>CM044316.1:29850000-34850000 GCA_024291935.2 Okapia johnstoni
TTTTTCTCTGTCTCCCTCTGACCTTTTCCTGCTCTCGTCCCCTCTGTTTCTCTCTAGTACATTTACATACACACAGGCAGTGGCGATAACATCAAATGTAACAGAAACAGAAGAAAATACAAAAAGGCAATATGGAAAGTGCAAGGTTCATAGTGCCCCATCAGTAAATGGCAGAATGGGAGGCTTACCAAGAAAGAGCAGAAGATAGGAGACTAAAGAGTTGAACAGACAACAATCAGGAGAGGCATATGAACTTAGACAAGACCAACAAAGCAAGCTAAAAGGGTGCACAACTCAGAAGCATGGGCACGGTTTTGACTGCAGATGATGCTCTTCAGAACACCAAACCTTTACAAACAGTGTAAACAGCTGGCTGGTAATATAAGCATGGCATAGAAGAAATATCCTGATGTATCTGAGGCATTGCTCAGGCCATATCTCCCTTTCTCACTTCTTCATCAAGGTATCTTATTCTCTCTTCAATAAGCACATCATATTCAGGTACAGCCCTCCCCCTCCACCCAAAAATTATGTATATAGATGAATGCCCTTATATAGGGCAACGGTATGATGGGTAAGTGTCTGCAACAGTTGTCCTATCTTGAGGCAACAACAGGCTAAGATGGTTCTGAAACTAGTTATGTAAAACCAACTTCTGAAGGTTTTGTGGGGAAAATAACCAAACCTCCCAATCTGTTCTACATTCATCATTTTTAATTAACAGGGAAATGCCTGTAAATGCTCATTACAAGCACGTCCCCATTTTTCCTCTCAAGCTAGCAGACACTTTGTGTGAAGCATCATCATTTGGTTGAACATCTTAATTTTAAGATGCCATATCAGAAAGGACAATGGTCTTTGATGGGATCTCTTTCATTCTCATGAGAAAGCGTCAGCCTTCCTACTATAAATCTGTAGGCAGCTGGTGACACAAACATGAAAACTAAAAGAACTAAAGGAGATTAGCTGGTTTTTTAATAGATCCGAAAGTGAAATTCTGGAAACCTTGCCAAGACGCCACAACTAACAGAAAAGTCTCGTTCTATACCACAGTTCCTTATGCTGTAGAATTTAGTTGGTAAAAGAGATAAAATAAGTAGGAGGAAAAATTAATATGTTTTTTGCTGTCATCAAGTATTCTTAATGCCCCAGTTTAAGGTACCTGCCTGTGCCTTCACCATGATCACTTTTGCCAACAGTGAGTGAACTGTATGAGAAGCAGATGTGATTATCCTCTCTCAAAATATACAATATTTCATAGTTCTCTTTTTTAGTATTCTGGTTCTCTAATTAGCTGCATGTGAAAATACCTGGAATATTGTAAGAACTCAACCTTCAGAATAATGTAAACTTCTGATAGTTCTAAAAGGTTAACAGTTTGTAAAGACAGCTATTTTTACTTTACATATGTCATAGCTCGGGGCTTCCCCAGTGGCTCAGCGGTAAAGAATACACCTGCAGTGCAGGAGACATGGGTTCAATCCTGGGGTTGGGAAGATCTCCTGGAGAAAGAAATGGCAACGCACTCCAGTATTCTTGCCTGGAAAATCCTATGGATAGAGGAGCCTAGTGGGCTACAGTCCATGGAGTTGCAAAAAGTCAGACACAACTGAGCAACTGAGCATACACATGCCATGGCTCATTCTGTTCTAGACACATATTTGTACGTGTGGGCAATGGTCTCAGAAGGACTAAAGTAATAGTTCTCAAAGTGAAGGTGGGCTGAGGGTGCTTCTGCTAACAATATAGATTGTCCTCACCACTCTCCTTTAGTTCAAAACTGGGAAACATACTTCTAACAGAAGAACCATCCATGTACCTAGAGTGTCCTACTTCTATGCTTTGTTAGACTGGAGGAGAGAGGTAAGAAGAATGGTAACTATCGCACTACAAAGTTGTTCAAAAGATCTAGGTATAACAATGATGTATGTATGCTGTTATACATACATTATATGTGGATTTGTGTCTAAATCCACAGAATGTACAACACCAAGAGTGAATCACAATGCAAATTATGGACTTTAGGTGATAATAATGTGTTGATGTAAGCATCAACTGTAACAAATGTACCACTGTGGTGGAGGATGTTGATAAAGCAGGTGGTTGTGCATATGTGGAAAAAAGGGTTATATGGAAAATCTCTGTACCCTCCCCTCAACTTTGCTATGAACCTTACTGCTCTAAAAAGAATGTTTAATATAAAATAATTTTTTTTTAATTTAGGTTTACTCTGCTGGCTCAGAAGAACAAAACTAAAGTTAACAAATGATCTAAGTATGCTATAACGGATCAGCTTAAGACATTCTCAGATGACAAAAAGATAAGGGAAAAATTGTATTGATCCATAGTGTGGCCAAATTGAAGATGGCCATGTGGAACAAAAAGGGATTTCTACCTATAATTAAGTAATATAATACCTCTGTAACTTACTAAGTATATGCAAAAAGTCAACAGGATATCAAGTCTGGCAAAGACTACAGGAAACAAATGAAGTACTAACAGGTTTGCTTGTGCATGCATGTGTAGGCTAAATTAACACCTAATTTAGGACATCATAATCTATTAGCCCATGTACTGTTCCTCAAAGATGCTGCAGGCGGTTACAGAAATATTTGCAGTCTCATGGTATACACTCTCAATAAAGCTTGTTTTTTTAGTTACCAAAAAAAAAAACCCCACAGTGGATACACATAGAAAGGGACAAGATAAAGAGAGTGAAATGTGAAAAAGTTGATGCAAACAGAAATTTGGAGAATGATTAAGAGATGAAAGAATTGAAAGAAAAAGATGCACAACTCTGTCACTTTAAGATATCTGATCTAGAAGTAAATCATCCTTTCACATGGCTCTCCTCTTAAGTATCATATATAGTTAAATCATAGCCAGAGGTTTGCAGTCCAGGAGCTATCTAGCACTACTTGAATCTTCATGGGCAAAAACCCTACAGCAGTGGATTCTCAAAATGAGAAAAGCGGTCAAAGTCACAAAGATGACGTTCTCTTAATACATGGGAAAAATGACTAATCCACTGACCTAGGCATATATTTGCTTGTTTTACGCCAGGAAAATCCATTTACAGCTCGAGGATGGGCCAGATATATAAAAGAAAAGTCAGTTTCTCCTTCAGATTGTTTTTCTGAATTTTTATCTGGAGAGGTAACAGATGTCCGCCAGTTTTCTACATTATACCATACCTTTAAAAGACAGTCATCCTAAGAGGGTGGAAAAACAGAAACAGAAAAACATCCAGATCAGAATTAAAGGTTAAATCAAATACCAAAGGTAAGATTTTTCTTCCCAATTAAAGGAACGTAGGGATGTAAGGAGGGGTTGGGCATGGAAAAATTAAGAAAATCTCTGATTCTGATACTTTTCTAACCAGCATTCCTTAACTGTTCTTTGAGAATTAAGGTATGTGAATGTGTGTATTTTGCAAAGGTTGGTTCAAGGAAAATGCTAGCTACCATTTGGTATGGAAAATTAAGTTATTCAGGAAAGACCTAAAGATGAAGGGTTCATTTTCTCACTTAGCCAAATATTAAATAAGAAAGCATTACCATTAGTAGACTTCAAAATACTGCTAATTTTATAAAACAATATTTTTTATAGATTGTCATATGAATGTTCAAAGAAAATGATAATAATAGTTAGTAACTACCACTATATAAAATATTCTAAGCACAATCAAAATTTCATCTCCTAATCTGCAAAGGAAAGCAAGAATGAGAGATTAGCATGTACAAGGTTCTGCTCTTAAGCTACTAATTACATTCCCGACGCTGACTAAAGTCAATCAGATTAAACAGTTTAAGTTTTTTCCTAAAAAATTTTAGGAGAAAATACCTCACTAAGAATTTAAGACATATCTCGTATTATTAATTAGTCTGCAGATTTGAATCATGGGAACAGTAACTTCAGACTATTAGTTTTATGTAAGTGCTCTGTGAACCAATGATTTAAAATAATTAAAATTTAAGGGAATTCACCATTCTGAAATCAACAGGTAATAACAAAGAAAAGTTACAAATGTCCTTCTAGAAAGACTGTAAATTCTTTTACTATAAATACAGTCTAATATACCTGTCAGCTAGAAGATAACATAAATAACAGTTATAATTTACTACTGACAGTATACTATATCCAAGACACCGTGCCACTTTACATACACTCTCTAAACTAACCCGATGATCCATGACCTATGAGGTCGGTATTATCAGCCTTAATTTATACATGAGAAAACAAAGGCTCAAAGTGATTAACTACTTGCTCAAGATCAAAAAGTTGGTAAATGGCAAACTTATACCCAGATCTATCTTTGATCTAAGCTGTTTCAATTATATCATATTGCCCTTTAACATAATAATATTTAGCCAATTTTTGCTATTTAACATATTTAACAGAAAATGTTTTCAACTTAAATAATGAAGCAAGTTAAATTTTTTTGATATTTCAAAATACACCATAAACACAACTTGATCATAGTATTTTCACAAATTACCTTCCCAGCAGTGGCAAAAAATTCTCCATCTGGCGAAAATTTCATTAAATGAACTTGTGAAGCAGTTCTGTAAATTAAATAGACAAGGCATAATTTTCAAGGAAAATTAAATGAGAGAATGCAACATTACCTCTCTAAACTATATTCAGTAACCTCCTTCAAATACAAAATATGATAACATAAGTTTGACACTCACTTTTAAGTATATCTAATATAAATTAGAAATAAAAAATTTAATATTAAATATAAAAATTATTTCAATGTAAAAATATATATGCATAAGAATCATATAAGGAATGACTCGTCATTCTTTAAAGCTTAAGACAGAAGAGTCATAGGTCTCATTCCTTTAGAATATGAGAAAGAAAGGTTTCATTTTTTAACCTGGAAATCTAATTTTTGAAGTCATGGATACTTGCATTCCAACATACATTTACAAGGACAATAAATCAGTATTTTATAATGAATTCTGCCTTAAGGCAGCATTTGCACAGTTGAAGACTGTGTGTGTGTTAATGAGAGACTTCCAACCATTATGGATTCGGCCTTCCAATTTCACCAACATACTTGGTGCATACTTGCCTTTCCTTCTCCAAGGAGTTTCAGTTCATTTCCCTCATCACCTTCCCATCTGCCTTTCAGGAAATACTGATCTCAAGACATTTCTCACTATCATTGCTTTCCTTTTCTTTACCCAAGTTCACGCTTAGATAGAGTCATACTAAACTTATTTGTAAAGCAAGCCAAAGAGGAATTCCATCACAGTTCAATTTCAAATAAAAATAACTTTTTTACCCTGATTTTAATGCTATAAATACATAACAGAAAATAATGATATAAATGGGTGAAAAGAAAATAAAATCATCTATAGCTTCACTAAAACCAGAACACCCATTTCCATGCAAAATCACTAGTAACATGTTAATACATTGACTTCCAGATCTCTTTCCACTCTACCTCTCCATCTACTTTCTGTGGGAGGTTGTGGGGAAGAAGATAGAAACTGATGTCATATTTACAATTTGCTTTGTAGTATTTATTTTAAAATATGTCATGAACATTAAGTGGTACAGTGACATTTTTGAACACACCTTTTTATGTATCTGGTTAATCTTAAAGATATCTTTAAAACAAATAATTAAAAGTGCTTGGTCTTACACTGCTATATTTAAAATGGAAATCAACAAGAACCTACTATATGGCACATGGAACTCTGCTCAATGTTGTGTGGCAGCCTGGATGGGAGTGGAGTTTGGGGGAGAATGGATACATGTATTTGTATGGCTGAGTCCCTTCACTGTTCACCTGAAACTATCATAACATTGTTTGTTAATCAGCTATAACCCAATACAAAATAAAAAGTTCAAAAAATAAGCCTGTTCCTCATGACTGTGACCGTGTTGCCCCTACAGCCTTTTCTTAAAGCAGTATCTAAAGCAATTCTTTTAAAAGGGAATCAGATTTCACGCTCTGCTCAAAACCCTTCACAGCTTCCCAAATCACTCAAAATTAAAATGCAAAAGCCTCACAATAACCTATAAGCTGCCTCCTGACTCTGATCATTTCCCCATCACTCCTACTATGTTCACTTTCCTCCAGCCACAAGGTGACAGACAGTTTTACCTCAGGGTCTTGCACTAGTTTCCTCCTCCAAAAGATATGCACACATAACTTACTTCCTTCATATCTATACTCAACATCACCTCTACTCCTCTTCCCCCATCCTACTTATTCTCTATCATACCTACTAGTCTTCATCTAACAGATATAAGCAGATTTTTTAAATGCACCACAAATGAACTATGATCAAGCTCAACTTTTAAATGTATTTCAGTTAGTGTAATCTTCAGTTGCTCAGTTCAGTTAAATCGCTCAGTCCTGTCTGACTCTTGGCAACCCCATGAACTGCATGCAGCACGCCAGGCCTCCCTGTCCATCACCAACTCCCAGAGTTTACACAAACTCATGTCCATTGAGCCAGTGATGCCATCCAACCATCTCATCTTCTGTCGTCCCCTTCTCCTCCTGTCCTCAATCTTTCCAGCATCAGGGTCTTTTCAAATGAGTCAGCTCTTCCCATCATGTGGCCAAAGTATTGGAGTTTCAGCTTCAACATCAGTCTTTTCAATGAACACCCAGGACTGATCTCCTTTAGGATGGACTGGTTGGATCTCCTTGCAGTCCAAGAGACTCTCGAGTCTTCTCCAACACCACTGTTCAAAAGCATCAATTCTTCTGTGCTCAGCTTTCTTTATAGTCCAACTCTCACATCCATACATGACTACAGGAAAAACCATAGCCTTGACTAGATGGACCTTTGTTGACAAAGTAATGTCTCTGCTTTTTAACATGCTGTTTAGGTTGGTCATAACTTTCCTTGCAAGGAGTAAGCGTCTTTTAATTTCATGGCTGCAGTCACCATCTGTGGTGATTTTGGAGCCCCCAAAAATAAAGTCAGCCACTGTTTCCCCATCTATTTGCCATGAAGTGATGGGACCAGATGCCATGATCTTAGTTTTCTGAATGTTGAGCCAACTTCTTCATTCTCCTCTTTCATCAAGAGGCTCTTTAGTTTTTCTTCACTTTCTGCCATAGGGTGGTGTCATCTGTGTATCTGAGGTTATTGATATTTCTCCCAGCAATCTTGATTCCAGCTTGTACTTCTTCCAGCCCAGTGATTCTCATGATGTACTCTGCATATAAGTTAAATAAACAGGGTGACAATATACAGACTTGATGTACTCCTTTTCCTATTTGGAACCAGTCTGTTGTTCCATGTCCAGTTCTAACTGTTGCTTCCTGACCTGCATACAGGCTTCTCAAGAGGCAGGTCAGGTGGTCTGGTATTTCCATCTCTTTTAGAATGTTCCACAGTTTATTGTGATCCACACAGTCAAAGGCTTTGGCATAGTCAATAAACCAGAAGTAGATGTTTTTCTGGAACTCTATTGCTTTTTCAATGATCCAGTGGATGTTGGCAATTTGATCTCTGGTTCCTCTGCCTTTTCTAAAACCAGCTTGAACATCTGGAAGTTCACAGTTCACGTATTGTTGAAGCTTGGCGTGGAGAATTTTGAGCATTTACTTTACTAGCATGTGAGATGAGTACAATTGTGCAGTAGTTGGAACATTCTTTGGCATTGCCTTTCTTTAGGATTAAGATGAAAACTGACCTTTTCCAATCCTGTGGCCACTGCTGAGTTTTCCAGATTTGCTGGCATATTGAGTGCAGCACTTTCACAGCATCATCTTTTACGATTTGAAATAGCTCAACTAGAATTCCATCATGTCCACTAGTTTTTTGTTCTTTGTTCGCAGTGATGCTTCCTAAGGCCCACTTGACTTCACATTCCAGGATGTCTGGCTCTAGGTGAGCGATCACACCATCGTGATTAACTGGGTCATGAAGATCTTTTTTGTATAGTTCTTCTGTGTATTCTTGCCACCTCTTTTTAATATCTTGTGCTTCTGTTAGGTCCATACCATTTCTGTCCTTTATTGAGCCTATCTTTGCATGAAATATTCCCTTGGTATCTCTAATTTTCTTGAAGAGATCTCTAGTCTTTCCCATTCTGTTGTTTTCCTCTATTTCTTTGCATTGATTGCTGAGGAAGGCTTTCTTATCTCTCCTTGCTATTCTTTGGAACTCTGCATTCAAATTTGTATATCGTTCCTTTTCTCCTTTGCCTTTTGCTTCTCTTCCTTTCACAGCTATTTGTAAGGCCTCCTCAGACAGCCATTTCGCTTTTATGCATTTCTTTTTCTTGGTGATGGTCTTGATCCCTGTCTCCTGTATAATGTCACAAACCTTCATACATAGTTCATCAGACACTCGGTCTATCAGATGTAGTCCCTTAAATATATTTCTCACTTCCACTGTATAATCATAAGGGATTTGATTAAGGTCACACCTGTATGGTCTAGTGGTTTTCCCTACTTTCTTCAATTTAAGTCTGAATTCGGCAATAAGTAGTTCATGATCTGAGCCACAGTCAGCTCCAGGTCTTGTTTTTGCTGACTATATAGAGCTTCTCCATCTTTGGCTGCAAAGAATATATCAATCTGATTTCGGTGTTGGCCATCTGGTGATGTCCATGTGTAGAGTCTTCTCTTGTGTTATTGGAAGAGGGTGTTTGCTATGACCAGTGCGTTCTCTTGGCAAAACTCTATTAGCCTTTGCCCTGCTTCATTCTGTACTCCAAGGCCAAATTTGCCTGTTACTCCAGGTGTTTCTTGACTTCCTACTTTTGCATTCCAGTCCCCTATAATGAAAAGGGCATCTTTTTTGGGTGTTAGTTCTGAAAGGTCTTGTAGGTCTTCATAGAACCGTTCGACTTCAGCTTCTTCAGCATTACTGGTCAGGGCATAGACGTGGATTACTGTGATATTGAATGGTTTGCCTTGGAAACAAACAGAGGTCATTCTGTCGTTTTTGAGATTGCATCCAAGTACCGCATTTCAGACTCTCTTGTTGACTTTGATGGCTACTCCATTTCTTCTAAGGATCAATCTTCAGTTGATCCTAGAATAAAACTTGCAGTTTCCAGTCCAAGACTTAATTGTTTACTTAAATAATAAACCACTTCAAATAAATGAGTATGTCTAGTTCAAGTTATTAAGACTCTGTATAACTCTGTCTTTTAACTTAAGATTCTCTCCCTCTTCCAAATGTATGAAATACATTTCAAATTCTCAGTTCAACCCAAGAAGCCCCTTACCAGATCTGCAGGGACTGCACTACAGCACTTCTTTGCTCTTCTCTCTCCGCAATCGTATATGAAAGACTCAAAAGCAAAGCCACAGCTCTTTCTAAAGAATCATCTTTTTTGCAAAATCCTATCTTCTCTCTACATTTAAACCTTTTTTAAAACCCATGATCTGACTACGGGGTTCAAAAAAACATAGAACAAGCTCCTTTGAAATCTCCTTTGTAAATTCTATATATAGGAAATCTGCCTTACTCTGACTTTGGTATCTGATAGGTGGCTCAGTGGTGAAGAATCCCCCTGCCAATGCAGGAGAAGACACTGGGTTGGAAAGATCCCCTGGAGAAGGAAATGACAACCCACTCCAGTATTCTTGCCTTGGAAATTCCATAGACAGAGGAGCCTAGTGGGCTACAGTTCACGGTGTCTCAAGAAGAGATGGACACAACTTAGCAACTAAACAACTGCTTCACATAAAACTGACTCAGGAAGAATGCCCTTCCTTACATCCTGTCATACTGATTTACTGGTGTATTGTCTAACTCCACCCATCTGTTCATGGCTATATTCTAAGCACTTTTACCACTGCCTGGAATATGATAAGCACTCAACAAATATTTGTTGGAATGAATGAAAGAAATTTGGACTTGCTGTCTAAAGAACATAAGAAAAATTAAGCCTACTGATTCATACGTCCATAAAGTATGATACTAATTTTATGCTCTTATTAACAGTATATATTAATTAGAGTATCTTTTCTCTACTTGTAATAGATATTATTCATTCTTTTCTTTATGGATATTTTGCATTTCTTGATTTTTGAGTGAGGTCAGTCAACTTAATATGCTGCTCATTATTCACATATAATACTTTTTAAAAATTTTCTCGAAACATTTTTCTCATTGTCCATTTTTGTTTATTTCTGAAATATCTACTACCTTCAAATTAATTTTTAAAACCTCCTTTTAAAAATGGCATTAACCCAAAATTGCATATATTTCCCATCAAGTTTTTGATTTTTTTCCTTACAGTCTTTTTGCTTCACAAGATTTTTATTGATACCGAAAACTATTAATTTTTTCCTTTTCTTTCTTTTCAGTTTTTAGCTGTGGTGTCATACTTAGAAAAATTTCCACAACACTAAAATAGCACTTCTCATCCAATAGTGATTGCACAAAATGACAACTAATAGCCCAATATGCAATTTTTAATTTCCCAATAGTGACATTTAAAAAAAGTAAAAATAAACAGGTGAAATCAATTATATTTTACTTAATCCAACATATCAAAAACATTATCATTTCAGTATGTAATCAACTAAAACTTAGTAAGACTTTCACATTCTTTTGTTTAAAACTTTTGAAATCCAGTTTTATACTTTTAGGACATCTCAGTGCAGTCTACCCATATTTCAAGTGCTCAAGTGAGATGTGGCTAGTTGCTATCATACCAGACACAGCAGTATTAAAATATGAAAATTTACTGGTATTTTCATCTAAATTTTTTTTGTTGTATACATATTGCTTTTTCTTCCTTTTAAATTCGTTTTAGTGCCAAGTATGAAAGAGATTCTAACTTTGCTTTCTCCTCCACAGAGCTAGCAAGTTGCCTTACTGAATACTTACATACTGAACACCTTACATACTGAATCTCTATGTGTACTTGGGTCTAACCCTGGACCCTAATCTATTCATTTCTGTATCAATAACAAACGGCTTGATCTGTTGTAGCTTTAGAATTAGTTTTACTATACTGTATGTCTTCATTCTTTTCTTCTTTCAGAACTTTCCTTTTCTTGCCATATGTGTCCTTTTAAAAGTTTGAACTCCACTCACAAGTAGAAATTTCAGTGAGATTTTGATAAGAGTGATACACAACATATAGATTAATTTGGGAAAAATATACTTCTTCAGAATAGGAAAATTCAGTCAAAAGTATGAAAGGTATCTCTGTCTTCCTTTTGTATAATTTAGAATGCTCTTATGGGCCTTACACATTTCCGTTTCTTCCTATGCGTTTTATTCAACAACTTAAAAAAAAAAAAGGATCTGCAGAGCATGGGAAATGGTGACTGTTCTATATATAAGAAAAGGTATGTCACAATTATAAAAAAAATCAATACTTTTTATGTTAGTATGCTTTTATACACACTAAAATGCATTTATAATATAATAAGAACGTACAAAATAGGTTTATTGGTTTAACCCCCTAACTAATTGCTTACTTGCACTGCCAAATGCATCTCCAATCCCCAAAGTTAAGATCTGTTTTATCTGGATTTTCATCTTCAGCTAGCCTCTCCAAGTTAGCATTGGACCAGAGTTGCAAACAGCTGGAACCAGTTAGAAGACGATTACCTGAAAAAATATGTACCATGCACCAATAATTATTCAGGTATTTAATTAGTGACTTAAGTTACATGCTCAAGAGTTTCATATAATACTGTAAAGAATACAACTTTTTTAAAAAGTCAAATAAAAAGAGATTTGGGTTATGAGGGAGTAAGGCTGTATTTTAACTTTGTTGAAGAAGCTTAGACAGAAAGGGGAACAGATCTTGTAATCTCTCCTTCAACAAACATTTAATGAGCATCATCTTTGTAACAGGCACTGTGCTAGGCACTGGCAATACAATGACAAATGAGACATTGTCCTTTTTCATGATGGGTTCATATTCCAGTAGAGAAATATTATGAACAGAAGCATGAAAACATGTGAGTTCAAATATATTCCAGAGAATGCTTCATAATCTCCTTATGGTTAAGGGATAAAGCACATAGTAGACCTAAAAAAAAGAAGTAAGGTTGTGGGGGGAAAAAAAGCCATCATATTGAGAAGCATTTTTGAGGTTTGTAAGGAGTTTAGTTTGTTACAAGCAGCTGGGAGTTAAAAGATTTTATATGGAGGCATAGTTTGCAGAGTGGATCTGTACTCTACAACAACGGGTCTCATTTGGGAGGGGAGTGTCAATAGATAGACATGAAGAGGCATATAAACCTCCTCCAATAACATACATGCAAAAGTTATAGGTATACTATGTGCATTTTTCTAGAGATAACCCATAATTTTCACCATACTTTCAAAAACCCCAGTACACAAAGAAGGGTAAATATTCTCTATAATTCTATAGACAGACAAGATTAGGAAAAACATAAGATGCTGGGAAACCTAGTTAAATGACTATAATACATATAGATGGGATATCATGAGGATCTGAATCAAATATTAAAGTAATAAGCATGAATTTTTTTAAAAGCCATTTCAAAAAAACAGAATTTTCAAGGCTTGACACCAAATAAAAAAGAGATACAAGAGGTTTCAAGGATAGATCCCAACTATATGACTTGGATAACTGGTTAGAAGATTGTTTTGTCAAACAAAGAAAATAAAAAAGTACAATCTTTGGCCAAAAAGCTGACAATAAATAAGGCATTCACCTTGGCAACTGAAGACTATGGATTCGTATCTCTCTGGAAAGATCACTTTCTAACAAGTACTATAACACAGTACTAACAAGACATTCCATTTAAATATGGTTATTATTCCACTGTTGAGCTAACCAACAAACACACCTGTTCTTTTTTTGCTGAGATATAATTATACCTGTACCATTATATTACTTTCAGGTTATAACACAATCATTCAATATTTGTATATAGCATGAAATGACTACCACAGTAAGTCTAGTTAACATTCATCAACACATACGGTTACAATTTTTTTTTTTCTTGTGATGAGAACTTTTAAGATTTACTCTTTCTCTGCAACGGTTCAAATACAGGGTACAGAATTAAGCATAGTTACCATGTCATGCATTACATACCAAGATTTATTTCATGACTCATAGATTGTACCTTCACCTATTTCACCTACTCTCTTCTCTACCCACTACCTCTGACTTCTCAGTATCTGTGAATTCAATTTTGATAAGTTTTCTTTAACATAAACTAAGGGTGACATTAAGGTATCCCCCAAAATTCAGAAATTAATATAGAATACAAAATAATTCACCTTAGTTACAGAATGAAACAAAAGTAGGTAAGGTATAGTATAATACATTGATTTGAACAGAAAGGGCAGAGGTATGGCTATCACAGGAGGGAAAAAAAAAGCATTAAGTCTAAAACAGTAAATCTTAGGATTTAAGCAAGATGCAGTGGTGGGTCTGGTGGCAATACAAAGGTACTACAGTCAGTTCACTAGCATCACTTGAAAAATATTCTTTATATCCAATGCCTGGCATATACTAATAAGGTAATATTCATCAAAACTAAAATACTAATATTTCACTTAATATATTCTAAATCTGTTTATAAATAGTTACAAATTTCATTTGAAAAAACAATAACAGCTCCCAAATATATATTATAATAATAACCCACTTCTGAACCAAACCTCTAAATTTTAAACTTTTGATTATAAAAAGAAAAATAATAAAATTTGCTGTGAATTTAACTAAATCATTATTTAAAAGATAACTGTCATGAACTATTGGCAAGTCGCTACCAGATATGTTAAGAAAATAAGTAGTTATCTTCTAATAGTACTCTGTAATAATGATTTCAAAGGAACTAAAATACTATCAATATCAATAATAATATCAATACTACCTTCTGAAGCATTAGTACTTACAGACCACAGGTACAGAAATTCCAAGCAACTACTAAGTCATTACTAAAGAACACTCACTTCAAATAAAAAATGTTTTTATTATAGTTATTCATAAGAGACTTCAAGTATCCAGTTCACTTGCTAACAATATTTTTAATAGGTAAGTACTAAAACACCTTTTTAAAGAAGGCATCAAGTACATTCACAGTTAACCATTCTTGATATGTTAAGTAATCTGCTCATGATCACAAAACTTCTAGTCATACATATAAACATTTATTGACAGCTTAATATATGATGGGCCCCAGATAAATTACTGAATAAAATAGAATCTAAGACCTTGTCTAACAAAAATAAATAAATAAATAATTACAATAAGTTGTACTGCTATCACAGAATAACCATATAATTTATCATCTAAACAGGAACACTTGTGAAAATAAAAGATGACACTATTAATAATTATATGAGGACAATTGGCATAAACTGGACATGAGTAACCTTATACATAGTAGAGTTAAATACAAAGTGCCTTACTAAATGCCAAATTTGAATCCAGGATAAATTTTTACTCTTCTCACTGTATGTATAAAATACACATGCAAGATGCCAGCTAGCAAGCATCAACCTCATGAGATAAAATATTTTAAAACATTGTGATTTTTTAAAATCTGAAATAATCTCTTTATCTTCTAAAATAATTTCGCAAAGTTCTGAACTTTGTATTCTAAATTAACATTTTTTTCTCAGCCATTTTATTTACTATACATATCTGCATCTCATATCTGTGTATTCCTTTCATCAGTCACTCAATATGAACTGAGCACCTACAACGATAAAGTCACTGGAACAAGTTATTTCTCATTCAGACTACTGTGAATGCACTTTTCAAAGGTAATTAAAATACAATATTACCTTCCTGTTCCTCTTGTCTCTGATCATTCTAAGTCACTGCTACCAGAAAAATCTGGGAAAATCATAAATCTTAGTTTGCCGTTAGCCACTTTCAAAAACCTATACATTTTATACAATTTAAAAGAATTAAGTTATTTAATTATTTACATGACTGTAAAGGCTTTCCATCTGCTATATTCTTATCTCTTCACCAGACTCACTCCAGTCTCAATGAAGTACTAACCAGTATCAGAACATATGCTATGCTTTCTTTCTCTGTTCCTTTGCTCACTCTGGTAAACTGGTAAAATTGCTTTAGGACTATTTTTTAATGCAGAAATAGATAAGTGATACATATACACATTATCTCTTCTTAGAATTCACTTGTTTTTTCCATCCTCAACCTATCCCCGCTCCCTGGTGGCTCAGATGGTAAAGAATCTGCCTGCAATGCAGGAGACCAGGGTTTTGACTGGGTCGGAAAGATCCCCTGAAGAAGGAAAGGGCTACCCACTTTGGTATTCTTGCCTGGGGAATTCCATGGACAGAGGAGCACGGTGGGCTACAGACCACGGGGTGACAAAGAATCCGAAAAAAAAGTGACTAACACTTTCACTTTCAACCTATCCCCACCCTCACTATCAAAGTTCATCTACTCTCACGTCAAAAGGCTCCCCTTCAATGAAACTTTCATTCTCCAGAGACAATTAGTGTCTGCTTCCCAAAACAACACATATTCCTACAATAGCTGGACACTATTATCGTGCATATTTTCCTCATTTCAGTATAAGCTCTAAAATTGCACAACTTGTTTTACTTACTTTTGTGTTCTCTGTCATTTCACACAAAGCAGAACTGAAATACATGAAAGTAAAAAAAAGTAATAGCCTAGACAAGTGTTATTTCATTTCAGCTAATCCTTTTTTTCTTACCTGCAGGATCCCAAGTTATATTGTGTGCTATGGAGTCCAGAAAAAATTGGCCACTTTTCTGCCATTGACTATATAATTCCTAAAATTTGAAAAAAAGGTCATTTAGTCTATTATTGGCATCTTTTCTGTCAAATGTATATACTGACACTAATTATTTTTAATAAAACATGTACTCATTTTTTGAGGTATAATTGAGCACTGAGTCATATTTGAAGAGAATAAGATGTTCAGTCTAGTCAAGAAAAATAAAGAGTATGTGATGGAGATCAATGAGAGCATATCCAATTCTGGAAGGTCCAAAAGTCTGTCTTTACTATATTTAGACAATCAATAAGCATCTGAAAACTAGGACAATATATGCATTAACCTCAAACTTTTAAAGTTACCATTATTACTTTATTATTATTATTATTATAGCTACAAAGGTTTAATTTTAAATGTGTCTGTATCTCTGCTATTTGAACATTCCTCCTCTTTAATGTTTCACCTTCACCTGAGGGCATATGGTATGTGTGAAGATTAAGGATAAGAGATGTTAACACTATTCTTATATAAATATAAAGGCTTTTCATCCCTTAAAGCAGTATTTCTCAAACTTTTTTAACCTGCAAACCAGTAAGGAATACACATTGCACTGTAACCCAGAACACATATATGCATACACATAAATGCAACCTAAGTTTACTCTTAATACATGTAATGAACTCTAACATTTCTATTCTTTTTCATTTTCTTTTAAAATCAGGTTGTAGCCTACTAAGCTGACTTCTCTAACCTCTAATAGATTGAGACCCATAAACACTCTATGAGTGTAGTGGTTCCCATACTTTGATGTGAAAATAATGCGAGATGTTTACTAAACACTCAGACTCTCAAGACCCATGCCCAAATGTTCAGATTCAAAAGGTCCAGGACTGGGCACAGGAATCTGTACTTTAAACCAACATCTCCAAGTGATTTTGATACAGGTGACCTGCTGAATACGCTTTTATGAAACACTATGTGGGCTTCCCTGGTGGCTCAGACAGTAAAGAATTCACATGTGATGGAGACCTGGATACAATCGCTGGGTTGGGAAGATTCCCTGGAGGAGGGCATGGCAACCCACTACAGTATTCTTGCCTGGAGAATCGCCATGGACAGAGAAGCCTGGCGGGCTACAGTCCATGGGGTCGAAAAGAGTCAGACACAGCTGAGCAACTAAGCACATTTTGCAGGAATGGCTTTCAATCATCAGAAGACTCCCTCTACAACTAGATGTACAAGTATGTAGGCACAATCCCACAGGCACAGATTTACAATTCCCCAGAGCAGGACCTGGACACACTATCAACTAGTGATTCTGAAGTGCACCTCTTGTGAAGAACTACCATATTAACAGAATATTCCAGAATGTACAAATAATATTTTTATGAGGCTCTAAAGATTCTCTGATACTATAACTTGGAATTAAAGATTTTCAGCATCTTCCAAGTTAATAATTTTTCCATTTGATCTAGTTTTCCCTTTATTCATCAGGCTTTCTTCCCTGCCCTCTCTGCAAATTCAGTGCTGTTACCAATAAATCAGCCTCTTCTTATTGAATTTTTCAGACTATTATATTAAACAATTATAACTAGTACAAGAGTTATAACTGAAATTCTCAATTCTACTAGAGATGAGTAAAATACCCTGGTCTGCTACATTTAAGAGTATCAAAACACACAAAAAATCTACTACATAACCTCAATATTTATAAACTATTGTTTTAAGCAACTTTCAGAACTATTCCTGAATATAGATTCCTTATAAAGGAAAAACATTCACTGACCCACTAACAATTATTACATGATTTAATAGGGGCAAGAAATTAAGTCCAAGGAGTATGTTAAGATTTTGCAATCAAAACATGTCACTTTAAGAACAAAATATACAAAGAAGAAAGCTATATGAAAGAAGATCATAGAAACAAAAAACAAATACCACATATGACTGGACAATGCTGTTTGCCACTATTAATAAAGTAACTGACAAATTTCAAGTTGTTGACTCTTCAAATACTTAATAAAAGAAAAAAATGACAGACAGAAAAAAAAAGCATTTCAAGATAATTCAGTAAGCACAATTTAGTTTAATTTTACTTCAATGAAACATTTACACATTTTAAAGAATTAAGTGGCATTTAGCATGTTGTCTTTAATTACAGTGTACAATTTATACTGATTTATGTGACAATCACTCTAATTTTGTACTCTTAAAATGTTATCTTTTAATACACATTTCCATTTCTAATAGAAAAAGATAAATTACTGACCAAATTTTTCTTTTGCTTCGGTAGGTTAACTGGTTCAAAAACAGAAATAACATTTCCATAGGATGCTGCAATCTTTTAAAAAGAAAAAAGAAAGAAAACTTATAAATATGTTGTTACTTATGAATCAAAAGAGCAAAGGAAATGAATAGTATAACTTACAAAATATTCAACACAAAATTTCTTTCACCAATACTTTGGAATGTCAGTTTTGGGGGCTACCATATCTGGGTCAGAATCCCAGCACTGTCACTTACTGTATACCAGCAAGGTAATCTCTTTGAACCTCAGTTTCCCTATCTATAGTTACAATATGTATTACATTATCTTCCTAGTAGAATTGAGGGTTGAAACAACATCTGTAAAGTATCTGGTAAAGAACACTAAATGTTAATTCCCTTCCTCACATAAGATAATGTATTGATGTATTCCTTATGGAATTTGATGACTTAAAAATCTGTTTTTAGGTTATCTGTCCTCGAAAGTTCACAATTCTGTCAGTGTATATTTAACTTATTGGAGATAAAACTTAGATCTATTCCTTTGTGAACTCTTTAAGAAGTACACTTTTTCAATATTCTATTTTATTTGAGTATCTTTAAAATTTACCCCTTAATCAACGAAAAATCAACCTTGCTGGCTCTGTTTTATTAAGTAGCTACAACTGCAGCCTGAGTGAGTCACAAATGAAGAATATTAAAACATCAGAAATCAGATATATAGATAGAATGAATGATCAGGAATAAAAATAAGAACATATAACCTAGTGAAGAAGAGTAAGAAATGAGGATATAACATACATATGGGAGTGGATTTTTAAGTGTTCTGAGGAGTTCTGAGAATACAGAAATCATCTACACTGAGTTCACCCAGGAATGTTTAGTTTGTGCCTTTATGTGCGGCTAGGATTTCAAACTGCAGTGAGTGTTCAATTTCAGAAATAGGGCACAGTATGAATACAAGTGTAAATATTAAAAGAAGTGAAGTATGTTGGGAGGTGACTAACCATCAGCCCAGCCAGAAAAAAGAATAATGAACATGAGGCCAAAAAGGTAGGTGTGAGTAGGTTAAAGAAAGTCTCAAACCAAGGTGAACAACTTAAACTTTTCAGAGTAATGGGAAACTAACAACAGTTTAAAGCAAATGAATAACAAGTCAAATGCAGACAAATTTTCTTAGGAAAACTAATCTGGTAGTACTACAAAGATAAAAATAGTAATGATAAAATATTGATGCCTATGGTATCAAGAAGCACTTCCTTCTAAAAGTTAAACAGAAGTCCCAAATACCAAAACCCATAAATTTTCATCTTGATATCTTAAGGAATCATTTGACTATACTGATACTATCTGTAAAACAAAGGAAATGTACCCCTTGTCAGAATGATTATAAAACCAAATGACCTCTTCATTCTAACTTGGATTTCATGTAATATAGTAACCCACCAAGCTCCTCTGTCCATGGAATTCTCCAGGCAAGAACACTGGAGTGGGTGGCCATCCCCTTCTCCAGCGGATCTTCCTGATCCAGGGATTGAACCCAGGTCTCCTGCATTGTAGGCAGATTCTTTACCATCTTAGCCACCAGGGAAGCCCATAGTATAGCTTATCCCAAAAAGATAATTCATATTGGAAATTACTGAAATTAGATTTCCAACATTAACCAGCCTCATGTGAATCTAGATGGTGGAAGTGAGATTTCGTACAATCAAGATTACAGAACTACAGAGCTAGGAGGTCAAGCAAAAATGAAGAGAAAGGAAAAAAGTTTCAAGGATTTTTGGCATTCCATAATAAAAATCATTTTTGTAGTACAGGGAGAAAGAAAGACATGAACAAAAGAAAGATAAGACATCTGAAACTCAACTGAAAGGAAGGGGTATACGAATAACAGAACAAAAAACAGTAGTCCTAAAAAACAAGCCAAGACTACAAGAGTTGAAACGACTTTACCATGAATATCTTTAAGCTAGGTCCGAAGACATAACTTTTCAGAATGGCAAGTTTACTAGGAATGATTAGATTAAAAATAAGGTTGGGTCCATTTTGATTTCTCACACAAAATGTTCTAACAGTATCAGAGAGTCAAACAATATACTTTAAGTATCTAGCAAAAAAAATTATATTTGCAAAGTTCAGCCTAGTCTAGCTACAACTGCATCTAGGCCTGGTCATCTATGCCTATATGGTGCTATATTAAGCTCTATACTATACTGTTTGTAAGTTTTAACTCTCCCAACTCTGGTACTATATAGAAACCATATTTAACCTAATGTAAAATCATATAACCTATTTCTTTCGTTTTTGTTGCTGTTTCACTTTCAAGGTAATTTTTTCCTTTTCATATGTAAATAGAAGTTGATTAAATTTTTCACTTTTCTATAAACTTGGAATAAATTACTTAAAAAATTATAGCGTTTATGTTGATTTTTTTACAAAGTTTATCCCAAAGTTACAAGGAGATAACTATCTGTTTAAAGACAAAGCAGGACTCTTAACAATAATTTCTCTTCAGGAGTTTATTTCTAAATAGACTGAAATTCATTGTTATTCCTTTCCTTCAATCCAATAAATTTTGAAATAAGTAAGCTTTACATCTACTCTACAGGCAATAAATATTATATCTGTCAATTCATGGAGAAAATTATGCTATATTTCAAGATTATACAAGAACAGAATTCCTGACAGTCTCTTAGATACATTTAAGTCAGGAATTTTGTTCCCTAGGGTACATCTAGAGAGACAAAGAAATCTGTAGCTACATTGTCTTGGAAACACAGTCAGTCTCTAATTCAACAGGAAATGATACTTCAGAGACTATACTGACAAAAACCATACTCAAAACAAATCTCATATTACCACAAGATTACAAACCTTGCCTTGCTGCATTGAACAATCTACACATCCTACTTGAATATTTCCATGTTTAGCTCCTGGGATTATTTGCAGTCTTTCAAAATCACTTCCCAGTATAACAATGTCACATCCAGATGCATAAGCCTAAAAACAAAACAAAAAAGAACAAAATAAAATATAAATGATAAAATTGTCGACAAAATATTTTATCATATAAAATATTAAATAATTGGTATTAAATATGGTATTAAATAATATGCTTTAATAGACTAATTTTAAACATTCTTTTTAAAAAAATCTTTATTATTTGACAATATTATTTGAGAATATTTCCCTTACCTCCCGTTAATCCTATGTGCAAAATATATACCAATTTCTTTCACTTCTTCCATCTTGATTGAATGCTACTGCACTTTTCTAAACTACCATAATCTGTCTCCTGCATGATTGCTTATACTCTGATCACTTCCATTCTTGCTTCCCTCTATAACTCCTTTCCACACAAAGACAAAAGTGATCTTTTAAAAATGTTTATTACACCAAGTAATTTTCCCTGATTAAGTCCCTTCAATAGTTTCCTCATTGGACTTGGAACGAAATCTCAATTTCTTACCAATGTCAATGCCCTAAATGATTGTCCTAATTTCCCAAATCCATCTCAAGCTACTCTTTCATCCCTTCAAATGGCTCCTGCCCCTTTATTACCCTTTTTTCTGTTCCTTGGGCATATCAATCTTTTTCCACCTCAGGGTGGTTTACCTTTCTTCTACCTGTCTGGTCTTTGTCTAACTTCTTTTCAACATTCAGGTCTCAGTTCCTGAATACACTCATATTCTTGCTCCCTCTCCTCTAATGACTTTCTGTTCTTTTTCTTCATAGCATATACCACAATTTGTAAATATCTTGCTTGTTATCCATTTCCATCACTACAAGTTAAAGTCTATGACAAAAAGGTAGGGTTCAAGTTCATCTTGTTCTCTAATCTTAGATCACATAAGTTTCTTCCATTTAAGAGCACATGACTGTCATCCCAGAATTTATACACAGCATAAGCCTGAAAATAAAATGTCCATCACAAACTGTTTTCCATCCTGGTAAGTTCTAAAAATCTCAGTAATTCTTTACTTTCTCATCTCTTTTGCACATATACATACACTTTATTTAAGGCAAAAAATATTATACTAAATATATATACTTTATGACCATAAATCCTACCAAGGCCAAAATGGTTCTGTATAAGCTACAAAAAAATATTAGAAAAGGGATTTGAGAGAACATACAAATAAATCTGCTCACATTGTCAACAAAATTAGGCCTAAATTGGCTGACAGTTTCTAGAGTGGCAGAGTGGGCTTGATTTTTGACTTCTGGTCTAGTGCTCTTTCAGTGGTAGCACAGGAACTTCCTTAGTTAAGCATGCTTGCCTGGGATTTTCCTAAAAAGAATTAGGAGAAATCAAGTGTGGTTCTACTAGTGTCACAGAGTGGAAAAAACTGGCTCAGAAAACAAACAAAAAACCTCATGATGGTCTGCTCACCTATGTGTAAATACCCACAACAGGATCACAAGGCTTGTCACAAGATTATCCCCAAGAATAAATTCCAAAAAGCAATTTAAGAAAACTTTTCATTAATGATCCTCTAAAACACCTTAATATTTTACAAACTGATTTTCTCCTGAATTTTAAATTTTTATAAAATACTGTCACTGTTTACCAAAATATTATATTCAATGCAGAGTATTTACAATTTAGATTTCCTTCTCACAACACAAATTTTTTCAATTTCCATTAGCCAAGATATATACATACATTTATATATATATATATACACACACACATTTATATATATATATATATATACACACAAATTTTAATTTGTTCATAACCTCTGCCTTCTTTTCATGTACTGCAATTATCTATCTACTTTTAGATATTGTGTTGCACCTATTTTTGTCAATCATGACTAAATTTTCCTGAATCAAGTCTACATTAATCCTGGAGTACCTCACAAAATTACTGCTTAATTAATTAATGTTTAATACAAGTATTGAACATTTTCAGACTTGGTAAATGCAAAGTTATCAGAAATAGACACCTACCCAACAGAAAGATGCCAACTCATAATACAAATGAACCATGATCATTCAAAGACTTATCCAGTCCTGGATTACCCTTGCTTTTTTCCTGCTACTGTATTATATTATCACTGCCTGTCAGTTAATTTTTCCTTAGTGACAGTACTAGAAGATGCAAAGCTATCTATTCCTAATTTTGGTAACCAGTGAACCAGTGAAGTTGCTCAGTTGGGTCTGACTCTTTGCAACCCCATGGACTGTAGCCTACCAGGCTCTTCCATCCATGGAATTTTCCAGGCAAGAGTACTAGAGTGGGTTGCCATTTCCCTCTCCAGGGGATCTTCCCGACCCAGGGATCAAACCCAGGACTCCCGCATTACAGGCAGACCCTTTACCGTCTGAGCCACCAGGGAAGCCCAATTTTGGTAAACTTTTAAGTCAAATAAAATGTTATTGATCTTCATCTCTCTCATTCAGTCTGCCCTTTCTTCTTTCAGAGTTACAACTAGTGGATGGCAATAAACTGGTAAATGGAAAAAACAAAAAAAGAATATAACCAACTGCAGTCCACACTTCATGAGTTGACTATTATCCTTGGGGCTTTATAATAATAAAAAAAAAAAAAACTCCTGATTTTCTTGACCATAGAATTTTAATTTTTATAGTTTATTTGATAATATAATTAAACATAAAATGCATTAAAGATTCAAACTATATTTGCATTTTGTTCTGTCTCTCAATCATTTTCAAGAGTATGTAAGTATCTCCTTAAAAATCCTGTTGTGCACAGAATACTGGTTGAATAAACTATAGTACATAGGCACAATGGAGTATTACACAGCTATAAAAAGAATGATGAAGAAACCTATGAACTGACTTGGGGTGATTTCTAGGGGATAGTACTAAGTGAAAAATTAGAAAAACAAGTAGAAAAGGGCTGACTTACTTGTCTTTGTCTGACTTACTTCACTTAGCATAATACCCTCTAGGTCCACACATTTTGTCACAAATGGCAAGATTTCACTCTTTTTTATGATTAATATTTCATTGTGTGTGTGTGTGTGTGTGTGTAGGCACTGTGTGTATACATATATGGATGAAAATGAATGCATATGTGTATGTGTGTGTATACATGTACATATGTACACATGAAATTTAGTAATTTCAAAAATCATAACCAGCATCCACTGGTAGATGAATAAAGAAGATGTATATATATACATGTATACACACACACACCTACACATCTTCTTTATTCATTCATCTACCGATGGATGCTAGTTAATATTTCTGAAAATTATTAACATCATCAATGAATCAGAATGAGGGGGAAACAAATGAACTAACTACATTACAAACAAATACTACATCTACACTGAAAGAAAGAAGGCAGGAAAGAACTAAGTAATTTATGAACACAGAATTTGACTAATATATTTCCAGCTTTGGAGAGTGAGAAGGAAAAAACATTGGCAGCAAAGCTTTATATATACCAAAGCTATACAAGGACACTATAAGAAAACTACAGGCCAATTTCTCTGATGAATATAGATGCAAAAGTCTTCAATAAAGTGCTAATAGACTGATTTCAATAGCACACTAAAAAGATCATACACCATGATCAAGTGGTATTTATCCCTGAGATTCAGTATGGTTCCATAAATGCCATATATGACAAGGTCACAGCTAATGCAGTCAATGGTAAAAAACTAAAAGCTTTCCTCTAAGATCAGGAACAAGACAAGGATGCCCACACTTTTACCAATTCTATTCAACATAATACTGGAAGTCCCACCCAGAGTGATTAGGCAAGAAACAGAAATAAAACACATTGGAATCAGAAAGCAAGATTTAATATTGTCTGTTTTCAGAATACAAGATACTACATATAGAAACCCTGAAGTCTCTACCAAAAAACTTTTAGAACTAATAAAGTCAGCAAAGTTGCAGAATACAAAATCAACATAAAAAACAACTGCATTTCTGTACATTAACAATAGACTATTCAAAAAAGAAATTAAGGAAACAATCCAATTTATAATAACATCAAAAAGAATAAAATACTTGAGAATAACTTTAACCAGGCAAAAAGTCTTGAACACTGAAAACTATCAAGACATAGATTAAAGAAACTGACGATGACAGAAATAAATGAGAAGACATCTTTTGTTCTTGAACTAGAAGAGTTAATATTGTTACAATGTCCATACTACACAAAACCATTTATAGATTCAATGTAATCTCTATCAAAATTCCAGTAGCATTTTTCACATAGGGGAAAGAAAGAATCCTAAAATTCACATGGAACCACAAAAGACCCCAAATAGCCAAAGCAATCTTAAGGAATAACTAAGCTGGAATCATCACATTTCCTGATTTCAAACTATATTACAAAACTATAATAATCCAAACAGTATGGTATCAGCATAAAAACAGACACAGAGACCTAAGGAACAGAATCATAAGCCCAGACATAACCTACACATATATGGTCAACTAACTGTCAACAAAGGTGCTAAGAATATACAATAGAGAAAAGATAGTTTCTTATAAGTTGACACTGGGAAAACTGGACATCCCTGTGCAAAAGAATGAAATTGAACCCTTGTCTTACACCACACACAAAAATAAACTCAAAAATGAATCAAAAACTTAAACTTGAAAAATAAAACTGGAAACAACAAAACTCCTAGAAGAAAACATAGGGGGACAGCCCCTTGACAATCAGTGATGAAAATGAAAAGGTAACCTTCAAAATGGGAGAAAGTATTTGCAAACCTTATCTGATAAAAAGTTATTATCTAAAATATATGAAGAACTCATAATTCAAGAGCAAAAACAATCCAGTTAAAAATGGGCAGGGGACTCAAACATTTTTCCAAAGAAGATGTATTGATGGCCAATAGGTACATGAAAAGACGTTCAATATCACTAATCATCAGGGAAATGCCAATCAAAACTGGATGAGATATACTTCACATCCATTAGGATGCTATCATCAAAAAGATAAAAGATAAGTGTTGGTAAAAATGTGAAGAAAAGGAATCCTTGTGTACTCTTGGTGAGAATGTAAACTGGCATAGCTACTGTGAAAAACAATATGGAAGAGGACTTCCTTGGTGGTCCAGTGGTTAAGAAACTGCCTGCCAATACAGGAACACAGGTTCGATCCCTGCTCCACATTATTCCACATGTGGCAAGGCAACTAAGCCTGTGGGCCACAACTACTGAAGCCCACACTCTAGAGTCCAAATACCACAACTACTGAGACTGGATGCTGCAACTACTGAAGCCCATGCACCCTAGAGCCCATGTCCACAATGGGAAGCCATCGCAATGAGAAGCACATGCACTGCAACTAGAGTGTAGTCCCCACGCGCTGCAACTAGATAAAGCCCATGCACAGCAGTGAAGACACAGCACAGGCAAAGGAAACAAAAGCAAACAAGCAAACAAAAACAGTATGGAAGAGTCCTGAAAAAATTAAAAGCAAAACTACCATATGTTCCACCAATTCAACTTCTACGATTAGTCCAAAGATGATGAAATCACTATAAGAGATATCTGCACTCCCATATTCATTTCAGTGTTGTTCATAAAAGCCAACATATGGAAACAGCCTAAGCGTCCATCAGTGGATGAATGGATTTAAAAAAATAGATTATATACACATACACAAAAACAAAAGAATATTATTCAGTCACAAAAAAGAATAAAACCCTGCCACTTGTGACAACCTTGACAGCGTTATGCTAAGTCAGAGAAAGACAAATACTGTACATATATATTCCACTTATATGTGGAATCTAAAAACATTTTTACTAATAGAAACATTTTACTAACAGAATTAAATGGTGGCTGCCAGGGGCTGTGGGTGGGAAAATGGGAGATGTTAGTCAAAGGATACAAACTTTCAGTCATAAGATGAGTAAGTTCCAGGAATCTAATGGATAGCAGGGTGACTATGGCTAACAATACTATATTGTACAGTTGAAAGTTGCTATTAGAATAAAGCTTTAATGTTTTCATCATAACAACAAAGTGGTAATTATGCGAGATAAAGGATACGTTAACTAATCTCATTGTGGTAAATGTTTCATAATATATATGTGTATCAAATCATCACATTGTATACTTTAAATTTACACAACGTTAATGCCAATTGTATCTCAATAAGGCTTAGGGGAAAAAAAAGAGAGAGATGAATCTGTACAGATAATCCAAACTGGGTATCACGCAAAAATCACTTGAAATAGACGCATCTTCTTATGAATATTTTAAATAGATTATTAAAATTAATTCAATCACTAGAGTTTATACAACATGACAAGTTAATAAGCATGGAAGTACACCAAACCAAACTGGGAAAACAAACCTTAAAATGGGCTCTGCACCCAAAGTTCACAGCAACATTATTTACAACAGCCAAGACATGGAAGCAACCTAAGTGTCTATCAACAGATGAATGTATAAAGAAGATGTGGTACATATATACAATGGAATTTTTATCATAAAAAAGAATAAAATATTGTCATTTGCAGTGACATGAATGGATCTAGAGAATACCACAGTAAGTGAAGTCAGGGAGAAAAAAAGACAAATATTGTATGATAGTATTTATATGTGGAATTTAAAAATTATACAAATGAATCTATATACAAAACAGAAACAGATTCACAGATGAAGAAAACAAACTTAGAGTCACCAAAAGGAAAAGGGAAGGGGGCAAATGATAAATAGGAGGATGAGAATAACAGACATGAACTACTAAACAGAAAACAGAAAAGCAACAAGGATTTACTGTATAATACAGGGAGCAATATTCAATGTCTTATAATAGCCTATAATGGAAAAATAATATATATATACACACATATATAAATCCAAATCACTTCGCTGTAAACTTGAAAGTAACACAATATTGTGAATCAACTATACTTCAATTTAAAAAACTTAATGTATTAATAATTCACACATTAACAAAATAAAGAAAAAATAAAGAAAAAATAAACAAAATTGGATATGTATGATTTTAAAATAATCCATCCCTACTAATCTACATGGTTTTAAATATACTATACATAATATTTCAAACCAAAATCTAAAGAGTTTCATAGATTTTTTTACAAAATAAATGGTTCTGAAAAATTCATTTCAAGGTGTCCTATTATTATTAAAACAATAATTAAAAGAACAGAACTGGTTTATCAAATAAATTGTCATGCTACCCAAGTTTCAAAAGTAATATGCATATATTACAATTGATACACTAGCTGCTTCTGTCAAAAGATCCGTAATCAGAATAACCTATTACTAAGCAATGAAAATTAAACTGACAAATGAAAATCCTTTTTATTAGGCACATGTAATATTACGATTACTGAGGCTAAACAAGGTGCAAAGAAAAAACTGAGTTCATATGCATGCTATTTAGCGTACAACAAACATGACTTTTTAACTTTAAATTTGGCAGACAACCGTCTCGAACATTCTGAATTTTAAAAATTACCCAAGGTTGCAATAGTCAGCATTCTAATGTGGAAATCCCGTGATTTCTGTACAACAGTTAAATTTCCTGTGTTTTACTGTTTTATTTTAACCAACCATACCAGGTAAATATCCCGAAGAATTTCTTCCTGGTATACTTCCTGGTTAAATGACATATATTTGGCATGTTGCAATTAATATTATTCTCATTTATTAAACACAACATTAAGAATTCATACTACTTCAACAATTTTAAAGGTACCTTAATAGTATTTAAAATACAATATTTTAAAACAAACCAAATATTTAAAGTCTAATTTGTACCCATAATGGCTTATGAGCACCACAAAAATCATTCTCTCTCCAGATACATACATTATCAAACTTTCCACTCCTGTATTCTCTCCATTCACATGCTTCTCCAAAAAAAGAACTTCCTATAAAGGCTTCCCTAAGAGTCAGACACGACTGAGCGACTGAACTGAACTGAACTGACAGTGAACAAAACAAAAATTTAAACTAAAGGATGCTTACTAATACAGAAAGTTGAAGGAGAATGCTAATTCAGCCTCCATTTCTCTACCAACATCCAGATAGCTGCAGTCAGTCTTTTGACTTCTAATCTAGGTCCCTTTGGTTGGGAACACTGAGTTGTCCAACACAAAAGAGAGTCTGGAGTTATTATTTGTTTGCTATTCCTCATATAGCCAAGGTATTTAAATTACAAACTAGAGACAGGAAGTCCTAAATATTAACACAATCTGTCTCTTAAAAATTACCTCCCTTTCCATTTCAGTACAAACACAATTTCAACACTAAGTACAGATAATCTATTATATATTAAAGCACATATCACTAGCATGCACAGAAATATTAGAAAATGAGATCTAACTATGACTGTTTTTAACTATTAAAAACAAATAAAGTATTTATTTTTTATAAAAACAAAAGTCGTCAACAGATTAGGGCCAGGTGCTCATATACTTTCACTCTAAAGACTGTAGGAAATTAACAAGGAAAAAGGAATGAAGGAAGAATGCATGTAAATAAAGAAAAGTTAAAGAATTTTGCTAATATACCTGAAATTTCTCCTGCTTGTTCATCTGATATTTAGGGTAAAATGCATAATAACTGATATTGAAAAAATTTTTTTTAACTTTAATTGAGCTATTTTATTTGAACTCAAATCCAAATGATTAAAAATACTTCTTAAAACTGCAATTTTTAATTACATAGCAGTAAGATTTCTTTATTATTATTCATTGATTTAATTAGTATTTAATCTAAGCACTATGAGTTTAGTCTTTATAATAACTGACATTTTTTAAGAGTTTTACAGGTACCAAGCAAAGAACTTAACACTTTTTCATGTAACAACCCTATGAATAAGCTCTTCCTTAGCCTCATTTTACAGATAAAAAAAAGAAACTCAAAGAATGTAAAAGAATTTCCCCATGGATATATAACTAACTGTAAGGACTAGGCTGGAAATCAAATTCAGGTAATGATGCTACTATTAGATGACACCAGTACTTCAATCACTGTTCTAGGCACTCACAATGAAACTTTGGAAGACATACACAAGGCAAAACAGGTTACTAATATAATGAAAGTGCAAATAAAGTGCTTTGAAGTGTAACAGACACGGTCACTGCCTACTAGAAGTTTTCGTATTAACAGAAAAGTCAAAATAGTTTGATGCCAGTTTAAGTAGCAAAAAAAATTGTCTCTTTTGTATACTAACTATATTAGAAATGTCATACTTTAAAATCTAGAATACATGAGAAATGACACTCAATTTTATTTCACTTTAAAGCCTGTCATGCTATATTCAGAAAACAGGATCTCATCTCTTGTGATCTTTTAAAATAAGAACAAATAAGTTATCTGCAAACATGCAAAGAGAGGAATTACAAACATGAAATCTGTCTTTAGAGAAGGCAAAATTTAACAGGAGACAAAATAATTCTTCATGTGGGCCTATAAGAGGAAGACTTCATGTCCCTAGGTGAAGCAAAACTGGAATTTAGGGAAAGATTTTTAGTCTGCACATACCATCTACCATTAATGTTTGCTCTCTTTCTATGAAAATAAAAAAAAAGCCAAAATCAAGAGGTTAAAAACAAAATTCAAGGAGTAAACAAGAGGGTCTACTTTTTAGAAAAGAGGATAATTTCAAGAGAGATTAAATTTAAGATGTATATAGTATCCAGAAGACTAACGGCAAGAAATCTAGTTTATAATGAATCAATTTAATGTTAAAGAGTCAGGGTAGATTAGCTGCAAAGGAAAAAAGATGATTGCTAATAAACTACTGTCAGAATTAGAGAGACCTGGGATCTCTTCATACTAAATAACAACAACAAAATGTTTATTTTCACCTTATTTACTGCACTGATTCCTGAGATCTGAGAGAAATCTACAGGAGGCTTGGCAGGAGGTGATTAAAGTTTGGTCTATGGAAACACACTTTAAAAGTCAGTAAACCTGAGCAGCAAGCTACATGATGGCATAGGATGTTCTTCTTATCTTTGACACATTAACTCACCTCTTCTTTAAAATAACAGAAGCATTCACCAAAATTTTATAAACACTTTGGCCATCTAGGTGCATAAATAAGTCAGCATACTGTATATACTTTGAAGTTCACACCACTGCTTACATATTAATAGATTCTGAATGCCTTCTCAGATAAGGTTGTTAGAATTTACATTAGAGGAGCACTCATATAACTTTAGGAGATACCAGAGAATGAAATGTTACCATTCAAAAATCTCCCATTAGAAAAATTTCCTTAGGATGATCTTTATTTTCTAAACAGCAACAGCAGAAAGCAATGTTCAACTGCTGGGAGACTCCGGTGGTCCTCTACCAACCTCAGCGTTCACTCTCCTCTTGGAGCACTGAAGCAAGGTTAACATTTAGAATTAGAATCTCTAAAACTCCTAGTGTCAAGTGCAATTTAAGGCATAGATGAGTCACTCTACAAGGAAGGAACAGACTATTCGAAATCAAAGTACTTGGTTGGCACAGAACTAAAAGCAAAATTCAGATACGAAATGACTACACCATATTAAATAATGATTACTGGGTTCTTTTCTATTCTTTATTGACTGACAAATATGACAAAAAATAGTCAAAAGTGGATAAAAAGAAAACCTAGGGTATCTATTAATCTGTTAAGTTTGCTTCACTTGTACAAGCAAAATTAAGTAACTTAATCACACCTATTAAGAGATAGCTTAATAACTATTCAAGTTGTAGCAAAAATCATGAGCCCTATAAGTATATTTAGATATAGACTATTATGTGCAATACTGACCTAAAGCTTGAAATCATTATAATAACTACAGAAAATTCTTCAAAAAATTACAGTTAAGGAAGAAAATGTCAATATATCGGTAAGAAGCAAAAGTTTGGGGCTCTCATTTCACTATCTGGGGAAGACAAATGAGAAACACGACACTTGCATTTAAACTTTAACATGGAATTACTACTACAAATGAAAGAGGAGTTTTACTGAAAAACAGTAATGTAACTTTTGGCAATTAATACGAACAATCTAAACTGAAAGTCTCCCAGGACTACTACACTCTTAAATACGGAGTGCAAGGATGGCAGGAGTGAACCATTAACAAAAATAGTTTTCTCTTGCCAAAGTTATTCCCAGTGAACTTAAAGAAAACTAAATGAAAAGCATTGTTTTCACTACATTTTTACTACGCGCTAGTTGTTGACAGCAGTTAGTAACTGTTTTAACTTTTTCTTTTAGGACACCCACTCTTTTTAACTACAAAAACTTAACCTTAACTCAGAGGAAGAAATGAAACTAATCCCAGCTATTCCTAAACTTGACAATTAAGAGCCTCAGGACATGGGCAATAAAAAGCCCCCCACACACATTACACAGCAACCAACCCAAAGATGTCAGATTAAAACTTGAAAAAATCCTACAAAACGTTCTAGCTTCCGAGTGTAGGCTCTGTAAACATTAAGCAGCTCAATGACCAAAGTGCTGCTGCCGCCTCCGTTCTCAAAGGCCAGGTCTGCCGACCCTAAAGCGTGGGGACCTCCCCCCGGGACGTGGGGGGACCCCCGCAAGGGCGACGAGGTTTTCCGGGCCTCCGCCCGCTGCTCTGGGCCGAGACCGGCTGACTCAGGGGCGCGGACTCGCCACAGGCGACGAAGGCGCCTCCCTCACTCACCGTGAAGCGCTGGTCGCCGACGCTGCCCACCGAGAAGCAGTGATCGCCGGGATTCACGGCCCCGGTCAGTACCTGATGCAGGTTCATGTCTGCGCCTCAGGCCAGCAACTGACGTCGTGTCAGGCTCATGCCCGGGGTCAGCGGTCGCTTCCCTCCCTCCTTCCTTCACGGGCGGCGGCCGTTCTGCAGCGACAGGCGCCAGAAGCCGGGGCCGCAGCTCATCCCGAGCCCCGGCCTGCGAGGCCCGGAGGGGGCGGGCCAGCGAGCGGGCGGAGCGCCGCGCTCGTCCGCGCACCTGTCACAGTCCACGCGGGCCCAGGTGAAGCTCTGGGTCGACCCAGCGGCCGCGACCCCTGGCCGACTCACCGGCCAGCAGGGCCACGCCGGCCACAACACTTCCCCGAAGTCTGGGTGGCTGGCCCGGCCCGCATCCAAGCGTCGCAAGCAGCACGCCCTCGCCCTCCCCACCTGACCTGGCCCTTGCAGGCTCCGGTGCCCGCCACCCCCAATGGCCTCGGCGGCTCCCTACGCGTCGCTAGGTCCCTTTGGCCGAAATATCGCGAGATTCTCGGGGCGAAAAGGAATACTGCGGTAAAGGATTCACTTTTTTTACCACGGTTGACAGAACGTCAAGAGGAAAACGCCTCTTCGAGGGAGATGTTGGCCAATCCCGAGCTCTAGGCCACCTAAGGCTCCACCCATTGCTGAGAATAGACCAATGTCTTAAAGGCTTGTGAGGGAAGCTGTGCGTTTGAATGTTCAACGTCAGGAGCCTAGTGAAAACATGAAGAGCCTAGGATAAGGTTAAGGGCTGTCAAATTATGCTTTAGGTTAGGGCTTATTCTGACTGTTGGACCAGAAAGCTTAAAAGGGGGAAGTGCATTATAAATACACTTGCGGTGGCCTCAGTCCTGGTAGAGACTACAAGTCCCAACAAACACCGCTCCTCTGGGCGGCCCGCGAATACTAGTGAATGGGAACCCCGTGGCTTCTCTGACCCGCACAGTAGTAACTCCGGCCGGACGCGCGTTTCCAGTTCGCTAAAAAGGAAAATAAACACTTGACAAGCGCTAAAATGAGATATTTTCACCAAAGTTCAATTTAACATTCGTTTTTAAGTTGTGGTAATAATAATACTGCACCAGCCCTGCGTTGAGCTGGTGTTTCGGAAAAATCTAAGAGTTCCAAAGTGATTAGTTGTCATAATCCCAACTGTGAGATTCAATTTTCATAGTGTTTTGACACGTTTTGTATTATTATTGATAAACATCTGTTTTTGTCTCCGCCCGTGTACCGTAAACCTCTTAAGAGACAAGCTGCCGTGTATCCCAGTGTGTAGTGCGGAGTGCACTTTACCATCTAGGTGTTCATTAAAGGGTAAAAGAGTGAATGTAAATAAGAACTTCCCAGTAAAAATGTGGCCACCTGATGCGAAGAACTGACTCATTGGAAAAGACCCTGATGCTGGGAAAGGTTGAAGGCGGGAGGAGAAGGGGACGACAGAGGATGAGATGGTTGGATGGCATCACCGAGTCCATGAACAGGAGTTTGAGTAAGCTCCAGGAGTTGGTGATGGACAGGGAAGCCTGGCATGCTGCAGTGCAGGGGGTCGCAAAGAATGGGACACGACTGAGCGACTGAACTGAACTGAAACCGATTTTGATTTTTATACCATTTTCTGGTGGTAAAAACAAACAAAAAACTCTTCACACTAATACTTGGATGAGAAGAGTACTGGTAATTTTTTTTTTTTTTTTGCTTTCCCTAAGTTTTTTGCAATGTACATATACTTTATTTTGCAATTTTAAAAGTTTACTTTAAAAGTAAGTTTAAGAAAAAATCTTTAAAAATTGGATATATGTATTTATATAACTGATACACTTTGCCATAGGGCAGAAACTAATGCAACATTGTAAATCAACTATAATAAAAAATATTTTTTAAAAAGTCTAAAAGAGCCATCTCCCTTTTTTAAATTTGAAAGATGTAAATGAATCCCATTATTTATCCCAGTCTCCTCATAAAAATGAGGGATTTAAAATTTAAATTGTCTTAAAAAATACTATTTTATTGAGGTGTAGCATTTTGTTTTTATATTATTAATTCAGATTTTATTTAAAATGCCTTTAAGTTAATTTTATATTTTAGATCTTACATCAAGACCATTTTCCTCATCTGTAAAATTAGCAAGTTTAACTTGTTTATCAACGATATTTTGCTTGGCATTTTTATTCCTGATAAACATCTGTTAGTTTTTATTAAATTCCTTCATCCCAGAAATAGATGGAATTTGACCCCTGCCCTAATTACTCATTTAGACAAGTAACTTAATCTCTCTGTGCTTTACTTTCCTTATCTGTAAAATGGGGATATTAATAGACCTTCTTCATACTATTATCATGAAGATTAAATGAGCACAGTGTTTAGCACATAGGCAGAATTTAATAGATGTTAGTTATTCTTAATATTTTTTAGATTTTTGAGTATTTGAAAGCCTTTATTGATTTTGTTACAATACCGTTTGATGTTTTGGTATTTTGGCCATGAAGCTTCTTAGTTCCCCAACAGGGGATCAAACTCATGCCCTGCAGTGGAAGGCTAAGTCTTTCCCCGACAGGGAAGTCCCTATTATTATTACTATTAATAAATAAACCTAACCTTTTGACATATTTTTTCTAAAGTGTTCCATATAGTGTCAAACCTCAGTCCAAATCAAATTTTTCAGTGATGTCTGAAATGCCATAAATGTTCTGAGGTCATCTTGGCCTGTATCCAAACCTATGGGACTATAGTACAACAACTAATGAAAAGTGAGGGTATTTCTTTGCCTCTTATTCAGAAATAAACTGCCCACTAAACACCCTATCTTTGATGTACAGCAGATGAACTGTTTCAATGAAACAGGTAAATCCTTGTACTGTATCTATTTATTCCACTACAACTAAGACCTACTGTCTGGTTTTATACAGTCCTTGAACTGAGAATGTTTTTTACATTTTCTAATGGTTGAAAAAAATTAATAGAATAAATATATTTCTTGATGCATAACATTATATGAAATTCCTATGTCCATAAGTAAAATTTTATTGGAACACAGCAATGCATAGACATTGAGGTATGGTCTATGACTGCTTTCACACTACAAGTGCAGAGTTGAATAGTTTCAACAGAGATCATATATCCTGCAAAGCAAAATATTTACTATTTGGGCTCTTAGAGAGAAAGTTTGCCCACCCCTAATGTATAGGAAGGATCCTCTACTGCTCTATGATCTCTGAAATAGTTTTTGCTGTGCAGAATGGTTGTTGTACTGAGTGATAACTCAGCTTAATTAGTAAAACATTTCGTGTTGATGATTACACAGCATCTTTAAATCCCTTGGTGAGGGAAATGGCAACCCACTCCAGTATTCTTGCCTGGAAAATTCCATGGACAGAGGAGTCTGGCAGGCTACAGTCCATGGGGTCACAGAAGAGTTGGATACAACTGAGCAGCATGCACACACATTGTATCCCTGAGTCCCCAGTATTTATCATAGCACAGAGTAGATACCACTAACAGTTGAACACAAGAATGAATATAGACAGGATCTGACTTACCTATATATATAAAGAGTCCCTAAAGAACTAACTTGGAGAACTGTCCATAGGCAAGCTCTTTGCTTTCAAACTGCTGCTCTTCATAGATCACCCAGTAATGTCACTCACCTCCCTTAACAAAGCTCTATTCAATCCAAAATCCAGTCCTAACTTCTTATGCAACTTGAGCATAACTCGACCTTGTGACAAAATTAGTTAGATAAGGAAATGGAAGAATGAAAGAGACGAAGGTAAATTATATATGTCTGCCTTTCATCCTCCCTTCTCTTTCCCCTTCTGCCTAGAGGCCACAAATCCACCTCCTAACAAGAAGTCCAGGGGAATTCTTGAATCCAATTATTTCCTGAAGTGTAATTGAATTTTCTCATTCTGTCCTTTGAATACTCAAAGACTGTGTACCTTTATTTATTTATTTTTTCCCTTTAGTTCCTTTCATTACTTCCCCTCCCCCATAATTTCTTTAGGTTTTTTTCTCCAGCTTTATTTCTAAGAAACAAAAGAGGAAGGATGGCTTTGAAAAAGGAAGTATTTCTTTAAATAAAATTCTGCATATTTTGCCTTATTGCTAGCAGCAGAATCTCTTAGAAAACCAAAGTACTGTGGTTTCGAGGACTGGCAGTCCAAAGAGAAGTCTATGCTCTCTTCAGTTCTAGTCTTAAAGGGAAAGGAGGACTTCTGTCAGACTTAAGGAGGGGTTGATAGTATAAAGAAAAGCAAACAGACTAAACTCTGAGATTCTTGTGGGGGAAGGAAAGGAGCATATAGGAAGTCAGCTCAGATGGAGAAGTAATCATGCCTGTTTCTCACTAGCTTATTTACTGAAATTCCCATCCTTCCCATCCTCTCTGCAACCCTCATCCTCAGTTCAGTTCAGTCGCTCAGTTGTGTCCGACGCTCTGCCACCCCATGGACTGCGGCATGCCAGCTTCTCTGTCCATCACCAACTCCCGGAGCATGCTCAGACTCATGGCCATCAAGTCGGTGATGCCATCCAACCATCTCATCCCCTTCTCCTGCCTTCAGTCTTTCCCAGCATCCTAAACTCATCGATATAAATCCCTTTCCTCCTAGGACCTGTGCCATGGAAGCCACCAAGAAGGGCTTCCATCCCATAGTCGACACACAATAGATAAAGGAGGTTAAACAGAGAAAAAAGTCCCTAATCCTATAACAAAGACTGAATCGGGGGACTTTGTTGCTGGAATTGCAAGTAAACATTTTTATCTCATTATCATAAAAGTCTCTAAAATAATAGACTGTCCCAGAAACCTGCCTGTGCTGCCAGCAGCAACCTTGCTATAGAAAAATCCATCAGGAATATTACAGGTTAAATAAATAGTTGAACAATGCTACAGGACCCTAGCCATCATTTTTAATACTGTTGCTATAGAAAAATTAATTCCAATACCTCTAAAATTTGAAGATAGCCATTAAATAATACTGGCTACTGACTCACCCTTGCTTGCTCAACTGGAGGGTTTTCTACCCATAAATAATTAAAGGGCAATTATGTATAAAAGCTACTGTTTATTAAATACCCATTCTATACTGTAATGAGGAAGGCCTGGCAACCCCCTCCAGTATTTTTGCCTGGAGAATCCCCATGGACTGAGGAGCCTGGCGGGCCACAATCCATGGGGTCACGAAGAGTCAGACACGACTGAGCGACTAAGCACAGCACAGCAGATTCTATAACAGGTATTCTATCTCATGTCAATCTCAAGGACGCTGTAAGGGTTAACATCTCTGTTTTACAAATGAAGAATCCTGAACTCAAATTAAATAACTTGCCCAAGGTCATATTAGATTTAGGTCATATTGCCATCCAAAGATTTGAACTCAGATCTCTTAGGCTACAAAGGCCCTCTAAGTGTTCTCCAAAGCTCCATGAAGCCCAGAGCAAGTTCAGTCAGGGTCTGCTATTCCTTAGCTGACAAGGTGAGAAGAGACAGGACCTTTTTAAGTTTGGGTCTTCAGTGAGCCTTTGGTAGAAAGAACCATCTTCCCCTAATAGTTTTCTCCTCCCCTTCCTCAAGATGGAAGGAAAACTTACCTCTCTACTATAAAAGCCAGCTTTTGTTGAAAGGCAAAATATACAGCTCCAACTAGAAAACTCCTTGATACACAGCCAGTTTTAGATATTCACTTGGTGAAAAGGAAATACTTCTAGGAACGTTTTGGAACTAGCAGTAAGTCATGTACATCAGGTCATGGCTCTTCTAACACCTATTGGAGTTTTCATTAGCAGGGAAGCAGAAGTCAAGAGATGTAATTTTGAAAGGGAAAGGACAAGCCACGAGGAAGACAGCAGCAGGCAGTTTTGTTTAGCCAGGAGCAACTTGAGAGCATTTGACTCTGGCAGAGAATGAAGTCGAGGGACTATTCTAATCAAAATCCCAGCAAGTTATTCTGTGGGTATTGATAACTTGACTCTAAATGTTTATGGGAGGCAAAATACTCAGAATATCCAGAACAAAATTGAAAGAGAAAAACAAAGTTGAAGGACTTATGCTATCTGATTTCAAGACTTACTATAAAGCTGCAGTAATCAAGACATTGTGGTTTTGGGGAAAGAACAGACAAATAGATCTATGGAACAGAATAGAGAATGCAGAAACAGGCTCTGATCTATATGTAACTGATCTTTGACAAAGAAGCAAAGGCAATACAATGGAGCAAAGATGGTGTTGGAAAAAATGGACAACTATGTGCAAAAAATTTGATGTTGACACAAATCTTCTACCCTTAACAAAATCTAACTCAAAATGGATCTCAGACCCAAAATTAGAATGCAAAACTATAAAACTCCTAGGAAATAGCACAGGAGAAACCTACATGACCTTTGGTTTGATGCCTACTTCTAAGATACAAAACCAAAGGCATGATCCATGAAAGAAATAGTGGATAAGCTGAATTTCAGTAAAATAAAAAACTTATCGTCAGTGAAAGACATTGCCAAGAGAATAAGAAGATCACAAATCACAGACTGGGAAAAAATATTTGCAAAAGATGTTTCTGATATCCCAAATAACACAAAGATCTCTTAAAACTCAACAATAGGAAAACAAACAGCCTGATTGAAAAATGGGCCAAAGACCTTAACAGACACATCACCAAAGAAGATATACAGATGTCAGATAAGCATATAAAAAGATGCCCCATATCATACGTCATGAGAGAATGCAAAATAATAATGAGGTATTGCTATATATCTATTAGAATGGCCAAAATCTGGAACACTAAATGCTGGAGAAGATGGAGAGCAACAGGAGCACTCATTCACTGCTGATGAGAGTCAAAATAATACAGTCACGTTGGAAGACACTTAAGCAGTTTCTTACAAAACTAAATATACTCATACCGTACAATCCAGCAGTCATTCCCCTCAGAATTTATCCAAAGGAGTTGAAAACTATATCCACACAAAAGCTTGCACACAAATGTTTGTAACAGCTTTATTTACACTTTCCAAGATTACAAGTAAACACTATGTCTGTCAGTAAGTTAATGGGTAAATAAACGGTAGTACATCAAAACTATGGAATATCATTCAGTGCTACTAAGAGATGAGCTGTTAAACCGTGATGAGTCACGGAGGAAACTTAAATGCATATTATTAAGTGAAAGAAGTAAACCTAAAAAGGCTACATACTGTATGATTCCAACTTTGTGACATTCTCAAAGAAGCAAAATTATGGAGACAGTAAAGAGATCAGTCATTGCCAGAGGTTGGTGGTGGAGGATGACTAGGTGGAGCAGCGAGGCTTTTTAAAATGGTGTTGAAAATACTGTATATGATACTATCAAAATGGATACATGTCATTCATCTGTCCAAACCATGAACTCAGTGACTATGATATGTCAGTGTAGGTCTACCAGTTGTAACAAATGTACTGCTCTGGTTAGGAGTGTTGATAATGAGGAGTCTATTCATGTGTAAAGGCAGGAGTTTCTGGGAAATCTCTGCTTCTTCCTCTTGATTTTGTGGTGAACCTAAAATGTCTCTAAAAAAAAGTCTTAAAAAAAAAACAGAGGAATGATGATTTGGTAAATCATCAAAGCCTACCACTTGCCCCTAGCCAAAACGGTGAGACGAGATAGAGAGGTAGATTAATGAACAGAAAATTTGGGAATGTTTCTCAACCATGGAAAGAGATAATTACAAAAGACTAATATCTTTAGAAAGCAAAGAAAAGAGAAGGTGTGTGCAGGAAGCGGGGAGGGGCTACCCAATTAGATAATAAACAAAGCTTATCAGGGACTGTGCTTGCTCTCTTTCATATATGTCTAATGGAATAACTGGTGAGGCAGAACACAAAATTTTCCAACAACAGAAACTGCCGGCCTCTTTTCTGCCTAGGACAACATAACAAGTGCCCTTGAAGCAACCTATATCTAGGTGAGAGTCACTTGAGTGGCTCCTTTAATTATGCAATATAAACTGAGGTTTCTTCTGCATGAAGATGGACTAGTGAAGTTGAGTCACACACTCTGTCTACCAATATCTAACTAAGTAACACTCTATAAGTAATATACACATTTGTATATCTATGGGTATATAAAAAATATATTTTTTGCCAGCAGAATTTTGTCAGTAACAACCACGTTAGGAAAGAAAAAGATAAAGCAGGAACAGTTAGAGCCAATACACAAGTAGAAGGTTCTGCTGAAGCTTAGTATTGCTCTACTTGTATTTCCCAGAAGCAATGGTCGAATGCTAAGAACAAATCATCAGAATTCCCATAGATAATCCCAAATGTAGGAGAAGTGAACTGTGTATATCCTTATTTTTCTCCTCTTCTACCTAGGGAAGTAGAAATAACTGCATATAGGAAGGCATGACAAGAGAAATGAAGAACCACAACCTGGGCTGTCTCTCACTGGTCAATGTTTAGGCTTCAGGGCCCTACACTGAATTGGGGAAAAGGCAGTGGTAGTTCCCACGAAAATGGGACTATGAACCTGGCAAGTATCAGAGAGTACATTAAAAGGAGAGTGTATAAATCTGCAAAATTCCATCAGAGTACTTGCTCTTAACCACTAAACTCTACCGCCTCATTTTAGGTTCTCTGGCCATGGTAATTGACTCAGGGATGGACCCTGGGTCAATCAGAATCGTTCTCTGCAACTATCAGGGAATGCTTACATTTTTGAAAGAAAGGACATTCATCCCTGAACATAGATGACATCTCAGTGTTTTAGAAGAGAATGAAGAGAGAAAAGTAAAGTTCATTTTTGAGTGAGAGTAAGAGGATATCATGACGTTACTTGAACCCTTGGTCCAGTCCTGTATGATGCCTTTCCTACCCGATTATGTGAAGCCAAAATAACTAATTGTTGTTCAGTCACTCAGTCTTGTCCAACTCTTTGTGACCCCATGGACTGAAGCATGCCAAGCTTACTGGTCCTTCACCAACTCCAAGAGTTTGCTCAAACTCATGTCCATTGAGCCAGTGATGCCATCCAGCCATCTCATCCTCTGTCATCCCCTTCTCCTCCTGACTTCAATCTTTCCCAGCATCAGGGTCTTTTCTAATGAGCTGGCTCTTCGCATCAGGAGGCCAAAGTATTGGAGCTTCAGTTTCAGCATCAGTCCTTCCAATGAATATTCAGGGTTGATTTCCTTTAGTATTGACTGCTTTGATCTCCTTTCAGTCCAAGGGACTCTCAAGAGTCTCCTTCAGCACCACAGTTCAAAAGTATCAATTCTTCAGTGCTCAGCCGTTTTTATTGTCCAGTTCTCACATCCATACATGACTACTGGAAAAACCATAGCTTTGACTATACAGACCTTTGTACGCAAAGTAATGTCTCTGCTTTTTAATATGCTATCTAGGTTTGTCATAGCTTTTCTTCTAAGGAGAAAGCGTCTTTTAATTTCATGGTTGCAGTCACTGTCCACAGTGATTTTGGAGCCAAAGAACATGGTGGTTTATATTCTGTCCAGCATGAGAGTTTCACTTTTCTTGAATCATTGTGAAATATTAGCATGTCAAGTAACAGAGGGAAGAGCAATAGATACAAGAGAAAGGCAATAATGCCATTCCTAAAGTGTGTTTTTTACATAACTGGTTCAATTGCTGTTGGTAAGATTTTTAAAAATGAAAATATAGACACCATATAGAAACTTAGTTCTACAGAAAAACATATACTAGAGCTCTGAGAAAGTAAAAACCACTAGAGTTGAGGAATGGATAAATGTTATTCTGATTTTACTTGCTGATTTTTCCTTTCCATATGGCAGCAGAAAGAAAAATAGAACCTTGTTAAGAGGGAAATTCAGTAAGCAGCTTTCTTAAAAAGTCCTTTTCTCTGTAGCTGAAATTGCTAGAAATTCAAATGGTCACAATTTCCTTGTGTTCTTATAAGAACATTGCCATTTGCTCAGGGGCTTCTGATTATAGTTCCTGAATCAAAAGCATCCATAGAGAGAGGGCTCCAGGTTGTAAATAGTGCTTCAGTTAAAGCACATCTGTCTGAACCAATGATGGATTTTTAGTAAACAGGACTTTTTGCTTTCTAAACCTTAAGAGGTAGAGGTAGATAAAAGAAATACCTTTTTGTTATACATGGAAAAGTCACTTTAACTGTATTTATTTCTGAAAAAATAATCTCATTCTCAAGTTTGTGTTTTTCAAAAATGAAATTAAAAAGTTATAGGATGGTATTTTTACCTGTTTCTAACTTTCTTTTATTGATAACGATGTGTAATGTCTAACCTGGTACATTTGTTTGCTTAATGTTCTTCCTAGAAAGTTTTTATCCTGGAAAAGAAGAGGTTAAAATTTTGAGTTTCTCATAAAAGGTTAGGAATGGAGACAGGCTGCTCATTAACAGTACTAGGTAACTGGCGTTTTACTAATGTAGTGAAAAATAAGGAGAATATGGTAGGACAAGCCATTTTGGGTGGGTAAGGCTAAGACTGATTTCAGTGTTTAAATTTGAAATAATCATAGGACATCCATAGTAGAAGATACTTGGAGAAACGGGGTTGGAGCTCAGGAATTACTACAGAGTTAGTAATATAAAACCAAGAAACAGTCATTTAAAGTATCAGGAGTTGACCCTGGGAAGAAAGGTGGTTTCTAAGGAGAGAAGGTGAAGAAACCAAGTACTAAAGAACCCATAACTAAAGCTTAGTGCCTACCCAATAGTGGTAACAAGAGTCAACTCCTCTAATGTAGTCGGGTGAATGGGAGAGGCACCAAGGAAACATAGCGGGGTCTTTTAAAAGCATGTTACTTAAAAAAAAGTATGTTTCTCAGAGTGTAAAATAATTAAAGTCCAAGAAGAGAGCATTGGATTTAGGATTTTAGGTGGTGGTGATGGTGGTGCTTTAGTTGCTAAGTCGTATCCGACTCTGATCACCCTGTGGACTGTAGTCTGCCAGGCTCCTCTGTCCGTGGGATTTCCATGGACAAAAATACTGGAGTGGGTTGCCATTTCCTTTTCCAAAGATGCTTCCCAACTCAGGGATCAAACCTGAGTCTCCTACATTGGCAGATAGATTCTTTACTGCTGAGTCACCAGGGAAGCCAGGAATTTTAGGAGATCCTTCTAAATGCACAAAAAGGAGATAAAGAGGAATTAACTGACAGCCATATCCATAAATTGTCTTTGCTTTTGTACTTATTCACTGTCCTTTTCTCAAGGCGGATACCGAAAGGAAAGCTGTGAAGAAAATTACAAGGTTCTAAAGAATTAGTCCACCATGGGAGACTCAGATGGGCTTCCCAGGTGGTGCTAGTGGTAAATAACCTGCTTGCCAATGCAGGAGACATAAGAGATTCAGTTTTGATCCCTGGGTAGGGAAGATCCTCTGGAGGAGGGCATGGCAACCCATTCCAGTTTTCTTGCCTGGAGAATCCCATGGACAGAGGACCCTGGTGGGATACAGTCCATAGCGTCGCACAGAGTTGAACACCACTGAGCGACTTGGCATGCACGAGGGACTCAAGTCATCCAGCTAAGCCTTGAATCTGACTTGAACACTGAGAGCTCTTGAATAGATGAAGACATTATCTTTTTTCTTCTTGCCTTTATTCCTTTTTCTTGTGTCTTTCCTTCCTCCCATACTTCTTTTTAAAATCTTTTTGTTTTAATTTTTGTTTTAAATTTCCCCAATATCTAGAAGGCTCTGACAGGGAAAGGTGCTGACTGGAGAATTCTTAGACTACAGCAGATAAGAGGGCAATGGTTTCCTAGGCATCAGAGAACAAGTTCTTTCTAGCACTGGCTCTGGTCCACCGTCCTGAAGAGTCTAATTAGTTTGCTTCCCTGACCTTGATTGCTACCTTTAAAAGAGACCTTAAAGCCTGATGAGTCTCCTAAACTTGCCAAGCCCAGCTGCCTCAGTCTAATCAGCAGTCTTGCCCTGCCCAGTCCTCTTGCTCTCTGACCACACTGCTTAGCTAACCCCATTTGGATCACACCCTACTGCTTATGCCTCCTTTGGAAACTCGTATCTAAGAACTAGCTTCTTACAAAATGGAAAGACTGTGAAGATTCTTGATGGAATTAAAAAACCAAGGATATAGGGAATCCAGGGTGGAGGGTTGGACTTGTCAATGGTGAGTGTAGAGACCTTTGGTTAGAGAAGATAGAGATGGGGCAAGAAAGGTTCAACTTGAGTGTCTTCATCTTTTCTGCAAAATAGGATGCAAATCCTTTTCAAAGAGGAAGTATGAATTTTATTGTATGAGAGTTGTGTCTCAATAAAGCTATTTAAAAAAGGAGTGCACATAAGAGACGGGATAGGATTAGAAAGCTATTGAGCTTTAACAGTCATATTCATATTAACACGGCAATTCCTAGTTATGGATCCCTTTAATGATGTTTCTATTAATATACAGAGCAGTTGCAATTGTCTCGATGTTCCTCTCTTCCTTTCTCATTGAAATATTAGATTGTGCCAAAGATTTCCAAAGAATCTTTTTAACTTTCTGACAGTCATTCCAGGGGAGGAACAAATGGAACATAATCATATATTTCCTAATCCACAAATGTAAATATGACATATATAGTAAATATTTTAATATATAAATAATATTTATACAGTCTGTTTTAGGCTATACGCAACAGACTATGCAGCCAGTGGTGACTTGCATAATGAAGACGCTTAAGTGTATCATACAATAAAAAATGGTTCCAGGATGGTACAGCAGAAAAATGTGGGATTTCTCCTGATAGACACACATTGACTATAACAGTTTCAGATTTTTCCTCACTAGAAAACCATGTAGGAAAGCAGGAAGGATGGGGAAGGAAAGAGACTTACGCATCACTTTCAACTTGCCTTTTACCAGGGAGGACTATCTTCCTGGGAAGTTAACAAGCAAATTTCCTATTGTATCTATATGACCCAAACTGGGTCACATTGCAAACACCTAGCTTCAAGGGAGGATGGAGAAGTGAGTGAATTACTGGCTTTCTAGCCTCAGAGAGAGAAGGACAAAGAAGGAGGGGACTGGAAATGGGTTTTAAGTAGGCTGCCAAACGCTCTGCTACATTATTCACTGGGAGAAAAGCACAATACAACCAAACAATATTTGCTTGAGCAACTTCCAATATGAGCAGATTTCATTTAAACTGATAAAACTCAAAAGCTGAGGATGAAAACTTGAAGAAATTTGCATGCTTGAACTGTGAACAAAACTTCAGAAACCAAAACATGAGCATATGAAAATATGTTATGAAAATAAAACTGATTAAGATAGCTTTGTGTTTTGGATTCCAGTCAGTTTGGGAGGACTACAGATTTCTTGTAGTACAGCTAACTTTTCCTGGAATGGATATTTACCTAGGGAACAAAAGCCTGGATGTTTCTATCTCAAATAAGTGAGACAAGAGTGTTTCTAATAACTGCTCCTAATTATGATAATTATTTTTCTTTTTATTCAGTTTTGCATTGGTCACATTTAGCATCTCTATACTGCTCAATGTGGTTTTAAGTAAAACACGGCAGATCCTAAGTATGAAGAAAAGTGCTGATATCAGGAAAAATGTAACCTATTTTTAAGACCTGGGATCCCTACAAAAGTAAAAAACTTGGAAAAAACAAAACAACTGTTTTTCCTTCAGACTGTGACCATGTCATATGTTGCAAAAGAGTACTACTAACTAGTAACTTCTCAACTCAGAAGAATATTCATTGTACTGTGGATAAGGGCCTGCCGTATCAGTAAACAAAGGATGTTATGACCACAGAGCCATCAGCCAGTGCAGCTGCCCCGACTGTGCACCGTGAGGGGATTCAGGATGAAGAAAAACAGGATATCGACCCTAATCAAGATGCATATGGAAGAACAATTTCAATAAGCCCAGACCCTTTATCTTCCCATTTATAGAAAAGTGCTAAATTCATTAACTTGAGATGCCTGGTTTTCTTTAATTAGCAGTAAACATTTCATGTTCCAGCGACCAGTTTTGGTTTGTTTTCAAAGCCTCCTATGTATGCTGACTCCATCCTTACCTCTTTGTAACAATTCTTCAAATCTATCTGAGATCCTGTCTTCCAGACTTAAGTCCTCAGTAGGTCTGCCAAATAAATATAATTTTAGACTTTTAGATTGTTCAATATTTTTCAGTTGACAGTAACTTTTTATTATATGAATTGAGACAAGGAACCACAATGGCTTTTCACTGTTATTATTAAATGAAGAAATTGCTCATAGATTTTAGCTTTAACAACTTTGACTATACTGATTCTTAGATTTTTATTTTTGAAGAAGGAGATACAGAGTTGATTAAAAAGAGTATCCTATTCACTATTATGGGAGTCGATAACATACACAAAGTGAAGTTGTTTAGACATTCAAAACTCAGGCTTCAATTTCTATCTTTTACAGTGTATCTCAGCTGACTCCTGCTAAGGATAAATAGGAAAAAGTATTGCCAAATTCTGACTATAATTAATACTATTCTTCCCAAAAATTGTACACAAAACACATTTTAAAAGAAATAAAATCCACAAATAAGAGTCTATGGAGGTCTACTCAGAACCCCAGAGTTGGTATAAAGATTATTTTAAGCTAAAGACATTGGAGATTCAACAGATGTAGAAAGAACCTGCTTTGGATCTTCCTTTATTAAAAGCAAAAATTGGGGGGAAATGAGGTTGCCATAAATTCACTTCTCTGGCAGTTTTTACTCCCAGGAAGGAAGCCAGGAGTAAATCTATCATAAATCCCCTCTCTGGAGAAATTTATAACCTTGAAGAGGAAAAGCCACCAGTACCTTCTTAGACAAACATTATCACAAACTTTTTATCTCTTATTTCTCCTTTGTTCTCCTAAAGCCCATTTGCCTCTCTTAAATAAACTTAGAATTCTTCCTGTAGAAATCGTTTCTCCTCTCTCTTTTTCTCTTACTGAGTCAGATATATAAACCTCTAACTTTAACCATTTAATGAGCTGGCTACTTTTTCTGTTAGCAGCTTCTTTTATGCATACAAATAAACTGTATGCATAAAACTGCATGCAAATAAATCTGCTTTTTGTCGCTTTAATTTGCAGGCCCCCAAGTAGTACACAGAAGAGGGTAGAGGAAAAGTTTATTCCCTACCCAACAAATCTTCCAGTTTCCACAAATAATGCTATTGTTATTTTTGATGGGACGGTGTTTTGTTGCATGGAACTGTCCCATAATTTCAGGACATTAAGTGTTCCTGGCTTCTGCTAACAGTATTCACACACCCCACTCCCTCCCATCTCACGACATGTCAACCAAACATACCCTGCACATATCCTGAAAAGGTTTGTCAGATATCATATCTTTTCAGAATAATTTTTATATAGATATGTTCCAAATATTATATGGGATACACATACTAAAAATAATTTATTCTTTGTCTGAAATTCAAATTTAACTGGGCTTCCTCTACTTTTTAATAAACTTTTTTCTTCTTGAGTAATTTTAGGTACACAGCAGAATTAGGAAAAAAGTACAGATTTCCCATATTCACCCATCCACCACACATACAAAGCCTCTCCCATTACCATTGTCTCCAACTAGAAAGTTACATTTCTTAGAACTAATGCACCTCCATTGATACATCATTATTACCTCAAGACCATAGCTTACACTACCATTCACTCATGGTGTTGTACATTTAATGGGCTTTGACAAATGTATAATGACATGGGTTGACTAGTTCAATATCTTACAGAGTAGTTTCATTGCCATAAAAATCCTCTGTTCTCCAGCTCCCTATATTTTTAAACTCTAGATCTGGCGATCCTAACCCAGAGGCTCCCTAAAGAGAAGGTACCACCGCTCATGAGAACTACCTCCTTTCAGAAAGACCCTTGCCAACTTGCCTAACATTCAAGAGTTCAATATATTGCAATCATTCATTCATTCAACACATTTTGATTTGTAACATTTTCAAGTGTCTCCTAGGTTTCTTAAGCTTCATCAGATACTATAGAAAACAAAAATAAATGAGACTAAATCCCTAATATCCAAAGACTGTCAAATACTGGCTCCCTCACATTACCTAAACAACCTGTGGATACCACGAAGCTGAATTTATTGTTTACTGCAGCAAGAAAGAACGCTGCCACAAAAATGTTTAAATGGTGTCCCCATGAGAGAAGGGCAAAGTTGGGGTATTGATTGAGATTTTGAACTTTGGTTCAAGCCAGGTCTTTTAACTCTAGGCAATGAGGACTGTGTTGATTAGGATTACATATGAATCAGAACATGAATTACATGGATGTTATAGTTTGGAATTAATGGACCCAGCAAGGTGAGGCTTTGAGGACAAGTCTCAGGATGTAAACTGTTGTTGATATCTTTTATTGAAGAGTTGATGGTTCTCCCAGGAAATTCCACCACTTGATGTCAGAAAGGCTATAATTTTCCCACAAGAGAACGTATAATTTTATCAAAGTAAAGTTCATTAGTTAGGACATGATATATCCCCAGAAGATGAACCCTTTACTAACCCTTTATAGACTGTTCAAAACTTTGCCAGGCCAGTAACTAAGACACAATTAGGTAGAATCCTAGATGGCACTGGCTTTTTCAAGAAGTGGATTCCCAATTCTTCTAAAATAATAATGTCTTTGTATAACATCTTTCTTACCAAAGACTTTATGAATTAAGTCCCTGGTAAGGAAACCTCTTTGAATCTTAAACATGAACAGGCCTTTTGTGAGTTATAATCAGCTTCCCACTGTGATTTGTCTAACAATAGTCACAGCAACTAAGCTAGTAGACACATTGACAACTTGTTTGGGGAGCCACCTTTAAATCTGATGTTCCTTCATACTGTAAAATCTTTGATTCTCACTGAAAATACACCACAGATTTTCACAAATACACTTACCTCCTATGAAATTCTATCACCTTTTCTATTACTTATTTGTGATCATTGTTATACTACTTAAATCATTCAACTTTCCTTCCACTGCCTGAAGAAGAGGAAAATTCACTCCAACCTCTGTTTGTAAAATCCAGGCCTGAAAGAGATTTATTAGAAATTTCATTAGAAAATGCAGACTGAACTTTTCTTCTTGATGGGTCATATTTTAAAACAAAAATAGAAAATTATTAGGTAAAAATTTTAAAATAGGTTTAAAAAAATTCACTTCACCCCTAGAATATAACCCTTTACAGAGAGGAAAATCTGCTCAGGTTGCAGAACTCACTGTGTTCACTAGAGCTGGCCAGCTAAATAAGAGCATTAACATTTACAGGGGTAATGGATAAGCTTTGGGGGGTGTTCTCTGAAGCTGAAGTGCTCTGGATACAAATAGGGTTCTTGACCTCAGAAGGAAGTCAATTAAACATGGCCAACAAATTAAAGAATTTTTAATGTTCTGTTTCCTGTTGCCTGTGTGCATGCTCAGTTGGTTCCAACTCTTTGTGATCCCATGGACCATAGCCTGCCAGGCTCTTCTGTCTATGGGATTTCCTGGTTAAGAATACTGGAGTGGATTGTCATTTCCTTTGCCAGGGGATCTTCCTGACCCAAGGATTGAACCCACATCTCTTGTGTGTCCTACATTGGTAAGCAGGTTCTTTACCAACTGCGCCACCAGCTATTGTAAAAGTAAGAACTCATATAAAAGATTGAAGGAAATGCTCTGGCACTTATCTAAATCCTAGACTTCATAATACATAAAAAAAATGTCTTTGGAGGGGTTCACAGAGTCTGTTACAGAATGACAGGTTTCAACAGAGTTTATAATCTAGCCAGGTAGAGAAGCATGTAAGGTAGCAAATGCGATAAGGAGATGAGTACTGTGATAGAAGTAATAGAACGGGAATGTGTAGGGAAGTGCCTGTGGAGGAAATGGTCACTTCTTAAACAAGGAAGGAGAATAGTAATGCATCTGGAGCAGTTTCTTAGGGGAAAGTATCTTGGAGATAAGTCTTTGGCAGGTGAGGATGGGCAGGGAAAGGAGAGTGCTTTCCAGGCAATGTGAACAGCTCAAGCAAAGGCTATGAAACAGCTTGGCCAGTTCAGGGACTTGCATTTTGGGTGGCTAGAGCAACTGGCCAGCAAAAAAAAGAGATGAAGAGTTTACCATGGGAAATGTGGTCACCTTGATCCCTGCCTCGAATAAAAACAGTTTGAAGGTTGTTGTTATTCAGTCTCTCAGTCGTGTCTAATTCTTTGCAACCCCATAGACTGCAGCATGCCAGGCTTCTCTGTCCTTCACCATCTCCCAGAACTTGGTAAACTCATGTCCATTGAATCAGTGATGCCATCCAACCATCTCATCCTCTGTTGTCCCCTTCTCCTTCTGCCGTCAATCATTTCCAGCATCAGGGTCTTTTCCAATGAGTCAGTTCTTCGCATCAGGTGGCCAAAATACTGAAGTTTCAGCTTCAGCATCAGTCCTTCCAATGAATAGTCAGGACTGATTTCCTTTAGGATGGACTGGATCTCCTTGCAGTCCAAGGGACTCTCAAGAGTCTTCTCCAATACCACAGTTCAAAAGCATCAATTCTTCGGCGCTCAGCTTTCTTTATAGTCCAACTCTCACATCCATACATGACTACTGGAAAAACCAAAGCTTTGACTAGACGGACCTTTGTCAGCAAAGTAATGTTGCTGCTTTTTAATATGCTGTCTAGGTTGGTCATAACTTTTCTCCCAAGGAGTAAGCGTCTTTTAATTTATTAAAAAAAAGCATAATTCTTGGTTAATAAATTGGCTGTTTTACTTGAAAAGTTTATGTTTTTACTATTATATTTGATGGGCCAAAAATTTCACTTAGGGGTTTTCTGTTACATCTTACAGAAAAAACCCAAACAAACTTTTTGGCCAACCCAATAAATATATCTTGATCCTGATAAATACTCATTTTTTAATTGCCCTAAGACTTAGCTTTAAAAATAGAATTATGCCTCATGTTCAGCCCTATTGATATACCTTCTCCTACCACAATCTACTTGCTGCAAATTTTTGAAACCTTGTTTTGGCTAAGCATATATTTGTGCAAATGAACCTACTTTTAACCAGATGTTATTCAATTTGAAAAGTAGTTACATTCTGATAGTTAGAGTGCACAAAGCCATTTTTAGACATGGTCAATATTCTTATACCTGAATAACAAATACACATCTGTGTGTCTGTGTGTGTGCATATGTCTGTATATGTGTACCACAGTATTAATATCATTTCCTATTTTTGTAGTATCTTTTTACAAACTGTAACCAATGTTTCCTATTGTCACTTAATGATTTCCAAATTATTATTTTATATTATTATATTGTTACATAATAAATTTTATTACTATATTTATTAATTATTATATTATATAATTAATATAACTATTAATTATTATATTATTCATAATTATTATTCCTAGGTAGCATTGTTGTTAGTAAATAGTGTAGGTGGAGAGAAGTATTACTGTAAACCAGCTGAGTCACGATTCAATGTCCTTAACCCAGTATGTTTTTATTTAGAATATAAGCAACGTAGAACCTAATGATAGAAACAGGAGCATGTCGTGTCCTTGTTTTCTTTTATTTTGGACCTTAAGTTTAGAGGGTTAAGCTAATAATCATACTTCCTTGTTCTGGCACAGATGTGCAATCCCTTCTCCTATCTTCTCATTTCTTAAAAAATTTTAGGTAAGGAAAACATTTTACACATTGAATTGATTGAATTGAAAGTCGCTCAGTCATGTCCAATTCTTTGTGACCCTGTGGATTGTCCATGGAATTCTCCAGGCCAGAATACTGGAGTGGGTAGCTTTTCCCTTCTCCAGGTATCTTCCCAACCCAGGGATTGAACCCAGGTCTACTCACGCTTAGAGCGAAGTCCCAGGAGTCAGAGAGACCTGAGTTTGGATCCTGATTCTTTGCCACTCAGTGAGTGTGCAATCTTAGGTAAATGATTTGGCTTCTCTGAGACTCTGTTTTCTCATCTGTAAAATGGGAGTAAAAATAACCTCCTCATCGCGTTGTTATGAGAACTGGATTATATGCTTAGAGTGCTTAGTACTGCAAGTTAAGTGCATGCAAGTTAAGTGCATGTTACATTTTTGCTACTGTTAGATCATCATTGCCAATAAGAATTTTTGGTTAAAGAGTTATCCAGGCTAGCTAGGAATATTCACTATCAGTATGCTGCATAACTTTAAGTGAGTCACTTTGCCAAACTGTTACTCTGTTTTTGCAACTAAGAAATGGAACTGACATTGCAAATTGTGCATTATAAATAAGATTGTGAAAATTTAAAGCACTAAATAAATGTTTATAACTTATACTACCTCATTAAAATCTATAGTTATGTTTCTAATCCTGAAGATAAGTACAATTAATATTCATTATTAGTGTACTTTTCACTCAGACATTAATAAGACATTTCAAAGAGGAGCAAGCATAGGGCATTGAACCTCCCTAAGGTTATGGACTCAGTAAGACAGGAGGAGCGATTAGAAGAGAAATGTATGTTTTCTGAAGATTTTCATATTTATTCGCAAACGGTGAACCTTACCAGCTTACTCTGTTAGGAAGTGGGTGATGCTGAGTGGGAGCTGATGCAGGGGATCCCCAGGCCAGTTAAATAGCTATGGCCATTCCTCTCCCTTCTGATGTCTGCTTATGACATAAAATTAAGCTTCCCTCAGCAGCAAAGGAGAAAATGTTATGCTGTAAAATAATGAAACTCCTGGGCTGCCTAAGGCACTCTGCTCCAACCCTCACTTCTCAAAGAACAAGATTCATTATTGTTACTGGCTCATTAACTCTTCCAGTTGAAGGGCTGTAGAGCAGTGACTTGGAGCCTTTGAACCAAACTGCCTGTGTTTGAATCCCAGCTCTTGTGTTCACAAGCAGTGTAAACTTAACCCCTCAGGGCTTTAGTAGGGATGACAAAAATAACACCTACCTAAGAGCAGCACCTGGACCCTACTAAAGACTCTATTAATAGTAGTTAATTAGTTTTATAGCCAAAACTATGTATGCCCAACTGGAATGTGGTTCACCTAAAAGGTAAAATTATAGATGAAGTTGGCTTAAATTGAAATAGTTTATGTGAGCAGTTACCATCAAGGTATCAATGTGAATCACTTCGTAGTGACATAAATAAGACCAGTTCTTTTCTTCTCATTGCTAAAATTCCAGAAGTTAGTATAGCACAGAGGTTAAGTGTGAGCTTTTAAGTCAGTCATGACATTTACTGTGTGTCAGTTACCTTGGTTTCCCCATCTGTAAAATGGTTTAAAATAGTACCTTATTCACCGAGTTGTTGTGAGCTTTAGATGAGATAACGCAAGCAAAGAGATTAGCATAGTTTCTGACAAAGAGTAAATACGCAATTTGTAATTTATAAATGTCATGGTGGTTATTGCTATTTTAAATACAATAATAATGCAAATAAGCCCCTTCTGATATTCCTAGGTTTAACTATGACTATCACAAATTTAAATGTGTTCAGAAATGGGACTTCTCATTGCAGATTTAGATATGTATTTAGAAAGAGTTCTAGAACGATCATATGCCTGGACCATGGCAGGCACTTACATAAATACTGCCCCTGTGAGTACGATGAATGTTTCCTTTTCCTCCGGAAACCTCGCATCTCAGTCTCTAAGATTTTTTGCTTTGTTTTACCTTACTACTTCAGGTCATTTTAGCTGAGGGAGATTGTTTACACCATCACTAAACCTTGCAGTATCTAATCTAGTCTTGATCTGCATCTGTTAGAAGCAGCTAAAGAAGCCACAGCCAGCTGGCATTTGCTGAAAAGTATGAAGAGTTTTGAGCAACATTTTTAAACAGTAATAGGAAAAGAATAGGACATTAGTTCTCTAGATTTAAAATGCCTCGCGTATATTTTGAAGTTTGGATTACCTTCTCTATGGACTAACTCTGGCAAAACTTCAGTTAGCATTCTCCCTCATCCAGTTTACTCTGCTTAAAGCTCATTATTGTCCCCATAGGCTAAAATTAATTTTAGCATTAGCTCAAGAAATGTAACAAGAAAAATGCATTCCGAAACAAAACAGTAGTTTTACATTATGAGTTGCTCTCAAATATTCAAAGCATTGCCATTGATCATTTAAATGAACATTTTAAAATTTAACAACTGTAATAATAAATTAACAAAAAATTTTAGCATAAAAAATTTTTGCCTATAATTTCCAAGAGGAAGCAGAGTTGAGCATACCCATTCATATACTTTCAATAAGTTTATGAAATTCTCTTTCCCTATCACAGCTCTCAATCCAAACTTTACCTTAATTTGCAAAGATATTGTTGTGGCAACATTGGGACTCATGGCACTAGAATGTGGCCAGATTAGAATAGGACAGAATCTGCATCTCCTTGTATGGTCATACCTCTGTCTATGGCATTTGTCATTTTTCGGCTCTACTTTTTTATTTTTTTTAATTGTGTATACATCCACGAGATACCTCTTAGAATTCCTGCTGCCTGGAATAATGTCCTTTTAGAAGGAAGTAGGGAAGGAGAGAGGGAAGCAAGGGAGGGGTATAAGCATGAAGCTGGAGACAAAGAAGTGGGCCTAGGAAAATGCTGTTGTCATTATGTGCTGCCACTTTCTGTATGCCATTCCATCGGCTGCTCTTTTCTGTCTCTATCCAATTTCATGATGATTCTAGCCTTAAAGAGAAGTAATTCCAAGATCTTTTCTTCATTGTCATGAATGGATTAAGTAATTTAAATGCTAATCAGTAGTAATAATGTAGTCAATTAAAAGTACTTTTTATTAGAAGATTTAAAATAAGCTACACTGAACCATTCACAGGTTGATTATCATTTATGGTCTTGTCCATCCTCCTTTTCCAAAGTTCAGTTTGTGTTTCTGTCAGCCCTGGGATTAGTAAAAGCTTCTGAGACAAAAAAAGAAAAAGAAACTTCACATTGTTTTCCCTCTGTATTCTTTCTCTTTTATCGATAGGAGCTAAAGGTATTAGTTTGGAATCATGTTTATTTTTTGCCCTAAAGAGTATGTTAAATAATGTGTAATGACACTTAATGACACTTAATGAAATACAGTTGTTTAATTGGCTTTTGTGAGTACTGCTCACAAGTGTCACCAAAAGACACTTGACTGAGTGCATTCTTTATGATTTCAAGATAGTACAGCTCATTAACCTGAGGGATGGAGTGACATTTGCTGTATATTTTACTGTTTTTAAGAATAGGGTTTTCCTAAAAGATTATGTTGTCATTGGTCTTCATACTATAGGAGAAACATAATAACCTTTAAAATATTGTACTCCCTTCTTTAAATAGATACTACAGTCATATGATGTAAAATTTAAAAGATATAAAAGGGTGTATAGTGCGACATCTCTCTCCTGCACTTGTCTGCCTGCCGCCCGGTTCCTGGAGGTAACAACTGTGCTCTGGTCTGGGTTCTCTCCCAGACGTGTTCTCATACTGATTTTTGACACATCTCATTTAATCTAAGCACCTACTCAGCTCAGTCTCAAAACATCAAATTCAGTTATTTCCTAAAGGAGACGCTTCTTGCCGCTGGCCATTTCCTATAAATTAATCCTCAAAATGAAAACATTCAATTTAACTGAACTCCCATTTGAATGAAATTGATAGTATGTCACCATTTCTGGGGTTAATTTAAAGAACGTTTTAAAGAAAACCAAGTGTCTAGGGGGCTTCCCTGATGGCTCAGATGGTAGAGAAAATCGTCTGCAGTGCGGGAGACCTGGTTTCTATCCCTGGATGTGAGTTTGAGCAAACTCTGGGAGGTGGTGAAGGACAGTGAAGCCTGGTGTGCTGCAGTCCACGGGGTCGCAAAGGGTCAGACACAGCTTAGTGACTGAACAACAACAACAAAGTGTCTTGGACTCCGGATGGACCTTAAAAAAATAATAAAGCGGTGTGTTTTCTTGGGTTTGTCTGTCAGTTAAGCGGATGATTTGTGTAATAGGGAATTCTTTGTTGTTGTTAGTGAACCTTGTCATGTGGGAGAATTTGAAGTTAGGCTTCAAAGTCAGTAACACAACGCCTCTGTTTTATCTCTACCTCTTTCTGGATTTTTTTTTTTAGCAGTAAACTTGTCCTTAGCTTATCCTGCCAACACTTGAGTTTTACACCTTTTTGGAAGCGCCCTGTGGGTCTCTCCATGTTTGCCTCACTTCTTTGTCCTTCTCCTTTCTTTGGTAGACTGTCAAAGTTCCAGTATGCAAAAACACTTGCAGCATGAAGAATTAACTCTAAAATAGTCGGGTTGGATATACTCATGTTTGGAAACAGCATTTCTATATGGGGCTTTCCACTCAGTACAATTTGTGGAACTATATCCCCTGCCTTACTAAATGTGTCATATGCTTGGATACAGGAATTGGTTCATTAAACACAAACTTGAGTTAAACAGGTATTTAATGAAACTGAATTTTTCTTGATGACGCAGGTCTGTGCTAGTCTCCACTAGAGGTAATTATTTGTGAGGTGATCATGAAGGAAGGTGCATGGTCTCATGGGGCCCTGAGAAAGGTGTTGTAATGAGGATATAAGGCAAGGTATTCTCCTCAGGGTACATGCTATGAGTCCACGATAAGATGACTTTTCAGTGAGGGTTTGTGGTTATTTCTTGGTGTTATTCCTACTTCCCTAGGACTCAACAAGGTCTTACACTTTGGATAAGGTCTCAGCATTTTGTTAGTTATGTCACTGTAAATTTATACTAACAGTACACATACCAACTGATAAGAACAGTGTTTTTATTTTTTCATTATCAAGTACCTTCACTAGGCAACCAGGAATTTGATTAGGATCTGCTGCTCATTTGACACAGCAAATCTCATTGCCCTCAAGGCTTCCAACATTAGAGACACCTGTGACAATGTCAAGCAGTTCAAGAATTACGGGATCATCTGTGTTGATGTATTTTTTCCCCAGTGTACTTCAGATGAAATATTTTTCTACTTGATGTTTATTTAAGAAACCATACTGCTTTAAATGGGTTACCTGAAATACAGTTTCTTACTAATGCAGGCTTGCACACAATAGATTGAAAACAAGCTTACTTGGGCTCAAACTACTTTTCAGTGTAGGTGAGAACTAATTTTAATAAGAATTCAGAACCACATGCAAAATACTGATGTTTTATTTCCGGTATATATTCTCACGAGAATCTTTACCACTCAAAGAAGGAGCAGTGAAAACTCTGTGGTCAGATTTAAGGCATTCAAAAATTTCACGATTATGTTTTCTGATACAGTTTTATTTATTGCATTACTTATAAGGTGGTCATTTCAGAACCTAGGATACTAAGACAGTAATGACAAAATTAACAGGTCACTATTGACTTGTCTACTGTACTTCCTATATAAGCACAATAATAGAAAGAAAGGGTCTTAGAAAAGGATTTAACAGATAATAGTATAAAAGAAAATTTAAAGGTGAGAACAGTATTTTTTGCATTTCAGTTTAGTGGTATCTTTAGATATTGGAGTCCCCCAAATGTGTTCTCAAACAATCTACTGTTGAAAACTAGTAGGAAAATGGTTTTTATTTCATTACCTTACTATGATTTCAGATGGTTTGTGCTTAAATAATTCTCCTGAGAATTTAGGACTGAATGACTCAATGAAACAGCTCCATCTTTGACTCATGGAGTATCTGGTGTTAAGTCATTTGACGCATATGCTTCTCTCATTTAGGAAATGTTACTATAAATGTACCATAAGGTGCTTGTGAAATGCTTGAATGCATGTATAAAAGGTGGTACGTGCGTTCTAAGTCACTTCAGTTGTGTCCGACTTTTTGAGACCAACTGGACCATAGTCTGCCAGTTTCCTCTGTCTATGGGATTCTCCAGGCAAGAATACTAGAGTGGTTTGCCGTTTCCTTCTCCAATAAAAGGTGGTAGCAAATGACAATATTAAAAACTCTCATATTCAAATACAGTTTTATAAAACTTCAAACAGATGTTTTAGTTTCTTTGGAGATCAATTCTGAGAAAACCTATTTATGTTGGGAAATAAACCCTCATCTCCCCTCCAAATAAAGCATCTCATTAAAAGTATTTAACTTCTCTATACTTCTGATCATTTGGTTAAATAAAATAAATTGAAAGAAACAAACACTCAGTTCCAGATTTAATTTAAAATTTTTCCTAATTAAGTTAAAAAATCTACACAGTACTCAGAGTCTGCCATAAATTAAATTCAGTTGCTTAGTCCACTTTGGTTAAGTAGAATTAAACCTGTCTACAGTGTAATTTTTTTTAAGATTGACAGTCATTCTCCTAATACTATTCCCATTAAACAGAAAGTACAATGTAATATATAAATAATATGCTTTTATTAGAATAACTGGCAACTTTTTAAAATAATAAGCTTAATTTTTTTAGGACAGTTTAAGATTTGCAGAAAAATTGGGAAGATAGTTTAGGGATTTACCATATACCTTTCTGGTTTCCCCTATTTTCCATATCTTACATTATTGTGGTACACTTGCTATAATTACTGAACCGATATCAGCACATTGTTACTAAAGTCCGTGGTTTACTCAAATTTCTTAGTTTTACCCAAAGCCCTGTTTGTGTTCCGGGTTCCGTTAAGTTACCACATTACATTTAGTCATTATGTCCTTAGATTCCTCTTGGCTATGACACTTTGCTGCTGCTGCTGCTGCTAAGTCGCTTCAGTCGTGTCCGACTCTGTGCGACCCCATAGACGGCAGCCCATCAGGCTCCCCCTTCCCTGGGATTCTCCAGGCAAGAACACTGGAGTGGGTTGCCATTTCCTTCTCCAATGCGTGAAATTGAAAAGTGAAAGTGAAGTCGCTCAGTCGTGTCCGACTCTTCGCGACCCCATGGGCTGCAGCCTACTAGGCTCCTCCGTCCATGGGGTTTCCCAGGCAAGAGTACTGGAGTGGGGTGCCATTGCCTTCTCCGTGACACTTTCTCAGGTATCTCTTAATTTTTGATGACTTTGAACATTTTGAGGACTACTGGTCAGGTCGTTTGAAAAATGTTCCTCTGTTGGGATTTGTCTGATTTTTACCCCATTATTAGGTTGAGACTATACCTTTTGGGGAAGAGACCACAAAGGTGAGGGCTTCCCAGGGGGCACTAGTGGTAAAGAATCTACTTGCCAATGCAGGAGACATAAAAGACTTGGGTTCCATCCCTGGGTCAGGAAGATCCCCTGCAGCAGGAAATGGCAACCCTCTCCAGTATTCTTGCCTGGATAATCCCGTGGGCAGTGAGCCTGACCAGTTATAGTCTATGGGGTCGCAAAGGGTCAGACGCGACTTAGCACGCACACGACAAAGATGCCATATCTATCATACCATGTTAAGGCTACATGTGTCTACTTGATTTATCACTGTTGATGCTGACTTTGATCACCTGGCTGATGTGGTGTTTCGCTTTTTTTCCACCTTCCCACTCTTTTTCACACCTTCCCATACTGTACTCTTTGGAAGGAATACACTATTCACAGAGAACACTCACGGAGTTTCCTTAACTCTGTAAGCAGAAAGTTACCCTCTCTCTCCCCAGGGTAGAGTTTATCTACATAAATTATTTCTTAATTCTTTTGCAGGGGAGATTCATCTCTTCTCCATCTACTTACGTATTTATTTGTTATATTAGTATATACTCATGGATTTTTACTTTATATATTGGTTTATAATCCCATGCTATTTATCTTGTGGCTCAGATTGTTCCAGCTTTTTGCCATTGGGAGTGCTTTCAGTTGGCTCCTGTGTTGCTTTGATACACAACAGCGTTTTTTTTTTTTTTTTTTTTTTTTTTTTTTTAGCGTTACTTTACTTTCTGGTACTACAAGAAGCTCTGGTCCTATCTGGGCATAGCTAACTTTAAAAAATTATATTCTAATTTTTTGCTAATTAGAATGATTGACAATTATAATAAACTCTTATTTATCTCTCAGCCAAACTGTCAGAGAATCCAAATAACTGTTTTTTTCTGCATTTAATATTATAAAAAATAATCATGAGATTAGTACGAATTCAGTTTTGTTTTGTATAATTTTTATAGCTATATATATACTTAGAATTTATAGTGATGATTAAGGTTAAAGACTTAAATGCAATAAGTGAAATTTTGTTCCATTTTACTTAAAAAAAATTTTTTTTTAATTTATTTATTTTAGTTGGAGGCTAGTTACTTTACAATATTGTAGTGTTTTTTGCCATACATTGATATGAATCAGCCATGAGTTTACATGTATTCCCCACCCTGAACCCCCCCTCCCACCTCCCTCCCCATCCCATCCCTCTGGGTCATCCCAATGCCCCAGCCCTGAGCACCCTGTCTCATGCATAGAACCTGGACTGGTGATCTGTTTAACATATGATAATATACATGTTTCAAGGATATTCTCTCAGATTATCCCACCCTCACCTTCTCCCATGGAGTCCAAAAGACTGTACTATACATCTGTGTCTCTTTTTCTGTCTCGCATAGAGGGTTATGGTTACCATCTTTCTAAATTCCATATATATGCGTTAGTATACTGTATTGGCATTTTTCTTTCTGGCTTACTTCACTCTGTATAATCGGCTCCAGTTTCATCCACCTCATTAGAACTGATTCAAATGTATTTTTTTAATGGCTAAGTAATATTCCATTGTGTATATGTACCACAGCTTCTTATCCATTCGTCTGCCGATGGACATCTAGGTTGCTTCCATGTCCTGGCTATTGTAAACAGTGCTGCGATGAACATTGGGGTACACGCGTCTCTTTCAATTCTAGTGTCCTCGGTGTGTATGCCCAGCAGTGGGATTGCTGGGTCATATGGCAGTTCTATTCCCAGTTTTTTAGGAATATCCACACTCTTCTCCATAGTGGATGTACTAGTTTGCATTCCCACCAACAGTGTAAGAGGGTTCCCTTTTCTCCACACCCTCTCGAGCATTTATTGCTTGTAGACTTTTGGATAGCAGCCATTCTGACTGGCGTGAGATGGTACCTCACTGTGGTTTTGATTTGCATTTCTCTAATAATGAGTGATGTTGAGCGTCTTTTCATGTGTTTGCTAGCCATCTGTATGCATTTTATTCATTTATTTATTTTTGGCTGTGCTGTTTATTCACTGCTGCATGAGCTTTCTCTAGCTGTGGCAAGCAGGGCCTACTCTTGAACTGCAGTGGGTGAGCTTCTCATTGTGGTGGCCTCTCTTGTTGCAGAGCACAGGATCTAGGATGCTCAGGCTTCAGTAGTTGTGGCACGTGGGCTCAGTAGTTGGGGCTCCCAGGCTCTAGAGCACAGGCTCAATAACTGTGGTTCATAGGCTTAGTTGCTCTGTGGCATGTAGAATCCTCTGGAATCAGAGATCAAACCCATGTCCTCTGCATTGGCAGGCAGATTCTCAACCACTGGACCACCAGGGAAGTCCTAAGTTAAATTTTAATACTTTTATTATATTCTAATTTTTAAAAAGTTAACAGTTCAAACGTCACATATAAAATAGTCAAATGTCCAATTATCACAGATAATTGTAATTTTTCCCAAGGAAGCTGAATAATTTGTTTATAACAATGTGGCTATATAACATTTGTTAGGCTATAAGTTACATTCATAACTTAGAACCAAGATAACATTAGAGTTCTCACAAATGATATGATTGATAGATGTTAAATGTATTAATACAAGCAAAAGTATATAACATAGTGCCTGATGCATTTGTTTGAATCTTAATAGTCAGGTAAGAAGGGTCAGAGATAAATATGAAGCCTTGTAAAGCATACCAGCCTAGATGATTCTATTTTCTTGAGGCTACCTAACATGACTTCTCAAGACTGACTGTGGCCTGAAAAGATCCCTCCGATGTTCACATGGGGTGATTCCTAGAGGCTATTGCAACCTTATATGACCCTGAATGAAAGCTGAGAGCAGTTCTTCTGCTGACTTCTGGTAGGAAGACGGTGTAAGAATCCACTGTTCAGGTTTTCAGTCAGTTCAGTCCCTCAGTCAGTCGTATCCGACTATTTGTGACCCCATGGACTTCAGCACTCCAAGTCTCCCTGTCCATTACTAACTGCTGGAGCTTGCTCAAACTCATGTCCATCAAATCGGTGATGCCATCCAGCCATCTCGTCCTCTGTCATCCCCTTCTCCTCCTGCCTTCAATCTTTCCCAACATCAGGGTGTTTTCCAGTGAGTCAGTTCACATCAGGTGGCCAAAGTATTTGAGCTTCAGCTTCAGCATCAGTTCTTCTAATGAATATTCAGGGTTGATTTCCTTTAGAATTGACTGGTTGGATCTCCTTGCAGTCCAAGGGACTCTCAAGAGTCTTCTCCAACACCACATTTCAAAAGCATCAATTCTTCGGTGCTCAGCTTTCTTTATAGTCCAACTCTCTCACATCCATACATGACTACTGAAAAAACCATAGCTTTGACTAGATGGACCTTTGTTGGCAAAGTAATGTCTCTGCTTTTAAATATGCTATCTAGGTTGGTCATAACCTTCCTTCCAAGGAGTAAGCGTCTTTTAATTTCATGGTTGCAGTCACCATCTGCAGTGATTTTGGAGCCCCCAAAAATAAAGTCTGACACTGTTTCCACTGTTTCCCCATCTATTTGCCATGAGGTGATGGGACTGGATGCCATGATCTTAGTTTTCTGAATGTTGGGCTTTAAGCCAACTTTTTCGTTCTCTTCTTTCACCCTCATCAAGAGGCTCTTTAGTTCTTCTTTACTTTCTGCCATAAGGGTGGTGTCATCTGCATATCTGAGGTTATCGATATTTCTCCTGGCAATCTTGATTCCAGCTTGTGTTTCATCCAGCCCAGCAATTCACATGATGTACTCTGCATATAAGTTAAACAAACAGGGAGACAATGTATGGTCTTGACTTACTCCTTTCCTAATTTTGAACCAGTCCATTGTTCCACGTCTTGTTCTAACTGTCGCTTCTTGACCTGCATACAGACTTCTCGGGAGGCAGGTAAGGTGGTTCAGGCTTTACTGACCAATAAAAAGACATGGTTTATGTTGGCCTTTCAGTGATCATTCATGTCAATTTATATGTGTTGTTAGAATGACACACTAAGTCATCTTCTGGGCTGCTGCCACAGATGGCCTTTGGAGGCTATCGGATTACAGTGGCTAAAAACAAACCAATAAACAGAATGGTTCTCTTTCTGAAAAAAGCAAGATTTTCCCACTCCCTCAAATTTCTTGTTGATTGGATAAATAACTTCCCTGGTGGCTCTGATGGTAAAGAATCTGCTCATTATATGGAAGACCCAGGTTCAATCCCTGGGTCAGGAAGATCCCCTGGAGAAGGGAATGGCAACCCACTTCAGTATTCTTGCATGGAGAATTCCATGGACAGAGGAGCCTGGCGGGATACTGTCCATGGGGTCACAAAGAGTTGGGCATGACTGAGTGACTAACACCTTCTAACTTTCTTTTCTAGGATAAATAGCAGCCCTATTTAATACCCCAATTTTTCTTTCATAAAAAATATAGTCTTACAGATTAAAAAGTAGCTGTATTTAAATATATTAAGCATAAAATTAGCTGACATTATTCTCCTATGTATTATTATTTTATATTTATTATATATTGTTCTACATAATATTTTTCTTTTCTCTTACATGTTTTTCACAGTTCAAAGTATGATGGCCATTATGCAATTTAAGCTTCACAAAAATGCAGAAAAGGAAGCAGAAAGGGTATCTTCCTTCATTTTACAGATTAGGAGAGAGGTTTACAGTGGTGAAGAAATTTTCCAGAAAAAAAATCAGGACTGATTTTTTTTAACTAACGCTTTTTAAAGTTTATTGAATAATAGTTGATTTACAATGTTGTATTAGTTTCAAGTGTGTAGCAGAGTGATTCAGTCATGTACATTCTTTTTCAGATTCTTTTCCTTATGGGTTATCACAAAATATTGAGTATAGTTCCCAGTATTATACGGTAGGTCCTTGTTGGTTATCTGCTTTATACATAGTAGGGTGTATTTGCTAACATCATCCTCCTAGTTTATACCTCTCTCCCTTCCCCTTTGGTGACCATAAGTTTGCTTTCTATGGAGGTGGGTTTATTTCTGTTTTGTTAATAATTGCATTTGCATCTTTTTTGTTTTCATATTCCATATATAAACCATATTATACAATATTTGTCTTTCTCTGTCTGGCTTATTTCACACAGAGAACTGAATTTTGAGTCACTTTTTTTGTTGTTCAAAAGTCAGTGTTGTTTGCATGAAGTTTATCAGTGTTTCTCACAATGAGAGGACTTTAGGTAGTAAGCACAGTAATGTCTTTTAAAATATTTGTACATATAAGAACATAAATAGCACCTCAAGTTTGTGATATCATGGATATTATTTTAGGATGAGAGTAAACCAGGTATTGAATAAAAGTGAGTCAGTGTAAATAAAAATACTGAGTATTGAAATGCATGATTTGTGAATGGGGAAGAAATCCCAAATACGAATAACTAAAGTGTGAGAAACACTAAACTGTACTCGGCCTAGATCCTAAAAGAAATTAGGTTATTACTAAAGGAAATCAAACAGGAGACTAGAAAGAAATAATTATAATAAATAATTTTTAAAAATAAATTATAATTCTATAATGATCGGAAAAACTGTATGATAGCCTGCATTTGCCTGACCAGATAAGTTGTATGTGATACATGTCAACTGTAAACATTTAAAAAGTAAAACATGTTATATAGATGCTTAAGATTTTAAGATATTTTATCTCCCTTGTGGAATTTTTGGCAATTTTAATTGTGGTAGTAATTAGTATTTCTCCTTATACTTTCATGATAACTAAATCAAATGTCACATGAATGCATCAACCAGCCACTTTTAATGCTCCTAAACGAAGCAAGAGATTGGTTTTCCTCAAGTAAAGGAAGTTGATTTCTAGCTTAAAAAGTAAAAAACTCCAGACAAGTAGGATTAATGCATATGGATTTTGATTTTCTGAAACAAAGAGGCAGTAAGATATCCTACAAGGTGTACTGGGCTGAGAATTACTAGTCCTGGGGTTCAGTCTCAGTTCTGTGACTTTAGGCAAACAACCTTTTAAAGAAAATCTTTATATAATAAAGAGGATTAAGGTTCCTGATTCTAAGTCATAAATTCATCCTAATCAATTTTCCACCCTATGGAGCAATTTTTACAAAATAAATTTGGAGTGGTGATCCAATTTGATTTCTGAGGGCATGTTAGAATGGGACCCTCTCTCCAGCAATTCTCCTGTGTAGGCCCAAAATCCTTTGGGGATATTTCCTATGCCTCATAGTTAAAAGGGACGAAGGTATGAAAGATAATTTTATGCTGGCTCCATAATCACCTTTACTATTAATATTTAAAAATGCTTCTCAAGTTATCTTTTACAACAATGATCTTTAAAACTACATGAATATCCAGTTTCGTCTCATACCTCTCTATACAGAACTCTAGTTTTTCTTGACTATTTCCAATCAAGATTAACTACAGATCTGTATTAATTACAAGTCAAAGATTATAAAGTATATTTTTTATTCAGAATTCATTTGTGCTATTGACACTTCTTCTTATACTCATTTGCTAAGCCCTGGTCTTTCATCTCTGTTTATATTTTCCTATGTGCCCTGATTTACCCACTTCCGTGGCTAAGAAGAAACCAAAAATTGATGCATGGTTTTTTTTTTTTTTCCTTTTTTTAAATGTCATAGCAGCAACGCCTCAACTTGCAACACAGCTGTTGGAACTCATAAAAGTCAGGACTACTGAGCCAGCCAGAGTTCCTAAAACACAAAACTCTACTATCAATCAGCCTATACCATCAACAACATTCCTAGAGGCACAAGCAGATCCAGATTTTAATAAGACATGAAAATTATACACTTCTGGAGGCCCTCTTAAAAAGAATAGACAAATTAGTTTCCTTTCATAGATGAGGCCCTCACAAATGAGAAGCACTGAACCTGAAGCTTTGTTAGCTTCGTTTAAATCTGTCATTGCCAAGGAAATTTGTATGTATATATCTCCAAGCAGAAACCACTCCAAAAAAACGTGTTTGTGTATAAAACCAAAACAAAACAGCCATAGGAACACTATTTCTATCTGGGATTTTATCTACTTTCTCCAACATAGAATATAATGAGTTTAATCAGACCAAATAAATGGCGAAAGTAGAAACTCGGCTTTTATAGATTGTATGAAATGAAGTGTGGAGCAGTGAAATGTGCTAGAATGCAAACGAGCGAGACAGAGAGCACAAACCTCAGCAGGCCCGAATCACTAACCCAGACGCCTCCCCGGGCCAGGCTTGCGTCACCTGAACCTCCAAGAAGAGAGGACACCCAGAGGAAGATTACTCATGTAGATTCTCTTTACCTTTGAAAGCATCTTCCTTGTACAATCAAGAGCACTTATCCTTCTTCTGGGCAAGGGGTCGGCCAGGAGCCCTTCCTGTGTCGCACAGCCATAGAGCAGAGCAAAGAAGGAAGTTGGGTAAAAGGACATGGGGGCCAACTGAAGCAAACGTACTCTCCTGCCTTCCTCATCTCTGGGCTTTAAAGTAATTCCTCTGGTTATCCATCAACACACCTGAAATTTAGAAACTATTGATATTTATTCTTTTGAAGTATTTCGATTGTGTGCTTTGTTTGATCAAGATGTTTCATTCACCTGCTCTTTATGTAGCATTATTTTCAAAAAATAAAAAACCCTAATTAAGCAAGCGTGTAAAGGAGTTTCCTATAAAAATATGTATGCACTTATAATAGCTTTTCTCTCTCTCATGGGTCATAATTTCTACTTCCCTCTTTGTTTCTGCTCATTATCTGCCTGGTGGCTAACTTCTGCTTACAGTTTCTGCTCCCTTTCTGCTTGCACATGACTTGAACAAGGCCCTGGAAATATAACAGTGAGTAAGATGGTCCTAACCCTCATGGGACTCACGGTATGGCAGGGACTAGTAGTCAGAGAGAAAGGAGGAGAGAGAGATAGAGAGCTTAAAACAAACGTACATGACACAAAAAGGACACACGTGAAAGCACTGTGATATAAACTGCGGATCATGATTCATGAGTGGATCCTGAAACCAATCTAAGTGGCTTAAGACCAGCATTTTTTACAAAAAGAGTAACAGAAAATATCAGAGTAAATCACACATTTTAATAATAAGCTAAGTATTATTTTGTGAATTTTTTGGTTTCAGTTTATATTGTCAGTGAATAAATACAAAAATCCAGGTTTTGGGGTAGTGTGCTTTCCAGGAGAAAGACAGATAATAAGATATAATTTAGTAAGGTATAGAATATATTGGAGCTTCCCAGATGGCACTAGTGGTAAAGAACCCGCCTGCTGATGCAGGAGACATAAAAGATGCGGGTTCGATCCCTGGGTCAGAAAGATCCCCTGGAGGAGAGCATGGCAACCCACGGCAATCCAGTATTCTTGCCTAGAGAGTCCCTTGAACAGAGGAGCCTGGAGGGCTACAGTCCATCAGGTCACAGAGTTGGACACAACTGAAGTGACTTAGCATACATACATAGAATGTATTGGAAAGTGATGAAACTGAAAAACAAAAGGCAAGGCAGAATATATTAAATGTCAGGAGTATGGGTTGAAATTTTAGAAACAGTAGTTAAAGAAGGCTTCCATGGGAAGGTGTCTTTTGGGTAAAGACCTCAAAGAACTGAGGGAGTAAGTCATATGGATATTTGGAGAAGGAACGTTCTAGGCAGAAGGAATGGCCATGGCAAAGCCATGGATTGTGCCTGGCCTGTTTGAGTTTGAAGAAAAGCAAGGCCAAAGTGAGTAAAAGTAAGCGAATGGGAGACATAGCAGGTAATGAGGAAAAAGGGCCAGTTGGGGTCTGGGGCACGTAAGGCCTTATAGTTCACTGAAGGGCCTTTGGTTTTGATTCTATGTGAGATGGGAAGCCATTAGATGATTTGAACATCTGAGTGATGGTCTGACATGTCACTCTGGCTGCTAGATTGAAAATAGTTTTAAGGGAGGTAAAGGCACCAAGCTTCTCTGGTGGCTCAGTGGTAAGGGATCCACCTGCCAGTGCAGGAGATACGGGTTCAATCCCTGGGTCAGGAAGATCCTCTGAAGAAGGAAAGAGCAACCCACTCCAGTATTCTTGCCTGGGGAATCCCATGGACAGAGAAGCCTGGTGGGCTACAGTCCACAGGGTCACAAAAGAGTAGGATACAACTTAGTGACTCAACAACAGCAGCAGCAAAAGCAGAAGCAGCAATATCAGACTGTAAACTCTGTCAAGGTGATAGTTTTTGTGTGTGTGTGTGTGTTTTAAGTGCAATAGTTTTTAACAATCCTATTCACTTTGTATCCCTAATGCTTTATAGTGACTGGCACATACATTCAAGAATGAATATTTCCCTGTATGTGCACCAGATCATTACATGAAATATATTTCTTACTGAGACTCAAAGTCATAAGGATTAAAATCTCTCTTGGAGGAAATTAACCTAGTCTTGGTCAGAAAAAGAAACTTTGAAAATTGACATTTAGGCTGAGAGCTGAAGAACAGGCAAGGGGAAGTACTAAATAAAGAGAAGAGAATGTTTCAGGAGTAGTAAATTTGGGAATCATCTGCATAAGCATAGTATTTGAAGCTCTCTGTGGGTGCTCTGTCTGTGTGAAAGCAAGCAGAAAAATTAAAGCCATTGCAAAACACCACCACTTTCTGTTTCCTATTTTTTGTGATCATTTCCTGTAACATTTGCCCTTATGAAAAAAATGGCATATACTAGTCATTTTTTTTAAAGTATAAATCTTTAAGGTAGTTTCCTGTGTCATTTAATAGTAGGGAAAGTCAATGAATTATAAATTTCATATTTAGGTTGTTTTATTTTTACCTAAAGTGTACATTGTAGTGATCTGATGTACACACACTGTGAAAGGGTTCCCCCGTCTCGCTCCAGTACTCTTGCCTGGAAAATCCCATGGACAGAGGAGCCTGGTGGGCTGCAGACCATGGGGTCGCGAAGATTCGGGCACGACTGAGTGACTTCGCTTTCACTTTTCACTTTCATGCATTGGAGAAGGCAATGGCACCCCACTCCAGTGTTCTTGCCTGGAGAATCCCAGGGACGGGGGAGCCTGGTGGGCTGCCATCTATGGGGTCGCACAGAGTCGGACACGACTGAAGCGACTTAGCAGCAGCAGCAGCAGCATCTAGCTAATTAACACACCCACCACCTCACATATTTATCTTTTCCCTTTTTGTGTAGAATATTCTACTGTCTTAGCAATTTCAATTATAGAATGTTATCAGCTGTGGTCACCATATTTTATATTAGATCCTCAGACCTTTCTTGTCTTACTAACCATTCTTATTTCCTCACCTCCCCCACCAAGCCTCTGGAAAGCACTTTTTTTTATTTCTATGAGTTTGACCTTCCCTCCCCAACCAACCCCCCCACCTTAGTTTCTACATATAAATAATATCAGCAGTATTTATCTTTCTTTGTCTGGCTTATTTGACTTGTCAGGCTGCTGCTGTTGCTTAGTCGCTTCAGTCGTGTTCGACCCTGTGTGACCCTATAGACTGCAGCCTGCCAGGCTTCTCTGTCCATGGGATTCTCTACTCAAGGTACAAGAGTGGGTTGCCATACGCTCCTCCAGGGGATCTTCCTAACCCAGAGATCGAACCTGGGTCTCCTTCATTGCAGGCATATTCTTTACCGTTGAGTCATGACCTCAAGTTTTATCCATGTTGTTGCATATGGCAGGATTTCCTTCTTTAACATGGCTGAATAATATTCCATTGTGTATATACATATCACATCTTCTTTATCAACTCACACAATGATGGACACTTAAGATTGTTTCCCTTTTTTGGCTATTGTGAATAATACAATGAACATGGGAGTTCAAATATTGCTTTGTTATCCTGTTTCCACTTCCTTTGGATATATAAACAGAAGTGGAATTGCTGAATCATATGAGTAGTTATAGTTTTAATTTTTGGTGAAACTTGCATACTGTTTTTCATGGTGACTATACTAACTGACATTCCCACCAATAGTATATGAGGGTTCCCTTTGGTCTACATCCTCACCACCCTTATCACTTGTCTTTTTGATGATACCGTTCTAACAGATGTGAGGTGAAAATGCATTGGTTTTGATTTGCATTTCCCTGATGATTAGTGATGTTGAGTACATTTTCATGTATATGTTGACTATATGTATGCTCTCTTTGGAAAAATGCCTATTCAGTTCTTCTGCCTATTTTTTTTTATTCATGCTTTTATCCATGAAATGCATGAGTTTTTTATTTTGGGTATTAACCCCTTATTAGATGTATGATTTGAAATGTGTGTGTGTGTGCGCTCAGTCACTCAGTTGTGTCTGGCTCTGTGAACCCATGGACTATAGCCTGCCAACCTTCTCTGTCCATGAAATTTTCCAAGCAAGAATACTAGAATGGTTTGCCATTTCCTACTCCAGGGGATCTTCCCAATCCAGGCATCAAACTCATGTCTCCTATGTTTCCTGCACTGGCAGGCAGATTCTACTGGTATGCCACCTGAGTTGATGCTGTCTAACTATCTCATCTTCTGCCTCCCCTTCTTCTTTTGCCTTCAGTCTTTCCCAGCATCAGGGTTTTTTCCAGTTGATGCTTTCGAGTTGTGGTGCTGGAGGAGATTCTTGAGAGTGAGGACTGCAAAGAGATCAAACTGGTTAATCCTAAAGAAAATCAACCCTGAATATTCATTGGAAGGACTGATGCAGAAGCTGAAGTTCCAATACTTTGATTTATGATTTGAAATATTTTCAGCTATTCTGAAAGCTGCCTTTTCATTCTGTTGATGGTTTTCTTTGCCATGCAGAAACTTTTTAGTTTGATGTAGTCCCACTTGTTTGTTTTAGTTTTTGTTTCCTTTGCTTTTGGTGTCAAATAAAAAATAAATCCTTGCCAATATCAAGGAGATCACCCCTATATTCTCTTCTAAGGTTTTTCTTATGGTTTCTGGACTTACATTCAAGTCTTTAATTCATCTTGGGTTAATTTTTGTGTATACTGTATGATAAAGGTCCAGTTTCATTCATTTGCATTCTACTCCATTGACCTATGTGTCTGTTTTTATGCTAATACCATACTGTTTTGATTATTATAACTTTAAAAATATAATCAGGAAGTGTGTGGGAATTTCCTAGCAGTCTACTGCTATCACTAGTCTAGACTCGGTGCTATAACTGCTGTGGGCCTAGGTTTGACCGCTAGTCAGGGATCTAAGATCTTGCAAGCTGCACAGCACACTGAAAATTAAAAGGAAAAAAAAAGAAATCAGGAAGTGTGATGTCTTCAGATTCATGGATAGTTTAGATATTCCACATTTTCTGAAGCTGTATCTTTTTATCTTTGAGTCCATACTACAGTTTTGAATAGTTAGCATGTGATTCCTCATATAGGCACTGATGTAGTAACAGCATTGGCCCAAGAGCTAGCAATATGTTTTTCTCCTAACTCTTCATGTACAGTGTTTACAACATTGATTTCATTTTCTTTTCATTTTCTTTTAGTTTACTAAGGCAGCTTCTGCTGCTATGGTGATTCACACACGCACACACACACACACACATTATAATTTCAACAAATTTCAATCTAAAACTGTTCAGTTAAACCAGGACTTTCTATCTAAGCACGTTTGATATATTGGGTTTGCCAGAAAGTTCATTCCAGTTTTGAACAAACTTTCTGGCCAGCCCAATAACTTATTTTCTAAGGAAGTTCAGTGTTCTTCATTAATTTCTGGTATTTCTTAAGTTGTAAAATAGAATTAAAAAACATAAAAGCATATTGTTTAGAATAATATCAGAATTTAAGCTATAATAGAATCTAATTCTAACTTTACTAATTAAAAATTCATAATGTTTGACTTAGTTAAAGATATAAAGAAAATATCTCATTTTTTAAAGAACATTAATAATTATTTAAAATAACTTATTGTCCTGAATTATTCTCATAAAATAACTTTTCTTCTTATTATAAGGTAAAACATTGCCATTATATAAAATATAGGAAACACATAAAAGTATAAAGAAGGAAACAAAGATCATCTGTAGTCATATCATTCAGATATAATATCAATATTTACATTTTACAATATTTCCTTCCAGTTTATATGCACACATTTAATGTGTACTTTTATTTTTGAGTAAACTATGATATACTAATAATGGGTAGCAGTTATCGAACACTTATTATCAGCTGGCACGATGCTAAGTACATGTATTATCTCATTTAATCTCACCAGGCCATTATGAAAGTGTGTATTATTATTCATCCTCATTTTATAGATAAGCAAATTGAAACTCAGAAAGGTCTAGTATTGTGTTCAAGGTCATATGTTTAGAAAATATTTGAGTCAATTCTAGAATGTAGGCTGTTGTGACTATAAAACCTAAAATGAGGCCAGTAGCCGTATTCTCTACCATTACCTTGACCTGCTTTTGCCATTTGCCATAAGACTGTGAGTTTCTCCAAGTCACTAAATGTTGTTTATAGAATGATTTTAAGGGCTGTTGAGTGGTGTGTTTTGTCAGGCATACCATAATCACTTTAATCATGTCTCTTTGGGCATTTAGGTTTTTTCCAGCTTTGAAGGTAAGGACCACATGTGAGTCATCTCTGTAGCCCCAGCATCAAGATGTCTGGCACTTTGTTTAGGCTCAAAATGCCAGCTGAACAACTAGTTAGAGAGAAGAAAAGGAACTTCATCTAAGGTAAATGACATAAAAAGACAGAAGACAGGTAGGAATAAAAGTGCCACGTTTGTGGGAAGATGAAAGAAAAATCCTAGTTTACAGAAACAGAATCCATATTGGAGAGGCTGATTTTCATTAGGCTCTTTGAGTTGTAAAGAACAGAGAAACTCATTCAGACTAACGTTTTTAAGGGCGTAGTTATCAGTAAGGAAAATAGTGATACCATAGCAATTCAAGTCTAGCACTACTATTGAAAGTGAAAGTGCTAGTTGCTCAGTCGTGTCTGACTCTTTGTGGCCCCATGAACTGTACCCCGCCAGGCTCCTCTGTCCATAGGATTTTTCAGACAAGAACACTGGAGTGGGTTGCCATTTCCTTCTCCAGGGGATCTTCCCGACCCAGGTATGGAACCCGGGTCTATTATTGGCTCCCTCTTAGTATATCTATAATACTTTCTTTGCCTCTGTTTCAGAGTGCCTATTTGCTTCTCCTCCAGTCACCAACTGCTTCACATACTCTTTTCTCCTCTCATTTATTTTCTTTACCCCATGGATCGAGTCAGTGTTTCAGCTCATTCACAGCTCATTACTGCCCATCTATCCTCTTTCTACCTCGTGATCTTTCTGATTTTGCTCCTGGAGCTAAATTGTCTAACCTGAACTTAAAAAGCTCAAAGACTGACACAACCAAGATAGTGGTTCTGGGAATAATGTTGGAAGGAGAGATGTGAACAGGCCATCATTAGCTGTTCACTATGCCCACAACCCACAATGTACAATTCTCTGTCCCTTTAAACATGCTGTTCCCTTGACTTGAAATCCACAGCTTAAAAAAGCCACTTTTCTGTTCTCTCACAGTATCCTATGTATACCTCTAGCATAATACCTATAATTCTTTGTTATAATTATTTACTTTGTCATGCCTATGTAGTAAACTTTTCAACAGCAAAGAGAACGGGTGAATACATTTATCAAAATTTATTTACATTTATTTTATACTAGCATTCATTAATTCACTCATGCCATAATTTATTGAGTATCTATGCTGATGTAGGTAGCACGAATAAATAGAATGTACAAAATGAACAGGTCCTTCTGAATGTTACCCATGAGTAGACTCCAAACTATTACAGCTAGAACAAAAGCTGTCACCATGTCTCATATCAATATACTTTTAGACAGAAAAGCACTTTGAGTACCCAAGAGAAGGGGGAAAAGAGAGAAAATTAAAAATAGTATGACCAGTAGTGATAAAGTTATCCTGCACCTAAAAAGTTCCAGACAGCTTGGTCACCGGATTTGATAATAGTGGTACCTCTGATGTACCACATAGGAAGAACCACAGGAGAGATTTAGAGGCATGATAAACATTTTTGCTACCTGCCTCCTGTGTGACACACTCTTTTAAGGACAGGGGAATGGTTTTTCAGTGTTCTACAAAACTGGCATAATAATGAACACCTGACATATTATCTCATCTCTGTTTTTCCCATAGTGGTGAAGCAGTCAGCCCTAACATTTTTAAGTCTAGGATAGTCTTGAGATAGGACTATTTCATAAATAACTTTATAGAACAAAAACAAAGAAAAGGATGCTAGATTCTCTCATTTTATTATCTTCTTAATTTTTATTTTTCTGATTTTTTTCATTCATTAGGAAGAAGGCATGTAAGAAAGAAGGTATTGCCTGATGTTCAGCACATTATATGCTCAAAACAAAACAGAAACATCAGCTGAATCACCAGGCTGTACCTTGCTGGAATGTACAATGTATTAATTTCTATGATATCATGAAAAGCTTGGGCTTTTTCTGTTTTTCACTGCCATCTTTTTCATGTTGGTTCTTGCTCTGAGGCATGTTCCTGTATAATCACAAGATGATATAAGATGATATCAAGTTTAAGAAGAGGACTCATTTTCTTCCATTGTTCTATTATTATCCGCCAGGAGAAACTTCTACTGCACATCCATTGGTAGATTTCCTGTCATGTCTCGTTGGCCAAAATTGCTTCACACACCCATGCCTAAACAAGTTGTTGGCAAGGGGAATGGAATGACAATAATTGGCACCAATCAAGACCTCTGGGGTTGGGGAAAGGTCTAGTCTACCTTAAATCTCAAGGCTACCCTAGACCTGAAGAATCAGGGATTCTCTTAACAAGAAACAAATCTGGAGTGTGGGCTACAGAGAAGAAGAGGTGTAGAGAAGGATAGCCTAGGGAATCAATTGGTTCTGCTACACAAGCCTATGGCAGAGCAAAATAAGCACACAAACTCAAAAAGCACAGTGATCTGTGCTATTTAATGTAAGGACAAATAGCCCCACATGCTTGATTCATTTTGAGAGATTTATTATATGGATGTCTGGGGTGGCAAATAGGACATGGAATTTGAAATCAGACAAGGCTGATAATTTAGCAGTGATTTAACATGAGTGAAATTAACTTCTTTGCAATTTAACTTCCTCCTTTATAAGACAGGAATAACAGTACCTGCTTCTAAAAGCTATTATAAGGATTAAATCTTATGATGGACATTAATTGCCTATAACACTGCAGACATTCAAATATATATTTCTTCCCCCTTTATTTAAATCATAATAATTCATGGTGTTGATTCCAGATCATCAAAAAAATGTTAAATTTTGTTCTGTATTTTCTGTTTGAAAGCAGATATTTAATATATATTGGAAATATGTTTGTTAAATCTTATTAAAATAAGAGATTCTAAGTTCCTAAAATATAAAAACTCAGTTGTCCAAATGCCCAAAATGGCTCATTAACTACTGATGTTTGAGAACTTACTAGTTCTATGTACATTTATATACATTTTCTCATTTTTTAAATGGGGTGGTATATGTTGCTAGTGAAAGTGTTAGTCGCTCAACTGTGTCCACTCTTTATGACCCCATGGACCATAGCCTGCCAGGCTCCTCTGTCCATGGGATTCTCCATGCAAGAATACTGGAGTGGGTAGTCATTCCCTTCTCCAGGGGATCTTCCTGACCTAAGAATCAAACTCAGGTCTTCTACACTGCAGGTGAATTCTTCACTGTCTGAGCTGTTATCAGTGGATAAAGGTTAGGGATGCCGCTAAGCAAACTACAATGCATAGAACAGCTACACATGACAAAATATCTCAAAATTTACGATAAGTCTGTGAGTTAGGTATTTTTACTCTTATTTTGAAAATGAAGAAATTGACCTTCCAAGAGTTTGAGAAGCCCAAAATCACATAGCTAGTACGTAGAGTACCTGGTTTTATGTGACTCTAAAGATCAGTTCAGTTCAGTTCAGTTGCTCAGTCATGTCCTACTCTGAACCGCAGCATACCAGGCCTCTCTGTCCATCACCAACTCCTGGAGTCCACCCAAATCCATGTCCAGTGAGTCAGTGATGCCATCCAACCATCTTATCCTCTGTCGTCCCCTTCTTCTCCTGTCCTCAATCCTTCCCAGCATCAGGGTCTTTTCCAATGAGTCAGCTCTTCCCCTCAGGTGGCCAAAGTATTGGAGTTTCAGCTTCAACATCAGTCCTTCCAATGAACACCCAGGACTGATCTCCTTTAGGATGGACTGGTTGGATCTCCTTGCAGTCCAAGGGACTCTCAAGAGTCTTCTCCAACACCACAGCTCAAAAGCATCAATTCTTCGGTGCTCAGCTTTCTTTATAGCCCAACTCTCACATCCATACATGACTACTGGAAAAAACATAGCCTTGACTAGATGGACCTTTGTTGACAAAGTAATGTCTTTGCTTTTTAATATGCTGTCTAGGTTGGTCATAACTTTCCTCCCAAGGAGTAAAAGTCTTTTAATTTCATGGATGCAATCACCATCTGCAGTGATTTTGGAGCCCAGAAAAATGAAGTCAGCCACTGTTTCCACTGTTTCCCCATCTATTCACCATGAAGTGATGGGACTAGATGCCATGATCTTAGTTTTCTGAATGTTGAGTTTTAAGCCAACTTTTTCACTCTCCTCTTTCACTTTCATCAAGAGGCCCTTTAGTTCTTCTTTACTTTCTGCCATAAGGGTGGTGTCATCTGCATATCTGAGGTTATTGATATTTCTCCCATGCTCTTTCAACTATAATACTTTGCTTGAATAGGGTGAGAGCATGTCAGTGAAGGTGTTATTAAAGATTTATAAGTTTGGAATTGGTAGATGCAAACTATCACATTTAGAATGGATAAACAACAAGGTTCTACTGTATAGCAAAGGGAACTATATCCTATCTCTTGGGATAAACCCTTTTGTAAAAGGATATAAAAAAGAATGTGATAGATGTGTAACTGAGTCACTTTGCTCTAAGGCAGAGTTTTGCACAACGTTGTATATCTACTATACTTCAATTTAAAAAAAGATATAACAAAAATCTATTTATGATATCTACAAAAGATATAATGTACATGGGAATAAATCATTTAAAATGTTGTGTAAGTCTACTTTAAAGCGGGGGGAAAAACTATTGAAATCTATTGAAAGAGATATAAACAAATTAAACCAAATGGAATGCACAGTGTTCTTGGATATTTTATTGTTGTACTGTTTGAGAATATTCTACTACAAATGGAAATAAATGAACTTAAAAACTCTTTAGATGTGTAAGTATAGATAACAAGTTATTTATATGTAGTGCACGTGTAGGTTAATAGAAAAGGATGGAAGGACCAAGAGTTGCTTAATACTCATGAATCACAAAATACCTAAATACTCATGATATACTAAATGTGGTAAATATTTAGGATACACTAAGTATATATAGTAAATGAAAGCACTCAATATTCTTGAGGTCTTAATTCAAATTCCATTCATTCTTTGTACCCATGCTGGTCCCATGTATCTTCTACCCAGTAAAGGGAAACAAAACTCCAGATTGTTCAGCAGGCTAACTGAAAAGCTACAGCAGTGACCATGTGTACCAGCACTTGAGTCTCTCCAATAAGGCAATTATGTTTCATTGGCCCAGGAACCTAATGTTGAGGCTGTTTTGCTCAAACCTCAACTCTGTGTCTTATAACCACACCATCAGCTTGAACCTGAAATTCATTTAGCTTATTTCTCTTGTATTTAGAATTGTTTGATTTGTAAGCACTTACTTTTCTTAGGCCAATGAGATTAGAGTTCATTTACAAATTGACTTCAGCAATATTATTCAAAGATAAAGACATATACTGAGATATATGTCAGAATATAAAACTCACTAATTGTAAATAACGGGTGGAATATAATTAGAACAAACTCCTATTTTTTTTCTCAGTTTCAGAAACTAGAGATGGTCTAGATAAGATAAGTGATCCAGAGAGCTCTGGTCTCATGACAAAGGGAGCAAAATCAGTTTCTCCTAGTAGGAGTTATTCCCTCAGAGTATGATCTTTAAAGTGATTTTTTTTCCTTCAAGTTTTCTCTATTGTCTGAAATTAAACTGGCTGGGGGTCTGTTGACCTTCAAGTGGCATTGTGTACTTAATTAGTACAATTGAAGTTTTATAATTTTCATAGATTCCCCCTTTTCTTTTTTTCTGATGCTTTTGAAAAGTTTGTCAAGTCAGTGTAACAAGGGAGTTGTGTGTAACTCAGACCAGCCTGCGTTGTCTTTTTGACTAGAGTAGCCAAATCCTCATCTAAGTCTTCTAAAAGGTAGAGATAAGCAAAGGATTATTTTGGTGGTTAGAGAATGATTCAGGTGTCAATACCAGAATGTTGCTTAAAAGTGATTTTCCCCCAATTTCCAGTAATAGTCAGATTGATTCATCTGGTCCTTGCTTGCATTATTGAATCTTTGTCCAATTTATGGTTTGGGGAGAAAGCTCTAGGATAGGTTAAAGTAATTTCTGAGCTAATTCTTTGCATTCAGTGCAAACCTCTGGGCTATGTGATTCAAAGTCATTAAGAGACATTTCTATCCTGCTTTCTCTATTCATTCTCTTGCTTTGCTTTCAGAAACTAACAGCTGCATTAGTTGATACAGATCTGAAAACCTGGTCTTGTAGGTTCAGACGGTTAGTTCAAATTCCTTAGCAAATCTCAATGGATCCTGGATTGGGAAATTCCTTCGCTGTCTCTGACTTATATTTGGATCCAGGGTGTATAGGTAAGCACTGAAGACAGTTCACTTCCCCTTGTAACAGGTTTCTCCTTAAGGGAGCTATAATCACTTCTGATTTTTTTCCCTTTGCTGGGGAGAGGGGAGCAGCAGGAGGCAGAAGAGTTGGAAGAGAAAAAGCACTTGGGCCAGGCAGTTCAGATAGGAGAGGATACTTGAGCGGAGCAGAAGGAGAGGCAGAGAGTGTTAGCAGCCTTTTTTAGTGTTCTGATACAGTTCCAAGCAATTTCTTGTTGGTTTTTTGCAAAGCAGTTACTCTGCTGTTTTCTATTTTTTAAACTTCTAGATACCAATCAAAGTCAACATTCCATTCAGTCTGTTTGATCTTATGACTAGCTTTTTTCAACTGTGCATGCAAAAGTATCAGTTAAATATCAGTTTTGGAATATAAAAGGAACCCCAATTTTGCCATTTTAAGTTGAGATCTCCTGTAGTATAATTTCCCCAATTAAGTAGGTACTTGCAAGTATAAGTTACCTATGCACACAATCCTTGCTGGGGTGTTAGTTAGAGGCTGCTTTCTGATGCTCCTTGTTTCTGTGTTTGAGAAGCTCTATTTTCCATTTTGCTTCCCTAGTGGCTCAGATGGTAAAGAGTCAGCCTGCAATGCTAGAGGCCTGGGTTCGATCCCTGGGTTGGGCAGATCCCCTGAGGATGGCACAGCAACCCATTCAGTATTCTTGCCCAGAGAATCCCCATGGAGAGAGGAGCCTGGTGGGCTAAAGTCCACGGGTCACAAAGAGTTGGACACGACTGAGTGGCTAAGCACAGCACATTTCCCATTTTAAGCTGAATTTGTCAGGGATAAAACTTATTAGTGAAATTGTGTGGTCGACCTCTGTGCTGCTTGTGAACTTCATTCCTCCAGGCATCACCCCAGAGTTGTTTCAGCTCTTCTTACAGTCTAAGACAACTGTGGGTGTTCAGATCGATGAATGGCCAATTCTTATTCACTATCCCTGGTAAGCAAGTATTTTAATGAATGAGTGGGCTTTTCTATGGGACCACTACATAGCATTAGGACTTGGCCTCTCCCACTCTCATAAATTTCTCAGTCACCTGAGAAAACCATAACTAAGAGCAATCTTGTCCCTTTTCCTCAAAGCAAAGCCTCGTGTAATATTGTCACTTTTCTATTAAGGCAGCCGAATTGAGGAAAAGCATCAGCTTAGCCTCTTACCTAACTACTCAGCACAGACCACTCAAGTCTCCTACAACTGAGCAACCTTGGTGTCTTTCAACCAAGCCCCAGGTATTCCTCAGTATTTTTCAACTGAATCTCACCCAGTATCTTTCCACTGGGTGGGTGTTCCCCTGGTATCCTTCACACAGTTCCCTGCCTGCCCCCACCCCAGGGTCTTCTAACTGGGTGGATGTTCCCCAGTGTCTTTCAACCAAGCCCCACTCAGTGAGTGGGTATGCCCTGGTATCTTTCAATGGGGCACCTCTCCTGGTATGTTTCAACTGGGAGGGTACAGGTACCTGCTCCACCACCAAATAAAACTCAGGACTATCAACCAACATAAGAGATACAGGGACCAGGAGAACCTTACTCAAATATGTCTGGACTTTCTGAGGAGGCAGATGGGCACAAGGGGCCTCTGCTGGCACCAAGATTCCAGTTCCTCATAGAGTTTAGGCAAAGAAGAGAAGCCTACTCTGGGCCCCTTTGTGGGTACCATAACACTCGACTTAAAGAAGAAGCACACCATGAGAGCTGTGAGTTACATTTTATTTGGGGCAAAATGAGGACTGCAACCTGGGAGACAGCACATCAGAGAGCTCTGACAAACTGCTCCAAAGAGATGGGGTCGAAGGTCAATATATGTGATTTTGGTGAAGGGGGAGTTCATGCAATCAAGCACTTAACTTAAAAAAAAGGTTTTCTGCTAGTCACAAGGAGCTGATGTCACCATGAAGGGACTTAATGCTTTTCTAGGTATGAGGAGATACAAGGATTGGGCTCAAAAAATCAGTTCCTGGCAATAACTATCTAAAGACCTGTTCTGCCAGTTTTCCTGGAGCACAAAGAGCCTTATTCCTCTTATCAATCCTGAACTCCCTTCAGGGCATGTTGAAGGTCAACAGCTGCAGCAGCACAGGATTCAATCCCAGCAGAGGCAGGTGGCAAATGCCCTTGGCAAGTGCCAATTTGTTGTTGACACCACCACTACATCAAGGTAATTTCCCACATGGCAGGACGATTCAATATATGAAAAAGTCAATAGATTCAATGACATTTTAATCCAAAACTCAATATAACATTTTTCTTGTAACTGACAAGGTGTTTTAAAAACTTTTTTTAACGTATTTATTTATTTATTTTTGGCTGTATTTATTTATTTTTCATCTTCGTTGCTGCACAAAGGCTTTCTCTAGTTGCGGCGAACGGCGGCTACTCTCTAGTTGTGGTGCACGGGCTTCTCTCTGCAGTAGTTTCTCTGTTGCGGAGAATGGGCTCTAGGGTGCACAGGCTTCAGTAGTTGTGGTGCGAGGGCCCGATAGGTGCGGTTCCTGGGCCCTAGAGCACAGGCTCAGTAGTTGTGGCTCCTGGGCTTAGTTGCTTCGTGGCATGTAGGCTCTTGCCTGACAAGGAATCAAACTGTGTCTCCTGCATTGGCAGGTGGATTCTTAACCACTGAGCCACCGGGGAAGTCCAGACAAGCCGATTTTAACTTGTATATAATATAGAGTAGCAAAGGTCCCAGATCAGTCAAGGCATTCCTGAGCAAGAAGTGGAAAAAGGGAAGATAGGTTACGGTGGAAGCACTTGCTCTATCACATAAGACTTATTATAAAGCTGCATTTGTTGAGATCATGTAGTTTGTGCAAACAAGGGTGGATTTGATATCCACGAGCAGTGGTGACACTTTGAGAAGAAAAGTGGCAGGAGCCTTGAGTATCAGCAAGGGCAGATTTCATGGTCTCAGTCAGCTGAAGCAGCAGTGCAGAAAAGTAATGGATACTATTGTGAGTACAAAACACCACCAACAACAACATCAACCCACAAACAACAGGATAGTCCATAGAGTGCAAAAAAAGCCACCCACTGAGGACCTCAGAGCAGTCTGGGAACGCCTTGAAGAGCTGTACTTCTTGAAAAGTTGTTTGAGCCAAGTCAGGGAAGTACTGTTGTTGCACTGTAACTCTGTTAGTCCCAGGCTGATGAGGATGAAACTGCATAGACTATGCAAGTTTTTATGTTTTTAAAAGACCCTTTGATATAAAGGGGCTTCACAGGTTGCGCTAGTGGTGAAGAATATGCCGGCCAATGAAGGAGATGTAAGAGATGTGGGTTCAATCCCTGGGTCCGGAAGATCCCTTGGAGAAGGAAATGGCAACCCACTCCAGTATTCTTGCTGGAAGAATCCTATGGACAGAGGAGCCTGGCGGGCTATGGCCTATGGGGTCACATGACAGAGGATGTTTTACATGTTAATACTTACAGTATGCTGCTATGGGTTGAATTATATTTTCCCTAAAATATGTTGAAATCTTAACCCCTAGTATCTGTGAACGTGCTTCTGTTTGGAAATAGGGTTTTTGCAGATGATCAAACTAAGATGAACTCATTAGTGGATTTCCCTTGTGGCTCAGCTGCTAACAAATTCACCTGCAATGCAGGAGACCTGGGGTCGATCCCTGGATTGGGACAGATCCCCTGGAGAATGGAACAGCTACCCACTCCAGTATTCTAGCTTGGAAAATTCCATGTGGTTGCAGAGTTGGACATGACTGAGTGACTTTCACTCACTTCGCTAATCCATTATGATTGTGGTCTTATAAAAAGGGGAAATTTGGGCACAGTGACAGAGATGCAGAGAATGCCAGATGAAGTTGGAGTTAGGCTGCCACAAAGAACCACTGGAAGCTAGGAGAGAGGCTGGAACCCGTCTTTCCCTAGTGCTTTTAGTAGGAACATGGCCCTGCCCATGCCTTCATCTTGGACTACTAACTCCATAACTATGAGATTGTAAATTTTTGTTGCTTTTGACACTTGGTTTCTGGGACTTTATTGTGGCGACCCTAGGAAACATACATATGCCAAGCATACATTGTTTGTTTTAGGGCAGTTCTTTGGGATACAGACTCTGATACAAAGATTTGTACTCAAGATATCTATCAGGAGTACTCTTGGGAGAAATACCAGAGCGTGATTGGGCAGTGAGAGAAGGTGAATTTCAGTGTAGTTGCAACAGAGGGCTCTTAGGGAACTCCTGGGAAACTGGGTTTGAGATGTTTCTTCTGAGTTGTGTTCAACTGAGTGTGGGACCTGGGCCTTTGTATTCCCATATAGACAGGTCACTGGAAGTTTATCATCCCTAGGAAGAGAGTCTAAACTTGAGCAAGGCAGGTCTGTTCAGATGAGGACAATTCCCAGCGGGGGCTCTACTGTGAGTCACCCATAGCTCACACTGGTAGGTGGGAGAATGAGTGCTGAAGGGAGATTTGGGTGATGAACCAAAGCATGTACTGCATTGTCTGATCATTTTTTCTTACCAAGATTAAAACAAAAAACAAAAAAACAACTTGGACTTCCCTGGTGGCATGTGGATAAGAATCCGCTTGCCAATGAAGGGGACACAGGGTTGATCCCTGGTCTGGGAAGATTCCACATGCCAAGGAGCAACTAAGCCTGTGCACCACAGCTACTGAGCCTGTGCCTGTGTGCTCAGTCACTCAGTTGTGTCCGACTCTGTGACCCCATGGACTGTAGCCCGCCAGTCTCCTCTGTCTGGATTTCCAGGCAAGAATACTGGAGTGGGTTTCCATTTCACCCTCCAGAGGTCTTCCCAAAGGAATTCCCTATGTCTCCTAAATTGGCAGGCAGATGCTCTACCACTGAGCCACCTGGGAAGCCCCAGTGTGCCGCAGCTAATGAAGCCCATGGGCCTAGAGAACAAGAGAAGCTGCAACAAGAGAAGCCACTGCAATGAAAAGCCAGTGCACAGCAACGGAGTGTAGCCCCTACTTGCCATAGCTAGAGAAAGCCTGAACACAGCAAGGAAGACTCAATTCAACCGAAAATTAAAAAAAAATCAAATCATAAATACATAATCATAGATATAAAACTACTAAATTTACCTCAAGTACTTAAACTGAGATAGTGAGCTACTTTTAGAATAAGCTAGTATGATATTCATAAAGCTTAGTGGGCCTTGTTATATGTCACAAAGGAAAGAAATTTTCAGTTTCTGTATGAAAAGGGGAAGTCACCTAAGGCACAGTAGTATAAGTTGAGGTAAAGGTGATGTAGGTGCTGGCCAGTTGAAAGCACTATGGAAGGAGAAATATTGTTGGTGTATAGAACTAGCAAAGAGTGATCTAAGATCAGGAAAAATAAAGAAACTTGATTTTGTTTGTTTTTAGATCCTAATTTATACATTGGATATATTCTTTCAAAGGTGGTAAAAACAATATTGACTGGAGATGTTTATAAATGTGGAAAAAGGCTCTGGGAATGGTCAGGGAAGTGTTTAAAGAGGAGGTTGTACTTGAACTGAATTTTGCAGAATGACCAGAATTTCCAGATGCAAAAGGTATTCATTCCAAGTTTTTCTCAGAGACCAGAAATGGGTTTTGAGAATCACTTTGAACAAAGTGTTTACATGATCTAGCTTTTGATATCCTTTTACTTTCAATCTTTGTGGGTTTGAATTCTAAGCGTTTCTCCTGTAGTCATCATATAAATGGATCTTGGCTTTTTTTTTTTTAGAGTCCAGTTTGACAGTCCTTACCTTTGATTAGATTCTTTAGTCTATTAACATTTAATGCCATTAGTGACAGTTGGATTTATATCTGCCAGTTGAGTTTTGTTTTCTACATATCATGTTGGTTTGTTCCTCTGTTTTTCCTTACTGCTTTCTTTTCATTAAGTGAATAGTTTCTAATGTAGTATTTTAATTTCATTAGTGCTTTTTTCCACTATTTTGGTTATTTCCTTAGTGGTTACTCTAGGCCTTACCATATACACCTCAATTTATCAGCGTCAGTCAGCTCTAGCCATATACTAACTTAATTTCAGTGAGATGTAGAAACATTACTCCTTCATAGATTTAGTCCACTTTCTCCTTTTTGTGTTATTATTGTTACACATATTTCACATATACATCTATAAAGGTATAAAAACCCCAACAATACCTTTTTATAATCATTAATTTATATAATTTTAATATATTTTAAAGAAGATAAGGAAAAAAAGGAGAGCAAGTGTATATAATATCATTATATTCAGACTCTTGGCTACTTCTTCCAGGAACTGATAAACACACTCAGGATAGCAGTATTCCCAAATTTCAGGTTCATTTTCTATTGTTCTGTCTTAGCCTGAATCTTGACCCAATACCTCTTAATTAACTTGTTAGCTCACTGATGTCCACGAGCAGATGTTTCTTTGGAAGAAAAGCTATGACCGACCTAGACTATTAAAAAGCAGAGACATTACTTTTCCGACAAAGTCCGTATAGTCAAAGCTATGGTTTTTCCAGTAGTTATGTACGGATGTGAGAGTTGGACCATAAAGAAGGTTGAACACTGAAGAATTGATGCTTTGGAACTGTGGTTTGGAGAAGACTTTTGAAAGTGACTTGGACTGAAAGGAGATCAAACCAGTCAGTGTGAAAGGAAATCAACCCTGAATATTCGTTGGAAGGACTGTTGCTGAAGCTGGAGCTCCAATACTTGGCCACCTGATGCAAAGAACTGATTCCTTGGAAAAGACCCTGATGCTGGAAAAGATTGAAGGCAGGAGGAGAAGGAGACGAGAGAGGATGAGATTATTGGATGGCATCACCAACTCGATGGATGTGAGTTTGAGCAAACTCCAGTAGATGGTGAAGGACTGGGAAGCCTGGCATGCTACAGTCCATGGGGTCGCAAGGAGTTCAACATGACTGAGTGACTGAACAACAGCAGAGATATAGTTGTCTTCAGCAAAGAGGCCTAGAGGAATTACCTTATCTGCCACTATGAATCACCTGATCTCACTCTGTTTTTCTAACAAAGCATGATATCTTTTACATGATGCGACTTTTTGTATTTTTAAAACCTTCTTATTTATCAAATATTTAGTTTTCATTCTTAGTCCCTATGTTTATTTTAACCAAATGAAGAAAAGTTATTTTTATGGCAAATATCCTGCTTTCTTGAACTAATGAAGGGAAAAGTGACATCTTAGACAACGTTTTTATTAAAAGTGAAAAATATATCTGGTTTATAGCAGAGAAGAGATCTAGATGGATATTGTCCAAAAAGAAAGGGAAAAGCCTTTCTCTTTGGATTCCTCTTTGGAAATTTTCTCATGTCCCTTCATAGAACTGGACATGGAACAACAGACTGGTTCCAAATCGGGAAAGGAATACGTCAAGGCTGTACATTGTCACCCTGTTTATTTAACTTATATGCAGAGTACATGACTCGAAATGCCAGGCTGGATGAAGCACAAGCTGGAATCAATATTGCTGGGAGAAATATCAATAAACTCAGATATGCAGATGACACCACCCTAATGGCAGAAAGCGAAGAAGAACTTCCTTTGTCAGTGTGGTGCCCCTTTTCTCCCAACTGGAGACATCTTCCTCCTCATGTCCTTTAGCTGTGTCTGAGATGTTATGAGTGACTCCATCATTTGGCACTAGGATGCTGACATTTACCTATTTGACTATCATCTGCCATTTGAACACCCGAGATCCCAAATAAGTCTTGTGGAACAGTTCTAAGCTTGCTGTAGCCATTGGATCTGGCTACTGTTTTCCCTCAACCAGGGTTAGCTTTCCAACTTCAGCCTGGATTCTAAAAACAAAAGACCACGGCTCAAGTCCTTTCTCTGTCACTATTTTTGGTGAATGAGTAAAGAGAAGTTGGGTTGTCCAATAAATGGCCCTAGGATTTCTCTCTGGGGTGTCTGGATTAACTAGCTGGGGCAGCGGCCCCTGCTTCAGTGGAAGGGGCTGTGTCTGAAACAACTTCTGATGGCACTTTTTTCAGTGATTTCCTTTCTCCTCATGGGAAGAGCTGCACCACAAACCGGCTTCCCACCGGAGCTAACAGCTAGCATTCAGAGACAACTGGCAACCAAGCTCAGACCATTTAGTGCCCAAGCCCAGACTTTATGCCCCTTGCTTCTAAGTTCACTCTCATCTTGCTCTGTAAAAGAGAACACAACAGGGGGTGGGATCCCTCTCATGAAGCACAGGGTCGTTATGCATCCAGCTTCACTCTGGCCCTACCTAACTCATCCCTCTGCAACATGCACAGAGAACGGGGAACTCATGTGCCTAAGGCGTACACCGAGTGATTCTGTGGATGTTTGCACAAACGGTTGACTCTTGGTATGGTATTTGACTTCTTTGACCTTTAGTTTCGGTATCTATGAGAAAAGGAAAAAACAATACTTATCTCACAAGACTGTTCTGAAAGTTAAATTTATCTGTTCAACCCATTTCCAAAGCACTGCTAAGTTAGCTCTTGTTAAAGAGAAAAACCACAGGCTCCCAGTGGCTTCACCTGTACTAAAGCCCATATACCAAACCTAGTTTTAATACCTAATCTAATTGCAATTTCTACCTTCACCAGAAATGTAATCTGAATCAACCAGTCTGGAATTTTCTGGTTAGCACCAATGCAATAATCTGTCATAGCAGCCCACTCTATCCATCCCACCTCCTAGGGGAAAGAGGCAATTTTGATGATAAAACTCTTCCCTTTCCCTTCTCCCTGCTAAAAGATGTTCTGGCCCCAAAATAATCCTTTCTTTTGCTAATAGCTTCCTTGCCCCTCAATAGAACCCCCCCCTTTTTTTTTTACAATCAGTTTTACTCAGTTGACTTTTTTAAATTTTATTTATTTATTTGGCCATGTCATGTTTTAGTAGTGGCACATGGGATCTTCATTACTTCATGTGGGATCTTTTGATCTGATGGTGCCAGCTCAGTTGTTGGGCACATGAGCTGTGTAGTTGTGATATGGTGCTTAATTTGCCCCTCAGCAGGTGGGATCTGAGTTTCCTGACCAAGGACTCTTTACCAGTGAACCACCTGGGAAATCCCTACTCAGTTGAATTTTGCTTTTTTTTTTTTTTAAACATTTTCATGTACATGCTTTTGCATTGGTTAAAATAAATCACCACTGAGAAAGTTGTGGCATCTTGAAGAGGGTGTGGGCTTTTGAGTTAGACTTGGCTTTACGTCTAACTTTGTTGTTTTGTGGACTTGTAACCCTGAATGTGTCCTTAATTCTCTGAACTTCAGAGAGTGTGAATATTAAATGAAATCACGTGTATAAAAGGATTGAACACAATTGGTACCTAGTACATGCTCAATAAATTGTTAATTTGCCTTCCTGCTCCCTGCTTCTCTTTCTCCCTTTCTTCCTTCCTCCTTACTTCCACTCAGGCTTGCTTGTTTCTTAAGCCATTGTGACTTCTTCTTTGTTCCACTTATCCTAACTCTTTCCCACTCTAAATCTTCCCCAGATAGAGATGAAATGTTTTCCCCAATCCTACAAATTCCAAATATGCTGTGTATGGAATGAAAGAGTGAATCCTTAGCTGATGCGGGCATAAGTCAGAGGGCAAGAAACTAACATCCATCTTCGTGATAGTCATTTTTAGCTCATCAAAAAGTACACTGAATTCTCACATCAGTAGTGAGAATTTTCATTTTCATGCATAATCAGGGCTGTTCTTTGCTTCCTTCTTCTGCTGAGTTTCTTTTAGATTTTTTTTTTTTTTCCAGAGTGCATCTGTAATTTGGAGGGATATAGTAAACAAGTCACTAATTCCAGAGTAACATTCAAATGTCACCCCTTCCATCTCCTACTTTCTTGGCATCTGAGATGGTGTCATTTCACACAAGGGATTTGTTGAATCAGTGGAGCCAGAAAGACTAAGAAATCTTAAGACTTGGAATCAGACATTCAGTTCACGTGCTGGGTAAACAGAGCCCGGATGGGATGATGATGAGGGCTCTGTTAAGCTGTTGGAGGGGATCTCTCTCTAGAGGTCTACCTCTAATGGCTTCAAGTTTCAGGCAGATAAGCAAATTAATAACGGGTCTGTTGTAATACAATAGGAGCTTCCCTGGTGGCTTAGACAGTGAAGAATTTGCCTGCAATGCTGGAAACCTGGGTTCAATCCCTGGGTTGGGAAGATCCTCTGGAGAATTCTGTGGACTTTATAGTCCTCGTGGTCACAAAGAGCTGGGCATGACTGAGCGAGTTTCACTTTCTGTAATACAATAAGGAATGCTGGAGCCTTTGGCAAATTGGAGAACATATTTTTGCCCTAAAGACATTCACTTTTTAAAATTTCAAATACTGATGATGCCAAACCAACTATTAGTGCCCTGTGGGCCATCAGTTTGTTATCTCTCCAAGATTTTAGTCTCTTGGACATGCAACAACAGACAATAGTGGTGAGCCAGAAAAGTGGTCACCATCAGAAAGGCTTAACCAGAGGTAAAAAGGGTAACCTGAGAGTGACATTATGGCAAGCAGTATGAGGGAAATAGCCAGCAGTTAGTAGGTTTCAGGAATGAGTGTGGCAAAATGTAGGCTCAGTGAAGGTCTCTAAACCCTTTGTGAGAGTGAAGGGAACAAAACCTAGTTCCTGACCAAGAAGGCCTAGGGTCGAGAATGATGACTGTTACTGGGAATCAGAACTAAGATGCAGCAAATGGCAAGAACAGGTATCACTTATTACTGAATCACTTGCATGATGAACTAGTAATCTTCAGATCCCTTAAAAATATTTTTATTGCTTCCTAAGATATGATTTTTAAACTGATTATATATAGGATTTAGAAAATACACAAAAGCATAATAAAAAAAGACTTTTGAATTACTGAAGGGAAGATAGCACTGTTTCCAAAGCATGGGGCCAGGCAGGGAATCAAGAGTTTGTCTTTGGGAAGAGAACTTGCAGATATGTGGGCAAAAAACTGGGAGAAGAGCTAGAAATGGATTGACCAGGCTTCATGAGTTACCTAGAGCAGGGCCAATTTTAGACTATTTCAGATAATTTTTGTATACTTTGTTTTTAAAATTTATTTTTCATTGGAGGATAATTGCTTTACAATGTTGTGTTGGTTTCTGCCATACATCAGTGTGAATCAGCCATAGGTATACCCTTGTCCCCTCCCTCTTAAACCTCCCTCCAACCTCCAACCCTATCCCACCCCTCTAGGTTGTCACAGAGCACCAGGCTGAGCTCCCTGCGCTATACAGCAACTTCCCATTAGCTATCTATTTTATACATGTTAATTGTAATATATGTATTTTTATATTTCAATGCTTCTCTTCAGTTCATCCCACCCTCTCCTTCCCTCTCTCTGTCCATAAGTCTGTTCTATATGTCTGAGTCTGTATTCCTGCTCTGAAAATAGATTCATCTGTATCATTTTTCTAGATTCCATATATATGTGTTAATATATATTTGTTTTTTCTCTTTCTGACTTGTTTCAACAGGCTCTAGCTTTATCCACCTCACTAGAACTGATTCATATTTGTTCCTTTTTATGGCTGAGTAATATTCCACTATATATATATATGCACCACAACTTCTTTATTTATTCATCTGTTGACAGACATCTAAGCTGCTTCTGTGCATGCGTGCTAAGTCACTTCAGTTGTGTCTAACTTTCTGTGACCCTGTGGGCTGTAGCCCACCAGGCCTCTCTGTCCATGGGGTTCTCCAGGCAAGAATACTGGAGTGGGTTGCCACGCCCTCCTCAGGTTGCTTCCACGTGGTGGCTATTGTAAATAGTGCTGCAATGAGACTGGGGTACATGTGTCTTTTTCAACTATGGTTTTCTCAGGATATATGCCCAGGAGTGGAATTGCAGGGTTATATGGTAATTTTATTCCTAGTTTTTAAAGAAATCTCCATACTGTTCTCCATAGTGGTTGTATCCATTTACATTCTGACCAACAGTACAAGAGGGTTCACTTTTCTCTACTTCTTCTCCCGTATTTCATATAATTGATCATGATTTTTGGTTTGAAAATATTTTAGTTAAGAACCAGAATATAAAACCTAACTCCTGTCTAGTTAAGATGTTCAGTATTCATAATATAACAATCTTTTTTAGGAGTTCTGAATTCTTAGGATGTCAAATATTCATATTTACTAAAAAGGCATGTCCTAAATTTCTTTTTGAAGATTATGAACTATTTTGGATTATGTACACCACTGATGTCTCACATCATCAGATTATATTTGTCTTTGAATAATTTCAGTGTGGCTAAATATATGTATAGAAGAGTATGAGTTTTTTTTTGGTCTTCAACTATTGGTCTGTTTTATGTAATAGTTGGGAGTCAAGGTATGTATTTTTAGTATAGGAGTACTTCCAGGGCAAGTAACAAGTCATTGAGACTATGTCTCAGGCCAAAATTAATTATTGTCAACTAATGTTACCGTATCGAATTCTAATTCTGGAGTTTTTAAGCAAAAACTATTATTTGAATGCATGACAATGATGTTGTACAAAAAAAGAGATTAAAATCTAAAGATAAGAAACAATACTTGGAGGAGAAAATTTCAACTCATGATTTTTGGGGCCAGTCTTAATCTGTACTCACATCTCTTCTAAAATAAAGAACAAAAAATCATCTATCATATGCTCATATAATGGTATTTTCACTGAATAGGGGCTTTGTGTATAATGTGTCTCAAAATGTATGTAAAGCATTAGATTTCCCATATGTAATTGCCACAATGAATCCACTCAAGCATTCTAAAACATTAATTGTGTTTAGTTTTTCTTTAAACTTCCTCTTTTCATTTTGCAATAGCAACATCTGCTTCAGCAATTTTGTGATTTTTAAATTTCCTTCTGCAAAGTTTTAAAAACATGAATTATCTCTTTGAAGACTTGTAAAAAATGTAGTAAAAATGGTCAGAAATTGAATTATAAGCATTCTTAAGGGAATTTATGCCAGATGTTTTCTTGCTCATAGATTTTAGCTCAAGATATTTATATAGTAGAAATGATTTACATTGGTAAACATCTCTAGCTGAATCATCAATGAATGTGTAATGGATTAGTTAATATAAATGTAAATTCTAATCTTAGCTCTTTCTTATATAATTTTGCAGTATCAAAGCATTCATTTCACTATTCCTATTTTGTTTATTATGAAATTAGGGAAACTATTAATAAATACTACTGAACAGTGTGGAAAAAAATAAAGAAGTTTTATGATATCACAGAAAGAAACAGCCCTAGAGTTAGAAGATCTGGCTTTTGAACTCAGTCTTGTCACTTAAAATAGCCATTTTAATTTAGACAAACCATTTCATTTTCAGAGGCTGCCAGTTTTCCTTATCTGTCAAATAATAAACATCTTATTTACTCTGTAAGGCTGTAAGGAAAAACAAAATGAAATAATGCTGGTAAAAAGACTTCACAAATTGTAAAGTGCTGTAAAATGAAAGTTATAGTTTCACAAATAACACCAGGGCTTTGCTATAGTATAATACGCTTTAGCATGGAACTCAGTATAATGCTGTTCTATGTGAAACTGTACAAAAGGATATGTCAGTGGCAGGGCTGTATCATGTTCCTCTTTGCAGGAATTTGGAGGTTGGTATTATAAGGAAATTTAAAAGATATTTATTTTAGAATTCTAGTTCTGTTAAATCATATATATGTTATTTCAATGATTTACACTTATTTTGAGAAATACCAGATTTCCCCCTGTTTATGTTTTCTCCATTCTTTTCACTACAGTCCTATTCCCACGAACAATAAACTGAAAACAGATATAGAAGCATCAGCGGTCACCTTCATGTTCCAGGCCTCTTGAAAATATATAATACAATCAAAGGGACTGGAAAAGATCTATGGAGCTGACTGAAGTAAAAGTATATAACACAGTGATGGCTTGTTTTATTTGCTGCCCTGTCTCAAATCAGACAATCCCCTGGTATTTCGAGCATATAGTTGATCTCCGTTTTATTTTTTTTAATCAAATCACACTTAATAACATGATAAATATAGTTACCATTGCTGTATGCTATGTGACAGCTGTTAAGGGAGTATATCTTAAGAGCTTTCATCACAAGACAATAATTTTTTTCTATTTGTTTTATTTTATATCTATATGAGATGATGAATGTTCAGTAAACTTATTGTCATAATCATTTCATGATATAAGTCAAATCATTATACCTTACACTTACACAGTGCTATATATCAATTATATCTCAATAAAACTGGAAGGAAAAAAAATGCATTTAATGTTTCTATCCCTGTATTCTCCTTAATAGTCCAGATTCTTATTCCAACTGCATGCTTGATATTTCTATATTGATTTCAACATTGGTACTTGAAACATGGCATGGACAAAATAGAATTCTTGGCACCCTGTTTTGGCACCCATTTTTCCCCAAACATGTTCATCACTCCAGTCTTTCCTATTTGAACTGATGACATTATTATCAATCAATTACCAATAATAGTCATATTATCAATCATATGGGGGATCATCAATAATACCCTATATGTTTGCTGGGCCATGCAGAGATAATGGAACACAGAAAAGAATTTGTGTGCGTATGTGTGCTTTCTAAGGACTTGAAGGGTTTTAATTTTTTAAAATTGGAATATAGTTTATTTACAACATTATATAAGTTTCAAGTGTATAGCATAGTAATTCACACAGGCCTCTGGGTATGTCATTTAGCATGTTGATGTATTACAATAAGCTTATACTGAGGCTCAAGGTCTAGTACAAGTTGACTTGTCCACCATCTTGGACCTAGTTGGTTCTAACCAGTTTAATGTTGTACTCTAGAGCTATGTCATTCTTTTAAAGGTTGTGCCCTGCTCTCTTCCTGTCTCCTTTTCACCTCAGGATGAATTCTAGCACCATTTTGAAGCTCCTCGTTAATGGAAGGGCTCACTACATCAAGGATAGGGTGATGAAAGGCACAGTTCTTTCTTGAGCTCAAGGTCCTTGCAGGGTACTACAAAAGCTCACAGACAGGGTTGTTGCTTTGGGTAAAGAAGATGAGTAAAACCTGTACCCTCCCTTTGCTCAAGGATTGTGATTCTATATGCTGGTTTTGGAACTTCAACTCTGAACACAAAAAATCACTTGATCTACTTTTATAGCATTTTCCCTCAGGGATATCTGAGGATGGAGAACAAAATGTAACTGCCAACAAACTTCTATAATCATTAAGCTTTGCATAACTTTTAAGCAAAGTTCATATTTCCCTCTACACTTCAGTTCAAAACACAGAGAGAATTAAAAGGATACCTAGGGTTGGAGCCTATGCCTTTTAGTTATTGGCTCAAATGAGGAATTGCCAACAGGTAACTTGTTAGAATAAGATGCCCTGCAGCTTAAAGCTATTAGAAGGGTGGTATTTCCTCAAGGAATCTCAAGTTTGAGGTGTTTATACCCTTAGAGAGATTGTTTAATGTACAGGATGTCTCCCTGAAGACAGAAAATAAATTTCTCATAAGGAAGGTGCATTCCCTGTACCTGGAGACAGAAGGACACACTTATTACCAGATACAGGGTATTTGGGGTACAGAAGCCATTGTTATGTCTTTAATTTACTTCCCCTTGCCCAAACTGTTTAGGTTCTTCACTAATTAAACACCCAAAGCCAAAGTTTCTTTGTCCTGTCAATTCTTCACAAATCTTTTGTTTTTTCATCTAACATATATAAAAGCTGTGTGCTTTGGTCACTACCTAGATCCCATTTCAATGAGAGCCCCCCAAGTGCATTAATTAATGCTGTTTCTTTATCTCCTGTCAACCTGTCTTGTGTCAATTTTATTATTAGTCCACCCACAAGAGGGTAGAGAAAATTTCCCCTTCCCTGACAAATTATTGTTGTTGTGAAAATGCCCCCTTAAGTAGGAATGTAATACACTAAAGAAAAAAAATCTGTATCTGCCAACAAAGGCAAAAACTGACAATTTTAAAAGAGGAGAGAAATCATGATTACATTCTATTCTTTTCTTATGAGAAAAATCACTATTTTAGGTAAAAGGCAATGATTCTCACCTTTGGTGCTCAGCTGGACTACCTGGAGAGTAACAGATTAGTGACAGTTCTACCTCCTACCTTTGTTAGGCTGGAGGTAGAACTGTGGGTTTTATCAAGTAATTATCTGCCTGCCAATGCAGGAGATGCAAGTTCAATCCCAGGGTCAGGAAGATTCCCTGGAGAAGGAAATGGCAGCCCACTCCGGTATTTTTGCCTGGGAAATCCCATGGACAGAAGAGCCTAGCAGGCTACAGTCCATAGGGTCACAGAATTGGACATGAATTTGTGACTAAACAACAAACAGTGAATGCTCCGAGTTCAGTTCAGTTCAATCCAGTTACTCAGTCGTGTCCGACTCTTTGTGACCCCATGGACTGCAGCATGCCAGGCTTCCCTGCCTATCACCAACTCCTGGAGCTTCATCCGGTCCAGCATTTTGCATGATGTACTCTACATATAAGTTAAATAAGCAGGGTGATAATATACAACCTTGACATACTCCTTTCCTGATTTTCCAGTCTGTTCTTCCATGTCCAGTTCTAACTGTTGCTTCTTAACCTGCATAGAGATTTCTCAGGAGGCAGGTCAGGTGGTCTGGTATTCCTCTCTCTTTAAGAATTTTCCAAAGTTTGTGATCCACACAGTCAAAGAGGATTGCTCCAAAGAGGATTCTAATTATTCCTGTTGTTGTTCATTCAGTAAGTTGTGTCCAACTCTTTGTGACCTCATGGACTGAAGCCCTCCAGGCTCCTCTGTCCACGAGATTTTCCAGGAAAGAATACTGGAGTGGGTTGGCATTTCCTCCTGCAGTGGATCTCCCCAACCCAGGGATCGAACCCATGTCTCCTGGATTGTTGTTGTTCAGTTGCTCAGTCGTGTTTAACTCTTTGCAACCTCATGGACTGCAGCACACCAGGCTTCCCTGTCCTTCATTATCTCCTGGAGCTTGTTCAAACTCACGTCCATTGAGTCAGTGATGTCATCCAACCATCTCATCCCGTCACCCCGTTCTCCTCCTACCTTCTGTCTTTCCCAGCATTAGGGTCTTTTTCAATGAATTGTCTCTTTGCATCAGTGGCCAAAGTATTGGAGTTTCAGCTTCAGCATCAGTCCTTCCAATGAATATTCAGCATTGATTTCCTCTAGGATGGACTGGTTTGATCTCCTTGCAGTCCAAGGGACTCTCAAGAGTCTTCTCCAACACCACAATTCAAAAGCATCAATTCTTCAGTGCTCAGCCTTATTTACAAAGGTAGGAGGTAGAACTGTCACTAATCTGTCACTCTCCAAGTAGTCCAGCTGAGCACTAAAGGTGAGAATCATTGCCTTTTACCTGAAACAGTGATTTTTCTCATAAGAAAATAATAGAATGTAATCACGATTTCTCTCCTCTTTTAAAATTGTCAGTTTTTGCCTTTGTTGGCAGATACAGATTTTTTTCTTTAGTGTATTACATCCCTACTTAAGGGGGCGTTTTCACCACAACAATAATTTGTCAGGGAAGGGGAAATTTTCAAAAGCATCAATTCCTTGGTGATCAGTCTTCGTTATGGTCCAACTCTCACATCCTTACATGACCACTGGAAAAACCATAGCTTTGACTGGATGGACCTGTGTCGGCAAAGTAATGTCTCTGCTTTTTAATATGCTGTCTAGGTTGGTCATAGCTTTTCTTCCACGGAGCAAGTGTCTTTTAATTTCATGGCTGCAGTCACCATCTGCAGTGATTTAGGAGCCCAAGAAAATAAAGTCTGTCATTGTTTCCATTGTTTCCCCATCTATTTGTCATGAAATGATGGGACCAGATGCCATGATCTTAGTGTTTTGAATGTTTTAAGCCAGCTTTTTCACTCTCTTCTTTCACCTTCGGATTCTTTACTACTGAGCCACCTAGGAAGCCCTGAGAGGAAGAGGGTTTCCTCTTTTCTTCTATGTTCTTCTGGCTGATATAAGAATTGGCATTAGCACATTGACAGGAGAAAATCAAGTAAAACTTTAATAACAAACATGTGCACATGAGAGAGACTCAGGGAAACTGAGTAACTCACCAAAATGGCTGAAACCCTAACCTTAAGTACCATTTTCAGCTAAACACAATGGAGGATGCTAAAGTAGTGGTTTAGGATTTCAAAGGGGAGGAAGGCAATCAACTTCTAGGTAGAAAAGCAGAAGTCCATATAGTCAAAGCTATGGTTTTTCCAGTAGTCATGTATGTAAGAGTTGGACCATAATGAAGGCTGAGCACTGAAGAACTGACGCTTTTGAATTGTGGTGGTAGAGAGGACTTGAGAGTTCCTTGAAAAGCAAGTCCATCCGAAAGGAGATCAACCCTGAATATCATTGGAAGGACCGATTCTGAAGCTGAAGCTCCAATACTTTGGCCACCTGATGCAAAGAGCTGATTCACTGGAAAACACCCTGATGCTGGGATAGATTGAGGGCAGGAGGAGAAGACAGAGGATGAGATCGTTGGATGGCATCACTGATTCGATGGACACGAACAAAGTCCAAGAGATGGGATCCCAGGACAGGGATGCCTGGTGTGGTGTGGTGGTACAGTTCATGGGGTCACAAAGAGTCAGACAGGACTGAGAGACCAAACAACAACAGCAACAACAACAAGGCAAATGTTTGATATGCAAATGTTTGCTGGGCCATGCAGAGCAATGGGACCCAGAGAAACTTTAACAAACAGACTTGACTGGGATCTGCTCTGTCTACTGCATTTAGTTTATTCCATAGTTATCTGTAACTAGAAAAAGGTCATCTACCACCTACATTCTTTTAGGCACTTAAGGGGAAGGTCAAAGTTTCTTCCTGAGTCTTTAATCTTTTGGGCCCTGGTCATTTTTCTTAAACTTTTTATTTTGTATTAGGGTTTAGATGGTTAACAATGTTGTGGTAGTTTCAGGTGAACAGCACAGGGACTCAGTCATACATATACATGTATTTGTTCTCCCCCAAATCCCTCTCCCATCCAGACTGGTACATAACATTGAGTAGAGTTCCACATGCTTGCTATACAGTAGGTCCCTGTTGGTTCTCCATTTTGAATATAGCAATGTGTATATGACCTTCCCAAACTCCCTAACTATCCCTTCCCCTTGGCAACCATAAGTTCATTTTCTAAGTCTATGAGTCTCTGTTTTGTAAGTTTGTTTGTATCATTTCTTTCTAGATTCCCCATATAAGGGATGTCATATGATATTTCTCCTTCTTTGTCTGACTTATTTCATTCAGCATGACACTCTCAATATCCATCCATGTTGCTGCAAATGGCATCATTTCATTCTTTTTAATGGCTGAGTAATATTCCATTGTATATATGTATGTATTTCCCCCTTTACTCTTCTTGAATTTTTGTGTCTGGACTAACAATAAAATTGACAAAAGACAGATTAACAGGGAAAATTTTAATTCATGTGCATAGAGGTCCCATAGAAATGAGATCTGGTAAGTGGCCAAACTAGGCGGTTTTTTATATTTGTTAAATGAAAGAACAATAAATTTGTGAGGAATTCACAGGACAATGAAACTTAGGTTTGGGGTGTCCAGTTAGTGAAAAATTTAAATGGAGTTTCGGCTTGAGGTAGTGAATTAAAGAAGCAAGGATGTTTGTTTATATAGGCTTAGAGGCTGGAATTCACTATTTTTGGCAACAAGGTGTCCTTCTCCCTCCAGATGCAGGGAGGGAGTGATGGATTTCCTGCCTCCAGGGAGACAGGAAGGAGGGTCAGAGTGTCCTCTTGTGTTGGCTGTTTTTTAAGTAACTTTAATTGTAAGCAATACGCCATTGAGGCACAGTTTGGGCAGTTTTCTCTGGGCCCCAACAATTCCCTCCTCTGAAACTTGCCTGGGAGTTTCACATACTCAAAGCTGAACTGATGACCATGGAGAGAGAGAGCAGGTTTGCAGAGTCTTCCATTTCACTGAACCAGTTTCTTAGTCCTGAGAAAAGCACAGACCTTTTTCAATAATTGTATCTCATTTCTGGAGAAGGACATGGAAATCCACTCCAGTATTCTTGCCTGGAGAATCCTGTGGGCAGAGGAGCCTGTTGGGCTGCTGTCCATGCGGTCGCACAGAGTCGGACATGACTGAAGCGACTTAGCATGCATGTATCTCATTTCAGGAGGCAGTCAGGCAGATGAACTCCCAACACTAGGTCTATGGTGCAAAGAGTCAGGTATTTAATAAGTGGCATTTCTATGGAAACAAAAGAAAAATAAAGGTTAAAAATTTGAGCAGATTATAAACCAGTTTTTGAGCCCAGAGGGCAGTCAGTCAAGAGGACTTCTAGATTATCAATGTCCAAGCATCTTTTGCTGTTTGAAACATCTCTGATGATGTCATTGGGTGTTAAGGTAAACTTTCTGAGTGACTCATATAGCAACAGGCACAAGGATTATTTAAGTATAAGCTGTTGTTCCAATTTCTCTGAAGTTTATGTCAAGTTGTTTAGCTTTGGTTTGTGGGGCTCCAGGAATAGTTTTAGGTTTCAGTGATTCCAAGTCAAAAGGATAGGAGAAAATTAGAAAAGTTAGTTTAGAGAGTTGTATTCAAATACTGGAGGAAACTCTAAAAATTCAGTCTAGTTTTTAGGTAAATTACAAAACCTCAAGTAAAGTTAATAGCGATAAAATCTGACACCTATATGTATGAATTATTATTGGGACACAATTTTCTCTCTAAAATTACCCTAATTCCTACTAAGGTAGCCAAATTAAGATGAATCTGTTTGCAAACTATGTCTGGAGTTAATAAACATGAACTGAGTGTTTAATATAAGTCTAGCAAGAATAGTGACTAAGCATGTAGGATCCTTCAAATCTATTTTGCTTGAACTTTTACAAGGAATCTCCAGATTGAACTTTTAATGCCTTTTGAGGCCAGGAAGCCACACCAAAGACTTGCTTATCAGACTTTCCTGTAATACCTATAGATTTTGGTGAATTCCTCCCTTCTTGAAGTCCCCTCAATATCCTGCATTTCCTGTACCTGCCAGGATGTGACCTTCCTTACTCACCTGGTAAGGTTGCTGAGATAGCTGTAAGCAAGGTATTAATATTAGGCTGTTTTTACAAGGAGCTTTATTGGTTCCATAAAGTCAATCTTAGTTGTTTTAAGCTGTCTGGTCATGTCTGAGTCTACAAGGCTCTGTCTCACATATGACCCTTCTTGGGAGTTCCCTGGTGGTCCCGTGGTTAAGACTCCAAGCTCTTACTGCTAGGCTCCGGGGTTTGATTCCAAGTTGAGGAACTGAGATCCTGCAAGCCCAAAGGTGCAGCCAAAAATGAAAAGACAACTCTAGTCAAAGCCTTGGTAATGTAATCAATGTTTCCAATTGTGTTCTGTTTTAAGGTGAATAGATTCTTATTGAACTTACGTAAATAACTATATTGCCAAAAAATAAGGATACTCACTGAGAGTTTCTGAATTCTGGAGGGATCAGGTAGAGAGAAAAAGTAAGTGTTTCAATTCTGCTTACAAAGGTATAATTTACCAAATTTTTACAAAACTTCCTTGTATCTGGGAAACAAAGAGTTTAAAAATTAGTCATATTTTAGACCGGCTTGCCAAGTGGCACAGTGGCAAAGACTCTACCTGCTAATGCAGGAGACACAAGAGATGTAGGCTTATTTCCTGGGTCAGGAAGATCCCCTGGTGTAGGAAATGGCAACCCACTCCAGTATTCTTGTCTGAAAAATCCTGTGGACAGAGGAGCCTGGCAGGCTATAGTCCATAGAGTCGCAAATAGTTGGCCATGACTGAACACGAGTACGAATACTTTAGACAAAACATCATAAAAACTGTAACAATATTCATTAGTTCATTCAATCCCATATAATTAATTCTTGTTCTTCTTTGAGTTCAGTTTTTCTACTAGTTCTGTTGTCCTTGCCTGATAGTTCACAGTGACAGGGACAGTGATAATTCCAAGAAGTTTGCAAGGTTTTTGTTAAGGCTTGTATGATTTGCCCAGTGAACTGGGTACCTTGATCACTGGAGATTGCAGAAAACCTCAAGAGGAAAACACATTTTTTAAAACTGTCTCTTTGCCAATATGAGGGCATCAGCCTTGTGGTAAGGGAAGGCCTCAACCTATGGGGAAAACATACATATACTGATAATAACAAGAACATACTGATAACCCATACTAAGTGGCAGTTGAATGAAGTCCAGTTTTAGGTGTTCCAAGGGTCCAGAAAAAGGAGGTCTGAGGTCTCTGGGGACAAGAATAGTTTTTTCCCAGGGTTATGGACCTGACCTGCCAGACACTGCTGGTACTGTTTTGCAGTTTTATTCGTATTTTTTTTAAAATGATTTTTGGAAGTTATCACACACTATGTGTAAAACTTTATCATTATTATTTATTAATTTTTTTGGAGGGGGAGCCCACTGCACAGCATGCAGGATCTGAGTTCCCCAACCAGAGATTGACCTTGTGCCCCCTGCAGTGGAGGTGCAGAGTCTTAGCCACTGGACTCCAGGGAAGTCCCTGTTTTTGCAGTTTGATGGAAATCTTCCTCGAAATGTCTGTTTACAATTTGAGTCATATTAAGTGAATTGTGAGTGAGGAATGCAAGAAAAAGAAAAATGAGGTTTGCCAGGGAGCTGGGAAAAATTAACTGGCTGTCTTGGGTTTCCCATAACCGAACTCTTTTTCATTTTATAGCTGTTGCTTACCCATCTCACTTTCTCTGATTCAGGAGCAGACCATTGCTATGGTCCAAGGATATTAACATGACATAAGTCTGGCAATAAGCAGTCAATTTTTTTTCCCCAGAAGCAGAATTGAATTCATTCATATGTGTCAAAATCTACACAGATTCTGGTGTTCATGTCTCTGAGTGACAGTCAGGTCATTTCCCTGATATTGGGGTTCAGTCCCTTTAGTATGAGCCTCAGTTTTGATGACAGACACTTCATATCAGAACATATACAACTTCCAGAAATTTCACATAATTTTTGGAACACTTATAATTAATATCTATATGGACACAATAGAAAGAAGGCTTAATGTTACTTTTTATTTGACAACCCTTCCCATGTAATTTAACATATCAAATATATCTAATTAGCTTAATTTCTCTTATAAAAGGAAAGAGAACACATTTTCAAGATAGTTCATGGGCCTTTAAATATTTCATATTCCAAAGTTAAAGTCAAAAAGACTTCATTTGGAATTTGATTTTTGGGAAAGTGAAAAAGTGAAAGTGAAACTCCCTCGGTTGTGTCTGACTCTTTGCAACTCCATGTACTGTAGCCCACCAAGCTCCTCTGTCCATGGAATTCTCCATGCAAGAATACTGGACTGAGTCACCATTCCTTTCTCCAGAGGATCTTCCCAACCCAGGGACTGCACCTGTGTTTTCTGCATTGTAGGCAGATTCTTTCCATCTGAGTCACCAGTGAAGTTTGTCAAAATATCAAAAATGTCTTAAAATGCTTGCCCAAATAGGTCTCTGTGAAACAATGCTTAATTATCCATTTAACCAAAATAAGAATGAAAGATTTCATAGGCAAATTTAGATTTACTATTAAAATTTTTTAAAATAGTTTCTAAGGCAGAGTCTATTTCCTTGTTTACCATTCAGGTTGGCAAAGAACTCCCTTTTAGGGGGACTACCAGCTTTTGGGGAGGGGGAAATTTCCTCCTCTGCTCCTCTTGAGTTCTTATGGCTGGGCTAATGATAAATTTGACATATAATGATTAACAGGAGAAAAATGAACAAACTTTAATTCATTTGCATGGAGGTTCCACAGAAATGGACCTTAAAAAGTGGCCAAAGCAAGCAGTTTTTACTTTTTTTTTTTTTTTTAACAAAGAAAGAATGTATCTGTGAGGAATTGACTGGAGAAAGAAAACTTAGATTTTAGGTGCCCAATTAGTAAGGAACCTAAACAGAATTTGGGCTTGGGGTATTATATTAAAGAAGTAACAAGGTTTGTTTACATAGACTTCTAGGCCTGAATTCCCAATCTTTCTTGAGAAGTATGTCCTTTTACCTTTTGAGGTGGGGAGTGTACCTTTCACATGAGAGGTACATATTCTGCTTTCAGGTGGACAGAACGAAGGGTGAGGGTGTCCCTCTTGCACTGGCTATGTCTTAAGTAACTGAAGTTCACTTCGAAATAATTGATATGCCATTGAGGCACACTTTCGGGTGGTCTGCTGTGAGCCCCCACAAACCTTAAAATGTTAGTAAATGTAACAGTCTGTTTCCCCTACAAGTCAACATGGATGACCTCTAGAAGCTGGGAACAGCCCTCAGCTGATACTCAGCCAGAGAAAGCTAACAACTAAGAACTGAATTTTGTCAAGAAGCCGAATGATAAGTTTAGTTCAGTTCAGTTCAGTCGCTCAGTCGTGTCCAACTCCTTGCAAACCCATGAACCGCAGCATGCCAGGCCTCCCTGTCCATCATCAACTCCCAGAGTCCACCCAAACCCATGTCCATTGAGTCGGTGATGCCATCCAACCATCTCATCCTCTGTCGTCCCCTTCTCCTCCTGCCCTCAATCTTTCCCAGCATCAGGGTCTTTTCCAGTGAGTCAGCTCTTCGCATCAGGTGGCCAAAGTATTTGAGTTTCAGCTTCAACATCAGTCCTTCCAATGAACACCCAGGACTGATCTCCTTTAGGATGGACTGGTTGGATCTCCTTGCAGTCCAAGGGACTCTCAAGAGTCTTCTCCAACACCACAGTTCAAAAGCATCAATTCTTCGGCACTCAGCTTTCTTTATAATCCAGCTCTTACATCCACACATGACTACTGGAAAAACCATAGCCTTGACTAGATGGACCTTTGTTGACAAAGCATGTCTCTGCTTTTTAATATGCTGTCTAGGTTGGTCATAACTTTCCTTCCAAGGAGTAAGCGTCTTTTAATTTCATGGCTGCAGTCACCATCTGCAGTGATTTTGGAGCCCAGAAAAATAGTCTCTCACTGTTTCCACTGTTTTCCCATCTACTTACCATGAAGTGATGGGACCGGATGCCATGATCTTAGTTTTCTGAATCTTGAGCTTTAAGCCAACTTTTTCACTCTCCTCTTTCACTTTCATCAAGAGGCTCTTTAGGTCTTCTTCACTTTTTGCTATAAGGGTGGGTCATCTGCATATCTGAGGTTATTGATATTTCTTCCAGCAATCTTTACTCCAGCTTGTGTTTCCTCCAGCCCAGCGTTTCTCATGATGTACTCTGCATAGAAGTTAAAAAAGTAGGGTGACAATATACAGGCTTGACGTACTCCTTTTCCTACTTGGAACCAGTCTGTTGTTTCATGTCCATTTCTAACTGTTTCTTCCTGACCTGCATACAGATTTCTCAAGAGGCAGGTCAGGTGGTCTGGTATTCCCATCTCTTCAGGAATTTTCCACAGTTTATTAGGTAACAGATTCTGCTTTAAAGCCTCTAAAGGAATGCTGCCTGCCACTACCGAGATTTTATTTGTGAGATCGTGTCAGATTTCTGACATACGAAGTTAATAAATCCATATTGAGCCACTAAGCCGGGCTTCCCTCATAGCTCAGTTGGTAAAGAATCCACCTGCAATTAAAGAGACCCCGGTTCGATTCCTGGATCGGGAAGATCCTCTGGAGAAGGGAAAGGCTACCCACTCCAGTATTCTGGCCTGGAGAATTCCATGGATTATACAGTCCATGGGGTCACAGAGAGTTGGACATGACTGAGAAACTTTGGTAATTTGTTACAGCAGCAATAGAAAACGAATACAGTAAAGAATGTTTTATTTTTACTTCATTTAAAAAATATATTTTTATTTATTTGGCTGTGCCAAGTCTTAGTTGGGGCACATGGGATCTTCTCTCTTATGTCTTGGTTTGAAGGCGCTTTTAGTTGTGGCCTATGAACTCTTAGCTGTGGCATGTGAGGTCTAGTTCCCTGACCAAAGATCGAACCTAGAGTGTCTGCACTGGGAGCATGGTCTTAGCTACTGTACCTCCAGGGAAGTTCCATTGTGATTTACTTCATTTAAATAAAAGTTTTTCCAATTATTGCTGCTGTCATGTAGTTGCTAAGGTGTGTCTGACTCTTTTCGAACCAAAGGACTGTACCAAGCCAGGCTTCTCTTTCCAGGGGATTTTCCAGGCAAGAATACTGGAGTGGGTTGCCATTTCTTTCTCTAGGGGCTCCTCCCGACCCAAGGATCAAACCCATGTCTCCTGTATTAGCAAGTAGATTCTTTACTGCTGAGCCACCAGGGAAGCCCTGTTTATCCAATACTGAATCCTTATTCTTCTGGGCTTCCAGGATTTTTACTGCTAGACATTATTGAGGCCCTTTCTCATACCAGTGACACTCAAGGTCCCAAGGGTGTCAAGGATCTTACCATGAGCCAAAATACCAAGGAGGCCCCCTTGGACCTTCTGTAATCATTTGCTATCAATGAAACACTGTGGTTCCTGGTTCTTGGTCAGATGTAACTTGGTGGCAGCAGCAGAATCTTCACAAGGCTGGGAAACTTGGGATCTAGGGTTCATCTCCTCTAGGCATCCAGGAAATCATTCCCTCATTCCTTCCATCTGGGTGTGGTATCATTACTTGGGAGCGCTGGAGGTTAGGAATGGGGTTTTGGTAACCCTTTGTCCCCTTCTCAGGGAAATCTTCCCTCTAACAGTCTAACAGTCTTTGTTTTTAACCCAAGGACACATCCATCTCATCGCTCGCACACATATCAGGCCTGATATTGAGGTCGTCTCTAATCTGTTTTAACCTCTCAGACTCCCTTGAAACAAAGAGCATAATGATCTGGTTACTAGGAGTTGGGAGATAAATAAAATATAAATTAAAATAAAATATAAATTAACATCTTAGTAGATTATTTTGCAATACTGATGCACTGTTAAGTTGGTTTTATCTCTTAAAGAAACTTTCGCTCACCTTCCCAGTGCCTTGGTATTTCTCAGAGGTTTGGTGACTGGGTTTTTATTTTGGTACTAAAGTCTGTCCCAGGCTGGTAAACTCACATAAAGTAGCAGTTGGCTGGGTGTATGATACATTTTTTCAGGCTTCTTAAGGTCAGGGTTCATAAACTGGACATTGGGCGAATTTCTTGCTTTTCAGAGGGAAAAATGACTCTCTTTTCACTCAACTCTGGCTCTATCCTGCCTTCCTGGGAGTTTTCTTTGATTCTGGTCAACCTCTGGGAGAATGAACTGTAGAGAAGCAAGGATGGAGCAGGGGCCCACTTAAATGTGTTTATGGTAATATTCTAGGCAAGAGATGAGAGGCTTGAATCAGGGCAGAGGTAGTAGAAATAAAAGGTTGGATTTTGAATTCTTTGATGGGTACAACCAACGATCTCACGTTGGGCATTAAAAGAGAAAACCAAATATAAATAGGCTTGTTAGAACTCAACTTCCTTCACATGATTCATAGTTGGGAGTCTGGAGGGACCTTAAATGACTTGCCAGAACATTTCACATCTTGAGACTGGAGATCAGAGTTTCAGGGTTGTCACAGGAGACTTTTAGTAGTTAAAGACTTGGTTCTCCAATCTAAACTGCAGCCATATTTCTTTATTTTCTGATTCGTCTCCTTTTCTACAGTCTCTAGGATTTCGTTAGCGCCCAACTCCAACTGGCATTAAGTTCCAGTTTTTTTCTCCCATCCCACATCTATCACCAGGCAGGTTTTTCAGCTTTTTTCTATCCTCCCTTTGAGTACTCCAAAATAAACGACAGGTACCATTTTCAGGGGAAAAGAACGCAGGAAAGTTGAAAACAACAGCCCTGTAGTCTATATACAAACTTGATTTTAAGATGCCTAAAAATGTAATAGTGAGATAAACATTTTAAGAAATACAATAGGGGGAGCACATGTGAACCCATGACTGATTCATGTCAATGTATGGCAAAAACTACTACAATATTGTAAAGTAATTAGCTCTCAACTAAAAAAAAAAAAAAAAAAAAGAAATACAATAAATACTGTTCTATTACTATCAGTGATAAATCTACTTTATTTTATATTTAATCTTTCGTAGCTCAAGAATCAAGATAGTTGTCATTGCAAAACTTAACTCATATGACTGGTGAAAATTTTGTTTAAAACGTTGAATGCTGGAAGAAGTAACAAAGTATTAACAAGTGAGAAGAATCAGCACCTATATAAGGCAAGAAGTAGTCTCTTTCTAAAGTGAAGTTGATGTTAGTTTTTAAAAAACTGCGGGCTATAAGCTGTTTTCTCAGAGCTGAAAAACTTGGGCAAAGTAGTTATCTTTCTGTGGCTTTTCTTTCCTCTCCATGAAATCTCAGCTCTCTTACTGCCTCTTGAGCTTAGGGTCCTCGGACAATGAAAAAACAAAACAAAACAAAAAAACTCATTTAAAGAAATATTTAGCGTCTAGTGTAAAATAGCATGTTTACTACTGGAAATACCAAGTACAAGTCACAGGGCACAGAGTCCTGACCTTCCAGAGTAGGAAATCGCTGAAGCAAACCAGCAGTGAATCCAATTTACAGTCGGTGCAAACTTTTCCACGCATGCCTGAAACTATCAAGTACATCAGCGGCGGCGACTGCTGTGCACATTCACCCAGCTACTAATAATTCTTAAACTGCCATCCTAAGGCGGAATATGCAGAATTCCACTTTACTTTCACGTTGGAAGGGGTTAAAAATAAGGAAAGTACAACTTTGCCACCTGAGATGTTTTCAGAAAAGATTCCTTTACTTGCTCCAAAGACACTTCCCTAACCTCAGTAGCTCCCCAGGATAGGCCACACTTTCCTTCCGGGTTCGAGGTGAACTGGTCTACTGGGCACAGGCCAATGAGCTCATTTCTTCTCCGCGGCGGGGCGGGGTCTCCCGCCTGGGCTTCGGAAACCCGCCCTCCGTACGTGGCGTGCGTGCGTGGCGCCGTGCGGCGCGGGACGATTTCTTCAGCTTGTGGCGCCCCCCGGCGGCAGCGGTGAAGCGATGTGAGGGCCGGCCCTGAGCGCCTGCCATGGAGCCGCACAAAGAGGAGCGAACACCCGGGGACCCCGTCGCGTGGCTGCCTGGGACCTTGAGGTCTCAGACGCCCGAGGAGGAGGAGCGGCGGGTGGGCGGGTCAGCGCCAGCGGCGTTTGACTTGGACGCGGAGGCGTACGGGGCCAGTGCGGACGGGCTGTGGGAACTGCCAGTGGAGCCGGCGGAGCGGAGGCCCGAGTGCAGCCACTGCAGGTGACCGTCGGGCGGGGGCGGGGACTGGGGCCGGCGGCGGACTTGGGGGGGCGGGGAGGGGGGGCGCGCTGTAGCGCCCCCTGCTGGGGAAGCGGCTGCTGCGACTGCAGACCAGGGGAACGTTGTCTCTTTCATCTCCGCGCTTGGAGCGGCAGGGTCCACCGGTTGACGTTGAAATCACTGTGAAATAGCCACAGCTCTTTAGTAAGAAGCCTTTTCTCCAGGTTCACGATTACTTACCCTTAATTCATGCAAGACACTAGCGGGTCATGGGATGAGCGGACAGAAGTTCCGCTGTCAAGAAACAAGTGTCAGATGGAGGAAGTAAGGCGTAATAACAGTAATATTTGTAAAAACACTTTTATGCTTATGTGACACAGCCATCTCACGGTCAAAACAAAACAAAAACATAAAATGAATTAGAGGAGAGAGACAAGGTGGCTATTACGGTAGTTGAGATTGGATTCAGAATTCTGAATTCACTTAGAAATATTTATTGAGCACCCACTGTGTGCCAGGCACCGTGCAATGTTTCTGGGAACCTAGGCATGGATAGAACATGTCTCTGAGCTCACTGGGCCACTTATAGTCTAATGAGGAGACTGTTTATTAAACTAGTAACCAGCAATTGGGATTGTCTGCCCGATTGAGTTATGCTTAATGTACTTTCACAATTGTGAGGACTGTTCTCCCTGCTTGTTTGAAGCTCATGTTATACAGATGTACTATTTTTTAGAATAACTTTCTTTTCTGTTGTAATATTAACATAGGCTTTAAAAAATGTGTATTTATTTTTATTATATTTGGCTGTTCGGAGTCTTAGTTGCAGCACAAGGAATCTTTGATCTTTGTTGTGGCATATGGGATCCTTAGTTGTGGCATGCAGACTCTTAGTTGTGACGTGTGGAATCTGGTTCCCTGACCAGGGGTTGAACCTGGACTCCCTGCATTGTGAGTGTGTAATCTTAGCCGCTGGACCCCCAGGGAAGTCCCGCCATTAACCTTAATGGAATGAAAGCTAATGGAGCCTTTCAATTTTTGCTGGATCTCTTGGGAGAATTTTGCAATTGAAATATTCCTTGAAACATTCTTTCTTTGGTTTCTCTGTGATTTATCTGACTTTTCTATCCTAGTCTTCTTTGCCTGTTCTATTCAAACTGTCAACGCTGGGCCACCTCAAGGTCTTTGTTCTAGATTCTCTTGTTGTAATCCCATACATTTCCCACAGATGATCTCACCAGTTTTCATGGTTAAGTTATCACCTCTACATTGGTCTCTCTACATCAGACTCTTCTCTGGAGTAAGAGATGTATGTCTTCGTGTAATCCTTGTGCACAGAGTACTTTGCTAATTACTGTTAATACGGTTGGAGGCTTTGTCCACATAGACTGTTTAGTTTGTTGTTGGTTACAGATTATAAACCAGTAAAAAAGCAACCAAATATGTAATTACAGATTGAAAAAAACACAAAAGAACAGCACTGAAGGAGAGAAGTGGGATGCTGTAATAGAACGTAGCAGGATGGTGTCAGGAAAGATTTCTGAAGAGATAGCACTTATATTGAGACTCGAACGGTAAGAATGACTCAACCAAGAGAAAAGCGTTTCAAGAAGGGGAGCAGAAGGACAGACTGGTTGCTTTTCTTCACCATTGGACCTCTTCCCAGGGCTGAATCAAAAGACCTCAGAGTCAGAATCTTGAGTGTAAGGATCTTTTTATATTTTCTGACTGTACTGTGTCTAGTGGATATTCAGTAGACCTTTGACAAAGATGAGTAGTTTGTGTCTAGAAGAGACTTTTTGGAAGAGAGGGGTTTGTGAATACAATTTATTTAAATAAGTTGTCTAAAGTTGTTAGATGATAACACTTAAAAATGTGACAAAGAGGTCTACTAGAACGCTGAAAGAAAAATGTTTCAAATATAAATCCAGAGCTAAATTATGCTAGCTTTATCATATAGCTTTTAGTCTACTCAGAACTGCTAGTTGAAATAGTTTAAAAATTAGTCTTCTGTGGTTAGCAAAAATTTATAATGTTTCTGATCTGTTTCTCCTTGCCCCATTATAGACTTTGTGTTTTAAAGCACTTTTAGATTGATAACAAAATTGAGAGGAAGGTACAGAGATTTCCCATATGGCCTCTGCCCCCTCCACCCCCCACCACATACATAGCTTCTCAGTTATCAACATCCCTTACCAGAGTGGTACGTTTGTTACAATTGATGGACTTGTGTGACACATCATTATCACTTAAAAGTCCATAGTTTACATTAGGGTTCACTCTTGGTGTTGTACATATTTTAAGTTTGGACAAATTTGTAATAACATTTATCTGCTTTATAGTCTCATGCAGAGTGTTTTCACTGCCTTAAAAATCCTCTTGGCTCTGCCTTTTCATTCCTCTCTACCCTCTAACCTGATCTACTGTTTAAAAAATTTACTGGATTTTAGCTTGTTTTCAGTTTTATTTAGTTAATATTTTAGAATTATAATTCACTCTGATATTTCTGTGTTTTGCTTTTTCTGGTGAAATTTTCTACCTTTTAAAGACTCTTCTTTCCCTTGGCATGTTATGCATTTTATTTGTTTTAACTGGTTAGGATACAGTTCTAGAAATAGGAGAATATTTAGGTGTTACCAATAAAATATAAACTAATTTATAGCTCTTTATATTGTATTTCATTAGTCTGTTAGGGTCTCAGCTAGTTGCCTGAGTGAACTTCTTTACGGTTATGCTTATAATAGTTTTTCAAATTGAAATGCATTTTTAGGTTTGAGTGATCAGTATGTCACAATTATTTGGCCCTTTTTAAATACTTAAAACACTATTCATTTCTCTAAATACATTACTATAATTGTCACTGCCTAGAGAGTTCTAGGGATTGGTTTTGTTTAGGAAGTGTAAACTCAACTTAAATTCTCAGCAGAATCTTTCTCGTTAGAAATAAAGCATATCTTAAATGTTGGGGCCAGTGTGAGGAAAGCAGGAGAGACTCCACCCTGAGGCCTGTCATCCGTCTTAAAGATAGGATGTAAACTGGGCCTGAACCCTGCTCAAGAATGAGGAAACTGTTGCTAATGGAAACCAGGTCTCCTGGAGACTTCCCTCCCTACAGATGGCAGATGGAGATTGTAATTGAGCTCAGGCTGCCCCTGTTAGATTAACCATGGAGACATCCCCCCTTGATATATAATCATTGTCCCCCCCCTTTAACTTTAATTGTTTGTTCTCCTAGCACCTACTTATTGTAAAACTCAGTCATATACAACAAAGAGGTTGCTAACATGTAACCAGTCACGTGGGGGTGGGGTATTAAACTGGGTTCCTTGTCAGGAACTGATTGCTCTTGGACCCGCTGGCGTAATAAGCTGTATTCCACTGTCTTCCAAGCTGTGTTTTGCGACTCTGGATTCCACAACAAAATATGAATGAAATATCCTTTAAAAGATCCATACTAGTTTGGTATTGCAGGTTACAGATTTTATAAAAAGTACGTCCCTGTTAAAAGGAGCAGCATGTACAGGAGTGCACTGTATCTGTACAGTGTATTTGGAGAGCCTGGCAGAAGGGAAGGAGAGCTGAGGCTGCAGAGGTTGATGGTGGTTCTGTTGGGAAGAGCCAGATAAGCCATGTTAGGAAGTTAGAATTCCCTGCACAGAGGAGCCTGGCGGACTACAGTCCGTGGGGTTGCAGAGAGTTGGACATGATTGAGCAACTAACCACTTTCACTTTTCTAATCTTCCTCTTTGGCTTAGTGGGTAAAGAATCTGCCTGCAATGCAGGAGATATGAGTTGGATCCCTGGGTCAGGAAGATCTGCTGGAGAAGGAAATGGCAGCCCATTCCAGTATTCTTGCTTAAAAAATCCCACAGACAGAGGAACCTGGTAGACTATAGTCCATGGGGTTGAAAAGAGTCGGACATGACTGAGGGACTAAGCAGCAGCAGGAAGTTTGAGCCTAAAGCACTAGAGCCCGACAAAATAGCCACTGAAGTTTTTTTTTATTTGAATGGAGGTGTCAATTTGACTTTTGTGGGTGGCGTTTAGCTATCATAATTTATACTCTGTTTTATTAAGAAAAATGCAAACCGAATAGTGATACAGTGGTAAAGGCTTGACTGGGAAGAGTTTAGAGCCTCATTATAGTAAAGATGCCAAACATCTTAATTATATTTTTATGTCTTCTGTGGATATTCCTGCTTGAGGACAAGAGTTGGAAACCACTTGCAAATCATTGGTCATAAAAATAAGTACAGAGTATTTTTTAATGTGTCTGAGGAAGACAGCAGGGACAACATATACATAAACTGACACAGAGAGGCCCCGAGACATAATTTTTCTGTCTACAGTGCTTTTTTTCTTTCAAAAGTACTAAGTTGTAAGGATTATGTGAAGCCACATCAATATAAATAGCACCCATTTATTAAATACTGGTCATCAGCAGGTTATTCACTGAGATGAGGTGTTTTATATTTGTTATTTTATTTATTTCCCATAACAGCCTTTTGGAGTTGATGATATCATTAGCTTTTAAAGGATGAAAAGGTGGAGGTGACAATCAGGTAGCAGAACTGGGTCTCTGGTTCCAGTCCGCTTGGCTCCCAAGCCCCTGCAAGGGCTTGACTTTGCCCTACGCTCCGTGCTTGCTGAAGAAGCCTTATTATTTTGATTGCAGAGTGGATGTAGTCACTAGTTAAAGCAGAGCTACTAAAGCTGTAGGAGTAGCTCTGTTTTCATACTTTTTAAGCTGAAGTATGTTTCAGTTCAGTTGCTTAGTCATGTCTGATCCTTTGCAACCCCATGGACTGTAGCACCCCAGGCTTCCCTGTCCATTACCAATTCCTGAAGCTTGCTCAAACTCGTGTCCATGATGATGCCGTCCAACCATCTCATTCTCTGTCTTCCCCTTCTCCTCCTGCCTTCAATCTTTCCCAGCATCAGGGTCTCTTCCAGTGAGTCAGCTCTTTGCATCGGGTAGCCAAAGTATTGGAGTTTCAGATTTAGCACCGGTCCTTCCAGTGAATATTCAGGACTGATCTCCTTTAGGATGGACTGGCTTGATCTCCTTGCAGTCCAAGTGACTCTGAGGAGTCTTCTCCAACACCACAGTTCAAAAGCATCAATTCTTTGGCACTCAGCTTTCTTTATGGTTGAACTCTCACAGAAAAGAAGACTAGATACCAAGAGAATTAGAGATAGCAAGGGAATATTTCATGCAAAGATGGGCACAATAAAGGACAGAAATGGTATGGACCTAACAGAAGCAGAAGATATGAAGAAGAGGTGGCAAGAATACACAGAAGAATTATACAAAAAAGATCTTAATGATCCAGATAATAAAGATGGTATGATCACTCACCTAGTGCCAGACATCCTGGAATTCGGTCAAGTGGACCTTAGGAAGCATCACTACGAACAAAGCTAGTGGAGGTGATGGAATTCCAGTTAAGCTATTTCAAATCGTAAAAGATGATGCTGTGAAAGTGCTGCACTCAATATGCCAGCAAATTTGGAAGCCTCAGCAGTGGCCACAGGAGTGGAAAATGTTAGTTTTCATTCCAGTCCCAAAGAAAGGCAATGCCAAAGAATGCTCCAACTGCTGCACAACTGCACTCATCTCACAGGCTAGCAAAATTATGCTCAAAATTCTTCAAGCCAGGATTCAACAGTATGTAAATTGAGAACTTCGAGATGTTCAAGCTGGATTTAGAAAAGGCAGAGGAACCAGAGATCAAATTGCCAATATCTGATGGATCATCAAAAAATCAAGAGAGTTCCAGAAAAACATCTATTTCTGCTTTATTGACTATGCCAAAGCCTTTGACTGTGTGGATCACAACAAACTGGAAAATTCTTCAGGAGATGGGAATACTAGACCACCTTACCTGCCTTCTGAGAAATCTGTATTCAGGTCAAGAAGCAACAGTTGGAAATGGAAATGGAATAATGGACTGGTTCCAAATTGGGAAAGGAGTATGTCAAAGCTGTATATTGTTACCCTGCTTTTTTAACTTATGTATTCAGAGTACATCCTGTGAAATGCTGGGCTTGGATGAAGCACAAGCTGGAATCGTATTGCTGGGAGAAATATCAATAACCTCAGATATGCAGATGACACCACCCTTATGGCAGAAAGAGAAGAGGAACTTAAGAGCCTCTTGATGAAAGAGGAGAGTGAAAAAGCTGGCTTAAAACTCAAGATTCAGAAAACTAAGATCATGACATCTGGTGCCATCACTTGATGGCAAATAGATGGGGAAACAGTGACAAACTGTCCTTTCTTGGGCTGTGAAATCATTTCAGGTAGTGACTACGGCCCTGAAATTAAAAGACGCTTGCTCCTTGGAAGAAAAGCTATGACCAACCTAGGCACCATATTAAAAAGCAGAGACATTACTTTGCCGATAAAGGTCCGTCTAGTCAAAGCTATGGTTTTTCATATGGATGTGAAAGTTGGACCATTAAGAAGTATGTTTACTTCAAGCTTAGTAACAGGATGCCTGAGCATTAGTATTGTCCAGCTCCTTTTTTGGGATTCCCAGGTGGCACTAGTGGTGAAGAGCCCACCTGCCAATGCAGGAGACAAGAGACATGGGTTTGATCTCTGGGTTGGGATGATCCCTTGGAGAGGGCATGGCCACCCATTACAGTATTATTGCCTGGAGAATCTCAGGGACAGAGGAGACTCGTGGGCTACAGTCCATAGGGTCTCAAAGAATCGGTCACGCACAATTGAAGTGACTTAGCATGCACACAGCTCCTTTTTTACGTAAATTGAGATACATTTGGTCAGTGTACAATATTATGTAAGTTTAAGGTATACAGCCTGTTGATTTGATACATTTATAATTTCAGTGTGATTATCCCTGGTAGTGGTTAGCTATTGTCACCTAATTATCATTTCTTTTTTTTGTGCTAAGTTTTAAGATGTAGTCTGTTAACAAGTGTGAAGTATGTAATATAGTATTGTTGACTATATCACAGTGCTGTGCATTAGATCTCCAGCATTTATTCATCTTCTGCTTCCAAGTTTGTACCCTTTAATAACATCTTGTTTCTTTATTCCATGTCTTAACCTTTTCTGTATTCTTTAGGCTTGAATATTCAGGAGAAAAAGGTGATGGGAATGAAAACACAAGAAAGTGAAGCAGGGAAGACTGTGGGTGTTTAAGAAGAACACAGGAGCCACAAGCCGGCAACCCACAGAAGTTTGTTTAAAACTGTGTTTTTACCAGTTTGAAATTAGTTGCTAATAGTTAAAAATGAATATGTTTTATATCAGAATCCAGATTTCTGGTTTCTGTAAGAATGGGGAGATCTAGCAGCTTTGGGGCCACCATCCTGAGTATTGGTTGTGCCTTTAGATAGGGTGTGATCTGTCCAGGTCATCATTGTTCCCAGTCCATCCTGCTTCATTCATCTCTGATTAACTGCCTGCTGCTCGTAGATACTTGCTTTTTCACCTGGGTCTCATGTATGTCATTGTGGTCTGGTCTCCCTCAGCAGCAGGGTAAATCAGCCTGCAGGTTTTATAGGTAAAAGTGAAAAATGGTAATTCCCAAAACAATTACTTTATAATAATTGAGATTGTTGAGTTGGTATTGACACTTAGAAAACTGTTTTGGTAAATTTAAAATAAGCTAGATTATTGATGATAATTTTTAGGATAAAAATTTAGATAGTCTTCAAATTTAATTCCTTGTGCATATCAAAAGTATCATAGTCTTAAGACACTAAGTTAATTTGTTCTTTCTTGTTAATCTAGAAAATCTGTTTATTCTTTGAAGTAGTTCATTCCTAAGATATGTGGGATGCTAACTGATTTACAAATTACTGTGCAAGCTAATCATATGTTCAAAGTTGAGCAAAAATGATGTATCTCAAGAGGGAGTTTTTTTCCTTAATCTTAATTAAGTCTCCGAAGACGAATGACCAATTAAAAAAAAACACATCAGAGCTTTCTAAATGTTTGATTTATTTTCCACAAGAAAAACAAGAATGTTAACATTACCCTCTGATAGATGTTTTCTTCAAAGAACATCAAAGGACATTAATTTTTTAACTATGTTTACATTTGTCCCAAATTAAAAATTTATAGTTCTGTTAGTACTTATGTACTGAGAGAATATATTCTGAGATAGTCTAGTATAACATTTGTTTTTTTTTTTCATTTATTTTTTAAAATATGTACTTTAATTTTTTCCAGTTTTATTGAGATATAATTGACATACAGCACTGTATAAGTTTAAGTACAACATAATGATTTGACTTACATATACTGTGAAATGATTATCCCAGTAAATTTGTAGAACATATGTCATCTCATACAGATTAAAAAAAATAAAAGAAAACATTTTTTCCTTCTTTGTTTGTTGAACTATAATCGACCTTCAACACTGTGTTAGTTCCTCGTGTCCAAATAGTGATTTGATACTTCTCTACATTAGAAAACAATCACGACAGTAAGTCTAGTTGGCAGTTACTATTGTTGCTGTTCAGTCATAAAGTCATGTCCGACTTTTTGTGACCGCATGGACTGTGGCAGTTCAGGCTTCCCTGTCCTTTGCTATTTTCCAGAGTTTGCCCAAACTCATGTCTATTGGGTCGGTGATGCAATCCAACCATCTCATGCTCTGTCGCCTCCTTCTCCTCTTGTCCTCAATCTTTCCCAGCATCAGGGTCTTTTCCAATAAGTCGGGTCTCTGCATCAGGTGTCACTAGACAAAGATATTACATAATTATCGACTATATTCCTCATATTGTACATTGCATACAGGTAACACATTTATTTTGTAACTGGAAATTTGTACCTCTTAATTTCCTTCACCTTTTTGCTTATCTTTCCACCCCCCCACCCCATCCCCTTTGGCAACCACTTGTTTATTCTCTTTGAGTAAATTTGGCATTATTTTAAAAGAGTTCACAGGTTACACAGTGCTTTAATCATGTACGTTTTTTATTTAGTACATAAAACAACTTTGTGATTTAAATAGTTATTCTCTTTTATATATTTTTAAGGTCAGGTGAGTAATAGGGTAGAGCTCCATTACCATTCATAATTATATTTCTGTATTACATAATAATGAATTATGCTGAAATGAATGAGATTACAGTCTTTGTTTTCCTATTGCATATAATAAATACTTCCAGTGAGGTGTTCCTTTTCCTTCTTCTAACCTATAGATTCTTTTCCTTTGTCCATGGTGGTTTTTAATTATTTTGAGAAGGGCAGTTTTATTGTCTTTTTTTAATCTCCCCCTTTACCTCCTGAATCCTTTATCTGCTTGTGGTCAGCTTCTCTCTTGGTGACTATTCATCGATCAGAAAGGCAAATTTGAAGGTACTATTGATTGATTTTTTTCTCTTCCCTGGTAGCTCAGATGGTAAAGAATCTGCCTGCAATGCAGGAGACCTGAGTTCGATCTCTGGCTCGGGAAGATCACTTGGAGAAGGGAATGGTGACCTACTCCAGTGTTCTTGCCTGGGAAATTCCACGGACAGAGGAGTCTGGTGGGCTGCAGTCTATGGGGTTGCAAAGAGTTGGACATGACTGAGAGGATGACACTTTCACTTTTTCTTTTTTTCTCATCTGAGCTTTTAAAATATTTTTTAATTTGTTTATGACTGTGCTGGATCTTCATTGCTTCGCACGGGCTTTCTCTAGTTGCAGCAAGTGGAGACTACTCTCTAGTTGCGGTGATTTCTCTTGTGTATCATGTGCTCTAGGCACACACAGGCTTCAGTAGTTGTGGCGCAAAGGCTTAGTTGCTCCATGGCATGTGGGATCTTCCTGGACCAGGGGTTGAATCCATGTCCCCTGCATTGATAGGTGGATTCCCAACCACTAGACCACCAGAGAAGCTCCTCTGATGAGGTTTTAGCTTTCTTGTTTCTCATTTTTCTTCTACCGGAAGCCTAGTCAAAAGGTTGTGATCCAGTACTACTGGAACACAGTAATGTTCCAGGATTACTCAAGGGGGAAAAAAAAAGGAAAGTTATGGAATGAGTCTCCTGACCTTGCAAAGAGTTAGAGAGATTGACCTGATAGAAATGTGTCTGATCTCACAGGTGAGACCCCTAGGAAAAAATTAAAAAAAGAAAAAGCTGAACAGACGTATCAGTGACTGTACACTGCAAGAGGAGAGAGTCTGCAGTTTACCTCTAGCTAAGTTTACAAAGAACCAGAACCAGAAAAATTAAGTAGAATCCAGAGTTTCTGTACTAGATTGTCTAAAAATGTCCAATTTTCAACCAAAGTTTACTGAACATGCAAAGTAACAGGAAAGTGTGACTCACATACAGGGAGAACAGTAGCAAATAGGTACTATCTTTGAGTGGATCCAGATTTTGGATTTAGTAGGAAAATACTTCAAAGTATTTGAAGTACTCTTATAGTAGATTCAAAGAATTAAAGGAAAAAAATACAATGACCATGATGCAACAGAGATTCTCAATAGAGGGATAGAAATTATTTTTCGAAGTCTGTGCAAATCGTCAGTAGGCTCATCATTTGTAACAAATGTACCACTCTGATTGGGGATGTTAATGAGGTTATGCATGTTTGGGGGCAAGAGATGTATAGAAAATCTCTGTACATTCTTGTCAATTTTTCTGTGCATCTAAAGCCGCTCTGGAAAAAGTCTTAAAGATGTGTATGATTTATTTGTCTATGTAAATGTGTTACTTGGCAGGTCAGTTTTTTTAAAAAAAATTGTGTTAATATGTATATAACAAATTTATCATTTTAACTTTTTATAAGTGTATGATTCAGTGGCATTAAATGCATTCATAATGTTGTATAACCATCACTGCTTGTCTCTACCCCAAATTTTTTATCATCCCCAGTATAAAATCTGTACCTATTAAATAATATTTTCTCATCCCCTTCTCCCCCAGGCCTTTCTAACCTCTATTCTATTAATACTGTTTCTGAGAATTACCTACTCTAGATCCTTCGTATAATCATACAATGTTTGTTTTCTGACATTTCACTAAGCATAGTGCTTTCAGGTTCCATCAAAATTTCATTTTTATGACTGAATTGTATATATGCATGCATGCATGCAGAGTTGCTTTGGTTGTGTCCAACTTTTTGTGAGTAAGAAAGTGTTTCCTCTAGAATTCATAGTGAATTGAGTATGAGAAAATATGTCTATGTAATTAATATTTAAGACAAATTATGAAAGTATAAAATAAGAATTTGCAAAGTGATTTGCTTAACTTATTAAGATTTTTTTATTTATTTCTATATAAGAAGACAGAGTGAATAATAAGATAACTGACTATAGATGATTACTTTATGATAAGATTCTCAGTGCTAGTTAATCTGTCATTTTGTCATTGAAGCTCTAGGAGAGGCTTTATATAGCTGTTATATATAATTATATCTCTGGACACAGGCTTTTGTTTTCCAAGCATCTGGCTCATTTGAAGTCTTCCTTAATTATAATAACACTAACATTTTTCTTATAGATCCTGTATTAGAAACAAACTGATCTCTAGGCCGGTGATCCCTAAATTATTTTGAATACATACCACAGTTGATTAAAACACTTAGGATGTAATTCTAATAGGTATACATATTTATCTGTGGTAATACACATTGATCATATACTAATGTATGACTTACATCACAAAGCATAGAAAAACATAGATAAAAGGAAGAAATTATGATGAAATAAACTGTTAAAAAATGTCCTGCTGATTGTGATAGAGCCCTACTCTTACTATTTAGTATTTTTGAGACATAATATATACTTACAGTAAGGTTGATGATACTGCGTTACTGATAGTAAGATGTGATTTCACTGCTCTAGGCATGCTTAGGTCAATATGTCTCATCTAAAGATATTTATTCTCTTTAGAGAGTTACTTCCTCTCCCAAAACAGTGATTTATTTTTCTGAGCCTGTTGTTCCTCTACTTCAGAAGGCATTTATAAAATAAAATAATGTAGTGATAGAAATGGTTTTGGGGGGTTATGAAAATATCAAGGTTTACTACACTTGAAACTGTTAGGCATGGCTGAGATTGCTTCTCTTTATAAGATGAAATTTTACTGTGATATTAATAATGAAAAGTTGTTCCTCCTTTCTCTGGTTATATTAAGTATAGTTTCAGAAATATAAAACCTAGAGTTTATTTTACAAATTATTTGTTTCTTTAAAATGACAATAGAGGGCACTGTGGCATTTAGTTTTTTCACAGTCTGTTTTAAAATTAGAAAGTTGTTGCTATTTTTAATGTGTGATGCAGTTTATCTGTTCAACTGATCTGTTGAAGAGTGATAAAACTCTTTGTTTTTTGCTTTTTCACTCTGTGGAACTATAAAATTTTTGTTGAGTATTGGGAAATTTGAGGTGCAGTATCTTTCTGGGTTCTACATTTGCTTTACTTTAGTGGGTAAAAGAAATTCTTTTTAAATTAATGATTTTTGTAAATCTGTTCACTAATCTTTAAACTTTGCCTCTGTGAGATTTCTTGATTAAAATTAGTACTATGAGAAAAATAGCTTTTAGTAAATATTGTTAAAGATTTAACTAAACTTTTAAATATTAATATTTAAGCTTTTGAAAGTTGTTTTTGTAGGTTTTAGCATCTGAAGTCATATTTATTTGCCTGCAGGCTGTCAAAGATAGCATATGAGAGTGACAGATTACCCTTGTGTTACATCATTCACTTCAGAAGCTAGTCAGTCTGAGTCTGACAGGAAGCGTATGTATTTATTCATATAACCTTAATGAGAAAAGAAGAAAAAGCATGTTTCATAAAATTTCTTTAAGGAAATTCTTTGAAAACCCCATTTATGTATGACGAATTAATAAACACTTATTGGGTTGTATAGATAACCAATAAATGTCTATTGGGTTGTGTAGATAACACCCAGTGACAGAAAACAGTATTTATAATACATTTGCAATGCATTGTAAATGTAGAAGAGTTAAAAATCTCAGCTGTTACTTTGGTCATTCTGTTATAAATTAGTTTAAAATAGTCATAAATGACTACATTTTATTACATTTGCCTGTGATTCAGTGGTTATTTCCCAGAACTTTCTTGGTGTTTCATTGCCAGTTCTATGAAAAAGGAAATCGAAAACCTCTGACACAGACAAGATCAGGTAGCAAGACAATGAAATTGTCAGTGACATATCTTAATAGCTGTTTTCCAAACCTATTCCCAATCTACCAGTATATTTATCAGATGTTAATTTTTCTTCCTGAGATCCATGTAAATTGTAGAAGTATGCTTGATTTTTTATTTCTCCACACCTCCAGCATTCTTTTTGACAGTAGCCATTCTAACAGGTGTGAGGTGATATCTCATTGTGGTTTTGGCTTGCATTTCACTGATGACTAATGATGTAAAGCATCTTTTCATGTACCTGTTGGCCATCTGTATGTCTTCTTTGGAAAAATGTCTATTCAGATCTTATGTCCATTTTTCAATTGGATTGTTTGTTTGTTTCTGTTCTTGAGTTGTATGAGTGCTTCATATATTTTGCATATTACCCTCTATAAGATATATGATTTGCAAATATTTTTTTCTAGTGTGTTGGTTGTCATTTCATTTTATTGATAGTTTCTATTGCTGGGCAGAAACTTTTTGTTTAATATAGTCCCACTTGTTTATTTTTGTTTTTGCTTTTGGTGTCAGGTTAAAAAAATCATTACCAAGATGTAAGTCAAAGAGCTTACTGTCTATATTTTTCTTCTAGCGGTTTTATGATTTCCAGTCTTACATTCAGATCTTTAGTTCATTTTGAGTTGATTTCTGTGTATGGTTCAGTTTCATTTATTTTTATGTCCAGCTTTCCTAACACCATTTAGAACAGACTGTCATTTCCCCAGTGTATATTCTTGGCATTTTTGTTGTTAATTAATTCACCATATATGCATGAGTTTATTTCTAGGCTCTGTGTTCTGTTTTGTTGATCTATGTGTGGTTTTATGCCAGTACAATACTGTTTAAATACTAGTGCTTTGTTAGTATAGTTTGAAATCAAGGATCATGATGCCTCAAGCTTTATTCATCATTCTCAAGATTCTTTGGCTATTCGGTTTAATGGTTCCACAAATTGTAGGAATTTTTGTCCTATTCTTGTAAAAAATGTTATTGGAAGTTTGACAGGGTTACATTGAATCTGTAGTTGTTGATATTCAGTCGTCCACTCATGTCCAACTGTTTGTGATCCCATGGACTGCAGCACACCAGGCCTCCCTGTTCCTCACAATCTCCTGAAGTTTGCCCAAGTTCATGTCCATTGCATTGGTGATGCCATCCAGCCGTCTCATCCTCTGACACCCTCTTCTCCTTCTGCCCTCAATCTTTGCCAGCATCAGAGACTTTTCCAGTGAGTCACCTGTTTGCATCAGGTGACTGAAATACTGGAGCTTCAGCATCAGTCCTTCCAGTGAATATTCAGGGTTGATTTCCATTAAGATTGACTGATTTGATCTCCTTTCTGTGCAAGGGACTCTCAGGAGTCTTCTCCAGCACCACAGTTCAAAGGCATCAATTCTTTGGCATGCTACCTTCTTTATGGGCCAGCTCTCACAACTGTGCATGACCGCTGGGAAGATGGTAACCTTGTATATGGACCTTTGTTGGCAGAGTGATGTCTCTGCTTTTCAACACTGTCTAGGTTTGTCATAGCTTTCCTGCTGAGAAGCAGTTGTGTTCTGATTTCATGGCTGCAGTCACCATCCGCAATGATTTTCAAACTCAAGAACAGGAAACCTGTCACTGCTTCCACCTTTTCCTCTTTTGATTGTCATGAAATAATGGGGCAAGATGCCATAATTTTTGTTTTTTCAATATTTAGTTTTAAGCCGGCTTTTTCACTCTTCTCCTTCACCCTCGTCAAGAGGTTCCTTAGTTCCTCTTCTCTTTCTGCCATTAGAATGGTATCTGTATATCTGAGGTTGTTGATGTTTTTCCCGTCTATCTTGATTCCAGCTTGTAACTCACCCAGCCTGGCATTTCTCATGATGTGCTGAGCATATAGGTTAAATAAACAGGATGACAACAGACAACCCCGTTGTATGCCTTTCTCAATCCAGTTGTTCCATACAGTGTTCTAACTGTTGCTTCTTGACCCACATATAGGTTTCTCAGGAGACAGGTAAGATGGTCTATCTCTTTAAGAGCTTTCCACAATTTGTTATGATCCACACAGTCAAAGACTTGAGCGTAGTTGATGAAACAGAAGTAGATGTTTTTCTGGAATTCCCTTGCTTTCTCGGTGATCCAGTGAATGTTGACAATTGACCTCTCGTTCCTCTGCATTTTCTAAATCCAGCTTGGATGTCTGGAAGTTCTTGGTTTGCATAATGCTGAAGCCTAGCGTGCAAGATTTTAAGCATGACCTCACTGGCATGGGAGATGAGTATAGTTGTCTGATGTTTTGAACATTCTTTAGTGCTGCTCTTCTTGCGAATTGGGATGAGGATTGACCTTTTCCAGTCCTGTGGCCACTGCTGGGTCTTCCAGATTTACTGACATTTTGAGTGTAACACTTTGATAGCATCATCTTTTAGAGTTTTGAATAGCTTTACTGGAATTCCATGACATCTACTAGCTTTATTGACGGCAGTGCTTCCTAAGGCTCACTTGACCTCACACTCCAGAATGTCTGGGTCTGAGTGGGTGACCATACCATCATTCTTATCCAGTTCATTAAGATCTTCTTTTGTACAGTTCTTGCGTGTATTTTTTCCATCTCTTCTTGATCTCTTGTCCTTCTACTAGGTATCTACCGTTTCTGTTCTTTATTGTGCCCATCTTTGGGTGAAATAGTCCCTTGATATTTCATATTTTCCTAAAGCAAGCTCTAGTATTTCCCCTTCTGTTGTTTTCCTCTGTTTTTATGCATTGTTCATTGAAGAAGACTTTCTTGTCTCTCCTTGCTATTTGGAACTCTGCATTTAGTTGGGTGTACCTTTCCTTTTCTCCTTTGCTTTTCACTTCTCTTCGTTCTTCAGCTATTTGTAAAGACTCCTCAGATAACCACTTTGCCTTCTTGCTTTTCTTTTTCCTTGGGATGATTTTGTTTGCTGCCTCTTGTACAATATTATGGACCTCTGTCCATAGTTCTTTAGGCATACTGTTTACTATATCTAATCTATTGAATCTATTTGTCACCTCCACCGTATATTCATAAGGGATTTGATTTAAGTTGTACCTGGCTGGCCTAGTGGTTTTCCCCAATTTCTTTAGTTTTAAGTCTGAATTTTGCTATGAGAAGCTGATGATCTGAGCCACAGTCAGCTCCCAATCTTGTTTTTGCTGACTGTATACAGCTTCTCCATCTTTGGCTACAAAGAATGGAATCAATTTGATTTCAGTATTGACCATTTGGTGATGTCCATGTGTAAAGTTGTCTCTTGTGTTGTTTAAAAAAGGGTGTTTGCTATGACTAGTGCATTCTCTTAGCAGAATTCAGTTGCCTTTAGCCTTTGCCCTGCTTTATTTTATATTCCAAGACCAAACTTGCCTGTTACTCCAGGTATCTTTTGACTTTCCACTTCTGCATTCCAATCCCCAGTGATGAGTAGAACATTGGTGTTAGTTCTAGGAGGTCTTATAGGTCTTCATAGAATTGATCAACTTTAGCTTCTTTGGAATTGGTGGTAGGGGCATAGACTTGAATTACTGTAATGTTAATTGTTTGCCTTGAAAGTGAACCGAGATCATTCCGTCATTTTTGAGATTGTATCCAAGTACTGCATTTCAGACTCTTTTGTTGATTATGAGGGCTACTGCATTTCTTGTATGGGATTCTTGCCCACAGTGGTAGATATAATGGTCATCTAAATTAAATTCCCCCATTCCCGTCCATTTTAGTTCACTGATTCCTAAGATGTCAATGTTTGTTCTTACCATCTCCTGCTTGACCAAGTCCAATTTACCTTGATTCTTGGACCTAACATTCCAGGTCCCTATGCAATACTGTTCTTTGCAGCATCAGATTTTGCTTTCATCACCAGACACATCCACAGCTGAGCTTCACTTCCTCTTTGGCCCAGCCTCTTCCTTCTTTCTGGGGCTATTAGTTATTGTCCTCTGCTCTTCCCCAGTAGCATGTTGGACACCTTCCAACCTGGGGGACTCACCTTTCAGTGTCATATCTTTTTGTTTTTTTATACAGTTCATAAGATTCTCACGGCAAGTATACTGGGATGGTTTGCTGTTCCTTCCTCCAGTGGATCAGGTTTTGTCAGAACTCTCGATTATAACCCGTCTGTCTTGTGTGGCCCTATATTATTGTTCAGTTGCTCTGTTGTGTCTGACTCTTTGTGGCCCCATGGACTGCAGCACACCAGGGTTCCCTGTCCTTCACCATCTCCTGGAGCTTACTAAAGCTCATGTCCATTGAGTCGATGATGCCATTCAACCCTCTTATCCTTTGTCGTCCCTCTCCTGCCTGCAATCCTTCCCAGCATCAGGGTCTTTTCTAATGAGTCGACTCTTCTCATAAGGTGGCCAAAGTATTGGAGCTTCGGTTTCAGCATCAGTCCTTCAGTGAATATTCAGGGTTGATTTTCTTTAGGATTGACTGGTTTGATCTTGCTGTCCAAGGGACTCTCAAGAGTTTTCTCCACACCACAGTTCAAAAGCATCAATTCTTCAGTGTATGGCTCATAGCTTCATTGAATTACGCAGGCCCCTTCACCATGACAAGGCAGTGATCTGTAGTATGGACGTTTAAAAAATATTAATTGTTCCAATCCATGAGTATGGAATATCTTTCCATTTATTTGTGTGTTCCTCATGTTCTTTCATTAATTAATATCTTGTAGCTTTCAGCATAGAGGTCTTTCACCTCCTTGGTTAAGTATATTCCTAGGCATTTTATTCTTTTGGAAAAGGATTTTAAAATTAGAAGAGCAGTTACTCTGCACTTACCACTAGTTTGGTAAGAAATGGTTTAACATTTGGATAGCTAGTCACCAGCGTAGTACATGCAGGCAATTGTAGAGTAGGAAAGTGTGAGAAAAATTGCTGTTAATAATAAATAAGCATACATTCTTATTGTAAAGTAACTTGCTAAATATAAACTTAATCAACTGAAATGCAAAATGTTTTAAAGAACTATAGTTTTATTAGCTTGAGGTACTTAGAAGTAGGTGAATAAAGGGGGCATGCTTTAAAATAAATAGGTAATGATATTTTATGAGCGTATTAAAGCATAAGCCAGAACAATTAGGTTCAGCTTAAATTACAGTTACAGGGTTTATATATAAAGTGCTTAACCGTTTTTTTTGTTGTTGTTGTTGTTGCTGTTGTTTAGTAAATATTTTCTTCAGTAAATATTTTTGCCTCCTGTATGCTACTGCTTACAAGAAAGATCACAAATGATAACAAAGGAAGATCTGAGGAAATTCTTGGCTATGCAGTGGCTAGAATTTGGTGCTTTCACCGTCAATGCCCAGGGGAGCTAAGATCCCACAAGTTGTGCATTATGCCCAAAATAAAACAACAAAAGTGTCAAAGGAAGATCTGAGACTCTGAATTTCGTTTATAATGCAAACTAATTGTCTTAGTACTAGAGAGAAGTGAAGGAGAGGTTAGTATTTGTTATGTAAGAAAATGAAGGGATAGAAGAAGAAATTGTGTAGGAGGAGAAGGGCATTCCAAGGTCGAGGTAAGAGGGAATGCAAAGGTATTCACTTATGTATGCAGCAGTATTTACTGAAAGCTTACTATGCTAGGTGCTAGGATATAAAAGTGAAAAAAGTAGGTCAAGTCAAGTCCTTGCTCTTAGGTAGCTTATTTTGTAGAGAAGGAAACCCACCTTAACAAAACATGATGTCAAATAGTGGCAAAATGCCTCTTTCTTGGGCTCCCCTGGTGGCTCAGACGATAAAGAATCTGCCTGCAATGTGGGAGACTTGGGTTCAATCCCTGGGTTGGGAAGATCCCATGGAGGAGGGTATGGCAACCCATTCCAGTATTCTTGCCTGGACAATCTCCATGGACAGAGGAACCTGGTGGGCTGTAGTCCACGGGGTCGCGAAGAATCGGACACGACTGAGTGACTAAGCACATGGCCCAGCCTCTTTCTTACTAATTACGTTGAACATTCTTTTTTCATTGTGTTTTTATATTTTTTAAAATAACAACTTTATTTAGATATTATTCACAGACCATGGAATTCATCATATTAAAGTGTATAATTTAGAGTTGTTTTTGCTGTAGTTGTTATATTAGCAAAGTTGTGTAGACACCACCAGTATTACAGTGATTTTAGCAGGTTTTCATTGAATGTCTCTTCAGCATCTTTCTCTTAAGCTGCCTTCTTCTTTTTGTATTGCATCCTTCCCATTAGCCTCCACTAATTATCAGCTTATCATTCTGGAGAATTGCTCAGCAGTCCAGTTAAATTTGGGGAGGGGTAGTTTTTGAGGTTTTGACTGCAGATGTGCTCTTCTGAGCTATGTCTCTGGTTCTTTCTGATGACTAGCTGGCCTATTATTTAGCTTGTTGCTCTTAACTAAGAAGAGTTTTTGTTTTGAGAGCACTCTTGGGCTTGAATTTCTCATACTCCATTTCAGATAAAGTCATTTACTTTAGGGAGAGCTTTAGAGCTCTTTTTTCTTAGATAGCCTGACTGTCCTTCAGGGCAGTTCCTGGGCACAGGGCTGGGCAGTAGCCATTGACTTGCTGCTTCTGGTGTAGCAGCTTCTTGTACTTCCATCCTACAAGTGATTTGTTGTGAGAGCAGTTGGGGTCCCAACATTTTCAGCCTCCTGCACTGTAGTAAAGCTTCTGTGTTTTAAAGTGAAGGCTGGGTGGAGGAAGGGAGCCTCTGCTCTTCTTGGCCACACTCACCAGGAACTTATTTTCTTCAATTTGGAGTTGGAGAGGATGACATATGGTAAGTCTTGACTGAAAGCTGAGAGAAAGCTCTGCTCTCTTGGCCACACTTAACCTGGAGAGGCCTTTCTATCAACCTGAACCAGGGCAAGGTAGTAAATGGGTTATGACTCAAATGCCACAAACTATCCCAATACCAAGTTTTCCTGTAAATTTTCTTGAGTAATGTTTTTTTTATTCAAATATACCCTTAGGATAATTTCTAGAGACTTTAAGTGGTTGTTTTTAAAAACAGTCAGTTTTGCCTGTTTCCCTGGAGAGTGGGTGCCTGATGCAACTTTCCTTGTTATCCTGGGAGTGCAACTCTCCAAACTACTTAATTCTAAATCTTCCTAAAGACCAAGCATATCTTCCTAGTAAAGAAATTACCATCCCAGTTTATTGCCGCCCCCATGAACAGAGGTTTTGGTCAGAAGTGAAATCCAGAGCTATCAATAACCAGAGTGGTTCTTTGCACTATCCTGTCATACTAAGGACTTTAATAATTATGTATATGTGTGTGTGTGTATATATATACACACACACACATGTATATATGTATGTTTGTATATATATGTGTATATATATACACACATGTATGTATATATGTATGTTTGTATATATGTGTGTATGTATATATACACACATGTATGTATATATGTATATATATGTGTATGTATATATACACACATGTATGTATATATGTATATATGTGTATATATTTATGTATGTACATCATGAGTTAAAGATGTTATTGTTCAGTCGAATCAGACTCTTTGTGACCCCAGCAAGGCAGGACTGGGGGTCTGCAGCATGCCAGGCTTCCCAGTCCTTCACTATTTCTTGGGTTTGCTCAAACTCATGTCCATTGAGTCGATGATGCCATCCAACCATCTCATCCTCTGTCGCCCCTTTCTCCTCCTGCCCTCAGTCTTTCGTAGCATGAGGGTCTTTTCTAATGGGTTGACTCTTCTCATCAGGTGGCCTAAGTATTGGAGCTTCAGCTTAAGCATCAGTCCTTCTAGTGAATATTCAGGGTTGATTTCCTTTAGGATTGACGAGTTTGATCTCCTTGCAGCCCAAGGGACTATCAAGAGTCTTCTCCAAGCACCACAGTTTGAAAGCATCAGTTCTTTGGTGCTCAGTCGTTGATATGGTCCAACTCCAACATCTGTACATGACTACTGAAAAAACCATAGCTTTGACTATATGGGCCTTTGTTGGAAAAATGATGTCTCTACTTTTTAATACTGTGTCTAGGTTTGTCAAACTACCACACAATTGCACTCATCTCACACGCTAGCAAAGTTATGCTCAAAATTCTCCAAGCCAGGCTTCAATAGTATGTGAACCAAGAACTTCCAGATGTTCAAGCTGGATTTAGAAAAGGCAGAGGAACCAGATATCAAATTGCCAACATCAGTTGGGTCATCGAAAAAGCAAGAGAGTTCCAGAAAAACATCTACTTCTGCTTTATTGACTATGTCAAAGCCTTTGACTGTGTGGATCACAACAAACTATGGAAATTTTTTAAAGAGATGGGAATATCAGACCACTTTACCTGCCTCCTGAGAAATCTGTATGCAGGTCAAGAAGCAACAAGTTAGAACTGGAAATGGAACGACGGACTGGTTCCAAATTGGGAAAGGAGTACATCAAGGCTGTATATTGTCACCCTGCTTATTTAACTTACATGCAGAGTACATCATGAGAAATGCTGGGCTGACTGAAGCGCAAACTGGAATCAAGCTGTGTCCCCTTCTCCTCCTGCCTTCAGTCTTTCCTAGCATCAGGGTCTTTTCCAATGAATCAGTTCTTCACATCAGGTGTCCAAAGTATTGGAGTTTCAGCTTCAGCATCAGTTGACTTTTCCAATGAATATTCAGGACTGATTTCCTTTAGGATTGACTGGTTGGATCTCCTTGTAATCCAAGGGACTCTCAAGAGTCTTCTCCAACACCACAGTTTAAAAGCATCAATTCTTCGATGCTCAGCTTTCTTTATTTTCCAACGCTCACATCCATACATAACTACTGGAAAAATCATAGCTTTGACTAGACGGACCTTTGTTGGCGAGGTAATGTCTTTCCTTTTTAATATGCTGTCTAAGTTGGTCATAGCTTTTCTTCCAAGGAGCAAGTGTCTTTTAATTTCATGTGTGCAGTCACCATCTGCAGTGTTTTTAGAGTCCAAGAAAATATAGTCTGTCACTGTTTCCTCCCCTCCCCCTCCGCCCATCTATTTGCCATGAAGTGATGGGAGTGGATGCCATGATCTTAGTTTTTTGAATGTTGAGTTTTAAGCCAGCTTTTTCACTCTCCTCTTGCACCTTCATCAAGAGGCTTTTTAATTCCTCTTCACTTTCTGCAGTTTGGGTGGTATCATGTGCATATCTGTGGTTATTGAGATTTCTCTTGGCAGTCCTGATTCCAGTTTGTGATGAATCACAAGCTGGAAAGATGTTATTAACAAGAGTTTATTTTGCCAATTTTCTGCTACCCACAGAAGTCTATGGCTTTCACTCAGCTTGGTTTCTTGATTGGATTTTTCAGTTCTTTGGCTCTACTGATACGTGGATTTTCCTACATAGGATATATGGCAGTTTTTTTGCATTCTTTCATATTCTTAGAACCATATAGTTTATAAATATGTCAGTTGATTTGCAGTGAAATTCTGATTTTTAAAAAATGGCTTCATCTGATCTTTTTCTTATTTTTGGCTGTACTGAGTCTTTGTTGCTGTGTTCGGACTTTCTTTATTTACAGAGAATGAAGGCTACTCTTTGTTGTGGTGCATGGGCTTTTCATTTTGGTGGCTTCTCTTGTTCCTAGAGCACAGGCTCTAGGGTACACAGGCTTCAGTAGTTGCAGATGGCGGACCCTAGAGTGTGCAGGCTCAGTAGCTGTAGCGTGTGGGCTTTAGTTGCTCCTCAGCATGTGGAATATTCACAGACTAGAGATTGAACCCATGTCCCCTGAATTGGCAGGCAGAGTCCTATCCACCATACCACTGGGGAAGTCCTTTCATCTGATGTTAAATTACATTTTATAAAATAATGTTAATGATGTTTGATCATGCGTTGTAGTCATATGCAGTTTCATGCAAAAAAAAATTCAGAAACTTAAACTTTTATCTCTTTATATATTTCCTTAGGTCTTTTCTCTCTCTCTTCTCCTTCTGGGACCCCTATAATGTGAATATTGGTGTGTTTAATGTTGTCCCAGAGGTCTCTTATGCTGTTTTCACTTCTTTTCCTTTTTTCTATGTTCTGTTTTGTGGCAGTGATTTCCACCATTCTTCAGGGGAAGTAACTCTTGGGTCACGTTATACAATATGTTTATACCTCTGCCTCAAATATTATTTAGATAATTTCTTCAGCAGGAGCAAAGGTTTAACAGTTTCTTGCAAAGTGAGGTGGTAGATACAGTTGAACCAATTTACTCACACTGTGTGTTTTATTAACATACGTATTTTTTTTACCTCAGGCTATAACTCAACATAAGTAAAACTGAGGAAACAGTAGGTAGCAATCAATTTGCTAGTAGTAAGTATTGCTGTTGGGAATTCTCTTTAAAGTACAGCATTCACTTGTGTACCGTTATAGTGCCATGTGACATCTGCCTGTAATAGTGATCTATTATGAACATTTGCTTCCATCATACTGTATATGGCTGCTTGATTAATTTCATGTTATAAACACACTTACTTAATACAGGATGTAATGATAAACTACCCATGTATATTCCTTCAGTACCCTTGGAAGGACACACAAGAAACTAATCACTGGTTGCCATTAGGGAAGAGAATGCAATAGGCTGGAGAACTGAGATGGGAAGTGTACCCTTTTATTCCATCTGAACTTTGTAGTAAGTGCTACTGAAACAAGTAAAGCACTAAAAAGTAAGGAAAATGAAAGCAACAGAGTAGGCAATAACAAAAGGGAAAATAAATGGGTGTGATACATGCTCTGAGGATATAATTCTAGCCAAATATTCTTTGGTGGCCCCTGTTTGGGTTTCTTCTCACAATTGGTAAGTTCCCCGTGTTAACTGATGGCTAAGTTCAATTAGCACTGTCTTCTAGGTGGTGATCATATCCCAGTATTTTATTATCACTTTGTTCCTTCCAACTTCAGATGATTCAGATTAGTTGCCAGGTTTCTGTTTGACATGAGATCTGTTCTTGATTTGGAATGCAAGTTAGTAGAAGTATTGCTTCATGAATAAAAAAACGATGGTGGTGACTTATGACTCTTCTTCCATTGAAGATAATTAAGGCAAGATTTTTTGAGATACTTTGATATACTATGGATGGTAAAAAATTTACCTGAGTCTTATTTTTCAAATTCTCATATTGAAAATATGATTGATTCAATTCTTTCTTAATATCACTTTAAAAGAATGCAGCTTTAGCAAATCTATATAGTTGAGATTATGTTCAAATTTTACGTTATTGTTATATAATTTTATTTTAAACATACTACAGTTTTTCTTTTTTATTTTGTCCTTTAGCCGGCCTCAGAAAGTGTGTTTGTGTCCATTTCTACCAGCTCATCCTCTACACATCTCTACCTACTTGTATATAATTCAGCATCCAGCAGAGGTGAGTAAGATGTTGTGAAATACACAGTGTCAGGTAGGATATTACTACACAAGAGGATGCATGCAGGTGAACATACTCATCCCTTTCAGCTTCTCAGAATTTTTGAGAATAAATTGATATGCTTTATAGACAGATAAAATGTATTTCATAAAATGGTGTTATTTCATAAAAACTGTGTTACTGAATGGTAGAGAGAAATTTAGAATTCCAATGATTTTACATGGAGAAAAAAATGAAATTTTGTGAGTTGAGTCAAGAAATTATTGCTTTTTAAATTTGGATCTTAGCTTTTGTTCTTTGATGTCTTTCCTTGTTAAGGTAGAAGTTACTCTCAGCACTTTAGTGTTATAAAATGAATGTGTAAGTTTTTTACTTCTTTAAGTGAATAGAACCAATGTGTATATTTTACATGTATATATGAAAATAAAAATATATAAAATATGTACATAAGTTGTATATAAAAACTTGTAGTTAATGGTTTCATATATTGTGGAGGATTACGCATGTGGTAGTGTGTATGTGTGTTAGTAACTCAAATGCAGTAATGAAGGGAGGAGGGAAGGAGGTCATAGATAATCAGGAATTGACATCAGTACCAAACTCTTTGATGTGTGGTACAGGTACAAAAATGAGTTTAGTGTAAAATGAAGTTAAAACTCTTCCAGGCTTTCAAGGAGGAGTAATTTTGTTCTTGTATTTCTGAACTATTAATATACAGCACTTGAAGACTTTAACAAAGACATCAAAGGATATTAATCTGTCACTTTCCTTTTCCAAATGATAAAATAATTACTTTTATTGTGAATTGTTAGATGTTTCATTTGCTGGACAACCTTTTTTTTTTCCTCCAGTGTTAACAGCATGCTTTTGTCAGGATTGTGACACTTTTATCACTAGCATTATATTACTGCATTTAAACTTACAACCCAGTGTAGCTCAAATTTACATAAAATGATAGCTTATTGGCCATAACAGTTTTGACTAAAGCTTGACTTTGGATGACAAGTGTTGTTTTCATTTCATAATACACATAGTATGGGGCATTTTCATTGTTATTTGGTTCCAGACATAAGATGGATTTTAAACTGGAGGTTTTTCATTGATTTGTGGCAATTTTAATGTTTTCATATCTTATTCCTTGTTTTCTTCATTCCTGCCTTTTCCTCCCCTTCCTTTTCTTCTTCCCTCTCTCTCTTCTTCACTTCCTTCCTTCTTTCATGGTTAATCCACAGTTTAGATGATCCATCCATAATTGTATGTGCTGCAAATGTATTTCACGTATGTACAAGTCTATCTGTATTGCTTTTCTTTATCACCCAAGGAACTTTACAATCTTAATCTAACTCAGTCATACTGGGCTGCCTTGTACTTAATCTCAGCATACAGTTTTCAGTCACAGAACAGGTCAGTTTGATGACTTCCCCTGAAAACTGATTGAAAACCAGTTGTATAGGCTCTAGGTAGGGGCTTTGAGAAAAGAAGACTTGATGGAATAGGGAAGAAAACAGTGTGAGACACTGGCAAATGCCCTGAAACTCTCCTCTCATCTGCTTTCTGCTAGTTGCATTCACTATAGGAGCTGCTCCAAATTGCTGTTTTCAGGCTTCTTCAGAGCTCCAGACAGCTGCATGTTCTTTTTAGTTAAAATCCCGGCAAATTCTGACTCTCATTTCTTTTTGAATGTTTTATTAGGTAGATCAGTTTACTACTCTCAGCATCTTTAAATTTACCTTTTACATATTATTTTAATTAATACTTCCTAGATTCAGAGGTTAAAGAAGTAAACACAGAATGTTCCTGAGAGAGTAACTGTGTGTGTGTTTTTGTTGAATACCATTACTACAATACTTTTTGTTTCTGTGCAAAAATAAATAATATAATTATAAATTTATTTTTAATTACTTTAACAAATTCATGTATAATTTTATTGTTTTGCTAAATAACTGATATTCCTAAAGGAAGGTAAGTAATATTTGATAATCCTTTAGTACATTGGTGCTTTTTTACAGACACAAAAATAGTCAAATTATTCACTGTGAGGATGTATATACACATAGGATTAAGTAAATTGGTAAAGATAACATTGGAGTCTATGTACGTGCATGCTCAGTTGCTGTAGTCGTGTCTGACTCTTTTGTGATCCCATGGACTGTAGCCTGCCAGTCCATGGGATTCTCCAGGCCTCTGTCACTTATCTGATTAAGGATGACATTCCCATTTGGGCCAGTGGAAAGAGCCAGGCAGTGACTGAGCAGTATAGGCCAGAATAACCAAGATAAGTATGAGGCTAAGACAGAATAGCTAATCACCTGACTCTACTAGGCTTAAAAATGGAATTCTTGTGACAACCAGAAAGGTGTTTTTTTTGTGTTGAAAGTTAGGACACTGGGAGAAAAAACCACTGATTTATGGTGAACATTAACTATGATGATAATTAATGCAACTTACAGAAATTGTCACCAACTTTTTCCACATGAAAATTATATTTTATTTCTGTTTCCATACTTTATTCTTTGGATGGAAGGTCAGAAATGCAGCCCACACTCAAGTAGGAAGGAGAGATTAAACATCATCTCTTGGAGTGGGGAGAGTTTATGTTTATTACTCGGAATTCTTCTATGAGGAAGATTTGTCTCTTCTCTCCTATTTATTTAAGCATTTATTTATGTCAGTCTGGACTCTGTTTTATACTTTGGGTTATAATCCAAATACTATGTTTATTATTTTATTGCTCAAGTCATTCCATTGGGTGCTTTTAAGATTGGCTTCTGTGTTTCTTTATTGTTCCAAAACAATGTGCCCAGTTCTTTTGTTTTTTGAACACATGTTTGCTTTTGAGGCATCAATATCTAGATAGTTAGCTTCAAGCTGACATACTACAAAACGTAGTAATGAAAAAAAAGTTTGTGTTTTTTAATTGAATCAAAAGTTTGATTCAATTTAAACACATTTACATTTTTTATAATCTTTACTATTATTTAGATGAATGTTATCTTTTTTGATCAGTAAACATGTAAACACACCCAAATAGAATAAAAATATACACTTATGTTTAGTACTGATAAGTTGGAGAAACTGTAGCTCTGTTTTATTAAATTGTGGTCTGTAGTAAACAACTTGTGAAAGTTGTATGTAATGTTGTGAATCAAATGTTCATCAGAAAATTTTAAAAGTGGGGAATTCCCTGGCAGTCCAGTACTTAGGACTCGGCACTTTCACTGCTGAGGGCCTGTGTTCAACAATCTCTGGGTGGGGAACTAAGATCCGGCATGCTGTGAAGTGTGGCCAAAAGAAAAAAGTCTTAAAAGTGTGTTTATCTAAGTAAAATCTGCATTTTAATTAATTTTTTAATTACAGGAAAACAAGGTGTTGCGGACAGTTCCTCTTCTAGCAGCATGTCTCCCCAAAGATAAGTGTAAAATCAAGATTGGTCGTCGCTTCAGTGAGGAAAGGTAAATTAATTTTTAGGGCAATTTAATCAAATTCTTTTTTTACTTTAAAAATGATTTCCTTCAGGTTATCTTTCAGACCTAGAACACAGTACATTGCTGCTGCTGCTGCTAAGTCGCTTCAGTCATGTCCGACTCTGTGCGACCCCATAAACGGCAGCCCACCAGGCTCCGCCGTCCCTAGGATTCTCCAGGCAAGAATACTGGAGTGGGTTGCCATTTCCTTTGGAAGTGGTTAAAAAATATAATTTCTGCCTTCTCCCTCAAAAGGCATATATATTTACTGTTTATTTCATTTTTGTTAAGATGGTTTATTATAAGATGTTAGTACTTGTATTAGACTCAGTTCCTGTTTTTCTTTCTTTTTCTTTTAATTATATATGATATCCATTTATATAAAAACATATATTCTATTTCTAGTCCATTAAGACCTTCCTAAGGTACAATGATGAGAATTATATTTAGTATTCTAGTTATAGGCACATCATACTTTTTAAAAAAATGATAGAATGCCTTCTCTTGTGTTGTAAAATATTTTTTTGATGAGGTCCAGTATGTATAGGAGTTTGTTAGTTGATATCTTCACAGACAATTCTACAACACTCTTGGATCTTATTTTGCTCTGTATTATAGAACCCATTAATATAAGTATATATTATTTAAATTTTTCTACAAGTTGTTTCTTACCTTTGAAGCATATTTGTTTGTTGCTTTTCTACCTGTTCACAGTCTTCACAATTACTTTGATCCTATCTACACTAAATATATTTTTAGATGAAAAATTTTATTTCTCTTGAAAATATGGAGATTTCTTTTTCAGTTCACTTATGAAAATGTTAAGTAAGATTAGTGCCAGCACCAAGCCTAAGGAACTGACCAAACGTTTTTCTTCCTTTATTATTTTAGCTTTGTATTATGAAAATAACATCAAGGTAGAAGTTTATAAAATAACTTTTTTCCTTTTTCTGAAATTATTGTTTAGGCATTCTTTTTTTATATATATATTTTTACAGTTTGCATTGCCTTGCCCTGCAGAAGTGAGCTTTGGTCTGGGCTTGGCGCTGCTGTTTGAATTTTGCCGTTTTGTTGGGAATGGAAGCACGATCCAGAGCTCTTCAAAGGGGGAGGAACCAAATAATTTACACTGTGACACTTCTTTCACACACAGAGGCTCTTTATAATGATAGTTTCTCTATAATTCTTGGATAGATGTGAATATATAATCTGCCAACTTGGACCTTGTTTGTTTTATTGCAAAAATGGTGAGTATCTGTGGTGGTAGAGGTGGAAACTATCTGGGTCATCCCTGACATTTGGCTATCTAACCCTTCCACAAATGTGCCTGGGGATGAGAAACTTGATACTTTTCTAAATAGTCTAGCTCATTTTGAGCCTATGTTATTAAGTTCAGTTTTTTTTGATGGTGCCTAATATAGTGCTTATCCAGTAAATTATTATTCACTCTTGGATTTTAAACTAAAGCTGATTAAGAATGTTGTTTTAATATTAGTCTAGTAATTAAATGATTGATTTAGTTTTCTGTAGTGGAGTTTGTGATATTACCATGGGGGAATAAGAGGCATATTACTTTCGGTATCCTTTGTAAATAGAATTTAAAGGTACTTATTATCAGTTTTTAGCCACTAGTATATAAGAAAAGAGTTGGGCTTTGTATATTAGCCTTGTATACTATGATTTTCTAAGTTTATTTGCTAGTCATAGAAATAGTTTTGTAGATTCCCTAGAACTTTATATGTAAGTAGCATTTTATGTCATTTATATGTCTTCCTTTCTGTTGCTTATGGCTTTTATTTCTTTTTATTGCCTTATTGCAGTAACTGGGACTTTCAGTATGTACAAAGTGTATTATGAGTGGCAAAAGCCCATATCTTTACCCTGATCCAAATCTCAAGGGACATTGTTACAGCTGATATTAACTTTATGTTTTTGTAGATGCCATTTATTAGTTCAGAGATGATACCATATATTATCTTTAATTGATTCTTTAACTTATCTCCTTCCCCCTGAAGTTTGTTTTGTTGCTTGCAGACAGGCTGTCTTATTCATTATTATATCTCTTGTGCTAAAATGCTTTAACATGCATTTTTGAGAGAAGTTCAACAAGAACAATAAAGCTTCTGTCATCCTCACAGACTAATAAAGACTTTTTATTTTAAACTTTTAGAGATCCTGAACTTTCAGCTATTTGTCAGAAGTCTGATACATTAATATTATATCCAGGGGCTGAAGCTGCTAATTTGGAAGAATTTATATTAGATTCTCCTGTTTATCCTTCCACAATCATCATCATCGATGGCACGTGGAGCCAGGCTAAGGACATTTTCTACAAGAATGCCTTGTTCCGACTGCCTAAACAGGTACACTAGTATTTTGACCTAGAGAAAATACAAATGTATAGTTCTATGTGTAGTATGCATTTTCTGAGAGGACACACATATGTTGTTATATATGAATTTGATAGCATTTATATAAAAGCATATCTGTACATAGGTATGAATATGCTCTTGTGTATGTTTTATATATATGTAGAAAATTTCAGATTTGTCCTTATTTCTTAATTCCTACCATCAAATTTTGCCATAGTTTAGGTATTTAGATGTATTAAAAGTCTCTGAAACATTTAATCAGGACAGTCTAAGGATTATTTATTTTATGTGTATTAATGTCTTTGTTAAGAAATGTTATGTTTAAGTATTTTGGGGATACTAAATTACTTTTTCCTTATTGGAAATGACTGAGGTTTTATGAAGGGCTCTTTTGGTCTTTCATGATTATAATCATATAATCATTATAATCATATAATTATATAATGAAATCAAAGTTTAGTTTGTTGATATAATTGATGATGATAAATTTCCTAACTGTTGAACTGTTCTTGTGTTACTAGAATGAACACTTACAGTATTCTTTTGATATATTGCCAAAGTTTATATTTTAGTTAATGGCATTAAATTATAATTTATGGATTTTTTGTACTTTTATTACAATATTTGGTAACTAATATAATGTTCGCTTCACCAAATAGAAATTCCAGTATTTTTCTATGGCTTAGAATAGTTCAAATAGTAGTTTTGCTCCTTAAAAGTTACATGAAACTCACTGGTAAAACCACCTGATCCTGGTCACTTTAAAATAACTTGAAAATACTTCTTTCAAACTCTTTTACCAAAATTATTTAAGCTTTCTACTTCTATTCGATTTGGTTTTTAATAGCTTATCTTTTTAAGGGAACTGTTCCTTTCTCTTGGGTTAACAAATTGGTCATCTATACCTATATATTCTTAAGTACTTGAATTTCTTCTGAATGTTTACATTTTTCTAATCTCTCTCTCTCACACACTCACACTTTTTCCCATGAACAGACTCACAAAGGGTTTCCCTATTTATTGAGCTTTCAGAAGTATTAGCCTTTAGATTGTTTTAATGACTATTAAACTTGATTCTTTCTTCATTAATTTGAGCTTTTCCCTTGATCCATTTATTTCATGTTTTCAGATTTTTTTCTTTTTGATTTTGTAAGATTTGTGCTTACTAGTGCTGTGTTTCTTTACCAAGATCAGTCAGTTTCTTCTTTAACAATAAAGGGAGACTATAATTTCTTCTTAGTGTAATTGTCATTGTTTCCTGTGGCTTTGGATTGATGTGTTTTTTGTATCTATAGCATTGATATAATTTGTTATTTGTTTTGATTTCTTTCTATTCATGAACTACAATGAGTTCTTAATTCTCAAGTGCTCTAACATTTTTTGTCACTATTTTATTTCTTATTTTGTTGGATCATGATAACATTGCTAACAATATTTTGAATAATTTTATGATATTTATGAGGGCAAGTACATGGAAAATTTTTATGCATATTCTATGAGTATAAAAAGTTTATGTTCTCTATTTACAAATGAAAGTGTTTACATCTTTTTAAAGTTTTTTATTTGCAGTTTTTTCTTTAAGCTTTTATTTGTGGCATGCTTAGGCTATTTTATATTGAAACAAGTATATGAAAAACTTCTATTTGTATATCTTTAATGAAATTATTCCTATATTTTCAATAGTTTTTATGTTACATACTTTTCTACACTCTTTTTTGGGTATATACAAGCCATGCACTTAGTGAAAAATAGCTGTGAAACCCTGATTCTGACATTTTTGATCTCAAATTCTTTATAGTTTTCATTCCTTTTAACTAAAATGTGGGCATGGTTTTTAGATGAAACTCAGCTAACATGTTGAATGCTTTGAATGGGCCAGTACTATTTCCAAGTACTTTACATATATTAATCTGTTTGATCTTTCTCCAGATTCCATGATGTAAGTATTGTTAATTGTATTAGTTAACTTCACTTTAGATCATGTAACTACTTCATAACAGAACTGTGATTTGAATCCATTTAGTTTAGAGCCACAGCCTGTGGTCTTAAAGTACTGTACCATTTCTGAAATGGAAAACTTTCATCTGGAAAATTTATATATATATATATATATATATATATATATATATATATATATATATATAAAATAGCTTCTGTAGGTTTATTTAACTTATTAAGTAGTCCTTGTGTTCATACGAACCAACTCATTGAAGGCATAGATACTGTTAGAATGTGGCACATTTCAGCTAAAATTTTATATTTACATTCCCTTTTCCAGGGGATCTTCCCAACTCAGGGATCAAACCTAGGTATCCGGCATTGTAGGCAGATTCTTTACTGTTCAGCCACCAGGGAAGTGTGTGTTTGCATTACATTTAGATATTTCTCAGTATAAAGAAAAAAGTTTGATGAAAGTGTTACATTTGTAAAACATTTGTGCAAATATTTGATTTTTTTTTCTTCTTTTTTGCACGGTTGTCATGTCTGCAACTCTAAGCTTTCATTTTGTGGTAACTACATGACTACCACAGAAATGAAGTACATAGTCACATTAAAAAAATTAAAAGCTATTTTAAAAATGGAAATTCACCAAAACTATTTTTCTCTTTTAAATTTAGTAGCAGATAAAGAAATAGGTAAATTAATTTTCCTAGTCCTACTATGTCATAATTTTCTATCATCTTTTTCTCTTCTTGTTTTTCCAAACTAAAAGCAAATGTAGGTAGCTGCTGCTGCTGCTGCTAAGTTCCTTCAGTCGTGTCCGACTCTGTGCGACCCCATAGACGGCAGCCCACCAGGCTCCGCCGTCCCTGGGATTCTCCAGGCAAGAACCCTGGAGTGGGTTGCCATTTCCTTCTCCAATGCATGAAAGTGAAAAGTGAAAGTGAAGTCTCTCAGTCATATCCGACTCTTCGCGACCCCATGGACTGCAGCCTACCAGGCTCCTCCCATCCATGGGATTTTCCAGGCAAGAGTACTGGAGTGGGGTGCCATCGCCTTCTCCGATGTAGGTAGATTATATATTAAACCTTTAAATTGGTATCTCACAACCAGAACATAGGAGAAAATGCCTAAAATAAACATCAGATAGGTTTAACATGGGGGAAAATATCACCATAAACTAAATGGAAAGGCAAATGGCTCTTGAGAAGAGTATGAATCAGAAAAAGGCTTCATAAACTTGGAGTTCTTATAAATTAATAAGGTAAAGGCAGAAATCTCAAAAATGGGTCATCAATATAAAAACAAAGTTCATAAAATAGAATGTACTTTTAATAACATCATCACTTACTCTAATAATCATATGACAGACAAGATACAGAGTTGTGAACTTTAATGCTGAAATAACTTCAAACTTACAGAAAAGTTTCACAAATAGTACAAAGTTCCCTCAAATACCCTCAGCTGTTAACTTCATGCCATATATCACTCTGTCTCTATATAATTATGTTTCTCTAAACCTTTTGAGAGTAAGGAATAGATAGTCAAGTTTTACTTTTTGGAATTGAAATTTTGCTAGCTCTAGACCAGAAATTTGATTTTTTTTTCCTAAATATTTTTGCTTGAAATAAAAAATAGTAATTTAAAACATGACATAATTTATAAAAACTCATTTTATATATCTTGAGACAGTTTCATCTTAATGTATTTTGGAAATATGAATCATTGTAAAAGCAATAATATGCATTGCTTTTTAGAGTATCATACAGTATTCAGCCCTAATATATGAGTATGACTTAGAAGAGATACATTTCTAGAAGTTGTTGCAAAAAAAAAAAAAACAATGAAATCTATATATTGATTCTTTCTAAAAAAAGCATATAAATATATTTTATACATAAGTTATATATGGTATATATATAATACATAAGTATATACTTTGTATATGTATATAGACATAAGTATATACAAACAGAAATAGGTGAGATGAATTGAAAAGTGGATTGATTTTTTTTTTTTTTTTGAAAAGTGGATTGATTTTTAAATGTTACTATACACATATCCTTAGACACATATCTAGTTATAAAATGATGTTGGTAATTACAGTGATTATATAGTAAGGTCTGAACTGTCTTCTGTAACACTAAAAAATTAGCTTGTTTTTAGTATTTCTCTCATTTATTGAAAACATTTCTTGTATATGTGATGATTTTTACTTAATTATTAACTTTGTTCCTTAGCTTTTCTGAAAGAAAATTTATTTTATTGCATAGTAGACTTTCCCAGGGGCCTTGCTTTAATATATAATACAAGTAAATTGTATGTAACATGTCTTTCTCATGGATGACAGAAATCCAACTCAAGCTAAACAAAAGAAAGTATATAAGTCATGTCATTGGGAAACTCCAAATAGATGGGGATGGCTTCTGACTTGGCTGAATCTGGTTCTCAAGCATCTTTTGAGACTTTGCTTCCCTTTGTGTTCTGATTTTTCTCTTGTTATGAATAAGCTTCCTCCCTGCCACTGGAAGATGTCTGTGGGAAGCAGTCTCCCCTGGTTTTATTTATCATAGTAGAAAGATAATTTATCCTTCCCAGAGTAGAATCCTGGGTTGTCCTTTCATTGGAGTTGTTGTGGGTGGTGGTACCATTATTGACAGAAGTACCACAGGAATTAGGAATAAATTCCTTAGGGAACTTGGGGTGTTGCTATCAGCAGGATGATTTAAAATCATGAATGGGCAAACCAAAAGCCCTTAAGATAACTATAGTCTACTATACACCAGTTGTTTACTTGTAAAAACATGCTTATTTATACATTTCTTGGTTCATTCAAAGCTACTGCTCTATATAAATATTTTAATAATTCTTTTTTACAGTCTAGTTCACCAAGTGAAAAGTAAAAATGAAAAAGGAAAATGTATATCATCTCTTGCTAGTAAGAGATGTTTAAAATAATCTCTAAATAATATAGTTTAAGTTAATTAGGTTTTATTTCTAAATGTAATTTAAATGTCATTTCTTTTACCACCACCTCAATATACATAGACCCACATACATACCTGCTTTTTGCATCAATTTGTCTTAGCTATTATTCTTAGTTTAGTTGATCTGCTTAGTTTCTGCAGTAGTATAATTTTTTTGCTTTAAATACAAGGAAGAAAAAAATGACAAAAAGAAATCAGAAATCAGAATTAACATCCAAAGTATTGGGTTTTTCCCAAATACACAGTGGACTTCATACTTACCTAATTGCGGAATGAAAGAATTGTAAATCAGACATTAACTTGCTGTGCTCAGTCATGTCTGATTCTTTTGTGACCCCACGGACTGTAGCCTGCCAGGTTCCTCTGCCTTGGGATTTTACAGGCAAGAATACTGTAGTGGGTCTCTATTTCCTCCTCCAGGGGCTCTTCCCGACCCAGAGATTGATCCTGTGTCTCCTGCATCTACTGTGTTTGCAGGCAGATTCTTTACCACTGAGCCACCTGGGAAGCCCAATGCAAACATTAACTTGGCCTCCTTTTAATCTGAATTTCCAATATATACAGGCCATTTGGCAATGAATGACTATCTCTTCCCTCAGAAGAACTTTACACAGGAGACTCTTGACATTTGTAGGAATAAATCTAAGGTGAATATGAAAATGTTTGTAGAGGCTTCTGGCTTTCTTCATAAACTTATTTTCAGGGAGTGTTTGCATACTGTTGCTTTATTGCCTTTAAAACTTTCACTAAAGCTTGATTTCTCACATGATAATCAGAGCATTGTTGGGAGCACTCACTGGCTAAGACATTTTCATAAAAACTTTGTTTGGGTCTATATAGAGCTGCTAAGGACTGACTTATGTTACATCTAATCTGTTGCCTAATTAAAATTCATTGTTATCCTTAAAATGTATTTTATTGAGGTGTAATTGACGTTTTATGTTAGCTTCAGGTGTATAGTATAATGATTCAATATTTGTATATATTGCAAAGTGCTGTCCACAGTAAGTCTAGTTAATATCCATCCCTCTACATAGGTACAGCATTTTTTTATTGTGATTAGAATTCTTACTGGAGAAGGCAATGGCAACCCACTCCAGTACTCTCGCCTGGAAACTCCCATGGATGGAGGAGCCTGGTGGGCTGCAGTCCATGGGGTCAGGAAGAGTCGGACACGACTGAGCGACTTCACTTTCACTTTTCACTCTCACCCATTGGAGAAGGCAATGGCAACCCACTCCAGTGTTCTTGCCTGGAGAATCCCAGGGACAGAAGAGCCTGGTAGGCTGCCGTCTATGGGGTCACACAGAGTTGGACACGGCTGAAGTGACTTAGCAGCAGAATTCTTAAGATCTACTTTCTTAGCAACTTTAAAATATATAATACAGTATTCTTAACTTTAGTCATCATGCTGTACGTTACACTGCTGTGACTTATTTTATAACTGAAGTTTGCACTTTTGGCGCCTTACCCCCTACCTCTAGCAGCTATCAATCTATTTTCTGTACCTACAACTTCTTTTTTTTTTTTTTAATTTCACATGTAAGTGAGCTCATACTATTTGTTTCTCCTTTTTCTCTGACTTATTTCACTTAGCATAATGCCTTCAAGGTCCAGCCAAGTTGTCACAGATTGTAGGATGTCCTTTTTTTTTTTTTTTTTTAATTTTTTAATAAATTTATTTATTTTAGTTGGGGGCAAATTACTTTACAATATTGTAGTAGTTTTTGCCATACATTGACATGAATCAGCCATGGGTTCACATGTGCTCCCCCTCCCGAACCCTTCTCCCACCTCCCTCCCCATCCCATCCCTCTGGGTCATCCCAACGCTCCATTCCTGAGCATAGGATGTCCTTTTTTATGGCCTAATAATAGTCCATTGTATACACATATATCACATTTTCTTTATCCACTCATCTGTTGATGGGTATTTAGGTTTTTTCCATATCTTGGTAGTAATAAATACTGCAGCAGTGAGTATGGGAGTACAGTGTTAAGTTAGTGTTTTCACTGTTAGTGAAAGTTAGTGTTTTAAGTTAGTGTTTTCATTTTCTTGAGATTGTCTTTTTAGTTTCATGAACAATTTCATTTTTCTTTACTTCTGTCAACAGCATTGGGAGTTGGCTGTGCTCTGCCTTCCTTCCCAGTGTGGTTCATGGACCAGTTAACAGCACTGACATCACTTGGTAGCTTGTTAGAAATGCAGAATATCAGGTTCCACCTTAGAACTTCTTAGAGTCTTCATTTTAATAAGATACCCAAGTAATTGTTTTGCAGATTAAAGTTTGAGAAGCAATGCAGCACTAGATATTTTTAAATTGAGATATAATTCATAATCATAAAATTTACCCCTTTAAAGTGTACAATTCAGTGGATTTTAGTGTGTGTGTATATGTGTGTGTGTATGTATATATCTTGTGCAGCTATCCTTTTTCCATAGTATTTTCCATGTCCTGGAGTTTCACGCCCCTGAAACATCTGTACCCATTAGCAGTTATTTTACCCTTTCCTCCATTTCCAAGTCTAGGTAAAGACTAATCTACTTTTTCTCTGTTTTTGTAGTTTTGCTTATTCTGGACGCATCCTATAAATGGAATTATGCAATATGTAGTCTTTTGTGTCTGATTTCTTTGACTTAGCCATGGATCCTTCAAAGTTTATCCATGTTGTAGCATGTATCAGCCCTTCATTCTTTTTTATAGCTTAATAATATACCACTGTATGCATATGCATTTTGTTTATCATTCATCCATTGATGGACTTTTATTTCTACTTTTTGGCTGTTGTGAATAATGCTGTTATGTTATGTGCAAGTTTTGTGTGTGAATACCTGTTCTGTGTTCTTTTGAGTATGTACCTAAAAGTGACATTGTTGGGTCATTTAATAACTCTGTTTTTATTTTTTTGAGGAACTGCCATACTGTTTTCCAAAACAGCTACACTGTTTTACATTTCCTCTACCCAATTCAATTTCTCCATCTCCTGGCTGCCATTAGTTATGCCCTCCCTCCCTGTTTAAATTTTGGCCGCCATGGTTGGTATGTCACTGTGGAGTTTTTTGTCTCTTTGTTTTTGAAACATTTACTTACTTATTTGACTGCATCAAGTCTTGGTTGTGACATGCAGGACCATTTGTTGTGGCGCCCTTTCTAGTTGTGGCTCATCGGCTTAGTTGCTCTGTGGCATGTGGGGTCTTAGTGTCCTGACAGGGACGGAACCTGTGTTCCTTGCATTGCAGGGTGGATTCTTAACCACTGGATCACCAGGGAAGTCCCTCACTATGGTTTTGATTTGTATTCCCTAGCGATTTATATGTTGAGCATCTTTTTATGTGCTTATCTGTCATTTGTTTGTATATCTTTTTTTGGGGGAGAAATAGCTCTCAAATTCTTTGCTGATTTTTAAATCTAGTTCTCTTTATTATTGTGTTGTAAGTGTTCTGTATATATTCTGTAGGATAACACCTTACTGGATTTATGACTTACAAATATTTTCTTTCATTCTTTAGATTGTCTTTTTATTTTCTTGATTGTGTTCTTTGCAAAAAAAAGCTTTTAATTTTGTTGAAGTTCAGTTTATCTGCCTAGCTAACTATCTAGGTTTATTGACTACTAAATATTTTAACACTCAGAGGGAAAAATGTAAAGAATCAAATATTGGAGGTTATGAGTATAATGTAAAAGGAAAGTTCAAATTTGGGATAAGTACTTAAGTTTCCCTGGGTACCAAATGCTAGAAATATTTTTGGAAGTCAAAAAGCTGTTACTCTGTTCTTTATTAATATGATTTTACTTTGCAGACATTCTTATCATGATTATTATGTCTCAGTTATTTTTCTAAATACGAATATTAACTCATTTAATTTTCATAATGATTTCATAAGGAAGATGTTATTAGGATTTCTATTTTGTAAAAGTAGAAACTGAGACACAGAGATGCTTAGTAATGTCACATAGCTAGTAAGTGGTGGAACTAAAAAGAGTTCTAACATTTTTCAAGTTCATATATAAAAATATGTTGTTATTAAGAGGTTGAAAGACTAATTCCTAATCTAAATCACAGAGAAGGATAGACATGATCATGTGAGAACATGTTAGAATGGGTTAGGGCTGGTTTGGAAAACTATACAGCAATTTGGGTAAGCATCTAATACCACACTAGTATGTTTTTGAGATATTTTATCTCTGGGGATTCAGTAAATAGACTTCATTTTTGTTGCTTTAAATTAGACTTGTCTGTGTACTTCTTACATATATTTTATATACCTTTCTTATGAGAGTTACACAGTTTCCCATATCTTGGTGGTAATTATCAGCTAACATGGTGTCGTGTATCAGTAAGATATCGAGAAGTTTTACTATGGCCTACACATTGTTCGTATCTCTTGGACAACTCTTTAAATCTGTGAAAAGATATAATTTCATGAACTATGTATTTGAAGGAGGAGAGGGAAACTGATGGTTGCTTATTTGTGTGGTAAGCATGGGGCCTATTAGCTGCTGAAACAAATCAGTGTTTAAAGCAAGAGTTAATGATCTCCTTTGCCTTCCTTCTAGGTCACTCTATAACTGCAGTTTCCTCCTCACATCTTCTGGTATTTAGAATGGAGAGTATGTTGTATTTGCTTCCCATTTTTTTTTTTTCCTGTGCTTGTATATAATACAACAGCATCTCATTACTTCCATAGTGTGTGCATTATTCAAACATCCTTTAACCTTGGTGCCAGGGCTCTGTGCTCAAAAAGCCCCAAGTGTGCAGAAACATGAATATATTCACAGGACATTGTCTCCAAATCCTGAAGATTTAAATTCTGAGCTTTAAGTTTCATATATAAGACTTATAACAAGGGTATTCCCAGAAGAAATGATAATCAGGCAGCCTGTGGCATTTTGTTGTAGCAGCCTGAACTGACCAAGACAGATGTCAGTGAAGTAACTTGGAGAAATTCCCCCATGAAAAGCAAAAAATGAGAATGTAATGTATCTTACATTGTCATCCAATAAAGCTATTTCAGTTTCTTACTCATTGTTACCAGGGGCTTCCTTGGTGGCTCAGAGGTTAAAGAGTCTGCCTCCAATGCGGGAAACCTGGGTTTGATCCCTGGGTCGGGAAGGTCCCCTGGAGAAGGAAATGGCACCCCCACTCCAGTATTCTTGCCTGGAGAATCCTATGAACGGAGGAGCTTGGTAGGCTACAGTCCAGGGGGTCACAAAGAGTCGGACACAACTGAGCAAGTTCACTTTCACTTTCGCTTATTGTTACGATGGAGTGGTAACTTCCAGACTCTTTGTATTAAGAACTTGAAACAGGAAGATGAACTGTTCACTTTGTTGATTGTGTCCTTTGATGCACAGAAGTTTAGAAGTTCATTATGGTCCTATTTATTTCTCTTTTGTATTCTTTGTTTTTGGTGTCATTGCCAAGAAACGGTTGCCAAATCTAATATCATTAAGCTTTTCTCCATATTTTCTTCTAGGAGGTTTTTAATTTCAGATCTTATGTTTGAGTCTTTAATCCATTTTGATCTAATTTTTGTGTATTTTGTAAGATAACATCTAATTTTATTCTTTTGCATGTGGACATCCAGTTTTTCCAGCACCATTTATTGAAGAAATTTTATCTATTCTTCATTTTCCTAATCACCTTTATCTCATTGTCTTCTTATATGTAAATGATTCTTCTCAAGTTTTTTTTTTTTTTGTATTTTTTTCTTTAGTGTCTGTTTTGCTTCTTAGAGTATCATGGTATATTTATTCCTTTTTTTGGTAATAGTTGTAGTATTTTTACTTCTATCTTATGTTTTATTTTTAGTGTTATTCCTCCTATCTTGTGTTTTTCCTTTTATCTTATATATTATTTCCAAAATTTAATGTTTAATCTTGAAAAGAGAGTAGTTGTGGTCTAAATTTTCTATTGTGGGTGAAATTGTCTAGTGTGCTGATTAATCAGTTGTTTTTATGTTTGTTTATTTGTGTACTTATTCATTTTCTCAGTAAATCACTCATGCAACAAAAATCTATTGGGTGCTTACTGTATTTGATCATCTACTCTGATTGAGCTGTTTTACTAGTGAACTAGAGCAGACCTGATCTCTGTCTTCATGGAACTTACAGTTTAGAGATAGTGATAATAATTTATTAGAAAATCACAAACAATTAATGGCAGTTGTCTTCCTGGGCTCCCTTGCACCTGTATAGCTCTCTTTTTAAAAGTTTTTGGCTGTAGGGTTTACTGCATTGGTTTTGGGCTATAGTTTTTTTTAAAGCTAACTTTGCTTGGGATATGGGCATCCTATCAGGGCCTATTCTTTAAACAAACATGGTGAAAACAGAACCTCATTTTACCTGGGAGCATTGTCTTATAACTTGGCTTATAGCTTTGGGAATTAGGTAGAAAGAGGAAGCAGGGTTATTCCCTTTCTGTATAAAATGCTGTTGCACTGAAGATAATTTACCTCATAGTTTAGATATCTTAACACATACGGTATGGTATTTAATATAGGATAAAAAGGCATTAGAAGAAACAAATACCCTTTAAATGTGTATCTAATTTAGAAAACATTTTAATGCCCAATGGAAGATTATATTTATAGTTTTATTTTATTTTGCAAAAACATAATTGCTGGGGATTACTTGAACCCTGCTTATTTAACTTTGTATGTAGAGTACATTATGTGACATGCCAGGCTAGATGGAGCACAAGCTGGAATCAAGATTTCCAGGAGAAATATCATAAACCTCACATGTGCAGATGACACCACCTTTATGGCAGAGCACATAGAAGAACTAAAGAGTCTCTTGATGAAAGTGAAAGAGTTGGCTTCAAACTCAACATTCAGAAAACTAAGATCATGACATCTGGTCCCATCACTTCATGGCAGATAAATAGGGAAACAATGGAAACAGTGACAGACTTTATTTTTAGGGGTTCCAGAACACTGCAGATGGTGACTACAGCCATGAAATTAAAAGGCACTTGCTCTTTGGAAGAAAAGCTATGGCCAACCTAGACAGCATATTAAAAAGCAGAAACATTATTTTGCTGACAAGTCTGTCTAGTGAAAGCTGTGGTTTTCCAGGAGTCATGTATGGATGTGAAAGTTGGACTATAAAGAAAGCTGAGCACCTAAGAATTGGTGCTTTTGAACTATGTTGTTGGAAGAGACTCTTGGGAGTCCGTTGGACTGCAAGGAGATCCAACCAGTCAATCCTAAAGGAAATGAGTCCTGAATATTCACTGGAAGGACTGATGCTGAAGCTGAAACTCCAATACTTTGGCCACCTGATGTGAAGAAATGACTCATTGGAAAAGACCCTGATGCTGGGAAAGATTGAAGGCAGGAGGAGACGACAGAATGTGATAGTTGGATGGCATCACTGACTCGATGGACATGAGTTTGAGGAAGCTCCAGGAGTTGGTGATGGACAGGGAAGCCTGGCTGCTGCAGTCCATGGGGTTGCAAAGAGTTGGACATGACTGAGCAACTGAACTGAACTGAACTGAACCTGAAAACTAAAAAAACAAACAAACTAGATTTTATAAAATCTTAAACATTTGGTTCATAAATATAACACATTCAGTTTTCTTATGAACTTTTACACGGATCATCAGAATTTTCAATGCAAACTCAATTCTCAGGAGTGGCAAAAACAATCATTCAGTAATAAAGAAATTGAAATTTTTGTTTCCCAGGCGTTTTTGTTAACCTTTTTGTACTGCACCATACCAGGTTTCCCTGTTGTTCAGTATCTCCCTGAATTTTCTCAAACTCATGTCCATTGAGTCAGTGATGCCATCCAGCCATCTCATCCTCTGTTACCCCCTTTTCCTCCTGCCTACAATCTTTCCCAGCATCAGGGTCTTTTCTAGTGAGTCTACTCTTTGCATCTTTGTGCATTGTGGCCAAAGTATTGGAGCTTCAGCTTCAGCATCAGTCCTTCCAATGAATATGCAGGACTGATTCCTTTAGGATTGACTGGTTTGATCTCCTTGTTGTCCAAGGGACCCTCAAGAGTCTTCTCCAGCACCAAAATTTGAAAGCATCAATTCTTCGGCGCTCAGCCTTCTTTATGGTCCAACTCTCACATCCGTACATGACTACTGATAAAACCATACCTTTGACTATATAGACCTTTGTTGGCAAAGTTGTGTCTCTGCTTTTAATATGCTGTCTAGATTTGTCATACATAGCTTTTCTTCCAAGGAGCATGCATCTTTTAATTTCATGGCTGCAGTCATCATCCACAGTGATTTTGGAGGCCAAGAAAGTGAAATGTGTCACTGTTTACACTTTTTCCTCGTCTATTTGCCATGAAGTGATGGGACCAGATGCCATCATCTTACTTTTTGGAATGTTAAGTTTTAAGCCAGCTTTTTCACTCTCCCCTTTCACCTTCATCAAGAGACTCTTTAGTTCCTTTTCACTTTCTCCCATTAATGTGGTATCATCTGCACATCTGAGGTGGGTGATATTTCACCCAGCAATCTTGATTCCAGCCTGGCATTTCTCATGATGTACTCTGCATATAAGTTAAATAAGCAGGGTGACAATATACAACCTTGATGTACTCCTTTCCCAGTTTTGAACCTGTCTATTGTTCCATGTCCTGTTCTAACTATTGCTTCCTGACCTGCATACAGATTTCTCAAGAGCCAGGTCATGTGGTCTGGTATTCCCATCTCTTTAAGAATTTTCCAGTTGGTTGTGATCCGCACAGTCAAAGACTTTAGTGTAGTCAATGAAGCAGAAGTTGATGTTTTTTTTGGAATTCCCTTGCTTTTTCTATGATCCAAATGTTGTTGGCAGTGTGATCTCTCTCTGGTTTCCTCTGCCTTTTCTAAATCCAGCTTGTATGTCTTGAAATTCTTGATATCAAGATAACTGTCTGTGAAGATTTGTTACAAAACTTTCTCTAGATGACAATGATGTAGGAATGATATAGAATAGAAGAAATGATATAGAATTCTGCTGACATCTACCACAATGAAGATAATGTATCTGTCTCTTACCACATTTCCTTGAGCTTTGTAATCCTTTGGTCCTACTCTTCTCCCGTCCTCAGGCAACCAATAATCTTCTTTCTGTCCCTATCGATTAGTTTGCATTTTGTAGAATTTTATATAATCATACACTATATACCATTTTTTTTGTATGACTTCTTTCACTCAGTGCAGTTATTATGCAATTCATTCTTGTTGATGTATCATAAATTTGTCTCTTTTTATTGGTAAGTAGCGTTCCATTGTTTGAATATGTTATACTTTGCTTATCTGGGCATCTGTTGATGGCCATTTGAGTTGTTTTCAGGTCTTGGCTATTATAAACAAAGTGCTGTAAGCATTAATTACCAATCTTTGTATGGATGTATGCTTTCTTTTCTCTTGCTTTTACCCAGGAGTATGTATGTTTTCACCTAGATGGATCTTTCCTTCAATGTCAAAGATCAGTTGATTTAAAGTTTGAAAATTTGAAAGTACTTTTATTTAGCTTTAGATGAGTCATGTGATAAACAGTTAATACTTGGGCTGAAAAATACTTTGGGTAACCTCAAATGTAGGAAGAAAGGTTGTCAATTTGTAGTCTAAAAAAATTGAACTCAAGGCTTAGATGCTGTTTGAATCTTTCAAATCTGTCAAAGAATTTCATCTGAATATGAAAAATTTAGTTTACATCATGTAGATAGTGCACCAGCTATGGTAGGTCAAAAATTCAGACTTACTGGATTTTTCAAGTAAGAAGTGTTGCTTCCTGTATTGCTTCATTTCATCATATTATATGCATTGAAAATATTTGTACCTTGGTTTTCTAAACCAGTCTCTCTAAAAAGTGTCATGGATACAATTATAAAAAATAATTCTGTATATTTATGAAAATTGTGTATACTTATGCAAATGAAAGTGGGAAAAACCACTAGACCATTCAGGTACGACCTAAATCAAATTCCTTATGATTATACAGTGGAAGTGAGAAATATATTTAAGGGACTAGATCTGATAGACAGAGTGCCTGATGAACTGTGGATGGAGGTTTGTGACATAGTACAGGAGACAAGGATCAAGACCATCCTCAAGAAAAAGAAATGTAAAAAGGCAAAATGACCATCTGAGGAGGCTTTACAAATAGCTGTGAAAAGAAGAGAAGTGAAAAGGAAAGGAGAAAAGGAAAGATATATCCATTTGAATGCAGAGTTCCAAAGAATAGCAAGGAGAGATAAGAAAGCCTTCCTCGGCAAACAATGCAAAGAAATAGAGGAAAACAATAGAATGGGAAAGACTAGAGATTTCTTCAAGAAAATTAGAGATACCAAGGGAACATTTCATGCAAAGATGGGCTCAGTAAAGGACAGAAATGGTACGGACCTAACAGAAGCAAAAGAGGTGGCAAGAATACACAGAAGAACTATACAAAAAAGATAATCATGATGGTGTGATCACTCACCTAGAGCCAGACATCCTGGAATGTGAAGTCAAGTGGGCCTTAGGAAGCATCACTATGAACAAAGCTAGTGGAGGTGATGGAATTCCAGTTGAGCTATTTCAAATCCTACAAGATGATGCTGTGAAAGTGCTGCACTCAATATGCCAGCAAATCTAGAAAATTCAGCAGTGGCCACAGGACTGGAAAAGGTCAGTTTTCATTCCAATCCCAAAGAAAGACAATGCCCCAAATCCTCAAACTACCGCACAATTGCACTCATCTCACAGGCTAGCAAAGTAATGCTCAAAATTCTCCAAGCCAGGCTTCAGCAATACGTGAACCATGAACTTCCAGATGTTCAAGCTGGTTTTAAAAAAGGCAGAGGAACCAGAGATCAAATTGCCAACATCCGCTGGATCATCGAAAAAGCAAGAGAGTTCCAGAAAAACATCTATTTCTGTTTTATTGACTATGCCAAAGCCTTTGACTGTGTGGATCACAATGAACTATGGAAAATTCTTCAAGAGATGGGAATACCAGACCACCTGACATGCCTCTTGAGAAACCTGTACGCAGGTCAGGAAGCAACAGTTAGAACTGGACATGGAACAACAGACTAGTTCCAAATAGGGAAAGGAGTACGTCAAGGATATATGTTGTCATCCTGCTTATTTCACTTATATGCAGAGTACATCATGTGAAATGCTGGGCTGGATGAAGCACAAGCTGGAATCAAGATTGCTGGGAGAAATATCAGTAACCTCAAATATGCAGATGACACCACCGTTACGGCAGAAAGTGAAGAGGAACTAAAGAGCTTCTTGATGAAAGTGAAAGAGGAGAGTGAAAAAGTAGGCTTAAAGCTCACGATTCAGAAAACTAAGATCATGGCATCCGGTCCCATCAGTTCATGGCAAATAGATGTGGAAACAGTGGCTAACTTTATTTTTCTAGGCTCAAATATCACTGCAGATGGTGATTGCTGCAATGAAATTAAAAGACGCTTTCTCCTTGGAAGCAAAGCTATGACCAACCTAGACAGCATATTAAAAAGCAGAGATATTACTTGCCAACAAAAATCTGTCTTCTCAAGGCTGTGGTTTTTCCAGTAGTCATGTATGAATGTGAGAGTTGGACTATAAAGAAAGCTGAGTGCTGAAGAATCGATGCTTTTGAACTGTGGTGTTGGAGAAGACTCTTGGGAGTCCCTTGGACTGCAAGGAGATCCAACCAGTCCATCCTAAAGGAGATCAGTCCTGGGTGTTCATTGGAAGGACTGATATTGAAGCTGAAACTCCAATATTTTGGCCACCTGATGCGAAGAGCTGACTCATTTGAAAAGACCCTGATGCCGGGAAAGATTGAGGGCAGGAGGAGAAGGGGACAACAGAGGATGAGATAGTTGGATGGCATCACTGATTCAATGGACATGAGTTTGTGTGAACTCCGGGAGTTGGTGATGGACAGGGAGGCCTGGCGTGCTGCGGTTCACGGGGTCGCAAAGAGTTGGACGTGACTGAACTGAACTGAACTGATAGAAATATTATAAATTATCAGTGGCTTGTGGAAAGAAATACAAGACAATGAATTTAATCTTCTTTTAATTTACCAGGGCTAATTGGTTGCAGAAGAGTTTTATAAGGAATTTTCTGTACTGTGAACTCCCAAGTCAAAATGTATGTCAAAGTTCAACAATCAAAAACAAACAAAAATGACATTGCAATTTAAATTTTTTCACCAATATAAGGAAAGGGATGCTACAGGAAAAAATTGAAGAATGCTTTGTAGTTTTCAATTATGTATTACCTCTTTGAATTTGGCATTAAAAAACTGAGTTGACACAAGGTTTAGTGAATTTTCTCACTAGGTAGTCATAGTTTTCAAACTTACATGCTTTTGCATTAAGCAAAAATTCATTTAAAAAATATGATTTTGTCAACATGCATGAAAATACTGAAGGAATGTGTTTATATGGTACATGAATGTGTTACTGGAAAACTGAAGTATGTTTCGAACAACTTAAATATGTGACAAGCTGGAATCAAGATTGCCGGGAGAAATATCAATAACCTCAGATGTGCAGATGACACCACCCTTATGGCAGAAAGTGAAGAAGAACTGAAGAGCCTCTTGATGAAAGTGAAAGAGGAGAGTGAAAAAGTTGGCTTGAAGCTCAACGTTCAGAAAACTAAGATCATGGCATCTGGTCCCATCACTTCATGCGAAATAGATGGGGAAACAGTGGAAACGGTATCAGACTTTATTTTTTTGGGTTCCAAAATCACTGCTGATGGTGATTGCAGCCATGAAATTAAAAGATGCTTACTCCTTGGAAGGAAGGTTATGGCCAACCTAGATAGCATATTTAAAAGCAGAGACATTACTTTGCCTACAAAGGTCCATCTAGTCAAGGCTATGGCTTTTCCTCTGGTCATATATGGATGTGAGAGTTGGATGGTGAAGAAAGCTGAGCGCCGAAGAATTGATGCTTTTGAACTGTGGTGTTGGAGAAGACTCTTGAGAGTCCCTTGGACTGCAAGGAGATCCAACCAGTCCATCCTAAAGGAGATCAATCCTGGGTGTTCATTGGAAGGACTGATGTTGAAGCTGAAACTCCAATACTTTGGCCACCTCATGTGAAGAGTTGACTCATTGGAAAAGACCCTAATGCTGGGTAGGATTGGGGGCAAGAGGAGAAGGGGACGACAGAGGATGAGATGGTTGGATGGCATCTCTGACTCGATGGACATGGGTTTGGATAGACTCCGGGAGTTGGTGATGGACAGAGAGGCCTGGCGTGCTGCAATTCATGGGGTCGCAAAAAGTCGGACACGACTGTGCGACTGAACTGAACTGAAATATGTGAACTAGTTTTTAGACTGTACTTCATAAAATGGAAATACAGATTAACAATGTATAATTGAAATTTAGCCTCCTAATTAAGTTGTTATATATATATAAAATATACAATGTATTTTAAGGACTTGTTTTTAAGAAAAGAATATAAAATCTCAATTTTTATAGTGATTACATGTTAAAATATTATTTTATTTCAGATCTTGTTGGTTGAGTAAAATATATCATTAAAATTAACTTCACCTTTTCCCTTTTCCTTTTAAAATTCAGCTACTTGAAAATTTTACATTACATATGCAACTTGAAATACATTTTTATTAGAGAACATGGAGCTAGATTATTTTACTGTCTTGTTTTGCATAACAGTTTTTGGGTGTCTTCTGGATGATTGAAGTTAAGAGAAGGTTGAGATAAGGGCTTTTTAGTCTTAATTCAATCACTAGTAATTCCTTGGTTATCCCGGTCACTTCAGTGACTGAAAGAAAGTGAAAGTGAAAGTCGCTCAGTCATTTCCATTTGTGACCCCATGGACTAGACAGTCTGTGGAATTCTCCAGGCCAGAATACTGCGATGAGAAGCCTTTCCCTTCTCCAGGGAATCATTCCAATCCAGGAATCGAACCCAGGTCTCCTGCATTGCAGGCAGATTCTTTACCAGCTGTTGGATAGGTCACCAACACAATTAAGCTCTATTGTGTTTCCCATTCTCTTGGAGCTATTCAGTCATATTCTCATGATGATGGCAAAAGTGTAAGAGGAAGCACTAGAGAAGGAAATGGCTACCCACTCCAGTATTCTTGCCTGGAGAATCCCATAGACAGAGGAGCCTGTGGGCCACTGTCCTTGGAGTTGCAGAGTTGGACACAACTGAGCGACTGAACATGCAAGAGGAAGCAAGTGAGTATAATGTTGAGCACTTTTCAAGAGCTCAGTCTAGGGCTGCTTATCCCCCACTAGAGAGGAAAGACCCATTTGTGTACTCTGCTCAGTACCCTTTGAGTCATGAGATTTTTTTTGTCTGGCTGGTGCAAACAGGCTCATCCTATCCCTGTGTGTCTGCAAGTGCCTTTAGCACCCTTCTTTTTAGATGACTTTGGTGTCTCATATTCCTTAAACAGAATATGAAGAGCAGTAACCATAAAGTAAAAGGTTGATAAATTATACTTCATTGATTTTAAGGACTTGTAGTCATTAACAGACATTTGTAGAGTTAAAATGCGCTTTATAGTTAGAAGACATTTGTAATACATAGTATGAAGAGTAGTACAAATCGTTAAGAAAAAGGCAGAAAACCCAATATAAAAATGGGGGCAAACACACACAGATTTTATTTAAGTGAAATAAAGAAAAAGCTTAATGCTCTCTTTCTCTCTCTCTCTCTCTCTCGCGCGCGCGCACACACACACACACACTAATATGAAAAGTCACTCACCTAGCTAGGATCAGAGTAGGTACTACTGTTAAGATCACTTAAAATTTTAAAAACTTTTGTTTCACTTGCAACTTTAATCAACTTTCTGGCTTTTAAAATTACAAATTATACAACATAGATATGCAAGTTTCAACATTATCAGCATTAAAAATATTATTAACTCCACATTTGTAAAGCATTTTACAGTTTACAGAGAGATTTACTATAACTATATTCATTTTATCTTTCTTATAACTCTACCAAAGGACAGCAGATGTTTTAGAAAACTGAGACTTACAAAAGTTATGTGGCTTGGCCAGAGTCATAAAGATGTATTTGTTGCCCCTAATGTTAGACCTTTTATCTTTTCATGCCCAATCTAATATCTTTTCTGCTTCACATGGATATCTTCCCCCAAACATTCATAAACCTCGTTTTTTTTCCTTTATTTATTTTAGTTGGAGGCTAATTACTTTACAATATTGTAGTGGTTTTTGCCATAAACCTCTTATATTCAAGATAATGTTAGGTTCTTAGATATTAGGAGATACAAGTCAGCCCACCCTCAGTGTTGTAACATGTGAGTGGTAAACCAGCAGTAGAACATACTAAACCAAGATTCTTCCAGAATGCTAGGCTGGAGTCCAAAATAAGGTCATTCATAGTAACAGTCACTTTTGTTTCACTGATTCCTACTCTCGCCTAATAGGGTCTGTGGTCACCAGCAAAATCTTCCACCATTGCAATTGCTGAAAATCCCTAAATGGTGTTCTGCATGAGCTCTGGAAACTGTCTAATCAGCTACCCAGGTTTATTTTTTCCTTATAGCTCTGAAGTTCTGTTTCTGGGCCAAGCTTATGCCTGTTTTCTTTCCTTTAGGGTAGATTATTGTTTTTTCTTCAGAGGTCTCTTAAGCTTCTCAATGTATGTGTATTTCTGTTGGGGCTTTTAAAGATGTCCCATTTAACATACACATCCACATTTCTTCTTTTATAAAATGGAGATAAGGGATATAGGAGAGCTTTATAAGCTGATTAGTTAAGTAAGATGAAAGGAAAAGTACAAAATATGTACAATGAGGAACCATTTTATAACCATCAGATTAATAAAAATTTTAAAATGTCTGGTGATATCATATGTTGGAGATGAAATGGAGCAAGTGGAACTCTAGTTCGATGCTGAGGGGCATATAAAATATTACTACTTCGGAACACACTTTGCCATTATTTCATGAGGAAAGTGCAACCCAATACTTTGATGTCAGTTTTACTCCTAGGTACATACTCTGGTGACACTCTTGCACTTCTGTACTAGGACAAACACATTTTAACTAGTTTGTTTATAATAGCAAATAACTTTAAGCAACTCTAATGTTTCAATGAATCCATCAAGTGTGGCAAATCCGCATACAGGAATACTGTAAGACAGGTACGAAAATGAATGAACTGCAGCTACAGGAATAAATATGGATGGGTAAACCCTGAAATATAATGTTGTCAAAAAGACAAGTTACAGAAGAATATAAACCTTTTTCATAAAGTTAAAAAAGGCCAAATAGAACAGTGCATTATTTGGCATACCTAAAACTAAGAGAATTGTAAAAAATCAAAAGTAGTGGTTATCTTTAGAGGAGGTCAAGTTTATTAGGAGAACTTTAACTGTTTTCCTAAGGATATTCTTTTTGTTTCTTTTTTTAAATTGAGGTATAGTTGGTTTCAAATATTATGTAATTTCAGGTATACATCATAGTCATTTACAACTTTAAAAGTCATTTACAACTTCATTCATAGGCTTCCCCGGTGGCTCATTTGGTAAAGAATCTGCTTGCAATGTGGGAGACGTGGGTTCAATCCTTGGGTTGGGAAGATCCTCTGGAGAAGGGAAAGTCTACACACTCCAGTATTCTTGCCTGGAAAACTCCTTTGGACAGAGGAGCCTGGCGGGCTACAGTCCATGGGATCACAAAGAGTCGGACACGACTGAGTGGCTAACACACACTTCATTTATAGTTATTGTAAAATATTGGCATATTCTCTATATTGTATAATATATCCTTGTAGCTTATTTATTTTATACATAATAGTTTATACCTTTTATCATACCCCTAGCTTGCCCCTCTCTCCTTCCTGCTCCGCACTTGTAACTACTAGTTTTTTATCTGTGAGTCTGTTTCTTTTTTGTTGTATTCACTAGTTTGTTTTATTTTTTGTATTCTATATATAAGTAATATCACACAGTATTTGTCTCTCTTTGTCTGACTTATTTCACTTATTTGATAATACCCTCCAAGTCTATCCATGTTATTGCAAATGCAACAACATCAGCAAGCCTGGTATCTACTCTCTCTTGAAACTTTCAGATAAACATATTTATCTTTCACCAGAATTTTAATAAGTCCAAATTTGGGTCAATGTTTTTTGCACTGATATAAAGTATATCTAAATTTAAAACTAAAGCTGACATTTGAGTGGTTAAAAGACCACAAATATATGTTACATTGTATAGTACTTAAGTATCCACTCACATGCAATATTATTAAACAATTCCAGAACCAACTAAGTAAAAGTTGATTATATAAGTTGTTCAACAAATACCTTCTGCATGACACTTCATCTTTTTTAAACTTTCTTTTAGTGCCTATAACTGAATGTAAATATGTTATTATGAGAAGTTGGGACAAAAGTTCATAAACATTTTCATTTTAAGGAAATAAAATAGAAATGATTTGGTTACTAAAAAATGAGTCTCTGATTATTTGAAAATCTTTCAAAAATTTCCAACTTTATACAAAATGTTAAATGTCCTAGAAACAAATGAATGATATAATTGACATAAAACATTGGCTTCTGATGGTATCAAGTTTATAAATATTCATAAATTGATAGTTTAGAAACTTTTGGTATCTCCATTTTTATGGTAGAGTAATTATGTGTGTGTTTATGTACATGTATGTGATTAGACAAATATAATAATTATAGAACAGGTTTTGGGGAGACTTTCCTTATATGATTCTATAATTTAAAAAACATGACATTTATTCCCTTTAGAATTGTTTTCTCCAAGTGAGTGCTTAAAAATGTCACTTTGAATTAAAGCATAATGTTTGGAAAAGATAATTTATTTATGGTCTTGATGTAGACTTTAATAATGTGCTGAGTTTTGCTGTAGTTGAATTTTTTTCTGTATATCAAAAGAAATTGCTGACAATATTTAGGTGTAAGGTTTTCAGATTTTGCATTATAGAAAACAGAATTGCATAGAATAAAAGAAGTTAGTCTTTTTTAAAATTCCTAGAAGAAGATTTGATATTTTATATGTATATATATGTATTTTGTATATAAATACATATATATTCATTAAACAGTTTTGCTTCATAAAGTCCAGTTGTTGTTTTTTTTTTAATAGATGGTTAGATAGTATCTTCAGCTCAATGGACATGAATTTTTGCAAACTCTGGGAGATAGTGAAAGACAAGGGAGCCTGGAGTGCTGCTGTCAACAGAGTTGCAGTCGAATATGACTTAGTTACTGACCAACAACAGCTTAAAAAGATTTGTATTCTTTTTTCATATAATATGAACAGTTGGCTAAATTTTCAGTTTTTATAGGATTTGTGTGATGTCATAGGCTCTCCGTGCTTAATGAACTTACTAGACCTGTCACCTTTGAGATGGCCCACAGTCTTTCTGTGGAGTATTTCTCCCTTGGTTGCTCTCACTTTCTCAGATGACCCTGTGTCTTGGGTCCACTCTTGCTTTTTGAGATGGTCTGCAGTCTGTCTTGAGAATGTGTATTTCTCTAAATAAATCTACTTGTTAACCTAAAAAACAAAGAACAAAAAACATGGCTTATTAAAGTCCCTCAAAAGAGAAAAATTATGACTAATAATGTTCTAAAGCAGTTTTTTCTCAACTTCATAAGTTTACTTTATTTATTTATTATTTTGGCCTTGCCACACGGCTTGTGGGTTCTTAGTTCCTCGAGCAGGGATAGAACCCAGGCCCTGGCAGTGTAAATGCTGAGTCCTAACCACTGGACCTTTAGGGAGTTTCTTCAGCTTTGTTAGGGTAGATTCATACATAGATCCCTAATTTTTTATACAGATCCTTTTATATAGTTCCACCTTCTTGTACAGTAAAGTTACCAAAACAACATAAATTAAGTACTAACTGCTGGATTTGAATTCATAGCTACAGTTTGTTTCTTAATGATTATCATCAGCGTTCATTCATTCAGCCAATATTTATTGAATACTAGCCACTATTTGGGCACTGTTATTGACACTAGAATACAAAAGTAGTAAGTAAAAATACCCGTGTCTTAATGGGCCTTACTTTGTGTGGAGATAAAGAACCACTTAGATCAGAATAATTACAAATTAAATTCTGTGACTGCCATATAGAATGTGCTTTAAAATGGTAATTTGAAGTTGGGGATTCATGAAGACCTCTTTAGCATTTGAGAATTGAAAGATAAGTAATAGTTAGCCAGGCAAAGAGAAAGATAAATTCATTTTTATACTTAGACTGGTTATGTAGTGAGGGCACTGGGGAGAGAATGTTCTTTGTGAAATGGATAGTTTATAGATCATGGTAAGGATTTTGCTTAGTGGCAAGCTAAGGATTTTAATTTGAGAGGTAGGTAATGTGATCAGTTTGGTCTTTAGAAAATCACTTGGCTGATACATATAGAATAATTTATAAGAATACTGAAGTGGAAGCAAGATATCCATATAGGCATCTGCAGAGATTCAATCTTGAAAGGACGTTGACTTGGAATCAAGTACTGTTGTTGGAGATAATGTTATGTAAAAGTCATGCTAATAGTTACAAAGATTTTTTATGTGTTTATGTCTCTGGCTTAGACTGTTGACCTTGTCTAATAGAAAAAGAGCTAATTAATACAGATAGATGGAATTAGGTTCTAGATATTCCCAACAAGTTAAATAGGTACAAATAGCTTTTATATGGATGAAGAAAGTGATAGGAATCTTTTAAAAAATTTATTTATTTATTTATTTGGCTCTGCTGGGTCTTCATTGTCTTCCCTGGTGGCTCAGATGGTAAAGCATCTGCCTGCAATGCAGGAGACCTGGGTTTGATCCCTGGGTTGGGAAGATCTCCTAGAGAAGGGAATGGCAATCCATTCCAGTACTCTTGCCTGGAAAATCCCATGGACGGAGGAGCCTGGTAGGCTACAGTCCATGGGGTTGTGATGAGTTGGGGTTCTTCATTGCTACGCACGGGCTTTCTCTAGTTGTGGTGAGCAGGGACTACTCCTCTGTGGTACATGGTCTTCTCATTGCGGTTTCTTCTTTTGTTGCAGAGTCCAGGTGCTCGGCATGTGATTTCAATAGTTGCAGCTCACAGGCCCTATAGTACCTGGTTTTCAGTAGTTGTGGCTCATGGGCTTAGGAACTCTGTGGTACATGGAATCTTCCTGGACCAGGGATCGAACCCATGTCCCCTGCATTGGCAGGTGGATTCTTATCCATCATTGTATCATCAAGAAAGTCCTAATGGGAATCTTAATGAGATAATAGTAAATTAAACTACAGGACAACCTATAGCAGAGGTTGAAAAGCAACATAACAGTAAAACACAATTTTTTAACTATTGTATATCATCATAGTGATACATTTATTGTAGTTAATGCTTTCTCAAAGAAGTGTGGAATTAACATGCTAATGTTTTGATCAGCCATCTAATAGAACTTTCATTTAAATCACTTGAAAAGATGAATGATAAGCTTTGGGGAAATTAAGTTTTAATTTGAAATCAGAATCTTTCCCTACTGAATAGAAAAGAAATCTTTGTCATTTGTTAAGAATTCTTTACCTTGTATCATTTTCCATTTTATTTTTATTCTTCATTGCAGTTATCCATCTTTCATCACTTTTTTGGTGGTAATTTTTCAGTTTTATATGTGTCACTGAAAACTAATTTACTTGTCAAATTCAGTATCTGACACTTATGCATGTATTTTTCGTACTACAAGATTGACAGAGTAATGCTGTATTTCTAAGAGGAATATATTATACCCCCATTAATGGCTGTTATGCAGGACTTTATGTTGTCCAAATTGTGTCTGAATGGATTTATTTAAGAAGCATCAATTCACTTTTTGGATTTCACTAGCTCTCATAGTCTAAGAAAATAATTAACAGATGTGGAGGTAGCATGCATCCTGATTTCAAACTATACTACAAAGCTGTAGTAATCAAAACAGTATGGTGCTGGTGTGAAAACAGACACATGGATCAATGGAACAGAACAGAGAACCCAGGAATAAACCCACACTTAAATGGTCAGTTAACCCACAACAGAGGAGCCAAAAATATACAGTGAGGAAAAGACAAACTCTTCAGTAAGAGGTACTGGCAAAATTGGACAGCTATACAAAAGAATGAAACAGGCCACAATTTTACACCATATATAAAAAATAAACTCAAATGGGTTAAAGTCTTAAAAGTAGGATCTGAAACCATAAAACTCCTAAAAGAAAACATAGGCTGTATGATCTTTGACATTGGTCTCAATAATATATTTTTTGGATCTGTCTCTTTAAGCAAGAGCAACAAAAGCAAAAGTAAGCAAGTGGAACTATATCAAACTGAAAAGCTTTTGCACAGTGAAGGAAACTAGCAACAGAAGGAAAAAGCCACTTACTGAATGGAAGAAGATATTTTCAAATGATAAGTTCAATATGTGGTTAATATATTAAAAAACTCATACAACTCAATATCAAAAAACTCAAAGAATTTGATTTAAAAATGGGCAAAGGATGTAAATCGATTATTTTTTAAAAGAGGACATCAAATAGCTAATAGACACATGAAAAGATGCTCCACATACTAGTCATCAGGGAAATGCAATCAAAACCATGATGAAGGGCTTCCCTAGTGGTCTAGTGGTTAAGAATCTGCCTGCCAAAGCAGGGGACATGGGTTGGATCCCTGGTCCAGGAAGATCCTACGTGCCAAGGAGTAGCTAAGTCTGTGTGCGACAGCAACTGAGCCAGCGCTCTAGAGCCTGTGAACCACAACTACTGAGCCTTGCCACAACTACTGAAGCCCGTGCACCTAGAGCCCAAGCTCCAGAACAAGAAAAGCCACTGCAATGAGAAGGCCACACATCACAGCAAAGAATAGCCCCTGCTCTCCGCAACTGGAGAAAGCCTGCATGCATCAATGAAGACCCAACACAGCCAAAAATAAATAAATAAACCTTTATAGTAAACCACAATGAAATATTACCTCTCACTTTTCAGAGTGGCTGTTATCAAAAAGACAAGAAATAACAAGCGTTGTCAAGGATGTGGATAAAAGGGAACCCTGGTACAGTGTTCCTAGGAATGTATATTGGTACAGACACCATGGGGGAGAAATAGAGCTGCCATATGGCTCGGCAATTTCATTTCTAGGTATTTAACTGAAAACAACAAAAGTACTGATTAGAAAAGATATATGCATACTGCAGCCATAAAATTAAAAGGTACTTGCACCTTAGAAGGAAAGCTGTGACAGCCTAGACAGCGTATTAAACAACAGATGTCACTGCGAACAGTGATCTCCATAGCTACGGTTTTTCCAGTAGTCAGGTACGGATGTAAGAGTTGGACCATAAAGAAGGCTCATGGAGGTGATGAGCTGTCTTAGCCTGACCATGTAGAGTGGAGGCACAAAACTCATTTAATGAGCCTTATCCAACAAAGCCGTGAGAGAGGCCTGGGGAACCAGAGGTCTTCAAGCCTTTTCAACATTTTTCTTTGACCAGGCAGACGAAGTAGCTGTTGGAAATACTAGGAAACTAGAGAAACAAGAGAAGAAACACTTGAAGAAGGAAAAGAAAAGGCTGACTGCAATTTCCCTGGCAACTTCAGAAAATAGTGGTGCCCCATAGTGTGAGGAGATAAATGAAAGACCCCAAAAGAAGAAAAAAGCAAAAGCCCCAGGAGACTCCTCAAGAGGATGAAATGGAAGATCCATCTGTCTTCTTTTACAAACCCAAGTAAAGTAAATCTATTCCCGATGAGGAGCTAGTTAGTAGTGCTCTTAAGACACAGCTGGGACTGAAATCTCCCCAAGAGGAACAAGTCTTTCCCCAAAGAGGAACCATTTAGTGACCCTGAAGAGTCAGAAAATAAGAGTCCCCAAGGAAAAGAAGAAATTGTCTTCCAAGAAGGAACCACTCAGCAGTGGACCTGAAGAGGCCACTGCCAGCAAGAGCACTGGCTCCAAGAAAAAGAAAAAGCTCCGAAAGCTATCCCAGGAAAATTAAAATGGACTTTCCTTAGTGGGGCATAATTTGCAGAGGTATTTCCCAATCCATCCTTTAGAGCTCAATAAAAATAAAAAACAAAAAGAAGGCTGAGCACTGAAGAACTGATGCTTTTGAATTGTGGTGCTGGAGAAGACTCTTGAGAGTCCCTTGGACTTCAAGATCAAACCAGTCAGTCCTAAAGAAAATCAACCCTGAATGTTCATTGGAAATACTGATGCTTGAAGATGAAGCTCCAATACTTGGGCTATCTGATGCAAAGAGCTGACTCACTAGAAAAGCCCTTGTTGGTGGGAAAGATTGAAGGCAAAAGGAGAAGGGAGTGGCAGAGGATGAGATGGTTAGGAAGCACCGCCTATTCAATGGACATGAATTTGGGCAGGCTCCCAGAGATAATGAAGAACAAGGAAGCTTGGCATGCTGCAGTCCGTGGGGTCACAAAGAGTCGGACACGACTTAGCAACTGAACAGCAATGCATGCCGTTGTTTGTTGTAAAATTATTTACAATAGTCAAGATATGGAAACAAACTGATTGAGAAAAGATGAATGGATCAAGACTATGTAGTACATATACACAATGGAATATTATTTAGCTATAAAAAGAACAAAAATCTTGCCATTTGTGACAGTATGTTTAGACCTCGAGGTTACCATGCTAAGTGAAATAAGTCAGACAGAAAGACCAGCACTGTATGATACCACTTTTTTTTGGTGTGTGTAGGGGGTGTGACCTGTGAGGCTTATGGGATCTTAGTTTCCTGATTAGGAACTGAACCTGGGCCATGGCAGTGAAAGTGCCAAGTCCTAACCACTGGATCAATAGGGAATTCCACAGTGTGGTATCACTTGTATATTGAACCTAAAAAACAAAACAAGCAAACATAACAAAATAGAAACAAAAGAGAACTAATTGGTAATTGTGAGAGATCGCTATAGACAAAGCTGTGGTTTGATGGGCAAAACAGGTGAAAAGGATGAAGAGCTACACACTTACAGCTATGAATTAACTAAGTTATGGAGATATAATATACAGCATAGGGAATATTGTTAATAATATTGTAGTAACTTTGTATGGTGACAGATGGTAACTAGCTTTATCTTGGTGATTATTTTGGTATAAAGTGATCAAAGGTTAAAAAAGTATAAAAAAAAATCTCTGTGTTGTACACTGAATCTAATATAACATTGTAAGTTAATTATACTTCAGTTAAAAATTTGTGATATTCTGCAACTCATAATTTATCATTTAAATATTCTATACTCTATTCTTCAAAGGAACATAGCAACCTGTTGTTAAACAATTCACTTTTGTGTCTGCCACTTCTACTGTCAAGAAATAATTAAACATTACAGATAAATTACACGTGTGCAGAGGCAGAAAAAGAGAACATATATTGAAAACATTTGGCAGATAAAACAGACATGCAGGATCATTCAATAAATGAAAAAAATTCATTTTCAAAGTATTTTCAAAAATCATTATAAATTCTTGGTCTGTGTCATCTGTTACATAGTGTTGTTTGGAAATGTTTTACAGAATTGTCAAAGATTTAGATACAAGATTCAGTACTTTGGGGATTATTGCACATTTAAATGATGCTCAGATCATGTACTTAAAGGATGAAAAATTGCGATATGAATATTTTCCTTGTTTATAAATTATATCTTTACTGAAAATATGCCTACATTTTTTCAGGATTCTTACTTTTAAAAATATTTTATTTACCTGACAATGTAACTTGTTCTTCTCTGTTATTCAGTGAAGCTCTCTTCTGGTTCTTTCTTTTGCTTCTAAAACTGCTTTTTCTCTGCCTTTTCAATACCCAATACTTTTTCTTCTTCCATCTTGTAAAAGTTGATATTCTGCTAATAAGTTTTATCTTATCCTACACAGTTGATCAAACTACTCATCTGGCTTTATTGCAGTAAAGCTGAGTTGCTTCAGACTTACTCATTAAATTGTGAAGAAAGCATTGTGAATCATCACTAGCACTACCCTTGTTAACATCAGTAGCGTCAGTACCACCCTCATAACATCATTGTCTGTAATCAAGTGCTTACTATATGGCAGGCATTACTTAACACTTCACATGTATTAGTGCCATAAAGCACAATTATTCTTTAAGATTGTTAAGTTTTAGACTCTCAGAGTTTAAATCTTGTTTGAGGTCACACTATTAGGTAGAGTTAAATTATCTAAGTCTAATTTACTGTCTTATGCTTTTAGTGCAGTGTTTTTCTACCTCTCCATTCATGCACATTATTTTAATTCAAGGTTATAGAAAAGTGTTTTTAATAAAATGAAAGAGTGTACAGTTTAACTCAGTAAATTTTAAAATAAAAGTTTTATGTGACAGATTGAACTTATGAGGTAATTGCATAATATGTGCTTTATTTCACACCTAGGCTAATTTATGATTCATTTTCCAGTAGCTGTTTATGAAGCCATGACAGCTTTGTTAAATGAAATTTATCTTTGGTGAAAAAATGTTTCACTCGCAAGACATTATAAAATTGGTTATTACTTAGGTTAGACTAGGAAATCAATTTCTAATATTCTAAATCAGTTTCTGTTCTGTTTCCTAATGAAGGATATAAGTTGATGTAAGCCCAGTATGAATAAATGCATACATGTATATATGTAGGACAATTAGGTTGGACAATTTCATTTTTAGGAGATGTTACAAAAGTTAGTTTCTATAGCATTAATCAACAGAGACTTGTCTCCATTAAGTATTGCTGGAAGAAATAGGTATTTGGGCAGCAGAAAGTAATGCTAAAGCTTGTAATCTGTAGTGACATTTTTCTCTCTGGCCTGTTTAATGGTATAATATTTTGTTAATTTGCTGTAGTCATTCTAAAGAGTTATTGTAACCAGTCATTTCTTTTTATAGTTTTTAAAAGTATTTTTAATTGGTGGATAATTCTTTACAATGTTGTGTTGGTTTCTGCTGTACAACAGCATGAATCAGTCATAGCTATATGCATATCCCTTCCCTCTTGCCTCTTCCTCTCCCTCCCCCTCCCACCCCTCTAGGTCATCACAGAGCGCCAGGCTGGGCTCCCTGTGCTATACAGCAGCTTCCCACTAGCTATCTATTGTACACATGGCAGTGTATATACGTCAGTGTTGCTTTCTCAATTCGTCCCACCCTCTCCTTCCCCCACCGTGTCCACAAGTCCATTCTCTATGTCTGCATCTCTATTCTTGCCTGCAAATAAGTTCATCAGTACTGTTTTTCTAGATTCAATATATATGCACTAATATACAAAATTTGTTTTTCTCTTTCTGACTTATTTCACTCTGTATGACAGGCTCTAGGTTCATCTATCTCAGTTCAGCTGATTCACATTTGTTCCTTTTTATGGCTGAGTAATGGCACCCCACTCCAATACTCTTGCCTGGAAAATCCCATGGATGGAGGAGCCCGGTAGGCTGTAGTCCATGGGGTCGCTAAAAGTCAGACACAACTGAGCAACTTCACTTTCACTTTTCACTTTCATGCATTGGAGAAGGCAATGGCAACCCATTCCAGTGTTCTTGCCTGGAGAATCCCAGGGCCGGAGGAGCCTGGTGGGCTGCCGTCTATGGGGTTGCACAGAGTCGGACACAACTGAAGTGACTTAGCAGCAGTAGCAATGTTCCATTGTATATGTGTACCACAAATTCCTTATCCATTCATCTGTCGATGGACATCTAGATTGCTTTCATATCCTAGACTGTAACGATCAATTTTAATTCAAGGTTGTAGAAAAGTGTTTTTGTGTCTCTATTAATTCTTTTTTTTTTTAAAGAGGAGGCTTTGAAACTCAGATAAAACTTTTTTATTTAAGATAAATTATATTCCAGTATTATTTTAAAGTTTATATTAATTCTGTCAATCTAATGTTTTAAAAGAATAATTATATCATAGAATAAGGAGATAGACTATTTGACTTATAACGATAACTTCCTATTCTGTGATCTCATGAATCTATGTGTTTTTACTTTCTTTCTCTAGATGTTTCCATACGCATAGTTCACAGTGACTTCAGATATGCATTACTTGGAGTTATGTGAAAAGCAGTGGTAGATTAAATATTTGTATTATTAGGAAAAAGCACTAGTCAAGATATGTCTAAATGACTATATATAATATATAATATACATATAAATATAATATAAATATATAATATAAATGAAATATATAAATGAAATATATATGACTGAATATGTCACTGAATAAAATTTTAAATTTGTATCATTATTTGGATTTGCTTAAATTTGAAATTTTTAAGTGCTTAATTTTTAGACTTCTGGATTGTATGTTTGCATTTTAACATCAAAGTTATTGTATGTTGAAGAAACATTGTATAACTTTATTATCACTTTAATGTTTAAGAAAGCACTAAAATTTTAAACCTGATATGTTCTACAAGTTTTTTAGTAATTTTGGAATTGTGCTTTACCATAGAAACTTATAAAGTGAGTTTTCTCTGGTCAACTCAGAAAAAAAAATTAAACAATAATGTGTTTTAGAAGTAGCACTAATATTATCATTTTATCTATAATGCTCCCTTTAAATTTATTTTTATCAAGTTTTCTGAATTTCAACATTAACCTTAGAATCTTTCAGTTCAGTTCAGTCCCTCTGTTGTGTCCTGCTGTTTGTGACCCTATGGACTGCAGCACGCCAGGCCTCCCTGTCCATCACCAACTCCCGGAGTTTACTCAAACTCATGTCCATTGAGTCGGTGATGCCATCCAACCATCTCATCCTCTGTCGTCCCCTTCTCCTCCTGCCCTCGATCTTTCCCAGCATCAGGGTCTTTTCAAATGGTTCAGTTCTTCTCATCAGGTGGCCAAAGTATTGGAGTTTCAGCTTCAGCATCAGTCCTTCCAATGATTATTCAGGACTGGTCTCCTTTAGGATGGACTGGTTGGATCTCCTTGCAGTCCAAGGGACTCTCAAGAGTCTTCTCCAACACCACAGTTCAAAACCATCAATTCTTCAGCACTCAGCTTTCTTTATAGTCCAACTCTCACATCCATACATGACTACTGCAAAAACCATAGCCTTGACTAGACGGACCTTTGTTGGCAAAGAAGGCTAAGTGCTGAAGAATTGATGCTTTTGAACGGTGGTGTTGGAGAAGACTCTTGAGAGTCCCTTGGACTACAAGGAGATCCAAGCAGTCCATCCTTAAGAAGATCAGTCCTGAGGATTCACTGGAAGGACTGAAGTTGAAGCTGAAACTCCAATACTTTGGCCACCTGATGTGAACAACTGACTCACTTGAAAAGATGCTGATGCTGGGAAAGATCGAAGGCAGGAGGAGAAGGGGATGACAGAGGATGAGATGGTTGGATGGTATCACCGACTCAATGGAGATGAGTTTGAGTAAACTCTGGGAGTTGGTGATGGACAGGGAGGCCTGGCGAGCTGTGGTCCATGAGGTTGCGAAGAGTCTGACACATCTGAGTGACTGAACTGAAGAAACTCTTTAAGGAAGCTGATAAGTGATTAAAAATTCTTGTGACTGTTAATAATGGAGTTAGAGAATAGTTTTATGTAGTAATGAAATGTCTTAAAAGAACCTGAGAACAGATAACAATCATTATCAAATTATAAAAATATATTGTTTGTTGGGAGGAGTGTGGAGATGATTACCGTTTTAATTTTGAGGGCTTTTAAAATTTTTCTTGACCAATGAATTAACTATATTATAATAACTTATTATATTATAATAACTTATTTTAAAGATGTGCTATTCAAACATAAGCCATGGCTTGTTATTCCTTTGGATATCTCTTTGAGTCCTAAAGGTCATTACTAAACCACTAAACTTCCTACATCTCCCACACTTTTAATGACACAAATCACAAAAGTAACTGAAGGTCTATCTAGGAAGGAGATGTTTGAAAAGACCCTTTAAAAAGGTATCTAAACGGTGATCATAGCTGTCAAACTGTAATCTGGTTTTCTTATATATTAAATATATACTTAATGGAAGAGAAGAAATGATTTTAAGAAATTTTAAGGAATTAAAATTGTAGCTAATCCAGAGAATCAGTGGAAAAGATTGAAGCTATGTCTTAGGAGTAAGGTTTGGATAATTTGGCTGTTTCTAAAGTGGAAGTGATAGGCTTACAAACTGTACCAGTAGAATTCTAAACCGGCCAGTGATAACTCTGTTCCTAAAGAAGTCATATTAAGAGTCCTTAGCTTCTACCCCCGGACAACCAACTTCCAAGATCAAAATTAGTGAAACATTCTTTGCATTAGCATGGCTTACAAAAATTGAAAATGGAGAGTGTATATAATAATTACACATAATATATGATATATAATATACACATTAATAATAATGACATATAATTAATATAGAATTGTAATTGCATATATATTTTATGATCTTGGAGAAGGCAATGGCACCCCACTCCAGTACTCTTGCCTGAAAAATCCCATGGACGGAGGAGCCAGGTGGGATGCAGTCCATGGCGTCACGAAGAGTCAGACACGACTGAGTGACTTCACTTTCACTTTTCACTTTCATGCATTGGAGAAGGAAATGGCAACTCACTCCAGTGTTCTTGCCTGGAGAATCCCAGGGACGGCGGAGCCTGGTGGGCTGCTGTCTATGGGGTCGCACAGAGTTGGACATGACTGAAGCAACTTAGCACTATATGATCTTGGGATTCATCACTAAACATAGGTTTTTTTTTTTTTTTTTAATAAATTTATTTATTTTAGTCGGGGTCTAATTACTCTACAATATTGTAGTAGTTTTTGCCATACATTGACATGAATCAGCCATGGGTTTACATGTGTTCCCCATCCTGAACCCTCCTCCCACCTCCCTCCCCATCCCATCCCTCTGGGTCATCCCAATGCCCCAGCCCTGAGCATTTGTCTCATGCATAGAACATGGAATGGCGTTCTGTTTCACATATGATAATATACATGTTTCAATGCTATTGTCCCAGAACGTCCCACCCTCACCTTCTCCCTCAGAGTCCATAAGACTGTTCTATGCATCTGTGTCTCTTATTCTGTCTCGCATATAGGGTTACTGTTACCATCTTTCAAATTCCATATATATGCATTGGTATACTGTATTGGTGTTTTTCTTTCTGGCTTACTTCACTCTGTATAATGGGCTCCAGTTTCATCTATCTCAATAGAACCGATAGTAGTTATGTATACTCTTTTAATATATCAAGTTACTGGATAATCCCCAGAGAGATGATTTGTGAAGGATATTCTGAAATCTTTTAACAAATGACAGATTTCAAATTCTGTTTTCATACAGCCATGTGAGCCATAGTAAGAAATAAGACCCCTCCCCCATTTTCTTTCAAAGATAAAATTAATTCCAATAAACAAAATTCATTGTGAATTTTGCACGTTTCCCATCGGTTTTGTTTTAATCAGATGTCTGTTATAAATTTCTCCACTGATGACTTGGAAATGAGTATTGAAAGCAGTAGTTGGCTTTACTCTGTTTTACTACATTGACCTGATGAAATAATCAAAGCTGTTAGTAATTACAGTTAATCAACATTATGAATTTTTCTTACAGCTATTTAATCATAGGCTTTCTTTTATAATTATACATGTTTCTCAATCATTTTCTTCTATTTCTTTTCCTCCCTGCATCTATTTTTTATCTTGTCCTTTGGTAAAAATGTGAAGTAATTTTAATATGATCATATCTAAAACATAATTAGTCAAATATGTATTTAAAAATCACATACATTCTGTAGTGAATCTCTACCCACTTTATTTCCCTCCTTCGCTGCTTCCCCCCTCTCCCCTTTATCTCTCTCTGAGGAAAGAAGGGAAACAAGTTGTAGAGAATTCTTTACAAAAAGAAGAGTGAAAGAACCATATTTCTCATCACATTTTCTTAAATATGATTTTGGTCAGAGTATGGGCTTGGGATATAGCTTTATGAGTATAGGATAATGCTTGAGTTTCATGTAATTGAAGTAGGAATCAAAGAGCCAAAATTCTGACATTCATTTTTCTATTGCTTTTCTCATGTGTGACTCTTTCTCAGCTAGAATATTATCTTGCTGGAGAAAAGTATTTGTAGTATGCTACTACTTTTATCTAAAAAGAGGATATGTATATATATGTCTGTTATATGCATTCACATCCACACAAACATACACTTACCAGTTTAAAAAATAATGGAAGGGACTTCCCTGGTGGTATAGTGGCTGGGAATTTGCCTGCTAATGTAGAGGACATGGGTTCAGCTCTTTGGGAAGATTCCACATGCTGTGGATCAACCAAGCCGTGCCTTGAGCCACAACTGCTGAGTCCACGTGCCACAACTACTGAAGCCTGTGCACCTAGAGCATGTGCTCTGCAACAAGAGAAGCCAGTGCAATGAGAAGCCTTTGCAGTGAAATTAGAGAATAGGCCCTACTCTCAGCAGCTAGAGAAAACCTGTAGGTAACAACAGACCCAGCACAATCAAAAATAAATTAAAAAAATAATTGTTTAAAAAAGATACAACAGGAGACCTCAAAGACATTTAAAAGAAGAATGGAAGAATAAACCGTAAAATAAAAAATCCCAATTGTCAATTCTCCAAAGTGATTAAACCATTTTCACTCCTAATTCAATGTATGAGAGTTTCATTTGTTGCATCCCGATTTGGTGGTGTTAGTCTTTTTTATTTTAACTGTTCTAATGGGTGTGAAAGGGGGCTTCTCTGGTGGTTCAGTGGAAGAGAATCTGCCTGCTAATGCAGGAGACACAGGTTCAGTCCCTGGGTTGTGAAGATCCCCTGGAGGAGGAAATGGCAACACAACCCAGTATTCTTGCCTTGGAAATCCTGTGGACAGAGGATCCTGGCAGGCTACAGTCCATGTGGTCACAAAAGAGTTGGACACAATTTAATGACTAAAAGCAACAATAACAGTAACGAGTATGAAATGTTATCTTATTGTGATTTTAATTTATATTAAATCATGTTGAGCCCCTTTACATGGACCTATTTGTATTTGTATATATTCTCTTGTGATGTGTCTATTTACTCTTTTGCCCACTGCTGCTGCTGCTGCTAAGTCGCGTCAGTCGTGTCTGACTCTGTGCGACCCCATAGATGGCAGCCCACCAGACTCCTCCGTCCCTGGGATTCTCCAGGCAAGAATACTGAAGTGGGTTGCCATTTTCTTCTGCAGTGCATGCAAGTGAAAAGTGAAAATGAAGTCGCTCAGTCGTGTCCGACTCTTCATGACCCCATGGGCTGCAGACTACCAGGCTCCTCCGTCCATGGGGTTTCCCAGGCAAGAGTACTGGAGTGGGGTGCCATTGCCTTCTTTTTGCTCACTGGGAGGGGTTTATTAGTCTTATTATTTTTGATTTGTAGGAATTTGTGTATATTTTGAATGTATCTTCTTTGTTAGATGCATAACCTCTTCTTTGTAACAAAGCAAAAATGAAAAGATTTATATACAGAAGATATTGATACATTTAATATTTATAAACTGGTGATTTTGGAAGGAAATTAGAGTAATCAGTATTTAAAATACAGACCTTATGTTGTAAACCTAAAACAAAAATTTCATTCTATTCTGTTTTTGATTTCAGGTGCAAATAAAAACTAGCATTTCTAGTCAGTATGTAATTCGGGCGCAACCAACTAATAGGTGCCTTTCTACACTGGAGTGTGCAGCTGTTGCTCTTTCTATCTTGGAGAAAAATAACTACATACAAGAGGTATGTCTTTGGAAAGTTACATAGTTTTTGAAAGTAGGTGTTTGGTTAGATTTTTGTCTGGAAAATTTAAAAATGCATAACTTGTTAAATTTGTAGCTCAAGTGACAAGTAGACTATATCTGTGATAGAAATGTGTGTACTTTTAAAACCTTCCTTTCTCCTCTGGTGTTTTTCTGTTAGTTTAGCATTCCAGATTGCATTATTTAAATATTCATTCTAGGCTGTGCAAACAGCATTTGTAATATGCTAAATTGTTTTTAAGTAGCATAACATTAAATACAGTTTTTTCTTGGCTAGATATTTCAGCATTCTGTATTTCTTAGTATTTGTGTTCTCTTGTACTCGGTTTTTTTCTTTTTAATTAAAAGAACATTTTACAGCAACATTTTTTCCATTGGTACTTTTATTTGAGGAGAAACATCAGCTTTCTGTTTATCTTAGAGTATAAAAAGATACAATTTTTTTTGAGAAAAAAGCCTACTGAATATTAGAAAAGGTTATAACCTGCAATCAACATTTTATTTAATTTCCATGAAAGCCTGATGATTTCATATATAATTCATAATCATTAGTAAATAATAACATTTTAGTAAGTTCACTATCTCGGTCTTTTAGAACATGAAAGAAACTTTACACTTACGACAAGAAAAAAATACCAAAATAAAACTAAATTGTTAGTTTTTTTTAATTAGTGAAAATTTTTGATAAATCCAACTCAAGAAGAAAAGTCAGAGGATAATGAGCATAACTAAATGGAGTTTTGTAACTCCCTCTTCTCACTCACACACATACAACACATACACACAGAATACTCTTTTCTGCCTTTTTCCTCTCTCTCTCATACATTATGGTTTCTATTATAAAAGTGTGCCTTAGCCATGAAGAAATTCCAATAATGGATAAAAGCTCAGGTCAGAATTTCTGGATTAGTTACAAAAAAAAAAAAAAAACAATGAAAGACCTGCAGGGCAAGGAGAGTTAAAGAATGCTAGAAGAAACATTGAATTGCCCTTTTCCTCTCCCCTACCCTAAGCCATGTCCTGTGTCAGGATTGGAGACCTTCTTTTGGAAAAAGTAGGCTATTGTGAATAGACTATTTTTGTGTGAATCTGTGTGGATAGAGTTAATTTGGGGTCTTGACAATTTTTCTTTCTCTCCTTTGAGGAAAAAAATTCATGAGGGATCCTAAATCCTTCCTCCAATTGACCAGGGAGCATTCTCAGACTTTTTTCCCCTTAACTTTTAACTCTCCCTTAACGTTATCACCTACTCCAATGTACCTTGCATCAGCAAAACACACTTAATGTTCCCCTATGCTTATCTCTCAGCTTTGTTTATTAACCATCATCTCTGTATGTTCTTAAGAAGAAAATAACCCTATACTTAGGTATCTTAAAGGAGAGGTGAAACTCAAGACTGTTGTTTAAGCTTGCTTTTTGTACAGTCTCTGTATTTTCCTTTTTGTTGATGTAAAACCCTAGGATCAGCCAACATCAGACATCACATTAGTCACTCAGTCATGTCCGACTCTTCGCAACCCCATGAACTGCAGCACTCCAGGCCTCCCTGTCCATCATCAACTCCCGGAGTTCACCCAAACTCATGTCCATTGAGTCAGTGATGCCATCCAACCAACTCATCCTCTGGCATCCCCTTCTGCCACCCTCAATCTTTCCCAGCATCAAGGTCTTTTCAAATGAGTCAGCCCTTTGCATCCCGTGGCCAAAGTATTGGAGTTTCAGCTTCAACATCAGTCCTTTCAATGAACACCCAGGACTGATCTTCTTTAGGATGGACTGGTTGGATCTCCTTGCAGTCCAAGGGACTCTCAAGAGTCTTCTCCAACACCACAGTTCAAAAGCATCAATTCTTCAGCGCTCAGCTTTCTTTATAGTCCAACTCTCACATCCATACATGACTACTGGACAAACCTTAGCTTTGGCTAGACGGACCTTTGTTGGCAAAGTAATGTCTCTGTTTTTTAATATGCTGTCTAGATTGGTCATAACTTTTCTTCCAAGGAGCAAGCGTCTTTTAATTTCATGGCTGCAGTCACCATCTCCAGTGATTTTGGAGCCCCCAAAAATAAAGTCTGTTATGGTTTCCATTGTTTCCCCATCTATTTGCCATGAAGTGATGGGACCAGATGCTATGATCTTAGTTTTCTGAATGTTGAGTTTTAAGCCAACTTTTTCACTCTCCTCTTTTACTTCATCAAGAGGCTCTTTAGTTTTTCTTCGCTTTCTGCCATAAGGGTGGTGTCATCTGCACATCTGAGATTATTGATATTTCTCTCGGCAATCTTGATTCCAGCTTGTGCTTCATCTAGTCCACCGTTTCACATGATACACTCTGCATATAAGTTTTAAATAAGCAGGGTGACAATGTACAGCCTTGCTGTACTCTTTTCCCAGTTTGGAACCAGTCTCTTGTTCCATGTCAAATTCTAACTGTTACTTCTTGACCTGCATACAGATTCCTCAGGAGGCAGGTAAGGTGGTCTGGTATTCTCATCTCTTTAAGAAGCCCCACCTTACAGAATGGGTCAAGCTGAACATAAAGTCCCAAAGCAATAGTGAGGTCATTAAGTTCTCATTCTTTTTGCTTTGGTCACTTGGGGTAGTTGTAGTGACCAGGAGTAGAAAAAGGATGTTTGATAGTCAGGTATGTTATTTGGGAGGTTCTGCAGGAGCATGAGCAGAAAAAAAGCATAATGAGACATCCCAAGTTGCTTATTATTGCATCTGGCTGACAATTAGCTTTCTTAGTGGGAGAACTCCAAGTCAGCCTGTTTAAATCTAGCTGCAGTAAAAAAAAATTGGTGCATTCTTCGGAGAAACACAATTAACATCTGCTTGGAAATAGGTGGTTTCTTTCTTTACTGGAAAGGAAAGCTATAACATGCCTTTTCCCCCCAATAATCTTTTATTAGATATATCCTAATATACCCTTAAGATGACGAGGGGAGAAAAATTACTATTTTTCAGCTGGCTTCATTCTGTAGAGGTGGGGCTTCTCAAAATAAAGCACTTGGCATAGAATGGCCTTCTTAGTCTGTTGATTCATTCTTTTCCTTTGTTTTTGAGCAGTTTTCAAACACTGGGAAATAGCATGACATGAGTTTTGAAGCAAGTTTGAATTAGAACTTCATCACTTGTTGTCATCAGTTTTTACCAGAAGGCAATTCATGTAATCTCTTTGTGGCTGCTTTCTTATGTGTAATATACAAGAAATAGTTACCTCATAATATTGTTATGAGAAGCATAACAATGGGATACTTTATGTTAAATGCCTGACACCAGACTCTTCAAGAAGATTTCATTGTTTTGCCTTTCCTTGTCTCTCATGTTCTTGTCTGTAGATTGACAGAAAAATTGAACTGAAAGTTGGTGACTTTCATTCTGCTAGTATAATATGTACCAGGTTTTTTCATACCTTGGAAGCTTTATAAACTTTTAGATCTAGATAGGGCAAGGCTTTGTGCTGTAGCTGAAATGCCTTAGTTCTACTCCATCACCAGAAGTTGATAATAATGGTCTTTTGAAACTGTCACTCTGCATCTATAGACAAGGGATTTACAGAACCCTGATTTTCCCCCAAATAAACTGTTAGAAATTAGCCAATTTTGTAACTAGAAGATTTTCGTTGTTCTTCTGAACAAGTAAACCTCTCATATAGCTTCACATTGTCTCAGATATAATCTTATGAATGTATAGAGAAAAATGATCCTTTATATCAAGTTGTATGCTAAGCACTTCAAGTGTATCATTATAACCCACCATAATAATAACCATGTAAGATGGACTTTACATCTTACATATTCCTCACTATACAGATTAAGAAAGTGAGGCAAATAGAGATTACCTAATTTATCTGGAAACACATAGCTGGTGATTGCATCAGTACTTAAAACTCCAAAATCAGAATGGCGTAATACACTCTCTCTACAGTGGGGTTGCCAGTGGGACCTCTACTAATTATACTTAGGGATGCAGGCTGATGGATGCACCATCTAGACACATCATTCTACTTTTATCAAGGAAGGAGTGAGAGGACGTGGGGAATCATTAACCACTTTTAAAGTGTCTGTCCAGAGATGATGCACACTATTCATGCTCATATTTTGTTAACCATGTCAAGTTATATGGCCATACCTAACTTCAGAGGGGACTAGAAAAATGCAGTCTGATCTTGTATCCTGAAAGAGGACTGGTGTATTTGTAAGCAGCCCTAGTGACTATCACAAATCTATCTCCAAAATTCATTCTCTTAATTACTTCAGAGAATTGATAGAATCTTATCTTCGGGAAGTAAAAGTTGGAAGCCCTTATAGGAGTTATAGAAGTATTATAGGAGCATTACTCTCCTATCATGAAGAATCTAATAAATGTCATAGCATAGCAACAGAAACTTCAGTTGTCTTAGTCTGTATATGGTCCTGGATGTGTGTCTCTGGTATCATGTTTCAGGATCCAGTCACTTCCTATGTTGACCCTTAAAGTAATATATAGTCATTTCTTTATTTCTTCTCTTGTTTGAAGAATTGAAGATACTAAAATTATAAGAATATACCAGAGACTTCCTACAGTGATGTCGGGGCTTTTTCCAGTGTATTTGTCTTTTTCTTACTGGTGTCAGTTGGGATGTAACAGAGCCCTTACTGCAGTGATTGAACCATGTATGGTTCGCCTGTTGAATAAGAAATGCTGAAGTGAGTGGTCCAGGGCTGGGGATGCAGCTGAAAAGGACATCGGAGACCCAGATTTCTTCTCTTTCTGTTCATCATTGTATGTTTTTGGCTTTAATCTTCATTTTTATTGCCCTGTAGTCACATAATGGTTATCTCACATCTAACAATCATGTTCCAAATATGAAGAAAAGGCAAAAGCCTATGATGCCTGCTAAGTCTGTCCTAGTCCAAGGCCTTCCACTTATCTTGTTGGATAAACTGTCACTAGTTAGTGTAGTATTGCTAGTTGGACACATTGCCACCTTGAATGAAGTTTTGGATTTTTTTGAAATAAGGAAGAAAAGAATGGATATGGAAAAGCAACTATCAGTGAGTGCCACATTTTTTTAAGAATTCATTGTAAATTAAAACTTAAAAGCCCTTTGCTACCACTTATGTTGTACATGGGAGGGAATACATTTTTACTTAGACATTGTGAAATTTTTGTAGTTAAATCTATTTTTAGATTTCACTATCTATCTAACTAAAAAGATCTGTGTATCTTTTTATTTTTTCAAAAACAATATGCACAGTCCGGTTTGTTATTTAAAAGCGTTAGATCAGGTATCTCAGGCCCAAGGAAACAATCTGACTCAAATATGTTTAAAATGCTGGCTTAATATTTTTATTTTTTCCTAACTTTTGAATTTGAATAACTTCAAGGGCATTATGCTCCAGCTGTTTTACAATCGTCACTATTCTTGTGTTATCTTATGGGTCCATCTCAGTCACATGTTTGTGTTTTATGTCTGGTTCTATAGGTATTTGAGTTTAGACAGCTATGTATACAGTTACAGTTATTTCAAATGCACCCAAACCTGAATATCTAACTGGTATGTGGGCCTTGGGTGGGCTTCCCCTGTGGCTCAGTGGCAAAGAATCCGCCTGCAATGCAGGAGACACAGGAAATACAGGTTTGATCCCTGGGTTGGGAAGATCCCCTGGAGGAGGAAATGGCAACACAGTCAGGTATACTTGCCTGCAGAATCCCATGAACAGAGGAGCCTGGAAGGCTGCAGTCCATGGGGTCACAAAGAGTTGGACACGACTGAAGCAGCTGAGCACGCACATAGGCCATGGAGTAGTGTGAGAGAATTAGTAAACTTATCCACTGTTGCCATCATCTAATTGTTATCAAGTAGCAGGAAGCTTGTGTTAGTCTGTGATTGAAACTGAATTAACTAATTTGTACTGAAATGTCTCTTTTAGTCTGCGTTACAAATCATTTATTATAATGGCACCAATTTTTGTGCTGTTTGAATATATTAAAGTATAAAACTAAGTTTAGACTTTATCATCTATATAGAAAATTAGTATTTGTATCTTCTTACTGGAATTCCTTAGTGGTATGTAAGGTATGAATTATATGAATTATTCATTTAGAAATTATCATACATTTATTAGAGTATCTATTGATTTTCATAGTTAACAGCTGATAATAAAAATATAATAATCTCTGTTTCCAGAGAAAAAATTCATGATTTGTCACACTTGCGTATGTTTTTTTTTTTTTTTTTTATCTTAACAGACTTTGCTTCGCCCTCTTCAGGCTTTATGCTCTTTCCAGCTTCAGCATGGTGCTCAAATTCGCCTCAGCAAGGAACATCTTCTGAAAAATGGATTATATCCTAAGCCAATGCCAAAGAACAAACGCAAACTCAGGAAAATGGAGCTATTAATGAACAGCGTTAAAATTTAGTACAGTTGTTCATATGGTGCTAGTTATGATATCTGCAGCTGACAATACCAGGTTAACTTTTTTATACATTTTAAGTCTGTTGAGTTTTTGTCTAAAGAATAAGAGTTACATACTAAACTTACCTAGAAGAAGAAGGTATTCCAAATAGCCATAAAAACAAATTTCATTTACTCAATGAAAAGCAAGATTTATTTCATACTATATTGTTTTAAAAATGTACCTCTAATTTTTTCTTTTTTTCAAATCAGTAATTTGAAATGTGATTAGTTGTTGAGCTGGGTTAAAAGTTCTTATTTATAAAATGGAATGAAAGGAAAATGGTATGCCTGATTTATTCACTATTGTTTCTGTGGGTGTTTATAGATAATTACGTAGAGACCTATAATAGAGGATACCTATATCAAGTTGTAGTCTTGTACATGAGCTTTGTAGCTTGAAATAAGTAACAAAAGAAAATAATAATCAAGTAATTTAGGTTGAATTTTTATTTCATAAATAAGTATTTAGGAACTAAACTTGAATTCAGCTAATGTGATTTAAGTGTGCTATTAATTGCCCTAATTTTAAAAATTAAAGTATAATTATAAAAAGTACATTTGACATATAACATTATATTATTTTTCAGGTGTGTAACATAATGATTTGATATTTATATACATTGCAAAATGATCACTACAGTAAGTCTGGTTAACATCTGTCACCGTACATAGTTATAACAAATTTTTTTTCTTGTGATGAGAAGTTTTAAGATTTACTCCATTAGCAAGTTTAAACTATACAGTATAGTATTACTATATATAGTCACCATGCTATATATTATATCCCCATTACTTAAAAAATGGACCTTTTTTGACCTTCTTCACTCATTTCATTCCACCCTCACCTCCACTTCTGCCTCTGGAAAACACCAGTCATGTTCTATTTATCTTAGAGCTTGTCTTTATATAAGCTTCCCCCCTCCCCGGATTCCACATGTGAGTGATATCATTTCTTTTTCTTACTTCACTTTGCATAATGCCCAGAAGTCCATCCATGTTGTTGGAGATGGCAAGATTTCTTAATTTTTTATGGCTAAATACTATTCCTTTATAGATCTACACATACTCATATATATGTATATGTATACATACATATATATATATACACACACACACAGACAAACACACACATATGCACACATGTGTGTGTATAACATTTTCTTCATACATTGATGGATGCTTAGATTGTTTCCTTATCTCGGCTATTGTAAATAATGCTGTGATGAACATGGGGGTGCATATTTCTTTTCAAGTTAGTGTTTTCTTCAGATAAATACCCAGAGTGGAGTCATTGGATCATATGGTAATTCTGTTTTCAATTTTTGAGGAGCCTCCATGCTGTTTTCCATAGTGGCTGCATCAATTTATATTCCCATCAACAGTGCACAAGGGTTCCCTTTTCTCTACATCCTTACTAGCATTTATTATTTATTGTCTTTTTGGTGATACGGCCATTCTAACAGGTGTGAAGTGGTAGCTCTTTGTAGTTTTTATTTGCATTTCCCTAATTGTTAGTGATGTTGAGCATCTTCTCATGTACGTGTTGGCCGTCTATATGTCTTCTTTGAAAAAATGTCTGTTCAGATCGTATGCCCATTTTTAAATTGGATTTTTAATGTTTAATTTTATTAATTATTTATATATTTTAGGTATTAATCCGTTATTAGACATGTGACTTGCAGATATTTTTCCCTGTTTAAGTAGGATGCTTTTTCATTTTGTTGATGATTTCCTTTGCTGTGTAAAAGTTATTCAGTTTAATGTAGTCCCACTTGTTTATTTTTTGCTTTTATTGCCTGCCTTTGCTTTTGGTGTCAGATTTAAAAACATCATTGCCAATATGTTTTCTTCAAGGAGTTTTATGATTTCTGGTCTTACATTTTAGGTCATAATACATTTTGAGTTGGTGTTTGTGTATAGTGTGAGATAGTGGTTCAGTTTCCTTTCTTTTGCATGTGATTGTATGTGGCTGTTTAGTTTTCCCAACAGCATTTATTGAAAAAAGTTTCCATTCTTTATGGTAGACTAATTGACCCATATAAGTATGGGTTTATTTCTGGGTTCTCTGTTTTGTTTCATTTGTGCCTGGTTTGTACCTCTTTGATTACTATAGCTTTATAATATATTTTGAAATTGGGGAGCGTGATACCTCTAGCTTTGTTTTCTTTCTCAAGATTGCTTTGACTATTTAGAGTCATTTTTGGTTTCATACACATTTTAGGATTGTTTGTTCTATTTCTGTAAAAATGCCACTGGAATTTTGATAGATAAAGCACAGAATCTGTAGATGTCTTGGATAGAGCCCTAATTTTTAACGAGGTGCATGTCGTTTTGAAATAGCGAACATTTTCATTTTTATGCAATCTGGATAATTTTAGATTTCTCAGTATTCAATGAACAGATTTTTTGACTGTGATACCCTACTGATATTGAAGTTTTCACATGGAAATAACTGTGGAATATAAGACTACTATAATTTTGAGAACAAATTTAAGTATTTTTAGTGGGCAAAAGCTTTCAATTTGAGAAAATAAATTTTCCTGTCCGCTTAGAAAAATATTTATGGGGATTTTTGTATAGAATAAGAGATGTATTTGTAGTATATATGTATTTCTAACTCATGTTTACTCCAGTTATGTACACATTTAGGCAAGAAGAGGGATCTCTGGTTTGTTTTTTTTGTTTTTTTTTGCTACTTCTAGAGTTTCCTGTATATAGTTTGGAGTTGTAAAGAAAAACTAAACAGTAGATTTAAAAGTAAGCTTTATACACGCACACACACACATTTAATTTTTCTTGTATACAGAGCTTTTTTAAGTCACTTATTCTCATTAAACGGTTTTAAATACATTTTAAAAACTATCATTATTAATATATTTAGTTACTAAAATTTTTCGGAATGTGTAGTATTATGTGAGGATTTAACAATCTGACTTTTAAGAGTTGTTACTTTTTTTTTATTATATTAGTTGACTTTTAACTTCAGATGCTTTGTATTTGGTTGAGTTGCCTGGACTAGTTCCAGATTTTGTGGATTTGTAGCTGATAGAAGACTTTACATGTAGACTCTACACTTTGATGTAGGGTAGATTATTTTGTGAATTGTTATTTAAGCTGTGTAATTAACTCAGAGAATATTCCTTTATATAAAGGTGACTGTATGTTTCATCAGCCTGTTTGTGGTGGGTTAAAAAATTGCTGTGTAATGTCATTTTGAGAATTTTATGTACATAAAGTGTTGAGGACTACAGTATACAAAACAAGTCACAGTGCTTAGCAGCTTTCTTTAGCTTAGGTTATAAAATTTATTATATGGAATGTAAGAGTTTTATTAAGAAAAATTATTTCCCCCCACTTTAAGACTCCAAACCAACTTTCCTTAGCTGTAACCATTACAATCTTGGGGTCTTTTCCCTAAGATTTTGGAAGGAGGAAGCTCTTCACCACCACCATTGTTAGTGAATTATGTAGAAGAGCACTTCCATATGGCTTTCTTCATCACATATCCCCTTCTTCATCACATATCCCCATTTAGTGCCCTAAATTGGCTGTTTAAACACGTGATCATGTTAATAGAGAATCCTTTCCATTGAATGATATTGAATTTCAAGGAGGTAAATTGTTGATCATGGATACAACTTCATTAGTGTAGAAGTAAATGTTATTGATTCTGTAAGTAAAACATTAGTTTTGACTTAGTAAACTTAAAAGTTTTATATAACTTGATTTTTACTGTGTAGAGTTATTCCTTAAAAATAGATATGAGTTTTTAATAGATAAATTTTTATAGATAATTGGATGTTTTTATTGATAGTAGTACTGTGCTTTTTTTTTTTTTTTAGTAATAATGTGTTTTAGATGTAATGAAACTTTGAATCTTAATTGTTTATAGCATAGAATAAACCACTGCCTCTTAATTCCTGTAGCGGTCTTAGTAGATTATAATAGATTAAAATTTTTGCAGGAAATCAGTGCTCCCTGACTTACTCTATGCTAATAACTTGGCTCCCTTAGTTTATTAAAAAAGCATATTAGAGAAACAATTGTTTGTTAGTCTTTAATAATTGTTCACTTGAGCTAACAACATAAGAATTATTTTTTAAAGAAATTTTATAGTGTAAGGGATTAAAAATACTGAAATAGATATTCTTTGAATAAGAGATTATAATTTACTGTTACTTAAGAATATACTGAGGAATTCAGACATTTTTAAAAGTACATCTGCCTCAGGATTATTTTCATCACAGATGAACTCTTCATTAATTTTGTATGCTAAAAGTGTTTGTCCATTTCTGTCTCCAGATATGTTATTTGCAAGGTGAAAAATCTCTTATTACATTTTTTGCATATATTTAATTTTATGGGAAACATAATTGATGTGAAAAAGGCAATAACTTACAATGTGAAAAATATCAGATTTTATAAATATAATTTATGCATATTTTTAAAGCTTTATTAAATAATTTTATTTCTAAAATTGCATCTTTCTTAATATAATCAATGAAGAAGCAGTTAAAAATATACATGAAAAACCATGATTTTGAACCTAAAATGTAAGGTTGCCTTTTCACATCTGTGGATTATCTGCAATTATGGAAATAAAACCAGTATTTTAACATACATTTAATAGTATTGTTTAGTAACTCTTAGAACTCTTGCAAATTCAAATTCTATGGGGCAGACAATACAGATGCTTTCACCCATGATGGGTAGTCTTTTATGAAAGAAAAATATCCATTTAGTAAATAAAGTAAAAACAAAAATGAATAGAAACAGTATCTTTCAGGAAAAATATATTAACAAATTGGCTAGTCCTTTAATTTATAAAGGGTTCATTCAGTAAGTTAAAGTGGGAAAAATGGATTATGATGTTACTTTTTGATTTTTTAATTTGTGCTAATTGATTTCATTACTTTTCAGAGTATTGGTCTTCATTTTAGCTTAACGTTTATTCTTACAGGGTATAATAATAGTTTTTATTTAGAACTTAACATTTGTAATTTGTAATACCTAATATTCAGTAGATTAATATAATAAAGTTAATTTCCATTTTAAAAGAAATCATTAAATTACTAATGACTTAACGCTTCTACTAATTTTTGTTGATAAGTTATTTGAATTATTTTTAAAATTAAAATTGTTATTATACCCGGGTTCGATCCCTGGGTCAAGAAGATCCCCTAGAGAAGGAAATGGCAATCCACTCCAGTACTCTTGCCTGGAAAATTCCATGGATGGAGGAGCTTGGTGGGCTACAGTCCATGGGGTCGCAAAGAGTCAGACACGACTGAGCGACTTTACTTTGTTTCTTTCTTTCTTTATTTTTATGGTGATTATCAATAACATTATTATTAAAATATCTTAAATGATTAATTTGAAATATTAATATATGAATCTTTCCTAGTATTTTGCATCAAAGAACAAGATGTTAGGCAATATATCTCTCCATGCATCTACCATTATTTTGGATAATTGGACGTGATGCTTTAGTAGTGAAATAGGCTTTAGTATTTATAAAAATTCAAGGTCAGTATATAGTAAAAGTGTCTTAAGGTCTGTCTTTTATGTCTGTTAGTAGATAGATCTTAGTCTACTTAATCAGTCCAATAAACCATTTATATAGTAATTATTTTTATGTAGCACTTAGTATGTATCAGGCACTATTTTAAGTACTGAAGAATATACTGATGTTGAAGACAGAATCCCTGTGTCCAAGAAGCTAAAGTTTGGTGGTTGGAAACAGATGTAACAAAATAATTTCGGGTATTGATAGCTGTTACAGAAGAGAGTCCAGTAGTAGAGTATGAGAGTTCAGCCAGAGCAGTTGGTAAAGGCCTTGTTGGACGAGGCGACTTTTCCGCTTTTTGCTAAATGATGAGAAGGATACAGCACATAAATAATCTTAAGGAATTTTTCGGGGAAATAATTCAGAGGGATCGAAGGACAGGAATCTTTTTAGAGATATGCGATATTAAGGATAGCTGTCTGGGTAGATTGGTAGACTTGCTGAAGAAAAAAACAATGACAGATTTTTGAATCTGAATTATATTATTTCAGTGAAGAAAGTGGTAAAGTTATTAACCAAGTATGAAGAAGGATATTGAGATATGTTTATGGAGAGAGAGAATGTGGTATTTATCTGAAGAGTGGGTTTACTGGGGCAAGGAGTAGGATTGTTTGGCATTGTTGTATACCCCTTTCAGATACATGAGTATACATTTGAAGTAGATCTGGTTAGCATGCTTATGTGAGTTGTGTATGTGTGTGCTCTTATGTTCTGCTGTGGTGCCTAGTCCTAGAGGAAGCAGATGATTGGATTGGGGTGTTGTTAGATGAGCACAAGAGAAGGAGAGAGGGTAAGGGAGTCGGGGGTACTGTGTTATAAACTAGACCGCAGAATCTAGGATGGTTGAGGAGAGAAGGATATCTAGACCATGTGTGTGCAAAGCCTTTTCGGTCGTGTCTGACTCTGTGACCCTATGGGCTATAGCCCACCAGGCTCCTCTATTCATGAGATTCTCCAGGCAAGGGTACTGGCATGGGTTGCCATTTCCTTCTCCAGGGGATCTTCCTGACCCAGGGATCGAACTCATGTCTCTTATGTCTCCTGCATTGGCAGGTGGGTTCTTTACCACTAGTGCCACCTGGGAAGCCATCAAGTAAAGAATCAAGAGGCTGTGGAATTGGACGGCCAAGTTTTGGGGTCTGGAAATCCCCAAGAATAACAGGAGTAGTGGTGGAAAGTAGGTGCTGAATTCATCAATGAGTGAGGGGAAGTGACTGGAGGCTAATAGGTAATGTCAACAAGGAGGGAAAGGGGTAATAGTCTGGTAATGCCTTTCAAAGGTGCTATAAGTTTTTAAGGAAGAAAGAGGAAAGAACAAGTGAGTTTGATGGAAAGTGACAAGGGCCATCAAGGAGAACTACTCTGTCTCTAGGCTTTGAGGTACGAGGGATGTGAGGAAAAGCAGCTTCCACTTGAGAGGACCACGGGAGAAGCAATGTCCTAAGAGCACAGCCAGTTGCACTTATGGTGAGGGAAACATTCAAGGATAGGAGAGCTTACTGGTAATTAGGTTGAACATCTAATTTATTATATAAATGAGGGAAATTTTATCTATTGGGTGTGACACCGTACAAACAGTAAAGTGATATAGGAATGTTCAAATGGTAATACATAGTCACCCTATTGATCACTGCCCATGAATTCTAGAAGGTGCAGTGGAAAGAATTGTTCATTGTGTGTATTTTTCCCAACCAATGAATTAAATCAGTTTCTGAGGACACTGACCTAGTGTTCCACAAATTTAACTCAGTTCTGATACCCCTGAGAGACAGTGGCGGATTCCACAGACTAAGGGCTCAACCTCCCAAGTCACCCCCCTGCTTCAGGTCCAGGTTGTCACCTGTGCCTTCTGACCAGCTGGCTGTAGACTGAAAGGTCCAACAGTCCTTGCCTTGGGTTGGATTAGTTTGCTGGAATGGCTCACAGAACTTGGAGAAACATTTTACTTATGAGATTGGCAGTTTGTTATTGAAGGATGTAACTCAAAAAGAGCCAGATGGAAGAATTACATAGGATAAGGTATATGGGATGGGGCTTGGAGCTTCCGTGTCCTCTCTAGGCTCATCACCCTCCCTGAATCTTGATATTTTCACCAACCTGGAAGCTCTCTGAACACTTTCCTTTTTGGATTTTTACAGAAGCTTTGTTATATGATTGATTAAATCAATGACCTTTGGAGATTGATTAGGCCTCCAACCGCTCTCCTCTTCATGATCTTTCTAATTATGGCTTATTTTACTTAGAGTTATAGCCTCCAGAATCGTCCATGCTGTTGAAAATGGCAGAATTTCCTTTTTAAAAATCATTAAACACACACACACACACCACATTTTATTTATCCATTGAAGGACACTTAGTTTACTTCCATATTTTGGCTGTTGTGAATAATCCTGTAGTAACATGGCAGTACTGAAAGTTTCAACCCTCCAATCCTGTGGCTGGTACTCCTGGCAGCAGGCCCCCATCAAGTGCTTAAAAGTCACCTTGTCAACATAAACTCAGGGTTGGTAGAAAGGGGTTTGTTATAAACGTTAGGACCCCTTTATTGCTTTTATCACTTAGGAAATTCCAAAGATTTTAGGAGCTCTGTCAAAAATGAGAAAGATGAAATAAATATTTCTTGTTATAAATCACAGTATCACAGTTTGTAAGGATAGGAAGAGTAGGAAATGGATTTTTAGAGAAGTCTAGTGGTGAGTCTATAGCATGATAGATCATCTTGGAAGTTTGCATTCTTATTGAAATGACTGGACATGTAAAGTATGGTGGGACTCATCCTGAGGTCAGAACACTCAGTAAATCTTTAAACCCCAAGAATGTTTTTTTATTGTTATAAAGGAATAATTGGCAAATATGATTGTATATATTTATATAATGTGATGATTTGATATACATATGCATTATAAAATGATTACCAAGATAAAAATAATTAACATATCCATCACCTCAAATAGTTGACACTGGCAACTCTTTTGTGTATATCTGGTGAGAATGCTTAGGATCGAATGCACAAAGTAACTTGATATTTGTGTATACTGCAAAATGATCATCTCAATAAGTCTAGTTAATATCCATAATCATACAGAATTGCAGTTTTTTTTTACTTGCTATGAGAACTTTCAAGATTTACTTTCATAGCAACTTTCAAATATACAAATATTATTAAGTATAGTCCCCATGCTATATATTAGATCCTCAGAACTTATTCTTATTGTAACTGAAAATTTGTGCCCTTTGCCCTGTATCACCCTATTCCCCCTTACCCCAGCCCCTGGCAACTACCATTCTATTTTCTTTTCTGATTTTCTTTTCTTTTTTTAAGATTTCACATATAAGTGATACCATTTAGTATTTGTCTGTCTTTATTTTACTTAGCATAGTGCCCTCCACTGTACATCCATGTTGTTGCACATGGCAGGATTTTATGGCTGAATAATATTCGTGTGTGTCTGTGTGTATGTGTGTGTGTGTAATATTTTCTCTTAATCTGTTGACCCATTGAAGTACCTTTAGATTGTGTTCATGTTTTGGCTATTGTGAAAAATGCTGTAACTTGAGGATGCAAGTTTGTCTTAAAGATTCTGATTTTAATTCTTTCATATATATACCCAGAAGTGGGATTGCTGTACCATATGGTGGCTTTATTTTTTTATTTTTTGAGGAACTGTCATACTGTTTTCCATAGTAGCTGTACCATTTTTACATTTCTACCTGAAATGTTTAGGGGTTCCCTTTTCTCAACATTTTTATTCTCTCTTGTGTTCTTCATGCTAGCTCTTTTAACAGGTATGAGATGATAACTCATTGTAGTTTTAAACTTTTTTATTTCTTATTGTAGTATAGTTGGTTTACAGTTATCATATTTTGCAGTATTCTTGCCTGGAAAATTACGTGGTCAGAGGAGCCTGGCAGGCTACATGGGGTCGCAAAGAGTTGGAAATGACTGACTGACTAATACTGTCATATTAATTTCAGGTGTACCACACAGTGATTCAGTTATATATATGTATCTGTATGTATATATATGTATCTGTGTGTGTATATGTATATATATATTCTTTTTCAGATTCTTTTCCATTATAGGTTACTATAGAATATTGAATATATTTCCCTGTGCTCTACAGTAGGTCTTTCTTGATGATCTGTTTTATATATAGTAGTGTGCATATGTTAATTCCAGCCTTCTAAATTAAAAGGGATAAATTGCCCCTCCTCCCCTTTCCCCTTTGGTAACCATAAGTTTGTTTTCTGTGTCTGTGAGTCTGTTTCTGCTTCGTAAATGAGTTCATTTGTGTTTTTTATTCCACATATAAGCGACGTCACAATACTTGTTTTTCTCTGACTTCACTTAGCATGATAAACTCTAAGTCCATCCATGTTGCTACAAATGGTGTTATTTTGTTCTTTTTTAATGACTGAGTAATATTCCACCACCCACCCACACACCACACACACACACACACACACACACACACACACACCACTTCTTCTATATCCATTCATCTGTCAGTGGACATATAAGTTGCTTCCATGTCTTACTATTGTAAGTAGTGATGCAGTGAACATTGGGGTGCATGTATCTTTTTGAATTATAGTTTTCTCTGGATATATGCCCAGGGGTGGGATTGCAGGATCATATGCTAGCTCTGTTTTTAATTTTTTAAGGAACTTCCATACTGTTCTCCATAGTGGCTACATAATTATGGTTTTGATTTTCATTTCTCTGATGATTAGTAGAATAAGACCCAACTGTAAACATTCCATAAGATGCTCCAGACACTTTAAAAGTCAAGACAAGGTTAAAAGTAAAAGGTTGAAAAGAGATACACCATGCAGATTTTGACTTCTAAAATTTTCTAATCCATGTTATTTTATCCTTCATCCAGCATATATATATTTAACACCTAGCAGCTGTCAGGTACTGTCTTAAGTACAATGTTGTATGTTTAAAAAAATCTCGTTATTTGGATTTTCCTTTATTTTGAAGTTAGGAAAAGTTGAGAGTGGTAGGAGATTTTCACATAAATGTTTGTTCCTAAAAAAGTCTTATTCTTAAAGGAAAAAAGCCAATTTTCACAGCCTGACTGTCCAGTTAATTCTTTTTTGTGGTTATAAATGTCTACCAGAAAAAAATAGAATACTTTTAGTCACAGTGGTAGGCATCAGTAGTCTTTAGTAAATCCTTTAATCCTGTCTGGATCTTTTATAAGGAAGGATATAACAACAGTAATATTTTATTATGTATTTTTTTGATTAAAATAGTTGTCTAAATCCTTGTGATCTGTTCATTAATTCTTTAATGTATTACTTTAGAAACCATGTCACATTTACTTCCTTTCTGAATGGAAAATGGAATCTAATTTTTCCTCTTGAGTGCAGGATGTTGTTCTCGACATGTGGTGAATCCCTGTCAGAAATGAATAAAAGCTTCATTAGATGTTTCTTATAAAGAAAATTAATTTTCTTTTCTTAACCTACTTCATTATCAAAATATAATCAGAAAAAGGATTCTAATATATGTTGACAGGGTTTTCCTACAGAGAGGTTGTTCCAGTTGACTTGATGATTTCTACAGGAAAATTCCTTGCCTAGTGCATAATTTAGGTATGATAGTACCAAGGGACTGCACTGACCAATGATTTCAGTGAGGAAATCATGTTGAAAACAAAATATTTCATGTAAAATATATGACTTTCTTCATGTTCTTATTTAATATTTAATAAATCCAGTCCTGAAGGATAGTGTTTGAAATGCAAGTTCAGCTACCTGACTGATAATTTTGCATGCCACAATTAAAGCTGTCAAAACAGTCTTTTTAAAATAGAACTAAAAAGGGATTGAGTGCTTGTTGTCTGAAGTTGTACTAACATTACTTGATGTGAATACAGGATTTCCACAAAAGGTGAGGCTAAAAAATACTTTCTGGCTCTAAGTACAGCACTACCCATAACATGCATCAAAGGAAGCAGTGTATTTTTCAAGGCTATGGTGAGATCTTTTAATTATTTAGTTATATGTATGAAAAAGCAGGCATAGCCAAAAAAATTTATGAAGAAACATGTACGTAAACATTTCTGAAATTAGCTGATGGAACAAAGAGCCTCAAATATGTTGTTATAATATGGAAAAGAAAATAGGGTGATATATGGAGAATCCTAAAATAGTTCATAAAGAATATCATACATCTGACAGAACTGCTTTTAATTTATTATCTTAGGACTGCATAGAGTAAGTGAAGTAAGGTAATAAATAGCTCGTCAATTCCTAGTCTTTTCTTTTGCAAAACATATTTTTAAATGATCAAAATCCAAAATGTTTCCTAATTCACAATAAAATTCTCATTCTGCATTGCTAAGCATCTAGCAAGCAGTGATACAGAATTGTATAATTTAGATATAGATATAGTTCTTGCATTTAGATTGGATATAGATACAGTTTTTGCATCAACTTTTTGCTCCTCTTTCACTTTATTTGCCCATATATTTAAAACAGTCTAGAAAAATTCTCTCCCTTTATCTCCCTCCCTCTCTGCATTCTTTTTTTTGTGTGTGTATGTAATAAAGTTTATTAAAGTATAAAAGGGATAGAGAAAGCTTCTGACATAGGCATCAGAAGGGGGCAGAAAGAGTACCCCCTTGCTAGTGTTAGCAGTGGAGTTATATACTCTAAGATAACAGGATTAGCCAGAGGTTTAATCCAGAGACTGTCCTTCAGGCAGGATACATTATTGTTATAATCCTTGTAAAGACAGTCCTACTCCCATAATTTACATTTTAAGATAACAGAACTTAACCTGATGTTATTGTAAGCCAGGTTCCTGATTGTCAGATTTTAGAATTCTGGTAGAAATTTTGTGACAAATTCTGTAGCAGCATCTCAAACTTAATGTCCGGGGTGAATCTCGCCACTCCTTTCAAGTAGAAAATGAATGATAAAATCTGTACTGTAATATCAAATGTTCTGCTCTCAAACTGACTGACTTGCTCAAAAGTCAGGAAGAGCAAAGAGAAACATTGGTCCCTGCAGTATGTGAAATTTTAAAATGTGTATGTTACCTTTTGAAGGAAAAGCTAAATTGTTGTTTAAAGGTTTTTGGCTAAAAGCTTTACTATCTACTCCCCAGTAACTCTCCCTTGGCTTCATATTGTGGTTATCTCCAGCTGAGTGCTGGAGATGGGCCAGCTATGGTTGGTCACTGCATTAGAGTGCAGGGAGTCAGCTTTACCTGAGGCGAACTGTTACGAAAGTGAAACTCTTCTTCAGAGCCCTTAAGGGCACTTGGCAGTTCCATTAGCAGTTATGCCCAAAACAGAAAACCTTGTGGAGCCTGGACCAGGCTGAAGCATGCTGATCCTCCCTGTGCAGAAAGAGTACTCTGGATTGTGGAGATGCTGCTGCCCAGGACCCTTAACATACTGTGATCTCTTTCAGGGTTGCCTTTCTAGATGTGAGGTTTTCGTTACTGTATCTCTAGAGCTCCTGATGAAAAACAGATGTGTTCTCTCAAAAGCGCAAGATACATGTGATTAAGAAAGAAAAAGTAAATGTTCGCTGATCTACAAAGACCCTCATAAACTAGAGATAGCAGAAAGAGAAGAGGGGCATGAAGGTCGTTCAGAGAAGCAGGGAGTTCAAGCCCCCGAAATGCTGCACCTATAGCTATCAGTCTTGAGAATATTAAGCCCCTCCCCAGATCACAAAGATTCCTTTATGAAATACTCATGGTAGAGAATTTTTATAAAATCATTAAAGTGATTTCTTAAAAATATACCTGTCTATATACATCCCTAGGAGCACTGTCCCCATCAGAATAGTCAGGTCAAGATGTTATACACATTCTCCATAATATTTTAGGAATCTTCCTGAATTGCATCCAGAATACAGGTCAATTTTTTCATATTCTTAAAGGTAAGAAAGTTATCTCTTGATTGTTGATTTGTTATTCAAATAATTTAGCTCAAAATAGGAAAGTGGAAATCAACGTAGTTTTACTGCAAAAATTTGGTGAAGAAATTATAATTTGTTTCTTTTGAGTTAAAAAGAAAACCCAAGCACTTCACCATTTCTGTACATCAAGCCTGATTTCTCATGTAGTATAAATGCTTCATGAAGGAGTCTGCTGATGTGAAAGAAAAAGTCCATATTTGTGTTACTTTTACATCAGACATTTAGACATTTAAGGCTTCTAAATCTTATGGATTTCTTCTGATTTGTTTAATTACTGATTAATATTTATTATATTAAATTTTTGGCCCCACAAAATCATCTTAATGTGTTTGCTCAGTCTGTGAAAATAATTGCTAAAATTTGTTCATGTTAATTTTATTTTACAGTCATCTTTTCTTTCATCTATATTTGACTCCTCAATAATTAAATCTATCTTGATGAACTAAGTCTTGGCTTTTCAACATTTTCATGTTGAAATTTTCATAGATCTTCTAGATAATTAGATAACTTACCATTTCTTATATAATTGTGAATTATTAAAACTTCCAAAGAGCCCAAACTGTTCTACCTTAATATAACTTCAACTATATGAGCTCTTAGCAGGTCAAAATACCTTTCAGAAAACAAATTTTTTGATCAGTATCATAACCAGTCACCTGACATGAAGCAACAGGAATGTGCAAGAACGATATCAAGACTTTACTAGCTGATTTTGGTTGTTCTTGAACGTGTAACTGCAAGTTGCAATGTTGCAGTATTTTCTGTTTTAGTCAGTCTTCTTTTTTATAATAACTGAGCACGGTACAGTACTTACAGTATTTTTCTATAACAACAAAAAGGAGCTTCTGGTTGTGAATTGCAGCTTACTTGCTTTCACTGGACCCTGTTTTGTTACTGATTCCTGAGAGTTCTGATGAAGGGGAGTTGCTAGTAAATGCATTTGTGGCCAGATTTCCATCCTGCCTAAACCCCCATTTTACTTCCAACCCCAGGGGGTTGAGCTTGATCATATTTAAACCTCAGTGACTCTCTTTTTATCTTTTCTCACTTTAAAGTCGAGATCTTCCTTTTTCCCTAAAACCTTATCTTGCCATGTGTGCATGTGTGCTCAGTTGTACCCTACTCTTTGCAACTCCATGGACCATCACCCACCAGGCTCCTCTGTCCATGGGGTTTTCCAGGCAAGAATACTGGGGTGGGTTGCCATTTCCTGCTCCAGGAGATCTTCCCTACTCAGGGATTGAACCCATGTCTCTTGCATCTCCTACACTGACAGGCAGATTCTTCACCACTCTGCCACCTGGGAATCTCAAAGCCTTATTGAGGTCCATTTAAATAAGGCCTCAAAAGAGTGATTGGACAGTAAGTACACTCAGGCCTGTAACAGCATCTGTTGAAGAAAACATAGAGTGGGGAGAAGCAATAGGAGAATTGGGTTTCTCACTGACGTTCACCTGTTGAAGCAGAGCACAGAAATATTTTTAACAGTGCTGAGTGAAGGCCCTGGCCCTTGGGATGTAAAATGTTGAATATTAATTATTGGAGGATGAATCAGCCCATCCCCTGCCATGATCAGGAGCTAGTATCCAAGCCTTAGGGCTACAGCTGTATAACACAGTAGAATCTACACTTGTTCCATCCCCTTGGTATTTGCTAAATCATCTCTCTACAGAGGCTAACCACCTTTCTGTGGAGCCTCTGCATTCTCAACCTTGTTCACCGTTCTCTCCCACACAGTAAGGTGGCCAGTGATAGATGAGAGCAAATGTTGCCTTAACCACTTCTCATCATGACCCTGTGTTCCTCTTACCAAAGCATCCAGTCATTAGTCCTCAGGAAGGTGGTGAGTGGGACATCAATCTGGGGTACTTCTCACCTCAGTTTTGTCACAGGCTCACTCAAGAGAGTTGCTCCCTCGTGGTAGAGAGGCTGTGATGAAACAATTTGTTTTAGATATGTGGATATGACATTGGTGGCCTGAGCACTAACTTTTTTTTTCAACAACCTGCACATGCTTTAATTTTAAAAATGCCAGTTGCTAGCATTTCACATTGGGAATCTCACTTAAAATTTAAGATTTCTCTTTTGTTTTAAAAAATTGAAAAATTTTGCCTACTTGAGCCTGTATTCCTTCCTGGCGACAGATGGAGGTCAGTGTTGCCTGTCTCCTTTGGACGTGCATTCTTTGTCCATTTTTCCCTGGCCCAGAGCACAGTCACTTGTATTATTGCCTGGCTCCTGTGTTCATTTGAGTCTGAACCTTTTGTTTTAGAATCTCACTGAATGTGTGTGACTGCTGATGTATTGCCCCTATCATGTCTGTCTAATCTAAAGGCACAAAAATGAGACAGATTAACAGTTACAAAAATATCGTTTCTAAGATGTTTCCAGTTTTTACTTTGGACTCGGCAATTTGCTGAAAGTGTTAGTGTAAGTTTTTAGTAGAGAACAATCGTATTTCTATATGAATTGAATTGCTCGTTCAAAATCTTTGTTCCTTGGGGGTGGAGGCAAGGTTAGGGAGGACATTTCCTGCTGCTGCTGTCTGCACTTAAAACCTTTTACACAATTTTGATTCCAGCTGGAGTGCTTGAGTAAAAATTTTATTGTACAGGAATAATGCTCAAATTGTTTTGAAGGAATAGTGTTTGTCTTGAACATAAGTGACAATAGCACGAGACAGCAGGTTAGTGGAGCCTCATGAAGCACTGGGCTGTCTGGGTAGCTCAGATGGTAAAGAATGTGCCTGCAATGCGGGAAGCCTGGCTCCAACTGCTGGATTGGGAAGATCCCGTGGAGAAGGGGATGGTAACCCACTCCATTATTCTTGTGTGGAGAATTCCATGGGCAGAACAGCCTGGTGGGTTACAGTCCATGGGGTTGCAAAGAGTTGGACATGACTGAGCGATTTTACTCACTCACTTCATAAAGTACTGGATATAACTGATCCCAGATTCAGAGACTGCTCACTTTCCACTGTTCTTCATACCTTCCTAGAGTGTTTGTATCTGAGGGGAGTAGGGCATATTGAAGATGCATGCCAGAAACTAAAGCAAAAGTGGTTCTATTTCTGTTGCTTTCTGGTAAATCTGAAGAGTTTTTAGGCGAGATCTTGACACTTTATTTCATTCTTACTTTTCCTCCTAAGTTGAGAGAAGGTGCTAAAAGCATATGTTATAGAATGAGCATCTGAGGAAGTGCTCTAAATTTGGTAAATGAATGTAAAACTGTTGAAGTGGCTAGCTTTTCTGGAGAGCATCAAGAGTAGAGTGTGTGTGGAGCAATAAATGAGGCAGAGAAAAAATGGGGTGCAGGGAGGGAAAGAGAGAGATAGGGAGAGAATGCCCATGTGTGCGTGTAGTATGTAGGATTGAAGGATTTTAGCAAAGAACTAACACTGAATTGGAAACAATTCTGGGCATCTGTGAGATGCAACAGACTATAGAGTTGAAATGCCAAAGCCGCCTTTTGCTTGCTTTCTTACACATCTGCTCTTCTGGCTGCTACTGACATTTGCACGTTTTGAGTCTTTTAAGAAATTTTAAGGTGAAGTAACTGATCAGGTCTGTAAGTATTACTCGAAAGATGAGGCAAAATCACAATTGTGGTGACTTTTGGAAAACTGTTGATCTGAATGTGAAGTGACATCTAAGAGGCAAGTAGGGCAGAGCTGTTAGCAGATTGTAGATGGTTCATTTCCAAAGCCATGCAGTTATTTCAGTATTGACCCAAGTCTGCAAACACTGTGTGGAAGTGTCCATTTCATTTTTATTTTCAGCTCACAACAAACCAAAAAAATTGTACTACATTTGGAATCATCAGTTGCCTTTCATGATGAAATCAAAGATATATAAGTTGCTATCTTAATATGAAGATTTTATTTATGAAAAATTTAAATGATTATATTTCTACAGTACACTCCAATTTATAACTTGAAGATATAAAAATATAATGTAAGCTTATTCAGTTAGTTAAAAAAACAATATAAAATAACACATTAATGGTAAATGGTATAATACAATATATGTCTACCTGGTCTGTATATTTTAGTAGTAAAGGGAGAACCTTAATTCAAATGTTTAAAAGGCAATCTTTAATTGACATGGTTGTTAATCTAAATGTGGGTGCTTGAAAGGAAAAAAGACACAGAGAACCTTGCAGGTGCCCGATCATCTTACTGGAAGCTTGAAACCTGAGAGAATTATCTGACATTCTGGTCAAAAAAAATGCTTATAAAACCCTATAAGCTGATGCAGAATTCATCAGGGTTAAGAACCAATAATCAATTTTAGGGGCCAGTTTCTGTAAGCTACCTTCTAGTGTAATGATATAATCTTACTAACTTGTGCATCCTATGTTGTCACATGGTAAGTACTAAGTTAATGACAAGAAGATGAATGATTTATTTAGATGCTAAGATTCTGATTCAGTGTCATGGTAGCTTGTAATTCAGAGAAGTTTAAAATGTAAGCATATTATCGGATACCCATGACTCTGACTTGCTTATTAGATAACCTAAAAATTCATATGGTTAAACTAAGACAGAAAGCCTGATTTCTGAAGGGATTCCTAATCATAGAAGGAAAAAAGGACTTTGGGGAAATCACTCTGTATGCTCATTTTTCCCACCTACTATTTTTATTTGTGTGAAATCAGGTTAATATAATCATCAAAGAAACTTCTGGAAGAATAGGATAAGACTAGAGGGAGTGAGAGGAAGTCATAAATCATTCTCTCTAGTAGGATATGTGTGGAAGGGAGGAAGCACCAGTTTCACTGTTTGATTTGCAGAGGGTTTATGTGAAATAGCCAGATCTTTTCTAACTGGTTTCTGGAGCTTCCTTCTTTCCATGGACTCATCTTGGTGTTACTGCTCATTTAGTGGAGTGCCCTGGAGCTGGGGTCAGGTTACTCTTTGAGGCCAAATCAGGTCTCCCACTTGTTTTTGAAAGGCTCTGAAATTGAGAATGGCTTTTATATTTTAAATGGTTGAAAAAAAAAACAAAGGAAGAATAATGTTTAGTAACAGGTCAGAATTGTATAAAGTCTAAATTTTAGCGTCCACAACTGCATTTTTATTGGCACATAGCTGCATTCATTTATTTACATATTATCTGTGGCTGTGTATACTCAGTGTCTGTCATCCTCTCACTTCCAGGAATAAAATATTAAAATTGTTGATTTTCCTTTGTAACTTATTTAATTTTTTTTGTGAATGAAATAATGTATGAAACTTAACCATTTGAAAGTTTATAACAGAAAAATGGTGTTTCCCAGTTCCACTCATTGCCACCCTCATTCCTTTTCCCCAGAGGCTATTTTCTTTGCCGCTTATGTTTATATTTCTAAGTAGTATACCCATGTTACTATTTCTTGATTTTTCTATTGTAGACGTTACCTGTTGTTTTCTGTTATGAAAGATGAGGATTTTGTTCTATATTCTACTTACTCATACTCTTGCCTTACTGCCGTTGCCTCAGTATGTTCACGTAAAATTTTTGTTTAACAAACAGTGGTTACATTTATTATAGTAATGGACTGATTGCTTCCTAGATCTACTGCATAGCTATTGTCCTTTGACTTTTCTTCACCATCTTGGAATTCCTTTGTCTCTTTTCTTTGTCGATTTCTTACTTTATTCTCATGTTTTTTTAATTGCTTTTCTAATCATTTTGGTGGATCCCATTCTCCAGTGGCTTCCTGATAGAAGATATGTGGGAGATAAACTTTTCAAGAATTTGCTTGTCTGAAATGCCTTGATTGATAATTTTGATGAAGATAGTATTGCAGTTTATAAATTTTTTTTCTTCATAAGACATTATTTCCTCTACTTCCAATTTCCAAGATTGCCATCAAGAAATTCAATGTGATGTTGATTCCTGATGCTTTATTGTTTTCTGGGAACTTTTATAAAGGTTTCTTTTTCATCCAGTGATCTGAAATTTCACAATTATATGTCTTAATGTAGATCTTTCTTCTTTTATTGTGTGGAGTACTTGGTTCCTTTCAATCTAGGGACTCATATCCTTCAGTTCTGAAAACTTTTTTCTTGTATTAATTTTATTTTAGTTCTCTCTTTATTCTCTCTTTCTAGAATTCTTATTAATTAGATATAGGAACTTCCATATTTATTTTCATTTTCTCATTTCTCTCTTGTTTTCCATCTGTTTTGCAGTCCTGTTGTTCAGTCATGTCTGATTCTTTGTGACCTCATGAACTGCAGCATGCCAGGCTTCCCTATCCTTCACTATCTCCCACAGTTTGCTCGAACTCATATCCATCTAGTCAGTGATGCCATCCAACATCTCATCCTCTGTCGTCCCCTTCTCCTCTTGCCCTCAATCTTTCCCAGAATCAGGGTCTTTTCCAGTGAGTCAGCTCTTCGCATCAGGTGACCAAAGTATTGGAGCTTCAACTTAAGCATCAGTCCTTGCAATGAATAGTCAGGGTTAATTTCCTTTAGGATTGGTCTGATTTCCTTGCTGTCCAAGGGACTCTGAAGAGTCTTCTGCAACACCACAGTTCAAAAGCGTCAATTCAACACTCAAAAAACTAAGATGATGGCAGCCCATCCCATCACGTTATGGCAAATATATGGGGGAAAAGTGGAAACAGTGACAGATTTTATTTTCTTGGGCTGCAAAATCACTGAGGATGGTGACTGCAGCCACAAAATTAAAAGACACTGCTACTTGGAAGAAAAGCTATGACAAACCTAGACAGCGTATTAAAAAACAGAGACATCACTTTGCTGACAAAAATCTCTGTAATCAAAGCTATGGTTTCTCTAGTAGTCTCATATGGATGTGAGGGTTGGACCATAAAGAAGGCTGAGTGCTGAAGAATTGCTGCTTTTTAGTCTTACTTTCTGGTATATTTTATCACCCTTATCTCCAAATCTATATATTAAACTACTTTTTTGGCTAACATTTTTATTTCCAAGCGGTCTTTCTCTGTGTTATTCTTTGATTGTATTAATAACACATTATTCTTGTTTCACAGTTACAGTATCTTCCAGTAGAGCTCTAGTCATAGTTTGCTGTTGTTATTTTAATCTGTGCTCTATTTCTTCTGAGTGCCTTTTTTTTCTGCTCTGTTGGTTTTGATCTCTGTTTTTCATGTCAGAGAACTTCCTCAAGTTTCTGATGATCTTTGGCCCTTTGTTCATATTAACAAATGAGACATAAAAAGCTTAATGATGAAATTTCTGTACGTACAGTTGAGGCTTATCTATTGGGGAGCTTCATAATAGGATAGAAAGGCAATGAGCAGATTTTTTCACTTTGGTATAGCCAAATAATGTAGCTATTCACTTAGCAGTTCCATTTCCTCAGAGGAATCTTTAGTTTCATGCATGGATAGAATAAACGTGACTTCTAGCATGCTGGTAGCTGAGTAACGCACGGGGGGCTGGAGGTCTCATCTTTCTGTATGCAGAATTTAACTTGATCATTTTCAGTACAGTGTCTCACTCAACCATGCAAAGCTTTCTAGAAAGTAAACTTACTGTCTTTTGCCAGAATGTGTAGGTTGGGGTGAGGAGTAAGAGGATTCATTCAGCTGCATAGAACAGAGATGGGATCTTCCAACCAATCCTTAAAACTTCTAGACAGTGCCTCTAGTTTCTGAGTCCTTCTAGGAGAAATCTGTATTGTGAGTTGAGCTTTCTAGTCACTTTACTTCTCTCAGACCCCTGCCCCTGCCCCCATTACTTGCAAGATTGCAATTTTCTGTTATCTCTAATAAATTTTTTACTTTCACTTTTGTGTGTTGGGGCAAAGTAGTGATAAATATGTGTATGTAATCTACTGTGTTTAATAGGTCATGTAGAATTCTTTATTTTTCTAAATTATCTAATTAAAAATTCATATTGATGTATGTATTTTAATAATTTAGTAGTAAAGAAATACATGCATGTAATTTATACACACATATTTGAAGGTGTGCTCAAAATATTAACTGATGGAAGGTATTGGATAAGAAACACATTAGAAACTACTAATTTTAAGGATATATAGTTAAATTTTTGAAAAATATTTGAATATTAAGATAGAAGTTGAACTGAGGATTTCTTACGTCAGAAATACTAAAAAATTTGCAAGAGAAAAACATAATAAAGTTTGGTTTTGTTGCTTTGTATGCACATAAAAGCAAGTATACTAGATTAATTATGTAGCTTTTTAGAAGGTATCATTGGGTGGAAATTTTAAGAGTCATATTTAGCCCCAGTTTATGAGAGAATTTTTTTATATTTAGAACTATTCAAAAATGAAATTTGCTACTTTAAGATTTTATTTTTACCTTAATAATCTGTGTTTTTCCCCTCTTTTCTTTCATCATGCACATTTATGTCAAGTTTCCAGAGCTATTGTCCAAGAGGTTTTGCTTTTTGGTAATTTACTAGGCTAGAAAAGTTTTAAAATTCCTCCTAGGTCCAATCTATTATTTATAAAAATCAGATCTAAAGTTGTAAAACACTATATTAGGGTCAGTTTAAATAAGCAAAACAGAATGCAGAGTACTACTTATGTGTATAGTGTGTTTTGTAGTTATAACTTCATCTTTGGTATTAATATTTGTGGCTAAAGATTTATCTGATCGGTATGACTTACAGAAGGTGTTCCTCAATAGGACTTCTGCACAGCTCCTTGACTGTTTGAAAGAAAGGGCTTGTCTTGGTGGGAAAGACATCCATCCATTCCACTGGGCTATTTTTCATGTGGAATGAAAGTAATTAGATGTCTGGTTTTAGTAGTAGAGTATTAAGTCTTATCTTGAGGACACCCAAGGTTTATGTGATACCCAGGCATCAGTCAATTAGACTGAGAGGAAAAAAAAAAAGTCGATTTTATGAGTCTATCTATATGAGTCAGGTATTTGATTATCCTGAGAAAACAGGTCTGGCTCCTTTCAGTGAAGCTTTCCTTCTGCAATCAGTTAACTGCTGACTCTTGTTCTATTGACCCTCACTAATTTTGTTGCCTGGTCTGTCATTCCTTATCTGGAGTGGGAAGGAGGCTCCTCTGTAAATATCAACAACTGTTGAGGTTAAGGGAGGCACCATCTATTCTGGGATGGATCTTCATAGTGTGTGGCTGTGTGGAGGGCTGTTCTTTTTTTTTTTTTTGTGGCTTCCACCTAACACATTTTCTAATACCAAATTTTAAGTTCCTGCTCTCTCTTTTATACATAAAGCAGTTGTTGGACAACCATCATCAGTATAGATATTTACAAACTAGAATTTGACTTTGTCGTTACTTCATTCTTTAATTTTTATATTATTACATTAATAACTAACATATTATTAATATATTAGTTAATTAATTGGTTGTATTCTTACTAATGTAAAATCCCGCCTTTATATGGAAATGGAGTTTAGAGACTCAATAAATTATTTCTTCTTAGCTAAAGATTAGCTGGTGCTATTTCATTTTACTCTGTTTCTTTGTATCAAAAAAATGTAGTGGCTTGTTTAAAACAACAAACTTGACCTAATTATTTAATTAGAATAAATAATTAGAACACTCACTTACAGTCTAGTGCTGCTGGTTTCATGTTGTTTGTTGGATATTATTTGAATCTCTATATCTGTTCCCTAAATAGTCTAAAATTTGTTTGTTAGGTTGAGTCATATCAGATTTCTGTAATTTTAAGACAAAATTTCTGAAGTCTAGCTAAATTATATGTTAGCTCTTAGACTCAGAATGAGGAATTCACTGGGATAGACTTCTTTCTGACCGAGCTCTCTCTCCACAGTGGCATACGATTCATTGCTGCTGAATACTTCTTCCCTTATCACCTTAAGTCAAACTGAAATGTGACATTTATAAACTGTGATGCATTTAGATCCAAAGAAGTTAGACATTCTAGAAAGGCACACGGCTTAAGAGTACAAATTTGCTTCTATTTTGACTGTCCCACATAATATGTGTAATATGGAGCTACTAAAAATTTAGTTCTCATCTGAGCCTGAAGAACTCGATCCTTTCCTTCTCTCCAACACATAGCTGTAGTCTTATTGAATGAAGTCATGTGAAGGTTCCTGAGCATCCTGTTTTATTTCTCATTTCTACACCATCACTGTTTCTCTATCCATTATTATCTTTTTCTTTTTAGTTGGCATGCAATTTTTCAAGACAAAGTTGATGTACTTTGATGTATTTTTTCGCTTTGAAACTTCTGATGAGCCAAAGTAGGGTAGATAACTCCTTCCTTTATGCCACTCCCTACCAAGTATTGCAACCTTTGTTATACCATGTAGTCATTTTATTAACATGCAAGTCTCTCTTAAAACTCTGTACTCCAAGTGCTCAATAAATGTTGAATGAATGCTATTTATTATGTCTAGAATGTTTTGCATCAGTTGTCAATTGCTGTATAAATCCCTATATTTATGGGTTAAAGCCACTCTGATTTGTCTGCACAATTTTTCTGTTGTCCTCATTTGATCTCACTCATGTGACTGTGTTCTGCTGGCAGTTTGACTGGGGATCAGAGGGTCTTATATAGCCTTATTCATGTGTCTGGTGCCTCAGTTGGAACAGTTGGAGTGACCAATCCTCTCTCTCTTTGTGATCTTTCATCTGTGCTCCGTCACATGATGGTGGTCTAGTCCTAATGGATGGGTGCTTCTAAAGCCTCCATTATGTCATATTTGGTGGTATTCCCTTGACCAAATCAGGTCACGTGGTCAAGCTCAGAGTCAGTGTGGGAAAGGACTGTACAGGGGCCTGGATGCCAGAACACATGGTTCATTGCGGGCCACTAATGTAATAATTCAGGATGTTTACTTATCTCATGGTCTAGCTGTTAAAGAACTTTGTTCAAAACTCCCTTTTTGTCCTCTAAAAAGCCTTCCATGTTCCCCTAAAGATTTTTTAATGTATTTCTATTGCTCATAGTCCTCAATTATCTCACCTGGAAGCAGCAGTGAGGTGTTCATCCAGAACTTGGAGAATGTATTCATTTTTACTTCAGCTTACTCCAGAAAAATTTAAGGCAGCAATTTGGAAATAGAGGGTGTAGGGTCACCTTGGAAACTTTAATTGTATAGCATATAAGATTTAGTACTATATGTACTATAAGATTTAGTACATATTGATTCAAAATTCAAGTCAGTCTTTACCGAAGGTATCAATATATCTAAAAGAAATATGTTGTTTTTCAAATTTCGATTTTGAAAAGATAAAAGCAAAACCCCCGATACCCTGTGTATCGGGAGGGAGAAGGGCTCAGGGAGAAGGGCACTCTTGGGTGCTGTGGGATTAGAATTGGAATTGTTCTCTAAAGCCATTTGGTAGTCTGTATTGAAACCTTAAAAAGTTCATTTTGTGTCAGACCCAGTGATTCTACTTCTAGAAAATTATTCTAAGGGAATAATCAAGACAGTTTTGTGCAGTGATATGTTTATTGATGCATTATTTATGCAGAGAAAAGGGAAAAAAATCCAAATTGGGAAACGATGATTTTTTTCAACAATGAATGATGAGTCATTCATTCCATGGAATAGTTATGTAATGGAATATTATGCCATCAATAAGAAGCTCTATAGGAAGAAATTGTTATGAATATGGAAATTACTCACAATGTAAAATGTAAGTGATTCAAAGGTATATAGAGGATTAATTCAGTTCTGTAAAACCCTGAGTATATATGTATGTTCAGTGATCACAAATGTATTAACACACTTTATTTGGCACTACGGCTTTTTTGTAAAGAAGAAAGACATGGTCACTTCCCTTACTCTGCTTACAATTTGTGGGAAAAATAGATGCTGAATGGCTTTGATGCTGATGGGGTAATAGCTATAGTTACACTGAAAATGGAAAGGCTAAGAAGAAAAAGGAACAAGCCAGAGAGCTTGTTGGTTTGAAAAGACTGAGTGAGTTTTGAAGGGGTTAAATATATTTTGCAGGTGGGAAAGAATTGTATGTGTGAAATATTAAGAGAGAATAAATCAAAAGAGGTAAAAAGATTTTTAAGAATTTCTACTACGAACAAAGCTAGTGGAGGTAATGGAATTCCAGTTGGGCTATTTCAAATCCTGAAAGATGATGCTGTGAAAGTGCTGCATTCGATATGCCAGCAAATTTGGAAAACTACTAGAAGCAGTGGCCACAGGACTGGAAAAGGTCAGTTTTCATCCCAATCCCAAAGAAAGGCAATGCCAAAAAATGCTCTAACTACCGCACAATTGCACTCATTTCACACGCTAGTAAAGTTAAATGCTTAAAATTCTCCAAGCCAAGCTTCAGCAATACATGACCCCTGAACTTCCAGATGGTCAAGCTGGTTTTAGAAAAGGCAGAGGAACCAGAGATCAAATTGCCAACATCCGCTGGATCATTGAAAAAGCAAGAGAGTTCCAGAAAAACATCTATATCTGCTTTATGGACTATGCCAAAGCCTTTGACTGTGTGGATCACAATAAACTGTGGAAAATTCAGAAAGAGATGGGAATACCAGACCACCTGACCTGCCTCTTGAGAAACCTGTATGCAGTTCAGGAAGCAACAGTTAGACCTGGACATGGAACAACAGACTGGTTTCAAATAGGAAAAGGAGTATATCAAGGCTGTATAATGTCACCCTGCTTATTTAACTTATATGCAGAGTACCTCATGTGAAACACTGGGCTGGAGGAAGCAGAAGCTGGAATCTAGACTGCTGGGAGAAATATCAATAACCTCAGATATGCAGATGACACCACCCTTATGGCAGAAAGTGAAGAAGAACTAAAAAGCCTCTTGATGAAAGTGAAAGAGGAGAGTGAAAAAGTTGGCTTAAAGCTCAACATTCAGAAAACTAAGATCATGGCATCCAGTCCCATCACTTCATGGGAAATAGATGGGGAAACAGTGGAAACAGTGTCAGACTTTACTTTTTTGGGCTCCAAAATCACTGCAGATGGTGACTGCAGCCATGAAATTAAAAGACGCTTACTCCTTGGAAGGAAATTTATGACCAGCCTAGATAGCATATTAAAAAGCAGAGACATTACTTTGCCAACAAAGGTCCATCTAGTCAGGGCTATGGTTTTTCCAGTAGTCATGTATGGATGTGAGAGTTGGACGGTGAAGAAAGCTGAGCGCTGAAGAATTGATGCTTTTTAACTGTGGTGTTGAAGACTCTTGAGAGTCCCTTGGACTGCAAGGAGATCCAATCAGTCCATCCTAAAGGAGATCAGTCCTGGGTGTTCATTGGAAGGACTGATTTTGAAGCTGAAACTCCAATACTTTGGCCACCTGATGCGAAGAGCTTACTCATTTGAAAAGACCCTGATGCTGGGAAGGATTGGGGGCAGGAGAAAGGGATGACAGAGGATGAGATGGCTGGATGGCATCACCGACTCCATGGACATGAGTTTGAGTAAACTCTGGGAGTTGGTGATGGACAGGGAGGCCTGGCGTGCTGCGATTCATGGGGTTGCAAAGAGTCGGACACGACTGAGCAACTGAACTGACTGACTAAATATATTCCTGCTTTTTCTTTTACTTTTTTTAAAATAAGGGACTTTTGCAAATATTTAAGTTACTTTTCAGTTATTTTAGATGCTGAACTGAAATATCTTTAGATATGACACCACACTGACAAGGAACATTCCAGAGCCCCCTGCTTACTGTGGGATACATATACATATGGGCTTCCTGGGTGGTGCTAGTGGTAGAGAACCCACTTGCCAACACAGGAGATGTAAAGAGGCATGTGTTTACTCCTTGGAGAGGATCCCCTGGCGGAGGGCATGGCAACCCACTCCAGTATTCTTGCCTGGAGAATCCTGTGGACAGAGGATCCTGGCGGGCTACAGTCCATAGGATCACAGAGAGTTGGACATGACTAAAGCAGTTTAGCATTCACACATGCATATACATATATACATACATCTCTCTATGCAAATGTAATAAATGGTGGGGGGAAATGCATTCCAATATCTAGGAGGTGATTACAGGTAATTTAAATGTTCTTAATTTTTTTTGCAGTTATAAAAGTATATACATACATTAAAATTAGATATACTTAAAAAATGAGTTAATGAGGGAGTAGGTTAGTCAGCAGGGAAAGCAGGCTGTTGTCTTGACCAGGAGTAGGGTGACTGTCATCTTGATGATTCAGGTATTCTCAGCAGGTCTCACTAGTGTGGAGATGGATTCTTCATGGTGTCATAGCCTGAAGTCATCAAATGTGTGTTGCATTTAAGTCATTGCCCTAGTTTTGACTCTATAGTTATCTATATATATTTTTTGAGTAAAAGCAAGGTTGAGAATGTGTAGGAAGATCTGCCTTCAAAAGCAGAGTGAGCACATTGTGTCATCACAAGCCCTCTGTCCCTAATCCTCATGACAGTGCATGTTTCATGATACACTGGGTGCATGCTGAGTCGTGTCAGTCATGTCTGACTCTGCAACCCCATGGACTGTAGCCTGCCAGGCTCCTCTCTCCATGGGATTTTCCAGGCAAGAAAACCAGAGTGGGATGCCTTCTCTGTTCATTATCAACTCATTGGTTAGAATTCCGGGTTATGCATTAAAGTTGGTAAGCTCAGTTAATATAAGTTAATGTCACAGAGACAGATGCTCAGTGTACTGACAAAATCAGATTTTTTGAGCTTTCCAGGGAGCAAGCCAGGCCTTGTACATGGAAATTTATCAAGGTATGTCCAGCCAGAGAAGCTTCTTGGCAGTTTGCCCTGTGACCTGTTCTGTTAACACTTGCACCTTAATGTGTGTTCATTTTCCTTACTATTCAACATTATTTACTTAAACTTTATACAACCCTGTCTGTTTTCTTGTTTTTCTTACCAGAGGGAAGAACCCTTGAAAGTAGATAGTTCTTTTTTATTTTTTAGCATGTAGCACATTACTGGGCATAAAGTATGTATTTAATATTTATTGGAAAAAACAAAATATATTAATTGAGGTTAATTACTACACATATTTAACCATGTGTACAAGGAAAAATATAGATAGATTTTGGAACATCCACTCTTTTGGATTGTTTATACTTATGTTAATCTAATAATCAAATAAATGCATTTATAAACTATTATTCTATCTTCTCATCCCCTGTACAGTTCTCTGGGTGAGCACTGCTCTAGTGTTATTAGAGGTGGGTGATGTTTACGGTGATATCTGTTCTGATGTAGTATCATTTGTAAGAAATGACAGGACTGGGTGGATGTAGCTAAGTGTAGCTAAGGTAAGAAATCAGTCTATCAGCCTTAAGTCTGTTCCCATGACATTTTCTTTTGTTGTCTTAAAAGTCTACTCTTCCATAAAAAAATATGTGAAATGAATGTATCGAGGGCTCAAGAATGAGGCCAGTGTTGGCATTTTAGCCCCCTTTTCTATAAAATTGATTGAAACAGACAGAGGATAAAGGTAAATACTTGTGATCTCCTTTCAGTTGGCCTCTGTTGAACTCACTTGGCATGAAATAAGGCCTGCCTGCAGAGAAGGGTCCTTCAGGAGGCCCCTCAGATTTCTCCTTCATCCAATGGGATTTCTTTTTTACTCTGAGTAACGCTTTTGTGCTCTCGGGAGGAAAACAGCTAACAAGGTTAGATGTGAACAATGGGCTCCACATGTATCGTGCAAATTTCTCAAATTTCATTTGTACAAAACTGCTCTATGACATTTCTTCCACTCCAGCTATGGTCTGTACCTCTGGGGAATGTGGGCACTGTGGTTAGGTCAGCCCTACAATGAAGTTGCTTTCTTGGTTTCAATAGGCACTTTATGCCCATTCAAAAAGAAACACTTTGAAGGCTCGCTCTCCCTCCATCTCAGGGCATGTGAGCAGTGCTGTGCAGAGAGAAAGAGCCAGCTTGAGTTGAGCCCAAGGGAATCAGGCTAACCTTGCTGAGGGATCTCAGAACTGGCTCTAAGGCTGATTGGGGGACACAGGACATGTTTGAAATACTTTTGACTGTTTTACTCATAGGTAGGTTTTTTTTTTTTTTTTTTTTTTTTTTTGCATGTTTTGGATTAGAGCCCTAATTCCCCTTTAAACTGTTTCTATGTATTTTATGCACAATATTATATAGGCCAAATATAATAATTATCTTTTTTTAAAAAATTGTAGGATAATTACAATATTGTGATGTTTTTTGCTGTACATCAACTTGAGTCAACCATAGGTATACATATATATGTCCCCTCCCTCTTGTACCTGCCTCCCATTGCAGCACTATTTATAGTAGCTAGGACCTGGAAGCAACCTAGGTGTCCATTGATAGATGAAGGGATAAGGAAGTAGCGATACACATACACAATGGAATATTACTCAGCTATAAAAAGGAACACATTTGAGTCAGTTCTAATGAGGTGGATGAACCTAGAGCCTATTATATAATAATTATCTTTGAGAATAGTCCTCAAGAGGAATTTTTGAATTATTTACCATTTCAAGCCCATTGTTTTTCAGCCTTTGCAATTTTCAGGGAAAGTTTTTGTTCTAGAAGAAACGTTTTGTAGTAGATTTCAGTGAAAAAAATAAGGAAAAAATTAAAAAATTAAAGCTTTAGTGAGAAAAAAATTAACAAAAATTTGGTGAAATCAATAATCCTGATTTGAGGGTTATGAGAAAGCAAGAAGAAACATTCTACTCTGTTAGATTACAGATGCGAAAGTCAAGAGTCCTGTGAGCAGGTAGAATTTGTGATTCCTGAGGTTTAGCAAAAGAGGAAAATAGAATCTAGAGGGAAGAATATTAACTGATGTATAGTCGTATTGGCTCTGTAAACATACATTTCCATAGGGTAGCATCTCGTTTATATGAAATCATGATGGCCAGTGACTTTGGTGGTTATTAATAGGAAACCAACACAAATGGGCTTAAGCAAAAGGAGAATTTAATGGCTGTCAAAAATGAAAGGTAGTAAGGGCTGTTTGATGAAGGGACTCGGATGGTATGACCAGAGCTCTACTTCTCTCCATCTCTCTGTTTCTTCTTCCTTCAGATTGTCTTCCCTGCATGGGCAGCAGCATTGCTGCACCTGTTTCAGCCTCAGCGCTTCACTACCCACTGCCTCTTTTCCACATGATCCTGATAACTTTTTAGATTCACTCTGGTTGAACTGATTTAGATCACAGGCCCATCCTCTTCCCAATCATGAATATGATTTAGAGAAATTCTATGCATTGATTGCCTTAGGTCTGGGCGGTTGACTTCCTCTGGGGCCTGGGGAGCCCTGAACTGTCCAGTGGATTGAAAGAGAGCAAGGGGTAAGTTCTGAAAATTAAGGGCATAAGAAAGTATAATGGAAGCTGGAAAGGCAATGACAAATGTCTGTCATATCTACCAAAATCTCATTTTAAAACATGTAATTTTCTTACCTTCTTCAGTAGTTTATTGTATAATTATGGCTGATTCGCGTTGTTGTATGGCAGAAACCAACACAACATGGTAAAAATTAAAAAACAAAAAATAATTTTAAAAAATGAAAAATTTTGTGAAAGCCCTACCCAGGTAAATAAAATTTACTATTTTTAATAATTGATAAGTTTTTCAAATTTCTATGCTGACTTGTGTGAAGGCAATCATATTTAATATCTTCCTCATATAGGCTTTTTAGAAAATATTTATTGAGAAGGCATGGACTAAATAGGAATTTGTATCTTTTATATCCTGTCTCTTCCATCGTAGTCATAGAAATATGCAGTGAACCTCTCACAAATTGCACTTCCTGGGTGGGGTGGAATACGCTCTTCTCAGATAGACTGTGGATTATCTTCTACAGGAATAATACCTGTGGGACAGTAACTAAGTCAGGATCAGATCTAGGAAGGTGAATTGGAATGAGAAGACCCTGTCCAGTGGCCCTGGCCACCTGAGTTAGCCAGAAGCCTCCAGACTCTCACACTCCGCCTCTTGACTTTAGAAGTGAATGACTGTCACAGGTAGGTCAGCTTGGTGAATCTCTAATCTGTTATCTGTAGACTCTTTTTGTATAACGCTCCTTCTACAACATATCTCTTTCTTTCTTCATGTTTGATGAAAGATACTTGAGTCCTATTCATGTCTGAATTTATGTAAAGATTAACTCTGTCCACATTTTTCCCCTACCACGATACCTTATCAGTGATTACCTGCCTCTCACTAGTCCAAGAGGCTTCCCTGATAGCTCAGTTGGTAAAGAATCCACCTGCAATGCTGGAGACCTGGATTCGATCCCTGGGTTGGGAGGATCCCCTGGAGAAGAGAAAGGCTACCTACTCCAGTATTCTGGCCTGGAGAATTCCATGGACTGTATAGTCCATGGGGTCGCAAAGAGTCGCACACGACTGAGCAACTTTCACTTTCGTCAGTCCAAGACTTGAGGATTCAGTGGCTATTTAATCTTTATTAACTCTGCTACGCCTAGGGATGTGTTTAAGATGTGAAATAATTTCAGTTATTAGAAGAAACACCAATATGGATGCAGATTATAAAGATTGTAAAGCTTAATTGAAGGCTAGTATTCTTAAAATTTAATCCTCTTCCGTATTTTCTTAATAACTTTTCTTTAATTGTAAACTTTAACATTCCAATGGCCTCACAGATTTCTCGACAACTGAAGCTCTTTCTGTGCAGATGACCCCAGGCTGTTGAGCTTTCTTAATTTTGGTATTTCTCTATTTCTAATAGCTGTCACTTCAGAGAACTGTCAGTGTAAATGATTTTAGGACACCACTGGCCTTCCATCTTATTTTCTAAGATAAGGAGAATTGAATCAGCTTGCATGTCGCATATAATTCAGGTGCATTCATTTAATGCACTTATTTTGGAGTATTGAGTTTGGTTTTCTGAGTGTCATCCTTCTCTCTCTTCTTTTCTAGTATTTTCTGGGTTTTGGGTGTGGAAAAAAATTGCAAGGAGAAATTGGATCTTTGCATCTTGCCAATGGCAGATGTCTTAATTTTTACTGTGACGGACCTAGGTTAAAACTAATTTTAGCAACTTCATGCTTTATAAATGACCAAATGGTTTTCTTTCAGTTATTCTGTTAATAATATTTTCAAATTATGGAAGAAACTCACTGAATGAAGGCATGTTGGTTTTGCTGCTGGCATAGAGATGTGAAATAAAGCAGTAACAAGTGGGCCTGGCTTTTTGCTGAACCATGATATGAAGGCCTCAGGGATCCTCACACATCCCCTCTTTTGCTCTTTTCCTGTTTCCTGGGCCCCATTCTCCACCTGTCTTTGCTTCCAGATATGCAGGGCTCTCAGGCCACTCTGCAGTCAGGGTTTGTCCCTGCCCACCAAGGTCTTCCAGCTCCAGGCAGTGCATCATGCCCTCATTTGCTCTTCCAACCAATCATTTAAACTAGACAGAGCAGATTCCTAATCTAATTGGACAGAGCAGATTCCTCATCTTGCGACTGGATCCCACTAGATGCCACTACTAGAGATGAGTGCCACTTCCAGAAGTAAGCCTCATGAAAGTCTTAATGCACTGGAATGCTTAATATATTATTACTCCCCAGGGTGCTGGCATTTTGATAAGAAACTCTTAAGGACCATTTAGATTTACAGCAAAGGAATGATCATCCTGAAGTGGAATTTCAGGCAAATCTATGGTCCAGTCGGCCTAGAGGAGGCAGCTTTCTCTGTCTCCTCTGGGGCAGACAAATCCCTTCCTTCCTAGACTTTCTTCACATATCACACTTTCAGTAGGGTTTCTGAGAACCCCTCCTCTGCCCTTATATCCAGGCTGGCAGGCGATTCCTTTCCAGCTGTGTTCCTGCCAGGTGCACATCCAGGTTTGGCCTGTTTGTGATGGTTTCCACCGATTCTTGGAAGGATCTCCCTCAGATACAGTCCTATTCCAGATTTGGTCCTCCTACCATCTTCTGATGACCATTCTGAAGCCACATTCCATCTGTTTTGTGATAGAATCCTGTTGCCTTCCATCTGGAATTGCTCCAGAGATGCCATATCTATAATATGAGCTTACTTTGTAAGTATTAACATCTTGGGGCTGCTGACTCTTCCCCCAGGTTTTCTCATTTTCCTACCCTCTTCTCTCTAGTTCTGGCTCTCTGTCTCCCATTGCCTTGCACTACCCACTCAGCCCTGTAGATATTGCTGCAAGCAATGGAGTTCCAGTACAGAGCATGGTAAGTGCATGTGGATGTCACAAAGCCTTTTGTAGTAAAGGAAAATTCATGATTTGGACCTCTGTTACCCCACAGAGGTACACTCATTCCACCCTATCACAGATGCACACCCCTTCCCCGGTTCCCCCAGGGTCTTCATTTTTCAAAGATAAAACATTTCACCCCTCCTAGGATAGGATTACCAGATTCTTCATCATTCTGACCATTTTCTTACAGGGAAATCCACTTTGTCAGTGTCTCACTGAAAACTTGGTGTCCAAAAAGGAACAAAATATAAGCAGCATGAGAGTTCACATAAGTGTCTTATCATCCAGCCCACATTTCTTCATCTTGCCCACGAAGATATCATAGGAGACTTTATAAAAATGCCTTGCTGAAATCTTTGCATGGATTTACCATGTCAAAAAGGAAATTGGGTTATGTGATATAAAGAATACACACAATCACATGTGGAACAACATTTACACATTACAACTTAAATGTGCAAAAAAATAGTATTCTTTATTTTCCATAAGTGATACCATCTTGCCCTCAATCCCATATTCCATTTGGAAGCAGGAAAAATAAATCTGAAGCTTATCAATTTTTGGTCTTGGTAAGTGAGTCTCTTATGTTTTTAAATAGTCTGTGTTAGGTGAGCTCAGTATCTTCTGGATAAATATTTATTCAGATCCAAGACTCAGACTTCTTACCAAAAAGGTTATTTCTCTCCTTTCAAAGATTTGCTGTCTGTTTCCTGATCCCTAGGGTGCTATATGGGCATCAGTGAGGGGGCCTCAGGTAGTTCATCCTTGTCAGGGTCTTTGTGCTGTCTTTGGAGTCTTCCCTGGTCACTGTGGAGATGTCCCTTATCTCTCAATCATTGGATGTCCTTCTGGCATCTTCTGATGGAGTCTTCAACAAGGCTCATTGTGAAGCATCTATCTGCTATAAGTTGCAGCACATATTCCCACCCTGAAGGGTCCAGGTAAAAAGTGCAGAGACACAAAACATGACAGTAAAATGATGACTGTGTGGAGTTAAGAATGGGCCACACTATTGACTTGGCAAGAGTTGGGCTAGCTGCCTTGGCTCAGGCCAAAGGAAAAGCTCCTGCTCAAGCCAGCCTTGGATCCCCTCATCCATTTTGGCTGGGGGTTTGGGGGAGGGGAGCGAGTTGTAGAGGAGTGCTTCTGCACATCGGTGATCTCGATGTGGAAATCTGTGTTTCAGGTCTTCAGTTTCAGAAATGGGAGGATTTCAAAGTAAGGGCTCATGTGCAAGTTTATTTGTGAGAGCAAACCAACCTCTGTCATCGTGGAAGCAGGGGACAGAGTGGACAGAGCACAAGCTTGGGGACAGAACTGGGTTTATTCCAGCTGACTCCCTGTTGACCCTAGAAAAGTTACTGAACTTTTCTGAACCTCAGTTTCATCATCCATACAACAGTGGTAATAAATGCCTATATGATTAAATGAAAACAGCATTCATCAATAAGTGACAGCTGTAATTGTAAATCATAACAATGTCTTCCCAGCACAAACACTGTTTTTCTAACATTCTGAGGAGATTACAGCTTGCTGCTTTTACCATCGATTGGCTTCACTAAGTATGACATTTCCCCCTAACGCAACCATTTTTCTTTGAGACAAATGCCTTTTTTTCTCTCCTCAGAGGGATGTGTTTCTTCTTCTTCCTGACAGAGCCCAGGATCCCAGTGAACATCCTTCCACTCCCTCCCGTTGGGATCCTGGGCCACACTGGCCTTGCATCATTGCCATCATTACTCTGCCCAGAGAGGCCTGGTAGAAACTCCTTTGTGGCTTTTTGACATCAATCCTGAGGATGTTCAAGATGGATTAATAAAAGTCCTCTAATAGTTTTTACATTTCAGGAAGTCAAATGTTTTTCAAATCAGAAGCAAAGGTATTTAACACAGGTAGGCCAGGCCCGCATGTTTGTCAAGGAAGAGATAATGAAATTCTCATTTCTCCCACTGTAGTCCCTCAGATATTTCCCACTGGGCCTCATCTACCTATCATGCTTTAAGCCTTCCCTTCTTGAGATGTTTTGGTCAGGCCCTGCTCTGTTCTGTATCCAGAGAGTAGCTGAGGATGAAGGCAGGCAAGGCAGAGAGATCCTACTGTAAAGAACAAGACCATTTCTATCCTTGTGGTTGTGTAGTTGGGCTTTTCCAGCAGGTTCTGGGTATTCCCTCTACTTGGTGGTGGTAGTGGTTTAGTCACTAAGTCATGTCTGGCTCTTGTGATCCCATGGACTACTTACTTAATCTCATTTCTGCAGTAAGAGTTAAAAAACACAAGGATGGCTAGTTTTATAACCAGTATTTGACCCCTAATGCCAGGGGATTCCCAGGTGACACAGTGGTAAAGAATCCACCTGCCAATGCAGGAGACACAGGTTTGATCCCTGGGTTGGGAAGACCCCCTAGAGAAGGAAATGGCAACCCACTCCAGTGTTCTTGCCTGGAAAATCCCATGGACAGAGGAGCCTGGCGGGCTACAGTCCATAGGGTTACAAAGAGTGGAACATGGCTTAGTGACTGAGCGCTCATGCACACATATACCCACAGAAGTGCCAGAGGAAGCATGGCAGTCTTGTCACAGAACTAAGAGTTCCTTTCCTCTTTATCCAGGGAAAGTGGCTCCAAATAGTAACGTGTATCTTACCTTCTCCAGTGACTGTCCTTTGCCTGACTGTCTTTGGGGTGTGGTGAGAGCTGCAGGTGAATGGGGGATTAGTAGTACAGTCATATCTTTCTTGCTGACAGAGAATTCTCAAGCTTATGAAGCCAAGAAGTGGAGTTAGATTGATCCTGGTCTTTCCAAGGTGGCTAAAACCAATCAATCCTAAAAGGAAATTAACCCTGAATTTCACTGGAAGGACTAATGCTGAAGCTCCAGTACTTTGGCCACCTGATGCAAAGAGCTGACTCATTGGAAAAGACCCTGATGCTGGGAAAATTGAGGGCAGGAGGAGAAGGGAGCAACAGAGGATGAGATGTTTGGATGACATCACAGACTCAATGGACATGAGTTTGAGCAAACTCTGGGAGATAGTGAAGGACAAGGAAACCTGGTGTGTTGCAGTCCATGGAGTTGCAAAGAGTCCAACATGACTTAGTGATTGAACAATAACAAATACTGTCTTAAAGAAGCATTAGCAGTTTTAAAAGTTGTCTCAAAGGTAACGTGGTCTGGAATCTCTAGAACCTGTAAAGAGCTCCAGAGATCTCTGCAGATCTTTTTCTAGGAGTCCTTAATTCTACAATACATATTATTATTCACTGGCTAGCAGAAAATGAGGCCAGCATGTGACGAGGGGCATGCTATAGAAGCAAATGACCAGAAGGTGGCACTAGTAATATTTATAAGTTTGCCTCTGCAGACCATTAGGTAACTGATGCAGCACTTGCTTCCTTCCAACTGTCTAAAAGTGACACAACTGTGTTTTGTTAACACAGTGTTACACAGAGCTTTTTTGGTGGGTTTCTGCTTTTACCCAAGCCATTGCATCCTACTTTCCTGCTGTGTGAGGAGTGTTACTTACAATGAATTCAAAGACCGGAAGGTTTTGTTTGTTGAAATTTGCTTTATGTATTTATGATGCTTTCTATTCTTTGAAGCTTTGACAAAAACAGCCCCCAGTTCTCTGGGAAATGAGAGAACTTGTTTGTTTAGCAACTGTTTGCCCACTTTGGAAATGTTCCAGAGGTCTAGATGCAAGGTTGTTATTGTCTGTCCTGTCAAGCTCTTTGCTGTCAAGGCTTTTAATATTCTTTGTGTGAGTTTAATGTAAAAAGGCACCAAGTTAATGTTGCTTTTACATGACTGATAGACTGCCTCATGAATAAGTAACTCTGTCTATATATTTTTTATAGGAAAAGTACTTACTTAAAAGGAACTTGAAAGCCACCAAGAAACTTGGGAGAAATTCAGCAAGAAGCCTCCCTGACTGTTCTACTTTGTTTAGCAAAAGAAGGTTTTTCAGAGAAAGTAGTTGGCAGCCATCCTAGTAATGGCAGCATAGAAACTCATCCTCTTATTCATTTGCTTGGAGCATTTGGGAAACAAGGAGCTGCCGGTCATGAGAGGAACTACAGCAGAGATTGTAGATTTTTCTGTAAGGATCCAAATAGTGCATATTTTAGGCTTCATAGATCATTAGGTATCCGTTGTTGCTGCTCTGCTTTGCCACTGTAGCTCAAAAGCAGCCACAGATAGTATGTAGCTGAGTGAGCATGGGTTTGTCCCAATAAAACTTTATTTACAAAAACGGATGACACTGGGAGATTGGGGTTGACATATATATATATACTATTGATATGATGTATAAAGAGATAACTAATGAGAACCTGTTGTATAGCTCAGGCGACTATCCAATGCTGTGTGGTGATCTAAATGGGAAGGCAATCCAAAAAGAGGGTCTATGTGTATATGTATAATTGACTGCTATATAGTAGAAACTAATACAACCTTGTAAAGCAACTATATTCCAATAAAAAATGATAAATGAGAAGAAACTGGGCTTGGAACAACAGACTGGTTCCAATTGGGAAAGGAGTACATCAAAGCTGTATATTGTCACCCTGCTTATTTAACTTATATGCAGAGTACATCATGATAAATTCTGGGCTGGATGAAGCACAAGCTGGAATCAAGATTGCAAAAGAAATATCAATAATCTCAGATATGCAGATGACACCACCGTTATGGCAGAAAGCGAAGAAGAACTAAAGAGCCTCTTGAAGCAAGTAAAAGAGGAGGGTGAAAATTTGGCTTAAAGCTCAACATTCAGAAAACTAAGATCATGGCATCTGGTCCTATCACTTCATGGCAAATGGATGGGAAAACATTGAAAACCATGAGAAACTTTATTTTGGGGGGCTCCAGAATCACTGCAGATGGTGATTGCAACAATGAAATTAAAAGATGCTTTCTCCTTGGAAGAAAAGTTATGACCAACCTAGACAGCATATTAAAAAACAGAGACATTACTTTGCCAGCAAACGTCCATCTAGTCAAGGCTATGGTTTTTCCAGTACTCATGTATGGATGTGAGAGTTGGACTATAAAGAAAGCTGAGTGCTGAAGAACTGATGCTTTTGAACTGTGGTGTTGGAGTAGACTCTTGAGAGTCCCTTGGACAGCAAGGAGATCAAACCAGTCAATTCTAAAGGAAATCAGTCGTGAATATTCATTGGAAAGACTGATGTTGAAGCTGAAGCTCCAATACTTTGGCCACCTGATGTGAAGAACTAACTCATTTGAAAAGACCCTGATGCTGGGAAAGATTGAGGGCAGGAGGAGAAGGGGATGGCAGAGAATAAGATGGTTAGATGGCATCACTGACTCAACGGACATGAGTTTGAGCAAGCTTCAGGCATTGGTGATGGACAGGAAAGCCTGGCATGCTGCAGTCCCTGGAGTCACAAAGAATCGGACATGACTGAGCAACTGAACTGAACTGATTCATCAATGGCCATAGTTTGTAGACCCCTGAACATGGAAATGGAAACTTAATTGTCCCTTCTCTGTTGTGAATATTTCCTTTTTTTTTTTTAAAGTATTTAATTGGAGGCTAATTACGTCACAATATTATGGTGGTTTTTTCCATACAGTGACATGATTCAGCCACGAGTGTACATGTGTCCCCCATCCCGAACCCCCCTCCCACTCCCCTCCCCATTCCATCCCTCTGGGCCATCGCAGCTCACTGGCTTTGAGTGCCCTGTTTCATGCATCAAACTTGGACTGGTGATCTATTTCACATATGGTAATATAAATGTTTCAATGCCATTCTCTCAAATCCTCCCACCCTTACCTTCCCCCACAGAGTCCAAAAGTCTAGTCTTCATCTCTGTGTCTCTCTTGCTGTCTTGCATATAGGGTCATCATTACCATCTTTCTAAATTTCATATATATGCTTAATATACTGGAGGAGGAAATGGCAACCAACTCCAGTATCCTTGCCTGGAAAATCTCATGGACAGAAGAGCCTGGTGGGCTGCAGCCCATGGGGTCGCAAAGAGTCGGGCATGGCTGGGTGACTAACACTTACACTTACTATACTGTATTGGTGTTTTTCTTTCTGGCTTACTTCACTCTGTATAACAGGCTCCAGTTTCATCCACCTCATTAGAACTGATTCAAATGCGTTCTTTTTAATAGCTGAGTAATACTCCATTGTGTCTGTGTACCACAGCTTTCTTATCCATTCATCTGCCAGTGGACATCTAGGTTGCTTCCATGTCGTAGCTATTGTGAACAGTGCTGCAATGAACGTTGCAGTACATGTGTCTCTTTCAATTCTGGTTTCCTTGGTGTGTATGCCCAGCAGTGGGATTGCTGGGTTGTATGGCAGTTCTATTTTCAGTTTTTTAAGGAATGTCCACACTCTTCTCCATGTTGGCTGTATTAGTTTGCATTCCCACCAACAGTGTAAGAGGGTTCCCTTTTCTTCACACCCTCTCCAGCATTTATTGCTTGTAGACTTTTGGATAGCAGCCATTCTGACTGGCATGAGATGGTACCTCGTTGTGGTTTTGATTTGTATTTCTCTGATAATGAATGATGTTGAGCATCTTTGGCCCATTTTTTGATTGGGTCGTTTATTCTTCTGGTATTGAGCTGCATGAGTTGTTTGTATATTTTTGAGATTAATTCTTTGTCAGTTGCTTTATTTGCTATTATTTTCTCCCACTCTGAAGGCAGTCTTTTCACCTTGCTTATAGTTTCCTTTGTTGTGCAAAATGTTTTCAGTTTAATTAGATTCCATTTGTTTATTTTTGCTTTTATTTCCATTACTCTGGGAGATGGGTCATAGAGGATCTTGCTGTGGTTTATGTCAGAGAGTGTTTTGCCTGTGTTTTCCTCTAGGAGTTTTATAGTTTCTGGTCTTACATTTAGATCTTTAATCCATTTTGAGTTTATTTTTGTGTGTGGTGTTAGAAAGTGTTCTAGTTTCATTTTTTATAGGTGATTAACCAATTTTCCCAGCACCACTTGTTAAAGAGATTATCTTTTCTTCATTGTATATTTTTTCCTCCTTTGTCAAAGATAAGGTGCCCATAGGTATCTCTGGGCTTCTATTTTGTTCCATTGATCTATATTTCTGTCTTTGTGCCAGTACCATACTGTCTTGATGACTATAGCTTTGTCATATAGTCTGAAGTCAGGCAGGTTGATTCCTCCAGTTCCATTCTTCTTTCTCAAGATTACTTTGGCTATTTGAGGTTTTTTGTATTTCCATACAAATTATGAAATTGTTCTAGTTCTGTGAAAAATTCCGTTGGTAGCTTGATAGGGATTGCATTGAATCTATAGATTGCCCTGGGTATTATACTCATTTTCACTCTATTGATTCTTTTGATCCATGAACGTGGTATATTTCTCCATCTATTTGTGTCCTCTTTGATTTCTTTCACCAGTGTTTTATAGTTTTCTATATGTAGGCCCTTTGTTTCTTTAGGTAAATTTATTCCTAAGTAATTTATTCTTCTCATTGGTTAATGGGATTGTTTCCTTAATTTCTCTTTCTGTTTTCTCATTGTTAGTGTGTAGAAATGCAAGGGATTTCTGTGTATTAATTTTATATCCTGCAACTTTACTATATTCATTGATTAGGTTTAGTAATTTTCTGGTGGAGTCTTTAGGGTTTTCTATGTAGAGGATCATGTCATCTGCAAGCAGTGAGAGTTTTACTTCTTTTCTATCCTGAATTCCTTTTATTTTTCTTTCTTCTCTGATTGCTATGGATAAAACTTCCAAAACTATGTTGAATAGTACTGGTGAGATTGGGCACCCTTGTCTTGTTCCTGACTTTAGGAGAAATGCTTTCAACTTTTTTGCCATTGAGGAAAATGTTTGCTTTGGGTTTATCATATATGGCTTTTATTATGTTGAGGTATGTTCCTTCTATGCCTGCTTTCTGGAGGGTTTTTTTTTTTTTTATCATAAATGGATGTTGAATTTTGTCAAAGGCTTTCTCTGCATCTATTGAGATAATCATATAGTTTTTATCTTTCAGTTTGTTAATGTGGTGTATCACGTTGATTGATTTGCAAATATTGAATAATCCTTGCATCCCTGGGATAAAGCTCACTTGACCATGGTGTATAATCTTTTTAATATGTTGCTGGATTCTGTTTGCTAGAATTTTGTTGAGGACTTTTGCATCTATGTTCATAAGTGATATTGGCCTGTGTTTTTCTTTTCATGTGGTGTCTTTGTCTGGTTTTGTTATTAGGGTGATGGTGGCCTCATAGAATGAGTTTGGGAGTTTACCTTCCTCGGCATTTTTCTGGAAGAGTTTGAGTAGGATAGGTGTTAGCTCTTCTCTAAAGTTTTGGTAGAATTCACCTGTGAAGTCATGTGGTCCTGGTCTTGTTTGTTGGAAGATTTTTGATTACAGTTTCTATTTCCATGCTTGTGATGGGTCTGTTAAGATTTTCTATTTCTTCCTGGTTCAGTTTTGGAAGGTTATACTTTTCTAAGAATTTTCTCATTTCTTCCAAGTTGTCCTTTTTATTGGCATTTAATTGCTGATAGTAGTCTGTTATGATCCTTTGTATTTCTGTCTTGTCTGTTGTGATTTATTCTGTTTCATTTCTGATTTTGTTGATTTGATTCTTCTCCCTTTTTTTCTTGGCGAGTCTGGCTAATGGTTTGTCTGTTTTATTTATCTTCTCAAAGAACCAGCTTTTAGTTTTGCTGATTTTTGCTATCATCTCCTTTGTTTCTTTTTCATTTATTTCTGCCCTAATTTTTATGATTTCTTCCCTTCTAGTAACCTGGGGTTCTTCATTTCTTCTTTTTCTAGTTGCTTTGGGTGTAAAGTTAGGTTATTTATTTGATTTTTCTCTTGTTTCTTGAGGTAAGCTTGTAATGCTATGAACCTTCCACTTAGCACTGCTTTTACTGAATCCCATTGGTTTGGGGTTGTTGTGTTTTCATTTTTATTTGTTTCTATGCATATTTTTATTTCCTTTTTGATTTCTTCCATGACTTGTTGGTTATTCAGAAATGTGTTACTTAGCCTCTGTATGTTTGTATTTTTAATGTTTTTTTTTCCCTGTACTTGACATCTAATCTTACTGCATTGTGATCAGAAAAGATTCTTGAAATGATTTCAGTTTTTTTTGAATTTACTAAGGCTAGATTTATGGCCCATGATGTCATATATCCTGGAGAATGTTCCGTGTGCACTTGAGAAAAAGGTGAAATTCATTGTTTGGGGGTGAAATGTCCTATAGATATCAGTTAGGTCTAGCTGGCCCATTGCATCATTTAAAGTTTGTGTTTCCTTGCTGTTTGGTTGATCTATTCATAGTTGTGAATGGGATATTAAAAGTCTCCCACTATTATTGTGTTACTGTTAATTTCCCCTTTCATACTTGTTAGCATTTGCCTTACATATTGCAGTGCTCCTATGTTGGGTGCATATATATTTATAATTGTTACATCCTCTTCTTGGATTGATCCTTTGATCATTATGTAGTGTCCTTCTTTGATCTTTTCATGGCCTTTATTTCAAAGTCTATTTTATCTGATATGAGTGTTGCTACTCCTGCTTTATTTTGGTCTCCATTTGCATGAAATATCTTTTTCCAGCCCTTCACTTTTAGTCTGTATGTGTCCCTTGGTTTGAGGTGGGTCTCTTGTAGACAGCATATATAGAGTTCTTGTTTTTGTATCCATTCAGCCAGTATTTGTCTTTTGGTTGGGGCATACAACCTGTTTACATTTAAGGTAATTATTGATAAGTATGATCCCATTTACTTTGTTGTTTTGGGTTTGAGTTTATAAACCTGTTCTGTGTTTCCTGTTTAGAGAAGATCCTTTAGCATTTGTTGAAGGTCTGGTTTGGTGGTGCTGAATTCTCTCAGGTTTTGTTTGTAAAGCTTTTGATTTCTCCTTCATAATTGAATGAGATCCTTGCTGGGTATAGAAATCTGGGTTGTAAGTTTTTCTCTTTCATCACTTTAAGTATGTCTTGCCATTCCCTTCTGGCCTGAAAAGTTTCTATTGAAAGATCAGCTGTTATCCTTATGGGGATCCACTTCTGTGTTATTTGTTGATTTTCCCTCGCTGCTTTTAATATTTCCTCTTTGTGTTTGATCTTCGTTAGTTTGATTCATATGTGTCTTGGGGTATTTCATCTTGGGTTTATTCTGTTTGTGACTCTCTGGGTTTCTTGGACTTGGGTGGCTATTTCCTTCCCCATTTTATGGAAGTTTTCAACTACTATCTCCTCAAGTATTTTCTCATGCCCTTTCTTTTTGTCTTCTGCGACTCCTATGATTTGAATTTTGGGGCATTTAACATTGTCCCAGAGGTCTCTGAGGTTGTCCTCATTTCTTTCAATTCTTTTTTCTCTTTTCCTCCCTGCTTCATTTACTTCCACCATTTTATCTTCCACCTCACTTATCCTATCTTCTGCCTCAGTTATTCTACTCTTGGTTTCCTCTAGAGTGCTTTTGATCTCAGTTATTGCATTATTCATTATTGACTGACTCTTCTTTATTTCTTCTAGGTCCTTGTTGAACATTTCTTGCATCTTCACAATCCTTGTGTCCAGACTATTTATCTGTAACTCCATTTTGTTTTCAAGATTTTGGATCATCTTTGCTATCACTATTCTGAATTCTTTTTCAGGTAGACTCCCTATCTCCTCCTCTTTTGTTTGGTTTGGTGGGCATTTATCATGTTCCTTTACCTGCTGAATATTTCTCTGCCTTTTCATTTTGTTTAGATTGCTGTGTTTGGGGTGCCCTTTCTGTAGGCTGGAAGTTTGTGGTTCCTCTTTATTGTGGAGCCTGCTCCCTGTGGATGGTGTTGGACTAGTGGCTTGTCAAGGTTTCCTGGTTAGGGGAGCTTGCATCTGTGTTCTGGTGGGTGGAGCTGGATTTCTTCTCTCTGGAGTGCAATGAAGTGTCCAGTAGTGAGTTGTGGGGTGTCTGTGGGTTTGGTATGGCTTTGGGCAGCCTGACTTTTAATGCTTAGGACTGTGTTCCTGCTTTGCTGGAGAATTAGCGTGGTATGTCTTGCTCTGGAACTTGTTGGCTCTTGGGTGGAGCTTGGTTTCAGTGTAGGTTTGGGGGCTTTTGGGTGATCTCTTGTCTATTACTGTTCCCTGGAATCAGGAGTTCTCTGATGTTCTAAAGTTTTGGAGTTTAGCCTCCTGCCTCTGGCTTTCAGTCTTATTCTTGTAGTAGTCTCAAGACTTCTCCATCCATACAACAAAGATGATAAAAACATCTAGGTTAATGGTGAAACAGTTCTTCACAGCGAGGGACACCCAAAGAGGTTCACAGAGTTACATGGAGAAGAGAAGAGGAGGAGGGAAATAGAGGTGACCAGGAGGAGAAGAGGGGGAGTCAAAAGGGGAGAGAGCAGTCTAGCCAGTAATCAACTCCCTATGTGCTCTCCACAGTCTGTAACACCCAGAGAGATTCACAGAGTTACTTAGAGAAGAGAAGAGGGAAGAGGAAGATAGAGGTGACCAGGAGGAGAAGTGCAGGGAGTCAAAAGGGGAGAGACCAGTCTAGCCAGTAATCAGTTCCCTAAGTGTTCTCCACAGCCTGGAACATCCAGAGAGATTCACGAAGTAGAGAAGAGAAGGGGGAGGGAAGAGATAGAGGTGACCTGATGGAGAAAAGGGAGAGTCAGAAGGGGAGAGAGCAATCAAGCCGGTGTAATCACATCCCTAAGTGAAAATGGATACTGAAGATTAGATTCTTAAAGAAACAAAACTGATAACAAATACCAAAAAGCAAAGATTAAAAATCTAGAGTAGAGGTTAGACTCTCAAAAATACAATATTAAAAATATGAAACAAAATCATTCACAAAAATTATAAAGAATATATGTATGAAATTTGATTTAAAAATAGGGTCTTTTTTTGCCAGGTAATAGTAGGTTATAAAAATGAAAATTTAAGGATTAATAAAAAAATTAAAAGTGGTAATAGTAAAAATAAATCTAGAAATTTCTCTGGAGCTGCTGTGGGCAGTGTGGGGTCAGTTCAGTTTCAGATAGTTCCTTGTCCCAGCTTGTACTTAATATCTGTAGGCTCCCTCCAATGCTTAGTCAGTGTTAACTAAAGAGTTTTAGTCTGTTGCACCTGTCACTTCCAGAGCGGTTCCCTCTTCTTTATTTGGTTTCAGTGACTTATTTAGGCTCTATTGTTCAGTTGTGTTGTGGTGAGGGAGGAACACTGCAAACAAATATCACTGGCATGTGTGGGGAGTGCTCGCAGTGTATGGACCACACTGGGTTTACACTGCTCAGGCTCCAGGGTGCTCTGCAGGGTACTGTCCAAAGCGGTTTCTTGCACTTCCCAGGTCTAAGCCTCTCAGGTTCAGGTTCTTGGGTACTAAGCAAGGGCACAGACTCAGTTGGGCATGCGTTTTGTGCCCTTCCCAGGTCTGAGAAGCTCAGGTGACCAGGTGCTTGGTGAGAACTCTGTCCTAGGTGGGCCGTGCATCTTAATCACCTCCCCAGTCCCCGCTGCTGGGTTTCCTGGGTACACCGCGAGAGCACTGTCGCAGATGTGCCATGTGTCTCCTCTGGGGAGCTGATCTCAGGCTGCGACCCTCCTGGCAGATGTTAACCATACAGGATCCCAGGAAGACATGGTTAGCAACTGGGAGCCTGCTCACAGTTTGCTGGAGGATGCCAGTCTCTGGGACTGAGATTGGAGCAGCCCCTTGCCTTCCTGCTCTAGCTGTCCCGTGCCTGCCTCTCTGCCTCTGGGAGTTGGGGGAGGGAGCGGTATGCAGCTGGCTAGCTCTCCTTTGGTATTCGCTCAATCCTTTGTTTTGTGAGTGGGCCAGGCTGTGAGTTAGAGCCTTTTGTGGGAAAGTTCTCTTTCTTTTTTTTCCCCCTTTCTGGAGATCCCACAGTTTGGGTTGCTATCTCACGTTAGCCCCCCTAGATTGTCCTCAGGGCATTCAGGCCCAGTCCTTACCCTAAGGACCAATGATGCCACCCGTGCCTCCCTGTCCAGCTCCCCTCGCTGGTGGCAGATGTGAGCATCTGGGCTACTTCTCCGCTGGCAGTTGGCAGCAGGTGTTTCGTTTTTTTTTTCCCCTCCTTGTTATGTTACCCTCTGAGATTCCAAAACTCCCCACAGCCCGCCTGTGAGAAGGTTTCCTACTGTTTGGAAACTTCTCCTCCTTCACGACTTCCTCCCCAGGACAGGTCTCCATCCCTAACTCTTTTGTCTCTCTTTTTGCCTTCTATATTTTGTCCTACCTCCTTTTGAAGAGAATTGGCTGCCTTTCTGGGTGCCTGGTGTCCTCTGCCAACCTTTGGAAAGTTGTTTTGTGGACTTTCTCAGCATTCAAATGATTTTTTGATTAATTTGTGGAGGAGAAAGTGGTCTCCCATCCTATTCCTCCGCCATCTTGGGATTGCCCCCTGAATGTTTCCTTTTTGATCCTTTTGTTTTGTTGTGGTAGCAGCTGAGGGTTATCCAGATGTGTTTGTCTTTGTCCTTATGGATTTCCCACTACTGTAGAACAAAAGGCAGAGAGCAGGTTGTTTCTGTGGCCACTGCAAGTAGGGTAAACCACTGTTAAAAGTAGTGGGCCATGGCCATTTGTTTCATCGTCTTGGTTCTTAACAGTGATGGTTGTATTGCACCAAGTGGATTCAGCATAATCTTCTGGTAGCATCATACTTGGCCAACAGTCATCCTTTAGGACAGGAGTTGGCATAGGATAGCCTGTTGGCCTAATCTGCCCTCCACTGTTCTGAAAATAAAGTTTTTATTGGAACACAGCCATGCTCATTTCCTTTCTCATCCACTGTTGCTGTTTTTGCTTTAACATGACAGTCAAGTAGTTGCTACAGAGACTTTGTAACCTACAGGGCTTAAGGTATTAACTATCTGGCCCTCTATAGAAGCAGCTTGTTGACCTTTGCTCTGGAGTAGTGTTTTTCAGATTTTCTGATGATGAACTAGTTTTTATTTTTTAAAATTCATCACGATGATGTTGGCGTCTGCTGTCCATGACTGGTAGCAGCTTGCACCACCTGAAACCCACCACACAAGTGCTGAAACCCCACACTGGCTCATTCATTTTGAAGGATACAAGTCCACTGCTCCTTGGATGTGGCCACATGTTAGTGTCAAATGACTACAAAAGCTTTAAATGCTTACATCCAGTTTTTGCACTTATCTAGTAGTGGACAAGAAACAGGCAGCTTACAGATCAGTAGCTTGGTTTTAAGGGCAGTGCATCAACCATTAATGTCACTTAAATATCTTATTGAAATGCAGATTCTGATTCATTCAGTAAATCTAGGGTAGAGCTTGTTACTCAGAATTTCTAACAAACTTCTGGATAATATTGATGCTGCTGTTCATAGGCTATTCTTTGAGTGACTCGGCTCTAGCAGTATTTCCAAAACAGTCAAATCAGACATCAGTATAGCCTCTTCTCACAGAATGGTGCTGATTCTGTTTGACTGATAAAGACTATGTTTTATAGAGGAGTGAAAAAATTTGTATTGACTTCCAAGAATAAAATACAATTGCCATTAACAAAGGGATGCCTAAGAAATGTGGACACCCTCATCCTACCCCATATATATTTTAACCTTGAAATCACCTTCTTAGTGCTGACACCAGCCTTCAGTTCAGTTCAGTTCAGTTGCTCAGTCGTGTCCGACTCTTTGCGACCCCATGGACTGCAGCACACCAGGCCTCCCTGTCCATCACCAACTCCCAGAGTTTACTCAAACTCATGTCCATCGAGTTGGTGATGCCATCAAACAATCTCATCCTCTGTCATCCCTTTCTCCTCCTGCCTTCAATCTTTCCCAGCATCAGGGTCTTTTCAAATGAGTCAATTCTTCGCATGAGGTGGCCAAAGTATTGGAGTTTCAGCTTCAACATCAGTCCTTCCAATGATCACCCAGGGCTGATTTCCTTTAGGATGGACTGGTTGGATCTCCTTGCAGTCCAAGGGACTCTCAAGCATCTTCTCTAACACCACAGTTCAAAAGCATCAATTCTTCAGCGCTCAGCTTCCTTTATAGTCCAACTCTCATATCCATACATGACTACTGGAAAAGCCATAGCCTTGACTAGATGGACCTTTGTTGGCAAAGTAATGTCTCTGCTTTTTAATATGCTCTCTAGGTTGGTCATAACTTTCCTTCCAAGGAGTAAGCATTTTTTTATTTCGTGGCTGCAGTCACCATCTGCAGTGATTTTGGAACCCAAAAAAATAAAGTCAGCCATTGTTTCCACTGTTTCCCCATCTATTTGCCATGAAGTGATTGGACCGGATGCCATGATCTTTGTTTTCTGAGTGTTGAGCTTTAAGCCAACTTTTTCACTCTCCTCTTTCACTTTCATCAAGAGGCTCTTTAGTTCTTCTTCGCTTTCTGCCATAAGGGTGGTGTCATCTGCATATCTGAGGTTATTGATATTCCTCACAGCAATCCTGATTCCAGCTTGTGCTTCATCCAGCCCAGTGTTTCTCATGATGTACTCTGCATATAAGTTAACAGCCTTGACGTACTCCTTTTCCTATTTGGAACCCGTCTGTTGTTCCATGCCCATTTCTAACTGTTGCTTCCTGACCTGCATACAGATTTCTCAAGAGGCAGGTCAGGTGGTCTTGTATTCCCATCTCTTTCAGAATTTTCCAGTTTATTGTGATCCACACAGTCAAAGGCTTGCTTGAAACCAAATCAGTAGTGATATTGATTATAGTTGTTAAATATGCATAGAACATAAGAGAAATGCAAATTGCTCTTAACCTCCCTTTCTCCTCCTTACCTCACTTCCTTAGTTTCCTTTTTCCCTTCCCATTATTATGTGTTATATGAAGAGTCTCTGAATCTTCATTTGGACCTGCAAGAAAGTGGGAAAGAATGTATCAAGCAGGAAATGGAATCCTTTTCCCATTCTTGTAACATTAATGTTCAAAAAATATACTTAAGAGATTGGGCAAATGCCTCTCTGTGTCATTTGGGGGCACATTTGGTACCACATATGCCAGTCTTTGGATTTGCTTCAAGATTTATGTCACCAGAGTTGAATTTTGCCCCTTTCCTGCCCTCCCTTAGCTGCTGTTTATCAAGAACTTTTTGTGTAGTTCAGCTGCTGCTTATCAGTTTAAATGATCTGGACCACTGAGAAGAATTGCAAAAGAGGTTAATAAAGTTTACTTTCTGGGTTGCTTACCATGAAAAGTTTATTTAGGAGCTGAATCTCCTTTTAAAAGAATCACTCCGTATAGTACATTAAAAATGCTGATGATGTTTGCTTATCAATTCTACGACAAACACTGCTTTGTGTTTGTATATATACTGTTGCTACATAGTGTTTTAGAAATGTTACCAGTGCAGTTAATTCATACTGCATTAAAGCTAAGTGGTATCCATGTTCTCTTTTAAAACTAAGTGCCAACCTGGGACAAAGTCAGAGTCTGTGCTCTGCAACAAGAGAAGCTACTACTGTGAGAGGCCCGTGCGCTCCACTAAAGAGTAGCCCCCACTCGCTGCAACTAGAGAAAAGCTTGTGCAGCCAAGAAGACCCAGCACAGCCAAAAGTAAATAAACAAAAATTAAAAATGATAACCTTTCCCTGATAGTTTGGCCAATGTTGGAGTAATGTCACAATGGCATTTGAAATGTGGGATTCTAAACTATTGACAAAACACAACTGTGTTGTTTGTGAGGCTTTGACTGTTGGAACAAATTACGTAAAGCAATTACGGGATCAAAATATAACATCTTTGTTGGTTGAAATCAAAATACTTCATCCTTGAAAAATCCAGAAAACAGTCAAGATGAAATACATTTCCATAGTCTAAGATCTTAAATTTACCAGCAAGAGGAAAAAGAAGGCACCTACAAGTCAGTACATGCACACTTTTTTCTTCTCAGCCATACAGTGTAATCACCTATCCTTCTTTAGGCTCTTGTCATCAGCTTCAGGGCCATCCACCCAGGTCTCCTGCACACATATCAACCTGCTGCTCCTCCTTTTCAGGTGCTTTGCCTCATCACGTGTCTTGACTTTTTACACAGCTCCTGAGTGATCCAACTGCCTGAAGTCTTATTCTCTCCATGTCCTCTTACCATCGAACTGAAACTCAAAGCCTATATGTCATTTTCTTTTCTGAAACTTACCCAAAAGAATGACATTCCTTTACCTCTGCACGCGCTCTCAGACCCTCTATTATCAGTCTCCCGTGCTTCTCCATTCCCACCTCCAGTCACTCCCAGCATTGCCCTTAATATTTTAGTAATTTGGAACTATGCGTTGGATTCAGAAATGTCATGCTGTGTCACACTTCAGGCCTTTGATCATGATTTCCCATATGCCTGTAGTAATCTACCCCAGTTGTTTTCAGTCAGAGGCAGTTTTGCTCTGCTGGGAGATAGTTGGCAATGTCTGGAGACATTTTTGGTTGTCATAACTTGGGGAGGAATTCTACTGTCATCTAGTGGGAAGGGATCAGGGATGCATGAAAGCCTCCCACAGCGAAGAATTATCTGGCCTCAATGTCAGTAGTGCCAGGGTTGAGAAACCTTGCTCTTCCTCTACATTTCCAGCAGGATAAGTTGGACATTCTCTCCACTAGCAAACTGTCCTTGATCCTTCCTCTAAGAGTCTCAGCGAAGCCCCTCCACTGTTATGAAATTGTTCTTTGTGTATTCCTGCAATGTCACTGCACAGATTATATATTACTATGCTTTTATGTTATTTTTAATAACTCTAATACAGTTGCAACAAACAAACTCCAGATCTTCCCAGAATAATGGCTAAATCTCACTTTCTTGATTCAGAACAAAGCTGATAGATGGCTCAGCTACCTCCTCTCAGCGTTAAGATAGAAACAAATTCAGAAACCAGCTCAGCAGCACCCACCCTCCCTCCACACAGCCAACACAAGGAGAAGACAGGTTACCCTCCCCTACCCCACTCACATTTCTGTGGAGGACATGCTTCTTTTCCAAAGGTCAAGTGGAAGTACCGAAATAATTCCTGTTTGTCTTTTTCTTTTAAAGAAAGCCAATAAAAAGGGCATGGCAACCCACTCCAGTGTTCTTGCCTGGAGAATCCCATGGAAGAGGAGCCTGGTGGACAACAGTTCTTGGGTCCACAAAGAGATGGACATGACAAGTGATTTGGCATGCATGCATGCATGAAACCTACGAAAAGAGTGACTGCCCTTCTTATTCGTTTTCTGGATGTCTGCTTTGCCAGAGAATTAGGAACAATGAGGTGGGGGGTGAGCTTTTACCCGGGGAACATGTTGGAGCCACCATCTGTCCACACCAGACTCCTGGAGAGCATATGCAATGAGCAGAACAGCAGCTACCACCAACATCAGGCAGAACTGCCACCTGGCCCAGTCGGGGGTATTCGTGTTCTCTTCCTTCTATTTCAGCCCCACTCTCACAGGGAAGGAAGCAGCAGTGGGTGGAAGAAGGGGAGAGGAGAGATGGGAAAGTCAGACCATCCAGCCCACCTGTCCACTTCAGGTCAGTCAAGTCAGAGCTGTGACCTGTGCTTGGTGTTGGGGCGGGTAAGAGAGATGATATTAGAATCAATCTAACACTGAAATTTTGAGTAAGTCAAACTGAGTCTTGGGAAATGAAAGGACACTGTTTTTATAAGTCAGAATGTCTGAAAACTTACAGAATTGGGTCAAGATGATATTAAGGAAGGCATTACTTATTTAAGACATCTAGGAATAGTTACTGGCAAAAAGAAAATCAGGTTTACATCCTCATGAGTTGACATTCCTCAATAAGCTATATATATCCATGATAAAAATTTCAAACAGTACAGAAGGAGATAATGTATGTAATAATGACATAATTTATTTTTCAACACAACATTAAAGGTCCTTCATTCTTCTTAAAGGCCATTCATTTTTTCACTACAAATGTGTGTCATGAAGTTCGGAGTTTCTTGGGTGCTTTCTGCATGATGGGAGACGCTGTCATTTCAGAAAGCCTCCTGCAAGCCTGGGGTGTGAGGTGACTGAGAAGTCGGCACCAATGCCATTGTGCATTTGTGCTCAGAAGGGAAGGAACACAGCCACCTTGCCTATCCCAGTCCTTGTCCCATCAATCTCCACCAGCCCCATGTGACCCACTCTAACGTGAGCATACAGAGCTCTTTTTTGAAGGGTTGAATATTATAAGACTTTATAGAGGTATATATAATTTCTACTGAACTCAGAAGTTGCCATGTACTCCCCAAAGGAAGGAATTTCAGACTTATGACCTGTGTATCCTGTGTGCACCTCTAACTGGCTCCATACTCCACTGTACATGAGTGTGCACACACAAACATGAACATAAACATGCATGCATGTTCTTATGCAGCCCCATCTTTTGGTCTCTGAGGACAACTTTAGTCCTTTCCCAGGTGGATTTCTCTCTCTGTGTTCCTCTTGGCTTCTCACAACGTGAGAAATGTCTCACTGTTTTCTGTTGAGCTTTGCCCTTCTTCTCTGCCCTTCACACAGGCTCTTGAGGAAATGAAAAGGGGTTGTGTCCTCCCATCTCAGTAGGACTAGTGTAAAAGGATAATATGGGACCTTTGGTTGAAAAAAATTCTTAAGAATTTAAAAATGGTGATGACAAAGCACTAAGCCAAACACAGGGGCCCTCTCCCGAGCATGGGGCCCCATGGGACTGGGCCCCACCCTCTTTGAGGGCAGGAGCCCAGTGGCTGCCTTTACTGGGTCACCCTCTGAAGGGGAGCTCACCTTTTAAAACCATGAATTCCGTTTCCTCAGGGACAACATAGTTGTGTACACCTCCTAGAAAGAGATTTCCCAGCTGTCCTGACCTCGGCTTTGCCATCCAGGAACAATATGTGACCCAAGATGGTGCTGCAGTGCATCTGCTGGGGCTTGAGAACAACCTAGAGTGAAGGACCCTCACACCGGTTTTCCTGCTCCTCTCTTGCTCAGAGAAGGTTCTGTTACCAGTTGGTTTCTCTTGATTGATTCTGCCTCTGAAGAAAAGAGAAAAAGGGAGTGTCTATTTCTTCTCTTTTTGTGGTGAAATTTGGGCTTCCCTGGTGGCTCATATATAACATGAAATTCAGCATCTTAACTATTTTTAAGTGCACAGCTCAGTGGCATGAAGTATATTCATGCGGTCATGAAGGCACCACCACTATCCATTTCCAGAACTTTTTCATCATCCCAAATCTCATTCCTTTTATTGCACCTGTTACCCTGGACCACAAGCCCCTTGGAGGCTGCAAACATGACTTACTCATGCTTGAATTTCTTTGGCCTTTCATGTAGTAGATACTCAATATGATTACTAAGCTGCATTTACATTCGGCAGAGGGAAACTGAGGGGAGAGCTGCTGTCACTGTACCATGGAAATGAAAGGATGCCTAAGAACAGTTAGCAATGTTTGCCTCTCGTATCGGTGCCACCCTTTTCATTTCCAGAAATAATGTGAATAGATTATTTCATATATGAGCTATTACGTCCTTTATGATATCCTGCTAGCTTTTAATTATAGAACATCCAGGAATTTCCTGTAAATGGAGTAATATGTCCCCAAATGTATGAAGCTGTGTCTTAAATCTTTTTATGAAGGAAAACAAACAAACAGTACAGGGAATAATTAGCAAGCAAGCCTGTACTTGCATCTCATCCTGAATTCTTACATTGGTCCAATCCTTTTTCAAATGAATGAGAATTCTACTTGACCTAAAGTTTTTATGGCTTAATGTGAGGAAACCATTTTTATCTGTTTGAAAACTGGTCAAATGTGTCTAAAATACAAGTTTAGGAAATAAAGACTTGGTCTAATCAGTGTCCTCTACTTACAGTGTCACTTCAAGAATTCAATAAATATTTTTATATGATTCCTTGAAGTTCAGAGGCTGGAGGAAAGTCTAGTAAATTAGTAAGACCATATGCTGAAGTTATTTTCTATTGAGAGGAAGAGAGGTAAAGGGTTCTTATAGTGGGACTTCACTGGTGGTCCATTGGTTAAGACTCCATGCTTCCAATGCAGGGGGTTAGGGAACTAAGATCCCACATGCCACCAGGTATGGACAAGGGGGGAAAAATAGTCTTGGCTTAAGATAAATAGTTTGAAATGAAAAGAGAAGAAATGCAAAGCAGACAAGTAAAGCGAGGAATGTTGTGATTGTTGAATGGATGTATATCCAAAAAATTACTCATTTTTGATAAATTTAAGCAGGTAGATATAAGCCAAAATAAAGCTGCCTATAGTGTGTTGAAACAAAATTGCTCTAATGTAATTTCCTGAAACAGTTTGGGGATATTAGAAAAGATGAGGAAAAATACAGTTGGGCCTAGGATAGAAGTCTCAATTTGACTGTTGTGGGGAACAGGCTATGTTTCTCTTCTTCTTAAGAGGAGTCATTGTTACCTGTTGGTCACGTTTTTTGAGACCCACAATTATATCTGGGGGTATTTTGTAGTTCTTAGATGTGTGGGGGAAAAACAGAGAACCATTTTTTTATAACAATGCCTTTGTTTGGAGTTATCAGTTAGTGATAATCATATATGATGCTGCTTGTTCAGGAATGTCTTAAAATCCGCCCTTGAGCACTATTCTCTCATATCTTGTTTTAAATTGTAGCTCTGTTAGGAAAAGATTTGTGATTATATTTATGTATTTATTTACAAGAGGCATTTAATTTTTGTGTTGGTTGGAGTAACAGCTGCTACAAAAAAATATGCCACAACATTTCAGTTGGATGACACTGAGTTTTCCTGGTCCCTGGGCAGATGATTTTCCTCTTTGTGGTCATTTGGGGAGCCAGACTCCTACCATCTTGTAGCTCTTCCATTTCCTAGGGTCTCAAAGTCCTTTGCATGAAGCCAGTGGAAGGAGGAAAACTTTAACGAGAACAGGACTGTTTGTCTAAATTGCCACTAGATAACACAGATGGAATCTTTCACCTTATAAAATAAAGGATAATATAAATTTGTCTGGCATTCCCCAAATTTTAATGAACCCAAAAGTACTATGATAGTTTTTTATTTACCAAACTTCTGGAAGAAAAGCCTGACAAATTTATGTTTCTTAAGTTCCTAAGTTAAATGTATACAGTTGATCTTTGAACAAGGCAGGGATTGGAGAGCTGAACTTTATGCACAGTTGAAAATTTGCACGTAACTTTACAGTTCTCCTTCTGTACCTATGGTCATACATCTGTGGTATGACCATGGGTGGTGTAATATGGTAAGTATTTAGTGAAGGAAATCTGCACGTAAGTGGACCTGTGTAGTTTGAACTACATGTCATGCTGTTCAAGGATCAACTGTGTAAGTAAAATATGTTAGTGTGCATTTTGATGCTGGTGTACATTCAAGGTGAAAAAGTACTCATGTTCAAGAACAGAGACTAGAAAGATACCTCTCTATAAATTGATGTGTTTGTAGGTTTCATGGGCTTTGTAAATTGTAAAATCATAACATACTTTATTGTACAAGTGAAAAGGCCCTGGAGTTTACCATTGTCCTCACTATTTATAATACGCTCTTGTTCCTAGAGTAATAACTGATCAAATCCTTAACAATTAATTTTGTAGTTTTCCTCAGTAAAGGATTCCATTCTTCTCCATGCTTTTGTTTTTAGTTAGTATAATAAAGTGACCAGAACCATTTAGTCTTATCACCCACATATATCTCTTCTTCCTCCTTCAGTTTAGTCGCTCAGTCGTGTCTGACTCTGTGACCCCATGAACCTCAGCGTGCCAGGCTTCCATGTTCATCACCAACTCCCGGAGTCCACCCAAACCCATGTCCATTGAGTTGGGATGCCATCCAACCATGTCATCTTCTGTCGTCCCCTTCTCCTCCTGCCCTCAATCCTTATATTGCTATAAAACCCTCTGCTATTAGCTGGATTTCAGGAATTCAGACTCCTGCAAGAAACAGCAAAAGAATTAGTATCAGAAACATTTGACTGTTGGTAGATAATCCAGGGAATAGGTACTGCTGTAATGTTTATATTCTGTATGATTCTGTATGATATACAGGGAGTTCATTTATGGGTACATGTGACTGATTCAGGATTTGTAGGATGGATCCTGTACTAGAAGACAGTGTGCAGTGAGTGGTTTCTACTCAAGACCATCAGAACAAGGTAACCCAGGTGCTTTATCACTGGACAGATATTAACAAGTCTTCCCTTACCTCCACATTACAGCTAAGGAAACTAGGGCTATGAAAGTATAAGAACTTGCAAAATTCATTGGCTACTGAGTGGCAGAACTGAAGAGCAGAGGACTTCAGTTTGATGCCAATTTTTGTTTGTGGTTTGCTTTTCAATTGCCAACAGGCCTGGAAGGAGAAAAGACCCTGGTGGGTTATTTCTGAAAGACTGGAAAGAGTTTTGTTGGGGGAACATTTTGGCACCCAGAAGTTGGTTTAAAATTTTCTGAAAACCACCGAAGTGTTCAGAGACCTGAACTGTAGGTGCAGAAGACCTAGCCTAGCTTTTCCTTTTGTGTCACTGGTAGTGAGAGTGTGAAACAGGTTAGAGAATGGGATTTTCTCACCCCTGCTCAGACCATTTTAAGGTCACCCTGCTCGTAGGCCAGTCTAGCTTTCTTTCACGTAAACTTGGGATGCTCTTTGGTACTGCCTTTTGAATAAAAAAGGAAGCTATGCTTTATCTCATTATGATAATGCAAATATGATGTTCTTCAAATCAAATGACCCTCATCACCAAGGTCAGTCATTATCTCTTAAACATACCTGTAGTGTGTTAAACTGCTGGCGATGCTTGGGAGAAAAACCAGCAAAGACAGTCTTTACATAGTTTAGATGATGGAGACGATGACAAACAACAATAGCAACAGTTAATGCTTGTAAAATGCTTACTACATGCCAGGCACTATTCTAAGCATTTCTTGTATGAACTCATTTAACCCTCATAACAACCTGGAGGTAAAGTGTGATTAGGGGTTTTATGAAGTCACACAGGCAGAGAAAGGTCAAATGGAGATTTGAGTCTACAGTCTTAAATTATGCAATCTTGATTCTCTTTTAGATATTTTAAAATCAAAGTCAAAGAAAGCACTGATGTTTAGTGCGTGAAGTACACTGAGAGTAACTTTTGCCATATAAGAAGCTTAAGTTTAAAGTACTTGTCTTCCTAAAAGTGGTTGTAGTATGTTGAGACTATGATTTTAAATATTTCACGTAACTTTTATAATAGTAACAACAAACTATTTTTAAGAGACAAAGAGGGCTTCCCAGGTGGCTCTAGTAGTAAAGAACCTGCCTGCCAACAGTAGGAGATGCAGGAGACTGGGGTTCAATCCCTGGGTGGGGAAGATCCCCTGGAGGAGGGCATAGGAACCCACTCCAGTATTCTTGCCTGGAGAATCCCCATGGACAGAGGAGCCTGGTGGGCTACAGTCCATGGGGTCACAAAGAGTCAGACATGACTGAAGCAACTTAGCACACACACATAAAGAGACAAAGATCCATTTTAATTTCCCTAAATGTAACTGTAATATATCCCTGCTAAGTGCAGCCCTTAGCACTTGGCTGAAGCTGTGTGCTAGCCCCCAACCTTGTTTCCAGGCAACAGTTAGTGGTCCTGCTCAGCCTTCAGTCTGGGCCCCTCCCCCAAGCAATCAACTGTCAATGAGCAACCGTTAGTGATCCTGCTCAGCCATTGGAGGATGCTACAGTGAGCTCCGCCCACAAACAACTGTTGATAAGTGACCGTTAGTGGTTCCATTCAACCAACGGTCCCTGGAGTGGTAGTCTTCAGGCGGAGAGTGAAAGAGGCGGATCCCACCCTTCTCCCCAGGGACTGCCAGCTCACTTGACCCCAGACTTGCAGGTGAACAGGCTGGGGGCTGTGTCCTGCAGGGCTCCAGAGCTCTCGCCATGACCTCCCACTGACTAGGCTCAGACCTTGAATTGGCGGTGAATCTCCCCCTCATCCCTGTCTCTGCGACTTAATGGCAGTGGCCGTCTGCCTGGGATGCAGCCTGCGGGACCCGCTCCCTGCTGTACTGGCAGCCTGAGGAGCCTGAGGGCCAGCTGGGTCCTGGGTGCCTGGCTCCCTCAACGATGACAGCTGGGGAGATTTTGGGGACTTGGCCCTGAGGGAGCTTCCAACTGAGATCTGCCTCCTCTTACCCAGAACCAGGACCTCGAAGGGAAAAAGTTGTATCTCGGGGCCTCATCCTTTCTTGTCAGCACAGAGAATAACGTTCCTTTGGTAGAGATTTACGGGAACATTGTTACCTGACCATGACCCAACCCCTTGAGCAAAGGATCCAACACGAAGTAGTTTGCAACAACCACACCCCTCCCTCACTTTTCTTAGAAAAGGGCTTTGCTGACGGCCTTCAGGAATTTGGGGGGTTTTAAGGCATGAGCCACCCATCTTCTTGCAGGGCTCTCAATAAACCTGTCTCTGTTTCACACTCCAACGTTTTGATATTGTTTGGCCTCACTGTGCCTTGGGCACACAGACTTGCTTTTTGGTAACAGGAACAATAAACTATTCTTAAGAGACAAAGATCCATTTCATCTTACCTAAATTTATCATTTTATAAATTTACTTTGGATTAGGGTTTTTCTTGCTCAATGTTTAAAATAATTAGTAAAAATATTTTAGTTTTATGGAAAATGTTAAACCAATAAGTAGGTAAATCTGTTTTCCTTTCCTGAAAAATGATAGATTTACTATCTGTCTCTGAGTAGAAACTTAGCTAGGTTTTATTTTTTATATTTGATTTGTTTTGGCTGTGCTGGGTCTTCCTTGCTGCACAGGCTTTTCTCTACTTGTGGTGAGTGGGGGCTACTCTTCATTTTGGTGCAGGGACTTCTCATTGCGGTGGCTTCTCTTGCTGCACAGCGCAGGCTCTAGGGTGCACGGGCTTCCTTAGTTGTGGCTCCCAGGCTCTAGAGCACAGACTTGGTAGTTGTGGCACATAGGCTTAGTTGCTCTGTGCCATGTGGGATCAAACCTGTGTCTCCTGCAGTGGCAGGCAGATTCTTTACCACTGAACCACCAGGGAAGCCCCTTAGCTAAGTTTTATATTTCTTGTTTCCATAGGAATTGTCAGCAAACCTTCCTATGTCTTTATCTATGTATCTACATATCTATTTTTATATATGCACTTCCATATCTAAATTTATAATAATTATCATATTTTAAAATTTTGGTTATACTATTGACTTATTATTTTATCTTCCCTCATTCCACAAAGGAAACTTGAGGTGGATAAAATATATTTACTTACTAATATATGAAAATAAAGGTGGAAACTGGAGGAAAAGAGAAAACACAAATACATTAAGAAGATGAAATCAGGGTAATGCCCTAAGTACCAAAGTACCCATATTTCGTCTTAAGTGGGCTGAAAATTTAGCAACTTTTTTCTAACAATTGATTTATATGTTATTGAGTTCCTATAACAAGGACAAAGTAATAAGAGAGGCATAGTTTTTCTTGGTACTAAAGCCTGAAAATAGACAAATGAGAATATGTGTAAAATATGTAATAACACACCGTGTGTTCACAGAGAGTACAAAAATGGCTCTTTGCCAAAAGGATTTTAGGGTGCAATGTCACACTTGCATCCAACATTTAGGAATATGAATATACCTCTCAGTTGGGCCCTCAACCCTACCTGGCATCTCTCTATTCCTTATTCCCCCACAATGACTTTCTAAACCTTCTCTACTTTCTTCAGAATTTCTAATCCTCTTTACTCACCTCTCACCTTTCCCTGTATCAGAAGGTGACCTACTTCAAAAATGAAATGGAAGCTATCGGGGAACTGGGTCTGTTTACCACCACAAAGGAATCTCTCTACATCTGTACTTCCTCTTCTCTTGGCTTGCAATAGCAGAGCTGTTCCTTCTTGCCAAGAACAATTCTTTCGCTTATTATATCGATTCTTTTCTTTCTTGAAAATATGTGCTAAATACAATCCCTTCCTCTTGCATACTTAACCTCTTTTATTGTCATTGAAATATGCTCTGGACTCCTTTATCTTAGAAAACACCCTCTTTGACCCTTCATCCACATCTGGGACCAACTCATTCTCTCTGACCTCCTCATTTATAGCCAAACTTCCCAAAAGCCAGTCTGTGCTCCTTGCCTCCTTCACCCTATTTCCTGATAACCGTTAAGCCATTTCACTCTGGATCTGCCAAAATGGCATAAGGTCACCAGTGTCCTTGATGGCATGAAATCTTATGAGCATCTTTTAACTTTGTGAATTCTTTAGTGATTTCCAAAAACTTCCTCCTGATTTTGATGAAAAGGGCAGAGTTCATTTCTGTGGCTCACAACCAAAGAACCCCCATGGATATTCCATCTCTCCAACTTTGTCTAGCAGTGCTCTCTCCTTTGATCTTCATGTGCACTCACACTGTCCTCATTCCTTGAGAGAGTTCTTTCTCCTGCCATAGGACTTTGGTGTATACTATTTCCTCTGTCTGGTGTCTCTTCCTCTTCACTTGATAACTTTATTCCTTCAGATTCAGATCAAATGCCCCTTCTTTTGAGGAACCTTCCCTTGACCCCCAAACTTGATCAGTTTCCCATGTTATATATTCTCATACTGTTTAATATCCCCATAAATGATATGAAGATAGCTCTCTACTGAGCTAGGTGATGGTGTCTGAATTTTAATTCCAACCACATTGTGACATTCTAAAAGCCATACAATGGATTCCTCAAGTAGGGTGTGTGTGGCCAGTGTTTGAACAGGTTGGAATATCCTCTTAAGTCAAAGTGTTTACTTCTTGATGACTCAAGTTCTTAAAAATACTTACATTGTTATCCATTTTCAACTCAGTGCAGCAAAGATACATTGGGTGCTGAATATATAGAAGATTCAGAGGAATATAAAACAATAATGCAAATTCGTCAAGCTTACAATTTGTTGAGAGGTGGGGTGGAGACAGGATAGTATTAACTACTTTATTACTTCAATGCCTCATGTCCAACCTTTACAAAATTGAAATAAGGCTTTATTTTTTAATTTTCTTACATTGCTTTCTTTCATTATTATACATTTGTGAATATCTATTCATCTGAGACCGAATCAGATGACAAAACAACTTCTGAGAAGAAATTGCTGATGACAAATGACTATCTCTTTCCCTAACCTTGATTCAAAGTAGGAGCAAGTGACAATTGAGACTTGAGATGCGTCTTAAACTTGAAAAAAAAAATGAATTATTTATAATATTTGCTTTTGAACTGTGGTGTTGGAGAAGACTCTTGAGAGTCCCTTGGACTGAAAGGAGATCCAACCAGTCCATCCTAAAGGAGATCAGTCCTGGGTGTTCGTTGGAAGGACTGATGTTGAAGCTGAAACTCCAATACTTTGGCCACCTCATGGGAAGAGCTGACTCATTGGAAAAGACCCTGATGCTGAGAAAGATTGAAGGTGGGAGGAGAAGGGGACGACAGAGGATGAGATGGTTGGATGGCATCACCAACTCAACGGACATGAGTTTGGGTAAACTCCAGGAGTTGGTGATGGACAGGGAGGCCTGGTATGCTGCGGTTCATGGGGTTGCAAAGAGTCAGACACGACTGAGTGACTGAACTGACTGAACACAGCTTGATGATCTATTGAGAAAACTCTGGGCTTTGTTTTTCGCTGCTGCAAGTTCATGAAAGAACAGGATGAATATTCAGCCTCTGTAGTATAAACTGCTCACTTGCCTTCCCCAATATCCAACCTGGCCATATGGGACAAAGACTATACTTTCCAGCTTTCTCCATAACTAGTCTCACTGTGTGACTATGTCCTAGCCAATGAGACGTGATGAAAGGTTGTGGTAACCCTGGGAAATCTTATAAGATACGTGGTATGCACCCTTTACCCTCTTCCATGCAGTCAATGCATGAATTGGTGGAGCATTAAAATAAAGATTCCCTACAAACTCAAGGAGGCTATCTCAGAACTTCTTTTAAGTGAGATAAAATGAAAATTGGTCTTTTATGGGCCATTGTTATTTTCTAGTTTGTGTCACAAGCAGCTGAACCCAATCCTAACTGAATCCCTTCCCCTACTCTACCCCCATCAGGAAGGTCCTAAAGCCTGGATTTTGTCTCCCGAGAAAGGCAAACCAGATATTTTTGTGTTTCTAGGGACTCAGGTCAATCCATCTATAATGATAAGCCTTCAAACATTGTTGAGAGATGGCAAAATAAGTATGAATAGTTTTTGTATTTGAAAGATGGGAAGGGGAAGGACTTGAGAAGGAAAGGAATTCTGGGATGTTGGATGGGTACTTGAGGACTGGGAAAGACACTGGGCTTTATAGTTTCAGTTAGTAGTGGAGATCTGATCTCACTGAAAAGCAATGCCTTTGTGGTGCAGCACTCTCACATGGAGATTAGCTCATGGAGACTGGGTACTGAATGCTATAGTCTTGAGTGTTTCAGTGAGGGTCAACTCAGCTTGAGATGAAGAACTATGGGGGAAGTAATTTCCTTCATCATAGGCTGATAGCATCAGCAAACAAAATAGAATTACAATCCCTGTCCCATTTTTATGGGCCCTGTGACTCTAGATTTCTTGTTTGAAAGAATGGAAGGGAACATAATCCAAGAAAATAACTTTCGTTGGATTTCTCAAAGTACTTATTCATTCAGTGGGGGTTTTGAGCCAGACTTGCTTCATTGTGAAATAAAAAGTTATGTTTCTTTTTTGTTTTTAAATTATTTATCTATTTTTTAACTTTACAATATTGTATTTGTTTTGCCATACATTGACATGAATCCACCATGGGTGTACATGTTTTCCCTTCTAGAACCCCCCTCCCACCTCCCTCCCCATCCCATCCCTCCAGGTCATCCCGGTGCACCAGCCCCGAGCACCCTGTATCATGCATTGAACCTGGGCTGGCGATTCGTTGCACATATAATTTACATGCTTCATTGCCATTCTCCCATATCATCCCACCCTCGCCCTCTCCCATAAAGTCCATAATAGTGTTCTGTTTATCTGTGTCTCTTTTGATGTCTTGCATACAGGGCTATCTTTACCAATTTACTAAATTCCATATAAGGAAGCTGTGGTACATACACACAACGGAATATTACTCAGCCATTAAAAAAATACATTCGAATCAGTTCTAATGAGGTGGATGAAACTGGAGCCTATTATACAGAGTGAAGTAAGCCAGAAGGAAAAACACCAATACAGTATACTAACACAGATATATGGAATTTAGTAAATGGGTAAAGAAATAAAATGTTATGTTTCTTATGTCTCAAGAGTAATTTGTACCATTAGTGTAGGATGGAATGTTCATTATTTCCTTTTACTTTTCACTCAAACCCACAAAGTATTTCTCCATTCAAAATGTGTATCTTGTTTCAACATGCCAAGTGCCAAAGCATTTAGGTTAAGTTTTTGTAGCAGGAGATTAATTTACTTAATAAATCCAACAAATAAATTGAACTTACATTTTGATCCCTTCTCCAGGGAATCTTTACCAACTGAGCTCCCTCCAGTATTCTTGAGCTTCCCTGGTAGCTCAGATGGTGAAGAATCCACCTGCAATGCAGGAGACTTGGGTTCAATCCCTGGGTTGGGAAGATCCCCTGGAGGAGGGTAAGGCAACTCACTCCAGTATTCTTGCCTGGAGAATCCCCATGGGTGGAGGAGCCTGGTGGGCTACAGTCCATGGGGTCTCAAAGAGTCAGACACGACTGAGCGACTAGGCATGGCACACACATTTTGATCCAGATACTGTTGTAGGCCATTGGGATGAATCAAAGGGCAAAGATAAATCCCTGCCCTCCTTGGAGCTTGCTTTCTAGATTGTGGACAGATGATAAACACAGTACATTACCAAATGGAACATGGGAGTGATTAGTAGACATCTCAAAGTAAAGAGATATAGCACATTTTAATTTCTTGGCTACATTAAACCTAGAAAGAGGCAAATATATCTGTGTTATGGAGAATATATCAAATAAGAGAGTGCAATACCATGACTTTTAAGAGAACGGCCCTTTGTAAGCTTACATAGAGAATTCCTAAAATTGTCCACAGTAGTGGTCTTAAGGTATCACTGAAAACCATGCCAAAAGTAGCAGATTTGTACAACAGACATTGGATTCCAAACATTTTGCAGCTTGTAAACAGAGTAGCACATTGACAAGAGGTAGGGACATTAAAAATACAACAGAAGAATGAATTTCTTGCTTTCCTGAAGCTAATGACTGTTTTGAACTTGGAGTGTTAATGACAGTCTCCAAGGAGAGAGAATATTTCTATTATACTTTAAAATTTTTTCCTGTTACAGCAAACTTCCTGAAATGTGTACAGATGGAGAGAAGTTTTGTCTGATAGGCTGAGAGTGATTGTATTGTGTGTTGGCTTTAATATAGGCCAGTGTCTGTACAGAGAGAGGATGGCTTGGCAGCTTCTGTTGAGATGGATCTGCTGGATTTGGAGTGTTGGTTTTAGCAGGTGACTCTGAGGGGAGGGGCCTGAGGAGAAAACAATCAGGTTTTATAAGAAAAGAGAGAATTAAAAAGTGTGAGGATGTAAGATTTAAGGGTCCCTGGCCATTTAGGAAAAGAGAGGGTAGAATAAAGGGCTAGGAAAGAGGAGAGCTAGGAAGCCATTATTTAGTATGTCCAGAGCTGAACTGGATCAGGCCAGGGAGAGTGTTCAAGGGGTTTGTGGGGCCAGAAGGCTAGAGATGAGGATCTTCCCCTTGGAGTTAGGGGAAGGAGTTTTGACCTAGAACTGAGAGCTGATTTTGAAGACTAGCAAAGGATATTTAGGGGATTCTAAGGTTTACTGTCTGGCTCTTCATATTTCCATAAAAGGGGATTTTAATCCATGCCTGAAAGGTAAAAAAATAATTAGCTGCTGAAGCATATGCCATGCTAATGGCTATGGCACTGCTACTCTAAAGAGAGATGTTGACTTTGCCCTGGATATGGTTATCTCAGGATATAATGATCTGACATAGGCTTATTGCAAAGAGTAGATAGTCGAGATCTTTTTGGAATTTTGAATTCGAAGTAGCTATTCAATTATAGCTGCAGTTCAATGGTTCTCTCAGTTTTCAGTTATTTTGTCCTCCACTGAGAAGTCAGGTCATGTTTTACGTTGGCATAATATATGAAAAGTTGAACCAGAGCCTGCAGATGTTGTTTACTTGTCACTTAGTGTGTATATGTGTAGTTATATATAGTATATAGCTATTATACTATGAAGTATGTGAATATATTATAGTTATATTAATAGTATACTATTATAACATATATATGCATAGTTAATATAACTACATATGTAATGCAAAGTGAAAAGAAATATATATGGTTATATATGTTATATGTGGGTTTCCCAGGTGGCGCTACTGGTAAAGAACCCACTTGCCAATGCAGGACACATAAGAGACACAGGGAGATTTGGGGTTCCATCCCTGGGTCAGGAAGATCCCCTGCAGGAGGGAATGGCAACCCACTCCAGTATTCTTGCTTGGAGAATCCCATGGACAGGGGAGACTGGCAGGCTACAGTCCACAGGGCCACAAAGAGTTGGACACAACTGAAGTGACTTAGCACACATGTTATATGTAACTATAAATAAGTATATATATATGTGGTGGTGTGTGTGTATAAGTATAAAATATATAGTGTTTCATAACTTTAAATCATTTTATATGACTTTGAAAAGGTACATTTTACTCTTTATAAAAGCTAAACTTATTATTTGGAAATACTATCATTAAACGGTAGATGACTAGTGTTTGAGCCACAAGATTTTAATTTTTCCCACTTCAGACGAGGTTTCTGTTCAAACTCCAGAAGTACTTTTCCTTCTCTCTCTCTCTTAGTTAGTAAATACATATATATGTAAATATGCACACATAGAGGTATAAATGCACTGTTACATACACACATACATATTCACCTTAAAAAGACCAATTGAGCATGGGAAACACTATGTTTAAATATGGTAGTCTGGAGCAATTTTCTAATGAAATAATTTAGTACATTTTTCAGTAACCTTTTATCTGTCACCACTTTTTCTAATTTTAATATGTTTCACACCCAGACTTGAATTACCAAGTTTGATTTAAAGCTCACCCTATTTCTCTTCCTGGAGTGATTTCATGACTCTGGGACTTCAAGCTCTTGGATCAAAGCTTTGCTACAACTCAGCAGCTGTCTTAACTACTCTAGAGAGAGCAGTTTGAGTCCTTCCAAGCTCATCAAAGAGAAGGTGTTAGCTTGCCTTTCTCACACTCCTGCTCTCAGAACATCTGCTTCCTGTCTCCTGTATGCATAGGCTAATAGGAAGAAAATGTGTAATAGAGGGTGATTATGTTGAGAGGATAAATAGCCTCCCAGTTAGATCTTCTTCAATCCACAAAAGTCTTCTTGCCATTTTGCTCTTGATATATTTGAAAGTGGTTGATTAATCATGGTGCACCAGTGAGGTTGCTGGACAAGGGGTCAGGTGATCTTAATGATTGTCCGACTCTGCTGAGAGGCAGGTGTGTCACTTTGGGCAAATTGTTGGTTCTCTGATTCCCCGTGATTTCACATGTAAAATGCTGCTGCTGCTAAGTTGCTTCAGTCGTATCCGACGCTGTGCAGCCCACCGGGTTCCCCCGTCCCTGGGATTCTCCAGGCAAGAATACTGGAGTGGGTTGCCATTTCCTTCTCCAATGCATGAAAGTGAAAAGTGAAAGTGAAGTCGCTCAGTCGTGTCTGACTCTTAGCAACCCCATGGACTGCAGCCTACCAAGCTCCTCCGTCCATGGGATTTTCCAGACGAGAGTACTGGAGTGGGGTGCCATTGCCTTCTCCCAAGTAAAATGAGACATTGGGATATTATGACCTTAAATTTCTTTAAACTTCTATGATACTAAATCTATTCCTGACAACTTTCTTATCATAATGATCTTATATATATGTAGTGATTTTTCTCAAGTCATAGCTAGCTGACTTTAGCCCTAATCATTATATTCATTTACAAACTTTATAACAATTGAAATTTAGATTCCTGCATGTGGAATCTAAAAAACAAAACAGACCAACAAAGCAAAACAGAAGCAAACTCATAGATAACAGAAAACAAACTGGTAAGTTGTTTCTTTAGTGTCCCTAATCTTTAAGTCCGTGAATCCTCAGTCTCCCAAGTCTGGGGAAAATGTGCAGGACTCTGGGTCCTCACCTAGATGCCTAGAGAGTATCTGCCTCTTGGGGAGGGCTTGAAATCCAAAGATCCAAAGTGCTAACAGTATACTTTATGAACAGTGGATTTAACTTTAAAAACAGGTGAAAGTGAGAAAGTGATAGTGAAAGTTGGTCAGTTGTGTCTGACTCTTTGCTACCCCATGGACTATACAGTCCATGAAATTCTCCAGGCCAGAATACTAGAGTGGGTATCTTCTCTAGGGGATCTCCCCAACCCAGAGATCGAACCCAGGTCTCTTGCATTGCACGCAGATTCTTTGCCATGTAAACCACCAGAGAAGCCCAAGAATACTGGAGTGGGTAGCATATCCCTTTTCCAGAGGATCTTCCTGATCCAGGAATCAAACTGGGGTCTCCTGCATTGCAGGTGGATTCTTTACCAGCTGAGCTAGGTGCTATGTTTGAAAAATGAAGTCTAGCTGATTAGATTTAGGGCTTCCAAAAGCTACATGTATTAATATAGGTCTTCCTCTGGGCATCCATAACACCAGGTACATTGATTTTCACTGCATTCAAGTTGTTCACTTTAATGTGTTCCCCAAAGACAGCAGTTTCTTAAGAGCTAATGTAATTTTCTTTTATTGTGAACTGAACATTTTAGCCATTATGTCTTCAAGGCTTTGTTCTGAGATCCACACATGCCATGTTTCAGTATTATGATTTGTTCACAATTAGTCTTATGTTTACGTACTGAAACTGTAATGTGACCTTCTGCTCCAACTCATACTTTCTCTACTCCAAATTCCAGGCTAAGTTTAGGGAGACATATTTCTTCTGATATATGCCTGCTCCCACCTGAATCTTTCATTTAGTTGTGGCCTTACACATTGGCCAAATTTTCTGGTTATCTACCTCAAATAATTTGATGAATGTTAATGCTTCCCAGGTGGCACTAGGAGTAAAGCACCTGCCTGCCAATGCAGGAGACGTAAGAGATGCAGTTTCCATTCCTGGGTCGGGAAGATTCCCTGGAGGAGGAAATGGCAACCCACTCCAGTATTCTTGCCTGGAGAATCCCATGGACAGAGGAACCTAGCAGTCTACAGTCCATGGAGTCGCAAAGAGTCAGACACAATTGAAGTGACTGAGCACACACGCAATGATGTTACTAGATTCTCTGCTGGATCACGAGGGTCTACAGTTCCACTGCTGAAGATGTATGCCTATCTTAGTCTGTTCAGGCTTCTATAACAACCATAGATTGGGCAGCTTACAAGCAACAGAAATTTATTTCACACAATTTAATTCTGGAGCCCGGGGAGGCCAACATTGATGTGCTGGCAGATTTGGTGTCTGGTGAAAATCTACTTCCTGGTTCACAGATGGCTGTCTGCTTGCTGTGTGCTCACATGGCAAAAAAGTGGAAGTCTGGTCTCTTTTGGACTTTCCTCATGGCTTAGATGGTAAAGTGTCTGCTTACAGTGCGGAAGACCTGGGTTCGATCCCTGGATCAGGAAGATCTCCTGGAGAAGGAAATGGCAACCCACTCCAGTACTCTTGCCTGGAAAATCCCATGGACAGAGGAGCCTGGTAGGCTACAGTCCGTGGGGTCGCAAAGAGTCGGACATGACTGAGCGACTTCACTTCACTTTCACTGGTCTCTTTAGCTACACCCTCATGACCTAATCACTTCCCCAAGCCCCACCTCTTGATACTATCACGTTGAAGATTGGACTTCTAATATGAATTGGGGAGAGTGAAAGTGAAAGTCACTCAGTTGTGTCCGACTCTTTGCGACCCCAGGGACTATACAGTCCATGGGGTTCTCCAGACTAGAATACTGTAGTGGGTAGCCTTTCCCTTCTCCAGGGGATTTTCCCAACCCAGGGATCGAACCCAGGTCTCCCGCATTGCTGTCAGATTCTTGACCAGCTGAGCCACAAGGGAAGCCCATGAATTGGGGAGAGGGATGTAAATATTCAGCCCTTACTCCCTCTGTTATTATGCTACTTCCAAGACCTCACACATTGTGAGACCTAACACATTGTGAAATCAATGTGTTATCAAAAGATAACACATTTGCCTATAATGAAGTATGTTGATTTCATTGTGCTTGCTTCTACTAGCTGTAATGATCTATGGTCTTAAGTCATCAGTAGCTTAGGTGGGCAAGAGCTGTGGGTTGTTACTTGTTCTGTGGTTCCCTGGCCACAGTTTGCTGTATGTAGTTAGCACGTAGACTGTCAGCATGAACCTCAGTGGGTGAGGGAGGAAAGCTTTGCTTTTAACAAGCTGTTTGAAGCAACAGTGAGAGTCTTCATGCTGCCCTCTCCACCTGCCCCCCTCTTTCCACCCCTCTTCATGACACATTTCCCCTCCTCCTCTTTGCCACCCCTGTCCTAAATATTTCTGTGACCCTCCCACCAACACTCCCTCCAAAATCAACCATCCTTTTGAGAAAATGATGACTCAGAATTTTAGTTCATTTAAATCTAAATGATATGGTTTGAAGGTAAACATATGTGAAAGTTTGCTTTACCTTGTGTAACAGCTGTTTATGTGAAAAATTGTTTGTCAACTGAATTTTGGAAAATGTAAATATGTTTTAAGTGCTCCAAGGGAAATTTTATTTAAAGGAACCCAGCGGTGAGACTTTCAGAAAGACTCTCTTTTTGGAATACAAGTAATACAAATTGTTGAGTTTGGAGTTTAAGGAAAGTCTCTCTTTTTTTATTATTATTATTTACAGATGATATTCTGTTTTATAGAAATGAAATTGTGTTCTTTTTACACTATCAGGGTTATTTTCAGATTATGTTGCAATAGTTCTCAGTATGAACCTGAATTGATTCTCAAAACTAGTTAATAAGTTAATCAGTCTCAATCTCTGCCTCTATTTCTCTCTCACACAAATATACAAACACACACACACAAACACACTTGTGACATAAATATATGTATAAATTACATTGCAATTGAAGTGTGGAAGGGAAGGAGGGAGTGTGTAATTAATTCTGAGTAGTGAGAGAGACTGAGAAACGTGAGGAATTTTGAAGAGTCAAAGTAATAAATGACAAAACAATTTGCAGATCTTGATGGAAATTTTCTCTGTGGACTGTTTTGCCTCTCAGTTATGGCTAGTTTGAAATTTTTCATGACACATGAAATAATGATTTTAGATTCTCTTAAAATAGTTGGTACCATCACTTTGTGCGTGGTAACCTTTGTTTCATCTACCTAGGGGAATTTATTAGGGAGTCTAGGCTTACATTTTTATAATTGATCTTTCTGCCAGAGTCCAGTGATATCTGTTTTAAAAACAAAAAAATTATATGAGCAAGCTCATTTAATTTCCATCTATTCTGAAGTTCCCTCTTTTACTTAATATTTATTTTGTCTGTAATAACATAATCACTCAGATTGTTTAAAAAAAAACTGGACGGGGGGATAGTTTTATACTCCACGTCCTTAGAGTATAAGGACTTTTTTTACATTTTTCTGGTTCCAGTCAGTCACGGGTCTCAGTAGGAAGATCTTGACAGATGACTATTGTCCATCTAAATGAAATTAGTGCCATGCTGTCACTGAGCATCTTCATTTGTCTCCTTTAAGCCCTGCAGATTGCGGAGACACAGAACAATGCAAAGGATATCAGCTGTATGTCTCCTGCAAAGAACACAATTGATACAGAGTGAGGAGGAGTCTCTCTGAAGTGCTTTACATCATCTTAGCCACCTGTTTTTTTTTAATTTATTTATTTTAATTGGAGGCTAATTACTTTATAATACTGTAGTGGTTTTGCCTTACATTGAGTTTTTTCTTTCTTCTTTTTTTAAATTGTTTATTTGACTATCAAGGTTTTGGCATCCTTTTATGTTTTTTAAATTTAAGTTTATCTAAAAAAGTTTTTGGCTATGGCACATGACTTCTAGGGTCTTAGTTCCTCAACCAGAGATTGAATTCAGGCCCTAGGCCATGGGGCCATGGAAGTGCAGAGTCCTAACAACTGGATAACCCAGGGAATTCCCTTGAGTTTTTCATTGGAATATAAAATACAGAAACTAATGATAGTGGTTAGATTAGTTTTATATTCCATTTTGGCAACCCTGAACTTCTGATAGGTCTGAGACCAACTAAAACTTCCCATGGAAGTACTATCCTTTTTGAATTTTGCTGACTTTAAAGATGATAATCGAATATTATAAACCAATGGGAAAGCTAAAGATTAGTACATAAACAATATAGGGGAAATCAGTTAAAGTTAGCCTCCTGCCCTCCCTCCTGATATACCAAAATAAATTCCATAAAGGTTACAAATTTTTGTGTAAAATATGAACATGTAAAGGCTTCCCAGGTGGCATTAGTGGTAAAGAACCCACAGGCAATGCAAGAGACCCAGGGTCAATTCCCTGGATCAGGACGATCCTCTGGAGTAGGAAATGGCAACCTGTTCCAGTGTTCTGCCTGAAAAGTTCCATGGGCAGAGGAACCTGGCAGGCTACAGTACATGGGTTTGCAAAGAGTTGGATGTGACTGAGCGACTGAGTACACACACACAGGAACATGCAAAACCCAAGGAAGAAAATGCAGGTCAATATTCATCTTATTCCTTTTGAGATGCTACAACAAAAATACCACAGACTGGCTGACTTTAACAACAGAACAACAGACATTTATTTCTCACAGCTCTGGAGGCTGAGAACTCCAAGATCAAGGCATTGGCAGATTTGGTATCTGGTGATAGCTTGTTTCCTGTTTAATAGACAGCTGCCTTCTCACTGTGTCTTCACAAGGCAGAGGAAGGGTGCTGTCTGGAATCTCTTTTATAAGGGCACTAATCCTGTTCATGAGTGCTCCACCATTATGATCTAATCACTTCCTGGAGGCCCCATCTCCTAATACCATAACATTGGTTAGAATTTCAACACATAAATTTTGAGGGGACACGAACATTCAGTCCATTGTACTATTAAACTAAAGAGACAGATTTCTTAGCATGAAAAGCAATAGAATAAATGATGTAAAAATTGCTTTATTTTACATTAATATCTTTCACCTGTGGGAGGATTAATATTTTGGAATGGAGAGGATAGCCTGTAACAAGTATATTTCTACTTGGTTTCAATGGAATAGAGTAGAGAGCACAGAAATAAACCTGAGCCCTTATCGTTTATAAATCTACGACAAAGGAGACAAGAATAAACAGTGAAGAAAATACAGTCTCTTCAATAAGTGGTGCTGGGAAAACTGGGCAGCTACATGTAAAATAGTGAAATTAGAACATTTTCTCACACCATATATAAAAATAATTGCACTCATTTCACTTGCTAGCAAGATAATGTTCAAAATCCTTCAAGCAAGGCTTCAACAGTATGTGAACTGAGAAATTCCAGATGTACAAGCTGGATTTAGAAAAGGCAGAGGAACCAGAAATCAAATTGCGAACATCCATTGGATTACAGAAAAAGCAAGACAATTCCAGAAAAACATCTACTGCTGCTTCATTGACTACACTAAAGCCTTTGACTATGTGGATCACAGCCAACTGTGGAGAATTCTCCAAGAGATGGGAATACCAGACCACCTTACCTGCCTCCTGAGAAACCTGTATGCAGGTTAAGAAACAACAGTTAGAACTGGACATGGAACAAAAGACTGGTTCCAAATTGGGAAAGGAATACATAAAGGCTGTATATTGACACCCTGCTTATTTAACTTATATTCTGAGTATATCATGTGAAATGCTGAGCTGTATGAAGCACAAGCTGGAATCAAGATTGTGGGGAGAAATAATCAATAATCTCAGATATGCAGATGACACCACCCTTATGGCAGAAAGCAAAGAAAAACTAAAGAACCTCTTGATGAGGGCGAAAGAGGAGAGTGAAAAGGCTGGCTTAAAAGTCAACATTCAAAACATTAAGACCATAGCATCCAGTCCCATCACTTCATGGCAAATAGATGGGGAAACAATGGAAATATTGACAGACTTTATTTTCTTGGGCTCCAAAATCACTGTGGATGAAGACTTCAGCCACAAAATTAAAAGACGCTTGCTTCTTGGAAGGAAAGCTATGAGAAACCCTAGACAGTGTACAAAAAGGCAGCGACATCACTTTGCCTACAAAGGTCCATCTAATCAAAGCTATGATTTTTCCAGTAGTCATGTACAGATGTGGGAGATAGGCCATAAAGATTGTTGAGCACTGAAGAATTGATGCTTTCCACTGTGAAGCTGGAGAAGACTCTTTAGCGTTCCTTGAACAGCAAGGAGATCAAACCAGTCAATCCTAAAGAAAATTAACCCTGAATATTCATTGGAAGGATTGATGCTGAAGCTGAAGTTCCAATGCTTTGGCCACCTGATATGAGGAACTGACTCAATGGAAAAGACCTTGATGCTGGGAGAGATTAAGGACAGGAGGAGAAAGGGGAACAGGGGATGAGATGGTTGGATGGCATTATTGATTCAATGAACATGAGTTTGAGCAAACTCCAGGAGATAGTGAAAGACAGGGGAGCCTGGTGCTGCGGTCCATAGGGTCTCAAAGTGTCGAACACAATTGAGTGACTGAAAAACAACAAGTATAAAAATAAACTCAACGTGGATTACAGACTTAACATGTAAGACCAGAGATCATAAAACTGCCCCAGGAAAACATTGGCAGAATAGTCTTTGACTTAAATTATAGCATTATTTTTTAGGATCTGTCTCCTATAGCAGAGGAAACAAAAGCAAAATAAACAAATGGGACTTAATTAAACTTAAAAGCTTTTGCACAGCAAAGGAAATGATTGACAAAATGAAAACAACCTACTGAATGGGAGAAAATATTTACAAATGATTTGATAGATAAGGGGTTAATATCCAAAATACATAAACAACTCTTACAGTTCAACAGCAAAGAAAAGCCCATCCCAAACCCAAAAACCAAAAAAAGAAAAAGGAAACCAAACAACCCAATTGAGAAATTGGCAGTAGCCCTGAATAGACATTTTTTTTCCAAAGAAGACATACAGATGAGCAACAGACACATGGAAAGGAAATGCAAATTAAAACCACAATGATATGTCACCTCATACTTGTTAGAATGGCTATCGTAAAAAAGAATAGAAATAAAAAGTGCCTGCTAGTGAGGATATAGAGAAGGAACTGACTGGTGCAGCCACTATGGAAAACAGTATGAAGACTGCTCAAAAAAGCAAAAACAGAATTAATATATCATCCAGTATTTCTACTCTTGGGTATTTATCCAAAGGAAACAGGAACAATAATTTGACAATATACCAAGATATGGAAGCAACCTAAATATCCATCAACAGATAAGTGGATAAAGATGTGATGTGTATAGACACATACATACAGACACACACACACACACACACACACACACACACACACACGTGTGTGCACACATAGTGGAAAACTACTCAGCCATAAAAAAGAATGAAATCTTGCTATTTACAACAAGATGGATGGACATGGAATGTATTATGCTTAGTGACATAGTGACATTAGTGCTTAGACAGGGAAAGACAAATACTGGATGTTGTCACTTCTGTGTGGAATCTAAGAAATAAAACAAATGACTATAGCAAAACAGAAACAGACTTACAGATCATAAGGAACTAGTTATTACAAGCAGGGGGAGGGGAGGAAGAGGGTCAAGACAGGAGTAGAGAATTAAGAGACTGAACCTACTCTGCATAATATAAATAGGATACAAAGATATATTGTGCCACACTGGACAATATTTACTTTAGACTTTGAATGGAATATAATGTATAAAAATTTTGAATCACTATATTGTACACCGGAAACTAACGTAATATTATAAATAAACTATGTGGGCATGCTCAGCTGCTCATTTGTGTCCGACTCTTTGCGACCCCGTGGTCCGTAACCTGCCAGGCTCCTATGTCCATGGAATTTTCTAGGCAAGGATACTAGAATGGGTTGCCATTTCCTTCTCCAGGGGTTCTTCCTGACCCAGGGATCAAACCTGCGTCTCATGTGTTTCCTTTATTGGTAGGCAGATTCTTTATCATGGAGCCACCTGGGAAGCCCATAAATAAGCAATACTTCAATTAAAAAAAAAAGAAAATCAATAAAATAAATAATGCATGAAAAATTGCCTTATTTTACATTAATTTTGGAACTGTGGTAGAATGGTCTCTAGTTTCAGAATTGTAGATGTACTTCTGGCTGTTGTAATTTTCAAAGGTGTGATTCTCAGAGCCATTGCTGATGGACTAAATAAAGGTAATGTTCATGTCCTAGAATGTGAGGTGGGGAAAAGTTGTGTAAATAGCCTTACAAGTCACATGCAAGTAGCACAAATTATACTCACATCACTTAATTTATTACTTTTGGTCTCTCCTGTATCTTTTAGGATAAGCTGTCACAGTTCAACATTTATGAAATTATAACAGTAAAAACTGAAATGGAAGAATTGGGAAACACCCTCTCTGCCAAGGTGAGGTTAGAAAAGCAGACTGAAGAATAAACTAACTGAAGAGGAGAGCAATGGAGTAGCTGGTGTGGAAATGGATCCTTCTTTTCAGTCTTTGACATCGAGCTGTGATCCCATGTACATCGTAACTCTGTCTCTAGAACCCCCAAACACTTGGTTCTACCCTGTTTCAAGTGAGTGGTGTGCTTGTCCTCCTCTCTTGGCATTCTTGATTGGCACCCTTTTCTTACTATTTCAAGCCTTTAGCTTCTTCTATATCAACGACTGAACTTTCTCTGGATACTTCCCTCTCTGGTTAAGCTGGCAGTCCTTTCCTCAGTACAGACTCCAGGCATCCCCAACTCTGGTATTCAGCTTGTCTTTCCAGAGAAGCTGATTTTCCTGATTTCCCTTTTGCCTAAATTTCAGTCTTTTGGCTGGTTGTAGCTTGTACTTTATTCTGGTGTTGGCCTTTTGGAAGGGTTTCTCTGACACTTTACAGATTTCTTGGAGCAAAGGCTTCTTTGATCTCTGGGTTAACAGAGGCTGCTTCTGGCACAGACCAGGTTTTTGGTTCTTTCTCTCCAGCTTGCTTATAGGATTGTCTTCCCACCTTGTCCTATTCCAGGCTTGCCTACAGTTACAATCAGCCTCATGAAAAGTTGACAACTACCTGGCTGTATCCCTGAGAGCCTAATTTTCTGTCTAATTATGTCATCCACTGGGTGGGTGCAACCCTAAGAGGTAGCAGTAATTGTGGAATGAGCAGACAATAGTTAGGAAATTCCATGCCTTCTAAGGGACTGGTGCCTGTCAAGGTAGACTCTGCAAGAGAAGGATGGAGTGGGACATCCCTGGTGGTACAGTGGTTAAAACTCTGTGCTTCCAATGCAAGGGGCCTGAGTTTGATTACTGGTCAGAGAACTAGATCCTGCATGCCACAGTGAAGATCCTGCATATTTCAACTAAGACCCAGTGCAAGCAAAGAATAAAAGAAAAAAGAATAGGAAAGAAAGAGAGAAAGATGGAGCTAGTAAAGAGCGAGGTGTATCTGTTCAAACAGCTAATATATCTAATTCACTGGTCAGACTTCTCTGGTGGTCCAGTGGTTAAGAGTCTCCTTTCCAATGCAGAGGATGCAGGTTCCATTCCCAGTCAGGGAGCTAAGTAGCATACCATGGAGCAATTAAGCCTGCACTCTGCAACTATTGAGCCCCGTTCCACAACTAGAGAGCCTGCATGCTGCAATGAAGATCTTATGTGCTGCAACTGAGACCCAACCCAGCCAAAAATAAAATAATTAAATATTAAAAAATTCACTGGTAATTAGCACTGTTGATTCAATTTGTAAGATTTTTATGATACCACAGATTGTTTTAGTTAAAAAGTTTAGACTTTGGCTACAGTATCTCATGTGAACTAACTGCGCTTGAGAAGGTCATGGTCATATAGTGCAGTGCACAGACATAACTTCCTCTTGGGTGGAACTCCTGAGAATATAGGTAGAGCTTCATGACCCAATTCCAATGCCAGGTGTGAAAAATGCATTTTTTTCATGCCTTTGCCAGTTGGACAACCTTGTATGTCAAACTGCTTTACATCCTGGCAAGTACTTTTCTTTATCTTCATTCTTCAAGACAGAAGCTGCCTGCCTTGTATTTTTGGTCTGCTTGAGAGAAGCTGAGGTGAGGTAAGATCAGGGGCATTTCCTCTGAACAGCGTGCTGGACATTTATCCTTGACATTTCCAGCTGAGTGTGCAAAAATCTAGCCAGGCCAGTGAGGGCAGTTGGTGCTCTTTCTCCAGAATTGCGTAACTGGCTCTTGGTCACCAAGAGATTCTTTCTGGCCATCTCTATGCATTTTAATTTTACTTTCTCTAACTGTCTGCCCCCTGACACTTTCTAACATGTTGTGTTCTCTCATGACAACTTCTCTCTCATGGTAGTCTTTTTGGTTTCTTAAGTACAACTTGTTGTAAAACTTCAAGACTGTGAGTCTTTAGTGATGACTTTGCTTTGATCCTGGGCCAACACTTTTCTTTTGAAAGGATCTTCTTGTATAAATACATTGAAACTACTGAAGGGGTCCTCCCCACATTGACACAGTGAGGACAGAGGGCTGCTCCTTCCAGAAATCAAATTTCCAAGGAACCACAATTGGCTTCCTGCCCAAAAGATTGCTGCAGATGTTGAACCACAATGACAAAGAATGGGTATGTCAAATGGAAAGATAGTGTTGGGTACATCTCATAAAAGGCAAAAAGCTACAGACCAGGATGGGATCAAGGAATAGAAATTTGGCATATACTTTATAGTTTTTGGTTTTTTGTGAATATGTTAGGTGAAAAATTTAAAGTTCTTCTACTTGGAAGAGTTATCCAAACTGGCAACTAATAAAAATACACCCAATATTTCACTTTCTTGAAAATGAAATCTGAATTATAGTTATCTTTTTAGTTTGGGGTTTCTGAAAATACTTATGGGACTCACATTCTGAAAATGTACTAGTTGATATGCTCCTTCCTCTAGTCCCTTTCAAAATTTTGGTTTGCAAATACCTGCTTTCTAAATCATCAGCTAGCATACATGTGAAAATACACAATTTTAAACAACGTGAGCTTGTATTCAATGAATGACCAAAGCTAATAATACAGGTACTAAGTGTCATTGCGATATTAGCTGGTATTATTGTTGTGACACATTTAAGCTAAATTTTAAAGAGGGTATTTAAAATAAGTTTTAAAATTGGAGAATTTTATCTGATGTTTGCTTTGTGTGAATAGATTATAAACCCATATTAGAAAACAGCAATACCGAGGTGTAAAAATGTTTGAAATATGAAGTTAGAACTACAAATTATACTAAGTTTGAAGTCCAGGCTACTTGGATGGTAGAAAGGACAAAGGAGACATACTGGAAACCAGACAGGGCCATGAATGACTGATTGTCATGTTGCTTCTTAAAATACATATGAGCCAATGGTAAAAATCTCACTGTTTTTCTCTTGTGTCAGTAGTTTGCCATTATACTTTAAAGTATAGAAATAGTGTTGGCTTCAAAAACACATTTTATTAAGGCAAGTTGAAGCTCTTGTGTGTGCTTACATGTTTTCGTCACATTAAATTCAGATTTATATTGTTTCTGCATCTCAGGAATATATTTCAATTATCTGTCACACCTCTTATTTACTTGTGTTGCCCTAATGTCAAATACGACCACAACTGTAAATTTCTGTGTAATAGTTTATTAACAAATATAGGCATCCCTTGATAGGTCTCCAGTAATAACAACTATAGTCACATATGCACAGTCAACACATACAATCCCAAGTGGACAACTGTGTTGTTATGATACAGTCAATTTCAAATATGTTTGAAATTGTGAAAAGCATGTGAATCATGGAATAAAGTCAGTACAAGAATTCTTTTTTCATCACACACAGCCCTCTCCCATCCCTTACCCCAACTGGGCTGACTAATAGAGTAAAACAATGCAACTTACTTAAAGTACCTTGGATATGTGTAGTATTATCAAAACTCATTAATACACTTTGTAGAAAGAAACCAACTTTGATGTCAATTTCATTGCCTATCTCCCAGGCTAAATTCCTTACTAGCAATCTTTTTTTTTTCTCATTTCAGAGGAATAAATTCTAATTCAAAGAAGCTGAAGAGTGACTTGATATGTCTATCTCAGCCTGTTGATAGTGATGCTATCTGCTACAAATGGCTGAGGGACCTGCCTGGGGCCTTATTACTTGTGGTGAGCTCTACCAACATTTCCTGGAGCAGAGTTGATGCTGTGGCTGGACTGGCCCTTGTTGTTCTTATTTTGACTGTAGGACACCTCAGCAACAACCATTAGGGAACTTTGAAATAAAAAGGGGGGGATTCTTACTTTCAGGTCCCAAGAGCCACACAGTGTGGTGGAGGTTGAGAGAGATGGTGGGACTGTGGATCTGGGCACCATATTCATCATAGTTTAGAGTGGGATGCCTAGGGTTTTGAGGGTTCATTCTTTATTGGTGGATTTAAGACATAAGAGTGAGAATTAGGGACAAGAAGGGAGAAGAGGGGTCACTCTAGTGATCAGTTACCTAAGTTCCCCAGAGCTCTCTAAAAGGGGATCTTCGTGGGTAGGGACGTCCTGTCTAAGAAGGTGTTCTAAATTCATCTGTTTTGTGAGGGAAGACTCATCTGTTAGGGTGAAGAATGATTTTTCCATGCACTTCTTTGCCAGTTTTCAAAATAGCTGTGGCAAAGAGCCTGCTGGCAGGCAGCCCCCAGTTCCATGAAAGGACTTTATTTTTTTAATCGGAGAACTTGTGATCCTTGACAGGTGGGCTCTAGCTGCTTAGTGTTTGATGCGTATACTTGAACTAAGGAATCCTGAATTCTACCCACTGAAGGGAAAGAAATCTTCTCATTAAGGTCCCACTGGAGGCTGATGTTCAGAAAGCTTCTGTGGCAACACCAAACCAGAAGTGTTTAGGAGGGGAAAGACATAATGTAGAGAAAGTAGGAAGCAAAGAAAGGAAATTATTTGGTTAGTTGGAGTTCAAAGCCTGCTTGGGCTTCCCTGGTGGCTCAGTGGTAAAGAATTTGCCTGAAATACAGGAGCTGCTGGTTCGATTCCTGGGTCAGGAAGATCCCCTGGAGGATGGCATGGCAACCCACTTCAGTATTCTTGCCTGAAGAATCCCATGGACAGAGGACCCTGGCAGGTTACAGTCCAGGGGGGTCACAAAGAGTCAGACAAGACTGAAACGACTTAGGACGCATGCACAAAGCCTACTTGGCTATTTGTGGTTGGTTGTTCTTTTTGTTTTGATTTCATAACCTTGAGTTATTTACAGGTTAAGACTTAGTTTGCTTATATGGGTCACCAAGACATTAAAACCTCAGCACTCTAATGCACCCTTCCATTCCCCTGTTCCTTTCCTTCTTCCCTCCTTTCCTTCCTTCCTTTCTTTTTCGTAGGATCCAAGTGGCTTGAAAAAATTTAATCCTTAATAAAATTATTCTAGGTTTCTTATCACTTCAAGTAAGCTCACTACTTGAGCTACAATTTAAAAAGTTATACAAACATACAAAAAAAAAAGAAAAACAACTGAGCACCATCACCATAAAACATACTTTTAACCATTATTGTCAAAACCTAAGGATTCCTTGTAACATTTTCTAGATTCCAGCTTAAATTTACCTTGAGCCTGGAGAAACCAAATGCTTTTATTCTGAGACATGTAACACTGTAGTTCAGAAATCCCTTCAACACAGGCTTAGTGGCTTATATTTCTAGCTTTGCAGGAGCATCTCTGTATCCTAGGTGAAATCAATTACATTCATTTGCATTCCCACTACAGTGAAAGGGATCTTCTTGAACATTTCCAAAAGAATTGAAATCAGGACAAAGGCCAGGTAGCAAATAATTGTTGTTTTTCTGATTTGATCTACTAAAATGACAGCTGCATGTTTAAAATTCAAATTTAAAATGTAACAGTTCATTCAGGAGATTATGACATATTGTAATGCAAATATCCAAAACTTCATCTAGTCAGAACTCAAAGCTGTTTTATTTAATCTGTCAACAAATATTCATTGCAAATTTGCTGGGTATTGGGAAACAAGCAAAGTGTCACAGAGCTGAGTTCATTTTGATTTCCTGCCTTCTTCTCTTTATTTCCCTATTTCTCTTGCCCTTTTTCTATTCTTGGAGACTCTCTCTAATTGGTGGAGCTATATCCAGTCAGATCAATTAATTTAAAATTTTTAGTCTTTTTCTACATATGTGCATTTCATCACTCCTGTCCTTTTCATTATAGATCTGACAGTTTCTCCCTCAAATATGGACCATTGAGTTTGTTTCCCTACTGGTTTCTGTACTGTTGGATTAAAGATAGTTTTCTTTCTGGAATTCACTATCCAAACAACCAATGAAATGAGCTTGGCTGCTGATAGGGCTGCTCCAAGGGCTGGGATTAGACCATGGGAGAGCACTAAAACAGAGTGAGTAATCTGGAAAGACCCTGGAAGTAGGCAAGAAGAGGAAGTCAGGACACATAAGCTGAATAGCAGGCAAGGTATCATGGTCACAGGCAACAGGCTAGGGATAGAGAGGCAGCGTGGTATCATGGGGTCCTTCCAGAAGGTATTAGGTTCTTCCTGATGCTGGACTCCAGATTCTATGAGGGCTGATAACAGCAAACCCTGGCATTGTATATCCTTCCCAAATGAGGCTAAGCTCCAACTCTATGCCTCAGCCAGTCTGATGTACTTACCTCTATCAGTATTTATTTTGTTCTTCTTCTTCATGTATTTGTTTATCATTTCTTTCTGAAAGTCTATCCAGCAATCTAAATGCAATTTAATGTTAGCTCTTTAAGCTTTTCCTGATTCACTTAGTTAGAAATATTTTTCTCTTTCAAATTCCCATTTTGAACAGGCAACGATGACTATTTATTGAGCACCTATATATGTACAATTTTAATTTGGGGTTTTTTTTGTTTAATACTTATTTGAACCTTGTATAAAGGGTATCCTGATTTAAAGAGGTGAATACTGATTCTAGAGAGTGATAGTATTGTGCCTTTTTAAGTTGTCATGACCAATCTATTAGGATTCTGAAATAACATAAAAGTATAGAAAAGATTAAAGCTGTCTTGGCTGAATGACATTTTGGAGATTTTGTTGGCCATATGATAGTCTATTATAGAACTCAGATAATATCCTGGTGTAATATTGACTGAAGAGAAGGAGACATTCATAATAAGTTTATAAGTAAATACATTATGGTATTTCTCTAGTGTCCTTCAAGTCCTGACTCATTGCATCTGTATGTACAACCAAAGGATGCAGCAGGAGACATCCTGAGATAGGATCACCTAGGGAGAGAGTGAACAGAGAAGAGTGGAGGGCCCATGACTAAATACTGCAGTGTCCTCTCTTCTAGGAAGCATTCAGTTGCAGCAGAAACTTCCCATGCTGCTGCTGCTGCTGCTAAGTCACTTGAGTCATGTCCGACTCTGTGTGACCCCATAGACGGCAGCCCACCAGGCTCTGCTGTCCCTGAGATTCTCCAGACAAGAATACTGGAGTGGATTGCAATTTCCTTCTCCAGTGCATGAAAAGGAAAAGTGAAAGTGAAGTCGCTCAGTCGTGTCTGACTCTGAGCTACCCCATGGACTGTAGCCTACCAGGCTCCTCTGTCCATGGGATTTTCCAGGCAAGAGTACTGGAGTGGGGTGCCATTGCCTTCTCTGAAACTTCCCATAGATTGACTAAAATGAAGGCAGAACTAAAATGAAGGTTCATGGTGATTTTGATAGATGCCCTGTCTGTGAAGTGGTGGGCTAAACCTGATGATAGTAGATAGATGGGAGATCTAGAAAGCTTTTCTGTGAAGGGAGGAGAGAAATGGGCAGAACCTGGAGGGAGATGTGGGTTCAGGAAATAATGTAGCAAATTTGTCTGCTGATGGAAATAATGCAGGAAAGAGTAATAAAATATATTTTTTTTTTTTTTTTTTAGGCAAGAGAGGGATTAAAATCAATGAGTAGGAGGAGGGAATGAAATCCATGCACACATGGAGGATTAACTTTGGAAAGGATGGGGACAATCTTAGGGTCAAGGCCACTTTAATAGGCCTTGCTCATTTTAATAGGAGGAAAACTAGGTGAATACAGGTGCAAACCTACTAATGGGTTTGGTTGGGGAAGATAGATTGCTCTATCTGATTGCATTTATTTGGTGTCTCTGAAGAATAAGCCTGTTGGAGAAGAGAGGAAAAAGTGTGAAACGATTAACTTGGATAGTAGAAAGGCAGACTTACTTGGTAAGTGTGACAAGGTTGCTGGTTAACACTGAGGGTCCATTTGAACACTGTAGACATAACATTTAAAGGGGAATACATTATGGGTGATTTTCTCTTAAAATATTTAGCTGTGTGGACATAGTCATATTGTATGGGAGAGTTGGGATTTTCTAAGGTTAGTATTGCCAGGTACAAATGATGCCAAGAAGGGAGGCAAAGGAGCTAAGAATATTTTCAAGGAAGTTACTAGAGTTTCTAGACCATGAAATCTAAGTTGGGTTGGAGGAAATTTAGAGCAGGGAAGGGTGATGAACACTGAGAGAGCTCAGTGGACTGCTGGCCTCTGCAGGGAGGAAGAATTATTGGAAATGGGCACATAAATATGTTATCTGGAAGGATAAAAGGTAATAGAGAAAGTTGGCACTCCAATTTTGGATGTGGTGTGACAGCAAAGTCTCGAGTGAGTGGATAAGACCTGGAAGAGAATTTTGGAGGAACGGAAGTTCAGAAATTGAGAAGCTAGGATATAGGAAACCATGCATATGTGGATACTGAGATGGCCAAGAATGTAGAAAGAGTTTGTTAGAGAGAAACACATCTATCCAGATGTGCTAGGCTTTCCCAAATGAAGGGAAATGACTTCATGGTCAATAGATGGCATTATCAAGTGGCTGGTGATATAGCTGTGTGCTGTGGTCTTCAGAGGAGCAGAGGAGTGGAGGAAGATTGGCAATGTCTTGGCAGTGGTAGTAGGTTGGGTCCAAAATCTTCAACTCTGGGATTCATGGGCTGTGGGAGAAAAAACAGCCACCATTTGAGAAAGCCTCAGGGGGAGCAATGTCTTTGAGCTGAGTATAAAGAGAATTTGTGCGTAAGTGACCATGAATGTCATAGGATACAGCTGAGGGTTTATGTGTTTGGGAAAAGAGAGAAAACGAGGATATATTAAACAATAAATGCATATAGTACAAGGATTAGAAGTGGGATGAGGATGGTTGACCTAGAAGGTGATTTGAGTTCAGGGGACTCTGGAGAGTTATCATTCTGTAGGACAGGTGGTATGGTGGCTTAGGAGAGGGTGAGAGCCCCCACCACAGGAAAAGTTTCCTAGGCAGATTTGATGGCTGTGGTGGCCTTGAGGAGGCTGCAATAAGAGACATGAGGACACCTATGTGATCTGTTCTATGCCTTTCCAAGTCATTCGGACTAGGGATGGTAATTTAGGTCTTTGTCAGAGAGTAGTGGAAGGGAAACACTGAATTTTTTTCTGCTACTGTATATACTATGTACTGCTGACAAAAGAATGGCACCTTATGTGCAGCAAAATGGTATAAACCTGTGTGGTTAGCTCCTCATAACTTGGCTAACAAGTTCTGTCTTTTTTTGCACCCTTCTCCCAAGATTCTTTTTTTATAGGTGCTTGGGAAATAGTAATTCTCACATTTAAGAATATTTCTGTTCTGTGGTCTGCTGTCAAGTCACTGTGTGGCTAACCTCGCTGCTACCCATGCCACTGCTGACCTCCTCCAGGCCCACTGACCTCGGGTGTTCTCTGTCTCACAAACCAATTAGCTCCCTCTGTTTTTGTCCACATGGAACTATAGGGTAAAGATGAAGAGGTATGGTTGATGTCCTTGCTTATATGGAAATGTGGCTGAAAATAGCTATATCCAGACAGAATGGCTATATCCAACCAGAAGTTCAGATTGTGAATGGCTTCAGAGCCCAAAAGTTGTTGGAGCACCAACCTATCTTAAAGGGAGCTAATATTCATCTAAATATTAGTCAATCCCATCTCTGGATGTATTGATCAATCCTGTATCTTTCCTTTTCATGGATAATGAGATCAGTTGTTTTGAAATGAGGGTTTTGCCCACTGGATAATTTGAGTGAGAACAATAAAAGCACTTATTACTCCACTAGACTGAAGCAAAAACCCCTTTTTTGTTCTTCTCTCCCTCTTTCTTCCCCCTTCCCTCTGCCTCTCTCTCAACAAAAGATGGCCATTCTACAAGGGAGAAGAGAGCTAAGAAAACAACTCATCTGAAATCAGAGCCCATAATCAGAGCCCAGAGAGACAGGAGTCTTGCTGCTGGAGGAGTAATCAGGTAGGATTCCTAGCTCTTCTCACCTGGAGAAAAGGAACAATTATCATATTTCTCTCATTATTCTTAAGCTTCTCATACCTTAAAGATTTCATTATTTGTAATTTAGGTGGCTAGTTTTAGAGTCAAGTTCATCTCTATATAACAGGTTCTGTTATTTACAATATGTACTCCAATCTTGGACTTCTTTGCTTATCACTGACCATCAGTCTAGTAGCGGTTAAGTCCCATAAAACTGAGTAAAAACTTTGTGATTACTGTCATTATGTTAGGATTGATACATTGTTCAGTAAGAAAGGGGTGAAGTGGAGCAGGCAGAGTAGGACTCTGAAGTGAGCTGTAGACTCATGAGGATGCTCAAGAACTAGGGGAAGTAAGAGAGGGGGAATAAATGAAGGGAGAGAGATGTGTGATAGGGAAAGTCCAGGACTTTGAAATATGAGAGTTTGAACTTGAATCTAGTAAATTCTATAATACTCAGTATTTTTCCATTGTATAAGTGAAAACCAATGACTTATGTTGGGAAGAATGAATAGCAACATAGAACTGGACAGTGAGTCATTGACTCATAGGGGAGAGTTCAAACCTTGGTGGAATCTGTATTTGCAGTACTTTGTTCTGTCATGGGCTTCCCTGGTAGCTCAGATGGTGAAGTTTCTGCCTGCAATGTGAGAGACCCTGGTTTGAACCCCTGGGTCAGGACGATTCCTTGGAGGAGGGAATGGCAAGCCACTCCAGTATTCTTGCCTGAAGAATTCTGTGGACAGAGGAGCCGATGGGCTATAGTCCATGGGGTTGCAAAGAGTCGGACGTGACCGAACGACCTCCCCCTCCACCACCACCAATTCTGTCACAAGAAGTAAATGAGGGGTTGCTTTCTCCTTTCCACTCCAATATCATCATCTCTAGCACAAAGGCAGAATGCAGCCTATTGATTTCAGTGGATATTCTCTTCCCTTTTAGGACAGTATACTCTCCATTTCATATTTCCAAGGGCACTTGGATTGTGGTTTTGAGTTTCTGTTACCAAAACCCTAAGTTCAAAGGGCAGAATCAATGTCATCACGTAATACTCACCAACATAATATACTTATTTGCAATATTTAAGAAAGTTCCCCTGAGAACTTAGCATAGTTCGAGTTTCTATAAGTGACTGCCTGGCATATCTGATACCCTGACAGAGCTTTTCATCTTAGCTGTTATCTTCCAGAGATTACTTTACAGTCCATTTACTTGGGTAAGGGCTAAAATGTCCTGAGTCTCTATGTGTTGAGGGTAAATGTGAATATCGAAGTAGAGGGCTACAAATGTGAGCTTATTATTCTTGATGTTGTTGTCCTCTATCATAATTCCTTAGGCTATATAGTTAGGAATAAAAAGCAAAGTGTCTTAGATGGTCCCATGGTTATATTCACCCCTCAGCAGTCTTGGAAGGCATAGATAGTAATTCTACAATGGCATTGTGTTACAAATTTTCTTTTATCTCCCACACTTTTAAGTGACTACTGCTGGGGGGTTCACTTAGAAATCTGTGAACAACTGTTTTAGCCAAGTGAAGGAAGGGATGTTTTCATCCAAGGTATGCTATTCATAAGAGAGCTAATTACTCTTTATCAAACTTTATGCAAATAAAGCCAAATTAGATTTATTAAGGTGATGAAAGAGAATAGGGACTTTTTAATGAATAGCAATGCTGTGCATTATCTAAATGCAAGGCAGATGTAATGATGCATTAGAAATGCTGAGAAAATTTAATCAATGTAGAAAAAATATAATGAAATGGTTGTTTAAACACTGTAAAGCTAATGTTAGAGTAATTACTTCCCATTGAGCAGGCATGGAGCACATTACTCAGGCTCTGTTTGATTAGTCATCCTGCCTGCAACATCTGGCCCTTTGATCCATTTTGATTTTTATATAATTACTAAACTTCTGAATTTAAGTTTTGGAATCAATGAATAAATAAAATAACTTCCTTTGGAGACAAAAGTTTTTACCATCTTTTGTGACAGATCAAAACTGTGTCCTCCTACTCACTTCTCCCTCCCGCCATGTTCACCCACCCCTTTCCATCATGAAAGAGAACCCTGAAATCCAAATGGTGGACTTCCTTGCTTTTAAGATTAGGTAGCAAATACTTAAAAAATTTGGTTCTTTGGGTGATCTTTCTCTTGATATACAGGTAGAAATAGGAGTGACATTTATAACAACTGTCTTTTTATCTATTGATAGGAAAGGAGCAGAAAGGTTATAAGAACTAATATTTCTGTTTTCCTTTGTGAAAGTTTACATTTCTTTTTGAAAATTTAGAAAATACAGCTAATAAAAATAAGAAAATAAATGTCACCCATAATCTTATTTCCTAGATGTAAATGTTATTAATATTTTGGGAGAATTTCTTACTAAAGCATGACAGTTAATCTATTCTCTTCCTCTAATCTAATAATCACATAACTCAGAAATTAGCCTTGCAGTTAAGACTGCAGGAGCTGGAATATGTTTGCCTGGGTCCAAATCCTGGTTTCACCTTCAGCAAGTCATTTGATTTTTTGGTGCCTCATATTCCCCACTAAAAATTGAAGGTAGTAATAGCAACTGCTTCACAGGACTGTTGTGAAATTTAAATGAGATAACACATGCAATGGACTTATAACAATGCCAAACACACAACGAATATTTACGGCAGCCGTTACTACTTCCATTACCATGTCGTTGTTGTTGTTGTTGTTGTTGTTCAGTTGCCCAGCTGTGTCTGACTTTTTGTGACTCCATGGACTACAGCATGCCAGGCCTCCCTGTCCCTCACCATCCCCCGGAGTTTGCCCCAGTTCATGTTCATTGCATCAGTGATACCATCCAGCCATCTCATCCTCTGATGCCCTCTTCTCCTCTGCCCTCAATCTTTCCCAGCATCAGGGACATTTTTAATGACTTGTCTGTTCACCAGATGAACAAAATACTGGAGCTTCAGCTTCAGCATTGGTCCTTCTAGTGACTATTCAGGGTTGATCTCCCTTAAGATTTACTGGTTTGATCTCCTTACTGTCCAAGGGACTTTCGAGAGTCTTCTTCAGAACCACAGTTTGAAGGCATCAATTCTTTGGTATTCTGCCTTCTTTAAGGTCCAGCTCTCACAACTGTACATTACCACTGGGAAGACCATAGCCTTGACTATATGGACCTTTGATGGTAGAGTAATGTCTCTGCTTTTCAACACACTGTCCAGGTTTGTCACTGTTTTCCTGCCAAGAAGCACTCATCTTCTGATTTCATGGCTGTAGTCACTGTCTGCAGTGATTTTGGAGCCCAAGAAGAGGAAATCTGTCACTACTTCCACCTTTTTGGGTTGTTCTCTAATGAAAAGAATTTTATTCTGCATTTATTTTTATAATATACTTTTTTCTTTTTTTACTTAGCAGCATGTGTCTACACACTATGATGTAAATATTCTTTTACAATATTTTTTCCTAATGGAAGCAGTCTATTCCATTATAAGGACCATAGTTTATTTAACTACATAGTTTGTTTATGTAACTAATTGCTGACTGATGGATTTTCAGGCTGTCTGAAATGTCTTAGAAATGAAATTTCTGGGTAAAAATGCATGAGCATTAAAAACTTTTGACATGTATAGTGAAATTACCCTCTATCAAAGTGTATTGTGTCTCTCTCCTCGTTACCCCAAACTGAGTACTATTAGCATGCAGGGAAATTTTTTTTTAACTGTTAAGTGGGCAAACAATAGTATGTCATGGTTTCTTTAATTTGAATTAAAATTTTTCCTATATCCTGAAAATTTTTATTCTGTCAATTTCCCATTCATATCCTCTATTCATATATTTTGAGGCATTAGTCTTTTTCTTTTTAAGTCTTGGTAATTTTTAAAGTTTAAGAGATTAACTTTTTGCTATGTATAAATATATTACAAATATTTCCCACTGTTTATAGTTTGCTTTTAATATGTTATATGGTTTTTATTTTGGTTATGTAGAATTTTTAGAAGTTTATGTAACCAAACTACTGATTGTTTTGTTTATGATTTCTAGTTTTAAAGTGAAATTTACAGCATTTATAAAGTCCAATGTGTGTTTTTAGGTAACTTTTCTAAGGTTTTGTTTTGATATTGTTTTAAGTCAGTTTGAACATTTTTTTGTATATAGAGTGAGGTAGGGATCCAAATCCATCAATCGATCTCAATCTTTTTATTGTATTTTCTTATTCTTAGTCTATGTTTGACAAATTCATTAAATACTTTTATGCGTCTGAATAACTTTTTTAGGAGATACTATCAGGATTTCAGATTGAAATTTTGAGAATAGTTTTATGTATGTTATTCAGACACATGATTGATTATATCACAAATGTATTTAGCATCTGCTGTCCAACTGTGAGAGTTATGTTCTTGAAAATTATGCAGCAGAAGAATCTGTGATTGAGGAAAAGATGTTATGAAAAAATAGAAATAGGGGGCCAGGTTCCAAGTAAATCTGTGAAGGCTTTTTGGAATGGTTTTTCCATTCACCAAATTAAGACAAGTAAATTCCTACTCAAAATATTATGGGCACAGTGCAAATCATTGCCGTTCACAACTCTTCAAGCTTGGTAGGTTCAGCCTTTTCACTGAGATTCTTGTATGTTTGTTTTTCTCTGTTTACACAAGATGGATTGAAAGAGGATAAGAATATTTTTCCCTCCAGGGGTAGATTCAGGTTCTGTGGAGCCTGAAGATTATACAATTTGGAGGACCTTTAAGTAAAAGAATACAAGCTTAAAAATGGACTGTTAGGTACTGATTAGATGTGAATGCTGATTTAGAATGAGAGAAATCAAAACAAATAACACGTTTAAGGAAAGCTAGCCAGTTCTACAAACTTCCCAAAATTCAGAAAATAGCAGTACTTTTTATGAATAAACTCTTCATGCATTTAAGCTGCATACTTTTCCTTACATTTTATATAAAAATTTTATAGTCTAGCTTTCTTCCCTGGTGGCTCAGATGGTAAAGAATCTGCCTGCAATGTTAGAGACCCAGGCTTGATCCCCTGAGTTGGGAAGATCCCCTGGAAAAGGGAACAGATACCCACTGCAGTATTCTTCCCAAGAGAATTCCATGGACAGAGGAGCCTGGTGGGGTCACATTGGGTCGCAAAGAGTTGGACACAGCTGAATGACTAACACTTTCACTTTTCTTCAGAGAGAATAAGATACATCAATCTTTCCTCTAGCATGCTTTGTTTAAGGAGAGGTTTGAGGGGGAAGGGGACATGCAATTGGGAGGGCTGAAGGTGATGTGACAGAGGATGTGGCCTACAGCACCTAGCACTGGAAGCATGTGTATGGTAGAAAAGAAATATGTGGATTTGATTGTGAACTATATAAATATATCCTATTGATCCCAAACATATCTCCTAAACATATCTCTCCTCAACTCCCCCATATCCAGATCCCCAAAATGTCTGCAGCAAGCCCAATGCTAAATAAGGGTGATGAAGGAGGAGTCTAAATGGAAAGAATACCAGTCTTGATCAAGTTTTAAAAGTAGCTTACTTTTGCAAATTTTACAAAAATATGTGATTCATTGCCAAGGCTCTTCCCAGGGCCTTTGAAGGGCGCTATGCAAATGAGCAATGAAGTTTAAGCTTATTATTAGTCTTCATAGTAAATTTGCCTTCATATATCAGATATTCCATTCACATGTTTAATGTCTTGATTATTTAATATCTAAGTCTTGCTATGGTTGCCGTCATTGTTTTTGAGATGCAAAAGTACTTAGATAATTGATATAGAAAATACTTCATCACCCCAAATGGGTGGGTATTACCTAGTATGCAGTATTACTGAGTTTTAACTCTTCCTGGAAATCTTTCTATAAGGATGTTAGGAGAATTTGTCAGAACACTATGAATTATCTCCATTACCCTCCTCCACCTGTGCCTTAAAGCTTTCCTCCCTTACAAATGGCCTGACTTCATTTTTTATTTTTAATAGTCCTCATTTTGGCTTGCATCTTTTAAACAACAACTTTATTGAGATGTAATTTACTTACCATATGATTTTCCCATATAGAGTGTAGAATTCAGTGACTCTAGAATACTCAGTACAATAGTGTATATTCAGTATTTAGTATATACTTACTTGTATATCCATCACCACAATTTTCGTTCCAATCCCAAAGAAAGGCAATGCCAAAGAATGCTCAAACTACCACACAATTGCACTCATCTCACATGCTAGTAAAGTAATGCTCAAAATTCTCCAAGCCAGGCTTCAGCAATACGTGAATCGTGAACTTCCAGATGTTCAAGCTGGATTTAGAAAAGGCAAGGGAACCAGAGATCAAATTGCCAACATCCACTGGATCATCAAACAAGCAAGAGAGTCCCAGAAAAACATCTATATCTGCTTTATTGACTATGCCAAAGACTTTGACTATGTGGATCACAATAAACTGTGGAAAATTCTGAAAGAGATGGGAATACCAGACCATCTGACCTGTGTCTTGAGAAACCTGTATTCAGGTCAGGAAGCAACAGTTAGAACTGGACATGGAACAACAGACTGGTTCCAAATAGGAAAAGGAGTACGTCAAGGCTGTATATTGTCACCCTGCTTATTTAACTTCTATGCAGAGTACATCATGAGAAACACTGGGCTGGAAGAAACACAAGCTGGAATCAAGATTGCCAGGAGAAATATTAATAACCTCAGATATGCAGATGACACCATCCTTATGGCAGAAAGTGAAGAAGAACTAAAGAGCCTCTTGATGAAAGTGAAAGAGGAGAGTGAAAAAGTTGGCTTAAAGCTCAACGTTCAGAAAACTAAGTTCATGGCATGTGGTCCCATCACTTCATGGGAAATAGATGGGGAAACAGTGGAAACAGTGTCAGACTTTATTTTTTTGGGCTCCAAGATCACTGCTGATGGTGATTGCAGCCATGAAATGAAAAGACGCTTACTCCTTGGAAGGAAGGTTATGGCCAACCTAGATAGCATATTTAAAAGCAGAGACATTGCTTTGCCAACAAAAGTCCGTCTAGTCAAGGCTATGGTTTTTCCAGTGGTCATGTATGGATGTGAGAGTTGGACGGTGAAGAAAGCTGAGCACCGCAGAACTGATGCTTTTGAACTGTGGTGTTGGAGAAGACTCTTGAGAGTCCAATCAATCTATCCTAAAGGAGATCAATCCTGGGTGTTCTTTGGAAGGACTGATGTTGAAGCTTAAACTCCAATACTTTGGCCACCTCATGCGAGGAGTTGACTCATTGGAAAAGACCCTAATGCTGTGTGGGATTGGGGGCAGGAGGAGAAGGGGACAACAGAGGATGAGATGGTTGGATGGCATCACCGACTCGATGGACATGGGTTTGGGTGGACTCCGGGAGTTGGTGGTGGACAGAGAGGCCTGGCGTGCTGCAATTCATGGGGTCGCAAAGAGTCGGACACGACTGAGTGACTGAATTGAACTGAAAGAAATTTTACACCCTTGTCCATTATTCTTTGAGTTCCCATATCTCCATCCCTAGGCAACCACTTAATCTACTTTCTGTGTCAATAAATTTGCCAACTATCAGCATTCCATATAAATTGAATCTCACAATATGTGATCCTTATGATTACCTTCTTTCACTTTGCATAATATTTTCAAGTTCATCCATTTCATAGCATGTATGACTACTTCATTTATTTTACTTCTGAAAAATATTCCAGTGTATAGATATACCATATTTTATTTATCCAATTATCACTTAATGTATATGTGTACTATTTCCACCTCCTAACTATTGTTAGTAATATTTTGAATATTTGTGTACATGTTTTGGTGTAGATGTATGTTTTAAGTTCTGAGTATACATTTGTGAGTAGAATTGCTGGATCACAAAATAAATCTATGTTTTACATGTTCAGGGACTGCCAAACCACTTCCCAAAGTGGCTGCACTATTTTCCATTCCCACCTGCAGTATATGAGAGTTTTGATTTCTGCACAGCCTTATTAATGCTTTTAATCTAATATTTTATTCCAGTCATCCTAGAAAGTGTGAAGTGGTATCTTACTGTGGTTTTTATTTGCATTTTCCTGATAAATGATGCCAACTTTGTCACAATTTTCTCTGTCTCAAAGGTGCCAGCAGAAGAATCTCTACTCTTCTTTCCCTGCCTTTTGCTATATCTTCTTTCTTTATACCCCCTAGTATCTGTCAGTTCAGGGCAGAACTTGGAAATCACTCCAGATGTTTCCAGGAAGGATTTAATATAGGGATTTAGAAATTTGGAAGGGCTAGGGGAGCAGAAGCAAGGGGGCTGCAGCTTATCTATTGATTTCAAGGGTTTAGGTGGTAGCTAGCATCCAAAGATCAGGAAACTGTTCTGCTGTGGCTTCTGCTGCTTCTGTCATTGCCTGTCTCCATCTGGAATCCCAAGGTTGACTATGGAGCCTCACGTCCCTTTGAACCTTGCAATTAGTAGCAATAGCAGCAGGAAGATGGCCTCTTCCTTACTGCCCGAATTCCTGCAAATGTATTTCATTGAAATAACTTCATATACATCTAGAACTTACTGTTTTTCATGTTCAAGACCCATCTGTACAGAAAGGTATCTAGAAAGGGGTGAGAATTAATGCTAAGTGCTCATGACCATAACCAGCCACTGTTAGTTCCCTCATAACCCGATTGAAAGCATTGATTATGAATTCATGACCTGGTTGAAAGCACTGATTATGAATTCATGACCTGGTTGAAAGCATTATTTATGAATATTTTCTCTCTCCCATATCTTTTGCTATCAGTGGCAGCAATGGGTCTGGGGTTTGGCTGCAGGTATAGTGATAAAATTGTGAATTTAAAGGAACCAAGAAAGACTCAATTTATATCAGATTTATATTGGAAAGGGTAACAAGTTCAAATAGAAAGAAAGATTTAGCTCAGAAAAATTCTGAATTATGAGGAGAGAAGAGTCAGTTTGAGCTGCATCTTGAGGAACTATTAATATCTGAGGGAGGCTGAAGAGTAGGATTAAGAGGGTGGTACAAACAAGTCCATGCTGAACTAAGGGCTAGTCATTACAACTAGACAGGTGAAGAGAACTTTATACTTTTGAATATAATGTAGAGTGATCCTGTGGGCATTTTTAAAGAGACTGGGTTAGTGATTTAAATTGCCTCTCAATTTTTTATGAATTTCATATTTAATGCCTTTTTCTGAATGTGACACTATTCTGGGCCTGATTGAGAAGGAACCCACCTATATTCTGGATTCATCCTCCTTTTCTAATTATTATTAATAAGAGTTGCTCAATTTTTATATGAACTGAACTGAAATTTTGATGGTTGGGGGAGAAGACATCAGATATGAAAATATCAGAACTTGGAGAGAGATATTTGTAGTTAGTGGGATCTCTGTTGTCTCACTCCTGTGGCAGAGGCTCCGTAGGGACACCCTTTACTCTTTTATATGTTTGAACTTCTTAGTTGAGATAGAGAAGAAGATGATAAGGAAGGAGGGGACATTTGACTTTCATTGGAATAACTACCTCTAACCTAGGGGGCTTCCAGCAGTAAAGAATCTGCCTGCAATGCAGGAGATGCAGGAGCTGTGGGCTTGATCCCTGGGTCAGGAAGATCCCCTGAAGTTTGAAATGGCAACCCCACTCCAGTATTCTTGCTTGGAAAATCCCATGAACAGAGGAGCCTAGTTGGCTATAGTTCTTGGGATCACAAGGAGTCAGACACTTCTGAGCTACTGAGCACACAGCATGCATCCTCATCCCAATTGATGAGAACCTCTTTGTAATCAAACCATTATGTAAATTGTGTTTAAAGCCTGTTTTGTTATGTTCAAAATAGATTTAACGGTATTCATTGTGAAAAAGATTTGACAATTCTAATAGACTCAGCGAGAAACAGCTTTTCTTATTTTAGAATAAAATTACTTAAAATGGAAGAGTTTTGAGAGTAGAGTTAGTTATTTTTAATACAGATCTTAGTGAAAAACAAGTCTAACTAACCTGATAAGCTTCAGAACAGGCACTGATTCATTGTGTGTTTGTTAAGTGGAGCAGGAGAAATTTGGGGAATTTCTTTTCTGAGGAAAATAATAAGGATGCTAGATTCTTTTGTTTGTTTTAAGAAGTAAGTTTGATTTATTTATTTTTATTTTTAACTGTGTTGGGTCTTTGTTGCTGTGCACAGGCTTTCTCTAGTTGCTGCAAATGGGGGCTACTCTCTAGTTGCGGTGCAAGGACTTCTCATTGTAGTAGTGGCTTCTCTTGTTGTGGAGCATGGGCTCTAGGGTGTGTGGGCTTCAGTTGTTGTGGCATACAGGCTCAGTTGCCCTGCAGCATGTGGGATCTCCCCAGACCAGGGATTGAACTGTTGTCCCTTGCACTGCAAGGTGGATTCTTAACCACTGGCCCACCAGGGAAGCCCCAGGATGGTAGAATCTTTACCCTAGTATTCCTTTTTGATTTAGGCATTGGTTCAGGTTGGAGGAGGATTCATTTCTAATCCCAAAGAGAATCCACAAAACACCTTAGAATTCAGGAAAGAGAAATATTAAATCAGAATACATTGGAAAGCAGAGGTGAAAAGCTTTTTTTCCTCTTAAGATTTCAGAGATAGAACTAAAGAATCATTCATTTCTTTTAACAAATAGATTGAATATTAGAATCAAAGGCTGTTTCAGAATTTTAGGATTGGAATGGAATTTAGAATTCCATTTAGAATTTATCTTGTCTTGTTCCCTTATGTTTCTGAAGAGGATGCTGAAAAGTGCAGAAGATTGAGAAATTTCCTTAAGGTTATACAGGTTGAATTTTGCTTCTCGTCCATTACATCATCTACTGTGTTAAGATCTATGTGCTGAGAGGCCGTAATGGAATTTAGTGGTGTCTCCTTTATATGAAAGTCAGAACTATTGAAACAGTTTGGAGTGGAAGTTAGGAGTAGAAGAGCCACTCAGAGCAATGCATGTGATCTAAAAGATTTCACCGAAAGACCTAAGTATATTTGCTACCCAAGTTTGAGCAGCAGAGACAGACAATGAGGAGAATCAGAGTTAGGGTTGTGCCTCGATATTATATCTTTCTGTAACTTACTAAAAGTTGTGGCCCTGTGCTAATTTATCTTTTATGAAGAGTAGTTTACAAATCAAGATTTTAAAATACAATGACTGAATGAGTTGTCTGTTTTTAGTTTGGGTATCAGATCATCATGTATAAACATGAAGATAATGGAATTTCGTAATTGTGTTGCCTACAAGGTTTTTTGTTTGCTTTCCTAATGGAGGAAGTTAGCTGTTGCTTATGTATAAGAGGACTTCTTGTATAAGATAGTTTATCAACTGGTCCATCACTAGTGTTTGCATGCTGCCAATAGGCAGCTATTCCTTTGATTAAGCCTTTCGTCATCTGGCTACATTTTTAAAGCTCTTGTACCCATGGAAAAGTGGATGGAAAAGCAATTTCCACCTACTTGACAGTTTGCCCTACATTCCAATGTTTGGAATAATGATTTTCAGGCATTGCAAGACCCTGCATCATTAGTTTTTTCTCTCTACTCCTGTCATAAAAACAGATTCTAGTTGTTAAACTGAATAATGGGTTTGTATGTCTTTTGTATCATTATGCTTCGTAGCATATATGTTTCACATATATTCTTTCGTATGTATAGAATTTTGTATCATAAAATATTTTAAATTAATTTATTGCATGCAATGGAAACTTGAGAATAGGGGTCACTTATAGTTTTCACATATTTCAGTATTTTTAAAGAAAACACTTAAAATATCTTGACCAAGAGTATATCATACTTTGAAAGCAAATGTATGAACAGGAAATATCTTTTTAATTGTTTTTGTTTTCAACTATATTCTTACTAGGGTTTAGTCTAGCTAGATATTGCATTATATGGCTTGTTTAAAAGAGTCACAGTTGTTCTTAGGACATATGAAATGCTCCGTGCAGATTTCAGACTGGCTATATGACTGCTGTTGGTTCCACATCCAAACTTAAAGTGGAATTTTCAAAACATGGAAGATCTAATTCAGAGGAGTAAAATTGGTGGTTCATTTTGGAAATAGTGTGAATAACATTCAGTTGGATGTATAGTCCTGGCTTTTAGTGTAGTAGGAAATGGGGAATGGGAGGAGGCCTTTCTTGCTCTGAGTTTTTGAGACTGTGTATGTGCAATGCCCACTAAGGCCAGTGACTTCATCAGGAATGGTGCACAGTTCTGCTCTTCTTCTGTCTATTCTGAACAGACAACCCAGGGTTTGAATGTTGCTTATTGTATTAGAGTTCTCCAGAGAAACAGCTAATAATAAATACACACACACACACACACACACACACACGTGCATGTAGGTAGATAGAGATATTTTTTAAATGAAGAGTTGGTTCATGTGATTAATGGGGGTGAGAATTCCCATGATCTTCCCTCTGCTAAGGGGAGACCTATGAAAGCTGGTGATATAATTCAGTCTGAGTTTGAAGGCCTGAGAATTAGGGGAGCCAATGGTGTAAATCCAAGTCTGGGGCAGGAGAAGATGAGATATCCCAGTTTAGGCAGTGAGACAGGAAAAAATAAATAAATTCCTCCTTCTTCTGCCTTTTGTTCTCTTGAGGCCCTCAGTGGCTTGGATGATGCCCCGTCGCACTGGAGAGAGCCATCTACTTTACCGAGTCCACAAAGTCAAAAGGAATCATTCTCACCTGGAATTATTCTCACGGACACACCCAGAAATAATGTTTAATCTGGGCACTGCATGGCCAGTGAGGTTAGCACATAAAATTAACCATTACACTTGTGTTATGACTACATCATTCCCTGGAATAATTGATAGGATTGGGTTTTTCTGTACCTATTATGTGCTTTCCCAACAAGCAACAGAAGTGAATCTGGCTTGAGTGTAAGGCAGCAAATAAAATGGTTCACTAATATACTTCTATAAGAATAAAGAATTTTTACATCCTACCAAAATGTATTCTCATCCTTTATTTTACTGAATCCTCCATCAACCCTGGTAGTTATATGGCTCAATTTTTCTTATTCTCATTTTATGGGCGATTAAATAGGTCTAGAGAGGTGAAGTGACTTGCCCAAGATTGCTTGGCTAGTAAATGGCAGAACTGGATCTAGATTATGGATTAAGATTATAGATTAAGTCTTCTGATTTTTAATATTGCTTTCTCTTCTTGAAAATAACCATAAAATTATGCTGTTGCTGAGTTGACCAATTTGTGTATTCAACTAACTCTGTGTTCTGCTTTCAATTTCTGAAAGAAAGCAGGGAAAGGAAGGAATACCACTTTTGAACCTGTTGTTTCTTTAGACTAAGATGTTCCACATACTTTCCTGCGTTGGTATAATAAGTGACAATTTAAATTTTTAGAATTTCTATAATTGCTTAATATAGGACCATGAAAAATTTAGTTTATGGGAGAAGGTGGTCTGCTTGTTCTCTGTGTTATGTCATTACTCTGCAGTGCCACTTAAAGTGGATTTGGGCACCAGTGGAAAAAATTGGGCACTTCCTAGCAAGGGGGAGATTTGTATTGAAATGAAACTAGTAAATCAAGACTACCTTATTGGGTTTATGGTTCACCTCAAAAGTGTGGTTTGTATTGATATACCATGTCCACAGGGAGGTATCATCAACAAGGCCTGATGGCATCTGGTCCCATCACTTCATGGCAAATAGATGGGGAAACAATGGAAACAGTGACCAACTTTATTTTCTTGGGCTCCAAAATCACTGCAGATGGTGATTGCAGCCATGAAATTAAAAGACGCTTACTCCTTGGAAGGAAAGTTATGACCATCCTAGATAGCATATTAAAAAGCAGAGACATTACTTTGCCAACAAAGGTCTATCTAGTCAAGGTTATGGATTTTCCAGTATTCATGGATGGATGTGCAATTGGACCATAAAGAAGGCTGAGTACCGAAGGATTGATGCTTTTGCACTGTGGTTATGGAGAAGACTCTTGACAGTCCGTTGAACTGCAAGGAGATCATACCAGTCCATCCTAAAATAAATCAGTCCTGAATATTCATTGGAAGAACTAAAGCTGAAGCTGAAGCTCCAATACTTTGGCCACATGATGCAAAGAATTGACTCTTTGGAAAAGACCCTGATGCTGATTGAAGATTGAAGGTGGGAGGAGAAAGGGATGACAAAGGATGAGATGGTTAGAAGGCATCATCGGCTTAATGGACATGAGTTTGAGTAAGCTCTGGGAGTTGGTGATGGATAGGGAAGCCTGGCATGCTGCAGTCCATGGGGTAGCAAAGAGTCGGACATGACTGAGTGATTGAACAGAACAGAACTTCTTGGCCCTGGTATTTTGTTTGTTGTTGTTGTTCAATCACTAAGTTGCATCCGACTCTTTACAATCCCACAGAACCTGTCAGGCTCCTCTCTCCATAGGATTTTCCAGGCAAGAATATTATTGGAGTGGGTTGCCATTTTCTCTTCCAGGGAATCTTCCTGACCCAGGGATAGAACCTATATCTCTTGCTTCATAGACAGATTCTTTACCACCGAGCCGCCTGCGAAGCCCAATATTTTGTCAGGTGGGTTTATATAATTTGGTCCTCTCTTGGGGCTACCTTACCTCTTGTTCCAGGGACAGTGGGTGCTGGGTGTGTTTGTGTATCCTGAAAGACCCAAATGTTACTGTGCATTCTTTCTGCAGCTCTGCTTTCATTTGCAGCTGTGGTTGGTATCACAGTACTTCCCAGATCCCTGATCCACCCCATGAGGTAACCCCAGAACCTCTTGTTCTTTGTGACTGCCTGTTAGCCTGGACTGGCAGTGCTTTTTGTTTCCAAATTGACCACAGCTGCACTGAACTGTTGGAGAAGGCAATGGCACCCCACTCCAGTATTCTTGCCTGGAAAATCCCATGGACGGAGAAGCCTGGTGGGCTGCAGTCCATGGGGTCGCGAAGAGTTGGACACGACTGAGTGACTTCACTTTCACTTTTCACTTTTATGCATTGGAGAAGGAAATGGCAACCCACTCCAGTGTTCTTGCTTGGAGAATCCCAAGGACGGCAGAGCCTGGTGGGCTGCCATCTACGGGGTCGCACAGTGTCAGACACGACTGAAGCGACTTAGCAGCAGCAGCAGCAGCACTGAACTGTAGCCTCATGTTTCCCTGTCTGGTCACAAGCTTGTGGTCACCCACGACAGCTCCCCAAAGAGCAGCTGTTCAGGTCAGATGTTGACAAGGTCAATAAAAATAATAACAAGAAAAATGAAACATTTAAAAGGGTCATTGAACTTCTCAAAATGAAACTTATGTAATCACAGAATCTTGTTTTATTGTTCTCATTGGGTTGGAAATGATAAATGTATGCACATAAAATTAAAACCATAAGATAAGCTAGGGAATTTCAATAGAGCCTATTCGTACTTCTTCCATTTTTAGAGTGAAAGGCTGCTCCCTCAAGCACCCAGTTTGGAAGATTCATTTTTGAAACTTGTGGTTATTTCTGTTGTCCTCCTAAAGGTACAAACAAGGTCACCAAAGTCAGATACTGACAGGGAACAGCAGATAACACACAGAAGTGAGGTCTTAGTTGGAGGGCTCTGTGAGCTGCAGAATGCTGCCACTCCCAAAGCAGGCCGGTGCTACTCTGTTCCAGAAGATGTCCTCTCCAGGCCCTGTGTTGCTGAATCTTCTGATTTCAACTTAAATCAGAAATCTGGGTTTTAAATCTTGGTAAGTAATTCAGCTTAATAACAACAGCAGCAACACTTGGAGACAGGCTGACAAAAATACATCTGGGGGCCAATGTCACTGGTGTGCTGCCTCTGGATTTCCCTTTTCTTCAGACTATAGCCCAAGAAATGCCCTTAGTATAGTTTTCTGTTTTTCCTTCTCATGTAGCTACACAATAGTTGTTGATTTAAAATGCAGCAGGAAAAATAAATTAATGAAGCTCTAATAATTAAAATAGCTATGAGTCAGAAAAAAGAAAAGTGCAGCTGATAACTAATCTACAATTGCTCTGTGCAATATTCTGGCCTTTCCAGTTTATGCTTTTCTCCTCCCTGCCTCTGTGTGTAGCCTACTTTTACTTTTTTTTTTTTTCTCTTTCCTGTTTCATTCCTGGTCTACCCAGATCCCTCTGTCTGCAGGGTCACCCCTGAAAGTTTTCAAGCCTCAAACCTGGCTGCTGGCTGAACTTGACATTGCCCTTGTGGCTAGAGCTTTTCATCTGAGTCAGCTCTCCTCTCCCTCCAGAACGCAGTCTCTGTCCAGAACTCACACACTTCTCTCTGGTAATTTGTGCTCACATTTCTTCAGTTCTCCAATGTCTGGGTCTCTGTGCTTTTAATGATTTAATTCTATTTCCCAATCAAAACTCTCCTGGCTCTTGGTCCAAGCATAACAGGTGATGGAACACGTTATTGCTATGTATCTAACATCAGATATGTGTTTTTATATATTTATAATTTTTACATATGATTAAGAGTTAACATATTACAAAGTTATAACATCATCAGAGAATATCACAGTGTCTCTGCATGTAGATGGTAAAGTGTTATTAGTTCATACCAATAATTTTACTAAATGCTGAATTGGTACAAAGAAAGACTACAATGTATATGGAAGATATTCAATTAACACTAAAACACAAATGTGAGTCCTATTCAGTTTAATATATAGAATGTTTTAGTACTTTTGAAGGTCCTTTTGTGTCCATTAAGAACCCATCTGCTTTTCCCTGGCCTTTTAGAGGAAACAAATATACTTAATTTTATGTTTGTTATTCTTTTGCTTTGTTTGAAAAAGTAAAAATTTGTTTAATGTTGCAGGTTTGGGATTTTACATATAAGAAATTGTACTGTATGTGGTTCTCTTGACTTACAGTTTTGCTGAATTTTGTAGTTTGAGATTTATCCATGTTGATGGGGCTACATATATTTAATTATTTTCTATTTCTGTGTAATATTTCATTGACTATTGACTCTACAGTTTATCTTCCAACTACTGGTATGAATAGCAGGACTGTTTCCATTTTTCTCTATTATAAAAATTGTCATTATGAATTACTATGCTCTCATTGTAGCTGGCTAGGAGTGAACTGTAGGATACGCATATAGATAGTCCACATACATGCAACAAAGCCAAATTGTTTCCCAAAGCAATTGCACAAATTTACACTCCTGCACCAGCAATGTATAAATTTCTGTTGCTTTAAATCTTTGCTAACTTTTGTCATTTTTAGATTTTTTTACTTTTTGCCAACCTGATGGTTGTACAATAGTATCTTTTTGTGGTTCTAATTTGCATATAATGCAATTCAGATTGATCATCTTTTTAGATGCTTGAGTTTCCTCTTCTGTAAAGTGACTGCTTTTTTCACTATTTTTTGCTTTTTTTTTTAAATTTTTCTAGTTTATTAGTACTTCTTTATAGGTTTTGAACATGAATCCTTGGTCAGTTCTATGTGTTACAAATTTTCTTTCAGTTTTTGGTTTGTCTTTTTATTCTTATTTTTTTTTTTATGTTATCCTTCCACCAACAGAAGTGCTCAGTTTTAATTTAGTTGACTACATTAATCTTTTCGTTTATAACTTATGGTTGTGTGTGTGTCTTTTTAAAGGTATCCTCTACTCTCAAGATCATATTTTCCTGTCTATAATACATATTGATATCTGTTGGGTTTCCCTCTATATCTACATTCTTCTTCTTCAGGAGCATCTTGGCTACTATTAAAATTATAGTTGATTTACAATATTTTATTAGTTTCAGATGTACAGCAAAGTGATTCAGTTATATATATCATATATATATATATGTTCTTTTTCAGATTCTCTTCCATTATAGGTTATTACATGATATTGAATATAGTTCCCTGTGCTATGCAGTAGGACCTTGTATACAGTAGTTTATATATAGTAATTTGTTAATCCCAAACTCATAATTTATCTCTCCCTCAGCTTTTCCCCTTTGGTAACCATAAGTTCTTTTTCTATGTCTATAAGTCTGTTTTTGTGGTTTTTTTTCTTTTTTTTTATAAATTTAAAACCAGTTTATAAAGCTTTGTGAAAATTCTGAATTAAAAAAACTAATTTTATTTATTTTTGACTGTGCTGGGTCTTTGTTGCTGCATGGACTTTTCTCTAGTTGTGGAGAGTAAGAGCTAGTCTCTAGTTGTGGTGCACAGGCTTCTCATTGCAGTGGCTTCTCTTGTTGCAGAGCATGGGCTCTATGGTGAACAGATCTTAGTAGTTGCAGCACATAGGCTCAGTAGTTGCAGTTCCCAGACTCTGGAGCATAGGCTCAGTAGTCATGGTGCACGGGCTTAGTTGCTCTGCAGCCTGTAGGATCTTTCCAGATCAGGAATTGAACCCGTGTCTCCTTCTTGGGCAGCCAGATTCTTTACCATCCAGCTACCAGGGAAGCCAAAAAGCCTGGATTTTTATTAGAATTAATTTATCTCAGATCGATTTGAGAAGAATTTACCTTTTTATGGTTTTAAGCCTTCATACCTATGAACAGAATTTTTTTTTATTGATTTAGAACTTCTTTAATTTCATTTAATGCAATTTTATTGTTTTACATATAAGGTGCTCACATACCTTTTATTACATTTATTTCTAGATACCTTGTATTTTTGTTGCTATTATAAATGGTGTTTTAAGAAACATTAGTTAAATGGATTTTTTTTGGTATAAAGTAAAACAATATAATTGTACATATTGATTTCCGTCCAACTTTGCTAAACTAATAATTCATCTGATTCTCTTGGGCTTTGTACAGGGAAAATGAAATTATCTGTAAATAATGACAGATTGTTTTTTCTATTCCAGTCCTTACCTGTTTTCCTTACCAAAATGTGGTTACTGGGACCTCAAGCACATTATGGTAAGGAAAATGATCATGATGATATGAGCATCCTTCTATTTTTCTTGATATTAATGAAATTACTTTAAATTTTGCCATGATGAATGATGTTTTCTGTGAGCTTTTTGTAGATTCTTTAAAAAATCATATTAAGGAAGTTTCCCTCAATTTGCTCTGATTAAATTTTCTTCATGACAAAGAGATGCTGAACTATGTCGAAGGTTCTTTATTCATCTGTTGAGATGTGTGTGTGAGATGTGGAGACTTGCTGCCAGTGCCACCTTTAAGTAGGACTTACTCTCTGGTTAAGGGCATGCAGGAAGCAGAAGGCCTCTGCCCGTCAGCTTGTTTCCGGTCTCCTGGCCCAGGCTCACAGACTTCCCAGAGCAGCCTGCTTCCAGAAACTGAGAAAGGTGAGGGCTTCCTCTGATGTGGGATAACTGTGACAGGGCTCCCTGCTAGTTGGCGGAGGTTTTGTTGGGTCTGTATTATAGTTCAGCTTTCCCCTCTGCCTAGTCCTGCTTTCCTCCCTTCCTTCTACAGACCTTGATTCCTAATAAATGTTCAATATCCCAAACTCAGTCTCAGTGTTTGCTTTGGGGGAACCCACCTTGTGACAACATGATTGTTTTTCCTTTACTCTCCTCATGTAATGAATTGTATTAATTGGTTTTTCTGATATTAAATCAACTTACATTTCTGTGATAAGCTCGACTTTATCATTATCCATTATCTTTTTTATACCTTGATTGAATTTGTTAATTATTATTATTTTAGATTCCTATCATATATAAATATGAGTGAAACTGGCCTGACATTTCTTATATGTGCAACCCCTTTTTGCTTTTATTATCAAGCCTTTTTCTAGACTCATTAAATGAGTTAGGGAATTTTTCCCCCCTTTTTCTTTATTTTGGCAGAGCTTTTGTGGAAAGGTAATTTAAAAGTAACTCATCAGTAAACTTATCTATCTGATGTTTTCTTAGAAAAAAATTTTCTTTTTTTTTCCCTAATCAGATTATGTGGTGTCCTTTATGAAACCTTGTAATAGTTCCTCAACAAGGAACAGTCTCCCCAGTGATTCTGGGGAGAATCTAAACACAATTAGAGAAAATATTTCAGGAAAATTTCCCTAGCTGATCAACTACACGCATGCATGCATACTAAGTCACTTCAGTCGTATCCAACTCTTTGCAACACTGTGGACTGTAGCCCTCCAAGCTTCTCTGTCTATGGGGTTCTCCAGGCAAGAATATGGAAGTGGGTTGCCAAGCCCTCCTCCAGAGGATCTTCCTGACCCAGAGATTGAAACTGTGTCTCTTGCAGCTCCTACATTGCAGGCAGATTCTTTACTGCTAAGCCACCAGGGAAACCCTAAGGGAAGGTTAATGGACAGTTCTGTGTGATCACCATGGACAGTAGTTGTCTGGAAACTCCGGGTAGCCATCCTCATTCTTTTCCTCTACCGAATATCTTACTGGTGTTATGTTACAGAAAATCTCCCCGTGAGCACTGGTGAAGGCACACTTTTCTCCCAGTTTGAAGTCATGGAGCATACACAATGCACTAACTCAACACTAGCTTAGGCATCTGGAAATCTGAAGTCTAGTCTTGGCTCTGCTATATGGAAACAACCTCGGGCAAGCGGTGAAATTCTTACATGGGCTTCTTCATCTATAACTAGAATTATACATTCTGTTTTTGTTTTTGTTTTAGTAAATAGATGAAATATGCATGTTTAGCATCATCTAAAGTGACTATCTTTACTCTCTTCCAGAATAATATGTGAACCTGAAGATACTTTAATTTTGGTTATCTACCATCTGACTTATATTCCACGGTTAGACTGTATTTTAGTTTTTTACTTTAAACTTAGATACTATTGTTGTTTTATATTTGTCCACATATGAGCTATGTTCATGTTGTATTACTCTATTTTACATTTCATATCTTCCAACTAGTATAGCTTTTTCTTTCTGCTGATGGTACATCCTTTAGAATTTCCTGTAGAGAGATTCTATACTGGCAGACTCAGTTTTTGTCTGAAAATATAATTGACCCTTGAACAATGGGGGGCAGTTAGGGGAACCAACCCTTCATGGATTCAAAATACACGTACACCTTTTACCTCCTCCAAAACTTAATTACTAATAGCCAGGAGAGGCAGGCACACTCAGTGTAACTTCATGGAAATACATCATAATTTCTGTCTGACTTTAGCTTTTTCATTTTTGTAAAAATGTTTCTATATGGTACCAAACTTTCTTTCACAATTTGCTTTAGTTTCAGTGGCCATATCATAGAAGGTACATCTGGCAAAAGAAGTCAAAATCACTCTTGAATAATCTGAAGCCTTCTGTGAGATTGTTTAATGCCAATTGATTATGTGACTGCTTCTTCTATATCTTATTCCTCATCGTCTGACATTGGTTTGGAAGCACTCATCTTCATCAAGTCATCTTCTGTTAATTCCTCTGGTGTGATGTCTTTTAGCTTTTGAATTTCTCTAAGATTCGTATCTTCCAACCCTTCTTACCTTTTCTTTCAGCCATATCTATAATTTCTTTCATGATTTCCTTGACTGGATCTGTTGTAAATCTTGCGGAGTCCTGTACAACATTTGGACAAAATTTTCTTCAGCAAGTATTTATTGCTTGGGTTTCATGATTTCATAGCTTTTTCTATAACAACAATGACAGCTTCAATAATATAATCCTTCCAGACTTTCATGAACTTTTCTCTATTAGAGTTTTCTTCTATAGCATTGACAGTCCTTTCCATAGAATACTGTGCATGCTGTGCTCAGTCGCTCAGTCGTGTCTGACTCTTTATGACCCCATGGACTGTAGCTCGCCAGGCTCCTCCATCCATGAAGATTCTTCAGGCAAGAACACTGAAGTGGTTTGCCATGCCTTCCTCCAAGGAATCTTCCCAACCCAGGGATCAAACCCAGGTCTCTCACATTGCAGGGCAATTCTTTACCATATGAGCCACCAATGAGCCTTAAAACTCTTTATGGCTCCCTGATCTAGAGGCAAGTAGACTACTTCAACATTTTTGGTGTTGAACTCTTGGGCTTCTGGGTGGCCAGAGGCATTGTCCAATCTCAAAAGAATTTTTAAAAGCAGTCCCTTACTAGCACAGTACTTCCTGAGCTCAGGGACAAAGCATAGATGGAACCAATCTGGAAAAGTAATTCTCATTGTCCAGGCCTTCTTGCTATACAACCAAAAGAATGGCAACTGGTGTTTACATTTTCCCTTCAAGGCTTGGGACTTAGCAGCTTTTTAGCTATGGGCAGTCCTGACTACATTTACACAAAACAGTAGAGTGAGCTTATCTCTTCCTGTCTTAAATCCTGGTACTCACTTTTCTTCCTTACTAGTAAATGTCCTTTGTGACATTTTTTCCAGAATAGAACACTTTCATCTGCATTAAAAACCTGTTCAGGCAGATATTCTTTCACCTCAGTGATTTTCTTTCTTTATTTTAACTTTTTATTTTATATTGGAGTGTAGCCAGTTAATGGGTTTCCCTGGTAGCTCAACTGGTAAAGAATTTGCCTGCAATGTAGAAGACCCCGGTTCAATTCCTGAGTCAGGAAGATCCCATGGAGAAGGGATAGCCTACCCACTCTAGTATTCTTCGACTTCCCTGGTGGCTCAGAGAGTAAAGAATCTGCCTGCAATGTGGGAGACCTAGGTTCGATCCCTGGGTTTGGAAGATCCTCTGGAGGAGGGCACTGCAACCCACTCCAGTATTCTTGCCTGGAGAAATCCCATGGACAGAGGAGCCTGGCAGGCTACAGTCCATGGGGTTGCAAAGAGTCGGACACAACTGAGTGACAAAGCATAGCACATAGCCAATTAAAATCCTCAATGATTTTCTTAATGGTGTCTGGGAAATCATTCACTGCCTCTTGGTTGGCTGAAGCTGCTTCTCCTGTTATCTTGACATTTAGAAAACCAAACCTCTTTCTAAAATTATCAAGCCATCCATTGCTCGCATTAAATTCTCCAGCTTTAGAACCTTCATATTCCTTTTACTTTAAGTTGTCGTATAATGACTGTTTTTATCTAATCACACTAGAATCTATAGCCATGCCTTTCTTATAGCAATCTTGCGCCCAAATAAAAGCTGCATTTTCAATATAAGATAAAAATATTCTTCACAAAAAGTGCAAGGTTTCCGCACCTGCTGTCATAGCTGCAGCAACAGCTTCACAAATTTCCTCTTTTTCTTTTCTTTTTCACACTGATTCTTACTCTGGACTTAATTATTTTGAAATGGTGGCTATCTGCAGCTGCAGACCTGTCTGTGGTACGTATGAAGCAATTCACCTGTTTTTTTTTTTTTGTAATGTCATGGCTTTTCTCCACTTCTTGGGAGCACTTCCAGCATCATTAGTGGCATTTCATACGGGTCCCATGGTGTTATTCAAGGTTTACACTATTGCACTAAATAGGATAAAAATTTTGTAAGAACTATGAGAGATCACTTTTTACTGCAGATATGCAAATTACCGGAGAGACAAACAGCTCATGTGGAGATGATTAAGATCAAATGGTATTTTAAGCAGATACTTGTCACAGAATTCACGACAATACCAACGGGAATGGCTACAAATTATTATATTGCAGTAGTACAGCATATTGGAGAAGGCAATGGCACCCCACTCCAGTACTCTTGCCTGGAAAATCCCATGGACGGAGGAGCCTGGTAGGCTATACAGTCCATGGGGTTGCTGAGAGTCAGACACGACTGAGCAACTTCACTTTCACTTTTCCCTTTCATGCATTGGAGAAGGAAATGACAACCCACTCCAGTGTTCTTGCCTGGAGAATCCCAGGGCGGCAGAGCCTGGTGGGCTGCCGTCTATGGGGTCGCACAGAGTCGGACACAAATGAAGCAATTTAGCAGCAGCAGCAGCAGCAGCAGCAGTACAGCATATAATATAGTTAATTTTATACAATTATATATAATACTGCATATTCATGTTATCTAAGTTGTGAATAGAGCCATATACAGTCTTTAAGTTTATGTGCACGTTCAGTTCAGTTCAGTTCAGTTGCTTAGTCATGTCCAACTGTTTGCGACCCAATGGACTGCAGCACACCAGGCCTCCCTGTCCATCACCAAATCCCGGAGTTTACTCAAACTCATGTCCATTGAGTCAGTGATGGCATCCAACCATCTCATCCTCTGTCGTCCCCTTCTCCTCCTGCCCCCAATCCTTCCCAGCATCAGGGTCTTTTCTAATGAGTCAACTCTTTGCATGAGGTGGCCAAAGTATTGGGAGTTTCAGCTTCAACATCAGTCCTTCCAATGAACACCCAGGACTGATCTCCTTTAGGATGGACTGGTTAGATCTCCTTGCAGTCCAAGGGACTCTCAAGAGTCTTCTCCAAAACCACAGTTCAAAAGCATCAATTCTTTGGTGCTCAGCTTTCTTTATAGACCTCTCGCACATCCATACATGATTACTGGAAAAACCATAGCCTTGACTAGATGGACCTTTGCTGGCAAAGTAATGTCTGCTTTTTAATATGTTGTCTAGGTTGGTCATAACTTTCCTTCCAAGGAGTAAGCGTCTTTTAATTTCATGGCTGCAATCACCATCTGCAGTGATTTTGGAGTCCAGAAAAGTAAAGTCAGCCACTGTTTCCACTGTTTCCCCATCTATTTGCCTTGAAGTGATGGGACCAGATGCCATGATCTTAATTTTCTGAATGTTGAGCTTTAAGCCAACTTTTTCCCTCTCCTCTTTCACTTTCATCAAGAGGCTCTTTAGTTCTTCATTGCTTTCTGCCATAAGGGTGGTGTCATCTGCATATCTGAGGTTGTTGATATTTCTCCCAGCAATCTTGATTCCAGCTTGTGCTTCATCCAGTCCAGCATTTCTCATGATGTACTCTGCATATAAGATAAATAAGCAGGGTGACAATATACAGCTTTGATGTACTCCTTTTCCTATTTGGAACCAGTCTGTTGTTCCATGTCCAGTTCTAACTGTTGCTTCTTGACCTGCATACAGATTTCTCAAGAGACAGGTCAGGTGGTCTGGTATTCCAATCACTTTCAAAATTTTCCACAGTTTATTGTGATCCACACAGTCCAAGGCTTTGGCATAGTCAATAAAGCAGAAATAGATGTTCTTCTGGAACTCTCTCACTTTTTCAATGATTCAGCAGATGTTGGGAATTTGATCTCTGGTTCCTCTGCCTTCTCTAAAACCAGCTTAAACATCTGGAAGTTCATGGTTCACATATTGCTGAAGCCTGGCTTGGAGAATTTTGAGCATTACTTTGCTAGCGTGTGAGATGAATGCAATTGTGTGGTAGTTTGAGCATTCTTTGACATTACCTTTCTTTGCGATTGGAATGAAAAGTGACCTTTTCCAGTCCTGTGGCCACTGCTGAGTTTTCCATATTTGCTGGCATATTGAGTGCAGCACTTTCAGAGCATCATCTTTGAGGATTTGAAATAGCTCAACTGGAATTCCATCACCTCCACTAGCTTTGTTTGTAGTGATGCTTCCTAAGGCCCACTTGACTTTGCATTCCAGGATTTCTGGCTCTAGGTGAGTGATCACACCATTGCAATTATATGAGTCATGAAGATCTTTTTTGTACAGTTCTCCTGTGTATTCTTGCCACCTCTTCTTAATATCTTCTGCTTCTGTAGGTCAATACAATTTCTGTCCTTTATTGAGGCCATCTTTGCATAAAATGTTCCCTTGGTATCTCTAATTTTCTTGAAGAGATCTCTAGTCTTTCCCATTCTATTATTTCCCTCTATTTCTTTGCACTGATCACTGAGGAAGGCTTTCTTATCTCTCCTTGCTATTCTTTGGACCTCTGCATTTAAATCGGGTGTATCTTTCCTTTCCTCCTTTGCTTTTCGCTTCTCTTCTTTTCACAGCTATTTGTAAGGCCTCAGACAGCCATTTTGCTTTTTTGCATTTCTTTTTCTTGGGGATGGTCTTGACCCCTGTCTCCTGTACAGTGTCATGAACCTCCATCCATAGTTCTTCGTGCACTCTGTCTATAAGATCTAGTCCCTTAAATCTATTTCTCACTTCCACTGTATAATCATAAAGGATTTGATTTAGGTCATACCTGAATGGTCTAATAGTTTTCCCTACTTTCTTCAATTTAAGTCTGAATTTGGCAATAAAGAGTTCATGATCTGAGCCACAGTCAGCTCCCAGTCTTGTTTTGCTGACTGTATAGAGCTTCTCCATCTTTGGCTGCAAAGAATATAATCAATCTGATTTTGATGTTGACCATCTGGTGATGTCCATGTGTAGCGTCTTCTCTTGTGTTGTTGGAAGAGGATGTTTGCTACGATCTATGTGTTCACTTAGCAAAACTTTATAAGACTTTGCCCTGCTTCATTCTGTACTCCAAGGCCAAATTTGCCTGTTAACTCCACGTACTTCTTGACTTCCTACTTTTGCATTCCAGTCCCCTGTAATGAAAAGGACATCTTTTGGGAGCGTTAGTTCTAAAAGGTCTTGTAGGTCTTCATAGAACCATTCAACTTCAGCTTCTTCAGCGTTACTGGTAGGGGCATAGACTTGGATTACTCTGATGTAGAATGGTTTGCCTTGGAAATGAACAGAGATTGTTCTGTCATTTTTGAGATTGCATCCAAGTACTGCATTTCGGACTCTTTTGTTGACCATGATGGCTACTCCATTTCTTCTAAAGGATTCCTGCCCACAATAGTAGATATAATGGTCATCTGAGTTAAATTCACCCATTCCAGCCCATTTTAGTTCGCTGATTCCTAGAATGTCGACGTTCACTCTTGTCATCTCCTGTTTGACCACTTCCAGTTTGCCTTGATTCATGGACCTAACATTCCAGGTTCCTGTGCAATATTGCTCTTTACAGCATCAGACCTTGCTTCTATCACCAGTCACATCCACAACTGGGTGTTATTTTTGCTTTGGCTCCATTCCTTCATTCTTTCTGGAGTTATTTTTCCACTGATCTCCAGTAGCATATTGTGCACCTACCGACCTGGGGAGTTCATCTTTCAGTGTCCTATCTTTCTGCCTTTTCATACTGTTCATGTGGTTCTCAAGGCAAGAATACTGAAGTCATTTGCCATTTCCTTCTCCAGTGGACCACATTTTGTCAGAACTCTCCACCATGACCGTTGGTCTTGGGTGGCCCTACACGACATGGCTTAGTTTCATTGAGTTAGATAAGGCTCTGGTCCATGTGATCAGGTTGGCTAGTTTTCTTTGATTGTGGTTTCAGTCTGTCTGGCCTCTGATGCCCTCTCTCAGCGCCTACTGTCTTACTGGGGTTTCTCTTAGCTTGGACGTGGGGTATCTCTTCACAGCTGTTCCAGCGTAGCGTAGCTGCTGTTCATTACCTTGGACGTGGGGGTATCTCCTCACGGCCTTCACTCCGACCTTGGACTTGAAGTATATCCTCTTGGCTGCTCACTGCTCCAGCACCGTGCAGCCATTGCTCACCACCCCAAATTTTAATAAACTTTCTTTTTGGATATATTTGTGTATATTTTGTCGTTGTTGTTTAGTTGCTAAGTTGTATACGACTCTTTTGCAACCCCATGGATTGTAGCTCACCAGGTTCCTCTCACCATGGAATTTCCCAGTTGAGAATACTGGATTAGGTTGCCATTTCCTTCTCTAGTGGATCTTCCTGAACCAGGGATTGAACCATGTCTCCTGCATTGGTAGGCAGATTCTCTACCACTGAACCACCATGGAAGCCCATATTTTGTGGTAGTAGATGATAAAAATAGAATAATATTTACTATATTTTATGCATTCATGACATACTTAACATTTTGTTACTTTTTTTGGATATTTTTAGGCTACCTAGTTTGAGTTTTTTCAAATTGTTTCAAATGTCCAAAAAGTTTTTCAATCAGTTCAGTTCAGTTTAGTTGCTCACTCATGTCTAACTCTTTGCGACCCCATGAATCGCAGCACATCAGGCCTCTCTGTCCATCACCAACTCCCAGAGTCTACCCAAACCCATGTCCCTTCAGTCGGTGATGCCATTCAGCCATCTCATCCTCTGTCATCCCCTTCTCCTCCTGCCCCCAATCATTCCCAGCATTAGGGTCTTTTCCAATGAGTCAACTCTTCGCATGAGATGGCCAAAGTATTGGAGTTTCAGCTTCAACATCAGTCCTTCCAATGAACACCCAGGACTGATCTCCTTTAGGATGGACTAGTTAGATCTCCTTGCAGTCCAAGGGACTCTCAAGAGTCTTCTCCAACACCACAGTTTTAAAGCATCAATTCTTCGGCACTCAGGTTTCTTCACCGTCCAACTCTTACATCCATACATGACTACTGGAAAAACCATAGCCTTGACTAGACGGACCTTTATTGGCAGAGTAATGTCTATGCTTTTCAATATGCTATCTAGGTTGGTCATAACTTTCCTGCCAAGCAGTAAGCGTCTTTTAATTTCATGGCTGCAATCACCATCAGCAGTGATTTGGAGCCCAAAAAAATAAAGTCTGACACTGTTTGCTCTGTTTCCCCATCTATTTCCTATGAGGTGATGGGACCAGATGCCATGATCTTAGTTTTCTGAACGTTGAGCTTTAAGCCAACTTTTTGACTCTCCTCTTTCACTTTCATCAAGAGGTTCTTTAGTTCTTCTTCGCTTTCTGCCATAAGGGTGGTGTCATCTGCATATCTGAGGTTATTGATATTTCTCCCGGCAATCTTGATTCCAGCTTGTGTTTCTTCCAGCCCAGCATTTCTCATGATTTACTCTGCATAGAAGTTAAATAAGCAGGGTGACAATATACCGCCTATTTACTGAAAAAAATTCACCTATAGGTGGACCTGTGTAGTTCAAGCCTGTGTTGTTCAAGAGTCAACTACATCTATATTTCACCCTCAGTTTTTTCAGAGGAGTTTCACTAGGTATGCATTCTTAGTTTGTCCTAGAAATTTTAAGTATATTATTTCACTGTCTTCTGGCTTCCACTGTTGTGATGGATATTGAAGGATCTGCTATCAATTTGATATTGGGTTCTTTGTATTGTCTCTCTGACTTGTTGCTGTTGTTATTCGGTTGCCCAGTCATATCTGACTCTTTGCAGCCCCATGCACTGTAGCACGCCAGATTTCCTTGTCCTTTATCATGTCTCTGAGCTTTCTCAAACTCATGTCCTTTGAGTCGGTGATGTAATCCAACCATCTGGCCCTCTGTCATTCCCTTCTCCTTCTGCCTTCAATTTTTCCTAGCATCAGGGTCTTTTCTAATGTGTTGGCTCTTTGTATCAAGTGGCCAAAGTTTTGGAGCTTCAGCTTCAGCATCAGTCCTTCCAATGAATGTTTAGGACCGATTTCCTTTACGATGGGCTGGCTTGATCTCCTTGTAGTCCAGGGACTCTCAAGAGTCTTCTCCAACACCACAGTTCAAAAGCATAAATTCTTTGGTGCTCAGCCTTCTTTATGGTCCAACTCCATACATGACTGCTGGAAAAACCATAGCTTTGACTAGATGGACCTTTGTCAGCAAAGTAATGTCTCGGCTTTTTAGGTTTGCCATAACTGCTATCTAGGTTTGTCATAGCTTTTCTTGTAAGGAACAAGCGTCTTTTAATTTCATGGCTGCAGTCACCATCTGAAGTGATTTTGGAGCCCAAGAAAATAGTCAGTCACTGTTTCCCCATCTATTTGCAATGAAGTAATGGGACCTTACTATCCTGAAATTTCCTTTTAATGTCTCTAAATGTGGATTTAAACGTTTTTCTTCTGGGCAGTTACTGAAATTTTTGAACTTGATTTACAATCTTCAATTCTGGAAGATTCTTAGTCATTCCCTTTGTATATTTTTTCTCCTTCATTCTTTCTTTCTTGCTTGCTAGACATCTACTAAAGTATGTTAGATTTCTTACTCTATCCCTCATGATTTTTAACTTTATTTTTTGGGACTTTTTGTCTATTTATGCTGCTTTCTGAATGTCTGTATTGTAGTTTACAGATTGTCTCAGCTGTGCCTAACTTATCATTGGTTTCATGCAGGTGTGTTTTTTAAATTAATTAATTTATTTTAATTGGAGGCTAATTAGTTTACAATATTGTGGTGGTTTTTGCCATACATTGACACCCTTATGGCAGAAAGTGAAGAGGAACTAAAAAGCCTCTTGATGAAAGTTAAAGAGGAGAGTGAAAAAGTTGGCTTGAAGCTCAACGTTCAGAAAACTAAAATCATGGCATCTGGTCCCATCACTTCATGGGAAATAGATGGGGAAACAGTGGAAACAGTGTCAGACATTATTTTTTTGGGCTCCAAAATCACTGCTGATGGTGATTGCAGCCATGAAATTAAAAGACGCTTACTCCTTGGCAGGAAAGTTATGACCAACCTAGATAGCATATTAAAAAGCAGAGACATTACTTTGCCAACAAAGGTCCATCTAGTCAAGGCTATGGTTTTTCCAGTAGTCATGTATGGATGTGAGAGTGGAGTATAAAGAAAGCTGAGCGCTGCAGAATTGATGCTTTTGAAATGTGGTGTTGGAGAAAACTCTTGAGAGTCCCTTGGACTGCAGGAGATCTGACCAGTCCATCCTAAAGGAGATCAGTCCTGGGTGTTCATTGGAAGGACTGATGTAGAAGCTGAAACTCTAATAATTTGGCCACTTCATGCGAAGAGTTGACCCCCTGGAAAAGACCCTGATGCTTGGAAAGATTAAAGGCAGGAGGAGAAGGGGACGCAGAGGATGAGATGATTGGATGGTATCACCGACTCGATGGACATGGGTTTGGGAAAACTCTGGGAGTTGGTGATGGACAGGGAGGCCTGGTGTGCTGCAATTCATGGGGTCGCAAAGAGTCGGACACAACTGAGTGACTAAACTGAACTGACATGAATCAGCCATGGGTGTACATGTGATGTGTCCCCCACCCTGAACCCCCGTCCCATCTCCCTCCCCATCCCACCCCTCTGGGTTGTCCAAGAACACCAGCTTTGAGTGCCCTGTTTTGTGTATTGAACTTGGACTGATGATCTATTTCACATATGGTAATATACATGTTTCAATGCTATTCTCTCAAATCCTCCCATCCTCACCTTCTCCCACAAAGTCCAAAAGTCTATTCTTTATAACTGTGTCTCTTTTGCTGTCTCGCATATAGAGTTGTCGTTACCATCTTTCTAAATGCCATATATATGCATTAATATACTGTATTGGTGTTTTTATTTCTGACTTACTTCACTCTATATAACAGGCTCCAGTTTCATCCACCTCATTAGAACTAATTCAAATGTGTTCTTTTGACTAGCTGAGTAATACTCCATTGTGTATATGTACCACAGCTTTCTTACCCATTTGTCTGCTGATGGACATCTAGGTTGCCCATGTCCTAGCTATTGTAAACAGTGCTACAGTGGACATTGGGGTGCACTTGTCTCTTTCAATTCTGGTCTCCTCAGTGTGTATACCCAGCAGTGGGATTGCTAGGTCATATGGCAGTTCTATTTTCAGTTTTTTAAGGAATCTCCACACTATTGTCCATAGTGGCTGTATTAGTTTGCCTTCCCACCAACAGTGTAAGAGGGTTCCCTTTACTCCACACCCTCTCCAGCATTAATTGTTTGTAGACTTTTTGATAGCAGCCATTCGGACTGGTGCGAGATGGTACCTCGTAGTTTTGATTTGCATTTCTCTGATAATGAGTGATGTTGAGCATCTTTTCATGTGTTTGTTAGCTGTCTGTATGTCTTTGGAGAAATGTCTATTTCTTCGGCCCATTTTTTTGATTGGGTCATTTATTTTTCTGGTATTGAGCCGCATGAGTTGTTTGTATATTTTTAAGATTAATTCTTTGTCAGTTGCTTCGTTTGCTATTATTTGCTCCCACTCTGAAGGCTGTCTTTTCTCCTTGCTTATAGTTTCGTTCATTGTGCAAAAACTTTTAAGTTTAATTAGGTCCCATTTGTTTATTTTTGCTTTTATTTCCATTACTCTGGAAGGTGGATCATAGAGGATCCTGCTGTGGTTTATGTCAGAGAGTGTTTTGCCTATGTTTTCCTCTAGGAATTTTATAGTTTCTGGTCTTACATTTAGATCTTGAATCCATTTTGAGTTTATTTTTGTATGGTGTTAGCGTTCTAGTTTCATTTTTTACTGGTGGTTGACCAGTTTTCCCAGCACCACTTCTAAAGAGATTGTCTTTTCTCCATTGTATATTCTTGCCTCCTTTTCATAGATAAGGTGTCCATAGGTGCGTGGATTTATCTTTTTCTATTTTGTTCCATTGATCTATATTTCTGTCTTTGTGCCAGTACCATACTGTCTTGATGACTGTAGTTTTGTAGTATAGTCTGATGTCAGGCAGGTTTATTCCTCCAGTTCCATTCTTCTTTCTCAAGATTGCTTTGGCTATTTGAGGTTTTTTGTATTTCCATACAAATTGTGAAATTATTTGCTCTAGTTCTGTGAAAAATACAATTCGTAGCTTGATAGGGATTGCATTGAGTCTATAGATTGCTTTGGGTAGTATATTCATTTTCACTCTATTGATTCTTCCAGTCCATGAACATGGTATATTTCTGCATCTATTTGTGTCATTTCTATTTCTTTCATCAGTGTTTTATACTTTTCTATATATAGTTCCTTTGTTTCTTTAGGTAGATTTGTTCTTATTTTATTCTTTTTGTCACAATGGTGAATGGGATTGTTTCCTTAATTTCTCTTTCTGTTTTCTCAGTGTGTAGGAATGCAAGGGATTTCTCTGTATTAATTTTATATCCTGCAACTTTACTATATTCGATTAGCTCTAGTAATTATCTGGTGGTGTCTTTAGGGTTTTCTATGTAGAGGATCATGTCATCTGCACACAGTGTGAGTTTTAATTCTTCTTTTCCAATCTGGATTTCTTTTATTTCTTTTTCTTCTCTGATTGCTGTGGCTGAAACTTCCAAAACTGTGTTGAATAGTAGTGATGAGAGTGGGTATCCTTGTGTTGTTCCTGACTTTAGGGGAAATGCTTCCAATTTTTTGCCATTGAGTATGTTTGCTGTGGGTTTATCATATATTGGCTTTTATTATGTTGAGATATGTTCCTTCTATGCCTGCTTTCTGGAGGTTTTTTATTTTATTTTTTTTATCATAAATGGGTGTTGAATTTTGTCAAAGTCTTTCTCTGCATCTATTGAGATAATCATATGGTTTTTATCTTTCAATTTGTTAATGTGGTGTATCACATTGACTGATTTGTGAATATTGAATAATCCTTGCATCCCTGGGATAAAGCCTACTTGGTTATGATGTATGATCTTTTTAATACGTTGCTGGATTCTGTTTGCTAGAATTCTGTTAAGGATTTTTGCGTCTGTGTTCTTCAGTGATATTGGCCTGTAGTTTTCTTTTTTTGGTCATGCAGGTCTTTTAAAATTTCAAATATTATATTTTCTTAAAGTTTTATTTTTTTGAAAATTTCATTTATTTTCAATTACTTTTTTCACATATTTTAAGTATTCTTTCTGATATCTTTAAACATTAAATATACTTACTTTATGATCTGAGTTTGATCATTTCAGTGGATAAATCTTTATATAGCTGATTTCTTTTGGTTCTTATTTGTATGTGTGTGTTTTATAGTATTATTCTATGTACTCTGAGCTTATATTCCTCATAAAGTTATTTGATGGGATTTTTATAGTCTGAGAAAAATGTGTGTATATGATATATATTTTTTTTTTTGATGGATGTTTGGTGATACTACTTCCCTCATATCTCAGTTGGTAAAGAATCCACCTGCAATGCAGGAGACCCCAGTTTGATTCCTGGGTCAGGAGGATCTGCTGGAGAAGGGATAGGCTACCCACTCCAGCATTCTTGGGCTTCCCTTGTGGCTCAGCTGACAAAGAATCTGCCTGCATTGTGGGAGACCTGGATTCGATCCCTGGGTAGGGAAGATCCTCTGGAAAAGGGAAAGGCTACTGACTCCAGTATTCTGGCCTGGAGAATTCCATGGACTGTGTTGTCCATGGGGTCGCAACGAGTCGGACACGACTGAGTGACTTTCACTTCACTTCACTGATATAGGGAATTAAGTAATTAGGTTGGTGTTTTTCTGGATCACAAAGGTGGTGTTAGCACTCAGGATAGAAGCATATATGCTGGCTGGTGATGGTTATGAAATATCAGAGGAGACCAATTTCAGATCAGAGGAGGCCAGGTTGAGAAATGTTAAGTTTCTCTTTTATCCTTTGCTGAAAGGAACATTTATTTCTATTTTACTCTTGCATAGGCCTTTAGAGTCCACTTTATGCACAGATCCCCTATTAGACTGCTCTAGGTAGCTCCAGGCTTATTTTCTTTCCCACTTCAAAACTGAGGCTCAAGGTCACTGGGTTAATTTGATGACCTCAGGATGAAAACACTCCTTGAAGCTCTGTTCACCTTTCTAAATTCCAGTGTTCACTTTCTTTTTTTTCCTACTCTGAAAAGTTCTCATTTGCTTGCCTTGTCAGTGATGGCTTTTAAAGATTTTAAAAATACATTATTCAGTATTTTTGGTTATTGTCCGTGAGAGGGCTGCTCACAATATCTGTTCCACCATACCGGTGGAAATGAAGTCCAGTTAGTCCCATGTTTGTTTAAAGATAAGGAAAGTCAAGTTTAGAAAGGTCACATGTCTGCCCGAGGTCAAGGGACTTGCAGGTGTCCAGGTGGAGAATGGTAGATGCCATGCCAATTGCTCTTGTGATTTCCTGGCCGTCTGAAGATTTCAGTGGTCAGTTAGAAGGAGTGCTCATAATAGACATTCAATTAGAGAGATAATTTTCTAAAAGATTTTGGAGAATTTTTCCTATTTGGAAAGGTACTCACAAATTGATTGCTAAACAATCTTCTATTAAGGATACAGAGTGGGCATTAATATCTTTTGATTTAGAGACCGACACAACAGGAGTTCACAGGCAACTAAGGATCTGTATGTTTGTTAGTCTCTCAGTCATGTCTGACTCTGAGACCTTATGAAGTGCAGCATACCAGGCTCCTCTGTCCATGGAATTCTCCAGGCAAGAATACTGGAGTGGGCTGCTATTCCTTTCTACAGGGGATCTTCCTGACTCAAGGGTCAAATCTGGGTCTCCTGCATTGCAGGCAGATTTTATACTGTCTGAGCTACCAGGGAAGCCCCACAACTAAGTATCAGTTCAGTTCAGTTGCTCAGTCATGTCTGACTGTTGGCGACCCCATGAACTGTAGCACGCCAGGCTTCCCTGTCCATCACCAACTCCTGGAGCTTGCTCAAACTCAGGTCCATTGAGTCGGTGATGCCATCCAATCATCCCATCCTCTGTCGTCCCCTTCTCCTCCTGCCTTTAATCTTTCCCAGCATCAGGATCTTTTCCAGTGAGTCAGTTCTTCATGTCTATAGTGCATGATTTTTTCCCATGTCAGTTTTGGAAAGTTTTGAAAGTAGTTTTTAATTTCTAGTAATTTAGATAAAAATCTTAAAAATAGTGCACGCTGATCATTATGTAATTTTGATATTCTCACTTGGAAAATAAGAATCAAATTATGCAGATATATTTTCTAAACAGCAAACAACTTGGCAGATTTTGGAAAATAAAGCTTTGTGGAGCACTTCATACTGAAGAATGTATTAGATGATTCCTTTAGTAGGTTTCTAGATTGAAGGCAACTTTTCTTTCCTTAGATAATTGTATAAATACTAATCAGACCGTATCAGGTGAGAAAAAAGAGACAGCCAATTCCATGTCCCTGATGTCTGGGTACCAGTTGGTATGGTAGCTACTTTGGGTATAACCCTATAATATGAAGGCAGTTATAAGATAATTTGAGATGGAAACAGGTGAAGTTTAAATAATTTCAGGCTGAGAAGAGATGAGAAAATAGCAGCTATTCCAAGCATCCCTGGCAGAGTTCCTGTGGCATTTGGACAGGCATGCCTCTTAATGTCATTTTATTAGACTCACGTTAAAGACTTGAACTTTAGATCAACAGCGTGCAAATTTGGTTTATCACCTGTGTTCAAAAAAGAGCTGACAGAATTCTAACAGGAGAACTTCAGTGTTTGCCAAGAGTACCAGGAGGAACATAACTCTAGGTCTCATAGAACAAAAACTGACTAGAAATGTGAAATTATTCGCATTAGATACTATGGAATAGTTAACATTCCAAGAACACTCTTGAATCAGGACTCTTCACATGTGTGTGTATCTTTATGTGTTTATATATTTAAAAGTAAGTTTGCTTTCTGTTTGGTGATTTTAGCCCATCCAGGACTTTGTGATTTTGTAGTAATTGTACTCAAACCAAATGAATCACAGAGAAATACTCAATGATGATCCCACCCAGCTGGTTCTATAATCACTGGCTCTGCAGAGGATAGGAAACACATTGTACAGCCCGATTTGTCCTTGTCAGAAGCACAACAATGCTTAGGACTAAAACCCAAAGTTATACATGACTCTAAAAAGAGCAATTTGTCAAGCGGTTCATTGGCACAAATTGAAATGAAATGAGGTCCCGGGCTCTTGAGGTCACTTTTCAACAGGAAGAATTCATTATCTAACTATACACAGAGGAAAATGCCTCACAATTGTATTTGCTTGTAAAGGATGAGTGCCCACACATAAAGCCAAAGTAGCAGAGGTCACTTAAAAGAAATAAATGACATAAAAGCAAAGACTCAAGTGTCCCTTGGCTGATAGCCTCTGGCTTCTTCCTCCCAGTCAGGGCTACTCTGGGGCTTACTGCTCAATGGACTGAAGGAAATACTTGGAGAGGTCTTTGTTGTTTATGCAAAAATCACTTGCACGGGTCCTCCTAATTTATCTACTGGAAACACAGTGTAGTCTTATGAGTCTCTCCTCCTTGGGGTAGGAGGAGTTTATTCCCCATCCTTCCTCACATTCCACATTTTTCTGAAGTGTACATTTTCTTTTAAGACATTCTATGGCGTTCTCTTCACTTTGTGGAGAAGGTGCAACCTTGAATGTTTTACGGCCCATTGGGTGATAACTGATAGGGTATTGTTTTCAGCTTAGAAAGTAGAGAGAAAGGAAGTGTACACTGAACACATCAAACCCGAGGATAGAATTTTTCAACATATTTGTAAATAACTTGGAACAGAGAATTGATTACTGTGTTTTCTGTTGGGCAGAGTGGGGAAGATAACAAAAATTAAAGATTTTTTACCCCCAGTTCATCTTTGGGTTAACTTTAATGAAATAAGTAGTGTTGCACATTCTATGGGTTTGGACAAAGGTTTAATCCCATATATCCATCATTATAATGTCATTCAAAGTATATTCACTGCTTATAAAAACTGTAGTCTTTATTCATCTCCCCCAAATCTCCTGGCAACCAATGATCTAATTGTTGTTTCCATAGTTTTGCTCTTTTTTCAGACTGGCATATACTTGGAATCTTTTTCTTTCTCCGTTCAAAGCCTTTTTAAAGTCTCTCATGGGCCACCCATGCATGGACCAGACAGGCTGTAGCTGCCAAGCTCCCCCACTAAATACTATAGCTTTTCTTCCAATATTCAGCCCCATCCCATTGGTCCTGCCCAGCAGCCACAAGGAGGTGCAGGGGATGTGTTGGGTGTTTGTTCGTAGGAAGGCTGCAAGTTTTGTGCCCCTTGTCACCATGAACCCAGATTTATGTCAGGTGAAAGACATTTTAAGTGAAAAAGAAAAATGACATGGCTAAAGAGGACAAATTTAAATAGGGATGGGGCAAGGAAGTGGATGTAGAGATCAATTCCCTTAATCTCTTCCCATATTTCAAACCTCCCTAAACTCAGACAATAGGAGGGAAGGGCTGGAGAGACCCACATGTCAAGTCCAGTGTCCATTTTTCATTCCTGCCTGTTTTCCCCTGTCTGTTCACATCTCTTAGTCTTTTTTTCAAAGTTATTTTCTAATAACGTGGCCTCTCATTCATTCTCTTTCTGAAATTTTTTGTGGCACCACCATTGATAGAAATTGGACATCTTAACTATATTATGTCTTCCAATCCATCAATGTGGATGTTTTTCCATTTGTTTCTGTCTTTAAAAAACTCTTTCAGCAGTATCTTTTCCTGGTTCTCAACTGTTGTTGTGGGTGACTGTTGCATGGTCATGTTATAGTTTTTCTTGAGTGGTAGGTGACTTTGGACATGATGGTGCCCTTCATTGAGACATAGGATACATGAAGAGAATCAGTATGTAGAGCATGGGGGAAGCCATGATCCCAGTGCTGGCTCTGTTGAGTTTTAAATACTAGTATGACATCTACAAAATTTACTTAGATGCAGAGATCTGGAGTTAGACATTAATGATGGATAGAATCAGAAGAATGAGTGAAGATGCTTAGGGAATGTATATACAGAGAGGGAGAAAATCAGTTCTTTCATTCCTATTTTCTCCAATAAAAAGCCGTGTAAGTGAGACCGTATTTCCAACTTACTAACCCTAATTCTACTTTGAGTGGATGCTACAACAGCCAACAGGGAAGTGGGAAACATTAAAAGGAGGATTTGTGCAAACAGAACTAAGTGTCAAGGGAGGAAGAGCATGGATACCTGCTTACTGCTTCCTTTCAGCTGTTTGAAGACTGTGTATTAAATAGTAACAATGATGCTTTATCCAGTAAGATCTCCCTCCAGGGGCTTGTAAGTCATGTTATTCTTTTCTCATTTTTCCTGATAGAAATAACTTTGGTCTTAAAAGCTTAGGGAGGAAGAGACAGCTCCATTTCTCCTTTTTCTTGTCCGGCAGAACCAATCTCCTTCAAATGCCACGTAAGACATTTAAAAGTGGCACAGATTCTCTTTAGTCTAGAATGATTTGAATGTGATTCAGCATTGAAGGGGACTGGACTGGATGGACATAAAGTTCTATCATTAATCTGTGAAGTGAGATGACAGTAAAGAGAGTGAGTCCCTTCAGCGTCCGCCAGCAACTTAGTTCCTGAGTATTTCCTGGTCCAATTTACAATCCTTTTCCATCATTTTCTTATGATTTATATGTGAAGGGGACAAAAGATATGTGATTAAGGAATATTAAATTTTATGTCTAACTGTTATTAGAATGTAACTTCCATGAGGGCAGAGACCTTGCCTGTTTTGTTCACAACTTCACCTGCAGTGCTGAGAAAAGTCAGTGCGTAGCATGCAGGGGTCACTCACTGGAGAGTTATTGAAGTAATTTTTATGGTCAGACCACGCACTAGATATGTGTTCATTTTTGGTGTGGAAAATATGTTAACTGTGAGCATGTGACTTTGCATTAAACACAGCTACTAACAGATTTTAATAATTTATTTTATAGTTGCTTTGATGCCTTTTCCTAATATCTTAGTTTACATTTGATCTTGGGTTTGCCGTTGGATACCGCTATCAGATGTGAAAAGGTAGCAATGTCTTTTCGGCAAGTTTGATTTAGACCTTACATTCATTGTTACTTGTCTAGTCTACAAAGAGACCTTGATAATTGACAATTGTATTCAAGTCCTGAAAGAACTCAGTGAGCTGGCAATTAGGGGTGCCTTCTAGCTGTCACTTTGATTTTGTTGGGATTGTACTTCGGGGCTTTGCTTAGGAGCACTAGGAGAGAGACAGTTTTCCTTTGCAGGCTCCCTGTAGAAAAACATCACCAGCTTGGAAAAAAAAAAAAAAGGCACCTACTGACTTACTTATGTCTGGAATTAATGCAATCAGTAACATCTAAAGAAGGTAGATAAAGTATGTTTTCATTTCAATGAGATCAAAATTTTAAAAACTTTTGAGCTGCTAATCCTACTCCCTTCTTTATGTTACTTTTTCCTCTTTTCTTCAATGCGATGTATGCATCAAAGCTACATCTTTGACATGACCAGAACAATTGGAGGCAAGGAGAAAATGCACTGCATAATGATTGAACACCATGACTTCGCTGAACAGCACAGATCTAAGATGGGGTTCACAGTAGTGACTGCCCCATCCTGGTTACCAGCACTCCAGGAAGTGGAATGAAAGGCATCAGCTTGAATTATCCTGAGGCTCTTCAGCAGCTGTGGAACTTGTTGTAGTCCTTAATGAGATTTAAAAACCCCTAAAGAAAGTTAGGTCCCAGAAAATGAGGAGGACGGGACTATTTTCTCTGTGGGGAAGACCAGTTTCCATTTATCCTGTCATGGTTTTTGGAAATGACTTTGCATTGACAACTGAGACTATTGGAGTGAGGGGGTCTGGAAGAGTGGGAAAATGCCTGAGGATTAGGTGTCCTGGCTTGCTAATTAGGTTAAATTTAGACAGTGTGACATGTTTGTAAATGAAATACTGTGACTGTAGACGAGGCATCTATGAACCCCATAGCAAAAGCAGAAAGAAAGCAAAATCAAAACAAGGTATATTGGGGAACTCACAGTTGTTTAAATCAACATCAAGATATTTTGGCATTCTATATTATGGAACTTGGAAGTTAAACTGAGGATATTAACTGAGTGGGAGAAAATACTAACTTGAAAAATACCTTAGCCTGTCCATCATGGAAAGTGATCTTTTAGAAAATTAGCTTCTTAGACTGGGTGGACAATCTCTCACCATATTTTAAAATGGTCAGTTTTAAGCTAGGATATCCAAAGAGGAAGCTTGCTCTGTGGACTTTATTTTCTGTCCTTCTAATCTTCAGTTCTGAGGTTCAGGAAATCTTAAGTTCTTACTGACTTGGCATGCCACTGAGAATACTTTGAAAAAGGGGGAGAGATGAAATTAGGGTAGATTCTGTTAATATAAGATCTATTCCCAGAGATAGAAGGCTGCATGCCTCTCTCTTATATAGCTAAAATTCTGTGTGGCAGTTGGGAGGCAAAATCTTTACCTGTACCATCTACCTAATGAAAAGTCAGAGTTTGTGTAGACTGTGGTAGGAGTCTTGGGTAATGAAGGCTCTGGGTATAAGGGAGTGGAACAGGGCAGTTAGGAGCTCAGGCTCTGGAACCTTTCTGCTTGGATTGGGGTCCCCACTGGGGATCCTTGGGCCCTGAGCAAGTTACTTAGTGTGCCAGTTTGGATTTTCTCGGACATAGACTCTGAGATGAGTTTAGTATGTGTGTGTGTGCATGCTAAGTCGCTTCAGTTGTGTCCAACTCTGTGTGACTCCATGGGCTGTAGCCCACCGGGCTCCTCTCTCCATGGAATTCTCCAGGGAGGAATACTGGAGTGAGTTGCCATTCCCTTCCCCAGGGGATCCTCCCAACCCAGGGATCGAACCCTCATCTCTTGTGGCTTGTGCATTGCAGGCGGATTCTTTACTGCTGAACCACCAGTGAAGCCTGAATTTAGTGTACAAGTTTTTTATTCTGGTGTGTTATTGGCTTAACATATGAAAGAAGAAGGCAATAGAAGCAGGACAGGGCAGAGGGACAAGTTGGGCAGCCATGAAGTGAAGCTCTGGAGCCTTAAGCAGGGCAGAGATACACTCGCAGGGGTCAGTCATTGGAGGTGGGTCACCCTGAGGGGGATCGACTTGAGTAGAGGTAGCTCTGTTGCTGAGGCATCCTTGAAGGGCTGGGAGTGGACAGCTCTCTGCCCGCAGCTGGGGCAACAGGCCTTCAGGAGGGGTGACCTGGGTGGCATCATTGTCCAGGATACTTAGCTTCTCTGTACCTCTCTTTCCTAAGAATATTTAAGAATTAAATGAGGTGATACCTGTAAAGTGCTTAAAACTGTACTCATCATGGAGTGTATACTTGATTATTGCTGTGTACCACGCAGAGATTAAATAATGAACCCAGGGTCTCCCAGGTGGTAACATGAGAAAGCCCTCCCTGGCCATAGGTGGCTGGATTTGCCTTACTTCCTACTGGACAACAGTGCTTCCCTGGCCCCTTTTCTTTCCCTCTCCTTTCCTGCTACAGAGCTCTCTCCTCCCGAGGCAGGAGATAGATGGGTTCCAGGTTAGACATTTACAACAGGCCTCCTGTTTGCATTTCCTGAGATAGGAGATAGGTGGGCTCCAGCCTCCTGTTTGCCCTCTGAAATGGAAGTAACAACAGAAATAGAGTAAATAGGTAGTGTTTGTCTCTTAAACAATTTGAGATAATTGTCATGGCAAGGATAAAGGGGCAAAACCCTGTTTGAGTAAAGGATTAAGGGATCTCCCCTCACCCTTCCCATGTTTTGGGACAAGGGAGACATCACGCATGTGCAGAAAGGGTCATTGGGGGTCAAAAAATCAGGGGATAATGCCAGGCCATAATGAGTCTTGCTCCTCCCAGAAGCCTTTGATTCAAGATCTATTTTGGCTGAGGGGTGCAAGCACACCTAGGGGAGTGTCCCAGAATAGGTCTGGTGTGGCAAAAGAAACCAGGTAATTGGCTAAAGGTAAGCAAAGACTGGACCTATATAAATGACTTAACTGCCTCTTTACTGTGCTCCTCCTCACTATCGGGGACACCCACACCCTTTCTCTCCAGGTATGCATCTCTGCCTTGATCCTATCTTAATTAAATAAACCATTTCTCTGTGTGATCTCCCACTTGTTGAGCTAGTTCTAATGGCAAACCTTGTACCTGCATTTACAGGAGTTTTTGCCTCCGTAACAAATGCATTTTTCACTGGGGACAAAGATCCAGGGAAAAATACCTTCTGGCCTTTAGGCCTTGCTGGTCTGGTGACTAGGATTCCTGGTTCTCATCGAGGCTGTCCAGGTTCAATTCCAGGAAGGAGAATTAAGATCTCACTTCATGCCACTGCTCACTGCTTCCTCACCAAGATCACTCCGACCTACAGCCCCTCTGGCTTGCCACTTGTCTCTAGCGATGGGCTACAGCATCTAGTTGGGGCAGGAGAGCTGACTAAGTAGTACATGCCCTGGACTGCTCTCTCAGTCTCCAGACACATGGTGCCCATGTTTCATCCCCATTCCCCTAGTCTCCATTCTTTATATTTCATGTGCCACCTCAGGTCCAGAAGTGCAATGCTAATGTCTTATTTGTGGGGTAAGTAAGATGTTAGTGCTTTCATTTGAAACTTAGATGAATCTGAGCTCTAGTTATTTTTGTATTCAAAGATATATATTATACATCTTCTATGGGAAAATCTTTTCCTATGCCTCAAATTGAAATATGAATGAATAATTAGTAAGCCGAGCTGCCTGTATTTTCTTCCTTCTTGAGTTGTAAGTTGAATAGCCAATGAGATTTTTTTCTTACAATTTCTTTTGTCGTAAGTTCATTGATGGGAAAGCTTTGTAGATAAATTACTGTATACATAGTATTCTAGGGAATACAATGAAGTAAAAGAATCTGTATTTTTAAAAAGCTTACAGGCTAGGTTAAGGTTATATTACACAATAAGAATTGGAGCTGAATACTCTGTTTATGTGATACTTAATTCCTCTGGGTTTGCAACACAAAATGAAAACTGAAAATTTTTAATTGTTGATGTTAAATGCAACATATATACATTACACAGATGAGAAACAGGAATGTGAATAATTTGTGATAACTAAGTACTTGACATAATGATGAAATCTATCAGCTGTCCTCAGTCCTCCCAAAGCTTTCTCTTCATAACTTTTCAGGTTCTCATTCACCCAAGTCATAGTGGGTGGAGGGATAAATTTCTACAGCGTCTCTTCTCTTTTCTTCTTCTACAGCCACCCTCATTGGAGACTTTGAAGGAGAAAATGGGCATAAGCATTCCATTCTTTCTTTTCTTTTTAGGGGAAGACATGCTCTCTTGCTCTCTAGCTCAGTAGGTTACTTCCCTCCTCTGTGTTTCTGATTCCTCCCATGAGAAGCAGGGCTACTAATAGCATCATAGTGTTATGGTGAGGATTAAGGGAGCTAATGCAAGCAGAGTGCTGAGAACAGTGCTGTCACAGAGGGGGTCTCAACAGAATTTAGCTCCTGTTGCTATTTACTTATATTGTTTATTCATTTATGGTATTGTTTATTATCAAGAATGTGCATATGTGTCAAGAAGTCAGCTAAACTACTCCATGATGTTGCTGTCTTGGCATGATTTGGTGCCATGTGGCCTGCAGGGCCTTGAACTGACACTAGCCCATCCTAAATTTGCATGCCCTAGATGGCAGTTTGTAGAGAACAGTGCATGCAATCACAAACAAATGTAAACTCCTGATATAACTTCTCCAGCAGTCTTTGTGAGCAGTAGTCTTCCCAGGGCCTTCCTCCCCCTTGTGTGCCCTTAGAAGCTTACTGAAACCCTGCTGTTTTTGCTTTGAATTGAGCCACCTGACCTTGGTCTGGGAATCCCAAAGTGGTCTGTCCACGGTCTCTAAAAAAGCTATGTGCTCTCTGCCTGCACCCTGTCTTGACTTCCCCATGGGCACCTCCAGGTATGTGCTGTGTACCTTCTCCAGAACATTTGAGTGATAAACTTCTCTATTCTGGTTTCCTCGTGATCTTTAGTTGAACTATGGCTCATCATTTGACACTCTGCGGCTAAGTCGCTTCAGTTGTGTCCAACTCTGTGCGACCCCATAGACGGCAGCCCACCAGGTTCTGCCGTCCCTGGGATTCTCCAGGAAAGAACACTGGAGTGGGTTGCCATTTCCTTCTCCAATGCATGAAAGGGAAAAGTGAAAGTGAAGTTGCTCAGTCATGCCCGACTCTTAGAGACCCCATGGACTTCAGCCTACCAGGCTCCTCCGTCCATGGGATTTTCCAGGCAAGAGTACTGGAGTGGGGTGTCATTGCCTTCTCCAGGGGTCTGCTTAATACGTGTTAACTTAACAAAGTCACAGCCATGTGGCCTGGGGATGAAGAGGAGAATATGAACCAGGGAGGTAAGAGGGCTGGTTCTTTATAGATCACTGGAAGGCTTTCAGTCTAAGATACTCTTCACACTCCCAGTGGGAACAGATACAATTAATAATGAAAAGGACTTCCACATCAGAGAGGAAAGTCAGCTGCTGCCCATCCTCTCCACTTTACCTCAACCATTTGTTTACCATCTACTAGGCACAGCAGAAGTGGTAAATTTATTACCGGTAAATTTATTACTATGTATTACCAGTAGTAATAAATAAGGTCAAGACGAGAATTTCCCCTTACCCCTGAAGAGAAGACAGCCAAGTCCTGCCTGTCTTCTGCTGCACATGGTGGGGTGTCACTCCAGGACCTTGCTCCATATGTGTAAGCTTCCCTATCCATTAAACCACTGATTTCTCTGTTGCTGACTCCTAGCTCTTTCTTAGGTCTTGAAGCTGGGTGAGTATAGGTCTCATAGACCTGTGGGGTGCAACCCAACAATTGGCGGAACCAGTCAGGAGACCAAGGAAACTACCGTGAGAGCTGAGATGTCAGGAAATATAGGACTGGAATGGAAAGTTGCAGGTACTGTCTACATGTAGGGCCTGAGAGTTGCAGGTATAATTCCTGGCTGGCTTACAGCTGACATGTGGGGCCCAAAACTTCCAGGGGTGACTCTGAAAGATACTGTGGAGGGAGGAGGGAATCCTGGGGTAGGTGGCTGTCTACTGTTATGTGGGACCTTGTGGGGGCTGTCCTGGTTTAATGGGAGCTGCCAAGAGATCTGGAGGACAACAGCCTCTAATGGCTCTGGTATTGTATCAAAGTGAGCTTTTTTTAATAATTGGTTAAGCTAGCTTTCTAGAAGGAATTGGTACTTCTAGTATGCCTTTCGGAGAAGGCAATGGCAGCCCACTCCAGTACTCTTGCCTGGAAAATCCCATGGACGGAGGAGCCTGGTAGGCTGCAGTCCATGGGGTCTCTAAGAGTCGGGCATGACTGAGCAACTTCACTTTCACTTTTCCCTTTCATGCATTGGAGAAGGAAATGGCAACCCACTCCAGTGTTCTTGCCTGGAGAATCCCAGGGACGGCGGAGCCTGGTGGGCTGCTGTCTGTGGGGTCGCACAGAGTCGGACACGACTGAAGCGACTTAGCAGCAGTAGCAGCAGCAGTATGCTTTTGAGATGTAAATGATTTACCTGACCTCTCTGAAACTTTAATCTTCTGTGATGTCTAAGAATAAAGGAGATAAAAGAGATTTTAGGTAAGCTCTTTAGAAATAATTGTTTGAGGGAATGTCTATCTAAAATAGTCTCTTTGGATTTTGGTAACTTGAAACTAAAGTTGAAAGAAGAGAATTCATGGGTCATTTTAAATAGGATAAAATATTGGAACATTAATTGCTGAGTGGGTCTCAGTTTACCTTCCTTTGGCTGAAGATTGAAGCATTGATTTTTCCAGTCAGGAAATCACAATAACTTGCTTCTTGGTTTTTGCCAGATATTAGGATTTTCAAGGGTTAAAATTATAAACAGTCATAATTCTTGTCACTAGATTTCTTTATTGATTACATTGTGAGCAGGTGTGATCAGGTGTATCTTACTCTTGATACTCTTTGGCTGCTGCTGTCTGCATTGCATTTATGGTATCTGGTTGCAGTCCCCCTCTACACACCTGACCCCAGGGAACTGCAGAATAGAGGAGGACCAAGATTTTAAGGGTCATGCAGGGTGCATTGGGTTAGAGTGTTTGGTTATGCCACTCAAGATGATTGTTCTCTTGCTCTCTGTACATCTTTTGCCTTTCAAATGCCTGTTTCACTTACACCATTTGCGTTTGACTGACCTTGCTAAGTACTTGCCCCAGGCCCCAGCTGATGATTGTTTTAATCAACAAGGGCATAAAGGGCATGCCCCTCCGCTGGTTTCCCTGGTAACTAATGAGGCAAAACCTGAAGTCAATTCTCTGTAACTGGTAATCTCCCCTTCCCTTGGAGAGAAGACAGCCACCAAGTCCTGCCCACTGTCTGCTGCACACCGTGGGGTGTCACTCCAGGACCCTGCTTCAGACATGTAAGCTCCTCCATCCATTAAACCACTGATGTTTCTAGGGGGGAAAAAAAAGGTCAAAACGTGGCAGTGAGAGACACAGTAGTTTGCCACAGTGGTTTGCAATTTGGCCAAATCCCACTTATTTTAGATGAGTGGTGAAACACAAGGTTAAACCTTAATGTTCTTTATTCTTTTGGGAGCTCTAGATATTTATTTCAAATGCTCATTCTTATTGTGTTTGAAGATTTGGCCAAAGTGCTTATCATTGAATTTAAAGAGCCATTGACTAAATGCCTACTGGGTTCTTGGTGCAGTTTAACCTCATAATAATCCTTTGAGGTAGATGTTACTATCTTGGTTTGATAGATAAGATAGATGTTGCTGGAATTTGAACTTAAGTCTTCCATAAAAGATTCCTTAAGAGTTACACAGATTTAATGAGGTCATATCATGTATTATTAGCACACTGTCTACTACTTTTATGCAATTTAGAAATGCAGAAAATCATCAAGAAGGAAATAAAGATCACCCATAATATCACAACTCAGTAATAACTACTATTTAAATTTTGGAATATTTTCATCCAGTTTTATTGCATAATATTTACTTTATCCCACAAAAGTGAACTTCTGCATTCTATATTATTTAAAAACTCATCTTAGATATGTTATGAAGGGTTTTTTCCATATTAATAGTTTTACAAAACTTCATTTCTTTTTCTTAAAGGGCTCATTTAAATTATCTGCATGGCTGTGCTTTATTTTTTTTAAAAAATATTTATTTGGCTGCACTGGGTCTTTTTAGTTGTGGCACATGAGATCTCTAGTTGCGGCCTATGAACACTTGGTTGTGGCATGTGGGATCTAGTTCCCTGATCAGGGATCAAACCCAGGGTCCCTGCATTGGGAGTGCAGAGTCTTAGCTGCTGGACCACCAGGGAAGTCCCCAAAACTTGATTTTAAATAGCCACATTTCATCAGTGGATGAAGAAAGCCCTTACTATTTAAATACATGTTTCCCATTTTACCTTATTTTAAACAATGATGCCACAAACATCTTTGTATACAATTCTTTTGCATGCCTCTATTTACTTAGAGTAGACTTGAGAGGAGTAATTCCTGTGTAATAGGTTATTCCAGTTATTTGTTACTATGTAACAAACCAACCCCAAACTTAGCCATTAAATAACCACCATTTTATTATGCTCTTGAATGCTGTCAGAAATTCAGAGAGGACACAGCAGGGGTGGTGGTTTTCTGCTCTGTGAGATCTGGGATCTCAGCTGGGAGACTCAGAGGCTGGGCTCCGCTAAGACTGCTGACTGTTGTTCCTACATGTGGTCGCTCCAGCCTGGTGATATTCGTCTAGTACTTTTATGAATTGACTCAGGGCTCCAAGAGTATGTGGCCCAGGGTGGGTATATATGGGCTTTATGAACTAACCTGGAAGGTTACTTGGTGTCATTTTTGCTGGATGAAGCAGTCACAACCCCGCCCCACTTCAGAGAGGAGAGAATGTAGATTCCTACCTCTCAATGGAGGGAGTGTCAGAGAATTTACAGCTGTGTTTTAAAACTACCAGAGAAGATATAAACCACTTGCAAGATTTTGGCATATATTATCAGGCTGCCCCTCAGAAATGTTATATAAATCAACACTTTTTCCCCCTAGTGGCTGATAGTACACTCTTAACTACTCTGGATATTACAATTTTAACAGATATTTTTCAATTTGATAGGCAAAAGCTAACATATCATGTTGCTGTAATTTTCAAATATCTGAATACTAGTGAGATTTTATATGTGTTTTTTTCAGTCACTTGTCAAAATTTTATGTAAATTTTCTATTTTTTGCTTCACTTTTCTGTTGGAGTAGTCATATTTTTCCTCATTAATTGGTAGGTGTTGCTTATGTATTAAGACTAAATCAAGGTGTTCTAATTATAAATTGAGTTCTTTTACCACCATCCCTTAGCAACACTAATCAATAAACATTTTTAGTACTATGTGTAAAGGCACTGTTTACTTGTAATTCAGATTTTGCCTCTTTCAAGCTATGTGACTTGAAACAGTTAAGACTGGACCCTGGTTTCCTCTCCTGTAATATTGGGATAATAATATTCCTATCTCATTGGTTATTTGTGAGAAGTCATTACTGTCCATGTAAATGCTTAGAAGAAGGCTTGTTACATGCTAAGTGACCAGTAAAGGTAAATGGTTACTCTTAGTATTATCACTATCACCATAATGATTAAATATGATACTAAGATATTTGTGAGTATTCTAGTGATTATTTCTATCATCAAATTTGTAAGTGTGTAACTGAGGATCTCTAGTCATGTCAAAGCTATTTAGGCTTTGAATTCAAAGAGTCAGGGTTAATCGAGAAAGATTTTGTCTTTTCTTATTATTTTAAACTTGGTTCTCAAGTTTCCCAAAGGAGGAAAATCACTAATAATACAGGATGGCCTTTGGAGCAGGGTTGTGGGGCATCCTAGTTAATGGGTGAGATGCTTGGAAATAATCAGCACTCTTGATTGCCATGCCAATGTAATTAGAAAAATGGGGTGCGGGGTGGGCATGCAGTTGTTTGTGAAACTCCTGAGACAAAAACTAAATTTGATGACATTTCCTCTGCCTCTTTCATTTGTCTTTCAATTCCTTCAGACCAACTGAGCTCAGAAATGAGCCTGTGGAGTGCACTGTAGAGCAGCATTGACGAAAGAAAAAATAAAACCCTTTTCTATAGAAGGATAAGTCCCAAAGGACTCTCATTGCTTCAAATCAGGAGAGGCTATGGGAAGAAGAGGCCAGGGCCTGGGTCTGAATGACCATAGGCAGGGCCCAGTCTCCAGGCTCTCCTTATCTCCAAGTTTGTGCCTTCCTTCCCTGCCCAGCACATCCTCCTCATGTTCTTTCCTTTTGGAGCCTCAAGGGGGTGTTGGAGTGCCACGCGTTGGTGGATGGGAGATGGGGGATGGGGAGGATGTACCACCCCAGGGCACTGAACATTTGTTGCCTCCAAAGAGGGCTTTTCTGGCTTCAGCTCAGCTGTCCCTGTGTGATAACCACCATGGCTAATACTCCGGTGATAAGCTGCTTTGGGTGTTTGCCTCACCGCCTCTGATCACTATGAAATATGAGTTAGGGGAGTTTTCTATAACAAATGCCTGCTTGACTGAGCCCCTGTTCAGGCGTCTGGTGTCAGCACTTGTCCCAGACAGCCGCTTCAGCCATTCCAGCCAGACAGTGACAGATTCAGCCTCCTGCTTAGACTGTCAGGGGAGCCCGCCCCTCAGGCTTGGGCTTGTCACAGGAGCGCCTGGCTGAATCCTGCCAGGGCTCTGGGCTGCACCTGTGCTTCCAAATGTCAGTGGGCATGAGAGCCAGCCGCTTTTCACCACCCTTCCTGTCAAGGTCAACTGGCCTGATGGGGGAGGGGACCTCCGGAACTGAGATAGACCTGCCTGTTTGCTCCTGCATCATCAGGCAGACCTTTTAATACCAATGGCCCAGGACTTGCCAAAGAAAGCATTTGAGGGTATCTTGGGTAAATTATAAGAACTTAATTAATTGACTGGAGATAATTAGTCGGGCAAGTTTACTTCTTTGAAACATCTTTTCCAAGTTATCTTTAACATTATCTGGTGAGTCTTGGTTGATATGAAGGGAATAACAAAGCTAGTCATATGTAGTAAGAAGGAAAGGGTTCATGTTAGTGGCCACTCTTGAGATTCTGCCAGGGTTGGCCATATGGTGATCATAATGATGATTTATAAATCAGAAATTGCAATCTGATGGCCCATGGATTGAATTTGGCACAAAGGATTTTTGTTTGGCCTCTGTTGTTCATTTGTTTTTCATAGAACTTGATGCTAATATTTAGAATTCAGAATATTTTACATACAAATGTGATTCCAGGCTTTTAAAAAACCAAGCTCTGGCAACACTGGGCTTATGTTCTTGTATACGGAGAAATGGAGTAAACCATGTTGCTGCCACTGCTCACTTTAGAAAAGGCATGAACTCTTTAGTTTGTCACAGTCTTCCCTTTTCCCAAACTGCTTCTCTTATTTCCATTACATGGATGATCCCTCTACTTGTGTTGGTGATCATTGGTATAAGTGCTGAGCTTCAATTCTATACTTAATATTTAATGAACTCTGTCTAATAAGATTTACCCCCCACCCCCCCACTGCAATGATATGTGATGAGGCATGGCTTGAACTATCATGATTTAAATGCAATGAATAATAAGGATGAAAAATAGTGGTTTTATTGATATCTGAAGATTGTAGTTCACCATTGCTAGGCCTTAGCCCTTGACTTTAGTTCTTGACATATGTTCCATAAATGATAAACTTTGGGACAAGTTTGGTGTTTCTACTGAAAGGGGAAGAGAAATGCAGTAACAAAACTATTACATCATCTCATTTTTAATCTTAACGAAAGTGCTTCCAAGTTAGTGAAATGGTCTCCTTTCCATGAACGAGGATATGGGGTCAGAGTTAAGAACTTTTCTCAATGCTTTAAAGCCAGAAGTTAAAGGAACTTGGACTTATATTTATGTGAAAGTACTTATTCTCCTCTACAAGAAATTGTCCAACCCAATGGAATTCTGTGGCATCTATTTAGGCTAAAAGTCAAATATTGCTGAAGAGAAAATGTATACTAGCTTCATCAAATAGGCTGCATTTGGACTTTAGAAGCATGTGTTTAAGAGCCTCATTTTTACAAAATGAAAATACCTTATTCATGATGAGGATTTTTTAACTCACATGATATGCAGATCAAAATGGTGCTTTACTTTTTCATTTATATAATGAAAAGTTAGAGCAAGCACATAAGAGTACTTGCTGTGTGTTTACACTGATTACCTTATTTAACACTCTCAACACTCATACAAGATACGTAAAATATTAACCCTATTTTATAGACGAGGAGAGGCACAGAGAGATATTGCTGAGAGACTTGAGTAAATGACTTGCTAAACCATTGTGTATGTTGGGGTCAGAATCAATGCAGCTTCGCTTTCTACCTTTCTAACCCTAGATGAATACAAGCTAAAACATTGGACATGCTATAACTGTCTTTCTATCATCTACAGAGCTATGCCAATCAGCTTTCTCCTGTTCTCCAAGGATAAGATTGCAAAAGCCCCTTGAGGGTTTGTTTGCCCAGATAGAAATCTTGAAAGTGCTTCCATAAATGATGGCTTAGAAGGTCATTAGCAGTTCTGATAGTTTTAAATAAATTGTTTTTTTAAATGATTGCTTTGGGATGGATCTCTTATGGTTAAGTGTTATATTGTGGGAATTGTATGAATTTTCAAATATAATGAGTTTTATTGATCATAAGAAGAAAATGTTTTGGATGATAATAATTCCACTGTTCTAAGTTTGCTGTTTGAAGTCTGCATGGATTGGGTTAGTTAAAATGTTTGAAGTATTTGAATTGAATGCATTTGGGGTAAAGGAAAGTGATTAAGTCCTCTCTGTCTCTGTTGTTGAGGGAACTTATAGGGCTGCATTGCCCAGCTTGAAGTGGAGAAGTTAACCTGGAATGGGTTTGAGGGTCTAGCTCCTGATGACTGCCTTTGAAGAATTTCTTGCAGCTATTTGTTCTTAAGGCACTTGGAGGCTGGTCTATGTCTTTCGGAACTTCCTAAGTGGCTCAGTGGTAAAGAATCTGCCTACCAATGGAGGAGATGTGGGTTGGGAAGGTCCCCTGGAGGAGGAAATGGCAACCCACTCCAGCATTCTTGCTTGGGAAACCCCATGAACAGAGGAACCTGGCAGGGTATAGTTCATGGAGTTGCAAAGAGTTGGACATGACTGAGCATGCACGCACTATGTCTTTTGAGGCCCAGTACCCAGTAACAACTAGAACCGTCTGCTGTCTGGAGAACACACGAGAAGCAGTTTTGTTAGCCTGCTTTTCCTATTATTCCTTCCCACATTCCTGGGCTAAGTTGGGATCTGAGAAGTGTCCATAAAGTTTGTATGCATACAACCACACAGCTGGCTACTGTGCATTCCCTTGATGTGACCAAAGTCTTTTTGTTTGGGGGAGTAAGTGGGTAGAAAATGACTTGAGCCTTTCATGATAAAGGCATTATGAAACTTCTCACTGCAGATTTTTTTTAAATGATAGCCATCTCACACAATCTCCTACCATTTCTAGAGATAGAATGGATTCAAATAATCAGGAAAGCTATGCTTGCACAGTTTTATCTCTGCTGGTTCAGTAGAATCAGGGCTGAACCTAGTAGTTTTTTGTGCTGTTACGTGCTGTGTTTACTTGTGAGCTACTTTTCCCCCAAATATCCTATGACTCAATATTCCTCGGTTAATTTCAGGCTTTTTCAGTTGCTTTCCTTCTATATGCCCCAGGATGATTTTGTTTAAAAACCACCTATATCTTTAGCTGTCACTTAAAAGCTGTTGACTCCTAAAGAACACAACTTCAGACCTTTTCTTTTCCCAAGCTGGGGTCCTGTGTTTACTGCTCATGGAACCCATCCATGTAGATACTCCACCGGCTACTCAAAAGCAACAGTCTTTACACTAAGCTCATTATCTTCCTCACTATCTTCTCTGCTCCTCTTTCGGCACTTTTTACTTGTGTTCAGTGTGTATCAAACCTCATTATGCATCAACTCTGACTCATTAAATGTAGGATGGTGTGAGGAATCGACACTGTTTGCAAATACCTCTAGTGGTTCTGATGTTTGTGGTCCACATACAACACTGAGAAAAGCAGCTTAATGAATGCCTCTCTTTCCACCTCATCACATGAACTAGAAACCTTGGAATCATCCTAGACTCGTCTCTTCTGCTCAACTCACACCACAAAGGGCTGCTATGTCCTATCAATTCCATTTCCTCAATGTGTTTTAAGTCAGCCCGTTTCTCTCTGTTCCCATGCTGTTCCCTTTATTCTATCCTAGATCACCCCAACCGAATCTTTCTTCTTGTATCTCTCTTGTCTCCATTAATTCACTTTCTCCAATGCCATGAGGGTGATCATTCCAAAATGCAAATATCATATTGCTACTTCCCTTCTCAAAAGTTCTCAGTGACTTTCTATTCTAAAAGGATAAAGGTAAATTTTTAGCATGGCATATGAATTCTTTCATGATCAGGCCCTGGCATATGCATTAAACTTTATCTCTCTGTCAGTCTCTTACTTCAACCCATATTCCAAATACATTAAGCCATTTGTAAGCCTGAATTTTTTGTTTCTGTATCCTCCATGCTACTATGACAGATAGTCTTTGTGCTTCAAACAGCCTTCCTTTTCTTTGGCTGGCCTAATTTTACTCTGTCGTCTGGTGAATCAAATCAGTTCAGTTCAGTTCAGTCGCTCAGTTGTGTCCAACTGTTTGTGACCCCATGATTCGCAGCACATCAGGCCTCCTTGACCATCACCAACTTCTGGAGTCTACCCAAACCCATGTCCATCGAGTCGGTGATGCCATCCAACCATCTCATCCTCTGTCGTCCCCTTCTTCTCCTGCCCCAATACTTCCCAGCATTAGGGTCTTTTCCAATGAGTCAACTCTTTGCATGAGGTGGCCAAAGTATTGGAGTTTAAGCTTCAACATCAGTCCTTCCAATGAACACGCAGGACTGATCTCCTTTAGGATGGATTGGTCAGATCTCCTTTCAGTCCAAGGGACTCTCAAGAGTCTTCTCCACAGTCAATGTATGGCAAAACAAATGCAATATTGTAAAGTTAAAAAATAGAAAATAAACTAATTAAAAAAAAAAAAGAGTCTTCTCCAACACCACAGTAAAAAAGCATCAGTTGTTCAGCGCTCAGCTTTCTTCACAGTCCAACTCTCACATCCACACGTGACTACTAGAAAAACCATAGTCTTGACTAGATAGACCTTTGTTGGGAAAGTAATGTCTCTGCTTTTTAATATGCTATTTAGGTCGGTCATAGCTTTCCTTCCAAGGAGTAAGTGTCTTTTAATTTCATGGCTGCAATCACCATCTGCAGTGATTTTGAAGCCCCCCAAAATAAAATCTGACACCGTTTCTACTGTTTCCCCATCTATTTCGCATGAAGTGATGGGATCAGATACCATGATCTTAGTTTTCTGAATGTTGAGCTTTAAGCCAACTTTTTCACTCTCCTCTTTCACTTTCATCAAGAGGCTCTTTAGTTCTTCACTTTCTGCCGTGAAGGTGGTGTCATCTGCATATCTGAGGTTATTGATATTTCTCCTGGCAATCTTGATTCCAGCTTGTGCTTCTTCCAGTCCAGCATTTCTCATGATGTACTCTGCATATAAGTTAAATAAGCAGGGTGACAATATACAGCCTTGATGTAATCCTTTTCCTATTTGGAACCAGTCTGTTGTTCCATGTCCAGTTCTAACTTTTGCTTCCTGACTTGCATACAGATTTCTCAAGAGGCAGGTCAGGTGGTATGGTATTCCCATCTCTTTCAGAATTTTCCACAGTTTATTGTGATCCACACAGTCAAAGGCTTTGGCATAGTCAATAAAGCAGAAATAGATGTTTTTCTGGAACTCTCTTGCTTTTTCGATGATCTAGTGGATGTTAGCAATTTGATCTCTGGTTACTCTGCCTTTTCTAAAACCAGCCTGACCATCTGGAAGTTCATGGTTCACGTATTGCTGAAGCCTGGCTTGGAGAATTTTGAGCATTACTTTACTAGCATGTGAGATGAGTGCAATTGTGCGGTAGTTTGAGCATTCTTTGGTATTGCCTTTCTTTGCGATTGGAATGAAAAGTGACCTTTTCCAGTCCTGTGGCTGCTGCTGAGTTTTCCAGATTTGCTGGCATATTGAGTGCAGCACTTTCACAGCATTATCTTTCAGGATTTGAAATAGCTCAACTGGAATTCCATCACTTCCACTAGCTTTGTTCATAGTAATGCTTCCTAAGGCCCACTTGACTTCACATTCCAGGATGCCTGGCTCTAGTGAGTGATCACACCATCGTGATTATCTGGGTCATGAAGATCTCTTTTGTACAGTTCTGTGTATTCTTGCCTCCTCTTTTTAATATCTTCAGCTTCTGTTAGGTCCATACCATTTCTGTCCTTTATTGAGCCCATCTTTGCATGAAATGTTTCCTTGGTATCTCTAATTTTCTTGAAGAGATCTCTAGTCTTTCCCATTCTGTTGTTTTCCTCTATTTCTTTGCATTGATCACTGAGGAAGGCTTTCTTATCTCTCCTTGCTGTTCTTTGGAACTCTGCATTCAGATGGGAATATCTTTCCTTTTTTCCTTTGCTTTTCACTTCTCTTCTTTTCACAACTATTTGTAAGGCCTCCTCAGACAGACATTTTGCTTTTTTGCATTTCTTTTCCATGGAGATGGTCTTGATCCCTGTCTCCTGTACAATGTCACGAACCTCTGTCCATAGTTCATCAAGCACTGTCTATGAGATCTAGTCCCTTAAATCTATTTGTCACTTCCACTGTATAATCATAAGGGATTTGATTTAGGACGTACCTGAATGGTCTAGTGGTTTTCCCTACTTTCTTCAATTTAAGTCTGAATTTGGCAATAAGGAGTTCATGATCTGAGCCACAGTCAGCTCCCAGTCTTGTTTTTGCCGACTGTATAGAGCTTCTCCATCTCTGGCTGCAAAGAATATAATCAATCTGATTTTGGTGTTGACCATCTGGTGATGTCCATGTGTAGAGTCTTTTATTGTGTTGTTGGAAGAGGGTGTTTGCTATGACCAGTGCGTTCTCTTGGCAAAACTCTAGTAGCTTTTGCCCTGCTTCATTCTGTACTCCAAGGCCAAATTTGCCTGTTACTCCAGGTGTTTCTTGACTTCCTACTTTCGCATTCCAGTCCCCTGTGATGAAAAGGACATCTTTTTTAGGTGTTAGTTCTAAAAGGTCTTGTAGGTCTTCATAGAACTGTTCAACTCAAGCATTTCCATTTTGGGGAAGACTTCCATGACCTTGGCTGACTGACCTAAATATGTCTCTAGTTAAATTTCTTTAGAAATCTGTGTCTATAGATAGCAGAGCATTTCTTGCAGAATGTGGTGTTTACTGATTTACTTCTTTAAAACTAGAATGTGACTTTATTGAGAGCCTTGATTGTATCCTCAATTTCTTTGTGTCCGTTACCTATCACAGTGCCTGGCATTTAGTAGGCATGTAAGAGATACTTGAGAATGAATAAATGGCCAAATATTTTTAAACACTTCGCTAAGACTGTAGCCACATTGATCCTCATTGTGTGGAGAAATGTCCTTTCATCATGGCCTTTGCAACACAAGTGACTCTCTTGCATTAGCAATGGAAGGTTTCCATTAGTTTCATTTTGGTTCCTCCCAGGGTCCAGAGGGATCTGTGAAGATCATCATATTACTTTGTTACCCTTCCCAAAGTTGCTTTTGCCATATCTACGTTCTTAGAATACACAAAAGAATCTGGTGTTCCACTGCTAAAATCAAAATCCAGGCAGAGCCTCCAAGTTGATTTTTTAAGATGTGTATTTCAAACCTAATTTGTACCAAATCAAATGGAAATTTCAGGGAGGCTGCTTTCAGTTCAATATAGCAGTTGGATATTACAGAGCAAGAGAGTGGGCAACTTCTTGTTATTGGAAATCACATAGAAGCTGGCTATTGTGAAAGTGATTCCTCCTTTTGGATGGAAGTGTGGGGTCAATGGCAACTTGCTTATCCAAACATTGTGTTCTCTTGTTTCTTATTAAGTATAATCCACATTCAACAGGGTTTATTGAGCAACTGTAATGCCTCTGGAATTGTGTCACAGGCTTTGTATGCAAAGATGAGCAGGTCACTGTCCCTGTCATAGAAGAGACCAGCATCTAAACAAAAAACCTACTCTTAGAAGTCCCTTGCTGATAATTTTTCAAAGTCCTCTTTCACATCAAACAAATAAGAACAGAGTTGTAAGTCAGGATGAAAGAAACTTCTGTTTTCTGTTGTGAGGAAAAAAATTTTCTTAAGGAATGCTGACATCTGCAGTGTTTTAAGTGAGAATGTACCAGTGCTCTGGAGACACCTCATTTTGTTTTCTTAAAAAAAGAGCATTTCAGAGGGTAGGTATGTTCGTTTGATATAATAAAGGTTACCCTAGAAAATTTGTGTTCACAGAACTAATGTGACTTCTGCCCACCTGGGGCCTGTGTATGGAGGGCAGGGTGGAAAAACTGCCTCATGCAGAACTAGACCAGGAAGGGCTAGGGAGTGGGCTCAGGGTCATTTTGAGAGCAGCTCCAGCAGAAAGATGTGATCAAGTTAAGTACTAAGTAGGATCTAGTAGGGGATATCTTTGGTTAATTGAGAATTGCATCATCTGCAACTGAATCCTATTTCGGATTTTAAAAGTATGCCATTCCTCTGGTTTAAAAATCATTTGTACGAAAGAATGTGAAATGATAACTTTAAATAAAGGGGAAGGAAGTAGAACAACTGATTATTTTTCTTAGCCCCATATCAAACTTATTTGATTATTTATGATTCTTTCCCTCAGAGAGAAATAATTCTATTGTTTTTGCCATAAAACGCATATATGTCACTGATGAGTTAACGTCAGATTCTTTCTCTAAATAGAATATTCCTTGAATATGACATTAGCCATTCAAACATCTGGCATTTACGGGATATTTCTGGAGGCAGAGCTGTTCTGTTTCTTCCTACGCTAAGAAGCAGGACACATCTAAGGTTTCCAGCATCACTGTCTCCTGACGCAAGCTGTTTTTTGAGTTACTGTGGGCGACTAGATGATGGAAGGCCAGAACCTTTGCAGGCCTTGAAGTAGGCCTAGAGGAACAAACTGTGCGACTGCCCCTCACCCGGGAGCCAGGAGAGCTTCTATCAGGGGGTGGAACTTTTAGAACTTAGAAAAGCCTCAGAGAGATTATTTGAACAGGGGAACTTATACTTTTTCAAAATTTATGAAAATTTTAACTCTCATTTTTGTCAATACCAGAAGCCAGGAGCTGGGTTCAGTAGGACTTTGGATAACTTTATTAAGGTCAATCACTCTGGACTTCCTACTGAACTGAAAGGGTAATGTAACATCTCTCCTTCTTGGAGGGACCACACCCTCAACCAGCTAGTGCTAAACAACCAGGGACTCATGATTATTCCCCCTCGGTTCAGTACCAGCAGCTAGCTAACTTCCCTCTGCTCACATGTCTGTAGCATGAAAAGAAACTGGAAGTTGAATTCAGCTTCCAAATGGAATATTTATAAAACCCAGTCACTTAATTTCACCAAATGCTGCAATTTGAATTATAATATGCTGTTAAATAAATCTCCATAGGAAGCAAATATGATGATTATGGTATCATCATATATCAATTTGCCATAAATTACTCAGTAAATCACCTATAGAACTTAGGCAAACCCTAGATTTGTCTTATTGCACTTTATTATGCTAAACCATAAAGGGGTTTTGAGGGTATTACAATGGCATAGTTAGTCTGGTTGTCCATGCCCAGAATAAGAATAATTAAAGAACAGCATTCGTGGGTCTCTACATAAAGTGATAAGCTCCATGTATGCGCATGTGTGCTCAGTCCTGTCTGACTTTTTCAGCCCTGTGGACTGTAGCCTGCCAGGCTCCTCTGTCCATGGATCTTTCCAGGTAAGAATATTGGAGTGGGATGCCATTTCCTTCTCCAGGGTATCTTCCTGACCCAGGGATCAAACCTGCGTCTCCTACATTTGCGGGTGGATTCTTTACCACTGTGCCACCCTACAGAATAGGTTAAAGGTAGGGTTTCCATTAACCCATGATTGTACTATTGAATTTTAGTTCGAATTGAGGCTAGAGTCTTAAGGATCTCAACCTCCAAAGAAGAAATTATACCCTTTAGAGTGAATTCTTGATTTTTTTTTTTTTTTGGTGTTTGTGAGCTTTTGTGGGGAATTTAGGAAACTAGGTTTTATTCAGGTTGGGATTGTCAACCAGGAAGTCACTTAAGTTCTGTGGGCACCATTCCCTTATCCTTAAAAGAGAGAAAGTTGAATTGGATGCTTTATTTATTCTTGATCTAAAATTATAAAGAAGTCCTTTACTCACTTTTGATAATGATTCACTTTCCTGTCATACATTCATTCAATAGATATTTAGAGTATGTACATAGTTTTAAGTACTATGCTAGGTTAAGGGATATCCATTTATTGGTGAATAGCCTTGCTTCCAAGCAGCCCATATTACCTATGTGGAGAGTAGGGGTGATAGCTGATACAGATGAACCAATAACAAGTATACAATGTAATGCATAATAATGAAGTATTGGGTGCCTTGGAAATGCAAAGGATGGATAACTCATTTAGTCTTTGAGGTTAGAATAGATAAATATGGCTTCTAAGAGGTAATGACATTGAAATTTGGCCCTGAAAGAGTTCTGCTGAGCAAGAGGATGAGAGTTTAGAGCTGCACATTGGGTCATATTCAGAGGAAAAAGCTTTGTACCAGGAATGATAGAACAAGGGAGGAAAAAGGGAGAATGAAAATGTTCTTATGGGACTAGAGGGAATTCACCATGATAGGTACAGCCTGGAGAGAAAGGGAGAAATGGCAGGAGACTGCTGGAAAGTGGGATGAGGGCAGGTCATGAAGTGCATTGTACTTCAAAAGAAGGGAATTTGGATATTATTGTGAAGATTGGTGGGGAAATGGGAGACTTTGAGGCAGTGGAGTGAAGTCATCAGCGCTTTGCTTTAGAAGGATCTTTGACGGCTGTGTGGGGCTTGGCTGAGGAACACTGGACTGGAGGGGAAAAACCAGTTAAGATGCTTCCATTTCTTGACAGGGCCACCAGCTGTGTAATTGGAGGAGTTTTCCAGGCTGGCAGATGTGGATCCTGACACTGCTGAGCTAGGAGTGAGTGATGAGAGGGCACCAGATGCTGCTCTCTAAAGCGAGGCCCCCTCTGTGAGTGCCTCAGCAGGCCAGAGAGGAGCCGCTCACCGCTTCTTCTGAGTAAGGCACTAACTGAGGCAGGTCTCCTGTCCAGATTGGGGCTGGCAGTTGCAGGCTCACCAGGAATGGAGAGAGAGAGCCAACTCCCTCACAGGCTGATAGGAAGGAACTGAAGCTCCACGGGACACCATCAGTCAGGATTTGCTCATTGCCTGGCTGAGGTGTCCAAACAAGGCCATCCATATGCCCTGCAGTTTCTGTCCATGCCCTTGAATGACCTTGTCACTCTCGGCTTGTACTTTGTTGAGTCACATGATACTTGGACTTGCCAAAGAGTGTGCAAACTCCTCCTGTGTTGGAAGCAGACATCTTGGTTCGTGCTTCCAAAGGGCTGTAGGGCCCTGGACAAGGGACTACCAGACACTCACGCAGATAATGCAGGGCTACCAAGGAAAACAGGCCTGGCTGTGTAGGTAGACAAAAGAAGTGCACATACATGAGAACACAAATATTTGGCAGCTGTACCATATCCCATTCACATGTGGAGAGCAGAAAGCCCAGTGAGATGGGCTGGGGTTGGGGGATGAGGGTGCTAATCTCTCTGCTCACAAAAACCAGTGCTTGTGCCTCTTCTTTGCTGTGCTTTACTTCTGGGCCTCAGGCTTAACCACTTTGTCCGTGCTTTAGCCTGTGTGAGGCCCACGGAAGTCCCATGCTTTCTATGACTGTGGTATCTTGGATTGCATTTTGACTGTCACCATCTCATATGACTGTATGTTTAACTTCCTCGGTGGATTGTGATTCCTTGAAAAAAGCAAATGGACTTATCCATCCTGGTTTTCCTGGAAACTAAGCAGGATGGGTGTCTTGTACCCCCTACACACCCAATAAATGCTTCTTGGAATAAAAGGAACTATAAGCCAAGTATTTAGGTTTGGTCACTCAACTACTAAGACGTAGGGGAGATCCTGTAGTCAGGGTAGCTGCCATCAGTCTTGTGATTTAAATTATTAGATTCTAAACTTTGGTGGTTTCAAGATAGGTGAAATCCTAAACACAGAACAGTTTCTGGGGGGCTCAACAATAAAGCATCTGCCTGCAATGTAGGGACTATCTGCAACGCAGGAGATGTGGGTTAGATCCCTGCATCAGGAAGATTCCCTGGTGAAGGAAATGGCAACCCGGTCCAGTATTCTTGGCTGGAAAATCCCACAAACAGAAGAGCTTGGTGGGCTACAGTCCATGAGGTCACAAGAGTCAGACAAAACTTAGCGACTAAACCACTGCCACCACCACAGCCCACAGCCACTGACAGATCTATGAAAAACACAGTTTCACATGTTCACAGCATCCCTGGAGACCATTCACTGATCATTAGTCATCATCTCACAGCCTGTCTCCCCCAATACCAGGCCTCAGTGTCAGGCCCTGTGCTCAGTGCTTTATGTTTGACATATCTTAATTCTCATCACACCCTGGGAAACTAGTATTCTATTTTTAAGATGTGGACAACTAGGCTCATGGAGATTACATCCTTTGTTCAAGTTTAAGTCTCGTTAGAGCTGATACTCAGATCAAAGATCTGCCTGATGCCAAAGCTCTTCTCCTTTCATTACGCAGCTCACTGGTTGTGTTGATGGGAATGGATAGGTGGACCAGCTTCACTGGATTGGCCCTAGAGGACCAAGAGTAGGTAAGTGTGTGCAGGGATTTGCTTCCTGGAAGATGCCACAACAAGTGGAGAACTACCACAAACTCTAAACTCTCTCCTTCTAGCCCAGGGATAATGACAGATGGTTGCTGTGACTTCCGGGGATGTACAAGTACGAACTTGAACAAAAGGAAGAGAGACGTGATTGTGGCAGAGGGGCCATTTCTGGGCAGGACAATAGAAAGCAATAGTGTGTGTGTGTGTGTGTGTGTGTGTGAGAGCAGAGAGTTGCTGGCTGCAGGTCTTTTGGCCCTCTGGCTGACAGCTAGAGTGACATAAACAGCAACCTTACAACTTGGTGAGTGTGTTTGGATTCTGTGTAAGGTGACCTGAACAGGTGGTACCTGGTCTCTATCACGTTGTCACATTTATGCTACAAACTTATTTAGGGGAACAGAGAAGCTGTTTCTCTGCATGGCTTACCCAGATTGGAGGGGTTTGAGGGGAGAAGCAGCAGGTATAGAAGACGGGAAGTGTAGAAACAGCAAGAGATAAAGCAATCAAAGAGCCACTAATTACTAACATTGTTGAAATAGTCTGTGTTTCAGTTTCTGAGACAGCAGATAGAATCATTCTTTCCTCTGGGTGTCTTGGGTCCATGGAAATGATAGTATTCTCAAATGTGCTTGAAGTTTGTCAGAGCTGTGTGAACTGAAGGTGTTATTACTATAGTGTAGCAATTTTTACTCTGCCAACCACCCTGGTATTTTCTTGTAAACACAGTCAAGAAGTTGAGACACAATTTTCCAAAATTCTAAAGTTTTTGTTGGGAGAGTAAAATATGCTCTTTAATGCCTTATTTATAATTCTAGAGAAAGTTCTCCTTTCTCCCCTGTGGACTATGTTTTGGAAGATGAAGGTAGAATTATAGAGGTGAGCACACAGCTTTGATTTACCTGTTTCCATTATTTTTTCTTTGTGGGAGGGAGAGGGCAATTTTGCTTAAAAAGGGTCTGGAAAACAAGCCCCCCAATCTAATTAAAGGCATTTTCCTGGTGATGTTAGACAGAATTTCTTAGACATCTTTGTCACTGGCAGAAGAAATAGTTGGAATTTTTTAAGGTAATTTATCAACAGCACTGAATTGTCTGTTTTTACCTGCATAGTGAGTGTACAGTAATCCCTTTCATCCTGGAAGGTTTAATTCATCCAGTGAGGCTTTGAGTGGTCACTTTCAGATATGGCTCTTACATGATCAAGGCCTGCTGTGACAGGGAGAAAACAAAAAAGATAAATTGTGGTCATGCAGCAGAACAAATGATTATAGCCCTACCTGGCTTCACTACTCTTCCCCCTAACAAAACAAGTGCTATGAGAATTGATCTGTTTACAGAGACAACTTCAGAGCATAATGACCCATTCCTGGCTCACCACGTACTCTAGACTCATTAAATCCATTTCAGTCTTCTGTCTCCTTTGTTGAAAAAGCTCTCAATAGCACTACTGGTTGAAACAACTCAAATTAGTAACTTGGCTTTTAAGAATCTCCATTGTTTTGTTGGTATCTGCACAACTCATTTAACTGAGTTAAATAAAATTGCACAAGCATTAACCTTACCAAACAAAGAAATGTGCAACAAACGTTTTGATTGAATTTTGGCTGCATTTTTCAAATGGTATCTCTTATCTTGAAGTCCTTTTCAGTCTGAATAAAATATATAAGTCTGAACGGCAGTAGTTACAGTCCAGAGCTTATTTGGATCAGTCCTTATGGGTAAATGTTCATCTATGGTCTGGGTTTGAAACGTTCAATTTTTCCTTTTTTTCTATAGAGTTCAGTAATCAACAAATTTCAGACATAGGTTTTAGGGGGAGACAAGTTGTGATCCTGGGATGTGAAATATCTCATAATAAAGTTTAACTCTAAGATCACTGCAGGGTGTTTCCTTACCATTCTCTTGCAATCATTAAAACTGTTCTTAGCTAAGAACATTACATTGGAGTGGCAAAAATATGAACTTCTGGCTTTATGTTGTGATAAGTTCAGTGAGAGCCTGGAGTGAAGAATGCATCCATGATATCATCAGATAAAACATTGTTGTGCTTCAAAGGGCACTGCTAAGAAAGTGAAAGTACAATCCACAGAATGGAGAACCATTTCAAAAATCATATATCTGATACAATATTTACATATAGGTTATATAAATAATTATTATAACTCAATAATAGAAATACAAGTCAATTAAAAAATAAAAGGTCTGAATAGGCATTTTTCCAAAGAAGATATACAAATGGCCAATAAGATTTGAAAAGATGTTCCACATCATTAGCCATCAAGGAAATGCATTTCAAGACTACCATGAGATACTACTTCATACTCATGAGGATGACTATAGTCAAAAAGATATAATTGGAGAAAATTATAATTCAAAAAGATCCATGAACCTCAGTGTTCACTACAGCACCATTTATAATAGCCAAGACAAGAGGCAAGCTAAGTGTCCATCAACAGAGGAATAGATAAAGAAGATATGGTATGTGTATATATACATACACACAAACTATGGACTATTACTCAGCCATGGAAAAGAATGAAATAATGACATTTGCAGCAAAATGGATGGACCTAGAGCTTATCATGGTAAGTGAAGTAAGTCAGAGAAACAATTATCATGTGATATAGCTTATATGTGGAATCTAAAAAAATAATACAAATGAACTTATTTACAAAACAGAAATAAACTAACAGGCACAGGAAGCAAACTTATGTTTACCAAAGTGGAAAGTGAAGAGTGATAAATTGGGAATTTGGGATTAATAGATACACACTATTATATATAAAACAGATAACCAACAAGGACCTACTGTATAGTACAGGGAACTATATTCAATATCTCATAGTAACCTATAATGGTAAATAATCTAAAAAAGAATATATATGTATAACCAAGTTACTTGGCTATATACCTGAAACGGAACATTGCAAATCAACTATATGTCAATAAAAATTTTTAAAAATATATAATGACAAGTGGTAATGAGGAGGCAGAGAAATCAAAATCTTCATATGTTTCTGGTGAAAATGTAAAATGATGCAACTGCTTTGGCCAACAGTTTGTCAGGCCTTCAAATGGTTAAGCAGAGAGATTTTTAAAAATCAATTGGAAATCTTGAAGGGAAAAAAATGCAATATTATATGTGAACCCTTCATACTCCTGATTTGACCAAGCACAGCTAAATCCCAGAATTGGGTGAGATGACATAGAGGAATTATCTTTCAATGCTTTATGCCTTTGTGACCAAGGAACGCATTTTGTGGGAAATGCGGTAGTTTCTAAGTAATTCCTGTAATGGCCAAAGCAGGTAGTGCACAGACTTGGAACTAAAAAGGAAAAAAACAATAACAACAACAAACAAACAACAGAGGAAAAGACCCATTTCTAAAGTACAAGAAGCCTTTGATGTTTTTGTTCCACCTGATTCGAGGGCTGGTGGTGAATTTCTGTGGGCCTGTTTGTCTGTTCTTGGGAGATAAAGAATCAAAGCTCTGCCCATGGCTACTTTCCTTAAAACTGCACCTTACTGAAGGTTTTTGTGTGTCAACTGCCTCTGTAGTGTGCGTGGGATAGACATTGTCAGAAAGAAAGTATGACAGTCTACAGGCTGAGGCAACACTGGAAACTGTCCAGCCATCCTGCAGAGCATGCACAAAAGAGATGTATAAAGCAGGGCTTTATTTTGAAAGGAAATCCTTAAGGGAATATGTTTTAAAAATTCTTTAAAAAGTCTTTGTTTGGCACATGAAAGTGAAACTACCAGGAGGAAGACGAAGAAGTTAGATACAGTTGAAGTCCAAACTTCAGGGCTGTACCTGTTTTTCATTCTTCTTCATTGAATCAGCTTTCCTGTTTCCATTCACTACCTTAGTGATTGATGAAGGAGAAAAAGGAACCTCAGAAGAAAAAGACATATAAAGTTCCTACCAATGAATTGGATTTAAGTAGCATCCTGGAGTCTGATAAAACAAAAAACAAACAAAAAGACTCTAAAACAGTAGTACCATTAATCAGAAACCTGCTCTCTATGCTATGGCTTAATCAAAGAATTTAGGATTATAGGAACATTTGCCCTTCCACTCACCCTCTTTTTTGGTTCGAGAGTGTGTTTGAAGAGCTTAATTAAAAAATATAAAATATAAAGAAATAGGAGAGACTGAAACAGAAGTCCTTCAGAGCTAGAGCTCAGAGATTTTTGCCATATGCTTTCCTAATATGGCTTATCTATGCTGTGTACTTGTTGGCATATTGTTTTATTAATTGATGCTGACTTTTCTGCATGCTAATCAGTGGATACATGCAGATATTGATGTTAATTAGTGTTCTGTTAAAAAAAAAAAAAAAAAACCAAAACTCTTCTTGTGTGAGGCATTCTTTGGCATGTGTATTTATAGGTAATTTGGCCCCCCACTTGGGCTGACCTCTTATGATATTAACAGACAATTTAGTGTAACACCTTTTATGCTGTAGGTGTTTCCACAAAGGAGTTAATACCAGGCCTGTAAAAAAGCCAAGTAGTCTATGAATATTTTCTACACATGTTGAAATAGGTTGTCTTTGGGAACAGACAGCAAGGATGGTTTCACTGTATCTCATTTCAGTGAAAACTCAAAGAACCAGGCAGATACCTGTACTCCAAGAGCACATTGTCATATCCACCTTTAGCTTCTGGTGTACTTAGCACTTGGTGATGGTGAACTGTTTCCAGAGTACTATTAATATCTAGAGAACCTGGATTGCAGACAATGGCACTTTGAGCTTGGATGAGATCCTTAATCTCTTTTTAATTCTGGTTTCCATTTTTCAAGTAAGAAATTGAACCAGAGGAACTCGCACATTCTTTCTAGTTCTCAGATTCCATTATCCTATGATTTATATTCTGCTACCTCAGAACTTCCATTCTTAGAACAGGTCAAGTCTAAATTACATAAATTAAAATGTAGAACAGTAAGCCTAAATTACATAAATTAAAATGTAAAACAGTAAAGCCTATAGGACAGAAAATTACACTTATCTTTATTTTCCTTATTAAAAAAAGGAAAATATGTTTGCATATAAAGAGAAACATAAACATACATATATGCAGTACATTAAAAATAATCTTTTTATTAGTAATTGAATTGAACTTTGATAATGGAACTGTTCATTCCATTATCCCAATTACTTATGACTCTGTTATAAATTTCACTAGCCTGCAAAACTAGTTGCCCACTGAAGCCAACTTCTAGCAATCCCTTTCTCAATTAACAAGCCATTACTACTTTACATCCAATATGTGTTCACACTGTGCTAGGACTTTTAGGGCAATTAAATAAATTTTAAAAACTTAATCCAATTAAGAATAAACCAAAGTTACATTCTTTGGTGTTAATTGTGTGCATGATGGGGATTTAAGGAGGAGAAAAAAAGAGAAAATAGTTCTAGATAGAGAAAGCTTTATTTGGTTTGTGACAAATGAGTTGGACTCTGAAGGTTGGGCAAGATATGGACATTCCACTAAGAACATGGAACAAATTAACATAAACAAATGAATGGAGATGGTACTAATCATGCCATGAGCAGCGGAAAGAGAGCAGAGGGGATTTACTGACACAAACAAACCACACTGCTACAGGACGCTACAATGAAGGTGTTTTTGACTTGAGGTCATGGCAACATGGACAAGGTATTTTGAAGAAATCATCAGGGAGGGATGAATCCTCATGCCCCCAGATTACCTTCTCTATAGAACATTCCATATGTTCTCAGATGGAATTAAAATGTCAATTGCATGCTCTTCTTCCATTTATTTTTGTAAGTGTTGGGTTGCAATTAAGATGGCGTTTGTTAAGGAAATCTAAAATATCTGAAACCTACCTTGGCCCAGGCTACTTTCTCTTGAGGTCTTCAAGGGAGATATAATGCCTAGAGGAATCTTTTAAAAACATAAAGCATATAGCATCACTCCTGTGCTTAAAATCTTCTAATAGACTTCCAGCATCATTCTGATGTGTAAAAAGCTTGAAAGTCATCACTTTCATCCTTACATCAAGAAAAAAGCTAATTTTAGAAAATAAATGAGTTTTTTTTTTTTTTTGGCATCAGAGAACTGGGGTCTCAGGACAAAGCACCACCATGAAATTTGGAGAGACAGGTACATCTGGAGAGCAATAACCAAGATCTGTTTATCTTGAAAAGAAGCTGCTGGAGCCATAGACTAGAAGGAACACTTAAGTGGTACAGAGGAATCAGAGATTAAATTGCCAGCATCCACTGGATCATTGAAAAAGCAAGAGAGCTCCAGAAAAACATCTATTTCTGCTTTATTGACTATGCCAAAGCCTTTGTGTGGATCACAATAAACTGTGGAAGGTTCTTAAAAAGATGGAAATACCAGACCACCTGACCTGCCTCTTGAGAAATCTGTATGCAGGTCAGGAAGCAACAGTTAGAACTGGACATGGAACAACAGACTGGTCCCAGATAGGAAAAGGAGTACGTCAAGGCTGTATATTGTCACTATGCTTATTTACCTTATATGCAGAGTACATCATGAGAAATGCTGGACTGGAAGAAGCACAAGCTGGAATCAAGATTGCTAGGAGAAATATCAATAACCTAAATATGCAGATGACACCACCCTATGGCAGAAAGTGAAGAGGAACTAAAAAGCCTCTTGATGAAAGTGAAAGAGGAAAGTGAAAAAGTTGGCTTAAAGCTCAACATTCAGAAAACTAAGATCATGGCATCCGGTCCCATCACTTGATAGCAAATAGATGGGGAAACAGTGGAAACAGTGGCTGACTTTATTTTTCTGGGCTCCAAAATCACTGCAGTTGGTGATTGCAGCCATGAAATTAAAAGACGCTTACTCCTTGGAAGGAAGGTTATGGCCAACCTAGATAGCATATTTAAAAGCAGAGACATTACTTTGCCAACAAAAGTCCGTCTAGTCAAGGCTATGGTTTTTCCAGTGGTCATGTATGGATGTGAGAGTTGGATGGTGAAGAAGGCTGAGCGCCGCAGAATTGATGCTTTTGAACTGTGGTGTTGGAGAAGACTGTTGAGAGTCCCTTGGACTGCAAGGAGATCCAATCAATCCATCCTAAAGGAGATCAGTTCTGGGTGTTCATTGGAAGGACTGATGTAGAAGCTGAAGCGCCAATACTTTGGCCACTTCATTCGAAGAGTTGACTCATTAGAGAAGACCCTGATGCTATGAAAGATTGAGGGCAGGAGGAGAAGGGGATGACAGGGGATGAGATGGTTGGATGACATCACCGACTCAATGGACATGAGTTTGGGTAGACTCTGGGAGTTGGTGCTGGACAGGGAGGCCTGGTGTGCTGCGATTCATGGGGTTGCAAAGAGTCGGACATGACTGAGCCACTGAAATGAACTTGATTAATTGTTAAAGACTGAGTGGGTACTAATTTGAGAGTGAGAAACACCTTGGGGCCCACACTATGAGCTTTACATCTCCAGCAGGTTGTCATGGTGAGGGTATGAGAAGGGTCCTCTTATGGCTCTGACTGACAAGGGAAGAATAATTATTATGAAATACTCATACAGCCTTCTCCATAACCAAGAGACACTCTCCAGGGCAAAAAGCTTACCATATTCCAGCTGTGGAAGGGGCTTTCTTCTCACTCCAGGTTCTTCTAGGCTCCCTGTCTCACCTAAGGGTGGTATAGGGGTGGAGGTTAGGGTAGACATAATTGACCTGATCAGGAAGAAAAAAGAAACTGTGGAGAAACACTGTGAAACACACAGCCCCAGTATGCAGACCAATCAGAAGGTTTTTGAGGTTTAATTAAATAATAAAACACTCTCCCTCTCCTACACTTTACCACCATATCAAAAAGGATCTAGTATGTAACAGTCAACCATAGCTGAAAGAGCTGCAAGACACAGATTCTCTGTGGGGAGGACAATACTCAGTAAAGCCAAAGTCAAGAGGGGAGATAAAAATGAGTACACAGGAAGAATCTGAAGCTTCTGGCATCAAAAGCTGCAGCAAACATTAAACATAGCCCAACTTCTAGCCAGATTAATATAAACACTCACACTGAAGGCCTGTATACCTCAATTCCTATTACCTGATACATGTGAAACTTTCACCAAAAAATACAATGTATACTAAAAGCTAAGATAAAACAATCTGAAGAAATAAAGCAATCATCAAAACCAGACCAAGATAGAATTACCAAATAGGGAATTTAAAATTAACTCTGAATGATATGTTGAGGGCTATAATGGAAACAGTAGATGACATGCAAAGACAAATGGGCAATATAAACAGAGGGATGGAAACTCTAAGACAACATCAAAAGGAAATGCTAGACATCAAAATAGAAATGAAAAATACCTTTGATGGGTCATCAGTGGACTCCACATGGCCAATGAAAAAAATCTGTGACCTTGAAGGTAGGACAATAGAGACTTCCCAAACTGGAATGTAAAGGGAAAAATGAAAAAAAATCAGAACAGAATATCCAAGAATTGTGGAACAATTAAGTTTTTCCATAAGATGTTACAGAGAATGGCAGGTGATATTCAAGAGGGGGAGATCATTGTCATTGAATCCCTCCTCTCCCCCTCACCCATACTGCTCTGGCCACACTGGCCACCATCTTGTTTGCTGAATGTTCCGGGCAAGGCCTACCCTTCTGCCTGAGAGCCTTTGGTTGAACTGAGCTGTTTTTCCCACTTGGATGCTCTTCCCCAAGAAATCTGCTTAGCTAATTCCTTGTCAAGTTCAAGTCTTCCTCCTAGAGGTTACACTCATCATACTCCTGTTCTCCTTGCCCTAATCTACTTTTTCTTTTTCTAAGGTATTAACCACAACCTACTGACATTTAAGTTGGATGTTCATTTTTTAATTTTTCTTTGTTTCTACCTTCTGGAATGTAAGCCCTGCAAAGTCAGGCATCTTAATCTGTTTTGTTCACTGATGTACCTAAGGCCCCAGAGCAGGTCCTGGCACATAGTTGGTGCTCAATAAATAGTTGAATGAATAAATGGGAGAAAAGGATTCCAAGAGCAAATGGAAAAGCTAGAGAAACACAGAGTTTGGAAGAAGAAGCTAGAGAATTATGCAGTAAAAGCCTGGGGTGGAGAAAATAGGATGCAGCATCCAGCATCTGTGGGGAGAGAGAAAACTTATGTCCAGGCCAACGAAAGAGGAGATATAGAGAAGTCAGCTGTGAGGAATGAGGTTGGGATGTCAATGCAGTTTTGATTAAAGTTAAAAGGAAGGAATTATGGGCCAATGGAAGAGACTTATTACTCTTGAGGAATCCAGAAAAAGGCTAAAGAGTAATTTAACTTGGGAATTGGAGATGGAAGTGTGTAGATACTAATCATTTATAAGCTAAAAGTTCAGGCTTTTAGAATTAGGCTAGAGAAGACAAAAGGACATTTAAGGAGAGTGCTGACAAGCAGTGCCTGGAAAGAATTGTGCTTAATGTATTTATACCTGAGCTGTCACTAAAAATGGTAATGGTGTGATTGAGTGCTTTAATTAAATCTGAGCTGTGCTGACCGTACAATGTGAAAGTGTAAGCATTGTGGTACTTCAGTGGAATATGATTTGTGTGAAATTCCTTCACTCTCTGGCTGCCCCTCTGACTTGTATGTGCCGAACTACCGTGAATAACCAACGGTTGTGGCTGGGTGATGTTAGAGGAGGCAATCTAGAAGGAATGCCCTAGGGATATCAGAAATTGGGGAGCAGACCCAAACCAAGAGTGTGGGGTTGTACAGCCATGTGTGAGGGTGTGCACACATGCAAACACACACACACACACACACACACACACACACACACACACACACACACACACACACACACAACACATACTCCTATAATGCCAAGTCTGGACCAGTAGGGATCATTTTATACTGTTCAGTTCAGTTCAGTTCAGTCGATCAGTCATTTGAGATTTTAAAGGGATATGATTCTGCACCGAGTGGGAGTCACTGTTCATCAGCAAGTAGAGAATGGCAGGTGATATTCAAGAGGGGGGACCATTATAATTGAATCCCCCCTCTCTTTGTGACCCCATGGACTGCAGCACGCCAGGCTTCCCTGTCCATCACCAACTCCCAGAACTTGCTCAAACTCATGTCTGTCGAGTTGGTGATGCCATCCAATCATCTCATTCTCTGTCATCGCCTTCTCCACCTGCCTTCAATACTATTGGGTAGGCCAAAAAGTTCATTTGGGTTTTTCTGTAACATCTTATGGAAAAACTTAATGAACTTTTTGGCCAAAACAATATTTCTGTTTGCCTCATGGATCTTAGTAGAATGATAAGTAAGCACTTGAAATTGATAGCATTGATATTTGGGGGTGGCTTAGTAGTTCAGGGAACATTTTTTCTGGCAAAGAGTTCAAAGAGGATGGGATTTAAAAGGTAGTTTCTATAGTTCCCTACATTATCCCACCCTGTACTGGAAATGAGAAGGTAAGCTGACCCCAGGACTATTAGGTAATACCATCTGATTGATCATGTAAACCTTCTTGGACATCATGCTTTATGTCTTACCAAGGGAAGGAATTTCTTTAAAATCTTTTCTTTAAAACCATGCACCGTAATTGATTGGATGTTTTTTTTTTTGTCTCTCCTAGTCTGGGCAAATGAGGTATTTCTGGTAAGCCAGACAGTTCCACCTGCCACGGGGGTTGGGTGATTTGGGAAGGGTAGAGGGTGAATGGACTGAAGGATCAGGGTGGAGTGGCACTGACTTATATCTAGAACATCCTCCTTCAGCTTATTCTTCCTATTATCCTTCTGAAATGGCTCTTAAAAATAAGTGAGTGGCCACTAATACTATCATGCAAAGATTTTTGAAGTTAGAGTACCATTTCCTCCTTGTCTTTGAATCTACTGATGAGCTTTGATCCCTGGCATCTTCCCAATGTTGTTTGCCTTTGATTGCTGAGATAATGGATATGTTGTTATTTTCTGTAAACTCTACAAACAGGTATTACATAACCTAATTAGCACTGAGGTTAATTAATAGGGAGGAAATTGGCCTCTTGAAAAAAGTGCAGATTTATATACAATGTCATTACACACTGAAGGCTGGAAGCAGAAAGAAGGAAATACAGAATGTTGTTTTTTAAGATTAATAAGACTAGGCTGCTTTTATGTACTTATGGAAGAGTAGACTATGAACCCTGATGTATTGCATTGTAAGAAACATTCTGGAAACAGCTGAGATACTCTTCATTAATAAGATGCAATGGCAAGCTTTTCCCTTCTAAACTATTGACTCTTTAGTGCTTTGGGGAAACAACTTTAAAACCTGAAAGATAGAAAATAATGCTCTTCCTGGCCCAAGGATGTATACAAAGTGATTTAAAAAAAAAGCCAGTGTAGATGATATCAGTGGTTTAAACATTAAGCTCATTAGTCCTTATGTACTATATTAAAAAATACTAGCAAGAGAAATGTCTGCTTTATGGAAACAAAAATACAGAATTTATAATGTTAGTCATTTCTATCTGTTGCCAAATGAAAAGGACTATTTTTTTAGCTCTTTAAATAAAAATTCTGAAAGAAAAATGACTCAGTGTTCTGGATGTCATTATGATGATTCTAAACAAAGAACACAGATCAGCACACAAAGGGAATGGTTAGTAAGACTGTGATTTCATTCTTGACCAGATAGGGGACTCAGTTCAGTTCAGTCACTCAGTTGTGTCTGACTCTTTGCGACCCCATGAATTGCAGCACGCCAGGCCTCCCTGTCCATCACCAATTCCCGGAGTTTACCCAAACTCATGTCCATCGAGTCGGTGATGCCATCCAGCCATCTCATCCTCTGTCGTCCCCTCTCCTCCTGCCCCCAATCCTTCCCAGCATCAGGGTCTTTTCCAATGAGTCAGTTCTTCGCATGAGGTGGCCAAAGTATTGGGGTTTCAGCTTCAACATCAGACCTTCCAATGAACACCCAGGACTGATCTCCTTTAGGATGGACTGGTTGGATCTCCTTGCAGTTCAAAGGATTCTCAAGAGTCTTCTCCAACATCACAGTTCAAAAGCATCAATTCTTCAGTGCTCAGCTTTCTTTATTGTCTAACTCTCACATCCATACATGACGACTGGAAAAACTGTAGCCTTAACTAGATGGACCTTTGTTGACAAAGTAATGTCTCTGCTTTTTAATATGCTGTCTAGGTTGGTCATAACTTTCCTTCCAAGGAGTAAGTGTCTTTTAATTTCATGGCTGCAATCACCATCTGCAGTGATTTTGGAGCCCCCAAAAATAAAGTCTGACACTGTTTCCACTGTTTTCCCCATCTATTTCCAATGAAGTGATGGGACCAGATGCCATGATCTTAGTTTTCTGAATGTTGAGCTTCAAGCCAACTTTTTCCCTCTCCTCTTTCACTTTTAGCAAGAGGCTCTTTAGTTCTTCTTCACTTTCTGGTGAAGGGTGGTGTCACCTGCATATCTGGGGTTATTGATATTTCTCCCAGCAATCTTGATTCCAGCTTGTGCTTCTTCCAGCCCAGCATTTCTCATGATGTACTTTGCATATAAGTTAAATAAGCAGGGTGACATATACAGCCTTGACGTACTCCTTTTCCTATTTGGAACCAGTCTGTTGTTCCATGTCCATTTCTAACTGTTGCTTCCTGATGCATACAGGTTTCTCAAGAGAGAGGTCAGGTGGTCTGGTATTCCCATCTCTTTCAGAATTTTCCACAGTTTATTGTGATCCACACAGCCAAAGGCTTTGGCATAGTCAACAAAGCAGAAATAGATGTTTTTCTGGAACTCTCTTGCTTTTTCGATGATCCAGTGGACGTGGCAATTTGATCTCTGGTTCCTCTGCCTTTTCTAAAACCAGCTTGAACATCTGGAAGTTCATGGTTCACGTATTGCTGAAGCCTGACTTGGAGAATTTTGAGCATTACTTTACTAGCATGTGAGATGAGTGCAATTGTGCAGTAGCTTGAGCATTCTTTGGCATTGCCTTTCTTAGGGATTGTAATGAAAAGTGACCTTTTCCAGTCCTGTGGCTGCTGCTGAGTTTTCCAAATTTGCTGGCATATTGAGTGCAGCTGCTAATGGTGATTGCAGCCATGAAATTAAAAGACATTTACTCTTTGGAAGGAAGGTTATGACTAACCTAGATAGCATATTTAAAAGCAGAGACATTACTTTGCCAACAAAGGTCCATCTAGTCAAGGCTATGGTTTTTCCAGTGGTCATGTATGTATGTGAGAGTTGGACGGTGAAGAAAGCTGAGGGCCGAAGAATTGATGCTTTTGAACTGTGATGTTGGAGAAGACCCTTGAGAGTCCCTTGGACTGCAAGGAGATCCAACCAGTCCATCCTAGAGGAGATCAGTCCTGGGTGTTCATTGGAAGGACTGATGTTGAAGCTGAAACTCCAATACTTTGGCCACCTCATGCGAAGAGTTGACTCATTGGAAAAGTCCCTAATGCTGGGAAGGATTGGGGGCAGGAGGAGAAGGGGACGACAGAGGATGAGATGGTTGGATGGCTTCACTGACTCGATGGACATGAGTTTGGGTAAACTCTGGGAGTTGGTGATGGACAGGGAGGCCTGGCGTGCTGCAATTCATGGGGTCGCAAAGAGTCAGACACGACTGAGCGACTGAACTGAACTGAGTGTAGCACTTTCATAGCATCACCTTTCAGGATTCGAAATAGCTCAACTGGAATTCCATCACCTCCACTAGCTTTGTTCATAGTGATGCTTTCTAAGGCCCACTTGACTTCACATTCCAGGATGTCTGGCTCTAGGTGAGTGATCACACCATCGTGATTATCTGGGTCATGAAAATCTTTTTTGTACAGTTCTTCTGTGTATTCTTGCCACCTCTTCTTAGTATCTTCTGCTTCTGTTAGATCCATAGGGGCCTAAAAGGATGAATATTCTCTCATTTATATCTCACTAGTCTTCAGGTGTGAACACTTACAGTAAACAGTAGATAATTTTACTAGTTTTATGGAATTCTGTAAGAGCTTCCCATTAGTGAGTATTTTAAGTAGTCAGTGTATAAAAAACATGATGATGGAGGAAGTTGAAGGGCAAAGATTAAACTATGTCCCTGTATCTGAAGTGTTAGGTACAGATTTTGAATATGAGAGGTTCAGGAAAATGGAAGCTGGCAGGGCAGTAAAGAAAGGATGCTGTGGGAATTTCAGAGGAATTGTTCCACATCTTGGGCAATTTTATTTTCAGCAGATGCAAAAAGGTAGAATGAAAATGGTAGCTATGGAATTGGTCCCAGAATATCGGTTCTGGAATATCTAAGGAGAAGGCTGGCCAGGAAGACGGCTGGAGGAAAGAGACGGAAGCTGTGGGAAGAGCGTCCTGGAACCAAAAATAGATTTGTTTTTTCTGTTTTGTCCAATTTCTAGGTAAAATTTCCCCTTTTGCTGGGGAGAGATGAAAATACATTTCTTATGCCAGACTGACGTTTGGCCAGAATACAATCACCCTTTGGCTGCTAACAATCTGTGCACCTTTAGCAAACCCAAGTCTTGAAATTGTAGTGCACTGGAAGCAGCTGGCTTCCTAGTACCTCATTTTGATGCTTGAAATAGTGACGTTAAAGCCACTGACTTTCTGAAAGAACAGTTTGAGGAAGGCAAGAAATAGTATCTGCTTGTGTTAACAGACTGCTTAGTTATAAGTTGCTCTCAAAGGTCAGTTTTTGAGGCTTCTTACCATCTCTGATGACAACGATAAATATATTTGCAGCTTTATTATATTTTATACTTTATTTTTTCATTTTGGCTATTCTTTCAGTTCAGAACATATATCAGGGCCCATTACCTACTATTTACATTGGTTTGTTACTTAAACCTCTTTGGACCTTGAAATGTGAAGTCCAGAGAGGAAATGAATCTTATATTTGTTAGAGTTGGAAAGATACCATGAAGGTCAAGGTTTATCATTTTTATTTACTGAAAGTTTCTTAAGACATTTTACAAAGATCATTGTGCCTGAGCTGGAGAATGAAGGAGGACTAAGCGTAAATAATTAGCAACTATGAATACTGAATTAGCTCTAAGTACAGCATTCCCTATTTTGGGTTTCCATTGTTTAGGATTACTAACAGAGTTTGAAACCTGGGCTAACAGCGAGTAACAGCTTTCATGAAGACATTGAACCTTTTAGGGACAAGCATGGTGACATGCCAAGCTGTTATCAGAGAGGTTGCTCTCCTCCAGGCAGTAACTGGCCTGTGCAATATGATAGCAAAGCAACTGGTGCTGAAACATAGGGAAGACCACATAGCTGTGGCTGGCCCCATAAAGTGTGGCTAAACTTTCCTACACACTTGAAATCGACATGTATAATTTTCTAGAGAGATTGGGGGGGCAGTTTATTACCACTGAAAAAGGAGGACATTTCTTTACCTTTTAGCAGCACACAAAAAAAGCTAAAATGTACTCGTACAATGCCAAGATCTGATCCTGAAATTTAGCATGTGATAGCTTTAGAAGGCTGAGCAGAAAGGCTAGATTTTAATGAATCCTTTAAGTGTCTTGCTCAGAATTTATATTATACTGTAGACCATCCCAATAAATGACTCTAGAAACTTTCTAACTGAAGGATCTCCTATAGTTGGGAGGCAGGATAGTTCTTGAATATGGACTTGTATACCTGTCCATGCACTATCAATTGAATGGAACAAGAGTTTATTTGGACCTGCTATGTGGTAGACATTGTGATAGACCCTGGAGATGAAAAGACCAGAAGACTTAGTTCCTTCCTGACAAAGGAAAACAAAAGACAAGTGTAAATGGATATTCTGCTGACAATGTAACTTGTGATCTTCTTTCTCTGTTCTAGTTGGTGAAGGGCTGGAATATGACTTTGTTACCCTTAGGAGAGTATATTACTTTTCAGGCAGTGAAGATAGCTCCCTTTTCCCAAAGGTGGCCATAGTCCCATTCTCCCTGCCCCAATTTAACTTCCCCTGCTAAGCTGGCAAGTAGGGTTGATATACTTTAGTAGTAGAGCAGAAAGCCCTGTTTTTCAGGGTAAAGAGTGTGGTCAGAAGTCTACGGAGATGCCTCTCCTGCACTACCACTGGGAGGATGATGTGTAACTTGATTATCTGTGAGAGGAGATGTACTGAGACACTTTGCCTCTCAGAGGGTGAAAAGGAAAATTGTTTTTAATCTAGTGGATGAGAGTGTCCTAAGATTAAAAGAGATTGGAGACTGGGCCTGTAAGGGCAGACGCTGAATCATCTCTGACACAGCAGTCCTAACTTGGCTGATGCCCAGGATGTGGTGAATATGAAGCTCTCAAAGCCTTGGGAATCCAAGCCTGGAACAATCTCAGCTGAGATGAATTTCCAGGAGTGGTCTCATTCTCTTTTGAAATTCCTCGGTTGGCCTATGGAAGGATTTAGCATTCTGCCCTTACTCTCTGCATAGGACATCCCAGGTCAATTAGAAGCGATAGGTAAGTACCTCCTCAGCTCCTCCTCTCCTCTTCCCCTTTTATGTTAGGGAGGTGTTCTTTCTCCAGGTACAGGCCAAGGCTTCCTGTCCTCAGAACATTCCATACTTAGCCCATCTCTAGCTTGTATGTTTAGTTATGATTCCTCAACTCTAGCCTTCTCATCCAGATTTAAACCTTAACAAATTTTTTGAAAATAAAACCTCCTTCAACTCAAATCTATTGCAATTAGTTTCTCATTCTCTTCAAGACTTCAGTTCATTTCAGTCACTCAGTTGTGTCCGACTCTTTGTGACCCATGGACTGCAGCACGCCAGGCTTCCCTGTCCATCACCAACTCCTGGAGCTTGCTCAAACTCATGTCCATCGAGTCGGTGATGCCATCCAACCATCTCATCCTCTGTCATCCCCTTCTCTTCCTGCCTTCAATCTTTCCCACCATCAGGGTCTTTTCCAATCAGTCAGTTCTTTGTATCAGGTGGCCAAAGTATTGGAGCTTCAGCTTCAGCATCATTCCTCCCAATGAATATTCAGGACTGATTTCCTTTAGGATGAACTGGTTTGATCTCCTTGCAGTCCAAGGGACTCTCAAGAGTCTTCTCCAACACCACAGTTCAAAAGCATCAATTCTATGGTGCTCAGCTTTCTTTATGGTTCAACTCTCACATCCATACATGACTACCGGAAAAACCATGGCTTTGACTAGATGGACATTTGTCAGCAAAGTAATGTCTCTGCTTTTTAATATGCTGTCTAGGTTGGTCATAGCTTTTCTTCCAAGGAGTAAGCATCTTTTAATTTCATGGCTGCAGTCACCATCTGCAGTGATTTTAGAGCCCAAGAAAATAAAGTCTCCCTGTTTCCATTGTCTCCCCATCTATTTGCCATGAAGTGATGGGACTGGATGCCATGATCTTAGTTTCTTTGCATGTTGAGTTTTAAGCCAGCTTTTTCACTTCAAGACCTAACTTGTTTTATTTATTTATTAATTTTTATTGGAGTATAGTTGCTTTATTTACTATGTTGTGTTAGAGTGTACAGCAAAGTGAATCAGCTATCCATATACATATATCCCCTCTGTTTAGGATTTTCTTCCCATTTAGGTCACCGTAGAGTACTTAGTAGAGTTCCTTTTGTTGCACAGTAGGTCCTCGTTAGTTATCTATTTTATACGTTTGTGTGTGTGTGTGCGTGCCATGTGTGTATGCTAAGTCACTTCAGTAATGTCCAACTCTTTGAGATCCTATGGACTGTAGACTGCCAGCCTTCTCCATCCATGGGATTGTTCAGGAGAGAATACTGGAGTGCGTTGTCATGCCGTCCTCCAAGGGATCTTCCTGATCCAGGGATTGAATCGAACCTGCATTGCCTGTGGCTCCTGTATTACAGGCAGATTCTTTAGTGCTGAGCCACTGGGAAAGTCCATCTATTTTATACATAGTATCAATAGTGTATGGGCTTCGCTGGTGGTTCAAATGGTAAAGAATCTTCCTGCACATGTGGGAGACCTGGATTTTATCTCTCGGTTGGGGAGATCCCCTGGAGAAGGGAATGGCAACCCACTCCAGTGCTCTTGCCTGGAAAATTCCATGGACAGAGGAGCCTGGTAGGTTCCAGTCCATGGGATTGCAGAGAGTTGGACACAACTGAGTGACTAACTCTTTCACACTTCACTTTCATCAATAGTGTATATATGTCAATCCAAATCCCCCAGTTCATTCCACCCCCTCTTCCCCTCCCCTCTACAGTATCCATATGTTTGTTTTCTATGATCTATGTCTCTATTTCTGCTTTGCAAATAAGTTCATCTGTATCTATTTTCTAGATTCCACATATAAGTGACATTATACTGTATTTGTTTTTCTCTTTTTGACTTATTTCACTCTGTATGACAATCTCTAGGTCCATCCACATCTCTGCAAATGGCACAGTTTTGTTCCTTTTTAAGGCTGAGTAATATTCCATGTATATGTGTACCACTTCTTTTTTATCCATTCCTCTGTTGATGGGACCTAGCTTTTCAAAGTTTATGTACAACCGTCCTCATTTCCTCACCTTCCACTCATTTTGGCTTCCACCCATCAAGCCAGATAGTGAAAGTGAAGTCGCTCAGTCGTGTCTGACTCTTAGCGACCCCATGGACTGCAGCCTACCAGGCTCCTCTGTCCATGGGATTTTCCAGGCAAGAGTACTGGAGTGGGGTGCCATTGCCTTCTCCGGTGGATCAGCTGGGAGCTATCCATCTGTGCTTTCTGAAGCAGTTCAATAGTAAGAGGAAGCCAATCAGGAATGAGTTTCTCCATTTCCAGACTAACCATCGCCAGGGAAAGCATGGATTCTTTGAACTGCAGAAGTTGGCTGCAGGCCATACAGTGCAGTAACTGCTTGGTAAGGAATGCCAAATGTTGAGATGGGCTCAGACTGGGCAAACTAAAAAGTAACTGAAGCAGCTGTCATTAAGGTCACCTGTGACTTCTCTGTCACTAAAGCCAGTGATAGTTTTCAGTCCTCATTTTATCCAGCTTATTCACAGCATGACCTCATCTTTAAACGTTCTCTCTCTTGGCTCTGATAAAGCAACACTCTCCTAGTTTTCCTCTGCTTTGCTGACCACAGTCTTTTGTATCTTCCTTTTTCTGGCCATTGAATGTTGGCCACGCTTTGGACCTAATTCCTCAAGCTTTGGACTTAATCTCTTCTCTCTTTTCCCTGACTATTCTGATCCTCATCTTTAGTGGAACTCTGTTGACAGTTTTACTGATCCAGTATCTCTTACTCCTTCTTTTAATGCCATCTCACCCATAGTATTTTTTTGATGAAGAGGAACCACCTCCCTTACAGTCATTGTGCATGGTCTTAAGATCAAAGTCAAAGATCTCTGCTCTTACCTGAACAGCAAAATTAGAATTTCACTTCTGGGAATATTCACCTCAAATGCCAGAGGATGGAAAAAATTGGGGGTGAATTATTCCTATAGTGTGATGCTCTGAAGTTACCATTCATTGATTTCTATTGCCTCAGTCCCCAGAGCCAGTCTGGTACTTTCTTTCTTAGGCTTAAATCTTTTCTTGAGACCTATACCATATTTCCTTGTACTAAATTCTTTTATCATCACTTTTTGTTTATTTAATCTAGCGAAGGAGGATTTCTAATTTTTCCAACCAAAAAATCGTGACTGATACATATCCATTGCCTCAAGTGTCATCCCCATATAGATGATTTTCCAACTTTTATCTCCAGCCCAGAACTCTCCTCTGAGCTCTACTATTATTTCCATTTACCTACTTGACATTTCCAAAGCATCTTATATTCAACATGTCCAAGACTGAACTCCTGGTCTATATTTCAAGCCTTTCTCTTTTCTCTTCATGGCACCATCATCCATCAGTTAAGTGAGTCAGAAGCCAAGGAGTTGATACTTTTCACACCTTCCCTGATGCATATCCAGTTTATCAAGAAGTCTTTTTTAATTTTACTGCCTAAACTTCTTTTTCTCCTATTATTCCTTAGTCCAAATTACCAACATCCTTCTGGATGAATGTAAAAGCTCCTAACTTAGTGCCCAATATCTACTATTCTGTTCTTCCATTCCTTTCTCAACACTGTGGCCAGAATATTTTCAAAATGCAAACCTGATGATATTTCCCTTGTTTAAAACCTTTCAATGGCTTTCCATTGGTTTAGAATAATGACTCAAAAACTTAACTTGGCTTACAGGACCCTGAATTGTTTAGACTGTTCCTTCAAGATTCATGTCACTCCACATCTCAACCCTCTCCCTATTTCAGATTCTTAAACCCACTAGGTTTCCTTCTGCCACAAGTTCTTTGTTTGTATCTTGCTCTCTGCATAGAAGGCTCTTCCCTACTGGAGTCTAGAGCACAAATTTTGGAGTTGGCAAATGTGGGTTTGGACTCAGCTTTGGTTATTTTCACTTTATTGTATGGATCTTTTATTTTTTTTTATTTGATGGTCTAGCAAATTTAGATCAACATTACATGATAGTATGAATGATCTAGTCATTCTCTTGTGTAGGAGAGAAACCTAAAGAGTCAAATGACTGAATAGGGCTCCATGCTTCTTTTAGGTTAGATGCAAGGGAGGGAAGGAAACATCACAATTCAGAGGCCTACATTATAATCATAAAAGGACTGCTGATTGTACCAGTTATGTTTCTGGGCTCATTCAAGTTTCAGTAAGACTGGATATGGCCTACCATCTTCCTTCATCTTGATATTTTATCACCCCTAGATGTTAATTTAGCCATCACTTCCTCAGAGAAGTCATTTCTGAATCCCACTCTGCCCTGTTTATTGTGCAGTTTAAATAGGGGATTAAGTTGCACATCTCTAGGACCATAAATTCTCATAGTAGACTCAGATGTGAATGGGGTCATTTGGGATTAGGTGGGACAGCTATCTTTGGCTTGAATAACGAGATAAAATTGTTATTAATATCTTACATAGGGGATGTATGAGGGTTTCCTGGTGGTAGGAGGGGAGACTTGAAGATTGCTTAATTCTCAATGATGGTATTGTCTGTCTTTTATGATCTTCATTGCATAATTTTAGCTTTATTCATGGTTCCAAGTTGTCTGCCACAGGGTGCGTACAGTGAAAGAAGAGGGTCTGGTTCTTGCTACATGTCTCCATATAGAAGCAATTACCTATTTCACAGATGTAACCCCAGTAGTCTTATCTTCATGTTTTATGCCCTACATGCATATATGTGTATAGCATATGCATATGGGAAATAGATGGGGAAACAGTGGAAACAGCATCAGACTTTATTTTTTAGGGCTCCAAAATCACTGCAGTTGGTGATTGCAGCCATGAAATCAAAGGACACTTACTCCTTGGAAGAAAAGTTATGACCAACCAAGATAGCATATTTAAGGGCAGAGACATTATTTTGCCAACAAAAGTCTGTCTAGTCAAGGCTATGGTTTTTCCAGTAGTCATGTATGGATGTGAAAGTTGGACAGTGAAGAAAGCTGAGCACCAAAGAATTGATGCTTTTGAACTGTCGTGTTGGAGAAGACTCTTGAGAGTCCCTTGGACTGCAAGGAGATCCAACCAGTCCATCCTAAAGGAGATCAGCCCTGGGTGTTCTCTGGAAGGACTGATGTTGAAGCTGAAACTCCAATACTTTGGCCACCTCATGCAAAGAGTTGAATCATTGGAAAAGACCCTAATGCTGGGAAGGATTGGGGGCAGGAGGAGAAGGGGACGGCAGAGGATGTGATGGCTGGATGACATCACCGACTCGATGGACATGAGTTTGGGTAAACTCCAGGAGTTGGTGATGGACAGGGAGGCCTGGCGTGCTGCGGTTCATGGGGTCGCAAAGAGTCGGACACGACTGAGCGACTGAACTGAACTGAATTGACACACATATATACATATCCTCCTACCACTAAGGACCTCCACTTGGGCTCATTCTAGGATCCTCCTCCTGATTCATGTGGAAGGGCACACACAGAATGACAACTCTGCCAGCCAGGAAGAGAGAGAAGAGGCTGTTGTGCAGATTATCCACTATGTCTGTGACATCCCCAGTCTGGGAGGGTACTTTGTAAAAGCTCCTCTAAACCATGTTTCTTTTCTCCAGAGCATTTCTTTCAGTTTGCCATTACATATTTATTAATGTTACTGCTAAAATCTGTCTCCTCCATTCATCTAAACTTTCATCAGAACAAACTTGTGCCTCGGTCCCTGGCACTTAGCACAGTCTGGCTCCTAACAGGCACTCAGTAAATACATGTAGACTGTATAAGCCAGTGAACCCAGACTGTGTTCCTTTTGGGGGTGGAAGCAGGATTGGCTTCCCTTTCTGGACTCTATCTATCTTTAGGCTCTTGGACCATGGCAGGATGAATCCCCAGGAAGGAGATCCAGGACTCCCAATTGCATTCAGTCTTCTTTATTTGCAGATTCTGTACTTGTGAATTTGCGTACTTGCTAAAATTTATTTGTGTCTTGCCAATTAATACTCTCAGCACTTTTGCAAGTCATTTGCGAAAATACACAGAGTGACAAAAATGTGAATTGCCCAACCTACACGTTCCCTGCTGGATAGACCAAGATGTCACCCTGCCTCATTGTTTCTGCTCTTGTACTGTAAATGTGTCCTTTTTGTGGTCTATTTGCTGCTGCTGCTGCTAAGTCGCTTCAGTCGTGTCTGACTCTGTGTGACCCCGTAGACTGCAGCTCGCCAGGCTCCTCTGTCCCTGGGATTCTCCAGGCAAGAATACTGGAGTGGGTTGCCATTTCCTTCTCCAATGCATGCATGCATGCTAAGTCGCTTCAGTCGTGTCCAACTCTGTGCGACCCTGTGGACAGCAGCCCACCAGGCTCCTCCATCCACAGGATTCTCCAGGCAAGAATACTGGAGTGGGTTTCCATTTCCTTCTCCAGTGGTCTATTTTTAGTGCCATGTTTTTTATATATGGGCTTCCCTTATAGCTCAGTTGGTAAAGAATCCACCTGCAATGCAGGAGACCCCGGTTTGATTCCTGGGTCAGGAAGATCCGCTGGAGAAGGGGTAGGCTACCCACTCCAGTATTCTTGGGCTTCCTTTGTGGCTCAGCTGGTAAAGAATCCTCCTGCAATGCGGGAGACCTAGGTTCGATCCCTGGGTTTGGAAGACCCCCTGAGGCTACCCACTCCAGTATTCTCGACTGGAGAATTCGCAAAGAGTCAGACACAATAGCGACTTTCACTTTCACTATATATGTATATATTTGTGTGTGTGTGTGTGTGTGTGTGTGTGTGTGTGTGCTTTTTGTTGGTGACTTCACTGTTTAAATGGCTCCCAAGCATAGTGCTGAAGTGCTGTCTACTGCTCCTAAGTACAAAAAGGCTGTAATGTGCTTACAGAGAAAAATATGTTAGATAAGCTTCATTCAGGCATGAATTACAGTGCTGTCAACTGTGAGTTCAATGTCACTGAACCACAGATATATAGTTTAAAAGGGATGTTTAAATAGAAACAGACATAAAACAAGGTTATGTACTGATTCACTTGTGAAAGTGTTGTGACTAGAGGCTTATAGGAACCTAACCCTGTGTTTCCCCTAGGAGCAATGGTTTAGTATTCACTAACTCAGAGTTCCAGGCAACATTATGGAACATAACTACTGTGAATAATAAGAGTTCAGTGTACTTTGGGTGTTTTTAAAAATTTCAGTGAAAAGTAAATGAGATAAGACTATGTTAGCTCTCACAGACTGTAGAAATATTCATGAGATTAAATGGTTAACACTAAAGCTTTGTAGATTCTCTGACAGAAATTATACAGACCTGCTTTTAGCATTTTCAGATGAGTACAGGTGGTTCCCCCAATTCCATCCTCTTCCCATCTCTGTCTTTTTATTCTGCACCAGGAAGAACCTTGCATGCGTGTGTGAATACTTCAAACTCCATGTCCAAGCCCTCTTCATACCCGCCTCCAGATACTTGGAGGCCTTACTCCAAATATTTGCCCCTTGGTGATACCTATAGCCAAGGGTTGAGTATACTGGTGTCATGGTCTACACTTGGGAGGTAGGCCAGGGAAAAGGCCTTTGTTAACATTGGAAGAGGGCTCAGAGATGTTAGGAAGGAAATAGTAGGATCCCAGCTACTGGGTTTAGAAGGTGGACATACACAGACTTTGGGTGTTCCAGTCCCTGTACTTTTTCCTTGGCTTCTTTGCCCCATGGTAGGTAAAAGGCAGAGTAGGACTTTATAGAGAACTGGGCTTAGCACAGGAGTGCTAGTTTAAAAGTCTAAAGCAAGTACTGTGCATGCGGTATGGTGTGGTACAAAAGTGGTTAGCGGTACAAAAGTGGTTATTTCTATTTCCAAATTAGGTAAAAGTGGGAGAGGGAAGAAATAGGACATTCTCTATAGAAAAATGACATATGAACTTAGTTTTTAGAGAAGATTAGGAACTTTCCAAGTATGCTGAAATAAGGATGAAGTTAGGAAGAGAAAATATGTCAAGCAGGGGCTGGAGTGTGAAAAAAAAAGTTAGAGACTCAATATGATGTCATTTTCCATGACCTGTGAGTAATTTAGTAGGGCTATAGCATAGTACGAGGGGCGTGGAGGCTCCTAGGGTAGCTGAACCTGTGTCGCTGAGGGCCTTGCTTGTTTTATATTAGAGGCTTTCTCTTCTCCTTTCTTTTGCTGGTGTTGGGGAATTATCTACCAATACCATCCAACATCTGTTTTAGTTATAGCAACATGCATGTTGGATTGGAGAAGTGTAGGGTTGGCAGGAAGACTTTGGAAGTCGCTGTAAGTTTATTGTAATGTTTTCAGGTGAAAGGTAAAGGGGAGCTGAACCTTAGTCATAGCACAATGGAAGCATGTTTATTATGTAAGAGGCACTTTCCCAAGGGTTTTACAGATATGATTTAATCCTTACATGAATCCTGAGCAATAGGTACTATTATTTATCCCAGTTTTATAGATGGAGAAACTCAGGCCAAAAAAAATAGGTTAAAGAAGACACTTACTATTAACTGAATGTTTGCGTTCACTCAAAATTCACATGTTGAAGCCCTAATCATTAATATGATGGTATTTGGTGGCAAGGTCTTTGGGAGGTAATTAGGTGTAGAAAGATTACAGGGAGGATTCCCCCATGATCCTATTACTGCCCCTGTAAGAGAAGAGGAGACCAGAGCTCTCCCTTTTCACCATGTGTGGAATCATCAAGAAGACAACCATATGTAAAGCAGGAGACGGGTTCCCACCAAAATTCTAACTGTGCCAGCCCCTGATCTCAGACTTCTAGACTCCCAAATTGTCAGAGATAAATGTTTGTTTTTAAACGTGGCTGCTCATTGGAATCATATCTGGAGCTTTGGAGAAAAGAAACAACAATACCTGGGCGTTTATGTTTTTCAAAAAATTCCAATATAATGTTAATGTGCATCTGAATTTTAAAAGGTGATTACAGGTTTAAAAACAACTGGACTATATGATGATCTTTTACTTTTATCTAGTTTGTTTCACTTTTTCTATTTCATATTTAGTGCTCCCATTTCATTTAGTTTATGTTCTCTAATTTATTCTTTGCTTTTTTGTTGTTCTTTCTCAAGACTTTATCAAGTGTAGAAGAAAAGCTCAGATATATATATACACACATACACACACACACACACACACACACATATGTATGTATACACATATACATATATATATAAGCTTCTCAGGTGGTGCTAGCGGTAAAGAACCTGCCTGCCAATGCAGGTAGACATGAGAGATGTGGATTTGATCTCTGGGTTTGAAAGATCCCCTTGAGGAGGGCAGAGCAACACACTCCAGTATTCTTGCCTGGAGAATCCCATGGACAGAGGAATCTGGTGGGCTATGATCCATAGGATCGCAAACAGTCAGATAGGACTGAAGCGACTTAGCATGCACATGATCATGTGTATTATAATATTTAATTTTAGAAAACTTATGAATTTTTGCTTAGTTAAAAATTTTAGGACATTTTGGTTCCACTTGTTTGACTAAGTATAAATAGAATGCTATATTTCTAATTAATTTTCACTCAAAACTTTGATATATTTCCATTTATTTTGGCATCTAATATTACCGCTAAAAGTCTAGAAAGTTTATTATTTTAGTGATTTTTAAAAAAAAGTTTGAATGAGGCTTGAAACTTCTAATCCAATTCTAAAAATATAAAAAAATACTATGTTGTAAAAAAAAAAATTAATATGTGATACAGTATTATTAACTAAAATACAGATTTTGTTCAAATTTCACAAAATTTTATACTAGTGTCCACTATATGTTTTCATACCTTATTCAACATTCCACATTGTATTTAGTTGCATTGAGCAGCTTCAGCAGCATACAACAAATTCTGATAAATTCCCTTTTCATTTTTATTTTATTACAAATATTTTCTAATTTTCCTTGTTAATGGCTTCTTAGAACACCACCCATCTTTTAAAAATGGACATTTAATTTCCAAATACATGGTGTTTTAAATGTATCTTTGATATTAATTTCTCATTTGGATATTAATTTCTTATTAAATGCTTTCTTTTCTGCAGTCACCCTCTGTGTTTTTTTCAGTTTTTTTAACTTTATTGAGACTTTCAATGGCTAAGTCAAAGTTCTCTCTTGGTAAACGTCACACCGCACTGAAAATATGTGGGTTATTTTCAAATATCTTTTGACATTGATTTCTAACACAATTCCACAGTGATAAGACAACAGATTCTGTATGATTTCAATACCTTTAGACCATGAAACTTTGCACCTTGTTTTATGTCCCTGAATATGTTCCAGTGTCTCCTGTTTTGTGAGAACTTGAATAGAATTTGTGTCCTGCTGTTGTGTGAAATTGTATAAATCTTAGTTATGTTGAATTGGTTCATAGTGCTTTTCAGGTCTACTATATCCTCCTACTTTACTGTCTATTCATTGTATTGATTTTTGAGAGTTTGATATTGAAACTCCAACTAAAAATCTCAATTTATCTACTTAAAAAGTAATTGTAATATATAGTAGAACTATATGTAACTTTGTTCTTTATTTTCCAAGTCTCCTGTAAATGTATTATCATACTTTCACAATTTAAAAAGGAAAAAAAAGAAAGAAATGTTTGTTATTTAAACCATCCTATCTATGGTATTTTTGTTGTAGCATTCTGAGCTAATAAACTATTGAAGGTCATATTTTTAGTAGCTATTGTTCTAGAGACTTTGTTCTTAACTTCTAGGATAAGTTGAGAAGAGAGATGAGGGAGAATTTGAGAGATTATAGGGAGATCTAATCTTCAGGACCTAATGACAGATTAGACGTGGAGGATGAGAAACAAAACTTAGTTCTAGGATAGACTCCAGATGTGACTTGAGAAAATATTGGTACCAATTAGAAATGGAGAATGCAAAAAGAGCAGTGATTTTTGGAGGAAGAGGCTATGTTACCCTTGGAGCATTCTGAGCTAGAGGTGATGATGGTGCTTTCAAGTGGAGACGCCCAGCAGGCAGGTCCCGGAACTCAGAGGACAGGTCAGTCAGAAGAGTGGCTCCGGTGCAAGGCAAAGACTTCTCATCTTTAGTGAGCAACCTTCAGCTAACAGAGAACAAATAGAAAAGCCTGGAAGTGACTCATTTGCCCCGAAGGTAGCAAAGATAGACAATAAAAGTGTAAACTGTGAGTTTTATCACCTATCAGCAGAACAACAGTAGCGAGTTATTTAACCTTTCCAGCCCTTGCTTTTTGAATTTGTAAAATTGAAATCATAAAACCTTTCTCATGGTATGATTATGAGGATTAAATGGGGAAGTATTTAGAAAATGCTTTTAGTATTTAGAACAGTGAAAGTATTTAGAACAGTGCTCAGCACATAATAAGGGATAGGTGATGCTTTTTATTTATGGCAGATTTCTGCAAAGAAACTTTAATTCCAAAGCAGAGTTAATCCCTTCTTGTGTGTCTCTGCAACAAAATGAAAATCTTTTGAGGAAACTTTTTCATAAGGCAGGTCTCTGTAAAGCAAATCCCATTTTGCCATAGGAATTTTTACTAGGATGATGTAATAACAGGTACATACCACATTCATATGCACACAAAAATGTTGCTTATTTATTTTTTTCTGTAAATTCTTCCACTCCTTGAGCTCCTGCTGAATACTAAACAAGTCAAATATAGTCCCACAGAAAAATTTTAGTCCTCTTCAAGAATGTAAAACAGTAGTGACAGTCTCCTTCAGGTAAATGCTAATATCTTTCAGATGGTCTTCTCCTTCTAGTGTTGTCTCCAAGACAGTGCCTGGGTGAATGGTGTTGGGTGTGGGAAATGGTTACTCTTGAAGTGGCAGCAAGAGGTGGCCTGAGACCCAGTGTGGGCCTTTCCGCTGGGCCTCTGATTTCTGAGGTCATTCTTGTTGGCTTTGTGTTGGCATTTAGTTCTCACGTCTATGGCTGGTGAATTTATGATGTATTCGGTCAGTATGATGAAGCCTCGGCTTAGTTCCTGCTGGCTATTACCCCTCACCTGAGGTCTAGTGTGCCTCCTTTCAGCTCCAGCCTGGGTGCCCTGCTCTGTAGCCCAGAGCCTGGGGTCATTTCACCCCATTACAACAAACCCTCGAAAAAACTCTTGAGAAAGACCATCCTTGACTTCCACTCTGCAACCTCCATCAAGGCTCTTCCATCTCACGTGGGAGCCCAGGGTGGCTGGGGAGCCCTAACTCTAGTGATTTCCCTTTCCTCAATAGCTTGCGCCATCACTTCCCTCTGCAGCAGCAGGTTGGGGTGGGTATGTAAGGGTGCATGCTCTCAGTCACAAACAAGGATATGGCCACAGCTCTGCTGTGCTTTGAGTTTTCTATTCAACCTAATTATCATACTTTCTCTTCTGTGACTTGAGATACTGTATTATGTCATCAGAAAAGCCAGATCCAAAGGAGTTGGATAGAAGAGGCTTTTCATCTCCCCTTTTGTTTTGTGGGATATTCTCCACGGCCTATTCACTTCCTTAATGAGATGATCTTTCTCTTTCCCCGTTCTTAGAGCTATGGGGGAAATGAAAATACATAGATTATTCCAGTGATACAAATGCCAGGAGCTTTTGTTTCAGATTAAAAACTAGGCCACTGATACAAGCCACCAAAACGCTCAAAGGAAAGATAAGACTACCATAAAACTTTACAAAAACTTATATAATAAAGCTATTTTAAATCTTATAAAATCATTTTAATGTATTTTGTATCTCAGCATATGTAAGAAATTCTACAGTATCATGTGTTGCTTGAGCATAGAAAATTAAACTCAGTTGTGTCATTAATTGGACTTCATTAAAGTCAATAGCTAACACAATAAGCATTCATTAAACGTTTAATTAGCTAAAATTTAGCCTGTTTTTTAGAGTGTGGTTAAATGCGCAGCTTAGTAAGTAATCCATACTCTTATTAGCAATATGTTCCTAAAAATGTTACTTAACTCTTCTGTACCTAAGATGCCCAATTTGTAAAGTGAGAACATAAATGATATCTACAGTATAGGCTTATTGTGGAGGTTAGATTAGAATGGTGCTTGGGCATGTAGTGGGTACTATTTTAGGATTTGTTTTATTCATTATTATTTATCCCTTGGATCGTTATTCTTTTTATTCTTTTTACTATATGTCACTGCAGCAGCTGAACATTTGAGATTACTTGTGATATCTGTAGTCGTGATGGTTTGGAAAACAAAAACACCTTATCTTTAAGCACGGGTTCATTCTCATTCCTTCACTGTTTTTCAGATGGCTAATTTCTTGTCCACTCAGATATGCCATAATATTCTCTTTGCCTCTCTTTCTCTCAAAGTTCTTTGAGCACTAAATAGTTCAGGTATTACAATGATTTTAGTCATTTAAAAATTTATTTAAACAGAATTCTTGTTAAAGGCAGAAGATATGGGGTCATAGTATTTGCTAATCAGAGCTATATCCTCATAGGTTGCATCAAAGATGAGGAAAGTTAGCAGAAATGAATGTTAGATGTTGGAAGGGGCATTAAACCATCTTATTGTTTAAATTTGTATTTCTGTGATTACTAGTGAAGTGATCCCTCCCTTACATTTGTTTGTTCACTAGTTGATTACTTTCTTTTCTAAATTGCCTGTTCCTGTCTTTTGTCCATTTATCTGCTGAAGTTCTTACTGATTGGTGCCTTGATTTACAAGAGTTCCTCAAAATTATTAAAACCTATTTGTTATATGTTGTAAATATTTGTTTTTTACCAGTTGTCTTTTGATTTCAGACATGAAACGTTTTGAAGTTTTATGTAATCAAACCTATTGACTACATATTTTGAGACTTTTTATGTTGCTTTTAAGGTTGGAGAATTTTCCTCTGTAGACATTTGACAGTAACTTATGTTGTGTGAAAATTTGCCAGTTTGGATTTTTTAAACATTTAACTCTTTTATACACTCTAAGTGTGTACTGTTCATTGTTTGACATATGCGTGTAAGCTAACACTTTTTAATAAAAGAAGAATCTATTTTAATACCATTTATTGAAGTCATTGTACGCCTTTGACCACATATTAATTTGCTCTGTATCTGCACAGTAGCTTGTGGCTGTATGTGACTATTGGGCACCTCAATACGTGGTTGGGCCAAACTGAAATGTTCTGTTAAGTGTGAAATACATACTGGATTTCAAATACTGAGAACAACAGCAGCAAAAGAAGAAAAATATCTCAATAATGTTTTGATATTTATGACATAGAAATGATAATATTTTTGGTATAAAAAAGATATGATATGTTAATATAATTAGGTATATAGTATATTAATGTTATATAAAGGCTTCCCTGGTAGCTCAGCTGGTAAAGAATCTGCCTGCAATGCAGAATACCCCAGTTCGATTCCTGGGTTGAGAGGATTCCCTGGAGGATGGCATGGCAACCCATTCCAGTATTCTTGCCTGGAGAATCCACATGGACAGAGGAGCCTGGCAGGCTACAGTCCATGGGGTTACAAGGAGTAGGGCATGACTGAGTGACTAAGCACACACAATTATTAATAAATAATACATAAATATTATTAAAATAATTTGACTTTTTCTTTTTACTTTTAAAATTGTGGGTATTAGAAAATTTGTAAACTGTGTATATGACTCATTACGTTTCTGTTAGACAACTGCTATATATGTTAGGTTTTTTTTTTTTTTTCTGTTCTGTTGATTTTTTCCCTCAGTGCTGTCTGCAGACTTAATAATTGTAGCTTCATGATATGTATGGGGGTCTGATTGAACTGGTTTCTTTCTTTTCTATCCTTTACCATTTTTATTTAGTTTTGCCTGTTCATTCTTCTAGGTAAATTAAACTTTTTTCTTTTCTGGCCAAGTTCTAAGAAAATTAAATCTCTCTGGGACTTTGACTTAAGTCACATAAAATTTATAAATTGATTTTGAAAGTACTGTCATCTTTATAAGACTAAGTCTTTTTCCCTCCCAGGAAATGATACCTCTTCATTTTTTTATCTCTTTTTAAAATATTTCTTAGCAAACTTCTTATTTTTCTTCATTTAAATTGTATTCATTTTTTATTTGGATTATTGTTAGGTATCATGTTTTTATTTTATTGTAAATGTCAGTTATTATTCCAATATATTTCATAACTGGTTTATGTTGGTTTATGAAAGGTGACCTTTAAAAATATACCTTGCAACCATTTTATACTGAGCTTCTAAAAAATTAATTCTAATAGTTTTCAGCTGATTCTCTGGAGTTATTCTCCCTGTCAAATTAAAATCCATATCATATTAAGCTTCAAATGAGCTTCTATAATTCTCTCCAAAATTCTAGCTGTAAGAACCAAATCTTTGAAAAAAGGAGAATATTTAGGTATAAAGTCCTGTTGTTTATTTCAGATGGAATTTTATTGGAACTTATTTGAAGTATTGGAAATCACAGAGATAGAATGTTGTTTTATGTGTCTTTTTTGTTGTTATTTCCAAGGACTTAATGAAAAGATTAGGGAAAATGACACATGATTCAGCTAGCAGCTAATAAATGTACTTGGGACAGTATATGCATATGTGTGTAAGATTAGTTGTAAGAAAAATTGTTGATTTCCAATAGTTGCCTTTTGCTGGGTATTTGAGGTTGCATTCATCACCCCAGATGGTTACGAAGGCAAGCTAAATATCTTCTCAACTGCAATTTTAGCTTGAAACTCTCAGCCTTTTCCTTCCATCTCTGAGAGCCTGGGGCTTAAGTTTGCTACATGATTATAGGAATTCACTTTTTATTTTGTCTTAAACATTTTTTCTTTTTGCTCTTTGCCCATATTCTTTTACTAATGCCTTTAAAAAGCTTTCTTTTTTTCCCCCCTGGTACCATGAGTAATACTTTAATTCATTAAAAATAATTTATTTTTAACAAAAATCTTTGAGCACAAAATTACTCAGATATTACAGTGATTTTAGTCATTTCTAAATCTACTTATATACAGAATTATTTCTCATTGCAGAAATTGTGATGTTACTGCATTCTCTCCTAGTAGCTGCAGCAATACAAGGCAAGGTAAGAAAGAGAAAGGCCTCAGGGAAGGACAAGCCCTCATTAGTAGGAGTGTTGTTAATCAACACTATCAGAGATCCAACTGAACTTGTGTAAATCTTTCGAAAGGTAACCCCATATTTGTAGATTAACTTCAACTCTTGCCTTAAGAGGGAAAGAGAATTTTCTCTATTGATGTATTTAAACAAAGTTAACTGACTACTCAGTACAAAATGTTTTCCTCTCTTGGTAATTTATGAGGTAAGAACCAGGCTCCAGACTTTTGTTGTGCTCCTGTGGGCATGTACTGGCCCCCTGACCCCTCACCAGAATTCTATCTGGATGTTGTCACATGGGTGATAGGAAACATGAATCAACATTTGGAAACATGAAATCACTGTTATGTTATATATAGTGTGTGTTGAGTATATCCCCCCCCATACACTTAATATGGAATGAAATCTTTACTGAAAAATGTTATACTGACATGGTATAGGTATGTTTGTGTGTGTGTGTCTGTGTGTGTGTATGTGTGATAGTGAAGCTGTATCATCCCAACCTACTGGTACTTTTTATGTAAAGGGAGATTATTTGTATGTGGTTGGTATGTGGAATATGACTCTCTTGCCAAGTACTCTAGTTGCTTACTTTATTTCCTGGGTAATATAATCAGAAAAGCAAAACCCGTAGAATTTAAGGTGTTACACATCTCTTCAGCCTCGAGTGACAAATCACTTTAAATGAAACAAGAATATGTTCATTTGTATTCTAAGCAGAGATGGAAAAATATCCTATAAATTTTTAATCCACCAAGTGGTGTGTATTATACTGAGCTGTTGTCCTGGGTCAGGCTGCATTTCATATCTCCATTTGGAAGGAAAGCTGCTGTGATGCAGAGGACAGAGCCATTCTTCCCCCTGCCCCCAACCCCAACAAATACCAAAATGATGAATTTTAATGAAGGGGTAAAATGATGGGAGTTTATTCTTATCCACATCCGATTCACTGAAGCAGCATGGATTTTTCTTTCCCCTCAAACCAACATGGAACTCACAATGTATTTTAAACTGGAAGAAAAGAAGTAACTCATAGTAAAGAAAAAAATATATTTTAAAATATACTATATTTTAAAATAGAATATATTATATTATTATAACAGTAAGACCCACTTCACTGGCTAAAGTATAAAAAATGAAAGCATTATATATAGTTATTTATCAATTATTAATCTTAAAATATTAATATTATTTATTAAGATAAGCATAATCTTAACAAGTTATATCACATTTAAAAATTATTAATTGCTATATTTCCTGGCAAATTCCATGGACAGAGGAGCCTGGTAGGCTACAGTCCATGGGGTTGCAAATAGTCGGACAGGACTGAGCGATGAACACTTTCTCTTTCAGTTGCTATAGTACAAATCAATCTTTACTACTTCAATCCAAATGTTTACAGTATACATTCTCAAAGTTACTAAAAAGATATATGATATCAGATAGATGATTTATTTTCCACTGCTCACTTATTTATGGCGAGAAGTAGGAGATCAAAACATCTTAGGAAAATCTTGTATTTGAGTGTGAATGTATCTTTCAACCAAAAAGTGAAAGTGAGATTATAAGGTTTTAGGATTTTTGTTGGCTAGGATTGTTTATATATTTTAGGTATGGAGTTTATGTGTTTCAGGTAGAGTTTGTGTATTTCAGGGAGAGTTTATCTGTTTCAGATTTAGGGTATTTAGCCAACCAGATGTGTGTCTGCACTCAATGGTACAATAAAAGTAAGATCCTCTGAATAGTTGAGTGGCCAAAATTCTATTAAACTCTGTCATCCACCAAATTCTCCATTGTAATTTTGGGCACAACATAGTACTCATACTATTCTTAGTTATTCAGTTATTCTTAAGGACTTGGGATATTTTCAGAGTATGGATGAGGGTTTCTCTGGGAACATAATTGAAGTGGGAACCAGGATGAATATTTCCTGCCTGAAATATCTTGTTGTGTTGCCCTGCCCCTGAAGTTCATGTGGTGAACTCAGATGATGGCAGCTGTGAGAAAAACTTTCTTTTGTTATAGTGTAGTTCTATTAAAAAGAGCATTATAATAAGATTTGGATTTGGTGGTAAAACTCAATATGCAGTAAAATATTTTAAAATGGTACTGACTCAAGTTCAGTAGGCATCATAGGTTATGACATTCTCTCTGAACGAGAAGGTCAGAATTTCAGTAGTGCCAGAAATTAAGGCCTACTGGTGTGTGAGGTCATGGGAATGGCCTGGTCCCCAGTAGGAAGGGGAACCCCCTGATGGCCAAGAGGACGTTTGATGTTTGCTCTCGCAGTCTCTGCTTCACCTCTATCTCTGATCTTGGGCTGCATAACCTCCTAACTAACCTAATTGGTGGTCCAGCACACTTCTCCTGCTGTTTAGCCCCAACTTGAATGAAAATGGCTAGATAATTAAGCTCTTTCTTAGCTGCCTCAAGCCTGGCCTTTGTGACAGCTTTGGTCAGCAGGCTGGGTGACCCTGCAGAGCCCTTTTGCCATCATCCCCTTAATTCACTGGGGTGGATTTTTAGCATCCTTACACTGAGGTTTCCTCATTGGGTGCTTTCACTAGTACCTGCCTTGTGTCAGCAAATAGCTCTCTTAACATTGGACATGCCCAAATTATTAAAGCCCCATAAATTACCTCCCAAAGCAGCCTTACACTTGACTGCCTCCACCCTTTACCTTGTTCACCCTCTTTGACCTCGCTGAACAGCAGTTCTTCACACATTTCTTAACAAGGTTGTTTACTCTGCATATCCAAAGAGACTGTGTCTTACATAGTAAGTTCTCAGCTTTGAGCAAAGCACAAGAGGTCTGACTTTTCAGCTGCTAAAAGAATTAACCTTTTAGCTGAGAATGGTCCTTACTACTAGATGTGCTTTCATAGCCCACATTTGTGACCATTTAAGAATGTGCTGTATTTATGGAGATTTTTACATCTACATATAGATCAGTTTCACAAGTCAAAGTAACCCAGGGTGAGTAAACATCTCTGCCAGCTGTGTAGTTAAGAATGCCAACTTATTTTTAAAATAGCTCTGTACAGTCAACCCGATAATTTATGAAAATAGCAGAAAGGAATGGCTATTATGCCAAAATTCACTTGTAATTTCAGACTTCATTTGGACGAGTTATTCAACCTGCTTGAGGGAAATAGCAAGTGAGTCCCAGGGTGGACACATTAGATTCTCAGGAGCTTGGAGTTCTTGGGTGTGAGAGAAAATATTTCTTGTTTTATAAATGTTTACTGAGTTGCTTAGACTGATTTGATAAGTGCATCTAGACCTGTTATAAGATAGATGTTTGACAAATTCTAATTCCCCTCACTAGCTTCCCGGGTGGCTCAGCGGTAAAGAATCTACCTGCTAATCCAAGAGACGTGGGTTTGATCCTGGGTCGGGAAGATCCCCTGGATAAGGAAAATGGCAACCCACTCCAGTATTCTTGCCTGAGACAGAGGCAAGACAGAGGATCCTGGAGGGCTACAGTCCATGAGGTTGCAAAAGAGTCAGACACGACTTAGCAACTAAACAACAACTCCCCTCACCTTTAGTGGTTCCTGGCTTCTTTGTGTGTGTATTCTGGGTGTATTTATTCACACTGATTGTATCTGCAGCCCAGACACTCCATGCTGCCAACCTGTTCTCTTCTTCCCCACCCTCTCCCTCTCTGCCACTCGCTGTGACACACCACCCACTCCACTGTAGGTGCCCTGCACAAAGGGACATTCTCACAGTCATAACACCCCCTTCCATTCTCTTCTTCCCTTTTTGTCCCAGTGTATTTTCACTTTCCCATTTCTTGTTTTTCTCTGCTTGTCACGGGGTAGAGTACTTGGTCCCAGGGCATGGTACTGAGAAAGGAGGACGAAACGTGGCAGCATGAAGCAGGATAAAGGCCTTACAACTTGATACAGCTGAAGAGTTTTTCTGTTCGAAGGGCGCCTCTTGAATGTGGATCAAGTGGTAGTTGTACATTGTTCTACTTTTGATGGTACTTGAGAATTCAGTCATCATTGCAGGGTGAAGGGGGAGCAGAAAAATTGAACGGAACAGATTCAGAATTATCTCAAACACGAACTAGGAAAATGGAGTGATTCCACAAAAATACTTCCTGAAAAACACCGAACACGAAACTCTAGGATGCTATATGGAGCCCTCACTTAAAATGGAAAAGGACACAGATCTTTGAGCTTTCTAGGCTTTTATGTGTCCCTGTACAGTGAAGCAGGTCTATGGAAGGGAAGGTTTAGAGAGAAGGGAAGGTTGGGCCAGGTAGAAAGAACTGGCCTCCCATTAGTGGGGTTGTAGGGAAAGAACTGTATCAGGGCAGCCTGCAGCTTCCTTGGGATTCATCTGGAATTCTCCCACTTATCCTCCTGAATAAGAATGTTCTCATTCAAAAATAAAGCAACTATGGTTTCCCTAATTTCTATTGAAAAATAATGATAGAATTCAAGTTGTCGAACATTTGGCTTCTGCTGCTGCTACAGTACAGTCTCAAACAAGATGATCTACAGTTTAGCCCCAAATGACAGAATTTTAATTTTGAGCAATTGCCGTAGCTCAGTGCTCTCAGAGACCTCCCTGGCATCATGAGTCCTGCTATCTTGGAAAGCGAAATGTAGCTGCCAGAGCACAAATATTAGAGTTAAAATCCTGCCTTGATGAAGGAGATCTTGGGACGTAATGGAGAGAGTAACACGAAAACTTACATTACTGTATGTAAAATAGATAGCCAATGGGGAATTTGCTGTATGGCTCGGGAAGTCAAACCTGGGCTCTGTAACAACCTAGAGGGGTGGGATGGGGGGAGAGGTGGGAGGGAGGTTCAAAAGGGAGGGGATATATGTATACCTATGACTGATTCATGCTGATGTTTGGCAGAAACCAACACAATTCCTGTAAAGCAATTATCCTTCAATTAAAAAATAAATTAATTTAAAATTAAAAAAAATACTGCCTTCACTTAGGCTGATTCATATTAATGTTCGGCAGAAAACAACACAATTGTATAAAGCAATTATCCTTCAATTAAAAATAAATTAATTTAAAATAAAAACATATCCTGCCTTCATACTTAGGCAGCTTTCACTTTCTAGCTTGCCCAGCAAGCCCCTTCACTTCTCTGGATCTCAGATTTCAGTGAGATTCTGCAAATTAAGATACTCACAACCAAAGCATAGAGTTGTTATGATGATTAATTGCAATTATGCCTGTTTGAGGTGCTCAGCCCTTACCATGGTGTATGATACATTTAAGCTTATAAGTTTTCCCTCTTTCTTTCTTTACTTTTCCTGAACAAGCAGGAAAATCGCAAGTAGAAGAAATGCAGTTTTTTAAGACAATATGGTTTATCTCAAAGTAACCTAGATCAGTGTTTTCAGACTGTCATAAAATCGTACCTAAAATCTCTCTATGAAACAGATAATACGGGGCTTGGGTAGGGGCCTGGGGTTTCCATGCTTCAGTTCCCCAAGCAGCATTTACATTGTGCTCTGTGTAAACAGCACCACCAATTTCATGTAAAGAGTTACTCCTAGAGTTGTGTGATGTGAGGTGTATTCTTTGGTGTCTTCGTGAACTACATCACTCTGGGCCATGGGTAATTTACTGGAATTGCTTATTTTCTCCAAATTTGCTTGTTTATCTGAGATACTTTTTTAGTGGCATCCTCCTGGATTCACAAACAATATATCATAGTTGTAACCACCCTTTCTCTCTGAAATCAACAGGAGAGAAGCGCAGGCTTAGTGGAAGCACCAAGGGTTTGGGCCTGAGACACACACAGCTCCCTTGAGGCATTTCACTGGGAGACAGGAAGTCCATCTTTAGGCAACATGAGCCAGCCATCAGCACATTTCTCAAGGATTATGGCTTGTCCTTGGCTTTACTCTGATGCCTGAGGTCAGGATGAGCTAGAAGATGTACTCAAATCCCTGGCATGTTGTGTATTTCCTGCTGATAATTTGTAAACAATAGATTTGAATAGAAAGTTATGGAAAAAGTTTCTTGAATAACTGAGCTCCCTTACATCTGCTTATTGATGCTTAACTCGATGGAGCATCAGCACCCAGAATATTAAATCCTTTTTATACAATTAGGTTGTGCGCTTATGCATGCTAACAAGGTATGAGTGTGGGATGTTTATCTTCTCCCTGAGGATTAGAAATTCTTTTGGCAGGTACTGTCTCTTTCCATTTCACTGTGTAATATGTGCCCAGAGGCAACTATTCTTTGCCAGAGTGCATCCTCCTAACAACAGAAATTGATGATGGTGAGGAATAATCTGAAATGTGTGTCTCAAAAATGTTGCATTTTCCTTTCACTAATACAGGCACTAACCACTTCGTGGTTGTCCTCCTGCATCTGTTATATCTATTATGTTGGTTTTTAAGATAAGATCTTTATTTTGTAATCTTTTGAAGATGAGAAATAAAAATTGATAAAGTATAAATGCCATTCTTTGTTTTTGATTTGGGGCAAATGACTTAAATGGCTAAAGCAAGAACCAGATTTTAATTCTAAACCTCAGTTGACATTATTTTGAAATTTGGAAAATGTCTTCTGTTCTCATTGTGTTTGAGTTTCATTTGTTTGTTTTCCTTTTTCCAATCTTGTTGTATCTAAGAACTGAACTAAATGTCTCGATCAGCAGTTCCTCTGATGTTTCCAACCCAGTCTCCATCAGGTAATTGAATAATACCTTTGGAATCTGATTGCTGGGACAGAGAGCACTGAATCTGTTATTCTCAGCAGGGGCACTGTCGTGGGTTGCAAAGAGACAAGGAGCAAGAGGAAGAAGGAGACGGAAAAATTACTATGTCTCTGGAACTTCTTAACCTGGTGGTCCATGTGACTATACCAACTATTTGCGAGTGTTCGTTATGTTGTAGATATATGAGTTGACATTCACCAGGGTAGTTCTATCAGATATTTTATCATCCTTTGCAACCAAATTTGGAAGCAATTATACCTTACCTTTTCATGGCTTAGTAATAGATACTTCATAAATGTCTGTAGGCATCCAAGGTTAGGCTGCCACAAATGTGGTAGGGGCTGTGTGTTTACTACTTGTAGTACATCAATTTGACATATTGTTTATTTGCTTCCTCCCCTCTGCTTACCACAGTGGGTCTCAGTGCTTATATGTGAAACCAAGAGAAGTTATTTGAAACGAAAATGAGTATTAATAATCTATCACATAGGTGGCCACTGGCTGTAATTCATTCTAAGTAATGCTAGTAAGGACTATGAACACATGGTTGAGAGTCTTCAGATGAATGACTGATTCTATCACATGGAAAAAGCAGTGGGCAGCTACACCCCTGCAAGCTTTAACATGTGTGTCTACATCTTTTATAGGAGTATCATTTTCTTCTATCTGATATCACCCAAAATCAGCATTCCATCAGCTGGGACTGGGTCATAGTTCTGTCACAGAGACAGATTTTTTTGTGTGTAACATTATACCTCTACCATGGATAGCAATATATTTTCAATAAAGGCCTGATAATTCTTGACATTATCCTCATTTTGTAGGTGAGTAAGATAGAAGTTGTGTGGGAATGCTGCATACTATCATTATATATATATATATATATATTTATATATATATATATATATATCAAACTTGCAAATTTGAAAAAAAGTACAAGCTTCCCCCCGCCCCGCCCCCAGTCTGCATCCAGGGGTCAGGAAAGAAAAGTAGAAACTTGCTCAGCTTATTAGCAAAGAAATAGATTCAATGGCAGTTGAGCTTTAATTAGGGAAGTAGATCCTAGGCTGAGTTAGGTAAGTTTGCTTTCAGAAGATTTGGATGGGTTATGGGCAGGAAAAGGCCTGTCTTCACAGTGTCTCAGGGCCTCAGGGAAGTCATGTACCCTTTTGTCTCTTTTGTGCAGAGTTGGCAATTCCTTTTCTTCAAGGCTGGAGGGAAATGCATAGAACAGAAACATGGTGCCAGGGAGGTATAATCAACAAGGAGAAATCTAAATTAAATCTTTGCAGGTTGTTAAAGGCCCAAGAAAATCCTGCTGAAATGCTGGTGCTGAGTTTGTGTGGTGGACAGCTTGAGGCCCTAAGGAAATTCCAATCCTCTGCAATAGAGCAGGTAAAAATAACAATAAAAATGACAGAGATAGCAGCAGCCGCAGTGATCCTATGGACAGCTGACATTTACGAAGCAATTTCTAGGTGTAGGTTATTGTGGTCAGTATTGAACATGCATAATCTTATTTAATACAGTAGTCACAGAAAGACATTATCACATCCATTTTACAAATGAGGCAGTTGAAGTATACTGAGGTTAAATCACTTGCTTAAGGTCACACAACTAGTATTAACAATAGGTTAAATGTATGCAAAAGGGAACCATGTTGTTCTTAGGTGTTTGTAGTTCTGTAGCTTTTTTTCTGGGAGTAAAGCAATGATTCTCACTCCTGGCTGTGCTTTAGAATCACTTGGGGAGATTTAAAAACGGATGCCTGATCCTACCTCCCAAACATACTTTCATTGATCTGGGGCGTGACTTGTGAATATTAAAAGCTCCCCAGGAGATTATAATGTGGTGACCTGCTCATAGGTAACCTCTCTTTTGTTGTCTCTAGACTTTCATTTGATTTCATCATTTACTTTAACCATAATTTGTGAGCATCTTATTTATTATCTGATACCTTATTTTGTCTATCCTTTGTAGCAGAATATAGCTCTGTGAAGGCACAAACCATGTTGATTTTACCCCTGTATCTCCAGAGTCTATGTTGGATAAGTGAAAATGAATGAGAATCATTCAGTTCAGTTCAGTTCAGTTCAGTCGCTCAGTTGTGTCTAACTTTTTGCAACCCCATGGACTGGAGCCTGCCAGGCCTCCCTGTCCATCACCAACTCCCAGAGTTTACCCAAACTCATGTCCATTGAGTCAGTGATATCATCCAACCATCTCATCCTCTGTCGTCCCCTTGTTCTCCCACCTTCAATCTTTCCCAGCATCAGGATCTTTTCAAATGAGTGAGCTCTTTGCATCAGGTGGCCAAAGTACTGGAGTTTCAGCTTCAACATCAGTCCTTCCAATGAACACCCAGGGCTGATCTCCTTTAGGATGGACTGGTTGGATCTCCTTGCAGTCCAAGGGACTCTCAAGAGTCTTCTCCAACACCACAGTTTGAAAGCATCAATTCTTCGGCACTCAGCTTTCTTCACGGTCCAACTCTCACATCCATACATGACTACTGGAAAAACCATAGCCTTGACTAGATGGACCTTTGTTGGCAAAGTAATGTCTCTGCTTTTTAATATGCTGTCTAAGTTGGTCATAAGTTTCCTGCCAAGGAGTAAGCATCTTTTAATTTCATGGCTGCAGTCACCATCTGCAATGATTTTGGAGCCCCAAAAATAAAGTCAGCCACTGTTTCCCTATCTATTTGCCATGAAGTGATGGGGCCAGTTGCCATGATCTTAGTTTTCTGAATGTTGAGCTTTAAGCCAACTTTTTCACTCTCTTCTTTCACTTTTGTCAAGAGGCTCTTTAGTTCTTCTTCACTTTCTGCCATAAGGGTGGTGTCATCTGCATATCTGAGGTTATTGATATTTCTCCCAGCAATCTTGATTCCAGCTTATGCTTCATCCAGCCCAGCATTTCTCATGATGTACTCTGCATATAAGGTAAATAAGCACGGTGACAATATACAGCCTTGACGTACTCCTTTTCCTATTTGGAACTAGTCTGTTGTTTCATGTCCAGTTCTAATGGTTGCTTCTTGACCTGCATACAGATTTCTCAAGAGGGAGGTCAGGTGGTTTGGTATTACAATCTCTTTCAGAATTTTCCACAGTTTTTTGTGATCCACACAGTCAAAGGCTTTGGCATAGTCAATAAAGTAGAAGCAGATGTTTTTCTGGAACTCTCTTGCTTTTTCGATGATCCAGCAGATGTTGAAAATTTGACCTCTGGTTTCTCTGCCCTTTCTAAAACCAGTTTGAACATCTGGAAGTTCATGGTTCACGTATTGCTGAAGCCTGGCTGGAGAATTTTGAGCTTTACTTGCATGCAATTGTGTGGTAGTTTGAACATTCTTTGGCATTGCCTTTCTTTGGGATTGGAATGAAAAATGACCTTTCCAGTCCTGTGGCCACTGCTGTGTTTTCCAAATTTGCTGGCATATCGAGTGCAGCACTTTCACAGCATCATCTTTTAGGATTTGAAATAGCTCAACTGGAATTCCATCATGTCCACTAGCTTTGTTTGTAGTGATGCTTCCTAAGGCCCACTTGACTTCACATTCCAGGATGTCTGGCTCTAGGTGAGTGATCACACCATCGTGATTATCTGGGTTGTGAAAATCTTTTTTGTACAATTCTGTGTATTCTTGCCACCTCTTCTTAATATATTCTGCTTCTGTTAGGTCCATACCGTTTCTGTCCTTTATTGAGCCCATCTTTGCATGAAATGCTCCCTTGGTATCTCTAATTTTCTTGAAGAGATCTCTAGTCTTTCACAACCTATTGTTTCCCTCTATTTCTGTGCACTGATCACTGAGGAAGGCCTTCTTATCTCTCCTTACTATATGAGTATCATCTCTCTGTAAAAATATCACATATCAGAAAGTACTCATGCTTCAGTTTTTCAAGCTAGTGTTTAACACTTTTATTGAAATAGTCCTTTACTTAAGGTGCGAGGCTGCTGGTAATTTTTCCTTATAATTGACCACATAAGACAGTCAGGTGGAGGAGGAGGTGAGGAAGAAGAGAGAACAGGAGCCCAGGGGGATCAGTGGTGTGGAACTGTGCTCCCGAGAGGAAAATTCTTTACACAACAGTTTTTCAGGAAAAATAGGCTTTTATTTGATTAAAGTGACGTTTTAAACTTCAATATAATTTTTGATTCAAACCTTTAAAATCAATGTATATTTAAAATGGATAACCAATAAGGACCTACAGTATAGCACATGGAACTCTGCTCAATGTTATGTGGCAGTCTGGATGGGAGGGGCGTTTTGGGCGGGGTGGCAGTGGATACGTGTATATGTATGGCTGAGTCCCTTTGCTGTTTACCTGAAACTATCACAACGCTGTTTGTTAATCAGCCGTATCCCAATACAAAAAGTTTTGCAAAGATCAAGTCAATGTAAATGAGTGACTTCATGGATGCTGTAGGATGGATGAAGATAACCTGGACTGGGAACCTTTGGCTTACCTAATGCTGCAGGGAAGAAATCTGCTTTCATAGAGTGCAAGCTGGTGTAGGCTGGGCTGGGCTGTGTCATGTCAGGACTAGCAGAAGCAAGGCTCCCTTGTGTCTAGTTTAGTTCTAGGCTAGATGATTAATAAAACCAAAAGACATCTTTCAACCTGGAATATAATTCAGGCCCTAACAGCTCATCAATCTGCTATTGCTTTGCAGAGCAAAAATTTAATACATAATAAATAATTTTTCACTGCCTCAAAAGGAATGAAAATTTTTTGTAAAAGTATTTCCCATTTTAAGGTTAACCATCATCACACCACTAATGCTTGATCATACACTTAATTTGAAATCCAAATACTGAAGATTTAAACTGAAATTTTACCCATAAAATGAATGATTAACTTGGTGAGCTGTGATCTCTATATGTAGTTCCAATATTTACAAAGACATGATGTAAAGGAGCAGTTGGAAGCAAAGCTGGGCTGGGAATACACTAAATTGGGGTATGTATTTATAGATTAATGATTAGTGTCATGGACTATTTTAAATTTTATTTAACAGATATTTTTAGTAATACTAACATAGACCAGACAGTTATGAGCACATTATAAACATTAACTCATTAAATCATTGTACCAACTCTATGGAGTAGATATACTATAGTTATCATCTCTATTGAAGACAAGGCACTAAGGCACAGAGACGTTAGGTAGCTCGTTTGATGACACAGCACGTAAGTGATAAGATAGGACACACCATCTCCAACAGGAAGGGGAAATGTATCTGGCTGGCAGTTTTCTGTCATGGGCTGTTAAGTGCTAGTGATGATAGAGAAGAGGGATGCTGAAGAGATTTGGGAGAAAGGGGTACCCACAGTTTAGGATACATTGTGTCTTCAGTGCCCACTGGGCATCTCAGTAGCAGAAGAACCAAGATGCATGATCTTAATGCCATGTGACATTGCTTCTTGATGCACATATTCTTGTTGGGACTCTGAACCTTGGATAGACCTTATTTTGACAACTTTCCAGTAGGAAATGTCCACAGGAGGTAGTCTATGCCTATCCCATTCCACAGATATTTTTGTACCATACACACGTCACCAAGTCTAATAGAATTAGATGCCATCAATTAAAGTATATATAATTAAGTGTTTTTTAAAGCTGTAGTTAATCAGATCATGACAGAGTTGTATGAATAAATTTTAAACTCCTATTAATACTTCTAATGCTAAGCACTTACAGTTAAAATCAATATTTTTCTCAAAGTAATGACTCTAGATGCTGGATTATATCATTTAAACATAAAACTTTCTGTGATAAATATGCACTGGGGAATTATCTTACATATAACTTTCAGGAAAAGTGGAAGAGCTAAAAGGTTTGGACAAGACCACATATAACAATTTATTATTTTATTTAGAAATATATTTTTAATAATAAATACACACTTAAAGCATTGTAAAAGTATGAATTCTACAATAGTACATGACTTCTAAGAAGTCAAGACAAAATGACTGTTACTCAGCTGATAATTAATGTTTATTATAAATGATCATTTGTGCTTAGAGTTGTCAAAACGATGATAGAGTTGTGTATTTTATCTGCTATAGTACTTTGGAGCTTCTTCAGGTAAGTCATATAACAGCATTAATAGGAACATCCTCTTGATATGAAGCTTAACAATTTTATTGTTCTTTATATTCTTTGTTTCCCTAAGAAAGTCTAAACTATAAGTTCTCTCTGCCTTCAAGGAAGGAGGAATTTGAAAAGTTAGTTTTGTAAAAGAATTAAGAGTGTAAGCTCTAGAGACAGACTTGTATAAATTCACATCCCAGCTCCAGCGCTTATTAGCTACAACAGTCTTGGGCAAATTATTTAATTTTTGTGTGCCAAAGTTCCCCAATCTATAAAAGGGGATAAAAATTATACCAACCTCTAGTAGATGTGGGAATTAAATGAGTTAATATATGTTAATAATATATAGCTATTAGGACAGTGCATACTTAGCAGGTGGTTTAGTGGTAAAGAATCCACCTGCCAGTATAGGAGACACGGGTTCCACCCCTGGATCAGGAAGATCCCTTGGAGGAGGAAATGGCAAGCCACTCCAGTATTCTTGCCTGGGAAATCCCATGGACTGAGGAGCCTGGTGGGCATAGTCCATAGGGCTGCAAAGAGTTGGACGTGACTGAAGCTACTTAGCACCCATGCACTACCTACAGTAAATGTTCAATTAACACCGGATATTATTTTTAGCCAAATGACTAATAATCATTTTTTCCCAATAATTATATATCAAGATCTTTGACTCAAGATCTTAGAATAATGTGCTCTGCAGGCCTAGTATGAAATAGTGAAGAGAGAATAATAGCAGCTCATGCTTGTTGAGCGCTTAACAGTGCATCAGGCTCTTTTCCAGGCACTTTGCATGTACACTTTTAGTATGTCAAGAAGAAACAAGAAAAACTAATTAATCGAGAAAATGTCTTTGATAACACGATAGAAAAGAACTTTCCTTATATCTAAAATGTCCCCTAAGTGAGGGCGAGAGGAGAAGGGGATAACAGAGGATGAAATGGTTGGATGGCATCACCAATTCAATGGACATGAGTCTGAGTAAACTCTAGGAGTTGGTGATGGACAGGGAGGCCTGGAATGCTGCAGTCCATGGGGTCGCGAAGAATCGGACATGACTGAGTGACTGGAATGAACTGAACTGAACTGAACTGAACTGAAGTTGGGGTAAGAGACCTCTGGTCCTGGTTAGAAGGGCCTTGGATGTGGCTTTCCAGCAGCCCAGCCCTGAATGAAATAGTTGATTGGTGCTCCTGGGCCCATGAGACCACACACTTTTGTAAAAGATTCCTGATGGAAAGATTTCCACTGGGGAAGGAAGTACCAAAAGACCCTCAAAGTAGGGTTGCTTTTCCCAACTTGAGTCTTTCCTGCAGATTAGACAGCTGTCACTAGAGGGCGCACTGCCCACGTTTGTGCATGAGGACTAGGCTAGGTCTCCTGTCCATGGACATCTCTGAAGATTTTCACTTAGAAATCTAGAGCAGTCCTTTCATGGGGAGAGCTACCTCCCCAGTATGGAGGCTGACCCACTCCACGTGGACATACTTCCTCTTCTCACAGCATCCTGCTTGTCTGTAAGACCGGAAGGGGTGGAGGGTTCTGATCACTCAGGGGGAGGGGGCATTATTGTGGAGCCTCTTAAAACTTCTGAGCTGTGACAGTGATTAATAATCCCTACGTGGCACTAATATTTGGTTTATATTTGTGCTTATTCCAGAGACTTTAAAAAAGTGTACTATGTCCTATAGCAGGACAGAAAAGGTGTGTTCTATACCTGTATTTCCCTGAATCTATGTGAACTTAGGCAAGCCATTTAGTATGCTACCCATTTTCATCATCTGAATGATCAAGGAGTTGGGTTATAAGATTGATGTGAAAAATATCTAAGTTATGACTTTGAACTCAATTTGCTGATTCTGAATGCCTGTAGAAGATCATGCTTATAGAAAACTTATAGAAGATCTTTGAAGCAAGATTACAGCAATATGATTTGCAGATTGGCATGAATGAGGGCTGATAAAAGTCTTGGAGCAGACTTTGGTGACAGGGCTGACAAATTTGTTAAGGAGGAAAAAATAGGCTGGGAAATAGAAACAAGATGGTGACTGCTGGAGAAATTAATGAAGGCCCTTGCCCTCTGGTGATACAAGGCAGGGGTTTGGAGACATTTGTGCTTTGGATAGATTTGTAGGATATATATGTATATGTGTATGTGTGTGTGTGTGTGTATATATATATATATATATATATATATATATATATATATATATATATAAAATTGACAGCTTATTTCTGATTTCTTTAGATTATTTAATCTTCTTAACCCTGAGAACTTACAGAAGAGTAGAAAACTATGCTTAGGTACCTGGACAAAAAAGGAGAAGTTAGGAAGAATTGCAGTGATTATATTTTAGCTTCTTGGTCCCTGGTACTTGGCAGCATGATGCAGTCTTTCATGCATCCAGGTCTACTTCCGTTACGAAGAATGTGGCATAGAGGGAAGCGATATTAATCACTCCTTGTGGATCATGGTTATAGCTGTATGAGTGGCACAATATAACTGTGATCTTGAAGAGAACCAAGGAAGAGAAGTCAGCCTCAGGGGATAGATATACACCAGCCATAGCAGGTGGGACTCTCCCAGCTTCCGTGCAGCAGAGTCAAACCAGTTTGTCATTGGTTCTTCCTCTTTAAAGCATCAAAAGTGAGTATGTATCTGTCCTTGGTATATTTCTTTCTCAGACTCATAACATGGAGACTGTATCTAATTACTTTCTCTTACACAGAGGTAAAGTTTTAAATAAATTTAAAAAGTTCTTTTGGGGGGGTTAGTTTCAGTGTATCAGTGGAGAGATCTTTAGATATGTTATTCTCACTGTTCAGATTTTTCACATTGCCTTATATATATATATATATACATAGGTAAAGAAAAGGAGAGAGAAAAAATCTGTGGGAGGATGTTTCTTGCCTAGGCTGAAATATCTTTTATATTTTCTTACTGTAAATTTCTAAGGCAGAAGTTCTCAAACTTCAGGTCATGATGCCCTTAGTATTCCAGTGCCCTTTCACAGCACATCTTCGCTGAAGAAATACCTAACTGTTCTGTTTACTAATTAGTTAGGTTCCAACAACTTAAGCATTTATACTCAACAACCTAATAGCCATTTGAAAATTTAAAAACTGTATTCTTAATTAACTACAGTTGCTTGTGTGCATCTCTTTGGCGCTTCCCAGTTTCTCAGATTTGGGAAGCAGATTATCTCTCTCTCACTTTCTGTTCCACATTTATTTTTTGAAATACTTGTTTTATATCACAGCAACTACCCAAAATGTAGTTTTATGGATATTTGACCATCACAGAAGGAATATAATGTGATCTAATGTTGAAACTATGAACTACCTCGAGCTTGCAGTTTGTGCTATGTGTAAAAGCTGTCAAATATTTTTTTTCCTCAAAAATTTAAAACAACTGAGATCACTGTGGTGTCCCAGGGTGCCTTGGTGCACAGTTTGGCAACTGTGACTCTAAGGTTAGTTAATGAAACATAAAGGGTGGAATTTAAAAAATTCCACTGCAGTAGAAGGTTGAGCAGCTAAAACCTTCTCGATTGCCTGTCACTATCCAGATGGTGGGTAGTTGAGAAATTACAATTTGAGCAAGCAGAAATGCAGATGTGGTACTAGCTGGGGGAAAGAATGATGGCTGTCTTGGAAAGGAACCAAGAGAGCAATCTTGGCTTATTCTGACTTGAGTATTGTGAAGGTCCTAGGAAGACAGAGTCAAGTTCACATGAAGGTGTCCAGCCTCAGTGGTTGTCGGTAAAGTGCATGGGTTTCATACATATAAAGGTCCCAGATAATCTCAGTGTCTGTAGAGCTTCACCATGTAATGTTTGGTATGTGTGTCATATAAACTCACTGAAGTTTGTGAGGTTGATTCTCTTCCCTGCATTTCATAAAAACTCATGTGCAAAAGGGCAATATGCTGTCAGTATTCTTTGTGGAATTCAGGTGTTACATTTATTACTACTTGCTGTTAAAAGTAGCATTCCCTAAAATGTGTTCTATGGGAATTAATTGGTGCTACTCCAAAATAATTTTTCTATGGTTATATATATTTTTTTAATTTATTTTATTGAAATATATTTGAGTTACAATGTTGCATTAATTTATACTGTAGAGGAAAGTAATTCAGCTATATATATATATATATGTAAATTTTTTTTATATTCTTTTCCAATATGGTTTATCACAGGGTATTGAATAGATTTCCCTGTGCTATATAGTAGGGCCTTAGTGTTATCTATTCTATATATAATAGTTTGCATCTGCTAATCCTAAATTCCTGATCTATACCTCCCTGCTCACCAGAAACCACAAGTTTGTTCTCTATGTCTGGGAGCCTGTTTCTGTTTTGTAGGTAAGTTCATTTGTGTAATATTTTAGATTTCACATGTAAGTGATATCATATGGTATTTGTCTTTCTTTTTCTGACTTCACTTAGTATGATAATCTCTAGGCCTATCCATGTTGCTGCAGATGACATTAGTTCATTCTTTTTTTATGGCTGAGTGGTATTTCATTGTGTGTGTGTGTGTGTGTATGTGTGTGTGTGTATGTATACTATGTATAGTAGGATGTTTTTGATGAATACTGGATTAAAACAAATTAAGCAAGGCTTCATAGAGCCTTTAATATGGTAGTGGATTTTACCAAATTTCAAGAGGAGAAATAGTATATGTTCCCCAAGATTTGTTGAGCAAGGAAACTTTTGATGATACTCATGTTTCATAGGATACCCTTGGGAAAAATAGCTCCAAATCTATTTAATCTGCATTTTACAAAAGCTAATATTTGAATAGATATTTGTTAATCAGGCTTCTGATCAATCTGATATTGTCTTCTAGATAGGCTTACAACTTCCAGCTCTAACATTATACCTATCAGTTCAGTTCAGTTCAGTCGCTCAGTCGTGTCCGACTCTTTGCGACCCCATGAATTGCAGCACGCCAGGCCTCTCTGTCCATCACCAACTCCCGGAGTCTACCCAAACCCATGTCCATCGAGTCGGTGATTCCATCCAACCATCTCATCCTCCATCGTCCCCTTCTCCTCCTGCCCCGAGTCCTACCCAGCATTAGGGTCTTTTCCAATGAGTCAACCCTTCGCATGAGGTGGCCAAAGTATTGGAGTTTCAGCTTCAACATCAGACCTTCCAATGAACACCCAGGATTGATCTCCTTTAGGATGGATTGATTGGATCTCCTTGCAGTCCAAGGGACTCTCAAGAGTCTTCTCCAACACCACAGTTCAAAAGCATCAATTCTTTGGCGCTATGGAAGAGTGCAATCTGTTCTAAGACTTTTTTTTTTGGCATACTTGTTGTCCGTAATGCAATATGGTTAAAGTATGTATCATCTGTATAGTATTATTGGGTTTTCAATATACTAGTGATGAGTTAAGTTTGTAGCACAATCCAGAATTTATTGACAACCTCCTTGCAAGTGAATGCTTCTAGTTATTGTAGTATAACAATGCATATCTATTTCCAGACATCTGTATGGTCTCCAAGTCTATTAATACACAGCAAACACCCTCTTCCAACAACACAAGAGAATACTCTACACATGGACATCACCAGGTTGTCGACACCAAAATCAGATTGATTATATTCTTTGCAGCCAAAGATGGAGAAGCTCTATACAGTCAGCAAAAACAGGACCGGGAGCTGACTGTAGATCGGATCATAAACTCCTTATTGGCAAATTCAGACTGAAATTGAATAAAGTGGAGGAAACCACTAGACCATTCAGGTATGACCTAAATCAAATCCCTTATGACTATACAGTGGAAGTGAGAAATAGATTTAAGGGACTAGATCTGATAGACAGAGTGCCTGATGAACTATGGATGGAGGTTCATGACATTGTACAGCAGACAGGAATCAAGACCATCCCCAAGAAAAAGAAATGCAAAAAGCAAAATGGCTGTCTGAGGAGGCCTTACAAATAGCTGTGAAAAGAAGGGAAGCAAAAAGCAAAGGAGAAAAGGAAAGATATTCCCATCTGAATGCAGAGTTCCAAAGAATAGCAAGGAGAGATAAGAAAGCCTTCTTCAGCTATCAATGCAAAGAAATAGAGGAAAACAATAGAATGGGAAAGACTAGAGAACTCTTCAAGAAATTTAAAGATACCAAGGGAACATTTCATTCAAAGATAGGATCAATAAAGGACAGAAATTGTATGGACCTAACAGAAGCAGGGGATATTAAGAAGAGATGGCAAGAATACACAGAAGAACTGTACAAAAAGATATTTACGACCCAGATAATCATGATGGTGTGATCACTCACCTAGAGCCAGACATCCTGGAATGTGAAGTGAAGTGGGCCTTAGGAAGCATCACTATGAACAAAGCTAGTGGAGGTGATGGAATTCCAGTTGAGCTATTTCAAATCCTAAAAGATGATGCTGTGAAAGTGCTACATTCAACATGCCAGCAAATATGGAAAACTCAGCAGTGGCCACAGGACTGGAAAGGTCAGTTTTCATTCCAATCCCAAAGAAAGGCAATGCTAAAGAATGTTCAAACTACTGCACAATTGCACTCATCTCACACACTAGTAAAGTAATGCTTAAAATTCTCTAAGCCAGGCTTCAGCAATACGTGAACCATGAACTTCCAGATGTTCACACTGGTTTTAGAAAAGGCAGAGAAACCAGAGATCAAATTACCAGCATCCAGCTGGATCATCAAAAAAGCGAGAGTTCCAGAAAAGCATCTATTTCTGCTTTATTGACTATGCCAAAGCCTTTGACTGTGTGGATCACAATAAACTGGAAAATTCTGAAAGAGATGAGCATACCAGACCACCTGACCTGCCTCTTGAGAAACCTGTATGCAGGTCAGGAAGCAAAAGTTAGAACTGGACATGGAACAACAGACCAAATAGGAAAAGGAGTACATCAAGGCTGTATATTGTCACCCTGCTTATTTATCTTATATGCAGAGTACATCATGAGAAATGCCGGTCTGGAGGAAGCACACGCTGGAATCAAGATTGCTGGGAGAAATATCAATAACCTCAGATATGCAGATGACACCACCCTTATGGCTGACTAAAGAGCCTCTTGATGAAAGTGAAAGAGGGGAGTGAAAAAGTTGGCTTAAAGCTCAGCGTTCAGATAACTAAGATCATGGCATCTGGTCCCAATAGACTTTATTCTTCTGGGCTCCAAAAAAGATGGTGACATGGGATGTGGCAGGAAAAACCAAGTAAACTCAGCGTTCATTTAAGACGACGGAGGATGAGATGGTTGTATGGCATCACTGACTCAATGGACATGAGTTTGGGTAAACTCCAGAAGTTGGTGATGGACAGAGAGGCCTGGCATGTTGCGCTTCATTGGGTCGCAAAGAGTTGGACAGGACAGATTGACTGAAATGAACTGAACTGAGCTATTCATTTTGAGTTTGCATTAGAATGGGGCAGGCTTCTCCTTGCAGGAGTCTTCACAATTAGTGTTATGGGGAGTGGAGAGAAATGTGTGCTTGAACACATTGGTGATATGGCTGAACTGAGCCTAGCATGACTTTCATGCTCCCCAAAGTTCCCTGTCTCAGGAAGTCTGTGAGTTTGGGATCAGGGATTATACTGATCGACATCCTTCAGAGGAGGGAAATTTAAGAGAAAGGAAGGAAGAAGTATTTTCAGTAAAGTTAGTGAGAAAGGCTCAGAGAGTCCCTGTTTGGTGCTGAGATCATCATGTCACTGTTTAGGGACCTCTAGTTCATGGCTCAGTGCATTTCTAAGTGTTATGCTTTGGAAAGCTTCCCTTTTCAATTCCAGACTGATAGCAAGCAGTTGTGTATCTACTCTTTGGTTTATGGTAGAGAATAAGGTCCTTCTCAGTCTAAATTGGAAAAAGAATAAGCTTTTGCTACAAATAAATTAGATGAAAAGAAATGAAATGATTACCTTGTGCTTATGAAAATGACTGTCATGAGATTTCATGTTAAAGACTATCAGGTTATATTATTTGGATTCTGTGTTTTTGTTTCCCGTAGAAAGGATGTCCAACCTAGTGTTGATAGGAAAACTAAATAAGAGCATGGTATTATGCTAACTCAGAGCTAGAAAAAGCATTTGTTATAAGCTGCTAAGACTTAATAACAAAACTAAATGTAGTCCAGATATTTATATTTCTTTATCTCTTGGGTTAATTGAATGTCCTTAAAAATATAGAGAGATTAGAATACTGTTGAAAATAAACTTTAGTGGGCTTAATATTGAAGCTTTTATTATTATTATTTTTAGGTAAAAGGATTGTTGAGTAGCAAAAGTATCCCTTCTCTACTCTCTCTTTTTTTTAGTTTACCATATTTATGGCTGTATTGAGTAAACAAATTCTGATACTATGACCATACACTCTTTCTCTTTATGATGGCTACAAATTCAAATAATAGACAAAATATCTCAGAAAAATAAATCTCTTCTTGAGTGTGGAATTTTATGTCTCAAACATATATAATGAAAATATAAATATGTATATCTATATAGTAGAAGTATGGGTTTATAGAAGTTGAAATATCAGATATGTAGACATTATTCTGTTTCTGGATATATCTAGAGTAAATAAATTGATTTTGTTATAGAAATGAGGAAAAATTTAAGGGATTTCTTCAAGTAAATATTTTATTTAAAAAGCCTTATTTAAGAACAGAGGTAAGTTCTGTTAGGACTTGGGAGATCCATTTCTGTGGAAGTGAATTCTCAGAGTGCAAGGTTGCTGTAAGAAGGAAGAACTAAGATTTTGCTATCTAGATTTGAATATGACAGCGGTTAATTTTGGACAGTGAAGGGCATTGTTTGAAGCAGAGCTTGGCCCGTAGAGAGGGAACTGGGAAAGGGTGGGGAGGAACAGAAGCTGCACCTGGCACAGCTGAAAGAACTTCAGTTCTCCTACACGCTGGGCAGTGACACACAGAATCAAGCATGAAAACAGGAAAAGTGGTTTTGAGGCTGAGGCAGTCCAAGCCACCCACGATCACTTTGAAAAACTTTCATCATTCACCTCAGGAAATGACCCTTCACATTTCTTGTGCACATTCTGGCTGGCAGCCCAGAAGTGGGGGATCAAGGAAGATGATTATAAAATTCAGAACCTGCTTAAGTAAGGCCAGATTCATTTGGAAGTTTGATGGGTTCAGTAGTGTGGGGGGGGGTGGAAGTGATGGGGTAGAGGGGGAGGGAGAGCTGTCATGATGATGACGATGTTTTTTTGTTTCCCAGAGTGGTGCTCAGAAAGTATCATAAATTTTTTTTAAGTATTTTGACTGACGAAAAAAAATTGTGAAATGCTTCAACTTTGATCCATTTATGACACTATTTGGAGTAAGACGGATGGAATTGTTAAATCATGGAGTGTCGGGTACTCAAGTGGGCCTCTGAGTCCCAGAAAATTAACTTGGGATATAGTCTACTCACCATTCAGTCCAACTTATGTACTTTGCGATTGTGGAAATCATATCTTAGAGAAGTTTAACTTCCAAAAACCTTACCATGACTTTGCAGAACAACCAAGACTAGTGTCTGAGTTATTTATCTTAGCATGGTGCTGTCTTGTTCTAAAAGGTCTAAAACTCTGATCCTGCAACACTGCATGACAGGTAAGACAGCAAATCTACAGCAGAGGCCAAAGAAATTGATCTCTTACTTGAACGCAAATGAATTTGATTACCAAGTTCCCAAGTCTCTGTGGATCTAAAATTAGTACTTGAAGTAACAGCATTTCTTTGGTTAATTTTTTAAGAAAAGTTTAATTGAAACCACTTTTCCCAAAGTTAAGTAGGAAATATTTTATCAATGTGTCAAACTTGCTGGAATAGTGATTACTTATTGAAGGAGACAGCATTTTTGCCAAACCTAATTAGTTTACCTTGGGCCCTAACTATCTTTGGCTGAAAGTGATAACTAAGAGCACTCGGTGAGCTTGTCATTAGCTCGTGGGGACACTTATGTACACCCCTGTACCTGTCAGTAAATGTGTCTTAAATCATAGCTTTAGGTTGGCAGGATAGCCCAAACAAGCCCAGCTTTCATGTGGTGCCAGGATACAGATTCTGTGCAAATGGAAAGCACTCTCACTCCCGGCTCATACAATGGACTTCTGAATCCTTTCATTCTAGCAATCTGACCAAGCAACCAAATTGCTTATTTCCTTTAAATGAAAAATTCCAGCCCATCCATATTAACTTCTGCTACTTTGTAATCACCTGTAAGCCTTTTGGTTTTAGTGCCTGTGAATTGCAAGGATGTGCTTATTACTGACTACTATAAGAAGTGGGAACTTGGGGATGGCATAGGAAAGAATGGCATAGTTTCTACTAAAAGTCAACTATAGGATTTTGGTAATGAAGACTTGGGAGAGATAGTTAGCTGAGGGAAATGGAGGAGGATAAGACAGCAGATTTGGGGGGAATTATGAAGAGGAGAGGAAGTGAGAAGAATGATTAGAAAGAGAAAATAATTGTTGTTATAACTACAGTCCTGTCCTTTAAGTATTTCTAGCTCTTCCTGTCTATGCAAATTACACTCCCCCCTTTCAGATGTTAGTCATGGCCTTGTGGCTTATTTGGCTAATATAATATGAGGGGGCATGATATGTGCCATTTTCAGGCAGAAATGGAAAGAACGTGGTTCTCTGCATTTCCTTCTTTCTGCTATTATCTTAGACATGCTGGTTGAGATGAAGCCCTGTCAGCTCGATCCCTGAGTGGCAGTGATGAGCAGAGTCCCTCTGCCAACTTGCAATGGACATGTTGTGTGAGCCAGGAAAGAAAAATCTCTGTTAAGACACTGAGAATTTTGTTCCCATAACATAACCTAACTTATCCCATCTAATACAGAGATTAAGACTTAGAAAGAGGAAGCTGGTATAACAAAACTATAAAATAGATGGCTCTGACCCAGCTGCTAAGTAGTAAAGAAACTTGTCAGAGGCTGAAAAGACCATGATCTGTATTATTAGGTTGGTACAAAAGTAATTGCGGTTTCAGACTGTGAATTTTATTAATTAATCATTATAAGTAGGCTCAAACACATCTTTATTAATCAAAATAGGAACCATTTCAATCAACACATTTTTGCCAACAAGAAATGTTTGTTTATTCCTGTAATGTAAAAAATTCATACTTTAGGATTTGACAAACTCTTGGAATGCATTTTCTGTCTCCTGCCAGGCTGGGAAGTGTTTTGCCTGCGGAAAGTTGTTGAGATGCTTGAAGAAGTGATGGTCAGTTGGTGAGAGGTCAGATGATATGGTGGATGAGGCAAAACTTCATAGCCCAAGTTGTTCACCTTTTGAAGTGTTGGTTGTGCAACATGTGATTGGGTGTTATTGTGGAGAAAACTGGGTCCTTCCTGTTGACCAATACTGGCTGCAAGCATCACAATTTTTAGTGCATCTCTTTGACTTGCTGAGCATACTTTTCAGGTATAATCTTTTCGCTGGGATTCAGAAAGCTGTAGTGGACCAGACAGGTAGCAGACCACCAAACAGTGACCATGAACTTTTTTTGGTGTAAGTTTGGCTTTGGGAAGTGCTTTGGAGCTTCTTCTCGGTTCAACCACTGAGCTGGTCATCACCAGTTGTCATATAAAATCCACTTTTGTCACATGTCATAATCCGATTGAAAAATGGTTTAGTTGTAGTTATGCAGAAAAAGAGAAGATGACACTTCAAAATGATTATTTTTTTTGATTTGTGGTCAGCTCATGAAGCATCCACTTATCAAGCTTTAAACCTTTCCAATTTGCTTCATATCTCATATGACCATCGACAACTTTTCATGCAGTTGTAAGAGGATCAGCTTTAATAATTGCTCTCAATAGGTTGTTGTCAACTTCTGATGGCTTGCTACGACACTCTTCATCTTCAAGGCTTTTGTCTCCTTTGCAAAACTTCTTGACCCACCACTGTACAGTACGTTTGTTAGCAGTTCCTGGGCCAAATACATTGTTGATATTTTGAGTTGTCCCTGCTGCTTTACAGACCCATTTTGAACTCGAATAAAAAAATTGCTTGAATTTGCTTTTTGTCTAGCATCATTTCTAAGGTCTAAAATAAATATAAAACAAACAGCAAGCAATAGGTCATTATCAAAAAAGCATAAAGTGAGAAATGCACATAACCACATTTATTTAAGAATGTATTCCAATATCAAACGGCAAAGTTCAACAATGCAAAACTGCAACTACTTTTGCACCAACCTGATATGTAGTGGGCAAACATTTGGTAAAAATATTCCTTTCAATAATTCTGAAGGTAAATCATTTACTTTATAAATTTGTAACCTTAAGAAAAGAGGTTGGAGAACACATTCTTGGTATGTATTGTGCTTAGCAGACTCAGAAAAGAATGGGCCAGTAGTGCAAGCAAGAGTTAAAGGGAAGATAGGAAGTCCAGAAATTTGGCAACTTGTGGACTTGGAAGGGACAAATATTTTCAAACCCAACTGGTAAAAGAGGAAACTGGGCAACAAAGGTTGATTAAACCTCATCTTCGTGGCAAATAACAAATCAAACTTATGATTGACATACACGTCTAAAACCTTTGGATGGATTAAAGTGTTTTGGAATGATGGTCCAAATGATGAGGTGGTATCCAAAAAGTGCTTTCAATGGGACAAAATGACTCAAGTAAATAGATAAATAGTGCCACTCTGACTCTGTAGTCTGATAGAGCTATGGTCCCTGTAATTAAGATAAGAGAGGGGCAGAGAGAGGGAGAGAAAGATGCAAAGACAGAGAGAGAGAGAGAGAGAGAGAGAGAGAGAGAGAGAGAGAGAGAGAGAGAGAGAGAGAGAGAGAAGTATATGCATGAGGGTGAGAAAGCAAAAGAAAAAGCAGGTCTAAGAAATGTGTCTGAAGAGACCCATGAGTATGGCTATTGGTACAAGGAGCCAGCAGGCCTCAAATAGTAACAGAGTTAAGTTTTCAGGAGCATTATATTGTCAAAAGAACCACAGTCTGAACATTAAAAAACAAAACCAAAACCAACTGTGACTACTGAAGAGCTAAAATGACTTTTGGGTGGAAATGGACAAAGAATGCTGCTAAGTCCTTATTGAGGATAAGTTCCCCAACTTATTTAGAAATCTCCAACGATGATACTTGGAGAAGGCAATGGCACCCCACTCCAGTACTCTTGCCTGGAAAATCCCATGGACGGAGGAGCCTGGTAGGCTGCAGTCCATGGGGTCGCGAAGAGTTGGACACAACTGAAGCTACTTCGCAGCAGCAGCAGCAGCAGCAGCAATAATGATACTAGATAAGGAAAAAGGAAGTTCTTCAATCCAGGAAGATCCCACATGCCGTGGAGCACTAAGCCTGTGCACCACAACTATTGAGCCTGTGCTCTAGAGCCTGGGAGTCGCATCTACTGAGCCCACGTGCCACGACTACTGAAGCCTGCATGACTTAAAGCCGGTGCTCTGCAACAAGAGAAGCCATCACAAAAAGAAGCTACTGCAATGAGAAGCCTGTATACCACAACTAGAGAGTAGCACCCTCTTTCTGCAACTAGAAAAAAGCCTGTGCAGCAGTGATGGATGACCCAACACAGCCAGAAAAAAGTGAAGAAGAAGAAGATACAAAGCAGTGGTAAAATATGCTAATATATGTCCTTAAGGGGCTTCCCAGGTGACCCTAGTGGTAAGGAACCTACCTGCCAGTGTGCTTAAAAAAAGGAGTCCTATATGTACACTCATCATTTGTATCTCTGGAAGGCCACGTAAGAAGTTAATGACAGTGACTTCCCCTGGGGACATATCCAGTGCCCGGATATTTGGGGCCAGGAGTGGGAAGGAAACTTAACTTTTCACTGTTTCTTTTTTTTTTTTATTGAAGTATAGTTGATTTATAATATCATTTTCGTTTCAGGTGTACAGAACAGCAATTCAGTGATATATATGTATATTCTTTTTCATATTCTCTTCCCCTATAGGTTATTCCAAAATATTTAGTATAGTTTCCTGTGCTATACAGTAGATACTCAGAGTTTTCGCTGTTTCTTTTAGTTATCCAAATGTTTTAGGGCTTCTCTGGCAACTCAGTCGGTTCGGTAAAGAATCAGCCTGCACTGCAGGAATCCACCTGCAATGCAGGAGACCCAGGTTTGATTCTTTGGTCTGAAAGATCCCCTGGAGAAAGAAATGGCAACCCACTCCAGTATTTCTGCCTGGAAAATCCCATGGAGAGAGGAGCCTGCTGGGCTATAGTCCATGGGGTCACAAGAGTCAGACATGACTTAGCGACTAAACCAAACCAAATATTTATCTGAATGTGTAGACCAATTAAAAAAATTAACAATTAAAAGATACACAGTGGAATAAAAATATTTCTTTCTCTTCTGCCACTCACATCGAGTATGTGCCAAATTCATTTCTTATCATCCTGTTATATGGTCATGTAGAACTGTCCTTGTCCGACGTTAGTATATATGATTAAATTGAAAAGGAAAAGAACTGAAATGTTATTTCACCTACACTAGAATCTTGTGCCAGGACAATTTTGCTGCATTAGTAAGATGTGCCTTTTACCAGAATCTGTCCTACAGTGAGTAGTGCTACAATAGTCTGGAGAGAAACCAGAATATATTGTTAAAATCAAGTTTGGGAACCCGATTTTAAGATTCTATTTCTATTGTTGTTTTGTTACTAAATCGTGTCTGACTCTTTTGAGACCTCATGGACTGTAGCCCACTGGGCTCCTTAGTCTGTGGGATTTCCCAGGCAAGAAAAGTGGAGTGGGTTGCCATTTCCTTCTCCAGGAGATCTTCCCGACTCAGGAATTGAAACCACATCTCCTGCATTGGCAGGTGGATTCTTTACCACTGAGCCACCTGGGAAGCCCCAAGATTCCATTTATAACTTTATGAAAGATAGTTTTGAAAACAAAACCAAACTCTACGTTTTTCTTGAAGGTCACACATTAGTATGAAGCAGGGGGAACTATTAATGAAGGCCACCATGTGCTAGTCTTCCTCTGTTCTCAAGGAGAATCAGAACAAGAGACATTATTTTTTGAAAAAGAGATGGCCTTTTTTTTTTTTTTGCATCTGTGTCCTTGAACGTGTGTTCTAGGCTCCCATCTACATCTCTGAAACATAGTATTACAGAATCACATAACTGAGGGGGTCTCAGAGATCAACTGTCCGCCCCTCCTCTTATTTGATAGATGGAAAAACTGGGGCCCAGAGAAATTAAATTAAATTTCCCAAGGTCACACACAACTAGAGGAAAAGTCAAATTTTCCTACTTCTGTCATTAAAACACTCAGGGTTAGAATGGCCCTATCTTTGCAAATGTTGTTTCACTGACCACTTCAGATCACACTAACCAAGGCTTAGGAAATCCTTTTGGTGGGCTTCTTGTGTATGCTTTCTTTCCTATCACTTGCTTAGGTCTTCCCAGAAAGACTCTCTGTTACCCTGCATTTCCTGATGAGCCAGACAGCAAGGTTGGCATGAAGAAATGAGATTGTTCATTTTCCTCCATTTAAAAATTTATATTGAGCCTTTTGTTCCTCTCACAATTACCGTATGAGTATTGATTTTAATTAGTTCTGTCTTTTAAGATTCCCCTTAGGTTCAGAAGCCAGCCTGGTAATTAAGTGTTAAGCTTTCCTCTTGCTGACAGTATTGTTAGGTGAGTTACTGCCACTCTTGGTCGCAAAGTGGGATCAATGTTCCTCTATGGATCCACCCTGAAGAGTCCAGACACAGATGCAGTTCTTGTCTCAGGTGATTTTCCCTATTTTGTTGCAGACATGAGAGTAGGAAAAGGAGGCTCTCTGATTGAATGACGCTTTCCCTACTCACTAAGGCCAATACACTTTTATGAGAGCCTCCAAATGGTGTGTATGTTGTTGGCAAGTATTTTGGTCATGTCCAGATGGATTTTTTTGAGGCTTGCCTGATATTAAAAACTGGTGTTGGCATAATATCAAACTGTGTCCCTTTGTATTTCCTAGTACTTTTGTTGGGTGGAATAGGGCTTGAAACAAAAGTTTATAGTCAGTAATTTTTTGTTTTCATTTCATCCCGAATTCTGAGAATGGTAAAGAATGCTTCTCAATAATTTATTGCATGTATGAAATCTAATCTCCAAGAAAATGAACATAATGGTGAGTTTTAGGAAAAAAATTAGAAAATCAGCTCTCAATGTATGTATTTTGTACTTAGGCAAATTTTACTGACCCAAATTTGTATTTGGGTTTGTAGTTACGACATAATAGGTGTTTGGGGAATGATGGTAATTCTGAGCTTTGTTTGTAGATAACCAATTAATAATTGGGTGACAGCCATGACAACAATACTTTTATATTAAATCAAGCCCCCTGCCATTTTCTGGTGCCTGTTATTGAGTGCAATTCATTATTTTTAGCGAAGCAGCTAAACAGTTTAGTATACCCTCTGTGATGATCAGGAGCTCTGGGCGTACTGATGAGATGACAAAATTCTGTGCACTCGCCTGAACAAATAGGGAAGGTGGAGAGTGTCCAGGTCCATCTGTTCCTTGTGTGCCAAGTGCCCCTCCTTTATGATTGCCTCTCCCTCCTATGGTGTCCCATCTGCCTCCCAGGCTCTCTCATGGGTACCTTGAAACCTTTGCCGTCAGAGTTGATTTTCTCAGGTTGGTAGCCAAGACTGTCAGTCAATGCTGAGGATTTAGTTCCCTTGTGATTTTGTGTTCTTGCCTGGTCAACTTGGGGGATTTTAACTTGAATGCAAGTTGAACTCACATTTTGGAGGCCAAAGCTGGAACAACTGGGTTAGGCTAGTCATTATTAAAAAATTATATAATCAGATTAGATGACTATCTTCTCGTTTGCTTCTGGGTGATATTTTTAAGCAACTGTCACACAACAGGCTGAAATGAGGCACTTTGTGCCCCTCGTATTATATCTATCAAGATATCACTGGATAAGAAAAATATAGGGATGCATTAGAGCATAACAGATTTGCAGCATTGTCATGGACTTTTAGAAAGAAATGATAGGTTATTGACCCATGGTTGGTATAATTTACTCATTCAGTCATTAGCTATTGACTACATAGTAATTACATATCAGCATCATGAGATACACGAAATAAACTGTAGGTTTCCTGCCTTCAAGGGGAATCTATCTAGCAGTGACTAAGTCTGATCAAAGACAGTGCTGTCTGTGAAGCAAATGAACTGAAGTGGGAAAAATGACAGTGCCTGTGAGTAGCTCAACAAGCCAGAGGAGAGGGTATTCGTGTGTTCAGCTCAGAAAAGACATGGGTCACAAGTAACTACATGTAGGAACATGACTCACAGCTGGATTTTGAGGGCAATTATACAATTATGATAATACTAAGTAAGACTGATTTCCCTTTAGACTCAAGTCCTGCAAAATAGGAATGCGTTCTCTATCTCCTTTCACAGCAATGCCTAATGATGTGTCTGGGCAACAACAGAACCATCCTTTAAAGGAGAAAGTGAGGGACAGTCATTGACAAAATTTGCTAGGGATTAATTCTCTGCAGTTCCCTAGTGAGCACATGCATTTTCTATTTCAAGATCATTGTTGCAGATGAAAGGAATGTAGTATAAAATGGGGCTATGTTTGATACATGTTAAACATGATATACTTCTAGGAGAAAAATGTTCGTATTGTTCCAAAGAAGGTTATACAGAGGCTAATGTTTCTGGTAATGAAACACTCAATGTTTGAATACTACCCCAACTTGAGATTGTTTAATAGTATTACATTCTGAGGCCTGATTGCTTCAGGTGTCTGAAGTATGGTTATTTCCAATGTTCCTCTTCTAGAAGATGGTGCTCCTCGGAAGAATAAACAGGACTTTTTTAAAAGCAGTTTTTTCAAGTTACTCACAGTTTATCTTCTGAAAGAATTACTTGAGAGGCATAAACAGCATGCCAAATAGGATATAAATGCAAGTTTGGTATTACTAAATGACCCCAAAATAGGATAGTAGATAAAAGTAAACCTCTGGAATCAAACTGCTGGATTGGCTTTGAATCTTGGCCCTGACACTTACTAGCTCTATGATCTTGGCCAAGTTATTTAACCTCTCTGTGCCTTGAAAGGTCCACCGCATGAAGTTGTTGTGAGAATTTAGTAAGTCAACAGTAACTAAAGTAGTATATCTGGTACATATTTAACCTTTTGGAAATAGTTTTGAGTATTCGCACTTTAGAGCCAATGCTCAAAGAGTACTTGTGTTGAGATTGTCATTATCTCAAACCCTAGCCACTCCATTTGCTGATATATGGGCCACCAAATTTCATGTCTGTCAGTGGCTGCTTGACTTGATAACCCAGAAACAGAAACATTTTTAGTATCAGTGGAATGACTACGATTCCTTACATGGAGACGTAGGCTCATTCCCAAGACCTCTGCTTATTCCCCAAATGCTACACATTGGATAAATTTCCCTTTATCTACTTTGTATATAAGTTAGTCCCTATTACCAAGAAGGATTCAAAGTGTTGATTAGAGGTCTAAGTCCTCCAGCTGCGCTGGCATTTCCCGGAGGGTCATTTAACAGTTGTGTACAGAGACCTCATTGTTCTCTGTTACCACTTGGCTGAAAAAATGTGTCACAATCATTTTCTTGTTGGAGGCAAATCTGTGGTGGGTTTGCTGAGGGTGGCATTTCCATTGAAAAATCTAACACAGGGTCTCAAGGATCCTCTTTGGTTCAATGTAGAGGGTCATTGAACTGATCTGTCAGAGGGTTCTAATACAAAAGCTAACTTCCATCACACCAGGATGTCAATATTTCCTTAGCACCTTCTATGTGTAAGGGATAAAATATTCATTTACCTTAAGAATATTTCTTTCCAAATCAGAAACCATTACATGTCAAATTCCCCCTGTGTCAGGCACCAGAATAGATTTAGCAGGAACTTTCTGAGTATTGTGTTCAAAACAAAACAAAATAAAACTTAAGATGATGCATATCTCTGTTTTACTTGGTAGAAAATATTCAAGTATGTCAGAGTACCAAGATTGGGCAGCCTGAGAAAGGGGGATAAAACATGGTGCCTAGGCTGCGTTATTTTCTGTGGAGCCAGAGAAGGGGGCAGCAGAGGAAGAGATGGTTTGATAGCGTCACCAACTCAGTAGACATGAATTCAAGCAAACTGTGGGAGCTAGTGAAGGACAGAGGAGCCTGGTGGGCTGTAGTCCATGGGGTTGCAAAGAGTCGGACATGACTGAGCAACTGAACTGAACTGAACTGAACTGAGGTCACTTGAATTTTAGGATAGGTATGTATCCATGCATTTGCATGAGCTGGGAGAGGTAATGATCAATATATATTTAGGAAAGAATGTGAGTAAATTTTATGTGTTTCTAATACGTTTAGGCACCTTAGCTATTAGTTTTCTTGTGATGGTTGTTGTTGCTCTGAATAGATATATACATATATACATATATGTATATAGACGTGTGTGTGTGTGTTAGTCACTCAGCCATGTCTGACTCTTTATGACCCTGTGGACTGTAGCCCGCCAGGCTCTTCTGCCCATGGGATTCTCCAGGAAAGAATACTGGAGTGGGTTGCCATTTCCTGCTCCAGGGAATCTTCCAGATCCAGGGATTGAACCCAGGTCTCCTGCATTACAGGCAGATTCTCTACCATCGGAGCCACCAGGGAAGCCTTTATATCTTATGTATATAGCAAGTATATATAGATTATTTTATTTATATATATATATATATATATATACACACACACACACACATATATATATGTATGTGTGTGAGTATTTATACATTTTATATATAAACCCCACCTTATCTATTATCCTACCGATGGGCCATTTAATTGTTTTCAGTAAGAAATATTTAATGAGATGTGAAGATGAAATAAAAGTATGTGTACCTGTGCAGATTAGAACAAATCATCTTCAAAATATGGAAAGAGGAAGGAAATGGAGAACTGTATCTTTGTTTTATATTTTAAAAAAGCTTTATGGATGTTTGAGTGGGAGGGAACATGCATGGGTAAACCTATGGCTGATTCATGTTGATATTTGGTAGAAATCAATGCAATATTGTAAAGCAATTATCCTTCAATTAAAAATAAATAAATAAAAAAGCTTTATAAATAACCTCATTGTGTGTTAGTTATCTTGACAAAGGAAAATAAATATACCCGAAGAGTGTGTGAAGACATGCTCTTGGCCTGAGTCTCAGTGCTTACCCTCTTTAGAAGCCATGGAGCTAGAGCTCTTGGTCATGTTCTGTATCATCTCTTGCCCCTGGTCAAGATGACATTTTCTCATCATCAGACCCTCTCAGGTTCAGCCTCTTGGCTTTCAACTGTTGTGAGGCCCAATGTCAAGGATCTTCTCGCTTCCACTGCTTTGGCAAGGATTCCAGGGAACTACCACACTATGTAGTTTAAATGCAGAACCATCCTAAAGAATCCAGGTCATAGGAAGTAGGATATGTTGGAAAGTACTGTACTTGATTACTGCTGGCCTCCCAGTTGTGATGAGGAAGAAGGGTACATGACCTGTCTCCCTGCATGGAGTTCCCTCCTCACAGTGCTTCACTCACTGTGCATTGATTATTCCACATGGCATGATTTACTGGTGCTAAAAACCTCTTTGCTGACTCATTCATTTTGGTTCGTGATATGGATACTATTTTATACAGATACATTACCTTTTGTTGTTTAGAGCTAATAGATCTACTCATTTAATTGCAAACTGTTTTTAACCTTATAATTAAATGGAGAGGGGCAGAGTGCAAGCCTGAGGCAATAAGATGTGTGTGAGCAGGAATGAGTGAGAAATCATGGAAAGAGTGCTGGACCAGGCATCCCAAGGTTGTTGTCCAGGTTCCTATCTGCTAGGGCTGGTCCAAGGGTGTCTGAAACTCTGTCCACTGCTTGGTTGATTCTGTGAAGTCTCTCTGTTTTTTCTCAAATCTCTTGTCAGGCCTCATGGTGCCCCTCTTCTTCCAATTCCTTATAATTTTTCCAGGCCAAGGGCAAGTCAAAACTTTTATTTCTCTCTTTCCTTCTCCCTTTATTTCCTTCCTTCTTCCTTCCTTAATCTCTTTCCTTCTTCCTGCCTCCTCCCCCTTCCTCATTCTCTGTTGTGGTCCTTTAATGGACTGGAACTTGGGAGTACAGAGTTGACTGATAAGAAAGTGAAAGAAGGAAGAAAAGAGGCTGATATTCCCTGGTTTACACGGTATGCCAATATAACTCTAGGACAAAGAGCTGGCACCGTCTACGTAGGCTCAGGGCGCCCTCTCGAAGACGTCTTGAAAGCCCGGGCAAGTAAGTAGACACGGCGGACACCTGTGCCCCGTGGAAGCAGCCTGAAAGGGAGAGGTGGGGAAAGAGAGAGAGACAGAGAGAGCGAATGAAATGAGGAAAGACACGGGGACCAGTGCTCTGGTGGAGTAAAGGCGTTTATTCAACATATTGTAGGCATATATATACTTTCTTACAAGATAGCCCTTTTTAGCAGAGACAGGGATGAAAAATCTTACAAGTTATTCAGGAAGCTGGAGGCTAGAATCATTTTCAAGAGAGGGGATTGTAAAAGTTACATTCCATATCAGAAGGGAAGAGAGTTGTAAATGGCTGCTTATGAGACACATATACATAAATTCCTATTATTCCCGAGAGCTGGCTTGCCAGCTCTTCTCGCACCTGTATTCAGGGGCTGTTAAGGAACAAAAGGATTTTTGCAAGACTGAAAACAGCATCCAGGTAGCCTCTGGTTAAATGCTACCTCACACTTCTCCCCTTCTCCCTTTCCTCTCTCCCTTCTTCCCTTTCTTTTTGTTCTTATTTTTTCTCAAGACTCTGAAACAGGAGAGGGGTAAGTGAAACAACTTTTAGCAAGGATCTTCTGTTTGCCAGGAATTTAACCTACATTATATCACTGAATCTTTGGAACAATGCTAAGCAATAGGACTGGTTATTTTCATTTTTCCCCCATTTTTATTATTTCATTTAAAGGAGGGATAAACTGGACTTCAGAGATGTGAAATACCTCAGCCAAAATCACATGGTTAATATTGGTAAACCTACATCTACCTAAGCCCAAAATACTGTGATCCTCTCTTTGCAGAGCATCACCTCCCCTTGAGAGCGAACCATTGCTTTGAAGAGATGGTGTTCCAACTTTGGTGGAACACCTTGATGTCTCACACAGGGCCCTCTCTCTTTATTAGTCCTAATTCTGCACTAAGATAGACAGTTGCAACGTTCTCCTTAGCTTCTCCAAAATAAGTGTAGAATCCCTTCATCTGCAGAAATCAGGATTCTTAACCCCTCACAATTTTCAGAGGTGGACAATCTGATGCAAGTTTTCCTTATGAATTTAACATAACACAAAATCTTGCATAATAATTATAGAAAATTCAGAGGTGCACTGAGGCCTAACTCTGGATCCCTGTAAAAGGTTATTCAATTGGGAAGATTACTTTTCACAGGTCAGGGGCTAGGAAGGTGTCTAATTTTCTGTATCCTGGGTATGCAAAGTCATTTTTCATAACCCTGTCAGGGCATGGTGTCCATGCTTTATCCCAGGTGGAGTTTTTTCTAGATGAATGTCTGCGTGTGTGTGCCTGGCTTCCTTGGACTGGTGAGCTCAGTGGGGGCAGTTACTACAGGTGGTCAGTTTGGCTGCGGTCTGTACTGTGCCTCACTTTTCCATCTGAACTATTGTCATGATTCCTCTTTTCTCTGCTTTTCAGAGTGAAGGTAAAAGGGATTAAGGTGTGAGACTTTAAAAGTGAAGCAACCCGCCCTTGTGTCCCTGAGGAGACTTCTCTGGGCTAGGCCATTTTTTATCTAGCCCATCATTCCAAATCTTCCTCTTGAATCATCTTGCTTCAAAACAGCTGTCACTGATATTTCTCAACCTTTCTGAAAAAAGGGAAAATTGGGTGTTCCTCCTGAGGCTTAGCTGGAGACCAGCTGCCTGCTGGTGTCCTTTCCAGCTGCTCAGGCCCTTCATTTTAAGTACACTCTGGGGCTTAAAAAGGACAGAACTTCCCATTCTGAATTTTTCTCTGAGAGCCACCCAGTGCTGCTGGAAAATTTATAGCTGGCTGGCTTGGTTAATTAGAAAAAAGTCTGATGCTTAAATATTATATAAGTCATCAAGTACTGTAAAGTAAGCACCTATCAAATTTCACAGTCAATTCAGGGAAACATATCACCTCTTCTTAAATGTTTGGCACAGTCATTTTATGCTATGAATTTGAAGTTTGGAATGTATCATGGTAATTTCCTGCTGTTCATTTAGGTAAAGATACAATGGTACTCAACCTCTAACATGACCAGTCTTATTATAGGCATGGCTCTGGTGTTTTCAACAGAGTGAACAATTCTGATTCATTTTTTCATTGCGATGCAGAAGATACTTGCAACTTTAATGCTGTCTTTGCTGCCTTTTGGAGCCCTTTTTAGGACTAATCATTTGACTTTGCACTAATGAGATTATACCCAGCAGGGGCAGATATTTTCCTTTTTAATTTTCATTCCTGTTATTTAATTGGCATTACACACACATAATGAGACCAGAAAAAAACACCCTGTAGCAATCTGTTCAATACAAATAACTCAGGCAGATGCAGCCAGATGTATCCATGGTGACCTCCCTGACTCTCACACTACCCACACATTAGGGAAGATGGCCCAGAAAACTTAACTCCCTGTTTGCTGAGTATGTCAGAGATCTTCTTTGTCTCTTCCTTCTCCCACAGACAGGGCATTTACCCAAATCCATGTGTTTCTCTATATTGGGATTTGCGGGCTCAGCACCTGGATTATTTATATAGCCTGGGGTTCTGAGTAGGTACTGGTCTCTGGTGTTAGTGCTGAGTGACTGCCTGTGGCCCGTGTCGTAGACAAAGACATTCTCCATTTATCCCCAGCACCCTTCTTACAATATTCTGAATGAAATAGGAATATTGGACTTAATGGAAAGCCATCAGAATGGGTGACAAACACGATAACTTCCTTCTTTTATACCAGATTTCTATATTAAAACCAGACTTCTTTTTTCTGAAAAAAGATGTTTTAGGTCATTAGGAGTTTAAGGAGGTCCTCTCTGATCAACCACATGGTGACAACCCTGGAGCTTCCTTCCATGCACTGTATATACCTCCTTTTTTCCAAAGCAGGTCAAGTGACCATCATTCCAAATTCTGTATGCCATGGAGCAAATTGGATGATTCTACAATGTATCCTAGAACTTTCCTTTGTTATTATAACAAGTGGAACATGAAAGTTTCCATGCCTGAGATATCCATGGCATGAACATGATGTTGTCAATTTTGCCATTGAAAGAAAAATGTGCACAAGTGTCACTCTACCTCATTTATTCTGTGTCCAGTCCTGTGCTTTTCTCCACCTCAAAGCTGGTTCTTTCTCAGTGTTTTCCATCAGAGTGAAATATATCAGCATCCTGGTAATGCAGAAGCCTAGCAGACATCTTTGAAACTCCCTTATTTTTGTCAATGTGTTTACTTGTTTTCATTTCCACTGCTACCACCATGACCAAGCTCTCATCTGTAATACAGGATCAGGATACTTACCACCCAATTGTCCTCCCTTTTAAAATTCTTGCTATTTCTCTATTCATTCCAGCAACTAGATTGTTATTGTAGAAATATCTTAAAAGATCATTTTGCTCTTGTATTTACAAATTTTTCCATTGTGCTTTAGCAAAACAAAACAAAAAACCAAACCAAACCAAAACCAAAATCCGTGAAATCTTGCCGTGGTCTGCAGGGGTCTCTGTGACCTGGGATCTGGCTATTGCCTGTGGAGATGCCAACATCTCTTGTTTGGATTACTGCAATAGCTGCCTCTTTATTTGGCTTCATTTCACTCTTAGATGGAAACAAAGTGATTAGCATCCCTGCCTGGCTGTGCATCAGGTCCCTTTTGACTCTCCAGCCACATCTTGCTCTACACTTTCCTTTATTCCCTCTGATCAATCACAGTGTTTTTTCAGCATTTTAGCATTTTTCAGCATTTTTTCAGCCCTGGAGATTCTGTACCTGTGTGTGACTTGATGTGGAACACCCTTCCTCCCCTTCCCCCGCCTTTATCTTGACAGCAGCTTAAACAGTGTTTCTCCAGAGTAGTCTTCCTGGCTTTCAGGGTCACATCATATGCTCTGTTATATAGGCTTTTAAGACTGTGGCCCTTTCCTATGTACCTCTTGCTGTAAACATCCACCTGTCAAGTGATTCCAATTCTCTATTTTCTCAGTGAGAAGATCCAAATTTATTTTTCAAACATGAATCAGTAAACTTTAAGAGATATATATGAAACAGTCAATAATCTAGTTATTATATTTAATTTCCATGTACTACATGTTTAAAATCATATTATATAAAATAATGTGAATTTAGAGACATGTTTTTTTCTACTTTCATTTTTTTCCATGCTCTTCACATTCATCTTTGACATCGTGTCTTCATCATCACTAAAGTTACTCTTTGAATTCTCTAATGCAGTTCTGTGAGGCTTGTCACCTTCACTTTTATCTAAGTTGTTTGAGATATAGTACTTTTTGAATCATGCATGATGCTGTCACTGAAAATTTATCCCAAGCCACTGGAATTCATTTGTGTAACATTAGAACAGTTTTTACTTTCATTTGTCCCGTGAGTATGTATTTATGATTGCCACACTCTAACCACTCACTGTATTCCTTTAAAAGTGATCTTTAAAAGGCTTGTTTACAATGACATCCAATGTTTGCAATTGTTAGGTCATCCCCCAGGGACAATTACTAAACCTTCATTAAATTCCATTCCTTCTTTATTACCAATTATGTCCATTCTAGGTTAATTTGCTAGAAGACAATTCAGTGAACAGCCAATTTGCTTAATTTACCTGTTTCTTTTCACTATTTAATTTTAGTCGACAGGCTTTTCTTTTGTCTTCCTAACAGCATTTCAGGAATGTTAAATCTGTCTCTGCCTTAGTTCCCTGCTACTTGAACTGGACACTGTTTGCCAGTTCCACACCTAACCTCCTTTGTCCCACGCCATATCTTTCCTTATGGAACCTCCATTTTCTTTAGGTATCTACTCTCCTCACAGCCTTGGGACCTGGGAAACCTGACCCCATCTCTGTTTTAACCATATTTCCTTGGGTGAGGTAGGGTGAGGCCAGTTGCAGATCATAAAAAAGAAAGGAGAATTTTATAATTTTGTTGTTCCCTGGAGAGAACATACCACATCACACAGGGACACTCAGGAGAGGCACTGAGGTCCTTCTTGAGGTAGAGAAAGGGAGCAGAACTGTGGTTTCCATGGGAAGGAATGGGGAGGACAGGGGAGGCAGTCTCAAGATTGGCCACCTATATTTGAAAGTGGCCCTCATGAAATTCATGTTCACTGTGACTGTTAAAATACATTATTTGGGGCTGGCTCAGATGGTAAAGAATCTGCCTGCAATGCAGAAGACCCAGGTTTGATTCCTGGGTTGGGAACATCCCCTGAAGAGGTGAATGGCAACCCACTCCAGTATTCTTACCTGGAAAATTCCATGGACAGAGAAGCCTGGTGGGCTACAATCCATGGGGTTGCAGAGAGTCAGATGCGACTGAGTGATGAACACTTTCACACTTTTCAAAGTTTCCACATGTTTTTGGGGGAGCCTTGGTTTATTCAGGAATAGTTAGTAGCCATCTTATAGGTGTTACAGCATTGATTTACAGAAGTTAAAAGAATGGTTACAACAATCCCTACTTGAAGTGGAAGTCCTGATGAATCCAGGCCATGCTCAATGTTCCCTGGTGTTAGATGATAGAAGTTTGCCTAGTTCTGCCTTATACCCAGAAGGACTCCAGAGAGCAGGGCCTGGCTATCTGAGACCACGCAGGATTGCAGACTTCACGCTGGATACATAGAATATGCAGTCCCAGATGAGGTGAATTACATCTCAGTGGAGGCCAGTGCAGGCAGAGAATTCTTATGCGCAAGATGTCTTATTCTTCCTGATGCCAGCACAACGGACCACAGATCATCCCCAGAGAAAAGAAAGAGAGAGAGGAGTGAGAAGGGATAAGGATGGCATGTTGACCCGAATGAGTCTGAGTGTTGGGGAGGGAGGAATAAACCCCTAGGACTGGCCCAGTTTACATGAATTAACATGCTCAGGCTTCCACCATGGGGGTCAGACAGCTAAGCTGAGATATCCAGAAATAAAGGAAGCCAGGCTGTCAGATTTATCCCTGCTCAGTAGCAAATATTGACATCTTTTTATAACCTGATGTGAAGTTCCTAGTCACATTTCTCCTTTGTAATTTTGGTGTCTCAGTTGGTTTTCGCTCTACTCTGGCCTGTTCACTGTTCTTTTAATACGGAACCCTCATGGCTGTTGTCAGAACCACAGGGGTCTAAGCCAACAGTGAATTGTGTTACTTTGGATCTACTGACTTGAATTAATAAGTGGAATTTGACTAGATAGCTTTTTTCAAGATTTATTTATATTTATGTTGGATTATTTGACACAAAAATATCAATGTAAGATTATTTAATCTTTCTAGACTAACAGGCCACAATATTTCAGCCTCTTGGTGGATGTCAGAGATGGCCTTTCACTTACCTTGTAGGAATGGAAGCTTGTAAGCTCTTTTTCTCTCTGTCTCCATCTCTCTGTCTCTGTTTCTCAGATACTAGATATTACGTGACAATACTCTGCAGATCACATATTTATTACCTTTCACATTTTTAAATTGTCACTTAAAATTTTTAATTCTATATTCAAATATTCCAAAGGATATAATTTTCACTATTTGGTAAATGTTGACATCTTAAAAACGAAACTTTCAGATGGCTCTTTTAAATGTATCCAACAAATATAAATTCCATAATAATTTGATTCTCACTATCATCTTGTTCAAAAATGCATGAAGAAGCTCTTTTTTTAACAGCAGAAAATCTTACATCATTTCTTCTTGTCCTAGTGATCAGATTTTTATTTCACTTCCTATACTGAAATGTAATCTAATGTAATATGTTGTTATGTTTGAAAGTCTTCAACCTCATCATATTTCTCTAGGACAGAAATAACTATATGAATTTAACTTTAAAAATTTCCTATGCTCTTGTGGCCAGCAATTTTGGAAAACTCAGCAGTGGCCACAGAACTGGAAAAGATCAGTTTTCATTCCAATCCCAAAGGAAGGCAATGTTAAAGAATGTTCAAACTACTGCAAAATTGCACTCATCTCACACGCTAGCAAAGTAATGCTCAAAATTCTCCAAGCTAGGCTTCAGCAGTACATGAACTGAGAACTCCCAGATGTTCAAGCTGAATTTAGAAAAGGCCGAGGAACCAGAGATCAAATTACCAACATCCATTGGATCATAGAAAAAGGAAGAGAATTCCAGAAAAACATACTTCTGCTTTATTGAGTATGCCCAAACCTTTGACTGTGTGGATCACAACAAACTGTGGAACACTCTGAAAGAGATAGAATACCAGAACACCTGACCTGCCTCTTGAGAAATATGTATGCAGGTCAGGAAGCAACAGTTAGAACCGGACATGGAACAATGCACTAGTTTCAAATTGGGAAAGGAGTACATCAAGGCTGTATATTGTCACCCTGCTTATTTAACTTATATGCACAGTACATCATGTGAGATGCTGGGCTGGATGAAACACAAGCTGGAATCAAGATTGCCAGGAGAAATATCAATAACCTCAGATATGCAGATAACATTACTCTTATGGCAGAAAGGGAAGAGGTACTAAAGAGCCTTTTGATGAAAGTGAAAAAAGAAAGTGAAAAAGTTAACTTAAAACTCAACATTAAAAAAACTAAGATCATGGCATCTGGTCTCATCACTTCATGGCAAGTAGATGAGGAAACAATGGAAACAGTGACAGACTTTATTTTCTTGGGCTCCAAAATCACTGCAGATGGTGACTCCAGCCATGAAATTAAAAGACACTTGCTCCTTGCAAGAAAAGCTATGACCAACCTAGATAGCATATTAAAAAGCAGAGAATTACTTTGCCAACAAAGGTCCATCTAGTCAAAGCTATTGTTTTTCCAGTAGTCATCTATGGATGTGAGAGTTGGACCACAAAGAAAGTTGAGCACCAAAGAACTGATGCTTTTGAACCATGGTTTTGGAGAAGACTCTTGAGAGTCCCTTGGACTGCAAGGAGATCAAACCAGCCAATCCTAGAGATCAGTACTGAATGTTTATTGAAAGGACTGATGCTGAAGCTAGAATACTTTGGCTACCTGATGTGAAAAACTGACTCATTAGAAAACACCCTGATGTTGGGAAAGATTGAAGTAAGGGGGAAAAAGGGATGACAGAGAATGAGATGGTTGGATGGCATCACTGACTCTATGGACATGAGTATGAGCAAGCTCCAGGAGTTGGTGATGGACAGAGAAGCCTGGCGTGCTGCAGTCCATGGGGTCACAAAGAGTCGGACACGACTGAGTGACTGAACTGACTGATAGACCTGTGGCTCTAAAGTGTGAATATATTTCTTTTAGATTATTATTAGGTTAATTTGCTAAAAGACAATTCAGTGAAAAACCAATTTGCTTAATTTACCTGTTTCTTTTCACTGTTTAATTTCAGTTGACTGGCTTTTATTTAGGTATCTGCTCTCCTCACAGTCATAGGAGCTGGGAAACCTGACCCCACGGGGTGGTGTGTGTGTGTGGTGATATTTATAGCCTACCTGTAACAGTACGGTCTAAAATAATAGGTCCATGGACATGAACTTGGGCAAACTCAGGGAGATGGTAAGGGACAGAGAGGCTTGGTGTGCTGCAGTCCATGGAGTCACAAAGAGTCGGGCACGACTTGGTGATTAAAGAGCAGCAACTGTAGACCAAACAACATGCATTAACTATAAATTATGATCAGTTATTATGCACAAAAGTAGGATTTTATTGGGAATGCATCCCATGATGAAAGTGGATTGGGAAGATTGTTAAAATGGCTGGCTTAAAAGAACATTCATTCTGTTCCTTTGTTGTGCCAAGGTAAGATTTGCCAAGGATATTTCTCTTTTGTTAAGTAACAAAAGGTATATTGTGAAAGAGGTGAGGACCAGTGTGACCTCCAGAACTGTCTGTCTCAAGAACAGTCTTAGGAATGTACACAGAGAAGTTGAGGATCTACTCATCAACCTCACACTCCTTAGAATATCTTTGTGGTACCCTCAGGAGTAGCCATAACTTACTTTGAAGACCACTGTCATTCAATATGAGGAATGTGGCAAGGGTGTATTTCAGCAAAGTATCACTCCACTTTCAGGGTCACACTCGGGAAAAAGAGATGCCAGAACATGTTGTGGTCTACTCTGCAGTCTGAAGATGCTCACTATGGCAATTAGGTAGCTGAAGCAAAGTGATGATTCTGCCATGCCTGGGAAAGTAGACTCATATATTTTTAACATGGAAAATATCTGAAAAGCAAGTTAAACATGATAGATGACCATTTCTTGGAGAACAACCAAAATTCTCAGGTGCTAGGGAATTAGCATAATTCAGTGAATGCAAAAGTGAACTTATTTTTAGAAATCTGTAGGGATTTGTTCTGATACAAAGCAACTGCATTATTATGAAGGGTAAAATGACTCCAGAAATCACAAGATATTCTGAGGTCCAAATGAACACAATATCAGAGCAGATATCAAAGAGAAATCTGAAACAATTTATTATAGCAGGCAGGAATACCTTCGGGGAAGGTTTCTTCCCCCTAGGTTAGCTAATATACAAGCCAAGTGGATATGTCAAATGTAAGACAAATAATGCTCTTAATAGAATTGTGCAACTGAACTGTTTTGATGGAATTGGATCAAGGGAACACAGGAGAAGGAACACATTTGTACAGGGTGAAGTATTGTCTTGGAATGCAGTGTGTCATGAAATTCGGCTTTCAAAATGAGCTGAATTTAATTTTGAGAATAGCCATTTGGATTGAAAATAAGCCTTTAGAACTTGAAGAGGAATAATAATAGCACTGGGTTGAGCTGCAGACAGTCGGGGGCTTTACTGAGGTTCGATGGCAAACTTGGTTTAACCTGCGCTTTTCCAGTTTCCTAAGCTGGTCTGGTGTCCCTCCTTGCGACCTGACAGGTACCCATGCTGGTCTACATTGCCAGACCTCTTCTGCCAGGTCTCAATTGCAGGACCCACTTCTTGATAACTCTGCTACCAGGCAAATGATTACACAACAGCGAAGATCTCCAGTGACCTTCTGCTTTCACCTTGGTCTTTTGGCAGATGTGATATACTATTTTAATATAGAAACTGTTATAGAGTGGTGTAGTTCTGGACACTTCAGCAAAACTTTTTGAGGGCAAGTGCAAGTGTTTTTCCTCTGCTTTTATTTATGCTCTGGCTTTCTGATGATGCACCTTTATTGAGGAGATGTAAATATCTTTGTTTCTGTTCATTTATTTTCTGATATCTCTGGTGGTGGTGATGTTTTTTTTTTTTTTTCTGCCTCTAAGGAAGATAATTGTCTTGAGACTGTTATTTTCTATCCTTGGGGGTCTCTGGTAATTGCAAATGATGTCATTAAAAACTTGGAAGGAAAAGTAGGTCATTATTTACATTTAAAGGGATATACTTTAAAAAATACAGTAATTATATTTAATAATTTTATGCAGGTTTTAAACTTGAACCAAAATTAAATGAAAGTAGTTTAAAATTCTGAATTAACAAGCAAGGGAAAATGGGTTATATTCCCCTAATATGGTTATATTTTGCAGAATCCAGGCTCTTTTTTGGCAAAGCCATAAATACTTCATGAAAATATCACTGATACAAATATATTTACTATTTAATTCCATGAATAGTCTAGCTATATGCATGACAAATATATAGTGTCATCATATTTATATTCAAAGTAATTAGGAGTTGTAAATATATGACCTGAATTATTCCCCTCAAAATTTTGCATGTTCATGCCAACAAATCACTTTGAGCAATATTTATTAGAACCTTGCCATAGGTACAGATGAGAATCTCAAGGTACACTGAAAAAACATGAAGAGAGTGGGGGAAGGAGTGGTGAAGATGGGTGAGCAAAATGCTTACTTGGGATTAAATGACCTTCCCTATAAATCAGGAGGCAAGTTGTCAGCTGGGTACTTTCTCATTTGCAGCATGTATAAGCAGCAGGAAAATGAGGCAAAGCATCCTTTGAAGCAAAACATTACCTACGATGTAATTCATTCTCACCATAGTGTCTCTTCTAGAAGCTATTATTGAAGATAAATCAAATGAGGCCCCGTCCAGGCCACTCCTCCACAGGCACTTCCTATTAGTAGCATCTTTATTTCCCCACCTGAAGCACTCTTGCCTTCCAAGCACCAGGAGTCAGATGAAGTGAGTGTACGCCGAATTAACTCTTCATAGGAAAAGGAAGGTTTTGCAATATTTAAAACCAAGAGTGTTTGGGTCATGTCATTCCTGAGGATGGTTGTGAGATAGTTTCAGATTTCTCTGGATCCATGGCTAAGTAGTCATGCTCTGCTGTTCCTGGAAATCCGATGTATTGGTCTGGAGTCACAGGAACTTTCCCACGGCACTCAGGAAGTCACACCCGTTCTGGCCATCTTTTTGGTCTCATAGCAAAATGTCAGCAGTCCCAAGGACTACATGAAAAATGCCCAGAATGTCAGACTGTCTTACTTCTGTGAAAAAAAAAATTATAATTTACTGCTTATTTTCAGCTGGCCCTCCCTATCTGTCCAAGATTACTTCCCCTGACATCAAAATGTTTTCTTTCTTACCAGTCAGGCCATCTTTTCTAGGTAGTCCCCTTGTCATGCCCTTCCCCACTGTAGCCTCTGCTCATTCTTCCCTTCTTGACCCCTGATCACTTCAACTGTCCAACTTTGATGGCCCCCACCCATTGCAGGTCAATGCCCAGGATTTATATTTTATCTGCAACCCATGGACTCTTTGTAATGCTTACTGACTTCCCCACTGTGCCTCAGTTCAGGATTTCAGGGGAGAAAATATTCCTAGAGAGTTGCAGGTAAATCTTACCAAAAGGGGCCAGTAATGAGATGTCATGGTAATGGCCAAAATTAGATTTTTCACTTACCTTCCCTTGGTGCTCATTCTATCTTTGCAATTAAGTCCTTGAATCCTTGTGGGCCTGCTTTGGTAATCCATGAGTAGTAGGAAGAGCATCTGAATGACACCTTTCTGCTAATAACCCTTAATACTTAGTCATCTTGCTTGTGTTTTTCTGGTCCTAATTATTGGATAATATATAGTAAGAGCACTCAGGTCCTGAGCTGAACAAGATGCTGAGCAATAGAAGAAAATTAAGCACTGGACTTGCCTCCTAGGAACTTTCTCAGCCCATTCCTGTGAGCATATGTTTGTGGTTGGGGAAAAATAAGAGAGGGTTTTCATGGGCCCCGACTGTGTTCTGGGTGGCACATGGAGGTCTTGGTGCTGTTCTAAGCATATGGTTGGGTGGGCAGCAGAACGGTATCATTGCTCTGCTGCAGGCAGAAAACCTTACTGTCCCTCCAGGTCAGCTGCTGGCAGCAGGACATCTGTGATTTCATGTACTCTTTGGCTCCCTTTGTCCATGGTAAGGCCCACAGGACTCAAGTTTCTGGACCATGTGGTTTGATAGAAGATGACATTAATTGTAAATTCCCTTCTGAATAAGGAATTGGTACAATGTTTGAATAGGGTGAGGTTAAAATAATACCACAACTAACAATTGTCAAATGCTTGTGGTGTACTGGCATTTGCATTATCTCATATATAATCTTCATGATGACAGAAGACAGTGATGAAGTACAGAGTGATTTGTAAAAGGTCACTTGACTGTTGAGAAACGGGATTGGGGTCTGTCCCTATCAGCCTAACCCCAGAGTCTGTGCTCTCACTGTCACTTCCTGTCCGGTGTACTTAGCGGTTGGAATTAGTTTAGTGACTCAGACATGTCAGGGCCAACACCTCTGCTAATCTTCTGTGCTTTCCCTCATTGGTGGCTTCTGTAGTCTTGGCTATCGTATTCTACCTTCAAGACCAGCAAGGAAAGGGAAGGATGCTTTCATGAGATTTTTCACTTGGGTTTTCCTGCCTGGCACTCTGCCACATGACTGTCTCTAGCTACAGAGGGAGCTGGCATAGTGAGTGTTTAGTTTTGTAACCTTTATAATTGAACAAGCAGAAGAGCAGTAGCTTGGGCTTGGTTGTGGGGAGAGACAGTTGCCAGTATCTTCTATGATGCCTGATTTTATGAAGGGCTCTCTTACTTGGCTTTGGGGCAAGTGCCAGGAAGAGGAGGCTCTCTTTCCATGAACATTATTATTCCTTTGGAAGGCTGAATAATGTCCCCACAGATAACCAGGTCCTAGTCTCAGGAGCTTGAACTTGAATCCTTATAGCCCTTATGTGGTGAAAGGGGTTCTGAAGATGTGATGAAGGATCCTGAGATGTGGAGACTACCTGGATTATCCACATGGGACCTAAATGTAATCTCAAATGTTCATTTAAGGGGGAACACAGGGAGCTTTGACTGGAAATAGAGGTGGTGTGATGACTGAAGTAAGGTAATTTTTCTAGTCTTTAAGATAGAAGAAGCTACCATAATTCAATGACTGCAGCTCCCAAAGGTAGACAAGATGAGGAAGCAGAGTCTCCCCTGCCTTTGGAAGGAGTGCAGCTTTGCCTGCATTTTGATTTTGGCCCAGTGAAAGTGATACTGGGCTTCCGACCTCCTAACTGTTAGAGAATACGTGTGTGTGTTTGAAGGTACCAAGTTTGTGGTAAGTTGTTTTGGCAGCTCCTGTGTGTGTGTGTGAGAGAGTGAGAGAGAGAGAGACAGACAGACAGACAGACAGAGACAGAGAGAGGGAGAGAAAGAGAGAGAGAAAGGTGAGAGAATGTGACATTGGACAGGCTGTATCTATTGGCAGTTCTCTGCACTGAGAACATGGGTTGCTTTGTGCCTTTGTTTACAGCTCTGGTCCTTAGCGATTAAAGGTGGGAAAGCAGTGGGAAAATTACATTAGATTCCACTGGGTACCCGAAGCTTCCTGTGGCATCTGTAATGGTACAGTCTAAAATAATAGGTCCTGGAACCCTTTCAAAAGCAAGAGCTCTCATAGGTAAGTAGAAGGGATTGGTTATATAAGGTTTCTCCTTTCTGCTCCACCTTGGCTTAAGAAGAGATCCACTTGACATCAGGGCAGTACCATGACTGTGTAATCAGTTGTCAGAATGGGACTTTTTTTTCTCTCACTTTTGCTGAGGTCTTAAAACCTGAGAACAAAACTATAGAACCCATATTTCAGAGTGAGTGTCAGGTCTCCTGTGAAGGACTGGCATAAGAAGTGGACCCAAATCAGTTCTGTAGTTTTATCTGGAGGATACCTAAGTGGGGTGGGCAAAAAAGGACAGAACGCTTCAGGAGAAAGCTTGTCGGAGAGCTGTGGCTCGCTCTCCCATGACCCATGCTGTCCTTACCTCAAGCAGGAGAGAGGGCCTTCAAGAAGTCCATTTACAGCACTTTTAACTCTCCTGTGGAGTTTGTAGGGGCATAAGGGACACATTTCTGATGTCTGACTCTTTTCTGAGGAGGTGGCTGGAGCTGTGTGCCTGGCTGTCATGACATACACACAAAACTACACGGAAGCCATTTCTCCCTTCTTCAATATCAGAACCAAAAAAAATAGCCTGTGTTTTCCCGTGGGGTGTGTGGCTCTCTAATGATGGTGGTAGAGGGGAGCCGGCCTGGGCTCCGTTTAGGAAGCCCACGTGGATGTGACAGCGCAGTGGAGTCTATTCAGGGAATCTTCTAGGGGTCCAGGAGCTGAGAGGGTTGGAACTGGCCTGATGAGGGAGTGTCATCCATGTCCAGGGAAAGCTGGTGAGAGGTCACCAGAAGGGGGTCTCCATATTACCCTCCAGGGGCCTCAACTTATAAAGAGCTGGGTCAATATTTGCCCAATGTCAGATCACAAAAGAAGAAACAAAACAACCCAGCCATGCTAAGATTGTTCTTTCCCCTACTTCCTTCCCCCCTTGGGCCCAGTCCTGGAAGATCAAACACCTTGACTATGACTGAGAGGCGGACTAGAAGAACAAAGCTGGGGAAAAGAGAGGCAGCCAGCTGGCCTGCTCTGCCCCACCCCTGGTTTCTAGGCCTCAAAACAGTAATGTGCTAGAGAAGGAAAGGGATTCTAAATTAAAGAAGAGCTTGGGGTTTTGATTTTCATATTCGACTGAGCAATTATTTCCCAAATAAAACTGTTCTTATGCCTACAACAAACTGAAAAAAAAAAAATGAAGTGCTCTGCCAGAGATTTCATCCAATAGGCAGGGAAGAATGAGTCTGTGGATGAGCTTTGAATAGGTAGTAAATGAAAGGTTCAGTTGTTTTCTGCTTGTACCCTTTGGTGTGTGGCTTGTTTCATTAAACAGCTATAGCTGTTCCTGTCCGATTTTTGGTATTCCAATGCACAGTAGCTGGGCTGCTTTAGATAGAGACCTACGTAATCTTTGTCTGTGCTGGGTCTTTGTTGCTGCACGTGGGCTTTCCCTAGTTGTGCCGAGTGGGGTCTATTCTTTGTTGTAGTGCGCCGGCTTTTCATTGTGATGGCTTCTCTTGCAGGATTAGTTGCTCTGTGGCATGTAGGGTCCTCCCAGACCAGGGATTGAAGCCACGTCCCCAACATTGGCAGGAGGATTCTCATTCACTGCACCACCAGGGAAGTCCTTAGGTAATTTTTAAAAATACGCTTAGCCAGTCTTAGGAAAGGTGCGACTTCCATGCACTGTAAGGGTGCTCCAGCTTAACATGGGTGCACCCCTCCCCTTGTTAGAGTAGACCAGCCCCTAATGCAGGGGTATCCTGACCCGACTCCCTCACCCAATCTGGCCACTTTCTTCCTAGTTTAGTGGAATGCAGGTTGAAGGCCTTGGAGTGCTTTGCCTCTGATTCCATTAGCGTTTTCAAGGCTAGATTTTGTAAACATTACTTCTGTTCCTCTTTCCACTCCAACTCCATTTTCCTCTCCTTTCTCTCAAATCTCTCTTCCAGTCATTGCCCAAAGTGTTCTTCAGATACAGTAAGGACTGCAGGAAGAATTGGGGGTGGGGTAGGGGTCATTTTCAAAGCCACAGCTGGGGTGGAAGATGAATTTCCTTTTTCCACTGTTGTTTCAAGGGCTCTTGCTGAAATATAGAAGGCACAGTACAGGGTGGAATTGAGAAGGTGGTCTTCATAAAAGGAGGATCAGTTTTTGGCTCAGCTGGTCTGTGTGTCTCAGAAAAAGACTGACTCCTCTGTTTTCTAGCTGTACTTTTTTGAGGAAGAAAGATTGATTTAGTGAGTCATGTCTGAAATCCACTGAAACATGCATTTGTAGGCTCAGAACTGTGCTGGATTGATTCCGACTTAATGCAGTTCAGCAATGCTTGTTGAAGCAATCATGGTTAAAAGGATATACCAGCAAGGCTGAAAAGCAGAGGGTTGAATGGGTTTCAGCTTTCCTTAGCACTGAGCCAGAAACTCATTTGTTTTCTTTTTCTGAGAATCACCTCATGCTATTCAGACAAGGTGACAACCATGCCTGAAGAAGCTCTGTTAAGCCAATTTACCTCAGGCATGTGGCTGTAGATTTTAGAGGAAAGCAGTGAGTGATGAGAGATTGTTTTCCCAGCTCAGCAGAGCTTTCCAGTGACCAAATAACTGAGCTATTCTCTCAAAAGAGTCCCTGGGTTAACCTAGTAACTCCAGTTTCTCTTCTACCACTCAAGGTTGTGTGACCCTGGCAAGTCATTTAACCTGACAAGCCTTTAGCTGCTTCACTTAAAAATGGTGGAAGGAGGCCCACATGAGCTACAATCCTGCAGTTTTCTGGCTTCGTTTCTGTTGATGGCCAGTCGGTGTGGATCTGTGGGTGATTTTAACCCTACTGTGAGTCAGGCTTTGTTATGTCACAAACAAGCCTTGATGGCTGAGGTGGTCTGACCAGCGGGATCTGGCTTTGGCCTCTGAAAACACATCAGGGTTTCAGCACCTTTGCTATCCTGCCTATAACTGGCAATAAATGATCAAAACTGCATGCAAATGCAAAGAAAGAGAGCTAAAATACTTTCTTTTAGAGTTAAAATAAAAAGATCCTGAACTTCTTGTTTCTATGTATTGAATATTTCAAGACAATATTATAGTAGTTCTATTAATTCTTAAAAGAATTATATAATCAGATTCAACCGATTACTCCTAGATAAAATATCAAGGCTGTGTATATAATTGGCTCTATTTAATGTACCTTTTATTGTTTTCAAACATGATTTTGGGTGGAGGTGGATAAGGAAGACTATTTTTTGCCTCTTTTCTTGTGCTGGATTTTCTGGCATGTGGCAAGAGAGATAAAACCTGACTCCTGTTGTAAAAGAGAGACAAGAGTTGGAGGTAATACATGAATGAGAAAGAGGTGATACAGAAAGGAGATTCTGTCCTAATAAATATGAAGCTCTCAGGTGTGGAAGACCCAGGTGAGGACTGGGTGGTATGTGCCTGAGTGGCAATGTTTAAAGCCTGTCTTATGGTAGGGAATTTGTCTTCAGAGCTTTGGTTTCCTCCACCACTCTGCCCACCAAGAGTACCCATTCAAGTTGGCTCAGTTCAGTCTGAGTCTCTGCATTTTGATTCTCCATGACCCTCTCTGGGTGGGATAAGGTGCCCTTTTTTGTGTTCTATATCACTCTGTACTTCCCAAGGGGAGTTGTTATATTCTGATTCTTGATTCAATTCTCTCTTTTCCTAAGTTTCTATGAGCTCTATCCTGCTTGCTGCTGTTTTCCCAATGACTGGCATTCACTGACTGAAAAAAAAAGTCATCAGCAATTAAAATAATAATCTGCTACTCTTGAAAGACTAAAGTTTCCAGGATAGGTTTAATGATGTTCTTCTACTTGGCCTCTCTGTGGTTATATTCCACTTCTCTCATGGAATCTATTCGATGTTAGATTGAACATATTAGATGTTATTTATTAATTCAACAGCAAATGATTTTGCATCATCAAGTTTATGAATCAGGATGATTCTGGGATCAGGGTTTAAAGGGATAAACAAGATAGGCAAGGCTCTTACTGTCCGGGAGAGCAGGACAAGTAAACAAGGACATTTTAGACAGTGCTTTGTGCATGATGTTCTAGAGATTGACAGGGTTGGTGGTAAGGGTAGGCCTGAGTGGGGAATGTTTGAACCAGTCTTGGAAGATGGGAAGGCTCCCAGCCATGTGGTGGTAGTCAGAAGGGGGGACAGTTGAGGCAAAGACAAAGGTCCAGAGATAGGGATAGGCTTGGGGTATTTAAGGACCAGAGAGAAGCCTTGAGTGGTTGGGGGCAAATGAGTAAGGATGAGTTTATTAACATGAAGCTGGAGTGGGAGTCAAAGGTGAGGTCATTTAGGGCATTGTAGGCCACGTGAATCAGCCAGAGTTCTGGCAGGAAATGAAAAGCATAATTAAATTGAGTTATGTGGAGAGAGTTTTGATGTGGGCCAGGCATCGGAAAAGCAACAAGGTTAGTGCAGTATGCTGGGGCTGGTAAAGGAGGTTAGCAAGGGGAGAGGGCAGCTCCAGACTCCGGAGGGATGCAACCAGATCACAGTGACCCAGCCAGGAAAAAGCTGGGGGAAAGCCATGTCTTCACCGTCCTCCATGTTTCAGAGTTCCCATAGGTGCCTCCCACTGGCCAGTTGAACCAGAAGCAGGAGGCCAGGGAGCCCACTGATACAGGTCTAAGAGTGATTGTGCAAAGGCATGGAGAAGAGTCTAGCTCACTCTGCTGACAAATTTGTCTTGTAATCCTGTGGATAATGGAAAGCGTTAGGGGATTTTGACAAGGAGAGTGACTGTTTTGAAGAAATTACTCGGGCCGCTGTGTGGAGACGTGTCTGTAGGAGGCAGATATGGGGGCAGACGACTGTTAGGAGACCCGTGCTGACTCATGGCTGCCACCCAGCCTCTGCCCAGTAAGATTCAGTCACTATAAACTGGCTCCTGGCCCTCCGTGATGTGGTGAAGCTGGCTGATCATTTGTCCTGGACCACACTTTAATGTCCCATGCTGGTATGTTTTTTGAGGTTCCTGGTGTGTCATGGTGGTCTGGGGTGGCAGTCTGGCAGCTCTGTGGGATGCTGACCATGGCATTATTTCTAGTCTTTAGTTGGTGTGAAACTTGACACTGACTGTCTAGCTAAGGCTGGTCCTCCTCATGTAAAACTGCCCCCACGCCCCGTCCCTGTGCTGTGTGTGGCTCAGTGAGGGGGCATCTGTGGGAGAAGCTTACTCTTGTCTCTGTTTTAAGACATCATGATAATCCTGGCCGTTCCTTGGGGCTGGTCTCTTTAAATTGGGCTTTAGTAAGGAAAATTGGATTTGAGGAAATCTTCTGAGAAACTTTCATAATAGGGTTGTCATTCTGGGAAGAAGATACACATTCAAATGTGTGTGCACATGTGGCTTTGTGGGCGGTGGGGAGGACAAAGGAAGGAGAGTGACAGAGGGGGAGGCAGTGAGGGGACTCCACATTTTGATATGCTCAGCTTATCTTCCAGAATGTTTTGTAGAAAATGTTCTAAGGTGTGCTTTGCCTGAGTTGAGGATAAAAGTGAAATTCCTGAAAAATTAAAAAAAAAAAAACCCGCAAAACTCTCCTTCCCTTTTGTGTTTCATGTGTTGGACTTATCAGTCTGAGACACTGAGATGCTGTATATGATTTCTGAGGTTATCTGTAGTTCCGATTTTAAGGAGGATTACCCTAAAAATCTAAAGAAAGAATATTGTTGAGTTGAAAACCAGTCTGACTTTTGACTCCATGTTGAGTCTGGGCTATATAGTTGACTGGATGCCTTAAGTCTGAATAGTGTATTTCTATTGCCAAATAGTTGGAGAAGGCAATGGCACCCCACTCCAGTACTCTTGCCTGGAAAATCCCATGGACGGAGGAGCCTGGTAGACTACAGTCCATGGGGTCGAGAAGAGTTGGACACGACTGAGCGACTTCACTTTCACTTTTCATTTTCATTGCCGAATAGAATTTTGATAGCATGGTAAGGAATGGAAAAGAATGATTTTGGTTTCCCAGTAATTTTAAGAGGATGTTTTAAAAAAATGGGTTACAGTTTTTCAGATTGAAATTGTTAGTGAATAAATCAAATGCTAATGATGGATATTTTAATACTCTGTTAAAGGAATATCGATCTAAATTGTTCAAGAATCTTTGAATCATTAGTTAGTATTCAAGAGATGGCTGTCATGTAAATGAGATGGCTTTTAACAAACTCATTAAAACTCATTCAATTGACTGAAAATAAATTGAATGTGGACTATTCATAAGGCAAGTGAGGGAAACTAAAATGCATAAGATGTAGTCTCTGCCCCCAAGGAGGTGGTATACTATAATAATCTTGCACTTCAATGATATCACCTTGGGAATGTATTGTCTTTTTTCAATGAGATCACTCTTGCTAAACATTTAAGAACTGCTTTGAAATTGTCTTTGGAGGCATCTTAACACATTTGCACATGTATACATGCACACACACAGGTGCAATCATTGTCAGTTTCATTTCTGTACAACAGTGGTCAGCAAAGTATGGCCTGCCGGTTAAATCCAGCCTGCTGCCTGCTTGGCATGGCCCCAGAGCTAAGAATCGTTTTTACATTTTCAAGTGGTTGAAAAAATCAAAACAAGAATAATATATTGTGACAAATGAAACTTGTATGAAATTCAAATTTCAGCGTTCATAAATAACATTTTTATTGGAACACAGTGATGTTTATTCATTTATGTGCTGTCAATGGCTACTTTTATGCTACAATGGCAGAGTTGAGTAGTTTTGACAGATTCCATATGTCCTTCAAAGCCTAAAATATTTACTATCTGGTCCTTTAGAGAATCATGCCTTTAGAATCAGATATCTATATATTTATATATTAATATTATTTATAAAGAGCCTTCAGTTAGATCCCCTACATTCTTCCATGAATTTGACTCTGAATAACTTTTTCCAAGTTTTCAAAACTCACACTTTTCATTCATCAGAGGTAAAATATTTTACTTCACTTTATGGACATTCAAGGGAAACTTTTTCAGGCTTTGAAGTAATCCCCAAAGAGTTCCCCAATTCTTTGGGCAGTGGTCATGTTGTTCCTACAATTAAGTGGAAGGTCCCTGAGTTTGTTAGGATGTAAGGAGTAGGGAGAAGGAAAAACCACCTCAGTTACCCCTCAGGAGGTCTCAAAGAGGAATGGAGCAGTGTTCAGGCACAACAGGAGCAGAGGAGTACACTCTTTGCTCAAGTGTCTTGCCTTTGTGTCCCTGCTCTCTGCTGTGTTCACTGTGACTCTGCTTCTGGGGCTGTTGACTGCTGTCTCTCACTTCCAATATTCCCTACTCTGGGGCTTCTCTTTACTGGTGGTTTCCATGGTCTCATTGCTGCTTCTGCTTCTCTGTGGGTCTTGGTTTCCCACATTCAGACATCTTGGAAGGAGGATTTTATTGGGTCTGTCTGTCATCACCCAGAGAAATATGCCTTTGATTTGCAGAGGGTTTCATCTAGGTTTAGATGACTATGAGGGCAAGGAGAAAAAGCAAGCATGTTACCCTAATTTGGGAAGTGTTTGCCACTGGTCATCTGTTGATCCCTTGGTCCATAAACATACATTTGTATATAGACATCCACATAACTATACAAAAAAAGATCTTAATGACCCCAGATAATCACGATGGTGTGACCACTCACCTAGAGCCAGACATCCTGGATATGAAGTCAAGTGGGCCTTAGGAAGCATCACTACGAACAAAGCTAGTGGAGGTGATAGAATTCCAGTTGAGCTATTTCAAATCCTAAAAAATGATGTTGTTAAAGTGCTGCACTCATTATGCTAGCAAATTTGGAAAACTCAGCAGTGGCCACAGGACTGGAAAAGATCAGTTTTCATTCCAATCCCAAAGAAAGGCAATGCCAAAGAATGCTCAAACTACTGCACAGTTGCATTCATCTCACATGATAGCAAAGTAATGCTCAAAATTCTCCAAGCGAGGCTTCAGCAGTATGTGAACCATGAACTTCCAGATGTTCAAGCTGGATTTAGAAAAGGCAGAGGAACCAGAGATCAAATTGCCAACATCCGTGGGATCATCGAAAAAGCAAGAGAGTTCCAGAAAAACATCTACTTCTGCTTTACTGAGTATGCCAAAGCCTTTGACTGTATGGCTCACAAGAAACTGTGGGAAATTCTTAAACAGATAGGAATACCAGACCACCTTACCTGCCTTATGAGAAATCTGTATGCAGGTCAAGAAGCAACAGTTAGAACCAGACATGGGACAATGCACTGATTCTAAGTTGGGAAAGGAGTACATCAAGGCTGTATATGTCACGCTGCTTATTTAATTTGTATGCAGAGTACATCATGTGAAATGCTGGGCTGGCTGAAGCACAAGTTGGAATCAAAATTGCCGGGAAAAATATCAATAACCTCAGATATTCAGATGACACCACCCTTATGGCAGAAAGTGAAGAGAAACTAAAGAGCCTCTTGATGCTGGCTTAAAAATTCAACATTCAGAAAGCTAAGATCATGGCATCCGGTCCCATCACTTCATGTCAAATAGATGGGGAAACAATGAAACAGTGAGAGACTATTTTCTTGGGCTCCACAAACGCTGCAGATGGTGACTGTAGCCATGAAATTAAAAGACACTTGCTCCTTGGAAGAGATGCTATGACCAACCTAGACAGCATGTTAAAAAGCAGAGACATTACTTTTCCAACAAAGGTCCATCTAGTCAAAGCTATGGTTTTTCCAGTAGTCATGTATGGATGTGAGAGTTGGACTATAAAGAAAGCCGAGTGCCAAAGAATTTACGCTTTTGAACTGTGGTGTTGGAGAAGACTCTTGAGAGTCCCTTGGACTGCAGGGAGATCAAACCAGTTAAATCTAAGGGAAATCAGTCCTGAATATTCAATGGAAGTACGGATGCTGAAGCTTCAATACTTTGGCTACCTGATGCGAAGAACTGACTCATTGTAAAAGACCCTGATGATGGGAAAGATTGAAGGAAGAAGGAGAAGGGGATGACAAAGGGTGAGATGGTTGGATGGCATCACTGACTCAATGGACATGAGTTTGAGCAAGCTCTGGGAGTTGGTGATGGACGGAGAAGCCTGGCGTGCTGCAGTCCTTGGGCTCCCAAAGAGTTGGACATGACTGAGTGATTGAACTGAACTAAACTGATAGACATCCAGCATCAGAGATTCTGCTGAAACTACAGGCGTCCTCTCTATGATTGAGGTAAACAGCCAAATGGTATCAACTTGGCAAATCAATATGGTGAGGAAATGCTAGCAGTGGCCACTCCCTGGGGCTGAGTGCAAAGTGTTCTGTAAGGAAGAGAAATGCGGGTATTATCAGACATTATCCAGATAGACTGAAAGGAGGAGAGCCAGCCAGTCAGAGGCAAGTATGAAGTACTCAGTGACCTTAAAAACTGGGAGCCCAGTATAGCTTAGTATAAGCCTATTTACTCATCTGCAATTTTATGTCTCTATGACAAAAATTTGATTTTTATAAGTTCATTGGTGTAGGCTGAGATCATAATTTGCTATAAGTATATGAACTTTTAAAATGAACCATCTGGATTTCAACGCTCCAAACCTGTCTACTGTTTTCTTGACCCACCCCTCTCTCCATCTCTTGTTGTCACTTGAACCTTTTCTCCCACTTTTTTCCCCCAGCACCAGGCAGCATATGGGATCTCAGTTCTCTGACCAGAGATTGAACCTGGGTCAGAAGTGTGGAGTCTTAACCACTAGGCCATCAGGGAAGTCCCTCTTCTACCATTTTATTTAAATATTTTAAGTGGAGTCAGGGTAAACCAGAGAATAATGAACACGTGTTCCAGAGACAGTTTGTTTTGTGCTAGACAAGGTCCAGGAAGTAAAAAAGTGTCCCCACCCTGGGAGATCCAGTCCAATGATGCTGCACAGGTGGGCATCCTTCATTACTTACTTCTCTGTGACAGTCATATTGTCTGCCTCTCTTGGACATCTAGGACACTCCACTGTGATATAAACAGGATTCCCTCTAGAGAATTTAGATCTTTTCAATGCCAGTCTGACTTAGTCTCCTAAAACTTGGGTCTTCAACTCTGAGAAGCAAAGGAGCAGAAGGCTGTGACTGTGAACACTTTGACCTTGGCACTGTCTCATGACAAAGTGGTTTTGACTGGGCAACTTGGACAATATTAAAGGTGAGTTTCCACCAGAATTACTTGCGTAATAAGAATTAAAGTACTTGGGGTTGTAGAGGCAGGTATGTGCTTTTTGAGAAAGGTAAGGAAAGAGATTCTCTTATGAAATATTTATTGACTACTTTTTATATACTTGTTGTATCCCTTTTCACTGTTCTCCCTTCAACCATATGAGTGGACTTTGTGTGGCTGCCCCCTTCTGCCCCACCAAGAAGTTTCCTCCCAGTTGCTCCTGTTCATGAGAGAACACAAAAGAACAATCTAAAGTTATCCCCTTAGCCATACCTATTTGTGTCTGTAGACAGGGTGGGAAGCAAATGCTGTGGTAAATCTTGATGCCTGGCTTGAAGCACAGCTTAACATCAGGATGAGGAAGTTAATTAACCCATCCAGATTAGAGATAGAAGCAGGAAGCACACTTCCAAGTTCCAGACAGTTTTGAGCATCAGGATAATTTTAGAAAGAATAAGATATTTTGAAATTACGCAGTGATCTCTATTAAAGTGATAACAGCTGGTACAAACTTGACAAACCACGGAATTTTATAGAAGGATAAACTGCACATTTCCTGTGAAACCCAGCCAGATGAATAATATTAGGGATTATAGCAAAAGTACTTACTACTGTCAGATCAATACACAACCTGGTTGACCTATTTTTATGGATGTATATAGCTCAGCTGGTAAAGAATCTGCCTGCAATGCAGGAGACCCCGGTTCGATTCCTGGGTTGGGAAGACCCACTGAAGAAGGGATAGGCTACTCACTCCAGTATTCTGGTCTGGAGAAATCCATGGACTGTATAGTCCAGGGGTTGCAAAGAGTCAGGATTGACTGAGTAACTTTCACTTTCAAAAATAAGTTTAGCAAAACCCAGTAAGATATATTGAATTGAAAGATAGAATGGAGGTGGATAGTAGGAGTCTGTGCAATTTCACTAACACAGCCAATTGGCAATAATTGGTAAAGTGCCTTCTCTCCTGAGAGGAGGGGAACAAACGTGGCTGCCCATTGGTGAGCCTGCCCACTGCTCATAGGGCATGTTATTGGCTATATTTGCCACTTGTGGAGTGTATTTCTCCCATAAGCTTTAATAATCATAGCCATGAATCTGAACCTCGCGACTGATCAGTACTCTCCAGCCTGGACAGTAAATGCTCCAGGATTGCTTCATGATTTGTTTTCTGCCAAAGCTGTGGCCTTGAGGCCTTGCCGTATCTGTCTTGCAGCCCAAGGCTGTTATCTGGGCAGCATATTTCCATTTCTTTGAACATTATCTCTTTTGAATACTCCTCACTGAAAATGAGCCATTTTGAGGAGATTACACCACAGTCGACATCTTTCTGTGGGAGCCATAAGCAGTTTTGTCAGAATATGTCTCATTTCAGTGCCTTGTTATTGCCTTTTGTATATCAGGGACACACAGCAGGACAGTCTTTCACTGGAACTTGAATACAATTCTTTAGTCAGTGATCACTTCAGTTTTCCTTCCCCCTCTCCCAGCCCCAAAACATCGTTTAATTAGGTCTAGTGGTATGAAATCCCCTTTCTCAAATGTGAGTCAAAACCCGTTACTGCAACTGAGCACAGAGCTCCCAGAATTCCCTCCGTGACCCCCTCCCCAAGAGACTGAACTCGAAGGACAATGGGGCCAAGCTCTCCAGATGAAATGGGACAGCAACAGCCAGTTTTTCTCTGCGGCTCAGTAAGGAGGCCCAGTATTTACAGTGCCCTCACTGCTTGCCCACTCTGTTAGCATTTTTCTTTTCAATTTGGATCTTGGCCTGTGCTGTGCCTCTCTCTTGAAGCACGTGCCATTTTGATTTTAAAATAGAGGGAAGAGCACTATGGCACTGCTCGTTGGTGATATGACTCTCAAACTGTCTACAGATCGCCGAGTAAGTGAAATGTTTTGACAGAGAGAAACACGTGTTGTCAACATCGCTTTACCCACAGTTGAGAGGGGAAATTGAAACTGTCCTTCAGCAGGGTTCAGATGCTGATGGCTAGCATGATCTCCTCAAAACAAACGACTACAGCTCATTTTGTTTTCCTTTATGCCTCATTCTTCTCTAATGAAACGCCCAGTTAAAAGCATAGCTCATGCACTTAAAAAAAAAAAAAAAAGAGGCTTAGGAGGAATTCTGGGAAGGAGCAGTGACAGGAGCAATTCCTCTGTGAGGAGAAAATAGTAGTACACTTGTGTGAAGAAACGGGCTGTGTGGTGACCTCCTGTGTCCTGTGTGGAGAGTTGAAAGGAGACTCAAAAGTAGCCTTTTAAAGATAGAAGGTTGTGTATATATTCTGTGTGAGTGTGTATGTGTGTGTGTGTATAACAGAGAGAATGAGAAGGAAGGAGAGAGAGAGAAGGAGGGAAGGAGGGAGAAAGGAAAGATATGAATTATTTGTGATACATGAAACAACAGACACTGTGGAGTCTGTATCCCCAGGAGAGTGGTATGTTTAGGACAACTTGTGAATTTATCTGTGGGATTAAGTGGAGTGCTGAGCTCTGCAGCTGTGTATTGTCTCCTAGAAAAATGAGGTTTGCTCTGTTCCCCTGGCAGATGTGTTCCTGTCGAGAGAGTGTTCAGAGAGGGAATGCGGGTGGCTCCCAGAGCCCTGCCGACCATTATCTTCACATTTAGTTCGGCATTGTGGAAGCTGCTCACTAGTTTTTGCTAAGAGAACATCCTTGATAAGAGAAGATGTTGACAACTTTGCCTTTCTTGAGAATCACTAAGGAAACATTTCTTCTTGTCAGTCTCCTTTCATGTGCTGTGTAGCGTAAAGAAAAGGGGACATTGCTTTGGGGCATAGCCTTGACTTTCAATGTGCACTTAACAACCAATATTTTCTTGAGCACGTACCATGTGCAGGAATATTTTAATTGCTAGTCATTACAAGTCATATAAAAATGAAGAAGTTCCCATCTTTGGTAGCTAGGCATATTCTTTATTTTTTCATGGCCACAGAGCTTTATTGGGGTCAAATACATACACCCTCCTCCCCGTTCATAAGCTCTCACTCCCACAGCTCGCCGCCACCCAGGGACTCCCACACATGCGCGGGGAGCACACTTCCCCTCTGAAATGGATCAGCAACCGCCATACCAGCCTTATGCTCCGTTTACTGGGTCATAAGCCCTACAGTAGGCACATTCTTATTTAAACAGTTAATTACTTAATTGAGGAGGCCATGAAAGGTACACTAGATAAATCCTCTAGATTAAGTTCCACAAGGGCAGGGTTAGCCCTTGTTCATTAGGTGTCCATAGGTTCTAACCAGTACTGTATATATAATTAATTGGGTCCTAATATATGATGGGTGACTCAAATGAGGTGAGCAGCAAAATAGTATTTTATTTGTGTTTTTTTATTGGTCATGTATGAGAATCATGTGTATGAGGGGAAGCTCTGGCCCTGCTTTGAAGGGTCTTCCTGTTATAGATGCTGTTTGGAGAGGGAGATATTCTCCAGCTGCTGGTGCTTACAAAGATCCGAGGTTTATACACACATGACATGGTGTGCACACACCCACCAGCATTAAAGAAAATGGGGAAAGGGATGCCTTCCTCTGTGTGCATACAGACACCCTGGATTATTGGCAATGAGTATCACTGTTTCTTTGATATTCTTTCCACACCCTTTTATCTGCATGCAACAAAAATCAAGAAGGGTGGGGAGAAGAGAAGAACAAATTTGATTTGTCTCAGTTACCACACTCCTAAGTAAGTGTAAGTCCTCATGGCTGTTAGGCTTCTATAGAAGATGAGGGAAATAGGGGCTGGAGGGCAATTTGACCATTGGCTATCTCTTCAGTATTGCAAAATACTGCGTGAATATAACACTTGTAAAGATAGTCACTGGGATCACCCCACTGAAGTCAAGAGTCATGGGCAGTTCCTGGATACTAGGTCAAAATGAGCTTGTCCTTGAGGAAAAAATTACCCTTCTGAACTTTAAGTTAATGTTGATGTTTAATGTTTTGTGGAAATGTTATGATGATAGGAGGGTGGGGTGAGAGAAACTTGAGCGTCAGGAGTCTTTTCGCCATTCTGAATGCCACCGTAATGTTTCCTGGGTCAGGGTCTAAGAGCGAAGGGAAGATGTGTAGCCTCTGGCATTTATAAAGTCTATCCCATCTTTCAAGGAACCTTCCACATGGAGAGTGGCCTTGGATGGACTATCCTATGAACTGAAAAACAGGTCTCCAGGGCTAGATGAATGCCACCTGGAACTTGAACGTGTGGCCAAGTTCTAGGATAATGAGGTAGGGAGAGGGCAAACAACCCAGGGATTTATTCCTGTTTTTTTGGAGAATCATATAGGGTAATATTTTTAGCTACTGCGATGAGGTGACAGAGTACAGAGAAGGTGGACAATAACCACACTTCCCTAGTACAAGCTCTACCTATTGCTGGTAAGAATTTAGATGACTGATGAGTAAATGCTTTTACACTTGTAAACTTGACATGAGATCCAAATGAAAGAGGTTTTCAAATGTTTGGCTTTGTTTTTCCCACCTGAGAAGAACTCCTGGGCTTTTTTACTACCCTTTTTGGAAAAAGACAACTGAGAGGGCAACCCCAAACTGGTACTGATAAAGCAAGTATACCTGGCAGAATATCTGGGTTTTAAAACATGATTCTTGCCTTAGGAAATGTTGTTTATATGTTTCCTGGATTTCTGATAATATGCTTTTCTAGATAAATGAATTTAGAAACCATTATTATCTCCATTTTTCTTATAGGAAATCTTTGGGTAAATTGTAACAAGTTCTTTTTTTGCTCTTTCCATTTGCCATTTGCTTGCTCTTCAGGGAATAAAAAGAATACAATTCCAAGCATAACTTTGGGCATGTGACTTAACAGTTTTAAGTCTGTCATCTATGAAATGTCAGGGTTGGACCCGTGACTCCTGAGGTCCCTGATCTGGATGCAGGAAGAGGAAGGTGAAGCTATGTGTATACTCCCTGCCATGGTTTTCATTTCCTTAGTGGTGAAGAAATACTTTTTCATAGATGCAGGCCTTCAAATAGTGTTTTCTCCTTTTTACTCTAAAGCAAGATTTTCAACTTTGGAAAAACCATTCTGGATAAAGTGGAACAATTAAAAATGCTATTGAAACATTATTTTTAGGTCTGCATATTATTTCACAAAGCAATATTTTGCTGCTTCTTTGTAAAAAGACTTAGGTGACTTGTTTCTCTGGCTTTCATCAAATATCGTTTTTCCTTCCTGTTCAAAATGAGCTGTTTCCTTTTTCCTGGCCAGATGAAAGCCTGTGTATTCTGCTTTTCCTGATATCAACCCGGTGATGGCAGTACCAGGGTTCACATCACTCCAGACTGTCAAATTCAAAGGCTAGTTTGGAAACAGAGGAATGAAAAACAAGCTTCAGTTTTTCTGTTTAGATCTCTCCAGGACGTACTGTGTATTATCTCAGAAAACCCATTCAGAAGTAGACTGTTTCCTTCCCTGACTTGGCACCAAATCAAGAAGTGGCACATAATGTATTGTGTTTATTATGCATCATTTTGCCGCTGACACTGGGGCCATCAAATGTTGGTAAATTTACAGCCAGGGAGGTCCAACCATCATGCCTGAAGTGAAGGACAAAGTATTGTGTTATTCATCTCCAGCCCTGGCCCTTTATGATCAGACAGTGAGCAATATACTTATCAAAGTCAAAATAACCTTCACTTTAGGAAACACACTTGTCCTTAATTGCCAGAATAAGAATGCATAAACAGCTTCTCTCTTGATAATGGAATGGAGCCTGAGTTGATGTAAGTGTTGAGTATTTTGTAATTTGTCCGTAGTAGTGTGCTCAACTTACTTTTAATTCACAAATTATGTGTGTATTATACTGGAGAGGTAGAAAAATCAAGGGGGTTTACAATGTATGGTCTAAATATGCATATCATATTTATGGTATACCTGTGCATACTTATGATTTTTTTCTTTTGAGTCAAAGCTAAGGCCAATACTTATATTTCTATGTCCTAGTCCATAGCACTTAAAAGCCTGGAGGCAGAAGGATGTGAGTTGCAATCTCTAACTCCCTCTGTGATGCTACCCTATGCCTTCTTTTACTCTTTGTAATATAACAGTAACAACAATAGTACCCACCTCTGAGGTGTTTCAAGAATTATATGAGATTACATATATGAAAAATTGCTTAGTGTGGTACCTGGTACATTTTAAGAACTTGAGGAAAATTTACCTTTATTATTATTGTTCCCTCGAAGTGTGCTTCCCTGATAGCTCAGTTGGTAAAGAATCCCCCTGCAACGCAGGAGATTCTGGTTCGATTCCTGGGTTGGGAAGATCTGCTGGAGAAGGGATAGGCTATCCACTCCAGTATTCTGGCCTAGAGAATTTCATGGACTGTATAGTCCATAGGGTCACAAAGAGTTGGAGATGACTGAGTGACTTTCACTTCCCTTCACTTCTTCCATTATATGTGTGTGTGTATACATATATGTACATTTATATGTATGTTTGTTAAGGTACGAGATGGTCCTTGGGAGGCATATAGTTTTGAGAACCTGACTGAAATGACTCAGGAAGCATAGCAAAGCAGTAAAAATACTTCTTAGTTGATAAGGCATTTGCTTACTATACTTACCTCAAGTCCTACCTACCCTGTTTAAAAAGGTGTCACTGTTAGTTTAATCTATAGATAGTGACTGAGGATTTAAAGATAAGGATGCTTATTTGGAAACTGGCAGATTTGGGAAAGTAGTAACACTTGTGTCTATGAGCTGCTGTTTGGCCAAATGTAAACAACAAAACACAAAATATGAATTCCAACGCTCTTCCAGGAAACAGGGAGAACTTATGGAATGTGGCCATTCTTCCTGGCTGAGTTCCGGAGGTTACGTTTGTTGACAATCATCCTCTTAGCAGTAAAGTCGGCGTGGCATCATTTGCTTCCTTGAGTTGTCAAAATTCCTTTGTGGTGTTGGTGGGTGTGTTGTTAGATGGTGAACTGGAGAAATGGACTGAAAAGAGAAATACCGGGAAGTAAGATGCTTGGCCATTTTATTTACAGAACAGTTGGCCTGAGAGTTTTTTGTTGTCGTTATTTTTACTGTTTATCTCTTATGTCTGTAGGATTAAGTTTAGGCAGATTAAGTGCTCATGAGCTCTAATTTCAGACCAATAATCTATTAAAAAGACACAAGACAAGCAGTATAGACAACTCTGTTTGAAATGAAAATTACAGTTTGAATATTTTTATCTCCTCCTTTGCCCTCTTTCTTTAGCCTAAGTAAAACAACAGGTAGAACTGTTAGAATCTGCTCATGATTCATCACATACCCACACATGCACACGTACACACTCTAAAAACACAAACCAAAAGCCTTACCCAAATCCACTGAAAAGTTTCCATCCAAGCTACATGTGTATCACACAAAAATTACTTGACTTTCATAAGAACCACTATTCGAGAAGAGGAACCATAATGTATATTAATAGGTGAAGAAAGCTTTCTTGGGAAGGACCATAAAACCTTGGAAGTCATAAACTCTGGAAATAGATTTCAGAATAAAAAAGCTATGAAAGCCCAGAGCACAGGCTAAGTTCATGTGGGGCCGACTAAGCAAAGTTTTTTGAAAATGAATTGCTGAGTTGTCATCTGGGCTCCTCCACCTCTACCTCTTTCTTTTCCTTTTAGCCCACTTGTTGCTTTCTGAATTTAACCCTGTGGTTAATACAGAATATACAATTTAATGAAATGGTAGAATTTTGGCTCGATAATCTTTTTTAAAGATTTCACTATAAATTTTCATGATATGTCTTGGTTAACATTTTGGACTGAACAAGAAACTCTTCAAGTTAATGTGTTCCCCTTCAGAGGCACAGCTCTCTCCAGAAGTTATGCCTTGTAGACATGTTTGCCTCTTGGGGGCCTGGGGGAAGGCCAGCTCCGCCTCGTCCTGTGTCTACCTTGGAAGTCTAGAAGCCCTTCTGTGTGAAAGTTAACTTTACAAATGGCCTCCTTCTTTCCTGACATTACAGCCAGAGCCTGTGTTTTCACAATATTTGTAAGACCACTGAGGAATGTTTGTTACCAGATTTACAGCTCTGATCTGTACACATCCACACTGGGTCCCCGCTAGAGTTTCCGCCAAGCTCTGGGGGCCCTACTGCGACCTCCCACAGTGCGGCCGCAGCACATATGTTTCCTGAGCAGACTCGGAGCTGCTGTGTGTGTGCACGTTTTCAGTCTATAAATCCTCCGTATTCCTGTGCCTGTTCTCTAGGCCTCCAGCCAGTACTCTATCATATGTTAGAATGCCACATTTCCCCAGAGCTCAGTCCTCCTGCCTAGACTGTGTGGATAAACCTCCGGGTGATGAACAGGAAGGGCTGTAGCCCGTACAATGCTCTCCTTTGACCAGGGTACCTCAGGACAGGGCCCCAGCTCTTTATGGACTGATGCTTTCAGCTGCATCTGATGGTGGGGTGTGTGACCACTCTGTTTTGATTATGGAAGAGGCAATGTGTTCATTTTGGGTTTGAGTCACAGCTTTTTTTTTTCCATCCCAGTAGGATGATTGACATTGGCAGCACCAGCAGTGAAACCGTCTCCTGTAGAAAGACAAGGCATAGCTTTAATAAAAAGTTGGTGATTGTGAATGAGTCCTTGGAGATGGGAGAGCAAAATGCCACATGTATTAGTTTTAATCACTCGATTCATTTTTTTTCCACTGGGATTTTAACAGTGGTAACATCCTCAAGTTTAAAATCCTGAAAGAAGAACAAGTCAGTGGGGAACCTGGGGTTGCGAGAAAGAAATAGAGCGAGACAAATGCTGAATGTAGTTTGGGTAGTGGTAATATGCTGGATCGTAAATATAGGACAAGGAATGCGGTGAAGGTGGATGAGAGTACAAATTAAGGGAAAGGGAGGCGCCTCTGCTTTGGATTGCTCACTTGACAATGGAGATGGTACTTGGAGAGATCAGAGGGGAAGAAGAGGGTGGAAGGGAAAAGGGTATCCCAGACAAGATCCTGGAATCACAGACAAAATGTTTATTACATTCTGAGCAAGACCGTAGAGCTCCTCCCTGCCTTCATTCCTCACATCTTCACAGATGGCTTACTCTGTGCCAGGGACTGTGCCCTCGGGATACTAGCTTGTCATCATTAGTCACATCTACATCTTTATTAAATGTTTCCATCAGTCCATGCTTGCTAGGTCCTCCAAGGGAGTTAATGGGAGTCAGCAGTGGCCTCCCTGAATTCTGTGGAAAAGACAAGATGCATATGCTTCTTCTGTTACAGTGTTCAGTGTTTGGAAATGAACAGTCGTGCATTGTTATGCAAATACCAAAGTAATAGAATGTGTGTAAATTACAATAAGTGCAATTACTCACAGGACAATTTGTTGGCGCTTAGTTATGTTATTGTGTTCACTGCAGATTATAGCCTGTTACTTTCTGTTCCTCTAATATACTTTACCCACTTAAATTTTGAAATAGAAATGAAATGCTGGGGTATCATCGTTTTACAAGAAAGATATATCTGTTTCTTCTATAGTGTTAGACAGGTTAATATGTTTTTGCATTTTATAACAGGGAACTTTATTAGCATGATGAAATTAGTGCATTCAAGGCAATATCTTCTGAACCAGTTGTTACCAGTAGATAAAGTCTGATGTGGTAATTGCTGACTGAATGTTGGATCAGGGTTATTAGTGAAGTAAAATCATTCACTGTGGGATGATCAGAGCTACAATATTCTGAATGATGAAAGAGCTGCCTTTCCTTGCTAGTTTTAATTAGCTGTTAAAGAGGTGTCCTGGGTGATTTTGAAAGGCCCATCTTATTAATATTGTTATTTAGAAATGGATTACAATATTGTTACAGAGCCTGCTAATGTTCCTATCGTTAAAGGTCTATCATTGTTTCCATTATGATTCTGTTATTTGAAGGCTTTGCAGACATGGCTTAAATATTCCTTTCAGAGCTTGGTGTGTATCTTTTTAAAAAACACTTTCTATGACCTTAACACCACCAGAGTTACTCTTTATGGATGGACCATTATTGATCTTATTTGCTCATTTGACAATGTCCGGCTTCAGTCCTTTAAAAAGATGGAAGCCTAATTTTATAGGAGGAAATGACTTCTTACCTTTATGCATTGATTGACTGTGTTTGGAAGTGAGTCTTGATCACCCTTGAAAATCTTCGTGAGCAGATTTGATGTAATATATAGGCTTTTCTGATATTAATGCTTTGAAATATTAATAAAGTTTCCAGAAGTATCTAATATGTGATCTGAGGTGGCCCTGAGTGAAATTTCCATATTAGTCAGTTTCTGAGTAAGTGTAAATAGAAACTTTTTTAAAAAGAAATTAAAAAATTGTGTTTATTTGGCTGCTCTGGGTCTTACTTGTGGCGCACAGGATCTTCTATCTTCTTTGCAACATGTGGGATCTTTTTTAGTTGTGGCATGGGGATCTTTATTTGAGGCATGTGGGATCTAGTTTCTCGACCAAGGATCAAACCTGGGCCCCCTGCATTGGGAATGCACCACCAGGGAAGTCCTAAAATAGAAACAATTTTGAAGAAAAATATTCCCCAAAAGATTAGAGCCCACATTAAATGACTGTTACTGAATAATCTGTTTGCAAAACCACAGTTCTATAAGTTAAATGATATTTGTGTTCCCTGCATTTACACTATTACATCTTTTCCCAGGTACAACTGAAGGACTGTGGCCTTTGGATTCATGGTTGTGCAAACTTTGGATTGTGTTAATATCATTTATTTGTTCAATGTTTTTAATGAAGTGTAGCTTATTTATGATATTATATTAGTTTTAGATGTACAGTGTGGTTGAGTGGGCTTCTCTGGTGTCTAAGTGGGGATGAACCTACAGGTCAATGCAGGTGATGTGGATTCAATCCCTGGATTAGAAAGATCCCCTGGAAGAGGAAATGGCAATCCAGTCCAGTATTAATGCATGGAAATACCATGGACAGAGGAGCCTGGTGGATTGGAGTCCACAGGGTCACAAAGATTCACACAAACTTAGTGACTGAGCAAGCATGCATAGTGATTCAATATTTTTTTGGATGATATTCCATTATAGATTATTATGAGATAATGGGTATATTTTTCTGTACTATACAGTATATCCTTGTTGTTTATCTATTTTATATATAGTAGATTGTATCTGTTAATCCCAAACTCTCAAATACTGCTACCGTTTATATCAGAGAATGTTTCACCTGTGTTCTCTTCTAGGAGATTTATAGTTTCACATTTAGGTCTTTAAACCATTTTGAGTTTATTTTTGTATATGGTGTGAGATGTTGTAATCTCATTGTTTTACATGTGGCTGTCTAGTTTTCCCAGCATCACTTGTTAAAGATACTGTCTTTTCTCCACTGTATACTCTTGCCTCCCTCGTCATAGATTAGTAGACTGCAGGTGTGTGGATTTCTTGTGATTTTAGGTCTACCAGGTACCCATACACAAAAAATATCTTCACAACCCAGATAATCACGATAAAGTGATCACTCACCTAGAGCCAGACATCCTGGAATGAGAAGTCAAGTGGGCCTTAGGGAGCATCACTATGAACAAAGCTAGTGGAAGTGATGGAATTCTAGTTGAGCTATTTCAAATCCTAAAGAATGATGCTGTGGAAGTGCTGCACTCAATAGGCCAGCAAATTTGGAAAACTCAGCAGTGGCCACAGGACTGGAAAAGATCAGTTTTCATTCCAATCCCAAAGAAAGGCAATGCCAAAGAATGCTTTAACTACTGCACAATTGCACTCATCTCTCACACTAGCAAAGTAATGCTCAAAATTCTCCAAGCTAGGCTTCAACAGTATGGGAACCACGAACTTCCAGATGGTCAAGCTGGATTTAGAAAAAGCAGAGGAACCAGAGATCAAATTGCCAACATCCGTGGGATCATCAAAAAAGCAAGAGAGTTCCAGAAAAACATCTATTTCTGCTTTACTGACTATGCCAAAGCCTTTGACTGTGTGGTTCACAACAAACTGTGGAAAATTCTTAAAGAGATGGGGATACTAGACCACCTGACCTGCCTCCTGAGAAATCTGTACGCAGGTCAAGAAGCAACAGTTAGAACTGGACCTGGAACAACAGGCTGGTTCCAAATAGGAAAAGGAGTACGTCAAGGCTGTATATTGTCACCCTGCTTATTTACCTTATATGCAGAGTACATCATGAGAAATGCTGGGCTGGATGAAGCACAAGGTGAAATCAAGATTGCTGGGAGAAATATCAATAACCTCAGAAATGCAGATGACACCACTCTTATGGCAGAAAGTGAAGAAGAACTAAAGAGCCTCTTGATGAAAGTGAAAGAGGAGAGTGAAAAAGTTGGCTTAAAGCTCAACATTCAGAAAACTAAGATCATGGCATCTGGTCCCATAATTTCATGGCAAATAGATGGGGAAACAGTGGAAACAGTGACAGACTTTATTTTTCTGGGCTCCAAAATCAATGCAGATTGTGACTGCAGCAATGAAATTAAAAGACACTTGCTCCTTGGAAGAAAAGTTATGACCAACCTAGACAGCATATTAAAAAGCACAGACATTACTTTGCCAACAAAGGTCCATCTAGTCAAGGCTATGGTTTTTCCAGAAGTCATGTATGGATTTGAGAGTTGGACTATAAAGAAAGCTGAGTGCCAAAGTATTGATGCTTTTGAATTGTGTTGTTGGAGAAGACTCTTGAGAGTCCCTTGGACTGCAAGGAGATCCAACCAGTCCATTCTAAAGGAAATCAGTTCTGAATATTCATTGGAAGGACTGATGCTGAAGCTGAAACTCCAATACTTTGGCCACCTGATGCGAAGAACTGAATCATTTGAAAAGACTCTGAAGCTGGGAAAGATTGAAGGTAGGAGGAGAAGGGGATGGCAAAGGATGATATGGTTGGATGGCATCACTGACACTATGAACATGAGTTTGAGTGGGCTCCAGGAGTTGGTGATGGACAAGGAGGCCTGGCGGGCTGCAGTCCATGGGGTCACAGAGTCAGACACGACTGAGCAACTGAACTGACTGACTGACTGAGGTACCCATACTTCTATACTTCACAAAGTCCATTTCTGGGGAAGTGAAAGAGCTTTCACAGTTTTGTTTTGAAATTGAAGGGATCATAGAAATTACCTACTCTTATTTATGGCTTACAATTGAGAAAAATGAGACCAAAATATATAATAGAGTCAAGTGTCTATTTAATTCAAAGACCCTGCATGATAATCTAGCCTCACCTAGCAGCATTTGTTTCTGCTAACTGCTCACCTTGTATTGTTATTGAATATATATGAATAGAGAAAGGGAGAAGAGAGAAAAAGAGAGATGGAAGTAATAAAGTAAATTAGATGGTAAGTCACTCACTCTTAAGACTGAAGTTCTACACCTTCATATGGAGTTGAACGGATTGTGATTTCTAGTTTATTTGACTCAGTGGGATAAGCTGGTAGGCTTCAGGGGTGGTGGCTTTCTGAGAATAATGGACAGTTTGCATCACAGAAATCCTTGGAGATAATGAGTCCCAATTAGCAGAGAAGAGATTTTCTTGCCATTTAAGGGTACTATTAATTTGAGTTCAAGTGTGTCCATTTCCACTTTAGTAGCTCCAATAAAACTGTTGAAAATCCCAAATAACTGGCACCATATTTCCAGTTTATTGCAATAATATGTTGGTGCCAGGATTGCCCACAAATTATTACAATTTGGTATTTTTTTTTTTACTCTTTCTCATATTATTGTATAGTTTTGCAACTTGGCGAGATTTATTTGTGGTCTCTGGAGAGATATATTACTTCTAGTCCTGACAGAGCTAGTCAATGCCTCAAGGAATTTGTCTTTATGTAGCAAAATAATTCCTGGAGGACATTTTGAGGTAACTGCCCTTTTGAAGGCATGGGGTGCCTTTAAGTTGTGTTATCCTGGTTATCTACATCTTCTAAAGTTGTGCGTTTCAACTGTGGGGGTATGTTAGCATCAAGAGAGGATCTTGTATGAAAAACCAATGCCTGGACCCCACCCCTGGTGACTCTATCCAGGGATGAGACCCGGGCATTAGTAGTCTTTAAAAGTTCCCTGGATAATTCAGCAAGGGTTGAGAACCGCTCATTGGCACATTATGGCTCCTTTCTAGCATTGCATAATTAGAGGAGATCCTTTTATCATGGGAGAAATCACCTATGATATAGTAGTCTAGGAGCTCTTGTGAAGAAAGAGCTAGAACTGACAGTTTCATCGTAGATGGCCTCAATATGATGGCTGAGTGTGTCAATACTTATGTTCTGTTTTAACCTAGTGGTCTAATTATAACTTATTTATGTTTAACTTGACAACAGTAAAAAATATGAAAACCAAATTGACTACAGCAAAGAAATGAATCTTTTAGTTATTTCTCTTTCTTTACTATGAGATTCAATCAATGTTGAGTGAATTCTGCTCATGTTAATAAATAAATGTTTCAGGATTGTCATTCACTGAGTCAAAATATTTGTTTATCCTTTTGCTGATTAGGTACCAGAACAGTCTGACAAACCAACACATCAGTATCTTCACAACCAAAATTCAGTGTGAAAGTGAAAGTCTCTCAGTTATGTCCAGGCCAGAATACCGGAGTGGGTAGCCTTTCCCTTCTCCAGGGGATCTTCCCAACCCAGGGATTGAACCCAGGTCTCCCTCATTGCAGGTGGATTCTTTACCAGCTGAGCCACAAGGGAAGCCCCAAACACTGTGGAAATGGACAAATCATTTTTTAAAAGTTACTTTTGGCACCTCAAAGCATTTGAATGTTTCAAAGCATTTGAAACAAATGCTTTAAAGTGTCATGTGACAGGAAATTATATTTCCAATAAAGGAAGTCTGACACTTTTTAATTTTGTTGGATAATAGGCATTAGAAAACTGATAGTGATGATTCTAGAGTTTCTAATATAATTACCAAACTCAAGTGCTGTGTTAGTTCTTAAGATACAGACTTCCAAATCAGAGAATTTTTGATAATATTTGTAAAGGATATAAAAGATGAAGAATGACTAAAAATAACCAGAGAATTATTTATAATGGAGAAAATTGAAGAAGTAAAAGCCCCCAACAGAAGGGGATAGTTAGCAGTTATGGCCTATCTATATGATGAACGGAGAAGGCAATGGCACCCCACTCCAGTACTCTTGCCTGGAAAATCACATGGACGGAGGAGCCTGGTAGGCTGCAGTCCATGGGGTCGCTGAGAGTCGGACACGACTGAGCAGCTTCACTTTCACTTTTCACTTTCATGCATTGGAGAAGGAAATGGCAACCCACTCCAGTGTTCTTGCCTGGAGAATCCCAGAGACAGAGGAGCCTGGTGGGCTGCCGTCTATGGGGTCGCACAGAATCGGCCACGACTGAAGTGACTTAGCAGTAGCATATGATGAAATGTTATAATACGGATTAAAATTTTTTAAAGACAGTGGAAAAATGCTCATATCATGTAGAGAAAAAGCTGAATAATACACAATAGCAATAATATGATCCTCTCTAAATTGCACAGATATTCCCTTGACTCTGTTTTTCTTCATCCCCTGGTTACTTCAGGGTGATAGCAAAGTCAAGGAAATCAGCAGACTGTCTCTCTTGCTCTGGACGCTGACCCAGGCATAGGCATTTGAGGAGATGCTTTCTCAAGGCCTGGGTTTCCAATTTCTGGTGACTCCTTCCAAGCATGATGCTAGAATACCTGGGCTTATTAATGTGGGTATGTAACTAAGAGATTTTCTCTCTAGCAATGATTTAGACCAGAGTCAACTGGAGAAGTAAATGATAATTTAACTGTCAATCCCTACAGCTCTTTTACCTAATGGGAGTCATCATTTCCACCCACGGTGTCATTCTTTTAGAATAACACACCTCTTAAACCCTCCAAAATCTTCTCCCAGGGTAAAGCTTACTAGACCAAATATATTTACTTTTACTTCCATGGCTTGTTGGTGTTTTTCTCATTTGTGGTTGATTTTTCTCATATAATAGAAAGTAGTGCTTTTCAAAGTGTAGTTCCCCGGGCCTGAAGCATCAGCATCACCAGGAATTTAAACTTTAAAAAGTAGTTACTGAGGCTTCCCTGATGGCTTAGTGGTAAAGAATCTGCCTGTGAATGCAGGAGATATGGGTTCAGTCCCTGGTCCAGGAAGATCCGACATGCTGCAGAGCAACTGAGCCTGTATGCCACAACTATTGAACCTGTGCTCTAGAGCCCAGGAGCTGCAACTATTAAGCCCGTGTGCTGCAGCTACTGAGCCCATGCAGAAGCCATCTCAGTAAGCCTGCACACCACAACTAGGGAGAAGCCCTCACTCACCACAGCTAGAGAAAAGCCCCTGCGGCAACAAAGATCCAACACAGCCATGAATAAATAAATTTTTAAAAATGGCTACTAGTTAACTAGAACATGTTTCTTTCCTTTATGATATTTCTCTCTCAACAGTTTATAGAATTATCATAGCTAAAATGTAGGTAGCTATGTTTTATTGCACATTCTTCCATGTGTTTTCCAAATATTAACTTATTTAATTCTTATAATCACATTATGAGGTAGGTGTTATTATTTCCCTGTTTTGTAGGGAAGGAAACTGGACACAGAAAAGAGAAGTAACTCACCCAAAGACCAGCAGATGTAAAAAATGTTCATAGGAAAAATATTGGAAGCAAATATCTACCAGAAGCAGTTATTTCTGGATGTGGGAACTACAGATAGCTTTAAATTTCTTCTTTGTGCCTTTCTGTATTTTCCAAAGCAAAAACATAGTACACTTGCTATCAGAAGAATATTCAAAATATTGAAAAATATGAAGATAGAATTCTCAGAGAAGACCTGGAGTACGGGTGAGCCAGGACAGGAGAGAAGAGTTGTGATTTATTAAAAACCTTCTTCCTCAGGTCAGGTCTTCCAGGATCCTGGCAGTTTTGCTGAGCAAGTGAGGAGGTAGAGCCCTGGGTGTGGGCATGTAAGCATCAGAACTGAAAATCCAGGAATGGTATGACATTGAGCAATCTGATCTTTCCAATGTGTTAACAGGTTTTGAAACTTACTATCTTTGTGGATAGGCAGTGGTAAAGTGTGTTTTAACACAATATGTTTAAGAGACATTCGATGGCACAAAACCCAGCTCTCTGAATCCAAGGTAGAAGGACAGTTTGAACATAAAACAATGCCCTGACTCATCTTTAATTAAGTGTGCAATGTGAGAAGGGAATTAGTGTTTTCTAGTGTATGGGAGGTATGGAGCAACAGCTATAAGTTTTCAAAATAGTCCATTATTAGCAATCTGCACTGAATTGATTGGTAGCCACAGTTCAGTTAGCCCTTAAACAAGCTGAACAATAGCTGAAGTGATTATTTGGGGTAAATTATTGCTGTTATAAAATGTAATCAGTGTTTTTACAGCAAAAATAGATGTTTTTTTTCTTAATTTCTCTCTTCACTCCACCTCTCCTCAACTGGATCTCCTTGCCGGAGATCTGAAAGAATGATCTCTTGTTTCCCTCCCCACACTGGCAGGAGAGTCTCAGGCATTCGAATGCAGCAAGACAGGATACATCTTGTAAAGATTTTCCATTTTAATATCCCTTAATGACCAATAATGAATTCCTTATAGTTAATCCCCTGTTCTCATGAAAACAATCTAGATGGTTTAAAAAATCAATCATTAATGAGCAGTAAGTGACAGCTCCCCAACAACACAGCTGTATTTTTGTAAAAGTGATTAAACATTGTCTGCATTCATAATTGCATGGTTAATAAGAATGTTGAGCACTAAGTCAAGCATTGTTGCTAATGATGACAGATTATGATGCTACAAATGCTTGAGAGTTATGAGGCTAAATTTTCAAAGGCAGTCCCTGGAATGAAATTCACACAGACCCTTAAGTATTCAATTTGCATGGACCATTACCAGGTTTGTGCATGGTATTTGGGAACTTTGCAGTTGAGACTCTTTAGAAAATCTAGCCCATTATGACAGAAAGCATCTGTAATTGACAGTAACTGATATCCTTCTGCCCAGTGTTGGTGAAAGGTATAAGATGCTCTCTGTGTGGTTTGATGGAGTTCATAACCCCTTTGATGAAGAGTCCTGAAGGCTGAAAGTAAGGCAAAGAGGATCTCTAGGGAATATAATTCAGCCTCACACGTAGATGTAAATATCAAGAGTTTTGCAAGGAGGTGAGAAAGTGGACAAGTCATTTGGAAGGGGGACTTGGTAATACCTTCATTAATTATTTACCTCTCCCATTTTGGCCTTTAAACTACTCACTGCTGCTGCTGCTAAGTCGCTTCAGTCGTGTCCGACTCTGTGCGACCCCGTAGACGGCAGCCCACCAGGCTCCGCCGTCCCTGGGATTCCTGCCTAAGCTTATTTCCTGTTTCCTATTTCCTGCCTAAGCTTCCAGTGCCCACTTCTGTGGTCAGGAGTACATTTTCCCCATGCCCTATAACCAATTTTATTATTTTTTCTTCCATTATTTATTGTTAAAAATATGAGGAAAATAGTGTACATACATTTGTTTCCACCTCTTCTTGTCACATAAATGTGGTCTACTGTGCACAGTTTTTTACTTTGCTTTTGCTTGCTTAACAATATATCTTGGAGAAGTCTTGTAGGAGTATATGTATCAGTCTTTTCTATTCCTTCTTACCATGTATTCCACTGAGTGGATATACCATTGTCTAGTCAACTAGTTTTCAATTCATGGGCATTTGGTTGGGGTGGGGGGGATATTTCTTGATTATAAAGCAGAGACTGCTGCTGCTGCTGCTGCTAAGTTGCTTCAGTCATGTCCGACTCTGTGCGACCTCATAGACAGCAGCCCACCAGGCTCCCCCGTCCCTGGGATTCTCCAGGCAAGAACACTGGAATGGGTTGCCATTTCCTTCTCCAATGCATGAAAGTGAAAAGTGAAAGTGAAGTCGCTCTTGCTGGTTTGCATGGCAATAGCCAGGAACCATGTCTTTATACTTAACTGACATAAGTGATCAACAAGAAGATTAGGCAGGATAGTCTTGGGAGGTTTTATAAAGACTGGCAAATGCCAAGGGATACAAATATCCTTTTTCTCTGATGAACTAAAGTAACTTCAGACTGTGTATTGTTACACATGGACATTGTTGATAGAACTGAGGATTTGCTGCAACCCAGTAGCAACTCTCTTCTTTGAGTAGCCCAAGCAATGCCCCCTGACCTCCAACCCCTGCCACTGCCCCTCTTATTTATCCTGGTTCTTCCCACGTTTTCTCTTTATTTGTATTGTCCCCAAGCTAAGATTGGCCCTGTTGCATTTAGTCATAGCAAATCCTACATGGGGAGCTCACCTTCAAATCCAGTTTGATCTAGTGCTCCCTCCTCTAATGTGTCATTGAGACTGGGATAACTGGCCATGGAACCTTGGGGAAGTTTCTTTAACCTCTCTAAGGCTCAACTTCATGATCTGTAAAACATGAAGTGTGATATTTATTGCTCAGGATTATTATAAGTATTAAATGAGGTAATGTGAGTAATTAATGGGCAGTAAATTTAGGTTCATTCTAAGATGCTCTCTGGGATGCCTCTACCTTTCAACAACACCTCCCTTGTTAAAATACCCATTAACAATTTATGAGTCTTCAGACTGTGACACACACCTTGATGCTTAAATAATGGTTTTGCTTTGTCTTCTTGTGTTGTGTATATAAAAAACCTATATTCCATGTTTTTCAGTTTTCCTTCTGGGAGTAGAAGCTAAATTTTAATTGAACATCCACTGAGGGTCTAAATAAAACTTAAAGTTTTTAGATTTTTAAAGCTAGAAAGGAAGGTATGGATGTGTCATATTGTATTTCCAGGATGGTCACTGTAATAACTCTCACCCATCATGTTCTTCTACAGTATGGACTTACTACTTCCTTCACCCAGAGGTAAAGTCCAATCCTTCTCCTCTGAATTTAAGCAAGCTTGGAACCACTTCACTCAGTAGAATACAGTGGAAGGGACACTATGACTTCCAATGTTAGGTCGCATGATATAGTGCGCCTTCTCCCTGGTTGATCAGGATCATCACCTTTTGGAGTTCCCTGTCTCCTGTAAGAAATTCAACATTCCTGAGGCCATTGTTGTAAGTCCAAGCCACATGGAGAGGCAGCCAAACTTGTGAATGAAGATATTGTCTTGAAAGTGGGTCTTCCATTCTCCAATGTTCTAGCTCCAGCCATTTGGGTCTCCTTGTGGAAGGCCCAGATATTATGGAGTAGAGAAGAGCTGTACCACTGTGTTCTTTCCAGTTCCTGACCCACAGAACCCATAACCATGGTAGTATGGTTGCTGTTTTATGCTACTGAATTTAGAGTAGTTTTCTATGCAGCAAAGATGATTGGAACAAGGGATAGCAATTTGACTATCATATTTTGGAAATCTCCTTAGGCCAGAGAGTGTAAATGAATCATTTTATTTAAATAAAGGCTTAGAGGTAGAATCATTCTTAAGCACTGGGTTTCAGCCTGAACCTCCATGCACTGTTTATTACATCATGTATCCTCCTAGCTCTGAATGTTAGCTTCCCATGTTTGCATAGTCAACACCTGACCTCCTGTCTCTTTTCTCAAGTTGTATACATTCTAAGAAGTGCTTTGCTCATGCAGCAGTCCATGAGGAAATGAATTACATTATAAGCCTAGCAGATAGGATTTTCTTTCTTTCTTTCTTTTTTTTTTTTGGCAGACTTTAGGTTGGGAGAGGCATTGGGAGCTCTTAGAGAAGGAACAGAGATAAAGAGATGGAAATGGAGAGGAAGTGAGACCATATGCTGATGTTGGAGCCTTGTAGAGGAGGATGTGGGAAGTGGCACAGCAGGATGAAAATTATGAGGCACTAGTGGAAAAAGAAGGTTGAAATTGCTGCAACTCTATTGAAGCAAAGAACTGTGTGCTGACAATAAGAAGGTTGATGAGCAGTTCTAGCCAATCTCTTCCTGTTTACAGATCAAGGAGAAGTGAGGAAAGTGGCATATGGAATAAGAAGGAGCAGAGGGAGTCAGCGTGAAGGAGAGAGAAACCTGCAGGAGGGAGGAGGGGAGACTCAGGAAGTCTATGGAAGCAGCAGGTTGAGCTCCACTGAGGGGAGAGATGGAGAACTCAAGCAGAGAAGCAGGGGAACAGTTGGCCCTAACTGTCCAAAAGAAAACCAGGAAGAATTGGAGACAGTGGGAGATGATGAGGGGCATAAAATAAAAGCACAAACAAAATGTTCAAAGAGAACACTTGGGATGGAAGTTAAAGCAGTAAAGAGTGTCTGGAAGAGATGGGACAAGTGGCAATTCAAACATATTTTGAATGAAAATAGTAAATCAACTTTTGTTAAAAGAAAATAGTTTGGGTGACAGTTTAAGTGGCATGACATGTTTTGTATTACCTGCTTACAAAGAAGGCCAAAATGTACCTAAGATGTTCCCAGAAGTGAAGCTTAAGATGTTATTTGACTTTATTTTTTAAAGATTTATTTATTATTGCTATTTGCTGTGCCAGATCTTCGTTGCTTTACGTAGACTTTTCTCTAGTTACAAGGAGTGGGGGCTACTCTTCATTGTGGTGTATGGGATTCTCATTGAGATGGCTTCTCTTGTTCCAGAGCACAGGTTCTAGGTGCACAGGCTTCAGTAGTTGCAGCTTGTGGGATCAGTAGTTGGGATACATGGGCTTAGCTGCTCTACACATGTGGGATTTTCCCAGACCAAGGGTAGAACCAGTGTCACCTGCACTGTTAGGCAAGTTCTTAACCACTGGACCTCACAGAGAAGCCCCCAAGATGCCATTTTATTTTAAAAGAAATTAAGCACATATAAACAAAAATGGATATCCTGGGAATTGGACTTTCTTGGAATATTAAGCAAAAGAAATAGCATTAAGGCATGAAAGCCTGTAATTAAAAAGTAGTGACTAAAATCCAGTAAGAGAGTATTCATGGTTTAACAAATACCTATATTTGATACCAAAGAAGATCAGAAATACAAGGAGGTGCTTTATCTAGCTCATACTCTGGAGTTCTTTCAGATATCTAGAGACCTTTTTGCCCTAATTTTGACTAAAATCTGAAGATAACCTTAAGACTGAAATTTTGATGAAGAAGATAATGATGATGACATTGATGATGGTCATAATAGTGATGGTGGTGATGATGGTGGTAAGGATGATGACGCTTCCTGTATGCTAGGCACTGTTCTAAGTGCTTTGCATGTATTAACTAATATAATCTCCCAACAGTCATTTGGGGTTCCTTAAATGTCTTTGGTTATGTCCATTTTAAGGATAAAGATATTGAGGCACACTTGTCTTTCTTTCACTTCCCCATATCCATGTCTATTTCTAAGTAATTGGAATGGATTAGAAAGAAAGCCTAAAGCATGATAAACAAGTAATTAAAGCAGTTGTTTGCAAGGTGCTTGTCATCCTCAGAATATTCTCAGCCCCACTCACTGAGGCTCTGCTCAGAAGTCAACCTGAAGTCTCCAGGTCCAACACTGCTAGACTATTTGCTTATTAATGGAATGATTGTTATGCTTAATGGAGTGGTTATTATCTCTGATTATGGGAGAGCACACATTATAAGTCCATCTAAGGATGAGGTTTTATTCTTTAATGGTTGTCTGATATAAACGAAAGAATAGGACCCCTGGAGTTGGACAGGGATTTGAATTTGAATCTTGGCTCCACTTCTTATTGTTTGTTTGACCTTTGGACAACTTATTTATTACTGTTTTATTCATAGTAAAATTAAGTGAAATGAGAAATTTAGAGTGCTTGAGAATTAGTTGAGTTTCAAAATGTGTTAGTTCTGCTTTTTTTTTTTTTTTAACAGAACTGGTGCTTGCATACATTGGATAATAATCAAATCAAATGTTGATATGGTCTTTGTAGGTGAGGCTGAAAACTTCACATTTTCATATGCACATGGATTATGTGTCTCCATTATGAAATGACCACTGAAAAGTTGAAAAATAATTGAGATTTAGGCAAATGAGAAAAATTGCTTGAAAGAGAAAACTGTAACTATTTTTAATTTCAAAAACCCATCTGTGGTAGACAGAATAATGATTCCCTAAATGTGTCTACATCATAATCCCCTAAATTGGTGAATGTGTTGCCTTATGGGAAAAGGAAATTGGCAGATGGGATTAATATTAAGTCCTTGAGATGGAAGACTATCCTGAATTATCTGAGTGGGCCCAATCTAATCACATGGGTCTTAAAAATCAGAGACTCTCCAACTGTGGTCAGAGAAAGAGATGTGGTGGTGGAAGATGATCAGGGAGATGCAACCTTGCTGGCTGTGAAGAAAGAGGAGGGAGCTATGAGCCAAAGGATGTGGGGAGCCCTTAGAAGATGGAAAAGGCAAGAAATTATCTTCTCTCTGAGAGTCTCCAGAGGGAAGAAATCCCTGCTGACACCATAATTTTAGCACATTAAGACCCATATTGGACTTGATATAGAGAATTGTAAGGTAATGCATTTGTGTATATATTAGTGGTATAGCTGCCTTTGTTCCCATAATCTCTGTTGGAATAGTCCTAATTCTGGCAATCTCTCAGCCTTTATTGACCAGAGCCTCCTTTTTCATAGAGTCCTTTTTGGTATGTTGTGTCAACCTCCCTTTGGAGTGTCTTAACATTGACCTTATTTTTCCGTGGCCTGCCCCCTTTTGACTCACAGATGAATCGTTCACAATCATGTTTGCACCATAGGATTGCTCACTAGGTCAGAGTTAATATGAACAAAAGAAGTCTCTTGGCCCAGTTTGGGCCAACAGAGTCTCTTTTCCATGAGTTTGGAGTGGGTTGAGGGAGAGGTTTTTCTCAACCTCTGCATGTGGCTTGAACTCAGATAGTGTAAACTTAGGGGCTAGATGGTGGCTGTAGATATGGAGAAGGTAAAAATTAGATCTGTAGGAAGAGGAGTCTGAGGTTGATGGAGACTCAATGGACATGAGTTTGAACAAGCTCCGGGAAATGGTGAAGGACAGAGAAGCCTGGCGTACTGCAGTCCACGGGATGGCAGAGTTAGACACAACTGAGTGACTGAACAACAACAAAGAAAGAGGAATCCGAGGCTGATGGACAGAGCATAGCAGAGACGAGGGTCTGAAAGACCAAGAACATGTTAGCCATGTTCTGGCTGGCTCTTAGTCAACAGTTTTACCCCTATTGGGTTCAGGTGTATCTCTGCCCCAAGATTACATTGTACCATGATACAAATGTCCTTTTTAAAAGAACCTTGCTGAGAGGTTTTCTGTAACTTACAGACAAAAGAGCCTTGACTAAAACAACTACTGAGATGAAAATGAATCAAGAGATTGGGAACTTTTCACTAATGTCATTTTGGGTCTTCATTTGTGCTTTATTCTAAGGAAAACTACAGAAAAATTCAAAGCAATATGATCATTCTATAGACCATGGAGCATTTTGTACTACTACAGTTATGGCTAGATCTCATAGCAGGGCCTGCCTGTGGAGATTGAGGCCTCTGGATATATAGAATGCTTCTTTAGGCTCTGGCCAGAGGTATCTGATTCTCATATTCAAAATTAATGTTGGCAGAGGGGTATTTTTAAATCAGGATTTTGCAATTCCAGCTGACCTTTCTGAAGCAAACTTAAACATACAACCATAGTGCCTTGAAGATTGAACTAGTGCTTTTCAACATATTCACGTGAAAGTCAAAGTCAAAATTGCTCAGTCGTGTCTGACTCTTTGCAACCCCATGAACTGTACAGTCCGTGGAACTCTCCAGACCAGAATACTGGAGCGGGTAGCCATTCCCTTCTCCAGGAGAACTTCCCAACCCAGGGATCGAACCCAGGTCTCCCACATTGCAGGCGGATTCTTTACCAGCTGAACCAGCAGGGGAGCCCTGGTGCTTTTCTGTAACTATTTAATTCTGAGACTATGTCTGGTAGAGATTATGCTTTCTTGGAGGAGAACTTGTAGCCAGAAAGGTAGTTTGCTAATTATCATAGACTTTAAAAAATATCCATAAAAATCATGTTACTCAAGTCTCTTATTATGCAGACAGGGATATATGTGCAGAAGGGCTAAATTGATTATTTTATGGTCTTGATATGAGTCAGGAAGCCCTAAAGATAAAGTATCCATGCATTTATTCATTGCCTCCTTTCTTCCTTTCTTTCTTCCTTCCTCCTTCCCTCCAATTATTATTTTCTGAGTAGCTACTGCGTGCATAACAGCTTCAAAAACCTGGAGATGCAGTAGTAAAGTAGTAAACCCTCATAGGGTCCTCCTCTTGTGGAGATCTTACAATTGTGGAGCCTATATTTGAGTTGGGAGAACTCAACTCAAATTTATTTACTGGGATAAAATAAACATGTGAATAAATGTATAAAATAATTTTAGATGATGACAAAGCACTATGAAGGAAAAAAAAAAGTAGTAATATAATAGAGAATTACCGTCTGGGGTAACATAGGCTGCGACTTCTTAGAGCGAGGAAGTTACATTCAGCTGATCTAGCTATTCTATCCATCTATCACTTATCTGCCTTATCTATCATCTTTGATTACATAAGACAACATCATGATTTCTATCTAATACCAGAAGACAGAGATTAAGTCACTTCTCTAATCACAGAGTTCATGATTTTCAATATAGTTTTATTTCCATTGCTTCTACTGCCACCTCGAGTATTGGATTGGGAAACTGCTCTCAAGAATTCATATTCAAGTTGGAAAGAGAAAGCACAAATAGTATGGGATAATACTTCAAAGTACTAATTAGTTACTTCCCTTCTCCAAATCCTCACAAAATCCCTTCACTGTATCCCGAAGACTTCTCCTATGGCTCCCACCTTCTCCCTTGGATACTCCCCCTTCCCACATACACACAGATATGAGACAAAACAGAAACAAATCCTGCAAAAACTAGATCATTTGGGAAGCTGCCAGTCAGTATAAGGGAAAGATCAAGGTGCACATTTTAGTGTTCCATCCCCTGTTCTGAGAATCTAGACTGCGAAACCTCAACTGCTACTGAAGCAAACGCCCTCTGTCACCAATTCCAGCTGGCTGCGAGGAAACCTACTCACCACTGACTTACTGGTTTCATTGCCGTTCTTTAGTCGCCAAGTCGTGTCTGACTCTTCTCAACCCCGTGGACTGCAGTACGCCAGGTCTCCCTGTTCCTGCCCATCTCCTGAATTGCCAGCGGTCTTCTCCTTCCATCCAGTGTGGAGTCATTGTTTTCTGTATGAAAAGATCTGACCTACTTTATCTGCTACCCCAGGAGTATGCAGACTCCACAGATGAGAGGATGACAAGATGGTTGTGACACAAAGGGGAAGTTTCAATTCTGACGAAGAAGGTGCTAGATATTCTCTGAAATCATTTGTGCTGTGTATGGCCATATTGGCTGTCTGTTGTCACAATAATGCCTCATAAAAAAATCACCCCACCTATCAGAGGCTTAAAACAGTAAGCATTTATTTAGTTTGAAGGTTGATAAGATAGTCTGGGTTTGGCTGAGTTATTTTGGTCTCAGCTGTGCTCATTCCTGTGTCTGGTGTTGGGCTTTCCATTGATTTAAGATAGCTCCTGCTGGGATGACCTGGGCCATAACAATTTGCATGTCTATCATCCATTAGGCCAGCCTATGATGGGTCTTGTGTCACTTGTCAAAGAGTGAGAGCAATCCTGACCAATTAAGAAAGGGCTTTTTACTCGAGTGTGTTATTGGCCAAACAAGTCTCTTGACCAAGCCCAGAGTCAAAAGGAAGGGGACTGGGTCAAGAAGAGGGAAGAAATTGGGAACATTAATGCATTCATTAACACCGTGGATTCTATACAATTTAATGTTAAGGGTTACCAGTTTTCCAAGTAGTCTGAGCATAGTTTGATTGGTAGAATAGAGTGGAGAGAAACTGGTGGCAGAGAGCATGGACAGGAACATATCCAGGGGAATAGGAGCAATGCCCAAATCTGGGATAACTTGGAAAATGGAAGTGGAATTTGGGAGATCCTGTCCAGGTTGGCTATACCACACATGAAGGAGTGCAAAGGACATGAAGGAGGCAAGGTGAACTCTGTAGTCAGTGATCTGGAGGATGGTAGTGACCATAACAGGCAGGGAACCCACTCATGCCTAGTAGATGACGACGTGGAGATTACCTATGAAAGAAGAGGGAAGACTGGTGACATCAGTAGATCAGGTATGCGGGAGACAGAGCTGCAGAAAAGCAACATGATGGAAGGGTTGTCTGATTAGAGCTACAGGCGGCTGGGAGGAATGATTCTCATGAGCGTGGACGGTGGTGAGGGGAAGGGGAGTGTTGAAGATCGTGGACAATAATTTTGATTCCCCATGAGAATTGGGAGTTTTCTCAGGGCTATAAGGAGGGTATGTATGTCTTGCTGGGTTACCCTGCAGTGAGCTCAAGACACCCCATCTAAAGCGTTATGCATGAGGAGACCTCCAAGTAGGTGGGTGCATTTTCATGTGTCTAGCCCATGATTCCCTGCTTCCCCGCAGTTGCTGGGCCCTGCTACAGGTCTGATCAATTTCATCCGTTTCGCTTTTGTCCCCGCTTTCCCCCAGCTCACATTCAGGTGCTCAGGTATCTCTTTCTTTTATCCTATCATGTTCAACAAGCAATTGTAAAACCTGACAATCAGCAAGAAGTCAAGCATTCTAAATCTTATTTTCTGTTTTTCTGACAAAAAGGTCTTTTCAAGACAACAAAAGTGGAAAGTATTTTGAATTACTTTCTTTGACTGTTTTTGAATTCCTCGGGATCACTATTGATAACATTCAGAATGATTTCTGGGACACAGCACTAGGTTTAAAATAGTGTGAAGGCTTCTGGGGCAACCACCTGATATCAGAAGTGATTTGTTACCTGTGTTAGGGAAGAATCGGATGTCATGTTCTACAAGGTTAATGAGTAACAACTGTTTCATGGCTTGAGCGAGGCCCAGGCTGCCTACCCTAGTTTCCCCCTGCTCTGGAAAGAGCTGCAGTGTTGTAAGTAAAATAAAAGTTATTAAATACACACATTACTTTTTCTGGGTCTCAGATCTGCCCCATCCATCTTTGTCTTCTTTGTCCTTGCGAGGCAGCTCCTGGCATTTTTGAAGTCAGCTGAGTCTCTATAAAAGGCCAAGTTGTTTTTCTGCATTGCCAAGGAGACCAAAAAATAGAACCTGGTTAGCAAAACAAGTTCTTTGTGGGAGTGGGTGTTGTTTGAATGGGGAAAATCTGAAACCATTTAGATTTCCTATTCCTTCCCAGAGGTGGACCCTCTGCTGGGGTTTTGGGAGGGGCGGTCTCCAATCTAACATTAAGCAGCCATTGTGTAATCACCAGTCATGAAATAGCTGTGGTTTTATGCCTTGTATTTCACAAAAGTGTGGTCTCTGGGCCTGAAGCAACAGATTCACTAGTAAAGATATCTCTGGGTGTGGTTCCTGGGAATCTACATTTATTAAGTATGCATTCTAGGTAATCTCATACTCCCTGATGGATAAGAATCCACTATCCTAGGGGCTAAGTGTACATTCATTTGTTAAGATTTGTATACTTCAAAAGAACATATCGCAGCGGCAGCAAATTAAAAATAGGATTCTTGCTTGTGGCTGTGTCAAACAGTCTACAGCATATTCTCATAGTCACTTATTGTTCCATTGTTGATTGAGATGGTGGGGTGTGGTGAAAATGACTGAGTGTTCACTGACAATTCACACTGTTCTTTGCATGTGACACAAAGTTGCTGCCTAGCCACAGACCCCTTGGCTCACTCGACTCCACAAGTGACCTGACTAGTTCTCCCAGTTGAAAGGAGCTAAAATAATGTGGGTCATATCATCTCCTTTGGCCTGGGTGCAGGGGTTCTGAATTACCATGTACCTGGTTCCTGAACTACCAAACACCTACTTCGGACTTTTGCCTCAGTGAAAAGTGAGTATTTTCATCTGAGGTGTTTTGTTTGCTCACTCTTGGTTTTCATGGACTCAAAGCTATGGAAAACTCACAGTTCTTTTACTTGTCTTGGGTGCAGTTATTGGGCATAATACCATGTAAGGCTGCTGAGAGAATGGGGTGTAGGGGACAGAGATCTAATATTCATCAGTTATGCATTTTTGGCCAAGTTAGTTTAATGGAAGTTAGCAAATTTCACTCTCTCAATAATTTTTCTGAGTTATCCCAAGTACCTAGCCCAGCGCTCATGGGTGTCTAAAGTTTTATTAACTGTAAAATTTCATAGAGAGTTTAAAAAACTTATTCAAAGTCAAAAAGTTACTTGATGATGGAGATGAGGTTTAAATTTTCATCTCTTTACTCCCAAAGCCTATGATTTTTTCTTGGTGTTAAGGTATCTGGAAAATGGGTCAAGGGACATAAGTAGTTGCTGTACAAACAGTCTCGTGTCCTGTTATTTGGGGAGCAAAGATACAAACATATGAGTAGGACAAGGGATCCTTCCTCTCATCTTCCCCCCTCCTTCCCTCTTGCTACATTTATTGTCTAGTATGTGGCACCTGTTATTCCAAGCTCTGTATACAGCATCCCCCATCTTGTAGGTATCAGTCTAACAGGCAAGACATGAGCAGATAAACAACTAGACAAATAATGTACATAAATGATAAATATTAAGAAGATCAATGAAATAGGGCGAGAAGTAAATAGCACTCAAGCTTCTGTATTTGGTGAGGCGGTCAGGGAAGGTGGCATTTGAATAGGTGACACCTGAGCTGGTGACATCTGAGCTGAGAATTGAATGAAGAGAAAGTTTGCAAGAAGGTAGGGTAGGGAAGGGAACAGCATGTGTGAGACCCGAGGCGGGAGCTGGTTTAGTGTTTTGTGAGCTGAGAGAGCCTCTGGATTGGAGTAAGCCAGGGAGGGTGGTAGGTATGAAGCTGGAAAGTTCAGGAGAGGCATGTGGGTGGTCTGTGTAGTCTAGACTTTGTTCTGAGTGAGGTTAGAAGCCATTAGAGAATTTTGATCAGAGAAGTGATAGGATCTGACTTAACATTTAGAAAGAATTATGGTAGATACTGTGTATAGATTAGATTTTTCAGAAGCAAGGAGCCCAGTTCAGAGTCTATTGCATTCAACTACACATGAGAAAACCCAAGATGAATGGTATCAAAAGCAAACACTTCATTCTTTCACTTTCTGTTTTTATCTTTGGATTTTTTAAAATTTCCGTTCTTTGTAAATCTCTTAAAATTTCTTAAATTCTTCCTGTGTTCAAGGTATGGTGAAAATTGCCTTTTGTGTCTTTATCCCTTTCTTTAAACCTTTTCCTGCCATCTAGATTTTTTTTTTTGTCAAACCAAATTACAGGTTGTTCCGCTTATCTCAACAGAGGTAGAAAGAAATCAATAGCTTTGGGTTTTTTTTTTTTTTTTTTGCTAACACAAACCTAGCTGCAGATCTGAAACGAAATGAGCTAGCATGAGACTGACGGCAGGCCAGCCTGCAGTCTGAGACAGCACCCTTTCTCAATGACAGCAAGCTAATGAAAGGCAGCGCTTGGGACAAAGGCTTGAGTTTCTAATCAACTTCAAACTGGACGCTTCCATTTGGGTAGCACTCAGTGTCTTCCCATTGAAGTGGGTGATTGGATCAAGACTATTACACATCACATGACACTAAGAGCTATTAACATAGGTGGAACAATTGAACAAGCAGACTTATGTTGGAAGATGTAACTACTTTACACATCATTGTAAATTGTTTTCCAGGCTGTACTGGCATCCCTTCAGCCATGAATACATTCAGATGTTAAAAAAGTAAAAGATGTTTCCTGAATGCTTAACCATAAAAGTAAATGAGATTGCTTTAGACTGTCAGCTGATTTCCACACAAGGCCTCTGTGAAATAGGTACTATTATTCAGGTTTGGCATAAGGAAATGAACTGACATATCCACAGTCACACAACTAGAAGGTAGGACAGTCAGGATGCAAATTCAGGTCTGTTTGACAGTAAAACTCATTCTCCTATGCTGTGTGACTTCTTAGAACCTTCAAAGTGCTTAGAGCAAGGTATACATTCCTTAGCACTGTCTTGGGTACTGTTACTTGGTGTTTGAAGTTGTTTCATGTGTGGGATTTCTACTACCAGCAATGGTTGCGTGTCCTTGAAGGCGGGTCCTAGAAACACAAAGAAGACATAGCTTCCACCTCATTATTGTTTGGCAGAGTTTGCAGATATGAAGAGAAACATATTTTGTAACCCGTTATTGGAAGTGTGATGGAAATCTACAGAGAATGCTGAGCAAACACAAAGGATGGAACGATGATCTCTTTCATCTACCTCTGGACATTGGGGTAATGGTCTATGGAAACAGAAAAGATTTTGTAGAGGAAAGACCTTTTAGTTTCTTTGGATGAGCAGGTATTTGTCAGGAACCAGGAAGACTTGATTCAGGGGAAGGGAAACTGAGAGAGGCTCAAAGGGGAAAACTTCCCAGCAATAAGAATCCAATGGGCTGGGGACCACAGGTGTGCTGCAGAGTGGGAAACAGCTCAGTCTGGATGGATCATGCATCAGGAAAGCAGGGCGACGGGGACAGCCAAAGAACAGGCTAGAGGGAAAGGAGAACAGGGGCCGGGACGTGGGTTTCACTAGTTTGAATTTTATTCAGTGTTTCTTGTGCCATAGAAAGATTTTAAGCAGGGGTGTGGTATAATCCCACATAGAACGTCTTTGGTATGTATATGTGGTAGGGCAATTTGAAAGGTATTTGAATAATAGACAGGAGGGCAGACTATTGCAGGGATCCTGGCAGGAGATGATAAGGACCGGGACTAGTGAGGAGTGGCGTGGGTGGGAGGAAGTCATGGAGACCCAGGAAGTCTAACTTTCTTCTGTGGACTTCCTGGATTGCTTCTTGTGAGTAGAGGTCATCTCATACTCTGTTAGCCTTCATAGTACAATCCCACACATGTGGATTCCCTATTTCTTACACCTGCAGTGCTAAGAGCTGCATTTGCTATAAAATAATGAATTGGAGTGAAGATAACAAGGCATGAGAGTTCCTTAGCGTCTGAACTGCCCCCAGACAGGAGGTAAAACTTTGCCCTTCTTTCTGCAATGTCCCCATGTGGAGGGACTTCCCTGGTGGCTCAGACAGTAAAGCATCTGCCTACAATGCGGGAGACCCAGGTTCAATCCCTGGGTTGGGAAGATCTCCTGGAGAAGGAAATCCCACTCCAGTATTCTTGCCTGGAAAACCCCATGGAGAGAGGAGCCTGGTGGGCTACAGTCCATGGGGTCGCAACGAGTCAGACAGGACTGAGCGACTTCACTTTCACTTCCCCATGTGGACAAAATTACCATCCTCATTAGTTGATATTAGAAGCAGTGAATCATAGATGAAAATAACTTTAGAATTAAAAATAACTTTTTAAGAAAAGTCAGGAGGAAAAATCAGAATGATTACCAAAATAATTTTTCTAACAGGAATCTGGCTGTTTATGTTCTCATATAAGTGAAACTGAATTATATTAGCAAGTGTTAAAGCAATTTAAGTGTTTCAGTTTCTTTATTATGTGTCCTTAAAGCCTATAATATTTGTGGTGGGTTGTTCCACTGCTATAAATCTGTGTTGACAGGTATAAATTTACACTAATTAATAACACAAGTAAGAAAAACAAACCCCAGCTCCTAGGATGCTGGCTTAGCTATAGAACTAACAGTATCAGGAAAACACAGATCCAGTGTCTTCTGATTGATTTCTCCTTTTGATTAGACTAAGATGTGTACAGATGAAATTTTAACAGTATTTTTCTCGCCTGTATTTTTTACTTATTAAAGCTAATCATCACACTTCTTATCCATTTCTATACATAGAGGTCTGTTTTAAAGGTGAGCCAAAAAATTAAACAAATGCACAGCATCTCTTATGAGGGCTCTGGCAGAGTTTCCCATTCTATGTACTGTGCCACTTTTAACCTCAGGAAGCTGTTTGCCTTCTAGGTTCCAATTTCTAGGTTTCTTCTCAAGATCTTTGATAGCTTAGTAATTGAATGTTTCCTTGCTTTGGGTCTTCTGTACTACTTCATCTCTTGAATCTCCTTAAAAAAAGAGTGTTCTATCTTATTCATCTTTGATCATCTTCAGTACCTAATAAAATGTCTTGACACCTAACAGTTGTCATTTCATTGATGCTAAATGTATATCCTTCTGGTACAGGGAATATTTGTGGGGGGGTGAGATTGGATGAAAGAAGGAGATACTACTAAACTAAGTCTCTAGATATCATTGAGATGGAAGGAAAATCCCTGGCATGACTTAGGATATGTTTGATTTTATGTAGGCTGAGTTCACCAAAATAATCACTTTAAACAAAAGCATTTTGGGGTGATCTTTTTTTTATCTTTAACAAGAGAACAAGTCCATACTTTTATTTGTTTACTTTTCAGTAAGTTTACCTTGAAGGGTACAGCATCACTTGGATTCTGTGTCCAGTGGACTGTGCAGGAAGACTGCTTCAGAGTGTGGCATGAACCATACCACTGCTTCCATGAATGCAAGTTACATTTCCCCAGAGTAGTCTGGTTTTGTTTGGTTTTCCAACAGGAATTACTGTGTTGTTCTTTGCTTTGTGCACATAATCACACCTCCTGCCTACATAGAATTCAGTTTTATCTTGAGCTTAAACACCTTTAATTTTAAGAACTGTGTGCTCCCTCTAGTTCAAAACACCCCCAGTAGAGCCAGAAAAAAATGGCCTGGACCACAGCTTTCCAGACCTGTTTGTCGGTTTAGAAGTCCTGTTCCCAGCAGGCCTCCAGAGGCTCCAACATGGGCTGGCTGGGAGTTATTTTGGTATGATCTTGAGGATTTTTGACTTAAGCTCTGAACTGGGAACAACTATTTTTTAACAATAACATCCACTTAAAATTTCAGATTTCGAAGAACTAGTCTTTAGGAACTTTCTCCTGAAAAGTGAAATTCTACAAAATCTTAATCATATGTGCAGAGAGCTAAACCCTGAAAACCTGCATGCACAGCTCCAGTGATTACATTGTTATCTCTACTTCTAGCAGGTCACAGGTCACTTCCACAGTCACCTGGATCATTCTGCCTCTTCACACTCATTGGACATGATTCTCCATCCTCTAGTCTTAGAAGAAATACTTTCCGCTTTTCACCATTATGTATGATGTTAGCTGTGGATTTGTTATGCTGCTGCTGCTGCTAGGTTGCTTCAGTCGTGTCCAACTCTGTGCGACCCCATAGACAGCAGCCCACCAGGCTCCCCCGTCCCTGGGATTCTCCAGGCAAGAACACTGGAGTGGGTTGCCATTTCCTTCTCCAGTGCATGAAAGGGAAAAGTGAAAGTGAAGTCGCTCAGTCGTGTCCGACTCTTCGCAACCCCATGGATTGCAGCCTACCAGGCTCCTCCGTCCATGTAATTTTCCAGGCAAAAGTACTGGAGTGGGTTGCCATTTCCTTCTCCGGATTTGTTACAAATGGCCATTATTATACTGGGACGTGTTCCCTCTATGGGTTTGATCCTTGGATCGGGAAGATCCCCTGGAGAAGGAGATGGCAATCCATTCCAGTGTTCTTGCCTGGAGAATCTCATGGACAGAGGAGCCTGGTGGGCTACATTCCATAGAGTCATAAAGAGTCAGACATGACTGAAGTGACTGAGTACACATGTTCCCTCTATACCAACTTTGATGACAGCTTTTATCATGAGTGGATATTGAACATTATCAAAAGCTTTTTTCTGCATCTATTGATGTGATTTTATGGTTTTTATTCTTCTAACAATTTCATTCTTGTTAATGTGGTGTATCACATTGATGGATTTGGAGATATTGAAAAATGCTTGCATCACAGGGATAAATCCCACTTGACCATGATGTAATATCATTTTAATGTATTGTTGAACTTTATTTGCTAGCATTTTGTTGAAGATTTTTGTGTCTGTGTTTGTTAGTGATACTGGTATATAATTTTCTTTTTTGTGTGTGATATCTTTGGTTTTGGTATCAGGGTGATGCTGGCCTCATAAAATGAGTTTGGAAGTATTGCTTCCTCTGCAATTTTTTTGAATAGTTACAGAAGAGTAAGTGTTAACTCATCTCTAAATTTTTGATATAATTCACCTGTGTAGCTGTCTGGTTCTGTACTTTTGTTTGCTGGGAGTTTTAAAAGTACTGATTCAGTTTAATTACTGATAATTTGTTTGTTCATGTTTCCCATTTCTTCCTGGTTCAACTTTGGGAGACTATAACCTTCTAAGAGTTTGTCCCTTTCTTCTAGGTTGTCTTCTATGGCTGGACTCTTGCCTAGAAGCTCTGGGGGAAAATCCCTTTCTAAGATCATCCTTATCGTTGGCAGAAACAGGTGATTTTTTGCTGTTTTGGGACTAAGATCCTCATTTTCTTACTGGCCATCAGTCAGGGTCCACTCTTTGTACCTTTCTTTCCTTTTGGCCCCCTCCATCTTTAAGCAGCAGTGGTACATTGAATCCTTCTCCTGAATTGAACCTGTCATACTTCCCCTTTACTTACTCTTCAGCCACCAGCCAGAATATATCTTCTGTTTTTAAGGATGCATATGATCACATTGGGCTAACCCGACAGTCCAGGGTAATCTCCCCATGTTAAGGTCAGCAGGCTAGGAGACATAATGCCATCTACAATGTCCTTTTTGTCATGTAACAAAACATGTACATGTGTGTGATATCTTAGTGCCACAGTTTCTGGGGCCTAGGGCAAAGTACTTTTTTTTGTTTGTTTGTTTTTTCTTCTTTTTTTTTTTATTTGTAATAAATTTATTTATTTTAGTTGGGGGCTAATTACTTTACAATATTGTAGTAGCTTCTGCCATACATTGACACAAATCAGCCATGGGTTTACATGTGTTCCCCATCCTGAACCCCCCTCCCACCTCCCTCCCCATCCCATCCCTCTGGGTCATCCCATTGCCCCATCCCTGAGCATTTGTCTCATGCATTGAACCAGGAATGGTGTTCTGTTTCACATATGATAATATACATGTTTCAATGCTATTGTCCCAGAACGTCCCACCCTCACCTTCTCCCTCAGAGTCCATAAGACTTCTATGCTTCTGTGTCTCTTATTCTGTCTCGCATATAGGGTTATTGTTACCATCTTTCAAATTCCATATATATGCATTAGTATACTGTATTGGTGTTTTTCTTCCTGGCTTACTTCACTCTGTATAATGGGTTCCAGTTTCATCCATCTCAATAGAACCAATTCAAATGTATTTTTTTTAATAGCTGAGTAATATTCCATTGTGTATATATACCACGGCTTCCTTATCTATTCGTCTGCTGATGGACATCTAGGTTGCTTCCATGTCCTGGCTATTGTAAACAGTGTTGCGATGAACATTGGGGTACATGCGTCTCTTTCAATTCTGGTTTCCTCAGTGTGTATGCCCAGCAAAGTACTTTTTAAGAGTTCATTTTAGAAATTCTGTTTATCACAACTGTCAAAAAGGAGGCTTCTATAAAGGGTGTCTATAGGCAACAGTCCATTAACAAAGCACTGTCCTTTGTACATAACATGAGCTCCTTTTAGGTCTATTTTAGAGCATAGTTTCTGAAACTGAGACATTCTATTAGCTTAATAACAAAAGAAACCAGATAACCAACAATAAGAGGACAGAAATTTAGGACATGTTTCATGTACGTGTAGATATTTGCCTGTGCACAGAAAGTGTTAGCTCATCTCATGGTTGCTCAGCTACATTATGGGTGCTGGTAGCACTATGTGTTATACAAATGCCTTTGAAAATATCATAGCATGATACAGCATTGGATCAGAACATGAATGCTGATCATTGTCAAATTTTAGGTGGTAAAATTATATAGTGGAAACTACCACTCTTTGAGATAAAGATTCCTTTATTATTTTTTTCCAAGCTAGAAAACACTTATAGGAAAAATTCATGCCATAAAGGACTATCACTGTATACACGCCCCTACCACCGACTTTCAGGTGACATGCAAGAGAAGCTATGTAACTTTTAGTCACTAATTCAATAAAGAATTTCAATAACTCAACAAATTTAATTAAATGGGAAGTACAGATGAACCACTTGAACTTAGTACCATCGATCTTAAATTTGCTAAATAAGAAAATCAAACTCATTTTCATACAGAAGAATAAAGGGATTACGATTTAGTATTCGATCCTCAAAGATGTTAAGTTAATGTTACAGTTGATGGAAACTGAGGAAATAAGAGATCGTGAACCCACATATCAAAAGCGCTCTAAGAGAGATACAGGTAATAAGTATCTATGTTACATATTTCATACAAGGTGCCTGTTTTAGTCATTTTCTGTTTTATACATCCCCCTCCCCATTGTCTATATTTCAGGCTTGTTGGTTTTTTAATTGTTTTAGAGTATGTACTTTTGTTGAAGAAAGACATGCAATGATTTGGCATGGGAAAGAGATGTTATAATAGTAAATAGATTTATTACTAGTAAATAGTAACTAGACTTGTTACAATTTAAAAATAAATGTGAAGAGGTGTAATATGGATGGTTGTACATTGACCTGAGAAGAAATTTCCATACATAATTTTTTATGACATTGTGAGATATTATGACTATTGGTGAGATACAGTTTTCTGTAGACATTTCTGGGTCTTTAACATGAGAATGATGGAGTCTTCTCCAAGTTTTCCCCCTGAGACCACTTGTAAGAGCAAAGTTAGTTGGTGCTTATTTAATGTGCTGAGGTTCTTTGTAGGGCAATTTTAAAGCACTGCTTAGATTTAATTCTCAGAGAAGGCAATGGCACTCCACTCCAGTACTCTTGCCTGGAAACTTCCATGGACAGAGGAGACTGGTAGGCTGCAGTCCATGGGGTCGCTAGGAGTCAGACACGACTTAGCGACTTCACCTTCACTTTTCACTTTCATGCATTGGAGAAGGAAATGGCAACCCACTCCAGTGTTCTTGCCTGGAGAATCCCAGGGACGGGGGAGCCTGGTGGGCTGCCGTCTATGGGGTGGCACAGAGTCGGATACTACTGAAGCGACTTAGCAGCAGCAGCAGCAGATTTAATTCTGAATCAACTGTATTCCTGAGTTTGGGAAATCAAATTCTAACATGAACTTGCAAATAGCCCCAAAGCTTTGCCCCTAATTCAAATTCCAGCAGCCTTCACTGTAGCAGGAAGCAGAGTCAAGCTGTTGCCATGAAGATTGTTTCAAGAGCTCAGAAATCCTCCAGGGACCTCTTTATCTTCGCTTTTCAAAGCAGCCTTTATTCCTCTCTTTCCCTGTTTTCTGCAAAGGGAATTGTGTCTAATACTTGAAGACACGGTGAGATCAACAAGGACCTGAGGACTCCTCCAGGACTATGATCTTCAGATAGTGAAATCTACTATTCTGATCCCTATCCTTTCTTCCTTCTCTACCCCATTGTAACAAGTACTATTGTTTTGTGAACTTTACTGTTTCATTTTTAAAGGACTGTGCTCCCAGGCCTATTTGTGTTTGTCTTGTTTTAAGTCTTCTGGGTAAAAGGCCCTCAACCTCTCATTAAAGTAACATTTTTGGACTATATTATCTACTTGAAGATCTTAATTGATATATAGTTTTCTTTATTAATGGGCACAACAGTGTCTTAATCTAAGTCAAAAAAGTTGACTTTTCTTTCAAATATGTTATGTGAAATATTTTTTTTCCTCTGAAAGGTAAAGAAACAGTAAAAAAAAAAAAAAAAGTAGAAAATAGCATGTACTGATATTACTAATTATAGATATGAATGTACAGGCAAAGTCAGTACCTAGATTAAACGTATTTTCAGTAGAGTTAGGAATAAAAGTCACCTTATGTGTTTCATCGTATATGAGGTAGCTGGGAAGTGATACTTTCCTTTTGAAGGAAAACTAGAAACTTTGTAACTTCACAACATTCTTTGGGAAGCATAGCTATCCTGTTTCATGGGGAACATGGAGAAAGAGAAAATAAGGTAGATTTTTAAGAAAGCTAAAGGAGGTGGACTTTCTTAGTCATATTGTACTCGGTCCAATAGATCTTATGGAGAAGGGAACGGCAACCCACTCCAGTATTCTTGCCTAGAGAATCCTGTGGACAGAGGAGCCTGGTGGGCTGCTGTCCATAGGGTTGCATACAGTTGGACACGACTGAAATGACTTAGCATGCATGCATGCATTGGAGAAGGGAATGGCAACCCGCTCCAGTGTTCTTGCCTGGAGAATCCCAGGGACGGAGGAGTCTAGGCGGCTGCCGTCTATGGGGTCGCACAGAGTCAGACACAACTGAAGCAACTTAGCAGCAGTAGCAGCAATAGATCTTAACATTTTCTTCTGAAAAGAATGTTAATCTTGGTCTACATGCATTACCAGACTAGGCTGTGAGTACCTGCTGACAGAATATGGATTTATGTGAAAGTAGAATATATATGAAGTGTATTATGTACAATATATGTATTATTTTTATAAGGAGGCATAAGCTAAATTTGTATTTACTTATGAGTTAAAACATTAGATAGAGTTTAGGAATTCCCTGGTGATCCAGTGGTTAGGACTTGGTGCTTCCCAGGGCTCAGGTTCAATCCCTGGTCAAGGAACTAAGATCCTGCAAGCTGCATGGCATGGCCAAAGATAAATTAAAACAAAACAAAGCAAAACAGAATTCAAAGATATTACAGCTTATGTGCTTAGTCACTCAGTCATGTCTGACTCATTGCGACCCCATAGACTGTAGCCTGTCTGGCTCCTCTGTCCATGGGGATTATCCAGGCAAGAATACTGGAGTGGGTAAAACTGTCCCATGAAGTATGAATTTATTCTTCTCTGAAGTAAGGGTGTTTTCAGTGGCAAAGCCTGAGAAACTGATCCTCATGCATGTTTGGATAAGGATAAATAATAATAATACTACTATATTTTAGATGGTCTAAAAAGGAAAACTTACTTTCAGGTGTTCAGAGGTACTGCATAGATTCAGGCTTATAGTAAGGTGATCATTTTCTTATTTTCAATTATTTGAGGATATAAAAACAAAACAAATACCATTATTGATTATGTGTTATATATAGGCCAGAACTGTACATAGTGAAGTGGCTCAGACAGACAGTGTTCATGGCCATATGGAGGGCAGGCCCTGGCCAAGCTTCAGGGAAGCAGGAAAGGTCTAGCCAGGTGGATGGAACATAATGTCCCATAACATATAGAAATTGGCAAGTGGGAACAGGTGGTTTCTTAGCAAGTCAGAGGCCTCATGCTAGTCTCAAGGAGGTAAACAAATATATTGATAGGCAGGTGGAACAAAATAATGAAATGTCCAGAGAGAAGCTTGTTTATGGTTCTCAGAAGCCTGCCTTCTTGAGTGGGGTTGGGGTGGGGCTGATGGCAAAAGTGATTTGATGCACAAGCTCATGACAGTTATCTTGTCAGAAAAGGGGACTAATTCTAGAGCTCAGAATAGGAAAGGAAATACACACAGTGGTCATGAATATAGCTTTAGGTGAGGAGCTATGACCAACCTAGACATCATATTGAAAAGCAGAGATGTTACTTTGTCAACAAAGGTCCGTCTACTCAAAGCTATGGTTTTTCCAGTAGTCATATATGGATGTGAGAGGTTGGACTATAAAGAAAGCTGAGCACAGAAGAATTGATGCTTTTGAACTGTGGTGCTGGAGAAGACTCTTGAGAGTCCCTTGGACTGCAAGGAGATCCAACCAGTCAATCCTAAAGGAAATCAGTCCTGAATATTCTTTGGAAGGACTGATGCTGAAACTGAAGCTCCAGTACTTTGGCTACCTGATGTGAAGAACTAACTCATTGGAAAAGACCCTTATGTTGGGATAGATTGAAGGCAGGAGGAGAAGGGGATGACAGAGGATGATATGGTTGGACGGAATCACTGACTCATTGGACATGAGTTTGAGCAAGCTTCAGGAGTTAGTGATGGACAGAAAAGCCTGGTGTGTTGCAGTCCATGGGGTTGCAGAGAGTCAAACACTCCTGAGCGACTGAACTGACTGAAGGAGTGAGGATCACCAACTCAATTAACATGAGTTTGAGCAAGCTCCAGGAGTTAGTGATGGACATGGATGCCTGGCAAGCTGCAGCCCATGGGGTTGCAGAGTTGGACACAACTTAGTGACTGAACAACAACCACAATGAGAAAGAAAATTTTCTGACACCTCTTCAGTTGTTATGCAGGTGCAAATATTAATTTTTTGTTTCTGTCTTGAATGGATATGTTGCCTACTTGGTGGCATAACACACAAATATGTTCATATTAAGTGTCAATACATACTCTGATGCTTTAATCAGGTACATACTAAATAATTTGAATTGGCAAAGGAATTTTGGGAACAGAATCCAACATTAAGGTTGACAGGAAGTGAATATTTGGACAAGGAATTCTGGAGCATTCTACTATGACATATGTTCAGATTTAGAATGTTAAAGTTACTCAGTCGTACCTGACTCTTTGAGACCCCATGGACTGTATAGTGTATGTAATTCTCCAGGCCAGAATACTGGAATGGGTAGCCTTTCCCTTCTCCAGGGGATCTTCCCAACCCGAGGATCGAACCCAGGTCTCCTGCATTGCAGGAGGGTTCTTTACCAGCTAAGCCACAAGATTTAGAATAAGCCTACTCTATTTCTCAAACTAATCTAGGGGTCTAAAACCAAACTTGTTAGAATGAGAATATTAAATTGAAAAATTCCTATATTTGGATGGAATTCAGACCTTCGATGTAGAACTGTGGGAGAAGTATAGTCGGCAGTGACCTGGCAGAACAAGGACCTGGCTTGATGGAGGGAGAGTGGGAAAGTCTGACCCAGCAAGGACAGAAGTGCAGTTAGAAGAGCCCTGGAAAACAACTTCCCTTTCAAGCTGCACTGGTAGTAGGCATGCGCTTGCTTATGCTAGATTTGAGCTTTGTGTAGCAACCAGGATCAGGACACAACACCCCACTTTCCTTGCCCATTCAGTTGCTGCTCTTGGGGTTTTGCAGGCTGCCTGCTCACGTGAGTCTCCGTTTTGTCCATGCCTGGCAATAGCTGCTTGGAACCTCGCCTCTGGCAGCTGATGATTTCAAGTATCCAGACCTGTCACGATGCTCTCCAGGAGAGGCATCAGGCTGTCATCATCTATTAGGCAGCCCCCAGCTGACACACAAGGGCTTTCACTGAGTGCCCTTCTCTCTCAGGCTTTTGAATTGCATCTTTTGATAGGAGTTGAGATAAGAAACAAGTTCAGAATCCAAATCAAGGCCTTCAGTTGCTTTCCTAGCCATTTGGCCTAATTTCTTTAGTCACTTTTATGCAGTTTGGGCCAAGTTTGCACAGTTTTGAAAATTTCAAGTCCTTAGATGCAACCATTGATTTCTTCAGAAGGACTGTTCCATGGGTCATGAAAACTAAGCAGCTAGGCACTTTCTTCTCATCCTCATCATTGCCAAGGAAATGAAAAGACCATGAGTTTAAGTAAATTAGGTGAAGCTAATCTTTCTTACTCTGGATCCAGCTCAAGCCCCCTTTCATTCTTCAGCAGAAAAATGTCAGGCTCTGCCTCTGAGGTGTTCCTTTTGCCATGAATGTTGTGAGACAGCCATACTCTGACCAGAATCTAAGACAAATCTTGACCTTAGCCTGTGGGAGTTAGGGAGTTTTACCCAGGTTTCTGCTTTCTGTTACTTTTCTACTGACTGTTCACCTTTTATAATAACTAGGATTCCAATTTGTTAACAATTTTGATAAAACAATTCTTCTGTCCTGTTTTTTTCTTGGTGCCCCATCTTTGTTTCTTACACATGCATACTTCCAGAATCAGGGTCCAACATGCCTGCGCAGTGAGTATTTATAGCTATCATTTATCCATTATGCCTTCTTTGGTAACCACATCCCAAATTGCTTTAGGATCAATGCCTTCCCCAATCACAGAGGTGGCATAGATGACCCAGTTTTTTTCTGACTTCAAACAACACATATTTGTTACTTCGCAGTTTCTGTGGCATAACCTTGTTGTAAGTCATTCATATTTGCTAGCCCTTTACATGGGTTCAAAGCTAGGCATGTGACTCAAGCAGGTTCCATCAGAGTGAGAATAAAAGCTCTTTTGTAGACTATCAAGAAACATAGGCTTTAGTTCTTTCAAGCTCAGGTCTAAGGAATTGTGTGATATTGAGCTGCAGCAATCATTTATGGGCCATTGAAGGTGACTGTGTTAAAAAATGTAGCTAATATACAGAGAAGAGGAGAGCTAAGTAGAGGTGACAGATGCAGACCATCTTGTGAATTTGAATTCACAACAAGGATTCATTTGAATCCTTCCAAGAATCCATGTGTTTGTTACTATTATTTTATTGAAGTATAGTTGGTTTACAATACTGTATTAGTTTCTGGTATGCAGGAAAGTGATTCTGTTATGTGTAGATATCTCAACCATCTGTGTCTTAACCCTAATCTGAGTCAGTTTATTCTCTGCTTTGTTTTAACAAGTTTGTCTTGGATTTTCGGTATCTTGAATTAAAAAAGAAAAGTAACTGAGCATTTCAATCTAGTGCTTGAACTTGGCTACTTGCTAACACATCCTTCTTGATATCACCTGTTGCCTGGGTCTTTGGTTGACTTCACCCACCTTCATGCTTTCTGTGCTGGGTTCATACCCTGTTGGGACATCCTCATATTTCATGTTCAATCCTGATGCTTTTTTATAGTCTGGTTGAAGTTCTAAGATATAATAACTGTGCTTTTCCCCTTGAGTATTTTAGGAAAGCTTAATGACTCAACAAGTAAGTGATCTTTTCAATAACTTTGAAAGTGGGGAGGCTTCAAGGAATTTCACATATCTGACCCCTGGGTACACAAATATATTAAGGTCAATGGTCCATTAGTTTTTCTTTTTCTATCATGGATATTGTTATATCATTTTATTTTCTCTGATTGTGATCTTTGTGACATTCTACTTGGCTGGCAAGTAACAAGATAACTGCTCATAAAGGGAAGAGATGATGAAAAAGATTTCTGTAATAGATTTTACTATAATGGGATCAGAATGGCAGGGAAAGTAAAGAAGTAGTTAGAGGTAATAGAGCCCATGGTTCTTACCACCATGCATCTTGTGGTTTTCTGAGAAATTAAAGATGACCTGAGAAGTGGGGTTCAAATAACACATTTTGAAATCAGTAATAGGCCTAGCAATCTTCTCCTATAGACCATGGACTGTGCGAGAATGGTAGTTGGTTCTGGGTATTGTGTTGAAGCCCAATCTGTGTTTCAAGCTCAGGACCAACCTTCAGCCATTTAGCAATAGTAGCTAACTTTTACTTGTGGTATTCAGTACCTCTTTTACCCCTGGTGGCTCAGATAGTAAACAATCTGCCTGCAATACAGGAGACCTGGCATTCGATCCCTGGGTTGGGAAGATCCTCTGGAGAAAGGAATGGCTACCTACTCCAGTATTGTTGCCTGGAGAATCCCATGGACAGAAAAGCCTGGCGGGCTACAGTCCATAGGGTTGCAAAGGGTCGGACATGACTGAGTGACTAACACTTTCACACTGTACCTTTTTAATTGGGGCTTTCCCCAAAGTCTTCTTTTTTTATGACTCACTCTGTGCTGAGGGGAAGGAGACACTTCATGAGTGAAAACCAAACCAAATGCTCCACAACTAGTTGAGAAACAACTGAAGTTTTCTCTTTTCTTGGCCCTTTCTTTCCCTGATTGATTCCAACTCTTCTTCTCTTACTTTCTACTGAGGTTCTCACCATTCTTTGATCTGATCCGTTTATGTAAAACATTTTGGCCTCAGAGCTGAGGAAATAGCTAGGGAAGAAACTTGAAATATGAGGGACAGAGAGGGTTCTAGGATAAGAGGGGTGACAAGGGCTTGATACTCTCAAGTTGGATAGTCTTCATAGAAGAGCTGAAATATGAACAGTTTTGCAAAAAGAAGTGTCATCACAATGTAAGTAGAGAAAATGTAAGGAATTACTAGGAAAATGAGTCAGCTGGAGAAGGTAGTCCACCTTTGTTCTTTAGAATTAGATTCAGCTGCTAATTAGAAAGATTAGATGTAATAATATTAACCAAAAAAGTTTATGAAACATTAATATATTGGTATGTTAATGTGACACAGAAAAACACTAGTCCAGTGCTTTATGGTCATCAGGAATCCAAGCTCCTGTCATTCTTCTCATCTGAGGTCATAGCTTTCATTCTCAAAAGTATTACCTCTTGGTCCAAAATGGCTTCTGAAACTCTGGTCATCAAATCTGCTTTGCAGTCTAGAAGCAGGAAAAGAGGCAAAAGGGGAAAGTTTTCTCCAATCAAGTTGGTTTTAAGCAGTTTTCCCAGAATTTCCATGTAGGACTTCTGCTTGTCTCAATGGCCAGAGCTTAATCCCATGGCCATACTTTGCTGTAAGAGTTTCTATGCAATGTGGCCTTTTAACTGTTTGCATTGCCATCCCAGTTAACTAAGGAAAGAGGAGAGAATGGCTCTAGGATAGCAACTTGCATTCGGCTACAAAAATCCTTGAAACCTATGGTTTCTTGTTAGGAGACGAAATGAAGTGAAGTGAAGTTGCTCAGTCGTGTCCGACTCTGCAACCCTGTGGACTGTAGCCTACCAGGCTCCTCTGTCCATGGGATTTTCCAAGTAAGAGTACTGGAGTGGGTTGCCATTTCCTTCTCCAGGGGATCTTCCTGACCCAGGGATTGAACCCAGGTCTCTCGCATTGCAGGCAGACACTTTACCATCTGAGCCACTAGGGAAATGATAGTTATTAGAAGCTTTATAGAGTTTTAAGGAAAATGGTTGTTCTTATCTTCAATTTAGGAATTGGTAAGAAAGAGTCTTAATAAGAATATTGGCCTTGAGTGTAATGAGCTGGGTATAAGAAGATGAAAACTGTCATTTCTTAGAAGGAGTTGTGAGTAAAGTAGGGAAGAATGTAAAGATATTTTAAAGTATTGGGGGTTTAGATATGACAAAAATGGTCAAACAGATTTTACAAAGGGATGAGTTGCCCACAATAAAAGATATGAATTTATTTATAATAATTCTGAAAAATTTGTGGTAGGTTTCAAATGTATACTTATGGTACTGGACTTGGGAGGTATTTTCAGGGTGGGAAGAAAGCCTGAAATAAAGTCAACAGTGAGTAATATTTAGAAATAAAACTGGTGCATTTTAGTGTTGAGGTTGACCATCTGGTTGAGAGGCAAGTCATATAAAGTAAATGAGTAAAGGGGAACACTTGTAACACAACAGGGGATTTTGGAAATTGTAGGGAATAAACTAAAAGGGCAGCTACCGCTTGACTGCAGCCAGTTATTGTCATCAAAGAAATCAGGCTTACGTCTTCTACTTTTTCAAGAGAAGATAGAAATCCAAATTTTTATATAACCTTTCAGATTATAAATAATGGTGCAGGCCAAACAAATATGTCTGAAGGCTGGGTTTGCCAATGGATCAGTTTTGCAACTTTTGATCTAGTTCAACATCTTTATTTTACTGAGACTGGGAGAGATCTAATAACTTGCCCTAATGGAAAATAAATGCAAAAAAGCAAAATGGCTGTCTGAGGAGGCCTTGCAGATAGCTGGGAAGAGAAGAGAAGTGAAAAGCAAAGGAGAAAAGGAAAGATATTCCCATCTGAATGCAGAGTTCAAAAAAATAGCAAGGAGAGATAAGAAAGCCTTCCTCAGTGATCAGTTCAAAGAAATAGAGGAAAACAACAGATTGAGAAAGACTAGAGATCTCTTCAAGAAAATTAGAGATACCAAAGGAACATTTCATGCAAAGATAGTCTCGATAAAGGACAGAAATGGTATGGACCTAACAGAAGCAGAAGATATTAAGAAGAGGTGGCAAGAATACACAGAAGAACTGTACAAAAAAGATCTTCACGACACAGATAATCATGATGGTGTGATCACTCACCTAGAGCCAGACATCCTGGAATGTGAAGTCAAGTGGGCCTTAGAAAGCATCACTACGAACAAAGCTAGTGGAGGTGATGGAATTCCAGTTGAGCTATTTCAAATCCTCAAAGGTGATGCTGTGAAAGTGCTGCACTCGATATGCCAGCAAATTTGGAAAACTCAGCAGTGGCCACAGGACTAGAAAAGGTCAGTTTTCGTTCCAATCCCAAATAAAGGCAATGTGAAAGAATGCTCAAACTACCACACAATTGCACTCATCTCACATGCTAGTAAAGTAATGCTCAAAGTTCTCCAAGCCAGGCTCTAGCAATACATGAACCGTGAACTTCCAGATGTTCAAGCTGGTTTTAGAAAACACAGAGGAACCAGAGATAAAATTGCCAATATCTGCTGGATCATCGAAAAAGCAAGAGAGTTCCAGAAAAACATCTATTTCTGCTTTATTGACTATGCCAAAGCCTTTGACTGTGTGGATCACAATAAACTGTGGAAAATTCTGAAAGAGATGGGAATACCAGACCATCTGACCTGTCTCTTGAGACACCTATATGCAGGTCAGGAAGCAAGTTAGAACTGGGCATGGAACAACAGACTGGTTCCAAATAGGAAAAGGAGTACGTCAAGGCTGTATATTGTCACCCTGCTTAGTTAACTTATATGCAGAGTACATCATGAGAAACGCTGGGCTGGAAGAAACATAAGCAGGAATCACGATTGCCGGGAGAAATATCAATCACCTCAGATATGCGGATGACACCACCCTTACGGCAGAAAGTGAAGAAGAACTAAAGAGCCTCTTGATGAAGGTGAAAGGGGAGAGTGAAAAAGTTGGCTTAAAGCTCAACATTCAGAAAACTAAGATCATGGCATCTGGTCCCATCACTTCATGGGAAATAGATGGGGAAACAGTGGAAACAGTGTCAGACTTTATTTTTTTGGGCTCCAGAATCACTGCAGATGGTGATTTCAGCCATGAAATGAAAAGACGCTTACTCTGGAAGGAAAGTTATGGCCAACCTAGATAGCATATTTAAAAGCAGAGACATTACTTTGCCAGCAAAAGTCCGTCTAGTCAAGGCTATGGTTTTTCCAGTGGTCATGTATGGATGTGAGAGTTGGACGGTGAAGAAAGCTGAGTGCCAAAGAATTGATGCTTTTGAACTGTGGTGTTGGAGAAGCCTCTTGAGAGTCCCTTGGACTGCAAGGAGATCCAATCAATCCATCCTAAAAGAGATCAACCTTGGGTGTTCATTGGAAAGTCTGATGTTGAAGCTGAAACTCCAATACTTTGGCCACCTCATGCGAAGGGTTGACTCATTGGAAAAGACCCTAATGCTGGGTAGGGTTGGGGGCAGGAGGAAAAGGGGACGACAGAGGATGAGATGGTTGGATGGCATCACCGACTCGATGACATGGGTTTGGGTAGACTCTGGGAGTTGGTGATGGACATAGAGGCCTGGCGTGCTGCAATTCATGGGGTCGCAAAGAGTTGGACACGACTGAGCGACTGAAATGAACATCTATAATAGACCCCTGCCTCTTGACTTCCCATTGTCTTTCTCTTGATAGAGCTAAGGAAGTCACATGGAACTGTTTGATGGAAAGGAATAATCACGGGCATTAGGCATTTCACATAGGCTTACAGTTAACTCTAAAAGTGCCTAGCATAGTGCTTAACAATCAGGGGCATCTATCAACGTTAGCTCAATTTCTCTGTGAATTGTTCAAATCATGAAAGTTAATGAATAAAATAGAGGAAAAGGAAAAAGAAGCAGAAAAGTAATTATCACACCTTGGGGAGCCCCCGTAATTAACCATGAAAACAAGATAATGAATTAGCAAAGATGGCATCCAAGGAGCAGTCAGGAGCAGCCAAGATTTCTTTGTGAATCTCTTGCCTTTACCTTAGCTCTAATTACAGCTTTAGGCTGTAAATGTTTTAATTTGAGGGTAATTTCCGGCCCTTTAATAAATTTCTTTCCAGTTATACTGTCACCTTAAACTTATAGGCTCATAAGAAAGTGTGGTCTTGAGAGAATATTTCTTCTCCTCTTAGTTGAAATTAGATAGATTGATTAATTTTGGCTTAAATTTCTAAAAATGTGCAGTTGTATCTTGAGATTACCCCACCATTAGTGGTTAAGTATCTCTGAAATAAGTAATTATTGTCACTAAAAGACAAATTTATCAGAAGAAATGTCCTTTGAAAAATTCCTTTTTTAGTATAAATATGTCCTTATGTGTCACCATAATTTGTTGGATTATCTCAATGCTATAGATCACAGGGAAATAATTTTTGAAGTGACCAATTCTATTTTAGGCTTTAATATGCATAGTAAAATACATTTTAAGACTCTTTTTAAAGTTTTTAGGAGAGAATCCCTGAAAACTAGAATTTTTGATTTACTGCTCATGTTAGAATCTTAACTATTGAATACAATGGAAAGACCTTGGGGATCTGGTAGATTCCATAGGCAATTTATTTCAGAACTAACTGCTTTTGCAGTGGATTTTGCTTATAGTAGCAATGGCCTATATTTATAATTTGTTCTCCTGGCAATTATCTCAACAGAACTGAATTACCTACAAGGTCAGTGGTGCTGGACTAAGTTTAAAGACTGGCAACTTTTTCGTATTTGATTGGATTTATCATTACAATGCCCCAGCTTAACAGTGCTGGAATGTAGTCACTAAAAAGAGAAAAATGTCTGTTAATCATCTGATGTTTAACCATGACTTTATGCTTTTTTTCTTTTCTTTTTAGTTCCAAGACACATATAAAATGCCTACAGATCTCAGCAAGAAAATTAGATTCTTCTCTGCTATCAGCTAAAGCTGCTGTGACCATAAAACTAAAAAATTACATTTTTGTCTCCTTGCCTATAAAGAATGCCCACCAGAGCAGGTCCAATATCTTATCTCTTTATCCAGACAGTGCTTGTTGCTAAATATACAGAGCCTGATTTTACAGTCTTCACTCAACTCTGGCTTTTACAATTTTCAGTGGGCTATGGTGGGGGAAAATTCTTATGAAAGGTTTATAAATGATGTGCAAATGGGCTATATTTTTGCAACTTGCATTGTCACCCTGGATCTTATGAGAGTCTTTTGAGTAGAGTCAACCCAGTACAGGGGCTCTTAGATGGCTCAGCTGTGTGATCCAAGTCTGTAGGATGGAGGAAAGAAAGCATGACACCATCACTTGGGTGGGAGTTTCTGACAGTGCAGGGGCAAAGATCCTGAAGATCAAAGGCACCCTTAATCACAGAGCTTTGAAAGCTATTTTCTGTTCACTCCAAATCTCTCAGAGTGGACATAAAAGAGGCCTTTCCCATCTCTGCTGCATCCTAGGAAATGAGATACAGCAAGAAAGATTCCAGGTTCTCAATTTGGGGGGTGGGGAATGTCACATAGCCCTTTGAGAAGCAGACAAAAGTTATGAATATTTTCACTAGAAAAATATCCATAAAGAGACATACATAGAATTTTGAAAAATTATGGTTTTATTTTTAAAAATACATTGTTCCAGGGTCATTGGCCCCAGTTATGAATTCCTGGAACTCTGAGGATGATTGTGGGGAAACTTACCTTGGACATCTATGTAATTTGTGTTATCCAGCTAGGCTCACCTAATCTTACATTCAGGGTTATGTTAACAGTAATAACCTGGGCCGTGTGTCTTTTGTGTCTGTCTACCCATTCAGGAGCTCTGTCTCCTACAAATTTCTTTTCCCTCCCCAAAGCAGTTATATCTGGAAGATGTTTCAGTTGTGATCATGATCAAGGCCAGACAGTGGTCATGTGACATCCTCTGGTCCTGATGCCTTTGCTAATACCCTCTGTTGGATAGCTCTTACTCCCCGCATCACTGTCTCCCCTGTCCAGCACTGAGGCCCCACCTGCACATCACTGCCACTTCTGCTGGGGCCATGGTGTTCTGCTCCTGCTAAGGCATTGGAGCTTTTCAGGGGCTAAGCATGCTCTATCTTCTCCAGATTTCTAATGATTCCAGTTCCTGTGTCAGGGAGAATGCGTTTCTCTCTTTTGTGTAATTATTGTTCCAATCAGATGGTTTCTATTGAGTGAAGGGTGAAGGGAAAAACCAAGTGACCTAGCATGTACACAGGATCCTCAGTTGTCTGCCTTGATTGGAGTGTGTCTCTGGCTCAGTGGTGTTTGCCTCCAGTTCAGTGGTGTTTGCCTGACTCATTCTCCCTTTGGGAGCTTCTCGTGTAAACCCCCATTCCAGGGATCTGTTCCCCACTTTATCAGGAGTGCTCAGAATTGCTGCCTAGGAAGGAATGAGCCCAGCATAGATTTAAACTAGAAAATTTAAGAACCTTACTATTTAAGAATAATGTAGATAATGATGTGACGTTTGGAGATTTAGGTGTATTTTTAGGAGATATTTTGGAGAGCTCTTCCAGATCTCTGTGTGCCCCTCTAGAGACAAAACCTTTGTAATTCTACTCTATCCTACATCAAAGCTAGTTCAGTATTGTGAAAAATTGCATTGACAAAATTCCAGGCTCTTCCTGGAAACACGCGCCTTTATTGTAAATAACTCCATACAGTACCTGTAATAAGTTAGAATCAGAATGATCTTTCTGTCATGATTCTATTTTTCAGACAACTCATTTACCTTTAACTCCACAGGAATCAATAAAATATGATTCTGGAATAATACTGAATTTTAAAATTTAGCATGCGGCATACGGAAAAAAATGCCTCACCATTTTTCTCGCTGTCATTTGAAGGTAAAGGTGTCGATTCATCAAACTTTGGAAACACATTTTGAAAATGCCGATATCTCCATCAGTTACAGATTTGTCATAATTAATGCTGACACCTCCTGCTGCCCCAGTGTATTCTCCATGCCTATCATGAGTCCTCTCTTTGACAAGCTGCGCTGTGCTGTGTTTCACCCACCTCAGGGTGGAGTTCTCTCTGGTGTTCTGTGTGCCCTCACCTTCAACCTCCTGAGTCCCTTGGCTATTCTCTACCAAACAGGAAATTTTCCAAAACAGTCTTCATCCATTTGTCTTATGAGCTTTCTTTTCCTCACTCCATGTCAGTTGCATTTCCTCTCATAAACTCCATGATTGAAGATGTTTTAAAATACTGAAACATTTTGAGGGAATCCTATGATAGCATAGAAATATATGGGGTTAACTGGGATGTGAAAATGAGATGGAACTTTGTCTTTTCTGCAATTGATACAATTTCCTCATGAGGCTTCTCTCTTAGGTTTCTCAGTGGGGTGGGGTGGGGGACTGGTAGGAAAGAATGCTGAAGCTGCAAAATAATTCTCTGACTCCTTAATCATCTCTCTTGCCTGGCATTCTCTTTCAGGTAAATGCTTGGTTTTCAGCTTTTCTCTTGCTCTGTATCTTCTGAGATGGCATCTTGCCTTATGTAGGAGGAGGGCCTTAGTGCCTTCTTGTGCTGTCAGGGTAGAGAGGCTCATTTTCTGCCAGGCATCCTCTACATTTCCTCTGTTCTGATCGGCCTGGAGAGCACTGAGGTGCATCTGACCCCTGGAATCTTGGAAATGTGTGCTATCACCACTGAAGTCTGTGACTCTGGCCCTTTTCTTGGCAGTTCTTTTAGTGCCTCTGCATCTCTGCCTGCTCCCTATCAGACATGCAGGCCTCCACAAGTCCCTGAAGCCATGCAAAGGCAGTGGAAAACCAAGAGCAGAACCTCAGGCTCATCTGCCACACCCTCTCCATTAGCCAGTGTGCTCCTGCGCACTCTGGATGTGGCACTGAGTCACATGTCAGGTTACTCCTAGAAGTGGGCAGGTTTTCTTGGGCCATCCCTGAGGAGGCCAACTGCTGCCTGGATGTCCTTGTGTTCTCCCCACCTCACCACCACTACTGTCCTTTAGGATTTTTACCTGGACCTGGAAGTAGGACATTTGTGCCTACCTGCCTCATCATCCTTAACTCTCTCTTCTCTGCCACAGAGGTTTTTCATTTATGTCCTCTTCCAGTCTGAAGGCATTTTCTTTGGGGTCATGATGGCAGAGAAATCATATTTCAAAGTGATGATGAATGGAAGGAGAGAAATAGAAAACACATCATTTAAAAATTTTCAGAATAGCATCTCTGAAAAGAAAATTATATACCTGTAAACTAGTGTTTCTGCAAACCACACATCATTCTGAAGAAAAATGGGATCATATGAATGACAATAAATAACATTCTTCTGCTTCTCACCTTTCCCTCTTATTTGGGGACTCTAGCCCCACTCAAAATTTTCTGCGTTTATTTCTATGCTTCTTTCTCACATGTTTCTCTGTGTAGTGCGAATGTATGACCAGTCCTCCTCCATGGCCTCTGCTCTCTGGGAAGCCCTGCTTATCCCTTCCATGGGTGTCCAACATTGAGGATGGAGCTGATGCTGATTAGCCAAGGATGCTGTTTCCAGTCATCTGTAAACAGAGTGTCTTCCGCTGCTCTAATGCTTAGTGCAGGGTCATTGGGGAAACTGACTGCTGTGGCTGTGCTGCTGCTGCTGCCAGTGGGGAAGACCATGCCCCTTGGTTGCTTCCTGCTCTGCGCTGGCGGCACTCAGAGCGGAGAACCCTCCCCACGCAGGGCCATGACGAAGCGGTCTCTGTCCTCCTGGTGTATAGTACTTAAAGTCTTGGGGATTTATGAGGATAAAAAGCTCGTTTAGTATTCACTTGCCAGTCAGTTCTATGCACAGCAAATCTAACCCTGTTGCTCCTCTCTTTCGGTGACTGGGATGTTGCTATTGGGTCAAGCCTGATATAATTTCCTCTTTCAGGATATTTTTGTTTGTTTGGTCTTTGTAAACTTCTTCAATTTCTCATGCAAATAGATAATCTGTAGGCTCTTCTGTTTTCCAAATACTGTATCACAGTGGTTATAAAATTTATGCTTAATCTGAGGCTTCTACCTCCACACATAATTTAAATAAATTAAAGATTTACATGTCTCTGTTTAAATCAATAAACATAAAAAGCATTCCCTTATAAATCTTTTGGTCTTTTATTTTCTGGTTTGCCACATGGTTTCAACAAATTAAAGAAACCCTTAAAATATTTGAATCCTGTCCCCATTATTCCCATTTCATGATAATGGAAATAACTGATAAAACAATCTCTGTGTGTGAGATTTTCTTTTAGGTAAAAACTTGTCTTTCAGATTTTTCTTCTCCTTGTGCTCTTTCTAAAGGTAGTATCTTATAATGCATGTCCTTTGTTATGTTGGTTTGTATGACTTTCAAAAAATCTTTTGCTTTCAAATTGGAGAAAAGTAAATTAAATGTAGTGAGATGGAATGAAATGACCCTCCCCCAACTAAAATCATAAATAATCTATTGGAAGATTGCACATCTATCCTGGTTGACTCAGACAGAGCCATTCTCAGCTAATGTGTGGGCTCCTGGTGGTAAAGGCAGGAACGAGTAGGAGTCAATGTTTCTTTAGCAAATAATGTCAGTTATTTCTCAAGGTTCTCAAGGAGTAGCTTTAAAAGCATCTAATATGAGAACCATGTTTCCTTCATGTGAGAATAGTGGACTGAGCCTCCCTGGGATAATTAATTAATTGATTAATAATGAATTAATTCCTGCTGTGATGAAATGTGCTTGCCCTTAGTCGGGGAGGAACTTAGCACCAGGCTTCTGTGGAAATAAATGAAGACCAACCAAATAGGAACAAGCAAAGGCTATTTATTCAGAGCTTATGGAAGTCAGCTACCATCTCTTCCGTTCTGGCAGAAATTCAAAGGTAGGCAGAGGAGTGGGAAAACTTTACAGTGATAAAAAAGAAAACTTCAAATATTCCCAATATCCCCTGAATTGAGATTGTTGGCCTGGGGAAGCTTGGGTGGGCTGACTAGAAGCAGGGCAGCCTATGTGATTGGTTTGGGTTGCATGTTTGGCTTTTTGTGGTTGGTACCAAGTTGGAAGGGGGACAAAAATTAAGGGTTACTTCAGTTATTAATCAAATTGTGGCAATTTGGGCTAATTGTTGCAGGAGTTGTTGTTTGGTTTCTTGGATTGGTGGCTGGAGCTGGTGATCTGACCTCCTGCAAGTCTGGCTTCCAGGGCTGGTTACTGTAGACCACGTATTGGTGGTTGCTGCAGATGGTGGGTCATAGTTCTCTTTTTGTATCTGAGCTGCTCATGGTATGTTTTTATATTCAACCTCTCATTTCACTTCTGGAGAGCCAACCAAAATCAAGCTCTATACTGTTTTTCTTCACACAATTACAGCTCCGAGTTCATCCATCCTTTTGAAGTCTGCAGGAGCTATTGGCAAGATAAAAACGTCATAAACTTCAGCTGATACAGAAACCATAAGAATTGACAGAAACCAATTGGAATAGAGGGTTAGCCTTGCTTAAATGGTTGAGGGAGGGGCTTTTTGGAGGAGGGAGGTGGAACGCTGTCCAAGAGACAGAGGCTTCCAGATAGGCTGAGGGGAGATGACATGGGAGAGTTCGGGTGATGAGAGAATTAGTCAGAAGGGAGTATCTATGTGTGGCAACCGCCCAAGGCCTACATTCTCACCTCTTGGATTTTCCTTCAGTTTCTCTGAGGAAATGGGCTAGAAATAGAGCTACAGTTCCCAGTCTTCTTTCTCTGGTTTGCTTTGAGATGCTTGTCTGATTCCTCAGTGAAAGAAGCACTTATACCTCTCATCAGTGTGGCTTCAATTGGGGAGGATGCATGGTAGTGCTGGGGGTGGGCACAGTCCACATCAGCTGGCTGGGCCTTGGAAGAGAAAGGCTGAGTGCTCCCCTCAGCCTGCCAGGCAATGAAGACTATTAGCTGGAAGGGCTCATAGGCAATCAGGCATCTCCCTTGAGTAGGGGCAGCAAAGCCACTTTCCCTGGTCTTTTTTTTTTTTAATTTTAGCGAAGTATTATAGATTTACAATGTTGTGTTAATGTCTTCTGTACAGCCAAGTGACCCAGTTACACATAATATATATTGTTTTTCCTATTCTTTTCCATTATGGTTTGTCACAGAATACTGAATATACTTCCCTATGCTACACAGTATAGTTTTGTTGTGTATCCATTCTATGTATAGTAGTTCATCCCTGCTAATCCCAAATGCCCAATCTTCCATTCCCTTACCCAGCCTTCCCCTTGGCAACAAGTCTGTTCTTTATATCTATGAATTTGTTTTGGTTTTGTAGATAAATTCATTTGTGTAATATTTTAGATTCCATTCCACATATAAGTGATATCATAAGATATTTGTCTTTCTTTGATTTCTTTCTCTAGGTCAATTCATGTTGCTACAAATGGCATTATTTCCTTCTTTTTTATAGCTGATCAATATTCGATCACATATATGTGCTATATCTTTTTTATCTATTCATCTGTTGGTGGACATTTAGGTTGTTTTCATGTATAGGCTATTGTAAACAGTGTTGCTATGAAAATAGGGGTACATGTATCTTTTTGAATTATAGTTTTGTTTGGGTGTATGCCCAGGAATAGAATTATTGGATCATATGGCAACTCTATTTTTAGTTTTGTCGGGAACCTCCATAGTCTTCTCCATAGTGGCTGCACCAGTTTATAACTCACCAATAGTACTTTGCCAACGTCCATCTAGTCAAAGCTATGGTTTTTCCAGTAGTCATGTATGGATGTGAGACTTGGGCTATAAAGGAAGTTGAGCACTGAACAACTGATGCTTTTGAACTGTGGTGTTGGAGAAAACTCTTGAGAGTCCCTTGGACTTGCAAGGAGATCCAACCAGTCCTCCTAAAGGAGATCAGTCCTGAATATTCACTGGAAAGATTGATGCTGAAGCTGAAACTACAATACTTTGGCCACCTGATGTGAAGAAATGACTCATTGGAAAAGACCCTGATGCTGGGAAAGATTGAAGGCGGGAAGAGAAGGGGATGACAGAGGATGAGATGGTTGGATGGCATCACTGACTCAACGGACATGAGCTTGAGCAAGCTCCGGGAATTGATGACGGACAGGGAAGCCTGGTGTGTTGCAGTCCATGGGGTCTCAAAGAGTTGGACACGACTGAGCTACTGAACTGAACTGAACAGTGTAAGAGTGTTCTATTTTCTCCACACTCTCTCCACATTTGTTATTTGTAGACTTTTTAAAGCCATTCTGACTGGTGTGAAGTGATACCTCATTGTAGTTATGATTTGCATTTCTCTGACAATTAGTGTTCTTGAACATCTTTTCATGAGTCTTTTGGCTATCTGTATTTCTTATTTGGGTAGATGTCTATTTAGGTCTTCTGATCATTTTTCAAGTGGGTTGTTTGGGTTTTTGTTGTTGTTGTTGAGTTGTATGAGCTGCTTGTATATTTTGGAAATGAAGCTCTTGTCAGTGGCATCGTTTGCAAATATTTTCTCCTATTCCATACGTTTTTTTAATTTTGTTTATGGTTTCCTTTGCTGTGCAAAAGCTTGTAAGTTTGACTAGGTCCCATTTGCTTATTTTTGTTTTTATTTCTATTGCCTTGCACCTTCCCTGATCTTATTCTCAGGCTCATTGGCAAAGAAGGGGTAAGCCCAGAACCGCTTGGGCAATTTTAAATACCACTGTCCCCTCACACCAAACATACAAACAGAACGAAATTGAAGCTAAACTAAAGATAAAACTTCCCTAAATTATAACTCACCCCTTATTTGAGTACAGATTACCCAAATACATAAACAACGTCTCTACTCTGGCTTTGATATAGGAGTTGAAACAAAACTGAGCCAGATTTGTTTACTTTTGATGGGTAGGTTTTCTTTGCCAGATATTATTTTTACCAATTAAAAAAAGAGAAACTTTTTTTTAAAGAAAGTGGTCATAATATCCAAGGCACCAAACGTATCATAAATAGATTTTTTTAGAATGATCTTTTTCATGGTGAAAAACATTCAGATTTGATTTTCTTAATCAAAAGAAGATTTCTGAGGATTAGTTAAACTTAAATCATTTAGGGTAGGGTACACTGAATTATAAAAAGAAAACAGTTCTTCAGATATTTGAAGATTTGTGTTTATACTTTTAATTCTACCCAAATACAGTTATAAATTTATTTAGTCCTTCCATGATGTGAGTATGGATTTTATTAAGTCATACTGTTTTCTGACTCAAGTAGTTTTGATTATAGATTAAATCAAGTTTAATTTAGATGACGCTACTGAAAGTTAGGGCAGTCCTGTTTGAATAGTACTTTCACAAAGCGAACTGTTCCACCCATCTGTCTGTATGGATTGCATATTTGGGAGTGACAAGCTTACCAGAACACCACATAAATAACTGGAGACGCAGATGTAATAATCTGTGGTCAGAGCAGAACTTAGAACTCTGAAGAATTTCAAAGGGGAGGAGAGGACAAAACCTCAGACTAAGTGACTTGGGTGACCGGTCCCACAGAAAAAGGCAAGTGTCCTCTTATTCAGCTCTCCTCTGTGTATGATGTCAAAACAATATGAGCAGTGTAGTTGAGATGTAGTGCTGAGCCACAAAAGGATTAGTGTAGAGCTCTTTAAATTCTACCTCCTTTTAAGATAGCACTAGATTCAGAGTCTGGGACAAGACCAAACACATGGGGGAACACAGTGATCCCAGTTTCAAAGACTAAGGGGGTGTCAGAGCGTGAGGCCAAGTAGACGCCGGAGCAGATGGGAGAACCTGGGGCAAGCACTATGAAGACTGATTGGGGAGTTTGGCTCAGAGAAACTAACTGCCAAAAATAATGGTAAATTCTAGTCAAAATTTCTTTAAGGAGAGGTTGGGGTGATGTTTTGAGCTCAATGTTCTGGTGCCTTTAGAAATTCATTAGTATTATTTGAGTCACATCCCCTCAGTTATTTGAGGGGATGCATGTGTCCACTCTTCTCTTATTAATACCTTTCCTTACCATGCTTTGGCACATGACTTTTCTCATATTTTCTAGACCTGTTCTATATGCTGTTTATTGGTCACACGGATGAGAGCTTGTGCCTTACTCAATTACCAAATAATGCAGGTACTTGCTTGTATATAGCCAGTCAGTGAGCATCTGAAAATGACTCTGAATTCATGTGATTGCTGGGTAGGAAGGACAAAGGACACACTGTTCTCCCTTTTGTCCAGTGCCACCAGGATAACTTTCTGATGATTTCAAAATTATAATATCCTCACCCCAACACTTCATCTCCCTCACTTTCTACCATCACTTTCAAACATTGATGACATAGGTCTAAGAGGCTGGTTAATCTTTATCTTCAATTTTTTCCCCATCTATCTCCTGTTCCATTAATACCCAGTCACTTATTGTGTCTGTTCAATTTGCCCTTTGCCATATTCCAACTGATGCTAAGAGCCAACTCATTGGAAAAAGACCCTGATGCTTGGAAAGTTTGAGGGCAGGAAGAGAAGGGGGCAACAGAGAATGAGATTGTTGGATGGCATCACTGATTCAACGGACATGAGTTTGAGCAAACTCTGGGAGATAGTGAAGGACAGGGAAGCCTTGCATGCTGCAGTCCATGGGATTGAAAAGAGTTGGACATGACTTAGCGACTGAATAGTAATATTCCAACTGACTGTAGTCTGGTAACTGTCGTGTTGAACTCAGATTTTTTTAGTTATCTCCTAGTAGGTCCTGCTGTTGGCAATCTCGCTCCTCCTGAAAGTCTCTCTCCTCCTAAAACCAATTATATTAGGATGGCTTCCTCCTTAAGGTCCACAGTTCTTACTGGTTCAGGCACTTCTGCCTTATGTGCTAGATGTCTCACCAATGAATCCCACCTCCTGGCTTGTGTTGTTTCCCTTCTCCCTTCATCCTGACCCCTGTACTTGGGTAAAGCCTTTTCCTGACCCCACTTCACATGGCCCGAGATGGTCTCTCCTCTGCTCTACCATTCTAATTCTGCCTTTAGGCCAAGTCCAACTCAACACTCATCTTCACTTGTAAGTTTTTCCAGGTGAACTCGAGTACACATTTCCTCTTTCTATCAGTTTCCTATTTCATCGTACATAACCTGCATTGCCACAGAGCTTCATCAATTTGAAAAAAAAATACTTTCATAGGCAGTCTATGCTACCATGTAGTATAGTCTCTAATGTTAGTACCTATTAAGCCAATTTTCTTAGCTGTGGTTAAGTTGTTTTTTTTTTTTTAAATATGAATTTTATTTTAACTGGAGGGACTTCTCTTCCTATATTTTGGGTTGAGACTAGTAGTTAGTGCAGCATGTACAGATTAGACTTTTATTTAATGTTTCAATGAATATGTATTTCTTCAATTGGAGACAAATTCAATTGGTGACGGAAATGATAATAGAAGTTTTATGTAAGGATAGGAATAAATTGAGCCTAATGATTATACTTGTATCAAATTACTGAACTTGAGAAAAAATATAAACTGTATTGAATCAACAGCGACACCATCTATCAAGTATCTACTATGTCATAGACTAGAAAATAATTCAGTTGGATTTTTTTTTGTTTGTTTTCAGAACATCTAACAAATAATGATTTTGTATTTATGAGAAATAATTCTGAACTTTTTGATTTATTCAGTCATATATTTGTAAAAATATGTTTATTGGTTCAGGTAAGAAAATACTGAAAAATTTGTCATTCAAGAAAGGGTTTCTTTTAATAATACATTAACTCAGAAACAGGAAACCATTTTACCATCTTTTAAAAATAGCCTTGTGGAAATCAAAAAGCTGTTTGAGTGAGGTCTATATTTTAACATTTCTTTAAAAATTATGTTAGACTCTTCCACGTTGCAAGGAATAAAACATTATTAGCAATCTTGTTTAGTGGGTGTTTCTGGGAGATACAGAAGTAAATGAGGCAAGGAACTGTTTCCAGTACTACAGATAGGCCCTGAGGAGACCCAGGAACTGTGCAGGACACCGCAGCTACAGACATCCTCTCTAGTGTCAGGGTGCCTTTGCAACTCTGTCTCTGCCAGTCACTACCAATAATCTCTCTGCTCTCTTCTTTACCTTATGGATTCAAATTATGAATTCTGCTGTCTTGTTATCTCTGTTGCCTTTGGAATCTCTGTATTCCTCCACTGTTATCCATCCATATATCCACTGACTCCTTCAAGTTATGTCTGAATTTCCTTAAAAAAAAAAAAAACTAACAGACCCTGTATTTTATCACCCACTTCAAGAGTCAAGGCTGTTTACAGCCTGCTAGAGTTTGGACACCAAACCTTGGTCCAATTAGCTATGGTCAGTGTTTGAGGAGTCGTGTTGTTCAAAGCAGGCTGTTACCAGGACTCATCTGATTGATAATTTTATCCTAGGCTAGAGTTGGCTCTACAGGACCACAGCCTTTGTTTCATCAGAGTCTCAGAATAGCTAGATGTGGGGATGCTGCAGCTTCATGCTGAGAAACTCATAAGACTAATCTAAAAGCTGGAATATTGATATATTTATTGAAAATGAGAAATCTGGTTATCATGCAGATCAGATTATTGTGACTGCCTGGCCAATTTGTTTCTTCTCCTTGTAGGCAGAGCTAAACCATAGGCAAGTTAGCTAGACAACTGGCCAGAGTTAGCAAGGTATAAATTTGTCTAAACAGTTTTGAATATCCACATGTGACTCTTCCCAAAACCAGCCAAATGGAAATTGGTTCTACTTCTGATTCAATAGGTTACTACTTAGTAGAAATTTATTGAACTTGAAAGTTCTCGATTATACCTTTTGGTGAAAATAAAGATCAGTCCTTGTCAGTAACAATCTATTTCTATGAGTTCTTTTCCAAAATAAAAAACCACGTTGCATTTTCGACTGAGAGATAGAGCCCCAAACTCTGAGAGCTCATGGTTCCTCAAAGTATAAAGACAGAAAGCGTTTGCCTCTGAATTTTCTCTGTCTTTCTCTTATTCTGGGGGCAAAAGCATCCTTTGTCCTTCCATCCTAGGTGTTATAGCTTTACATATGTTAATGAATTGAAGCGAAATGTAAGTCACTCAGTTTTGTCCAACTCTTTGCGACTCCATGGACTATACAGTCCATGGAATTCTCCAGGCCAGAATACTGGAGTGGGTAGCCATTCCCTTCTCCAGGGGATCTTCCCAACCCAGGAATCAAACCCAGGTCTCCCGCATAGCAGGCAGATTCTTTACTAGCTGAGCCACCAGGGAAGCCCACATATGTTCATACGTAATCCAAATTGAATGAGGCCCTCTATGAACCTGTTCTGGGATGGTAGATGGTACACTCAAAATCAATCTCTTATTGAAATGCTTCAGATGTTGACTTATTAGAACTATTAATTTAATGTTAACAGTCTAATTCCAGATGTTCATGTAAGATATTGATTCTCTTACTGTATCTTAAATCAATCATATATTTAAAGCCTAGGAGCCTTTGACCATTTTAAGAGGATTTTACATATTTCTGATCTGATCACTTACCTGTTTCTTCAGTATTCATGTGGTACTACGGGAAATTGTTCAAATATGTGGCCCTATGTTGATTTCAAAGCCTAATTCTTTGACAGCCAGACTATTTCCTAGTTCTTCACAAGCCCCCTTATCTGTTTTTTTCTGCTAAACTCATCAGCAGCTTGAGGCCCGTCAGTTCAGTTCAGTTCAGTTGCTCAGTCATGTCCGACTCTTTGCGACCCCATGAACCACAGCACACCAGGCCTCTCTGTCCATCACCAATTCCCAGAATCCACCTAAACCCATGTCCATTGAGTCGGTGATGCCATCCAACCATCTCATCCTCTGTTGTCCCCTTCGCCTCCTGCCCTCAATCTTTCCCAGCATCAGGGTCTTTTCCAATGAGTCAGCTTTTTACATCAGGTGACCAAAGTATTGGAGTTTCAGCTTCAACATCAGTCCTTCCAATGAACACCCGGGACTGATCTCCTTTAGGATGGACTGGTTGGATCTCCTTGCAGTCCAAGGGACTCTCAAGAGTCTTCTCCAACACCACAGTTCAAAAGCATCAGTTCTTCGGTGCTCAGCCTTCTTCACAGTCCAACTCTCACATCCATCCATACATGACTACTGGAAAAACCATATCCCTGACTAGACAGACCTTTGTTGGCAAAGTAATGTCTTTGGTTTTTAATATGCTGTCTAGGTTGGTCATAACTTTCCTTCCAAGGAGTAAGTGCCTTTTAATTTCATGGCTGCAATCACCATCTGCATTGATTTTGGAGCCCAGAAAAATAAAGTTAGCCACTGTTTCCACTGTTTCCCCATCTATCTGCCATGAAGTGATGGGACCGGATGCCATGATCTTAGTTTCCTGAATGTTGAGCTTTAAGCCAACTTTTTCACTCTCTTTCCCTTTCATGAAGAGGCTTTTTAGTTCTTCTTCACTTTCTGCCATAAGGGTGGTGTCATCTTTATATCTGAGGTTATTGATATTTCTCCCGGCAATCTTGATTCCTGTTTGTGTTTCTTCCAGCCCAGCGTTTCTCATGATGTACTCTGCATATAAGTTAAATAAGCAGGGTGACAATATACAGCCTTGATGTACTCCTTTTCCTATTTGGAACCAGTCTGTTGTTCCATGTCCAGTTCTAACTGTTGCTTCCTGACCTGCATACAGGTTTCTCAAGAGGCAGGTCAAGTGGTCTGGTATTCCCATGTCTTTCAGAATTTTCCGCAGTTTATTGCGATCTACACAGTCAAAGGCTTTGGCATAGTCAATAAGGCAGAAATAGATGGAACTCTGTTGCTTTTTCAATGATCCATCGGATGTTGGCAATTTCCCCTGGTTCTTCTGCCTTTTCTAAAACCAGCTTGAACATCTGGAAGTTCATGGTTCACGTATTGCTGAAGCCTCCTTGGAGAATTTTGAGCATTACTTTACTAGTGTGTGAGATGAGTACAATTGTGTGGTAGTTTGAGCATTCTTTGCCATTGCCTTTCTTTGGGATTGGAATGAAAACTGATCATTTCCAGTCCTGTGGCCACTGCTGAGTTTTCCGTATTTGCTGGCGTATTGAGCGTAGCACTTTCACAGTATCATCTTTCAGGATTTGAAATAGCTCAACTGGAATTCCATCACGTCTACTAGCTTTGTTCATAGTGATGCTTCCTAAGGCCCACTTGACTTCACATTCCAGGATGTCTGGCTCTAGGTGAGTGATCACACCATTGTGATTATCTGGGTCGTGAAGATCTTTTTGCATAGTTCTTCTGTGTATTCTTGCCACCTTTTCTTAATATCTTTTGCTTCTGTTAGGTCCCTACCATTTCTGTCCTTTATTGAGCCCATCTTTGCATACAATGTTTCCTTGGTGTCTCTAATTTTCTTGAAGAGATCTCTAGTCTTTCCCATTCTATTGTTTTCTTCTGTTTCTTTGCATTGATTGCTGAGGAAGGCTTTCTTATCTCTCCTTGCTATTCTTTGGAACTCTGCATTCAGATGCTTATATCTTTCCTTTTATCCTTTGCTTTTTGCTTCCCTTCTTTTCATAGCTAATTGTAAGGCCTCTCAGACAGCCATTTTGCTTTGTTGCATTTCTTTTTCTTGGGGATGATCTTGATTCCTGTCTCCTGTACAATGTCACGAACCTCCGTTCATAGTTCATCAGGTACTCTGTCTATCAGATCTAGTCCCTTAAATCTATTTCTCACTTCCACTATAGTCATAAGGGATTTGATTTAGGTCATACCTGAATGGTATTAGGTCTGGGTGGATTCTTAATGCCAAAACCTTTTTCCTGACATACATCTGGTACTTGGTTGAGGTTCACTGAATGTGAGAATTCTCTGTTGCCAATATATCCTGGTGATTTCTGTAACTGCCTATAGATGCAGATTGAGAATAGATTTAAGGAGTTAGTGAATTTAGCACAGGAGATAGCTTAAATACTTTAATGTGTAGAGCGAACACTACCACAGCAAGAAACACATCTTCCTTTTCTGTTAGGAATGTGATTTCAATATTGATTCAATTTCATATTTGGAAGTAAATTGACAGAATATCAGCCTACATTACAGGGAAATGTCATAGCATATTGCTTAAGTATTTGGAGTTTAACACTTCGTTAAGAAGTATGAAATGATCATCAGGCCAGCTAATGCCAGGCTCTATTTATTGTGATTGAGGCAGAAAATGGATAAGACTTCTTTGGACATGTTTGCTCTTTGTGTGTGGCAATGATTTATCCTAATCTGTGACTGTCCTTAATTTCTAGAGGATGATTATGGCCTTTGCTTCTTGTAAGAGAGCTGTGTTTTGACATTTTTCAATGACTTCAAATGCATGTATATGAAAATATGTATTATATATTTATATAATGTGTGTATATGTATTTTTTTCTTCTGTGTAGCCATCAAAGTGTAAGCAATTACTCTCTCTTTTTAAGAACCATTATCTACTATTAGCTGCAGTACGAAGTGTGCTCTGATATATTATCTGGTGTACTAATTAAATTGAATGGGTTAGTGAAAACCTATTCACAGTGTTGGAACTAATGACCCTGTGCATTAGTAGTGATAGAGAAGGCACATTCGAAGACAAATGTCTTGTTTTAATTGCACTATTGTACCATTTGAATAAAGAGAGTGGCATTTTTTTCAAATTGTCTGTAAGTAAAGTCTATCATTATATGAATGATAAAGTATCCTCTATGTCTCCAGACTAACTAATGTTTAGTAAATATTTTTCCTTTGTTGATTATATCCATTCAGGGACTGTAAAATCATTGCTGCTAATGTAATTCTAAATGGGTATTGATACCAGTTATGGTTATTATACTGTTGAAAAATCAGGCAATATGGGAGCCTTAGAATTACATTAGAAGAGATAGTGTATATGTACTTTTTAAAAACTAGCAGTACCAGTTAACAACTGAAATCTGTATTCAAGACCTCAGGACAAAATGGACATAAAAATACATAAAGTCATTTAGTAATGTGAGCTTCATAAGTAATGTTTGCTTTGTTAATAACTATGTCTCTAGCACCTAAAAGAATGCCTGTTACATAGTACATTATTAATAAACATTTGTTGAGTATCGAAGTCATATAGAGCATCCTATGATCCTTCTTCTCATGAATAGTTAAGGTTTATTTATGTCTCAGTCCATTTGGTCTTCCAAGACAGAAATACCAAAGACTGAGTGGCTTTAATAACAAAAGTTCATTTCACACAGTTCTGTAGGCTGGAAGTCCAAGATCAAGATGCCAGTAGATTTGGTGTCCAATGAGAGATTGCTTCCTGTCTCATAGATGGCTGTCCTTTTGCTGTAATCTTACATGGCAGAAAGGGTAAGCAGAGGGAGCTCACTGGGACGAAGGGTCTCCTTTGTAAGGCACTAATCCCATTCATGGCTTCCCCGGTGGCTCAGTAGTAAAGAATCTGCCTGCTAATGCAGGAGATGCAGGTTTGATCCCTGGGTCAGGAAGATCCTCTGGAGAAGGAAATGGTAACCCACTCTAGTATTCTTGTTTGGGCAATCGCATGGATGGAGGAGCCTGGCAGGCTATAATCCATGGGGTCACCAAAGAGTTAGACATGACTTAGGGACAAAACAACAAAAATCCCATTCACAAGGGCTTTGCCCTAATCACCTCCTGACCCTGAAGACCCTACCTCCAAATACCATCACATTGTGGAAGAGGTTTCAATTTATGTATATTGGGAGGACACAATATTAATTTTATGGCAATTTCCAAACTACTTACTGTCTTATCTTATTAGGATTGAACTTGAAGTATACATTAAAAATGCTGAGTGCCTCTCCTCAAATATTAAATAGTAATAAGTTCCCTGTTAGAAACTTGAGAAACTAGGTTCTAAGAAGTGAGGAAGTTTGGCTGCAGTAGTATGGCTATGAAACAACATAGCTGTCCTCTGGTTTCATACTTTTAGATCTGACCTCTGTGTGAAACATCCCCACTCACTGCTGAAGGAGATAACAATGTCAGGACTCCATCTGTATAAAAAATAGAATCAGAATATAACATCTTTCTGTAGGTGACTGATAAGTTTAATAAAACTAAGCTGGGTCTGTATTGGAGAAATGTTTTACAGTGAAGAGACTGAGGTAATTTACTTGCAGTAAGCAGTACAGTGTTAGAAACCATGAAAAGACATTATATGCCAATATTTAACTAGCTCTCATGGAATCATTTAATTATTATTATGACAATCTAATATTAAAAACACTAGGTCTGATGAAGACAAATTAAATTATCTGATATATTTGAGGCTCTAGATACTTTAAAATTCCATTGCAGTGACAAATGACTACAAAGCTCTATAGGTGTCAACAATGTTGATATGGCATGTGGATTGCCTGTATCTCTGACATAGGGGGAAAAGAAAGAGCCCCAGGCTAAAGGCACAATCCGTTCCTGGGCTCTACCATACTATTGGCACAAGGCAAGGAGCAATAGGGCCAAGAGGAATACCTGGTGGTTCTTAAATCTTCTGCTCCAATGTGGCAAGTTTTACTTCTGCTGGCCAAAGCAGAGGTCAGGCTCAACTCCAGTGGAGCAACGAGGTATATTTATTCCCATAAAAGGTACTAAAAGTCACACGATAATGCACGATGATGTTGATGTAGGATTCCTCTTGTGGAAAGGAGGAATAAGTAATTAGAAACAGGCCACATTGTACAACTCCATCTGTATTAGCTTCCCAGAGTATTCATAGCAAAGGAGCACAATCTGGGGGCTTAACACAACAGAAATTTATTCTCTCCCAGTTCTGGAGTCTGGAAATCAGAAATCAAGGCCTTAAAAGGGCCATGATCCTCTGAGACTCAGGGTAGAATCCTTCCTTTCCTCTCCTGGCTTCTGGTGGTAGCTGTTCAGCCTTGGCATCCCATGGATTGCAGCTTCACCACTCTAGTTTCTAACTGTTGTCACTTGGTATTCTCCCTGTGTGTCTTTCTGTTCATGTGGCATCTTCCCCTTTTTTATATGGACACCGGTTACAGTGGATTAGGGGTCCATTGTACTCAGCTTAACTTGATTCTGCCTGCAAAGAATCTGTCTCCAAATAAGGTCACATTCACAGATACCAGGTTTAGGACTTTAACATATCTTTTGGAGGCACACAATTCAACCAATACACTGCCCTAAGCTTATTTCCCACCTTGCTTTTTTTTTTTTTTTTTTTAATTTTTGGCTGCACTGGGACTTCATTGTGGTGACAGCCTCAGCAGTTTCTGTGTGTGAGCTCTTTAGCTGTGGCACAGGGGTTTCTCTAGTTGCAGCACATGGGCTTAGTTGCTCTGTGGCATGTGGGATCTTAGTTCCCAACCAGGGATCGAACATGCATCCCCTGCATTGGAAGATATATTCTCAATGACTGGACCACCAGGGAAGTCCCCCACCTCTTATAATGAGATCCTCTCTCTTCCTCTACCTGTCACCCTCATTCCAAACCATTTACTTTGTTCTAAATCTCTTATTTGTGCTCTATGATTGATGGATATCTTGTTTATGTCTCTTTGCCAGTGTCTCCTATTTCATAATCGAATTGGACAGTGTTGATCCAAGTATAACCACTTAGTAAAATTTATTCCTGTTCTTACATAATCTAATAGAACTAGATGCAAAATAAATCAATGGATTTTAATGTAACAGAATATGAAAAGGGCACTAATATGATTTCAGATTCTTCACTGCAACCAGTCTTTGAGAAGCCACCACTTGTCCACTTTGGGTTATATCAAAAAATAATATTCACAATATTCTGGCAAGTCTAGGAAAATGCTTACCAGCCTTTACACAGCATTTGTTGGATTGCAATGGTCCTGGTCCATTGCTCATCTCCTCTCTCCTTTACCTTCATTTATCCTTCTGTATTGGCTTCATCCTTACCAACTGTTACACAGGTTTATTTCTCTCATGTCAAAACACTAGACACTTTGAAATTCCTGCCTTTCTTTCAGAAGTATTTGCCATCATTGACCACTATTTTCTCTTGTTTTTCATGACATCACACTATCCAAATTTTCTTCCTACTTCTTGGAAAACTTCTTTAACCTCCTTTTTAAACTCCTCCTCATCTGCTGCTGCTGCTAAGGCGCTTCAGTCTTGTCCGACTCTGTGCGACCCCACAGACGGCAGCCCACCAGGTTCCTCTGTCCCTCCTCATCTAACTCCCCCTTAAATATTGGTGTTCCTCAGGACTCAATACTGGAGTTTTGTTCCTCTGTTTCTGCCCTCTCCTTGGGCAATCAATTATATTTACCCTTTGTTTTCAAGAGCTGTCTACATGCTAATGACTCAAATCTCTACTTTCTATCTCATTCTTACCCCTGAGTTTGAGTACTCTTTATGTTAATGATTTTGCAACTTTTTTCCTAGGCTGTCTCCAAAGCACCTGAAGCTCAGCCTACTCTGAACTCAGGTAAACATCTTACGTTTTAAACACTACCCTCAGTGAATGTCATAGAAATTAGAAGCATTGACTCTGAAACAGTATGGCAGACCAAATCCTGGCTCCAGCACTTACTGGCTGTGTGATTTATAGCAAACTATTTATCTTCTATGTTCCCATTTCTTAATTTGTATAATACGAATATCAGTTGTACATACCTCAAAATTTGTTAATAAGGCTACATGTAGAAGGTTGAGAATGGTGTTAGACAAGTAGAAAATATCAATGAATGTCAACTATTACTTTTTACTCTGATGTACAAACATGAAACCTGGGTGTCCTTAAAATATTCAACTCCCTAACCCCTTCCCATTTATATCCAATCAATCACAAAATCTTAATGATTTTTTCTGACTTATGATTTCTAAAAGTTACTTATGTGTTACTATTGCCATTATAACAGTCTTTATCCAATATCCAGATAGACCTCACTCCAGTAATTAATTTTACTCATCTATTCCTGGCTCCCTCTTGGCAGTCTCCACGATATAGCCAAATCTGTTACCAACAATTTGATTGTATCACTGTCATTTGTAAGACTCAATAATGGCTCCCTCATTAGTGTTAGTAGTGGGTTTGGGCTCTCCCAACACTGGGGCAATGAGATGAGAGACACTGGATGCTGAGCTGTCTGCTGCAGTTCTCCTCCATGGAGAGACTAGAGAAAGCATCAGATTCTACCCACAACCCAGCATGAAGCTCTTAAGATCTGAGGAGGAGGCTCTGTCCTATATTCTTTTTCTTCTGATGATTCTTTCAAGGAAATTAAAAAACTCTGAGCCTGGAATAAGGGGAGTCTAGACAAAACAGGGACTTTCCTGGTGGCTCAGTGGTAAAGAATCCACCTGTCAATGCAGGAGACCCAGGTTGATCCCTAGGTCAGGAAGATCCCCTGGAGGAGTAAGTGACAAGCCATTCCAGTTTTCTTGCCTGGAGAGAATCCCATGAACAGAGGAACCTGGTGGGTTAGAGTCCATGGGGTTGCAAACAGTTGGACACTACTGACTGACTGAGCCTGCACGCATGCAGATAGGAACAGAACACTCAGATAATCAGTCAGGTGGGGGAAGATGTGACCTGGGTAAGCAAGAAAATTAAAAGGCTAATTATATTATCTCTTTGCAACATTCTTGCTCAATCATAGGACTTACTAGTGTTACCAGAGCAAAATTTGAATTGAAAGACTAATTTCTAATTTTTACTATTTGCTGTTTAAATGTTAGTACTATAAAACCAAAACAAAAAGAAAAAAGATTTTTCAGTTGAGAATTTTACCTACAGCCTTGTGTCCACTCAAGAGAAATGTTTCAGAATGAAATAGACCAGAATGTTTGGCCTCCTGGCATGCTTTCCTAACAATTAAATCGGGCTGCCTCCGCCAGCCATTTCAAAGACATTTCCTGTTTGAAGTAGCCTGCCCACTCAGTGTGAGAGGATGTAGCTGATTATCCTCCCATAAACAAGGAAAAGGCCTTCAGGTGGTCTGACTTGGAAGAAAAACCTGGCTGTGGGAGAGAGAGGAAGCTTCAGGGTAAAGAGAAAAAGGCATGAAAGATGCCAGAAAAAGGAAATTCAGTGCATAAAATGAACTGGAAAAGATCCAAACAAGGTGCAGTGGGAAAGTGCTGTTGGCATCCTCATTCTGGGAATGCTGGGCCCCTTCTGTGGTGAAGGAATGAAGCTACTCATCTCATCAAAACAAGCTAGTCAAGAAAATGTCAGACTTAGAGTACACTAGCAAAGCATTTTATTGTGAATGTTTTGATTATTTTGTGTAGGGAGTAAAGCAGGATGTAAAGTGGAGGAAATCCTGAGATATCAAAGAAAAAATGTGCTGGATGTCGCTAGACAAGGCAGAGAGACTTTATTTAAGACCACTGCAATAGGATGAAGAAGGAAATGGCAGCCCACTCCAGTATTCTTGCCTGGAGAGTCCCATGGACCGAGGAGCCTGGCAGGCCATGGTCCATGGGGTTGCAGAGAGTCGGACACGACTGAAGTGGCTAAGCAGGCACACACACAATAGGGTAGACAGATTGAACTCAGGTTTCCTGGAAAGAAAGGCAGGAATATTTTAAGTGCTGAGATGAACCAGTGGTAATTCCTGGAAGACATCAGGGACGAGGTGGGTCAGTGTGCTTAGGCCACATGTGTTTGCTGATTGGTGCTTATAGAAGTTAAGTTCCTGTACTTCCACAAAGACTGGGCGATAGGCATACTGTCTCCTTGATGATTATGTTTCAAAGGGATGGCTTTCAGGCCCTTGAGAAAGATATTCTTGGGTTGTAATAAGGGCAAGAAGCTTTTAGAAAGATTTATTCAAAGGGACAGAGAAATAATTTATGATAGAAAGTTTTCTAAAGTAAATGCTCTAAGTAAAGAGAGGTCAGGGACCTAAAGTCAGGAGGAAGCCTATCTAAAAGTTTAGTAAAAATGAGTTAGTTGCTCAGTTATGTCCGACTCTTTGCAATCCCATGGACTGTAGCCTGCCAGGCTTCCCTGTCCACTGAATTCTCCAGGAAAGAATACTGGAGTGGGTAGCCATTCCCTTCTCCCTGGGATCTTCCCAACTTAGGGATCAAACCTGGGTCTCGTGAATTGCAGGCAGATTCTTTATCCTCTGAGCCACCACAGAAGCCCTTTTAATCTATCCTTTTAGTAAACCTGAGGGGTATGTTAAGTCCATCTTGGTCAATATGGGCTAGGTTGTCTGATGGAGTGTTTAAAAGGCCAGTGAGACCAAGTAAAGATCTAAATGGTTGCTTCCCCAAACATTGAGTATACTCTGATCATGATCATGAAACCTAACATGATGCTCAAAGCATAGCAGACACTCAAAACATTTTTGTTGAGTGAATAAATGAACACAAAATGAATAAATGATTCAACCACTCCATTCACCACCCCTCTGCCCTGTTAGAAGTTGCTGTGTAAGTTTCTACTGTTGATAAATGGAAAAGACAAATTAATTATCTATATGAAATCCAAAGCTTCATTACTGTGGTTGCTTTTTTTTTTTTTTTTTTTGCTAATATTCATGTTGTTAAATACACTGGCAAACTGCTTTGAACTTCCTTAATGCAAGGTGCTATTCAGTCATACATTTTAATTGTAAAACCATCTCTTTAACAAAATATACTATTAATTTTCTTAGAATTTCTCTGAAACTCTCTGTAAAACTCCCCTAGAATTTTTCCTTCTACATTCTATAAATGTTATAGAAATAATACAGTTAAAGAAATTAAAAAATGAAAACCAAAATAAATAAAATAAATAAATGGTTGCTTCTCTAAAAATCAACTCACTAACTTAAATAATACAAGGGAGGCATTTGTTTATGTAACTAAAACTTCTAGGTAAAGTTTGTTTTGATCCTGGGCAGAAAAAGTCTTGTAACCACAAAGGACCCTATGCAGCTTTCCCAGGACAGACTCCCCCATGTCCTCTGCCTGCCTCTTGCTTGTAGGAAAACTCCTAAACCTTCTTTAAGTTCCAAAGAATAAATGTAATCAGAGAAGTGAGAAAATGCAGAACCAGAGCAAACCAGCTAAGCAAGTCAAAATAATAATAGCCATTAAACAAAATCAAGGACCTTGAGTTACCACTGAAGGTCTAAAGGTAATATTCTTAGCTATGTCCTTTGAGCTGTTTTGCAGATATTGAAACCCTTGCCAAGTGGAAGAAGTTCATTGTATATTGCCCACAAGCACATAGACCCCAGACCAGTTAGAATCAGAAAGTTGATGATGTTGACTCTCAATTACCTTACCACCAATCAATCAGAAGAATGTCCATGAGCTGATCACACACTCTGCAACACCCTGTCTTCAAAACCTTTCCCTGAAAGCCATCAGAAAGTTTGGGCCTTTTAAAAACAAGCTACCTAAAAAAACACAAGCTACCTAGACTCCTTGCTTAGTGCCCTGCAGTAAATGCTGTTTTTTCCTTCCTCACAACCTGGTGTCAGTAGATTGGCTTTTCTGTGAGAGGGTGAGCGGACCCAAGTTTGGTTTGGTAAGAGTTCCTTTTTCTCAATATCTCTGCTTTGTTTCCTTGATACTGACACCAGTGTGAGCAGTTCTCCCTTAGAATTTCAAGATGTTGGCCAGCAGTTTCCAGGTTAAAACATTCTTCTCCACATCTGACAGGAAGGGGGTTTTGGCAGCAGCTCAGGAAAAGAAGGAGCTTTTCTTTCCCTGAAGCCTAGCAAATATCTCCTCAAGACATTCTGGGCTCTTGTTGAGCCACATGTTTATTCCTGAAGCAGTCACATGGCCAGGGAGATAGACTTAGCTGGTTTCTTTGAGTTAGGGGTAGATTCCATCAGTTTGCTTGAGCTGTTGTAACAAAGTGCCACAAAGTGTGTGACTTAATAGAAATGTATTCTCTTACAGTTTTGTAGGCAAAAGTTCAAAATCAAGGTGTTGGTAGGACGATGCTTTCTTGAAGGCTTTAGGGGAGAATTTGTAGCTGACATCTGGTTTCTGCCAGCAGTCCTTGGCATTCCTTGGTTTGCAGCTGCACAACTCTTATCTCTGTCTCTGTTGCTACATGGAATTCTTCTTCATGTTTTTGTGTCCAAATGTCCCTCTTTTATTAAAGACCAGTTATATTAGATTTGCTGTTTTCTAGTTGCTAAGTTCGGAGAAGGCAATGGCAACCCACTCCAGTACTCTTGCCTGGAAACTCCCATGGATGGAGGAGCCTGGTGGGCTGCAGTCCATGGGGTCGCTAAGAGTCGGACACAACTGAGCGACTTCACTTTTACTTTCCACTCTCATGCATTGGAGAAGGAAATGGCAACCCACTCCGGTGTTCTTGCCTGGAGAATCCCAGGGATGGAAGAGCCTGGTAGGCTGCTGTCTATGGGGTCGCACAGAGTCAGACATGACCGAAGCGATGTAGCAGCAGCAGCAGCAGTTGCTAAGTTGTATCTGACTCTTTGTGACCCCATGGACTGTATCCCTCCTGGCTCCTTCTTTCCATGGGATTTTCAAGGCAAGAATACTGGAGTGGGTTGCCATTTTCTTCTCCAAGGGATCTTCCTGACCTTTGGGCTTACCCGAATGATCTCATCTTACTTGATTCTATCCACAAAGTCTCTATTTCCTAATAAAAAAGTTACATTCTCAGGTACTGGAGGGTAGGACTCTGTGTGCGTGTGTGTACATAATTTAATCCATAACAGAATGAATTCACTTAGCAAGACTTCTTTGGTTATTAGAAGGGGTAAGTGGATGCTGCAGAGGCAACAGAAAAACACTGATGCATTACTGTTAGAAATAGTCATAATTATAGTCATTCTGCTCTCTGATTTCCATTTCTTAGTTCAGGAGCCCTCTTTATCTAAAATTCCCACTTCAGCAATTCTCCTTACAGGACCTCCCATCCACTGACCCCACTGCCTCATTTCCCTATTTGGCTTGGATTGCCAGGTTTTCATTACAGTCTCTCTCTTGAACATGCTCTCCGTATACTTGTCTTCCTCCATTTGGTGAAGTGCATTGTACAACACTATGACCCTGGCTAAATCTGATTCTCGGCTAGCTCTGCTCCTGAACCTGAGCCTCTGAACATGCCTAGAGAAAAACACACCTGAATGCTGACTGATACCACTTAAAATTTATGACCACAAACCTCAAATGGTCACTCAGTACTGCTGAGCCATCCTGTTTTATACATTTTTCTTATTGATCAATTTTCCCACTCTTTCACATACCTCTTTCACACCTTCCCCTTTTTTCAAACCTCCTCTGCTCCTCTCAAAATCCTAATGGGCACCCAATGCCCTTGTGTCTTATTCATTGATAAAAAGAAGGAAACAGAATAGCATCTTTTAATCCACCAATTATTAAATCTACCAAAATTCCCACAGCTGTACTCATATACTTTGCTGTCCCTCCTGGAGCAGTGGATGAACTCTCTGTATTTCCACTGAGGGCAGACTTACCTAGCTGTGCCCTTTGCTTCTGCCAATCCCTTCTCCCCAGCACTGTTTCTTTCCATTTATAGGATCGTTTCCATAAGCATATAACATACCATCATAGCTCCATTATTTGAAAAGTTCTCACCTGTCTTCATATTCCTCTGAAAGTTTTTGGTGACTTTTCTGCATCCTTTGAGAACAAAACTTCATGAAAGAGCTAGACTCAGTTGGTCTCCACTGTCTGCTCCAATTGGACTCATCACTAAGACTCAATTTAAGCAGCTCTTGTAAAGTCCTTACCCAGCTCTACCTTGTCAAATTCATCAGCCAGTCTCAGTCTTTATCTTACCCTCTTGGCAGTTTTGATACCGTTGTTTACTTCCTTCTTTTGGAAACACCCCCCTTCCACTTCAGGGAACCACACATTCTGAGAACAACACATTCACAGTTAGACCACATGCTTGGAAGCACTGGCCACCTCACTGACCACTCCTCTCACTGCTTCTCTCTTCCTGACATCTAAATGTTGAAATGCCCCAGGGTGTGATAATCAGCCTTCCATTCTCTCCAACTATACTCCATAGTTGATGTCAGTCATTCCATGGCTTTGTATGTCATTCAATGCTGATGACTCCTTTATTTATATCTCTGGTCCTTACCTCTACCCTGAACTCATACTTTTGGCTACCTATTTTTTATTCTGTTTAGATCTCTGCTAAGTATCATAAATTATTATGACACAAATTATTATGACACAAATTATTGTGTCTCAAACAGAACTCTTGACTTCTACTACCAATCCTTTTCCTTCCTCAGTCGGTCTCATCTCGTTATATGGCCACATAACACACTCATTTGTTTGGAGTCACCCTTGCTTCTTCCCATTCTGTTACACTTCACATTCAATCTACTGACAAAACTTGCCAGGTCTGCTAGTAAAAGATATCCTGGAACAAAAAAGTATCCTGAATCGCATCACTCTGATGATATCCACTCTTAGCTGACCCCATTCCAGCCTACTAAAATCTCTTTTCTCAGTAATTTCAATACTTACCAATCAGATTTCCTGTTTCCACTCTTTCCTCCATACAGTCTATTTCTCTAGCAGCCAAAATGGTTTTTAGGTCATTAATTGGATCATATTATTCCCTCATTATCAGTATTCCAATGAATAAAATATTGTCCAAAGTCCTTATCATAGCTCATGAGACTTCACATGACTTAGCACCTGTTCTCCTTTCCAATCTCATCTGTTTCTCTTACCATTATCCCTGGCTCACTCCTTGAGTCTAACCTTTGTTTTTCTTTCATAGCACCTAACACTTCCTGAATATCATATTCTATATTTATTTTTCACTTCTATATCCTCAGTACCTAGACTAGAGAGTGATGGCTGTAGGTAAGAGGTACTCAATAAACATGGCTTGAATAATAATAATATTATTACCAACAGCTCAAACTCAAACTTATATGAGCCATGTACTTAGTGCTCCACATGAATTATTTAGTAATGATTTCAGCTCTATAATGTACGTTTCATCATTATTCCATTTAAGGGATTAGTAAATTGAAACTGACACAATGTCACAGTTACTAAGTGGTAAAGACTGAATTTAAACCCTAGCTCTCCGGTTTTAGAATCTTGCTCTTTAACATTTTGCCTTTCCCAAAGCCATACCATCTATCCGAAATTTTAAACCCTACCACAAACCCAGAGAAGTTATCTGCACCCTCTTAGAAGTGAAAGTGATGATTAATTGTGCAAGTGTGCCTGCAGACTCTTGGCACCATTCCCCAGCTTCACCTCCCAAATCCAGTCTCTGGGTCCTTCTTGCAGCATTGCTTCCTAAAGACACTTTGCCTTTGCTTTCTGTCTTTTACATTTGCTCCCAGGTGCCCCTGGCACAGCCTATTAACTCTTTTTAAGACTTCTTACACTCTTGTCTCCTAGAATTGTCAGGTTAATTTTCACTCTTATCATAATGCCACAAAGATGTGAATGCATACTTTCATGTATGAGTGAATGCATTTAGATTTAAGGAACTGAGTTCCCATAGATAATTTGACATTGGATATAACTACTAAGACCTTAGGCCTCTACTGGAACTCAGCAGCTATTTGATTAATTAGTAAATGAGTACTCAAAACCTAAATAACCCTATTTTTCACTTTTTAAAATGAATTTAATATTAATTGTTGCTTCAAAAATAACTATACTTATACTTAGTGGAACTTAATTTATATGTTTCAATTGCAAAGAATGCTGTTTATTTGTGGATCTCACTTATAAATAAGCAGAGGAGTGATTTGGAAGGATTTTCATCTTCTACGTGTGTCTGAAATTTTGTTTGTTTTAGGAAGAGCTAGAAGTGGAAGAATCAGGCAAATTATTGTAAGTGATAGTTATCATTACTTTACCACTGAATACCTGTCTCTTTACAGCAGAGCCTATATAATGCTGCCCTATGCTTCTCTCGGGTGTTTCACTTTATTCTACTTATCATTTTGCAGAATAGTCACTAGATTTTGTAGACAGAAAATAACGCTTTAGGCATTTTAAAAAATAACACGTTCACTTTTAATTTGAAGGCAGCTCACTTACCTTGTTTATGCTGAAAGCCTCTTCTAGAGAACTTTCTCTCGATTCCCTTTGGATAATTAAATAACTGGTCTTGTTCACTGCTTTTTTTTGGACCTGGAGGCTTGCCCTGATTCAGCAGCTGATTTTGATGCGGATTTTAAGATAAATCCACTTGTTAAGGTAGATCTGCTTTCCAGTTTCCTTAGATAATATATGTGAAGGACCTGTGGACTCCACTGGACAAATCAATTGTGAAGTCAACTAAAAAGCTAAAATGAGGACTTCTCTCACTTGTCTTTGAAGAAAAAGCATTGACAATATTGTCTATAAAGGAAATCAGTGGCTGTCTCTTCTAAAGAAATGAGTCCCTTAATCTCTGAACACCAAGGCTAATTTTTTTTTAGGACTGTCCACTCATTTCCCACTTAGCCTCTAAAAGAATGATGTTCTTGCGTTCTTGCGACACACAGAATCACAGTTTCATGCATACTGTCTCTGGCACACATGTTTATGGACTCAGGAACACAGCTGTCCTGAAACTCTCTCTGGGCCAAAGTTGAGAATGATTTACTTGGAGTCGGTTTGCCAACCACAGGGACTACAAATCTGCTGATTCACTCAGTTCGTGAAGAAAAATCAATTGTGTCAAATCATCTTGCACTATGATAGGAAACATGGTGAGCAGAAGTCAAGTCAATATTAATTTAGTACTTTGTATTTGACACCACTTGACACTGAACTAAAGCTGACTCTCTAGCCACATAAAACAGCATGATGGGCTGCACTTCTATCATTTTACTGCTACCTACTACTATTTATGCCACCACTAGTACCGCCACTGTAACGACTACTACTGCTATTTCTATGGCTACTGCATAAAGTTTATAAGGCACCCAGTATGTGATAGGTACATTTCAGATCATTTCTACTTAATACAACAGCTCTTATCATGTAAGAACTATTAATATGTCTATTTTAAATGTACAGGTCAAAGCACAAAGCAGTTAAGTAATTTGCTCAAAGTCACATAGCTAGTAGTGAAGAATGGAGCTGTGAGTTCTAATTCCAGACCTTTGCACTACCTATACTCAGCATCTCATTAACAATACCAGATGGTTGACACATAAAATGAATATTTACTTTGTATATTTTAATGTGTTAGTAGTGTAAGCCATCTGAGTGATTTGCCAACATGAGCTGCATGTAAATCGTATTTTTTTGTTTTTTTATCTTCAAGATGACTTTATTTTTTTAATTAAACAATTTTCTTACTTTACATTGGAGCATAGTTGATTGAAAATGTTGTGTTAATTTCAGGTGTACAGTCAAGTGATTCAGTTATGCATATAAATGTATCCTATTTTTCAGATTCTATTTCTGGTTCAGTTCAGTTTAGTCCAGTCACTCAGTCGTGTCTGGCTCTTTGTGACCCCATGGACTATAGCACACCAGGCTTCCCTGTCCATCACCAACTCCTGGAGCTTACTCAAACTCATGTCCATCGAATCGGTGTTACCATCCAACCATCTTATCCTCTGTTGTCCCCTTCTCCTCTATAGAATATTGGGCAGAATTCCCTGTGTTATACAGTAGGTCCTTGTTGGGTATCTATTTTATACATAGTAGTGTGTACATGTCAATCCCAAACTCCCTGTCATATTGTTATATTTTTTTCAGTTAAATGTGCAGAATCATCCACTCTTGTCAGTGGGACTATCTCACACCGCTAACTCTCTCTAATTGTCCAAGAACCTAAGAGGTCTTCTTAGTCACATTGCGGTGGCTCATCTTTCAAATATCAGTTGAACAATTGGATTATTGGCTTAGTAATCTCTTGCTTGTGTTCTCCCTCAGTGCCACACACTGTTGCTTTTGATGGCTAGCTCTGCATCATATACAGAGCTCAGCTCATATGTTAGGTTGGCCAAAAGTTCATTCGAGTTTTTTCGTTAAGATGTTGTAGGAGAATCCGAACAAACTTTTTGGCCACCCAGTAATTGTATCTTACCAGTCATCCATTCAGAAACTGTTTTTAGTGACCACTTACTAATGTGCTGGGCCCTGGGCTGTGCTACCAGCTGGACTACAAACATGTCAAGAGAGATAAACTTTCTTTACGGAGATTACCCTAGTGAGAAAGGCTGAAAGTAAAGAAGTAAGCCAATACCTATGTAAAATATCTATTGATCATTATCAGTGCTGCAGAAAAGAAGCAGTAAATGGGATGTAGATCTATTAAAGGTCATTGGGAAGAACATCTGTAAGGAGGGACCATTTGAACTGAGACCTGCAGTTACAAAAATGTTCTGAAATTAGATTATGGTGATGGTTGTACAACTCTGAATATGCTAAAGAAACATGAATTGTATGATTTGGCCTGAAGAATATTATGGTGTGTAAATTGTGTATCAATATGACTGTTATTAAAAAACTAGATATGGAAATCCAGCAGAGATATGACCAAAAATAGACTGTCCTGTATTTTCATTTACCTTTTGAAGAGTCTATTGTAGGAATTGGGTAAATTCTCAGTGTTTCCCCACTGCTTTGAGATTTGGCCTTCTTGAGTGGGTTATCTATTTTCTCCCTGTGGTACAGCTTTCATATTTCTACTGCTATTTTCTCACTGTTGTTCCCTATCCCTGTGAGCTTATGCCCTTAAAAAATTCCCTGTACTATGGTTTTGATGAGGTTCAGGGCAAAGCAAAATACACAATACAGATTGTATATTCAATCTGTAATCTTATCTAAAAACTCCCACAATATTTTCAACATGATTACTACTTGTATATATGAATGCTTTTGTTCTGTTGCCAACTACTTTATTTTCTTATCACTTCTAGTGGTTTTTCAATTTTCTTGGATATTCTAAGTATATGATTATATCAAGTGCATATCATAATTATGCCTAAATTTTGCCAGTATTTGTGTATTATATATTATGGCTAGTACTTTTAGAAAATGTGAAATAGTAGTGATGATACTGGATGTTTTTGATTTCTTCTCCCTAAAGGTTTATGGGGATTCTTTAAAGATTTCATCAGAAAGCATGGTGGCTTGGTTTGAAATACATCTGTACAAAACCAAAACAAACAGCAACAGTAATGATAGCAATCTGAGATCCGGATAATGGAAGAATCCAGCCACACAAAGAGGCGAGGGAAGAGCATTTCATTTAGCAGTAAGTCAAGAAAAAGAAAGGAGACCAGTGTGGTGAAACTTGGTGACCCTGGGAAAGAGTGGATGGGATGGAGTTGTAAACATAGGCATGTCCAACCATGTAGTGATTTCTAGAGCACAGGGACAAGGTAAACAGAGAGAGGACAGTTCCTTGCCATTTCTAGTTAACAGCTGGGCTTTTGTGATGTATTTAAATCTTCACTGGTCACCTCTGCCTCTAGCTGCCAGGTCTGCTGCCACCTCCACTGCTTGTTGCTCCCCACTCTGGTGGACTGGCTTAGATTGTTCTGGAGGGTAGTGGTGGGGGTTGAGAAAGGCAATGCTGCTGTTTTCTCTAAGGCTGGGCTGTGGTCTCATTTTATTATTGGCTTGTGCAGTTTGCCCTGTGGTCTTCTGCTTCAGGGTCACTGTGTCCTTCACTGAGTGGCTTCTCTTCCTCCCCACCCTCCCTACTGCCAGTCTGCTGGTGAGCTCACAGCCGGGATCTTCATCTATCCTCTACATCCTCCTTGGAGTGTGTGGGAATGTGCCTCTCTCTGCTTAACTATGTCACATTGCAATTTCTACTTTGCTGTTGCCATTCTGTTTTATTGTAAGCCTTTCTTAAGGGACTTGATATTTTTTATAAATTTTTTCTTTGGAAAGTAGGATAGGAGCCCTCTGCTTGGACAAGAATTTTCTGATTGTGTTTGACATTACCATTCTGAATTTTTCAACCTAGGATGTGGGAGTAGATGTGGGAAGCCAAACAAGCACTTTGATCTTTATCTGTTCTCTTTCTCTCTTCTCCCCCCAATCCTAGAAAGACATTTTACTCACCTGTGAAGGTATTGCCCATTTTTTTTTCTGCTCCCTGCTCCCTGCACTGTGGCTTCCAGTGAAACTGTGTGCTTAGACTTTCTTTCTTGTGATGCATGGAGTGAAACTTTGGGGATGTGCTTTCCTTTCCCTACAAAGGCTGACTATTTTATCAACAATAGTCTAAGTGGAAATACAAAGCTGAGTAATGATTTCAAAGTTCTAGGCGGGGTTCATTTCTTTCTATGGAGTACTCATGTCCTTGAGTCAATGGGTATAGAGAGTTGTACAAACTGTTCAGTTCAGTCACTCAGTCAAGGTCCTCTCTGCAAACCCATGGACTACAGCATGCCAGGCTTCCCTGTCCATCACCAACTCCCGGAGCTTGCTCAAACTCATGTCCATTGAGTCAGTGATGCCATCCAACTATCTCATCCTCTGTCATCCCCTTCTCCTCCTGCCTTCAATCTTTCCCAGCACCAGGGTCTTTTCTAATGAGTCAGTTCTTCATATTAGATGGCCAAAGTATTGTAGTTTCAGCTTCAACATCAGTCTTTCCAATGAATATTCAGGGACGATTTCCTTTAGGTTGGACTGGTTGGATCTCCTTGCAGTCCAAGGGACTCTCAAGAGTCTTCTCCAACACTACAGTTCAAAAGCATCAATTCTTCAGCGCTCAGCTTTCTTCATAGTTCAACTCTCACATCCATATATGACTACTGGAAAAAATCACAGCTTTGACTAGATAGACCTTTGTCAGCAAAATGATGTCTCTGCTTTTTAATATGCTGTCCAGGTTGCTCATAGCTTTTCTTGCAAGGAGCAAGTATCTTTTAATTTCATGGCTGCAGTCACCATCTGCAGTGATTTTGGAGCCCAAGAAAATAAAGTCTGTCACTGTTTCCATTGTTTCCACATCTGTTGCCATGAAGTGATGAGACCAGAGTTTTAAGCCAGCTTTTTCACTCTTCTCTTTCACTTTCATCAAGAGGCTCTTTAGTTCCTCTTTACTTTCTGCCATAAGGGTGGTGTCATCTGCATATCTGAGGTTATTGATATTTCTCCCAGCAATTTTGATTCGAGCTTGTGCTCCATCCAACCCAGCATTTCGCATGATGTACTCTGCATATAAGTGAAATAGAATGATAATATACAGCCTTAACATACTCCTTTCCCAATTGGCAAACTGACTTACATGTAAAAACACATTTATCATAAGAATACATTAGCTGTTTAAAGTCTTAACAGTATTATTCTTTCCTAATACATGGTGTGGAGAAGGTTTTGAGGCTGAGTCAGGTTAACTGGTCAGCATGATGAGTGATTGGTATAACAGGAGCGCAGTGGGTTCTTGGTGCTGGTCTAACATAACCACAGTCTAGTAAAACCACAGGTATTAACAGGTATTAGAGTATCTGCCCTTTCCAAGCTAGCTCTTGTAACACAGGAGGAGACTGAGACCAACCTTACTCCCATGTCACATTCCAAGAATAGATATTAAGTACTTTTATTCCATCATGGTAATTCTATTTTAGTTGTGACATCTTTTCAATAATCTAACTTAAGCTGTCTGTGCATTTTCCCAGATGACTTTCATTAATAAAAAGTATTAGTGTAACCTAGCTTTAGTTCAGTTCAGTTCAGTCTCTCAGTTGTGTCTGACTCTTTGCAACCCCACGGACTGCAGCACACCAGGCCCCCCTGTCCATCACCAACTCCCGGAGTTTACTCAAACTCATGTCCATTGAGTTGGTGATGCCATCCAACCACCTCATCCTCTGTTGTCCCCTTCTCCTCCCTCCCTCAATCTTTCCCAGCATCAGGGTCTTTTCAAATGAGTCAGTTCTTCACATCAGGTGGCCAAAGTATTGGAGTTTCAGCTTCAACATCAGTCCTTCCAATGAACACCCAGGACTGATCTCCTTTAGGATGGACTGGTTGGATCTCCTTGCAGTCCAAGGGACTCTCAAGAGTCTTCTCCAACACCACAGTTCAAAACATCAATTCTTTGGTGCTCAGCTTTCTTTATTGTCCAACTCTCACATCCATACATGACTACTGGAAAAAACCCTACCTTAATGGTACCGAAATACTGTTCTTTCATTTCATGCCTAGGAAAGAGTGTCCCCCACCTCTCTCCTTTTGGGTGTGCCAGAAAAGCCTGCAACTCCACTGCTTCTAACAGCCTTCCTGTGACTAAGGTAAGGTAGTCTTTGGGGAGAAGCTGATCATAGATATGGCAGAAAAGGGAGAGAAAATGGGTCTTGGTAAACCAGACAGTTCTGAAGTCTCCTTTACTTCTGAACTTACTTTCATGTGAGACAACACAGTTTCCAATTGCTTCAGCCAATTTGAGACATGAATTTTTTTTTTAATTTTGTTTTTCCACCCGCATCATTTATCTGGCATAAATGTGTTGGAGAAAGTAGTAGATTGGTGCCAGGTAATTAACATCCCGACTAGAGATGCTGAAGCAATGAATTAAAAAGCCAAAAGTAATAGAGGATAACCTGGGGAGAAAGGGTAAAGTGGGAGTGGGTGAAAAAAAAGCCCCTTGTATCTCTAACACTTTAACAACAGTTGATCTGAAAGTTGTGCTTCAAGTTGTGATGGAGAAAGGGTAGGCATGTTATTGTTTGAGTTAGGGGGAGAGAGGAATGAAAGTAACTAACATTTACTGAGAATTTAGGTTGTTGGCACTGATTTTCACTTTGGATACACTACAACATTTTTGCTTCTCAGCAAAGAAATGGATGCCTAGAGATAGAAACCTGAGACTCTGAGATGCTAAGTAATGTTCCCATAATTACACAGCCAGTATGATCTGATCCCAGTTCAAGTTCATCTGCCATCCACAGTGCTTTGTAAATCCTTCACCATCTACAGCATGATTTAATAATTTAAGAAGGCAAGAAAGTACAGAATACATTTTTAAAAGGGTCCCATCAAATACTAATGTAAGAGGAAGTGTATCTCCCAACTCTAAGGAACATTTGCTAATTCCAAATAGATTCAGAATAACTCATTTCTTAAGGTTTTAGAGCATTTGCACTAATTGTTTCAGTGTTTTAAGAGCAGAACACTGAACATTTGAATATTTACTTATCACAAGACTGACAAACAAATCAGTCATCTGATAGATATCAGCTTGAAAGTCCATAAACTCTCATGCTTGGAGATTAGGGAAGTCCCCTTACTTCTCTTATGCTGCCCAATACTACAAAGCTGGGGAAGATAGATGGAGCCCTGGTGCTTGATGGACTCCTCAAAATTTTTCTTGAATTTTTGAAAAGATAATGAAGCAGGAGAATTTAAAGGGTATTAATTGTATAATATCCTTTCCCAATGCTGTCCTTTCCTTCTGATTTTTGCTCTTAAAAATGAGTGAGAAAAGATTGATTCTATAAGGTTCTGGGAAAGAAGGATCAGGATCGTTTGGTTTACATTTTCTATTTTTTTTTTGTCTTCCCAGAATCATTTTTTTCTCCTAAGAAGCTTTTTCTTTTATCACGATGACATCTAATAAACTTAATTCTTTTTCCTCCCTTAGTTTAGCCCAAGAGGCCAGACCCACATTCTGGGGGAGAATCATACATTATGATTTGGAGGAATTTTGACATCTTATCCCTAAGGAAAATGTTGAGTTCCCTAAACTGTGATTACACAGAGCATATCTTTTAAATTTACATCTTAAATACTCAAGCTCATTCCCTCTAGTATCTTATCTTGGAGATCTGGACAGTTCTGGGGTAAGACTTTATGTGAATCTCTTTTTCTTAATCATTTGTCCTGCCTCAATTATTCAGGAAATCTTTTAGGTTAGTGTCTTTATTAGGAACATTTGAAATATGAAATTCTGTTTTTAAATTAATTTTTTTTATGGTTTTGTGTTTCAGAAAGTAATTATTAGGTGAGCCATATGAAGTTTCCATTTGTGTGGGTCAAATATGGTCAAATACTTGGACTTTCATATGGTTCACCCTAATCCTAATTTCTCAGCATCCCAAGTGTTCACAAATTTTGCATGAGGTTCTCTCATAAATAGTTCTTTTCTCATAAATTTTCTGACTGGAGAAAGAACTTGAAAATGAATTTCTTTTTTTAAATTTCTGGGGACAATCATTCACATTGAATGTTTCCTTGCAAATGAATCAGCTGTTGTGATTTTTACCCTTCTATTTTGAAGCACATTTTAACATGTTTTTTTTCTTCCCAAGAATTCATGGTGCAATTCCATGATGAACTCTCATAATAAAAGTAAAATATCTACTTTTGATGTTATTCATAGGGAACATTAGTAGAATAAACTTTCAGTGCGTTACAAAATAGCCCTAATTAATACAGAGTAAATATCTTCTTGCCTCTTAGTGGCAGTACCTCTTATTTTATTTAAAAGCATGTTAATATATTCACTAAAAGTGAATCATGTGGCTTATTAAGAAGGAAAAGTATATTACTTAAAATAAAATAACTAGAAACTAGATTTTAATTTTGATGTAAGTATGTTTACTTTGTATGTCAGTTACTGAGAATAGGTGCTTAAAAATCTTTAGCCCTTGGAAAAACAATGATTTCATTGCCCACTAGTTTTTATTTAGGGCCAGCAAATGTAAAACATTTGAAATCTATGCATTTTACTTTTAGTTTTGATTCTTTTTACATACGCAGGGTTTAAAACATTACATTTCCAAAGATAAAAATAGTGTTCACAATCAATCTGATATTGTTTTGATAGGAATGGGTAGAGTGTTTCCCAGGTGATAAAAGTGAGGCGATAACAAGGCATACCTGCTCCAAAGGTCATGGAACCTTTATAAACCTCCCCCTCCACCCCTGCAGGGCTGCACTCTCCTCCATGCGTTGATCTGTTAGAAGTCTGTGTTTCCACCCTCACTTCCCTCAGGTCTTAAGGACCCAGTGGTTGTGATGTGTCTGTGTGGAGTTTTTCATCTTCCTCTCTGCTGCACTTTTCCTTTCTCTTCCTCACTTCATGTGGAGCTGCAGGTTTTGCTAAACTGGACCTGCTCACTGACTGAGGCCGCATGGAGAATTTGGCCAACTTTTTCTGGTCTTTTCTTTCTCTGTTTGCTGTTTCTTATCTGAGGGTTTCTTGTATTCTTCTACTTAGGAAAGGGGAAACTGGCCCTTCTACCCTGAGCTCTCACAGAATTTCCTGGGCCCTCTGGGGACAGACACAGTGCAGGGCCCACTTCTCAGGGACCAATCAGCATCTTGGTTCTGAAGAAGAATATTCTTTCTCTTCTCCTAGACCTACTACGATCTTGGTGTGTTTGCAGTTTGGTAAAGGAAGGCTCTAGACTGACTTCTCTTCCTGCTTTTTTCCCCAAAATCTATTTATTTTTCTTCCTCAACTTTGAATTTCCCAGGGTCTTGGCTTTTTAAATTTAGAAGCAAAGAATAATCTAGCAGACTGAAAAGGAGGAAGGGGGTAATAGAAGGCCAAGACATAACAGAAAATCAGGATTGAGACCAATATTAGTTGTTTAGAAAACACCTCTCCACATATCATTAATTATTTCCCTTCATTAACCATGTCTATTCAGTTGTATGATATGAACACTGTAGTATATTTTTGAAAATATTTGAATTCATATATACTGAATTCATTTTGCCATTTCTAGTGAAGGTTTAGAGAAACATTTATTGGCTTCACACTTCTGCAGAATGAACTCCAAACCTCTCAGAATAGCATTCATATTTATCTGAAACTGAATCCCAGTTACAACACTTGTTTCAGCTTTTCTCACATCCTACCTACCTGATAGCACACCAAGACATTTCTTGAAATTGTCACTCATATTGCTACCTTTATATCTTAGCTCCTCCAAATCTCCTTATCTAAAATCATTTTGCTGCCTTTTGAAAACCTATTCATATTTATTATGTAAAGACCAGATTAAATGCTATCTTATCTAAGAAGACTTCTTGGCTTTCTTCAGACAAAAACTACTGTTTTTTTGTGGGACCACCTTTAACCACTGGCTTTTTTCCCCTTCTTTTTAGGTTTTGAAACATTAAAAAAAAAACAAAAAAAAAGCCTCTATCTTGGTTAAAATTGTTTGTGCTAAACATCTCAATAGAAGGAAACAACTGTGTCTTATTCTGAAACTCAACAAGGATTTCTGACTTTTTTCTGTTGATTTTATATTGTTTCCCTTTTTAGCTGCTCTATCAAAGGCCAAATATCAATGCTCTTTCTGTTTTGTAACTCAGCCACCCTTAATTCAATTTCCATCTAATGGTTTCAGATCAGGGTGACCAAAAAACCCTGGAACAGGAGCAAATAAGAATGTCTTGGGAAACCAGCAATATATATGGTCACCCTATATAAATTGACTGTTCTTTGTAAAGGAATGAAAAGTAAGGAGAGGTTGAAAGGAAGAAGATGACAGCTTCTAAGAGTTGTACTTGTCACTTTCCATCTTGAAAGACAGAATGTAGTTACAAGGGCATGCTTAACTGTGATGGCAGCTGAGAACATGTAACGAGGTACCATGTGTGTGCTTAGTTGCTCAGTTGTATTTGGCTGTTTGCGACCCTTTGGACTGTAGCCCTCCAGGCTCCTCTGTCCATGTGATTTTTCAGGCAAGAATACTGGAGTAGGTTGCTATTTCCTCCTCCAAGGGATCTTCCTGACCTGGAATTGAACCCATGTTTCCTGTATCTCCTGCATTGCAGGCAATTTCTTTACTCACTGAGCCATAGGGAAGCCCTAACTTTGTATCATATTCCCAGTTAAAATCAAGGGTTATTAGTAGGGGAAGGATGGAAGGCTGGGTATTGAGGGACAGCTAGTAGTCTTTGCTACACATACTGAATTTGAACATGCCCTTTTAAGTCAGATAGTAGATAATTGAAATTTCTACAAACTTGTAGGGAGGAGTGCTTTCCTTTGGGAGACTGGGAAAATATATTGTTTTTCACACTTCCATTTAATAAGTAGACCATCTCTTTTTCAAGACAAGGTACATAATAAAATTTCTGAGAAAAATGTGTTGAGAAAGCAGCCTAGGAAATGTAATATGTGTCTCTTGTATTTTCAGAATAGGTTTTGTTATGGAGTAAACTGAAAGATGATGAAGGTTATCCTGGTAAATATAGTTGAGAAGAAATTAATGAAGAAAACTTAAAGTTGAATGAGGGGTTTTACATCAAGGTATTAGGACTTGTTCTTTGAACTCTGTGCTGGTAGGTTTGAGGTTTCATACTGGCGTTACATTCAGTAGGACCATGTCTTCAAATCCCTTCACTAATTGGCCACACCACCCAGTGAGTGAAGCCAGGTTGAAGGAATTTAGGCATAGGTACCCATTGTGTGCCCATAGCAGGAAGGGGTAGGCCAGCATATCTCCAAGGGTTTTCCCTGAAGATTTCAGAGTAGGTGAAAGCCTTCCTTGTAGATATATCTTTTTAGTCAATGGTGACCTCAATATGTCATGTCACATTTTTTAAAGGAATCTGAAATACAACAGCTACTCCTTAAATTTGAATGTATACTTTCTCCTCTCTCTGCAATCCCCAATTTTGCTATCAGTCATGATTGCTAATATCCCTGCTGTCTTGAGCCTAGCTGCCAACTCTGTCAGTTACTGAAATATTGTTTATGCAGGAGCAATTTATTTTTTAGAGAGATGAAAAGCAGATTGCAAAAGCAGACTATTTCCAACTTGTTAGAATGTGTTCTAGTTCAGAACACTTCAATATAAGTTTTGAATTATTATTTATTATTTTATGTTAATTGGTAAAATACTTCTCCAATAACTCATAAAAAACTCTATGCTTGAAATAATTGCCAATGTTTTTTTGTGTGTGTTAGACAACTAATTACATATTCTTGAAACTACTGGACGTATGATGGATGGATTATGACTGCTTCAGTGTGATGTGTTTTTGTTATGTCACATATATACTGTGTGTAATTATGTGTAGAGGCATATTTTAATGTATTTTCATTTTAATTATAATAGTTTGTAATTTTTTTCTATAGTACTTTTTATGTCTTTTTGCTTTATAAAAATTTTATGAGAATGCCGGTAAGGCAAAATGATTTTTATTTTATACAGTGATCTCCCTTATGTCTTAGAAAAGACAAACAATAACAAACTTTTCTGTTTAGAACATGCTGAGATTTGTGGGAAGAAACATCCTTCAGACTGGACTTTGTGCCATTCACTTATTTTTTCTTCCTTTTTTTCATTACATAAATATGATGTTTTGCTGCTTATCTCTCTCCCTTTCATCTCTCCTACCTTTAAATTTTTTCTCTTTACTTTCTGATTTTTTACCCCCATCTTCTCTCTTTTTTAACTTCACATAGAACTTGTGGAAATTCTAAATTACTTCAATTTTTGGCACTGATTGTCCCTGAAAATTTTTGCTTTCTAACTACTATTCTATGCTTAGGACAGCTGAAGTGTTTGAGTTTTATCTCATGTGGCATAACTGAAAATAATCGGTGATGTTCTTGCCCTTTGTCTTTCTGTATTGCTCTTTTCTCTCTACTTTATAGTTTATAAGCAGAATAGCACCAAAGATCATTATAAGCTTCCTTAAGAGAGAAGAAAAGAAAAGCCAGCCAGGACCTTCTGTTTCATAAGAGCAGCTATTATTTCTGCATCCAGGCACAGTGACCATTTTTCAATTTGACCTCTATTAACTTGTTGAATAGTTCTGTTAAATAGTTGTATATATATATTTTTATTTCTTGACTGAAAATGCAACTAACCTCTATGCTATTTGAGAATAAATTTCCATTTTTCATTGAGATTATTCCAAATGGGAAAATGTATGTATATATATGTGTTAGTCTCTCAGTCATGTCTGACTCTTTGCGACCCCATGGAATGTGCCAGGCTCCTCTGTTCACGGAAATCTCTAGGCAAGAATACTGGAGTGGGTAGCCATTCCCTTCTCCAGGGGATCTTCCCTACCCAGGGATCAAACCTGGGTCTCCTGCTTTGCAGGAGATTTTTCAGCATCTGAGCCACCAGGGAAGCCCACTCAATGTATAGTGTTACCATATCATGCATTCACCGTCCAACTCTCACATCCATACATGACCACTGGAAAAACCATAGCCTTGACTAGACGGACTTTTGTTGGCAAAGTAATGTCTCTGCTTTTTAATATGCTATCTAGGTTGGTCATAACTTTCCTTCCAAGGAGTACGCTTCTTTTAATTTCATGGCTGCAATCACCATCTGCATTGATTTTGGAGCCCAGAAAAATAAAGTCAGCCACTGTTTCCACTGTTTCCTCATCTATCTGCCATGAAGTGATGGGACCAGATGCCATGATCTTAGTTTTCTGAACGTTGAGCTTTAAGCCAACTTTTTCACTCTTTTTTCACTTTCATCAAGAGGCTCTTTAGTTCCTCTTCACTTTCTGCCATAAGGGTGGTGTCATCTGCATATCTGAGGTTATTGATATTTCTCCCAGCAATCTTGATTCCTGTTTGTGTTTCTTCCAGCCCAGCATTTCTCATGATGTAATGATGTACTCTTCATATAAGTTAAATAATCAGGGTGACAATATACAGCCTTGACATACTCCTTTTCCTATTGGAACCAGTCTGTTGTTCCATGTCCAATTCTAACTGTTGCTTCCTGACTTGCATATAGGTTTCTCAAGAGGCAGGTCAGGTGGTATGGTATTCCCAACTCTTTCAGGATTTTCCACAGTTTATTGTGATCCACACAGTCAAAGGCTTTGGCATAGTCAATAAAGCAGAAATAGATGTTTTTCTGAAACTCTTGCTTTTTTGATGATCCAGTGGATGTTGGTAATTTGATCTCTTGTTCCTCTGCCTTTTCCAAAACCAGCTTGACCATCTGGAAGTTCACAGTTCACGTATTGCTGAAGCCTGGTTTGGAGTATTTTAAACTTTACTTTACTAGCGTGTGAGATGAGTGCAATTGTGCAGTAGTTTGAGCATTCTTTGTCATTTCCTTTCTTTGGGATTGGAATGAAAACTGACCTTTTCCAGTTCTGTGGCCACTGCTGAGATTTCCATACTTTGACAGCGTCATCTTTCAGGATTTGAAATAGCTCAACTGGAATTCCATCACCTCCACTAGCTTTGTTCGTAGTGATGCTTTCTAAGGCCCACTTGATGTAACATTCCAGGATGTCTGGTTCTAGGTGAGTGAAAACAACATCGTGATTGTCTGGATTGTGAGAAACTTTTTTTGTACAATTGTTCTGTGTATTCTTGCCACCTCTTCTTAATATCTTCTGCTTCTTTTAGGTCCATACCATTTCTGTCCTTTATTGCATCCATCTTTGCATGAAATGTTCCCTTGGTATCTCTAATTTTCTTGAAGAGAGCTCTAGTCTTTCTCAATCTATCGTTTTCCTCTATTTCTTTGCATTGATCGCTGAGGAAGGCTTTCTTATCTCTCCTTCCTATTCTTTGGAACTCTGCATTCAGATGGGTATATCTTTCCTTTTCTCCTTTGCTCTTCACTTCCCTTCTTTTCATAGCTATTTGTAAGGCCTCTTCAGACAGCCATTTTGCTTTTTTGCATTTCTTTTTCTTGGGGATGGTCTTGATTCCTGTCTCCTGTACAATGTTATGAACCTTCATCCATAGTTCATCAGGTATGTGTCTATCAGATCTAGTCCTTTAAATCTATTTCTCACTTCTACTGTATAATCATAAGGGATTTGATTTAGGTCATACCTGAATGGTCTAGTGGTTTTCTCCAGTTTCTTCAATTTAAATCTGAATTTGGCAATAAGGAGTTCATGATCTGATCCACAGTCAGCTCTCAGTCTTGTTTTTACTGACTGTATAGAGCTTCTCCATCAGTTTTCTCTTTTTGTGGCATCTTTGTCTGGTTTTGGTGTTAGGCTGATGGTGGCCTCATAGAATGCGTTTGGAAGTTTACCTTCCTCTGCAATTTTCTGAAAGAGTTTGAGTAGGATAGGTGTTAGCTCTTTTCTAAATTTTTGGTAGAATTTAGCTGTGAAGCCGTCTAGTCCTGGGCTTTTAATAAACTAGAGATTCATAAAATATTATATTGGCTCAGATACTCATGTCTTATTAGAAATCTATTCATTTTGAATGCAATATATGAAGGTTATATTGTTCTCAAATTATCTTTAATTTTAATTCATCCCTTTATTTAATTTTATTCATTTATCACACAGTTATTACTTGCTTACTATGTGCCATGAACTGTGCTGGGTACTGTCAGTGACTGAAATATGATCCTTTATCTCAGAGAGCTCATAGATATAGAAGGGAAAAACTTTTTCATCTCCCACCAGAGGACTGTAATATAATTCAAATAGATCTGGTATTATTATAATTTAAATAGATCTGATTTTGAGAAATGTCTTATAATCTTTTCCCTACAGAAGATCTATTTTTGATGAATTTCTTGAATAAGTAAAATGGAAACCTCAAATTCCCAATTTCAAAATAAAATTAAGAATAGCCAGCTACCAATAGACGATATAGTGGGTTCACTTTCATTGCCCAATGGCCAAGCTGTGTTCTATAGATCAGTGAAAATAACACCCTGAAATAGAGGGACTTCTACAGAAAAGAAGGAAATTTAAACTCCTTTCTTACGTGATTATTTGTTACTAGCTTCATGTTTCACATAGTACCAGAAGATATTACTGTGCTGACATTCAGTAAATCTGAGGCAGTGATAAAAATAATTAATAATTTATTCATAGAAATCATGATAAAATACTGGGAAAACACAATCTGAGTATAGTAGTAATAGAAAAGAAAATGGCACGGTATGAAAACAGTGACGAATGAAGTATGATATATGCCTTTGTTTTTCCAATTTTGATTATTAAATGGGTGAATCTCTTTAAAGTGGTTAATTGCATTTAGTTTTAAGCAAATGTATTTATGAAATTTTATGTTCTTGGCTAAAAATGTTTAGGTTTTTGTTCACCAAATTCCAGAGAAGTGATGCTTTGTGACTAATCCTGCTTATTATACAAAGTTACCAAACAATGAATGAGTTAGGATTTAGGAAGTGACCTTAAAAAGTCTGCCCCTCACCCCCATCCTCTGAGTGATGTTTGCATCTTTCCATTTGATCTATAAAGAGAAAAAATAATGTGTATGAATTTATTCTGACCACTGCATGAGTGATCCTAATCAATTTTTTGGAATCTTAGATCCAGGTTAATTCTCTGGCCATTTGGCAAGATTTTCAGGTCTAACTGTTTTGATTCTTTATTTCTTATAAGGTATTAACCCCTTTATTAACTTTCAGAAGGATAAGGAGAAGAGTATGGTGGGAACAAGAGAGGACCTGGGGTGAGAGGAGGTTTGAACTGGGGTTATGGACATGATTTGGGGGCTTCAAGGGTTTTCTCAGTGCCTGTTTAATAAGCACTCAAGAAGGACATTGTGCTGCTTTGGCATAAAGAGCAAGCGATGTCTTCCTGTGAATGCTTTGCTTTGTAAAACCCTGATGGTCAATGAAAGGTATCTGGGTTTCTGAAGAGACTGTTTGATTTGAAGCCAGCCTAGGCTTGGGGGTCGCTGGCAGTTGCCATCTTTTCTGTATAGGCTGGGAAGAAACTTGGTTCCCAGGATTCTGGAGTCTGAGTAGGTTTAAGGGAGTAAAAGATTTCCTGAATGGATTCAAATGGTCCCTGTCAAAGAAATTGGGCCCTGTGGATCTGTTAACAGAAAACTGCATAGTTGCATAGTGATTTCAGTAGATGGATATATAAAGGAAAATGCAAAGAATCTCAAGCACTTCTAAGAACAAGATGATTATATAGTCCATTTGTTTCTGCAGTTGTGCCAGCTGACATCAGGCTTCTTATTATTTCTGATGCTACGAAGCCTCCAGAGAGGCTGTGTGGAACAATCTGTCCTGTGAATAGTTTCTCTTCTTTAAAAGAGAAATTCCATCAAAAAATGTATAGAAAGATGTATAACAAACATTGTTACTCACTACCTTGTGAGTGGGTGGTGGTGGGAATAGAAAGTATAGTGGTAGTGATGGTGACAGGGAGAGCTTAAGCTTCTTTATGCATTTTGTATCATTTGAATACCAAAACAATTACAAATAAAGTAAATATTATAACAGATTTTTTTTCTATGAACATTAGTTGTTGAGGTTGTATAATCCCAATAAAAAACACAACACTTTAACCCCCCCCCAAAAGTATGGACATTAAATCACAATTAAAAAAGACAAACTAATGCTAACAGTCATCTCTCTCAATGAGTGTGGAACAGAGCCATCTCCAGTGTTCTTACCTTCCACTGAGTTTTCAATGCTTTATAATCTTATCTTTTCAGTTCTTACTGTATTTTTGAGCAAAGGGAAAAGGAAAGATATACTTATTTCCATTTCAAGAGGGGGAAATCTTCAAGATGGAAAGTTGCCTACTGAGAATACTGGAATAAATTATAGCACATTCATATACTGCTTTAAAAGAGATGGATGCATTTTGACTTGAGAAGTGTGCGGTATGTTGTTAAGTGAAAAAAATAACAAAATAAAGCCAAAACAATTGAAAAGATCACACAAAGCGCACACAAGCACACATGGGAACACTGTTGTGATGCAAGGGATTATATCTGTGAGACTGTATTATAAATTATTTTTACTCTGATTTAATTTTTTATTGTAAAATTTAAACATAAAGTATAATACACACTTGTATACATATATACAGGTTTCCCTGGTGGCTCAGTGGTAAAGAATCCACCTGACAGTGCAGGAGACGCAAGTTTGATCCCTGGGTTGGGAAGATCCCTTGGAGAAGGGAATGGCACCCCACTTCAGTACCCTTGCCTAGAAAATTTCATGGACAGAGGAGCCTGGTGGGCTACAGTCCATGGGGTTGCAAAGGAGTCAGATAGGACTCAGCAACTAAACAACAACATACATATACATACCATTAGATAAAATTAAAAATACATGAAATTACAAAAAGATTGTTTACCCATGCAGGCTACAGATATGTCCCTCTTCAAAGGCATCCAGCTCATCCTGTCTCCTATTTTCCAGGTAACCACTATCTGTCTTTGCCTGACTCATTTCTTTCTTTTAAGAGATAATTTACTTTCTGTGTATTTTTATCTAAATGATATATTGCTTGGCCTGGAAAAGCTGAGTAGCCAACACAAATTTATTACCTTTAGATGAAGGCTCCAGGAGAAGAAATCAACAGTCCCTGATTCACTGACTTCAGGCAGCTTTATAGTTTGCAAGAGTCCTTTCTCAGAAATGTCAGTATACAGCTTCTGATTGAGTCCTGGGAAAAATAGGACTCACACATAAAAGGGTATCTAGCAGGACTAATACTGAATAGCAAACACGTAGTCAGAGGGAATAGAGTACTTTCTGTTTTCTTCTTTTAAGGTCACCATAGCCTATTTCACAAGTCTCAGGTTTATCCAAACATTTCTCTCAGATAAACGTGTGAACTTGCCTGCTTTGAGGTGTAGCACATTTGGAGGAAACCAGGAGCTTCTCCAGTGCATAATCAAGACAAATAGGGCATAGAGATCATCAGTGCCAGCCTTACGGGTGTTATATCATCAGGCAAATTGAACTAGAACCCTTGGATATCTATCTGTCTCTGTAGTGATGCTCCTCCAGCCTGTACTGGTTGGCATGTAACTCTGTGCACAACTGACACCCTGGGATCTCTCTTCCCTGTCTTGAGTATTCTTTTTGACTCTCTCTGCCTATCTACTGGGTTAGGTTCCCTGTTTCCTGATGCAAAGGTCTGTTTGTTTTTTTGTTCATGCTTTCTTGTTTTGTTAGCATATATCCCCTAGTAGATATTTTAGAAAGGGTGGGAGGAATATACATTTTTAAAAGACACTTTAAGTATGAATGCCTTTATGTTTTTATCTTATCTCCATAATGATTGATAATTTGGCTGGGTATAGAATTCTATTTTGGAAGTCAATATCCTTCTGAATTTTGATTTTATTTCTTCATTGTCTTATTTTCAAGGTTGCTATGGAGAGTCTAGTCCAAAGTCATTTGATTTGTCACACTGTCTATGTGGTGTGGTCTTCCCCATTCTACTTCACTCTGCAGAAACATGTGGAATTTTCTCCTTGTCACCAGTGTTCTGAAAAGCCAAGTTACAGCTTGATGTAAGTGTATTTTGATCCAATGTTCTGGACACTCAGTGGGCCATTTCAATCTGGCAATCAGTTTGAGTCATTTTGTTGGTAATTTCTTTCCCTTTCCATGTTTTTTGTTCTCTCTTTTTGGAAAACCTATTATTTGCCTGTATCAGACAAACTGTTATTCCTGGTTCTCTTGTCTTTTCATAGCTATTTTCTATCTTTGGATCTTTTGCTCTACTTTCTGGAAGTCTCCTCTTCTTAACCTATTAATGCTTCTACTGGGTTTTTCATTTCTGCTGTCATGTCTTTTATCTTTCATAAACTCATTTTATTCCCTAGAAACACTTAAAAAAAAAAAGGATCCAGTTTGTATTATAGTATCTTCTTTCATCTTTTTGAGAACACTAATGAAAATGGTTATTTAAGATTTCCCTTTCCTGTCATAGTCTCTCTTTCCTCAAAGTTGTCTTTATATAAGTTTACTTGTACTCTAACTTCTAGGTTAGAGGATTTTCTGATCAACTGGGACTATCTCTAATAATTAAAATACTCCCTCCCCTATGTGTGAGGCTTGTTGATATTATTCTTTATGTTGGGTGGCTTGGGTGGGTTCTTTTCGGGGGGATTTTGAATGATGTTATCTTTCAGTATTTATTCTTGTGCTGGACTAATTCTCTAGGAGAGAACTTTGCATTCTTCTACTCAAAATACAAACATCTCTTTACTGGAATTCTAGAAGTAAAGTTGCAGTTTTTGCTTTCAGAATTGGTGGTGAATATAGACATTCAGTTAAATTGCAGATGCTTTCAACTATGCATAGCATCTTCTAGCCAGAGTGCCTCAGATGTTAAATTGAAAAATTTCTGCTAAGATCAGGGAATAGAAGTTGCCCAGCAATGTAGATTAGAGGATCTAATTATTGGTTTGGAGTTTTCCCACAGTTTTAAAAATTATAGACCCCTTTCCCTAATTTTTCCCCAGTTCTAGAGGTATCAAATGCTTCTAGATCCTGAGCCTGCAAGAATTCTGTGAAATAAATAAAGTTATTTCAAAATTTTTTCTGTTATTAGGGAATTTAGCTTTCTTCCATCTACTGAATCAGTTATTACATGCCCATCTCCCTTGTAGCATACAGTGTTTTATTGTTTTCTTCTCTTCTTCACTCTCTCCTTATGTATGGGTTTATGTCTCTAAGAAATCCTTTTTACTATGGTTCAGTGGGGATGTAAGAAAAAATGAATTTCAATGAAGAAATTTGGCTGTCTTAAACTATTAATAGAATGGCCTTAAAAGTTATTCTGTAATATGTGTGTTTAAGAATTAACATACTAAAGACATGTTCACTTTGACTCCTAAAATGACAAAATAAGTGTTATGATAATAAGTAAGGAAAAATGAAATATTTTTGTCTGTATTGAGAGTTGTATCAGCTTGTCAACAATGTTTTCTGAAAACAGTGAAATTGATAACTGTAAGATTGATGATTTCCATCAGTTTCTGTCTTGAGGCTGTGTGAATATTCCATAATTTATTTGTCTGTTTTACTGATTAGGGCCATTTGGGTGGTTTCCAGCTTAAAGTTATTATGAAAGTATTGGTGTAACATTCTAGTACATGTGTTTGGTGAAGAAATGTATTCATTTCTTTTGGATGTATACTTAGTAGAATTGCTTGTTAATGAAGATATCCATGTTTTCAGGTTTAGTCGATATTGCCAAAGACTTTTCTGAAGTTCTTGTACTGCTTGATGGGTCAGAGGATTCATGCAGAGGATTTTTAGATGGTTAGGAAATATTTCAGACCAACGTGGTAAGTGAGGGAATTCCTTTCTTGATGACTTTTTTTCTATATAAATTAATTACTTTAAGTGATGCATGCATGCTAAGTCACTTCAGTTGTGTCCAACTCTTTGCAACCTTTTGGACTATAGCCCACCAGGCTCCTCTGTCCATGGGATTTTTCAAGCAAGAATAATGGAGTGGGTTGCCATCACCTCCTCCAGGGGATCTTCCTGACCCAGGGATCGAACCCATGTCTCCTGCATCTCTTTCACTAGCAGACAGGTTCTTTACCACTAGGTACTTAACTATAAATTTTACCTGATGGAAGACACCAACATGATTGGTTCTTATTAAACAATTCCTACACTAATTTACTTAATTATTAATATTTATGTGTCCAAATTATTTTCCCATTCTATTCTTTTTAGAAAATATTATAAGAAGACAAAGCATCAGGTTACTATTCTCCCTTGCTATAGATTTCTGAGACCATAACTGGTCAAATTCTAGTCTGTAAACTATTTTGCAATCTTCTGACTATTGCAGGTTTATGATGTTTTAAAGAACAGCATCCCCCTCCCCACCGCTACCATTAGCTATTCTGTAAATTCTTGTGAGAGAGAGGAAAACAAATCTTCCATAGAGCCATGAAATTTTTCTCTCTTTTTCAAAGAGAAGCGTGGTTAAGATGAAATTTGAAGTATACCTAATCCACTTTGGGAGCCTGAGGAAATTTGGATAAGTATAAGAAAGTTTAGAAAATGAAACTTATAATACATGCTGATTGAATTTAAAGAAGAAGGTGACTCATCTGGAATGTAAAAATTCAATAAAAGACATGCCTAAGTTGAGAGCCAGTGTGGTTGTAAGCACTATTTTCCCTTTGCTGTCCTGCTGCAATTTGTGAGTCAAGGCCTTGGCATGGCAAGCTGTTAATTCACAAGCTTTGGTTTGTTTGTTTAAACTTTTTAAAAAATTGTTTCTTATGCAAATTTTCAAATATTCCCAGAAGTGGAGAGTAGAATATAATGATATACCCATTATGTGTCTATGATATACCCATCACCTAGCCTCAGCAATCATTGGAATTAACCAGTCTTGTTTTATCTATATAGCCACTCACTTCACCCCACTTCCATGCAGATTATGATGAAGCAAGCTTAGGCTCCATAACTATTTCATTTTGAAATATTTTAACAAATCTTTAAAAGATCTTCTCTTTAAAAATATAATTGAACTATCATTATCACACCTAAAACAAAATCCTTGATTTGTGTCTAATATTTTTCTGTTGTATTGATCAGGGAAAATTTGAACTCAAGACTTGGATGAAATAATCATGTCCTTTGCCTTAAAGTTCTCATTATGGTTTGTTGTGGATGAGCATGATACATTTTATGTTCAAACCTACTCAGGTTGATGATATAATTTTCCCTAATAACTACTGACAGCTGCTTTATCTTCTTGTATTTCTCTTACCTATATCAACATTTCTTCATCAAATGGCATTGCCTGATGGAGCAGACATCTGATAGTTTCTTTCCTTTACTGCCTGTTTTAATTGTCGTAAGGTGTTTTTTCACTACAAACAATAAGAAATGAATTCAAATATAGCATTTTGCACAGTGCTTAAAAATTTTGCCCGCATGTCAGTAGACATTTTGCAAATATACCTACAGTGGTGTTCTTGAGCTTGACACCAGAGGTTCTCTAGATTAGATCATCTGAGCCCAGAGAGATTCCTGTGACACTATCAGAAACATTTCAATATCATTAATCATGGCACAGCCATTTAGTGCTTTGAAAAAATGAGAGGATGCTGCAGGTTAACGTATGTCTCTGTAAAAGTCAATGAGAGATGGATAAGGAATAATCAATGAAACCAGTGTCGTTGTACTCTTGCTATCCAGGCATGTTCATGTTCTATTGTTGTTACTCAGTCACTCAGTCATGTCTGACTTTTTGTGACCCCATGGACTGCAGCATACCAGGCTTCCCTATTCTTCACCATCTCGCAGAGCTTGCTTAAACCCATATCCATTGAGTCGGTGATGCCAACCATCTCGTCCTCTGTTGTCCCCTTCTCCTCCTGCCTTCAATCTTTCCTAGCATCAGGGTCTTTTCTAACGAGTCAGCTCTTCACATCAGGTGGCCAAAGTATTGGAGTTTGAGCTTCAGCATCAGTCCTTTCGATGAATATTCAGGATAGTTTTCTTTTAGGATTGGCTGGTTTGATCTCCTTTCAGTCCAAGGGACTCTCAAGAGTCTTCTCCAATACCCCAATTCAAAAGCATCAGTTCTTCAGCACTGAGCCTTCTTTATGGTCCAACTCTCACATCCATACATGACAGCTGGAAAAACCATAGCTTTGACTAGACAGACCTTTGTTGGCAAAGTGATATCTCTGCTTTTTAATATGCTGTCTAGGTTTGTCATGTTATAAAGGAAATGAATCATCTCCAGTGTTATCCTCACTTGATACAAAACCTGTGGATGCTTTTAGCCATGTCAGAAACAGACGGGTAAAATTTGCAATGAATACCAAATTGCATAATTTGGGTATTTTTAGGAAAAAGAAGAAGTTCAGAATTATATTAGAGTCTCTGCATTCTCATCTAAACCAAGAATGGATTATTGTCTCACTTCTATAGGCTATAACTCAAGATATTATATTGCATCATGCAGCTGTGTTTTGCCAGATTTGAAGGTTGTAAGACATTTCCCAATTACACTGGCATTACAGTGACACGGATGGCTTTGAGTCGGGGCTGGACTATGCCTCTAAATTCTTTAACTCTCCATTGCCAGTGTGCAGTGATTGCTCTTCTCTACCTCATTTCTTTTCTAAGTTGCCAGTTCCATCAAAAGAGACAAAGTTAAGCTACAATAATAAAACCTCAGCATTTCAGAGGTTTATTTTTTACTCACATAAAATCTGCTGAAGGTCAAGGCATCTCTCTGAGAGCTACTGTCCTCCATGTGTTGGAGGAGTTACATTCAACCTTATTTCTTTGAATATTGCTAAAACTCTATACTTTATGTTCACTATTTTTGTGAGGAGACAACAAAAGGACACCATTCCCCTCTTTCTGTTTCTCCATTTTCTTTTATCTAATAGCACCTCCACGTCAATATGTGCTTCCACAAACACTTAGGCACCGAAAGAGAAAGCATGGAGAATGGTGCAACAGCTCCTCAATGCCTTCACGTGGAACCAGTGGGTGTCCTTTTGTTACTGAATCAAGTCTTGCTGCTTACAAAACCAATACTCACAAGCAGTAGACAGGAAGGTTGCCTTTAATCAGAACGCTGGCAATCTGGGCAAAAGGTGGACTCAGCATTCCCAGATTCTTCTTGGCCCTGAGGATTTTAAAGGGAAGAAGGGAAGTAATCTCACTTGGTCATTGAGATGGGGGTGGGGTGGGATGGTGGTCAGAGTCACCATCCTCCACTGCATGCAGGCTGGTGACTTCTTGTGATCTTCCTCTAGATGTTATCGTGTTCACACTGTTTTGTCACACAGTTTGTTCTGGAGATTAGGGAATTACAAGCTAGGGAGGAGATCTGGTTATCTGTTCATTACTTATTCTTCATTTCTACTTCTTAGATGTATCAAAAGAACTGAAGAGTTAGCCAAGGTGTCATATGATTAAAAGATTTGTAAGATGTGCTTGGGCCAGAGAAAAATAGAGCATAGGGGTGCCTGGTTTAAGGTCAGTGACAAGACAAAGAGGTGCCTCCTGCAAAGAGCTCTTTCCAGCAAAAGGCAAAAAGTTTTTTCCTGCCAAAAGCTGCTTACACTTTTCCATTCACATTTTATTGGCCAAAGCAAGTCACCCAGTCAGGCCCAAGTTTAAAGGGGCAAGGATAGGCATTCCTTCTGTGTAATGAGAATAAGAGAGAATTGGAAGTCCTGGTGGGCCTCACAGGTGTCTGTTACACCAGCTATATTCTGAACTATTTCTTTGAAAGTTGCTGAAACTCTACTTAATGTTCATCATGTTGGTGAGAAACAAAGTAAGGACACTGTTGTTGTTGCTGTGTTGTTGTTGTTTTTTTTTAATTTCTCTTAATGAGAAAGATTTTTCCCTAAATATTGTGTATTACCACAAATATTTTGATGGCTTTAGATCAGTGTTTCTCAAGCCTTAATGTGCGTCCAAATTGCCCACCCTCCAAGTGTAGATTTTTGTTTAGGAGGTCCGAGGGGGGGCCCCAGATTCTGAATTTTTAAAGAGCTCTCAGGTAATGCTTTGCTATGTGCAAGATGAGTGCGACTGTGCAGTAGTTTGAACATTCTTTGGCACTGCCTTTCTTTGGGATTGGAATGAAAACTGACCTTTTCTAGTCCTGTGGCCACTGCTGAGTTTTCCAAATTTGCTGGCATATTGAGTGCAGCACTTTCACAGCATCATCTTTCAGGATTTGAAATAGCTCCACTGGAACTCCATCACCTCCACTAGTTTTGTTCATAGTGATGCTTTCTAAGACCCACTTGACTTCACATTCCAAGAAGTCTAGCTCTAGGTGAGTGATCACACCATTGTGGTTATCTGGGTCAAGAAGATCTTTTTTGTATAGATCTTCTGTGTATTCTTGCCACTTCTTAATATCTTTTGCTTCTGTTAGGTCCCTACCATTTCTGTCCTTTATTGTGCCCATCTTTGCATGAAATGTTCCCTTGGTATCTCTAATTTTCTTGAAGAGATCTCTAGTCTTTCCCGTTCTATTGTTTTCCTCTATTTCTTTGCATTGATCGCTGAGGAAGGCTTTCTTATCTCTCCTTGCTATTCTTTGGAACTCTGCATTCAGATGGGTATATCTTTCCTTTTCTCCTTTGCCTTTTGTGTCTTTTCTTTTCTCAGCTATTTGTAAGGCCTTGTCAGAAAGCCATTTTGCCTTTTTGCATTTTTTTTCCCTTGGGTATGGTCTTGATTCCTGCCCCCTGTACAATGTCACAAACTTCCGTGCATAGTTCCTCAGACACTGTCTATTAGATCTAATCCCTTGAATCTATTTGTCACTAAGTGCCTGTCTCAGGGAAGCCTGGTGTGCTGCAGTCCATGGGGTCACAAAGAGTCGGACATGACTGAGCGACTGAACTGAACTGAACATGTAACACTGCTGCTGGCCTGTGGAACATCCTTGGAATAGCAGGGCTTTGGTCTGTCACTCTGTTTGGAAAGGGAGAACCATCATGATTTTCGTTGAATTCAAAAATAAATTTAGGCCATTAGTTTTGGTCCCTCCCTTACATCTGAATTAAGGGCAGCGTCTCATGGTGATGGTTGTCAAACATGTAGGAAGACTGTCAGTGCAATTCAAAAACCTACTTCTGAAAGATAATTGGTTTTGTGTTCATTCATATTAAAAACAGGACTGCAAGGAAGAAAGGAGACCTAATTGAACACTCAAAGCGTCCCACTAAAAGCCAGCATCTAATTATGGCAGGGCCCACACAGCAGGGACACTGAAGGGCAGAGGAGATACTGAAAACATCTTTATATGCTTTTCCTCTGAAGAGCCCTTCCTGAGATCAAATGCAATTTGAGCTAAGAAGGCAGCAACTCACAAGCTCTACCCCCAGCAAGCATCTCAGAGACAGTCGCTCAGAGGATTTGTCATCATGTTTCGATTTGCCTAATAATTAATAGAACACTTCCCCTCATCCGTGCCCCCCGATCCTTTACTAATTAAGATTTCTTGCATATTTTAAAGCATTTCACTTAGCACTCAGGATTCCAGATGAGTTGCCATTTGGCTCAAAGATGCAGACTTGCTTCGGAGGACTGCTTTAGAATTGTTTGGACGTGCACTTGGGTAGGAATGAGGCTGGACTGGATAAGAGCACTCATGGGCACTGCACATTTTGCTCAGTCTTTTTTCCCTTTGCTCATTTGTAATGCCAGCCCATGGTGGTGGAATGGGTATATTGCTATAAATTATCAGCCATGTCTCATACTTCTTATTCTGGAGGTGTAATTCAAAGAACTGTCGCAAGGAATAGCAAAGCTATATATTCTTCTTTATAGCAATTGTCGTAAAAAAATTCCCAATTACTTTAAATTACCACAGAATGACTTCAAAACCAACCCCAGCTCTGCTGCCCTTGATTTTCTTGCAATTAGTTCAAAGGGCAAGAGACAGAGCAGTAAGTTTTGGGGTATATTATATAGAAGTTACATTTTTCATGATCAAGGAACTTTTAGTTTACAGCTTCTTTCCTTTGAACTGATTCATTGAAGGGGACAATAATTCTAAGTCTGTCCCGTTATTCTGCTGACACTCAATTTCTGGGGCTTGAACATATTTCACTTCCCTTTTATCATTAGAATATTTAAAACTCTAATTTAAAATCTTTGCAAATGCTTGGTTTTTAATGTGATAAACTATAATTCATTGGTATTAGCCCAAGGTATTCTGCAATGCCCAAATCCTGCCCTGGCAAAGCAACTCCTCTTCAGGATACCCTGATGAGGAAGATAGATAGATAAGGGACAATTATAAAGGCAACTACTCCTTCAGGTACTAGTGTCCAGTCATAGTCCACAGAGTCCACATGCTCAGTCTCCCAATACAGGAATATTTGTTAAACCAGCCTATAACGTATGAGACCATTTTTTCTTATCCCTAAAATTAAACCTTAATTTTACCGTCAACACATGGGCATAGGAGGAGCAACCAAATAATTCAGGTCATCCACTCACGTGGATGATACATCAGTGACTGCCCTGATGGGAAAGGCTCTGGTACACTTAGTCCCCACTCGGAAGTGAGTGGGTGGCCTGCAGGGGTTTAAGCCCCTTGAAAGGCTGAATTACTTTCTGTGCAATCCATCTTACCATTATAGAGATGTCAAGTTCTAGTATAAGTACAGAAACTCTTAACATGAAGCCATCTGTTCTCCACTGATGCATTTGTCCATCCATCAGTCTATCCATCCAGCCTATCAAGGGGAAAAGGTGAGAAGTGATGGTCTCTGTTTACCCTCCTTTGACTAGAGTATCTCTTCTGCTATCTGTCTCACTGTTTCCCCCCAAAGCAGTCATGTACAGCCCTTGCTTGAGAAATTACAGATAGTTTTTTCAAATATTGATATGTATTTTAAAGAGAGGCAGGATGACTAGTGTGGTGTAAAGAGTACCTAGATTAAATAAATTTATCCAAAGGCACAGTATCCCCCAACTCCAGATCACTCAATCCCCCTATATTTGGAGTATTGGAAATATGCATGGATTCAGTCTTTAATAGTTATTCTCATTCATTTTTACTCTTCCCCCATATGAAAAGCATATGAAAGTGGACAATAAATTTAAGTTATTTTTCCCCCTTAATAGAACAGTTTTAGATAACTTCAAACAATGTTTCTGCTTAGATCTTATGAAATAGCTGATGCAAGTTTTCCCCAGGATAGGTTGCTTTGGGCCATTTTCTATTGCCTTCTTGATCATTCTGTCCACTCCTATGTTTTGATATCCCAAATCTGCTAAAACCTCCTGCTGAGAGCATTTCTAATGCTGCCGTTACTCAGAGTTGACTTTCGTCAGGACTCCTTCACATTTGATTATCTCTTATCTCTGTTATACACCAGCCTCTCCATGTTAGCTAAATGCTTCTCTTTGGTCTATATCCAATCACTTAACCCCTCCCTAATTTCCATGTAGCCATCATGCTATTTTTCTTTTCCACCAGACTATATATAATGTCTCCTTTTCCTCACTTAACACTCAAACAGTTATCCAATTTAATGTGACTCTGGTCCCATCACTTCTCTGAAATAGCTCTTTCAAAAGTCACTGAGAGTATTTTCATTGCTAAGGATATTTTTTGGTTTTTATCATATGTAACTTTTGAATTGTATTCAACATTGTTGGTCCTTGCCTTCTTGAAACAATCTCTTAGCTTGCTTGCCATGATATTATTTGCACCTGCTCTTGTGTTTGTCTGAGTTCCCTTCCACCTCCTTCTCCATGATGTTTATCTGTGGTTGTAGAGCTTCTTTAAGCTTGGTCCTGCATCTGCTCACCATCTTACTCGCTGGTCTGTCCCTTAGCAATTGCATTTATACTTATAGCTTCAATCTCTTCCTCCAAGTAAATGACTCACACATTTATATCTGTAGGTAAGACCTCTTCTCTTGGTTTCAGTTTACCTCTCTCCTTGCATTTCTTGGCATTTCTTGTGGATAAGTTACAGCCATCTCAGAAACAGTGAGATTAAAAATAAACTGATACACTCTTACCCAGAGCCTGGTCTTCTCTGGGATTCTAGTTCTGCATAAACATCATCACTTATCTAAGATATGCCATCTAGAATCTTAGGAGTCATCCTTGACACCTCATTTTTCTCCTTTTATAAACTCATTCAACATTTACTCCACAAATAGGTATGAAGTCTTTGATGTGCCAGGCAGTGATTTTAGGGCAGGATGTGCATGCTAACTTGCTTCAGTTGTGTCCGACTCTTTGTGACTCTATGAACTGTGACCTGCCAGGCTCCTTTGTCCATGGGATTCTCTAGGCAATAATGCTGGAGTGGGTTGCCATGCCCTCCTCTTAGTGCAAGATACACATTATCAAATAAGTCTATATCCAATCCATCATCTAGTTCTATCAGTTTTACCTCTTAGAAATAACCTCTCCCCTCCATTTCACCCCTTCTACTCCAAGTTGTCAGCACCTCTCACTCCACTGCAATTTCCTTCTTTCTGGTCTAGCTACACAGTTGCTGGAACAGACTTTCCAAAGGCTGACAGTGTCATCCTAGCCCATCCCAACTTCCTGCTCTTGCTTAAGTCCCCCAGTTCTCTTGGAATTAAAAAAAGAAGTCATGCGTGTGACTTCCTAGGCCAGGACTGCTTCCACTTGCTTCTTCTGCTCCAGCTGCTTTTCATGCCTTCTGCCACAGGTTCTTTGAATATTATTCCTTTCATTTTTTTGCACAATCTCCTTTCACAGCTCAGCACAACCCTCACTTGTACAGAAACATGTCCTCTGCCTCCCCGGACTCAATCTAATACTGTTACTATGCACTCTTGTGGAGCAGGGATGTGTCTTTATTTATTTATTTTCACAGACTATGTCATGCTTAGTATAGTGCCTGGCACATATTTGGGATTCATTATTATTTATAAATGAACAAATGATAGCTTCATGTTTATGAAAATAAATTACCCAGACTTTTTGCTCACTTACTCATCATAATGAAATTCTTTGGATTGTTGGGGCCTTCACTGACATTTTTCTTAGGCTCTGCCTAGACTATTTGTCCCGAAGTGACCTTTTAGCCAGTTACATGTAGACATTATCATATTTGATCATTTAAGATGCAACAGAGAACCTCAAACTATTTACACTAAACTAATCATTGGGGGATATATAAATTAACATTAAGTACTTGCATTTATCAAAATTTTCCTTAAATTCATAGTTGAGCTATATAGAGTTGCATAAATTATTTTAAAAAGTGATATTCATAGGAGAAAACCTTGTAATTATGCTGGAAGCGGAAAGATGACTGACAGAAAAGAAGACGGAACTATTTACACGCTTAAAGTAATTTAGAAAAGTGCCCAAATACTTCTGTTATAGTCTTGTGACTCTGCCAAAATCAGATGCTAAAACTTGGCATGTTTGAATTTATATTTTGTCTCCTCTTCCTTATCCTGACACTGCTTCCTGACACTGCTTCCTGACACTGCTGGAGAAATAAAGAGGAGAAAGAAGTGGGTCAAGTAAGAGTAGGGAACCTGGATAAACCACCAAATTAAAAGTGAATTCAAAGATGAATAAAAGTTGAAAAAAAGTACTCAACCTGCTGGTATTATTCATAGAGGGCATGCATTGGTCACATGATCTTGAGAAGACTTCTTTACTTCTTAATAAAATGAAATCAGTAATATATAGACTATTCACAATAGCCAAGACATGGAAGCAACCCAAATGTCCATCCACAGATGAATGGATAAAGAAGATGTGATACATGTATAGCTGAGTATTACTCAGCTATAAAAAAGAATGAAATAATGCTATTTGCAGCAACATGGGTGGACCTAGAGATTATCATTCTTTAAGTAAAGTAACTCAGACAGAGAAAGACAGATATCATGAGATAAAATAACTCGTACTGGTAATCTAAAAAATTTATACAAATGAACTTATTTACAAAATAGACTCACATACATAGAAAACAAACTTATGGTTACCAAAGGGGAAATGGAGGGGAGGGATAAATTAGAAGCTTGTTATTAACATATACCCAGTACTATGTATTAATATAAAGTAGATATATATAATTGAATCACTTTGCTGCACACCTGAAACGTTGTAAATCAACTGTTTGTCATTGTTGTTCAGTCTCTAATTGTATCTGACTCTTCATGACCCCATGAACTGCAGCGTGCCAGGCTTCCCTGACCTTCACCACCTCCCTGAGTTTGCTTAAACTCATGTCCACTGAGTCAGTGATGGCATCCAGCCACCGCATCCTCTGTTGCCCCCTTCTCCTCCTGCCCTCAATCTTTCCCAGCATCAGGGGCTTTTCCAATCAGTTGGCTCTTCAGATGAGGTGGCCAAAATTTTGGAGTTTCAGCTTCAGCATCAGTCTTTCCAATGAATATTTAGGGATGATTTCCTTTATGATTGATACTTAAATTTAAAAAAATAAATGGCAGGAAGAATTAAACAAGGTAATACATGTGAATGCTCTGTGGAATGTTATACCACACAGGTAGCTCATATGAAGATTTTTTTTTTAATTGTAAATAGCTTGGCCTCCTGACTTCTTGGGATTCCTTAAAAAGTCCAAGACTTTTTAAAATGGCAAACACTTTTTAGTGACTTCTGTGTGCAGATACAATTCTAAATACCTTATGAATATTAGTTCATTTAATCCTTGTGTCAACTTTATTATGAAATAAATAATATTATCATCACCCTTATTTATAGACTAAGAAACAGAAGTAAAAGGAAGTTAAATGTCTTTCCAGAGGTTAAAGATCTCATAACTACGAAGTAGTGGTTTATATTGGGGAAGTAACGGCCTTGTTCTAGAAAATTCTACATCTTAACTAAAACTCCACCTCTCTAACTTACCCTTCACCTGTAAGGCATTAACTTCATATCTGAGATTTAGCTGCTACAAAGAAAGATTATTTTCTCCACTTCCTGTTTGAGTGTTCTCCAGCTTCACTTTGCATCTCAGGTCGGTGCTGTGATACAGACTCTTACTTCAAGATAGGATTTACTGTTCTACTTTATTTTCTTTTCAGGATACTATGCCAGAGTGCTTTTGAAATTTTGTTATTCTCTGCACCAATGATTTGTCCTCTGAAACAGAGAAATAACATTTGTCATCCTGACATTTGGAGATCTGGACTCTGCCATTTGTTCCTTTTTAGCTTTGTTTTAGGTAGTAAATCAGGCAAGATATGGGGCTACCTTACTTAGAGATGAGATGTTACCCATAATAAGAGTCTCTTGGTATCAGAATGTTGTACATAAGAATTTTTTTCCCCCAGAACTTTCCACCTCATACAGAAATGTTTTTCTTTTCATAGATTTTTGTTTTCTCTCTTTTCCTTTCTTACAAATGGCAAGGGGTTCTATTTAGTTGTTGAGGTCTTATCTTTTCTGACATAATAGCAAGAGTATCTATATTTATTAATCTCCATTACTTCCCTAAGGTGATTTGGGGGATACAAGTCTCAGAACCAATGGTTTGACCTGACTTTTAGGAGGACAGGATTAAATTACTTCTGAATAAGCTTTGCTGTATAGACCAGGGAGTTGTTTCATATATGTGTGTGTTTCTATTTCAAATTTAGCAAATCTTAAGAATTTCAAAGTCTTAAGAATTTCTAAAGCCAAATTTGAGCATGTTTTGAATCTCAAAGCAAGATGCTGTGGATGTGATTAATAGAATGGTGAAGTTCAAAGTGCTGATTTTGAACTATTGTAATAATTAAATGTTTAGCTGTGTAGACAAATGTTTAAAATGAGAAATGTTCAACTTTGTCAAATTTTCCAATTCTCTTTTGTGCTTTAGATACTCTTGAATTATGCCATATTTAATCTAATTAGGTTGAATATAATAGAAGGTAATTCTTTCATGTTTAATACATAAAATCAATGGGAAGCAATGAGAGGTCAATAATATCTTCCTGTTTTGGTAATAGTAGTAGTGAAAGTCCCTCAGTCATGTCCAACTCTTTGAGACCCCATGGCCTGTATAATCCATGGAATTCTCCAGGCCAGAGTACTGGAGTGGGTAGCCTTTCCCTTCTCTAGGGGACCTTCCCAACCCAGCGATAGAACCCAGGTCTCCTGCGTTGCAGGCGGATTCTTCACCAGCTGAGCCACAAGGAGTTTTAGACTTTCTGAGGATGTAAACTGGCATTGTTGAATAAATATTGGACACCTAGTTACATATCAATTTCAGGTAAATAATGAATATTTTGCGGATTGAGCTTCAGTTTCCTGCATTGCAAGCATCTTCTTTAACATCTGAGCCACCAAAGAAGGCTTTTAAAACATAAGTATGTACGAAATACTACATGATACATGTTTACACTTAAAAAAAGTTTATTATATAGCAGGGTGCCCTATATTTTTATTTATTGAATTTGGTAACCCTATTCTAGTTCTTGTTAGTACTACTGCTGCTCCTTATTGGACACTGATTTTTCTCAGGCATTCTATTTAAAACTAAGAATTTTATCATTTCTAAATGTCAAATTGACCACAAAATGGGATTTAAAGGCATTGTGAACAAAATCAGATAAATAAATACAGAAAGGAGGGCCATGCAAAGATTGTAATTAATTCATTTTTGTTTATTTAAGGCCCATAGGAAGAACAATAAAATCACCCCTCTCCTCCATGCTAAATCTGTCCTGGAGACAGGATCGTAGGCCAGGGGTTGGACAGAGGCCCCTGAGCCTTATCCTAGCAGAATGGCTACCCTACCTGGTCAGTTCTGCAGCTCTCAAACTGTATCAGCCTTCTTTATTGATAGACGTGTTATATAGAATGTGAAAGCAGCCCAGACACCTTATTGCTGCTGGAAAATACTGTATTCAGTGCACTTCCTTCCCCTTGCTCCTCTGCTTTCTTCCTGTCCTGCCTTTTGTCTGTCCTTGCCCTATACAGGCAGATTCTTTGATAGCCATCAAACACTGGGAGGGATAATCCACCTATACTCATCCTAATACTTAGCACAATGTTTTGGACCCACTAGATATTAAAAAAATTGTTACACCAAACAAAATGCTATAATCCTATCACAGCGAAGGCTGAAAAAAAAAATGTGTTCAGATCCTATTTGGGATATTACATTAATATACATAAAATTGATAAATGATGTTGACTTGGTTTATAATGGTATTTTCTGTAATAGTATTGACTTTTATAATGGGAATGGGTCTTTGCTATGAACCCTGAATTGCCAAGCCAATCCCATTCTAATTTATGTAAACCATAGTATTATTAAAATCATGATAAATATTCCCTTTCCCTCTTAAATATAGATTAATGAGAGTGAAAGTGCCTTCATCAGGGACAAGAAATAAATAAAGTGAAGTCTATTTAATTTAACTTTTTTGTTTGTTTGAATCGGATACTTTTGTAAATTTTCCGAGCTTTAACTTTTATTTCTCCAGTATTAGCTTAATCTATTGAAAAAATAAAATAAAAGTAGTGTTGATATAAAAAAAGAATAATTTCATTTGGTAGATCTTATTTCACTCACTTTTTTGGCAATTCATAAAGTATGTATCTTTCTGTGGCTAAAACAAAGTGTTGTTTTTCTGAGCTTTGATCCAGAAATGCAAGTAAAGCACATAAAATGAGCACAAACACACACATATATTCTTTTCTGTTACATATTATTGCAAAATATTTAAGATTCTTTTTCATTATCAGTTATTACGTGATACTGAATTTAGTTTCTGTGCTATACAATAGGTCCCTGTTGTTTATTTATTTTAAATATAGTAGTGTATGTCTGTTAATCCTAAATTCCTAATTTATCCCAGTCCCTCCTTTCCCCTCGGGTAACCATAAATTTGTTTTCTATGTCTGTGAGTTTATTTCTGTTTCATAAACAAATTCATTTGTATCATTTTTTTTTAGATTACATGTATAAGTGATATGATATTTTTCTTTCTCTGTCCAACCAAATTTTGGCATTCTGAATTCCATCTTGGGACTTGGTTACCAGGCAGGCCTTTTTACTTCCCTTCAAGAATATCATCTACAACTCTCCACTGAAAAAGAAAACATTGTTAATGGAAGAAGAATCTTCTTAGGAAACTGAATCTCATTTTTAGTTCCAGAAATGGCTAACCACTTACTGAGAAAACTTGAACTAAAGAAAATATATTCAGAACACTGACAGTTCAGTGAGGATTGTTCTAACAGAAAAATATTTGACCTCTAGGCAAGGGCTTTGACCCCGTGCCTTTCCCCGCAAACAGGGTATCTGACTGTCAGGCACTCAGATAACTTTTCCATCCTGTGACAGCTTGTGCACTGGAAGTGACAGTCTGTCTGCAGTGGCACAACATGTGGCCGCTTGGAGGAGTGTAGAGAGGGGGAATGTCATTGTTTTTCTAAGGCTCTCTAGTATGTGACCAGTTCAGTTAATAGTGACAATAATGCATATCCAGGCTCTTCTCAGGGACCGGACTATTCATGAAACATGCTTTTGTTCAGATCAGCTGAGTTAATGGCAAGTGGAGTATTCTTCGATTTTAGTTATTCTCAAATTCCTTCTTCTCACAAGGTTACCTCGTGCAGGACACTTGAGTGAGTAGCATCTCTCTGTCTCCTTTCCTCACATGTTGAAGCCCTAAGAGGTCTTCTTAACCAAGGGTGAGGAAAGTAAAGGGGAGTAGCTGAAAGAAAGAGCCAGTTTCACAGCCTGCAGTCTGTTGATTTCATTTTTGGACAGAAGTATACCTCCATTCAAATGTCTTTGGATCCTGGACTTGTTCAGGAAAGCATATGAATCATTTTGCCTGGAATCATTATCCTTCTCAATATAATTTATTTGCCTGATTGTTTTGTGCAAGCCACAATGTTAGTTCTATCCTGAATTTTTCAATTTTTACTGGCACCATCCTTAGGAAGCTCACATTACAGCTAGCCAGTCAAGCTGCCCTGTGATTGTGAGGTACAGCACAGTAAAGGACAGAATGTTTGAGACTGGAAACTTGCTTCCTGGGGTGGTGCGGCCACATATTTCCTATTTATTCCTGAAGAAGCTTAACTCTGAAGTTCCTCAGCATTAACAAACAAGAGGAGCTACCAAATGGTCTCTAACAGGTCCTCCAAATCGACAGCTGAGTGATGTCAGGTGACCTTTTTGTCAGAGGGCGTCTTATGATCATGAGAGTAAAGTGACCTTCCCTTTAGGCCCTGGTGTTGGGTTATTTCTTTGTATCTGATTTTGATTTTGCCTAATTCTATAGGGATTGTTTCTGGTCTGCACAACATTCTTCAAAGGACACATTCATAAAGGCCATTTTCCAGTTGAGTCTAGAGACACTAACCTCCAGGCATGATACTTGTGGTGCTCTATCAAGTTCCAATGGGTCATATTGTTCAGAATGGTCCACTCATAAATAGGCTGGGCTCAAAACACAGACCCTCGTTTTTTTTTTTTTTTTTTTTTTAAATAAGCTAAGCCTCTCTGAGGTTTCAGGCTGCTCTCAAGTGTTTGTCCATTGACTCTATTTTTTTCTCCTAGAGAATGGACTTACTTTCCTTGTCTCTGCTTTGAATAGGAAAACAATAACAAATTGATGAAAATCCTTTGTTATTAAAGGGAAGGTGGGGGCAGAGAGAAGGCAAAGGATGTGTGTGGGTGTGTTTGTGTGCACATGGGGGACTCCAGGGAGGAATAGCATTAGCATTTGTGAGATGTCTTCCTGGAGGAGCAGTTTCGAATTTGTTTTGGTGTAAATTGAGCCAGAAGTTTGAAAATAAGGAGCAACTTCATAAACGTTTGCTCTCTGTATCACCACCTTGTTAAATCAATGCAGCATTTGGACCAATTTTGTTTTTCTAATTCTATTGTACACTTGGGAAAGCAGAAGGCATTTTACAGAATCTGGCATTATGCAGAATCTGGCAGTTGGTTATTTAGAGAAGGCTGCTTTACCCACTAGGTCACAGTAAACGACTACAGACGCTAAGAATATGTTGACAGTGTCAGTAGTGAAATCTCTGCCACACAGATTGTGAAAAATTGAAGGAGGGCGGGAAATAATTTATTTTGCTAACAATCTATTTCCCATCTGTAGTTTGTATCTGCTGAAGCTGTAAGTCTTTGCTTCCCATCCTCAAAGTCTGTCTCTTTTCTTTGACAGATGTGCAACCCTTGAAGCTTTCAGTTCATATGAGTGTTATTAACAGCAACCTTTAGAGTACATCGGGGATTAATTTAATTTTTTGGTATGTATTTTTACTACAGTTTCAAGATGCTGGAATGTAGATATAGTTCTTGTTAAAAAAAAAAAAAGTTTAGACAGGTTGATTCGTTTAACTACCCAGCAGGATATGATTGCTTTTTCTAAAATTAAATTCCAAAGAAGAAAACCTAACAACTTCATCCACCTACATAAGCACATGCTATATAAATAAATGTATATATACGTATATATATATATACACACACACAATGTGGTAGTGACGTCTAGACCAGGCAAGAAATGTTTTCTTAAATGGAAATTAATTGGGTTTTAATTCATATTTATAAGCATGTCTTACTTTGGCCTGTTTTTCCTTTGGATCATCTATGGTGTGTTAAATAGATATTTCTTTTTTGTTTGTTTTGATGAGCTACTGATATATTTAATATATGAAAATAAATACATGACAATTACAATTTTTAAATGTCCATCCACATATCACCCAGATCATTGTGTTCCCACTGGTCCACATATGGTGCCTGGGAAAATTCCTGAGGCCTTCAGACTCAGCTGGAAACTTATCTTGAGCAGGAGCTTGGCTTGAAGGGAAGGAGGAGGAACCCTCCGGGTTGGCGATCATACCATTTATTCACACTTGGTGGCGAGACAGTGTTGATGGAGGAGGTGGGGGAGCCCCTCCTGGGGGACTCCCTCTGGGTTGGCACTGATAAACCATGTGGCTATGACAGGATTGGAGATAGGGATGTCAAGGGTTGACCCTCCAATCCATATCAGTGTGGAAAGTGGGAAGCAATCAGAGGTGGTCAGAGGGGGACACTGCCCACCCTCACTCTCTGTCCTCAGCAGGGCTCCATAAATGCCTGGTGGTCTCCCCCAAGGCCTGCCTACCAGCCCCATCCTCTGAAATTCTGCCTCTGGTTGTGACCCCATGGGCAAGTGTACAGAAAGGACCAAGAAACTCATTTCCAAGGGGGCTTTGCTTTCTGGGTGGCTCCACCTTGTGGGTGGGGGGTGTGGCTGGCACTGAAACACTGACTGAAGGAGCGCTGGGAGTCACCAGGGGTCTCTGGAAGGTGACCCCTGAAGGGGCAGGCCTGCGATCTCGAGGCCCATTAGTGCAGGGGGTACTGGCGGGTGGTGACCTGTGCCAGGGACATTAAGGTGGGTGAGGGAGTGGGAATGCTCCTGCCTCAGAGGGCATGAAGTGTCTAACCCATTCACAGAAAGCCTCTCGGAGCTGGCCACCACCCTGTACTCTGTCTTTGAGGGACCAGCCGGGTGAACAGCTCGCGCTGGAGTCTCCCTGGGGTGGGGTGAATGGCTGCCCCAAGGGATAGCTGGGATTGTCCAGAAGAGGGCATGGAGCTTTGCAGCATTTCTCCTCACCATCCACTTGGCCTCCCAGCCCGTGCTCTCAGGTCAGGAGCCAAAGAGAGACTCATTGCTGTAAGAAGGGGTCTGGCTGATCAATCTGTATTTGTTCTTCCTTGGTGTGAGGGTTGGGGTGCTGCCACTGGAGGAGGTGTGCTCACAGCTCCTGTTGGCCCCTGATGCCTGTGACACCCCTGTCCCCACTCCTCTGGTTCTGTTGGCCTTCTTCCTCCAGGATGGGTCAAAGTCTGGTGGTGTGGGCCGGGTGCCTGCAGGGCTGCCAAACAAAGTCTCTTCCACATATGATGACCAACCCTTGATCTGGTAGCCGTCCCCGCAGTGGTACTGAACGTGGAGGGTCTGCATCCCGCTGATGGCCAGCTCTGCTGGGGTCTTCATGCCGCCTGTGGTCCTGAGTGACAGCAGGGGTGCTCTGCCTGCCAGGTCCTGCCTCCAGGGCTCCCTCCTGCAAAGAGATTTACAAGCATTGTCTCATTTCATCCTCTCCACAGTCCTGTGAGGTAGCTTCCATTATGTCCATTCTACAGATGATAAAATTGAGGCTTCAAAGGGTGAAGTCACAAGTGTCAGTCACACCTGAGCATCTTGGCTCGCTAGCGTCAGTCGCAACCCTCGATGTCCCCTGGTCCCAGGCCTGGACTCCTTTGCAGGGGCGCCTGGGCACCGGTGGCGCATGCTGTACATCCATATCTGCAGCTCTGAACTCGAGGAGTCTGTGACTCCCCAAAGTTCAGGCCACCCTCAGCCCCAGCACCGTGAGGACCGACTCAGCGCCGGCATCTGGGCCCTAGCAACCTAAATAGATATTTCTATAACTTTGTTCTTACTGAACAAATATTTCAACAATTGGACCCTCTAGATTTTAATGGAAATTAAGAAGTTATTAATATGTTGAGAGTGTGCAGGTGTATTTTATTTTAGCTGTTGGTTTGTAGCTGATGCAGTTAGGAAACCTCTTTGTCTTTTTTTTTTTTTTTAGGCCTCATGGGAACTCCATTTCAATGCTGAATATGTAGGTAGAGTTATAAATTATATGTGTTGTAGATATGCTAATAACAAGTCAGTCTTTTCTTATGGCCTTTCCAAGAATCATTCTGGAGAAGAGGCAGTGGAAAGTCTGTCTTGCTGTTTTGGAGCTCACAGAGAGTGACTGATACTCAGGAAAAAATGAAAATGTTTAATTTTTATATTTCCACCTCAGTTTGAATGCAGATGAAAGTTGCATTTTTATTTATGGCTTGAAGGATAGCAAGGCCTGATAAGAAATCATAAAGAAAGATGGAAACCTCAATAGCAAATTTCATGCTGAAAATTTCATCATTTGTCACATATCAGTGACTAAAAAAAAAATAGAGAGGAACCTTGAATTTGTGCCATACTCTAAACTTTAAACATAGCTGAAATTGCACTGTGTCGTAGGCCATTCAAAGAGCATATGCAAAGTCCTGTGTTCTTTCTGGTTGAGCCATTGTCCTGTGTATACCCTGGAAACCTAGAAGTCATTCTGTGGGAGAGTTAGCTTTCCAAATAGCTTCTCTCTTTTTTCCTGACACATTGCAGTCTTAAAAGTGTCAGTGTTGTAACAATCTTTATAAGACATAGACAAGGAGAGACTTTGATTAGAAAGACTGTTGCAGTAGGGAGATTGCTCTCATCTTAGAAATCTGCAAGCATGTCAAAAATCATACAGAAAAAGGTATGAAAAATGTACCTGTTGCAAAGATTTTTCCCTCATACCCTGTGCCTCTGGCCGTATGAAGAGCCATGCTTTGCACAGAAAGACAAGAGGTCAAAAAGATAGCTAAGGATATTGAATTAGTGCATTTGGTAGTGTGGAGGTTAGAGGGCAAGAGGTCTCAAGATTTCTCATGGTCACCTAATTGCATTAATACCCTGTAAAATTAACTCAATTTTGAGGAGCTGGACTCCATGAAGTAGGGACCTTTATACTATGCATTTCATTTTAATTGAGAGACAGTGTCTAAAATAGACATTGGAATCAGATGACCCAGGCTTTTTATCTCAGTACTATCTTTTATTAGCTTGGAGATATTGAACAAATGGTCCAGTATCTTTGAACATTGCCTTCTTTGACTTATAAATCAGGAATGGTTATCAAAAGATCCTAATGAGATGGTGCAAGTCAATATAAACATGGAAGTAGTATAAAAATGTTAGATATCATTAATAATGAGTAGTTTCCAATCTTTTTTAGAAGCATCGCTTACTTGCAAGTTAATTAAAAACCAATTAGCTATAATATGTTAGTGGAAAAAAAAGTGAACAGGGAGTGGCAAAGCAGACTTCTAAAAGATTGAGACAATTATGTAAATAGCCTGAATTTATTGATTTAATGCTAATTATTTTTAGCTTGAGTGAGTTTGTCAGACATATAATGGTTATATTAATATATCTTTGCTAGTTGGATTGGCTTAATTTTCCATGTAATTTTCAAGGCAGCATTGAACAGACAATAGCTATCATATGGGTTATTAGAGAACACTGCAGTTACTTTACACTAAAGAGTTGTCATTTTGGGCAATGATTTTAGAGAAAAGTGTAGTAATAAAAGCACTGTTAGATTTATATTTATCCATTCCATTGGAAGAGCTTCAAAAGAAAAGAAAATACACATTAACAACTCTAATGAAGTCAGTTTTATTTCAGTGATTTATACATAAAACTTTCATTCTTAAAAGAGAATGATATAGGCTTATCCCACTGAAGAAGACTGTTGAAACTCCCTTGGTTAGAAATGAAGATCCATTCATTATCTATAAAGCTAGTGACTCAAATATTTCTGACCAGTATTCACAGGAACCAGTGATCAAAATTCATTACTTGAATATGTGAATTCTTAATACAACCTCTGGAAATCCCTGGGTTTCGGGGAAGCATTTGTGACCCAGGAGAAATAAGGAGAAATTCAAGTGAACTATTTCTGTGACTATTTATAAGGGAGGTTTTTAAAGAAGCCCACAGAAGGCTGCAATTCAGCATGAGACACCAAGGAAGAGCACCCAGGAAATTGCTCTGATGACCTCCAAGACGCTGGGTTTACCTTTCTGCAGCTCCCACTTATGTGCCATGGTGTGTGGCTGGATGCTGTCGGAGGAGGTGAAAGGAACATTCCTTAAGCTCACAATCACAGAGTGCTAAAAATCTGAGGGCTTTTGACATCATTTGGTTTAAACTTCTCTTTTGGTGGAGGAGGTGAGTGAGGTTGAAGTAGTTTGAATTCCACAAATACTTATTGCCCCAAGGAAACAGATGAGGGTAATTAACAATTATTATATACTTGTTATTTTTTTCAGTATATCCTATACCACAAAGCTATATTTAGGTATTATTATATCTATTTCACATATGAGAACATTGATGTTCAATAAGGATAAGAAATTTTCATAAAGTTCGCCAGCTAATAATTTTCGGGATTTGAACCCAGAATGACCTCACCTTTGCGCCATGTGAGAGGGTCTCCTCAGGACCAGAATTCATTGCGATGAAGAAATCTACCTTGACTTTAAAGTATTGATTTCTTTTTCTTTTTATAGTATGATTTGCTGTGAAAGCATTGAATCTGAGTAGATAAAGCGGAAGAAATAATCCAAGAAGGGAGACAGGAAGAAAAAAAATTCTGTGATGCTGAAGTAATATCAGTGCTAGGAAGAAGTAACTGGTAAGTGGACGAATGTAATAAAGCAGAGCAAGGAAAGTAAATTCACTACTTTGGGAGCTATGTGCAGACCTGAGAGCCTAGAAAATTAAGCTATACCTTTACTGGAAGATTCAGAAAACTGGGGTATGCAAAATTCTAAAGATGTGGGAAGCACACAGAACTATAACTCAAGAGTTACTGATGGACAGTATCTTTCAGCTGTTCATTTCAGTTGCTCAGTCATGTCCGACTCTTTTCGGCCCCATGAAATGTTTACAAAAGCATAATAAAATTATAAGTAGATGTATCCTCTCAAAATCATGTGGATATAGAAATATATCTATATGTTCTCAAAAAATTAATCAAATGCAGTAAGTTCACATAAACAGCCAAAAGAAGAAATTGCAGGTAACAGATACACGTTTAGCTGAAATGTTCTTTCATGTTTTTTCTATAAGATGAGATGGAAAAATCTGAACAAACTTTTTGGTTAACTGAATACAATGAACATTTAGATGGATATGTGGGAATATGATTTTATAGGATCTGCAACATACTTATTTCTACAATTCTATCAAATATTGACAAAATGCCAAATCATTATGATACTGTCTTCAAAGTTTTGGTAAATCAGTCAAGTCAATCCAGATTCTTCTAGGACAAGAATAAAAATAAAATTATGTTTATTCAGAGAACTGCTGAGGTCTCCAAGGTGTCAGAGCACAATGATCACAATTTTGGGAAACAAGAAAAGGAAGCAGAAGGAAATTGATGAAACTGGAAACCTGAAACTTCAAGTTTTGGGGAACTTAAAAAAGTTTACATAAGAAATTATTAACTCGTTATTCAGTTGAAGAAGATAGTAAATTTACTGTTTGATACTTTAATTAAAGTGTAGTTGCTTTACAATATTGTGCTAGTTCCAGGTGTATAAAGTAGTGATTCAGTATTTTGCAGATTGGTTTCCTATTACAGATTATTACAGGATAATGGGCATAATACCCTGTGTTACACAGTAAAGCTTTGTTGCTTCTCAGTTTTATATATAATAGTTTGTTAGTTCCATACCCCTAATTTGTCCCTCCTCCTTCTTTCTCCTTTTGGTAACCACAAGTTTGTTGTCTATGAATCAGTTTCTGTTTTACGTTCATTTGTATTATTTTTTAGATTCCACATTTATATGTGGAATATGAGATCATATAATAGTGTTTGTCTTACTCTGTCTGACATTTTACCAAGCATAATATTCTCTAGGTCCATTCACATTGCTGGAAATGACAGTATTTCATTCTTTTTTAAGGCTGAGTAATAATCCACTGTAACACATAGTGTATGTATGTATGTGTGTGTGTGTGTGTGTGTGTGTGTGTGTGTGTGTGTATCATTTCTTTTTAATCCAGTCATATGTTGATGGGCACTTGGGTTGCTTCCATGTCTTGGCTATTGTAAATAGTGTTGCTATGAATATTAGGTTGGGTGTACCTTTTTAAATTAGTTTCTTTTCTGGATATATACCCAGGAGCGGAATTGCTGGATCATATGGTAGACCACATTTTAATTTTTAATGAACCTTTACTGTGAGATTTTTTTTATTACTGTATTCCTCTCCCTACCTGAAAAAAAAGGCCAGTGTCCTAATATTAGGGGTAAGATTATAAACCAGTATAAGCTGGATTTAGAAAATGCAGAGAAACCAGAGATCAAATTGCCAAAATCTGTTGAATTATAGAAAAAGCAAGAGAGTTCCAGAAAAACATTTACTTCTGCTTTATTGACTAAGCCAAAGCCTTTGACTATGTGGATCACAACAAACTGTGTAAAATTCTTCAAGAGATGGAAACACCAGACCACCTTACTTGCCTCCTGAGAAATCTGTATGCAGGTTAAGAAGCAACAGTTAGAACTACACATGGAACAACAGACTGGTTGAAAATCAGGAAAGGAGTACGTCAAGGCTGTATATTGTCACCCTGTCTATTTAACTTATATGCAGAGTATATCATGTGAAATGCCAGACTGGGTGAAGCAACAAACTGGAATCATGATTGCCGGGAGAATTATCAATAACCTCAGATAAGCAGATGTCACCATCCTTATGGCAGAAAGTGAAGAAGGACTAAAAAGCCTCTTGATAAAAGTGAAAGAGCAGAGTGAAAAAGTTGACTTAAAACTCAACATTCAAAAAATGAAGATCATGGCATTCAGTCCCATCATTTAATGACAAATAGATGGGGTAACAATGGAAACAGGGACAGACTATTTTCTTGGGCTCCAAATTCACTGCAGATGGTGACTGCAGGCCTGAAATTAAAAGACGCTTGCTCCTTGGAGGAAAAGCTATGACCAACCTAGACAGCATATTAAAAAGCAGAGACATTACTTTGCCAACAAAGGTCTATCTAGTCAAAGCTATGGTTTTCCCAGTAGTCATGTATGGATGTGAGAGTTGGACTATAAAGAAGGCTGAGCACTGAAGAATTGATGCTTTTGAACTGTGGTGTTGGAGAAGACTCTTAGAGTCCCTTGGACTGCAAGGAGATCCAACCAGTCAATCCTAAAGGAAATCAACTCTGAATATTCATTCATTGAATATTCAAAGTCCTTCCAATGAATGTTCAGCTGAAGCTGAAGCTGAATCTCCAATACTTTGGCCACCTGATGCGAAGAACTGACTCATTGGAAAAGACCCTAATGCTGGGAAAGATTGAAGGCAAGAGAAGAAGGGGATGACAGAAGATGAGATGGTTGGATGGCATCATTGACTCGATGGACATGAGTTTTAGCAAGCTCCGTGAATTGGTGATGGACAGGGAAGCCTGGCATGCTGTAGTCCATGGGATCACAAAGAGTCAGGCACGATTGTGAGACTGAACTGAACTGCATGGATAATTAATGTACAGAATGAAATTTTAAAATTTATAGTTTTAAAATCAAATAACACTATTAGATGTTGCTTAATACAAGGGTATGTGATTTAGAAAGGTCCTTATTATCATGTACTTACTAAATACAAAGCAATTTCATGTGATTAACACCAGTGATGTACTCAACAAGGATACACATTTGGTAAATACACAGTGAGTTTATGAGTGGAAGTACTCAGTGATTCTGTTTTGGTCATCAGTAAATATAATACCACATAAATATTTTTTAAATTGTATTAATAAATGATTAAATATTTAAGCTATGCTCCAGAGCTTTCTGAGATTGGTATGGCAGAGTACATCATTTGTATAGGAAGGAATTGCATTATGGGAGGGTAGAAGATTGCCTTGAACACCACAGAACAAAGAGCCTTATCCACAGTTAATGTCCGACTGGACACATTTTCTTTCTCTTCATTCAATAATATTAAATAGTGAAAATTTTATATATGGTGACATTATTATCAGTGTTCATATTTCTTTTCAGTATATTGGAGAAGAAATGGACAACCTCGATAGGATTGGTTTTTCACTGGAGTATTCTGGGTGTCAATGGGAAATAGGTATTCTCATCAGTTTTTGAAATGAAGATGATACAAATTATTTCTTCATGATATTGATCACACCGATAATTTCAATTATTCTTCAAATGGTGGATCTTAGTGATACGTTTGAATCTTGAAATCTAAACATATTGCTTAAAAATAGAAATAAAATGATTTTATTTTTTAAATTAATGTATACCAAGATTTAAAATAAGACTAAATTATGGAATTAGTTCAGTTCAGTTGCTCACACGTGTCCGACTCTTGGCGACCCCATGAATCACAGCACACCAGGCCTCCCTGTCTATCACAAACTCCCAGAGTTTACCCAAACTCATGTCCATTGAGTCGGTGATGCCATCCAGCCATCTCATTCTCTGTCCATACCCTTCTCCTCCTGCCCCTAATCCTTCCCAGCATCAGGGTCTTTCCCAATGAGTCAACACTTCACATGTGGTGGCCAAAGTACTGGAGTTTCAGCTTCAACATCAGTCCTTCCAATGAACACCCAGGACTGATCTCCTTTAGGATGGACTGGTTGGATCTCCTTGCATTCCAAGGGACTCTCAAGAGTCTTCTCCAACACCACAGTTTTAAAGTATCAATTTTTTGGCACTCAGCTTTCTTCACAGTCGGACTCTCAAGTCCATACATGACTACTGGAAAAACCATAGCCTTGACTAGATGGACCTTTGTTGGCAAAGTAATGCCTCTGCTTTTTAATATGCTATCTAGGTTGGTCATAACTTTTCTTCTAAGGAGTAAGTGTCTTTTAACTTCATAGCTACAATCACCATTTGCAGTGATTTCAGAGCCCCCCAAAATAAAGTCTGACGTTGTTTCCACTGTTTCCCCATCTATTTCCCATGAAGTGATGGGACCAGATGCCATGATCTTAGTTTTCTGAATGTTGAGTTTTAAGCCAACTTTTTCACTCTCTTCTTTCTCTTTCAACAAGAGGCTTTTTAGTTCCTCTTCACTTTCTGCCATAAGGGTGGTGTCATCTGCATATATGAGGTTATTGATATTTCTCCCAGCAATCTTGATTCCAGCTTGTACTTCTTCCAGCCCAGCGTTTCTCATGATGTACTCTGCATAAAAGTTAAATAAGTAGGGTGACAATATACAGCCTTGAAGTACTCCTTTTCCTACTTGCAACCAGTCTGTTGTTCCATGTCCAGATCTAACTGTTGCTTCCTGACCTGCATACAGGTTTTTCAAGAGACAGGTCAGATGGTCTGGTATTCCCATTTCTTTCAGAATTTTCACAGTTTGTTGTGATCCACACAGTCAAAGCCTTCGGCATAGGCAATAAAGAAGAAATAGATGTTTTTCTGAAACTCTCTTGCTTTTTTGATGATCCAATGGGTGTTAGTGATTTGATCTCTGGTTCCTCTGCCTTTTCTAAAACCAGCTTGAATATCTGGAAGTTCACAGTTCATGCATTGCTAAAGCCTGGCTTGGAGAATTTTGAGCATTACTTTACTAGCATGTGAGATGAGTGCAATTGTGCGGTACTTTGAGCATTCTTTCCCATTGCCTTGCTTTGGGATTGGAATGAAAACTGACCTTTTCCAATCCTGTGGCCACTGCTAAGTTTTCAAAATTTGCTGACATATTGAGTGCAGCACTTTTACAGCATCATCTTTCAGGATTTGAAATAGCTCAACTGGAATTCCATCACCTCCACTAGCTTTGTTCATAGTGGTGCTTTCTTAGGCCCACTTAACTTCACATTCCAGGATGTTTGGCTCTAGGTGAGTGATCACATCATCGTGATTATCTGAGTCATGAATATCTTTTTTGTACAGTTCTTCTGTGTATTCTTGCCACCTCTTCTTAATATCTTCTGCTTCTGTTAGGTCCATACTATTTCTGTCCTTTATCGAGCCCATCTTTGCATGAAATGTTCCCTTGGTATCTCTAATTTTCTTGAAGCAATCTCTAGTCTTTCCCATCCTATTGTTTTCCTTTATTTCTTTGCATTGATCACTGAGGAAGGCTTTCTTATCTCTCCTTTCTATTCTTTGGAACTCTGCATTCAGATGGGAATATCTTTCCTTTTCTCCTTTGCGTTTTGCTTCTCTTCTTCTCACAGCTATTTGTAAGGCCTCCTCAGACAGCCATTTTGCTTTTTTGCATTCGTTTTCCATGGGGATGGTTTTGATCCCTGCCTCCTGTACAATGTCACGAACCTCTGTCCATAGTTCATCAGGCAATCTCTCTATTAGATCTAGCCCCTTAAATCTATTTCTCACTTTCACTGTATAATCATAAGGGATTTTATTTAGGTCATACCTGAATGGTCTAGTGGTTTTCCCTACTTTCTTCAAGTTAAGTCTGAATTTGGCAATAAGGAGTTCATGATCTGAGCCACAGTCAGCTCCTGGTCTTGTTTTTGCTGTCTGTATAGAGCTTCTCCATCTTTGGCTGCAAAGAATACAATCAATCTGATTTTGGTGTTGACCATCTGGTGATGTCCATGTGTAGAGTCTTCTCTTGTGTTGTTGGAAGAGGGTGTTTGCTGTGACCAGTGCGTTCTCTTGGCAAAACTCTATTAGCCTTTGCCCTGCTTCATTCTGTACTCCAAGGCCAAATTTGCCTGTTACGCCACGTGTTTCCTGACTTCCTACTTTTGCATTCCAGTCCCCTATAATGAAAATGACATCTTTTTTTGGTTGTTAGTTCTAAAAGGTTGTAGGTTTTAATAGAACTGTTCAACTTCAGCTTCTTCAGCGTTACTGGTTGGGGTATAGGCTTGGATTACCGTGATATTGAATGATTTGCCTTGGAAACGAACAGGGATCATTCTGTTGTTTTTGAGATTGCATCCAAGTACTGCATTTCAGACTCTTTCGTTGACCATGATGGCTACTCCATTTCTTCTAAGGGATTCCTGCTCACAGTAGTAGATATAATGGTCATCTGAGTTAAATTCACCCATTCCAGTCCATCTTTGTTTGTTGATTCCTAGAATGTCAACGTCCACTCTTGCCATCTCCTATTTGACAACTTCCAGTTTGCCTTGATTCATAGACCTACCATTCCAGGTTCCTATGCAATATTGCTCTTTACAGCATCGGACCTTGCTTCTATCACCAGTCACATCCACAACTGGGTATTGTTTTTGCTTTGGCTCCATCCCTTCATTCTTTCTGGAGTTATTTCTCCACTGATCTCCAGTAGCATATTGGGCACCTACCGACCTGGGGAGTTCGTCTTTCAGTATCCTATTATTTTGCTTTTTCATACTGTTCATGGGGTTCTCAAGGCAAGAATACTGAAGTGGTTTGCCATTCCCTTCTCTAGTGGACCACATTCTGTCAGACCTCTCCACCATGACCCGTCTGTCTTGGGTGGGTTTCTTTGAGTTAGACAAGTTTTCTGTGATTATTGTTTCAGTCTGTCTGCCCTCTTATGCCCTCTCACAACACCTACCATCTTACTTGGGTTTCTCTTACCTTGGACGTGGGGGATCTCTTCACGACTGCTCCAGCAAAGCACAGCCACTGCTCCTTACTTTGGACGAGGGGTATCTTCTCATATCCGCCCCTCCTGACCTTGAACGTGGAGTAGCTCCTCTCGGCCCTCCTGTGCCTGCGCAGCTGGTGCTCCTGGGATGTGGGGTAGCTCCTCTTAGCCGTGCCCCTGACCCTGGACATGGGGTAGCTCCTCTCGGCCGTGCTTCTGCGCCACCCATCGCAGCTGCAAAATTATGGAATGAATGGCAGTTATTTTTTGGTATGTGGTAGTTTAGTCATGTGTCCTGTGTTTGTTTTTGCCAATTCTGACAACACTACCCCAAAGAGGAAAACTTTTTGGATACCAAGCAGCCCCCAAATGACAAATGTCCATTAAAATCAGTTAAATGTGAAGATTCAAGTAAGATCAATACACAAAACTGGAATCATAGTACAGTGCACCTAGTGCTATGACAGAAGTGTTTGTAAAGATTTGTAAGGGAATATCTGAGCTTTTTTTTTTTTTTTCTAAAAGAGAATTTTTTTTCTGACTAAAAATTGGCTGGATGTTTGGCCAAAGTTGCAGATTGGGATGAATTTTGAGCTGGGTCTCAAAATGAGTACAAGTTTGCCAAGCAAGAAAACAGAGGGAGAAGGATTCACCAGCAAAGAGAATGACTGGGATCAAGGTGCAGAGTCATAAAGCGACTGTCATGAGTGTGTTAGGGTTTGCATGAAAAGTTTACATGTGTAAGTAGTTACTGGAGACAGGTCTGCACAGGGAGCTAGGGATAAAGTTGGGAAGGGTTTTATGTAGTAGAAGAAACAGGGATCCTTTAGATATGTTTGCAACAGGTGAGTTTTGAAAGCTTGTTTTAACTATAGAACTACTATTCATGAATTTGATTATGGTTTTATATGTTTTTAAATCATTTTAAGTCTCAAATAGAAAAAAAAATCTTAATTTGCTCAGTTATTATTAAAAGTGTGCTTGTTGGGTGGGGAGAGACTCTTGGTGTCTTGGTGGGGATTTGAAAGCCTGGCATGAAAGCTAGGATGAATGGTAAACCTGGTTGTGAATTACAATGTTGGCTGTTGAAAACATGATGAAAACTAGCAGTGCCTTTGGTGCAGTGCACTGAGATGGCAATTAGGCTGGATGAAAATGTATGTGAGACAAGAAAGCCTCTGGGGTGACAAGCCAGTGAAGGTGCATTATAAGTGTTGCTACTTAATGATGCTATGGGTGAATGTGTAATGACTCTCAAGACTTTCCTTTCAACAGCACATTTACCCACTTTCCCTAAGCAACAGAGATGAAAAGTTGAACTCTTGAAATTAAATCATAAGTTTTATTCAAGAAGAAAGTATGTTGTAGAAGAAGGCATAGTAACTTTTACTACTTTGAGGTTTTTTTATTCTGAGTAGACTCCTCTGGACTTTGGTAAATATTTGTCTGGAGTTTTTCAGGGGAAATCAGGAGAAGATTTTTGAACAGCTCTGCATAATGGGAGAGATTCACTTGTCACCCAGTTGGCTTGTAGTTTGAAGACTTTAATCAAACAGAAGTGTAATGTCAAATTTGTTTTTTCATGGTTTAAAATAATTTTCATTATAATAGTTTTTGCTTCATTCACTTGTCATTTCATTGGTTTTTAGATGTATCTCAAGCACTTTGAGTCATATCAAGCCTGAAGACTTTGATACATCAAATTAAGTACTTTCCTAACCTCTTTAAAAATTGTCTTGCATGTTCTATGTCTTTGGTGTATACATTTAATTTTTACCTCTGAGTATATACACTATTGGGGAAAGAGAAGCCAGAGACAAAACAATTAACAGCATAATGTTTTAAAAGGCTTTTTAAGAGAATTTCTCAGAAACCGTACTTGATTACTTATATATTTCATTATTTTGACATCTGCCTCTGCCTCTCACATTAATGTGAATAATGGAGAGTTTGTATACAAAGCTTCTGAATAGGTCCTGTCATTACTCATGGCTGCTTGCCATTATGCTGTAGAAGATATATACACATATATTTACAAACATGCGATTCAAATATGCATTTTTAGAGTTCATATTTTATAAAGAACCAATAATTAGTATTTGAACACAAGTAATGATCCATAGGGTTGCAAAGAGTTTGATATGACTGAAGTGACGGAGCACACACACACAATAGAAGAAAATACAAGCTAGAACTAATTTTGCTAAAGAGTATGAAATATGCATTGAGATAAGGGAGAACTAAATAGAAGTAAATGAAAAACTGAATACAGAAAGAGGAAGTACTGAGAGTATTTGGTCAATTTGATTTAGCTAAGTTTCTGGGAACATAGATTTTCTTCTAAAAGAATAACTCTACAAATACAAATAACTAGGGGAAATAGAGTACCACTATGAAGGTAACAGAGGAACGTCTGGAAATCGGTTTTGTCTTGGTAGGAAGAATTATAGCCATTATATGGCCATAAAATGACTCTGTCTTCTTTGAAAACATGAGTTCTAGCATTTCTCTATCAGTGGACTTCCCACCCCTAATCTCAGATCAACACCACTTCTCCCCTCTCTAACCCCTGCCCCAAGCCTTCTGTACTCACACACATAAATAATAGTTCAACATAAATTTTACTATTCTGGAGATTTCAGGGTTTTCATATGTGTGTTTTTTTCAATCTCTAATTCTTTCAGGGTTGATCTTGGCCAAGGGATCCAATGGTTTTACTATTGATTTACATTTTATTAGAACTGAAACTCTATTTTTTAGATTCAGTACGTATTCTGTAGTTTTTTTCAATTGTAATTTGCATAGCTGTTTCCAGGAGACTACTTATCCAAGTATACTGGAATTATAACCAGTATATTTTGTGTTTTGCTTCACATAAGGCACTTTAGATTATGGGTAAAAATGGTCTTATTTTTTCTTCTTTTTTTGGAGGCTGTGTGCTGTCCTAAGTTGCTTCGGTTTTGTCCAACTCTTTGCGACCCCAGAGACTGTAGCCCACCCCGCTCCTCTGTCCATGGGATTCTCCAGGCAAGAGTACTGGAGTGAGTTGCCATTTCCTCCTTCAGGGGATCTTCCTGACCCAGGGATTGAACCAGCATCTCTTATGTCTCCTGCATTGACAGGCAGATTCTTTACCACTGCACCACTTGGGAAGCCCCAACCAGAGCATAAATGTCTTTTGTTAACTGTTACATTTATGCTGGGAAAATTGTTCAGCTACATGAAAAAGAATGAAACTAAAATATCTTCTAATGCCATGAGTGCATGTTCAGTTGCTCAGCTGTGTCCAACTCTTTGTGACCCTATGGGCTATAGCCCACCAGTCTCCTCTGTCCATGGGATTTCCCAGGCAAGAATACTAGAGTGGGTTTGCATGCCCTCCTCCAGGGGATCTTCCCAACCCAGGGGTTAAACCCACATCTCTTATGTCTCCTGCATTGGCAGGAGGGTTCTTGACCCCTAGTGCCACCTGGGAAGCCCAAAGTGAAAGTGTCTCAGTCACGACTGCAACTTCATGGACTATCTAGTCCATGGAATTCTTCAGGCCAGAATAGTGGAGTGGATAGCTGTTCCCTTCTCCAGGCAATCTTCCCAACCTAGGGATGGAACCCAGGGCTCCTTCATTGCAGGTGGATTCTTTACCAGCTGAGCTACTTGGGAAGCCCCTTTATTGGAGGGGTAAGTGTTAAATTTTAATGTAAACTTTTTAGGGTTAAAGTTAAAATTTCTTTCATTGTAATTTCTAAAATCACTAATCTTTATTTCAAATGTTGGAGAAATAAGCCAATTTGGAGCTAGGAATTCCTACCTACTCTTACCCCATTTGGAGAAATACTTATGGTCACTCAAAACTATTGGTATAGTTTAGATGCATAGCACTTTTCAGGTCATTTTTGCCCACCAGTTCTGTAACATAGTCAGTAAATACTGGCATAGGCTTTTTCAACATCATGACAATATTTAGGTGTTTGCATCCATTACATTATCAAAATTTCCATTTTTCATTATCTGGTATTTAACCCTATGGATCAAAAAATATGATTTTGCCTACCCTTCAAGACACTTGTCTCTACATTGAACTCATTTTATCACCTGATCTCACAACTGATTATTTAAACCAGATTTTCTCTTATGTCTCTATATTAAGCAAATAGCACTACCATGGACTAAGTTATTATGAAGGAGTTTGGATTGTACATTCTTAAAATTCTTTTAGACAGAAAATATTTATTGAGAATATGCCATGTGTCAGACTTTGCCAAGGTAACAGAAGTTTTAATGATAAGTAAGTCCAACTATTCCTGCTTTCTGAAGACATAGTTAGGAAACAGAGTTAATACCATATGAGATTCAAATTTCAACTTTGTTAACTTAGTATGAAAGTTTACTACACAGGCATGAGAGTTTTAACATCTGTGAGATTCTCACGTTCTCCTTCCCTGTGGGCATATCAGTGTAATCAGCAGGAAGCGGCGTGGATTCAGAAGAAAGATTTTTCCAGTGGCTATGTATTACAACATGAATTGTCCTATAATTTGCTCTTTTCCTCCATTTTTTTTAACAAGAATGTGAGAATAATCACTGTAAACATGCATCTCGATCAATTCTCTAAAAAGGAGAAACTCTTTCTTTAAATGTCAAATCAGGTGATAACTGAGTCTACTGGCTTTAGCACTATTTTGTTTCCTTAGATAAATTTATATCTGAATTTGTTTTGATTTTTTTTGTTACAAGTTTGTTTTAAGCAGCAAGATGAACTCTCAATAGGACATTCTCATTCCTATTTCCTAGATTTTTGTTGTTGTTGTTTGTTTTGAGGTAAGCAACCATACTGTACATACCAGATGATAAAATTTATTATATTTGAATTATTTCAAAATTGCTAGTAATTTTGCTCATCTTTGCATGAAATGTTCCCTTAGTAGCTCTAATTTTCTTGAAGAGATCTCTAGTCTTTCCCATTCTATTGTTTTCCTCTATTTCTTTGCATTGATCACTGAGGAAGGCTTTCTTATTTCAACTTGCTATTTGGAACTCTGCATTTAAATGTGTTTATCTTTCCTTTTCTCCTTTGCCTTTCACTTCTCTTCTTTTCTCAGCTATTTGTAAGGCCTCCTCAGATAACCATTTTGCCTTTTTGCATTTCTTTTTCTTGGGGATGCTCTTGATCACTACCTCCTGTAGAAAGTCACAAAACTTCATCCATAGTTCTTCAGGCACTCTATCAGATCTAATCCCTTGAATCTATTTCTCACATCCACTGTATAATCTTAAGGGATTTGATTTAGGTCATACCTGAATGGTCTAGTGGTTTTCCCTACTTTCATCAATTTCAGTCTGAATTTGGCAATAAGGAGTTCATGATCTGAGCCAGTCAGCTCCCGGTCTTGTTTTTGCTGACTGTATAGAGCTTCTCTGTCTTGGGTGCAAATAATATAATTAATGTGATTTCAGTATTTGACCATCTGGTGATGTACATGTGTAGAGTCTTCTCTTGTGCTGTTGGAAGAGGGTGTTTGCTATGACCAGTGTGTTCTCTTGGCAAAACTCTGTTAGCCTTTGCCTTGCTTCATTCTGTACTCCAAAGCCAAATTTTTCTGTTACTCCAGGTATCTCTTGACTTCCTACTTTTGCATTCCAGTCCCCTATAATGATGAGGACACCATTTTCGGGGTGTTAGTTCTAGAAGATCTTGTAGGTCTTCATAGAACTGTTCAACTTCAACTTCTTCAGCATTACTGGTTGGGGCATAGACTTGGATTACTGTGATATTGAATGGTTTGCCTTGGAAACGAACAGAGATCATTCTGTCGTTTTTGAGATTGCATCCAAGTACTGCAGTTTGGACTCTTTTGTTGACCACGATGGCTGCTCCATTCTTCTAAGGTATTCTTGCCCACAGTAGTAGATATAATGGTCATCTGAGTTAAATTCAAAGGACAGAAATGGTATGGACCTAACAGTGGCAAAAGATATTAAGAAGAGATGGCAAGAATACACAGAAGAACTATACAAAGAAGATCTTCAAGACCCATGTAACCACAATGGTGTGATCACTCACCTAGAGCCAGACATCCAGGAATGTGAAGTAAAGTGGGCCTTAGGAAGCATCACTATGAACAAAGCTAGTAGAGGTGATGGAATTCCAATAGAGCTATTACATATCCTAAAAGATGATGCTGTGAAAGTGCTGCACTCAATAGGCCAGCAAATCTGGAAAACTCAGCAGTGGCCACAGGACTGGAAAAGATCAGTTTTCATTCCAATCCCAAAGAAAGGCAATGCCAAAGAATGCTCAAACTACCGCACAATTGCACTCACCTCACAAACTAGCAAAATAATGCTCAAAATTCTCCAAGCCAGTCTTCAACAGTATATGAACCAGGAACTTCCAGATGTTCAAGCTGGATTTAGCAAAGGCAGAGGAATCAGTGATCAAATTGCCAACATCCACTGGGTCACCGAAAAAGCAAAAGGGTTCCAGAAAAACAACTACTTTTGCTTTATTGACTACACTAAAGCCTTTGACTGTGTGGATCACAGTTAAGTGTGGAAAATTCTTAGAGATGGGAATACCAGACCACCTGACCTGCCTCCTGTGAAATCTATATCAAGGTCAAGAAGCAACAGTTAGAACTGGACATGGAACAACAGACTGGTTCCAAATTGGGAAAGGAGTACATCAAGGGTGTATATTGTCACCCTGCTTATTTAACTTCTATGCAGAGTACATCATGCAAAATGCTGGGCTGAATGAAGCACAAGCTGGAATCAAGATTGCTGGGAGAAATATCAATAACCTCAGATACGCAGATGACACCACCCTTATGGCAGAAAGTGAAGAAGAACTAAAGAGCCTCTCAATGAAAGTGAAAGAAGAGAGTGAAAAAGTTGAGTTAAAACTCAACATTCAGAAAACTAAGATCATAGCATCTAGTTTCTTACTTCATGGCAAATAGATGGGGAAACAATGGAAACAGTGGATAGACTAATTTTTTGGGCTCCAAATCACTGCAGATGGTGACTGCAGCCATTATATTAAAAGACGCTTGCTCCTTGGAAGAAAAGCTGTGACCAACCTAGACAGCATATTAAAAAGCAGAGACATTACTTTGCCAGCAAAAGTCCATCTAGTCAAAGCTATGGTTTTTCCAGTGGTCATGTTTGGATGTGAGAGTTGGACTATAAAGAAAGCTGAACACAGAAGAATTGATGCTTTTGAACTGTGGTGCTGGAGAATACTCTTAAGAGTCCCTTGGACTGCAAGGAGATCCAATCAGTCAATCCTAAAGGAAATCAGTCCCGAATATTCTTTGCAAGGACTGATGCTGAAGCTGAAACTCAATACTTTGGCCACCTTATGCAAAGAACTAACTCACTGGAAAAGACCCTGATGCTGGGAAAGATTGAAGGAGGGAGGCAAAGTGGACGACTGAAGATGAGATAGTTGGATGGCATCACCGATGTGATGGACATGAGTTTGAGTGTGCTCCCGGAGTTGGTGATGGACAGGGAGACCTGGTGTGCTGCAGTTCATGGGGTCACAAAGAATCAGACATGACTGCACAACTGAACTGATCTGAGTAATTTGGCACTTAATTCACAATTAATGTCTTTCAAATAGAAATGTAATTTTACTTCATTTTATATTACTTTGGTATTTGTAATTTATTTTTGTCTTTGAATTTAAGATAATCTGAGTGAGTGCTCTGTGTAGTGAATTTCAGGTATAACAGTCTTCTTATAAATTTGCAAATGTGACATTTTAATATATGGATTGTAGTTTTTTCCTTTCTATACATTCATTCCAGAAAATATACATATAGTATTTTGGGGTTTTTTGAAATATTTGTTGAAGTATATTTGACTTACAGTGTTGTGTTAGTTTCAGGTATACAGCAAAGTGATTCATTTATAATCTTTTTAAGATTACTTTCCATTGTAGGTAAGTACTGGGTAGAATTCCCTGTGCTATACAATAGGCTCTTGTTGATTATCTATTTCATATACAGTAGTGTGTATATTTTCAGAGAAGGCAATGGCATCCCACTCCAGTACTCTTGCCTGGAAAATCCCATGGACAGAGGAGCCTGGTAGGCTTCAATTCATGGGGTCACGAAGAGTCAAACACGACTGAGCGACTTCATTTTCACTTTTCACTTTTATGTATTGGAGAAGGAAATGGCAACCCACTCCAGTGTTCTTGCCTGGAGAATCCCAGGGATGGGGGAGCCCGGTAGGCTGCCATATCTGGGGTCGCACAGAGTCGGACACGACTGAAGTGACTTAGCAGCAGCAGCAGCAGCAGTGTGTATATTTTAATCCTAAACTCCTCTTTCTCCTTTGCTAACCATAAGCTTGTTTTCTATGTCTATGTGGATATTTGGTATGGCCAGGCTCTTGTTTATTGGCTCCTCTGTCTATGGAGTTTTCCAGGCAAGAGTACTGGAGTGGGTTACCATTTCCTTCTCCAGGGGATCTTCCCGACCCAGGGATCAAACCCAGGTCTCCCTCATTGCAGGCAGACTCTTTACCATCTGAGCCACCAGAGAAGCCCTGTTTATATACTTAAGAAAAGTCACATTAACTAAGGCTTGGAGAACTGTAGTGAAAATCAGTCTTGGGAACTTTCTGTCATTATTTCATTTTTTTGTGCTCAATCTTTATTTCATTATTCTTTACCTTGACAATGTCATAATAGTGTTCGTTAAATTTCTGTCATTTTAGAAAAATAGGTGGACCAGAACACAAGGACAGAATATTGGACAGTGACCATAATGTGTTATTTCTGTCATATTATGTGTTTTTAGTTTGGTTAAAAATACGTTTGAACACCTTTGGTATAGAACAAATGATGTTTTACTTCACTCTGCTGAAATCAAGGGCCGAACTGTTCAGGAAGACAGAGTTGGTGGTATTGTCAGAGGCTTCTCTATGACTGGGTTAAAACCTGATTTATTAACTGAAATTAAGTCCTAAGGAACACAGAAAAGCAGATATAGTGGAACCAGAATCTATCAAGATTTAATGGCTAAGCTCATGAGGTTCCAAAGTAACCTGTGGATAAAATTTTAATTTTTTTTTCAAAAAAATGCACTTACTATGTACCTTTAACTTTAGTAGTGGGTCAAAAGGAAAATTGGTTTTTCTCTGCATGAGTGAAATGGGTCAAAGCAAGTTATGGAATTTGATATAATGGAAAATTTTATGAAAGGAATGAAATTGAGATTGGTGTCTCTCATTGGCATTTTCCAGAGAGTTTGTACAGAAGAGAAATAATACAGAACAAAAGAAACCAGTAGCTCTTTCTTTAGGCAAGTCAGAATGGTGAAGCAGCAGAACAGTGTGGACAATGCTAGAAAGCTGCACAGAACTTCTGCATCTTTTTTTGCGTGCTAATGCAACCTAGACTTTCAGAGACTCATTTTTTTTCCTACCTAGAGAAGGTAGGAGATGTTTTATTAGTAAACTGTTATCTTCTAAAAATGTTTGGCTCTGTTGGGTCTTCATTGCAGTAGGCAAGCTTCTCACTGTGATGGCTTCTCTTGTGGTAGAGCATGGGCTCTGGGGCGCTCGGGCTTCAGTAGTTGCAGCACATGGAGTCTAGAGCACAGGCTCTGTAGTTGTGACACACAGGCCTATTTGCTCTGCACAGTATGGGATCTTCTCTGACCAGGGATTGAACCAGTATTCCCTGCATTGGCAGGCAGATTCCCAACCACTGGACCACCAGGGAATTCCCAACTGTGTTCTTTAAATCCAGTTTAAATATACTCTCTTGGACAAACTCTGTAATCAGAACAGAAATTGATGCCATGAAATGCAGAGGTGGCCTGGGAGAAAACCTATAACAAATTGCAGCGCTGTTTTTCAATCCAGATACTCTAAGTGTGGAGTGAATTCTAAAGTTGGCAAGATCAAGAGAAGGGGGACTTGAAGAATGAACATCCTCCCCATTTGCCTTTATCTGCTTTATGTGAAAATGCTCCTGTTAACACTGAAATGACTATCTTGAGAAACATGTGTGTGTGTGTGTGTGTGTGTGTGTGTGTGTGTGTGTGGTGTTAGATTGGTGAAAATCTAAAACTGAGCAAGGGAGAAAGAGCTTAAATGTTTATTTTTTGGTAAATACCTGCCTATTTTCGGGAAGAATATAGAGTATGTCCCATTTAAATGCTGGATAGATTGAAGTTGTGTGATTAGGGTTTATACAGAGAGATTTATATGTGAAAGCTTTTCACTGTTAAAAGAATCTATAAGATTCTTCAATCAAAATAGCCCCTTAGTCACTTTGATTCCCACTTTCCTTACCTTCAGCCAATTAATTTCCTAGGTTAAGTCTCTAGGAAGAGCTGACACATTCTAAATGCATGGCTCTGTCAGTAGGCCTATCTTTTGTCAAAGTCAAATATGTCTTCTGTAAACCTGGGAGGAAGCCTCTCTCCTCCCCTTGTACACACCTGCTTGGTTCTCTTGACATCTTCAAGTTCAGAGACTTCCAGAACAATTGTCAGATAGGGAAACTAGCCAAACCACCCAAACTCCATTTACTGGGGGAAACCCAGGGACAGAATATCCATGAGAAATATCTGACAGCAAAGATGAACACCACTTGTTCAGTCACTCAGCCGTGTCCAACTCTTTGTGACCCCATGTACTGCAGCACACCAGGCCTCCCTGTCCTTACCATCTCCCAGAGGCTGCTCAAATTCATGTCCATTGAGCTGGTAATGCCATCCAACTATCTCATCCTCTGCCTTTAATTTTCTCTTCCTGCCTTCAATCTTTCCCAGCATCAGGGTCTTTTCTAATGAGTTAGCTATTCACATCAGGTGGCAAAAGTTTTGGAACTTCAGCTTCAGCATCAGTCCTTGCAATGAATATTCAGGATTGATTTCCTTTAGGATTGACTAGTTTGACCTCCTTGCAGTCCGAGGGACTCTCAAGAGTCCTCTTCAACATCACAGTTCAAGAGCGTCAATTCTTCATACTCAGCTTTCTTTATAGTCCATCTCTTACATCCACACATGACTACTGGAAAAAACATAGCTTTGACTGGATGGGTCTTTGTTGGCAAAGTGACATTTCTGCTTTTTAATATGCTGTCTAGGTTGGTCACAGCTTTTCTTCCAAGGAGCAAGCGTCTTTTAGTTTCATGGTGGCGGTCACCATCTGCAGTGATTTTGGACATGACTTGTAGGTGTTTACAATTCAGATGACACTGAGAGTAGAAGAGGATAAGGAAAGCTATAGGGAACAATCTTAGAGATTAGTGAATATATTGGAAAAAAAGAGATGTCCAAGAATATGTTGATTTGTAGATGGAGAAAACTGTGATGAATTAAGCATGGAGGTAGGATCTCTGAGATGGTGGAGCCAAGGCATGTGAAAGTGTATCATGTTGGACAGATGGAAGAAACTTGGCTTAGCAGTAGCAGGTTTTGGATTATGCAGGATATAGCCAAACTGCGAGAACCAGGCAAATTCTTCCTCCCATCAGAAATCTCCCAACACTCCCTACTGAATCAGAAGTATGGTGAAAATTGTTTGTGATGCTTTAGGATGTGACTGCTGAGTCACTGCTGCTTCCTTGTAAGAGTGCAGGTACAGGCTGAGAGTTACATAGATATGAAACTCCCTTATAACTTGGTTCTCTTACTCTTATATGTGATAGGACTTTTGGAACCTAGTTAAAATCCAATGAGCAGAAGTGGTAGGTTCCATTCCTACAGAGCATTTAAACTTTGATCAGAATGTTTTTCCACTTATTTTTAAAGACTTTATTGCAGTTTTGTGTTTTTAATACTAGATTTATGACAAATTCTTCCACAGAAGCTGGCTGACATGTTTGTTGAATCGATTTTTGTTATATTTACACGAATTCTCACTGAATATCCTCTAACCACATATAATGCCATTTTTTATCTAATTATTATCTGTCTCCTATTGTACTAAGTAAGATGATGTGATCAAGCATTTCTCCTTGTAAAAATGATAAGCTAGAGCTCCTAATGTGGGACATACATTTTTCTAAAAATTTACTTTTGTGAGGAAAGGGTGGCATATTCTGTGGAGTGATAGAAAGGGGGTTTCGGTCTTCTACCAGGTGGTTTCCTTTACTTGTGGATCATTGCCAGCTCCCTGGGATACTCGTCAAGCTCTCAAATTCAAGTCCATACTCACTCTTAGAGTTTAGTATACTGAGGGTAGAGGAGGTTATTTGAGAGCCATTTGCATCTAGCCAATCAGCCAGCTTGATATCGATGGGCTTTCCTTACTCCCAAATATACCATGGCAATCATGCATGATTCCCCCCTCAAAGACATCACATCTTTTCCAGCAGAAAGACTTGCATATCCTTTGAGTTGTGGTTCCCTATTTCATATGTTACCTGGTTTTCAGGGATTCCTCAACATTTTGAGGCCCCTTTAACATTTCTTGATTTGGGGAGCTGCTATAGATTTAATTTATATGTAATTTATTTTCATTTCTGGAGAATTTGATGAGAAGGAAAAAAACATTCTCAGTCCATTACTTTTCTCCTCTCCTGCAGATAAGATGGATTTTGTTTATCTGGATGAAAATAATTTCGGGACAAATATAGGTTTCCATTTTCAATAATATTCAAGTGCTCTCATTTGCACAACTGCTATTATTATCTTATTTTATTTTGTGTGTATTTGGCATCTTTCTCCAGTCTGATTAGAAGAATAATTATTCACCTTATTTTCATTTCTCTAAGATAGAGGAGGTCTAGTGAAGAAATAAAGCTGAAGGAGAGACCAGATGGCCAATTCTCTTCTGAGTCACTTGGATTTTGTTTATTTCTCTTTTTGATGAATTTCTATGAGTACACAACAAGCTGAATTGGCATGTCATGAGGTACACAGCCCCAGAAATACAAATGTCATTTCCATCTTGAGTCAGCAGAAATACATATTCTAGATCAGCATTCAGCCTGGAGTTAAGTACATTTTAAGTATGGTATTTTGTTAGGACTGAGTTCAGTTCAGTTCAGTCCAGTTCAGTCGCTCAGTCATGTCTGACTCTTTGTGACCCCATGAATTGCAGCACGCCAGGCCTCTCTGTCCATCACCAACTCCAGGAGTCTACCCAAACCCATGTCCATCGAGTCGGTGATGCCATCCAACCATCTCATCATCTGTCGTCCCCTTCTCCTCCCGCCCCCAATCCTACCCAACATCAGGGTCTTTTCCAATGAGCCAACTCTTCGCATGAGGGGGCCAAAGTATTGGAGTTTCAGCTTCAACATCAGACCTTCCAATGAACACCCAGGATTGATCTCTTTTAGGATGGATTGATTGGATCTCCTTGCAGTCCAAGGGACTCTCAAGAGTCTTCTCCAACACCACAGTTCAAAAGCATCAATTCTTCGGCGCTCAGCTTTCTTCACCGTCCAACTCTCACATCCATACATGACCACTGGAAAAACCATAGCCTTGACTAGACGGACTTTTGTTGGCAAAGTAATGTCTCTGCTTTTAAATATGCTATCTAGGTTGGCCATAACCTTCCTTCCAAGGAGTAAGCGTCTTTTAATTTCATGGCTGCAATCACCATCTGCAGTGATTCTGGAGCCCCAAAAAATAAAGTCTGACACTGTTTCCACTGTTTCCCCATCTATTTGCCATGAAGTGATGGGACCAGATGCCATGATCTTAGTTTTCTGAACGTTGAGCTTTAAGCCAACTTTTTCACTCTCCTCTTTCACTTTCATCAAGAGGCTCTTTAGTTCTTCTTCACTTTCTGCCATAAGGGTGGTGTCATCCGCATATCTGAGGTTATTGATATTTCTCCCTGCAATCTTGATTCCAGCTTGTGTTTCTTCCAGCCCAGCGTTTCTCATGATGTACTCTGCATATAAGTTAAATAAGCAGGGTGACAATATACAGCCTTGATGTACTCCTTTTCCTATTTGGAACCAGTCTGTTGTTCCATGTCCAGTTCTAACTATTGCTTCCTGACCTGCATACAGGTTTCTCAAGAGACAGGTCAGATGGTCTGGTATTCCCATCTCTTTCAGAATTTTCCACAGTTTATTGTGATCCACACAGTCAAAGGCTTTGGCATAGTCAATAAAGCAGAAATAGATGTTTTTCTGGAACTCTCTTGCTTTTTCGATGATCCAGCGGATGTTGGCAATTTGATTTCTGGTTCCTCTGCCTTTTCTAAAACCAGCTTGAACATCTGGAAGTTCACGGTTCATGTATTGCTGTAGCCTGGCTTGGAGAATTTTGAGCATTACTTTACTAGCATGTGAGATGAGTGCAGTTGTGCGGTGGTTTGAGCATTCTTTGGCATTGAATTTCTTTGGGATTGGAACGAAAACTGACCTTTTCTAGTCCTGTGGCCACTGCTGAGTTTTCCAAATTTGCTGGCATATCGAGTGCAGCACTTTCACAGCATCACCTTTGAGGATTTGAAATAGCTCAACTGGAATTCCATCACCTCCACTAGCTTTGTTCGTAGTAATGCTTTCTAAGGCCCACTTGACTTCACATTCCAGGATGTCTGGCTCCAGGTGAGTGATCACACCATCGTGATTATCTGGGTCGTGAAGATTTTTTTTGTACAGTTCTTCTGTGTATTCTCGCCACCTCTTGTTAATATCTTCTGCTTCTGTTAGGTCCATACCATTTCTGTCCTTTATTGAGCCTATCTTTGCATGAAATATTCCCTTGGTATCTCTAATTTTCTTGAAGAGATCTCTAGTCTTTCCCAATCTGTTGTTTTCCCCTATTTCTTTGCATTGATCGCTGAGGAAGGCTTTCTTATCTCTCCTTGCTATTCTTTGGAACTCTGCATTCAGATGCTTATATCTTTCCTTTTCTCCTTTGCTTTTCTCTTCTCTTCTCTTCCCAGCTATCTGTAAGGTCTCCTCAGACAGCCATTTTGCTTTTTTGCATTTCTTTTCCATGGGGATGGTCTTGATCCCTGTCTCCTGTACAATGTCACGAACCTCTGTCCATAGTTCATCAAGCACTCTGTCTATCAGGTCTAATCCCTTAAATCTATTTGTCACTTTCACTGTATACTCATAAGGACTGAGTTAGTAGTCTTTAAATCAAAAGACCCCTTTTTATGTTGAACCTAGATTATTATAGAATTCTCCTATTTAATCCTGTTTAATATTCTATTTAGGCCTTTTTTGGGGGGTGAGGTGTTCATTACCAACCAACCCTGTTTGCCCAGGATTACATATTCTGTGTCCTGGCAAATAGCTCAGTGTATCCAGTGACAACAGTTATTTTTAATTTACCTGAGACCTAGCTACTTTGTTTTCAGTCTTTCACTAGATCTGTGAAAATGTTTTTTTTCTATAATCTAATTCCTTAATATACATCAACTAGCAATAGAGAAGTATTTTTAGAAGCATAAGCATGAATTACTCATTGGTTTGGAATGTTCACATTTTCTTTTTTTGTGTATATCAGATTGTAATATCTATTTCAGAGGTGAAAGAGATAAACAACGAAATTTTTATTTCTATATTTTTGAGAAAAAATATTTTAAGAATAGCTATTACTTTAGAATTTATTTTTAAATCATAATATGAAAGCTTTTTGTTTTGATTTATTGTTTTCTCTCTTTAATTTTCAGTATTAGAAAATGTTACATCAGTATGAGTCTGTAGGCTTCAGATACGAGCTTTTCTGTGTGTTCATCTTCTATTGCTTATTATCTTTTAACCAACTTTGAAGACTTGTGAAGAAATTCTGCCAAAGGATTAATGTATGAAGGGAATTCATACCAAATGATTTTATAGAAAAATATATTGGAATATTGGAAAATAAAACTAATATTCTTATAAACAAATACTTGTTGGGTGTGTCCTTTGGGCACGGCCCTGTTTAGGCATTGAAAACAAAGATATTAAAAAATAAATCTGTGCCTTAATGGGCTAACATTCTGCAGAGAATAAGTGAAACATATGTGAAAAGTGGGATATCAAAAATAAAGTTGCTAATAAAGTAAATCTAAATGCAATAAATTGTCTAACTTCATCAAGTTGAGGATAATTTTTAATTTCAATTTCTAGGAAATTTTTTTTATATCAGAATTCTAAAGATGTCTGAAAGGGTCTGAATACTATTGACATCTTTTTGGGAGGTAAAACACATTTCTTGATTAAAAGTGTACCATGGAAAGCTTTAAAAGTTTTAAACTATGTTGAAATGGTATTATGCTTTATCAATCTCTAATTTTTTTCATCTTAATCTCTAGTTTTTTACCCTCTTTGAACAATCTAAACTTTTATGAGTTATCTCTCCCATTCTTGTATAATAATAGTTATTATTTGTTTAGTGCTTACTGTAAACCACATAGTGTTTTATGTACTTAATCACTTTTAATCCTTATGCATGATCATATTAAAAGAATGGGTGCAGTTGGGAATTTAATCACTGAAATTTACTGTTGATTCAACATTATGATGTCGTTCAGTCGCTAGGTCGTGTCTGACTCTTTGGAACCCCATGGACTGCAGCACACCGTGCTTCCCTGTCCTTCACCATATCCTGGAGCTTGCTCGAAATCATGTCCATTGAGTCAGTGATGCCACCCAACCATCTTGTCCTCTGTCATCCCTTTCTCCTGACTTTAATCATTCCTAGCAGCAGGGTCTTTTCCAATGAGTCAGCTCTTCGCATCAGGTGGCCAAAGTATTGGAGTTTCAGCTTCAGCATCAGTCCTTGCAATGAATATTCAGGATTAATTTCCTTTAGGATTGACTTGTTTGATCTTGCAGTCCAAGGAACTCCCAAGAGTCTTCAGCACCACAGTTCAAAAGCAACAATTCTTAGGCACTCAGCCTTCTTTATGGCCCAACTCTCACATCCATACATGACTACTGGAAAAACCATAGCTTTGACTATATGGACCTTTGTCAGCAAAGCAATGTCTCTGCTTTTTAATACACTGTCTAGGTTTGCCATAGCTTTTCTTGCAAGGAGCAAGTGTCTTTTAATTTCATGGCTGCAGTCACCAGTGATTTTGGAGCCGAGAAAATAGTATGATGGGTCACCTGAACAATGAATCCATCACACTTCAGCTGAATATTTTGCTGTGTAACATGTGGATGTTCAGTACCCACTTGATTATTGACAAAACAGTGCATGTGGATGACACAGAAAGTTCAATGCAGCTTTTACATCATCCCTGTTCCATTTTTAACACTTCATCTGTGTTCATTTTAGCACAAGAAATCTAATAAATCTTACTGACTAGCCTTGGCAGACCTTGAAAATCAAATTGGAGAGCAAGCCTGGGAGATATCAGTTTCAGGGTTTGGGGGCTATGCAAAAATGATCAAAAGTGATGCCTTTCCTTATTTCTAATATCCTAGTTCCCTCTTGAAATTTCTCTAATGCTTATTTCAGGATATGTGACCTCTTAACCGATAATCAATTGGTGGTTCTGTATTAATCAATCTGTCTTGACAGTTAATATTGATAGTTCAATCAACTAGTAATGGATTTTTGATTGATAATCTGTGGGTTCAGTAAGAATAATAGAGATGGCTGTACAGTTAGTAAAACATCATTTTGAGAACATGTTCACTTGATCATTCATGTGAATTGTGAGCTTCTCCTTAAACTCTGATCCTAGCACACCTAGTCTCATGTGTACTTAAAAGTGAAAAATCACTCAATTCCTCAAGTAGATTTAATTTATACTGTATAGCACAAGTCTTTTCTTTCCCCTCAGATGTTTAGAGATACAGCAGGAGAGATGGCATATTCATAATAGCCTGAAAGTGCAGATCCTGGCTAAATATCAACAGAAAAAGAGTATTTCTTCTGGGCCATGTTTTACCATTTGTCTTGAATTGCTAAACATACAAGACAGTATATGAAATATACTTAAGCAGCCGTAAATGTGATGGTGATTATTTTTTCCCCAAGTCCTGCTGGGCAATCAGTCTTTCTAGAAGAATTACCGCCATCTCCTGTTTTTGATCAGTATACTGCATAATCTGATTTCAAGATAACAAAGAAGATATACTGACTCGGTTTAGCCACAATCAAATATGATCTTCTGGATTTAATGAAGATGCTTTCAGAAGTTAAAAATCTGAAAATAAAGATAGAAGCCATGATATATTTTAACACTAAGGAGATCTCTTCATAAAAGCTTGCCAATGATAGTTAAATTTTTGTCAGATTTAACCACATGCTATCATGATGTTAAACTAAAAAACAAGCACAGTTTGGTTACACAGATAATGGAGAGAAAATAATAGGGTTTAGATGTACTTTTGCTTATGAGTTGTGTTATCTGGATAATTAAAAATTTTTTCCAAACAGACATCATGATGCATAAAAGTCTGGCTTGATTTGAAAAGTCATATTTATTAGATTTAAGGCAGTTTGAAGACAAAGGGAATCTCTGAATTCCTGGCGGGCAATTTTTACCACAGCCTTCAGATGACAACACCCTTATGGCAGAAAGTGAAGAGGAACTAAACAGCCTCTTGATGAAAGTGAAAGAAGAGAGTGAAAAAGTTGGCTTAAAGCTCAACATTCAGAAAACTAAGATCATGGCATCTTGTCCCATCACTTCATGGGAAATAGTTGGGGAAACAGTGGAAACAGTGTCAGGCTTTATTTTTTGGGGCTTCAAAATCACTGCAGATGGTAATTGCAGCCATGAAATTAAAAGACGCTTACTCCTTGGAAGGAAAGTTATGACCAACCTAGATAGCATATTAAAAAGCAGAGACATCACTTTGTCAACAAAGGTCTGTCTAGTCAAGGCTATGGTTTTTCCAGTAGTCATACATGGATGTGAGAGTTGGACTGTAAAGAAAGCTGAGCGCCAAAGAATTTATGCTTTTGAACTGTGGTGTAGGAGAAGACTCTTGAGAGTCCCTTGGACTGCAAGGAGATCCAACCAGTCCATCCTAAAGGAGATCAATCCTGGGTGTTCATTGGAAGGACTGATGTTGAAGCTGAAACTCCAATACTTTGGCCACCTCATGCGAAGAGTTGACTCATTGGAAAAGACCCTGATGCTGGGAAGGATTGGGGGCAGGAGAAGAAGGGGATGACAGGGGATGAGATGGCTGGATGGCATCACCGACTTGATGGATATGAGTTTGTGTAAACTCTGGGAGTTGGTGATGGACAGGGAGGCCTGGCGTGCTCTGATTCCTGGGGTCACAAGAGTCGGACATGACTGAGCAACTGAACTGAACTGACTCACATAAGTAGTAGCTCAACAAACTACAAAAATAAACATATACACACATCGAATCCTCCCTTACCTCCCCTATCAAAAGAAATAAGAGCTGTTTGAATTGATTTGTGTCATTATTGGATATCTTGTGGTATTGAGGGGTTTCTTCCCATGGAAACTGAGGTTATCTGTTTCTTTAAATTTTGGCAAAATTAATTTTATTAGGCTGTGGAATTTAACAAATTTAGGGTTGACTTTGTTGTTGTTCAGTCACCCAGTCGTGTCCCACTCTGAGAACTAATGGACTGCAGAGTTTGCTCTAACTCATGCCCATTGAGTTGGTGATGCCATCCAACCATCTCGTCCTCTGTCATCCCCTTCTCCTCCTGCCTTCCGTCTTTCCCAGCATCAGGGTCTTTGCCAGTGAGTCAGCTCTTCCCATCAGGTGGCCAAAGTATTGGAGCTTCAGCTTCAGCATCAGTCCTTCTAATGAATATTCAGGGTTGATTTCCTTTAGGATGGACTGATTTGATCCCCTTGCTGTACAAGGGACTTGAGTCTTCTTCAGCACCACAATTCTAAGGTATCAATTCTTTGGCACTCAGCCTTTTTTATTGTCCAGCTCTCACATCCATACATGACTACTGGAAAAACCATAGCTTTTACTATATGGGACCTTTGTAGGCAGAGTAATATCTTTGCTTTTTAATATGCTGTCTAGGTTTGTCATTGCTTTTCTTAATTTCATGGCTACAGTCACTGTCCACAGTGATTTTGGAGCCCAAGAATATAAAATCTGTCACTATTTCCATTGTTTCCCCATCTATTTGCCATGAATTGATGGGACTGAATGCCATGATCTTAGTTTTTTGAATGTTGAGTTTTAAGCCAGATTTTTCTCTCTCTTCTTTCACTGTCATCAAGAGGCTCTTTAATTCCTCTTCACTTTCTGCCATAAGGGTGGTGTCATCTGCATATCTGAGATTATTGATATTTCTCCCTGCAATCTTAATTCCAGCTTGTACTTCATCCAGCCCAGCATTTTGCATGATGTACTCTACATAGGAGTTAACTCAGCAGGATGACAATATACAGCCTTGACATACTGCTTTCCCAATTTGGAACCAGTCTGTTGTTCCGTGTCCAGTTCTACTGATGCTTCTTGACCTGCATACAGATTTTTCAGGTGGAAGGTCAGGTGGTCTGGTATTGCCGTCTATTTAGGAATTTCCACAGTTTGTTGTGATCCACACAGTCAAAGGCTTTAGTGTAATCAGTGAAGCAGAAGTAGATTTTTTTTTGGAATTCTCTAGTTTTTTCTATGATCAAACGGATAATGACATTTTGGTCTCTGTTTCCTCTACCTTTTCTAAATCTAGCTTGTATATCTGGAAATTCTGTTCACATACTGTTGAAACCTATCTTGGAGTTTTTGAGTGTTACTTTGCTAGCATGTGAAACAAGTGTAGTTGTGTGGTAGTTTAAACATTCTTTGGCATTGCCCTTCTTTGGGATTGGAATGAAAACTGACCTTTTCTAGTCCTGTGGCCACTGCTGAGTTTTCCAAATTTGCTGGCATATTGGATGAAGCACTCTAACAGCATCATCTTTCATAATTTGAAATAGCTCAGCTGGAATTCCATCACCTCCACTAACTTTGTTTGTAGTGATGCTTCCTAAGGCCCACTTGCCTTTACAGTCAAGGATGTCTGGCTCTAGGTGACTAACTACACCATTGTGATGATCTGGGTCATTAAGATCTTTTTTTGTATAGTTATTCTGTGTATTCCTTTCACCTCTTCTTAATATCTTCTGCTTCTATTAGGTCCATACCATTTCTGTTCTTTACCGTGCCTATCTTTGCATAAAATGTTCCCTTAGTATCTCTAATTTTCTTGAAGAGATCTCTAGTTTTTCCTATTCTATAGTTTTTCTCTATTTCTTTGCATTGTTAACTTAAATAGGGTTTCTTATCTCTCCTTATTTAAGGGTTGACTTAGAAGCAAGTATCCCCCATTATGCTTCAATTCCTATCAAAGAGTAGTATGTATTAATATAATAATCATAGTGTATTATGATAACTGTTATCTAGAACAGGTCAATCATTTGATTTATTTTCTATTCCCTTATCTGGAAAATTGGAATAATAATACTTAGCTTATAGGGTTGTTGAGAGGATTATGAAAGTTAATTTTAATAAAGCGCTTAGCAGAATATGTTTGGTTAGTCTTATATCTGTGGTCTCAGTCATCTACTTAGGGAAGCCCTTTCTATCATTTTTAGGCCCTTGGGTGACTGTTGTATTGAACTCAAAGTGATGAGTGTGTGAAAAGAGGTCTCAGAGCTGCTTAGATACACTATTTTGTTTAATCCCAGATCCCATTACAGAGACCATGGGCAATATGAACACTGGGTCATGACTTAATTTGGTTGGGATAAAATACCAGAGAAACAAGGTTAAAGATTTAATTTTTCTTTGGACTGGTCACCCATGAGGGCACAATTAAATGTTATCAATCAATTATCTATTAATATTATATGCCAATCATTGCCTGCTGCTGCTGCAGCTAAGTCGCTTCAGTCGTGTCTGACTCTGTGCGACCCCATAGACGGCAGCCCACCAGGCTCCGCCGTCCCTGGGATTCTCCAGGCAAGAATACTGGAGTGGGTTGCCATTTCCTTCTCCAGTGCATGAAAGGGAAAAGTGAAAGTGAAGTTGCTCAGCCGTGTCCGACTCTTAGCGACCCCATGGACTGTAGCCTACCAGGCTCCTCCGTCCATGGGATTTTCCAGGCAAGAGTACTGGAGTGGGGTGCCATTGCCTTCTCCAAATCATTGCCTAAGGTATTTTAGTTTCATGAATTATCTCAGGAGAGCCTTGCCTTATGACTATTTTGCAAGGCAAGAATCTGAACCTCAAAATGTGAAGTAACCTCTATGAAGTTAAAAAATAAGCAGTGAAGCCTACGTTCAAACCTAGATCTTACTACATTTGTAGCTTAGTCCCTCGACTCTATGAGACTAGACTGAATTTACAAATCCTGTACACTGTCTTACAAATGCAAGTTATGTAGCACATAGGCAACTATGGGATGATGTGAAAGGATCTGAATAGATATTTAGAGCCAATTACAAATCTTAGACAAGAAAGTTCTATCAATCTCTGATTCTCTTTCTGTCTATATCAGAGAATTCATTGCTGTGTTTGCTGATAATAAATCATCATACAAGTCTCAAAATCTAAAATCTTAATTCAGTTCAGTTCAGTCGCTCAGTCGTGTCCGACTCCCTGTGACCCCATGAACCACAGCACGCCAGGCCCCTCTGTCCATCACCAACTCCCAGAGTCTACCCAAACCCATGTCCATCAATTCATTTAAATAATCCATTCAAATTGAAAAATTCTCAAGTTCTGTTTTGAAAGAGATTTTATTCAAAGTTGGGACAGTGTGTTCCTATATCACAAGTGTTCTGAATTCTTTAGTGAAAATGGCATTCCTTTAAATTAAATATAAAAGAAGAATGACCTTTAATGTAAATGAGTAAGAAATCTAAAGAGCAATATAGATCATATAAACTTAATTTTTTCCTTACTTTTTTTCCTCATTTAAAAGTTAAAGTTCAACTCTACTATTCAATGAGCTTCTAAATTTTATAGATCAAATTTTCCTCTCTCTTTAGACTGTGTCTCTCAATAGGGATTTCAGACCATATGCAAGGGTGTCAACATATTGAAGGAATCATCATGTAGTCTGAAGAAGATCCAACCCAGATTCAGAGCTTTGTTTTAGTAGTGAGCATGAATTCTTTTCCTTCACGGTAATTTCATTCTGAAATGCTATCAAATACTGCATTTGACAAATGCATGCAACCTCTCCTTGCTTAGTAGATTCCAAGTGAAGTGTGTTAAATATTGTTAAATACACTGTCTTGAGCTGATATTGTCATTTTGGTAATCTAGTCCACCATCTGACTTTCTTATTTCACTTTATTTCTTGTGAAGAAATCTCTAAATTTTATGAGAGACTTGAGTGGTTGGGGGATATATATAGGTGAAGATAGTACATGAGCAATTGCTCAAAAGTTGAGTGATGTGGTAGTAGGATGCCTGTTAAAAGGAAAGGTTTGAAACCTTGAAAGAAATAAAAGATAAAATTATATTTAAGTAAGGTTTATCAGTTTTGTTTTTGATATCAAACTGATGAGGTAAATTGCTTTTAGCAGTTAAAATAGAGATCTAAAATTTATAATAATATCAATGCAAAAATAGCCCAGAGAGGGAGAGTTCATTTAAATATGCAAATGATTTGTGGGAGTGCAATGGCTCTATTAATATTAACTACGCCATCATTCAGTGCTTTCCAAATTGAAAATTGCCAGTCTGTATCTTAAACTGGCAGAGATGTTGAAATGTAAATACAAGTTGACAGCCTTGCTTCTATGCACACAGGTTGTCCATGATTTTTAGCTTAAAACCGGTTCTAACTAATCTAACATTGAGAAAAGTCTACGTTTGGTGAAAAACTTTGGAAACGGCAAATTTGTTACTCCCAAGTGTTGCTCTTATGGTAGCTTGAGTTTGGCTTTCAACTAGATTTTGAAGTGCTAGATTTTGCCTACACTCAGGTTCTGGTTCCGTCACAGGTCTGTTTAAACTCCTTGGGAAGGGATAGAGGAAGAAAGACTACTGTCTAGCCTCCAGAGGCGCTCTTGACAGCAAGGAGATAACCAAAGGACAGCTGCCTCTTTCTAACTAGCTGGGACATCGAGTATGGCTTGCATTGAAAACCATTGCTTAGACCAAAAGTTTTTCATAATTTTGGGAGGGATGATCTTGGAGATAAAGTATTTTATGCCTAAAAAACGATCCCATCAGGAATAAGATAGTCTTTTAACTCTAAACATTGTTCTTTTTTTCTCAAGGCAATTGGCATTTAACGAGGAAGGAAACAAGATTTTGAAGGTTCTATTTATTTGTTTAATAGTGTAACTGTCCTAGTGTTTGGAAGATAATGTTTTTATGTGTGGTTTAAAATGTTTGGTATCAATTTGAGTCCTAAACAGATCCATTTCATTAAATTCTCAAGACTTTGATTTTCACCCCATTAAGTTCCATTATCCAAATTACCAGGCACCATCTGAAATGCTTAAATGTTATATCTCTAATAATTGCACAAGCCTCTTCCTCCTTTTTAAATGTAAAATGCTATTTTAAATGAATCATAGTGTGTGTTCAGCTGCCAATTTGAATCTCCACATCTGGGAATCATCCAAGATTACACACTTCCTGTCTGGATGAGGTCGTATTCTCGGTCTGAGCCTCACCAGCACCGATTTGATGCAACAATAAAAAGGGGCACACTAAGCGAGTCCATGTGATAAAATATGGGGAAGGGGGTATGGATGTCTGGGGTCCTCAACATATGATGATAATTAAACCTACAAACTCTAATTTTTCCTCTTCTTTTTATAACTATGCCTACCCTAAAGGAAATAAAAAAAAAAAAGATTTGAAATATGGGCAGAGGGGTGCGGCGCCATATGGCAGCACAAACAAAATTACCTAAACACTTCAGAAACAAGCAGAGTACGTTTCTCGGTTTCTCCCTGCATTCAGTAACCATATGTGAGCTCAACATGTGAGAAGCTCCCTTCGAGTTGATTCAAACAGGCTCTTTGTCTTTTGGCCTCCAGTGTGTTTCCTGGAAACAAAAACCTGAGGTCCTTGGAGAGAAGTTACAATGAGGTCCCTGCAGGGTCTGAATCCAATATTGCAAAGGTTGTAGATCTACTTTTTAAGTGAAAGAATTTTCTGAATAAGAAAGGAGACATATAACAAAAGAAACATTGTCATCAACAAGCAGCAAGCCTGCTTTTGGCACTAAACTGTTGTGAGAGATGTTTATAGAAAATTAAAGAGAACTATTCCTACCCTGTGGTGTTGGAGAAAGCTCTTAAGAGTCCCTTGGACAGCAAGGAGATCAAACCAGTCAATCCTAAAGGAAATCAAGCCTGAATATTCACTGTAAGGATTAATGCTGATGCTGAAACTCCAATACTTTGGCCACCTGGTGCAAAGAACTGACTCATTGGAAAAGACCCTGATACTGGGAAAGATTGAAGGCAGGGGGAGAAGGGATGACAAAGGATGATATAGATGGTTGGATGGCATCACCGACTCAATGGACACGTGTGGGCAAGCTCTGGGAGTTGGTGATGGACAGGGAAGCCTGGCAATGCTGCAGTCCACGGGTTGCAAAGAGTTGGACATGATTGAGCAACTGAACTGAACTGATTTCTGCCCTAATGGTGTTTATCATTCAAGAAGGACAGTTCTGGTTATGATAAACAGTGGGCACACAGACATCTTTTTAAAGCCCTGAGAATAAATTCATAGCTAAAGAATCAATGAAATATATATGAAATTTTAGTAAAATGTGATTATAGGTTTTTGGTGGATCCTTGACACCTAACCTTCTGAACACGATTTTCATTCTTGCATGACCTATAGTTACACATGTTTTCTTGTTGATATCCATTACAATAGCTCTTTTGGTTTTTTTCCTTTAAAGTTACCATTTGCCTTATTTAAAACATACATACTTTCCAAGGACCAGGAAACCTTGTGCAAGCTATGAAATTGCATAGGCAGTATATAAACTAAACACCTAAAATATAATTGAGAATATAGTATAAATCATAGGAAAGGAATCTCAAAAAGTATTTACCAGAAGAAATTAGAGCATAAAAGAGATTTCTAGAGATCTAGAAATGTACCTGACAAAGCTGAGCAGGAGACAAAATTTAGACATTTTAAAGGATCCTACAGTAAGTTCTAGATCCAATCTAAGTTCTCAGTTAGAGACCACTGATTTTTCAGTTTAAAAGAAAAGAAAAGACTACTCATAGTGATTTGAGTAGCTGGTGAATGCTTTAAAAGTTAAGGTTAATGAATGAGTAATTAATTCAATAAACAGTTTTGAATACGTATCAGGAAACCAGGTTAGTCAACATTTTAAGTGGCCTCGCTGCAGGACAATTGGAACAGAGTAAAAGCATGAGTTACTTCATTTTTGTTAACTACACAGTTTCCAGTGTATTTAATCATTTTTGGAGTTTTTATTATAGAAGTTTTAATATGCAGACATTTTTGAACTTCTGACACCACGAATTAATTTTAGCTCTTTATTTAGCATATATAGTATCATGCTAGTTACCAAAATAATAATTAAGTTACTATAACACTTCATTATTGAAAGATCAGGCACTTGACAGCTTTAAATCTATTAATATTTATAAAAGGTTGAATTCTTTTTCTTCTCTGTTATAGTTTATTAGTATATTTAATATAGTTCCCTGAAGGACTTTGTTATTTGTCCATTCTTTGTATATATTCATTTGCATCTGCTAGTCTCAATCGTGCAATCCTAAACTTTCCTGACCCTCCTTCTTCTTGGCAACCATGTCTGTTCTTTACGTCTGTAAGTCGTCTTCTGTTTTGTAGATAAGTTCACTTGTTATATTTTAGATTCAACATAAAAATGATATTATATGATATTTTTCTTTTTCTTTCTGACTCACTTTACTTAATATAATAATCTCTAGGTCCATTCATGTTGCTGCAAATGGCATTATTTCTTTTTTGTGTGTGACTTAGTAATATTCTATTGTGTGTATACACACACACACACACACACACACACACATACCACATCTTCTATATCTATTTATCTGTTGATGGACACTTAGGTTTTTTGCATGTCTCAGCTGTTACAAATAATGCTTCTGTGAACACTGAGATGCATGTATCTTTTATAATTACAGTTTTGTCCAGATATATGCCCAGAAATAGGGTTGCTGGATCATATAGCAATTCTATTTTTAATTTTTTGAGGAACTTCCATATTGTTTTCCATAGTGACTGCACCAATTTATATTCCCACAAATATAATGTAACCTGCAGGATTTCTTGTATACTTTCTAATGATGGCCATTCTGACCAGTGTGAGATGTTATCTCATTTTAATTTTGATTTGCAATTCTTTAATAACTAGTGGTGATGAGTATCTTTTCATGTACCTCTGGGTTATCTGTATGTCTTCTTTTGAGAAATACCTAGTTAGGTCACCTTCCAATTTTTGGATTGCATTGTTTGCTTTTTTGTTTTTGAGTTATATGAGCTGTTTGTATATTTTGGAAATTAAGCCCTTGTCAGTGACATCATTACAAATATTTTCTCCCATTCTTTTGGCTGTCTTTTCATTTTGCTTATGGTTTCCTTTGCTGTGCAAAAGCTTTTAAGTTTAGTTAGGTCCCATGTAATAGGTTGAACTGTTAAATGTACTCATACATACAATATGGGGGGTTTCCCATATTGTGGAGCAGTGGTAAAGAATCCACCTGCCAATGCAAGAGATGCAGGTTCAATCCCTGGGTTGAGAAGATCCCCTGAAGAAGGAAATGACAACTCATTCCAGTATTTTTGCCTGGAAAATTACATAGACAGATGAGTCTTGTGAGCTACGGTCCAAGGGGTCGCAAAGAGTTGAACACTACTGAGTGACTGAGCATGCATACATACAACACAGCACACACACTTGGGTCTATATCCATTCACATGTTCAAATATTTCCTTATTAACAGCTTGAAGACTTTAAAAATTAAGAACAAAGAGAGCTTTGAACTATCTGCTTATCCAGAATTTCAATCACTAAATGGCCATCTTCTTTTCTACATTTCTTCCATCATCCTTGACAAGCTTATGAATATCCTGGCTTCTGTAGCATAACCTAACACTAAACTTGCTGAAAACACAGAATTAAGCCATCACTATTATCAGAGAAGCAAGTGTGACTCTGGCTCACTGAAGTGTAGCTTCGCAGTCTAGAAGCTGGCCTTTCTTCCCTTGCCGGTTTATTTTTAAACTCCTGTTTTTGAAAATTAAAATTTGCACCTGCCAAAGCAGTTCAACAGCTAACTAATTTATAGTTCATTATAGTCCATTGATCTTTAAAGTTTACAAAGATACGCTTTTCTAAGTGGCTGGCCCATATATACATGTCGACACAAATCAGTGTAGATCACACAAGTGACCCAGAGCTTTGAAGGAAAAGCTCTATATTGGCCATCTAAAAAGTTACTGGAACAGACTTGACCTTTGGTAGAAACGTGTTGGAAAGGAATAGCATCTCTTGTGCACTCAAATGATGTGTGTCGTGTTTTAAGAGGGCATCACAGCATCTTCTATTTTAAACAAATGGAGCAACAGGTTCTAAATGCAAAACAAAGTTACTTTCTGTGACTCCAATGTTCTATATTGATGGAAGTTCTGTAGTTTGCTTCCCTTAAGATTGTTCACTAATACAACTTTCCATATGACTTAAATTATACAATTTTCATATCAATTTTAGTTTGGAAAAAGCAATATAAAACATAAGAGCTCGTTACATTCTCCAACTCTAAAGGGTCTGTAGCAATAAAGTAATATGCAAAATGCTCTTTCTAAATCATAGACTTAAGGGACAACGCAGTGAGGAATGATAATGATGATGTGTTCTAGATGATACATTGTAAGGATTACCAAAGTACAGCATGGGTGACATGAAGCTTAACTACAAGTTAAGATCTGTATCACTTGATCTTAAAATTTCTTACTTGAATTGCTAAGATAATCAAAAGAAATGTCTGCATTTCTCAGGCATTAGCCATATATTGATAGCTTTGATTGTAGGACAAGTTAACTATTGGAAGCTTCTCCTTTTTAAAGTTATGCTTAATTTTTCTATCCTTAGGTTTTTATCTTGGTTAGAATTTAAGGAAAATATATTTTATTGCATTTTAGTTACCTTATAAATGCATAAAAGTTAAAAATATCAGTCCAAAAAAGGATAATAATAAAGGTGTTAGAAATTATATTTGATGAGACACTGGAAATGTCATTGAGACCTCTTTATTTGTTATCTGCCGTTGTTCCTTTATGATTTATTGCTTTAATTCTGGATTTTAAACCTATAGTTCTTTGTGACTGCTTTCTTGAAAGCATTTTATCATGAACTTAATTGGCCTGGCCCTAAGATTGGTACTTGTATATTTATACAGGTGGTGGACCACAACCTAGAAATCTCTATACATTAAGAATCTTAGACTTACTGTGAGTTTACTTTGAATTATTAAGATAAATGAGTTTTCTGCTTTTTTCCTCCCAAATAATCAACTTTTCTCAATGGAAGGAGAAGGAGGATATTACCAGGGCTTGGATGCTAGTTTTCCCTGTCAACATACTTAAACAAAGTGGTTATTAACTCCCTTTTACCAGGATTGCTGAGTGGGGAATACAAAGGGGAAAAACTATGCTGTTTAATAGGCAGTTAATGAAGCAGTGAGTGTCTTGGATGAAACTGCTGTCTTTCATTCTAACCTTTTTGCTATTGTGTGTGTGTGGGGGGGTGTTACAAAATTATTCAACATGTATTAAGCTCTTGATATTTCTCCTGTGTATCTGACCCTCCTCCTAGGTTCCTTGCTTGCATAAATATAAATTTTTTTGACTCAACTGTCCAAGCCAGAAACATGGAAATTATCCTGGACTCTCCTAGCCTCAATATACATTTGAATCCACTTACTTATGTTCATCTTCACCGTATCCCTAATCCAAGCCACATCACACTCATTAAGATGATTTCAGTAATTTTGTAACTGGTCCTTCCATCTTGCTCTTAATTCCTTCCAATTCATTTGATATGAAGCAACCAGGAAAGGAGGATAGTGTTTTTTTGTTATTAAAGCCCCACTGATTTTCTCTTGTATTTGAAATAAACATAAAGTAGAATATCCTTACAGAAGCAGCAGCAGAATATCCTTAAGATAGTTTTTTAAGGCTCAGTGCAATCTGGTCCCTATCTAGTGTTCTGTGTTTATTTTGAGCCATTCTCTCCTTCGATTCATTGCTCTTTCAAATACACTGGCCTTAATTTAGTTTTCCAAAGGGGCAAGCCTCTCTCCCATCCGAGAACTTTCAAATTTGATGCTCCCCCTGGTTGAAACACTTCTGCCACTACTTTTCACCTACTTGTTCTTCAAGTCTCAGATTAAATGCTCTGTCTTCTTTGAGGAGATCCCTGAAGGACCAATTTAAACTAGATATACCCTGTTATTCTCTTCCATAGTGTGCCATAAAGGGTGAATTCAGCAAGCCAGGGTGCTAAAACCCTGCATATTCCAAAGAAAGGTCTGTTGTAGGACTATCTCATAAAAGATAAATACTAGACCTTTGGGGATACTCTGTCTAATAGGGAATTTTTGTATGTTTGAGGCCTTAGACTTACACAGTGCCATTTTGGTTAGATAGTTTATCTTAACAATATGATTGATGATAAATTATTGCTTTTGCCAAGGGGGCTAAAATCTGAGTAGTTGAGGGTAGTCATGCAGGAATTACACATCTAAGTGGAATCTCAATTAAAACCCTGAATGTCAAAGTTCAGTGAGTTTCCCTGGTTCTCAGTGCTTCAGTGTGTTGTCTCACACTGTAGCTGCAAGAGTTAAGTGTATCCCCATGTAACTACACTAAGAGGGAACTCCTGGAAGCTTGCACCTGGCTTCTCGTAGATTTTTCCCCATCTGCCTTTTACCTTTGCTGATTTTCATTGTGTTCTTTCTCTGTAATAAACTGTAAATGTGAGTTCTTCCAGAGAATCATCAAGATTGGGAATATTGGAACTTACTATCTTTTTTTTTTTCTTTAAAACAGTTTTGCTAACAAAAGTCTGTCTAGTCAAGGCTATGGTTTTTCCAGTAGTCATGTATGGATGCGAGAGTTGGACTATAAAGAAAGCTGAGCACAGAAGAATTGATGCTTTTGAACTGTGGTGCTGGAGAAGACTCTTGAGAGTCCCTTGGACTGCAAGGAGATCCAACCAGTCTGTCCTAAAGGAGATGAATCCTGAGTGTTCATTGGAAGGACTGATGTTGAAGCTCAGACTCCAATACTTTGGCCACTTGATGCGAAGAACTGACTCGTTAGAAAAGACCCTGATGCTGGGAAAGATTGAAGGCAGGAGAAGAAGGGGATGACAGAGGATGAGATGGTTGGATGGCATCACTGACTCAATGGACATGAGTTTGGGTTAACTTTGAGAGTTGGTGATGGACAGGGAGTCCTGGTGTGCTGCAGTCCAAGGGTTGCAAAGAGTTGGACACGACTCAGCAACTGAACTGATCTTTTTTTTTTCCCCCTTTAAAGCAGTTATTTCCATTTATCATTATGTACACTTGTCTATTTCATTTTTTGCTTGATTTCTACATATTCTACTGGAAATTAGGAAGTGTGTTATTTTCTTTCACTCCATTTACCTAGTTCTTGACATAGAATGGAAGGTACTCAATAAATATCTGTGGAATTAGATATAAATTTATAGTATTGAATGAAAATAATATTTAATCCACTCCAAAGAAGTTTAAATAAGATATGATAATATTGTCTTTCAATTTGACTTTAACCTTAAGATATTATGATTTAGATTTACTACCTCAATAATTAGCATATAATTGGAAATAAAAACCCACCTAAAAGGTCACAACTAGAAAAAAGAAATTTACAAAAGCAACACATCTCATTGGTAAAGACAAATACACAGTAAAGGTACTAGATCAACTATTTGTAAAACTAGTAGGAAGGTTAAAGACAAGGTTAAATGACAAGGTTTAAAGTAATAAATCATCTATATTCACAATAATTAGTTAAGGGATACACACAAAAAAAGATGCAAAATATGATGTCAGAACAGTAAACATGGAGTTCAGTTCAGTCACTCAGTCGTGTCCGACTCTTTGTGTCTCCATGGACTGCAGCATGCCAGGCTTCCCTGTTCATCACCAAATTCCGGAGATTGCTAAAACTCACGTCCATCGACTTGGTGATGCCATCCAACCATCTCATCCTCTGTTGTCCCCTTCTCCTCCTGCCCTCAATCTTTCCCAGAATCAAGGTCTTTTACAATGAGTCAGTTATTTGCATCAGGTGGCCAAAGTATTGGGTCTTCAACATCAGTCCTTCCAAGGAATATTCAGGACTTATTTCCTTTTGGATTGACTGGTTTGACCTCCTTGCAGTCCAAGGGACTCTCAAGAGTCTTCTCCAACACCACAGTTCAAAAGCATCAATTCTTCAGCACTCAGCTTTCTGTATGGTCCAACTGTCACATCCATACCCAACTACTGGAAAAACCATGACTTTGACTAGATGGACCTTTGTTGACAAAGTAACATCTCTGCTTTTTAATATGCTGTCTAGGTTGTTAATAGCTTTTCTTTCAAGGAGTGAGCATCTTTTGATTTCATGGCTAGAGTCACTATCTGCAGTGATTTTGGAGTCTGTCACTGATTCTATTGTTTCCCCATCTATTTTCCATGAAGTGATGATCTTAGTTTTTTGAATGTTGGGTTTTAAGCCAGCTTTTCATTCTCCTCTTTCACTTTCATCAAGAGGCTCTTCCGTTCCTCTTTGCTTTCTGCGATAAGGGTGGTGTCATCTGCATATCTGAGGTTTTTGATATTTCTCCTGGCAATCTTGACTCCAGCTTGTGCTTCAGCCAACCTGGAATTTACATGATGTACTCTGCATATATGTTAAATAAGCACGGTGACAATATACAGTCTTGGCGTATGTACTCCTTTCCCAATATGAAACTGTAAATTTGTGGCAGGGGCCAGTAAAAATTCATGGTTGTTAAAAGGTATTTGAAATTAAGAGATCAGCAACTTGATTATGTATGTATGTGAGTATCTAACTACCTCATGGTAACCAAAAACCAAACATATATAATAGATATACACAAAAAAGGAAAGGAATCCAAATGTAACATTAAAGATAGTCATGAAATCACAAGGGATGAGGACAATAGAAAGATAAAGGAACAAAAAAAGCTACAAAAACATTCCCCAAACAATTAACAAAATGACAAGAAGTACATGCCTTTCAATTTCTTTAGCTGTAAATGCAGGAAATGCTTTAATCAAGAGACATAAAGTGGCTGAATGGATCCGAAAATAAGACCCATATATATGCTGCCTACAAGAGTCTCACTTCTAATCTGAAGACACTCACAGACTAAAAGTGAGGGTATAGAGAAGATATTCCATGTAAATGGAAACAAAAAAAGCTGGAGTAGTAGTACATACATTAGACAGACTAAATAGGCTTTAGAACAAAGTTTACAATAAGAAATGAAGGATATTATATAATAATCAAGGGATCAATCAAAGAAGATATAACCAATGTAAATATGTATGTCCCCAACATAGCAGCACCTACATATGTAAAGCAAATATTAACAAACATGAAGGGAGAAATTTACAGTAACACAATAGGAAAATTAAAACACCCCACTTATATCAGTGGACAGATCATTCAAACAGGAAATCAATAAGGAAACAGTGGCCTTAAATGACACATTATACCAGAGACACCTATTTGATATTTATAGAGTATTTCAAAAAACTCATACAACACATCAAAAGAAAAAAAGCTTGATTTAAAAATGGGCAGAAGAACTGATAGACATTTTCCAAAGAAGACATATAAATGGTCAATAGGTACATAAAAAATTGCTCAGTATCACTATGACCAGAAAAGTGTAAATCAAAACCACAAGAAGAGGTCAACTCACGCCTATCTGCATGATCATTATTAAAAAAACAGAAAGGACAAGTTTCAGAGAGGCTGTGGAGATAAGGGAATCCTGGTACACTGTTGGTGGGAACGTGAATTGGTGCAGTCTTCATGGACTACAGTATGTAAATGAAATTTGTACCTCATTTATTTTGTAACTGAAAATTTGTACCATCCTTTCTTCATTATGTGTTCTTGGCACCCGTTTCAAAGATTAGTTGGCTGTAGATGTGTGGGTATATATATCTGTGTGTGTGTGTCTGCTTTTGTGCTTGTACTGTGCGCTTTTGGTTTGTGAAATCAGGTAGTTGATGCCTCCAGCTTTGTGCTTCTTGCTCAAGTTTGCTTTGGTTCTTTGAGGTCTTTTATTGTTGTATATGGATTTTAGAATTTTTTTTATTTTCTATAAAATTTTGGGACTTTGATACAGATTGCGTTGAAGAAACTAAGTTCTGGAGATCTCCTATACAATATTGTGGCTATAGTTAGCAATAATATATTGTATACCTGATGTTTGTTTACAGGGTAGATATTCTCATCACCATGACAGCAAAAAGAGAATGATAAATATGTGAGGCCATAGATATGTTAACTAGCTTGATTGTGTTGATTATTTCACAATGCATACATATAATAAATCATCAAGTTGTACACCTTCAATATACAACATTTTAAATTGTCAATTATACCTCAGCAAAGCTGGAGGTGGGGAAAGAAAATAAAATGAGAAAGTAAGTGAGCTGAATTCTAAAGCTATGAAGAGGATAATTAATTGAAGAACTTTGCAACTTACTCCTGATCCACATTTTAAATTGCAGAGTTAATAAACCAGGACTAGAAATCTCCAAAGAATAAAATGGAATAGACACAAGTTTGACTTATAAATGGGAAGAACGGGTAGTGAAAAACTAATTTAGATGTTAAAAATAACATATATTACAGTAACTGATAAGAAGTATCTACTATTTTTCTATATGTCCTTAAATTTATCTCTGTGTTCTGAGCAACTTGAAGCTATTTTTCCATTTTCCTGCCGTGCTATAGGCTGTTGGTGGAAACTGACATGCAAGGAAGTAGAGGGTCAAGAAATTAGGGGACTCTGCCCCACCACTTCATGGCAAATAGAAGGGGAAAAGGTGGAAACATTGACAGATTTCTTCTTCTTGGTCTCTAAAATCACTGTGGATAGTGACTGAAGCCATGAAATCAGAAAATGCTTCTTGGCAGGAAAGCTTATGACAAACCTAGACAGTGTGTTGAAAAGCAGAGATATCACTTTGCCAACAAAGGTCACAAACGGTTGTGACAGCTGGATAGTAAAAAAGGCAGAGTGCCAAAGAATTGATGCCTTGAACTGTGGTGCTGGAGAAGACTCCTTAAAGTCTCTTGGACAGCAGGGAGATCAAACCAGTCAATCTTATAGGAAATCAAAGCTGAATACTCATTGGAAGGACTGATGCTGAAGCTGGAGCTCCAATATTTTGGTCACCTGATGTGAAGAGCTGATTCATTGGAAAAGACCCTGATGCTGGGAAAGATTAAGGGCAAAAGGAGAAGAGGGCATCAGAGGATGAGATGACTAGATGGCATCATTGATTCAATGGACATGAACTTGGGCAAACTCTGGGACTTGTTGAGGGACAAGGAGACCTGGCTTGCTGCAGTCCTTGGAGTCACAAAGAGCTGAACCTGACTGGGTGACTAAACAAAAACAGCAGAAATCAGTCATGATGTGGGTCTACTAACTGAAAGTGAGTACTCATTTCCAAAGGTTCCAGACCTGATGCTCTGAATACATCTTGTAATATTAATATCAATATTGTTAATTTTTCTAAATCAAACACCCTTTGTTGCATCTGTTGGAAAGCTCAGTTTCTGTCAGTAGAGAGTACTGAAGTGGTCCTGTTTGCTTTTTGTCTGTGTGGCATTCATTCCTCTTCTTGTAAAGTATCTAGATTTCCCACTGAGGATCTATCCTTTCCTGGCCGTGGCCTGGGCATGTGACATTGGCTGTTTCAATCAGATTTACATTAGGGAATTTAAATCTGAAATAGAAATATCATCCAGGAACTAGTTTCCCCAGCTACTAAGCCCTGATGAAACGTTCATTAATTTTCTCCTATTTGTGATCTCAGAAGTGCCTTGTTTTTTCATTTTTCTGAGAAAAAATACTTGTGTTGAGTCTATATGCATGCATGCTAAGTCACTTCAGTCATGTCCAACTCTTTTCAACCATATGGACTGTAGTCTGCCAGGCTCCTCTGTTCATGGGATTCTCCAGGCAAGAATACTAGAGTGGGTTGCCATGCCCTCCTCCAGGGGATCTTCCCGATCCAGGGATGGAACCCAGATCTCCTGCTGGTCCTGCATTACAGGCAGATTCTTTACTACTGAGTCACTGGGGAAGCCCTGTGTTGAGTCTATGAGATACCAAATACAGTCAAAGCTGGAGCCTCAAGGTTGAGGAGTATTAATCTCTTGTTGCCAGAAAGATATACCTAGTGAAGTTAGGTATGGCTTGGCATTGTGTTGTGGGCTATTTGGAGATGTATTCAAGCAGATGTGTTCACAGGACTTTACAACGTCCCTTATGGCAATGGTGGTTTTATTCTCATCCACTAATGCATGGTCTATTCCTGAAGTAAACACTTCTTAGTGTACTTTTAACTGAAAAATTGAATCTAGTTACTGTTACTCCAGAGTAGAGTGAATTCAGTCAAAGAAGCTTCTGGATTTTGATTACTGACCTACTCTTTCAGAATTCACTCTTTGTCATTCAGTAAACATTCACAGAGTATCTGTTATATACAATACACTGTGCTATGGCCTAATGGAGCTTCATTTTAGCACATTTTGACATGAGCAAAATGAAGAGCTTTGCTAGAGAGAAACTTATAAGATTCAAGGAAAAATGTCATTTCAGACAGATAATGATCCATGAAGTTTTAAAGACTTTTAAGAGATTGTGGTTCCATAAAACAACTGTCCTTGTTAACAGTTCCCAAATATAGTATAGTATTTAACTTCATAAGATTTCAAAAGATTCTCTTATTAATCAACCTTAATTTTTCTCCTAAAATCCATTTCTGCCTTCTCGCCCATCATTGCATCTATAGAATAACTGATTCTGTATGATAATCCTTCATTTAGCTAATAGTGTTAATGAAAAATCTTTTATATATTTAAGACAGTTACTAAGCCACTTTTCAGCCTTTTCCCTCTGTAGGCTAAATCATCTAATTTTGTCAACCTTTATATCATAATTAAACTAAAGATTACTTTAGAAGAGTTTAATTACATTAGTGAAATATCCTCCAATCAAACCAGGTGTCTGGCGAGGAGAACTGTAGTCAGTAGCCTTGTAAAGCTAAAGAGGTTTCCAATTATGTGCTATTCTGTGCTATAAACTTCCATCTGGCAGAGACCTAGAGGAAACAAGCAAAACAGTCACAACTATTGGCTCTCAGTGGGGCTTGACACCTGAGTGAAAACCACCAAAAACAGATCGAATCATGCCCCACTGATTAAAAAGTTCCCAAGTACAGGATATTCAGTGGGTTTTGCAGTAATATGCTAGAAAATCAGCTTTCAAATCAAGTTGGAATCTGGTATCTGCTCGGTGAAAGTGAGAACTACCTTAAAATTATGAGGCTAAGTGATTTCAAGATAATATCACGTGTCTTCTGCCCTCTTGAGGACAGTAGCGGGGGTCGTGGTCCATTGCTGTATGACCTTGCCACTTTGCCATGAATCAAGGTACAACTCTGCCATCAGTGCGTGGTCCCCCCTTATTCTTAGGGTGCACATTTCAAGTTCCCCACTGGGTGCCTGAAACCGTACGTGTTGTTGTTGTTGCTGTTCAGTTGCCAACTCGTGTCCAACTCTGCGACTAAATGGGCTGCAGCATTCTAGGCTTCCCTGTCTCCAACCATCTCACAAAGTTTGCCCAAGTTCATGTCCATTGAATCAGTGATGCCATCTAACCATCTCATCCTTTGTCACCCTCTTCTCCTTTTGCCTTCAATCTTTCGCATGCTTGCATGCTAAATTGCTTCAGTCCTGTCTGGCTTTGTAACCCTATGGACTGTAGCCCACCAGGCTCTTCTATCTATGGGATTTGCTAAACAAGAACACTGGAGTGGGTTGCCATTCCATCCTCCAGGGGATCTTCCCAACCCAGGGATCGAACTTGTGGCTCCTGCATTCAGTGTGTTTTTTACCGCTGAGCTACGGGGGAAGTCCCATCTTTACCATAGTCACCTATATCAGTTCAGTTCAGCTGCTCAGTCATGTCTAAACCTTTGTGACTCCATGGACTACAGCACGCCAGGCTTCCCTGTCCATAACCAATTCCCAGAATTTACTCAAACTCATGTCCATTGAGTCAGTGAAGCCATCCAACTGTCTCATCCTCTGTTGTCCCCTTCTCCTCCTGCCTTCAATCTTTCCTAGCATCAGAGTCTTTTCCAATGAGTCAGTTCTTCGCATCAGGTGGCCAAAGAATTGGAGTTTCAGCTTCAGCATCAGTCCTTCCAATAAATATTTAGGACTGATTTCCTTTAGGATGGAATGGTTGAATCTCCTTGCAGTCCAAGAGACTCTCAACAGTCTTCTCCAATGCCACAGTTCAAAAGCATCAATTCTTTGGTGCTCAGCATTCTTTATAGTCCAAACAACACATCCATACATGATGACTGGAAAAACCATAGCTTTGACGAGATGGACCTTCGTTGGCAAGGTAATGTCTGGTTTTTAATATGCTGTCTAGGTTGGTCATAGCTTTTCTTCCAAGGAGCAAGCATCTTTTAATTTCATGGCTGCAGTCACCATCTGCAATAATTTTGGAGTCCCCCAAAATAAAGTCTGTCACTGTTTCCCTGTTTCCTCATCTATTTGCCATGAAGTGGTGGGACCAGATGCCATGATCTTAGCTTTTTGAATGTTGAGTTTTAAGCCAACATTTTCACTCTCCTCTTTCACTTTCATCAAGAGGCTCTTTATTTCTTTTTCACTTTCTGTCATAAGGGTGGTGTCATCTGTGTATCTGAGATTTTTGATATTTCTTCTGGCAATCTTGAGTCCAGCTTGTGCTTCATCCAGTCTAGCCTTTCTCATGATGTACTCTGCATATAAGTTAAATAAGCAGGGTGACAATATACTGCTTTCCCTATTTGGAACCAGTCTGTTGTTCCATGTCCAGTTCTAACTGTTGCTTCTTGACCTGCATCCAGATTTCTCAGGAGGCAAGTCATGTGGTCTGCTATTCCCATCTCTTTAAGAATTTTCCACAGTTTGTTGTGATCCACACAGTCAAAGGCTTTGGCATATTCAATAAAGTATAAGTAGATTTTTTTCTGGAACTCTCTAGCTTTTTTGATGATCCAATGGATGTTGGCAGTTTGATCTCTGGTTCCTCTGCCTTTTCTAAAACCAGCTTCAATACCTGCAATTTGAAGGTTCACGTACTGTTGAAGCCTGGCTTGGAGAATTTTGAGCATTACTTTACTAGCACATGAGATGAGTGCAATTGTGCGGTAGTTTGAACATTCTTTGGCATTGCCTTTCTTTGGGATTGGAATGAAAAGTGACCTTTTCCAGTCCTGTGGCCATTGCTGACTTTTCCAAATTTGCTGGCATATCGAGTGCAGCACTTTCACAGCATCATCTTTTAAGATTTGAAATATCTCAACTGGAATTCCATCACCTCCCCAAGCTTTTTTCATTGTAATGCTTCCTAAGGGTCACTTGTCTTCGCATTCTAGGATGTCTGGTTCTGGGTGAGTGATCACACCATCGTGGTTATCTGGGTCATAAAGATCTTTTTTGTATAGTTATTCTGTGTATTCTTGCCACCTCTTAATATCTTCTGTTAGGTCCATACCATTTCTGTCCTTTATTGTGCCCATCTTTGCATGAAATTTTCCCTTGGTATTTCTAATTTGCTTGAAGACATCTTTAGTCTTTCCCATTCTGTTGTTTTCTTTACATTGATCACTCAGGAAGGCTTTCTTGTCTCTCCTTGCTATTCTTTGGAAGCCTGAATTTAAATGGGTATGTCTTTCCTTTTCTTCTTTGCCTTTTACTTCTCTTCTTTTCTCAGCTATTTGTAAGGCCTCCTCAGACAACCATTTTGCCATTTTGCATTTCTTTTTCTTGGGGATGGTCTTGATCACTGCCTCCTACACAATGTCACAAATCTCCGTGCCTATTTCTTCAGGCGCTCTGTCTATCAGATATAATCCCTTGAATCTATTTGTCACTTCCACTGTATAATCATAAGGGATTTCATTTAGGTCATACCTGAATGGCCTAGTGATTTTCCCTACCTTCTTCAATTTAAGTCTGAATTTGGCAATCAGAAGTTCATGATCTGAGCCACAGTCAGCTCCTGATCTTGTTTCTGCTGCCTGTATAGAGCTTCTCCATCTTTGGCTGCAAAGAATATAATCAATCTGATTTCTGTATTGACATCTGGTGATGTCCATGTGTAGAGTCTTCTCTTGCGTTGTTGGAAGAGGGTGTTTGCTATGACCAGTGCGTTCTCTGGCAAAACTCTATTAACTTTTGCCTTGGTTCATTCTATACTTCAAGATCAAATTTTCCTGTTACTCCAAGTATTTATTGAATTCCTACTTTCGCACTCTAGTCCCCTATAATGAAAAGGACATCTTCTTTGGTTCTTAGCCCTAGAAGGTCTTGTAGGTCTTCATAGAGCCATTCAACTTCAGCTTCTTCAGCGTTACTGGTTGGCACATAGTCTTAGATTACTGTGATATTGGATGGTTTGCCTTGGAAACAAACAGAGATCATTTGTCGTTTTTGAGATTGCATCCAAGTACTGCATTTCAGACTCTTTTGTTGACTATGATGGCTACTCCATGTCTTCTAAGGGATTCTTGTCCATGCTGCTAAGTCACTTCAGTCATGTCCAACTCTGTGCGACCTCAGAGATGCTAGCCCACCAGGCTCCCCCGTCCCTGGGCTTCTCCAGGCAAGAACACTGGAGTGGGTTGCCATTTCCTTCTCCAATGCATGAGAGTGAAAAATGAAAGTGAAGTCACTCAGTCATGTCCAACTCTTCGCGACCCCATGGACTGCAGCCTACCAGGCTCCTCTGTCCATGGGATTTTCCAGGCAGGAGTACTGGAGTGGGATGCCATTGCCTTTTCTAGTAGTAGATATAATGGTCATCTGAGTTAAATTCACCCATTCCAGTCCATTTTAGTTTGCAGATTCCTAAAATTTCGATGTTTACTCTTGCCATGTCCTATTTGACCACTTCCAGTGTTCCTTGATCCATGGACCTAACATTCCAGGTTGCAATGCAGTATTGCTCTTTACAGCATCGGACTTTACTTTCACACCAGTCACATCCACAACTGAATGTTGTTTTTGCTTTAGCTCCGTCTCTTCATTCTTTCTGGAGTTATTTCTCCACTGATCTCCAGTAGCATATTGGGCACCTACCACCCTGGAGAGTTCATCTTTCAGTGTCCTCTATTTTTTGCCTTTTCATACTGTTCATAGGGTTCTCAAGGCAAGAATACTTAAGTGGTTTGCCATTCCCTTCTCCAGTGGACCACATTCTGTCAGAACTCTCCACCATGACCTGTCTGTGTTGGGTAGCCCTACACCAAGATGGATGGGTCATGGTGGAGTGTTCCCTGTATATACCATACTTTTTCCTAAAACCATGAGTATTACCCTGTATTAGGCTTCCCTGGTGGCTCTGTGATAAAGAATCTCCCAGCCAATGGAAGAGACACAGTTTTGATCCCTGAGACAGGAAGAGCCCCTGGAGAAGGAAATGGCTACCCACTCTAGTATTCCTGTCTGGGAAATCCCATGGACAGAGGAGACTTGTGGGCTACAGTCCACGGGGTCACAAAATAATCAGACAACACTTAGTGACTAAACAACAACAACAAATTACTCTGTGTTTACCATGTTTTTTCCAGTGATAAAGTCTAATTTATAAATTAGATACAGTAAGATATTAGCAACAATAGCTAATAATACAATAGAACCATTGTTATAATATACTATAATAGAAGTTATGTGAATGTGGTCTCTCTTTCTCTCTCTTACGAAATCTTATTGTACAAATATAACGTCTTTTCTATCTTAACTAAGTACTTACCATGCACTGTGGCAATAACTTACCATTTGAGGTGTGATAAGAAAACTGGCACAAACTTCTTTTTCATAATTTCATGGATAGAAGATTCATTCTTACTGTAGATCTCAGCAACCTCAAAAAACTGTTTTTTCTCTTTGTTGATTAAATCAAGAACTTTCACCTTTCACTTAAAGGAAGTACTTACAGCTTCTCTTTGGTATATTCAAATTGCCAACATCACTACTCTTGCACTTTAAAGAGGGCCATTGTTAAATAAAGAGTTACTTGAATATGTGTGCTATGATACTGCAATAGTCCATTTGATAACTGAGAGGGCTAATCAGTTACTAAGGAAAAAGAATACTCCAGACAAAGGGATAATTCATGTCCTGGTGAGAGAGAGCCAGTCAGCTTGAGATGTCATCACTCTACTCAAAACAGTGTGAAACTTTAAAGTTATGAATTGTTTATTTCTGGAATTTTCCATGTAATATTTCAGACTGAAGTTGACCATGGCTAACTGAGACCATGGATGGTGACATCATGGATAAAGGGGGACTAGTGTTCTTTGGCCATAACTGTTCCACACTTTTTAAAAACTACTCATTGGTTTAGTTGTTAAACTAAACCATGTCTGACTCACTCTTGTGACACCATGCACTGTAGCTTGCCATATTTCTCTGGCTATCAAATTTCCCAGGCAAGAATACTGGAGTGGGTTGCCATTTCATTTCCTTCTCCAAGTGATCTTCCCAACCCAGAGATCAAAATCCGGCATTGCAGGCAGATTCTTTAACAACTGAGCCAAAAGGGAAGCCCCACTCATTTCTTTCCTTTAAAATAGCAGATAGATTTTAACATATTCTCTACATATTTTAGACAAAATGTATGTTCCAAGTAACTTTATGCCCATCAGTCTCTTTAACCATCTTTTTTACTTCCTATTCCGACTGCTATCTGAATCTTAAAATAGGAAATTATCCTGGTGGATCCCCACTTCCCTGAAGTGAACACGAAGCTGACCTGAAATTTGAAACAGAAGCTATGCAACTTCTTAGCTTCAGCTCTTCCTGGGGCTATTGTCCTAAGATGAGATGTCCTGTGGACCGAGACTAGGATGAACCAAGAGAGATGTCCAAGATGCAGCATTGAAGGGGGCACTGACTCACAGTTCTGCAAGTGCTAACTCTCAGTGCCTCCTAGCCCCAGCCCTGCAGACTTTGTCCCAGTGGGGTATGCTGGTGGGGTACAGATATATTAGAATGTGGTGAGGGGAGGAAATGATACTTTTGCTGCAATTCTATGGCAGTTTCACCTGTGTATGAATGCAATACAAATTCTGTGGATCCGGGAGAGGGATCTTATGTATCAGCAAACTATGTAAATCAAGATCACTATTCTGGTCCCTCTGATTTTTCCTCCTCTTTTGTCTTGTTCTGATCCTATGTATTGAATTGTGTTCTCCCAAAATTCATACGTTGATACACTAATCTTCAATATAGCAGAATGTGACTGTGGACATAGGGCCTTTAAAGGAGTAATTAAGAGGAAATGAGGTCACATAGGTGAGCCCTAATCCAGTAGGACTAGTGTCCTTATTAGAAGAGGAAAAGACCACAGAAATATGTATGCCCAGAGGAAAGGCCATGTGAGGGCACAGGAAGAAGGTGACCATCTGCAGGCCAAGGAGATACGTCTCAAGAGAAACCAAACTCATCAACACCTTCATCTCAGATTTCCAGTCTCCAAACTGTGAGAAAATAAATTTCTGTCATTCAGGCCACTTGTTGTTGTTCAGTAGCTCAGTTGCGTCCAACTCTTTGTGACCCCATGGACTGTAGCATGCTAGGCTTCCCTCTCAGGCCAGTAATCTGGTGTGTTTTATGGCAGTCCTAAGCCAAAGAATACAGCTGATCACATAGCCAATGCTGTGCTGGAAAGGTCTTAGTACAAGAAAATTTTCCCTTCCTAGCCCTGCCTACGACCATTCTGGGATATTCAAACATGAACACTTAGTTTATCTTTTTATTTTGTTATTCTTTAAGTTCAAAGAAGCTCTTCTTGAATTAAGAAATCCCTTTGTGAGGTATAATTAGAATTTGGGGCCAAGCCAAGAAAAACCTCCGGAGGTTTCTCTTTGCTCTAGGAATAGGACTATAAATTTTAGTGAATTGGTTCAATATTCTTCAAGTTCGAGGCCTTGCCCAGTCCCTGCTGTTATTACCTACATAAGAAAAGAAATTGACTCGATGTCATTCTAGAATGATGAACCATGCCTTTCTTAAAAACAGGAAGCTGGCTTCTTTCCATAATGTACATTTAATGATTGGAACCATTTATTTTTCTTCTCAATTCTCTCACTTAATTTAGGGTTAAACCACACCTATTCTCTTGCCTCTTAAACACACACATATTATATATATATATATATATATATATATATATATATTATACATATATATATATATATATATATATATATATATATATACACACACACACACACACACACACACACACACACACACACACACAGATCTGTATATATATACAATACATGTAATATAAATCTATTGATTATATATGTATATATTTATAATATGTATGCGTGCATACATGCTAAGTCACTTCAGTTGTGTTTGACTCTGTGTGACCCTATTGACTTTAGCCCACCTGGCTCCTCTGTCCATGGGATTCTCCAGGCAAGAATACTGGAGTGGGTTGCTGTGTCCTCCTCCACGGGATCTTCCCAACCCAGGGATTGAACCCATGTGTCTTATGTCTCCTGGGTTGGCAGATGGGTTCTTTACCACTAGTGCCACCTGGGCAGCCCATATAATATGTATACACAATATATGTTATGCATACTTATATACACATATACAGATATAAACTTCAATACCAATAAATTACAATATTAAAGAATGGACCAAAATAACATTTTTTTTATGGGACAGGGACAAATCTTAATAGTCTGTCAGAAGTTTGGTGGAATTGAGAGCCAGTAATAATATGAAAAACCTACTGGACTGTAGTTGTAGGATTGATTCCACAGCTGACTGCGCTCAAGTGTCCCTATCTATAAAAGGAGTATATTAGGCTAGATCATCTCTAATTCTGTCATGGAAGAATTCTATAACAAAAGGTGAAAATATATATAGTTGGAAAACTAGCTGGTTTTGCATATTATTTGAACCTCCACCTTATCCTCCCACTTTATCCTGAGTTGAAAATTCTAAGTGAACCTGGTACTTATCTAGTGACAATATCCCAGTCATACCTCCAGGTAATCTATACTTAGCATTTGAAATTCACACTCTAAGCCAAGATATTCAAACCCAATACCTCTAGGCCAGGAAGGAATGAGTGGGGTCAGTGGTGAGCTGAAGAGCAGAGCACGTAGACTGTCTGAAGGGTGTACCCAAGATTCTACTCTATGTGATGTGGCTGTTATGAAACATGAGAGGATCCATGGTTGCCAGATATTCAGATTTTCTAAGAGAAGCCTAATATCCAAATTTTAATATGAAATTTTTAAAAAGTTGGCAACTAATACTGGCTTTTAAAAAAATTTTTAGAGGGCAAATAAACATACCCACCATTATTCTGTAATATTCCCGCAATTCTCAAAGTCAGAGCAATGCAAGCATGAACAAAGCTAGTGGAGGTGATGAAATTCTAGCTGAGCTATTTCATACCCTAAAAGATGATGCTGTGAAAGTGCTGCACTCAATATGCCAGCAAATGTGGAAAACTCAGTAGTGGCCACAGGACTGGAAATGATCAGTTTTCATTCCAATCCCAAAGAAAGGCAATGCCAAAGGATGCTCAAACTACTGCACAATTGTACTCACCTCACATACTAGCAAAGTAATGCTCAAAATTCTTCAAGCCATGCTTCAACAGTATGTGAACTGTGAACTTCCAGATGTTGAAGCTGGATTTAGAAAAGGCAGAGGAACCAGAGATCACATTGCCAACATCCGTTGGATCATTGAAAAAAGCAAGAGTTCCAGAAAAACATCTACTTCTGCTTTATTGAATACACAAAAGCCATTGACTGTGTGGATCACAACAAACTGTGGAAAATTCTTAAAGAGGTGGGAACAGCAGACCACCTGACTTGCCTCCTGAGAAATCTGTATGCAGGTCAAGAAGCAACAGTTAGAACTGGACATGGAATGACAGACTGTTTCCAAATTGGGAAAGGAGTACATCAAGGCTGTATATTGTCACCCTGCTTATTTAACTTATATACAGAGTACATCATGAGAAATGCCAGGCTGGATGAAGCACAAGCTGGAATCAAGATTGCTGGGAGAAATATCAAGGAGCTCAGATATGCAGATGACAGCACCCTTATGGCAAAAATGAAGAGGAACTAAAGAGCCTCTTGATGAAAGTGAAAGAAGAGAGTGAAAATGTTGACTTAAAACTCAACATTCAAAAAGCTAAGATCGTGACATCTGGTCCCATCACTTCATGGCAAATAGATGGGGAAACGATGGAAACAGTGACAGATTTTATTTTCTTGGGCTCCACAATCACTGCAGATGGTGACTGCAGTCATGAAATTAAAAGACGTTTGCTCCTTGGAAGAAAAGCTATGACCAACCTAGACAGCATATTAAAAAGCAGAGACATTACCTTGCAAACAAAGGTCCATATAGTCAAAGCTATGGTTTTTCCAGTCATCAGGTATGGAAGTGAGGTTTGGACTATAAAGAATTCTGAGCACTTAAGAATTAATGCTTTTGAACTGTGGCATTGGAGAAGACTGTTGAGAGTCTCTTGGACTTCAAGGAGATCCAACCATTCCATCCTAAAAGGAAATCAGTCCTAAATATTCATTGGAAGGACTGATCCTGAAGCTGAAACTCCAATTCTTTGGCCACCTTATGTGAAGAAGTACTCATTGGAAAAGACCTTGATGCTGGAATAGATTGAAGGCAGGAGGAGAAGGGGATGGAAGAGGATGATATGGTGGGATGTCATCACCGACTCTATGGAGTGAGTTTGAGTAAGCTGTGGGAGTTGGTGATGGACTGGGAAGCCTGGCGTGCTGCAGTCCATGTAGTCACAAAGAGTCTGACACAACTGTGTGACTGAACTGACTGACGCAAGCATTCCCTGGCACTGGATTCATGATGTCCACCTCTGTGCAATGTCTGTGACAGTGGTTTAAAAACTGTTCCCTCAGAGTCCAGCAGATCCTCAAGGCTTCTTCATGACTATCTAAGGAGTCCTACTAAGAAAGGGACTGTCTTATTATTATTTTGACTGGGCCTAAAATTTCATTTGAACAAAGGGTTGCTTCCACAAATACATGTGAAATGTTTGATATCATATTGATTACATAACAAGCACTACTTAACTGTTAGCTACTACTATTAGTAAAGAGTTTTTAAGATATATTCTGTAGGAATCTTGAGTTAATGTCCTAATTATTCTACCATGTTGTTCTGAAGAAAGACTAGTTTTCAGTTTCATGAAACTCAAAAGCATTTTAAAGCATCTTTAAAATTTTTATGATATCCAGAAATAGCTATACCTTATTGTGTAAGGCTTTAATGTGCAAATATCTGAAGAAAGCCTTTGGTATTTTGCAACTTCACTTTTGCTATTTTTGCTTTTAGATTAAAACAAAATTTACAGTTTAATTTTTTTTATCTAGGTTACCCACAGCTGGGACTGACTTGGGGGATTTTACCTTTGGATCTGGGAGTACAAATACATCCATCAATATTCTATTTCCCAAAGGTATGCTAATTCTCATGAATAATCACTACCATCATGGCAAATTTTCAGAGAATATAACTGGATCATTCTCCTGCAATTGCTATAAAGAAAGTCTTGTATTAGAAGCTACTTAACTTGATGATCCTGTCACATTCTGGCCCCTGACCTACCTTTCCAGTCTTGCACTCCAACAATGAAGAATATTTCACTTCCTTTCTTTGCATACAGCATTCTCCGTGCTCAGAATGCTTATTATCTCCCTTCGATTGTCAAAATCTTTTCCATTTTTCAAAGGAGGTTTCAAATTCTGCCTCTTCCAGGAAACTTTCTTATTCCTTCAGTATTATAATCACCTTGCACCAGCCCTGGCATTTTCTTCCTTTGAGACCTCTTAGTTGTTTATTGTTGTCTCTTTTAAAGAACTCACCAAGCCCTTATTTGTGTATGCATGCATTTTATAGTTTCCTACCAGATTTTCTACTTCATGAGGGTATGTATCAATATCAATAGATAATCAACATTTTCTGAAGTAATATTGCACATGTAATTAAAGAAGAAATGACCTTGTACCTTTGCTTTGAGATATTGACTCTTGGTTCCCTTTTAACTCTCAAGTGCTAAGCCCTTCTATAGCCAGTGGTTATAATAGCACCTCACTTATTTTCCTTCAATCACATTGGAGCTCAAGTGATATATGGGGCAAGACATTTTCTCTTATTTTGTTCTTATTGATATCACCTTCTCTTGGCTCTGTAACATTCCATATTCTCAGTGATATCTTGAGTTCTTAGGTATCCTAGAATGTTCTGGAGACCCCTTGTGAGATTAGGGCAAATTTAGATTGGGAAGCTTACTGTTATTTAATATTGCCAAAATTTCTCACAGAAGGCTGTATAAATGTTGAAATTCACTTTCCTTAGGCATAAGGGTTCTCCTTATAGAATAACCTAAGCACAAAGTGGCTTTCAGACACTGACTCTCTGGTGTATGAGAGCTCACAGATGATAAGTGAACACCTGCATCTCAACAGCCACATGACTGTCATGAAGAACTGGCTCCTCTCTGTCCTACAAACCAGGTGCCCACACATTCCCCTTTATCTAGAAGAGAACCTAGTTATGCTTGTTGTTCCTGTGTAAAGATTAATACTGATCCCTTGCTCCCTCAAAAATTATCTCTGTTTAGATAATAAAGTATATGGTCCCTCTACTCATAAAGTCTGAACTCAGTTCAATATTGGAAGCCTGTGAATCAAGAGGGAATCAGGAACTAAAGTGGAATGAAGAGAAGACATACTCCTTAGAGCTGGAAACTCCTTCTTTCTGAGTTCAGTGCATTTAATAAGATCCTGCAATTTAGAGTGATTTCTTTTCTTCTTAAGATGTCCCTCATGACTCCGCGGAGAAGGAAATGGCAACCCACTCCAGTGTTCTTGCCTGGAGAATCTCAGGGGCGGGGGAACCTCGTGGGCTGCCATCTATGGGATCGCACAGAGTCAGACATGACTGAAATGACGCAGCAGCAGCAGCAGCATGACTCCACAGGGCTATGGCAATGTGTGTTTGTGGAGCTTGGGTATGGTGTGGATGTAGAAGTGGATGCTCCTACTGGTAATATAGAGAGTCACTGATTTTCTTTCATAGTGGAATTGGCACAATTTAGCAACTATGTTAGCCAGGGAAATCAAAGGTTTTGCCAGCCAGTCTTGGAGACAGTGGGATATGACTGAACTGATTCTTGTGGTGGAAGAGGCATCTTTAGGAAATTTTTACCTCCTGGGAGATCCCTGAATTCAACTAAGGGCTCTGGATGATCAGGTGAACCTCTCATTGGCCTTGCCCCGATTACATTATTAACAATAGAATTTACATACCCGTTTGTTTTTCTGAGCTCTATACCATAATATTTTAAGCTTGCTTATCCTTCCAATGTCCTTGTGAGCTCATACCTCATCTTTGAGATTTAGAGATTATGCTCTTTTTCTTGGCTATTCAGTGACTGGGCTATGCAGACTGCTACACAGACTATGAAGACAAAACTCCAGGTGAGTTTGAAAAGAGACAGAGATTTATAATAAAAGAATAGATGGCAGAAGACTTACTTTGAAGTTTGACTTCAAAGTAAGTCAAGAGACTTTGCTCAGATTTCTCAGTTTATTCTTAACTCCCATCTCTACTCCCAATCACACAGTGGATTCTCAACCATGTTACTGCTACTGCTGCTTCTAAGTTGCTTCAGACGTGTCCGACTCTGTGCGACCCCATAGACTGCAGCTCACCAGGCTCTGCCGTCCCTAGGATTCTCCAGGCAAGAATACTGGAGTGGGTTGCCATTTCCTTCTCCAGTGCATGAAAGGAAAAAGTGAAAGTGAAGTCGCTCAGTCGTGTCCGACTCTTAGCGACCCCATGGACTGTAGCCTACCAGGCTCCTCTGTCCATGGGATTTTCCAGGCAAGAGTATTGGAGTGGGGTGCCATTGCCTTCTCCGCTCAACCATGTTATCTGAACACAAACTGATCTAATCAATTGGCTCAGGAGCATGATAACCTGGATATTATCTGGGGGCTAAGGGAAACATCATGTAAAAATTAAAGTCATCAGTGATATTTTCTGAGTTTTCTGAATAGGTTTTCTGCAATGCAATGGTTAAAAGCATGAGCACTATAGCTAGTGTGGAGAGGGTCACATTCTTATTCCCCCACTTACTGGCTGTGATTCAGGCCAAGTTGCTGTTGTCTCTAAATCTCGGGTCTCCCGTCTGTAAAATAAGGATGATGATGCTAATGGTAATGATGAAGAATTTACTTTGTAGAGTTGTTAGGAAGCATTTGTAAGACAATGCAGGTTGAGAATTTAGCACTGTGTCTGTCATGTATAAATGACTGGGTCTTTGTGTTAATCCTGTGTTTCTGATGCTATGACATCCAGGGCCTTGTTGATCCTGGACAGGCTGCTCCTCCCAGGGCTAGCCAATTACTTGAGATAGTAAATGACTCACTTGCAAGGGTGCTTTCATATGTGCAAACTCATCAGTCCAGAACTCAAACCTCCATCACCCTCTCTCTTGGGCGTAAATTCAGAGCCACTCTTTCTCTGCCTTAATCATCCCATGACCAAGTGTCAGACATCTAGGGACAATCCTTATGCCCCAGAGTCCACTGAAATTTTTCAAAGTACCAATCCTAACCTGCTTTTCCTGTCTCACCCACTCCTTCCCCTAGAAGCCACAGGAAAGGCTCTTGCCTGCATTTTCCACTTGCTCCTTCTGCCTCCTGACTGACGGGTGCTTCTGTGTTGGCCGCTGTGTGGTAGGAGCATGTCCCTTTCTTTTGGGAACTGTGAATAACTATCTTATCAGTAACAACTTGGATTAGAAGACAGGAGTTTTGAGTTCCAGTTTTAAAACTATCACATTTTACTTGAGTAGATTTCTCAATCGAGATCACAGATTCCTTGCTTTTAAAACAAGTAAATAAAATAATACAATCAGGTTGATAAAAAACATGATTATTAGAAAGATAAAATGAGAATGTATAGGAAAGATTTTGAAAATATAAGTTGGGAAATATGTTACATAGGGACATCAGTGACCCAATTTGATGAATAAAGAGCCATCTTATTTCCAATAATAAAGAAATGTTGTATATCTCAATCATTTTATGCAGGAAAGATAATGAGGCTAAGCTAATATAGACACCATATCTAGGGAAATACATGCTAAACAATAAATGAACAATGCATGTGATGAATTATGCATGATTTTAAATTAGTTAATGAAATAGATTCATATTAAATGATAATGAAGGATTTCTGGGCCTACTTTTGAGTTTGATGTTAAAGTAAATCACTGTGCTAGAATTCCTCCTGACAGACATGGCAGTGTAAATCTCTCCATGTGGCCTACTCAATGCATCCTCCTTAATGAGGAAGGAGGAAGGTTGGAAGTATTACAGTGCTGAAATACAGAAGTGAAGCTGTGGGTGGATAAGGGACTGAAATGTGGAGAAAGAAAATAGCAGGTAGGCGTTTGCTTATGAATGAATGTTTTCAGCAAAGGCCCTACAGTTCAGTCTCCACTGAGGAGCGGGGGCTCTGTTTCCTCCCTGAACTCTACTATCCAATTTTGCCGTTTCTTCTTTTTTGAGGTTTCTTTTGTCATGTGGTGATTTGCCTTCCATGAGTCCTGTTTTCCATGCTTTTTAGCCAGTTAGCTCAGCTGGTGGTAATGAGGCCATCGATCAGTTCTGGAGGCAGCACGGGTGGCGGGGGGTGACATTCATCGTTTGTTGATGTGTTTCCCTGGCTGGAGCCAGCTGTCAGGCTTTCTTGCAAAAATAGTGGAAATGTTGTTGTCAGAACCTACTGCCTTCTCTAATTGAATACTCACAACTTCCCTTTGAGCTGGTGTTTACCCTTCATTAGTCAGCAAACATGGGCAACTGGAGGACAAATTTATGGCGAACTTCCGATTCTAGTAAGCAACCAACCTAGAAAGTAAGATCAAAGCTCTCACTTCAAAGCTTGTGCTCTTATCCAGTGATTACTTCTCAAATGTTTATGTGGTCACAGAGATATGGGTAAGAGTAGACCTAAATGCATGAGGAGTATTTGTCATCACTTGGAAAAACTCCAAGTATCTTGTCTATGGCTTTGTTTTTGTATATGAAAGATGGCACATGCCCATTTGGCTCCCTGTGTTTGTACCTGGTTCTCGTTCTTGACCTTTATAGAGGTAGAAATAAGCAAATGACCAGGCAAACAACTACTAATCCTAGTAATTTATAAGCAACCTCTGTGAAATGAATGAATGCTTCAAATGCACTAGACTTTTTCTTACCCCTGTTGGACTATTATTTTCCTCTTCAGGGATATATACTTCTCTCACCCACAAACTTGGAGACATATCATAGACTGGGGAACTCCTTGATTGTGTTTTGGATCTTCTGGCACCTGCTTCAAGATCAAGTTACATTCTTTTTTTTTGATTGAACTATAGTTGATTTATACTATTGCGTTAGTTTCAGGTGAATAGCAAAATAAATCAGTTATATCTATCTTTTTCTTTTTCAGATTTTTTTCCATTGTAAACTATTCCTAGATATTGGATATAGTTCCCTGTATTATACAGTAGGAACTTGTTGTTTATTTTTTATACAGTAGTATGTATATGTTAATCTTGAACTCTTAATTTATCCCTCCCTCTTTTTCCCCTTTGGTAACCATAAGTTTGTTTACTATGTCTCTGAGTCTATTTCTGTTTTGTAGCCAAGTTTACATGTACTATTTTAGATACTCCATATAATACAGAGGAATCAGAAAGTACTTTTCTTTTTGTGACTGTCTTATTTCACTTAGCAGGTCCCCAAAATTCATCCATGTCAGAATTTCCTTCCTTTTCAAGCCTGAAAAATATTCCATTGAATGCATATACCGCATTTTTTTATCCATTCATCAGTCAACGAACATTTGGGTTGCTTCCATCTTTGAGCAATTATTGTGACGAGTGCTGGTATGAATACAGGTGTGCAAATAAATATCTGCTCAATAACCTGCTTTCAATTCTTTCAGATATATACCTAGAAGTACAATTGGTGGATCATATGGCCATTCTATTTTTTATTTTTTGAGGAACCTACAGACTTTTCCCCTAATAGTTGCACCAATTTATAATCTCATCAGTAGTGCACAAGAATACCAATTTGTCCACCTCCTCACCAACACTGGTGATTTTTAAAAGACTTTTTATTTTGTATTGGGGTTAACAAACAATTAACAAACAATATTGTGATAGTCTCAGGTGAACAGTAAAGGGACTCAGCCATACATATACATGTATCTTCCCATCCAGGCTGCCACATAACACTGAACAGAGTTCCATCCACAAAACATTGAAAAGAGTTCCAGGTGCTATACAGTAGGTCCTTGTTGGTTATCAGTTATAAAATAGTAGTCTGTACACATTGTTCCCAAACTCCCTAAGTGTCCCTTCCCTTTTTTTTTTCTCCAGCAACCCTAATCTCATTCTCAAAGTCTGTGAGTCTGTTTCTGTTTGTAGCTAAGTTCATTTGTATAATTTCTTTTTAGATTCCACTTATAAAGGGTTGTATGAAATAATGCCATTTGCAGCAACATGAATGGATGTAGAGAGTTTCATACTGAGTGAAAAAAGTCATACAGAGAAGGAGAAATACCTATTTTTAGTTTTTAAAGGAACCTTTATGCTTTTTTCCATAGAACAGTCATATACCTACTTACGTTACTACCAGCAGTGTAGGAAGGTTCCCTTTTCTCCACACCCTCTCCAGCATTTATTATTTTTAGACTTTTAATAATGGCTATTCTGACTGATAAATTTCTTCATGTAATCTCCTGATTTATGCAACCATCCACAGGTGGGAATTCCTAAGCATTAATTTTATTAACCACATATTTGGCAGTTAACATTTAAGGAAGAATATTGCTAGCTAATGTTCCTGTCTGTACACTGTGTCCTGCGAATCATTTGTGAAAAAGGGCCACATCATGTTCCTTCTGTCTCCAGCACTGTATATGATGTTTGCTACACAGGAAGTGCTGAGTAAATGCTGCTTATTTCCACCTGGGCTCCACTGGAGAACTCTGAGGAGTTCTGTGAGTTCATCACTTGGAGTATATCTAAGTACTAACTTGATATAGATAACAAATTACAGGTTATGATAAATTTAAGATAATTCCATAGAAATATTGCATGAGTAATGGAAACTGCAGAAGCTGCCTGCCTCTACTTGTGGCTCAGTGAACTACAAAATATTTTATTCTAGTTGAGGAAGCTGATCAGCATTGAAGGGAAGCATAAAGAAGAATCCTGGCTTTGAAGATTCCCGAATCACATGTGCTGAGCCCCTCTGTCTTCTCTGTTCCAGGAGGCATTCGTTTCCACATATGTCCTGTATATTAAGCCTCTTAGGGATTAAGCAAAGTGCATTTGTTTGCATGTACATGGGAGTATGATAGTCTCAAAATCCATATTTAATGGATATCTAATCCTCTTAGTTCTATAGTGTTTGTATGTACATTAAAACATAGCTTAGCTAAGAGTAATTATTTGCTTTTTCCACTTTCCCCCTGTAAGTATGAAGAAATCAGGCCCAGGCTTCTTGAAGATTATGCTAGCAGCCAAATCAAAGTCAAGTGGCTATCATTGAAAACCACAATAATCCAAATTATAATAATCAAATAATTGGGTGTTAGGTCAGTGAATTCAGGGAAAGATCAGCTTCAAATTGTTACCCTGTGATGGTTACATTTCCCCTCGAATTCAGTATATAGAAGTAGATTAATTTTCACCAGGTCTTCTGAATGAGACCTGGTGGGAATAGAAGCTAGTTTTTCCTCTCTGGTATGTTACTTATGTTGTTTGAGTATTTTTCCTCCCTCCCAATTCTTCATAAACACCTACTAACTGATTCCCCATTGTACTTTGGGAATGCATATAATTAAATAAATTTTTTAAAATTAATGGAACAGAAACACTGACTATAGTTTTTTATTCCTTTTTCGTATCCTCAGTCATAAATCTATTTCCCATGCATTGTTACTAGAATCACACATTGTGAAACTTTATGACTTCATTTTAGGATGATTTCTTTAAGATATTCTACTAGAAACCTGTGAAAACATGCCTCTGAACATAATGTTTTCACACAGCATGTATACTATTAATTTTTTGAAAATGCACTTTCTAAAACCTATTACACTTGTCATACTATGATGGAAACATTTACTCCTGGAAATGGTGTTAAGGCCATAAAGACAAGCAGCCCCAGAAGCTGTGTCATTACTGTTACCTTATGTGTACGTACATCCTCTCCTGCCAAACACCAGCTTTCATCAAGTTCACAAGTACACGAGAAGGCAATGGCAAAATCAGGCTTTTGAAAGTTCATTTGGGGAATTGGCATTTTGTTTGAGCCCTTCCCTACCATATTAGTCATTTGGGGCTGCCTTACCATAGACTGACTGGCTTCAACAACAGGAATTTATTTCTCATTGTTTTGGAGGCCGGGAAGGCTAAGACCAAGGTACCAAGGTAATTTGGTTTCCTGGTGAAGACTATCTTTCTGTTTTGAAGAAGTTCATGTTTTTACTGTGACTTTATATAGAGGAGAGAGAGGAAGAAAGAGACAGCGAGAGAGACAGAATGTGAGAGCAAACATTCTTTTGTTTATTCTTATAAGGGTATTAATCTCATCTTGAGGGCCTCATCTAAGCTTAATTATCTCCCAAAGCCCCATCTCCAAATACCATCACACTAGGGGTCAAGACTTCAACATATGAATTTGTTGTGTGTGTGGGTAGCACAATTTAGTCTTCAGTACATACTCTGTTTAAGCTATAACAGAGGGCTAATAGTTCAAGGAAATATAAATGTGAACTTGACTCCAATCTTTCCTCCAGGCCTAGCCTCTTTATATCTCTTCAGTTTATCAAGCTTCCTTTCCACTATACATTCTACCCATCCCACCTGTGCTCAGGCCAGTCCCTCTGCTGGTCTTTGCTCCTGCCCCATCATTCATGTCTAAACTCTGCCTGTCCTTCAACATATATCTCAAATGCTGACCCTTCTAAGCAGTTTCTGCTGCTCACAACCAGAAATCATTTATTCAACACTCTTGCGGCCCTGGCCTCTGGAATACACCCCCTTGAGCCCCTACCATTTTAAAGTATGTATTACTCTTACATGAGAATCTGTCCTTCTCCTTTAATGGTAGCTAGATTTTAGTCAGATATGGTAAGACAGGCAGAGCACAGAAATGATTGCCATGAAGACAGAAGTTGTTATCACACTCACAGGCCCCTGGATACAGGCACAGCATAGCATGTACGGCTGCATGGGAAGCAAGGAGCAGAGATGAGCAGGCAGAGAGAGGGCGGGAGTCGTGGACTGGACCCTTCCTATGGCTTCCACAGGAGGAGAGAAGAGAAGCCAGGAAAGCAGGTGTAGGATTTGGGGTGGTTTGAATGGTTGCTGTGGGCTCTGGGTTACTGGGGCTATAGGCTCTAGGGGCTCCCAGGAAAGTTGTTTTCTTTAACTCTGTAGAAATTAATTGGTTCTTGGAGGGGAGTCTCTCCTGGTTCATCGAAGCTTCAGATATCAGAGTGTCAAAAATAAAGTAAGAAAGTACAGTTAATATGCTTTCCTTTGCTCAAAACCCCTCTTAAATAGCTCCATGAACAGAGGAGTTTATTGAGAAGATCAGGAATGAGGATTCTTGACGTATGAAACTTTAATAAAATCACAGTATCAAGCCTTGATGATAGGAGGCTGAGGTGGCTGGGGCTGGAAGGTTGTTGAGATACATTCTCAGAAACTCCATCTTCTGCTCTCTCTGCCTCCTTCTCTTCCATCATGCTTCTTCCCATTTTCCATGGACTGCTCTACCCTCTTACCCTAGGTTTTTTTCCTTCCTTGCAGCTTTTTCCTGCTTGTGTTTCTTTCTTCTCATTATTTTCATATAAATTCCCACTCTGATCCCTCGTGGCCGTATTCTAGCTGTGTGCTCATTGGTACCAACCTTCAGTTGCTGCAAACACACTGATGCTTTCCATGCTACAGGGTCTACATTCCTATGAGAGGTCTGTGTTTGACTTTACAGCTTGGTAGAGCAAAGCTTGTGGGACCTAAGTAGATAGGACAGTTTCCCTAAGAAGAAGTGGTGGGTGTGGCAGGGTCCATGATTAACACATGTGATCAGTGTTTAGTTTAAGAACGGAAAAAACTCACAGACTTTCATCCTTAAGAAGCTGCACCCTAGAACAGGGGAAATGGTTCATATGAATAGTATCATTCATGTGAAAAGCTCTATTGTTGTTCAGTCGCTCAGTCGTGTCCAACACTTTGCGACCCATGGACTGCAGCACACCATGCTTCCCTGTCCTTCACCATCTCCTGGAGCTTGCTCAGACTCATGTCCACTGAGTCCGTGATGCCATTCAACCATCTTGTCTTCTCATCCCCTTCTCCTGCTACCTTTAATCTTTCCCAACATCAGGGTCTTTTCCAGTGAGTTGGCTCTTTGCATCAGGTGGTCAAAGTATTGGAGCTTCAGCTTCAGCATCAGTCTTTCCAATGGATATTCAGGGCTGATTTCCTGGTTTGATCTCCTTGCAGTACAAGGGACTCTCAAAAGTCTTCTCCAATACCACAGTTGAAAAGAGAAAGAGAAAGTTGCTCAGTCATGTCTGACTTTTTGCAACTCTGTGGACTGTAAAGTCCATGGAATTCTCTAGGCCAGAATACTGAAGTGGGTAACCTTTCCTTTCTCCATGGGATCTTCCCAACCCAGGGATCGAACCCAGGTCTCCTGCATTCAAAAGCATCAATTCTTTGGCACTCAGCCTTCTTTATGGTCCAACTTTCACATCCATACATGACTACTGGAAAAACCATAGCTTTGTCCACACAGGCCTTTGTCAGCAAAGTAATGTCTGTGCCTTTTAATATGGTGTCTAGGTTTGTCATAGCTTTTCTTCCAAGGAGCAAGCATCTTTTAATTTCATGGCTGCAGTCACCATCCACAGTGATTCTGGAGCCCAAGAAAATCAAGTCTGTCACTGTTTCCATTGCTTCCCCATCTATTTGTCCTTAAGTGGCAAATAGAAAAATCTCTATGCAGAACAGCAAATATGGATATAAGGATAAAATTAAAAAAAAAATTTTTGTTTGGAGTATAGTTGATTTACAATGCTTTAATTTCAGGTCCACAGCAAAGTGAATCAGTTACTTATTGGTAGTGATAATAATAACATCAGTAATAATATCTAACATATGTATTACTTATAAGATTCCAGTAAATTGTTACAAGTCCTTTACATATGTGTCTTCATTTAATCCTCAAAACAGCACTGTCAAAGGCTTTATTAATATAATCATCTTACAAATTATAAAACTATAGCACAGAGGTTAAGTTCTTTGCCCAGGAACACACAAATAATGTCATAGCTGAGATGCAAACTCAGAAATTCTGACAAATGTTTATACTGGTAGCACTAGATATACTTCCACTATAAGTGGACAATATTTTCCATATTATTCTGATGTGACATATCAGACTTCATACTGGAATAGCCTAAAAGCCTGTACTTTAAGCAATTCAGTAGTCTACTTGCAGTATTCCATATTCTTCTGATGAAAACTTGTCTGAATATTAGTAAAGTTATTACTGTTGAGAAATGACTTTAAGGAGAGAATAAACATATATAAGAATACAGAGATTATGTGGTTTATATGCATAGTTGATATTTTTAGAGACATTCATAGCTTTCAGGGAATGGACATTTGGGAAAATACACATAATTGTACTGGTGACTTGGGCTTACTCTTCTGCAGGAAGGATAAGAACTGCCATATTAACAGGATTCTCTTGCCTCTTGTTGGGATGCAACATAGCCTTCCATGGGGAAAATATTCAATTGACAAGCAACTGGAAGTTTCATTTTATGAATTTCACTGAAACAGTCACAATATCAACCCTGCCTCGTTGAAACAAAAGAGCTCTCTGCAGCTCTCAACCCAAACAAACAGATGGTAAGCTAGTACTTTCTATACACATTGCTACTCATGTATGTTTTCCAGCATCTTGGCTGCCAGGGGATGCCAGTGCTAGTGTAAATATGTCATTGATAATTTGTCAGTTTGCCCTACTAATGACAGAAACTGTGACTATCAAAATGATTAAAAAATTGTCTAAGCAATAGCTGTCAACTCAGAAATTTTGAAGAGTATCTTTGCAGTGGAACAAATATGAGGACAGCAAGTTGATCTGGATCTTAATAGGTACCCTTTTACTACATAGGGGCCATGTAATTCCCACTGATGGCTTGTAAGAGAAGCCCTATGAGTTCAGTGACTTTCTTATGTGGGTATATATGGGAAAAAACAACAAGGCTTCCATCAACATTTTAAAGTATTCTAGAAGTTCATATTTTCTTTGCTATCATTTTCTTTTTTCCCTATTATTTGTATGCATGTCCCAAATCTAATACACAGAGAGAAACTATTCTTTAAAAAAAATAATGATTTTTATTTTATTGAACCAAGATGGAATGTCACTTTTTAAAAGTAAGCAAACTCCATGTCATGTTTTGTTTGTTCACTTCATGTATAAAATGCATTCAGCTGTGTGCCTTGAACAAAGCAAGAGACACATACAGTCATCTCAAGAAATACACTGAGTTGAAAGATTTACAAACTGAAAGCAACCCAAGGAAAAATAAAATGTTGATTATGCTGTTTCAGAAGCTGGATCAAGAAAGAGGGAGTAAACGAATAAGATACATATTTACAGCAGAAGACAAAAAAAAAAGAGAAAAATCTCCATTTTGAAAGTCATTTCCATATTAGAGAAATTGGTAATAGTCTACTTGCAGTAATCTGCAGTGTTTGAAAATACTTTAGTATATTCCTGAAAAATCACTAAAATTCTTTGTGCATACAATTCTATTTCAGCTCCTTCCAAACTGGCTAGATTTCTTCTTTTGTTTATCAGTTTGATGATGCTGTTAACAAAAACCACAACTAAATCCAAAATAATGTCCTGGCCTAGAAACAAGTCATATAAACTGCAAATAAATGTATTTAGAAAGATATTAGTATCTTGCATCAAAAGTACATGTTAAAATATTATTGCAGTGGCCCTTTGAAAAGGAAGTTGGCTTTGTTACTTTATTTACCTATTAGCTTTTATTGTAGACTGTAGTATATTTTGACATGTCTGCAGTAAAACTGTATTCTGATGCCACTTAGAACTGCAGAACTGTGCTAAATTCTTAGATAATGGAATAAAATTGCTGAGAAAACATGTTTAAGTCAACTATGGTTTGTCCGGTTTGGTTTAGAAGTGATTTTGCCTCACAAGGAAACAATGCAATTCCATAAAAGAGTAATGATTTTTTTAAAAATGGGAAAAGTTGTTGAAAATGTCACTTTTACCTTCTAGAGAGAAAATGTGGCAGGCTATGAGAGAAATCCTAGCCTGGAGGGCAGTCATCTCCTACAGAAAATGTAGGGAGGCGAGTGCAGTGTGAGTTGGCTGCACAGAAGTGCCTTCATTTTACTTTTATTTATTTATTTTTACCAAACAACAATGATCATGTAAATGTGATGTAAAATATTGTGTTAGTTTCAGGTATCCAGCAAAATGATTTGGATATCTACCTATCTACCTACCTATCTATCTATCTATGGCTTTCCTGGTGGCTCAGATGGGAAAGAATCTGCCTGCAATGCAGGAACCTAGGTTCATCCCTGGTCAGGAAGATCCCCTGAAGAAGGGAATGGCATTTTCTGATTCTTTTCCCTTATAGGTTATTATACAATATTTAGTAGAGTTCCCTGTGCCATACAGTAAGACTTTATCTACCATATACATAATAGTGTAAATATATATATATATATATATAAATCCCAAACTCCAAATTTATCCCTCCCTCTCCTGCCTTTCTCCTTTGGTAACCATAACTTTGTTTGCTGTATTTGTGGGTCTATTTCTGTTCTGTATATAAGTTCATTCATATCATTGTTTTAGATTCCACATATAAGTAATGTTATATGATATTTGTGTTTCTCTGACTTACTTCATTTATTCACCTATGATAATCTCTAGGTCCATACATTTTGCTGCAAATAGCATTATTTCATTACTTTTTATGACTGAGTAATATTCCATTGTATGTATACACCACATCTTCTTTATCTGTCCCTTTATCAATGGACATTTCAGTCATTGCCCTGTCTTGGCTACTGTGAATGGTGCTGCAGTGAACACTGGGGTGCGTGGATCTTGTTTTCCTTGGGCCTCCTACTGGGCCTTGGGGAAAAGCTCCAGTCCTATCAAAAGACCTTGTTTCTTCATCTCAGATCCCAGATCTCCCATTAGCGCTACAAACCTGGAGCACTTCCAAAGGGGCGGGTATTCTTGTGTAGCTTCTTAGTGGTCTTTAATATCCTAGCAGGCTGCTGAGGGGATTGAAAGTAGGGGCTTGGGTACTTGTATTACTGCCCTCTGATCTCCTCTGTGCTCCTACTTTTTTCTCATTAGGTTCTCATCAGGTTTATATTTGGACTCTTAGTCCTGGTCTTTGGGTCCTTCAAACCATGAAGAAATGATGTCATTGCCCTTGGTCCTTTGGTTTTCTCTCATTCCTCAAACCTGATCTACAAAGTGTGACTACAGAGCCCTAATCTTAATCCCATTATGAAGTGAAAGGTCATTTTTAGCATGTAAATCCTTATCCCTTACTCTAAAAAATTTTTCTCTCTTGGTGTTAAACTCTTACTCTAAAATTTAACAACTGCAATTTTCATGAATTTGTGAAAGCCGTATATGTTATCACCTTCTGACAAGCACTAAAGACTGTATGAGAATATGTTGAAATGTGTTTAGAAATAAATTTGGTAATGTGACATGAATGAGCGAGTTTGATAATAGTTATTGATTTATAGACAGGAAAACTCTTTTGACAGACCTATTTCCCTTCCCTGTTGCGAAGGGAATGATAAAGGGATCAGGGGATGAAATCCTCAAGTTTGCTTGGGCAAGTTTCTGTGTTTGAAACCATATCCAAATTATCTATGCTTTGAGAATTACCACATGAATTAAAGTAAATTGGCATGTTTAAAACAGGAAAAAAATGCCATCAATTATAACTTTGAATATGGTTTGAAAATATGATTAATAGTTTATCTTCCAGACATACTTGACTTACTCTGCTCAGTGTCTTAGCCACTGGAGTACTGATAAAACAAGTAGTGATAAGAGTGTTTTCAACTTGGAAAAAATTTATGGTTTGCTTGTATTACAGTTATATTGGCAAAAACTTATCTTTGTATACACAGTACTCCTGATTGTGGCCTCATTAATTTCTACTCTGGGTAGATGATCTTGAGATATATTTGGCAGTGGAATATGGCATAGTTAGGTTAAGGCAAGGTTAAAATACCTAATTATAGTACATTCCATAATTATTAGTTATTAAGAAAGCAAAGGCACTGATATAGAACCATAGAGAAATTATTTCACATCTTGCTTTCTATGAAGTATAGATCTTAGTAGCAAGCAGAGATCTTTCATGAAGGGTTCATGACAGGACAACACGTTTGTAAAAGTGGGAGAGACATAACTTGTGCTTCCTTATCACAGTTTGTTGAAGAGTTTGCTGTTCCCTCGGTTACTCAAGAAGAAAATAAATGGATGGGCAAAGCAAAACAGAAATCCGGAAGATGGCATAAGAAATACAAAATTGCCGTGTTGTACTGCTTCAGCCAGGCCTCCAGACTGACTCATATCAGGTATGCAGATGAAGCACATTATGGAGTTTTGCAAAAAGAAGCTGTGTGAGTATATAGCGTCACACACTTGGAAAACATGACCACCTTACCCTGTGAAATAGAAAATAGACTCTTCCTTACTTTACCAAAATTCCATTGCCTCTAGTTGGTGAGTCCAACCTGTGGGGTCTCTCTCCTTTCTAACACTGACTTGGAGGATGGGTATAACTTTTGCCTCTGGATTCCTCTGTAGACCAATAAAGTAAGTAGAAAGTCAATGTGATGTAAAAGAGGTTCTGGAATTTTCAGAGTTCACAGGCTCCTGTGAGTCTATGGAAGTAGCTCCAGAGTTGTTAGAGCAAATACACACATGCTTAGTCTCCTTTTGGGTTCTCCTGACATCCTGGCTGTGAAACAGTCCACTGTCTGGATGCCCTGAGTCTATACCCACCCCTGGTCTCCTCTGCTACATTGAGTATAAGCTGACCAAATAAGCTGTATCCTCTGAGAAGAATGAAGGCAGCCCCTCATAAGGAGAAGCTGCAACACCAGGAGATGCTGGACAAGCTGCCAGCAGGGCCAGCAGGGAGGTGATGGAGGAGGTAGATAGCAGCAGGTGGCAGGGAAGGAGGGCTGAAATCATGCTTGACAGTGGAAACTCAGCAGAGGCATATCTTTGGAATCACAATTGCTTTAGAGAAGAAAGTGTGCACAGCTGCAAGATAGTAAGAAAAGATATCCAGGTTGAAGCATGTCAAGGCAAAATAGGATCAGAAAAGAATTTCTTGTCAAAATGAATTGCTTAAAGAGTGTCAGGTGGTCTGACAAGGAAATGTGACTGGCACAACACCACTAATAGAGAGCACTGAGTACTAATAAGGCAACTGACATGAGCTTGACCAATTTATGAAAACAATACTGGTGAGAAACAAAAGATGTGATACTGAATAAAATGCTCTGATCAAGGACTTTATTAAACATTTTCCCCCCAGGAAAACACAGAAAATTATATTGAAATTAGATCATTCATAGCATATATAATTCCTATTAACATTTTGATATATTTATTTTCTCTGTTTTTCTATGCATACCTTTGTTCCTTACTTGATATTCTGCTATGCAAATAACTTTAAAATCCATCCTTTTTACTTGTTATTATCCCATGTTTTTTCACAACACTTAAATTATTAGTATACATCATTTGGAATGCTGCATTATATTGCATTCTTTGACTATATAAAATTTCAGTTCAGTTCAGTCGCTCAGTCGTGTCTGACTCTTTGCGACCCCATGAATTGCAGCACGCCGGGCCTCTCTGTCCATCACCAACTCCCGGAGTCTACCCAAACCCATGTCCATCTAGTCGGTGATGCCATCCAACCATCTCATCCTCTGTCGTCCCCTTCTCCTCCCGCCCGCAATCCTACCCAGCCTCAGGGTGTTTTCCAATGAGTCAACCCTTCGCATGAGGTGGCCAAATATTGGAGTTTCAGCTTCAACATCAGACCTTCCAATGAACACCCAGGATTGATCTCTTTTAGGATGGATTGATTGGATCTCCTTGCAGTCCAAGGGACTCTCAAGAGTCTTCTCCAACACCACACTTCAAAAGCATCAATTCTTCGGCACTCAGCTTTCTTCAGCGTCCAACTCTCACATCCATACATGACCACTGGAAAAACCATAGCCTTGACTAGACGGACTTTTGTTGGCAAAGTAATGTCTCTGCTTTTAAATATGCTATCTAGGTTGGCCATAACCTTCCTTCCAAGAAGTAAGCGTCTTTTAATTTCATGGCTGCAATCACCATCAGCAGTGATTCTGGAGCCCCCAAAAATAAAGTCTGACACTGTTTCCACTGTTTCCCCATCTGTTTGCCATGAAGTGATGGGACCAGATGCCATGATCTTAGTTTTCTGAACGTTGAGCTTTAAGCCAACTTTTTCACTCTCCTCTTTCACCTTCATCAAGGGGCTCTTTAGTTCTTCTTCACTTTCTGCCAAAAGGGTGGTGTCATCCGCATATCTGAGGTTATTGATATTTCTCCCTGCAATCTTGATTCCAGCTTGTGTTTCTTCCAGCCCAGCGTTTCTCATGATGTACTCTGCATATAAGTTAAATAAGCAGGGTGACAACATACAGCCTTGACGTACTCCTTTTCCTACTTGCAACCAGTCTGTTGTTCCATGTCCAGTTCTAACTGTTGCTTCCTGACCTGCATACAGGTTTCTCAAGAGACAGGTCAGGTGGTCTGGTATTCCCATCTCTTTCAGAATTTTCCACAGTTTATTGTGATCCACACAGTCAAAGGCTTTGGCATAGTCAATAAAGCAGAAATAGATGTTTTTCTGGAACTCTCTTGCTTTTTCGATGATCCAGCGGATGTTGGCAATTTGATCTCTGGTTCCTCTGCCTTTTCTAAAACCAGCTTGAACATCTGGAAGTTCACAGTTCACATATTGCTGAAGCCTGGCTTGGAGAATTTTGAACATTAATTTACTAGCGTGTGAGATGAGTGCAATTGTGCGGTAGTTTGAGCATTCTTTGGCATTGCCTTTCTTTGGGATTGGAATGAAAACTGACCTCTTCCAGCCCTGTGGCCACTGCTGAGTTTTCCAAATTTGCTGGCATATCGAGTGCAGCACTTTACTTAGCTGTTATTTTTGTTTGTTGATGTTTACATTATTTCTAATTTATTATATGCTTTTATCATTAATGCTATGACAAATACATTTTTCATGTAAGAACTACATCTTAAAATTATTTTTTTGGTTCTAATTGCTAGATATAGAATATTAGACAGAAATTTATTGTAAAATCTCTTAATTTATCTGACATTTTTCATACCAGGAGTCTTCCTACATTGTTTACAAGAGAACCTATCTCTTTCCTTGCTTAATGATGTTGAATATTTAAATTTCAAAGTCCTTTTTACTTAAGAGAAGAAAAATGGTATCTTCTTTAAAGTGTTTTCTTTAAATACCAGTAAGAGAGAACTTTTAAAATATATCTTATTCATATATCCAGCATGTATTTATGAGAAAATACTGTGTCTCAGTAATGAAGCAGGAGGTAGGGACTCAGAGGGTTGAAAAAAAAAAGTCCTTCATCTCATCTAGAGAGTGTAAATGGCATAGAAAAATGAAACAAGGTAATGAGAAAATATATTGGAGATGCCTATTTTTGAAAGACAGGTCAAGGAAAACCACTCTGAAAAGATGATATTTGACAAAATATAAATGCAGTGAATCTGGGGGCAAAGCATGCCGTGCAGAAGGGCTAGCTGGTCAGTGGCTTTGAGGTAGGCATATGTCTGCTGAAAGCAAAAATGTTAGCCGCTCAGTTGTGTCCGACTCTTTGCGACCCCCATGGACTGTAGCCTGCCAGGCTCCTCTGTTCATGGGATTCTCCAGGCAAGAATGCTGGAGTGGGTTGCCATTTCCTTCTCCAGGGTATCTTCCTGATCCATGGATTGAACCCTGGTCTCCCATATTTCAGGAAGATTGTTTACAGTCTGAGCCACCATTTGAGCAATTGTGAGGAGGATGCCATAGCGGGTAGAGAGTGAGAGGCATGGGTAACTATAGGAAGTTACTTTAAAGAAGTAGCTGGACATAAATTGTAGACCATGATAAGGAATCAGAATTTATTGGAAAGTCTATTCTTTCCCACTGATCTGCAGCACTTCCTCTGTTGTATATGAAATCCGTGTATGTTTAAGTCTGTTTCTGTTCTACTTCTCTGTGTGTCTATTCTTGTGTTAATGCCATATTGTCTTAAATGGTTTGGCTTTAAAATAAATCTAGGTATTTGGTATCATAGAAATTTCCATCTTGTTCTTTTTCTTCAGTGATGTCTTAAAGACATTGCAATTCTATATACATTTTAAAACTTAACTCGTTAAGATCAGTCAGTAATATGACAATCACAATAAAAATCGACTGAGATTTAGTTTGGAGTAAATCCAAGCTATAAATTGATTTGAAAGGGATGGAAATCTTTAAAATAGTGAGTCTTTCAATCCATAAATATGGTACCTCTCATAAGTTATTAAGACCATCTTTAATGTTTCTCAGGAAAATTTTATAAGTTTCCTTGCAGACGTTTTATATGTGTTTTGTTGTATTTATTGCTAAATATAATATATTTTGTACTGTTATAAATGTTATCTCTTTACATTTCTTTTATATTAACTATATATAAATAAAATCAATTTTTGTAAACTTACTTTGAATCTAGAAATTTCCATAAACTCTTCTATTAAATGAAAAATTTGTGTGTATATTTTGAAAATCTTATATATACAATCACGTCATCCAAAAGTAATGAGGCTGTTGTTCCTTTTATCTAGTCACATACTTTTCATTCCATTGCCAAACTGGATAGAACCTCCAGTATGAGACCCTCATCTTATGCATTCAAGAGAAATATTTTTACTATTTCACTATTAAGTATGAAATATAGTTCAAAAAACAGTTAGTTATATTTAGATGAAAGAATTGATTCTATTCTTAGTTTGAGAAGAGGTTTTTTTATTCTTTTTAATAGCACATTCATTATAATTTTTAATTTTACCATTTTTATCACATCTATTGAAATAACATCATTTTCCATTTAATCAAATAACTATTCATTGATGTTCTAATATTTAAACACCTTGTCTTCTTGACACATCATCAACTTGGTTTTGACATATTAATATTAAATTTTTTCTATATTGTCGAATTTTATTTTTTTTTATTTTTAAGATTTGTTACATGTATGTTCATAAGTGAAAATGATAACTACTTTCTCATTTTTTTCTTCATTGGATTTTGATTTCAAGGTTATGATAGTCTTGTAAAATGAGCTCAGATCATTCCTTCATTTTTCGTTTCCTGATGGGTAAGCAGGCAGGAAATATTTTTATCTATTAACTTTGTAAAATGTTCAGGAAAGCCACGTGAGACTAAACGTTTGTTTGTAGAAGGGCCTTATTTTTTAAAATTACTGATTCCATTTCTTTAACGGTTACAGGATAATTCAGAATCTCTCTTCCCTTCTTTCTCTTCCTCTCTCTCATTTTGGTAAGTTATCTTTTTAAACTTAAATTTTCCATTTTACTTAAAATTCAAAATTTATTATTATACAGCTAAAAATATCCCACATCATTTTAGTATCTGTAGTATCAAGGATGAAAATTTATTTTTTATTCCCAATATTGGTTTATTTATGTCTTTTGTCATAATCACTCCCTTCAATGTTTGCTTATAATTATTTTTAACTAAACTTTCTTTGCTGTTCCCCCTTATTTTTTATTTGTTTTCTGTTTGTTTATTATCTTTTGTTATAGTTAGTCTTTAAGGATTTACCTTCTTGAGATAAATATTTAACTCATTTCAAACTTTATTTCACCCCCAAATTCAATTCAAATTATTTTCTTTTTACTGTTTTATTTTTTTACTTATGACTTACTCATGAATAGGTTTCTTAATTTCCAAGAGTTTTTTGGCCATTAGTGTGATTTCAGTCCTTTGGGATTTGCTGAATATTGGTTTATAACAATATTTTCAATTATCATTTTAAAAAACTGTTTCACATCTGCTTTTGTCATATATTAGTTACATAGCAACTAATGTTTATTTTTCAAGTTTGTGTATGTGTATATATATATACATCTATCTATCTATCTATCTAGTAGGTAATTATGTTTGTTATCTTTGTTCCTCTTATATCCTTTTCCCTTCTCTTCCCTATGCGTTACTAAAAATTATGTGTTAAATTCTCCACTATTATTATGGATTTTTCTGTTGCTCTTTGTAGGTCTGTCGATTTAATTTCATATATCTTGAGGCTCTGTTATTAAGAATAAACAACATTTATAACATATCTTCCTGGTCAGTTGAACATTTTATGATTATTTACACAGGCATACCTTTTTTTTTTTTCATCCAATTTATTAATCTTTGTTATTTAACTGGAAGTTTTAGGCCATTTATATTGACTATAAATACTGATGTATTTGGAGTTCAGTATTTTATTTTGTGTTCTTCAATTATACATGCATGTATATTTTTTTCTCTTTCATTGTTTTCCTGCTTATAGATTGATTATTCATTCACTTTTTTCTTACTAGATTTAGGTGTTACATACTCAGTTTTTATTATTTTAGCAGTTATCCTAAATTTACAGCACATGTTCTTAACATGAAAATCTAAGGTTAATCTATATCTTTATTCTCCTGAAAAATACAAGGAGCATTTTATCCAGTGTCCTGGCCTTTGGGGGTCCCAGCCTAAGGCAAACTGGTTATCCAGACCTTGGGCACCACCTTGGGCAGACTCTAGGTCATTATTTCTGCCCCTGTAACTTGATGAGTTTTCTTAACTTCAGCACAAATTGGAAGATTTATGCAAATACCTTCAGGGCTAAAGCTGCTTTGGTTCTCAGAATTTTGCCTACCCCTCTGAGTTTGCACTTCCTCCCAGAATTTGGCCTGATAGTTCTTTGCTATCTGGGCAGCTGTTCAAAGCTCTTTAAGTATATATTTTAATACATTGTAAAATTTACCTTAGGAGAAAAGTTGGTACAGATAATGAATGCCATTAGAATGGAAAAGGAAGACTAAATTTTCAAATACATTATTTAGGTAATAACCTTCTCTATGTTTGTGGCAGCTTTTTGAATTTTCATTTAACCTTTTCTTTGAGGATTCTGCCTTTTCACAGGTGCTTAGAAAGGTTATTCCACCTTGTGATTAGATATTTATTCGCATTTTCTTCTAATTTGTTAGCTTTTAATACCAAGTTTTTTAAAATATAAATTTCATTTGTTTATTTTTGGCTATGAAGGGTCATTGTTGCTGCGCAGGGTTTTCTCTAGTTGCAGTGAGCAGGGGCTAGTTGTGCAGCCCTAGATGCGGTAGGTTGGCTTCTCATTGCAGTGACTTCTCTTGTTGCAGAGCATGAGCACTAGAACATGGGAGCTTCAGTAACTGCAGCACATGGGCTCAGTAGTTGCAGTTCCTGGACTCTAAAGCACAGGCTCAATAGCAGTGGCACATGAGCTTAGTTGCTCTGCAGCATGTGGGATCTTCCTATATCAGGGATTGAACACATGTCTCCTTAATTGGCAGGTTCTTTATCACTGAGCCACCAGGGAAGTCCAATATTAAATTTTTAATCCATCTGTATTCTTTGGTAAAAAGTACATCCTGAAGAATTAAGTGGATTCTTTTCTTTCATATAGCCCTAAAAGTGAAAGTGATAGTCGCTCAGTCGTGTCTGAGTCTTTGCAACCCCATGGACTATATACAGTCCATGGAGTAATCCAGGCCAGAATCCTGGAATGGGTAGCCTTTCCCTTCTCCAGGGGATCTTCCTAACCCAGGGACTGAACCCAGGTCTCCCACATTGCAGGCAGATTCTTTACCAGCTACAAGGGAAGCCCACAGCCCCAAAAGCTTACTGTAAAAGAATATTTGTTGAAATTTTCTTCCAGTATTCTATCAACTTGTAATACTTCCCTAATTTTATGCATTTTACTAATTTTCTTCCATTGATGTAATGGTCTATACTTGTATTAGTTCAGGTCAGTTTCAGTTACTCAGTTGTGTCCGACTCTTTGCTACCCCATGGAGTGCAGCACGCCAGGCTTCCTTGTCCATCACCAATTTCTGGAGCTTGCTCAAACTCATGTCCATCGAGTCAGTGATGTAATCCAACCATCTCATCCTCTGTCATCCCCTTCTCTCCTGCCTTAGATTTTTCCCAACATCAGGGTCTTTTCAAATGCATCAGTTCTGTGCATCAGGTGGCCAAAGTATAGGAGCTTCAGCTTCAACATCAGTCCTTCCAATGAATATTCAGTACTGACTTCCTTTCCGATATTAGTGAAGTGAAGTGAAAGTCATTCAGTCGTGTCCAACTCTTGATGACCCCATGAACTATACAGTCTTTGGAATTCTCCAGGCCAGAATACCTGAGTGGGTAGCCTTTCCCTTCTTCAGGGGATCTTCCCAACCCAGGGATCCAACCCAGGTCTCCTGCATTGCAGGTGGATTCTTTACCAGCTAAGCCACAAGGGTTATTAGTATCACACTCTTAATTACTGCACTCATAGCATATTTTAATCTCTTTAAGGCCAATATCCATTATTTATCATTCTTATGAAAACCAGTATGTGTATTTTAAAATTTGCGATTTCAAGATATTAACTTAATTAGAAATGATAGGAACATATTTATTTCATAATTATGATACAGTATAGTGCTTGTTGGCTCATGTATGCTTTCAGAAAGTGAAAACATTAATTGCTTTTCAATACCTATAATTTAGGGTATATTATCAGCTTACCATTATAGATATTGTTAGCCTGAGGCAGACTGGAGTCACATATTGTATGGATGTTTAGGTAAGCTTACATCATCATCAGGAAAAAAGTCCTCTATTAAGTTATTTGTCTGCCTTTAGTCTCTTATTTGCAATCAGTGTAGGAGCTCTATTAGGAAAGTCAGAAATCCTTTCTTGATGTTAAATTTATGTTCAAAATTTTTAATTGAGTAATTTAAAGAAGGGCTTCTGCACTGACCCTGCAGTGAATACACTGTGATTCCTGTAGAGAAATGAGACAGGTATCTGAGAAAGAATTTTTCTTGAAGGATCAGCATATTCATTATTTGTGACAATCAGATCTTCTAAGAAAACGTGTTCTAAAATATAACATTTTGGCAAAGATTGCTTCTGAAAGAATAGGATATCTAAACTGTTGCCTTGTAGATCAGAGGCATAGTTATTGTTATTGTGATGCTTAATGCTATTCAAGCCACTTAAAAAAACAACTACCTGTTACTGTTTATTTTTTATAAAGTGTGAAAGTAAAATAATAGTTTTGAAATGTCAGTCAAAAATTTTATGAAAATTTGTAAAAAAAGTTTTGAGAAATCAATGTCTTACTTTTTATATCTCAGATAAGAATGCATTTTGAGGAAATATATAGTGTACCAGGCAAGTGTATGTTTGAAGTACTCAAAGCTGAGGCAAATACAGGACAGAAGAAATTCTGTCATCAAGTGAAAAGTTAAGAGAATATATAACCACAATTCTAAATTATTCACTTTTTAATCATGCAGCATCTTCCTGACATCAGATTTGTTCTTTTTAACAATATTATCTTTATTTTTCTGAAGTACCTTTTCCAGAAAACTTGTTGTTAATTAAATTTTAAAGATCTCAATTACATAATTCACCTTAAGAAGGACAAAATCTATCCAAGAAGCATCTATCCAAGAAGCAGGACTTCAGGGAAGTAGTTTATAATGTAAAGAAGCATTTTATCCTCTACCCTTCTGAAGATCCCTTTGAAATTTCCCTTTGGGTTGACTTTGTGGATGCCTGGCTACCTCTCTATGGAGGGTGTCCAACTCTGAGAGAGATACAATGTGAGTGTGACTCAACTCCTGTAGATCATGAACGTCAATTTTGAAGCTGTGAAACCATGATGATGTTGAAGAAAATAGTATGAAAAACCATAAAATAATAGAGAAAAGTGGGCTTTGAGCCAAAGAACCTGTGTCTTTGAATTTATCAAATCGGGCCTTTTGGGAATTTACTGGAAAGGAAAACAGATGGCTTAGAGAGACATGGTCTGAGTTGTCTTGATACAGAGTTACAGAAAGGGTACATTCATAGTACAGATTTTCTAACGGGAAATGAACTGTATGTGATAATACTTCACCAAAAAGTGTATTTAAAAATCCAATACCTTAATGTTAAAAGAGATAGAGTTTATACATGAAAAACATTCATTAGAAATTTACAGGGTTCCATACTATTTATCAGTGTCCGGATAAAGTAAAAAAAAACCAAAACACGAAACTGCTCACATGCATTGAAAGGCCTGAACTTCCATGTACTATGGCCTTTCCAGGTGGTGCTAGTGGTGAAGAATCAGCCTGCCAATGCAGGAGGCCAAGGTTCAGTCCCTGGGTGGGGAAGACCCTCTGGAGAAGGGAATGGCTATCCACTCCAGTATTCTTTGCCTGGAGAATCCCATGGACAGAGGAGCCTGGTGGGCTACAGTCCATGGGATGGCAAAGAGTCGGACACAACTATAGTGACTAACACTACTACTACTCCATGCACTGCCCTGACATCTTTGAGCCTCATATACCCTCCAGTGCCACATCAGGTCTGCCCGTACCTGATGAGAAAGGCTCCCATCGAGCTAGTTCTCCTGTCACCTCAACCAGTTGCAACCCATTTGGACTTCAACCTAATAGATTTCCCTTCCCTTCCTTGACAGAAAAGCAAGACCCATCCCCCTGTGGGAACCAGGGTCACTTCACCCTCCTGCCACTACAAAGCCTATTTCCCACAGACCTTGTTGATTCACTGTGCTCTTGAGTGGTGCCCCGTGTGACCCTGCACGGCAGGTGGTACCCTCCCTGCAGGCTGTGAGTGTGTGACAAAGTGCCGATGTCATCTGTTCAGTGTCAGGTGTTGTGTATTTGGCCATCTCAAATCTGTTAGGGTCTGCAGTGCCTTCTTCTCTAAAAGAGTAAGTGGAGGTGGGGGTTGATAAGAATAGAATATAAACATGAAACTCCTGTGCTTCTCTGATCCTATCCTCTCAATTCAAACCAAGATCAAATTAGGAGGTAGCCTCAAGAAGTTTTTGTTTAGTTGCCAATTTTCACAATGATTTGTGTTACTTCTCCCAGTGCATTGCAATGGACCATTCTTTCTCTACCTGTGTAATATAGTTCATCAAGTTTTAATATGATAGTACAATAAAAAGGGAACAATAGAGATATCAGAGTAGAAGAAACCATAATCCTTTTTAAAATTATTCTCTGAATTCAGGCCACATTGGACAGACTAGAAATCAGTTTCTAAGAAGAAACATTATTATTTAAAAACATAACTTTTACAAGCCCTTGTTAGTATGCATGGAGTAGAATTTGTGACACTATATGAAGAAAATAAATCATTCTAATATGTTTACCAAAGCTTATAGTTACCAGTGACAATGAGAATGGGAATTAAGTCCGTAGACTGGAGGCTGCAAACTCAAATAGTGATAGGCACCAGGCAGGTAATTAGAGTGTGTGAAGCAGAGTGGATATTATATCTTGGAAACTAATTAAAATGTTATAAAATGCTGAGTAGGCCAAACAAAACACATCTGTGGACCTCATGTCCAGGGTGACCCTGAAACAACTTTTGAAATTCTACTGATTCTTCAAGGTCTTCATTGTATGCCTGTTCTTCCAAGAATCCTATTAGAGCAGAGGTGACGTGAAAGTCACTCAGTCTTGTCCGATTCTTTGTGACCCCGTAGACTATACAGTCCACTGAGTTTCCAGGCTAGAATGTTGGATTGGGTAGCCATTCCCTTCTCCAGGGGATCTTCCTAATCCAGGGGTATAACCCAGATCTTCCGCATTGCAGGCAGATTCTTTACCAGCTGAGCCTCAAGGGAAGCCCAAGAATACTAGAGTAGGTAGCCTATCCCTTCTCCAGTGGATCATTATGACCCAGAAATTGAACTGGGTTTTCCTGCATTGCAGGTGGATTCTTTACCAACTGAGCTATCAGAGAAGCCCTGATTAGAGTAAAGGAGGCCCAAGCTATTTTATATTAGAGCAGAGTAGGCCCAAGCTAATCCTGACCCCCTTACAGCTTTTACTGAGCTATAGCTCCTTTGCAGTCTCACCATTTCCTCAGTGGGGTTTTTACTTCTCATGAGACTGAAGTTCTCTGGGAAGAGAGATCATATATTGTGTTGCTTCCATTCTCCTTAAAGTGGCAGTTTTATAAGTACTCAGTATATCACGATGATATTAATGATGAAATAATAGCTGATGATATTAATGATGAAAATAACACAACTGAGTGACTGAACTGAACTGAACATTTATAAAGTTCTTTCCATGAGTCTGACATTTCTGTTAGCTTTTACATGTTAGTTAATCTCAGAGCACTCTGGTAAGGGAGATTCTACCATCGTCTCATTTTGTTGTTGTTCAGTCACTCAGTTGAGTCCGACTCTTTGTGACCCCATGGGCTGCAGCACGCCAGGCTTCCCTGTCCTTCACCATTTCCTGGAACTTGCTCCAACTCATGTCCATTGAGTCAGTGAGGCCATCCAACCGTCTTGTCCTCTATCATCCCCTTCTCCTCCTGCCTTCAATCTTTTCCCACCATCAGGGAGTTTTCTAATGAATTGGCTCTTTGCATCAGGTGGCCAGAGTATTGGAGCTTCAGCTTCAGCATCAGTCCTTGCAATGATTATTCAGGATTGATTTCATTTAGGATTGATTGGTTTGATTTCCTTGCAGTCCAAGGGATCTCTAGAGTCTTCTCCAACACCTCAGTTCAAAAGCATCAACTCTTCTGCACTCAGCCTTCTTTATGTTACAACTCACATCCATACTAGACTACTGGAAAAAAACAGGCCTTCAACTGGACAGATCTTTGTCAGCAAGGTAATGTCTCTGCTTTATGATATTCTGTCTAGATTTGTCATAGCTTTTCTTCCAAGGAGCAAGTGTCTTTTAATTTCATGGCTGCAGTCACCATTTGCAGTGATTTTGGAGCCCAAGGGAAAAAAAAATCTGTCACTGTTTCCATTGTTTCCCCATCTATTTACCATGAAGTGATGGGACCAGATGTCATGACCTTCGTTTTTTGAATGTTGTGTTTTAAGCCAACTTTTTTACTCTCCTCTTTCACTGTCATCAAGAGACTCTTCAGTTCCTCTTTGCTTTTTGCCATAAGGGTGGTGTTGCATGCATACCTGAGGTTATTGATATTTCTCTCAGAAATCTTGATTCCCACTTGTGCTTCATCCAGCCCTGCATTTCACATGATGTACTCTGATTAAGTTAAAAAAAGCAGGGTGACAATATACAGCCTTGACATATACCTTTCCCAGTTTGGAATCAGTCTGTTGTCCCATGTCTGGTTCTAACTGTTGCTTCTTTATCTGCATAAAGGTTTTGTTGGAGGCAGGTAAGGTGGTCTGGTATTTATGAATTTTCCATATTTTACTAATCAGAAAACCAAGGCATAGAGAATGTAAGTGACTGGTCAAAGTCATAGCTGGTGAGGGATGAAGCCAGTAAATTTAACCATTCTGATTTCATAGCATGTTTGTTTGGCTTCCATGTTACAGTTATTAATTAATTCAACAAGATTAATTTAGCCAAAAGTTTAACCTCTTTTTATGGTATCAAAAATGTTTACTATAAAGTTTATGAGTCTTAAGATGGCAAGCTAAAGCACAATTCTGTTTTATTCCCATTCCCATTCCCTTTTTGTTTTTTTGATCACTTCCTGAAAGAAATGGAATAGTTAACTAACGATGTTACCTATAAGGGGTCAAAATAACTAGGTGATTTGGTCTCTCTTTTCAAAATTAAATATAACGTCAGTTAAATTGACCAGTCTGATACTTTTGTGTGTGTAATTGGCAATTTAACAGCCAAGCAAGAACTACTCAATAGTTTTGCGAGAAGAATTTAGGAGAAAAGAGGAAAATCTGCAGCGGTAAGAAAATTATTCTCTCTACAATTTGCTGCTCTGAATAAATTATTCATGGGGTGAACAGAGTGATTGTGGGTATATCAACATTTGACCACTGCCTTATTATTGTCTTTTCTCTATCAAAAAGAACCTAGTCATGTATTGAACCATTTCTTTGTGTATTCAGGATTACAAAACTATCTGATAATCATTTATGAAAGCATCTATGAGGTTGTGTTATGAATTTTTACTATTCTTTGCTTATTTTACAATAGAGCTCATATTATAATACACAAACAATCACTGGAACGTTCCCTCTCTGAATTTAAGATGAAAATTTTCCTTTCACACCTAGTCACATATTTTCTGGTGTGTTCTGACACCACTTGAAAATTTGCTTTACTCTGTGGCTACTGAGAACAATCAACATTTTAACTTTCTTTTCTGTATTTTCTAAATTAATTCCTATAAATTAATTGTTGTTGGAGTATAGTTGATTTACAAAATTGTGTTACTTTCAGATGTACAGCAAAGTGAGTGAGTCAGTTTTACATATACATATATCCACTCTTTTTTTAGATTCTTTTTCCATATCAATTCAGTCATTCAGTCATGTCTGACGCTTTGTGATCCCATGGACTGCAGCATCACCAACTCCTGGAGCTTACTCAAACTTATGTCCATTGAGTCGTGATGCCATCCAACCATCTCATCCTCTGTCATCCCCTTCTCCTCCTGCCTTCAATCTCTCCCAGCATCAGGACCTTTTCCAATGAGTCAGTTCTTCGCATCAGGTGGCCAAAGAATTGGAATTTCAGCTTCAGCATCAGTCCTTCCAATGAATATTCGGGATTGATTTCCTTTAGGATGAACTGGTTGGATCTCCTTGCAGTCCAAGGGACTCTCAAGAGTCTTCTCCAACACCACAGTTCAAAAGCATCAATTTTTTGGCACTCAGCTTTCTTTATAGTCCAACTCTCACATCCACACATGATCACTGGAAAACTAGATGGACCTTTGTTGGCAAAATAATGTCTCTGCTTTTTAATATGCTGTCTAGGTTGGTCATAACTTTTCTTCCAAGGAGGAAGCATCTTTTAATTTCATGGTTGCAATCACCATCTGCAGTAATTTTGGATTCCCGAAAAATAAAGTCTGTCACTGTTTCCACTGTTTCCCTATCCATTTGCCATGAAGTGATGGGACCAGATGCCATGATCTTCTTTATTTAAATGAGTTTTAAGCCAACTTTTTCACTCTCCTCATTCACTTTCATTGAGGCTCTTTAGTTCTTCTTCACTTTCTGCCATAAGTTTGGTGTCATCTGCATATCTGAGCTCCTTGATATTTCTCCCAGAAGCCTTGATTCTAGCTTATGCTTCATCCAGCCCAGCATTTCTCATGATGTACTCTGCATGTAAGTTAAATAAGCAGGGTGACAATATACAGCCAGGACATACTCCTTTCCTGATTTGGAACCAGTCTGTTGTTCCATGTCCAATTCTCACTGTTGCTTCTTGACCTGCATACAGATTTCTCCAGGAGGCAGGTCAGGTGGTCTGGTATTCCCATTTCTTTAAGAATTTTCCACAGTTTGTTGTGATCCAGACAGTCAAAGGCTTTGGCGTAGTCAGTAAAGCAGAAGTAGATGTTTTTCTGGAACTCTCTTGCTTTTTCTCTGATCCAACGGATGTTGGCAATTTGATCTCTGGTTCCTCTGCCTTTTCTAAATCCAGCTTGAACACCTGGAAGTTCATGGTTCACATACTGTTGAATCCTGGCTTGGAGAATTTTGAGCATTACTTTACTAGCATGTGAGATTGAGTGTAATTATGTGGTAGTTTGAGCATTCTTTGGCATTGCCTTTCTTTGGGATTGGAATGAAAACTGACCTTTTCCAGTCTTATGGCCACTGCTGAGTTTTCCAAATGTGCTGGCAAAATAGTCATTACAAAGTATCAAGTGAAATTCTTTGTACTATACAGTAGGTTCTATTACTTCTATATTTTATATATAGTAGTGTATGTATATGGCAATTCCAATCTCTCAATTTATCCCTCCTCACTCCCCCTTTGGTAACCATAATTTTTTTCCCTATGTCTGTGACTCTCTTTCTGTTTTGTAAATAGGTTAATATGTATCATTTTTTTAGATTCCACATACATGTGATATCATATGATATTTGTCTTTCTCTCTTTGACTTGCTTTACTCAGTATGACAACTTCTAGGTCCATTCATGTTGCTGCAAATGGTATTATTTCATTCTTTTTTGAGTAATTATGACTCAGTAATAATACTGCATATGTGTACCACATCTTATTTATCCATTCCTTCATCAGTGTACATTTAGGTTGCTTCTATGCCCTTAACAGTTTAATTTTCAGTGCCAGGATATATGAACTAGGAAGCTCCAGAAAAGGAAAAACCCTACAATCCCTGATCCTATCTATTCTAATTCTTCTCATGGCCAGATCTCTTTCAATATGTTTTTATAATGTCTATACAGCTGCAGAGTCAGACACGACTGAAGCGACTTAGCAGCAGCAGCATACAGCTGCAGACACATATGAAACATGGCCTGGGGCAGCCCTTTGACATGGTTGTGGATATGTTGTGGCTACTTTGATATGTATCCTTAGAATTTCTTACAGATAGTCAGACTGAAACACACCCCTCCCACCATATACTGCCCCTAACGTTTCATCATCACCACCATGTGTTTCAACCCTTCTGCTGGCAGTCAAAGTTTGTCTATCATAAGTGTCATTCCCTTAGGACTGACTGTGCCTTTTTTGAATGATGATGTGTGATAATGGGTTAATTTGATAGGCAAATCTCTGATAATGGTACTCTTATCAAGTGAATGTCAATTTTAGGCTAGTTGAAATGCACAGCACCTTTAGAAGGTCTTTAAAGAGTGACAGGAAAATTAGAAATTTCTGACAGACCAATCAAGGGGAGATATTTTTGTGAGTGAGTCCTTTTATAACTCTACAACTTATGCCAGCTGTGTAGAGACTGGCTCCCTACAACTCCGGGGATGCACACTGAGTCATGTAGCAGTGAACTGGCCATTGTGCCACACATAGTGTGTGTGTACACACACCTCCACACACTTGCCAGTCCTCTCTCCTCTGCAAGGAGTACGGAGAATTAACATTAATACACTTGTGTAGAAGATTCTATTCAATTTAATTTGACATTAAAATTTTAATTTGGCTTAATGAGATGATATTAAAAAATTTTTGACAACTGAAATATTTCACTGTTGTGGAATGTATAGATGTATTATTGATATGCCCATCAATGAATGTCATATTATGCAGTTATTTAAATAGTCACAAAACAGTGTCAGAGCTTGTTTGAAAAGAATCTTGAAGTTTCTTGAAAAGAATTGATAATATATATTTGTGCAAATGTGTGCACACAACACACACATATATATATTTAAAGCCCTGTATATTCAACTCTAAGACAGGAAGTCTATAAAATGATAACTGAGAAATGTTACTGTGTCTATGAGGGTGCTTTTAATGTTCAGCCTTATATTTCTTTGAATTTTGGACAACTACCTTGTATTATTTTGAAAGTATTTGATAAACAAATGTGATGGTAATGAAAGAGATAAATCTGCATGTGCCACAACAACATGAGCCTTTGGTTTGCTGAGTGATAGAGAGGCAGACAGGCCTCCACTTGTACTTTTCCCCAACTATGAGGTGAACTATAGAGCTTCTCTGGTTGTTCAGTAGTAAAGAATCCGCCTGCTAGTACAGGAGATGCAAGTTCTATCCCTGGGTCGGGAAGATCCCCTGGAGTAGGGAATGGCAACCCACTCCAGTATTCTTGCCTAGGAAATCCATGAACAGAGGAGCCTGGTGGGCTACAGTTGATGGGGTTTCAAAGAGTTGGATTTGACTTGGCGCCTAAATAATGACAACGTAGCAACATGGCCTTAACAAGCAAGACTCACTGCTTCTGTATACTGATTAGGGGAAGAGAAAGGATGACTGGTGCCTCCTAAAGCAGGGAAAAACCGGGATTGGTGATGAACTTCATTCAGGGCATGCAAAGCTACTCTCAGAAGTGAAGGTGCAGGAAGATAGTTTGAGTACTGCCCTAATCTGGAAGATAGCCTGCTGAGTAGAGCCAAGGCACTGCCTATATTAAATCCAGTATCAGGAACTTCCTATAGCTTTATTTCCTACAGGAAGATAAAGAGCACGAAGAAATTAGAGCTGGATGGCCTTTAGGCTGAAAGGGCAATGACACACTGATGAGAATCATTCCAGAGTCACTGAGTTAAGATCGTTTGTATTGAGATAGCTGCAGACTTGACCCTCTCTGGAAATCCCAACAACTTATAAGTCCAAGGAGCTTTTCTTTTGTCCTTCAGCATCTCTGCCAACCTGTCTTATGAAGGCAAGTAAATAACAAAGTGCCTTTTACCTTAAATTAAAAATATGAGACTTCTGTTTATGTCCATAGTGAAACAACAGACTGGATTTGCCCATCTATCTTAAATGACCAAATCAAGAGAGAATAATTCAAACCATGGATTGCAGAGATAGCATAGGACACTGGTCCCTAACCACAAGATCTTAATCCCTAAGAGAGAGGAAACAAACAAGACAAGTACCAGTGATTGTCATGGGTTACTGTCGGGAGAGAGTGTCCATGCCACAGCACAGGACAAGGAAAACAGGTGGAGTACAGTAGTCTCTCTGAGTTGGACTGGCAGACTTCAAAATTTCTTTAAATCAAGGAGACTACAATTTGCATGGCAGAATTTTAGAGAGGAGATCGCTGCACCAAAAAAATAAATAAATAAAAGAGAGAGAGAGATGCAAAGAGAGCAAGCTCCAGAGATCTGCTCTGGGCTTCTCAACTCTTCAGCTGATACCAATCAAGTCCATGAATCTAAAGAAACCATTTGAAGCCCAAGAGAGAACTGCTAGTAAGGGCAGGTAAAACAATCCACATAACTTGCAGAGGGCCAGGAAGAGCTCATGTTTTTCCAGACATGAATGAAGGAAGCTTGTAAAGCCTGGGACATCAGACAGAGAACTCAGAAGAGTGCTTGGTAGTGAGGCCAAGTTGGACCTAGACTAAAAAGCTGCTCTGGTCCCACCAAACAAAGCTTGAAATATACCCTTGATAGGATTAAACTGTTTACCAATAGTTTAACTTCACTTAAGAACAAAGCTTTGTTCTAGTACTTTTAGATGAGGTGCCAGACTTTTCAAATTTTACTTTGAGTGTTGGATATATTTGTATTCCTTTAAATATTAAAAGTACTAGTCATGCAAAAAAGCAAGAAAATGCAATCTATAATGAGAAAATTAATCAATAGAAAGAAACAGAAATGACACAGATGGTAGAATTATAGACAAGAAAATTGAGTTATGAAGTACTATAGATTCCATATACTCAAGAAGGTAGAGGCCAGAATGAGCGTATTAGGGAGATATATGAAAGATATGAAAAAGGTACATCTCAGACTTTTAGAGATAAAAGAATACAATGTCTGAGGTGAAAAATAAAACAGGTAAGATTAATAGCAGGTTAATTGCAGATTAAATATTGCAGAATAAAATATAAGTGAATATGAGGACATAATAATACATACTAACCAAACTTAAGCATAGAGAAAAACAGACAAAATAATAACTACAAGCTCTCAGATTACTTCAAGTTTTCTAGTATACGTGTCATCAACAGAAAGCTGGAGGGGCTTGAGTCTGGCCAAGATATGTTAAAGTGGTTACCAAGTGCATGAAACAGCAAGTGATTAAACAGCATTTCACAGAAAAAAGAAGTGATAAATACTTCATAATTTAGAGATTTTGCTCTTCAAAAGACATTGCTATGGAAATGAAAAGACAAGTCATTGACTGGGAGAAATATCTTCAAAATATATAGTTGACAAAGGACTTCTATTTAGACTATACAAAAAGCTAAATATTATATAATTTAATATTAATTAGACAGACATCCCAATTTAATAGAGGCCAAAAGATTTGAACAGACACTTTACTAAAGAATATACATGTATATCATATTGACATTTTACAAAATGCTCGGTTAGTAGTCCTTTATGGAAATGTAAATTAAAACTACAAATAACTGCTCACACAAAGCCTCTAGAGTCACTAACACTAAAACACCAATTATTTCAAGAGTAAGCAAGGACTTAGAAGAACTGGAACTCTTATACACCATGGTGGGAAAGTAAAATGGTAAACCGTTTTGGAAAGCAGTTTGCCAAGTTGTTTAGAAAACAGTTTCTTCCGAAGGAAAATATACACCTGCCAAATGAGCCAGATAGTTTACTCCTAAGCATTTATCTGAAAGAAATCAAGGCTTTTGTCAACAGAAAGACTTACATAAATGTTCAGAGCAGCTTTATTCATAGTAGCTAAAAATTGAAAATAACTCAAATATCCACTAAGAGATGAATAGATAAATGCTTTGTGATATATACATATAAAGGAATACTGATCAATGAGAAAAAAGAGTAAACTCTTAACATAGCGTCCTACTCTTTGCAACCCCATGGACTATAGCCTATCAGGTTCTTCTGTTCAAGGGTTTCTCCAGGCAAGAATGCTGGAGTGGATAGTCATTCCCTTCTCCGGGGGATTTTTCCAACCCAGGGATCTAACCCAGGTCTCCTGCTTTGCAGGCAGATTCTTTACTAAGTCACTTGGGAAGCCTTTAACATACATAACAACCTAAATGAATCTCAAAATAATTATGTTGCATGGAAGAAGTCAGATGTCTGCCTCCCTACCAAAATGGGCAATCAAAATTTATATAATTCCATTGATATAAAATTTTAGAGAATGAAGATTAATATATATGTCATAAAAGAGATCAGTGGTTTCCTGGGAGGAGGAGAAGTTATGGAAGGAGAGGAGAGATGCATAACGAAAGGGAATAAAAAGGACTGTGGCAAAAAGAGATATGTTTCTCGTCTGAAGTGTGGTGATGCTCTCACCGATGTGTACATATGTCAGAACTAATCCAATTATAGTCTTTAAATATGTGCAGTTTTGTATATGTCAGTTATACCTCAATAAATCTGTAACATTTTTGAAGATTCCAGATGAGACGTTTGTCAAATGGGGAGGGTCTCTGAGAATATGGCTACCTGAAACAAAACTGTAACTCTGGACTCTGGTTAGCCTTCACAGCGGGTTGGGGCTCCCAGGTGGATAACAAAGAGATGCCTAGTGAGAGAGCTTCTTCATGAATCCTCAGGGTTTGGGTTTTTGGAGCAATCTATTGTACTGTTTAGTTTAATAAGCTCTACATCTCATCGCACTGCAATATAGATCAGTGGAAAGAGGAAGGCAGGTTATATGTAGCTTAAATAGCAAGGAAGCACATTATAGCTACTAGGCACTAGCTTTGATAATTATGACTTTAGAATCTAAACATATATAATGGAAACGTGTGGGAAGTGGTCTGGGACTAAAAGTTTATAAAGAATGGTTTTCTAGAGCCATACATAAAAAGTCACCCCATCATTCAACATCCCAGTATGCCCATATAGAGTTACACATACGCTGGTTAGCTTTAGAGTGGATTAACTACAGATATTCTACATGGAATAGATTAATTTTATCTAAAAGTTTCATCAAAAATTGATTTTTAAATGCCCATGTTATAATATCTGCATTATGCTGTTCTAAGAAATATGATAATGTCCCTGTACATACCTTGAAAAATATACTGAGGGGATCAGTCTTTGTAGTTTATTTGACTTTATTAGTAGAACTAAAACTTAAGGAGAGACAACCAAAATTCAACAATTCAGACTTGAATATTACTGTTTGTTGTATTATTATCTGTGTTCCATGTTTTTAGAGTCTTCAGAATCCTTTGTTAATTCCTCCCAAAGAGGACTGGATAAAGAACCTCCAAGAAAATGGTGGAAAAAATAAAACTGACAATCACTTCTGACAACAAAAATTACTCTTGTTTGTGTTGCTATTAAAACTTGAGCAAAGAAATGAATAAGTGTAGAACAGTCTCCAAGTCTGTAGGGAATGTTTATAACTGCCCTAAGCATACTGTGTAATTATGAAATATGCTATGGTTTGATTTTTTCTAAGACATTATAATAGTTGCAGTATTTCATGCCTCAGGAATAACAACAACAAAAAAGTACTGTCTACAAATCTTAAATATTGTGGACATATTTCACCTTTGTATTAATATCATATATGTTATGCTATGGGCTGTAAATTTATGGCAACTGAAAGCAGACATTGTTGTATAAAATACCACTCATTTATGCTGATTTTACTAATTTTGCTATGTGATGAAATATTTGTTTTTAATAGAGAAAAACAGATTCCGGTTGAATGAGGAAGACTCTCATTATGTAATTCCTATCTTGAAATTCTCTGTTAAATTGTATGGCATGGGCCAAGAATACAAAAATTAATTATTAGTGATCATATTTTCTGGGAAAATCTATGCAGTGATTCTACATAGCTAAGGTCCACACAGTGAATGCACAAAAGATACAACCATGTATCATCATTATAAAAATGTTGACCAATTAAAGTTATCTTTATCTAACCCATAAAAATTTTACCTAAGATTTAGGACAAAAATTTCTGAACTTTGTCATAGAAATTCCATAAAATGAATTAGTAATTATATAAATATATTAGAAAGAATGATGAATTCATGGAAACACTCAAACTATAGCACAGTTATATTTTAAGGTATAAAATGTAATGTACTCCATGGGATAAAACTGTTTTCCTGTCCAGTATGATATTGAGTCCAATATTGTCTAAATGTGCAGGTAAGCACAGGCTTGTTTTGATGCCACAAATTCTATCTGGTGTCCTAATCATTTATCACTTCCTTGTATATCTTCAGGAATAATAAATGAACAAAATATTGTTCAATAGCTAATTGGACAATATTTTCACACAGAATATTGAAGAAGATTTTAATGAGGGAGAAACATGTCAACATTTCAATGGGTGATAGGTTTTGTTCAGAGCAGTTGGAAGTTATGAACTGCCAATTAGGAAGACTTTGGTAATATGGGAATCTATGTTGCTTTTCCAGGATTTATCTGAGTTTGGCAGCCATAAATTTGGAAATAGAATAATGACTTGGGGTTATTTCCTCATGTTGTCTAATATATTTTTGTAAGATTTCCCATTTCATGTGTTACAGATTGAAGTAACATAAAACTTATCATTCTAAAGGTGAATCTTTATCATTTTAATTAGTAAAACATTATTTTGGTTTACTGACTTTTACAACGTGTCAATATAAGGTGAAGAGGAAAATTAAAATTAACACTTAACCAGTTAATTTGATCAATGTAGACAGCTTAAGTAGTCATTCCAGGTCTCAAGAACAGATTGTTTTTCCCCAAAGAACTGAATGATTTGTATGACAGATAGACTGTATAATTATAAAATAACTTGTTAAATTTCTGTTGTTTGAACTTAATTTCACCAGCTGTCTATTTAAAAACTTATTTTTCAGAATCTACATGGGGTAAAAGGTATTCACAGAAGAACTCACAAGCTAGTAAGACATGTAAATAGTTTCTCTAGGTCAATAAATAATTTTTATTAAAATTTTTCCTAAGTGGAGAATAAGACTACCTGGACCTTCCATGTACATTTCTGGTTCTGTGATGGCTCTTTTTGGAAACAGTTCTCAACGTTGCAGTTAGAACCATGCATCTTTCACCCTTTTAGATTTGGAAGATATCTTATTTGATTTCTATTTAAAATCTGGCTCCAGTTTACTAAGCTTCCCTGGTAGCTCAGGTGGTAAAAGAATCCGCCTGCAATGCAGGAGACCTGGGTTTGATCCCTGGATCGACAAGATCCCCTGAAAAATGGAATGGCAACCCACTCCAGTATTCTTGCCTGGAGAATTTCATAGATAGACCATGGGATTGCAAAGAGTTGGACACGGCTGAGCGACTAACACTTTCACACTTTTACCAGAAGGTAAAAATAGAAACTGTGGTGTTGGAGAAGACTCTTGAGAGTCCCTTGGACTGCAAGGAGATCAAACCAGTGCATCGTAAAGGAAATCAGTCCTGAATATTCCTTGGAAGGACTGATGTTGAAGCTGAAACTCCAATACTTTGGCCACCTGATGTGAAGAACTGACTCATTTGAAAAGACCCTGATGCTGGGAAAGATTGAGGGCGGGAGGAGAAGGGGACAACAGAGGATGAGATGGTTGGATGGCATCACCAATTTAATTGGCATGAGTTTGAGTAAACTCCGGGAATTGGTGATGGACAGGGAGGTCTGGCGTGCTGCAGTCCATGGGACTGCAAAGAGTTGGACATGACTGAGCGACTGAACTGAACTGAACTGAAAAATAGAAAGAATGAAACACTATGAGATAGAAAAGTACATGCCATAATATTTAAGAGACAATTTATTCTGATCAGCTAAATTGCCCTAATTAAAATGCATAAACTCTGACATTAAAATTTTGTTCTCCACATGGAAATTACTTTTGTCCTTGGACCTTGATCCACTTGTTACAAAAGAATATTATGAAAAGATTATAATTACCTATGATGCTTTGTCACAGTGTCCATTTTTCCTACCAAGGGAATGGTCAGTGTCATTTGAGAACAAAAAGCTCTCTTATTGACTAATGATGCCTGAATTTTTCCTTTTTGTCGTTTTCCCCCTTGTGATGTGGCACCTCATATTTTTTATGCTTCTCTGCTATCCTGCTGTGAGAAAGAATAGTAATTATATCTAATTAGAAAAGATTAAAATGCTATGACTCACAGAAATAATGAAAGTTGATTATGTTTTATACAAGGCATAAATCCCAAACCTGCATTTTACACTTGAAATTAGCTTCCAGGCTGATCAGCAGTGTAATAACAGTGTGAAGAATGTTCATCATGGTGCTTGTTTTGCTAAATGCACTCCCCCACTCCCCATCCCAGGTCTCAGCCTTGTCATCAAGAGACCCATCTTCCCTTAAGTTGAAGAAAGAGAGTTCAGTTTGATCTTTTTAAAAGCTTAGTTGACTTTGTAATGTTTTGATCTTATTTATTTTAGGTATGCTTATTCTTAGTAACATGTGAGTACTAAGTAACATCCATGGTTATAAAAGAACTAAACAATTCCTTTGTTTTCCCTTTGAACAGGCTCCAGGACCAAACCATTGTTTCCTGTTTTATTCAGATTTTCTAGGTTAAAAAAGATAAAATGCAATCTAGAGCTGATTGCTTCCTGTTAAACAAGGAGGATCTTTTCCCATCATGGACTCAGTGTGAATGTTCATTTCAGTTCTAGTCCAGTTCACAAAAAATCTTTCCTGCACATGGGCATTGTCATTTAACATATGCAGTTTTATAGTAGAGCAGAGGGAGACATTACACACAAATAGATTTGTGCCGTAAACACATATGGGCATAAAGGATTGTTTAGAAGGAAAAAGAAAAAGAAGCCAACACCAAAACTTCAAAAGGACTGAAATGCAATTCTAGAATGCAAGAAATTCTCATTTGTCTGTCTACCTGACATGAAGATCATAACTTTCTGAAATATAATGCGTTAAAATGTTTTCTAAGTCCCATGATAAGATAATTCTGATAACACATTGGCATCGTGTGAACATGGCCCCGTTATTCTGAGTTAGATACTCCCTTGGGGAGATAAGCTGCTTTTACTCCACAGGTGAGTGTATGTGAGCTGCAGCCATATTATGTGTAACTAGAGCCTGTGATCTTGGTAACTCTGAGAACAGACAAGATTAGACACTATGAAGTGTATTTATGTGATGGGACCTTTTTCCTGTGATCTCTTCTCAGTGTGCAATGAAGGGAAAAAGTTATTGAAAATTCTAATAACTTTGCAGTAAAAAAAAAAGAGAGGGAGACATTGGGAGCATGACAAAGAAATGTACAAAGTTATCTCTAGGGAGAAAACATTGGTAAATATTACTCCATTCTAAATGAAGACAAGGAAAATATAGTACCTTCCAGAAATTGAGTGTGACTGTTTTTAAAAGTAGCAGTTCTTTTATTGTAATACTTGTAAGCTCACCTCTTCGATTGCTTCTTTTTCATGGAGGAGTTTCAGTGGAAATAAATGCATATCATAAACCAAGAGTGGCATTTCCAAATGGATCCTGTGAAGGTTGTAATATAGAAATAATATAATATTAGTTCTGTGTTGGAAACAAAATGAGTAAATATTTGTTCTCACATGCTCTCTCATATAAATAGAGAGTCAGAATTTTGTTTCTACAGCTTTTATTTATGTGCTTGGATTTCTCTCCTCATCCTTCCTTTCATGTAAATTTCACAGTCAGTCATTATAATCATCCCTTTGTAAACACTCCTGAGTCCCTTTGATCTTTCTTGCTTTATCAGACTCACTTGGCAAAAGGACAATCCACTCTTTGCAGAGAAAGTGATTTTTTCACGTAAATTTTACATTTTATGTTAACATGTAATATGTTAAAAGATATTTAACAAAATTTTTATGTTTTACATAAAAACAACTAGAGAAAAACAAACAAGGATCACTGTCTCCCACTCTGCTCTGTACCTGTACCTGCTTGCTGCTGCTGCTGCTAAGTCGCTTCAGTCGTGTCCGAGTCTGTGCGACCCCATAGACGGCAGCCCACTAGGCTCCGCTGTCCCTGGGATTCTCCAGGCAAAAACACTGGAGTGGGTTGCCATTTCCTTCTCCAGTGCATGAAAGTCAGAAGTGAAAGTGAAGTCGCTCAGTCGTGTCCGACTCTCAGTGACCCCATGGACTGTAGCCTACTAGGCTCCTCCATCCATGGGATTTTCCAGGCAAGAGTACTGGAGTGGGGTGCCATTGCCTTCTCCACCTGCACCTGCTTAGATGAATGTAATTTTAGTAAACTCAGAAGTTACAACTCTGCTGCCCTTCTCAGTGACCACAAATCTCAAAGGCTCATGCCTGGGTACAGCACTTTTCTCACACTCCCTCACTGTTTAATACCATCTCTCCTGTCCTCACACCTCCCAATTCTACCCCCTTCTCAGATGATCTCCTTGCTTCCCATTTTTCTCAGAAAATTGAAGTAGTCAGAAAAGATATGTCACAGCCTCCCACCACCCTGCTATGCCGTCTAATTTTTCAATGTAAGAACAATGTGAGTTGCATTGTAAGGCATGTTCCTTAAATTTGTGCACAAAACTTATCCCATCTCATCTGCTTAAGAATATCGCACCAACAATTCACCCCCTGTCCTACATCATAAATTTCCCCTCTCTATGGGATCAATCCTATGAGTATACTAATTTGTAATTTTTGCCAACATTAAAAAAAACCCTCTTTACTCACTCAATTTTCTCCACCAGTTAACATTCAATTTCTTTGCTCCCTTTTATAGCAAATTCCTTAAGCAGGCTGTCTATACACATCGTCTACAATTCTGCTCCTCCCCTTCTCCCTTTAGTTCATTCTACTCAGTTTCTCATCTCTGCCATTTCCTAAAAATTGCTTTTGTAATATCACAGAGACCATACACAGAAAAGTCCTATAGTTAATTCTCAGTCCTCTCTTATCTGACTTATTAGAAGCATTTGACACAATGGATCATTACGCCTTGATAAACCTTTACTTTTTGTTCGTCTCCTTTGCTGGTTGCAGTCTGTTTTTCCTTCGCAATTTGAGAATATCTGATACTAATATTAGAAAACATCTAGAGAAAAAAATCAAATAAGGATCACTTTCTCTGCAGTTAATGGCCAGGAGTAAAAGCCCCTAAACATTTCCGATAGAGCAAATGAATTTAGTTGCCAACTTTTACACTGTCCAAACCCTATAGTCTATTTGCAACATAGTAACCACAGGGATTTTTAAGAATATAAGACAAGTTATGCCACTTCTGTTCACAAACCTAAAGTGTAATTTGGTGTTACTGAAGGTAAAGCTGTATTCAGAAAAGGAAGAGGAACCAGAGATCAAATTGCCAACATCTGTTGGATCAGAGAAAAAGCAAGAGAGTTCCAGAAAAACAACTACTTCTGCTTTATTTTCTATGTGAAAGCCTCTGACTGTGTGGATCACAACAAACTGTAGAAAATTCTTCAAGAGACAGGAATACCAGACCACTTTACCTGTCTCCTGAGAAATCTGTATGCAGGTCAAGAAGCAACAGTTAGAACTGGACATGGAAAACAGACTGGTTCCAAATCAGGAAAGGAGTACGTCAAGGCTGTATATTGTCACCCTGCTTATTTAACTTATATGCAGAGTACATCATGTGAAATGCCAGGCTGGATGAAGTATAAGCTGGAACCAAGATTGATGGGAGAAATATCAAGGAGCTCAGATATGCAGATGACACCACCCTTATGACAGAAGGTGAAGAGGAACTGAAGAGCCACTTGATGACAGTGAAAGAGGAGAGTGAAAAAGTTGGCTTCAAACTCAACATTCAAAAAACTAAGATTATGGCATCTGGTCCCATCACTTCATGGCAAATAGACGGGGAAACAATGGAAACAATGACAGAGTTTATTTTCTTGGGCTCCACAATCACTGCAGATGGTGACCACAGCCATGAAATTAAAAGACACTTGTTTCTTGGGAAAAAAGCTATGACCAACCTAGACAATATATTAAAAAGTAGAGATGTTACTTTGCCAACAAAGGTCTGTCTAGTTAAAGCTATGGTTTTTCCAGTAGTCATGTATGGATGTGAGAGTTGGACCATAAACAAAGCTGAGTGCTGAAGAATTGATGCTTTTGAACTGTGGTGTTGGAGAAGACTCTTGAGAGTCCCTTGGATTTCAAGGAAATCAGTCCTGAATATTCACTGGAAGGACCAACGCTAAGTTGAAGCTCCAATACTTTGGCCACCTGATTCAAAGAACTGACTCATTGGAAAAGGCCCATTGGAAAGATTGAAGGCAGGGGGAGAAGGGGACGACAGAGAATGAGATGGTTGGATGGCATCACCGATTCTGTGGACATGAGTTTGAGCAAGCTCCATGAGTTGGTGATGGACAGAGAAGCCTGGCATGCTGCAGTCCATGGGGTCACAAAGAGTCGGACACAACCAAACGACTGAACTTAACTGAAGGTAAAGCTGGCCTTTCAATTAGTTGTGAGGTTCTTCATCGGTTGGCCTATGAATCATGATCTTTCTGATCTGATCTCCATTTCTCTTCTCCTTTCTCACTCTACTGTTCATCACTTTCTTATTTCACTAAACCATAGCCTTTGCACTGGATGTACCTCTGTCTGGAATGTTCCTTTTTCCAGAGACTTACGTGGCTAGATCCCTCATCTTTATCAAATCACTGACTCAAAAGCTACTTTCTTAATGACATCTGTCCTGGGCACCCAGGACATTTTATTGCATTTTATTTTTAAAAAATCTTTATTATGTATTTTTGTCTGTGTTGGGTCTTTGTTGTTGAGTGAGGGCTTTCTGTAGTCATGGTGTGCAGGTTCCTCATTGCAGTGGCTAAAATTATTAATGACCTTGTGTAAATTTTAACTTTGTATGTTGATTTAGAAAATCTTTCTGCTTCCTAAGATTGGATACATACTTACTGACATTTTCTTTTACTATTATTATAATAGTATAATAATTATATATACTATAATATATATTAATTATATATTATAATGCATAATATATAATTATATGTATTTATATAATTATACTATAAATATATATTCATATAATTTATATAATATATTAATATATAAAAATATAATATATAAAATATGCACATATAATTATATTATATAATAAATATATATAATTATTAATATATATTATACTATATAATATATATACTATAATATAATATATACTATATATAATAGTATAATATATAATTATACTAGTATACTATTATACTAGTATATAATAATATTATTATAATAATATTATTACTGTTATTTCCTTCTACTTTCTTTATGCTTTCTCACATTCAGTTTTACTCTTTAATCTATGTGATAATTCACATATGGTGATTTAAAAAATCTATTAACTGAGCTTGCTATATATAAGCTAGTAGGTTTACATTATTATATCTTAATATCTGGTAGGGCAATTGCTTCCTTATTTAGTTTTCTAAGGAGTTTACTAATTCATTACATTTTATTTAGGGGAAGCTTCATCAAATTAAATACTGTTAAAAGTTTTATTGAAATTACATTAAAGCTATAGATTATTTGGGGAATTTATATTTTTACAATATGGAAATTAGTTTTGCTATTCAGGATCACAAAATAGTACTGAATTGTCAGGCTTTATCTGTTTTTCAGTATATTTTTATAGTTTTCTTCATATTTAATAGGCTTTATAATTCACTGTTTAACTTAAGCCTTGTGTAGTTGTGTTAATATGATCCAGTTTTCAGTATATGTCCTAACTGATTATTATATACACACATCCAAGTAATTGATTTTTATGTATGTAATTTTAGTGACAGACTGCCTTATTGAATTGTCCTATTGATTTTTTCCATTGTACCTTCTGTGTCCAAAAAGAGTATTATAATATTTATAAATAATGATGATATTTTATCATTCTTTTTGATTTTTAAATGTTTTATTCCTATTTTGCTTTCTTGTTCTGCTGCATTAGCAAGCAATTTCAGCAATTGTTAACACAATGCTTGTGCTAGTGGCTATCTCTTTTGAAGTTAATTATTTGCTGAAAGATACTTTTCACTTCTATGTTATCCAGTTATATGTCTATTGTTAATTTATGGAGATATTTTAAAATCAGAAATAAAACTGACATTTTGTCATTTATACTATAAATTCACAAGTCTGTATGCTTGGGAGCCATGAGAGAATGCTATGTCTCTCCCCACCTCCAAAATTCATATGTTGAAATCTTAGCTCCCAAAGGGTATGGTATTAATAGGTGAGAACTTTGAGAGGTACTTATGTCATGAGGATGGGATGATTGGGATTAGCGATCTCGTAAAAGAGATACCAAAGACCTCTCCATGTAAAAATTACAATGAGAAGTATACAACTCAGAAGAAAGTCCTCACCTGACCTTACTGGCACCTTGGCCTTGGACTTCCAGCCCCCAAAACTGATTGAAGTAAACTTTTTTTGTTTGTAAGCCATCCAGTCTATAGTGTTTTTTGATAGCAGCCTGAACAGACTAAAACAGGAATGTATGTACTAAAGGATCTAGCATTAGTCATAGTCTAGAAAATTATTTTCTGTATTGTTTAAAGGTGAAAATAAAAACTCATGATGGATTTATAAGTTTGTAATTGCGATTAATTTCCTTGATTAAAAAAAAAAATGTGCCTGGAACTTCCCTGGCCATCCTGTGGTTAGGACTTCATCTTTCAGTGGTGGGGTGCAGGTTTGGTCCCTGGTCGGGGAGCTAAGATCCCATATGCCTCGTGGCCAAAAAATCAAAATGAGAAATAGAAGCAATATTGTAACAAATTCAATAAACACTTGAAACATAAATGCATAAAAATTTTTTAAAAATGTGCCAAGCACACACACACACACAGACACAAACAATAGACAACTACAGTTTAAACTTTACAACAGCTGAAAAGGAGAGCAGAGATAATGCCACCACACTCAGGCACACCCACATCATGGGATTGTTTATTTTAGAAAGACGACCATATTTTACAATGAGACCAAAAGTGCCCTGAGACATTTAGGGTTGTAAAAGCTTCGTTTGGGGCTTCCCTGGTGGCTCAGACAGTAAAGAATCTGCCTGCAATGCAGGAGACCTGGGTTTGATCTCTGGGTCAAGAAGATCCCCTGGAAGAGGGAATGGTTACTCACTCCAGTATTCTTGCCTGGAGAATTCCATGGACAGAGGAACTTGGAAGGCGATAGTCCATAGGGTTGCAAAGAGTCAGACATAACTGAACGATTAACACTTTCACATTTTTTCTTTCAAGCTTAGTTTGGGGGCAACTAGTTGGCTTTAAAACTATAGATGTGTGTAAGTTTAGTAGCTTAGGCACCAAGTCGACCCAGGGAAAGTCAGTATTTTGGACCGCTCTGTGAGCCCTCAGGGTCTTTGGCTGGGAGGATGATTTCTTTGCCTGATGGTTTTTATTCCTTCCTGTAACCAATAGACAAACAAGGTTGGCCTGGTTGTGTTTGTTTGAAACTCTACTGCTGCTGCTGCTGCTGCTAAGTTGCTTCAGTCATGTCCGACTCTGTGCGACCCCATAGATGGCAGCCCACCAGGCTCCTCTGTCCATGGGATTTTCCAGGCAAGAAAACTGGAGTGGGTTGCCATTGCCTTCTCTGGTTTGAAACTCTAGCCTTGCTCAAACACCACTATCCATCAAAGATCAGTGGAGTACTCTATGGAGCACTGGAATGTAACATTGTTTGGATGGTGGTATTTCGCCTTTTCCTCAAATTTTTTATTTCTTAAAACAGAATACAAATATAAATCAGTCTGTGGATGGTTTTTGGACTTTTTGAAAGCACTACGAAAGTACTTACAGATTGTGTGTGTGTGTGTGTGTGTGTGTATGTGTGCATATGTTAAGGAAAACTATCATGAACAGAAAGATCCTTGATGGGAAATTTCTCATCTCCTTCCTTTTTGTGTTCTCAATCTCCAGGACTATGCCAGGCCCCCAGAGATCCCTTAAACCAGGCATACATGATATAATGAAACAGAATGAGTGAATGAATAACTCATGGGAGGTTGTTAATGTAGCTACCAGTATAACAGCTGTTTCAAATCATCAATATTGTTTTCCACTGTATCTTGAAAATTTTTCTAATTTATATTCTTGAGGATATATTTAAACTTACCAGAAGTATATTCATAAATATGTTTCTGAGAGTCCCTTGCCTCTAGTTAGTTCTTCTCTCTATATTCTCTGGTAAATAGTAAACAAAACAATTATTTACCTGTATTAAACTATTGATGCCTAACTAGTTCTACTAATGTGATTTGTTCAAACTTTTACTATAAAGGTGAATGAATGAGTATAATAATACAACAAAATTTTCCATATTCACATGACATTTTGAAGTTCCTTTGATATTGAATTTTCTCCATTTTTGGTAAAGACTGCTTTACTTATGTTAAGAATTCTGTAATAGTTTATTCTCAATTGCAGACAATTATTACTTAAATTTTTTTTACCTTCAGGTATAAATGAATCTCTTAAGCTGGCAAATAGATAATCTAAAGGTCCTATTTGAATATTTAAGTAACTTTTGCTTCCTTAGTCTCTTTTCATGCCATTTAGTTTCTTTCACAAACATCTAATTTGCTTTCATTTGAACTAAGCAGGCAGCATGGTTTTTGGTACAAACTTTGGTTTTAATTTTTCCATCATCATCTTTAGAACTCTGGAGTATTGCTTCACTGCATTGCAGGTTTTAAACATGACTCTTACTGTAGCCAGATTGTCATATCATGCTGTCCAGTTCTAGAATTCTGTGATTGAAAAAAATGCTAATTGTGTTCTGGCTACCAAGTAGTAAGTAATAGTAAGTAGGCAAAAGAGAACCCTAAATTTTACATAATATTACTTTTAGCTCTCATCATATTTACCACAGAATGCTGATAAGTTGATATATTTACCCTACCTGTAGGTATTAATGAATACTTACAAGTATGCACTCTCATTTAGCTAAAATGTTGATAAGTTGATGACAGTTCAGAAATAGGTCATTGCTGCTGGGAGAGAAAGCATTTTTTTTTCAAAGAAATTCTCTAAGAAACACTTTTACCTCAAACCCATTATTGAATGGGCACAGCTGCAAAACCTCAGCACTCACAAGGGGCTTTGCTCATTACTCCATTTCTCAGATGTCACTCTCAGAGCTCCCCACACGGAGAATGCACTGTAATGACTCTTGCCTTCCTGAAATAAGTACTTTGTGCAAACAGTGGAGCAGGTGTACTTAGGCCAATGAGATGACAAAATACAAGGAAGGTCCCCTGTTCAAGGATGGGCTGATTTGCACACAGGGAATTGGTGCCACGTAGGACTGCACACCGGTTGAGCTCATCCAGTTGTTGTTTCTCCTTGAAAAGATTCAGAAAAATTGGTGGAAAGGACGAGGGCTTTGTAAGAGCTCTTGGACAGAGTGTCCTCACATTTAAGTAATGGGCAGAGCAAGTGGAAGCCACATCTGCTCCTGCAAACCATGCTCTAGTTTTGGTTTGTTGATTGGTCCTGTAGAGCAAATGTAGTTTGTTCAGAATGAATGCTATCTTTGCTTCGTAAACTATTGCAGTAGCCTCCTCTGTTTCCACTCTCACATCTGTGATCCTTTCCCCACATACACAGTAGACCTGCTATTCCTTTTCATTTTTTAAATCTGTCTGATCATTGTCACTGTAAACCATAGAATTTTAAATTGCTATCTTAGCCCTAAGGCCCTGCAGAGTCTGCCTCCTCCTGATTTCTCTGACTTCATCTTATACAACTCTGAGCCTTGCTCACTGTCATCTAGATACCTTGGCCTCCTATATTTTTCTCCAAGAATTCAAACTTGTTTCTGCCTTAGTCTTGTTTTTCCTATTCCTGAAGTAAGCTACGTTCCCCCGAATACCCCTCAAAAGTTCTTTGCTTTGGTGATTCCTCATAATTCAAATCTCAGCTCAAACTTCTTTTAGATATGCCTTTAAATTAGCATATCTTGTTCTATTCTACTTATTTTGATCTACTCATTTTAAATTTGCATATCTTGTTCACCATTATAATACTTTTATTTTCTCCATACCCTTACAGGTAACAGAAATTACATTTTTATTTATTGTTTCCTCTGTGTTTTCAGGTTTCTCTAACAAGAATGTATACTCTGTGTGAGCAGAGTACATGACTGTGGTTCAGGATGGTACCCTAGTATTGAGGACAGTGCCTGACATACAGAGGCACTCAATAGGTGTTTGCTAAATATGTAACTGAGTAACTCAATTGCGGATAAATAAATGTAGTGACTTTCAGTAACCACATTCTGTGAGTAGTACAGAATTTTCCCCATGCCGATCAACAACTCTGGTATGCCCAAGATACCATTTGTTTAAAACAGCCCAAAGTCGTTTCTTGGTTTTTATTAGGCAAAATTTATAGAAAACCAAAATGAATGATTCATTTGTTTATTATTCAAAATAAACTCATAATTCAATGCCAAAAGGAATACGGAGATGCTACCTTTTGTCTCCATAGATAATTGTTAACGGTTCTTAGAAATGTCTTGAATAGTAGCGCTGCAGACCAAAGGTCAGTGTGGGCAGTAGTTCCAGGCAGATAATGCAGGAAGAGGAGAGACAAAAAAGTGCAGTTTGGAGATTTCAGGAATCCAAAAAATGCCGTGGAGTGATGGTGAGTTTGGGAAGAAACTTTGGAGAGAAAGTAATTTGAAGAGACTGTTAGGACCAATCACAAACTTGGCATCTAATTTCATAAGAAATACCAAGGCTACAGAACTGTGGTGGCTAAAGCAGCCTTGTGCAGAGCAGAGGTGGAAGTGAGGAGGGGGAGATGTACAGAGCGTGGGTGAGACTTGGTAGAGCATTTCAGAGTAATTCTCTGAACAGCTGAGGGGGTCGGTGCTGGACTGGGCTAAATATACCATATACTTTTGTTGAAAGAGGTCATGCAGAGGACATGTCAGCCGTTGACCAGAGAGCTGGATCTCTTCCTCTGTCCTTGGACTGTCTGTTCTGCTATCCCCATGCTCGCAGCCATTTCAAGGATGCAGACTTGAAAGAACAACATGTTGTTGAGGCCATCTGAATGGTATATGAGAACGAACCCTAGTAAGGCCCCATATAAACTGCAAAGATTCTGGCAAGTAGGTTTTAAAGCACGGGTTAAACCATTTCACCTGCCTTCACTAATCAAGGTTGTTTTAAGACTTGCATGTCCTCCAATCAGCATGTCAATTGAACAATAAGATGTTTGCCTGAGTTATTTTTCAAGAACTTGGAGTCAGCTGTGTCTAGTTTCACCTGAGCCGGCTTAGACTAAATAGCACCGCAAACCCTTCAACTGAGCATGCGTGAAAGTCTTCCATGCTCTTTTGATTCCAGAGAGCTGCAAACCGCCTCAGAACGTGCGGCTGCCTGGAGCCTAGTTAAACCCGCGCAGAAAGACAATGACCGCACTTTTTCTCAAGTCACCTTTCCCCTCTCCTGAGGGCCTCACACCGCGCTGCTTCTCTCCTCTTTAGCCTATAAACACCTTGCCTTCAGGGAGGTGGGTTCGAGATTTGTTCTCCCATTTCTTCCCTTTCCTGTTTTGCGAATGAACGCTGTCTTTGCGGCAAACCTCTACATCTCAGCGTTTTGGCTAGCGAGATGTCAAGCAAGAGGACCCTGGTTTAGTCGCTGGTTCAGAGATCTCCCTAGCTTTTGGCTGCACGAAGAAGAACCTGGTAAGTTCCCTTGCTTATGAAAATGACCACCATTAACCAACCTGGAGTGGGCTGCCCCTTCCTATGATCTCTACTTGCCCTCCAAGGCAGGATTCAGGAGTTTCAGGGGTATTTCTACTGGTGGTGTGACTTTGGTCAAATAGTTTAACCCATGTGAGCTCTAGTTTCTTGGGCAAGGCTGCCTAAAACTGGTTCCAGGTATCACTGTTTGTACATTTTATAGAGGTTGTGATAGAGAAATACCTAGGATATGAGTCCTATGTTATATTGCTATTTTAAGTCACTCATGATAGCTGTGTAAAGAAAATATTGACATTGCTTGCTAGAGTTGTGTTGTGAATGGGCTGTGGAGGAAATTGGCTGAGATGTTAGAGTAGGCACTGGCAGAAAAACTGAGATGAAGGTATACAGTGAACTGCACAAGCCGAAGGATGGTTGGGGTTATCCACAGTAGCAGGGGAAATTTTGGCCCTCCATGCATAACTAAGGTAATTAAAAACCCTATTCCTGCCTGGTAGCTCAGGTATTTCTTGAGTCCTGGTGGACATCTGTGGAAGGTGTTCTGTCCTTAAAGAGGGTGGAAAGCGTGTAGTGGCTGCTATACTCTGGCGGCATCACAAAGCCCTTTAATTTTGCTTCCTTACATGAAATATTGGATGAACAACTGCTATTTTTTATGGGACATTTAGAAATGCCAGATGCTCTTCTCAGAATGTATGAATTCATTTGCCCTCACAAGAATTTTATGACATAGTTATTATTAACTACTCCGTTTTGCAGGTGAGAAAACTGATCTGTAAAGAGATTAAATAGCTCACGTGAGGTTACATATTGCACATTTGCTAAGAGCTGGAATTCATTCTCAAGCATTATGGTTTGGGTAGGCTGCTTGACCATTCTGTGTTAAGACCACCCTATTTTAGTACATCTAGAAGATTTTAAGAGGTACTAGAAACATTTGGGGACTTGATTAAAATACAGACAAATGGGCCCCAACCTGAAGGAAATATTTTTTCCCCAGTATCTGCAGGTGTTCTTGGTTTTCAGGGGATTTTAATGAATATCCAATTTAAGGACCATTGCTTTTGTCTGTGAGTCAAATTGCCTTGAAATAAAACATTTCTTTCCATAAAATAGTAATGATAATGAAATTTAGTCAGGACTGGATTGAGAAACTAATGGGAGAACCTGTATGAAAACACTTGGAAAATCACTGACTTTCAGATTGCCCAGAAACACCTAAGTGGTTAATTATAATGAAATCCCTGGTCCTCACCTGTAACTACCTGATAAACGGTATCGTTTGATAAAGAAATCAGTGCAATTGTGTGGCACACAGTGACTGAGCAAGAATGATCGTAGTGAAAATGTCATGTGTACAGTTTATACTTTGTAATACATTGAATATCACCTAAATTTTGGGGGGCACAATTTCTCTTCAGAAAAGTTCAGATGGAAATTCTTTTGCAGCCCTCCATAAAGATCAAAGGAGAGGGCACCTCTGTGATGCTTGAAGGTGTGCATCACACATTAGTTGCTTTCCTTTAGAAGTGAGCAGAAATCCCCTATGACTTTAAAGTCCAGAGCATTTGTTTTCAATGATAAAATATGCATTAATTTTTATTCTCCTGCTGTTATAATATTCAGTCATTATAATCTTACAAAAGAAATTTTCTTGTATTGACTTTAATGGTTATCTCTCAAACTGCCAGATGGTTCCATCAACAACTTAAGAAATTTATGAAATTAATCCCTTCTAAACTTCACATTTAATTCTGTTTCAGTGGCTTCAAACCACAGCTTTCATTTGAATTCTGAGAAAATTGGAGAATGATTTTCCTTATAAACTCCAAAATGCTGTTTTGCCCGCTTCCTTTGAGCAATGCCTGATATAACTACAAAGGGATAAACAAGTCTGGAACACAATTTTGCATTAGGTTCCAAGAGGTTTCATTTTTCTTCATAATCCTAATGAAACAAACTTGAGACTAGCAGTGAGTTGGGTGGGGAGAGTGGGACTTTTCTATTAGGTATTGCATTTGTTTCTTTCTTTTCTCTTGCATTTCAGTTGGATTCATCAACTAAGAATTAATTAGAAGTTAGGAAAATTCACATTTCCCCAGGGCCAGCCATCCCACCGTGGCTTCATCACAAAAGTCATTTTGGTTTCACCTCAATTAGGTCAAGGAATTGAAGTCTGCACTCCAGTGGCCCAGGAGATACACTCAGGTCTAAGGTAGACCCAGGGCCCTTGCCATTCTGACTCCTGCAGGTCCTCAGCATGGAAGGATTTTTCATCATGAATCATTACATGAGTTTTCCTAAAGGGACTCATTCCTTTCTTTAAAATATATTTTAAATAAATGGCTCATAGTCACCATCAGCTTCTGTGTTTACTTAGGAGAAATATTGCTTCTTATTCTGGACTTGGAGAATATAGACTGAGTTCCATTTTTAACTGTATGACTTATTACCTATGAAACCTTGTCAGGCAGCCTCCCTTCTTTCAACTGGTATACACCATATAATTCAGTGTTTTCTTAAGAATTAATATTTGTCACAGGCAGAACAAATGTTAATTTTTAACTTGGTATTTGGAATGTGAGAATCCTTACTGAAGAGTAGCAAGTTAACTGAGAAATGACTTATGAACGAATTCTGGATGGTACTTCAGTTGATTTGTAAACCAAATCAATCACTAGGGATGAATGGGTAATTGTAGAGCGCTGAGTAATTGATCAGTTACTGAAAAGAATTGTCGGTATGAGGCACAATTATAAAACCAGTGCTTAGTGGATTGACCATTTATTTACATTGTCTTCCCACCACATTCCCTGCAGTGGCTCTTCTAAATCTTATCATTCAAGCTCATTCCCTCCTGCCTTTTTCTGAACAGTCACTGCAGTGTTCAATCAATGGGCCTAATGACTGCCACACAAAGCATAGGCATCCTGCTTACATGGATCATTTTTAAGGCCTCTTATCTTTTGTCTCTTCATCAGCTCATCATTTTCTCCTTTTTCAAATACTTTCTTCGTGAAGAAGTCTTTGAACTCTAGATTTGCTGTTCCTCCAATCAAATGAATCCCTTCCCTAAATTATTATAAATCGCTTCTAACATTCTTTTACAAGACTTGACTTAACCTGTTCTCATGATATAGAAATTGACATTTTTGTTGACTAAGTATACTGTTTCAGACTTTATATATCTTTGATAGGATCTGGGTCTAAGTTATCTTTTTGTAGTGCCCTACCCACATTAAATGCTATGTTTGTTGAAACTATTCTCAACCAGGGACTTGACTTTACACAGTCTATTGTAGGTGTTCATTAAAGTTGATGGTTAAATCAAGGGCACTTTGAATCCGTTTTAAAAATCAAGGCTATAAGTAGAGTAATGAGGAAAGCAGAGTTCTTTGCTATAAAGTATTTGTTTCTTTGCAATTTACTCTCATAATGTGCAATGCATTAATGTGACCAGGAAGCTGCAAGAGGAAATAAGTATAGTAGGTCTAGTGAGCTTTCTTTACCAAAATGCCTCAAAGATACCACGAAATATGCAAGTGCTGATATGGATTGGCTAAGTGTTTACTGTTTCCACTCTTAAGTCCGGTCCTTAACAATGTTCTGGCTCCCCAACTAACCTTAACACTCTGTTGTCAGCATTCTTCATGGAAGGAATGGAGAAATTTGGAGAAAGAAGTGAAATTCAACATGACACTTGATTCACTGTCCTCTGCAACATGGGCCTGGATATTTTCTCATTCTATACTGATTTCCACCTTATTGCTTCTTTTTTTCTGGCCTTGGCTAACTCCCAAGAAAGAAATAGGACATATTTTATTATCTATGATATATACATAATCTATGTATAGTAATAAGCATATTTCAGGCCCCATTGAATGTCTTTAAAATTGAGGAAATACCAGGTTATAGTAAACTTTCATAATCACCTAACATCTTTTGTGCAGTAAAGCAGGAATAAAGTAAGCAGATGAAGCTCTTAGAACTGTAAAGGAATATACTAATGGAATGAACTGTGAGCTGTGTCATAATGGAAGATGGATAGTCAAATCAGATGCTTTTTTTTTAATGAAAAATAAAAAGATTTGGACAAAAGGATAAATTGAAAGTGGCAAGAGTAGAGATGCCTCTGTAAGAACAGGGAGTCTAATTTAGCAATGATGAGACAGAATTCAGTAGATAGAATGGGAACTGATTCAGAAGACATCTCTTTTTATTTGAAGGAAGATGGGCCAGTTATCTGAAAGGAAAAACAATTTTTTCCTAATGTAGAATAGTGTATTAAATGATTGGCCTAAGATTGTTGTATGTCTCTGTCTCTGTTCCCTTCCCTCTTCCTCAACAACATATTGACCCTTCCTGTGAGGAACTTGTGAAAACAGTCTCACCACTGTTAAGAGTCAACCAAATGACTCCAGTTTGCGAAGAACATCCTTAGGTATGAGTGGCATAACCTTCACTAAACTACTCATCCCTTTGGTTCTCCATAAAACCCCTTATGGCTGGGAGGATTTGGGGAATGGCTTGTTCAGTCAAAGAACCAGTTATTCAGTTAACCCGGGTTATTGTCATCTTATCAGTACTTAGTGATGATAATAATCATATTTACTAAGTAGTAGTTCTTTTTCAGTAATTTATAAAGTAGAGGCTTGTAGCCCATTTCTTTTCACGTCTGTTTTGTGTTCCTTCAAACTTGGTTTCTTCATTCATTATCTTAAACTTAGAAGTAATTTAGCCAGTACAGTGAATCTAATTTTGACATGCAGACCAGTCTGAATTCTGAAACATGAGCTGAGTGATTTAGATGGAACAGAAAGGAGAATTTTATTTTATGTTTTTAGTGAAAAAACTTATGCAACTATCATACCCACCATTGAATGGCTCCCTATTCAGCAGGTTATAAACAAACATTACTTTAACTAGAAGATTACCGTGATTTCCAGTTCCAAATTGGACTCATAAATTTGCATATTTGTCTTGCAAGTATTTTTTTTTCAGTTTGTATTCTGAACAGTTAGCCATTCCTCAAGAGTTTGGTTCTTTGAACAGCTGTGTAATACAATTTCCCCTTCCTCTTCAAAGAAAAACAAAACAAAACAGAATTGATTTAATGGTGAGTGACTGACTCTTTTTTACTGGTAAAAAATGAAAGGTTCTGCAAATATACCTCCTCTATCTTTTGCTTATTTTCAAAAAGATGTACCTGACATCTACATATGCTAGTGTGTGTTGGCAAAGGTGATTTATGTATAAACCAGAAGAAAAGCTGTCAGAAATTGCTGTCATAGTGTTCTTGTTCTAAATAGTTTAAGTTGACAGTGTCTCATAAGATCCATAACTGGATATACGACTGTTATTCAAAAGAAAGAATTTACTGGACTCTGATCATCCTGTAGTGAAATAAAAAAAAAAAAGATTTAAAAATCTCTCTCTTGTTTTCATGTGTTTATTCAGCTTGTAGTGAAAGAATGGGAAGAGAGATTGCTTGTTAGTATACACTGTGCATGAAAAGTCAATTTTTCTTTTGCAGGCAAATGGGAAGTAAATCAGTTTGTGTCACTTCACTTAGAGTGAGAAAACTATTAAAACAACACTGTCGATACCACAGCATACATTCCAGTTCCATCAGTTCTTGATGTCACTTTGGACAATATGTTACTGTAGGGTAGTCCACAATAAAGTTCTATACCTCACTGCTTTGCTTTGAATTGTGGAAGATTTGAAAAGAGTGGCATGTTGAGTTAGGATACCACATTGCTAAGAATGGTGTGTGATAACAAAACCTTGCCCTACTTTAAACTATTAGTTTAAAGCTTATTAACAACAAAATATTATTTGCTTTCAGTATTAAGATTATAATTCAAATGTATTTTTGCATTTTTGGTTGTAATTTTACTAGTTATCAATATTTTCTTACAAAGGAGACAATAACCTAGCGATATTAAAAAAAAACAAACTGCTTTCAGGTAGATTGTCTCATATTAGGCTTTCTACTTACCCAATGTGTCTTTGATGCGGGCATTGCTTGAGTTCTAAATACTTTACATGTGTTTAGTGTTGCCAAGAGGCCCTGAACTCCACCACTACTCATTTTATGCCTTTTAAGAAATAATTGTCTTTTTCAATCACATTCAAATAAACATTTTTGGTACTCAGTACAACCTGATTCTGATTATATAGCATGCAAAATTCAAGGGATCAAATCACCAGCAATTCACTTCCTCATGTTGCTTTCTTAAATCAGCTTTTAAATAGATTTATGTTGCCTGTGGATATAAAGCAGTAGAGTAAAACTAAACCTTCCTGATTTCCAAATCAGCATTTAAAGAGCTATAATTCATATTTAATGAAGAAAAACAGCTAAATAAGCATCCACAAGCATTTAACTAGAGACTTCATGCTCATAAAGTTTTTATCCCCTGCTAAAAGCCCCTTTACCATATCTTTTTATTATACTTTGATACAAATTGCTAAAAGGAAGGTGGATATTGTTAGACTGCTATTAAATTATAAGAGAACAAATATTAGGAATAAATTTCAGCTCAGTTAACTAGGACAAGATTGGCAATTTTCCTAAATTGTACTTCAACATTTAAGTTCTCAAAGAGAGAAAATGTTTTATAGCCAACAGAACTTGAAACAATATTGAGGCCAGATGTCTCTGACCTTTTGTGTAAGAATAAAGCACTTTCTATTTCAAGGTTGGACATCCTGTTTATAAATAGGTAGATTTGTGGTGAAAACTGACTTTGTTTTACCTGTGAAATTGGGTTTGGCTATTTCCCCTGAAATAAAAATGGGCTATTGAGAGCTGCTGCCTGAAGGCAAAATATAAAATTGATAGCATAGTATACGTGTATTTGGGGGTTTCTTACTTCTCAAGTATACCTGCCTCAAATCTTTGTCATTGAAAAACATCCTATCTCAAAGTCAAAACCAAGATCAGGACTAGCTGAAATGAAAGAATACAGTGAAAACTAGCTGATTCCCTAAGACATTGTTTCCTTGGTTTCAGGCCTCAATTTTGCTTCACATTTGGTCTTATTTTCTAAAGCAGACTAGTATTGAAGAGAAATGATGAGACATGTTTAGAGAGTATAAATGATCAAGAATGTTAAATAGACACAGATTTCAGCATTTATATTTGGCCACAGTTTACAACCACACTAAAGAATGAATGTGCCATCCATTCTTCCAGGCATGACCAACTATTCTGGACAAGTGAAATTGGCACTCTTGGGCCCAAACAAATTCAGTTGCCTAATCGGCTTCAAGCTCAAAAAAAGTCCTACTAATATTATAGGCATTTATTGAACTTTAGTTATATATCCAATTCTCTTTAACATAGTCATCACATGTGGAAGTTTGTAAGTTTAGTCATTTTGAAGAACAAGACAATTAAGTTTTTGTTTGTTTCAATCTTATAAAATGTATTTGCCTTTCCAGAAAGGACAGCAGGACCATAGCAGACCTCTCTTTTCCTTTCTTTCTGTGGCATAGTTTTGATCAGTGCCCCAAGACTAGATGATTCTGAAGAAATCTCTATAGACTTGGGAATAAAATTTAAACTGACCTCTGACTCAAAGTCTCGTGCAAAGCAGAGATGACTTTAAACTTCTTCTGCATTGAATGGAGTACTGTATTGATCTCTGCAATGAAATATAAGTGGAACACAATGGACTGCTATTTTAATGCAGCAGAGCAAATTCAATGAATTGCCCAATTCTCTCAGGCCCTTTAGAAAACTACCCAGTGCATGGCTTTAATGGAGAAATGGCACAAGGAAATTGAGTACAGGGTCTCCCAGTACTCATCCATTAAGTCCATGACATCTGAATCACTAAGGTAAATTATATAGGCCCTTAATAAAAGAGTTTAAGACTGGAGTAGAATCTGATATTCAAACCATAGTTTATAGGTGTAGAACGACTCATTCTGCCTCTGAAGGACATCTGCATCCAATATACCTGCCTCAAATCTTTGTCGCTGAAAAACATCCTATCTCAAAGTCAAAACTAAGATCAGGACTAGCTAAAATGAAAGAATACAGTGTTTGAAAACTAGCTGATTCCCTAAGATATTGTTTCCTTGGTTTCAGGCCTCAGTTTTGCCCAGTGACCTATTGATTGGCTTATGAAGATGCTCAAATCCCTTAAGTGTCAGAATATTCCATACAGATTATTCTTATACTCTGTCACTGTTGAAAACATACATAGCAACTTTAAAGGACAGTTAGCTTTGGGGAGTCACCTTTGGAGTGTCAGGTTAGTATATGTGGGCTTGTGTTAGTCGCTCAGTCATGTCCAACTCTGCAAACCCATGGACTGCAGCCTGCCAGGGTTCTCTGTCCATGGGGTTCTCCAGACAAGAATACTGGAGTGAGTAGTCATTCCTTTCTCCAGGGGATCTTCCTGACCCAGATATAGAACTCCTGTCTCCTGCATTGCAGACAGATTCTTTACCATCTGAGCCACCAGGGAAGTCCCATATGTGGACTTACCTTACATCTACATTACAGTACTCATCAACTTAGACGGACCATTCTGAGGAATGGAACGAGTACAATTCTGATCATCTAACACAAGAGTGCATTAATTTGGTTTAGCATCCCTATGATATAGCATTTTAAAAATAGCTAAGATACTATGGATTGTGGTAGTTGCTCAGTCGTGTCCGACTCTTTGTGACCCTGTGGATTGTAGCCCGCCAGGCTCCTCTGTCCATGGGATTTCCCAGGCAAGAATACTGGAGTGGGTTACCATTTCCTTCTCCAGGGGATCTTCCCAACCCAGAGATTGAACTTAGGTCTCCCGCATTGTGGACAGACTCTTTACCGTTTGAGCCACCAGGGAAGATACTATACAATTGATTAAATAATGTATGTGTGTATGGGGATTTGATGCTACTCCAGTAATATGCTACAAATGCCTTGAATCTAATTATGAAAACGGTATATTTTTATTATAGAAATTTGGAATCTGTGGGAAAAGTACTAATTGAAAACTATTACAGACTATATATCAGAAATATATATGATATAATTTATATATTTTAAATTCTTGTTTTCCTTCTATTTTTACATTCTAGATGTTAATGAGTGTTTCTGCACTACTGTTTTTACTTTTATCACATTCTATTTTGATATAACTTGATTTATTTAACCAATTATATACATTTAGATTGTTTCTAATTTTACAGCATAATAAATAACACTGTAATATGATTAACTCTATAGAAATTTTTGTGCAATCTCTACTGCTTCTTTAGGATGATTTTTAAGAGTATAAGTATTCTAACAATTTAGTAACTCATTAAAACAATTCTTATATATATTGCCAAGTTGCTTTCCATTAGAGGTCATACCAATTTTTTCTCATATCATGAGAATTTTTGTCCCCATATTGTAGCCAACATGAAGAATTCTTATCTTTTTAAAAAAAATAATGGCCAATTAATAGGCAGTCAGTGCTATTTCACTGTAAAATTTTCACATTGATTATTTAATATGTTGAATGATTTTCACATGCTTATCAGCAGTGCACACACCTTATTTGGTGTACTGTCCGCTTCTGTCATCTGCTCAGTGAAAGTGAAACTGTTAGTCACTCTATCATATCTGACGCATGGGCTGTAGTCTGCCAGGCTCCTCTGTCCATGGGATTTCCCAGGCAAGAATACCGGAGTGGGTAGCCATTCCCTCCTCCAGGTGGTCTTCCTGACCCACAGATTGAACCCAGGTCTCCAGCATTGCAGGCAGATTCTTTACCATCTGAGCCACCAGGAAAGCCCATCATCTGCCAAAGTGTTTCCTAAAGATATTTGCTTTATTTGTATTGATTTGAAGATCTCTTTATATATGAGTAGTATCAACACATTCTTTTGTCATATATGTTAAATTATCAGTTTGTGGTTTGGAAGTGTCATTTCTCAGAAGGTTCTGTTTTCTGTATTTTACCTAGGAAAGTGAAAGTGAAGTCGCTCAGTCATGTCCGACTCTTTGCGACCCCATGGGATTTTCCAGGCAAGAATACTGGAGTGGGTTGCCATTTCCTTCTCCAGGGGATCTTCCTGACCCAGGGATCAAACCCGGGTCTCCTGCATTGTAGTCAGACGCTTTTACCGTCTGAGCCACCAGGGGAGTCAGATACCTAGGATAATCTTGAAATGGGTGGGCACCATGACTCAGCATTTGGGAAAAGAAGCCAAGTAAAATGCTGGATCAGGGAGTGAAGAGAGGTGGTTGGAGACCAGAGTTGAAATTTGTATAGTTGAACTCATGTAACGGAGGCAAAGAACTTACTAGATATTCTTCTGTAACCACTTGAAACCATATAGAACTTTCTCCCACAAACAGTAATTGGTGGTAGGACAGATTAATAGATGATTGATAGTTCAGGTAAGGTGAGTAAACTATGTGATTAAGGTGGTGGTTAGAGAGGTACATTAACTTTTAAGGTCATTAAGCTTTCACGTGGTATCTTTCAGTTGCAATTTACTACTAACCTCTAAAAATGGGTGATCTTTTAAATGTCCTTTTTAAAGAGAGATTTACTCAAGCCCACCCTATGGAGCTTGAATAAGTGTGTGGCCATACATACTAACTTTTTGGATCCTATATGCTGGGATAACAGCATTAAAAATTGGCAGATTACTGAAGATGGTGCCTTTGGCTACTAATATTGTCTGTCTCTCTGGTATGTGTTTAGGAGTTATTCTCCAGAGCTACTCTGACTTTAGCTTAAAAAATTCAGTCCCCTCCTGGGAACATTGTTTATTTACTTTCACTGTGCCATCCATTATTCCAAGGACTTTAGAACCATTAGGGAGATGGATATTGCATGTTCTTCTATGGCAAAGAAATTAATTCTCATCAAGGGGATGTCACTTTTTATTCTGTTCAACTGAAGGCTGGAATGTTCAACAAACTTCACTGACAGCTTTCAGAAGCCCATCATTTAAGATAATGGATAAAATGCAACATTTTATTGAAGCAGGATTCATTTTTTAGCGTAGCATGAATGTACTACATCGTTCATGTTTGCAATACAAATGTGTGGTCAAGGGGTGGATATATTATGATGTTTTTATGTTCACTCTTTAGTAAATTTTAAACTTTTTTCTCTTCCTCCTTACTAGTACAAATATGGAAGAGGACATTTTTTTTTCAATTGGTGTATAGTTGCTTTACAATACTGTGTCGATTTCTGCTGTACAACGTGAATCAGCTATATGTATACATATATTCCCTCTCTCTTGGACCTCTCTCCCACTCACCCCCCACCCACCCATCTATTTTGATCACAGCCTGAAATCCAGGAAAAACCTTGGGTAGCTAAAGTATGTACCATACAGGGGTATTGTGAGATTAAATATTGCAAAGATTGGGAAAGTGCTTTTAAAAAAGTGTGAAGTACTTCATAAATACTAGGTATAGCAATGGTTATTTACAGGCCAAGTATACCTTGTTGGCCTTTGCTCCAACTTTTGAAGAAGTCACTTCCCATGAGAGAGAGTGAATGATGACACTGAGGGTGAAGATGAAGGACAGAAACCTAGGATAAGAGAAGTATATCTGGTAAAATCATTATGCTTGGAGGAGGAAGAATCTCCTTTTTTCCTCTCTTTTATAAGTGTCAAAGTAGAGTTGCTTTGACAGCTATATAGGCTCTTTTTTTTTGCTTAGACACCTATATAGACTCTTCATCACCACATGGAGCCAAGAAGTGAATATGTGTTTAAATTTGCCTCATTTGTTGTGCTCTTCTTTCATGCTATTGAGTCAGCATGATGCAAAGGAAATGGCCTGCATGTCAGGAAAATTGATTGTGAGTTGTCACAGCCATGTGAAGCACTCTATCAGCGGCACTGGAAAGGCCGTTTATTTTTTCATCTAAGAAGAGGTATTTAAGGAAATTTGTTTTTACAAAGTTGACAAATATATACAGCAATTAAGATGATCTTAGTACTATGTGCAATATAGTTATTCATTTATTTCAGTGTATATTACAATAAATATAATTAGTCTATAAGGCACATAACTTTGTGAATATCACTGCTAAGTGAAAATAAGTAAGAAATTAAACTGTTTAGTAAATAATAGTACTAAGGGGATACAGATATGGCATAAATTACAAAGAGAGGACATTTGAGAAATGCTGGGCTAGGTTATCTGTAATTTCATCTTAAATCCTAATACTTAAAGTACATAGCTTCTTAAGGGAGACACAAAGGTCAGTGGCACCATTACAAGGGGACCTCTCTATTTCTATAGGTTTCTGGACCAGATTAGGCCATAGGTGCTCTTCTATATAGCATCAGTCACTCCAGAAATTGCGGGATGCTTTTTTAGACAGGATAAGAAAGAGGAAAGTTGGATCTAATGCTAGGCCAGAGTGGTGGCACACTTCAAGGGCACAGAGAATTCAGGGGCTGCTGACCCTCCCTGGTCAATTGGCCACATCTTTTCCATTGCATTATCTCTGCATACAAGGCTGTCTGTGTCATTTCACTCATCCACTGGGTTCTCAAAAGTCCAACCATTCCATTCTAGAAGAAGGGATATGTAAAGGCTGCTAACGACATCTTCCGTTGCTGCTTTCTTGTGCTATTCTAATAGCCAAATATTTTAGGAAGTCTCTATTTGCAGAAGAGAATTCTTAAACCTTTTTGGGTACCACTTATAGGAGGACTCGGAGAAGGCAATGGCAACCCACTCCAGTACTCTTGCCTGGAAAATCCCATGGATAGAGGAGCTTGGTAGGCTACAGCCCATGGGGTCGCAAAGAGTCGGACACGACTGAGCGACTTCACTCCACTCGCTTCACTCACTTCATGCTTTATCACTGGAGAAGGAATTGGCAACCCACTCCAGTATTCTTGCCTGGAGAATCCCATGGACTGAGGAGCCTGGCAGGCCATGGTCCATGGGGTCGCAGAGAGTCGGACTCGACTGAAGTGACTGAGCAATATAGGAGGATTTCAACCAACCATGAAACTTCTGCAGGCTGTCTTGAGCATCTGATCATACTGCTTTATTATTTGGTGACGAGAAAGCACCGAGACCATTGTCTCCTGCTGAATCTGTGAAAGAAATGAGAAAAGACACACACTGGGTTGCAGTCTATTCATCAATAGTAATCAAGTATTTTATAGAACTCTTACCAAAAGTAACAAAGTTACTTGTATCCAATACTTTTTGAAACATGGAATTGAATAACTCCTTGTTTTGCTCTTTTTTGTTGGATACATCAGGCCCATTAACAGACATTAAGGCTTCAGGTTCTAGTTCAAAATTGCCCTTTTAATATTCCTCAAATGAGACACAGGCAGAACAAAAAGTGAGAAAAGATGTATGCTTCTCAGAATTAGCAGAAGATCTGCCTGTGACCTCTGGTTGGGCTAGTGGTAAGAGGGTGAGCACAGTACACAGCAGTTTAGATACTCTGCTTGTCAGCAGTCAGATAACCTGCCAAGAATAGCGTGGGATTAGTCATTTCTTCTGGTTTTGAGAAAGTATGGCAAATGTTTCTGTTTTCAAGGAAAGCTCTTTCACAGACTGACACATTAAGTTATTGTCTTTATCCATTTGAAACCTAATGATGCAGGAAAGATAGTATAGTGTGGTGGTTAAAGAGAATACAGTCAAGTTGCTGTGCTTAGTCGCTCAGTCGTGTCCAACTCTTTGTGATGCCATGGACTGTAGCCCACCAGGCTCCTCTGTCCATGGGGATTTTCCAGGCAAGAATAGTGAAGTGGGTAGCCATGCCCTCCTCCAGGAGATCTTCCTGACCTGGGGATCAAACCGAGGTCTCCTGCACTGTAGGCAGATTCTTTACCTTCTGAGACACCATGGAAACCCAGGAATACTGGAGTGGGTAGCCTATCCCTTCTCCAGATGATCTTCTCGACCCAGAAATCAAACAAGGGTCTCCTGCACTGCAGGTGAATTCTTTACCAGCTGAGCTACCAGGAAAGCCCATAGTCAAATTAACCTTCCTTCAAATCTTGGCTCTGCTAATCAATAGTCATGTAGCCTGGGTTATGTGTATCTCCTTGATGCCCTTATAAGATGGATATGATAAAAGTATATAACTCAACCGTTTGCTATGGGAATCAAATGAGGAATTAGATGCCTCTTACGTACCACTTTGAATCTTATTAATTTCATTTCTTACTCCAGCTTCTGGGCAGTTTGTGTGCTGATAATTTTCACTTCTTAGGGCATTCTCTGATGCCTCAGACATGGAGAACCAGTGGAACTTAATAGGTATCATCTGTACAAGCTTGGAGGGATAGACATCACTATGCTGTTGACAAATGGTTCTATGATCCATTTCAGGTTAACATTTTACATGTTTTCAGACAAGGGTCAATATTCTTTTCTCCTTTATAGCATAAGGTCCTTGACTTTCCTATTCTGTTTAAAAATTGTTCATCTATTTCAGGACTTTTACATGCTTATAATCATTTGCTAAGTTTTATAAAATCTTCTCAAATTTTGATCAGATTGGTTTTTTTTAAATTAGTTTATCTATTTTTTAACTTTACAATATTGTATTTGTTTTGCCATACATTGACATGAATCCACCATGGGTGTACATGTTTTCCACTTCCAGAACCCCCCTCACCTCCCTCCCCATCCCATCCCTCCGGGTCAGCCCGGTGCACCAGCCCCGAGCACCCTGTATCATGCATCGAACCTCGACTGGCGATTCGTTTCACATATGATAATTTACATCCTTCAATGCCATTCTCCCATATCATCCCACCCTCACCCTCTCCCATAGAGTCCATAATACTGTTCTATTTATCTGTGTCTCTTTTGATGTCTCGCATACAGGGTTATCTTTACCGATTAACTAAATACCATATATATGTGTTAGTGTACTGTATTGGTGTTTTTCTTTATGGCTTACTTCACTCTCTATAATAGGCTCCAATTTCATCCACCTCATTAGAACTGATTCAAGTGTATTCTTTTTAATGGCTGAGTAATAGTCCATTGTGTATATGTACCCCAGCTTTCTTATCCATTCGTCTGCTGATGGGCATCTAGGCTGCTTCCATGTCCTGGCTATTATAAACAGTGCTGCAATGAACATTGGGGTACACGTGTCTCTTTCAATTCTGGTTTCCTCAGTGTGTATGCCCAGCAGTGGGATTGCTGGGTCATATGGCAGTTCTATTTCCAGTTTTTTGAGGAATCTCCACACTGTTCTCCATAGTGGTTGTACTAGTTTGCATTCCCACCAACAGTGTAAGAGGGTTCCCTTTTCTCCACACCCTCTCCAGCATTTATGGCTTGTAGTGTTTTGGATAGCAGCCATTCTGACCAGCGTGAAATGGTATCATTGTGGTTTTGATTTGCATTTCTCTGATAATGAGTGATGTTGAGCATCTTTTCATGTGTTTGTTAGCCATCTGTGTGTCTTCTTTGGAGAAGTGTCTGTTTAGTTCTTTGGCCCACTTTTTGATTGGGTCGTTTATTTTTCTGGAATTGAGCTGCAAGAGTTGCTTGTATATTTTTGAGATTAATTGTTTGTCCATTGCTTCATTTGCTATTATTTTCTCCCATTCTGAAGGCTGTCTTTTCACCTTGCTTATAGTTTCCTTTGTTGTGCAAATCTTTTAATTTTAATTACGTCCCACTTGTTTATTTTTGCTTTTATTTCCAATATTCTGGGAGGTGGGTCATAGAGGATCCTGCTGTGGTTTATGTCGGAGAGTGTTTTGCTTATGTTTTCTTCTAGGAGTTTTATAGTTTCTGGTCTTATGTTTAGATCTTTAATCCATTTTGAGTTTATTTTTGTGTATGGTGTTAGGAAGTGTTCTAGTTTCATTCTTTTACAAGTGGTTGACCAGTTTTCCCAGCACCACTTGTTAAAGAGATTGTCTTTTCTCCACTGTATATTCTTGCCTCCTTTGTTGAAGATAAGGTGTCCACAGATGTGTGGATTTATCTCTGGGCTTTCTATTTTGTTCCATTGATCTGTATTTCTGTCCTTGTGCCAGTACCATACTGTCTTGATGACTGTGGCTTTATAGTAGAGCCTGAAGTCAGGGAGGCTGATTCCTCCAGTTCCATTCTTCTTTCTCAAGATTGATTTGGCTATTTGAGGTTTTTTATATTTCCATACAAATTGTGAAATTATTTGTTCTAGTTCTCTGAAGAATACCGTTGGTAGCTTGATAGGGATTGCATTTAATCTATAGATTGCTTTGGGTAGTGTACTCATTTTCACTATATTGATTCTTCCAATCCATGAACACGGTATATTTCTCCATCTATTTGTGTCCTCTTTGATTTCTTTCATCAGTGTTTTATAGTTTTCTATGTATAGGTCTTTTGTTTCTTTAGGTAGATATATTCCTAAGTATTTTCTTTTTGTTGCGATGGTGAATGGAATTGGTTCCTTAATTTCTCTTTCTGTTTTCTTGTTGTTAGTGTATAGGAATACAAGGGATTTCTGTGTGTTAATTTTATATCCTGCAACTTTACTATATTGATTGATTAGCGTTAGTGATTTTTCTGGTAGAGTCTTTAGTGTTTTCTATGTAGAGGATCATGTCATCTGCAAACAGTGAGAGTTTTACTTCTTTTTTTCCAATCTGGATTCATTTTATTTCTTTTTCTGCTCTGATTGCTGTGGCCAAAACTTCCAAAACTATGTTGAATAGTAGTGGTGAGAGTGGGCACCCTTGTCTTGTTCCTGACTTTAGGGGAAATGCTTTCAATTTTTCACCATTTAGGATAATGTTTGCTGTGGGTTTGACATATATAGCTTTTATTATGTTGAGGTATGTTTCTTCTATTCCTGCTTTTTGGAGGGTTTTTTTTTTATCATATATGGATGTTGAATTTTGTCAAAGGCTTTCTCTGCATCTATTGAAATAATCATATGGTTTTTATTTTTCAATTTGTTAATGTGATGTATTACATTGATTGATTTGCAGATATTGAAGAATCCTCGCATCCCTGGGATAAGCCCACTTGGTCATGATGTATGATCTTTTTAATAAGTTGTTGGATTCTGTTTGCTAGGATTTTGTTAAGGATTTTTGCATCTATGTTCATCAGTGATATTGGCCTGTAGTTTTCTTTTTTTGTGGCATCTTTGTCTGGTTTTGGAATTAGGGTGATGGTGGCCTCATAGAATGAGTTTGGGAGTTTACCTTCCTCTGCAATTTTCTGGAAGAGTTTGAGTAGGATAGGTGTTAGCTCTTCTCTAAATTTTTGGTAGAATTCAGCTGTGAAGCCATCTGGTCCTGGGCTTTTGTTTGCTGGAAGATTTCTGATTACAGTTTCAATTTCCGTGCTTGTGATGGGTCTGTTGAGATTTTCTATTTCTTCCTGTTTCAGTTTTGGGAAGTTGTACTTTTCTAAGAATTTATCCATTTCTTCCAAGTTGTCCATTTTATTTGCAGATAGTTGCTGATAATAGTCTCTTATGATCCTTTGTATTTCTGTGTTGTCTGTTATGATCTCTCCATTTTCATTTCTAATTTTATTGATTTGATTCTTCTCCCTTTGTTTCTTGATGAGTCTGGCTAATGGCTTGTCAATTTTATTTATCTTCTCAAAGAACCAGCTCTTGGCTTTGTTGATTTTTGCTATGGTCTCTTTTGTTTCTTTTGCATTTATTTATGCCCTAATTTTTAAGATTTCTTTCCTTCTACTAACCCTGGGGTTCTTCATTTCTTCCTTTTCTAGTTGCTTTCGGTGTAGAGTTAGGTTATTTATTTGGCTTTTTTCTTGTTTCTTGCGGTGAGCCTGTATTGCTATGAATCTTCCCCTTAGCACTGCTTTTACAGTGTCCCATAGGTTTGGGGTTGTTGTGTGTTCATTTTTGTTCGTTTCTATGCATATTTTGATTTCTTTTTTGATTTCTTCTGTGATTTGTTGGTTATACAGCAGTGTGTTGTTCAGCCTCCATATGTTGGAGTTTTTAATAGTTTTTCTCCTGTAATTGACATCTAATCTTACTGCATTGTGGTCAGAAAAGATGCTTGGAATGATTTCAATTTTTTTGAATTTACCAAGACTAAATTTATGGCCCAGGTGTGATCTATTCTGGAGAAGGTTCTGTGTGCACTTGAGTAAAAGGTGAAATTCATTGTTTTGTGGTGAAATGACCTATAGATATCAATTAGGTCTAACTGGTCTATTGTATCATTTAAAGTTTGTGTTTCCTTTTTAATTTTCTGTTTAGTTGATCTGTCCATAGGTGTGGTCAGATTGTTTATGCTTTTATGAAAAAATTTGTGTAGTCAACTTTGTTTTTTCTTAGTGAATTTTTAGGTTATATTCCCTCCTAGAAATCTCCTTTTTTGAAAATTATGTTTACCAATGTTTTCTTTTAGAAATTTATTTTTTTACAGATGTATTGTACATATATGGGTATCTAGATATTTTAATAAATTATGACCTAGCTGTCTCAATACCATTCATGGAAAAATTCCCTTTTATTTTTGATTTGAAATTCATCTATTGAGTTATTGTATATTTTTACATTCTTCTATTTTTTTCTGTAAATTGAGGTAACATTAGTTTATAACATTAAATAATTTTCATGTGTACAGCACTGTATTTCTCCTCTTGTATGCATTGTTATGTGTACACCACCAACAGTTTTATTTCCCCTTTTTAATTGACCTCTTTTTCCCATTTCATCTTGCTCTCAGTCTCCTTCCTTTCTGGTAACCACTACTCTGGTCTGTGTATCTATGTGTTTGCTTTTGTTTGGTTCAATTTGTTCTTTTATTTTGCTATTTATTTTTAAAATATTTCACATATGAGTGAAATCGTGTGGTATTTGTCTTTTTCCTTCTGACTGACTTCACTTAGCAAAACACCTTTTAGATTCACCTCTGTTGTTGCAAATGACAAGAAGATTTTATTTTATTTTTTCTTTGTGAGTAGTGTTCCGTTGTGCATATATACAACATCTTTATCTACTCATTCTGTATCTTGGCTATAGTAAATAATGCTGCCATGTATTATTGTAGATAATATAGCATCATCATATCTTTTTGAATAACTGTTCTCATATTCTTTGAATAAATATCCAGAAGTGGAATAACTAGAACGTATGATAGTTCTAGTTTATCTTTTTTAGGTCTGTTCATAATTGCTTTATATATTTTGGTACTCCTGTGTTAGGTTCATATGTGTTAATAACCATATCTTCTTGCTGAATTGTTCCCTTTATCATTATATACTATTCATCTTTTTCTCTTGTTATGTTTTTTGGCTGAGAGTATATTTTTTCTGATATGAGTACAGCTACTCTGGCATTCTTTTGGCTTCCTTTTGCTTCAAGTATCATCTTCCATCCCTGTACTTTGAATCTATGTTTGTCTTTAGAAATCAGGTGAATCTTCCGGAGGCAAAATATATTTGGGTCTTATTTTTTTTAAATCCAACCAGCCACTGTGTGTCTTTTGCTGAATTAAATTCATTTGCACTTAGGGTGATTATTGATAAATGAGGTGTTAGCACTGCCATTTTGTTTCCTGGTTGCTTTACATCTTTATTGTTTATTTTTTTCCCCTGTGTTTCTGTCTGCTTAGTTTGGTTTTCTATGATTTTTTAAAAAAATTCCTTCTTTTTCTCATATTTCATGCTCCTGCTCTAGATTTTTCTTTCATAGTTACTATGAGATGTGTATAAATGTCTGGTAGATAAAATAGTCCTTTTTCTGCTGATAGTATCTTATCTTCTTTTACCCACACAGGTTCATCCTTTTCGTTTTCCCTTTCTGCTTTTGTTTCCAATCACTCCTTTTCTATGCTGTGATTTTTGTTACCAAATATAAGTAGCCATAGTTATTTTCCCCACTTTTTGTTCCCTTTAAATTTTATGCTATAATTGAGTGTTTCACAACCCATTCTGATATAGAGTTGCAATTTTCTGATTCTAGTCATCACCTTCTCAGTTTTGTGTGTTTTAGCTTTTCATTTCAGCATTTCTTGGAAGGTAGGTCTAGTGGTGATAAAGTCCCTGCATGTTTGTTTGTCTGGGAAAACCTTTATTTTATCCTTCATATCTGAATGATAACTTTTCTGGATGGAGTATTCTTGGATGAATGTTTTTAATATTTCAAAATTTTGAATGTCATTTTCCACCGTCTCCTGGTCTGTAGAGTTTTTGCTGAGAAGTCTTCTGATAGCCTAATTAGAACCCTTTGTGAGTTACTGTGTTTTTTTCATCTCCTGGATACCTTTAAAATTCATTGTCACTGACTTTTGACAGTTTTAATATAATGTATCTTGGAGAATGTCTTTTCCATTGAAGTAATTAGATGTTCTCTTAGCTTCATGGTCTTGTGTATTCAATTATGTCCCCAGTTTGGGAAATTCACATCTATTGTTTCTTTAAATAAATTCTGCTCCCTGCTCCCTCTCTTCTCCTTCTGGCATATCCATTATCCTTATGAGTCAGATAGTTCCTAATGGAGTCAGATAGTTATCATAAAATTTCTTTTTTTAGCTGATAGTTTTTTCTTTTCTTCTGCCCATATTATTTCTAGAATTCTATCTTCAAGCTTGATAATTCTCTCTTCCATAAGTTCTGCTCTATTTCCAAAACTTCCTGATGAGATCTTCATCACATTTGCTGAATTCTTCAGCTCCTGAATTATTTCCATTTGGTTCTTTTTTTAGAGTTTCAATTTCTTTGGTGAAATGTTCCTTCTGTTCATTAATTTTATTCCTAAGCTCAAGGAACTGCATTTGAGTTTTCTTGAAGCTTGCCAAATTTCTTCATGATAGCTATTTGACTTCTTTCTCAGATTGCAATATTCCATGACTTAAGCTTGGGTTTCTGCAAAACTACCGTTTTCTTTTTGTGACACTTTTCATCGTGATTGATGAATTGTTCTTTTGCTGGTTCATTTGAAGTAGTGAGCACCTTTTTACAACTTAATGTTAGTATTTAGAATTTTTTTTAAATTTTCAGTAGGTGGCACTATAGCACAAATTTTTGATTTCTCTTACCTGAGTTGCCTCTGGCTACATTTGAGCATTCAGTTTCCACCCTCCACTGCCTGTACTAGAGGTGTAATCTAGTGCACTTCTTGCTGCTTGTTTCTCTGGGATTGCTGGTGACTTGATGCTGGAGGTGTTCCTGCTGCTGTTGGGACAGTGGACACACATCTGGGCTTGCCTGGGTGGGGAGTGAGAGGTTGAGAGGGGAACTAGGATCACTCATTGGCTCCTCTGAAGCTAGAGGGATGGGTTACAGGTCCCACCAGAAGTGAAGTTGAATTTGTAATTTAAAATAGTACTCCCAGCAAACAAAAGCCCAGAACTAGTTTGCCTGGGGAATTCTACCAAACATATAAGGAAGAGTTAATACCTATCCTTTCAAACTGTTCCAGAAAATTGAAGAGGATTGGATGCTCCCAAATTGATTCTATGAGGCACCTTTACCTGATACAAAAACCAGACAAACGCACTGGAGGAAAAAAAAAAAAGAATTACAGACCAATGTATTTGAATATTGATGTAAAAATCCTCAACAAAAATGTTAGCAAACTGAGCCAACAATGTATAAAATGGGTCACACGCCTTGATCAGTTTGGTTTTACTCTGAGATCACAAGGATGGTTCAACATGCATGAATCAATTAATGTATTACTGCCAGGGGGCTAAGATTATAGGCACCCCATCTGTTGCTCTCCCAGTTCTACCTCTAATTTGTGTTCCAGTCCACCCACTTTTAGATATACAGATGTGTGGAATTCACAGCATCCTGATATACTGAGCAGAGGAATCTTTGCGTTATGAATGTTTTACTGGTGGCACATTTGAAGGGGAGAGACAAAGGGTATGTCTTGGGTCACCATGATCCTGATGTTACTTCCTACTTTATTTCATTTCTTAAGTATATCATGGCCCCTAAGTATTTTAATGTTTGGAAATAATATGTAACATATGATGATCTACTGTCTTGATTTGTTTCATTACTGTTTTACCTGACAAGTGTTAGTTACACTTCTAGTTTATTAAGATCTCATTGCTATTCAGCAAATAGTTTTCTTTCCTTTTTAGATAAAGAATATACCTTATGATTTATGCATTGGTGTGATTTTCTTACAACAAAAGCACAGATAAAGGCTAGTCATTGTATATCATGTGTTGATCATAAGTGAATCACCCATAGTGTTTCCAGTTAATTAGTGTTTGCTGAAAGGTAAGGGATGGTTTATGAAGACGGCTTCACTTAGAATATTGAGACATTATTGCTGAAAGGGAGAAGGAAAACTATAATTTCTAGGCTTTTATAGTGGTAGGCACCATGCCAGGCATTTTAGTGGCTTATTTAATTTAATCCTTACAACTGATCTGTAAAATGGCAATATTAGTACTGTTTTACAGATAACATTACAGACCAAGACATGCACAATAAGAAACATGCCTTAGGTCTAAAGAAGACCTTAGCTTGGACTGAAATCTGAAATCCATAGTATTTAGTATTCCAGCCAGTTTAGAGAACATGTAGAACAACTTCCAAGAAATTTGTATTAGAAATGAACTTAGAGTTGAATTTCTTGCTCAATTTTGTGAATTCATGGAAGATCCAGGACAGAAATCCATTCTTCTGGGTCTTAGTTTTTTAGAATTTTTATGTTGTTTATTTTACCCAGGAAATTAGAGCATAGATTCACTGCCTGATTTTTTGAATGCAGCTTCATCTTTACTGGATATGTGATCTTTAAGGTCTATTAAAATATATATATAAACAGAATCTATTTCTTAGAGATATTGCAACTAAATTCATGTAAAGAACTTGTGCACATAGTAAATGCTCAGTTTTGAGTAAATTTTGCTACTGATGGTAACCCTAGGACCACATTCTGTCTCTTTTATTGTCAATGTCATATGACAAGACCAAATCAGCTGTCACTCTTTAATACACTGGTATGCATTTAATTCCATTATTATCTTTTATATAGAATATTTTAAATGTTTTGTCTCTTGTTTATCATTTTATCAAAGTTATAATGAGAAGATGAAAAAAATATTTAGAACCCGTGTTGATAGAAGGCAGGTTATATAGGCATTTTAGAGAATTCCTGAAATCATGATACTTGACACAAGTCACCCACCAAGTTTTTGCCTGAGGCTTGCAGTGGGATAAAGAAAGTCATTGTTTAAAGATCAGGTCCCATATAGTCAGGAGCAGACATGGTTAGAACCATGTGATCTAATGACTGAAGAGAAAATATCAGAATAGTAAGCTACTTTGGGATGCTAGTTTACAGCTCTAGAAGAGTCCATGTATGAAGCAGTAGTAACAGGAAAATAGCTGTGACTTCGTATTTGTATTAGGATGAGGGCCAATTTGATCCATATATTTAAGAAATTTGGGAAATGCTCTAAAAGATTTAGGGAACTACATTTGAATCTTGACCTTGGTACTGACTAATCTTATTCCTTTGGACAATACAAGTTTACACAGTTTTCAAAACAGTAACTATTATTCACATGTGAGTATCTAAATTTATATTCATTAAAATAAAACAATCAGTTTTTCTATTGCATTAACCACACATGTTCATTAATTAACTGTAACCAATGGCTACTATATTTAACAATGTAGAGTAACATTTCCATCTTTATAGAAAGTGCTAATTGATAGCACTGAAAATTTTCTGTCCTCATTTTTACCTCTGTAAACTAAGAGAACGGACTCAGTTGTTTCTCCTAGTCTAATGTTCTCACACTTTTTTGATGGCAACTTACACTGGGATGTTTGACTTTGGTTATATTATACTATAATCTCCATGAAGATTCCAGTAACAGTTGCAAATAAAACATGAAAGAATTATCTGTTAGGGACCCTACAGTGTCACCAACAGCCACTGCTTTTTGCCTTTATCCACCCCTCTTCTTCCTTTTCCTCCTCGATGTCATTTTCTTTTCTCTCTCTTCCTTTATTTATTTATTTTTTTAAAGAAAACGGCCATTTGTCCTGAACCATAAAGGTGAGTCAGCAAATTCCATAGGCAGCAGGGGGCTAGGTTTGTAAAGGTGACATTATCTGCCACTCTTAACATGGTGGCAATAACCCTATGTACTGAAACTGATGGATCCCAAACTCTCAATAGTTGAAGACAACAGGTTTACTTCTTGCTCACGTTCGATATCTGTTGAGGCCTCATGTGGGTTTTGCTTTGAAAAGTCCTTACTCCTAGATCCAGGCTCATAGAGCAAATAGTTCTTCAGTGTGGCAAAGAGAAAAAAAGGAGTGAGTCGTTGTGTCCTGGTATTAAAGTTTCTTCCCAAGGGTGCCACACATAACCCATACTCACATTTCGTTGGCCAAGGTTAATTCATGGCCATATATAACCTCCAGAGTGTAGGAAATACAATGCTTCAATGTCCCTGAGAAGCAAACTGAAAAAAGTTGATGGAAAGTATGAATGACTACCACAATATTTACAGTCAATACCCAATAAAAATACTACCAGTGGGGCTAACAGGGGAGGATCGGGCACTTCAGGGGCAGTAACCAAGTGACACTATGGCTGTGAATCACAGCCTTCATGCCCATTTTCCTGCACGTTATTGGCACATAGAAATGGTTGATCCAGTTGCCAGATCTCCTCTTCTTCTTCAGGAGAAGCTGTAAATATATATTGTTATGTGAAGTATCTTTAAAATATTGGGTCACTGTTTATAAACATTGTGGGGCTCAAAGAATGTACAGTACAGCCAGATGGGGTTTGTCGCTTCTGAACTTTGGAATCGAAGGCAGATAGTGGAGAGACAGTGGCATGGGAGAAAGGAGACCTGAGTGCTGGTCCTGGTGTTGCTGTGAGAAGGGGGACCCTTCCCAGGGCCTGAGAGTAGGCTCCTGTATAACACTCAGAAATAAATTGTCCAAGGAGAAACACATACTGACAAAGCAGGAGACTTTATGGGAAAGGAGTGCCTGGGCGGAGAGCAGGAGGGTAAGAGAACCCAGGAGGACTGCTCTCCCATGTTGCTCAGTCTCAGGTTTTATGGTTAAGAGATTGGTTTCTAGGTTGTCTCTGGCAAGTCATTCTGACTCAGGGTCTGTCCTGGTGGCGCACACATTCCTCAGCCAAGATGGATTCCAGCAAGAAGGATTCAGGGAGGTCAATAGGACATATGGATTGATATCTTTTTTTGAATCTTTCCCAGATTCTTCCCATTGGTGGTGGCTTGTTAGTTCTGTGTTTCTTATCAGGACTTCCTGTTGAAAAGTAACTCATGCAAATGGTTACAGTGGATGCCCTGCCAGGGTGGGTGATATCGATCAGTGGTTCTCCTAACAGTCTTATGATGAACTGTCTGGGTGACATTGAGTGAGGCACTTACTCTCTTCCCATTTATAAAACAGGTAGATTGTGCAAGATCCATAATAAGCAATATTTTGCACTGGTTCCAGCAGTTCTAGCAGCTACCTGGCGTCATGGACAAAGTTGTTTCTCCATTACTTTGCACCTGATAGTGTAATTTGATACAAATTAAACTCTGATTACTTTCTTCATTCTGCTAGGCACTGGGGCAGGGACCAGCAATCTCAGAGAGATTCAGGTTTCATAGTTAATGTCAGTGCCCTAGGAAAATATGATCTCTAAAGTCCTTTTATTTTTTTTTAATGGAAAAATAGTGATCGTTTGTAAAGTATCTTGAAAGGTAGAGTTGTTGATAAATTAAGAGCGTTGACTTTGGCATTAGACAGATATGGGTTTAAGTTGTGCTCTGCTAGTTACTAAGCATATCACCTGACCTAATCTCATCACTTGTTCTCTGATGCAGATTTTTCATCCACAAAGATGCAGTAATAAAAAAGAAAATGGAATTTACTTCATAAAGCTGTTGGGAAAGTTAAATACGATAATATATATAAAATACCTGCTATTTAAGTTTTTTGAGAGACTATTCTTACTGTTGTGCCCCAGCTTCTTTCCCTACCAACCTTCTTCCACATGTGCTACTTCTGAAACCTAATCATGTGATCCCATAGCTGTCACTGAGATTGTGCTCAACATGTGACGGAAGGAACTGTTAGCTTTTTCACTTCTGTCTTTTTCTGGTCAGATCTTATTCAAATTTAACTTTTGCCTTTGAAATTAGGAACCCAGAAAAGGGGACGGCTTTAGGGGTATTCTTGTCTTAGACTTGTTTTATATGACAGTTTCATTTTAAAAATTATATCTATACTGACTAAATGGGACATTCTTTGTGCTACAAGTCTGGTAAGAACATGAAATAAATGCTTTGATACCATCAACGTGAATCCTGTTGGCATAGTTATACCTTAGTTAAGGCCAGCAAAGTCGTTCTTTCGGACTTTGTGTCTCCAAGTTAGAAAATTTAAAACATGTTGGCAATTAGCAGAGTAAATATTTCTTGAAATTTATTGAAGTTGTGTTTTTCTTGTGATGAATTTGGAGACCTGCGGGTACCAAGGGTAATTGGAATAATTTCATCTTCAAAGTACATTAGCCTTGATTTAAAGCTCTGAAGACTCTCTGAAATTTAAACTACTGTGGCATCATTATATAGAGTATTTATCTATGTTATCATTTCAAGGATCAGAGATGATCATTGCATAATTGAGTTGCCAGAAAATAATTAACTATGTCATATCTATGATCCTAGATAGTTTATTTTCACTGGAAAAGATTCATGTGTTAGGTCGTACTTGAGTAAAACCTCTTTAACTGTCTATTACAAATACCATATGATTCTGAAACTGCTTACTTAAAAGATGATTTTGGGTTCTTGTTTTTCTAATTTTTTTTTTATCATGAACACTCTACTCATCTGTTAAAACATTTGGCTTTTATTACACTCACTTTGTCTGTGGAGAAAACCTACTTTGTTTCTCAAAGGCAAAGTTGAGCTGTATTTTTTCTCCTTCAAGTAGATCCTGCCATAAATGCTGGTGATTAATTCAAAAGGAACACGTACTTTTCTGGAATCAAGTAAAATTTTAGTTCTACTTTGTTGGTGCTGTCGCACAAAAGACAAAATCTGCATCTTTTATAGAAGCACAATATATTCTCTTTTTGTAAAAAAAAGGCTTACTATAACTTTCCCCCTGATTTAAACATTATACATGCCCCTTGTAAATATGTAGATATATCACAGTATCCTACCATGCAGAAATAATATTTTTTTTCTTAAACTTTTTTTATTGGAGTGATTTTTTGAAATATGAGGCTTTTTTGTCTTTCCTACACACACAGAAACGTAAAAATTACAGATCCAAATAACTCCAAATTACTTATAACAGTTTTAAATAGGGGCATTTTTATGTGGTCGTCTTTTATTCTATTTTTTCAAATGTCTAGATTCCTAGTTACAGAGAACATTTGCTGGTGAAAACTGTAATACTTGTTTAAATCTTAAGGAATAAATTTTAGCTAATGCATTGCTTTGCCTTTTACCTGCCTTTCCTCCTTTGAATAGACTAGCTTTCAGTCTTTTAGAGTGTGAGCAGGGAAAAGAGAAGATACTAATCACGTAAGTTAGTTTTTCTGTGAGCCCTGAGCTTCTGGGGTGGAGAAAAGATATTAATCACCAAGGGTAACAAGAAAAATAACAACTGTAATATTTCTGTAGCTTTTCTAAATTAGACAATGACTTTAATGAACATGTGTGGTTAATGCAATAGAAAAACTGATTGTTTTATTTTAATGAATATAAATTTAGATACTCACATGTGAATAAATAGTTACTGTTTTGAAAAACTGTGTAAACTTGTATTGTCCAAAGGAATAAGATTAGTCAGTACCAAGGTCAAGATTCAAATGTAGTTCCCTAAATCTTTTAGATCATGGCATCTGGTCTCATCACTTCATGGGAAATAGATGGGGAAACAGTGGAAACAGTGTCAGACTTTATTTTTTTGGGCTCCAAGATCACTGCAGATGGTGACTGCAGCCATGAAATTAAAAGATGCTTGCTCCTTGGAAGAAAAGCTGTGACCAATCTAGACAGAATATTAAAAAGCAGAGACATTACTTTGCCAACAAAAGTCTGTCTAGTCAAAGCTATGGTTTTTCCAGTAGTCATGTATGGATATGAGATTTGGACTGTAAAGAAAGCTGAGCACTGAAGAATTGATGTTTTTGAACTGTGGTGTTGGAGAAGACTCTTGAGAGTCCCTTTGGACTGCAAGGAGATCAAACTAGTCAATCCTAAAGGAAATCAGTCCTGAATATTCATTGGAAGGACTGATGCTGAAGCTGAAACTCCAATACTTTGGCCACCTGATGTGAAGAACTGACTCATTTGAAAAGACCCTGATGCTGGGAATGAGTGAGGGCAGGAGGAGATGGGGGTGACAGAGGATGAGATGGTAGGATGGCATAACTGACTCAATAGATAAAGAGTTTGAGCAATCTCCAGGAGTTGGTGATGGAGAGGGAAGCCTGGTGTGCTGCAGTCCAAGGGGTCACAAAGAGTCAGATGTGACTGAGTGACTGAATTGAACAGATACCAATAAAATGGCAGCCATATTTTAATTGAAGCAAAAATAGTTAACTATGCTAAAAACATAGTCTTGAATCCAACTGTCCAAGATTCATACTGTCTTTCCAGAAACAGAGTGTACATAAAGTTTTGGTTTTCCTTCACCAGATTGCTTATTCATTCTTAAAAAATTCCAGATTCAGTATCCATATTGCTAGTGTATTGGTTTATGTTTAGAGCACTCATTTTGTGTGGATTTGAACTGTTTGATCCCCGTTCCTTCTAGGATCAAATAGGTGGCTTCAAAGCATGATAGGAATAATATTATTATTGATATCTTTGTAGCTTAAAAATCTATCGAATCTAATGTAGTAGACCCAAAGAAAATGAACCCCAGGGGCTGGCCTGACACTATGCAGAGTTTCACTGAACCCGTTGAGGGAGCAAGAGAGCATCTTCCTGTTGTTGGCTGGCGGGTGATTACACCATTCACACTTTCCTTTGTTAGAGCACCTTTCCAACCTGCTGACCTGACGAACTCAACTCTTGGCCTGGTGCAAAGTAAGTGCCTAGGATACATCATTCAATTACTTGAGTGTTATTAGGAACTTGACTCACTGCATTCACTGATAATATAAATTTTTTTAATGTCCAAGGTTAAGAGGAGACAGAGAAATGAGGACTACAATTAAGTTTATAATGTTAAATTCCATTTCATGGCCTCATGGTAGAAATGTCTCCTTGCAAACTGCTGGGCAATCTTCCCAGTTCCTCTGCTTGATTTCCAAGTGGTGAAAGCCAGGAATGATTTTGCTTTGACAATCCACTAATGAGCTTTTCCATCATCTTTCCAGCTGCCTTGTACTTAGTAGAAGTGATCAAAACACCTATAGAAAATTCACATATCCCAAGGGTCTTCAGATTTCTACTCTGACAGAGGTTACGTTGAAAATAGATTTGGCTTTTCCCTACCCTCCAATTTCTTACAATATTCCTCTAAATAGGTAGTAAACTCTTAAAAGTTTTTCATTTATTACTTGACACAACCCCTACAAAGCAATGGATTTCTTTTTATATGAACACAGGAATGAATGAGGGAGTTATTGCTCAAAAGAAATCTATAGAATGAGCTGCACGATGCCTGTCTGGGAAAGTGCAGGAAGCCTTTTCTGAAGGCGTATGGGGCAAAGATATAAAGCTAGAAAAGTCTGGAGTGCATTCAAGGAGCGAAAGTTATCCATTTTTGACTGAGGGCAGAGTGTATTAGTAAAGAAAAAACTGGAAAATTTTGTTTGCTATATATTTGCACAACTTTAGTTTAGCTATATATATGTAAGATTGTCCAGAATTGACTTTTATATTTTACCATCACTACTTATACATATAAAGTAGAATTCATGTAGTCTAATCTTAGCATGGAGTCAAGTAACAGCAACCTAGTAAGGAAACATGAAATACCTATATCAATTAATTAATCAAACCTGTTTAAAACTATAGCAGCAATAACAGTGACAAACACTAATGCTCAACACAGTTTCTTAAAATTTCAAAAGGTGCTCCTCTTAATTCCGAACATTCTTAAATTTCTGGTTATCTTCTCGAAAGATTCTCTGTTGCCTTCCTATTTTCCTGCTACACTTGAACCCTCCTCTCTCTCTCTCTCGTTCCCCACCTCTGCTTTTTCTTGTGTAGACTACCTTAGCCTCTCAATCTAAAGGTTTCCTTTCCTCTCTCCCTATTTCTGGGATTTAAACATCTTGAATCTGGTCCAGCAGAAGACTCCTTACCCCTTAGCAGGGGTGAGGCAGAAAAAGCAAGCCTGCTTTTTTCTCTTATCTTCACCACACAAAGAATTAAGAATAATGTGCTGAAAATGAAGACATGTGGTATTTTGTATCAGAGGACCAGGGCTGAAGTCAATAATTCCAGTTCTTTCTAACTGGGTTACCTTGGCAAATGAATTAAATGAACCATAAGTTGGGTTCCTCATCTGTTAAATGGAGATGGTAGTTATTATACTAACTTCACAATGAGGAGGGATATGTGTGTGTTCACTTGCAAAGAGCCACATAAATGATAGTTATTGATTTTTAAAAAATGTTTTAGATTATTGACAGAGTCAATTCATTTGGGAAGAAAATTGTCCTCATTTTCTTGTGAGATGCTGTCCTTACATTTCCAGTGTTCTCCTGCAGCCCTCCTGCTCAATCCTCGGGAACATATGAGGACTCTGGGCTGCCTGAACACTCTCTCTCTTCTGGGCCCTTGGTAACACTTTGATCTTTAGGATTTTCTTGTCCAAGACACATTGTTTAATTTAATGCTTTATTTTTCCTCTTTGTAACACTGCCACTATTGCTTCTTGAGATGCCTTCACGTCATCTTGTTAAGTTAAAGGCTCTTTTCCCACTTAAAGTTAAGCTTGTGCTACCACTGAAAACAACCTTACACTGTCCCTTATCTTTTGGCTCAATCTAAGATAGTTTAAATCGATATCGTATCTAAGTCCATTCAGGCTGCCATAAAAAAATACCATAGACTATAGTTGGTAAACGATAAATTTTATTTCTTATAGTTCTGTAGTCTGGAAGTCCCAGATCAGGATGATCAGATGGGGTCCCTCTGCAGTGTAGCTGACTTCTCCTTGCATCCTCACAAGGTAGAAGGGGCTTGTGAGCTCCATGGGGGTTTCTCAAGGGCATTCATATCATTTATTCTCATTCATTCATCACGAAGACCCCACCACCTAATACCATCATATGAGGGGTTTGAATTGGAACATAAGGATTTTGAGGGGACACAAATATTCAGACAATAGCAACTCTGACTTAAAAAAATGCAAATGGAAACTCTATCAGCTTCTCTTGTGAGGAGTACCAGCTGGAGTCGTCAGACCACAAAACTTACTGCTTTTCATCTATTTCCTGGTAAAGGGCCATCTAGGGTTAAGGAACCAGATTTTAAATAGGCTCAGAGTACATCTTGTGCCCTCTGACATCTATGTTAACAAGGTCAAAATCAAACTAATAGCCAGGAAATGCTCATAATGGGGCTAAAAATGACTTAACCTCTGACCTGATGCATTAATTGTTATTATCTATGTCTTAGTCATAGTTTTATCTATTAACTATTTCCCAAGGAAAAGACCTGTTTTGAGTCAATAGAATGGTTAAACCCATACCACTGATGTCATTATTCCTTAATCATTGAGATTCTAATTTAATTTATGTACTACTTTAGCACAGGAAATTAGCTGAATCAATTTGTTTTAGACAAATAATTGTAAAGCACAGATGTGTAGGAAGTCTTTTGAATTAAAAAGAACATTACCTGACTTCATCCCATTTGTGATGGGATCCCATTTGGCATTTTGTTAATATCGTAGATGTGAAATCGGATTACCAAGACAGAAGTCACATTAAGTGGATGATATCAGCCTTTGATGAGGAGCACATCAGAGCCACCATGGACCCCATCTCTCTATGAGGGGGAGTGACTTGTCCTAGGCTGCCCACAGGTGGCATCTGGATGCCAGGGCATGAGGACAAGGAGCTGCTTAAAGCTCTTATCTACTTGCTGACAGTAGTTATTAGCTTACTGCAGGGACTTCTGTTCTGAAAACAGGCTTTCCCTGTACAGCATGCCCAGGGAATGCCGTGGCTTTCAGGACTGGTTGTCAGAGGTGGGGGTAGGCGAGTCCCAGACATACATGACCCTCTGCAGTTCATCATGCTGCTGTGAGGAGGCCACTGCATTGTAGGAATGTGGGACTTAAATATTTCAGTTGGGAAAGCCCTTGGCGAGGTCTGAGAAGAAAATCATTTGAAGATTATTCTTAAATACGAGTATGATTCTGTTCCTACAGTTCCAGCCCCACTCCAAATCATGGACTTTAGAATCAATCTGACTTGTAACTTGTTTTCCAGTTAAACCTATTAATAGCTATGTGACATAGGTCTTAGAGCGTTACAATTCTGAGCCCAGTTTACTTATTCAAGATGGAGCTCTGGGGTGTGTGTGTGTGTGTGTGTGTGTGTGTGTGTGTGTGTGTGTGTGTGTGTGTGTGTGTGTGTGTGTGTGTGTGTGTGTGTGTGTGTGTGTGTGTGTGTGTGTGTGTGTGTGTGTGTGTGTGTGTGTGTGTGTGTGTGTGTGTGTGTGTGTGTGTGTGTGTGTGTTTAATAAGATGACAAGTCTAAACTATGGCCTGAAACTCAGGAGGTACTCAATATATGCAGTCTCTTTCCACCGTTAATTAATCGCATTCTTAGCAATTGGCTCACTTTGACCCTGCAAAACTGTTCGTAACATATTTGTTGTAAGCAGTGTGTTTTCTAGGATACTGACAATGTGAATAACAGGAGCTCTGAATCAAAGTACCATTTATACAAGATTAGAAAGGGACAGACTCAGAGCTGAGGGGAAATGGATTAATTTCAGCTTCAATTTTTATAACTTTATTGGTGTGACATAGTACAAATGGGCTGTCGAGGCTAACAAATTAAGTGTTTGTGTCTAGGGACAGATTTTAGATCGCATCTCTCTGTCTCATTAGGTTTCATCCCCTCCTCCACTCCTATATCTAATTCAGTATGGGTTGTAGATGTTTGGCTGCCATTTTTTTGTTTGTTTGTTTGTTTGTTTTAATTCGCCGTTTCTCTCTTTGGAGAAAAGTATTTCTCCTAAGTTTAAAGACTATGAAGTGAGGTACAGAGATGTGAAATATCTCGAAAGTGATGAAAATGACAAAGCATTGAATAAATTGATTTTTAAAGACAGTCTAAAGGAGCTCTGATTATTGAATCTCAGGATAAGAGTTTAAAGGTGATAGAAAACAAAACAAACCTGCAATAATTTATATACATATGCCAGTGAATAGCTGTTTTCTATTTCCCTTCAAAGGGAGAGGAAAGGGGCTTCTTTTCAAAACTGTCATTTGGATGCAACTTTAAAATGCAGCTCTTGCCTATAATGGGTAGCAGATACTGGAATTCAGCTAAAAAATTAGCTTGTGAAACTTCTTCCTCAAAAGAATTTTGTTAAAAATAAGATTCACAGCTTTTCTGATGTGGATGAAGAGTATCCTGATCAGTGGCAAATGAGATGGCCTTTTTTTCCCTATGACCCATGGAGGAACTATCTAGGTACAACTAGATTCAAACTAGGCTCATCTTTTAACTAGTTTAATTGTCTATAGCTGTATGTAAAATTTAATTTGACAAAAGGGTTAAGCTGGTAAAGAGTTTCAAACCTACTCATCAAATGGGAAGTAGAAGACTTTACTTATTGTTGGCTAAAGGAAATGAAAACCGTGTACACAGTTATGATGCTATCTCTGTATCCTTTGATTTAGTCTTCATCACATTCCTATGAGGTAAGGATTATTTATTCCTGTTTTCAAAACTGAAACTTGAGAGGTAGATCACTTGTCCACACTGATTCCTGCTGACTCCAGATCTTGTGCTTGCTCCATGGTCCCAGATGGCCTCCACTCCCCTAAGCATCCATGACTGAGGCCCTGAAGGCAGGTTGGTTGTGACCCTTATCTTGCTGGAGGACATAGGGGACTACCTAAGATGGAGATCATGTTTGGAGGATGACTTTCAAAGAATTCACCTTCTCTCACATTTCCTGTTTATTTAGAAACAGTGTCTTGTGGGTCCCTAGTTAGAAAATGCAGATCAGAGAATTTAATAAAGTAGCATTTACACTGATCTTTTGCATTAGTTTTATAATTTGGTAACTATTTCTCCAGTGGTTTATTCTTCATTTTTTGTTAGATTATAAATAGATTTAAGTATTAATAAAGGGCTACCCTGGTAGCTCAGTTAGTAAAGAACTCACCTGCAATGCAGGAGACCCTGGGTTTGATTGCTGGGTCAGTAAAGATCCTCTGGAGAAGGGAACCACTACCCACTCTAGTATTCTGGCCTGGAGAATTCCATGGACTGAATAGTCCATGGGGTCACAAAGAGTTGCACATTTTAATTAGTATTAAAATGCAATCATTGCTATTTCTTAATCTGTCAAACCATGTCTTTTCAGATAGAGATTGTTGAATTATGGGAGCATTTCATCACTGGATTAAACAATTTGAGAACACTTTCCAAGTGACAGTATTATTGGGAAAGTAAAGGAGACAATGGGGAAAAATAAAGAAGAGAAACTAAGCAAAGAAAAACAACCAAGGGTGGTAGCACATAGCTTCTACACTGAGAAATCCATCTGATTTCAGGCAATAGTTTAGAAACAAAGCCTCCTCAATTTATGGCTTTAACCCCAGACTAATCTGTAGCTTTGCTTGTACTCTCTTCTTGATCTTGGAAAATACATGTTTCAAAAATGTACCAAAATGATTCTGTATAGCTAAATCATTGCTATATATCAGGAAAATCTTCTGGATGAAATTAGTTCATCTCTGTTAAAATATTGTGTGTTTCATTTCCTTTATGTACGGTGAGGTGATCATTTGTTTATTTCTGGGATAATCATTTTCAAGGAAAGGTGATACTTAAGTTGAAAATGAAATATGTGAAATTGGAAATTGCCCACATACCCAGTAGCAATGGAATGGATCAATGTGTTATTCTTATACAGTGGAATACCACATGGCAAGTAGAATGGAGCTCTGTATTTACCTCCAACAAAAGGAGTGACTCTCACAATAGGATGGTGAGCAAACAAAGGCAGACACCAAAGAGTCCACAGTGCATAACAGTGCATGTGCTGCAGTTACATTTATACAAAGGCCAAAAATCGGCAAAATTCATCTACACTGTATACTGTTCTGAGTCAGCATACGAATTTTCTTGGGAAGGAAATGGCAACTAGGATGAGGCACAGGAGGAGTTTCTGGATACTGCTAACATTATGATCTTTGGTTTGGGTGCTTAATATTATGGGTGTGCTGGATTTGTGATAATCCACTGAGCTGGGCAGTCAGATTTTGTGCATATTTCTGTGTCTTTGGTTCTTCAATTTAGGTTCACTAATAGTCCAATCTCAGTTAGGCTCCTCTGTCCATGGAATTTTCCAGGCAAGAATACTGGAGTGGGTTGCCATTTCCTTCTCCAGATCTAAATAAAACAAGCCACTAAACACATAACAAAATTACTGATGGGAATTTTAGATATCAATAAGTCTTTTGAAATTAGATTGCCATGAAGATAAGAATTATTTTATTTTATTGATTTTTTACAGTGCATTTATTTTAAAATTATATCATCTTTAAAATTAAAATTTATGTAATGATTTGTGCTATCTTATTATAATCAGCAGTGATTTCTCTTAATTGTAAATGGTGTCTAGCTAATGATGTACTAGATCTGATGAAATACAGTATTAAAAACAGTTACATGAAATAAGTAAATGCCAAAATGGCATATTGTTACTTGTAGAAATGAATTCACTGCTTTTAATTTAAAAATACTACAGCAAAGTTTTATAGCATCTTACAACATTTTCACAAAATTTGATTGGAGGACTCAGTGTAATTAAACCCCAAATATTTTTAAATAAGACAAAAAATTTACCTGATTCTAAAATATATTCTAAAAGTACAGAATTAAACTAAATAGATGAGTAGTATCCAAAAAATAACCAAATACATATGAGAATGTAGTGCATATTGAAAATGGCATTTAAAATCAGGGTGCAAAGTTCAGGAAAAAGAAGGAAAGAGGGAAATGTGGCTAGCCCTTCAATCTGTCACTTTTAGTCTGTGTTTCCAGGAATTATGCATGAGAGACAGGAGTTATCTGTCTCATGAGTTTTGGCTCATGACAGACAAGACTGTGGGTCTCCATGTCAAGGATAAGTACTTTTCTCCTTGGTAAGTGCTTGTGTTTGCCTGAGAACCATACGAGGTTACTTTCCCTTCTGAGGTCTCAAATTAACTTCTGGAGAGGAAGTAGGCCAGCCTTCTATGAATGGATTAGTCCATCAACAGAGAAAAATCCCAGCACTGAAAAATGACTTAAACAAATGAAAAATACTGCCTAGAAGTCAGCTTATTATATGTATTTCACTTTACACCTTTCCCCCCAAAATTTTTAAAAAGCTCCTCTAACTCCTGAGATTAACTGATCCTCTAAAACATAATGGAATCGGGAGGTGGGGGTGTAAAATTTGGACTTCTAACATATAATTGAAAGTGAAAGTGACAGTCGCTCAGTCGTGTCTGACTCTCTGTGACTCCATGGACTATATAGTCCATGGCATTCTCCAGGCCAGAATACTGGAGTGGGTAGCCTTTCCCTTCTCCAGGGGCTCTTCCCAATCCAGGGATCGAACCCAGGTCTTCAACATTGCAGGGAGATTTTTTTTACCAGCTGAGCCACAAGGGCATACAATTAGTTAAAGGGAAATGTTAGGGAATGTCTGTTTCCAGAAGAAACGATTTCTTATCAATGGAGTGTATGAAACTCATAGGACACAGCACTGATTGCTCTCTTGTCAGTTAAAAAAAAAAGTTAGGTCAGGAGAAAAAAACAAAAAATTTCAATTACATTTACAGCAGCAGCTGAAGGGGAACAAAATCAGTGAAAGGAGCATGCTTATTAGAGACCTGCAGTTGCCATAAAACTGAAACTAAATCACAGTGACAGTGTCTGAACTTCAGATAAATTGCTTTGAATTCCGAATGGGAGCCTGGAGAAATAATGGAAATGATATTGCAGTTGGTGGAAAAAAGGGTTAGAACTTTTTATAGCCATTGCTTCTCTGGATCTTGTAGATATTGTCAAAATCAAATACTGATTTTTTATCTTATTTATTTTTATTTTTTTGTAGAGGGGATTCTGTTGTTTCTCAAGGAGATAATTCCACATTCTACATTCTTCTGGCATTGAAAGGCTGGAGAATTATGATGCTTACACATTCCGAGTAGAAGCAGAGCTGGCTGGAAACCCAAAGCAAGGTGACCCCAGGGAGAAAGCTCTTTCTTCTGAAGAGAAGGCAAATTGAGAAAGGAGGGGATGTGGGACCAGCCAGTTCTGCCCTGCTCACCCAGTAGACATACATCATTATGATCTAGAGGCTACTCATAAGCTTCATTCTGTTTTGAAAGGCACGAGTCTTCCCCACTCCCAACTTCTATGCTTCCTTGAGCTATGCCTTTCATCAGGCTCACAAGCTATGCTTCCTGGTGGGCTTTAAAGCTATGGCAAATGGTCCTGAAATGCTGCCTCTACGTTTATTCAGCACAGACAACGTATCAGATTCAGAGGATGGCACCAAGGATTTTCTCACAACAAACAGTGCAACGTAAAACTGCATACAAGTCACTGAGCTCATATTACCATCTATAAATATTACACCCATGTAGAGAGAGTCTTCACAAAGAGCTTTTCTGATTTCAGGATCTTTCTTTCATAAGACCTCCTAGGATCTTGGTCATTTTAAAGTTTCTCCTCATTGAGAAGTGAAAGTGAAAGTGTTAGTTGCTCAGTTGTGCCTGACTCTTGGTGACCCCATGGACTGTAGCCCGCCAGGCCTGTCTGCCCATGGAATTCTCCAGGCAAGAATACTGGAGTGGGTAGCCGTTCCCTTCTCCAGAGGATCTTTCTGACCCAGGGATCGAACTCAAGTCTCCTGCGTTGCAGGCAGACTCTTTACTGCCTAAGCCACCAGGGAAGCCCTCTCCTCATTGAGGGTTCACCCGATTTACTGTTTTTAAGGGCAGGAAGATACAGAATAATAACTAGAGGAACAAGTCAGAAGAGGAATTTTACTTACATTTTTCTAGATAGAAGAGACTGAAGCATGTTTACAGGCAAAGAAGACAGACAGACAGAGGCTGAGGAATAAGAAAGAATGACAGGGCAGCATCTTTTGGGAGGTATGAGTGGGCAAGGCATGAAGTACAGTGGAGGGGTTTGTGATGCAAGGAGAACAGCAACAGACACCAAGAGGAATGATGGGTGCGGGGGAAAGCAGCAGGAGCTGAGGAAGTCCTCACAAGATAAGCCTGCTTTTTCTTAGTGAAGAAAGAGAAAAGGCCACTCGCCAAGGGTGGGGGATGAGGGGGTAGAATATTTGAGAAAGGGAAACGTTTGGTTTAAAGACAAAGGGCTATTCACAAAGAGCTCATTAGTCCTGTTTAAAGATTGGGTGAGATAGAAGATCATGCATTTCTAATTGCATCAATACATCCTATTGTAATTTTTTTTTTTCTCTTAGTGGAGTTAAGTCAGAATATACAAGAAGCTGAGGGGATGGTTTGATTCTCAGTCACAAAAGCTCTGGGACAAGTGGTTTGATTCACTGTTCTACCCCTAGCACCTGGGATAGTGCCTGAGTCAACTAAGTTCTCCATATGCATTTGTTGATTGATTGAACTGAATGGATGAATAGGGTGAAATAGAAAAAAAGAGAATTAGGGATAATCTTGAGTGATGAAACTTTGAATATTGGGTACAGACAGGACAAGAAATGAAAGGAAATGGATGATAGACTGGGAGAAAATGTAATGGCACAGAGGTTTTCAATAACATAAAATACTAAATATACTAAAAATAATTAAGGGAGGGATCTATAAGAGTAACAGTTTGATGCTTAAGAATAGCATAAGGGTAATGGAATTGAAAACGTCACAGATAAATCTCTTCAAGGTAATATTATATTGTTTTATCTCTAAACTTATTTATATGTCTTGTCTCCTTCACTGACGTGTGAGTCCTTTGAAAATGGGACCTTTTATTTCTTGGTATTTTTCATAGCACCTAGCACACAGTCAATAAAGAATGAATAAATGAATAATAATACCTGCATAATATTGAGTCTCAGCTTCAGAGCTGACTTTCCATTCAACCACAAGGCATTCATTCCCTCAGCACCCCTGTACTTTAATTCTCTTACCAGAAAGGCAAGTAAATTACTTCCCCCCCCATCCATGCATTCTGTGAGAAATAATTCAATAACAGTGGTAAATAACTCTAAGTTTCTGGTATTTTTGCTTTCATACCTCAGTATGTAAAATACCAATTCATTTCTTAAATATTTTTATCTAGATCAATGTATTCCATTTTTTTTTATATTACTCTAAAGATATACAGCTTCCTAGATCCCATTGTGGAAAAGACTACTGAAATTTGTCAGTGATTATTCGTTAAATAAGAATTTATTGTGCACCTATTGTGCTAATGAATGTGTAGAAAAGCACCCACTGCAGGTGGACATTTATAAGTATTAGGCATGATTTCTGAGCCAACACTAATAGATTTAAAATAATGGTGAGCTATACGTGGTGATACATTATCACATCCTAAATCTCTTGGTGCACTGCTTCGGTGCTGTGAGAATTTTAAGAAGCTGAGCTCAGTGAAGACTTGTATATGCAGATGGGAATTCACTGAAGAGATGGGATTTGGTGGGGCTGAGCAATGGGTATTATCTGCAAAGATATGGAGAGCATTCAGAAGAGGTGAGCAACAAAGTTCTAATATTACAATCTCTTTCTTTTTTTTTTTTGCTTCTCTTAGCAGTAAGGGTATATAGGAATCTTCAAATGCTCCCTAGCCCAATGATGCCCATCATTCATCAAAGTGGGCTGTTGCAGCTAAATGTGTAGTAGAGGCTCATGTGTCTGGTCTTAGTGGGTTGGATCAAATTGGACCAAATATCTGAACCAAATTGAGTGGAATGAATTTGTTGTTAGACTCAAGAGGCTTATGTTTGGTTATAGGAACAGAGAATAAGACAATTCAGGCCTTAATGATTTCTCCTTCAGAGAGGAAAAAAATGAGGTTTTGCAGAGAGAAGGATGATAAAAGACCTTGACATTTTTCAACGCATTCCTGTTTTGGAGTTGGTCCTTTGTTTCCAGTGTTCCCTTATTCTTTTGATGGCTGTGTAGTCTGTACTGATATCCACTGTGTCACCCTTGATATACTAATTTGGGTCTTCTGTTTCTATTCTTATAAGATATTACTGTATTTTGTTGATCTTTTCAAAGAATCAAGTCTGTTTTATTGATTCCTCTCCCTATTACTTTTCCCCTAATTTGTTTCTATTTCATTAATTTCCACTTTAAGGTTTATTATTTCCTTCCATTTGCTTGCTTTGGGGTTGTTTTTCTCGGTTCTATTTAATGCTATAAATTTTCCTCTCAGCACTGCTTTACCTTTGTTCCACAAGTTTTGGTAGGCTGTATCTTCATATATAAGACTTATAAGCTTACCATTGTTGTCATATTATAATTTTGAGTGACCTATGGAAACTTTACCATTTTGTCATTTAAACTCCTCCATTTATAATTGTTTTACATGATTCATCAATCGATATTCAGAACTACATATATACATATATACCCAGGAATGTAATTGCTGTGTCATACGGTAGTTCTTTTTTTAGCTTTTTGAGGAACCTCCATACTATTTTCCACAGTGTCTGCGCCAGTTTACATTCCCACTAACAGTATACAAAGGTTCCCCGTTAGCCACATCCTCTCCAACATTTCTATCCGTGGTCTTTTTGGTGACAGCCATTCTGACAGATGTGAGGTGATATCTTACTATGGTTTTGATTTCCATTTCTGTGATTAATGATGTTGAGCATCTGTTCATGTGCCTGTTGGCCATTTTTATGTCTGATTTGGAAAAATGTCTCTCTGGTTTTCTGCCCATTTTTAAATTGCATTGTTTATTTGTTGGGTTGTATGAACTTTTTATAAATTTGAATAGTTATAGTTTTATAATTGAAAGATATTTTCTCCCATTTTGAATTTATTTTTATATATGGTGTGAGTGAATTTCTAATTTGATTCTTCTACATGTAGCTGTCCAGCTTGCCCAGCACCATTTATTGGAGAGACTGGTCTTTTCTTCATTGTATAGTCTTATGTCCTTTATAGGTTGACCACAAATATGTGGATTTATTTTTGGATTCTGTATTCTGTTCCATTGATCTATGTGTTTGGTTTGTGCCAGTAACATGATTTTGATTACTGTAGCTTTGTAGTGTAGTCTGAAGTCAGGGACTATTATAACCTCGAGTTCTTTCTCAAGATTACTTTTGGTATTTGTGTCTTTTGTGTTTCCACACAAATTTTAAAATTATTTGTTCTAGTTATGTGAAAAGTATCTGGGTATTTTGATAGGAATTATATTAAATCTGTAGATTGCCTTGGGTAGTATTGTCACTTTAACAATATTAATTCTTGCCGTACATGAACTTGATATAGCTTGCTATTTCTTGCTATTTCTTTGCTATTTCTTGCTATTTCTTTGTGTCATCTTCAGTTTCTTTTGTCAATGTCTTAAAGCTTTCTGAGCATAGGTTTTACCCTTTAGATAGGTTTATTCCTAGATACTTTATTCTGTTTGATATAATTATAAATGGGATTGTTTCCTTAATTTCTCTTTCAGATAGTTCATTGTTAGTGTATGGAAATGAGACAGATCTCTGTATATTAATATTGTTTCCTAAAACTTTACTGAATTCATTGATGAGCTCTAGTAGTTTTTCTGTGGTATCTTGATAACTTTTATATATCATGTCATATGCCAACAGTGACAGTTTTACTTCTTTCTCTCCAATTTAGATTCCTTTCATATCTTGTCTGATTGCTGCAGCTAGGAATTCCAAAACCATGTTGAAAAAAAGTGGTGAGAGAGGTGGTCCTTGTCTTATTCCTGATCTTAGAGGAAATGTTTTCAGCTTTTCACCATCGAGGATGATGTTGGCTCTAGGTTTATCTTGGCTTTGTTTATATTGAATCGTGTTTTCTCTATACCCACTTTATTAGAGTTTTTATTATAAATGAATGATGAATTTTGTCAAAAGCTGTTTCTGCATCTGTTAAGATAATTGTCATTTCTAGTTTTTATTAATGTGGTGTTTCACAACGTTTGATTTGTAAATAATGAACCATTTCTGTTTCCCTGAATTACATACCACTTGATTATGGAGTATCATTCTTTTAATATGAATTCCATTTGCTGTTATTTTATTGGGAATTTTGCATCTATGTTCATTGGCCTGCAATCTCCTTATTTGTGATTTTTTTTTTTGTATGTGAGCAGTGTTGGCCTCATAGAATAAGTGTTCCTTCCTCTGAAATTTTTTGAATAGTTTGAGAAGGCTAGGTCTTAAATCATCTCTACATGTTTAGTAGAATTGTGTGAAGTCCTCTGGCCCTGGTGGCTCAGACGGTAAAAGTGTCTGCCTACAATGCGGGAGACCTGGGTTCGATCCCTGGGTGGGAAAGATCCCTAGAGAAGGAAATGGCACCCCGCTCCAGTACTCTTGCCTGGAAAATCCCATGGATGGAGGAGCCTGGTAGGCTGCAGTCCATGGGGTCCCGAAGAGTCGGACATGACTGAATGACTTCACTTTTCTCGTCCTCACATTTTGTTGTTGGATATTTTTAAATTATTGATTTAGTTTCATTATTAGTAATTGGCCTGTTTATATTTTCTGTTTCTTCTTGATTCAGTCTTGGGAAATTATGCAGTTGCAGTTATTCTCCTGTTTGTTGTTCACACACTTGGGAATATGGGACTTGACTCTATTATGACTCTGCCCTTCTATTGTCTCATTGTGGTTCCTTCTTCATATCTTTAGTTGCAGATGTTTTCTGGTAGATGATTGTTCTATAAATAGTTGTAATTTTGTTGTGCCCATAAAAGGAGGTGAGCTTAGGGTCTGTCTTCTCCACCACGCTTGTTGATCTTTCCATTTAAAAATGTCTCGATTTCCCCTTTATTCCTGAAGAATATTTTTGCTGGGTAAATATCTAAGTTGATCCTTCAGCACTTGAGTAATATTGTGCCACTGCCATTTGACATCTATAATTTTTAATGAGAAAGTTGTTGTCATTCAAATTGATTTTTTTCTTATAGCTAAGGTGTCATTTGTCTCTTCCTGCTTTCAAAATGTTTTCTCTGTTTAATTTTCCCAAGTTCTCTTATGGTGTGTCATGGAATGGGTTTCCTTGCATTATCCTATCTTTCACTAAGTTTATTGAATCTGTAGGTTTATGTCTCTTGCTAAATTTAAGGAGTTTTCAGGAAATTAGTTTTTTGCTGATATTTTCTATTTCTTTGAGCTTGCTGCTTTCATGGGCACAACAAAACTGCAACTATTTGTAGAACAGCCTTCTACCAGCAAAGATCTTCTGCAGCTAAAGATATGAAGAAGGAACTATAACCACATTAAGTGTGTAATGATAATTGCTCTTTGAAAGTTTTTTTTTTTTTTTTTCTCATGACAGTTTTAACATCTTTGTCAGATAATTCCAACATCTTGTCTGCTCAATGTTGGCAATCTGTTGATAGTCTCTTATTGTTAAATCTGTGATCTTCCTGATTCTTGGTACGAGGAATGATTTTTGGTTGAAAGTTGCACAGTTTAGTGGTACATGTACCTCAGTTTATCGAACTCTTCTGTTTTAACTGGATTCCTTTGACACTACATCTGAGATGATGTTTGTTTGTTGATGATGTATGATCTTTTCAAAAATGGAATGACGTCCAGTAGCACTCTGCTGACACTCAAGGACTATGCTCCTCATTATTGCCAGATTGGGGTGGAAGTCTAGAATCCACATATGATCTCCACTGACAACAGCACTCTTGGGGAAGGACTAATTCTCTTCCATTGGTGATGAAAGTTCCAGCTACTTTCTCATTTTCCTAATTTATCACAATCCATCAGGCCATTGTGATGCCTCATTATGACCTGTGCATGATGGAAGTCTAAGCATTTCACTTAGCCTTGGCTGTCATGCATGGTTTTGGACCACAGCTCTTTCTGTGCTGTTTGGCTGGGTAATAGTGGCTGTTGTCGAAAGTTTCCTATCTTGCTAAGCTATCTTTTTCCTAATTGTTTGCCTAGAGGGGGCAGACTTTTGCTTGCCTGTGCTTTGTGGCATTTCTGGTTTAATGGCTTCTTCAGCTCCTAGCTTGGCATATGCTAAGTTGCTTCAGTCATGTCTGACTCTTTGTGACCCAATGGACTGTGGCCCACCAGGCTCCTCTGTCCATGGGGATTCTCGAGGCAAGCATACTGGAGTAGGTTGCCATTTCCTCCTCCAGGGGATCTTCCCAACCCAGGGATCGAATCCATGTTTCCTGTGGCTCCTGCATTGCAGGCAGATTCTTTACCACTGAGCCACTGGGGAAGCCTAGCCTGGTATATATGAGGCAAAAATAGAAAAAAACCAACTGGGGAACACACCATTGTGTTGATTTCTGGGCCCTGAGATGCATAAACTGTCTACCTTATTTTCTCCAGGTTTCAGACTCTTCTTATATTTGTGTTATATACAATGTGTAGGATTTTTAGTTATATTTAGCAATAGAAATATAGAAAAAGTTTGTCTACAACATCTTTCTCCTTTAATATATTTTTATTGAAAGTCTTTTTTGCTATTTTAAATCTCTGTTTATACCTTGTTAATAATAACCCTGAATTTATGCTGCAGTCAATATGAAAAATGTCATTGATGCTGATGCTATTGTTAAGTTATTTCTGAGGATAAAGACATTTTATTACCTTGCCAAATGGAAATAGAGATAATTGGTTTGTGGGCTCCTAATGTGAGTCTGTGTGAGTCAGATAGCACATGAGAGGATATATAAAGTAGTGTTTGTTATCAGCCTAATGAAAAACTAGGGGAAATGGCACGCTCCTGCTAAAAGACTGTCATTGCTTGAAGTTAGCTTTGACACATTTAGGAATCACTTGTTTAGAATGACATTCTTGTGGCTTCCTTGCTCATGGTAACTGTTGATTTAGGCCATGTCCCTGGATCCTGCTTGGAGGGTGTAAATATTGTTCAAACACATCCTTCTTTATGTCTCTGAGAACACCCTTCATGATGTTGCTACTTTTATGTACTCCTAAAACTTGAAAACAATTTCCAGTTTTTTCTTCACTTGATTTTACACATCTCCTGTGCTCCCAGTTAGATTTCATCTAAAGCAAGGAAGAGTAAATATGCATATATTTTTCTTTTAATAGTCAAGTTGCAATGAACTCTTTCAAACTTATTTGCAAGTTTACTTCCCTGGGCTTTATTCCCAAAGAAAGTTTACTTGAATTTACATAAGACCATAATGTTTGTCTTAAAAGATCTCAAGACTTCCTAGAATTGCTAGGAACACATTTAGTGAATTTCCCCAAGAGGAACTAACTCTAGGCAAAGCTCCTAAACTCAGAGACTCAAATCTTTCCTGTTAGCTCATTTTCTCTGGAGGAAGCTTTCTAATTTATTTTCCATCTGGAGGACTTTGCTGAGATAGAGTTCATAGCAGTGCATCCTCATGGCATATATCAGTGTCCTGGCATATAACCTGCCTGTGGATAGATTTCATCAGAACTAATGTGAAGATGAATGTGTTTACCTCTGAATACAGAGCTGCTCTTCACTAAAATTTGCTCTTTTATTTAGACACATGTCAAAGGGCAAATTTAATTTATACCATGGACAGATTGAGAGTAACCAAGATACAAATTTAGTAATTATGATTTCTGTAATTTAAAAAAAAAAATCACAAAGTAATCCCAGGCTTATGCTAAAATGAACTACTTCTATATATTGCAGTTTGTTGCAGGCATAATTGGACTACTAATTGTGTCAAAAGCTCCATTTTGAAAAGTGGTAAATTTTTCTTGGGTTTTGTGCAACTGTATAGTGTCCCACACAACTAATGACATGCTCTGTGCACTGTGATAAGATTTATTGACTTAGGATCAGAATATTAGCAGGAGGAATGAGATACCTCAAAGCCTGAGTGGTTGTTCATCCAAGAATGGTTCCTGGCCAGCAGGTTGGATATGCCATGAAGAGTCCTCCACTGTGGAAGCCCACCAACCTCCATAGGTTTAGACTAGTCCCATTGGATATGAATGAAATAGTTACTAAGTAAAAGTAGTTGTAGTAGGTTATCTCCAGAACCACAAGACAACCTTGAGAGACCTTGGGAGCTTAGCTTGGAATTTTTGTGTCAAGGTCACTAACATCAACCAGAGAACTTGCTGTATTTCTCTAGCCACGGAGTACAGCTGGGCCAGACTTCAAGGAAAGAAGGCAAAAAGATCTTTTCAGTTTTATTCCAAGACAAAAGCTTTTTGTGTCTTACTGGATTAAAATCATAAATCACTATTTGGACTTGGAGATTCTCAGGCTTCTGGCAGATTGGTCTCGTACTCTTTCTTTCCCAACATGTGAAGGTGCTCTGAGAGCATCTTTCTCCAAGTGCCAGGTTGATGCTCTGTCAATCTCTGTTTCTGAGTGCTCTCCTCAGATGTAAGTTGGCTTTATACAACACATTTTAGTTAGTTTTTCTTTTAAAGAAGAACCCTATGTGTGATGACTACCTATTAGGCATCAGTAAGTGCTTAACATGAATTAACTGCTTCAAGTCTCATAATGCTAAGATGGAGGTATTCATTAACCTTGTTTAGACATGAAGAATTGACAAAGAGGTTAAATACTTGCCCAAAGTCAGATAGCAAGTAATAGCAATGTGTCCTTCTGTCATAGACTTACACAAATGTGGAGATGATACATAAGCAAGAACCTTGGAGATTAAAAAGTGCTATGAAGGGGATAAAACAAAGTGATATCAGAGCGTCTCTAGAAGGAGTGCTAGTTTACTTCTGGTGGTCAGGATAAGTCTCATGAAGAGGTGGCACAGAATCTGAGAACTGGTCAATTAAAGGAACCAGTTCAGAGAGGATTGGGGGCTGAATCTTATAGGAAGGAGAGAAAGTCAGGGGCCTTAGGAAGGAAATGAAGCTAGTGTGCTTGAGAAAGACAAAGGAGACCAGACATGGGGAGGAATGAGACAACTATAAGAGATGAGGTGGGGGAGGGTCAGACTTAATTAAGGGGTTAGTATTTTAGTTGTAAACAACAACAAACACTCTATATGATATTTTCTATGTGCCAAACACTGTAGAGGCAACTTTATATATACGTCATTTCATCTTCTTAGCTGTTGAATGAGGTAGTATCATCACTAGTCTCATTTTACAGATGAGAAAACCAAAGCACAGACAGTAAAGAGTAGTTGGGAATGCAATGGGTAACAAAGGAATTGGAGCAGAGTAGTAGCGAAATCTGATGTTAAAAATAGCACTGTGGCTTCTGCATGGAAAAGAGTTTAGGGCCTCTAGGTGAAACCAACTAGAACATCCTGGCAAGAGAGTATGGTAGACTATTCTAGGGTGTTACTAATAAAAAGAGAAATTGAACGAAAGGGTTTGGCATATTTTGTACCTGTGGACACAGGTGAGATTAAATGAGAAATCAAGTTTGACTTCTGGGTTTGTTTGAACAACTGGTGGATGGGAAGGTCATATATGACAGAAAATGATAGGGAAGACAGAGGGAGCATGTTAGGACAAAATGATTTGGCCATATTAAGATAGTGGCACTTTTTAGACATCCAGGGAGAATATTAACTAGAAAGATGGATATATGAAGTTTGGAACTCATAGGAAACGTAATGCAATAATGGTGCACACACAAGTCAAAGGCTTTGGTGAAGCTGTATTTCCATCAGTAATTCTGGGGTCAAAGTTTTTGTGATAGAAGCCTGAGTAGGGAGTTTCTGCTGTTTATTTAAGGACTTGTTAGAGATTCATGTGTTTCTTCTAAGGAAAAAAATTGTTTGTGTTCCTACTGAAATGTTCTTCCTAGTGTCAGGAGGAGAAGCCTTTTTTTTTTTTTTAGTTTTTTTTCTTCTGGATACATTCAGCCACGGGATCTCACATTCTAGGATTTCATTGCTCCTGACATCAGTCAGCACAGTTTTACAGAAGTTCAAGGAGAATGTTGTTTAAAAGCATGTTCGGCTTAGTCTGCCCATGAGAACAGGAAGGGTGCAAGGTGAGTATGAACTTCTGAAAGGTGACAGCTGCCCAAACACAAGTGGTGTTTTCAAAGAGAGTTCAAACTGAGCATATTTAAAATGGACATTGCTAAGTTAGGGATTTTCTTTGTTCTCTGACATGAATAGGACAATGATTATTTTCATGAGGTCCTAGCTTGTAGTTTATTTATGCCTAGCTTGTGTTTGATTCAACATTACTAACTCAGTTTTTCACCAGTGAATTGAGAAATAAAACAGAAGCTACAAATAAAAAGTCTCAAGTTTAAGAATCTGTAAATGCAGGTTGATCTGTGTTTATTAGCTACTTAAGAATTATTGGCATATTTTGGAGGTTGAGAGATGCAATTAAGAGATTCTTATGATAATTTATAATACTCAATTGTTCATTAACATTTTCCTCTTTAAATAATGGGCTCAATAGCTTATTTCCAAAAACTTGTCAATGATTTTCTGTGTCCTATGCTTCACAGTTATGCCTTAATAAAGGTAACTTGACAAACAAAATCATCTGGGTTGGGTAGGATATTTGTCAATATTGGATTTATAGGGGACAGTGTCTGCCCCAATCATGCTACTGTTCTTAAGTCTTGGCACCCAGTCCATCAATCTGCCTATAAAAGGACAACCCTATTTCTAAAGTGACAGAGTCTATTTGTAGTTGTGCAGGCAGTTAGCAAAGCTACCTATGAAATACACCAGAGAGGGAGAGGTGAGAGATTGGGGTATAAATTTGTTAAGATCCTCAGAAGAGCTCAGTTTTCTAAATAGAGCTAGATATTATCCCACCTCTCAGGACAATAAAAACATTTCCAGGAGGTAATCCTTTTGATTCTCCCTCCCCCTTCTCATTCTCCCTAGCCTACAGCAACTTGGCAGTTTATCAGCAGATTGACTCCTATTACCATTGACAACAGAACAACATTCAGGGAGCAATGGGTCTATGTGGTGTTTCCCCCATATTGTGTAATATTAGCATGGTTGATGGCTTTTGCATCTGTTTCTGTTGTGATAAAACTCATGTCTTTCTCTCCACTTAATCCTTCTTGGCACAAGACCCTTTTCCACCTCTGCAGTGGGACCACAGTCCACATGAAGATAGGATAATACAAGGAACTTTAGCTAGAAAGAAGAAAAAATAATTTAATATGCTAAACTATGCCAGAGTCTTACTGAAAGTGATAGACAGTATAGCCAGAGAAAGATGAGTTTCTGTAGGAGCTCTTTCATTTCGAGGTTAGGTCTGACAGGATCATTTTTCTTCATTTCTTCGCCATATGGGTGAGACCCAAAAAGTGGACCATCCTCACCTAAGGGAGGCACATGAGCATTTTAGTAATGCTAACCCTGTCATGCCTATCAGACCCCACTCCCAAAGCCACAATAAATCACAAGAAGCAAGCAAGGAAACCCTGTTTGTTATTAAAATTCTTTCATAAATGGAGCTTTAATATGTCTAATAGACTCCACCTCCCATCCCACTATCACTTAACAGATTATTGCTTCTAAACACCATCTGTCTAGAGATTCTGGAATAGCCCCAACTCCTACCTGTTCCATTGGGCAAAAACCCTGCCTTAATGGCAACTGAGGGCAACAGCCATGGGGAAAAGGGTGAGACCATTTGTGCAGTGAAAGTCTGAGGCACCATATAGGAGCACAGAGGTGGGGACTGAGGTCAGAGAGTAGTTTCTCTTTAAGGTCTGCAGAAGTAGGCTCTGAATAAACTGAGGAATGACTGGCGAGAAAAAGAAAAGAACTATTTTGCACATTCATCAAAACTTTGTTTATGCTTGGTTGTTTGATTGTGATTGCTTATAAATAATGGTGGAAAAGGAAATGGCAACCCACTCCTGTATTCTTGCCTGGAAAATTTCATGGACAGAAGAACCTGGCAGGCTACAGTCCATGGGGTTGCAAAGAGTCAGGCACAACTAAGCACACTAGCACAACACATAAATAATAGACTGATGCAGTCCACTCTGGAGAAGGCAATGGTGCCCCACTCCAGTACTCTCGCCTGGAAAATCCCATGGACAGAAGAGCCTGGTAGGCTGCAGTCCATGGGGTCGCTAAGAGTTGGACATGACTGAGCGACTTCACTTTCATGCATTGGAGAAGGAAATGGCAACCCACTCCCGTGTTCTTGCTTGGGGAATCCCAGGGACGGGGAGTCCGGTGGGCTGCCGTCTATGGGGTCGCACAGAGTTGGACACGACTGAAGCGACTTAGCAGCAGCAGCAGCAGTCCACTCTTCTAAATGGTGAAGGCATGGCTACAGGGGTCACATCATCTTAGATATTGAAATGGTAAACAATGGTTGCTAAAGCTGGCAAAGATGACTCGTGTTTGTCACTAACTTGAAGCGAGGGAAAAAATGACTTTTTACTTCTGAGATCTTAAATTGGTCAGTGAGTTGATTTGGTGGGCTTGCATTTCTTCAAATATAAATTAGGGGCATTGGATCAGGTAACTCCTCAAGTCCCTCCATGTCCTCCAAATTTTTTGCACTTGGATTTGTGTTCTGGCTAGAATATACCTGCCATAGGATATACTTGCCACTTGTTAGTTGAGTAATATATAGTGATTATTTACACCTAAAACTTGGTTTTCCTAATGAGTGTAATTGAGATACTAATAGCTTCCTTTCACAGTGAAATGAAATGATATGATGGTGGCACAGCACCAATATCATGACAGGCACTCACGTAGTGATTACTGTGTGTATTGGTCTATGACCACCATACATTTAAACTTCGTGGGTTTTCATAAAGTAAATTAATACCAAGATTTTCTCTGAAGTTATATGATTTCTCTGCTTCTCCTCAGTCATAGTCAATAGAACTAGGAATGATGTAATATTTTATAGAATATTTGATTTTAAAAGTATTCCTTAGAATTTTTTTGTTTTCTGGGCACTTTATAGTTCTTTATTTGGTGACTTGAATTTGATGTTACAACTTTAACTGCATTGAAAGATTAAACTAAATGGGTGACAAGTAAAGAAGTAATCATGAAAATAAAGTGGTTTACCCTTTATTTAAGCAAATAAACATTTTTATTCATAGATATTAGAGTTACTGTGCTTTAAGGGACTACATTTATGCTCATTTGGGGGAGTATTAGGTTCTGATATGAGCCAGTCTCCCATACTCCTGAGCTCACAAAGAATCTGTTATTAAATGAACAAAGTACAGTCACAAATGGATATAGAAGAAATGGGGGGAAAGTAGACATCAACTAGTGTAGAAAGGAGTCCAAAACAAGGCAACACTGATACTAGGCAAATGGCAACTTGGATAGCCTGGTGTTTGTTGGAATTACCTTTAAAATTTCAATAATAGCTCTATCTTTTAATGTAAAAGCTCTATGTAATAGCTCTATGTCTTTTAATGTAAAAATATTTTACTAATTATATAATTAAGATAGAGCCATAGTTTACTCTTAATATTTCTCAGAAACCAATATCTAAAATGCAAAACATTTCAAAAGACCTAAAGGCCCTCACCTCTGTAAAGTTTTTGTTTCACTGTCATGATGACCTAAACTTTGTTTGAATTGGTTATAATATTTAAAATGAGATATTTCAAACAAAATACAACTGTTTTATTTGCTTAAAAAAATTAATGTATATATTTTAAAAATTATTTAAGTTTTATTTTATTTTGGAGTATAGCTGATTTGCAATGTTGTGTTATTTTCAGGTGTACAGCAATGTGATTCAGTTACACACATACATATATCCATTCTTTTACAGATTCTTTTCTCAAATAGGCTATTACAGAATATTAATGGAGTTCCCTGTGCTGTACGTTAGGTCCTTGATTATTATCTGTTTTATATGTAATAGTGTGTATATGTTCATCCTAATCTCCTAATTTATCTTCCCCCCACCTTTCCCTTTTGGTAACTATATGTTTGTTTTCTATGTGAGTCAGTTCTGTCTTCTCTTTATAGAACATTCTCACAGAGCTGGAGCCTTGCCATGACTGCGTCTGTGCACACGGCTTGTAGTCTCAGGGGAGACTGTAATTCCCACCACTCCCTAGTGATTTTCCCTAGCTGAGATCAAGGGCCATTTATCTCCTTCAGTGGCTCTTGTTCTTCTGTGTTTCTTACAACTGAATCGTGTCATTTTATTTATCTTTATGACTTGCTCAATCCCTGTGGTCCTCTGTGTGTGCATCATGAGCAAAATGGCATATCTGTTTTTTAATATATGTTTTTATGCTTACCTTGCCTGTGTCTTTTCATTTAAATGTTATTGCAGGTGAAGGGTGCTTTTCAGTGATGCATGCATTTTAAAGAAGGAAATATTGGCCTTGGCAGAAAACTGGTAAAGAGATAAGTGTGGATGAACATAATTTGAGCATTACCGGTGCTCTTCTCTAGAGCATTCCTAATGGATACACAGTTTCATCAAGACATGTTGAAGGGGCTCAAACTCCAGCATGCTTTTTATGAGGTTTTCTATATTGATACAAAGATCCTGGAACAAGAATTTTATTTGTTAGCATGCTTACACATCTGTCTTCCTAGCTGAGATGAGTAAAGTATACAGGAAACACATTACAGATAGCAAGCCAGAGAAAGACCGGGGCTTCCCAGGTGGTGTGGTGGTAAAGAATCCACCTGCCCATGCAGGAGACACAAGATACGTGGGTTCAATCCTGAGTCGGGAAGATCCTCTGGATTAGGAAGTGGCAGCCCAGTCCAGTATTCTTGCTGGGAAATTCCATGGACAGAGGAGCCTGGTGAGCTGCAGTCCATGGGGTTGCAAAGAGTCGGACACAACTGAGCACCCACACACACAAAAACTGAAGCACATAGTGTGCAGTGTGAATGGAAGTTTCAGTGCATCAACTAATCATTTCATAGGTGTTTACCCAGTGGCTGTTCTGTATAAGTCCTGTTAGTTACTCACTATCTGGTATAATCAGAAAGGGGATGTTTTATCTTTTAATTATCAGAAAAAGGGAATTAATAAAATTAGTTTTTTAACCAGAAATTCTCAATGATCTAATGACAAAAGGAGTGATTTACATAGGACAGTTTTACTTCTAACATCAGAATTAGTTTTTATTCTATAGTTTTAGACTTGCCACAGTACTTTAACTTCAACGAAGGTATAGTCTCATTCTTCAGAAAACAAGTTCTATTAGTTTTATAGTCAAGGGGAGTTCTCTTTTCATTTTTCTACTTTACCAGTGAAGAAACCAAACGGGGCTTCTATGGAAGGCGATTCATTGTTTTAGTCAGTTATGGCACAAATGGGTATGAGCAGAGAATTTCTGCTTCTGAGACAAAAGCAACACTATAATAAAACCTATCCTAAGTGTTACCTGATTGAGACAGCACGTTCTTGCTTTCTATTATTCCATATTGGCCTGTTTGTTCTTGGAAATGTCATCAATGACTCTTATAGGGGAACTAATCTATTTTAACTAGTCTCTTTGGTAGTCACTTTGATCTTGGATTCATGTTACTCCTTTCTTCACTCTTCATTTTACCTCTGAATTTATAGTTATCAGATTTATCAAAGTGACCCAGAGGTCTGGTCATTACATGTAGAATCAGTAGAAATGCTGCTGAGTCTGTCATCTGGCATGTCTCTAGAAAAACTAACTTCTCTTCCATCTATGATCTTAAACTAATTTAGCTTTGAATATTAAATATTAAAATTTATTTGGCTAAAGACAAAATTAAGGATAGAGTAATTGGTTCTTGGCAGCTGAAGACTTTCATATATAGAAATATCTTCTAGTAATGAATTTCTTTACCTTTCACTATCTTAAAAACAAACAAAAAACAAGCATGCATAGAGACCCAGGCAAAGACTTGTTTAAGCAAAACAGTGTATCAACTATAAACAGACGACCAGAAGAGAATTAATATGGGTCTCTGTGAAAGTCCCAATATTCTAATTTCAGGTTCCTGTGTAATAGTGATAGACTTATCTCTTTATCTTCCTTAAATATTTTTCTGCATTTCATTCTGATTGCAATGGTGCCATTGGCATGTTAAGGCTTTAGGTCCAGGGTTTCTCCAATGTTATCTTGGTCTATAGAGAGAGGAAGCTCTGCAGTAAATCATAGCCTCCTCATGTACACAGTTACCCATACATGGCATTTGATTTAATATTTCATAAAAGAAGGACCAAGAATAAGAATCTAGCATTTTATTTGGTAAAGCATTATACCATCACATACTTAAACCACACTTGATAATTCTCATTTTAAGAAGGGGAAAACATTTGGAAGAGCAAATTGAAGGAAAAAAGAATCTCAAATTGGAGTTACTTTGTTCTTAACAGTATAAACAATTTATTGCAGGCATTTACCAGACAGTTAAGTATCCAGAAAAACTAATCAGGGTTTCATATAGTCTAAGAAATACACGCCATCATTAATATGCAGCCAATCACCAGTATGTGGAGTCACTTGGATCTAGCGTATTTCCTTCTCTCAGTCCTGTTCCTCTGACATCCTATAGTCACTTACCCTGGAGGTCAGATTTAGGGAAAATCCAGCACATACTCAGTTTATACCATAGGAGGGTACAGTTTTGTACTCTATGTGGTTTAAACAGGATAGTATTTTTGCATCTTGTAACCTTAGGGACAAAAGTTCCAGTGCTCAGTAATCATGTTGTGCAATTCCAGGGAGCTCCACTTGTGTGATATCCTACTTACATAGACCGCAGCAGACTTTTTCAACCTATTGACATTTTATAGGGAGGATTTAGCTTCAGGGAAAATGCTGCTGCTGCTGCTGCTGCCACTGCTAAGTCGCTTCAGTCGTGTTTGACTCTATGCGACCCCATAGACGGAAACCCACCAGGCTCCCCCGTCCCTGGGATTCTCCAGGCAAGAACACTGGAGTAGGTTGTCATTTCCTTCTCCACTGCATGAAAGTGAAAAGGGAAAGTGAAGTTGCTCAGTTGTGTCTGACTCTTAGCGACCCCATGGATGGAAGATCCTCTGTCCATGAGATTTTCCAGGCAAGAGTACTGGAGTGGGATGCCATTGCCTTCTCCACAGGGAAAATGAGGTACCACTTAAGATGAATCCTCAAGGAATCTTTTCGATAAAGACCCTTTGGAAATCACTCTCCTCAAAAACAAAAAATCGCTGCTGTTCCTAACATGTGTGACAATTAAACACTATGGAATCTCAGAACCAGATAGTCAGACAGCCTCAGTATTGTCAAGAATTAGGGCATTGTTTGTTAATGTAAAAAAAATGTCTACAATCTATCGAAACATAAAATGAATCACAATTTAAATATTCATTAATTGAAATTTTAGTTTATCAATCATAAAGGCATTTCAGTGAAATTTATATATAATACAACTTATATGTATAAAATATTTAGGCCACACAATGTTTGTTTCAGGGTCTCATGGTTTTCTCTGTGAGCTGGTCTGCCAGAGGTTCAGGATCTGTAGGTTGGGAATTGTTGGGGTAAAACATCAAATAGAAACAAGGGACTATTCAGATTTTGTTTCATTTTTCACTGCAAAGAAAATATAAAAAATTTCTGGATAATATTACTTAATGGACTAAGAAAGCAGAAGACATAGAACATATTGAAAATTGCCTGCAAATGCACCAGGCCTGATCTAAAAATAAATATTAGTTTTTAAAAACAAACAATAGAAATTTATATAATCTGAATCTCATGCTGGGGGATAGTTCCTGCAGTGCTTGTACAAGGGGAGTAGTAACTACTAAGCTAGAATTTGCCAGTCAGTAGACTTCTAACAATGTTTATTATGATAATGTTTAGACAAAAGTAAAAAATAGCTTAATAAACTGCCATGTACACATCCTCCAGCCTCAACAATTATCAGCATTTTGCAATGTTTCATGTTTTCCCAATTTTTTCTAAATTATTTAAAACCAAATTCCAGACTCCATAAATTCTTTAGAATATTATTACTGATGGCTGATGAGTTTTTCATTACCATAACTAATAATATTAATATCTAATAACTAGTAGTCCATGTTCAATTTCCCTAATTACTTAAAACATGTCTTTTTACTATTTTTTTAAAGCAAAATTTAAACAAAGTCCATACATCACACTTCCTCAACTGTTGTAAATTTTTATTCTCTATGGCAATTTTTCTCTATTTTTTTTTCCTCCGTGCCATTTAATTGTTGGAAAATGAACTAGATTTGGAAGAATTTTTTACATTCTGGATTTTGCCTTCCTTTGTGGCATCATTTACTGATTTATCTTTTTAATTCATTCCCCATATTTCCTGTGAAGGGTGAATCTAGGGAAATCCCTGGTGATCCAATAATCTGACTCCACGCTTCCATTGCTGAGTATAGAAAAAAACATAGTATGTTTAGAGTTTGGTACTACCCATGGTTTCAGGCTTCCTCTGGTGGGTCTTGGAAGCATATCCTCCGTGGATAAGGGGGTACTGTGCTACAAAAATTATTTCATGAGTTCACAGAAATAGTGGTAATTCAAATTGCAGATATTAGGGTACTTAACTTTGATTTTTATACTCCTCCTCCTCCTCTAGCTTGAAAATCTTGCTTTCTTGTGGCATTAACATAATTACATGGTCCTTTTAATCCATAATATGCTCATAATAGTTTCAAAATAACATGTTTTCTTTTCTACAAATAATAAGACCACTAAGTACAATTGAAGATTTCTTCCTCATTCTTTGTGTCCTTAGGATATAACCCACAAGGACTGTATAATGAAAGCATTTTATTTTTAATCTCTTAACATAATTTCTTTATATGGTTGTTCCACCAACTTAACATATAGTTAAATTCATTTGCTTCAATTTCTTTTCAAAATAAAGGGGTACTTTTTTGTTTTTTAACTTTAGTTTGCTTTATTATTTATGTAAAATATTTACAGTGCTCCAACGTAAAAACTCAAAATGGAAGTATAACTTATTCCTTACTCTTGTTCCTCTTATATGTAACAAGTTTTAGTATATTTTTCTGTTTTTTTAAATAATATGTATGTATGTGAATACTTAATGTATATATATGTGTGTGTGGATATATATACACACACATACATATGCTGTATATATCTATATATACACATTTACATACATATTCTGTTCATGGGTTTCTCAAGGCAAAAATACTGAAGTGGTTTGCCATTCCCTTTCCTAGTGGCCCACATTTTGTCAAAACTCTCCACCATGACCCATCCATCTTGGGTGGCCCTACATGGCATAGCTCAAAGTTTCATTGAGTTAGACAAGGCTGTGGTCCATGTGATCAGTTTGATTAGTTTTCTGTCAAACTAATTAAAAATTAAATTAAATTTAAAAATTAGTTTTTGGTTACTTTACTGACAAAGGTCTGTCTAGTCAAAGCTATGGTCTTTCCTGTAGTCATGTATGGGTGTGACAGTTGGTCTATAAAGAACGCTGAGTGCCGAAGAATTGATGCTTGTGAACTGTGGTGTTGGAGAAGACTCTTGAGAGTCCCTTGGACTGCAAGGAGATCCAACCAGTCATTCCTCCAGGAAATCAGACCTGAATATTCACTGGAAGGACTGATGCTGAAACTGAAACTCCAATACTTTGGCCACCTGGTGCGAAGAACTGACTCGTTGGAAAAGACTGGGAAAAATTGAAGGCAGGAGGAGAAGAGGACAACAGAGTATGAGATGGTTGAATGGCATCACCAGCTCGATGGACATGAGTTTGAGCAAGCTCCAGGAATTGGTGATGGACAGGGAAACCTGGCGAGCTACATTCCATGGGGTCACAAAGAGTCAGACACGACTGAGTGACTGAACCGAACTGATATATACATATAGATAAAAGTGCATTCACTCACATGTGTGCGTGTGTTTGTACCTATACAAACAAACTCCTGTATCCTCTGTTTTTTTTACACAAATATACTATAAAACTGATATATACATATAGATAAAAGTGCATTCACTCACATGTGTGCGTGTGTTTGTACCTATACAAACAAACTCCTGTATCCTCTGTTTTTTTTACACAATGTGTGTTCAACACATTGGTTTATTTCACCTAACAACTTATCTTGGTGATCACTATGTAACAGTAGTGTGAGGTTGTCCTCATTCATTTTGACAGCTAAACAGTACTCAATTAGTGTTTATTTAAGCAGTCTCCTAAATATGGGCATTGATCCCCCCACCAGTATTTTCTTAATAAAAATACCATTGCAAAGAATGATCTTTGTATGGGACATTTTGTACTACTGTCAGTGTATTTTAAAGAAATTTCCTAGTAGTTAGATTGCTGAGATAAGGGTAATTGTATATTTAATTTTCCTAGACATCAAATTCTCTTGGGTTGTCTCATTTTGCATTCCCAGTGTATAAGAGTACTGGTTCCTTAACCACAGAGTATGTTGCCAAAATTTTAGATGTTTGCCACTCGTTGAGAAATCATGTCTGAGAATAGTTTTGCATTTTTTATTTGAATGAGGATGAACACATTTTTATATGCTTTTTCTTTTTTCCTTTTTTTATTTCATTAAAAAAATTTTTTTTTTACAAATTCTCAAGGAGGCTTTTTGCATTTATTCTTCTCAAACATTTTAATGTTCTTTGCATTTTCTAAGGTATTAAACTTTTATCTTTGATATGTTACTGGTATTTTACTTTCTAGTTTGGAGTTTGTCTTTTATTCTTATGATGTTTGTGTTTGCTATGCAGACATTGTTTTGTCAATGTACAGAAGTTTACTAGTCTCTTCTCTTGATTGATTCTATACATTGATCATAATTAGGAAAATATTCTCCAGTCTTTATTATAAAGAAATTTACCCATTTTATTCTAGTACGTATCTGGTTACTTTTTTTTCACATTTTAATTTCTGATTCATTGGAAATTTATCATAATATATGATGTGAGCAATGAACTAAGTATGCACTATTCCATATGACCATACATTTTTCTGAGCTCTGATTTGAGATGCTGTATTTATTATAGTGTGAGCTTCCCTGTGGACGAGGATTCACTTCTGGACTTTCTACCCTGTTCCACTATTAAGTCTGGTCATTCATGTGCCAATACCATATAGTTTAGTTATAGAAACTTTATAACATATTTTAATGTCTGGAAGAAGTACCACCACTCCCAACTTTTTAGGATTTCTCTGGCTATCTCTTGGTTATTTTTCTGCACATATTTAAAATGAACTAGTATAGCTTTAGAAATGATTCTTATGATATTTTCTTGAGGTTGTATTAAATTTATGAAGTAAATTAGAGAAGGTTATAATTTTTGTAACACTGTTTTCATATCCAAAAACATGAAATGTATTTTCCTGTCTTTAAGTCTATTTCTGTGTATTTTAGGAAATATGATATTTTTAAGTAAAGCATTTAGTAAAGCATTTTATTATAGCCACACTTCCTTAGTTATATTGACAAGTAAGCTAAACTTCCTAACTTGAAATATTCACATTGATTGATGTGAAGTCAATGAATGTCTGTCATAGCAAGTAAGTTTCTATTGGAAAATATTCAAGAAATCTATCCTTTATTACTTCATAAATGATTTTTTTCTATCCTATTTAATAGAAAAATTTAAGTGAGGCTGATAATATTTCAATTTGAATATCCTGTGTAGTATATTTACCCTGTAGTAAAATTAGACCTCTAGTCATATATTCATATTTACATATAGGTGGTCTTAGGGTCAAGTACACTTTAGCCTTCATACCTTAATTCAATTTCCCTGAATGTACAATTAAATACAAGTAGACACAAATTATCTACTCATTAAAATGAATTAGAACATGATGAAAAAATGTTTTATTTTCTTTAACTTATGTTTATATCTGCATGGTCTTCTTCATTATTTTGATCAAATTAAATAATCTAAATAGTAATGCAAAATGTCTATTCATGCAAAAGAAAAACAATCTACCTGAAGCTTGTGCAAGCCTTGTGGTTGGGCTCCTTACTCCTTAATATGTAACAGAACTATCTTTGTAACTTTAGGGACCTAGGTTAGAAGAACTTCCCAAGCAGCATTCTGTGCAGTGGTTCTCATATGGGAGTGGTACCTTGCCATCCACGGGGAATCTGGGAGTAGGTGGGGATGTTATTTATTTGACATATAAACAGTGGGGAGAATACTGTTACCATTTTGTAGACAAGACCAGGAAAGCAGATGTTTAGCTAGATATAGTGTCTTCATGATGGAGAATTATATTGCCCAAGTTCTGGGTGAGGTATTGGAAGTCTCCCAGGACATCTGGATTCCTTGCTTTTGTGTTCCATGGTTAGGACATCATTAATTATTCATTCAGAATTCCCACTGAATTCAGATTACTATTGAGTGAGGGCATAAGTAGAATCAGACTAGCTGATTATTTGTCATATTATTCATGTGTGACCAGGAGCAAAGTTGTGTGCCTTTTAATAGTAGAGCCCGTAAATCAATAAACACTATGTAGTATGCCAGAGAATATGAAGTTATATTTGTGAAGGTCTGTTTATCATGATAGTGCTCATGTATTTTTGTGCAGGACTTTCAGATTGAACAGTTATTACAATTATGTTTTCCCTAATGCATGTTCCTGCAGGGAAAAATAAAAACCAGTCAAGGGATACTGAGGCATTGGCAGAACTTTATTATTTCCACTGCTCACACTGCAGTAGTTCCATGGTAAGAACATGTACCTTCCTCAATGCGAAACAGTATTTCACTATTGCTATGAGGATTGTACTTTGAACACTCTTTGTCCTAAATATCTGATCCATGGTGTAGCAAAGTTGTTCTCCTTTTTCTGAAAAGAAATATTGTTTACAAATTTATGCTCTTGAATCCGCCTACTGAAATGAATGCTTCTTTTCAAGGTGCCATTTCTGGAAACAAGGTCATTAAACTTCAACTGAAAGAGCAGGTCTTATTATTTTAATGGTAATATTTGGCAAGACGTTCTTTGGGAAGTAAATGTAATTGTTATCATGTGTACCGGCTTAGGGAAAAACAAACAAACAGTAGAAACCAAAAGAAAATGTTAGGTAATCATTTAACCCTTTTAAAAGGAAGAAGATATTTACTTCAAAGTTAAACAGATTCATTACATACATACTGAAACAGAAAACACATGTAAGAAGATTAATGCTGCTTGTCAGCAGAAACTTTCTTTTAAATTCCAAGCACCAAGGATAGCCTACCCAAACTAAAAAGCCTACAGTCCTGCAAGTCACTACTGCAGTCTTGCTTAAATATGTCAGAAGTGGGCACAGGAAATAAGAGTTGGCAGTTTTCCTGCCTGTTATAAAAAGACGGAAGCCCATCATGAATGAGAGCACACAACACTCTATTTGCCATCTGCATAGCTTCCAAACCTCTTGTATTTTATAGCAGTAGCCTGCCAAAACCCCAGCAAGCCAAAACCAGAATAAACCCCAATATGAAAGAGAGAATATGGCAAATAATAAAATCATCCAGACAGCAGAGAAGTAAAGTTGCAGAAAATCAGCCTGAAATAACAAAACTGTCAAGCAGAGATGAGAAAGCTAGGAAATGCCTACAAAAGAGGATCTGGAGGAAAAATGAAGGCTGAGGATAATACAAACCATTGTTCAGTTGAAAGGTTTTGCAAAGCAAGTGTGCTGGCTGGTAAGAAAATATTAAGCTTTTCCAGAAAATTGTTACTTCCTCGTTTCTAATATTTTAGTTATGTTTGCTTGCGATAAAGCAAACTTTATGTCTTTGAACTGTTGGATCTCATTTTATTTTGATAAAAGAATAGACTTCCAAGAGAGATTCAAAACAAGTCAGGGTTTAATAGCTTTTAATTTGTCATTTGGGATATATTAAAAGTTAGAAGGCAAATAAACATAGCGTGGCAACATTTACAGTTAATAAAGTTCAGTACATTTTTAAGCAGTTGCTAAGGTGATTTTGGCTTTGATTTTTCATAGGTTACTAGTGCAACTCTAACAATCAAATATACCAGGCTCCTCCAATATATATTAATAGATAAATCAAGGAGAAACAGGTTTATATAGAAATTTTTTTGAAGTGACCTAAGCTTCATCTAAGGAATGAAAAGGGAAATTAAAATGAGTTCATGTTTTAGGCTGTAGACCACCTCTGTTCCCACTCCAACCCCTCCTCACATTCACAATTCTATCCTAAAAGCAATATTGAAGGTCTCCCATTTCCCTAAAAACTGGAAGATGAAAGCATAGAAGTAAGGTATTTGCCAAACGGATTTATAAGTGTGTGTGTATGTATCTTTTATTAAATACTCAGTCTTTGTGGTCTTTTACGTCTCTGGCCAAGGCATTTCTTTTCAATTTGGATTCCCCAAATGCAGTTAAAGATGACGAGGGACAGTTAGGTTTTCTATCTGGTTGACAATTACACCTCAGAGCGGTGCTCTGCAGAAATTATCCCTTCTAATAGTCGTCTAGAACTGGAAACACCTCTGTATTATATCACGATCCCTTGAGATCTTGACATCCCTTCAGCTCAATGTTCAAAGCGTATTGACAAGCCTTGTTCTGTTAGGTCCCAGGAAGTGCTCAAGACAGACTGGGCACACACTAGACTCAACATACTTTGAGATTGGAGGAGGTGGGTAAGTTTTGCAATACTAGGAAACACAGTGATGTTTCTAGTTAGGGTTCTTAAGAACGAGGATATTTACTTCATCTGTTAGTATATCAAGAAGCATGAAAATAACGAGTGGGGAGAAAAGAATTGTTAGGGTCAAAGAGAATGTCAATAGAAGAAAGCTATGAGGAGATATTAGGGTTTCCTTGGTAGCTCAGCTGGAAAAGAAATGACTTGCAATGCAGGAGACCCAGGTTCAATTCCTTGGTTGGGAAGTTCCCCTGGAGAAGGGATAGGCTACCCACTCCAGTATCCTTGGGCTTCCCTGGTGGCTCATACAGTAAAGAATCTGCTTACAATGTGGGAGACCTGGGTCCGATCCCTGAGTTGGGAAGATCCCCTAGAGGAAGGCCTGGCAACCCATTCCAGTTTTGTTGCTTGGAGAATCCCCATGGAATGAGGAGCCTGGTGGGCTACAGTCCATGGGGTCAGAAAGAGTTGGACACAACTGAGTGACTAAGCACAGCACAACATGAGGAGATATTACTTCACTTTGAACTCCTAGGGCTTTATCAAATAAGGGGTGGAGGGGATTCATCTTTTTCCCGAGTGCTTTTGCTCCAGTCTGGAGTGTTGCTGCTCCTGAATATATATTCAAGGTGCCCAGAGTCTATGAAGGAAACTGGAGGAGTAAGATACTTGAGTTTCTCTAGGGACTTTTTCTAGGGATTGTGGCAACTCCTTCAAGATAGAAGCATCTCTTAGCTGCTTTTCTAGCTTTCTGTTTTTCTCCTATTTGTATCAAAAAAATCCTTATCTCAAAGCAGATTAGTGCAGAACAGGGACCCGTAGTTTGGTCATAACGAGAATGATCTCATGGTCCCCTGTAGGGTATTGAGGAGAGCATGAAGCAAGTGGCTGGTGAGATTATTGCAAATCAGCTTAGAGGTTCTCTGTTTCTAAGAGCACAAAAAGCTTCTTAGAAATAGGGACTGTATCTTTGTATCACTGGTTTTAATCTCTTCTCTGATACACAGTGAGTGCTCAATAAATGGTTTTTGAATAAATGAATATCCCAGTATAGTGTACTCTGAAGTCATTTAATTAGATATGAAGACTGACTCTGCTATTTATTAGGTGTGTAACCTTGGGCAAGTTAATTAATCTCTCTGAACCTCAGTTTCCACATCTATAAAATTATAATAATCATACTCATATTGCTGTGAATATTAAACAAGAATATTGAAAACATCTAGGACAATTTCTCTGATTTTCTCTCTTCCCTCTGCTCACTTATTTTCCTTGAAATATCTTCCTATCTCTAATTTTTGTTTTTTATTCATTTGCCAAGATTGAGCTCAAGCATAATTTTCTCTGAAGATTTTCTCCCCATCCTGCTTTTCCCCTCTCCTCCCACATAAGTGGGTATAAACTTTCCTTTAAGCCCATTTGCTGTTGTATTTGCTTTGCAATCATAATTCAAAGTCCGTGTGGTTGTGTTTTATTCAATGACTCATATTTGTGGGATGGTTTGTATTTCTTCTTAAAAAATATCTTTTCCATATGAAAAATATATAAGCAAAATATCCACAAAAAATCATTGCTTGGCTCCAGAGAAAAGTTTCATATGGAAAATTGTTCTGTGTAACAAGAAATCTATGCATCCTTAGTTTGCTATGTGAGATGAACCTGTACAGCGATCAGTTTAAAAAGTTTGGCATCAATAATAATTTTTTCTGTTACCTACCTAGAACTTATATCACTGAATCTTTGTACTGTGTATCACTTGACAAGTGACAAGAAACAAGATTCTTTATGAAAAAATGTTATTCAAATGTGCAAATTAGAAGAATAGATGGTGGTTCTAGTCCAATGAATGGTCAACCTGTTCCTCTTTTATGGCTAGTCCTGGGTATGGTTTAAGATGATATTCTAACAGCTTTTCTAATGAAATATCTTTTGATAACAGATGTTATGAAATATCTATTTCATAACAAAGAAAATAAGAAATCAAGAATTAGGGATAAAAGAATCAAAATCTAAGTAGAACTAAATTGAAATAGTCCTTAATTGCAATAGTTCTTAAAGATGACCTAATTAATTGCCTACAATTGTTTTACAGGCAAGGAATCAGATCCAGAGGGGAGACTTGGTTAAATCGCAAAAATGGTAAGTAGCAAAGAGCAGAAGAGATTGCAATTCTGGCTCTTTTTTCTCACCACTACAGATATTATTTGTATTTCTTTTCTCACTTGGAAAGCCATTATCCTTACATATGTTTTAAGCTGTGTCCATCTGATGCAAAAACAAAAGGCTGAAGAGTAGAATATTCAGAAAACTCTGTTTGCTATTAGGGAGGCATATAGTTAATCTTGGTTAGTTGAATGGGTTTACTTTCCTTAAAATACGACTTTGTGTAGGGGGGTAGTAGATCCAGCATTCTCACCTCCAAAGCAGTATATGAAGAAGAATCTGAGAAGGTAAGACATTTGTGTTAATTTCTTGTTCTGTGGTATTCTCACTGTAAAAATGATTGTCACTCCATCATGCAATAGAAATGTGAGAACAGTTGAGTATTTAAATTGCAAATAGGATATTTTTAATACATTTTCTAAAATACTGCATAATTCAGAGTTATTACTGTACTCCTATGGGGAAGAGAGTCTTAGCACTTCTTTATTAGCTTTAGTTTCCAGTAATCAATCAGTAATTACATAATAAAGAGATGGAATTGGATGTTTAGCACAAAAATATGTAACTGCCATGTTCCTGTATTATAATCAGCCCTTGACTGTGATCATCAGTGGAGATAGAGGTTGGAATACCATCTCTCTGGGACTCCCTGAAAAGCCCAGCTGAGATGGACCTTGAACAATCACTTCTACTCTTGTTCCTCTTTCTGATAGTGAAAATGATATTTAACTCCTTATTGTGAATAACACCACTGCAGAATTATTTGAACTCATGAAGCTACATCCTTGCTACAACGAACATTCTCAGTCTAGTCTGTGCAAAATGAACAGATATTTAGCACCTTGAAATGTTTAAAAGTACCCTCCAAAACTGAACACTGAATGTTTCATAATATTAAGAATATATTGAGGTAAGTTTTTAGAAGTGATGATCATGTTGTGGTTATGTTTGTTAAAAACAAAACAACAGGCACCAAATGGGGCTGCTTGTGCTAAATCCTGTGTTACCAAACTGAGGCTTAATTCTAGTTTTGGCTCTCTCCAAATGTGGTCATAGGTTGGGAATCACACGATCAGTGCTAGTTAGGTAATTGTTCTGACAGGCCCCACCATCCTCCGAAGGAAAGCAGTCATTTTGTACCATTCCTAGGAGTTCCTTTCTATCTGCTAGATTAAATCCTGCCACTTTTGAAGAAAGCCAGCCTACATATAAAGAGTCCTTAACATTTAGAGGTATATACGGAAGTATCTTTGGGTGACATAGTATGACATCTGTGCTACTGTTCTGCCCATGAAAAAGTCTATAAATTGGTAATTATTGTATAGTCAAACGTGATAACTGAGCTAGACTGTGACTGAGAAGGAGTTTGCTATGTAGAAAGATCTGTTTTTAAACAGGTTGATCAAGGATTATTTAATTTGTGTTACCCTCTGTATAAGGAAATTTTCTGAAGGAGCATTCATCTGCATGTTCAGTGGTTCCACGTAGTTTCCAGTGACCCTCCATTGATAGGGGCCTTAGGCCACTCATTCACTGATTCATTTGATCAGAATGACTTGCTTAGGAGAAATGAGTTGATAAAAGGGGAAATGGCCCAGTAAGAAACTGAGAGGGTGGTATGCTAATGGCACTAGTTTGGCCAGATATTAAATTCAGTGTGATTGAAAAGTATCCCTAATTGATACACTCTTGTATCTAGCTTTACAGTACTTCACTTTTTATATAGCATCCTTAAGATCCACTCCTGGGGACACTCTCCTGGTTCCTGTTGCTAGATACAGGTTAGGTCCTACAGGTCTTTCAACATATAATCTCTTTTTTGGTATGCCCAGCATTTCAGAGGCGAAGGCAACGGTACCCCACTCCAGTGCTTTTGCCTGGGAAACCCCATGGACGGAGGAGCCTCGTAGGCTGCAGCCCATGGGGTCGCGCAGAGTCGGACACGACTGAGCGACTTCACTTTCACTTTTCACTTTCATGCATTGAAGAAGGAAATGGCAACCCACTCCAGTATTCTTGCCTAGAGAATCCCAGGGACGGGGGAGCCTGGTGGGCTGCCGTCTATGGGGTCGCACAGAGTTGGACATAACTGACGTGACTTAGCAGCAGCAGCAACAGCATTTCAGATATGGGCCATGTTGTGACTAGACTCTATTTATGGATGTGATAGCCAGGGAGAGGGAGGGACAGATCCTTCAGGGCATGCCTTGTCTTGGAAAAACCTTGCTTCATTTGAGGTGTTTACATCTTCAAGCAAGGGTGGAATTGAGGGCACAGGACTTTATCTTCTAACAATAGGTGAGAGCCAGTCCACTTTCACAGGATCAGAAGGTTCAGGGAAATCTACAATTTGTTTCTCAAGTACATCTTCTCAAATAAACCTTTCCTAAATTTTCCATTCCTTTACTCTCAGAGCTTCCCTGGTAGCTCAGTGGTAAAGAATCTGCCTGTAATCCAGGACACCCAGGTTTGATCCCTGGGACAGGAAGATCCCCTGGAGAAGGGAATGGCAACCCACTCTAGTATTCTCCTTTGGGAAATCCCATGGACAGAGGAGCCTGGCTGGCTACAGTCCATGAGGTCACACACAACTGAGCGACTAACACTAAACAACCAATAATTACTATCATAATGTCTATTTAACTTTCTTATTACTACGTAGAGCTGTCTAAAATGAATATGTTTATTATATTCACTGGCCACTAGAATGCACATTTCATAAGAGTAAGGAACATTTGTTAGTGTAACCACATTGCATAGGATAGTATCTAGCTAAGAAATAGTATCTATTTCTTTCCTAGATAGACTGATTAATTTTGCATCCACATGGGTGATATTCTGCCCATCTAGATTTCCTCTACCAGGCCAGCTTACTGGTCCCTTAGTTGCTGTAAAAGTTGGTTGCTCTCAGCTCCTCTTACCCATAGATTCACCTTAACTAAATGAAAGCCACCCCACCCAACAAGCAAATTCCCTCACACCAGGGCAGTCCACAGTCAGCCTCGGGCCCTTTTGCTCCCAAAAGGATCTGGCTAAAGCTAGAATCCAAACAAAGTGCCCCTGTGTCTAGCTCCTTACTATGCCCTTCCCTAATTTCCCTGACTCTCTTTTGAGGACTCTGAGATCCCTGAGAGTAAAGTGAAAGTGTTAGTCACTCAGTCATGTCTGATTCTTTGTGACCTCATGGACTGTAGCTTGCCAGGCTCCTTTGTCCATGAGATTCTCCAGGCAAGAATACTGGAGTGGATTGCCATTTCCTTCTCCAGGGTATCTTCCTAACGCTGGGATTAAACCTAGGTCTCCTGCACTGCAGGTGGATTCTTTACCAACTGAGCCACCAAGGAAGCCTGATTACTGAGTAGTGTCTTAATTTGATATTTATTAATTAACAAGACATGAGAGAACATGCAAAATGTAATAAAGAATTTGCTTTTGTTTTTCTCTGAAGAAGTGAGAAGTTACTGAGGTTCTTTAAGCAATGAATAGGTTGTTATGAATCTATTCAGGGAGAGAGTCTGTGTATATATAAATGTATATGTATACATATTTATATGCAGATATTTACGTATGTAGAAATAGATGAATATAGACATACATATGTATATTTTAAAATTAGACTAATACACTCTACTTTGTTTTTTATGTAGTACATCAGTAGATAATCCTGCCTTACTCTTTTTAGGTTAGATAGTATTCTGTTATGGATTTAACATTTAGCTTACAGTGATATTTACATTATTTCTAACCATTTGTTAATACGAAGTTCTTTCATGAACATTTTTGAACATGTGCATTTGTGTACCTGTGTAAGTATATTTGTGGGATACATTTCTAGAAATTGAAAGTGGTATCAAATCTTAAATTCCCTAGGTTTTGCCAAACAGCTCTCCATAGGTTTGTATCGATTTATGCTCCCACTCACAGGATATGAAAGTGCCTTTTTTTCTCATCTCTTCATCAAATACTGTTATGTTCAGACTTTTTGATGTTGATGATCATGTTTTTTCAATCTAAATTGGATGTGTGATATACCATTTTAATTTAAATTGTTTGTATTTTGATTAAATTTGGATATGTGTGTGTAGGTGTGTGTATATATATATAGGCTTAAAAGTTACTTGATTGCAGAGGAGTGTATGTTTTAGAGATATTAGAAGGTAAAATCAAAATTGGAAAAGATCCTGATACTGGGAAGCATTAAGGCAGAAGAAGAAGGGGATGACAGAGGATGAGATGGTTGGATGGCATCATTGACTCATTGGACATAAATTTGAGCAAGCTCTGGGTATTGGTGATGGACAGGGAAGCCTGGCGTGCTGCATTCCATGTGGTCACAAAGAGTTGGACATGACTGAGTGACTGAACTGACTAATGACAAGTTTGGGTCTGTATCCTGTGTCTCCAAAATTATAAACCATTCAAAGTTACCTTCATGTAGTTTTCTCAAGATACAGCTCACAGGCTGCCTTTGGGATGATAAATTCCCTGACTTCTTCAGAAAGGTGAATAGCTCCTCTTGTGCTCCATTAGCCTCTGCACATATATCTGCTCAAGTCCTTACCACATTATGTGTGCATTTTTAAAAAACTGACTTCCAAAGTCTTATACACTTATAGCAAATATCAAAACAATACAGGAATGCCTGCTGTAAGCATGTATATTCTTATTTTGTTCTTTAAACCTATTTCTGAAAGGGAATTTCTTAGGGTCTGATTTGTACAAATCTCAAAATTTTCAATATTATGTTCTTTGCATATAAAAGTGTAAAGTTCACTTATACATATAGTTTTAAAATATCATGATCAAATAATATACACTATTAACTTGCTTTTTCAATATTAGTGTAATCTTTTTTCCTAGTTAATGCATACAAATCTGTCTAATCCTTTTTCAGAACTCATAGAGGATTTCATTAAGTGGATATAACCTAATTGATCAAAATATTTCTTTGTAAACTGGGCTGTCTCTAGTTTCTTCCCATTATTTATAATGCTACTATAAATCTGTCTATCTGTTCATCCATCCATCCATCTACCTATCTTGAAGTACTTATACTTTCATTTCAGTTGGATACATTCCCAGAGTCGGATTTGGGGGGCAAAGGTTAGGCAGTTTTGTAGTTTAATAGATGTTTTCAGATTAGTTTTTCCCAAAAACTCATCATAGTTTCTAAACTTACCAACAGTGTCTGAGAGAAAATATTTTCCTAAGCCCTTATCAGTGCTGAATGCTGTCAGTCTTTAAAGATCTTATCAAATTTTTTGACAAAATTTTGATGCTTTCTTATCTTTATAATTTCCATATTTTTCTAACTACTAATGAGATTGTGATTCTTCAGTATTTTCTCATATGTAAAATATCTTTTCATAGCATTTGTCCGTTTTTATAGTGGGTAGTTTATACATTTTAGAGTTCTTTTTTTTTTCAAAAATTTGGAATATTACAGGTTGTTTAAAGTGTTTTCCTCTTTATCTTTTGACTTTGCTTATGGGGTCTATGGCCATGGCCATATATTTTTTCTTCATGGAAACATATCTACATTTTATTTTTCTACCTATAGATATCTACTGTTATTTAAAAAGATCTCCTGAAGTGTAAGGTTATTAAATATTCTCCTAGATTTATTTTAAAAGTTTTATCATTTTTCCTTTTACATGTAGCTCTTTGATGCACCTGTAGGGAAAATTTTGATATTGTATATTAGTATTAAATTTTTCCAGCTAATGATGACTCTTATAAAAAAAGAATCCTCAGGTTCTGAGAATGAGGAAACCAAGGCTCACAGAAGCCAGGTGACTTGCCCCAAATTACCCAAATTTGTTGTTTATATCTAACTTATGTTTTCTTCCCCTCTCTGGAATTTGAGCTCATGTGAGTAAAGACCTTGAGTTTATTATTTACTTCTGTATCATTGACAACTGACAATAAATAGAATGAGCAAATTCTCTTAATCGTTAGACATGATTCTAACTGCCTTTTGCTGTAAGAAATATTGTTAATAAGGTGATGCTGATTAAGTACACCAGAGACAGGAGGGTTTCCCACTGTGGAAATGTCCAAGAAAGAAAAGCACCAATGTTTCACAATAGGATCAAATGTCAGTGCTCCTAGCCAAGACAATCTCAGGTTTCTTGATGAGGAAAAGAGAGTCTAAAAGATTCAGAGAAAGGAGGAAGTGGTGCTGGGGATGAGCTGTCTTGACTAAGTAGAAGTGGCCCCAACCCCAGGTCATCTGAATTAAATACGCACACACACACACATTGCTAAAAGAAGCAGTAATTCTTTTGATGTATACTACAGAGAGGACTGTATACCCCATATAAAGGATCTGGGATGTTGCTCTGTCTCCATCATAAACGATCTCTCACTAAGCATCAATGGGTCTGCATTTACTTTTTGCATAGGATTATTTCACTTACTCTAGTGCCAGAATCCCTATCTTTCATATTAAAAAAAAAAAACTCATGAAGGCAATACACTTGCTTACGTTTTACAAGTGAGAAAACTACATTTGGGTGAACCAAGGTCACTTAACCCATGAGTAGCAGAGTGAGTTGACCTACTTAGTTGGGTCTGACCCTTGAAGGCCATAGTCTTTCTAGTTCTAATACATGATGTTGGTAGATGAAATAAACTACAGTGCCATTATCTGTTTGGATGTGTGCAGAAGTCCCTTAGCTTTATGAACTTCTTTAGATTCTTAAGTACTTTGCTACATAGCAAACTTTTCAGGGTTCAAATGCACCCAAATGTGATAATCTGTCATGTTTCTCTGCTTATGGTCTAAGGAAACTGGAAACTGCAGCAAAGTATGATACTGCTGAGATGCTGGAAACAAAAGGAAATGTTTTCTTAGCATATACCCTCCCTAATAGTAATTCCTGTCCTATCTCTTAACATATTATCGACTGGGGAATTTTTCCAGAAATTAATGCTTGTGGCCATAATACATCTCTGGTCAATAATATATTAATTAAAGTGGACAGTAGAATAGTCATAACTAGCTGAGAGGGTTGGGGATCAGTATGCATCACCACAGCAATTGGAACCCCAAAGCAGCCATCATCAGTCTGAAATGACTTCAGCACAGACTTTCCCCTGTTTTCAGTGTGCGTTGCAGAAGGGAGACAATCCAAGGGTATGAAACATCATATGACCATTTAGATGCTAAGACTTAATTTTGTAGCTATTAGGATAACAAATTATGAAGTACTGGCAAGTTCTCATATCGTTCCATCAAAGTTTCACTCTGCCTTTGGACATAGCAACACCTTTCCCCCAAACTTCTTGTGAATTGCAGAATCATGGTAGGTACTCTTAGTAGAAAACTCCATCAAAAGATGTAAACTGCCATCATACTGTATTGTGAAATGCTGTGATGTAAAACAGCAGCTGAAGGATCATCAGTCATTTGTCCAAATGGACACACTGAAATAAATGAACATAATGAATTGCTTTAGATGAGAGCTGTGACTTTGGTGTCCTCAAACTTGTGGCTCAAGCATCAGTGTCAAATCCTGCTCAGCTGAATTCTTCTTAAAGATTAGCTGCTTGTTTCACTTTTGAGTAAGTAGAAAACCTGAAAACCTGATCGACATTTCATCTTAGTTCTGAATATGGGATGGGAGGTATTCTTTTTCAAGTGTTCAGATGTATTTGCCTGAAGTAGTTGTATTTATCTCAGAAGTATTTGTAGACAACGCTACAAACTTCTGCAACACCTTGCCTGACAGTCAATCCTTTTGTTTCTATTTGTATCACAAAATGATGCTAAAAACCTCAATAGGCAAATCCTAAGTAATGACAAAGATTGAAGTTTTAAATTTTATGCTCTCTCCCAGTAACCCCAATCTCTCTTCTCACTGTGCCTTCTGCTAGTATCCTAGGTCCTGGTTAAAAATATAGAGCCTCTGATTTCCTAGGATAGAGGAAACTAAAGTTAGGTATACTTATGTTTTTCCTCTGAAAGTTATTTTCTGTTTACAGACAAACTTTCATCTAATAAACTTGTAAGATACCAAGAAAAATTTACTGTTCTCTGGAAAAAGATTCCAAGGCAGGTCATGTTGGTGGAGGGTTGGGCCAGTGTCCCATGATTCCACTTGGAGTCATTAGTAGAGGAGTCAGGGATGCCTGAAGCTCACAGGACCTGGTAGTCTTACTGAGAGGAGTATTTGGGCCTGTGTGCAGGATGCATCCAACTCCTGTTAGACTCCCTTTCTTGATAGGTTGGGGACAAAATAGAGGGTTTTGTAAGCATGAGACTAGTTTTGCAAGCCAAGACCGGGGCCTTGCAGATGACTGTGCTTTCAGCACCTGGAGATCCTGTGGGAAGTTGAGGCCACGGGCAGTCTCTCCTGCTGCAATTTCTTGTCAGACAGTCAGGAAAGAGCCATTGAGACTATCCTGTGGTCATTCCTCTCCCACTTAGTGACAGTATAATTCTCATTTAAGAAAAGGTAATTAAGAAACCAGTTCCTGCCCTGAGTGGTAAAGGAAAACACACAATTTATGGAAGAGTATCTTGAGCTACTTAATGCCTTGAACCTTCTTTTTTCTGTCAACCGTGTTTTCCTCTCTACTTCGTGCAATGTGTGCCAGTGATCTTAACTCAATTTAACACTAGAACAAATGGTTTTCTAGAAGAGTATGCACATCTACTGTTTCAATGTATGAATATACACAAAAGGCCTACTCTTTCTCAGTACCGTTGAGTAATTCTCATTAATGTCAACAGGGGTTGTGAATGTATCTCAAGAAAAAATTAAATGCATTTGGAAACCCTTCATACAAACCCTGTTTTGTGTATATTTTGTAAATGACGAATTTTGCTCTTAATCGTTTCTCTAAGATGAGGCAATATGCATCAATGTTCATTTCTTTAAATGTCATGATTATGCATTTTCTGCATTGAAAAAATTAATCAGAAATGTAGATGTCACCAAAAATTAATTTCAGGCCAAGTTCCATGGTGTAGGAAGAGTACACGACTGATGGCTGATGGTATTTTCATTGATGTGGTTGTGGTCATGGTTTTTTAAAAACTGCAGTTTTGAAATTGACAATACATCATCATAATCCTTTTATTCATGCAGGAAACACCCACTTAAAATAGTTTTCTTTTTTCTTCTGAGTTCCTGTAGGCAGACAGTTGTCACAATCAAGTTGCATAGAAACCGTTCATTCATAAAAGATAACATCTGAGATGTATCAATGAAACATTCATGACCTGTGCTTTATAAGCAGTAAGCAGTGACTTTGAAACTTCCCAATTCTTTTCTTTGAAAATGATTAAAAAAAAAAAAAAGCACCTGCATAAAATGTGTGTGTGTTTTGTGTATTTGTGTGCGCATGCGCACATCTCTACACGTTATTGTATTGAGAAGTTATGCAGTGATGGCCTGGAATCTTTGAGTACAGAAGCTGTGTCTATTCAATCAACAATGTAGTCTTGATGCCTACAGCTGGGCCTCAAGAGTAAGTGCCTATGAAAATTTGGAAAGTACATTTGCAAATGATGTTCTAGAACTCTCTAGGCTCCACAGATAGGCAATGCGAGCCTACATATCAACTTACCACTGTTCAGTAATTGAGAGTCAAAGTGTGGTCCTTCAGAATTTCATTTTTCCAAGAATATACTGCCATGGTCAAGACAGATGTGTGAATATTTGCCTTATGGATTTTACGTTGTTCGCATCCTTGTTTACAGGAAGTGATAATTGTAAAACTTGAATAGTGGCAGTATACTAAGAGTTGTTATTTTGACAATATACTAAGAATGTTTGGGTAAAAGCAGAAAAAGAGCTGGAATGGAAAATGTTTTAGTATCTAGGTGTTCCCAGGTGGCTCAGTGGTAAAGAACTTGCCTGCCAATGTAGGAGACACAGGTTCAATTCTTGGATTGAGAAGACCTCCTGGAGAAGGAAATGGTAACTCACTCCGATATCCTTGTCTGCAGAATGCAATGGATGGAAGAGCCTGTGGGCTACAATCTGTAGTGTTGCAAAAGAGTCAGACATGATTTTGTGACTTAACAAAAAGGATGCATTGTAATTCATTTTAAAAAGTATTCATAAAAGAATCAATAATTTTATGCAAAATGAACAAGGAGATCATTTACAATGTAGCTGTTTATCAGCTAAAGTCCATACAATTGTATCTTGAGCCAGCTAGCTGATATAAAATGATGTCTTTGGTCTCCTCTTCCAGTGGGAAAAATCTATTAGAAATTCGATTTGACATAGAAAAATAGCAGCAGCACCCACTGACTAGAGAGATTGCCTAAGGATTGTGAAATCTGGGTGTTTTAAATTCTACCTTAGTTTGAACATATTCAGAAATTCCTGTCTCTCCTTTGGAAACATGCTTTATGAGATCTTGACATTTTATAGTCACAGAAGTTTCCTTAAGTATTTGCAGAGAACTTTTTATTCAGATTTTGGAGAAAGAATACACAGATTTATTTTATTATTGTAAAAGTTAGAATATAGGAAAATAACAAGAAGGAACACACATTAGGTATGTGTAGTTTTCTATTTTTCTGGCTCCTCTTTTTTAAGTAGACCCAAATTAGTATGGAAAACATGCAACTTAATTCTCTTTTTATTACCTTAAATATGAGAAATCATAATACAGTAGGAGATTAGAGGAACATTTCTGAAAGTTATATAAAACTAGAGAATGCTTCCTATAAGCAGATTTGGGAGTTTAAAATGCCTGATTTCCTCCTGAAAATTTATGTCTTTTCATAAACGCATGCTTTTCTAAAAACACACTGATAAGATTTAGGTCATGAACAAGGTTCTTAAATACAGGTGAGGAGAGACTCTTTAATGCGGAATATGAAGGTTTTTGCTTTGTCTTGTTTGCTTGTGTTGAGTCAGTTTCACTTAGACTAAGCGAAGACTGAGGAAAAAGTAAGATACGTTCCCATTTGAACCTTCAGTAATCATGCAGTATTCAGAACTCCAGCAATTTTTGCAGTGGTTCTGAATGTTTTCCTGTAGAGCAGGAAGTCATCATGAACTCAAAAATGTGAAAGTCTTCAAATTATGACCATGTTGGGCTTGGAAAATCTAAAGTCCATTTTTAAAGTCTGCTTCTTCCTATGAATAGTGACGAAAATGACCTTCACCTTGCTGCGCTCCATGCATTACATTCAATACTCATCCCTTCAATAAATTTTTTTTGAGCCCCTACTCTGAACTTGGTACTGTCAAGGCCATTGGGAAACACAGCTATAAAATATCTAAAGAGATAGATCTTTAATGTTAGGAAATGAAAAGAGCTATAAATAAAAATAAAATATGAATGGACCTGAAAAATGACAAGGGCTATAGCTCTACGTTTGTTGGTCAGGAAAGATTTTTCTGAGGAGGTGATATTTGAACAAAAACATGAGTGAGGTGATGAATAAAGTGAAGATGTGACCCGTGTATAAATATGACAGGTTGATGTTCCAAAGAAAGGAAACCACAGGTGCAAATAACTCAAGGCCTGTGTGTATTTGGTGTGTTGAGTGGCCATGAGGGAGAGGAAAAGGACACGAAGTGAGGTCAGAGATGTAGGCAGCCTCTGCATCATGTAGGTCCTTCTAGGGGTGGTGAGGCTTCTGACTCTAAATGTCCTTACTCTAGCAGAGACTTTACTTAGAAGGCCAGTGTACATCTTAGCTCGAGATGGTAGTGAATCGGACAGGTGGGATGATGGTGAAATTGTAAGAAGTCATTGGATTTGTTGGTAGATTGGATGTAGGTTAGAGAGTGGCAACTGATGATAGAAAATTTCCAACTGAATCTTTTCAAGCTTGTTTTCAGACGTTGTTATTCTTGAGCCACTATATTTCACTGGACTTTAAAAATATGTAATAAGAGAGTAGTTTTGTCTGCTCTGAAAATCTATGAAGTTTGTAAATACCCCCAGATGATCTCTGCCATTCTTTCATCTTCACCACGTGGCCAGTTCTGCCTTAGAGCCCTAGCCTTCTCTTAAGTTAACATTAAGCTAATAGGCATCAAGTGGACCTTCACGTTCTAGCTCTAATCATAAAATCCAGTTCACAAATCATGTTCCTTTATTGCTAGCCCATCCTTCATTCTTCGTTAATTAACTCATTCAGCAAGTATTTATCGCTCTAACAAATATTTATAAGAGTATCTTCTTACTGTGTGCTAAGGATCCAGGACTACACAAAACTGACAATATTTTACCCTCAGGCAAATTGCTTTCAGAGGAAGGGAGGGCAACTACATGGATGAGTAAGTGTATACAGTTGACCTTGAGCTGGTCAGCACAGTGGAGACAACTAAAGCAAGAAGGGGCAGAGGATAACTCTGAGATGGGGGAAAGAAAGGAGTATTATAGTTTTGATTGAATGTCAAGGCCCCTTTGAAAAGATTGTATCAGAGGAAAAAAACCTGAAGTTACTAAGGGGACAAGCCATGTGTGTACGTGGTACGAAATCATTCCAAGGAAAAGAAACCTCCTCTGCAGACACACAGAGGTGGGAGTGGGCTCAGTGGGTTCTTGGAATAGGAAGGACACCAGTATGGTGAAGCAGCTTGATTAGGAGAAAGCTGAGTGCCAGGTGGGGCAAAAAGTGCCAGGTGGGACAACTGGGGCTGGGGAGGGGGCAGGTGGTTAGATCTTAGAAAGAAGAAAGAAGACATGGGAGGATTTTGAATAGGGAAGTTCCATGTTCTTGTGTTGGAGTCAGTGTGTTGCTATGTTTAGAATGAGAATGGAAGCAAATACAGAAGAAAACAGATTGGGAGATTGTGGCACTGTTGCCATTACCTGTGGTACAGGCATGGTGTCCCATACATGTTCTAAGATTTACTTGCTGTCCTTAGGAGTCAGTCACTCTCACTAATGAATGATTTATCCCATGTGCATGGAAGGTTTTTGTTTTTTTAACCAGTTTTCTTCCTTTGCTGTTGAGACTGTAAGGCTCCTCTTACAGATCTTTATGTCTTCTCAGTATGTTGTTTTGTTTTACTAAGAATTACAAAGGATAGGGCAAATAACACTTGTGAAACATCTTAAGACTAAGCCAAGCACTGTGAATATTCTGAATATACTGAAGATTCTGAAATTACAGATACTAATGCTAATGCCATCTCTAGGAAGTGGGCAGATTGATCTACTTTTTTTTTTTTTTTTTTTTGCGGAGTAAAATCAATATAATTTGGTTGGTATCTATGAAAATGCAGAAGTTGAAAATTAAAGTAGGGCAGTCCCTGTCTGCACTGCCATTAATCCACAGATATATAATTTTACCTATATATGTTTTGTTCAGATATATTCACTGTGAAGTTTATTTGCTGTCCCCAGATTATATTTCACCACTTTAAAGAAATGGACTGTATGATAATCCTTTATAATCTCTTAACAGTAGCCAGATTTCACAAGACTCATTTCACATTGTATTTCTATGACGTGTCTGATTGGAGGGTTTGTGTCAAGCTTCTCTACTAAAGAGGAGTGAAAACTGAAACAACAGTGGGAAGTTCTTTTACTTATTTTCAAAGGATTGTTTACCTGAAGTTAAAAAAATAGAACTATATTCTTAAACAACTTTTGGGCTATAATTTTTTGCAAGAAAACCTGAACTATAGCATATGGTATAGATGGAAGGATTATGAATATACCGTGAATGAAAAAAATATATCTCTAGGAAATAAAAGACATTATCAAAAGATATAGCCCAATTTTTGTACCCACTGGATAATATAAGGAATTTGCCATTTGTACTTGGGATTTATTAGGATTTACCTTCTGGAGACTAGCTGATCTCATTTGCCCAGGGAATCTAGTCTAACTGTAAGTGGACAATCAGAGACTACTGACAAACCCATTAATTCCTCCTAGCCCAGTTCTTCCAAAGTGCAGTAGACTTAGCAGCCCCTGTTCCTGGACATTCGGGATGTGGCCCCTGTCTTTGCTCTCCTGAGGTACGGCTCTGTTCATTCCAGTCTGAATCATTATTCAGCTGCTGGCTAGAGAGAGAGAGGAGGAGGGAATGAAATCTAGTGCAAAAAAAAAAGGGGGGGAAAAATTCAGGAAACTTATAAAACAAATGGTTGCTAGATATTAATAAGAGGATATATAGGGGAAGTACATTCTGATATTTAGGTGGCATGCATGAAATAAGAATAGTGTTAAGAAACACATGTGCAGGCCAGCTTTCAATTGCACCTGGATTTGGTTTCTCAGTCAGGTCACCTGCCTTTTGTCCTCTCCTGCTGATATATTCAAAATGGAGATATCTTTTCAGATCTGAAAAATATAAAAGTCTGATAGAAAAGTTCTATCCTACCAAAAGTATTTGACATGGAAAATTAAATTCTCTCCCAATTCCTGTAACTTTGCTCCTCAAAGACAACCATTATTATTAATGGAATTTATTTTCTTAGAGCAGTTTTAGATTCACAGCAAAATTGAGAGAGGGTATGGGGACTTCCCAAATATCTCTACCTGTACACATAACATATCCTCATCCACAATTATCAACATTCTCCCATTATAATGGTACATTTCTTACAATTGATGAACTTACATTGACACATTATTATCACCCAAGTCCAGAGTTTACATTAGAGTTCATGCTTGGTGTTGTTCACTATTTGGGTTTTGACAAAGGTTTAATGATATGTATTCACCATCACAATATCATACAGAGTAAATTCATTGCCCTGAAAATCCTTTCTGCTCCACTTATTTATCCCTTTCTCCCTCTAATCCCTGGCAACCACTGACCTTTTTACTGAGAGACAACCATTTGGTATATTTGTCACCCAACTCAGGTTTGGTTGCTCATCACTCAGAATCCAAAACTGATAGATGAATATTACAAGTGTTGAGTAACAGAAAAGGTAGCTTTATTGAGGAAGCCACAGTCCTGGGGAGAAGATGGACTCATGTCCCACAGAACCAATGCCCTACAGCCAATCAGGGGCCAAGAGCTATTAAAGGGTAGCTTCAGGAGCATATGGGTGAGAGAAGGGAATTACATTCAGAGTAGCACAGTTAGCTCTGATAATCATCTTGAAATTGGTCATGTGTTGATCTGATCAGTGTCATCTTGATTGTTTCAGGCACAGTTAATCTTCCACTCCAGGGTTGGTTTGTTCTTATTTCCTTGAGGTCAGTTCTTGGAACTGTATAAGATGCAACAGCTTATATCATGGCTCCAGCCCAGGCATTACGTGGTTAACTTCTTTCACCTGGAGGGGGTTTCAGTATCTGTAAAACAATTTCAAGGACATGGCTCAGAATCTTATCTATAGTTCTTAAGAAGGAGCTAAAGGTCCTTTTCTTTGTTTATTGGCTAAACTAGTATTATTTTGCCTTGTTTGACTGCTTTCCTTTGCTTCTGCATTTTCTCACATCTTTGGTTAAATTTGTTCTTTGGCCGACGTTTTTCTACAGACAAGAGGAAGGTGGAGGACATGGCAGAGGGATCTGTTAGGGGAAGGCCCTATAGAATCCTCCTCTGTCATATATTTGTAAATATCTTACCAACACATTTTAATTCACCTATAAACGTACCTGCATGTGTTAAACTATTAACTGATAGTTTACTTAACACCATGAGCATCTTTCCATGTCCATTTCTTATTCATTATATTGCCTGCAATGATACCCAATTTAAAAGTACTAAATTAATTTTTAACCCACCCACTCATGCTGTTGGAAAGTTGCTGCACACATTTTTCATGTAAACAGTATTGCAGTGAACATTCTTGTTCTTCTCATGATTTCTTTTTAGATTAAATTAGGACAATAAACAGGCATTCCCTGGTGGCTCAGCTGGTAAAGAACCCATCTGCCAACGCAGGAGAGGCAAGAGACACAAGTTCAGTCCCTGTGTTGGGACGATCCCCTGGAGGAGGAAACAGTAACCTGCTCCAGTATGCTTGTCTGGAAAATTCTATGAACAGAAGTGCCTGGTGGGCTACATTCCACAGGGTCGCAAAGAGTCAGACACAACTATGTGTGTCCGCACACACACACAGAGGACAATAAACATATTTTAATTTGGATACCTATTTACATAATGTCCTGCAGAAAAACTAATACTAATTTAGTCTGGCAAGAAGAGTTTATAAGAGTGCCTTTTTATATCAAAGTCAACATTGAAATTTATCATTATTTATGAGATGTATAAATATTGGAAAGACTGATGGTTCATTGCTGCTCTAATTTAATGTATTCAGTTATTCGTGAGATTAAACATTTTATTGTCCATTAGTCATTATATATTTTTTGAGGCATTCATTGATATATTTTACCCATGTTTCTAATCATGCATTCATTATATATCCTACTCTTCAGAAGTTAAAATTTAAATTTAGTTGATCCACCAATCTTTTGATTGATGGCCTTATATAATACTTTGGAGGGATTTTCCTGACCCAAGTTTATATCAAGAAATGCTATCTCTGGTACTCTTGTGCTATATTTTTATACTTATAACCCTAAACTATTTATAAATTATCCTTCCTAGGCTTTAATTCTAAATGCCAGGGAGAACTTCGGCATTTAAGCTGGACTTTTATTAAGACTTCTATTGCCATATTTAGTTTGGCTTAGGTGGCACTAGTGGTAAAGAACCTGCCTGTCAATGCAGGAGACATAAGAGATGCAGGTTCGATCCCTGGGTTAGGAAGACCACCTGGAGGAGGGCACAACAACCCACTCTAGTATTCTTGCCTGGAGAATCCCCATGGACCAGAGGAAGCTGGTAGGCTATAGTCCATGGGGTCGCAAAGAGTCAGACATGACTGAAGTGACTTAGCAAAGCACAAATAATGTGTGTGTGTGTGTGTGTGTGTGTGTGTGTATATATATATAATGACCAATTTTTTTTCCCTAAAATAACATCTAAATATCAACCCCCATTGCAGGGCACAAATATAATCCAGAATATACCTGACCATGTCAAAATGTGAGATTAAAAGACACATTTGTCTTTTAATATGGAACACTCAAGGGCAAATATATTCTGGAGCTAAGTCAGCTGCCCAGGTGTGTTAAGCCAGAACTCAGGGTCCAGGCTGTCACCTGATAGAAGAGGAAAGACCGAGAAGAAAAGGAAATATCTGAGGCTTATCCCAGATGAAGCAGCCTTGGTTACTCCCTTGTTTTTGCCACAATCCTGATAATAAAGAGAAACAGAAAGAGCCAAGGCTTCTCTGCTAAGAGCCAGGCTCTTAATGTTTTAAAAATGTTGACGGAACTCATTTAATAAAAATTTATCATAAGCCTATTCTGATTGTTAATGTTCTAAGTGCTGTGGCTACAAGAGCGGACAAAGCACAGAGTTCTAGTCACGCAAGTTTATATTTTCACAAAATAGACAATTCATAGTAAAAGTGAATGTAGTATAATTTGTTAAATAGTGGAATGTTAGGGAGATACTGATTTGTGTTAGGAAGTAAAACGTGCCAGGAAGGATGGGTATTAAAGGTTGCCTGGGTGTTCTTTGAGACATGTGAGTCAGGGAATGCCTCACTGAACAGGGACATTTACTCTAATAAATCCTGTAACCTCATGGTTTTCCAGTTAGGCAATCTGAGATATGATTGTGTCTTAAAAACATACGTGATATGTGCTATGCCATGGTATTTTTGCTTAAAACTCTCTTCCTTCTATTGGCTCAGATAATTATGATATGAAACATACAGATAGTGTATATCAGACTAAAAGCAGTATTTTTCTGGAGCTGTTTATATGACAGACAAACAAAGTCAAAGATGCCAACACTGACATATAAACTCTGAATGATGGTTAAGTGGCCTGTCAACTTCTTTACTTGGAGAACAGTAAAGAAGTAAAGGACTTTGGGATTATAAATTATGAGATTTCTATCTTTATTTTTACAAAATTTACTAGGAAGAATATTTACTAAATTAGTGATTTAATTTTATGGAAATAAAAAAGTTTATTTACTTTTGGAAAGCTTTGTTTGGCTGAGAAACCAGAATTAAAAAAAAAAACAGAAAAACAGGAGAACCTAAGAAAGTTCTTTCTTTTCAAATATCTTCTCCATCAGCTAGTAGGTATTTCAGTTCAGTTCAGGTCAATAGCTCAGTCATGTCCGACTCTTTGCGACCCCTTGGACTGCAGTATGCCAGGCTTCCTGGTCCATCACTGACTCCTGGAGTTTGCTCAAACTCATGTCCATCGAGTCTATGATACCATCCAACCATCTCATCCTCTCTCGTCCCCTTCTTCTCCTGCCTTCAATCTTTCCCAGCATCAGGGTCTTTTCCAATAGTAGGGATCTAACAGCATTTATTACTACCTTGAAAGAGTGCAGACAACTAGTGGGAGAGGATGAATTCAGCCAGTGTCCATGAAGAAGTTACTGTAACTCATGACTTGAAATCCTAAGGAGCGTGAATACAAGCTCAGAATTATTTTTAAGTTACTACTATGGATGAATTATGAGATGGGGATGGACAGGGAAGCCTGGAGTGCTGTAGTCCATGGGGTCGCAGAGAGTCGGACTCAACTGAGCGACTGAACTGAACTAATGGGTGAATATTAGCGAGAGATCAATCAACCCTTGCAATAAATATATGCATTTATCCCCTTTATATATGTGTATATGTAATGAACTTATCAGACCTATTCCTGAGAGTCGTTTTGTAATAGAAAGAAAGGGAAAGAAAGTAGGATTATATAAAGGAAGGCTAGATAGGTATCTGAAGTAAACTTTTTCATATTTTTTATAATGGATTTTAACCAAGAATTACATCTTGTTTCAGGAGTTCAGAATACTGTCATTTTTATTCTAGGAAATAAGCTGGAGGAGAAGTATTCCCAATATCTCCTGTAGCTAAGCCTACATAGTGGTAAATGAGCAGAGAAAAATTAAGGTGGAGGGGGAAGGGAAAGAAAGGAAATTTATTTAGAGAGGCATAAGAATTATGAAACGTTCTGTAGCCATGTGAAAAAAGCAGAAATCAAATGGAAAAGAGAATTATCTGAAGTTATTGGTAAGAAAAACATGTAAATGAATAAAGTGAAGATGCTTATTTTTTAACTGAAAGACTGATAGTCATGTTTTTAAAATCTTTCCAGTTAGTGAACATTACTACAGACCAATTTTTATGCTAGAAAATCAAGCCAAAAGTATTATTTCAATACAGTTCCCTAGCATTTTAACTATTACTTAATTTTGTTGTCATAACAATTGACTATAGAAATACATCATGCATTGTTACATCAAGTTTACAAGAGAGTTATATGCATACACAATCACACACATATGTGTACATACATGTATGTATGTACACACATCTGTCAATCTATCATCTACCTGTTGTCAATGATCTAGAAAATGGTGTCCTCCTTTCATAGTATATTAATAACAGAATAAAATGAAAACCTTCAAGTTGTCATTTTGAGAACAGGTTGTGGACCGAGTATCTACTGATCTCATTGTCATTATAAAGAAAAAAACTGAGCCCAGGGAGGTTTGAGTTTGCATAACAAGTAATGTCAGATTGGCAAGCAAGTTATATATATTGATTTTGATCTGGATTTTGGTCCTTTATACTGACATAGAAAACGTTAATGGGGATAACCTACTTCATGGACAACTGGCTAAGTCCTCGAGAAGCTTGTTTACTCTTCCAGCCAGAGAGAACAGTGGGATCTGATTGAGCACATAATTTAAATGTGGTCATTCTTGCCCAGCCCACTCTCCTGAGTCATCTCCCATCTGTGGTTTCTGGGCCCATCCCTGCAGAATAGCACTCAGTACGTAAACAGACTCTGAATGGGTGAAAGAGAAGCAGAGCACAACTGTTTCCTGCAGTTATTGAGTTCACTCTCTTCAATAATTTCTCTGATTCTGAGACTAAAAGCACAGTAGAAAATGCTGCTGTTCTTGCAAACATCACGATCAGGGGAAGAAACTGCCCTGGTGTGTCCCAGTATATAGGTGTATCATTGATTAGGTTTCTCCCTAACCACCCCACTTCTCTCACCTGCCTGATTTCAAACCAGTAAATTATTATGAATTAACCTATCTTAATATCCACTTTATTGTGCTTTATATTCACCTCAGTATTCACTTTGTGTTGTTTTTACATCTGTCATCTATAGGGAAATGAGTACATGTAAAAATACATATGCATTAAAAAAGAAGGAAAACTTTACAATAGCCAAGGACACATTTCATAAGACTCAGTGAATACAAAAGCAAAAGTAAATGTTATATAGAGAAGATACTATTTTTATTTTTAAAGAATATAATGCACAAAGAATTACAAACAATATATCAAACACCCAGAGTTAATGGTGAACATTTCTACATATTCACCTCTAGATTTTTTTAATCTAAAGAGATTATTATTATATATTACGGCTATTACAGATATGACTATTCTTTTACCAACACCTAAATTTCTGTTCTTCTTTTCCCAATCCCAGAGGCAACCAATACCACCCATTTAGTATGTATTATTTAATTTCATTTTACATATATAGAGGAATGCATTCACAAACAATACAAGAGTATTGTTTTTGCTGTCTTTTTTAGCTGCTACATATTAAAAGATGATATATAGATAGATCATTTTATACCTTGCAGCATTATGTTTTGACACATATCTACATTTTCTCTGCTTTATAACTTTCCGTGCTAAGATTATGTCCTGTCATATTAATGTCTTTTTCCATTTCTCTACTCATACACACTTGTTACTACTTGTACATACTTAGTACTACTTGTACACCTTGACTTTGCTGTTAAGGAGAAACGCTTCTTTGTATGTGTCTCTTTGCATGTGTGTAAGAGTTCTATTAGGTATCCACTCAGATACGTAATTGTGGCATTGAGCTATGTAATAGATACTTAAATTCATTGCCGAGTGCCAGAATGTCCTCTAAGTGACCGTATTCTACTAGCTATATCTGAGAGAACCATTTTTCCCCAAATTTTCCAAATCCTTGACATTATCAGACATATTTTTACCATTCACTGAAATGGTAAATGAAATAAGTGAAATATGGTTGTGTTAATAATTAGTTTCTTCAATAGTTAGTGAGGTTGGATGGCTTCATAATTAATTGGCTGTTATGATTTCTACTTCTCATCTCTTTTCTGAATGGCTATATTTTCCTCATTGTTGATTTGTAGGCATACTTTACAAAGTCTAGGGGAGTTAATGAAAAGTCTTAATGATTTTGGCTTGAGAAACTAGAAGAAAGTTGCTACTTACTGATAATGGGGCTTCAGTTTTTCTTTTTTTTTAAAGTACATCAATTTATTAGAATAGTGATAAAACTATTTCAAATAGGTTTCTTCAGTCTTCTGTAGATTAATTCTTTAGAGAAAGCAGCAATAATTATGGTTGACTCTGAAAGCCAACAGGAATAGCTTCTGGCTCTTTCTTCTCAGCTCAAATTGAAGCTGAAGCTGATTCCATTGAGCCAACATTATCGTTGGTGTCATGAGTCACATCAGTGATGAATATGGGGCCAACTAACATAGCCACCTCCGTCTCTCCTCTAGAGCTTCCTTTCTCCAAGTGGCCTTGGGCCAGCTTTAGGGAGAAATGTGACTTTGTCCAGGGGTGAGTCTCACAGCAATTACAAAATGTCCGTGTTACCTTCTAGAGGATACCATGCATTGCTTGACCTGTTGAAGAGTCGGGCTCAGCTGATGCTCTGCTAGCTTCAGATGGCATGTGATATAAATCAGATTGCAAATGTCACCAGAAAACCTGAATGTGTCAGCTCTCATCTAAAAACTTGGATACCTAATCGTTTGGCTGTTACACATGTTGTAATACTGTCTTATATCAGTCACTTGTACTTTCACCTTGGTTATAGTGAACTTTGATGTTATAAAGTATATTATTTTAATGTAGTTTGATTATTATTTTCCATAGGGCATATGCTTTTAAAATTTAAAATCTTTCCACTTGAGCTCTCATTAGTGTCTGTGCTGTGTGCTTTGTTTCTGAGTCATGTCGGACTCTTTGTGACCCGGTGGATTGTAGGCTGCCAGGCTTCCCTGGAGTGGGTTGCCATGTCCTCCTCCAGGGGACTGTCCCAACCCTTTATTTTAAATTTAAAATCTAGATTTAAAGTTTGTTGTCTACTTTTTTAAAAACTTTATTTATTGAAGAGACCATCTTTTCTCCATTGAACTGTAGCACAATATTGAACAAGAACAATCAGCAGGGATATCCTTGTTTTGTTCCTGATTTTATTTTTTGAATTCATTATTTTTTGGCCATGCTGCATAGAATGTGGGATCTTAGCTCCCCACCCAGGGGTTTAACCCATGCCCTCTGCAGTGAAAGCATGGAATCTTAACCACTTGACTTCCAAGGAAGTCCCTTGTTCCTGATTTTAGGAAGAAAGTGTCTGGTTGCTCAACATTAAGTATAGTATTGGCTCTCGGTTTTTTGTAGTTGTTCTTTATCAAGTTGAGGAAATTCTCCTCAGCTCCTAGTTTCCCAGTAGTTTTTAACATGAATGGATATTAAGTCTTCTCCAATACTTTTTATGAGTCTATGGGTATGATTACATGATTTTTCATCTTTAGCCAATTGATGTGATGGGTATGTTAATTGATCTTTGAAAGTTGAGCTGGCTTTACATATCTGAAATAAATCCTACTTGGGCATGATATGTAATTTTTTCCATGATTTTATTTAATTTGGTAATACTTTGTTGAGGACTTTTGCATTTTTGTTTATGAAATATATTGGTTTGTAGTTTTCTTGTAATACCTTTGTTTTTGGAATTAGGGTCATGCTGGTATCAGAGATTGAGTTAGGAAGCAGTCCTTCTGCTCATTTTCTAGAAGAGATTATAGAGAATTGGTATCAGTCCTTCCTTACATGTCTGGCAGATTTTATTTTTATATTCTTAAACTTTTTCCTCAGCCCTCCATTTGTGGAGTAATTTTTATCATTCTTGAAGTAATCCCTTCAGGGCACATAAGTATGTAGAAATTCTTTAGGATATCTTATGTCTGAAAATGTCATCATTTTATTTTCATGCTTGTTTATTGGGATTTTAGTCTGATATATATGTATTTCCTTGACACTTTGACAGTATTATTACTTTATTGTCATCTCATTTCTGGTTTTGATGATTAATCTGCTATCCATTTTGAACAGGCCTATGTTGATTCTGACAGGCCTAATCCTCAGTCATCGGTTTCTTCATATTGCCTTTTTCCCCCCATGTGAAAAATGTTAAGGACTTTTTTGCTAATAATTTTTATGTCTAAGTCCATGTCTAAAAAAAATCATGTTTGGGATTCAAGAAGCACTTTTAGTCTGAAGAATTATATTTTCAATTATTAAATACCCTTATTCTGTAACTATATTTTTCTCCCATTCTACTATTTCCTTCTGGAATTTCTTCTGGTTCTCTTTTTCTTACCTACTTTTTCATACTGTTGATCTCTTTTCAGCTTTCTGGTACTCTGTAAAGAGACTTTGGATTTGTTGTTTCATTATAGTAATTCTTCAACATCTCTACAGTGCTAGTTATTGAGTGTTTTATTTAAATGAGTATATTTTACATATTATTTTTCATTGAATTTTTTGTATCTGCCTTTCATAAATTCTCTTTTCCCTTTTTTAAATTAATTAATTTATTTTAATTGGAGGGTAATTACTTTACAATATTGTGGTGGTTTTTGCCATACATCAGTATGAATCAGCCATGGGTGCACATGAATTCCCCCCACCAACATGAATTCTCTTTTTATGGATTCTACTTTTGCTCTCTTGAAATCTACTTATATTGCACCAGTGTTTTAGATCCCACATAAAAGAGAAGTCATATGATATTTGTCTTTTCTCTGTCTGGCTTACTTCACTTAGTAGGACAATCTTTAGGTCTATCCAGGTAGCTACAAATGCCATCAAGTCACTCCTTTTTATGACTGAGTAATGTTCCGTGATGTACGTATATACATGCTCATATATACATCTGTCTGTGTGTGTATATCTGAAACTAGCATACTATTGTAAATCAACTATACCCCAATAAAAATTAAAAAATAATTAAAACCTACCTATTTTAAAAATCCATTTCAGCTTGTTCTATAGTCTAGTTCTTCGACTGTAAATTTCCTAGTTTATTGATTCTATGGACTCTAGTTTGTGTTGTTAATGTATAATTTTCTTCCATAGGTATAGTCTGGTGACTTTCCTCATTCCCTTTTCAAGTGATCCCGTAGGTTTCATCCGATCTGAACCGATATTTAGGTTTGTTTCTCAGTTCAAGAGTTCTGTAACTGAAGGGTGGAGTGAACTTACACAGACCCCCAACCTGCTGCCCCTCCATCACTCTGCCCCTCACACATTGATCACTGCATGTGCTTATGGTTCTTACTTGGTATGGGGAGGGCATTCCCTTTTTCCACATGTGTCCATGAACATTTCAAGCTTCTAGAACTTGACAGCTGAAAAGAAAATTTCAAGTCACCATTCACTTAAGTAAAAAACATTTCCTAGGCCCCAGGTTTTACAGGGAGCCAAGTGCTATTTCCCTGATTTCAGAAACAAGATCTTCTGAAACTAAAACTTAAAACTTCAGCCCCTAGGGTATGTATCCACTTCCCTTCTCCATGTTTCATATAGCTTTAGTTCTTGCTGGGTTTCTGATATAGGCATATTTTCCTCCTTTACCTTTAAGCTTGGTTGTATATTTTTCTCTAACAGCTTTAATTGAGAAGAGACAGATATATCTGTATTTACTCAATTCATCACCTTGACTAGAAGTCCAGAAGCTATTCTGGGAAAACAAAGCAAAACTTTTAAAGTGAAGCTTAAGTGCCTAATGGCTACTATTGAAGTTTCTCGTCATCCTTTGGAGTGAATGTCTTTATGATTCTTCATTGTAGCTTTTTGTTTCACAATTACTGTTTCTGTGTTCAGCCCAGTAGTTTAAAAAATGAAGATTTCTCTAGTTGCTTCAGTCAATTCTCCTGCTAGGTGAACAGAGTATTGGAATATAGTTCCTTTAGTTCCCATTTTTCTGTAAACTTTCTGTTCTCTCTAAGGGACCATTTGGACAAGTATAGGTATCCTCACTAATTACTTAACCATTTGTGCTTTGAATTTTATTGAAACTGTCAGGCATATCAAGAGCAAGTCTAAATACCCATGAGGTTCTTTAAAAGAAACCTCCTTTGTTAAACAATTTCTTTTTCATTTTTGTCTTGTATGTTAGAAGCATAGTTGAAAATATAGTTGTACCCTCAAAATTGAAAATATAGTTTCACCTTCCAATACCACTGCAGGTATTGTGAGAACTGAGAGTACTGAAATATAGCAATGAATAAAACAAACATGCCCAGCAATTCCATGGCATTTGCACTATGTAGTGAAAGGGTGAGCAAACTATGCCCAAAAGCTGCTGGAACAGAACCACACCTCCTTGTTTACTTATTATTTGTGGATGCTTTCTACCTACAAGGGCACAGTTGAGTGGCTGAAACAAAGGCCCTATGCCCAGCGAAGCCTAATTTTTACTCCCAAGTCCTTTATAGAAAAGAAATAACAGAAGAAGACAGACACCTTAAACAATCAAATTCAAAACTTCAACTAAGTAGTCTCTGAGAAGGAAGAGTATGATCATAGGAGGTATGTCTTGTCTGATGGAAAGTGTTTGGTCCAGTGGGCACTTAGAAGTATATAGATCTTACAAGTTAAGGGAGAGAGAGAGTCAAGTTTCAGGAGAATATCTGGGGCAAAGATCACATGGAAACATCAGCATAATACAGTAACAGAAAGAAGGATCCTGTATCTGAAACAGAAAAGTTAGAAAGGTACAAAGTGAGGCTAGGGAGGTAGGTAGGGGCTAGATGACACAAAGGTTATTAATTAAAATTCTCTGCCCATTTGGGCCACTTCCCTCACCCCTTTAAATGTGCATTGTATATCTGCATTATACAGTATCTAGAGCCCTAGAAGACACAGGAATGCTGCTCACTAAGAAAAAAAGAAGAAAAAAAAAAAAAACCAAACACAGTTTCCTCCTGGAGCCAGCAAGGTAACTCCTAGGAAAAAACACTCCTTTCTCAACTGTTTAAGGGTCAGGATGACCCACTACTCATTTTTTTGGATTATGTAAATTGTCATTGTGTTACTTTGATGTATAACCCTTTGTCTCAAAAACTTATATTACTATTTTTTTACTTTTAGGGGACAAAACAGTCCTCAGGGCTTTGTGAAACCTAACCTCCCAGTTATAATCCTCAGATAGGCTCTTATGAAATTTTCCATTTCTTTCTTAGATGCACTATTGATTAATTTTTTCATCAACAGGTTTTATTCGTGTTTTAGCCATTTTATTAGGAACAATGAGAAACCATTGAAGTGTTTTCAAGCAAAAAGGGACTATTAATGTATTATAATTTTCCACATGAAACTGAGTGGTAACCTGGGCTTGGTTAATGAGTGAGAAGATGGTTTAGTGGATGGATTTAATTTGATGTGAGTGTTTTGGAAAATGGAGAAATCACTATGCCTGTCAGGTTTCCACTTCAGAGACTATCATTTAATAAGAGAGTGGATACAGGGAGAGGGCCAGTATGGGATGGGAAAACTCATGAATTAAATTTTAGAGTGCATTGATGTTCAGGCATGTGTTGAATCAGCCACTGGCTATTCTGGTCTGGAGTCAAGGAGAGAGACAGTTATGGGTATGAAAGCAGGCACTTTAAGCTTGTTGTTTCTTGTTCAGTCTCGAAGTCATGTCTGACTCTTTGTGGCTCATCAGACTGTAGCACGCCAGGCTTCTCTGTCCCTCACTACATCCCAGAGCTTGATCAAACTCATATCCATTGAGTTGGTGATGCCATCCAACCACCTTATCCTCTGCCTTCTTCTCCTCCTGCCCTCAATCTTTCCCAGCATCAGGGTCTTTTCATGAGTCAACTCTGCATCAGATGACCAAAGTACTGGAGCTTCAACTTCAGCATCAGTCTTTCCAGTGAATATTAAGAGTTAATTTCCTTTAGGATTGACTGGTTTGATCTCCTTGCAGTCCAAGGGGCTCTCAAGAGTCTTGGCCAGTACCGCAATTCAAAAGCATCAGTTATTCAGTGCTCAGCCTTCTTTATGGTCCAAATCTCACATCCATGCATGACTACTGGAAAGACCATAGCTTTGACTAGATGGACCTTTGTCGGCAAAGTGGCGTCTCTGCTTTTGAATACGCTGTTTGTCCTAGCTTTTCTTCTATAAGAAGCAAGCGTCTCTTTATTTCAGGGCTGCAATTACCATCCACAGTGATTTTTGGACCCCAGGAAAATAAAATCTGCCAATGTTTCCACTTTTTCCCTATCTATTTGCCATGAAGAGATGGCACCAGATACCATGATCTTCGTTTTTTGAATGTTGAGTTTTAAGCCAGCTTTTCAAAAGGTTCTTTAGTTCGTTTTTGCTTTTTGCCATTAGAGTGGAATCTCTGCATATCTGAGGTTGTTGATATTTTCCTAGGAATCTTTATTTCCAGCTTGTGTTTCATCCAGCCCAGCATCCTGCATGATATACTCTGCATAGAAGTTAAATAAGCAAGGTGACAATATACAGCCTTGTCATACTCCTTTCCCAATTTTGAATCCATGTGTTGTTCCATGTCTGGTTCTAACTCCTGCTTCTTGACCTGCATACAGGTTTCTTAGGAGACAGGTAAGGTGGTCTGGTAATCCCATCTCTTTAAGAATTTTCTGCAGTTTGTTGTGATCCACACAGTCAAAGGCTTTTAGCATAGTCAGTGAAGAAGATGTTTTTCTGGAATTCCTTTGCTTTTTCTATGATTCAGTGGATGTTGGCCATTTGATCTGTGGTTCCTCTGCCTTTTCTAAGTCCTGCTTGTACATCTGGAAGTTCTCAGTTCATGTACTGCTGTAGCCTAGCTTGAAGGATTTTGAGCATTACCTTGCTAGCATATGAAATGAGCACAATTGTGTGGTAGTTTGAACATTCTTTGGCACTTCCTTTCTTTGGGATTAGAATGAAAACTAACCTTTTCCAGTTTTAAACTAGTTTATTTTTCTCCGAGAATGAACAAAAGCAACATAAGACCTGATAGTATATTTCTGACTGTATTTGTTATGTGTTTGGGAAAGCCTCTGTGATGTTGTCTACCTGTGGGCTTTAACTGTGACCAGCCCTTGTATGAAAACCTAGTTTGCTGCAGCCTTGTAGTAAGTACCATTCTGTACTTTTGGCCGGGGAAATATCTACTGAGCTTTATATCTTTGTGGGCTATGTAGGCAATAAAAAATAGCACATGGCAAGTGGCCAGAAGGATAGAGTCATTATATGACCCCCTGTGTGTTACAAATTCCCTAAAGGTATCAATATAACATATTCCCAGCTCACAGCATTCAAATGTGACACCTAGACAACTCAAATTGGATAAAATCATATGTGTTTAAATGTGATCAAAATATGACTTAATATAAAAATTCATAAATAGAATCTGTACATGGTGATAAATTTATTCTATTCTGGTTAATGTTCTTCCAAGTAAAATTTATAAACCAAGACTTTGATAGGTGGACTAGTTTGTGGGTAGATAAACTTATCTACTTTGCAATCCCTGTTCCACCAGACCAATAGCTTATAATTTTATCAAAGGATTCAACTTCTGGAATGAGAGAGTATATTTCTAATAATAGAAAATGTTAATCTATATTTTAACTATGCATTTGTATATCTGGTAGTAATAATTTGGTGCTAAGTACTAGTGTTCAAGATCATTTATTTTATCATTAATACAGATGTTTTTGTTGTGTGATTTGTTAGCATTGTTTGCATAAGTTATGGAAATTTATACAATATCCCTGGGCAGCAATCAAACAAAAATCTAACAGGTAGAAAAATGTTGTCAGGCTAACTTTTTGGCATTTTGTTGAGCTTATAATGTTAAAATCACATTTTAACTTTTAAGACTATGGGAGATGTTTAGAAATGGCCTCAGAGCTCCCAAATCCTCAATAAAATTTCCCTTTCTAAATCAAATATCTACACTGGCAGACAAGGATAAAATAGTTGCTACATTGCAGTGTCCTTGATGGTAACATTAAGTATGGAAATTAACACCTTAAACTTGAGGCTAGCAGATAGAGGTTATTCTTTTACTAATGGCAAGGAAGTGACAAAATTCTGTTAAAGGCAAAAGAATGGGGCATTTTAACTGTACTTTATATCATCTGAACAGAAGTGTTACCAATGTCTTAACAAATGACTTGTAAAATAAAATGAGATTTCTATTGTAAGTCTTGTTTGTGTAGACGGGATGTTTAGTTCAGTTCTGTCGCATAGTCGATTCCAACTCTTTGCAACCCCATGGGCTGCAGCATGCCAGGCTTCCCTGTCCCTCACTACTTCCCAGAGTTTGCTCAAACTCATGTCCATTGAGTTGGTGATGCCATCCAACTATCTCATCCACTGTCCTCCCTTTCTCCTCCTGCCTTCAATCTTTCCCAGCATCAGAGTTTTATCCAAGGAGTCACTGCTTCACGTCAGGTGGCCAAAGTATTGGAGTTTCAGCATAAGTCCTTCCAATGAATATTCAGGACTGGTTTCCTTTGCAAGTGCCTGGTTTGATCTCCTTGCAGTCCAAGGGACTCACAAGAGTCTTCTCCAATATCACAGTTCAAAAGCATCAGTTCTTCAGTGCTCAGCCTTCTTTACGGTCCAAATCTCATATCCATACATGACTATTGGAAAGACCATAGCTGTAACTAGATGGAACTTTGTTGGCCAAGTAATGTTTCTGCTTTTTAATATGCTGTGTAAGTTGATCATACTTTTTCTTCCAAGGAGCAAGCATCTTTTAATTTCATGGCTGCAGTCACCATCTGCAGTGATTTTGAAGCCCAAGAAAATAAAGTCTGTCCCTGTTTCCATTGTTTCCACATCTATTTGCCATGAAGTGATGGGACTGGATGCCATGATCTTTGTCTTTTGAATGCTGAGTTTTAAGCCAGCTTTTTCCCTCTCCTCTCTCACTTTCATCAAGAGGCTCTTTAGTTCCTCTTTGCTTTGTGCCATAAGGGTAGTGTCATCTGCATATTTGAGGTTATTGATATTTCTCACTGCAGTCTTGATTTCCAGCTTGTGATTCATCCAGCCTGGCATGTTGTGGGATGTACTCTGCGTATAAGCTAAACAAACAAGGTGACAGGATACAGCCTTGCCGTACTCCTTTCCCAAGTTTGAACGAGTGTGTTGTTCCATGTCCAGTTCTAACTGTTGCTTCTTTACCTGCATACAGATTTCTCAGGAGGCAGGTAAGATGGTCTGATATTCCTATCTCTTTAAGAATTTTCTACAGTTTGTTGTGATCCATACAGTCTAAGGCTTTAGCATAGTCCATGAAGTAAAGTAGATGTTTTTCTGGAATTCTCTTTCTTTTTCTACGATCCAGCAGATGTTGGCAATTTGATCTCTGGTTCCTCTGCCTTTTCTGAATCCAGTTTGAACATCTGTTAAGTTCTCAGTTAGGGCATAGTAATCTTGCAGTAAGTTGGAACATTTTAAAGATGTAATAAAAGTAACTGGCTATAAGATATATGCAACATTTTTTAATTTAAAGGACTTAAAAGCATAAGTCATACATAATGTAATCTGTTAGAAATAGCAGGCATGTGAAATATTGCTTCAAGCTTAACACTGATGGTTTGGAGGTTTAATCAAACTGAATTAACTTTCACAAAAGTGACCCTAAGGTAGATTGTTGATTATCATTCACAATTAGTTAGTCCTCTGTTTTTCTCATGTTTAATGGTCAAATTTGGATACATCCAGGCAGGCACAGATGTGGGTTATTCCTTTCCAATCTATTCAATTCAATTCCTGCCAAGATTTCCCAAGTGTCAATTGCAATGTCAATTGTAACGTTAGTGTTTTCAAAAGAATGCTTGAAGATTATGACTGTTTTCCGAAGGATGATTTTAGATCCTATAATTGAATGTTTTGTGTTTGTTTGAATCAGCTGTTTCTTTTTTCTAACTTTATACCATAATTTTAGAAAATAGACCCCAATTTTAGCAGTGGTGCCCTATGGGTTGCAGGATTATAGTAGCAATTCTAATCTTTTTTTTTTTTTGTAAACTTTAAAAATTATTTGCATTTTGTTTATTTTTAAAGTATTCTGTTATTAAAGTAAGACATATGAATGGTTAAAAATTGAGATGATGCTAAAGAACTGAAAATAAAGATAGTCTGTGCTCCACCCTTTCCCAGTCCAAATTGCTATGCTCAATGGCTTCATTTTCAACACGTGTAGCTATTGTTTTGTTTACATACATAATTAAAGTATGCAAATATATTTATACTGCTATTGAAAAAACATTTCAGTTGCAACTATTTTCTACTAATTTCTAAATATGAAAGATGAGGCTTTGACATTTTCACCATGACCAGTTCCCCACACTCCCCCCACCCTCCCACACATGCTCTCATGATCTCACACTTTCAGTCCATCAGGCTTACCAGTATGATTGCCTTTTGTTTGTCTTGGTTAAATGACTACACAAGGATTGCATTATGATGATCAGGTATAAGTGACACCGTCTATTTCATTAGAAACTCAGTCTTGTACTGTATCAGGATGTATTAAGTGTCTTATCATCATTGGCTTGTACTTATCTCTTCTTGTGTGTGTGTTAGTCACTCAGTGGTGTCCGACTCTTTGCGACCCCATGGACTGTAGCCCACCAAGCTCCTCTGTCCATGGAATTCTCTAGGCAAGCGTACTGGAGTCGGTTGCCATTTCCTTCTCCAGGGGATCTTCCCGACCCAGAAATTGAACCTGGGGTGGCTCAGATGGTAAAGTGTCTGCCCACAATGTGGGAGAGATCTGGGTTCAATCCCTGTGTTGGGAAGTTCCCCTGGAGAAGGAAATGGCAACCTACTCCAGTACTCTTGCCTGGAAAATCCCATAGATGGAGGAACCTGCTACTCTACAGTCCATGGGGTCTCAAAGAGTCAGACACCACTGAGTGACTTCTCTCTCTCTCCTTATCACTAATTAATCTCTGAACTCTGTTAGAATGCTAAGCTTTTCACCAGGTGGGTCAAGTACATCAATTAAATATTTGTCTTAGAGGGAGGTTTACAGAGTCATTCTCCTGCTATGACCTGGACTGGAATCTTGCTTTTTTGTGTACCAAGCATCCTGGGGATTTCCTTCACCATTTTTTTTTTCTTTTGATGATTGCTCCTATTTCCTGGTTCCTGTGACTTCCCCTTACTTATTGCCCTGTTTCAGTACAGCACATTCTCCAGTAGCTTCCTTAAAAAAAAAAAAAAGTTTGCACCACAGGTTAAACTTTTGCTCCCTCAAATGCCTGAAAATGCCTTTACTTTACTTTTATGCTTGATTGATAGTATAGCTAGGTGTAGAGTTTAGTCCATAAGACATATCCTCTTGGAATTTTATAGCATTACTTATTTTTAACTTCTGAGTGAGAATTACAGTGTTTTGGTTCCCAGTCTCTTATATGTGACCTACTTTGTCTCACTATAAACTGTTGTAGAATCCTGACTTTATTCTTAGTACTTCTGAAAAATCAGCATGGTATGCCTTGCTGCTGGTATTTTTTACACATCGTTCTGTGCATTTATACATCACAATTACTTTGAATTATTTTGAAGTTTTCAGTCCTGGTAATTTTTTATGTGGTATTTATGTAATGCTTTCCTTTCTGTATTTTCTCTGTTAACTCTTTCTAGACTCATGATATTTGGATATTGACCTTCTGGCCAGAATGGTTAATTCCTTGACTTTTTGCCCCATATTTTACTTCAACTTTTGGATTGTTTTTCTGTTTTATATCTGTTATCACTTATGTAACTTCCTAGATACTTTTATTGTTTTGGAATGTTCTTTTTGTAAACTTATGTTTTAACTGAAATTTTTTGTTGAGGTGATTGTAGATTTACATGCAGTTTTAAGAAAAAATGCAGAGTTGTCACACACACTATCCTCGGGTCCCTCCAATGGTAATATTTTTTGAACTCTAGAATAAATTCACAGTTATAGTATTGAGATTGATATAATCTACCCAGCAAATGCAGATTTCCCAGGTGTACTTGCGTGGCTAATGGACTTAGTTCTGTGTGATTTTCTCACGTGTGTAGATGCGTGTGTTTACTACCACAAGGATGCCTCGTGTTGCACTTGTGTTTGTAACCAAACCTTCTCCTCCTACTTTTCTTGTTTTCATTTAGGATTTTGTCTTTTCCAAAATGTTATATACGCATAATCATACCATGTGTAACTTCTTGAGGCTGACTTTTTTCACTCAGTCTAATGCCCTTGAGATTCATTTCAGCTGTTGTGTGTTCATTCCTTTTACTGCTTCGTGGTATCTCGTGGTTGGGATATGCCACCGTTTGCTTAACCATCTATTGAATGGCACCTGGGCTGATTCCCATTTTTGACCATTACAAACAGAGCTGCTGTGAGCATTCACATACAACCTTTTATATAAGTTTTCATTTCTGTAAGATACATGCCCAAGAGTATAATTACTACGTCATATGATAATTGTCTGTTAATTTGAAAAGAATCGGGTAAACTATCCCTCAGACTGTTTCTAGTATCTTATATTTGGATCACTAATGTGTGAGGGATCCAGTTTCTCTTCAGTCTTGCCAGAATTTGGGTGGTCACTGGTTTTTTTTTTTTTTTCATGTTAGCTATTCTAATGGGTATGTAGTACAGTAGTTTTCATCTTGCATTTCCCTGATGACTATGAAGTGGAACATCTCTTCATAGCTTGTTGGCAATCTGTGCATCTCCCTCATTGAAATAACTCTTATATCTTTAGCCCACTTTGTTACTGGATTGTTTTCCTACTATAAAGTTCTGAAGTTTCCTTCTATAATCATAATATGACTCCTTTGTTGAACATTTGTAAATTTTTTCTCAGTCTATAATTTATCTCTTCATCCTCTTTATGTGGACTTTCAAAATGAAAATAATGTAGTTCAATTTATCAAATTTTCTTTTTATGGATTATGATTTTGGGGATAAGTCTAAGAACTCCTTGTCTAACACTAGACTTGAAGCTTTTCTCTATATTTTCCCTAAATGTTGTGTGTTTTAAGTCTGTAATCCATTTTGAGTTAATTCTTGAATAAACTGTGAGGTTTAGGTCAATTTTTGTATCTTTACCTATGGATGTGCAATTGTTCCAGCAGCATTTGGTAAGATTATTCTCCTTCTATCAAATGGCTATTCCACTTCTGTAGAAAATGAGTTAGGCACATTTGTGTGGGGACTATTTCTTGTTTCTCCTGTTGGTTCCTTTTCTATCTCTTTGTCAGAAATACACTATTTTGGTTGCTATGTCTATATAGTAAGCCTTAATATTGTGTAGATATAATGGATCTTTTATTATTATCTTAGAAGTCCTTGAGATCTGAAATAAAAAGTTAAGATCTATGTAGGATCTCATTAAGAATACTAGGTTAGGAGCTAGAAAATCTGGATACAAGTAGAGGCTTAGGTTTGTAACTAACTGACAGTGTGAGCTATGTTGGACTTAGTAGTGGTAAGTAAAATAAACTGTTATGATGAGATACCTTTTGTACACTCCTTATTATTAATATAAACCAGAATTTTTTGGTATTTTTACTATAGTAAAATATGCATAAAATTTAACATTTTAACTATTTTAATTGTACAATTCATTGATATTAATACATTCAAAATGTTGTGCAACAAGCACCATTATCCATTTGCAGAATTTTTTTTTTATCATCCTGGAGAGAAACACTGTATTCTTTAAGTAATAACTCCCCATTTATTTCATCCCCTCTGTCTCTAGTACTGACTGTTGTATCTTCTATCTCTATGAATTTTTCTGTTCTGGATACTGCATATAAATAGAGTCATGTAATGTTTGCCCTTTTATGTCTGACTTATTTCACTTAGAAAAACATTTTCAAGATTGTGAATGTATCAGAATTCCATTCCTTTTTATAATTGAATAATATTCCATTATGTGTGTATGCCACAGTTTTGCTTATCCATTCACCTACTGATGATCATTTGGATTGTTTCCACCTTTTGGCTATTTATATACTTTAAAAACTCTCCAAATCCCAAACTTTAACCAGGGGAGCTCTATTTTTAAGTGATTTACATTTTGCTTGAACAAAAGATTCTGTTTCTAAAATCAATCTGAAAAGAGACATTTTATATAAAATGATGATTCTATCATCCCTCAAATTTGAAATTTCTGCACATATCTATTTTGATAATAAATATGTCTTAACATATGTCTTAATATTTGCAAGGTGATTGAATAACTTATACTAAGAAAAGAGATGTGATTTTCTCTGTATGAAAAAGTTGTGGAAAAATCCTCAAAGAATACTCAGTCTCCTATCTTATGGATCTTGCTGTCTTATCTCCACCTTTCACTGCCTTTCAGTGATTTTTACAATATTTGTGGAAAATTAATAATTATGCAGATAACTATTGTCCATAGAAATGTAATTCAGCCTCATCTGATGGAATGCAATTATTTATTATCCCATAGAAGGACAGTCTTGTGTATTTTTATTAATATGCTTCAGAATTTTGATTGACCTATGTAAGTGAGGTCACCACATTATTGATAGTAATATCTTACTAAATCCCGCATTAATGAAAAAGTTAAATAAAATATTCATTAAGTGTTCATATTATGTTTGTATGAGCCATGACATTACCTGTTTTGGGAAAGTAATCATTTAACAACATATTGACCTGACCTTTAGGTAACAAATTCAAGGCTGGAAGATTCACTCTGGATCAAGCCTGGGAGAAATTCCAAAGAAAAGAAAATCCTTTCCTGGGTGACTAGAGGAGCTTATAAAACCACTCAGAGAACCATAGAATTCTGGAGTTGCATGAGCAGACTCCAGAGGTCATGACTTGCCTCCATACTTCTCATATTGTATAGAATGAAGCATCTCCACTAACAAGTTCAAAGTCATACAGCAATGGAGTTGCAGATTTGGAGGCAATTCTAAGGCTCAAATTAGGTATCATTCTTAAAGCAAGAAAACTCGGGCTTTAACTGGAGTTTTTCACGTTAGTGAAGTATACAGAAAAATTTTAACTCTAAGCAGAGAACATTTGTTATAGACAGAAAACACATTCTTCTCATAGAGAAAGAACATCTCTACCTAAATCTTAAATATTGAAGTTTATTCTTTAATTTTGCTTTATAGATATGACCAGGAAGGGTTTAAAAATTAAGAGTTGGAAGTGAACCTGTCAACATCTATCAGGAGACTTTAATTTGGAAAATTCACTAAGCTCTGAGGGAAAGGAATGCTTTTCTCCAAGAAGGAAACAAAGGTCACAAACTTAATGTACCAGATCATTTTCTTAACACATTATTAATCTGGGGGATTTTTGCCGACACTAACACCTGTAGCTTGTGATATTTTATGTAAGTGGATACTGAAACACCTCCAGTCAATAACATTCGGGTAACAAGATGTATTAATATATCTCTATTCAATAATCAGTTTATGGATTGATAGATAGCTTACATGACATTTCAGTGCAAAGGGAAATTTGCTCTTGTAATTTCATCATTATCATTAGGTAAAATATAAATATCAAGAGTGAAGAAAATAAATGTGTTATCTGCTACTGCTACTGCTAAGTCGCTTCAGTCGTGTCTGACTCGGTGCGACCCCATAGACGGCAGCCCACCAGGCTCCGCCGTCCCTGGGATTCTACAGGCAAGAATATCACATGCTTCTAAATCATGTTTCTGTTGTATCTGTAAAATAGTTTCTCATTCTCTGACATGCAAAGTTGTTTTCACACTTTTTAAGAATAGTTCCTTTCCTTTCTGAATATTTATCTTGAGCATGCTTTCTCTCTTATTTCGAACCTTGAGGATTTGTGTGTTTGCATCATTGATTGAGCACTCACAGTAACTTTACATTTGTTCCTATATTCACTCATTCATTCAGCACCATTTATTGAGTACCTCTGTGAACCAGGGTCTGAGGTAAGCATTATCGCTAGACTTTGGTCTTGAGGGATCAAGAAAAGTTTTGCAGGTGAGACTACAAAGCCAAAAAGTTGAAACAGCATCTGCAAAGGCATGGGATGATGAAAGGACATGGTATTTTCCAGAAAAGTGTCAATATTTAGAGCATGAAGTGTTCATAATAGTTAGAATTGAAGTTAGAGAAAGAGGTGAGGAAATCCTGCTTTGAAGGTGATTACATCATGATTAAGCCTTCCCTGGGTGGCTCAGAGGTAAGGAATCTGCCTGGCAATGCAGGAGCCACAGGAGATGGAGGTCAGGAAGACACCCTGGGGGAGGAAATGGCAATCCACTCCAGTATTCTTGCCTGGAGAATCCTATGGACAGAGGAGCCTGGCAGGCTACAGTCCACAGTGTCCAAGGCGTCAGACATAACTGGACGGCTGAGAAAACAGGAGCACACACACTGTGATTAGAAATCCAGTCATGTTATTAGTTAAATTATCCTATGTTTTCTTTTTCTAACTGGATAATATGTTCCTGGATGCCAGAGATTACGTAGTATATTCTTACTTATTTGGAAAATTTTATAATTTATTTCCTGGATTTAGTTAATAAAATAGTAATAATGTAACAAGTACTAACTCTCAATACATATTCTCTCCTTTCCCCTGTATAGGATCCGTATGTTTAGCAGGCCCATGCAGGAAAGGTGTGTAGATGTATTTGGTTGTGTGTACATTAACGTATGCTCTAACTAGAAGGTTCCTGCCCAGCTGGAAGTCCATGAAAACATGGGCTTGATATTTTGTTCTTGGCTGTTTCCTAGAGCCTAGGACAGTGTCAGCCATGTTGCTGGTGTTGAACAAATGTTTGTTGAATTGACTAAACAATTCATTTATACAACAGGAAAGTTGGAATGGTATGGCTTTGTGAAGAAAGAAAACATTTTCATTTAAAAACACACAACTTGTAATTCAGAGAACATAATTGGAACTGAAAAGTATGAATTCAACAAACAGGTCTGAGAGGTTACACATTTTCCTTCACCTGTGCTGGAAGATGAGGAGTAAAAGATACATTCAAGTGACTCATTTCTTTAGGAAAATGAAAGAGAAAATGATAGATGGGAAAATAAAAAACCTAAATGTCAAAGAGGAAAATAGATTTCAACAAAGAAAACTGAAGAAAATGCTGGCTAGCTAGTTACTAGCTGGATAATTAATCAAAGAACACATTGCGGTAAGAAAAATTGCTAAGACTATAAAGTGAGGATGGCTCCTGACACCCTGGAGTTTAGTGTTTTAAATTGGTATGAGCTTTTGTTCAAGTGAGAGATTCATCATACTTTCCAAATACAAAGCTAAGGTGCTGAACCTGAGTGTTGAGAATCATACCTCAGGTTTAGGTTTGAATGACTCATTTTAAAAGAAGCAAAGCATAATTTGTCCTATTTTACGTTTTTGATATTGTATGAACAGAATTTATTCAAGAACTTTGATAGGATGATTGAAACGTTCAAAATATTAGAGGAAATTACCAATAAGACATGTACTCATTAAACCTTTCAAAAATATTTCATAGGGACCTACTGTGTGCAAACACTGGGTATGCTATTCACACCTGTCTGAATGGCCATCCTCAAAAAACCGACAAACAAATGCTTGAGAAGATGTGGAGAAAAGGGAACTCTCTTGCACTGCTGCTGGGAATGTAAATTGATACAGCCTACTGGCTTTAATTCAAGGCAAAGCGAGCTTGACACACACATACAGACATTCACTCACATCCACACACAAACACAAAGTAACTAAAGAAAAACTGTCAGTTGCTCAGTTGTGTTGGACCCTGTGACCCCATGGACTGTAGCCCACCAGGCTCCTCTGTCCAAGGGATTCTCCAGGAAAGAGTACTGGAGTGGGTTGCCATTTCCTTCTCCAGGGGATCTTCCCGACTCAGGGATCGAACCCATGTTTCCTGCATTGCAGGCGGATTCTTTACTCTCTGAGCCATAGCAAATACCTATTTCTTAGGAAGGAAATGGACAAAAGAGCAGAGAGAAGGATTTCTCTTGAATAGCTTAATAGTGAATGCTCTTTTGAGAGAATGAATTTAAGCTGATACCTTGAGAAGAGAATGATGTGCAAAGGGTTAGAGGAAAAGTGTTCCTGGCAGAGGGAATAGTATGGGAAAAGGTCCTTGGGAAAGAGTTTTTTAGCCCAGAATTGCAGAAAGCTCTGGCGTCCGTGTTGCAGTGAATTAAGAGGGAGATGGAGAAGAATGAAGTTAGAACACAGACAGAGGCTAGACCACGATGAGCTTTATGCTTCATGGAATGGAAGTCGGCTTTATTCAAGAGCAAAGGGGGCTTCTGGAGGAGAACAAAAATAGGGGAATGAGGTTTTGTCCTCATTTCCTTATGAAACCCTGTCAGAAGTGAAATTAAAATATAGTTCCTTTTCCAGCAATGTATCCACTTCGAGTCAGATTTAGAAAAATGTATCCTGGAAATATATTCATATTTTTGGTAAACCGGACTACAACTGTTGTACTTCTTCTTTTTTTTTTTTTTTTGAAGTATTGTATTTTTTATTGAGATAGAATTCACATAACAAAACAATTTATCATATTAAACTGTGTGACTGTGGTTTCTAGTATGTTCACAATACTGTTCAATCATCACGCACTATCTAATTCAAGAACTTTTTTTTTTTTTTAATTTTAGTTGGGGGCTAATTACTTTACAATATTGTAGTAGTTTTTGCCACACATTGACATGAATCAGCCATGGGTTCACATGTGTACTCCCCCTCCCGAACCCTCCTCCCACCTCCCTCCCCTTCCCATCCCTCTGTGTCATCCCAACGCTCCATCCCTGAGCATCCGTCCCATGCATAAAACATGGAATGGTGTTCCGCTTCACATATGACAATATACATGTTTCAATGTTATTGTCCCAGAATGTCCCACCCTCACCTTCTCCCTCAGAGTCCACAGGACTGTTCTATGCATCTGTGTCTCTTATTCTGTTGTACTTCTTTATGCTGCGAATGCCTGGAAACAAAATTTATAACTGTATATAGGTTAACTGGGCTTCCCAGGTGGCGCTAGTGGTAAGGAACCCACCTGCCCGTTCAGGAGACGTAAGAGATGGGGGTTCAATCTCTGGGTGGAGAGGATTCCCTGGAGGAGGGCATGGCAAACCATTCCAGTATTCCTGGGGAATCCCATGGACAGAGGAGCCTGGCAGGCTATGGTTTGTAGGGTCAGAAAGAATCGGGCATGATGAAGTGACTTAGCATGAACAAAAGTTAACTCTATTATATACATTTCTTATTTTTTTTTTTACTGCATGCAGTTATGTTTTAGGAGAAACAATTTGACCTTCGCTGAATCTAAATTCACAAGTGACTGGAGCTGAATTAACACCCTGAAACTTTTATTTCTGAAAAATATCATATGTATTTATCTTGATCTTGAGCTGAATATCCTGATACTTAGCTTTGTAATATCAGAAAGTGAAAAGACAGGTTAAAATGATAAAACTTCTCAATATGCATGACATGACTTACCTGCTTTCTGTCTTTAAGGAATCAAGTTTTGGTATAGTGTTTCCAGAATAATGATTATGCTTGCATCACAGACATAGTTTTTTCATTTCTAAGTAGTAGTATTAGCCTCCTCTGGAGCAGTGACATATAAGAAATCATGGGTCTGATGTGCTGGTCACATAATTCTAATACATATTAACATGAGGGCATAACAACACCCCCAAACATCACTGTTTACCATTTACCAAGTTAAACTATCCTGGGTAACACCAGTGTTACAAAAAAACAAAGTGGCATCAGCAGTTAAGACCATTTCTTCATAGAGCCCAACCATATACCTAAACCATCCTTTGCGTGGATAGGCACAGTATCTGTGCCTTCTAAAAAATCAGCAGCAACAAACTGTAACAGAGGTGTAAGCAAATATCAAGCCCAATTCAATTCTAATAATCTGTACTCCCTGTAAACTGCTGAAGCATGGGACAACTTGACAGACTCTGTTTACAGCCCATGAATTACTGTTGGGCAGGCTTGGCCGAAAGAACTTTCAATTTTCAGTTCTATGCTAGGTCGCTAGAAATAACTCTTAAGTCTATTGATCAGAAGCTTCTGACTAGAGAAGACAAGAACAGTATGATGCATATAGACCGGCCCTTCTAACTTCTAGCTTCTCAGAGTCAAACATACTTGGTTAAACAGAAGTCTTTTGCCTGCTAGCAATTAAGAATGTAGAACAATTGAGAAAGTAAGAAATTAATGACTAAAAGCAAAATTAACATTCAACCTAATTTGGATGAGGTGGAGAGTCTTGGTCAGTGAAAAGACATGCCGCATGATATAATAATTGTGTTGAAATCTTCATCAGAAACTGTTTTGACTCTCTCCTCAGGGAGCAGGGGTGTAGTTTGTAAAGGTAAAAGGCAGAAATTTACTTTTAAGTCTAATTTAACCTTCAGAAACATGCTTTAAAACAAACTGCTCAGAAGAGCAATAGCATTATAAACAAGAGGCAAGTATAGATTAGAATTGGAATTTACTACAGTAAATTCAAATGGGGCTTTCTAATAATTTACTTTTTTCTTCTCTTTATAGTTAGAATTTTATTTCATAGGATTATAACTCTTCCCTTTTTTTGTATTTAGACTATATTTTAGACTTGTGTGTATGGAATTTTAAAGGTACACTGTTAACATAGAAAGAATGTTGTGTGATCACAAACGATCAATGTAAAAAGAAAGGCATGAAAATATTAACATGCTGGTGTTTTCTCTGTGTTCATTTTAAACTAACAAACATTCACTGAATGTCTAGCATGTACTGCAGTCATTTCTGTCATTTTGAGGAGAGAAAATGAATGAAGTGTAAAAAAAAAAAAAAGTGAAGTTTCTCAGTTGTCTCCAACTCTGACTCCATGGACTGTAGTCTGCCAGGCTTCTCCATACATGGGATTTCCCAGGGAAGAATACTGGAGTGGGTTGCCATTTCCTAACATGATCCCTAGTTTCAGGAGATTCCAACCTGGCAGGGTAGTGGTGATAGATAGAGGATATGCCCACAAAGAACTTTTAAGACATGGTACAACATGATGTAAGCACTAAGAACTTTTAAAAGCGATACTCTTCTCTCCTGTCCTGGCCATTCTGGCCACAAGAGTATCAGCCTTACTGAGCAGATGGCATGCATGCTGTACCTCTTTATCAAAACTTCAAATTGGTATACTTATCTCAGTTATACAGTCACCTTTGGGGAACTAGGGAAATGAGAATAACCGGCACCTAATTCTTCATAGAACTTAAAAATATACCAACATGAGCACATGCCAAGTTGTATAAAAGTTCCTTTTTCTCTTTTTTTGAAATGAGAATTACATGAAGTCTCTATCGTCCCCTATACAATCTCCTCTGCCCAAACTTGAACCCCCATTACTATCACTTTGCTGTGCTTCAGTGTTTAGAACCATGTGGCACACCTAATGATTCTTCATTGGAATCATAGCAAGATGGCCTGGATGTAGAGGGTAAAGCCTGATGATCTATGCTGAGGAGCAAGAAAGAGACTAATTCTAAGAGTTCTTTTTATGGAAGTCATTACTCAGTGCCTGTATCTTTCATTATCCATCATGAAGACGTTGAAGGATATGACGATGTTCTCAAAATCATCTTCTGTTCATAGTTTAATATTGTCCTGTTGAAAGTAAATGCAAAACAAAATCTTACTTGATAGACATTTGGATTAGGAAACACCAAGTAACAGTGACTATAGGATGTCAATAATGAGAAATAGGACTGCCTTATTTTTGTGAACACCTGGAAGCCTCATATATAAGTCATAGTCATTATTTCATTTGACCTCACAAATAGCCTATACGTAAAACAAGAGGGACTCAGACTCAGAAAGTTAAGAAACATTCCCAGAGAAAGAGAATCAGAAAGGAAGGAGCCGGGGCAAGGACCAGAATGCTGTCTTTGAGCTCCATATTCTTTTCATAAACCCACAAAAAACCTCTCTGACACAAGCTATACCACTTTAACCATGAAATTTAAGCCCTGCCAAACTTGTCCTTTTAGTGAACAACAAAGACCAACACACATCACATGAAAACACTTCTGCCTAATCAGAATTTCTGAGGTTCTTCTTAGCTATTATTTCCATAGGGTTTTGAGTGATTCATTTGATTTATTCAAAGGGAGCTGAGTCAGCCACCTTCTTCTGAATCTTACTCCATTGCCTTTTACCCTAGTCTAGGATCTATTTTTATTGATTAGGCTTCTGAAATATTCACTATTAAGTTGTCAGTTGTTGTAATATTAAGTGGTTTAGTTCCATAAGCTGCACTGGAAGGAATGGCATTAGTCAGAAATTTGTCATGATTAGGTGTGAAACTGAAATGTTTAAATGTCATCATGAACAATGTCTGCAATCTGTTATATATTACAGTGTCCTCTTGTCTTTAGCAGTATAGAATGTCACCATGTGTGGCTTTTCTTCACCTTAAAATGGTATATGTGCATGTAGTTATGTGTGAATTATATACGTGTGTGTATGTTCTTGCATACTATGAATGTTCATGTATCTTTAAGCTGACTTGCTGTTGATGAAAGATGCTATGAAAAGGTGCTATTGTGACAAACAGAGAAAAATTAAATGAGAGAAAGAAGGCATAAAAGATTTGAGAAAGAAGTCACGTGTTCTTTTAATATTACCAGCATGACAAAAGGGAAGAGTATCCATATAATCAATTAAAGAGAAATAAGGGAAGATATTAGATAGGGACACATAATTAAAAGTAGTGTTATTTCTTCCCTCAGATCTGTTCCAGAGGTAATGTATCTCAATATTATATTAATGATGGTCAAAGGTAGGAACTACAGCTTTTGCCTCTCTGTAAGTTACTAAGATAATTTTGACAGGATATGCTATCATTTTACTAGCTCACAAGAGCTAGTCATATTTGGGGTCATATTTCTTTAACTGAAAAATATATTCAACTCAAAGGTGATTTTGCCCAAAGGGGATAAAAAATTGCTGTTAAGGGGAAAGAATTCCTCTTTTTATGTATAAAGTGCAGATATACATAAAATACATACACAGATATAAATAGATCTATAGTGTTGAAATTGGGGGCAATGTGGAAGACAATGCCTATAAAAACTTCTTGGGGAGTGATACTAAAGAAATGAGTGAGAAATACCACCCTTCTTAGTGATTTCTAAGGTCTCTTCCAGTGCTGTCTTTCCATGGTTATGGACTTCTACATCTTGAATGTCTTTATTTTTATTATATCACTAAAAATGGAAGCAAAGAGAATGTTTCAAAATGAACAATGCACATCATTAGCAATACAAGCAATGTAGTTTAGAGCCTATGAGCTTGCGTAAGTGCTGGGTATAGCAAGGAATACTCTGGAAGAAATTAAAACAGTGTAGGAGATTCCATTCCCTCCCTATCTGAAGACATGATTTGCATGGCAGATGGGATCTATAACTAGAGCTCACCTTCTTTGGGCTGGAGTGTGGGGAAAAGGACTGGCAAAGAGACCTGGTAGAATTTGTGGTAGGATTCACTCGCAAATACATCAGTTTCTATGTGTCCTTGTTAAAAGCGAGGAACATTTAATTCTGAATGTTTATACATTTACTCTTCTTTCTTTGATTTATTATGTAAGTGATTTCAAATGACGTAAAATGAAATAGGGAGAAAATGACAAACTGATAATCATTTTATGTTGGCCTTGTAACTGTATAGTGCTTTATGGATATAATATAAATAACCATTGATTTTCATTCCTGACATGTACTACAGGTCGATTTGAAGGAATTAAAATGAATTTCAAGGGCATTCTTTTGGTTTTTTACAGGGTTGGGGTATACCAGCCTGTTCTTAGGGCATTTAGGCATGTAACTATAGGCATACAGTGTTACATCTGTACCATTTTTATAATTTATAGATGCTTTCAAAAATATAGCTTATGCTGTTAATGTACTTAGAAAAGGCTAGTAAAATCAGAGTCATGCCTCCATAAAATATAGGCTGCATTATTACCTGACTCAGGGAACTGAATGTCACTCCATTTCTGAACACAATTCTACCGCTCAAACACAAGTCAGGGATAGCTTATTAATGTCAAAATGACAGGAAGAGATGGGAAAGAAGAGCTTTTATTCAGTCGGTTTAGTGAGCAAGGAGATGTACACACAGTTCTGAAAGGCATTGTTTTTATTTATTTTAATGGAGGGAGAACTGAATTATAAAACAAAATTTATGTGATCCCTAAGACATGAATAACAAACTTGGAAAAATTAGACATCATAATGATTATTCTCATTTAAAAATTTTGATTTTAGAATTGTCAGTACAAATAAACTAGAATGCCAAGTATGAATTAACAAACAGATGCAGACTGAGTGAAAGACTAGTTTTGATGTCTGGGACTCTTGTTCAGAACAGCATCCATGTTTACACTTAATTATGGCTATCTGCTTCTTTTAGAGTGACATTCAGTAAATTTCACATATATATAAAACTTGGGTTTACAAATATGCATAGAACACCTATGGTGTCAATATAGTATTTGTGATTGATTTTTTTCTAGAAACAATATATATAAAAGCTTAATAAATATGAAAATCATGTTTATTTTCAAATTTTATGCCTGATCACATCTTTTGTTTGTGTTTTGACTTTCTAACTTGGGAGTCAATATATAATTTAAACAATAAATTCCTACTTTATTATTTATTTTCTAAGAATTAAATAGAAGAAATTGTAACACATGCATATGTACTCACCAACGTTGAGTTGTAACTTTATTGCTTTGTTTAGTGGCATTTGAAGAATATAAAATACATTTTAAGTAGATTTATTTGATTTTGAAAAACACTAATCCTCCACAAGAAGGAATAGGTGCTTCTAAAGATGATAAATTCATTTTAAAAAATAATTTTATCTACTTTTGCCACCATTAGGCCTTGTTAACTCTCTGGGCTCTTAAAATGCCATTCACCAGAACTAGCAAAATTTATGACAGGTTCAAGAAATTGAATTTGTTCTTTTAATTAATTTGTTTTCAAGTTTTTAATCATACATATTATTGCCAAGAAGTCTAATCCTCAAATTGACAAAGTTAATTTTGTAGGTTTGGGGTTTGATCCAGATCATGGATCAAATGCTACATTGCAGCAAATTATCCCTTAATAAATGGTTATGTTCGCCTAACAGAAGCTCCTAAAAAAAGTTCATATTCTACTTCAAACATCTGAATTCTTTTAGAAATCTTTTCAAAACTGAAAAATTCAGCTTATCATCCAGGTGAACGGTATAAAAGGAGCATTTAATCCTTTAAGTGGTATCTTTACCTCCTGAGAGGAAATGGCTTTTTTCAGCTCTATGTTATCCACAGGGAGAACACTGCCACCATGTAAGGTGGCTCTGTGTGTAAATTCATTGTGGGCAGGGGGTGGTAGGTGATGAGTGATGGGCTGGATTGAACCCAAGAAATGAAAGAAAGGAAAGTATACAGGGCCACTTGGGCTAAGTCATGTGAATTCTGCCCTCTGATCAAATTACTCAATCAAATGTCAGATAATGGCCCTATTATTTCCCCACATTTATATGCTGTTTTTATGGTTTTCCTTTCGTTCCTGTAATATTGAGGCAGATTCACAGAACTTCCTGGGGTGTTGCAAATGGAACCTGCACAGTGGCAGTACTGTTCCAACAAGAGCAGAAAAAGAATGAGGAGGAGAATTGGAAAGAAAATTTACTCATGGTTAAAGGCGTGTTAGTCTTTGAAGACTCTTTTAAAGTAAAAGATTAAGACTGTAGTAACTTGACTTGCCATATTATTTTATCAATATATAAAATATGTAATATGACTTGCCATATTATTTTATCAATATATCAGAACTTACTTTAGGTTAAATCTATAATTAGACCACCTGGACTAGAATGGTGAGGAGTTTTGATTGTGAGTGTGTGTTTGACAGCTTAATTCTCTTCAGAAATTTTCAAATAGAAAGATTTAGGATTCCTTGAGGCACAGAAAGGCTGTGGATTAAGCCTGCCAGGGCAAGAATTTCTTATCTTGGCTTTGCATCTGACTTGCTTAATCTCACTTTGCTTCTTTGTGCTCATTTGTAAAATGTGAATTGAACAATTAATTTACTTCTCCAAGTTATATCTATGGAACCAGGAAAAATGGTTGTAGAACACTTCGAAAATATAAAGACCTGTGTAAATGTCGGATTATAAAGATGAGCCAGCTAGCCTAATTATACATTACAACAATTCCCACTCTTTGATTAACCAGATAAAAACTATTTTTTTTTCTTAACATCCTTAAAAAATCAGCAAATTGCTTTGGTAGACTGTCACATTGAATTTTAATGCCAAAGGTGGTACATCCTCTTGATTATATTTTAGCTGATACATACTATGAATTGTATTATAAAGCATCAGTTCAGTTCAGTCACTCAGTCGTGTCCGACTCTTTGTGACCCCATGAACCGCAGCACGCCAGGCCTCCCTGTCCATCACCAACTCCCTGAGTCTACCCAAACCCACGTCCGTCAGGTCAGTGTTGCCATTCAGCCATCTCATTCTCTGTCGTCCCCTTCTCCTACTGCCCTCAATGTTTTCCAGTCTCCGGTAGCATATTGGGCACCTACCGACCTAGGGAGTTCATCTTTCAGTGTCCTATCTTTTTGTCTTTTCATACTGTTCATGGGGTTCTCAAGGCAAGAATACTAAAGTGGTTTGCCATTCCCTTCTCCAGTGGACCATATTCTGTCAGACCTCTCCACCATGCCCCGTCCATCTTGGGTGGCCCCATATGGCATGGCTTAGTTTCATTGAGGTAGACAAGGCTGTGGTCCATGTGATCAGTCTGGCTAGTTGTCCGTGACTGTAGTTTCAGCCTGTCTGCCCCCTGACCCCATCTCTCAGTGCCTACCGTCTTCCCTGGGTTTCTCTTACCTTGGACCCAGGGTCTCTCTTCATGGCTGCTCCAACAAAGTGCAGCCACCATCCCTTACCTCCGGCCAGGGGTAGCTCCTCTCAGCTGAAGCCCCTGACCTCCGGCCCCTGACCTCATTTAAATTACAGGTTCTGAATTGAGATTTAATTTTGATTTGGGTCTTATGTCTATGTACTATTGTGTGCTATATTTTGCCTCTATTTGGTGATAAGAATAGAACTCAGGTCAAAGTTTAATTTTTGTTTTGTTCTGTTTGTTTTGATAATGACAAACTTAAATCACTTTAGGAATGAAATTTTTCCAGTAATATTGTGGGATGACTTTCATATCATTCCAGGTAATTATGTCATTTTAGGGACAGGAATACACTTGTTCTTTGCCCTCTTTTCTACCCAAAACAAATTTGTTTGCTAAGTTTGATGGATATGTAGAATAGACTTCATGCCACATAATTTGAATTTATAACTTATCCTATTTTTTAACACAAAATTCAAATACGATTGGATAGTAAATGGTTAAAGAAGACATTAACCTTCCAAAGTCACACAGTGGAAACAATGGATCAACTTCCTAAATAGACATTGGTGAATTAAAATTCAACTAGAGTCCAGATAAATCTCTACTGATAGAAAAGTTATTCTATCTGGCTTACTTCACTCTGTATAAGAGCCTCCAGTTTCATCCACCTCATTAGAACTGATTCGAATGTATCCTTTTTAATGGCCAATACAATATACTAACTCATATATATGGTATTTAGTTAATCGGTAAAGATAACCCTGTATGCCAGACAGCAAAAGAGACACAGATAAATAGAACAGTATTATAGACTCTATGGGAGAGGGCGAGGGCAGGATGATATGGGAGAATGGCATTGAAGCATGTAAATTATCATATGTGAAAGGAATCGCTAGTCCAGGTTTGATGCATGATACAGGGTGCTCAGGACTGGTGCACCGGGATGACCCAGAGGGATGGGATGGGGAGGGAGGTGGGAGGGGGGTTCTGGAAGGGGAAAACATGTACACCCATGGTGGATTCATGTCAATGTATGGCAAAACAAATACAATATTGTAAAGTTAAAAAATAGATAAACTAATTTAAAAAATAATAATAAACTTTCTGGAATTAAAAAGTTATTCTAGATGTTTTTAAAGCCTATTTTAAAATAATCAATAGCCATTAATTGTTTACAGTTACAGTGAACTCATTGATAATATGCTATACCTTGTAAATCTATATCCAAGGGCCTAGCCACCTTCAAATTCATGTATCTATAAGTACGTGATAAGCAAGTCATACCTTTGGGTTTAAATGGTCAACTCTCTAGACAGTGGTTTCTACTGCAGACACTCCTGAGGAGAAAGACATATTGGGATGCTGTGATTCATGTATTTCTACCTGTGTATGAATCAGAATTGTTGTAATCTATGACTACAAAGCCTGTGGTTGTAAAAGAGCACTGGGAACTTCAAACAGAAAGTGAAAAATAAAAAAGACTTTAATGCCTTAAATGCTTCAGTCTTTTGCTATGAGGTCAATGCTGAGTAGATAGCTATGGCAAGTTAAAAAATGAATAGACTTGTTGAAAAGTAATGGTGGATACATTTTATAAATTTGCAAAGCCTACATAACATACAGTAAGTCTCCTACATAACGTACAGTAAGTCTCCTACATACAAATGAGTCCCATTCTGAGAACATGTTCGTAAGTCCAACAAAGTTAGCCAAGGTACGCAGCTAACACAATTGGCTATATTCTGCTGCTTTTATGCTTTCTTCTGGACATTTTGGGCTTGAAATAAAGATCCTGTACTACTGTACTCTATACAGAACTGTAAAGTACACAAAACACAACAAATTGTAAAGGATGCATGCATATGACAATGTATACGTGAAATATGAACTAACTTACATGTTTGGACATGTGAACTTATTCATATCTTTGAAAGTTTGCAACTTGAAGGTTCATGTGTAGGGGTCTTACTGTAAACTATGGGCTTTAGTTAATAATAACAGGTAGTAGTGGCTCATGCTGAATCATCATTGTTAATAGCAAATAAAATCTTACATATAACATATATATTAAAAAAAACCCTCATCTTTTTTCATGCTTTAAATGGGAACGTAATAAAATTATTAAAAAATTAATATTATGAAAACACAATTAAATTAACTGATTTCACCTTCTGATGGAAGACTTGAGTACATGTATTCATTTCTCATCTCTCTTTGGATTCGATATAAATAAAAGTACACAAATAGTAAAAGTTAATTCACAGCCAAAAATGGATGTGAGTATATTTACAGATGAAACAAGTAGGAAATAGCGCTAGGTAAATCCTATATATACTATTGTTAATTCTGTATTTATTTAAAACTTGTATCTGGGAGTCCAAATTTATTTGTAGGCTCCCTAATAATTTTACTAGTTCCCAATTTATAGTGTTTTTTTTTTTACAAATAAAAATATTTCAATTAGCTTAAACATGGCTTTGTGTACAAGTAAAAGAACATTTATGGTATGAATTACTATAAATGAATTTAGGAGTCAAAGGGCATATGCATTTAAAATTCTGATACTGCTAATTTAATAATACCATATTTTTAAAAATCTAATGAAATATTCTATATGTTAACACACATGTATGATGAGTACATCCAATTAAATTATGAGAGAAGCCAGTGTTAGAACTGTGCAAAGTGCAAAGAAATACAGTTTTAACTCAGTACAAAGTATGTGAACAGTTATCACAAAACTTCACAGCAAAATGAAAAGATGATTTCATCATGATTTCCAAGCTGAAACCATTATACTATTGTGATTCCATTTAGAAAGTTATTCTTCTTTAGAGAATCCGTTTTTTAGATACACAGGAGAAGTTTCCAGCTTAATTCTATCCCTGAAGGTAACCTGAGTCTGACCCACAGTTGATATAGTTCATCTTTATCATTCTTTCCCGCTTGAGTGCTTCTTTGTTGGTAATAAAACCTGATTGGAAATCATTTTTATGAAAAACCAAATCCTAAACTCATTTCCTTCACATTTATTTTCTGTGGGATTGCAACAAAAAGCATAATTTAAAAAAAAAAAGAAAAAGAGGTCTGCCTTCTGTGAGAAATTCCTTTAAGTAACAGTTTTTGCTCTTGGGCTACAAATTTGCTTTTGTGGATCAGGTGGGTTCTCCCGCACATGGCATTTTGGTGGCTGTTTAGAGTAATGGCTAGTACAGTTCCAGTCCACCAGTAACAGCAGGAAGCCCCTTGCTCTGTTGGGTCTGCTCTACGAAACTCTGAAGGCAGAAGGAGACTGATTATAACACATACTTCCTAGGGGACACCATGGAGATGAAGTTGAAAGCCACCATCTGGATTCTTTAAGAGCTATTCTGAGGCATGCCTAATGATAGGAGCTCTGGTAATATACCCCATACTGTCTGGCAACAGCATAATAATTGTTTTTAATACATGGTATGTAGGTCCTACGGCTTTCTTCAAGTGAACTGTAAAGTTCTGCATTCTCTCACTTTATTAAAAAAATGTTGAGATGGCCTATATATTCCTGAAATAGTGACCCTGGAAAACACACATGGCCAAATAGTTAAACTAAACAACATGCTTGTTTTATATATTAATGAACTCTCCTCCATAAAAAACCCAGCCTTTACAAAGTTTTAAGTGAACTGTGAAAAGTTTATGCTGTGATTATCCAAGTGTTCTTTAATCCACGGTTAGCCATTGTAACGTGAGAACAGGCGCCACTGAGCCCTAAAAGGAAGCAGGAAGGTTCTGTCTGTGTAGCCTTGTGTTTGCCTGTCATTTGCCTAATGTAACAGTGTGAACTCATGCAGCTCAGGGGCCTGGGTTAGTATCAAACCTAAGAGGTCTTTGTTGAAAAAAAAAAATCTGAAACCGTTCTGGATTTGCTTGGAGTACGACTCTTGGCTACTTGACTTACTCCATAATGTTTAATGGACCAAGTTCTCACCTTGTCCTTTCAAGCTGAAGGCCTAGTCTGGGTGTGAAGTTGAAATTCAGTTTGAGCTCTAGTCCCAGATGAGCTTTGGAAAGCAGCAGAGCAAGAGAGGAATTTGTTTTACTGCGTGCACAGACACCAACGTCTAATTTCAATTTTTTTTTTAAGTTAGCTTTTCAGGGATGGGATTTAAGCGATGGCATGTAGTGAATGCCGAGCAGAGTGCAGCATGGTTCTGATCTTCTCTGAGAGCACAGGTGGGCTGCTAGAGGTTGAGACTTGAAAGCTCAGAATTTGAAGAATTTTATTCACTTATGACTATGATAGTCTGTGTTGTGGGAGGAGTTCCCAAGCCAAAAAAAAAAAAAAAAGAAAGAACCAGTAGTGGGTCCGCAGTGGCACCAAGGAATTGAACCATGCTGCTTCCTCTTGTCTACCCAAACTGTTCCTAGACTCCTAGACATGTGCTTCAAGCTCAAGTCTTGCAACATTTTCCAGATACTCTATCTCTTTTAAATCATAAAGCTGTCTTAAAATGTAGGGTTATCACCTTTGTTTTAAAATTGAGGACAGTGAGACTTAACTGATGTACTCAGAGCATACCCTGAGTTAGTGGCAGATCTAGAATGACTCCAGTCTGTCTGATGCCAAAGTTTATGCTTTGCTTTATCTGCTAAGTTCTACCACCCCTAAGCTCTCTATCTGCCTTGAACCAGTGTGAATGATTGGGGTAATGAAGAAGAAAGCCAAACATATCATTTCCACTACTGATAATGTTCCAAACATGCACATAGTATAATTGAAGAATGAAAACTTTAAATTTCACTTATAACTGGTGATGTAGTTCTCTCTGGATGGTTAAATCGTCAGGGGTTTTTTCCTTTTTTTACTTTTCTGTATATTTCTAAGTTTCATGTATTAAGGATACATTTTTATTATTAAAAGAACCCAAGTCATATATGAAAAATTTAAAGTCATGCATAATAATTTTAAACTATCCCATGATTCCTCTGAAGAGTCACTGAAAGTTACAGTAGAGCTATCCTCCCTATTGTGTCCTTTTTATGAATTATTTCTTACTGTATGATGTTTATGGATAGAAATGAAATGCTAAACTTTAATTAGAATAATGTTTTAATGGACAGAGAAGCCTAGTGGGCTACAAATGGGATTTTCATAAGGGAATTAGTCTGTAATCACGTCTCTTAGCATCTTCATAGATTCTCAATTGAGCTCTAGCTCCAGCTGTCCCATGGCTTGAGTTGATTGGCTATCAGTCCTTTGGAGGTATTTGGTCCCTGGAGAATCTCAGTGCCTTCTCATAGTTGAGAGAACAGGGTTTGGCCTGCACTGTGTGGCTGTATGAGCATCACAGGCTAGTGCTGAAGTTCATTCCAAGCTTACGTAGAAGTGAGGAATGTATGAAAGCATCTGAAATTGAAAGTCACTCAGTTGTGTCCGACTCTTTGCGACCCCATGGAATATAGAGTCTATGGAATTCTCCAGGCCAGAATACTGCAGTGGGTAGCCTCTTCCTTTTCCAGGGGATCTTCCCAACCGGGGGATCAAACCCAGGTCTCCCACATTGCAGGCAGATTCTTTACCAGCTGAGCCAGGGAAGCCCACTGGAGTGGGTAGCCTATCCCTTCTCCAGTGGATCTTTCCAACCCAGGATCGAACTGGGGTCTCCTGCATTGCAGGTGGATTCTTTACCAACTGAGCTATGAGGGAAGCCAAGGAATATATGATGACCTAACAATTTTTGTTGCACAGAAGAATACATATCCTATGGGCATCAATATTCTACTGAATATTAAAGTTGACTGAGAATTTAGGATGGCTGAATTAGTAGTGGTTAAAATGATCACAGGAAACCAACTACTACAAGGCTTGTATGAAACTGCAAGGAATTTCAACTACCCAGATGCCTGCCTCTAAGCCCCTTACGCATGCATGCTAAGTCGCTTCGGTGGTATCTGACTCTTTGCAACCCCATGGATTGTATCCTATCAGGTTCCTCTGTCCATGGGATTCTCCAGGCAAGAATACTGAAGTGGGTTGCCATTCAGGGGATCTTTCTGACCCAGGGATTGAACCAGCATCTTTTATGTCTCCTGCATTGGCAGGCAGATTCTTTACCACTGCACCATTTGGGAAGCCCCAGCCATAACATAAATGTCTTTTATTAACGGTCACATTTATGGTCTACAGAGTTGGATTTCATCAGATAATTTCTTTTTTGTTTATCTATTATAAAATATTGCTTAGTTGCGTGTTAGCTTTTTTATAAATGTATCATCTACAGGGAAATATGAAAGTTGTTTATTAAAATACAAGAAGACATTTTTCTCCAAAGGCTTACAATTCATATTTCTACATCAGTAACAGTGCAAGACTGAGTAACGTGGTATTTATTGGTTTTAACATCGAGTAGGTTTTTCTTTTGTTCTCATATGTATTGTATCCTTTTAGTTTGACTTTTCGATTTATGAAACTTCTTCTAGACCTTGATGTGAAAGTGCTTGTAAATTTTTAAATATACTTGATTTTCTTGAGGGTTATTAATTTGAGACCATATTTATTTTTCTCTTAATTCTTTGACCTCTACCCACAAAAATGTGGACCTACCCTATTTGTTATATTCATGTTACTCCTGTTGCCTACTATCTTGGATGCAGGTTTTCTTCTGCTTTGCTGAAAACTAAACTTTCTCTTCCTACGCTCTCTCTGCAAGTTATGGACTGCTTTTCTATGGACAACAGCACTACTTTGAAAAATTACTTGATTGCTGCTGTTGCATCTCACTCTGATTATTTTTCAGTCATTAAATTTTGCTTTCTACTAAAGATACAGTCTTAACTTCTGGCTTCAACATGGAGTAACTTAATTTTCACAATGTCTGAATTACAGGTCAGAGTTGAGAGGTAGTAACTAAAAGCGTGTGTGCTATGTTGCTCAGCTGAGTCTGACTCTCTGCGATCCCGTGGACTGTAGCCTGCAGGCTCCTCTATTCATGAGGTTTTCCACATAAGAATACTGGAGTGGGTTGCCATTTCATACTCCAGGGAATTGTCCCCACCCAGGGATCAAACCCATATCTCCTGCATTGGCAGGTGGAGTCTTTACAGCTGCACCATCTGGGAAGCCCAGTAACTAAAAGACAGCTATTTAAATATGTTTACCCTTTAAAACCTCCTCTTTCTGTATTTGAAATGGTGATCACTAACATCTTCCTCTTACTGTCTTTGGTTTTTCATCTGTCTTATTATCATTTCAAGTACTCTTAAATTTTAGACTAAGTTATATTAAATTCCTGACATTTTAATGTTTGCCTTTGTATTCATCTCCTTTTCTAAATTCTATACGTAGCTCTTTATGTTCATTTCTTTGTTTCAGTCTGAAGACTCAAATGGTTTATTTTCACAGTTTTTCCTCAATATATTCAGTATTTTCATTGTTTAATGAAAGAATCTTAACTAAACATCATTTAGTTTACAAGATAATCATGAAATGATTGGTTAGATCACAAATAAATTGTTTTTGATTTTGTTAGTCAAATGTGTTTCCAGTCATTTTGGTATGTTAATTTGCTGGGGTCTATTGTGTATGTAACATGTTTAAGAGCGGCAGCAAAAATTTGTCTTTGCTGTGAAATAGCTGGACTGGTTGGGGACTCAGACAATTTTTTGGTGCTGGTCAGTGTAACACCTAAAGGACTTCTTGTTACTTAGTGGTTATTTTCTTTGGAATTTAATCCTGTCTATGGGTCACCTTCTCTTCCCCTTTTAAGGTAATGTGTGAGCCTCCAACTTGGATATATTATGCCCTTCAGAAGAGAATGACTCCTCATATAGTACAGTTAAATACAATGAGTGGCTCTTGTAGTTGGAGGGATCTTAGAAAGGGTTTTAAAGTCAGCTTTGGCTCAGACCATGAATGCCTTTGAACTTTTCCATTTGTGCTTTACGCAATGTTAACTTTCTTTTCTTCTAGGTACTAGCAAACTTTAGATAATGTGCATCTATCATTTTCTCTTGCTTTCATTCCAACATGATTTAATTAATTTCAATTAAATACCGAGACAAAGGCTCTCTTTTCATGTACTTTAAACATTCTGTCTTCTCCCAGCACTGCTTGTCGGATGGGCAAATTCTTCCATTTGTGTGGATCTGTCTTGGCTTATTTTTTAGTTCCTCTTCTATTTATCTATTTGTCTTGCTTTTTTTCCCCTGCTACTATTAATCTTGACATTTTCATTCATTTAGTATTTTTTAAAATGTCTAGTTTTCGCCAAAGAAGTTTGATCTAGCTTTTGTAACGTCTCATTGAGACTTTTTAAATTCCATTTATACAAGATATTTTAGCTTTGGCCTTTAGTCATATTTAGCATTTAGAATGCAATAACTAGATTTATTTATCTTTTCCCTCAAAGATCTCATTCTTAGGCTATTTATCAAAGGATTTTATTAGATACTACTAAAACTTGGGCCACCCCACTCCTGTAATTGTTGATGGGAATAAGATACATGCCCATATACATTTTTCTTTTTAAGGAATTTCATTTCATCATTATTTATTCTTACTTAAAAAATCCTTTTGAATATTTCACCTCTTTCCTTTTTCAACATAAGTAGTCTTATGTAAAGGGTAATATATTTCTAGAAATTTCTTTACTTAAATTCACTTTGGCCCACTGATTCTTTACTGAGAAGCGTCTGTTCTGTGTCAGGCTCCTTGGTCTGACACTGAATATGGCCTGTACAATATGCCACTTCCCCTATATGTTTCTGTATCATTCATTTTGTTTTGTTTCCCAGCAATCCAGATGAAGTCTAGTTAGAATACTTATTTTTCCTAACCATGTCCTAATTTTGTACCTGTTTTCATCCTACAAACTTTCTTGCTCCCATTTAGACCTCCACTGTACCATTTCTTTTCTATTATACCTACAATGCAAGGTCTGTGGGGCCAAGAAGAGCAATGGCAAAGTAAATGTCCTGAGCTGGGTACCTTCTAGGGGGAAACACCAATGTCAGGCCACATTTACCCTTATTCAGGCTCCTTCGGGTATGTGTGCTCATGGTCCCAGGGAACAGCGTCATATTCTGTGGGTGATTCAGATTCACACATACACTTTCCCCAAAATGTCCGTATAATGACTTTCTATAAGCAAGCCTTTTTTTTCCTTTGTGTTTACTATTATGTTGTAATATATGCCTTTTATAAAAAGAAGTACTACCTAGAGTAATGTTCCATACTGACTGAATGGCATCACAAATATAAGTGATTTGAAGTATAGCCGAACAGGATAGTGTTCAGAAAGATAATCTGTAGTGATAAATAGGAACCATGTAAACTTTGTGGAGACGTTGGGGCCCGAATGTAGAAATGTCAGGAAGGGTGTCCCACATAACAAATGAAGATGATTCAGCATATGACTCTGTCATTCTTGCAGTGACAGTGCCAAAGAACAGCACTGGAGGAGGTAAAGGACGTGCCTACAAAAAGCCTCCGTAAGTCTTTCCGCCACAAGTTACTACCAGCTAATCTAAAAATGCCCATATGTCTGCACTTAAGCTGCTCCTTAAAAAAATTCTAGAGCTTTCTCTAGTGACTCAGGCACTGGCTACAGCCACTGGAAGTAACAAAAAGGTTAAGCAAACCAAAAAGGCACAGTTTAATGGGCACTTTGTACTTGGATATCCTGGAGGCCATTCCTGTGGAGCCTGTGTGTTTGCACATTTCTTTTCTGTAGGCCATCCTCACACACCACTAACTTGTGGTGAAGGAACAAGGGTGTACATCACACACATTACTAGAATGTTACATCTTTGATTTTATTTTAATTCAATAGAGAGTTTCTAGAGAGTAGCTCAATAACTGCTTGAACTTGATTAAACTTTGTCACTGGAAAAATTGTCTTTCTGTTGCCAATCATTCACACATTAATCCAATATTTATTGACTACCTACTCAGAAAGTTTCCTTAAACTTAGTGGGCCCTTTGGATATATAAGCTTCTGTTTTATTATTTCCTCAGGAAAATCTGGAAATCCTAGATTGAATCTGCGTTTCTTTTTGTCTACATCTTTCATCTTCTCTCATTTTCATCTCTTTATTTCCTTTAGAATAACATTCATATGTATACTTAATATAACTGATAGGGATTTTCCCCCAACTGTTATTCATTTTATTAACTTTAATGGATTATAAATTTACCCCAGATTTTATTCTTTTTCTCTTAAATCAAACCCTTGAATTTCACCTCATCATGTTATTTTTTTGTGTCCCTTTGTTCTTGATTTGAAAATTACCTGTGTTATTTCTCTTTTTTTCATGGATTTCTGAAATCATAATTCTTGCTAGTTCAACTTTGTCATAGATTTGGAGAAATATCCTGTGATTTTTTTATTTTAGTACTTCTTATAGACTCTGCAAGAAACTTACCTAATCCCAGTGCTTCCCAAAAGAATGGCAGGATGGAGTACTTAAGCTTGTGAGCTAACGGCTTGGGGTTTTCAGATCTAAACCTGAAGGAAAGGAAGATGTGATCAATTCTGCTTGAATCCCCTTGAATCAAACAGTCATTTCATTTAAAACCAAAAAACAAAAAAGCTGGACTGATACAGACTTTTCTGTACTGAATATTGAATTATCTGATTCAGTTCTACTCCAAGTGTTGTTCACAGATGGGGCAAGTTTGTGAATTATTTGCTACAGGTAGAGAAGAAATCAGTAAAACAATGGGAAGTAAGGCTTTTGAAATCTTTTGCAAAATCACAATTAGAAGTATTTTATGTCTGTTGAATCTAATATTTTTTAAAAAATGCTCTTTATTTTGCATGATAGGTGGTTAGTTTTATTTCTAAGTGTCATAAATATTGTAATTCTTAAAAGTTTCAGACAGCAACAGATTGGAAAGTTTTAAAAGATGAATAAACTGGGTCTTCATAAAAGGTAATTTGAGAAGCACTGACCTAAATAAGAAACAGAACACTCAGCAGTTAGCTTTTTATTCATGAATTCTGAACACTGTGCTTGTATGCTATTCCAGTCTTTAAATTCTATTGTAGTTTCTAAATGATGATAGGATGAGAAGAGTTAATGAGACCAAGAGGAAGCAGACATGGCTCAGAATCAGAGCATGACAGAAGCAGACATGCTGATTTGGAAGAGAAATTGCAAGGACTTGAGGAATAGCAGCCTTTTATTGGACAGTAGTGATCCTGTATTAAGGAACCAAACTTGACTATCAGGGTTACATTTCCCTCTATAAGAAACATTTAGGGGTCATGTTTGGTTAGTGCCCTTCAGATCTGGCCTCAAGGGTTAGATAAAAAATGAACTTTTGAATCAGTCCCTACAGAAGGCACACTCAGTGTGAATGGCTATCCTACGCCTAACGGGAACTTGGACACATTGTTTCAAGTGGAGTTTTTGTTTCTGGGATTTTATTAGCTACTATTTATTTGAATATTTCCTGAGAACAATACTTGAATACTTTATGAGGGGTCCTATGGCCGGTTAATCTTCTTTCCTAGTGTCATAGGAAAGCTTCCAAGGTAGCTCACAAAGGACACCCCTTCACTGTCCTTGACTCACAAGGAAAACCTTTGTACTTTCTTTGCTTTCTTCATGAACACATGACAAGAGATATATTGATGCTTCAGAAAGAAAGCTTTTCCTGAGAGAGATTTCTAGCATGTAGACAGCTCTGTTAAGAGGAACTAATAATATATTGATTAATGGGACTTGAGCTTGAGGTTATCCTTTTTTTTCTTCCTTCATCTACCATTTTACTCTGACACTTTGGGTCCTTGAGTATTGAATTTCTGCTTTGGAGCAAAATTCTACCATATAATAGTCATTTCAGTTATATTTATCTGACGTAGATAAGATACAAATCCTGTTGGATCATGATCTTTGTCATCCATAGTAATCCCCAGAATCAGCCAACTTCAGCAATAGATAACCTTCTCCATTATGATTTAGTTTGAAAAATACTCTTCTTGCCTTTTACAAAAAAAAAAAAAAAGTAAACCTTTTTGGAGTATAAAAAAAACTTTCCCTGAAGACATACCAAGAAGAATAAAAATTTGCCAACTAAATATTCTCTTACCAGCTGACACTGGAGGTGGTAACAATGAAATGTCATGAAAGGACTGAATCTGAAAACCCACCTCTGGTGGAAGTTGATTGCTTTCCCTGTCCATACAGTTTTCTGAGAAATAATATCCTATGTCTCTAATTTCACATTAAAAGCATTGTAGTATACCTGCCATTTCTTGCTCCTAAACAAAGATGCAACTAAATATTAAATAAGAAGCCAATATAATTAAATTTATTCTAATATTATGAATGTGTCAAATTTGCCAGTCTAATTTTTTAAACTACTTTCTTGATAATTGAACCCTTTTTATTGGCATTTTAGATGTTCTGAGTATTTTTTCTCTTAGAGCAGCTGTCCTTGCTGATACTCAAAACTGTCGACTTTAACTCTTTACCTGACACTATAACATCAAACTATGTTTAACACAGTGGAAGGTGGGTCAAATTTTCAACTTTTCTAGATAATGCAACAGAAAAGGGATGAGTGATGAAAAGAAAATCATGTGCTAAATTACAGGTAAATTCCCTCCAGGTTTAAAACTTTTAGTCAATAATTGTAAATGTATTCAAGCTTAACAAAATTAAATGAAAAATAACTTCTGAAAGAACTTAACCTGATCACATTCTCACTTTGATATTACTCCCCAAAATATTCTTATTTCCATAATATTTCCCAGTGACTGAGCGGTAAAAGAAACCCACCTGCAATGCAGAAACCACAGGAGACATGGATGCAATCCCTCAATCCAGGAAGATCTCCTGGAGGAGAAAATGGCAACCCTATCCAGTATTCTTGCCTAGGAAATCTCATGGACAGAGAGGTCTGGCAGGCTACAGTCTATGGGGTTGCAAAGAATCAAACATGACAGAAGCTACTTAGCATGCACACATGCATAGTGGATATTAAATTTAGATTTGTAATATATTTTAACTTAATTCATCTCAGTATCTATGTAAATCTATATCTAACTCACATTCCAGCTAAAGAACATTGCTGTAAAGAAAAAGAAAAACTGAGGGTGACATTTTATAGTATGATTGAAACAAATAGTTTTATTTCACCTTAAAGTGGGCCCCTTGGTTTTAAAGTGAATTTGTTATCTTTAAAATACTCAAACAGAATTCCTTCATGAATGAACAACCGTGAGCCCTATGTGGCTGGAAACTGAAAGAATGAAAGCTTTGGTATTTGTGAAAACAGTTCCCTGGGATGTTTTAGTATAACAGTCTTGCTTGGTGCATGTGCTGGAGAGAAATCCTATTCAACCATTAGGGTTCCTTGGCAGTCATCACCTCTGTCACTATCTACCATCTCTGTGCATTGACCTCAGTAATGGAAGCTGACGGGCAGCTTGCCCAAACCATTGAAAACAGCTGGCTCACATTTTGGACGCTCAGCACTGCCATTTCTGTGGGTGAGTAGAGTTTCTAGAATGCTTGGGATCCCAGTGCCTTTCTTGCTCTGTCTTCTCAAAGTGCATCCCTTCGGGCTGGCACCCTTTAGTCATCACCTGCTCACCACTACCAGCCGACAAGCTGGTATAGTTCAGCCCTAGGATGTTTCTCAAGATTTGGCAAACTTGTCTAAAATGCAAGTCTCAGAACATTTTCTATTCCTATCTTCCCCAAAGGGGAGTCTTGTGAATTTTGTAGCAGTCTGGTTTTACTAAAATTTCATTTTATCTCTTATTTAGAGCCACAGGTCACTATCTCACACCTTGAAAATGTGTCTGTATCTTCAAGAATGTACTTGTTTGTTAGTTTTTAGTTTAAAATCAGTTTAACATGTCTCTAGGTCTTTCCTTCTGCTCTCCAAGTCAACATGACCAAAGGCTCATTATAATGTCGCATATCATACCTTCTTAATGATAAGTTGCTAAGCAGTTTAATTCATGCAAAATACATGATTTGTATTTTCTTCTGATTCAGACCACATCAGCACCTAGCCTATAGAGGTATTCAATATCTTTTGAATTAAGTACGTGGATGGAAAACTCATCCTAACCTCACATTTCCATTTTGACAGTTCATTTCAGTTCAGTCGCTCAGTCGTGTCCGACTCTTTGCTACCCCATGAATCGCAGCACGCCAGGCCTCCCCGTCCATCACCAACTCCAGGAGTCTACCCAAACCCATGTCCATAGAGTCTGTGATGCCATCCAACCATCTCATCCTCTGTCATCCCCTTCTCCTCCTGCCCCCAATCCTACCCAGCATTAAGGTCTTTTCCAATAAGTCAACTCTTCGCATGAGATGGCCAAAGTATTGGAGTTTCAGCTTCAACAACAGTCCTTCCAATGAACACCCAGGGCTGATCTCCTTTAGGATGGACTGGTTGTATCTCCTTGCAGTCCAAGGGACTCTCAAGAGTCTTCTCCAACACCACAGTTGAAAAGCATCAATTCTGCGCCGCTCAGCTTTCTTCACCATCCAACTCTCACATCCATACATGACCACTGGAAAAACCATAGCCTTGACTAGATGGACTTTTGTTGGCAAAGTAATGTCTCTGCTTTTAAATATGCTATCTAGGTTGGTCATAACCTTCCTTCCAAGGAGTAAGCGTCTTTTAATTTCATAGCTGCAATCACCATCAGCAGTGATTTTGGAGCCCAAAAAAATAAAGTCTGACGCTGTTTCCACTGTTTCCCCATCTATTTCCCATGAAGTGATGGGACCAGATGCCATGATCTTAGTTTTCTGAACACTGAGCTTTAAGCCAACTTTTTCACTCTCCTCTTTCACTTTCATCAAGAGGCTCTTTAGTTCTTCTTCACTTTCTGCCCTAGTATATTTTATTTATTCAAAGAAAAATAGATATTTTCTTTTTTTAATTTAAATGATTAGGGTTTGACCAGATTAGTTTCTTATTGTAAAATGCATACATTAATACATTGAAAAGTTTTTTAAAAATAAACATTTTATCATAAAATGTTTAAATCTAGAGAAGACTTTATGAATTAAAATTTAGATGAAATTGCACATTTTCTAATTGATTACAATGTCCTGGACTCAAGACTAATCCTCTTTTCTTAGCTAAATCAAACAAAAAGCTCATAAAAGTAAAATGATTATTTTTTTTTCCATTTTCTCCAAAAATAGTCAAAATACTAACTGTTGTGTTGTTCAGTCGCTAAACATGTCTGACTCTTTGTGACCTCATGGACTATAGCACTCCAGGTTCCCCTGTCCTCCACTATCTATTTCCCAGAGTTTGCCCAAATTCATGTCCATTGAATCTGTCACACTGTCTGTCTTGTCCTCTGCTGCCCCTTCCTCCTTTTGCCTTCAATCTTTCCCAACATCAAGGTCTTTTCCAATGAGTCAGCTCTTCGTGTAAGGTGGCAAAGTATTGGCGCTTCAGCATCAGTCCTCCCAGTGAATATTCAGGGTTAATTTCCTTTAGGATTGACTGATTTGATCTCTTTTCAGTTCAGGGAACTTCAGTAGTCTTATCCAGCACCACAGTTTGAAAGCATCAGTTCTTCAGCACCCAGCTTTCTTTATGGTCCAACTCTCGCATCCATACATGATGGCTGGAAAAACCATGGCTTTGACTATATGGACAATTGTCAACAAAGTGATGTCTATATTTTAATACACTGTCTAGGTTTCTCATAGCTTTCCTTCCAAGGAGCAAGCATCTTTTAATTTCCTGGCTGCAGTCACTGTCTGCAGTGATTTTGGAGCCCAAAGAGTAAAAATCTGTCACTGCTTCTACTTTTTCCTTTTCTGTTTGCCATGAATTGATGGATGGGACTGGATGCCATAATCCTATTTTTTTTTAATATTGAGTTTCAAGCCAGCTTTTTCATGCTCTTCTTTCACCTTTAAGAGACTCTCTAGTTCCTCTTCACTTTCTGCCATTAGAGTGATATCATCTGCATATCTGACATTGCCGACATTTCTCCTGACAATCTTGATTCCAGCTTCTGATACATCTAGCCTGGCATTCTGCATGTTGTACTTTACATATAAGTTAAATAAGCAGGGTGACAATATACAGCCTTGTCATATTCCTTTCCCAAATTTGAACCAGTCCATTGTTCCATGTCTGGTTCTAACTGTTGCTTTTTGACCTGCATAGAAGTTTCTTAGGAGACAGGTAAGATGGTCTGGTATTCCCATCTCTAAAATTTTCCACAGTTTGTTGTGATCCACAAAGTTTACTTGCCTGGAAAATTTCATGAACAGAGGGGCCTAGTGGGCTACAGTCCAAAGGGCTGCAAAGAGTCAGACCCGACTGAACACGCACACACACACACAAAGGCCTTAGTGTAGTCAATAAAGTAGAAGTAGATTTTTTTTTCCTGAAATTCTCTTGCTTTCTCCATGATCCAACAAATGCAGGCAATTTGAGCTCTGGTTCTTCTGCCTTTTCTAAACCCAGCTTGTACATCTGGAAGTTCTCAGTTCACATACTGCTGAAGCCTAGCTTGAAGGATTTGAAGCATAACCTTGCTAGCATGTAAAATAAGCACAACTGTATAGTTGTTTGAACATTCTTTGGCACTGTCTTTCTTTGGGATTGGAATGAAAACCGACTTTCTCAAGTCACTGATCTGTGGCCACTGCTGAGATTTTGAAATTTGCTGACATTGAGTGCAGCACTTTAACAGCATCATATTTTAGGATTTTAAATAGCTCAGCTGGAATTATGCCACCTCTACCAACTTTGTTCATAGTAATGCCTCCTATGGCCTGCTTGACATCACACCCCAGTATGTCTGGTTCTAAATGAGTGAGCTCACCATTATGGTTTCCAGGTCATTAAGACCTTTCTTATAGTTCTTCTGTGTATTCTTGCCACCTCATTTAATGTCTTCTCCTTCTGTTAGACCCTTAACTGTTTTTGTCCTTTATACTGCCCATCTTTGCATGAAATGTTCCCTTGATATCTCCAATTTTCTTGAAGAGATCTCTAATCTTTCCTGTTCTCTTGTTTTCCTACTAACTAAATAATATTAATTTTGTAAATTTAGCTTGTTAAACCTTTATGATGTGAAAATAATTGTTCATTTAAAAAAAGGTAGTTTAGAATTTCTGGTTACCAAAGAGGAAAGAGACAGAGTATGAGGGTGGGGAAGCCCAGATTAGGAGTATTGGATTAACAGATAAAAACTAAATGGCAACCCACTCCAGTATTCTTCCTGGGAAATCCCACAGACAGAGGAACCTTTTTTGGCTATAGTCCATGGATCACAAAGATTGGACACAACTTAGTGACTAAACCACCACCACCAAATAAAATGCATAAGCAATAAGGATTTACTGGGTAGTACAGGGACTTATACCCAGTATCTTGGAATGACCTCTACTGGGATATAATCTGCAAAAGAGAAAAAAAAAACAAAAAACCTCAAACTTGAATCGCTATACTGTATACCTAAAACTGGGCTTCCCTGGTGGCTCAGTGGTAAAGATTATGCCTGCCAATGCCGGAGATATGGGTTTGATTCCTGGGTCAGGAAGATCCCCAGGAGCAGGAAATGGCAACTCTTGTATTGAGTTCTTGCCTGAGAAATCCCATGGACAGAGAACATTGGTGGGCTATAGTCCATGGCATTACAAAACAGTTGGACACAACTTGGAGACCAAACAGCAGCAACATATCTGAAACTAACATAGCATTGTAAATCAACTATACTTCAAGAAAGAAAGAAAGAAAAGACAGCTCATTAGTAGAATCCAACAAGTAGGATGAAGTTTTGATAGATTGGGTCACTGATGTTTAAGGAAATGATTTTATGATTTTTCACTTGTTTAGCTATATATCCTATTGACAAATAACTACATGGGAAAATATATAATTGCAAGAGAATAAAATATCATGTTGATAGATTTTAGGTTGTAATTTTGAACATGATTTTTTTTTCCCTGTAGGAACTAAGCCATTTATATTGTGTTTGGTTACTAGGAGAGCCTTGAGAATCTTACTTAATTTAAAAAGTACTTAAAATCACTTGAAGTGCAAGTAATAACACCACTCCATAAATGTCACTTTTGACAGCAGTTTACCATGAAACAGCCTGATTTTCACTAGAGCTGTTAGGAGTCAAACACCTTTGCAGAAACAGTGACCTGAAAGATTCTCTTTCAGCCAATCTTATTTGATAAGTGAGAAAACTGTAGGTTAGAGAGGTAAACTTTACTCAAGTGGGCAGTTAATAGAGACAAAAAGCTCAGTTGGCCAGCTTTCAGTCTAGATCTTTTGTGACTATATTACATGGCTAAGGATTACTTGAATTGAGTTATATATGATTTTTTTTTTGCACCGTCTTCTGAGTGGTAAAAATTATTATTTTTTCTGGAAATATAAAATATAAGACTGGAGTATATCAAAGCTCCATGATAATTAACAAATATTTATTAGGAAACATTTATTATTGCTTGTTATATGTCAGGTTTTGTGAAGGATAGAAAGGAATGTCAGACCCTCTCCTGCCATGTCCAGTGGAGAATCATTTTCCTCAGACTTGAAAAAAATTAAGGATACTGCCTAAAATACCCTCTATCTAGTCCGTATCAGTGGATGAAAATTTTAATCTCTATAATAATGTACACAAGTAAGGCTAAAATATGTTTTCAGTGATTTATTTTTCTTCTTTTACATCCCTTTGATTATTTGGACCTGACTTTTAAAACAATGAAATGGTTTCTCTTTATAGTGTCTCCTTTACATAGCTCTGTTGACCATTTTCTGAAATCTGGCAAAATAGTGTAGATAAGAGTACAGTAGTGTGGGGGCAATCTTTTAAAGCAATCAGGAATATTTTATCAATCATATTAGTTTATCTTTTCCCTTCTCATGCTTAATTACTGCATACTTTGCAATATATAAAAATTTTTAATTCCATTTAATTCCAATGGAAATTTGTCAACTCCTTCAGAGATTTCCCTTTAGTAGAAACAAACAACTAATAGGAATTCATTTGGAAATGTGAAACATAAAAGACTCAATGATATTCTCTTACCAAAGCAAAACTTGACTTTTGAACAGGGCCTCTGGGGAAAAGAAATTTTTAAAAATTCACAACGTCTTCTCTTTCTAATTCTAGATAAACAGATTGGGATAATCCATGGGATTATAATTAATGTCATACTAACTTTAAAAAGGCATACACAAAGAATAATAGTTATCTTTTAAGTTAACCACTTAAAATATTTTTCAAATTCTAGTAAGAGCAAGTGATAGTAAAATAAATCCTTATATTCAATATCAAAATTTTCACTTTAGTAATTTTCCTTTAGATACATTTATTCTTCCCTAATGACAACTGTAAATTAATATTAACTTGAAAAATTTATTGCCTGTTTCTACAGACATCAACTAGCTTGTCCATATTAATTAGCTGGCTGGTTTTTAATCATGCATAAGTGAATTGTTTAAATTAACCATAATATGTTGAGAGAGGAAACCATATAATTAGGAGGCAAAATGAGATTCCTTTAAACCCAGTTGTCAGTTGACATAAAAAGTAAAAGATTATGATTGTTTTAATTTTATTATTAAAACCTGTGGAAGAGCAGAACATACCACTTTTAGCTGTAAGACTGTTTTCTGTTAGGTCTCCACTAGGTCATCAAAACAGCCTCTTACTCAAGCAAGAGAGAGCAATTCCTTCATAAGTCTTAGCAATGCCCCTAAAGCAGGTGGTATCACGTATAATGTTTATAGGTAGTTTATGGAAGGTGTTTCTGTATGAAGTGGAATGGACAGACCCTGACTGCAATTGTGCAGATTTTTAGATGTAATAATTTAGGACTAGTGGACACAGCCAGGAGAGAGCTTTAAAATAAACCTTCAAGATGAAACTGTTGCTTGATAAACCCAGTTGAACAATGATTTTTGTTGTCTGCAAAGGGACTATTACTCTGATGAGACCTACTGGAGTGGCTCAGGTAAATAGGTTGTCTGAAATTTCCTGAAATAAACAAAACAGTTATTTGTAATTTCATCTTTCTGGGACAGACATTAATATTATTAGAATTTGTATCATTAAACTTGAAGTTCTATTTTCTAATTAGTTGATTACTATCTAATAGTTGTCATCACTAATAAAGATTATCTAATAAGATCTATACCAGATATATATATATGGAGACATGTTAACCAAATGAAAGACTACGAATAATTGCACATAGTATTTGTTATGATTATACCTACAGATACAGATTTATTTATGGTTTGGGTGGAACAGTGTGGTCAAATTTTGAACAGATAAAAGAACTTAAAGTTTTTGCCACCCCCTTAGAATCTTTTAGCCACTAGAAAATTTGAAATGAAGAATTATCCCTGTTGGTCACTTGAAAAGTGATTTTCTTCGGCCCAGGTTGAAAACCTGAAGTTAGCTAGGTGGCAGGACAAGGAGCGGGTATAATATAAATCTTCAGTTTTTATTTTAAGCATCAAGCAGCAGCATTGAGCCCATGACTTAATATTATGTATTTAATTGTTATGTGGTGCACCACCTGTAGCAACGTCGATGTGTTTGTTTAAAGGTTGATGGGTAACTGTGACCCCTTCTCTTTTCTCCTGCTCTCTGTTCATAGTTATGGTGATATATGAGGTTCTCCTTGGCATAGCAAAAGCTTTCAAAAACCTAGTTGCATTCGTTTTGGTCAAAGTTTGAATGCCTTTACAAAACAAAACAAAGAATCTTTCTTGACTATTTATCTTCCTGCGGTTTGAATCGCACGATTCTTTCCAGTTTTTTTCTGTGGCTTGCTCATGGTCTGATCAGAGAAGAATACATCAATATAAAATATTGTATAAACTAAGTAATGCTAGTTGGATGGAAATTCACCTTCAGTTGGAGCAGCAGTGGAATACAGAGCTTACCACGTCAACAAAGGCAGATTTTGAGAGCTCCTAATATTCCATGCCAAGGAGCTACTTTGCCAAGTCTTTACTATGTGGCTTTATATTTCACTGTATTATCTAAATAGTTAAGATATAGAAAATAACTATCAAACTACTTAACAGAAATTAGGAAGTTACATATTAGTTGTTAATATATTCAACAAATGTTTCTCATAAGTTTGCTTGGTGATTTGAACAAAATCTCTCTACAACTCACAGGACTTATTGAGAAAAATGATCAGTCTGAAAAACAGCAGAAAAGTTGCTGAGAAATTAATTTGGTCTATGGTACCACCATTAATGTCCGTAAGGAATAATTGTCAGACAAGCATTTTCATGTGATGAAAGTGAGCAGTATTCAATAGAGTGTAACTATGCAAGAGTTCTTATTTTTTTAATTAGTAAGACATATGAACACAAACACTTCACATATTCTTTTGGGGATGAGGAAAAGAGACTATTCCTTGTACATGTTATTCCCTAGTTATATGAACAGTGACACAGCAATAATAAACAGGGATAACACAGGGACAGGGATAAAATGGCACAGATACTGTCACTCTCCCTTAAATCTGCGATGCATCAGGGGTTTTTATCTCTGTTTTCTACTCTGCAGAGATCATGAAAATCAATTTCTGATAACTATTTAAATTAATATTCTCATCTGGTACATGGCTAAAAGTGGCACCCAGGACTTTGCTGCCTACAGAAAGAAGGAAAGACATTTGAAAATTAATAGCATCATTGTCTAGTATAAAGGTAACTGGAAAGCAAAGTTGTTTACATAAAAATGGGCCTTTTAAGGGGAGAAAAGCATTAAGCAGTAATAAAAACAGATGCATCTGTTCTTATTTTTCCTTTTGAATGTGTTCTTCCTACCAGTTGCAACAAAGGGAAATTTTTCAAGTCTGTTTATTCCCTATGAGCAGGACATTAACTGGCAATATGTAGAAACACTAACAATAAGAAAAAAAAATTATCAGGGTTTCCAAACTGATTAGAAACCTGAGATGGTTGCCTAAGCAGTCTGTCATTTGAAGTCTGGTTTTAATTAGTTCTGAGAAGATAAACACAAATATGCCTTGTTGAATTTCACGTATACTTTACTTATTTACTTATTTTTATTTTTTCTTTATTGAAGTATATTATTATACTAATATGGTTATACATAGTCATGTATAGAGGTGAGAGTTGAACTATAAAGAAAGCTGAGTGCTGAAGAATTGATGCTTTTGAACTGTGGTGTTGGAGAAGACTCTTGAGAGTCCCTTGGACTGCAAGGAGATCCAACCAGTCCATCCTAAAGGAGATCAGTCTCGGGTGTTCATTGGAAGGACTGATGTTGAAGCTGAAACTACAATATTTTGGTCACCTGATGCGAAGAGCTGACTCATTTGAAAAGACCCTGATGCTGGGAAAGATTGAGGGCAGGAGGAGAAGGGGACGACAGAGGATGAGATGGTTGGATGACATCAGCGACTCAATAGACATGGGTTTGGGTAGACTCTGGGAGTTGGTGATGGACAGGAAAGCCTGGCGTGCTGCGGTTCATGGGGTTGCAAAGAGTTGGACACGACTGAGCAACTGAACTGAACTGAATGTTATCTTAGTTTCTAGTTGCAACATAGTGATTTGATATTCTTTTAGATAATACTCCATTTGTTCAGTCGCTCAGTTGTGTCCAACTCTGTGGCCCCCTGGACTGCAGCACACTAGGCTTCTCTGCCCTTCACCATCTCGTGGAGTTTGCTCAAACTCATGTCCATTGAGTTGGTGATGCCATCCAACCATCTCATCCTCTGTGGTCCCTTTCTCCTCCTGCCTTCAATCTTTCCCAGCACCAGGGTCTTTTCTAATGAGTTAGAACTTCGCATCAGGTGTCCAAAGTATTGGAGCTTCAGCTTCAGCATCAGTCCTTCCAATGAATATTCAGAACTAATTTCCTTTAGAACTGACTGGTTTGATCTCCTTGCAGTCCAAGGGACTCTTAAGAGTCTGCTCCAACACCATAGTTCAAAAGCATCAATTATTTAACACTCAGTCTACTTTATTGTCCAACTCTCACATCATTACATGACTACTGGAAAAACTATAGCTTTGACTATACAGACCATTTTTGGCTCTATTCCCTCTGCTGTACAATATATCTTTGTCATTTATTTTGTACAGAGTAGTTTATACCTCTTAATCCCTTATTACAGTCTTTTCCTTCCCTATCTCCCTCTCCCCACGGGTAACCACAAATTCGTTCTCTTTATCTGTGAGTCCGCTTCTGTTTTGTTAAATTCATTAGTGCTATTTTTTAGATTCCACATATAAGTGATAACATATAGTGTCTGTCTTTCTATGTCTGACTTTTTCACTGAGCTTAATACACTCCAGGTCCACCCTTATAGTTAAAAATGGCAAAATTGCCGTCATTATTGTGAATCAGTAACGCTCTATGTATATAAAGGGATCAAATCCAGGTCTCCTGCATTTCAGTCGTGTCCAACCATTTGGACCCCATGGACTGTAGCCTGCCAGGCTCCTCTGTCCATGGAATTCTCCAGGCCAGAATGCTAGCGTGGGTAGCCGTTCCCTTCTCCAGGGGATCTTCCCAATCCAGTGATCGAACCGAGGTCTCCTGCATTGCAGGCAGATTCTTAACCATTTGAGCCACCAGGGAAGCCCTATGTATATAAATACCATGTCTTTATCCATTTATTGGTTGACTGTCATGTGGGTTGCTTCCATATCTTGGCTATTGTAAATAATGCTGCCATGAACATTGAGGTGTGTGTATCTTTTTGAATTAATGTTTTCATTTTCTTCAGATATATCCCCAGGATAGGATTAACTGGACATGTAGAAGTTGTATATTTAGTTTAGTTTTTGAGGAGCTTTCATACTTTTTTCCCCAGTGGCTGCACCAATTTACATTCCTACTGACAACGTACAAGGGTTCCCTTTTCTCCACATTCTCACTGACATTTCTTATTTGTGGTCTTTTTGGTGACAGTCACTCTGACTGATACGAGGTGATGTCTCATTGTGTTTTGAATTGCATGTATCGGATGATTCGTGATGTTTAGCTACTTTGCATGTGCCTGTTAATCATCTATATACCTTCTTTGTAAAAAATGTCTATTTAGGTGTTCTGCCCATTTTTTAATTGAGTGTTTTGTTTCTTGACATTGAATTTTATGAGTTGTTTATATATTTTAGATAATAACCCATTTTGAGTCATATAATTTAAAAATATTTTCTCCCATTTGGTAGGTTGTATTTTTATTTTCTCAAAAAGTTTCCGAGTTGAATTAGGTCCTATTTGTTTATGTTTGCTTCTGTTTCCTTTGCCTTAGGAGACAGAGCCAAAAAATATTGCTAAGATTTGTGTCATAGAATGTTCTGCCTAAGTTTTATTTTAGAAGTTTTATGGTTTCCAGTCTTATGTTTAAATCTTGGATACATTTTAAGCTTATTTTTGTATATAGTGTGAAAAAGTATTCTAATTTTATTTTTTACATGTAGCTGTCCAGCTTTCCCAGCATCACTATTGAAGAGAATGTCTTTTCACCACTGTATATTCTTGTCTCCTCATTGTAGATTAATTAACCATACTTGTGTGAGTTTGTTTCTAGGCTCTCTGTTCTGTTCCATCAATCTCTGTGTCAATATTTGTGCTAGTGTGGTATTATTTTTGATTACTGTAGCTTTGTAGTATAGTCTGAAGTCAAGGAGCATGATATCTCCAGCTATGCCAAATATGGATTAAATCTAATTGTTACTGATGTGAAAATAATATCTATACTTTCTTCAATAAATATTTCAATATTATATAATTTATAATAGATTTGACCTCTTTTTATAGGTGTTATCTGGGCATAGTAAACACTGAGAAAAAATACTGAGTTCCTGATCTTTTTTTTTTCCCCTCTACTCCATGTCTGAATCTATTTTATCAGGCTTTTTATTCCCGTGGGTTGGCTTCTAGCTCTGACTCTTAAGGTTGAGTGTGTTATCGGCATGGGTGCATTGCTTTGTGTTTTGGGACTGATATTGCATGAAGCCAGTGGCTGTCCAGTCCTCCTCCAGTGGAAAGAAGAGGGAGCAGACTATTCCCACCTTAAGTCCCCTAGCCTTGATAGACACTTAAACTTCTCTTCTTCCTTTCTCTCTCTGATATCAGACACACCCTGGGAAAATCACCTTCACAGAATTGTTGTAAGAATAATGTGAGATTATACTGCAGTTTTTAAAATTACACATTTGATGGATACATTATTAAAAAGGGTGAAAATGCCTTAACAATATCTCCCTAGTATACTCAGAGAGATCCTCCCAAGGATTGTGGTTGGAAAGGGTTTGACAGTTAAAAACAGAGCAAAATTTTTTATTGCTTGAAGACAAGAATGAAGCCAGTGATGAGGCAGAAAAGAGTTCAGATTCAGATCTTTAATTTCACTTTTAGGATCAGATGAACTAGGTGACCTTTTAGAGAAAGAGTTGGTCCGTTTGCTTCTGCATTCCAAAAATGGTGTGGGTTTAGATGGGCGTTCCCTCCCCTGCTGACAATCATCTTTACCTCATGGATTTCAAGGTGTTGGTCATGCTTCAATACATGAGCTACAGAAGCCTGGGAAAATGATTTCATTCTTCTTTGAACAAGAAACACTTACAATTTTCTAACTACGACCCTTCATGTGTTTCTTTGTTACACGTAAAGTAGAGACTGGATGTCAACAAGATTTAGATTGAATCTTTGTGAAAGCACCTTTGTCTTTGTAATACCCATTAGAGCTAGACATTTTCCATACCAACTTTCCTGAAGCATGGTACCATGCAGTCTTTGATGTATACTCTTTAAACATACAGGTTTATGTGAAAGATTCTTGAACCTGTGTGTTTTGGAAACAGGATGAAAAAAGGATGGAGAAGGATGGGGGCAAGTTTCCAGTAAATTAAAAAATGACTAGCATGTCAGTTGTGATTTTGATTCCTGCCAGTTTGGCTAATGTCTCAACTTTTGAAAAACACTCAGTGAAAACTTTTTTTTTTCTCTCATTTCCAAATCAGTCATGAGAAATGAAAGAAGAGGAAATGGTTATCTACAAAGTGTAAAGCACATTTTCTTTGGTGCTGAATTTTAGCCTGGAATGAATTTTTATGACCACATTATAAACCTCTGAAAATGGAGTTTAGTGGAAGTGCTGAAATGGCCTTAAATATATTTTACTGGCAAATATGCTCCTGGAATGATTTTTGTAAAGGTAAATATATTAATTTTATGCAATCCATATGTATGTGTGTTTTAAAACATTTGAGGGGTTACTTATTTTCAGCATAACTAGCACGTAATCAAAGGTGGAACAGAATAATTTGGAGAGTTTTTCAAGAAGAAATTACACATGCTGCCTGTCAAAGACTCTGCATAATTCATTTCATTCTAATACTGTGATGCATTTAGCTCCTTACAATCTAAGCACCAGGGAAGATAAATCAGTCTGGTATGATTCCAGAATTTCCTCCTCAGAGACCAATACCCATTTCATTTCTGATGAGAGTATTCAATCAAAGTGTGGGAAAAAAATCTCTTTTTCCAATCAGCATGTATGTGGCTCTAAATCCAACAATTAATTTGAGAATTAAGAAACAACAGAAGTGGATTTTTCCACCAAGCAATATTATATTTTTTGAGTGAAATTTGAAAGAATAATAAAAACGTTATGATCTGTATATGTAATATTTTAACACAGGACTCTTCATTTGTAGATACATTCTTATAATAAATTATAAGAAATAATAAAGTTTGAAGAAAATAGTATCTTCCATGATAGACATCTGATTTTCCTCCATCTTAAGGTACTGTAGACTAATTTGACCAAGTTGCTATGGCCAAAAAGAACCTTCACGTTTTTTGCAAGTTATCCTCTGTTGCCACCAAGGCAAGAAATACCAACTGAGAAAACAGTCTGGGAGAAAATCATAAACAGTTTTTATAGGAACTTTTGAAGTAGATTTTAATTTTGGATGCTTCTGCACTTGGATGCAGAAGGAAGAAAGAAAGTAAGGTAAGAAAGAAGAAGGAAGAAAAAGGGAAACCTGCTATTTAGATAGATTGTGGAAAGTGTTTAAATAGAAACTTATGGGAAAAAGAAAACCGTTTTAATAGATGCCTCCTCTAAAGTATGGTCCCGTGAGACTCTGTCTTCATCAGACCACACCCTGCTTTGTATTTGTTCTGGGCACCGTACTTCAGAAGGGGTGATGACACAGGTATACTGAAGGAGAGTGATGCAGTTATGAGGTGTCTAAAGACAGTAGATGAGGGCATGTGGAAAAGACCTTACTCAAGCCCACGAAGAAAAGACTAAGTAATGGAATATGATACCTTCTTCAAGTATTATTGAAAATAGGATTTACTCTGGGTGGCTCTTAGGAGGAAGTATGAGGACTAGTGGTTCTAATTAAGCTAGGTGGATTTCTCCTCAAAACAAAGTAAGAACAGTTTAATAGTTAGAATTCTTTGTAGCTGGACTATCTCACCATATGCTAGTGGGTGAATTTCCTGTCACTGAGGCTTTAAGGAGAAACTGAGGGGCTTAGTCAATGGCAGCCCACTCCAGTACTTTTGCCTGGAAAATCCCATGGATGGAGGAGCCTGGTGGGCTACAGTCCACGGGGTCGCTAAGAGTCAGACACGACTGAGCGACTTCACTTTCACTTCTCCCTTTCATGCACTGGAGAAGGAAATGGCAACCCACCCCAGTATTTTTGCCTGGAGAATCCCAGGGGTGGCAGAGCCTGGTGGGCTGCCGTCTATGGGGTCGCACAGAGTCGGGCACGACTGAAGTGACTTAGCAGCAGAGGGGCTTAGTATGAATTCATTAATCATGTGAACTGAATACTACATTAGACTCTTTCTGACTGTGATGCCCTCCATATATTTGAGGCAGCTGTATGTGCAGAATCACTCTTTTCTGGGAGGAGGGGATATGGGTGGAATATATCAACACTGACATATCCTGAATCTCTGACTTTCCTGTGTGAAGTACTCGAAAGTTGCATGGAAGTAAACAGGTTTCTGAAATAAGAGAAAGTAGACTTGTTCTTTGGAAATGATCACTAAAGGAAACCTAAAATATCTTTGAATCTCACTTTCTACTCTACTTTCAGATAAAAGGGAACATTAAAGTAAGAAACCCTGGGAAGAAAAGAAATGCTGTTGTGACTTATAATAAGGGATCTTTGAACACTGGGAATATCTGGGTGACAGTGCAAACGATTCTATAGCTGTCACGTCATGTCTAGATGTCACATCTACCTGCTGTAAACCTGAGGCTCAGTAGATTATCCACTCAGCTTTGACCTAGCATGCTCTCTGGTATGTGGGCAATGAGTTTCCTGCAACAACTTGCCTTCTTGTTGAACAGCATTGGTAAGAGAATTTATTGCAATAATGAGGATAAGGTATTCATTCTGGCTTATTGTAGCCACTTAATCGTTTCTGTTTCTGTTATTATAAAAGTTGTGATTACTCAGCTACACAAACTATAAGCAGGTTACCCCCCTTTTCACAGTGGATGTTAAAACTGACTGTAGCTTCTGTGAATTTGGGTGCTTCTAAAACATTTTGGTACATGGAACTTACCCTATACCAATTAAATCAGCATCTCTGTGGATGGAACCTAGGCATTATTATTAATTTGTCTAGATGATTCTACCGTACAGGGTCGAGATTCACTGTACTGTTTTGGGTATACCATAAACAAAGCCATATACCTAATTAAAAAAAATAGTTGTTTGATTTAATGTGATAAAAATATCTAGAAATTATATATCTTGTATATATATAAATTAGATATCTTATATCTAAAAATACAAATATGTAGAAATAGCTAATCACTAATTTAGATCAGTGCAAGGAATAAACATGGAACAAGGGGAAGCAGAATATTTTTCCAGTTTCCCATTCTTCCTGATTTATTTACATTTCAAAATGAATCCTGATGGAGGCTTTCCTGAACTAAACATAAAACAATAAATGAGCATGTTCCAATAAAGGAGCTCAACACTATTGGAATTAGCAACATATTGGGCTAGTTTGTGAGTCTGTCTGGCTAAAAGAAGATGCTTCATGGGGAGGTATAATTCTTATGAAAGTAAACAGACTGCAGAATATCAACCTGGAACCATTTCTTAGTGTATAACAAGAAGGGATCCTGAGGATAGGGACAACGTGTATCAATATTGAGTCTTTGTCACATACACTGACCCCCAAATAATCAAAAGGAGTCGTAATATGACAGAGTATGTTGACTCACTCAAAAGCAATAATTTTATGCAGAGAAGTGTGCTCTTATTACTGAACAGCCAGCAGTTGATATGTTCAGTATATAATTGAAACCGAATATAAATTTATTAGCTACCAACCAGGGTGTCAATAGTGAAGCAGGAACTACTGGAAATAGAGATAAAAATGTGTGAGAGTACTATTGCTATTTTGAATAATTCACTGGTAGACGAAATATGTCCATGTGTCAGAACTGTGATATTCTTTCAAAGGAAAGTTATCTTCCTTCTTAGCCTGCATCAGTGTGCACCTCTGCTTTCCACCCCGCCTCCCCCAAATAATAGTTCTTGCTACTAGACAGGGTAATGAGGAGTAGGGATTTTGTGGTTTGAAGCAGGCTCCCTGTGGAATTTCTTTGAACTACAGAAACCCTGCTACTTGCTCTGTCTTTCTTGTTTTTACCAGTTTAGCACAAACGTTGCCTTTCAATGTGACTGCATGTTCAAAGCAAAACATAAAATTGTGTTAGTTTAAAGGACTCATTAATTTCCTTTGTACTCCAAATCCTCTGCATTAACAATTGCAATATGCTGATTCTATATTCAGACTTACTCCATTTTGGTTGCTATTAACTTCAAAGGAAACCTGGAAAAAGAGTGCAAGAGAATTAAATTCTTGTGTTGAAAAATTAATACATTACTGACAACTGACCCACTTTTTAGTTTCTCTCACTTATGAAATTTTAAAGTTTTTCTATTGTACGACAGATCTGTGGTTAAACCTGTCCCAGTGTATTGCTCCTTAAAGATTAAACCTTGTCCCCATCAAGTCGGTGTCATTCTGTGAATGCTTGTGGTATGATTGCTTTAATATTACCTTCAGAACTCTCGATTGTCTCCCTGGTTTGTGTGTGTATGTGTCTATATAGGTATTAAGCATAAAGACATTTCGTATCTAAAATTATTAACTAGGAACAGAAACTAGTCAATTCAAGGCAAAGGATTTTAATTTATGTTGCTGGTCTTAAAAAGCATCCATTACTTTAAATAATTTGTTAACTTTCACCTTATTGGAGTTGTCAGTGTATATAGATATTGAGCCTGAACTTCTATGATTCCAGTATTAATAATATAAATGTCTCTATAATATATGTGTGTAATTCAAATTCTTTTACTGAGAGAAATAACAAGGTTATCAATTTAGAAAAATGAATGTATATAGTGGCCCCAAATTAGTAAAACCTTAATGAATAAGTTCAAATCATTTATTTCCTTTACCATGATGATGATAAACTGATATTTTGCAGTGACCATTTCTGAGAAAGATAAAAGGCAATGCCATTGCTAGGTGATATCAATAATTCATTCATACGATACTAAGCAGAAAATTTAAATCCCAAGATTTAATTTGATTTTTCAAGAACATCTATATCTAGCATGCAATTGATATTAATTGCTTCTTATGTTTTTTCTTCTTAGCAAAATAAATACCTTTGCTATAAAATGATCTTCAAATATCTGTTTTACAGTTTCCTAATTTAATTTACCATTTTAGTTCCACATCTCTATAAACAAAACCAAAAAAAAAACACATGTAGGCATAAACTCAAATTATCCTACCAGCTTTTCTCTATTTTTTTATTAAGTTTCTCCCCAAAGACTTGAAGCTCATAATTGTGTTTGCAAAATCACTTTACTTGAAAATTAGTACATCCTTCTGAACTCCAAATTTCTGGAGGAATATTTTTTTTCTGGGGGTGGTGAGCATGCTGTAAAGTCTGAAGGGTTTTTATCTTTTAAAATAATGGAGACTTTGCACTGATGGTTCAGAGGGCTGGTGAAGCCCTTGAGTGCTGTGTTCTCTGCTAGATTCAGAGACAGTGCTCTTGGGAGCTCTACCTGTTGTAATCATGTGATGTGTCTTACGATTCAGTTAGTCAGTAGAATCAAGTAAAACCTCCACATTAGAGCTTACCAATATTTCTGCTTCATCTCTTGCCCTGTTACTCCTTAAATAAGTATTCCCTGCAAACTTAGGAATAGGTGGCTATTTCTCTTCTGTTTATATTGTTTTATTGTGTTTCTCGAGCTTCCCTGGGAGCTCAGCTGGTAAAGGATCTGCCTGCAATGCAGGAGACCCTGGTTCCATCCCTGGGTCAGGAAGATCCCCGGAAAAGGGATAGGGCCACCCACTCCAGTATTATTGGACTTCCTGGTGGCTCAGACAGTAAAGAATCTGCCTACAATGTGGGAAGCCTGAGTGTTTGATCCCTGGGTTGGGAAGAGCCCCTAGAGAAGGGCATGGCAACCCACTGCAGTGTTCTTGCCTGGAGAATCCCCATGGACAGAGGAGCCTGGTGGGCTACAGTCCATGGAGTCGCAAAGAGTTGGACATGACTGAGCAATTAAGCACTGTACAGCACATCGTGGTTTTCTGTGTAAATGTAAAAACATCTCTAGCCAAAAAAAAAAAAAAGTGCAACACTAAGTACAGTTAAAGAGTTCATGAAATGCTTAACGTAGCAGACAAAGATGAAAAAAAAGCAACAAACTCTAATCCTGCAGAGACTGGTCAGGTGGGAATCAAGTGAAGACCTGCAGTCATAGCATAGTCACTGTTTAACTCCAAGTTATGATTTGCTCCAGTCCTGTAACTATTTCAGGAGAAGCCCATGCTCTGGAAGTTTATATATGGTATCCCAACATTTAAACTTTAGCTTAATTTACAAAATTCAGGTAAAATGATCTGTCAGGAGGATTTAGCTTAGAATATATCAACTTATTATTTTAAAACCAAGCAATGCTCATCAGTGAAGATATTCACATATGTAATAGAATGTGAAATGGAAGCTAGCATCTCTATGCTTAAATTTTTCCTTTTCCTTCTCCTGATATATCTTGGAAGTACTGTAAGTAGCTCTCCTCATCATCAAAGGTACTCCATGTCCATTTTTTTTTTTATGGCCATATTCTTAACAGCTGTATCAATCTAGTAAGACCTTAAAATTCTCTTACATTTAGTTTCTTTGTGCATGAGACTGAGAATGCTATTCAATTATGTGTCAGTCAGCATCATACAGTTTCTTGCATTTAAGTGTTCATTTTAATTTTTTTTTTAATTTTTATTTCCCTTAAGTCAAAATAAGAATCAAATTTGCTTCATTGTACATAATCACACAGGTTGAGAGCTGATTTGCAGACCTCTGAATATCTCTCCTGTTGGGCTGTGAGGACAATAATGTTAATACCTTTCTGAGAGGTGTTGACTTCAGCCATTCAAACTCATGCTAGGCTCAAAGTTTCATTATAGGCAGACATTGGCTTTGTAATTTTTATATTTTTCCCGCTTGCTCCATCATAATGAACACTAATTGATGACCTCCAAGCCTTAGGAGGAATTTCTCAGGACTTTACCTGATCAGTTTTCCAGTTGTATTTTAGAAGCATGGACAACTACAAGGAAGTATGAATTAAAGAGCTTTAAGGCAGTCACTCTTACTAGATTATCATATTTCCAATAGTTTCCTTCAAATTCTTATCTGTCTCTTAATAATACTTCCCTGTGTTCATAATAATTGAGAATAGCTGGACTTAATATGAGAGCAGAGTCCCCCTAACTGATTTATTAACACAGTGGTAATTCAGTTAGTGAGTATGAGGGCTAATGCTATCACTACAGCTTCTTCTCAGAATTTTCTAAGATTTTTTTGAAATATTTTCAAGACTGTTAGGAAGTAGTTATTTTCATCTCCCTCTTGAAAAGGTTCTCCATACCTCCCACCCTTACATTCTTGCTTTGCCTCAGTCTTTATCTCATGATTTTGGTCATTTGTATTTCTTCTATTCTGCCATTTCCCTGGTTTCTTGTCATCTAAATAAAGAAAAATGAAACAAAGGCTTGCTCACAATTTTAAATCAATCCTGGAAGATGATAGCTCAGTTGAAGAATTCGCCCGCAATGCAGGAGACCCCAGTTCCATGGCTAGGTTGGGAAGATTCGCTGGAGAAGGGATAGGCTACCCACTCCAGTATTCTGAGTGGCTCAGCTGGTCAAGTATCTGCCTGCAGTGCAGGAGGCCTGGGTTCAACCCTGGGTTAAGAAGATCCCCTGAAGAAGGGAAAGACTAGCGTTCTGTATTCTAGCCTGGAGACTTCCAGTTGGACGCGACTGAGCGATTTTCACTTCACTGGAAGATTCTAAAGTTCTCAATAGGCTACTCAGATCAGGGAATGATTTTACATTATGTTGTCATGCCCAGAGCTTGCCTAAATGTGATAGGTGAAACTACCATCATCACCAAGTAAACAAAGGTCAATACAAACTTGAGTACCTGGATTCTAAGAGGAGACAAAGTGAAAGCTGAGTTGCTTAGTCTCATGTTTATCATTAAGGTACTGAAGGGAGGAGAGAATCATCCCCTCCCTTTCTCAACCCAAAGAAGCAGTAGTAGATAAAATTGGGTACAGTTTCAGGACAGCAACTCACCATGTCTATAGTAGGCAGGGTGGCTGGTATTAAGAGTCAAATACTTGACTTTCTCTTTTCCTTCTCTTCCATCAGAAAAGCTGTTGATATAAGAGTGAGGTTGCTGTGCTGTGCTTAGTCACTCAGTTGTGTCTGAATCTTTGCAACCCCATGAACTGTAGCCTGCCAGGCTCCTCTGTCCATGGGGATTCTCCAGGCAAGAATACTGGAGTGGCTTGCCATGCCTTTCTCCAGGAGATCTTCCTAACCCAGGTCTCACACATGGCTGGCAGATTCTTTACCATCTGAGCCACCAGGGAAGCATAATAGAGACTTAGACAAGAGAAATTTTAAAATTCAAGAGATGCAACTGTAGGGACCTGAAGAGTGGTCACAAAAATGTAGTTTTATTATCATGAGGAAGAAAGCAAGAGAACCAGGATGTCAACAATAGTAAGAAAGATTTTGGTTATTCAGTTGATGTGCTTCTTTAACTTAAAAAAAAAATGGTGGAAGAAGCTTGCATGTGCTTACAGGTTGTGGGCATGTGAGATGAGGAAGACCTGGCAGAGAAAGAAAGCATACAAGAGATTGAAAAGTAACCATGAGTAAGTCTCAGAGGGTATTGGTCTGAGCAGAGGCGAAATGGTTGATCTTGCGGTGTAGACAGCACTAGCAAGAAGAAGGTTTGTGGGTAAAGACAATGACTCGTGTAGATGCAGGAGAAAAAATCTGGGGCCTCCATTTCTTCATAGGGAGAAATAGAGTGCTTGAGGAGACAAATGAAGGGTTGGAACAACCATTTTGGGAACTGGGAGAAGCTGCTGAGTGGGGTCATCTGAAAAGAATGGTGAGGGATACGAGCATTTTTTAAAATTTAGTATGAAAATTTACGGAGGTGGTGAGGAGAAAAGACCAAGAGGTTAGGAAACCACGAGTGCTGAGGAGAAACTGCAGGTTGAAATGCTCAGATCACTGGCTTTCGTAGGCCTGGAGCTCTCAGTCACCTAGTTTACAGAACCCTGAGTTTCTCTTTTGAGATATAGATCAATTCTAGGAGTCTGTTTGGAAGGCAATTTCCTGCTGAGTTGAAACTGCCTTGAGCCTTGAGTGCAGTTTGAAAAGTTTGCAAGTAATAAAGGGCTTCAATGAGGGAGGAAATGGAAAACCATTTATATCAACAAATTGATAAAGTCGGTTGGCCTCTAACATATCCATTAACTAATTAGACACAATTTCAATGCAAGGAATTTGTCTCAGTGTTGTTGCTCATTTGGAACTGATGAAAAGTGCTTTTATTCTGTGTGCTTGTAACTTCAGCAAGTCACCTTTGTGCTGAGTGCTCAGCCACGTCTTTCCAGCTCACTCATCTGTGGCTCAATTTAATGAGACCTACATCTTGCTGTGCAGTAGATTGGGGGAATTATTGTAATGATTATTAAATCATTTTCCCAGGTCTTTTTAATCTTTGAAATGTTTAATTTCCCAAATCCCAAATCATCTAGTAAAATGAAAAAGGCTTCAGAAGCAACAGAGCCCCCCTACCTTTGCCTAAAGTGCATGTTTTCCCTACCATCTCCTTGATATTTACCGACATCCATTATGGAAATTACAAAGCAGCAGTAACCCACATCATGAGGTTCTTGCTGTTTGTTTGGAGATCTGAGTTTGTATATGGAGAAAGTGAACCAGCACAAAGCAAAAATCCTTTCAGGGCAAAATTTTACGTCTATGTTGAGATGGAATATAAAGTCCACAATTCTATTATTTGGAAGTTCATATATAAGAAAAAAGTTTTTTTTTTTTTTGGCTGAACTCTGAAGTTATTATTTATGAATACCCTAATTACAAATTGTGAGTTGTTTTAAAAGACATTTGGGAAACTTCCTTACGGTCTGGCATTTATAGCCAAGGTGAACACACAGTTTGTCCCACAAAGTCATTCGTTTACATAGGTTGTCTCTGATGTAAAAATTAATAGTGTCTTCCTTTTACTTTGGTTTAAAAGATTACTTACTTGTATATTCATCTTACCTAGGTATAGCAAGTGTGCATTATATTAAATACAGGATAGCAGGTGGGAAAATAAATCCTACTTGTGAATTTGGATAGTTGATCAACTTAGTTTTCCTTGAAGGGTGTGTTGTAAAATGATCCCTCATACAAAACCTCGCATTTTAGAAATGGTAAGAATGCCTGAATTTATACAAATTCTCAAAATATAGAAAAATATGATTGCCAGTGCAGTTGTGCCAATCACAACTTGTTACTAAATTTATATTTTATTTACTGTAAATTTAATACATTGAAAACATTGTCAAAAGAATATCTTGAAAATGCTGCATATTTTCTTCCATCAGTAATGGTTAATTGGAATGAATCATTCCAACATTCAGAAAATTAGAACAGTCACCTTTGAAAAATGGGCTGTTTTTGAGAAACTCATTAGATCCTTTTATCACTTTTACTTAGAAAATATTGAAATTGCTTCTGAAATAATCAGTGTATACTACCAAACTCAAGAGGAGCATGCTATATCAATATGAGCTCAAAGGGCAACTAAGGTGTCGGACATTGTACATAATTTTTTTCTTTCAGTCATTTCCATGCAAATTCTGAAGGATTAGCAAAGTACAAATGAAAAATGCTATGTTACTTTAAGAAGTTGGCCAGTTATAGTTCTGAGAACAAGATGGAGCCTATAGGGCATAAGCAGAAATCCTAGGTGAAAAAGTGCAAGTTCTTGACTTTATAAGGAAAAAGAGGAAAACTGTATGCTGAGTTTGCTAAGATCTCTAGTAAGAATGAATCTTCTATTGATAACAGTGCAAAGAACAGAAAAAAACCGTTCCTTTTGCTGGTATCTCCTGGCATCCTTAAACTATAAAAGTTACAGCCACAGCTCATGATAGGCACTTAGTGAAGGTGGAAAAGGTGTTAAATTTGTAGAGTAAGATCTTTTGAGAGAGACAGAGACCACATTCACATAATTTTACTATAATACACTACTTTACTATATTATTATTAATGATATGCATTACAGTGTTTAATTTATAAATTAATTATCATAGGTGTGTATGCATAGGAAGGTCTCTGTAGGATTCAGTATTATCTACAGTTTAAGGCATTTTCTAGGGGTCTTGGAACATATTTCTGTTGGATAAGGAGGGACAACTCTATGTATGTATGTATACATTTATTTTCATAAATTTTCACTCTGTCGAACTAACACTTGTATATTTTGGAAGTGGGAGGTCACAAATGCTGTTAAAGTTTATTTTATGTTCTCTTAGCATGTTGTACATAAGTGTTCTAGCACCTCATTATAGAACAGAGGCTGACAAACTTCAACCTATTGGCCAAGTATAGTTTGCTACCTATTTTTGTGCGACTCATGCTCTCAGAATGATTTGTATACTTTTAAAAGGTTGAAGAGAAAAATGAGAAAAATAATAGTATTTTGTGATATGTAAAATGATAGATCCAAATTCCTGTGAAGGTTTCATTGGAACACAGCCATGCGTGTTCATTTGTATGTTATCTATGGCTTCTTTCTCCATATGATGGTACGATTGACTGATTAAAGCATTATGAGATGAAAAGTCTAAAATATTTTCTGTTTAGTTCTTTTCAGAAAAAGACTGATTCCCTCCTGTATAATATGGTGTACTTGGCATCTTTTATATTGTTTTTGGCTATTGGGGTTTTGGTTGAAATTGAGAGAGCTTAAGTTCCATTTTAACATCTTGTAACATTACATATGGAAACTTGAAATATCGTTACTATCTTAATTTATGACTGTTAAATCAATGTGACGTTTTCAATGACTTGCTCAGTTCAGCTCAGTCACTCAGTCATGTCCAACTCTTTGCAACCCCATGAATCGCGGCACGCCAGGCATACCTGTCCATCACCAACTCCCGGAATTTACTCAAACCCATGTCCATCGAGTCGGTGATGCCATCCAACCATCTAATCCTCTGTCATCCCCTTCTCCTCCTGCTCCTAATCCTTCCCATCATTAGGGTCTTTTCCAATGAGTCAACTCTTCGCATGAGGTGGCCAAAGTATTGGAGTTTCAGCTTCAACATCAGTCATTCCAAAGAACACCCAGGATTGATCTCTTTTAGGATGGACTGGTTGGATCTCCTTGCAGTCCAAGGGACTCTCAAGAGTCTTATCCAACACCACAGTTCAAAAGCATCAATTCTTCTGCACTCAGCTTTCTTCATCATCCAACTCTCACATGCATACATGACTACAGGAAAAACCATAGCCTTGACTAGATGGGCCTTTGTTGTCAAAGTAATGTCTCTGCTTTTGAATATGCTGTCTAGATTGGTCATAACCTTACTTCCAAGGAGTAAGCTTCTTTTAATTTCATGGCTGCAATCACCATCAGCAGTGATTTTGGAGCCCCCAAAAATAAAGTCTGACACTGTTTCCACTGTTTCCCCATCTATTTCCCATGAAGTGATGAGACCAGATGCCATGATCTTAGTTTTCTGAATGTTGAGCTTGAAGCCAACTTTTTCACTCTCCTCTTTCACCTTCATCAAGAGGCTCTTTAGTTCTTCTTCACTTTCTGCCATAAGGGTGGTGTCATCCGCATATCTGAGGTTGTTGATATTTCTCCCGGCAATCTTGATTCCAGCTTGTGTTTCTTCCAGCCCAGCGTTTCTCATGATGTACTCTGCATATAAGTTAAATAAGCAGGGTGACAATATACAGCCTTGATGTACTCCTTTCCCTATTTGGAACCAGTCTGTTGTTCCATGTCCAGTTCTAACTGTTGCTTCCTGACCTGCATACAGGTTTCTCAAGAGACAGGTCAGAGGGTCTGGTAGTCCCATCTCTTTCAAAATGTTCCCCAGTTTATTCTGATGTTAGTTTACTATTATTGTCCATTTAGGTAGAGATTTTAAAGAACACAAATAATATGCTATGCTTTCTTGTCAGGAATATTCAGGCTGGAAATGTTATCACAACAGGCCTACATATCATATAGCATTTAACTTCTGTTATGATCCAAAGTTTAGGAATCGAGGCAGAAGTTACTAGGAACTCCAAAATATTGGTGGTTTTTTACGAAATATTGGTGGTTTTTTAGTAGTTCCTGGTGGGATGAATACTCTAAATGTGTTCATTTGGTTTCAATTGGTTTTAATTTTTTCTTAAAGTTTTAAAAGGGTAAAAATTTGTGACCATGGTATTTAAGCAATTTATACTGAAGTATGAGTGCTATCTAAAGAAACAAAATAGAAATCACGAAATTACAACAGATGAGAAGAAATGCTAAATGGGAGAGTCATAAATAAGACATGGGTTGAATTTCCCAGCAACCCCATCACCATGTCATTCCACAAAATAATTTACAGGATTGTTTCCAGAATTTGAAATTTGGCACAGCTGACTATTAACTATTATATGAAAACTCTTTAAGGTTTGAAAGTGAAAGTGAAGTCGCTCAGTCGTGTCCGACTCTTTGCGAACCCATGGACTGTAGCCTACCAGGCTTCTCTGTCCATGGAATTTTCCAGGCAAGAGTACCAGAGTGAGTTGCCATTTCCTTCTCCAGGTGATCTTCCCGACCCAGGGATAGAACCCAGGTCTCTCACATTGCAGGCAGACACTTTACCCTCTGAGCCACCAGGCAGACCTTTAAGGTTTAGGCAAAAGAATTATAAATCTGCTCTGACCTTCACTGGACTACTTGATACTTTCAGAGAATATCTTTCATTTTGCATTCTTTGTCCATTAGTTCAGATTTTTTTAGGCCAGTGGCACATTTGCCACCTTTGTTTTTGAAATCTTACTTGGTCTTCAAGAGCCAATTCAATTTTACCCCTCACCAACTAAGCAAATTAATTGTACCTTCTCTTATACTCTTACTGTTCTCTTATAGTACTTCATTGATTTTTTCCAGTGTTTTAAAGGCATATTTTGATTTGCTATACTTATTTTCATCTGCATCTTGCTTTTTGAGAGCAACAATCATGTCTTGAATTCTCTGTCTTCACCAAAATGCTGGTACTTAACAGGTTTCACAGAAGCTAGCTGTTGAAAAAAATATGTGGACTTCTAAGCTTAAATTTAATAAATTTTAAGCATATGTCAGAAAAGTGACAGTAAAGTGAAAGCTTTACTATCAGGTCCATGCTTGCTCTGTCTAGCTAGGTACTCGTTTATAATTTTGTGAGATATAATCAGAGGGTAAATCTTGAAGAGTTTGGAAAATATGAGTATCCCATATGCATACACATAAGTTGAACTGAGTCAGAAAGTCCAGAGTCCAAAAAGTCATTCATATAAATCAACATGCAGAGCACTACCAGATGACAGTGAGTTTCTATAAATAGTGTTCTTACTATTTCCATGGAGGTTGAATTGTTGATGGGTTTGGCTTTGCCGATTAAGCTTGGCTAAAATACTCTTCAGCAAGAAATTGAGTAATTTCCTTTATGGAGTTCTTTCAAGTTTTCGTTATATATATTTCTGCTTCAGAGAGTTTCAGGCCCAGAGTCCTGCATAAAAGAAGTAAAATTGTCTATGCAGATGGTAATTGAGTCTCATTTAGCAAGTGCTTACAATCTGACTTAATTTTTGTCACTTTTATCGAAAAAAAAAATGCCTATATTAAAATGGCACCATATTATTATGTGAAGAAACTGGTTCTAAAAAAAAAGAGTTTTTTCAAGAGTCATAATAGTGTTTTCTGACTAGGCATTTAAATAATATATTGTTGATTGACTTAATACCAATTGAGTAAGTCAAAAGAAAACATAATAGAGAAATAACAGCATTGTGGAAGTTCATCATGTTTGTTCAAAATCTATTTATTTGTATCTATTCATATCAAATTACCCACATTTCTTTATTTGCAGGCATTTTACAAGCTGAAAAAGAAAAAAAATGCTTCACGTTGAATATGGTCATTATGCAGACTTATTTGGAAATTCTCCATCTCATTCCCCAAGAATAGCCAAATAATTCAGTACAAATGTTCCCAAGGTATTATTAGTCATTGGTTTTAAATTTTACTTTCAATACTGTTCTTTAGATATCACTTAATTTTCCTACCTTAATTTTTCCAGTTTCTAAATGCTATGACTGTGACTGCCTCAGGAGAGTAAGTGATAAAATTTCATCAAATTTTATTTAAAAATATATTTGAATGTTTAAAATGAAAAGTACAAAGAATACATTACATAGAGTGTGATTTCAGGTAATGACAACATAACTTACTGTACTTGTCCATTCCAGTGGATTAATCCTATTGCTATATGTGTCATCCCCTGGAATGGCATGATGAGAAGAAAGAGTGCATCTTAGCCAGCATCCTGGCTTATTCACGATTGAAAGCCGTCTGGTAGACCTAACACCCATACTGCTATGTACTAGTTTGTGTGTGGAGATTGTTTTTCAGAAACAATGGAATTTGGATAAAGACCCTTTTCCCACTATCTATGAAGGGAGGTAGTGGGAGATGAGGCATTGAGATGAAAAGTATAAAAAAGAGTGAATCAGTTTCTTTATCATGATGCAAATATTTAAGGTAGGATGTAGAATGTGGCTAAATAATGGTGTAATATTCTATGGATTACTTGAGGTGTCTTTTTTCCTGATTCACATTTCATTTTTATCCCTTGACCTTTCCTGATTTCAGATGTTGCACGTGAGCAATCCTTTGTTTTAGGGAAACTTATTATTGTATAAGCAGAGAAGAAAGATATCAAATCTTTTACTTTTATGCTGTAAAATTGTTGTCCAGGTGTAAGACAGAAAGACTATACAGTCAAGCAGAACCACCTTTCCTTTCAGAAGAGATGAAGATCCCCTGAATTCAGGAGGGAAGGGAAAGGTGGAACAGAAGAGGAAGGCATTGGAAAAGGATTCTTGGAAAGAGATGATGAAGAAACTAAGAGGTCTTTTCTCACAGTTGTCAAGGAGATCTCTTCCTCTAGGTCCTGAGCTCCATAAGTACACTCTAAATGGATCACAGAGAGAGGAAATGAAATGTGAACAACCTGAGTTTACTTTCAAGGGTTCAAGGTCAGCCTTAATTTAGTTGTTGTTTACCTTCTCAGTTGTGTCTGACTCTCTGCGACCCTACAGACTGTAGCCCTCCAGGCTCCTCTGTCCATGTGATCTCCCAGGCAAGAATACTACAGTGGGTTGCCATTTCCTTCTCAGGGATCCTCTCTACCCAGGGGTCAAACCCTTGTCTCCTGCATTGGCAGGCAGAGTCTTTACATTTGAGCCATCAGGGAAGCCCCACCCTTAATTAGCAAGATTATATTTTACTCTTCTTGAAGAAATGGGACTTCCACTTAGAGAGTGAATCAGTTTTTTTAAAAAGTTCACAAGTTGAATTCCTACAGCCTTGATTGGGCTTCACTTACTACTGAGATTTAACTGTCAGCGTCAGTTTAAGATAAGGACAAATAGCAGATGAGTTTTCAGTGTTTCCTTGCTGCTTTTGCCTTATTGTTAACGCCTTGCTTCCTCTAGTTCATTTAGCTATAACATAGAATTGAACTCACAGTTTGCGCAGTGGCCATTGCCACCATGTCACCTTCCACCCCATAACAGTGTCTTTTCCCATGTACTCTCCTTTCTCGGTGAGCAAAATTTATTTACCCTTCTTGTGTAAGATTCTCTTTGGGCACTGTAATGTCATCTCACAAACCAGTTAGATGCAACTTTTGTTTTCTCCATCTTGACAGATGTGAGGAATAATGTATCAATATTTTATCTGTAATGATTGCTAACTAGATTAAGATTCTCAATTGGGTTTCAGAGGTAGGTGTATTAAAATTCATGGTCTATGTGTGTGTGGAATGGATTTTAGAGGAAAAAGAAATCTTAACACTTGATTTTAGTATTGCATACTACTACTCAATGATCTGTAGCACACATCTCAAATCCTTAGCAAGTCATTTCTTGCTTTGGCATGAACATTGAACAATTAGCATGCTATAGAACACTTTACTGAGTATTTGCATTTTAATAAGAGAGTTTGGAAAATGTACAATTTGTGGAAATAGCAATTGATTTGTTTGTATGACAATAAAGTAAGAGGAACCCAGATAAACAACCGGTGATCAATTTAAGAGAAGTGTGTAACATCTAAAACTGATGGAGATATTCCCTATGCTATAACTGTTAAAAATTTATGTGTTCTTCATACAAGATACATTCAAATTTAGATGAAAGTGAAAGTCGCTCAGTCGTGTCTCTTTGTGACCCCATGGACTATATATAGTCCATGGCATTCTCCAGGCCAGAATACTGGAGTGGGTAGCCTTTCCCTTCTCCAGGGGATCTTCCTAGCCCAGGGATTGAACCCAGGTCTCTCACACTGCAGTCAGATTCTTTACCAGCAGAGCCAAAAGGGAAGCCCAAGAATACTGGAATGGGTAACCTATCCCTTCCCCAGTGGATCTTCCCAACCCGGGAATGGAACCAGGGTCTCCTGAATTGCCAGTGGATTCTTTACAAATGAGCTTTCAGAGAAGAATAACATATATGAATGTATATATCTTATAAATACATGTATGAAAATGAAAAAGTGAAAGTGTTACTCAGTTGTGCCTGACTCTTTGTGACCCTGTGGACTGTAGCCCTCCAGGCTCCTCTGTCCATGGAATTCTCAAGGCAGGAATACTGGAGTGGGGAGTCATTCCCTTCTCCAGAGGATCTTCCCGACCCAGGGATTGAACCTGGTTCTCTTGCATTGCAGGCAGATTCTTGACCATCTAAGCCACCAGGAAGCTATATATATATATACACATGTAGACACATATGTATATAAATATATGCAACATATGCCCTACATATATGGAATGCAAAATCAAGTGGGCCTTAGGAAGCATCACTACGAACCAAGCTAGTGGAGGTGATGGAATTCCAGTTGAGCTATTTCAAATCCTAAAAGATGATGCTGTGAAATTACTACACTCAATATGCCAGCTAATTTGGAAAACTCAGCAGTGGCCACAGGACTGGAAAAGGTCAGTGTAGATACCAATGCCAAAGAATGCTCAAACTACTGCACAGTGGCACTCATCTCACACACTAGCAAAGTAATGCTCAAAATTTTCCAAGCCAGGCTTCAACAGTATGTGAACCGTGAACTTACAGATGTTCATGCTGGATTTAGAAAAGACAGGGGAATCAGAGATCAAATTTCCAACATTCATTGGATCATAGAAAAAGTGAGAGTTCCAGAAAAAAAATCTACTGCTGCTTTATTGACTACACCAAAGTCTTTGACTGTGTGGATCACAACAAACTGTGGAAAATTCCTAGAGAGACAGGAATACCAGACCACCTGACCTGCCTCCTGAAAAATCTGTATGCAGGTCAAGAAGCATCAGTAGAACTGGACATGAAACAACAGACTGGTTCCAAATCAGGAAAGGAGTATGTCAAGGCTGTGTATTGTCACCGTGCTTATTTAACTTATATGCAGAATAAATCATGAGAAATGCTGGACTGGATGAAACACAAGTTGGAATCAAGATTGCTGGGAGAAATATCAATAACTTCAGATATGCAGATGACACTACCCTTATGGCAGAAAGGGAAGAAGAACTAAAGAGCCTCTTGATGAAAGTGAAAGAGGAGAGTGAAGAAGTTGGCATAAAGCTCAACATTCAGAAAACAAAAACCATGGCATCCAGTCCCATTACTTCATGGCAAATAGTAACGAAACAGTGGAAACAGTGGCAGACTTAATTTTGGGGGGGCTCCAAAATCACTGCAGATGGTGACTGTAGCCATGAAATTAAAAAACCTCTTACTCCTTGGAAGAAAAGTTATGACCAACCTAGACAGATTATTAAAAATCAGAGACATTACTTTGCCAACAAATTTCCATCTAGTCAAGGCTATGGTTTTTCCAGTAGTCATGTATGGATGTGAGAGTTGGACGGTGAAGAAAGCTGAGCACCGAAGAATTGATGCTTTTGAACTGTGGTGTTGGAGAAGACTCTTGAGAGTCCCTTGGACTGCAAGGAGATCCAAACTCTATCCTTAAGAAAATCAGTCCTGAATATTGGAAGGACTGATGTTGAAGCTGAAACTCCAATACTTTGGCCACCTGATGCGAAGAGCTGACTCATTTGAAAAGACCCCAATGCTGGGAAAGATTGAAGGCAGGAGGAGAAGGAGATTACAGAGGATGAGATGGTTGGATGGCATCACTGACTCAATGGACATGAGTTTGAGTAAACTCAGGAGTTGGTGATGGACAGGGAGGCCTGGCATGCTGCAGTCCATGGGGGTCACAAAGATTTGGACATGACTGAGCAACTGAACTGAACTGATGCCCTATATATACAATCTATGTTATATACTATGTATAAACACACACTTGACAGATATATGTATATCTCAAGGACCATTGCTTACAATTATTTCCTGACTTCTCCATTTGTGTCTATGGTATTGGTCTCTATTTTTTATTACTTTGTTGTCTGGTTAGAATCCTTTCTTGTTTACCTTACATTCTGGAATAGCCGCCGTAATTTCCTTTTTCCTAGAGAGGTGAGTGATATATTGGCTGAGTGTGGAACTCTAAGTTTTCAGCCCCCTTTTTGACTTGTGGATGTGATTACAGCCTTTTAGCTTTGTGTATTGAAGCAGAGTAACAATCTTCCAGCACCATTTGGTATACCGTAGGTGAGGGATATGGGCATATTAAAATGTATTAGCAGAAGACTGATCTCAAATATTCCCTGGCATACATAGATCTCTTACTGCATAATTTTCCCCAGTGTTCAGCTTTAAGATTCTATGCCATGGCTTCCAAGCCTGGTCTCAGGTAGACTTTCACAGAACCAAGGCATTTCTTACTCTAGCAGCTATTAAAGCTAGGAAAGGAAGATAAACTGGAATCATTAGTGGAGAGAAATGAAATTGCATTCAATTGCCATTTTCTTCTGCTGTATTTTTTAAAATTTTCATTGGAGTATAGTTATTTTACAGTATTTTGTTAGTTTTAGGGGTTCAGAAAATTGATTTAGTTTTATAGAGACATGTGTTTATTGTTTTTCGATTCTTTTCTCATATTGGTTATCACAGAATATTGAGTAGAGTTTCCTGTGCTATACAGGAGGTCCTTTATGGTTATCTGTCTTATAAATAGTCTTGTATGATAATCTCTAGGTCCATCCATGTTGCTGCAAATGATATTATTTTTTTCTTTTTATGGCTGAGTAATGTTCCGTTGCATATATATACCACATCTTCTTTATCCATTTCTGTTAATGGATATATAGGTTGTTGCTTACAATGTCTTGCTATTGTAAATAGTGCTTCGGTGTACATTATGTTGCATGTATCTTTTCAAATTATGGTCTTCTTCAGATATATGTCCAGGAATAAGATTGCTGAATCATATGGTACTTCTATGTTTAGTGTTTTAAGGAACATCCATACTGTTCTCCATAGTGGTTGTACCAATTAACATTCCCAACAAGAGTATAGGAGGGTTCCCTTTTCTCCACATGGACTACAGCATTTACTGTTTGTTGACTTTGCCAACTGTGTCTTGAAATAGAAAGCTGCAGCTGTTTTACCTACAGTTAGTTCATCGTTGCAAACGAGTATATAGAGTTAATGCTGATACCTTTGAATTAGTCCTTCCTATGATCAATCAATTAATCAATAAGCATAATCTAGTGTAGACTCATGCTATTCTATTGGAATTTATGGCTGCTTCTAATTTGCTCCTATACACATATGGATATAACTACATAGTTTTACCTAAGGAGAGTATAAGTCTCCAGTGAACACTTCTCAAAATAGGAAAATAATAACATACAGAGGGTAAAAGAAATAGAAGAGAAAGTCTAAAAAGCTCTTAGAAGTCTTTTTACTTTGAGTGGGCATGATGCTAATGGAGCAGATAATAAACTCTCTTGAGGGTCTAGACAAGGGCTGTTTTCTACTTGTCACGTATTTCAGAACTAGTGTAGTCACAAGGCATACTGAAGGACTGATAAGTATGCCAAGGTTCTAGCTGCTATATTTTCACAGCTGGAACCAGGGTAGAGCTGCCCATATAAGTATGCATTATCATTTACATTGGAAAAATAGCCATAACATCACTGACTTTCATTCTCAGTTTTATCATACTAAGTTAGAATTATGCATGTTTTCTTCTATAAGGGAAATGATTTGGAAAAACAAAGTCAGGAAGATGATTTTGTAGACATGCTCCTTTGAAAATTCTGTTCAAATGCTGATTATTTGAAACCCGCAGAGTAGGTGAAGAAGGAAACATCTTAAGCCCATGTGATGCTCAAATACTAAATTATATTGCCTCTCACTTTAGCACTGGTGAGCACTGCTTTGTTTAGTGTATTGACTCCAGATGCTGTGACACACTCAACTCATTTAAGAGAGCTCAGATTTCCTGCACAGCAGTTCAGTGGTTGCATTTTATATGTAATATATATGTCCCAGCCCCATAACTAATGGCTACAACATGTATATCTGAAATAGTACTTCCATTCTGTTCCCCAGTAGGTACCACTCAAACTACTGGGGGCTGATGTGTTTAAAATATCAATAATTGAAAATTAGAGGTAGTACAGTGAAGTATTTGAACCACACCCCTAGAAATATAATTTGAATAATTTTCAGTGGTGAATAATTCCATTTATTCTTTCCCTCATTTAATTCCCTTGAAAAATCTATTAGATAAGTATTGTTGTTACCAGTCACTTGCCTAAGATTATATAGCTGGTGCCAGAGCTGGGATTTAAGCCTAGTAACCTGACTCTAGAATCACTGCTCTTTACTGCTTCATGAGCTTTGAAGCTTTCCTATGATTACTCTGTATCTGTAGCTCTGTATCTCAGTTTTCTTAAACCTAAAATTGTTGTTGTTGCTATTGTGTCTCTAAGTTATGTAAGGGATAAATTAAGGCTGATAAAGCATGGAGCAGCTGGCACACAATACATATTCAAAGATTAGCTACTGTTATTATTACAACAATTAAGTATATATTATACAAGCTATGAGTCTAAGCATCTTATTTTATGTATCTTACAATCCAGGGGATGGTAGATATCAAATAAAAACTTACAGGAGTGATCTGTGCTACTAAGGAAAAGTGTAAGGTACCTTAGGAAAAGACGATGATGGTTTACTGTAATCTTTAGTCAGGGAAGTTTCCCCTCTGGAGGTGACCTGTAAGCTGTGTTCTGAAAGCTGAATTTAGCACTAGAATTTTCAGACTAGAGAGAAGCAGGAAGAAGAATAATCTATAAAAATACCATAGACTCAGTCCAGGGCTGAAAGATACAGGGTCTCCTAGTCCAAGTAAAGATTCTAGGTTTGTCCCAAGAGCAACTGGAGGAAATTAAAGAATTTCAACAGGAGAGTGATATGGTCAGATACAAATTTAAAGATCACTCTGAATGCTGTGTAAAGAATGGATTAGATCTAGACAAGACTGGATGTGTAGAGACCAATTAGGCCATTTCAGCAGCGCCCATGAGAGATTAATAGTGATCTGAACAAGGGTGGTCCTGGCGAAGTCAAGAACTTTCGAAGAATAGGAAAAAGAATGGATAGGTGAGTTGTGTCCTTCTGTGTAGTCCTTTCTTCGTGTTTTGTTTTGTTTGTTTGTTTTTTTTAATTTCCTACTTTCCACTAAAACAGAACTCTTGTGTAACCACCAATCCTGGACTGAATCTGTTTCTGGGTTAAACTTTTTCCAACCCAGTTCCCTTTTGTCTCACCCTGCAGTCTTATTTCCAAACTCAGCTTTAAATGTCCCAGCACTGCCAGCACCCCACCCCCCTTCCTTACTTGTACCTTCCCTCTCTTCAAGGAGATTCTGGTGCTCTTTTAAGCAAATATTCTTCTACACTAAATTTTTGAATGAACACACACTCTGTATTTTAACATTAGAAAATGACCTTTTCAATAAAAGTCTGTCTTGCTTAGTCTACTTGGATGGAGATGGTGCAGTGATTTGGTTCCATTTACTGACTGAATAACAGATGAGGTGATTCTTCTATGCATTTCAACTAGTAACCACTTCTATGGGTGAAACTGGACAGTTCGGTTGAGAGCCTTGACTACTAGTCTGATACTTTACTTTTCTTTATCGTAGAGAAGTCAGAATGACTTTAGAGCAAAAATACATGATTAGGCCACATTTTAGGAAGACCAGCTTGTGGTGGTAGTTAGAATGTTTTGGAGTGGGAAATAGAGTAAAAGTCTGCTGCTGCAGCTAAGTCACTTCAGTCGTGTCTGACTCTATGAGACCCCATAGACAGCAGCGCACCAGGCTCCGCCGTCCCTGGGATTCTCCAGGCAAGAACACCGGAGTGGGCTGACATTTCCTTCTCTAGTGCATGAAAGGGAAAAGTGAAAGTGAAGTCACTCAGTCATGTCCAACTCTTAGCCACTCCATGGACTGCAGCCTACCAGGCTCCTCCGTCCATGGGATTTTCCAGGCAAGAGTACTGGAGTGGGGTGCCATTGCCTTCTCCAAGAGTAAAAGTCTATACCAAAAAAAAAAAAAAAAAGTGTGGTGAATGGACAAGTCATGGATTCAAGGTTACATAAATTTGAATTTTGCCATGATCATTTAGGGCTTCCCAGGTAGCTCAAATGGTAAAGAATCTGCCTGCAATGAAGGAGCCTTGGGTTTGATTCCTGGGTTGGGAAGATCCTCTGGAGAAGGACATGGTAACCCACTCCAGTATTCTTACCTGGAGAATTCCATGGACAAAGGAGCCTGGTGGGCTGTACAGTCCATGGATTTGCAAAGAATGGGACACAACTGAGAGACTAACACTAACTAACTAACTATGGTCATTTAATCAACAGATATTTGAATTTCTATTATTTATGATAATGAGGTGAATTTGGAAAGATAACCAAGGGTCAAATTACCTTCCAACTTCTGGCCCATGGTATGAAAATGTAGGTTTTATTATAAGTGAAGGAAGATGACATTAGAAGCCTTCACAAGAAAAGAACATTATTTAAGATTTTTAAAAGATCACTGCAAAGCTTAAGGATGATGGGTTGGTGGAACCTGATACTATGCAAGAAGTGAAAAACCTTAAGAAATCTAATATATCTTCAATTAAATACAAGAATGTAGAGATCTTAAAACATTAAACTATGATACCAGAACAGAATGCCAGTTAAAAGGATTGGATGATCAAGTTGAGGAATCCTCCCATTGGATAGAACAAAAAATTTAAAAGACAGAAAACAGGAAAAAAAGACAAGAAAATCAGAGGGCTGCCCATCTGATTAGCAGGTCCATCCTCCAAATAATAGGCATTCTAGAAAGAAAAAGTGGAGAAAATGGAGGAGTAGAAAGTGTCAAGGAATTACATTTTCCAAAGCTAAATGTTATGAATTGCCAGACTTCAAGGACTCATTGTGTAACCAGCATAATAGATGAAAATGTCAGAACATTTCAGACAGATAGCCCAGGATTAAAATAATAAAGTTTCATGCAAATTTTCAGTATCACAGTGGCTTTAGACTTTTTAGCAGCAATACTGAAAGTGAAAAGATGATGAAGCAGTGCTGTTAAAATACTGAGGGGAATGCTATATATTCTAGAGCTTAGAATATTTTACTTTGCTAAGTTATCAATTAAGAGTAGTAGGTAAAGAAATTTTCAAATATACAGGTTGTTTTAAGTTTATACCTTTTTTTTTTTTTTCAGAGAGACATTATATTAGAGGATGTACTCCACAAAATAAGGAGTAAAGCAAGAAAGAGGAAGCATGGGGTCCATAAAACGAAGCACAGGCTCTAAAGAGAGGATGACAATTGAGAGGGATGCCAGAGTGATTGATACCTGTGTATCAGGTTTTAAGTTTAACCAATCTGGATTGAATTTTTAGTGGATAACAGTAGAAATCTCTGTAAGAAAGTGAGATGAAATTGAGAGACTGTGTAATGTGTTTGAATGTTTTTAAGAAAAATCTCACAGCTGGTAGACAACGGGGGTTAAATTTATAGTAAGTGTTTAGAATAATGAAACATGCATGGCTTGGCTATCAGGAGCATTTATGCATCAGAATAACATAAATATTGCATAGCTACATAATCAAAATTACAATAAAAAATATGTCACAAGGATGAAGGTGTAGGAAGTGAATATGTGGTTTCTGGAAGGAAATGGTAAGAGAGCCAAATCCTCATCTTCTATAGAGGGAAGAGAATAGATAATGTTGCAAAATGAAAAATCAAGAAGTAGTATAGTATATCAATACAACATGTTTTATAGATACACCCACACAAGATAAATACCAAATGAATTGAAAGTGATTATCTCTGAGAAGCACGATATGACTATGAACTAAGGTATTTCTTTTCTAATGTAAATGGAAACATTTTACTTGATTTATTTCAATTACTTATATGTATAATGGATAAAAGTTAACATTAAAATTTTCAAACTACTACTCTTTCTGTTTTGTTAAGAGTGGATTTTGGTGAAGAGGCATCAGAAAGGGAGAAGGGAGAGAGCTCTATCGTCTTCTGGACGATGATATTGCCACTCATCCCGATAACACCAGGGCATTGCAGTAGTAGATGTGGAACATTTTCTAATTTTGTCCAATTACCAGACATTAGAATGGGTGATGGCAATATAGAGTTGTATCAAAGAGGAGAGTAGATTTGCATGTGCTTAGAATCAGTCTTGGAAGTAGAGCCAATAGAACTTAGAGATGAGGAAAGTGGGAGTAAAGGAAAATTAATGAATGGCCACCACTTTGGTAGCATGATCAACTAGGTGGATCATTGCCTTCTATGGTGAGAGCGGTATAAAAATAAGTGGTTTTAGAGGAAAGGCAAGGATTTTTTTTTTTTTTTTGGACATCATGTTCAGTTGGAGTTGGCTACTAGGCATTCTAGTGGAAACCTAAGGAAGGCATTTGACAGCTGGCTACTTGTTAACCTACTTTCCTTGCCTGTAAATTCTAACCTCCTGAGTGCCAGGACTTAGTCATTTTCATCTCTCTTCATAGCTTGTGCAGTCAGGGAGGTAATAGCATTAGATTTGAAGTTTCTGGTTCTCTGTAACTCACTAGTGATAATGGATTCTTGTTGTTTCAGCCTTTCCCCCTACCTAGTAAAACACATAATAATTCTTGTCGCCTAAGTTCCCTGAAGGAATGTTATGAGCATCAATGAGATATCTGTAAAGTATATTGAACTTTTGGGGGAAGAAAGCTGTTTTATAAATTATGAAGTATTAGAGTGTTGACAGGCTGTGAGGTGCTGGCTAGAAATATTCTGTGCTTGTCCCATCAAAAGAAAAATGTAAAGCATTAGATAAAAAAGTGGACCTGTCTTAACGTTGTAAAGGTTGTTTCTTTTTTCTCTGTCTTGCTCTCCCACCACCCCTCATTGTCGTTATCCTGGAGTAGCACTCAGATAAAATGTTAATCCTAAACTGTCTGGTGGGAGATGGGAGGGAAAGATTTAATATGTGAAGTGATTTGAATGAAGATAGTATAATATGTTACAGTTACCAAAGGTGAAGAACTGAAAACAAAAAATGAGAAAGGAAAGCGTAAAAATTTGATGAGGACTGCCATTTGCTGCCTTTTTCTTTTCTGCTCTATTTCATTCTGTTAGCCTCTCTGCACTGCTCTATTCTGGTTTCTTTCTTTCATGTGTTTTGCGCACACCAGCAATACATGAGCGGATTAAAAAGTTTGTCAGTCAGGTTAACATGCTTGAATTTTTCTGATACTTCATATTCTGTGATTATTTCCCTTAATATGAAAGCCCAATAGCATTGCACAGCTTCAGTTTACATATTCTTAGCATCTGATATTGAGAAAGCAGTAGATTATACACCACACTGTTCTAAGCTCCAAATTTATATGGAAGTTTCTTTTATTTATTTGCCGTGAAAAACTAAAAGTAAGCGTGTGCCTTAGGATTTTATAAATGTCAAAGAAAAACAGAAAGCAATTTGACTTAGAGCACAAAGAAATCTTTGCCCTGCTTCTTGCTAGTTTTATCAAGTTTCTTGATACCCCTCTACATTCTCATTTATACAATGCCAATAGAATTTATCTGCCAGATTATTATGAGGGCTAAATAAGATTCTCCAAGCCAGGCTTCAGCAATATGTGAACTGTGAACTTCCAGATGTTCAAGCTGGTTTTAGAAAAGGCAGAGGAACCAGAGAGCAAATTGTCATATCCGCTGGATCATTGAAAAAGCAAGAGAGTTCCAGAAAAACATCTATTTCTGCTTTATTGACTATGCCAAAGCCTTTGCGTGGATCACAATAAACTGTGGAAAATTCTGAAAGAGATGGGAATACCAGACCATCTGACCTGTCTCTTGAGAAACCTGTATGCAGAATTGAAAGAGACGCGTGTACCCCAATGTTCATCGCAGCACTGTTTACAATAGCCAGGACATGGAAGCAACCTAGATGTCCATCGGCAGACGAATGGATAAGGAAGCTGTGGTACATATACACAATGGAATATTACTCAGCCATTAAAAAGAATACATTTGAAGCCGTTCTATTGAGATGGATGAAACTGGAGCCCATTATACAGAGTGAAGTGAGCCAGAAAGAAAAGAACCAATACAGTATACTAATGCATGTATATGGAATTTGAAAGATGGTAATGGTAACCCTATATGTGAGACAGAATAAGAGACACAGATGCATAGAACAGTCCTGTGGACTCTGAGGGAGAAGGTGAGGGTTGGACGTTCTGGGACAGTAACATTGAAACATGTATATTGTCATATGTGAAGCAGAACACCATTCCATGTACTATGCATGGGACGGATGCTCAGGGATGGAGCGTTGGGATGACACTGAGGGATGGGAGGGGGAGGGAGGTGGGAGGAGGGTTTGGGAGGGGGAGCACATGTGAATCCATGGCTGATTCATGTCGATGTATGGCAAAAACTACTACAATATTGTAAAGTAATTAGCCCCCAACTAAAATAAAAAAAAAAAAAAAAAAACACACACACACACACACAAAAAAAAAGAACTGGACATGGGACAACAGACTGGTTCCAAATAGGAAAAGGAGTACATCAAGGCTGTATATTGTCACCCTGATTATTTAACTTATATGCAGAGTACATCATGAGAAATGCTGGGCTGGAAGAAACACAAGCTGGAATCAAGATTGCTGGGAGAAATATCAATAACCTCAGATATGTGGATGGCACCACCCTTATGGCAGAAAGTGAAGAAGAACTAAAGAGCCTCTTGATGAAGGTGAAAGAGGAGAGTGAAAAAGTTGGCTTCAAGCTCAACATTCAGAAAACTAAGATCATGGCATCTGGTCCCATCACTTCATGGGAAATAGATGGGGAAACAGTGGAAACAGTGTCAGACTTTATTTTTGGGGGCTCCAAAATCACTGCTGATGGTGATTGCAGCCATGAAATTAAAAGATGCTTACTCCTTGGAAGGAAGGTTATGGCCAACCTAGATAGCATATGTAAAAGCAGAGACATTACTTTGCCAACAAAAGTCCGTCTAGTCAAGGCTATGGTTTTCCCAGTGGTCATGTATGGATGTGAGAGTTGGACGCTGAAGAAAGCTGGGCGCTGAAGAATTGATGCTTTTGAACTGTGGTGTTGGAGAAGACTCTTGAGAGTCCCTTGGACTGCAAGGAGATCCAATCAATCCATCCTAAAAGAGATCAATCCTGGGCGTTCATTGGAAGGTCTGATGTTGAAGCTGAAACTCCAATACTTTGGCCACCTCATGCGAAGAGCTGACTCATTGGAAAAGACCCTAATGCTGGGAAGGATTAGGGGCGGGAGGAGAAGGGGACGACAGAGGATGAGATGGTTGGATGGCATCACCGACTCGATGGACATGGGTTTGGGTAGACTCTGGGAGTTGGTGATGGACAGAGAGGCCTGGCGTGCTGCAGTTCATGGGGTCGCAAAGAGTCGGACACGACTGAGCGACTGAACTGAACTGAAATAAGGTAATTATTATCATGTGCTAAATACAGTGTTTACTGCAATCTATTTGTGCTGTTTTTTATCATTCTTATTTAGTCATGTTTTCTCCTTATATGTTCATTTAATACTTATGACTTAAGAGTAAACCATATCATGTAGTGCGTGTGTGAAATTTCTGGAGAAATAATACAAGCTGTTTGCAACTGTACACATAGGAAGAGGTTGGTCAAGGAAGAAGCAGAGTGTAAACATTTATTAATCTTTGCCCTCAATCAAAGGTAAATATATAATAAAAAAAATCATGTAAGTTTTAGGAACATTTATAGGGCTTTATAATGAAAGCTGACAAGTTTTTCAAAATGGTCTAATCAATCCTCTATACATATTCTGAAGCTGAAGGATGTTAAATAACCTTCTAGAAAACCAGTTAGGGGTATTCACACTGTACTGGCTATTAACACATTCATCTCAGGCTTAGTTCATGCATGTTACTGTGGAATTTAGTTTTATCATAATACAGTTTTCCTGGAAAATCTATAAGATACGTATGGGAAATAGAACATTTAACTTATTAAGGAAAACTTGGCTTTCAAAACTTAGTGAATAATCCAGTCTCAAGATAAAATAGGGACACCAGTATTTCTTGGCATTTATCAATACCAACTCCAGTTGCCCATCAAGTCAATGTAACATATGTCCTAAGCATTTTAAATTAAATTCAGATCTATTGTAAAGTTAATTGAACATCTTGCAATAAAGAGGAGATTAATCAAATAAAAAAGCTGTTCAAGTACTTCCTTAGTCATACTCAAACAATTTAAACAGGAAGATTTGTTAGAGTTGGACTGATAAATACTAACTGAAGTAGAATAAGTAAATAATCAGTAAACTGGAATTTTAAAAAATGAACAAATAGATCTCAAATTAGTAGTATAATCTTATACTTTAAAAAAACTAGAGAGGTAGAACATATTAAACTCAACAAAAACTGTAGTAAGAAAAAATAAAGATAAAATGAAAATCAATGAATTTGAAAACAAAAAGTAAATAAACAGTGAAATGTAAAATTTCATCTGTTGAGTCAATCAAATTGGTAAATTTCTACTCAGACTAACAACAACAGCAAAAGAGAAGGTAAAATTATCTATAGCAGAGAATTAACGGAGTTCACTACAAACCCCTAGATGTTAAAAGAACCATTAAAAAAAAAATCTACTTCTGCTTCATTGACTAAGCTAATGTCTTTGACTGGGTGGATCACAACAAACTGTGGAGATGGGGATACCAGACCACCTTACCTGCCTCTTGAGTAACCTATATGCAGTTCAAGAAGCAGCAGTTAGAACCAAACACAGAACAACACAATTTCAAAATTGGGAAAGCAGTACATCAAGGCTGTATATTGCCACCCAGCTTATTTAACTTATATGCAGAGTACATCATATGAAATGTCAGGCTGGATGAATCTAAAGCTGGAATCAAGATTGCCAGGAGAAATATCAATAATCTCAGATATGCAGATGGCACCACCCTAATGGCAGAAAGAGAAGAGAAACTAAAGAGCCTCTTGATGATGGTGGAAGAAGAGAGTGAAAAATCTGGCTTAAAACTCAATATTCAGAAAACTAAGATCATAGTATCTGGTTCCATCACTTCATGGCAAAAAGATGGGGAAAAAATGGAAACCGTGAGAGACTTTATTTTCTTGGGCTCCAAAATCACTGTGGATAGTGACTGCAGCCATGAAATTAAAAGATGCTTGCTCCTTTTAAGAAAAGCTATGACCAACCTAGACAGCATTTTAAAAAGCAGAGACATTACTTTGCCAACAAAGGTCCATCTAGTCAAAGCTATGGTTTTTCCAGTAGTCATGTAGGTATGTGAGAGTTGGAAAATAAAGAAAGCTGAGGGCCAAAGAATTGATGCTTTTAAACTGTGGTGTTGGAGAAGACTCTTGAGAGTCCCTTGGAGAAATCTAACCAGTCATTGCTAAAGGAATATTCATTGAAAGGACTAATGGTGAAGCTGAAGCTCCAATACTTTGGCCACCTATGCAAAGAGTCAAGTCATTGGAAAAGACCCTGATGCTGAGAAAGATTGAGGGTAGGAGGAAAAGAGGGCAACAAAGAACGAGATGGCTGGATGTCATCATCTATTCAATGGGCATGAGTTTGAGCAAGCTCCAGGAGATAGTAAAGGACAAGGAAGCCTGGTGTGCTGCAGTCCATGGAGTCACAAGGAGTCGGACACGACTGTGCGACTGAACAACAACAGCAAGGAAATACTATGAACAATTCTGTGTTTATGAAATCAGCAATCGATTGATTTATATAAACTACCAAACTACACATGCTTAAAATGACCAGAATGACAAACAAGTTCACATTCACTCAAATGAGTATACCAAATATTGTAAGAATGTTGAGAAATTATGGGAATCATATACTGCCAATGAGAATGTAAAGTCTTAAAATATTTTCAGAAAACAATCTAACAGCTTCATAAAAGATTAAATTTTATAATACAACAATATCAATTCCACTCCTAGATATTCAATAAAATCTAAGATGTATATCCAACAAAGATTTAGGTTCACATGATGGTAGCAGCTTTATTCTCAATAATCCCCAAACTGGGAACAACCCAAACGACTGTCTATAGATGAGTGAATTAAAAAAAAAAATCATACTATAGCCATAAAGTGGAGTACTTTTATCAATATTAAGGGATACATTTTTGATAAATGCAATAATGTGGGAGAATCTCAAAATCATTATGCTGAATAAGAGAGACATGACAAAAAAGGGGCACACAGTGATTGTTATCATTTATATAAAATCCTAGAAAATAAAATCTAATCTATAGAGCTAGAAAACAGATCTGTATTTGCCTCTAGGTGGATTTGAAGAGAAAGGTGTTTTACAAAGTGACTGGAAGAATATTTTGGTGATGATGAAAATGTTCATTGCTTTGGATGTGATGATGGTTTTATGGATTTACATATATATTTATTTTTAAATCTCATATTTTTGTGTGCTTTACATATATACAATTTACTGTACACTAATACCTCAATAACATTGTGAAAAACAGAAAAAAAATAGACCTGAATAAATGGAAGGAAATACAGAATTCATGAATAGAAGGACTCAACTTTGAAAAGCTGTCAAATCCTAGCAGATTAGTGTGCAATTTCAATGTGATTCCAACCAAAGTCCAACAGTTTTTCTGGAGTAATGTTTAAACATGAGGAATGATATAGAGCCAAGAGTATTTTGGGATCAATTTTGAAAACAAGCCACACATAAGATAATGATATGTTAAAAAGTATGGTATTTTCCCAGGGGTCAAAGAAAAAAATCAGATTAGTGGATGAAAATAAGATTGAAAATGGACTGAAATAGTTTACAGAACTTGACATATGACAGTAAAACATTAAAAATTACTAAACTTGTAAATTCCTCAAAACATAATGATAAGAAAATTGATAATACATTTTCCCAATATAGACTACACTTTGGTGTCTTTCAGAGATTAATTATTCTGAATCCTATTGTCTTTTAAGGGTTCTGTCTGCATTGGTACCCCCAGGAGTGAAGGCTGTCTTGTTTTGTACTCTGCATGCCTCAATTGCCTTGTTACTATTTGGCCACCATTAACTTTGAGCTGGAATCTCAAATGTCTAGACAATCCATATGATACTTAACTATATGTTTACCATGATTCAGAGAAACCTGAAGTCTGGTTTCTTATCAGCGGGCTGTTCAGGCAATTTCACACCAATAATGTGGCTCTAAATTAGTATTACCTCCAAATGTAGGACAGAAAGAAATAAAAGCACAGACTAGACGATGAAGCTGTAGTCCTGTGTATTATATTGTTTCAGCAAATACTATTTTCAAATGCGATGTAGAGTACATAGTCCATGTTAATCAGGCACATAGGGAAACAAGATTCGTTACCTTTAAGAAACATCAGAAATAATAGGCAACAGAAACAAGCTCCTCAACCTATGGATGCAAATTGGAAATATAATGTGAAATGAAAAAGGCAAGCTCAGATGTGATCACCACGACTTGGTGATTATATTGGAAGATCAGAGTTATCTTACACTCATGGTAGCACTATAAACTAGCCATCTGAGAAATGTGGCAATTTGAAAACCTAAGATGTAAATATTTTATGACAGTAAATATATTAGCAATACTAGATCTGAACATGTACCTGAAGAAAAACTATGTAAAGGATGTTTATTTCAACATCAGAAAACATACCAGTAAACAAATTGTGGACTATTCCTGTAATGGAATGCTGTGTAAGTGTTAAAAATAAATGAACTAAACTGAAGTATTAGTAAGAGTAGATCTCAGAAGTGATGTTGAGTGTAAAGACAGTTATAGAATTATAAAAACAACATTAAACATTTATGCAAAGATGTAAAAAGAACATTGACATATTATATATTTTGTGGATCCGTACATATTAAATGTATACAAACCAAGGAAGATTTTGATTTTATCTGTCATGTTTTATTCATTGAAAATGTAGCTGAAGCAATTACAGCAAAATTTTAACATTTGGCAAGTCTGAGATATGGTTCATATCTCTTAAAAATCTTAGTTTTTTTCTGTTTTTTTTTAAAATGTTATATATATATAATGTATAACATATATAATATGTCATATTTAATAAATCTTAAAGAAAATTTATGAAATTTCCAAATACTTGTTGCAAAAGTAATGCTCTTTATAGCTATGCTGTGAAAGTCATATATTATGTGAAAGTTGTTCATTATGCATGCATTCATAAATGTTCCTGGACAAATATATATAAGGAAGGACATTACATCTACAATATTTATTCTTTAAATAAATACATAATTATAATTATAATCTAAATTTTGTTCAATATTGATAAAATATGATTAATATATTTTTATTTTTGTTTTCAATATAAAATTCTGAGCAAGCTTAAAATATTTGTTATAAATCTATTAGGTGAATTTAAAAAAACACTTTCTGTTTTGGAAAAGTACTACAAAATTCCCTGGACACTCTAGATATGGAAAATAATTTTATTGCAAAAATTGAGTTAAACTGATGATATATTTAAAATAGCATTCTGAAATACCAATTTGATATTAGTTTCTCTAAACTATTTATTTTTTCTCAATTTGCATCTCCCTAAGCATCTTTAAAACTCACTAGCTAGATTCATGCATATAGTAGAGAATGCGTGTGTGTGTCTGTGTATGTTCCTGTGGTGATAAGAGAGAGAGATAAGTAACTGGAAACTTCTCCATGTAGTTTGCTAAAACTCATATATGACACTGTCTTGATAACAAAGAGAATATGTAACAAATACTTAGGTGACAGACTCAAATTATAAACTTTAAGTAAAGGTTTATAAAGTAAATATGACCTTTTTATTTTAAGGAAAACACTGCAATTAAGGCTAGTAAAAATAATTTGGCTTTTGAAAATGTAGACATCAGATTTGTGTGAATCTGTTAATAAGCTGATACTTTGGAAATAGGACTGCCCATTTGGGCATAAACTGCCCTCCAAAATGCAGTAGAGCTTTGATTTCATTTGAAACAGCAGTGTGTTCAGTGGAAGATTATAGTTTTTCACCTCAGTTGCCTTGAAGAGTGATTAATGAGCTATCAGTTCAGTTGAGTTGCTCAGTCGTGTCCGACTCTTTGCGACCCCATGAACCGCAGCATACCAGTGAAAGCAGTTGAGTGAGGTTATCAAAATAACTCTTACAGAGCTCAGACCTCGGTGAGAGAACTGTTTGTTGTGTCCCTTCCCTTCCTAGAAAATGGATGTGATGGCTGGAAACCCAGCAGCCATCCTGTGATGCTGAGAGCAGAGGACATGTTCTTAAGATGGTGATAGAAAGGATAAATAATAGGAGCTTAATGCTTTAATGACTTTGTAGAGCTGACATACCAGGATTAGAATACATATACTCTGGTTTACATGAGAAAATAAACCACTAAATTAAGGGAAAAAATTACTGTAGTCAGGACTCTGTTATAATACTAATAGCTGTGTGATTATTGATTAATAAATGGCTTGAAAAATTCATAGTAGTTAATCAAGCTATAAGAATATGCAATGAGGATATGCATCCACATAAGGCTGCATATCTAGATGCATATCCATTTGTGGGAAAGCTAGGGGAGAAAATAAGAATTTGTATATTTTTTCTAGAAATTTAAGTGTCCCAAAAGAAAATCAGATGATCATAGTAAAATACAAAATTACTTCAGTAGTTGAAGTGATGAGAATTAGGAAAGAGGTGTCAACTAAACTGATAAAGGCAGTATAAACTATGAAAGTTAAAAGTTTTTGATGGATGAGCATATGGGTGCTTAAAAATCCAATTTAAAAGTTCTTTAAGGAATATAGGGGAAAGGAGAGAAAGGTCAGTGATAAGCATAAAAGTGGTTTTTGAAACAGTTTAGATAACATAGGCAAAGCAATTTTCAACTGCTGAAATTTGCAAGCAGAATTTTTGAAGGATGCCAAATTTTACTTATGTTTGGTGAGGAAATAATTTACTTTAGAAATGCAGTAGCTACATCAGTAAAGAACAGGGAAGATCACATGATGATTATACTAATGAGAGAAGTAATGCACCCTATGATTTCCCACAATTAGTTAGTATTGAGTCTCAGACTAGAATTCACTTCTAATAACCACATGACATAGAAGTCATAAGATGTATTTTCTAAAATATATATTTAAGATATTTATTATAAAAATATAGATTTATGTTTAAATACAAATTGTTTATTTTACTTGGTCTAATTCTCTAGCAGTGTAAAATACTTTTTGTTTTATGGAGACTTTACCTTATCTGGAATATTTAAATCAATTATTAATTTCAGTTCTAAGAAAAAACTTTATAGAATAAATATAATTGAGAAAGAGAAAAGTTATAACCCTATAAAGCTCAAGTTTTCTGATGCAATTGAGAAGAGAAAACCCAAGATATCTGTTCAAAAATCTTCTATCAATTTGTGAAAATGATAAAACCAAACTAATACACACACACACAAACTTCTAAAAGTTACTTAAAGACATACTACATAAATTAGAAATGGCATCAACTAAGGACAAGTGAGTTTTTCTCAGAGATGAAGTAATGAGTAATATTGCTTCAAATATGCACTCAGAGGGGAAAAAACTAACTTATAACAAGTCCAGATAAAGTTCTCTAACATTAACTTTCACTATAAGTCTCAGAAATGTAAAATGTGTAGATGCAACCAACCAAACAGGAGATGTCTGGTGAATTCTGTGAAAACGGCAACACAGAAGCAAAAGATTTCAAAGTTTGGAAAAGTCTGAAATACAGTAAGAATTTTGGAAGCTAAGGTTAATGTGAAAATTTAACTCTAAAATTGGTCAGGTGTGGTAAGCTGGAGTAATTACAGTGATTTTGAAAGTACTGTTACTAACGGCCTTGTCTTTCACTGTGCTCATGCTTTCTTTTCTACAATTTTCTTGCCATTAAACATTTTTTCCATCTTGACTATATTTTACTTACCTTCATTTTCTCCATTGTGCTGGAAGTGCAAATGTTATCTCTTTAAGAACTACATTTCCCTTCTTACTGGAAAGCAAAAATAGAAATAAATATATACAATGCATACCTTAATGAGATAATAATACATAACCACTTGTAACCAGCACATAAATGGAAACAAAATTTTACCAGCCACCACAAATGTTCCTCCACGATCTGGTGCTGGTTATAAACCTAAAAGCTGTTACTCTGACTGCTATAGTGGTCACTTCTTAATGTGGTTGTATAGTTCTATCACTCAAAAGTGTATCCTTATACAGTAGAGGTTACTCTTGCCAATTTGGAAAACGGGTTATATTTTTAACTCTCTTTTAATCCAGAAGGTCCTTTTCCATTCATATTTTTTTCTTTGAGTTATCTGTTGAAGAACAAAGGATATTCGACCTGTAGAGGTGGCTGGTCTGGATTTAGTTGACTGAATATTAATGATGCGGTTCAACACATTTCTGTGTGGTCTACACATGGACACTTGGATCTAGAGGCATTTTCCAACTCAGATTCTATCCTTTTAGCAAATGCAGAGGTGGTGTTCTGTTCTTCCATCAGGGGGAACTTCATATTTGGCTGTCTTTTTGTGACATCACAGTTGTTACTCTTTACTATCTAGATCCACTTATTAATTGGGGATTGAAAATCTTTCAGTTTCTCATTTACTAGTAGGAATACTTCTATGAAGGAATTCTTTTTCTAATCTGTTAATTGGTTATCCAGTGTTGAATGTGTATAAGGCAGGATGAATACTATTTTTAAAGATAATGAATTCACTATAGTTCTCCAAAGGGATTGATTAAAAAAAAAACATTATTAATATATTAATTTAAACTTTGTCATTGCTTTTTTGAAACTCAAAAATCTCCATCTTTGGTCACATAAGACCTCTTCACTTTGTCTCTTGACTCTTTTGGATAGGACCTGGTAGTCTTTGAGTGTGTCCTCACTATCTGGACTAAGATGTTTTATAGTCAACTTGTATACTTCCTACCCCACATCTATAATCTGCCATTTCTCTAGAATGCTTTTTTTTTTTAAATTAACTTTTAAATTGCTACTTCAAGAATACAATCTAGTTATTGTGGATGCCCACTGATGATCAGTTGCTCATTATATCTGAGCTTCTTCATTGGATTAGCTTACAATAAGTTTGTCTGTATTTCAATCTATATCTATATTTATATCTACAATTATATGCATGTGATATGCTTCATAAACTGATACTTCAGGATAATCATGTTTAGGGCTACAGGTTTTTATCTGAAGTCTCTTATGTTCTATTTCTATCATCTTTTCCACACTGAGATTCTTGCTCTCAATGGCATAATGGTTGATAGAATTATATCATAATTACCTGGGCTTTCTTGGTGGTTCAGACGGTAAAGAATTTGCCTGCAATGTGGGAGACCTGGGTTCTATCTCTGGGTCAGGAAGATCCCCTGGAGGAGGGCATGGCAACCCACTCTATTGTTCTTGCCTGGAGAATTCCATGGACAGAGGAGCCTGACGAGCTACAGTCCATGGGGTCACAGAGAGTTGGACACGACTGAGTAACTAAGCACAGCACATAACTACTCAAATTTTGTATCCCACAGCACACAGAAAACAGCCTCAAACTAACAATACCGAAAATATTACCACTTGTATTACCACAACATTTGCTAGGAAGAGTCTCCAAATATTTTTAACAGCTTTATTAAGATTTAATTTATGTACATGAAATTTGGCTGTTTCAGATGTAAAATTCAGTGGTTTTTGGTATCTTTACAGAGTTGCATAACCATCACCACAATTAATTTTAGTGAAGTTCATTCTTCCCACAAAGAAAGATTGTCCAATAGTGGTCACTCCATATTTCTACTAATCTGCTTTTCTACATATTTTGCCTTTTCCACACTTTTTCCTTTTCTGGGCATTTCGCATTGATGATATCATGTAATATGTGGTCTTTTGTGTCAGGCTTCTTTCGCTTCATTGAGATTAGTCTATGTTGTAGCATGTACCAATTCTTCATTCTTTTTTATTGCTGAATGTTTCAACATTTTTAGATATGCCACATTTCATTTATCTACTCACTAGCTGATGGACATTTGGGTTGTTTCCACATTTTTACCATTATGAATAATGCTACTATGGACATTTTTGTACAAATCAATCTGTGGTCACATATTTTTATTTCTCTTGGATAGATGCCTAGGGTTGGAATCGCTAAGTCACATGGGGAATCTATTTTGAACATTTTGATAAACCGCCAAACTCTTTTCCACAGCATCTGGCTGTACCATTTTATAGCACACCAGCAGCACACAAAAGTTTCACTTTCTCTACATCCTCATCAATACTTGTTACTGTCTGTCTTTGTGTTTATAGCCATTGCAATAGATGGAAAATGGTTCTGATTTCTTGTGGATTGTGAATTTTGTTGTGATTTTAATACATTTTTTCCTGGTGAATGTTGATACTGTGCATCTTTGCACTTGCTTATTAGTCATTCTAATATCATCTTTGGTGAAGTGTTTAATCAAATATTTTGCTGATTCTTGAATAATATTTCTTGTCTTGCTATTGAATTATTAGTGTTTTTCATATATTCTGGATACAAGTTCCTTATCAGATACATGATTTGCAAATATCATACTTTGTTGGTTTTTCTTTTGACATTTTTTGTTTTTTTAAGTGTAGAAGTTTAAAATTTTAATGCAATCCAATTTATCTTTCTTGTTTTTTTCCTGCAAGATCACTTTTAATGATTATATAAATTATGATGTTGTAAAACCAAATCATCTGTCCATGGGGATTCTCCAAGCAAGAATACTAGAGTGGGTTGCCATGCCCTCCTCCAGGGTATCTTCCTGACCCAGGAATCGAACCCAGGTCTCCCACATTGCAGGTGAATTCTTCACTGTCTGAGCCACCAGGGAAGCCCCATATAAAATATGATGTTTTAAAACCAAATCCTCAGTTGTTGGCCACTTAGATTGTTTCTGTTTTTTAACCATAATGTGTAATGTTATGATAAACACTCCTACCAACCTCCAACAGTTTTTTAATTGGAGGATAATTGAACCCAGAGATAAACCCAATTTAACTTTTTAAAAAATCATTTATGCTTTTGGTCTTGTTTCTGAGAAATCGTTGCCTAACCCAAGGTCAAGAAGATTTACTGCTATGTGTTCTTCTGAGAGTTTTACAGCTTTAGATTTTACTTTTATGTTTATGAATAATTTTGCTTTTATTTTTGCATAGAGTGTGAGGTAGGGGGTCCAAATTTATGCTTTGTGTGGGCATATCTAACCATCCCAGTGCCATTTCTTGAAAGACTAGTTTTTTCCTCCATTGAATTTTCTTGGCAACATTGTTACAATTTAATTGACATAAATATATGAGTTTTTTTCTGATCCTCAATTCAATTCCATTTATCTGTATATCTATTTGTATGTCAGTACCCTGTTTTCTTGATTATTACAACATTGTAGGAAGTTTTGGCACCAGTATTGACATATATACACTACTGTATAATATAAAATAGATAACTAATGAGGGCTTCCTATGTATCACCAGGAACTCGACTCACTACTCTGTAATGACCTATATGGGAATGGAAACTGGATAAGAGTGGATGTATGTAAAACTGATTCACTTCGCTGTGTAGCAGAAACTAACACATACATATATACAAACAAGGTCATGTCATAGATATCTTTAAAAAAAAAAGTGACTTGTAACTTGCTTTAAAAAGTAAAAATCCTAGTTTTTATAAAACCTAGGATCATTTATCACAAGTATCATGTATTCTATACTTTGGATAAACACTGTTTAGAGATACTGTTTTGTGAAAATAGCTACCCTGGCAAGGAACGTGAAATTCCATGATCAGTGTCATCAAACATTTTTATGTAAGATGGGTCATATTTAAGTAATAGATTGGTTGATAGGTGTCTGGGATCACAATGGTGGGACTGAAGATAAAATAAAGGTCATGCAGAAGGAGAAGAAAAGTGAAAAGTGGCACTGGAAAATACTGTCTAGGAGAGTGTCAAAGTGTCTTATTTGTACTGTGAATTGCATTTATCAGTCAACACTAGCTGAGGATACAGCATGACATTTCTTCCTTTGCTTGTAACTGAGAGAGATGAATATAGTAAATCGAGTTTTCCTTAAAACTACCTTTCTATTTTTAAACTACCCAGTCTTAATATCAGTAACCACATAAAAAGCAATAGATATATGGTTACCATTGTTGTGAATAAGGTAATATTAACAGTTTTAGGGGAGTATTTGCTTCAGCAGAACAGAAAAATTACAACAGCATGCAATATTTCTTTCCAGGTGTGCATATGCATACATGTTAAGTTATTCTGTTTCAGCACTTCATGAATCCCTCTCAAGCCAATCCATGGTGCTAGGGAAAAAATGCATGGTTTAAAGCATACTTATTGAATAATTGAAATCTTTGAGAAAAAGTGCTGTTAAAAGGTAATATATGCTTATTTTATTAAGTGGGTTTTTACCAAGATCTTTTTTGACTTTAGGTTTGGATTACATATTTCTTAAGAAAATTATCCTCAAAAAACAGAATCCTCATGGAATTGTAATACACAGTTACTGGAATATTTATTAGTTTAGGTGAGAAACCTCTGTTACTTCTAAATTTCTAAATGGCCTGCTAGTGTTTCCAGTACTCTTAGGCTTTAGTTATCTTTAGTTTTGTATTTCCACAAATGCTGAAGAGTTCTCATATTCTACTCAGAGTATCTCATTAGAAAATGAATGCATATAGTTTAAAATTAAATTGGTCTTGCAAAGAATATTTTTCTGACTACATAAAAGTGGTAAATATTGCACAAATCATGTTAGCTATTACATTTATAAAACATCTTTTGCCGATGACTTCAGGGCTGGAGAGGACACAGCTGCAGAGACTATATGCTCTCCTTATATTTAATTAATGTAAAAATATATTGTAATTCAAGAAGAATTCATAGTGTGGTATATAATTTTCGATGCTGTTAACTACCTCATAACAGATAAAGCCTTGCTGTGGTGACTATACAAGATATCAAGTATAAAAAATTAAATTATGATTGATGCTTGAAATTTTTATACCCCAAAGATCATTCATTGTATGTGGACCAAAGAAATACATTATTGAATTTAAAATAAATAAAAGACAGCCTTTTTCCCCCCAAATGCTGTAAGATTTGCATATGAGAGTCTAGTTTAGGCCATAGGTGGAGGTAGATATTTGTCATTGTTTTTGTAATTTGAATTCAAATTCAGAGCTAAGTATAAGAGAAAAAACAGTTCTTACTTTGAAGATCTGAAACCTTTGAAAAGCAAACAAACAAACAAAAAGCCTGTCTTATATGATTTGGAAAATACTTAATATTGTATATCTCAGAAGGGACAGATGAAATAATACAATGTTTTAAAGCCTATCCAAAGTGTTGTAAACATTTTCTGGCCTGGAACTCTGTATTATATAGTAATAAGAGATGAAGCATTACTTTCAGGGTTAAATATGGTTGAATACTCTTGCTCTGATGAAACAGTGGTTAAAAGTGAGGTTTGTAGGGTCAAAATTCTTGGGGTGCTTTGTGGTTCCACCACTTACTAAGATTTAACCCCAAGCAAGTTACTCAGCTGGGGCTTCCCAGGTGACTCAGTGGTAAAGATTCCACCTGCCAGTGTAAGAGATGTAGGTTTGATCCTTGGATTGGGAAGATTCCCTTAAGGAGGAAATGGCAACCCACTCCAGTATTCTTGCCTGGGAGATTCCATGGACAGAGCTGCCTGGTGGGCTACAGTCTGTCAAGGGGCAAAGCGTCAGACATGACTGAGTAACTAAATCACCACCACCACTAAGTTACTCAGTTCTTTACCCATCAGTATATAGCTTTTAGATTTGCTGTTTCTTACAATTAAATTTCATAGTACTTACAAAGTGCTTAAAATAGTGTAAATAGTAAGTGATGATATTAATATGTGTTTTAAGTTTCTAGTTTCAGGTTATTTTCTACTCAATACTGTGTTGAATATTCAATCAGTGCTCATTGATTTAATGCATGTATCAACTGATTGTAGCTTACACTGGCTACTTTCTTATTTTATTAATATAACAGAAGTGCAGAAGCTAGTGGGTGCTGCTTTCTGATTAATTAACTCCCACAGAGACTTCTGAAGTCCAGATATGCCAGGTTAGGAGGCAGAAATGATGACCACAGGCTACTTTTCATTAAAGCTGCTAATTTTTCACTGGAAGAAAGAAATGGAAGCAGAACAAGTAGGTATTCAGATACTACTGAGGATCTCAGCTCTTCTTATCTAGAAAAGTTGGTAATATGAACATAAGTTTGGACCATTAATTAAAAATACAATTCTAGGTTAATCAGGTGATTATTTAATTGTCTACCTTCAGGAAATGACATGCGGTAGTTTTTGGGATTTGTCATTGATAGAAAAACTTCACCTCCCTGTACATGGTCCCTGAGGAAGAGCTAATTAGTGACTGTGAAGTGCTCATCTAATTCGCTATGCTTCATTGTCATCAACGGACTGTAATTTAGAAAAGCACACTTATTTATGAATAAACTTTCACACCTATACTGAAAATAAATTGTTAGCTCATGCATCATTGCCAGTCTCTTTTTGTAATTTCTGAGCATAGATTTAAAATCATTGAAAAACAAATTAGGCGCACTTGAGAATGAATTCAATAGCATCACTGAGGCTACTCAGTGTCAGGCAGTGTTTCAGGCACTGGAAATACAAACACAAGCACAATAGGCTGACTTTTCTCAAAGATAGCACACAATCAAAATATTTCATTGCAGTCCTTGAAACAACATATCTTCTAGTAACATGACCTGGGTTCCAGCATCACAGCTTTTCTCATAGCTATGGTGACCTGGACCAGTTGCTGAGACTGTGCATGTGTAATGGGCATTAGCTTCTTTATTCTTCCCACCAACACTGTCAGACAGATACCATTTTGTCCCCATTTTCCACATTCCAGAATGCAATAGGAGACAAAGCAACTTAGAACCAAATTTGTTGTCTATATTTAGCAACTGTAAAGCACTGTATAAAATGAAAAATGCCCCACCCTTATGTACTTCTGGCCCAGTTAAACTTTATCCTGTTTTTTTTTTTAATGTACTTTTAAACCACCTCACATATTATTTATGAGGTAGGAAATGTGTACAGTTTCCTTCACTGGCTTCTGTGATGTAGTAGGATCTTGGGTTTTCTTTTAACTTCTGATGACTTCTCTAGATGTTCTGCAGACTCAATTTTCTAACTTGCATTAATTTTCACATGGCTGGAGACAGTCTTCACTTCCTCCTCTATACTCAATCTGGTCCATTCCCACAGCCTTAACTTCTACCCATATGCAATTTATTTACAGTTTATTATCTCTCATTCTGTCCTCCTTTCTGAGTATGTATGAGATGAATACATTCATCCACCTCCTAGAAATCTCATGGTGGGACTTGAACAATTTACTCATTATTTCTACCCATATCCTACGATGAAAGAAAACAAGGTTATGGTCCTCTTTTATTAAATAATGCTACCATTCACACAATTTCTCAGCAAACTATTAGAAGTCATCCTAACTCTTATCTTTCTTGTACTGCCCTTCCTCTATCCATCTCTGAAGCACTGTCAGAATCATCCACTTTGCTTCATAACCACCCCCAACACTCTAGTTCAAGGTGTTGAACTTCTGAAATAAACTTCTGAAATAGCCTTCTAACCAATTTGCCTAGCAGCATAAGTCTGACACTGGACTTAGTTAGTCAGCAAAAGTCCTTCTAGTCAAGGCTATGGTTTTTCCAGTGGTCATGTATGGATGTGAGAGTTGGACTGTAAAGAACACTGAACAAAGAAGAATTGATGCTTTTGAACTATGGTGTTGGAGAAAACCAACCATTGCCGACTCAATGGACATGAGTTTTGGGTAAACTCCAGGAGTTGGTGATAGACAGGGTCCATCTCTAAAGTGATCTTTTCAACACTAAATCAGTCCTTGTCCCTTTGTTGTGTTCATGGTTGGAATGTTGACTGATTTTACCTCTCATCTTTACTTGATTAACGTAAGTCTATCTTATCTTTCATATTTTTCTTGGCCAGGTCAAACTGTCCATTTGCCATGTTAGTTTGAACCTTTGTCATAATACATTTAATAGTTGTAAATTATATATATATATATATTTAATATTCTGTTACATGAGAAATAATTTAATATATAGTTTTTGTCTGAATTAATAAGCAACTTGATGGCAAGTTTGTTGTGTTACCATTATATTATCTGTTGCAAGGTAAAAATCATGTATTTGAATAGGGTTACCTCTGATTATTTTTGGAATGAGATGAAGTAAAAATAAAATAAATAGATCTTCCAGAGTATGATAAATGCAAAACACAATGCCTGTTATTGTAAGGTCTCTTGCTTCCTTATCAGTTGAGAAAATCATAACCAAAGATGGCATCTAACCACAGATTTAGAAATTTAGAGATATAGACCATATATACTAGATCTGTGCTGTTCAGGGTGATAGTCATTAGCCACCTGTGGTTATATATACACAAATTTCAATTCATTAAAATTAAATTATTTAAACATACAGCTTCTCAGTCATACGAGCCATATTTCAAGTGCTTAATAACCAAAACACTGATTGTGCAGATACAAAACATTTCCATCACTGCAAAAACTAGCATATAGCATTGCCCTAGATAGCTTCCACTAAGAATGGAAATGTTAAGTGGAATTAGAAAAATAACTGAGAGATTTCTGAGGTAAAATTAATTGCCTTCATAGCAAAAGCTCTTAAAGAAGTTAGAAGTAAATTTTAATGAATTTCCCTTAAGCAGTTTGTGCTGGCTCATAAAACATAGTCATATCTTTCCTAAAGCCCCTTTCTCCTCAGAGAATTCTATTTATAGATATGTGAAAATTTCCTGATGTTTTCTACAAGGTAAACTGAAGAAGAAATTCAAAACCTTTCACTAATCCGCAGGATGCAGTTGTAATAAAATTGGACTTGATATTTTCTAGGTGTAAATATTTATCTAGAAAGTTATGCTCTCCTTTAACATTTAGGGTTTTCTATTAGATATGGTTTGCACAGATGAGATCTCCATCCCCTTCATCCCTGTTTATTTTCATACGGGACTCTTTTCACCTCTTTTCTCATCAGTATATTTGAAGGAAAAGTCAGAAGGTGCATTTGTATTTTTTCACAGAATAAAGTTGAAGCTCCACATGAAATCTTTGGGGGTCATTCATTCATTCGTCTGACATATACTCACAGAAACTGTTCTTTGTTCTGAGTCTTGTGCTAGACTGTGGTGAGAAGGGGAAGTAAGAATTAGCCAGAAGGAGGAGGGCACTGGTCAAGACGGAGTATTATGAGTAGAGGTGAATAATTTGAGCAAAGGACTAAGAAGTGAGAAGAAGTCTATACGAAACTTCAAGTAATTGTGTCTGGCTGATTTATGACATAGGTATCACCAGACACTTTTTATGGATGAAGAGAAGGATACAGAGAGGAAATATGCTCACACTTTTGTGGGGAGTTATTACCAGAGATGGAGGCAGAACTCGGGTCTCTGGGTATGAACCCACTGTTCATCCCTTTGAAACTTGATTTTTCTAGTAGACTGAAAAGCATCTAGAGACACTCATCAATACGCCCTCTGAGGCTTGGGAAAAATAGAAATTCTTGAGCACCTCAAACAAATGACTCAGACCTAAGAGTGTAAGGTGTGGGTGGGGAAAGGTTGTGTGAGACGGAGCACTGAAATCAGAGAAACTGAGCTCAAACTCGGGCCCTGTTTTCTACTAGCTGTGCAACTTTGGACCAGTCTTTGAGTTGTGGGTCTCAGTTTATCAGTCGGTAAAATGTCACTAAAAACAACAATATCCAACTCTTAAAGAGCTAGATTTTTAGAAGTTATATATAATCTAGAATTTTAAGGTATTCTTAGGGGGTAGCAATGGATACGGATATCCCAGGAGATGAAACCACATATGAGAAAATGCGGAATCATCAAGGAGTTGTGAGTATTTGGGGACCGAAAAAAGTTGATGCAGCTGGAACATAGGATGTGGATATTTGTGTGTAAGGTCAGTGGAAGCTACGGAAAGTGGTGAGAGATGAAGCTAAAGAAATAACGTGAGGTCACAGAACCAGGCACACTTTCAAGATGAAACTTCATATTATCCCTATATTGTCAGTGCCTCTCAGAGACTGGACACTTAAATCCACGCTTTTGAAGTAGAGGGCAGATAAATATATGGGTAGATGGATGAATAGATGGGTGGATAGATGGATATTGAGTACATTTAGCTGAAGTAAGGACATTATATAAAAAGCTCCTAGTATTGATCATATTCTTTAGCTTTTTGAGGTACTAGAAAATTTTTCAAAGCAGGAAAATAAGGTGACCAAATTTGCATTTTTAGATTACAGTTGAAGTAGTATGGAGAACTACCTGGAGTGAGGAGGGAGTAAGGGCAGGATAATTACAAAGGAGGTTGTTAGGATATTCAAGACAAGAGATCCAAATGCTGTAAGTTGGGAAGTAGAGAAGAAATGGTATTTAAGAGTATTTCAGTATTTCTAACTAAAGATGATAAAAAGTATACACGTGTTTACATGGGGCAGGAAACATATGAGACAAATGAATCTCCTCAACTGGAAAAATACTGAGAATTTTTTTTCAGATTCTTTTCCATAATAGGTTATTACAAGGTATTGAATATAGTTTCCTGTGATACATGGTCAGTTTTTACTGTTTATTTTATATATAGTATCATGTATCTGTTAATCTCCAATTCCTAATTTATCCTTCCCACCTACCCTTTTCCTTTTGGTAATCATAAATTTATTTTCTAGGTCTGTGAGTCTGTTACATAAATCAGTTCAAATATCAGTTCAGTTCATTTCAGTCGCTTAGTCATGTCCACCTCTTTGCGACCGCATGAATCTCAGCACACCAGGCCTCCTTGTCCACCACTAATTCCTGGAGTTGACCCAGACTCATGTGCATTGAGTCGGTGATGCTGTCCATATGTGGTTTTTTTAATTCCACATATAAGTGACTTCCCTGGTGGCTCAGAGGGTAAAATGTCTGCCTGCAATGCGGGAGACCTGGGTTTGATCCCTGGGTCGGAAGATCCCCTGGAGAAGGAAATGGCAACCCACACCAGTATTCTTGCCTGGAAAATCCCATGGACGGAGAAGCCTGGTAGGCTACAGTCCACGGGGTCACAAAGAGTCGGACATGACTGAGCGACTTCACTTTCACTTTCACTTTATAAGTGATATCATCTAATATTTTTCTTTGCCTAACTTCACGATATGATAATCTCTAGGCCCATCCATGTTGCTGCAAATGGCATTATTTCATTCTTTTTTATGCCTGGATAATATTCCATTGTGTATATGTATGTGCAAAAAATATGTGTAAACCTATACATATGTATGTATACATACATATATATGCCACATTTTCCTTATGCATTCATCTGTTCATGGACATTTAGATTGCTTCCATGTCTTGCCTATTATAATAGTGCTGCTGTGAACACTGGGGTGCACATATCTTTTCAAATTAGAGTCTTCATCTTTTCTGGATATGTGTCCAGGAGTACAATTGCTGGATCATATGGTAACTCTGTTTTCAGTTTTTTAAGGAACCTCTATGCTATTCTCCATAGGGCTGCACCAATTTACATTCCCATCAACCATGTAGGAGGGTTCCTTGTTCTCCACATCCTTGCCAGCATTTATTATTTGTAGACTTATTGATGATGACCACTCTGACAAGTGTGAGGTGATACCTCATCTTAGTTTTGATTTTCATTTCTGTAATAATTAGTGTTGTTGAGCATCTTTTCATGTGCCTGTTGTCCATGTCTAAATCCATTTTGATATCAAACTATATGATCTCATGTTATCACTTCAGCAACTTTTTTCAGGTAACTCCCCAGTACTCTGTCCTTTACCTGCTAAACTGTGTTGTGTCTGTTCCCTTAACCCTAGTTGGGTTATAATTGACTGCTCACTTGTGTGTAACCCTTACTAAACTGTGTGGGGCTTCCCCTGTGGCTCTGCAATGCAAGAGACCTGGGTTCGATCCCTGGGTTGGGAAGATCCCCTGAGAAGGGAATGGCTACACACTCCAGTATTCTTTCCTGGAGAATCCTATGGACAGAAGAACCTGGAGGGATACTGTTCATGGGGTCACATAGAGTCGGACAGTACTGAGTGACAAAACGTAAACTGCTTACTCTTTAAAGACAAACACTATATCTCATTCTTTCTTTTATCCCCAGCTTCTAAAACAGTACCCAACATATAGCAGATATTCAACAAACATTTTTAAAATTACTAATGAACATATGAATGAATAAACTTCTAACTAGGGGACACTTTGCCACCCAAAGTTCTAAATACCTTGAGTTTGGTTACCTTTCTGGCATCATCTATAAGTTTTCTTTTCTGTTGGCTTTTGAGATAGTAAGACTCTTTGGAGGGAATTTTCTACACCAGTTCCTTCTCAGTACTATCGTTTCTTGGGTTGGATAGTGGAGGGCTTCTGCCTGAGACTTGAAAACTCTAAAGATACCTCGGTTCAGTATGGGAATCAACTCTTATTCAAGGATTACCAGATGAAACAGTGTAACAGAAAGCTAAATCTGAAATGTCACACATGGAAAGCAAAGCACACAAAACGTTGATGAATGTAGTGCTTTGTAGGTTATACTTCATGGTTACTTTTCTATGAGAAGAGGTTCTTAGGTGATTATGGATTACTGGGAAAGAAATATACAATCATATTTTCAGTACCAATTCCATCTATCTTGCAGTAATTGAATTTAAGGATAATGAATACTGTATTATAAACATCATGTGATGTTTTACATCACTTTAATGCCTAAACTCCCTTGTTTCAAATAAATAAAATACATTGCCCTGAATATTGAAAAAAAAAATTCAAGACAGATTCTCTACTACCTGCTTTAATAAATTATTTCACACTAGGGATGCATAAGATAAGTACCTTTAAGAAACAGCAGTTTTGTTTTAATGAAGTTTTATTGAATTTTTTTTACTGAACAGAAATGTGCTTCTTCACTAATTTGCACTTGGGATTTATTTATCCTTTTGAATTAGTCAATTTATTTAAATTTTCTGCTAACACTGTGAATATAAAATTTATTAATGTTTTACTGTATTATTGTTTTAACTTCAGAAATGATGCATGTAAAATGAGAACACTGGGTGGGTGTACATGCCTCTTATGATCTCAGTTCAGTTCAGTCACTCATTCATGTCTGACTCTTTGTGACCCCACGGACTACAGCATGCCAGGCTTCCCTGTCCATCACTAACTCCCAGAGCTTGCTCAAACTCATGTGCATGGAGTCATTGATTCCATCCAGCCATCTCTTCCTCTATTGTCACCTTCTCCTCCTGCCTTCAATCTTTCCCAGCATTAGGGTCTTTTCCAATGAGTCAGTTCTTTGCATCAGGTGGCCAAAGTATTGAAGTTTCAGCTTCAGCATCAGTCCTTCCAATGAATATTCAGGACTGATTTCCTTTAGGATTGACTGGTTTGATCTCCTTGCAGTCCAAAGGACTCTCAAGAGTCTCCTCCAACACCACAGTTCAAAAGCATCAGTTCTTCAGCTCTCAGCTTTCTTTGTAGTCAAACTCTCACATCCACATATGACTACTGGAAAAACCATAGCCTTGACTAGACGGACCTTTGTCAGCAAAGTAATGTCTCTGCCTTTTAATAAGCTATGTATATTGGTCCTAGCTTTTCTTCCAAGGAGCAAGCATCTTTTGATTTCATGGCTGCAGTCACCATCTGCAGTGATTTTAGAGCCCCCCAAAATAAAGTCTGTCACTGTTTCCATTGTTTCCCCATCTATTTGCCTTGAAGTGATGGAACTGGATACCATGATCTTAGTTTTTTGAATGTTGAGTTTCAAGCCAGCTTTTTCATTCTCCTCTTTCACTTTCATCAAGAAGCTCTTTAGTTCTTCTCCACTTTGTGCCATAAGGGTGGTGTCATCTGTGTATCTGAGGTTATTGATATTTCTCCCGGCAATCTTGATTCCACCTTGTGCTTCTTCCAGCCCAGCATTTCTCATGATGCACTCTGCATATAAGTTAAATAAGCAGGGTGACAATATACAGCCTTGACGTACTCCTTTTCCTATTTGGAACCAGTGTGTTGTTCCATGTCCAGTTCTAACTGTTGCTTCCTGACCTGCATACAGGTTTCTCAAGAGACAGGTCAGGTGGTCTGATATTCCCACATCTTTCAGAATTTTCCACAGTTTATTGTGATCCACACAGTCAAAGGCTTTGTCATAGTCAATAAAGCAGAAATTGATGTTTTTCTGGAACTCTCTTGCTTGTTTGATGATCCAGTGGATGTTGGCAATTTGATCTCTGGTTCCTCTGCCTTTTCTAAAATCAGCTTGAACATCTGGAAGTTCGCAGTTCACATATTGCTGAAGCCTGGCTTGGAGAATTTTGAGCATTACTTTACTAGCATGTGAGATGAGTGCAATTGTGCGGTAGTTTGAGCATTCTTTGGCATTGCCTTTCTTTGGGTTTGGAATGAAAACTGACCTTTTCCAGTCCTGTGGCCACTGCTGAGTTTTCCAGATTTGCTGACATATCGAGTGCAGCACTTTCACAGCATCATCTACTCTTGATTAAATTAAAACCTGCTTTAATGAACCTATTTGAATCATTCTTTGTGACCACACATTTACTTTTCAAGTACATTCACACTAATATACACACATAAACACACACACCTTATTCAGTTATATTAGAAAGAAAGACTGTGTTTGTAATGACAGGGAAACTACTTTTAAAATGTCTACAAGTGCATTCATAATCTTTCGAGTCAAATCCATATGACAAATAATACTTATAAAAGAAATATTTTGCAAATATTTATGCCCTTCTCTGTAGTTGTAAAAGTGCTAGCCAATGTTTAGCAACTGGCAATAGTTGATGGAAATGTTAGCCAAGCAAGTCTTCTGCTATTATTGGCTGAAAGTAAATACGTATTTTATTGCCAGTGCTTCAGACTAACATTTTCATAAAGGTGTGTTTACCAAAGAGTAAACATCTCCAGTTAGAATCTGAGACAGGTATGTGACTGGATAAAGTAGATGCTTTTTATTTTATTTTGTATTGTGTGATTTATAGGCATATTTTCATGTTGTATAAAAGGGTGCATATAAAGCTTTAAGTTACACAGCAGGGGTGTTTGTTAATGATTCACTTTCTCTTGCGCATCAGAGATGAAAACGATAAAATTGCTCGGCTCATATACTTTACACTCAGCTGTCCTTAAGGAATTATTCCCCACCCAAACGTATATTACTATGATCATCATCCAGCATGCTAGATAATTTGAGTATGATTTTTGCAAATAAGTGTTTTTTACTTTCAAAGCTGTCTCACAAGTTTTGGTGAAATTAGCCACTTTTGCATAATTTTGCATTTCTATTAAACCTTGTCAAGATGATGAAATAATTCTAAGCATTCTTTGCTTCATTACCACTTCTGAGACAATAACAAGATGGAGAGATTTAACAGCTAGAATATTTAGTGAAATACAAAACTTTCTAAAGTTTTTATGTATGAGAATTGGGCAGTGATTCCATTTATTCCCTCTCTGACCAATCAAATGACAGAAAATTTTAAGGTGCAAAACAGTAGCAACTGTTATTCTTTATTAAGTACAAATCATACTTGAATCTCTGGTTCATTTTGTGATATGTACAATGAAAAGAACAGAAGCTAATTTAGGATTAATCACACATCATGAATTTCTAACAGTACTAAAATGAGAAAACAGTACATTAGGATAGTAGATATGACCACTATTTTAAGTCCACGGTAATTTTAGAGAAGGTACATCACTTTGTGGATTAGATATTCTTGTTTCATTGCTGTGGAGAAATAACTAATGAGTTAAAACTTTAGCTTAAAATCTATGGACTGGCTTGGGAATTTCCACATAGCTGGACACAGAGCTCTTTTTTCTATTTGAAACTCACTTTCTTAGCCCGCAGATAAGGAACCTGTGACGTTATCAATGAATTACCTACACTTACAACTATTGAGTCAGTTGCCAATGTTTCTTACTCTGGGGAATTACCTCTGCCTACCTTTTTTCCTAGGAAAGGAGAAAAGCTCTTTCTCTGAAATGTATTTCTCTTGACATCAGCATTAAATCTGTTGATGTCAATGCCTCTTATGGTTCTAATAAATTATGACCCAAAAGGCAGTAGTCTCTTTCAATGTATTTTAATTCTTGCATCTCTATTTAACCACAGGTAACCTGGGGATCGTGTATCTAGCTCATCTAATGCTATTGAAACTCAATGAAGAGTTAGGACTGAGAGCGAGGGATACTGATGAATGTGTCAGTAACTGCTTAACACCTGCTGACATGAAAAATAGTTGGCCTGGCAGTGGCTTGGCAGTTGAGCCTCCAGGTAAAGACGCTTTCAGCTAAAAAGTAGTAAAGCTGGGATGACACCTGAAAGCCTGCAACTGTGTTGGATTTGGAATGAACAAGAAGCATACAGATTCCCTGTGTATTTATTTATACACACACACACACACACACACACACATATATATATATATAATACTTTTTGTTCATGCCTTCTTTATTTTGATGAAGTCAAGCCTTCTTTCCTTCTATTTGTGACAGTTTAGACTAATGATGCTTGCCTTTGCCTGAAGAGAACATGAGTACTTTGGTCTCAAATTTTTGAAATAGCAAGAGAAATGTTCTTGTTCTACTGAACTCAAACTGACAATTATAATCCCTTAGAACAATATTTCTCCTGGGGAAAAAGCATCAGGGTAGAAATTTTCTTCCAAATATATAGCTAAAAAATGGGTGAATCTTCCCTTATGTTCACCTTTTCTTAGTTCATTTATCACAATCCTCATCACCATTATCATCATTATTATAATGATGAGAATGACCACATTAATGTAGAAGAACAACTTTTCACAAATGAAAACATACCAGAAAATTTTGAGTGAAGGTGTATTTCTTGTTTGATCACCAGTGGAATCAAAATGAAAAAAAGAAAGGAAATTCTTCCTCCCTTACGGAGCATGGCTTTGTGTTCTAAGTAGAGCTAGCAGGCTATTTCTGAAGGTCTGACTAAACCATACCTAGGAAATGAGTCACCATGTTACCTAAGTCATAGAAGGAAAAAGGATGATATATTCAATTGAAAAAGTGTGTTCCTCTGTGGAGGTGAGTGTCAGAATGGGGAAAGGGCTGTTTGTAGGATTATTCAGGTGGTACAGATTAGAATTTTGGCCAGATGCTGTGTCTTTTGTAGATGGGTGATTGTGCTGAGTGGGTGTTTGGGAGACCTGGCAATTAAATAATGTGACCTTGGGCACCATGCCCATAACTTGAAAGGGATTGCTGAGTGGGTACTGTGGCAACGACTCAGAGGGATGGTGTCTGGGAGATGGTAATGGAAGGACAAGAATCCAAGAGATGCAGTGTATCGCAGGACCTGAGTAATGCAGTAACACTGTGGCCTGAAGCCAGGGTCCTCCTATGTGAGTTTTCCAGGATATCCTAACTCCAGGAGTTCACTTGGTGTGATTTGATGGAGACTGAAAGGAGCTCAGGTAATGCCTGAGTTCGGGCTTTGTGATAATCTTGCTTTATAGGCTGTTAAAGACAGATTTTCTTTACTTTAGAAAAATGGGGAAAACTGGCATTTCTTGCTCCTGGAATATTGTGGGGGCAACTGATACTTGCTATATTAAGAACAATTTCATTAGTACCTGCTGTGTGCTTATGTACACTTCATAATGCTTGCAAAAACCTTGTTAGGTAAGTTTCTCTTGATTTTCTTAGATGTCCTTATGTGTCTATTATGCTACTCGTTATGTCAATACTATAGTTATATAACCAAAAACTTATTTATTTGGCACATATTTATTGTTTGCCTACTAATATGTCAAGCACTGCTCTAGGTGTTTGAAATAAATAAGAGAAACAAGGTCCCTGCTGTCTAAAATGTGAACAGGCTACACCAGAGACATTTTGATAAGAAGGACCATATACTATTTATCCCATTATTCACAGGTGCCTGGAAGTAGAATAAGGCAATTAGCATTTTTTGTGCACTTATTTTTTTTTCCTTTGTAAGCATGTTTGTACTGTATATAGAATACAGCCTTAGCAATAAAAGAGTTTATTGGAACAATTCCAGGACAGCCCTAGTGATCAAAGGAAGAGAACTGTGGGACCTCAATCTCTTTTTAACTGTCAGTTATATTAGCTTTGTTCTTTCCTGCTACACACAGCCTCTCTGTACTTGGTGGGACATTTTTAACCAGCATTTCCAGATTTGTTCTCTTCCCGTTTCATGACCTGATAGGCAAAGAGACATTTGTCCCAGCAGTAACTGTCCTGACTTCGGGAAAATGCCCAACCCTGGAAATTTACCAAGAGACTGAGGCCCCTATACCAGATCTAGCTGGGTCTAGTAATCACCTCTATGTTTAGCACACAGGGCTAGCTAGTTCCCAGAAGACAGAGCCTGAACTGGGTATACATCAGGTAGACTAACACAGCTATCCCACATAATTTTTGTAGCAACTCTCTCAACAAGTATATCATATTCCATATTTTACAAAAACTGAGTTTTGTCTCAAGGCCATTAAATAAGTTAACTACATTCACTCAGCTTGTGGAGGTGAGATTCAAACCCTGCTCTGCCAGCTAGAAACCTGGTGCTGTTTTTGCTATGCCGTAAGGCGAAAAATAAAGATATTCCCATTTGAATGCAGAGTTCCAAAGAATAGAAAGGAGAGATAAGAAAGCCTTCCTCACCTATCAATGCAAAGAAATAGAGGAAAACAACAGAATGGGAAAGACTAGGGATCTCTTCAAGAAAATTAGAGATACCAAGGGAACATTTCATGCAAAGATGGGCTCGATAAAGGACAGAAATGGTATGGACCTAACAGAAGCAGAAGATATTAAGAAGAGGTGGCAAGAATACACAGAAGAACTGTACAAAAAAGATCTTCACGACCCAGATAATCACGATGGTGTGATCACTCACCTAGAGCCAGACATCCTGGAATGTGAAGTCAAGTGGGCCTTAGAAAGCATCACTACGAACGAAGCTAGTAGAGGTGATGGAATTCCAGTTGAGCTATTTCAAATCCTGAAAGATGATGCTGTGAAAGTGCTCCACTCAACATGCCAGCAAATTTGGAAAACTCAGCAGTGGCCACAGGACTGGAAAAGGTCAGTTTTCATTCCAATCCCAAAGAAAGGCAATGCCAAAGAATGCTCAAACTACCGCACAATTGCACTCATCTCACATGCTAGTAAAGTAATGCTCAAAATTCTCCAAGCCAGGCTTCAGCAATACGTGAACTGTGAACTTCCAGATGTTCAAGCTGGTTTTAGAAAAGGCAGAGGAACCAGGGATCAAATTGCCAACATCCATTGGATCATCAAACAAGCAAGAGAGTCCCAGAAAAACATCTATTTTGCTTTATTGACTATGCCAAAGTCTTTGACTGTGTGGATCACAATGAACTGTGGAAAATTCTGAAAGAGATGGGAATACCAGACCACCTCACCTGCCTCTTGAGAAACTTGTATGTAGGTCAGGAAGCGACAGTTAGAACTGGACATGGAACAATAGACTAGTTCCAAATTGGAAAAGGAGTACGTCAAGGCTGTATATTGTCATCCTGCTTATTTAACTTACATGCAGAGTACATCATGAGAATCTCTGGGCTGGAAGAAGCACAAGCTGGAATCAAGATTGCCGGGAGAATTATCAATAACCTCAGATATGCAGATGACACCACCCATCTGCCATAAGCAGAAACTGAAGAACTAAAGAGCCTCTTAATGAAAGTGAAAGAGGAGAGTGAAAAAGTTGGCTTAAAGCTCAACATTCAGAAAACTAAGATCATGGCATCTAGTCCCATCACTTCATGGGAAATAGATTGTCAGACTTTATTTTGGGGGCCTCCAAAATCACTGCAGATGGTGATTGCAGCCATGAAATTAAAAGACGCTTACTCCTTGGAAGGATAGTTATGACCAACCTAGATAGCATATTTAAAAGCAGAGACATTACTTTGCCAACAAAGGCCCATCTAGTCAAGGCTATGGTTTTTCCAGTGGTCATTTATGGATGTAAGAGTTGGATGGTGAAGAAGGCTGAGTGCAGAAGAATTGATGCTTTTGAACTGTGGTGTTGGAGAAGACTCTTGAGAGTCCCTTGGACTGCAAGGAGATCGAACCAGTCCATCCTAAAGGAGATCAGCCCTGGGTGTTCATTGGAAGGACTGTTGTTGAAGCTGAAACTCCAATACTTTGGCCACCTCATGCGAAGAGTTGACTTATTGGAAAAGACCCTAATGCTGGGAAGGATTGGGGGCAGGAGGAAAAGAGGACGACAGAGGTTGAGATGGCTGGATGGCATCACTGACTCAAAGGACTTGAGTTTGTGTAGACTCTGGGAGTTGGTTATTGACTGGGAAGCCTGGCATGTTGCTGTTCATGGGATCGCAAAGAGTCAGACACGACTGAGCGACTGAACTGAACTGACTGAACTGAACTATTTCCATGATTCCTGGAGCATGATGGCTCCTAAGTAATATTCCCTGAATAAATACATAAAGAACAAACCGTATGTGGCTAGGGTAATCCAGAAGAACCTATGCACTTCTTACCCAGAATTTAAATTGTAATATATGTGAGGCCATGAATATTTAGATTTGGAAATGAGTATACTCCAATGATGGATGTATAAATATGTGTATGAACATGCTGTGATATACTCAGGAAACTATGAATTCCAAAGTACAGAAATAATTATTTCAGTGTAAAAAATATTACTGTAAATTCTCAGATGAAACTTTTAAGTTTTGAAATTTCCAAATTCACTTTTATTTTGACAAAATGAGTCAGCTAAATGTGTTCTCTGGAATATTGAGAAGAATCTTTTTACTAAAATATCTTCTGCTAGTTAATTGAGACATGGGCCATCACCGCTGAGACTGCTCGTCTCAGCTTCTTTGAGGTGTCCCAGTGTAAGTACCTTCAAAGAGGCATGCTCCTAAGATGCAGTTTACAAAAACTCAACTTCAGATGACTTAGCCAAGAATAGTCTTACTTGTCTAACTGATGGGCATCCTGGCAGTAGAGCAAAGGCAGTGACAGAATGGAAACAGGATCAGAGTGGACATTCCTTGTGGAATATCTTCAGGCACCCAAACAAATATTATTTTTTCCTACTTTCTTTCAATGTATTATATCACAGACCAGCAAACTTTTTTCAGTTAAAGCATTTCCTATAAAGCCTAAAATGCTTCAGGCTTTGTGGACCATAGAGTCTCTGCTGCAGCTACTTAACTCTGTTATTGTGGCGCAAAAGTAGCCTAAGCACGCTTAAGCAACTAAGCATGTCTGTGTCCTCCAAAAATTAACTTACAAAAACTGGTAGGAGACCATATTTAGCCCACAGCCCATGGTTTGCTGACCCCTCTCTTCCATGTAAACGATTATTTCATCCATGTCATCTCCATACTGCTTCAACTATTTCCTATATGCAGTACTCTGTATTAGACAGAAAAGAATGTGAGGGTGTCAGTAGCTTTGGGAGGTTATAAATCTAGCTTAAAAGACTGGAAATAAAGTCGTAATGTCTCATAAGTAATAACACCATAAAGTGTTTTTTACAAATTTAAGGGAGAGATCTCTTCCAGAGCATATGGTCGTATGAGAAAGGAGGATCTAAACAACAAAACTTGAAGAATAGATAGTATTAAAAATAAAAAAAAAAGCATAGAGAGTGTTAAATGTGTGAAAGTGAAAGTGTTCGTCATTCAGTTGTGATGCTTTATGACCCCATGGACTGTAGCCTGTCAGACTCCTCTGTCCATGGGATTCTCCAGGCAAAAATACTGGAGTGGCTAGCCATTTCCTTCTCCAGGGGAATCTTTCCAACCCAGAGATCAAACTGGGTCTCCTGCATTGCAGGCAGATTCTTTACCATTTTAGCCACCATGGAAGCTGTATATAAATGTACATAAATGTATGTACATATATCAGTTCAGTTTAGTTGCTCAGTCGTGTCTGACTCTTTGCGACCCCATGAACAGCAACACGCCATGCCGCCCTGTCCATTACCAACTCCTGGAGTCCATCCAAACCCATGTCCATTGAGTTGGTGATGCTATCCAACAATCTCATCCTCTGTCGTCCCCTTCTCCTCCTGCCCTCAATCTTTCCCAGCATCAGGGTCTTTTCAAATAAGTCAGCCCTTTGCAGCAGGTGGCCAAAGTATTGGAGTTTCAGCTTCAGCATCAGTCCTTCCAATGGACCCTCAGGACTGATTTCCTTTAGGATGTTCTGGTTGGATTTCCTTGCAGTCCAAGGGACTCTCAAGAGTCTTCTCCAACACCACAGTTCAAAAGCATCAATTCTTTGGTGCTCAGCTTTCTTTATAGTCCAACTCTCACATCCATACATGACTACTGGAAAAATCATAGACTTGACTAGATGGACCTTTGTTGACAACATAGTTTCTGCTTTTTAATATGCTGTCTAGGTTGGTCATAACGTTCCTTCTAAGGAGTAAGCGTCTTTTAATTTCATGGCTGCAATCACCATCTGCAGTGATTTTGGAGGCCCCCAAAATAAAGTCAGCTACTTTTTCCACTGTTTCCCCATCTATTTTCCATGAAGTGATGGGACCAGATGTCATGATCGTAGTTTTCTGAATGTTGAGCTTTAAGCCAACTTTTTCACTCTCCTCTTTCACTTTCATCAAGAGGCTCTTTAGTTCTTCTTTGCTTTCTGCCATAAGGGTGATGTTATCTGCATATCTGAGGTTATTGATATTTCTCCCGGCTTATGCTTCATCCGAGCCCAGCGTTTCTCACGATGTACTCTGCATATAAGTTAAATAAGCAGGGTGACAATATACAGCCTTGACATACTCCTTTTCCTATTTGGAACCAGTCTGTTGTTCCATGTCCAGTTCTAACTGTTACTTCCTGACCTGCATACAGGCTTCTCAAGAGGCAGGTCAGATGGTCTGGTATTCCCATCTCTTTCAGGATTTTCCACAGTTTATTGTGATTCACACAGTCAAAGACTTTGGCATAGTCTGGGGCTGGCAAAAAATAAAAACAGAAACATAAGTAAGGATATGCTTAATTAAAATTCATTATGACTTGCATCTTGAACAGTATGAAGAAGTTGGGTTCAGATTGTGTAGGATTTTGAGTACTAGGTTAATAAATTTGAGTTTTATTTTTAAGCAATGAGAAATTTGTGAGGACTTGAAAATAACAGAGGAATGATATAAACTTTATAGTGAGAAAATGAATGTGCAGTTTGTAAATAGTTTGGAGACAGAGAGTTTAAAAGTGCAGAGATAGGTGGGAAGTAATTGGAATTGTCCAAATGAATGAAGTGAATATTTGGATCAAAATATTGGGAAGTGTAGACATCTTTTACTACTGTGATTATGTAACTATTGCTCACTTAATACTGTTGTATCATGATTGGTCAACAGAAAACTAATAGAATTCTTTATCACCAAAACTACCATTTAATAGGAAAACATCTAATCACTTTTTAAAATCCAGATGTGTATCAGAGTTATCTTGAAATTCTTTGAAAAATACAAATGCCCATGTATTGCTGCTTTTTTTCTCCAAAGCTCCTGATATGTTTCTAATGAGAAGCCATGTTTAAAAACAGTTGGACTATAGGATGATCTTTTACTTTTATCTAGTTTGTTTCACTTCCCCTGTTTCATATTCAGTGCTCCATTTCATTTAGCTTATGTTTTCCAGTTTCTCTGTCTCTTTTTATTTTTTTGTTGTTGTCTTTCTTTCTCAAGCCCTTATCAAGCACAGTAGAAAAGCTTTTGTATACATATATATAAATAGTATGTATAATATCTATCTATCTATATATTTTAGAAGACACAAATTTTTACCTAACTACAAAATTTGATATTTTGATTCTATTTGTTTGACTTAGTATGAATAAAATACTAGACTTATAATTAAAAAAAATAGATATGCAACAAGCAACAAAGGCTTACTGCATAGCACAGGGAACTATAGTCAATATCTTGTAATAACCTATAATGGAAAATAATCTCAAAAATAATACATGTGTATGTATATAACTGAATATTCTTGCTGTGCATCTGAAACATTGTAAGTCAACTATACTTCATAAAATATATATATTAAGAAAAAAATTTAGTCCATCTAAATATGTAAATTTTTTAATCTTTATGCCTGCTGAGTGAAAAAGTTGGCTTAAAGCTCAACATTCAGAAAACTAAGATCATGGCATCCGATCCCATCACTTCATGGCAAGTAGATGGAGAAACAGTGGAAACAGTGGCAGACTTTATTTTTTTGGGCTCCAAAATCACTGCAGATGGTGACTGCAACCATGAAATTAAAAGACGCTTACTCCTTGGAAGGAAAGTTATGACCAACCGAGACAGCATGTTAAAAAGCAGAAACATTACTTTGCAAGCAAAGGTCCGTCTAGTCAAGGCTATGGTTTTTCCAGTAGTCATGTATGGATGTGAGAGTTGGACTATAAAGGAAGCTGAGCATAGAAGAATTGATGCTTTTGAACTGTGGTGTTGGAGAAGACTCTTGAGAGTCCCTTGGACTGCAAGGAGATCCAACCAGTCCATCCTAAAGGAGTTCAGTCCTGAGTGTTCATTGGAAGGACTGATGCTGAAGCTGAAATTCCAATACTTTGGCCACCTGATGCAGAGGGCTGACTCATTGGAAAAGACCCTGATGCTGGGAAAAATTGAGGGCAGGAGGAGAAGGGGATGACAGAGGATGAGATGGTTGGATGGCATCAGCGATTCAATGGACATGAGTTTGAGTAAACTCTGGGAGTTGATGACGGACAGGGAGGCCTCGTGCTGCAGTCCATGGTGTCGCAAAGAGTCGGAGACGACTAAGCGACTGAACTGATGCCTGCTGAAAACATAAATATGTTACTTGAAATCATAAATTTTTCCATGATACTGCCTTTGTTCCTTTTTTTATTAAAGTTATATATATATATAGAGATATATCTATCTATCTATGTACTTAGTATTACTCAAATCTACTTCAGCTGCATTAGTTTATAATTATTAAACCTAAATTCAAGCTTAAAGTATTGGGAAGTAAAAGTAAAATACACACACACATATGTATATATAATACAAAAGGAAAAAGCAAAAAGAAATGAATATAAAAGACACCTGAGCATTAGAATGATTGAGTATAGTGGGTTAAGAAAAGAAAGATGTCAAGAAACATGGGGTTGACCAAGCCTGAGTAACTTGGAGAAAATACTCATATTTAAAGAAATTGAGAAGTCAAGAAGTAAGGCCAACTTTGGGAGAAATACGATTAATTTAGCCTTGACTATATGACACAAAGTGAAGAAAGAAAAAAAAATTGAGTCCAATGACATGAGGCATTCTGCTCACGAAGAAAATTTCTTATCATTGAGAGTTGCATAATGGGAATATGTAACTGAAATTGCTTAACTCTTTTATATTAAATTACTAGATCATGACTTATAATAGCAGACTTGCAATTACACTATCAGTCTTCTTCGACCAACCATCAGCCCCAAAGAGTAGTAATTCTCTTGTTTATTTTATAAGAGAAAGTGCAGAGGAGAACAGATATGATGGAGAATACTGGTAGCAGAATTAAGCCATAGTCTTCACATAATATATTTGATTACATGTCACTGATCATTGTTTTAAAGATTAATGGCTAACTCCTGGTTTGAATTACAGTACAATTCATTTCTGATAGTGATCAAATGATACAAAATTGTAAAAGCTGCATCACTCTAAATCAGGTTTAGTAAACGGCAGCATATGTTTTGATGAAGAACAAAAGAGAAACCAAACTGAATCATGAATATCCTAATTACTGGCTAACTTGGGAATAAAATGCTAGGTTGGATTTTCTAAATCTCTATTTTTAATTAGAAGTCATTGAAAATGTCAGTTAGTAATCAAATTTAATTCCAAATTGAGGATTAGGGGCACTCATATTTTTTAAAGTGATAAAAGGATATTGGTTAATGAAAGATAGCACAGGAAAATGACATTTTAAAGAACTAACTGCTTAATAATTAATAGCGTTTCAATAGGATGCATTTTTCTTTTGCTGAAAAGTTTAGAGAATATCCCAGATGTTATAAAAGTTAATCCTAAGACCACTTCTGTGTCATGATTGAGCCCCCAAAGTATCTATATTTTGTAGAGTGAGGCTTTCATACAGAACAGTTTGATAAATAAGGTGCCTGGTGCCTGATTTTTCCTAGAATCTCACAAAAGGCAGAATTTAAGGTGCAAGAGAGAAGCTCTGCATCCATCTCCCCGTTTTGGTGCTTTGTTTTAGACTATTCCAGACCTACAGAAGATGATCTATACTTGGGGAGCGTAAAGAATTTCACTTTACATTTGAAGGTCAGCAAACAATGGACTTTGGTGAAAGTAGTGAGCAGGGTTTTCTCCTGGATTAAGTAATGTATTCTTAAGAAAATTAAATGTGCAAAAAAATCAATAGACGAGGCTATCAAGGAAAAGGGGGCAGAATAACCATGGCGAAATTCCTTTCATCTCAGTTCAGTTTGGAAGACACCAACTACTGTGTATAAAGATAGAAATTTTATTCACAAATATTCTTAAGTAGAATACTGAAGGATTTTGACAAGATGGATTTTGAAATGTCTGAGTGTGCAGAGGTTGGATTCAGAGATAAGAAACTAAAGGTCATGTGAATTAAAGGGGACTACTAAAGTGTCCTCAGAGAAGGATGGGTCTTAAATTGTTTTGCACATCATTGTGACAAATTTGGATGTATGTGTTTGGGGGAGGGGGCTTCCCAAGTGGCTCAGTGATAAAGAACCCACCTGACAATGCAGGAGATGCAATAGGCGCAAGTTCAATCCCTGGGTCAGGAAGATCACTTGGAGGAGGAAATGGCAACCTACTACAGTATTCTTGGATGGAAAATCCCATGAACAGAGGGGCCTGGTGGGCCACAGACCATGGGGTTGCAAAGAGTTGGACAGGACTGAGTAACTGAACATGCATGTCTGGGGGAAGACGCTGTGGTGTAGTTTAATTACACTGTGTCATGGAGTGGAGACCTAAGTTCCCAAGATAAATACAAAGGGCAGAAGCAGGAGACTAAATACTATGCAAATTAAAAGTTTATAGAAGAAAAGGAAGATCCATGGCTGAGTAGGGATGTCAGTCTAGGGGATAACAATCATTTAATAGGATTTGCATTAAAATATTTCTGTGATTCTACAATTTTAAAGGCTCTTAAAATCACAACATGCTTCATGTGTTGCGTTTCTTATTGACATGAAGAAGTGGGTAAATCTTCTCTGCAGGTTGGTATAGGGCCTGGCAGGAGTCATCAAGCATTCATGAATGAATGGATGATTAACCTGAGTGACAATAAGGGTTTACTTCTCTGTCCTCTGCTGGGTTCAATCCCTGGGTTGGGAAGATCCCCTGGAAAAGGGAAAGGCTACCCACTCTAGTATTCTAGCCTAGAGAATTCCATGGACTGTATAGTCCGTGGGGTTGCAAAGAGTTGGACAAGACTCAGTGACTTTCACTTTTCTCTGTTCTCTTTACTGAAAATAAATTAGTGATAAAGCTAAAACTCCTTACTAGATTAAAAACTCAAGTGTGTGATGCTAAACACAGAGAAGTAGTCCTAATTTTACTCGTCAAATTAAATCACAACACCCAACACACAAACACAACCACCTCACAGTGTAAGAACTGCATTTGGTATTTCATATTATTGAATTAGTATGGTGCAGGGATGGGTGCAGAGTTGGATATTCCTGAGCCCAATTCATAATGAGAAAGAAGCTTGTATATTGGGGCTAGGAAGAGACGATTTAGGAAATGATCGGCCCTGCTCCTCAGGAAGACTCTTCCACTAGAAGCTCTTAATTTTCTCCTTTTTTCATCAAAAATTTTGAATTTACTTATTATTCAGTTCAATCAGATAGTGTAAGCCAGCCCTGGGTGCAGTACAGCTGGTATTACATTTTCTGTAGTACTCAGTAAGATATTTCTTCTTTGGAGCCAGAAATTCAGCCAGTGTGGGAACAAAGTAATTTTATAATCATAGCTGTGAGCTCCAACTACTTAAGCTATTGTCTGAGGTTGTGAAGCAAAACATTTCTCAAGTCAACACTGAATGATTTTTGCTTCTTTCCACCTAGCTATTCAATGTGGTATTCTGATTTAAGGAGACTTCCAAAAGTAAAGGGATGGTTTGCTGAAATAGAAACTGACCAAATGTAGATGGATGTAGGTCTTTATTGGCAGATATGAAATGGAGGCAAGAACAGAAAACACAAATGAGGGTGGAAATTAGCTACTGATTTAGCAGGCTGTGGAAACTGGATGGGAGAGACAAGGGTGCAGATGGCTAGAGAGTCTCAGGAAACAAGTCCAGGTCTGGCAGAAAGACTGACGCAACAAGGAAAGCTGTATCACCGGTATACACTAACTACAAAGTTTATTAATGGGGTTGGTGATTTAAAGGCCAGTACTGTGTATTTGCTCAGAGAATCTGAGCAGTCTCAGCACAGTCTGCAGGGGGTGCCTTGAGGTGCCCTGCTCCTGTGAACTAACAATTTGTATGCTAAGATTTAGCCAACCAAATTTTCCAAGGTTACTCCAATGCATGACTCAATGAAAATGTGTGTATTTTTGGTGGAAGTTTTTCAAATAACAGAAGAACACTGGTGACAAAACACGCAAATGAGTGCCCCAGCAATAATCTACCGTCCTTGTTTTAGCTTTTATGGTTGATCTGAGCTTCGTGTTGGCTGTATCATGCACAAAGACTAGCTATTGAATCTGGAGATAAGGACATGAGGAGATTCAAGCAGCATACTCAGAACAAAATACTGACTGACCTTGGGAGGAGAGGAGACTTGCCTATTTCACATCCTAACCAGAAGAGTAGTCGTCATTTTAACATGCAGAACAATTTTACTAGTTCTATCCTGGTTTATCAAATATAGCAAGTGTGGAGTCTGAGCTCAGATTATGTTCAGGCTCTTGAATTTTTCCTAGAGAGTCATTTGGGTGAGCGTCAAATTAAGTGCAGCTTCATTAATAACCTTAGCAGCCACTGTGGTCTCTAGAGTAGTTACACTAAATGTATTTACATATAAAAGTGATTATTCTTTAGTCTCTATGGAGATATGGAAATGTGCATGGCTAATGCCAACTATTAGGCCTGTATTAGATTGAAGTAATATGATACTGAACTATTTCAGGATTTATACCGAAACCTGGAATTACATTTTAGTGTTGACAAGTAAATGCTACTGTTATTCCACATTAGATAACATCTTTAGCACATGTGGATGTAATTAATCTACTAAAACATGCTGTTTTGTAATTTGGACATGGAGAACATCACTTTAACTTTTTCCCAGCTCCAAACTCCTTTTGTTTGAGAGAAGGCGATGTAAAGAATGACACAATTGATTAGAAAAGTGCATAACTGGCACTTGAATACAAGTGGCTTCTTTCCATCAAGGGAGTTCATTATTTGCCACCATTCAAAGAGTGACATGAAGCCAATAAAGCACTTTGTGCAATTTTCAGTCACTCCTTAACAAGTATATGGTTTCTGTATATGAGCCAGTGCCACAGTATTTTCAGGGTAAGAAGTATATATCATACATTATGTTGTCCAGTGCCATGATCAGATTTGTTGAGCTTCTTTTTTTAAAAGAGTGAAAAATACCTTTCATCATGTAAAAAGTGAGAGCATAGCTTATATTTAATCACTGTCATATACTGTGTCAAGTTACGGTAGTTTTTTCAACTTTGTTTTGCTTTCTATATAGCTTTTGAAAATTGCTTGGAGCCAATTTTAGAAAAGTAGGAGAAAAAGACAACTTTTGTATACTCTTGGCGTTGATTTAATATGTTGTTTATCTCATGGTACACTTGAAGGACATTGATTATGGTTAAATCTCATTGATGGGATAGGTATAACAGATGCAGAGTAGTGTAATTTATGTATTAATATGACATTGATAGTTACTGTATATACATTAAAAACAAGAAAGTTATCACAATGTAGGCTTGATATTACAGAAAAAAACATATATCAAATGCACTGTTATCTCCAAATTAAAATAACTGTTTACAGACACATCACACTGGAGTGCATATTCACACATATGCAAATTGACACTACCAATCATTTCAAATTATGTTTTAATAGTTTTATTAGAGCTATGAAATTTTGTTAACTGAAGAAGGTTGTGAGAAAGGGGGTGACTAAAAGAAGTGGTGGAAGAAAAAAGAGACAGATCAAGCATCCTTGAGATCCTGTGAGAAACATTTAGGATCCTATTGAGGTCTTGTCTCCTTTATTGAATGTGACTCCTTGACTTGGATTCCTAGGCAGTCTTTATTGTGATATTTAGATTTTTGATTTCTTTTGTTAGAGTTTTGGTATTTTCATGTATAAAGATTCTGTGCAAATTAGTTTGATTTATACATGAGTATTTCTTTTAGGGGGTACTATTGTAAATAATCAGTTTCAAAGAATTTTTCAAGTTCTAGTTTTTCACTGCTGGTGTATATAAACATGGGGCTTCCCAGGTGGCACAGTGGTAAAGAATCGACCCGACAGTGCAGGAGACATAAGAGAATAAGGGATGGTTTCAATTCTTGAGTTGGGAAGATCCCCTAGAGAAGGAAATGACAACCCACTTCAGTATTCTTGCCTTGGAAACCTCATGGAAAGAGGAGCCTGGCAGGCTACAGTCCAGGTGGTCACAAAAGAGTCAGACATGCCTTAGCGACTAAAACAACATGAACAAATATAAAATGATACAAAAATAATTGGCTTTCATCCAAGTTTATTGGTTTCTAGAGGGTTTTAGGAAGTCAGCTTGAGGAGTGGCTTAGACACTGATGTCCTCTGGAAACAAAGATAGTTTGATTTCCTTCCCTATCTGTATACCTTTTATCTCCTTTCCTTATCTTTGTTACTAGCTGGTACTTGAAGTACAGTGTTAAATACCAGTCACAAGAGAGAATAAGCTTGTGATAGGTTTCACGTGATTCATTTAATATGCTGCTGAATTTGGTTGTTAGTAAGGCATACCTTGAACATATAGCAAGTTCTGTTCCAGACCACCGCAATAAAGCAAATACTGTAATAAAGTGAGACACACAAAATTTTTGGCTTCCCAGTGCATGTACAAAGTTATGTTTACAATACTGTAGTCTATTAAGTGTGCAATAGAATTGTGTCTTAAAAAGGTATATGTCTTAATTTAAAAATACCTTATTACTAAAAAGTGCTAACCATGATCTGAGCCTTCAGCGAATTGTAATCTTTTTGCATTGGTAGAGATCACTGATCACGGATATCAGGACAAATATCTGTGAATATATTTAATAAATATGCACAGAACAAATGTGATAAATGAACAAATGTAATAAATGAAATGTTTGATGAAACATGAAAAAGTTTGAAATATTGTGAGAATTACCACAGTGTGACACAGAAACACAAAGTGAGAAAATGCTGTTGGAAAATTGATGCCCATAGAATTGCTCCATACAGGGTTACCACACACCTTCAATTTGTAAAAACATATCATCAGTGAAGTGCAGTAAGGTGAAGTGCAGTGAAATGAGGTATCCCTGTGTTTTGCTGAGGATTTTTGCATCATATCTGTATAAGACTTATTGATCTGTAAGTTTCTTTTCTTATAGTATCTTGGTTTGGCTTTGGTATCAGGGTACCGAATGAATGAATGTGAAGCCACTCAGTCATGTCCAACTCTTTGTGACCCCATGGACTGTACCATGCCAGGCTCCTCCGTCCATGGGATTCTCCAGGCAAGAATACTGGAGTGGGTTGCCATTTTATGCAACCTCAAAAAATGAGTTAGGAAGTGTCTACTCTTCAGTTTCTTGAAAAAAATTTATAAGGAATGGTGTGCTTCTTTAAATGTTTGGTCAAATTCACCAGCACTGTCATTTTTTTAAGAGTCTAAAGTAGGAATCATCAATGCAAAGAAATAGAGGAAAACAACAGAATGGGAAAGACTAGAGATCTCTTCAAGAAAATTAGAGATACCAAGGGAACATTTCATGCAAAGATAGGCTCGATAAAGGACAGAAATGGTATGGACCTAACAGAAGCAGAAGATATTAAGAAGAGGTGGCAAGAATACACAGAAGAACTGTACAAAAAAGATCTTCACAACCCAGATAATCACGATGGTGTGATCACTCACCTAGAGCCAGACATCCTGGAATGTGAAGTCAAGTGGGCCTTAGAAAGCATCACTATGAACAAAGCTAGTGGAAGTGATGGAATTCCAGTTGATCTATTTCAAATCCTGAAAGATGATGCTGTGTAAGTGCTGCACTCAATATGCCAGCAAATCTGGAAAACTCAGCAGTGGCCACAGGACTGGAAAAGGTGTTTTCATTCCAATCCCAAAGAAAGGCAATGGCAAAGAATGCTCAAACTACCGCACAATTGTACTCATCTCACACGCTGGTACACTAATGCTCAAAATTCTCCAAGCCAGGCTTCAGCAATACATGAACCATGAACTTCCAGATGTTCAAGCTGGTTTTAGAAAAGGCAGAAGAAACAGATCAAATTGCCAACATCCGCTGGATCATCAGAAAAGCAAGAGAGTTCCAGGAAAATATCCACTTTGGCTTTATTGACTATGCCAAAGCCTTTGACTGTGTGGATCACAATAAACTGTGGAAAATTCTTAAAGAGATGGGCATACCAGCCCATCTGACCTATCTCTTGAGAAACCTGTATGCAGGTCAGGAAGCAACAGTTAGAACTGGACATGGAACAACACACTGGTTCCAAATAGGAAAAGGAGTACGTCAAGGCTGTATATTGTCACCCTGCTTATTTAAATTATATGCAGAGTACATCATGAGAAATGCTGGGCTGGAAGAAACACAAGCTGGAATCAAGATTGCCGGGAGAAATATCAATAACCTCAGATATGCATATGACACCACCCTTATGGCAGAAAGTGAAGAAGAACTAAAGAGCCTCTTGATGAAAGTGAAAGAGGAGAGTGAAAAAGTTGGCTTAAAGCTTAACATTCAGAAAACTAAGATCATGGCATTTGGTCCCATCACTTCATGGGAAATAGATGGGGAAACAGTGGAAACAGTGTCAGACTTTATTTTTGGGGGCTCCACAATCAATGCAGATAGTGATTGCAGCCATGAAATTAAAAGACGCTTACTTCTTGGAAGGAAAGTTATGACCAACCTAGATAGCATTTTTAAAAGCAGAGACATTACTTTGCGAACAAAGGTCTGTCTAGTCAAGGCTATGATTTTTCCAGTGGTCATGTATGGATGTGAGAGTTGTACGGTGAAGAAAGCTGAGTGCAGAAGAATTGATGCTTTTGAACTGTGGTGTTGGAGAAGACTCTTGAGAGTCCCTTGGACTGCAAGGAGATCCCACCAGTCCATCCTAAAGGAGATCAGTCCTGGGTGTTCATTGGAAGGACTGATGTTGAAGCTGAAACTCCAATGCTTTGGCCACCTCATGCAAAGAGTTGACTTATTGGAAAAGACCCTAATGCTGGGAATGATTGGGAGCAGGAGGAGAAGGGGACGACAGAGGATGAGATGGCTGGATGGCATCACTGACTCGATGGACATGGGTTTGGGTAAATCCGGGAGTTGGTGATGGACAGAGAAGCCTGGCGTGCTGCAATTCATGGGGTTGCAGAATCGGACACGACTGAGCGACTGAACTGAACTGACTTAGTCTAACATAAAAAATAAAAAAGTTACTTAAATAAGATAAGCTGTATTGGTTTCCTATAGCCACTGTAAAAAATTACCACAAACTTAGTGGCTAAAAACAAAGCAAATTTAGTGTTTTATAACTCTAGAGATCAGAAATCTGAAAAATATTTCAGCAGGTTAAAGTCCAGTTGCTAGCAGGACTGTGTCTTTCAATTTCTAGAAGAGAATCCATTTTCTTGCCTTGTTCATCTTCTAAAATGTGTCCTCATTCCTTAATCCGTAGCTCCCTTCCATATTCAAGGTCAGCAATAGCTAGTGTAGTTTTTCTTCTATACTAGTTCTCTGAAACTGCTTGTTCTTTTTCTTCCCACATCCACTTTTAAAAGCTCTTGTAATTACATTGGGCCTACCCAAATAAATAAATTTATTAAAGGAAATTTCCTAAAGGAAATCAGTCCTGAATGTTCATTGGAAGGACTGATGCTGAAGCTGAATCTCCAGTACTTCGGCCACCTGATGTGGAGAACTGACTCTTTGGGAAAGACCCTGCAGCTGGGAATGATTGAAGGCAGGAGGAGAAGGGGATGACAGAGGAAGAGATGGTTGGGTGGCATCACCAACTTGATGGACATGAGTTTGAGACGGCTCTGGGAGTTGGTTCTGGACAGGGAAGCCTGGCGTGCTGCAGTCCATGGAACCGCAAAGAGTTAGACACGACTGAGCAACTGAACTGAACTAATGGCAATGAGAGGAGGAGAGTATCTAGAAAGTTGGGACAGTCAAAAGTTCCGAATTATAAAGAAAGCTAATTAAGCTAAAGCCTGAAAAGAGGCAATTGAATTTAGCTATAAGCATACTACCTTGAGAAAAGCTGGACTAGTGCCTTGATGCAAATAGGAGCCACATTTAAGTGCACTGAGGTGAAGGAGGTGAGCAGTTATCTGAAGAGCAATGAGGTACTATCTAAAGGATACAAGGAAAGAACACAGGAGAAACCTGGGCACTTGGTAAGGTCTGACTGAAGTCATCAGAGGGCCTTGTAAGAGTACAGCGGAAGGATGAAATGGGAAGTAAAGACTTGAGTAGTAAAGAAAGATAGATCATCAAGGAATTACTCTAAAGCAGGAATATTTCTTCCTCTGAAATCAGAATAAAAATGAAAGAATGAGCAAAAATACAGTCACACAGTTTCCTTTTGAGAGTCAGTAATTTGGAAGTCTCATTCGATTGTTCACCTTTCCTCTGTGAATAAGGAACAATATCTGTAAGGAGCATTTTCTCTGTGAGTAAGGAGCTGCAGATGAACATGGAAGAACAGGGTTGGACAGATTTGTGAGGAGTAAGTGTGAATTAGCTGCCCCTGATAAGCACAGCACAAGTCTTTTTAAAACATTCGACAACTACTGTCAGTCTACAAGATAAACTCCTACTACTCAGCGTTATTTCCCTTAAGATATCAACCCCCTTTGGCAACTTCAGTCATAAAAAATTGTGGTAATCAGACATCTAAGATAGTTCCTCCATACTCAACCATAGTGGTAATAAAAATAGTGTTAGTCTCTCAGCCGTATATGACTCCTTCCGACCCCATGGACCGAAGCCCATCAGGTTCCTCTGTCCATGGAATTCTGAAGTGGGTAGCTGTTCTCTTCTCCAGAGGATCTTCCCAACCCAGGGATTGAACCCAGGTCTCCTGCATTGCAGGCAGATTCTTTACCATCTGAGATACCTGGGAAGCCCATACTCAACAATAGATGGGAACAGACTATTAATAAAGATCTTGGCTCAATCTTAAAGAGATTATGCTGTGTGAAAGATCTCGGTGCCAATAGGCCACATACTGTATCATTCAATTTATGTAGTATTTTCAACATGAAAAAATACAGATGTTGAGAACAGATTAGTGACTGTCTTTTGTCAGAGATGGGGAGGAGGGTGACTGCATTTATAAGAGGACAAAAATACAAAATGTCGTTAAGGTGATGATACTGTTAATACTGTTAACATGGTGGTAGTCACACAAATTTGCACTTTTGATAATGAGAGAGTCATTCCCTAGGCAGGTTGATAGGAAGTCTAGGGGTCCCCAAGGAGACAGGGTTCTGGAATTCTCAAGGAGGGAGAAAGGGCAAACTTTTTCTCTTTGCATTCCTTAGGATTATGATGTATCCTGCCTGAGGACAGTCTCTGGATTAAACCTTCTGGCTAATTCTGTTATCTTAAAATGTAAATTATGGGCTAGGTCTGTCTTTACAAGGATTATGTAACAATAATGTATCCCACCTGAGGACAGTCTCTGGATTAAACTTGCTAGCTAATTCTGTTATCTTAAAATGTAAATTATGGGAGTAGGTCTGTCTTTACAAGGATTATATAACAATAATGTATCCCACCTGAGGACAGTCTCTGGATTAAACTTTCTGGCTAATTCTGTTATCTTAAAATGTAAATTATGGGAGTAGGTCTGTCTTTACAAGGATTATATAGCAATAATGTATCCCGCCTGAGGACAGTCTCTGGATTAAACCTCTGGCTAATCCTGTTATTTTGGAGTATATAACTCCACTGCTAACAGTAGCAATGGGGTACTCTTTCTGCCCCCTTCTGATGCCTATGTCAGAAGCTTTCTCTATCTCCTTTATACTTTAATAAAATTTTATTACACAAAAGTTCTGAGCCATCAAGCCTTGTCTCTGGCCCTGGATTGAATTCTTCTCCGGAGGCCAAGAATCCCGTTGTCTTTATGTGGTTCAGCAACAAACCTTTCAATAAGATTGCATAGAATTATATAAACAGAAATGAGAGCACATAAAACTGATGAACTTTAAATGAGGTTAGTGGATTGTAACAATATTGGTTTCCTAGTTTTGTGATTGCATTATAGTGTTACAAAATCTTACCATTGGGGGATTGGGAATTGGTTAAAGGGTATACAGTATCTCTGTAATTTTGGAGGATCTTCCTATTTATCTGTAATAATTTTAAAATACAAAAGATTTTTTAAGAAAATGAGAGCTGCCAATGATCCGCCTCCTTCCTGATATACATACCCTGTATAATCTTCTCAACCTAAGTGTGGACTGGACTTGGTGACTTGCTAAATAAATAGAATAAATAGAATATTACAAAAGTGAGGGAAAATCACTCCTGAGATGAAGTTGTAGAAGACTATGACTTCATCTTGCTAGCCCTTAAAAAAAATAAATTATTTATTTAGCAGCACCAGGTCTTAGCCACACGTGGAATCTTCAGTCTTCATTGCAACATGTGGGATCTTTTAGTTGTGGCATGTAGGGTCTTTAGTTTATGGCAAATTAACTCTTAGTTGCAGCATGCGGGATCTAGTTCCTGACCAGAGATCAAACACTGACCCCTTGCACTGGGAGCATGGAGTTTTAGCCACTGGGCCACCAGGGAAGTCCCTTGCTAGCACTTTCTCTTTCTCTCTTGCCTGTTGACCTGCTCATTCTGATGAAATCAGCTTCCATGTTGTGAGCTGCCCTTTGGAGAGATTCTCATGGCAAGGAACCAAGGAGAGAGTCCTCGGGTTAGTATATGATGGGTGATTGAGCCCCTTAGTCCAACAGCCCATGGAGAACTAAATCTTGGAACAACAAGGTGAGCAAGCATAGAAGTGGATCTTCTCTCAACTGAACCTTAAAATGACAGCAGCTCTGTTAACTCCTTGATGGCAGCCTGGTGAGAGATGAGAATCGGAGGACCCAGCTAAGCTGTGCTTGGATTCTTGATATGCTGTGACATGAATATTGTTGTTTTGAGCCACCGAATTGTAAAGTATTATATTATACAGCTATAGATAACTAATATGGACTTGTGTCCTCCTTTAGGGATTTATCTTTGATTGCTGTTGGTAGAGAACAAGGTGTAAGCCAGATGCATGGTGAATTAAGGAGTTTCTTAATAAGAAGAACCTCAGCAAAATGTAGATGCTTCAGTTAATGAATTCAAGCCTTATTTGGAATTTTGGAAGATTAACTAGCAATCTTCTTCTCCAATCTTCAAGTGAGATTTATGTTAAACAGAGCAGTTCTGTATTACCCTTTGTTATCAGTAAAATGAAGAATCTCAGACTGTTAGAACTAATCTTAACCTAGGCTTCTTGTTCTCAATTAAGTACTTGAAGAGGAATTACATAAAGCAAGTTTTATCCTAATGGAAACAAAGGGATTAACCACCAGACTCACAGAAAAAAAAAAAAATATATATATGTATATATATATATATACATGCATACATACATATATATTTTTTTTACAATTGAAGCTTGAAACACAGAAAGATCGTCTTTGCATAGACAAGGGCTCGCTATATTTTTGACCAGTTAATAGGGGACATTATTGCTTCATGCAACATGGCTTAACCCTCCCAACAAATCCAAGATGGGCTTATCATTCAAGAGAATACTGCTAATTAACAGAAAATTAACTCTTTCTTTAAGGTCGCTGCTGCTGCTGCTAAGTCGCTACAGTCGTGTCCAACTCTGTGCGACCCCACAGACGGCAGCCCACCAGGTTCCGCCATCCCTGGGAGTCTCCAGGCAAGAATACTGGAGTGGGTTGCAATGCCCTTCTCCAGGGGACCTTCCTGATCCAGGGATCGAACCCGGGTCTCCTGCATTGCAGGCAGATTCTTTACTGTCTGAACCACCAGGAAAGCCCACTGGTCAGCTTAGGTCATTACAATTAAGAATTTATTAGACAGACAGGACATTTTAGGGAGATTTACCCACTTGGAAAAGAGTACATATACTGGAGACTATCTCAGATAAGGATGCACTCTGAGAGGAATAAGTATTTAAATTCTTGATATATACTACATGAATCTGCATCCTAAAATGAAAATGTTGGGTTGTGTAGTTCAGGCTCATTTGTTCTTTTTATTGAGGATCTATCATAAGCCAGATCCTGTGCTAGAAAGTAAGGAGTGAATATAAGACATTTCTGAATTAGACTAACAGAGTTAAACTATAATAGCTGTGTCAATTTCAACTAGCAGCTAGTGTCAGTCTAAAAATGCAAAACATGAAACACTGTTATCTAGTGTATGATATATGCATGAACCATTAATCCAAACTCTCTAAGCTCTTAGTGACAACCTGCTCACCGAATGGCTGGCATATCATCTGTCTTGGTCTTGATTGGAATCATCCTCGTTTTGACTGTCTTTGGTTGATTCTATGATCATTTACTACTACTTTTATGGAGGAGTCTTTATGTTTGCTGCAAAAATAATTTCATTTCTCAACCTCACTCAAAGTTGGTCAGATATTTAAATACTTAGTACACTGATTTCAGAGCTTCCCTGGTGGCTCAGCTGGTAAATAATCTGCCTACAATGTAGGATTCCTGGGTCAGGAAGATCCTTTGGCAAAGGAAATGGCAACCCACACCACTATTCTTGCCTGGAAAATTCCATGGGCAGAGGAGCCTGGTGGGCTACAGTCCATGGGGTCTCAAAGAGTTGGGCAAAACTGAGTGACTAACACTTTCACTTCACATTGATTTCAGTTGTGTTATTTTTTTTCTCCTCTGCTTATATTTTTAATTTTAATAATTGGAATTAGAATTATTTGGGGGGAGGGGTAAATTAAGGTAGACTCAACTCCAACGGCTTAAGTAAAAGCAAAATGAAGCCAAACAAAAGCAAAACAAAAAATACCACTTATAGTCTCAAATGGAGAAGGCCAAGAGTAGAAATAGCTACAGGTAGCTACAGTGTTCAGGGCTCAGCCTTGCACTGCCTCATACTGTGCTTGATGCTGAGGTGACATGATCCCAGGTACTTTCACGGTGGTAATGTGACACAGGGGCTAGGAAAATTTTTCTGCTACATAGTAAATACTTTCAGATTTTAAGGCTAGTCAGCCAGTGTCAGAGTTACAACTCTGACACTGCAGTGCCAACGCAGCCACAAATATTATATAAATAACCGGTATGCTCTGTTCCAGTAAAATTTTCTTTACAAAAAGGGTTATATTTTGCTGAACCAGGGCATGACCTTGTTGTAGTTGCTGTTGTTGTTTAGTTGTTAAGTCATATCTTTGCAAACCTGTGGACTGTAGCCAGCCAGGATTCTCCTTCCATGGGATTTTCCAGGCAAGAATACTGGGGTGGGCTGCCATTTCCTTCTCCAGGGAACCTTCCCCACCCAGGGATCAAACTTGTGTCTCCTGCCTTGGCAGGTGGATTCTTTACCACTGAGCCACCAGAGAAGCCCACATGACCTTAAGCAGTACCTATTTTTACATCTCTCATCCATGTCCATCCATGTACATCTCTGTCCATCCATGTACATTCATGTCCATCTCTCATCCATGTCATCCAAGTTTCCCTTGTGGCTCATATGATTAAGAGTCTGCCTGCAATGTGGGAGACCCAGGTTCAATCCCTGCATCAGAAGGTTCCCTGGAGAAGGAAGTGGAAACCCACTCCAGTACTGTTGCCTAGAAAATCCCATGAACAGAGGAGCCTGGCAGGCTACAGTCTATGGTGTCACAAAGAGTCCGACACTACTAAGCAACTTCACTTTCACTTTCTTTCATCCATGTCCAAAAGAAAGTGATTCATCTAACCTATATATAATTAAACAGTTAAATAAAAGTCAAGGACCCCACACTTAGGTACTCCTCCTGGCACTAAACACAAAGTGAGAAAGAGTGTTTAGCATAAAGCAACAGAGAATGAGGATCGGTTCTCCATAGTGATTTTCCATAGAATGGGGACAGGGTCAAGGAGAGGTGAGTCCCACTGTCACCTGCATCATTCAGTGCAACCTCCTTTACCTGCTGCTCTCTGCCAGCCTAGCGAGATGAGTTCTATGATATTATCATAGAAGATAATATCATAGCTTATCTTCTTAGAGGTGCATATCTTTTATGCATCCATTTTTGTTTCTCATTCCCACTTTTCTGAAAAGTGTGCTAGTGAAAGAAAAAAAAAGTTTACTGCTTATATCAAGCAAGAGTGGATATTTAGACAACATTCAATAAATATATACTAAATAAATCAATGGATGGAACTGAAAAGTCTACAAGAGCATGGACTATGTCTTATTCCTCTTTTGTTCCACTATCAATCAGAGGTTTTGTTTTTTTTTTTTAATTTAGTTACAAATATCCACAATTCCATGATAAGAGAGGGAATAGGTCTGTTTCAAGGAAGCAAATTTAATTGATTTAACTGAGCTAAGACTTCTTAAATTTATATAATTATACTCATTAATACCCAATTATTTCCAAAGCTCTGAATAAGGTAGCAAGAAACTTAAGTATTGTTGCCTGATACCTATGATATGACTACTGACCTTACTGTATTCATTTCTGCTTCTATTCAAACCACTGCCTCCTAGCCAAGTTTAAAGTGAGATAAAAAAAAAAAATCTAGATAAAAGATTTGAATACCAACCATCCATTATATAAGAAAATGTGCGATTCTCAAATTGTTAAAAAAAATAACTCATACAAGTAGTTAGCGCATTTCAAAATTGTATCAGTTTATTAATACAGGATGACAAAGGTGATTCAATGAGGATATGAGAAATTCAGATTTATAAGGTCAATGGAAAAAGAAATTTGGATTGAGATGGCTTGGTCTGATAAAAAAAATCTCATTAATATCCTACAAGGCAATAAGCTGTAACCTTTGGATACCTTCTCTATCAAACGGAAAAAAAAGTCACAGCTGGTTCATTTTCCACAAATCAATCTCTGACTTTACAGAGTAGTAAGACGTATGAGTCTTAATCAACTGTGAATAGTAAATCAAAATTATATTCCATGGGAAAATCAGATGACCCTCAGGAAGTCTTGTTATAAAATACTGTAGTAAAACATTAAAAAAAATTATGTAACTCTTCTTTTTGCATTATTTCCAAGATTTGGTTATTTTATTTACCTGAACTAGATAACTAGTCCTAAGTGATGCGGTGGAAAAAATATACTAGGTGAACTAAGTCAGATAGAGAAAGACGAATAATGTACAATATCTCTTATATGTGAAAAAATTAAAACAAACTTGTGAATAGAACAAAACAAAAAGTAAACAGACCTGCAGAAACAGAGGAGAAACTAGTTGTTACCAGTTGGGAGAGGTAAGGGGGGAGGGGCAATAAAGGACAGGGAACTAAGAGGTACTAATTATTATATATAAGGTTAGTAAACTCTAGGGATATATTGTACAACACAAGGCATATAGCTAAAAGTTTATAATAACAATAAATGAAGTATAATATTTAAAAATTGTGAACCACTGTTATATACCTGTAATTTATATAATACTGTACATCAACTGTATCCCAATAAAAAAAGCATTAATTTTAAGAGGAAGAAAATGATGTTGAAACAGCAGAAATGCTATAATATTTGAGTATTTTGGAAAAAAAGAGTCCAAAGTCATCTTACTTGAAAAGCAATGGGTATAATTTCTTTTTAATTACATGTGCCTCACCCTTCCCAAGTGATAGAAAGGTGAGCAAAACATTTGAAAGTATTCTCAGATTCTCAGAAGAATTATGTTGCAAAACACATAGTGCTGCTTCTTTTAAAAATTAAGTCAGTCATTTATATCTAGTTGTATATAATTGCCTAGTATGCTTGTAATAGCCAATTTTTTATAATAACTTTAACTGGAGTATAATCTATAAAGATATTGAATCACAATATTTTACACCTGAGGCTAATGTAATATTGCAAATCAACTCTATTTTCAATTTTAAAAAAGTAAAAATTTGAAGAAAGCTAAAAAAAAAAGATTTCCGGGCCACAGGAACAGGCTTTATCCAAGGTGCTACTGAGTACTAAGCCTTTTTCTGTTTTGGAGGACTTGCCTGGGCATGACTTCCATCATTTCCTTTGTTGAAGTCTGTTGTCTTGGGCTCTATGAAGCCCAGGGTTGAGTGCTGATGCTTCCACCGTGAAGTCCTCCTACTCTATTATTTGTGACTTATACTAACACTAATCAGGCTTCCCTGGTAGCTCAGACGGTAAAGAATCTGCCTGCAGTGCAAGAGACTGGGGTTTGATCCCTGGGTCAGGAAGATCCCCTACAGAAGGGAATGGCAACTCACTCCAGTATTCTTGCCTGGAGAATTCCATGGACAGAGGAGCCTGGCCAGTTACAGTCTATGGGGTCGCACAGAGTCAAGCATGACTGAGCAGCTAACACTTTGACTTTGAATCATGCCACACATGCAAGTGCTTGTTCAGTGCTATCTTCTAATGGTTACATGACCGTAAGCCATGTCTTTCTCAAAACACTGCATGCCACTTGAGGTGTACATTTTACCCATCCTCTATAGAGTCAGGCAAAAGGATTTAAGTGACTATAAGGCCTCCTAGAGCGGGACCTCAACTCATCCATCTCTGGTCTAATTCCAAAAAATGTGCAAAAAACCACTGCCCCCTTTTGAGGCCAAATTAATGGGAAATTACAGTAAGTGAATTGTTTACTGATAACTTTCTCTTTCCTCATCTCTTCCTCCTTCTAGTGATTCTCTTCTTTCCTGCCTGATACCCAGCAGTTTCCTTTGTTCTTAAGGGCAGTTAGTGTGTCACCTGCTTCCTCTGGAAAGTGCTTAAGTCTCTGAATCTCTTACAGTCCACTAAGTACAATAATTGCTATTTCCTTATTGGTTACACCTCTTAAGAAAATTTATATCTATATTAGGAAAAATGTTAAGTGTCACAGTATTTCATGTGTTTAGCAGAAGGTTTATTATTATTTTATAAAGACATCAAAATACAAAATGGGTTGCTTAGCATCATGAAGCGAGTCAGGCTGGTATAATGGCTCTCATCCTTAACCTAGGGTTAATTCTGCTAGAAATGTGTATTTAGCACAGAATTTGTGGGCTCTGTAGTTAGGATGCATGAGATTGACTTTGAACTTTGTCCTTGAATATCCCAGTGATTTTGAAACGTGGTTTCTGGACCAACATCATCAGCATAATGTGGGAATTTGTAGAAACAGCAAATTCTTACACCCCATACTCTAGATCTTCTAAATCATCAACTCATGGAGTAGAAACATATATTCTGTGTCATAGCAAGTTTTCCAGATCGTCCTCCATGTTGGTTTGGGAACCAACGGACTACACTATGTGTGTCAGCCTGGATAAGATATTTAACTCCTTCAAGTAAATCAGCACTCTCATTGCTAAAAAGCGGTTAATAATACTACCACTACTTTGGCAGGAGTCCTAAGGAATAAGTGCAAAAAGTCCATGTAAGTATCTTTGTATAGTTCTTGGCATAGAAGAACTATTCAATATGTCTTACTTACTAGCTGTTATACTCTGACCCTTGAGCCATTTATTATCAATCGCCTGGAACCTGATATGGCTTTGCCACTCTTCTCAACTTTGTCTCCTTTAACCCTATTCTTAAAAAGCAGAGGAAGACGTTCTAGAGAGAATAAATCAGTCAGTTTGGGGTCTAGGTAGTATGGATGCTACTAATTCTATATGTTATTAAAATTCTCTAACTTTTAGTTCCTCCACCATGAAATGGGGATGACAGTTTCTTTGTGTGGTTGTTGAGAACACAATCTGACTAAAGGTGTAAAGCTTCTATAGTAGGGGGCATATTAGGTGTCCAATACACATAGCTGCTGCTCCTTTATTCACTCTCTTTTCAACTCTTGACTCTTTTCCCTCTCATTGTAATTATTTGTGTTTTGTTTTACAAGACTCTAAGGCAAAGGAATGATACTGGGCTTCCTCAGTGGCTCAATGGTAAAGAATCCACCTGCAATGCAGAAGACACAGGTTCAATCCCTGGGTCAGGAAGATCCCCTGGAGGAGGGCATGGCAATCCACTTCATGGAGAGAGAATGGAGAACCCCCATGGACAGAGAAGACTGGTGGGCTACAGTTCATAGGGTTGCAGAGAGTCAGACACAACTGGAGTGACTTAGCACACAGGCACTCAAGGCATGATATGAGATGGAACCCAAGTTTTTCAAGTAGTTATTCCCCTCTCAATAGATCCAAATTAGATGTTTCCTATCTAGTGGTCTTTTAGATCAGGTTCTCCAAGAAACAGTTTGAGATCAGAGTTTGTATGCAGCAAGATTATTGGAAAGAGTTTTCAGAAAGAGTACCTGTGTGGGGAAAAGGAAAGAAAGAATGTCAGAGGGAGAAATTGAACCATCATGTAAACACAAGAGAGGTGTAAGCCAACCCCAAGGGTAGTTATGAAGTTGAGATGGTTCTTCAAGAGTTATCCTAGATTTAAGCAAAATGCCCTAGCTCTTGTATCATTGAATCCACCAATCAAGAATTATGGGCTGCTTAGGTGAAGGGACAGATGAGTGCCTGGGCCCAAAAGGGGTCCAGGGTGGCCCACCTAGTATCCACTATACTTAACTCTTGTACCACTGTTTCCTGCTTGCTTTACAAAGTAAGTCAACTTAATCTGGAAAAGTTCCTCCAGGAGTCTGGTTGTTCCCTTTCCCTGGAAAATCTCAGGGAAGTAAGATTAATAGGATGGACTATAACTTTGATGATGTAGCCAATCTCAGGCCTGCAACTGACACACATCATCTCCCTTCATTCTAACTTCTTCCCATCGGAATACCTCCACTGGACTTCATGGCTTAAATAGTAGAGTAATACAGATCCTGGTCTCTTAGAGATCTGAGAATCTGAGACTGTGCTTGTACACTTACCAAATTCAAAAGGATGTCCCCACTGGGTAGCAGTAGCCTCATGTCCTTCCGAAGTGGTCATCATTTCCTTATCTTCTTGTTTCTTGGCAAGAAGAGGTGGCAGTCATAGTTTAAAATTTAATGGACTACTTATTGTGCCCCCTGTTTGAAGTATGTCCCCTGGGAACAAGGAACTCTAAATCCATGGAGCCTAAAACTGAAAAGAAGCACAAAGAATTCTAGTGGGTAACTTGGAGTTATGGCAAGTGAGCCATTGCTACTTTCAACCCTTCATTCTGGAACCAATATCCATTCTATCTACCAAAGACACAGCTCCTTATAATAGTTTTAGATTTAAGACATATATTGCATCGTGAAGATTGTTGTCTCATCTTTGCAGTGTGTTTTCTCTATGTTGGTGCTTCAGACATACTTTCAAGTTGCTGTTACATTGCTCTGTTCCATTGCTCTTTCCATTGCTCTTATGGCACCTTTGGGTGGTATAGTATATGATGGCATGAGTGGATCTCATGGTGATAGTACTACTACTGTACTGTTATGATAGCGATCCTTTGATTTAAGGTTAGATACCATGGAGGTGGATTAAAAACTCTGTAAGATCTTGGGTAGTATTTCAGGCTAAGGCAAACAATAGCCATTATATAGCTCAACCCCAGAAACATTAACAGATACCCATCTTGGAGTAGAGGGAGTCCAATGTAGTCAACCTACCACCAGGTGCCTAGTTGTTTCATGAAAGAATGGTGTTATATCTGCAACTCAGAGTTAGTCTCTATTGCTGAAAGGTTTGATATTTAGTAGCAGTAGATACTAGATGAACTCTGGTGAGGAGTATAGGCAGCTGAGCCCATGAAGAGCCTCCACCCTGCCGCCATAGCTATTGTATTCACAAGTCTGTTGTGCAAGCACTGGAGTGGGCAATGGCAGAAGCTGACAGACAGCAAATGGTTGAATCACTCTTCTATAGTGTTTAACGTGTGACACAATAACCTTCACCATTCATGCACTGCCCCATAGGTGCATCCACATGGTCTTTCCCAAAAATCCTTGGTTCTAATATTTTGATCTTTTCTTCTCAGGATTCTAGCCATCTGCCTAAGCCATTCACTGCTGCCCAGTAGTCCAAGTTCTTTACTATGCTTACTACTGCCCATTGGAGGATTTCTCTCCACCAGTGTTTTCCTGAATTGAGCTATACTTTACTATCAGTCATTTTGAGACTTGCATGTACATATTTTACTGACCTATCCACAGTACAAGTTGGACCTTTTTCTTCCACTGTTTTTCATGCTGGGCCCATCACTTTATTCTTAGTGCATCTAATATAGTCCTGCTCCTGATCTTAGGCTCAACCTTTAGATTCTCTATCAGGGCCCAGTATCATGCCAAGAACTGTTTTTCACATGATGTATATGTTCCCTATTACATAGTAGACCTATGTGTTATTCTGTGAGATATCCAGATAGTTCAAAACCACTTGTGCTATATTATTGCTTAAGGTGGGAAAGTTGACATATCCCTCATCATACTGTAATACTTTACTGATGTCTCTGATTTTCACACGAATGCTCAAGTTGATAATCACCTTTAGCCTCCTTTTTATTAAGTGCAATCCTAGTCTTCAACAACAGTCATCCAGTTCCAATATATTGCAGTGATTGCTTCTGAATCTTTTGAATGCCTGATATAGTATATTCATCCACCTTTAACTGACAGACTGTTGTAACTCAAATCCCGTGAACATTTAACACTTTCATGATTGTAGCATGCCAGGAGTTACCACTATAACCCTCACCACTAGCAATTGGGTCTTCATTGTGTGCAGTGTAGAAGGTAGTCAATCTCATTAAATTTAATTTAAATATACTTTTTAATAAAAACTTTGGAAGAAAATCCAACAATAAAAATAACTTTTTTCTTGAAACTTCTGGGAACATGTCACCAATAGATTGTCTCATCACTGTCAAATATTTTGTGTATTGTTTTACAAACAAGCATATTATCCTATTTAAGCTCAATACAACCCATCACAAACAGGAAAATAGCAATGAAACATTACTACCATCTAATCTTCAGACTCTACAAATTTTATGAATTGTACCATTAATTAGGCCCTTATAGCAAAAGTATTCAATACAGAATAATATACTGCATTTTGCTGTCGTATTTCTTCAATTTTCTCTAGTCTGGAATAGTTCTTTCCTGGACTTTCACGAATAGTCAAGGAAAGAACTATTCTGAAATAGTCTTTCCTTGACTTTCTTAATATTGATATTTTTGAAGATTATAGGCAATTGATTATGTAGGATGCTTCTCAGTTTGGGTTTATTGGATGTTTCTTCCTCATTGGATTTGGGTCCTACAGTGTAATTTGGAAGGAATATCAAAATGATGCTATTATTCATTATATCATACCAAGTAGTGCTCAAATTTGATTTGTCCCATTGCTAGTTGAATAATTTGATGCCTTAAAAGGATCTCCATTATAAAACTACTCTTTTATTCTTTGGTGTTAATAAGTATTTCATTAGGAGATACTTTTGGTCTAGATACATATCCCACTTTAAAACTTTTAATTTCTAATTAATTGATATCACTATATACTCATGAATTCATATTTTACTCATTGGTTTTAATCTGTTATCACTACTACTCATGCTGATGCTCAATTTGTTCCAAATTTTGCCAGTAGGGCCCCTTCAAGCTGATTTTTTTGCTCTGTACGTCTCATCATCTTGAGTCCTCCTTTATGTTGTCTCCGAAAGGTGTTCCACATTCATCTGTTGTACATCCTCTGTGTCAGTCCTGGAATTAGTCATTTCTCTAAGTTGTTCTGGTTCTTTTATGTGGAGAATTAAATTTAGGAGCAAAAATGTGTGTGGTGTTAAGTATACACATTGCTATTGGAGTGTCATTATCAGGCCCTCTCGCTAAACAGGGCTAGAGAATATGTGTGGAAATGTATATATTTAAATATTTAATATATATTTATATATAAATATAAAATTGTAACTACATATAATATTATAAGTATATATTAAGTATATAAAATATATTTATATATATATTCTCTAAAATATATATAAAATATAATATAAATATTATAACACAGGTGCATACTCAGGCTTCCCAAGTGGTACATTAGTAAAGAATCTGCCTGCCAATGCAGGAGACTCAGGAAATGAGTGTTCAATCCCTGGGATGGGAAGATCCCCTGGAGCAGGAAATGGCAACCCACTCCAGTATTCTTGCCTGGAAAATTCCATGGCCAGAGGAACCTGGTGGGCCATAGTCCAAAAGGGCTGCAGACAGTCGGACATGACTGAGCACACATGCATAATATCATAACCATTATATCACTATATAATTATATTTATATAGAGAGTATATACTCATATACTCAGTCCATTTGCTTATTTGATCAGCCCCTCTCTATATAACCAATTTCCTGCCTCCTTTCAACAACACCCAGGCAGACAACCTACCTAACTCACTTTGGCTAATTCCTGAGTCCAAGCTTCTGTTGTATCACCCCTTATACAAACACCCTCCTCACTGGGTTTTTAAAGTCATTACTGGACTTAAATTGCTGCATTAGCCCTGGAGGGATTTCTTCCTACCCTTCCCCAGCTTCATTTGTCCATGCTGGGCTGACCTCCCACAGCTCCAAGCTAAATCGCTCCTCACTTCAGACATACTGTTCAGGCCAACCTCCTCATATTCTATAATTGCTCATATAATTGCTCATATTCTAACTCATGGTGCTTGGGACCCCTAGTTCTTACATCTTTCTCATTTTGCTTCACTGTCAGTTACTGCCTAGTTGAGGGTCCATATTCAAGGAACACTTAAGAACCAACGCTCCTTGCCTGGGTATCTGGAGTGACTTATTCTGAGATGAAAAGTTGCTTGCAGGAATTTTCTTGTTATTCCTGGAAATAATACCTCTGAGGGACTGAGAGAGGCATTCAAGATCAGAGGAGACTCTGCAGCTTTTATTCCTTTAGCATTATCCTGAACCAAACTATGTGTATGAGGTCTTTGATCTGTCACATCAGCCAGTCATTGAATGCCTGCTGCACCCACAAAGGTGGGAACTTGAGGGTTATTAAGTCTTCCTGAGAGGAGAATTTGAGCAACAAACCACAGTATCCACTAGATTTGGCTTCTGAAGCTGGATCATAATAGAATCAACTGAGTTAGCTTTCCAAAACTAAAGATTCTTAGACTACATCCTCAGAGAATGCATTTCAATAACACTTGGACAGGGCCTAAGGGATCTTTTTTTTTCTTCCTTTTTTTAAGTCTCCAGATGATTCACTATTTGTCTTATTTAGCTACAGTTGGACTTAGTTAAATATAATGATTTTCTGTGGCTGAGATTTTTGTTTTCATAGTAGGCAGAAGGCACTTGAACTTCACAGCTTTCAGTTCCCAGAACTGTTCTTGGTTGCACTTCATGCCCTCTCTCCTGATGATTGAGGGACAGTGAGTTGTTTTCTGTGGTCATGAAATGCTATTGCTTCAAAAGTGACCACACTTGCCATTCACATCACACTACAGAAGATCAGTGTTACATGTTTCAGTGTTTTTGTGCCAGCTTTAATGCAGTACATCAAATATTCTGTAGTTGTTAAAAAAAAAAAAAGCTGTAGATTGAGTGTTGTATAGTTCTTACTTCCAAACATGTTGAAAATCATGTCACTGATGCTTTCAGTTCTGTGTTATTGGTTCAGCACAAGACATGTTTGTTGATATCCTTTTTCTACTCCCAGAAGGTTCTTATGAATGTCAACCAGATGGGAGTCATCTTAAACCAGACACAATCCCATAGCATGGATGCCAAGACATCTCCAAGCCTCTTAAATGGAGAAACAGCAGGAGGGATCCAGTGTCCTTCTGACTTTTTAGAAGTTCTTTACAGGGAAAGCTAAGGTGTGCATGATAGCACTGTATGTAGATCCTTTATTCTCAGAAAATTCACTGAGAAGAATGAACAAGACAGGAGCAGGGGAGGGCTCCTGGAGGACTCATTTCCACAGCTGGGTGGATGTTGGAAACTGTAGCAAGTCTAGAGAAACTAGAGATCTTTGAGCAAAAGTTCTAAACAGTATGAGCAAGTGTAGAGATTTCCATGCTATTTCTCTACACAATTAAACCTCATGTTCTCTCTGTGGTGGTGGTAGTCCGCCACCCATAATCCTCTCGTACCAACAGAGTTATTTTGAGTTTTATGACACTTCATAAAACATATCTTGGAAACATTCTGAAAGGTTTCCCTTCATGAGGATAGCCCTCCTTCCTTCCTATCTTCTCCACTGTGTAGCACAGTACAGGTTCGACTGGGGCTTCCCTGGTGACTCAGTGATAAAGAATCTACCTGCTAATGCGATGTAGGTTTGATTGGGAAGATTCCCTGAAGAAGGAAATGGCAACCCATTCCAGTATTCTTGCCTGGAAAATTCCATGGACAGAGAAAGCTGGCGGGCTACTTGCAAAAGAGTCAGATATGACTTAGCAACTAAACAACAACAATAACAGGTTCCAGAGAGCAAAATTCGAGTATTATAGAATCATTATGAGAGAGAGCTCATGCACTATGTATTAATAGTTAATTAAAACCAGTCTTTTGTTAAGGCTTCCAAAGAAAGATTTTCAAACTGAGTCAGGAGCTCCCCCTGTATGTTATGAAATTTTTATCTAGATATATTCTTGAGAACATACAGACCTTAAAAATGATGACCTATGTTTCCATCATAAAGAGATCGTTATTCCATTCATCAGCTATTCAATGCATTGTGAATTTTCTTTGTGTGTTATTTCTCAGTATAGAATTGTGGAATCCAAAGTGTGAAATACATTATTCATCTATTATGCTGAAAAGATAAATGGCAGTTGACATTTTGTACACATCAAAATTTCTTATTTCTAGTCATTCATACAGTGAGTATTTATTTGGTTTTTACTATACTGGAGGCACTAGGTGAGATGCTGGGGAAAGTGAAGATGTTTAGATCCAGGGTTAATTGCTGAATGGCTTTTGAATCTCCTTTAACTATCTTTAAACATCAAAACAATATTTTATAAATTATTTTTCTAAAGTGAAATAAGGTAACTAAATTATAACAAGATGTAATTTTTTTTAAAATTTTGTTTTTCCTCAGTAATTAGGAAGACAAAAAGCTGACTGAAATCAATTGAAAGGAAAAACAACTATCTTTACCAATTTTCCCTCAGAATGTAGGAAAAATTTTACAGAAAATAATGAAAATTAATCCAGAGGGATTGAAATATTTGAGGTTTCACAATAGTTCTGAAAAGTCAGGGTTTTATAGTGATACCTGTGACAGATGGAACTGAATGAGGATTAGAAATATAAGATTCAATTCAGATTCAGTCAGGGAAATATACTGGAGAATACTGTTGACGAAGTGGAGAACATCACATGTAAAGAAACATGTTCCAGATAAAGAGGCTTTAAAAAGCTCAGTTTTGAATATCAAATCTGTTAATTTTCTCTTCCTGTGTAACAAGCTACTATAAACTTAGTAATATAAAACAATACATATATATTACCCCATAATTTTTGTGGGTTAGAAGTTTGGGCAAGGTCATTTGGGTCCTCTGCTCAAGTGCCCCTCAGGTTGCAGTCAAGGTGTCAGGCAAGCCTGGGATCTTGTCGAGGGTTGGCAAATCTTGTGGAAATTAATATAGTTGTTGGAATTCACTTATTTGCAGATGTAGAGCTCATGGAGGCTGTATCTTCAAGGCCAACCCTTCTCTTTTAAACGGCTCAGCTGATTAGGTCAGATCTACACAGGACAAGGCAAAAGGAGAAGTGGGGGCAGAGGTTGAGATGGTTAGATAGTATCACTGACTCAAGGAACATGAATTTGAGCGAAGTCTGGTAGATGGTGAAGGACAGAGAAACCTGGCTGACTATAGTCCATGGGGTCTCAAAGAGTCAGATAAGACTTAGTGACTGAACAACGATACAGGATGATCTCTAGTTTGGTTAACTCACAATCAACTTATTAATAACCTAATCAGTCACGTGATACCCTGTCCTACTGATAAGTCTTTCCAGGGAAGGGTATTATACGAGATATGCAAATCAGGGGATAGGGAATCTTAGAATTCTACCTATTGGGCTATCTGAAACATTTTTAAGGAAAAAAATCACTAAGTTACTAGGTAAATATGGGATAAACTCTTTGGAATTTGAAAAATTTCTGCTTTTACGCATTGAATGCCTTGACTATTTTCACCCAAAGCAACCAGCTCAACATATGATCAATCCATCTTCAGTTTCAGCCAATCTGCCTAATCTAGGTGTATTTGTCATCTGTCTGTGAACGGTAGACACTATCCAAAGAGTTTTCTCTAAGGGCTAATTTCCCTTCAGAGTAATGAGAAGGCCAGTAGGAAATTCAGCATATAATTAGCAGATGCTGACTGTGATATACTCATTCTTTGAGTGATTCAGTGAGCAGTCTCTGTTTCCGGCTCCAGACCCTTTGACAGATGATCCATGAACCACAGAGTAAAGCTGTCAAGAAATCAGAATAGAGCGACTTCTCTTCATGCGTAGAGTATTGCCATATGTTGCCAACGATATCAATCAGAGACTCCTGTTTTTTGTTTTTGTGTGTGTGTGTATTTCCACCATCCTTCCTTTCACAATTAACAGGTCTTGAGAGAGTTTTATCCTCCTGAAGTATGCAGCAAAAGATATACCAGCTCAAGGAAAATAGCAATCTTTATGTCTCTTTTGACCACTTGCTTCTTTGCATATATTGTTGACGAGTGGCATATCTTAAATTCCTTTTTCCACTCCCTTCTTCACATGACTAAATTTCTACACATGGCCAATACCTCATAATGTGATGGAATCAAACTTTACTTCTAACTAAGGCTCAATTGTAATGCTGCCAGGCTGCTTTATTATAAGAAGACTGGACTGAGCAGGATTTCCATAGCTCAGCATCAGCATAATATAATCTGTTTCCTGGCTGTAATGTTGCCATACAAAATGGAGATTAGGCAGAATTCCAGGAGCCAGAGTCACAACACCTGGCAGCTAGCTGTTTTGCCAGAGCACCAAGGAATGATGGAATTAAGAAGTGCTATAGTCAGCTCACATAATGAAGATAAAAATGATAATTAGCCTTGTGGTAATTTGAATTATTCAACTAAATCTTAGTTTCGCTGTAAGATGGTTCTAGCAATCGATTGTGAACAGTTGAATCTGTTGGGATTTTGTCATTTTAAGAAACGAGGAGGGTAATGGCATTTTTTTTTTCAAAATGAAAATAAATTGACATAATTTTACATGTAGAAATTGCGGTTGGTGTCGAGTCTGAGCATTAGGCATGGTCCCAAGTAAAATTCAGTAGAAATGAGCAAACCACAGCTCTTCAGCAACCTGAGCATATCTTGTCCTAGCTTGACCACAGCAAAATTATCTATTATAGTCATGTATACCTAAAGGTCGGAGAAGGCAATGACACCCCACTCCAGTACTCTTGCCTGGAGAATCCCATGGATGGAGGAGCCTGGTAGGCTGCAGTCCATGGGGTCGCAAAGAGTCGGACACGACTGAGCGACTTCACTTTCACTTTTCACTTTCATGCATTGGAGAAGGAAATGGCAACCCACTCCAGTATTCTTGCTGGGAGAATCCCAGGGACGGGGCAGCCTGGTGGGCTACCGTCTGTGGGGTCGCACAGAGTCGGACACGATTGAAGTGACTTAGCAGCAGCATACCTAAAGGTGAGCTGACGTTATGAAAGTAGCCATCTTATGCTTTTTATAATTTGTGGTCTTCTTAAATATTGTTAAAAATGATAACTAACAGCTTAACTTTCAATTAAAGCAATTGATAAAAACACTCATATGCATTTTATCTGAGCCGTTAACTGCTAAAGGATCTGATGATGGGCGAGTTTGTTTTGTCACACTGTCAGTCTGAGTTCTAATTCATCACACAGTAATTAATAACCAATTCCAAATCTTTCAACAACTTCTCAGCATCTGTAGGATTTCAGTGGGAGCCTCAAGCTCAAAAAGGGGTTTTAGTAATCTGAAAATAGAACTGAGTCTTGATTAGAAAATTGTTCAGATAGGGATCTAAAATGACTCTGAGCAAATCCATGCCCATTCAATGGTTGTTGAGGGAAGTTCAATGGTATGTGATTTTAAGAGGTCATCTGTTATCAGTGGAAGTGTGCATATAAAATAATCTTTCTGGGATCAAAATGTTACATATATATTTACCAATAAAGAGCACAAGGAACCCAGGCACTTACAAATACCTGAGGAGGAAAAATTATCTCAAGTAATTACTCTAAATATTTCCACAAACTGAGTCTATATAATTTCGTGATTAGTAGGAGGGCTCTGAATAAGAACCAACTGAAATTCTGTCATCTCTGCAATTTGCTAATTGTGTATCCTTGGCAATTTTCCTAAACTTTCTGTGCTTCATTTCTTACTGTGTAATAATGGGGACACTAAATAGTACCTTCCCCATCAGAATACTGGGAGAATTAAGTGGATAAATACATGTGAGATGCTTAACAGAATGCCTGAAACATGACGTGTGTGCATGAAACACGATGTATGTGTGTGCTTAGTCACTTCAGTCGTGTCTGACTCTTTGACACCGTGGATTGTAGCCCACCAGGCTCCTCTGTCCGTGGAATTCTCCAGACAAGCATGCTGAAGTGGGTTGCCATAGCCTCCTTCAGGGGATCTTTCCAAACCAGGGATTAAACCTGCGTCTCCTGCATCACCTGCATTGCAGGTAGATTCTTTATCGCTGAGCCACTGGGAAAGCCCGAAACACAATGACACATTAAATGTTAGCTGTTACTTTCATTATGTGTAGGCTCTGTTTTTGTTCGACTGAGCCTTCAAGGACCATGTGCTGTGTGCCTGACCTGAGGCTAGGACTCAGGAATACAACAATGAATGAGAAAAGGCCATGTCCATACAGAGCTTACCTTTACTGGGGAAAACAGTAGACCAGTGAGTGCCCCCAACCTAGCATGTATCAGAATCACCCGGAGAGCTTGTTATTAGCAGATGATTGGGCCCCACCCATGGAATTCCTGAATTAGTGTGTTTAGGGTGAAGTCTGAAAACACACATTTCTGACAAGCCCCTAGATGATGCTGACACTGCTGGCTTGGAGGCCAAATTTGAGAACCGTAGCCTAACAGATAATTTCAATATAATGGAGGTAATTTATCTTGCAAGATTATAGACAGGGTGTCACTGTAATACTGTCACTTGGACTAACACTGGGATTTCAAAGACTATAATAAGATGATGCCCAAGGTGATTCCTGAAAGCTAAATAGTAACCAGATGAGCATTAACAAATGTGGAAAAACACAAGAAGCCCTGTTGCATGTAGGAAGCTTTCTGGCACCCTGTTAGGAATACTCCTTTACTATGCAAATATGATTTACTCTCTTTCTAAAAACATTTAAAATAGTTCTCTGATATTTATATTTTCATAAGGCAGCCCAATGTGAAATATTTTTGCCTTGAAAAGTGGATTTTAAAAATATAAATTAAAAGCAATAGATAATCTTAATTTTGATCTAGAAGATTAAATTCCAATGTCAGTATCTGTCATTCATATTTTTTCAATAATAAGTTTAAAGTTTTGTTGGCATGTATTTTTGTAACTGTTAAAGTTTTATGTAATTATGAAATGTGAGGCAAAATATTATCTTATTGCTTGTAATTTGTGTCTGTGGCCTAACAGTGTAAAGTAAGTGTTCAAAATAGGTGCTCATTTTTATGACTATGACTTTATTGTTTTGTAAAAACAAATTGCATTTGTTTTATATCTATTTTATTGTTTTATTTAATTTGTATTTTTTGGAAAATAAAAAAGAGGGTAGATTTTTAAAAGCAGAAAAATAAAAGGGTAGATTCTACCACAAATTTTCACTATCCAGAAGTAACTAATATTAATATTTGGTATCCTAAAATTCATATATTTCTGTATAAAGACTCAAGGAGAGAAGCATGGAAATAATTATTTAAAATATTAGCTTATACTATGTATTATTTTCTTTTAAATTATATTAGTTTTATCTAAAGTTAACAAAGTAAAACATTGAAATGAAACAAACATTGCTAATATTTTGAGAAAACAGTAAATTTCTTCAGTATAAGAAATATTAGGTTTTGAAAGATTCCTGTAAGATTCAGTCAGTACAGTCACTCAGTTGTGTCTGACTCTTTGAGACCCCATAGACTGCAGCATGCCAGGCTTCCCTGTCTATTACCAACTCCTGGAGCTTACTCAAACTCATGTCCATAGAGTCGGTGATGCCATCCAACCATCTCATCCTCTGTCGTCCCCTTCTCCTCCTGCCTTCAATCTTTCCCAGCATCAGGGTCTTTTCGAATGAGTCAGTTCTTCGGATCAGGTGGCCAGAGTATTAGAGTTTTAGCTTCAGCATCAGTCCTTCCAAGGAATATTCAGGACTGATTTCCTTTAGGAGATTAGGAAAAGGCAAAAAAAAAAAAAAAAAAAAAAATTGAGAGTGGAATTATTATACTGCTTCAACTTTAGAGTGTATTTATTGAATTTTACATATGAATGATAAGGAAATTAGTATACTTTACCCAACCTTCTTCATCTTCAGCCTTACTCTGATTTCTGTTACTCATATTACTATTTTTCCATGGCTGATTTTTTTATAATGTTTATATCCTCTTTGCATGAGGTAGTAAACTTTCAACAGTTAGTCAAAGAATGAAATCACAGTGGCGTACGTAATTAAAAAGGGTTATCACTCAGATGTGCTGGATGGATCTAGAGTTGACTGAAAACGTCTTCAGCTTTTGCCACTGTGTGGATGTTGAGTTGTCCTCTTGTCTCTGTCCGGGTCCCAAGATAGTGACCAATAATTCCAAAAGGCACATTTGAGTGACAACACTGAGCAAAGAACTGTTTATTTCTGTTTGTCTCTGGTCTTGGGTGGGCTTGTGAAGAGAGTTGAGGCCACCTCAACTTTCACCTATTGTGTATGACATTTTTTCTGCTGCAGATCCCATGTGATTTTTTATTCATCTTGCAACTTCAGCACCTTCCTGAAGATCTATTTTCTTATGTATTCTTTGCCAATTTTTGGCATGGAGGACTGGATATGCCACGTTAAATTTTTCTTTGTGACTAGGGACAAGAAGTATGCTTACTGGACATTTGTTCCCTTATCATTGCCTTTATCTCTTTCTTTCTTTGTCTTTTTGTCTGTTTTTCCTTCCATTCCTAATTTCCTCCAGGCCATGTATCAATAGTGTGTGTTTACATCTTCAGTCATGTTCATTGTTTAATCTCTGTAATAGAGGATAACCCTGTGCAATATATTTGTTTTTCTTTTCCATTTCTTTTCTAATTTCTAGTAACCAGTTTTAATTTACTTTATATATTGAAATCTCTTCTTTAAATATTTGTTTCATTTCCTTTTCCCTAAGCAAAAAAAATTCTGTAATATCAACTGAGATGATAATCTATTTCTTCGAATTCATTTTCTTTTTTCTAAGATACTTCTTGCTATGCTTTAGAGTGTTCCTGTACTTTTTGTGTATCTTCTTTTCTTCTGTTCTTTCCCTAGAGTTTTTTTGTTTTATGTTTGCTTAGTAGTTCTTATGTAGGGGACAGTGACACTTTTCCATCTTTGAATGAGCCAGCTACCTCCTGAAGGATAACATGGGTGGAAATAGGGAAAAGGAATGAAACAGTGAACAGCTTCCAATGGCTTTATGTACAGAATATTTTCTTACCATTGCTGTTATAAATATTTACTTTGACTTTTCACCTCAATTTTTGTTGTATTTTTTGGAATTTTTTTTTTTTGCATTATCTGAAATCTGAACTTATTGCACATGGGAGAACAAAGGGAAAAATAGGCATATTGTTATGAGAAAGTGATCTAAATGCTGGGTCAATATATAAAGCTTGTTTAATAGGAATTGCATAACATGGTATTATAAGTGCTTTGAAATAATGATTAAAAAAAAAATGCCCAGGGAGTCTCAGTTTTATGAGGCCTCAATTGTACACAATTGGGAAAATTTAGAGGAAAATCAAGTCAAATAAAAAATTAGCTGCAAAAGTGAACATTTACTTAAGATGAGAAAATAAATTTTAATAAACTGCAAATTTTAAAACTACTCAATACCAGTAAAATTATAAACCCAGAAAAATTATATTTTAATTAATTAAATGCCTAATACAACTTTATAGTATTTCTTTCCTATTTATTTTTGGCTTTCCATTTGATTGCCATTTCGTATGATTGTGATTTCATATGAATGTGATTTAATAATGTTTTCTATAGAGCATAGAGAGAGAATTTTTGATTATCTTTTGAATTTTTTTTTTACTTTATTGATAACTCAAAAATTTTCTTGCAACTTCACAACTTACTGTAATGTCAGGTAAAAACTGTACTATTACTTTCAAATATGGGGGGAAAAGCTTTATCAAAATTTCTTTTTTTTTAATGAGATATAAGAATTGAAGGAACTTTCCACAAAGTGAAGTCACTCAGTTGTGTCTGACTCTTTGCCACCCCGTGGGCTGTAGCCCACCAGGCTCCTCTCTGCATGGGATTCTCCAGGCGGGAATACTGTTTTGTGCTCTATTGCTATGTATTTGAAACATTTTCCCCCTCATTATCCTCATTTTTCAGTGCTAATCACAGTAGGACATATTAATCGCTCCATAAAAACTCTGCTTTGCATCTTTTGGTCTCAACAATGAGGGAGATCCTATTGTGGGTTTTGAGAATTTCCTGGAAGTCATACTTACACCGCAATGGCTAGGAAATGCTAAAATATATACTTGGACATGACTGTGATCCATATGCGCAGATATAACTAAATCAGACTCAATTGTTCTATGAAGTGGTACTTCATAGCCACTCCAGATGTGATCCACATAAGTAGAAGTATGTTGGAGAGTAAACTGGAACAGAAAGTGACAACAATCTTACCTAATTTTGGTTAAGTGTCTTGTGTTTGTAAATCCTACAAAAACATATAGAGTGTATTGCTAGAAGGGGTCCATGCAAGGAGGAGGCTCTGACATTTAAGCTTAATTACCATGTTGGTTAATTCACATCTGAACTAAAGGCAGACATGAAAGTGACTTGATATTTGACTTGATATTTGAAACCAATTCAGGCAAGTGGTAAATGCTATGAAAGAATGAAAGATCATCATTACCACTGGTATTAGGATAAGCAGATGTCCTGAGAATACCCAAGATGAATCTTTAGGGAAAAGTCCTGTTCAATTTTGCAAATTGAATAATACACTTAGGGAGTTTACAGTAATGTTCATAATTTTATATGAGAAGTATTTACAACTAATTATCTTTGGTAGGAGCAAGAATAAGAGAAGAAAATTATTCCTTCATTTCAACTGATTTTTGAGTAACAGATCTTTAAACTTCCTGTCAAAAAGATTTTTAATTGTTATTTTATTATTTAAAAATTGTCATTAAAGTATAATCTAATATTTTTCCTCCATTTACTTTTTCTTCCATTTAATTTTAAGTGCCTCAAGGGACTGGGCATTGCTTTATCATTTTTTGTTTATTTATTACCTCTAGTGCTAGAGTTAAAATTGTTCTTGTTTAGTTGCTCAATCATGTCCGACTCTTGTGACCCCATGAACTGCAGCACGCCAGGCTTCCCTGTCCTTCACTATCTCCTGGAGTTTGTTCAAACTCATGCCATTGAGTTGTTGAATCCATCTAACTATCTCAATTGCAATGTAGAAATCATGTACATTTAAGATATGGCTTATTCTCATCCAATTAAAACCTGTGCATAATTTAAAAATTCAATAAAGCTAAAATAATTATAGTAAAAACCTTCACTCCCCCTTGAATCTCTAGTTCCACTCCCCAAAATATTTTCACCCTTGGGCCATTTCTTATAGCATTTGGTATTTGCTTCCATATTTCTAAGACAGAGAATAATATTATACAACTCTTGATTTCTGTTTTTTTGGCATTATGTAGTAAATATTTGGTCTGATTCAGTAGGGTTTATTTTGTAATCTCTCTCTTTTTCTCTTGCTCCAATAATTTGATGAAATCATAGCACAAATTTTCTCACGATCAGTGTTTACTGTGACTATATAAATACCTCTCATTACTGAACCAAGGACCAGGCAATGATTATTTTCCTTCCTATATAACTTCAAAAATAATTCCTTCTTTTCTAGTTTCTTGATTTCAATGGAATTATCAACTTAATTAAAATACTTAACTCACTTTCTTTCTTCAAAAGGGTAAGGGCAAATCATTACTGTTGCATTTTGTTTTGTTTTCTGGAGCCCCTTCTTGCAGCCCTCTTTCTTCCTCTAGTTTGGGCTGCTCTATAATAAGAATTTGCCAATACCATTTACATCTTTATTTTGTTAATGGTTTCATTTAAATCTAAAATTAAAATGTTTATGTCACTATATCTTTTCCACTGTAATGTCTTTCAGTATTTTTTGGTTTTCAAATTACTATTGCAGGGAACCACTATTTATTAAACATGTAATAACAGAACTGCCCTGGATAAAATGAGGATAAGGCTTAGAGCCTGACCTGTTAGGACCTGTTAGGCCTCCTTTCCCACTTACCACTTTATTGCCTCAGCCTAAAATTGCCCTTTAAAACTCACTCTGCAATAATGGATGGAATTTCTTTAAATTGTGCTTTAAAGTGTGCACAATGTTACACTTTCTCAGTAGAGGCTGTTGGATGGATGATGTAGGAGGAAAAATTTCTTTGTGGGTTCAGCAGCTGGTCACTGATCATCAGCAGTATATTCTCCACCAGTTGCTGCTCAGTTGTCCTCCAGGTTTGTTTCCTGTTCACTTATTGACTTCTGTCCAGCTCTGAGCTGGACATCACAGTGTAATTCTCTAGCATCCAGTGGGCTGCAGCCATGCCTTCTCCAGTGAGGTTTGATCCTCAGCCTTGGAGAGGAGACCTCTTTTCCAAGTTTCCCTTCCTTGGATACTCTCAGCAATGCAGTGGCCTTTAGCATTCTCCTTCCATCTTAGAATTACTCTATAATCATGGTTTAATAATTTGTTGTTTGAAAATTATCCTGTTTAAGTCACTGAGTGGTTTCTGTCCCCTGGTTTGACCTAGATTTATATACCTCTCTCTTGAACTTTTAAATCCTTCAAGGAAATCAAAAGCTCCCAAGAACATTTTGAAACTGGCAATATAAAAATATATGTCTATTTATTTGAATTACAGTGTATGCATAGAGCAAATTCATTCTGAAAGGGGGATTCAACTAAGGTTTCCTAATACTAAGTAAATCTTTGTTTCAATTGGACTGGCGTAGCTGGAGCTTTGAACTCGTTTGTTGAAATCAGTTTTCACATACCCAAAATAGCAATATACTAAACAAGGACTCAGCAGACCAAACTTCTTGTATATGGGTTCCATGAGAAGAGAGCAAATGTTGAATGCAATGAGCTTCATTTTCCAAATCTGTTATAGAAAGAAGTTGAGCTTGGTTTTATGATGCTTAGAATTCTTAATCTTTATCCTGGAAAGTGTTTCTAATGGTTCCGTTACACTCTAAATTCTCTCAAAGGTAGTTCACTCCCTTCTTCGTGAACTATTTTAAACATTTTACAGAAAGAGATTCAAGTCTAGGACTCCTATCACCACAGAAGGTGACTCAGTACAGCCTCAGGAAACGTGAAAGTAGAATTACCAGAAGAGTGAAAATCTTGCTGCTGCTTCCAATGCTGGTGGAAGGATGGAGTGGATTTTCAGTTTTGTTTTTTTTTTTCCCCCTGAGATTTTAATCTTTGTGCTGAACTTCGCTAGGGGATTTCCAATGATGATGGCGTGACCTCAATGGGATAAGGATCCTAGGAGCTTTTACAGGGTTTCTATAATGATGCTTCAAAAAATTATAAAAGATCTTTACTTAAAAAGGATTTTTTCCTTATCATAAAACAGAAAAATTTAAATGTGAAAGTAACAAACATCACCCTTAAATCTACCATCCACAAAGAGGCACTGGTAATTTTTTGAAATGTGTTCTGTAATTTTGCCTGACGTATATATATTTGCCTATAGCTTACGCTATATGCCAACCATTGTTCTAGATGCTGAAAATAAATAGAAGTAAATACGTAGAAGAATATACATAGAAGTAAATCAAAGCTTCTGTCCACAGGGTACTCACATGTGCATGCCTGTGTGCTCAATCGCTTCAGTCGTGTCTGACTGTTTGCGACCCTATGGAACATAGTCTGCCAGGCTCCTCTGTCCATGGGATTCTCCGGACAAGAATGCTGGACTGGGTTGCCATTCAGTTCTTCAAGGGATCTTCCCCACTCACTATATAGGTAATTTTGCTTTCTGCTTCTTAAATTAAATAATTTTTGTAAACAGTTTGCCAATTCATTAGATAATTTCTATAGATCATGAATGATCTTTAATTATATTCAGTCATATAATTTTTCACTTATTGTTGAAAAGTTATTTCAAACTTATATGATCATTCTCCAATAAGTATAATTATGCAGAGAATGTTGTGTACTTTCTTTCCTTAGGATAAATTTCTAGAGATAGAAATCCTAGGCCAAATAAATAATATTTTTGAGGCTCTTAATAGGTCATCAAGTAACCTTGTGAAAGATTTTAAAAATTACAGCAGTGCTCTGTCCACCCCCACCCCCCCTACACACACCTCCTTCCAGGAGTGTATCTGGGCAGGTTATCTGATGTTTGTTTCTGTACCTACTCTCCACTGTGCTCCACAAGACTTTGTGCCCTGGAAGTCTGACCTGTAAATCTCCATTCCTCTCTGGTCTCTTGCTGAGTTCAAGCAAAGTAAAAACTAGCTGGAGATCAGCGGGAAGGAGGAAAGCAAGGTCATGTATTTATTCCCTTCTCTTTCTTCCTGCTGGGTTGCTAGTGGCTGTAGGATAAAGGCCATAGCTCCTATCAGTTGCCCTGAGTCACATAGTCTTCCCTCATTCTGGGGGATATTGGCAATACCGCTCTTTTCCCTTGCTCCTGCCAGCCTAGATGTGGCAGTCCCTTCCGCTATTCCCATTGTAGGGTTGATTTTCTTCGTTACTGTTTGAAACCTCTGCTCATACCTTTTATAAACGTTCTCTTAATTTAAACTCCCTTTGATTACTCAGTTTTAGTATACTTTTTCCTGCTGGAATCCTGACAAACATAATGCCAATTTAAATACAATTCTTTAATAAAAGGTGGATAATGTCAATATATGTAATTATTAACCAACTTAATGTCATGCAATTATATTTTAATTTTAATGCTGGTTACTCTAAAGATGAATATCTTTTCTAAGCACAACTTTTTTTTTTCCTATGGGGGTTTGTGCATCACCATTTTTCTCGTTTTTATTGGGGTTGCTAACTTTTTTCTCATTGATTTTGTTGAGTTCTTTACATATTAAAGACACTAATACCTTGTTATAATGATTCAAATATGTTTTATTCAGATTACCATTTAGCATCAGTTGGTAAAACGGTATAAGTATATATAATGATGCCAAAATTTTGCTTTGCTTTTGGAGCCAAATCCATCATCTTTTCCAGTAATCTTTCAAAAATAAGCATTATGGTAGTAGAAATTGTATTAATACCATTAGTGCTTTAGACTATATGGGCATGACATGGCTGTGACAAAGATAATTATCTCAGAAACTTTAGAGACACTTATCTAGGTTTCACTTGCTCATCTTTTTCTATCTTGTGACATATTACATTATTGATTTATTTCTCAATCATTTTTGTCCAGTTCTTCTGCTCTGCCTAAATGGTTCAGATTTTTGTTGTCAAGATAATACCTGATTTTTGTTTACTAACCAAGTCACACATTTTTCTACTGTGTTTCTTCTGCAAGTTTTATATTAGGCATCTGTGATCCATTTTTAGGAAATTTTTGGTTGTGTACTAAAGTTAAGATTGAATTCTGTTTAATTTTGTTCTTTTGCACTTGAATATCTGATTGTTTCAGCACCATTGATTGAATTACTGTATCTACTGAAAAAAACTGTTTATTAAAAACATTATTCATTGCAAATACAGTTTATGACAGTTTCTCCATTATCTGTATTATGAACACAACAATACAAAGTTGTAATTTGGCATTAAACAGTCAAATGATTATAAAAATGCGTCAGTGAAAGAAAATATATGTACACAAGAACATATATATGGGCATATGTGTATATATGTATGTATGGAGATTTGCAGCAATGTTTTCACTTTCATGAAAGGATAGTTTCATCGGATATATAATCCTTAGGTGATAGTTTTCTTTTTTGTCTACAGTGTTTCTGATTAGAAATTGCCCATTATTATTATTGTTCTCTATGTGATGTGTGGTGATTATTTTTCTTGCTGCATTCAAGATTCATTAGTTTGGGACTGGATAATTTTGGGGACTTCTGTTTCGGTCTGCTGTTTCTTAGTTTTGCTGTCTCAAATCTGTCCTTGGGCCCATCCAGTGAAACCTTCCCTTCAGGTGTTTAACTTCTAACCTCTTGACTTATCATGTGGTTCTTTGTGCAGTGTAAATTTTCCTACTGATACCCTCTATTTGACGTCATAGTGATAACATGCCCTTTATTTAGATGAGCAGTTTTGAAACATCCAAAATGCTTTCACTGAGCTGAAGCAGCAGAGGATAGACCGTTTTCTATTTTGTTACTTGAGTATGGGTATAGGTCACATTTATTGATTTTTGATTGAAAAACAACACCGTCAATAGTATGTTGGAGCAACTCTGGATTCTTTTTTTAATTTTCCCCAAGTTTTTGGGGTTTGTTTCCTTAACTTGCCTCAACTTAAATGGCAGAATTCATCTTCCTATAGTAGTGTATAACCACTGATATCTCTGCTCGATTCTTTATCTGCCTTCCTAAAGATATCCCCTGTATCTGTGATAGAGTGCTCAGCCACTGACTTGGGCAGAGGTTATACATGCTCAGACATCTTGAGGCCGCAATGTTTTTCCTGTCTGCTATGTATGAGGAGCATGCTGAAAGTTTTCAAGTTCTCAAGTTTCCCATGGCTTTCATTTTTCTTGGGCTTCCTAACTTTCCCACACTCATGTGCAATTTATTGAGCAGACAAATCTGCGGGAAGTTTATTATCTCAGCTCTTCTATTGATCTCTCAATCCGTGACCTCCTGTTTGGTTTACCACCTGCCCTGAACCAAGATCATGACCTCTGATTTCTGCTTTCTCAGCTCAGCAAATTGACGGTTCGAGTTCTACCTCCCTGCTGTATGACAGGAAGTGCTCCCTGGCAGAGATCCAGAATGTGTATGGCAATCTACTTTGTGTCTTTTCTTTAAGTGTCACAAACCTTTGTTGCCTATTGTTTCGCATCTTAAGATATTTGCTTCATATATGTTATGGGTTGCTGTTTAGAGTGAAGGACAAGTTCAGTGCCAGGAACTCTGAACATGACATGGGAAATTTAGTGATCAGATTTTATGTATAAATGACTAAAATCATGGAGTATCAATTTTATTTTAGACTTTTGAAACAGTCTCATTATTTTCAACAGTATAATGCTTTGTACTGTGTAAGTATATATATTTTTTATTCTCAAATGAGCATTATCCCACCCCTTTTGTCCATTTCCTAAAATCCACACATTTCTAGATAATATTAACTTTCATATCACCTCAAGACTCAGGGGGGCTTCCCAGGTGGCGCTAGTGGTAAAGAACACACCTGCCTATGCAGGAGACTTAAGAGACATGGTTTCGATCCCTGGGTCGGGAAGATCCCCTGGAGAGGGAAATGGCAACTCACTCCAGTATTCTTGCCTGGAGAAGCCCATGGACAGAGGGGCCTGGCAGGCTACAGTCTATGGGGTCACAAAGAGTCAGACACATCTGAAGTGACTTAGCGTGCATGTACACAAGACTCTGGGGAAATTGTTAGAGGTGATAACTGGAGCAGAATTTGAGTTGTAACATTAACAGCACCACCAGTAATAGTATTATCAAAACATTTATCAAGAATCCATTATATCTTGGACATACTTTGAAAGCTGGGAAATCAAATACCTGATAAAGCATAATCCTTCTTCTAGTGTTTACAGTTTATTAGGGGAGAAAGAAAATACATGTTATGAGATATATGATAATCAAGGTCACCTAATATTAAAGACTTTTGACTTAGTAGTGAAATATTAAGTGGCCATATAGAAAAGGTCATATGGATTTCATGGGAAGAGATTGAATAGATAAGAGGTCTTAAGTACCCTTTATTAGGGAGTAGGCTTCCCTGGTGGCTCAGGCATAAAGAATCTGTCTGCAATGCTGGAGACCTGGGTTTGATCCCTGGGTGGGGAAGATCCTCTGGAGAAGGAAATGGCAACCCACTCCAGTATTCTTGCCTGGGAAATCCCATGGCCAGAGGAGCCTGGTGGGCTACAGTCCATGTGGTCACAAAGAGTCGGACATGACTGAGCGACTAACACACAACACAGACAGTAAAATAAATGAATATTGTGAGAAGGCTTTAAGATAAATGAGACAATACCAAACACTTATAATAAATAGTAACTAATTTGCACCTTCAGCATTGTAATGGCTTAACACAGCTCGGCTACTTCCCTGCAGCATTTGATGCTTGCTATTACAACTTAATAAGCATAAAATAATAGAAGTAACTTTATATCCTTTAGAAAACAGATGCATTTGAATTTTATTTAGAAATTCATGACTAAAAGTTGTAAACAGAATCATTATTTTTATGTACTTAGTGTTTGGATTCAGGGCTCTTTGGTTTTAGAAAATTAACATATTTTAAAAGGGAGAAAAAAGATCCCTTACAAATACCAACTCAATGTGGCACAGTAGATTGCAGAGTCTCCACAGGGGCCACAAGCTCATCACTGAGTATCATACCCAAATATTTTACCAATTTAAAATGCATGTTATTTACCAGCTAGATTGCAGCATCTTTGGTAAGCCATGAAATCTATAGTCTCCATATCTGTTTCAACATTTTTAAAGTGTACTTTATCCTCAGTTAACCTAATAGAGAATAAATCCTCTAACAGCAATAATGCCCTAGAAAATAGATGCACTGCTTGAACTGCCTTACTGCTCAGTTTAGACCTCGGAGTATGTATCATTTGAGATTCAAAGCACAGTCACAACTGGGAAAAAGGAGAGAGAGAATTTTGTCAGTTTCTTCCATTTCTAGAAGAATATTTAAAGCAACATTTTGATTATCACTTAGGTGTAAATGAATTGAAACTACATTAATATTGCTTTCTTCAAAAAATATGGAATTAAATGCAAGGCAAGATTAAATGGAGAAGTTAAGGGTTCCTGCTGAAGCTGAGCTATCTGAGTAGTGATGAAGTCGCATTCCTAAGCAAATGCAGCCATCATTCGAGGACAGTTTTCTCTTGTGTGTGCATCTCTGTGTGTGTCTGCAAGTATTTGCACATCTTTGTGTGTGTGTGTGTGTGTGTGTGCACATGTGTGTGTTTCTTGTAGTAGTTTATCTAGTAAATTAGCTAAATTAATTTTGTTAACTGTTTTAAGTAACATCCCTTCAGTTGTTAACATTTTAACAGGTGCTGGTCTTGACTTCATTTCTATTGAGCTTAGACACTAGATAAGAGTGATATAAGCATAAGTAATCAGTGTAACTCTGACCTCCATTTCTTCCCTGGTGGCTCAGATGGTAAAGAATCTGCCTGCAATGCAGGTTAGAGCCCCCAATCAGGAAGATCCCCTGGAGAAATGAATGGCTACTCACTCCAGTATTCTTTCCTGGAGAATTTCATGCACAGAGAAGCCAAGTGGGCTATAGTCCGTAGGGTCGCAGAGTTGGACATGACTAAGCGACTGTCACTTCTACTTTCTATAATTGTAGACTTTTGAAACTTAATCTATTCTTAATTGTATCTTGTTAATCAAAGCCCTAAATGGATAATCATGTTTTCAATTGATTTCTTTTTCAGTAAATCACAAAATTATTTGATTGAGATTTATTTTTTGGTTTTATTCTCTTGATTTTTTTTCCTTTTGTCTCTTTTTCTTTGTTTCAACAATAAGTTCTTTTTGAAGGAAAAAAAATGGATAAATAGTATGAAAATTGTTTCTTCAGTATTAGTGGTTGGGGCATAGACTTGGATTAGTGTGATATTGAATGGTTTCCCTTGAAAATGAACTGAGATCATTTTGTTGTTTTTGATGTTGTACCCAAGTACTGCATTTTGGAATCTTCTACTGACTATGAGGGCCACTCCATTTCTTCTAAGGGATTCTTGCCTTCAGTTGTAGATATAATGGTCATCTGAATTAAATTCGCCCATTCCCATCCATTTTAGTTCACTGATTCCTAAAATGTCGATGTTTACTCTTGCCATCTCCTGTTTGACCACTCCCAATTTACTTTGATTCATGGGCCTAGCATTCCAAGTTCCTATGCAATATTGTTCTTCTTAGCGTCATACTTTACTTTCACCACCAGACATATCCACAGCTGGGTGTCGTTTCCACTTTGGCTCAGTCTTTTCCTTCTTTCTGGAGCTATTTCTCCACCCTTCTCCAGTAGCATATTGTACACCTCCTGACTTTGGTAGTTCATCTTTCATCTTTTTGCCTTTTCATACTGTTCTTGGGGTTCTCAAGACAAGAATGCTGAAGTGGTTTGCCATGAGTCTCAATAATTTGATTCCATATGCAACACCTCATTTTGCACAAAGAAACATCTTTGTTGTTTTTGTAAAACATCAAAAACTTCTTTATTGTTTGAGTTCAATTAAGCTATATTGGTCATCTCTTTTTAAATGTGAAATCAGGTGCATAGTCCACTCATTGTGTCATTGGTTTAATTTCTCAAATTATAAATACAATTAGAGACAATCTATGTAACTAAAGCTTGGGGAACATGGATTGAAATATATGTATGAAATTAAACACTTCCCTGGTGGCTTAGAAGGTAAAGAATCTGCCTCCAGTGCAGGAAACCTGGGTTCAATCCCTGAGTCAGAAAGTTCCCCTGGAGAAAGGAATGGCAACCCACTTCAGTATTCTTGCCTAAAGAATCCCATGGACAAAGGAGCCTATTGGGCTATAGTCCATGGGTTCACAAAGAGTCAGACACGACTGAGAAACTAACACACAACAATTAAACACTGTTTAGCAAATCTTCATTTCTCACTGATTTTCAATGGTTACTTCCTAATTGTGTCCTCTAAAATATTTTAGGAAATCAAAGCTTTCCTAAACCTGAACTTGTTTGAAGGAAGTACTATATATATAAGATATATAAATTATTTTGTGTTCCTCAAAATGCCCTTAACTGCTAATTTGGAGGTTTGCTAATCTTTTTAAATTGGAATTAAATATATCACAGTTATGAATAAGAAAGGCAGTTCCATTAGTTAAAGCCTATAAGCCACTCTATATCTTAACTGATCTTGTTTTGATTTTGTCTTATTTCTGCTTTGAAGTCTACTTGTTGCACTTTTATTTGTGCATAGTATATCCTTTTTCCCACAAATTCATATTTTTACCATATTTTCCCATAAATTCATATTTATTCTCATATACCCTCTTTCTAAGTCAAGAGAAAGTTTGCCAACTCCAAATTTTCACAGTATATAGAAATTCTGTTTGAGTCTATAATTGCAAATTTAAATTTAACTATTGATTGTATACCTTGATTTAAAAATGTTGTGCCAGTGATATTTTATATATTGGGTCCTTAGGTAAGAGTCCATCTGATTAACTTTGAATATTTAGAATGTCTTCTCCTATAGTGATGGTGCACAGCATGGCTTTCATATCATTTTTGGTGAAATAAAGAGTTTCTTTGGAAGTATACTGAGCAAAGTGGGATTGAGATAGTAGGCAGGTCCCTGATCAAGCACAGTTAATGAATAATACAATTTTATTTCTATCATCCAATGTCTTTGAGTTTGGTTCAGTGGGAAAATCTTCTTTCCTTGCTCCAGATAGCAATGCTAGCTGATCTCATAATTTTAAACAATATTTATTTATTTATTTATTTATGCTGGGTCTTAGTTGTGGTCTGTGGGATCTTAAGTTGCAGCATGTGAACTCTTAGCTCTGGCATATGGGATCTAGTTCCCTGACCAGGGATCAAACCTGGGACCACTGCATTAGGAGCATGGAGTCTTAGCTACTGGACAACCACACTTATATGCTCTCTTCTAGATAACAGCTAAGTCCTAAAACTACCTTAAGTTGGAAACAGTGATTCCATTCAATTTTTAGCATGTAAAATTTAAGATACTGATGAAACCACTGATTGTGGTTTCAAAAAAGATTAGAGCTGAAGTTCTTAGTTGGTCTTGAAAATTAAACTTGAATCTCTCCTGGAGTATTCTTGTAGCTTCTTCACTGGTTTTTCGCAGGGCTCTTGACTGGCTGGCTGACAATGTACTTAGCTCTATTCCCTGTGTTATTTTTGCATTAATTTCTTAAGTCTTATTATTTGGTGATAAGCACCTAGGTTGTTCCTGCTCAGGTCTTCTGCGGTATGGCCTCATCTCCTCCATGGGAAACTCATGCACCCATCTTGAAATAACTCAGAATTAGTCCCGATGCAACAGAAGATTGATCCCAACATGGACTACATACTTCTGTCTCTGTCTCTGCAGGCACTAGTTAGCTCTTGTCTTGTTCTCTTGATCTTCTTGTTCGAGTTGTTGTTGTTCGGGCATGAAGTCATGTCCGACTCTTCAGTTGCCAAGTCACATCTGGCTCTTTGGGACCCCAAGGACTACAGCATGCCAGGTTCCTCTGTCCTTCACCATCTCCCAGAGTTTTCTCAAACTCGTGTCCATTAGTCCATGATGCCATCCAACAATCTCATCTTCTATGGTCCCCTTCTCCTCCTGCTTTCAATCTTCCCTGGCATCAGAATCTTTTCCAGTGAATCAGCTCTTTGCATCAGGTGGCCAAAGTATTGGGGCTTCAACTTCAGCATCAGTCCTTCCAATGAATATTCAGAGTTGATTTCCTTTAGTATTGACTGGTTTGATCTCCATGCAGTCCCAAGGGACTCTTGAATGTCTTGTTAGATGCAAATTCTTAGCTGCTTTAGTTTTTAAAAATGATGATCAGATGTTAATTCCTGTACCCCTCAACATTTCAGAATTCGCAAGGCCAAGATCTCAAAATCATTCCCCTGAAGGTTTCCTACTTTACCTTAATGTGAAGGTGTGTGAGGTGCATCTCGCTTGAATCTTCCATGTAGAGGGAGAATATAGGAAAAGCACTGTGAAAGATCTTTCTCTACAAAAATCTTCTGTCTTCACTTTTTCACCGACTCCATATATATTCATGAACTTTGGAAACATTTCTGGGGATCATAAGTTTGCCTGGGGGTTTATGGTGTTGTTTCACACACATTTCATTACTCTTCTTTTATATAACTTGAGTTTGTTTTAAAAAGGATTTTATAGTTTTCAAAAGTTTGTAAAGCAGTAATCAAATGGTAAAGATTTAATTAAGAAATACAGGGAAAACCCAACATAAAAAACTTAACTTTATAAATTTAAGAATTTAAAGAATTTTTTTTGAAAATTAATTTTTCAACTTACTACTATTAGAGAGTAGACCTAGAGTTCAAACAGTAAAAATCATGACTTCATTGAAAATCTAGGAAAATTACCTTTCAAATGACCTATATAAATGACCTTCATCTTCTTAAAGTCAAGGAGAAATTGAAATCAGATTCTGCACCTATGTTGAATATTAATTTTCAGCATATTCTCTGTGATATGGAGTATATTGTCTATTTAGTGATTTGTATGGGTAACTGTTCTTGTGCATGCTCATGTTTGAAATTAATTGAAATAATAGAAATCAGTACTATTTATATTTGAGTAAATAGTCATAGTTTTTGACATACAAATATCATTTATCAAATAATATCATCAGAGATCATTTAACTCGATACTTTCACTTTATACATAAAGATATAGTAATAACAATACTTATATTTTTAAAGAACTTTGCAGAATATGGGAACTCAGGGTAGTTATTAGTCTTTTTCAAAGTCAGTGAGACCTGCATTAGAACCCACATTTTCAAATTCTCGGCCTACGTCTTTATAGTATTACACAAGGATTGGTAATTCATAATTCAATTTGGGAAACTGAGTGGTAAAATTGAAATATTTACACTAAAATATATAAAGTATATTTCTGTTCTAGACCTCCAAGGGGCAACTACAAAGATACTGGTTATTAACATGATAAAAAAATACCACGGCAAATGCTTCTTAATTCCAAGAGCAAACCCAACCACATCTATATATTAATAAATGAAAGGAGAAGGCATATAATGTAATGAAGAGTGTGTACCTCAGCATCTAAACTATTTAGGTGATAAGATTTTTCAGTTTTAAGAAAAATAAATATGTCACTTTCTACCAAAGATGTAATAGAATGTTTAGAAATAAACTTTTCCGCAAGTTTTAGTTTCCTATTTTCTGTCAGCATTGTCATAAAAATGATTATTCCATTAATCAGCATATTGATAATCAGAAAGTAGAAATACATGCATTTTCTTTTATAACTTGTTTTCTTATTTTGGTTTTGATTACCTGTGCAAGACAGTGAAAATCATTCGGCAACAGCCCTTTTGTTGCTCACAGCTGTTCTTAATCCAGGTTCTGAGTCAGACTGCTTAATAGGGGAAGAGAGTAAAAATGAAACTTAAAATAGCTAGAGAGAAACACACTGTAAATACCTGAGGGGTTTAAAAAAAGAGTTTGTCGGCTACTTATGTGCAAATGAAGGCATTTAATTGTAGCGTGTCTTCAGTGATAAATGGGGGAAAGTCTTGAATAAAAGGAGAAATCGTCATGCTTTGCCCTTTTCATTTGTTCCTTGAGAAAGGTGAACTTATCTAAAAAAATTTATACCGGCAGAGCTGCTTTTTTTCAGCTGATGAACTATAGTAACTTCGGAAATGGCACTATGTTGGATGGTGGTAGAGGACAGGAATAATAACACTTTTACACTATTAAATTGATAATAGGATTTTTTTAAAAACTAATTTTGTTCTCAATCACCTTTTCCTAGAAAATAATGAGTGACAGGTAAGAGAGGTCACAGAGTTGCATAGGCTCCAGCATAAGCCTAGACAACCTCTCAGTGTCCTATAATGGGCCACAAGTCCCCAGGGTGGTAGGTCATTTTCAGTTTAGAAATAAGCTTTTTGAGTTCAGAGTTAAGGACCCACTAATGTACCAGGAGCTGTTTTCTGAAGTGTCAGCATAGCCCATGGTGAGTTCTGGAAAAGAAACAATTCATTAAAGGTCTTGTCTGGTCTTAAGCTGTAGCAGACAGGATGTAAAATTGGGATATTAAAGTAGGAAACGGGATATTTTTAGAGTTATCACAACTATTCCTCCTGCTCACACACAAGAAAGTTCTACACAAGGATAAACAGAGGGAAATTAAGGGTGATGTGAGTAAGAAGCAGTTGACAAAGAATGAAAGAGTCAAGAGCACAAACACAATTACAAAATATTCTCTTTTCTACTCTATGTTCTAATATTACAATTAATTCCAACTTCATATTTCCTATCGCAATTAGTGTATTTATGTTGTTATGAAAATTGCTTTTGTCATTATCCATTCCATTTTTTTGCTCTGATCAACACTGCAAATGCCCAAGGATTTCTTTTTACTGATAATATTAAACAGTGAGACACATTTACAGAAACAGTTCCAAAACCACCTTTTTAAGTGAATCGTTTTTCTTCTAAGAACACATACTGCAGATAATCTTTAAATTCACTTAGAGGCCTGACTGTGGAATATAATAAAAATCAGTTGTTGAAAAAGAAATCAACTGCCGCATTTCATTAAAGCAGTTCAGCTTTACCAAATAGAGGCTTTATTGTTTTGCTCTAGGCTAAGGTTCATGTTAGACAATGCAACATTTTTTTCAACCTCTGTAGTCTAGTTTCACAAACACAAACCCAAAGAGTGATCTCTCTGAAGAGGTGATATTAGTTTAAGTAAAACCACAGAAACATTTTCTTGGGAGGAAAAAGGTTTGAATGGGCCTCACAAAATTAATATTAAGTTTTCTGTCTTCTGCCTCATTACTTTGGTAGGTGACTTGCCTTGAAGGCAGCAAAGCAAAGAATCAGCAACATGGGTCTTTGCTATTTCTGCAGTGCTGCAGTGCACATTTCCTACAGTTTACTCAGAAATTATGTTACGTTTAGTGCACTTCCTTAGAATATCTGTGAACTGAACTAGAAATTATGCCTTGATTATGATTCTTCAAGGTGTTGGTATTGCAAATTGTGAGTGGAAATGATGGTGATTAATAAGCAAAACCAGAAAACCAGCAAATACTAAAGAAAGAGTCGTTGTTTATACATTTTGCACACTCTTTGCCTGTGTGAACAAAAATAGATACAAAATTTATTCTTTACCTGAAAATTGTGGAAAAAAAATCATGAGGTAGTATTTATTACTTTGGAACTCAGCTTGGAAATAGTAATCATATGTAAATCAATAATTTTCATTTTTCAAAACAGAAATAAGTTTGTACTCTTCCCTGAGAACTTAAGTGTTTCCTTTATTTAGTCTGGACATTTACTTCAAATGGCCCTTTCAGATATTTTTAGGGCCTTCACATGTTTCCTGAACTATCATTTATGAACCGTAAGCCTGAGTGCCCAGTGGGTTCTGAAGTGCTTGAATGAAGTAATTCATGTAAGAGGGTAAGTGAGCTGACCTATGGCTAGGGTGTTTCTCTTTAGCTTGCTTGGACTCTATGGCATATTATGTTCTTGTTCAGAGTTGCTCGGTCGTGTCTGACCCAGCACCACAGTTCAGTTAGTTACGTTGCTCAGTCGTGTCCGACTCTTTGCAGCCCGTGGACTGCAGCATGCCCAGCTTCCTTGCTCTGTGGTACACTCCAGGCACCGCAGTTGAAAGGCGGCAATTCTTCAGTGCTCAGCCTTTTTAATTGTCCAGCTCTCGTGTATGTAATATATGCCACACCTCTCTATGACGTATATTACTGTATTATCTTAAATGACCCTTGTCTCTCTTCAACATCAGTCCTTCCTGTTGAACACCCAGGACTGATCTCCTTTAGGATGGACTGATTGGATCTCCTTGCAGTCCAAGGGACTCTCAAGAGTCTTATCCAACACACAGTTGCATCAATTCTACGGTGCTCAGCTTTCTTCAAAACTCCATCGCCTTGACTAGAAAAACCACGGACTTTTGTTGGCAAAGTAATGTCTCTGCTTTTAAATATGCTATCTAGGTTGGCCATAACTTTCCTTCCAAGGAGTAAGCGTCTTTTAATTTCATGGCTGTAATCACCATCAGCAGTGATTTTGGAGCCCAAAAAATAAAGTCTGACAGTTTCCACTGTTTCCCCATCTATTTCCCATGAAGTGATGGGACCCGATGCCATGATCTTAGTTTTCTGAATGTTGAGCTTTAAGCCAACTTTTTCACTCTCCTCTTTCACCTTCATCAAGAGGCTCTTTAGTTCTTCTTCACTTTCTGCCATAAGGGTGGTGTCATCTGCATATCTGAGGTTATTGATATTTCTCCCAGCAATCTTGATTCCAGCTTGTGTTTCTTCCAGCCCAGCGTTTCTCATGATGTACTCTGCATATAAGTTAAATAAGCAGGGTGACAATATGCAGCCTTGACGTACTCCTTTTCCTATTTGGAACCAGTCTGTTGTTCCATGTCCAGTTCTAACTGTTGCTTCCTGACCTGCATACAGGTTTCTCAAGAGACAGGTCAGATGGTCTGGTATTCCCATCTCTTTCAGGATTTTCCACAGGTTATTGTGATCCACACAGTCAAAGGCTTTGGCATAGTCAATAAAGCAGAAATAGATGTTTTTCTGAAACTCTCTTGCTTTTTCGATGATCCATTTGTGCCTAGAAATGAAACCAAAAACCCCAATTTGCCATTTCTGGATTTTAAATCCCTGTGTCTTTAGAGATAGTGCTGAGAAATAAGGAAGCAGTTTATCTATACAGGTCAAAAGCTAAGAGCTCACTTTCTTGTGTAATGGGCATGGCTTGTTCAGTTGGTCAGTTGTGCCCAACTCTTTGGGCATGGCTAGCAGATAACTAAACACAATCTAACAGATACATCATCAGCAACATAATGGTTTCTTAAAAGTTAGCTTCAGTTACCTTTTCTTGATCCAGTGTAGAATAATATGTGCATATATCATATATCTGCAGTATTATGATTTATAAGAAATATTTCTTTAAAATATAAAACTAAGATGATGGCATCTGGTCCCATCACTTCATGGGAAATAGATGGGGAAACAGTGAAAACAGTGTCAGACTTTATTTTTTGGGGCTCCAAAATCACTGCTGATGGTGATTGCAGCCATGAAATTAAAAGACGCTTACTCCTTGGAAGGAAGGTTATGGCCAACCTAGATAGCATATTTAAAAGCAGAGACATTACTTTGCCAACAAAAGTCCATCTAGTCAAGGCGATGGTTTTCCCAGTGGTCATGTATGGATGTGAGAGTTGGACAGTGAAGAAAGCTGAGCGCCGAAGAATTGATGCTTTTGAACTGTGGTGTTGGAGAAGACTCTTGAGAGTCCCTTGGACTGCAAGGAGATCCAGTCAATCCATCCTAAAAGAGATCAATCCTGGGTGTTGATTGGAAGGACTGATGTTGAAGCTGAAACTCCAATACTTTGGCCACCTCATGCGAAGAGTTGACTCATTGGAAAAGACCCTAATACTGGGTGGGATTGGGGGCAGGAGGAGAAGGGGACGACAGAGGATGAGATGGTTGGATGGCATCACCAACTCTATGGACATGGGTTTGCGTAGACTCTGGGAGTTGGTGATGGACAGAGAGGCCTGGCGTGCTGCAGTTCATGGGGTTGCAAAGAGTCGGACATGACTGAGCGACTGAACTGAACTGAACTTGTTTAAAATATTTATTTTTATTTATTTGGCTGTACCAGATGCAAACTCTTAGTTGTGGCATGTGGGATCTAGTTCCCTGACCAGGGATCGAACCTAGGTCCCTGCATTGGAAGCATATTCTTATCCACTGGACTACCAGGTAGAAGTATTTATTTGGTCATTCAGATGAACAAAATGTATTTCTCATATATATTTGTTCTTCATTCACAGTCACTGATGGAGAAGGGCTTGGCAACCCACTCCAATATTCTTTTATTTTAATTTTATTTTTAAATAAATTTATTTATTTTAGTTGGGGCCTGGAGAATCCCCATGGACAGAGGAGGCTGGCGAGCTACAGTCCATAGGGTTGCAAAGTGTCTGACAGGACTGAGCAACAGAGCATGCATGCAGGGTGCCTGCAGGCACAATGACTCACAAAATCCCTGCAATTTCCTAAGGGTTGAGAGGGATTGAAGTATCTTTTGTTATGTTAAAGAGGCCACTTTGGGAAAACACCTAAGAATGAAAGCAGTTTGCACCTGGAGTCTACCAGGTGTTAGAGGGTTGGAACTTTCAGTCCCACCCCCTGACTTTTGGGGAGGGGAGAGGGCACTCCCCAACCCCCAGAACAAAGAAATAACCGATGGCCAAGAATGTAATCAATCATGATCTTTGTAATGAACCCTTCATAAAACCCCACAAGGACAATTTGGAGAGCTTCTGTGTTGGTGAGTGAGGAGTCTAGAGAGTGAATTTACTGTACCTTACCCTGTGCGTTTCTTCCATCTGGCTGTTCCTGGGTTTTATCCTTTATAATAAATTGCTAATCTAGTTAGTAAAATGTTTCTCTGCATTCTGTGGGGCACTCTAGTAAATTAAGCAAACTGGAGAAGTAGATCTTGAGAGCCTCTTATCTATGGCCAGTTGCTCAGAAGTATAGGTTAACAACTTAGTCTTAGAATTGGTATCTTGAGTAGGAGAGGGTCATTGGAACTTCCATTCTACAGACCATAGATTAGAAGCACAGGTTAACAGATAGTGCTCACAACTTGTGTCTAAAGTGGTATGTGGGGGAGTCTTGTTAGGACTGAGCCCTTAACCTGTGGAATCTGATGCTATCTCTAGGTAGGTAGGACAGAATAGACATCCTGCTGGTGTCCGAGAATTGATTTTTGGTGTGGGTGGAGCTCTCCAGCCTCACATGGGAAACTGACTCTCAGAACACACAACATAGAGGTTGAAGTTGATTTTCCCTTGATTTCCCTTGTTGATTTCCCTTCTGTCCTGGAAGAAATTTTACACCAGGTAAGTGATTTGCTGAAGTTTCAGATGTTGCTTATTCCAGTTTTTTCATTAAACCAGGACTATACTTCTGTATCGGAGAAGGCAATGGCACCCCACTCCAGTACTCCTGCCTGGGAAACCCTATGGACGGAGGAGCCTGGTAGGCTGCAGTGCATGGGGTCTCGAAGAGTTGGACACGACTGAGCGACTTCACTTTCACGTTTCACTTTCATGCACTGGAGGAGGAAATGGCAACCCACTCCAGTATTCTTGCCTGGAGAATCCCAGGGACGGCGGAGCCTGGTGGGCTGCTGTCTATGGGGTCGCACAGAGTCGGACACGACTGACGCGACTTAGCAGCAGTAGTAGCAGCATACTTCTGTATTCCCATAGGCGCTAGTTTACTGGACATTATTTTGTACCCATATTGTCTAAGTGTCTATAGATACTGCTGGTTAGGAACTCATATAATTAATTTGAAGAAATAAACATGCCTCACTTGTCTTCCATAAGCATGTCTGTTTTATTCAGAGCCTCATTAGGAACTCTTCAGTGTTGCTCAAACAATCTTTGACTTGCAATTTAACCCCATAGAAAGCCATAGGTTAGGAAAGTGATGATTTCTGATTCTTGGCTATCATATCTTACAATGGATTCCAAGGTATTCACATTCAGGTATAATAACTAGCATAGTGATGACTGTACGAAATGCTGGAACATGTGACATAGGTCTAGTGGGGTGGGAGGGACCATCAATTGAAGTGATTTCAAAGGAGACTTGTACAAGTTATAAATTAAGGCTTGATTTAAGCAGATGTTGCAGACTCAGAGGCTCTGCTTACTTCTGATGATCTTGTCACTCAAATACAAGAAGTCACACAGGCTTCATTGCTGTGGATCTAAGCAAATGGTCTTTTGGCCCTGTCCTTCACCATCTCCTAGAGTTTGCTCAGATTCATGTCTATTAAGTCAGTGGTGCTATCTAACCATCTCATTCTCTGATGCCCTCTTCTCTTTTGCCTTCAGTTTTTCCCAGCATCAGGGTCTTCTCCAATGAGTCGTCTCTTCGCATCAGGTGGCCACAGTACTGGAGCTTAGCTTCAGCATTAGTCCTTCTAATGAATATTCAGGGTTGATTTCCTTTAGGATTGACTGGTTTGATCTCCTTGCTGTCCAAGGGACTCTTGAGAGTCTTCTCCAGTGCCACAGTTTGAAAGCATCAACTCTTTTGCCCTCAGCTTTCTTTGTGGTCCAACACTCATATCCATACATGACTACTGGAAAAACCATAGCTTTGACTATACAGACCTTTGTCAGCAAGGTGATGTCTCTGCTTTTTAATATGCTGTCTAAGTTGTTCATAGCTTTTATGCCAAGGAGCAAGTATTTTTTAATTTCATGGCTGCAGTTACTGTCTGCAATGATTTTGGAGCCCAAGAAAATAAAGTCTGTCACTTTCAATTTTTCCCCATCTATGTGCCATGAAATGAGAGACCAGATGCTATTATCTTTGATTTTTGTATGTTGAGTTTTAAGCTAGCTTGTTCACTCTCCTCTTTCACCTTCATCAAGAGGTTCTTTAGTTCCTCTTCGCTTTCTGCCATAAGGGTGGTATCATCTGCATATCGGAGGTTATTGATACTTCTTCCAGCAATCTTGATTCCAGCTTCTCCATAGAGGGGTTGGTGAGGTTAAACTTGGGGTTAATAGAGGATTCTATTTATAAAATGGAAACTGAATTATCAAGCAAGGGTCTTTCTCAGAAGCTCAGTGGTTACTGTTGGCAACAGATGAGTGCCGGGAATCTAGGAGGAAAACTTGGATGTTGGATAAGTCACTAGGGCTCAAATGCAAGCTCTGAACTCAAGGCATAACTTTAGGCAAGTTGTTTGACTCTGTGAGCTGCAGTTCCTTATCTTTAAGATAGAAATATACAGTATGTAAACAAGTGAAAGTGCTTGTAGCAACAAATGAACAGTCAAATGATATTGTTTAAATACTGCTTTGGTAAAATTACTTTTCTGTGTGGTTTAGGCTGTAGGTATAGGGCTTAAGTGATTATAGTTGAAAACATCATGGGGAATCTAGTGATCTTGGAGATCTAGTACTACTTTTGAGTTTTCCACTGGCAAATGAGCAGACAATAAACAGTAAGGATGAGGTGAGAGCCATGAACATTTTGCTCTAAATCTTCTTTTGTGCTTAAGCATAAATGTGTTCCATACTCTCACTGTTCTCTCACTGATACTTCAACTCCTCTCTTTTTATGTTTCCCTGTTCCAGTTTCATCACTTTTTTTTTTTTTGGTTCTTTTTTTTTTTCAATTTATTTATTTATTTTTTAATTAGTTTATTTTCTATTTTTTAAGCTTACAATATTGTATTTGTTTTGCCATACACTGACATGAATCCACCATGGGTGTACATGTTTTCCCCTTCCAGAACCCCCTTCCACCTCCCTCCCCATCCCATCCCTCCGGGTCATCCCGGTGCTCCAGCCCCAAGGGCCCTGTATTATGCATCGAACCTGGGCTGGCGATTTGTTTCACATATGATAATTTACATGCTTCCATGCCATTCTCCCATATCATCCCGCCCTCGCCCTCTCCCATAGAGTCCATAATACTGTTCTATTTATCACTTTTTAAAATTTCAATTTGTTTCCTTTGTATGTTCCTCCTCATTTCCTCAGCAAGTCCTGTTGTGTATACATGTGTGTGTATGTGTGAGTATAGATGTATTAATGATGAAAAAGAAGCACAGATTTTTTAAATTAAGATATTTTAGAGCAGTTTTAGGTTTATGGAAAAACTGAACAAAGACTACAAAGAGTTCCTATATATATATATATATATATATATATTTTTTTTTTTTTTTTTCTTTTCTTGTTAGACCACATAGCCTAGATTTTGGGATTTTAGTTATCTGACCAGGGACTAAACTTGGGCCTATGGCAATAAAACCACAAAATTCTAACCTTGGGCTTTCAGAGAATTCCCACATATGTTCTTTAATCATTCCTTTCTCCCACATTTTTTCCCATTATCTTTACATCTTGTATTAATAACATACATTTGGTAAAAATAAGGAGCTAATACTGATCCTTTATTATTAACTAAAGTTCATGGTTTAAGTAATTGTTCGCATTGTATATTTTCTGGCTTTTGACAATGTGTAAAGTAAAGTGAAAGTCTCTCAGGCATGTCTGACTCTTTGCATGGACTATATAGTCCATGGAATTCTCCAGGCCAGAATACTGGAGTGGATAGCCTTTCCCTTCTCCAGGGGATCTTTCCAACCCAGGTATTGAATCCAGATCTCCCACATTACAGGTGGATTATTTTCCAGCTGAGCCACAAGGGAAGCCCATTTGACAATGTATAATGATATGTATCTACCATTCAGTATCATACAGGCCAGTTTCACTGGCCTGAGCTTTCCCTATGGTCCACATATTCAACTCTTCCTTCCCTGTAACCCCTGGCAATCACTTGATCTTTTTACTGTTTCTATGGTTTTACTTTTTCCAAAATGTTATATTGTTAGAATCTACAGTGTGTAGCCTTTTCATAATGGTTTCCTTCACTCACTGACATGCATTTAAAGTTCTTCTATGTCTTCTAATGGCATGATAGCTCACTTATGTCTATCACTGAATAATATTGTATTCTATAGATATACCGCAGTTTACTTATAGACATATTGAAGGGATCCTAGTTGTAAGTTTTGACATTTATGAATAAGGCTGCTATAAACATTCATGTGCAGGTTTTTGTGTGGCCCTAAGTTTCATTCATTTGGGTAAATAGAAAAAAAGAGCTGTTGCTGCCCCATAGGAAAAGAATATGTTCAGTTTTGTTAGAAACCGCCAAAAGGTCTTCCAAAGTGGCTGCATCAGTTTACATTCCCACCAGCACTGAACAAGAATCTCTGTGATTCCACATCCTCACCAGCATTTTGTATTGTCACTGTTGATGAATTCTTGTAAACAATCCACTTTCTTGAAGTTTTCATGGATGCAGTGCTGGTTGCTGTAATGAAAAAACCTGAATCATTCAGTGACCTAGTTTATTTCTCTCTCCTGTGATCATCTATTGTGATGTGACAGGTGGCACTGCTCTCCTCAGTCATTCAGGGGCCCAGGCTAAGAGTGGCTTTGCCATCTTCAGTGGGTCTTCTTTCAAGATCACTCTTCTCATGAACATTCTAGGCAAAGAGGGGAAAATATGCTAAGGAGGCACAACCACCTTTTAAATGTTTCAGCCTAGAAGTGGTAAGAACTAATTCTGCACCATTCCCATGTTGAAAACTAGTCACGTGACTGTGCCTAGCTGCAAGGTCAGCTGGGAAATGTAGTCCCTGTCTGGCCAGTGGCTCCTGGGCAACAACTTAATTAGTAAGAAAGGTCACAGCAGATTCTGGAGGGAATCTAGTGATCCTCCACACATTTGCTGAAACACTTCATTATATCAGTTGTGATCAAAAGAATTTTATAGTTCCCTCATTTTAGGCACTAATGGCAATACAGTTAAGAAAGAAAAATACCAAGGATTTCCTGGAGTCAGTGATAATTGGGCATAAGTCTGTCCAAGACATACTGCGATCATTGGCTTTTTAACATTAGACTTCATCAGTAATACTTTTCCCAGTGCTTGAATAAAATGATTGGGCATCCCATTTTCATATCTTATAGAAAGCAGTGGTTCTGAGAAGCAGAAAGCTCTTCTAACTTAATTGGAAAATAAAAAACAAACAATATACTTTTTAGCATATTTGTTCTGATTAGGGAAGAGGGAGGAAGCAAGAAAATAATTACAGATTTCTAAATCCAATCATCTCTGTGTACTCTTGTTGCTATTCCCCTCCTTATGCACACAGTAATTTAGGTTTTGTTTTGACAAGAACATAGAGATATTCATAAACCGAGAGGCAGTATTTAGAGATTTATTGAGTATCTTGTCAGAAACAAATAAGTGCCCTAAAGTTTTGAAAGCGTGGTTTAGACATTAGTTGACTGGAATCATGGAGACTATTTACAAATAAAATTTAAATAAATTCATGCCTTTAAAAGGTATCCAAATACTTGTTTAGTTGACAAGCCCTCCCATCTGTTTGGCCTAATATGAAACCAAAAAACCAATTACTCAATAGTTACTTAACCACGCCAGTACATTAGCTGGTATCAATTAGCAATTTTATTGGTAATCTCCCCTTTCTTTCATACAGAAAATATTCTTTGTTGATATACTTCTATATTCCTGTTTGAAAGCAAAGAAGCAAGGAAGGAAGGAAGCTAGGAAGGAATAGTTGGGTAGGAAGGATTGAGTCAGCAGGAGGGAAGGAGGGAGGAAGGAAGTGATAGCTTTAAACTAGATGCATGAGTTTTAAAATTGCAAGGAAGCACTTGTTACTTGTCATCAGTGTAATAATTGTTCGTTCAGCATGCTAGCAGTTCTCTAAAAGCAGTAAAATACTATTGGCAGATGACTTGTGTTTAATTCATAGTCTGCATTTGGTTTATGCCAAAACTCCAACAGAATTTTAAAGTCTAGTTTTTTGAGACTCCACTTTCCTAAAGGATCATTGGATGGAGATTCAGTTTGAATTGACTAATTCTTTCTGTGGGAAGATATCATGAATATACACTTGAAATTTTGTTGAAACAATCACAAGTATTTCTGGCTGCCAGACTATCTTTAGTCTTTTTATGATAAATAAAAGCAATTTCTGAAATGAAACACCACATGATTCTGAAGGCCAAATCTGTGAACCAGACACTTTAGCTCTGGAAAAAATTAACCTGCATACCAGTTTTTGAACAATCAGTTGTTAATGTTAAGTAAGCCAATGTCCATATATTTTAAAAAGATGGGTGTCCTATTCAGATATTTTACACTACACATCTCTTAGGAACTAAGAGATTTTAAAATGCTCTCAGTAATAATTTCCTCAGAGAGAAACCATTTGTTGCAGCTATGAGAGAGAATAAAAATGAATGTTTTGACTATGCATTTACTCTAGAGCTATAATTTGTTCTTGAAACCAGAGATGTTGGCAGCACTGCTTTTTCGTACTATGACTTTGTCTCTAATACTGATCCCTTAGAGAGGTAATCAACTTTTTTTTTTTAATTGAAGTATAGTAGATTTATAATGCCAGGAAATTTGGAAAACTCAGCAGGGCCCACAGAACTGGAAAAGGTCAGTTTTCATTCCAATCCCAAAGAAAGGCAATGCCAAAGAATACTCAAACTACCACACAATTGCACTCATCACACACGCTAGAAAAGAAATGCTCAAAATTCTCCAAGCCGAGCTTCGACAGTATGTGAACTGTGAACTTCCAGATATTCAAGCTGGATTTAGAAAAGGCAGAGGAACTAGAGATCAAATTGCCAACATCCATTGGATCATCAAAAAAGCAAGAGAGTTCCAGGAAAACATCCACTTCAGCTTTATTGACTACACTAAAGCCTTTGACTGTGTGGATCACAACAAACTGTGGAAAATTCTTAAATACCTAGGAATACCAGACCACCTTACCTGCCTCCTGAGAAATCTATATGCAGGTCAAGAAGCAACAGTTAGAACTGGACATGGAAAAATAGACTGGTTCCAGATCGGAAAAGAAGTATGTCAATGCTGTATATTGTCACCCTATTTATTTAACTTATATGCAGAGTACATCATGAGAAATGCTGCACTGGATGAAGCACAAGCTGGAGTAAAGATTGCTGGGAGGAATATCAATAACCTCAGATATGCAGATGACACAACACTTATGGCAATAAGTGAAGAAGAACTAAAGAGCTTCTTGATGAAAGTGAAAGAGGAGAGTGAAAAAGTTGGCTTACAACTCAACATTCAGAAGACTAAGATCATGGCATCTGGTGTCATCACTTCATGGCATATAGATGGGAAAACAGTGGAAACAGTGACAGACTTTATTTTTTGGGGGGCTCCAAAATCACTGCAGATGGTGACTGCAGCCATGAAATTAAAAGACGCTTGCTCCTTGAAAGGCAAGTTATGACCAACCTAGCCAGCATATTAAAAAGCAGAGACATTACTTTGCCAACAACGGTCCATCTAGTCAAAGCTATGGTTTTTCTAATAGTCGTATATGGGTGTGAGAACTGGACTATAAAGAAAACTGAGCACCAAAGAATTGATGCTTTTGACCTGTGGTGTTGGAGAAGACTCTTGAGAGTCCCTTGGACTGCAAGGAGATCCAACCAGTCCATCCTAAAGGAAATGAGTCCTTAATATTCATTGGAGGGACTGATGCTGAAGCTGAAACTCCAATACTTTGGCCACCTGATACGAAGAACTGACTCATTTGAAAAGATCCTGATGCTGGGAAAGATTGAAGGTGGGAGGAGAAGGGGATGACAGAGGATGAGATGGCTGGATGGCATCACTGACTCAATGGACATGAGTTTGGGTAGACTCCGGGAGTTGGTGATGGACAGGGAGGCCTGGCGTGCTGCAGTCCATGGGGTCACAAAGAATTTAACAAGACTGAGCAACTGAACTGAACTTATTTATAATATTGTGATAGTTGTACGTGTATAATAAGATGATTCAATAATTTATAGATTATATTCTTTTTAGAGTTATGGTCAAATATTCACTATATTCCTTGTACTGTTATCCTTGTAGCTGATTTGTTTTATATATAGTAGTCTGTATGTTTTAATTCCCTAAGCATGCCTTGCCCTTCCACTCTTCCCTTACACATTGGTAAGCAAGTTTGTTCTCTATTTATGGGTCTGTTTTGTTATATTCATTTTTTGGTTTTGTTTTTTAGATTCCATGTGTAGGTGATGATATATCAGTATTTGTCTTTCTGTGTGACATTTCACTAAGCATAGTGCACTGCAGATATATCCATGTTATTGCAAATGGCAATATTTTTTCTTTTTAATGGCTGAGTAATATTCCATTTTGTATATATGTGTATATACCGCATCTTCTTTGTTCACTTGTTTGTTGATGGACACAGGTTGCTCTGTATCTTGGCTACTATAAATAATTCTTCTATGAACACTGGGGTGCATTCATCTTTTCAAATTAGTATTTTCCTTTTGTTCATATATATGCCTAGGAGTGGAATTGTCAAGTTGTAGTTGTCTTTTAAGCATATCTCATATTGTTTTTGAATAGCAGCTCTACCAATTTACATTCCCACTAACAGTGTATGAGAGTTTCCTTTTCTCTACATTCTCATCACCATTTTTTATTTGTGATTTTTTTGATGATGGCCATTCTGACAGGTGTGTACTGATGTCTCCATTAAGGTTTTGGTTTGCATTATCCTGATTAGTGATGGTAGGCATCTTTTCATGTGACTTTTGGCCATCTGTATGTCTTATTTGGAAAAACCTCTATTCAGGTATCTGGAGGTCTACTCCACTTTAAGACTGTATGAAAATGTGCAGAGAAAGAAGATAGCAGCATGATTTATGACATAGTGCTTCACTGTGGGTCTCTGCACGTTGTCTTGTTTACTAATTTCTCTCCATATATATCTTGGCAGATTCACTCTATCTTTATTATTAGAAATATCATGGCAAATTTGAGATATTTTAGGAGCATGGCATTTTTGTCATTATACTGCTACCTAAAGAGGCATGCATGCTTAGTTAATTAGTCATGTCAGACTCTTTGCAACCCTATGGACTGCAGCGTACTGGGCCTCATTGTCCATCACCAACTCCCGGAGATTGCTCAAACTCATGTCCATCGAGTTGGTGATGCCATCCAACCATCTCATCCTCTGTTGTCCCCTTCTTCTCCTGCCTTCAATCTTTCCCAGCATCAGGGTCTTTCCCCATGAATCACTTCTTTGCATCTGGTGGCCAAAGCATTGGAGCTTCAGCATCAGTCCTTCCAATGAATATTCCTTTAGGATTGACTGGTTTGATCTTGCAGTCCAGGGGACTCTCAAGAGTCTTCTCTATCACCACAGTTCAAAAGCATCAAATCTTTGGCACTCAGCTTTCTTTATGGTCCAGCTTTCACATCCATACATGACTACTGGAAAAACCATAGCTTTTACTAGATGGACCTTTGTTGGCAAAGTAATGTCTCTGCTTTTTTATATGCTGTCTAGGTTGATCATAGCTTTTCTTCCAAGGAGCAGACATCACTTAATTTTCATTTTAATAAAGGGTAGCCATTCCCTTTTCCAAGAAGTGTTAGTGGTTCTCCTTAAATAAGGTTAGTTTGAAATCAGCCAACTTGTTTTATGAAGCTGCTTCTGAATAACCCAACTTTTGAGTATTGAGACTGTTTTTTCTCCTTTGGTTCACATAGTGGATCCAGATTCCTATACTCTCTATTCTGTAGACTCCAGTATTCTCTTCTGTAGATCAGGAGGCAATAAAGTTCATGATGATGGGATCACAGCATTTCAGAAATGGCATCTATCAGAGTTAGGAGAAGGGAAATTGCCTTTAAAAAATAACACTCAGCTATAAGCCAGTTTAACTGCTTTGTTTTCAGGAAAAATGGTATTTAAACTTATGGTATGTGTTTGAATATTTCACAAAACAATTATTTTTAATGTTGTGGTTCAAATTTTATTGAAGAATACATTGATCAAGAAGGCAAATCAAATTAAAATCTTTTCAGTTTCTTACACAATAATGATTGAGAATTAATCTTCCTATCTGGTATATAGTGTTCTTACTAGATGGTTAAATAATAGCTCCCCACCCAAAGGAGGATGAAATTTGAGGATCATGTCCAGTCTAAATTGTAATCATTCCCTGTCTATTAATATAATAGTGAGAGATGGAAAACTTCAACAACTTGATGCTTACTCAGTAACTCTAGTAATTTACAAGCAATAGTAAAGAGCTATACCCCATACTGATACTTATTTTGTACATTACTTCAAGCACTCATTGTATATCCATTAACTAAAACCAGAGAGAATAAAGTGGTTTAGGTTCTTTTTAACATTTTGCCTAATTATATTTTATGTATACACATAAAATGGAGGTAAAAATAATAATTAAAATTGCTGAGTATTTTAGATTTCTCCCAAACATTTTCACAAAGAAACTTATCATTTGACTTTCACAATAACCATATTGGAAAGCAAATATAATAGGATTAACCCCTTTGATTACAGATGAGATAACTTGGGTCCAGAGAAATTGTGTGACAAGTATTAGTCACAGAGATAATAAATGGCAGAACAGAAATTGAATCCAGGTCTTGTGATTGAACTTATATGTCTTGTTAGCATCCTATTAAAGGCAAACAAAACTTACCTGTATGACTGAGTCAAATTCTGGTCTTTTTCCTTTATCCCACCAGGTTGCTTGAGTAGTCTACATGTAAAGCCTGTTTCCTCATGTCCTGCTGACTCTTGAACCCTTTTATAATTAGGTTTCTTCATTCTACTGACTGCTTTCTTCATGAAGTTACCGCTGTGTTTTTATGATTTCATTCTTTTAAAAAAAATTGGTTTATTTTTAACTATGCTGTCTTCATTGCTGCGTGCAGGCCTTTCTCTAGTTCAGGCAACTGGGGGCTACTCTTTGTTGTGGTGCAGGCTTCTCATTGCAGTGGCTTCTCTTGTTGCAAAGCGCAGGGTCTTGGTGCATGGGCTCAGTAGTTGTAGCACACAGGCTTAATTGCTCCAGGGCACATGGGATCTTGCTGACCAGAGATCTAACCCTTGTCCCCTGCATTGGCAGGCAGATTCTTAACCACTTGAAACACCTGGGAAGCTGTAATTTCATTTTTTATTTACTTTGAAATCTGCTTTTCTTCTTTTATTCCTTCCTTCTCTGCACCCCACCTCCTTTCCCTCCTTTCTTCTTTCCATCCTCCCCGGTTTTCTAAAACATTGTACTCTTGTTTTTGTCTCTCTCAGATTCCTTCACTAGCTATTCTAGAAGAAAAATTTATTCATATGTATCAGAGAGTAGTCCTTCCTAGAGCAACTGCTGTGTGTCAGCTGTCCCTAAGAGTACCCATAGTCTCCAAAATTTGCTGAGAAGAATCACAGGAATCAGCAAAGATGTTATACTCATGGTTAAAGTTTATTATACCAAAAGGTTACAGGGCACAATCAGCAAAGGGAAAAGGCAGAGGAGAACCAAGGCATAGTCTTCCATATGTTTCCTCCCAGTGGAGTTGCATGGGGACTGGCTTCCTTCATCCAGTGATGTTTCTAACATCAGGTACCCAGACTCCAACCCCTCAGAGTAGAAGTAGGTCCTCATCATACATCACATGGTTAGCATAAACTATTTGATTAAACTGCTAATTCACAGCCCAAGACTTCAGATATACAAAAATACTTATCTCAGCAGAATATTCCAAGGTCATTTCTCAGAAGTTGGTGAAGGGCCAATAATGAATACAAGCCTTTTTTATTTTTTGAGTTGGGGGGAAAGGCATTGAGTTTGAAAAATTCAGCCTGCTGAGTTAACCCCTTCCTTCACTTACCCCACTTACAGATACTTCTGTCTTATGTTTCAACCCTGATATTTTTTGATTTTCAAACTGGATTTAGAAAAGGCAGGGGAACCAGAGATCAAATTGCCAACATCCGTTGGATCATTGAAAAAGCAAGAGAGTTCAGAAAAATATCTACTTCTGCTTCATTTAATACACTAAAGCCTTTGACTGTGTGGATCACAACAAAGTGTGGAAAATTCTTAAAGAGATGGGAATACCAGATCACCTGACCCACTTCCTGAAAAATCTGTATGCAGGTCAAGAAGCAACAGTTAGAACTGGACATGGAACAACAGACTGGTTCTAAATCAGGAAAGGAGTACGTCAAGGCTGTATATTGTCACCCTGCTTATTTAACTTATATGCAGAAAACATCATGTGAAATGCCAGGCTGGATGAAGCACAAGCTGGAATCAAGATTGCTAGGAGAAATATCAATAACCTCAGATATGCAGATGACACCACCATTATGGCAGAAGGCGAAGAACTAAAGAGCTTCTTGATGAAAGAAGAAGGAGAGTGAAAAAGCTGGCTTAAAACTCAATATTGAGAAAACTATGGTCATAGCATCTGGTGTCATCACTTTATGGCAAATAGATAGGAAAAACAATGGAAAGTGACAGATTTTTTTTTCCCTTGGGCTCCACAATCACTGCAGATGGTAACTATAAAGAAAGCACCATGATGCTTTTAAAAGATTGCTTGCTCCTTGACTGAAGATCCAAAAGCTATTATCTGAAACTCCTACTTTGGCCACCTGATGCAAAGAACTGACTCATTTGAAAAGACCTTGATAAAAACATAGGATTGGCATTGGAGAGATCAGACTTAGCAATATATTTTTGTGTCCCCTTGGGCAAATTAGAATCTTTAATAAACACACATATTCAAGAAATATTAGTTCTTGGACCTGTCTTACATTTCTCACATATGTCTCTCACCTTCCCATAGTCATCACAGTGGCCCTTGCTGTGTCTTGCCTTGTTACTACTTCATAATTGATCTTTTTGACTCCTAACTGAGCAGCTGTGTACACAGCACTCTCCTCCCACCTGGCCTGCTGCTGTGACTCTAACTCATCCTTTATATGGCTGAACAAATTCTGTTGTTAAAAGGCATCTTTGATCACTCTAGTCTTCTTATCTTAAGCTTTTATGCTTTCTGCTTGCTCACAGATGAAAATTTACTCTACTTAGCCTGACAGTCCATATCCTCCACAGTCTGTTTCTATCCTGTATTTAAAGATTTGTCTTTCTTTACTTTGATGCATGTTTTATTTGAAATAATTTTAAAGTTTTTACATAGAAAAATGTTATGAGTTCTGGGTTTGGGGGATTTTGTTCTTATTGTTTACTTGTTTGCTTTTTTGGTCTTATTTTATGTACAAAGATGCTTTCTAATGAAGATCATAAAAATGCTGTCTATTTAAAAAAATGTGATTTTAAATTTATATGCTGCTATTCTAACATACCTGCAGTTTATTTGGGGGCATGGTTTATGAAAGACGTGTGGTTTTGTTTTCTCCAGGTTTTCCCAAGCCTTTAATGAAATTCTTTATTTCACTAAGTTGCAATGCTGCAGGTATCATAAAATTAATTTCTCTGAATAGACAGGTTTGCTTGTTGACTTTTCATTGTTTTCCTTTAGTATATTTAGACATTTTACAAAAAAAAAAACTCTTAAAATTTCATGAATTTTGCATGTATTGATATCCTACATTTCATTTACCCTGAAATTGTCCTTTTAAAAAGATTTTTAGCTCTTCTATCACACATTTCCCACACATATGTTTAAAATAAGCTTCACCTGTTAAGTTAAACTTCACTGAAATTCTAACTGGGATTACCTTAATATTGTTCATTCTTTTATAAAGGGCTTTTTAATATATTTTGTCTCTCCATAAAAAAAATACAGTGTGCCATTCTGGTTAATTAAGTCCTAGTTTATGGCCTGTGTTAAATATTTATAATTTTAACTTTTTCTAATTTTTCTCATATAATTGTTAGTTTTAATCATAGGCAATTTTTGTCAGTTTCTTTAAGAATGCGATCCATATACATTTTATCTTGCTGGTATACAGAAAAACTCTTGCTTTTTTCCATATCAATCTTATATCTGAAATATTTCATCTAAGATTGCAATCCTATTTGGGGAGCATTTGAGGAATGAAAGTTTAGTCTAATAGTTTATTGGCAAATTTCCAAATCCAAAAAGAGCAGAGTCTGTACATCTCTAAGAGTTGGGGCAGCAGGAACATTTGACAGTCTTGTCTGAAAGGATACTTTGAGAGCCAGTTGAGTCCCAATTTATTTTTCTTGAGTTCTTGTCACTCTGCTCAAAAGTAAAGGTCAAAAGCGAGTTTGAACAAGAGAGCTTCACTTGATATTAGCCCAAATATTGTCCAAAGGATTACGCAAGAGGCAAAATAAAGTAAGTCTGTACTAGCAAAGTTAACACGGAGAAGGCAATGGCAACCCACTCCAGTACTCTTGCCTGGAAAATCCCATGGACAGACACTCGGCAGGCTGCAGTCCATGGGGTCGCTACAAGTCAGACACAACTGAGCGACTTCACTTTGACTTTTCACTTTCATGCATTGGAGAAGGAAATGGCAACCCACTCCACTGTTCTTGCCGGGAGAATCCCAGGGACGGCAGAGCCTGGTGTGCTGCCTTCTATGGGGTCTCATAGAGTTGGACACGACTGAAGCGACTTAGCAGCAGCAGCAGCAGCAAAATTAACAGTTGATTGCTACTCCTGGTGGGATAAATTGCATCTTCCATAAAGCTGGTTTTATTTTTTGTTTTGTTTAAAGAGAATACTGCAATGACTATTTCTGTTCATGTTGCCTTAAGCCCATGGTAAGTGTTGCTTTAGAAGACAAACCAAAATGTGTAATTTCTGGATCACAAAAAATGTGTATTCTAAAAATTTTAATAGAATTTGCCAATTTTCTCTTTGGAGTAGCTATAAGGAATTGCTTTTCATGTAATTCTTGTTGCACAAATATATTTTCTCTCATTCTCTTTAACTCTTGATATGGTCAAACTTAAAAAAAAAATTCCAATCTGATGATTAAAACTCCTTAGCATTCTTATATTTAAAATAAAGTTTCACAACTTATTTATGTGTTTGTTTTACTTTGTTTAGATTAATGTTAGTTTTGAACATGTTATTCCCTTTCATTAGGTTATAAACGCCTTGAGGGTAGAAAAAATTTTTAACACGGAGGGGGCTGTTTATAACACCTGATGCATGCTTTCACATACAAATGCCTAAAAAAAACACAGTTTAGAACAGTTGGAGTTCTTTACCATTAATCATAGCAAAAATAAACATTTAAGGGCAAGTAAAGCTGATCTAGGTAAATATTACCCATTCTCTATCAACCAATATTTTTTAGACAGAAATTTTAGATGCAAATTCCTTGTGTTATTAACACCCTTGCCTGAAGGCTTTTGCTTATTGTTAAGCAGTTACATACTTCTGAAGTGTCTTTACTCTATCCAGAGTTTTCATAGGGCAATCTATTTCTTCTTTGGAAAGTGAGCTGATCAGAGTATTAGAAAACAGAAACTAACTGAAGTATTAATAATATTACATTTCACAATATTCCATGGAGGACTCAAGCTGTATGAAGGACTTATTCAAACAGGGAGGATCATGTACTTCCTAACTTTAGACCAGAAAGCTGTCACTTTCCTAGTTCCTTGTAATTTCTTTCAGTCAGGGTGGTGTGAGAGTAAAGCTGGTTCATCATTGTCCATCAGCCTGCTTGCCTCTAATTTTAGTCTGTTCCTGGAGTGTTGGCATCTTCGTCTCCCCCAGCTCCTCCTCCTGTAGTTTACAACAGTTAACTTTCAGAGAAAAACCTTTCTCTTTTCAGAAACTATAGAATTCTTAATCATGAAATTTTGAGCTTCGTGTACAACCAATCTATTTGCCAAAGAGTGACTATAATTTTGGTGAGGAAAATTCTTGTTTTGGGTAAATTTGAAACAAGAAAAGAAAGACTACGACAAGGCTCTGTTTTAGAAGTGGGAGAATAAGAAGTGTGGAGATTTCACAGGGCAGTGATGAATTTTCACTTTTAGTCATCATGTTGCTACAGATTTGTTAGACATGACATCTTACTTTAGGAAAGGTGGTAAAAAGTGAACTCACTTTTGAACTGAAAAATGGACTTGTAATTTCTGTGTTTAATTTGAGTGCTAATTGTGATATGTAACACTCAATATTTTTCTCTTTACTTTGTTTTTGTATAAATGCATTTTAAATTCACTGAGTAGGAACATATGCAAAGCAGATTAAGACAGACATAAGCTTTCACACACAGCAATACTTTTATAAGTACTGCTAATATAATTAATAATACTTATAACAACAGTAACATTTTGGGCATTTACTATTACTAGGAATTGTGTGGTAAGCACTTGATATGCATAAATTTGTTAGATTTCTCAAAAAGTAGCAAGTGGAGGATAAGTAGTACATTTTTTGGTAATTATCTTGTAAGTTCAACAACTATGATTACCGGGTACATGGTTCATTATTACGTTACCACTAAGATTTTGCATGTACCATTCATTCAACAATGATTCAGTGTGTTACTGCTATGTGACAACCTTGGACTTGATACTTTGGATATCTAGAAGCAGTGGAGGACATAAGGCATGGAAAGTGCCAGGGCTAGGCAAACCTTAAGCCCTTGGTTGGTTACACTTGATAAATTTCACTTATACCAGAGCAAGGCTTGTGGATTAAAAGATGGAAATAATTTTCAACTGCAAAAATATAGTCTATGGAGATGACATCTAATTTGAGAAGGCTGTAAAGTATGAATAGAACAAAGATAGGTAGAAGGAGATTAAAAGAGCCTTTTACGCTAAGGGAATTACAGAGTGAACAGGCAGGCTGGGAACACAGGGTGTGTGCAGGTCTTGACAGGCAGCCCAGCTCTGTCACAGCGTGGAGGAGAAGTGGAGGCATGGTTGGCTGAGATCAGTCCAGTGAGGACCTTTAGCACTAAGCCACATTTCCTTGACTTACTTGGTAGGATTCAGAGAAATATGAAAGGGTTTGATAAAAGGGAAAATGCATTACTATAAAGGTTTTACTCTGGAAGCGTTAGGTAGAAAAAGGTAGATAGAGGAAAACAAACAAAAACAGGTCAGTTAAGAGGTCACAATCAGAATTCAGGTATGAGGTGACAATATTTGCATTAGGATGATGCCTGTGGAATTAAAAGGAAAGGATCTATATTCAAGGTAATACGAAAGACTAGCTGGGCTTGAAGTCTGGGGGGAATGTAGTGGGCCAAAAGTAAGAAATCACATCTTTACAAATGTAAGATCTGCAAATAAAAAGCCAATTATCCTAATATAAATCATCCTACAAAGTGTATTTGTGAATCTTGCATCTCAATGGCCAGCGTATCTTTTGTAAGGCATTGACTGAGTATTTTTCCCTTTCAGAGTAAATTTTTCTATTTCCGTTTATTAAGGAATTAAATGAACTCCTTTGTTCTATCTCATAAGTAGTCTAATAGTTTAATATTCTGCATTCAACTTTCATTGAGATGGTTTTATGAACAAATATTAGCTTTCTGTACTTTACTGCTTGCACAAGATCTCATGAATTTTTATTTTTAATTAAAAAGTGACTCACTCATTGCTAGATCCTTTTCTATTATTCTTTAGCTTATTTGTACCATCTAAGCATCTTTCCTTCTTCCAATTTCATTGTTTTCTCTAAGTCTAAACCCTCAATAGACTTTCCTGGTGGCTCAGGTGGTAAAAGCATCTGCCTACAATGCAGGAGACCCAGGTTCCATCTCTGGGTGGGGAAGATCCCCTGGAGAAGGAAATGGCAACCCACTCCAGTACTCTTGCTTGGAAAATCCCATGGATGGAGGAACTCTCAATGAAGTCCGATGGTTAAATCTAGCATTAAAAACAGTTTTCAAAAAGCAGCAAAGTTTTCTTTGTATCATGTATGATATTGGTAGTTTAAAAAAAGGCTTTTATGTTCAAAATGTATGGTTAACCTAGCAAGCAACAACTGCTTTCTTTAGAAAGCTTTTATGCTTCATTGAGAAAGAAAAGATTGCAATTAATTTTCTATTATTTTAGAGGTCTTGAAGTGGAAAGATAACATTGTCCCTGCATAGAATTTTTTTCCTTGCTTAAAAACCTGGCAAAAATATGAAAATTAGAAAAGCAAATAGATTCTTCCCATGAGATGTTGTACATCAGAGAGACCCAGCACTTACTAAGTAAACTCAAAGGAAATTTATAGATGGAAACTACTTTTAATGGCTTCTGATAGGAAGCTGTCCTGAATCCCTAAAGCATTGTATGAGACACCTGCCATACCTTCAAAACATTGATCAATCATATGAGGGTTATGTGTAATTAGCAAAGTCAATAGGAAAAAGGTTAGACAATATAATTATTCATGGTAAAGAATACAATGTAGGAGACTCAGATTCGATCCCTGGATTGGGAAGCTCCCCTGGAGGAGGAAATGGCAGCTCTAGTATTCTTGCCTGCAGAATTCCATGAACAGAGGAGCCTGGTGGCCCATAGTCCATGGCATTGCAAAGAGTCGGACATGACTGAATGACTAACACTTTCACCTTTCATACTATTCACACATAGTTTCTTTTAAAATAATTTCCCACTCTGATGAAAAGTTCACAATTGATGATATTTAATAATGTCTTTTGTATTTATTTTGGAGATTCTGACCATTTAGTCCACAAGAAACATTAGATTTACAGTAGCCAATCAAAACAAAATTATAGTAGGTAGCTTGGAACATATTCTTAAACTTCATTGAGAGAAAAAAATATTGGAAACATACTTTCCTACCATAAAGGGTTGCTCTGAACAACTTCTGGTTGCTCTGTTTCCATTGATTATTGGTGAGTGGTTGGTGGTTTAGTTGCTCAGTCGTATCCAAATCTGCAACCCCATGGACTGTAGCCTGCCAGGTTTCTCTGTTCATGGAATTCTCCAGGCAAGAGAGTGGGTTGCGATTTCTTTCTCCAAGGGGTTTTCCTGACCCAGGGATTGAACTTGAGTCTCCTGCATTGAAAGCAGATTCTTTACCAACTGAGCCACCAGGGTGAATGGTTAGGTTCTGACTGTACATATGGCAGGATGGAGGTTCTTGTCCTCTGAATACCTTTTACTTCCTTTGTTTCTCCTCATCTTCACCAATTTGGCAAAAGGGGGTTTCTCACATTCACTCTTCTATGCCCATCATTAGTCCTGTCATGGAGGGAGACATTTCAGATAACACTGCAAAGAGTCTGCAAGAAAGAGTATTGCTTGCTTTTAGGTGCTCCATTCTGAGGAGTTGAGGAGCCAGGATAAACATGACTTGCTGGTTTACCTCCCTGAGTCAGAGGCATCAGCAGGACTTACTGACTTGATTGTGTGGGGTTGGGTACCCATAAAGCAAGACCCTTCAGGTTAGGAAGCTGGGCTGAATAGAGGGCAGAGAGGAGAAATAATTGAAGTTGCCAGGCATTCAAGTGATACAGGCCATATATAAACTAAAATATTTCCACAGCCCCAAATCGGCAAGAGTGTTCATGATTAACATATGCTTGGGTCTTTCAGCTGATAGTGACCCAGCTCTTTTAGCAGATGTCTGTAACAGCAGGGCCACGTCTGGATAATATCATTTTCCTCTGAAAGCAGGTAACCCCCCCAAAAAAAATCTTCCTCACTGAGTTTATGATAGCAAGTAACTCTCTTCCACACATTTGGAATTTGTTGTTTGGAAATGACCATAAAGCATTTGAGTATTTAATCATATGCCAAAATGTTTGTTTACAAAATCAGTTTCTCTGTCTCTTTTCCAGTGTTAGTTGCTCAGTCATGTCTGACTCTTTGCAACCCCATGAACTGAAGCCTGTCAGGCTCCTCTGTCCATGGGTGTTTCCAGGCAAGGATGCTGGAGTGGGTTGCCATTTCCTTCTCCAGGGGATCTTCCTGACCCAAGAATTGAACCCAGGTCTCCCGTGCTGCCTGCAGGCAGACTCTTTACCATATGAGCCATGAAGGAAGTCTCTCTCTCTGTATATATACGTGTATGCTGCTAAGTCACCTCAGTCGTGTCCGACTCTGTGCGACCCCATAGATGGCAGCCCAGCAGGCTCCGCCGTCCCTGGGATTCTCTAGGCAAGAACACTGGAGTGGGTTGCCATTTCCTTCTCCAATGCATGAAAGTGAAAAGTCAAAGTGAAGTCGCTCAGTCATGTCCGACTATTAGCAACCCCATGGACTGCAGCCTACCAGGCTCCTCCATCCATGGGATTTTCCAGGCAAGAGTACTGGAGTGGGGTGCCATTGCCTTCTCCATATACATGTATACATATATATACACACACACATACTCACAGATATATCACATTTACATATTTTGAACCAAAACAAATATATTTCTTTATTTATACACAAAGCCACCCTTCTTAAATGTGTTTCCTAAAATGTTACTATTTTCTAAAGGCAGAGTCTGTAGTAAACTCAAGACACAATGCTTTAGTATATCAGTATTATTAGTTACCATAGTAAGAGCAGGCAAAAAGAAAAAAAAATGGACTTAGGGTTTTCTTAATAAGATGTAGATGAGATGGGGAGAAGCCTAAGGTATTTCACCCAGTAAAGTGATCCTTGTGCTAGCAAGAAATAATTGTGCTGGTCACATTGAATCAGGATCCTTTCCAAAGGGAATGAAACTCTTTCATGAATGACAACTTATTCTTAAATATTTTTCTTCTTGAATTTTTATAGTCATGGTACCAAGAGAATAGATATAATTAAGTTTGAAATGAGATAGCTGTTAGAAAACTGATGACTAAGATTTAATATTTATCCCACCTATACTGAATGAGAATCAATCGTATCCCCAGTTCGTTGCTCCAAATTTTTCTGCTGTAAAAATTTTACTCTATTCCTCATGGCATTTTTATGGTAAAAATTATCATTTTGGCAGGAGTAACATTTGTTAGCACATAATTCGGGATTTATTTGGAAAAGTATAGCTAGACTAATATACAAGGTTGTTGACATTCTTGGTTTGTCCATCACTCTCATTAGAGAAAAAATAACATATGGAAGTGTTTTTATATTTATATATTGTAAGATTTTGATGTATTTAGCAGTTTTCTTATAGTAGAAACTAAGGCTTTGACTTTCATATGTACTCAATCGACCTATCCTACTCTCTATTTTTTCTGCTTTTATCCTTTTTGGCCCTCCAATCTAGAAAGCTTAATTTTAAAAACTTGCAGTTGGGCAGACAGCTGGTCTTTGTAGAAGATTTAACACTTCGGATATTTTGAATACAGTTTTGTGGCTGCTAGAAACTGAAATATAAATAAAATAAAAAAAAATGTGAGTGAGAAGAACATCCCATAACGAAGCCAGATCTCTAAGGATTCTTTTTCAAGTGAAGGCATTATTTCCCTCTTGGTTTTATAGTACAGACATGGAATGCATTCATGGATCATATCAAACTGATAGAGCTAAATTTCAAGAATATATAGATACAGGATATTACCAATAGAGAATTCAGAGTATATTGTAACTCAGTGGGAACCTCTAGTGAATATTTTTTAACATTTCCATTGTAGGAGTTTCAATAATAAATGATTTACAAATACTATCTCAAGATTAAATAGAACAATAAAATCAACATGATAACACAAAGCTTCTACCTTAGCCCCAAACATTTGCCAATGACATTTCCTCTGTTTCAGTTTAAATGTGGTCCTGGTGTCCCAATTTGGAATTCAGAATTGATTTTCCTATAGAAACAGTGTAAGAAATTATGATAGGTTTCACTGAATTAGTACAATTATTACATGGGTACATGAGTGAAAGTAAAATTGACACTAATTGAACATACTAGGCAATGTTTCAGGTACCGTATATGCAATTTACCATTCAGCATTCACTTTAATGCTCTTACAATAGGTAGTGCTGTTATCCCAATTGTACAGATGAAGAAACAAGTAGAACAGAAAGTTAAGTAATTTGCCCAAGAGTATCCAGTTTGCCAGAGGAGGAGATGAACTTTAATGTCAAGCAGGTTAATTGGAAGGTCAATCTTGAATGCATCACTAAAACATCACCATGAATTACAGAGCTTTTTTTGTGTGTATGCTTTTTTGAGGAATATAAACATTTATTCATATAAACTGTTTCTCTGAGAAAATAGCTTCTGAAATTTTGGAATATAGCTTGTATGTTTCAGTAAGAATGGAGAAGTATATTACAAGACTTAGTGCTTAGAATTGTGCTAAGTAAGCACGAGGCAAAAAGATTGTCAAATGACTTTATTGAAATCTATTGGAATCTTTATCACCTGTTTTATCTCTATCCGTGTACTGTCTTGTTTAATGTATCAAGTGGTTGGCAATCCATGCAGGGTTTACACAACTGCTTACTCATTGTTAGAGAAAACTAAACTGTGTTTATTTAGGCTGTACCATTTGCAAGAAACACTTGGAAAATGTGCAGCATGACATAGTGGTTACCACTACAGGTTTTGGAGACAAATTCTCTTAGTTCACATCTCACATTTGCTATTTATTAGCCATGTCATTGTGGGCAAATTAATTAAACTTTCTATGCCTATTTCTTTATCTGTGAATGGGGACAATAATAGTTCATTATTTGTTCAAAACTAATTCAAGTTACTAGAACTGGTAGAGGATTAAATGAGATACTATTTGTAAAGCATTTTAGAGCAATGCCTAGTTCACAGGAAGCAAAATATTATATATTTTTTAAAACAAATAGACTTATTTTGATAACATTTAACATCAATTTTTGATAAAAGTTTTCAGCAAATAAAGAAGAGACTATAAAAGGCCATTTACAGACTCTTACGCTTAACATCATGGTTAATGGTAAAAGAACGAATGTTTCTCCCTGTAAATTTGAGAATAAGACAAGGGTATTTATTCTTATTACATCTAACTAAAACTTTAATGGAGATTCCAACCAGGCAATGAAAATAAATAAAAAGTATGCAGTTTAAAAGGAGGAAGAAAAATTGTTTATTTATTGATGACATTATATCTATAAAATCCAAAAAGTCCTACCAAAATCATTAGAACTAGTAAATATATTTAGCAAATTCATAAGATATAAGGTTAATAACTTATTACAAGGGTGCAGCAATCAAGATAGTTGCTGCTGCTAAGTCGCTTCAGTCGTGTCCGACTCTCTGCGACCCCATAGACGGCAGCCCACCAGGCTCCCCCGTCCCTGGGATTCTCCAGGCAAGAAGACTGGAGTGGGCTGCCATTTCCTTTTCCAATACATGAAAGTGAAAAGTGAAAGTGAAGTCGCTCAGTCATGTCTTACTCTTAACGACCCCATGGACTGTAGCCTACCAGGCTCCTCCGTCCATGGGATTTTCCAGGCAAGAGTACTGGAGTGGGGTGCCATTGTATAGCATAAGCCATATAAAGCTGTGGAACAGAATTGAGAGTCCAAAAATAAATCCTCACATTTACAATCAAAGGATTTTAACAAGGATACCAAGACAGTTCAACAGAGAAAGAATGGCATTTTCAACAAAGGGTACTGGGACAATTGCACATCCATAGGCAAAAGAATGAAGTGAGCCCCTCCCTCACACCATATACCAAAATGATTCAAAATAGATCAAAGACCTAAATATGAGATAAAACTCTCTAAGAGTCTTAGAATAAAATATAGGCATAAATATTCATAATCTTGTATGATGTAATGGTTTCTTAGATATGACAACAAAAGCCCATACTTACCAATAAAAAATAAATTGAACATCATCAAAATGAAAAATTCTGATGACTCAAAGGACACCATCAAGAAAGTGAAACACAACTCACAGAATAGGAGAATATTTTGCAAATAACATATCTGTTAAGGATATATATAATTCATATAGCTCAAAAATAAAAAGATATAACACAACTAAAAATGGACAAATGATATGAATAGATATTTTCCCAAAGAATATATGAAAATGGCAGTAAGTACATGAATATATCAGTATCATTAGACATGAGAGGATTGCAAATCAAAACCACAATGAGATACCACTTCAAAAAAGACAGATAATAACATATTTTGACAAGGGGATAGAGAAATTAAAACCCTCATAAACTGGGAAATATCATGTGATACAGTCACTTTGGAAAGCAGTTGGGCAGTTTATCAAATGATTAAACCTAGAATTACAGTGAGTTCCAGCAATTCTGCTCCAGATAAAGGACCAAGAGAAATGAAAACATCTCCACACAAAAACTTGTATACAGATATTCAGAGTAGCAGGAGACTGGTTAAACAAAATATAGTAAATACACAAAAAAGGATGTAATTCATCAATAAAAAGAAATAATCTGCTGATACTCATAAGAATATGTGCATTTCTCAAATAGATTATACTGAGTATAATTCAGACAAAAGAAGCCATCCTGAATGACTACAAATGCATGTTCTTCTAGAACAGTCAGAGGGGCTATCAGTGAGTGCTTGCCGGCAGCCACATGGAAGGCTTAGTAGTCACCAGAAAAGGCCCTGAGGGCACTTTCTGAGAAGCTGGAAATTTCTTTTGTTTGAAACGCCATAACTAGCATCTCAAAGAAAAGAAATTGTTTGTGTGTGTATATATATATATATATATATATATATATATATGTATATGTATATATGTATATATGTATATGTATATATACATATATATAATTGTATGTGTGTGTGTATATATGTATATTCATCAAAATTCATGAATAATACACTTTAAAATCAGTACTTTTGTATTTGTAAAGTGTTCCCTGGTGGCTCAGCTGATAAAGAATCCTCCTACAATGCAGGAGACCTGGGTTCGATCCTTGGGTTGGGAAGATCCCTTGGAGAAGGGAAAGACTACCCACTCCAGTATTCTGGCCTGGAGAATTCCATGGATATAGTCCATGGGGTTGCAAAGAGTCAGACACAACTGAGCAACTTTTGCTTTATACTTTAATAACATTGATTTAAAAATGAAACCACAGTACACAATAAAACAAAGAAAAGGCTTAAAATCTGTGAGTTGAAAGTAGATGTAGAAACTAGCTTTTAAATTTTTCTTATTTAATATATCAGGAGACTCAGGCCTTGGGATGGAAAATGCCTTTCTTAATGCTAACCTCACAGGTCAGCAGACTTAGCCCTAGAGCTGAATTCTGACATTTTTCATTGCTGGGTACAAAATGCAGGTGATATTGCTAGGTTATAACTCAGTTCATATTTTTTAGGGTGCAAGTGTTATATCCATTGATCAGGATTTAGAGGGAAGTTAAGGCAGAATTAGAAACTTTATCCAGTTTTATTATAAATACACCAGAAAGTATGTATGGTGCATATGAATATGAATATATGGAAAGAAGTTCTCACATTGCTGTCTAGATGGGCTGAGAAAATGTTTAGGGCTTGCCGCCACAGGTCCAATACAGTTGATGGCACAGAGTAGAATATGAAAGGAGGATATATTTCTCCAAAAATATAGTTTTATCATAAATATAGTTGAGATTAAATTTCCCTATAGATTAGAATGTCATAAGCACTAAAATTTTAAAAATAATGATATTAGGAAAAATACAAAATCTTACTATAAACAAAAATATTAAGTAAGTTTCAGTTCTGAAAGTAAGATACTCATAGAACAGTAAGAATTAATTTAATTCAGGCTTGTTTTTGTATTATGATAACAATTTATGAGCTGAAAGTATCAGATGTCTAAAACAATTTTGAAGCTGCTGCTGCTAAGTCGCTTCAGTCATGTCCGACTCTGTGCGACCCTATAGACGGCAGCCCACCAGGCTCCTCTCTCCATGGGATTCTCCAGGCAAGAACACTGGAGTGGGTTGCCATTTCCTTCTCCAATGCAGGAAAGTGAAAAGTGAAAGTGAAGTCTCTCAGTCGTGTCCAACTCTTCGCAACCCCATGGACTACAGCCTACCAGGCTCCTCCATCCATGGGATTTTCCAGGCAAAAGTACTGGAGTGGGTTGCCATTGCCTTCTCCGAATTTTGAAGCTAGAGCTCCATAAAGGATATGGTACTTTCCTTTTTTACAAGATTATTTTCTTTGACATACATTTAATTAGCTCTCCAATTCTCAGAATATTTATATGCTACTTCTATTTTGACCCAATCTAACAATATAAGAATTTAAATGTTAGACGTAGGAACTAAGAGTAAAAATACCTTTGGGGAATGTTTGCAAAAAGAAGGAAGGAAGGGAGGGAAGAAGGAATATGAATGGAAAAAAGGAAAAGATTAAGTCTAAATGGACACAGAGATTCCTTCCAAAAAAAAGTGGACAAATCAGTTTTGCTTAGTTCAGTGCCTTTTCTAAAATACACCAAAATAAGCATATGCTATTTATAATTTAAAGAGATGAGTTAATATACTGAAAGATGAGATAGTATGACTAATGAAGATGAAAAGGAAAACATTTGAATTGCCTTTTTTCCCTGAATAACTGTGTGGCTTTAGAACCTTGTGTAGAATCAATTGTGTTGCTACCACTAATCCCAGTCTTGTCAGAACATTTTCAGTGGAGTGCTACCCACTGTCAGTTATGTACTGAAGTGACAGAGGGAAAAGAAGAAGCAGACAAAGTCTCAAGAAGGAGGCTGGTTTTTCTCCAGCTCCTGGTCTCTTCTCTGCTACATCCTGCCCAAAGCTGTCTTTCTCAAGGCCTGAGAACAGGGCCTGGACAGGCTATCAGGAGCAATGCATACACTGTTCTACGTGGGGTAGTATCCTTGACAAAGAAAAGGGATTTTGTCCTGCTGAAGTTGTTTCTATACTGAAAAGCTGGGAAATTATTGATTTAATATGTGATCAGTGACTAAAAATCTGTTCATATAAACAGTGTGGTGATTTCTCTATGACCGTAAAAGCCTAGAATACTTCAGCACGAATCCCAAACAAAAGTCAGCCTGAATGATATTTTTGTTTGCTTTAATTATTGACAGTGTATCTATATCTAGGACAGATCTGTCATCTGTACTATAAGTGGATTAAAGTAAAAAAAAAAAAAGACACTAGAACATGTTTTGCTTTTCATTGTGAATATCTCGGAGTTAGGAAAACATTTTCAACTGTAGGATGGAGAGAAAAAAACTAGTTTCTGAAATTACAAATGGAAAGGTAATTGTTGTGGAAAAGTATTCAAAATACTACCATCTCTCTCTCTTTTTTTGATGATTAACAGCTTCTTAAAAAAGGGAATGACTTGACTCGTGCCAACTACCTGTACATAATCTGATGAGAAACAGAGATAGCAGGCTCCTTCTGTATTCTTTTTCCCATTGAATTAGAACTACTGGGAGTCTTGAAATATCAGACTGATTTATTTTGCCTAAGTGAATCTGTAGTGTTTACTCCAAAGGTCATGTAATTTCATTTGGGGTTTTCTTGAGCCACGAACTGCTGAATGAGTCTACTAAGCTGGGTCACCTTGCTGTGAGTTTGCTAGCTAGAACACAATAAGAGAGACACCCAAATAGTGATAGAATCATGAGAGGGTTGGAGGCACTGCGGATGCAAGAACCCAGTTTTGGCGTTCTTGTTAAAATGCCTGAGCCAAATGCTTATACTGCCTGGAGCCTGCTTGTTTTGCAAACTGTCACGTACTCTTTTAGATGACATTACATATGGAGCCATAAACTCAATCTAGCAATTTATTGGCTTCCAGTTTTTCTTCCAGCAATATCAATCTCTTGCTGAATATTTGAAATTTAATCTCTTTGGATATTCAATAGCAAGTGGTAGCCCTGATCATTTAGTTTGTCTGGCATCAGAGAGTAGAGAAAAGGTTGATGCTAAACAGGAGATGCTCGGAGAGAGAAATTATTGGAGTTGTTTGCCTGTGACCATCAGCAAATGAGACTTTGTTCCCCTTTCAGGGTCTACTTTGTAATGTGGTGACTCTTTAGTGTCACTGCCAAGAAAGGTGAGAATGAGACCCCTATATTTTTCTAGCTTCAAAATCACTAGGGAAGTTGAAGTTGTAAATAAAAAATCAGATTTAATTTTTATTCTGCTCAAATTTTGAGCCTCTGATGAATGAAAAACATATGCTTTTTCCAAAGTTGTTTACTTGGCATGAGGTGTGTTTAGTTACTTAGAAATTAAGACTCTGTTTGAGCTAGATGCAGTATGATATTTAAGTAGTCTGTTTGGGACCCAAAGTCATGTACCATCAAAATGTTTAAAATGATAGATTCATAGATCAACCAGTAAAGATACATTCAACCCATAACAGACATTGTGGATAGAATCTTGTTATCACATATTGAACCTGACTGTAAAGATTATATTTCCATAGAAAATGCACTTACCGATCCAAACTGGGTTGAGTGGAAAGTATCATCTCTGCTAATGCCTTTGATAAGAGGGATGATGAGCTGAATAAAATTTAAATCTGATTTTTTATTTACAACTTCAACTTCCCTACTGATGTTGAAGCTAGAAAAATATAGGGGCCTCATACTCTCCTTTCTTGGCAGTGACACTATAGAGCCACCATATTCCAAAGCAGACCCTGGAAGGGGAACAAAGTCTCATTTGCTGATGGTCACAGGCAAACAACTTCAATGATTTCTCTCTCCTATTTCTTGTTTAGCATCAGCCTTTTCTCTCTTCTCTGATGCCAGATGTATTAAATGGTCATAGCATTTCTTCCAAGGAGCAAGTGTCTTAATTTCATGGCTGCAGTCACCATCTGCAGTGATTTTGGAGCCCAAGAAAATAAAGTCTGCCACTGTTTCCATTGTTTCTCCTAAACGCTGTGACCAACCTAGACAGCATATTAAAAAGCATAGGCATTACTTTGCAAACAAAGGTCTGTCTAGTCAAAGCTATGATTTTTCCAGTAGTCATGTATGGATGTGAGAAAGAAAGCTGAGCGCCGAAGAACTTATGTTTTTTGAAGACTCTTGAGAGTCCTTTGGACTGCAAGGAGATTCAACCAGTCAGCCCTAAAGGAAATCAGTCCTGAATATTCATTGGAAGGACTGATGCTGAAGCTGAAGCTTCTATACTTTGACTACCTGATGAGAAGAACTGACTCATTGGAAAAGTCTCTCATGCTGGGAAAGATTGAAGGCAGGAGGAGAAGGGTACGACAGAGAATGAAATGGTTGAATGGCCTCACTGACTCAATGGACATGAATTTGAGCAAACTCTGGGAGTTGGTGATGGACAGGGAAGCCCTGCATGCTGCAGTCCACGGGGTTGCAAAAAGTCAGACATGGCTGAGCAACTGAACTAACTGACTAACAGGTCACTGGTGGTAGCTACCACAGTTGGGGAAGGGTGGATGGCTCACAGGCCGGGAGTGATGACTAGACTTGGGTAGTAAGGATGTGTGAGAAAAGTATCCATCTACAAACAGACAGCAGTGGGAGGCCGCCCAAATTCAGCTCACAACCCAATGCTTAGATTTCTTTTCTCAGGCATGAAGTATTTGCTCAGGCTGAGATCAGCATGGATTTACAGCCTCTCACCTGTTTTCTATTCTGTTCACTTCTCACCAGCTTCCATGGTGACGCAGATGATAAAAAATCTGCCTGTAGTGCAGGAGAGCTGGGTTTGATCCCTGGGTTGGGAAGATATCCTGGAGAAGGGAATGACACCCTACTCCTGTATTCTTGCCTGGAGAATTCCATAGACAGAGGGAACTGGTGGGCTACAGTCCATGGGGTTGCACAAGAGTTAGACATTACTAAGTGACTAACACACACTTATTTTCTATAGATTAAAAAAAAATTCTTCAAAATACTTCTTTCTGTGATTCTATAACATTTCTTCATTTAGGGCTGCCCTGGAATGATAGTCCAAAAACTCATTTTACATCTTACAATGGGGAAAAGACAGTCTCTTCAGCAATTGGTGTTGGGAATTTGGACAGCCACGTGTAAATCAATGTAGTTAGAACACAGAACACATCCTTACATCAAGCAAAAATAAACTCAAAATGGCTTAAAGACTTAAATTTAAGATATGACACCATAAAACTCCTAGAAGAAAATGTAGGCAAAACATTCTCTGACATCAACAGTACTGATGTGTTCTTAGGTCAGTTTCCCAAGGCAATAGAAATAAAAGTAAAAATAAGGAAATGGGACCTAACCAGACTTAGAAGTTTTTGTACAACAAGGGAAACCATAAACAAAATGAAAAGACAGTCTGTGCACTGGGAGAAAATGTTTGCAAATGATATGATAGACAAAGGCTTAATTTCCAAAATATAGCAACAGCTTGTACAATTCAATAATAAAAAAAAAATCCGATTGAAAAATGGGCAGGAAAACTACACAGACATACAGATGGACAATAGGCACATGAAAAGATGCTCAACATCACTAACATTAGAGAAATGCAAATCAAAACTACAATGAAATACCACTTCACACATATCAGAATGACTATCATTAAAATGTCTACAAATAATAAATGCTAGAGAGGATGTGAAGAGAAAGGAACCCTCTTACACTGTTGGTGGGAATGTAAATTGGTGTAGCCACTGTGGAAAATGGTATGAAAGTTCCTCAAAAATCTAAGAGTTGCCATATGATCCAGCAATCTCACTGCTGAGTCTATACCCAGACAAAAGTGTAACTAGAAAAGATATATGCACCCTTATATTCATAGCAGCATTATTTACAATAGTGGAGATATGGAAACAACCCAACTTTCCATCAATAGTGAAATTGATAATGAAGATATATATATATATATATGTATACACATACACACACACACTTATACATACTGTGGGATACTACTCAATCATGAAAAATGAAATAATGCCATTTCAGCAACGTGGATAGACCTAGAGATTATCAGACTAAGAAAAGTGAGTCAGAAGGAAAAAGACAAATATCCTAAAATACACTCATATGTGGAATCTAAAATATGACACAAATGAACATGTCTATAAAACAAACAGTCTCACAGACTTTGAGAACAGATTTGTAGTTGCCAGGGGAGAAGGTCATAGGGGAAGGAAGGATTGGGGTTTGGGATTAGCAGATGCAAATTATTATGTATAGTATGGATAAACAACAAGGTCCTACTGGAATTATATTCAATATTCTGTGATAAACCATAATGTAAAGAATATGAAAAAGAACATATATGTATAACTAAATCACTTTGCTGTACAGCAGATATTAATACAATACTGCAAATGAACTATACTTCAATAAAATTTTTTAGAAAGTTTATATTTCATCAGAAAAGACATACATATAAATAAAGATATGCAGTAATGTATTAATGCATTCTAGACATTGTAAGAGAAATGACCATAGGCTCTTTTATCTGTTTCCTATTTTGCTAAAAAAACACACAAACTCAGTGACCTAACACAACACAAATTTATTCTCTTATGGTTCAGAAGTCCTAAAATCAAAACACTGATAGAGTCCATTCTTTATGTAGATCAACAGGAGAGTCCATTTCCTTGACTTTTCTAGCTTGTAGAAGCTGCCTGCATTCCTTTGCTTGTGGCTCTACTCTCCATCTTTAAAGCCAGCAGCATGGCTTCCTCCAGTTTCACTCTCTTGTCTTCCTGCTTCCATCACTGCATTACTTTTTCCGACTCTGACCATCCTACCTACTTCTTATAAAGACTCTTGTGATTATATCCGGATCACCTGGGCGCTTGGAATTGGACTTTGATGTTTTGTGGGGAAACAGTAACTAATGTGTCACAGCTATAGTGGAGTTCAGAGGAACGGTATTTTGCATTTTAGGAGTGGGTGGATGTAGGATATTAGAGGAGACTTCTTTGAAGTATTATTGTTTGAGTCGAGATTTGGCCATTGAGTAAGTACTCACTTGCCAACACAAGGTATCCAGCAGTGGGCAGTGTGAATAAGTCTCACTGGGAAGACAGAGAAAAAGTAATGCTCAGAGAACTGCAAGTAGTTTGACTTGCCTAAAAGATAATTTTGAGGGGAAAATTCCCAAAGGGATAAAACCAGAAGTAGGTGCTTGGATGTTTATACAGAAGCTTATGTTCCAAAATGAGGTGTCTAGAGTAGGACTGCCACCCTGCCTTGTGAACTCTAGGCACCTTGAATTCCTGAGCTCTCGGTTATGGTTTCTAATTCAGGGAAACCAGTGGCATCTACTTGTGTCCCCTCTGTCGACGTTGCAGCCCAGAAGTTTCTCCAGGTAGTAAGCTGCTGCCATTGTTTTGTTTCCGGTATCTCCCTTACTTACCATCTCAGGAGTCCCTGTCCTCCATTGCCACGTATCTGATACATTGAGTTCTGATGTTTGAAAAAAAAAAATTAAGAAACAAATTTCATAGTGCTGTAATGTCTGCTCTAGCTGAGACTGAACTTCCTTGCCCCCATTAAAAAAATAATAATAATGAGGGTAGAGATGTTGCTGAGTTCACCTTTGAGGGCAGAATTCCTTTATTTTAGGAAAAACAGCTTAATGGACTATTTCCATTATGATAATTAAACCAGAGGCATTGGCAATTTCAAGAAAAAGAAGATGTAAAAAGGAGGTGTTTGTGTTGCATCTATAAACAGTCTACTTTTAGAAAACAAATGACTTTCTTCTGTGAGGGCCTCAGTGTGGTTGAAGGTCTAGACTTCAGGGTGAGGAGGCTGACTGAGTCAAAGCCCCAGATTTGGCTGTCAGTGACCCCTATAAGGTTTAATAAACTAGGAGTTCGGAAGTAAGATATTAAGGAAGTGTCTTGACTTGTGAATTCTGATCATAACTTAATGCCAATTTTTTTTTTCCTGAGATTCAATTTCCTCCTTTTATGTTGAAGTGTCAGGGAAGTTTTGTTAAACTTCTCACTCAAGTCTTACTTGAAATCTAGACTGGTCAAAGTTTAGGGAGAGATCTGTGTCTAAATTTGGGTAAACTGACACAGAAGAAATGATGGCAGTCTGGGACGACTGGTGTATGATGTCAAGGCATGACTGACAGAGAAACTCTTAATAGATGTCTTCAGGAAGACCAGCGATGGAGAAGACAAGGTACAGCCTTTTTGTGTTTATGGAATGTTGAGTAAATTCCATGATTCCTGGAAATATGTGGAGAAGGAAATCCAAAGCTGGATTTCCTATGAAGGTTGATGAGAGCTTGCACTATTTTTATTAAGGGAAATGCCTGGACACCTACAGGCCATAAGTCTCTATTAACATAGCCACCAAATAATAAGTAGTGTGGCTTAGATATGAATTCCAGTCTTCTTATTGGTGAAGGCAATCCATGTATGGCTAAAGAGTCTTTGTCCTCAATATATCCAGATGCTGGTTTTTGATTATCATTTTTTTTCAGGTCATTACCTAATATTCTTGATTCTACATTCAGTTCAGTCTTGTTGCTCAGTTGTGTCAGACTGTTTGCAATCCCATGGACTGCAGCAAAGCAGGCTTTCCTGTCCATCACCGATTCTTGGAGCTTGCTCAAACTCATGTCCATCGAATTGGTGATACCATCCAACCATCTCATCATCTGTCACCCCTTCTCTTCCTGCCTTCAGTCTTGCCCAGCATAAGGGTCTTCTAAGGAGTCAGTTCTTCACATCAGGTGGCGAAAGTATTGGAGCTTCAGCTTAAGCATCAGTCCTATGTTACCATACTGCTTTTACTAAGCAGCATCAGAGTCATCACCTTCTTGATTTAGAGTGTTTCTAGTAACAGCTAAAAATTCTTAATCTCCCTGAATAAATTATTTTCATATCAGACTTTAATTATAGAGGCTTTATAAACTGTATATTTATGGTTATGGCTACTGCTGGATTTAAATTTGTTATTGAACAGATTTGTATGGTTTGGGAATTTAATGATATCCCCTCTTATTTATCATTACCTATAAATATTTATTGTAGCTCAGCCAGAAATGACTGACTTTGTTCTGTGACAATGGAAGTAGTTTTATAGAATTTTTTGTGGTACCTTATAGAAAGAATGTATTCCAGGGTTAGTATTATTTTTTGGTATAAAAAGAATCACTAATTCCATATTACTTTGTTGCAACAGTATCAACATATCCAATAACTTCAGTGTAATGCTTATATGTGATTTTCAATTTCTTCTAGCTAGCAAAATCACTGGTTTTAATACTAGCAATAGCTATAGAAGATAAAGCTTTATGTCATCAGAAAGGCACTTCCAAATAATGTCCATGGAAAGAGCACCTAACAATATCAACCATAACAGACTAATTGCAAAATCTGTCACTTTATACTCCTTTCTGTATTTGGCATCTGAAACACATCTGACACTATTGTACACTTTGTCCTCTTGCAACTCTCTCCCCTCTTAACTTCTATTGAACCATTCTTTTATTTTTATTCTATATTTTGAGTAATTCCTCTCTGATATCTACACAGTTCTTAGAAATTCATGTGCCATAGACATTGTCTCTTCTTATCCTGTCTTAATCTGCTTGCTTTACTATAACAGAATTCCATAGACTAGGTAGTTTATAGACAACAGAAATGTATTTCTCACAGTTCAAGGGGCTGGAAGTCTGAGTTCAGGGTGACAACAGGCCAGCATTTTTTCTTCTGGGCTGAGGACTTTTCACTGTATCCTCTTATGGTGAAGTGGGGCAGGGAGCTCCTCCAGATTTCTTTAATAGAGGCACTAGTCCCATTAATGGGGGCAGAGCCTCCTGACCTACCTACACTCCTAAGGCCCCATATGCCAATTCCATCACACTGGGCATCAGGTTTCTAATATATGTATTTTATGGGTACAGATACTTTCAGTCCATAGCACTCAAGGGTCTACCAAAATCTTTATGCCCATGTTCTCTAGATCTGTACCTCTTATTCAAACATTCTTCTTTGAATTCCAGAGCAGACTATTTATTTGCAGTTTTTATAACTCTTGATGCAGAATCTTATCCATATGGATTTTATTAACCCTCTTCCTAAGCCCAAATGGAACCACTATTCACCCAACCCTGATGCTCAGAAAGATTGAGGGCAGGTGGAGAAGATAGTGACAAAGGATGAGGTGGTCAGATAGCATCACCAATTCAATAGACATGAGTTTGAACAATCTCTGGGAGATAGTGAAGGACAGGGTAGCATGACGTGCTGTAGTGTCGCAAAGACTCAGACATGACCTAGGGACTGAACAACACCAAACTCACCCAAAATCCAACTTAAAACATTAGAATTTATGTGCTATAGAGAGCAGATCCTGAGACAAAGACTAAAGTGTTAACACTTTATTTGAGAAATGCAAGTCCAGGATGGTGAGAATGAGGACAAAAGGAACACAAGGTAAGGAAATATGTAAACCATGTGATGAGATACATTGTTAGGTTGATACTTTCTTTGCAACAGACTAGAAAGGGGGATAGAAAATCCTTCATAAGATGTGTTTTCTGGGCCTGCAGAACTTCTCTGATCATGTTGCAAGTTGAAGTCATGCCTTGAAGTGCTCTACAGAAGAGAGAACAGAGGAGGAATTTAAATGCCTGATTCTCTCATAGTCTCACATATTCTGTTGCTCAGTATTCACACCCTGAGGAACTAACTTTCAGACTGCATCATCTAAGCTCTTGGTGGTCAGTCAAGAAATCAAGTTGCCTCATCAGGTGGAACATTAACCCAGGGAGAAAGGAAGTAGGTTATTAAGGAACTCTGAAAAAATTCACACATGTCAGCATCATCCCAGTCTAGTCTCCTGAATTTATTTCTATATCACAATCTCTTGTTGTTGTTCAGTTGCAAAGTCGTGTCCTACCTTTTGTGACCCCTTGGACTGCAGCACACTAGGCTCCCCTATCCTTCACTATCTCCCGGAGTTTGCTCAAACTCCTGTCCATTGAGTCCATGATGCCATCCAACCATCTTGCCCTCTGTTGGCCCCTTCTCCTCATGCCCTAAATCTTCCCTAGCATGGGGCTTTTTCCAGTGAGTCAGCACTTTGCATCAGGTGGCCAAAGTATTGCAGCTTCAGCTTCAGTATCAGTCCTTCCAAGGAATATTCAGGATTGATTTCCTTTAGGATTGACTGGTTTGATCTCCTTGCAGTCCAGGGGACTCTCACGAGTCTTCTCCAGAACCACAGTTCAAGAGCATCACTTCTTCAGTGCTCAGCCTTCTTTATGATCCAACTCTCACATCCAGTACATGACTCTTGGAAAAACCATAGCTTTGACTATATGGACCTTTGTTGGCAAAGTGATATGTCTGCTTTTTAATATGCTGTCTAGAATGGCAACCCACTCCAGTACTCTTGCCTGGAAAATCCCATGGACGGAGGAGGCTGGTAGGCTACAGTCCATGGGGTCTCGAAGAGTCGGATACGACTGAGCGACTTCACTTTCACTTTTCACTTTCACGCTTTGGAGAAGGCAATGGCAACCCACTCCAGTGTTCTTGCCTGGAGAATCCCAGGGAGGGGGGAGCTTGGTGGGCTGTCATCCATGCGTTCGCACAGAGTCAGACACAACTGAAGCGACTTAGCAGCAGCAACAGATTTGTCATAGCTATCCTTCCAAGGAGCAAACATCACCATCTACAGTGATTTTGGAGCCCAAGAAAATCTGTCACTGCTTCCAGTTTTTCCCTATCTCTTTGCCATGAAGTGATGGAACTGGATGCCATGATCTTAGGTTTTTGAATGTTGATTTTTAAGCTAGCTTTTTCACTCTCCTCTTTCACCCTCATCTAGAGACTCTTCATATCCTCTTCACTTTCTACCATTAGAGTGATACCATCTGCATATCTGAGGTTGTTGATATTTATCCTAGCAATCTTGATTCCAGCTTGGGATTCATCCAGCCTGCCATTTCTCATGATGTACTCTGCATATAAGTTAAATAATCAGAGTGACAATATACAGCCTTATCATACTCCCTTCTGAATTTTGAACCAGTGTTCAATCTCAATCTCTACATCAGATTATTTACCAAGTCTCATTATTTCAACCTCATTAGTATATCTCAAATATGTTCCCTTCTCCTATTTTTTATTGAGAATTTTTATTAAGAACCGAATCAACAGTTTCTTAATTATTCACCCTAACCTGACCTTGCTTCTTTCTGCTGCATTATTCTTCAATATTTCAAAGTAAATTTTTTAATGTAAATCTTACTATTTTACTCTACTATCTGAAATTCATCAGTGACTCCCCATTGACTCTAAAGTTAAGTCAATGTCCTTACCATGGACAGAGGCAAAAAAGTTCTTATAATCTACGTCTTTCTTAAATCTTGAGCCTCTTCCCTCATCATGCTTCATATAATGCCTTATGGTCAAACTATGATCATCTGTTTTCAGGTTACCCAAATATGCCATGCTACTTTTTTCATTTGCATATTTATATTATGTTGCTGTCCATCTTCTGTTCTTTACTATTCTATTCAAACTTTTAGATCAGTAAATCAGTTCAAGTTGAAAAACCAATAAAAATATTTAGTTATTTATTCACAGCAAATATTCTTTGAACTATTCTTATGTATCAGACATTACACTATGTTCTGATGATGCAAAAGTTAACAGAACAAGCACAAATCCATCTCTTAAAACTCATATTCCAGTAGCAGATATAGCAGAGATAGGCAATAAAGTAATAAGTAAAATACATAAGTATTTACATATATTTGGTTAGTCAGAAGTAACCAAAAATATTAATTAGAGAAGAGTGATAAGAACTATTTGGGGTTACAATTTTAGATAGGATAAAGAGGTGACTTTTGAGTAAAGACCTAAAGAAGGTAATGAAGGTATGTCATCTTGGGGGGAAAATTAGATCGGGCACGAAGGAAAGTAATTGCAATGACCTTGAAGTATAAGGAGACCTGGAGTGCTTGAGAAGTTACAAGGAAACAAGGAAAACTGGAATAGTTAATAAAAGCAGAATAGTAGACAATGAGATTAAAACTATAGTAAAAGGCCCAATTATAGGGACATGGAGACCACTGTATGACTTTGGAACAGGAAGCCAATGAAACATTTTAAATGGAAAACAAAGAATGGCTTGGACTGTTACATTGAGAGTACACAGTGAAAGGGAAAAGACCAAAGTTAGGAGACTACTTAGTAGGCTACTGTAATAATCTAATGTGAGATGATATTGGTTTGTTTAGGGTAGTAGTGATGAAGGTGATGAAAAGGTAGTTAAATTCTCCATATATTTGAATAATATAGCTGAGAGTTGAGATGTAGAGTATGAGAATTTGGCATAAGCAATTGACATGGAAAGACAGGGGTTGGGACTGGGAAAGAGAATAAGGAGGTCAGTGTGGGGCATGCTAAGTTTGAGATGACCATGAGTTACCCAAGTAGGAATGTCAAGTACACAGTTGGATAATTGAGTCTGGACTTCAGGGAAAGGTCTTTGCTAGAGAGAAAGATTTAAGAATGACTATCATGGAGATGGTAGTTAAATCCATAAAATTGGATGGCTTCCTTTCTTAGAGTGAAAGCCAAAATCCTATAATCACCAAGGAAGAAGTTATAAACAGAAAATGTTCACAGACAAGGTACATTTTGGAATCTAAAGATTAAAGATTTGAAGGAACCAGAGAAAAGACTGAGAAAGTGTTAGTCGCTCAGTCGAGTCTGACTTTGCACCCTATGGACTGTGGCCCTCGGGCTCCTTTGTCCATGGGATTCTTCAGGCAAAAATACTCAGTGGGTTGCCATTTCCTTCTCTGGGGATCTTCCCAACCCAGGGATCAAACCCTGGTCTCCTACATTGCAGGCAGATTCTTTACCACCTGAGCCACCAGGGAAGCAAGAATGAGAAGGAACTGCCAATCAAGTAGTGCTCAGTCATGTCTAACCCTTTGTGACCCCATGGACTGTAGCTTACTAGGCTCCTCTTCCAGGCAAGAATATTGGAGTGGGTAGCCATTCAATAAAACCGAAGATCAGTGTCCTAGAATAGTGATTAAAGCAAGTTAGTCTTAAGTAATAAAATGACCACAAATATTTAACAGTTGAAACACAGCAGATATTTGTTTTTCCATGACCTAACGATTGAAGCCAGATGTCCTGGGATAGGGAATGCCTGTCTTTCATGAAATGAGTCAGCTATTCAGGATTTATCTAACTTATGCCTGGTGCCACCATCCCCTGGGGATTCACTGTTATTTTCAGTTAACAGTTTAGGAATATTGCTGGAGGATGTATATCCACTTCTTACTTTACTGGACTTGGAAATGGTATGTACCTCTTCCACTTATGCTTCCATATCTTATTGCTCAGTCTTATGGTCACACCTGCCTGCAAGTGAGGTATGGAAATGTAGTATTGCTATGTGTGCCATAGTAAGAAATAGATTTTTTTAAATGTATGAATAGCTAGCAGTCCATGTCATCACCAATGAAGAAATTTTTTCAAGTTGCCTCTCTCTGAATTTTAATTTTCCTTCAATTGCTATTTTCCGATAATGGAGTCATTAACAGCATTTATTTTGTGTCCCTGATGGCTTTCACATTGACTAGGCACTTAAAAGTTCCACAAATATTGTTGAGTATAAAGGTGAAGGCGTTCAAGTTGGAAGATGTTTATAGTTTACAAAATAAATGAGTAGTTAGGTAGAGTCTCCATTTCTTTGGGTAACGTGAGGCTCAGAGAAGTGTCTGGCTAAAAACCACATAGCTAGTAGGTAATGGATTTGGCCCTTGAACTCAGGTTCTCTGATTTCAGGAATATGAATAACTTTGATCATGCTTCTCTGTTTTGATTCAGTTGCAGGGAAACTAAAGTGAAGATGAAATATTTAAATAGCTAACTCTGAGGTGTAATTTACTGAGAGTTTTACTCTAACCCTCTATATAAGTATTGATCTTGGATTATGACACAGACAATGAGCTATTCTGGTTCTCTAATGACATTATGTTGAGCGGCGAGTCTGGTGGCACAGACATTGGCATTAAAATTTAAAATTACTGAGGCAAGCTGGAAAAGAAAACAAATGAAATTCAGCAGGGACAATTCAATTAAAGGACTACAGTGTAGAAGGAGGAAGAATATAAACAGAGAAATAATCTTAAAACCGAGTAGAATGCAATGCCTAATAAGAGAGGTTCATGTGAAGTGTCAGGAAAGCTCAGTGGAGAAAAACTACATCTCACCTTGATTCAAGTCATGTTATGCCTAAGTTGCTTCTGTTGTGTCTGACTCTTTGCAACCCCATGGATTGTAGCCCACCAGGCTCTTCTGTCCATGGCATTCTCCAGGCAAGAATACTGGAGGGGGTTGCCATGCCCTCCTCCAGGGGATCTTCCCCACCCAGGGATTGAACCCGAGTCTCATGTGTCTCCTGCATTGGAGGTGGATTCTTTACTACTGAGCTACCGGGGAAGGCCCCTGATTCAAGCCAAGGCTGCAGCAAATGTGCTACTGGAGGAGCGCATATTCCAGTTTTTTTTTTTTTAATCTATTTTTCATTTGACAATATTGTATTAGTTTTGCCATACATTGACATGAATCCGCCATGGGTGTACAAGTGTTCCCCTTCCAGAACCCCCCTCCCACCTCCCTCCCCATCGCATCCCTCTGGGTCATTCCGGTGCACCAGCCCTGAGCACCCTGTATCATGTATCGAACCTGGACTGGCGATTCGTTTCACATATGATAATTTACATGCTTCAGTGCCATTCTCCCATATCATCCCACCCTCACCCTCTCCCATAGAGTCCAAAATACAGTTCTATACATCTGTGTCTCTTTTGCTGTCTTGCATCCAGGGTTATCTTTACCGATTTACCAAATTCCATATATATGCGTTAGTATATTGTATTGGTGTTTTTCTTTCTGGTTTACTTCACTCTGTAGGCTCCAGTTTCATCCACCTCATTAGAACTGATTCGAATGTATTCTTTTTAATGGCTGAGTAATATTCCGTTGTGTATATGTCCAGTTCTTGTTTGTGGGGCCACGAGTGCCTTTCACAGGAAGTATGCTGTGTTCTGTTTCAGGGGTCAGGAAAACTTTTATGATGGCCCTTGAAGTATCAGTAGTATCTTACAGGGCAGTGAGTATTTATTTTTCAATTATGACATCGTTATTTGCAAGTGACAGAAAACCTCTCTCAAAGTGATTTAAATAATAAAACAAGATAATTTGCTCATGCCATTAAAAAGTACAGAAACAAAGGCTTGATCAAAGTCTCAAACTTGGCTGCAGGTAGTCAGTCTCTCTCGTAGTGGTTGAGCCTTTGTAGCAGTTTCCACACTCCAGATGTCATTCCTCAGAGTGCATAGCAGACCGGGACATGTGTCCTGGGATTCCCTCAGGGTGCCTGGCTGGGATCAAATGTTTGACTCCTAGACCTCAGGGAGGAGCCCTACCCCTTAACCAAGTGATACCCAAGTGGAAATGATCAGTGTTTAAAAGTAAAGGAGATGCCCCAGAATCCAGAGCAGAAAAGAGGGAATTTCAGGTATAAGGAATTATTTTAGCAAAGAAGTATATCAGAGCAAGATTAAGGTGTGTTTATTATTTATTATTATTATTAAATAATATTATTTATTACTATTCTGTTCAGTGCCTAGAGTATTGACAGATAGTGCTGAATATATTTTTATTAAATAAATAAGTTCATGAATGAAAAAAAGAAAATACTCCAGTTTTGCTAAAGTATATGATGTACAAATAGGAAAATGTAAAGTAGGCAGTATATCAGTGGCAATAAAGACAAAATTTTTAAAACTACGTAAAGCAACTCTCATTTTTAACTATTCTTGGAGAGTTTTCCTACTGACCAACTCTTACCCACTGAACCAGCTGTGCTTCACTGGCCTCCTTGCTCTTGGATAACTTCCTACTGCTCAGGAGTGCCTGTAAGAACACATACATGTTCACACACACACACTCTGATGCTAGCCTAAGTCAGCTATAAATATGAAGGTATATTCTTTTCAAAGTTTTTCATGTATTCCAAAACAACCAAAAATGAAATGCATTATGGTCAGCTGCTATTTGAGATGATCTGCGCCACTGCTCTCCTCCGTTAGCCTGGGTAATTGGGCAGAGACTGTACACAGATGCAAAATGGGCATCACTGGCAGTGGACAAGTGCCATGGAGGGATCTAGGAGTTAGGGCTGATCACTAGCTGAATTAGTCAGAGGTGGTTACTTTTGTTAACAGCAAAGCTAACAAAACCCTCCTCCAAACTGTTTACATTACAGTAGTTGTAATGGTTGAGGTTTAGATGACACAGTGAGGAGGCTGGCATGACCCCATGTCCAAATAGAAGCTGACTTTCAAAATGTCATCTATTAAACATTATACATGCAGGAACTAAGCTGTCCTTGCACCTATTTGAGGAAACTGTTTTTAGAAAAGTCCTCAGTTTATAACTAAATAAGAAGACTATCATGTTATTTCATTCTGATTTATTTTTTATGTTATTTTGTTTGATTTTGAATTTGCTTACTTTCGCATAGCAGTGGAATAGGTAATGCACTCGTTAGTCACCAAGTTGTTAATGCCCAATGGCTAGATTGTGTTTAAAAATTAAATTGCTTTCCACATCAGTGATGAGTCCATACCATGAATATTCAAGAGAATGTGCTGTGGGATCACAAGAGAATTCAAAACAAAATTCTAAATCCATCTGTGACCAATAGAAAGTCACCTGAGAAAGAAGACCTTGCTTCCCTACCCTTCATAGCCTGTTGTGGAAAGAGATGGAGTGCTATTCTTTGTTCTTCTTCATCCTGGACTTCATCCACAGTCTTAGCCTCTCTGTCCCCTGGCCTTGGGAGTGGAACTTTCCCAAGTGACCCCTGCCCTTCCCAGCCAAGGTCCTGGGTAGTCATCTGCCTCTCACCAGAGACAGGGGTTTTTAAACCTGTACCATTGCCCAGCCACAGTGACTCTTCACAGTTATCGTCTGGGTGACAGTTTTTTGATGCTCTTGCCCCAGTTGCTTAAGGTTTTTGCTCCTGAAGGAAGAGAGTTCTAGGCCAGGCTTCATACCTTCTCCACAGCTGTGTTTGGTTTTCTGCTCCAGGCAACACCACCAAGAGGCATCTTTTATGTCCCAAGGTTTGTTGTGTCTTTTTTTATTTCCTTGAGCTTTCACTGGTTGGATCTCTTTGAAATCCAAGGGACTCTCAAGAGTCTTTTCCAACACCACAGTTCAAAAGCATCAACTTGTCATCACTCAGCTTTCTTTATGGTCCAACTCTCACATCCATACATGACTACTGGAAAAACCATAGCTTTGACTACACGGACCTTTTTTGGCAAAGGAATGTCTCTGCTTTTTAGTATGCTGTCTAGATTGGTCATAGCTTTTCTTCAAAGGAGCAAGTGTCTTTTAATTTCATGGATGCAGTCACCGTCTGCAGTGATTTTCAAAGTGAAGTGAAGTCGCTCAGTCATGTCCGACTGTTTGCGACCCCATGGACTGTAGCCCACCAGGCTTGTCCATCCATGGAATTTTCTAGGCAAGAGTACTGGAGTGGGTTGCCATATCCTTCTCCAGGGGATCATTCCGTGCCAGGGATCAAACCCAGGTCTCCCACATTGTGGGCAGATGCTTTACCATCTGAGCCACCAGGGAATCCAGCGATTTTGGAGCCCCCCAAAAGAGTCTCGCACTGTTACCATTGCTTCCCCATCTATTTGCCATGAAGTGATGGGACCAGGTGCCATGATCTTAGTTTTCTGAATGTTGAGTTTTTCCCTCTCTTCTTTCACCTTCATCAAGAAGCTGTTTAGTTCCTCTTTGCTTTCTGCCATAGGGGTAATGCTCAAAATTCTCCAAGCCAGGCTTCAACAGTACATGAACTGTGAACTTCCAGATGTTCAAGTACAATTTAGAAAAGGCAGAGCAACCAGAGATCAAATTGCTAGCATCGTTGGATCACAAGAAAAGCAAGAGAGTCCCAGAAAAACATCTACTTCTGCTTTACTGACTATTGTAAAGCCTTTGACTGTGTGGATCACAGCAAGCTGTGGAAAATTCTCATACAGCCTTGACATACATCTTTTCCTCTTTGGAACCAGTCTGTTGTTCCACATCAAGTTCTAACTGTTGTTTCTTGACCTGCATACAGATTTCTCAGGAGTCAGGTGGTCTGGTATTTCCATCTCTTTAAGAATTTTCCACAGCTTGCTGTGATCCACACAGTCAAAGGCTTTACAATAGTCAGTAAAGCAGAAGTAGATGTTTTTCTGGGACTCTCTTGCTTTTTTGATGATCCAACGGATGCTAGCAATTTGATCTCTGGTTCCTCTGCCTTTTCTAAATCGTACTTGAACATCTGGAAGTTGACAGTTCATGTACTATTGAAGCCTGGCTTGGAGAACTTTGAGCATTACTTTACTAGCGTGTGAGATGAGTGCAATTGTGCGGTAGTTTGAGCATTCTTTGGCATTGCCTTTCTTTGGGATTGGAACGAAAACTGACCTTTTCCAGTCCTGTGGCCACTGCTGAGTTTTCCAAATTTGCTGGCATATTGAGTGCAGCACTTTCACAGCATCATCTTTCAGGATTTTAAATAGCTCAACTGAAATTCCGTCACCTCCACTAGCTTTGTTCATAGTGATGCTTCCTAAGGCCCACTTGACTTCTCATTCCAGGGTGTCTGGCTCTAGGTGAGTGATCACACCATCATGATTATCTGGGTCATGAAGATCTTTTGTACAGTTCTTCTGTGTATTCTTGCCACCTCTTCTTAATATCTTCTGCTTCTGTTAGGTCCCTACCATTTCTGTCCTTTATTGAGCCCATCTTCGCATGAAATGTTCCCTTGGTATCTCTCATTTTCTTGAAGAGATCACTAGTCTTTCCCATTCTATTGTTTTCCTCTATTTCTTTGCACTGATCACTGAGGAAGGCTTTTATCTCTCCTTGCTATTCTTTGGAACTCTGCATTCACATGGTTATATCTTTCCTTTTCTCCTTTGCTTTTCACTTTTCTTTTCTCAGCTATTTGTCAGGCATCCTCAGACAAACTTTTTGCCTTTTTACATTTTTTTTTTTCTTGGGGATGATCTTGATCACTCCTTCATGCACAATGCCACAAACCTCCATCCATAGTTCTTTAGGCATTCTGTCTATCATATCTAATCCCTTGAATCTATTTGTCTCTTCCACTGTATAATTATAAGGGATTTGATTTAGGTCTTACTTGAATGGTCTAGTGGTTTTTCCTACTTTCGTCAATTAAGTCTGAATTTGGCAATAAGGAGTTCATGATCTGAGCCACAGTTAGCTCCCGGTCTTTTTTTGGTGACTATATAGAGCTTCTCCATCTTGGGCTGCAAAGAATATAATCAATCTGATTTCGGTGTTGACCATCTGGTGATGTCCATGTGTAGAGTCTTCTCTTGTGTTGTTGGAAGAGGGTGTTTGCTATGACCAGTGCGTTCTCTTGGCAAAACTCTATTAGCCTTTGCCCTGCTTCATTCTGTACTCCAAGGCCAAATTTGCCTGTTATTCCAGGTGTTTCTTGACTTCCTACTTTTGCATTCCAGTCCCCTATAATGAAAAGGACATCTTTTTTGGGTGTTTGTTCTAAATGGTCTTGTAGGTCTTCATAGAACCGTTCAACTTCAGCATCTTCAGTATTACTGGTTGGGGCATAGACTTGGATTACTGTGATATTGAATATTTTTCTACTTTACCATGCACTAAATGGAAGCTGGAAGTCTGCGTTAGTGTTATCCATAATTGTTTTTATCATTCAGTAATGCCAGTTGACCAACTTAAACAGCATATTAAAAAGCAGAGACATTATTTTGCCAATAAATGTCTGTCTAATCAAAGTTGTGGTTTTTCCAGTAGTCATGTATGGATGTGAGATTTGGAGTATAAAGAAAGCTGAGCCCTGAAGAATTGATGCTTTTGAACTGTGGTGTTGGAAAAGACTCTTGAGAGTCCCTTGGACTGCAAGGAGATCAAATCTCCTTGATCCTAAAGGAAATCAGTCCTGAATATTCTTTGGAAGGACTGATGCTGAAGCTGAAACTCCAATACTTTGGCCACTTGATGCGAAGAACTGAGTCCTTGGAAAAGACCCTGATGCTGGGAAAGATTGAAGGTGGGAGGAGAAGGGGATGACAAAGGATGAGAGGGTTGGATGGCATCACTTACTCAATGGACATGAATTTGAGCAAGTTCCAGGAGTTGGTGAAGGACAGGGAAGCCTGCCGTGTTGCAGTCCTTGGGGTCGCAAAGAGTCAGACGTGACTGAGCGACTGAACTGAATAAAGCCAGTTAACTTTAGCATCAATTTTTAGTGACTGTCTAAAAATAATGGAAAGATCATTATTTTGCATGGATAATCATTTTTTCTTCTTATATCATCTTATATAAAGCACAGTCATACCCATCACACCCCCACCCCAACATCTTGTCAGTCCTGAGACCCTTCTATGTAGGTATTCTCTGGAGCTACACTTTTTATTTGGCTAGACTACATGATATTATATCCTTTATGTAATAAAATGATGGGAAATAATCCTATTCTTTTTTTCCTTTCTCTAAATATTATTTCTCCTATCTGTTGGCTAAGAAAGTCTCCTTTATGCTCTGTTACAAGAGATTTTTCTTAATATGTCTTTTGAGGACTTCTCGTATCCTACAAGTTAATACTTCTCTTGACTCAACTTCATTTCAAAAGGCACTTCTTACATAAGCTCTAGATTACTTTTTTCAAGTCTCAGACAAATAGTAATTGCTGACTTTCATGAACTCCCAGATCTCTTCATGGGTAAAAAACGCTGGTGTATATTTCAAAATCTTTTTTTTTATGTGGCCTCCTTTTATTTCAAGTTCTAATTTTTAATAAAAGTATCAAGTAGATACTTCTCAAGGTTGACTTCTGTTCTCCACTCCAGTCTATCCTGACCTCTCCTGATTTATAAAAACCTTGTTCATAATGCTATTTTCTCTGTAATTAAGACTCTTCTATTAGTATTTACTTTTCATAGGTTTGTACCATCCTTCCAGCCTTATTTTCCACTTGTGATGTGGTGAAAAGAGGTCTGAACTGTGAGACAGGAGACTGCATTTTAATCTTGAGTGTTGCTACTTTCTGGTGGTTTTTTTTTTTTTTACTTAAAGACTTACTTTTTTCTTTTCATAAGCAGTTCCTTTTTCAAAGTCTTGACCAATATGCCATTTCATTATTTTCCGTTTAGGAAATTATGCTTGATTATGTACTCCATTACATTTTCAGATAAAAAGCAACCTATTTTTTTAACTGAAAATTAAAAAAACAGAGACGTTTTAATATTTCAGCAGTTCTGCTTATTGCTAGATTCTTGGTTTAAAGTTGCCAGATGATTAGATATTATTTCAGACTTTTATCTGCTAGTAGAGGAATGATGAAATGTGATTGGCTTTACATGTGTTGTTTAAAAAAAAAAAAAAAAAACTCACATTGGTTGTATAAGTCAGTACTTTTTATTAAGAAACTTGGACCTGTAGAAAAAAATAGTGTTTTAAAGGCATTTTTTTTTTTTACAGATTTTATTGTCTTTTATATTTCCATCCTGGTCACTGTGTGCTTATTTCTGTCTCCTGCCTTAATTTTTTTTTTTTAATTAGTAGATTTTATTTTTTAGAGCAGTTAGAAAATTGATCAGAAGGTAGGGAGAGTTCTCATATACTTCCTAGTTTCCCCCTGCTAGAATTTCTCTTAATATTAACATCTTGCACTTGTGTGGTGCAATTTTTTTTTTTTAACAATTGTTGAGCCTATACTGATTCATGATTATTAACAAAAGTCCATAGTTTACATTAGGGTTCACTCTTGGTGTTGTATATTCTATGGATTTGAACTAATGTATAATGGCATATAATCCACTATGTATTACAGAATCATACAGAATAATGGTCTTGCTGCTCCAGAAATCCACTGTGCTCTACTTGTTCATCCTTCCCTCTATCTATCTGAGCCCCTGGCAAACACCGATCTTTTTACTATCTTCATTGTTTTCTTTTCCATAATGTCATATAGTTGGACTTACACAGTTATGTAGCCTTTTTAAGATAGGCTTTTGTCCCTTAGCAATATTCATTTGTTTTCTCCATTACTTTCTGTGGCTTAATAGCTCATTTTTCATCCCTGAGTATCCCTTTCTATTCTATCATGTGGCGATGTCAGTTTTTTGTTTATTTTTATCCATTCACCTACTGAAGGACATCTTGATTGTTGACAATCATTAATGAAGCTGCTACAGAGATACCATCCTTCATCTTTGTAATGAAATATAATCCCTAACCTTCTTCACTCTGAAGTCATTAAGATCTTCACTCTCCTGTTTCATAGCTTATTGGTTCAGAGACAGCATATGACCCAAGGTGGACATCTATTGCATTGTCCAGTGAATTGACAAGCGTCTCTATGGGACCTGATGTTAGAAGTCTGTACAGCTTGTAATAGGCATTATCAAAACCAATCTGAACCTCTATTTTGGAGAGTTTGAATTTGAAATATTCAGAAAACTAGTTTGCTGGCTTAAAATTCTACTGTAAAGAGAAATGGATGGAAGTATACTGCCAAAAATGACTGAGTTACTAGACTTAGGAGTGAGAAGTGACCACAAAGAGAAGAGACAATTAAACTGGAAGACACTTGTGCCAAAGATAAACCTCAGCAGTTTTACAAACTTGTCTGGAATTGCCCACTACTAAAGCTTCGGTGACAGTAGCCTCACTAAAGGCAAACTTGAAGGATAGTGGATAAAATGGACCACACTTAAAATCTTAAGTCTCAAATACGCTTGGTGATACTCTAGGAAATTTCCCCTTTAATTCCTTGTGGATTTGTCCAGAATTCCATTCTTTTCTCTAGATTTATTAAAAATTGGCCTGTTAGTTCTTACTGAAGGCTGTGTTAATAAGAGTTGCTGATGCAAATGATTGGTTAAGGCTATTAAGAGAATAGGAGAAATAAATCAAAAAGAAAAATATTTTAAAAACAGTAAAAGTGAGGCTGTTTTTGCAAAAGAAATGCTTACTATCATAATGTGACACTGCCTTCTGTAAAATGTCTCTCAATTTTATTTTCCAATTAATTCTATGGAAAATATTTTTGTACTTTTTCCAAGGTGCACTGTATGTTGGGCTTCCTTTGTGGCTCAGTGTTAAAAAATTTGCCTGAAATTCAGGAGATGCGGGTTCAATCCCTGGGTGGGTAAGATCCCCTGGAGAAGGAAATGGCAACTCACTCCAGTATTCTTGCCTAGGAAATTTCATGGACAGAAAAGCCTGGTGGGCCCATGGGGTCACATAAGAGTTGGTCATGACTTGGTAACGAAACAACAACATACTGCATGTCATTTCTACTTCCTCCCACTTCTCCCATGAGGTTCAGCTGTCCCAGATAATTTATTAGTAAGTCAGTCTAATTGAACACTAGTATCTATGTATCTTAATGAATGGAACTAACATTAATATTTTCGATAATATAAGGAATATTTTCAAGGCAGAAGGAATAAGAAGAGTGCTGGTATTGCTAATTAGAGCTAGCTTTTTCTAGTCCCTTACTCCTGGTGCTGGAATCAGTGGTTTCCATTCATTTTTTCATTTAATCTTCCAACAAATATATGTAGACTCGAGGCAGAGAAAAATTAAGAGGTACCAACTAGGCAGTGATTTGAAGTTGGAACAAAAATGGAAGTTAACTGTGATGCCATAGAGATAGGCGGCCAATGAGAAGATCCATGTGTGACTGGCAGAGGAGCTTGTACAGAAGCAAAGGGTGAATAATGAAAGTACATTCCACAATGCCTCTTTGTGGGTCCCTCAAGGAAGGTGCAAAGCAATATCCCAGTTAATCAGCACTCACTGTCTGAGAGAGCCCAGAGAGCTGCTTCCTGTTGGCTGTGTGTATGACTCCAAAGAAAATGCATCTTCTCCACCCCACCCTCCCGCAGTCCCTAACCTGTTTCTCTTCCAATTATTACAAATACCAAAATTTCAGGCTAAAAGGACTCAGCTGAACTGTGTCCAAATCCTTCTCTCTATCTTAGTCCAAATTTTTGGATTATTTCCAATTATAGCTATTCCTGGATCCTAGGGCTAATGCCAAACTTCCAATTATATTAAATTAGCTTGACATGACTTAGGCTATCTTAATTCTCCTAGAGTCCTTCCTTAACTCCTGGTGAAGCAGTTTTAACTTCAAATACAGAATTGAAGCAGGTGTACACGACAAAGGATTAGGCAGTTGCAGGTGCTTTATATGAACATCCCGCGAGGTGTTCATGGGGTTTCCGACAGCTAAATGGAACTGAAGTAGTCTCACAGAGAAGGTAGAGGGAACAGTTTGTCTTTTGTAATGTGCTTATGAGAATAATATTTGCATAGTTTTTATTTCTGTTAACAATGGAGAGTATGATGTTGGAATTTTTACACATTATGAATATGTTTATTCTCACATATGCTTGACTCCATACTTCACGTTGCTTATAATCCACATTCCCTTTGTTAAGATCACCTGTGTCCTTAACTGAGCAGAGCAATGAAACATCATTCTATGGAAAATTATTGCAACTAGCCACATCCCAGAATAATTTCAAGTAATAATGTTAAATGAGGTAAAAATTACAGGGAAATGTAGTTTGAAAATGTTGCCTAATGAATGAAAAAATATATTTGAAGCATTAGCAGTAGATTAAAAATTCAGACTCACGGGTGAAATTTAGAATGATTTTGAATGTTGCATCAAAGCAAGTCAAAAGCAACTCCTACTGCCAGGAAGTGCTTGGCTTTGGAGGAGCAATCAGAGCTATTTTGGAAGAGTTTGAAGGCAAAATGCATGGCCTCCTTTTAGTTATGTCTCATTTCTGACTATTACTTAGGAAAGAAATGGTTGCTAGGGAGAAAAAAAAGTTTTATTACTGGCTGCCCAGGGTGATAAAATTCCCTCTGAGCCCATAATACCCATTAGTCCTTCTTTTCTACCAAATTCAATGTCAAAAACAAAAAAAAGGTAAATCATATAGGCAACACAAAAAAAAACCGACAACCAGTGAAGGCAGAAAGAAGTAAATTAACAGGAATTTTACTTTTTTACTTAAAAAGATGATTTTCACATATTTCAATGTTTATAAGGGCTTAGATGCTGAAATAAATCCTATTTTCTAAACAGCTCCCTCTCAATCCATCCCTAAAAGCTTGCAATGTTGCATTGAGCTCATTAGATGGTACTGCTATTTATAAGGATAATTAAGAATACAGTGCTCCTTCATAAAATTTCTTAGCAAAAGAGGCAAATTTATACAGATATGATACATCTTTGTTGCTGTTCAAGTTAAATCAAAGAGTTGCAAATGAAGTACTGCAGTCGTTACATTAGGACAGCTGCCAAATAGACATACATAAAAGTCAGAGAGGTTGACCTGCCTGGGAGAGGCCAGCAACTCCCTGGCAAGTATCTTGGCCACCCATCACTCAGTAACTGAGGTATTGATTCTGAGAGTTTGCTCTTCAGGCTCCACCCTGTCACCGATGTTTGTCTTCATTATCTGTTTCATCTGGCAGCTCTTTGGTGTGACTGCAGTTCTGTTTCTAATAGCTGGCTTTTAGAATCATGGGGCCTTGAGGTTAGAAGGCATTTTGCAGACCACTGACTGCTATCCATCATTAATCCATTAACTGAGCGTCTTGTGTAGGATGTGGAACCTACTGCCATCCTTTCTCTGCTAGAATGCCTTTGGGGTCAGGGGTTCACAACTCCATTGTTGAGGAGCTTTCCTTGTTAGGAAGCCACTTTTTAGAACTGAAATCAGTATCCTTGGGGCTACCTGTGAGTGTTTAAATGATCTGCCTAGGTCAGCCTGCTTATTGGGTAGCTTGTTAAATTTTCAGTTGATCTACATTACAGAAAAAGTCAGGGCAGAGAGTTGCCTTCTTTGTCTCCTGAATCGTTGTATAGTTTCTGTAGCAAATGAAACTGGATTTAGAGGGTAGGCTGCTATGGTCCATAGGGTCACAAAGAGTTGGACATGACCTATGCAACTTAGCACACAAGCATGCTGCATTCAGAATCTGGATTTCCTTAATTCCATGCTGTCTGGTCCCTACTTCTTTCTCCTAGACGCACAGCTTAGGTTCACAAAGGAGATACACACACATGTGGATAAAGTGGCACCCATTAGTTGTAGGAATCTTACTTTTAACACCAATGCCATCCTCCTGGTGAGATGGTTGAACTCTGTGAAGGACTCTTTTGCCTACAGAAGGCAGCCAACCTTCCACATATATACACATTTTCATGTATGAAGGGTAAATAAAGGCTAGTCTTGAAAATTTAGAAGAAACATTTTTTTTCCTAAAATTTAGGAATTAATCTGCCTACACTAGCAAAATATCCCCTAAAACAAAAGCAAACAATGGTAAGAAATTCCAAAACAGACCTCAGCCTAAAAAAGCAAAGGACCATTTCTTTGACCTGCTTCTTTTTGACCCCTCTGCCTGTTGTGGCTACAACACTACAGATGTACCAGGTGTTAGGTCCTCATCTACTCTTTGGGGCTTTCACATCAGATAGCATATACCACCTCCCAATGTATATATCATAGTGATAGGCAAAGAAAATTACTCAGAGAGGCCCTGAAGAGTCATGAATCAGTTTCTGGCACAAGTCTTTTTGGTCATGCTTGAGCAAATTCATTTGAATGCCTTGCTTCACAGCTGAACCTTGTTAGGTAATTTCTGAATTGAGTTACTAGTGAATGTTATCAAGAGATAAGGGCTTTATTGGAATCTGTCCCTTATAATATTCAATAGAAGTCCCACTTGGCTTTTTTAGTTTGCTGTGAATAGCTGAAGTAAGATAATTTTCATGTTGTTCACTAGAACAATTCAATTTGAATGAATAATGAATTGTTATCCTTAACACAAGGAGGACACAACGTCTTTAGCATTAAATTCAGGCAAGCCGGTATCTGTGCCTTAAATCTGATTCCTCTTTACCGTTTGGGGTGTAACCTTCAGCAAGGCATTTAAATTTAAAGAAACCAAAACTGTCTAAAACCTGTAGATAATTTCAAAAACATACTAGTTATCAAAATGATCTACATAAGACTTAGAAATATAACAGCTGAAGAGATAGAAAAAAATTAACTTTGAAGTCATGGGAGGGAAGGCTTTTGGCAACTGGTACTTCTCCTTGGGCCTTAGAGAGGAAATCTGTCATTTTCTTTCACTTTCTAGTCTCTCAATTGCTTCCTTCATTTGATAAACTCTCTGCCATATGTCACGTTAGGAAGCAGAGCCCACCTCCCATCTATAAGCTGGAAAGTGCAAATCTTCAATACTTTAGGCAGGTTTCACCCATCAGAATCTGAATCTGGAGCTAATTGTACAAAAAGGCAAAAGCAGGAGACGATTTGTTCTGAACATCGAGATGTCAAATCCACCTACAGCTTCCAAGGGCAGTCATGTGGAAACAGGTGCAGCATTCTGTTCAAGGGGTGGTATTGGACCAGGTCTGTGTCTAGTGCCCAGAGGTAGCTGCAGGTGTGTTCTCACCACACTGATCCTATGGTGTGATTTTCGATAGGGTTCTAGCTGCATGTATTCATGTTGCCTTAGCCATTCTGAGTCTGTGAGTTACCCTGAATAGATGTATATTTTAAATATAAAATATTTATGGATATAAAATATTTATATTTATTTGTACATAGTTCAGTTTTTTATTCTGTTTAAATCCATCAGATTTAGTTCCTGTTACTTGCAATCAAGAGTCCTAATGGATTCAGTACTGGACAGACTACCATGCATGATTGAAATCAGCCCCTCCAAGGACACATGAAACTTTAAGAATTTTCTTCCTTTTCCTTTCCTTGTCCTCCCCAAGTACAGTCATTCTCCACTTTTCTCCCACACCAATCCCACTGGGCAGAAAATGGACATGGAATAATTTAGGATTCTGAAAAGCTGATTTAAACTATTGCTAATGGGCTATTGTACGCTCTTAGCATTCAAAATAAACATTGTTGAATAGTCAGAGATTTAATATTTAGAAGTAATAGATTTTACATACTGGAAGAATTCATTTAGTATATCTTTGTACATATCATAAGAGGACGGGAAGACTTTAGAGCTATCTCTTCTTCAAAGGGACAATGCCTCCATTTTAAAGGCTTATATCAATGAAGACTGCTGTTATGACCAACTCATTATATTTTCAATTTTGTTCACTATCTGACTTATGGTTGACTTTAGTATTGATCTAGTAATAAAGTAGTCTTTTTCTCTTAGCTTCCTCTCACCACCGATTGATACCCCTTGACAACCAGAGAGCTCTAATTATAATATGTGTTATATTTTATATCATTACACTATATTGATTTTGGGCTTCCCAGGTGGTGCTAGTGGTAAAGAACCTGCCTGCCAATGCAGGAGACATAAGAGATTCAAATTTGACCCCTGGGTCAGGAAGATTCCCTGGAGGAGGACATGGCAATCCACTCCAGTATTCTTGCCTGGGGAATCCCATAGACATAGAGGAGCCTGGTGGACTGTGGTCCATAGGGTCGCAAAGAATCAGACACGACTGAAGCAACTTAACACACACACACACACACACACACACACACACACACACACACACACACACACACACACTGATTTTAGTCCATGTTAGGCTTTACATAACTAAGAAGGTACTTTTTATGACATATTTGGGTGAGGAATAATATTAGCATAGGTGCAGAGTTATGTCTTGTATTCCTACCCTCTGAGACCTGGGTGGGTGTGCAGAGGTATGTCTTGTACTCTTGCTCTCTGAGATCTGGGTGGTTTTCTTGTTTCTTTTGCAATTATCCACTCTACTTTTGGGCTTCCCTGATAGCTCAGTTGGTAAAGAGTCTGCCTGCAATGTAAGAGACCCCAGTTCAATTCCTGGGTTGAGAAGAAGGGATAGGCTACCCACTCCAGCATTCTGGCCTGTAGAATACCATGGACTGTATTGTCCATGGGGTTGCAAAGAGTCAAACACGACTGAGCAACTTCATTTCATTTCACCCTACTTTTATTCCTGAGAACTCATTGCATGTTAAAAATGAGTGTTGATAGAGGCAGGGAGGAGACCGTAAAAACATCAATAACTACTAATACTAGCTAATATCTAGTGTGTTGTACTCTATACCAGTCGCCATACAAAATTGGGTCATACTGAAGTCTATCCCATGAGGTAGACACTTGTCTTCCTATTTCTCACAAATGATCTGAAACTTGGTAAGGTTAAGAGGCTGTCCATGTTCATGCAGTGAGTGAAAAGCCTAATATTCGTCTCTAAATTCCAAACTAAAATTCCTGGTCCTTTTGCCTTCTTACGGAGTTGTGTTCCATTCTCAGAGCATGTGTTCACCAAGCACACCTCAGTAGCAGTACCTTCACTGAGATAATGGACCCATAGGCAGGGACGATGATATTTATCTTTGTAACTCTATATCTTAAACTTTTTTGCATCACAAATATTGTATATGTTTGTATACACACACAATATCTGTTTATGTGTATACACATATGCAATTTTGAACTCATTAACTTTACCATAAGATCTTGTTTTAGGCATCAGTATATTGCCTGCTGGGCTTCCTAGGTGGCTCAGTGGTAAAGAAATTTCTGCCAGTTCAAGAGACATAAGAGACATAGGTTTAATCCCTGAGTCTGGAAGATACTTTGGAGGAGGGCATGGCAATCCATTCCAGTATTCTTGCCTGGAGAATCCCATGGACAGAGGAGGCTGCCCCAGTACATTCCATGGGTTCACAAAGAATTGGCAGGACTGAGCAACTGAGCACACACACACATATTGCCTGATACACTGCAGGAAGTTCAGCTAGTGAATGACTAAATACTGTTGCTTATGATGTACCGGTAATATCCCAAATGTCACTATTTCATATATTTATACTGCCTGTGTTCATAGCAGCTTTGAGAGTTGTCCTCAGGGTTCTGATAGCCACTGCTAACCATTATTATTGAAAACAGATGACTTCCCTAGAGAGCAGGCTTTTATGATAGACAGAAGAACTTATCCAGGTCCCCTGGACTGTATAACACAGCTCACTGTAACACTCATCACTGTTAAATAATACTGTTATTGCTGTCAACTTTACTCAATTAATGTGAAATTTTTCATACCAGTTAATTCACTGAAAACAATATAGCAAATGTTGTATTTTTCCTCATCAATACATTATTTCCTCTCCATATTTTGAAGGGGAGTCATCCTGTCTGTCATTTAGAAACATGGCCTTTTAGGTCCAAGTATTCCCAAAAGACAAAATTCATGGGATTTTTAACTATTCTTTAATATATATATATTTATATATATAATCTATATATATATATATATATATATATATATATATATATATTCATCACAGTCTAATTTGAGAGATAAACATCAGAGAGACAGAGATATTTATCACACGCAGTACGTTTCCCAGTAATTAAGACATCCTGTCTAGTGGATGCTGTGAAGTGCTGCCTCATCCATTTTTCCTGACCAAGACATTTATTTCCTCAGCTGGGAGGGAGGGAGGTTTGTTGTCTGTAGACTACCTACAGCTGAGTTCTCCTCAATGCTTGCCCTCTGTCAGAGAGATGCCTGTCCCAAAATTACACCCTCATCTTAAGACTGCTTGATTTGTTGTTTAATTGGTAACATGTGTCTGACTCTTTGTAACCCCATGAACTGTGGCCTGCCAGGCTCCTCTGTCCATGGGATTCTCCAGGCAAGAATACTGGAGTGGGTTGCCATGCCCTTCTCCAGGGGATCTTCCTGACGAGGGATTGAACATGCATCCCTTCCACTGCAAGGTGGATTCTTAACCACTGGACCAACCAGGAAAGTCCCTGACTGATTGATAGAAAGGTACTAAGTGCTGACTGCTTGTCTCAGTTTAAGACAATTCTGAAAGGCTACACCAGTTCCACAGCCTGGAGAACTGACTGAGGCCTCACTTGGAAATCCAGTCATGTTTTAATTTCTCCCTCTGTTCAGCCTTGTTTTGCTTTCTTTTTTATTTTTATTTATTTTTTTTTTTTTAAATTGTGGTAAAAGTCACCTGGAGCTTCCCTGATAGCTCAGTTGGTAATGAATCTACCTGCAATGCATGAGACCCTGGTTTGATTCCTGGGTCAGGAAGATCTTCTGGAAAAGGGATAGGCTACCCACTCTAGTATTCTTGGGCTTCCCTTGTGGCTCAGCTGGTAAAGAATCTGCCCACAATATGGGAGACCTGGGTTTGATCCCTGGGTTGGGAAGATCCCCTGGAGAAGGGAAAGGCTACCTACTCCAGTATTCTGGCCTGGAGAATTCCATGGACTGTATAGTCCATGAGGTCACAAAGAGTCAGACATGACTGAGCCACTTTCACTTCCATTTTCAAAAGTCACTTAATACAAAACATACTATTTTAACCGTATTTAACTGTACAGTTCAGTGGCACTAAGTACATCCACATTGTTGTGCAATTCTCACCATCATCCATCTCCCAGATTTTTCACCTTCCTAAACTGAAACCCTGTCCCCATTAAATACCAACTCCCCATTCCCCTTCCCCACCACCACCACCCACACCCTGGCCCCTGGCATCTCCCAACGTACTTTCTGACTCTTTGAATTTGACCATTCTAGGTATCCTGTATGGGCTTCCCAGGTGGTGCTAGTGTAAAGAACCTGCCTGCCAATGCAGGTGATGCAAGAGACAGGGGTTTGATCCCTGGTTGGGAAGATACCCTGGAAGAGAGGATGGCAACCCACTCCAGTATTCTTGCCTGGAGAATCCCATGGACAGAGGAGCTGGTGGGCTGCAGTTCATAGTGTTGCAAAGAGTTAGATGCGACTTGGCATGCACCCACACACGCAATGCATATTGGAATGCATTTTTAAGGTTAAAAATATATGTCCTACAAATAGATTAAATGATTCACTACAGCACCTCCCAACAAAACTCCTGCATGCAAATAGCAGTATCAGAGTCTATTTCTCAGGAAATCAACCCAAGACACATTACGGAAGATTTTGAGACTGTGAAATGCTAGGATAATATTCTCCTAGGCTGAGAAACTCTTGAAGCAATTGCCCCCTGGTAATGGAATTGTCTTCCTTTGGTGACCAGATACTGAGCTTCTATGTTGTAGGAATATAGTTTCCTGTTATAAACTGTCTTTATGCTTTAATTGTAAGTTAAGATATATTTGAATGTTATTTTTGATACGTAAGAGTGTTAATGCCTTATATGAATATTTAAAAAAGGTTAGATGACTTAATTTTTAGTGAGGAGCCCAAACCTAAGCAGCTCAATGCTTTCTTGTTCAGTCTTACTGATAGTGTGACAGTCACATGGTCCTTTAAGTGTTCAATGGCTGTTTCTTTGGACAGGCTATGGCAACAAGACAGATACTCAGTTAATGCTATTGTACTGTGTTTTCTGTAGCCAACCAAAGAAGGAGAATTTCTCTAATGGCTGTACAGGAACTCATAATGGTCCTCATTCTTTCTCACCAAAATTCTGACTGCAAGTGGTGAAAACATAACTTCTTGTTTTAACTGACAGTCGTCCCTCTCTCTCACACTGGATGACGGAACATGGTTACAAATAATGCTTGTATTTGTTACATACATTTTGAATCTCTTTCTCTATATCCTACTCATATAGGACAATCTAGTCAGAAATCTAGTTGCAGATCTGAAGAGGGCATGGCAACCTACTCCAGTATTCTTGCCCGGAGAATTCCATGGACAGAGGAGCCTGGCGGGTTCTATGGTTCATGAGGTTGCAAAGAGTCGGACATGACTGAGACATTAACACTTGCAGTCGCAAATCTAGAAGCAGCAATTATCATCTGACTAAACCATGACACCTTGGTATATTGATTGTATTTTAATGTTAACTGTAGAACCTGAAAGGAAAAAAATAGCATCACTATGGATAGTTATAAAGCAGAATAACATGTCAATTTCCAGCTTACCCAGTCCCTCTCATGAAAGTAACTACTACTGATATTTTTTGAGGGGAGAATCTTTCTGGGGAACAAAATCATACCCACGTGTGGCATGTACTCTCATGCATACCTAATGCAGAAACTTGCCCTAGTCAGTGGCCACTCAAGTTTGGATACCACCCTATGTTAAGAATTCAGGAAAAGAAATTGTGAAAAACCCTGTGCTGAGTGTGTCCCTTTGTATTGTGAGTTCTCCTAGAATTATCACACCAGAGTCTCAGAAAGAGATACTGCCTTGTGCACAGGTGAATTCAGTGAGCAGTTTCCTTTTACCTTTCATTCTGTTTGTTTTCACCGTTTGTGACTCCAGCCATGAGGAACAAAGCTGTTTTCTGCAGATAAAATGCCACATAAACAAGTTGACAAGGGTAGAAAACATATGGCGAAGTTGGTGCATGTTGTTAAATGTAAATACCATTTGAAATCATCTTTTTAATTACTGCACACTTCGCTGTGATGATGTGAAACCAAAATATCTAGTTATTCCATTAAACAGTCATTCAAAAAAAGAAAAGAAAAAAAGGCAACTGATTCAGTATATTTGTATACATGTGAGAGTGGGGGTAAGGGATGGGGAATAACACTTCTATGATTCTTTAGGCAAAATTCATGATTCACTAAAATTTCTACATTTCAGTCAATTATTTATTATAAGCATTAGAGATAAATAGAATTTAAAAGAAAAAGCATGAGCTCATGTGTAATTTGCTTTCTTATTGGTATGGAATTTTATTTAGATCCTTCTTAAGTGCTTATTTAACCCTTTATTTATTTATTTACTGAGATTTGTCTTTTTATACACTTCATGAGATTCTCACCACAAGTATACTGGAGTGGTTTGCCATTTCCTCCTCCAGTGTATCATGTTTTGTTGGAACTCTCCACTATGACCTGTCAGTCTTGGGTGGTCCTACAAGGTGTGGCTCATAGTTTCATTTGAGTTACACAAGCCCCTTTGTCATAACAAGGCAGTGATCTGTGAAGGGTATTCCCTTCACAGATCATAAGGAAAAGAGGGTGTAGAGGATGAGTTGGCTCAACGGCATCACTGATGCAGTGGACATGAACTTCGGCAAACTTTGTTAGATGGTGAGGGACAGGGAGGCCTGGGGTGCTACAGTCCATGAGGTTGCAGAGAGTCGGACATGACTGGGTGACTGAACAACAACAAACTGAGATTTGACCTTGTACAAAGCTGAGTTTTAGTTGCTGAAAATACATGGCACAGAAGCCAGTCAAGGTTCTTGACTGATACTGCAAACATTTACTAAGGATACAGACACATTAACTTAAAAAATATTTCTCTAACTGGTTTATTGGATGGTCCGAATAAGGTGGTTCAATTTTTCTAACCACTGACATTTAAGATGCATCTAGTCTACTAAGAGAAAGCCACTACTACTGAGTTCTACTTTGCAGACTTGGTTCTCAGTTAATTAATTAATAGATGCCTTACCTAAGGAAATGGTTTTTAATAATCTTGGCATTATATTGTACTGTGAGTATTTAAAAAGTACTCTTAGTGAGTTAAAACACATTTGACTCCTGTGTCTGAAACTGAATTGCCACATTTTCTACACTGTAGCAATTAACTGAAAAAGTTCATAATATAATGTAATTATCAGTTAGTTACCATTAACCAGGGCAAACAGGCTTCCCTTGTGGTTCAGACAGTAAAGAATCCAGGAGACCTGGGTTCGATCCCTGGGTCAGAAAGATCCCCTGCAGAAGGGAATAGCTACCCACTCCAGTATTCTTGCCTGGAGAATTCCAAGGGCAGAGAAGCCTGGTGGGCTACAGTCCATGGTGTTGCAAAGAGTCCGATACAACTGAGCGACTGACACTTTCACTTTTTCATTTTCAAATAGGGCAAACAAAGTTAATTTCAAATAAAACAAGATATCAGCCACAAAAAATGATGTTTAATCAAGGGACTTTTTTTTTCTTTCACTCTTTCTCTACTCCTTCCTTACTCCTACTGGGTAACTTTCATGACTACATCAGCAGAATGAGGTTTAGAAGAGAGGCACGTGATGCTCTAGGCAGCACTGGGCCTTCTCAAGGTGAGAAGCAGGCATCCGACTTAGGGTTCACATGTCCCTCTAGAATCTTGGTGATACAAGCCATGTTCTTCTAAGAACTCTTCTCATTCCTCACCATGTGGTGGATCCTCTGGGGCTGAGCCTTTGAGTTCTGTAGCTTCCTGAGTTCCAGCCTGAGGGAACTGCTTCTCTCTCTTTGCATCCTCCATCCTTGAGTGCTTCTCTAGCAGGTGGAAATACCACTCCTGGATTTTATCTGAATAGAGAAGGAGGATAAAAGTATAACTACTCCTTACTTTTATCATTTCCCTTCAAAGAATTCTTCCTCAAACTTTTACTCTTAAGTAGCTTGGATGGGATGGTGGTCATTGGATTGATCTTGCTGTTGATTAGTAAGTCCTGCATGGATATTTTTAGTACCTCTCTTTCAGAAGTCTGTTTGCTCATCATGCTTTGTCCTCATCCTTTCGGCTTTAGTGAAAATTTGCAAGCAACAGAAAAAGTCTCATTTAATATGTTATTACCTATAATATGCAGTACTTGGATGCAATCTATAATATGCAGTACTTGGATGCAATCTATAATACGCAGTACTTGGATACAGTACTATAAAATGCAGCACTTGGATGCAATCTGAAAAACAACACAATGATCTCTGTTCGTTTCCAAGGCAAACCATTCAATATCACAGTAATCCAAGTCTATGCCCCGATCAGTAACACTGAAGAAGCTGAAGTTGAACGGTTCTATGAAGACCTACAAGACCATTTAGAACAAACACCCAAAAAAGATGTCCTTTCCATTATAGGGGACTGGAATGCAAAAGTAGGAAGTCAGGAAACACCTGGAATAACAGGCAAATTTGGCCTTGGAGTACAGAATGAAGCAGGGCAAAGGCTAATAGAGTTTTGCCAAGAGAACGCACTGGTCATAGCGAACACCCTCTTCCAACAACACAAGAGAAGACTCTACACGTGGACATCACCAGATGGCCAACACTGAAATCAGACTGATTATATTTTTTGCAGCCAAAGAAGGAGAAGCTCTATACAGTCAGCCAAAACAAGACCAGGAGCTGACTGTGGCTCAGATCATGAATTCTTTATTGCCAAATTCAGACTTAAATGAAAGAAAGTAGGGAAAACTACTGGACCATTCAGGTATCCTAAATCAAATCCTTATGATGATACAGTGGAAGTGAGAAATAGATTTAAGGGACTAGATCTGATAGAGTGCCTGAATAACTATGGGTGTAGGTTCATGACATTGTACATGAGACAGGGATCAAAACCATCCCCAAGAAAAACAAATGCAAAAAAGCAAAATGACTTTCAGAGGAGGCCTGACAAATAGCTGAGAAAAGAAGAGAAGTGAAAAGCAAAGGAGAAAAGGAAAGATATACCTATTTGAATGTAGAGCTCCAAAGAATAGCAAGGAAAAGATAAGAAAGCCTTCCTTAGTGATCAGTGCAAAGAAATAGATGAAAACAATAGAATGGAAAAGACTAGTGATCTCTTCAAGAAAATGAGAGATACCAAGGGAACATTTCATGCAAAGATGGGCTCAATAAAGGACAGAAATGGTAGGGACCTAACAGAAGCAGAAGATATTAAGAAGAGGTGGCAAGAATACACAGAAGAACTGTACAAAAAAGATCTCCATGACCCAGATAATCATGATGGTGTGATCACTCACCTAGAGCCAGACACCCTGGAATGTGAAGTCAAGTGGGCCTTAGGAAGCATCACCATGAACAAAGCTAGTGGAGGTGATGGAATTCCAGTTGAGCTACTTCAAATCCTGAAAGATGATGCTGTGAAAGTGCTGCACTCAATATGCCAGCAAATATGGAAAACTCAACAGTGGCCACAGGACTGGAAAAGGTCAGTTTTCGTTCCAATCCCAAAGAAAGGCAATGCCAAAGAATGCTCAAACTACTGCACAATTGTACTCATCTCACACGCTAGTAAAGTAATGCTCAAAATTCTCCAAGCCAGGCTTCAGCAATATGTGAACCGTGAACTTCCAGATGTTCAAGCTGGTTTTAGAAAAGGCAGAGGAGCCAGAGATCAAATTGCCAACATTTGCTGGATCATCGAAAACACAAGAAAGTTCCAGAAAAACATCTATTTCTGCTTTATTGACTATGCCAAAGCCTTTGACTGTGTGGATCGCAATAAACCTGGGAAAATTCTGAAAGAGATGGGAATACTAGACCACCTGACCTGCCTCTTGAGAAATCTATATGAAGGTCAGGAAGCAACAGTTAGACCTGGACATGGAACAACAGACTGGTTCCAAAGAGGAAAAGCAGTACTTCAAAGCTGTATATTGTCACCCTGCTTATTTAACTTAATTGCAGAGTACATCATGAGAAATGCTGGGCTGGAGGAAGCACAAGCTGGAATCAAGATATGCATATGACACCACCCTTATGGCAGAAAGTGAAGAGGAACCAAAGAGCCTCTTGATGAAAGTGAAAGAGGAGAGTGAAAAAGTTTGCTTAAAGCTCAATATTCAGAAAACTAAGATCATGACATCCGGTCCTATCACTTCATAGCAAATAGGTGGGTAAACAGTGGAAACAGTAGCTGACTTTATTTTTCTGGGCTCCAAAATCACTGCAGATAGTGACTGCAGCCTTGAACTTAAAAGACACTTACTCTTTGGAAGGAAAGTTATGACCAACCTAGACAGCATATGAAAAAGCAGAGACATTACTTTGCCAACAAAGCTCCATCTAGTCAAGGCTTTGGTTTTTCCAGTAGTCATGTATGGATGTGAGAGTTGGACTATAAAGAAAGCTGAGCACCGAAGATGTGATGCTTTTGAACTGTGGTGTTGGAGAAGACTCTTGAGAGTTCCTTGGACTGCAAGGAGATCCAACCAGTCCATCCTAAAGGAGATCAGTCCTGAGTGTTCATTGGAAGGACTGATGCTGAAGCTGACACTCGAATACTTTGGCCACCTGATGTGAAGAACTGACTCATTTGAAAAGACCCTGATGCTAGGAAAGATTGAGGGCAGGAGGAGAAGAGGACGACAGAGGATGAGATGGTTGGATGGCATCACTGACTTGATGGACATGAGTTTGGGTAAATTCCGGGAGTTGGTGATGGACAGGAAGCCTGGCATGCTGCAGTCCATGGGGTCGCAAAGAATTGGACATGACTAAGTGACTGAACTGAAGTGAACCTATAATATAATTACAGATAATCACAAGTGCTATATGGAAAAAAAAAATGAAGTCAGATAAGGGAAAAGAAAGTAACAAAATAACTTTTCCAAGGTAGAGAGGGAGAGAGGAATTACCTTCTCCCTTCCTCCTGCTTCTAGTTTCCTGCCAGGACATGCCATATGCCAAACTCAGTCTGTAGCCCTGATGGGGAAACCTTAGAATGCAGCCTGGAGAGCTCAGATCCCAAGGTACAAAGGGAGGACATGGACCCGAGGGCTTAGGGGCAGTGTTTAGGCCCACTCCTCTAGCTTCACTGCTCTCTGACCATAACTTGGCAACTCAGAAAAGCATCAGTTTTTAATTGTTTAACTGCTTTGGTTTCCAATAAATTTATCTTTTTAAATTAGAAAAACAAAAAAAGTGATGTAATTTCATCTCAGAGCCTCAACAAGCTTTAGAAGGATTGTTTCCTCAAATGAGCTTTGTATGATGGTCCTTCAGACAGAAGGCAGCATGCTTTGGAAAAAAACAGAGAGAACATAAAGCAACCTCTTTAATCTCCGTGTGTTTACAAAACCTTGTGCATTTCAAGTTTTTCATGGCCTTTAATTCATGAAAAGCTGTTTTAAAAATATAAATCAGTTTTTTTTCCCCGCTCTGATAATCTCTTATTTATGAATCAGATATGTATATTAAATATGGGTTTACCAGGTGGCGCTAGTGGTAAAGAACCCACCTGCCAATGCAGGAGACATAAGAGACTCAAGTTCAATCCCTAGGTCGTGAAGATCCCCTAGAGTAGGAAATGGCAACCCATTCCAGTATTCTTGCCTGAAAAATCCCATGGACGCAGGAGCCTGGCAGGCTACAGTCCATAGAGTTGCAAAGAGTCAGACACGACTGAAGCAACTTAGCATGCATACTTAAATATAAGAAGATGTGTTTCCATACACGAAGGAGGAGTATCCAGTAATATTATGAAGTAGCAAAATAAAGCTTTAGTTTTTACACTTTTCAAACTTTATTTTCATTCAATTCTTTTGCAATAAAATATAGATTTAATTGTATGTAACTAATTAGAATTACAATTTTAGAATTTCACATTCATTAATAAGGTACCATTTTGTATTGTAGTATTTTTCAACACCACAAATTGCTCACATTGAGTAATATTTTTTATAACTTAGTTTAGACTTGGCTTCTTTGTGGTAAAATTATTTTGTAAAACTTTATAGTCTTCTGAAAAGCCAGTTTCCTTGACTTCTTCACTGTGAATTTTATGCACGATCCTTTCTAAGTCCTCCTAGTCAGATTACAATTAACCCCCATTGTTGAGAGCCGTTCTGGAACTACTGCCGGATAACAAAGTCACTGCACCACTCAAGAAGAAACTGCAAAGCGGTTTCTCTCCTGGATCGGAACCTTCCCTCCTTCCTGTTTCTATGCTTTGTTTGTGGCTAGCTCTGTTTCATTCTTTGATGGCTGGAGTTGTAATGGCTTCCATGATGAGGTCATGAGAGTCCAGGAAAAAGGAAAATGATCCCTTGCCCCAGAGAAACATTCCAAAAATGATTAAACCTACTGAGGCCCCTGGCTGGTGGATCCCTAACACTCAGCCAGGGAATAATATAGGCCCCAATAAGGCCATGATCATTTTGGAAAAAACAAGCCCTAAGTCTATTGTGATCTGGCCTCATGAGGAGATTGTTATTGATGACTGGAAAACTTGGATCATGTATCAGGGGAAAAAATTACAAAAACTAAAGCCAATTGCCTTTTTTCCCCTCAGAATCTAAGCATAAACGGAAAAGAAAATATATGAAATTGTATTGTAAATAGTTTCTAGGTAAACTGCAAAAGACTTGCCCCTGCCAGAAGTAGTCTTGTGGTATGTGGGTAGATGGGTAAACAAGCCCACCGCTGACAATGGCTGTACTATGAGAAAAACTTTTGGCCCTTTAGACACCAGTATATAATTACTTTAAATTCACTGAAAGCAAGACTCTGTATTCGCTGTAGTAGCAGGCTGTACAGAAAAAAGTAGATGGAAATAACATGATTTCATAGAGACTATGGTTCTAGTAAGAAAATAAAAAAAGGTTAGGGTTTTTCGGGGTAAAACATGTAACCAAAATGTGACAAAGGACTAAAAAGGGAAAAAAAACTTTTAAAACACATCCTTAGAATCAATGATGTTGATTTGGAATGGAAAAATATTGTAAGAATCATTACGTAGAAGAACATGTGCTATATAAATAGAGACTAAAGCAATAAAGATTATGGCCTTTGGGCCATCAAAAGCTCTCTGTCTCCTTTCTTTTCCTTTTGCCGATGCCGTTCACCCCTTGGGGACCCCTGGACCAGCTGGAGCGGGACTCCGGCATCCCATATTATTACTTCAGTTATCAGAGGAATAGATGTAAAATTTGTCATCAGTTTTCCATTTCAATTGAAAAATTTGCATTGTGCATATGTCTTACCATTCTGTCTTACGTTTCCAGACTTCTTTTATTTGTTCTACTATCTGGGAACTAGAAAATTTTTCCTGTTTATTCCTATATATATATAGGTATTTATATAAAGATATAGATATATTTATAACTTATTTATATATATATATATATATATATGACTTTGTTTTCTCTGCATTTGGCCCATAAAATCCAATTTCTTTAGCAGATCATTAAAATTGTATGTTAATGTTTAACTCATAGAGCTCGTGTAACACAAATCCCACTCCTTCTCTCCACCTAAAAGAAAAGTAAAAAAAAAATATTTTGATTAAAAATGCTTCTTTTGGGGAGTTCCCTGGTGGTCCAGTGGCTAAGGCTCTGCACTCCCCATGCAGGGGGCCTGGGTTCAATCTCTTGTTGAGAAGTTAAGATCCCACATGCTGCAAGTAAATAAATAAATGTAAATTTTAAAAAAAGAGGCAAGGAACTTTAAAAAAAATGCTTATTTTGTAGATCAGTTAAATTGCCATTAGTTAAGAAACTGCATTCTGGGTCTTGTTTTAGCCACTTGGAATACAAATATTAACACGCAGCTCCTATGCTCAAGGAGTTTATAACAATTTTTTTTTTTTTAAGTAGGGCATCTTCTTTACTTGAAACTTGAACTTCAGGGTTTAGAATTTTTAAGTGTCATTAAGGGCTTCCCTGGTGGCTCAGAGGTTAAAGCATCTGCCTGCAATGCAGGAGACCTGGGTTTGATCCCTGGGTCGGGAAGATCCCCTGGAGAAGGAAATGGCAACCCTGGAGAAGGAAATAGCAACCCACTCCAGTATTCTTGCCTGAAGAATCCCATGGATGGAGGAGCCTGGTAGGCTACAGTCCATGGGGTCGCAAAGAGTCGGACACTACTGAGCGACTTCACTTTCACTTTCAAGTGTCCTTAAGCACATTCATTGTTGTCCTTTCACCACCACCGTGCATCTACAGAACTCTCTTTATTTTGCAAAACTAAAACTCTGTACCTATTAACCAATAACTCCTCATTGCCCCCACCCAGCCCCAGCAGCAAAGAATCGCTGTTTTATTTGTTTTATTTTTGTGTTTGAATTAAGTGGAATTTTATATTTGTCCTCTTATGACTGACTTATTTCACTGGGCATAATGTTCTTAAACTTCATCCAGGTTGTAGTATGTGTCAGAATTGCCTTCTTTTTTAAAGTTAAATAATATTCCACTTTATACTGCATTTTGTTTATCCATTCATCTGTTGATGGGCACTTGGCTTTCTTCTGCATTGACTATTGCAAATAATGCTTCTAGGAACATAGGAATACAAATATCTTTTCAAGACCTTGACTTCAATTATTTTTGAGTATATGCCCAGAAGTGGAATTGCTGGATCATACTGTAATTCTGTTTTTAAGTTTTGAGGAACCCATGTACTGCTTTCCTTGACAGCTGCACCATTTCACATTTCTACCAGCAATATATAAAGATTCTGTTGTCTCCATATCTTAAAGCACTTTTTATTTTCTGGTTTTGTTTTTTGTTTGTGTTTTTCTGATGATCGCCATTCTGTTCATTGTGAGATGTTATTGCATTGTGGTTATGATTTACATCAGCCCAGTGATTATTGATGTTGCACATCTTTTTCATGTGCTCATTAGCCTCTTGTATATCTTCTTTGAAGAAGTACCCATTTCACTCATTTGCTCATTTTAAAAATTGAATTATCTGAATTTTTTGTTACTGTTATTTCAGGCCTATTTAAACATTATAAATTGGTTAGCTAATGCATTATTTCAGTAAATATTTGTTGAGTACTATTTATATATTTAGTGTTAATTATCTTAAGACTTTTTATTAGGAAATTTATTTTGACATGATATGTGGAAATGCACTCCATTCTGACTTGTTTCCAAATAATGTAACTTCTCCTATATTGTTGGAGTTAAAAACAGTGAAGGAATTACTTTTATGAGGCAAGAGAGAATATTAGAATTTTATCCTTGTAATTAATGAAGGCACCACCTGGAAACCTTATGGTGCTCTAGTGTTTTAAGTTCACATTTAACTGTGGTGGATGAATTATAGGTAAGTATAAATTACTTTTTACATAGAGAAATTTTCAAGCAATATTCCCTCAAGCTAGTGATAGCAGAAATTAGTGTTTTAATGGGATTGTAACTATCTGGGCATCTGCTCATGATCATTTTTGAAATCTATTACATTTTTGGATAAATAGCATGATGGAAAGAAACCCTCTCCAAACGTGACATGTCAATCCTGATGAAACTAGTCTTAATTAAAGGGAAAAGATCAAATAGCTTTGTAAAGTCTTTTCTTTCTGTATGATTTTGCAATAATAAATAGAAACTTTATTACCGCCAATTATATTTTTGATATAATTAAATTATTAGCTCTTTGATCTTTATTTTCTTTAAAATGGGGAAAGGGGAAAGAAGCTCTAATTTATATTGAACTTACCTGGGAAAGTATGCCTTAGAAATTTTTAAGTCATCAAGTCCAGTAGTTACTTGTTCTCACAGGTTCACCTGGAGAGCTTGTTTAATTGATGAGCCCCACCATCCAAGAATTTGATTTAGCATAGAAAGTGTTAGTTGCTCAGTCGTGTCCAACTCTTTGTGACCCCGTGGACTGTAGCCCACCAGGCTCCTCTGTGCATGGGGATTCTCCAGGCAAGAAAACTGAAGTGGGTTGCCGTGCTCTTCTCCAAGGAATCTTCCCAACCCAGTGATTGAACCCAGGTCTTCCACATGGCAGCAGATTCTTTACCATTTGAACCAAAAGGGAAGCCCTTGATTTAGCATATTTTGGGCTAAATCCTAAAAAGTAATTTTAGCCAGTACCCATATGTATTCTGATATAGCCTGTTCATTATTATTTTGTATAATAATTAGTTTACCAGCTTAATTAATAGAATTATAAGAGTAAAGTTTAGACTAGTAAAGTTACTTGACCAAGAGCACATCAATAGTAACTGAATAAGTTCAGATTGAAACCCAGTCTTGATTATTCCAAAACCATATGTGAATTGTCAGTGTTGAAAGAATTAAATACATTATCTAACAATTAACTACATATTAATTATACTGAAACCATTCCTATTCTTTTTCATTTTTAAAATAAACTTGATAATCTGTCAGAGATTCAGCTTCATCAGTATAAATGTTGATCCTCATTATAAACATAGATGCTAGAAAATGAGCTAGGTAGAATCAAGATGGAATCTGTGCTTTACTTCAAAAGTTACTTACTGAATTCACTTACTACATGAAATTTTATAAAACTTAGTATTAATTTTTTTATAATGAAGTGCACCCTAAAGGAGACGTTTGTTTGCTAATGTGGATATTGGATATCTGTGCATGCTGTTATTATTACCATTAGTGTAGCATGAGGCTTAAGATATGCAATTTAAACCTAGATTACCTGAGAGCAAATCCTGAACCTATTATTAACATTTAATATCTCCATAACTTGGGCAACTTTCCTGTCATTTGTGGACCTTTATTTTCTTATTTGGAAAATGAGAATACCATAATCATTATATCTCACAGAATTATTATGAGAGTTAAATCAGATGAATCATATAAATAATTTGAACAGTACTGGGAACATAGATTCTGCAGCAAATTTAACTCTATTTATCTGAATGACTATGTAACTTATTCATGGGTTAAAAATGTCTTTATACTTGAATATTATGCCTGAAAGATGTAATTATTCTACGTGAATGAGTCAGGAAATTATTTTTGGCATAGCTGGTATTTGAAATGCAAAAAAGAAAAACCACACACACACACACACACACACATATATTTCTTAAAGGCATGTGGAATAAAAGAAAATGAAATTTCTTTCTTAATAACAGTTTTTCATCTTGATTATTTTAATAGAGTCCATTGTAACTGGTAAAAGTGGTGTAGAAAAAAATTTCACTTTGCCCATTAGAAAGTTTTTGATAGAAAGTTCCCAACTCTTGTGTATTTTTGATCCTTGGCCTCCTTGACCTTCCTATGTAGTATCTACCAAGTTCAAGCAAAGAGATGAGTTGATAATTAAATTGGAGGTAGAACTTGAGTTATCAGAGCCCTTATTCACATGTGTCTGAAACACCAGGTGAAGAACTGCTTTAGAAAACACTCTTCAACTATTGCTATTGCATCTTGCCTCAGAGATCTGAAAACTCATCAGTGATATCAAGATTGGGTACTTTGTCATTTTGATACCTTTAATTTGCTTTAATTCAACTAATACTTTTGTTACTAGTGTCTATTTTGTTATTTGACATTTGTTGAAATTGACTTGCAACATGTATCTCTTTTTCTTCTGCTATTAACTAAAACATCAGTTAAAGATGGAAACCATTTTGTTTTCCTCACTTCATTATCATTTTCAATCATACTTAGAAACTGTAAAATTGAATGGCTTTCCTCTGAATTTTAAATACCAGGTTTGTCTGGATATGCTAGGTGTCAAGCACCCACAACTTGTGAGCCTTTGAATCGGTGTTTCTAAAACATCATTGTGTTTAAAAGCTACCTGGGATATTTGTTACATCTCTGATTACTAGCTTCCCAACCCCTGAAGACTCTGACTTGAGATAATAATTGGGTTGAGAAACTTAAGTTTTTAATAGAAACCAGACAGGATTTAAGGAAGTGGACCAGGATTGATACTTAGAGAAACTGCTAGACTAAAACTTAATCTTATATTAGAAAATCAGTTATTGCTTCCTACTCCCCTTGGGAGAGGTTCAGATACTTACTTCAGAGACAGGCACTCTCTCTCTCATAAAATAGATTGTTCTGACTTGGGGCTTCACACTGGGCTGTAACATGGGGGTAGTTCAAAGAACACTCTCTTTGTTGCTTTAACCTTGACTTTTATCACTGGGTAACCCTTGCAAAGCCACTTAAGTTCTCTCCTTTTCTGTAAATAACAGTATAAACGCCTGTCAGAGGCGTTTGGGAGGATTAAGAGAAATAAGAGCTGTCTGAAATGATGGTGTCGTTGTGCCTGGTGTATCTTGAGAAATCAATACATGTTAGTTCTTTTCCCATCTATCTGCCTCATTCCTGCCACTTACCTTTCTTGACTCTGAGTCTTCATGACCTCTGCCTCTGGAATATTTACTAGCATTTAAGCCACTTCTTTGCCTTTATCCCTTGTTTCAGTGTGATTTTGGCTGTTGGTTTCTGACTCTTTCCTCTTCTTGCCCCGTTAGTTCAAATGAACTCACAACTTTGACACCACTATGCTACTCTCACTGAGTGCTGAACTTAAGGTCTGAATTTGACACTATTCCTACGTGCCAATTAAGAACTCTTTAGGTGGAATTATAGATCCAAAAACCAGAGTAATAAAAATGTTATTTACTAAAAGTCTTTATTGCTCTGTAAACTATTCTACATTGTCTTCAGTAGGTCTCCTGTCTGGTGGTCTATTTTTTCTGGGAAATTAAAGTATAATTTAACACCTTTTTTTTTTCTTCTTCTTAATGACTGCTTAACAAAAAGCATCTCTTACATAAGCGAAGGGGCCTTAGTATTGGTCACAATATCAACTTGGTTCAGTTCTCTCAAAGCCCAGGTTACTGCTTCCCCAAAATAATATTGTAAACCTTTATAACCTCTTGTCTCCTAAGAGTTAAGCAGCTTCTAAACAGAACTTGCTTTCAGAGAGTACTTTGTGTTCAGAGAAACTACTTCATTAGTTTGAAGAGAAAGCTTACATTTCAAAGTATAGAGACATAATAAATCTATTTTTGGTGTAGTTGAGTGCTCCTAAAGAAAGTTATTATAGAGATGCTACATTGATTTCAAGACTTTAAAATGCAAGTGTATATCATGGAAAATGCCAAAAAGCATTGCATGACTAAGCCCCCTCTGCTCAGAAGCTACAAATTATATTGAACTAAACAATCACTCTGTATTGAAGCATGGGGATTTTTCATATCTTAAATCTTCTAAATAGATCTATTTGGGATGCTTGTTGAATCTGAGATGTATATAATATGGCATTTATAAAGATACATGCACCTACCTATATGCCTATATATGTTGATAACTGTGTGGATAAATGATTTGATTATTCAGCATCAATGCTTTTATTCACCCCTTCAGGCAAGTATCACATGCTGGTTACATGCCAAGAAGTATAACAAGTTTTTCAGGAAATACAAGGAGAAAATAAAGAAGTTCAAGACATACACATTCTCCAACTCTATTGATGAGGCTGAAACTTGGTACATTTTTGCAGGATGATTGGGCAGACTTATTTGAAATGTATATTTCTTTTATTCTACGTTGCCACTGCCATTTCTGGACGTTTATTTGGTGGTGAAGTGTGTGTGTGTGTGTACATGTGTAAAGAGATAACTGAATTTTAATTATATCATGTTTAATAGTAAATGAGAATTAACCCAAATACCCCTCAGTTAAGGAGTTATTAAATACACATGATGTAAGAAACTTGCAGATTGTTATTCATAATGAAATAATTCCATACTATGAAGGTAGGCTTACAAAGTAAAGTAAGAGTTGTTGAGCAATATGTATATCATGGTTACATTGTTGTTTAAACAGTCATACTATCAGAATAAAAATAATAGTAATATAAACACACTAATATTAAACCTGTTGAAGGGAATTATCTCTAGAAGATAGGATAATGGAAATTTAACTATCTCTAAATGTATTTCTATAATATTTAATATTGTAAAACTTGTAATATTTTTCATCCAGAAAGATAACAAAGGTTTTTTTTTTTTCTTTTTTAAAAAATATCCCCTTAATGGCCTACAATCTCATATGGGAAGCAGATGTGTGTACTAGGCTTTATGAAGTTAAGTCACTTGTTTTGAAGTCAAATGCTCTTCAGAGATGGCGGGACCAGAAGCCAGTTTCCAGCTCCTTAGGCAACAGCCTAGTATCTTGTCCAAGGGTGTGTCCTTCCTAGCTTTGCAGGAGAATAGGAATGCTTAACTATGTGGTTGACATTCTAGAATCAACAGCCATTCAAAAATATTGATATCTGTAGATTTTTACAGCCTCTAATTAAAGAGAAGCTACACTAGAAGACAAAGTTGGCCGAATAATTATCAAATTAGTAACCAACTAAAGGCTATTATTCTTCAAAAAAATATTCAAAATGTTTGTGTAATTTTTTTAAAGTAATTATTTTACTTTTAACCTAACATGATGGGTTGGAACAATCACAGCTTTAGAAAGGGAAAATTACAAACTTTCAAAGATGGCAGGGGATAGAGGTCTCTCTTGCTTTAATGCATCACAGTATGTAATTTTTTGTTTACCAACATTGCAGATGCATTTAAATGTCAAGGAAATTAAATGTATCCAAGCATTATGTTTCACTTGGAGCTTGGATGGATGAGGATGAAAGATAGAATGTGTTTATTTGAAAGGACTGTATTTACTCTTGTTTTCAACAATGTTTTTATGAAAGCAGGAAATTTAACCTGTCTGTGGATTGTGGTCAAATCTTTGCCTCCCCTCAGGGTTAAATTTCTGTATGGATATACCTGAAAGCCTGCATTTCTATATTTATAGCTCTTACTGCTATCTCTAAAAGTCCACCATATTCCTGTGACTTTTAGAATAAATGCTAGATAGTAAGAAGTCACTGTTCCTTGCTCTATCACCTTCTAAGTCTCCATCATCTTGAATCTTTTAATCTGCAGCATGGAGTTCACTGCCAGCTAGGAGACTTATGTTTCTGTGACTATAAGCAATGATCTAGTAATTTGCCCATTTTCCTAAGTAGGCAGGTAGAAACTATTTCTGTTGTAAATGGCAACTGTAATAAATAATAGGATTTAATCAACAAATCCTCTTTATATCCTGCCGAGTAAAGCAGAACTATCTTAATGCAGGGAATAAGGGGGTAATTTTGTTGGCAGAGTCTTGATTTTATTACCTTGCACACTCCTTAGATTCTCTGAGCCATATCCAGCTGAAAAATAATCCTTTTGGTTCAGAGCTTGCAAAATCTCAGCATGCCATCTTAGCACGATGCTCTAAGGTGAGGGATGGAGATACCTGCTGTTTGGAAACTACACAGGTTAAGGCTGGCAGGTTCTAACATGAATGGTGGCCCCTTTTCAGTTGGTGACAGAGATATCAAGTAGGACTGCAGAGTGATTGGCGGTCTGCCTTAGTTTTTCTCTGGAGTCCTTCAGAAGCCATCCACCTCCCAGGACATGTTCTTTGTCATTGCCTCTGAAGAGGCTGCCACTCACTGGGTCTTAAAGAAATGTACATGGAAGCATGCACATGTGTGTATGCAAACACACATGCTGACACACACATACACACATGCACGCATACATACACACACACGCCTTGCTGGCACCTTTCAAAGCACTGAAGTCCTGAGTGTGATTCTTAGGTGACAGATGGATTTGCCTAATGGTTTCCTTGTCTTGACTTCACTAGGTTTTGGTGTAGAATGGGAATGAACTAACATTTATTGATGAATTATACACTAAATCCTTATCTCATTAAATGAGCCTGTAAAGTAGATGAGGTAGCTAATATTATCCCCATTCTCTGAGAAAAGAAATTGAGGTTCACAGAGTTTAAGCAAATTTTTTCAGTTTCATGGAAGAGCTGGCATTCAGACTTCTGGGGTTCCTAGCTCTAAAATTCATGTACCTCTCAAGGCATGATACCTCATAAATAAAGCAGGATTTGGGATTATGATGCCAAAAAATATTTTTAAAATATTATGGAAGAAAAAGACAAAGTTTTTTAAGAACTGGTAGAATTTCCTTTGTTACACTTTATTATATTTACTGAAATGAGCCTATGTATTTTATCTACAGAAAAGGCATTTAAGGCACTCAATTATGTTTACGTTGAGTAAGCCAATAATTTACCTGGTAAATTTATCAGGTAGATTTTGCCATCTCCTTTTTACCAAGGAAGCTGAGGATCAGAAAGGGCATTTGGTTTGTCTAGTGTCATAGAACTTACAGGTAACAGCACTAGGAAAATCTATGGGAAAAGAGTCCTTATCATACTCCGTTAATCCCTTGAGAGCATGTCTTACAGGCCTCACTTTGTTATAGAGATCTGATGCTTAAGGCAATAAACTCTGACCTACCCATTGTTTGAGTTTCCCCTTAACTTATGTTCTAGTTCTGTTTGGAATTGTAAAGTTGCCTATTTCTATTTTTGATCATTTTTCAGTTTTTAAAAGCGTTGGGTCTTCTGGACTTTGGGTAGAATTTCTGATCCCAAATATCCCATTGGAGAATTTTTGTTGTTGTTTTCGTTATTATGATTTAACTATTTTGTTGTATGTTAAGTTGCTATGTGGTATGGAGGTATATTTTAAACATACTAATTAAAATATTTAATTATATTCATTGTCTCTGTGATAATGATGTTCCTTAATGAGAAATAAAACGAGGTGTATCTAGCTATATGATGTAAAAAAAAATTATGAAAATCCCTACTCGAATTCTAGACTTTTTGTATAAGCTGCCGCTCAATAACTGGAACAATGCAGCATGCTGCTCTGGTGAAAGGAGTCTTGCTGCTTCCTTCTAGCTCCCTTGTAGCATCGCTTGGTCTTATTTTTGGATCACCTGCCCTGTCTGTCAGGCATCAACAGACAGCTGTTTTCCTAGCACAGAAAGATACTCCAGTTTGTGTTTTTACTGTCTACTATTTGATAAGAGCAACTGACATTAGAAGTCACATATGAAAAGCCATTGAGGAGAGAAAGGCATGCCTTTTTCAAAACTTCCACCCTTTACCTTACTCCTTTCTAGACTGTCAGCACTATCTCCCCCCTTTTGATATGTGCATAACCACACAAGGGTTAAGTAGAAGTGATTATTGGCTAACATCTTGGTTATTAGGGATTCATTGATATCCAGCTGAGAGCCAAGAAAGATCAGGTGCTCAAATACTGGAAAGAAATAAGGGGAATTGGGAGTAGAGAAGTGGGACCAAGTAGAGGAAAAGACATGGTTAGACAGGAGGTTGGAGATTCATTGTCACCCTATTAGGACTATTTTCAAAACACTGTGTCTGGATATCCCAGCAGAGCCTGGGTTTGTTTCATTGCTGCCACCATATGAACACAACTACATGAAACTCTTTCTGGTACCTCTTTCCGCATGAACCAGTACTCAGGTAATTAAAATGTCAGAAAGAAAGACCAGGTATAAGGAACAGCGATGCTTATCTCTTTTGCTTTCAACTCTGAAACAGCAACTAGGTAAAGAATGTCTTAGAATTTAACTGTTGCGTGCCTTTACTTTAGAAATACTTCACAGTTTTAAGTTGGAGTACAACATGGTGCCGTGTTGAGCAACAATTCTTGGTCCCACATATATGACATAAATGTTATCTTTATTGTCCTATATTTTCTGTATCTTATGGGGAAACAGAGGAAGTTGTCTGGGTAGAAACACAGAGGCAGCTAAAATGTTGTTAAGGTGAGCATGAAGGATTCCATTTATCTACATGTATATTTTTGTAATGTATCAAATGTAAGTTTAATATATTTTGAAACTGAAGTGAGCAAAAGTGAATATTTTTTGAGTTAACTATAATTTGTCAATTCAGAAAGTAGTGTAAAGGCACGTAACATAACAGATAAGGTTTTGTATCTTGTTTTGCATCTTTCAGTGGTAGATGATACAAAAGAAGTATGATTTCAAACATTTAAGAAAAGATGAAGCTATTTCTCCTCACCATGAGATTCTGGGGAAAAAAAGATTATTTAATCTTAGAAGTCTTTCAGAACTTGGGTACTGACAGAAGGACTCTTGAAAGAGTCCTTCATTTAGAGTCTTTTTAGCTCAGCTTTACATTTTTAACCAGAGAAAGCTAATCAGTTCTATGGTACTCACTGTTAATCAAGGCAAAACTCAGTCTAAGAATTATATGGCACAGGAGCCCTGGGTTCAATCCCTGGGTTGGGAAGTTCCCCTGGGGAAGGGAACAGCAACTCATTCTAGTATTCTTGCCTGAGAATTTCATGGACAGAGGAGCCTGGCAGACTACAGTCTGTGGGGTCACAAAGAATCAGACACGACTGAACAACTAACATTTCCACTTTCGAGAATTCTATCAGTGTTGCTACAGAGTAAGTTTACCTTCTTAACTCTCGTTTTTATGTAAAGGTCAGATATTGAGGGAAGTGTACATATTAGAGGTGTTGTTTTTATGAACATAGAGAGAGTGAGGAGAGTTACACAGGGAGGTGAACCAAACTTACCTGATTTAATACATAAAGCACCGGTTCATGGCAGCTGATATACTGAAAGGAAGGAATTAACAAAGCCATAGTTAGAAGAGAACAAACATAAACATGATGAAGTACAATGCATTTTAGTGGATGCAACTTTTAAACTAAGGATTTTGATATCTCTCCACGTTTTAAAATATTCTCCCTTCTTGTAAAATATCTATTCTTTCTATACAAAATTATGACTTCTCAGATATAAGGAAGAGCTGGGGAGAGAGGAGATGACTAGTGAAAATGTATATCCTCTGATAAACATGGAGAGACTACCTCTGTTCATTGAGGACGATTTTAGCTTGTTTTAGCTGCTAAATCCAGGTGACATAATTGCAAGTCATATAATGTAAGCTCACTAAGCATTTTAAGGTTTTTAAAAAAAATTTATTTATTTATTTGTTTTAGCTGGAGGCTAATTACTTTACAATATTGTAGTGGCTTTCACAATACATCGACATGAATCAGCCACGGGTGTACACGTGTCCCCCATCCTGAATCCCCCTGCCACCTCCCCCCCAGTGCATCCCTCAGGGTTGTCCCAGTGCACCGGCTCTGAGCACCCTGTCTCATGCATCGAACTGGGACTGGCAATCTATTTCACATATGGTAATATACATGTTTCAATGCTATTTTTTCAAATCATCCCACGCTCGCCTTCTCCCAGAGTCATGTTCTTTATCTCTGTGTCTCTTTTGCTGTCTCGCATATAGGGTCATCCTTACCATCTTTATAAATTGCATATATATGCATTAATATACTGTATTGGTATTTTCTTTCTGACTTACTTCACTCTATATAATAGGCTCCAGTTTCATCCACCTCATTAAAACTGATTCAAATGCATTCTTTTTAATAGCTGAGTAATATTCCATTGTGTATAAGTACCACAGCTTTCTTATCCATTCATCTGACTATGGACATCTAGGTTACTTCCATGTCCTAGCTATTGTAAACAGTGCTGCAATGAACATTGAGGGACATGTGTGTCTTTCAATTCTGGTTTCCTTGGTGTGTATGCCCAGCAGTGGGATTGCTGGGTCATATGGCAGTTCTATTTCCAGTTTTTTAAGGAATCTCCACACTGTTCTCCATACTGGCTGAACTAGTTTGCATTCCCACCAACAGTGTAAGAGGGTTCCCTTTTCTCCACACCCTCTCCAGCATTTATGGTTTGTAGACTTTTTGATAGCAGCCATTCTGACCGGTGTGAGATGGTTCCTCATTGTGGTTTTGATTTGCATTTCTCTGATAATGAGTGATGTTGAGCATCTTTTCATGTGTTTGTTAGCCATCTGTATGTCTGCTTTGGAGAAATGTCTGTTTAGTTCTTTGGCCTAGTTTTTGATTGGGTCGTTTATTTTTCTGGAATTGAGCTGCAGGAGCTGCTTGTATATTTTTGAGATTCATTCTTTGTCAGTTGCTTCATTTGCTATTATTTTCTCCCATTCTGAAGGCTGTCTTTTCACCTTGCTTATAGTTTCCTTCATTGTGCAAAAGCTTTTAAGTTTAATTAGGTCCCATTTGTTTATTTTTGCTTTTATTTCCATAACTCTGGGAGGTGGGTCATAGAGAATCCTGCTGTGATTTATGTCAGAGAGTGTTTTGCCTATGTTTTCATCTAGGGGTTTTATAGTTTCTGGTCTTACATTTAGATCTCGAATCCATTTGAGTTTATTTTTGTGTATGGTGTTAGAAAGTATTCTAGTGTCATTCTTTTGCAAGTGGTTGACCAGTTTTCCCAGCACCTCTTGTTAAAGAGATTGTCTTTTCTCCATTGTATATTCTTGCCTCCTTTGTCAAAGATAAGGTGTCCATAGATGCATGGATTTATCTCTGGGCTTTCTATTTTGTTCCATTGATCTGTAGTTCTGTCTTTGTGCCTGTACCATACTGTCACTAAGCATTTTTAAAGACATTATTGAATAAATCAGTAAGTAGCATTGGCCACACACAAGAAACCACTATCTCTTCATTGAGCTAAACATAGTAAATTACTTTATGGAGAATCCATTTTGTTATTATATTCAATCTTTACTCATTATTATATTTTTATATACCTCACCTTTAGTGCTTTACTATTTCAAGGTAGCAAAGATGTGCTAGGATCAATAATGTAAATGGAATTTTGAGTTATTGTGGTTTAGGTTAATTAAACACTATTTTTCTCTAGGGAGAACTCTATGATTTAATAGTGTTAAAGAGTTGTTGTGTGGCTCTACCTGTATACGTGTGTGTGTGTGTGTGTATGTATTCATTGTCTTCAGATGATGGTTACTTAATTTTCCCAAGTCCGTGCTTTTTTCTGTTCCTTTTCATTTCTTTTAGATGAATCATAGCACTTAAGCAGAAATTAAACTCAGGAAAGAAAAATAATGCCATTTTAAGCTGTCGATTTGGCTTCCTTAGGGATCATTCAAATTTTAAAACAAACAACCGAAATTCACTAAATAAAGGTCATGAGATTTCTCTCAATATCAGCCCATATGGTATTTGTTTTCCATGACCAAATATTTGGATATCCAATTAGACAGAAGTAGTATGTTGAACTTGTGAAATTAACAAGACTTTTTTGTTGTTGTTGTTTAATGTGCTGGTTTGGTGAGTTATGCAGAAGACTGTGTTCTAGACAGAAAGAGTTATTATGATGTTTTTGTCTATGACCTTCCACATTACACACTGCTTGAAATCCCACTGAGATCTCCCATTAGATGAGACCTTTAAATGTTCCTCCTCAGTTCTGAAGCCTTATGTTTCATTCCCCTCTTTGGACCTAGTGTCATTAACCACACAGAGGCAATAGGCTTATAGTTCTTGAATAGTTCCAGTTTCTTGACAGTTTGAAAAGCTACAGTGACTTTCTATATATGCCAAAAATAAATTGCCCATCACAGCTAAAATATGTCTAATGGTTATAAGTAACTTCTTTACGAGTAACTTCTCTGATTTGTGAGATGCATGATAAGGCCATTATACTTACAATAGTGGTAGTTGTGACAAGTAGTTTGTAAGGACACGACATATGGCCATATCCACATAAGGATCTGGAAATAGATCAATTAGTTACACATGAGATGTGAAGCTTATTTATTATCATTAATCTATTAAGTGAACTGACTAAACCAAGCAGTGATATTTACACATGAGGATAATAAAGATTCATTTCAAAATAGTCTTTATCAATACCTCTTTTCTAAGGCTTACAAATAAAGTTACTCAAGGATAAATTAAATTTGGGAAAGATTCTCCTTTAATTTTCTGCACAATTTAAAAGTTAAATTAGGGGAATGCTATGGTGGTCCAATGGGTAAGGCCCTGCACTTCCCATGCAGGGGACCTGGCTTTGAGCATTCACTGCCTGGGGAAATAAGATCCTACAAGGCATGTGGTGCAGCCAAATATAAATTAAAACATAATAAGTTAAATCATAATAATGAATATGCTGGCAAAGACTATGCCCTAATATAGGTCATTATATTGGAAAGTTGTTAAAATACCTAATTTGTGCTTGGACCCTTATACGTATCAACAAATATTTTCTTATTCTAAGAATATTGAAATTAGTATGAATTTCAATTGAGTCTTATACAACATATTAAATATTTTTCAAAATATTTTGTAATATGTCAAATAATATAAATTTAGTATATCACAAAACTGAAGTGGGCAAAAGTAAATATCTGTTGAATAAAATATAATATGTTTACTCAGAAAATCTTGTAAAAGATTGTAACAGATAATTTTTAGTGTCTTGTTTTGTATCTTTGGGTAGTAGATGATATGAAGGAAATTAGATTTCAGAAAATATGAGGCTATTTCTCCACAGAATCAGATTATGGGAAAAATTTATTTAATCTAAGAAGGCTTTTATAACTTTGGTATTGATTATGAAAACTATTGCAGTGAATACGAAAATATGAATGTAATGGAAGAATTGACTGCGGATCCATGAACATTTGAATTTGAGCTTTAGGCAGTCAGATAAAAATGATGGGAAAGAAAGATAAACATAGGAGACTATGAGAATGATTTAACTTGGTGGAAAACTAAAAATCAAAGTATAAAGTTAAAGAAGGTTTACTAAAAGCTAAGGGCAATGAAAAGGAATTTCAATGTTTGATTTGATGTTGTTAACTTAAAAAATGTTCCAACTTAAAAGCTGAGAGTTACATTTTATTCTGTGGGATGTTTGAGGACTTCAAATCTGGGAGGCAACAGGTCAAGAAACCCTGAAAGAATTGTTCCAAGGAGGTGGCGGGGGAGTAGCCAGGATATATAGGAATTTTGAAACAAAGGACAAGTAGTAGGAATATCAAAAGATTATTCTTAAAGAAAAACAGGTTTCACAAGTTAAGGAATTTAGAGTTTTTCTATATATGGGAAGATGCTGGAGTCTTGGATCACTGAAATTATTCTTTTGGTCTGCACCTCAGTGGTGACTGCAATGGCTGATGACGTGACATCCTTTGTTTACTGATATGGCAGGAAATACTCCATTTCTTGATGTGCATGTGTAACTTGTGACTAGTATGCAAATTAATGATAACTCCATGAAAAGAGAAATTTTCCATTTGACATTTGCTTTTGTATCTGGCTTGAGGAAGAGAGATATTAAGGTGAAAGTATGTGCTGGTTTAGATTTTAAGATAAAGACATATTCATTACCTTTCTGAATAATATGAAATCAAATATTTGATGGATATTTATCAAGTTTTATTGGGGTCCAATTCAAAATTGTAGAATATTTAACATACACAATGTGATGACTTGATATACATATACTTTGTGAAAGAATTCCTCCCATTGAGTTAATACATCCTTAATATGTATTTTAAATGAATGTGATATTTTCAAGGACTCAGTTGTACTTGATTTTGGTTCAAGATGCTACATTCCACATTAGCTGGATGATGGCTGTTGTGATTCAGTTGCTCAGTTGTGTCTGACTCTTTTGCAAGGCCATAGACTGTAACCTACCAGGCTTCTCTGTCCATGGGATTTCTCAGACAAGAATACTGGAATGGGATGCCATTTCCTTTTCCAGAGGACCTTCCTGACCCAGGGATCAAACCCACGTCTCTTACATTGCAGGCAGATTCTTTACTGTTGAGCCACAAGGGAAGCCCCAGGTAATTGGAGATAAAACTGCATTGATTGAGAGTGAGTAGAGTCTAATACCAATATCAAGGATATAAATGTCTTAAGAGCCAGAAGAGGTGGAGACTTCTATGAGGAAGACTTGTGGAGACAGCTGGTGGGTGTGTAGGTAGGAAACTTTGAGGGGGGGATGGGATCTGGCCCTCTCCTTCAAGACAGTAGTGGGGACCACTGCAAAGAGACCACAGTGCTCTCTGCAGGGAGCAGGCACAAAGTACTTGCATTAGACACGCATTTGAGTAAAGTGAGTATAACAAGACTTCATCTTCTAACTATGACATAGTAGTTAACATTTTACAAGAAATAATTGAATGTACAGCAGATTTGAATGTATCACAAAGGTCAAGATCCTGGAGAGAAAGTAGATGCATAGAGGTTTATCCTTATCCCTGTTTTTCAGCTTAGGGCATTTGCCAATTACTAGCGTTAGGAAGAAATGCTGAAGAAAAAGCAGTAGCTCAGAGCATATGCAATGTCACTGGGCTAGAGAGAAAAAGAAATATTCAAACAAAATTTTTTTCAAGTTGTCTATGAAAGCAACAGTTAATGGGACAAGATTCTGCAGAGAAGATATATGTATGCATGGGATGAGACACAAGGAGCTAAAAGAAATCAGTTAAAACTAGTATGATGACCAGAGATTTATGAAGTCTCACAGTGCTGTAGAAACAAAAAAAAATGTTAACTTTAAGCTTTGTTAGGCTTCATTTATTAAGAAGGGTCAGGGTAAATGCCTAAGGCTTTCAGTTGAAATCCCTGGTGATTTATTACAATTGATTTAAGGGCAAATCTTAGATGGATTAACCTTCATAATGTCTGAATGTGCCCTCAACTAGATCTGCCTATATTCTTTCTGCAGAAGTAGCATACTTTCTCTAAAGATCTGTAACAACACCTAGAGTTTCAAAACATTTTCACAATAAACAGCCAACATTCAGTAAACTACCAGGGATTTCAAGATTAAGGGCCAAATAACCAAAAGCCAAGAAATAGACCAACAGCTAATCCAGGTATCAATACCATGAGAGGATGGGTTTCAGAATAACTGTGATTAATTTATTAGCTATAGATAGACATATGAAAAAACTGAACTAGAATCTGTAAAAAAAATTTTTTTAAAGCTAAAGAGAGACAAAAAAACTTGTAAATCTAAGTCTGTAGAAAATAAATTAGAGCATGAGAGAAAAAAATGATTGAAAATATAGAAAAGAGCACAAAAGCCACGAGGAACTTGGGGTAGCCATTCCCTTCACAAGAGATCTTCCCAACAGAGGGATTGACCCAAATATCCCGCATTGCAGGCAGATTCTGTACCTTCTGAGCCCTCAGGGAAGCCCCAAGGATACTGTAGTGGGGCCCTGGGAGGTTATTCCCTTCCCCAGGGGATCTACACAACCCCGGGTCGAACCCTGGTCTCCTGTATCGCAGGTAGATTCTTTACCATGTGAACCACCAGGGAAGCTTACGAAAGTCTAATGTATGAATAAAGGGATTTATATAGAGAGAACAAAGGACAGAAGCAGAATTTGAAGGGAAAATATGACAAGAATTCCTCCAAATTGATCAAATAATCAAGACATAGATAAAGCTGTAAATGACGAGAGTTGACACAAAGGCAAATCTTTGTTTCTATAGCTTCATTCTAACAATGAGAAATTATCAGAGAAAATGAGGAGTAGTCTGCAAAACGATTTCCAGCATTTTTAAAAAGTGCTCAGATTATAAAAGACAAGAGAAATACTGAGGAAGTGACCATCTTAGATTATGAATCACGAATGGACAACGAATGCAATTTGGAATCCTAGACTGGCTCTGACAATGGGAAAAGGACATTTATGAAAATAACTGTTGAAATTTTGAAAAGATTTTAGTTTAATTAATAGCATTATAATGCTATATTAATAGTATTATAATGGTATGTTAATTTCTTATTTTCAGTAATTGCTGTATAGTTGTAAAATATGGTAACTTTAGGCTAAGGTGGGTGAAAGATACAGAGGAACTTTCTTACTATTTTTGAAACTTTTATATAAGTCTAAAATAATTTCCAATTAGTTTAAAAATTATAATAAATATATAATCAAATGTTGAGTGCCACAAAATCTTTAGCATATGTCTACCAGATTAATTCATTTTGTGAGTTTTCCTTCTGTTTGTATATACATGAAGAATGTATTCAATTGTCATGATGAATAGTTTAATAACAGCTAATCTTTGTAAATAATTAGAGAGTAAATAGGCTTTTAAAATATTATATAGTTCACATACATGACAGAAATAAATACTTTAGAGGCCAAGTTGGACTTGCAACCCTCACACAAAATTTTAAAAAATAAAAGCATCATTACTCTTATTCATTTCATCAATAACTTTCTAAGATTATATTTATGAAATAAATTTATCCTAATAGGGTGGCAGTTCAATTAATTATGTATGTACTAGGAATTTATCTATGATTTAATTAGCAAAAAGCAAGTTACTTCTAAAAAGTTGCTAAACTACAAGCACCTTCATGGCAGGGATGATACCTACACTGCCCAAAAGACTGCTTGATCATGTGCATTTGATAATTAAGCTAATAGACTAATCTATGTGTTTAACAGGCATAGCTAAGCCGATATTGATTGTCTTAAAATTTTAAAGAATAGCACTCTTCATACTCATGTTAAAATAACCAAATTTTCAAAATGCTACATAACTTCTTGTGCAGTAGTTTGAACAGTCTTTGACATTGCCTTTTTGGGGATTGGAATAAAAACTGACCTTTTCCAGGCCACTGCTGAGTTTTCCAAATTTGCTGGCATATTGAATGCAGCACTTTCACAGCATCATCTTTTAGGATTTGAGATGGTTCAGTTGGAATTCCATCACTTCCACTAGCTTTGTTCATAGTAATGCTTCCTAAGGCCCACTTGATGTCACACTCCAGGATCTCTGGCTCTCGGTGAGTGACCACACCATCGTGGTTATCTGGGTCATTAAGACCTTTTTTTGGTACAGTTCTTCTGTGTATTCTTGCCACCTCTTCTAAATCTTTTCTGCCTCTCTTAGATCCTTGCCTTTTCTGTCCCTTATTGTGCCCATCTTTGCGTGAAATATTCCTTTGGTATCTCCAATTTTCTTGAAGAGATCTCTAGTCTTTCCCGTTCTGCTGTTTTCCTATATTTCTTTGTTTTGTTCACTTAATAAAGCTTCCTCATCTCTCCTTGCTATTCTTTGGAACTCTGCATTCAGATGGGTATATCTTTCCCTTTCTTCTTTGCCTTACGCCTCTTGTTCATTGGGTTCTCCAAGCAAGAATACTGGTTTGCCATTCCTTTCTCCAATGGACCATATTTTGTCAGAACTGTCCACCATGACTCGTCCATCTTGGGTGGCCCTGCATGGCATGGCTCATAGCTTAATTGAGTTACATAAGACTGTGATCCATGTGATCATTTTGGTTAGCTTTCTTTGATTGTGATCATTTCCCATGCTAGCAAGTTAATGCTCAAAATCCTTCAAGCTAGGCTTCACTATTAAATGAACCAGCACTTCCAGATGTAAAAGTTGGATTTAGAAAAGCCAGAGGAACCAGAGATCAAATTGCCAACATCTATCTGTTGGGTTATAGAAAAGCAAGGGGATTCCAGAAAAACATCTATATCTGCTTCATTGACTACCAAAAGCCTTTGACTGTGTGGATCAGAACAAACTAGAAAATTCTTAAAAAGACGGGAATAAAGAGACCACATGATCTGCCTCCTGAGAAACCTGTATGCAGGTTGAGAAGTAACAGAACTGGACATGGAACCATAGACTGGTTTAAAATTGGGAAAGGAGTACATCAAGACTGTATATTGTCACCCTTCTTATTTAACTTATATGCAGAGTACATCATGAGAAATGGTGCACTGGTGACTCACAAGTTGGAATCAAGATTGTCAGGAGAAATATAAACAACCTCATATATGCAGATGGCACCACTCTAGTGGCAGAATTGATGGTTTTGAACTGTGGTGTTGGAGAAGACTCTTGAGAGTCCCTTGGACTGCAAGGAGATCCAACCAGTCCATCCTAAAGGAAATCAGTCCTGAATATTTATTGGGAGGACTGATGCTGAAGCTGAAACTCCAGTACTTTGGCCACCTGATGTGAAGAACTGACTCATTTGAAAAGACCCTGATGCTGGGAAAGATTGAAAGCAGGAGGAGAAGGGGATGATAGAGGATGAGATGGCTGGATGGTATCACTGACTCAATGGACATGAGTCTAAGTAAACTCCAGGAACTGGCAATGGCTAGGGAGGCCTGGAGTGCTGCAGTCTATGGGGTTGCAAAGAGTCGGACACGACTGAGCGACTGAACTGAACTGAACTGAATGGCAGAAAACAAAGTGGAACTGAAGAGCCTCTTGGTGATGGTGAAAGAGGAGAGTGAAATAATTGGCTTAAAACTCAACATTCATAAACCTAAAATTATGGCATCTGGTCCTATTACTTTATGGTAAATAGATGGAGAAAAAGTGGAAACAGTGGCAGATTTTATTTTCCTGGCCACCAAAAGCACTGTGGACAGTGACTGCAGCCCCAAAATTAAAAGATGCTTGCCCCTTGGAAGAAAAGCTGTGACAAACCTAGACAGTATATTAAAAAAGAGACCTTACTTTGCTGACAAAGATCCTTATAGTCAGAGTTATGGTTTTTCCATATATTCCATGTATGGATATGGGAGTTGGACCATTAAGAAGGCTGAGAACCAAAGGATTGATGCTTTTGAATTGTGGTCCCTTGAACTGCAAGGAGATCAAACCAGTTAATTCTAAAGGAAATCAATCCTGAATATTCGTTGGAAGGACTGATGCTGAAGCTCCAATACTGTGGTCACCTGATGCAAAGAGCCGACTCATTGGAAAAGACCTGACTCATTGGAAAAGACCCTGATGCTGGGAAAGATTGAAGGCAAAAGGAGAAGGAGGTGACAGAGGATGAGATGGTTGGATGGGATCACTGACTCAATGGGCATGAATATGAGCATACTCTGGGAGATAGTGAAGCACAGGGAAGCCTGGTGTGCTGCAGTCCATGGGGTCACAAAGAATTGGACATGACTTAGCAACTGAACAACGACAACCATGTCACTTCTTAGTCATTAAACCAAATGATGAAATGTCTGTTATAAATAGCTATGAAATGATTTCCATTCCAGCTATGATTTTGGCACAGATCTGAGCCTAAATATCTCCCTCAAATCTGAATGATCATACTAAGATCTGAATTTGAACGTTACTGATATCCATTGCAGACCACTTAAAAATATGGAGAAGAGTAACCAAAACTAACACAACTACTTAATCAACCTAATCCTTACAAGCTGATGGCACTACATCCTGGAGTGTAAAAAAAAAAAAAAAAAAAGACTTGGGGTGTTATTGGAAGAAGATACTTGAATATTTGAAGGTGTAAAACATGCACTTGACTGAACACATACACCAGGGATGATTTGATTATGAGACCCCATGGTCTGTAGCCTGCCGGGCTTCTCTGTACATGGAATTCTCCAGACTAGATTACTGGAGTGAGTTGCCATTCCCTTTTCCAGGAGATCTTCCTGACCCAGGGATCGAACCCAGGTCTCCCACATTGCAGGCAAATTCTTTACCATTTGAGCCACTCAGGAAGCTTCCCAAGGACGAAGGGAATGAAATTCAACTTTTTTTTTTTTTTCTGGAAACTGAGTGACACATGATATACTTGCCTGATATGTGTTTTACTCAGTAATGCAAAAATACATAAATGTCCTTTCCCCCAGCTTGCCTGTGATCCATAAAACTTTCCACAAGTGCATGGAGGTCTGCTGGAATAAGAAAGGAAGGAAAAGAAGCTTTTAATGTGTATTTCAGCCTCTAGGAAAAACCTGAAGTAATGTGAAGTCTGTATCCTGTGATAAACAGGATTATGGCTATGATGAAAATTAGCTTGAGCAAACCGAGTTTCGATGTGGATTTTTCCAATTGATCAGGGACTTTCTGTGTCCTTGATAGAGCGATGATGCCTAGTTTAAGACCTACCTAATTATTTTAGCACTGATTTTTACAATTTTTAATAAAACTACAAGTTACTTTGCAGGACATAAAACAGGCCATCTTAGCCAGTAATATTGTAGTACCTATGAGGAATGCAATCTGTCTTTCATGCAGACCTTTACAAACACATTATTTTTTAAGATCTTCCCACTTAACTTGTAACCCTTCAGTACTTTTGTTTTTCTTAAAGAAATGTGGTGATGGATGCGGAAGATGAGTGGTCTGCTCAGGAATCACTGGGTAGGTGTTTCTTTCTTATAATCCATTTAGAGATGAATTTATCAGTGGTAACTAAAAGTATCCTGTGGAAAGTACTTCAATTTTTGGTCTTTTAAATAAGTGGAGATTATTCCCTAAATTGGTGAAGGCAGTATGAGTCAAAGTGTCTTTTCTAAGACAGGTATTTTTTAGAATTTTTTTTGTTATTAAACTTTCACCATAACAAATCTTTAAGGGAATAACAATATACTGAATGGCTCTTCTAGGGCCCCAACTTGGAGATAACTTGCTACTTATAGCATCATATCCTGAGGTCAACTGCTTCATTCTTTTTGTAGCTTCTGGTCAGCCATGGGGGGAAGAATGAGTCTGCCCTAGATTCTGTGTTGGAAAAAGATGAAATTTGTCAAGGTCAATTGGGCACAAGGCTGGGTCATTTCCAAATAGGACTGAGTAAAGCTGCAAGCTGAGTCTTTTCCTCGCCGCCCCTCTGTGTCTTCCTGCTAGGAGTGGAACTGACTGGCAGGTGGGAATTTGGAATCTAGAAGCGACTCTAATGTTTAAGAGATGAGTGTGATCATTTATTCTTTTTTTAGGACATTTTTAGTTTGTAAAAAAAAAATTTTAAGACATTAGAAGTCTGTAATTTGTCATTTCTCAGCACTCTCATAAGAATCGGAGTCAAAATTTATTTACCAACAGCATTAACTAAACAAACATTGTTGATAACGGCATTGAAAATTGTCACATACCTACTTGCCCAAGCTTATAATAACTCTCTGTGGAAGAGATAGCAGACAATACGACAGGTTTCATTCATTTTACTCTCAGCCATGTCCATCAGGAGGGAATAATTTTCTGATCTAAATTAGAGCCAATTGGTAAATTATGTATGTCTTTACAAACTTCCTTTTTAGTTTTCATAACCTTCCAGTTCAATTTTACCTTAGATTCATGGTCTATAGAAATGGATTTCATAATAATTAGGTGGATTTATGGTTTCAAGATTTGCAACATACACATATATTCATAGGCCTATAAAATTTTATAGTGTTTAATTGACAACTGCCATCACCCCACAAACCTGACCCCACTTGTCCTCTCCCTTTACTAGAAACCCATTGAAAAAGCAGAAAGTGAAGTGTCTAGAGTTCTTTTCCAAAGTGTTTAGACTTCTACTTTTTCATGGATGTGTAAGAGAGAAAAACTATATGCCCTTGAAGGTATTGTTTACATATAATCTGTTAAGTGTGTACTTATTATTTTGCTTTTCTGCCACCAGAAAAACCAAAAAATTTTCATCTTTCAAGGAAATTCATAAATGATACTCCCTCAAGTCCTTCAAAATGTTTTATTAAAGTTTATTAAATAACAATGTTACTATGATAGGTTATTGTGCTGTGCTTAGTGGCTCAGTTGTGTCCAACTCTTTTGCGACACCATGGACTGTAGCCCACCAGGCTCCTCTGTTCATGGGGATTCTCTAGGCAAGAATACTGGAGTGGGTTGCCATGCCCTCTTCCAGGGGATCTTCCCAACCTAGGGATCAAACCCAGGTCTCCTGCATTGCATGTGGATTCTTTACCATCTGAGCCACAAAGGAAGTCCCTGGTAAATAAGAGGTAAATAAATTTAAATCTATTATCCACCTGCAATGCGGGAGGCCTGGGTTCGATCCCTGGGTTGGGAAGATCCTCTGGAGAAGGGAAAGGCTACCCCACTCAAGTGTTGTGGCTTGAAGAATTCCATGGACTTGCAAAGTCCGTGGTGTTGCAAAGAGTCCGGCACGACTGAGCCACTTTCACTTTCACTATTATCAAAGGCAATTCAAATAATAATAAGTTACTATGATAGGCTATTGTACTGAAACCTTAATTATCTGAATGAATTCAGGCAAGCCAAAGAGTAGAAAGAAAAAGGACCTCCTCATCTTTTGTTTCACTTTGGTGAACATGTTCTGCCCCACACCGTTCAGTACTGAATTATGAAGTACTTCAAATATTATCTAATTGGTGCATGTATATTTGTCCTATCTCAAAAGAACCAGCTTTCTGAACAATCTCTATTTTTAATATGAGGCTGGTTAACCAGTTGGGACTTCCCTGGTGGCTAAGATGGTAAAGAATCTACCTGCAATGTGGGAGATCCGGGTTCAATCCCTGGGTTGGGGAGATCCCCTGGAGGAGGGCATGGCAACCCACTCCAGTATTCTTGCCTGGAGAACTCCATGGACAGAGGAACCTGGCAGACCCACAATCCATGGAGTCACAGAGAGTAGGACACGGATGAGGGGATAAGGGACTAGCACTTTCACTTTTAACCAGCTGCGCTATTGCTTGCTGCAAAAGAAAAAAAAAATTGACTGAGAATTAGCTATATGTCTAATTATCTATCTGTAGGTATGTATCTTTCTTTATCTATCATCTAACTATCCACCCCTATACTTTTATATGAACTATGATATCTGAAAATAAAACAAAAAGCGATATACCAACCAAAACTAGTTTTCATACCTTCGAAGGCATACTCATTGGTAAGTTTGATAAATAATTTAATACCCAGGCTTCTCACTTAGAAATTCTGGTTTGGTAGGGTAGCAGTGGTGCCCAGGACTGCATTTAATAAGCTTACCTATGATTCCATTGCAAGTATTTCTTCTAACCATGTTGATAAAACATTCACTTAGAGAATCTGTATTAAGGATGATTCTGGTTTGAGTTTATCAGTTTTCTAGCTATTCAACTTATACTTCCAGAGCTGGTATTTGGCTCTGACTATCTGAAACCGAAGTTTATCCCAGAAGGGCATTATTAGCCTGCTCTGAACCCTGCATTCAATCCTACTTTCTTTTTTATTGACTCTTGCTTGACCCACTCAAAAATAACTATTATTTGGTCCAGTGAGGCCCCAGGCTGTTACATATTTAGCACTTCCTTCTCTAACTCTAAAGCCACCCAGCTTGGTTTAGCTATATAAAAAGCACTTGCCCAGCAGGTGTTTCTTGCTGTATGTTTATTTAGCTGCATATCAGTTCAAGATTTCTTGCTGAATTGTTTCTTTTTGCCTAGCAGAAATGTTAAGGTACTGCTTCTATTGCTACATATTGTCTATAGCCTCCAGCCAAAATTATTAAGCAGATTTTGTTCAGTAAACCTTCATTTATTTTAAACAAGTTTCTTTGCCTGTAATAATTTCTATTTTTCTAGGTCTTTTTTCTGATATGACTGAGTATTTTTTTAAATGATAACTCACTAAATAGTAAATGGGAAAGTGTTTTCTAAAATCTTTTATTCGAATAGTCTAAAAGGTTTAATTTCTCTCCCACCCTGACACATACCTCTTTTTCTGAAATTTGTGTATGTCTATGTAAACACTTTTATCGCCTATCAGTTCCTGAAAGAGAAGAAATGCCATATAATTAGTGGCCATTTAAGTTAGTGGTAATTTTTTGTTTATAGTATCCATCTAAACTGACAGCACAGTTATTATTTCAAATACATTATTCCATTTTCCTCATGAATATATTTATACTTGTCAGAGCATGAGTGAGTACTGAATTTGGGGTGAGAGTTTTGTCCATTTGCAACAATTTGTGTTAATTTTATCTTCTAAATACCTCTCAGATTCGTAGTATCCATTCCATCCCAACTGTGATCACTGTAGAAAGCTATTAGAATCATCTAACTTATAAAACTGGAAACCTGAACCCCTACTTCTGTTTGCCCTCTGGATGATCCAGTTTAAATTCTTCCATTACAATGAAGTGATCCTCAAAACTGTAGTTCTGGGCATGCTGCTTCAAGTTTTCAAAAATCCCTTAATGGCGAGACACTGATTGTAAGATAAAGCCCCAACTCCAAACATGCCAAGTAAGCCTCTCCCTGTCTTCCTGATCTTTCTGCTCTTTACTCACTCAGCTTCACATCCATTCCCTCAATGTAAACTAGTCCAACCAATGTAAACTAGCCCAACCATAGAAAACTATCTTTAGTTTCTAACAGTTGCTTTTCATCCCTCCCATATGTTTGCTCCTGATCTTCTTCCCTGGGCCAAAGATGTACCCCCATGCTCATCCCCAGCTTGCCCACTGGGCAATGTCCAAGCATTATGTAGGAAAGTCATGAGCTCACCTGAGGGACTTTGGGAATTCCTCTCTCTTCCAAGTGAGCCACTTTATTCCAAGCTCTCATTTATTCCCCGTGTCTTCCTTTGTCATAAAAGTTGTCACCTGGCATTAGAAATCATGATTTTTCTCTGATCTGATCTTTCTTTTGGAAAAATGACTTCATTTTTCCAATTAAAAATCTTTGTATGTAGCCAAGGATCTTGCAAGAAATAAATGTTGGTTTAAGAAGTATTTACATGTGGTGAGGAGAAAGAATATAAAACATTGGCATATTTATCTTCATTGGCCTCAATTATCTTTGATGTAGACGTTATTTCACTTACCAAATTAGTTGAGCCTGGAGGAAAACCATTGCCTTTCCCTTGATGAAAATTTGGTGTTTTTAAGGCCTTGTTGAAGAGTTGGTTTCCAATTTCTCCCTATTAAATATAATTTATATTACTATCTCTCCATCTCTGTTGTCATTACCTCAGGAGGCAATTTAAATACAATCTCATAAGTCAGATTTGACCTCAACTTACCACAAACCCCACCTATGAAATAGTTTCATCAATGGAAGGGCATCGTGCATGTTTTTCTCTTTCCCCATGTGGAAATGACAATTTTGAGACTCTTTAATTGATTTTTTTTAGTCCTAGTGATTCCCATTATTTCAGAATGTGGTTAAATTTTGGTGCTTCTGATGCAGGATGATGCAGCATTCTCTCTGAATAGATCTTTTCTTGCTGCTTCCCCTCTAGCTACCCTACCTGGGGCCTGAACAACTCAAAGCCAGTTCAGATCTCAGCTGAAACATCACTTCTTTAAGGAATCTTTTGTGATTGTTCAAGGCAGAGCCCAGGGACTGTAACTTACTCCTGTAAGCCTTGAATTTGCCTTTAAGAGCACTTCCTACTTTGCAACCTGATTGTACATCCACATCTTTGTATTGATCACTAAAGTACAAAACCGTGGAGACCAGAGACCATCTCCTGAACAGTTAAACCCATGTTCCTAAAGTTGTGCTTATACAATACATATTTATTACATAACTTTAGATTTTTTTGTATTAGAACTGAAATTGTTTTGAAAATTGAGCTTATGTTCCTTGAAATAGCCATACAGAAATATAAAACCTAGAACCTGTAAAACTAAGCTTAGTTTACTGTTTTATAATTCAGTATAAGCTTACTGATGGTCAAAACACATCTAATCTGTGTTACCCTCTTGCATTTCATAGAACACAATTATGTTACTTTTTCATGCCAGGAAGCTTAAATAGTGTTATTGTTTGGTTCTTTTTGAGAGCTCAAGCTGACCAAAAGTAGACAATCCAGAGGATGCTCAGGGAATGTCAGTGTCAATATCCTGATGAGCCATGATTGCTTATGAGAAGGACACAACTATGTTTGAGTGAGACATAGCTGAGTGGACAGGTAGCCATCTGGCCGGAGAGTAGACATGGGGACTGTCATTTTAGGAAAATCCACAAATAAAACTGTTGGCAGAAGTAGAAATGAATCTTTTATGGGTACGAGATGGATATAATTATAGTTAATTAAGGATATCAGGAGAGATACAAAATAGGGTTGACATCTAATGTAACCCTTGGCCTTATTATGCTATGTGACGACACTCTGGCTATGAGCTCCCTTTTACTTGATGATACACCGATTTTCCCTTAGCAGAGTTGTAGTGCAGACTCATCTCATGAATAGTCTATTTTTTTTTCCCCTCATCCCCAAATTTCTCCAAGAAAAAAGGAATCCCACTCAGACATGGAACCACTGTAAGTATTGTACCTGGAGGATTTTGTTCAATGACCTGCCAGTTAGTTGCTCAATGATCTGACACTTTCTTAAGTTGACATGCTTCTCTCCTTTTTGAATGAGTGAATAAACATCTACTTAACTAACTGATGCTTCAGTTAATCTCCCAAATTCTCACAATTCAGTATATGCCTTTAAAAATATTTTTCCTGATAACCTTCTCACTTGCAACCTTTTTGTAAATGATATTTAGGAAATATACATGAAAATGACATAGTGCATACCGCACTGATCCTTGTTGTACCTGCTGTTTCCTGATGTTTAATGAGCTCACATTTATATAGAGCCCATCCATCTCTTCCCCTCATCAGGACACAGTGTTGTTTTCATTTTATCCAGGCTCTTTTCCTTTTAACGTTCAGCACATTGTCAAACCTACCTTATCTGAAGTAAATGATGTTACTTGCTCTCCTGGGGGAACACAGTAAATATCAGTAAGTAAATAGGAGCTCTGGTAACTTCTGCAGTGTCAGCTTTATCTCTGTCACCATTATGGTGATGGAAAGCATGCAGGGCCTGCTGGCCCATTCCATCTCCCTGCCCACAGCTCTTGCAGTTGGGGGAATATGACTAATGTGTAATTACACATGAGCTTCAATGACTTGGAATACCATAAGCAGCACGTAATGATAAAGTTTCAATACTTAGATGTCCTCAGAGACTCAAGAGTCATAAGGACAGGATTGACATTCATTTATCTGCTTATTCATTGGAGTCTCAAGCTTAAGTAGGAAGATTTGACCTATTTAAGGAGTTCAGGAAATGTTTCTATGTGCAAAGTGCTCTTGTTCTACTACATGAATGATCGGGGGGAATTAACTTGAACAAAAGGAAAGAGAGAGGCCTTCCAAGCAGAGGTTATGTCAGAGGGCTTTTAGTTAGGGGACATGCTGAGTACATGGGACAGACAAAAGTTTGGTGTGGCTGAAATGAGGCTGAGGGTTCAGCATGGTTTGAAGTGATGTTGGAGAGACAGGTGGAAGTTACACTGTGCAAACACTTGTTACCCATGTTAAGAGCTTTTCTTTTCTTTTTTTTTTCACAAAAGCAAGGAGAAGGCTCTTAAATTTTTAAGGAGTATGAATGTGTATGTTTAAATAGCATGTGTGTCTGTGTAATATCTGTATTTTACTGTGTGTGTGTTAGGATGAGTGATTAATCAAATTCTATCATTCTAGTCATTAGATGTTTGACCACTTTAATGCTGAGTATTGTTCTATGTGCTGAGATGAGATGAATTCTTTAAGTGACACATATAAAATCTTTATGGAAACATGCATTCTCATAGGAAAAGGCAGAAGAAACCAGAGGGGGAAAAGACAGAAAGACAAATAATGAAAGGATATAATTTCACATAATAACATGTACTTTAAGGAAGTTTAAGAGGATACAAAATTATAAGGTGATCAGGAAAACAAAAATTAGGATGTAAGATATAGGGAGATGTGGGGAAGAACATTCTGGTCTTTGAAGAGTAAGTGAAAGTCTTTAAGGAAGATGTGCGCTTATTGTGTTCGAGGAATGGCAGGAAGGCTATGCAAGAGGCGCTGTGGTAGGATATGCGTAGAGATAAATTAAGATAGTCAGGGGCTAGATATCAAGGTCTTACCTGGTATGTTCATTAGTGTCTTCCCATCATGAGTTACGGTTGAGGGGTTATGAAGAGCAGGGGAGGATAAAAGGATTGATGCAAAGGGTAGGATGGCTGTTGCTATAAATCAGGCAATAGAGGATGGTGGTTTGTGGAGGAGCATCAGAGTCTACACAGGTATTCAAGGTACAGCCAATGATATTTGCTGATGGATTAGGTGGAGAAGGTAGGTGGAGAGAGGATGGAAAGCAAAACTGACCTTGTTTGGGGTCTCTGCAGCTAGGTGAATGGTGATGGCATATGCTGAGATGGAAAAGATTGGGAAAAGAATGGATTTGAGGAGAAATTAAGTATCCTATCATACCATATTTTGAGGATTTTACCTTGTCAGGGTATGCATTCAGACATGCCTGTTAAGTATCCAAGCAGAGATTTGATTATGAAGTTGGGTACAAGTATGGTTGCATTTTAAAAATCTCTCTTTGACACAGAACAGATTGTTAGGGAAGCATTCTTATCTCACACCCTACTCTTAGTAACCAAACTGTAGTCAAAGTGTGATTTAAATACACATACTTAAAGGAGGAGGTAGTTTAAGAAGGAGGTGTAGTCATAGTGAAGAGTTCCAAACATAATTTGGGTTTCATAGTGGAGCTGGGTGTGAGGGTTTAAATATTTCCCTAGGTGTTAGCTGTCTGTCAAATTAATTTGGTTGTTTCCTGATGGAGGAGGAAAATGAGACATCCTCTGCTTTCCATTTAATTATGTAACTCCTCCACAGAGCATCATGTAAGGCTGCAGACTGTGCCTACACAAATTTAGGAGTGATGCTCCAAGGATAAATCCTAACCCTACCCCTTGTAGTTGAGTAACCTGGTAGAGTTTCTCCTACTCTACTGATGAGTATAAAGCTATGCTGTAGAATACAGTAGTCACTGGGCACACATGGCTATTTAAATTTATTTAAATCAAAATAATATTTAAAATTCAGTTGTTTGGTAACACTGACTTTATTTCATGTGTTCAGTAGCCACATGAGGCTCGTGGCCATCATAATGAACAGGGCACACATGCACAATATTTCTATCACAGGAAGTTCTTTTGGACAGGAAGAAATGGATTAGAGTTTGGAGTTATTTTTGTATTTTAGTCCAATCTCTTTCTAGTGAGACTAAATGCAGATGTCTCTTTAGTTTGGATAATTTAGTCCAGATTCAGATTTAACAGGGAGTTTATCATTGGGACTATCAAGTAAGTTGGAGCCATATATTTCCAAATTTTTCCTATATGGATCTTACCTTGAAAATATTAAACACACACACACCCACACCAGCTCATATAATAAAACAACAAATCATTGCTTTTCGGAATTGAGGCCAGGGAACATGGCTTCTGCATTAATGCAAAGAAATATAATGAAAACTAGAGCCAGTCAAAGCTTGTTCATTCTATTTAGATTCCTAGAAATGTACTTTCTATTCCTATTGTCCCAGTTTGATGAAGCTTTGCCCTTATAGTGAATTATGTAAGTTGTAAACAAAGAGCTGCATCATTATGAGCAGAAACTAATGTAATATCAGCTTTTAATGGTCTTTTATAAACCTGGTATGAACAGCAGTGCCTCACAGAAAAGCAGCACAATTGATTTAAAGAAAACTCATTGTATACAGCAACTAGTACAAGAATAAAGGACATCCTACCAAACAGTGAATTGTATTGAAATAGAAAAAAAAATGTGAGGCAAGACTGCCAAATTATTTATCTTTCATTAAAGGAGAAAATCACACATAATTATCTCTGGTAAATGAGCATGTTTGTGAAAGTTGGCAGTGAGCTTAGAAATAATAAGCATAAAAAATATCCTACCCTTAATCAACTTAAATAACTGTCTGTTTTTATATAAATTGTAGAAAAGGGACTTCTGAATAAGGAATGCATTCAAAAGAGAGTAGAAATAGCTCCCTGAGCCCTGCTTGATCCTCACTATGGATGGCACACCATGGATCTCCAAACCAAGCTGAGTAGCTAATCCAGGCTGAAGGTATTTTTTTTTCCCCTACCCCTGTAACTAAATTACTGAGAAGTTAAGATGTGTAGCTTCATAATTCATCTATAAGCAAGTAACAACTAAATGTTTTTTAGTCAGGGCCACTTAGAAGCTCATGTTCAGAAAGGATGCAGATATGCAATACTTTGTGGTATGTGTCTGTGAGTTTTGCAAAATTGAATAGAATGTGCCAGAAGGAGACACCAAGTAAAAATTTGCATTTCAGCATGGAGCTAACGCGCAAGTGTCATCTCTTTGCTCTCAGCATCAGAAAGAAAAAGTCTCAGCCTACTAAACCTGAACATTTTCAAATGTTAGAATAGCTTCGCTTGGGGTTCTAAAGATAAACCTATTGGTATGTAGAAAGTAAAGATCTGCCAAATCAAAAGTTTCTTGGGCTGTTCAGAGAAACTCTCTTTCTCTTTCTTCTCTCCCTTTTTTAAAGGGGCAAACTGCTCTGCCTGTAAATATTCCTGGCAGAACTTCTGAATAGGCCTCTCTTGATATTCATTGAAGACTCTTGTCACCTTAGAAAAAATGGAAACAGGCTCCAGCTCTTAACTATTCTAAGAGAAACTGAAGTGAGAGCAGAAGAGTTTTTGTTTTATCTAGCATGATCTGGCGAAAGTTTTTGCAAACTTTGAGGCTTCTGAGAGAGGTAAAAACTCACCTCAGAAGCAAGGGGGCTGCCTCTACTTTTCCATGATTCACAGTTACTTTAAGAGCTCAGATAAACGTTCACTGATACTGTCATGTTAATTAATGCTTGTGGCACCTCCAGCCCCTCCTCTTTTTCTTGCTGTCCTTTAAATAGAAGACTAGATTCCCTTTTCATAGACAATCTTTCCTTTAAGGAAATGTGTATATTATTTCATAGAACAATATCTTAGAGTTCTTTTTTTTTTTTGGCCTGAAGAAGCTCTTGGGCCCTTCTCTCTTTGTGACCACTTCCCAACTTACATAGGTGACCTGAGCTCACAGCAGCCATTGTTTGTCACAAGGAAAGAGAACTTTAGGAGCCACATTGGTGTCCTTTAGCTCTCACTGTTATTATACCTCGGCAGATTATTTAGATTTAAAGGCTCTCTTGCACTCTGTTGTCAAGGGTAACAACTTGGATTTTAAAGAAACAACTTCCTTCTTCGTAGAATTGTTGAATGTCAGAGCTGGAGGAAACCTGAAAAATAATCATGTCTATCTCCTTAAGTTTAAAGATTTTAAAATGATGATCTAAACACAGATGAAAGTCATGAACATCAAAAAAGAGTCTAAGGTTTAGGTCTCTTGATACCCATTTTTTTTTTTTTCCCCAACACCTTGCATTCTGATATTGTTTTCCCACAGTGTTAAATCTCTAACTTATTTCCTTTCCCTCCAAGTGGAGTTGCCCACATGCCCCCTTCCTGGTCTCTGGAGGGTTTGATTCTTTCCTTGTGTGCCCCACCTCATCCTCAAGCCTTCCTGACCCTCTGTGGCTCCCACCCGCCTTCTGTGTAACAGCCCTATTCCTTTCTGTGACCCTGTGGTATCTGTTTTCCCAGCCATCATTTTCTTTCTCCTCCTGTGTCTCTGTGCCTGGGAGTTTATCTGAAATCTCTTCTCAGGATAAACTAGGCAGGCGATAAATTTCCCTTATAGGGATTTTAGACAGGAACAGCCTGGCTTATCTAGAACTTTGTCACATCAAAGAATTAGGAAATGTACTTCATCTTCTCATGGGAGGCATCCCTCAGCAAGGCTGGAAAAAAAAATTAGTGTTTCTCAGGTGTACTATATTCTCTTTATGTGTTCCCTTCTAATTTTTTAGTAAGTAATTCACTTCCTGGATTATCGTGAGAATACAGTATTGGTAATAACAACAATAATGAGAAGCTCATCATAATGAGGGAATTTGCAGTGATAAATCATACTGAATGGAAGAAGGATCTAGGATCTAAATATATCATGATTATTATTGGTGAAGAGGAGTTGAGTACCACTATTGGAATGATCCTCCATGTTGAATTGACCATACTTTTTCAGACAGATTTAATTCCCTCCAAAGGAAGGGAAAGCTGGTTATAAGCAGGGGCTGGGAAGCAGAGAAGTGAGCCGACCATGACGCACAAAGTAGGGAGGAGAAGAAGAGATAGCAACCCCAGGGAAGTGCCTCCTCCAAGGAGGGACCTCTAACTCAGTGACTTCCTTGCTCACAACCCTGCACAGATGGAAGTGAGGTGATTTCCAGTTATCCTAATTAGGGATGTTCCTCCTGTCAGGAGGGCTGAGTAAGGCTCAGGAAGGATTGTTCAAAGATTCATTTTGAGTACCTCTAGAGAAGTCAAAAGTAACGATGGAGCTGACCATCTACAAGTTGGAATCAGGAATATAGAAATGAAATTTGGGGGGGGGGGGAAATCTTCTTTTTAAATGAATGACAACCAAAATTGAGAAAAAGATGTTTCTCATTTAGCAGCATCTCTCAAACATCAGACTAGTGATGTTAGGGGTTCACATCCTTCATCTCATTTAATCCTATCAATAACTCTTTTAAAGAGCATAACAGAAGAATTCACACTCCCCACACCCTCCCCACTACAATCCATGACAGTGCAGAAGGCCATTGAATTCAAATATCACCCTAAGGAGAAGGCAGGGAGGGAAAAACCTTCAGACTTGAAGTTTAAATAGTTAGTAACTGAATTCAACAAAATGTTACTATTTTTTCTGATGAAGCAGAAGAGGAAAAGAAACGTAAAGGAAGATGTCATTTTAGTACATCTGAATACTTTTCTGGAAAATTCATAAATTTGCACATAATGTATCTGAAAACCTTATGAGCTGAACTTGGCAAGCAACTCATTCAGGGGGACTGAGCCTGAGGAGTGGCCTCTGTCCATAAAGAAGATTCTGGGCATGGGAGGGTTTGCAGGAACATGACAAAAGTGACAAAGCACATCCTCCGTTATGAGGTGTGGAGAGAATCTAGGCAAAGGGCATCTGGGTGAGAAAGTTACTTGCCTTGGCTTTTGAGGGAGAGCCTTTGCCATAGGATTTAAGCTCAAAATTAGCCTGGTGCCACAGCAGCACTTTTAGAGTGTTCTGAGCTCCTGGCTTTCTTTCTCTCTTTGCTTGAAGAGAATCGATCTTGAAGTCTGAGTCAGAGCTGGGTTGATCCTTGGGGATTATTTGGCCCCGTTCAGGGAAGTGGAGAGAATGGGACAGGTGGTCTCACTGATTATAATTGGAATCCTTCTGGTTTGTTCTAAAACAACTCTCACCACTTTGAACATTAAAATATAATTTAAAATTTGCAATACAATTTACAAGAAAATATTTTTGCAATATAATAAAATATTTCAGACTAACACATTTGCACTTCGATAGTATTAAGTTTCTGCTTCTTTCCTTGGGCAAGCATCTTTAAGTCTCAGTTTTCAAGATAGATGAAGGATTTATCAACAAAGTGTTAGGCTTGGCCAGGTTGACTTCAGTCACTTTATACACAAACCTTCAGACAATTGTTCCCTTTTCTTTCTTTCACTAAGAATTAGACTCACATGGAAGTTAGGAAAAGAAAAAGACCTCAGGAGAAACACAACACCTTTGACTCAAAAGAGACATCAGAAGCAAATATTCCAACATCTCAGTCATGTAGATATAACTTCTGGAGTATCCCTAAGCAAGGTCTGTCTCCCAGTCTCCCTTCTATTTGTCCATCTTTATCAGGTCCCTAAGCTTTGTCCTAGGAATCTAAGGGGGGTATATTTCTCAAAGGGATGCATTCTTAGTAACGTTAAAGAGTAACCTAAATGTAGTATAGGCCTTGAGTCAATAATGTCTTTCTTAAACCTTTTCTTTGAATGTAAATAATTTTCTGTATTATCAGTTTTCAGCTCTCTTCATTAGTTCATAGCTTACCTTACTCCAAAATAAATTTAAAATACCATAGACGCACACACACAAAAACATAGCACACCAACAGAAGTGAGAAGAAAATTAAAATAATGATGACCAAAAAAAAAAAAAAGATGAGAAAAGTGGGTAATACAAAAATCTATAGGGTTGTTTTGTCTACTTAAAATGGGTAGTTGTTATGGAGTGAATGTGTCCTTCAAAAGTTCATATGTTGAAAGCCTAACCTTCAATATGATGGCATTAGGAGGTGCATCCTCTGGGGGTGATTAAGTTATGAAGATGGAGCCCTTGTCAGTGAGATTAGTGTCCTTAGAAGAAGAAACACTGGAAAGCTTGCTTCCACTCTATTTTCTAACCTGTGAAGACACAGAAAGAAGATGGCCATCTGTAAACCAGGAAGAGAATTCCCAGCCAAAGCCAACCATGCTGGTACCCTGATCTCAGATTTCCAGCCTCCAGACTTGTGACAAATTTATACATGTTGTTTAAGCCATCTAGTCCAAGTTTTTGAGTTGCAGCAGCCTGATCAGACTAAGATACTAGTTATCAGATGCTAGTCATATAGTTTCATGGGGAAAATTTCTTTTCTTTGAAGTCATTGACTTGATGTAAATGAAGGTTGGTCCTGTAGTTTCCTACTTTAACTTTGTCTCAGACTTCTATTTACAAATAGTCATATACTTTGGCCTTTTGTTTCTGCTTGTGAATAGGTCCTGGGTATTTTCCACTTATATGTGTTCATTTTTCTCGAAATAGGACTTCATGATGTTGAGGTTAGGTGACATCAGAAGATTCTAAAGGAATAAATCTTTAAATATAGTATTTTCACAAGTATTTAATGAATTCTAAGCACTGTTACAAGGATTGGAATATATTGCTGAAATCAGACAAAAATCCTTGCCCTCCTGAAGCTCATATATTTCTATGAGCTTTTCTATGAGAATTTCTCTTTCCATAGTTTTTAATGAGTTATACATTGGAATCACTGAGGGAACTTAAAAAAAATATTGATGTTTGTGTCCCTTTCCAAAATATTTGATGTAATTGGTCTGGAGTGTGGCCTGGGTATCATCAGATTTTAAAAATCTCCACAGGTGTTTTTAACATGCAGCCAAGAATTGAGAAACACTATATTAGTATAAAAAAGGGCCATGTATATCATGTAAGGCAAATATTTTTTTATTGACTACTTTGTTAAAATCACCCTCATTTTTACTTATGGTATTTAAACTCTAGAAAAGTGAGAAAAATTAAGAAACTTTTTTATGTGAGTTGTTGAGTTGAGAGGCTAGATATAAAATACCAAATGGATCTGTGATTATAAAGCTAAAAGATGATGATTAAAGGAGAGCGTGAGACTTGTATAAATATCTTCATCAAATGGTTGTTCTTTGGCCAAATCATCATATTGCATTTTGACACCCTATTCTTCTCTCAGATAACTCACATACATGACAATATAGCATTTTGCTGCAAGATTAAATAACTGGACCTGAAAAAGCTTTATTCTTTTGCATGTTTCCTTTAGCATAAAAGTTCTTCTTTCCTGGGAGGCTGTAAACAAATGTCCAGGGCTATTGTTGTTTATTCTTGAGGATGTGGAGTGGATGCAGTGCATGTATGAAATCTCTTAATACACAATTTCAACTGCAGATCACATGCCAAGTCCCAAATCCAGGAAATTATGGGGCATCTATTTTTTTAAATTGTGGATTTATGTTTGTGCTGGCAAGGTTGAAAATAAGAGCTTTTTCTCCCCTCTCCCCTGTCACCCCCTACCCCAGAAAAAAAAAAAAGACTTTTTTTTTAATTCCGGAAAATCTGACTTGGATGAGCTGAGCTATTCAACTATGTCACCACCTCAGTCTTGTATCATCACTCTTAATCATGTGGAATCCTTCTTTGAAATGATGCCTGTTTAGATTTGCATTTAAGTGTGTCTCCCTCCTGCTTATTTAGCTGGGCAATCCCATGGACAGAGGAGCCTGGAAGGCTATAGGCCATGGGGTCGCAAAAGAGACCAACAAAACTTAGCAACTAAACAACAAGAAATGTATTAATACATACCTGCACGCACATATACATGAAATGACACACCTAATCTAGTAAACTTCGGACACTATATAATGCCAACACATTCCTATCATCATCAGAACTCTCTGCTACTTAGGGTTTTAAGGAAAAAAATCTTACGCTGTGGTAGAGTATGGCCTGGATTCAAATTTGGATTCTGCCAATTGCTAGATCTATGAACTTTGTCTATTTACTAAACCTCTCTGTGACTCATTTTTCACAACTGTAAAACAGAGACGACATAATCAGTAGGTGTCAAGTGTGCAGAGGAAAATCTGGTACTTAGTAATAGTTGTATGCATATTTGTTGTTATTATTGCTGTACCACTAGTACTCTTTTTGGTTTGATATATTCCTTGAAACCAAATTATGAACTTAACTGGCCAAAGAATGTGCTCTGCTACAGAGCAATGCCAAGGTTGAACTTACCATATTAAGAAGTTATCATCAAGTAAATTACAGTTCTCATAAATATTATATTATTAAAGACTCAGTAGCAATAAGCTTCTAGTCATTATAAAAGTAGAATTATGCTCTGCTTTAGGAAATGTGGATATATATTTATTATTTGAAATTTCACGATTAGAATTATAATGAAATACCTTCAGTACCATAACTTCAGTTCAGTTCAGTGGTTCAGTCGTGTCCGACTCTTTGTGACCCCATGGACTGCAGTACTCCAGGCCTCCCTGTCCATCACCAACTCCTGGAGTTTACACAAACATATGTCCATTGAGTTGGTGATGCCAACCAAACCTCTCATCTTCTATCATCCCCTTCTCCTCCTGCCTTCAGTCTTTCCCAGCATCAGGGTCTTTTCCAGTGAGTCAGTTCTTTGCATCAGGTGGCCAAATATTGGAGTTTCAGCTTCAGCATCAGTCCTTCGAATGAATATTCAGGATGGATTTCCTTTAAGATGGACTGGTTGGGTCTAATGGATGTCCAAGGGACTCTCAAGTGTCTTCTCCAGCACCAGAGTTCAAAAGCATCAATTCTTTGGTGCTCAGCTTTCTTTATAGCCCAAATCTAACATCCATACATGACCACTGGAAAAACCATAGCTTTGACTAGACGGACATTTGTTGGTAAAGGAATGTCTTTGGTTTTTAATAAGCTGTTTAGGTTGGTCATAGCTTTTCTTCCAAGGAGCAAGCATCTTTTAATTTCATGGCTGCAGTCACCATATGCAGTGATTTTGGAGCCCCCCCAAAAAAGTCTGTCACTGTTTCCATTGTTTCCCCATCTCTTTGCCATGAAGTGATGGTACCAGATGTCATGATCTTAGTTTTCTGAATGTTGAGTTTTAAAGCCAACTTTTTCACTCTCCTCTTTCACTTTTATCAAGAGGCTCTTTACTTCTTCACTTTCTTCCATAATGGTGGTGTCATCTGCATATCTGAGATATTGATATTTCTCCTGGTAATCTTGATTCCAATGCATGCTTCCTCTAGTCCAGCATTTCTCATGATGTACTCTGCATATAAGTTAAATAAGCACAGTGATGATATACAGCCTTGGACCAGTCTGTTTTTCCATGTACAGTTCTAACTGTTGCTTCTTGACCTGCTACAGATTTCTCAGGAGGCCGGTCAGATGATCTGGTATTCCCATCTCTTGAAGAATTTTCCACAGTTTGTTGTGATCCACAAAGTCAAAGACTTTGGCATAGTCAGTAAAGCACAAATAGATGTTTTTCTGGAACCCTCTCACATTTTTGATGATCCAACGGATGTTGGCAATTTGATCTCTGGTTCCTCTGCCTTTTCTAAAACCAGCATGAACATCTGGAAGTTCACGGTTCACATACTGTTGAAGCCTAGCTTGGAGAATTTTGAGCATTACTGCTAATGTGTGAGATGAGTGCACTTGTATGGTAGTATGAACATTCTTTGGCATTGCCTTTCTTAGGGATTGGAATGAAAACTGACCTTTTCCCGTCTTGTGGCCACTGCTGAGTTTTCCAAATTTGCTGGCATATTGAGTGCAACACTTTCACAGCATAATCCTTTAGGACTTGAAATAGCTCAACTGGAATTCCATCACCTCCACTAGCTTTGTTTGTAGTATTGCTTCCTAAGGCCCACTTGACTTCGAATTCCAGAATGTCTGGTGAGTCATCACACCATCGTGATTATCTGGATCATAAACATCATTTTTGTATTATTCTTCTGTGTATTCTTGCAAGCTGTTCTTAATATCTTCTGCTTCTGTTTGGTCACATAAAAAGTTCCCTTGGTGTCTCTAATAATCTTGAAGAGATCTCTAGTCTTTCCCATTCTATTGTTTTCCCTTATTTCTTTAATCTGATCACTGAGGAAGGCTTTCACATCTCTACTTGCTGTTCTTTGGAACTCTGCATTCAAATGGGTATATCTTTCCTTCCCTCCTTTGCCTTTCACTTTTCTTCTTTTCTTAGCTGTTTTTAAGGCTTCCTCAGACAACCATTTTGCCTTTTTTCATTTCTTTTTCTTGGGGATGGTCTTGATCACTGCTTCCTATACTATGTCACACATGTCTTCAGGCACTCTGGCCTAGTTCTGCTTCAGGCATAGTTCTTCAGGCACTCTGTCTATCAGATGTAATCCCTTGAATCTATTTGTCACTTTCACTGTATAGTTGTAAGTTATTTGACTTAGGTCATACCTGAATGGTCTAGTGATTTTCCTTACTTTCTTCAATTTAAGTCTGAATTTGGCAATAAGGAGTTCATGATCTAAGCCACAGTCAGCTCACAGTCTTGTTTTTGCTGACTGTATAGAGCTTCTAAATCTTTGGCTTAAAAGAATATAATCAATCTGATCTTGGTATTGACCTTCTGGTGATGTCCATATGTAAGTCTTCTCTTGTGTTGTTGGAAGAGGGTGTTTGCTATGACCAGTGCATTCTCTTGGCAAAACTCTGTTACCCTTTGCTCTGCTTCATTCTGTACTCCAAGGCCAAATTTGCCCATTACTCCAGGTATTTCTTGACCTCCTACGTTTTCATTCCAGTCACCTATAATGAAAAGAACATCTTTTTGGGTATTAGTTCTAGAAGGTCTTGTAGTTCTTCATAGAACCATTCAGCTTCTTCAGCTTTATTGTATGGGACATAGACTTGGATTACTGTGATTTTGAATATTTTGCCTTGGAAATGAACAAAGATCATTCTGTCGTTTTTGAGATTTCATCCAAGTACTGCATTTCAGACTCTTTTGTTGACTATGATGGCTACTCCACTTCTAAGGAATTCCTGCCAAGAGTAGTAAATATAATAGTCATCTGAGTGAAATTCACCCATTCCAGTCCATTTCAGTTCTCTGATTCCTAAAATGTCAATGTTCACTCTTGCCATCTCCTGTTTGACTACATTCAATTTGCCTTAATTCATGGGCCTAACATTCCAGGTTCCTATGCAATATTGCTCTTTATAGCATTGGACTTTACTTCCATCACCAGTCACATACACAACTGGGCATTATTTTTCCTTTGGCTCAGGCTCTTCATTCTTTCTGGAGTTATTTCTCCGCTGATCTCCTATAGCATATTGGGCACCTACCGACCTGGGGAGTTCATCTTTCAGTATCCTATCTTTTTGCCTTTTCATACTTTTCATGGGGTTCTCAAGGCAAGAATACTGAAGTGGTTCGCCATTCCCTTCTCCAGTGGGCCACGTTTTGTCAGAACTCTCCATCATGACTTGTCTGTCTTGGGTGGCCCTACATGGTCAAAGGCAGTAAAGCCCCAGCAAGATGGTAGGTGCTGCAGCAGCAGCTGCACGGTGCTGGAGTGACTTTGAGGAGATATCCCATGTCCAAGGGCAAAGGTGGAGCCCCAAAAGGATGGTAGGAGGGGCAAAATCACGTTTATAATCAAACCCCATACCCCCAGAGGAACTCAGAGGGCTCAAACATACCTTGTGTGCACCAGGACCCAGAGACCCCACAGAGACTGAAACAGACTGTGTTTGGGTGTCTCCTGAGGAGGTATGTGTCAGCAGTGGACTGCTGCGGGGGCAGGGGCTCTGGCATAGGCTCTGTCTGGCATAGGCCCTTTGAAGGTGGTTGCTGTTAACCCACCATAGAGCCACCAGAACTTACATAGGACTGGGAAACAGACTCTGGGAGGGCACAAAAAGAACCTTGTGTGCACCAGGGCACAGGAAAATGGAGCAGTGACCCCACAGGAGACCGACCCAGACTTACCTGTGAGGGTCCAGGAGTCTCCTGTGGAGGTGTGGGTTGGTGGTGGCCTGCTGCAGGGCTGGGGGCACTGAGTGCAGCAGTGCCTGAATGGGATCTTCTGAAGGAGGTCACCATTATCATCATTACCTCCACCACAGTTTGTCAGGTCAAATAGCAGGGAGGGAACACAGTCCCGCCCTTCAGCAGAAAATTGGATTAGAGATTTACTGAGCATGGCCCCACCCATCAGAAAAGACCCAGTTTCCCCCTCAGTCAGTCTCTCCCTTCAGGAAGCTTCCATAAGCCTCTTATCCTTCATCAGAGGGCAGACAGACTGAAAACCACTATGACAGAAAACTAACCAATCTGATCACACGGACAACAGACTTATCTAACTCAGTGAAACTATGAACCATATCTTAAAATGCCATAAATACATGTACACATAATAATACAAATGACTGTTCTATATCATAACATGATCAAAAGTTAATATGCTATTGACCCAAGTTGAATAAACATTTAATTGTTTTCCATTTATCAGTACATGTAGAATATCTCATTATGCCAGTTTTTTTTTTTAATGCTACTTTTAAGTATTAATGATTTGTACATGCAACAAATATGTTCAATGTTATTTATATTTATAGAATGGATTTTTGGAAGTAAAATTGCTGGCTCAAAAAATATGTATATCTAAAATTTTCTTAGCTACTATCAAAATATCTTCTAAAGAGACAGTACAAATTTATACTTCCAACAAGAACGTGTGAATGCTTATACTGTCTATAATAAACTTTCTTTTTCTAAACTGAGAGAGAAAAATGGATATAACAAAATTTTGATGTGCTTTTCTTTAAATACTTCTGTTGGTTATTTAAAGGTTTGTGTAAGGGTATGTGTGCATATAGATTGTTTGTTCATATCCTTAACCCATTTTAAAAATTGAGTTTTTTACCCTTTTTTCATTTTAAACTTATTTATCCATATTAATGATCACCCATATTAACAGCTGGGGTCCTTCATAAATTCATAGATGCTTCAGAACTTGGCATTAACTTTTGTCAATATTGATTTTCAGATAAGGAGAGTTAGGAATAAGGAACTTTTTTAAGAAATAGGGAAAGGTCACATAAAGTGATAGCTAAAAGTAACAGTGACATTTTTTCCTTTCCATCAAATAATTAATGCCCCATTCATACAGTGGAGAATATCTGTGAAAAAATTTCATCATTTTTCTCTTAAAGTTCAACAGGATTCTCCTTTTCTTATTTTTTGAGTGCTTTATAGTTAAGTATTTAAACTTTATTCTTTCCATCCATTTGTGCAGCTTCTGTGCTAAAATATACAAGGTCAGCAAAATACATCAAAAAAATTCAAAAATGTTGTTTAGGTTTGTGACCTCTGGATATTTGAATAGATCATTTTTATGTACCCTGGTCTTAGATAAATGTCTCTTCCAAGATAAACTTCTGTATCTTTCAGATTTGGTAAAGCAGTTAATTCAAGGCTATTAGCAACTTTCAGAAAAGAATATTATGCCTGTTCTGACTTATTCATTAGATATATTTCCTCTGGAAAACATTAAACAGTATAAACTATTCTCAAGACAATGAGATATTATGTAACTATAAATATAGTGCACAATGATAATCGTATGAAGGCAGATATAAATAGACATTTTAAAGTTAGGAATAATTTTATTTTAGAGTATTTGGAAGAGATTGATTTAAACAAATAATGTTATACAAGCCACCTAATCAGAATATAACCTTTAAAAATATATTTAGAAATTGAAATGTTGTCGTGTGAGAGATTTAGCTTGACTAATTTTTTGCAGACCACATATTTTTGAGACAGACGTCCATTTATTGATATGATCCTCTTTATAGTAATATCAAATATAGTATTGATTTTAAGTTCTCAGAAGAAATTTAATATAATCTCATATATGAATCTTCTTTTATATGAAGACATTTCTGGTCCACTCTCAGAAAGTTTATTGCAACCTTCTCCACAAGAAATGATGATAAGTTTGAAGAAATGTATTCACATGATCCAAATATGATTCCCTGAAAGAAATAAGCCATCCTGTTTTTGAAAGGGTACCAGTTTTTTTGAGGAAGTGAGATCATACACTAAAAATAGCTTTTTGGAGTTTAATAGCAGTAGATTATGCATTTTATTTTCAATAATTCTTTTAAAAATGTAAATAATGTTTTAATGCACATGCAAAAAGGTGAAGAAAAACCCAACAAGCTTCTAAGAGATGTTGAATACTGCTCTGCTGTGGCCCACACTGTGAGTGGCAAAGCTTTAGAGCACTTTTTATTTTGGAGTTGAACTGTGCATTCTAACGCTTATTCAGATGGGAAAGTGGGATGAATTACACTGTGCATCAGTTTCCTAATCTGTAAAATGGGATCTTGATGAGTTTACCTTTATAAGTTTATTGGGAGGATTACATGAGTGAATACACCTAAAGTCCTTTTAATAGTCCCTGACAGGTGGTAGAAATTCTTGACACTATCATTTTAATTATTATTTATTTCTAATTAAGCAATAATATGCTGTGATATTATTGCACCCTTTGTGATATTACTGCACCCTTATGGCAGAAAGTGAAGAACTAAAGAGCTTCTTGATGAAAGTGAAAGGGGAGAGTGAAAAAGTTGGCTTAAAGCTCAACATTCAGAAAACTAAGATCATGGCATCCGGTCCCATCACTTCATGGCAAATAAATGGGGAAAAAGTAGAAACAGTGGCTGATTTTATTTTGGGGGGCTCCAAAATCACTGCAGATGGTGACTGCAGCCATGAAATTAAAAGATGCTTACTCCTCGGAAGGAAAGTTATGACCAACCTAGACAGCATATGAAAAATCAGAGACATTACTTTGCCAACAAAGATCCGTCTAGTCAAGGCTATGGTTTTTCCAGTAGTCATGTATATATGTGAGAGTTGGACTGTAAAGAAGGCTGAGCACTGAAAAATTGATGCTTGTGAACTGTGGTGTTGGAGAAGACTCTTGAGAGTCCCTTGGACTGCAAGGAGATCCAACCAGTCCATCTTAAAGAAGATCAGTCTTGGGTGTTCATTGGAAGGACTGATGTTGAAGCAGAAGCTCCAATACTTTGGCCACCTCATGCTAAGAGCTGATTCATTGGAAAAGACCCTGATGCTGGGAAAGATTGAGGGCAGGAGGAGAAGGGAATGACAGAGGATGAGATGGTTAGATGGCATCACTGACTCAATGGACATGAGTTTGAGTAAACTCTGGGAGTTAGTGATGGACAGGGAGGCCTGGCGTGCTGCAGTCCATGGGGTTGCAAAGAGTCAGACATGACTGAGCGACTGAAGTGAAATGAACTGAATTTTTGTTTGCTTTTTCATGTCTATACTGTAGCTTAACTTGAATTTCTCAAAAGCCAACTTTTTCACTCTCCTCTTTCACTTTCACCAGGAAGCTCTTTATTTCTTCTTCACTTTCTGCCAAAATAGTGGTGTCATCTGCATATCTGAGGTTTTTGATATTTCTTCCAGCAATCTTGATTCCAGCTTGTGCTTCATCCAGCTCAGCATTTCTCATGATGTACCCTGCATATAAGTTAAATAAGCAGGGTAACAATATACAGCCTTGATGTACTCCTTCCTATTTGGTATCTCCTCTCAGCCGCCGCTCCTGACCTTGAACTTGGGGTATCTCCTCTCAGCTGCTCGCCGCTCCAGCACCACGCAGGGCAGACAGACTGAAACCATAATCACAGAAAACTAGCCAATCTGATCACATGGACCACAGCCTTGTCTAACTCAATGAAACTAACTACTTTTCATCTTAACAATAAAATTTCCCCAAAGCAATAGCTGCTGCTGCTGCTACGTCTCTTCAGTCATGTCTGACTCTGTGCGACCCCACAGACAGCAGCCCACCAGGCTCCTCCATCCTTGGGATTTTCCAGACAAGAGTACTGGAGCGGGTTGCCATTGCCTTCTCCGGCCATGCCATGTAGGGCCACCCAAGATGGATGGGTCATGATGGGAAGTTCTGACAAAATGTGGTTCACTGGAGAAGGGAATGGCAAACTACTTCAGTATTCTTGCCTTGAGAATCCCATGAACAGTATGAAAAAACAAAAATTACCAAGAGGCAAATCATACTCTGTTAGCTAGAAACCCAGATATTCCTTCAAAGTGACATAAGAGCAATTTGCTATTATGCTTCTCTTTGCTATAGTAGTGGTACACTGCCACCCTCAAAAGTATAAGCTACATCCCTGACGTTGAATTTTCTCTGAATAGTAGAGAACTGGAAAAAAAAAATAAGGTGGATGGGATTCTTTTCAAGCTCCTGCAACCCATACATTGATGGTCTTTGCTTACAAGAATGTCATTGAACATGAATGAAGCATGCATATCATGATTGGAAAAGTGGGTTAGGAAAAATGTAACTTCTCTGCAGCCCTGGTAGCTCAGTTGATAAAGAATCCACCTGCAATGCAGGAGACCCCGGTTCAATTCCTGGGTCAGGAAAATCTGCTGGAGAAGGGGTAGGGTACCCACTCCAGTATTCGTGGGCTTCCCTTGTGGCTTAGCTGGGAAAGAATCCACCTGCAATGCAAGAGACCTGGGTTTGATCCTTGGGTTGGGAAGATCCCCCTGGAGAAGGGAAAGGCTACCCACTCTAGTATTCTGGCCTGGAGAATTCCATGGACTGTATAGTCCATGGGGTCACAAGGAGTTGTACACACAACATAGCGACTTTTTACTTTCACTTTCTGCAGCCAGAGGATGCTTCTATGGCTCAAGGATATAACATGGCACTGTTGGAAAAAGCATTTGTGTTCAAGTGCTTGCATAAATCTAAAGACCAAAAAGAACAAAAGCTACTTCTTGTTTTTTCTTAGTCCTTTATAATAGCAACTGGTATTTACTCTCCAGAAAAGATAATTTCCCTTAAGATTGACTGGCTTGATCTCCTTGCTCTCCAAGGGACTCTCAGGAGTCTTCTCCAGCACCACAGTTGGAAGGCATCAATTCTTTGGTGCTCTGCCTTCTGTACAGTTCAGCCCTCACAACCATATGTGGCCACAGGAAAACCATAGCCTTGATTATACAGACCTTTGTCAGCAGAGTAATGTCTCTGCTTTTCAACACACTGTCTAGGTTTGTCATAGCTTTCATGCCAAGAAGCAATCGTCTTCTGATTTCACGGCTGCAATCACCATCTGCAGTGACTTTAGAGCCCAAGAAGTTATTTCATAGCCCAAGGATAATGATTTAAGAATTACTAAATAATTACTATGGGTCAGGTACTGTTTTAGTATTGAGGAAGGTGCAGATATATAGATAAAGCAAAGTTCAGCTACCAAGAAACTAATACACTATTAAAGTATACAAGGCTATTCACATTTAGTTACTTCTAAGAAACAATGAGACAACTATTACAAAAGAAATATTGGTCGTATTCTGAGGAGGAAGTCCGTTTTTCAGTGGAATCTTCCAGAAGGAAGGGATACTTAAATTTACCTAGAAGATAGGAAAGAATTTTAATATACAAGCAGAGGGAAGCATATCAGATGGGAGTGTAGATGACAAAGAGAAAGTCCTGGGAAAGTTCTGGTTACTCAGACATTCACATTTTGGCTTCAGCATAAATTGTATAGCTAATAACGGGAGAGGAGGGCATTTTAAGACCAGGTCTTAAAGAAATTTGTTTGCTGTGTTAAAGAATTTGGAAGAGACCTTGCTGATGGGAAAGACTGAAGGCAAAAGGAGAAGGGGTAGCAGGGGATGAGATGGTTAGATAGCATCACTGATTCAATGGACAGGAATTTGAGCTAATTCTTGGAGATGGAGGACGGCAGAGGATGTGCCCATGGTGTGGTGCAATCCATGGAGTCGCAAAGAGTTGGACACAATTTATTGACTAAACAATGACAAAGAATTTGGTCTGTTTTTCTTCTAATAGAAATGGGGAAACACTAAAAGATTTTATGCAACAAAGGTGACATATCAGAGTTGTGCTTCCTGGGCATACCCAGATGAACTGGTGGATCTGGGGCAAAGATTAGTGAAAATACAATAGGGAAAGACAGGATAATCTGTGGCTGTAGGCTTCTTCCTGCTTTATGATATGTCAGAAGGCTGAGACTAAATAACCCTTAGTTACTACATAAATCTAATTTCCATGTAACCTCGATGTCATATCTATTAAACTCTATGATTAAAATCCATTTTCCACTCTGTCAGCACAACAGAGTCAATATGTAGTGTAGAAACTGTGGTGTGAGCACCATCTGAAAAACGGCTTTGCTATGTTCTCAATCTACACAGAAGCTTACCTCTTAGTCAAATATAAGGGGAAAAGAACACCGGCTGTGACAGAAGATATTGCATTTCTAATGGTAACAACCAGTAAGGAAATTATTTTAATTAGTCAAAGTTGATGGAAGTCAGAGGAGAGATTGAAAACAATATAGTAAGAAGTTTATAAGATTTAAGGATCAATTAGTACATTAAAAGGCTAACATGTTTATTTTTTATTTTTTTGCATCATGTACCTAATATTAGCCTAAATTATAGAGTTTTTATTTAATTTCTGTAAAGCAAAAAGACTTGTTTTAAATCTGGGGTCAGAGGAACTAAACTAAATCTTGACGACTTGTCAAAAACCATTTGGGGATATCTTGCAATTAGTTCTTAACACAGTTCTATTTCAGTTGCTATTAACTCCTACTTCACAGATGAGGAAACAGTCTTAGAAATAAAAGAATTTTTCCATATTCATACAGTTAGCAAATAACAGAGCCAAAGCTAGAACCAGATTTATGGGCTCTAAGTCCCATATTTAAAATGTTCACTCATGTTGCCTCAAGCTGCATTAATCTATTTTACAAAAGAATTATAAAGCAGGCTATTTCAGGCATTGAATTTGAGTAGCCAAGTTTATGTTTGGGCTCTGCTCCTGAACTAACTTGGTGTGATCATATATAAATTGCTAATTATTTCTGGACTTCTTTGTAAGGTCATGGTATGTGTCACCTGCCTTGTGGATACTGCTAGACTAATGGAAAAACTTGATATCATCTTGATCTTGGGTGGTGTCAGCCTGCAGCAGCTAGAAGTGAGTCTTTGTTTCCAGCCAGAGATTGAGGTCGGGGAGCACTGAATCCTAGCCACTAGACCGCTGGCCCTTTGCTTTGCAGAAAAGAATCCCTACAAAGACAGAAAATAATGAAACAAGTAGAGAATTTATTAGGAGGGAAAAAGAGTACAGTACATGTAGATAGACACGTGGGTAGATTCAGAGATAATTGCTCCCTTGTGGTAGTTTAAATCACATTTATGAAGCATTTCTTCTGGGTTTCCTTTAACCAATTCTAGCTTTGCCTGGTTCTGAGTTTGTATTTGGTTTATCTCGGGGTCCTTCCATGAGTGTGCATGCATCTCTTAGCCATGATGGATTCTAGCAAAGAGGCCTATGGGTTGGTAGACATCACTTACTATGAGGTGATGGTCCCTTTCTTTTGACCTCCAAGGAGCCTTTCTGTGCATGCATAGTCGAAGAGGTCTCCTGACTCTGAGAATAAGAAATATACGTGGTCTCTTCTATCTAGGCAGGGCCCAGCCTTCTTCTTTGATTGTCCTGCTGTTTTTTTTTAGAGTATACAGAAAATGAACTCCAGCTCTTTGCCCTGGGAGCTCATCTACATCTTGCCTCAAACTCACCTTGCAGTGTCAGTTAAGCTTAATATTTTATAAATAATATCAATGTCTAGTGTTTCATTAAACATTAATGATAATAGTAAGAATATTGATTGGGTTTTGTGACGTTTATATATTGCTATTAGTATGTTGCTATTGGTTCTTATGTTTAAATAGAGTTATTTCCATCTGTCCAAAATATATACAATATCAATTTAGAGGCAGAAAACCAAACGTAAATGGTAGATAAGAAGCAGCTTGGGATATTGGTAAGCATTTGGTTTATAAGTCCTATAGACTTGGTTTGATTGTCAGCCCAGACAACCCTGGCTGTATGTATGCAGGTAAATTACTTAACTTGAAATATTTCCATATTTACAAAATGAGGATATTAAAACATGTGGTTAAAGTTGTTTTGAGGATTTGAGATCCTGTACATAAAAAATCTGGCAAATAGGGAAAAGCAGATACTACCATAGTTACTAAATTAATTTTCCATTTAATTTCCTTTTGTAGATGAAAACATCACAATGATGTGGCAAAGGAGATAGCTTTGGCAAAGAATATTTTATTTTCCTTCTGAAAAATTAATAACAACTAAGATAACTAAAAATTAATGACTAAGATAACAAAAAATTAATAACAACTAAGGGCCAAAATTCATAACGTCCACATTCTCAAGTCATTTCTTGACCTTTGCTATCATGTCAGTCCTAAGAAATGTAAAATTATATACTGACCTAAAAAAAAAGGAAGTGATGCGTTCATGTGGTTGAGGTTCCTTTACTACAAAGCAGTCTTATGATTAGCTACATAGATGATAAGAGTATTTTGAGATCACATGTATATAGAAAGTTTGTATATTAGTTAATTTGTAATTTGTTACAGGACTCATACTCTCTCAGAAATAACGTAAAAAGAAAGTAATCAACAATAAAACTAAGCCAAAAGACAACCTCCTTTGAAGATTGCTCATATACGGTCTCAAGATCATAAATAAATAATCTCAGGTCAGACCGCTGAGTTTTATTCTGGCTTTTTTCTGCTACCTACATGAGGTTCTGTCTCATCATTCTTTCTGGAGCTGTTTCTCCGCTGATCTCCAGTAACATATTGGGCACCTACTGACCTGGGAAGTTTATCTTTCAGTGTCCAATCTTTTTGCCTTTTTATGCTGTTCATGGGGTTCTCAAGGCAAGAATACTGAAGTAGTTTGCCACTCCCTTCTCCAGTGAATCACACTTTGTCAGAACTCTCCACTAAGTTCCATCTGTCTTGGGTGGCCCCACATGGCTTGGCTCATAATTTCATTGAGTTAGACAAGGCTGTGGTCCATATGATCAGATTGGATAGTTTTCTGTGATTGTGGTTTTCAGTCTGTCTGCCCTCTGATGAAGGATAAAAGGCTTATGGAAGCTTCCTGAAGGGAGAGACTGACTGAGGGGGAAACTGGGTCTTGTTCTGATGGGCAGGGCTGTGCTCAGTAAATCTCTAATCCAATTTTCTGTTGAAGGGCGGGACTGTGTTCCCTCCCTGCTATTTGACCTGACAAACTGTGGTAGAGGTAATGAAGATAATGGCGACCTCCTTCAGAAGGTCTCATGCAGGCACTGATACACTCAGTGCCCCCAGACCTGCAGCAGGCCACCACCGACCCACACCTCCGATGGAGACTCCTGGACCCTCATGGGAAAGTCTGGGTCAGTCTCCTGTGCAGTCACTGCTCCTTTCTCCTGGGTCCTGGTGCACACAAGGTTCTTTTTGTGCCCTCCCAGAGTCTGTTTCCCAGTCCTGTGTAAGTTCTGGTGGCTCAATGATGGGTTAATGGTGACCACTCCAAAGAGCTTATGCCATATCCAGATCTACCACACCCAGAGCCGCTGCCCCCACAGCAGTCCACTGCTGACACAAACCTCTTCAGGAGACACCTAAACAAAGTTCTGTCTCAGTCTCTGTGGGGTCTCTGGGTCCTGGCACGCACAAGGTATGTTTGAGCCCTTTGAGTTTCTCTGGGGGCATGGGGTTTGATTCTAAACACAAATTCGCCCCTCCTACCATCTTGCTGGGGCTTATCTGCCCTTCCACGTGGAGTATCTCCTCACAGTCTTCCAGTGCTGCACTGGAAAACAATAGAATGGGAAAGACTAGAGATCTCTTCAAGAAAATTAGAGATACCAAGGGAATTTTTCATGCAAAGATGAGCACAATAAAGGACAGAAATGGTACGGACCTTAAAGAAGCAGAAGATATTAAGAAGAGGTGGCAACAATACACAGAAGAACTATATGAAAAAGATCTTCATGACCTAGATAATCATGATGGTGTGATCATTCACCTAGAGCCAGACATTCTGGAATGCAAAGTCAGTGGGAAGCATCAAGAGGGATGCTTAGGAAGCCTCACTATGAACAAAGCTAGTGGAGGTGATGGAATTCTAGTTGAGCTATTTCAAATCCTGAAAGATGATGCTGTGAAAGTGCTGCACTCAATACACCAGCAAATTTGGCAAACTCAGCAGTGGCCACAGGACAGGAAAAGGTCAGTTTTCATTCCAATCCCAAAGAAAGGCAATGCCAAAGAGTGCTCAAACTGCCATACAAGCACACTCATCTCACACACTAGCAAACTAATGCTCAAAATTCCCCAAGCTAGGCTTCAACAGTATGTGAACCATGAACTTCCAGATGTTCAAGCTGAATGTAGAAATGGCAGAGGAACAAGAGGTCAAATTGCCAGCATCTGCTGGATCAATGGAAAAGCGGGAGAGTTCCAGAATAACATCTATTTCTGCTTCATTGACTATGCTAAAGCCTTTGTGTGGATCACAAAAAACTGGAAAATTATTAAAGAAATGGGAATACCAGATCACCTTACCTGCCTCCTGAGAAATCTATGTGTAGGTCAAGAAGCAACAGTTAGAACTGGACATGGAACAACAGACTGGTTCCAAATCGGGAAAGGAGTATGTCAAGGCTGTATATTGTCACACTGATTATTTTACTTATATGTAGAGTACATAATGAGAAATGCTGGACTAGATGAAGCACAAGCTGGAATCAAGTTTGCCTGGAGAAATATCAGTAGCCTTAGATATGCAGATGACACCACCCTTATGGCAGAAAGCCAAGAAGAAATAAAGAGCCTCTTGATGAAGGTGAAAGAGGACAGTGAAAAAGTTGGCTTAAAACTCAACATTTAGAAAACTAAGATCATGGCATCTGGTCCCATCACTTCATGGGAAATAGATTGGGAAACAGTGGAAACAGTGACAGTCTTTATATTTTTGTGCTCCAAAATCACTGCAGATGGTGACTGCAGCCATGAAAGTAAAAGATGCTTACTCCTCGGAAGGAAAGTTATGACCAACCTAGACAGCATATGAAAAAGCAGAGACATTACTTTGCCAACAAAGGTCCAGTAGTCATGTATGGATGTGAGAGTTGGATTATAAAGAAAGCTGAGTGCTGAAGAATTTATGCTTTTGAACTGTAGTGTTGGAGAAGACTCTTGAGAGTCCCTTGGACTGCAAGGAGATCAAACCAGTCCATCCTAAAGGAAATCAGTCCTGAATATTCATTGGAAGGACTGATGCTGAAGCTGAAACTCCAATATTTTGGCCACTTGATGCAAAGAACTGACTCATTTGGAAAGACTCTGATGCTGGGAAAGATTAAAGGGGGAGGAGAAGGGGATGACAGAGGATGAGATGGTTGGATGGCATCACTGACTCAGTGGACATGAGTTTGAGTAAACTCCACGAGTTGTTGATGGACAGGGAGCCTGGCGTGCTGCAGTCCATGGGATCACAAAGAGTGTGACACGTCTGAGCACTGAACTGAACTGAATGTGAGGTTAGATAATTTTAGTTTCAATTTCAGCTTCTTCATTTGTTTAAAAAAAATGTAAAAAAGGACTAACATCTGCTCTTAAGGCTGTAGAGATTAATAAGAACATTTATGCTGTGTATATTATGCAATGCCCTTCCCAAATGCCATTGTTCCTACCATGGTCAGGAACATCAGCCATCATTGTGGAGCCTGTTATCCTATAGAAAATGTTGGGCACAGGGCCGCCTCTGCCCTGAGTAGAATACTCCTTTGGGTTCAGTATGTAGTCATCATTTATTTGCTTGCCATTTTTTAAATCATTCTTCCCCAATCGGTTAGAATACATTATGTCTATTTGAAATTTCTCTGTCTTTGATTACAGACTGATGACAGTTTTCTATTTCTGTCTATAAATGCCTTAGTCTGTTTGCAGTACCAAATTTGGAATATTTTACTAATTGAAACCAATTTACAAAAACAAAATCAACTTTTAGCTTTCGAGATAGACCCGTAATTTTTCACCTCTGGTTTCTCTGTATGCCAGAGTGCACACTTCATGGGCACATCTCATTTCCCTTGAAAATCTGAAGGCATAAATTTGCAAGCCGCTTTCAAAATGTTGCTTCATTACGCCTAATCCTTTTTGGAATCATACGAAACTATTTGCTTCAATAATTTCCTTTGGGAACTAGTTCCATGGGTTTTATGCAGAGAAGTATTTCTTTTTATCTATTCTTAATTTCTTGCCTTTTAATTCTATCATGCCTTACTAAAATGGAACATCTAATTTATATTCTCTGTACCACTTATTCAAACTTAAAAATCCTGTGTGTGATTGACAGATATGCATATACTGATAGTCTGTTAAAATATTAAGAAAACATGTAAAAACAGCACAAGTAGTCTACAACTTACTCATAAACTAGACATCCAAATCTTGTTTATAGTTTTATTTTTTGCAATAGGGAATGGCTTTTTCCATAATAATGATTGAAGAAATAGTAATTAGAATATAGTTCATTTAAGTTTATATTTATGGCACACACACTCTGTATCAGGCTCTGCGTCCCGTTCCCTACCGGGGACATGATCTCTTACCTGACATATTCTACCACATACCTGTTTAATGATAATAATGAGTGACCATTTACTGAGAACTTATCCTAAATATTATTCTACAATAAATGCTATATGTACATTATCCCATTTATCCTTCCCAAGTGCCCAATGAAGTAGATGCAAATGTTATATTCAATTTATAAATGAAGAACCAAGACTTACAGATATTTAGTGTGCCACTAGCATTCAGGAAGTGGCAGAGTCCTTTTTTGAAACCAAGCCTGTCAAACCTCAGAATTCATATTCTTACCCATTAAGTGGCAGTTCATTTGCCTTACATTACTACTTCTAAGAAACACTATTCTCTGGATATATGTAGGTTAAGCCGAGTACCTAATTACCACGTATGGCACCGCTTTTGTCAAGAGTATCCCTCAGAATGTCAGTACTGGAAGTTAGCAGGGACTCCTTCCAACCTCAGGTCTAAAACTGAGTCCTGCTGGCTTTGTCTCAGAGGTGATGGCAAGAGCAGGCATGCCAGTGGAAGGGGGTATAAAGGTGTTAAGTTCCCACATGAGGTCAGTATCTTTGCCCTGAAGAGAGGTTTGCGTTCTAAATACAAATGGATGAAAAGAGTGAATCCCCAGACACAGACTTGTTCATCTACTTGTTCCATGTATACAGTCTTGAGTTGGTATTTTAAGAAGCAAATTGTAAATGGGAAGGAGTTTCAAGGAGAAAATGATTAACTAATGAAATAATAAGATCAAGAGAAATTAGGAGAATATAGTGTTGTTCAGTCACTCAGTCATGTCTGACTCTTTGCGACCCCATGGACTGCAACACACCGCACCAGGCTTCCCTGTCCTTCACTGTCTCCCAGAGTTTGCTCAAACTCATGTCCATTGAGTCAGTGATGCCATCCAACCATCTCATCCTCTGTCTCCCCCTTTTCCTCCTGCCCTCAATCTTTTCAGGCATCAGGGTCTTCTCCAGTGAGTTGGCTCTTCATAACAAGTTGCCAAAGTACTGGAACTTCAGCTTTAGCATCAGTCCTTCTAATGAATATTCAGAGTTGAATTCAAATCTCCTGCATTGGCAGGTGGTTCTTTACCACTAGCACCACCTGGGAAGCCTGGAGAATACAGTGAAAGTGAAGTTGCTCAGTCGTGTCTGACTCTTTGCGACCCTGTGGACTGTAGCCTACCAGGCTCCTCCGTCCATGGGATTTTCCAAGCAAGAGTACTGGAGTGGGTTGCCAATAGTAGGAATCTCTCAACACCAAATTTTAAAACACAGCAAAGCAAAACACTGTCCTAAAAATATTTCTCAAATTTAGATCTGTGTTTTTTATTGCACAGACATTTCTATTACATGTGAAAATCTCATGGCTTTCTGATTTTGACTCAGATTCAAAGTATTTAAAGAGGAAAAGCTAGATATAATGGGATAGAGTCCAAGAGATTACATTATTATTCACATGCAGATAACTTCACAGTGAATGGACTGTTAATGCTAAGGAGTGCTGTGAACCTCTTCTGGAAGCTTCATGGGTTGAATTGGATGGAAGAGTTTATGAAGCAAACCTGGATGCCTGCATACATTTTAAATTGGCAGAACAAATTTGAATATTTTCCTGATGGGAGGTGAATAGGCTAATCTGTGGAACCTTTTATTTATCTCTAGATTATGCAAACCTATGATTCTGTCATTAGAAATTTTCTGAATAATTACTTAGACATAAAAGCTGCATCATGATTAAAACATGAAATATAGAGGATGTTTATCAGAAAAATTATCCAGATCTCTTTGAACTTAAAATTCCACAAAAGTAGATTCTTTTGAGATTACCTCCTGGGGAAAGCACGACTATCTAATCATAATAAAAGTTTTTCTCTGTTTACAGAATTGACTGATGTGGTTCTCAGAAAATCAGACAACTCAGAAGTTGAGAAAAAGACAAAAAATAAATGATAATTTTGTAAAATGGCCTAAACTTTTTCACTTGATTTTTTCTTTATCTTAGTGTTTGAGTTTCAAGAAGTTGTAGACATTCTTTTGTTGTTGCTCTTGTTATAATCACACATGAATAAATTATCTAAAAGAAATAAAACAAAATTATAAGAATTTTAAAATGAATAAACCATTTGGTGAATGTATTTGAATATTAGAAACCCAGAGTTCACACCAGTTAGTTAGATTTGTCTCAGCAACATTGTTTGATAGCTTAAAGCTCATGAGATTGTAAAGCTGGAACATCTTGGAGATTATTCTAAGTGGCTTATTTTTACAAATGAGAAACTTGAAACAAGATATTATGGCTTACCTAGGTGACATAAACTGGTGAAATTTTACTGGAAGCCAATTGTTAGAATTCTCCATTTACCTTTTTTTTTCTTCCTATGATCTTTTCCTACGTTTATTCCATTAAATTGCCCTTAATATGAAAAAAAAAACCTTCTCCCTTTACTCATCATTTACAAGAAATGATAAACAGTAAACATATGGAGTAAATATTTTATTAAAAAAACCAGTAATACACATATGCTAATTTTTTTACTGCTTTACTTAAAGATACCATTTAACTAAATGAGAAAAACACTAGCTTTGTTTGGATAAGACTGCCCATATATTCTATTTATATTCTATTGTCTGTGCCAAAGTGATGAAAGATTAGGTCTAATTTTCATGTGTCTGAAGACTCAGGTGGCTACTGGTTGTTAGAGGTATCTTCTAAAAAATAGCAAAATTAAATATGAACTAATACTAAAAGAGAAACTTCATGTGCGTGTGCTTAGCCGCTCGGTTATGTCCACTCTTTTTGACCTCATGGACTGTAGCCCACCAGGCTCCTCTGTCCCTAGGATTCGTCAGGCAAGAATACTGGAGTAGGTAGCCATATCCCTCTCCAGGGGAATCTTCCCTACCCAGAGATCAAACCCGGGTCTCCTGCATTGCAGGTGGATTCTTTACTGTCTGAGTTACCAGGAAATCTCCAAACATTCATAATAATGCTAACTAAATAGGAAAATAAAAAGAGGGACTAAAAGATCTAAATGCAAATGAAAGAAATTCGCCCCTCTCCCTGTGGTCTTTCTGTGGAGAGGCAGGGCGAATGTACTTCAAGTGTGTGTGTTTCAGAGCCAGCTGGTCTGATGACACATCCTGCTGACTAACTCTCAGCTGATGCAGGAGGGGACCTCTGGAGATTCCCAGAGTTGTGTGTCTGTGTAGCCCTATATTTCCTATGTTCTACCTTGCCATTTCAAGCTGACTTGGCTTCCCTGTACTTCTAACTCAGCGTACTCCATGTAAGGAGACAACAATGTTCTTTTTGGGTTTCCACTTTTGTCGTTGTAGATGGGATTTTTAATCATTCCAGGCAGTATACTAGGGCTACTGTGAGGCTGATCTTGTTTGTTTTCTGTGCTTTCCAACGTATGACCACTGTTGTTTCATATTTTTGTCTGGCTTTTCAGTTGTATCAAGTGAGAGGGTAAATCTAGTTGCTTCAGTTGTGTCTGACTCTTTGTGACCCCATGGACTATAGCCCGCCAGGCTCCTCGGTCCATGGAGATTCTCCAGGCAAGAATACTGGAGTGGATTGCCATGCCTTCCTCCAGGGGATCTTCCCAACCCAAAGATCTAACCCAGGTCTCCTGCATTGCGAACAGATTCTTTACCACCTAAGCCACTAGGGAAGCCCAAGAATACTGGAGTGGGTAGCCTATTCTTTCTCCAGGGGAACTTCCCAACACAGGAATTGAACTGGGGTCTCCTGCATTGCAGGTGGATTCTTTACCAGCTGAACTACCAGGTTATACAAACACACAAACAAAAAAAGACATTTGACAGAACTTCTCCTTCTCCCCTGAAGTTCCTTTGTGTGTTTTTATGATAAGCTTAGCATCCATTTTTCTTATCTCATGGCTTTTCTTCTCCTTAACTCATTTACAAAAAATTGATGAATAAATTACCTAGTTAACCTCAACTTCTTTTTTGGCATACTTCTATATTTATTGGCTAGAAAATCACTTCTTGTCTATTTTAGCTGTAACTCACAAGCCTTTTTAAAATTTTATTAATTTTAATTGGAGGATAATTATTTTACAATAGTGTTATTTTTTTCCCCCATACATTGATGTGAGTCAGCCATAGGCGTATGTGTCCCCCCTCATCCTGAACCCCCCTCACTTTTCCCTCCCCACCCTACCCCTCCAGGTTGTCACAGAGCACCCGAATGTCTTATATTTAGAAAAATGCATCCAGGTACAGTTTTTGCTTTGAAACCAATCAATTGAAAAAGTCACAGGTAGGCAATAATGATTTAAATGGTTGTGTTTCACATCTTTGCTTTTTAGTGAAAAGGTAGTTAAGATCTTCAGAGGTAAGGGGGGATATGATAAAAGAATAATCTCTGTCCCTCAAAACCTACAAAAGAAACTCAAATAAATAAAAATCAGAAAAAAATGATAAAAAAGAATTCATTGTTATATATTGAAAAGACATAGTCAAAGATAAGAGAGAAGATTGTAAATAACTTAACTGCTTAATCAGCTCCAATTCCCTTCCTATGTACAAGACGGGCTTCCCAGGTGGCTCAGATGGTAAAGAATCCTCCTGCAATGTGGAAGACCTGGGTTCTATCCCTGAGTTGGGAAGATCCCCTGGAGAAGGGAAAGGCTATCCACTCAAGAATTCTGGCCTGGAGAATTCCATGGATTGTATAGTTCATGGAGTTACAAAAAGTCAGACACGACTATGACTTTCACATTCACAAGTTGGGGAAAAAATGGTTGAGAGACATATCATGAAAAATCTCCTCATTATCTGGCCCCTGCATTCAATATGGAGACAAATAGAATGAACCAGAGGAAAAGTTCCCCTTAAAATGAAGATCAAAGCAAAAAATTTTGCATTTAGAATATATCCTAAAATCTTTGCTTGGCCTGTAAAGTGTTACATGGCCTGATGCCTGCCTACCTCACTTTACTATTTCAAATCGTTTTAGCCAAACCAATCTAGGAGCTTGGTCTTTGCCTGAAATGCTCTTATGCAAGATCTCCATATAATTAGCTTCTTTTTTTTTTTTTTTTTTTAGATCTTTATGCCAAAGGTGATTGTTTTGGCAAATATTCATGATAAAATAAGCAGAGTTCACTTCAGTTACCAAGTCTGAATAGAGCTTTCCCTTGTAAGCTTAGTGATGGAAGAGGACAGTGACAAGGAGTACTTCCATGTGGAAGGGGGAGTGCAAGCATGTCAGTTTCTTAATCTAGCATGTGGGTAAATTCTGTGTCTAGGCTTGGACATTGAATCTTTTAATTTTTTTAATTATAAGATAATTGCTTTACAATGCTATGCTGGTTTCTGCATAATAGAAACCAACATCATGAATCAGCCAAAATTCCCCTCCCTCTTGTACCTACCTCCTACCCCCTCTAGGTCGTCACAGAGTGACAGGCTGGGCACTAAGTGTTATTTAGCAACTTCCCACTAGCTATCTATTTTACATATGGTCATTATATATGTCAATGTTACTCTCTCAGTTCATCCCACCCTTCTTCCCTTGCTGTATCCACAAGTCTATTCTCTACATCTGCATCACAATTTCTGTCCTGCAAATAGATTCATCAGTACTGTTTTACTAGATTCCTTATATATGCATAAATATATGATATTTGTTTTTCTGACTTACTTCACTCCATGCAACTGGCTCTAGGTTCATCAACCTCAGCTCAACTGACTCACATGCATTCCTTTTATGACTGAGTAATATTCCACTGTATATATATATGCCAAAACTTCTTTATCCATTCATCTGTTGATGGACATCTAAATTGCATCCAGGACTTTGATTCTTGAATGTGTTTAGTTTGAAAAAATCCATTGATCTGCACAATAATTTCTTCTAGTTCCATGGAAAATTTCATGGGCATTTTGATAGAGATTGCATTAAACCTATAGATTGCTTTGGGTATTATGGCTATTTTAACAACATTAATTCTTTCAACCAAAAGCATGGGATATCTTTATATTTCTTTGTATCATCTTCAGTTTCCTTCATTATTGTTTTATAATTTTCAGAGCATAATTCTTTTCCTCCTTGGTTGAATTTGTTCTTAGATATTTACCCTTTTTGATGTGATTTTAAATGGGATTTTTTTTTTTTGCTTCAGATAGTTTATTATTAGTATGTAGAAAAGCAACATATTTCTGTGTATCAGTCTTATATCCTACAACTAACTGTACTGAATTTATTCTAATAATTTTTGGTGAGGATTTTAGAGTTTTTATATGAAATATCATGTCATCTGCAAATAGTGACATTTTTACTTTTTTGTATCTTTTTCTTGTCTGATTGCTATGGCTAAAATTCTCAATAGTATCTTAAATAGAAGTGGAGAAAGTGAACATACTTGTCTTATTCCTCATTTTGGAGGAAAGGCTTTCTGTTATTCATCATGATGATAATGCTAGCTGTGGGTTTGTTATACACAGCCTTTACTATGTTGAGACATGTACCCTCTAAACCCACTTTAATGAGATATTTTATAGATTTTGAACTTTGCCAAATGATTTTTTTGGCATTTTTGAGAAGATTATGTGGCTTTTACTCTTGATTTTGTTAGTGTGATAGACCACATGATTGATTTGTGAATATTGAACTATCTAAAGTCCTTAGAATAAATCCCACTTGATTACTTTTTATATGTTGTTGAATTCAGTTTGCTAACATTTTGTTGAGAATGTTTATATCTGTATTCATGAAAGATATTGGCCTGTAATTTTCTTTGACTGTAGTGTCTTTGTCTGGTTTTTGTATCAGGGTAATAGTGTATTTGTAGAATGAATTTGGGAGTGCTGCAGTCTCTTCAGTTTTTGTTTTGAATAGTTTGAAAAGACTAGTTATTAGTTCTTCTTAATATGTTTGGTAAAATTGTCCTGAAGCCATCTTGTCTAGGACTTTTGTTTGCTGGGAGTTTTACTTTATTTTAAATATTATTTTTATTTCTTATTTTCTTAAAATTTATGGGTAGTGATTGGTTAGCTTAAATTGTCTGCTTCTTCATGATTCAGTCTCAGCAGTTTTTACGTATCTTGAAATCTGTCCATTTCTTCTAAGTTCTCTAATTTATTGGCACACATCTGCTTGCAGTATTCTCTTATGAATATTTTTTAAACCTTTGTGGTATCTGGTATTTTTACCTTTTCATTTCTTATTTTGTTTGAGTCCTCTCTTTTTTTCTTCTGCATGAACCTGGCTAAAAGTTTGTCAATTTTGTTCATCTTTCAAAATTAAAATAACTCTAGGTTTCATTGATCTCTTCTTGTTTTTATTTTGTTCTCTGTTTCATTCATTCTCTGATATTTATTGCTTCCTTTCTCCTGCTGCCTTTGTGCTTTGTCTCTTCTTTTTTTGTCCTTTAGGTGGTAGATTAGGTTGTTTATTTTTCTTATTTCATGAGGATGGCCTTTACCACTATAAACTTTCTCCTTACAACTGCTTTTGCTGAATTCCATACATTTTGGAGTGATGTGTTTCTGCTTTCATTTTTATCAAGTATTTCTGAGTTTCTTTTGATTTCTTCATTGACTCATTGAGTTTTTAGTAGTATGTTGTTTAGTCTTTATGTGTTTGTTCTTTTTTTGATGGTTGATTTTTTAGTTGCATACCTTTGTGGTATTTTTCTGAGTTTCTTTTGATTTCTTCATTGACTCATTGAGTTTTTAGTAGTATGTTGTTTAGTCTTTATGTGTTTGTTCTTTTTTTGATGGTTGATTTTTTAGTTGCATACCTTTGTGGTCAGAAAAAATAATGACATAATTTCCATCTTCTTAAATTTGGTGAGACTTCACAGACTTAGGGAAACATCTTATGGTTGTTATGGGGAAAGATAGGGAGAAGGGATGGTTAGGGAATTAGGGATGGACATGTACACAATGCTATATTTGAAATGGATAACCAACAAGACCTACTGTATAGCACATGAACCTCTGCATGATGTCATGTGGTAGCCTGGATGGGAGGGGAGTTTGAGGAAGAATGGATACATGTATACATTTGGCTAAGTCCCTTTGCTATTCACCTGAAATTGTCACAACATTTTTAATCAGCTATATCCAATATAAAATAATACATTTAAAAAAATTTTGGTGAGACTTATACTGTGTCCTAACATGTGATCGATCTTGGAGACCATTACATGAGCACTTGAAAAAAATGTATATTTTGCCGAAATCCCTTAAGCTGTTGTCACTTTTTTATATTTGTTTTCCTGTTTGCTGATCTCATTACATGATTTCTGTTTTTCTCTCTTCCAGATCATTTGTGTGTTTTTCCATATTACTTAGCTTGCTATTCATTTGTTCTAGTGTGTTTTTTATTTCATCTGTTGTATTTTTCATTTCTGATTGGGTCTTTTTATAGTTTCTCATTCTTTGTTAAATATTTACTGGGTACATGGACCCCCCCCAATTCAGTTAACATTTTTATTATTAAATGTTTTGAATTCTTTATCTAGTTGCTTATTTCAGTCTTGTTATTATGATTTTTCTATTGCTCTTCCAATTTATACCAATTCCTCTGCCTTTCATTTTGTTCCAATTTCTCCTTTGCTATGATTTTAGATGAAACAGTTACCTGTTGGTTGTATGGGAGTCTTTCTACCATTTTCCAGTTACTTTTCAGTGAGAATTGTTCTATATGTAGATATATTTTTGATCTGTTCGTGGTAGAGGCAAATTCAAATCTTTTACTCTACCATCTTGCTCAGTTTCTCTCTACAAATTTAATGAGTAATTTCATTAGAACTATCATATGGTTGGCTGCTAGATCTCATTTGTCCTCTGAAATATTCCCACCCATGGCCTCCTGCTCTAAAAGCTCAAGGAGGCTCTTTCTTTAAGACAGCAGCACAGGCTCACCTTAGAGCAACAGTGATGGGAAGACTCACCTTTGGTTCCAATCACCCTTGCCTATTTTACCTGGCTGAGCTTTAAAAATCAGGAGTTATTATTATTTTTTTTTATCATACACATAATGTAAGGAAAAGCCAAGAGGGTAAGGATGGGGAAAAAAGAAGCCCTCAGGATGCCAGAGCCTATGATGAATCCAATTGAATTTGACCTATTAATACAATGCTTTAGGTATTCTTATTATAATATTTTAGTTTTCACTTACAATATGGAATGTATGACAGGATAGAAGGTGACTTCTATGGGGTGTATTATAGAAGTCTCAAATGACAGTTGTAGAGAAGCCTAGCCTAGAAGTATGAAGTATTTCAGAATAGAAAGTAATAAGCAATCAGAAAAAAGCAATATTAGTGCTCTTCTTAGTGAGTGGATATTGCTCAGTCGTGTCTTACTCTTTGTGACCCCATGAACTGTAGAGTTTATGGAATTTTCTAGACCAGAATACTGGAGTGGGTAGCCTTTTCCTTCTCCAGGGGATCTTCCCAACCCAGGGATAGAACCCAGGTCTCCTGCACTGTAGGTGGATTCTTTACCAGGTGAACCACAAGGGAAGCCCAGGAATACTTGACTGGGTAGCCTTTTCCTTCTCCAGGGGATCTTCCCAACCCGGGGATAGAACCCAGGTCTCCTGCACTGCAGGTGGATTCTTTACCAGGTGAGCCACAAGGGAAGACCGAGAATACTGGACTGGGTTGCCTTTTCTTTCTCCATCAGATCTTCCCAAACCAGGAATCGAATACTCCTGAATTACAGGGAAATTCTTTACCAACTGAGCTATCAGGGAAGCCCTCATAGTCAAAGAGCAGAGAAGTGGCCTAGGCATGAAATTGTGGCTGTTTACTATGCATGACTGAACTGGACCATTTGGATTCAACCAGTCAAACAAACGATATTCCAGGCCTTATATGATTTAAGGTTGGATGGAGAAGGCAATGGCGACCCACTCCAGTAGTCTCGCCTGGAAAATCCCATGGACGGAGGAGCCTGGTAGGCTGCAGTCCATGGGGTTGCTAAGAGTCAGACACAACTGAGCAACTTCCCTTTCACTTTTCACTTTCATGCATTGGAGAAGGAAATGGCAACCCACTCCAGTTTCTTGCCTGGAGAATCCCAGGGACGGGGGAGCCTGGTGGGCTGCCATCTATGGGGTCACAAAGAGTTGGACACGACTGAAGTGACTTAGCAGCAGCAGCAGCAGCAGCAGCAACAGAAGGTATTCATTAAAAAAAAAAAAAGTCCTGTACCAATTTCTTTCCCTGAAAACCTCATCCCACAAGGTCTAACCCTTCTGTGTTATATTAAAGTGTTCCTGCTTTTTCTAGCAATAAATTCAGGTGAATTTTTGTTACATATCAAAGTCTTTATTTTCTCCTTATCAACTCAAAACATAATTGGTTTCTAAAGTTCTATTATTGTATTCTAAACAGAATTTTTATTTATCTCCCACATATATATGCCTTTGTGTGTTTAATTATTGAATAATTGGATAATTAGTGTTTTAAATGTATTGCACAGTGAAGGAATTATCAGTAAGTTATTATGGAAGTACTTAGGGTGTATAAGTAGTATTTGGGGAAAATTGGTTGAGATTTTGAAATAGACTTGGAACAAAATATTTTTCACATTTAAAATAATAGAACAAAGACTCCTGTTATTCAAAATTTAATATTCAATGACTTTTCAGAATTCATTCAGATAAAGAAATGCCTGTATTAGCAAGTTGAATTAAATGATACAGAAGTATAATATGTCAGTATATCATGGCCAGTAAAAGTTCATGCCATGAATATAAAACAAGAAAAGAAAACCTCACTCAATGGTAACAAATACAATACTTTAGAGAACGAGGCAGTTGAAAAACTACTAATGTTATCACCATGCCAGTTACTAAATTCTTATATTTTGAATAGTTTGTCAGTTGATTTTATGAGAGGAGTTTCTAGTATTGCGGTCAAATTATCTGAGAGAAAGTGAACATTTTTTCTACTCTAGTATAAGTTTTATATCTCTTATTTCTGTATCTTGTCAAGTTACATCATGACTTCTAGAAAGGGTAAACAACAGTGGTGACACAATGGGGATTGATATCTTGTTTCTGACTTAGTAAATTTGAATATACTTTATGTGAGCAAGTCGCATTTCATATAAGTGGGGAAATATGAGGTTTATTCTATACATACGATAGAGAAATTACCAGCTACTTCATTTTATATATGTCTTTCTCAATATACCCAAATACATTTCAGATGAAGTAAAGATTTAATTGATAAACTTGTTAGAAGAAGGTAACAATGAATTTATTTACTGGAATAAGGTAGGCTATTCACACCAGTATTCTTGCCTGGAGAATTCCATGGACAGAGGAGCCTGGCAGGTTATGGTCCATAGGTCGCAAACAGTTGGACATGACTGAAGCGACTTAGCGCGTGCACGTGCGCGCGCGCTCGCGCGCGCGCACACACACACACACACACACACACACACACACAGGCTATCCTGAATAATAGAGGAAACTGAGAGTCTTTAAAGAGAAAGATTAGGGTAATTTTACTGCTTTTATATGATAAAAATAACCAAGAAAATGTTAAATGATACATCATACATAGTGAAAAATGTGTATTGCAAATTTCAGGCAAAAAGCAAATTGACTTGATTTACAGATCCCATGCAAGTCAGTGAGAAAAATACAAAAAAAAAAAACATAGAAAATAATATATGAGTTATATGCATGATTATTTCACTGAATAAAAACTAAAGATATTAATAAATATATTAAAAATTCAGTCTCACTTATAATTAAATAAATGTAAGGCAAAATAACAGATAATACTTTAATCCATAATTTTGGCAACTATTTAAAAATCTTAATGATATTCGGTGTTGGCACATAAATTGGCAAGCAGAAACTCTTATATTTCATGAAAGAAGCCAAAATATAAAATAGGATATGCTTTTCAGCTTTATTTATAATAGTAAAAAGCTATAATATTAGCTAGGTAGTGGTTAAAAATTATAATTGTACTTATCACATGTTAAATAGAATGAAGTAAAATCTACATGTTTTGATATAGTGATATGGGATCCTTTTGATAAAAATAAACAAGTAAATACTATGTATATGCCAGTATATACACTCTGTCAGAAAAACACATTTGTAAAAATGTCCTTACCTTTGAGGAAATGCACAGAGGAAACTGGGTGTAGGAATTAAAAAAAGGATACATATGCATTTCATATCAAAGTCTCTTGTAAGTATTTTCTGACCATTTACATGCAATATACATTTTTATGTCAACAGGGGTTCTTTGAGTAATGAGATTAATGATCTTTTTTGTTTATCTCTGTATAATATTCTTTAATAACAGAATAAGAATATAAATATTGAAGTAAAAGTTAGAAAACTCAGATATTTTTTCATGAATGAATATTCTTACAGACATTTTCCCCCAACTGTACTCTAGGATGATTTTTCTAGATATTTTAAATATCAGAATTGTAAATTAAGTCATCTATTAAACAATCTGAACTTGAAGTGATATTAAACTTGAAATAGAATTATTTTTATCTCATCTCTCTTTCAAATAATATGTATTTATGCATATCAAATCATCCTTTATCATCACTAAACTATCATACAATTTTCCTGTCAGTTTTGTTTATTTAAAAGCACAAGTAGGCCCATTTTAAACCTCTGATCTCATCTTCTTCACTCCATCTTGACCTTGGCTTGGAGGGAACTTGGGAGTGGACCATTCTTTCCATCTTCTTCTTTTTCTGGTACTGGAATAGGAAGGATGCATCAGAGAAAAGAAACAAAATATTTTCCCTGAAACCGAGCATGGAAGTACGCCATTGTTCTGAGGTGGCTGAATCCAAAAACTCCTTGGAGCACTGTGTAAATTTTTGGAATGTCCTTCAGAAGCCTCTCCATTACCCAGTTTCCTAATACATGAAGTCTAACTCCAACTCCATCATCCTTTTCCAATCCTACCCCCTTTCTTGGTAGAGTGGGAAGTGGTAGGCATCTAAACCCCACTGAGGCAAAGCACACTTGATTCTCCTGACTACCTTTCACTCTCATTCTAATTCTTCCCTTCCTTGTTACAGTGATGAAGACAAGAAGTGCAGGTTATACAAACAGATGCTGTTAACCAGCTAGTTCTCCTTTGATAAGATGGAAGAAGGACAGGGTGCTGACTTCTATTGGGTCCAGTCCCAGGACAGCAAGAAGATTACCATCCATTCTTATTTTCCACTAAATTCTCTCATAGTATCCTAATATACCCCAAATGCTAGCTATCTTTTTAAATTTGAGTAAGTCTTTGATGCTAGGGATCTGACAGTTTATTCTAAATCTCTTGTTAGATATAAGATTTATTGAGAATATTACTAAGTTGATAGTGCTAATAGTCATTTTGTGCCTGTAAGAGGAGAAATGATAAGACATAAAGGCTGAAGAGATTAACTAGAATAAGATCCTTAAAAGTATTTATTTCACCAAAAAATGAGAATTTTTCCCTGAGAAGTCTCTTAAAAATCTAAGTTTACATGGAGTTTCAGAGAAGGAAAGTCATAGGATTTGTGAAATGATAGATTTTAAAAGAGACACAAATGATACCCCGAATACCATTTTGGGAAACTGACAAAATGATGTTGCCATTTATTTTAATAGTGAAAATTTTAGCAAATTGGAGAGGATATTATTATTTCAATTTTTAGATATAGAGTAGCTGACTAGATTAGGATTTCTCAGCCTTGACATTCTGTACACGATGATTCTTTGTTGTGGGGTAATATTCTATGCATTGTACATGCTGTGCAGCATCCCTGGCCTTTTCTCTCTAGGTGTCACAGAGCCTCAAGCTGTGAAAACAGACTCCAGACATTGTCAGCGGTCCCCTGAAGGTCAAAACTGCCCCGAATGAGAAGCACTGACATAGAGGATATGAAAAAAAGTGAAAGTAAAAGTCGCTCAGTCGTGTCTGACTCTGTGAGCCCATGGACTATACAGTCCATGGAATTCTCCAAGCCAGAACACTGGAGTGGGTAGCTGTTTCCTTCTCCAGGGGATCTTCCCAACCCAGGGATTGAACACAGGTCTCCTGTGTTCCAGGTGGATTCTTTACCAGCTGAGCCACCGGGGAAGCCCATAGAGGATATAACCAAGGCAAAAAGTTAGTTGGGAAATTTACTAGGATAGGGAAAAATTACCAGAGTTATATCAACATTAATTGTATACATAAACAAAGAACCAATTGCAAAACATAGTGAAGAAAGTCTACCCCAACAAAGAAAGGAAACAGAGGAGCATGGACTCATAAAATCATGAGGAGAGTTCAAGAAAGAAGTGGTAAATTATATGGAAAACATAAAAATAAGATAAACATGTTCATTTTCTATTGATACTGCTGTTGCACTACAAACTTGGTGACTTAAAACTACATAATTTTGTTTTCCTATGGCAGAAGAGTTCAAGGAACAAGTGATAAATTATGTGAAAACTGTAACAATAAGATGAACATATTCATTTTCTATTGATGATGTAGCAACTCACAACACTTGGTGACTTAAAACTGTAGGATTTTTTTTCTTTCAGCTCTGAAAGATCAGAAGTTCAACAAGGGTCTTGCTGAGCAAACATCAAGGACTCTTCAGAGCTGTATTTCAGAAAATTCTAGGGGAAATCTGTCTCTTCACCCTTCCCAGTTTCTAGAGTCTGCCCACTTTCCTTGGCTTGTGTCCCCTCTTCTGCATCTCTGAAGCTGGTAGCATTTCATCTCTTTGACCCTTCTTCCTTTGTCACGTATCATATCTCTATTTCTGACCACAGCTTGGAAATTTTCTCTAAGAGTTTGTGCAATTATATTGGCTACTGTAATCACAGGATTGCTATAGATAATCCAGACTACTCCCTCTATCTTACTGTCGTTAATTTAATAGCATGTACAAAGTATCTTTTGCTCCATTATGTAATATATTCTCTGATTCTGGAATTAGGACATGAACATCTTGAGAGAGGGATTATTTTGCCTTCCAAAATGAATCAATGAAGGATATTCAGATTTATAGAACCCACACTACTCACTTTCCTTTAAGTTCAGATATGTTCTTATTAATAGTCCATGCTGACAATTTTTCAAAGCAAATGCAGTGAAAATGTGTGTGAATGTGCTCAGTTGTGTCTGACTCCTTGTGACCCCGTGGACTATAGCTGACCAGCCTCCTTTGTCCATATAATTTTCCACACAAGAATACTGGAGTGGGTGCCTAGCCATGGTCAAGCAGATTATAAAAGAAATCTTAAAAAATTAGAACACTATTTCAATTAAAAATAAATATTATATATAAAATTTTGTGAGATGCAGATAAAGCTTTGCTGTGAAAAATATAATCTGATAGGTTTGTATTAGAATAAAATACAGATTTATATTAGCATAAAGTATAGATTTATATTAGAATAGTGAGCAAAGAGTACATTTCAAGTAATAAAAAAAGAAACAGAAAATAAAAGAAGGTAGAAGAAGAAAATAAAGATTTGAAGGGAATATGGTTGAAAGCAAGAATATATGAAAGGAGATCAGAAGAAAAGAAAGCTAATTCTTTTAAAAAAAAAAAAGCCTTGACGGTAGAAAAATTTGGGGAGTGCTGATCAAGAAAATAAAAAAGAAAAGAGGTGCAATTAAATAAAAATAAAATGCTAAAGAAAGGGGAAGTAGGGTGTGAGAGGGAAATGGAGTAGTGTGAGTTCCCTGGGAGGTTGGGTGGTGATGAATTCCCCAGATTTTGTCAAGCAATTTGTCTTAGAAAGGAGTAAACTTCACTGTAAGAAGAGAGAATAAGGAAGGATGGGTGTGAATGCAGGAAAATTTGTTAATTAGGTGACTGAAAATTTACAGAATTAATTAACTTTATCTGGGAAAAATAAAGCAAAAATAATTTTATAAGGTGAATATCAAAGATTGGTAGGAAATTTTGAGGTATGAGGCAGATGGGTCCAGGGTAAAGTAATTGGAGATTCATTCCCTATTAACCAAAACTTCAAGACAGAAACAGCAGGATAATTAAGGTGAGGAGGTTGACCCCTGCCCAGACCACATATTTCTTGTTCCTGAAGTCAGGAACCTCCCCGACCATACCCACACAGAAAGGGTTCCTTGCAGGCCAAAGGAAGAGTGATGTCAAGGGATGCTCTACCCAGACACCTGTGGTAGGATCTATCTTGGCTAAGAGATGTGTGCCCAAACATGGAAGGGTCCTGAGATGTACCAAATATGGACTATGAACCAGGAAAATCAAAATGATTGGCCAAAGGAAAATGGAAGAAATGCCCCATCTAAGTGATTTAAACCGCCACACGGGCACAACGCAGGGACTCTCCCTCTGAGTCTGCCCATGTGTCTATTCATACGTACTGTACTCTCTTTCCTCTTAATAGACACTTTACTTGCTTCGTTACTTTCTGTCCTTGGGGATATTCTTTTCTGCAAAGCCCAAGGGCCAGAGCCCTTGTCACTGACCACTGGTCTAGAAGTTAGGATCTGGTGCTTTTACCATCACAGCCTGGCCTCAGTCTCCAGCTAGGAACCCAAGTCCCATTCCAAGCTGCTGTAGGCCAAGGCCACTGGAGATCATATTGAGAAAACTGGAAAATATATGAAATATTTCACTTAGGAGATCAAACTGTGGAAACATAAGAAGTGTTGATGGACATTGTTGAGTAGCTAGAGCAGTACTCTGTTAATTGCTGTCTTTGTGAGCTTAGCGTATTCCTGAGTAACTTTCCATAGGCATTCACCCAAAACTGTGTTACTGAAATGACGGGGTCTGCTTGTTCCAATGCTGACACTGGGTTGTTGTGCAGGAAAGTATGGTGTTTATTTGCAGGACAACAAGCAAGGAACAAAGGGCAACTCTTGTTCAAAAGACTGAAACTCCCTGATAGCATTTAGGAAAGAGTGGTTTTTTTTTTTAATTAGTTTATTTATATATTTTTTAACTTTACGATATTTCATTTGTTTTGCCATACATTGACATGAATCCACATGGGTTCGATGCATGATATAGGAAAGAGTTTTTAAAGATAGCACTTGGGGTGAGGGTTTCAGTCATGGAATTCATTCTGATTGTGAATTCATTCTCACTGCCAAGTGAGGTAACGGGGTGACTTTTCAGGAATCTCAGTCCTCATCCTTCTGGTTTCAACCAGTCTAGGGTCTGAATGCTTGTGGTCAGCATGTGGTCACTATCCTTCACCTGGATGGGGAGGTTCTTTTCTGCAGAACAACTCAAAAATATGCATCAGACATCCCTTGAGTTGTAACTAGGACTTTGTTTGATTGCTAAACTATAGTTTCTTGATTGCTTTTCCTTTGTTTTTGGATTTCTTCATTTCCCTAATTAGTAACTGCTTGAGTCTGCTCTTTGGAACTCAGGGAAGGCCTAGGAAACTAAAGCCTTTCCTGCAAACAGCAGTGAGATACCAGAGGGGCTTTTGTACCCAGGAAAGCCCCATAGGGTCCTGCTCAGTTTCAGGTTCCCCTTTCTTTTAATACTCCTCAATACTGAGGGGAACAAGGGTAGGTTAAGAAAGGAAATAAGTTTTGGATAGAGAAGTTAATCATAAACTTGGTAGGGGAACTCAGTTTTAGGGGGACTCAGTTTCAGCTGCTATGGAACACTGGGTCTAATCTTCCTTCAAATCCTATCTAAATTATATTCCACTGCTCCTAGATATCAGAGAAGGCAATGACAACCCACTCCAGTATTCTTGCCTAGAAAATCCCATGGATGGAGGAGCTTGGTAGGCTGCAGTCCATGGGGTCACTAGGAGTCGGTCACGACTGAGTGACTTCCCTTTCACTTTTCACTTTCATGCATTGGAGAAGGCAATGGCAACCCACTCCAGTGTTCTTGCCTGGAGAATCCCAGGGACGGGGGAGCCTGGTGGGCTGCCGTCTATGCGGTCGCACAGAGTCGGACATGACTGAAGCGACTTAGCAGCAGCAGCAGCAGCTCCTAGATATAGATCTTTGGGATGCAACCTTAGTGTCCCACTCTATGCCTGTGTGGGGGAGGAAAAGTAATTTTTCCTCTATGTATCGTTTTAGGTTCTTAGCTGAGATCCTACCTCTCCCCCCAAATAGTAAGAGAAAAACAAAAAGAAGTTTAATAACATGTATAGTTTCTGGATACATGGGAGATACCCAGGAAAACTGAGAAACTCCCTGAAATAGTCCAAGACATTGTTCACTCAGTCATGTCTGACTGTTTGTGACCTTGTGGACTTTAGCCCGCCAGCTTCCTCTGTCCATGGATTTGTCAGGCAAGAATACTGGAGTGGGTTGCCATTTCCTTCTCAGGGGATCTTCCCAACCCAGGGATTGAAGCCAGGTCTCCTGCATTGTAGGCAGATTCTTTACCATCTGCGCCATCGGGGAAACCCTGAAATGGTCCAGATACCACCTTAAATACCATCTTAAGTTAAAGACAAAAGAAGATGTTGGGATTGGGGAGTCAGTCATGGGAGGTTACCAGGAAAAGCACAGTAAACAGAGTAAGGTTGTTATGGGGATATAAATCATTGCCTGCTGCATTGATGAGTTTCTACAGATTCATAGTCAACATTCTCTTCCTAGTACAAAGAGGAAGACACTGTTATAAGTGGAGATTTTCTTTATAAATATAAATATCTCCTGAAAAGGATAACTCCTACTTAGTTTACAGAGCTTCACCTCCATTTGCTGTTTCTTAAAAATAACCAGCTCAAAATAATCAGGATGCCAAAGAGGCATATTTGGGTTGTAGATTTTGCTCCCTCTCACCTGGAACCATAGACATTTTACATCTTTTCTTCAGACAGAGAATTTCATTCTGAAACTTCTGGCAGACCTGTGTGTGCCCAGTCGTTTCAGTCATGTCGTCAGACTCTTAGTGACCCCATGGACTGCAGCTCTCCAGGCTCCTTCGTTTATGGGATTCTCTAAACAAGAATACTAGAGTGGGTTGCCTTGCCCTCCTCCCAGGAATCTTCCTGACGCAGAGATTGAACTCACATCTCCTGCATTGCAGGCAGATTATTTACTGCTGAGCCTCTAAGCTCTGCTAGTAGGCCATGGTTACATTAAATTTATAAATGTTTAAGGTATTCTATTTCTAAGATTTAATTTAGGATTAAAATTGTTCATATAGCCTGACCATTACACAGGTCTCATTTTTGAACTAAATGCTATTTCTATTTTTAAATCATTGTTGGTCTCACTGCTACCCTAAATATCATATTCATTTTGTGTCCATGCAACTGTTTAGAATCATAACTGCTTAATTTTTTGAATTTTAAAAAATGCTTTCTTTGCCTTTTTCTTGACTGTGCATATATATGCTGCTGATTGAAATAGTATCCAATCATAAACACATGTTACACAATCAATGATTTCCAACTTGAAGTCTGAGACACTTGGTCAATGTAAACATTTCAGAATAATCAAAGTATGCAGCATATTTTATTACTGGAGCCCTCAAATGGTTTGTCTGTTTTATCCACCATATTGATGTTTTCCTGCTGTTGCTCTCAAGGTAGATGATTAAGAGTCTCTGCTATAAATTGTTTTTGATGTTTTGTGATCTCTTTTGGAAATAAAGTGAGTAATGGCCCAGAACTGAGGGGTTCCTAGACTGTGAGATTTCTTAGCTTTAAAACAAGGACAATCCTGGGCAAACTGATAAAATTGGTCATCCTAGCTGAGAGCCAAACTAGGTTCAAAGTTTGTATTATTTCTTTTTCTGGTCAGAATTCAATCTGTCACCAATTTGTCATTATTTCATTTTTTCTTATACTAATAAATATGATGGGCTTCCTAGGTGGCAGAGAGATAAAAAATCTGCCTGCCAGTGCAGGAGATGCGAGAGATGTGGGTTCAATCCCTGGGTTGGGAAGATCCCCTGGAGGAGGAAATGGCAACCCAGTCCATTATTCTTGCCTGGAGAATCCCCATGGACAGAGGAGCCTGGCAGGCTACAGTCGATGGGGTTGCAAAGAGTCAGACATGACTGAGCACACACACCTACAATAAATATGATAGTTACATTCATGTGTTCTACCTTATATGTTTGACTTCAAAAGTCTTACAAAATATGCATTTTAAATGAGGTACACACACACAAAACTTTAAGAAACCAGTTTGGAGAAGTAATATTTGTTCTGTAAAACTCATATACTTATGTGTATGAACTTTAACAGAGAACAGCATCTCAAAAAGTCTGGAAGTAATTTGAGGTTGCAGACTGTGAAACCTTTTGCCTTAGATCTGAAGTCAAATGTCAAGACACTTTACCACATTTGTCTGGCACAAAATAGAAGTGAATAAATATATGAATTGGGGGAGCAGGGTATTGTTGACTTGCAGAAAGATATGCAGCATAAGAATTGTGAATTTGAGTTTTATTCAGATTCTTACTTGGGACTATAGCCAGAAAAGACAGCTCTGAGGAGCTGCTATGAAGGGGTGGGGGAAGAACCAGTGTGTGTGTGTATATATATATATATATATATATATATATATATATGTATTTTTTGGCTTTCACTCTCACTTTTCCCTTTCATGCACTGGAGAAGGCAATGGCAACCCACTCCAGTGTCCTTGCCTGGAGAATCCCAGGGACGGGGGAGCCTGGTGGGCTGCCGTCTATGGGGTCACACAGAGTCGGACACGACTGAAGTGACTTAGCAGCAGCAGCAGCAGTTAAGTATAGGAAGATAGAAGAATCTGTGGTCATTGAAATTCTTCCTGGGATATGCATCTAACTATCTAAAGGCATGCTTCAACAAAGCACAGAGTGTCTCACCCTATTTTTCATCCTCTCCCTCTTGGGGTGCACTCTCAGTGGGCTGAAACATTACCCTTGTGTAATTGGATGATGGTAACGCTCTTTGTCCTTTTATGTTGTTACTGCTCATGGTACTATCTAAGTCATGCAAGTAGAAATTGTAAGGGTGGAAAAAATGTCCCTTATTCCTTTCTAAGTTTTTTGGCTGGTCTAATAATTAAATTGACATGAGAGATTAACTGGAGGGAAAAACAAAATTACTGACATATAGGCGTGCCATAAAGGTATGAAGACTCCAAAGGCAGCCAGATAATTAAAGCTTATATAACATCATGAGCTAAAAGCAGGGTAGGGGTCTGGGAATACAAAGGAGAGAAAGAACATTCCCAGGAGGGCAGAGGGGATGTTTAGAAAACAAAGGTTTCTGTTATGCAGGTAAGATTCTGAGCTCAAAATGTGTTTCTGATAGTGGTTCTCTTCCTGGTACAGGCCCCCTTTCCAAAGAAAATGTAGGCAGTTGAAGGCACAGTAAAGAGCTTTTCCTGAATTTGCTGGGTTTTGATTGCCTTTAGCTCAGGATAATCCTGATGCCAAAGTGACATATTTTGGGGTGACAAATTCTGCTGCTCGTGGGGAAGGATGTAACTTTGGTATTACTGCCTGGGAGCCCACCTTCTTCCTCTGCATCATCCAGCTTCCTTCTCTTCCTGGGACATTCCCTAGTAAACTTTCTGCTAAATTATGCCACTTGGTGATTTTGGTTCAAGGAGAATGGAAAAAAATTTATACAGAAACAGGTATATTGTGCAACAGGTTTATTTCTGAGCACTGTGGTCAGAGAGGAAAAACTTTGAAAATATGGATAAATATTTACATCACTGAAAGACAGGATAATCTATTAGAAATAAGCCAGAAGTGATATTTTTATACATCATTCTTTTCCTTCATGGTAATTAATGCCAAGGATAACTACCATTCTGGAGACTGTCTCAAATAAAATTACTCTTTCTTGATATAGGAGAATGAAGGAAGAGGAGAAGATCTGTAACAGCATGTAAACAAAGAGGGTAAGGTCAGAGGAGAAGATTCTTGATAACGACAAGCTTTTCTGACAAGGCCCTCAAAAGCCATCAAAGAGTTGATGGAGCTCCAGTAGTGGCCAGGCTTGCAGAGTGGTGGTAGCTTTCTTTGCAGAGAACACAAGAGAAACTAGTATCACCAGGTGACTTGTTTAATTTTCACCTGTTTTCCTTGAAGGGGGTGAATGAATGGGAAGGGAGACTCAGCAGCACCTGTCACGCTTTCCTCTCCCCACCCTCCCCATAACCTACCTTTTCATCTGGCAGAGGGTGAAGCAAGGCAGGTGAAACAGCTGGAGGGATTCGCATTATATAATACAGTTTCCCTGACTTGTGGGTATGTCCACAGAGTAAGCTGGATATATGTTGGCTGGTAAGGTTATTTCATTCTTCTAATTATAAACCTAGGGAATTCCTTCCCATGATCAACGTTTATGAAAAAGGCTGAATTTTTATGTGTATTTCCTCCTTTCACCTGCTAATTTTTAATCAGCAGTCAAATTCACAAATGACAAGGCCAGAACACGGTGCAGCCTTATTTCTTATTTCGCCCTGGCCTGTTCTATCCGTAAATGTGAGGGCCTCATGATATCCAGCCTGTTTTATCTAAATCCAGAGAGTGCGTCTGACCCTTTCTTGAAAGCCCAATTTTTCTTCCTTTTTTATATTGATTTGTTTACAGCACTGCCAAATGCATTGATTTATCCTCTTACCTACTGTCAAAGCAGCCCCGTTCTGATGTTGAACACGGGCCATTTCAGGTAATCTATCATGAAGTGGCTCAACAGTGCCAAGTTTTTCTAAACCCCTTTTCTGAATGTTTTCTTACTCCACAGCAACCACTTTGTGGAGTGACCCCTGCACCTGGTGTGTCAAGATTCAATGACTAATTGAATACACAGTGATTTCAGTTTTCGACCTGAGACAGTCCTGATAATCAAACTGAGGCTTATCTCTCACAGTGGGTCCCATAAATTAGTTAGTCCATCAATCCAGGCTCAGTCAAAAAACAAACAAAAAAAAATAGGAAGGAAAGGAGAGAAAGAACTGTTAGCAAAATTGCACCCTTCTACATTTGTACTCAACAAGCAAATAATCATCAGCACACTGACGCATGTTAGGAAGTGGAATAAATATAGCCCTCTATTGAAATCCTTGGCACGTAGAAGGAAAAGAAAGCACTCATTTGGGTTGAACACATTTTACTTAACAATGAAGGTCTAAATTCCAATTTCATCTTCACTGTCATGAGCCTTACCTATTTTTATATATAATAGGCATTATTGTTGTACAAAATATATGCTCATTACAGTATAAAAACAAGGTGATCTAACAAATCTGGGACTGCGGGCCAGTTCTCTGAGATTCTGAAATGAAATTTAGCAAAAAGTTTACTATGGAATGTCCCAGGAAGTGAAGGAAGCTGGATGATACAGAGGAAGAAGGTGGGCTCTCAGGCAGTAATACCGAAGTTACATCCTTCTCCACGAGGAGCCTGATGCCTTGGATGCCCACCCAAGATATATAGATTTGGGGTTAGGTCCTTGTACCCTTGATCAGTCACTATATACAGGATGCTCAGGGGAAAGGGCATGACCTTGGCCAAGGTGACTATCCTCAAGTTCAGGACAGCATTTCCAATAGCTGAGGGAACAAACCTGTGAATTCTGAAGGGGAATCCAGGCTGCACAGCAGAGTGTTCACTAGATCAGGTTCATGACAGCTGTAGCAATCCAGTTGAAGCATCCAGACAGATTCAGGAATTTAAAAAAAAAAATCCAAGTAAATTAACTATTGTATTTCTTCCCAAAATAAATACTGGTGAAAATCCTTGAATACAAATGTCCCGCTGTTGAATTCCTGATTATTTCAATCCTTTAAGCATACTTTGGTTGAGAGGAAGATGATTTGACTCCACAAGATATATCAGAAATTTTGCCTGATTATTTAACTGACTAACAAGCCAAAAGATTTTTGATAGCATCCTCAGGAGCAAAGGGCACTTTGAGACTCAGAGAATGGGCAGCCACAGATGTCATCACTTTCCCAGAGATTTTGTTGTTGTTGTTCAAGGAATATTCTAGAAATAGGTGAGTTTCCACAGACCACAGACTCGGATTATATAGTTAGAAAGTAGAGAGGCCATCAGTGCCTTGCACTCCATTAAACTGGAGGTGATAAGTAAGAACAAGTTATAGGAGTTAGAAGAGTTGATTTAAATTCATTGATGCATGGACAACTAGTGCTTTGCAAGAAACATTCTATTATAGGAGGCAAAAGTCTGCTGTAAGAAAAGACATGGAGAAGACCAGATGGGAGTGATGTGGGGTGAAGTGTCTTTTTTGGGGCAGGTCTTCTCTACCTCAACATTATTGACATTTGGAGTTGGATAATTCTTTGTTGTGGGGGATGCCCTATCCATTGCAGGATATTAAGCATAATTCCTGGGCTTTAGTCCTGTAAACCAAAGACTATTGCCCACTATTCACTTCTGCATGGTTTAAATCACTAGCCACTGCACTCACTGACCAACAATGCAACATGGAAGCAATTCAGGACAAAAAAACAGGATGTGGAACTCTGGGCTTTGGGAAAAACAGTTGCCTTAGATAGTTAGATGTATATCTCAGAAAGAATTTTAAGGAACCAAGGTTTTGGATCTCTTCATACAGAGGAAGGCACTAATATCAATAGCTTGAGATATACATTCTTTTAGACTAGCAGTAATCTTCCACCAAAATATAAGCTTTACTGCATGTATTCCTGAGCCCAAAATCATATATATTCTGGCTTCTCCTTCTGTCTATTCAGAAGAGGTCTTTCAGACCTTATGATTTTAGGTTTTTGAATGTTGAGTTTTAAGCCAGTTTTTTCACTCTCTTCTTTCACCTTCATCAAGAGGCACCTTAGTTCCACTTCGCTTTCTGTCATTAGAGTCATATTATCTGCATATCTGAGGTTGTTATTTCTCCCAGCAGTCTTGATTCCAGAGAGTGATTCATCCAACCCAGCATTTTGCATGATGTATTCTGCAGTTAGTCAGTTCAGTCACTCAGTCGTGTTTGAGTCTTTGCAGCCCCATGGACTGCAGCATGCCAGGCTTCCCCGTCCATCACCAACTCCTGGAGCCTACTCAGACTCATGTCCATCATGTCAGTGACGCTATCCAACCATCTCATCCTCTGTCGTCCCCTTATCCTCCCGCCTTCAATCTTTCCCAGCATCAGGGTCTTTTCCAATGTGTCTATTCTTCACATCAGGTGGCCAAAGTATTGGAGTTTCAGCTTCAGCATCAGTCCTTCCAATGAATATTCAGGACTGATTTCCTTTAGGATGGACTGGTTGGATCTCCTTGCAGTCCAAGGGACTCTCAAGAGTCTTCTCCAACGCCACAGTTCAAAGGCATCAATTCTCTGGCTCTCAACTTTCTTTATAGTCCAACTCTCACATCCATCCATGACCATTGGAAAAACCATAGCTTTGACTAGACGGACCTTTGTTGGTCAAGTAATGTCTCTGCTTTTTAATAAGCTTTCTAGGTTGGTCATAGATTTTCTTCCAAGGAGCAAGTGTCTTTTAATTTCATGGCTGCAGTCACCATCTACAGTGATTTTGGAGCCTAAAAAAATTAAATCTCTCACTGTTTGAATTGTTTCCCATTTATTTTCCATGAAGTGATGGGACCAGATGCCATGATCTTAGTTTTCTGAATGTACTCTTCATATAACAAATTAAATAAGCAGAGTGACAATATTTAGCCTTGACATACCCCTTTCCCGATTTTGAACGAGTCCATTGTTTCATGCCTGGTTCTAACTGTTGCTTCTTGACCTGCATGCAAGTTTCTCAGGAGACAGGTAAGGTGGTCTGGTATTTCCACCTCTTTAAGAATTTTCCAAGTTTGTTGTGATCCACACAGTCAAAGAGGTAGTCAATGAAGCAGAAGTAGATGTTTTTTCTGTAATTCCTTTGCTACATATTCATATATATATATATATAAATGTGTGTGTGTATATATATATATGTATATATATGTGTGTGTATATATATATATATGTGTGTGTGTGTGTATATATATGTATATGTGTATATATATATGTGTATATATATGTATATGTGTATATATATATATGTGTGTGTGTATATATATATATGTGTATATATATATATTCCTAGGCTATAGTCCTCTGTAAAGTCCCTGAACAAAACTGAAACTCATTTCTTATATTAAGCCTTATATTAAGCCTTTTCCTTTCAGTCAAGACCCACTAGATTTCAGTAGTAACCCCCACCTAAAATCATGATGTTCAAAAATGTTTCCAAATTGCCATTTGTCCCCCAGAAGTAAAATTACCTTCCACTCTAATCTTCCACTAAGAACAACTGATCTCAGAGAGAAGCTATATTTTAATTACCCCCCAAATTGTTTTAATCCTATTTTGTGTTGTTGTTGAATAATAGTATTGTCTGTTCATCTAATGAATATGTTCCTCACTTAATATTTATCACTTTTTATGTCATGGTAGCTGTGAGTGTAGCAGAAACCATCTAATTGGAAAAGATGGAGATAGGGTACAGAAAGAATGAAAAGCATAATGGAGAAAGTAGATGGCTGTTTAATCCTCAGGAGATTTGTAAAGTATTTCAGGGGTGGTTTATCACTGGAAATACCTAATAGTTGTATTCTAGAGGCATATATGATAATCAAGTCTTTCTTGGACTACATGATTGGAGCTCAATCATTTCATTCTTCATCTGAATTTTTAATAGAAGTTTTGAATGTTATGCATATATTAGGCATCCTTTTCTCATTTTCCAAATGTGTGAATTGAAGTAAATGCAATTCAGTGTTACCTGATTCTAAATGGCTCTATATCGTGTTGCATGAAACACTAAGACAACATAATGTTACATAATGTAAAGGACATGTCAAATTATGCTATCACTTTTTTCAATTTCAGGGACAGTTTTATAATATTGTTTAGATTTATAATGCTATATGAGTTCTATGAAGCAGAAGTGTCCCACTTCCTTTCACATACTTAGAAAATAAACATTGTGCCAGATTTATCTGTTCCCACAGCTGTGTGTTTGTAAATGTCAAAGCAAAACATGTTACTTTAGATCAGAATCTATTATCAATTCATGAAAATAAGTTGCATTTGTATAGTTACAAAAAAGGGACAGAAAGCAGAAAAAAAAATTCTTCTAGAACATAAAGCAATAATGAAGACAATCTGTATTTTACCTGTCTGTTACTAAGACTTTGCTTTCAAATTCCTTATGGTTGTTGGTGTCATGTTCAGTCTTTGAAAATCCAAGTAGGTTTCTATTACATTTTCTTTTAGCCAATGGAAATATTAAATACCATTGTAGTGTGAATTGTATTCAGCTTAGTTCTTTAGAGACTCTATTCCTCCTCCCTCATATATGACCAGTTGAAAGCAGCATTGCTGCTCATTGTGTGTGTGCGTTATGTGCTAAGTTGCTTCAGTCGTGTCTGACTCTTTGCGACCCCATGGATTGTAGCCTGCCAAGCTCTTCTGTCCTTGGGATTCTCCAGGCAAGCATACTGGAGTGGATTGCCATGCCCTCCTCCAGGGAAACTTCCTAACCCAGAAATCGAACCCGAATCTCTTATGTCTCCTGCACTGCAGGCAGGTTCTTTATCACTGAGTTGCCTGGAAGCCTGCTCCCCATTTCAAATTACTATTGGGTTGGCCAAAAGTTTGTTCAGGTTTTCCTGTAACATCATACAAAAAATTCGAACTTTTTGGCCAATCCAATATATGACCAGAGAGAGGAACAAGGATATAGTATTTTGAGAAACGGGAATTTAAAATGTTCATCAAAATAAATTCTTGAATTTCCTTTCAGTAACATTGGATTTCTTTCTGTTCCCCAAACCACACCTTGATTCCCATTTTTGACTGCATATTCACTTCCAGCTGAATATGTTCAATCTCAACTCTGATCACCTCATTCTTAATTTAAATACCATATTTTTCCTGGTGTCTTAAATAAGTTATAATTCCTCCTTTGCTGGGTCTGTCAGGCTGCAGTGCCTGTGAATAAGATTGTGCCTTCCCTTTTGCTAGTGGCTTTCATCCTCAGCACCTGGTTTTCCAGGGTTGATCACCCACCCCTGCAAGATTGTCCTCCTTCAGCTGGATGTAAGCTGGCTCACGGTGGATCTCTCTCTCAGTATTTCATATCTGTGTTGGGAGACAGTTCTCCAAGAGACTGCTGTGTTCTTGTGTGTCTTTTGAGCCTAGGCACCGTCTGTCTTTGTTCCAGACTACCTTTTCAAGAATGTTTGTATAGGGCGCACTCTTGGAAAACAGAGAATTTCTAACTCCAGGGCAAAGAGGAATTGATTTGTTGTTAAGTATAATAAAAATAATATCTGCCCCTGGGGTAAATATCATATAGAGTACCGTTAGCTGTGTTCTTTAAGCTCAGGGTTCCTCTCTTGTGATCCAGCCCAATGCCTTTGAAAGTGTGTTTTAGTTCTCTTGTACCACCCCGTGAGTGCTGGGGCTTGGGCAAGTAGTTCAAATGCTGATTCTCTGGCTATTACTATTTCTTTGACTAGTAAATCAGCTTTTGTCTTTGACTCAGGACTCTTGTTTCTCCTATTAGTTTACAGGGAATTGGGGCAGCATGCCTTGTTAGCTCAAAAGTAGGCTAAAGTCTCAGGTCCTTCACACTGTTGACATTCTTGTCCAGGGAAAATGTTAGCCTCAACTTCCTCACCTGTCAGGGGGTTATTACTCCTTAGACACTACCCTCTTGTCTCTCTTCTCTGATGCTTCCTGCCTTTAGATTCATCAGGTATGTGTCGCCTCAGAGTCAAATGAAATTTCAGACTCAAGGGAAACATCTCTGACTCTCCAAAATGGTTCTTTCAAAGCCTCTTCTTTCTAAGGTCATGCTGAAGGAAGCAGCATCCCCTCCCCTTGGAAGGCAGATTATATTATGGAAGTAATGCTCCAAAGAATCTTTTCAAAAATTTATTTTTTCTTCTCTAATCTGTTGAATTTTTATTTTCTTAATCTAAGAGTACCTAAGAAGGATCCAAAAATAATACAATTATTTTTTTGAAAACCTACATTGTGCCTTTTGATATACATCCTAACTGTTGTATTGGGTATCTATCACATTAAGGTCTTCACGGAGACTGAAGCAAGAAAAATCCTATTTTTAGTTTCTTTTTATGTATGGTTTAAAACATGCAGAAGCTTATTATATTGTTTAATAAAACATTTCTAAATAAGTTGCTGGAGCATTCATGGGAAATTTAAACATCAAATTCAGACAAGCATTCACACTTAGACATGAGCAGAGAGAGAGTGTAATGGGAGAGTTGAAGAGGAAATAACTTCAGCTGTATTTTAAGAGATGGGGCAGAAGTGGGGAGAATAGGTAAAACATGAAGATTTGACATAGAATGGAACTGTTAAATATGTAGTATTTGCTATTTTAATCTATTTACTGTTCTGTATCCTAGACAAACTTTAACAAGTAATAAGTAATGCTTATGGTACTGTATTTGCTTGATCATTTCAGAATTACTATTTGTTTTCCTAATAATTGTGTGACACTCTATCACGTTATATAGTCCTTGGAGCTCACTTTGTTTCTCAGAGTTCCTAATTCTCTAGTGTCTTTTGAGACTTAATGTTGCCATGGTTTAAGGCTGATGCCACCCAATCATCTTTTTTCCGTTAATTACATTCCTTCCTTATTCATACAAGGAATAAGGATGCCCTATTTGTTATTGTCATCATCCTCCTCAAAATCATCTAATATGAAGATAATAATAGTAAATGTTTTAAAATCCTTTCTTTTTGTTGAGGATGACTCTAAACAAATAGCTGATATTCATTTGTTTAATTTCGCTTGTAACTCTCTGTAAGGTGTGAGTCATTGTTGTTCACCTTTTACATAAAGACAAACAGACAGAGTACATTACACAAGGCTATACTGATAGTGTTAATCTGGGTTTGAACACGGGCAATATGGCTCCAGAGCCTGTATTCTTAATCACTATGGTATGGTGCCTTTTCATGTTATATAAATTGTCCAAATAAAACATAAGTGCAGGCACAATTCCTAAGCATTAGAATAATACATATACAGATAGCAAAAGCTGAAATTCCTTTGCTTACCAATTCTACTTCCCTCTGTGGAAGCAATCACTTGAACTTGTATCCTTAATTTTTATTAATCATACAAGCTTGCACTCATATATAGCAGAGATGTTTTCTGCAATCAGTAAGATCATGGCATAATGTTGTTCTACAATTTAAAATATGAAAATACATATTTGAAATCCTCATGTCCATGAACTTAGGACTGCCTAATGTTTTTAAGTATTTCTGAACAATCCAAATGTCAATGAACTATAAACTTATTCAAGCACTAATCTATTTATTGACATTCTGCTACTTCATCTAAATACATGCAGAAAATAATTATATCTTCAATGTGACTTACACTTATTTCATAACTGAAGCAGATATGTGTGTTAGATTCAGTTGAAAAAAATTATAGAGGGATATTAGGTGGTTCTCTCATATGCATGTTTCTTTGATGTCAAACACATGCTAGAAATACTAGGAGAAAAAATAGGATGCCTATGGATTGAGCAAACTTAGACCATGTGGGCTTTTTCCTAAGTTCTTGCCTCCCTAGACTGGAATGATCAGCCCAGTGTATACATCAATAACTATCACCAAAATATGCACTTATGGGGACCATTCATTAGCTGCCCTTAAGAGTAGTCAAGCTTAAGTGCTTGTCACATTGCCTTTTCAGAAACGTCTCATACTCCAAAGTTCAGTCTTGCAAGAATTTTGTCTGAATAGTGTCACTTGGGTACTTGGGTTCTTCATTTGCAAAGGGTTAAACTTTTGGATGAAGTACAGACAGTATCTCATGGATTGTCCTTGAGTAGGGGAACTTAACCTCTACATTATCTTTTGTCTTACAACCTATCAGTCTATCGTAGCTTTGTGCCAATTCGTGGTTGTCAAGTTCTTTAATATCCTTAGCCGAAAGGTGTTCTAATAAATAGATAATATTAACATAATAATGTGAATGACAATAAAGAGATAGGAAAAATGAACTCAGAGAACCTTTAGTTAGCTCATTTTAAAATGAAAATATCAGATGAAGATCCCTTATAAGCATCGCATTTGCATATAGAGTTATAAGGATTTAATAGTGAAACGGAGCACAGTAAAGCCTCACAGTTTTATCCAGAGACTTTCCATGTTTAAGAAAAGCCATAATACTGAGTTCTGTTCTTTTCTGTGGCAGTGAAACATGATTTAAATGAATTCTGAGACGGGATCTTTCTGCTAATTTCAGAAATAGATAGCATGTCTTAAGCAATTAAATAAAAATCCATTTTCCTTTAAGCTGATGGCAGAGGACAGGAGGGAGTCTTGTTTCAAAATAAGTTAAACATTTTCAAATATTTGTGCTTACCACTCTGACAACAATAGAAAATAAAGTTTTCACATACTACCAGCTCCTTCAAGTAGAAATACCGTGAGAATTTTCTTTACTTCACTAAAACTATCAGAAGCTAAAGAAAAATGGGCAGTATACCAGGTAATGAGACCTTATATTTGAAAAGAGTTTCAGATGGCTTACCAAAAATTTTCTGAATTATCTCATTTGAGCATACAAATTTATGATGTATTTAAACCAATTTAGATTGTATATTCTACTATTTTTCAATATGATCCTGTTTTTGCCAGTTTATTATATGAATATAAGGGTACATGTGTGTGCTCAGTCACTCAGTCCTGTGTGACTCTTTGCGGCCTCAAGGACTGTAGCCCGCCAGGCTCCTCTTGTCCATGGGATTTCTCAGGCAAGAATACTCGAGTGAGTTGCCATTTCCTTCTCCATGGGATCTTCCCAACCCAAGGATCAAACCCACATCTCCTGCATTGGCAGGTGGATTCTTTATCACTGAGCCACTTAGGAAGCTGTAAAAAGTATATAGGAAAACACTATTTTGAAATGGTAACAGACCAAATGATGGGAAGGTGTACTTGGAAACTTACCTCATGGAATTTGAAAACTTTTTAGAGTACAAGGGTTCACTATATGCTATTTAGGTTTAATTATCAATGCTTTTTTAGAAATAAGATTAAAGAACTAATGCTAATGGATACCACATGGTAGTTTAACTATTCTTGGTTCCATTAGCAACTCGGTGTTATTATAAAAAGAAAATAACTCTGGCTGTATTTCCACATCAGTGAAATGACAATAGCGTATTTTTTGCACCAATTTTTCTTTGTTTATTTTTGTTCTTTACTTCAGTGTGTTTACTGATCAAGGGAAGGTGTGTGTCTTGACTGTTTAGTATTGCTGTTTGTCCCTCATCTATTAGCCTTTATTTGTCTTTCAATGAACAGCCATCATAGGGCATTTATCATACAAGTGTGGCTACAGAAATTGTAGGGATTATCATGTTCCCTCAGGATTTTTGAGGCTTTCCAGGGAAAGCTTACAACTCCCCCATTTCTTTTCCACTACATTCTCCTAAGCATCCAGTGAGAGTAGCAATCTTCAGATTTCCTGGAGTCTCATTAATTTCATGCCTTTCCCAGAAATCATCCTCTTGTCCAAATCGTGACAATTCCCAACCTTCTTGGAGAAAGCAGTTTAGCTATTCTTCTCAAACTCTTATTTTGGAACTGGATCGATGCTGTTCTAAGCATAAATAGAGGTTTTGGTAGTGGTTTTGCTTGGTTTTCTTTGCCTCCTAAATGAAATATCAAAATCCTGCAAGTGGAAATTTACCTATCTTCAGTAAAATGAAGAGACCGTTGGCATTAAAAGAGCAATGAGTAGAAACCAAAAACCGTATTGACATGGGCTTCTATTTTTTGGCTTCTAAGAATTTAAGTTTGATAAATAATTACCCCTGCATATTTAAAGAGAAACTATATGATTTTGACATTAGGTCAGGTGGACCCAGGATCCTCACGGTATTCTGTTTCTCTTCCACGTCCCCCAGGTTCCTAGGGCTCCTGCGAGATCCCCAAGGGTTGTACTACCGGGCCTAAGACTGAATATGGGTGAAGATCACACCCGGATCTGTGGGGGATGCTCTTCTAAGAGCGCACAGACAAGACACACCTCAAGCAGAAGCTGGGATCTGTATACTGTCACAGAAAGACAATCCTCACAGAAAGCAATTAAGGACAGAGAGGGTTTTGCAAAGCAGCCCTGGGTCTTCACACAGCAAAGCTTTGCCTCCCCTGTCCCATTTGCTCCCACATCAGACAGAGGGTTTGTGTGAAAGGAAACCTTGCCTTTCTTTGTCCCTGGGAAACTGCCTATTTAGTCTCTGTAATCGTAATCGCTGTAGTGGTGAAGAATGAGGAAAGAGGCACGGAAAAGTCTGTTGATGCTATTTCATTAAAAATAAGATTACAACTTAAAAAGATCTGACAAAACTGAGTCTCAGTAAAAATGTATTGAGATTCTAAGTGGTCAGGAAAAGGGAGAGCATAAAAAACTCAATACTTATTAACAAAGTCATTTTCCTGTAAGAAAAGGGACTGGATATAATATACCTGGGGCAGACATTTGAGAAAACTGCTTTTAGGTCTTATTTCAACAAGTTGAAATTCAAGAGTAAATTGGTTATATAACTAAGGAAAGTGATCATGGGGAGACTGAAAATAAGTGTATTTTAATTTTTTTCCCTAATGCAAATGTAGAAAATAAGTCCTGACAACTGAGAATCTTGGTGCAAGTTTAATAGTCTCTGAGGTGTTTATTATTTTCACTGTCCTATCAAATGACTTTCTGTTTCTTTTATCTTGAATTTGAGAGCCCTTTCTTAATTCTCTATAGCCCCAGGAAATCTGTTTTTGGATCTGGTTCCATTTAACTGTGCCTCAGATTCGCTTAATTAGTACTTTCCTTAACTAGCCATCAACACTGTAAACTCATCCGGAACACTTTGGGTTCTGTTTCTCAGGATGCCAGCTCTCTCCCGATTATGGGTGACATGGAGGAGCATTTAGATAGTGAGACCAATTCCCAAAGATGTATAGTAGTGACAACAGTTAGTGGAAAGGTGCTCCTAAAGTTCAGACATTTGGATGCAGGAGTCAGGGGTCAAGGATTATGCTCTGAGCACTCTACCTTATTAAGTCAAAAGTAGTTGCACTGGTGCAAAGACTCAAGCAGTGGTCACCCAGAGAGGATAGGAGGGTGCAGGAGAGAAGCCACTGGGATTTCCTGTTAGCTGTGTTCAGTTATGGAGTTAAGGAGTTTATTCTCAGCTACAGAGCCTAGGGAGTGAGCTGGAAACACAATAGCATGCAGAGATACCACAAGGTTCTTCTAAGCCCTGGACCAAGGCAAATGATGGTCTGAGGTTAAATGACTCAATCAGTGAAATAGCTGCAGCTGGTTGATGGACGGGATAGGAGTGATTTTACTTAGAATGAGGTATGTTGCAGGTGGGAACAAATAAAGCATTAGGTGCAGAGCTACTGTCATAAAAAAAAAATTACTCTGAAAGGGAGAAAAATTTCCGTTTTAGAGAAGACTTGGGTCTTAGTGATCGTGAAATACATACTTTTGTTATCATACTACACTAAAGTTTATTATATAGGCTTTTGTGATGAAGGGCTTCCCTTGTGGCTCACCTGGTAAAGAATCCACCTGCAGTGCAGGAGACTTGGGTTTGATCCCTGGGTTGGGAAAATCCCCTGGGGAAGGGAACAGCCACCCACTCCAGTATTCTTGCCTGGGGAATTCCATGGACTGTATAGTCTATGAGGTGGCAAAGAGTCAGACAGGACTGAGCAACTTTCACTTTCGGTTTGTTATGAGACTGCTTAATCATTCAAATCTATTTCACTTTCCTCCTATGCTTTTAGTTACACAGGACACTACATTTCCTAACCTCCATGGCAGTTGGTGAAGCTTTGTGACTGAAGTCTGTAATTTCATCAGCAAGGATACAGAGAACACTGGGTTTCCATGGTGACTCAGCAGTAAAGAATCCACCTGCCAATGCAGGAGATGCAGGTTCAATCCCTGAGTCAGTAAGATCCCCTGGAGAAGGAAATGGCAACCCACTCCAGTATTCTTGCCTGGGAAATCCCATGGGCAGAGGAGCCTGATGGGCTACAGTTTATAGGGTCACAAAGAGTAGGATATGCCTTAGTAATTAAACAACAACAATACGAAAGAACTAGTAGGACAGCCGGCATCATCTACTTTAGTAATTTCAGTTACAGTAATTTCTACTTTTAAAATACACTGTCGGTAAATCGATGGAGATAGGGAAGAAAAGAATGAAATATGCATCTATTTGTACTGTGTGTCAAAAGCAGAGTGGAAAGTTAATCATCAGATGCCTTTTTTAGCATTTATGGTGAGGATCACAGGTGACTCCTAATTGGATAGGCTCATAGAAAGATAAATCAGCACAAAGATGTGGTTCAAAATATTTTCTCAACTAGGCTGGGTCCTGTATGGTCAGGCCACTCAAGGTGACTGTTCTCTTGCTCTCTGTACATCTGCTTGACCAAGGCCTGCTTCATGTACATCCTCTTCACATGACTAATCTTACTACATACTTGCTCCAGGCCCCATTTGGTGATTGTTTTAATCAAAGGGGCGGTGAAAGGCATGCCCCTTTGCTGGTTTCCCTGGTAACTGGTGAGCCCACCTGATATCTATTCCCCCTGTAACTGGCAATCTGGCAATCTCGCCCTCACCCCAGCAAAGACAGCTGCCATGTCCGGCCCACCCTCTACTGCACATCGTGGGGTGTTGCTCCAGGACCTTGCTTCAGACATGTAAGCTCCCCCATCCATTAAACTACTGATATTTGTTTTCTCCTCAGTTGCCCAAAACTCAGCTAAGAAAGAAAACAGTTGTGTCATGCCAAGTCATAATTAGCTTAATGTTTTATTGGGTCACTTTTTCAATAGCCTCTATCCATTAAAGTTATTTTGGTCTCCAAATATGTACATATGTCCTTAGAGGTTATCCTAGAATAGCAGGAGATAGTTCACAAAGTTTGAGCTGTTGAATTTGATGTTTTGAATTAAACAAAAATCAAAGCAAATATGTGAATATGAATTTCGGATTGGTTTAGATAGAATGCCAGAGAAGGCAATGGCACCCCACTCCAGTACTCTTGCCTGGAAAATCCCATGGACAGAGGAGCCTGGTAGGCTGCAGTCCATGGGGTCGCTATGAGTCGGACACGACTGAGCGACTTCACTTTCACTTTTCACTTTCATGCATTGGAAAAGGCAATGGCAATCCATTCCAGTGTTCTTGCCTGGAGAATCCCAGGGATGGGGGAGCCTGGTGGGCTGCCGTCTATGGGATCGCACAGAGTCGGACACGACTGACACGACTTAGCAGCAGCAACAATAGATAGAATGCCATTGGAAACAATTCATTGGTATCCCAGCTTTATAGCAGTTGAAGACCTTTACTCAGGGCTCAGTGAGGTCTCTTGTTTTGGGCGATGAAGTGAAGGTAAGGGAGGAAGACATGTCAAGAGCAAAAAAAATATGTTCCTTTACCTTATGCATTTTTATAACCCATGCCATATTTGATAGTGTTAACTGACCTCTGCTTATTACAGTAGATGAACTTAAACTCCTTTCTTTGGGGGTAGGATGAAGTCTCAGTTTTTATATTCTAGTACAGGTATTGAATTTGTTTGCACACTCAAGGTCAGCACCCTGTGTCACCTTGCACACTCGGGCATTTACTCTGAAATCACCCAAGTGCCTATGATTTTTGTTCTGTGTTCAGACTGCAGCTGGCTTTCTTCCACTCACTTTGAGTGTTGAACAGACGTGTGATTGCCTTCAATCAGAATAAATAAGGAGATTACTGTGGCTCAACAAATAAATTATGGGCTAAGTCCTGTCATAATAATAGTTTTCATTTTTATAACAGATTGACTTGGGAGATCTTGAAGAATTTGCAAATATGGTTTCCCCTGTTTTGCTGATAGGAAAATAGTCCCTGGCACCAGTTTAGAATTACAAATGTCAGGGACCAAAGTTTAAAACCAAAAACTCACATTTTAGAGATTTGGACTCTGTGCATTAGAGCAAGATGATAAGACGTGACCAGGATCTACATCCTTCTGTCATTGGGAGGAGGTGGATTTGCTGAGTCTGCTAAAGAAATACTTGACAAAGAATTATTGTTTCCTGTGTTGAAACTTCAAAAGCATTTAGAAAATGCGGAATGTGAATCCTAAAAAATAACAGCAGAGGGTCATATCTAACTGCCATCTCCTAGGAAAATCTGGAAGCACATTTACCACTTTGAATAAACACTTTTATTTATGGAGCACAATCTATCTGTCAACACACCAAGAGGCTCTGCTTGGTTAAATATTCTAATACAACTAGCAAGCTAATGTAATTGGCTGGCCTTAATAGACCTCAGCTCTACAGGCAGTATCACTAAAATTAACAGTTATGCTGGAGATGGGACCAAGAAGCTGCAAATGAAGCCAGATGTGCACACAGAGGGGCTCTAGACTCATCGGGATTTCCTGGGGGAAATAGTCATTAGACTGCACATCTGGCAGAGTTCTTCAGAAACCTGTGCCTCCTAAATGATCCTTTGGTACATGTGTTTGAAAATACTCCCCACCTCACATCCATTTGAAAGGCAAACATACGTATGATCTTAAATTAATATTTTCACTAAAAGCATTGTTCAAGACAACATGATAGCTTCCTAAAAGGAAGAGGAATGGAAACCCTCCCTATCTCCTACTGTTAAAGAAATTAAAAAGTCATGTACAGGAGTAGATTAAAGAGGGTTGTCAACTCCCTGACACTGTGCTTATCGAGAAATGGAGGTCTGTGTTTCTTCTCCTTAAGTATGAGGAGGCCCTGTGACTGTGTCAGCCAATAAAATATCGCTAAGTGATTTTGTGTCAGTTTTCAGACTCAGGCTATAGACGTGGCAAGTGTCCATTTTGTATCTCTCAGACAGTCACTTTTGGAACCCAGGTGTGAGGAAACCAAAGCAATGTCATTGGACAGGCTCCTGTAGAGGAGCTGAGGCCCCAGATCACAGTTCTAGATGAGTTGTTTTTTTGTTTATTTTTTTTTAATTGGAGGATAATTTCTTTACAATGTTGTATTGGTTGCTGCCCTACAAAATGATTTTGCCATGAGTGTGTATATGTGTGTGTGTGTGAATATATATATATATTCCCACCACTCCCTCTCAACCCACCCCTCTAGGTCTTCACAAAGCATAGGGATGAGCTCCCTGTGTTACACAGCAACTTCCCACTAGCTATCTATTTTACATCTGGTAATGTATATATTTTAATACTACTCTCTCAATTGATCCCACCCTCTCCTTCTCTCACTGTGTCCACAAGTTCATTCTCTACGTCTGCCTCTCTATACCCACTTTGGAAATAGGTTCATCAGTACTATTTTGCTAGATCGCATATATATGCATTAATATACAATATTTGTTTTGTTTTTCTGACTTTACTCTGTATAACAGGCTCTGTATAACAGGTGGAGCTCCCCCCTCTGCCTCAGTTCAATTGACTTAAATTCATTCCTTTCTCTGTCTGAGTAATATTCCCTTTTATATGTGTACCATAACTTCTTTATCCATTCTAGATGAGTCTACATTAACAGCCGGTAGGAAAGTGCTATCTTTGAAGCCGTCCCTCTACCCTGATCCAGCTGTCCTAGCTGATTTCATATGGAACAGAGATGAACTGTCTCTGTTGGAGCCTTGCCCACCTTGCAAAATTTCGACTCAAATGATTTAACATTATCATTTTAAGCCATAAGGTTTGGGGACATTGTTAAAGCAAATGGTAGATAATTAGAATGCTCAACAAGGAAATGTATCGGCAAACTGATATTTTCTTTTACTTCACAATTTCTATTGCTTTTCTTGATCTGAAAATACATTTCCCCCAGTAAAGTATTCACCAGCTGTTTTCTCCAGGTCTGTGTTCCTAGTCAATAGTTTAGAATCTCTTTTTAAAACTTGATTCCCAAACACGTTAGGTCTCTAATTTATCTGCTGCCATTTACTCTCTGGATATACATCCCTTTTCTTGGCTTTCTGAAATTCTCATCAGGGTAAAGACCGCTGACAGCACCTTCACTCATGATCACAGAGAATGCAGAGAAGAAAAGCTTCTTACAAGAATTAAAAGGGATTTAACTATGTTATTAGTAATTGAAGTATTTTTTTCTTTGTGTGTTTTCTTTTTTATTGAAGTATAGTTGATTTATAATACATTAGTTTCAAGTGTACAGCAGAAGGGTTTAAGTGTTTTTAAAGATTATACTCCATTAAAGTAATTACAAGATAATGGCTATAATTCCCTGTGCTATGCAGTATATCTTTGCTTCTTATTTATATTTTACCTAGTAATTAGTATTTTGTAAAATCTCATACTCCAGTAGCTTGTTTTCTATATGAATGAGTCTGTTTTGTCTTGCTATATACATTCGTTTTATTTTTCAGATTCAATATATTACTGATACCACATAACATTTATCCTCTGTGTCTGTCATTTCACTAAGTATAAAATATTCTGTGGGTCAGTCAATGTTTCTACAAATGGCTGAATTTCATTCTTTTTATGGCCGAATAATATTCCATTGTGTGTGTGTGTTTGTGTGCATACATCTCACTTTTCTGTATCCATCCTTTTGTTGATGGATACTTCAGTTGCTTCCATATCTTGACTTTTAGAAATAATGCTGCTGTGAACACTGGGGGACATATGTGTTTTCAAAAGGGTGTTGTTTTTTTCTGCCTATATACCCAAGAGTAGATCGTTGAATTGTATGGTAATGTTTTGTTTGTTTGTTTTCTGAGGTACCTCTATATTGTTTTCCATAGTAACGGCACCAATTTGCATTCCCACCGTGTAGGAGTGGGAATGTGTAGGAGTGTTCCCTTTTCTGTGCATCCTCTCCAACATTTTTTACTTGTAGATTTTTTGATGATAACTATTTTGACAGGTGTGAAGTAATATCTCGTTGTTTTGCGTTTCTCTGATGACTAGTGATTTGAACATCTTGTTATGAGCCTGTTGGCCATCTGTATGTCTTTTTTTTTTTTTTTTTTTTTTGGTATGTCTTTTTTGGAAGAATGACTATTCAGATCTTGTGCCTATTTTTTGATTGATTGCTTGGATTTTTTTTTTTTGATATTGTGTTATATGAGCTGTTTATATATTTAGCGTATCAACCCCTTGAAGTTTGCTTATTTTTTTTTTTTTTTTTTGCCTTGGAGATAGAGCAAAAAAAATATTTCTACAGTTTATTTTAAATTGCCTATGTTCTCAAGTAGGCATTTTAATATTTCAGATCTTATATTTAGGTCTTTTTGTTGTTGTTAATATTTATTTATTTATTTGACTGCTTTGGGTCTTAGTCGAGGCATGCGGGCCCTTCATTGCAGTGCGTGGGCTTCTCTCTAGTTGTGGCATCAGGGCTCATTAGTCGTGGTGCATGTGGGGCTTAGTTGCCCTGTAGCATGTGGGATCTTAGTTCCTTGACCAGGGATCAAACTCATGTCCCTACCTTGGAAGGCAGATTCTTAACCACTGGACCACCAGGGAAGTCCCACACACTATGTCTTTTGATTAGAGCATTTAATCCATTGATAATTAGAGTAATTATTGATAAGTATGTACTTACTGCCATTTTGTTACTTGTTTTCTGGTCATTTTTGTATTTCTTCTATGTTCGTCTCTTTTTATTTTGCTTGTTCCCTTTCATTTGATGGTTTTATTTAGTAGTATACTTGTGTTCCTGTTTTTAGTTTTCATGTATCTGTTGGAGGTTTTTATTTGTGGTTACCATAGGAGTCATATATGTTTGGGCTATAACTGTATCTTCTTGTTTGAAACTAATAGTCATTTAGTTCAAACACATTTCAGAAGATACACATTTTTCTCCCCTCCCTCACATCGTGTTCCTGATATCATATTATATCATCTTCATGGTTATCCTTTTACTATGTATTGTAGTCATAGCTGCTTTTACAATGCTTGTTTTTTTTTTGCTACAATCTTTGTGTTTTTTGTTTTTTATATCTTTATAACTTTGTGTTTAACCCATGATCAATCCTGAGCCCTTACTATATATTTGCCTTTCCTTGTGGGATTCTACCTCTCCTATTGATTCTTTCTTCTTCCCCACTTAGATGAGAGCTGTTAACATTTCTTTTAGGGTTGCTTTTGTATTGAGGAAATTTTTTAGTTTTTGCTTGTCTGACAAGTTCTTTGTGTCTCCTTTATTCTAAAAGATAATCTTATTGGGTAGAATGCCTCATTTGCAAATATTCCCCTACAGCACTTTGACTATCTCACACAGCTCCCCTCTGGCCTGCAATTTTTCTGCAGAGAAATAAGCTAATAGTGTTCTGCTAATTCCTTTGTATGTGACTCTTTGTTTAATTCTTTATCTTTAAATTTGCCATTCTAATTATGATACTTTGGGCTTGGATCTGCTTAGGCTTATCTTGTTTGGGGACCTCTGTGCTTCCTGTAGTTGGATATCTGTGTCCTGTTTTAGGTTTGTACCACAGTTTCTTTATCCATTCATCTGTCGATGGGCATCTAGGTTGCTTCCATTTCTTGGCTATTGTAAATAGTTCTGCAATGAACACTGGGGTACATGTGTCTTTTTAAGTTTTGGTTTCTTCAGTGTATATGCCTAGTAGTGGGATTACTGAGTCATATGGTGGTTTTATTCCTAGTTTTTTTAAGGAATCTCCATATTGTCTTCCATAGTGGCTGTATAATTTTACATTCCCACCAACAGTACAAGAGTGTTCCCTTTTCTCCACACCCTCTCTAGAATTTATTGTTTGTAGATTTTTGATGCTGGCTATTCTGACTGGTGTGAGGTGATTACCTCATTGTAGTTTTTATTTGCATTTCTCTAATAATGAATGATACTGAGCATCTTCTCATATGTTTATTAGCTGTCTGTATGTCTTCTTTGGAGATATGTCTGTTTAGGTCTTTTCCCCACTTTTTGATTGGGTCATTTGTTTTTCTGGTATTGAGTTGTATGAACTGCTTGTATAATTGGAAATTAATCCTTTGTCAGTTGTTTCATTTGCTATTATTTTCTCCCATTCTGAGGGTTGTCTTTTTACCTTGTTTATAGTTTTCTTTGCTGTGCAAAAGCACTTAAGTTTAATTAGGTCCCATTTGTTTCTGTTTTTATTTCCATTACTCTAGGAAGTGGATCATAGAGGACCTTGCGCATCCTCACTGCTGCCAGCCCCCTACTTACCCCTGGAATGTTTGTCGTAGCTTCCATCCGCAGGTCCTGCCTTGCATTGCAGGCCAAAGCTTGCTGGGAAGGGGATTGTGTGGTGTACTTTTCTCAGCTACTGACCTTGCCCTCTGCTTAGTGGAGACTTTTGTGTGCTTCCCTTGGCACTCTGAGTTTGCCCTCTGTGCCATGGGGCTTGTGTGCACATCTCTCGGCTCCCAGAACCCGCTCTCTGGTTGAGGCCAAGGTCTGTGAACTGCTTATAAGCTGAGAAGTGCAGCTTTCTTTGTATTCTGCCCTCTGGGTCCCCACCTTGCCCAGCTCTCAGAGATTTTGAAGCTCCCCCTTGGTCCTACCTGAGAGGGAGCTTCCCAGGGCCTGGAAATTCTTCCTCCTTAATGACTCTCTCCCTTGAGGCACAAGCTACTATCTAGAAGTTCTCTCTCTTTTGCCTTTTTATGTCTTTATCCTTTCTCGTACATCATTCCAGGGAGCTTAGACTGCCCCTATGGAGGCCTGGGGTCTTCTGCTGTTGCCTAGAGGTTGCTTTGTAGAAGTTGTTCCATATCTTGATGAGTTTTAGATGTATTTGTGTGCAGAAGGAAATGGCAACCCACTCCAGTATTCTTGTCAAGAGAATCCCATGGACAGAGGAGCCTGGTGGACTGCTGTCCATAGGGTCGCACAGAGTTGGACACGACTGAAGCGACTTAGCGTGCATGCATGCAGTGGAGAAGGGAATGGCAACCCACTCCAGTATTCTTGCCTGGAGAATCCCAGGGACAGAGGAGCCTGGTGGGCTGCCATCTGTGGGGTCGTACAGAGTCAGACACGACTGAAGCATCTTAGCAGCAGCAGCAGCAGCAGCAGATGTATTTGTGAGAGCCTGGGGATCTCCCCATCTGATTCTTCCACCATCTTCTCACAATACTCTCAATGTTGGTATTCTTAATTTATCTGAAATGTCTCTTAAACAGGTTTCATTTAAAAAAAAATTAATATTCTGATGAGATAATTTCCATTATTTTGTCTTTCAGATCACTTATGCGTTCGTCTATATAAGTTAGTCTGCTATTCATTCCTTCTAGTGTGTTTTTATTTGAGGTATTAAATTCTTTATATCAGGTTGGGTGTTTTTTATGTCTTCTAGTTCATTGTTAAATATTCAGTGTGTAGATCTCGTGTCTTCCTTCATTCAGTTCATATTTTTATTACCATTTCCTTGAATGTATTCTCTTAATCTGGTTGATCATTTATTTCTGTTTCATTATTTGCTTATCAGGAGTTTGCATTGCTTTTTAAGTTGAGACCAGTTCCTCTCCCTTTTCATTTTGCTTAATTCTTTTTGCCTCTATTACAGTCTTAAAAGGGTTTTCGTGTGTCTTTGTGGGTGTCCCTGTACAGACTGCTTGTCCCCAGTGCCACTGGTGAGAGAGCTGAATTTGACATGGACACCAGTCATGTTTTTCCTCACGGCTTGCTGGTAGCTTTCACCTCAAGTCATCAGAAGGGCTGGAGATAGATGGGCTAGACTTTAGCTGGGTGTGAGGCAGGGCTTCCCCTCTGCTTCGTGGCCATCACCACCCTGTCAGAAGTGGGTGCTAAGTCCACGTTGCTGGAGCAGAAGCTCTGAGGGTTATGCCTCAGTTGCTTCTCTTTGTTTAAGTGTATGTTTTCTGCTTTCCCCACACTGTGACCCTTGCCTCAGCAAGGTGTTATGGGGGGCTGGGGGTATGTAGAAATAAATGGGGCCTGTGTGGGGCTACTGGCCTGTGTTGGCTCCAGACAGAGGTCTAAGTGGTTTTCATTGAGCTACCTGTGTAGATGACTGTGGTTGGTTTACCTCATTCCACTCAGACTCAGCCTAGGGTGCAAGTCCCCTTTGTCTCTCACCGCTGATCACTGCCTCCCACCCCTGCCTGGTTGTGGGGCTACATTGCGGGGCTGTGGGCACCAGCAAGGACTCTCAGCATACATCACTGGGTGAGCTGTGATGGAGTGGCTGCTGTCAGAGATCTGGGCTGTTTCTAATGCACTGCTTAATTTGTGCCAACAGTGCTCGTCTCCACCCACTCAAGTTCTTCTTCAGGCCAGGTAACCTCTGTGTCCATGATCAAGTATTCTTCCTGGTCACGACTGCCCCATATCCAGCTCTGCTCTGTGATATGACATAGTTCTGCTCAAACAAGGTTAGATTGTTCACTTGACTTGGGTCATGGGAAACCTATCATCCGATAGAGCAGACCTCTCTCTGCCTTGCCGGAGGGCAAGCCAGCATCCCTGTGTTCCTCCTCAGTAGTAGACTCCAGGTTTCCTTCAGTCTCTTTATTCATCCCTGAGGTCTTCCAGCCAGAAAAGTGGGCTTGTCTGTCCTGCATAGGACCTCAGGCTTATGGTTCTCACCACTCATTCCCAAGGGCAGCTGTATGCCCATGTATTCTCCCTTTTCTTCTGGGTCCCCTCCTGGGGTACAGGTCCCAGCTTAATTGCTTTTCTCCCCTTCCTACATGGTTGATTACATGTGTATCATTCTTATAGCTTTGGTTGTACAGAAGTTCTACTGCCAGTTTCCAGTTAGTTTCCAGTGAGAATTGTTACACATGTAGATACATTTTTGATTCATTCATGTGGGGAAGTGAGTTCCATATTCTCTTACTCTGCCATCTTTTTTTTTTTTTTCTAATTTGTTTATTTTTTGACTATACTGGGTCTTCATTGCTGCACCAGCTTTTCTATAGTTGTGGTGCACAGGCTTCTCATTTCAGTGGCTTCTCTTATTGTGGAGCACAGGCTCTAGGGTGCATGGGCTTCAGTAGTTCTGGTTCTTGGGATCTAGATCATAGGCTCACTCAGTAGTTGTGGTGTATGGGCTTAGTTGCTTCGAGGCATTTGGAATCTTCTTGGATCAGGGATCGAACCTGTGTCTCCTGCATTGGCAGGCAGATTCTTGACCACTGAGCCACCAGGGAAGCCCTTACTCTGCCACCTTGATCAATCTATATCGCTTTATGTATTTCTATAAGATGTGAGACATCTTTGAAGACTATTCACTGTCTGAGCCACCAGGGAATCCCTTTGAAGAACACAGTTACATGTATAAATTATTACAATGATAACATTCTTACTAAATTAATAGGATTCATCTCTACACTTGTACCCTGAATCTTGGCTCTTATCGATTCTTTGTGAATTATGACTTCCTCCATGTCCAACTTCTCTATCTAATGACATGTTCAAGTCTTTACCTTATTTTAAGTAAACTGATTCCTCCCTCAGCCTAGTTTCATAGATTTATTATCAACATTTTTAAAAGAGTAATTTCTGCTCTTGATTTATCTCCCCTATTTCTGTCACCATTTCACTGACATAACTCTCAATGAGTCACCAATGGCCCTTTATATTCTGAGCCTAAAGGATTCTTTAGTTCCAGTATAATCTTCTGCATAGTAGTTAACATTGATAACCGTTTCTTCCTTCTTAAAATACTATTTCTTTGACCTCTGTAGCATTGCTGTCACCACATTTTCTCTTATTTCTGTGACTGCTCCTCCTTCAATTTTTTATTCCCGTCAGATTCTTTTCTCTTTCTAGATGGTCCTCTTTATACCTGTGGCAAAAAAAAAAAATTGCTCTGTGGGTCAGAACTCTCTGTTGAGTTCCAAACATTTATAGCTATTTTCCTACTGGATGTGTCCACCTTTCCCTTATTGAACTGGCATTTTTCTCTTTTCCACTTCTGACCAAACTGTCCTATCTTTTATGTTACCAATTTCGGTGAGTGACAACATTTTCATTTGTCAAAGAAAAACCAGGAATCAAGTTTGATTCTTCGCTCTCTGTTACATCTCCCTAGTTCAATCAATCACTAAGGGCTGCTTTTCCCATGCTCTTTAACTCACCCAACTGTCCACTACTTTCCAGTTGCATGTTCGAGCCCTAGCTTAGGCAGTCATCACCTGATATCTCTTACCCTGTCCCTCTGACTCCTTTATTGATCACTCCAGTCCATTTTTTTTCCATTCCACTCAAAATAATCATTCTAAAATGCCATTCCCATAGATCAAAATCTTCTCTGATACCTATCTCTGATACCTATACCCCGTTTGAATGTAGGATCTTTCATATTTTCTGCTTCCCAGAGTTCCTTTCACTCTGCTTGCTTTCATTGGCTGTGGACTTTGCCATTCAAATTCCTTTTCTAAACCATCATTGAAAAACACCAGTTTGTAGTTCAAGTCACTGTGATAAATGGCAGAGGGCTAGGTTAACTTTCTTCATAGACTGCTTTTCTGTGACACTCTGGGCAAACCTCAAGCCATACCACATATAAAATGAGACCAAAATCATTTGAACTTTGACACAACATCTCTTAAGAATCCCACCTGCTAAATTTAGAGCACCATTTATTTTGATTAAATATCCCTTTTGAACCACATCCTTCTGTTTTTCTCTGTGAGACAGTTCTTAACTACATTTTGCTGAACGATAGCAGCATGTGCCACGTTAAATTTTTCTTTGTCTTGTTTCTCTTTTCAAACTAAAGTCAGTCTGTTTCTGGAAGTTGCTTGTCCATTGACGGGACATACTAGGACCCTGTGATAATCTAAATCCATTTTCATCCAAGTAAGAATGTATTCATTCTTTTTCATTTTCAGTGAGAGTCAACAAATGCTGGCTGTTTTGTGGGTGTAATCTGATCTGTAAAAGACAAATCTGTATGTGTATTTACTTTTTTTCAGGTTTGTCCAGTTCAGAATGTGTAGTGGCAAGTTAAAATAAATCTTCTCACTGAATTTTTGTTTACTCTTAGAGCTCAGGGTTTTAAATCAATGTTTTTAAACAATTCTAGTTACACTCCAGTGCAATAGCAAAGCCCAAGGAAAAGCTCAAAACAACTCAGCTTCCACTTATTGATTTACAAATTGAGTAGCTGATCTCATAAACAATGCATAGAGCCATAGTCTGACTCAGATTTCTCTAAGCTTAAGTTTTGCTTTTAATATCCTCATAGAATGATACTGTGCTAGTTATAAATGTTTAAAAAAAGTTTTAGACGTAATTCCTCACTATAGAAAGTAGGAAATACAAAAAAAGTGAACAAAAATTAAAATTTTACATATTCTTTATGTATTAAAAATAAGATCTGTTAACATTTTTAGTGCTGTCTTTTAGCTAAATATAATTTCTATCACGTAATATGTACTCAATAAGTATAATAAAGGTTTTTGAATGAATGGAGAAAAGCATATAAATGTAAATAATGGTATTTTCTCATGTCCTAAAGTTGTTCCTTAATATGACACTAACAAAAGCATGCTCTCCATTATATAAGTGATAATTTTCCTATAGGTAACATTTTTTTCTATTATTAGGCATCTAAATAATTCCATATTACAGATAAGAGTAATTATGAAATAACTTGGGCTATAGCTTATCTGCATTTTAAAATAAATATTTTCTTGTCTATTATGTTTGAATATGTTTAAAAACTTGTTGATATATATATCAAATTGCTTTACAGAATGATTGTATTTAATTCAAACAAAAAATGGTTGAGAATATCTGTTGCATAGTAATTTTATTATATTAAACATTGTTATTTTAAAATATGAATTTCATGGCACAGTCATTTTGTATTATTTGAGTTACAATATTTTTTTAGTACTATAGTTAAACATTTACCAATACTTTGACTTCTGTGGGTTTTCTGTGTGAACCTACCGACAAGATTTTTTTTCTAACACTTAATAGACACCAGGGACTATCCTGAGTGTTTTACATTTATTGATTTACTTGATCCTCACAACAACTTTTTAAATCATGAGATACCCCTATAATCCCCATTTTACAGATGAAGGAAATAGATCACTGGAATGATTTCTGATGTTGTCTAATAAGATATAATAAGATATTTTTTGTTATGGATTTGTAGAAACTGTTTGAATATTTAAAAATATTAGCCAGGGTAGAGAGATGTATTTAAAATGGTTCCCTATTACATGAATTGTCTTTGGTTAGTTTTACCAATGCATTTTATTTTGTAATTCAGTCATTATACCATCAAGTTCATTAAAAGTTTGAGTTCATAGGGTTAATTATACATTATCCCTATAATTTATGGGTTTTTTTTTGTTTTATTTTGTCTCTTTGTTTCTTCTGTTTATTTATAACTCTTATCCATTTGGAAATTATGTATTATGTTAAGTGAGAATCTCACTTTATTTTCCCTCAATAATCAATAAATTCTGTACTGATTTGTAATACTCTATAAAGTATACTGAGCATATGTACATATCCAGCTTCAATGAAAAAAAGTTTTTTTCTCTTACCATATATGATCATTATGTAGCATCTGGATATATTATGCTCTCTTACACAGTAGCATGAATATGTATCTAACTTTTGACATTTATTTGTTCTATTAAAAACTTCTTTAGTTGGTGCCACTTATAAGTAATTCTGAAACAAAATGAAAATTTACGATCTATATATTTACATGATTTAATCTTTAATCAGTTATAGCTCTTTCATGCTTCAGTTATGTCTTAGATGAGCCAAGTCAACATTCATTTTATGGCCAACATCTAAATGCTTGTAAGAATGCATGGGGGTGTGAAAGTTTTTATATGGCAAATAGAAAGTCGATAAAGACAGTATTCTTGCAAATTTCAAGACATCTAAAAATGCCCTCCATTGTTATTTAATGGGATTTATTTGATTAGTGTCTATTTAAAATTTGTGGATTGTATTCTAATTGTCACTGTTCAAAGCGTACTTCTCATTGACAGTGTGTACATGTCATTATAGTTCAGTAAAGATAGACTTTGATCATATAAAATGTTTTTCAAGAAATAATGATAAGTAATACATTGATTGTTTGTCTGCTTTATAATAGATATTGTGCTAGATTTTTACGATATAAACTTTATATCACTTTCGTCAGTTTCATTTTTCATAACTACTGTAATCCTAGGTATATTTGTAGATACAGATATTAAAACATAGAGAAGTTAAATAAAGAAGTAGATTATAAAAGAAGGAATATCTCAAACACCCTAACTTTATACCTCAGGGAGCTAGAAAAACAAGTCACACTCAAATTTACAAGAAGGACAGGAAAAAAAAAGGCAAGAGTACAAATAAATAAGATAGAAAAACAAAAGAAAAAAATAATTGAAACCGAGTTGGTGTTTTGAAAAGATAAACAAAATTAGCAGAACTTGAGCTAGACTGACTAACAAACAAAGAGAAGAGGTTAAATAAAATCCAGTGAAAGAGACATTACAACTGATGACACAGAAATTAAAGTGATTATAAGAGATTTTATGCCAACAATTTGGAAATCCCAGAATAAATGAATAAATTCCTAGAAATGTACAATATGATAAAATTAAATCATAAAGAAAGAGGGCAAGCAAACAGATCCACAACTAATATGGAGATTGTATCAGTATTCAAAAACCTTCCTATAAATGAAGAAAACCCTGGGATTGGATAGCATCACTATTGAATTATACCAAACATTCAAAGAATCCTTTGAATCAAGTCAGTCCTTTTCAAACTCTTCCAAAAAAGTCACACTACTCTAAGTGAGAGTTACTTATAAAGTAGTAGTTTCTAAAGTATTAATAGCTGATTACCAAGATCATTAAAGAGTTTTGAAAAGACAGAGATTATTAAGTCTCTTCCCCAGAGGTTATGATTTAAGTTGAGGCCTTGAATTCAGCATTGTAAAAGTCTGACTGACGCAGAGTTGGTTTTCACTAATGTGATCACCTCTTATGGACTGTTGTCTCTTGTTGAGAGAATGGTGGGCCGGTGCTGGTCACATGTGATACTTCATGTTTTCTTCATCTTTCATCTAGTGATTCAACACCTTTCCTCATTTTCAAGCTGTATTGAGATATGTCTAGATTTACCTAAGAGTCTTGCTGAAAATACTCCTCAAGAATCACTTCTGGGTTTAGGGATGGCTTCCTGAGTACTTCTTAGATCTTTTTGTTGTCTACCATAGGAATTGACCTATTTCTCTAAACCATTGCTGTAGAAAAACTGCAGCTCTTTCTTCTCATAACTATCTTTCTTTTACAGTCTGAAACCAAATGATATAAAATCTTCTCCTTCCCATACAGTAGCTATTTAGGAATGAACACATTTTCAAGTTTATTGTCTGTTTCCTTTTCAGAGTTTTCACTAACAATAACATGTAGAGAACAAAAAGAATGAAACAAAGTTCACCAACACTTTAAGATCACCTATCCAAGTTGTCTTCCCAGTGTAACTGTGAAAACAATCTTCTTTCTTACCCTTTAACTCCTCCTGGGAGTTAGAGACAGCCAGACAAGCCTTCTAGCTAACATTTTATTCCTTAGATTAATATATCGCCATTCTAGCCTCTTATATCCTCTTTCTCATTCCTATCTTAGACATCACCATAATTCACATAGGTGTGCGTGTGCTGTGTGCGAACTTGCTTCAGTTCTTTCTGACTCTATGCAACCCTATGGAGTAAGCCACCAGGCTCCTCTGTCCATAGGATTCTCCAGGCAAGAATACCGGAGTGGGTTGCCGTGCCCTCCTCCAGGGAATCTTCCCAACCTAGGGATTGAACCCACATTTCTTGTGCTTCTGCACTGGCAAGTGGATTCTTTACAACTAGCGTCACCTGGGAAGCCTTCAGTTCACATGTGGGGGCAAGTAAATATGGCACTGTGGGCCCTTGGCTTGAAACCAAGGAAGAAAGTTTATCTTAAACACTAAAATGGAAATGTTAGCATCATCTGTGGTCCAAGAAAGAATCATTTCAGGTGATTTCAAGCTAATCACTTCCAAACTCTCATGGTTCTCACATAATGGAGACATTTGGAATAATGCACTTTTGAAGTTGGTTAGGAAGATTCCATGGAGAAAGAAATGGTAACCCACTCCAGTATTCTTGTCTGGAAATTCTATGGACACAGGAGCCTGGTGGGCTACAGTCAATGGGGTTGCAAAAGAGTGGGGTGCAACTTAGTGACAAAACAACAACTTTTGGAGTTAATGCACAATACACACAAAAAGTTAATGCACAAATATTCATTTGAGGTGATTCCTAGATAATAGTTTCCTCTTTCCTACATTTCCTGGTAATGAGTGTCAAACCTCACATTCCCTATTGATGTTTGATTTTGTTAGGGAATGCTAGAAACTACTCACATAAACATAGTGCTTTACATGCAAAGGAATTTCAAGATAGGCTGGTTGATGATGTTTGTCATGTGTCAAAATATATTGTTACATGCAAATAAGTCAGCCAATTTTAACTACCTATCTTCAAAGACTATCTTCCTTCCTTCAGTTTTTTTCTCTAAGTCCTTTTGAGTTTTGAAGGTTTTTGTTTTGGAAAAGAATTAAAGGAGAGTTCTGGGAAGGTACTCTAGAGAAAATGTCTGTTTAACAATCTGGCTACCGGTTATGAAAATTTGGCATCTTCAAATGAAATGCCCCATAATATGCAGAATATGAAAGTATTTCCAAAGTGATTTATCGACATAAGATACTTCCCAATTTTTACAATTAAAAAATCATTTACAATAGAAACACTTTATCATTCTTTGTATTTCATTTTAGTACATCTCAAATTATATGATTTGTGATATACAATGTATTTCTACAAGAAAATGATATTTATACAATACATATGATTTCCTTTTTTGTCTTGCACAGGATTCATGTATATATTCAGTAATTTTCTGTGCTATGGGGAGGTAAAGAAGTCTCATCCTCTGAAAGCTGATATGCTTGCTGGCGCCTCTTACCTTTGTGCTCCATAGGCACCCTCTGAATACCAGAAGAGTGGATACATGTACAACACCTCCCTTTGACTTTTTTGTTTTGTTTTGTTTCAGATCTCAGGCTGAGAAACCTGTTGTTGCTTACAGCAGTGTCACATCACCTCCGCAATAACTCAGCAACTGTGTGCACAATGAGGTACTATGTTTTTTTTTTTTTTTATTCTGCTCACATGTTGGGATATAAGATTGTTTTTCTGTAGAAAGATTGCATTATTCCAGATCAAGCCCTCAAGAGCTTTTGAAATACCATTGTCAATACCTGGGTGAAGGAAAAGGACGGCCGCAAGGCACAGTCTCTGAGAAAACATCTTGTTGTTCTACATGTCCCTCTTTTAGATGAATGTGTTTGTGACTTTTCTTTGAGAGGAGGATTCAGGAAGGCTATCAGTGGTCTAAGATGTCAGGATTAGAAATGCTGTCCATTTAGTTGATTCTGAGAATTAAGCAGAGATGATGGTGATTATCTTTTTCAAGAAGTTAAACATGATGTCATTGAGTAGAACTGGGCAACATAGCCATAAGGAAGACAAAATGACCCACTTGTTCTGAACACTTTAGTTCTTGGCGTTGATACTTCTTTCAGCCTTTCTTACTTGTCAGCTTATGCTTTGGCTTGATTAATTCAATTTGTTTCCTCAGTATTTATTTGTGCCTGTTTTGTTCTCCTAAGGTGGCAAATTTTCTGTTGCAGTTTTTAAATGTCTCATCAATAAAAAGTGGTTTGGGATGTAAATTGACTTTGGCTGGGAGTTGACTCATCAGTAAAAATTGTTTTTGGACACAAATATGGCTTGGGCATGATTTGGCTCAAGTATGGATTTTGCATTGTTTTAGAAAATTGTTGTTCTACTTGAGATACTAAAGTTATAAAACTATAAAGAAAATGTTCAATTCTGTAATACTAAATTGCATATGCGATTGGCAATTAATATGTGCCCAACTTGTATATTTCAAGTTTAGTTGAATATATGTAAGAGGCATGAATTAGTTTGGAAAAACCAAATATATGGTTGATATGTTTAATGTTACAAATACTTAATAGTCAGAGGACTACATAACGGAAAGTAGTGTTAGTTTTCAAAGAACATGTTTATTGATTCTAATTCTTGCACGTTCTCTGAGACCAGGTTGTGACATGTATTTGTTGTATATTCATAATATCTGAACATCTTCTTTTTTGTCCCTGTTCTTAACCTCTGACCAGCTATTTTAAAATTTACGGTTTGTTTTATAACTGGCTAGTGCCTTATAATATGCTAGTGATAATGGCAATCAATTCTATGAAATGGAAGCTGAAACAGTGAAAACTACATCATCATTAGGCAGAAAATATTGAAGGGGGAGGGTTTGCAGAAAAATCCTGGGCATGAGATACAAAGATGATTGGGACAGGGCAGAGAAGTGAGAAGCTACTCCAGGCAGGAACAGGAGCAGAAGCAACAAAAGTCTTCAATGGTGGAATGAGCATGATAGGATTGGAAAGTGTGGAGATGGATTGTCTGCAGTAGAAGGTGACTCCATACCAGTCATGGAGTTCATAGGCAGAGAGGTTCTGATAATAAAATACGGGCTTTTTAGATTGGGTGTTGAATAATCTTGATAGGTTAAAAGAAGCTTCTGTACAGAGTCTGAACAAGGAAGAAGCACTGTAAATCAGTTTTTCTACCTCTGTTGGTCACTTGAAAGTTAGGAGGAAGTTTCTGGGAGAAGCATTTGTTTACAAAAAAAAAAGTGAAAGAAGATATATTTGGGTTCGTATATAAGAATAAGCAGCACAGGAGATGGAAAAAGCTGTAAGGTCTACCTCTTACGAGACAGCTTTTGAACAGTGGGCAGGTGTATCACAAACCACTGGTACAGACCCCTGTAAATGTTGAAATAAAGGGCAAGTACATAACAAAGGGATACTGGGTTGAACATTCAGATAAATATAACAACTGGATGTGTGCAAAATTTAAAGAAAAGGAGATAAAGGAGAAAACAGAAAGAACTGGATTTTAGTTCAGACATGAAGATAAAGGAAGGAAAAAAGCATATCAGATTGACTCAGCATATTTTAGGTCCATGAAGACAAGCATTATACCTTATTCCTTTTTTAAAGTCACAAATAATACTTTGAACCTGAGGTCACTCTGTATGTACTTGTTAAATGATGAATAAATGAATAAAAGGAGCCTTGTTATTAACAGCTAGTTATGGTAGAATTGAAACAAAAGTGGCTCCCAGATTGTGAGATGGAATGACTAAAAGATGGGAAGCATTTGAAGTGGAGTGGTACAGTAGGGAGAATAATGGCCCTCAAATTTATATACCTGTTGTGAGATCTGTGAATATGTTAGGCTATATGGCAAAGGGGAATTAAGGTTGCAGATGGAATTTAGGTTGCTAGTCAGCTGACCTTAAAATATGCAGATTATTTTGGATAATCTAGGTTGGCCCAATGTGCTCACAAGTGTTTTTAAGTTTTGGAAGAAAGAAGCAGAAGTTTCCATATCCGAGTGATGTCATGTAAGACAGACTTGAGCGGCTTCTGCTGGCTTTGTAAATGAAAAGAAGCCACAGCCAATGAATGCAGGCAGTTTCTAGAAGCTGGAAAAGGCAAAGGAAAGGTCCCACTCTAAAGCCTCCAGAAACGAACCAACCCTACTGAAATGTTGATTTTAGCTCAGTGTGACCCATTTCAGACCCTTTGTCTCTAGAATTGTAAGAGAAATACACTTAATTTTGTTAACAATAGCAAACAGGAAACTAATGGAAATTGTGAGGGAGGGGTGTGTCAGGATTTAGTAGCCGGAAAGCACTAGATTTGATATTTGGAAGAATGACTCTGTGATTCGCTAGCTGGAGAGTCTTGGGGGAATTGCTTCTCTTTTGAGGATATTACTTTCCTTATTAATGATAACCTTGGCACCCAACAAGACTTGTTCTTGATTGTATTGCTGCCTTTCTGACTGATTTTTCTCTGATTTCTCCTTTCTGTCTCTTGAAATTCTTAACTTGCTTGTGGTCTCCATTATTTGGATTTCCTCGTTTCTGATTTCCTTTTTAATAAATTGACTCCTATACTCTGGTAGTTCCAATTGTCACATATTTTCCCAAATGTGAAGCATGTTTATCTACTCAAAACCCAATTGTTTTTTCAAATTACTTCCATATTTACAAATGACTCCCTAGCACCATTAGAAGCTCAGCTTGTATGTAAAAAAAAAAACCAAGAAATTACCACATTCTCTTCCCCCAAAGATTCCTTTTAAGCATTTCAGTTTCACTTAGGCAAATGCCTTTTAAGCACCTAAAACATCAATGTTTTGATCTTTTTGGATTAAATTGCATACTTTTATTCTTTCTCATCATCCTCATTGAGAAGAAGAGGTCTGGAAGGAAATTAACATTTATTGAACACTCAGTGTATGTCAGATATTGAAATAGATCTTTTCTTATCCTTGAAATGGGATTTTTTAAAAGTGTTAAACATTTACCAAGCTTTACTGTGCCTTTCCAAGCATTTAAACCAAGTCATTCATAACTTCTGTAGGAGAGAAGATGCCAAACAGAACAAGGGTTGGCAAACTTTATCTGTAGAAGACTCATTAAGTCAAATATCATTTTTGTCTCATATTCTTCTTTGACTTTGGGTTCTTTGGTCATTTGTTCTTTAGCAACTTCTTTTATTTATTGATTAAATTGTATTGAAGTATAGTTGATTTACACTGTTGTGTTAATTTCTGTTGCATAGCAAAGTGATTGAGTTATACATACATACTATTTCTCATATTATTTTCCATTATGGTTTATCACAGGATATTGAATATAGTTTCCTGTGCTATACAGTAGGATCTTGTTGTTTGTTCTAGAAACATCTATGAAATGTGAAGTCTATTCTTAGTGCATGGACCATTCAAAAACAGACTCAATTTAGCTCAGGGACTGTATTGGGCTTGCATACTATAGCTTGGCTTCCTGGTGGCTCAGGCAATAAAGAATCTGCCTGCAATTCAGGAGACCTGGATTCCATCCCTGGGTTGAGAAGATCCCCTGGAGAAGGGCATGGCAACCCACTCTAGTGTTCTTGCCTGGAGAATCTCCATGCACAGAGGAGCCTGGTGGGCTACAGTCCATGGGATAGCAAAGAGTTGGACACGACTGAGCAACTAAGCACAGCCCTGTAGCTTGCCTACTACAAAAAATAGGGCAATGATGAATTTTATGATAGTGAACATATTCTTGCAACTCAGATTTCGTTGAGGAAAAAAAACAAGAAATAGTTCTAAGGAAATGAGCATTTTTCAATTAGCTATAGAACAGAGGAATGGACTTAAGGGATATTCCTAAAAGACAAGAAAGGGAAGTAGAAAGACCTTCTGGATTTGAGAGGTGAAGCCAAAGAAAAAGAAAATGAGAGAAATGTAAGTGGACATTAGAGCTCTTGCATTTTTTTCAAGATCTGAAGTCAAATTACAAGGATGGGGTAACAAATATCGAGGGAAAGATTTCAGAAGACTGGAAATTGTCATGGACTCCCAATGTATATCCCCCCAAATTATAGCTCATTAAAGAGGTACCTTATCTCCAAATCATTAAATGATGTAGAGCAACTTTGGCAGAAGGTGGTGGTTGATGTGGCCTGAGTATCTCTTCTGGCATACTTAGTTGCTGATGGCTTATAGGAGATTTACAATATCCTAATGCCCTGGAAGCAAGTAGCAAGAAGGACAGGTAGTTAAGAAGAAGCCTGGTGTTTGAGATGAAGGGGTTTCATAGCTTCATAGTAGTGAAATCTGTAAGGGACCATGAACTTCAAAAGCTGATACACTTTTGATGCTCTGATAGACAAATTTAGCAGTAGAGTACCAGGGACCAGATCAGAGTGACTATCTCCCGGTGAGTGTCCACAGGACAGTGTGGTGGACGTTATTGCTTCTTGAGATTCAGCCAAGCAATAATAGAATAGAAACAACCAAAATTTTCTTATATTCCTCCCATCATGCAGTGGGGATTATATCACCCTCCCCTTAGATCAGATCAGGTTCTGTGAATGCTCTGACCAACATAACGTAATGGAAATAACGTTGTGTCAGTTTTCATACCCAGGCCTTCTGAGGCAGGCACACTTTTCTTCCTGTCTCTTGAAACACATGATTTTGGGATACACCCACTGAGAATCTCCAAACTCATTGTTTTGAGAAGCTCAAACTACAAGAGAAAGCTTCATGCAGGCGTTCAGGTCAACAGCCTCAGCTGACCTGCCAAGTACATCCATTGATATAAGAGAGCCAGATTGGATGCCTAACCCAGCTGCTCTTAGACATATCTGTAACCTCAGTTGATTTAAGATTGTTTCTATATAAGGAACCTCAAGTTATAACCCTCCAACAGAGCCCAGTTAGTCCACAGAGCCATGAGAGACAGGACAAAAGTACAATAGATAATTGAATGACAGGCCAAGAACACTTCATCCTACCTGTAGAAGAATTCTCCGGGTGAATCTCCTAACCCAGGAGTGGGCATTTTATGAGTGAGAAGTAGTCATTTGTATATTAAATCACTTGGATTTCAGGGTTAATTTTTACCACAGCCAAACATACAGTTTCTCAAATTATGTAGGCTTTGGAGCTCAGCAGTTATCAAAATATGGTCTGCAAAACTTGGACTCCTGAACAACACAACTATGAGGTCATAAACTAGTGGTAATTTATTATGGCAACAATAGAAAACTAATACATTTGGAAAACTTTTATTTGTTACCTTAAGCTCGAGAGACATTGCTCATGAGATAAATGGTACTACTAATGGATTTTATTTTTGACTCTGTGTAATGAAATGTGTCAACCATATGGAAGGTCTGCATAAATTATTCAAGAATATTTTCCAAGAGATGTTGGGAAATCATGCATGACTAGAAGAGCTACTCAAGTTACAAGATAAACTTGAGTACAAAAAAAAAAAACCAACAAACAATTATTGATATGGTTTCCAATTACTTAGCTATTATTTGCTTTTAAGATGTTCTCACTCATTGAGTTGGGTTTTGTTATAGAATCAAAGAATATGCCAAATCATATGAAAAGACCATTATAATACTTCTTCTTTTTCTAAGAAAATATGTGTATGAGGCAGGATTTTCTTCAAATATTTCAACTAAAAGAACATATCTCAGCAGATTGAGTGTAATATTTATGAAAATCCAAGTATCTTCTATTAGGTGAGTTAGCCAGATATTAAAGAGATTTGTAAAATGTAAAGGAATGTCATTCTTACCACTACTTTTGGGAAAATTTTATTATTCATAAGAATATTTTTACATTAATATATAATAAATTTTTAGTGTTAATTTAAAATTAATGTGCATTTAACATTTTCCTGTTTTGATTTCTAATGTGGTGATTATCAATGGCCCACATAATCATAAAAGCAATGTAACCCACATAAACACATTTTTTTAGGTTTCTTTTTTTAAAATTGAAGTATAGTGTACAATATTACATCAGTTACAGGTGTACAGTATAGTGATTCACAATTTTAAAGGTTATATTCCATTTATAGTTACATATCCTTGTAGCTTGTCTTATACGTACTAGTTTGTACCTCTTAGTCTTCAATATTGCCCCTCTGCCACCCTGTCCCACTCCCAACTGGTAACCACTACTTTTTTTTTCTATTATTCATGAGTCTGTTTCCTTTCTGTTATATTCACTAGTTTGTATGGATTTCTTAATAGTTTTTAATGTGAAGGGGATCCTGAGATCAAGACATTTAAGAAACAATGCCTTCATCAATTCCCACAAATACACATTGCATATGAACCAGAGAGCCCTCCTCCTTCTTCTTTAAGAGGAGATGAGCTCGCTCTTCTCTCTGTGCCTGGGACATTAAGAGGAAAGGGAGGAAAATGCTTTCAGAAGGGGAAGCTGACTTGGTTTTGAACCTGAGCTTTGAACTGATAGAAAAAATAAACCTAAAAAACTCTATCTTAAACCAGAAGAAACCAAGTTGTTTTTCATTGGCCAGGTTAAGTTTACTTAACTTGTACCCTCACTTCTTTTGTTATCAGCAAAAACAGAATCCAGAATATAATAAAATCAATTTTAAAATTGTACTTTAAATTTTATCGTTTATCATTTTTATACATCACTCAATTTTATCATTTATAAAAATGGAGAGAAAATATAAATTACACTTTGCATTAATTTTTTAAATTTTAAGCTATTTATTTTGTATTGTGGTATAGCTGATTAACAATGTTGTGATAGTTTCAGGTGGACAGCAAAGGGACTTAGCCATACATCTACATATACTCGTTCTCCTCCAAACTCCCCTCCCATCCAGGCTGCCACATAACATTGAGCAGAGTTCCATATGCTGTACAGTAGGTCCTTGTTGATTATCCATTTTAAATAAAGCAATGTATACCTTTCCATTGCAAACTCACTAACTGTCCCGTCCCCCTGGCAACCATAAGTTTGTTCTCCAAGTCTCTGAGTCTCTTTCTGTTTTGTAAATTCATTTGTATCATTTCTTTTTAGATTCAACATATAAGAGATATCATATGATATTTCTCCTACTCTGTCTGGCTTACTTCACTCATTATGACAATCTCTAGATCCATCCATGTTGCTACAAATGGCATTATTTCATTCTTTTTAATGGCTGAGTAATGTTTCATTGTATATATGTACCACATCTTCTTTACCCATTCCTCTGTCAATGGGCATTGAAGTTGTTTCTGTATCTTGGCTATTGTAAATAGTGCTGCAGTGAACACTGGGGTGCATGTATCAATTTGGATCATGTTCTTCTCCTTATATATGCCCAGGAGTGGGACTGCAGTGTCCTTTTCTGGTGGCTCAGATGGTAAAGAATTCATCTACAATGTAGGAGACACAAGTTCAATCCTTGGGTTGGGAAGATCCCCTGGAGAAGGGAATGGCTACCTACTCCAGTATTCTTGCCTAGAGAATTCTATGGACAGAGGAGCCTGGTAAGCTATTGTCCATGGGGTTGTACAGAGTTGGACATGATTGAGAAACTAACACTTTCTTTCACTTTCACTCTCATGGTAGCTCTATTTTTAGTTTTTTTAAGGAACATCCACTGTTCTCCATAGTGGCTATACCAATTTACATTCCCACCAACATTGTAGAAGGGCTCCTTTTTCTCCACACCCACTACAGCATTTATTGTTTGTGGATTTTTTGGTGATAGTCTTTCTGGCTGCTGTGAGGTGATATCTCATTGTAGTTTTGATTTATATTTCTCTAATAATTTATGATGTTGAACATCTTTTCATGTGCCTCTTGGCCATCTGTATGTCTTCTTTGGAGAAATGTCCATTTAAGTCTTCTGTCATTTGTTGACTGAGTTGTTTGTTTTGATTCTGTGACGCATCATGAGCTTTCTGTAAATTTTGGAGACTAACCCCTTGGCAATCACATCATTTGCTAATAATTTCTCCCAATCTGTCGGTTGTTTTTTATTTAATTTATTGTTTCCTTTACTGTGCAAAAGCATTTGAGTTTAAGTAGGTCCCATTTTTATTTCCATTATTCAGGGAGATAGATCAAAAAAGATGTTACTGTGATTTATGTCAGAGAATATTCTGCCTATGTTTTCCTCTAGGAGTTTTATAGTGTCTGGTCTTACATTTAGGTCACATTTTGAGCTTATTTTTCTGTGCGGTGTTAAAGAATGATCTAATTTTATTTTCTTAAATGTAGCTGTTCAGTTTTTCCCAGCACCATTTGTTGAAGACACTTTCTTTCCAATATTATGTAGTCTTACCTTCTTTGTCATAGATTAATTGACCATAGACACATGGGTTTATTTCTGGGCTTTCTATCCTGTTCCATTGATCTATATTTCTATTTTTGTGCCAGTACAATACTGTTTTGATGACTAGCTTTGTAGTATAGTCTAAAGTCAGGGAGCCTGATTCCTTCAGCTCTGTTTTTCTTAAGATTGCTTTGATTATCAGGCTCTTTTGTGTCTCCATAGATACATAAGATTTTTTGTTCTAGTTCTGTGAAATATGCCATTGGTAATTTGATAGGGATTGCATTGAATCTGTAGGTTGCCTTGGGTAGTATAGTCATTTTTACAATATTTATTCTTCCAACACATATTTGTGGATTGGCACTTCTTGCTTAAATAGCTTCTCATTGCCTTCTGAGTGATGTACAGATCCCAGTCTGGACACTGTCTAGTAGAGCTGGTTTCTTGGCAGTGTTTTCTGCCACCAAAATTTTACATCTTGTGTGTATACTTAGATTCTATTCAAATATGGTGACTTTCTGTTTCCTGAATACAACAGCTTTCTTTCCTCCCAAGCCCTGTGCATTTCTTTTCTGTCTTTAAAATGTCTTTTTCCTTCTTATACACCCAAGGTTCTTACTTTAAAAAGACAGTTATTATGTCACTTCTTGTGTGAAACCTACCTTGATTAATTCCCCTAAGATCTCCACCAACCATGATTAATTCCTTCTTACTCTGTCTTCTTTTATATTTCACATTTATTTCTAAATGGAACTGTAAAGTGTTTAGTGGGGTTTATTAGGGGGTTAAAGATGAGGTAGCATGCTCTTTTCTTGGTAAATGGTAGAATTCTACTTTTCCACTTTTGACTTCTATTGTACTTTTATTTCTTGCCTGCTCATCTCATCTGCCTACTCCATTCATGTTGGCAGCAGAACCTTTAGTCCAGCTGAATATGTCAATCAACATGGAATTGCACAGGAAACAGAAGGCGTTCTGTGAAACTGGGGACGGGTGAAGGTTGTTTATTTGTTAATTGTGCCCACTGCACTATAAATCCTTAGACTATAGCATTCTATCTTTGTGTTCTTAGCATACTTAGCACACTTAGATGCGATGCTGAGTAAATATGTGGATGATAAGTGCTTTAGTGTTACAATGTTTGAGCTGGATAATCTCTCACTCTTTTGAAAGGTCCTTCCAACTCTCTTTATGTCTTTTTCTCTGAACTGGCTTTCTCATTTTCTCCATTAATTATCCTTTTTATTTCTGGTTTTATTTCATTTTCCTTTGTCATTTTTGTATCTAGGTTTCTTTCATTTTCTCTGATTTTTTTCTACATTTTAAAACAAACAAATGTACAGACTTCTAATTTAAAATGACACTCAGCAGTTTTCCCTGTAGACTTGCCTGTTTCCTATTTTCCCACCAATGCGTGCATGGAGGTAAAGAGGGAATATTGCCTTAAGTAAAGATGAGCAGAGTACCTCTTGCCAGTATAGTGAAGGTATATTTTAATTGCGATATATTATCAGGGGCCCATTCATGGCTTAAATGATTAGGTTGATGATGATGAGAATTATGACAACCATAACCAAAGACAGCCACCAAATATACTTTGACTATAAACACTTAGCAGTATATAATATTTACTAAGCCTTTAGGAAACCAGGAATATGGTTTAATGAATTTACCACCTGGGTCCAATAAATCTTTTTAGGTTGTTATAATTTTCTGTCATTTTATGAAAATTTACAGCAGTAGAATAAGGAGAAAATAAAAATAACTAGACTTGTTAATGTAAACATGGCAACATTTTTGGTATCAAAGAACTGTGGTAAACAGCCAGATAAAAGGTGAAAGAATATTGTCACATATATTTTTAGCAAAATGGGATCATCTGGGTTCTTGCTGTGAAATATTACGTGGATGGCTAGGCTAAGGTCCTACTTGTTTTATGACTAACTGGTTGGTAATATGTTTTTTCTTTATGTTCTCACAAACACATTTTTCACTCAGAACTTCTCTAGCTTTAAGAAAATTCATCTCAGATTTCTCTTATAGGAACAATTTCACTCTCCTTGTTTAAGTCTAGAGTTCTGCTCTCAGACTTGTGAGACATCTCCTTCTGTCAGTTTTCTTCCTTAGGTGGTTTGGGTAGAAATCTCAAAATTCTGAATTCTCATTTGTATCCAATATAAGTAAAAAACAAAATACAATGAGTGTCTTCAGTATTCTTTTATACCTTCTTGAAAGGTGGTATAAAACTTTAGACAATATAATAAGAAAACTAAGGAAGGAAATATATCATCCTTCTGGACTATTCTATCCTGTTTTCCCTATTCCTGTTTCAAACATCAGTGGTGATAAGTGATGCATAATGAAGATTAATGATAAAATAATCTCTAAAATGATTAATAATAAACTATATCAAGATATCGGAGGAGGCAATGGCACCCCACTCCAGTACTCTTGCCTGGAAAATCCCATGGACGGAGGAGCCTGGTAGGCTGCAGTCCATGGGGTCGCTAAGAGTCAGACACAACTGAACAACTTCACTTTCACTTTTCACTTTCATGCATTGGAGAAGGAAATGGCAACCCACTCCAGTGTTTTTGCCTGGAGAATCACAGGGATGGCGGAGCCTGGTGGGCTGCTGTCTGTGGGGTCGCACAGAGTTGAACATGACTGAAGTGACTTAGCAGCAGCAGCAGCATATCAAGATATAGAAAAATTAAGCACAAAAATTCCATAATGTAGCATGCATATAAAGGGCTCAATGGATAGATTTGGTAATAGCAAGGCTGAATATGTATTTTATGTTTTGCAAAATGAGTAAAATTTCTCTCTGATACCAGGAAAAATTTAAGCAAGAATAAAAGTTATTAAGTATTAATTCTCACAAATATTTAGACCTGATTAAAAAAATCCAAAAACTAAAATTTGATCTTACGGATTCTGATCATATACTGAGGGTTTATACATGCCAGCATAATAGTAGTGCTGAAAAGACATTACTCATCTTTGTACTTTATCTTTCTTATTCTATTCAGAACAACTAATCAAGACAGGAAATGGAGTTTGTTGGAAATGGGAAGGGCAAGAAGGTTAGTGGAAGCACATTTTATCATAAAAATTATATAGTTATAGAGTCTATAAATTTAGTGTTACAGGAGCATTGGAACCTGGAGGAAACTCAGTAGCAATGTGAGCGCCAGACGGCTCTTCTTTTGTCGTCCTGTTCTCAGTGATCACAACCACAGTATCACATTCATACAGGACACTGAGCATTACGCTGGGTACTATTCATATAAAGCTATTTTACTTCTCAAATCTAAGTGAAGCTTTTCATCAGAATAAGAGGACACATCTAAGATCTGAGCATCGTTCTAAGGTCACCTCTCTGTGAGCAATCACTGCATTAAGAGTTTTTCTCCTTCAAATAAGAGAAAGAATAAGTTCCTTGTTTGCTTTTTAAAAAACTAACCACCATGGAACCTACAAACAGATACTATAGTACAAAAGATAGAAAATATAATCTTAAATATTCTGAGGAAGAGTATTTTAAAAGTGATTTTTGGTATAATCCATGATTATATAGTCTATACCAAGCAGAAGCAAAAAAAAAATTTTTTTTGAAAAGGAATGTGCAAAATAAGAATTTCAAGGAGACTAAAACTGTAGTATAATTCAACTTCTTATCATAGAAGACAAAGAAGGGATCTGACATTGCAGAAAATGAATCCATGATGTGGATGATAAACTTTCAAATAGAAATAAAAGACATAAAACTAAGAAAGGAGATGAAAATGCAAAGTGCAGAAAATGGCATCCAACCTAAAACTTTTCTTAAGAAGTTCAGAAAAATTACAAGGGAAAAAAGTTTAAATCAGTAGTATTTACTACAAAAGAAACAACTATATACCTTGTTCCTAGATCATGACTGGATAATATAGTCACTCAGTTAATACTTGCTAAATGGTTGAATTAAGGAAAGATTCATTGATGATAACTACCTAAATGTTGTCAAATGATAGTTTATAAGCAAATAAGACTAGCAGGTATATTTTACTTGGCTTGTGCAATGTCACTCAAAGAGAAACAGATTTAATCCAACATTTAGACAGTGTGATTTCATACCCCTTGAAAAAGGTATGGGCACACTTTGACCCCATTTCCAAATGGCAACCATTTCTTAAGTTTGAGTAGCAACTACACCCTTTAGGCGGGGCCTGTATTTTCTCTCAGGATACATGTTAGTGTTGACATTACTTGTCTAGACACTGGAGTTATTGGAATTTATGAACCCTGCTTTACAACAAAGAGAAAGAATCAGTAAGAGCATATTAAAATGGCTTATAACAATGTAAGTATATCTGAAGAGAGGTCAATGAGTCTAGACACATTCTGGCAAAATAATTACAGAGATCAAAAACAAATTTTTACAAGGATCTGTGCTGAAAATATGGTTCCCCTACCAAATAAGAGAAGTCAGAATGAATTCAGAGTTTTACTCTTTAGCAACCAATATGGAACAATAATGGAGCAATAACTGCGAAGTTTCAAGAGAAAATTTTACAATTTGTAATATATACACTTAAATTATCTTTCTGAATGCAATATTTTCAGGGGAAACAAAGCATTAAAAACATTACCAACATGCTACTGAAACATATGTGTATACACACACCCATTTTACAGTGACATTTTGGTTAAGAAAAGCTCAAGAATAGTGAACGTTTTGTTTAATGGGATGGAGATGATCTCTGAAGCCATTTAAACATACAATTGCCCAGGAAGCCATGACAATTATTACATGACATATAGCCATATAGTGGCAAAATAATTTAAAACACAGGAAGTAACAACACAGACACGTTTGCCAAACTCCAAATCTTAACTCCAAACTCCAAAACTTAACAAAGGTTAAAAAAACAGACACATCATCAAAGGTCAGTGAAAACCTGCTGAGTTATTAGTTTTATATAAAAGGAAGAGATTCAAGAGATACCAGTTAGTTCATGACTTTGATAATCAGGTAAGTTCACATGAAAGAAGGCTTTCAAAAAATTTAAAGCTGAATAGTAGTGTATATAAAACAGTGAGCAAACAAAACAGCACAAAACAGTGATTATCTTGCCTTACCCAAATGGGAAAATTCACTAAAAGAGAACTATAACCATCTATAATCACAAAACATCTACTGCAGTTATCATGACAACAGTTAACATTTATTGAGTTCAACATTTATTGTTGAATGCTGCAAATTGGGTACCTCCTTTGCACTAATGGGTTCACTTCTATTTGCTACCCATTGAATTCTCAACAGTCATACTGATATAGATGTTGTTACCCACATCTTTAAAACGAAAAAACAGAATCTGGACAGTTTTAAACAGTCCACACATATAGTACTGGATAGCATGAAAATTCAATCCCTAGAAACATCAGACCAATCTTTCCACTAAGTGACATTCGAATTCCCTAGGAATGACTCAGTAGGCAAACTCATTGCAGGAAGCAACAAATCTAGAACTCCACCCAACAGAGGGGGTAAACGTTTTTCAGGTGACATTTCAAAAAGAGCTTTGAAATTGCCTTGTAAGTAAAAAATGGAACTTTGTTACACTTGTTTATACTTATTTTAAAGTCGAGTATTCTTACTTTTAAAATCATTTCAGTGTGTGTGTATGTTTTGAGAGTGGGGACTACAATTATTCAATGCTTAGGTCATGAAAAAAATATGTTTACCTGGATCATTGTTCCCTCAAATCATGGTCTGCACATCATTTATGCTGTAATCTCTAGAAGGAGTGATAAAAATATGGGTCCACCTCGCCCCAACTTTGGCCTCTTAAATTGAGCTTTATAGTGATGAGACCTAAAGGCTAAGGGTTTAACATGCTCTCCAGATGCCTTTAATGCACACTGGAATGTAAAGACATGTATTTAGATAAAATCAAAATGAAGCTAGGCTTTTTCTGGCTGGATAATACTTATTCTAGGTTTTCTGTTATCCTTTTTGGTAGATATCTTCTAAAGTAGCTGCCAACTGAGCTTCACTCCTGGTAGTCACTCCCTTGTATATCTCCTTTCTCAGTGTCAGCTGAACCGCATGACTTGATTCTGTTGAATAGAATGTGACAAAGTAATGGGACTTCTCTTCTGAAATTAGGTTACAGAGAGAATGTAACTTAGGCCTCCAGTGTGTTCTGTTCTCTCTCCCATTCCCTTAGACAATCACCCCGCAGGAGGCCAGCTGCATGTTGTGAGGCTGATCTAGAAGCCCAAGAGTGGGTTTGGAATCAGATCCTTCAGCCCCAGGCAAGTCTTGAGATGAGGGCAGTAGCCCAGCTGACAGCTTGTCTGAGGACCTTCAACCAGAGGCATCAGCTGCACTGTGCCCTGACTCCTGACCCACAGAAACTATGAGATAATCAATACTTAGTGTAAGGTGCTAAATTCTGGGGTAACTTGCTACACAATATATAGCTAATGCTCCTTTGAGGCATAAAACCCATAGGACTGTTCATTAGCATTATTATGATCCCACCTGTCTTTATATCCCTCTCTTTAGACTGTTACTTCACTAACTTATCCTTGTTAGGATCCCTATGACCTACTTTCCTTGCCATCTAGTGATCTCTGACTCAGATTTGTATATTCAATCAAGTCAACTTCTGGATTAGGTCAGCCTGGACAGTAAACCTGGTCTCTCAACTTTGAGATCCAGGTGGCCTGGCACAAGATGCTGTGATTTACTGTAGTTCTGAACGTCATTAAAATTCAACATCAAGTGTCTCTCTTTAACTATATCCCAAGGGACCTTTGAAAGATGCCAAAATAGTAGTCTCCTTCCAAGAGGTTGAGTTGCTCAGGCCAACTAATTTTATAAACTTAAATGTTGTTTCAGGGTTATTCACCTAGAGCCGATAGTTAAATTCAAAATAAAGGATGAACCTTCTAAGTGTGAGAATGTAGAGGCTAAAAATGTTTGATGATGTATATGTGTGTGTGTGGCAGGCAGGTATAATAGTTTTTGCACATCTAGTCTTTTTGACATCCAACCATTCTGGAACTGGAGAAGAAAATGGCAACCCACTCTAGTACTCTTGCCTGGAAAATCCTATGGACGGAGGAGACTGGTAGACTGCAGTCCATGGGGTCGCTAAGAGTCAGACATGACTGAGTGACTTCACTTTCACTTTTCACTTTCATGCATTGGAGAAGGAAATGGCAACCCACTCCAGTGTTCTTGCCTGGAGAATCCCAGGGACGGGGGAGCCTGGTGGGCTGCCATCTACGGGGTCACACAGAGTTGGACACGACTGAAGTGACTTAGCAGCAGCAGCAGCATCTGTAACATTTGCTAGCACACCTAATTTGTAACAAAAATGCATATGAACTTGATTTTGAAAAGCTTTATTACCACTAACCTATTTACTCTCCTAGGATTTGAAAATGTTCTTTGTGTAGCCAAATTCCTAAAGTCATTGCCTCAGAGTAAATCTTTTGAGATGGCAATAAAATCATGTAGAGGGCATGGTACTGTCCTCTAAATTTCCCTGAAACCCACTGAGCTGTGAAGACTGGGGCTGATGTACTCTGCTGTGGCTTGAACCTCTGCTGGGAGTACATGATTCACAGTGTCGTGAAACAATGCTGACGGAGACTCTGGCCAAGAACCTCCCTATAGTATATGGTGGCTAGACAATGACTTTGCCTGCCGATGCCAAATCAACTGATGTGCCCTGTCAAAACTACTAGTCAAGCTGTTTATTTGCCACTGGGGAGAGAAAATGACCTGAAGATTGCCTGGATTTTGAGATTTACAACTGCCTTTACTGCCACCAACAAGACAGACTTACAGTTGGAGCTCTTTACTTCAACTTTTTATTTGCTAAGCTAGTACTTTGTGTACTAGCTGTAGAATTGAACACTGTAGAATTGAAAACATAGGCTTTGAGGTTAGAGTACATAGGTCAGGATTCTGGCCCCATCACCTATCAGTTCTGTGTCCTTGCCCAGAGTGTTTGCATTTTCAGTCTCAGTTTTCTCATCTGTAAATGGTTATCACAATAGTAATTCACACCTGAGGAGGAGCGGTAGTGAAAATAAGAGAAAAATACATGGAAAAAGCTTAAAATACTAGCTGGCACACAGCACTTAATAAATGTTAGCTATGCGTATTTTACTGTTATAAATATTATTAATAACTCTTAATCCTATAAAATTACCCATAAGCTTCAGTGAACAATCCTTTCTATACAATCATTTTATTTTTTTTATTTTTATTTAATAAATTTATTTATTTTAGTTGGGGGCTAATTACTTTACAATATTGTAGTGGTTTTTGCCATACATTGACATGAATCAGCCATGGGTTTACATGTGTTCCCCATTCTGAACCCCTCTCCCACCTCCCTCCCCATCCCATCCCTCTGGTTCATCCCATTGCCCCAGCCCTGAGCATTTGTCTCAGCCCTGAGCATTTGTCTCATGCATCGAACATGGAATGGTGTTCTGTTTCACATATGATAATATACATGTTTCAATACTATTGCCCCAGAACGTCCCACCCTTACCTTCTCCCTCAGAGTCCTCAAGACTGTTCTATGCATCTGTGTCTCTTATTCTGTCTCACATATAGGGTTATCATTACCATCTTTCAGATTCCATATATATGCATTAGTATACTGTATTGGTGTTTTTCTTTCTGGCTTACTTCACTCTGTATAATGGGCTCCAGTTTCATCCATCTCAGTAGAACCAATTCAAATGTATTTTTTTAATGGCTGAGTAATATTCCATTGTGTATATGTACCACAGCTTCCTTATTCATTCGTCTGCTGATGGACATCTAGGTTTCTTCCATGTCCTGGCTATTATACAATCATTTTAAAATTCCACTTATCTCTACTTTTATAGTTAGGACATTGAGCATGTTTGGAGACTACTGCTCTGATCAATGTTGAAGCCTTTAATTTTTAAAATTTAAAATGTTTTCTTAAAGCTAAAGGCAAAATTAAATATATGATTATGAATGTACTGTTAGTACTTAACTATAAACTGGGGATTTTTAAACTGTATATTTCTCCATGTAATTTTTAATATAAAATGTAAAAACTTTTACATTTGTCAATTGCAAATACTTGTTTATAGAAATTTTTTAAAAAATTGGTCCTTCTTTACATTTGAAAACAAAATTGTCCCAACCATAATGACTTTATGTATTTTTCCTCAAATAAATTGTTCTTAGTGCTTTATTCATTACTAATGAAAAGGTTTTATATTTCCCCTCTACATTAGCATAGATAAGAAATCATGTATTCATAACGCAGGTACATACCCCAAGTGTAGAAGCTTTTCTTATGAAAAATTGGCAGATGTAGCCAGATGTTCATTTTTTTGCCAGCATGATCATAATTTAATCAGGAATCCTAAATTTGTTTCTTCTTTTTTTCTTTTCTTTTTATCCTCGGAGACAACTATAACCAAACTACCTTGCTGCACGAGGTCAATGTAGTCAGGATGTCTTTTCATTATTAACGACATCCACACCCTATATTTAGATAAAGTAATGCAGATTGGCAAGTAAGTCTGGATCCTTAGAGGCCTTGACCAGGTCAGGCCATTAGCCACAGAGTCTGGCTGATTAAATACTACTTAGCATTCTTGATTTAGTGGCATTTACCCTAATATTGGCATAAGGTCTTTGCTTATTTAGTTCAAAAAGAATTTTTAAACTCTATTGTATTTTGAGAACATCCTATCCTGGTCTATCTTCCTTGCAAACTAATATGTACCAGAGTCATTATCATAGTAACTGAATCTCCTAACCTTTTCTTAAAATAGAAATTCAGATAAAGCTTTACTGTCATTTCCATATATAATGACAGCATTCAGAACAGCTCTGGAACTTAGAAACATTCCCAAACCAAAGGATGTTTGGTACTTCTTCCAATTGCCACAGTTTTGGAAAGGCATTTACTCAGAAAGGATGTCAAACAACAGGTGAGTGTTTTAGGTACATTCACCTCATAAGTGTATGAGATTGCTGTGGATTCACAGCATATTGTAAAATACTAGACTACTATATATTTTATACCCAATGTAGTTCTATTATCATTCCCAAGAAGATGCATTGAGTTCTCAGAAGTTGATTCATTCATTAATTCAGTCATTCTATGATTATTTGTTAAATTTGTGGAATTTATTGAATTATTTGCATCCTGTGATTACAGTAGTGAACAAAGAAGTCCTCTTGCTTTATGGAACTTACTTTTTAATGAGAAGAGACAAACAACAGATCAACACTTAATGAGTCAGATGGTAAAAATATGCTATGGGAAAATAAAGGTACAAGAAATAGAAAAGCAGGGAGGGTAGGAGGGGATGGTATAATAAACATAGCTAGATGAAATCACTCTACAAAAGCAGTGTTAGAGTATGGGAGGAAATGAGGGGGCTAGTGATATTTCAGTTCAGTTCAGTTGCTCAGTCATGTCCAACTCTTTGCGACCCCATGGACTGCAGCACGCCAGGCTTCCCTGTCCATCACCAACTCCCTGAGTTTACTCAAACTCATGTCCATTGACTCAGTGATACCATCCAACCATCTCATCCTCTGTCGTCCTCTTCTCCTCCCACCTTCAATCTTTTCCAGCATCAGGGTCTTTTCCAGTGAGTCAACTCTTCACATGAGGTGGCCAAAGTATTGGAGTTTCAGCTTCAACATCAGTCCTTCCAATGAACACTCAGGACTGACCTCCTTTAGGATGGACTGGTTGGGCCTCCTTGCCATCCAAGAAACTCGCAAGAGTCTGCTCCAACACCACAGTTCAAAAGCATCACATCTTTGGTGCTCAGCTTTCTTTATAGTCCAACTCTCACATCCATACATCACTACTGGAAAAACCATTGCTTTGACTAGATTTGATTTGACTTTGTTGTAAAAGTAATGTCTCTGCTTTTTAATATGCTGTCTAGGTTGGTCATAACTTTCCTTCCAAGGAGTAAGCCTCTTTTAATTTCGTGGCTGCAGTCACTATCAGTAGTGATTTTGGAGCCAAAAAACATCTGCCACTGTTTCCACTGTTTCCCCATCTATTTGCCATGAAGTGATGGGACCAGATGACATGATCTTAGTTTTCTGAATGTTGAGCTTTAGGCCAACTTTTTCACTCTCCTCTTTCACTTTCATCAAGAGACTCGTTAGTTCTTCTTCACTTTCTGCCATTAGGGTGGTGTCATCTGTGTATCGGAGGTTATTGATATTTCTCCCAGCAAACTTGATTCCAGCTTATGGCTCATCCAGCCCAGCGTTTCTCATGATGTACTGTGCTTATACGTTAAATAAGCAGGGTGACAATATACAGCCTTGACATAATCCTTTTCCTATTTGGAACCAGTCTGTTGTTCCATTTCGAGTTCTGACTGTTGCTTCCTGACCTGCGTACAGATTTCTCAGGAGGCAGGTCAGGTGGTCTGGTATTCCCATCTCTTGAAGAATTTTCCACAGTTTATTGTGATCCACGCAGTCAAAGGCTTTGGCATAGTCAATAAAGCAGAAATAGATGTTTTTCTGGAACTTTTTTGCTTTTTCGATGATTCAACCGATGTTGGAAATTTGATCTCTGGTTCCTTTGCCTTTTCTAAAACCAGCTTGAACATCTGGAAGTTCATGGTTCACATACTGTTGATGTCTGGCTTGGAGAATTTTGAGCATTATTTTACTAGCATGTGAGATGAGTGCAATTGTGCGGTAGTTTGAGTACTCTTTGGCATTGCCTTTCTTTGGGATTGGAATGAAAACTGGCCTTTTCCAGTCCTGTGGCCACTGCTAAGTTTTCCAAACTTGCTAGCGTATTGAGTGCAGCGCTTTCACAGTATCATCTTTCAAGTATTTGAAACAGCTCAACTGGAATTCCATCACCTCCACTTGCTTTGTATTTAGTATATGCCAATAGACAGGAGTATGACTGGCATCATGATACAGTGGATCAAGGAACAGTGTTAAGAGTAATGTGACTGAAGCAAAATGAACAAGAGGAACCTGGTACAATCAGTCACTGGATGCATTCCCACTGGGAGGGGCATGTGCTTGGTTGGGTAAGGCAGCTTTCTGCAACTGAAGCAAACCCTGAAGTAGCTGGTAGCTGGAGTTTTTCTGTAAAGTGATCCAGCATCAAGAGAAAATATGAACACAAGAGAGTAGGGAATTGCTGGAGTGATGTACCTTTGAAGGTGAAAGAAACGCATCTAGTTGATCTGTGAACAAAGTACTGTTAACCAGTGGTTATCAAAATGTATGCATACAATTATAAAGTGACCTATTTCTTTCTGCATTAAATATTTCCAGTGACATTAAATTTATGCTTATTAGAGGAAAACCTAGGGAAGGAAATCTTAGGTTCTTTCCTACTCATTTTTAAAAAGTCATTTTTCGAAGGTGACTCTAGAAGAGTTTCCTTGCATAGATCTCTCATCAAATTATTGAGTTCAGCAACCTATAACAATGTCATTCTGCCATTATACTTAAAATTTGAAGAGAAGTTGGAAATCATGTTGGAAAAATGTTTGTTTTTCAATTTTGTGAAGTTTGGCCTGAAAGCTTCTGAAACCTGTTGTAGTGGTATCATACTTTACTACCACTTCCCAACCCCAGGACCTGAAACATACACTTTAGTGGTACAAGTGGGGTGGTATAGACATCTGGAGTAGGGGAATAGGGTGATGTTCTGTGACTCCTACTGGGATGACATGTATTTTTCTTGTCAACTCAATTGCTTTTCAGCATAGACCATGCTAGTCACATGAACACACTATACTGAAGAGAAATAATATGTAATGTAAGCCACATAAATTCAAATTTTGTGTGTGATAACTTAGTTATACCTTATTTCATTTCTTAAAGTCCAAAAAAGACCTCCTAAGGACTTCCCTGGTGATCCAGCAGTTACGACTCTGAACTTCCACTGCAGGGGGCACCAGTTCAATCCCTGATTGGGGGACTAAGATCCCACATGCCACCTGATGTGGCCAAAAAAAAAAAAACCTTCTAACTTTGTAGTGGACATGGTTTTAAAATTTACATTGGAAATGAATAAAACTGGCAGTAAGAGACTTTTACTCCTTGGAAGGAAAGTTATAACCAACCTAGACAGCATATTAAAAAGCAGAGACATTACTTTGTCAACAAAGGTCCGTCTAGTCAAGGCTATGGTTTTTCCAGCGGTCATGTATGGATGTGAGAGTTGGACTATAAAGAAAGCTGAGCAATGAAAAATGGATGCTTTTGAACTGTGGTGTTGGAGAAGACTCTTGAGCGTCCCTTGGACTTCAAGGAGATCCAACCAGTCCATCCTAAAGGAGGTCAGTCCTGAGTGTTCATTGGAAGGACTGATGTTGAAGCTGAAACTCCAATACTTTGGCCATCTGATGTGAAGAGCTGACTCATTTGAAAAGACCCTGATGTTGGGAAAGATTGAGGGCAGGAGAAGAAGGGGACGACAGAGGATGAGATGGTTGGATGGCATCACCTACTCAATGGACATGGGTTTGGGGGGACTCCAGGATTTGGTGATGGACAGGGAGGCCTGGCATGCTGAGGTTCATGGGGCCGCAAAGAGTTGGACACGACTGAGCGACTGAACTGGACTGAACTGAATTGTGCTTTATGTACAAGCAATTAAAATACTAGGAAACACATTTGTTGGAGAGATATTCACTCTAAGTGGGCTGCAGTCAGGCAGGAGCAGTTCTAGGAGAGAGAACTAACATAGACTTGTAAACTTTTGAGAGGTCAGTAAAAAAGGACACAGAAATTTCTCCTCTGGAGGGCACTGAATAACACAGTTAGCAGTCCAACGAGAATGGCAGTTGATGGCCTCTGTTTCTTTCAACCTGAGGATTCTCTTCCAGTCTGTCCCAGAAGCACTGTTTGCTGATGACTGAACTACTTTATTTCTCTATGCCTCATTTCTCTTCCTAATAAATTTGTGAATGTTCTTCTAACACATCTGGTGGAATGGTTGTAAGGAAACCCACCCGTAAAGATTATTTTCACCTAAAGTTGGGATTCAACTTAATTCTATCATCTGACATTACAACAGCCCTATACTCTTGCAAGCTTCTTTCTTAAGAAGTGAAAGAGAAAGATACACATGTGTTAAGAGCTTATCAATATTGGTTAATCAAGGTTGTAACCAGAAAGAAAGAAATCATAAAAGTTAAGGACTTTTAAAGACCAATTAGAATTTGTGTTGGATTCCATTATATTCCCCATTTTATTTTAATCCATACCTATTTCCACTTTTCTCCAATATCACCAACCTTGGCAGTTAGGGCATTCCACTGCCAGGAATGCACCTCTTGCTATAACATATGCAAGCCCTATTCATTCTTCAAATTACACTCATTACATATTCTTCTGTTACTTCAGATCTCATTGATCTTTTTTTATTCACAAATCCAATAAGGATTTATAGTTTGCAGAAGACTCTTCTAGATTTAATTACACAAGGTCATGTATTGTTCACCAGAGTTTCCATTGTCTCATTTTATTCCCAACACCTACCACAGTGTTCTGCCATTAAAAGATCCCTGGTAATTGCCCTCTTAAAACACTCGTTTAGTCATGAGGTTTCTAAAGGAACACTCTGTGCATCTTTCAAGGGCATAGTCCAGGTCCAGTTAGACCTGGACTTCTAATTAATTGCATTTCTAAGGAGTGACTGCAGTTTTCATTTTTCAAAGAGCTTTGGACTAGATAATTTGGATCAATTATCCTGAAAGTAAAATTGGCAGACAGTATTTATTTATCTTTGGAGTCAGAGAAAAGGAATTAAAAAAAAAAAAAAACCTCTCACAAAGGCATGCAATTTTCCTCTTTAACATAATCGTACAAGAGTTCAGAAATAAAGTATAGCAAAAATAATTATCTACTTAAGAAATATTCTTTGTTGTTTCATGGTTCAAAATGGTAAGCAAAGTCATTCATTTAGAACTAAATTCTTGACAGATATTAACATAAATGAATGAATGTACACAAGGACAAATCACCTCTGAAAGAGTTTTTGTTATAATAGTTAACCTTAAAAACATACTACTGTGAAAACTGAAGCACAAATAAGGAGACATACAATGTCAGGGTGGTTGTTCCTTGAGGGGAAATGAGACTGGGGAAGGTTTGAAAGGTAATCCAACTGAATATGTATAATTTATTTAAAAAGGAATGATCTGGGGCAAATATGGTAAAAGAGAATAACATTCTTTAATTTGGGGTTAATTGGGCTTCCTTGTTGGCTCAGCTGGTGAAGAATCTGCCTGCAATGCAGGAGACCTTGATTCAATCCCTGGGTTGGGAAGATCCCGTAGAGAAGGGCAAAGCCAACCCACTCCAGTATTCTGGCCTGGAGAATTCCATGGAGTGTATAATCCATGGAGTCGCAAAGAGTCAGACACATCTGAGTGACTTTTACTTTCACAGGTATGAAAATTGCTATATTATTCCCAGTGTTCATTTTCTAAGTTTTTGTTAAGTAAAAAATGTTAGTAATCTAGTGTCTTCAAATTTCCATTTTGAAAGATAACAGTCATATTTCATTGTTAATTGACACTTTGAGCCAATTAAATGTGCCTAATATATATTAAGCACCTAATATATACTTATACATAGAACACACTCTCAGGAAGTTAATGGGGTGGGAGAATAAATAAATGAATTATAGGAATAAAAATGACTCAACGGATATTAGGAATGGTAAGATCTGCAGTAATTTTAAAGGTGGAATGGACTGAAGTGGGAATTCTGGAAAGGATACAACCTGAAAAAAGCAAATAGGAAACTCAGTGTATGTTTTGGAAATAGTGAATCATACATTTTAGTTTAAACCCTGGGAGCAGGAAGAAATCAGGCTTGCACTGTTCCTTAGAGTATTAAGCATACATCCCCCCACCCCATACACTAGGAGAATTAAAATCTAGATTATAACCAAGTCACAGTAGGAAATAAAAGAAAATTAAACACTGTTTTCCTTTTTTTTTTTTTTTTTTTGCTGTATATCATTGTCCTTAACCAAAAACAGCATCATATTCATTTTGGAATTTTTTTTAAAGAGAAATAGAGCAAGGGTGAATTTTTGATTAATGAAAGTTACAGGTCAATCAGAAAATATTATAGCTCTCAACTTCTAAGCAGTAAATAAATTGGCAATATAACATTTAAGGAAAGATTGTTAAACATGCAAGTGTAAATTAACAGGAACCCAATTAGTAGTAAATTTTAATGTATCATTTTCAGTTCTTCCCAGGAAAAAATTATGCAAAAAAAGTAGTAATGCTTTTTGCTACTCAATTTATAAAAAAGAATATATATATCTTGTAAACATAGATTATGGTTCATTCAAAAATTCAGTTGATGTAGATAAAATCAGAATAAAAATTAGTCGGCACATTATTAGAGCCAGTCTAATAGAGAAGTGTATACTGGCTGCTGTAGCCCAGCACTGTAATAAAACATTCAGCAATGATGAAATGCTCTGTATTTGCATAATTCATATCAGCTTTCTATATGGTATTATAACTACTAAGATATATGTGGCTATTGCATACTTCAGATGTGGCTAGTATGACTGAAGAACACATTTTACTGCTATTTAATTTTAATTGATTTAAATTTAAATGGTCACTTGGAGGTTACTGGCTTATATATTGAGTAACCTACCTCTAGCATTTTATATGTTTATGTTTTCAAGTGATTGAATTAAAAAACTTCCCAATCTAGCATTAATGTCAGGTTTTGCTAATAGGTGGATTCAAAAGTGATGTGTATCATTTCTGACTTTTTAAATAATGAATGCTTTGTGTCCTAAGGTAGATTCCAGTTTTGTAAATGTTATTCGATGCATATAGTTCACTGTATATGTACTGTTGTATATAATATCAGACAGTAATAGCTCAATTGCTGAAAAGAGAGTAGATGTGATTTCGAAGACTCTACAGATTAGTACTGTAGTATTAGAAAGTCTGTACAGACACTGTGCGTTTAAGAGTATCTTATTGTAAATAGTTTTGGTAGGTTGCAAAACGAGAATCAAATGGTGCTTAGCTAACAAAAAAAGTAAGAACTGAGAGAGGTCTTTTTTCTAAAAATCTGATCAGCAAACAAGATGACTTAAAGCTTCCTAGTTTTCTGAGAGCTAGTGAAAATAATTTAAGGATTTAAAAATATTTTTTATTCATATATTAAATATATCTTGTGGATGTTCATGCATTTTCGTATCACTTGCTACTGCTGCTAAGTTGCTTCAGTCGTGTCCAACTCTGTGCGACCCCATGGACTGCAGCCTACCAGGCTCCTCCATCCATGGGATTCTCCAGGCAAGAGTACTGGAGTGGGTTGCCATCGGCTTCTCTGTCATATCACTTGACTAAACAGAAAAGCAGGCCATCATTTCCAATGCTTTGAAATTCTGAAACCTGAAATTACTCAATACCTGCATCATTTAGTTTTGATCAGTTTCAGAAAGCAAAAAGTGATTTATTATGACAGTAATTTAATGGAACTCACTTAAGATTAGTTTCCTAAACTAAACATTTAACGTATTCCTCCTTGTGACACTTTTGGAATCATGTGTTCTCTTTTCAAATAAATGCAAACATAAATCTAAGCTATCAAGGAAATAAATGACCCAAATCATGCCAGTGACCCATACATGAAGTGACTATCATAACAAATGAATTTAGATCTTTGAAGAAAAACATGTACATTCAAATGTGTTCAGGAAAACAGAATATAGCTACAGGTAATATTAGGAAAGTAGTGTGGGGATAATATTTCTGAGATAGCAAGAGCAACTTGAAAATATTCTTTGTATTAAAAATAACTATGAATATTAAGTAGTTCAGCTATAGAGCATTTGAAATACAAAAGCAAATTTCTAGAAGAATTTTCTGAATCTGTGGACCAAGTATAAATTCTAATTTTTCAATAAATCTCCTGAGGATAAAAAATTGGGAACCATCTAGTGAGACCTGAACACTCATCAAATAGGTATCAATAATATATTACTTCTGGGACTTCCCAGGTGGTGAAGTGATCAAGAATCCATCTGCCGGTGCATGAGGCATAAGGGACACAGGTTAGATCTGTAGGTCAGGAAGATCCAGTGGAGGAGGGAATGGCAGGCCACCCCAGTGTTCTAAATGGGATAATCACATAAGGGAGTGTTGCAGGCTACAGTCTATGGGGAAGCAAAGAGTCAGATATGACTGAGCATATAGATACACACTAGAAAAAAAAGAACTTAATGACCCAGATAACCATGATGGTGTGATCACTCACCTAGAGCCAGACATTCTGGAGTGTGAAGTCTAGTGGGCCTTAGGAAGCATCACTATGAACAAAGCTAGAGGAGGTGATGGAATTCCAGCTGAGCTATTTCAAATCCTAAAAGATGATGCTGTGAAAGTACTGCACTCAATATGCCAGCAAATTTGGAAAACACAGCAGGGGCCACAGGACTGGAAAAGGTTGGTTTTCATTCCAATCCCAAAGAAAGGCAATGCCAAAGAATGTTCAAACTACCGCACATTCACATTCATTTCACACGCTAGCAAAGTAATGCTCAAAATTCTCCAAGCCAGGCTTCAACAGTATGTGAACCGAAAACTTTCAGATGTCCAAGCTGGATTTAGAAAAGGCAGAGGACCAGAGACTAAATTGCCAACATTTGGATCACAAAAAAAAAGTGAGAGAATTCCAGAAGAACATCTACTTCTGCTTCACTGACTACACTAAAGCCTTTGACTGTGTGGATCACAATAAACTGTGGAAAATTCTTAAAGATATGGGATTACCAGATCACCTGACCTGCCTCCTGAGAAACCTGTATGCAGGTCAAGAAGCAAGTTAGAACCGAACATGGAACAATGGATTGGTTCAAAACTGGGAAAGGAGTATGTCAAGGCTGTATATTGTCATCGTGCTTATTTAACTTATATGCAGAGAACATCATGCGAAATGCTGGGCTGGATGAAGCACAAGCTGGAATCAAGATTGCTAGGAGAAATATCAATAGCCTCAGATATGCAGATGATACAACCCTTATGGCAGAAAGCAAAGAAGAACTAGAGAGCCTCTTGAAGAAGGTGAAAGAGGAAAGTGAAAAAGCTGGCTTAAAACTCAACATTCAAAAAACGAAGATCACGGCATCCGGTCTCATCACTTCATGGAAAATAGATGGGGGAACAATAGAAACAGTGACAGACTTTATTTTCTTGAGCTCCAAAATCACTGCAGATGGAGACTGCAGCCATGAAATAAAAAAGATGCTTGCTCCTTGGAAGAAAAGCTATGACCAACCTAGACAGCATATTAAAAAGCAGAGACATTACTTTGCTGACAAAAGTTTGTAGAGTCAAGGCTATGGTATTTCCAGTAGTCAAATATGGATGTGAGAGTTGGACCATAAAGAAGGATGAACCCTGAAAAACTGATGCTTTTGAACTGTGGTGTTGGAGAAGACTCTTGAGAGTCCCTTGGACTGCAAGGAGATCAAACCAGTCAATGTTAAAGGAAACCAATCCTGATATTCATTGGACTGACTGATGCTGAAGCTGAAGCTCCAGTTCTTTGGCCACCTGATGTGAAGAGCCAACTCATTAGAAAAGACCCTGATGCTGGGAAAGATTGAAGGAAGGAGGAGAAGGGGATGACATAGGAAGTGATAGTTGGATGTTATGGACTAAATGGACATGAGTTTGAACAAGCTCTAGGAGACAGTGCTGCAGTCCATCAAGTCGCAGTGAGTTTTACACAACTGAGTGACTGAACAACAACAATGATACATACACACACACCCATGCACACACATTATATATTACACTGCCAAACCAATGTCAATGACATCAGATATTTTTCTCAGCTTCACTTTTACTGTTTTACTTCCTTGACCAGATTGAGATTATAAAATAATGCCCAACCCTGGAAACTTATATTCACTTCAGTATATGTTTGCTTATGTGTGAGTATGTTTGTGTATAAATATATGCACATGTGTATTTTATATGTGTATTTTAAACTGGAAAATTACGCCTTTTTACTCTATACTTCCCATGTCCGGGACCTATGGTTGTAAAGGTTAGAAATATAGTTTGGAAAATTCAACTATTAAAAACTAATTTGAGGAAATTCCCTGGTAATCCAGTGGTTAGAGCATGGTGTGGCCCAAAAAAGAAATAGTAATTTGATTTTATGAGAATTTAGAGAAGTATTTTGTTGTATTTTATATAGCCCATTAATATATGTTATATGTAACATTAAAAATAAACTTACTCTTTTGTTAAAGTAACTTAATTAAAACCTGGAAATAAGGCTCAAATGGTTTTCTGTTCTTTCAAGGTCATATTAGAGTGTTACTATCACACTAGGTCATCTGAATTTCTAAGGGAATGTGACTTATTTGACTTTCTGTTTAGGATTAATCAGGACCCAGATTCTTTAGAGATTAACTTGGACAAAACACTAATATGCAAGCTATTTTGGTACAATACTGATTTATTGATTTCTGTCTTAAAAAGAAGATACTTTCCAAGATTGTGATTTTTCAAATCATTTAAAAAAATCTAAACACTTTTTTTGCAAAATTTTTTTCCCTGATTTTATGTCTTTTTGCATACTCTCTTGAACCACTTTTGTCATTCTGCTGGCCCATCATTAGTGAGTCGAACAAAATTTTGACACATGCTCACTGTGAATTTATATGACAATTAGGCTTTTAACATTTGTTTGAGATCACTATTATGTTGGTGATAAGATTTTTAAAAGCTAATAGAATTTCATGGAATGCTTGGCACAATGTATCATTAGGAAAAAGCCATACGGTTGGATGATATTTGAGGCTGAGGCAACCTGAGAAGGAACATCATCACTGTGGGAAATAGCTTACAATTCTCCACATACCATCTGTTCATCACAGTCAATGCAGTGACCATCAGAAGTAAGAGGAGGCAAATCTGTAGTACTGTTTTTTTAAACTCTAATTATCATTAAGGCAAAATTCATTAAATTATCTTTTGTGCAGAGTAGTGGATACATCAATTTAACAGCATGTCTCTTGCCTCCTGGGAACAAATTAAAATCAATACTAGTGATAAATCCAAGGGCAAACTGACATATACATAATTATCACCATGAACGGAGTAAATGGATAAGATTAATATTTGTTTTAAAAAGAAGAGAAAATGTGACTCTCACTCAGAAGTTACAGAATGCTGTGGTCTTTTTTCAGTCTTGTGTCTGAATTATAACTTCCAGCTCCATTGTGCGGACTTAATCAACAGGACACTGGAGAAGGGAGTGGCAAACCACTTCAGTATTCTTGCCTTGAGAACCCCATAAATAGGATGAAAAGGCAAAAAGATAGGACACCGAAAGATGAACTCCCCAGGTCAGTAGGTGCCCAATATGCTACTAGAGATCAGTGGAGAAATAACTCCAGAAGGAATGAAGGGACGGAGCCAAAGCAAAAACAACACCCAGATGTGGATGTGATCAGTGATGGAAGTTAAGACCAATGCTCTAAAGAGCAGTACTGCATAGGAAACTGGAATGTTAGGTCCATGAATCAAGGCAAATTGGAAGTGGTCAAACAGGAGAAGGTGAGAGTGAACGTCGACATTTTAGGAATCAGTGAACTAAACTGGACTGGAATGGGTGAATTTAACTCAGATGACCATTATATCTACTACTGTGGGCAAGAATCCCTTAGAAGAAGTGGAGTAGCCATCATAGTCAATAAGAGAGTCCGAAATGCAGTAATTGGATGCAATCTCAAAAATGACAGAATGATCTCTGTTCGTTTCCAAGGCAAATCATTCAATATCTCGGTAATCCAAGTCTATGCCCCAACCAGTAATACTGAAGAAGCTGAAGTTGAATGGTTCTATGAAGAACTATAAGACTTTCTAGATCTAACACCCCAAAAAAGATGTACTTTTCATTATAGGGGTCTGGAATGCAAAAGTAAGAAGTCAAGAAACACCCGGGTAACAGGCAAATTTGGCCTTGGAGTACAGAATGAAGCAGGGCAAAGGCTAATAGAGTTTTGCCAAGAGAATGCACTGGTCATAGCAAACACCCTCTTTCAACAACACAAGAGAAGGCTGTACACATGGACATCACCAGAAGGTCAATACTGAAATCAGATTGATTATATTCTTTTTAGCCAAAGATGGAGAAGCTTTATACAGTCAGCAAAAACAAGACTGGGAGCTGACTGTGGCTCAGATCATGAACTCTTTATTGCCAAATTTAGACTTAAATTGGAGAAAGTAGGGAAAACCATTAGACCATTCAGGTGTGACTTAAATCAAATCCCTTACAATTATACAGTGGAAGAGACAAATAGATTCAGGGGATTAGGTCTGATAGACAGAGTGCCTGAAGAACTATGGACAGAGGTTCATGACATTATACAGGAGGCAGTGATCAAGACAATCCCAAAGAAAATGAAATGCAAAAAGGCAAAATGGTTGTCTTAGGAGGTCTTACAAATAGATGTGAAAAGAAGAGAAGCAAAAAGCAAAGGAGAAAAGGAAAGATATACCCATTTGAATGCAGAATTTGAAAGAAAAGCAAGGAGAGATAAGAAAGCCTTGCTCAGTGATCAATGTGAAGAAATAGAGGAAAACAATAGAATAGGAAAGACTAGGGATCTCTTCAAGAAAATGAGAAATACCAAGGGAACTTTTCATGCAAAGATGGGCTCAATAAAGGACAGAAATGATATGGACCTAACAGAAGCAGAAGATATTAAGAAGAAGTGGCAAGAATACACAGAAGGCCTATACAAAAAAGATCTTCATGACCCAGATAACTGTGATGGTGTGATCACTCACCTAGAGCCAGACATCCTGGAATGTGAAGTCAAGTGGGCTTTAGGAAGTATCACTATGAGCAAAGCTAGTGCACGTGTTGGAATTCCAGTTGAGCTGTTTCAAATCCTAAAAGATGATGCTGTTAAAGTGCTTCACTCAATATGCCAGCAAATTTGGAAAACTCAGCAGGGGCCACAGGACGGGAAAAGATCAGTTTTCATTCTAATCCCAAAGAAAGGCAATGCCAAAGAATGGTCAAACTACCACAAAATTGCACTCATGTCACACACTAGCAAAGTAATGCTGAAAATTCTCCAAGCCAATCTTTAACAGTACGTGAACCATGAACTTCCAGATGTTCAAGCTGGATTTAGAAAAGGCAGAGGAACCAGAGATCAAATTGCCAATATCCATTGGATCATCAAAAAACCAAGAGAGAACCAGAATAACATCTACTTTGCTGCTTTATTGACTATGCCAAATCCTGTGACTATGTGAATCACCACAAACTGTGGAAAATTCTTAAAGTGATGGGAACACCAAACCACCTGACCTGCCTTCTTAGAAATCTGTATGCAGGTCATGATGCTGCAGTTAGAACTGGACATGGAACAACAGAGTTGTTCCAAATCAGGAAAGGAGTATATCAAGGCTGTATATTGTCACCCTGCTTGTTTAACTTATATGTAGAGTTCATCATGAGAAATGCTGGACTGGATGAAGCACAAGCTGGAATCAAGATTTCTGAGAGAAATATCAGTAACCTCAGATATGCAGATGACACCACCCTTATGGCAGAAAGTGAAGAAGAACTAAAGAGCCTCTTGATGAAAGTGAAAGAGGAGAGTGAAAAAGTTGGCTTGAAGCTCAACATTCAGAAAACTAAGATCATGTCATCAGGTCCCATCACTTCATGGAAAATAGATGGGTAAACAGTGGAAACAGTGACAGACTTTTTTTTAGGGGGTGGGGGGAGGATCCAAAATCACTTCAGATGGTGACTGCAGCCGTGAAATAAAAAAAGATGCTTGCTCCTTGCAAGAAAAGTTATGACCCAACTAGACAGCATATTAAAAAGCAGAGATATTACTTTGCCAACAAAGGTTGTATAGTCAAAGCTATGGTTTTTCTGGTAGTCATGTATGGATGTGAGAATTGAACTATAAAGAAAGCTGAGTGCCGAAGAATTGATGCTTTTGAACTGTGGTGTTGGAGAAGACTCTTGAGAGTCCCTTGGACAGCAAGGAGATCCAACTAGTCCATCCTAAAGGAGATCAGTCCTCAATATTCACTGGAAGGACTGATGCTGAAACTGAAACTCCGATATTTGGCCACCTAATGCGAAGAACTGACTCATTTGAAAAGACCCTGATGGTGGGAAAGATTGAGGGTGGGGGGAGAAGGAGTGACAGGGGATGAGATGGTTGGATGGTATTACCAACTCAATTGACATGAGTTTGAGTAAACTTAGGGAGTTGGTGATGGACAGGGAGGCCTGGCATGCTGCAGTCCGTGGGGTCACAGAGTCAGACATGGCTGAGCAACTGAACTGAACTGAATCATGAGAGGTGGTTGTGGACATTTTCAAGAAAAAAAAATTTTTTTTTTTTTTAACTCTAAGTCAGAGACCCTGTGGTCTTAGTTGGGAACCTAGTACTAAGAACTTTGAGGGTAGAAGGGATCGCTGAAAACTATACAAGTTACTTTCTGTGCTTAATGAACTTGTCCAAGTAATGTGTTCCATTAATCAGGTTTGTCTCAGTTGCATTTTTTTTTTTGTATTTTTACTGAAGTCTGTTTCTCAATAATTCTGAAATGCTGCAATAGCCTTTGAAATACTTATTTTGAAGCCAAGATCTGGGTGCTATGTGGGCTCTCTGATGTTTGGATGTCATTGCTTCTAGGGCCTTTCCAGGGGCAGAGCTGAGAAATTTAACTATGACCTCATACTGATAGCTCCAATTTTAGTGCAATCCCATAGGTTTCTCCTTACTTTTCCACAATTCATATTTTTCTCCCCTATTCCACATTGAGGATGACTAGAACTTATAATGGAGAAGGCAATGGCACCCCACTCCAGTACTCTTGCCTGGAAAATCCCATGGACAGAGGAGCCTGGTAGGCTACAGTCCATGGGGTCGCACAGAGTCGGACACGACTGAAGCGACTTAGCAGCAGCAGCAGCAGCAGCAGCAGCAGAACTTATAGTGATGTCACCTCTTTCAATTCTTATATTATTAATATACATCTTTTCTTTCATGGTTAATCTGATAAGGGATTTATAAATTTATTTCCTCTCAAAGAATCAGCTTTTGCTTTTAATTTTTGTTTTATATTATAGTTTATTTACAATGTTACGCTAGTTTCAAGAGTGTAGCCAAGTGATTCAGTTATCCATATACATACATTAGTTCTTTCTCAGAGTCTTTTCCCATAAAGGTTATTGCAGAGTGTTAAATATATATCCTTTTTCTATATGGTGGGTCCTTGTTGATTATCTATTGTATATAGTAGGATGTATATGCTAGAACCTGCTTTTGCTTTCTACAAAGGCTCACGGCAGAGACAAGGTGGAGCAGGAATATGTAGTATCATGCTCTGGGATGTATGGAGGATTTTTCTCTGTTACTTATGTTTATTTTGTTGTTTGTTGTTGTGTTGTTCAGTCACTCGTCATGCACAACTCTTTGCAACCCCACAGACTGCAGTAGGCCAGGATCTCTGTCCTTCACTAACTCCCGGAGCTAGGTCAAACTCATGCCCACTGAATCAGTGATGCCGTCCAATCATCTCATCCTCTGCTGTCCCCTCCTCTCCTGCCTTCAATCTTTCACAGCATCAGGGTCATTTGCAATGAGTCAGCTCTTTGCATCAGGTGGGCAAAGTATTGGAGCTTCGCCATAAGTTGTTCCAGTGAATATTCAGGGTTGATTTCCTTTAGGATGGGTTTAATCTCTTTGCAGTCCAAGGGTCTCTCAAGAGTTTTCTCTGGCACTGCAGTTCCAAAGAATCAATTCTTCAGCACTCATCTTTCTTTATGGTCCAAATCTCACATCCATACATGACTAGTGGAAAAACCATAGCTTTGACTATTCAGACCTTTGTTGGCAGAGTAATGTCTCTGCTTTTTAACACACTTTCTAGGTTGGCCATAGCTTTTCTCCCGAGGAGCAAGTGTCTTTTAATTTCATGGCTGAAGTCACCGTCTGCAGTGATTTTGGAGCCCAAGAAAATAGTCTGTCATTGCTTCCAATTTTTCTCCATCTATTTTGCCATGAAGTGATGGATCTAGATGCCATGATCTTCATTTTTTGAGTTTTAAGCCAGATTTTTTACTCTCTTCTTTCACATTCATCAAGAAGCTCTTTAGCTCCTCTTCACTTTCTGCCGTTAGGGTGGTATCATCTGCATATCTGAGATTATTGATATTTCTCCCTGCAATCCTTAGGCCAGCTTGTGCTTCATGCAGCCTGGAATTTCACATGATGTAATCTGCATGTAAGTTAAATAAGCAGGATGACAATATACAGCCTGACACACTCCTTAACCAATTTGAACCAGTCTGTTGTTCCATGTCTGGTTCTGTTGCATCTTGACTTGCATGCAGGTTTCTCAGGAGCCAGGTAATGTGGTCTGGTTTCCCCACTGCTTTAAGAATTTTTCACAGTTTGTTGTAATCCACACAGTCAAAGGCATTAGTGTAGTCCATGAAGCAGAAGCTGATGTTTTTCTGAAATTCCCTTGCTTTTTCTATGATCCAACGGATGTTGGCAATTTGATCTCTGGTTCCTTTACCTTTTCTACATACATCTTGAACATCTGGAAGTTTTCATTTCATGTGCTGTTGAAGCCTCGCTTGGAGAATTTGGGGCATTACTTTGCTAGTGTGTGAAATGAGTGAAATTTTGTGGTAGTTTGAGCATTCTTTGGCACTGACCTTTTTTGGGATTGGAGTGAAATTTGACCTTTTCTGATCTTGTGACAAATGGTGAGTTTTCCAAATTTGCTGGCATATGGATTGCAGCACTTTAACAGCATTGTCTTTTAGGATTTGAAATAGTTTAGCTGGAATTCCATCACCTCCAGTAGGTTTTTTCAAAGTAATGCTTCCTAAGACCCACTTGACTTCACCCTCCAGGATGTCTGGCTAGAGCCAGACAGGTGAGTGATACACCATCGTGGTTATCTGGATCATTAAGACCTGTTTAATAAAGTACTTCTGTGTATTCTTGCCATCTCTTCCTAATATCTTCTGCTTTTGTTAGATCCACACTGTTTCTGTCCTTTACTGTGCCTATGTTTGCATGATATATTACCTTGGTAACTCTAGTTTTCTTGAAGAGATCTCTAGTCTTTCCCATTCTATTGTTTTCCTCTATTTCTTTGCATTGATTGCTGAGGAAGGCTTTCTTCTCTCTCCTTGCTATTCTTTGGAACTCTGCATTCAGATGGTTATATCTTTCCTTTTCTCCTTTGCCTTTCACTTCTCTTCCTTTCTCAGCTTTTGTAAGGCCTCCTCAGACAACCATTTTGTGTTTTTGCATTTCTTTTTCTTGGGGATGGTTATGATCACCGCCTCCTCAACAGTGTTACAAACTTCCAGGTCCATTGTTCTTCAGGCATTCTATCAGGTCTGATCCCTTCAATCTGTTTCTGACTGCCACTGTATAATCATAAGGGATTTGATTTAGGTGATACCTGAATGGCCTAGTGGTTTTCCCTGCTTTCTTCAATTTAAGTTTCATTTTTGCAATGAGTTCATGCCCTGAGGCACAGTCAGCACCTGTCTGTGTTTGGCTGACTGTGTAGAGTTTCTCCATCTTTGGCTGCAAAGAATACAATCAATCTGATTTCGATATTGACCATCTTATTATGTCCATGTGTAGAGTCATCTCTTGTTTGTTGGAAGACCATGTTCTAAGACCCATGCATTCTCTTGGCAAAACTCTGTTAGCCTTTGCCCTGTTTCATTTTGTACTCCAAGGCCAAACTTGCCTGTTACTCTAGGTATCTCTCAACTTCCTACTTATGCATTCCAGTCCTTTATGATGGAAAGGACATCTTTTTTTGGTGTTAGTTCTAGAAGGTCTGGTAGGTCTTCTTGGAACCATTCAACTTCAGCTTCTTCAGCATTAGTGGTTGGGGTGTAGACTTGGATTATAGTGATACTGAATTGTTTGCTTGGAAACAAACCTAGATCCTTCTGTTGTTTTTGAGGTTATACCCAAGTACTGTATGTTGGACTCTTTTGTTGACTATCAAGGCTACTCCATTTCTTCTAAGGGATTATTGTCCACAGCAGTAGATATAATAGTCATCTGAATTAAGTCTGCCTATTCCCAACCATTTTAGTTCACAGATTCCTAAAATGTTGATGTTCCTTCTTGCCATCTTCTATTTGAACATTTTCAATTTATCTTGGTTCATGTACCTAACATTCCAGGTTCCTATGCAATATTTTTCCTTATAGTATCAGACTTTGCTTTTACCATGAGACACATCCACAACTCGGCTTCATTTCTGCTTTGGTTCAGCCTCTTCATTCCTTCTGAAGTTATTTCTTCGCTCTTCTCCACTAGCATATTGGACACCTACTGACCTAGGGGGTTCATCTTTCAGTGTCATATCTTTTTGCCTTTTTAATAGTTTGATGTTTATGTGTTTTCTGTATTCAGTTATGCTGAGGACATGATTTTTGTGTTTTTTTTTTTTTCTTGCTTTGTACTGTTTTTGAAGGGATTATTTAAAAATGAATATGTTGGAATCTACTATTGTCTTCCAATATCTGGAAATCAGAATATAAGTTTTCATCTATTAAACCAATGATAGTTTAATAGTATTTTAATATAGATTAGCTATTGGTTATATTACTACCCTGACTTTATTAATGAATATTTGAAAGACATGAATTATTTGTGTTTCTTTAAAAAGTCTTAATAATTTTGGAATCATGGGGATTCTTTAATAGAATGAATTTATACCAAAATTCTGCCTCCATCATATACAATGATCCAAAACTATCATTTCCATTAATATCAGTAATAAGCCAAGTACATCTGCTGTGTAAATTATTTAATATTGTTTTAGAAGTTATTAAAAAAAGTAATAAGTCTGGAAGCAGTAACAGAGATATACAAGCTGTACAAGATGAGAAAAACACATTATTTCAAATTCTATTTATATATAATTAACAATCAACCACTTAAAGACTATAAATATCTAGCATAGAAAGACAATATAAATGCAGATATTTCAGACTTAGTTAAAACAGTAACAACGTTCTGGAAAATTACTGAAAATAAAATTTCCATTCATACTTTAGCAGAATTATTTGTATTTCAAAAGAAGAGATAAATGATACCAAAATAAATATGTCAAAAACTGAAAATTTATTGAATTAAAAAGAAAATGAAGTATTTATCAAATTTGAATACTCAGTATCATAATGCCATAAATCATTCTCCATTGAATTTGAAATCATTTTGGTAAGTTACATTAAAAACAAAAAAAAATTAATTTTGCTCTATTGCTTTATGTTTACTGGAAAAGGGAAAGACTACCCACTCCTGGATTCTAGTCTGGAGAATTCCATGGACTATATAGTCCATGGGGTCACAAAGAGTCGGACATGACTGAGCGACCTCACTTTTCACTTGATGTTTACATACTTCATCTATTAGAATGGCTATTATTTTGAAAAAGGGTTTTAATAGGAAATACAATACCAAAATTTAAAACATACTAGTTAAAGCATTCTGTGATTGGAGCAGGACTAGTCTAATAGTGAAAGTATGAGAGAAAAGTACTTGCTAAGTTAAAAAAAATATTATTTTGCAAAATATTTACTATGCTATTGAATTATCATTATTTTTTCATTCTTTACATAAAATATTTGTCATGAAATTAGCATGTATGGTAGTAATTTAAATATCTTTAGAAATGATATGTGCATTCAAAAAGAACTTTTAACTAGGTATGTTTAAAAAAAATCTTTGTATATTTTTATATTTTCTAAAATTTATATAGTGAAATTAAAAATAATTGAATGTTTTGAAAAACTTTACCTCATTATTTTATTGCCAGATATGATTCCTATTAATAATGAGAGATGTTCACAAGGATTTATTTATATGTATATTAATTATAGTCTTATTTACAGTTAGTAAGATAATTATGTTGGAAAAACAAGAGTTATTATACATGCTGACATAACATTAAGCAATGTTACCTTTTAAAGTAAAAATTCAAATTTGACTTAACGGCAATTTCTAAATATTGAGGGAAAAAGCAGTGGACATCAATACGTATTATAGATAATTACAGTAAACAAAGCTGAAAGCAAAAAAAGAGTCTTGCATACACACACTAAATGTAGGCACTTCTGCATGGTTGTATTAAAGGTGATCATAAAACAACTTTCTGTATGAAACGTTCTAAAATAAACTGTTTAATGTATTATCAGAAGTAAACCAGTAGATGATAATTTACTGAATAGAGTGTTAAATCAGTAGTGTCAAATGCTACATAAATTTTAGTGAAATAGGAATGGAAGTGTATCAAGTAGAATTTAATAAAGAGAAGGCCTGGAGAGACTCTTCACTCTGGAGTCTGCCGGCACACATCACCCACCAGATGAGCCAGCAGTGAATGGATATTAAAGAGGAGTCTACTCTTAAAGAACTCAGCAGTAAAGGTAAAGGGTGTTAGGGCAATGGTGTGAAACATGGAGTAGTAATAAAGAAAAGTTTTGAGCCTAGATGAAATGCTGATGGAAAGACCCTTGAAAAAGGAGAAAGGAAAAGAACTGGAAAGAGGCCATGTGATTCATGATACAAAGTCTTTGAGGAAAAAGAAGGAAATAATTGGAATGCAGCATATATGTGAAAGAATTAGGTAAGAGGTTGGATGTCTTTGTTGCAGTACCTAAAAGAAGGGATAAAAGATGGAAAAAGACTCAAATATTCAATAAATATTTAAGTTGGTGCCAAAATACAGATGACTGTCATCCGATATTTGTGACTCTCTTTATAAGAGAAAACGTGTGTTGTGCTAAGTTGCTTCAATCATGTCCAGCTCTTTGCGACCCTAGGGACAGTAGCCTGCCAAGCTCCTCTGTCTAGGCAATTCTCCAGGAAAGAATACTGGAGTGGGATGCCATGCCCTCCTCCAGGGTATCTTCCTGACCAAGGGATCGAATCCGTATCTCTTATGTTTCCTGCATTGGCAGGAGGATTCTTTACAAGAGAAAACAGGAGAGAAAAACATCTCTTCATACTCACTAGTCTTTCCAGAGTATTTAGCTAGCATGCTGTGTTATAAATAAAAAAACAAACAAGTGTATGCGTTGGTGATTGGTCTAATAACACCACCTTTAAAAATTAAAATATAATTTTGGATTTGACAGTTTAAGACATGTAGAAAAGTCAAAGTGAAAGTGTTAGTTGCTCAGTCCTGTCTGACTCTTTGCAACCCAATGAACTGTGGCCTACGAGGCTCTTCTGTCCATAGAATTCTCCTGGCAAGAATACTGGACTGGGTTGCCATTCCCTTCTCCAGGAGATCTTCCCAACTCAGGGATTAAACCCAGGTTTCCTGTATTGCAGGCTGATTCTTTACCAGCTGAACCAGGGAAGCCCAAGGCATGCAGAAGTTTTCTCTCTTTTTTTTTTTTTTTATTTTGGACCTACAAGTTTTTTGACTACTCTCTTCAGTGCTATGGAACTATAGATTTCTCAGTCCTCAGTTTGATAACACAATATTTGAAAATTCTAACTACTGATAAGGTTTTAAGAAAGGAGAATTATTGCATATTGTTATTTTAAGTAAAATTAATGTAACTACTCTGGAAAATGGTTTGGAATTCTGAATAAAGTTAGAGACAGCACTTTTGAATTCTGCCCCACATAAACTTTCCTATGTACAAGGAAATGGGTTTATAAAGATGGTCTTTAGAGCACTATTATATTAACAAAGAAATGGGAAAATCTTTATTTCCTAATAAGAGAATGGAGGAACTGTGATTTATTTACTGAAATACAAATGAAATACAAAGATACAAAAATAAATTTATCACATAAATAATTGTCAAATATATACTAAATAAAAAATCAAGTTGTAAAAGGATACATATAGAATGATATAGTCATTATCTTACTGATGATTATAAACATCTATTGAAAAAAACATAGAAATACATAGGAATAATTTAGAGAACAACTTTAGGGGTAGGGTTACCAATTAGTAGAAAGGGAAAAATGATAAGGAGTGGAGTTTCTGCTGCATCTGAAACCTTTTTCACTTAGAAATTTCTTAAATTTAAAAAATAATTAAAAAGTTATTTGCATAAGTCAAACACAGTTTTTAATCACATGAACAAACTCTTACTTCTGTGACTACCTATGTTGAAGACAGATGAACTTTAACTAAAATTTTCACTCATTAATTGGGGACTTAAAAATTAATGTGTAATATCAAGTATTTTTATATTTAAGATGAAGTATTCATGAAGTAATATATTTGAGAAGGTAAATGAGGCAGATCAGCATTCAGATGGGAGGAAAACAAACTCCACCCATGATCTTTCAAAGAACTCGACTGACCCTCACCTAAGAACTAGGGTTTTGAAATTCAAACTCAAAAAAAAAAGCTTAAAAATCTGCTCTTGAAATGCAAATTAAATGATTGTGTTGTAGAATATTATATTAGGATTATTTACTGGAAGTTATAGACAGTTACAAACTCAAGGAAACACTACTTAATAATGTAGAGATAAATCTATTTGCATGAATCCCAGTGATGGAGAATTTTATACATCCTAAATAATTAAATCAATTGAATAATACTTTATGCTAGGGTTTAGAATTTTATGGAAAACATAAGTAATTAGTTCCTCCAATTCAAAGATTTCAAGATGTTTTTCTCTGGGGTTTATAAGTATGTATACAGATTCAGTGGATATGAGGTTGTAGTTTAATTTATATTAAAAATAATGAAAGTGATATTATTCCCTTACTAGTCACATGATTCAGAAATGAGGGGAGGGACAATATAGGGGTCAGGGAGTGGGAGGTATGAACTATTGTGTGCAAGATATTCTACAAGGATGTATTGTACAAAATGGTGAATTTAGCCAATATTTTGTAATAACTATAAATGTAACCTTTATATTTATAAAAATAAATTAAAAATAAAAATGAGAAGAAAGAGAAGCAGGAAGAGAGGAAGAAAATAGAATTCTTTTATTTTTATGTTTAGAGAAATGATGTTCTAAGGTGTTGGTACATTCTATTTCTGGAACTGGGTGGGTTTTCACAGATATGCTTAATTGTGATAATACATTGAACTATTTCTTAATGATCAGTGCAGTTTTTTTATTTGTATCATACTTCAATTAAAAAAGAAAAGACTCTGGCATTTAAATTTTGCAAGTTCAGGGTCAAATAGCAGGTCAAAATAAAGTCAATGAAGTAGATCTTTTGCATAATACTGTAGGTGTGAAAAGTACTGTGACCTCAAAAGTCATTAAATCCCATTTTTACTCTTCAAGATTCACAGATGAAAATCGCAACATGGAATGAGATAATGAGTCTGTAAAGCTTTTCTGAAGGCTTAATGAACTCAAGGAGAGAAAGGACATTTCGAAATTTCTATCACTAAAATATTAATGTCAAAATTTAATCAAGCACAGTGGTTTTTTTCATAGGTTCCAATTTATATTGATCATAGTGATGAGATGGCTGACATTATTTGGCTCATCATTATTTGAGCGCATCTTGTCCATGTGTTGACTGAAAGTATTTACTTCTCAAGGCTCCGTAAACATGAAACAATATGGAAACGAAAGCTACAATATGGAAATGAGGGCTATTGTACTTTCAAATATGTGGATAGAATAGAGTTACAAAAGTCTACATACAAATTTTGGATATGAACTAATAACTGCAATTACCAACCTGATGCCTTTCGTGAAAAGCTTTATGAATTTTAATTTTATCTCCTTTCAGAACCACTTACCTTAAATATAACTTAGATTACAGCCAGCTATGATGTATCACAGCCATTTTCTGGGGCACATCCCCAGCATACTTTTAATGGAGGGCAGAGGAGAAATTATTTCCTTTATAATTTACACTGACTTGTACCAGAAATATGCTTGGATAATCCTAGAAGCAACTTGTTCTATGAGTTAATACAACTGATAGCTGAGGTTCTTTCTGAAGGTATTGTTTGAGCACCCTGATTCCTTAGCCAATTAAGCTTTTGTCTTAACAAAGCCATGCATTTTTGTTAAGACTTTTTAATAGAACAAATTCAAAAAATTGAATATTTAAAATAATAAAATAACTCTGAATGCTCTTCTCTTTTTCAAAAGTTTTTCTAGTCATCCCAGGGACATGTATTTGGTCCTGCTAAAATAGTGATAAAAATAATAGTTAACATTTGCTATATACTTTACATCATCACAACAACCTTAAAAGGCAGTTAGATTCATTTATTTATTTATTTTTTTGTATGAGCTATAATTGAAAGTCCAGGCAAATAAATAACTTTAAGGCCTCTTAAACAAAGTCCCTTCTAATGTGGAAAGTGAAAGTGAAATCCGGTCAGTAGTGTCTGACTCTTTGCGACCCCATGCACAATACAGTCCATGGAATTCTCCAGGCCAGAATACTGGAATGGGTACTCATTGCCTTCTCCAGGGGATCTTCCCAACCCAGGGATCAAACACAGGCCTCCCGCATTGCGGACAGATTCTTTACCAGCTGAGCCACCAGGGAAGCCAAAGAATACTGGAGTGGGTAGCCTATCCCAATACTGCAGTGGGTAGCCTATCCCTTCTCCAGAAGATCTTCCCAACCTAGGAACTGAACCAGGGTCTCTTGCCTTGCAGGCAGATTCTTTATCAGCTGAGCTACCAAGGAAGCCCAGGGATACTCTTAAAAACTTCCTGCATGTTTTCTGTTGAGAAACAGCATGTTTATGTTTAGCCTCTTACTCCAAAAGTTTAATTCCTGGGACATCTTTAATTATTTCTTCCACAGATTCCACTTGTCTATTCTAGTTGTATAACAATTATATTTAAAAATAGGAAAATAAAGCCAAAGAAATAATATGTCCATGTTGTTGTTCAGTCACCAAGCCATGTCCGACTCTGTGACTCCATGGACTATATCATGGTAGGCTTCCCTGTCCCTTACCTTCCTGAGTTTCCCCAAGTTCATGTACATTGAATTGGTGATGCCATCCAACCGTCTCATCCTCTGTCATACCCTGCTCCTCCTGCCCGCAATCTTTCCAGCATCATGGGCTTGTCCAATGAGTTGACTGTTCGGATCAGGTGGCCAACATACTGGAACTTCAGCTTCAGCATCAGTCCTTCCAGTGAGTATTTAGGGTTGATTTCCTTTAGGACTGACTGGTTTGATCCTCTTGCTGTCCAAGGGACTCTCAACTCTTCTCCAGCACCACATTTCAAAAGCATCAATTCTTTGGTACTCTGCCTTCTTTATGGTCCAACTGTCACACCTGTACATGACTACTGGAAAGACCATAGCCTTGACTATACAAACGTTTGTCAGCAAATTGATGTCTTTTCTTTTTAATACACTGTCTAGGTTTGTCAGTTTTCCTGCCAAGAAGCAATTGTCTTCTAATTTCCTAGCTGCAGTTACCATCTGCAGTGATTTTAGAGCCCAAGAAGAGGAAATCTGTCATTGCTTCCGACTTTTCCCCTTCTATTTTACCATGAAGTGATGGGACTAGATGCCACGATCCTAGTTTTTTTAGTATTGAGATTTAAGCTGGCTTTTTCACTCTCCTCTTTCACCTTCATCAGGAGGCTCTCGCTTTAGTTCCTCTTTGCTTTCTGCCATTAAAGTGGTCAGTGAGTTCAGTCTCTCAGTCATGCCTGACTCTCTGTGACCCCCTGCACTGCAGCACACCAGTCTTCCCTATCCATCACTGACTCCCATAGCTTGCTCAAACTCATGTCCATTGAATTGGTGATGCCATCCAACCATCTCATCCTCTGTCATCCCCATCTCCTCCTGCCTTCAATCTTTCCCAGCATCAGGGTCTTTTCCAACGAGTCAGTTCCTCACATCACGTGGCCGAAGTATTGGAACTTCAGCATCAGTCTTTCTAATGAGTATTCAGGACTGATTTCTTTTAGGATTGAATGGTTGGATCTCCTTGCAGTCCAAGGGACTCTCAAGAGTCTTCTCCAAAAGACCACAGTTCAAAACCATCAATTCTTCAGTGCTCAACTTTATTTATAGTCCAATTCTCACATCCATATGTGACTACTGGAAAAAAATATAGCCTTGACTAGACAGACCTTTGTTGACAAAGTAATGTCTCTGCTTTTCAATATGCTGTCTAGGATGGTCATAACTTTTCTTCCAAGGAGAAACTGTCTTTTAATTTCATGGCTGCAATCACCATCTGCAGTGATTTTGGAGCTCAAAAATATAAAGTCTGTCACTGTTTCCATTGTTTCCCCAACTATTTGCCATGAAGTGATGGGACCAGATGCCATGATCTTAGTTTTCTGAACGTTGAGCTTTAAGCCAATTTTTTCAGTCTCCTCTTTCACTTTCATCAAGAGGCCCTTTAGTTCTTCTTCACTTTCTGCCATAATGGTGGTGTCATCTGCATATCTGGGGTTACTGATATTTCTCCTGGCAATCTTGATTTCAGCTTATGCTTCATCCAGCCAGGTATTTCTCTTGATGTACTCTGGATATAAGTTAAGTAAGCAGGGTGACAACATACAGCCTTGATGTACTCCTTTCCTGATTTGGAACCAGTGTGTTGTTTCATGTTCAGTTCTAACTGTTGCTTTTTGACCTGCATACAGATTTCTCAGGGGGCAGGTCAGGTAGTCTGGTGTTCCCATCTCTTTAAGAATTTTCCACAATTTGTTGTGATCCACACAGTCAAAGGCGATATTTCTCCCAGCAATCTTGATTCCAGCTTGTAACTCATCCAGCTCTCATTTTGCATGATATGCTCTGCGTAGTATTTAAATAAACAGAGTGACAATAACAGAGTGACTTTGTTGTGCTCCTTTCTCAATCCTGAACTGGTCAGTTGTTTCATACAGGGTTCTAACTGTTTCTTCTTGACCTGTATACAGGTTTCTCAGGAGACAGGTAAGATGGTCTGGTGTTCCCACCTCTTTAAGAGTTTTCCACAGTTTGTTTTGATCCACACAGTCAAAGGCTTTAGTGTAGTCAATGAAACAGAGGTAGATGTTTTTCTGGAATTCTTGCTTTTTCTATGATCCAGCAAATGTTGGCAATTGGATCTCTAGTTCCTCTGTCTTTTCTAAACCCAACTTGAATGCCTAGAAGTTCTCAACTCACATAACTGCTGAAGCCTTACTTGAAGTACTTTGAGCATAACCTTACTTGCATTGGAGATGAGTGCAATTGTCTGGTAGCCTGAGCATTCTTGAGTACTGCCCTTCTTGGGAATTGGGCTGAAGATTGACCATTTCCAGTCTTGTGGCCACTGCTGGGTTTTCCAAATTTGCTGACACAGTGAATATTGCACTTTAATAGCATCATCTTTTAGGAGTTAAATAGCTCAGCTGGAATTCCATCACCTCCACTAACTTTATCAGCAGCAGTGCTTCCTAAGGTCCACTTGATTTCACACTCCAGAATGTCTGGCTTTGGGTGAGAGACCATACCATCATGGTTATCCAGGTCATTAAGATCTTTTCTGTACAGTTCTTCTTTATGTTAATGGTTGCAAGATACTCAAAATTTCTAGGTATTTCATTGTGTTCTGGGTTGTACTCTATTTAAGGCTCTGAATGTCCTTTTTTTCTGATCTTCATCTCCCCTGCTCCTTTTTTTTTTCAGTTCTTTCAGCTCTTCTACTGTGCTCATTAAGAGCAAACATCAATCATTAGCCAACTCCTCTGTGATCTCAATGTTTTCCTCTTTGCTTTTTCTAATAAAAAAGCCATCTTTTCCTAAGTTAACTCTTCCCTTGATGTCCTCTCAAGCAGTGGTTCTTCTTTTCCTCTTGGACCTTAAGTAGAACGCATATCCTCCTTGTCCCTCAATACCATTTTCAGACTATCTTCCCTCTTTTCTTGCAAAACACCTTCAGTTCTGAATAGCATATCACCAGATCATACAATCCAGGAATGCCTCAGTCATCTACCAACCCTCTGGTCACAGTATCTCAGATCTTGAAGATTTTATCTCCTGGTTCACTCCAGTGCTACTCCTTTCCTATGGTCATAGTCTAGACAGTATATAACCTATGATACACCTTTTGATATTCTTAATTTTAATCACCTTACTCTCTGCCTGATACCTCTAATTTTTTAAGCTCATTTATTTTTTTCCTCATTTCATCAATTTTGCGGCCACAGAAAGTACAGTTACAGTTTATCCATGGAGCTCTTTGCTTGCATGGCTTAAAATCTGTAACTCTTCTTATAATCCCTTTCCTGTGTGCAACTTTAATTTCTTTCCCATTTTCCTTTCATTGTATCTGTTTAGCAGGTGTCCAATTCTTGTTAAATCCAACTGCAACATTCTAGAAAAGCAAAACCTACAAAACAATGTTAATGTTGTTTTATTTTAAATTCATGGTCTTAAAAGAATTTTATTACTATATAGAGTCCTTTCCCAATTTCCACTAGTCTGTCTCTCTGCTATCCTGGATGGTGGCCTCATGTTTATATTCTGTCTTCTCAGCCATTCCCCATCACTTGCTCAGGCTCACCCCATGACTCAAGAGGAGAAAGTTGAAAAAAGCTTAACCAGAATAGATCTTTGACTAGTGTCCACCACATCATCTCTGCCTACTAGCATCTGTATATTTTGATTTTCTTTCTGATGATATGGATTAATGTTCTGTGTTCCTATCTGAGGCCAACCACTCCACTTGTGCACCAGATACAGCCCCTGTTACCCGTTACTCCAGCATTTCTCCTTTCTTTTCTTCACTGTACTTTCCCCATCTCTACCAGGTCATTTCTATCAGCTTAGCAAAAAAATGCTATCATTTCTACCATCTGTGAAATAATCCTCTATTGATCTCACAGTCCCTTCCAGCTGCCAGCCAGTTTCTCTGCTCTACTTGATAGCAAAACCCTTCTAAAGGAAGTCTGCCCCATTTCTCTAATTCCCACTCTCTGTTATCATTTGATACCATTCTAATTATATTTTTGCCACACCATCCCTTAAAACAACTTTTATAAGGCTTTCAGTAGCTTGGTCGACCACATCACATGTATCCAAGTCTGGACATCTTTGAGGGTGAAAGGGAGCAGGAATGATTATTATTCTGAGGCATAAAGGGAGACTGCCTCAGGCAACTTTAACATATGGTCACCCTATCAATGACCACAAGGTTGCTAAATCCAGTTGCCTAACATCAGGTCTCACTTTACTTGACCTTTTTGTGGCATTAAAACAATTCATTAGTACTTTCTGTATGGAGTACTGCATTCTCTTGGCTTCTAGGTCACCAACTATGGTTTCACTCTTAACTCACTCACTGATTTTTTTTTTTTTTAGTCTTCTTTGAAGATTTTTCCTCACATATACAACCTCTGGATTGTAGTTTGCTACTGATTAGCCCTCAATCCTTTTATTTCTCTTCTTTTTTTCTCTACTATATTCACCCAGTTGATTTTCATTTAATTCTTATCAGTTGTATATCTCTACTCTGCAGATGCCACTGAATTCCAAACTCACCCATCCAACTTCCTATTAAGTATTTACATTTGGGTGTATAATAGACCTCTTAACTGGCAAAGAACTTGCCTCCAGTGTGGGAGACCTGTGTTCGATCCCTGGGTTGGGAAGATCCCCTGGAGAAGGGAAAGGCTACCCACTCTAATGTTCTGGCCTGGAGAATTCCATGGACTGTATAGTCCATGGGGTCACAAAGAGTCAAATACAACTGAACAACTTTCACTTTAAACTTGACATCAGTGGCAACTTCTTCCTCCCAAAGCGTTGGATTCATTCTTGATTACACTTTTTCATATATATGTCCTAATGCATTTCTACTACCTGTGCTGTTATCACCCTGGTTCAATCCATCATTTTCTCTCACCTGGATCATTGTAACAGCTTCCTTACTCATTTCCTTGTTTCTCCTGCAACCTTGCTCACCATGTCCCACATATTCATTCTGTTCTCAACACAGTATTCAAGATGGTCATTGGACGTTATAAACCAGAGCATGCCACTCCTCTGCTCAAAACTCTGGCATGGCAAACCATTTAATTCCATTGTCAAAAACCAAATGCTTTAGTGGCCTTTAAAACCCTACCTTATTACACTCCACCCCATCTCCTACACTTTTCTTCCTTACCTATGCTGTTCCTGCCAGTGACTTTCTTCCAAACATGTGTGGCACTCACTTCCTGTATGCTCTGCCCCCAAATCTCTGTGTAATTTTTCTCCCTTACCTTCTTGAAGTCTTTTCAAAATACCCTTGATAGCAAGGCTTCCCTGACCAACTTATTTTCAATTGCAACCCCTCCCCACCATCTATTCTTGCCTCTCTATTCTCTGGAACTGCTTTATATGCTTTGTAGCACTTATCTCTTCATAGCATGTAGAACTTATCTAATGGTCTGTCAGCTACACACCCATACCCACACACACCCTGGTATGCCTCCTTCCACTGGAATGTAAACACCAGAAAGATAGCTTTTCCTGCCTTCTCTACTGCTTTTTCCCCTTTCCAAGAATAGTAGGAGAAGCATAGTAGATACTGAAGAGATCTGTGCTGAATGAATATATGAATGACTAACCCAATATGGAGTGGATTTAATATAGCCATAACAGCAATGACAACTACTATCACTGCTGGGCACATTTTAAGTAATTTTCATATTTTTAAATCTCATTTACATAAAGAAGAAAGAATTACTGAGAACATCTATAAAATCATTAACAGAAGTTATCTTTGAGTTTTGAGATTATAGAATTTTTTGTCTATTTTATTTTCATGCCTATCTCTCTTTTCTAAATGTTATACTGTATACCTATACAAAAGATAGAAGATTTTTAGTTCCTTTTTTGGCTTTCCTTTTTATTTTTCTTATAATCAGTATCTCTCCTAGAGACCAAGATTGATTTTGGAAAAAGATATTTAAAAGGTAACATTTCACAAACAAGGAATAGCTCTTGACCTGGATTTTAGTTGATATGATGTTTGCTTACAATATTTATTCTAAACACCTGTTGTGAGTCTTTAAGAGAAAAAAATAAATGAGAACATCTTTCCATAAAAACAGTTGTCAGATAACAATTAAGGCCTACTTGACCAGACACTTCTAGCTTGTATAAGGCAAGAAAAAGTTAACAATAGCTTCTCTGATTTCAGCACTGAAATGAAGTCATTAAAGAGTGCAAAATCTGAAAAGGATCAAATAAAAATCTCCAGTCTCCCAAACTTCCAATAATGCTATATTTGTGATTTTAAAAAATGACTGATCTATTCCCTGAAATACAGTAACGATTTAAAACACAAAGCAAAATTAAAATCTCACACACTAAAATATACTGAGGCCATTTTAAAATAGGCTTATAGACTCCAAGTTTTGCTTAGAATATGACTTTGCAAGAATTGAAGCTAATTGAATTTGGGAAGTGTCAGGCACTATTTATAAGCAAAACCAAATGCTATGAGCTTTTCAAGCTTAAATCTGGTTTAAGCTTCAGTGAACTCAATTTACAAATTCACTTTTTATTTGCTGAATAAAATGCATGTAGGGTGTGGGGGACATGATTTCATAAGCAACTTATTGGGAGTTTATACATCCCATTCTGCTTTTTTCCAAATTATAAAAATACTTTTTAACATTGAAGTAAAGATTTGAAGGGGAGGGATGTAAAAAAGCAAATCAAACATGATTCAATTTATCTATTAGTTGGAAATATTTTTCAGGAATGTAAATGGGGGAATGAAACACTTTGACATATTTTTCTTAGAAAGTACTTTAGGCCATGACTACCAAAATGGTTGATACAGCTCGGTGATACGATTTTGAGAAACTGTTTATAGTTCCATACACCAGGAATGTTGAGACTTCTATTTGGATATATATGTCAGTTCATGAATTGATTGTGGTGAGAAAAAAACACTTTTCCCACTTGACCAATAATTTTTTCTTTATAACTTTACCTTTTATTATAAACATTTGAAACATTGTGAAAAAGAGAATTATATAACGAATACCAACACACCCATTGCTTGATTTAGCAACTGTTAATATTTGGCATGTCTGCTTCATCAGTTTTTTTGCAGAAGTAATTTTATAGTAGATTTTAAAAATCATGGTATTCATCTCTATGTACTTCAGTAAGATATTACTAATAATTAAAGCTTTATGCTAAATATCACCAAATATCTTTATATATGTATGTATTTTCTCAGAGTAAATTTATTCATAATAGCTAAAAGTTGGAAATGAGCCAAATAAACATCCAAAAGTAAATCCATTAACACACTGTGGCGTATTTATACTACAGAATATTCCTCAGCTATAAAAAGGAACAGTCTCATACCAGCTAATATCAAATTGTTCATTAAAGTGATTGTATCAATCTATATTCCTGCCAGTACTCTATGAGAACTTCCAATGCATTTGCCACTTCTGGGTTTTTAGATTTTTGTCACTCTGATAACTATAATACTTAAAACAGTATTTAAAAAATACAACTGGTATAGAAATATACAAATTGATGGAAGAAAATAGCCAGGGATAGACTCACACTTTGGTGGGACCTAAGTAAATGCTACCCAATACCTTTATCACACCTACCAATAATACCATCTAATATTTACCACATATTCCGTTTCATGCAAAACCTCTTGAAAAGATCAAATTAAGGATCAGATGAGATCAAATTGAGGATATCATGCTATATTTAATTATTTCTCTTAAGTTTCTTTTCGTTTTATTTCTTTTAATGACTGTCCATGGTAGTTCAGACAGTAAAAAATTGCCTGCAATGCAGGAGACCTGGGTTCAATCCCTGGGTCAGGAAGATGCCCTGAAGAAGGGAATGGTAGGTAACTCACTCCAGTATTCTTGCCTGGAGAATCCCATGGACAGAGGATCCGCGAGGGCTACGGTCCATGAGGTCACAAAGAGCTGGATGCAACTGAAGCGTCTTAGCACACAGCGCAATGACTTTTTTTGACTTTTGACAAAATTTTGCCAGATGTCTTTTGTAATATTCTGCCTTGTAGATTTCTCAGATTGTTTCCTCTGATGCTATTGAGTTTGTTCCTCTATACTTGGATTTTGTGTAAATCAAAAATTATATGTAAATAATTGATTATATTCAGGTTAAATATTTTCAAGAGGAAGTTTCTTAAAGGATGTAGCATTATAATATTTCATCAGATTCCCATATGAAATCTGTATTTATTGATAGTCTATTCCATAGTGAACACTGCACCCAGAATTGGCAAATATCTTGGGAAAGAAGACCCATTAAATCTTTGCTCACACAGATCTCAAGCTCTTTCACTTCCCAACTTTTCTCAGGCATAGGACACTTTCTGACTGAAAAGAGACATTTCTCTTCAAGTAGTTGTCCTGCTTCCCTTTTTGTAATTAGTTAGTGAATGTGTAAGTGATTTATTTTTGATGTGTTTTATAGATGTTGTTATTTTTATTGAGTTATAATTAGCATACAACATTATATTAATTTTAGGTGTCCAATATAGTGATTTAGTATTTTTATATATTATGTAATGATCACCACAATAAGACCACTACCATCTGTCACCATACAAAGTCATTACAATCTTGTTGACTATATTACCAATGTGTACATTATATCTCTTTGTCTTATTTGTCTTAATTACCTTTACTTATTTCTTTCTTCTCCCTGCCACCCTCTTGTTTGGTAAACATCAGCTTGTTCTCTGTATCTGACTCTATTTTTGTTTTATTTTATTTGTTTTGCATTTTTAGTACAATGACTTTTTGTATCATAAAGTTTCATAATTGATGTGCCTTTGCTTCTCTTTCTTTTTTTTTAAATTTATTTATTTTAGTTGGGGGCTAATTACTTTACAATAGGTGGGAGGGGGGTTCAGGATGGGGGACACATGCTTCTCTTTCTTAAATACATTTACAAGGATGTTATCTTCTACTTTTCTTCTTATTGAATAGGCAAGCACATTTGTTGTTGCTAAGTCATGTCCAACTCTTTGCAACCCCATGGACTGCAGTACGTCAGACTTCCTTGTCATTCATTAACTCCCGAGGTTTGCTCAAACTCACGTTCATTGAGTCAGTGATGCCATCCAACTGTCTCATTCTCTGCCACCCTCTTCTCCTCTTGCTCTCAATCTTTCCCAGCATCAGGGTCTTTTCCAGTGAGTTGGCTCTTTGCATCAGGTGGCCAAAGGATTAGAACTTTAGATTTAACATCAGTCCTTCCAATGAAGCAAGCGCATGAAGCCTGGAATTCTGAAGCCTAATGCATGTGGACATGGTCAGGTTTAACAATTTATTGCCTAATTATTTAATTATATTCATAGTGAGAACCTTAGGCATGCTGATGGTCAGATAACTACATAATGCATTTGTTATTCTATTAACCAACTCATGTTAAATAATCCAGCATGTTCTGCATTTCAACCAACAGTTTTCATTTAATTTATTATTTTCTCACTATCACAATTTTCCTTCTTTGAACTGTCCCACTTATTTTTCTTTTACCTATCAAAATTATTTTTAAATCCTTTTCCCTAACTTTATGTTTCTTCTTAATAAGGTAGTGTACTTTCTTCTTTGATATTCAGTACAAAATAAAATTTCATTCTATGAATTTATCGTATGGTTGCTAACTCCCAAACCACAACCTACTCCTTCTTCCCAAGTACCATCTCCCTGCCAATAGGGTGGAGATGTTCTTCTTACTTTTTATATACTAATATTAATATATAGTTTACTCATCCATCCAAAGTTGACTTTAATATTTATTTTGATACAAGTTGATCAATAATGTAATATTTAGTGTTGGACTAAAGATGATGTCTTTATTCTGCTCAGGATTCTTGGAAATGAATCTAGTTATTTGGTCAACATTAAGGAATCTCTTTCAGTAGAAAATCTTTTATTTCTATAGAATAAGATGTAGTTTCTGCTCTCAAGGAACTTCTGGCTTAGCGGTTATCAAAGTCTTAATGGAGTCATCAGCATTAGCATCACTTGGAAAACTGTTGGAAATGCAAATTCTAGGACCCCACCTTAGCTTTACTCAATCGGAAATTTTAAGGGTGTATCCCAAGAATTGTGTTTATACAAGCCTTCCAGGTGATTCTGCCATATGCTGAAGTTTGAAAAATACTGCTCTAGCCTAAGAGATGGACTGCCCTGGTGGCTCAGAGGTAAAGAATTCACCTGAAATGCAGGAGACGCGGGTTCGATCCCTGGGCTGGGAGGATCCCCTGGAGAAGGAAATGGCAACCCACTCCAGTATTCTTGCCTGTGAAATCCCATGGCAAGAGGGGCCTGGTGGGCTACAGTCCATGGTGTGACAAAAGAGTAGGACATGACTTAATAACTAAACAACAACAAGTCTAAGAGATACTATTATGTTAAGATGCAAATAGTATGTTAGGTGGCAAGCAGTCTAAATCCCTTAGTGTAATTTCACTAATCAGCCTAACTAAATTGCCTCCAATTACTTCATTCATTCAAAATACAAATCTGAGTGAATTCCTTTGTCCTTTTCTTGGATCATTTGTGAAAACTATAAAAGTGCAAAAGAAGAAAGTTGAAGGAGAATAAACATAACATAGTTTTTCCTCAAAAATAGTGAAAGTGCATTTCCTTCTAAGTCCTTAGTTGTAAGTTTTCCTCTGTGAAGTACATTGTTAAAATAAGGTACAGAATGATTACTATATTCATTTTCTTGAACTATTGGAAAAAAAAAGTAAAGTGACTCATAAAACAGATATCAGAGATGAAGGATCTGGGACCTCATATATCATCCAGTCTGTTCACTTTCTTGAACAAATTGTTTCTTTCAGTGTATTTGGTGTTTTGTTGAGCCTAATTTTTTCAACTGGATAACATATTTGGTTGTATATGAAGCAGACTTTTATACAAAGTCTATCTTCTATATGTATAGATTCAACCTGGCATTTTTCTGTTTTCAATACATTTGGATTGATGGATGATAAGCACTTGATCTGTTGTACTTATAGGGATATTTGACTCTTTCACTCTCCATGGCACAATTTGATTCAGTCCTACCCCAGTGCTCTTCTCAAAATGAGTTTCTCAGGTTGGTCTTCCTGAAATATTCTTCAGTACATTTTTTGGTATCTAGCTTAAGCAAAACATGTAAGAAGAGGAGCTGAGAATATAAAATGTGTCAGAGTATTTACACCATTGAGATAAAAGAAAACCAAATGAAAGCAGAACAAAATAAAATGCCACTTTAATGGAATTTGACACAATACTGAATTGCTCTGAAAAACTTTAAGTAGGTACTAAGTGCTTAAGGAAGCTATTCTTTTAACACTGAGCAGATCTGCAGTTCAAGTGTACATGCGCCTTCCTTCTTCCCCCGCCCCTTTCTCTCTCTCCCCTTGCCAGTGCTTCTCCTGTATTTCTTCCCCTTCTTTCCTTTCTTCTTTCCCTTCTTCCCTTCCCTCCCTCTCCCTCTTCTTTTTTTGTCATCATTTATTTCACAAACATTTATTAAATAACCTATAAGTCATATCAAACACCCTCTTTCAACAACACAAGAGATGACTCCACACATGGACATCACCAGATGGTCAATACTGAAATCAGATTGATTATATTCCTCGCAGCTGAAGATGGATAAGCTCGATACAGTCAGCAAAAACAAGACCAGGAGCTGACTGTGGCTCAGATCATGAACTCCTTATTGCCAAATTCAGACATAAATTGAAGAAAGTAGGGAAAACCACAAGACCACTCAGGTGTGAGCTAAATAAAATCCCTTACGATTAAACAATGGAAGTGACAAACTGATCAAGGGATTAGATCTGATAGAATGTCTGAAAAGGTATGGATGGGGGTTCATGACATTATACAGAAGGAAGTGATCAAGACTATCCCCCCAAAGAACGAAATGCAAAAAGGCAACATGATTGTCTGAGGATAACCTTACAAATAGCTGAGAAAGGAAGAGAAGCTAAAGGCAAAGGAGAAAAAGAAAGATATATCCATCTGAATGCAGATTTCCAAAGAATAGCAAGGAGAAATAAGGAAGTTTCCTCAGGGATCAATGCAGAGAAATAGAGGAAAACAATAGAATGGGAAAGACTAGAGATCTCTTCAAGAAAATTAGAGATACCAAGGGGACGTTTCATGCAGAGATGGGCACAGTAATGGGCAGAAATACTATGGCCCTAACAAAAGCAGAAGATATTAAGAAGAGCTAGCAAGAATACACAGAACTATGCAAAAAAGATCTTAATGACCCAGATAACCATGATGGTGTGATCACATACCTAGAGCCAGACATGCTGGAGTGCAAAGTCAAGTGGGCCTTAGGAAACATCACTAGAACAAAGCTAGTGGAGGTGATGGAATTTCAGTTGAGCTATTTCAAATCCTAAAAGATGATGCAGGGAAAGTGCTGAACTCAATATGCCAGCAAACTTGGAAAACTCAGTAGGGGCCACAGGACTGGAAAAGATCAGCTTTCATTCAAATCCCAAAGAAAGGCAATGCCAAAGAATGCTCAAACTACCACACAATTGCACTTATCTCACATGCTAGCAAAGTAATGCTCAAAATTCTCCAAGCCAGGCTTCAACAGTGAGTGAACCACGAACTTCCAAATGTTCAAGCTGTATTTAGAAAAGGCAGAGGAACCAGAGATCAAATTGCCAATATCTGTTGGATCATTGAAAAATCAAGAGAGTTCCAGAAAAACATCTACTTCTACTTTATTGACTACACCAAAGCCTTTGACTGTATGGATCACAACAAACTGTAGACAATTCTTGAAGAGATGGGAATACCACACCTTACCTGCCTCCTGAGAAATTTGTTGTAGGTCAAGAAGCAACAGTTAGAACCGGACATAGAACAACAGACTGGTTCCAAATTGGGAAAAGAGTACTTCAAGAGTGTGTATTGTCACCCTGCTTATTTAACTTCAGTGCAGAATACATCATATGAAATGTCTGGCTGGGTGAAGCACAAGCTGGAATCAAGATTGCAGGGAGAAGTATCAATAACCTCAGATATGCAAATGAAACCACCATTATGGCAGAAAATGAAGAGGAACTTAAGAGCCTCTTGATGAAGGTGAAAGAGGAGAGCGAAAAAGCTGGCTTAAAACTCAACATTCAAAAAAGGAAGATCATGGCATCTGGTTTCATCACTTCATTGTAACTAGATGGAAAGACAATGGAAACAGTGAGATACTTTATTTTCTTGGCTCCAAAATCACTGCAGATGATGACTGCATCCACGAAATTAAAAAACTCTTGCTCCATGGAAGAAAAGCTATGGCCAATCTAGACAGTATATTAAAAAGCAGAGAATTACTTCGCTGCCAAAGGTCTGTTTAGTCAAAGCTGTGGTTTTTTCAGTAGTCATATATGGATTGAGAGTTGGACCATAATGAAAGCTGAGCACCGAAGAAGCAATGCTTTTGAATTGTGGTGTTGGAGAAGACTCTTGAGCATTCCTTGGACTGCAAGAAGTTCAAACCAGTCAATCCTAAAGGATATCAGTCCTTAATATTCATTGGAAGGACTGATGCTAAAGCTGAAGCTCCAATACTTTCGCCACCTGATGCGAAAAACTGACATTGGAAAAGACTCTGATGCTGGGAAAGATTGAAGAAAGGAGGAGAAGGGGACGACACAGGATGGGATGGTTGGATGTTGTCACCTACTCGATGTACATTAGTTTGAGCAAGTTCTAGGGGTTGATGATGGCCAGGGAAGCCTGGCGTGCTACAGTCCATGGGTTTGCAAAGAGTCAGACCTGAATGAGCGCCTGGACTGAACTGAACAGAAACCTGTATATAAAAAAGGGCTTTTGGAGAAGGAAATGGCAACTAATTCCATATTCTTCCCACAGACAGAGGAGCCTAGCAGGCTACGGTCCATAGAGTAGCAGAGTCAGATTTGTCTGAATGACTAAACAACAACAAAGGGCTTTATCAGCTGTGTGCATTTAGATGGCACTGAACATTGCTGTACTACAGCTTCCTTTTCTGTAAAAAATAGTAGCAACCTCCTAGAATTGTTAAATGACACCCTGCATGTGAAAATGTTTACAAACTACCTCAACACATGGTAATTTTGGGCATCATCCCTCATTTAAACATCAAAATATCGTTGTTTAATAAGAATGATGATATTCCTACTTGAGACCTGATTAACAGTCTGTAGTAAGTGTCCTACACAGTATCCAAACCATTGCATCTTTTAAAAATACATAGCTATGGAAAAATATGTGTCTGTCTCTGTGCACACACGCATGGATGCCTGCTTGCTTGTTTTAGGAAGATTTGGAATATCCTAATGCTCAGCAAAGCTCTAGGGAATCACTTATTGAAGCTGGTTTAGTGGGTAACCATGCATTTCTAAAAGCCTTGAAAACAGTAGATTTGATGCACAAAGAAAATGTAAACATCAGATTGCCATATTTTGTGAATTTAGAAAGTCAGGGCTTCAATTTAAATTATACACAGGAGAAATTTTTAAAAATATTCCCTACTTTCTTGTTTTAAGAAATAGCTGTTAGAATTGAACAAATATATGGTGTGACTTGATTACACATGTTTTTGAGCTTTTGGTTTTTATATTCAATATATTTGAAATATCATGACTATAATTTAAATCTTATTAATAGTATTTTTAAAATTCAATAACGAAACATTTGAAAGACTTTTGCTTTGAAATGAGAATTATAAGATGTTTGTTCCCAGTGTTTGTATTACAGACCATTGCTCATTCCATTAATAATTATCAATCTTTTTTGGTGCATCACTAATATTTGCCAGTGAAATCTGAGCATATCTGGAAACAGAATGACCCCGTTGGTCAATATCCTTCCTTGGAAAAGTAACTTGAAGCCCTCCCTCACTTTTAGAAAATTTTTGAATAATCATTTGATTGGGGGATACCTGATGACTAATTACTATCAGATTAACCACAACAACAAAAATTCTCTTTTATTTCTGCTACTATTGTTGACCTGCAAGTGAAAGTCAGTCACTCGTGTCTGACACTTTGCAACCCCATGGACTATATAGTCCATGGAATTCTCTAGGCCAGAATATTGGAGTATGTAGCCTTTCCCTTCTCCAGGGGATCTTCCCAACCCAGGGATCAAACTCAGGTCTCCCACAGTGCAGGCAGATTCTTTAACAGCTGAGCCACAAGGGAAGCTCATATTAATATAACTGAATGTGTTTGTGTTTGTTACTTGAGCAAATCAAACATAATTTTCTAGATCTTGTGCTAAGTAGTGTCCAACTCTTTGTGGCTCCATGGACTGTAGCCCACCAGGTTCCTCTGAGCATAGGATTTTCTAGGAAAGAGTACTGGAGTGGGATGCCATTTCCTACTTCAGGGAATCTTCCTGACCAAGGGATCAAACCAGCATTTCCAGTGTCTCCTGTGTTGGCAGGCAGATTTTCTTTTTACCACTAGCACCACCTGGGAAGCCTAGGTTCCCAACCTGGGGATCTGGCAAACGGACTGAGAACCCCTAGAGAATTTGACTTTGGAGGCCAGTGGGATTTGATTATAGAACTTACACAGAACTGGGGAAACAGACTCTTGGAGGGTACAAACAAAACCTTGTGTGCACCAGGACCCAGGAGAGAGGAGCAGTGACCCCACGAGACAGAACCAGGCTTGCCTGTGAGTATCCAGGAGTCTCTGGTGGAGGCATGAGTCAGTGGTGGCCTGCTGCAGGGTTGGGGGCACTGAGTACAGCAGTGTGGGCATGGGACCTTTTGAAGGAGGTCACTATTATCTTCATTACCTCCACCATAGTTTGGTCTCAGGTCAAACAACAGGGCTGTGTTCCCTGCCCATCAACAGAAAACTAAATTAAAGATTTACTGAGCATGGCCCTGCCCATCAGAACAAGACCCAGTTTCCTCCACAGTCAGTGTCTCCCTTCAGAAAGCTTCCATCAACCTCTTGTCCTTATCCCTCAGAGGGCTGACAGAACGAAAACCACAATCACAGAAAACTAATCAAACTGATCACATGGACCACAGCCTTGTCTAACTCAATGAAACTATGAACATTGCCATGTAGGGTCACCCAAGACAGACAGGTCATGGTGGAGGGTTCTGACAAAACGTTGTCCACTGGACATAGGAATGGCAAACCACTTTAGTATTCTAGCCCCATGAACAGTAGGAAAAGGCAAAAAGATAGGACACTGAAAGATACACTCACCAGGTCGGTAGGTGCCAAATATGCAACTGGAGAAAAGTAGAGAAATAACACCAGAAATAATGAAGAGACAGAGCTAAAGCGAAAACGATGCCCAGTTGTGGATGTGATTGGTGATGGAATTAAAGTCCGATGCTGTAAAGAGCAATATTGCATAGGAACCTGAAATATTAAGTCCATGAATCACGGTAAAATGGAAGTAGTCAAACAGAAGATGGCAAGAGTGAACATCGACATTTTAGGAATCGGGAAACTAAAAAATGGACTGGAATAGGTGAATTTCAATCAGATGACCATTATATCTACTACTGTGGGCAAGAATCCCTTAGAAGAAATGGAGTAGCCCACATAGTCAACAAAAGAGGCAGAAAGCAGTACTTGGGTGCATCTCAAAAATGACAGAATGATCTCAGTTCCTTTCCAACTCAATATCACAGTAATCCAAGTCTAGGCCCCAACCAGTAATGCTGAAGAAATGAAGCTGAAGACCTACAAAACCTAGAACTAACACCAAAAAAGATGACCATTTCATCATAGGGGACAGGAATGCAAAAGTAGGAAGTCAAGAGATACCTGGAGTAACAGGCAAATTTGGCCTTGGAGTACAAAATGAAGCAGGGCAAAGGTTAAGACAGTTTTGCCAAGAGAACATAATAGCCATAGCAAACAGACTCTTCCAATAATACAAGAGAAGACTCTACACACGGACATCACCAAATGGTCAATACTGAAATCAGATTATATTATTTTCAGCCAATGATGGAGAAGCTCTATACAGACAGCAAGAACAAGACTGGGAGCTGACTGAGGCTCAGATCATGAACTTCTTATTGCCAAATTCAGACTTAAATTGAAGAAAGTAGGGAAAACCACTAGACCACTCAGGTATGATCTAAATCAAATCTCTTATGATTATATGGTGGAAGTGATAAGTAGATTCAAGGCATTAGATCTAATAGACAGAGTGCCTGATGAACTATGGACAGAGGGCTATGACATTGTACAGGAGGCCATGATCAAGACCATCCCCAAGAAAGAGAAAAGCAAAAACGCAAAATGGTTGTCTGAGGAGACCTTACAAATAGCTGAGAAAAGAAGAGAAGCTAAAGGCAAAGGAGAAAAGGAAAGATATACCCATTTTAATGCAGAGTTTGAAAGAATAGCAAGGAGAGATAAGAAAGCCTTACTCAGAGATCAATGCAACGAAATAGAGGAAAACCATAGAATGGGAAAGACTAGAGGTCTCTTCAAGAAAATTAGAGATACAAAGGGAACATTTCATGCGAAGATGGGCATAAAAAGGACAGAAACGGTACAGACCCAACAGAAGCAGAGGATATTAAGAAGGGGTGGCAGGAATATACAGAACTATACAAAAAAGATCTTCATAACCCAGATAACCATGATAGTGTGATCACTCACCTAGAGCCAGACATCCTGGAGTGTGAAGTCAACCTGGCCTTGGGAAGCATTACTATCAAAGAAGCTAGTGGAAGTGATGGATCTCCAGTTCAGCTATTTCAAATCCTAAAAGATGATGCTGTGAAAGTGCTGCACTCAACATGCCAGCAAATTTGGAAAACTCAGCAGTGGTTACAAGACTGAAAAAGGTTAGTTTTCATTTCAATCCCAAAGAAAGGCAATGCCAAAGAATGTTTGAACTACCACAAAATTGCACTCATCTCACACACTAGCAAAGTAATGCTCAAAATTCTCCAAGCCAGGCTTCAACGGTACATGAACTGTGAACTTCCAGACATTCAATCTTGATTTAGAAAATACAGAGGAACCAGATATCAAGTTGCCAACATCCACTGGATCATAGAAAAAGCAAGAGAATTCCAGAAAACCATCTACTCTGCTTTATTGACTACACCAAAGCCTTTGAGTTTGTGGATCACCACAAACTGTAGACAATTCTTGAAGAGATGGGAATGCCAGACCACCTTACCTGCCTCCTGAGGCCTGTTGTAGATCAAGAAGCAACAGAAATGGACATGGAACAACAAACTGGTTCCAAACTGGGAAAAAAGTCTTCAAGACTGAATAATGTCACCCTGCTTATTTAACTTCAATGCAGAGTACATCATGCTAAGTGCTGGACTGGATGAAGCACAAGCTGGAATCAAGATTGCCAGGAGAAGTATCAATATCTTCAAATATGTAAGTGAAGCCACCCTTATGGCAGAAAGTGAAGAGGAACTAAAGAGCCTCTCAATGAAAGTGAAAGAGGAGAGTGAAAAAGCTGGCTTAAAACTCAACATTCAAAAAACTAAGATCATGGCATCTAGTCTCATCACTTCATGGCAAATAGATGGGGAAACAATGGAAACAGTGCCAGACTTTATTTTCTTGGCTCCAAAATCACTGCAGATGGTGACTGCAGGCATGAATTTAAAAGACACTTGCTCCTTGGAAGAAAAGTTATGACCAACATAGACAGCATATTAAAAAGCAGAGAATTACTTTGCTGACAAAAGTCTGTCTAGTCAATGCTATTGTTTTTCTAGTAGTCATGTATGAATGTGAGATTTTTATTATAAAGAAAGATGAGCACCAAAATTGATGCTTTTGACCTGTGGTGTTGGACAAGGCTCTTGAGAGTCCCTTGGATGCCAAGGAGGTCCGACCAGTCAAATCTAAAGGAAATCAGTCCTGAATATTCATTGGAAGGACTGATGCTGAAGCTGAAACTCCAATACTCTGGCCACCTGATGCGAAGAACTGGCACATTGGAAAAGTCCCTGATGCTGGGAAAGATTGAGGGCAAGAGAAGAAGGGGACGATAGAGGATGAGATGGTTGGATGATATTACTGACTCTATGTACATGAGTTTGAGCAAGCTCTGGGAGTTGATGATGGGGACAGGAAAGCCTGGCATGCTGCAGTCCATGGGTTCGCAAAGTGGTAGACACAACTGAGTGAGTGAACTCATTATTGACCTATTCATTCCAATTTCATTCAACTTAGTTCTTGACAAAGCTTAATAACTAAGCACAATATATTTCTTTGACAAAACATTCAGTCAAACTACCACCCGCTGGTCTTAGATCTCACCTTCTTATCCAGGTTTCTACCTGCCTTCTGCTTTTTCCTCTTAAAAAATAAAAAAGTTGGCCTCCAGAACTGCTATCCTGGCTTTAGAAGCTCAGAAATACATTCTTTCTTAGTTTAATGATATAAGGAACTAGAGAAGGAACTAGAGAATAGCTGAAGGGAAGAGAGTGGTATTTATAAATGAAGGTATCAATGTGCTGGTAAAATACAAAGAATATTAAAATTGTGTTAAACAATTACTCCTTAAAATATTTACAAAAGGAGAACATATTCAGATTTCAGTGGTACCAAAATGTGAAATGACTTACATCTACTGATCCCCAAACTGAAGATGCTGTGTAAGAAATCAGTGCTGGAGAATTATGTAACCACATTTTATGTATTTGTACACCATTTAATCCAGCATCTTTCATTGATTTCAATATGGTTAGTCATTCACTTTTCAGAATGTGACTAAGACAAAGAAACACATAATTATACCCTTAAGGAATCTTTCTCTATAATATTCTCCTCATGATACAAATTACTTATTTATACAACCTTGATATCACTGGGACTTGGTCACAAACTGATAACAAAGTATGTGTGTGTGAGAGAGAGAGAGAGAAAGAGAGGGAAAATGGAGAGTGTTTGTATAGGTATATTAGGATCCAGAAGGATGATTAAATGAATGTAAAAGTTAATTAAATAGAGATTAAAATAGTTAAGATTTAACATACATATAAAATTATGTAGAATGCAAATATACATGTTTATGCTTGTATATTTTCCACATTTAGTTTCAATTTTTTTTTTTTTCAGGTAGAATAGTATACAAAAAAAATCTAGATTAAGGCTTTACTCCTTTTTCACCATTTTATTCACAAGTAAAAGCTACACAAGTAGGTTTATTTTTATTTAATGTATAGATTTTTCATTAAACAGTAAAAGGACTAAAGATGGAAAAACTTATTTCTATTTTTTGAAGTAAACATTTTATTGAGATATAAATCTTTAGAAAAATGCCCAAAGCACAGTGTAGAGCCCAAAGATTTTTAACAAAGTAAACATAATCTTGTAAAGAGTTTCCTGTGAAGAAATAGCACATTACTCACCACACAAGCCCCTCCCATGCCTCATCCCAGGCTCATGCCCAGTCCCCAATAGATCTGCCAGTACCAGAGAAACCACTATTCTGACTTCCAGCACTAGACCTGTTTCTGTTTTTGAGATCCACATAAATCAAGGTATGTAATTTGGCTTTTATATTTTAACATTATGTTTGTGAGAGTCATTCAGGCTGCTGCTTTAGCAATAATTCGTTCACTGACTTTCATTTTTTTGTATTTCACCATGTGAACACATATATCAGAAATTATTTATACAATCTCCTGGTAAGAGACTTTACATGTTCCCAGTTTGAGGTGATTATTAACGTTATTACTAATGCTGTTATAAGCATTATTTTACATGTGTTTCATGTACATATGTATGTTTTTTGTTAGGTGTTTTCCAAAAATGAAATTTATGTATCATATGATATAGCTGCGTTGGATATGCCAGCTTCTAACAATTATATAGCATATGCACATTATTCTGAGTATGATAAGCCATTTTAGAAGGCAAAAGAACATAGGATTTTATGTATTATATCCTGTTCTTATGAGAACAGTGTCTCTGTGGTGAATTTTCCATGAAAAAGATAGCTTCTGCCATGGGTAAACTGCCACTTCCCTCAGAAAGTAAATTTACTTTTTTTTTTAGCAACAACTATGTAGTAAATTCAGTATCTATTTTCTAATGTGAAATATTAACAAATGTTCCTGGCATATAATGCAGTGAGTAGTAAATAGTGAGTATTCATTAAAAATGTGTTCTTCAACAAAGAAGATATACAGATGGCAAATAAGCATATAAAAAGATGTTCAATATCATATGTCATTAGGGAATTGCAAATTAAAACAACAGTGAGATACTACTACACATTAGTAGAATGGCTAAAATTCAAAACATCAATAACACCAAATGCTGACAAGGATACAGAGCAATAGAAACTATCATCTATTGCTGGTGGGAATGCAAAATGGTACAGCCACTTAGGAAGACAGTTTGGCAGTTTCTTGCAAATGAAATATTCTCTTGCCTTCTGATCCAACAACCATGCTCCTTGGCATTTACCTAAATGATCTGAAAACATATGTCCACACAAACCCTGCACATGAATGTTTATAGTAGATTTATTTACAACTGCCAAAACTTGGAAGCCAGTGAGATGTTCATTATTAGACGAATGGATAAACAAACTATTATGCATCCAGACTATGGAATATTATGTAGCAATAAAAAAAGAGATGAGATGTTAAGCCATGAAAAAACATGGCAGAACTTTACATACAACTCAGAACACCTAAATAGACATTTTTACAAAGAAGACTTACAGATGGCCAACAGGCACATGAAATGATGCTCAACAGTGCTAATTGTTAGAGAAATGCAAATCTAATCACTTCACACCTGTCAGATGGTTATTGTCAAAAAGTCCACAAATAGCACATGTTGGAGGGGATGCAGAGAAAAGGGAACCCTTGTACACTGTTGGTGAGAGTGTAAATTTGTGTAGCCATTATGAACAACACTATGGAGGTTCCTCAAAAAGTTAAAAATAGAGTTGGCCTATAATCCTGAAATCCCACTTTGGGGCATGTATCTGAAGAAAACCATAATTCAGAAAGGTGCATGTATCACAGTGTTCACTGTAGCACTGTTTACAATTGCCAGGACATGAAAGCAAATTAAATGTCCATCGACAGATGCATGGGTAAAGAAAATGTGGTGTGTATACACACACACACATATATGTACAATGGAACATTCAGTTCAGTCGCTCAGTTGTGTCCAACTCTTTGCGACCCCATGAATCACAGCACGCCAGGTCTCCCTGTCCATCACCAACTCCCGGAGTTTACCCAAACGCATGTCCATTGAGTGGGTGATGCCATCCAACCATCTCATCTCTGTTGTCCCCTTCTCCTCCTGCCCCCAATCCTTCCCAGCATCAGGGTCTTTTTCAATGAGTCAGCTCTTCGCAAATGGAATATTACACATCTATAAAAAGAATGAAATAATGTCATTTGTAGCAATATGGATGAACCGAGAAATTATCATACTAAGTGAAATAAGCCAGACAGAGAAATGCAAATATCATATGATATTGCTTCTATATGGACTCTAAAAAATAATACAAGGGAATGTATATGCAAAATAGAAACTGACTCACAGATGTAGAAAGTAAAGTAGTGGTTATCAAAGGGGGCAGGGAAGGGGCAAAAAATAGGGCTATGGGATTAAGAGATATTAACTATTATGTATAAATGAGATAAGCAAAAAGGATATATTGTATAACACAGGGAATTATAGCTATTATCTATAATTTAATGGCGTATAATCTGTATAAAGAGTGAACCTCTATGTTACACACCCAAAACTATTATAATATTGTAAATCAAGTATCAGTTCAGTTCAGCTCAGTCATGTCTGACTCTTTGCGACCCCATACACTGCAGCACAACAGGCTTCCCCGTCCATCACCAATTCCTGGAGCCTGGTCAAATTCATGTCCACTGAGTCAGTAATGCCACCCAACCATTTCATCCTGTCATCCCCTTCTCCTCCTGCCTTCAATTTTTCCCAGTATCAGGGTCTTTTCAAATGAATCAGGTCAAACAACAGGGAGGGAACACAGCCCCACCCATCAACAGAAATCAACTATACTTTCATTAAAAAAAGACATTGAGGAACCTTAAAGGCATATTGCTAAATCAAAGAAACTGATCTTAAAAGACAACATACTATATGATTCCAAATATGACACTGTGGAAAAATTCAGTAAAAGGATCAGTGGTAGCCAGGGTCTCAGTGGAAAGGAGGGAGAGACAATGAATAGATAGAGTATTAGGAATTTTTAGGACAACAAAACTCTTTTGTATGGTATAGTAAAGATATAGTAACATTATATATTTGTTGAAACCCATAGAAAAAATCCACAACAGAGTGAACCCTAATGTAAACCATGGACATTAGTTACATATAATGTGTTTATGTAATTTCATCAATCATAACTCATTAACACACAAATACACCATGTAAATAATAGAGGAAATTCTATTGGGGTCAAGAAGGAGGTATATGAAAACTATGTGCATTTTCCAATCATTTTTTTCTGGAAACTTAAAATTGCTGTAATTAATACATCTGTTAATTTAAAAACTGTGCTCCTGATGAAGGCCTCAATACTTTCTGAGCCAAGAAGAAGTAGAAGTGGCTTTTTTAACCTTTATGTACAGAATTCTGCTTATCACCTATCCCCTGAATCCACTTTTAATTGAAGGAATTTGAGTTATTTCAAATGTAAGACAAAAAAGCTGTAAATCTCTTTGGGATAGTATGATTACGGAATTTAACAAACAAAATTCTTATGATGGTTGAATGAATAACAATTATCATCCAGAGTTTAATCTTTTTACAGTCCATTTACATGAAAAATGAATCATAATAAGATGTCAAGCCCCAGGGAATATAATAAATTGTTACCATCTCTATGCTTTTGGGTGTTTTTTCATGCTCTACTGCTTTCCACCTAGAAAACTTGTTGGAAATATTTCTCATATATTAGAGAAAGTACATTTAAAAAATTGAACTCCAAACTCTTCTAGAATATCAGAAATTTCCAACCTGTTCAACATCTTCCACTTGATATATAATTTTAGGCCCCACGGGTACACTGGAATAAAAAACAACCAATAAATGAAGAGAAGAAGGTTCATAACCTAATTTTTTAATACTTCTGGTTTTAAATAATTTTTTCTGCTTACATTCTGAAAGAACTAAGAATGTCTATACCATTTCATTGATGTGTATGTTAAAGACACAAGTGGCCTTTTAACCATGTAACTTCAGAAAATGAGTACTCATTGGTAAAAATCAAATAGGTGTGGTTTCATGAAAATGTGAATGGTAAGATATAGAATGCAAAGAAAAATTTTCTTTATGCAATTTTGTTATAATGAGGATCTTAAAAGTGGGGCTACTGAAGGGTAATAGAAGGTCTAAGAAAGGGTCCCCTAAGATGGGAGAAATTAGAGCATGTTAGTATGCTAATGGAAATAATACAGCAGAGATGGAAAATGCATGGTGAGAGAAAGGGGCAGGGTTGCTGGAGAGATATCCTTGAGTAGGTGAGTGGGAATGAAATTCAGGGGCATGAGTCTCAGGATTGGCCTCCTCAGATGTCAGCATGGAAAACTGATTGAAAGTAACAGGAGAGAATATGGAATGTGTGGCTACATAGGCAGGAAGGTGGGGAGAGAAAGTAGTAGAAACCTGTGGATGTTCTCTAATTGCACCTCAGAAAAATAGGAAACTCAGAAATCCATTAAACTATGATGACAAAGGACTAGGAGGTGGAAATTTGCAAAGAGAGGAGAATTTAGAAAGACTGCCATAAGCATGGGAATGTAAATGGGAAAAATATAGCAAGAAATACATCCTGTTGTGCATATTATTGGATTTATACAGCTAATCATAGCTTAAGTACTTTGTTTTGAATTCTAAGAAATAATTCTATTAAATCATCAGTAGTGGGGCTGAATATACAAATAGACCATAGTGAGACCACATAGGACAATATATTTCTGATTCATGGCTTCTTCAGTAATTGACCAGGGAATCAAACAACCATCTCTGCCGAATGGTTAGGACATGATGAGTGAATGCCACCTCCCCTTATGTTTTGTTCCCAACTTCAACTCAAGCAAAGAGGGAAAGCCAAACACACTTCACAAACCAATCACAAAGGATGCCCTACTCTAGTTAGCCAGTCTCCAGCTTCTCTTTCTTTTTTTTTTTTTTTTTAACTATAAAAGCTTTGCTTCAACCCTTCCCGGCTTGGTTATTGTTGTTCAGTTGCTAAGTCATGTCCAACTCTTTGCAGCCCCATGGACTGTGGCACGCCAGGCTCCTCTGTCTTCTACTATCTCCTGAAGTGTGGTCAAATTCATGTCCATTGAGTCTATGATGCTATCTAACCATTTTGTCTTCTGCCCCCTTATCCTACTGCCTTCAGTTTTTCCCAGCATCAGGGTGTTTTCCAATGAGTCTGCTCTTTGGGTTAGGTGGCCGAAGTATTGGAGCTTTAGTTTCAGCATCAGTCCTTCCAGTGAATATTCAGGGTTGATTTCCTTTAGGATTGACTGGTTTGATCACTTTGCAGTCCAAGGGACTCTCAAGAATCTTCTCCAGCACAACAATTTGAAAGCATAAATTCTTTGGCACTCAGCCTTCTTTATGGTCCAACTCTCACATCTGTACATGACTACTGGGAAAATGGAAGCTTTGACTATATGGACCTTTGTTGGCCAAGTGATGTCTCTGCTTTTTATATACTGTCTAGGATTGTGATAGCTTTCCTTCCAAGGAACAAGTGTCTTTTAATGTCATGGCTGCAGTAACTCTCTACAATGATTTTAGAGCCCAAGAAAATAAAATCTGTAATTGTTTCCACTTTTTCCCCTTCTATTTGCTATGAAATGATGAGACCAGATGCCATAATCTTAATTTTTTGAATGTTGAGTTTTAAGCCAGCGTTTTTACTCTCCTCTTTCACCCTCCTCAAGAGGCTCTTTAGTTCCTCTTCACTTGCTGCCATTAAAGTGGTATCATCTGCATATCTGAGGTTGTTGATATTTCTCCCAGCATTCTTGATTCCAGCTTGTGATTCATCCAGCCTGGCAATTTGCATGATATACTCTGCATATAAATTAGATAAGCAAGGTGACAATGGAGTCTCTTCCAAATGCAAGAGATGTTGGCTTACTCCCACTCTATGCTCTCTTTATACGTGCTCTGAATAAATACTCTGTTCTCATTTGGGTGGTCTTCATTTATTTCCATAGTAACTTTTAAGCCATATTGTGTAAATACTGCATTTCAAAAACTACATGCAATCAATTTATCAGAAAAAAGACAAACTGCTTGATATTCTAATAGTAACAAAACTGATAAACTTGTTGATTATTTACATTTTTCAGCTAATTGTGGAAGAGAACATGGTGTAGAGGCAAGAGGGTGGACTTTGAAATAGGCATACATGGACTCAAATCTTTGTTTTTCCATATATTAGCAGAATGACTTTGATAAAGTTACTTACTGTCTGAATGTTATAGGTTTCTCATCAGTAAATTGTGGTATAATGTCTGAGGACTTGTCAAAAGAATATATAAAGTATACATAATTCTTGGAATATAGTGGATTTACAAAGGTATCCTCTTTTTGCAATCCTCCCCCCTCCACTTTTCCCTATTCAGTTATATTAACAGTGCATTTTTGTATAAGTAGCCTAAAAATAACATTAAAAAAATACTAATTTTCTGTTCCCAGTAATCTGAAAATAGTAATCGTCACTGGAACAGATCTGATGATAAAAAGGATAGAGTGTATGTGCATATCTACCAAGCCATGGTTATCTGATTTGTTTTTCAGTTAAAAGATTAACATGCCTGAAACAGTTTAAACACTTATTTATTTATTTATGGCTGCACTAGTTCTTTGTTGCTACATGCAGGCTTTCTCTAGTTGTGGTGTGTGGGGTCACCTCTCCGGTTGTGCACAGGCTTCTTATTGTGGTAGCTTCTCCTGTTGAGGAGCACAGGCTCCATGGCGTGTTGGCTTCAGTAGTTGTGGCACACGGGGGCTTAGCTGCCCAGATTAGGGATCGAACCCATGTCCCCTGCGTTGGCAGGAAGACTCTTAACTGCTGAACCACTAGGGAAGTCCCACACTTGCTTTTTAACAAAGCTAAATTTCTGTCCTCAATTACCAAAGAGGAGAGTGCCTTGTCTTATTTATTTTATAGGCTCAGTATTTGAAGTTCCTGGCACAGAGTGAGTTCCAGCGTATTTTGGAAGAAAACAGGCATACAGGGATAGATAGCTCACCTTTTCCCCATAATCCACTGAGAATCTCAGAGCAAGTTTTCAAACTTCCCTTACACTTGGAGAAAGAGTTTTATTTAATTCAATGAAACAAGATATATGCCAGTAGGTCTAATTCTAGGAATCAAATAACTGACTGAGAAGAGTGTTTGATAGGCTATTGAGTGTTAAGAACAAAGTTTGTTTATGGGCTTCAACCAACTCTTTAATTGTTGGCATATGAAAGTCACTAGGACTTACAGAAACTCATTAATTTATATCTAGCTTTCACAAATGGCTTAGCTCTATACATGCAGCAGCCGTATTTGCAGCATCTAAAACTTCCATTTTGCAGATCCAATTATACTTAATTAGATTTGTGAAAAGAAAAAATTCAATTCTCATTTGTATTCCATATGTAAACTGAATTACTATTCATTATACATATTTTACTAAATTTTAGTTAAAAATACTCATGGGAATGTATATTGTTACAAAGTTGGTACTTTAAAAAATGATACTATGATACAGTTTATATAGTATTATTTTTTTCCACAGATGCCATAGAATATGGAATATGAAGAGCTTTTATTGATGCAATAAAAAGCAAACTTTTTAAATGGAGAGAAGGGGATTCATTTGAATTTTATTTGCAAAATGTATTTTAGTGAGTTTTCACAAAATAAATTTGTATGAACCTACCGATTATGATATTGCATGTGTGCTTAGTCACTCAGTCATGTCCAACTCTTTGTGACCCCCATGGATTATAGCTTGCCAGGTTCTTCTGTCCATGGGCTTTTACTTCAGATGAATTCTGGCCATTAATTTTTAAAAAATGCTATACAAATCAGAGGTATATTTGTTTTTAAATTTTTGTTTCTCTGTGCTAGTGCTAAGTCGCTTCGGTCATGTCCGACTTTTTGGAATGTAGCCTGTCGGGCTCCTCTGTCCATGGGATTCTCCAGGTGAGAATACTGGAATGGGTTGCTATGCCCTTGTCCAGGGGATCTTCCCGACCCAGGGATCAAACCCATGTCTCTTGCATCTACCTGTATTGGCAAGCAGGTTCTTTACCACTAGCACCACCTGGGAAGCCCTCTAGTCTTTCCAAAAATAGTTATTGGTCTATGGGAAGAGTGGAGAAATAATCTTTTAGAAAATTGACAATTAGAACTACAGATAATGAATATATAAAAAAGTATAATATCACATGATCTAGAATTATTAAATGAAGGACGATCATAAAATGCTTCAACATTTTAAAGGAGATATCACTGTTAACTATACACAATAAGTGAAGGCTTGTTTCTCAGTACAAGTACAGCTGAGCAAGAAAAGATGTCTAATATTAAAAATATGTATTTTGGTAGAGAGAGCTCAAGTATGCCAGAGAAAGGATCAGTGTGAGTTTTATTTTACCTGGTAAACATGGCAGTTAATGCCTTGATTAATCTTAGCAAAATGGATTTTCAAAAAAGGAATAGTATGGGATAGCTTTGAAAGTTAATCTGGTCATCACTGTACTCTTAGCTGTGTATGTCTAACATATACATATATTGTATGTACATACAGTGTACTCTTAGCTCTATATGTCTAATATATACATATACATTGCATTGATATTACATTGGGAATGTTAAGAAAAATACAATATGAAAAATATGAAAAATGAATATTGGTAATGTACATCAGTGCCTTGCTATGATTTGGTACTTGACCTTGTGGAAAGCTACAAATAAACAGTGAAAATTATTCTAGTCTTCAGAGTTCACCATTCAACTATAAGCAGACATAAAAAAAAAATCCTAAATGTGCCATAATCACTAGGTATTGCATCTTTACATGATTTTGTAGTGCTAGGCCATGGTGACTGCTTAAATAAATCAGAATTAGCGGGGTGCTAGCTTATAACAGCTTTGGCGAGATGAGTTTTGAGAAGAGAGTTAAAAACTGAACATCTCTCTGTATGCCTCCATTTTCTTGGTTGGGCAAAAGGGTCACTTTTATTCCTGTCATTATAATGCAAGATTGGCTTATTTTCTCTATTTGGATGGCTGAGAATTAAATATTCTTTTAAGTCAGTGAGGAATACTTAAATAGAGCTAGTAAGACAAATGGAATCTCTAAAAGGCAGATCTATTCAGAAAACTAGCAGCTACATGAATAACCAAAAAAATTATATCACTTAGTCTATAAATAGTAGTAAAGGATGCAGCTGACAACATATTGATCAGATATAACAATGGCATTAACCCCTGATGGACTAAAGGCAGATATAAAGAAATGTGAAACTTCTTTCTCCTTGTAAACAAGCAAACAAACCCTGAACATTTAATTTCCCCCTAGATCTTTAAGATAACTAACATAAACTTAGTGAATTTTGGTAAATTGGATATTTGGGATAGATACATTTTACCTGTACCTTAAAAAGAAAAGCAATTTTACAAAACAGATTTGTTACTGATCAAGAAGACATAGGAATTCCCTAGTGGCTCAGATGGTTAAGAGCCTGCCTGCAATTCTGGAGGCACGAGTTTGATCCCTGGGTCCAGAAGATCCCTTGGAGAAAGAAATGGCAACCCACTCCAGTATTCTTGCCTGGAAAATCCCATGGATGGAGGAGCCTTGCAAGCTACAGTCCATAGGATCGCAAAGAGTTGGACACGACTGAGTGACTACACTTTCACTTTTCACTTTCAAGTAGACATTAAAAAATAGTAATAATGTTGTTACCTGAAGGAAGTGCTAGCACTTTTTTCTCCCTTTGCCTCCTGTGAAGGCTGAAGAGTGTTCTGTAATGAACAACCCCGATAGTAGGATTTAATGAGGCATTCTGAAGAGATGGGATCTAACTTCACTGCAAACCTCAATCTTATAAAACCAAGGCTGTGCATTTATCAGATGTCTGGCTCTTTGGAATCTAAGCCTCTTACAATAAAAGTGTTGCAACTTCCTTCTCATAACCTTTATTTATACCCTCCTTAGAACAGATTTTCTGACTCAATAACCACTACCATGCATGCACAGTTACTTTATTTAAAAAAAAATGTGTCATTTCTGTCTCAGTGAAGCACTGATGAAATATTCAGAAGTTAAGCTAAGTAATAAAATGTTCATTTGGCTAGAAATAAGCTTATTGTTTACTGCCTTTGCCTTCTGACTGCTTGATGATCTGGGCCTAGATGCCATGTTTTCTTTTTCCTCACATGTTTACAGAATACTTCTGTGTTGTAAAGTCAGAATCTAATGAGTAGAAAGATTAAACTTTTGGAGATTTCCTTATTTTTCCAATTCATTAAAATTGGTCCATTTAAATATTCTGAAAGACTATTAACAATGCATTTTTGTGGTCTTGAACACTGTCTCTTGAAGCAGGTTGAATGAAGATACAGGTTAAAAAGGCAAGAGTGCAGACTTCCCTGGTGGTCCAGTGGTTAAGACGTCATTTCCCAATGCAATAGGTACAGGTTCAATCCCTGCTCAGGGAGCTAAGATCCCACATGCCTCCTGGCCAAAAAGTAAAACAGAAGCATTATTGTACCAAATTCATTAAGGACTTTAAAAACGGTTCACATAAAAAAAAATCATCAAAAAAATACAATATTTTTTAAAAAGTCTGATTCACAGGCTGTGTCAGGAAAATAAGGGCCCATTGATGTGTTCTTAAGGTGATAAATTGAGGCAATCAGTTCTATTGCCCCATTCAAATGCTACTTAATTGAACAATATCAAAAATTTCCTTTAAAACTCAGTAAACTGCAAAAGAGTTGGATTCTTTAATAAGCCAAGCTGATATTCATGAGAACTGTTCCCTGTTATTTGTGCTCCATCTGCATGATAACTCATACTGGAGCCACTCACCTTCTCTCAACAATCATGGCTTAATGAGGTAGTTTTCCACTTTAACTCCACATATAATTTTTTTTCTCTCTCTCTCCCCTTTGCCTGCATGCTAAGTAGCTTCAGTCATGTCTGACTCTTTGTGATCCTATGGACTATAGCCCACCAGATTCCTCTGTCCATGGGATTCTCCAGGCAAGAATACTGGAGTGGGTTGCTCATTCAATATCTCCAAGTGTCTGCCAGGAAAGCTAACAATTATGTATAAACACAGCCCCAGTTTTCCTAACTGCTACCACAGTGACTTTAGTTGCTCTTCTTTGTAGTATCTTGGATTTGATCTGCCTTCTAGCAGCATTTTGAAGAAGGGTATTAGTTTCCTAGGGTTGTCATGACAAACTATTGCAAACTGGGGGGTTTAAAACAGTGGATATTTATTTTCTCCAGCTCTTAAGTCTGAAATTCCAAGCCTTTCTCTCAGCTTTCGTTGTCGCTAGCAATCTTGGTCATCCCTTAGCTTATAGATGTGCTGTGCTTAGTCTCTGTTATGTCCAGCTCTTTGCAATTGCATGGACTCTAGCCCGCCAGGCTCCTCTGTACATGGGAATTCTCCAGGCAAGAATACTAGAGTGGGCTGCCATACCCTCCTCCAGGGAATCTTCCCAACCCAGGAATGGAACCCAAGTCTCCCACATTTCACGTGGATTCTTTAGTCTGAGCCACCAGGGAAGCCTAAGAATACTGGAGTGGGTAGCCTATCTCCTCTCCAGGGGATCTTCCCAAACCATGAATCAAACCAGGGTCTCCTGCGTTGCAGGCAGACTCTTAACCAGCGGAGTTATCATCACTCCAATCTCTGCCTGTATCAACATGTGTCCTTTCTGTCACATACAGTCTCGCTCTGTGGCCGTTGACCTGTCTTCTTTCTGTGCCTGTCTGCCTCTGCGTCTCTTCTCTTCTTATAAGGACAAGAGCCATGTTGGATAGGAACCTGCTTTCCTCCAGAATGACCTGTCTTAACTCATCACATCTGCTATGGTCTCATATCTAAATAAGGTCACATTCTGAGGTACTGGAGTGAGGCCTTCAACACATCATTTTGGGGGACACAGTTTAGCCCATAACAGAAGGCAAGGTGAAGTGTACAAAGTTCTTAGCTGTCCATTGGTTAGTTAATTAAGGACTATTTTTACTGTTATTTTAATATTGTTTATATATTTGTTTACTCCCTACTTTATTTCAGAGAGAATTGCAGGCATCTTAAAGAAAAACAAAATTGTGATGAAAGAAAAATATAAATAGGACCAGAAAGTGCAAAATATAAGCAAAAGTAAGATGAGCAAGAAAAGAAGATAAAATTGAGGTTATGGGAAGAGAATATACCAGCTGAATGCAGTGTAGGGGCTACTACCCAGATCTGAGTTCTTCCTTATTTACTGCCATTCGAACATGGGAAAGTCATCCAACTTCCCTTTTTCTCATCTGTGGTAAGAACAATCTTTTCTAATCAGCATGAAACTTTTCATTCAGGATACAAAATAATTTTAGAAGACTGTTTTTCCTATCTTAGCACCATGCCTGACAAAAGATATATAGTATATGATAGCAATTTCTCAAATATTACCTTAAAATATATATATATACTAACATTTTAATCAATAGTATGAGTGTTCAAATTTGCCTTTGAGCTTCCTAGAAGCCACAGCAAAGAGGATTATATAATTGAATAAGTCACCATCACATTCAGACAAGGAAAAGCTCATTAGTTCTTTAGAGGAAGCCAAATTTTTTTAACATAATTTCCTAGAGATATTTCCATGTGAGGCTTTGTAGGGATAATTCTGAATTATACAGTGAAAATGTTCTTTTAAAGAGCTATTTGAATATTTTGAATGCTTTTTTTCCTTAGAATATTTTCTATAGAAATTTAAAGCATATAGAATGACAATACAAATTATCAAAGAACTAAGATAATAGGGCTTCCCTGGTAGCTCAGATGGTAAAGAATCTGCCTGCAGTGTGGGAGATCAGGATTCAATCCCTGGATCTGGAAGATCCCCTGGAGAAGGAAACTGCTACCCACTCCAGTATTCTCGCCTGGAGAATCCCATAGACAGATAAGCCTGGCAGGCTCAGTCCATGGGGTTGCAAAGAGTTGGACATGACTGAACAACTAACACACACAGTATTATTTTACTAGAATTGCTGTTTGGTGGGATATGTAGCTTTTATTCATTCTCAAATACCAATTTCTTCACTCAGTTTTTTGGAAGGGATGAAATTGTAGAGTTTGCGTTTAGGTGAGATGAGAGTTTGCATAATTACCATGTTGATTCAATAACATTAGTCTTAGATTTCTGTCACTGATTTCATTCAACTAATAGTTAAAATGGTAAAGAGTCTGCTTGCAATGTGGGAGACCCAGGTTTGATCCCTGGATCAAGAAGATCCCCTGGAGAAGGAAATGGCAACCCACTGTAGTATCGTTGTCTGGAAAATCCCATGGCTGGAGGATCCTGGTGGGCTACAGTCCCTGGAGTCACAAAGAGTTGGACATGACTGAGTGACTAACACACAACAGTTAAGTATCTCCTATATTTCATCTCTTCTCTGCAGAGGACTTGACAGCAAATGGAAATAAGAATTTCTGTCTTCTTTGTGCTTACCTTCTAATGAAAGGAGGCAGAGAATAAAGAATTGTGTAAGTGGTTGTACTCTTGCATGAAGGTAAATAGGTTATCACCCCTGCCAAATGTTACCACCATAACCATTCAGAATTCATAGTGTGTTTCTTCTCAATATCCTGGTGGAAATAGCTTAGAAAGAGAGAGGTGGGGGTGGGGAGCAGTGGTGTCAGACAGGGTCTCAGAACAGGATTTATTGGAGAGTTTTCTAGGAAAGATAGCTGGGAGTCCAGATGATGTTGATATTAGAGGCCATCACAAAGGTGGCTCTAATTCCATCTCTAATATCCCAGGCTGTGTGAGTCCAGCTCCCCTATATATGATATTTCTAAACTTCTGAGCTAATCAGTATCCACCTTCTAGGAGGGATGAAGGCTGGGACATTCAGGTCCTGTGGCAGTGGCAACATCATGGCATCTTCCATGTTGCCATGAAGTTAAAAATTTTTCAGAAATCTTGAATCACATTTACAGGGAAAGATTAGTGAGATACTGTACTGCTGCCCATCAGTGTTCTGGCTTCCCACATGAGATCCATGCCAGTCACAGGACTCAGTCCTGTTCCTCTGTCCCTTATCTCCTCTCCTGTGTCTAGTAGCCCAGTCAGCCCAGTGCCATACAAAAGTTCATTAAAAATCTCATGATTTTTTCCATTTCATTAAAAATCAAAATTACTAATCTTATTTTATTTATAATGTGACAAAAATTACAAAATTTCACTCCTTTTAGGTAGAAGTTTGGGGATATTGAGTAAGGTGAGAAAATAACTTTTCACTTTTCCACATTCAGACTGAATTTTTCAGTATAATAGGCTGGTCACTTAGGTTCAGTCACTCAGTCGTGTCCAACTCTTTGTGACCCCATGCACTGCAGCATGCCAGGCCTCTATGTCCATTACCAAATCCCAGAGCCTACTCAAACTCATGTCCATCAGGTCGGTGATGCCATTCAACCCTCTCATCCTCTGTCGCCCCCTTTTCCTCCTGCCTTCAATTTTTTCCCACCATCAGGGTCTTTTCCAATGAGTCAGTTCTTCGCATCAAGTGGCTAAAGTATTGGAGTTTCAGCTTCAGCATCAGTCCTTCCATTGAATATTCAGGACTGATTTCCTTTAGGATTCACTAGTTGGATCTCCTTACAGTCCAAGTCCTCTTAAGAGTCTTATCCAACACCACAGTTCAAAAGCATCAATTCTTTGGCACTCAGCTTTCTTTATAATCCAACTCTCACACCCATACATGACTACTGGAAAAACCATAGCTTTGTCTAGATGGACCTTTGTCAGCAAAGTAATGTCTCTGCTTTTTATATGCTGTCTAGGTTGGCCATAGCCTTTCTTCCAAGGAGCAAGTGTCTTTTAATTTCATGGCTGCAGTCACCATCTGTAGTAATTTTGGAGCCCAAGAAACTAAAATCTGTCACTGTTTCCATTGTTTCCCCATCTATTTGCCACGAAGTGATGGAACCAGATGCCATGATCTTCATTTTTTGAATGCTGATCCATATATTCCCAGAAATCAATAAAAGTCGAGAAATCCTTCTGTCTCTTTTCTCTGAGATCTTCCCAACCATTTTGTGTTCTGAGAAACTTTGGACCTCAAAGGACTACTTTTCCCTTGATATTCCAAAGTAATAGCCACCCCCACCCTTCCTTATGACTTGCCGCTTTTAAAAAAAACACAATTGTTCTCCTTTCTCTTTGGTATGTTCCTCATTAGTAGATATTCTCCCTATTTCAATAACGCACATGAAATCATCTCCTTAATCATCTTGTGCATTATATCTTTGCAACCACTATCTTTTCTTTTTCCTTTTTTTTTTTACAAAGTCAACACAAACTTTTGAATTAGACAGTTTTTAAATCAATCACCCCTTTAGAAATATTATTTCATAAAGACATAGAATGCATGCCATTTTTCTTTTTTAAAATTTGCTGGCTCAGTTAGAGCAATAGACATATCTTTTCATTTACAGAACATGCACACAAATGAGAATAGATTCACTTTTTTGCAACAACTTCTGTTTTATATCAATTTCAAAAAAAAATCACTTTTTTTCCCACAACTTCTTTTACAAGAAATATGTTTTGACTGGAGGTAAAATTTTATTTACTATATGTTAAGCCAACCAGTATAAAAGTTCTTTAACTTTCTTAAAAATGTGTTCAGGATTTTTATGATGAAACTTTTAACCTGGAGAATTCTTTTAACTTACAGGGCAGTTAATCTTCTTTACCTAAGCCTGTATCTGTGCATAAATATTTTGTTAGATTCTAACATGGGTAGAGTTAGAGAACCAGAGAGTGTAATCCTCTAAAGAAATAGCAGCATTTGTTTCCATTTAATGGAAGAGTTATTTTTTCATGCATTTTTTAAAGGATTCTAGCCTGTTTTACTACTGGAATATCCTGAAAATTGTCATTTACAGATAGAGATCATTTATCCTATGTCATATTATCAGTTCTTTGGAGAATCAAAAACCTGCACGTGAAAAGACAAATGACAATTCTATTTTACAGTATTCAGGTATAACTGAAAACTATGTGTCCATATTAGGTAATTTAAAGTTGCCCATTTTAACAGCAGTTCTTGCTGCTGCTTTCAGGCCCTAAGGCAGTCCTGGACTTATTGGATCCTTATTAACTTAGAATAATTCAACTGGCTTTTCTTTTTGTCCAAAAAGCAGGGGGAGAGTACCTAAGCAAATGACTAAAGTGTAAAAAAATATAAGAAATATTTACCTATTTAAGAAAATAAGTATTTTGAAAGTTTTTAGTAGCAGTTTTCTTGTGCATAATACAATTGCAATGTAAACTATATATATATATACACATATGCCAATATAGAAATTTACATATAAATATATACATACATAGTCCAATGTTTTGATATATTTATCAGGGCCACGCTTAACTATTCATTAAACAAGACAAAACCAAAGGAACATTTAGCCAGTCAGTGCCCAGTGCCGAGTGCCACTTTCATTCCACCTGAAATAAAACTGCATACCTTTAGGGACATTCCATAGCACTCACAGATCACTGGCTGCAGACTTTGCATCTGTCTTATATCAATGCATTCATTGATTAGTCATCACAATGGGCAAGCTATGTGATGATTTCTATTGCCACTTAAACACCCCAAATGAGAAGACTTTTTTCAAACACAATAGATTTACCCAAAGCAGCAAAATCCAAAGTAAGCTTCTTGTTTAATCCCAGAGGAAGATTTTTCTGACTCTATTTTAATGACCTTCTTTAGTCATAAATTAGAAGAGTTTCTTCTGGTTCGTATGGTTTCATGGTCTTAGAATTAATGTAGCAGGGCAGGTGTTCAAATATAGTGCTTCATGAAATGGGCGATACAAGAAATTAATATGGCAATATGTTACATGGAAGGATTCTGTAGTCACTTACGTGGTAAAACACTGTATACGCAGGTCACCTAATGGAAACCCACTGTCAAGAGTCTAGTTAACTACTCCATGTTATTGGTGCCTCAGCAGCTATTTTGTGTGGCCAGAGGCCTTGAACAGACACTAACTCCTCCTGAGATTTCAGGCTCTATATGACAGCCTGCAGTGTCACAGGCGGATGTAAGCTCCTAGAATAGCTTTCCCAGCAGCCTCAATCAGTGACCGTCTCCCCTGCCTTCTGGGACCTTCTCCTTGTGCACCCCTTAGATAAGTCTTCTTTGGAGTTTTTCAGAACCCTGGTCTTTTTTATTTGATCAATCTGGCCTTAGCCCAGGAAACCCACAATACCTCCCCTCTGGAATTTAATAAAGACATGAGCCCCAGGTCCTATCATTCTCTCTGCACCCTTCCTTGACCTCCCTGTGTGGCCCCTTGAGACATTTACTTCCTCTAAGACTCATGAATAATAATCTTCTCTATGTCAGTTTCCCTTGTGGTCTTTTGTTGAACCGTCCAACACAGCAGCTCCTACATTAATGTTCATGTAACAAAGTCACAATTCTATTCTCATAATGCATCTTCTAAAAACCATCATAATTCTTATAGTGACAATGTTTAATTTTATTTAAATGTACTTAATGTCTAATTTTATTTAATTATGGATCAATGAGTTTGGGGAATTCTGCAATAATACATTAGGCAGTTTCAGGTATAAATTTGATATATTCATATTAGCTCTCATCTATATTGCCTTTTTATTTATAAACATACTCAGGAAAGCAAATGATCTTCTCAGTGGCATCACAGGTCTCATAGAGGAATTTTTAAATTTTTTAACTTATTATTTATTGTATTTCAGTTCAGTTGATTTTGTCATTGTTGTTCAATGGCTGACTCCTTGAGACCCCATGACCTGAAGCACACCAGGCTTCCCTGTCCTTCATTATCTCCCTGAGTTTGCTCCAATTCAAGTCAGTCGAGTCAGTGATGCCATCCCACCATCTCAACCTCTGTCACCTCCTGCTCATCCTGCCCTCAGTCTCTCCCAGCATCAGGGTCATTTCCAATGAGTCAGTTCTTCCCATCAGGTGGCCCAAGTATTGGAGTTTCACCTTGCATCAGTCCTTTCAATGACTAGTCAGGGTTAACTTCCTTTAGGATTGACTGCGTTGACCTCCTTGCAGTCCAAGGGACTCTCAAGAGTCTTCTCCAGCACCACAGTTTAAAAGCATCAGGCTTCTTTATGTTCCAACACTCACATCTGTATATCAGTTCAGTTCAGTCGCTCAGTCGTGTCCAACTCTTTGCGATCCCATAAACCGCAGCACTCCAGGCCTCTCTATCCATCACCAACTCCCGGAATCCACCCAAACCCAAATCCATTGAGTCAGTGATGCCGTCCAACCATCTCATCCTCTGTCATCCCCTTCTCCTCTTGCCCTCAATCTTTCCTAGCATCAGGGTCTTTTCAAATGAGTCAGCTCTTTGAATCAGGTGGCCAAAGTATTGGGGTTTCAGATCCAGCATCAGTCCTTCCAATGAATATTCAGGACTGATTTCCTTTAGGATGGACTGGTTGGATCTCTTTGCAGTCCAAGGGACTCTCAAGAGTCTTCTCCAACACCACAGTTCAAAAGCATCAATTCTTTGGCACTCAGCTTTCTTTATAGTCCAACTCTCACATCCATACATGCTGCTAAGTCACTTCAGTCGTGTCTGACTCTGTGCAACCCCATAGACAGCAGCCCACCAGGCTCCGCTGTCCCTGGGATTCTCCAGGAGTGGGTTGCCATTTCCTTCTCCAGTGCATGAAAGGGAGAAGTGAAAGTGAAGTCGCTCAGTCGTGTCTGACTCTTAGCGACCCCATGGACTTTAGCCTACCAGGCTCCTCCATCCATGGGATTTTCCAGGCAAGAGTACTGGAGTGGGCTGCCATTGCCTTCTCATATCCATATATGACCACAGGTAAAACCCTAGCCTTGACTAAACGGACCTTTGTTGACAAAGTAATGTTTCTGCTTTTCAATATGCTGTCTAGGTTGGTCATAACTTTCCTTCCAAGGAGTAAGCGTCTTTTAATTTCATGGCTGCAATCACCATCTGCAGTGATTTTGGAGCCCCCCAAAATAAAGTCAGCCACTATTTCCACTGTTTCCCCATCTGTTTGCCATGAAGTGATGGGACTGGATGCCATGATCTTAGTTTTCTGAATGTTGAGCTTTAAGCCAACTTTTTCACTTGTCTCTTTCACTTTCATCAAGAGGCTCTTTAGTTCTTCACTTTCTGCCATAAGGGTGGTGTCATCTGCTTAACTGAGGTTATTGATATTTCTCCTGGCAGTCTTGAATCCATCTTGTGTTTCCTCCAGCCCAGTGTTTCTCATGATGTACTCTGCATATAAGTTAAATAAGCAGGGTGATAATATACAGCCTTGACGTACTCCTTTTCCTATTTGAAAACCAGTCTGTTGTTCCATGTCCAGTTCTAACTGTTGTTTCCTGACCTGCATGCAGGTTTCTCAAGAGGCAGGTCAGGTGATCTGGTAATCCCATCTCTTTAAGAATTTTCCACAGTTTGTTGTGATCCACACAGTCAAAGGCTTTGGCATAGTCAATAAAGCAGAAATAGATGTTTTTCTGGAATTCTCTTGCTTTTTCAATGATCCAGTGGATGTTGGCAATTTGATCTCTGGTTCCTCTGCTTTTTCTAAAACCAGCTTGAACATCTGAAAGTTCACAGTTCACGTATTGCTGAAGCCTGGCTTGGAGAATTTTGAGCATTATTTTACTAGCGTGTGAGATGAGTGCAATTGTGCAGTAGTTTGACATTCCTTGGCATTGCCTTTCTTTGGGATTGGAGTGAAAACGGACCTTTTCCAGTCCTGTGGCCGCTGCTGAGTTTTTCAAATTTGCTGGCATATTGAGTGCAGCACTTTCACAGCATCATCTTTCAGTATTTGAAATAGCTCAACTGGAGTTCCATCATCTCCACTAGCTTTGTTCCTAGTGCTGCTTCCTAAGGCCTACTTGAGTTCACATTCCAGTATGTTTGGCTCTAGGTGAGTGATCACACCATCGTGATTATCTGGGTCATGAGGATCTTTTTTGTATAGTTCGTCTGTGTATTCTTGCCACCTCTTCTTAATATCTTCTGCTTCTGTTAGGTCCCTACTACTTCTGTCCTTTATTGAGCCCATCTTTGCATGAAATGCTCCCTTGGTGTCTCTAATTTTCTTGAAGAGATCTCTAGTCTTCCTCATTCAATTGTTTTCCTCTATTTCTTTGCATTGATCACTGAGGAAGGCTTTCTTATCTCTCCTTGCTCTTCTTTGGAATTCTGCATTCAAATGTATATATCTTTCCTTTTCTCCTTTGCTTTTCGCTTCCCTTCTTTTCACAGCTATTTGTAAGCCCTCCTCAGACAGCCATTTTGCTTTTTTACATTTCTTTTCCTTGGGGATGGTCTTGTTTCCTGTCTCCTATACAGTGTCATGAACCTTCGTCCATAGTTCATCAGGAAGTCTGTCTATCAGACCTAGTCCCTTAAATCTATTTCTCACTTCCCTTGTATAATCATAAGGGATTTGATTTAGGTCATACCTGAATGGTCTGGCGGTTTTCTCCACTTTCTTCAATTTCAGTCTGAATTTGGCAATAAGAAGTTCATCATCTGAGCCACAGTCAGCTCCTGGTCTTGTTTTTGCTGAGTATATAGAGCTTCTCCATCTTTAGCTAAAAAGAATATAATCAATCTGATTTCGGTGTTGACCATCTGGTGATGTCCATGTGTAGAGTCTTCTTTTGTGTTGTTGGAAGAGGGTGTTTGCTATGACCAGTGTGTTCTCTTGGCAGAACTCTATTAGTCTTTGCCCTGCTTCATTCTGTACTCCAAGGCCAAATTTGCCTGTTACTCCAGGTGTTTATTGACTTCCTACTTTTGCATTCCAGTCCCCTATAATGAAAAGGATATCTCTTTTGGGTGTTAGTTCTAGAAGGTCTTGTAGGTCTTCATAGAACTGTTCAACTTCAGCTTCTTCAGTGTTACTGGTTAGGGCATAGACTTGGATTACCGTGATATTGAATGATTTGCCTTGGAAATGAACAGAGATCATTCTGTCATTTTTGAGACTGCATCCAAGTACTGCATTTCAGACTCTTTTATTGACTATGATGGATACTCCATTTCTTTAAGGGATTCTTGCCCACAGTAGTAGATATAATGGTCATCTGAGTTAAATTCACCCATTCCACTCCATTTTAGTTTGCTGATTCCTAGAATGTTGACGTTCATTCTTGCCATCTTCTGTTTGACCACTTCCAATTTGCCTTGATTCATGGACCTAACGTTCCAGGTTCCTATGCAATGTTGCTCTTTACAGCATCGAACCTTGCTTCTATCACCATTCCCATTCACAACTGGATGTTGTTTTTGCTTTGGCTCCATCCCTTCATTCTTTCTGGAGTTATTTCTCCACTGATCTCCAGTAGTATATTGGGTACCTACCGACCTGGAGAGCTCATCTTTCAGTGTCCTATCTTTTTGCCTTTTCATAATGTTCATGGGATTCTCAAGGCAAGAATACTGAAGTGGTTTGCCATTCCCTTCTCCAGTGGACCACATTCTGTCAGACCTCTCCACCATGACCCATCCGTCTTGGGTGGCCCCACATGGCATGGCTTAGTTTCATTGAGTTAGACAAGGCTGTGGTCCATGTGATCAGATTGGCTAGTTGTCTGTGATTGTAGTTTCAGTCTGTCTGCCCTCTGATGCCCTCTCTCAGTGCCTACCGTCTTACTTGGGTTTCTCTTACCTTGGATGTGGATTATCTCTTCACGGCTGCTCCAGCAAAGTACAGCCGCTGCTCCATACCTTGAAATGGGGTAGCTCCTCACGACTGCTGCCCCTGACCTTGGATGTGGGGTAGCTCCTCTCGGCCGTTGCCCTTGACCTTGGACGTGGGGTAGCTCCCCTCTGCCATGCTTCTCTACACCTGTACATGACTATTGGAAAAACCATAGCTTTGACTAGATGGACCTTTGTCAGCAAGATGATGTCTCTGCTTTTTAATATGCTATCTAGGTTGGTCATAGCTTTTCTTCCAAGGAGCAAGCATCTTTTAATTTCATGGATGCAGTCATCATCCATGTTGATTTTGGAGCCCAAGAATATGAAATCTGACACTGTTTCCACTTTTGATTATCTATTTGCCAAAAAGTGATAGGACTGGATACCATGATCTTATTTCTTGAATGTTGAGTTTTAAGCCATTTTTTCCACTCTTCTCTTACACCCTCATCAAGAGGCTCTTTAGTTCCTCTTTACTTTCTGCTATTATTGTGGCATCATCTGGATATCTGAGGCTGCTGGTATTTCTCCTGGTAATCTTTATTCCAGCTTTTGCTTCATCCAGCCCAGCATTTCCTATGATGTACTCCACGTATAACTTAAATAAGCAGGGTGACAATATACAGCCTTGATGTACCCCTTTCCCAATTTTGAACGAGTCCATTGTTCCATGTCCAGTTCTAACTGTTGCTTCTTGTCCTGCATACAGGTTTCTCAGGCGGCAGGTAATGTTGTCTGGTATTCCCATCTCTTTAAGAATATTCCACAGTTTGTTGTGATTCACAAAGTCAAAGGTTTTAGCTTAGTCAATGAAGCAGAAGTGGATTTGGCGGGGGGGGGATTCCCTTGCTTCTTCTATGATCCAATGTTTGTTGGCATTTTGATCTCTGGTTACTCTGCCTTTTCTAAATCCATCTTGTACATCTGTAAGTTCACTGTTCACGTACTGCTGAAGCCTAGCTTGGAGGATTTTGAGCATAATCTTGCTATCATATGAAATGAGTGCAATTGTATGGTAATTTGAACATTCTTTGGCACTGCCTTTCATTGGGACTGGAACGAAAACTGACCTTTTCCAGTCTTGTGGCCACTGCTGAGTTTTCCAAATTTGCTGGCATAATGACTGCAGAACTTTAACAGCATCATCTTTTAGGATCTGAAATAGCTTAGCTGGAATTCTATCATCTCCACTAGATTTGTCTATAGTAATGTTTCTTAAGGCCCACTTGACTTCACAATCCAGGACGTCTGGCTCTAGGGGAGTGAAGTGATTCACTTTTATATATATATATATATATATCTTTTCCATTATGGTTAATCAGAGAATTTTGAATACAGCTCCTTGTGCTATACAATAGTAACACCTTATGAATTATCCATCCTATATTCAGTAGTTTTCATCTGTTAAACCAAAACTCCCAATTCATCTCCCCCACACACCCAAATCCCTGGCAGCCACAAATCTGTTATCTCTGTCTGTGATTCTGTTTCATAGTTAAGTCTGTGTCATATTTTAGATTCCACAAGTGATATCATATATTGTCTTTCTCTGTTGGACTTACTTCACTTACTATGATAATATATAGGTCCGTGTTGCTGCAAGTAGCATTATTTCATTATTTTTTATGGCTTAGTATTCCATTCTATACATGTACCACATCTTCTTTATCCATTCATCTGTCAATGGATATTTTGGTTGTTTCCTTGTCTTGGCTACTGTGAATGGTGCTGTTATGAACATAGGGGTGCATGGATCTTTTCAAATTAGATTTTTGTCTGGATATGTGGCCAGGTGTGGGACTGCTGGATCATTTGGCAACTCTATTTTTAGTTTTTTGAGGAGCGTTCATATTGTTCCCCATAGTGGCTGTACCAACTTACATTCCCACCAATACGTAGCAGGGTTCTGTTTTCTCCATACCCTCTCCAGCATTTGTTATTTGTAGACCTTATCTATTTCTGCTTTATTGACTATGCCAAAGCCTTTAACAGTGTGGATCACAATAAAGTGGGAAATTCTGAAAGAGATGGGAATACCAGACCACCTCACCTGCCTCTTGAGAAACCTGCATGCAGGTTAGGAAGCAACAGTTATAACTGGACATGGAACAACAGACTGGTTCCAAATAGGAAGAGGAGTACATCAAGGATGTATATTGTCACACTGCTTATTTAACTTATATGCAGAGTACATCATGAAAAATGCTGGGCTGGAAGAAGCACAAGCTGGAATCAAGATTGCCAGGAGAAATATCAATAACCTCAGATATGCAGATGACACCACCCTTATGGCAGAAAGTGAAGAAGAACTAAAGAGCCTCTTGATGAAAGTGAAAGAGGAGAGTAAAAATGTTGGCTTAAAGCTCAATGTTCAGAAAACTAAGATCATGGCATCTGGTCCCATCACTTCATGGGAAATAGATGGGGAAACAGTGGAAACAGTGGCTGATTTTATTTTGGGGGGCTCCAAAATCACTGCAGATGGTAATTACAGCAATGAAATTAAAAGACGCTTACTCCTTGGACGGAAAGTTATGACCAACCTAGACAGCATATTAAAAAGCAGAGACATTACTTTGCCGACAAAGGTCCATCTAGTCAAGGCTATGGTTTTTCCAGTGGTCATGTATGGATGTGAGAGTTGGACTATAAGGAGAGCTGAGCACCGAAGAATTGATGCTTTTGAACTGTGGTGTTGCAGAAGACTCTTGAGAGTCCCTTGGACTGCAAGGAGATCCAACCAGTCCATCCTAAAGGAAATCAGTCCTGGGTGTTCATTGGAAGGTCTGATGTTGAAGCTGAAACTCCAGTACTTTGGCCACCTGATGTGAAGAGCTGACTCATTTGAAAAGACCCTGATGTTGGGAAAGATTGAAGGCAGGAGGAGAAGGGGACAACAGAGGATGATATGGTTGGATGGCATCACCGACTCAACGGACATGAGTTTGGGTAAACTCCAGGAGTTGGTGATGGACAGGGAGGTCTGGCATGCTGCCGTTCATGGGGTCGCAAAGAGTCGGACACGACTGAGCGACTGAACTGAACTGAATGATGACCATTCTTGAGTGGACTGAGGTGGTACTTCACTGGATGTTCAGTCTGCATTTCATCACAGTGGAATATTTTGTTACTCGTGATTTAAAGGAATCCATGTTGTTCAGATGGTAAAGAATCTGCCTGCAATTCAGGAGACCTGGGGTCAATCCCCAGATCAGGAAGATCCCCTGAAGATGAGAATGGCAACCCAGTCCAGTATTCATGCCTGAGAATTCCATGGACAGAGGAGCCTGGCAAGCTGCAGTCCATGGGGTCACAGAGTTGGACATAACTTTGCAACTAACACTTTCACTTCACATGAAAATCAGGATAAGAGCATCAATATGGTGATCTGATCCTCCAGTCTCTCAGCAGAGGCATCTGATACTGTCATGGGGAAACCCAATTGGCCAATTGTGGAAGGAGGAATGGGTATAGTAAAAACACTGAGAAGATCTTGAATTGAAATTCAAAAGAGAGAATTGATTGGATTAATCAGTCACAAGCCAGTGTAGGACAGCTCTACTCCAAGACATCTCAGTGAATGAGGTGGCTAGACTGGACACTTTTAAAATTAGAGGTCATCATGTTTTGCATCAGATGACTTACTCCTTTTTCATAGCTAATTGGGCCAAAGACTGATAGTTGACTTGAAGTGTATGCCTTAGTCATCATATGGTAAACTGTTGTATATACAAGGGTCACTTTCTGAACATTATTGTTTAAAATTGGACTAGCAGTCTTTCTTTCAGTGTCATTGAAAGAAATTGACAACTTTCTCCTATATTTTAATCACTTGATATACCTCTGAAACAATTTTCTGAGGCCAGTATTGGCATCCATTAGCATTTTTAAGCTAAGAATCAGCAAACTGTCCAAGTTTAGTAAAGTGTCAGAGATTCAAAGTCTGTTTGGTTGCACGCCACAGACAAAGTGTCTTTCATCTGTCACCATTTTCATTTTTTTTTTCCTGTGAATTATTTCTTTTATTCAGAAACAGAAGCTGTGTGAGTGTTTTGGTGCAACAGTAGCAACCCAGGTAAAAAACAGTGCTCCTTGTAAGGGCTAAAAACAGTATTAAAAATCAAAGCAGTAGTGTTGATTTGCTAAAAATCAAATCAAAGTGTTGACCTTGGGTCTTGAAAAGAAAAAAAAAAAGAGCATCTGGAAAGGCATTACTGTATCAAGAAGCCAGCTTATTCAAGGATGGATTGTTATACTTTCAATTATTTTGAATTGTTTCTCTGTTCTTACACTCTCCTAATGTAGCTATAGAAACTGCTTCTGTCTTCAGAATTTGTGGTCCTCATTGTCATTGTCTATCTGTGTCTCAACATATGACCCCATTTCGTTCCTTTTTTATGGCTTAGTAGTATTCCATTGTATATGTGTACCACTTCTCCTTTATCCATTCATTTGTCAGTGGGCATTTAGGTTGTTTCCACGTCCTGGCTATTGCTGCAGTGAACACTGGCTGCATGTGTCTTTTTGAACTATGCTTCTCTCAGGGTGTTTGCCCAGGAGTGGGATTGCTAGTTCATGTGGTATTTTTAGTTTTAGTTTTTTGAGGAACCTCCATATTGTTCTTCATGGTGGCTCTATCAATTATATTCCCATCAATAGCACAAGAGGATTCCCTTTTCTCCACACCCTCTCTAGCATTTATCATTTGTAGATTTTTTGATGATGGCCATTCTGACTGGTGTGAGTTAATACCTCACCATCTTCCTTTCTTGATTGCTATATAGCTAAGATCAACTCAATGATAATTCTACCCCTACCCTTCATGATTCTTTTGGGAAGGGAGTTGCTTCATCAAAGAAAAGTTTTGTGAGACAGAACAGATGCCCTTGTATCCTTCTTATTTTTTTCCTCTCTCACAGAATAATCACTGGCATTTATGTAAAAATCAATATTGTGTCTATTGAACGTGGCCTAAAATACATAAGCAGAAAAAAAGTTGTTAGGGAATTTATTGACCTCTATCCTATTTTAGGTTTATTGTAATATATATTCATCCATTCAATTTAGTCAGATCCTGTTCCTGCCATAAAATTGCCTTTATGGAAATATTAGACTGATGAAGAATCCCTGTTAGGAATATAGATGACTGTGATATTTAGAAGTATTTCACTCCTTCCTCAAGATGAGAAATGACTCCCCAGACCAGAAAAACTAGGTGTGCCCAAGTTTAACTTCTTAGCCAACATCTATAGTAAAGTTGTCATTTTGGTTTGGTAAATGAACTTGCTTGTTATGCCTAGCTCTCTTACTCTGTAATGTAAAAATTGTCTATCATGACTGTTAGCGTTTATGCATTAAGAGGGTGATTTTTTATCCAGAGTCACAGAGAAGAATCCACTCATCTGAGGTTTTCTGCTATATTTTAGCCTCCTAGTTTTCTCCATGCATAAACTGCTTTTAGTACTTTGTGATGGAAAGGTGGGACTTAGTCCCATCACCAATACTGCCTTGCATTGCATAGTTTCATTCTTTTAGTCTTATATTCAAAAGACCCTTGTTTTATTGATCCAGCCAATATATTGCAAAAAGGTTCTAGGACCCTGAGTATTCCAGTCCCTTGAACTGTGCAAAACACTTGAGAATATATTGTGCAGGTACTCAGGGGCCTGAGAAATATTTGGTCTTAGGTAAAGAAATAGATAAAAGTCTTATTCTTAGAACTGAGTGACACAGTCATCCCGTCCAGTCAGTTGTCATACCTGCTCCAGGAAGCTCACGTGGGGTTCACTCAACCTCAAGCCCATCCTGACGAGGGGCAACACTTCCTCCTGTAAGATCCTGACCCCAGTGAAGGGGGGCCCACCCTGCATGAACCCCTTCCTTTCCAGGCCTAGCCCCCACAAGAGATCAGAGCACCCCTCTTGCCTCAGTTTCCCCATCTTTCAGGGGCAGTGGTACATAGCTCAGCTTCCAAAGGATAATGGTGATTTAACCCAGAATGAAACAAAGGATGGACAGTCAAAAATATTTTTCTGCTCCAGCCAAAGAGATTTTGAAGAAGTCAGGAAAGGCTTACTCTTGAGCCCCCAAAGGGGGCATACAATTCTCAGCAGTCTGATTGTACCATACAACAGATCTGTCTACCCATCGTGATAAGTCATTTGTAGGAACCCTCATTTCTGTAACATATATTCAAGCCTTCCAAGTATCATCTCTCTTCATTTTATTTTTGTCTAACCTAACGATTTGCTTTCGTTCAACAAATTTACTGTTTGGTTCCCAACTATATTTATGTCACCGGCAAGCATAGCCCCCGGCTGTACCACATAGACGAGGCCCGAGGAAAGGCTGCCTTTCTACGGCACTTTGCTCGGACTGGTGGCTGACATGGGCCTCCTGTAAGGTACTTGGGATGTTTTCCCCCTGGTGTTTTGCCTATTTTAGAGGGTGATCTATATGATCCATTGCCACCATTCTTCCTGCTCTCCTTCTATATGCCCTTCTTCTGTTGCTCCTTTAACTGACTTTATTACCACCAAACACCTCATGTTTCAGTCTGGCTTTACTTTCTTTCAGTGTCATAAACTCAGGGCCAAGTAAGCTTGTCAGATACTTGGTAAACAGTTTTATCTTTAAATTCTGGCCTTTCTTGGGCTTTGGAAAGTTGTCTGCTTCTTTCTTTGTTTTTTAATTAGATTTTTAAAAGGGGTTTTAGGTATCTAGGAAAATTACACACAAAGTATAGAGTTGCCGATTACATCCCCTCCACACACACCCCTCCTTTCCCCACACAGAGTTTCACCTATTACATTTCTATTAGTGTGAACATTGTTACAATTAGTTAACATTTTTAAAAATTTATTTTTAATTGGAGGATAATTGCTTTACAATGTTGTGTTGGTTTCTGCCATAAGTCAACATCCGTCAACCATAGGTATATATAGGGCCCCTCCCTCCTGAATCTTCCCCCAACCCCCACCCCATGCCACCCCTCTGTGTGCTGAGCTGGGTACGTAGTTGCTCAGTCATGTCTGACTCTGCAACCCCATGGGCTATAGCTGACCAGGCTCCTCTGTCCACGGGGGTCTCCAGGCAAGAATACTGGAGTGGGTTGCCATGCCCTCCTCCAGGGGATCTTCCCAACCCAGGGATTGAACCCAAGTCTCCTGCACTGAAGGCAGGTGCTTTACTGCCTGAGCCACCAGGGAAGCTCCACCCCTCCAGACTATCAGAGAGTGCCGGGTTGAGCTCGCTGTGTCATACAGCAAATTCCCAGTGGCTGTTTTCAATACGCTGATGTATATGTTTCAATGTTCAGTTCACTTCAGTTCAGTCACTCATTTGTGTCCAACTCTTTGTGACCCCATGAGCTGCAGCATGCCAGGCTTCCCTGTCCATCACCAACTCCTGGAGCCCAGTCAGACTCATGTCCATTGAGTCGGTGATGCCATCCAACCATCTCATCCTCTGTCGTCCCCTTCTCTTCCTGCCCTCAATCTTACCCAGAATCAGGGTCTTTTCGAATGAGTCAGCTCTTCACCTCAGGTGGCCAAAGTATTGGAGTTTCAGCTTCAACATCAGTCCTTCCAATGAACACCGAGGACTGATCTCCTTTAGGATGGACTGGTTGGATCTCCTTGCAGTCCAAGAGACTCTCAATAGTCTTCTCCAACAGCACAGTTCAGAAGCATCAATTCTTCGGTGCTCAGCTTTCTTCACTGTCCAACTCTCACATCCATTCATGACTGCTGGAAAAACCATAGCCTTGACTAGATGGACCTTTGTCGGCAAAGTAATGTCTCTGCTTTTTGATATGCTGTCTAGGTTCGTCATAACTTTCCTTCCAAGGAGTAAGTGTCTTTTAATTTCATGTCTTCAGTCACCATCTGCAGTGATTTTGGAGCCCAGAAAAATAAAGTCTGACACTGTTTCCACTGTTTCCCCATCTATTTCCCATGAAGTGATGGGACCAGATGCCATGATCTTAGTTTTCTGAATGTTGAGCTTTAAGTCAACTTTTTCACTCTCCTCTTTCACTTTCATCAAGAGGCTCTTTAGTTCTTCTCCACTTTCTGCCATAAGGGTGGTGTCATCTGCATATCTGAGGTTATTAATGTTTCTCCTGGCAATCTTGATTCCAGCTTTTGCTTCATCCAGCCCAGCGTTTTTCATGATGTACTCTGCATATAAGTTAAACAAGCAGGGTGACGATATACAGCCTTGACGTACTCCTTTTCCTATTTGGAACCAGTCTGTTGTTCCATGTCCAGTTCTAACTGTTGCTTCCTGACCTGCATTCAGGTTTCTCAAGAGGCAGGTCAGGTGGTCTGGTATTCCCATCTCTTTCAGAATTTTCCACAGTTTATTGTGATCCACACAGTCAAAGGCTGTGGCATAGTCAATAAAGCAGAAATAGATGTTTTTTTGGAACTCTCTTGCTTTTTCGATGATTACTTTTTCAATGTTTCAATGTTACTCTCTCAGTTTTTTTCATTGCCTCCTGTCCCTGCTGTGTCCACAAGTCTGGTCTCTATCTCTGTGTCTCTATTGCTGCCCTATAGATAGGTTCATCAGTACCATTTTTCTAGGTTCCACATATATGCGCTAATATTTTAAAAACAAATATGATGTTTGTTTTTCTCTTTCTGACTTCACTCTGTATACCAGGCTCCAGGTTCATCCACCTCACTGGAAATGACTTAAATTTGTACTTTTTTGATGGATGAGTAATAATCCATTTATTTGTAATAAAGAATTACAAATTCTTTATCCATTCATCTGTTGATGGACATTTACGTTACTTCCATGTCCTGGCTATGTGAATAGTGCTGCAGTGAACATTCAGGTACATGCGTCTTTTTCAGTTTTGTTTTTCTGATGATATATATGCTCAGGAGTAGAATTTTTGGATCCTATGTTAGCCATAGTACTGTGCACATTTATAGTTCATTTTAGTTAAGTGGGGTGAGATGAATGCTGATGCTAAGTCACCTCAGTCGTGTCCGACTCTGTGCAACCCCATAGACGGCAGCCCAGCAGGCTCCGCCGTCCCTAGGATTCTCCAGGCAAAAACACTGGAGTGGGTTGCCATTTCCCTCTCCAGTGCATGAAAGTGAAAAGTGAAAGTGAAGTCGCTCAGTTGTGTCCGACTCTTCGCGACCCCATGGACTGTAGCCTACCAGGCTCCTCCATCCATGGGATTTTCCAGGCAAGAGTTCTGGAGTGGATGAGATGAATAGTTGCCATTTAAATGTAAAGTTTTTAAGGAAAGGAAGTGTGTCTTCTTCATTCACAACAGAGTCCTCATAGCCTAGCTCAGTGCCTATAAGGTAGCAGTATACAATAAATATTTGAAGAAATCGTTTTCCTCATCACTTTCCTTTTTCCATTGGACTATTCTAGTTTCAAGATGCAGTATCTCAAAATCTTGTTGAAAATACAAACTAACCATTTAAAAACCTCATTTTCTATTTTGAACTATCTATTTGAGAGGCTATGTTTGCTTTGATTTCTTTGAAACATATACTTTTTTTTGAGCATTATTTTTTTTCTTATATGTACTATAATAATATTAATCTTGTTGATAAGGATGTATAAGTTGAAATACAAATAAGACATGTTGTGGGCACTGGTGAAGACACCTGTCTTAAATTGCAGTAGATCTATTATTGTGCCCCCAGCTTTCATCTGGATTAGAAACATTTACTGTGCAATTTCATAGATACTGCAGCGTGAGAAGAGTGAGGAGAAAATGAGAGCAGGATTTGGAAACTGTGTGTCTGCAATGAAGAGTTTCTGTTTCATATTTCCTAAAACCCTTAGGAGTTCTGTTTGGGGCCTGCCATGACTGCTCTTGTCAAAGCCAGTCCCTGCAGGGTCCCTTTTACTGAGCAGGAGGCCTTCTGTTCCGTGCAGAGAACAGAACTTTTCTGCAGGCATCAACTGGTTTGAAATGAGTTTCCTGATTGTCCCACAGGAAGCCTCACCTCTAAATCTATCCTATCTGTCATAAATGTGGACAGGACTCCACTGTGGTTTGCTTTGGTCATCTGTTATGTAGATTACTCTTAGGCAAACAAGAGACAGGAAGCCCAACACAAGACAGCAACATTTTGAGTAAGACCAAAATAGCCCAGTGCAGAGGTCTTATGAAGAGAGACAAAGGTAAACAGAATTTGGCTAACTTTCTGGCTTTCTAGACATCTCAACTGAAGAACCAGACATGTGAGTGTAGATAACCAACACAGTGAGCCTTCAGATGATTTCACGTCCAGAAACTACTGACTGAAGTAGGCATAGGAAGCACCAATGAATACCATGTATCTGAGCCCTGTTTTTTCTTAAACTCCTTTAACTTCATCTCATGTTCTGTAGACTTTGTTGACATTTCTCATTTTCTCTGGCATGGAACCACTTTTCTTTTATTATTCATGTGTCTCCCTAATGTAGATCATTCCATGGAAGCATTAGAGAGCAAGAATTGCTCCCCGGGGAGCTCATGCTCACCTTGCCCTTTTCCCTCTCTCACATCCATTTAAAATATGACTTCCTTGTGTATTTACAGGCAGTTTTTGATGTGCACAAGCTGCAGTCTTCTATCTCCCAGGACACTAAAATGGAAGATGAAGTAGTAGAGGTGATGGGAGGGGTCCAGACCTTTTTTGAAACTGGTGGTCTCACTGTGCAGGCGTTAGCGATGAAGGTCTAAGGGCATCGTGATGGAGAGAGGTGGTTAATCAGCTCATCTTCCATAGCTGATCCTTGGCTTTAGATGATTAAAGGTGTCATAGGCCTTGATTCTACTTTTCTATTTTTATGCCCAGGACATGTCCTATGGTGTATTGCTGTCTGGGGCATCTTCACTCTGCCAAGAACTTCTTGGTTACTGGCACTCTGCATTCTCATTCACTATTAGTTAGTTAGGTTCATCTCTGCAACCTGTTGGAAGTGGAGCAATTGCTGGGGTTTAACCAGTGATAAGGATGAGAATCTGCTTCTAGTGTTACAATTCTCATTGGCTCAAATAATAACTTTTTCTCTTTTCTTCTTAACTTGATGCTCATTGAATTTTCATTAACATCCTATACCTACTAAGTTACAGAATAGAAATTAAAATATTAACAGTGTGGCTTCAAGAATATAGCAATACTCCATAGTGTTGATATAATCTCATGAGGTAGTTTTCCTTTTTTACTATTTGTACTTTGTAATGCCTTTTTGTTTTGGGGGGGTGGCGTGGGTAGGGGGATGAATAATAGAGGGTCACCATTCAGGGATCCAAATGAGAAATAAAATAGGTCAACTGTACTGGCTTTATCACTGTCAGTCACTGGGGCTCCCCTGGTGGCTCAGTGGTAAAGAATCGGCCTGCCAATGCAAGAGACGCAGGTTCTATACCTGCTTGGCTCAGGAAGGTCCCCTGGAGAAGGAAAAGGCAACCCACTCCAGTGTTCTTGCCTGGGAAATCCCATGGGTAGAGGAGCCTGGCAGGCTACAGTCCATGGGGTCCAAAGGAGTAGGACAGGACTTAGTGACTAAACAACAATTGATTACTAAAACAATGGACTTATGTAATCTTTTAGTTGTTTTTTAAAAAGATCAACCTAACAGAAAACTTAAACATCTGTCATAGACTGACTGCTTGTGTACCCTCCAACTGTATATGTTGAAAACATAACACCCAAAATGTGAAGGTATTTAGAAGTGAAGCCCTTGTGACATTTAGATAAGGTGATGAGGGTGGAGCCCTGATTATGGGATTAGGGTTCTTATAAGAAGAAGATAAGAGATCAGAGCCCTCCCTCTCCCTGCCCTGTAAGGACAAAGAGAAGTAGGTCATCTGCAAGCCAAGAAGAGGACCCACACCAGAACCCGACCACATCAGCACCCAGTCTCAGACTTCCCATCTCCAAAAACATAAGTGTCTATTGCTTAAACCACTCATTCTATGATATTTTGTCATTGAAGTTGAACTAAGACAGTGGTAGTGCCTTGATATTAACAATAATATTATTATTTAATATTGGCCTAAATATAAAATTAGAACCATTGATTTAAAGAAAAAGCTTACTGATAGATGCATGGCTTTAGAATTACAAACCTTTCACTCACTCCTTAATCTACAAGATAGACCTTCGTATATTTGGAGGAATTTTAAAGGCAATTTCCCTGATCTCTGGTCAAAAATTCCCCAGATATACCAAAATATCATCAAAGTGGAAATTTATTCTCACCTTAATTCCTTGCATTTCTCAACAAAGCAAAGAAATATGCAAGCCCACTCAATAAATAGCCAGCCTCAGCCATCAGTATCTGTGCTGAGATAAGTTTTCCTCCAGCCTGAGAATCCTTGTGTAGTAGTGTTTTCCTGATTATGGCAGAAAGCTCTCTAAGTGACATTGAACCCAGGTCACATATGCAGTTGGCCCAAACTTTACTGTTAATCAATTGTCTTAGCCATTTTATGGTTTTTATCTGATTGTTTATTCGTGGGCTGAGCTAATACCTCTCAGCCAAGCAAATTTTTATGGCTCTGTGTATAATTTCTGAACAAATAGGGTATATAATGGCAATAAAAGTGCTGACACACTGCTTTCTCTAACAGCATGAGTGGCCTCAGTATTACAAAGCACACTTTTATTGCATCCTTATACCAGGTCGTTTATATGAAGCATGGATGGAAATATAATTTAGAAGTATGATGTTGGTACTTGAACCCCGCAGCTAGAATATGAAAGCCATCAAACAAATAAACAGACAACGTAAATGATCCAGAAACAGAAAACAACTGATTCACCAAGGCCTCTAATAATTTAAACATGGCTATTAGAGTCTTTTAGAGGGCACATCTAAATCAGGCTTTTGGAAAAAACAAAAAATTTCCCTTAGTTCTGATCCAAACCACCTCTGAACTGAAATGTTAAGACAGTTGGGACCATACTACTTTTGGGCCTAAATTAAAGAAAAAAATTTTTTTTGTTAATAAAAACTCATATTGTGTGTGTGTGTAAGGATTTTTTGGGGGACGCTAAATTTAGGGAACAGTATTATTGACCATATCCATCCTTTCTATAATTTAACTTCAATATTTATATTCTTTTTACAAACTAGAAAGTAAAATAAGCAAGAGAATAGAAAAATGAAGAAGGCCATTTCTCTCTTTGACAGTATTTACTAAACATCATTAAAGTAGTTACAGCAGGCTCCAGGCATTGGGTGGCTAATTAGGAGGGTTGATTCTGAAATCTCACATGTTGATAAATTCAGCAGACATTATAATGGACTGATACTGTAGAAGGAAAAGTAGGAGATGAGTTAGTAATTGAGTATTTTTATCTTATCTAAGGTTTGCTTTATCATCCTCTCTTTCCCTCTTCTCTTTCCTGACCCTACTCCTACCTCAACCTCACTGATTACAGTAGGTGGAGAAACAATATTATTCTGGAAATATAAGAAATATTCACTTAATGAATGAGAGAGTGGGTTAGTGCAAGAAAGAGAATTAACTGGATTGGGGAAATGTGGTTTTCAAAATATCTTGATGTATTAATTCAGTATTTAAGGGAACGAGACTCTACCAGAATTTTATATATGCATTCTAACTAGTGCCATTTTTTGTTGTTAGCCTTATTCCTCCTTTTTGAGCTCATCTCCCACCCTAAGTTTCTTCTTCTTTGTCCTATAGGCTGTTAAGTGCCTTTCTGCTGCTTTCGGGTTACTGGAAATCTCCTATTTTATATAAGTTTATGCATCTCCCTACCCTACCCCTCCTGTTTTTTCTCCTTCCCCCTCTATCCAGTCACATTTCAGAGAAATTTCTGATCTCTCAACTAGGTGCTGTTTTTATTAACATGATTCACAGTCAAGTATAATAAATAAGGAAAAATTTCCATAATGATTTTTTGCATTTAAAATATATATATATATTTTGCTTAAATGACTCTCTATGTGGAAGCATATTTCAGTAAGCAACTTATACATTTTTATTCTTTTCTACCCACCTCCTAGCTCAGGCATTCTCTGTCATTCTATTTAATCAGTGTCTCTAGCCTTGGTGGAATATTAGAAAGATCATGGACATTGGAATGCAGCTTTAGCCTCAAATACCAGCTCCCTCAACAACTAGCCCAGTGACCTTGAGCAGGTTATCAAATAACCTTTTGGGCCCTCTGCAAGAAGTTGGTAATAACTACTTCATGCAAATGGTTCAAGAAGGATATATATAAAGATACTCAAAGAGTACCTCATTGCAGGCACTTGATAAATATGGTATCTATTGATTAAATGATTCAAATTTAATAGTATCATAAATGCTAAGGTAGAAAAGTACTTGAGATCATTGAGTTACATTCTCCTTATTTATGGATGAGAAAGCTGAGGTTCCAGAGAAGTCAAGTGTTTTACCAAAGTTCACTAAGTAAGTATAACTGGGGTTAGAATCTAGGGCTGAAGCATGATTTAATTAATGACGGTCATACCATTTTGTACACCTGCCCCTCAAAGCCCTGCCTCACTTTGAATTTTGCTGCTTTTTTATTACTATGCCCTTCTATCCCCACACTGTTTTAGGACAACTCTCCTTTCCTCTACCATCTTTGTTTTTCTTCTAAAAGAGAAAATTATCTTATTATCTCATAATCACGGCATATGAAGGTAACTGGACTGTTGCTCACTGAGCACCACCCTCCCTCTCCTTCAGTGCTCCTATCAGGAAGCAGTTCCACAGTCTCTACTTTAGATCTGCCAGGTTTGATTCTTTGTTTACATTGCTAAATTCTCCTGGACAATCAGTTTTTAATTTTGTCTCTTCAATCTCTTCTGACAGTTGAAATGACCACCCTTTTCTAGAACATTATGTTTTCTAAATATTTCCTAGTCTAGGATATAAAATGCATATATTCATTTCATGGTAAAGTTAAATTACTTTCATTAAAACTTAAAATGCTTAAACAACATGTTATAGATATTTCTAATCACAGGAAGATACTGGCTTGCAATTTTTTTTTTATCTTACTGCAAAGACGCTTACTCCTTGGAAGGAAAGTTATGACCAACCTAGACAGCATATTAAAAAGCAAAGACATTACTTTGTCAACAAAGGTCCATCTAGTCAAGGCTATGGTTTTCCAATAGTCATGTGTGGATGTGAGAGTTGGACTGTAAAGAAAGCCGAGCACAGAAGAATTGATGGTTTTGAACTTTGGTGTTGGAGAAGACTCTTGAGAATCCCTTGGATTGCAAGGAGATCCAACCAGTCCATCCTAAAGGAAATCAGTCTTGGGTATTCATTGGAAGGTCTGATGTTGAAGCTGAAACTCCAATACTCTGGCCACCTGAGGCGAAGAGCTGACTCATTTGAAAAGACCCTGATGCTGGGAAGGATTGGGGGCAGGAGGAGAAGGGGATGACAGAGGATGAGATGTTTAGATGGCTTTACTGACTCGATGGACATGAGTTTGGAAAACTCCGGGAGTTGGTGATGGACAGGGAGGCCTGGCGTGTTGTGGTTCATAGGGTCACAAAGAGTTGGACATGACTGAGCCACTGAACTGAACTGCAAAACATTCTCCAAAAAAGAAAATATTTAGGTTGAAACAGTCAGATTTAACACTCTTCAGTTTCTGGATTTCTGTTTCTCTAATTGTGGTTCTACTGATTTTATTTTATTTTTTTCCTCAGTAGTCTTCTAAATGTCGAAATTGCCAGAACAACAACAAAAATACATAAAAATGCATATTTAAATTTTTATCCATTAAATTTTTTTTAAATCTAAAAATTATGCGTTTCTCTTTTTAAACAAATAAAACTTGAGATAGAACGAAAGCTTTATCCAATCCCTTCCACTTTTCTTTCTCCAAGAGCAGCCGTTAGCCTGAAGTTGGCTCTTGTCAATCTAATTCATGCTTTTACTGATTGAAATACATACAAATATAGATATGAGCCATAAATACTGCTGACTGTTTTAAACAAATTACAATATTATTTTGGATATATATTTTGCATAATTAAGTTTTTCTTTTCAGTATTTTATGTTTCAATCTTGTGTTAAAACATATATTTCTAATCTATGAATTTCAACTACTGTTTAAAAAGGGTTTCTTTCATGAATATACCAGGGTTTATTTATTACATCCAGTTTTTGGCTGTGATAAGTAATGCCAGGTGACCATTCCTGGACTTGCTTCTTTTTTGTACTCATACAAGAGCAACTCTATAGAGAATGCCTAAAAACAGGAGTTGCTAGTTTACAGCTATGACTATCTTAAACCTAACTACGTATTGATAGATTGTTTTCTACAATAATTTACAGTTCCACCAGCAGTGTAACATAATTCCCATTTTGTCATCTTCCTTGACAATTCCATGTGATGAAGCTCTCTTTTATTCCTATTATACTTAGAACTTTTTTTATTGTTACGAATGCCTTTTGGATTTATCAAACATCTTTTGTTCTGTAAATATTGGAATGATAGTACTGAACTTTTCTCCTTTCATCTGTTAATGTAGTGATTCCCTTAATACATTTTTTCTAATGTTAAAACATCTTTGTATGTCTGAACTTCTTATTGGTCTGATGAATATTTTTACATTCTGAAATCACATTGACAATATTGCCTTTAAGACTTTGAACTTATATTTATGTATAAAATTACCCTATCTTTTCCCTATCTTTAACTATCTTGTTTATTACAATAGTATATTAGTCCACACATTTTTATCTTTTTCTGTAGATTTGGCAGAAATCACTCATAAAAACATATAGCCGAAGTATTTTTTAAAAAAGGTATTGTCATGTGGAACTTTAAAGTTTACAAAAGTAATCTGAAATAGGAATTATATAAAAGTATAAATATTAATATTCCCATTTTACAGTTAGAGCTGTAGAAATTAGAAGTCTTTCCTTATGGTCATGTGGCATTTACATGGAGAAGAAGCTAGAATTAGAACATCCATCTCCTCACCAAGGCACCATCTTTTCTTTTCTTTAAATCTCTTGAAATACAGTTGATTAAGCAAAGCTGAAGCCGTTTTGTGGTGTTTTTACTCTTTTCTTTCAAGGCCTGATATGAGTACTCTGTCATCACTAAGGCCACTAGTGGCCAATTGAGTCTGCAAGTGATACCCTTTGATAGATGATCTCCAAAGAGCATAATTCTGCAAACACTTAAATTAAAAGAACATTTTGAACCTGCCAGAATGCCCAGATAACAGTTGGATCACCTTGCAGTGTTTCTGTACGTTTTTTCTCTAGGGAGGAATAGTAATGTCCTAAAAACCAGAGGGATTTGAATTCTTACATCTGTTGTTTTCCGAGGTCTTAATTTCATTTTGCCATCCTCTTGATAGGGACCATCAGGTGGTGGCTGTATTATATGCAGACTTCAGAGTTTTATTCTCTCTTGCCACTTGATGAAAGCTCTCTTGAGAGCACAAATGCAAATACTCTCACTTCAGCAGCCAGAGTTTAATCTGTAGCCCTGGTGTGTGGATTCTCCATCAGAGAGCAAGATTCACTAAATCTGTCTTCTGCTATGACTCTGGGGAAGCCATCACTTGTCATCCTGCCCGGCAGAGCATGTTGTAGCACTTGCTTTATATTGTATCTTGCCACAAAGTATCCTTTCTGGTAGAACATCAAACAACCAAGTATCCTCATTTCTTCCAAATGCCAGGGTAGTAGAGGGGATATGTACTGTTTTGAGTCCAACTTCAGCTGTGTGATAAGGTCCTATGTCCACTTTTCGCTTGAATAAAAGATAAATTGTAGAGAAAAAAAACAAACCTCATACACCAACAATCATCTACTTTCAAAGTTTGAATGACATTTTTTATCATTGAGAAAATTAAGCAGAAATTAAGATAAAATAGGATATTACAAAAGTTTAAAAAAAAAAACTTGTCAGCTTGGTTTTATTTTAAATTTCTAAAATCCTTATTAACTATATTTTACTATTTTCCATTTTCTGAAATATATCTGGCATTGTGAAAAAGTCAACATATATGAAATATTATACTTCCATATATGCTAGAGCATTTATTATTTGTAATCTATGAAAAGGGTATTTTTATTTCTATTTTAAAGATGAAGAACTTTTAAGTTAGGAATTTTCCTGGTGGTCCAGTGGTTAGGATGCCAAGCTTCCACTGCAGAGGGGATTACTTTGATTCCTGGTCCGGAACTAAGATCTCACATGCAGCATGGTGCAGCCAATAAAACCAAAAAATTCTTTAAGTAATATGCCCAAGGTCATTACAAAGCTAGAGAACTGCTCTTAATTTGTAGCAACCACTGTGAGTTATATATCCAAAAACACTTGCCCCTCTTCACTGTTTCTTTCTTGTGGCTGACCTAGGATTTGCTCTGACGCACCTGGTAGCTCAGCTGGTAAAGAATCCACCTGTAATGCAGAAGATCACAGTTAGATTCGTTATGTCGGGAAGATCTGCTGGAGAAGGGATAGGCTACCCACTCCAGTATTCTTGGGCTTCCCTTGTGGCTCAGCTAGTAAAGAATTTGCCTCCAGTGTGGGAGGCCTGAGTTCGATCCCTGGGTTGGGAAGATCCCCTAGAGGAAGGAGCAGCTACCCACTCCAGTATTCTGGCCTGGAGAATTCCATGGACTGTATAGTGGTTGCAAAGAGTTGGTCACAACTGAGCTACTTTCACACACACACACACACACACTTTTCCCCATGCTACCTACCATGTGCTAAGGAAAGGTAGTTCAATTTCTAGTTTGGAGCAAATTTGAGTCTTCTAAGCCTATCTATCATCAGTACCCAACTCTCCCTGCCCGAACTGGGTTTACTGTTTAGAAACAGGGTGTAGTTCTGGTTAATGTGATACTAAGGAAGATCTGCTAGGGGGGATTCTAAAACGATTTTTTATTCTTAAGAAAGAGCAGTTGCTGTTTTTCTTCTGCTGTGGTTTGTCTCTGCATGTGATACAACTGCTACTGCAGTAACTTTGTATCATTGAGAGGTATTAGCATGAGAGTGAGAACAAGTTCTCTGAGAATGACAGAAGGGGAGAAACTTTTTAGATCTCTGAAGGCTGCTGTGTCCCTGAATTCACCAACCTTGGAGGCACTTCAACTCAGACCTCCTAACTTAGAGGAGAAATTCATTAAACTTTGTGGAAGCCATCTGATCTACATCCAAAGTCACCCTAGCTCTACAAGAGCCAGGATTTCTGACTCAAATGCCAGCAAATAATTTTTCACAGAAATAACCACAACAGGTAGCCTCCTCGTGTGTCCACTTTTCACTGAATAATTATAGCTGTCAAGTAGAATTAGCATCATCCTTTAGAAACAGAGTTCACCAATTCAAATGCTTGTTGGAGCCAGTCAGTTAACCTAACTGGGGAGGGTAGGTTTTCAGAAGTCTGGAGAAGACAGCAGCGACCAAAGTAACCTCCAGCAAATTGCTGCCCAGTATTTCCAGAGCTACTGGATGTTTTTAAAAGAAGGTTTCAAAAGCAGAATTTTGCCAGGGACAGTCTTGATTTTAAAATTTTGGCCATTGATTTATTTTAAAAATATGCAAGCCAAACATAGCATGCATGCACGTTACATTGAGATGTTTACTTGTGAATCTGTAATATCTACCTTAAAAGACTACCATTATTATCATATCTATAATTTAATTGTGTCATAAGTGTGTGTTAGTTGCTCAGTTGTGTCCGACTCTCTGTGACCCCACAGACCGGGGCTCGTCAGGCTCCCCTGTCCCTAGGATTCTCCAGGCAAGAATACTGGAGGGGGTTGCCATTTCCTTCTCCATATATTGATATCAAATAATTTGTGTGATTTTTACACTAGCCTTCAAAAAACAGAAAGCCAGCAGTGCCAGGGAGATGGTCATTTATCCCCACTCTAACCCTGAGCACAAACTGGACCTAAGGCAGGCGGTGGGATTTACCCCTTGAGGGTGTTCTTTCTTGACAAATCATTGCATCTGCAGGAATTCTTAGTTCTCAAAAAAATAGAGAGTTTTGTTGTTGTTGTTGTTTGTTTTAATGGAAAGTCTGCTTTTATGGCTCCAAAATGTGCCAAAGAAGATTTTTTTAAGTTTTAGAACTTTGAGAAGCTTATGGTAAGATTTTGAAATTCATATGATGTTAGAGAAATATCACAGGCCTACTCAAGTCTTTAAGGAACAGCCAGAGCTTAAGAAAGAATGAATTCAGGAAAGGGCTTCAGAATTTTAGGATTGCAACGTGACATATCTTAACCTGGAATAATGGTAGTGGTAAAATTATTTCCCTTTCTTTTTCTTTGCTTTTAAATTGTATTTTTCCTAATTATTAATGTAGCACATGAGCATTCTAGAACATCTTGAAAGTAGTAAAAATTATAAAATATCAAAATGAATTGTCACCAGACATAAGTAATACTAATATCTTGGTATAATTTCTTTCAGTATCCTTATTTTTTCCAAATCTTTATCTTATTTATTTGGGATCATATGACATAATCATTTCTGGACCTTGTTTTCTCATTTTAACATTATTGAATCTAGATTTTAGGTCTGAATTTTGAGGCCAGCTTGATTTGTGATGATAATACAGTTTTTTTGTTTTTTTTTCCCTCTAGCCCTTAGGATTTTTAAAATTTATGTCTGAAATTCAACTGTTATGCCAACATGTAACTTACACTAATTTTACCTGGAATGCACTTGATTTGTGGCAATAGCTCTCTTTGCCACCTCATGAAAATTTCTGTTAAATATTCTGCTTCTATCTCAGTTGCTGTGTGCTCTTTTGGAAAACATCAGTATTAAGTCATATCTCTGTTGTTTTTACTCTCTGATCTTTTTTAAATAAATAATTTCAGGATTTTATTTGCCATCTGAGACATAGTCAAGGTTTTTTTTTTTCAATTGAAAATAATAATAATTCAAACTCTAGGTTCCCTCTCTTATAATATCTTTATATGGGTCCAGTTTTATCTTTTTAATACTCTATAAAGCGTAATGAAGGAATATCACTTAGAAGAATGTTTTCTAAAAGACAAGGTGAAGAGAGTGTACTCAGACCTCTATATGTCCCCAGTAGCAGAAGGAAACAACCTTTGGGTACATTCTGCTAGTATTTACCCAGCCTGTTTATCTACTCAGTCCACATTTCCACAGGCAAGTAAGAATTGAGGGTGCAATATAAACTCTTTCCACTTCTGGCCATCTGTGGTCATATTATAGGCTATAAAGTAATTGCACCTGAATGAAACTTAGAAATGAAAGAGTTTAAACTTTACAGTCTAGCACAATAAGTTGATTACAGGTATTTATCCTCATGCTCACACGATTAATTAATATAAAATGAAGCAAGGAAAAAGTCACAAACACAGACTACTTACATGCAAGTAGGACTAGAAGAATGGCAAAGGAGACAGCAGTGGAAAAGGGATTTCAACTAGTTTGGGAAAGATATAAGATAGACAGTGAAGTTGTCTTAAGAATAGCAGAGAAGGCTAAAATCAAAATACTTCTATAAAGGGATAATGATGAGAAAGTCTACCCATTAGAGCCATCAGAGAGTCTCTGGGAACACTTAAGGTCAGGAGGAGGCCTCAGATAGGAAAATAAGGTGAAATTTGTAAGTCTCTCTCCCAGTAGGATGCACCCAGAATACTCCCTCGTCCCCAGTCACTGCAGATATAGACTTCTCACTGAAACAGTTAAACTGAAGGATTTCTTGACTGTGTAGCCCAAGTTACAGAGGAGGGTGTGATAATGAGCAGGACTAACTCTGAGGGATGATGTGGGTAAGGATGCTTATAAACCGTGAGGTCCCCATGCTTCCTCACCTGTTGGTTCTCAGAAAGCAGATAACCAGGTAAAAAATGTGTAAGCCTTTGTTTTGAAACTCTGACCAAGAAAACCTAATGTTTTCCTTACCTTTACTAAACTTTAGGTTTCTTTCTAACTACAGGCATACCTTGTTTTATTGTGCTTTGCAGATTTTTTTTTCCCCCACAAATTGAAGGTTTCTTGGTATCCCTGTATCCAGAAAATCTATTGGCACTGTTTTTTTTTTTTATTCCAACAGCATTTTCTCATTTTGTATCTCCATATCACATTTTAGTAATTCTTGCAATATTTTAAACTTTTCCATTACTACTTGTTATGGTGATCTGTGATCATTGATCCTTGATATGAATTTTGTTTGGGGGCACCACAAACCACACCCACGTTAAGACAAGACAAGGTTAATTGATAAATGTTTATGTCCTGACTTCATCACTGGTCAGCCATTTATACGCCATCTCTCCCCCCTCTTTGGGCCTTACCATTCTCTGAGATATAGTAGTATTGAAATTAAGCCAGTTAATAACCCGACATTGGCCTCTTAAGTGTTCAGTGGAACAAAGAGTCACCTGTGCCTTTCAAAAGCTAGAAATGATTAAGTTTAGTGGGGAAAGCATCTTGAAAGCTAAGATAGGCCAAAATCTAGGCCTCTTGTGCCAAACAGGTAGTCAAGTTGTGAATGTTAAGGAAAAGTTCTTGGATGAAATTAAAAATGCTATTGTAGTGAGCACACAAATGATCAGAACGTGAAAGAACCTGATTGCTGGTGTGGAGAAAGTTTTAGTGGCCTGTCACAGTTTCATGACAAAACTTAAACAGATGACGAATTGGTTTTTATGCATGAGCAAAGAAACTGATTTCTCGAGATGGACTTTACTGCTGGTAAAGATACTGTGCAGGCTGTTGAAATAACAATAAAATATTTAGAATATTATATAAACTTATTTTATAAAGCAGAGGCAAAGTTTGAGAAGATTGACTAGTTAGTTTTGAAAGAAGTCCTATGTGAGTAAAATTGTTTCAAACAGTATTGCATGCTACAGAGAAACTTTTTTGTGAAGGGACGTGTTATTCGATGGAGCACACTTTGTTTATATCTTATTTTAAGAAATTGCCACCACCACCCCAACCTTTAGTAACCACCACCCTGACCAGGCAAGCAGATCATGTCAACATGGAAGTAAGACCCTCCACCAGCAAAAAGAATTACAACTAGCTGAAGGCTCAGATGATGGTGAGCGTAATTTAGCAATAAAGTATTTAAAAAATAATTTTATTTTTTGATTTATTCATTTTTGGCTGTGCTAGGTCTTTTTGCTGTGTAGGCTTGTCTCTAATTGCACCTAGTAGGTTTAGTTGCTCTGTGGCATAAGGGATGTTCCTGGATCAGGGATTGAACCTGTGTCTTCTGCATTGGCTGGCAGATTATTTACCACTGAGCCACCAGGGAAGCCCCCAATAAAATATCTTTAAGTGAAGGTATATACTTTGAATTTTTAGACATAATGCTATTGCTACAGTATAAAATAGACATCCACATAGTGTAACTATAACTTTTATATGAAGTAGGAAATCACAAATTTGTGTGACTTGTTTTATTGCAGTATTCACTTTGCTGCAGTGATCTGGAACCAAACCTGCAGCATCTCTGAGGTGTGCCTTTACAGGACCCTGACTGCTCTTTAGAAAATTGTATAAATTATTTCTCTGCTCTTTTGGGATGGAAATCTTCAACAACCCAGGAATGTCTTTCTCAAGGACCTGGGATCCCTCCCTTTGAAATGTAATCATCAAAAATGATAATGTTCCTCTCTCCCAGTGTCTGTGGGAGGGTCAGAATCTGACTTCCGCGGAGCCCATTAGGAAACTGCATTGCAGGCAGATTCTTTACTGTCTGAGCTGCCAAGGAAGCCCCCATTAGGAAACACAGATGGTCTAATCACACTGACTAGCCTCCTCCCAACTTACTTCAGTAGTTTGCCAGCAGCTCACCCTGTGGTTAAAACTGTCTCATCTTTTGTTTCACAGGACTTGAGTTCAATCTCTTCCCATTGTTGTAATAGTCTGGAATAGAGTCTTCTTTTCCTGTTTTATTCTGTCCATTGTAGTTTTTCTTTGACAGCTCAAAGATTTCAGAGTAAAGACCTGTGGATACTGAAATGTGTGAGGTCATAAGTGTTTTATTTTCATACTGTAGGGAGGCTCGTTAGTGGCAAGGTCTGCTCACACATGGAGCCTCTCGTGTATCTCTCTTAAGTAGGTACCAGCAGCCAAGACTCGGTAGACATTTGAGAAAAGCTTCCGGTGGTAAATAAAGAGAAGAAAAGCCCCTGAGAGCATTTAACCAAGTGTACAGGGAGATAGAAGTTTGTATAAAAGAGTAAGCCAGAGGGGTAATGAAATTAGAGGGCTATGATTTGATTTGTTCTGGAAGAAGAACTCCATAATTCATTAGTACGGTAAAATTTCAAAGGTTTGAATTACAAGAATAAATATGGAATGGTAGCTTTGTAAAAGATGTGAGAAAATAAAAGCAAGAATGCCAAAGACAGAAAGAACACATACCCCTCCATCCCAAGACAAAGAAGACATGGAGAAATACAGGAAGCAAGAGAAAAGAGGAAAACTAGAAGAAAGGGATAGGTTTCTAAAAAAGCCTAACAATGCCATGAGGAAAAATACATTAGAATCTTGCCAATTAAAAGACAGAGACTGTAAGACTATACTCTGAAAAAAAATAGCTTTGTGCTGGTTATAAGAGATAAAATATAAGGAGAAAATAAAGTCAAAAGTACAGAAAAAAGATATACAAGCCAAATACAAACCAAAAGAAAGGTGACACATTTGTTTTCTGTAGCCTCTTTTTATGCTCTTAGACCAAGTTTTTTTTTTTTTTAATTAATTAATTTATTTTAGTTGGGGGCTAATTACTTTACAATATTGTAGTAGTTTTTGCCATGCTATCAGTTTAGATCTGTCAGTCTGTTAGTTACTGACAGAAATATATTAAATCTTCTATTATGATGATTATTTTGTTGTTTTTTTCTTCATATATTTTGAGATACGTACATACATACATATTAGGTGCCAGAAGCTTAGAGATACTATGCCTTCTTAGTAAATTTCATCAAAATGTAGTGAGTCCAATTATCATTAGTAACACATTTTTTTCTTAGTTTGTTTAAGCTGGTGTTAACATAGCCACCTCAGCTTTACTTCGTTCATATTCTCCTGGTATGATTATTTATTTATTTATATATCCATCTTTTCTTAGACCTTATTTTTTGATGATTTTATTGTTAACAGCTTAAGGCTAAAATTATTTTTAATCTTACTGGATAATCTTTTTGATAGACTCATAGGATATTTAGAGATATTGTTCTACAGGTATGTTTATTTTTACTATTTATTTTTGCATTTTCTAATTATCTTCTTCACTGGTATTTTTTTGTGTGTGTGATTTCTTAACTGCTTATTATTAGTAGGCAAGTGTAACCAGATCTAAATTTAAATAATATTTCTAAACAATAATAATTCAATAATTTAGGATTGTATTCATTCTGGACAAAATTTTTTATCTTAGATATTATTATCCAGGGTTTTTGTTTCACAAATGTTACTTCCAGAATCAGTAAAGTTCATTAGTATTATTTTACACATCACTATCAGTTTAAACTCATTCTTGATCATTTTTCTTGATTTGTAGACCTTGTTAAGAGTAAGAGTATAATTTTTATTCCTCTTGAAGTTTTTACAACTTGCATCATAAGAAACTCCTGAGGGTGAGCTGTTGTTTTTTTAAAAAAGATATATTTGTGGATAAAACTTTATCTCATCTTTATTGTTGAATTATAGTTTAATGTTTTACAAATTATAAATTGATAAATATGCCCTCTCAGGAAAGTGAGCACATTTTCCCACTTTGTGTGTGTGTGTGTGTGTGTGTGTGTGTGTGTGTGTGTGTGTGTGTGTGTTGTCATTGTTTAGTCTGGTGTCTGACAAAATGATAGCCCTTTCTAGGTAATCTGTCTTTTCCTTTCGGTTTCTTTAATATCTTCTTTTTGACTCTGTGCTCTTTTGTTTCACTCTTATGTATCCAAGTATGGATCTACTGTTTATCTTGTTTCTCATTTGTTACGCTCTTTGAATTTGTAACTTTATGTCTTTCATAATACTGGAATTCCTCAGATGTTGTTTTTGCATGTTTTTTCTCCCCCATTCTCTGTTCTTCTAGAAACTACTTCTAATTTAGACATGATTCTTTCCCTATTTCTCAGCCTCTTTTCTTTTTTTTAAAAAAATAGTCTTATTTATTTACTTTTGCCTGTGCTGGGTCTTCGTTGCTGTGCTGGCTTTTCTCTAGTTGCAGTGCACGGGCTTCTCACTGTGGCGGCTTCTCTTGTTGCGGAGCACAGGCTCTAGGGCATGTGGGCTTCAGTAGTTGTGGCAGGTGGGCTCAGTAGTCGCAGCTCCTGGGCTCTAGAGCACAGGCTCAACAGTTGTGGCACGTGGGCTTAGTTGCTCTGTGGCATGTGGGATCTTTCCAGATCAGGGATCAAATCTATCTCTTGCACTGACGGGTGGATTCTTCACCACTGAGTCACCAAGGAAGCCCAGCCTCTTTTCATTTCCATCTCTGTCTTTCTAGGCTCTTTTCTGAGTATTATTACTGATCATCATTATTATTATGTTCATGATGCTTAAAACATTGCTATGTTTTTGGTTTTACCTTTTTTTAAAGTTTGGTATTTAGTAAGTCAACCATCTGAATTTTTCTGACTTCTTAATCTATACAGTCTCATTCATGTGACTATTATCATTATGTTTTCAAAATTTGAGTTTCAATTTTAGATTTGAAGAAACTCTTTGAGGCTCAAAGTGTTCTGTGATTTTTGTTTCTTTTTAGCCAGGAACTCTAGACCATTACCAAACTTGGACTCCTCTTCAGCTCTTTTCTTGGGACTCTTTGGGCCATTCTACTGCTATATATTTGACTCTTTAATTGTGTGAAGAGAGGAGTTTTATTATGATTTATCTCATCCAAATTCCAGGCCAGGCAGTCAGGTGTTTTTTTGTTTGTTTTCCTTTTTCAAACTAGCAGTGAAATAGAATTTTTTCCCCAGCCATCTTCACTGAGGGTAGCTTATGAGACATCTTACCTTCATTCACATTTCAGTTTTAAGACTGCATGTTTCCTAACTCTTCAGGAGCTACTCTGTGTGCTTAAAGGAGCATTTATAATTGTATTCCAATTTTCCTTGGTGTTTGGTAACTGGATATTTTTCAGAATATTTAGTCTAGTGTTTATAAATAGAGGTCAATATAATCATTCTTTATGTTGAAAACCATTTATATTTATAAAGGTACCAAGACCTGGACATTCAAATATGTTTTAAATGAAAACACAATTAAACAAAGTATAGAAATATTTTAAGATCCTCATAGGTTCTCTGAAGATTTTGCTTCTTTTGCAGTGTGTCTTTAAGAAGCTAAGACTCCTTGAAGGTTCAAGGCTTAGGAAAATAAACTGAAAATAAATTAGGAAAAATGTGCCCCAAAATTTCTATTTCATAGAATAAAAGAGCCCGTGGGAATATATCTAAGTGCATGAGGTAGAGAATGGGGCCAGAATGCTCTAACCTCAAAAGTGAAAAATTCCTAAGTTCTGCAGCTAAACAAAGGCTGGTATCTCTAATGTGTGACTTCTGTAGCCCCTGCATGCCCCATTGGCATTTTACAGCCTATTATGCTCTTTCCTTCTATACTGAACCCAGATAATGAAATGTCTTGTGGGACTACACTGTCAACAATTAAGAAAAACACCCATTTTAAATGGTAGGCACTTCCTGTCCTCTGTTATTGAACCAGCTTTTCTAGTCTCCAAACTTACTTTTCTTTCTAACAGCCTGGGCTTGGGTTGTTTATCTACTTTTGGGGGCAGGGAGGAGTATAGTTGATTAAGGGCTTCCTTGATAGCTCAGTGGTAAAGAAGCTACCTGCCGAGCAGGAGATCTGTCTTTGATCTGTGCCTGCCAAGGAGGAAATGTGGGTTTGATCCGTGCATGGCGAAGATCCCCTAGAGATGGAAATGGCAGGCTACTCCAGGATTCTTGCCTCGGAAACTCCATGGACAGTGGAACCTGGTGGGGTGCAGTCCCTGGGGTTGCAAGAGTCGAACCAATTTAGCAACAGACTTTCAGTTTTTTTCATAGTTCTCTATGCCTGTGAGTCTGTTTTGCAAATAGATTATCTACTTTTATTAGTAAGTCTTCCAAAACTTAAGTTGGTTAAAGCATTGATGTTTTTAGTCTATACAGTGTATCTTGCTTCTGTGTTGTGGATTGATATTATAAACAATAATACAGTAACAAGATAATTTTAAAAACCTGGCAGTACATTTATCTCTCTTCTTCCTCCCTCCCTCCCTCTCTCTTTCCCTGTTACTTCCTCCCTTCCCTCTACCTCTGCCTTTCATTCTCTTGCTTACTCTCTCTGTTCCTTTCTCCTTGGGCAGATGGTGTTTATCCAGGAAGTAGATACAATGAAGAAATGAGGAGGGGATCAGGAGAAACCAAATGATAACCACCATCACTAACTATCTGACACCTTTGAAATTTTCCCCCAAGCCCAAATGTTTACATAGAGCAACCATTATATTCTTGATTTTTTAAAAATTTAATTTTGTCTTTAATATAGTTTAGTTTTTAGAGCAGTTTTAGGATCATAGCAAAATTGAGGAGAACATACAGATATTTCCCACGGAAACACTGCCCTACAAATACCTCCTCCATTGTCAGCATCCCCCAGCAGAAAGTTACATCTGTTACAACTGATGAACATTTCCTGTCATTGTTATCACCCATGATGCGGTATATACTAGGGTTCATTCTTGGTATTGTACAGTCGATGAGTTTGGAGAAAACTATAATAACATGTATCTACTGTTACAGCATCATACAGTGTAATTTCACTGCCCCCCAAATCCTTGTACTCCATTTGTTCTTCCTGCCTTCCTCTGGCAAAACTGATCTTTTTAATGTCTCCATCACTTCAGTTCAGTCGCTCAATCATGTCCAACTCTTTGCAACCCAATGCACTGCAGCATGCCAGGATTCCCTGTCCATAACCAACTGCCAGATCATGCTCAAATTCATGTCCATTGAATCGGTGATGCCATCTCATCCTCTGTTGTCCCCTTCTCCTCCTGCCTTCAATCCTTCCCAGTATCAGGGCCTTTTCAAATGAGTCAGTTCATCGCATCAGGTAGCCAAAGTATAGGAGTTTCAGCTTCAGCATCAGTCCTTCCAATGAATATTCAGTACTGATCTCCTTTAGGATGGACTGGTTTGATTTCCTTGCAGCCCAAGGGACTCTCAAGAGTCTTCTCCAATACCACAGTTCAAAAGCATCAATTCTTTGGCACTCAGGTTTCTTTATGGTCCAATTCTCACATCCATACATGACTACTGGAAAAACCATAGCTTTGACTAGACAGACCTTTGTGGACTAAGTAATGTCTCTGCTTTTTAATATGCTGTCTAGGTTGGTCATAGCTTTTCTTCCAAGAAGCAAGCATCTTTTAATTTCATGGCTGCAGTCACCATCTGTAGTGATTTTGGAGCCCAAGAAAATAAAGTCTCTCACCATTTCCATTGTTTCCCATCTATTTGCCATGAAGCGATGGGACCAGATGCCATGGTCTTAGTTTTCTGTATTTTGAGTTTTAAGCCAACATTTTCACTCTCCACTTTCATCTTCATCAAGAGGCTCTTTATTTCTTTTTCACTTTCTGCCATAAGCATGGTATCATCTGCGTATCTGAGGTTATTGATATTTCTACCATCAATCTTGATTCTAGTTTGTGCTTCATCCAGCCCAGCATTCTGCAAGATATATTCTGCATATGAGTTAAGTAAGTAGGGTGACAATATACAGCCTTGACGGACTACTTTTCCAATTTGGAACCAGTCTGTTGTTCCACAACCAATTCTAACTGTTCCTTCTTGACCTGCATGCAGATTTCTCAGGAGGCAGGTAAGGTGGCCGGGTATTCCCATCTCTTGAAGAATTTTCCACAGTTTGTTGTGATCAACAGAGTCAAAGGCTTTGGTGTAGTCAATAAAGTAGAAGCAGATGTTTTTCTGGAACTCCCTTGCTTTTTTGATGATCTAATGGATACTGGCAATTTTATCTCTGGTTCCTCTGCCTTTTCTAAATCCAGATTGCACATCTGGAAGTTCACAGTTCACACACTGTTGAAACCTGGCTTGGATAATTTTGAGCATTATTTTACGAGCGTGTGAGATGAGGGCAATTGTGTGGTAGTTTGAACATTTTTTGGCATTGCCTTTCTTTGGGATTGAAATGAAAACTGACCTTTTCCAGTCCTATGGCCACTGCTGTATTTTCCAAATTTGCTGGCATATTGAATGCAACATTTTAACAGCATCAACTTCTAGGATTTGTAATAGCTCAACTGGAATTCCATAACCTCCACTAGCTTTGTTCGTAGTGATGCTTCCTAAAGCCCACTTGACTTCACATTCCAGGATGTCTGGCTCTAGGAGAGTGATCACACCATTGTGATTATCTGGGTCATGAAGATCTGTTTTGTATAGTTCTTCTGTGTATTCTTGCCACCTCTTCTTAATATCTTCTGCTTCTGTTAGGTCCATACCATTTCTTTATTGTGCTATCTTTGCATGAAATGTTCCCTTGGTATCTCTAATTTTCTTGAAGAGATCTCTAGTCTTTCCCATTTTGTTTTCCTCTATTTATTTGCACTGATCACTGAGGAAGACTTTCTTATCTTTCCTTGCTATTCTTAGGAATTCTGCATTTGCATATATCTCCTTTGCCTTTAGCTTCTCGTCTTTTGTCAGCTATTTGTAAGGCCTCCTAAGACAACTATTTTGCCTTTATGCATTTCTTTTTCTTGGGGATGGTCTTGATCCCTGCCTCCTGTAAAATGTCACAAAGCTCCATCCATAGTTCTTCAGGCACTCTATCATATATAATTCCTTGAATCTATTTGTTACTTCCACTGTATAATTGTAAGGGACTTGATTTATGTCATAACTGAACGATCTAGTGGTTTTCCCTACTTTCTTCTATTTAAATCTGAATTTTGCAATAAGAAATTTGTTATTGGAGCCACAGTCAGCTCCTGGTCTTATTTTTGCTGACTGTATAGAGTTTCTCTGTCTTTGGCAACAAGAAATATAATCAATCTGATTTTGGTATTGACCATCTGGTGATGTGTCCATGTGTAGAGTCTTCTCTTGTCTTGTTGGAAGAGGGTGTTTGCTATGACCAGTGCATTCTCTTGGCAAAACTTGGTTAGCCTTTGCCCTGCTTCTTTTTGTACTCCAAGCCCAAATTTGCCTGTTACTCCAGGTATCTCTTGACTTCCTACTTTTCCATTCCAATCCCTTATGATTTTAAGGACATCTTTTATTGGTGTTAGTTCTAGAAGGTCTTTTAATATATTCATAGAACCGTTCAACATCAGCTTCTTCAGCATTACTGGTTGGGCATAAACTTGGATTACTGTGATATTAAATGATTTGCCTTGGAAACGGACGGAGATCATTCTGTCATTTTTGAGACTGTACCCAAGTACTGCATTTCAGACTCTTTTGTTGAGTATGAGGGCTACTCCATTTCTTCTAAGGGTTTCTTGCCCACAGTAGTAGATAAAATGGTCATCTGAATTTCAATTTGCATATTCTGGTCCATTTTATTTCACTGTTTCCTAAAATGTCCATGTTCACTCTTGCCATCTCCTGTTTGACCACTTCCAATTTACCTTGATTCATGGACCTAACATTCCAGGTTCCAATGCAATATTGTTCTTTACAGCATCGGACTTCACTTCCATCACCAGTCACATCTGCAAGTTGGCACTGTTTTCTCTTTGGCTCCATCTCTTTATTCTTTCTGGATTTATTTATCCACTTTTCTCCAGTAGACCACATTTTTTCAGAACTCTCTTCCATGTCTTGTCCATTTTGGGTGGCCCTACATGGCATGACTCATAGTTTCTTTGAGTTTTTCAAGGCTGTGGTCCACGTGATCAGTTTGGTTAGTTTTCTGTGATTGTGGTGTTCATTCTGTCTGCTCTGATGGAGAAGGATAAGAGGCTTATGGTAGCTTCCTGATGGGAAAGACTGACTGTGGGGGAGAATATGTCCATAATATTGCCTTTTCTAAAATGTCATGGAGTTGGAATAACACAGTACAGAGCCTTTTCAGATTGGTTTCTTTCACTTAGTAATATGCATTTAAATTCTTTGCAGTCTTTTCATGGCTTGATAGCTGATTTCTTTTTAGCAATCAATAATATTCCACTGTCTGGACGTACAATAGTTGTTTATCTGTCCACATACTGAAGGATATCTTGATTGATTCTGAGTTTTAGAAATTATAAATAAAACTGCTATAGACATTCATGTACAGGTTTCTTTGTCTACATAAGTTTTCAACACTTTGGGGTAAATACCAAGGAGGACAATTACTGGATCAAATGTTAAGAGTATTATTTTTAGTTTTCTAAGAAACCACCAAACTGTCTTTCACAGGGGCTGTGCCACTTAGCATTCTCATGAGCAATGAATGAATTGCTGTTACTTCAGATTCTCACCAGAAATTGATATTGTCAGTGTTGTGGCTTTTCGCCACTCTAACAAGTGTGCAGTGGTATCTCATTGCTGCTTTAATTGACATTTCCCTGATAACACATGATGTTCATATGGTTATTTTCCACCTTTACATTTTTTTCTTAATGAGGTGTCTGTTAATTGATCTATATATTCATCAGTTTTTTTATGGTTGAGTTTTAAGTGTTCTTTATATATTTTGGATACCACCTTTCGGAAGTTATTTTTCTACCATTCTGTGGATTGTTTCTTGTTCTCTTGATATTGTCTTTCAGAAAGTAGAAATCTTAAATTTTAAGATTTTAAGTTTAAATTTTCATTTAAATTCTATTTAAATAATAATTTTATTTTAAATTTTAAGTCCAGTTTATTAAGTCTTTTTCTTTTATGGTTCATGCCTTTGGTGTTGCATCAAAAAGTCATTGTCAAGCCTAAGGTCATTTTGATTTTCTATGTTATCTTCTAGGAGAGGTATACTTTACATTTTACATTTAAGTCTTTGATCCATTTTGAGTTAACTTTTGTGATGGATTTAAGGTCTGTGCTAGATCCCTTTTTTCTGAACATGTATGTCCAGTTCCAGTTGCAATCTATAGCTGTCCATCCTATCCCATGGACTGATGGTGTTGCTGAATTCAACTATGTTGCTACTGATTTTTCTGCACCCTGGATCTGTCCATTTCTGATAGGAGGAGGTTGAGGTCTCCAACTATGATGGTGAATTCATGTATTTCTCTTGGTGACTCTATCAATTTCGCCTTATGTACTATATTGGGTGTACCTAAGGATTGTTATGTTTCTTTGGAGAATTGACCTCTTTATCAGTATATAATGTTCTTATTTATCCCTGATAACTTTCCTGGTTCTGAAGTCTACTCTTTCTGAAACTAATATAGTTTACTTCCACTTTCTTTTCATCAGTACCATCCATTCACTTACCTGTGTGTTTATATTTAAAGTGAATTTCTTATAAACAATGTATAGTTAGAGCTTGCTTTTTAATCCATTTTTGAGGATCTTTGTCTTAACTGATGCACTTAGACTACTCATGTTCAAAGTGATTAGGGTTGAATTAATATCTACCATGTTTGTTAACTGTTTTATGTTTGTTGCTTTTATTCTTTGCTCTTTTTTTTTTTTTTCAGTCTTCCACTCTGTTCCTGCCTTTCGAGGTTTTACTTGAACATTTTATATTATTTCATTTGTTCTCATTTCTTAGTATGTGAATTATGTCTTTTGCACTTTTCTCTGCTGGTTGCCCCACAGTTTGCAATAATGAATCTAAGTCCACTTTTGTATCACCTGTATCACTGCATAAAGTGAAAGTGAAAGTAAAGTTGCTCAGTCCTGTCCCACACTTTGTGACCCCACGGACTGTAGCCTACCAGGCTTCTCCATCGGTGGGATTTTCCAGGCAAGAGTACTGGAGTGGGTTGCCATTACCTTCTGCAGGGGATCTTCCCGACCTAGGGATTGAATCCGGGTCTCCCACATTGCAGGCAGACGCTTCACCCTTTGAGCCACCAGGGAAGCCCTGGTATCACTGCAAAGATAGTATGAATTCCTTATACAGACGTACCTCAGAGATAAACCAGTTTCAGTTCCAGACCACTGCAATAAGACAAATCTCACAATAAAGTAAGCCACACAAATTTTTGGTTTCTCAGTGTATATAAAAGCGATGTTTATTTTGTAGTCTGTTAAGTGTGCAATAGCATGTCTAAAAAGGTACATATCTTAACTTAAAATATTTTATTGCTAAAAATTCCAGCCATCATTTGAGCCTTCAGCACATCATAATCTTTTTGTAATATTAATATTAGAGATCACTGATCACAGATCACCATAACAAAGATAATTATAAGGAAATAGTTTGAAATATTGTGAGAATCATCAAAATGTGACAGAGTCAAAAAGTGAGCAAAAGTTGTTGGAAGAGTGCTGCTAATAGACTTGCTCAATGCACAGTTGTTAAAATTCTTCAATTTGTAAGAAAAATATATATATTAATGGCAAAAATGTCAGGGATGCCTGTAAGGATAAAATACTCCAAATTTTTCCTCTTATACTTCATATCACTGCTGTCATTCATTTTACTTTACACATTAGAATACGTAAGCAGGGATGTGTGTACACACTTATACATAAGTATACATAATCAGATATATTGTTTATTATTATTTTGAAAACATTTCTTGTTATATAAACTAAGAAAAAAAATAACAGGTTTTATTTTACCTTCACTTCTTCTTTGGGTCTTCCCTGGTGGCTTGGACAGAAAAGAATCTGCTGCAATGCAGGAGACAAGGGTTTTATCCCTGGGTTGGGAAGATCCCCTGGAGGAGGAAATGGCAACCCACTCCAGTATCCTTGCCTGGAGAATTCCACGGACAGAGGAGCCTGGTGGGTTACAGTCCATGGGGTCGCAAAGAGTAGGACAGGACTGAGTGACTAACACACACTATTTCTTCTTTGGTGCTCTTTCCTTCTTCATATAGATCTTATTTTCTGACATATATCATTTTCCTTTTCTCCAATGAACTTCTTGCCAGGTAGACCAATAGCAACAAATTTCCCCAATTTTCACTCCCCTCTCTTCTTCCTTTCATGGTTTCTGAAGAGAAGTCAGTTGTAATTCTGTATTTCTTCCTCTACAAGTAAGCTGTCAGCCCCCCCTTCCCCCGCACTGCTGGCTTGTTTCAGGATGTTTTTTAATCTTTAATTTTTTTTTTTGTAGTTTGAATATAATATGCCCAAGTGTACATTTTTTTTGGAATTTATTCTGCCTTGTGTTCTCTATGTTTCCTTTGGTTTGGTATTAAGAGAAAATACTCAGTCATTTTTTCAAATATTTCTTCTGTTTCTCTCTCTCTCTTCTCCTGATATTCCCATCACATATATGTTGCACTTTTGTAGGTGTCCCACAATTCTTGGATGTTCTCTTCCTTCATTTTTAATGTTTACTTGTTTGCTTTTCTATTTTGGAAGCTTCTGTTAATATATTCTCAAGGTCAGAGATTCTTGCTTCAGCAGTGCCCAGTCTACTAACAAGCCCATCAAAGACATTCTTCATTTCCATTAAAGATTTTTGATCACAAGCATTTATATTTGGTTCTTTCTTAGAATTTCTATCTCACTACTTACATAGTCTTTGTATTCTTGCATGCTGTCTACTTTATCTCTTCGAGCTCCTCCCAAAGTAATCATAATTATTTTCAATTCCTCATCTGGTATTTCCAACATTTACATTATATTTGATTCTGAGGCTTACTTTGCCTTTTCATATGGTGTTTTTTACTTTAGTGTGTCTTGTAATTTTTTCCTCACAGTTAGACATCATGTACTGGGTAAAAAGAAGTAGTATAAATAGGCCTTTGATAATAGTGTGGTAAGTTATGTGTGTGTGTGAGTAGCTGTGCATTTTATAGTTCTATGATTAGGTCTTTCAGTGAGCCTTTGCCTCTGGACTACGAACTTCACACATGCTCTTCAGTTTTTTGCTTTTTTTTTTTAAGTTTTTCCCTCCCCTTCATAGAATGGCTGGAGTTAGGTATTTCTTGTCCTATAGGTTAGTTAGGCTCTGATAAATCCCCAGCAGGTTAAACTCTAGCTGTTTTTTAAAGATGTTAAAAAAAAGAATGCTCATGAATAGATTTTTCTCTTGAGAGTCACAGTGACAACCTGGTAGAGCTTCAGGAATTAAAACTGACCCCATTGTTGGGGACGTCTGATGACTGAGTCCTGTTAGAAATTTCACCTCTCAGACTTGCCCACACTGAGCCCCCAGCAATCTCAATTACAGCTCACAGTTTCCTACCTCAGCACTGGTTCCAAGAAAGGTTTCTGTTCTGGTTTTGGTTGTGATGTTTTGTATTGACCTGTCAGTTTCTCTGATTCAGGGGTCAGCAGTTTGCTTTGTGATCTCACTTCTCTTATGGATCTAAGAAGTTCTTGACTTTCAGTTTGTTCAACATTTTAGTTGTTGTTAAGATGGAGTGATAAATTCTAAACCCCTAACATTCTGTACGGAGAAGGCAATGGCACCCCACTCCAGTACTCTTGCCTGGAAAATCCCATGGACAGAGGAGCCTGGTAGGCTGCAGTCCATGGGGTCGCTAAGAGTCGGACACAACTGAGCTTCATTTTCACTTTTCACTTTCATGCATTGGAGAAGGAAATGGCAACCCACTCCAGTATTCTTGCCTGGAGAATCCCAGGGACGGCGGAGCCTGGTGGGCTGCCGTCTATGGGGTCGCACAGAGTCGGACACGACTGAAGCGACTTAGCAGCAGCAACATTCTGTAAAAACTGGAACCTATCACTGATTCTTCAACATCCCTTCTGTTCAAGCCCTTTTCCATGAAATGTTGCATTTCATCCTATCAAGACTGAATATGTTTCCAGGTCCCTAGACTTGCGTTTGGTCATAAGACTGACTTTTTCACTGTAATGTGTGAAAGAAACTCAACCAAATCATTGTTAAAATAATTCTTTACGCAAAACTGCCAGGCACGCAAAGTTTTCTTCAGAGCATTTTAACTTAAGCAGGGAGAAGAAACGATTTTATGAGGCTTTAACATACAGGGACCAATCAAAGTTCAGTTAGGCTTAGAAGGAAAGAGTAGCCAAAGTATAGCTAATTTTAGAAATGAGAATTGAAGAATCATTCTTGTGGATTTGTACCCATTGGCCAGTCTATATGGAGTTTAACTCTGCAGTATTTGTTTATACACGGGAAGAAGCCAGGGTCAGGGTTAGTAGTTGAAGGTGAAGTCCCACTTGGTAGTAGGCATATTTTCTTATTTAGAAGATAATTGTTAGTCTAACTCTCATGCTGGGAAAATATTTATTTGGTGAATAGCTGGCATAATGTATATTTATTTTTGCTATTCCAATGAAGTTCATTTTAACAAGAAGATATTTTTTAAATGTGTAATATATTGAGACACTTAAAAAGACATGGTCTGTTAGTGTCCAGTAAGTCTATTTTGACTCTAACTAAAATCTAAGAAATTTTAATTTATTTCACTGAATCCCACCGAATTATTTTTAACATGGAAAGTTTGCATAAATAAAAATATATTGGAAAGGCCTTTGAAAAAAAGACATGTATCCAATCAAATACTTTAGGAAATGCACTTCTCTGAGCCCCTGGGACTTATCCTGCTCTTTCCTTTCCACATGCGAACCCCTGCCTCCTCCAGGCTCCACCCCCACCCCACCCAGCGGTGTTCTGGACCACCACCTCCTCACCTTTCAGATCTTGGCCCCCATGTCCCTCTTGCACTCTCTGTACTCCTGATGCGCCCCACGTTCTCCCGCGAATGCACGTCAGGTCCTTTAAAGCTACTTTCTGTTCATTGTGCTTCACGTTCACAGACTCGAGAGCAACTAAATTGAAGTTTAAGCTTTAACACTTCATGTTGACTCTTTATTTCTAGTATCACAGCATGAGGATTTAGCCTTTTGGAATTCCAGCTTACTGTATTAAGTTTCCTTTATTAGACTTCACTGTTGTAGGAACTGAGTTTAATTTTTACTTCCTTTGCCTACAAGGCTTTCAAAATAAAAGTTCAAATGGTCTAGGATGAGTGAATGTCATCCTGGTAAAAACAGCTTAAATCCTTGCTTACACCTGGTGTTTCTGCTTCCATTTTAGTTTCATCTTAGAAGTTTCTTTTTATCTTTTTCTGTTACTCCTGCTTTTCAGAAAAATGTAAAAAAGTGTTCCATATGGTAGTTTAAATTATCTTGGGTGAGGGAAGGGTGATATGAATAACAGTGATTATCAGACTGCACAAACTCCTTTACACTGTCTCTAATATCAGCAAATTTCTAAATTTACAACATTAGTACTTTATATTCAGGAAAACTAAACATACTTAACCTTGTACGTTGAAAGGTGGATGAAGGCTTATTAGCCCACCTTACTATTTGAGTAAGCTTCCTGCACTTAGAGCTCTTAGTGACTTCTATTTGTAGTTCTTTTGAGGATCTTGTGGAGTTTAGGTATGTTCTTACTTGTAATATTATCGCTTGAATGATAAGAGTAATTCTGTTCCTTTTCGTATAATCAGAGAAAGTCCTACACCTCTCAGAAAATGCTGCTGACATCTCACATGTATGAGAATGTGGTTAGAGATGGGTGAATTCAAGTGGGATGCCTACAACTAGGTGGAGTGAACATCACTGCAGGAAAATAGTAAATATGTATTACAGCACAGGAAGAGAATAGCATAAACTGGAATTTACAAACTCATTCTCCATTCAGTACCACAGATTTCACACTAAAAAAAGATCATACTGCCTGATTTGAAGCGAAAAGTAGTTTCAAAAGATTAGAGTGGCAGAGTTTGCCTGAATTTGGTATCAACAATGGTAAAAAAAATAGAAGGGGGGAAAAACCGTAAATCTGGCCAAGAGCATGGTTCCTGCAGGGCAGCACCTGGTGGGTGTGAGGCTGATGCCCCTGGAAGACCATTCAATAATGAAGAAACAGCAAACATTCCGAAGGTAGGAGGGAAGGGTAAGAGGAAATTATGGGACCAAGATGGGGGGACATATTTATCAAGACCCTGACTTCCACAGGCCAGATACCCTACTAGATGCTAGGGGTATATAGTAAGTGAAACCTGTTTCCCACCTTCATAAAATTCCCGTCCAACATAGGAGATATTCATGAAATAATTAAGGGTGAACATGCTACAAAGGAAACATGCATTTTCTGGCATGGACTAGGAGAATTATCTAAGTAGTCTCAAACTATTTTTATTCTACAAAATTTCATGTCACTCTATCTTTATCACTGATTGCATGGATTTTAATATCCTAAAGAATCTCATTTTTGATCTTTAACTAAAGATGCATTGAATAGTTGTATGTGAATTCACTTTCAGAAGGCAGCATGCTTTCTGAACGTTTGGCTCATGTCACTAAAATGAACTTAATCTATTTTCTTGTAGCACAACATATATAAACCCACAGAAAACTTACTAAATTTATTTGGAACATCCATAATCCAATTTAGGAAAGTAGTGCTTGTTTTTTACTAAGGTATCCAATCAAATTATGTACTCTACCCCAAATTCAGCTCACTTAGGCTTGTTAGAATGTTTCTCTTAGAATCCATTTGTGCTATTTATGGTAGACATTTCATGCCAGGATGTAGTGTGGAAAGAAATCAAAACAGATGAAAGAAACATTTTCTCTTGTCTAATTAACTGAATTTACAAATAGTTTCATATGGTCTGATGTGATCTAGTCCCTTTTGTTACCTGAGGGTAACCAATGGACACAGAATTCACCAGTGTGATGAGCTTCTTTTCTAAGTACTAGTGATTTTATTATCAACACTCTGTTGACAGAACCCTAAAAGGTCTCAGGTTGCCCATGATCTATGATCTGGCTGCTATGAGAATGCAAAATGTACTTTCTGAACTCAGGAGGTCATGAGGCAATGGTGGACAGAGTTATTCTGTTGGAGTATATGGACCCATTTCTTAGAAAGCTACAGATGCTGACCCAAGATTTACTTCCTGAAAACCTTTCTTGTGTTCATTCAGATAGTAAGTGATATTGAGGAAAATCAGCGTAGTCAATTTTCCCATATGTCCTTTCATATATATGACTTCTATTTTCTTGCTGATAACTTTTACATATAAGAATTTATATGATATGCATGCCTGGCTCCTCTGTCCATGGGATTCTCTGGGCAAGAATACTGGTTTGAACCAAAATAGCAAGCAATGTACGTGTTAGGATAAGGATGGACGGCGTCGGCGATATGAATGAGAAGACAAGATGATACACACAAGCACATGTACATTAAAAACAAAGTCACTTCGTTTTGTTTATGGTTTCCTTTGCTATGTAAAAGTTTTTGCATTTAATTAGGTCTCATTTATTTTTGTTTTTACTTTCATTACTTTAGGAGGTGGATCCTAAAGGAGATTCCTGTGATTTATATCAAAGGGCACTCTGCCTATGCTTTCCTCTAACAGTTTTACAGTATCCAGCATTACATTTAGGCCTTTGATCCATTTTGAGTTTATTTTTGTATATGGTTTTAGAGAAAATTCTAGTTTGATTCTTTGCAAGCAGCTGTGCAGTTTTCCCAGCACCACATTGAACAGACTGTCTTCTCTTGATTGTATAGTCTTGCCTCCTTTGTCATAGATTAACTGACCATAGGTGGGTGAGTTTATTCCTGGGCTTTTCATTCTGTTCCATTCATTATATTTGTTTTTGTGCCAGTACCATACTGTCTGTCTTGATTATTGTAGATTTGTAGTATATAGTCTGAAATCTGGGAGCCTGATTCCTCCAACACAATTTTTCCCCCTCAAGATGGCTGTGGCTATTCAAGGTCTTTGTGTTTCCAAACAAATTAAACATTTTTTATTTTTTTGCTTTAGTTCTGTGAAAAATGACATTGGTAATTTGATAGAGATTGGACTGAATCTGTAGATTGCCTTGGAAAGTATAGTCATTTTGAAAATATTTGTTTTTTCCATTTCAAGACCATGGTATATCTCTCCATCTCTTCATTTCATCTTTGATTTCTTTTATTAGCATCTTACAGTTTTTAGAGTACAGGTTTCTTTGACTCCATTCAGTTCAGTGGCTCAGTCATGTCCAACTCTTTGTGACCCCATGGACTTCAGCATGCCAAGCCTCCCTGTCCATCACCAACTCCCAGAGTTTACTCAAACTCATGTCCATAGAGTCAGTGATGCCATCCAGTCATCTCATCCTCTGTTGTCCCCTTCTCCTCCTGCCCTCAATCTTTCCCAGCATCAGGGTCTTTTCCAATGCGTCAGCTCTTTGCATCAGGTGGCCAAAGTATTGGAGTTTCAGATCCAGCATCAGTCCTTCCAGTGAATATTCAGGAAAGGATGGACTGGTTGGATCTCTTTGCAGTCCAAGGGACTCTCAAGAGTCTTCTCCAATACCACAAGTCAAAAGCATCAATTCTTAAGTGCTCAGTTTTCTTTATAGTCCAACTCTCACATCCATACATGACCACTGGAAAAACCACAGCCTTGACTAGACGGACCTTTGTTGGTAAAGTAATGTCTCTGAATTTTAATACGCTGTCTAGGTTGGTCATAGCTGTTGATCAATGCAAAGAAATAGAGGAAAACAATAGAATGGGAAGATGAAAGATCTCTTCAAGAAAATTAGAGATATAAGGAAACATTTCATGCAAAGATGGGCACATTAAAGGACAGAAATGGTATGGACCTAGCAGAAGCAGAAGATATTAAGAAGAGGTGACAAGAACACACAGAAGAACTATACAAAAAAGACCTTCCTGACCCAGATGATAACCATGATGGTGTGATCACTCCCCTAGAGCCAGACATCCTGGAATGTGAAGTCAAGTGGGCCTTAGGAAGCATCACTGCAAAGCTAATGGAGGTGATGGAATTCCAACTGAGCTTTCTCAAATCCTAGAAGATGATGCTGTGAAAGTGCTGCACTCAATATGCTAGCAAATTTGGAAAACTCAGCAGGGGCCACAGGACTGAAAAAGTTCAGTTTTCATTCCAATCCCAAAGAAAAGCAATGCCAAAGAATATTCAAACTACCACACAATCGCTCTCATCTCACACACTAGCACAGTAATGGTCAAAATCCTCCAAGCCAGGCTTCAACAGTATGTGAACCATGAACTTCCAGATGTTCAAGCTGGGTTTATAAAAGGCAGAGGAACCAGAAATCAAATTGCCATCTGTTGGATCATAGAAAAAGAGAGGTCCAGAAAAACATCTACTTCTGCTTATTGACTACGCCAAAGTCTTTGACTGTGTGGATCACTACAAACTGGAAAATTCTTAAAGAGATGGGAATACCAGACCACCTTACCTGCCTCCTGAGATATCTATATGCAGGTCAGGAAGCAACAGTAGAACTGGATGTGGAAAAACAGGCTGGTTCCAAATCAGGAAAGGAGTGTGTCAAGGCTGTATATTGTCACCCTGCTTATTAACTTCTATGCAGAGTACATCATAGGTAATCCCAGGCTGGATGAAGCACAATCTGGAATCAAGATTTCTGGGAGAAATATCAATAACCCAGATATGCAGATGACACCACCCTTATGGCAGAAAGTGAAGAACTAAAGAGCTTCTTGATGAAATGAAGGAGAAGAGTGAAAAAGTTGGCTTAAACTCAACATTCAGAAAGATCATGGCATCTAAGATAATGGCATCTGGTCCCATCACTTCATGGCAAACAGATGAGGAAGCAATGGAAACAGTGAGACACTTTATTTTTGGGGGCTCCAAAATCACTGCAGATGGTGACTGCATCCATGAAATTAAAAGATGCTTGCTTCTTGGAAGAAAAGCTATGATCAACCTAGACAGAACCATATTAACTCTTCTCTATTCCCACTGCACACTCATAACATATGTATAAAATGTCCTTCTGACTTCCTGCATAGTGACACTCTTCTGTTGGAGCACTGGAAGTGATTTTACTTTCTTCATGCTAGACGAAGGCATTAAACTTAATGCAGAAAGCTAAGACTGGCATAAGTTCCAGAGTCGTCAGGTCAAACCTTGGCAGATCCTATGCCTCTGCAAAGCTCTGTCTTCAAGCACTGATGGAGCACAGTTAGTAGTCAAGGGAGTTAGCAGAGGGCCTAAGAGGCACCCCACACACTTCTTGTTTTCTTCTTTGTCAAATATCCAAATAGGAAATCTACCCCTTTTCATTAGGGTTATTACATCTGATTGCAACACATACTGAGGGCTGATATTTGAAACTTGTAATAAACATGCCCTTAGGATATTAACACTGAGCAAGATATAAAATGTAAGTACTGGCATATGTTAATAGCATATTACAGGTCCACTCAAATAAAAGTTTGAATATATTTGAAAATGTTCATTAGAAATTTACATAAATTTACTATCTGCTGTGCTGTTTTACAAAGATAACACAAACGATACCTTACTAAAAAAAAATGTGTATTAGTCAATTTGTAAATTCAGACATGCAACTTAACAGGCATTCTTCATACATCAAATGCTATTATTTATATAGTTAACATCCTATAGAGACTTATTTTAAATACAAAGTAGCTCTTTGGATGCTGAATTATGTATTTTTAGTGTTGTATGATAACATGGATGGATATATACTTTGCTGTAGAATATTGAGTAGTTAGAATTGTGTGACACATCACAGAACTACATGCAGAGTATAAATATAAACTGATAGTATTTAGATATATATCTTTTCATTGGTGAGAGAGTCTTCCAAAGAGGTCTGCTGAACTTATTGTTTCCCATCAATTCCTTCATGCCTACACATGGTATTATAATACTGATCCTTGGGTTTGGAAGATCCACTGGAGAAGGAAATGGCAGCCTACTCCAGTATTCTTGCCTGGGACATCCCATGACAGAGGATCCTGGTGGGCTACTGTCCTTGGGGTTGCAAGGAGTCAGACATAACTTAGAGACTAAACATCAACAATAACAATAGAATAAAAACTGGTATTATTCAGGGAATAAGCAGCTGATTTAAGATTAAACTGTGAGTCTTGGGCCAGAAATCAGGCTTCCAAATCACTCAAATCTCAGATCACATAAATTTCCTCACTGTGTTTTGTTTGTTTAATATGCACAGCCTCTGCTCAAGCCCTTTACTTTAGGCCATTTCGGTATTTCCTTCTGAAGCCCTCACCATGCACAAGAGAGAACTCAGCACACAAACGCTGCTTGCTCTTTCAGATAATTCTCAGCTGATGTGACCAAGAATTATAATCTGCTTTTAATGGCTTTATACATTTTAATTAGCCTAAAATTCTTTATTGAGAATGTCATTATGAAAATGGCCAGAACATTCTAAAATAAAGGTGTAGGACACTGCAAAAACTTAGATTCTAGTACATTTTACCCACTCAGGTCTTAGTTTACGTCTGTAGAAATAACCGTCCTGATTATCAAAGTGGTCTCTGAGGATTAAATATGAATGCGTTTATAAGTGTTTTGGACATTGTGGTTATTTTTAGCTCTTGATCAGAAATTGCTACTGCCACAAAATGAGCTGTTTTCTTTAGCCTGTAATTTGAGAAACTATAGACAGATGCTCAAAATATTTTTCAAATGAATACATTTCTCAGGCCTTTACTCTAGATTAAGCTGCTCCAGCTGCTGCCCTTGTACCTGCCACTGATTTATCCAAATCCTTTCTTTTATATTTAAATATTAGGAATTCGCCTATTTTAATGGCAGATGCCAACTGCTACAGAAAGCTTTTTTTAACCCCTCCAGCTGGATGGCATAAATTGATTCAATATGTATGTTGAGAATTTATATTGTGCCTGACCCTGTGGCAGGGCTGTGTATTCTTTTTTTGATCTCCTTAGTATGTTTCCTGTGCTTTCTTTAGGAAACATGTCCTGCTCTCCCTCAAATTATTCACTAAAGCATATGTCTCCTTTCTTACTGCAGTGCACGAGCTCCTAAAAGCCACACTCAGTACTTTATTTACTGAAACATCTTTTCTAGTACTTCACAATGAATCCTTAATAGGAAGCTCCTGAATGTATCAATGAATGAATGGATAAATGAATGTAATTCCTTAGCTTCATTTTTTTGATATTTCTGCCTCCAAGCATAGCTCTGTTTTTATTCTTTTTTCAACATATTAGAGTGACACTCTTCAAATGTAGATTAGTCAAGTGCAATACAAAATTATTTGTTTACTAAGGTCATTTTTATAATTAAAATTAAGTTTCCTCCCACTTTTCTGACAATGTCCTCTTTCAGGCTTTTCTTTATTAGTCTGCTCTTTAAATGTCAATGTTTCTTAGGGTTCTACTTTTGGAATTACTTTCTCTCGTTTTCCCCATACTTCTTTGAGAGATTTCAGCCATTCCCATTTTCAATTATACTTATTTAAGAATGAACTTCAAATCTCTAATTCAGATCCAGATTCTTCTCCTAAATCTTGTGTTTATCCCATTCCCTATAGCTCAAGATCACTTGGGTGACCCAAGGAACATCCTATTCAATATGTCCAACTCATCGTCTCTGGTACCTACTGCCCTGCCTCCAGCTCCACGTTGGTTTTCCTTTTTGAAATTTATTCTGCAATAAAATGATACATGGAGCTGCCAGTCAGTTCCCCAGGACAGATCCCTGGGCACTGTTCCTAACTCTGGATCTTCCCTTTTCTGCTATTAACACTGATATATTAATATGTCTCTGGAATCCACTCACCTCAGTCTTCTCTCAATGACACTTCACTAGTTACAGCTGTTATCATCTCTCTCAAATACCGCATTAATATCTACTAACTACAGTATGGTATTCCTCTGTAATAGACCCTGATCTCCTATCATTTACCCCATTAGAGTCAAGGAAATGTTCCTCAAGATAAAATCTGATGATGAAGGTCCTCTGCTTAAAAGCCTACCACCGAGTCCCTACTGTGCTTAGAATAGCGTCCAAACCCATTTATAATGTTTACAAGGTCCTGTGTAATCTACTATCTATTCACTTCTCATCTTCTCTTTTCACCAGTTTCCCCTAAGTGTGCTCACAATTTAGTTCCTGGAACACATTTTGCTCTCTCCTTTCCACATGTGAACCCCTGCCTGCTCCAGCTTCACTCCTACCCAATAGTGGTGCTGGAATACCCCTCCTCATCTTTCAGATCTTAGACCCCATGTCACTCTCGCACTCTGTGTATTCCCAATAAAGTACTTCTTGTTCATTATTTCCCACATTCATATGCTCTTCACTGAATCTTAACTCTTGCAATGTTTCCCTTAAGACACTAAACGGTACTGCATAATAGTTAACATTTCATTGCATCTGCAGATACATTTGTGTTGTTACTTGCTCAATTCATATGATTATATATATATATATATATATATATATATGAAATAATTTTTAAAACAGATTCTTTATGATCTCATATTGGGCTCGTGCATACTATTTAATGATTAGTTGTGGTTAGCATCAAATACATTAGCTTATAATTTCAGTAGGTTAGCATTTAATATTTTGGAAAGGGCATTTTTAAAATTATGAGAGATATACCAACTAAGGAAATAGCACTGCATTTCTGCCAAAATTTTCTTAGATCCTGAGAATAACGTGTGTGTGTGTGCTCAGTCGCTCAGTTGTGTCCGATTCTTTGTGACCTCATGGACTGTCGGCCACCAGGCTCCTCAGTCCATGGAATTTCCCAGGCAAGAATACTGGAGTGGGTTGCCATTTCCTTCTCCAGAGGATCTTCTGGACCCAGGAGTCAAGAATAACTTTTAATTGTAGAATAATTATAACTTTTCAAATTAACCTATTCTAGAACTTCCATCTGTGATTTTAAAATACACTTCATCTTAAGTACCTTTGTTCACTTTCCTGAGACAAACTGATGATCATATTTTCTACCTCTCAGCATTTCATAGAATGATCCGACACACTTTAGTAGGTTCAGAATAATTTACACAAGTGTGCATGGTTAAAAATATGACTAAAGATGAAAATGTGTACATTATGCCATTTTCTCCTTTTGTTAGAGTAAAGCTGCTCTGTTGTCCTTGAATAAGCCAGATTTCTTTTTTGTACGGAAAACAAATGAGAATGGTGATTTAAACGGAGGCAGACTAGGCCTTTCCAATTGATAGCTATAACCTTGTATAGCTAAATCTATCAGAGGCATCCTGTTGTTATAGATAAAGTGCTGAATGTTTTCATTTCCTTTTTTGTAAAAGAGGTCAGAATGTCCAACTGGCAGTATCTTGGAGCCCAAGGGAGGTTTGTAATGTTATTCTCCATCTAGTAAGATGTATCAGGACTGTTATTGAAATACAGAACAAGGTCTTGACCTTTTTTGACTTTTTACAAAACTTTACATAGAGTAGAAAAATTCCTACCAAACTAACTAGAACATATCTGTCAGGCTGACACATTCTGTGTGCTGTAAATCCTAGAATATGTTTAATTGAAAATATTTTCTAATATTAAGGAATGGCAAGATACTTTCACCTTTGCTCAGTAAGTTGCTAATATGTAAAAATATATAAATATCTTCTTGAATATAATTTGCATCATTAAATTATTGAACTGAATGCATATGACATATCAACAGTACTAGGGAATTGGATTAACAGATGCTTTTGACTTTAGTCACGAAAAAGATATACAATTTCAGTAAATAACAAAAGGCTTTTTAAAAGCTCCCTTTAAAGAACAAATTAACAACACTATGGAGAAAGTTTCCAGGGTTCTTGGTTATGTACACATGAACCACTCAGAGTCAAAATACTGGTTCAAACTCATGAGGAAAATCAAGACAGAAGAAATACTGTTTTGAATCTCTCTACCAAAAAAGGATTCAGGAGGATCAAGATCACAAAAATAACTAAAGGTGGCATTGCTAAGATAAGAAAATCAGCATTATGCCCTGCAAAGCAGCAGTGCCCTTGAAAATATAACAGCCTGGATTAGCTATAACTACTACATGGTGAAAAACATAGAAATCCTGAAAACAATTTCTATTCTTTTATAGGAGCACTGGTTATAACTGAGTGTTACCAACAGGTGAGGATAGAAATTCATTTCATGGAAAAGAACATGAATATTTTTCCCAGAAAGAAATCATCTATTGTTTTTTTTCCAATAGGATAATAGGAATTAGGAAAAACAAATTTCTAGAATTTCCTCCCCCAAAAGATCATTATATCTGTTCTAATCGGATAATGCATGAAAAATTTCAGCAATTTAAGATAGAAAAAAATGCTATTACAAACAGTTTCTATACCTTTTATCCTCATCTTCCTTTTGAAAAACTTACAAAAGTTCCCTTTTGCATCTTAAAGAGTTAGTCACTCAGTCATGTCCTACTCTTGGTGACCCCATGGGCTCTACAGCCCACCAGTCTCCTCTATCCATGGAATTCTCCAAGCAAGAATACTGGAGAGGGTAGCCATTCCCTTCTCCAAGGCATTTTCCTGATCCATTGATAAAACCTGTGTCTCCAGCATTGCAGGCAGATTCTTTACCATCTGAGCCACTCTCAATTAAAATTTCAGTGCTGTCATTTAGTTGCTGCTACCTCAAATAGCCTATGTTTTCTAATAGTAAAGAGGATTAATACCCATAAATTAATTGAATTTATCACATTCCATAAAAATTCTAAGCATTCCACAGGCAATTTTGGCCCAGAACTCTCAACCTTAAATATGACTCTAAATGACATCGCTTGTTTGGGATGTGTGGTTTCTTCTAATTTTGTGGTATATGTTCTGATTTTACATACTGTAAAAGTATTGTTCATGAGTAAAAGTCAATTAGCTTGGGGGTGAGTCTGGAAATCAAAAAGACATTTCTGGTCTATTTTTTATTAGATATATGAGAGTTCTTAAGACCAAATAAATTATGTTTCTCTTTGCATAGAATGGCTCAGAGAAGAGGAATAACTGAAATTCATGGTAATGCAAATTATTGGAAAGTAAAGAGGTCAGACAGGTGATGTTTTCTATTAATAGCTAGAAAGTTCACTTTGTATTTTAAAGATAATTAACTGAAGAAGTTTCATAAATTTTTCAGCACTTATATCTTTGAATTTATGGAAGGTAAAATGAACTGTAAGTAACACTTGCAAATTTTGTGAAACTTGAAGGTCCCATCAATATCAAGTTTATTTTCCCTCAAACTATATTAATCTTTTCACTTGTGTCATATTGTTTGGCTCTTCCAGTTTCCTTCAGTTTTTCAAATCTTATCCATCTTTATCCCCCAGTTTTTATTTTCCCTTTGCTCCAGGAAAAGGAGGAAAGGCTAAGTAGCTCTCTATTTTTATTAAGAATATCATTCTCTAAATGATCAAAAACAACATTTACCAGAAATGTATGTGGTGTATGCATGTAATCCTATATTGATTTCTACTTTTTTCCCCCTTTACTATATTATAAGCCCTTTAAGGGTAGTGTCCATGTTGCATTTTTATCTATCACTCAGGCTAAGATGCTGCTGGTAGTTTCTAAATACTTTTAATTGCTAGATTTATAAAACAAGTAGACCTTGGATTACTCATCTTAATGAATCCCACTTCAGTGCCTCAGGATGAATCTCACCAGGGTAGCAGCAACTTTCACTTTAAATTCAACATGATTTTAGTATTCAACAGCAGCTTTGCCTTGACCTTTCCTTGTAATTGCCTGAAGACATCTTCAAAGATTACATGGTTCACTCTGAGGCATTCTCTGTTAGTGTCCTATAAATCATTGATATTATGACTAAAAAACCGAAAAAATAAAAAGTTTGCCACTGTTTTTTAAATAAAATGACAGAGTTATTCTATCCAAAATCAGGGTAGTTGTGTGGATGTGATGTTTAATTTTATGTCAACTTGTCTGGGTCGTGGTGACAAGATGTTTGGTACAATATTGTTTTGGATGCTTCTGGGAGGGTGTTTTGGGAACAGATTAATATTTGAATTGGTAGACTTTGAGTAAAGTAAATGATGTGATACATGCCCAGCTTGCAAAAATGATTACCAAAATAAGGAATCCTTCACCTCCCATAATTACCATTTTGTTGCTGCTGTTGTTACGGTTAGATCATTAAAACTCTTCTTATAGCAACTTTAAAGCATATGATACAATATTGTTGACCATAGTTACATGCTGCAATTAGATCCTTGGAACTTATATGTCTTGTTGGTCTCTGACTTATCTCACTTAGGATAATGCCCTCAAAGTCCATCCATGGTGTGGAATTTGGTGGGATTTCTTTCTTTTTTATGATAGTTTATATATATATATAGATAGATAGATAGATAGATAGATAGATAAAGTGATTTAGTTTAAAAAATGAATAAGAAATACAGGGGGAAGGCGATGGGCACGTTAGGAAAGTGAGGATGATAGATATTCTGAAAGAAAACTGATGAATAACACAGGGTTGTTATGGGCTGAAATCATGTCCACTCAAAGTTCATATGTTGAAGTCCTAATTCCTAGTATATTCCAGAGTGTGTCTGTATTTGGAGACAGATCTTTAAAGAGGTAATTAAAATGAAGGCCTTAGGATGGACCCTAATCTGACTTGGTGTCCTTATAGGAAGAGGAAATTTGGACATATGAAAGGACTCCAGATAGGCACACATGGAGGGAAGACATGGAAGATTGGCCATTTGCAAGGTAAGCAGAGACTCCTCAGAAGAACAAAACACCTCTGGAACCTTGGACTTCTAGCCTCCAGAACTGAGAGAAAGTAAGTGTCTGTTGTTTGTGGGACTTGGTTATGGCAATAGGAGCAGACTGCTGCTGCTACTGCTAAGTCGCTTCAGTCGTGTCCGACTCTGTGCGACCCCATAGACAGCAGCCCACCAGGCTCCGCCGTCCCTGGGATTCTCCAGGCAAGAATACTGGAGTGGGTTGCCATTTCCTCCTCCAGTGCATGAAAGAGAAAAGTGAAAGTGAAGTCGCTCAGTCATCCGACTCTTAGCGACGCCACGGACTGTAGCCTACCAGGCTCCTCCGTCCATGGGATTTTCCAGGCAAGAGTACTGGAGTGGGGTGCCATTGCCTTCTCCCAGGAGCAGACTAAGACCAGGTTATATGATTTCTGCTCTCTTTTGACCCTCCAGATGCATTCCACTCTACCCTTCTTTCACCAACAAGAGACTGACCCTCCCTACCTCAGCTCTGCATTTCTGGTTGGTGCCAAGTATCCAGCTCTCACTGCACTCCTATAATCTTTTATTTTCCTTGCTCCTTCCACTCTGATATTAGTAAAGGCCTTCTGCTTTCCCATGTTCCTTGGTGCCTCGACCTCTCATGTTCATTTCTTTACAACATCCCACACCACCTGAGATGAAGACTGTTTCTATTAGAACCTGACTGAGAGACGAGGGGCCTTGGGTATGTAGAGTAAGTAAGTGTTGAGCAGAGAATATAAAGATAAAATGCCATTTGGGGAAAATCGGTACAAGTCTGTAGAATAATTATCCTAAATTGGTGGAACGAAAGCGGCTCTCAGTAAGGTGTTTTTAAGCTGACCTGATTCATGTGGGGAAGTAATGAACTGAAAGGCAGCAAAGCGAGTTCACTTTTGCTTTCTCACCCCACTTTCACTCCTGAGATTTTCATGAGTCATAAGGTCTTGCATATCATATATATTTGTGTGTGTGTGTATACACATACACACATATATGTATATGTGAAAGTGAAAGTCGGTCAGTCATGTCTGTCTCTTTGTGACCCCATGGACAATCCAGTCCATGGATTCTCCAGGCCAGAATACTGGAGTGGGTAGCCATTCCCTTCTCCAGGCGATCTTCCCAGCCCAGGGATCAAACTCAGGTCTCCCACAGTGCAGGCGGATTCTTTACCAGCTGAGCCACAAGGGAGGCCCCATATGTATATGCGTGTATTTAGCACTCTTGTATCAGTCAGAGTTCTTAGAAACAAATGGCAATTATTTAGCTAGTTCAAGAAAAAAAATATTATAGGACATATAGTTACTCAAGGAATCATCTGTGGGACCTTAGAACTAGGCTTGGAGGCTTCCCCTGGGCCCTGAAGCAGAGACTTCTCCAGTTTGGGTCGACCACTGAAGCCACACCTGTGCTTATACTACCATCCATGCAGGTACTGTCCGCCCTCTGGGAGCTTTCTCTGGTGGCTTCTGTCTCCTGCACAGCCCTCACTTGGATGGATCTAGTCAGCATCTACCATTTTGTCATGATCAGTTCTGTGGTTTAGGGTTCTCTCTGTTTTTCTAGCCCCTAGTTTCATTTCCCCCTTACAACTAATCTTTCCTTTGTCCAGAAAACGTTTCCCCTTTTCTTGACCTGACTCTCTTCTTTAAACCCCCCCATGTCTTAGGCCAAATAGTACTGCCACAGGGAATTCTTCTCTGAACAAATGTTTTAACTAATACCCAGTGATTCTCCATCCTTTCATCTATTTTTCATAGCAGTTATCACCATTTGAAGGGCTTCCTTGGTGGCTTAGAAGGTAAAGAATCCACCTGGAATGCAGGAGAACTGGGTTTAATCCCTGGGGGAAGATCCCCTGGAGGAACACGGCAACCCACTCCAGTATTCTTGCTGGAGGATCCCATGGACATAGGAGCCTGGAGGGTCACAAAGAGTCAGACATGACGTAGTGACTAACACTTTCACTTTCATCACCATTTGAAACCACATAACTTTATTTTTATCGATTATATTTTCTCTATCACTCCCTTAATATTTAAATTACATTAGATGAGTTCTAAAAGACTAGACTATAGTTCTTCTCTGTCTTGTTCATCTCTCTTCTCCTAGCTCTGAGAATAATGCCTGGCATGAATGGATACTCCGAGTATTTTGTTGAATGAGTAAATGAAGTACCCAGAGGAAGCAGTATCTAATTCTAGTCTGCTGCCTAGGAGTGAGAGAAAGACTTCTCACGGGTGCTAACATTTGAATTAGACTATAAAGAATGAGGAGTGTTTCAGATAAAGATAGAAAGATATCAGGCAGAAGGTAACAGTTGCTCAGAAGCCCAGAGTGATGAAAGGCACAGAGTGAGATGCTTAGTGAGTAGCTCAGGGTGTTGGGAGCAGAGAGTACGTCTGAAATAGGAATGTTAGCTGAGAGTCTAAGGGCTCTCTGGGGTCCAGAGTCAAAGTTCTGTACATCAGGTTTAAAGTGTATTTATTTGACATTAGAACAGAAGATTGAATCTTTAAAGTAGGAGTTTGATAGGAATAGATTTGGTTTAAGGCAATGATTCTTAAAGTGTGGCCTGTGTCCTTATTAGAGTTCTTAAGACACATTCAGAGGGTCTGAAAAGTTAATACTAACATTATTTGCTTTTTCTCACTGACTTGTTATTTGTACTGATGTTTGAAATGCTACAATGAGTAAAACTAGGTGTCTTAGCTCACATCAACTTAGGAGCACCAAATAGTACTAGTAGTCTTGATACTCTTGCAGTTAAAAAGAAAGAGCCAGTGTCGCTTAAGAATATCCTTGGTGAAATAATACACATTAAATCATGACTTTTCATATTCTGTGCTGGGAAATGGGAAGTATACATAGAGCATTTTGATGGAAACCATTAGTATCTCAAGGAAAAACTTTTTAGAATATCTAGCTGAACTAGTTCATAGAAAATTATTTTTACTTGAAAGAGTAACAGATATATAGTTATAAATACTTGGATGTTTGACAGATGTACTGCAAAAACAAATGAAGTGAGGCTGTCACTTCAAGGAAAACAAAGTATTTGTTGCAAATAATGTTTGTGTTTTCGCAGAAATATTGGAATTTTAGAAAATTTGTATTTACCTCTGATATCTTAATGGATTCCTAATACTTAAAGTCATTTCTGATGAGCTCAATGGAACTAAAGAAGGCTATTTATTTGTATTTTATAATGAAAAGTGTCAACATTTCAAAGACTGGCATAATTCAATGAATGCTTTCCAAAAGACTACTGCATGATGCTAAAACAAATACTGCATGGTAAAGTCCTTTAAAATGCAAGATAAATCAATGGGTTTTGATGGAAAAATTATAAACAATTAATGTATTTTCATATTCATTCATTACATCTACCCTTTAAGACTCTACAACTGGTTGAGTTTCAATGTAATATCAAAAAATATTTATAATTATTTGAAAAAAACCTTTTTTCTCCAATTATATGGCTTCTTAATCTATATTCTCTTCATAAATTTTAACCAAACAAATCTCAAGACTGAAGGCAGTTATAGATGTGAGAATTCCAGTAGTCTTCTCTTAAGCCATATATGAAAGAAATTTGTGAAAAGGTAAGATGAGATGTTCTTGTTAACATAACTGAAGTTAACATAGGATTAATGTGTTATTGTTATTTTAAAATAAATTAGTAACTAAATATTTTATAGGTGTTTCAACTTTAATTTCTAGTAGAAGCACTCTATGACTCAGCAGGTAAAGAATCTGCCTGCAATATAGGAGACCCAGGTTTGATCCCTGGATTGGGAAGATCTCCTGGAGAAGGAAATGACAACCCACTCTAGTATTCTTGCCTGGAGAATTCCATGGACAGAGGAGCCTGGCGGGTTAGTCCATGGGGTCGCAAAGAGTTGGACAGGACTAAGCACATTCCACATTCACGTCTACTAACTGAACCTAGGCACCCTGGAACCGTGTATTTGCTTTTTCAACAGCCTGTTAGTAACTTGGGTAAATCTCTCATATACTTAAGTTTAAGTTAATGTGGTAAAAGGACCACCAGTAGAATAAATATTGATAGCTGACATAAATACACATTTGTTGGGAGTCCTCAGTAAATTTTAAGAATTATAACGTGGTCCTGTTACTGACATTTGAGAACTGGTGTTTACAGAAGGACGTTCAGGAGAACAATTAGATAAGCATAGCATGTTTGAATTGAAAGTATTAAGGAGGTTGCTGGGGTAGTGACGCCTCCCTACAGAAAGAGACAGAATCATTAACTGCTGCTGCTTCAGGGAAGAGGAGGGGCAGGATTTGAAAGACTGAGAAATTTACTGTGAATGAATTTTTAAAGCTGAGCTCTTAGGTAAATGATTAGAATGCTATGAATTCAGAGAACCCCCACCTTTTTTTTTTTTTTTATTACTTTCTTCTTACAAAATTTTTAAGATATTAAGCCTGGCAGGATTTTTTTGATCCACTTACTGAACATGCGGAGGATTCTCTTGAAGGAATGCTGGAGACCAACTCATTTGGAAGACTCCTGTTGTATGTGAGCAAGAATTTTAACCTGGTGTTATTAATTCAAGCAATTTCTATTAATGGGGAATTCTGGATGTATGGTAAATGTGGAGGAAGATTTTAAAACTTGACTGCAAGTTTCATTTGTTGTTGGTGGTGGTGGTTTTAATTATAGGGCAATGTTTGTAAGGATATCCTAAAAGGAAAAGTTAAAACTAGGGTGGGACATGAGGTAAAGAGTAACGTCTCTATGGGTGTTATTTTCCCCTCTGAGTGCCTTTGATTTAGAATCTTGGGCCCCAGTTACAGTCTGCTGCAAATATATGCATCCTTGTCCTAGAAGATTCCTCTCCTCTGCTTCCTCTGGCCATCTGGAAGGCCTCTCTGCACCTAATTGACTCCATGACTCTTCTTTTTCCATTTCTGAGCTTCCTGTTTCTTTTTTTATTTTTTCCCTTAAATCTCTGACCTCTCACCTTCCTTCTAATAAAATAATCACATTCTCTCTTCTCTTCTCAAATGCTTAGTCATTCCCTGACTGTGTCCATTTGTAACCTCCTCAACCCTCTTCCTAGTAATAGCCCAGATGTCACTTATGAAATACCTTCTCATCTGATTCTTATGGTTTTATGTGAATTCATGGTCACTGAGTTAAACTCAGTATAAATGATGGCCTGAAAAAGTAGCAATGTTACCAGTTTTTATAAGCCAATGTGCAAAGCATGAAGGACTAATCCTACTTTATAATCTTAATGTAATAAACAATTTATAAGGCATGTTTATCACTAGCTTATTACTAGTTTATCACTAGTTAACAATTTATCACTAGTATCTTTTTGGAACTCAACAGCTCTTCACAGAAAGCAAATATTTCAGTGCTAATACTTTTTCCTTATAACAGCAAGTGAAAAATATTTCATAATGCCTCAGATTATATTTTGCAGAGTTTCTAAGGCTCAGGTTTTCGAAGCCTCACTTTAGTGGTCTTTTCCCTAGTTCATGACATTCCCAAGAAACTCAGAAATTGTTTAAAATAAGTCAACCATTTACTAAGGTACTAAAATATATTATTTAAACAAACAAATAAAAACTGAGTACTTTAAATCTCTTCCTTTTCATTACTCTGATTAGGTCATTAGCCTGAATTGGTGGTCATCTAGTCGTTTTTCAGCACCTAATAATGCCAAAGGTGAGTCAAATCTTAAGAGCAGAAATGCCAAATGTATGAGAATGGTCCAAAGGAAAATAATGATACACAGAACGGAGAAATTTATGTATGGAAAAAGATTAAAGGAACATATGTATTTAATTGGCTCAGTAATAAATAATAAGATGAAAAGAATGCTATGAATATTTGAAAAGAGAAAATCCTATATCTATCTGAGCTCAAACTTGGTAGAAATAATAAAATATAATTAAGGAATAATCCAGTCTATTTTAGTTGGGAGAAAACAATGAAATCACCAAATAATGTCCTAGGGGAAACAATAAATGTTGTTTCTCAGTCACTTAGTCATGTCTAACTCTTTGTGACCCCATGGACTGCAGTATACCAGGCTTCCCTATCCTCCTCTATCTCTCAGTTTATTCAAGTTCATGTAAACATTATCCTGCATTTTTAAAAATAAGCTATCAAAGAATTGCATTTGAATCATAAATAATTCCCAAATTTGTACATCCTTCTGTCATGTTTTCTGGTATGCATATTTGCCTGGTTGACATCTTTCTCTTGTCAACCCTTGAGACCACAGGAAACCCTGGATAAGTGCTCTGATAATGTTTTCTATTGATAAAATATGTTGAAGTTATACAAATTCAAGATTTTACTAGTGGACACAGCATGAACTATAAGTCACTAAATGTTACCAAGCTACCGATACAAGAAGCTCTCTTCCTTATCCATGTATTCTTGGGGTATGTATTGCGAACCATGTCACTTCCTAGAATTAAACATCACCTGTGGAATCACTGGGGTATTCTGAAAATACCTGTTCACTCACTGAAGACTTAAAGGAATGGAGTGAGTGTGTCAGGACCACGAACTGTGGTCTGAAAAGCCAGGAGTGAGGCCTCTATGTTCTAGTCTATGAGCACGTGAAATTAGATGTGGTCAAAGTCAAGTCTGATGCTGTGAATAACAGTATTGAATAGAAACCTGGAATGTTAGGTCCATGAATCAAGGTAAATTGGAAGTGGTCAAACAGGAGATGGCAAGGCTGAACATCAACATTTTGGGAATCAGTTAACTAAAATGGATGGGATTGAGCGAATTTATATTATATCCACCATCATATCTACTACAGTGGGCAGGAATCCCTTAGAAGAAATGGAGTAGCCCTCATAGTCAACAAAAGAGTGTGAAATGCAGTACTTGGGTGCAATCTCAAAAATGACAGAATGATCTCAGTTCATTTCCAAGGCAAACGATTCAATATCACAGGAGTCCAAGTCTATGCCCCAACTACTAATGCCAAAAAAGATGAAGTTGACTGATTCTATGAAGACCTAAAGACCTTCCAGAATTAACACCAAAAAAGATGTCCTTTTCATCATAGGGGACTGGAATGCAAACGTCAAGAGATACCTGGAGTAATAGGCAAGTTTGGCCTTGGAGTACAAAATGAAGCACGGCAAAGGCTAACAGAGTTTTGCCAAGAGAACACACTACACTGGTCATAGCAAACACCCTCTTCCATCAACACAAGAGATGACTCTATACATGGATATCACCAAACTGTCAATAGTGAAAACAGACTGATTATACTCTTTGCAGCTGAAGATGGTGAAGCTCTATACAGTCAGCCAAAAACAGACCTGGAGCTGACTATGGTTCAGATCATGAACTCCTTATTGCAAAATTCAGGATCAAATTGAAGAAAGTACAGAAAACCATTAGGTCATTCAGGTATCACCTAAATCACATCCCTTATGATTATACAGTGGAAGGACAAATAGATTGAAGGGGTTGGATCTAGTAGGCACAGTGCCTGAAGAACTATCGATAGAGGTTTGTAACAGTGTACAGGAGACGGTGACCAAAATCATCCCAAAGAGAAAGAAATGTAAGAAGGCAAAATGGTTATCTGAGGAGGCCTCACAAAGAGCTAAGAAAATAAGAGAGGAGAATGGAAAAGATACACCAACTGATTGCAGAGCTCCAGAGAACAACAAGGAGAGATAAAAAAGCCTTGTTAAGTAAACAGTGCAAAGAAACAGAATAACATGATAGGGAAAAATAGAGATCACTTCAAGAAAATTAGAGATACCAAGGGAACGTTTCATGCAAAGATGGGTAGAATAAAGGACAGAAATAGTATGGACCTAACAGAAGCAGAAGATATTAAGGAGACGTGGCAAGAATACACAGAAGAAATATACAAAAAGCATCTTCATGACCCAGATAACCACAGTGGTGTGATCACTCACCTAGAGCCAGATATCCTGGAGTGTGAAGTCAAGCAGGCCTGAGGAAGCATCACTACTAACAAAGCTAGTGGAGGTGATAGAGTTCCAGCTGAGGTATTTAAATTCTAAATGATGATGCTATTAAAGTACTGCACTCAATATGCCAGCAAACTTGGAAAATTCAGCAGTGGCCAGATGACTAGAAAAGGTCAGTTTACATCCTGATGCCAAAGACGGTTCAGGCTACTGCACAATTGCACTCATTTCACGTAATAGCAAGGTAATGCTCAAAATCCTCAAGCTAGGCATCAATGGTACATGAAGCAAGATGCATTTAGAAAAGGCAGAGGGACCAGAGATCAAATTGCCAACATCCACTGGATCATAGAAAAGCAAAGGAAAACCAGAAAAACAACTTCTGCTTCATTGACTACCCCTTTGACTGTGTGGATCACAACAAACTGTGGAAAATTCCTAAAGAGATGGGAATACCAGACCACCTTACCTGCCTCCTGAAAAATCTGTATGCAGGTCAAGAAGCAAAAGGTAAAACTGGACATGGAACAACAGACTGGTTCCAAATCGGGAAAGGAGTACGTCAAGGCTGTATATTGTCACCCTGCTTGTTTAATGTATGTGCAGAGTACATCGTGCGAAATGCCAGGCTGGATGAAGCACAAGCTGGAATCCAGATTGCCAGGAGAAATATCAACAGTCTCAGATATCCAGATGATACCACTTTAATAGCATAAAGAAGGCTGAGCACCAAAGAATTGGTGCTTTCAAACTGAGGTGCTAAAGAAGACTCTTGAGAGTCTCTTGGACAGCAAGGAGATCAAACCAGTCAATCCTCAAGGAAGTCAAGCCTGAATATTCACTGGAAGGTCTGATGTTGAAGCTCCAATACTTTGGCCACCTGATGTGAAGAGCCAACTCATTGGATAAGACTCTGATGCTGGGAAGGATTGAGGGCAGGAGGAGAAGAGGGAAACAGGATGAGACTGTTGGATGGCATCACTGACTCAATGTAAATGAGTTTGAACAAGCCCTATGAGATAGTGAAGGACAGAGAAGCCTTGCATGTTGCTGTTTATGGGGATGCAAAAGTCAGACATGACTGAGCAATTGAAGAACAACAATAGCAATGTAGGGAAGGGGATAAATGAAAAGAAAAACATATTCCTATTATTAAAGTCAAATTTTGGGGAGCAGAGACAAGATGGCATGTTAGAAATACTTGAGTTCACTTCGTCTCTTGAAAGCCCCCAAATCACAACTAACTGCTGAACAACCATCAACAATAAAGATTCAAACCTTCCAAAAAAGATATTCTACACTCAAAGACAAAAAAGAAGTCACAGTGAGACAGTAGGAGGAGTCATTTCATGATACAATCAAATCCCATACTCTCCAGGTGGATGAACCACAAACTCGAAAATAATTGTATTGCAGAAGTTCTCCCATGGGAGTGAGAGTTCTGAGACCCTCATCAGGATCCCGAGCCTCGGGTCTGGCATCACCAAGAGGAAACCCCAGAGCATTTGGCTTTAAAGACTCATAGGGCTTGATCTTATGAGCTCCATAGGAATGAGGGAAACAGAGACTCCATTCAAGGAGGGTGCACACAAGCTGTCATGTGCACTGGGGTCCAGGGCAAAGCAGTGACTCCACAAGAGTTGGCCAGACCTACCTGGGGTCTTAGAAGATCTCCTCAGGAGGTGGGGGTCGATGGTGGCTCACTGTGAGCCAAGGACACTGGTGGCAGAGGCCCCGGGAATACTCATCAAAGTGAGTGCTCCCAGAGGTCGCCATTTTGGCACTGAGATAGCCCCATTAACAGTAGTGCAGGCTCAAGTACTGGGACCTCTCAGGCTGAACAACCAACAGAGTGGGAACACAGTCCTTCCTATCAGCAGACAGGCTGACTATAGTTGTCCTGAGCCAATAGCCACCTTTAAACACACCCCTTGACACAGCCCACCCACAGGTGGGCAGGACCAGTCCCTCCTACCAGCACAAGCCAATGGACCAAAGTCACCTGTTCAGCTGATTTTTTCCCGCAGAAACTCTACAGGCCAGAAGGGAGTGGCATGATGCATTTCAAATGATGAAAGAGAAGAACTTATAACCAAGAACACAATACAGCAAGGCTGTTGTTCAGATCCAATGGAGAAATCAAAAGCTTTACAGACAAGCAAAAGCTAAGAGAATTCAGCGATACCAAAACACTTTCCAACAAATACTAAAAGAACTTCTCTAGCTAGGAAAGAAGAGGAACAATGAGGAACAAGAAAAATACAAACAGGAAGGCTAAATGATAAAGGCAAACATAGAATAGAAGTAGAAAATCATACACATACAAATATGATATCAAAACCAGCAACTGTGAGAATAGAGATCAAATGCAGGATATTGGAAATGCATTTGAAATTTAGAGATCACAATGCTATAATATTAGAAATCAACTACAAGGGAAAAAAACCTATAAAAACACACAAACACATAGAAGTTAAGCCACATGTTACTAAACAAAAATTGGGTCATAAAGAAATCAAAGATTAAATAAAAAATATGTAGACGCAAATGAAAACAAAACATGACTCAAACAGCAGTTCTAAGAGTTTATAGCAATAGAAACAAGAAAACAAGAAAAATCTCCAAGAAACAATTTAGCTTTACACCTAAGAATAGCTAGAGAAAGAACAAACAAAACCCAAAGTTAGTAGAAGAAAAGAAACCATAAATATCAGAGCAGAAATAAGTGAAATAGAAATGAAGAAAACAATAGAAAGATCAATGAAGCTAAAAGCTGGTTATTTGAAAAGATAAACATAATTGATAAACCTTCAGCCAGACTCATAAAGAAAAAAAACAGGTGAGGGCTCAAAATAATATAATTAGAAAGGAGAAGTTTAGAGTGGACATCACAGAAATACAAAGGATCATAAGACACTACTCTGAGCAATTATAAACCAACAGAATGGACATCCTAGAAGAAATGGACAAATTCTTAGGAACAATCTTCCAAGACTGAACTGGGAAGAAATAGAAAATATGAACAGAAAGATCACAAGTACTGCAACTGAAACTATGATTAAAAGACTCCTGACAAACATGAAAGTCCAGAACCAGATGTCTTCACAAGTAATTTCTATGAAACTATTAGAGAAGAGTTAACACTATGCTTCTAAAACCACTCCAAACAGTTGCAGAGGAAAGACCACTACCCAGCTGATTCTACAAGGCCTCCATCACCCTGATACCAAAATCAAACAAAGATACCACAAAAAAAGAAAATTACAGGCCAATATTACTGATTCACATAGATACAAATATCCTCAACAAAATATTAGTAAACCAAATTCAGCTATACATTAAAAGGATCATAATCTTAATCAAGTAGGATTTATCCCAGGGATGCAAGTATTTTTCAATATCAAAAAACAGTGTGATAAACCACATCCACAAATTGAAGAACAAATTTCATGTGGTCATCGCAATAGATGCAGCAAAGGCTTCTGGCGGGAGATCAACACACAATAATGATAAAAACTCTCAAGAATATGGATGCAGAGGGAACCTTCCTCAATATAACAAAAGCTAAATATAACAAACCAATAGCTGATATCATACTCAACAGTGAAATATTGAAAGCATTTCCTCTAAGATCAGGAACAAGACAAGGATGTCCACTCTTGCCACTTTTATTCAACACAGTTTTGGAAGTCCTAGCCATGGCAATCAGAGAAGATGAAGAAATAAAATGAATCCAAATTGGAAAAGAAGTAAAACCGTCACTGTTTGCAGATGACATGATACTATACATAGAAAATCCTAAAGATGTTACCAGAAAACTACAAGAACTCATCAATGAATTTCGGAAAGTTCCAGGATACAAAAATAATACACATAAATCTCTTGCATTCCTTTACACTAACAATGAAAGATTAGGAAGAGAAATTATGGAAACAATCCCATTTACCATCAAAAAGTTCACAGTGGATAAATGTTGGAGAGGGTGTGAAGAAAAGGGATCCATTCTTTCCACACTGTTGGTGGGTATGTACATTTGGTACAGCCACTATGGAGAACATTATGAAAGTTCATTAAAATAACTAAAAATAGAGCTACCATATGATCCAGAAATCCCACATCTGGGCATGTATCTGGCAAAAACCATAATTCAAATAGACACATGCACTGCAATGGTCACTGTGGTAGTTCTTACAATATCCAAGACCTGGAAGCAATCGAGATGTCCATTGAGAGAGGAATGATCAAAAAGATATGTTGTAAAGGAACTAATTAATGCCATTTGAAGTAACATGGATGGATCTAGAGATTATAATTTTAAACAAAGTAAGTCAGAGAAAGACAAATATGAGATCACTCATATGTGTAATCTAAAAAAAATGATAGAAAAATTTATATATAAAACAGAAACAGACTCACATATTTTGAAAACAAATTTAGGTTGGTTATCAAAGGGAAAAGTGGGAAGATGAATAAATTAGGAATATGGGATTAACATATACACACTGCTGCTGCTGCTGCTGCTAAGTCGCTTCAGTCGTGTCCGACTCTGTGCGACTCCATAGACGGCAGCCCACCAGGCTCCGCCGTCCCTGGGATTCTCCAGGCAAGAATACTGGAGTGGGTTGCCATTTCCTTCTCCAGTGCATGAAAGGGAAAAGTGAAAGTGAAGTCGCTCAGTCGTGCCCGACTCTCAGCGACCCCACGGGCTGCAGCCTACCAGGCTCCTCCGTCTATACCATATATAAAATAATCAACAGCCTACTGTGTATAACACAGGATACTCTACTCAATTTACCATAACCTAATGGGAAAAGAATCTGAAAAAAATGGATACGTGTGTGTGTGTGTGTGTGTGTATATATATATATGTCTGAATCATTTTTCTGTACACTTGAAAGTAACACAACAAAATAAATCAACTATAGTCTAAAATAAAAATTAAATTATAAAAAAATAAAGGAATGGAATGTGAAAATCAGTTTCCCTGTCCTTGAATCAAGTTCACATTTTTGTATTTTCCTTTTATATGCATTACCTTCTCCTTTTCTCTTTGACTTTTCTTTTTCTTGTCAGAAAGCAATGGTTGAACTTTTCTGAACCTGTTCTTTCCAAATACTCAAGCAGCCCTTGTTTCAGGTTACATTAGTAGGTCCTCTTGTGTTATCTATAATAACAAACCATGGTCTTCAAGGATTATTTATGTTTGTAGTTATATGACATAGGATACAAATTTTGATTGGAATGGGGGAAAGATGGAATAACCTTACCATTTCTGTTTACCTTTATGTCCAACAATTTTGATGCTGTTTATGCTTTATAAATAAGTGTACTCATATTTTATTCCAAATTAATTGTACTTGGCTATATAGTAATATGCTCATGAATTCATGGCATGCCAATTTAGTTACATACACTATTTAAGGTACTTGAGAGAGAGAAATAAATCAGATGCTTTCTCTCCTCCAGGTTAGCTCATTGTCTTCAAATTTATAGAACACTTATCACATCATGTTATCATTATGTGTCTCTAAGCAGAAGCATTGTATATCATGAGAAGATACAGGATAGAGCAACTAGCCCAGTCCAGGGAACAGAGAAGTCTTCCTTGACAGAGTATACTGTTTCAGTAGCAGCTTCTATTTATGTAACAATTTCTGGCTGACAAAATGTAGTCTCATTTGGTCATTTTGAAAATGTCTGTGGCAGAGAGATTATCCATTGCTATGTTTTGCACTTCATAAATTAGGTGTATGACACTTTATAAAACTAGTTTAAGATCACAAAAAGGACAATACAAGGAGAATTTAGCCTACATTTTCTGTATAGGTAGGAGTACAAAATTCTTCTCTTGTGCCATGTCTAGAAGCCATCTCTCCACGCTTTTCTAGACTCCATGCTTTTATCATGGCTAAAGATAATTCTACCTCTCAGAGGCCCTTACCTAAATGAAAACTGAAGTAAAATAATACCCAGAGGCGCTGCTGAGAAGTTCTTAGCATTGATAGTAGGTGCATTCTAAAGAAAGACTGGGCAACTTCCACCCATTTTTCGTTCATTTACTTTGTACTCACTGTAAGATCATCGTCTACTTCTTTATATGCACCCTGACATCCCCCTTAACAAAACAAACATTCTGTCCTGTGCTTCAGCATGTCCTCTCTGTTATTACTTCCCCTAGTGAACTGGTAACATTATTTTTTCATTTTGGGTAAATGTATACTTCTGAAGAAAGCCTAGAGGGAGATCTAATTCCAGTATAGAATAAAGACAAAAAGACAAGCTGGCCATTATAGCTCTATGCCTGACTAGAGAAATGCATCAATCATTTTCTAAGTAGATGAGTAAAAATATATAAAAATTTAGTTGAAAGAAGTGTACTTAGTATCTGTTTATGCAACTCTTTAACCCTCTGAAGATTCATTATATCCCTGTTGGAGGAAGAGAGAGCCAAATAGCTGAGAGCTGTAACTGACTGGGCAGGTGGCAGTCTTTACTTTAAGCTTTATAGACACCTGTTTTTGAAATTGGACACCAGTATTTCATATTCCTTTTTATGCAACATCCTCATGTCTGTATTCTTACTCATAATACCCAGAGATTTCACCCTCTGGAATATTAGGTTTTTAATCATGGAACCTGTCATCCTGAACTGTCACTGAACAGTTGGGTTGAATGTCACCCCCACTCTAGAAGAGAGATTAAATGCCATTTCAACACAAGTGCTAAGTGTCTGGGGCAGTACAGGTATTTCTCAGTGGCTGACAGAATGATGTGACTATAGATTGCCTAAGTGAAACAGATTTGATAGAACAGTTTCAATTATTTACCCAAAGAAAGATTTTGGACCAAATGCAGCCTCATCAAATGCAGTTCACTGAGTTTGAAAGCAGATGTAAATGTAGTGGAACCAAGAACTGCAGGCCATGTAATTTGAAAATGTTCATCATCCAATATACTTGGAAAACTATAGACAGGGGCTAGCCTTGTTGAATAAGCCATGAGTAAAATACTGTAGTTTGGGCTTAAACTCAAAGGAAGGATAAATTATCACTGTTGTGCTTTGCTTTAAGAATGAAATTATATGCATGATGTGGCAATGTAATAAATAATTCACATATGTTCTTAGGGCAAAATTTTCTTTTTCCCTAAATTAATTAGGTACAAAGATAAAACTAGACATATTTTCTCTAATTTCTTTACCTATCTTGACTTTGATTAATAATTATTTTCTCCTATTTCAAAAGATGCCTTTAATTATTTAATCACTCAACAGATATCTGTGAATGCCCAATAGTTGTTTGTCCTCCATAGAAAATATACCAACACTAACATACTGGTGATAATGGTAAGAACCACCTAGATTAATAAATGGTTGTCTTCCTTCCTTGAGAATAAAATGAGCTGAGTGAACTTACCAATAAATTCTAAAATAGCAAAGAATGTGAAAGAAAACTATCTATCATAGCCTGCTATTAGCATGAATATCAGCTAGTATCACATTATTCATCACAGGAAAATTCCTGAGTTGCTTTTCACTTCTAAATAAATAAGCTAAGTAAAGATTCTTTAGGTTCCACTGAGCTAAAGTCTTTTAATTTATTAAATGGTATCAATCCACAAATCCAACATTCCCCAGGATTGTCATCATTAAATGCATAGTTATAAACACTGGGACTAGGTCATGAAGGAATAATTTGAAAACAGCAAAAGAAACACTTGCTTCTACTCTGACCTCCCAAAACTTAGAATAACTGCCATAGGTGAAAATTTACCACAGCCTAAGAAACAAAACAAACTCCCTAATCTACTACACCTATGGCCAATTCATGTGAACGTACGGCAAAAACCATGACAATAGTGTAAAGTAATTAGCCTCCAATTAAAATTTTAAAAAGATGTGAGAGCCCAAAGTGTACATGTATTACTATTGATATAAAGATGGTGCCCAGCATCACTGCCTGCACACTGTCCAGGTTCACCAAAAATATGCTGTTGCACTCAGGATATAGGTGCTCTTCTATATTGCCAATGGGGATGCAAAGGCTTCTATGCCTATTGAAGGAAATGTGGTACTATCTAACAAAACCACATATGTGTTTCTCTTTTTTTTCAATGACCCAGCTTTTGGAAATTGATCTTGAAGATATATCACACCAACAATGCAAAAAATATATTTGCACACATATATAGGCCCACAGACATAGAAAATAAACTTATGGTTACCAAAGGGAAGGAGGGGAGGCATAAATTAGGAGTTTGGGATTAACATATACACCCTACTATATATAAAACAGATCACCAACAAGAACTTACTGTATAGCACAGGGAACTATACTCCATAGTTTATAATAACATATAAGGATAAAGAATCTGGAAAAAATAGATATATATGTATGTATAACAGCCTGTTGTCAGGCTTTTGAGAATAATAAACATCATTTTCCCAATGCTGAGAAAGATTGAAGGCGAGATGATAAGGCAGTAATAGAGGATGAGATGGTCGTAGAGCATCACTGACTCAGTGAACATGAGTTTGAACAAACACTGGGAGATAGTGAAAGACAGGGAAGCCTGGAATGCTGCAGTTTGTGTTGCTGGGAACCAGGGTTATCATTGTGAAAACAGACACATTCAAATATAGAATAGGAGACAGTATTTCTACAGATTGGAATTGAAGGATTGGTATGAACTCATTTCTTAAAATACACATTTGTATTTGCATATGTATATCTATATGTGCATATAAATATTACATATTATATTACATATATACTAATGCATGTATTTCTTAGATAAGTCCACCAAGTTGGCCAAGAAGTAAAGATACCTAAGAGCAGTGAGCATACCTTGTGCTGAAGTCTTAGTCTCTAATACTATTCCTCACTAAAAAGAATGAAGACTTCAGAGAAAAGGCTTATTGCAGTGTTGGGACAGAGTAGGTACAAGATGATAAGGCTCATTTTGCTATATCAAAGCAAAGGAAGTCCCCCAAAAGATGATCAGATAATGACACAAGGACATAGAAGCCAGCTTAAAGGGGCTCCAATGAATCAATTTAGGACAGTTTGGACATCAAAATAATTAAGAACAATAAAATAATCACAGAAAAATAGGATTTCATATCCTTACCACATATGAATAAGATGAATAAGCACATAAGTAAACAGTGTAGAATGGAGGCTTCTTGCTTACAACAGAAGGTAATAGTTTCCTGACAAAGGCAGAATATAATCATTATTTTATAACCATCAGGCTAAATTAGATCAAGCAAAATTCATCAATGAATGCTGAAGCAAGGAAAAATTTTGATGATAATGAAGATATGTACATGGACTTTCAATATCTCCCCATGGACTGCTTATTAGTTACAAGAAGAAAAAACAATAATTACACTGTGAGAAAATCAAATAACACTTGGAGCAGGTGGATCACAATGAACATAACTAACAAGAGACAGATGGTTATATGTGGCTCCAGAAGTGATGCCTGGAGAAGGACACAACTTAACTATTCAATATTCCAGGAGAGAATGCAGATTCTTAGTTTAATCATGAGGAGTAAAAGTCACTCAGTCATGTCTGACTCTTTGAGACGCCATAGACTATATAGTCCGTGGAATTCTCCAGGCCAGAATACTGGAGTGGGTAGCCTTTCCCTTCTCCAAGGGATCTTCCCAACCCAGGGATCGAACCCAGGTCTCCCACATTGCAGGCAGATTCTTTACCAGCCGAGCCACCAGGGAAGCCCTTAATCATGAGGAAATATTAGCCAAATACACAATGAGAAGCATTTTTTCCCCAAAAGGAGAGGTTATATTCTTCAAAATATGTCTATATAGATAGGGCAAATATTTATATAAAGAATAAAAGGCTATTCTGTGTATCATTTTTATTTTCACAAAGTTTTGTTGCCTTGATATAATTTCTAAATCAAAATTTAACAAAAAATTATAGTCTGGCAGTCAACACTTCCTGTTCACAAGAATAAGCAACAAGAGAGGATTTTCCTTCACTGAACGAATTTCTCTTTGTTGACAGGAGAAGAAAACCAGAATGATCTGAGATTAAAGACAAACCCATCTGCCCAAGAGTAAGAAATAATTAAAAAAACTGAAAAATGAGACTTGAACAAAGCTATATATTTAAGCTAATTGAGAAGAATAATTTAGGAAATTTCTGATTAATACTGTGGCTAGAAATTTTTGAAAAGATGTTAAAATTTTCATAGATATTACATAAACAGAGTAATCAGAGGATAAGGATGTAATTCATGGAAATCCAACATATGTTTGTCAAAATTAAACAGTTTAATAGGAGACCTGGAAGATAGACTCAAGCAAATCTTTTAATATCAAACGACAAAATTTCAGAGATGAAAAACCTAAGAGAAAACTTAGGACACATGATGCGATACAAGAAACACGAAATTTAACCTTCTTCTAATAGCTTTCCCAAAAGGGAGCACGAAGAAAGTTAAGACGTATGTTTGGGAGAAGAACTCAAAGAAATAACAAAAAATTTCCTCTATCTGAAGAAAGTTTCATAACCTTGCAGACATCTACAGAATGCCTAGCACAATGAATGGCAAAAATCCATATCCAGACCTATCACAGTGAAAATGCAGAACACAAGGAGAAAAGAAGATAATGAAATCTTCAGAGAGAGATATCGAACAAAGAATATACAGATTTCATATAGCAGACATAAAATCTTTCATAAGATATTAAATTAGCAAAAGATGCCAGAATACAATATAGCATTGCCTTCAATGTTTCAGGAGAAATAACCTTGTATCCATTCACCCTTAAATCATCAAATAAAACATGGGACGATAGTTGTATTTTTTTAACAATTTACCTCCTTTGAATCAATTTTGAAAGCTCAGCTTCAGCAAAACTGAAAATGAGAATTTAAGTAAGAGTGTTTCAAGAGACTTGAATAAGAAACAACAGTTAAACTAGATCAGAAATCAAAATGAACTTCAAGATTGTTTCCATGCATAAGTTCAAGAAAATAAGTTTATGTTCAGAAACAAAGTAGTTACATTATACAGAAGTACAACTTTCTTTAACCAGTAAGAAAACATAACAAATAAGTAGAAACTCTAGGTAAATGAAAAACCTATGCAGTACATTTGTGGTCTAACCTTAGAAAAACAGGACACAAATACATAGTTTTAATACAGGAGGGCAGTTATATGAATTATAATAAAATGCGCAGTTGTGTAAACCAACTCCACATTCAATATACGGAATGTTCCTTCACACCCGAATTACTCACTCATCCTGTCCAGTTTTAGTCAACTACTTTCCCACTCTTAATGTCTAGAAAACACTGATCTATGCTTTTCTCTGAAAGATTTGCCTTTTTTAATTATGCTAAGTGAAGTAAATCAGACAGAGAAAGACAAATAGTGTATGATATCACTTATGTGTAGGGGTCTAAATTTTTTTTTTTTCAACCCAACATACTCATAGAAAAGTGATTAGGCTGTGGGTGGGGGGTGGGGGAACTGGAGGAAGGTGGTCAGGAGGAATACACTTCCTGTTATAAGATACATAAGTACAAGGGTGATAATGTATAACATGACGCCTATAGGTATAGGTAACAAACACTACTCTGTGATATATAGGGAAGTTGTTTAGAGAGCAGATCCTAAGAGTTATTGTCACAAGGAGATTTTTCCATTATTATTCTCTCTATGAGATGATGGACGTTAACTAAACCTATTGTCGTAATCATTTCACAATACATGTAAATCAAGTCATCATGCTGTACACTTTAAACTTATCCAGTGATGTGTGTCAATTATTTCTCAATGAAACTGGAAAAATTGCCTTTTCCTGGACTTTGTATAAACTCAGTCATAGAATATGTAGCCTTTTGGGTCTGACTTCTGTCACTAACCATAATGTGTTATTGCAGATAATAAGAGCCTATTCTTTTCCTTGCTCTATAGGATGGACATACCACATAATTCATCTATCCATTCACCAGCTGAAGGACTTTCTCGTTGTTTCAAGTTACTAGGAATTGTGAATAAAGCTGCTAAAATATTTGCATACCAGTTTTGTGTGTGTACAAATTTTATTTCCCAAACGATTAATGATGCTGAGCATTTTTTTGTGTTTATTTGCCATTTGTATGACTTTGATGAAGTGTCTGTTAAAATAGCTTGTCCATTTTTATTGGATTGTTTTATTATTGTTAAGTTTTGAGAGTTCTTTATGCTGAATACAAGTCCTTGGTCACATATGTGACATGTAAGTCTTTTCTCCTAGTATTTGGCTTATTTTTCTTTCACTTAATAGTGTCTTCCAAAGAGCAAAACATAATTTTATAAAATCTAATTTTTCCTTTTTTGTATCTAATAATTGTTCCTCTAACCCAGGTATCTAAGTATTTTCCCCAATCTTTTCTAAAAGCGTTACAGCAGCACCTTTTACATTTTATTGTTGTTCAGTCACCAAGTCGCGTCCGACTCTTTGCAACCCCATGAACTGCAACACACCAGGCCTTTCTGTCCTTCACCATCTCCTGAAGTTTGCCCACATTCATGTCCATTGCATCAGTGATTTACATTTAGCTCTGTGATCAATTTCAAGCTAATCTCAGTATAAAATTGAAAGCATAGAGTTAAGGTTCACTCAGAGATTGAGAATATTAAGAATGATATCAGACCATGAGTTCTAGAGATGACTATGGAAAAGTTTGAGAGACTGAGGAGAGATGGAGGTTTTATTTGGATTAAATAGTGGAAGAGAGTCATAGGAAAATAAGAATCCTGTGGTGAGTGACCACATGGTGTGTTGTATTTCTTGTATTCACTGTGTAAACTATGAAGTGAAGCAAAGGTATTGATGGTCTTTTCTAGACATTCATGTGTAAGGTGATGAGCATTCAGATACTCTAGAATCAGTTCATGTGACACCCAGGTCATTTCTGCCATGCCTAAGTCCTCTGCCTGAAACTTCAGTCTCTCCTTTTACTTCCTAGCTAGAAGAGTTATAGAAAGAGCTTGAGTCATTCTTTTGGTTATTGCCAGATGGGTATTACCTTGATTGCACCATTAACTGCAGAGAAGCCCTACATGATAGAGTTTGCAAAAATAGACCCATAGAGGCTCTTTGTTCCTCGGTGGTTAACTTCAGGGCATGGTCACACTCTACAACAGCACAGGTGTTAAGCCTCTGAGGGATGGATTTTGATCAGGTGGCAATGGAGTACAAGAGATCTAGCAGATGAATGCATCTCTTTCCTACCCCTGGTTCAGAATATTCAAACTACTATGTAATGCAATAGTTTCTTGTAGCCTTTCTGAAGATATTCCATGAGGCAGTACAATCAGTTGCATTTACCTCGACTAGCTAGCTAGGTAAATATCTTCATGTATTTGCTCTCCCTTCTTCCCTGCCATACTCCCCTTTCTCCCACACAACTGATTCTCTGGGAGTGCATTCTCTGATAAAGGGTTAGCATGTAAACATTTGCTTCATACTCTGTGTTCTAGAAAACACAGACAAAATTAGTGAGTGATGGAAGAGAAGAAAGTCTTTTCATCAAGAGTGAAGGAGTTCCCTAGAAACTTATTTAATCTCTTACCGAAAAGGGCTGTTGAAGGGTCTGGACCATAGCCTCTGGAAATCTCAGTTCAGTTCAGTCATTCAGTCATGTCCAACTCTTTGCCACCCCATGTACTGCAGCACACCAGGCTTCCCTGTCCATCACCAACTCCCAGAGCTTGTTCAAACTCATGCCCATTGAGTTGGTGATGCCATCCAACCATCTCATCCTCTGTCGTGTCCTTCTCCTCCTGCCTTCAATCTTTCCCAGCATCAGGATCTTTTCCAATGAGTAAATTCTTCCCATCAGGTGGCCAAAGTATTGGAGTTTCAGCTTTAGCCTCAGTCCTTCCAATGAATATTCAGGGCTGATTTCCTTTAGGATTGACTAGTTGAATCCCCTTGCATCCCAAGGGACTTTCAAGAGTCTTCTCCAACACCCAAGTTCAAAAGCATCAATTCTTTGGCACTCAGCTTTCTTTATGGTCCAACTCTCACATTCATACATGACCATTGGAAAAACCATAGCTTTGACTAGACGGAATTTTGTGGCAGAGTAATGTCTCTGCTTTTAAACATGCTGTCTAGTTTGGTCACAGCTTTTCTTCCAAGGAGCAAGCATCTTTTAATTTCATGACTGCAATCACCATCTACAGTGATTTTGGAGCTCCCCAAAATAAAGGCTCTCACTGTTTCCATTGTTTTCCCCATCTATTTGCCATGAAGTGATGGAACTTGATGCCATGATCTTAGTTTTCTGAATATTGAGTGTTAAGCCCACTTTTTCACTCTCCTCTTTCACTTTCATCAAGAGGCTCTTTGTTTTTTTTTCCACTTTCTGCCATAAGAGTGGTGTCATCTGTATATCTGAGGTTATTAATATTTCTCCCAGCAATCTTGATTCCAGCTTCTGCTTCATCCAGACCAACATTTCTCATGATGTACTCTGCATATAAGTTAAACAGGCAGGGGGACAATATACAGCCTTGACGTACTCCTTTCCTGATTTGGAAAGGAGTCTGTTGTTCCATGTCCAGTTCTAACTGTTGCTTCTCGATCTGCATACAGGTTTCTCAAGAGGCAGGTCAGGTAGTCTGGTGTTCCCCTCTCCTTCAGAATTTTCCACAGTTTGTTGTGATCCACACAGTCAGAGGCTTTGGCATAGTCAATAAAGCAGATGTTTTTTCTGGAACTCTCTTGCTTTTCTGATGATCCAACAGATGTTGGCATTTTGAATTCTGGTTCCTCTGCCTTTTCTAAATCCAGCTTGAACATCTGGAAATTCACAGTTCATGTACTGTTGAAGCCTAGCTTGGAGAATTTTGAGCATTACTTTGCTAGGGTGTGAGATGAGTGCAATTGTGTGGTAGTTTGAACATTCTTTGGCATTGCCTTTCTTTGGGATTGGAACGAAAACTGACCTTTTCCAGTCCTGTGGCCACTGCTGAGTTTTCCAAATTTGCTGGCATGTTGAGTGCAGCACTTTAATAGCATCACCTTTTAGGGTTTGAAATAGCTCAGCTGGAATTCTATCACCTCCACTAGCTTTGTTTGTAGTGATGCTTCCTAAGGCACACTTGACTTCACATTCCAGAATGTCTGGCTCTAGGTGAGTTATCACACCATTGTGGTTATCTGGGTCATGAAGATCTTTTTTGTATAATTCTTCTGTGTATTCTTGCCACCTCTTCTTAATATCTTCTGCTTCTCTTAGGTCCATGCCCTTTCAGTCCATTTTTGTGCCCATCTTTGCATGAAATGTTCCCTTGGTATCTCGAATTTTCTTGAAGAGATCTGTAGTCTTTCTCATTCTATTGTTTTCCTCCATTTATTTGCATTGATCACTGAGGAAGGCTTTCTTATCTCTCCTTGCTATTCTTTGGAATCTGCGTTCAAATGAGTATATCATTCCTTTTCTCCTTTGCCTTTATCTTCTCTTTTCTCAGCTGTTTGTAAGGCCTCCTAAGACAAAAGCAGTTTTTGCATTTCTTTTTTTGGAGGATGGTCTTGATTGCTGCCTCCTGTATAATGTCATGAACCTCCATCCACAGCTCTTCAGGCACTTTGTCTATCAGATCTAATCCCTTGAATCTATTTGTCACTTCCACTGTATAATCATAAGGGATTTGATTTAGATCATACATGAATGATCTAGTGGTTCTCTACTTTCTTCGATTTAAGTCTGAATTTTGCAATACAGATTTTATGATCTGAGCCACAGTCTGGAAACTTAGCCAATGGCTATTTGGAGACTGGGAAGCATCCAAGTAAGGGCTTCTTTGGTGGCTCATCTGGTAAAGAATCTGCCTGCAATGTGGGAGACCTGGGTTCGATCCCTGGGTTGGGAAGATCCCCTGGAGAGGAGAACAGCTACCCACTCCAGTATTCTGACCTGGAGAGTTCCATGGACTGTATAGTCCATGGGGTTGCAAAGAGTCACATACGACTGAGTGATTTCACAAGCATCAAAGTGGACAATAGTGTCAGTACATGTCACATGTAACCAGAGGGAGACACAATGATATGCATATATATAGCACACCTTTCTAAAAGAGCAAATTACATTTAGGGAGAAAAACATTACAAAATGGGTAAAGGGGGTGAGACTCATGTCCCACTGGAATGTAAGTTGAAATAAAAGTTCTCCCTAAGAGAAAGAAAAAGTATGCAGTGTAGTTTGGTTATTACTATTTAAATTCTTTGCACATGGAACATTCTCCTGAATAGATCACATACTGGGCCTTAAAGTATGGTAAATTAAAGAAAACTGAAATCATTTCAAGCATTTTTTCCAACCATAACACTAGGAGATTAGAAATCAACTACCAAAAAAACCCAAACACGTGGAGGCTAAACAATATGCTACTAAACAATCAATGGATCACTGAAGAAATCAAAGAGGACATAAGAAAAATACCTAGAGACAAACGAAAATGAAGACACAATGGTCTGAAATCGACGGGTCACAGCAAAAGCAGTTTTAAGAGGGAAGTTTATAGTGACACAATCTTACCTCAGGAAACAAGAGAATTCGCAGATAAACCTAACCTTACACGTAAAGCAACTAGAGAAAGAAGAATAAACAAAACCCAAAGTTAATAGCAGCAAAGAAATCACAAAGATCAGAGCAGAAATAAATGAAACAGCTGAAGAAAACCACAGGAAAGATCAATTAAATTAAAAGCTGGTTCTTTGAAAAGATAAACACAATTGAAAAACCTTTAGTCAGACTCATCAAGAAAAAAAGGGAGAGGGTTCAAATCAATGACATTAGAAATGAAAAAGAAGTTACAATGGACACCACAGAAATACAAAGGATAATAAGAGGCTACTACAAGCAACTGTTTGCCAAAAAAAACCACGTTCTTTGACATGCTCTATTTGAGGACATGCCAAGTTTTGTGTAAGAGGATAGTGATATAAAACCTATTTCTGGGAGTAGAAGAGTTGTTAGAAATAAATTTATTCAATGCTAATAATTTCCCCAGAATCATGATAAATATTTTATCAAGGTGTATACTTGACCTATCCTCATCTCATTAACCCTAATACAAAAGTGACTCCTAATGCTAAAAATGTTGATACAGTTATGTTTCTAGAACTACATTCCAGTAAAATTATCATCTATTTGTCCACATTACTTTTCTATACTTGTGAGCAAGGTATGCCATACCTAGCAGCTTAATCCAATACCCACTTGTCAGCTCATGGCCCTTAGGTAACAGGTCTGGACTTGAGGTAGCTGTTCTGATCCTCAGGGTCTTACAAGTGGAAATCAGGTGCCAGCAGGGCTCTGAGGAGGAACTTGCTTGCAAACTCACTCAGGCTGTTAAGAGAACCGGCTTCTCATGGCTATAGGCTTACGGTCCTGTTTTCTTGCTGAATGTTGGCTGAGGTGATTTCAGATCTAAGAGGGTACTCATATTCCTTGCTACTTGTTTTCCACTCCAGCTTCAATATTTGAAGTTTCAAAGCCAGTTCAGTTCTTTAAGTGCTCACCTGATTAGGCCAGGACCAAGGGAATGGCAACCCACTACAGTATTCCTGCCTGGAGAATTCCATGGACAGAGGAGCCTGGCGGGCTACAGTGCATAGGCTCACAAAAAGGCAGACATGAATGAGTAACTACACTTTCACTTTCAAGGAGGATAATTGTTGTTGTTCAGTCACTCAGTTGTATCCAACTCTTTGTGAACCCATGGACTGTAGCATTCCAGGCTTTCCTGTCCTTCTCTATCTCCAAGAGTTTGCTCAAGTTCATGTCCATTGAATTGATCATGCCATCCAACCATCTCATCCTCTGTTGCCCCCTTCTCCTCCTGCTCTCAATTTTTCCCAGCATCAGGCTCTTTTCCAATGAGTCAGCTCACTGGATAATCTTCCTTCACAAATCATATCACAAGTGTGAGATGTCAACACATTTACAGGCCCATCCACACTCAGGATGGAGGAGACTGGAAAAGAATGTGAGTCCCTGGGATCACCTTAGAATGTGACCTACTACCCTGAGTCATATAGGCAGGGCACTGAAGCAAAAGCATTATTTTTTATAAGTTCATTTAGAGCAAAGAGAAATTCATTTCAAGTTTTCTAAAGCCCTTTGAGAATACTGGGGGTGAATCATACCTAGTGAGATTCCACCGCTGTGGGGCAGTCTCAGTGGGAGCCTAAACTGCATTGCCTTTGTAGTTCAGAGAAGAAGATGGGTCATGTAAAAATAAATAGAAGATAATTCAAGTATAAGGTAAAGCATGTAAATGAAGTTAGAAAAATAAAAACTCATTGTCTTTTGTGTTTCTTCTCTCTTGATTCCTTCCATTCTACTTTTCTGAGGCTTCCTGAGATTTGACATCTCTCTCCTTCAAAAGTATGTCTTTTATTGAACCATCTATGACCAACTCAATTTTAATTGGATAACCACTAAACATGAGTTAAGGAGGGCTTATCAAGATGCTTCCTTTACACCTGCCAAAATAAATATTTTAAAGAGGCCTTGAAAAACTTAATCAGAACACACAAATTTGTAAAATAATGGTGATGATGGAGCTGCTGGTGTTCTATGTAGATTGGAACCTCATTTATTAAATAAACTGGACTCAGCTTGATGCTGGAAGGAAGCAACATTATTCTTTTTTACAACTTCTATTTTTAATCAGCTCTATGGGGTGTATCTTTCCGCCCAGAATGAAATCTAAGACAATCTTGTTGCTCTTCTTGACACCCTCAAATAATATATTAATGGTTCTATTTTTGAAACAATAAAAAAATTCTTCCAGTCCATATAATATAAAAACTACCAACTATCATCCATCTTAAAACTTCTCTCTTGAGCTTTCAGATAATTTGTGATCCAGTTATTACTGCTGTATAACAAATTACTTCAAAATAGATCTGTCTAAAGCAACTATTTTATCTTGCTTATTGCTTTATGGATCAGTAACTTGGGAAAGACTCAGCTGGGCAGTTTTCACTTAGGTTTTTTACACAATTATGGTTATTACTGGCTGGGATAGTAGCCTTCTAAAGGCTCATCTGGATGGATAGGTGTCCAAGATGGCACATTCACACACTGCTGGCAGTTGACACTGCCTGTTTTCTGTGTGCCCAGCTATGGCTGTTGAAAAGGATGCCCACATGTAGCTATTACTTGTGGCTTGAAAACTGGGCAGCTGTTTTGAGTTCAGAGCTCAAAAAAAAAAAAAAAGTAATAGCCCAGAAGACAGCTGAAAGCTGTGTTGCACTTATAACTTAGCCTAGGATGTCATGTAGCTTCACTTCTGCCAAATCCTTTTGATCAAAAAAGCCGGAAGTCACACAATTCAAAGAGACTGGATATCCTACTTCTTGACTATAGGATATCAAAGAAATTTGCAGTCATAGCTTAAAACCATGACAGCTCCTTCTACAAGTAGACATCTTGTCCACCAGAACAACATATATTGGCCTCATGTCAGTGGAAGTTCAGCTGTTTCCCAATGCATCCTGTCTCCTCCCTTTAACCCCATGCACCAAAGTACCAACTGAGGTTAATCTAACCATCCCATGCCTTTTAATTTTACATCTCAACAGATGTTTAGGTATCAATCTACACATTCACAGAAATTCAGAAGCTGCAAAGAGAAATCCTGTAAGCACTTCTCTTGACTTTAGATGATGGAAGAGCATCCTTCTCCCATGATGTATGCTCTGTGTGTGTGTGTGTGTGTGTGTGTGTGTGTGTGTTAGTATGTGTGATTGTGTGTACACTGATGCTACTATACTAGTAATCCTCTCTGAAGAAATCTCAGTAAGAACATTTTTAACCTTCATCTTGACCTTTACTAAGTCAGGCTTGAGTGGTGATGGCTAATTGTCCCCAGACTGGTTCAAAATCTCTTATCATCCTATGGACTAAATCTGGCATTTCTTTGAAATAGAAACAGCATTATATGAGTCATTTCAATATCATATAACAGAACTATACTTCAATTATCCAGGCTTCTTATTTTTTATTTATACAGAAACTTAAAAAAAAAAAATCTAATATGTGTGCACTCAGTCGAATCTGACTCTGCAATTCTGTGGACTGTAGTCCACCAGGTTCTTCTGTCCATGGGATTTCCCAAGGAAAAATACTGGAATGGGTTGCTATTTCCTTCTCCAGGGGATCTTCTCAACCTAGGGATCGATTCTGTGTCTCCTGCGTTGCAGGCAGATTCTTTACCACTGAGCCACCTGAGAAATCCAAAGTATCTAATACTGCCTCTTAATAATACAGCATTTTTGAGCTCTACTAGTTTTCTGGTAACATCTTTAGCATTTTCTATTTATCAATGAATTAAGTAAAATTGCAGAATACACAAAAATATCTTGCATTCAGATATAATAACAATGAAAGATCAGAAAGAGAAATTAAGGAAATAATCTCACTTAACCATCACATCAAAAAGAATAAAATAACCGGAATAAATGTACCTAAAGAGGCAAAGGGGCTTCCCTAGTGGCTCAGATGGTAAAGAATCTGCCTGCAGTACAGGAGACCCAGGTTTGATCCCTGGGTTGGGAAGATCCCTTGGAGAAAGGAATGACAACCCACTCCAGTATTTTTGCCTGGAGAATTCCATGGAGGGTCTGGTGAACTATAGTCCAGGTCACAAAGAGTTGGACATGACTGAGCTAATAACACTTTCACAAGGAGGCAAAAGACCTATACTCTGAAGACTGTAAGACAATGATGAAAGAAATTGAAGACGGCACAAACAAAGAAAATGATATAACATATTCTTGGATTAGAAGAATTAATATTGTCAAAATTACTATACTGTGCAAGGCAATCTATAGATTCAATGCAATCTCTATCAAATTGCCCATGTCATTTTTCACAGAAATAGAATAAAAATCTTAAAATGTGTATGGAAGCAAAAAAACCCCAAATAGCCAAAGCAATCCTGAGAAAGAAAAACAGAGCCGAAGGAATCAGGCTGCCAGACTTCAGACTACACTACAGCCATCAAAACAGTATGGTACTGGCACAAAACAGAAGTATAGACCAATGGAACAAGATAGAAAGCCCAGAAATAAACTAACACACCTTTGGTCAATTAATCTATGACAAATGAGTCAAGAATAAACAACAGAGAAAAGACAGCCTTTTCATTAAATAGTGCTGGGAAAACTGGATAACTCCATATAAAAAGAATGAAATTAGAACATTCTCTAATACCATACACAAAGAAACTCAAAATGGATTAAAGGTCTAGGTGTAAGACTGGACACTATAAAACTTGTACAGTAAAATATAGCCAGTGTACTCTTTAACAGAAATCACAGCAATATCTTTTTGGATCCACCTCCTAGAGTAATGAATTTAAAAATAAAAATTTAAAAAGGCGATCTGATTACACTTAAAAGCTTTTGCACAGCAAAGAAAACCATAAACAAAAAGAAAAGACAACCCAGACAATGGGAGAAAATATTAGCAAATGAAGGAATCAACAAGGGGTTAATCTTCAAAATATACAAACAACTTATGCAGTTCAATATCAAAAACCAAACAGTCCAATCAAAAATGAGCAGTTCTAAATAGACATTTCTCTGAAGAACACATGCAGACAGCCAAAATGCACATGAGAAGATGCTCAATATTACTAACCATTAGAGAAATGCAAATCAAAGCTACAATGAGGTATCACCTCACATCGATCAAAGTCATAATGGCCATCATCAAAAAGTCTACAAACAATAAACGCTGGAGAGGGTGTGGAGAAAAGGGGCCCCTCCTACTCTGTGGATGAGTACATAAATTGGTACAGCCACTATGGAGAACAGTATGCAGGTTCCTTAAAAAACTAAAAATAGAACTATCATATGATCGAGCAATCCCACTCCTCAGAATATATCTTGAGAAAAACATAGTTTGAAAAGATACGTGCACTCCTATCCTCACTGCAGCAGTGTTTACAATAGCCAAAATGCAAAAGCAGATGAATGGATAACAAACAATGTGGTACATAAATGTAATGCAATGTTGCTCAGCCACAAAAAAGAATGAAATAATTCCACTTGCAGCCACATGGATGGACCTAGACATTATCATACTAAGCGTAGTAAGTCAGACATAGACAAGTAACTTGTGATATCATTATGTTGAATTTAATTTAAAAAATGATATAAGTGACCTTATCTGCAAAATGAAAACAGACTCACAGATTTTGAAAACTTGTGATTACCATAGGGGACAAGTTTGGGGGAGGAATAGTTTGGGAGCTTGGGATAGACATACACATACTACTATACATAAAGTAGATAATCAGCAAGAAGCTACTAGACAACAGAGGGAACTCTGCTCAATATTCTATAGTAACCTATATGGGGAAAGAATTGAAGAATGAATATATGTATATATGTATGTGTATGTGTGTGTGTGTATATATATATATATGTATATATATATATATATATAACTGCATGTGTGTATATATATCCATCTATATACAACTTAATCATTATATTGTACACTTGAAACTAATACAACATTGTAAATCAATTACACTGCGATAAGATTTTTTAAAAATACATTTTTATATGAAGAAACCATTGCCTCCAAATTTGTTGCATTTTCTGTCTTCTTCAAAAACAGTTTAAATGTTTTATTTATGCTAGAAATATGTACATGAGCTTCAGCAAGCAAAAGTGAAGGCTGTCAACAATTCAAGTTTTCCAGTGCCAGGAGCTATTTTTTGTTTTCTGCATACAATTTAATTCAGACATTTATCTCCATGAGGCATTTAAGAACACTATTTAACAGCCTTGATTCAGGAGTGGGACATAAGAGAAAGCCCCAGTCTTCTGAACAGGAACACTTCACTCTTTCTGGCCGTGTGCTATGGTCTTTTCTTTGAACTTACAATATGACTCTCTCCTAAAGGAATCTTTTTTTAAAAAAAAAAAAGACCTTTGGAAAACTTCAGTCATATAGTGGTTTTAGTCACCAAGTCGTGTCTCACTCTTGCAACCCCACTGACTGTAGCACGCCAGGCTGTTCTGTCCATGGGATTTCCCAGGCAAAAATACTAGAGTGGGTTGCCATTTCTTTCTCCAGCCAGGAGTTTTAATAGACAGTATCTTAATAGAAGATTAGATGTACTTTTTTTTATTTTTGTTATATTAAGATAAAAGTTTATCAGAGGTCATATAGTATAATAAATGACTCATCATTCTATTGGAGATTTATTTGAAACAGAATAAGCATAGATATTCATATCACTTATATCTTTTCTAAAAATTCAATACAGACTGCACAAGGGATGAAAACAGAAAACAGTCAAAGTGCACTTCACAGCCCCCATCTTTACACCTGCCTAGAGGTTTAGAACATGTGCCAAGGAGACTCCACAGTTTATGTTGATCGCATTAGCCCCTTGATACCTAAAGTCATCCATATGTTAGAGTAGTTGGTTTAGAATAACTTGGTACTAATAAATAAAAAAATATATGCAAGAAATATTTTTCAAACTTTAATTTATCTAGAATGTGTATCATTTAATATGCAAGAACTATGAAATGATTCCCAGAAAGGAATTCCCACTGAGTAACTTTAAAACTCTTGCAAAGCAATGGAAAACATATTCAAGCTAAATGACAGAACACTTTCCTCTTGGGTTCCTAAACTGATATTAATAATGTGACATTGGACATGTATGAATAATTTTTAGTGTTGCTCCATGCAGTAAACTTTATATAAGAGAAAGAGGTATGATTCTATTTTCCAGAGATTTGACTCTAGAGGATGACACACTATTGATAGCTCATAAAGCCGAATGCTTCTGCTGATGGTCATAGGCCTCTGGAGAACAGGCAGAGGTTGCTATTATCATCTAGCAGGCAGATTTGATCATCATCAGTCTCCTTTTCTAACAGCTTGTCAGAATGATGGAACAGATTCCTACAGAGCAGTTCCCTTAAACCTTCAAGAGGACCACAGTTGGGAGATCCATTTGAAAAGAGAGAAATCTTGTAGCTGTTGCCATTGTGAAGTAGCTAAGTATCACTTTCATTAACTTCAACCCTACTGAACACTATTATATCATGGTGTGCATATTCATGGCCATCAAAATTATTGTATCACAATATAACCATGCCAGAGTCCATTATTATTTCATGAATAGAATTGTGCTGCACAGAGACAGCAGGAAAGAAAGAAAGCTTCTATTTGCTAAGACTGGTAAAGAAAGGTTCCCAGCACAGAGATTGCTTACTAGTCTTTCCTCATCTCGAAACTTCCAATTCAGAGACAATATCGGGGTAGGATGATTTAGGTATGAGGGCTTCCCAGGTGGCGCTAGTGGTAAAGAATCTGCCTGTTAGGTATAGGGAGTAAAACATACAAAGGAGAGAGTGTACAGAGAAGAAAATAAAAATAAAAGAAAGATAGTGTAACCAAAGCCAGATACACAGGAAAGATGCATTAAATCACAATATCAATGTGTGAGAATTACACAGAACTCAAAGTCTTTATGGAAATCTGTTTCATCATGAATTGGGGGTCATGCATAATGCTGTTTGTTTCAGCTGAACTTTCCTTCATAAGATAGTAGGTAGAATTCATCTTACTGTTGCATGGAATGGTCCTAAGGGGTTTGCTTAAATGAATGGCTTCTACATTAACTTTCAGCAATTGCACCAGAAATAAAAGCTTATAAATTATACTGTGTGCTTCATGAGTACTTGTACACTCATAAGTTGTTTAGACATCTCCCAAGTGGCCTACTTATGTAATAGTGTCTTACAGGACACATATTTCCTTTGCAGAATACTCAGAAGACATATCTGGTCCAGTTTATCTGTCCAAAGTATTATAAACAATATATAATGGGGGTCTTATGAATTATTATATACAGTTTCAGTCATTTAAAGTTAATGCACTGTGATCATTGGCCTGGGACAGTAAGAAAAGTTTAAAAGTCAGCTTCTGATGGGTATATTTGAATTGAGTGGTATGTGTATATGTATGCTTACAAGTACATATGTAAGGGTGGTGACACATGAGGACATCTGTTAAGCTTAATATTTTTGCACCATATATTAGTCTTTTTAAAAACATGAGAGCAGATTTTTATTCATTATAATGTTACTTGGATTTTTCTTTTCACCTTGTATTTCAGCTGATTTTTCACATGACACCTACATGGAACTAGTAGGAGGTATAATAATGTAGGTGGTTAAGAATGTTTAATCACAAAATTCAAGTGTTTAAATATGTAACTTCCTTTTATTTCTAAAACTGAACTAGATTCAGTCTGATTTATTCATCTCTGCTTGAAGGATGTCTGACACAATGGAATACCATAGACTATGTGGCTTATAAACAACAGCTTTTTCCCTCACCGTTCTGGAGTTGGGAAGTCTGAGATCAGGGTACAAACATAACTGAGTTCCAGAGAGAGCCTTCTTCTGGGTTGCAGATTGCTGACTGCTCCCTGTGTCCTCACATGGGAGAAGAGGCAAGGAAACAATCTGGGGTGTCGTTTATAAAGGCATTGGTTCTATTCCTGAGAGCTCTGCCTTTCTGACAACCACCTTCCAAAGGCCCCTCCAGATACCATCTCACTGGGGATTAACTCAACATAAAATTTTGTGGGAACACAAATATTCAGTCTACATCAGAGGGGAAAATTTAACCTTGTATTATCAAGGTAACTCACTAATTTTTAGTTTAAAACTCTTTTTCAAAGGGGAAAAGAGGAAGAAGAAGGTATAAATTAGGAGTCCAGGATTAAAATATGGACACTACTATATATAAAACAGATACCCAACAAGGATATACTGTATAGCACAGTGAACTGTACTCAGTATCATAATAATCTATAATCAAAAATAATCTAAAGTGATCTGAATCACTTTGCTGTACATCTGAAACTAACACATCATTCTAAATCAGCAATTTTTTCCATTAAAAAAAAAAAACCACCACCACCACCAACAGTCATTTTGGCAGTGTAGGTTTTCTCCTGGCTGTTCCAGATAGAGGTTTTCTCCTCACTGTCCTTCTCCTTCTCCTTAGGATGGCCTAAAAGTTCTGGCAGTGTCCAGGGGTAAGCATATACATTCCATGTTGCATGGCAGAGTTGCACCTCCACTGCCCTCTGTTGAAATGGATATTTCTGCACATAATCCTGGTTGTGTCCCAGCATCTATGGCCAGCATCTGTGTTTCCACTAGGACCTCCAATTTCCAGATCACACCATTTGTTCAGTTCTTGTCCCTAGGCCCTTGCTTAGCACTGCCTCACTTCCAGGAAACAATAGTTTCTAAAGAGTTCATTTTCCTCTGTGTTAGATTCTTTAGATTATTAAATATTCTACTGAGAAATCTGATTTTCCAACAGGGGCCTATAAGATAGATTCAAAACATATGACCACATCACTTTTTTTTTTTTTTTTTTAGTACAGAGGTTTTTGTCAGACATGAGGAAATGTAGTTTCTTATAAAAATAAATGGCAAGATTTACAGTTATAGAAGTGATTAATTAATGCTCTCATAATAGATAAATAAAATGCACTGGCAAAAATAAGTAATCAAAGGAGACAAGACCTCCTGAATGGTTGAGTAAGGAGACTGGGGGACCCTCTCCCCAAGAAAACTACAATTTAACTTGTGAAAATTATTTTAAACAAAAAATCAAACCAGCAATTATTCAGAGTCTCTGGAAATTATCCTAAGGACAAACAGAAAATGGAGAAACATTCATTATAGAAAATCTACTAAATCTCCACAAAAACATAACTGTGGAATCTGAGCCACGCTCTAATCCCTCACCACCAGGAACATCCTCCTCCCCACCCCCACCAGCTTTGCATTACAGAAGCTGGAGCATGAGCCTGAGTGTTTTGTAGCTAGCAGAAGAACTAAGAATACGGGACTCTCTCTCCCAGTATCCAGTCTGGACATATGATTTCACCCTCGAAAAGACAGTCTGTTGGTGTTTCTCATAACCTCCTGTCCCATGCTGTAGCCCAGCCAAGTATGACTGAAAGGACTAGGTCTCCATTCCTCTATCCAACCCTTACCTATGGAGCAGAAGTTCTACTTAAAATGTTGTGGGAGTGATCCCTACCTGAGATTGCTTGTAGTGTGGAAGTTCCAGTCTAGCAGAGTCTAACTGAGAAGACTAGAAGTGGTCACCACTCCTACCCTATGACCACTCATAGAGTAAGGATGTCACTTCAGAAAAATTTAGCTTCTTGCCAACCCACCAAGCTGAAACTCCAATACTTTGGCCACCTCATGCGAAGAGTTGACTCATTGGAAAAGACCCTAATGCTGGGTAGGACTGGGGGCAGGAGGAGAAGGGGACTACAGAGGATGAGATAGTTGGATGGCATCACTGACTCGATGGACATGGGTTTGGGTAGACTCTAGGAGATGGTGATGGACAGAGAGGCCTGGTGTGCTGCAGTTCATGGGGTCGCAAAGAGTTGGACACGACTGAGCAACTGAACTGAACTGAACTGAACAACCCACCAAGCTGCAGTGCAGTAGTTCTGGTGTTCTGTCCAGAATAAAGGCAGGCCATAGAACTGATGGAATCTGAATTTATTTGAAATGGAGCATAGAAAATTTATTTCTTAAGAGTATTGGAGGCCAATTAGAGAAGGCTCATAACTCCATGATACCAGCAAAACTTTAGAGCAGCCAGAAGTTTACTAAACTAGGGAAGAATAACAAACAAAACCAAAAGTTGGAAGAAGAAAGAAAGGAGATAGAAAATGTCGGAGCAGAAACAAAACAAGGAATAGAAAAACCATAGGAAAAAAAAAAAAAAACCAATGAAACTAGGAGTTCGTTTTTGTTTTTTTTTTAATTAACAAAACTGGCAAAGCTTCAGCTAGACTTGGCCAGAAAAAAAGAGGACTCAAATGAAATTATTAATGAAAGAGGAGAGACGTTATAATTTATACCACAGAACTACAAAGGATCATAAGAGAGTAGTATGAACAAGTCCATGACAATAAATTAGGCAACTCAGAAGAAAATGATAAATTCCTAGGAATTACAACCTGCCAAGAGTGAATCATAAAAACAGAAAATCTTATCAGCCTCACAATGAGTAAGGTGATTGAACCAGTAATCAAAATCTCTTTCTCCATAAAAAAAGCTCAGGTTTAGGTGATTTCTACCAAATATTTAAAGAAGAAATAATGCCAGTTCTTCTCAAAATGTTCCAAAAATTTGAAGAGGAAGGAAACCCCCAAACTTATTTTACAAAGCCAGTATAACCCTGATGATAAAGCCAAAGGAGGACACAATAAGAAAACTACAATATAGTATCTCTATGAATATAGATGCAAAATCTCTCAACAAAATGCTTGCAAACTAAATTAACCAATACATATACTATTATCATGTGGGATTTATCCCTGGATTGCAAGGATGCTTAACAGAATGAAATTAATAGAATGAATGATAAAGTCATCTCAATAGATGCAGAAAAGTAATCAACAAAATTCAACATCCTTTTATGATAGAAACTTTTAATAATAAGTGTAGATTGAACATGGTGCTGCTGGTTTAGTCACTCAGTTGTGTCTGACTCTTGAGACCCCACGGACTGTAGCCCATCAGGCTCCTCTGTCCATGGGATTCTCCAGGCAGGAATACTGGAGTGGGTTGCCATTTCCCTCTCCTAGACTGAATATACTTCAATCCAATAAAGGTCATATGTGACAGTCCCACAGCTAACATCATATTCAGTGGTGAAAAGTTGAAATTTTTCCCTTTAAGAAGAGAAACAAGACAAGGGTGCCCACTCGCACTACTCCCATTCAGCATTATACCAGAAGTCCTAACCACAGCAGTCAGGTAAGCAAAAGAAATAAAAGCCATCCAAATCTGAAAGTAACTAGTAAAACTGTGTCTGTGTGCTAATGATGTAATCTTGTATATAGAAAATCTTAAAAACGCCACCAGAACACTTAAAACACATCAATGAATTCAGTAAAGCTTCATGATACAAAATCGACATACAAAAAATACTTGGCATTTCTTAACTCTCATAATAAACTCTGAAAAAAAATAAAGAAAACATTCCCACTTACAATAGCATTGAAATAATAAAATACTTAGGAATAAAATTAACCAAGGAAATCAGTTATCTCTATACCAACAACCATAAGACAATGGTGAAAAAAAAAGGTGAAAATAAATGAACAAATCCCATGTTCTCAGATCATTAGAATTAATATTGTTAAAATGTCTGCACTACCCAAAGCCATCTATAGCTTCAATGCAAGCCCTGTAAAATTGGGATGGACATGTACACACTGCAATATTTAAAATGGATGACCAACGAGGACCTACTGTACAGCACATGGAACTCTGCTCAATGTTATGTGGCAGACTGGATGGGAGGGGAGTTTGGGGGAGAATGGATACATGTATTGCTGAGTCCTTTCGCTGTTCACCTGCAACTATTACAATATTGCTTGTTAAATGGCTTTATGTACTCCAATACAAAATAAAAGTTTTTTTTTTTTAAATGAACAGCAATTTTCACAAAAATAGAATAAACAGTTAATGATGAGTATATAATTAAATTTAAACTTTCATGTATATTCCTGATGGTAAAGAAAATTGTACAACTACTTTGGAAAACACACTGGCAATTCTTCAAAATGTCAGAATGTTAACATGTGACCTAGCAACTACATTCCTGTGCATGTAATCAAGAGAAATGAAAAAATATGTCCATGAAAAAACTTGTACCCAAATGTTCACAGCAGCATTATTTGTAATATACTACAAACAGAACATCCAAAATTCCCATCAACTTATGAATATATAAATATAATATGGCCCTTCACATAATGGAATATAGATAAAGTGAACGTGAAAGTTGCTCAGTTGTGTCCGACTCTTTGTGGACAGTCCATGGAATTCTCCAGGCCAGAATACTGGAGTGGGTAGCCTTTCCCTTCTCCAGGGGATCTTCCCAACCAGGAATCAAACCTAGGTCTTCCACATTTCATGCAGATTCTTTACCAGCTGAACCACAAGGGAAGCCCCCAAATACTGGAATGGGTAGCCTATCCCTTCTCCCATAGATCTTCCCAACCCAGGAATCAAACCAGAGTCTCCCACATTGCAGGCAGATTCTTTATCAACTGAGCTATCAGGGAAGCCCAGAATATAGATAGTTTGGCCATAAAAAGGGACAAAGTACTCATACATGCTATAATATGGATGAATCTTGAAAATACTATACTAAGAGAAAGAATTTAGACAAAAAAGACTACTTTTTTTTTTTTTATCATGACTTCGACATGAAATGTCCAGAATAGGAAAATCTATAGAGCCAGAAATGAGATTAGTTTTTACATAGACCTGGGAGTTAGAAGAGTAGAAACAGAATGAAATTCAATAGGTATCATTTTGAGAGGAAGAAAATATTCTAAAATTAGATTGAATTGATAGTGGCAAAATCCTCTGAATTAACTAGAATCATTGACTTATATACTTTAAGTGGATGAATCATATGGTATGTAAATTATAGGTCAGAAATAAAGTTAAATAAAGTGAATAATTCAAATATTTGATGCTAACGTTTATGGAAAATTCTCACAAGCCTATCACTTTTCTAAGAAAATTTTAATAACTACCTAATCTGGACAATAATTTTTATGAGGTAATTACTAATATCTCCCTCAGTTTACAGGGCAGGACATTGAAGCTTACAACACTTAAATAACTTGCTGAAAGCCAGACAGCATCTAGGTGTTTAGGTTGGAATCCATACCCAGCCAGTCTGGCTCCAAATTACTTGCTTTGAACACACACTTTCTGCTGTATTACATTGCTCAGAACGTACATTTCCATTATGTTCCTGTTACTTAGGGAAATCATGTAATTACGGTAAGATTTCTGGAGAATATGTTGTCTTCCAGTCAAAGCTAATTGGGACAAGCACTAATGTGAGAACGCCCTGCCCACAGGGTCTTCTGGCCTTTGCTGTTACCTGAAGTGTTCTTACCCTCCTTGCCCTAATTTAAATCCTGCTCAGTCTTCAGGTCAACCCTAAAGCAGTCTCTGGGATCACTCCTAAGCCAATGTGGTTGTTCCCTTTCTTGTCCCATAATATTCTTTATATGCCTGTAGTATACCACTTTTCCTAGTACATTGTAATGATTTGTTTTCATATCTATTTTTTCTCATTAGATTTAAAATCTCAAGAATAGGGAACATTGCTCTTTGTATTTGCATCCCTCAGTGTTGCTGTTTGGAAAACAGCAGGACTCAATAAACAGTAACTAAATGAAAGAAGGAAGGGAGACTACAGAAGAAATCAAATAGATGTTAGTTTCCCTAGCCTTACAGAATTTAGGATGCAGTTGGAAAATTACACACCAAATAGCAAATAACTACTCAGACAAGAGAATGTCTAGAGGAGGTGAGCAGTATAGATTTGATGAGGAGCACTGAAGTACACATTTCTAGGCCATCTTGTTCATTATCCTTGTTCAGTTGCTAAGTCGTGTCCAACTCTTTGTGACTCCATCGACTGCAGCACACCAGGCTCCCCTGTCCTTCCCTATCTCCTGGAGTCTGCCCAGATTCATGTCCATTGAGTTAGTGATGCTATCTAACCATCCTATCCTCTGCTGCCCATTCTCGTTTTGCCCTCAATCTTTCCCAGCATCAGGGTCTTATCCAATGAGTCGGCCATCTAACACACATTTAAATCACAGACTCTGTTCTGGACAACACTGTGGTTTTTCTAGCAATTAAATCTCATCTTCTTTCATAATTACTATGCAGCCAGGTGTTGATGCTTCATACTAAACAGTAAAGTCAACTTCAAGCTTGTCATTATATCTGCAAGTCGAGGTCAGAATTTTAAAGTTTTTGACTTGCCAGTTCTGTTTGAAAAGTATGTTACTCATTCAAATATAGGTTGAGCAAACCAGGGTTTCAATCCATTGGCATAGAGTTTGGAAATGGATTTTCCAGATGGTGCCTGGTTTAGTATTTTGAACTAAGCCTGCTGGCCTGGGACTATCATTGCTTCTGGAGAAAATGATTTACCTGTGTGACTGTTCAATCAACAAATTATTTTTAAAATAAATCTAAAAAGGAAAATACTGTTCTTGCCAGGATGAACAAAACATTTTCTTCTTTTATAGTGTGTAACTGAAAAGATCTGCCAAATGCAAATCCTTCTTTCCAAAATATGACTAAGATATAGTCAAACCCATTTTCTTCTTCTTGGTTTTGAAGCCATATATCTTTACAATAACTCCCAAGTCACTTGAACACATTAAGAGAACCATTAGTCAACTGCTAAACAGCATATTTGATCTGCATTTTTTCCAAAGCATTAGAGTTGCCTAAAAATCATTGTACCCAAGAATCCAATGTATTCTAGAGATACAACTGGCATGATGATAGTATTTCAAAAGTAAGTATAATTCAATGCAGAAAAAATGCATGCATGTGTGTGAAATATGGAGTATATTGACATAAACCAGGCATTTTATTTTCTTTGAAATTCTTTTTTGTTGTTGTTGTTGAGGGTGCATGGTAAATTTGACTTTTAGGGAAATCACAAAATTATAGCAGAAGTATTGAGGTAAGACACCTTCCTCCTAGGCAAAGCTATGTCTAGGTGACGGTTATGGATGCCAGGAATGCGTTAAATATGTTCATTTAACAATCTACTTTTAGAGATTTCTAAAGCAGATGAAATAAGAGGAGGAGAGTGTGGCATACAAAATAAAAAGATCAGTGAAAGCAGGCATGAGTATGTGTGGCATTAGGTGCTGGCACAGAAGGAAATTAGTGGTGATCAAAGATGGGGCAGCATGGCAGGGAGGAAATGAATAAAAGGTGGATCAGCTGTCCCAGCGACTTGTGGACACATAACATAATGTCTTTTATCCATTTCCCTCCTGCCTCAAAAAGTTTGTAAGTGGAGTAGAGATGGTGTGGTCACATTGGTATTTTAGGTAAACCATTCTGGCAATGGTGTGGAGGAAGACTGTTAGGAGGTAAGAGAAAGAGGCTAAATAAAGATTGTGAGGGTCTGAATGATGAGGAAAGTAGTGGATGGGTCAGAAAGAGTTGACCTGAGAGGCTGGAAGTACATTTATCTGACAGGAGTATACAGTAGATATGATGAAACATTTCGGAGGAGATCACTGATGGATGGTAGTGTTTTCACTGACTCTTCTATCTGATCGTGTTTATACTGACTGATCATGTTTATACTGACTTATGGGATCATTTATTTTTACACTGCAGATTTTGAAAAAAAATATTTTTTTTACATAATGTTGCTAGATTATTTTGAATCATAAAGAACCTCCAGAGTTTTTTTGACATGCTCATTTGTTCAACACCGAATGTTATCATAGAATCAAGGAAATTGGTACATAATCAAAATTTTAAGGGAGCAATGTTTTGGACATATATAATGGAGGAGCCTGGTAGGCTACAGTCCTTGGGTTCACAAAGAGTTGGACAGGACTGAGCGACTTCGCTATAATAATAATCACTATAATATATAAGCTTGATGCTCTCTCACACACACACACAAAAAAAAAAGTGAAAAGAAATCTAGTTCTTTCGACACCCTGGTCATGATTTCAGAAAAATGATGTTCAGATTTTGTGTTTGTCATGGTATAATATTAAAAACCCAGCACAGCAAGCCATCACACACAAGATACCACCTTGCATCAGGCAATCTTGACTACTATACTAAATTAAAACATGATTTTCATTATCTTCAATTTATATTATCACTTAGTCTTACTTTAATCATCAACAAAAAGAGTGAATTTTCACAAAATAGTCTTAGGGTCATGTTTAACTATATAATATTATTTTAGCATTAAATTCTGAAAAGCATCACTTGTTGAAGAAGCATTTTACTAGCTCTTGTATACTATAGGGCTTGGGATGCTAATGTAACCTTGAAACAAATCTTTCCTCCCCTCAAATGAAGTTAGAGATGTCACATTTTGTCTGTTGTTATCTCTGGTGAGAAGCATGTTTCCTGGTGATTTTTAGGGTCTAAGCAGATATGCACTGCTTTAACAGGCTGTCAAAGAGTGAGTTTGCTTTAAGTGTAATAATTATGTCTGAATAACATATCCAGATTTACTCTCCTTTGTAATTGTATCCTCATTCCTGCAGGGATTACAGACACACTCAGACCTTGTGCAAAACAGTAGTGTTGAAATTGAGAGTCATTTTGTTTCACTGTTATTCTCCCAACCCAAGAGTTAAAGAAAAAAAAAAAGGATTTCCAAAGACACCACCGCTGCCTAGGTATGAAATAGTTATGCCACAGGTGTGAATTTCCTCAGCAATAGATAAGACTGTCTGCAATGAAGGCAAGTTTAAATGTTTGAAATGTCACAAAACTGGCTTTGGAGTAATTTTTCAAACATTCAGAATTTGGATGCTTATTCTAAATTGGTCATAAGCGGCTTTCTTTTTGCAAACTAGACCCATGGAAAGTTTCAATTTCTAGTCACTTTCTAAGTTACACATATGTAAAAATAATCAAAGAGTAGGAGCAGTATTTTCCTTTCATCATTTGTAACTTAAAAACAGCAATGCAAGTTTGGCTCACGCACCATGCAAACTTTCATCTTTTACTGGAGTCCATTAGATCAAAAGGATAATGTTACAGAAAGATGTGAATGGATGGAAACAGGCTGTCCGAGAGTGAGTTTGTTCTTTTTTCTTCTATTTTTTGTAAAGTAGTTTTATTAAAAGGAAAAAAAAAATAGGTGTGCTTTAAATTACTGCGAGTGAAGCCAAGGCATCTCATACATGTGTAAAACTGGCAAAATTAATGATAAAATTAAAATAATTTACATTCATAAACTTAAGAGGGGGTACATTTTTAACATTTGATTTTAATATACAAGCTATAAAGATTTATGCTCAAATTATCATTTTATTTTAGTGTCATAAAGTGTGTTTTAAAGTGAAAATGATATTTGCTATGTTTGCCTGAAGCTGCTGTCTTCTGGTAAGAAAAGCAAGTTAGCCAAAAAGTAGAGCTTCAGTCAACATTAAGTGGAATAGCAGAAGCGTTTTAGTAAGTTGGATGTTCTTACTTCCACATTTGACTTCTTGTGATCCTTTAAAATGGCATGCACACTGTAACATGAGAATTTGGTGCCATGTAGAATTGAATAAAATACTCTTGTACCTGAATTAAAAGAAGTAAATACCTCTGAAAATAAGCCATAGAGTGTTTCTCTTTAAAAGTAAACATGAACACTTAATTTATGATAAAAGTAACTGACTTATGGCCAATTTTGCAAAATCAAGTGGTATGTTTTATATAAAACATTATATACACTTGTATATACACATAAATCACAACTCTAATGACATAAAACTTATTCTTAATGCAATACATTGATGTGAATCCTACTTATTTTTAAAATATTATTTTACTGACTTGACATTGGTAAGGAATTATATGTTTCAAATAAGCTCTTAAAAAGTAATGGACCACATCCTTGGATTCTAAAGTAACATTTATGTTATATTTAATAAAATGTACTTAATAGAAATCTTTACAAAATTTTAACGCCCATACTACTGCTCAATAAAATCTGTATTCTCCTTGTTATAGCAGGCACACAGCTGGACTACATTTCTCAGTCCTACTTGAAATTAAGTGTGGTTATTTGCCAGAGTTCCAGCCAGTGGCACTTGGGCAGAAGAGACAGATGCCGTTTCTAGACCCACCTCAAAGAAAGTTCACCTTACACTCTTTCATACTGACTAGAAGAAGGAACCTGACAACTTTGGAAGTCAGGTGTTGAAGATGGAGGAGGCCTTGTTGCAGATTGACTCCATGGAGGAAGGTCACCTCACCACCCTATGTTCCAGCCTAATACTGTTATATAGACATGAAATTGACTGCTATTGTGTTTGGACCATTACATACTTTGGAGCCTATTTATTATTGCATTTAGCCTATCCTAAGTAATACATCAATACTTTTCAATAAATAAAAATCTTGAATGTAACATTTTTTAAAGGAGTTGGGGTCATCACCAAATACTTTTACAAAACTGTCTACTTCACAGTTTTTTCTCCTGCCACTAATATCCAACACCTCATCCTCCTCCTTACTCTGTGTTTTTACCTCATATTTTCTTGAGAGTATAGAAATAAACTGAAATTCCCCTATCAACACATCACGTTAACCTGCCTCTTCACCTACATTTCTTTTCATATGTTTCTTTCCTTTCTGTTTCACTAATAATAATTTTTTATAAAAGCAAAAGAAGCAATTAGATTGTGTGGATAAAGACTTAACACAATCCATTGTTTTGGGCCTAGAACTGAACTGTATTTAGCTCTATTTAGCTCTTTAACTCTGTTGCTCTGGTAACTAATAAAAATGATATTTAATCATATTCTCAGGCAATACTGCTTATGACGGAAAAACGTCCCCTGATAAACTGCATCTGGACTGAATGTAACTTTTACCCTTTGTGAGTACAGTGGCTCTTGAAACTGGCAAGTCTTCTGTGAAGACTCTGGGACAGATGCATACAGCATTCTTATGAGAGCTGTCAGCTTCTGTGGAGCATGAATCTTTAGTTAGAGTGACTCCTGCACCTCTTGATGTGAACTCACATCCTAGCCATTAAACTGTGATCTAAGATGAGGACTCAGTGATTCTGTGAACTGCCACATGGCTGCTGCAAGGACTTTTTTAAAGGAATGCCTGATGTTGCCCTTCTGTCATTCCCATCTCTCTCTCTCAGAGCAGTCTGGTCCTAGTGTGGTCTATGGTAGTCCTGTGAATCCAAATATTCAGTTGAAATCAAGAAGGTCCCTGGTGGACTTTGTGTATCTCTCATCCAATTCCCACTCTCTGTTCCATTAGTCAAGCAATCATCCCTCCTCTCCTTCAGCAGGACTCTGGAGACTTGTTCCCTTGGGAAGGTAAACAGCAGAATCTCTGGGGTAGGAGAAACTAGACAGTTGTGTATAGGAGTACTGTACGAAAACAGGGTGTTGGTATTTGCATACTAATTCCTGTGGCTCCTGAACTGTCTTTTGCCAGTTGGCTTGCAGAACGCTGGCAGAATATTGAACCCTCCCTCTCTGGTGAATTGGACCTGGGAAAAGGAAAGCCACAAAATTATGTGCTCAGGCAGAGCACTTCATAGTGAAAGCTAGTAAGCAAAGCCTATGAGATTCCAATACTCCTTTCAGCATTCTGCTCTTAAATATGAGTAGAAAATTGTGGATTACTCAGTATCTGAAGAAAGTCTTCAACAAAAATTCAAAGAACAAAATAAAAACAATATCTGAGAAAAACCCTTAGTATAAAGTGTATAAAGACCAACTGTACACATATGTTAACATACACACAGTTACACAAAACAACATGAAGAAAAATCATGTCAAGGGAATAATCCTTCTAATAAACTATTATTAACATCTTCTGATAAATGAGATATTGAATCCTTAAAACAAGAATGGGTTGCTATTATGAAAGAATACTCAAAGAACCAAAAAGAAGCTCTTAAAAATTAACAACAACAAAAAAGTGGTATCAGAAAGTCACAGAATGCTAGAACTAAGTCAAAGAAATATCCCATGAAGAACACATTAAAAAAATCAAAGTTATAAAATGTGTGAGAAAAATATAAGAAAATTAAATAAAAAGCCCAAAGGAGGAGATCAAGATGGCAGAGCAGGAGGACATTAAACTCACCTCCCGCAACAAACACAGCAAAAATACACCTATTAATGCTTGTGGAGCAGTTCTACTGAAATTATTTTAAAGAAGTTAAAAATATTCAACCAGAAACATAAAGAATGTGCAATAACAGGGGAGATATTACTCGAGTAATGACATCTGATATCACAGAGGAAAAAAGTCACATGAGTATGAATAGTTATATAATAATAGTTATATAATAATAAAAACCTAAAAGAAATAAATTTCAAAACATATAATCTTCTAAGGTTGAGTTAGGATAAAATAGACAATCTGGTTTGACCATTGATTACTAGTGGTCAAACAGAAATTGTAATTAAGAAAAATCCCAGGTAACTAAAGTCTAGGACCAGATGGCTTCACAGGGGAATTCCACCAAACATATAAAGAAGAGCTAATAGATTTCCCTCTCAAACTATTTCAAAAAATGAAGAGGAGGAATATTACCAAAGTTCTTCTATGAGGCCACCATTACACTGATTTAAAAAACAACATCAGGAAAAGAATATAAAAGGAGAAAATCACAGGCCAATATATTTGATGAATAAAGGTACAAAAATCCTCAACAAAATATTAGCAAACTGAATTTAACAAGATATAAATAAGATAATATACCACGATCAAGTAGGATTTATTCCCGAGATGCAAGGATAATTCAATATCTGCAAATTAATTGTGTGATATACCATGTTAACACACAGAGAATAAAAATCACCTGATCATCTCAACACTGCAGGAAAAACATTTGACAAAATTCACCAATTTTTGGATAAAAGCTCTTGTCAAAGTTGGCATACAGGGAACATATGTCAACATAATAAAGGCCATTCAGGTCAAACTCACAGTTAACATAATACTCAATGATGAAAAGCTGAAAGCATTTTTTCTAAAATAAGGAATAAGACAAAGATGCCCCCTTCTTACCTCTTCCATTTAATGTAATATTGGTAGTCTTAGACACAGCAGTCATATAAGGAGATAAAATGCATCCAACTTGGAAGGAAAGATATTAAGCTCTCACTATTTGAAGATGATATGATATTGTGCATAGAAAACCCTAAAGTCTCCTCCAAAAAACTACTAGAACTAATAATGAATTCAGTAAAGATACAAGATTAATATACAAAAATCTGTTGCTTTTCTATGCTCTAATAAAAAACTGTGACAAAGGGAATGCAAGAAAATAACCCTGTTTGAAATCCAATCAAAAAGAATAATTAAAAAGAAAAACCCTAGGAATCAAGTTAACAAGGTAAAAGGCCTACTCTGAAAACTATAATGCATTGATTAAGGAAATTTAAGATGAGATGAAGAAAAAGAAAGGAATCTTGAGTCATGGATTATAAGAATTAATATTGTTAAAATGTCTATATTACTCAAAGAAATCCACAGATATAATGCAATGCCTATCAAAATATCCATGACATTTTCACAGAACTAAATAAGTAATCCTAAAGTTAGTATGAACACAAAAGACTTCAAATAGCCAAAGCAATCTTGAGAGATACAGACATATTTGCAAGTATCACACTCTCTGACTTCAGACTATAATACAAAGCTATAGTAATCAAAACAGTAATTGTACTGGCATAAAACAGACACAAAGATCAATGGAACAGTACAGAGAGCCCAGAAATAAACCCATGCACTTGTGACCAATTAATCTATGAAAAAGGAGAGAAGAATATACAATGGGGGGAAGACAGTCTCTTCAGTAAATAGTGCTGAGACAACTGGAGAGTTATGCGGAAAAGAATGAAATTAGAACTTAGAATGAAATTAGAAATTAGAAAACTTTCTCATATCACATGCAAAGATGAACTCAAAATGGATAGAACTCCTATATGAAAGACTAGAAAATGTAAAAATCCTAAGATAAAACATAAGCAGTATGATCTTTGACGGAAATCATAGCAATACTTTTTGGAACTGTCTCCTCAGGCAAAGGAAACAGAAGCAAAAATAAACAAACGGAGATCTAATTAAATGTAAAAGCTTTTATACATTAAATGAAACCATTAGCAAAATGAAAAGGCAACCTACTAAATGGGGGAAATATTTGCAAACGACCTGACCAGTAAGGGGCTAACATCCAATATACATAAATAACTCATACAACTTAATATCTAAAAATCCCAAACCACCTAATTAAAAAATGGGCAGAAACCTGAATAGACATTTTTCCAGAGAAGACATACAGATGGCCAACAGGCCCCAGAAAAAAATGGTCAACATTGCTAATTAGAGAAATGCAAATCAAAACCACAATGAGCTATCACCTCACATTTTTCAGAATGGCTGTCATCAGAAAGACTACAAATAACAAATGTTGGTGAGGATGTGCAGAAAAGGGAACCTGAGTCCATTGTTGGTAATTATATAAATTGGTACCGCCACTATGGAATACAGTATGGAGGTTCCTCAAAAATTAGAAATAGGACTAACATATGATCTAGCAATTCCAATACTGTGAATATCTATAAAAATAAAAGATACATACACCCCAGTGTTCATACCAGCATTATTTAGATAGCTAAGATATGGAAGTAACCAAGTGCCGATCGAGAGATGAATGAAGAAAGAAGATGTGGTATGTATGTATGTATGTATATAAAAGAAGGAAAATGTATAACACACATGTATACCAGAGATAGAAAGACAAATATTGTATATTATTGATACATGTAATCTAAAAAATAAAATAAACATGTGTACATAACAAAATAGAAACAGACTCACAGATATAAAGGACAAATTTAGTGGTTACCAATGCGGAGAGGGAGGGAAGAGTGGAGACAGAGGGGTAGGGGAGTAATAGGTACAAACCACCAGGTATAAGGTGAATAAGCTATAAGCTTATACGGTACATCACAGGGGATATCGCCAATATAGCTTTAACTTTTATCTATACATAAAATTTTAAATCACTGTGTTGCACACCTAAACTAATAAAATGTGGTAAATCAACTGTATTTTAATATAAATAAACAAATAGAAAAAATAAGTCCTCAGAAAGAATGAAGAGAGAAAAAGAAATGGACAAAATCACACGTTATCATTCAAGATCATTTCCAAGAACTGTCAGATTGAAAGCCCTTGCTGACTACCTATAACATGATTAAAATGGATCACACCGAGCCACGTCATGATGAGACATCAGAATACTGGAGATGGACAGAAGACCTTGCAGGCCTCCATGCTGGCGGGGGAGGGGAGAGGGTGTAAAATCCCTTGTTAGCAGGATATCAGAATGGCTGGGTCCTTTTCAGCAACAAAGTCAGAAACTGGAAAACAAGGGGTCAGTTCCTTTCAAATTTTAAGAGAAATTATTTCCAGTATAGCATCGTTTACCTAGACAAAGTATATTCATGTAAGAAAACCTCTCATGACCTCATGTGTACTTTCTCAGGAAGTTATTGGCACCTGTGATCTCATAATTAGATAATAAAACAAGTAAGGAGAAAGATTTGGGAGATAAGAAACAAAGGACACAAGACAGGACAGAGTCAAGACATTTCCCCAGGATGATGGTGAAAAGAGATCCTAAGTAGGAGTAACAATACTATAAATTAATGTATGTACTGGACATTGATATAACCTGAATTACAATATTAAGGAATATGAGAGAATGAAAAGAGACAAGTACAGTGATGGTGAAGAAGGGGTAAAAAAGAACTACAGTCTCATCCACAGTGAGCAATCAAAATATAATGCTTAACGTTGAAAACCAATAGGTATTCTTAGCATGTTATTTAAATTCCAATTAGTAAAAGTAGAAAATGAAGGATGATATGTGCACTGTTATTTAGAATAAGCCTCGTTTAGCTGTTTGACTCTTTACACCACTTGCATGTAAAGATGATGAAAACAGGAACCGAAAAAGATAAGGATGAATAACTTGTAAATGTTACACTGAATTAGAAGCGCTTAAATGAAAAGTCTCCTTTATATATTGTTGTTTAGTCACTAAGTCGTGTCTGACTCTTTGGAGCCTGACTCCATGGACTATATACAGCCCGCCAGGCTCCTCTGTCCAAGGGATTTCCCAGGCAAGAATACGGGAGTGGGGATACCATCTCCTCCAGAGGATCTTCAGACCCAGAGAGCGAACCTGCATCCCCTGCACGGGCAGGAAAATTCCTGATCACTGAGCCACCAAGGAAGCCCCTTCCTTTATGCACATTATTTGAAATTTTATATTGAATAACATATATTCTTTTACATTTAAAAATTAAAAACCAAGAGGCATTCTACTAGGGAAATATTAATAGGCACACATTCTGAGGAATATGTCTATTATTCCCTCAGTTACCCATCCTCCAATTCTGTTTTGGTTGGTTTTCCTGATCTTTTAAGACATTTTTGAGACCTTTAGTCCCATTAACCTTGTACTTTTTCTCTATTACTTCCTTCCACTCACTTTCCTTTCCACCTTAGAATGTATGGTATATCACTTGTTCAATATTTCCAATATTTATAATTTCCTTATAATAGCATCCTTTTATCACAGTCTCCTTACAAAACACCGATATTCAATAAATTCAAGAAGTTTCATCCATGCCTATACTACACTTGCTCAGCAGTGCTAAAGATGCAAAGTATAACAATAAGACAGTAGTCGACACTGAATGCTTTCTTATTTGTCCATACATTCATTTTAAAAAGAGTATAGAGTGTCTATTTTGTGAAATATACTAGATAAGGCAAGGCTATTAAAATAGGTATAGTCTTTGCTTTGCTGGAGCTTTGAACCTCTGAGAAAAAGCAGACACTACAGAGCTTGTAATTATTTGCATCAACTGTGATAAATATTACAAAGACAAAGATATAGTGTCCTATGGGGGAATTCAGCTAAGCAAAATAACCTAATTGGCTCTTCCTTCTCTGAAGACGTGATATGTAGGATTAGGGCAGGAATGGGTTTAAATGGAATCTGAGAAAAGGAAATTTGAAAATTGGAATGATCTGAGATGAGACGAAATTCCAGACGCAAGAACCAGCTTGTTTGAAGTCTGGCCCAGTGGTAGGACTGGGAGAAAGAGAGAACCAAGAGAACCACGTTCTATCACCTCTAGGTCTCTGTATGTTCTGTACCTCTACCTGAATCACCTCCTTTCTTTCCTGCCCTTCTTCCACACTGCCTTCATCTGATGTATTTTGACCCATTTTCCAGGGTTCAGCTTAGAAGCTGCTTTTCACGGAAATATGTTTCCTGTCCCTCAGCCCTGGCTTACAGTTCCCACTGCTGGGCTAGCAAGAACTCTTCTTCCAGTGCTTCTAATCAAAACCATACTGCTTTATTGTTGTCTTTCTCCTTGTCTGTGTCATCTGTCCCTAAGAGTAAGGAGGATGGGCTCACATCTGACTTCATCACAATTTTATCCCAAGCAACTCTTTGATGTACATTGGTATCCTAAAATGGTTTTCCCAATTATTTGGTTAAACACAGGCAAATATGTGTTGCATATTGGTGAAAATATGTATTGGCTTTGGTAAAGGTCTGATGCCACATCATTTTACAGCCGCCTTTTAATTACCCACTTTTAAATCATGTTAATATAACTATAGTTACTTAGATAAGTAAGTTCTGGATTAATCAAGGCATTATTATATAAGAGAAACTGTCAACATATCTCCATACTCAAGAATTCCAGGCTCTAACAGAGTATGGATAAACTTCATAATTATACGTTCACTTTCATTTTTGTAAGATGAATTAAACTATTTTACTAATGAAGTAATTGAAAATTTCTTGGGTTGAAAAAAATCCCAGTTATATAAAATTATTATTTGTTTTACTTGGAATGTTTTAAATGTTTAAGAACATTCCCCAAAATTCCAGGTAGCTAAAGGTAACAACTCAATTCCACATTTGTTAACATTCAACCTAATTTAAATTTAAATTCTGAAAGTGTACACTGTACCAATTATAAGAACTTTGTTCTTAGAAGACTATTTAATAAGATGGTATATATCATATAGCCATGTATGCAAAAAGAGAGTTTGACTTATAGGATGCATGAAAATATGGATATGAAATCACATATATAAATAAACAGTATTATTTTGACTAAATAAACTCTTATTTAAATGGTCTTCAGCCAAACAAAGTGAATTTATATAAAGAGTACTATTCTAGTTGTAAATAAAATGAAGAAAAAAAAATGTAATAGGATTTATAAAAGAAAGATGGGTTCCATGCTTTTTATTCAAAAGAAGTCATCTAATTTAGGAATATACTTACATTTTATATAGGTGTGTGTATGCATATGTGTGTGTGTGTATATGTATGGATATATGTCTGTATCTATATCCACTTACCTAAATAGGCATATGAATATGCATACATTTGTATGTGGTTCATGAAATGCCAAGTCTAACATATTCCAGTTAAATAAACGGATTTTTATGTGTCTGAATGGTTTTATAATAAATCAGGATGATGTTTCTTTGGATACAAGAGTATCAGTTTGGAAAAAAAGCTACAGCATTTCACATCTCCAACCATCAGTGTGTAGAGTCTATATCTCTTCCTATAAAATTGCTGCTTGGCCATGTGATTTCAATTGGTTAGTGGACATTCACAAATGTTATTCAAGCAATATTTTGAAAAATACTATCACCTTGGGGCTTTCCCACTCTTGCTACTAAGAACCCTGGGGCTATGACAGGCAGACGCTCAGGCTAGCCCTCTGTAGAGGAGGAATCAGTGGAAAGAACTCCCAGATATTCACATTCTCCCAATTATCCAGCTGAGAACCCAAACCACAAGAACTACCCAGAAAGATAATGTTGAAAAAGAATAAATATAAATATATATTATTTGAAGTTACTAGGTATTAAGGTAACTTGCTATATAGCAAAAGCTAAGATAGAAACATGCCTAGAAACTCAAAGTTGCCAAACAAAATATAAGACATGTGGCTTTAGATGTGGGACCCAGAGGAATCTGGAAAAGCTGTGAATATATTGTTAGTTAAAGCTAGATAGAACAATGGGTAGGAAACGCTTAGTGAAGTCTGAAAAAATGGTACAGAAATATCAACAGACTGGAAAAAGAGCAACCCATGTTATAAAGCAACAAAACAATTGGCAAAACTATTGCCTATAATAACTTGGAAAACAGAAAGTGTACCTAATCAACTTTTGAATTTTGGCTAAGGAAATCTCCAAACAGAATGGTTAAAGTATCAGTGGATGTGCATGGTTGTGTATGAGTTGAAGAAAGAACTATCCAGTCTGCAAGAACAACTTGGAGGAGAGGAGCCAGTGTTTGCATGGTTGGAAAACAAATCAGTGTCGTTAGTTTGGAAAAAATAATTTTCAGCATGACACAAGATGGAGAGCCAAAGGCAAAAATCAAAGTTGCCACTATAAATTCCCTTGTTAAAGTCCTCTGAAAGACTAAGCTAGATTAAAGGTCCATGAATCTAAGGTCTGCTCCATGCCAATTTGACGCCTGGCCCAGAGCAGAAAGAGGTTTGTCCTGAAAAGAAATGAAAATAGGGCTTTCAGGGCTTGGAATGAACCTGAGTCAGATCCACAAGAAACCAACCTTAGACGTAAAACACAGACATAATTCAAAATGAAAACAAAAAGGCCATTTGGCTCTTAAACTTTTTACTCATATGAAGCAAAGTGAGAAGATCTCTCAGCTGCAAATATGGATCTTTTGCGTGTAAAAGAATATCTCACAGAGCAGAGTAAAAGGAACCAGAGGATGGAGCCTAAAGCACTATAGAACTGCAAGCATTGCAGGGTACTCCTGAGGACAAAATTGGTCTTTAATTAGGAGTCATATTCTGCTCTTAGGAAACGGTGGATTTCAGAATTACTACAAATCAGTGACTGCCATGATGCTCTCTACCTTTTGAGCTGTAGTATCTATCGTAGCTAACTTCTCTGTGTGTCAACACTGTATGTTGGATGTATATAACGCATATAACTTGCCTTTTTAATTCACAGATTTCTGGATCAAGAGCTACATCCAAGGAGCCTCATCTGAATCTAGAACTATTGACTCAATTCTTCTTACAGATGAGCCTTTTCAGGGCATTGGGATGGGTAGAAGCTTACTATATTGACTAATTGTAGCCAGAAAGCAGAGTATGCTAAGTTGAAAAAAAAAAAGTTGCTGATGATATTTCACAGCCTTTCCCAGGAAGCTGTCAAGTCTACACCTCCATCCCTTGAACTTCAGCTGGGCTGTGACTTGCTTTTACAATGGACTATATGTTTAAAGGATGCAAACAAAAGTTTACAGTGGGATCGCATACTAGGGCTCCCCCTCTTTTGCTGCTGGCAACCTTGGGACTACCATGCAAAGAATCCCAATTTAGCCTTCTAAAGATGAGGGACAACAAAGAGAGAGGTCCCAGCCACTGTCATGACAGAAACTTTTAGCCAAGGTCTTGTCCTATGAGTGAGGCCATCTGATACCACTCAGCCCTGGGCGACCCAGACCAAAGAATTCTGAACAATATTAAATATTGACTATTTTAAGCCATTAACATTTAGGGTGGTTAGTTATTCAGCAAAAGATAAACAATACAGGTAATAATCTGTAGTCTGTGTAAAGCAATTATAATCATATTTTTCTTAATATTCACAGTGCCCTTACTACTGAATTAGTAACATAGCTTCCCAATATTACTAAAGAATTAGTTCACTTGTATAATTTAACTGTAATTGGAACTTCTTGAACTCACCTTTTTCACTGCTTACAACTAATGATTTGTCACAGAGTTAGTGGTATTGCTCTCGGATGAAGGACACAGTTCTCTAAATATTTCCTACCTACACAGGCCTGGAAGAGATTCTGAGCAGAGTGAAGGAGAGAGCAAAGCCAGAGCATGTGCTAGGGTGATTCTTTCAGAGTCCAGTGATCCTAGTTTCTAGCTCTGAAACAAGGATTTCTTGGCTTTGGAAAGTAAGGCATAGCATAGACTATCCTTAGTGATTTTATAGGCTAGAAACTTCTCAGGTGGCTCAGTGGTAAAGAATCCGCCTGCCAATGCAGGAGATGCTGGTCTGATCCCTAGGTGGAAAAGATCCTCTGGAGAAGGAAATGGCAACCCACTCCAGTTTTCTTGCCTGGGATATCCCATAGACAGAGGAGCTGGGCAAGCTACAGTCTGTGGGATTGCAAAGAGCTGGGCATGACTTGGTGACTACACAACAACAACGGGCTAGAAACATTTGCTGGAGGTGCCAGATAATTCTTGAAGAATGGATGCTCATTGTTAAGAAGAGTTGTCTAATCCCTTGCTACTCAAAGTATGGTTCTCAAACCAGCAGCATTGGCATCACACAGGAGCTTTCCAGAAATTCAGAATTGCAGGTCCTATTCCATATCCACTGAGTCAGACTCTGCATGTTAACAGAATCCCTGGGGGAATGTGTATACATTAAAGTTTGGAAAGCATTGGTCTATTCTCTGGTCAAAAGCATACAGTTCATTCTACTAAACGTACTCAAAATTTCCCCAAAGCTACTAACTGAAATTGTATGGTCCCTTCAACTCAGAGTCCCTCTTTTGTTGTCATGAAAACCATGAAGTCATATATGCATCATTAAAGTACAACTCCAAATTCCTTAGGGTGAATCATATGTAGCCATCTATGTTCTATTGTTTTTGACTAACAAAAACAGCAATTTTATAGGGTTCAACCCACATTTTGAGAAGCATAATAAAGTACAAAAGACATGGGTCTTAGAGCCATGCCTATCTATGTTAAAAAAAAAAAATACCCCAGTTTCTCTACCTATTGGTTCCATGACTTTGGGAAAAATTATTTAGTCTCCTTGAGTTTCAGTTGCCTCACTTGGAAAATATGGATGATAATTATTTACTCATAAAATAATCAAATAGATTCAATAAGAAAATATATGTGATTATGCCTAATGTGGGCCTTCCCTGGTGGCTCAACTGATAACCTGCCTGCTAATGCAAGAGAGGCAAGAGATGAAGGTTCAATCCTTGGGTTGGGAAAATGCCCTGGGGGAGAAAATGGCAACCCACTCCAGTATTCTCGCCTGGAAAATTCCATGGACAGAGGAGCTAAGAGGGCTACAATCCATGGGGTCACAAAAAGTCCAACATGACTGATCATGCACACACATGCCTAATGTAATGACTGGTTCACACTACATTAGTGTGTGTTATCCTTGCGACTAAGATTTGGCTGCCAAAATGAAAAACAAAGTAAGATAATTAATTCAATCTGAAAAATGACTATTTAGGGGACCTGATATGTGGGTCTCTAGGTCTTAACTTGGGAAGTGATATTTTGGATACTCAAAGAGGTATTTCCTAGTGATCCCCTAAAACTTTTTTAGTTGTCACTGGGTACTTAGGAAGACCCTTCCATTTGTTTTTAGGATATCAGGTTTCTAGCTGATTGTTTTGCCAGGTTGTACAAAAGCATGCCTCACTGATCTGAAAGAACTGAATTTCTTATTCTTTTTCTGATTTTTTCCCCTTCATCAATGTGACCTTCTTTTTAGAGTATTAGCAATGAACTCAGAAAAGAGTTTACACCAGGTGTGGGTTCAGATAAACAGATTTGTATTAATCCACTGAGTAATTGGGAACATTTCATCTAATAAGGCATCTTGCTTAGCTCACGCCAGCTGACCTATGTGAAAAAAAAGGCTTGCTGTATCATCTGCTTAGAAAAGTAAATTTGATTGTGGACCTACTTCCATAGTGTCATACTATATCACTAAAGGAAAACTAGGAGGTTAGGGTCTGACCTGAAAAATACAACAATTTCAACTGAATTAATGTCCCACTGAGATCTTCAAATGCCATCCCTCAGAGGCCAGTTTCAAGCATTACTAGAGCAATTACATTTCATATTAGACCGTTCTAATTCATGTAGCTTCACACAAGGAATGAAATAAAATTGTCTATTCATTTTATAGTTTAAACAGACTTGAAATGTAACAAGAGGGACTCTTTTCCTAATCATCCATATTAACAGATCCCACAGAGTGGCATGTTGAAGAAGCAAGAGGCAAAGGAGGAGCTAAAACATAAAGGATAAATATATGAGACTTAATTTTTAAAGTCTTACTTTTTGGAAATTATATATAGGAAAGCAGAGAGTGTCAGCATTAGGATCAGGCAGAAATATAGGCTGGTGAGGCTGTTCCTAATGGGAAATATTCTATTAGTGATCATCAGTTACATTTTGCATGGGCTTCCAGGAACTCGAGGCCTTTATAAATATGTATTTTGAATCTATAATTCAATTATATTTACCATAATCCTTGTTTAGAGAAAATTTACTACTTTAGAGCTCACGGAAACAATATAAATCTGTGTTTATTGATGAAGCAGGGCTGTAACTGCTCAGGAAGTCCCTAATAGAAAGATATCATCATGAATAACATATGGGAGCATAAACTGGTCATATAAAATGTGTTATTTACCAAGAGAAAAGTATTATCCAAAACCCTACTTTCCACAGGTGAAAAAAAAAATGTATAAAGCACCTATATTCACATACTCTGGAAGGACACTGAAACGTGTTTGAACTACTACCAGAGGAGCCACTGCATATCAAGATCTGACTTGCCAGAGCCAAAATGAAGTTTATTCTCACATTCTGGTCTCTGTAATAAAGAGACAAATCATATTGTGCTTGGCAGCAAATTGGAGCAGAGCCATGTTGTATAAATTGAGAGTGAACAGAGAGAGGTTACTTAGAGAAAAGGCGAAACAACAATGCAACCAGAAATGGTTCTTGAAAATGCACATGGACGCCACTAAATACACTTGTTTGGCCCTTATATTTGGGCTTAGAGGCACAGCTGAGGCCATCCATATTAGTCCAACCAGCTGCTTCTCTAGATGAGAAAGTCATGTTCTAGAATCATTATAAGCTCAAATTCCCAACATCATTTAAGTTTCCTAGGTTCTACTCCTCACTCTAAAATCAACTTCAGCATTTTAATTTTTCCATTAAAATTCCCTAATAATAATAATAAATACTGGAGAGTTACCTACCCCTTAGTTTCCTCACATCATTGCTTCTGATACACACCAGTATCACAATATTTGTCATGTTCATATAAATCCTATCTTAATATGTATTTAACATTGTTGATATTTGTTCTTTGAATGCTTACTCTCATTTTTAACTTGTCATAAAGCCATTGTGAAAGTTATACATCTAAGGTGATATTTAGTAATGACATGCTGCTGCTGCTGCTAAGTCGCTTTAGTCGTGTCCGACTCTGTGCGACCCCGTAGACGGCAGCCCTCCAGGCTCCACCATCCCTGGGATTCTCCAGGCAAGAATACTGGAGTGGGTTGCCATTTCCTTCTCCAGTGCATGAAAGTGAAAAGTGAAAGTGAAGTCGCTCAGTCATGTCTGACTCCTAGCGACCCCATGGACTGCAGCCCACCAGGCTCCTCTGTCCATGGGATTTTCCAGGCATAAACAGTTACATTATTATTGAGATAAAGCAATTCATTTGGTTACAGTCTGTAATCATATTACATATCTCACTTCGGGCAACACTTGTCTATTTCCATTTCTAACAAATATTTATTGAACTATTACTAATTACAAAACGCTGTGTTAGGGGCTAAGTAGTTAGATACCTAAACATGTATAAAAATATGGTATAGGTTTCTAAAATTTACTAGAAGATAGAGGCATGGCACCCCACTCCAGTACTCTTGCCTGGAAAATCCCATGGACGGAGGAGCCTGGTAGGCTGCAGCCCATGGGGTCGCTAAGAGTCGGACACGACTGAGCTGCTTCATTTTCGCTTTTCACTTTCATGCATTGGAGAAGGAAATGGCAACCCACTCCAGTGTTCTTGCCTGGGGAACCCCAGGGACGGGGAGCCCGGCGGGCTGCCGTCTATGAGGTCACACAGAGTCGGACACGACTGAAGCGACTTAGCAGCAGCAGCAGCAGCAGAGGCATGTAAGCAAATGATGTAAAGGAGAAAAAGAGGAACTGGGACGAGCGCTAAGTTGAAGCAGAATTTGACAGTAAATGGGCTCAGGTCTGTACATGTGAGACCTCCCATTTCTATCCATGAATATCTTACACTCTCCAAGGTGGCACAGAAAAGAAAGTTATGGAAACTGGAGTAAATGGGAATTGCAGTCACTTCCTAGGGAACAATTGTGAAAAAGAACTGTCCTTTTCAATTTTTACACATACCATTTGAACTTTGGTGAAATAGTAGTTGAACCAAATTACAGCACAGATGTACAATCTTAGGGTTTCATATCAAATGTGACATTTTACAGAGAGGTACAAGCAGAATGAAAGAAAACTGAAAGCCCAAAACCAACAAATGTTTCTGAGTTGCATGGCTCCATCTGGGAAAAAGTCCCTCTGGATACCAAATCCATATTTCTGGGGCCATTGATGTTTTTAATTAAAAATGAACAATCCACATCCACTAAGGTTGAAACATTTTGATCCTTTACATGTTAATTAATGAAGATGGAACTTCGATAGGCTAATTATTTTGCATCTAAATATTCTTGCTCTCTGACTCAGCAGGGGCCAGATTCTGTTTTACAACTATTAGAGAAAATGGAAGTGACATGATGCATTTTTGTGGCAAAGAAATATGATTTCTGGTTTATGTCTTATTATTTATGTCTTCTTATTTATTGTGTCCACAATAAAAGGGGACACAAGATCAGGCCTGTTCCCATACAAAGAGCTGCTGCTACTGCTAAGTCGCTTCAGTCGTGTCCAACTCTGTGCGACCATAGACGGCAGCCCACCAGGCTCCGCCGTCCCTGGGATTCTCCAGGCAAGAACACTGGAGTGGGTTGCCATTTCCTTCTCCAGTGCATGAAAGGGAAAAGTGAAAGTGAAGTTGCTCAGTCGTGTCCGACTCTTCATGACCCCATGGGCTGCAGCCTACCAGGCTCCTCTGTCCATGGGGTTTCCCAGGCAAGAGTACTGGAGGGGGGTGCCATTGCCTCCTCCACATACAAAGAGCACATGGGTCATAACTGCCTCAGAAAACGCTACTAATGCATGAACCAGGATAACCTAGCAGTGCACCTTTCTCTCAAGTGTACATAAGCAGGGGCCGACGGGAAATACTTTGTTTTTTTTGTTTTTTTGTTTTTTTTATTTATTTATTTTTTATTTTAGTTGGGGGCTAATTACTTTACAATATTGTAGTAGTTTTTGCCATACATCGACATCAATCAGCCATGGATTCACATGTGCTCCCCCTCCCAAACCCTCCTCCCACCTCCCTCCCCCTCCCATCCCTCTGTGTCATCCCAACGCTCCATCCCTGAGCATCCGTCCCATGCATAGAACATGGAATGGTGTTCTGCTTCACATATGACAATATACATGTTTCAATGTTATTGTCCCAGAACGTCAACCCTCACCTTCTCCCTCAGAGTCCACAGGACTGTTCTATGCATCTGTGTCTCTTATTCTGTCTCACATATAGGGTTACCATTACCATCTTTCAAATTCCATATACATGCATTAGTATACTGTATTGGTGCTTTTCTTTCTGGCTCACTTCACTCTGTATAATGGGCTCCAGTTTCATCCATCTCAATAGAACCGATTCAAATGTATTCTTTTTAATGGCTGAGTAATATTCCATTGTGTATATGTACCACAGCTTCCTTATCCATTCATCTGCCGATGGACATCTAGGTTGCTTCCATGTCCTGGCTATTGTAAACAGTGCTGCGATGAACATTGGGGTACACGCATCTCTTTCAGTTCTGGTTTCCTCGGTGTATATGCCTAGCAGTGGGATTGCTGGGTCATATGGCAGTTCTATTCCCAGTTTTTTAAGGAATCTCCACACTGTTCTCCATAGTGGCTGTACTAGTTTGCATTCCCACCAACAGTGTAAGAGGGTTCCCTTTTCTCCACACCCTCTCCAGCATTTATTGCTTGTAGACTTTTGGATAGCGGCCATTCTGACTGGTGTGTAATGGTACCTCATTGTGGTTTTGATTTGCATTTCTCTAACAATGAGTGATATTGAGCATCTTTTCATGTGTTTGTTAGCCATCTGTATGTCTTCTTTGGAGAAATGTATGTTTAGTTCTTTGGCCCATTTTTTGATTGGGTCGTTTATTTTTCTGGAATTCAGCTGCAGAAGTTGCTTGTATATTTTTGAGATTAATTGTTTGTCTGTTGCTTCGTTTGCTATTATTTTCTCCCATTCTGAAGGCTGTCTTTTCACCTTGCTCCTAGTTTCCTTTGTTGTGCAAAAGCTTTTAATTTTAATTAAGTCCTATTTGTTTATTTTTGCTTTTATTTCCAATATTCTGGGGGGTGGGTCATGGAGGATCCTGCTGTGATTTATGTCGGAGAGTGTTTTGCCGATGTTTTCCTCTAGGAGTTTTATAGTTTCTGGTCTTACATTTAGATCTTTAATCCATTTTGAGTTTATTTTTGTGTATGGTGTTAGGAAGTGTTCTAGTTTCATTCTTTTACAAGTGGTTGACCAGTTTTCCCAGCACCACTTTTTAAAGAGATTGTCTTTTCTCCATTGTATACTCTTGCCTCCTTTGTCGAAGATAAGGTGCCCATAGGTGCGTGGGTTTATCTCTGGGCTTTCTATTTTGTTCCATTGATATATATATTTCTATCTTTGTGCCAGTACCCACACTGTCTTGATGACTGTGGCTTTGTAGTAGAGCTTGAAGTCAGGCAGGTTGATTCCTCCAGTTCCATTCTTCTTTCTCAAGATTGCTTTGGCTATTCGAGGTTTCTTATACTTCCATACAAATTGTGAAATGATTTGTTCTAGTTCTGTGAAAAATATCATTGGTAGTTTGATAGGGATTGCATTGAATCTATAGATTGCTTTGGGTAGTATACTCATTTTCACTATATTAATTCTTCCAATCCATGAACACGGTATATTTCTCCATCTGTTTGTGTCCTCTTTGATTTCTTTCATCAGTGTTTTATAGTTTTTCTATATATAAGTCTTTTGTTTCTTTAGGTAGAAATATTCCTAAGTATTTTATTCTTTTTGTTGCAATGGTGAATGGTATTGTTTCCTTAATTTCTCTTTCTGTTTTCTCGTTATTGGTGTATAGGAATGCAAGGGATTTCTGTGTGTTAATTTTGTATCCTGCAACTTTACTATATTCATTGATTAGCTCTAGTAGTTTTCTGGTAGAATCTTTAGGGTTTTCTATGTAGAGGATCATGTCATCTGCAAACAGTGAGAGTTTTACTTCTTCTTTTCCTATCTGTATTCCTTTTATTTCTTTTTCCGCTCTGATTGCTGTGGCCAAAACTTCCAGAACTATGTTGAATAGTAGTGGTGAAAGTGGGCATCCTTGCCTTGTTCCTGACTTTAGGGGAAATGCTTTCAGTTTTTCACCATTGAGGATAATGTTTGCTGTGGGTTTGTCATATATAGCTTTTATTATGTTGAGGTATGTTCCTTCTATTCCTGCTTTCTGGAGAGTTTTTATCATAAATGGATGTTGAATTTTGTCAAAGGCTTTTTCTGCATCTATTGAGATAATCATATTGTTCTTATCTTTCAATTTGTTAATGTGGTGAATTACATTGATTGATTTGCAGATGTTAAAGAAACCTTGCATTCCGACGGGAAATACTTTGTTCTTTTAGCATCTTCTCTATCAGCAGCCATTTCATTAATTCTACTCGCATGAAACAAACCAAACACCAAGATACTTAAACTCTGAACATGGTTGGGAGCTGTGGGTGAATTTTATTAAGGTGCACAGAATTTAAAAGATCTCTTCAAGAAAATTAGAGATACCAAGGGAACATTTCATGCATGGATGGGCTCAATAAAGGCCAGAAATGGTATGGACCTAACAGAAGCAGAAGATATTAATAAGAGGTGGCAAGAATGTACAGAACTACTATACAAAAAAGATCTTCTCAACCCAGATAATCATGATGATGTGATCACTCACACTCATCTATAGCCAGACATCCTGAAATGTGAAGTCAAGTGGGTCTTAGGAAGCATCACTATGAACAAAGCAAGTGGAGGTGACGGAATTCCAGTTGAGCTATTTCAAAATCCAAAAAGATGATGCCATGAAAAATGCTGCACACAATATGTCAGCAAATTTGGAAAACTCAGCAGTGGCCGCTGGACTGGAAAAGGTCATTTTTCATTCCAATCCCAAAGAAAGGCATTGCCAAAGAATGTTCAAACTACCGCACAATTGCACTCATCTCACACGCTAGTAAAGTAATGCTCAAAATTGTCCAAGCCAGGCTTCAGCAATATGTGAACCATGAACTTCCAGATGTTCAAGTTGGCTTTAGAAAAGGCAGAGGGACCAAAGATCAAATTGCCAACATCCGCTGGATCATTGGAAAAGCAAGAGAGTTCCAGAGAAACATCTATTTCTGCTTTATTGACTATGCCAAAGTCTTTGACTGTGTGGATCACAACAAACTGTGGAAAATTCTGAAGGAGATGGGAATAGCAGACTACATGACCTGCCTCTTGAGAAACCTGTATGCAGGTCAAGAAGCAACAATTAGAACTGGACATGGAATAACAGACTGGTTTCAAATAGGAAAAGGAGTATATCAAGGCTGCATATTGTCACCCTGCTTATTTAACTTATATGCAGAGTACATCATGAGAAATGTTGGGCTGGAGGAATCACAAGCTGGAATCAAGATTGCCAGGAGAAATATCAATAACCTCAGATATGCAGATGACACCACCCTTATGGCAGAAAGTGAAGAACTAAAGAGCCTCTTGATGAAAGGAAAAGAGGAGAGTGAAAAAGTTGGCTTAAAGCTCAACATTCAGAAAACTAAGATCATGGCATCCGGTCCCATCACTTCATGGGAAATAGATGGGGAAACAGCAGAAACAGTGTCAGACTTTATTTTTTTGGGCTCCAAAATCACTGAAGATGTTGATTGCAGCCATGAAATTAAAAGAGGCTTACTCCTTGGAAGGAAAGTTATGACCAACCTAGACAGCTTATTAAAAAGCAGAGACATTACTTTGTCAACAAAGGTCCATCTAGTCAAGGCTATGGTTTCTCCAGTAGTCATGTATGGATGTGAGATTTGGAGTATAAAGAAAGCTGAGCACTGAAGAATTGATGCTTTTGAACTTTGGTGTTGGAGAAGACTCTTCACAGTCCCTTGGATTGCAAGGAGATCCAACCAGTCCATCCTAAAGTAGATCAGTCCTTGGTGTTCATTGGAAGGACTGATGTTGAAGCTGAAACTCCAATATTTTGGCCACCTCATGCAAAGAGCTGAGTCATTTGAAAAGACTCTGATGCTGGGAAAGATTGAGGGCAGGAGGAGAAGGGGACGACAGAGGATGAGACAGTTGGATGGCATCACCGACTCAATAGACATGGGTTTGGGTGGACTCCGGGAGTTGGTGATGGACAGGGAGGCCTGGTGTTCTGCGGTTCATGGGGTTACAAAGAGTCGGACACGATTGAGCAACTGAACTGAACTGAATAGAATTTTAAGATGGAAATAAACTGTAACAGATACTCATGGTGGAACTAGGAGAAAGAATCTTCCATGGAATCCCAAGCTCTCCATGAGAAGGTACTGAGAAAGCAAGGTGTGGGGAGAGAAAAGCAGAGGTATGACTGGCTCCAGCTGTTTATGGAGCAGCTGCTTCTTTGAAATTCCTCCAGCCATGGATGTCTCACAAACACAATAGAAGCCACACTTCCTGAGTACTTCTGAGTATGATTGGAAAGCATTGCATTATTCTACCAAGCAAAGATGCCACTATCTTTTCTGAGAGCTCTATTGAATTTAGAGATCACTAGAGGATAGTTCCATATTTGAAAATATGTTCCAAGCCAAAGCTTTCACTCTCTAAAATACTGTATCTACCCTGGTTCAAAAGGCAGAAACTCCATTGACCTACAGGGCACTGGATATGTCTCAATAATTTGATCAGCCTGTTGACTGATGGAATTTACAAGCGACATGCATATCCTAGAGAATGTTCAGAGGAGTTTAAGTTTGGGGCACAATCTAGTTAGTGCTGTTTTTCCAGCATGCTGATTATGTTGCTGTTTTTAATTATGCAAATGTACCAAGAGGCTTTGGCAGTGGGCAAAGGCTTTGCATAAACGCTAGTAGACGTGAAATCATACACACCCATGCTTCTGCTCTCTTGTCATCTCTTTGTGTCTCTTTTTCAGTTCACATTCCATTACCATAACAATTAAATACACATTTTGCATTTTCTAAGAATTAACCCTCCAAATAATAATGGAAGGAAAGAAAGAAAATTGAAGGAAGGAAGGAAAGATAGGAAGGATGGGGCAAAGAAGAAGGAAGGAAAAAAGGAAGCAAGAAATACCTTTCAAATACTAGTTTGCTTTTTTTTTTTTCCACTTTGGTACTCTATCTTGGAGCCACTGTTTTCCTTTCTCAGTGTTTCAAAGATATTAGGACCTTCTCCAATCAAGGCTTTTTAGGTATAGAATTCATAAGAAGGCAAGTCCTAGTTGAATCCCATCCAAGTCCTCAAATAACTCATTAATAAGTTGTCAGAGTAATAAGCCTATTTCATTGCATGGGTTATAGGAACAGCCTCTTTTATGCCATATCTGGATTCCACTGTAGACACCACCTTCCAGGGTGGTAGCTGCCTAGGCAAGTGTGGCATCTCTCTTAACTTGCACTTCTTCTTTGTCTTCCTTATTGGATACTGAGGTCAGGATTCCTAGTGGGAGTAAGGTGTCTTTTCTTACATTCTCACAGCACGTCTATACTAACACATATCACACTTGAACATGAATGTTTATTACTTATTGTTCCCTCTCCCTAGATTAAGAGTCTCTTTAGGGCAAGGATCACCTTTTTTACACTCTTCATCTGCCTGTAAGAAGAATGCACACCACACAGCCTTGTGTTTCCCTGCACTTTTTTAAAGAATGTTAGTTCCCCTCACTTATTCCTATCACTCCCTCTTTCAAGGTCTTCCTCTTCCTCTCTCTCTTTTCAGACTGAAGACTAAAGGTCAGGATATCAGCTCTGAGATCTTGGCTAATATTTACTGTCGGTAGGAGCATCTAACTTTTATTACTGTTAGTTACTGAACCTCCGAGAATCCGTCCGTCTGGAAAGAGAAGACCCGAAGACCCGGGAGTCCCTAAGAATTAATTTAACGTCACTTCTGCAACTCTTCCTGTGGTGAATGACTGCAGAAATAAAGGCCTGGTGTCCTTTTAGATCATGAAGGCAGATATTGGCAACGGTAGGGGAAGTTGGGGCTCTTATCCACTGCTGAGGGGAGTATACTTCTATACATTATGGAAAGCAATTTGGCAGTATCTCTTATAGCACACACACAGAGTCATAGCAAGTCTACTTACAGTTTATATACTATAGAAACACAACACATGAACTCAAGGAAGGTTCATGTTACTACTGCATTGCTTATCATAGAAATTATATTAAAAAATAAAATAAGTGTCCAAAAAACAAATGGATTATGTAAGCTATAGGAATAAGTGTCCAATGGCTAAAATGAATAAATATATGTGTGCTAATGTGGGAAGACACTAAATTACATGTTGAGAAAAAAGAAAATTATATATATATATATATATATAATATCGTTTATATGCTATAAAGAGAAACTCAGAAACCAAACATATACATAATATAAAAAGTATGGACCACCACTGTTATATCCCCATAGAGGGAAACTGGATTGTGGATGGTGATAAATACTTTAGTCATATCTATAATAGTTGATTTTATAAGAGGAGTATATTTGTGTATTAGAAATGTTACTAAAATAATTTGTGATATCTTTGTTTAGGGTGATTTTTACAAATAAATAAATAAATAAATAAATAAATAAACGAAACTTTAGTTCTTCGAGAGTTTACAATTCTGTGTCTAGAAGTAGATGAATTGATTTCTGGGTTATCCACTGGACTGCCCATGCATAGGATTAGTTTATTGATAGAAATTGCTTATTCACTTTCCAGTATGCCTGTTCCCATATTGAGTGACATTCACTATTCTTTTAAGTGTCCAGGACATCAAGCTACCTTCTGGTTCTTCAAGATGTGTGTACTTTGTGAGGCCCTCCTTAAAGGTCACTCTATGCACAGATTCTACTCCAAAATTATTTCCCTGTGTCTCTTTTCTTTAGTTTCTTGAGCTATGACTAGCTAGCCAATTGGATGATTATTTAAATAAGAATTAAAATCATCAACGTGATTATCCCACCCAAATAGCAACTATAAATTTCTCTGCCTCTTTGATGGCAAATGATAAGAAAAAAAGAGAATCTCAGGATTGTCAGCATGTATAGCATGTACCCTAATTTATGGCATGGTTGTAGAAAGGGGAAGAAGGCAATGGTTTCTTACAATTCTGTCCCATATAACACCTGATATTTAAAATTCAATAGTTTGTCATCTATAAGTTTAAACATTGGAAGTAGAGTGTATAAGTTATCACTTAATTCCATATCCTGAACCTTGAGTCTACAGAGTCCACAGGACTTAACAAATGGACAGCAAGGTGTAAAAATATTATATCTTTATTTTCACTAATCTTTACCTAAATCTCATATTATTTTCTATTATTAATATATACAAAATGTACAGTAGTATTAGCAGAAACTGCCACTTTGTAACCAATAGAAATTGCATGTATTTTCATACCATATTATGGTTGTTGCCAATATGGCAAAATATTGTTTACTTTCATTATTACCTAGAAATTCATTATTAGATTTGCTGCCAGAACTTTACTTAGTGTGCTAAAGTACATATATTTTATGTTGCTTCTTGTGGTTTAGTTGCAAAGTTGTGTCCTACACTTTTTGAGATCCCATGAACTGTAGCCTGCCAGGCTCCTCCATCCAAGGGATTCCCCAGGTAAGAATATTGGAGTGGCTTGCCATTTTGTTCTCCAGGGGATCTTCCTGACCCAGGGATTGAACCTGCATCTCCTGCATTGGCAAGTGGAATTTTTTTTTTTACCACTGAGCCACCAGGGAAGCCCATATTATACATTACAGTTTTAAAAAATATTTTAGTAACTGTATTTCAATATAAATTATTTCTTTTGTAGTATTCTTTTTAAATAACATGTATTTAAGAACATCATTCTGAGAAGGGGTTCCATAGGCAGCCACTAGACTGTTGAAGTGGTCCATTGCACAAACATTTAAAGAACCATGACTTTAAATCATTATTATTCATTGGCGCCACAGTACAAAGAAAGGATCTGGAAGCAATTTCCACAGTTAGGAGGCTACTTCACACATCTGGTAGCAGAGGAAATTCATGGATGGAGAGCAAGGTTCTGAGAAGTTGGGGTCATCAAAAGGCAGAGTGGTATACTTCATCATTTACATTTTCTCCAGGGAAGGGCCACCCTCCCCCCCAAATTAGGAGGAAACACACTGTAAGATAAGACTTTTACTCCAGCTTCCTTGTTTATCCTTCCCTTCCTCCTAATACTCATTTTGATTATTCTCTAGCTTCTGATGCTTCCAACACAGGAACGTAGAAGAAAACAAAACTGGTAAAGATTAAGTCAAAAGATTTACAATCATGAAAGTAGCATTAATGAGACACTAACATGGAAATTAGAATAAAATAGCAACCAAGAAATATTTTGCCTTCTATACCTGAATCTGGAAATTGAATCAATTTTTCCACCTTCCATATACCCAGGAAACCATAAACTCTATTTCTATTTTGAGGCTAGTGAGGCCTAAGAAAAGCTGGTTTCTTTAGCATGCAAAGTCTGTTAAGACTCATCTCCCCATCCACTCACATAGATCCTCAATTCCCTTCTCAAACTCACCAAATTATTTACAGGCACATCCAGGTTAATTATCTGGTGTGCTTGTGTGTAAAGTCACTTCAGTTGTATCTGACTTTTTGTGACCCTAAGGACTGCAGCCTGCCAGGCTCCTCTGTCCATGGGATTTTCCAGGCAAGAACACTGGAGTGAGTTGCTGTGCCCTCCTCCAGGGGATCTTCCCAACCCAGGGATTGAAGTGGTGTCTCCGTCTCCTGCATTGGCAGGCAGCTTCTTTACCACTAGGGCCGTCTGAGAAGCCCAATTATCTGGCACCCCTGTCCATAAACAGTTTGCCAGCTTCAGTTAACTCTTATGTTGGGGTAGCAAAGAAGAATTGTTTTCAGTTGGTAAGAGCAAAGTCTTTGGAACCAACTGACATCATTTACATAATTGTTAACAAGATATTTAATCTCTGCCTCCACTTCTGAATTTGTTAAATTGAGACAGTAAGAGTGCCTGCCTCACAGGGTGTTGTATGGATTCAGCAAGGAAATAGATGTAAAGAGTTGAAACACTGCTTGGCATATAGTAAATATTCAGAAAATGCTAGTCATTATTATTATTGCTATTACACCTACCCTATTCTTTGCTAGCTCTCTCTGCATTCTATGGCTTTCATAAAAATTAAATGTGAAGTATCTAGTATCTAAAGCCACCTCACTTCTTCTCAAACTCAAAGTATGGACTTCCCTGGTGGTCCAATGTTTGGGAATCCACTTGCCAATGTAGGAACACAGGTTCAATCCCTGGTCTGGGAAGACTGCATATATGCCACGGGGCAACTAAGCCTGTGCACCAAAATACTGAGCCCCTGGGCCTAGAGCTGGTACTCTGAAACAAGACATGCCACCATGATAAGAAGCCTGTGCATTGCAACTAGAGAGTAGCCCCCACTTGCTACAACTGAAGAAAGCCCATGCAACAATAAAGACCCAGCTCAGCCAACAATAAATCAATTAAATTAAGAAAAAGAGAACTTAAGGCTTGAGTAGGCCTGATCAGAATTCAGAAAGTGTTTATGCTTTATATCAGCATCAGCATTTCTCTAAAGCAAAACAACAATTCTTTGTTATCCTGGATATTCACTTGCCCCACTGATGTGAAAGCAGGGAAGTGCAATCATCATACTCATTAGGCTGAAGATACATACTCTTTGTCACTCTCCCCAGTGATTAATTTCTCATTCACTTTCTATTTGTCTCTCTTTTATGAACATGCTCTTTCTGTCTTCTGGAGCCAAAGGCACTACTATCAAGCCTATGTTCTATTTTCATGAGAACTGCAAATAAAAGTGATAAATATATATTGTGGCTTAAACAAGAATATTCCAAATATTGAGCTACTGCCCAAGCCATTTCCTATTAGCTGTATTCATTTGGGAAATCATTTATCTACAGAAACAATCAGCATATAAAACATATTTTCTAAATTTTATTTTATTCAATATGCCTCACCTTGAGATTCAATTTGATTTGAATCTACAAGTATTTATTAAGTATCTCATAAATGAAAAGTTGCTGGTAGGTACAGTGTGGGATATTCATAATAAGTATTATTTTCAGAGCATTTATCATTTGCAAAAGTATTTTCAGGTAGATTAGCCAAGTTCTCACAACCACTTGTTTGAGGACAGACAATTATTATTGCTATTTTTCAGATGATCAAAGTGGGCCTCAAAAACATTACAGACCTCACTCTTCAGTCCATCACAGAGCTTCTATGTGCCAGCTATGTTTATCAAACCCAAGTCTTTTGATTCTGTATTCCTTTCTCTTCCCCATAAGAGTTCCATTCTACTGATTGATGAACACAGAATACATTAGAATATATAGTTCACACTGACACCTGACGTAATACCAGAAGTTAAACCAAGGTTCATAAAAATTACTATAAAACACGGAGGAACAAAATGTTTCTAGAGGCTTTGAAAGGCATTGTGGAAAGAAGGAATTTTATCTCTATTTGAAGGATTATTTGTGATTTTTAGTGCTAGGTATAATGGGACCTTGCAGAGAGAAGTACTTTTTTGGTCTAGAGTTTTGGGGCAGCCTGACTAGAGTAGGGCTTTAATGATAGTCTTCTTGCACACAGTGTGGATTAAAAGAAAGAATTATAATAAGTCCTCTTGCTGATACTGTTTCCAAGAGAGGGAAGAACAATTCTTAACTAAAATTTTTATCAGCAAGGACAGAAAGGAAAGGGGTACATGAAAAAGAAAGCAAGGAAATGTAATTTACTTCCGTATGATTTTACAAGACTTAGCACCATAATGCATAGGAAGAATGCTAAGGTTTTGAGCCTGTCTGACTTGAACAACAGCTTCTGTCAATGGGGATTATGGCGAGAAATAGGGGCATATACAAGGAGAAAGCAGATGACTAGTTGTAGGCATATCGAGTTCAAGATGGTGACAGAACATTCACAGAAAGATGCTCTTTTGGCTTTGCGCAAACAGGAGTTTGCTGCAGTTAAAGAACCAGTAGTGGACCCACAGCACATCCCTCTTACTGTGAGAACTTCAAACTGTCTGATGCTGTGGTTCTTCTTGGCTATATTCCTGCCATATTGTATCAATAAGCTAATAATTGCATTAAATGATGATCTAACACTTGAAAAAGTTGCCTTTCATTGAGCAGGATTTCAGTGTTGGAAAGAAAGCATGTGATGGCTCATCTCTGATTTGGATTAAAAGATAGCAAACTAAATGTCCATCAACAGAGGAATGGATAAAGAGGATGTGGGCGGTGTGTGTGTGAGAGATGAAATATTACTCGGCCATAGAAAAGGAACTAAACTGGGTCATCTGTAGAGATGTGGACGGACCTGAGCTTATCATAGAGACTAAAGTAAGTCAGAAACAGAAAAAATATATCCTATATTAACACATCTATGTGTAATCTGGACAAATGATGTGGATGATCTTTTGCAAAACGGAAAAAGAGATAGAGATGTAGAGAAAAAAATGTATGGGCACCAAAGGAAGGGGGAAAGTGGTGGTATGTATTGAGAGATTGGGGTTGAAATACGCACATTGTTGATACTATGTATGAAATGTGCAACTACTGAGGACCTACTGTAGAGCTCAGGGAATGCTCCTCAGTGCTCTGTGGTGACCTACCTAGGAAGGAGATTCAGAAAGGAGGGGCTGTATGTATACGTATAGCTGATTCACTTTGCTATTAGAAGAAACTAACACAACATTGTGAAGCAACTACACTCCAATAAAAATTTTAAAAGATAGACTCACAGTAGGAAAGTAAGATTTACTATGAAGGATTCTAAGTAGCAACTGCTTAGAAGCAAAAGGTGGTCTAGTGACATGGCAACCCATGCATATATGTTGGTAGTTTGTTTTCCAAGCACCTACTTTACAACTTCTTCCACTTATTTCTTATTTTGGATCTGCCTTATGCTAGCCAGAGAAAGCAGGGTGGTCACAAAAGAGACACCATCACCATATCCCAAAGCTCTGTGAATAATATGCATGTTCTGAGACCAATCAAACTCTATTAGAAGAAAATCTGAATGAACCTTTTCATAACCCTCAGTACTCATACATCCTGATCTTTTGATAAAAGGTATTATTTTCATTTTGGTTGCTGATGATCTATCAAGGATGGCAACAGTTTCCACAGTTTTCTCTTTGATTTTCTCTGCAGAGCTAGAATTCTAGATTAATTCTACCAGGTACAATGATATAAACCCAGCATTATTGAGTCATAAGCATTACCCTTTCATTTCTAACTTTCCATATGGGAAACATATATCTTTTCTTGCAGTGATTTAAAGTTTTGATCAAATGCATGCCGCATTAAATGTTTGCAGCCATATAGCGAATGCATTTTGGCTATGTAAAACTCAGCCAAGATTTACAGTATAATTCCATTGTTGAAGTTATCCGTGACAAAGTCACGGCAAAGCCAAAACTCCTAATACATATTGTAAAGTGTAATTTATTATGCTTCATTTAGACATTCAAATATGAGGTACAATAGGGTTTTGGGTGGTGTGTGGGGTTGCAAGATGTTGTAGTTGGCAATTTCTTCTGGAGAATCTATGATCTATCATATATAAAGAACTCCTGCTTCTGTCTGTGAATGTTGGCACAACTGTCAGGGCTTGTGCACAGGCCTGGAATGTCCCACATCTCAGATGATGCTGTAAGCAGCATCAGGAGGAAAGTCAGCTTCCTTCTGTATGAGAGTACATAAGCTTTGTCTCATGCTTAGAGATAACAGAGTTTGCTCTCTTCAAATTATTTATCAACCCACTAAAGAAAGACACTAAAAATAACTTGGGGTTGTATGTTCCTGTAAAGAATAGTGACTCCTTGTATATAATAATGGCTATATTTGAAAGCTTTTCATTCATTTACAGATATTTATTGAACACTAGCTATGTGCAGGGACTCTGCTAGACATTAGGAATATAAAGAACATAAAAAACAAAACAAAACAAAAGGAATATGAGGAACAAATTCTTCAAGGTCTTGTTTAACTCTTTGTCTTTCTGCCTGTAACAGGCAGCCTATGCCTATTTAACTCATTTAATGTTTCCATCAAAATCAACTTCTCAATTGATTTTGTTTTCCATTCTTGAGCACTTTTGCCTTTATGGAAATGTCTCCCATGTGTAGATGCCTGGAACTTAATGTCAAAGGGCAGGTGTGTTTTCTGTTTTGGCCATATGCCATTCATCATACGGGTACATCCATATTTCATCTTGAACATCCGTATTATACGATATGCTCATGCCTTAGTGTAACCTTGGCTCACTTCCAGTGTTGCTGGTTTCTATTTTTCAGCACAAAATCTCTGTGGTTTGGCTTATTAAGTTCCAGATGTATTCATCTGGACTCCTTCCCTCAGGAAACATGGGGTCCCAGGGTGGTAAGTGTCTGAGACAAGTGCTCAGAATTTCCTGTAATGAGTCCTGATTCTGGCTTCATGATGCTGTCACTTACCCCTCATGGGGAGCAATCGCTGCCAGGTCATTATTTCCATGCTGAAGCTGCTCCCTGAAATTCTATTTGGGAAGCCTCACACCCCAGCTTTCTATGTGGCATCCACATGAACCCATTTGAATTTCATGGGTGGAGAAATTTATTTATGAAGCCTGGATTTTTGCCTTGATGTGGTCCATTGATCTGTAGGTCTTTAAACAGATATGGTAGCCCAGAAGCTATTGCTTAATTATACTCTTTTGGGAGAAGTGAATTGAACGGAGAAGAGGTGCCCATCTCAAAGATCCCAGAGAGCAGAACTTCTGGGTAGATGCTTATAGAATATCACACTATTCACAGAAAAGTGGTTTATATGGATCAAAATAAACATGGTCATTCTTTAGTGTAGAGACTCAATGGAATACAGGTAATAAGCTGGGAAGTACTAACTGCCCTTTGATACAATATTGTTATGCAGTCCTAAATGTTATTCTTTCTTTATCCCTCTATATTTTTTATCTTTAAAGGTAGAATGAAACAAATGAGCTTGCAGAGTCCCCAGGGCAGAGAGGAGGAATGGGAGATACACTATTTCATAAAAGCAGGCAGATTGCCCTGCCATTCCAACTTCCTCACAAATACTGCAATCATGGCAACTTTTCCCTTTTATGTAATGTGTTGAGAGACTTATCAAATCTAACACCATGAAATATTTCATGAGAGTTGCAAGTTTATATCTCAAGCCTGAATTCTTAAAGGAAAAAAAAAAGTTAGGTTATGATGTGATGTCCAAGTTACTAATTGAATTAAGCCTAGAGTGAGCTTCACAGAATGAAAATATGTTTAATAGTGGGAGGGGGGAAATGTTAGCCACATCATGAATCCTGTTCCAAAGATAAATTACAGTGTTATGACAAGGCTCATGTTAATCTAACTATGCTCTCAATAAACTATTCAGTAGGCAGACAGCAACCATAACCTGCCAGTTGTTGCTTTAGAGCTGAAAGACCTTTATTCCCTACATATAAAATAAAATATATAAATGTATATGTTTGGGTGGACAGTTTTATGTGGAAATCACATTAAAAGAGACTGATATACAATTCAATAATCCACACAGTCTCCACTGCAGCAACCACAAATGTCCAAACTCATGCCAATGGGAAAAATAGCTCTGATTTCCTTCTACCCAGATTCCCCTATAAAATATATAGAGAGAAGTATGTATTTGAAAGAGGAACGGAGAAGGGCATGGCAAAGAGAACAGGCAAGGCTGACATGGCAAAGAAAAATGCATCTGTCAAAATACCAAACAGGAGATTCATTCAGAAGACAAAAAGGCACGGATTTTGTTTAGACAGTTGTATTTTGAAAAGAAAAGGGAAAGGGATGGAAAGGAAAGATGGGAAGGAGAAAAAGGAAAGGAAAGATGAGTTTATATGGGCCACTTGCATCTGTTTATACTGACTCCATAGAAAATGCTTGACACTTCTTGACAAAGATGAAATAGAAGGGACCCAGGGGCCACATCTGCATCACTGGGGCCTCATGGGGCACAGGATGGCTTCACGCAACGTTTGCTGAGTGGGATCATTGCTGCCCATCGGGCTTCCAAATAGGTTCTTGTATACTTCCTTCCAAATAGGTGCTTCCACTCTAGTTCTGAACCACATCATGTTCAATACATGCTGGCTTATTAGTTCTGTCCCCTTCACTTTCCAAATCACCTGCCCAATTATCTCTTTGCTTCCTTCTTTCTTAATTTACTCCATCTTGGATAAGTCTTCACTTAGGCCGTTTGAGCTTACCTGTGTTTAATCAGAGCTCACGGACTTCCCTGGTGGAACAATGGATAAGAATTCACCTGCCAGGGACCCAGGCTTGGTCCCTGGTCCGGAAGATCCTACATGCCGTGGAGCAACTAAACCCATGTGCCACAACCACTGAACCTGTGTTCTGGAGCCCAGGAGCCACAACTACTGGGCCTGCGTGCTGCAACTACTGAACCCCACATCCTCTAGGGCCCCCAACCACAACTACTGGAGTCCACTCGCGTCAAGTCTGTGCTCCGCAACAAGAGAAGCCACTACAGTGAGAGGCCTATGCACCGCAACTAGAGAGTAGCCCCCACATGCCACAACTAGAGAAAGCTGCACAAAGTGTTGAACACCCAGGGCAGCCAGAAATAAATAAATGAAATAAAGAAGAGCTCGGAAATAATTTGTCTAAAGAGCACAATCACTTCAAGTTTCCTTTTCGTGATATCTGATTCATTCCAGTTGTGTGTGCATTCTTCAAATCCTATACAGTTTTTCTGTAGTATAATTTTTAAGACTCTTTGCTAAGTACCTGCTAAGGCATCTAAACTAGTGTGGCCATAGAATAGTTTCTCATTCTTTTCTGTGCGGCCCTTGCTATTTTTACTCATTATTAATCTCTGGTTTTGGTGTTTTATTGTTTTAAGGCCTTGCACTCTTTTTTTTTTGGAACTCCCAAGTACTCACATTCATGTTATATCTGAGTTTCTTTAGCACAATCTTTGTTAGCTGATATCTGTAGGAGTTTGTTTCCTTAGATATAGACCACAGAATTCAAGGAAGAATTGCATCCTGCCTCATCTCTTTCCCTGCCTCCTCCACTCCAGATGCTCTGTATAATGACAAATAGTGTTTATTTTTTCTGTTTGATTAGAATTTTTTAAGTGAAACATATTTTCCACAATCGGAAAATTATGAACGTCATGACATTTTTTTTCTTTTATTCTTTTATATCTACCCAATCCACCTTTACCTTAACCAATCTACTCTTACAGGGGATAAGAGGATGACAATGGGGAGTACAGGAGGAATGCTTTTGTTTAACGATTTTATTCTCCATGACATGCAGGCTTCAGATCTACTACTACAGCCTCATTCTCATGACCAAGACAGTTTGAGCCCTAATGTTAAGAATCCACCTGTAAGAGATTGGTGTTTGTTCAAATTTCTAGAGTACCAAGCAGCATAGTAAATAAACATATGAAAAGGGGCTTAGCTTAGTCATTAGAGAAATACAAGTTAGATCACAACATACCTCTATTCACCAGAAGAATGGCTGAAATGAAGAAGCAGATAATAGCAAGTGCTGACACTGTTGTAGAGCAACTGGAATTATCATATAGTATGAGTGGGAGTACAAATTGGAAAACCACCTTGGAAAAGCATTTGGTAACATCTACCATGCTGAATTTACACTTACCATCTGATCAATGATCTCAATTCTAAGTGCATGCCCAATAGAAAGACATGTTTCATCATGTTATGACAATACTATTTATAATAGCCTCTAATGGAGAACCGAACCAGACACTATGTATTGTACTCATATGATGGAATGCTATATATATCATTAGGATGAACAGATTATTGCTTCAGGAAATTATAGGAGTCAATTAAAAAGTATAACAGAGAGGTGAAAAGCCAAAGCTGTAAAAGTATACAATGTACTTTGAGAAACAGAAACAAACAAACAAACAAAAAAACCCTCTATGTGTTAGAATTCAGATATTGTTACCTTTCAGAGGATAGTGCCTGGGAGAAGACACAAGGGGACTTCTGGGTTGCTTGTAATACTCTACAGCTTGATCCAAGTACTGGTTGTATGGATGGTTCATTTTGCACATAATTATACACAGCAAGATGTATAATTACAGTTTGTGTGTTTTCCCATTGGTACATTATACTTCAGTAAAAAATACCTGAAAGAAAACAAAAGAATTTCGATATTTACTAATCGTGTCCATTAACTGAAAATAGCAGATAACTTGGCAAATTATAATAAAATAATGTTTTGCATAATTTTATTGAGGCCATACATTTTTAAACACAGAAAACTAGTGAATAATACTAGTAACTAAATATCTTTAAAGTGATGTATAAAGTAAACAACGGCAGCAAAGATACCAAAACTAATTATATTTTTCAGCATTTTGTAAGAAAATTATTTTCACTACATTCTTGAAGCGTGTATGTTTTTCCTATCCTGGAAGGAGAAAATTGAAGCAAAATTATGTTTTCTTGGCTCAGAATCCTTAGAAAGTCACTGGGATTGGAAAGCAGATTAGTCTCATAATCTTGGTGATTTAGTAGACATTTTCAGAAGTCAAAGGGATTTAAAAAGTAAACTTTACCAACTCCCCTAATTTAACATATTTGCTTGCCCATACTCATATTGTCATCAATGTGGCTCATTTTAAATTCTTCACACATACATGTAATGAGTTATATTAAACTCCTCTGCTTTCAAACTGTGACATTACTGCCTGATTTACCAAGGTTCAAGGAAAAGAAGAAACCATTTAGTAGTGAATAAATCAGCCAAAGTAAATCTTTTAATTTAACCTGATTCTATTGCAATCACATAGATATGACAGAAATGAACACTTATAAAACAAGGTAATTTTTAAATGTTTTGTAAAACAATTATAAAACATGTAGTAAGAATCTCCGTCTAACTAAAATGGTATTTTTAAAAAATGAAGATGGCCTAGCTATTTCCACCAATGAATAACTGATTGACTGTAATGATACATTCCTATTATTAATGAGACCTGACAATCCCATTAGAGTAATATGCAAAAACTTCACTTAATTCTCTTGATGAGCTTATCATTCATTTTTTCCAGAGCTGAGGAATGCTAAACAAAAGCAAGAGTATTTAGAAGGTGAAATGAAGGTACAAGTGTAAGGATTAGAAAGACTGTTTCTCTTCTCCTGGATCAAATGGTGAAGAAGAATGTTAGAGCTTCTAATCTATCAGGAGTTATGTGTCATTTCTCACGTAATCCATTAAACAGTTTTTATGGTTTGAATAGCTACATTTTAGCCCATCGATTTATTGAATATTAGTCCATTCTTTCTAATTCTTTGGAGCCAGATGCTTAAGCCACTTAAACAAATCAGAGACCACAAGCCCATGAGACTAAACTCTGTTTTATCCAGCTTAAAAGAAGAGCAATGCCACCAAATTTACGATCTTCTAAGTAACCTGGGTTTAATAGGCTGATTCTGTGAGATTCAATGACTCTCTGTCCTTGAACAAATCACTCTACCATTAATGAGAGCTAGTTTTTGCCCTGTGAATACAAAAGTGTCTTGAGACACTGAAGTAATGATACAAGGTTACATCAAATAACACCTGATCTCCATATGGCTAGATCTGTGAGAGTACAAACAAGAATTCTATTAAAATAATAGCAGGAAATATGAGGGAAACACGTGCAAATGAAACTACCAGAATTTGAAGAATACCAAATTTATTTTACAATTTATTTAGCTATAAAAAACAAAATACAAAAATTCAATTATATTCATAAGTGACAATTCCATTTCAAATGATTATTTACATGTCAATCTCCTTTAAGCTATATTTATGTATTTGTCATTTTGATGGAAATGTATTGAAATTTATTTAAAATGTATTTTAGGGAAACAGGTATTTACTCATTCACTCTCTTGAGAAAACAGTTGTTAAATACTTGTGCTTTGTGCTAACTTCTTTGGAAGGAAAACTATCAAGTGAGACTTCATTCAACTCTCAAAGAGTTTAAGAACCGTTAGTGGAGAAATACTTCCAATGTTGATTTTGGTTGTATTAGTAGGTTGAATTTATTTCTTTGTTTTGTTGTTACTATCAAGGATGTAAGAGAAGTATTTTTTTATACCTACAGAAGTGCAGAGAAAGTAGCAATCTCATATGAATGACATGATCAGAGATGTTTTGAAGTAGGATCCATGAACCAGGGTTTCTAGGTGGCGCTCATGGTGAGGAACCAGCTGCCAATGCATGAAACATAAGAGACGTGGGTTTACAATAGCCAGGACATGGAAGCAACCTAGATGTCCATCGGCAGACGAATGGATAAGGAAGCTGTGGTACATATACACAATGGAATATTACTCAGCCATTAAAAAAAATACATTTGAATCCGTTCTATTGAGATGGATGAAACTGGAGCCCATTATACAGAGTGAAGTGAGCCAGAAAGAAAAGCACCAATACAGTATACTAATGCATGTATATGGAATTTGAAAGATGGTAATGGTAACTGTATATGTGAGACAGAATAAGAGACACAGATGCATAGAACAGTCCTGTGGACTCTGAGGGAGAAGGTGAGGGTGGGACGTTCTGGGACAATAACATTGAAACATGTATATTGTCATATGTGAAGTGGAACACCATTCCATGTTCTATGCATGGGACGGATGCTCAGGGATGGAGCGTTGGGATGACCCAGAGGGATGGGATGGGGAGGGAGGTGGGAGGAGGGGTCGGGAGGGGGAGCACATGTGAACCCATGGCTGATTCATGTCAATGTATGGCAAAAACTACTACAATATTGTAAAGTAATTAGCCCCCAACTAAAATAAGTTAAAAAATAAATAAAATTAAAAAAAAAAAAAAAAAAAGAGACGTGGGTTCAATCCCTGGTCTGTGAAGATCCCCTGGAGGAGGGCATAGCAAACCACTCCAGTATTTTTGCCAGGAGAATTCCCATGGACAGATGAGCCTGACGGGCTACAGTCCATGGTGTCGCAAAGAGTCAGACACGACTGCAGCAACTCAGCAGGTAGCATGCACACGTGAAGCAGGGGTTACCAATATAAAGGCCTGTGGGTGACAGGAGAGTGACATAAATGAACAAAGTGAGTGAGCCATTTATAAGAAAAAGGGGAGTGGTAGAGACTAGGGCAAAAGGGAAAGTGTGTGCTCTCTTTAAAGGGAAAAACCTTTCCTTAGTTTTGGTTAATCATAACCATGTATTAAATCCCTATGTAGCAAACGCTTCTGATTTCTCAAGAGAAGCCACAAATCTGGATTTTTTGGTACAGTGTCTATCCTTCCAAATTTTGAAAAATTCTATATATACATAGACATAACATATATTTATATGAAATTTGTAATTATATATAATATACAAACTGATTACAATATTTATATAAACTCATATGTTTATGTGTGTACATATATATACAATCAATTTTTAAAATATACCTAAAGCCCATATTTGAGCTGCATACAGTCAATCTTCAAACTAAACACTATATCACTGCTTCGGTAAGATGGCTGAATGTAACAAAATGGAGAAAAAACAGTTCTCTAGGAGAGAAAGTGATATGGGGGAAAGTACAGAAAGGTCAATTAACATTAAGAGGTCTAAACTGCCTCTGTGTGTATGTGTGTGCGTGTGTGTGTGTGTGCGCGCACACACGTGCATGTTTGTGTTTGTGTACACAATGGAGCCAGAATCAGATATTGATGGCAGATTACATAGTTACTGAAAAACCAGAGATCAAATTGCCAACATCTGCTGGGTCATTGAAAAAGCAAAAGTGTTCAAGAAAAACATCTATTTCTGCTTTATTGACTATGCCAAAGCCTTTGACTGTGTGGATCACAATCAACTGGAAAATTCTGAAAGAGATGGGAATACCAGACCATCTGACCTGTCTCTTGAGAAACCTGTATGCAGGTCAGGAAGCAACAGTTAGAACTGGACATGGAACAACAGACTGGTTCCAAATAGGAAAAGGAGTACATCAAGGCTGTATATTGTCACCCTGCTTATTTAACTTATATGCAGAGTACATCATGAGAAACGCTGGGCTGGAGGAAGCACAAGCTGGAATCAAGATTGCCAGGAGAAATATAAATAACCTCAGATATGCAGATGACACCACACTTATGGCAGAAAGTGAAGAAGAACTAAAGAGCCTCTTGATGAAAGGAAAAGAGGAGAGTAAAAATGTTGGCTTAAAGCTCAACATTCAGAAAACTAAGATCATGGCATACGGTCCCTTCACTTCATGGCAAATAGATGGGGAAACAGTGGAAACAGTGGCTGACTTTATTTTGGGGGGCTCCAAAATCACTGAAGATGGTGATTGCAGCCATGAAATTAAAAGAGGCTTACTCCTTGGAAGGAAAGTTATGACCAACCTAGACAGCTTATTAAAAAGCAGAGACATTATTTGTCAACAAAGGTCCGTCTAGTCAAGGCTATGGTTTTTCCAGTGGTTATGTATGGATGTGAGAGTTGGACTGTGAAGAAAGTTGAGCACAGGATTGCCTTTGAACTGTGGTGTTGGAGAAGACTCTTGAGAGTCCCTTGGACTGCAAGGAGATCCAACCAGTCCATCCTAAAGGAGATCAGCCCTGGGTGTTCATTGGAAGGACTGATGTTGAAGCTGAAACTCCAATACTTTGGCCACCTGATGCGAAGAGATGACTCATTTGAAAAGACCCTGATGCTGGGAAGGATTGAGGGCAGGAGGAGAAGTGGACGACAGAGGATGAGATGGTTGGATGGCATCACCAACATGATGGACATGAGTTTGAGTAAACTCCGGGAGTTGGTGATGGACAGCGAGGCCTGGTGTTCTGTGGTACATGGAGTCGCAAAGAGTTGGACACGACTGAGTGACTGAACTGAACTGAACACCGTAATAATGAGCCTGGAACTTTTGCAAAAGCTCTAGAAACTGACAAAAGGTTTTCAGGAAAGGAGTGACTCAATACAATACAATACCCTGAAGGACTTACCAGATTAGAGACTCAAAACACAGAAACCTCTCAGCTTCCTACTGTACTAGCTTAGTAATAAAGTGGCTACACCCGAGCTGAAGTCGTAACTATAGCATTAGATAGGAAGAAGTGTACAGAAGAGACACTGTCATAGGGCAGGACTTGAGAAGTGAATAGATATAACGAAAGGTTTAAAAGGAGATGTCAAGATTTAGTCTCAAACTTCTTGTTGTTTTTTTGCCTGTGAAGTGATAGAGACTATGTTAAGACAAAAGACTATGAGCTGATTTGAAAAGATATTTTTGGATTAATTTTAAGCATGTTCAAGTGGCAGCATTTGCAAAGTCCAAAAGACTAAGTGGGGAGATATTTCTAATAAATTTTAAGCCATAACTGAGGTGGAAATAATGTGAACCCATTTTACTTTATTTCTTACTGTTTTTAAAGCTTTAAATACAATTCCTATTTTCTATTAAATTGAATTTTAAAGTTCTGATTGATCACCTTTTAAGAACCAAGAAATGAGCTCTTATACAAACAACCCATACTTCCAACTTGTTTTTGAGAATGTCTCCATTATTGTAGGTAAGTCTAGTAAAATATGACCTCTAAAAATTAACGAAACATTATGCTTTGAATATTATCTTTGTAGCATACAAAAAGAAGAAAAGTATCACTTTTCATATTCATTTTGTCATAGATCTTTTGAGATAATTCCCATGAAATTAATTTTTTGGCAAATGGACTTCTCTGGATCATTTCTGGAAACTTTAGACTTGGGACCAAGCCACTACCAGAATGCCTCAGAGAGACGGCACTATCATCGAACACTCTAAAAGATGTACATTGATGAGTTAACTGGAGTAGCTGTGAAGCAACTAATTTGACAAAGAATATGAACTTGCATCAAATAACATCTATAATCAGATGACTACAACAGAAGTCATATTGAGCTAATTTTAGTGCTTCTTCCAAATTGTATTATATAAACTTGCTCAGTTGGGCAAGCTGAGACTTGCTGATTAATTGGCTATCGTATCAGAGTGCTAAGCAAAATATGGAGTTTTGGTTTTTTTTTCCTTTTACATTTTGGTAACACTCAGTTTTTCCTCTCAATCTGGAAATAATATTGTTTGTGCTTTAGTTATCTTCTAGAATTAGTTATTTGATACTTTTCTCTCTTTGTTGTTCTACTTCTTAGATTTTTAAAATTTTATCTTCTAGAATTTCTTCAGGTCTTTGTTATTGTTGTATTGTTTTATGTATTTATTTTCAAGTAAACTTTTCTTATCTTAGTACCCGTTTTATACAGCTCCTCTTCCTATTTAATGAATACAGTTTGGTTCCTAAAGCTATTACCTTTTTTTTTTCTTTTTTTGGAGGGGTGTAGTTTTATTCTGCTATCTTCAATGACTCTCTCTTTTCTGATGTCTTCCTTTTCTTTTTTTTTTCTAATCTTTGTATTTCACATTAAAATCTTGTTTAAATATCTTGTAATCAGAGAAGGCAATGGCACCCCACTCCGGTACTCTTGACTGGAAAATCCCATGGACGGAGGAGCCTGGTGGGCTGCAGTCCATGGGGTCGCGAAGAGTCGGACACGACTGAGTGGCTTCACTTTCACTTTTCACTTTCATGCATTAGAGAAGGAAATGGCACCCCACTCCAGTGTTCTTGCCTGGAGAATCCCAGGGACGGGGGAGCCTCGTGGGCTGCCGCCTATGGGGTCGCACAGAGTTGGACACGACTGACGTGACTTAGAAGCAGCAGCAGCAGTCCTTGTGTGTTTCTTTCTTTAATGGTAAGTGAGGCACCACAAAGATCTTTACAAATTCTACTTGCATAGTTGGTCTTTGTCAACTGGTGGTTTTATTGTAGAATAAACTTGTTTAGCTATTTCATTTCATTTGAAAACTCTAACTCCTGGCATCTATAGATTTTGTCTCTTGTTCCAGACAGTTTCCTTGAAATGTCTTTAGTTCAGAGATCAGCAAACTTTTTATGTAAAAGGCCAGAGAGCAAATACATTATACTTGATCAGTTAGATACTCATTGCTGTAACTATTCAGTTCTGTCACGGTAGTACAGAAGCAGATACAGACAATACAAAATGAAAGTTGCCTCTGTGTTGAAATAAGACTTCATTATAAATAGTCAACAGGCCATTGTTTTCAGTCCCTGTTCGAATCTCCTGCTATGGGCTATAAACTCAAGTTCCAGCGCTGCATCTAGTGAAAAAAAAGGAACAGAAACATGGCCACTTAATATGGTCTTCTAATAAATCCTTCTGTTTTCAATATGATACTCCATCCTCATCTGTAACTTGTGTTCTTAGGATTAAAGTTTCTCTACCAATCCCCAGAAGGTAAATCTCCACTCCTTGGCTGTGAAGGGAGGCGGGGGTAAGAAACTCTACAGAGCATGGGATATAGTTTCAGAGGCATTTCAACAGGACACCTGTTTTCACCATCACTTGTTGCCCTACTCTCCAGCTGTACCTGGTGCCTTCAATCCTGAGCTTTTCCAGGGCTCTATATCATGAATGTGCCTTAAGGCTGGCCTCCCCCATTGATGGCTTACAGTTTTCTCTGATCTTTAGTACCATCCATAATTTAATAATTATCCAACCAAATGTTGTGCTTTCCAACACTGTGTTGCTGTATCTATCTCGCCTGTATTCTTTGTGGAGAAAAAAAACAAAAAAAAAACACCAAAACAACTTTCAGGCTTTTACTTTTCAAAAATCCTTTAACTGACATTTTAGTAGAGACACTCATGGGATTAGCAGTGAATATGTGTGATGAGTTTTCCATGTTTAACAGAAAGTCTTCACAAAGCATATATAGATTTTTTGATATTCTGATCTTTGATATTGTGGTCTTAATGTTATCCAATTGCAGGTGTAATCCCATTATACTCAAGAGCATACTTTTACATGTAGGTTTTCTTCATACCTTACTTGATATCATCTTGAAGATATTTTGTATCTCTGGAATATGCGATTGCAAACTACGGTTTAGAGTTTTTACTCTTTCAAATTCCACAATTTTCCAAGTTAAAAAAAAAAAAAAGGTTGCTTTGAGGTGGGACAAGCACAGTTTTATTTATGTACCCTAGCTAGGAAATTTCTACTTTCCCTCATGCCTCAGGTCATGAAAATTCTCTACTTTACAATAGTTTCATAAAATGGAGTCTATAATTTTATATGCTTTCCCCACAGGCACAGGCTATTCCCTCAAATCTGAACACTAGTCATATGCTCATCCTCACTGAGTAGTTAAATAAAATGGATAAGCAGTCATTCCACTGTGGGAAACCTCAAACCCTTCTAATGCAGCTTATCCCTCTCTCTCCATCTCTTCTCTATCCTATTCTTCTTTTACACTCTGTCTTATCTTATGATTCTTTTTCTATGTCCATTTTTTTCGGCCCATCATTATTATGAGTCATGTTAGTTTTCTATTTCGTTGTACCACATTACCACAACTCTAGTGGCTTAACACAATTCCATTTATGTGCAGACTTGCATGAGCTAGGTTGGGTTTTATGCTCAAGGCTAAAATCATGGTGCTGGCTTTGATCTCTAGGAAAGAATCCACTTTAAAAGCTCATTCACGTTGGCAGAATTCAGTGCTTTGTGGTTGTAGGAGTAAGGTCCCAGTTTCCCTCCTGGAGGTAAGCCATGGGCCTCATTCAATTCCTCAGGGCCATCACAACCCTTCTTACTTCACCCCATTCATCTTCAAACAAACAATGGTGCGAGTCCTCCTCAGGTTCCATGTCTCTCTGACTTTCTTTTTTGCTACCAGCCAGAGGAAGCTCCCTTCTTTTATAGACTCATGTGATTAGATCAGACTGACCTGGATAACCTCCCCATCTCAAGGGCACTAGATGATATAGCGTAAGAACAGGGGTGATATCCAGATGTGTAAGCAGGTTCTACAGATTAAGCTGGGGCATCATTGAGGGATCATTTTAGAAATTCCATCTATCACACTTCTATTCATTTTACAGAAATGCCACTGGCAGGAAACGTATGTAATAGATTTTACTCAAAGTTAGGGTTAGCAGAGAGGACCATATCTCAATACACAGAATAGATTATAATAGACTAACAGATATCACTGTCCTGAAAAACTTACTCCCTGTTCCCTGCCTTGGGGAATTTCTTGATCAGCTTGCCTTCAGTTGGGCCGCAGGCTTCAGAGCTTTTGTGGGACTTGACTCTTTTGTTTTTCCTCACATCTCTATTTCCAGATTTAAAGCACCTTCATCATTAGATCTTCCAGTCTGGATAAAAACTTGGGTTAGAGTGTTCTGTGAGTGGAAGTAAGCAGTACTTACAGATTCTCAGAAACACTTCTCAGACTGTTGGGCAAGTGAGAAAGTTCACCTTTCATATCTAAATACACCAATTAAAAATGAACATTTTCAGAGAAAAAGATGGCGGCAGAGTAGGTGGACGTGGAGTAGGTCTCTCTCCCTGGATACATCAGGAATACACCTTCAAACACAGAAATGCATACAGAACACCAGCTGAGAGCAGACAGGAGTACATGACCAGCAGAAAAGAATATATAGAACCACGGAAAACTTGGTAGGAGGAAGGAACTAGGGGGAAAAACTGGAGTGTTAGTAGGACTGGACCTGCCCTCAGGGGGTGGGGGAACTGAAGCAGGGGTCTAATCCCCACATCGGGGCAACTGTCTGAGCCAGAAGAGAAACATTTAAGGCTGAGAGTGAAACAGCTGATCTGTGGCAGCCTAAATGGAATGAGAATCAGACAGTCCTTGCTGCAGCCATACATATCCTGGCCAGGGATGCAGGTCACCAGGAGGCACAGTGACTGGGAGTTGGAGTTTAGGGATTGTGGAGCAATCCCAGGGCAAGGGCTGCTGTTGACTGTGGAGAGATGGATAGAGGGGATGTGAGGGAGGAGATTGTGGTGGGAAATGCCAGTGGAGGAAAGCCAGGCAGCCACAGAAGCAAGACAATACTGCTGAATCAATGCTACTGGTGGTTGGGTGATGCTGGGAGCCATCTAAGTGCCTGAACGGGAAGAGCTACAGAGAAAGACTGGCCAAAGAGGCCTTCTGATTGCCAGCTGCAGGAGGCTCAAAAAAAAGACTCTGATAGGGCCATAACTCCTGCAGCAGACGCAGTCCATGTCCCTGTATACTTGGAGCCTCTAGGGTTCCAGTAAGCCAAGCAGCTGCACCACCGAAACACTCAACCCTCACTGGGGCAGAGCTGCCATAGGCAAAGTCTTGCATCTGCACACACATGGTCGCTTAGGTCACGTCCAACTGTTTTCAACCCTGTGGACTGTGGCCTGCCAGACTTCTCTGTCAGAGGGGTTCTCCAGGCAAGAAAACTGGAGCATATTGGCCAATAATGGTTGCCATACACTTCTAGACCACAATATTTCCTGCTTCCCTGGCCGCCACCTCCCCTGAGAACTTGGTGCTGCCAGAACCCCTGCAAACCAAGCAGCTGCACCACCTCCACACCTGGCCATCACTGGGGCAGACCCAAGTCTTCCAGGGCAGCCTCAGGAGCAAATCCTAGCAGACGACCCACATGCAGAGATGGAAATAAAACCACAATTGAAGCCCAGCGGCAATGTGGCTAGGGAAGAAGACCCAAAACCTTCCCACCAGCTGCACAAGCTGCAGATTAACCCCACACGATCAACTAGGCACACACTGTGTCTACAGAATATATAAAAGGACATTGAGAGCTCCCACAAAAGAAAACGCACTAGTTCTGATAACTGTGGACATTGGAAGCAAGAACACACAGGAGCAGGACCAGATTAGAATCTGAGCTGCCCCCACAGCAGGTCCAGAGACCAGCACAGTGTTGGAGGGCATCCTACGGAGAGATCAAGCCCTGAGCCTTTGGAATGGGAGTACTGATTCAAAGACCCTAGACTACCAGAGAACTGATCCTAGGGAGTATCAAATGGTGAGAACTCACACAAAGGAAACCACTTGAATACCAGACCCAGCATCACCCAACCACCAGTAGCATCCTGTGCAGGACGCCTCATCTAAACAACAATCAAAAGAAAAACACAAACCCAGTCTTCAGCAGACAGGAGGACCACCTCACTTAGCCTTGCCCATCAGACGAAAAAGAAACATACAAACAAACAAACAAAAAAGCTCAGCACAGATCTCACCCTGGACCAACCTTAGGAAGGCAGAAATCAAAAGGAATAAAGAATTCAACCTTGAAGACTGGGAAAAGGAGACCTCAAACACAATAATTAAAAAAAAAAAAAAAGAATGAAAAGGCAGAGAAATATTACACAAACGAAGGAACATCTAGTTTGCTAACTAGAAACACAGAAGTCCAAATAAATGAAGAGGAGATAGGCAAACTACCTGAAAAACAATTCAGAATAATGACAGAAAAATTATCAAAAACCTTGAAAACAAAATGGAGAAAATGCAAGAATCAATTAACAAAGACCTAGAAGAATTAAAGAATAAACATACAAACAAAACAAAACAATTACTGAAATTAAAAATACTCTAGAAGGAATCAACAGCAGAATATCTGAGGCAGAAGAATGAATCAGTGAGCTGGAAGATAAAATGGTAGAAATAACCTTTGAAGAGCAGAATAAAGTAAAAAGAATGAAAAGAACTGAGAATAGTCTCAGAGACCTCTGGGACAATATTAAAAGCACCAACATTCGAATTACAGGGGTCCTAGAAGAAGAGAAAAAGAAAATGTATGAGAAATACTTTAGAGAGATTATAGTTGAAAATTTCCCCAGCATGGTAAAGGAAATAGTCAATCAAGTCCAAGAGGCACAAAGAGTCCCATACAGGGTAAATCCAAGGAGAAACACGCCAAGACACATACTAATCAAAGTAACAAAGAATAAATACCAAAAGAATATTAAAAGCAGCAAGGGAAAAGCAACAAGTAACATACAAGGGATACCTCATACGTTTAACAGCTGGTCTTTCAGCAGAAACTCTGCAGGCCAGAAGGGAATGGCAGGATATATTTAAAGTATTGGAAAGGAAAAATCTACAACCAAGATTACTGTATATAGCAAGTATCTCATTCAAAATTGATGGAGAAGTAAAAAGCTTTTCAGACAAGCAAAAGTTAAGAGAATTCAATACCACCAAACCAGCTTTACAACAAATGTTAAAGGGACGTATATAGTCTAGAAATACAAGAGAAGAAACAGGTCTACAAAATCAACCCCAAACAATTAAGAAAATGGCAATAGGAACATATATATCAATAATTACTTTAAATGCAAATGGATTAAATGCTTCCACCAAAAGACACAGACTGGCTGAATGGATACAAAAACAAGACCCATATATATGCTGTCTATAAGAAACCCACCTCAGACCTCAAGACACATATAGACTGAAAGTGAGAAGATGGAAAAATATATTCCATGCAAATGGGAAGCAAAAGAAAGCTGAAGTAACAATCCTCATATCAGAAAAAATAGACCTTAAAATAAAGAAGATTATAAGAGATAAGGAAGGACACTACACAATGATCCAGGGATCAATCCAAGAGGAAGACATAACAATTGTAAATATCTATGCATCCAACATAGGAGTATCTCAATACAAAAGACAAACACTAACAGACATAAAAGGAGAAATTGACAGTAACACAATAATAGTAGGAGACTTTAACACCACACTTATACCAATCGACAGATCATCAAAACAGAAAATTAATAAGAAAATACAAGTCTTAAATGATACATTAGATGAGATGGATCTCATTGATATCTTCAGGACATTCCATCCAAATGCAGATGAATACACCTTTTGAAGTGCATATGGAATATTCTCCAGGATAGACCGCATCTTGGGGCACAAATCAAACTTCAGTAAATTTAAGATAATTGAAATCATATCAAGCATCTCCTCTGAACACAATGCTATGAGACTAGATATCAATTACAAGAAAAAAAAACCTGCAAAAAACACAAACACATGGAGATTAAACAATACATTTCTAAATAACCAACAGGTTACTGAAGAAATCAAAAGAGACATCAAAAAAATTCTAGAAACGAGTGACAATGAAAACATGACAACCCCAAACCTATAAGATGCAGCAAAAGCAGTTCTAAGAGGGAAGTGTATAGCAATACATCCTACCTCAAGAAACAGGAAAAACATCAAAAGACAACCTAACCCTAAAACAACTGGAAAAAGAACAACAACAACAACATTAGAAGGAAAGAGATCATAAAGATCAGAGCAGAAATAAATGACAAAGAAAGGAAAAAAATGGTAAAGATTAATAAAACTAAGGACTGATGTTGAAGCTGAAACTCCAATACTTTGGCCCCCTCATGCGAAGAGTTGACTCATTGGAAAAGACCCTAATGCTGGGTAGGATTGGTGGCAGGAGGAGAAGAGGACGACAGAGGATGAGATGGTTGGATGGCATCACCGACTCGATGGACATGGGTTTGGGTAGACTCCGGGAGTTGGTGATGGACAGAGAGGCCTGGCGTGCTGCAATTCATGGTGTCACAAAGTCGGACGCGACTGAGCGACTGAACTAAACTGAATAAAACTAAAAGCTGGTTCTTTGAGAAGATAAACAAAATCTACAAGCCTTTAGCCAGACTTACCAAGAAAAAAAGAGAGAAGAATCAAATCAACAAAATTAGAAATGAAAAAGAAGAGGTTACAACAGACAATGCCAAAGTAAAAAGGATTATAAGAGACTATTATGAACAACTATATGGCAATAAAATGGATAACCTGGAAGAAATGGACAGACTCTTGGAAAAGTTCAATCTTCAAAGAATGAATCAGGAAGAAATAGAAATTATGAACAACCCAATTACAGGCACTGAAATTAAAGCTGTGATCAAAAATCTCCCCAAAAACAAAAGCCCAGGACCAGATGACTTCACAGGAGAATTCTATCTTACTCTTACAAACTCCTTCTCTTTAACCCCAAGACTTTTTAAAATATAAGTGAACAGTAGACAAAATAATACATTTAAACTTCAGTATAGCCTCAGAAACTAGAAACAAATGTTAGTAAACATTGTTATTGAAGATAGAGTAGAACAACAGTGCATCATTTAGTATTTCTCAATCAACATCACTTAAAAAAGATGCCTATATGTAAGAGCATAGAAATGCATTAAAGTCAAATAGTTGATAATGTACTGTGCTTTTGTGAGACTGAGAATCAGAATAGGCCTTTCTTAATAGGTTAGATCTAGAGATCTGAAGTCAGATATGTGTGGTGATAGCCTCTATAATTATTCTGAATTGTTGATGCTGTTGTTCTGAACTCCATAGCTCATCCATGCCCCTTTTGTTAATCTTCCCATCACCTAGAATTAGTTTCATGCCTGAACTTCTGCATCTCAAGATGGTAAACACAGCTCCATGGTCATTTCTTGCTTCATTAATTGCAACTCTGATCACATAACAGATGTAAAGCTTAGTGAATAAATATATAATTATTCTCCATCAGAACAAACATTCTCTCTCTCTCTCTACAAACACATACACACACACACACACACACACACACACACATACATAACTCATATATATGACCTCCTGAATCTAAATCCAACAATTGCAAACCTTCTTCCCCACCCACTCTGATAAAATATTGTTTTCTTAAGTCATTGTCAGAGCACTGCATTTACTGAGTCAGAAGAATATGATGTATGTTTTCCTTTCTGGAAATTTCAATATGTAGTTCTTTCCTGCTTCTCCATACATTTCATTTCATTTATGGAACACTAAATTTTAAATGTTTTATGAATTGATTAGGAAGAACTCACTTTACAAAATATATATTTTATGGTTAAGTTGACAGTAAGATTTTTATACTGACTGAAGTGTTTTAAAGCTAATTGGGAAAAATGAATAATTTTAAACCATTTACCTTTGGTAAAATATAAAGCAGTGATTGGTTAATTTTAAAGACAATAGCAAAGGTAGGTTTTACTTAAAACATAATGATGGTTTTAAGTCAATTCCCAAGGTCCCAGGGCTATTTATTTGCTTGGCTATATAACACTGAAAGGCTTTTCACTAGAAATTATTAATGTTTTATGCTCAAATGAAGACATTAAAGAACAAATAGGTCATACCATTTTTAACCTCTATACTTATATTAATAGGAAAACATTAAAGCCAATTGAAGTTGGCCCATATAGTCATTCTGTGATTGAGAAAACCAATTCAGGGTGATTCCAACATATGTGCAATCATTCCCAGCTAATTGCCACAGATGGAATTTCCTGCACACAGAAATCAAGGCTATTTTAAATATTAATACTCCTTCCAGGATGCCTTATTAGAAACTTATGTCAATCATGTCAAAACTCCAATGACTTTCCTACTGGAAAGGTCTTATTGGATCAGGGTAGCAGACCCACATCAACTCTTAAACATGTACAACTTCTTTCACTAAAAGAAATCCTGTAGTTAAATTAGGGTTGCATAGAACCACAAAGTGTTAGAGCATTTCAGGTTTTGTGCAATTACTGAGCTGATAAATGATTTAAAAAATGTTTTTAAAGCTTATATCCTGTGAAAATTTTAAATACTGAGCATACATAAAAGTGGAAATAAACCCCAAAGTGTTTTAACTATTTTTAAAAAGTGGAGAGAAAGAGAAGAATTATCCAGCAGCCTGGGTAAGACATAAGTGCTATGTAACAGTTCAGGAAAATATAGTTGAATTGCATTCTGCAATTTTCCTATTAAAAACTGAATGATGAAATGTCATTAGGTGACTTATGAGATATGACACAAGAATGGTTTGGGGCAGAGAGCCTGGCAAAACCCTGTAGTTGCTAAGATGAAGAAAATCTCACATAATTATTGAAACAAAAGGGTGGGCATATTGGTACGGAATTGTTTAGACTTCCCGATATCAACTAGTTATAGATCTTGACTCGTAGCCTTAAAAATGCTAGTTAAAAGCCTGTGGTGTACCCCTGCATTTGCAAGTAGTTTTGGAGTGTTCTGCAAGGCTCGGTGGTAGGATGGACACAGCAACTCACAGCAACTTAGTTTTAGAAATGATAAATATTCTCTCTTGGGTAGGGGGAGTGCTTTGGAAAGAAACTAGAAGCATGCATATTTTTGTTAGAAGCCAAGGAAATCTTTCAAGCAGGGAATTTGCTGCTCTCGGTGGAGGACTAGACTAATTTATTTGTCACTGAGAATTTCATGTTTTTAGAGGATGACCATCTAGGGTCCTAAATAAGAGACGCTAACACAGAGCACAGGAGTAAGCATAAATCTACCCATTCCTATGAGAGCCACTAGTTTTGCCTCTAATATGATAACTTTTTGTCAGAGGTAGGGGGAAGTGAATATATGAGGTTAGGGAGAGAACAGATTTTTCTCCTTAAAATTTAGAAAACGTTTCACAGAAAATTACATTTTCATACAAAATACTTGCATAGAAAAATGATAATACTTCAATCAACTACCACTTATTAAGCCAGGTGCTTTTTCTTCCTCACCTATCTGAATACTTACAAGCTGTCATCAAAGTTTAGATGCTAAGAGTCTCATTTTACAGATGTGGACACATACTCAATGAAGAACAACTTGCCCAAGATCACATATACACTTGAATCATGTTCAAAGCTGTGATCCCAGGCTCCAAACAGCAACCCTTTCTCTGACCTGCGCTGCTGTCTCTGCTTTCTCGAAGACTCAAGAGTATACAAGACCCTTGAGTATACAAACTCAAGATACACTTAAAGGAAATACAAGAAAGAGGGGGTATATGCAAATGTACAGCTGATTTAATTTGCCATACAGTGTAAGTGTTAGTTATCCAATGGTGTCCCACTCTTTGCAACCCCATGAACTGTAGCCTTCCAGGTTCCTGTCCATGGGATAGCCCAGTCAAGAATACTGAAGTGAGTTGCCATTCTCTTCTTCAGGGGATCTTATGGACCCAGAGATTGAACCCAGGTCTCCTGCATTGAAGGCAGATTCTTTACCATCTAAGTCACCAGGGAAGCTATGCAGTAGAAACTAATACAATATTGTAAAGCAAATATACTCCAATAAAAACTAATTTTAAAAAAGATGTACTTAAAGATTTCTTGTGTGTGCCATGTGGTTGGAGATCTCTTTGGTTTAATACATTCATCCAGTCTCTATGTAACATGTTGGTGAAGAAGATTTCTAAATTAATAAACATTTTGGTCAAAAGTCTGAAGTTTGGTATATTTATAACTTGGCTGTTACTGTTTCCTGATCACTGTCCACCTCTGTATTGTAGCTATTGTTTTTACTACAGTCTGAAAGGTTGATGGTAATCATAGAGACAGCAAAATGCAACAAAAAAAACATAAGATATGTGCACAGGATTATACTTTATAGGTCACTGTAAACACATCAGCTACCCATTATCTGTAGAGGTGGGAAGTGGGGGTACACTGTGTGCCAATATCTCTCATAGGAACTGAGAATCATCTGAAACTTCAAGTGAAATGGCCTATTTTTTATCAATTCATTTTAGCTGGTGATCAGCACAATGACTGTCAAAAAGCATTATTACCTATTCTGTGTTTTTAAATGTCAAATTATTCTTTTTCTCTTCTGGACTTTCAGTTTCAAATGCACTAAAGTACTAAAGTTTGACTGTATTGATTATAGCCTACATTAATCTTTCAAAATAAGCATTAGCTCTCAAAAGACCTCATTTGAATCAAGTATAAAGAACAAGTATCTGCTCTTTGGCATTCATGAAACAATATTTCATGCTTTCAGTATATGCAGTTTAGAAAACTGTTAAAGCCAAACACTCCCTCTTTATCATTGTGATTAGACTGGTAAATGCTGTGACAATTAACTTCCAAAATTCTTCAGGATTTATCCTTGAAAGAAAGAGCCAAGGACTTACATGGTGGAAAGACAGGGGTAAGGTACACATCTCATGGTATTAAAACTCATGTTATTTTTTAGTGGTTTGGAAGACAAGAACCTGGACCAACTTTCCTTTGGCTAATGTGACTGAAGGAAACACAAGATTTATGGGAAAATCCTAGGCTAGATAAAATTCACATCAGGTGCTATATCTAACACTGATGTCAATTCAGATGGAACATTTAGGGATTTGGGGGTGATTTAAAATCTTTCTTAAGCTTTGACATAAATGGATTCATAGGTGGGGTAGAAAATGGAAAGGAAGAGGACAAAATACTTGTGTTTTGGAATTACTCAAAATTCTGTCTACATTCTACATCTGTCTACATTCACATGGCTATGATCACATCCAGAGGTTAAGGACCATTCACTTCCACTTTCCATATCTTTCTGTATTTACCCTTACAAAGAAGCAGACTTCAGAAGATGTTACTCCAGATCTCAAAGGGAACGATAAGTGATTCCAGGATAGCAGGAGTTAAGTCCATTAAGGTTTTAAAATAAACTCAAAATGAATTAATGACCTAAATGAATTAAAGGCCTAAATATAATACTGGATACTATAAAATTCTTTGAGGAAAACAGAGTCAGGACACTCTGACAAAAACGGCAGCAGTATCTTTTTTGATTCATCTCAAAAAAGAAATGGAAATAAAAACAAAAATAAACAGATGACACCTAATTAAAGTTGGAAGCTTTTGCGCAGCAAAGAAGCCATAAACAAAAAGAAAAGACAGCTCACAAAACGGGAGAAAATGTTTGCAAACAATGTGAATGACAAGGGATTAATCTCCAACATTTACAAATATCTCATGTGGCTCAATATCTAAAAAACAAACAACCCAATTAAAAAATGGGCAGAAGACCTAAATAGACATTTCTCCAAAGAAGACATACAGAGGACCAAGAGCAAACAAAATGATGTTCAACGTTGCTAATTATTAGAGAAAAGCAAATCAAAATGACAGTAAGGTATCACCTCACACTAGTTAGAATGGCCCTCACCAAAAAATCTACAAACAATAAATACCGGAGAGGATGTGAAGAAAAGGGACCCTCCTACACTGTTGGCAGGAATGTAAGTAAACTGGTGTAGCCACTATGGAAAACAGTATGGAGATTCCTTTAAAAACTAAAAATGTAATTACTATATGTGGCCAGAAATGGTGGCCAGAAATGCCACTCCTGGGCACATAGCTGGAGAAAATCATAATTTGAAAAGATACATCTACTCCAATATTCATTGCAGCACTATTTATGATAGCTAGGACATGAAAGAAGCCTAAATGTCCACTGACAGAGGAAAGGATAAAGAGGATGTGCTACCTACACACAATGGAATATTACTCTGCCATGAAAAGAATAAAACGAAGTCATTTGCAGCAACATGGAGGATCTGGAGATTATTATACTAAGTGTAGTAAGTCAGACAGAGAAAGACAGTGTCATATGATACCACTTATATGCGGAACCTAAAAAGGTGATACAACTGAACTTATTTACAAAACAGAAGCAGACGCACAGACTTAGAGAAAGAATTTATGGTTACCAGGGACAGTGGTTGTGGGAGAGGGATAGATTGGGAGTTTGTGGTGGCTATGCACACACTACTACATTTGAAATAGATAATAAACAAGGACCTATTATATAGTGCAGGAAACTCTGTTTAATACTCTGTAATAACCTAAATGGGATTTTTTTTTTAAAGATTGGACATATGTGCATGTATACCTGAATCAGCTTGCTGTACAACACCTGAAACTAAAACATTGTTAATCAGTGATACTCCAATATAAAATAAAAATTAGAAAAATAAATAAAAATTTAAAAATGGTCTGTGTTGGGGCTTCCCTGGTAGCTCAGTGGTAAAGAATCTGCCTACCAAGCCAGGAGACATGGTTTCAACCCCCAGTCTGGGAAGATTCCACATGTCACAGAGCAACTAAAGTCCATGTGCCACAACTACTGGGCCTGTGCTCTAGAGCCTGGGAGCCTTAATTACTAAGCCCACGTGCTACAACTACTGAAGCTCACACACCCTAGAGCCCATGCTCCACAATGAGAGAAGCCACCACAATGAGAAGCTCAGGAGCTGCAACTAGAGAAAAGTCTGCATAGCAACAAAGACCCAGCACAGTCAACAATAAATACATTTAAAGAACATCTATGATGCTATTAGAATCACCAACAATCACTGCATACTATAGCAAATATCCAACAAGAGGGTTCTAGGTTCCAACATATCCTAAACTATAACTAAAACATTGTTAATCAGTGATACTCCAATATAAAATAAAAATTAGAAAAATAAATAAAAACTTAAAAATTGTCTGTGCTGGGGCTTCCTGGTAGCTCAGTGGTAAAGAATCTGCTCACCAATCCAGGAGACATGGTTTCAACCATTGTCCTAAACTGTAGAGCAATCTGATCTCCATCATACTCCGCAATTGTGGCAACACTCAAATACAGTACACTTGGATCCTCACTCTCTTTTCAAGAGCCCTTCATGTGTGGTATTGAAGAGGATCCCTTGGTGAGAAGGAAAGGTTATATTTTTAAGCCTTTACAACAGAGTCTCAGTAGGGAATATTAGATCAGCATTTTCATCCATATATTTTATGTTTCATATATTTCAGTTCACCCAGACATAAGCACAGAGCTTGGCACCTCAAAGACACCCAATGCATATCAAGGAATAAACATATGAATAAGAGTGTCCTTGACATTTATTTCTTACCATGCTCTTTGCTCTCCTCAACTTGCTACTTAGCATGTGCTCTTTCCTTCAAATACTTTCTTTTCTTCCAGAAATGGCTATTCTTTGTCCTAGGTATCCCCAGGCGGCCTCTCTCTGCCTCTTGTGTTTATTACTTACTTCTTTCCCTATGCCAGCTCTAGTCACTGCACATGACCACTCATCTCTGACTGCATTCTGTCGCCAAAGTCTGAGGAACTAGACTATAACTTACTTGATGATTAGTTCTAGAATGAATGAAATTAGGGCTCTGCATATGCTCTGAGAAAACCACAGTTCTAAAAGACACATGTATCTCAGTGTTCATTTCAGCACTATTTACAATAGTCAGGACATGGAAGCAACCTAGATGTCCATTAACAGATGAATGATCAAGAAGTCATGGTACAAATATACAATGGAATATTACTCAGCCATAAAAAGGAATGCATGTGAATAAGTTGAACTGAACTGGATGAACCTAGAGCCTGTTATAGAAAGTGAAATAAGTCAGAAAGAGAAAAACATATAGTATATTAATATATATATATGGAATCTATCATAGAAAGTCTATTACAGAAAATGATATTGATGAACTTATTTGTAGGGCAGCAATAGAGATGTAGACATGCGGAACAGACTTGGGCAGTGTTCCAAACATTTGACTACAGACTGTTTTCTAACATTTATTTTTCCCCATTGCTATTAGAGGACTTTCTAGTCTTTAAAGCATAGCCACATAAGGGCTAAAAGACCCTTTTCCCCAAGCAGGGTAGGGGTCTTACTGGATAGAAATTTGCCACCATCTGTACATTTCACCTACAAGTTTTTCCCCAGTGTGTGTTCTTGGGCCCAATGCTATAATCATAGAATCTCTGAGGTTGTTGTTCAAGAAAAAATGATAGAAGATTTTTAAAATATCAAGTCCAATGTGAAATATGGAGGTATTCCATTCATGGGAGCTCATTTTACCATAAACATTCTGGCAGCATACTGCTTCCATAAACTTATTGTGGTCCAGGGGAAAACATGATATTATATTTATGTCCACCTTTGTTCTCATTGAGCAGATCCTATATTTCCTGAGAAATATTTCCAACTCCTTCCATTCCTGTTGACACTTCTTTCTCTCAGTCTCATCACTGTCCTATGAATTCATTAATACCACTCCCTTCTTCCAAGCTTCATGCCTTTAGTTCATTTTCCACAATGCTGGTAGAACTTGGTCCTAAAAATTAACCATATTAGCACACTTCCTCCCTTTAAATATTTTGATTGGCTCCCTCTTGCCTAGTCAAACTGCTTTATTTATTGTAAGTCTCCTTCGAGCCTTTTATTTCTTAATAAGCATTGTGAATCTCTAAGATAGAGACATATGTCACAGTTATACCAATGCATTCTACACTAAAACTTTTTTAAAACAGCAATTTATTTAGGGAATTATTACATAGAAACACACAGGGTCATGCTGATAAACAGTAGTTAAGTCCAAACCTCTAAGTACTAATACACAAAATACGCTGGCAATCCCCTTCTCAAAAATCAGCTCTCTAGGCTTCATACTCTTTTTGCTCAAACCTGCTGTTCTCCAATAAAATTCTTTGCAGTTTTGTCCTCACCTTTGCAGGTGGTATTATTGACCTCAAGCACTCACCCCAAATCCTAAACCCACTTCTCCATCTACTCAATCTGCTCAGCTTGGTAACCTACTGATTCTTTAAGAAACAGCTCAAATGCTATTTTTCTCTGAAGCTACTTTATTCTTCTATCTCCTGAGCAATGTGGGTACTTTGGGAGTTTAAAAGGAAGAATAAACTGTGTTCATACTTCTCATAACTTGTTCACATTGCCATGTGAAACTCTGTCTCCATCATTAAAAACTAATTCCATATGGCAGGCATGGCCACGCTTCATCCTTTTTTAGCTCCTTTTCTAGTTCACTGCCTAATTTACAGAGATGGTGTGTAATGAAAGTTTAGCAAAATATTTGCTAACCATCACACTGATAAAAGATAGAATGGCATGAGTTACACATACACACATGTGTGCATATGCACACAGAAGAACTGTCACCAAGCGATGTAGTTAATAACTTTATCTTTGGGAAAGCAAGCATTTACCCACAGATTCATGAATCTTTGGAAATTCTGATTTCTCTGCTTCCAATCATACACATCTTATAAACTAGACCCCTCAGGAACCATAAACTCCCCAAAGTCACTGTAGAATATCCTCCTTAACAAGGACATGGCTGTTCTATTTTGTGCCAAAGTCAATGTGACAGCAACCCCAGGTGGCATGTAAGTAAGTTTCTTCCTGAGCTCCCCACCTGCAGCTCCTATGCAAAAGTGTGAGAGGAAGCTCAGATTGCTTCTGTGAAAACCTACTTTGTCATTATTCATTAATGATCCTCAAAGTATTGCCCACTCGTATCTCAGCCTGACACTCAATAATGTTTTCAACAGAAGAGCAGCTGTTTTGTATTCTGTGCCTCTCCGTGAATGGCGCCCAGGTACTGCCATTTCAATTTCTTTATGAACGTGTGAGAAAAATGGCCGGTTGCCAAAGACAGCATCCACACGATTGTTTGAAACAACGCCCCAGACATAAAAAGAAAGAAAAAGAACCCCTCACAGAATGCAATGTGTACAGTTTTGGCTGTTTTGCATATCCTCTGCAGCTGTGCATTCATGATGCTATATTTAAGCAAAAATCTGTGTAAAAATTAGTTACTAGGAGATGGAAGCTTAGTGGGCACTTGCAGGGCTTGGCTGCTGTGGCTGCCAAGATTCTCTGCATCCGAACGAGCTCTGCCTGTCTTATAATCAACTGGAGATCAGATGTGAGCCCTCACAAGAATTTAATCTTTTCATACATTTGTAGGGCTTTCTACAAAAATTAGCAAACCCTCATTATTATTGTTTTTCTAAAAAGGATTACTGTCACTTTGTGCTGGATCTTTTAGAATCACAACTGTCATAAAGTTGGAACACTGAACACTCATTAAAGAGAAACTTTTGAAAAGTCCTATGTGTCAAATTAGTATTAAATTCTTATGCCCCACATTTCTCACTCTAAGGAAACTGATCGTAAAGCTGTAATTAAGGAGAAGGTTGCTCAGTTGGAATGAACAAGACCAATTGCTTATCTTCAGGATGCAAATGAGGCACCACTAAATTTTCATTGTCGGCCAGAAGAAATATTTCAGACCAACTCTGCTTGATGAAGAAGGAAAATAAAATATCCCATGAATTCTTCTATAGATGAAGAAAGAAATATGAAACATGATGATTAACAAAAGGAAAAATAATTATTTGGGTTGTTATTGGGTTGCTATAAACTGCCTTGCTTTTAGGATATGTGAAAGCTGAAAAGTGAAAGTGTAAGCTGCTTGGTTGTGTCCGACTCTGAGACTCCATGGGGGTGTAGCCCACCAGGTTCCTTTGTCCATGGGATTCTTCAGGCAAGAAGACTCGAGTGGATTACCATGCCCTCCTCCAGGGGATTTTCCCAACCCAGGGATCAAACCGATGTCTCTTATGTCTTTTGAATTGGCAAGTGGGATCTTTACCACTGAGCCACCAGTGAGGCCCCCAGTAAATATGAGCTATCATTAAACGTTTGTCTACAGTATGTACTCAGTAAAATTAGCTCTTTTCATTGCCTCAACGACAATTTAGTTGTTAATAATTTTAGAAGCAATTTTCAAAGTGTACAAAGTTTATTGTGGAGATGCCAAATTAATTTACTAAAATTCATTTATACAGATAAAATGCCATTTTTGAATATTTACAATTCCCACTAACAGATTTCTAGATAAGTTCTGAAATAGTGGCTATGACTTGCTTTGAATTTTACAAGGGGATTAAATTGCATATTTAGTTTTAATATGGTTGCTTATTCTGAATGTAGCTTTGGGCTATGATTATCTAGTGTCACAACTGACCGACTCTGCAATTTTTGTGAAAATTTAAGAATGTTTGTTTGCTGTTGGGTAGATAAAATCATTGAAAACTGACTGAAAAGTAAAGCTACAAGCCAGAAATCAGTTGTGTTAAACTTCGAGGACCCAGACTTTGCTAGACATCCTAAAGTAGCCAATGTTATTAAGTGAGAGGAACAAGAAGTGGCTGGTGAAGAAAGCATGGAGTGCTGTGGCACTGACCCCATTAGGGTCAAAACACCCTCCTCAGCTCCAGAACCATCTTCCCTTTTTTTAATATGAGCAATATTTTTTTTTCCAAAAACTTGTAAAGTGTTAAACAAATTTTCTTGAAACACTCCCTTTTATTCCATTCAAAAACCGACTGCCATCCCTAGATCCCTAATGTAAAGAAATTCTACAAATATCCCTGGTGTCAGTAGGAACATTTCCATACCCATACACAAGGTTTGACTATGAGAGTCATAGACTCTTTACTGTGAATAAAAGTATTAATATATTTAATTCAAAGGTTGAGTCAATATCAGTTGCTTTGAATACTTTAGTATGATGTCAGCTCCTCACTGAGTTCTTCCTCTTTCCTTTCCTAGGAAAAGCTTCTACCTTTAAATTCAGATGAGGCTGTATTTTGCCTCCTTGGAGCTGGAGAACAGAAATATTACCATGGCCTTAACTCAGAGAGGATCCCTGGAACTGGGGAGGCCATCTGATGTGCTGCTGATTTATGAATGGCCCACAGAGATGCAAAGTCATCACTATGGATGAAGAAATGTCACACAGAGGCAGGGTGGACTCTGACCACCTTTCCATGATAATTATTCCTCCCAAGATCTTAGTGAGCCACCAGGGAAGCCCCACCTGAGACTCCAAGTTGGCTTTAATTCATGGGGTCTGAATAAAACATTGCATTCTTGATTTATTGCATAAAACTATCCTTGGTCTTAATCCATTGACTGATCTCACGTATACTGGACTTGCCTTTGACCTACCTGAAAGCTTAATGAGGTTGAGGATCCCTGGGTGCCCTAAAATTTAACACAATGCCTACTATCTGCTATATGTTTAATAAATGTATGTTGAAAATTACATAATTTCTTCAGGCATAGCTTGTGGTTAAAGATTCAAAGTTGAACTTCTCTTTGCTCTGTCTTTGTATTACACTCTTTTGGGGGAAAATAGAGAAAAATCAAACAGAGAGCAAAGGGTGTTATCTTCACCAGGACTATGATGAAGTATTAATCAATTCCGTGTTTTCTGATGATTTCAAAATAAAAGCAAGCGGAAAGAAATGAGGAGTGATGAGATGTAGTCTGAACAAAGAAGAGTTTTTCCAGATAACTGGGAGAACTGGGGGATGGGGAGAAGCAGTATTGTCAATCAACTCAGTGATGACATGTGATTCCAATCTGGGAGCATAGCACCACTGAATCTGTTCCAGAGGCTTTGCCTCTTTTACTTAGTGTTCGATGAGGAAAAAGATGATTTTGCTGCTGCAAGGGCTGATCAGGTAAGGGATCTGATACATTTACCTTCACAATCAGACTTATCATATAAATTTCCTGGGGAAGAGTGAACCATACATACAAGATCTGGCCTGATATTTTGAGAAGTGTGGGAAGGTTTCTAATACTTACAGAACTACAATCTTATTTATCATAAACGATTTCCAATATCATCTCACAGAGAGACCATTGCTTGTGTTTCTTGAATGGCTTCATAACATATATTTGGCCTTTCTCTAAGCAATTTCTGCACATCACTGTGAAAATTTATCTTATAAAAATAAAAGTTTTTACAAAGGAGGGTTCTATCTTAAAAATATACACACACACATCAACACACATGCAAATAAAATTAGTCATCCTCTACTGCCTACAGAACAAAACTAATCTGCTTTGTCTGGTGTGAAAGTGAAAGTGTTAGTTACTCAGTCATGTTCCACTCTTTGTGACCCCATGGACTGTGGCCCGCCAGGCTCCATTTTCCATGGAATTCTCCAGACAAGAATAATGGAGTGGGTATCCATTCCCTTCTCCAGGAGATCTTCCCGACCCAGGGGTCAAACCTAGGTCTCCCACATTGCCGGGAGATTCTTTACTGTCTGAGCCACTAGGGAAAAATGTTGCTGTTCAGTCACTATAACTCTTTGTGACCCCATCGACTGCAGCATGCCAGGCTTCCCTGTCCTTCACAATCTCCTGGAGTTTGCTCAAACTCATGTCCATTGAGTTGGTGATGCCATCTAACCATCTCACCCTACTAGACTGGGAATCAGATGGATCTTAGCTCAAATTCAGACTCTTCGTTTATTAGACGGTCTGAAGACAGTGCAGTCACCTCTCCTAGACTCCCTATTTGTGAAATGAAAATAGTGATTCTTACTTCAGGATTACTAAAAACTTCACTAAGGTAATAATATACAAAGGTTTATCCAGGTATGTCCAAGCCATGGTTCAGTATCTGGCACGTAATAAGTTCTCAGTAAACTATAACCAGTTCTGCTTTTCATTAATACAATTAGTATTATTATTCTGCAGGCTCACTCACTCTTTCTTATTCTACCATTTTTATTGTTACCCTATACGAATATATTATTTCATTTTCCTACCTATTCATTGTCCATTTGATTTTCTTCACTCCTTGCTTCATTCATATTATTACATCCTAGTCATAGGTAAGTATGACTATTTCTGCATGAGCTAAGATGTGATTGATAATATCTGGTAACATTAATCAAATCTAATATGCTGAGGCCAAGCGAAAGAGGTGACTGACCCATGGAATCAATCTGAGCAAGATCAGGTGGAGCAGATATGAGAAAGAACTGTAACTAGGGAAAGGAAGGTTCTATGAGTGCTCTCTGGCCCTTGTCTACTAGTTGGCTTCATGCAGGCCAACTTTTCTACTCCTCCAGTACACAGGCAGCTCCAAGGTTCTCATCTTCTCAGCTTTGCCTCATGAGGAAAATGGGCCTCTATTTTTAACTTATTCAAAATATCATGGAGAAAATCTGTGATTGGCTTACATGTGCCCAGTCCCAAATGAAAGGCCACGTTCAACAGAATGGGCCACAATTTTTATCTTAACACTATTCAGGTGTTCTGGCTTCACATGACTGAGAGAAGTGTGTGTTAGTTGCTCAGTCGTGTCCAACTCTTTGCGACCCCATGGACTATAGTCCACCATGCTCTGTCCATGGAATTCTCCAGGCAAGAACACTGGAGTAGGTTGCCATTTCCTTCTCCAAGGGATCTTCCTGACCCAGGGATCGAACACTGGTCTCCTGCATTGCAGGCAGATGCTTTACTGACTGAGAGAAGAGAGTGTATCTAAAAAGATGGCAGTTTTCTCAGGAACTAAATATTACAGTGTGGAGAATGAGTGAATAAATCCAACAAAGTAAAGAGCATCCTCTTTCAGAATAAGGCTTTGGTCCTTAGCAGAGAAAAAGGCAAAACAATGACTATCTATGAGCAAACTGTAAGTTTAACCACAGCTATCAATCAGAGCAGATCTGCAGAGCTCTATTTTGGTAGATCACATGGATAATCTAAGAAAGTCTTATTTGAGTAGTAAGTTTACAGTGTTCACATTGTGGAATTAATTTGAACCCTGGGTTATTTTTTAACCCCATAGAGTTTAAGCTTAGATTCTAGGTTATGTTGCTTAATTTCTATTTTAGTCACAAGAATTGTCTGGGAATGGTAAAATTATCTATAGGACCTATTGTCTACACATTAGATTAGATTATGTTTATGCACATGCTTTACAGTTTTAGGCATTTAGTCATCAAGATACATTTTTTTCAGTCTATTATACAGTGATGACTGCTTTTGCTGTGCTCTTAATACAAATTATCTCATTATCTCTTGCCTTTTATCTTAGACCAATTGCCTCCCTATGAATAGTCAGGCATTATACCTTTCTTAGAGACCCTCAAACAACTGATGATTATCGAATATGCCTTGTACCACAGCCTGCAACAGAGGAAAACCCACAAGAACAAAAGCTTACCAATTAAAGTCAACTTAGGGATCTTTCTCTTTGAACTGCACAATTTGTAAAATTCTTACAAAATTAACATTAATCGCTGCTGTTGTAATCGCTAAATCACGTCCAACTCCTTGCAACTCCAAGGATTTTAGCCTGCCAGGCTCCCCTGTCCATGGGATTTCCCAGGCAAGAATACTGGAGTGGGTTGCCATTTTCCTTCTCCCGGCGATTTTCCCAACCCAGGGACGGAACGATTGTCTCTTGCATTGGCCCGTAGATTCTTTACCACTGAGCCATCTGGAAAGAACTACCATTAATTGGTAGTATGAAAAAGTGAAATAAAGAAAAGAAAGGACACATCCATTAGCTAATTATCAGTCCCGGAACAATCAATGTTATTTTATTTAAAAGTGCCTTCATATTTTTGTGAATGTATTTTTGTTTGTTTTTGACATAATCACATTTTACATCTAACTTGTGTTCTTCTGAACATGTACTAAATGTACTAACATTAAGCATCTGCATGTTAATGCACGGCTTTCTTAATAATTTCAAACAGAGCAACATAAATCATTGATGTTATTCACAATTTTCATAATAATTTCTCTTTGTACATTATAACGAAATTAAGATATTTCAAAATTTTTCTGTTAAGTAATGCTTATAAGTATTTCACATATTTTTAATCTTCTTTATTTTTTCCTTATTTTAGATTTATAAAGTGAAATTCTGGGTAGAAAAGTAGAACTCTTCTTTTAAGAGCTGTTACCCAAAAACATGTTTTAAGAGGTAAAGTAATCCACTTTCCCCTCAGCTTTAAGTTTCTATTTTCTTCATAACCCATTGAAGTGACAATATAAATTAAAAGATCATGTCTTTCAAAAAATTCCTAGGGGACCATGTGAAAAAAAAAAAAGGTCTCAACAATCATTTTAAAGCCCTAGTATGGTAGGTAAGATGTGCTATCAAACTGCAGAGGTTCTTCCTACATGTCTGTTACCTTATTACTTCTTATTCGTTGACAGCTCTTCAAAAACTATATTCTTCGGAGTTGTAGCTGACATTCTGCTTTGCCTATTTTCAAAAAAGTCAGTGAACTAATGCATCCAGGATGGTCTCTTAATCAAGCTGAAAGAATTCCTCACAATTTTAGATTTGTGATGGGGAGACCTTATTCTATCAAAATATTTCCATCGAAGACTTCCATTCATTCCTTGATGCTGTTAAGTCGCTTCAGTCGTGTCCGACTCTGTGCGACCCCATAGACGGCAGCCCACCAGGCTCCGCCGTCCCTGGGACTCTCCAGGCAAGAACACTGGAGTGGGTTGCCATTTCCTTCTCCAATGCATGAAAGTGAAAAGTGAAAGTGAAGTCGCTCAATCGTGTCCGACTCTTTGCGACCCCATGGACTGCAGCCCACCAGGCTCCTCTGTCCATGGGATTCTCCAGGCAAGAGTACTGGAGTGGGGTGCCATTGCCTTCATTCCTTAATGTCTCCCAAATTATTTAAATCAGGTTTACTGAAGTATCATTTGCTTCTAATAAAATTGATCTCTTTTTAGCATCCAGTTCAACGAGATTTGAATAGCCATGTTTCTGCCACCACCAGGAAGATTTAGAATATCTCCATCACTCCCAGAAGTTTCCTTAGAACCCTTTGTAGACAATTCCCTCTCGTCCCACTCAGTCTCTGGCAGCCAGTGGCGCTATAGCACTGTGTTTTCCAGAATGTCATGTGAATGTGGGCTTTTGTAGCTAGTTTCTTTAACTCAGCATAACGCTTTTGAGATTCAAACATTTTGCTGCATGTATCAATAGTTTGCTCCTTTTTATTGCTGAGAGTAATTCCACTATATGGATAAACACAATTTGTATATCCATTTATCAGCTAATCGACATTTTGTTTGTTTATAGTTTGTGGATGCTGTGAGTAAAGATGTCATAAATATTCAAGTATTTATCTGTGGATGGGAATACTTTTTGATTTCTCTTAGGTATGTCTAGGTGTAAGAATACAGGATGTTGTGTAAAGTGTTATTTGAATTTATACAAAAATTATCTGCCCCAATCTCTTTGAACATTCGTTCTGCCTGGTTTTCTCTCTCTTATCTCTTTAATGCTCCAATTATTCTTCTGTTAGATTGCTTAATATTGCCTCTAAGTCAGTAAATTGATCGGATCAATAATTAAACAGCTTGTGGGGTTTTTGTTGTCATTGTTGCTGTATTTCACTTCAGTGAATCGCACTTCAGCAATGCCCTGATGTCAACTTATTTAATTTGGATCTTGGAATGGAGTGTCCTGTGACCTTTAATCTTTGATGGTCTCAGGGTAAATTATGATTTTGTAGATTATCTGGATTTTTTGTTAAAATGGAACAACACAGAAGCAGAATGTCTCTTCAAACGATTTTGTTGGCACATCAATGCAGCTAAAATACAGCTCTGGACTTTCCCCTCCACATTAAGGTCAGAACAATAAGACTATACAGGTAAAAATAAGTTCACTCATTTTATTTTCTCTTTTTCCAGTTCCCATTTCATTCCAGACACCTATGTTTTCTTTTTGTGTTGTCAAATTAAGAATACTCCAAGTTAAAATATTTTTTAAGAAGGAATGGGAAAATGGCAATGTTTGGGAAGATGTTTTAAAATTCTCCTTGGAAACCATGTGATATTATTTTTCCAGTCAGATCAAATGACTTTTTGATGTGTTAACTATGGAAATTTTCCTTATGCCCTATCCAGCCTGGGATGTTGATAAATGATCATAGAGAAAGTATGTCAAAACATATGAGGAGAGACTTCTCATTGTCTTATAAATTTCCCAGCCAACATGGAAAGAAAAATAACACTGCTTTAACTCATTTTCTCATCAATCCCCAATACTATACAAGCCAGAGAATCTCCCTCTACAATCTTTGGCATATGTTTAAAATCCTGTTTCCCTATTGATAAGTTCACAGTGGGAAGCAATTAAACAAGAGAAGAATATATACATGCTTTTTCATAAGGGGTTTTCTTCTAAAATCCAGCCTTTAGCCATAAAATTCTAGGAATCCCTTTTATTACCTCACGTAGAGGCAACTGGACCCAAATACTTTTGAGAATTCCTTACTAAAAACTGAAATGCCAATTTATTCATTTATTTAAAATAAAATCATGACTAAAATATACTTAGCTTTAAGTGTGGTATGTAGGATATACTCAATGAACATTGATTTTTTTCCTGCCATTATGATAATTGTTGTCACTGCTCTTATAACAAAAGATGGTCTGAAGCCAAGACAAGGATTAGCCTTTGAAGAGGCAAGGCAGGGTGAACTGGCTGTCCACCAAAGCTCCTGTTTCCTCTTCTGTAACAGAGTTACTATTGGGAGGTGGCTATCCAGTCAGCAATTATATTTCCCAGACTCTCTTGTGCCTATGTGTGATCAGATACCTAATTTTCACCATTAGGAGGAGAAAATTAAACCTGTATTTTATAGGTCCTTTTAATCTCATTTTTTCTACTTTTATTGAATTTTACATTATTCTAAGATGAATTAGTGATTGCTTTCACTTTCACATGATGAATTAGAAATTTTAAGAAATCGTCCTTTAATATAAATGGTTTGAGTAGCACTTCAGTAAAATATTGCTATTATCCCTTGCAGAAATAGCATCTCTTTCTGTGGTATTCTCAGGCACCTGCTTCTAGCTAAATAACTTATACAAGAATCCTCTCAATGAGACCTGACAGCCTCATCCTCTTCAACTCAAAGGATGAATTGTTTTAAACAACTTAGTTTAATACAAGGACTCTTTTGCAGGGAATATTTTTGGCTATCAATAAAAAGTTATTTCCAAGTTTCCATAGGTTTTGAATTCTTAACCTTCCTTATTCACAATTGCTATTTCTCTCTCTTAAGAGTCTATTCTTATTCATCATAAACAAAATATCCTTCTTTTCGACCTTTTCCTGAATTGCCTATCACCTGGCTCCTACTTCACAGGCCCTTTTCCACTTCCTCCAAAACTCCCAGGCCCTTTACCAATTGTAAAATAAACAAACTGGTTCCCATGGCTTTGGGTGTCCAACTCTTGAGGCTCTGCAAAGTTTGTACACCCAAATATGTTTTTTTTCCCACAGATATTCTTACTTTAGCTCACTTTAAATATCTAAATATTTTGAGAATTAAATAACTTTATATCTTTGAAGTATGATTGATACAATTACATAACAGCAATTTCAACAACTGGACTTTTCCTTCAACAATATGAGGAATGCTTATTGAGACACGAGGTTCTACAGAAAATGCAATATTTGAGCAAGAGAGGATCTCTTTTTTTCAAGCTGCTTTTAATGCCAATTACCATACTATAGAGTGGCAAGGGTCCTTATAACATCCAGTTATTCAACACATTGCATTGTAATTACCTTTACATTTATTGTCTTCTGTAATAGATGCTCTTATGTTCCTCAAATGCCACAAAATGTTACCTTTCTCCTTTAAAAAATAGATATATTTTTATCTATGGTTCATTCAATTGATATAAAACAAGGATTCAATAAATGCTTATTTTTAAAGCTTCTGAATTGCTCTTTCGGGAGACAAGAATCTTTACCTGAATATAGTGATAGAATCTTAGGGCTGGCTAGCTATCTTCTCTCCCATCTAAGGGCTGATAACTGCAGTCTAGTAAAACTACCACGGTTTGCAGAGCCAGAGAGCCCTCTGAAAATCCTTGCTCCACTCTTTAGTCTTGAGTGAACTTAAGCATACCACTCAGCCTATTTCAACCTCAGTTTCTTCATTTGCTAAAATCTACCTCTCAGGATGTTATTGTAGAGATTAAAGAATGTGGCAATTACTAGACCAAGAATACAAAAGGGCTACTTTTCATCTGGTTCAATCCCAATTGTTTCTCTCTTGCTGAGATTTAGCAAAGTAATGTGATTTGTCCTGAAATATATATATTTTTTAAGTTAATGTAGCAAAGCTGGCCAGAAAATACTTATACCTTCAGTTTCATGATAGCTCATTTCTTTGTCTAAGGATTATTCATCCCTCAGATAATTCTCCTAAGGTTTAGGTGCCCAAAATAAAGTTCTAAGGGAAGATGAAGGCAAATTATAAGAAACACATCTGACATTAAAAATAAAAAGTCAAAGCCCTATGAAAAATCACATTGCTTGATTTTATAGGAACTGCCGCCTAATCTAAAATGTCCTTTAAGTACTCGTAGGAAGAAGGTAGTTCATGCTTTATGGAGTGGACCAGTGGAGAACATTGAATAGTCTTCACTAGAAACACTGGCATGGAGGAAAAATTAGGTACTATAAACGCAAGGTCCTGAAAAAGTACATATATAACATGGAAATATTCTGAAAATTTTCAGCTCAAGCTGTCAACATTCCCTCTGCCAACTTCCCATTTCCATATCTTGCTAGCCCAGCCTCTTGTCTCTCTTACTAAACAGTGTTCCTTTCATCTTGTCTTTTCATTCCAACCCACTTGCTTGTGAGGGGATCTGGGAAGTAGTCAAGAGAACCAAAAACAAAGAGTGTTTCCTCTAGACGTGGCATGGACTACTGAAGACAGACATTTTGGATTTAACACTGTTAGCTTGGAATTTATTAGAATCAAAGCAGATGTAGCATTGTTATACCTCAATAACCTCTGCATAATTTAGAAGGATGTGAAGTGTGCTTTTTATGAGAATGACGATGCCAAATGCTTACAGATGCTAAGATAGCAGTATTGGAGAAATTGGAAGCAATGTTATTGTCAAATCATATAAAAATGGGTTTGTATGTAAGTGTGGTTTCATTTTTCAGCAGCAGGAAATGATACCACAAGGGAAAGTCTGTTCTATAGTGAGGTAAAAGAAGAAAAATAATCATATTGATTTGAAGTTATGTTGATGAAGGAAAGCTAGTGGAAAGAAAATATAGAAAAGGCCAATGAAACTCACAAGAGGAAGCACTGGTCATAATTTTAACGGGTAAAACTTGCTATCCTCTGTAACCAAGTCTGTGGTCCTTTCCAATTTCCCTACACTTTATATTTCTCTGGTTGTCACCCTTTGCCTTAATATTTCTAGTCTCCATATACCTGCTTTTTCTCTTTCTTTATAGGCAGTGATATCAGCACACTTCACGTTTGTCCATTACTAAACAGGCTGCTTCCTTTAGAAAGGGCATAATCTCACCAATATGTGAAATCTTAAAAAATCAAATTCATAAAAGCAGACAGCAGAATAGTGGTTGCCAGGGACAAGAGGGTAGGGAAAAGGCAGAGATGTTGGTCAAAGGGCACAAAGTTTTATTTGTGGAGGATGAGTGATTTCAAGATTTCTAATGTACAGCATGGCAACTATAGTTAATAATACCATATCTGATACTTGACACTTCCTAAGAGAGCAGCTCTCAAGTATTCTCACTACAAACAAAAAATATGGTAACAATGTGATGTGATAGATATGTTAATTAACTTGTTCATGGTAATAATTTCACTGTATACATATAATTTACAAACAAAATTGTATGTATTTAAGATGTATGTCATATTTATATACACATATATAATATATATTTATATTTTAAATATATATATATGTCATTGTATACCTTATATATGTAAAATTTTTGTTTGTAAATTATAGTTCAATAAACCTAGAGGGAAAAGAAAGAGCTATTTTCCCAATGCATCTTGACAGGCCCATCTCAGAGCTAGTCTAGTTTTTTTTTTTTTTTTCCACTTTGGGTAAAGACACCTATTCTGCTTCAGCCTCTCTGACTTCCCTTCCTGAGGAAATCCTATCGTGCTGACAAGCTCACTTTCCTTTGCATGTCCCTATATTTTTATTGGCCCTTCTACTAAGTGGAAAGCCCCAGAGCATCTTGATGATGTCACTGTGTTAAGGTCTAATAACACCGAAACCTTGGTTTTTGATATATTGTGCAATAAATGTTGGCTTGCAGGTAACTTTTTATACAAATTAATATGTTAAGTGGTCAGAAACAGGTTAAAATAAGTAACTTCCAGCTGTCGAGTTTGAAGTTCCCTTTTCAGGGGTTTACAATTTTATCCTGGGGAAGCAGCAAGTATATGTCATGTCTCACACTGTGTATACTATTTTTGTGTGCTCATCTGATGGACAAAGGGGCAGATTTGAGACAGAGGCTTCACCTGGGAGTAGTTGGGAAAAGTTTTATAGACATATCCTCCAAGATTGGTCTCATTATTATAAGGAGAGCCATTATTTAATTATTTGACACTTTCTATATGCCAAGCACACTCTTTAAGTATGTTTTATTATCAGTGTGGAACAGATAGCACTGTGTCCTCCAGCATTAGAAAGATGAATGAGCCTATCACTGGTGGGAAACAGATCTACTGAACCCAGGATTCTAATCTCACAGTTTATAACACAGTTCTAAATCCCACTTGCTGTGGCTCCCTGAGGCTCTCCTCTGCTGATAAGTCAAGAAGGGTACCAAATAGAGGAGAGAGAGAAGGTCTCTGGGAGCTCCGCTCAAGAAGGTATCATTCATATTCTAGAAAAGTAAGCAGGTAGCTGGAGAATACACAGAATCATAAAGCAGGCACTTTTAAATTGGGTTTGAATGGTGAATGTATTTTGGCTTCATGGCCATTGTTGTTAGCAACCTCAGTATTTTTCTCTTTCACCTTCCTATAAGAAAGGTATACAATGTGTATGGAAACAAAAAAGACCCCAAATAGCCAAAGAGATCTTGAGACAGAAAAACAGCTGGAGGAATTAGGCTTCCTGATTTCAGACTATACTACAAAGCTACAGTCATCAAGACAGTACACTATAGGCAAAGAAACAGAAATATTGATTGATGGAACAAGATAGGAAAGCTCAGAGATAAAGCCACACACAAGTGGTCAATTTATTTACAACAAAGGATGCAAGAATATATAATGGCAAAAAGATGGTCTCTTCACTAAGTAGTGCTGGGCAAATTGTTCACTATATGTAAAAGAATGAAACTAGAACATCTTCTAATGCCATGTGTGCATGTTCAGTTGATCAGCTGTTTCTAACTCTTTGTGACCCTATGGGCTATAGCCCACCAGGCTCCTCTGGCCATAGGATTTCCCAGGCAAGAATACTGGAGTGGGTTGCCATTTCCTCCTCCAGGGGATCTTCCCAACCCAGGGATCAAACCCATGTCTCTTGCTATCTCCTGCATTGGCAGGCAGATTCTTTACCACTAGGCCACCTGGGAAACCCTTGTGAAAGTGAAAGTCACTCAGATGTGTCCGATTCTTTGTGATCCCCTGGGACTATACTGTCCATGGACAGTCCCCTGGGACTATACAGCCAGTCTAGTAACTGGCTACACCAGTTAACATTCCCACCACCATTGGAGGAGGGTTCCATTTTCTCCACACCCTCTCCAGCATTTATTGTTTGTAGACTTTTTAATGATGGCCATTCTGAAACGTGTGAGGTGATACCTCATCGTAGTTTTGAGTTGCATTTATTTAATAATTAGTGATGTGAATATCTTTTCATGTGCTTTTTGGCAATCTGTATGTCTCCTTTGGGGCTTTCCAGGTGGCTCAGTGGTAAAGAATCCACCAGCCAATGCCAGAGACTTAGGAGACATGGGTTCATTCCCTGGGTCGAGAAGATCCCTTGGAGGAGGAATGACAACCCACTTCAGTATTTTTGCCTGGAAAATCCCATGGACTGAGGAGCTTGGTGGGATACTATCAATAGGGTTACAAAGAGTCAGACACGACTTAGTGACTGAGCACACACAGGTCTCCTTTGGAGAAATGTCTATTTAGTTTCCATTTGTTTATTTTTGTTTTCATTACTCTAGGAGGTAGATCAAAAAAAGATTTTGCGATTTATGTCAAAGAGTGTTTCCACCTATATTTTCCTCCAAGAGTTTTATAGTCTTTGGTCTTATATTTAGATCTTTAATCCATTTTGAGTTTATTGTTGTGTATGATGTTAATTTATTGTTGCAGATGGGGCTTCCTTCATAGCTCAGTTAGTAAAGAATCCACCTGCAATGCAAGAGACCCCGGTTCGATTCCTGGGTCAGAAAGATCCACTGGAGAAGGGATAGGCTACCCACTCCAGTATTCTGGCCTGGAGAATTTATTACTTAGCCATAAAAAAGGATAAAATAATGCCACATTTAGCAACACGGATAAACCTAGAGATTACTACAGTAAGTGAAGTAAGTCAAAGAGAAATATCATACATTATCACTTGTATGTGGAATCTAAAAAAAATGATACAAATGAAATTACTTACAAAACAGAAACAGACTCACAGACTGTGAAAACAAACTATGGTTACCGAAGGGGAAAGCTGTGTGTGTGTTAGGGGGGGAGGCGGGTGGTGGGCAGGAAAGGATGAGCTGGGATTAACATATGCACATTTATATACATATATATGGTAGATAATAGGGCCCTCCTATATAGCACAGGGAACTCTACTCAGTATTCTGTAAAAACTTAAATGGGAAAACATATAGAAAAAAAAATTCTGTAGACTCCTCTGATCACCAGCTTTCTACCTCTAACTTCACTCCCAATATGGGGCTTTAACAAAGTTGTTTTTTTTTTTTTTAAATCAACAGCCACCAGCTTTGTATATTTCACTCCATAATAAATCTGGTCATACTTCAAGCCTTTTTTCACATCATAGCCAAGTGGGGGGGTGAATAAAGTAAGGAAAAGCCATCTTTCCAGACACAAGCTGTAAAGCAAGCTTTGAGATCCAAAGGTCCTGGGCACCTATGGCAACAGGCAATAAAGCCACAACTCTAACAGTACTTGCAATGTAAAGTTAGGTGTAAAGGATCTTAAGATTGACATGCGGTGATTGGTGTCACACTTCAAAGCAGATTTTTGAAGCTGAATAGGAGAAAAAAAAAATTTTAACATGACACAACAAACACTTTCGAAGTATAGACCGCCTATCTCATCTGTCAAGGGTTGTTTTTACCGATTACCAGCTATTTTTAATGTATCAAGGTGTATTATCCTATTGATCATGGAAATAGAAGATATTTCATGAAATTTTCTTGGCCCTGATCACTATAAAGTAATTACAGGAAATTACTTCCCATTAGTGTTCGAGAGGCTTCTTTCAGGGTCTATTTGCCCATTTAGACTAGTTTTGTGTGTCACTGGATTCTTGGGAGGTAATGGATGTGTTTTAATTACATTTGAATTGCCAGGCTTTGTGTCTAAGGTGCACATTTTTTCACTGAAAGGAAAAGCAATCAGCAATTTTAATAAGGAAAATCTTTAGATCTGACTTTGCTTTCACTCCATATCTTACCAAAATGGTTTGGGGATGATGTGGCTGACACTTAAAACATGCAGTGGGCTGCGAAGAGGGTAATGTAAATATATTTCTCTATTCACAGAAATTGGTTCTTTGATAGGAGAAATTTTGTGAAGTGAGAATGATGATATTAAATTGTATCTGTAATCATGACAGCTAGCATGTACTTGAGCACTTTTACATCTCAGCAGAACCCAGAAAGAAGCCATGCAACCTGGATCTCATTTAAAGAAAATAAAGTTTTGTTAAAAAAAAAATATATATATATATACATATATATATATATATCAGTTAAGAGCCCATTGTGAGCCTACAAGAATTAAAGTCTGGAAGATATAAAGTTTCCTCCATGTTAATAGGGTAGGACTCTTACCATGGGCCCCTGACCTTGCATAAAGTGGTTGGCATGTCTTGAATAATCAAGAGAGTTCTTCCAGAAAAAAAGTTCATGAAGGAAAACTCAAAGTTCCTCTGCATAGTGAGAAAGGAAAAATCTTCCTACTTGTCAAAGAGTTAATAGATGGTAAAAATTTCCCTTTGTGGCTACCAGGTGTAACTGTGTGAATACTATTAAAGTATACAATAGATATTTACAGGACTGCAAAGTAAAGAGAGAACAGAATAGATCTATATATCCCAACATGACACAAAGTACAGTCTATGTACAATGTTCCTATACATTTCCAACAATAATTTCATCTTTTTGCTCTAACCTCCCTATCTTTAAGGAAGACATGATGCAATCTAGAGACAAATTGCCACAGCCAGTGGACTGGATTTAGGGCCCCCAATCTAACAAGGGGAAAACAAAAACAGGATGGGTACAATCCCAGGGCTATTTCAACTTTAAGGGCAACATAGAATAGAGTGGCTTGGAGATTATCTGGATATTCAAGGAAACATTCTGGCCCAGCATGCACTGTGCCCATTGATGATAATGCTGAATTCTAAACTTGATTGTTAGAGCAATGAAACTGGTAAACATTCTTGCCCTACCATGACTGGCTCAGGAGCTTGGTGACAACTGAATCAAGTGGGGTGGGATTTCAAGAACTTTTGATATGAAGGCTGAGTAAATCAGATCCCAACAGATTCATGGAAATATTTATAGGTGTAGAATCATGGAAATGCAAGAAATCTCTATGAAGTATACAGTCTAGCTTTTGCCACCAAGTTAATTTCTCTTCCACCCAGGACCAAGGAAATGTTTACCTCAACACAGATGCAGAGTGTAACATGTCTTTACTCCCTCTTCCCCAAGTTAAAGGAGAAGGAAAAAAAAAGTAGATTTTTCTTCTTTTCTAATTCTATGCATTTTACTATAAATGCTGCTTTAAGTGTATCTCACACATTTTGATACGATGGGTTCAAATAACTTTTAAATGTTTTCTAAATTTCCTTGTGTTTTTTCCTTTGATTCATGAGTTATTTAGATGTGTGATGCTCAGTATTCAAATCCCGGTGGCTTTTCATCGTATCTTATTGCTATTGATTTCTGATTTCTCTTGCTATAAGAGATTGCATTGTGTAGGTATTCAATCATTTGTACTTTATAGCTTATCATACAGTCCACTTTGACCAACAGTCCATGTCTATTCGAAAAGACTTTATCCTGCTGGGTTGCATGAACTAATGTAGAAATGCAATTAGGTAATGTCAAGGTGGATTTTAAAGTTTTTGCAAGGCTTCTATATCTTTATTAACCTTTCTGTCTAGTTTTCTTCCAAATACCGATCCAGGGTGTTAAGATCTCCAATTTTTGTTTTTTTGTGGATTTGTCTTTTTTCCCCTTTAGTTCTTCCAATTTCTGTTTCATACATTTCCCAGATCTGTTTTTAGGTTCATGTGCTTTCATTGATCTTTGAGTCTTTCTTTAGAATCGAACTTTTTCATAATCACATTTCATCATTATCTCTTCTAATATTTATCTTGAAATCTATTTTGTCTGATAATAATATAAGCACTAAGATTTTATCATGCTGTTCGCAAGACATAATTTTTAAACTGTAATGCTACTTCAGGCTATCTGTGTCTTCATATCAAAGTTCATCTTTTGGCATTGATATATTTCTCATCTTGTTTTCTTATCTTATGTTTATTCTGTTGGTGTTTGATAAAAGTTATTGATATTAATTGATTTGGGCATTTTGCTATTTTCTGTCCTTGTCACCTGTTTGCTATTCCTGTGTCCTTTCTGTTCTGTAATCTTAGATTATTAGAATATTATGTTAGAATTTCAATTTTAACTTACTTATTAACATGCCGTTTCCTTGCTTTTTTGGAGAAGGGAATGACAGAGCATGAGATGGTTGGATGGCATCACCGACTCAATGGGCATGAGTCTGAGTAAACTACAGGAACTGGTGATGGACAGAGAGGCCTGGGGTGCTGCAGTCCATGGAGTCACAAAGAGTTGGACATGATTGAGCGACTGAACTGAACTGAATTGTACCTCACACAGTGTTATTGCTGTCATATACCACATTCATGTGTCAGCACTCAAGTCATGTCCAACTCTGCAACACTATGTACTGTAGCCTGCCAGGCTCTTCTGTCCATGGGATTTTCTAGACAAGAATACTAGAGTGGGTTACCATGCCCTCCTTCAGCAGATCTTCCTGACCCAGGGATCAAATCTACATTTCCTAGGTCTCCAGCATAGCCAGATGGGTTCTGCACTAAACTCTACAATATCTTGTTATAGGCTTTGATTTAAAAACTCATTTAGTTTTTAAAGAAATTAACAGAAGAGAATTCTGTCCTCTTTTACTTTCACCAGTATTTATCATTTCTAGTTTTTCACTTCTCAGTTTGCATCTGGTAGAATTCTAAAGCTTCACCACTTTAGCATTTCTTGTAGGTCTGCAAATGACAGATTATGTCAGTTGTCATCTGTTGAAAATAGTTTGTCTTTCTTCTTGAAGGATTTTTTTGATGAATAGAGAATTCTGGGCTGATTCTCCTTTTTGGCACTTTAAACATGCAATTATATTATCTTTTTGCCTCTCAAGTCTGATCAGAATTCTTACTGTTTTTCCTTTGCATGAAACTTGTTTTTTTTTATCACCAGTTTTCAGTTACTTAAGTATGATCTGTCTGGCTATGACTCTCTTTGCTGCTTGAAATTTTATCCTGCTTGAAATAACTAACTTTTTAAAATCTATAACATAAAGCTTTACAATAAATAGAGGCCACAGAGCTTTTTATTTAATAAAATTATGTTTCTCAACAAATCTGTAATATTTTCAACAATAATTTTTTTACATATTTTTCCTGCTTCATTCTCCTCTCCATTTAAAACTCAAAGTACACACATGTATTACAACTTTATATTGTTCTATGGGTTAATCATTTTTCTTTGCTCTTTTCAGATTCAATAATTTTATGTATCTTCAATTTCACTGACTTTTATTTTTGCCATTTCCAGTCTGACTCCATGTGTATATGGTGATTTTTTATTATAGCATTGACCTTTTAAATTTTAAAATTTCTATTTGGTTGAGGTTTTTAAAATATAATTTTAATTTCCTTACTAAGTTTTATTATTTACTACAACTATTCTTCTGAGCCTTTGAACATATTTAGAATGACTTCTTTAAAATCTTTGTCTGACAATTCAGATGTTCATGTCACCCCAGGTTAGTTTCAATTGATTGATTTTTTTTTTTTTTCCTCTTGACTGTGGTTCAAGGAAACTTGGTGCTAACAGGTGACATTTTTTCTATTTCATTTTATGCCTGGATTCTTTTTATTTTATACTACACATTTTGGAAGACACTATAGAAATTCTGGATTTTTCTTACTTCCCTCTGAAGATGATTCAGTTTTATTCTAGAGGTAGTGGATCAAATTGGATTCAAATCCCAAGTTCTCTTTTCTCTGAGGTGAGCGGCTGGTGAAATTCTGTCTTGGTTCATTCAGCCTTCTGTTACTTTTCTCTGGGCTCCATAATCAGTCAAATATTTGATCAGAATTCATAGATAGATTTGGGGCTTTCCTTCACCTAGTGACTCCTCTCTTTGCAGAATTTCCTACCTCACCTTCCAGTTTCTCTGGAGCACTAAATTCCATTCCCTAGCTCCTCAGGTCACTGGCATGGCACATCTCCTGTGTTCTACTGCTTCACTTCATACAGACCAGGAAATTTCAGGGAAAAGCTATCTTCATGTATATGACTCTGTGTAGTTTCCTTATTTCAAAGTCAACTCTCATCCTGTTTTTACCTCGCTCATAGAAAGTTACTCTCTGATTATTCGCTAGTACCTGTATATATGTGTTTATTTTAAAATATGTTTCCAGTGTTTATAACTGTTATCTGTGAGAGGATATGTTACAATTCATTCTGTAATTTCTGGAAGGGAAATCTCTTGTTTTCATTTCAAATCACCATCATCTTTCACCTAAAAGTATGCCTTTTATTTAATATTTCTGCTTCTTAGAGTCTCCCTATCTAGTTTATAAAAATGATCTTTTCAAAACATATACTATATTGTCGTCATTCACTTGCTCAAAAATCTCTAGTGGCTTTTCATCTTGGACTAAAATCTAAATGTCTGATAATCGCGTGATCTGGCGACGCCTTTCTGAGTTCATCTCTTGATACTTCCCCATTCTTCCTGTTCCAGTCATCATGTCACCATTCATCCTTGCCGTGTTCCCGGAACATGCCCAGTTTGACAGACTTAGTTCTTATTTTGGATATTTACACTGGTTATTAACTCTATCCAAACTATACCCCTCTGTACAGATTATCACATACATGGCTTCTTCTTGACTTGCTGATCTCAAATTAGAAGTGAATTGCCCAGAGGAGACCCTCCTAACCCCCCAATCATAAATAGCCTGAATCACAGTAATTAATTTCAAATCACTGTTTTTATTCTTGGAGATGTTTATCCTGGGGTCCACTTTACTGTGTCACAAAACAAAAGATTTTAACTCAGAGAAGCAAGGGCATGCAAAGGTTGAATATCCGTAACAAATATACACAGTTTTTAAAAGCAGGCAGAGAAAAATGTATACACAGTGCCAAACTAGACCTTCAAAATCCCAATGCAATGTACCCTCTCCTGTCTGGGTCTTCATCAGCTTATAAAATTACAACTTGAACAGACTTGCACTTTCTTTCAACAATTCGCATAGTTTTTTGTGCGTGTGTGTGCCTGGGCCTGTGCCCAGGAGACTATTTGGTGCAAACTGTCCATCTGCCCGTGTTTTCCCAGATTTTAACACCATTCACCTTGGATTCCTTCTGATTGTATTTGTGCCAGGGCGAAGATTATTTATAAGCCCAGTGCTTATGTGCAGTGGGTCTCTAAAGTCTCTAACAAAAGGGATAATTTGCCTGTATTCAACTCATGAGCTGAGTTTTCCTATTGCAAATAGACATTTGCAGGAACATGGAAGATTATGCGGCAAAAGATAGCCTGTGGGGATTTGTAAATGACATCTAAGCTACTGAAAGCTGACCTCATCTGAAATGCATGCCAATCAACTTGGCAGATTGGAAAAGTATGACTATTATTAAGAATGAGGTCAATATCTATGCACTGATTGTTTACTGTATAGTCCGAGTTCAGGTCGATATCTATGCATTGATTATTTACTATATAATCAAAGTTCAAGTCAATAAGTCAAAATGCATTGACTGTTTACTATATGATTAGAGAGGGAGTACAAATGGAATATGTCAGTTCTTTATTACCCACAATATTAGCAAAACAAAACAAAACAAAACAAGAAGTTTGGAATACCTGTTGCTATAAGAAGGCTATTGTGTCCTTGTGGAGAAGAAAGACTGGCCATGGATGAATGAATAAAGGAAAACAGTCCTTGATTAAGCAATAACATGTAAACTCTGGACAGTATTTGCAAACTATGGATGGGCAGCTCCTCATCTTTACTTGGGCTGTTTTGGGCTTAATTCATCCAACATGCACATAGACATTAGCAATGTAGAGAGGAGGTGATCCTTTTTTTTTTGGAGATTTTTTAAATAATGCTAAGTGTGAAGATGAATAGGTTTGGAGCCATATTGCTTAGGTTGACATTCTGGCTTCTGTTAACTACATGTTAACTGCATAACTTTACTATGTCTACTTAAGAGAACATTGCATCATTTTTGAAATGTGCATAATAATACTTCATAATAATAATTTATAAGTACTTACACAATTAGGTTGGGAGATAAATGTATTTAATAAGTATAAAGCACTTAGAGAAGTAAAAGATACCCAGTAACTTCATTGCTCTTGCTGTTAGCTATTCCTATTAAGATTATAACATTCCAGGTATGTCATCTCTCATCCGAATTAGGTGTTGCATCACTATCCATCTTTGGAGACAAATTCACAAGGGCAAGGAGTGAGTCAACAACTTGCCTAGGGTCACACAGCTAGGAAATGGCAGAGGCAGAATTCAAACCCAAGACAGTATGATGTGGAAAATGTTTATAAAGTAACTCTTTTGTTATAATAACAAATGTATCCAATTTGTTTAATCCTGTGATGTTTTGACAGTCATGATTCCTGACGGTGGCCCGGTTCCATTGTCCAGAAGGAAAGAAATTTCCAATGAATTCAGTTCTCTGCTTTTACTTCTAAAGGTGAAGGGCACTAAATATCATGGCAAGAATCCCCCTCTGATTTTAAAGCCCATGCTATTTCTTTTTATTCCATTCTACTTTTTTGCCACTACATTTTTCCAGATAAAATGCAATTACGTGGCCCCCAAATTTCCTTAAGTACAACCTTTTTTTCCTCTGCACAGTCTACAATGTAGAGAGTAGTAAAAAATTCTTTGTATCAAACTAAGGAATTGCAAATGACCAAACAAATGGAAGGAAACATCTCTCTCTCCTCCTAGGCACATTTCCAGACAGGTAAGCACAGCTATGACTCTAGGCCCATAATTATATCTTCTATTTTAAAAGCACTATGAACAGTCACATTTGCTATTTAAACAAATATACATATGCCACTACTCTTCCTAGAAATGCATATGGTTTTTTATATTTAATGGTTATATTTTTCACAGCTTTCTCAATAGACACTCTGTTAGTGCAATGGAAAATTAAAACATATTTTAATCTTTTTCTCTGAATATATACTGGTCATTATTATCAGCTCTCTTGCTTATTATTATTCTGATATGTATCTCATTTAATTGGGAAACATTTCTTCTCCATAAGTTGTATAAAACTTTCAAAAATTTAAATATATTTGCAGTGAGCCTGATATTTGTGTTGAATTGTTCTTTTGAAGTCTGGAAGAATTCATTGATAGACTGATTAGAATTCATTAGTATCTGATGTCATTGTAAGTTACTACCATTAGGATGGCCCATTGGTGTATGCAGCAAGTGCCCTAACTCTTTACAAGATTTTTTTCACGCTCCTGTTAGGACAGATTGCACATTAAAATACTAGTGTTCAAGCCTCGAGTTTTCTCACAGGGCCCATGTGTACACAAAGATGAACTGTTTTGCTGGTGAACAGACTGTATTCTTATAAAGACTCAAAGCGCCTCTATCTCCCTCTTTACTAGCACCCTTTCTTGTACCTCAACAATGCTCAAGACAGTTAAACAGAAGATGCACATCATGGTTACAGACAAGTATCAAGAATATTTTCTGAATGTCAAACAGCTGTGAAAATGCATTTGTCAAATTATATGACCAACAATGATTAATATTCATGACACATAAACTCAGACAATTCAATATCAAAAAACCAAACAACCCAATTTAAAAAAATGGAGCAGAAAATCTGAGTAGACATTTTTCCAAAGAAGGTACACAGATGGCCAACTGGCATGTGGAAGGATGCTCCTCATCTCTAACCATCAGAGAAATGCAAATCAAAACCACAGTGAGATATCACCTCACATCTGTTACAAAGCTTATCATCAAAAATACTAAAAATAACAAATGTTGGAGAGGAGGTGGAGAAAAGATGACCCTTGTATACTGTTGAAGGAAATGTAAATGGGTACAGCCACTATGGAAAACAGTAAGGAGGCTCTTCAAAACCTTAAAAACACACCTATCAAATGATCCACCAATTCCACTTCTGGATATATGGCCAAATAAAACAAAGAAACACCATTTCGAAAAGATATATGAACCCTAATTTTTACAGCAGCACAATTTACAGTAGCCAAGACATGGAAGCAACCCAAGTGGCCATAAACAGACAAATGGATAAAGAAGATGCAATATATTCTCACACACACACACACACACACACACATTAGAATATTACTTGGTTATGAAAGATGAAACTCTGCCATTTGCTGAAATTTGGATGGAGCTACAGAATATTCTGCTCAGTGAAATAGGTCAGAGGTTTATTGTATGATATCACCTATATGTGGACTCTTAAAAATAAAATAAACTTGTAAATAAAACAAAAAAGGAATAGACTCAAAGATATAAAAAACAATCTAGCTATTACTAGAGGGAGAAGGAAGGGGGAGGGGCAAGTTAAGGGTAGGAGATGGAGAGATACAAACTATCATGTATAAAATGGACAAGCAACAAAAATATATTGCATAGCACAGAGAGATAGATCTACTACTGTTTAATAACTTTGATGTAAAGTCTGTAAAAGTATTGAATCATAATTTTGTATATCTTAAACTAATGTATTATTGTAAAACAGCTATATTTCAAAGAAAATTTTTAAGAAATATAAAATATGAGATAAAAAATAAAATAACCCTACCTACCTACAACCCCAGACTTTTCAGATTAAAATAAATGTGACTATTTGATGACAGTATTTTTAGCAAAATGCATATGCTCATACATGTGTGTATATATATATATATATATATATATATACACATATATACACACACATATATACAGACTTCAATTTCTTTTTACAAAAATAGATTTCTTGAATATCTCTGTAAATATTTTATAAGAGCATATTATTCCACAGTATGAGTATACTATATTTTGCTCCCTTAAATGAACATTCAATTTATTTTTCCAATCTAAAAAAAATATAATCTATAAAAACATATAATCAATATCTTGATGACCATGTCCTTAAATACTTAAAATATTCTCAAAGTTAAAAATTGCTAAGCTGAGGTATATGTACATTTAATTTCTAGATGAGGCCAATTTTATTTTTCAGAATTTTATAAAAATTCATTTTCATAGTAGCAATCTATGACTATCCATTTCAAGAAATCTTTACCAGTAAAGAACTTAATGTACTCCTTAATTTTCATATCTTATGAATTATAAAAATGCTATTAATTTTTATAACTGTATTTCCCTGATTGCTGGTGAGGCTGCCCATCTGTTCATGCATTTATTGGCCAATATTATTTTTCTCTTCTATGAAATGTCCCTTTTTATTCTTTATCGAATTGTTTTTGGCCTGTTAATATTTTTTTTTATTGATTTGTAATAGCTCTTCAAAGATTGGACATATTAACCCTTGGCTTGATTACACTGAACATATTTTTCCAGTTAACCTTCAACCCTAAATGTCTCCATGTTTCCTATGCACAAACACTTTGAATTTTTTTGCAGGACGTATATACTATGACCTCCTCTGTATCTGTGCATTCTTCCTGAGTGATTTCATCTAGTCTTGTGGCTCTAGTTATTTTTATGCAGATGTTTCAGAAGTGTCTCCAGCCCTGACCTCCACACCTTGAGTTCCAGCCCAAAATATGTAACTGCCTGCTAAATATCTTCACGTGGAGATCAAATACCATTTGAAACTACTATGTCCAGAAGAGAATTCTGCAATACATGCTGCAACACCTGCCAGTCTTATATCCCTCCCCATATCAGTAGATTATAGGCATCCTTAGTCACTCAGTTGATCAAGCCAAAATATCTAGGCATTATTTTTCTTTCCTCTCTTTCCTTCATCCTTAAGGCTCTCCTGAGTCTTTCAGCAAATTCTGGTACTCTAACTCTAAAATATGTCCTGTGTCTATCTGCTTCTCTCGGTATCTGGTATTACTCTTTTGGCCTGAAGCACCATCAGCTGTTACTTATTAGTATAATATTCAATAAAATTCTCTTCCCTTTATCTATTTTTGTCTCATAATATGCATCCTATGAGTTTCCCTGATAGCTCAGTTGGTAAAGAATCTGCCTGCAATGGAGGAGACCCCAGTTCGATTCCTGGGTCAGGAAGATCCCCTGGAGAAGGGATAGGGTACCCACTCGGTGAAGAGAGAACCCGCGTCCAAGGTAAGAGAAAACCAGGTAAGATGGTGGGCACTGAGAGAGGGGATCAGGGGGCAGACAGGCTGAAACTACAGTCACAGACAACTAGCCAATCTGATCACATGGACCACAGCCTTGTCTAAGTCAATGAAACTAAGCCATGCCGTGTGGGGCCACCCAAGATGGACAGGTCATGGCGGAGAGGTCTGACAGAATGTAGTCCACTGGAGAAGGGAATGGCAAACCTCTTCAGTATTCTTGCCTTGAGAACCCCATGAACAGTATGAAAAGGCAAAAAGATAGGACACTGAAAGATGAACTGCCCAGGTTGGTAGGTGCCCAGTATGCTACTGGAGATCAGTGGAGAAATAAATACAGAAAGAAAGAAGGGATGGAGCCAAAGCAAAACAACACCCAGTTGTGAATGGGACTGGTGATAGAAGCAAGGTTCGATGCTGTAAAGCGCAATATTGCATAGGAACCTGGAATGTTAGGTCCACGAATCAGGGCAAATTGGAAGCAGTCAAACAGGAGATGACAAGAGTGAACATTGACATTCTAGGAATCAGTGAACTAAGATGGACTGGAATGGGTGAATGTAACTCAGATGACCATTATATCTACTACTGTGGGCAGGAATCCTTTAGAAGAAATGAAGTAGCCCTCATAGTCAACAAAAGAGTCCAAAATGCAGTACTTGGATGCAATCTTAAAAATGACAGAATGATCTCTGTTCATTTCCAAGGCAAATCATTCAATATCACAGTAATTCAAGTCTATGCCCCGACCAGTAACACCGAAAAAGCTGAACTTGAATCGGTTCTATGAAGACCTACAAGACCTTCTAGAACTAACACCCAAAAAAGATTTCCTTTTCATTATAGGGGACTGGAATGCAAAAGTAGGAAGTCAAGAAACACCTGGAGTAACAGGCAAATTTGGCCTTGGAGTACAGAATGAAGCAGGGCAAAGGATAATAGAGTTCTGCCAAGAGAACACACCAGTCATAGCAAACACCATCTTCCAACAATGCAAGAGAAGACTCTACACATGGACATCACCAGATGGTCAACACCGAAATCAGATTGATTATATTCTTTGCAGCCAAACATGGAGAAGCTCTATACAGTCAGCAAAAACAAGACTGGGAGCAGACTGTGGATCAGATCATGAACTCTTTATTGCCAAATTCAGACTGAAATTGAAGAAAGTGGAGAAACCCACTAGACCATTCAGGTATGACCTAAGTCAAATCCCTCCTGACTATACAGTAGAAGTGAGAAATAGATTTAAAGGACTAGATCTGATAGACAGAATACCTGATGAACTATGGATGGAGGTTCATGACATTGTACAGGAGACAGGAATCAAGACCGTCCCCAAGAAAAAGAAATGCAAAAAAGCAAAATGGCTGTCTGGGGAGGCCTCACAAATAGCTGTGAAAAGACGGGAAGCGAAAAGCAAAGGAGAAAAAGAAAGATACACCCATTTGAATGCAGAGCTCCAAAGAATAGCAAGGAGAGATAAGAAAGCCTTCCTCAGTGATCAATGCAAAGATATAGAGGAAAACAATAGAATGGGAAAGACCAGAGATCTTTTCAAGCAAATTAGAGATACAAGGGAACATTTCATGCAAAGATGGGCTCAATAAAGGACAGAAATGGTGTGGACCTAACAGAAGCAGAAGATATTAAGAAGCGGTGGCAAGAATACACAGAATAACTGTACAAAAACGTTCTTCACGACCCAGATAATCACGATGGTGTGATCACTCACCTAGAGCCAGACATCCTGGAATGTGAAGTCAAGTGGGCCTTAGGAAGCATCACTACAAACAAAGCTAGTGGAGGTGATGGAATTCCAGTTGAGCTATTTCAAATCCTGAAAGATGACTCTGTGAAAGTGCTGCAACTCAATATGCCAGCAAATATGGAAAACTGAGCAGTGGCCACAGGACGGGAAAAGGTCAGTTTTCATTCCAATTCCAAAGAAAGGCAATGCCAAAGAATGCTCAAACTACCACACAATTGCACTCATCTCAAATGCTAGTAGAGTAATGCTTATAATTCCCCAAGCCGGGCTTCAGCAATACATGAACCGTGAACTTCCAGATGTTCAAGCTGGTTTTAGAAAAGGCAGAGGAACCAGAGATCAAATTGTCAACATCTGATGGATCATCGAAAAAGCAAGAGAGTACCAGAAAAACATCTATTTATCCTTTATTGACTATGCCAATGCCTTTGACTGTGTGGATCACAATAAACTGTAGAAAATCCTGAAAGAGATGGGAATATCAGACCACCTGACCTGTCTCTTGAGAAACCTGTATGCAGGTCAGGAAGCAACCGTTAGAACTGGACATGGAACAACAGACTGGTTCCAAATAGGAAAAGGAGTACATCAAGGCTGTGTATTGTCACCCTGCTTATTTAACTTATATGCATAGTACATCATGAGAAACGCTGGGCTGGATGAAGCACAAGCTGGAATCAAGATTGCTGGGAGAAATATCAATAACCTCAGATATGCAGATGACACCACCTTTATGGCAGAAAGTGAAGAAGAACTAAAGAGCCTCTTGATGAAAGTGAAAGTGGAAAATGAAAAAGTTGGCTTAAAGCTCAACATTCAGAAAACTAAGATCATGGCATCCAGTCCTATCACTTCATGGCAGATAGATGGGGAAACAGTGGAAACAGTGGCTGACTTTATTTTTCTGGGCTCCAAAATCACTGCAGATGGTCACTGTACCCATGAAATTAAAAGACACTTAATCCTTGGAAGGAAAGTTATTAACAACCTAGATAGCATATTAAAAAGCAGAGACATTACTTTGACAACAAAGGTCCATCTAGTCAAGGCTATGATTTTTCCAGTGTCATGTATGGATGTGAGAGTTGGACTATAAAGAAAGCTGAGCGAAGAATTGATGCTTTTGAGCTGTGGTGTTGGAAAAGACTTTTCAGAGTCCCTCGGACTGCAAGGAGATCCAACCAGTCCATCCTAAAGGAGATCAGTCCTGGGTGTTCATTGGAAGGACTGATGCTGAAGCTGATACTCCAATACTTTGGCCACCTGATGCGAAGATGTGACTGATTGGAAAAGACCCTGATTCTGGGAAAGATTGAGGGCAGGAGGAGAAGGGGACGACAGAGGATGAGATGGCTGGATGTCATCATTGACTCGATGGACATGGATTTGGGTGGGCTCAGGGAGTTTGTGGTGGACAGGGAGGCCTGGCGTGCTGCAGTTCATAGGGTTGCAAATAGTTGGACACTACTGAGCAACTTAACTGAACTGAACTGATGCATCCTATAAACAAGAGTAATATAATAATATTTTAAAATCAAAATTAGAACAATTTATTTACACTGCCAATTCTGATAGCTTCCCACTGCATTTCAAATAAAATTCAAACCACTTATCAGACCAATTAGAACCTAAATGATGTCACCCTTGGCTACCTCTCCTGGCTCTTTTACCAATTTCCTCCTCACTCACTACATTCTTGCTTAGCATGTTAGGTGGCTTTCAGTTCTTTAACATGTCATGATTATTGCATTTGCAGAGACTTTAGCATTATTTTTTCTTTCTAGAATGCCCTTTTATAGATTGTTCTATGGTTTTCCCTTACTACTTAGGTCCCTGCTCAAATGCCATCTCCACAGAGAGGTTTCTCTGGCCATATTATCTAAAGTAGCAGCTCATTCCATTCTTACCCTATAATACAGTCCAACATTGCTATCTTTTCCAGCAGGTACCACTAACTGAAATTACTCTACTTGCTTCCTTCCCTAGTGGCTCAGTCGTTAAAAAAAAAAATCCACCTGCAAATGCAGGCGATGTGGGTTTGATCCCTGATCAAGGAAGATCCCACACACTGCAGAGAAACTAAGCCCATGAGCCATAACTATTGAGCTTGTGGTCTAGAGATCGGGAGTGTCAACTACTGAAGTCTGTGCACCCTAGAGCCTGTGCTCCACAATTAGAGAATAGCCCCAGCTTGTTGCAACTAGAGAAATTATTGCACAGCAACAGGCTTCTCTTGTGGCTCAAATGATAAAGTATCTGCCTACAATGTGGGAGACTCAGGTTCGATCCCTGGGTTGGGAAGATACCCTGGAGAAGGGAATGGCAACCTACTCCAGTATTCTTGCCTAGAGAATTCCACGGACTGAGGAGCCTGGCAGGCTGCATAAAGCAATGAAGACCCACCACAGCCAAAAATAAGTAAATAAAATTATTTAAAAAAAAACAAATAAAACACTGACAAAGGATTAATTTCTAAAATATACAAACAGTTTATATGATTCAATACCAGAAAAACAAACAACCCAACCAAAAAGTGGGAAAAAGACCTAAATAGCCATTTCCCCAAAGAAGACATACAGATGGCTAACAAACACATGAAAAGATGCTCAACATCGCTCATTATTAGAGAAATGCAAATCAAAACTACAATGAGATATCACCTCATACCAGTCAGAATGGCCATCATCAAAAAGTCTACAAACAATAAGTGCTGGAGATGGTGTGGAGATAAGGGAATGCTCTTGCATTGTTGGTGGGAATGTAAATTGATACAGCCACTATGGAAAATGATATGGAGATTCCTTGGAAAACTGTGAATAAAACCAAATGACCCAGCAAACTCACTACTACACATAAATGCCAAGGAAATCAAAATTGAAAAAGACATATGTACCCCAATATTCACTGCAGCACTATTTACAATAGCTAGAACATGGAAGCAAACTAAATGTCCATTGACAGATGAATGGATAAAGAAGCTGTGGTACATACATACAATGGAATACTACTCAGCCATAAAAAGGAATGCATTTGAGTCAGTTCTAATGAAGTGGAGGAACCTAGAGCTTATTACTTACATAGTGAAGTAAATCAGAAAGAGAAAGATAAATATCACATACTAACACATATATGTGGAATCTAGAAAGATGGTACTGATGAATTTATTTCCAAGCAGCAATGAAGAAACAGACATAGAGAACAGACTATGAACACGGCAGGTAGGGAGGGAGGAAGGAGAAGGTGAGATGTATGGACGCAGTAACATGGAAACTTATATTACCATATGCAAAATAGATAGCCACTGGGAGTTTGCTTCTATGACTCAGGAAACTCAAACGGGCTCTGTAACATCCAAGAGGGATGAATTGGGGAGGGAAATAGAAAGGAGGTTCAAGAGGGAGGGGCATATAACTATGGCTGATTCATGCTGATATTTGGCAGAAAACAGCAAAATTTTGTAAACCAATTATCCTTCAATTAAATGATAAATAAAAAATAAATGAATGCATATATTATGCTTTATGTCTTCTGAATGTTCTCTTAAAAAAGCATTCCTCAATACATATGTTTTAAATCATTTTTATTTACATTTATTTTCATATTTTGATCCAATCCATCTACAATGCATTATTATAAGTTAATCAATGTGTAAGTACAGAGGTTTCCATATGGATAACATATCATGCCATTACCATCATTATCTAAATTATTTTAGTGACATCTGCATCATACATAATAGGCTTTCCAGATGGCTCACTGGTAAAGTATATGTCTGCCAATGTAGGAGATACAGGATATGGGGGTTTGATGCCTGGGTTGGGAAGATTACCTGGAGGAGGAAATGGCAACCCACTCTAGTATTCTTGCCTGGAAAATCCCATGGACAGAGGAGCCTGGTGGGCTAAAGTCCATGGGGTTGCAAAGAGCCAGACATGTTTTAGTGATTGAGTATGCACACTTGTCATATATAACTGCATATACATTTGGATCTACTTCTGTAACCTTTACTCTATTAATTTATTTTTCTCTTCTGTGCAATTATAACATTTTCCACTACGGCATAGTTATATAATGCTTTCTTATATAGTATATATGAAAGCTTTCTTTACTTATGATTTATATTTAGTGTCATTTAAAAATGACTATTATAATCCTTTTTCCTAGAAATATTGTCATCAATGATTATCAATAATTGTTGGCATACATTAAAATAATCATGACTTTGCTACTTTGGAAACAATAGAAAAGGTGAGAGACATTATTTTTTTGTGCTCCAAAATCACTGCAGATTCTGACAGCAGGCATGAAATTAAAAGACGTTTACTCCTTGGAAGAAAAGCTATGACCAACCTAGAGAGCATATTAAAAAGAACAGACAGAACAGACAGACAGCTGAAACTTTAGTCACCTGAGGCGAACAGCTGACTCACTGGAAAAGACCCTGATGCTGGGAACGTTTGAAGGTGGGAGGAGAAGGGGACGACAGAGGATGAGATGGTTGGATGGTATCACCAACTTGATGGACATGAGTTTGAGTAGGCTCCGGGAGTTGGTGATGGACAGGGAAGCCTGGCGTGCTGTAGTCCATCGCATCGCAAAGAGTCAGACATGACTGAGCGACTGAACTGAACTTTCTACTTTGATATATTTTGTAATGTAGCATGTTTTAAAATTTCCTAATCTGAAAGAAGTCCTATGACCTGCTTTTATGACATGTTTTTAATGTCTACTTTATGTTCTCCCAGCTGATAATACATTTGCTTACTAATTCTTTAAAAAATACTGTTAAGAATGGACAAATTATTACATAATTTTAGGTCAGCATTTCCTGCATTGTCTCTGTCCCTCTTTTTTCAGGTAATAATAATCAGTATCATTTCAGAATGAAATGACCTGAGTGAATGAAATTTCACCTGTAAGTTGTTTTCATTTTCTTGGTGCATAAAGATGCTAAGAGATTTTTTTGAGATGTGTTAAGGAATATGAAAGATAAGAAAATACATAGCTTCATTAAAAACAAACCAGAATTGCTTCATCTGGGAAATTTGGATTAGCAGCACTTTGAAACAAAAGGTAAAGCAGACCATGAAGGATGGCTTTTCAAGTAATTTTTTCCAAGGAAAACATTATTTATTGGTGGGAAACATTTGTTTTATTAGTTCCTTAACATTTCATATAGGTTGATTTTATATACAACATTTATGAACTAGAAAGTAACTTTGAATGGAATTATGACCATCATCTACCATAAATGGTGGTACCCATGGCTGTCATTTCAATAGGGTTAGTGCTACTAGGATGATGCTATAGAAAACATGACATGTGAGCTATTGGCGCTGATATTATATCTTGGGTTCTATTAATAAAAATATTCCCTCTGTGAAGCCCCTCTCCCTAAATCCTTCAATTATCATATTTGGCAGAGAAAAGAGACCTGGAGTGACTTGACTGTGGAAATCCATAGGGTCAGTTCTCCCTATCTTGTTCCAGGCCAGCTATGTTACATGGGAAAAATACTTTGTGTAGTTAGGCACAGAGGCCTTTCAGGCTTCCTTAGTTAGCAAAGTTGTATCTTGGGGAGACACTACAAGATTTTACAGAAAATAGGGAAGACTGTGGGAACTATCAACAGTCTCACTAGTGGGCCTCACAGCATTTAGAACATATAAGAGTAAACTCTCTAACTTCTGCAGCTACTTAATCCCCAAGAGAATCACCTGACACTTCATTCCTTAGCTTTTAATGCACATAGTTACTCAGCTATTCTTTCTTTTGTGCCTGCCACCATCTCCCTGGTGAATCTACATTTTACTCTCTCCTTTATTGTGATACTTGATTTCTCAAGGCTTGTGCTCATTGCACTCTCTCTACATGCTATTTTACTAAAGTACCTTGTATATTTCACATTTAAATTCCCCAAGAAAGAAATGATCTGATTAGTTCAACCAGTTATTACTGAGTGTAAAGGAATAGCAGAGCTCATTCCCTGAGTTATGTGACAGTTCCTTAGTCTCAGATCAGTCGACTTCAGTTCAGTTGCTCAGTCATGTCAAACTCTCTGCAGCTCCATGGACTGCAGACTGTCAGGCTTCCCTGTCCAACATCAACTCCTGAAGCTTGCTCAAACTCATGTCCATTGAGTCAGTGATGCCATGCAACTATCTTATCCTCTGTCATCCCCTTCTCCTCCTGCCTTCAACCTTTCATAGCATCAGGGCCTTTTCCAATGAGTCAGTTATTTGCATCAGGTGGCCAAAGTACTGGAGCTTCAGCTTCATCATCAGTCCTTCCAATGAATATTCAGGAATGATCTCCTTTAGGATGGACTGGTTTCATCTCCTTGCAGTCCAAGGGACACTCAAGAGTCTTCTCCAACACCACAGTTCAAAAGCATCAATTCTTTGCCACTCAGCTTTCTTTATAGTCCAACTCTCACATCCATACATGACACTGGAAAAAACATAGCTTTGACTAGATGGACCGTTGTTGGCAAGTAATGTCTGTTGTTTTTAATATGCTGTCTAGGTTGGTCATAGCTTTTCTTCCAAGGAGCAAGCATCTTTTAATTTCATGGCTGCAATCACCATCTGCAGTGATTTTGGAGCCCCAGAAAATAAAGTTTGCCACTATTTCCACTGTTATCCCAACTATTTGCCATGAAGTGATGAGACTGGATACCATGATCTCAGTTTTCTGAATGTTGAATTTTAAGCCAACTTTTTCACTGTCCTCTTTCACTTTCATCAAGAGGCTCTTTAGTTCTTCTTCGCTTTCTGCCATAAAGATGGTGTCATCTGCATATCTGAGGTTATTGATGTTTCTCCCAGCAATCTTGATTCCAGCTTGTGCTTTTTCCAGCACAGTGCACACAATCAAAGGTTTTGGCATAGTCAATAAAGCAGAAGTACATGTTTTTCTGAAACTCTCTTGCTTGTTCAATGATCCAATGGATGTTGGCAATTTGATCTCTGGTTCCTCTGCCTTTCCTAAAGCCAGCTTGAACATCTGGAAGTTCATGGTTCACGTACTGTTGAAGCCTGGCTTGTAGAATTTTGAGCATTAATTTTCTAGTGCGTGAGATGTGTGCAATTGTACAGTAGTTTGAACATTCTCTGGCATTGCCTTTCTTTGGGATTGGAATGAAAGCTGACCTTTCCCAGTCCTGTGGCCACTGCAGTTTTCCAAATTTGCCAGCATGTTGAATGCAGCACTTTCACAGCATCATCTTTTAGGATTTGAAATAGCTCAACAGGAATTCCATCACCTCCACTAGTTTTGTTCATAGTGATTCTTCCTAAGACCCACTTGACTCTGCATCAGGATGTCTGGCTCTAGGTGAGTGTGAGTGATCACACCATCGTGATTATCTGGGTCATGAAGATCTTTTTTGTATAGTTTTTCTGTGTATTTTTGCCACCTGTTCTTAGTATCTTCTGCTTCTGTTAGGTCCATAACCATCCTGTCCTTTATGGTGCCCATCTTTGCATGAAATGTTCCCTTGTTATCCCTAATTTTCTGGAAGTGATCTCTAGTCTTTCCCATTCTATTGTTTTCCACTATTTCTTTGCATTGATCATTGAGGAAGCCTTTCTTTTTGTTGTTGTTGTTGGCCTTTGGCAAGTTTATTTAACTCCCTGAAGTTTAGCTGCTCTTCCATAGAAGGGAGATAATACGAGCACTGACCTCCGAGGATAAAATGATTAATACAAAAGTATAAATTACAGGATGACATAGAAATGGAAGAGGTTATCCATTCATAACACTAAAGTCTCCAGGCTCAGGGAGTACATATAATACAAGCAACAATATAAGTGATAGCCACTAAGAGCATTTCACATTAATGCTTCTATTCAAACGTATTCACAGAGTTTGCCGTAACAAAATTTACCTCAGTAGGACCTTGTCCTGTGTGGTCACTCAGGCAATCATACATGTATGGTGGGAGGAAGGCTTTCTTATCTCTCCTTGCTATTCTTTGGAACTCTGCATTCAAATGGGTACATCTTTCCTTTTCTCCTTTGCCTTTAGCGTCTCTTCTTTTCTCAGCTATTTGTAAGGCCTCCTAAGGCAACCATTTTGCCTTTTTGCATTTTTTTTGGGGGGGATGGTCTTGTTCTCTGCCTCCTGTACAGTGTCATGAACCTCTATCCATAGTTCTTCAGGCACTCTGTCTATCACATCTAATCCCTGGAATCTATTTGTCACTTCTACTGTATAGTTGCAAGGGATTTGATTTAGGTCATACCTGAATGGCCTAGTGGTTTTCCATACTTTCTTCAATTTAAGTCTGAATTTTGCAATAGGGAGTTCATGATCTGAGCCACAGTCAGCTCCCAGTGCAGAGCTTCTCTATCTTAGTCTGATTTGGGTCAAATCCCATTCCTAACCTCTTCAATCTGCACAGTGGGAGACAGTGGAATTGGACACTGAGATCCACTTATGGAGGACCATCCAGAAGAAGGATACAGGCAAGGACTGTTTTAATGGTACCCTCAAGATTTTGCTCACATATCAGATAAATTAATAAATGCTGGAGTTTTGAGTACCGAATAAATTTTTCTCTCTAGTTAAAAACAGATGGCCAAAGGCATCTAATTATTCTTTGAAACTTCTTTAATAATTTATTGGTTTGGTATTTCATTTCTCCATGTCTTATTTTGAATTCTTGTAAAATTCCCTGTATAAATTATAGGTGGCATTAGTGGTAAAGAACCTGCCTGCCAATGCAGGAGATGTAAGAGACATGGGTTCAGTCCTTGGGTCAGGAAAATCCCCTGGAGAAGGGAATGGCAACGCACTCCAGTATTCTAGCCTGGGAATCCCATGGATAGAGGAGCCTAGCGGGCTACAGTCCATGGGGTCACAAAGAGTGGGACATGACTGAAGTGCCTTACCATGAATGCACACATAAATCACAGAATATCAGATTATGGGTATTTTCACAATGATGTGAAGAGCTGACTCACTGGAAAAGACCTTGATGTGGGGAAGATTGAGGGAGGAGAAGGGAGTGATAGATGATGAGATGGTTGGGTGGCATCACTGACCTAATGGACACGAGTTTGAGCAAACTATGGGAGATAGCTAAAGACAGGGACAGGGAAGCCTGGTGTGTTGCAGTCCATGGGGTCACAAAGAGTCAGACATGACTGAGTGACTGAACAACAATAAACAACACACAGTAATTATCACAAACACTCAATGATGAGTTTCAAACTAAAACTATAGTGAACAGGTTCTTGGTCTGACTAGGAAATGACAGTTTCTAATTTTATGTGTCTCTCTGTGAAAGGACACATCCTACAGGGAGGGAGCAAAAATATAATATTCACCCTACCTCAAGTTGCAAGCTTTTATTTGGTTGGTTGGTTTTCTCTTTAAGTTTGGAGGAAGATTATTTATCCACGCTTATATTTCCTACTGCAGCTGCAAAGAATACCTCACACAGTAAGTCCTTAGAGAACATTTTCAAAAAGAAATAGAGAATCTAGGACATAATTAAATCTAAAAGTGAATTGTCATTATGAAATTCCATTTCAAAGGAAACTCAAAGTACTGGAAAATCTTTGTGAATCAAGCAGGATGCACCCCAAATGCTACAATATGGAAACACACGCTGGTTTTCACATTCCTCCTCTCATAAATGCATTCTAAAGTCCAAAGCAAATTTGTCTTACTGCATATTGAGACATAATAGCATATTGCTATACACTTTAAAGCTCTTACCATCATTTACATTTCAAAGGGAAAGATTTTGCTTCATCACTTCATATCATTATGATCAGTAGAATCATTAATATGAAAAATTAAGTCCTCCATCAATTTTTTTGGCCTCAAGAGCTTTGCAAAATTCTCATTTCTTTAAGCTGATTCTATTTTGTGTTCTTAAAAAAAATCCATACAACCAGAGAGGATGATTTATGAAACACAATGATACAATGTTTACTAAATATTCTTCAAAACTGAGAATGGGAAGATTCAGCACAAATGTGAACGTTTATTATGAAGTTCTTTGGGACCTTAGCTATTTTTTTTCTTTTTTATGCATTTTACTCGACTGAATTTTTAATAAAGTCAAGCATGGGTTATTCATCTAGCCCTACTTAAAGCACTAGGTGATTCTCACACCCTCCTTTACTTTCTGCCTGTCAATTTCAGATATAATGAAAACAAAGGTTAAGAAAATACAGCTTCTTGTCTTGGATACCTTTGCATTATTTCATTGGGTATAATTTTTCTGGAAAGTTGAAGGATCACACCTTATGTTTCCATGTTATCTGACCATGTAGCCTTTTTGCTTGTTGCTGCAGCTGCTGCTGCTAAGTCGCTTCAGTCGTGCCCGACTCTGTGCGACCCCATAGACGGTAGCCCACCAGGCTCCCCCGTCCCTGGGATTCTCAGGCAAGAACACTGGAGTGGGTTGCCATTTCCTTCTCCAATGCATGAAAGTGAAAAGTGAAAGTGAAGTCGCTCAGTCGTGTCCGACTCTTAGTGACCCCATGGACTGCAGCCCACCAGGCTCCTCTGTCCATGGGATTTTCCAGGCAAGAGTACTGGAGTGGGGTGCCATTTTGCTTGTTACCAGTTCATATTTTCTATAGTTCTGAAATAATTGATTTTTAAACAATTACTCATATTATAAATAAATGCAATCTCATTATTAAAAAGATTCACACAATATTTTACTATCTAAAGCATTTCAAGATAAATAACGAAATATTTTAAATAATTTCTTACATTATGATATATCCCTAACTTTATTTCTAAAATAAAACAAGAAACTCCCTCCTCATTTCATGTTAAACTTAACTGAGACTTTTATTTCTTTTTTTTTTTTCTTTTTAATTTAGGCATCAAAAATTAATTAGAAGTAAACAGATGTTCTTTATTTTAGTTAGTTTTCTTGTGCTTGTTAAATCACATTTCTCTATCTTGGACTTTTTTCTACCATTACTGAAATACATGCTTAAGCCATATTTTTCAGAGACTGATTGACGGTAAAACTGAACCATTGCTTGTCTAAATTTTTTTTTTTTGTCTTTCCACAGAAATATAATGTGGTAGAGTATATCCATTCTGGTTCAAAACATTTTTCAGCAGAAATTTGACAGTAATGTTTCAATGTTTTATTGAAATTGATATTGCTATCAACAATTCTAATTTAATATGATGCTTTCCTTCTTTTGGAAAAATCTGGATTTAAATTTTGATTACTTGTGTGTTTTTCCTATGTAAATGCAGTTAGGATTTTTCCGTTTGTCCTCAGGTTTCTGAAATTTCATGACAGTGTATCTTAGCTTGTCTTTCTACAATCATCCTATATGACTTTTAGTGAGTCGCTCAGTGTGAAGACTTCTATTTTTCTTCAAATCTGAGAGTTTACTTTCTCTGTTTTATTGCTGTATTTCTTTCTCTTTAAAAATCTCTATTTTCCTCTAAAACTATTATTATACTGATATTAAAAATTCAGGATCTATACTATTATCTAAGTTTTCTCATCTTTTATTTCTATACTATTTTGAACTGTATTCTGAGATAAGCCCCCGTTTTTATTATGTGCAAATTTTAGTTCTTGACAGAGAATATAGTCAAGAGGGTTCAGGTTCAAACATCTGTTTTCCCTGACTTAGGAACAGCCATTCATTCACTCAGTATACACTATATCTTTATCTCCAGGATTTAAGATAGTTTCTATAAAGACAGAAACTAAACAAGGCCTTCTCCCCCTAGAAACTTTATGGGCTATAGAAATAAAATGATGCATGTGTGCCTGATGTATAGAAGTAGAAGAAAGTGAAATAAGATCCTGTTAGAGATGCCAGATTTGGGATTCTTTCCAATCCCAAAGAAAGGCAATGCCAAAGAATGTTAAAACTACAGTACAATTGCACTCATCTCACATGTTAGCAAAACAATGCTCAAAATTCTCCAAGCAAGGCTTCAATAGTACATGAACTGAGAACTTCCAGATGTTCAAGTTGGATTTAGAAAAGGCAGAGGAACCAGAGATCAAATGTCCAAAATCCATTGGACCATAGAAAAAGCAAGATAATTCCAGAAAAACATCTACTTCTGCTTTAATGACTATGCCTAAGCCTTTGACTTTGTGGATCACAACAGACTGTGGACAATTCTTCAAGAGATGGGAATACAAGACCACCTTACTTGCCTCCTGAGAAATCTGTATGCAGGACAAGAAGCAGCAGTAGAACCAGGCATAGAACAACAGACTGGTTCCAAATTGGGAAAGGAGTACAATTGGGAGTTCCAAATTGGGAAAGGTATCAAGGCTGTATATTGATACCCTGTTTATTTAACTTATATGCAGAGTACATTATGTGAAATGCTGGGCTGGATCAAGCACAAGCTAGAATCATAATTGCTGGGAGAAATATCTACAGCCTCAGATACACAGATGACACCACCCTTATAGAAGAAATCAAAGAGGAACTGAAGAGCATCATGATGAAAGTGAAAGAGGAGAATGATAAAGCTGGTTTAAAACTCAACAGTCAACTTCAAAAAAATAAGATCATGGCATCTGGTCCCATCTCTTCATGGCAAATAGATGGGGAAACAATGGAAACAGTGACAGACTTTATTTTCTTGGGCTCCAAAATTACTGCACATGGTGACTGCAACTGTGAAATAAAAGACACTTGCTCCTTGGAAGAAAGACTATGACAAATAGCATATTAAAAAGCAGAGACATCAATTTGCCAATAAAGATTTGTCTGGTCAAGGCTATGGTTTTTCCAGTGGTCATGTATGGATGTGAGAGTTGGACCATAAAGAAGGCTGAGCACCGAAGACTTGATGTTTTTGAACTGTGTTGTTGGAGAAGGCTCTTGAGAGTCCCTTGGACTGCAAGGAGATCCAACCACTAAATCCTAAAGGAAATCAGGCCTCAATTATCAATGGAATGATTGATACTGAAGCTGAAGCTCCAGTACTTTGGCCACCTGATGCGAAGAACTGACTCATTGGAAAAGATCCTGTTGCTGGGAAAACTTGAAGGTAGGAGGCGAAGGCAACAACAGAGGATGAGACGGTTGGATGGCATCACTGACTTGATGGAAGTGAGTTTGAGCAAGCTCCAAGAGTTGGTTGAGGACAGGGAAGCCTGGCGTGCTGCAATTTATAGGGGCGCAAAGAGTCGGACACGACTGAGCAACTGAACTGAACTGAAAGATACCAGAGGAAACCAGATGATCAAGATCTTGAATGCCACGAACAGGAATTTAAATGTTATCAGAAATATAGAGGGAAGCACACACTGAGTTTTAAAAAGTGCTAATGTGAGCTAGTTCATTATTTTTAGGATTACTCTGGCTGCCTTGTGAAAAACAGATTGGAGGGAAACAAGAGTAGGAGTGGAAGACTATTGCAGGAGGTCATCACGTGGATGAGTTTCGCTTTGTGTGTTGGCAGTGCAGACAGAGAGAGATGGACAAATGTGAGATAAATTTAGGAGGCATACATGTCATGAGTTGCTAATCAGCTGAATACGGAACATAAGAGAGAATGAGGAATCAAAGACAATTCTGGAGATTTTGGCTTACATAATGAGCTCAAAGTAGATATGAGGGTGATGGTACTATTTTTGAAATAATTTTAAAATTACTTAAAAATTAACCCACTTGAATGGGTTTTGAAAAGTAAATAAATGGATGAAAAATAAAAGAAAGGGTGCAGGGAGATAATAATAGACAAGATGGTAGCTGCAGTGGTAAAAAAAAAAAATTTGAGAAAAAATGATAAATTAAAAAATGCACATGCCAGGAGGAGCTAGACAAATGTATGGATCATTCATTTATCATGTTTAAATGTAGAACCCATGCCCTAAATCTCACTTTCCAATAAAGCCTTACAATTTAAGATTTTCTCAGCTAAAATTGTTAATCTGAACTTATGTTAATACATATTTTCCAATGAGTGTGATTTCCATTAATGAGTGTTGCCAGTTCATAGTCATCCTTGGATTATTTTTTATTATAGTGCTTTATTTTTCATTATGAAGCCAGCTTGTAAACTACAGAGAAATAATGGGGGAATATGAGGTGATTTTTGTTGTTGGTCCTTCTACCATCTGCTGCTTTCCTGGATTTCATTTATGATACAAAAAAAAATGGACTTGTTTCAGAGATACATGTGAGCACACAAGAGTCAATGAAGTGCCCGTGGAGTCTCTGCTCATGTCTTAGATGTACCTATGTTGTACTGCCCCCATATCATTTTTGTTGTACCTTATTTCTTCCATCTTTTTCAGATCCTGAAAATAATACCCTGTTTTTCTAAAGATAAGTCAGTCAGACTCCTCAAAATTCTATGGCTCAAAAAAAGTTCCCATTCTTGTCAAAATACTTTTTGTATATTATATATGTATGAAAGTGAAAATCACTCAGTCATGTCCAACTCTTTGAGACCCCATGGACGTAGCTCACCAGACTCCTCTGTCCATGGAATTCTCCAGACAAGAATACTGGTGTGGGTTGCCATTTCCTTCTCCAGGGGATCTTTCTGACCAAGGGATCAAACCTGGATCTCTGGCACTGCAGGCAGATTCTTTACTACTGAGCTACCAGGGAAGTGCGCTCTCTCTCTTTCTCTCTCTCTCTCTCTCTATCTAGCTATATAAATACATACACACATATACATAACATACATACACAGATATACACATACACACTCTCTTCAGTTTAACACAGAGTATTTGTTGAACTCATCATTGTATGGTTGAGTACCTTTTATTAAAAAAATAAAATATCTCTTTCTAAGACAATAAATTTCTCTATCACTGACTACTAATAATGGGGTAGAAACCTCTGATTCACAATGATATACAATCACAGTTGTCTAAGTAACGTCAGGACATTTCTCCTGACAGGTACACATCTTTGCTTATACATCTCCAAGGAAGATAAAAGTACATAATAAGGAACCATCTAGGTTAGAAATTGTATAAAGAATTAAGGTACTTTTCCATGTGTCTTAAAATGCAAACATCATTGTATGTTTTTAAGCATAAAAATTCCCTGTACTGTTAAGTATGTAAGGAATGATATTAATGCTAAAATTTTATTCAATTCAAATTCTAACTTGCAACAGGAACCCTTTCAGTCCTTTTTGTATAATTTGCCCACCCTGAAATTTTAAGAATTTCTCAGAGTTAAATTTGGTCATATACTAGACACTACAACTTCTGATACTATCCACTGGAACTTGGAAATACACTTCACATTCTTGCCTTGAATTTATCTAAATAGCCAAGCAATGCTTAGTTGTTACTTGTAGGAACATTCGATGCACTTACAACAAATAAATGACCTCTTATATTTCAAACAATATTTTGGAAATGTAATTCAGAAGAGCAGCATCCTGAGATATTTTTGACATCTTTAGGATTGGTACTCATTGCTTTAGAAAAAAGGACATTCTTCAAAGCTACAGAGTAATAATGCATATCTGTTTTTGCCAGTTAATCTCCTTCACATCAAACACTATGGGCTTTTGACAAATGCTTTTCTGATTCATTCTTCAATCATAAGGTCTATAAAAGTCCCCATCTGCCACTTTGCTATGTGTGCAACAGTTTGGATATAACAAAGAATGTGGACATTTGCTTTGTCCATGCAGTTAATACGTGTATCCTATTTTCTAATAAAGCCTATATGTTCTATTGATAGTGAACAAATTTTGTGACAAAAATATATACATGACAGCTTGAATTGTTAAACACAAATGCAGTCTCTTAAAATAACCAGGAAAATAGCAATGCCTTCTATGGACAACAGCTGGTGGGGTGGAAATATTAGAAAGAGTACAGTGTTTGTAGCCAGTCAGAACTAACAGGGTCTGAATAAGATACCTAAACTTCACTTTCCTTATGAACTGGCTAAAGTGAAAGCTTACTTCAGTTCACAGCAGTGTCAAGAAAAGAGAATAGCTAAAGTAGAAATTCCCAATTACTGCCAGTCAATGGAGCCACAAAATATCCATGGCCTGAAGTAGAGGCCTCAAACTGCAGTACAAGATTTAAGACAAAGGAGGTAATAGGGCCTGGGAGGAATAGACAAGTTCAAGACTCTTTTAAAATATTTAAACTCATTAGTTTTATTTCCTAAAGTAATCTAATAAAATAGGTCTGCTGATAATTTTGAGAAGCCTCGCCCTGACCTCAGGGAGAGTGTCTGTGCTTCTCAAGCGCTCATAAGCAGGACTCTTACATATTTCTCTCAGTATTTAGTTCAAGCCAGTATCATACCTCAAAGTGCCCACTTTTGCCTTTCTCACATCCAGATCAAATATTTTAATTCAAAGAAAACAATGGTAATAAGGCTGCAATTCTCTCAGCTTGTCTCTTCCTGCAATTAATAACAAGGTATCTTTCTAAATGCTGACTTCTTCACCTATTCTGTTTCACCTGCCAGTGGTCAATCTCTCTAACCATGTCTGGATCTGAACTCACTTTCCTCCCCATGGCTCATCCATCTATAGTCTCCTCTCGCTTATATGTTCATTATCTTCTATTATAGAAACTCATCTGTAAACATATCAGCTTATTTAAATACTACAATTGTAAATCAACATAAGATGGTTCATAAAAGGGAAAAATCCATCAAATGGACTTCAAAAAAACTGTTTTGCTCATCGAAAGAACCTATCAAAAGGACAAAGAGTTAATGATGAGGACAAAATACTTATAAACCACATGTCTGACAAAGGACTATTATCTAGAATATACAAAGTATTTTCAAAACTCAACGGTAAAATAAACAATCCAATTAGGAAATGGACATGGCTATAAACCAAAAAGTGACATAAATAAAAGCTTGATATAATTACTATGAATGCAGATGATCTTACAACATTACAGCAATGAGAGTAGATGATAAATAAGGAGGACAATTTAATTTCATGAAATTTGTTGGCTAGAGCACAGAAAATCAAAACTCTAGAAACAACTCAACTTGATTTAGAAAATTAAAACACAGAAAGAATAGAAACTGCAAATGAATATGGCTTACTACCTTCCAGGAAAGGTAATGAAATTTAAAATTGAAAGACAGAGACTCCTTGAATTATCTATATACTAAAATGTGTTACATAGAGGCTTAAACACTAGGCTACACTCCACTTTCTCAACAGTAAAGTAGGACACTAAACACAACAGAATGATGCCAAGAAAGTTCTGAAATGGAAACATTTTGACCCAAAGATCTTATTCCTGGCTTCACCTTGAAAGCACCTCATATCAAGCATGATCTGAACCTCTGTCACTTCCTTTATCACATGATTTCTAACTCCATGAGGTGGAATACCTATGGGCCTGCTGGGCATTCAAAGGTTAGGTGGGCAACTCAGAATTGTGGAAATGACAATACTCTATGGGTTTACCTTCAACTGATTAATAATGGAAGCTGATAGAAAGATTTATTCTCTTTTATCTTTCAGCTGAACAGTTTCTGAAATACTTTCTAAAGAGCCTCATAGGAAGTCCTGGAGGAACCAGCCTAGTACACCACACCAGTGACTGACTGAGATTCAGCCTCTGCAAGACCTCCATTCTGTGGGATCACTGGTCATAATAAATTGCTTTATATAAGACCCTTACCTTCAGTTCTTTCTAGAGGGAACTCCGGCTGAAACATTCAGTACCAGAAAAGTGTCAAATAAGGTAGAAAACAAGCACAGAATGATATTCTGGAACCGGATCATTCACAAGTGAGGTATTGCTAAGAATCCCACTGTTGATGCAAGGCAGGTAGTTAATCCGTGACACCCTGCATACTCAGGATTATTAAGAGGCAGGTCGGGATGAGGTATGGGTGATAGTGAAGCTTTGGCCTATTCGGCCGCTGTAACTCTTGGGTATTCCCGGGTAAATGATAAATATAAGGATTTTGTCTAGTGCTTTAACAGCCTTAAGAAAATAAAAACTGACAACTCAAAGGATTCTGTGAAATGGAGGAGGCCTCAAGATTTACATGTAAAGGTAGTACAATAGAACACCAAATGAGATAGGATATGAGATTGCATGTACAGGACGATAGTAGAACCTTGATATTTGACTAGATATACCTGATATTTTTACACCCCAACCTCCAGACTTTCCCATACAATCTGGACTAGTAAAAGCAGTTCCTTCTGCATTTTTATAAGCAAGCAGCCTCCTGATGCCTAGAGACACTACGAAGATCTCACCTGAGGAAGGGGCCATGCAAAAATGAAGCCTGGTCTCTTCAACATGTTTCCTACATTCCCTCTCAGATTGCAGGCCAAAAACTGCAGCTCAAATCAAGCACCGAATGCCTCTTTTGCTCTGAGAGAAAATAGCATTCATCCACAAAGAACTGTAATATTTGGCTTGTTGGCACTGGCAGAAAGCAGCCGAGTGGTCTTGAAGGTGTTGGACTGGGGAAGTACGGAATGTAAGTCTGGATAGGGGAGAATCCATTAACATAGAAGCTCTATTCTGGACACAGGATGTTGTGTTTTGCCGAGGAACTATTCTTGTTAATCAGCCATTGCTGTGTAGCAAATTGCCGTCAACCTAATGGATGTAATGGTTTACTCTTAATATCCTTGTTTCTGTGCTTTAAGAGTCTGGGCTTCACTTTGCTTCTGAATCTCACAAGGTTACAGTCAAGGTATTAACTTGGGCTGCAGTTTAATCTGAAGTTTTGAGTGAAGAAGGATCCTCTCCCAAGCATTTTCCATTGTTGGCAGAATTCACTCCTTATGGTCTGCTGGACTGAGGGCCTCAGCTCTCAGTTGGCTATTAGCCAGCATGTCTGTCACCTCAGTTTATTTGACATTTCGCCTCTCAATAGGGCAGTTCACAGTATAGTTGCTCACTTTAAGTCAATAAGGCAAAGAGAGTGTATCCTAGGAGAATGTGCTATAATGTTAACTAGAATGAGAACAGAAAAGGTATTCTATCACATTAGGCATAATCTACTGGGTAGAAACCAATGTTTCTGCCCAACTCAAGTGGAAAGGATTACACAAGAGTTAGAGGACCAGGAAGCAAGGCTATTTGCGGGGCATCCTAGAATCTTTCTGCCACGTTAATACACTACTGGGAGGGCCCAGGAAGCTTCCTCAATGGCCTCAGGTAACCAAGGAGAAGACACTGGAACTTGGAAAAGAATTGATATAAAGTTCAGAAGACTCAAGTAGATGGGGATATTAAAATGAATTTAAGATATTCGATTGGAGACTCCACCACCTGATTGTGCCACAGAGAAACTCTCCCTTCACTAAAGAAGTAAGAAATGAGCTCCTGGAGAGGGGTGGCTGTTTCTCTCTACACCTGCTTGCTCAAAGGAGATGCTGCTATGGAATTGGGCAGCTGGTATGGGGAATAATTGGGCCCTGTCATGGCAAAGGCCAGATAGCAGCTTTCAACAGAAAGAAGCAAGATGGAAGGCATTGCTATTAAGGCAGCCAGGCCCTCACTTATACTTTGTATTCCAGAAACAGGCACATAAGTTTATGAGAAATATTTAGTGAGACTGAAAGAAGTCACCTAAACTTTGTGCCTCATCTCTTATCTATGAACATGTCAAGTTAGTAATGTCTAACTTACAGGGTTGCTATGAGCATTAACAGAGAGAATATGTAAAAGCATCTAGAAATGGTGTCTGATATACAGTAAGCACATGCAAAATTTTTCATTTGATTCTTCAGTTCTCACAGCACCAGAGTGAGAATAATACTTAATATACTAACATTTGCAAAACAAAGAGAAAAAGGTGTCATGTGTCACATTCTAGCTAGTATTTCACAGTGGTTTTCCTCTTTTCATAATTATTTTATATTAACTTGTCTTTCATGAAATTCACAAATGTCATGCTACATAGACTGTTGTCAAAATTGAAAAAAAAATATGCTTAGGAAAGTACATCTGGGCATTAAGTTACGGGTGACAAAAATTCAGTACCAAAAACATGTTCCCTAGAGAAAATATTTTCTTAATTCATTTTATATGAATTTACTGACTTGTATTTTGGGGAAAATACTTCTGAACAGTTTCTTCTAAGCTGTCATATAGAAGATCAACACTGAGAGGAGATCAAGATGGGAGAATAGGAGGACACTGAGCTCACCTTCCCTCATGAACATATCAAAAATATATCTATATCTGGAGCAACTCTTGCTAAAAACAAACCAGCATCTGGCAGAAAGACTCTTATACAACCAAGGCTGTAAGAATGATACACAAGGAATCAGACAGGAAGAGAAGGGCAGAGATCAGGTAGGGATGGGTGCTCCTATGAGGGCACACAGAAGAGGAGAGGATTGCACAGACTGAGTATCCTCCCTGGGGAGTGAGAAGTTTAAACCACAGACCAGAGCTATAGGGTCTGATACTGGGTGAGTCCCCACTGACTGCTCTGAAGACAAGTGGGACTGGCAGGGGTAATGTGAGAAACTGGAACTGCACTCATGAAGAGCATGCACCTGCTGCAACAAGGCAGAGAAAAAGCTGAGGCAGCCTAGGACTCTTGCTAGTTTCCTGTGACCTCCCCAGCATCTGTTCCAGTCCACAGTGAGAGCCAGCTCTGGCCTCTCCTGCTCTGTGGCACAGCACCCCCCACTAATGGGAAGGACAGCATTGAATGGAGTGTGAGCAATTACGGGGACAGAGCAGGCTTAATCCAGCACTACACTGAACAGCACAGGAGCATCCATTAGATGCACTTGTGGAGGCAGAGGATTGGGAGCCGTCTGGAGAGCCGTGCCAAGACTGCCAAAGCACATACCCCAGACCATAATGGGTGCCACTCTAGCACCTTCTGTTTTAGCATTGCTCTCCTCTAGGGAGAAGGTGCCAGAGGAGAGATCACACACAGAGAGGGAGGAGAACCAGTTCAGACCAGAAACTCAGAGTTTTTCCTCCAGAGCCCAGGGACCAACCCTGCCCCTAATCCAGTGGTATCGGCCACTGAGCCTAGGACAGCCCCAACTCACACCTGGCTGTCTCTAACCTTGAAAGTGAAAGTGAAAGTTGCTCAGTGGTGTCCAGCTCTTTGCAACCCCATGGCCAATACAGTCCATGGAATTCTCCAGCCAAAATACTGGAGAGGGTAGCCATTCCCTTCTCCAGGGGATCTTCCCAAACCAGGGAATGGACCCAGGTCTCTCGCATTGCAGGTAGATTCTTTGCCAGCTGAGCCTCAAGGGAAGTCTCTAACATTACCTCTGAGGAAAAAGAAAAGGATGTTCACACTCTTCACCTCTAATTAACGTAGCATTGGCAGTCCTACCTATAGCAATCAGACAAGAAAAAAAGGAATAAAAAGCAACCAAACTGTAAGGAAATAAATAAAACCATCACTATTTACAGATGACCTGATACTTTATGTAGAAAACCCTCAGGTTTCCACCAAAAAATTTTAAAAAAATGATGAGAACTGATAAATGACTTCAGTAAAGTTTCAGGACCAGAGATCAAATGATCAAATTGTCAACATTTATTGGATCATAGAAAAAGCAACAGAATTCCAGGAAAACATCCACTTATGCTTTATTGACTATGCCAAAGCCTTTGACTGTGTGGGTCACAACAAACTGTGGAACATTATTCAAGAGATGGGAATACCAGACCACCTGACCTGCCTCATGAGAAATCTGTATGCAGGTCCAGAAGCAACAGTTAGAGCCAGACATGGAACAACAGACTGGTTCCAAATTGGGAAAGGAGTACATCAAGGCTGTATATTGTCATGCTGCTTATTTAATGTGTATGCAGAGTACATTACATGAAATGCCAGGCTGGATGAAGCACAATCTGGAATCAAGATTGCTGGGAGAAATATTGATAACCACAGATACACAAATAACACCACCCTTATAGCAGAAAGTGAAGAGGAACTTAGGAGCCTCTTGATGAAAGTAAAAGAGGAGAGTGAAAAATCTGGCCTAAAACTCAACATTCAGAAAACTCAGTATCATGGCATCTGGTCCCATCACTTCATGGCAGATAGATGGGGAAACAATGAAAACACTGACAGACTTTATTTTCTTGGGCTCTAAAATCACTGCAGATGGAGACTGCAGCCATGAAATTAAAAGACGCTTACTCCTTGGAAGGAAAGTTATGATCAACCTAGACACCATATTAAAAAGCAGAGACATTACTTCACAGACAAAGATCTTTCTGGTCAAGGCTATGGTTTTCCAGTGGTCATGTATGGATGTGAGAGTTGGACTATAAGGAGAGCTGAGCACCGAAGAATAGATGCTTTTGAACTGTGGTGTTGGAAAAGCCCCTTGGACTGCAAGGATATCCAACCAGTCCATCCTAAAGGAAATCAGTCCTGAATATTCATTGGAAGGACTGATGCTGAAGTTGAAACTCCAACACTTTGGCCACCTGATGTGAAGAGCTGACTCATTGAAAAGGACCCTGATGCTGGGAAGGATTGGAGGTAGAACAAGGGGACGACAGAGGGTGAGATGGTTGGATGCCATCACCTTCTGTATGGACATGAGTTTGAGCAAGCTTTGGGAGTTGGTGATGGTTAGGCAAGACTGTTGTGCTGCAGTCCATGGGGTTGCAAGGAGTTGGACCAGGCTGAGCGACTGAACTGAACTGAAAGTTTCAGGATACAAAACTATCATACATAAACCTGCTGCTTATCCATATACTAATAATGATCTATAAGAAAGAGAAAGGAAGAAAACAATGACATTTAAAATTGCATAAAAATAAAGAAAAAAAAGAAGAAAATACATAGGAGTAAATTTAACCAAAGAGGTGAAAGACCTACATTATGAAATCTCTACTTCACTGATGAAGAAAATTGAAGATGCTTCAAAGACATAGAAAGACATCCCATGTTCATGGCTTCGAAGAACTAATATTGTTCAAATGTCCATACTGCCAAAGAAATCTACAGATTTAATGCAATCCTTATCAAACAGAACTAAAACAAATGATCCTAAAGTTTATATTAAACCACAAAAAGATACCAACTAGCCAAATCAATCTTGAGAAAAAAGAACAAAACTGGAAGCTTCAGGCTTCTGACTTCAGACTATACCACAAAGATACAGTAATCAAAACACACTATGGTACTGGAACAAAAACAGACATGGATCAATGGAACAAAATAGCTCAGGAATAAATGATGTATGTTTAACTATAGTGAAGGAGCAGGGATGTACAATGGAGAAAAGACAGTCTCTTCTATAAGTGGTTGCTGGAGAGCTACACGTAAAATAATACAGAATCAGAGTATTTCCTTACACCATATACAAAACTATGGTGGATTAAAGACAAGTGTAAGAACGGAAACCATAAAACTCTTAATAGAGAAAATAACAGAATACTCTGATATATAATGAAACACTTTTTTGGGGGAATCTATTTTTTAGTAAAAGGAAACAAAAACAAAACAAACAACTGGAACCTAATAAAATGTAAAAGCTTTTGCACAGGAGAGGAAACCATCAGTAAAATGCAAAGACACCCTATGGAATGGGAGAAAATATTTGTCAATGATATGACCAATAAGGGGTTAATATCCAAGATATATAAACAACTCATGCAAATCAGTGCATTAAAAAAAACCTGATTAAAACTAAGCAGATTACCTAAACTGACATTTTTCAGAACAAAACATATATATGGCCCACAAGCACATGGAAAGATGCTCATCATCTCCAACCATCAGAGAAATGTAAATCAAAACCACAATGAGATATCACCTCATACTGGGCAGAACAGCTATTATCAAAAAAGAACAAAATAGCAAACATTGGCAAGAATGTAAAGAAAGGTGAACCCTTCCTACTAAACCTTGTTAGTAGGAAAAGAAATTAGTGCAGTCACTATGGAAGAACAGTCTGAATATTCCTCAAAACTAAAAATAGAACTACATATAATTTGGCATTTCCACTCTGTGGTCTATAGCTGAAGAAAACAAAAACACTGATTAAAATAGATGCATGCACCTAAATGTTCATAGCAACACCATTTATAGTAGCCATTATATAAAAGCAAACTAAATGTCTTTAAACAACTGAATGGATAAACAAGACATGATGCATACATGCACACAAACACCTACACACACACACACACATACACACACACTGGAATGTTACACAGGCACAAACAGAAGAAAAAAAATTCTGCCATGCATAAAAACATGAATGAGCATAGAGGTTATTATGCTTAGTGTAGTTAGAGAAAGACAAATCTCTATATAATCACCTATATGTGGAGTCTAAAAAACAGAAAGAGAAGAAAGAAAGCATATATCAAAACATAAAGGACTGTTAGATATAGAAAACAAATTAGTGGTTACCGAGGGTAAGGTAGAAGGAAGGAGAAGCAAGACAGGGGTAGGGGATAAGAGATACAAACTACTAGGTATAAAGTAAATAATCTACAAGTTTACATTGTACAGTACAAGAACTATAGGCAATATTTCGCAATGACCTTAAGTGGAATATATGCAATAAAAATATTGAATAATTGTTGTTTACCAGAAATTAGTATATATATTCTAAGTCAACTACACTTCAATATATTTTTTAAAAAACCCTGAAAGGTAGAAAAGAGAAATAAAATCTGGAGAGTCTGGGTGAAGAAAACAATAATGTTAGCTTTGGGAGACACCAATGACTATCTATACTGTTCACCATAATAAACCTGCTCCTGGTTCAGGGCTTAAAAAAGAGTAGCCATTCAATTCATACTGTTAGATATATGAATACATGAACTGAAACTTCCTGGTGCCAACTCTGAGTCAGATTTTCAGTTAATCCTCATAACAACCTTGTATTCTAGTTTTATTGGTACTCTTTATTAATATTTTTATTTCACTGATGATTAAAACTCACGCCTAGAGGATTTTACTAATTTGCTCAAGAGAGCACATTATGACATTGGGATTCAGAACCAAGTCTATACAACTCCATCATCTGAAAGCTTTACATAGCCACATTAAAAATGCAACCCTTTAAATAAAATGGCAGTCAGTATTCCCAGGGCACATATACATGGTCAGCCCACACAAGGCGAGGAGAGCAGGAGGCTGAGTGACTTACTGCTTTCGAAGTTGTCTGAATGGTCACTATTCCATCAATACAACTGAATGCTTTGCCTTTGAATAACAAATGGCTTCTCCAATATAAGTTGCAATTTAGTTAGTATATACTACCCAAAGGGAGTTCCCAAGTGGCACAGTGGTAAAGAATCTGCCTGCCAATGCAAGAGATGCAGGGGATACCGGTTTGATCCCTGGGTCGGGAAGATCCCTTGGAGGAGGAAACAGCAACCTGCTCCAGTATTGTCTGGGAAATCCCATAGACAGAGGAGCCTGGTGGGCCACAGTTCATGAGCTCGCAAAGGGTCTGATGTGACTGAGAGCACAGGCACGCACATACTACCTAAAACTGTGAGCATACTTTGTATCACGTTGCCACTTATCAGCAAAAGTAGATTCATGCAGATCAGGGCCTGTAAGTTCAGTCCTTTGGGACAGACCAGTTCAGGTGAGGTAGATTCAATTAGACAGAAAAATCTGTTTCTTAACTGCAAACTGTTGTTCATAATGAAGTCCAGGCACACCAGCTCAGATCCATCATCCCCTGCAGCCCATATAGCTCTGTTACCGGCCTGGCTGATGGTGGATCAATAGCATCATCATATACAAGGGCTGCTCAAACATGAGCTTATTATTTGCTGGCAAGTTGATCATTGCTGCCTATGCTCACTGCAGTAATTTCTCCTGTGCAAAACTTATAGTTTCCATTCCTATATAATATTTTACAATGATGCCCCTTATTTAGCTGACATCTGTGCGTCTTTTTCTATTCTTTTCTTTATATCAACTCTAACCCAAGTATGGTAGAAAAGTTTTAGCTTTGATGGAGAAGATGCATCTTAATTCTACATATAATGAAGATTTTTAGATACAAAGTGTAGACATCTTCAGGAACTGCCTTTATAATAGAGATGTATTTTTAGATTATATTAGATAACCAACAGTGAGTCATTTTCACAGAGTTAATAAACATGAGCCTCCAGATTAAAGTTCTGTAGATTTAATTCTGTTCAGTCATGATTATGTTTTCCCATCACAATTTAAAACAGAAAATGAAAACACTGTTAAGCGTCAACTACTGAAAGATGATCCATATACTCATAGTTCAGTTCAGTCTCTCAGTCGTGTCCGACTCTTTGCGACCCCATGAATCGCAGCATGCCAGGCCTCCCTGTCCATCACCAACTCCCAGAGTTTACCCAAACCCATGTCCATCAAGTCGGTGATGCCATCCAACCATCCCATCCTCTGTCGTCCCCTTCTCCTCCTGCCCCCAATCCTCCCCAGCATTAGGGTCTTTTCCAATGAGTCAACTCTTCGCATGAGGTGGCCAAAGTATTAGAGTTTCAGCTTCAACATCAGTCCTTCCAATGAACACCCAGGAATGATCTCTTTTAGGATGGATTGATTGGATCTCCTTGCAGTTCAAGGGACTCTCAAGAGTCTTCTCCAACACCACAGTTCAAAAGCATCAAGTCTTTGGCGCTCAGCTTGCTTCACCGTCCAACTCTCACATCCATACATGACCACTGGAAAACGCGTAGTCTTGACTAGACGGACCTTTGTTGGCAAAATAATGTCTCTGCTTTTAAATATGCTATCTAGGTTGGTCATAACCTTCCTTCCAAGGAGTAAGCGTCTTTTAATTTCATGGCTGCAATCACCATCAGCAATGATTTTGGAGCCCAGAAAAATAAAGTCTGACAATGTTTCCACTGTTTCCCCATCTATTTGCCATGAAGTGATGGGATCAGCTGCTATGATCTTAGTTTTCTGCAAGTTGAGCTTTAAGCCAAGTTTTTCACTCTCCTATTTCACATTCATCAGGAAGCTCTTTAGTTATTCTTAACTTTCTGCCATAAAGGTGGTATCATTTGCATATCTGAGGTTATTGATATTTCTCCCAGCAATCTTGATTCCAGCTTGTGTTTCTTCCAGCCCAGCATTTCTCATGATGTACACTGCATAGAAGTTAAATAAGCAGGGTGACAATATACAGCCTTGATGTACTCCTTTTCCTATTTGGAACCAGTCTGTTGTTCCATGTCCAGTTCTAACTGGTGCTTCCTAATCTGCATACAGGTTTCTCAAGAGACAGGTTAGATGGTCTGGTATTCCCATCTCTTTCAGAATTTTCCACTTTATTGTGATCCACACAGTCAAAGGCTTTGGCATAGTAAATAAAGCAGAAATAGATGTTTTTCTGGAACTCTCTTGCTTTTTAGATGATCCAGCGGATGTTGGCAATTTGGTCTCTGATTCCTCTGCCTTTTCTAAAACCAGCTTGAACATCTGGAAGTTCATAGTTCACGTATTGCTGAAGCCTGGCTTGGAGAATTTTGAGCATTACTTTACTAGCGTGTGAGATGAGTGCAATTATGCGGTAGTTTGAGCATTCTTTGGCATTGCCTTTCTTTGGGATTGGGATGAAAACTGACCTTTTCCAGTCCTGTGGTCACTGCTGAGTTTTCCAGATTTGCTGGCATATCGAGTGCAGCACTTTCACAGCGTCATCTTTCAGGATTTGAAATAGCTCAACTGGAATTCCATCACCTCCACTAGCTTTGTTCATAGTGATGCTTCCTAAGGCCCACTTGACTTCACATTCCAGGATGTCTGGCTCTAGGTGAGTGACCACACCATCGTGATTATCTGGGTCGTGAAGATCTTTTTTGTACAGTTCTGTGTATTCTTGCCATCTCTTCTTAATATCTTCTGCTTCTGTTAGGTCCATACCATTTCTGTCCTTTATCAAGCCCATCTTTGCATGAAATGTCCCCTTGGTATCTCTAATTTTCTTGAAGAGATCTCTAGTCTTTCCCATTCTGTTGTTTTCCTCTATTTCTTTGCATTGATTGCTGAGGAAGGCTTTCTTATCTCTCCTTGCTATTCTTTGGAACTCTGCATTCAGATGGGAATATCTTTCCTTTTCTACTTTGCTTTTCACTTCTCTTCTTTTCCCAGCTATCTATAAGGCCTCCTCAGACAGCCATTTTGCTTTTTAGCATTTCTTTTCCGTGGGGATGGTCTTGATCCCTGTCTTCTGTACCTTGTCACGAACCTCTGTCCATAGTTCATCAGGCACTCTGTCTATCAGATCTAGTCCCTTGAATCTATTTGTCACTTCCACTGTATAATCATAAGGGATTTGATTTAGGTCATACCTGAATGGTCTAGTGGTTTTCCCTACTTTCTTCAATTTAAGTCTGAATTTTGCAATCAGGAGTTCATGATCTGAGCCACAGTCTGCTCCCGGTCTTGTTTTTGCTGACTGTATAGAGCTTCTCCATCTTTGGCTGCAAAGAATATAATCAATCTGATTTTGGTGTTGACCATCTTGTGATGTCCATGTGTAGAGTCTTCTCTTGTGTTTTTGGAAGAGGGTTTTTGCTATGACCAGTGTGTTCTCTTGGCAAAACTCTATTAGCCTTTGCCCTGCTTCATTCTGTACTCCAAGGCCAAATTTTCCTGTTACGCCAGGTGTTTCCTGACTTCCTACTTTTGCATTCCAGTCCCCTAATGAAAAGGACATCTTTTTTGGGTGTTAGTTCTAAAAGGCCTTGTAGGTCTTCATAGAACCGTTCAAGTTCAGCTTCTTCAGTGTTATCTGTCGGGGCATATACTCATAAATATATGCCAAATACTGGAATATCAGGAAGCATGTCCAAGTCCAGGGATTATGTCACATGCATCTATGTATCCCCATTTGCTAACTGTATGAGCTTTTTTGCACGTTTTAAACACCTGCTTGAGTCTGTGATTGTATTAAGAAGTATATTTGTGACATTTGAGAAGAATTAGCATAAAACTTGTGAAGGTTAAGATCCTCTTATCCACAACACACCAGAAAACCCACATTGAATACATTTTTACATATTTGCCACCACACTTTCTCACACTTAATATTCAGTTCTTCTCATTAGTAAATCTTAAACAGAAATTTTTGTCTGGTGATCAGCATTGCTCCTATACCCATGAATATTTTGGGTGAAAAAATACTGGATGATGAGTTATGATTATGGTAAATAATAATGATAATAGCTCTTGTTTTTTTCCAATAGTCTGACTAGTTTTGTTTAAATAGTGGTCAAAGCTGCACAACATTTTAAAATATGCTAAATCTATTCAAGACAAAGTATGACTTTTCTAATATTCTGGTTGAGGCATACTCATGTTCAGATATTTTATGTGGACTTTTAAGATATTATCCATGATCTGCAAAGGAAGTATTTAAATTAAAAATATTCTGAACTTCATATTGAATTTATAAAATAAGCTATTAGAATTAGATTCATACACAAGCATTAACTAAGGGAGATTTGTTTTCTTAATAAATATATCCGAATTGATCATTACTTGAATTCCATGGACATATCCATATTAAATCAAAGAGAAATAAATAGATGCAAAGAGGTAAAAATTTATGATTTCTACATGCAGAGAAAGTGACTATGTGAACTTTTTCCAGCTTACTTAAATGTAACTCAGAAAAATAGCAAAGAATAAAAAAGAGCTAATCCAGAGTTATATAATATATTTAAGTTTCCTCTATTTTCTTACCAAAAAAACAAAAACAAAAACAAACATTACCAGTCAAGGACAAAGTTGTGGCCTTCCACTTTTACTTTCATTTGTGAAAGCCATTGGTGTGTTATCGATCAGCTCTCTTTGAATCAAACCAGTATTGGCTGATATAGATTAGCTGCAGAAACTAAGTAAGAGAGAACTGATAAAAACTACTGCGACAACTTCACTGTGGAAAACATAAGGACTCATCCATAATGTATCTATTGATTGAACAAATACTGAACCTTGCTGTTTCACCAATAACCTACAGCAGATTGCAAACTAATGAACTTCCCTTTTTTTAAGTCTACATTTCAATCAAAACAGTAGACTTTACACAAAATAGGCAGATCCTATACCAGATAAGTCAAAAATCATTCTTTCCCTTCCTTCCACGCTTCCTGTATTTTCTACCCTTTCTTTTATCTAATAACCATTGTGTTGCTATCATATGGCCAGTAGTTTGTTAAATGCATGCTTAGTCGCTTAGTCATGTCTGACTCTTTGCGATCCCATGGACAGTAGCCCACCAGGTTCCTCTGTCCATGGGATTCTCCAGGCAAGAACAGTTGAGTGGGTTGCCATTCCCTTGTCCAGGGAATCTTTCTGACCCAAGGATCAAATCTGGGTCTCCTGCATTGCAGGCATATTCTTTACCATCTGAGCCACTAGGGAAGTCCAAGTCTGTTAAACAGGACATACCTAAATAATTAGGACTCATGGTTCTTACTGATGAATCTTAACATCTTAGGTTAGTTCTTAATCAGATCTTACGCAGGTTGTTTTAATAGCTCCTTAAATACCTTTCCACTCTATCTTTCCTCAATTGAATTTATTCTCCACTCTGTAGATAGTTTTCTCAATGACAGTTTTCTCAGATGTGACTCATCTGTCTAAAAACTATTGTCTGTTACACACACAGATAACTCCTCTCTCATGCATTTTATTTTTTTAATTTAATTTTATTTATTGAAGCAGAGTTGATTTATAATATTGTGCCAATCTCTGCTGTACAGCTAAGTGACTCAGTTAAATACATATAATCATTTTTATATTCATTTCCATTATGGTTTATCACAGGATATTGAATATAGCTCCTTGTACTGTACAGTACTTGACTTTGCTTGAATAGGTCATCAGATTGTCTGTGTTCATACGTTACAGATGCATTTCACATGTTTAGAAGATCCTCCCTTTAACACAATCTGCTTTCCCAATTGTTCTCTATTATTGAACATTCACAAGGTATTTAAAATTTCCTCTTCTGATTCTGGAATGAATTAGTTGTATCCTACATAGAGTTTTCATAGAATTTTATGCATGGCTCTTAATAATAACAACATTACTATGACTGCTATCATTTTGTTTGTTATACCTTTCTTTCTCCTACGCTTCCTGAGGAAATAGATTGAGTATGGATATGTTTGCCTCTCCTATCATTTACCATAACCTATACATTTTAGGTACTATGTATCCTATCCTTGCAGACAGATTATTTACCAACTGAGCCATTAGGGAAGCCCACACTATATATCAGTGATTTTCAAACCTGACTTTGTAACACAATCCCTTGTGTGATTTTAAAAAGATATTTGGAAGGGCTTTCCTGATGGCTCAGTCATGAAGAATCTGCCTGCCAATGCAGGGGATTCAGGCTTGGTCCCTGGTCTGGGATGATCCCACATGCTACGGGACAACTAAAGTCAATGTGACATAACTACTGGGCCAGTGCTCTAGAGCCCATGAGCCACACTCAAGAGTAGCCAGTGCTTGCTGCAACTAGACAAAGTCTGCATGCAGCAACAAAGACCTGCCACAACCATAAATAAATAAATCTTCTTTACAAAATGAAGAATTAAAAAATATATATATATATGGAGAGCAGCCTGGGCTTCAAGCAAAATGTTTTAAAGTGAAATTTAAATCTATTTTAAATTAGACCCAGGTAATTGCATTTCTATTGCACTTATGAAACCAAATAATGCCGTTATAAAGATTTCTGGGAAAAAGTTTTATCAAATTCCCACACATGACAGCAGTTAAAAATATGATTTTGATTATATGGAAGCCGAAGGAATTGCCTCAGTCCCCCACTGTGGCTGAGAATGCACTGTTTCTTGAACCTTCTACAGCTAATCTGGCTGTATAGTTGGTATTCTATGAGCTTTATGAGTTTTCTGTGGGACTCTTCAGAAACCACTAATACTTATAATAGTATTTACTGGATACACGTGTGCAACATGGTCCCAAACGCTCATTGAATATCTAAATGTTCACAATAACCATATCAATTATTATCTCTATTTTATAGCTGAGAAACTTGGGACTTAGATAAAGTATGTAATCTATCCAGAGTCAAAAAGTTTGGAGGTAGGCTGAGCCAGGATTAGAACACATGCAGTTTAAGTTCACAGCTTATGTTTCCATACTGTCTCTTAGGAAAAATCAAGTATGGAACTCATTCAGTACAAGTGAAGAGCTGAACATCTCCAAAACAACAAAAGAACTAAAATAGATCAGGGATCATTAAGAGAATTTCAATTTACCCCCTAAAAATTGGTTTAAAGAGTAAACAAATATACCTTTCCCTAATTAATATCTTGCAACATTTGCAAGGACCTTGGCACAGCAAATACACCCACGTATGGATATTTTTATTTATTTCAACAATTCAGTTAAATACCATTATCTCCATGTTAGAGAGAACATAAGTGACTTGCCTAGATTCATACAGTTAGGAAGAAGTAGAGCGAGTCTAGAAATGCCAAGGTTCATTATTTTTGCTTGTTTTATTTTTTCCTCCCAATTTTGATATCTATGCCATTGATGGTTCTCTCTCTAAGATGTCAAAATTAAATAGCCATCTCTTGTATACTATACCACCAGACACAGTGTAGGAAGGAGTGAACTGAAAGGGAGAGGATACAACTGCTAACTTGCTTTAATGTATATTTATGCTTATTTCACGACTGATATTTATTGTTTTATTACATGATACTATGACATTTTACTCGTCCATTCATTTGTTTAAAGGTTTTGACCTTTTCTTGCATACAATGCACTTTCTAGGCTCCAAATATATTGAGATTTATACAGCTCAATAATTTCTTAGCTCATCCCATTGAAATATAATGTTATTCCTCCCAGTTTTGTACAGAGTACTATAAATCAATAATTGCTCTTTACTTTATTCATTCTTATTCCCAGTATCTTGACATTCATCATAGTACTGAAACACCAATTTTCTGTGTATTTACTGACTGGTTTCTCCTTTAAAAGTAGTAAGACAATTTGAAAATTATTTGACTATACTAAACAGCAGTAACAGATGATCTGAAATTGATCTGTGAGTTTAGAATTCTCATTCCTCTAGTCAATTATCTGTATGTATATTTGTATGTTTGCATGTATAGACACTGATGCTTCTAAGGCATCAGAATACATCTGTAGTTCCAAAAGTGTATTTTCTTTGTTAAGAAAACACTACTATGCCCTGAAGCTAAGTATTAAAATGCCTGATTTATAACATAATGATGAGTTCTCTTCATTGAATGAAAGATACAATTGGAGACTGGATTAGCCTAGTAACAGCCCTTTAATGATGATGATGATCTCCAATAATTATCAGTGTAGCATTTCTTTCAGCATCATCTACTTCAGGTTTTCTGTCACAGTAGTCTTTTTGAGGTAAATGAACATTATTTGATGTTTCCTTTCTTAAGAAATTTATGGAAGCAAAGTTGAATATCCCTGTTGAGATGGAAAAATAGCTCCTGATTCTACCTCACATATGTTGGCATGTGCATGGTGATTTGTGGATTTAGCGCACTGACAAATACTTTGATACAAAGTACTTTTCCACTTACTAAAAGGAACATATTTTTGAATGCTCTTCTGTTGCTTTTTCATGGACATGTAAAGCGTTAGCTCTAGTTCATGATTGTTTCCTAAAGTGAATTTGCTTAGTCGTGTCCAACTCTTTGGGACCCCATGGACTGTAGCCTACCAGGCTCCTCCATCTATGGGATTTTCCAGGCAAGAGTACTGGAGCGGATTGCCGTTTCCTTCTCTAGGGGACCTTCCCAACCCAGGGATAGAACCCTATGGGCACTACAAAAACCACAACAAGGTAGTTTATGTTATTAGTTATGCTGAAAAATATAGATAAGGAACCCAATAGACCAAAGACATGCTTGTTCAATATTAAGTGGATTCCAGTAAAATCTGAATGCTTGGAGAAGTACTTCTAAATAGTTCATTTCAGTTGGAAATCCAAAGAGCGTGAATTCCAAGAAAATCATTTTTTTCTATAAATAATTATGTCACATCTTGAGAGATAAAGAAATAACATTTTCTAGATATGATTCATATTCCTGGACCTTCGTGGTTTTCCCAGGCTGAAACCCTCATGGAACAAGCCTCGGTGCTGGCAGGAAGCAGAGCTGTTGCCTCTCCTTCTAGGCAGACGTTTCCCTGAGCCACGTGTGCCCTGGCTCTGTAGGCCCCCTGATCTTCAGTCCATGGGATATTTCCTATTCTCTTTCGGAGTTGCCAGGCACCAACTAGCTCATATCGTAGGCACTAGGCTTAGCTTGTGCTGTCAAACCAAACTCATCTTCATTTCCTTTTCTTTCCTTCAAGTCTCATTCTTTGTTCACCCTTTTTTTTCTGTTTCTTCTTTTCCCCACTCATGACTCCCTGAACTAGCTAAGGATGTATGCTTCACAAGTCTCCATGCAGACCCATCTCCAATTAGTGGTGAATTGCCATGCAAGCTTGCACTTTTTCCTGTACCTTCTCATTTTTTTTTCCAGCTTTCCTCTGTCCAAATATTGTAATCCAGGATCTGACTTTTCTGGATGTTTCAAAATTAGGCTTTCAGGTTTATGAGTTCCCTCTCTACAGAAAATTTCATGTAAACACGTTGTGCTGAATTTCCTGAGACAATTTATTTCATCCTCACTTGAGATGTGTGCCCATTTTCAAAGAATGAACTGGATTGGATTTGCTGCCATTTAGATGATTCCCTGGTGGCTCAGATGGTAAAGAATCTGCCTGCAATGCAAGAGACCGGGGTTCGATTCCTGGATTGGGAGGATCCCCTGGAGAAGGGAATGGCAAACCACTCCAGTATTTTTGCCTGAGAATCCCCATGGACTGAGAAGCCTGGCAGGCTATAGTCCATGTGCTTGCAAAGAGTCAGACATGACTGAATGACTAAGCATAGCATATAGGTGATTCCCAGAAGAAATCCAAATGAGAAGCATAGAGAAGGATTGACTGATAAAAGTCTGAGACTTTCTCTGCTCTGGTGCATCAAGCTTCTTTGTTTCCTCCTGTTTTGAAGGCAATTAAATTTGGTTGTCTCCAGTCTACTGCTAAATTTTGTTAAGAAACCAAATTCAAAATGTTAAGTTTGAAACACCACAATAAGCTCTGCAGCAGATAGTATGTCTTATTCTATAATAGGTATATGAATGCAAATAATAAGCATAGTATGGGGGGGCAGTGCTATATAAATGTTATGAAAAATATTCACAAATTCCTCACTTCAAGTTTTCAGTGTAGTACTGCACAAAGTTCTATTCACCAATTCATAACAGAAAGCTCAAAAGTATGTGAAATAACAATGTCAAAGGTGAAACGTGTGCTAAAGTCGCTTAAGTTGTGTCTGACTCTTTACAACCCTAACCATACACCACATATGTGTATACACAAATACACATACACAAAATATATATATATATATATACATGCATATATATATATATATATATATATATATATATATCACTCATACACAAGTATATGTGTGTAGGTCTACTAGGAAGAAGAACAATAACATTTGTTTTTGCATTGCTAAACATTAGCACCTTGATCTGAATGCACTGCCCAGCATGATAATCTAGCCAGTGAATTCCTCTTGTTTGCAGTGACATCTGTTGGTGAGGGCAGAGCTGATTAACTGCAGGTTTGGCTTTACTGGCAAAAATCAACCCACAAGCTGTTTCAGTCTTTAGCAGATGTCTCCCTTCACTCTATTCATTCTGATTTTTGTATGAGTGAAAATCTTTCCAACTTAATTAATCTAGTTTTTGATTATATGAATAAAAACAAACCTGGAACTTCATAAAAATCTCAGTAAAATGCAAATCTGGTAACTGTTGTTTTAGCAGCTTCTCCCTACCCTCAAAATATGTGGAGTAGGACTGAGGCAAAGTTGTATTCTGATGCTGGAGGTATGTCTAGGATACGAACTGTCAGGACGTATGTTAGCAGGAATTCAATATATTCTCTTATGATCCCATGTCTTGTACTAAGATTTGTCGGGGAAATACTGAAAATACTAAACAAGGGCAAACCACTTATAATCTGGATCTCAGGCAAAGGGATGGGATCTGAGGGATACTTTTCATGCAAGAGTGAGGGAGCTGGGTATAGGACCCTCTCCTTACCTGACGACATGTTATTAGACATCCTCGAAGAGCTTTTTTTCAACAGCTGAACCATACTCGACTAAATAAATCTTTCTTTGTGTGCTATGAGCATTAAAACTTCTAAAACTCCTCTCATGAGATTTCAATTTGCAGCCAGGGTTGAGGACCACTAATATAGAGGTTTTAAGGTGGGCTTTAGAAAATGCCAAGCTAGTGTTGGACTTTCAGCTCTTTCCATAACCCATCCTGAGATCCTGCCATCTCTCTGAGTCTCAGTTACTCAATTTGAAAAAGAAGGTTATATACACACAGTTGTTTAAAGATGAAAAGAGGTCAATAAGTAAAAGAGTGCATCACATATTAAATGTTTAGTACATTTAAACTTCTTCAAGTTTTCACTTCTTTGCCCAAATTTATAATTGATATATAATTAAATTTATCATATTTATTTTTCTTCTTTCACTGGGCTGTTTTCTCCTTTAAGATTTTTACAATGACTATTACTTTATAAATTGGAAAAAATAATTTCAAAGTTCCATTAAAAGTGTTGGCTAGGCACATTAGGCTGCACAGCTAAAGATCTCCATGTTCCACTGTGATACACTCAGGTTATCGTCTTGTTTTTCTACACAACCATTTCAGTGTGGCACTTCTGCCATCACATCAGTTACACATGCTTTTAATCAAGCTTGTTTATATATTATGTACACACTGAGATAAGGTCTTTTCCCCAAAGGGATGTGGCATATACTAAGAATTGATGATTAAAACTCAGTAGAGCACCATTTCATTTTTCACTCATAAGTACTCAAATTTATTTTATTCATATATTCCTATGATATAATATTTTTCAAAAATATCAGCACAGTCATAAAAGTATATGTGTGTGTTTGTATGTTTGTGTCTGTGTGTGTGTGTTTGTATGTTTGTGTCAGTGTGTGTGTGTTGTATGTTTGTGTGTGTGTGTGTGTGATGTGTGTGTGTTGCTTCATTAGTCTGACTGATGGAGAAGTTTTAATATATGAGCATACATAAAACCTATTCCTTCAATGAGGTCCATTCAAATGAAGACTATAATGATTATTTTCACTGCTCGTTTTGTTTTTGTTATATGAAATTCTGTAAAATTTATGATGGGGAGAAGGTGTTGAGAACAAGATTTAGTACTTACAACTGAGCACAGGATTAACTTCATGGCATTATAACAAAGTATTCATTGACTGGCAAAATAAAACTGAATGCTTTCATTGTAAAAGTGAGAACATGAGCCATGAGAAGAACAGGTCACAGTGTTTAAAAAGGACATTCTTGGCTTTTTTTTTTTTCTTAACTAATAATAACTTCTTTGGTAAATGTTCATTATTAGAAATTCCAGCAAAATAAGAATGAACACAAGAAATTACTCACAGATAGATATGTGTCTAAAAGAGGGATTTTACAATGCATGCTATCCTTAATTAAAATATTAATTTCTTTTTACTTGAATTCAGTAGATAAAGGAAACAATGAAAAACTAAACAAATTTAAATAAACTTCAATTATTCCTATGCAAGAGATAGTAGTATATAAGAATGAAATTTTTGAAAGAAGAATACAAAATTGCTGAGTGTAGAATTATGACCTAATTTCAATTTTATATTTCAATTTTAAATATTATCAGTTGACTTCCTGATAGGAAATCCGATAAGGGACTGAGTTCTCCCACTTCTTCCTGGAGCTTCTGTGTTGTTTAATTACAGAGAATACCATTCACATTTTACAGCAATGACTCCCCTTGGAGTTGTGTAATACAGCAATCATGATTCTGCTCACATTCCAAAGTGTGTTGGTTTGTATGGTAAATATTTTCTTTCTCAAGGATAATAACGCTTTCTGTTTTGTAACCATAACTATCACAGTTTCTTGGTCTTAGCTCTTTATTTAAATGGTTTCAATAATTATGTTTTTATACATTTTACTGTTGGCTAGATTTCATGATCCATACATGTCTTCAGGAAATATCTGCACATTTACGGCCTCTGAAGGTTTTATTTTTATGTATATTTATCTATGCCTTCATATACTAGTGTATATTTTATAATTCAAAGAATACATGTTAAAAGGATAAAGTGAAAATTAAAGTAATATTTCCTTTCTACACATGGAGTACTTGTCTTTCGTGTCTCCTAGGAAAGAGCATCTCTGATGTTGGAGACCAGCCCCTACATGCTTCATACCAGTAACAAGGGCTTCTTTTGGAAAGTCAGCTCATTTAAAGGCAGCAGCTATTGTGCACACAGAAATTTCCATGTGGTTCTGTGTTTGCTTGCCATTTGCTGCCATTCTTTCTACACACACACATTTTCTATTTCCAAATTCATATAGTTTTTTTTCAGTTGCTTTTCATGAAACCATTGGACATAACCGGCCATGACAAACTTTTTATGATGGCCAATTTCATTCTACCCATTTAATTTTTCATATGCACAAGTAGCAACCCAATCAGTACTTGAGAAATAAATGCAGGACTCAGCACATAACCTGGGCATCCGAGTCCCTGTGTGTTATATTTGGCCCCCTAGCCTGAGGGGCACTGCTGAAATACTATTCCTCCACACTCTAGACGGCTCTATGGACTTTGATCCATTAGTATCAGTACCTCCCCACACTACAAACGTGCTAGCACTGTGGTTCTCAAAAATTGGTGAATATCAGGATTACCTGGAAAATACATTAAAAGCTAGACTCCTGGGTCCCATGCCCAAAGTTTATGATTCAATAGATCTGGGTGGTGTGCAAAATCTTGCTCTGGTTACTAAGTGATCCTGATTCTGCTGGTGAAAAAAAACCCACATTTTTAAAAACTACAATTTTCTGGCATTCCTGTTTGCTAGTTCCCTATCTCCATGACTATGGGAATGACAACAGCTTCTTTCCACAGTAAGGTATTTCGATCTGATGGACTCTCAGACAAACAACTAAACAGAAGACAGCAATCAGCTGAGTTTTATGATAATGTTTGTTGTTCTTAACCATAATAGTCCCCAAACTTTTTGGCACCAAGGATCACTTTCATGAAAGATGGCTGGGGTTGGGGGTGGGTGGCAGCAAGGAATGGTTTCAGTTTTGCCCAGCACTCACCTCCTGCTGTGGAGCCTGGTTCCTAATAGACCATGAACCAATGCCTGTCTGTGGCCAGGATGACAACTTGGCTGAACATGATATTTCGGGCTTATTTTAGGTTCTTCCCTCAGCACTTCACACACATTGCTTTACTGTGTTATGGAACTGAATACTGCAGATGCCAGCCTGAAGGTAACTTACTCTTCTCTCTTCATACCTCTAAATATTCATTGTTTAAATTTTTTACGTTCAATAACTTAACCAGGCTATGACTCGACATCCACTGTGGCATCATTATTCCTGCAATTAAGTATGTTCGTTTGAAATGTATATTTAGTCCATCATTTTTAAAAAATGATGAGAATAAATGAATTCAGTAAAGTTTCAGGACCAGAGATCAAATGATCAAATTGTCAACATTCATTGGATCATAGAAAAAGCAACAGAATTCCAGAAAAACATCCACTTCTGCTTTATTGACTATGCCAAAGCCTCTGACTGTGTAGATCACAATAAACTGTGGAACATTATTCAAGAGATGGGAATACCAGATCACCTTTCCTGCCTCATGAGAAATCTGTATGCAGGTCAAGAAGAAACAGTTAGAACTAGACATGGAACAACAGACTGGTTCCAAATAGGGAAAGGAGTACGTCAAGGCTGTATATTGTCACCCTGCTTATTTAACTTATATGCAGAGTACATCATGGAAAATGCCAGGCTGCATGAAGCACAAGCTGGAATCAAGATTGCCAGGAGAAATACCAATAATGTCAGATACGCAGATGACACTACCTTTAGGGAAGAAAGCATAGAAGAACTAAAGAACCTCTTGATGAAAGTGAAAGAGGAGAGTGAAAAATTTAGCTTAAAAGTCAGCATTCAGAAAACTAAAATCATGCTATCTGGTCCTATCACTTCATGGCAAATAGATGGGGAAACAATGGAAAGAGTGAGAGACTTTGGAGCTAGTGTGGGCTCCAAAATCACTGAAGATGGTCACTGCAGCCATGAAATTAAAAGATGCTTGTTCTTTGGAAGAAAAACTATGACCAACCGAGACATCATATTAAAAAGCAGAGACATTACTTTGCCAACAAAGGTCCATCTAGTCAAAGATATGGTCTTTCCTGTAGTCTTGTATGGATGTGAGAGTTGGACTATAAAGAAAGCTGAGCACCGAAGAATTGATGCTTTTGAATTGTGGTGTTAGAGAAGACTCTTGAGAGTCCCTTGGACTGCAAGGAGATCAAACCAGTCCATCCTAAATGAAATCAGTCCTGAATATTCATTGGAAGGCCTGATGCTGAAGCTGAAGTGCTAGTACTTTGGTCACCTGATGCGAAGAACTGACTCATTGGAAAAGACCCTGATGCTGGCAAAGATTGAAGGCAGGATGAAAAGGGAATGACAGAGGATGAGATGGTTGGATGGCATCACTGGCTCGATGGACATGAGTTTGAGCAAGCTCCTGGAGCAGGTGATGGACAGGGAAAAAAAAAATTGCTGAAGGAATCAAACTCCCTTATTTCAGACTGTAACACAAATCTACAGTAATCAAAATAGCATGTTGCCAGCATAAAAACAAACTTTCATATCAATGGAATAGAATAGAGAGCCACAAAATAACTCCATGAACTTATGGCCAAATACGTTATGATAAAGGAGGCAAGAATATACAGTAGGAAAACAACATTTCACCAATAAGTGGTCCTGGGAAACCTGAAGAGCAGTAAGCAAAAGAATAAAATAAAAACATTTCTTCACATCACATGCAGGCACATAAAAAGATGCTTAACACGGCTGAGTATCAAAGAAATGCAAATCAAAACTACAGTGAGATACCACCTCACACTGGTCAAAATGGCCATCAACAACAATCAATGCTAGAGAGGGTGTGAAGAGGGAACCTTCCTATACTACTGGTGGGAATGTAGATTGGTGCAGCCACTATGGAGGTTTCTTAAAAAACTAAACAGTTGAAGGTTTCTTAAAAGACTAAAAATAGAGTTACCATATGATCCAGCAATCTCGCTGTGGTACATATATCTGGAAAAGACGAAAACTCTAATTTGAAAAGATATATGCACCCCAGTGTTCAAAGCTATACTATTTACAATAGCCAGGACATGGAAGTGGACCTAAATGTCCACCGCCAGACAAATGGATAAAGAAAATGCTATGTGCACTACACACAGACGCACAGTGGAATATTACTTAACCATTAAAAATAATTTAATAATGCCATGTTTAGCAACGTGGATGGCTCTAAGGATTATCACACTAAGTGGAGTAAGTCAAACAGAGAAAGACAAGTACCACATGTATCACTTATGTGTAGAAGATAAAAATAATGATACAAATGAACTTATTTACAAAACAGAAATAGAGTCACAGATGTAGAAAACAAACTTACAATTACCAAAGGGGAAAGGTGGGGAGGGATATATTGGAAATTTGGGATTAAAAGATACACACTAGTTTATATAAAATAGATAAACAATAAAGACCTACCGCATAGCACAGAGAACTATATTCAATATCTTGTAATAGCCTTTAATGGAAAAGAATCTGAAAATAATATATACATGTGTGTGTATGTGTGTGTATACACACATATGTCAAAATGCACTACTACTAAGATATTAATGAAATTATGAAATTGCTTTTGTGAAATCTGATTGCTGTTTAAGTTATTCATGTTTTCTGATAAGACCTTTAGGAAGACATGACAAGCATGGGTGTCGGAGGTTATGATTTTTAGCTAGACCTCTTACTAGTCATTGCATTGGCCAAATTACTTAATCATTCTGTGCCTCAGTTTCTTTATCTGTAAAACAGAAATAAAAAAGCAGTACCTAACAGACTGTGGGGATAGAATGAGTTAATACATGAAGCACACATACTGCCCAGCATGTAGTTCATGCATTAGACATATTTGCTGCTGTGTCTTGTAACCAAATCACTGATTTACCAAGAGAAAGAAAAATAAAACTTTTTAAAGAACAATTTTCTATTAAGTATAGACTCTGAAAGATTTTTGTGGGCTTTACTATTGCCAAAACACATTCTCCCTTCCTGTGTATCTCACTATTTAACTTGAAGAAAATATCACATTCTCTAATGAAACTATCATAAAATAATTTAAATATTCATGAGACCTATACTTGGCAGTAATTACCACCTGATACTGTGCTTTGCTGAATACACTAAATAGAACAATTTGAAATGAAGATGGTCTTTCAAATATTGCAAATTATCCATTATAGGAAATAATTGAACAGAGATAGACTGGATGGTTTCAATTGTGGCTAAGTATAAATCTGTTATTGTATTAGAGCCAAAGATTATTTACCAATGTTGTATTGATACAAATAATGCGATGCTTGTGGATATAGAGCTAGTGATTTTAAGATTAATTATTACATTTCTGAAATTTATTAAATATGAAATAAAACAGGTGAACTCTACCTCTACATTTTCCAGAGTAATAAGCATAGATGAAATTAAGTCATTTATAATTGAATGGTAATACAGATCTATTATTTATATAGACTTAATGGGGCATTATATTGGCTTTCATTCTCTGAGATACAAGACTCTTAAGGACTGCTCCAGTGATGAAATATTTAACCAAAAGATCTTTGGGGGAAATGAGGACATTTTAATATCATAAAGAAAAAATTCTATAAGCTATGCAAAACTTACATGAGGGTGGGACTGCTTTATGTTTATCAACTAAATAAGTACATTTTCAGAGATTATTATTATTGCTATTTAGCCATAAAGAATATTTTGTTGTAAAATTAAGTCCATGGGGTCACAAAGAGTTGGACATGACTGAGCAACTCAACTGAACTGAATGATTAAAATAAAAACTTTGTGTTGCAAGTTACTTCTAATAAAACTTGAGTTGATTGCTTTTATTGAAACTGTAAAATTATTGGTGAAATTGGAGATATCTGAAGGAATACCTCAGTTAGTAGCCACAATTTGGGCATTTTTAGTTTTTTCAATCATTTTTCAACAAAGATTTCAAATACACAGAAATACTGAAAGAATGGTGCAGTGAACACACATATATTGACTTCATAGATTCTATAATTAATAATCTGCTATATTTGCTTTATCACATATCTATCTATCTTTGCAATTATCTATATGTATATCTATGTATGTGTTTAGTCAGTGAGTCATGTCCAAGCCTTTTGAGACCCCTTTGTCCAGGGGATTCTCCAGGCAAGAACAGTGGAGTGGGTTGTCATTTCCTTCTCCAGGGGATCTTCCTGACCCAGGGATTGAACCACAGTCTCCTGCATTGGCAGGTGGATTCTTTACCACTGAGCCACTAGGAAAACCTACATCTATATTTTGATGCATTTCAAAATAACTTGCAGAAATCAAGTTGTACACATGTACACTTTGCTTCTAAATGCTTTAGCATGCATAACATCAACCAGAGTTCAATAACTGTATGTGAATTTTTTTTGGGGGGAGGTAACTTCACATACCATGAAATATACAAATCTAAAGTATACCATTCAGTGAGTTATTGGGGGTATGTCTATTTTTATTCATACAACTATTCAACAAACATGAAGGAAAATATATATTGAGTGTATTTTTTTCAGAGAATCGGGACTATAAACAGATGAACAGCAATTTCTCATATAGAAAAGGCTATAACAATGTAAAAATGTCTTTAAAATGGACCTCTGGGAATGTAATTATTTGTTTATCCAATTTTACAAATAACTTTCAATTCAAAATATAAGACACATATTTTTAAGTGGCGACAAAAGTAATCTTAACAAACAATCTAATTATATTACTTCAGCCTTTTCCTTATTCAGCTGATATAACACAGAAAGCACGATTTGACACATCATATACATGAAGCTCTATGTTACGCTAATGCACAAAGAAAAGAAAATGCCACATATACTGATTTGCAGTACACAGGTGTCAAACGCTATTACTTGACATTATACAGCTGCAGTCTGAGACACTGTGAGAGTGTGTGTGTGCACGTGTGTGTGCACAGTCATAGCCTCAAGGAAATGAGAGCTAGAGCACGTATAAAATTTTATAAATACTCAGTGTGATCAAATAGTAATAATAGGGAGAAGACATCCTAGAAAATCATCCACATAATATATCATTGTTTAATAACCACCACAGCCATTACACTCTGAGCATTTATTTTCATGTTGAAGCTAAAATTGCTGTAATTTTTTTTCCTTGTAATTTATTTCCCTGGAAAAGTTTAACGCAAAGGAGCATCTGCTCTACAGTCCTTGTCCCTATCGACCACTCTTTCCCATCATATTACAATTGGGTTCACAAAACTCAGGGTCACCAACAATCTGGCCAATGGTCACAAGTGAATCATTGACTTAAAAATTCTCTCCCCTGATAGACCAGTATTTAGAATAAATCTAGTTAAAATTAACACATATCATAATATATCCCCAGGCTTTTATAAGGATATTATGTTCTTCTTAAGATATTTAAATAATGTCATTCACATAAATTTACTTGGAGATGTACTATTTCCAATTCCACATAAATCTACAACACAGACACATGTAGTTTAACCTTGAATGTCTCCTCCAACGTTAAAATAAAAGCAGCAATCATCTTAACATTTATGAGATACTGACTATGTGCTTAGTAAAGGATAGTGCATATTAAAGTAGAAGACTAGAGTACTAACGTTTTAGCTTTTAAGTTTTATGTGAACGCTGTGTGGCCTCAGCAAAATCACTTCATTCCTCTGAGCCTCATTAATTTCACTTGTAAGAAAAACATGGTAATTGGCCAAAAGAAGTTTCAGGCTCTTTCCAACTCTGAGGTTCTCATATTCTAAGAATAATCTGTACAGGCAGACTTTCTTTGATCCTTTTTCTCTTTGGTAATTGTAATAGATTATAATGCCATCTGGGACAAGACATTAAGTTTGCAATTGCATTTTTTTTTTTACCTAATCAGTAGATATTTAAAATGGCTCATGTTCCAGACTTAGTGCTAAGCATATCTTTGTATTGGTTTGAAGGGGTTCAAGCAGACATATTGAAGAGAACTGATATAAAATGGTGATTCCACAAGGAACATTTAAATTAAGCAATTATAAGGTATATTCATTTAAGAAATATTTTGCCAAGTAGCTTTTCTTTTCATATTGTCTCACTGGCTGACCAACAATTAATCAAGCTCTCCATCTCTCAGTATGGTAAAAGTCAAATGAATTTTGTCATCAGCTGAGCCATCTGTCTCCTCATACTGTTCTGCTCTTTTTCTTTTTGAAACTCTTTAACTGAAAGTAGAAATGGAGGAGGAAGGAGAGGTAATCAGTGAATATAACAGCATTTCATATGCTTTGATTATTTTTTAATACTTAAGTAATATGAGGTACAAATAGCACTTCATATACATTTGCTGTTATACATTCAAGGTCCAATGAATTTTTCTGGTAAAAATTAGATACTGCCCCGCAGTATAGATGCAATAAAATGTGTCTGCTCTAAGCAGAGCACAGTGGTGCTAGGCCCTGCATACTATGAGATGTGAATTCTCTTAATCAAAGCAAAAAGAAGTCTCGCATCTGTGTCTCTAGTATTTATCTATTCTGGAAGGATAGAGTGCCTGGGGCTTTCACATCAAGAGGGTTAAGGTTTCCTTTATAAAGTGTTGACAATAACTCTTATCATTCTCTTGGCCATCTATCACAAAACAACTACTTATTACTCTTGGCTTTATTGGGAATCTATCTGCCTGAACTTAGATGTTTGAAATGAGAGCGAAAGATAGAGAGCAGAGCCAAGGAAAGGAACCAGAAACACACTCCCCAATGAAAGTCCCCTGAACCAACCTCCCACGACAATGGGAAGCCCTACTGCAGTGCTCTTGGCTAAAAGCCACCTCGCTCTTAGGTGCGTCCTGTGTGGACAGTTCTGTTTATCTCAGAGGGCAGCCTGTTTCTTAACTGGGCAGCACCAACTGTCAGGAAACTGAAAGGGTGGAAGTGTTATCCTCTGTAATCTGGCCCTATGCTGCCTTGGACAAGTCTACCTTGATTTCTGTTTGCTGATTTACAACAAGTTGAAGAGAGGAAACCGTTCTCCAAGGCAGTCTCTCTTTACTTCAGGTAAATCAACAGTTCCTTTGGTGGGTCCCTATGCTTTCCTGTCTCCTCAACCCTCTTGCCACTCTTCTTTGGACATTCTAAGACTTCCCCAGGAATAACTATATTTAGGAACCCTGTCGGCTGCCTTACTAATGGATCACTCTTTTTAATGAGATAGATTTTACTATATCGAGCATTGAATTGAGGAAAAATAAAAGCTTTCCACTTCTATTTGGCATAGTTGAGTTGTTGAAATTTTACAATAAATATACAACTATTTTGTGACAACGAAATAATTTAAACAAACAAGCAACAGCAACAACAAAACCGGGGCCCTGGGTTCCTTCCTACATAAAAGATAAAGGAGATTCTTGGCATGAAAATTCTCTTTCCATCTTATCTGACTCAGTGGTCATTTATGAAGTGCAGATTGATTTACTATGGCATCTTCATGATTGATAGGGACAAATCTTGCTATATATGAGGGACTTAGGTTCAGAGGCTATCAGTTTTTACACTGTATTTTATACGTTTTCCAGAAAATATGCTGAGGAGTCATTCCTCTGTTTCTTTTTTTTAAAAAGCCCAAACACATTTTCAGGTAGAGAGACCTAAAACTATTTGGCATTAGACACATGCAAGAATAGTCCATCCTGTTCTATCAAAAACAGCATAAACTTATCTTTGAACCTCTGAAGCATCCTAAAGTGTCAAAGCCATACCATGCCAGAAATAGAATCCTTGAAGAAGGCCATCGGTAGATAGTCTGCCTCTCAAAATAGAACTTGTCTTATTCAACTTCGGGTTTTGGGGGTCCTGCCTAGTGCCTGACCCATGAGAGGAGCTGGAGCCTAAAAACAACCTTGAGGTAAAGCAGCCTCTTGTTAGTTTAGGGACAGTAGCTAGTGGCTGCTGCTTCTTTTCTTTTCTGCCTTTGGAATAAAACAGCACAGTTCTCTTGAGTATTACAGAGCATGGCTGGACAAGGACATCAGTATTTCTAGATATCTTTTTCTTAGTATTTAGTTACAAGATGGAGAACAAATAATAGCTGCTTGCTCTATATAACACACGTAGCAAAAGAACAGCTGCCCCTGCTACTATGAACCCATTTTTCAGACAGAAAAGACCTCAGAAATGTCTCTGAAATTCCTTCCTGGTTTAGGAGGAACCAGTTTACAACATAGGAGAGGGGAAGTTAGAATTGCTACCATTTAATCAGCTCTCCAGTGGCTCAGATGCAATTGGATTGATCTGCATCTACCTGGAGTGGTACATGTGTCAAATGAGTAATATTGAAACTTTTGCTTAGAGTAGGCAGTGACTTTCCTGACAGTTCCAATGTCCAGGCAATCTTTCTGAACTATCCCTGGAGTGAAGGCTTGTTGTTGGCATACCTAAAAGATATGGAAGTTGAAGTCTATGTTCTTGTCAGAATTTCAATTCACACCTATTTTTAAATACTGCAGGCCAAGAGAAATAAGGCAATATGTGTGTGTGCACATATAAGTATTACATAACTAGAATCTATTTAAATGTTTCTTTAAGAGTTTTATGATCTAAAATTACAGGAAAGCCAGTGTTTTATCAATTTATGAGGAGCCATGGTGATGTCAATATATTATCTAAGTGTTGGAAACAAGCAAAAATATATGAGATTATAATCTATACTCCACTTCAATTTTATAAGAACTAAGGATTTAGAAAGAGTTACATATCATGGTGATGGTAGTGGTGTAAACCACTAAGCTGTGTCCAACTCTTGAGACACCATAGACTGTCGCCTGCCAGGCTCCTCTGTCCCCAGGATTTCCCAGGCAAGAATGCTAGAGTGGGTTACCATTTCCTGCTCCAGGGAATCTTCCCAACTAGGGATCGAATGTCTCCTGGCTTAGCAGGCAGAGTGTTTATCACTGATTCACCAGGAAGCCCGGTGTTATATATCATAGAAATAGAAAATTGTAATGTGTTGATAAAACACATATTGAGTGTCTACTGTGTGAGATAGTAAAAATATTTAATAACTTTTTATTACCTAAGATTGAAATATTACCTGCTTTACTTTTCACTGCTGTCTATGTGATGGCTCACACACTCTTGTAATACGTCACAATAGATTTTTCATTGAAATCATAATAATGTTCATTTTGTTAAACCATACTCTGTGAAGGCCCTGCATTCATTATACAAATTTTTTATACTTAATATCTTTCAATGTGCCTATAATATATTAGGTATTAAATAAATGTGTTTTGAATGAATAAACCCTGAAATGAACAGTCCCTTTAAAAGTAGCCCATATAATTCTACAAGAGACCTAGAGAACTAGACTAAGTTTAAATGTCTGTCACCAACATGAATAAACCAGATCCACCATGACTAACAATTATTTTAGGAAGATTCTTTAATGCATGATCTGATACTTAATACAAAATCAATTCCTTTATATTATGTTAGTCTCTGTAGTATTTTCTTATTATTACTATTATTTTATATCATATTGCTATTATTTTATATTTTAGTCTTTTATTATTGTAGTCTCTTTTCATCCAGAGTCACATTTCCTAAGTTGTTATTCAGAAACAACTCCTATTAAAGCATTACATGAATTCACATTAAATCCTTCCTCCCATATTTTCTTGGATTTTTTTAAGTGAATTTCTAGGAGTTGGTAACTGAAACACATAATAATGTACACAGTTACATCATTCTTAACTAAGAAATAGCTGCCATAGCCAAATTAGTCTAACAGCTGCTTGAAGAAAGAAAAACAAGAGTAGCAAGACTTACTGAGGATCATCACCTTATTTTTAATTGAAGGATCATTGCTTTCCAGTATTGTGTTGGTTTCCACTGAACATCAACATCAAAACGAATCAGTCATAGGACCATCTCTTAATAGCCCAAAATAAGAAAATCCAAAAGTAGAAAATCACAAGGATTCTAATAGTCCCTGAAGCCTACCCGGTATGTATATTTGAGGATTATACAGTCATCAGAAGCTGAAAGTCTGGGAAGCTAAATAGAACTTAATTAATACTTCTAGGCAAGTATGACAAATTAGAACCCAAAGCCTGATAATGGGAGAACTCAGTTGGTTGGAAATAAAAAAAAAAGCATTCTAGTAGTTACGACAAAATGAATACATGTTGCATCTCAGGTCTTCAAATTACCTAGCTCCTGAACTGGAATTGAGATTATGAAGGATTGCTACTGTAACCACATGTTTAGGGAATCTTGTGTTCATCTTATTTGTGCAATGTTGTTCTATAAAATGCCAGTGACACAGTAAAAAACACCTGAAGAGAAAACAGTACAATGGACCAAGAAAATCAATGCACAATATAAACATAAACATATGAAATATAGATAATATGATTATTGGATATTAATGTAAAAATAATTATGGTCATTCTTTTCTAGGTAATAAAAGACATAGTTGAAAGAGGGGGCTTTAGATTCCTGGGGAAATGGAGTAAACACACACCTCTCTATCTTCCATTGAATTCACAAAAGAAACCTGGACAGATGCATAGCAGTTACTTGAGAACTCTGAAAATTCAACATGAGCTAGTAGATTAAGAAAGGATATCAGAATTCTATGTCCCATCAAACCACTGGGAAGTTCACCACTTTCCCCTCTGATATACCCTGGTCTGAAATCAACACAACCTGAAAACTGGAAATGAGCACTACAATGCAGACAGCAAGCAATCCCAAAGAAAACTACTAGTTTGACTCATGGAACAAAAATAAAGAATTCTGAAACCTCAGAGAGGATGGGAATTCTCACTTTTATTTGCTCTTTTTTCCCTAGTTTCTTATAACTTTAGCCCTAGGAGATCTTTCGATAAACATGGTAGCAGCAGCAAAAGTAACTGAGAAGAAAAAATATTCAGTAGTCAAAATTCTGAAGAACTGGGACTTTTGACACAGATCAAGAAACCATAAAGTGTAAGTTATACAAATGAAATATACATCTGTGTATATATATGAATGCATATACATACACGTATTTATCAAAAGAAAGAACACAAATGATAAGTTTAAAAAACTTTAAATACTCTGTTTAAAAATGAGTGAGCGGTCAAACGGAAATCCTCAAAGTGAAGGATGAAGAGGCAAGTAAATATAAAAATTATGGAAGAGAAGGTCAGGGAAAATTGTAAAGTCTATTAGCACATGACTGGAACCTCAGTGAGAAGAGAAAGATATGTTAGAAGAACCAATATTTGTAGAGATGATACCTAAGAGTTTCAAAACTGGTGAAAGCAATCAAAAATCATATTTAAAAATTCTACAAAATATAAGAGGGGGAATACAAAGAAAACCATACCCCAGTAAATTACAACTGGTCAATATCAAACACATTCACACTTTTAAAAATAAGTATCTTTACAAAAGTTTTCACAAAAATCTTCACAAAATTTTAAGAGGAAACCTTAGAAGCAATTAAAACAAAAGAGACATTTTTCAGAAGGAAACATTATATATATTTATGCAGATATATAAAAACTTTCATATCAGAATACATAATATATGTTAGACTGTATATTGATATGCATTATATATTATACTGATATGAGTATTCTAATCGGAAATAATGAAAGCCAGATGACAGTTATCTAAGTCTGAGAGATTCTGGTGTACAGGATATTTATTAAGGATAAACACCTGTGGAAGGAAAGGAAGGAAGAAGGAATGGGCAAAGGGAGAAATAAAACTGTGATGTCATTCTGACATGCCTCAGCCAACCTCTCTGGACCTTCAGAGAGTACATGGTCCATCTGAATTGTCCTGCCATATAACTCAAACCTTCTAACCCACCCCTGCTTCCAATTTCAATCATCCATGGGATGCAGGCTGCTATAAAAGAACATGCCCTTGGTGAAGCAGATCTCAGTAGCTGAGATAAACTCTGATGTTTCAGACAGTTAGAGGCTGTCTGCTGGCAACTGAGGCAAGTCCTCCCTTGAGGCTATTCATAGCATCAAGACTTCTTAAGAGTAAATCACTTTCTCTCCTCATATTCAATTTTTCATATATATAAACATATATATATGTAAATATGATGGAAACAACTCCAAGATTTGGGTTGTTTGTCCTTTGTTCCTCAGAGAATCTGTGTCAGGGTCTTATCCTTAGAGCTAAGGGCTCTGCTACTAGCAAAATTGAATTGGAAGCCTCTGAAACTATCACCCAGGTCATCATAGTAAGAATATTGTTATACTCAGAGGTGGAAAGAAAAGCTTAGTTCACTCATCCAAGGATTGGAAAGATGTAGTACTGATGACGCCCATCATATTTAACTTACCAATGTGACCTGTGTACGTTCAAGTGGAGATGACAAAATCACAAACTCACTTAATTGCTGGGTTCAGTTTTAGCTGCCATGCTAGATATATCAGGGGCCTAAAGACAGAAATATTAAGACAGTGGAAAAGGTTCTGTGGTGGAGGCAATGTGTATGGATATACTGAAAAATATTTGAAGATCTTTGTATCTTCTGTAAATGCCAACCAAAAAGTATCTAGCACAGAACAGGCACTAAACAACCAAGTAGACAGAGTGACTCAGCCAGTTTGTCTCAATTGACCTCAGTAAACACTGTTATCAATGCTGTCCTAATAGCCACTTTGAATACATGACCAGAAACAAAGATGAAGGCCATGAATAGGCCCAAACAGCAAAGGTTCCTAGTTGCCAAAACTAGTGTAGCTACTGCTATCATGGAATAATATCCAAAGTGCCAACAATAGAGACTGATAGTTAAACTCCAATATAGTACCATTCCTTGAGGATACCAACTGGGGCCACTTGATGACAAGCTGATTACATGGGATTCTTTCCATTCTGGAAAATTTTTCTAAGCAACAAAAATACACATTGTGGACAAGGAATTGCCTTTCCTGTCTGTAGGGCCTCAGTTAGCATCACTATCTGAGGAAATATGGGGTAATGGATCTAACAGTATGTGGTGTCACATAAGGTCACTTAAGAATTGAAAGTGAAAGTGAAAGTCACTCAGTCCTGTCTGACACTTTGCGACCCCATGGACTGTATCCATGGAATTCTCCAGGCCAGAATACTGGAGTGGGTAGCCTTTCCCTTCTCCAGGGGATCTTCCCAACCGAGGGATCGAAACCAGGTCTCTCGCCTTGCAGGCAGATTCTTTACCAGCAGAGTCACAAGGGAAGCCCAAGAATAGTGGAGTGGGTGGCCTAGCCCTTCTCCAGAGGATCTTCCTGACCCAGGAATCGAACCGGGGTCTCCTGCATTGCAGGCGGATTCTTTACCAACTGATCCATGAGGGAAGCCCCACTTAAGAATGGGTTTTTATTTTAAATGTGTGGGAGTGGGCCCATAATCACTGAATCTACTAGTAATATTACATACCATAGCACCCAAAAGATATTGCACTAGATTATCCTACTCTTCACAGTCAAAGCACTAGCTTGGAGACAACAGTTTATGAAGATGGGCTACCATTTTACAGAATGAAGAATACACATAAAATCAAAGACTTTTAGATGGTATTATATCCCCACAGAAAGAACCTAAGAGAACCTAAGGGGAGGAGGCATGAGTGGTCTTACTTAGCATCACTCAGTGGCCCAGTAGGAGGATCTGTGTTTCCATTTCTAAAAAGTCTGTCTTTTGTATGGCTTAGAGGTCCAGGTACCCACAGGGGCACACTGTTGCCAGAATCATAGCAAGAATCTCAGTAAACTATTAAGTTGTAGCAGCTGGCATGGCACTTTGGTATTTTTGCACTCTGAAAACAGCATGCCAAAAAAAATGTAACCAAACTGTCAGGACTACTTGCTTTTAATTTTCATGAGGTGTACATGCTGGTAAAAATTAAAAACTTAAAATCGTGGAGAGATATGTTGTGCTTACAAATTGGATAGCTCAGTATTTTTAAAACATCATTTATCCCCAAATTGCTTTATAGAATTCAATTTCACTTATAACCCAGCAGTTTCTTTCTCATTACCAACTTCTGATTCTAAAATCTATATACATAAACAAAAGATTTAGAATTGTGAAAATTATTTTAAAACAGAAAAAAAGTGTTGGAGGATTTATACTACTTAATTTAAAATGTTATTCTGGAACTACATGTAAGGAAACATATAAAATTAACGGAAGAGAATAAAGAGTCTACAAACAAACCCACATTTATATAATCAATTGTTTTTCTGATAAATGACTAAGATAAATACAGAAAGAACCATCCTTTCAACTGAAAATTAAATAAACTGAACATAGGCATATTTAAAGATTTCAGTAATTCCAGCCTTAGATATTATTTATATGTATATATACACACACATATATATGTGTGTGCATATATACACACATATAAAAAACAAATGCACATGTAGGTATCATCATATATATATACATGTGCTGCTGCTGCTGCTGCTGCTGCTAAGTCGCTTCAGTCGTGTCCGACTCTGTGTGACCCCATAGATGGAAGCCCACCAGGCTCCGCCGTCCCTGGGATTCTCCAGGCAAGAACACTGGAGCGGGTTGCCATGTCCTTCTCCAGTGCATGAAAGTGAAAAGTGAAAGTGAACTCTCTCAGTCGTGTCTGACTCTTAGCGACCCCATGGACGGAAAATCCTCCGTCCATGGGATTTTCCAGGCAAGAGTACTGGAGTGGGGTGTCATTGCCTTCTCCATATATATATATATAAATGTTCAGAGAAGAATTGAAATAGAATTGTCAGTAATTGAAAATGACACAAATGTTTATCAGCAGGAGAATGGATAGTTCTGACACATTTGTACACTAAAAAAATATGTTGATTTCTGGTTTCCAATCTGGCATTTAAGGAGCTTAATGTTGTTGCTACTTTATCCTAACAACGGGGTAAAAAACCAATGTGAAGCCGATAAAATTTAACAACTCTTCTTATAACTGTAAGAGAAACGAGGTCACCTGGCAAACCACTGGCCCCCAAATTAAAGAGACAGGTACAACAATATGGAGAATCACAACAGAAATCTACAAGCAAGAATTCCACAGGAATAAATGCAGGATAGGAAAACCTAAAGTGTAACTGAAGGATTGCTGGAGGAATAGTATGGCTCAATCTCAGAGATAAAATCCCAAAGGGACTCAGTCATAGGGGATACCCAAACATTTTGTGAGTTTACCTCCAGGAGCTTGACTGGGCTCTCTCAATAGGTATCAAAGAAAAAGTTCTCATGCTTCCAGCAGGAAAAGAGAAAAGGAACCATTTTGAAATACACCAGAGCACTGTATCCTTAACAAGATCTGACTTAAAGAGAAACTAACCAGAGCCTACACCTGCTAGGGCTTTATCAATGCCAAACAGAACTGGAAGAAGGAAAATCCCAACTCTAACCAGAATATCCAAGAACTGTGGTATAACTATAAAAGGTATATCATGTATGTAATGGCAGTTCTAGAAAGAGAAGAATAAGAAGGAACAACAACAACAGCAAAACTATTGAAAAAAATAATGCCTGAGAATTTTCTCCAAATTAATGGCTAATACTAAAGCAAAGATCAGGGAATGTCGGTGAACACCAAGGAAAATATCAAAAATATTGCATCTAATGTATTCAAACTACAAGAAAATCAAAGATAGAGAAAAAAGTCCTGAAAGAAGCCAGAGCAGGTGGAGAACTTACATACACTGGAGGAAAGATAAGAATTATATCTACTTCTCCGAAGCCACACAAGTAAGAAGAGAGTGAAGTGAAATGAAATAAATTGTTGAGAGGGAGGAAAAAATAAAAACACCAAACTAGAATGTTTTACTCTGCAAAATTCTCTTTCAAAAGTGAAGAAGAATTAATTTCTCAGGTAAAACGTAAGAGAATTTGTTGCCAGTAGACCTGAATTGCAAAAAAATGTTTTGAAAAGTTATTGAGAGGAGGAAAATAAAATAAGTAAACAGCTAGGATCTTTATAAAGAAAGGAAGAGTATAAAAGAAGTAAAATAGAATTTGAAAAGTGTTTTCTTATTTTTAAATTATCTCAAAGATAACAGTTAAATCAAAATAATAGCAACAATACCCCAGAAAAATTACTAAAATTTTTTTAAAAATTAAAAAAAAAAAGATTCAAGGACATGAGTTGGAGAGGATACACTTAATATAAAAAGTAATAGCAATAATATATTTGATAACGTAAGCTTATATATAAGCCTTTAAATATGCTTTGGTATGTTTATATATAGATAAAACAAATGGCAGCAGTGCTACAAGGGGCTGGATGGAAGAGTTAGGATTACCTTGGCATCATAACTTACTAAAATTACCTGTGAGGTGATATAGAGTAAAATGAAGGTGGATTTCAATTAGTGGTAAATATATATTTCAAACCACTGAAAAAGAATCTTTAAAATGCATAATCTACATGCTAAGAGAGGAGAGAAAATGAAATCATATAAAATCCTCGGTTAAAATCACAAATGGAGAAAAAGAGTGGGAGACCAAACTAGTAACAAAGAGCAAGGACAGCAAATAGAAAACAATAAAAAATATGGTTAATATTAATCCATCTCAATAAAATAATCTCTCTGAACATCAATGGTCTAACTAACTAAAAGACGGAGAGTTAGAATAGATCAAAATACAATACCCAAGTACACACGATCTAGAAGAAGCCCATTTTAAGTGTAAAGCTACATATAGATTAAAAGTAAATAAAGATATACCATGCCAGCATTAGTCAAAAGCAAGAAAATGCAAGAGTAAGTTCTAGTAAGTTCAGAAAGAGTACATTTTAAAGAACGTTATCACAGGTAATGAATGACATTACATAATGATAAAAGGGGCAAATTCTCCAGGAATACGTACAATCCTTAACATGTGTGCAACTTACAACAAAGAGTCAAACTCTGTGAGGCAAAAACTAATAGAATTGTAGGAAAACATTGATGAGTCAATTCAATACCACTCTATCAGAAATGGACTTATCTAGTAGGCAGTAAATTAGTAAAGACATAGTTGGACTCAACAATACCACCAATCACCTGGACAAAAAGGACACTGATAAACTACTTCCAGCATTACCAAAGACACATTTATCCAAAGCTCAGGTGGAATATTCACCAAGACAGACCACACATTCGGGCCATAAGACACAACAAAGAATAGCAATCATACAATGTCTGGTCTCAGCTCTCAGACCACAATCTGGTCTGAGACTGTGAATTAAACTAGGCATCAATAACAGAAAGATAGATGCAAAATTCTAAAATGCATAGATTAAACAATGCATTTCTAAGTAACTCGTAAGTCAAAGAAGAAATCTCAAGAGAAATTTTAAAATGCTTTGAACTAAATGATAAAAAACACAACTTACTGAAATGTCTCAGAAGCAGGAAAGCAATACTTAGATGGAAATTTATAGCACTGAGAGTATATACTAGAATGTAAGAAGATCCAAAGTCAAAAATCTAAGCTCACCTTAGGAAACTAGACAAAGAAGAGCTAATTGAATCCAAAGTAGGTAAAATAAAATAAGTAATCAAAAGTAGAGTAGAAATCAATGAATCAAAAACAGGAAATTAACAGAGAAAATCAACAAAACCCAAAATGGGTGTTTTGAAAAAAAAAAAAATTAATGAAAACCTCTAAGCAGGCTAACTAGGAAAACACAAGAGAGGATACAAAATCTGATACAATAGTATCAGAAATGAAAGAGGGGCAATCTCTACAGATTCTATGAATGGTTAAAAGGATAATTGAGGAATACTTATTAACAACTGTATGTGCAGAGATTTAATAATTTAGATGAAATGGTCCAATTTTCTGAATGACACAATCTGCTGAAACTCACAAGAAACATACAAGCTAAATAGGACTATATCTATGAAATAAATGGAATAATTAATTAGCATTTCAAAACAGAAAGCACCAAACCCATACAGATTCACTGGCGAATTCTACCAAATGTTTAAGGAAGAATTTATACCAATTATTTATAGTCTCTTTTGGAAGTTAGAAGAGGGCATACTTTCTACTGCATTCTGTGAGGACAGTATCATCCAAACACCAAAACCAAACACATTGCAAGTAAATGACATTTCCTCCAAAGATGAAATTCATATGGCAAACAGCCATAAGAAAAGACACTCCACATCCTATAACATGTACTATACAATCTAGCAATCATGTTCTTTGGATTTATCTAGAGGAGCTGAAACTTATGTCCACACAAAAATTTGCATGTTTAAAAGTGGATGTTTACAACTCCTTTTATCATTAACTGCTGAAAGTTGGAAGCAACCAAAATGTTTTTCAGTAGGTGAATGGATAAATAAACTGTAGTTCACCTAGAAAAGTGAATACTTTTCAGTTATAATTAGAAATGAGATACCAAGTCATGAAAATACACAGAGGAAACTTAAATGTGTATGATTAAGTGAAAGAAGATAATCTTAAAAGGCTACATACTGTATGATTCCACCTGTATGACATTCCAAAAGGCAAATATGTGCAATCAGTGAAAAGCTGAGTGACAGCCTGTGGTTAGGAAGGCAAGAGGTGATGACAAACTGAAATGACAATGAAGCAATCACAGTTCAGGCAAACAAAAATGCCACTGGATGTCTATTTAGTTTCTGGTCTCAAAACTGTCTCTGCACCACTGAAACTTGAAGCTTCTTTGAACTGGACCAGATCCAAGGATACTACCAGCCCTATTCAGAATAACACCTGCCAGCTCCAACATTATGGCTGCAAGGACTACCCCTGTAATTGTGGAATCATTTCAGAATCCAGTCAATACTTACTGAACACCCTTGCTTCTTGCAAGTTCCAATCATAATTCTTGGCAAATAGCTCATGTAACTAACTGTAACCTTGCTGTTTTTGCCTTTACAGGCCTCTCCCATTTCATAGTTCAATAGATTACAATTCAAGTGCTTCTTGAATCTGTGCCTCCCAGGCTGCTGTCCTAACAAACCCCAAATAAACATCCTTTTGTTTCCATCAGACCACCCTGATAGCGCAGTTGGTAAAGAATCCACCTGCATTGCAGGAGACCCCAGTTCGTTTACTGGGTTGGGGAGATCCCCTGGAGAAGGGACAGGTGACCCATTCCAGTATCCTTGGGCTTCCCTTGTGGCTTAGTTGGTAAAGAATCCACCTGCAGTGCTGGAGACCTGGGTTCGATCTCTGGGTTAAGGAAGATCCCCTAGAGAAGGGAAAGGCTACCCACTTCCGTATTCTGGCCTGGAGAATTCCATGGACAGTCTGTGGGGTCGCAAAGAGTCGGACACAACTGAGCGACTTTCACTTTCCATTTCTAAAATTTTGGTTAACCCAGGTATGAAGACAAGTAGAACACTGGGAACTTTTTTTTTAAGTTTTTAATTGTAGGATGATTGTTTCACAATATGTTTTGGTTTCTGCTGTACAACAATGTGAATCAGTTATAGGTACACATATATCCCCTCCCTTTTCTGCCTCCCTCCCACCACCACCTCCGGACCAAAATATTAACGCTAGAATAGTATGCAGAAGAAAAAGAAATTCTCCAAGGAAAAATACAACCAAGTTTATTCAGTTTTAAGAAGTACAATTTTGTGTTTTCAGAAATGAATTTGAATGCTAAACATACTATTACAAAGAAACTTAAAGGACAGGAAAAAATCATGATGAACTTATTTACAACCTACATATATACAGGTTGTATATATATGTAAATATATATAAACTTTGGAAAGAGTTTGATAATACTGATTCCCCAGAGGGCTGAACAATTTAAGCCAAATGGTCAAATGGTCAAGGCTTGCAATCAACCCTCTGGAGAGAAACAATCAATAGCCCAGCTTCTACCTATAAAACTGTAACTTCAATTAACATGATTCTGTTCACAGAAAGGAATGGATAAAAACAAATACTTCATTTAACAGCATGGGTTTTGTTTACATCTAAGCTGACAACAAGTGTGTAACTAAGATAATATTTATAATTCCTTTTTAATTTCCATCACTGATGTACAATTCCCTAGGTTCTTCTCCCCTCCAGAAAATAATTGACTAGTGAGCGATTATCTTTTTTCCTAACAATTCACATTTTGGGTTCCAGTTTGCTAATAAGATATGTACCATTCTTACCAACCTGTAAAGAGGCTTTCAGGGGTATCACGTATTAAATTTCAGGTATACTTCTATCTTTCCAAAGAAAAAAATTAATGTTAGAGATTATATTTCTTAGAAAATCTCAACAAATATCTTTTATATTTTACAGGAGGCACAATTTGCATATGTAGGGACATTTATCATAGAGACACCCCTGTGTTATATTTCAATACATTTAAAATTAATTACTGGAGCTTAAATAAATATTTACACTCTGCCTTAAAAATCTTGATGTGATTTTTTCTGACTTATATTCTTGGAAATTACTCTTTTGCTTGTTTCAGTCTTGCAGAAAGATTTCCTTAAGTCCTCAAGTATTCTTGTATGTGTCTGATAGGAGTTTTGAGAAAAGATTGTTAATAGTTTTATCTCTGCCACATATGAATTCATATTAACTTCAAAGGAAGCCAGTTTACATATGGAAGAAATAAGTATGCAGAGGGAGCAGAAATCAGCCCCTCGGAACTCAGATAAATGGTAACTTTTCAAGTTAATTCTGAACCACAAAATCTAGTTAAGTTGTGGTATATCAAATACAGAGAAGAAGAAAATCTGCATCACATATATATATTTCTTCTTCTAGCTACAACTACATCTGCTAGAAATTGCCATTATAGCACCTTAGAGAGGATTTATTCAACAACAGTACTAATCTCCATGGAAATTTAATAAAAGTCTATCTTATCTTTGTTGTCAGGTAGCCTTCTTATTCAGCCTCTAGGTCCTTTCAAACTGACACTTTTTAGCTCATTCTTAACTATGCAAGAAAACCAAAATCTATTGAATACCTACTTAGTAGTAGGGCAGTGAGCAGCACTTGAAGAGTCCTAAAGCAACATTAGCTGAATGGTAATCGAATAAACAAATGAATGAACAAAGAGAAAGCTTTTTACTTTGAGAGTGCTAATGACAAGACAAAGATCAATCAGCCAGAAATCTATCTGCAGAGTTTATAGCCTGGCAGACTAGATGTGAACACCCCTGGCTGATTCATGTCAATGTATGGCAAAAACCACTTCAATATTGGAAAGTAATTAGCTTCCAATTAAAACAAATAAATTTAAAAAACGGATTTGCTCTAGATAGAAACCTTGGGAAGTTCAGAGAAGAGAGAGCTTACTTCGAGTTCTGAGGTTCAAAGAAGACTTCATGGAAGGTACGGAATTTAAGATTAGCTTTGCTGTTGACAAGATTCAGGCTATGTGGAAAGAGAATAAATAGAATGTGGTGCAATGAGAAGACCATGAAGAAAATCAGGGAAGTCAGGATGAATAGAAAAGAAATTTCAAATAAATGATTCAGTTTGGCCAGAGCACAGGGTGGCCATGAGAATCAAGAGAAATAAAATAAAGGTAAATATTTATCCACAGATAAATAAGATTATGTCTTACACATTATACTGAAGGGTGGAATTTTCTTATGTAATCAACAGAGAACACTCAAAATTTGAGGGTTGATAGATGGAGACTGACAAAAAAGAAGCTTCTATTGCTATGAGGTTTGTATTTTAAGTAAGGGGTATTTTAATGTAACATCTAATTGTGAACTACAAAATTTGTTAAGGAAACTCTCAATTTACTGCCATTTCCTAGCAAGAGGCAAGATGAAGAGAGAAGAAGGGAAAAAAAAAATCTAAAAGTCAAGTGATCAGGACTCTGACTTAATCTCAGTTCTGGGACACTGAATAAGTGAACAGAATCACTCTGGACCGCAAAACAGAACTTATAAATTAAGGCATTAAGCAATAACCCCCTTTTTCTCAATAACAGATGCAATTTTCAAAATTCTATCGTTATTTAAAACATCTTCTTGCTTTGACTCTGACGTTTGTCAAAAGTTACTGTAGAAATTCTGAGACAGATCGTGAAATATACCAAGGTTAACTAGGAACTTTAGGATCCTTATTTTTGCATTCTATTTAGTTCATATTGATGAAGTTTTAAACAATATATCTTATATCTCTACTTACAATCAGATAATCTTAAACAATACCCTAAGCATTGAATGGCTGATATTTTAAAATGCTGTTTAAAATAAAATTTTATATAAGTATATGTTAATATACATATATACATTTTATGCCTTCACATACATTCCTTTATGCAAATATAGTTTGCTTATAGTATTGGAAGAATGTTACAGTGGACTTTTTTTCTCTATGGACTTTTTCTGACAAAAAATAAAACTAAACAAAATATATACACACATACATATAACTGATCCTTGAAGAGTTGTTCAATAAATAAATTGGAAAAAAATGTGAAAATATGAAAAAACTCAGACTAAGTATGTCATGAACATATAAAATATATGTAAGCAAATACTAGTCTTCTCATGCAGATATAAGGCGACTGATGCTAAAAATAAAATCAATGATGTGTTAGTTTTCTCACTGGTTTACATTTTCGTTTTCAAATAATTATACTTACTATATAACATGTCTCTCTCTTGTAATTGGAGAAAACGCCCATCAGCTTATCACCAAAGAGGAAGAGGTGTAAAACACGTTAATATTGTTTCCAATACTGTATATGAATATGGTTGTAATCAGTCAGTTCAGTCGCTGAGTTGTGTCCAACTCTTTGAGATCCCATGGACTGCAGCAGGCCAGGCTTTCCTGTCCATCACCAACTCCTGGGGCTCATTCAAACTCATGTGCGTTAAGTCAGAGATGCCATCCAGTCATCTCATCTTCTGTCGTCCTCTTCTCCATCTGCTTTCAATCATTCCCAGCATGAGGGTCTTTTCAAATGAATCAGTTCTTCACATCAGGTGGCCAAAGTATTGGAGTTTCAGCTTCAGCGTCAGTCCTTCCAATGAATATTCAGGACTGATTTCATTTAGGATGGACTGGTTGGATCTCCTTGCAGTCCAAGGGACTCTCAAGTCTTCTCCAACACCACAGTTCAAAAGCATCAATTCTTCAGCACTCAGCTTGCTTTATAGTCCAATTCTCCCATCCATATATGGCTACTGGAAAAACCATAGCCTTGACCAGAAAGATCTCTGTCAGCAAAGTAATGTCTCTGCTTTTTAATGTGCTGTCTAGGTTGGTCATAGCTTTCCTTCCAAGGAGCAAGCGTCTTTAAATTCATATCTGCAGTCACCATCTGCAGTGATTTTGGAGCCTCAAAAAATAAAGTCTCTCACTGCTTCCATCGTTTCTTCATCCATTTGCCGTGAAGGATGGCACCAGATGCCATGATCTTAGTTTCTGAATGTTGAGTTTTAAGCCAGCTTTTTCACGCTCCTCTTTTACTTTCATCAAGAGTTCGTTAGTTCTTCATTTTCTGCCATAAGGGTGGTATCATCTGCATATCTGAGTTTATTGATATTTCTCCCAGCAGTCTTGATTCCAGCTTATACTTCATCCAGCCTGGCATTTCACATGATGTACTCTGCATATAAGTTAAATAAGCAGGGTGACAACATACAGCCTTGACGTACTCTTTTCCCAATTTGGAACCAGTCTGTTGTTCCATATCCTGTTCTATCTGTTGCTTCTTGACCTGCATACAGATTTCTCAGGAGGCAGGTCAGGTGGTCTGGTATTCCCATCTCTTGAAGAATTTTCCACAGTTTGTTGTGATCCAAACAGTCAAGGCTTTGGCATAGTCAATAAAGCAGAAGCAGATGTTTTTCTAGAACTCTCTTGCTTTTTCGATGATCCAGTGGATGTTGGAAATTTGATCTCTGGTTCCTCTGCCTTTTCTAAATCCAGCTTGAACATCTGGAAGTTCACGGTTGATGTACTGTTGAAGTCTGCCTTGGAGATCTTTAAACATTACTTTACTAGCCTGTGAGATGAGTGCAATTGTGCAGTGGTTTGAACATCCTCTGCATTGCCTTTCTTTGAGATTGGCATGAAAACTGACCTTTTCAAGTCCTGTGGCCACTGCTGTATTTTCCAGCTTTCATGGCGTATTAAGTGCAGCACTTTAATAGCATCATCTTTTAGGATTTGAAATAGTTCAGCTGGAATTCCATCACCTCCTCTAGCTTTGTTTATGATGATGCTTCCAAAGGCTCACTTGACTTCACATTCCAGGATGTCTGGCTCCAGGTGAGTGATCATACCATCGTGGTTATCTGGGTCATGAAGATCTTTTTTGTACAGTTCTTCTGTGTATTCTTGCCACCTCTTCTTAATATCTTCTGCTTTTGTTAGGTCCATACCATTTCTGTCCTTTATTGTGCCCATCTTTCTATGAAAATTTCCCTTGGTATCTCTAATTTTCTTGAAGAGATCTCTAGTCTTTCCCATTCTATTGTTTTCCTCTATTTCTTTGCACTGATCGCTGAGGGAGGCTTTCTTTTCTCTCCTTGCTATTCTTTGGAACTCTGCATTCAGATAGGTATATCTTTCCTTTTCTCCTTTGCCCTTAGCTTCTCTTCTTTTCTCAGTTATTTGTAAGGCCTCCTCAGACAACATTATAATAATAACAATGATTGTAAAACTGTATGTGATAAACGTGTTATGATACGTACATGTATAAGCTAAGTTACCATGAAGCAATTAAATCAATTACAATAGGCTACCATAAACCAACTACATTGCTGATTCTTTGTTATCAATGCATGAATTTTTATAACTGCAAATAAATATAAATGTATTTTTCAATTTCCTTTTTCTTTTTTCATGTTGAGTGTGATACATACAGCATCTATTGTTTTGTATTGTATAAGATCCTACTAATATAGGTTCTGAAAGAGAATTCATCTTGTAAAGAGACAAAAAAAATTTGTGGTGTCACTAGTTACAGTACAGAACTGTAAGAGCTTATCTCTTATGATTTACCTAACACTTTCTCTGGCTTATTTTATTGTAAGATTATAGTATATAATACATATAACATAGAAAATATATGTTAGCTGACTACTTATGTTATTGGTAAGGGTTCAAGTCAACAATAAACTATTGTTAGTCAGTAAAAGTGCTCAGTCATGTCCGACTCTTTGAGATGCCAGAGACTATACAGTCCATGGAATTCTCCAGGTGGATTCTTTACCAGATGAGCCACAAAGGAAGACCTAGAATACTGGACTGGGTAGCCTATCCCTTCTCCAGCAGAACTTCCTGATCCAGGAATCGAATTAGGGTCTCCAGCATTTCGGGCGGATTCTTTCCCAACTGAGCTTTAGGTAAATTTTGAGGGATTCAAAAATTATAAGCAAATTTCTGGCTGCATGGGAGTCTGTGCCTTTAATCCTGCAACCCTTCTTCAAGGGCCAACTGTATTACGTTTAACAACGTCAGAAATCTTTTTCTTGAGATGTTTTTTATTGATTAGAAGTGATAAATTGAAAATATTTGAGAAATGATCTTTCTCATTTGGCTACTTTTTAGAAATTAGGAGTTGTTTATAATCACCTTGAATGTGTCTGGTTGTCTTCCCAGGTGGCACTAGTGGTAAAGCAACTGCCTGCCAATGCAGGAGACATAAGAGGTTCAGGTTTGATTCCTGGGTTGGAAAGATCCCCTGGAGGAGAGCATGGCAGCCCACTCCAGTATTGTTGCCTGGAGAATCCCATGCACAGAGGAGCCTGGAGGGCTACAGTCCATAGGGTCACCAAGAGTCAGACACAACTGAAGTGCCATACGTGTATGGTTACTTTGTACAGAATCTTTGGTACAGAATTTCTCACGTCAAGTTACAAAATTCTTCGAAACCAATATGAAGACAAAAGGGCCCTTAGGATGACACTTGATTGCATATATCTTAGCGAGCCCACACATTAGTTTGTAATAACAGAACAGCTTCTTCACTTAGAATACTCATGATCTGAATCTTCAGGGCAGTTCACCTAAAAACCGTCATTGCTCTATGGCTCTCTTAAATGCCTGATACCTACTTACGGACATCTTCAGTGTTGAAGAGTTTTCAAGAATCAAGAAGCCATCCTCCTTTGCTTCATTTACCATTTTGAGTAACAAGTTATTTTCAGTGCTATTCTGATACTTAAATCTCATTAAAAAACACTATATATTACATTTTTATCTTAATTTCCCCTTTCTTAACAGAATGAGTAAAATAACTTCGGACTGCAGAACTCTCAAAGGTTCAATTTTCTGTTATTCTTTCTCATGTCAGCTCAGGGACATACACCGAACAAATCCCTGAATCTCTCAGGTACTCTGTTTTTTAAACTGTGAAATGGGCATAGTGAGCTTGACTTGCTTCCAAAGTACCTCCTGTGCAATTCACTTATTCATTATGATCCATTAAACTTCACTTCCAAAATATAACACATCATAAAAATGCAAAATATTATTATTAAATATTCAGAGTGTGTTTTTTCCCTCTGACTTTATTATCATGCTGCTCAAACAGATGCTAATAATGTAAACTCTGTGGGAAACAATTTCAATTATTCATGGCAATAATGTCTATAATGTGTTGTTGGTGGATATGCTGGGCAACGCATTTTCACCTATTCAGTGTGATGGCTTCTGACAAAACTTCCCTCTTCAGGTAATATGAAATGTGATGCTTTAGGCAGCTATTTCTTTTAACAGCTCTCTATCTGATATACAACTTTATAGGAAAGTTTCTGCAATCTATGTCAAACTTCTTGTCTTCAGGGAAGCCAATTCACCTACATTAAACCTTCATATTCTCAAATGAATGGGAAAGACTGGAAGGTGAGTGGGCTGTGCAGAGAAGGAAAAAGAAAGCGGCATAAATCAAGAGAGATAAGTCAAACATATCCTAACAGGGATGAACACAGAAAGCCATACCAAGGAAATGAAATATGCACTAAATTGGCAATTTATTACTTCCAGAAAGAACCTTCTGAATTATGAAATTGTCAACAAAAAACTGGCATTAGGAATATGCCATATGTTTTACATAAAAGTGAAGATGTTATGAATAATCAAAGTGGGGCTGAAAATAGAAAGATGATTAATGAATGAGTAAATGTGCATATAAATACAAACTTCGTATACCTGGAAAATCATTTGTGAAATCCTTCATAATTTAGTATTTCCTAGATAAGTATTGTTGATTATATGTGTGAAAACATTAATTTTACCAGAAATACTCTTGTGGTAAATATATTTCACTGGGCACAGAGATCCTTATTTGTAGAGTGATCCCAGGCTTCTACTGTAATACATACTTGGAAGGTCATGAGTAAGACAGTTAATCATGTACTTTGGTGAAAGATTCAAGGAGTCAAAGGTGTTGACTGCTTCAAGTATTTCCTTAAGGCTCACCATTTGGAAGACACTTTTAAAAGAAATCCCAATTTTAATACCATTCCTTTGAATAAAGACAGAGCTGTTGACTCCAAAACTCACTGCTCTTTCACAAACTGCTATTAAGAGCCACTTAGAAGATAGTGGTTATCCAGACTGATTCAGTGATTTTGCTTCTTAGAATTATAAACAAAAATTTATGTAACAAGCTGTTTATAGCAAGATGATTTATCATGGTAAATTCAGGAAGTATTCAGGGTTTTAGGACAGCTAATGAGAATATTATGCAACTGTAAATTCAACAACTATGAAACCATGAATAACTACTGAAAGTAATAATTTTAAAATAATACATATACTTTAAAAATTGTAAACATTCAAGTATTACAATAAAAAATAATGAAGTAAAACTAGATTCTGTTTAGAAATTATAAAACTATGAATAGATTTCAGCTTCTGTGATGTTTTAGTTTTAATTCTTGTGTTTCACGGAAAATGAAATCAAAGCATTAAGGACTTACTGAAGCCGTCAGTACACTGGAGTAAACACATTTTATTATTTAAGATAGATGTGTTCGATTGCAGAGCAGAAAAAATAGAACAGCTAATTATATACTGAGCACTGAGTGTGTGCCAGACACAAAACTGATCTAAATTTGTACCTCATTTAACTTTCACAACACATTTAAAAGATAGTTGCTGGTCCTCTCCCTTATATATAAGAAAATTAATAGTAAAAGACCCAAAACAACACGCTTGATGTCCCAGAAGTAGCAGAAGAGAGATAAAAACTAACTCTGACTCATGTATTTTCCATATCATCCACATTGTCTCTATTCAGATATGTGGGAATGCCTGGGAAGTGTAATTTTAACTGGGATATGCAGGGGAATTTTGGCCAGATGGTCAGTTGAGGAGCAAGATGAGTCATGGAACCACCAAATCTTGGAAGGGGAAGTGATAGGATAAAGAGGTGATGCCAAAGGTACTTGTTTACTAACTCAGAATTATATATTTGTTACAATGATTTCACATCTTTACTTGCTGTCACTGCGAAATAAAATACCCAATATTATACAAAATTAAAGTAGGCATTTTAATTCACAAGTAGCTTGATTCATCTGGGACCCCTCTTCTCTCCTGGGAAGAAAAGTGCATCAAGTTCAAATTAATTATACTAGCTGGTGTCTCAAAGGGAACATTTGACATAATACCTGCTGATATTTTAGGGCTGATTACTTGGCAATACAAGGGTATAGGAAATCAAAAAAGGGACAAAATGAAGTTGTACAAGATAGGAATATAGTCTCTAAAAGTGAAGGTTTGCAGATACTTAGGACTCCACATTACACAATTACAAAATATTCTCCAGAGAGAATAATCTATTAAAGATTCTCTTCACTGAATTAACAAAAAATATTAGGTACATTGGTACCATTAAATCCCCTTCCCTGATCTCCCTGGAAATGGGAAACGTCATCCTTCCTGAGTGTAGGAATGACAAAAGGAGAAAAATGGAAAAAAAAAAAAAAACAAAAAACCCTGGAAAGGTTTGCAACACTGAGAGTCATCAAAATGAGCCAAAATGTTCCCTGGTGAGAGAGAATAGGTGCTTGACCTGATGAGACACATATGCGAGTCAGACCATCCAGAGGTCACCTGACCACACTTGTCATGCCTGAGGCATCTGTTCATCAGGCTGGTGTAACCCCAAGATCTGGCATCCTCTAGAGACACAGGAGTGAAGGGACCCTGGTGCCTAGGGAGGATTTCTCAAGTTACAGTAAACAGGTACTACTTTGAATTGCCATCAATCAAGGCAAGACTACGAGTTTCATCAACCTCCTCAAGGCTTCTGAGTGTTTCCTTAGCTCACTCTTTCTTCAAGGTGCCTTCAAGCAGCACTATGAAGTAAGACCGGATGAATGAAAACATATCCAAATCACATCACCAATAAAAGCATCATAGTTACATAGGTATACATACAGAGATAAACATGATTGTAAAAAGTAGTGTCTAAAAGCAAAATAGTGTTTTCAAGTACACTAATTAAGCCCTTATTTATGATTCTCTTTTGGAGGATAGCCATTTAAACCTTGTAAATACCCTATATGTTAATTTTAATTATATGTCTTAATATATTGCTCAATTTTGTATGAATGGAGGCAAATTTTTTTTTATAAAAGATTTTGTGAAATTCAAGTATTACATGAATATCTTGGAGATGATAATGAAATAGGACAACTTAATTAGCAAATATTTTTAACTGGGACAAGAGGATAATTAATCATTTGTATTCATCTTCCCTTCTTGTACAGCCTGGAAGGATTATAGCCAAGATGCATACCCATAAAGGTTATATGGCATTGAGCCACTGTTTAAGAAACACTATATACCTGTGAACATTCTAGTTCAGCTTCATAATAGATTGTTTTTAAACTTCTCCATATTTCAAATCCTAAAAGATGATGCTATTAAAGTGCTGCACTCAATATGCCAGCAAATTTGGAAAACTCAGCAGTGGCCACAGGACTGGAAAAGGTCAATTTTCATTCCAATCCCAAAGAAAGGCAATGGCAAAGAATGTTCAAACTACTGCACAAATGCACTTATCTCACATGCTAGCAAAGTAATTCTCAAAATTCTCCAAGCCAGGCTTCAATAGCATGTGAACCATGAACTACTAGATGTTCAAGCTGGATTTAGAAAAGGCAGAGGAACCAGAAACCAAATTGCTATCATCTGTTGGATCATCAAAAAAGCAGGAGAATTCCCGAAAAGCATCTACTTCTGCTTTATTGACTACAGCAAAGCCTTTGACTGTGTGGATCACAAAAAACTGTGGAAAATTCTTAAAAGAGATGGGAATACCAGACCCCTTACCTGCCTGCTGAGAAATCTGTATGCAGGTCAAGAAGCAACAGACAGAATTGGACATGGAACAACAGACTAGTTCCAAATTGGGAAAGGAGTATATCAAGGCTGTATATTGTCACCCTGCTTATTTAATTTACATGCAGAGTACATCATGCAAAATGCCAGACTGGATGAAGCACAAGCTAGAATTTAGATTGCCAGGAGAATTATCAATAACCTCAGATGTACAGATGATATCATCCTTATGACAGAAAGCGAAGAACTATAGAACCTCTTGATGAAAGTGAAAGAGGAGAGTGAAAAAGTAGGTTTAAAACTCAACATTCACAAAACTAAGATCATGGCATCTGGTCCCATCACATCATGGTGAATAGAAGGGGAAACAATGAAAACAATGACAGACTTTATTTTGGGGGCTCCAAAATCACTGCAGATGGTGACTGCAGCCATGAAATTAAAAGACGCTTGCTCCTTGGGAGAAAACCTGTGACCAACCTAGACAGCATATTAAAAAGCAGAGACATTACTTTGCCAACAAAGGTCTGTGCAATCAAAGCTATGGTTTTTCCAGTGGTCATGTATGGATGTGAAAGTAGAACTATAAAGCAAGCTGAGTGCTCAAGAATTGATGCTTTTGAACTATGGTGTTGGAGAAGACTCTTGAGAGTCCCTTGGACAGCAAGGAGATCAAACCAGTCCATTCTAAAGGAGATCAGTCCTGGGTGTTCATTGGAAGGACTGATGCTGAAGCTGAAACTCCAATACTTTGGCCACCTGATGTGAAGAATTGACTTATTGGAAAAGACCCTGATGCTGGGAAAGATTGAAGGCAGGAGGAGATGAGGATGACAGAGGATGAGATGGTTGGATGGCATTACCAACTCGACGGACATGTGTTTGAGCAAGCTCCAGGAGTTGGTGAAGGACACGGAAGCATGGCGTGTTGCAGTCCATGGGGTCACAAAGAGTCAGCCGCAACTGTACTGAACTGAAACTTCTCTAACTTCCTTCACAGTTTCAACTATGATCTTATTTCATGGGCAAGTGCATAGGTTGCTTCAGGGAAAGTTTGATTGAATATATCTACCGTGCTTCTTTTTTTTTTTTTTTTTTAATATGACCATTTAGAGAGAAAGTTTGCCAGCTCTTGTTTCAAGTTTTTTAACTTTTTATTTTATACTGGAGTATAGTTGATGAACAATGTTGTGTTAGGTATACAGACAAGTGATACAGTTATATATACATATATACATATGTGTATATATATATATATATGTATGTATATATACATATGTGCGTATATATATATGTATGTATATATACATATGTGTGTGTGTGTGTGTGTATATATATATATATATATGTATGTATGTATATATACATGTATCTATTCTTTTCAAATTCTTTTCCCATTTAGGTTGTTACATAATATTGAGCATATTTCCCTGTGCTATACAATAGGTCCTTGTTGGTTATCCGCTTTAAATATAGTACTGTGTACATGTCCATCCCAAACTCCCTAACTATCCCTGCTTTTGTTGGTTTAGTTCAGTTTTTCTGCTCAGCAAATCCAAAGATTTAAATGACTTACTTTTTCATTGTGTAGAAAATGCCAGTTACTAGCAATGAATGAGTTGTTGTTGTTGCGTTGTGCTAGTCACTCGGTTGTGTCCGACTCTTTGCGACCCCGTGGACTGTAGCCTGCCAGGCTCCTCTGTTCAAGGGGATTCTCCAGACAAGAATACTGGAGTGTGTTGCTATGTCCTCCTCCAGGGGATCTTCCCAACCTAGGGATCGAACCCAGGTCTCCTGCTCTGCAGGCGGATTCTTTACCCTTTCCATCTGAGCCACAAGGGAAGCCCAAGAATACTGGAGTGGGTAGCCTATCACATTTTCAGGGTATCTTCGTAACCCAGGAATCAACCTGGGGTCTCCTGCATTGCAGGCAGATTCTTTACCAGCTGAGCTACCAAGGAAGGATTGAATGAGTTGAGGTAAAATATGAAGTTCAAAACTTAGAAAAGATGGCCCATTAAAAAGGAGAAGAGAAACTAGTTTCTGACAGGAAGAAACATATTCATTACAATAAAATTTAATCATTTGTGCAAAAGAGATAATAACGAAGTTCAATTAGTTCAAAAGTCTTTTTTTTTTAAATATTATGTTTCAAATTATTGAGGATGTGATAAGAATCATATCTACCTGAATTTATCATATTAATTTATTTTAGCTAGAAATTTGAATTTCTATACTTAATATAGCTATTCTTGATCTTTAAAAAGTAGGCTTGAGTTGAAATCTTCTACGAATGATTTTCTTTGCTGAGTTTTTAGAGTATGGATAAATTTATTTACTGACTGACATAAAAGAGTTACATTATTGGGATGCTAGAAATGCTAGTAGCTCAGCATTGTTTCATAGAAAGAACGTCAGAGGAGATGCAATTAACTGAGCACAGGGTTTAGTCAATTATACATATTTTTGTGTGTGTGTGTACACCTATCTATATAAATATTTAGTGTCTATCGATCTATGTACCAATCAATGAAATTGGCCCATCAATCATTTATTAGAATACTGGTCTGCTTTCCTGTGAGCCAACCCTATCTTTTCAGAGTATATCATAACATGGTAGGGGACACTAAGGCAGTAATGGACTCACCAAAGCTAATGTCTTTTTCATTATCTGGTTCTTTTAATAATTTGAGGTCTCAGTTCTTCTGTTCTTTCTCACCTAAGTCTTTTTGTCCTCTGGGACCTAGGTGTGTTAAAACTAAGGAGATGATGTAATTTATCTTTCATCTTAGGACAAGGACATAACACTCTTCTTTGAGAGTGAGAGAAGACACCTTTAATAACACAACTGGGCAAATGGCATAAATCAGGAGAGACTCAGGAAAAGAGGGATCTATGGCCATGTTGTCAAAGATACACATTTAAAATCCAACAGCATCCTACCATCAGACAGTTTACTTTTATTTACCAAACTTATGACTTCTTGTATGTTTATGGTAGTTTCCCATTTGAAAGATTAGCTAACTTTATGCTAACTTCAGGACAGCCAGTCAATATGGCCTCTGGATTTATAAGTGTTGGCTCTGAGCTCACAGGTGTCATGTTTGGTAATAAGAAATATTTATGAACTTTTCTGTCAAATATGGCAAGTTATTACCTGCAAATAGCCAGATGCACTGTTTAAAGTTTCCAGATGGATCAGTGTTCAGCTGCTGTTGCTATAATTTCATGGTGTGTGCTGTCCTTTCATTCTTGAAAATATTCTCTTCCAGGTGGCAATTTCCTTTCTCATTCCCAAATTACCAAAACATTTCAAGCAAACCAATGAATAGTTTATTATAAAAGTACCTCTGTGATACTAAAAAACTGCATGAAGTAAATACCCCACATACATTTACCATTGGACCCATTTTAGGGCTAAGAACTAAATGAACTGGATCAAAAGTTGGTATTAAAAAACCTGTTTGTCTTATTGATCTTCATCACTATAAGACAATGAAAAATTCGACACTGAAGTTTAATGCCATAATTTTTGGCTGGTTCTTTCCATTTTCAGGTTTCAGCTCAATTAGCATCTCATCAGAGATACGCCCTTAAGCAAAATCTCTGATGTGGTTTCTCCCATACAGTCTCAGAAAATTGACATCACCTTTTAATCTCAAATATAAAATTATTTGTAGTTCCATTGTCATTTATCTTGTTTGATTGTGTATCATTTAATTTAAGACTCACTGAAACTAGAGAATGGGGAGTAGAGGCTGGGACCTGATTTGTTTTGTTCATGAAATATAGTAGGAAATCAGTATGTATGAAATAAATACATGGTTGAATGACTAAATGAATGTGCCACTTTCAGAAATGCAGAACTTGCTTATTTAAAGAGATATGAAGGCAGTGTCATGAAAACTTTATACAGGCATTGTCTCCTTTTGATCCTGTCTTTCCTGTTTTATGTCCATTAAATGTACTATTCGAATAATAAGATTCTGAAAGGTGAGGCTTTCAGATATGTAATCAGGGGTACCTCTCAAACATTCAGTGATTGTAGAAGCCAAACATCAGAATGCAAGCTGTTCCCATGATTCACTTGGAAGGGAATCTGCTGCTACTTTTGACCCAGGCCCCTGACCACAGTTGGTCAGTTGTATCACACAGTTCAAAAAGAAATTCATGTATAGGTCTGCCAGCGGCCTTCACTGTGATATAATGGTGAAATACCAAATAAGGAAGATGGTGATTAAGTGGAAAATTCAAAAGAAGTGGATTACCTGGCTTAAAAGGAACAGTAAACAGTATAAGCCAGTTGACAATGACAGGAAAAGATGAAAAGCAATGACTTTCTGCTGCTGAGAAGTTGACATACTAATCCCTTCGGCAAAAATTCCAAGGATACTTAGAATCTGTCTTGAAGTATGGTTCTCCAGAAGCTCCTGCTCTTTCTCAGAGGCACAAGTGTTTGTCTTTCACTAGGTTTCTCAAAGGCTCGAACCGTGTAATTCTGATGTGTTCTTATTGTAAACTTTCTATTGTTGGAACAACCTGAATAAGTCTGTTTCTCGTAAAAAGAAGAGTATTTTATAATCCCAAGTATTGGGTTGGCCAAAAGATTCATTCAAGTTTTTTCCACAATATCTTACAGAAAAACCCAAACAAACTTTTTGGCCAATTCAATAATATAAATCTCTCCCATTACATTTGGTTTAAAATAATTATTTATGTAGCTGGAATGTCAAAAGTGACCAGTTAAAGACTTTATGGAAAAGCACAATATTCTAAATGAAGTTTTGATAGTGATTGTCAGTATGGTGGGAAAGGCACTACCCAGTCTTAATCTCATGTTGGGGAAGAAAGAAGGTGAAATGTCACTTTCCAGATTCAACCAATGAACCAAGGAGAGCAGTCTCCAATGCCCTTCTTTCTACTTCATTTTCTGCTGTTTCCTTTATTCCTTTCCCTTCCTCTCCCTCTTCATCTCTTCTGATATTTGTTTTTGATCTTTTCTTCCTCTTCTCCCTCCAGCTCTCCCTTTCTAATTCTATCTTATCAGAGTACTGTTACTATTTTATCAGTCAAATAGCATAAGTGATCAGTATTACTGTGTTATGAGTCTTCAGCTCTATTTGCACCAATATTTAACCTAAAAAAAAATGATGATGTAAACAAAGTGTTGTATGCAAGATTTGTTGTAGGACATTAAATATTCAGAAAAGTGACTGTATATAATGGATATGTGTGTTTCATATATGTCCTTACGTGTACCATCAATAACTAAGAATTTTAATTATAAGGGTAATGAAAAGAATTAATGATTATTTATCACAATTGTGCCTTTTGTCTTTGATAGTAGGTCGAAATTTAATGAAATAAACTTACTTGCAAAGAAAGTTACCATGTATCTGATTTCTGTGCTCAGTTGCTTTAGTAGTGTCCAACTCTTTGTAATCCCATGAACTACAGCCTGCCAGGCTCCTCTGTGCATGGGATTTTCCAAGCAAGAATACTGGAGAGGATTATCATTTCCTTCTCCAGGGGATCTTCCCACCCAGGGATTGAACCTGTGTCTCTTCTGTCTCCTGCATTGGTAGGTAGATTCTTTACCACTAGCACCACCTGGGAAGCCCATCTGATTTTTAGACATGCATAAGAAATGTGTAAAGAGAAATACTTCAAAGATGATAGCTACTGTATCTGTGTATTTTGTCAGTATTATGTTATCATTACAACAACATAGTTGCAACATCACAACAAACATAACTTTCAAGTATACCTCTTAGTGGTAAATAACAATAATTAATTTTAAAGTCTTTGACTGTGTGGATCACAACAAACTGTGGAAAATTCTGAAAGAGATGGGAATACCAGACCACCTGACCTGCCTCATGAGAAATCTTTATGCAGGTCAAGAAGCAACAGTTAGAACTGAACATGGAACAATGGACTTGTTCCAAATTGGGAAAGGAGTACGTCAAGGCTGTATATTGTCACCCTGCTTATTTAACTTATATGCAGAGTACATCATGAGAAATGTTGGGCTGGAAAAACACAAGCTGGAATCAAGATTGCCAGGAGAAATATCAACAACCTCAGATACACAGATGACACCACCCTTATGGCAGACAGTGAAGAGGAACTGAAGAGCCTCTTGATGAATGTGAAGGAAGACAGTGAAAAAGCTGGCTTAAAACTCAACATTCAAAAACAAAGATCAATGCACCTGGTCCCATTCCTTCATGGCAAATAGATGGGGAAAAAATTGAGACAGTGATAGACTTTATTTTCTTGGGCTCTAAAATCATGGTGACTGCAGCCATGAAATTAAAAAGACATTTGCTCCTTGGAAGAAAAGCTATGACAAGCATAGACAGCATACTAAAAAGCAGAGACATAAGTTTGCCCACAAAACTCTGTCTAGTCAAAGGTATGGTTTTTCCATTAGTCATGTTCAGATGCAAGATTTGGACCATAAAGAAAGCTGAACACCGAACAACTGATGCTTTCAAATTGCGGTGCTGGAGAAGACTCTCAAAGTCCCTTGGACTGCAAAGAGATCAAACCAGTCAATCTTAAAGGAAATCAACCATGAATATTCACCAGAAGGACTGATGCTGAAGCTCCAATACCTTGACCAACTGATGCGAAGAATTGACTCATTAGACAAGACCCTGATGCTGGGAAAGACTGAGGTCAGGAGAAGGATGAGATTGTTGGATGGCATCAATGATTCGATGGACATAAGTTTGAGGAAACTCTGGGAGACAGTAAAGGACAACAAAGCCTGGCGTGCTGCAGTCCAAGGGCCACAAAGATTTGGACATGAATTAGTGAATGAATAACAACAGCATGTGACTCAAAAATCAATCTAGAATTTTATTTGTGTTATTGAAATAAATAATTCATAAATAATCATTTAAAACTTTTATAGAAAAATGAAACTCAAAGGTTTTATCTTTCAGTTCAGTTCAGTCGCTCAGTCATGTCCAACTCTTTGCCATCCCATGGACTGCAGCATGCCAGGCCTCCCTGTCCATCAGCAATTCCTGGAGTTTACCCAAACTCATGTCCATTGAGTCGGTGATGCCATCCAACCATCTCATCCTCTGTCGTCCCCTTCTCCTCCTGTCCTCTATCTTTCCCTGCATCAGGGTCTTTTCCAATGAGTCAGCTCTTCGCATCAGGTGTCCAAAGTATTGGGAGTTTCAGCTTCAACATTAGTCCTTCCAAAAAACACTCAGGACTGATCTCCTTTAGAATGGACTGTTTGGATCTCCTTGCAGTCCAAGGGACTCTCAAGAGTCTTCTCCAACACCACAGTTCAAAAGCATCAATTCTTTGGTGCTCAGCTTTCTTCACAGTCCAACTCTAACATCCATACATAACTACTGGAAAAACCATAGCTTTGACTAGACAGACCACTGTTGACAAAGTAATGTCTCTGCTTTTTAATAAGCTTTCTAGGTTAGTCATAACTTTTCTCCCAAGGAGTAAGCGTCTTTTAATTTCATGGTTGCAGTCACCATCTGCAGTGATTTTGGAGCCCCCTAAAATAAAGTCTGCCACGGTTTCCACCATTTCCCCATCTATTTCGCATGAAGTGATGGTACCAGATGCCATGATCTTAGTTTTCTGAATGTTGAGTTTTAAGCCAACTTTTTCACTCTCCTCTTTCACTTTCATCAAGAGGCTTTTAGTTCTTCTTTGCTTTTTTCCATAAGAGTGGTGTCATCTGCATATCTGAGGTTATTGATATTTGTCCTGGCAATCTTGATTCTAGCTTGTGTTTCATCCAGCCCAGCATTTCTCATGATATACTCTGCATTGAAGTTAAATAAGCAGGGTGACAATACACAGCCTTGACGTACTCCTTTTCCGATTTGGAACCAGTCTGTTGTTCCATGTCTAGTTCTAACTGTTGCTTCCTGACCTACATAAAGATTTCTCATGAGGCAGGTCAGGTGGTCTGGTATTCTCATCACTTTCAGAATTTTTCACAGTTTATTGTGATCCACACAGTCAAAAGCTTTGGCATAGTGAATAAAGTTTTATCTTTAGGTTAATTAAAACTGGTTTGTTCCATTTCTGGGATAATTAGTGAAACAGAATCCATAAATAAACACAATAGAAGAAATAGTTTTGTTGTCTATTTCCTCCTAAATTCATGGTTAATTCATGAAATATCTTGTCTGCACATGAGATACACAATTCAAGTCATCACAAAAAGGGCCTTATTTTTATCCAATGAAATGGAAAATGAATTGGCCCTCCTTAATTTGTTTCTTTGAGGAAGAGATATTCACTGAATTTTATTGTTTGTACAACAACCATTATTTGCTAAAAATTTTCCAAGTTTCATTTTTCTGTTAGCATTTTGCTGACTAAACCAATCATTTGCAGAAGCAACTGTCAATATAAAAGTTGAGGTAGCATATGACCCAGCAATCCCACTGGTGGGCATACACACCAAGGAAACCAGAATTGAAAGAGACGCGTGTACCCCAATGTTCATCGCAGCACTGTTTACAATAGCCAGGACATGGAAGCAACCTAGATGTCCATCGGCAGACGAATGGATAAGGAAGCTGTGGTACATATACACAATGGAATATTACTCAGCCATTAAAAAATACATTTGAATCGGTTCTACTGAGATGGATGAAACTGGAGCCCATTATACAGGGTGAAGTAAGCCAGAAAGAAAAACACCAATACAGTATACTAATGCATATATATGGAATTTGAAAGATGGTAACGGTAACCCTATATGTGAGACAGAATAAGAGACACAGATGCATAGAACAGTCCTGTGGACTCTGAGGAAGAAGGTGAGGGTGGGACGTTCTGGGACAATAGCATTGAAACATGTATATTATCATATGTGAAACAGAATACCATTCCAGGTTCGATGCATGAGACAAATGCTCAGGGCTGGGGCATTGGGATGACCCAGAGGGATGGGATGGGGAGGGAGGTGGGAGGGGGGTTCAGAATGGGGAACACATGTAAACCCATGGCCGATTCATGTCAATGTATGGCAAAAACCACTACAATATTGTAAAGTAATTAGCCCCCAACTAAAATAAATAAATTTATTAAAAAAAAAAAAGTTGAGGTAGGCTCCATCCCATTTAAACATTTGATTTCAAAGGTTGGATTGGAGTATGCCATTCAGTTAAACTAACAGAAACTTGTGATTCTATGTTCCTTCAATACCAAAACTGTCAGCTCCTTTTAAGGTCAAGTCTTTGTATCTTGTTTTGCCCTCTACAAGCTCTGTCTATCTGCATATCTGTGCTAGGATTGTGTGATAAGCAATCATAGGTATCTGTCTCTGGATTCTTCTAGCCTAGATCATGCCCATATACTCCTTTATTCCTTTGATCCCCCTCCCCACACATCCTTGTAACAAAATGGGATGATCTTAAAAAACACACACACAAATCAAGTATCACTCATTGCTATAAATCCTCCAAAGACTTTTCATTAAAATTAGAATAAGAGACTAAGTCCTTTTATGACATACAAGAACCCACATGACCTACTTCTTATTTCTTTGGTCTCATCCCTTACTAATATTTTCCATGTTCATTCAGCAAACTCCAGTGACATATAGCTGTCCTTTGAGTTTACTAACCATTTTCCTGGATTAGAGTACCTTATACTTTTTGTCCCTTCTGCCTAATGGATGACTCGGAATATTTACTGGCTCCTTCTTATCACTCAGATCTTGGTTCAAATGTTGCTTTTTCAGAATGATCTTCTCTGAATTCCTTATTTAAATCCCAACTATGTCACTCAATTTTATTAGCTCATTTAATTTTCTTTATTGCATATATTGCTCTTTCTAGTTGTCTTATGAGTTTTTGTGTGTGTGCTTGTGTATTGATTTCTCCATTCCCTAACAGAATATATGCTAGATAAGGGCAATTGTTGGTTAGTGTAGAAAAAATGAAAATAAATATAAAAATGAGTTATTTCTCTCATTCTAGGTTTTTTTTTTATTTTTTATTTCTTGCTTTTACTTCTTATATTATCATCAGTTCCTCAGATTCCTTTCTTGGCAATTTCACTTAGGTTTCCAATCTGTGCATTTGACTTTGACACCTCTCTAGTCCATAAGCTCAGCACAGTGTATCCCAGTCAAGAGTAAGCAAATCTTTGGAATATGCCTTAGTGGCCTGGTGACCTAAACAGAAGTGTCCAATTCTTCCACCATCTCCATTCTAATGGTGAAAGAGAACTGATATCTTTGTAATTATTTTTAACCGATCCAAGACAGTACTGCTGCTGCTGCTGCTAAGTCTCTTCAGTCGTGTCCGACTCTGTGCGACCCCATAGATGGCAGCCCACCAGGCTCCCCCATCCCTGGGATTCTCCAGGCAAGAACGCTGGAGTGGGTTGCCATTGCCTTCTCCAAAGCGTGAAAGTGAAAAGTGAAAGTGAAGTCGCTCAGTCGTATCTGACTCTTTGAGACCCCATGGACTGTAGCCTACCGGGCTCCTCCGTCCATGGGATTTTCCAGGCAAGAGTACTGGAGTGATGTGCCACTGCCTTCTCCGAAGACAGTACTAGGTTATATCAAAGTGAATTCTTTTTCCCACATAGGAAATAGGCAGTTATAAACCCTCTGCTGGAGCCAGCCGATAATGGCTTGCAAGAGCCAGTTGTTCAATATTCAGAAATTTTGGGAGCCATTGTTAAACTGACATGGAAGAGTATGAAACTACAGAAATTGGCAACTTGGACATATTAGAGCCTTTTTCTGTTCAGAGATAACAGTTTATCGGCCTACCATCAAATATATTATCCTTTTTATGACTATCTGCAGGTGATTTTCAGGTTTCCCTGATGGCTTAGTGTTAAAGAATCTGCCTGCCAATACAAGAGATGCTGGTTTGATCCCTGGGTATGGAAGATCCCCTCTAGAAGGAAATGGCAACCCACTCCAGCATTCTTGTCTAGCAAATCCCATGGACAGAGGAACCTGGTGGGCTACAGTCCATAGGGTCGCATCAGAGTAGAACATGACTTAGTGACTCAAATCTAGTCTTTTCCTTTTGAAGGATGTAATGAGACATGTTTGTTGAAGACATGTCTAAAGATCACTCACCCTAAAATGTGATCTGTCATCCACACAAAGCTAGAATCACACACAGGACTCACTGTTAAAAACACCTAAACATTCTTAAGCTGATGAGGGTGAGTCAAGATTCACTTTTGTGTTAATCATATAGGACTGAGATTGCCTCTTGCAGCACCATACTCTGACGTGAAGGAATAGAGCAGAGAAAAGGCAATCTAAAACCTGAAAGTGTGCGCCTTTCAGCAAATCCTGGAGCTCAAAGTAACAGGATGAGCGGTCACCTGTGAATCTTCCATGATAATCAGTCTCTTGGGATTTCAACACAGTTAAGCTTTTGGTTCACTCAGTTAGGGGATTTTCTTTGTTCTTTCAGTGTCAGTATGCGCTGGCAATATTGGTGTGAGGGAATCATCGTGGTACCTGACAGCAACAGGAAGAGCTGGAATTTCCTACCTCTTCCCAGGGAGATAGTTGTGAGTTTCAGAAGTGTCAGCCCAGCATTGCTAGTGTTATGAAGAATCGAGGCCAGCTAGCTTGCCATTTCTAGCATTTCTCCTCTTCCTCAAACTGGGGCCTTATGAATCCCACTTTTAATTAAGGACTGCCACGGATTCTGAGTTCCCGGGTAGCTCAGATGGTAAAGCATCTGCCTACAATGCGGGAGACCCGGGTAGGATCCCTGGGTCAGGAAGATCCTCTGGAGAAGGAAATGGCACCCCACTCCAGTACTCTTGCCTGGAAAATCCCATGGACGGAGGAGCGTGGTAGGCTACACTCCATGGGATCGCAAAGAGTTGGACACTACTGAGTGACTTCACTCACTCATGGATGTTGAGGGCTTCCCTGGTGGTTCGGTGGTAAAGAATCCACCTGTCCACGCAAGAGAGGCAGGTTTGATCCCTGGATTGGTCAGATCCCCGTGGAGAAGGAAATGGCAACCCACACTGGCATTCTTGCCTGGGAAATCCAGAGGAGCCTGGTGGACTACAGTCCCTGGGGTCACAAAAAGAGTCGAACATGACTTCGTGACTAAAGAACAATGGTTTCTGAACATTAATTCTTAACCTCCAATATAAGAGACCAAAATGTGCTGGGTCATCCAGCATGTGGCTTCCAGGCTAGTCTCTTACTGTGGCTGCAACTATAACCCAGCATATCACCACAAATGATTAGGGATCTAATCAGAGGGCCTCAGAAACTATCTCGGAAAGTGCAAGCTCCACAGTAGCACAGAAGTTGGATCTTGCTTTTGCACTTCTCCTCTTTACTGGTGACTCATAAAACACTTTTTCCCTTCCATTTTCCCTTTCATCCTATAAGAGGATACAACCTATTCCATCCAAGAAGATGCAACAAAAAACAAAGCCTAAGGCACTGTGATTTTGAGAAGCAACAAGGCCAGTACTATGATGCATGGCTGGCTCTGAGAGCATCATCATTTCAAGCATGCAAAGCTCTCCTCTCCATCCAAATGCAAATACATCTGTAGAAAATCCATGATGGCATGTCTGTTCACCCTTATACACGTAGCACTTCACATGTTCTAATCACACACTACATGCTCCATAAACTTGGTTGTGGAAATAAACAAAAGCATTTCTCAAAAGGGGAGGCGGAGACTTTCCGTTTCTTTTTGAGTAAATTATTTTATTGTCTCTGACATAAAAAAGGAAGTTAATCTCATTAACATGGTTAGAATGCAAATGTATCTGACCTTTCACCTTGAAGTTTCTTTCTTAAAATATGGGCAGATAAAGTGAATATGCTCACCATCTTGCACTCTGACCTGGATAATTGTGGACTTCTCTTCTAGCCCACAAGAATATTTGTCTGACAAAGCCTGGACATTCCCAGAGGAGTGGGTAAGCTTAAATAGGGAGTAAGGACAATCAAACAAAGGGCATAGGTAAAGTGGTGTAACATCTTTGGCCTACATAAGGGTGACTACTTTAATTCTTCAGAAGAAGACTTGGTTTGAAATAACTGGCAACTGGAAATTAATTTACCATACAGCATGGGCCAAAGAAATCAGAACAGAAGAAGGATACAGAACTGATTTTGGTTCCACCTCTATCATTTACTAATCCATATGGAATTAAGTCAATCATATAAATTATGTGGGTATCACTTGTCTCATCTGTAAAACAGGGACCTTAATACCATATTTCTTAAAGAGATTACAGAACAATTCAAAAATCACTCAGTAATGTACTTTAAGATTTTATTCATTTGTTCAAAAATTATTTACCGAGTTTAAAATTTTGTAACAAATCTGCAAACGCTAATGTCAGGTATAGTCATATGGTACTGACAAACATTGTGTGATATGGTACCTATGGTATTATTACTATTGTTGCTGAGAAGTAGAAAGGAACAGTAGAATAGTCTCACCTTAAAGTACCCAGAGTTCTTTTCCCATCTGGAACTTTGAATGTCAGCAGCTAATTGTATCTACAACCCTCACTTTTCCAGTAGTCATGTATGGATCTGAGAGTTGGACTATAAAGAAAGCTGAGCACTGAAGAATTGATGCTTTTGAACTGTGGTGTTGGAGAAGACTCTTGAGAGTCCCTTGGAGGAGATCAAGCCAGTGAATCCTAAAGGAAATCAGTCCTTCATATTCATTGGAGGACTGATGCTGAAGCTGAAACTCCAATACTTTGGCCACCTGAGGTGAAAAAATGACTCATTTGAAAAGACCCTGATGTTGGGAAAGATTGAAGGCAGGAGGAGAAGGAGATAACAGAGGATAAGATGGTTGGAAGGTATCACCTACTCGACGGACATGAATCTGAACAAGCTCCAGAAGTTGGTGATGGACAGGGAAGCTTGGTATGCTGCAGTTCATGGGGTCGCAAAGAGTTGGACATGACTGAGCAACTGAACTGAACTAAACTGACCCTCACTTGACCTCAGGCCAGATAGGAGTTAGGAGCAGCTTCATAAAAGTAACTGCTGCTGCTGCTGCTAAGTCATTTCAGTCGTGTCCGACTCTGTGCAACCCCATAGACGGCAGCCCACCAGGCTCCGCCGTTCCTGGGATTCTCCAGGCAAGAACACTGGAGTTGGTTGCCATTTCCTTCTCCAATGCATGAGAATGAAAAGTGAAAGTGAAGTCGCTAGGGGAAAACAATTGCTTTCTTTTCAAATGTATTGACCTTGTGAACCTCAGTGTGGTTGAACTTGTGAGGAATGATAAGGATGGCAAGATTCAAGAAGGCTTCAGTTTCCCATCTTGTCAAATGAAGTCTATCTTGGCAAATGAAGAATTGTCTATCAATGTAAATATGATTCAATGATTCAGATTTTCCATTTTGAGCCCAAAAGGCAGGGGGATGTGTTCAAACACTGAAGAGATGAGGCAATCACTGTTAATAATTTTTCTAAAGGTTCTGAAAGAAAGTTAAGTTGAAAGTGTCACCACAGAGCATAAAAAATTCCACACCAAAATGGGCCCACAAATTGCCTCAGCTTTTCTCTGACTTGAAGAAATCACCTCCTGCTCTGCATTTGCTTGATCACCTGCCTACACCGTTTGAGTGCAAAACTTGTAATGTTTGATAATGCAAAGAACATAAAGGAATTTTTACACGCCTTGTATCTGAAAACTGAGCTTTACCATGTTTTTGAACGTGAACTGTTCTAAGAGGTTTTTAAGCTTAAAAAAGAAAAAAAAAAAGACAACTATAATTTAAAAATCTGTTTGGATAACTTGCTCCTATGGATGTGAGTGTCTGCCTTTCAGCAAGGCCTGCGTATCTTTAGAGTAAACTCAGAGACAAACAACTACAAAACTGTTCTGCTATCATTTCACACCAAAGTTTTCAATGAATTTCCCAGGGGAAATAAAATGTGTACCTCAATGATCAATCATTAGCCTCTTTTGGCAAAGGTGAACCGAGAGATTTTTGTATTTTAAGGGCCAATGTAGATGAAAGTGCAAAAGTGAAAGTCTTAGTCACTGAGCCATGTCCGACTCTTTGTGACCCCATGGACTGTATCCCACCACACTTCTCTCTCCATGGGATTTTCCAGGCAAGAATACTGGAGTGGGTTGCCATTTCCTTCTCCAGGGAATCTTCTCAACCCAAGGATTGAACCTGGGTCTCCCGCATTACAGGCAGATTCTTTACTGTGCGAGCCACCAGGGAATGAAAGCATACACAAATTTTTCAGTAATATCTTACACACTTGGAGAGAGACAGACATATTTACCTTGGAACTACATTTATTTATTGTGCCAGTAACCAGCTTATTAGAAAGCTCTAACCCTTTGACAGTTGTTCTGAGGACCAGAAACAGTTCTTAGCCAGGCCAGAACTTAATATCAAAAAAAATGTGCCACACCCTATTTTTGAAATCTGCTTCTTGACCTTTAAGATCTCTGAACACAGAGTCCGCCTCAAAATGGACTTAACATACACAAGTCAGTACATGACAGGGATGAGCTTAGAGTAACAACCTTCCTTCCTGTGGGAGTCCCAGATTGCTATCTCTAAGAAACTCCATTACGAAGAACGCAGGAACTCACGCTGGAGGACAAGCACTTTTAAAAGAGTAAGAAATCTGTGTGAAGTAGTCTATAGTCAACATAATATTTCCTCTTCCCTATTCCCTACTTCACTCCTTCTCCTTGCCTCACCATTGATTTATTTTAGTTCTTGTGAAAAGTAAACAAAAAATATAAAGAATGACAGGAATTCAATCCATAATTGAAGCTTGGGATTTAGTAGAGGGTGGAGTTCAGCCACCTGTCACATCCCGGTTTCAAAACAGAATAAAAATTGATTTCTCGGCAATATGTTGTGGAGACAATCTTCTGAACCAAAGGTTAACTTAAAATTCCTTACTTTGCATTTCTTGCTTGTTTTCTGGCTTATTTCTGACTCTTAACTATATTCACCTCCGTCTCCTCTCGGCCTCTCCTTTCTCTCAACATTTATTCTTCTTCATCCCCTACTCCCACTTTTCATACACCAAGTGACTCTGTTTAATTATTAACATGACCCACAAGTTAAAAAGCAAAAGAGACACATCTTTTAATACCGACTACTTGAAAAAAGTCTATCTTTAAAACTGAATATTTTTAACAAGGTTAATTGAAGATCTAAAAAATTTATGAATACTACATACATGTTCTATATGCACATTTTATAAAATTCTAAAATTTTCCATATGTATGTGTGCATGAGTATATATACACATACACACACATATATACATATATATGTACGCACTCATAGGTGTATTATCAGTTTGTGTATATTTACCTGCTTTGCTTTGAATAATTACAAAACTCTAATTACATAATTTTTAGAATTATGGTAGTCATATACACTTCAGATCCCAGTGGTCTACAACAAAATAGAGAATGTAAGTTATACAACTGAGAATAGTGCAGCCAGACACTCTGCTCAAGACAGAGCATTTTGGACAATTTTATCAGCCTCGTCATATGGGAACCTGAGGACTTAGATATCCTAATCCATAGTTTGAACGTAGTCATTTTAAATCAGTTTTATGATATATCTCTGTTCCTCAAGTTCACTGCTGTGGCCAGTCTCTGACCAGGACATATACATATCAGTGATGCCATTTTACTTTCTTGTTTCTGTGTCTAGATATTTGGGAAAAAAAAAGAGAGAGAGAGAGCGGGAGAGAAATGTGTTGTTTTTCAACAATAAGAGAATAAATACAGGATGGGGTGTTATGTTAAAATGTTAGTCTTCAACTCCCAGCCACACCAGTATTTTCCTTTCCTCTATAGTGACTTAGTGACTCTCAGCAAAGCAGATACTCTTGGGACAAAAAGTGTTGTGTATGCAAAAAAAAGTGAATAATTCAGAATGAAGATCTTTTACTAGATCATACACAAGTCACTAAAGTAACTAAAAGTGGGGTGTGGACCTGGTTGAATCTGAAATGATCATCTTATTCTTTGCAGCAATCCAATTACCTTTCATTTGTATCAGCAACTTCCTCCTGCCCTGCCTACATGAATGATTAGGCCCTGCTTTATCTGACTTCCTCTCCCTGAAGGTTTTGAGAATAATAGATTCCTTCCTTGTTTAAAAAAGAAAACAACAAATCCTCTTTATTGTATGTCCCTGAAATATCAGTCATTTCATCTCATCTCAGATTCTGCTTTTTTTTCCCAGATCTTATGCCTGCTTCTCTTTTGCTGACCTTCAACAGAGCTCTATCACAAAGACTGTGGTTTTCTATGAATGACAGTCATTGAAAATTGCTAGAATTGACTCTCATGCTGAAGCTTAAGACTAGTGAAGCCTAATTTTCACTCCTAACTTTTATAGCTCCCCCTGGTACACTTTTGATCTCAGGGCTCTTCAAGCTTCGGAAGGTCATCCTAAGGCCAGGCTACTACATGATTACACGGAGTGGACCAATAATCAACTATTTCCTCTAACCATTTCACTGATTTTCTCCTCTTCAAATCCAATCAGGATGAGAACTTATAAATGCTCCCTAGACTCATCCACTAAACTCACTCAATCAATCTCTTTTTTTCTGAGATTTTTTTCGTTTCCTTCTCTTAGGCAACACTTAATTTGATTCAACTTCCCACTTATTTGAACTCCCTCCTTTTTTTTAAACAGAAGCAAACAGAATATCCTTTCTCAAATCTCCCATTACTTTATAGGAATCCTATTGCTATGTTCACTCATCTTTCTTCATCTTTTAGCAACTGCCATGGTCATATTATTCTCACCTCTACTACAAAGCCATAGGCAGGATGTGCTATGTTTATTTCAGTTTATTTTCTTAGTCTCTTTTCTACATGTGTTGCATAACCATAATTGTTCTCCTCCTAAAGTGTAACCCAACATTTCCAAGTGTTACTTTAATATGACTACTGACCCAAAATCTCTATGAAGAACTGGGACCATTAAATTTTTTCTCTTGTGATTCTTTGTTCTTTTTCTTGTTTCATTGTTAATAACTATCTCTCCAAGTATTAATTAAAATTGTCAAAGTCTTCATGATATTTTATTTTAACCTCATTCTTTCTTGATACCATCTTCCATGTTTCCTTCACATATAAATACACTTAGACCCAAGCACATACATGTGCAAGTCGGTAGACAAGAAGTGATATGCTTTGTTTGTCTTTTGCTTTCGTGCCAATCCATAATAATGAGAAAGTGATGGAAAAAGTGGACAAGGATAATGACAGAAACACTACATTCTAGAACTAAGAATGAGTTTAAGAGGAACAAAATAAAGAGAAATATGACAAAGACCCAACTGGCTGCTTGTCTTATAACAATTTAAATAATAAGAGCTGAAGTTATAAAAAGCACACTGCAATTTGCATCTACTAACATTAGTAGACTATCATGGCTTGTCTTGCTCTGTGACCCAGCTGACCTGACAAAGAGATTATCTACTCTTACACTCAAACTGTAAAGACTGTACATGTACTTGCCTTAAAAATTTTTTGAAGCCAGCGACCTAGAAAAATGAACCAGAAAATTACTGTATATTTCATCCTCATATTTTTATGCATTTAAATAGCTTAAGTCATTTTTCTTTATATAACCTCTTACTTATCATAATCATTTAGTAGAATGACTCTTTCTTTTTCCAATATAGGAATCTATTACCTTTGAAGCTGAATCAGGATTTTGAATCTGCTTGAATACCATGAAATTGGCATCTACCAAATATTGGATCTAGGAAAAGGTTAATAAAATTACTATAAATAATTACTATTTTGTGTATTGCCATAATGTGAATGTCACCCAAATTGTACAGAATTCAGCTTTCAATGAAATTTGTCCCTGCACTTGATTTTGTGTCAGTATTTTCATTTTTAAGGCTTCTCCTCACCTCACATCTACATATATATTGTTTCTTTACACCCTGTGATTCTTCATTTTCCCTCTGACCAGTTTGTCTTCTTTTTCTCAATCTTGTCATTCTGGATTTTTTTCTTTTCACAAGTCCCAAGGCCTGAAATGAAACTGTTATGTTGTTAAAGTGAAAAGGATCGATATCATTGTTGAAGAAAATCCTTGTAATACAGTATTGCAGTATCATTTGTTTGAGATTTTTAATATGCTAGATGCTACCTGAAATTATGATTTTAGAATTAGGAGTGCTATATAATTTAGATATTTTCTCCCCTTTTTCCTCTTTCTATCTCTCATCACATTGGAGGATATAAACACGTGGCCCTAAAAGACCTGATAAATGCAAATATTGTTGGGTCAGACAAAGATGTATGATATTTATGGTGGAAATATGAAATTTACCAAAGAATTCAATGGCAAGAGGTCAAAGTTAAAACAATATAGATTTAGGGAAAGACTTTTGGCATAGAGTAAGGCATTCTTATGTGATAAATTGTCCTGTTTATTCTAATTGGTTTCCATTTTGTCTGTAGTTTGATTGAGCATCAAAAAAATTTAGCACCCCCAGCTCCCATCCTTTAATACAACTGCTAACATAATCATCAAACCAAACATAGTTTCTTAAAGAATATCTGCAACACATGGGTGGCTATGTGTTTTAACTGACATGAAGAGATAAAGGCATAATCTCCAGTCAAAGTGCACAGTACCACTGAAGATATTTTGACAACTCTTAGCTTAATCAGGAGCAGCAGATTTAAACTCTAAGATACTCTCTCATGCTATTAATGATGGCTATCTGATGGGACATGAGAACGTCAAAGCTAATGTTTCATGGATACTTAAACATTTCCCTAAAATCTGCAAGTTACTTAATGTGAAAGAACATTAAATCTGCCTATATACCTATCTACTTACCTACCTATCGACCTGCCTACCTATCTACTATTTATTAATCATCTATCTCCTAATCTCTCCTCTTGTCAAACACCAGAATATACTATACTAGATGATGCTGTGACAACAAATAGCATCTCAGGGGCTCCAAAGGAATATGATTTTTGTCTTCTCTCACGTATGCACATTTTGGACAAATGACAGCTCTGCCCCACATCCTCAAACAAGTGCCAGGCTCACAGAGAAGTCTATGATCTCTAGGTTTACAGCACAAGGACAACAATAACAAAAGGCAAACCACGTTATGGTTTTCAAGCCACCAGCTTAAGAAAGATATTCACACTTCTACTTATGAGTCAAAAAGCCACACGTGAATATAACAGGTTGGGAATAAATCCTCTTTTCTCAGGAAGGTTCACTGTAAAAAATGGCTGCAGAATATGTGGCAAAAAGGAATGGATTCTATCAAACATAAAATATTTTGATGTGTAAGCAATGTGCACTTAGAGTACTCTTTGTATATTTTTTGCCTAATTTTATTGTGGAAAATTTCGAATATACACCCACGTTGAAAGAACTGAGCAGTGAATTCTCATACACACACCACCTACATTCTACTATTAACATTTTATTATACTTATTTTGCTACATATTTATTCATGTATCATCCTTTTTTTCTAACCAAAGTAAACTGCAGACATCAAAATATATTGCAGATATCAGTTCACTTTTCCCCAAATATTTCAGCCTGTACATCATTAATGAGAGTTTAGTATTCATACAGAGTTTTTCAAATAAAATTTACATACAATGAGGTATATGAAAATAAATATTCATTTCCTGAGTTTTTATAGATGCATAAATCTGTGCAACTCAAACCCCTTTTATTATAGAACATTTCTATAGCCCTAAGAATTTCCCTCAAGCCTTATCGAGTCATTCTCAGCTTCCACCCATTTCCAGAAACTAACACTAATTTAATTCATCTTACCTATTCTAACACTTTGCATAAAAGAAATAATAGAGTGATTACCTTTTGTGTAAGGCATATTTTCATTCAGCATACTTTTTTTGATTCATCCAGTATTATATCTATAGGTTAATTGTATGAATATACACAGTTTATTCATTCTCATGTTGATGGACATCTCATCTATGCCTTTTTGTTGTTGTTTTTAATTTATTTTTAATTGGAGGATAATCACTTTACAATATTTTGTTGGTTTTGCCGTACAACAATGTGAATCAGCCATAGGTATACATATATTACTTCCCTCTTGAAACTCCCCCTCCCAAAACCCCTTCCCAATCCTATCCCTGTAGGTAATCACAGAACACCTCGTTAAGCCCCCTGTGTTATTCAGTAACTTTCCACTAGCTATTTTACATGTGGTAATGTACGTTTCAATGCTACTCTTCTCAGTTCATCTGACCTCCTCCTTCCCCTGCTGTGTCCACAAGACTATTCAGCTATTTCTAATATTTTATTTATTAATAAAATGTTGTGAACATTTTTATACAAGTCTTTTGGTGGAAATAAGTTGATATTTCTTTGGGGGTATCCTATGAGGGGGAATCATTGCATCAAATGGTAACTATATGTCTATAAGAAACAACCAAAAAGTTTCCCAAAGTGTTTACATTTTAAATCTCCTCTAGCAGTGTCAGAAATCTGTAGTTAGTCATTAATGGCCTCACTGATATTTTTAAAATTTTACTATTTTAATGTCTGTGAAGTAGGTTCTCACTGTAGTTTTAATTTGCATATCCCAATTGAACATCGTGCTGGGGATAATTTCATGTACTTACTGGCCATTTATAAGTCATTTTTTATGAAATGTCAAATCAAATATTTTGCCAGTTGATTTTAATTGTGTTCTTTTTCTTATTATTACTGATGTGAATTCTAGAAATAGATAATCCGTCAAAACATGCCTTACAAATATTGTCTTGCTGTATGTGGCTTACATTTCATTTTCTTAAAGTCTTTTAGGAGTAAAAAGCTTACGTTTTGATGAGTCACGCTTACCACTTTTTCTTTTAAGTTTACTGCTTTTTGTGTCATACCAACAATCTCTATCTGTCTCTAGGTTGTGAAGCTATCTTCTATATTTCCTTCTAGAAGCTTTATACTTAGTGAATTTAATTTAGATCCATAATAAACTTCTTATGTTTCATGTTTGGTTTCAAGTGATTTCATGGTTCTTTTTTTTTTTTTTTTCAAACAAAAGTCTAGTTTTACAAACTAACTCATTTACAAAACAAAACAAAAAATCAGCTTATGCTTACCAAGGGGGTGGGGGGGGATAAATTGGGAAACTGGGATTCACATATACACACTACTATACATAAAGTAGATAACTAGTAAGAACCTAATGTACAGCACAAGGAATTCTACACAATACTCTGTAGTGATCTATATGGGAAAAGATTCTTAAAAGAGTAGATACATGTATAACTGATGTACTTTGCTTTAGGGCAGAAGCTAATACAACATTGTAAATCAACTGTACTCTAATAATAATTAAATTTTTAAAAACCTGAAATCATCACTGCTAAGTAAATTTTCACAAACTAAAAAAAAACAATCTAGTGTTCATAGCACTAGTTGTTAGAACACCGTTTCCCTCCAGCAAGGTAGTACCCTTTTGAAAATCAACTGGCCATATATATGTGAGCTTGTATTTTCATTCTCTATCTTTATACCAATACTATATTGCCTTGAAATGTAGTTTTCATTTAAGTACTGAAATAAAGCAGTGTGTGTCCTCCATATGTGTTTTTATTTTTCAAATTTACCTGGCTCTTCTAAGTTCTTTGCACTTCTAACTTAAGCTTTAAAATCAATCTTTTGATTTCTACCGAAAGAAAACAAAAATCTTTCTGTGATTTTGGTTAAAACTGTGCTAATACTATGAATTTGAGGAGAAAGGACAGTGTGACAGATTAAAGATAGCCACAAAATTTTTACTCCTCCTCCTGTTGAGAGAGAGTTTCTCCCCTTTAATCTAGGGCTGGCATAAGCAATAGAATATGGAAGCAGTGACTCAGTGCGGTTTCTGTAGTTGGGTCACAAAACTTTCATGAATTCTACCTGAAGCCTGAGTTTCCACCTAAGGTGTCTATCTGATCACTTTGGGAGAGCCAGCTGGATATCTTGACCTTATTCCCAATCTTAGGGTAAAAATGTTCAATATTTTTCCATAGCATAATACAAGATACAGGATTGTCATATATGCTGTTTATTGTGCTTGGATGGATGATTGCTCCCCTCGCCAAGATGTCTAAATTCTAATTCCTGTGACCTGCAAATATATTATCTACACGGTAAGTGAGATTCCAAATATGAGTATAGATTTTCAGATGTGTAGATCATCCTGGATTATCCAGGGGGTCCAATGCAATAAACAAGAGTCTTCATAAGAGGGAATTGGGAGAGCAAGGATAGGAAATGGATATACAGGGACAGAAGCAGAGGTTGAAGTGATGCACTCTTAAAATGGAAGAAAGAACCATAAGCTAAGGAATGCAGGCAGCCCTTAGAAAATGGAAAAAGACTAAAGAGCCTCTGAAGTATCCAGAAAACAATGCAGCCCTATGACACCTTGATTTTAGATTTCAGACTTTCAAATTTGTAGAAGATAATATTTTACTATTTTAAGCCGATAAATTTGTGGTAATTGGTTTCAGGTGCAATGAGGAAATAATTCCAGATTTAGAAATAAAAATGTTACTGCAAGAATAATATTAAATCCAAATGGTACAAGTGAGCATTGTCTTATTCTCAGTTTTAGGGAGAAAGTTCTTAACATTTCACCATTAAGCATAATGAAAGATGTAGGCTTTTCATATACATACATATACACCTTTTATCAAAATTGCAAGGAGAAATATCAACAACCTCAGATATGCATATGATACCACCCTAATGGCAGAAAGCAAAGAGAAACTAAAGAGCCTCTTGAAGGTGAAAGAGGACAGTGAAAAAGCTGTCTTAAAAAATATTCAAAAAAACTAAGATCATAGCATTCAGTCCCATCACATCATGGCAAATAGATGGGGGAAAAATGGAAACAGTGACAGATTTTATTTTCTTGGGCTCCAAAATCACTGCAGACCATGATTTCAGCCATGAAAGTAAAAGAGGCTTGTTCCCTTGGAAGAAAAGCTATGACAAACCTAGACAGGGTATTGAAAAGCAAAGGCATCACTTTGCCGACAAAGGTCCATATAGTCACAGCTATGGTTTTTCCAGTAGTCGTGTGTAAGATGTGCGAGTTGGACTATAAAGAAGTCTGAGCACCAAAGAATTGATGCTTTTGAACTGTGGAGCTGGAGAAGACTCTTGAGAATCCATTTGTAGTGCAAGGAGATCAAACCAGTCAATCTTAAAGAAAATCAACCCTGAATATTCATTGGAAGGACTGATGCTGAAGCTCAAATACTTTGGCCACCTGATGTGAAGAGCAGACTCATTGGAAAAGACCATGATGCTGGGAAATATTGAAGGCAGGAGAAGAAGGGGTGACAGAGGATGCACAACAATGGATCAAGTTTAGGATGTTTCTTTCTGCATCTATTGAGATGATAACATGAATTGTATCTTTGGTTTATATAAATTCCATTGATTGAGTTTTGAATTGTATTTGGGATACATGCTTATAAATTGTAATAGTGTTCATTTCTTTTTTCTTTTCATAAGGTCCTTTACCTGGGTTCGATCCCTGGGTTGGGAAGATCCCCTGGAGAAGGGAAAAGCTACCCATTCCAGTATTCTAGCCTGGAGAATTCCATGGACAGTCCATGGGGTCGCAAAGAGTCAGACACAACCGAGTGACTTTCACTTCACATAGGCCTTTTCAAATTTTTATTTCTGTGTGTAAATATGAAATGTAATTCTTCAGAAATTTTCCAATTTTGATTTATTTATTAAATGTATTGGTATAAACTTTTTGGGAAACAAATGATCTTTTCATATTTTGACATGATCGGAACTTTCGGAAGAAAAACCTACTGGCAACCTGGGTTAAAGGATCCATGAAAGGCAAACAATCCTTGGCAGCTATTTCTAAGGGAGAGAGGTCTCCTGAGACATTCACAGGCTTACATCCCCTTGAGTCATTTGTTTGCATTCCAAAGTGTATTGAACCTAGGAAGCTTCCCTACCTCCCCACATGCAGGAATTGCTTAACTCATTCTGAGTTCATTCTACCTTTCCAGAAAGAAGAGAGTTAGCTGTTGTGTCAAACATGTAAGTCTCAAATTTGTATCTTTAAGCTCCTATCTTGTGTCATGGACACCTCCATACATACAGGTGATATACATACACCCCTAGCTCAAAATTGAATATGAATAGCTCAAATTCATACATACATACAGGTGATATCTGCCCTCAGGAGTTGGGGTATGGAGAACCTATCTTAAGAAGCTTTCAAAGTAGGTAATAGGTATTCTCTCTGATCCGAATCCCTATGTTTTGTCAGGATAAAATTAATTCATACAGATGCAAAAGCTTTAACAATAGTTCCTCAAACCATTCTGAGTTGTTTCTAGATGTACTTTTCTTTCTGTTCACCTTGCTAAGTGCTCACTGACTTGCTTGGATATAAAAATTAATACATTTTATTAAACTGCAAAATTCAAATACTTTTTCAATATTTGCCCAATGCCCTCCAACCACCGCCTTCTTTATTTGCCATGTTTTACAGCTGTTTACAGAAGGAGAAGGGGTTCAGAATCAGTTACTACTTAATGGCCTGAAGGAGCATTCCAACCATGCATTTGAATACTGATGGCTCTGAAATCAATGTGTTTGGCCAGATTCTCTCTTCTAATTCCCTCTTCTTTTAATACATAGGGTCAATTCACTACAGGTTAACCATATAATGTCCCACATTGAGTTAGCTCAAATTCAAAATTTGAGTCCATGAATAAGCTGATTTGTTCTTTCATCAACATTCTTTTCCTTTATTTTTTGTATCAGAGAACAACATCACCAATTATCCATACTTCCAAGACAAATATGTGAACATCAGTCTAAACTGCATCATTGTGGGGCACAGAATAATGGCCACCCAAAATGTTCACATCCTAACCCTTGGAACCTGTGAAACTGTTACCATGCACAGCAATAAAGAGCTTGAAGATGTGATTTACGTAAAAAAATTTTTGAGGTAAGATTATTGTTGGATTATCCTGGTGAGTGCAGTGTACTCAAAGGGTCTTTAAAAAGTGGAAGTGAGTCATAAAGCAGAGGTCAGAGAGAGGATTTTGAAGATGCTACGTAGATGGCTTTGATGATGGAGGAAGGGGCCATGGGCCAATGGATACAGAAGTCCTCTAGAAACTGGAGAAAGCAGAAAATAGATGCTCCCTTAGAGCCTCCAGAAGAAATAAAAATAACAACAGAGCCCTCTGTCACTTTGTGTTCAGCCCAGTAAACTGTTCCAGGCTTTGATCTCCAGAACCGTAAGATAGTAAGTGTACGTTAAGTCACTAAGTGTGTGGTAATTTGTTACAGTATCAATAGAAAACTAATATAATCAGCAATCTCCAACTCCTGTAGAAACTGTCTCACTCTCTTCCTTTCTTATCCAATGTCAGTGATTATTCAGGCTCATCCCTAAGTCTACTTCACTGGCCTTGAATCCTGTCTCCCTACTGCCAGTTAACCCCGCAGCATCCATTCCCCCAGCAGTCTCCTCCTAACTAAACTTTATGATGCTGCTTGAGTAACATTCTATTATAATCCATTTTGGGCATTCTCTGTTTAAACTCTCCAATGCATTATTATACTTCCAAGATAACTTCTGATCTTGAGGTTAGTACACAGACCCTTCAGTTTCACACCGTTTCCTCTTTTCTGTTACTACTGGTCCACCACCAAGAGTGCTACTCCAGCACTCTGTTCTTCATCTCTCTCTACTGCATCTCATGTACAATATACCACACATCTCCTAATGTGCTCACAAATATGCCTTCCTCTCTCCTCCACTGTCTGGGACATTCCGTAAGTATCTATTATGAAAAATCAATGAATATAATATCAACATGAACAGCAAATTAATTGAATCTTATGCATTTGGTATTCATATTAAAGTATATAAATACATTTGTTTTCTTCTTGAACCACATATAATATTTCTTTACACAAGGCTAAAGCCTTTGTTTGTCCACGCTGTCCTTTACTCAGTATTCTAATGCATATTAGAAACTGGTTAAAGAGTTTAGTTTAGAAATGAAACTAATGATAATATACAATTCTTTCATAGCAGTGGTCATGTTCAAACCTACTTAGGAAATATTTATTAGTGTAACTACAAGCTTTCCATTTGGAATTATGAGAACATGAGTCTTCTTACTGCTTACATACTGACTTTAATTAAAGCCTTTCAGAAATGTAGTTATTTGTTATTCAGTAAAATTTGAAAAATTTGATAAGGTCATGGTTTTCTTTAAAACTTGAGACTTATGTTGTATATAATATCTAAAGGAATAAAACTGACAATTATAACAAAGTCCTAGCATAAAATTATGTACAGAGGAGAGAGATATATAACTCAGACTGAGACTCTGGAGTCAGGATGCCTGAACTCAAATCCCACCTCCATTGTTTCCTAGCTGTGTGACCTTGGGATTGTTACCATACTTCTCTGTGACTCTATTTCCTCATTCTGTAAAACAGGAATAGTAATAGTATCTATCTCAGAGAACAATTGTGAAAATTAAACATTTTTAAAGTGCTTAAAACAGTGTCTCCCCATTCTAAGGACTGCAGACATGTAAGATATTTTCTTTATATGTTTATTAACTGTTTATCATCCTCATAGGGGCTTCCCTGGTGGCCTAGTGGTAAAGAATCTGCCTGCAATTCAGGAGATCACTTGCAACACAGGAGATAGAAGTTCGATTCCTGCATCGGGAAAATCCTCTGGAGAAGGAAATGGCAAACTGCTCCAGCATTCTGTCTGGGAAGTCCATGGACAGAGGAGCCTGGCAAGGCTGTAGTCCATGGGTCGCAAGAGTCAGACATCACTTAGCAACTAAACTATCAACCACCAGCATCACCTCATAATGAATGTTTCTTTCTCTTGCAGTATCTGTCTCTGATTTTTCTGATAAAACATGCTAAAGCTTAGCTGGGAACTCAGAAGGCCCTGACATTCAGTTAATATGACAGGTTAAGAGGAAGGATTCCTTTACAAAACCAAACTTTCTATCTAATCTATACAGAGCATCGTACATTTGCTGTGAGGGTATTAAAGCCTTCCCCACTTGACAAATGAAATTTCATATGCATCATAGATTTACAAGGTAAAGGTTGTTGAGATTTACAACTAGAAGCCTCAAAAATGTAACTTTCTCCTCCAGGAAGTTATTCTTTTTTCCTTTGCTTTATTAGAAATACCTAATAAAGAGAAACTCTTATATGCCTAAATCAAAATGTCAACACTTTCTCAAAGGTCTGTGAATGCTATAGTCTGGCATAGAGGCATTCAGATAAATTTTTCAACACCTAAATATATATCTTAACTTTGGGTAACTACAGTTGCATTAGTGAAGAGAGTTTTATGTTTTAAAAAATTATGATGGGTAGTAGTTTTAGGAGCCCTGTAATTTACTGCTTCACAGAATATAATTTTTAGAGAATACCACCTACTATACTTTATGTGGAGAAATAACATATTTGAAGGTCAATTCTGTAATTTATAGTAAGAGAAAAAATGACTTACTATATTAGATTTCCCCATTTGATTCTAGGCGTACCTCCTCAAGACACCTAAGACAGAATTATAGTGCAGGGAGAGCTATGCCTAATTACAGCTCTCGGTCAGAATGTCCATATTTTAACCAATAAAGTGACCTGTAATTGGGTCCATGTCCCAGCTCCTGCATTGTTGGCACAGCAACTTTCCCAAATATATCCAGTGAACCTCTCCAACTTCTCTCTAGCATATTTTATATGTGGTATTAAATTCAATATTTTTATTGTATTATCAAAATTACCACCGGTAGAACAGTTTGAAATGAGAGTTTTTACTAATAGCAGCTTCTACTTTTTAGACATTAAAAGAAGTTACCTAAAAAAATACTCATGTGTGTTATGTGCAGACTAAAAGAATATCTCATTTTATTTTCACAAAATCTGATTTTAGAGAAGAAATACATTGTGAAAGATAAGGTCACTGTTTTTTCTCCTTTCTTCTGTGCCATTCTCTCTCACCCTTTAAGAGGCATCCACAACAAAAATTATGTATGAAAACTTCTATACTGTTTAGATAATTTATGGCCCACAAATAAATACAATCAATTTATTAGACTGTTTTAAAAGTATCATGTAAATTCTATTAGAATGTGTATATTATTCCACCAGCAGATTTTCTTTTCATGTAAACACTATGTTTCGGAAAACTATTCAAACTGAAAAATTCATCGAATCAACTCATTCTGCTTTTGCTAAAAAAGAAACCAAAACCAAAACAAAAAAACTTTGCACTGCTTATAGAAGATTGATAATTTGGACAACAGAATTCTCATCTGAAACCATGAATCCCAGAAGGATGTACACAACATGTGCCAAGTCCTAAAAGAAAAGAACTGTCAACCACCACTGCTTTATTCCATGATTTCATGATACACAAGTATATGCTTTTGAATTCTCTGTATCACTGATCCATCCGTCTTTTTCTCTTTCAGTATGTCACAACTTTAATTATCCAGCTTTATAAAACGAGTTGATATCTGGAAATCAATTCTCCCTTGTTTGTTTTTAATATATTCTTGCCTATTTTACATTCATACTTCTACATAAAGTTCTACAATCAATTTGTCAACTTCTATAAACACTTGTTGGAGCTTCGACTGGTATAGTGATAACTTCAAGATGGTGAATTTTCTCACCAATGAAAATACTATGGCTTTTCTTTAATTTAGGACATATTTTATATCTTTTAAATAATACTTTATTTTTTCCAAAAAAATTTTACTTATATTTTTAAAATTTATTTCTAGAAACCATAAATTTGTGGTGTCTCCAGTGAGACTCAGTTTGTAATACCTTTCATTGTATGAATATCCCTTATATACTGAACATGATTTAAACATTGATTTGTGTATGTCATACAAAACAAGCCATAAATACATTGAGCCCACTGCTTAATCAAAAAGATAGGATTTTATTACAACACAAGAGACAAAATTGAAAGCATGTGAATTACTAAGAAACAATATGCTAAATGTATTCAATATAGAAATGTTTAAAGATTATTTTGATTGTACTAACATCATTGTCCTTAGAAATGTAATATCTTTTGAAGCTTGATTGTATTTAGTATGTATATACACATATACACACACACACATATACACACACCTAGACATATATATGGATCTTCCCTTGTAGCTCAGTCGGTAAAGAATATGTCTGCAATGCAGGAGACCCAGGTTCAATTCCTGGGTCAGGAAGATCCCCTGGAGAAGGAAATGGCAACCCATTCCAGTATTCTTGCCTGGAGAATCCCATGGACAGAGGAGCCTGGCAGGCTATAGTTCATGGTGTCACTAAGACACGACTTAGTGACTAAACCACCACCAGACATATACATATACATATGTATCCACATATATTACATATATCTGTTATATTTTGCCTCTAGGAATTTACTCATTTATAGAGGATCTTGCTGAAGTTAAAAGTGATGGAGGAAACAGGTGAAGTAAATTTTTGATGTAAATACTGCTGATGCTTATGGCCACAGATGTTGCGTTTGATGGTAACTTTGGGTAAGTACCTTATACTCACATTCTTCTAATACAGGCATACATCCATGTTAAAGACATCCATATCTATCCCAACTACTGGAAATGAAAGACATTTTTACCACTGGAGAATATGGAAAAACTTACTAAGAACAATGTTAAGTAAATTTTAGGCAAGCAATCAGAATTGCCTCATCAACTACGGGAGAAAAATCTGTCATTATTATACTTATGAATCAATGTCAGATTACTGATTTGGTAATGTAAATTGTATTAGAATGTGTATATTGGAATCAGGGACAGATTTTATTTGGGGGGGCTCCAAAATCACGTGGTCAGTGACTGCAGCAATGAAATTAAAAGAAGCTTGCTCCTTGGAAGAAAAGCTATGACCAACCTAGAGAGCGTACAGCATATTGAAAAGCAGAAACATCACTTTGCCTACAAAGATCTGTCTAGTCAAAGTTATGGTTTTCCCAGTAAAGAATTGTACCATAAATTAGGCCGAGTGCTGAAGAATTGATACTTTGGAATTGTGGTGCTGAAGAAGACTCTTGAGAGTCCCTTGGACAGCAAGGAGATCAAACCAGTCAATTCTGAAGGAAATGAGATGGCTGGATGGCATCACTGAATCAATGGACATGAGTTTGAGCAAATTCTGGGAGATAGTGAAGGACAGGGAAGTCTGGTATGCTGCAGTCTGTGGGGTCAAAAGAATTGGACACAACTTAGCAACTGAACAACAACAATACTTGCGATCGTTCCCCTTGAAATCTGTAAATTGTTAGCAAAAGAAAATTGGCTTAAAAGCCCCTTTCCTAACTCACCATTTACATACACATTAAAACAATTTAATGTAACCATTGCAGGTTATGTGTGGCTATATATCTCAGCCATTTTTCTTGGCACTGTTAATTTGAAATTTTTTGCTGTAATGGTATCATCTATGTCTTGTGAAGAAGTGCTATTTACATGGTCTGGACCTTTGATTCAAGTACAGTGTAAAATTCAGACTAACATAGGTGAAGTTTTAGTTTGCTTAAACTTTTCAAGAACTAAAGAAATCGTTAATATATACTTATTGTAGTGACCAAATTGACTCCTTCAACTATCTGCTTTTAAGAAATTAAATATCATCAGTTTCATCTGTTCATATTTTTCCATGTGGTTGCCAAAGTCCCCTACACTGGATTGTAGTCTAGTTTGATTTATGTGTGTCTGACTCATTGCAACCCCATGGACAGTAGCCCACCAGGCTCCTCTGTCCATGGAATTCTCTAGGCAAGAATACTAGAATGGGTAGCCATTTCCTTCTCCAGGGGATCTTTCCAACTCAGGGATCAAACCTGGGTCTCCTGCATTACAGGCAAATTCTTTACCATCTGAGCCACCAAGGAAGCCCTCCCTTGGTAAAGTCTCTGCGAAAATAAAGAGGCTGGGATGGGTAATCTAGAGCAATATAAAAAACAAACAGGAAAAGAAGAGAAAGATAAAGAAAATAACTTTTGTTGAGCAACTATTTTGTGCCCAGTAGCTGCATCAATCCTAAAAAGGAGGTTGCAAAGTTATTTCTCTTTTGCAAAAGAGAAAAAGAAGACCATGAGTTAACACTATCAAGTCCACACAAGCAATGAGGAATAGGATAAGGGATTAAAATCAGATCTGTCTAACTCAAGTATCCATGTTCATTCCATTTTAAAGAGAATTTTCATAACCTCATTGCTAATGATTCTAGAGGTTTTTAGAAATTTGGAAATGTGTTTAGGTTGTCAAAATGTTTGGGAATCACACGTCATTGTTGGCATTTAATGGGTGATGTTCTAGGATAGTGTCTAGACAGCCTGCAATATTAAGATAATCTTATACAATAAAGAAATGACTTGTGTATTCTGTGATTTGAAAGTTTCCCTAGAGTTACCATAGAAGAAACAATCTATTAATAATTTTTACAAAACTCAAACCTAACTCTGCTTTGCATATAAACAGAAAGATTTTTTAAAATATATATTGAATTTTCCAGAAATGCACCTTCTGGATAATTCAAACAGAAGATTAAAATTTGTTTTGTTGAGAGATTTCCCAAGAGCTACATGCCATTTAAAAAATCTTTGCATTCAAGATATTACTGGTTATGGTAGTGAAGTTACCAGCATCACTTAAGTCACACATTATCGGTCTGCAACAATCATTCACATAGTCAAGCCCTTATTTGGTTCTCATATTGAAATGTTAAATATAAAAAAAAGTCAAAATACTTTGGTTATTATTTTCCTTTTTCTAAATACAACCTTATTTATTATCAAATGTTTGAAAGCATTCAGCTATATTATGTCAACCAGTGTAGTTAATCCTTTGTTAATCCTTTCTAATAATGAAACACATGGTAAATTATTTGCTTTATATTATTAGACCACTGTACTGATATTTTAAGGTGATATGGGAAGACGGTTAAGTACTGTGAATTTCATTCAAGACATTAAAGGCATCATGGGTTCTTAAGTGATTCAGATTTAATATTTACATCACAATGTAAATTTTAAAAAATTTCCAGGATTAAAAAGTGAGCGTTAAGTATAGAACATGTGTTAAAAAGGATTCACCAGAGTGGTGTGGTTAAGAGTGGTTCTTCAAAATCTATTCTACATTCCATGAATTGTTAAATAGTTCAAAGTTTAAAGGATTTTACCTGTCAGGCTTATTCTTTGAATTGAAATTATGGGAATATCATTTCCTTAATTGTGACTAATTTAAGAGTAAGCATTCAGACAATTACTGACCAGTAATATTTAAGGGTAATATTGCTGTAGACTACTGGGAAAGCCCTTTCCTATTTTTAAACAAAGACTTGAGAAATCTCTCTCCAGTGCTAGATTCAAACAAAGGGAAAATATCCCTGTTGATGCAGAAAACTACTAGAGGGATCAGACCCATGGTAAAGTCAACCCTTTGGTCATCAGAGAGAATAGACAGATTCCTTAATGACACTGTTGACCTTAAAGCTTCTATCAGTCCTGATGCATATACAACTTGTGTGTGTGTGTGTGTGTGTGTGTGTGTGTGCGTGTGTGTGTGTGTGTATGTATATATATATATATATATATATATATATATATATATATATATTCTTTTTTTCAGATGAGCAAGCATTTTTCTCTATATTTCAAAGTTCGCTTCTTATTCAAGTACAGTGTATGTATAGGAGTGTACACACATCTTAATTTATAGCTATTTTCTATTTTCTCTCATTCTTTCCTCTCAAAGAGAAAAATCTCACATATCCTTAATATCTTTTCAACCCTAGCTTACCTCCCTTTTTATCAAAGAGAAAGTAGCCCCCAAGTTTAGACCCTTCAGCTGGCAAGTCTTTCAAAAAGGAAACAAACCCATGCAAAAGCATCCAGATGAAGAAATAAAATCGTTCCAAGAATTTCCTTTATGTGTGACTTCTCCCAGTTACTACTCTCACAAAGTTACCACTGTTATGCCTCATTGGAAGGGCTGATGCCAAAGCTGAAGCTCCAACACTTTGGTCACCTGATGTGAAGAACTGACTCATTGGACAAGATCCTGATGCTGGGGAAGACTGAAGGCAGGAGGAGAAAGGGACGACAGATGATGAGATGTTGGATGGCATCACCAATTTGATGGACATGAGTTTGAGCACTCAGGAGTTGGTGATAAGACAGCGAAGCCTGGTATGCTGCAGTCCATGGGGTCGCAGAGTCAGAAACAACTGACTTACTGAACAACAAAAATCATGCCCTCTAACTCCTTACACTAATTTAATTTACACCAATTTAAAGGGACTTACACTAATTTACTGTAATTGTAATGCTCTTCTATGTACACTTATGTGGCAAGCTGCTTTTTCTCAACTTTATTTTTGTAGGATGCATCTATGATTAACGTGTAGCTATGGTTCAACCTTTTTCATTGTTTTATGTAACATGAAATTATATTATTAATCCTTTCTACTGTTGATGGATAATTGTCTCGTTTTCCAGTTTCCGATTACTATGACTAGCTCTGTGACCACCCTGTGATGAATATATGTAAGTAGTTTGGTTCAACATATACTTAGGAAGGTAATACATAGGGTATTCATATGCTCAGGTTTTTTAAATTAATTTATTTTTTATTGAAGGATAATTACTTGACAGAATTTTGCTCTTTTCTGTCAAACCTCAACATGAATCGGCCATAGGTATACATATATCCCCTCCCTTTTGAACTTCCCTCCCATCTCCCTCCCCATATGCTCAGTTTCATTAAATATTGCCACATAGTTTTTCAAAATATTGGTACAAACTTTTGCTTCTCCTAGCAGATTTTGAAAGTTCCAAATGTTCTACCTCCTCACTGACATGTGGATTCATCAGTTTTTTCTATTTTAGCTCCTCTGATGGATTTATATTTGTAACTCATTATTTTAATTCATATTTCTAATGGCTACTGAAATAGAATACATTTAACATGTTCACACAAACCCCCTTTTATAATGTTCAAATCATCTGCCTATTTTCCTAATTATCTCATTTTCTATTTTTCCCTAATTGATTTGTAGGGATGTTTTAATTTATTTTTTATTGAAGAATAATTGCTTTACAGAATTTTGCTGTTTTCTGTCAAACCTCAACATGAATCAACCATAGGTATACTTATACAAATTCCCATTGGTTATCTGTTTTACATATGGTAATTAAGTTTCCATATTATTCTTTCCATACATCTCACCCTCTCCTCTCCTCTCCCCATGTCCACATGTCTATTCTCTATGTCTGTTTCTCCACTGTTGCCCTGTAAGTAAATTATTCAGTACCGTTTTTCTAGATTCCATATATATGTGTTAGAATACAATATATACCTTTCTCTTTCCGACTTACTCCACTCTGTACAATAAGTTCTAGGTTCATCCACCTCATCAGAACTGACTCAAAGGTGTTCCTTTTTATGGCTGAGTAATATTCCATTGTGTATATGTACCACAACTTCTATATCCATTCCTCCGTTGATGGACATCTAGGTTGTTTCCATGTTCTAGCTATCGTAAATAGTGTTGCAATGAAAAATGGGATACATGTATTTTTTCACTTTTGGTTTCCTCAGGGTATATGCCTAGGAGTAGGATTGCTGGTTCATATGGTAGTTTTATTACAAGTTTTTTAAGGAATCTCCACACTGTCTTCCATAGTGGCTGTATCAATTTACATTCCCACCAACAGTGCGAGTGTTCCCTTTTGTCCACACCTTCTCCAGCATTTATTGTTTGTAGAAAATTGATGATGGCCATTCTGACTAGCATGAGGTGATATCTCATTGTAGTTTTGATTTGCATTTCTTAAGGCTGTATATTGTCACCCTGCTTATTTAACTTCTATGCAGAGTACATCATGAGAAACGCTGGGATGGATGAAGCACAAGCTAAAATCAAGATTGCTGGGAGAAATTTCAATAAACTCACATATGCAGATGACACCACACTTATGGCAGAAAGCAAAGAAGAACTAAAGAGCCTCTTGGTGAAAGTGAAAGAGGAGAGTGAAAAGTTGGCTTAAAGCTCAACATTCAGAAAACTAAGATCATGGCATTTGGTCCTATCACTTCACAGCAAATAGATGGGAAAACAGTGGAAACAGTGGCTGACTTTATTTTTTTGGGCTCCAAAATCACTGCAGATGATGACTGCAGCCATGAAATTAAAAGATGCTTGCTCCTTGGAAGAAAGGTTATGACCAACCTAGACATCATATTAAAATCAGAGACATTACTTTGCCAACAAAGATAAGTCTACTCAAAGATATGGTTTTTCCAGTAGTCATGTATGGATGTGACAGTTGGATTATAAAGAAAGCTGAGTGCTGAAGAATTGATGCTTTTGAACTGTGGTGTTGGAGAAGACTCTTGAGAGTCCCTTGGACTGCAAGGAGATCCAACCAGTCCATCCTAAAGGAAATCAGCCCTGAATATTCATTGGAAGGGCTGATGTTGAAGATGAAACTCTAATACTTAGGACACCTGATGCAAAGAACTGACTCATTTGAAAAGACCTTGATGCTAGGAAAGATTGAAGGAAGGAGGAGAAGGGGACAAGAAAGAATGAGGTGGTTGGATGGCATCGTTTATTCAATGCACATGAGTTTGAGTAAACTCTGGGAGTTGGTGATGGATAGGGAGGCCTGGTGTGCTGCAGTCCATGGGGTTGCTAAGAGTCAGACATGACTGAGTGACTGAACTGGACTGAACTGAATAATGAATGATGGTGAGCATCTTTTCATGTGTTTGTTAGCCATCTGTATGTCTTCTTTGAAGAAATGTCTGTTTAGGTCTTTTTTTCCACTTTTTAATTGCATTGTTTGTTTTCTGGTATTTAGTTGTATTAGCTGCTCCCATTCTGAGGGTTATCTTTTCACCTTGCTTAGTGTTTCCTTTGCTGTGCAAAAGCTTTTAAGTTTAATCAGGTCCCAATTGCTTAATTTTGTTTTTATTTCCATTAGTCTAGGAGGTGGGTCATAGAGGATCTTGCTTTGATTTATGTCATCGAGTGTTCTGTCTATGCTTTCCTCTAAGAGTTTTATAGTTTCTGGTCTTACATTTAAGTCTTTAATCCATTTTGAGTTTATCTCTGTTTATTGTGTTAGGAAGTGTTCTAATTTCATTCTTTTACATGTAGCTGTCCAGTTTTCCAAACACCATTTATTGAAGAGTCTGTCTTTGCCCCATTGCATAGTCTTGCCTCCTTTGTCAAAAGTAAGGCATCCATAGGTGCATGACTTTATTTCTGGGCTTTCTATCTTTTTCCATTGGTCTATATTTCTGTTTTTGTGCCAGTACCATATTGTTCTGATGACTGTAGCTCTGTAGTATAATCTGAAGTCAAGAATGTTGATTCCTCCAGCTCCATTCTTTCTCAGACTGCTTCGGCTATTCGGGGTCTTTTGTGTTTCCATGTGAATTGTGAAATTGTTTGTTCTAGTTCTGTGAGAAATGTCATTGGTAATTTGATAGAGATTGCATTGAATCTGTAGATTATGTTTGGTGTAGTCATTTTCACAATATTGGTTCTTCCTACCCAAGAACATAGAATATCTCTCCATCTGTTTATGTCATATTTCATTTCTTTCATTAGTGTCTTAGAATTTTTTGTGTACAATTCTTTTGTCTCCTTAGGTAAGTTTATTCCTAGATATTTAATTCTTTTTTTGCAATGATGAATGGGATTGATTCCTTAATTTCTCTTTCTGAATTTTCATTGTTAGTATATAGAAAGGCAAGTGATGTCTGTGTATTGATTTTGTATCCTGCAACTTTGCTAAATTCACTGATTAGCCCTAGTAATTTCCTGATATTATCTTTAGAGTGCTCTATATGCAGTATCATCTCATCTGCAAACAATGAGAACTTTATTTCTTCTTTTCCTATCTGGATTCCTTTTATTTCCTTTTCTTCTCTGATTGCTGTAGCTAGGACTTCCAGAACTATGCTAAATAATAGTGATGAAAGTGGACACCCCTGTATTGTTCCTGATCTTAGGGGGAATGTTTTCAGTTTTTCACCATTGAGAATAATGCGTGCTGTAGGTTTATCATATGTGCCCTTTGCTATGTTGAGGTAGGTTCCTTCCATGCCCATTGTTTGAACAGTTTTAATAATAAACGGGTGCTGAATTTTGTCAAAGGTTTTTTCTGCATCTATTGAGATTACCATATGGTTTTTATCTTTCAATTTGTTAATATGGTGTATCACATTGATTGATTTCCATATATTGAAGAATCCTTGTGTCCCTGGAATAAGCCAAACTTGATCATGGTGTATGAGCTTTGTGATGTGTTGCTGAATTCTGTTGGCTAAAATTTTGTTGAGGATTTTCACGTCTATGTTCATCAGTGATATTGGCCTGTAGTTTTCTTAAGGTGTTGTCTTTGTCTTGTTTTGGTATCAGGGTGATGGTGGCCTTATAGAATGAGTTTGGAAGTGTTCCTTCCTCTGCAATCTTTTGAAAGAGTTTTAGATGGATAGGCATTAGCTCTTCTCTAAATGTTTGAAAGAATTCTCCTGTTAAGCCATCTGGTCCTGGGCTTCTGTTTTTAGGGAAATTTTGATCACAGCTTCAATTTCAGGGCTTGTAATTGAATTGTTCATAATTTCTATTTCTTCCTGGTTCAGTCTTTGAAGATTTAACTTTTCTAGGAATCTGTCCATTTCTTCCAGGTTATCCATTTTATTGCCATACAGTTGTTCATAATAGTCTCTTATAATCCTTTGTATTTCTCCATTGTCTGTTTTAACCTCTCCTTTTACATTTCTAATTTTGTTGATTTGATTCTTCTCTTTTTCTTGAAGAGTCTGGAAAAAGGTTTGTCAATTTTGTTTGTCTTCTCAAAGGACCAGCTTTTAGTTTTATTACTTTTTACTATTGTTTCTTTCATTTCTTTTTCATTTATTTCTGCTTGTATTTTTATGATTTCTTTCCTTCTACTAATTTTGGGGTTTTTTTTATTGTTGTTCTTCTTTTCCAGTTGTTTTAGGTGTAAAGTTAGGTTGTCTATTTGATGTTTTTCTTGTTTCTTAAGGTAGGATTGTATTACTATACACTTCCCTTTTAGAACTGCTTTTGCTGAATCCCATAGATTTTGAGTTGTCATGTCTTCATTGTCATTTGCTTCTAGAAATTTTTTTTATTTCCCTTTTGATTTCTTCAGTAACCTGTTGATTGTTTAGAAACATATTGTTTAAGCTCCATGGGTCTGTGTTTCTTACAGTTTTTGTTTTTTGGTTTTTTATTCTTGAAATTGATATCTAGTCTCATGGTGTTGTGGTCAGAGAAGATGCTTGATACAATTTCAGTTTTATTAAATTTACTGAGGTTTTATTTGTGACCCAAGATGTGGTCTATCCTGAAGACTGTTCAATGTGCACTTGAGAAGGTGTATTCTTCCACATTTGGAAGGAATGTCCTGAAGATATCAATGAGATCCATTTCATCTAATACATTGTTTAAGACTTGTGTTTCTTTGTTAATTTTCTGTTTTGATGATCTGTCCATTGTTGTGAGTGGGGTGTTAAAGTCTCCTACTATGATTGTGTTACTGTCAATTTCTCCTTTTATGTCTGTTAGTGTTTGTCTTATATATTGAGGTGCTCCTATATTGGGTGCATAGATATTTACAGTTGTTATGTCTTCCTCTAGGACTGATCCATTGATCATTATGTAGTGTCCTTCCTTATCTTTTGTAATGTTCTTTATTTTAAGGTCTGTTTTGTCTGATATGAGGATTGCTACTCCAGCTTTCTTCTGCTTCCAATTTGCATGGAATATATTTTTCCATCCTCTTACTTTCAGTCCATATGTGTCTTTAGGTCTGAAATGGGTTTCTTGTAGACAGCATATATGGGTCTTATTTTTGTATCCATTCAGCCAGTCTGTGTCTTTTGGCTGGAGCATTTAATCCATTTACATTTACAGTAATTATTGATATATATGTTCCTATTGCCATTTTTGTAATTGTTTGGGGTTGATTTTGTAGATCTTTCTTATTTTCTTGTATTTTTTGACTATATGAGCCCCTTTAACATTTGTTGTAGAGCTGGTTTGGTGCTACTGAATTCTCTTAACTTTTGCTTGTCTAAAAAGTTTATTATTTCTCCATCAATTTTGAATGAGATCCTTGCTGGGTACAACAATCTTTGTTGTAGATTTTTCCCTCTCAGTACTTTAAATATATCCTGCTATTCCCTTTAGGCCTGCAGAGTTTCTGCTGAAAGACCAGCTGTTAAACGTATGGGGTTTCCTTACTTGTTATTTCTCCCTTGATGCTTTTAATATTCTTTTTTTGTGTGTTTACTCTTTGTTAGTTTGATTAGTATGTGTCTTGGCATGTTTCTCCTTGGGTTTATCCTGTATGGGACTCTTTGCACCACTTGGCTATTTCCTTTTCCATGTTGGGGAAATTTTCAACTATAATCTCTTCAAAACCTTTTTCATTCCCTTTCTTTTTCTCTTCTTCTTCTGGGACCCCTATAATTTGAATGTTGGTGCATTTGATATTGTCCCAGAGTCTCTGAGACTGTCCTCAGTTCTTTTCATTCCTTCTACTTTATTCTGCTCTTCAGAAGTTATTTCCACCATTTTATCTTCCAGCTCACTGATTCAGATATTCTGCTATTGATTCCTTCCAGAGTATTTTTAATTTCAGTAATTGTGTTGTTTGTCTCTGTATATTTATTCTTTAATTCTTCTAAGTCTTTGTTAATTGATTCTTGCATTTTCTCCATTTTGTTTTCAAGGTTTTGATCAACTTTGCTGTCATTATTCTGAATTCTTTTTCAGGTAGTTTGCCTATTTCCTCTTCATTTGTTTGGACTTGTGTGTTTCTAATTTGTTCCTTTATTTGTGTAGTATTTCTCTACTTTTTCATTATTTTTTTAACTTGTGTTTGAGGTCTCCTTTTCCCAGTCTTCAAGGTTGAATTCTTTATTCCTTTTGATTCCTGCCCTCCTAAGGTTGGTTCAGTGGTTTTTGTACACTTTATATCTAGTTAGATTTGTGCTGAGTTTGTTTGTTTGTTTTTCCTCTGATGGGCAAGGCTGAGTGAGCAGGTACTCCTGTCTCCTGATAACTGGGTTTGTATTTTCGTTTTGTTTGTTGTTTAGATGAGGCGTCCTGCACAGGGTGCTACTGGTGGTTGGGTAAGCCGGGTTTTGTATTCAAGTGGTTTCTTTTGATTGAGTTCTCACTATCTGATACTCCCTAGGGTTAGTTCTCTGGTAGTCTAGGGTCTTGGAGTCAGTGCTCCCACTCCAAAGGATCAGGGCTTGAATTCGTTTTGGAAGTCAGAAGAACAAAATGGGTATCACTGGGCTACAATCAACATGTTGGCAGGGCTGTGAACCTTCTGGAGGCTTCAGGAAGGAATGTTTCCTTGCCTTTTCCAACTTCTAGAGAGAGGTACCTATACTCCATGAGGCCCCTTCCACCATCTTCAAACCTCTCTTTGACTCCCACACTCCTGTAGGGAATTTTTATATTCTGATATTAGTTAGTCCTTTGTAAACTATGTGTATTATTAATATCAAACCCTTAATATCATTGTTGAAACATTGGATTTAGGAGCTCTGTGCTATAAATGTATAAAGATTGGCCCTTCAAGGTAAAGAAAGCCTTGATTTATAGTGTTTACTGATTTTGTGGTATAAATACACCTACCATGGCCAGTTCAAGATAATAATCTAAGGTCACTGAACAAAAGTCTTAGGAGCACAATATTATATAGTATTTCCACTGCAGAAATAAAAAAGATGGAAATAAGCTTGAGAAGAGGTAATAGTCAAATAATTAGCAAGCTATATATTTTGAGTAATTATCATGTTTATTTTAATATACTTTATTTAGGTTTTAGTTTTTACAGTGGCCCAGGATCAATCCCTAGTTGGGGAACAAAGGTCTCACAAGCCACATAGCATGGCTAAACAAACAAAAAAAACAAAGGCTGAGTTTGAAAGCCAGCTCACAAAATTCCTGAAAATTAGCTGCTGGTTGCTGGTTCTCACAAGTTAGTACAAGCCAGATGCAATACAACACTGGAATCCAGTTACCCTGATGCATCCTTCCTATGAACTCTCTTAAGCAAGTACACAATTATTATTGCATTAAATAACATGTTATTGAAACATGCCACACAACAGGAATATGCACATATATTATGTGTATAGCTGGATGTACTGTCACAAAGTAAGCACGTTCATGTAACTAACTACCACCTAGATTGAGATATAGATGATTACCAGACCCAGAGGTCTCCCTCGTAACCCTTCTCATGCATTAACTCACAAAAGTAACTATGACTGTGATTCATCATCATTGATTGCAGGGGTTTTGAACTTTACATATGGAGCTAAACTTTTTTTTTTAATGTATAAAAAAGTTACTGTAAAAATTATATGCTGCTGCTACTGCTGCTTAGTTGCTTCAGTCATGTCCCACTCTGTGCGATCCCATAGACGGCAGCCCACCAGGCTCCGCCATCCCTGGGATTCTCCAGGCAAGAATACTGGAGTGGGTTGCCATTTCCTTCTCCAGTGCATGAAAGACAAAAGTGAAAGTGAAGTCGCTCAGTAGTGTCCAACTCTTAGCGACCCCATGGACTGTAGCCTACCAGGCTCCTCCGTCCATGGGATTTTCCAGGCAGAGTACTGGAGTGGGGTGCCATTGACTTCTCCCCAAAATTATATATCAGTCCTTAATTAGTTGAGGGACGTTTCCTTGAAGAAGTAGGTTTCAAAAGTATTCTGACTTTTGTTCATCAGGTTTGGTGACCCTGATATGTTCTAGAAAGATTTGCAAATAGAATGCTACCTGTCCACTGTTGTCATTTGAAATATTTAACTAGGTTATATTTCCAATAAAATGTATAAAACTTTCTCATATTTTAAATGTATGTGCAGAATGCTTTACTGAGCATATATAACAAGTATGTGGAAAATCTATTGTGTTCATTTCCACAAGGAACACACATGCCAGCTTTCCCAATCTACACCATAATGACTGTCAGGATAGGATTGTGACTGTGGGGGAATGTGTAAACTGTCTGAATGTATAAGTGAATTCCTCCCAGAATGAAATCCTCTGGTGCATCTGTTACATATTTAGACTTTTTTTTTTTACACAGTTTATTGTGAGCCAAGCAGATGTGCAGTTCTCTCACCCATGAGATCACATAAAAAGAAAAGTTCATGACTGTCCACAGGCTCAGAACAGTGAGGATCAAGAAAGGTAGACCTCTTTGCTCCCACCAACTGAGTTTCAAATCCATGGCTCTCACAAGGAATTTCTAAGTGGACTAGTGACCCTGGAACAAGAATGCACAATTTGGCAAAATAATTATTTCTGTATTTTTTCTAGTATGTTGACATCGAGGTCTCTTTCAGAGCCATGGTTTTGATTCTTGACAGTGAGATAAAAGTATAAAAATGTGACTAACAGTCCCTTATTGGGCTTGAGAGAGAGAGAGAGAGATGTGGGCTCAACCCAGCTTTGTTTTAATGAAATGGTTTCATTTCCCCTCAAATATTTGTATTTCTCCTCACTTTTAAATCTCACTCTCTGTTCTAAAAATCATGCAGTACATTATCACCAGAGCTAAGCTTTTGTCTCTCCTATCCCTCTCCTGTTTGGGTCTGCTCTCATCTCCCACTCAACAGTTTGCTTATAAATTTAGTCAGTTCAATCAGCAGGAACACTCCCTCCCTAAGAGTATTGGAATTTCAGGCCATTGGCATATAGCAAGAAGAAACTCCCCCTAAATTTTGCAATTTCACATTGCTTTTCCTATTTCAGTAGTTCCTCTTAGTATTCTCATACCAGAAGTGAAAACTTGCAGAATAACTACATAAGAGAGAAGGGTTATGTGTCTGTGTTCCTATGGGCATTTGTACAAGGAAGATGCACCTCAGAATACAAAATTAAACCACCAACCCTCATAGCACTCCTGTTATTATAATGGCCCACATACGCAGCAGAAAGTAGCTACTGAGGGACTTAGAAGGTTTCTGTGAGAATATGGAGGAAATGAGAGGTTCCTTTCTTTGTGCCTTTGCTCTGCTCTCCTCTGTCTAGAGGCCTTTCCAGGTTGTTATCTGCTAGATACATCCTTTACATTAAATGTCTTATTTCTGCTTATAAAGATGAGAGCTGTCTAAATGCTTTGAATACATGACAACGGTCAGATACAGAACTGCTTTGTGACCTCTTAAATGCCAAAGTTTATTTTAAAGCAATGGTAAGAAATGGTAAGATAGACTGTTCTGTTGCTCCACTCAGCATGATCTACAGCTGGTGTGCCTTCTACCTAATAGCTATGTGTGGGATGATCAACACCCCCTTTGCTTTTTATTCTGCAGTCACCATTGGCTCATTAGGCTTCCTGTATGGGAAACAGTAGTCTCTGATTTACTGAGGCCACATACAACTAAACACCTTCCATTACACCAGCTCCCAACACACTCTCCAAACATCTATAAAGGAATTCCTTATCCAGTGACTCATGTAGCCACATCTGGGGAAGACCTCAATCAGACATTCACAGCACATAACCATCACAGGGCAAAGTCTTTAGGAAATTGGGATAGGAACTAGAGACATGGATCAGATTTCATATTTTCATAGAAATTTTTAAAAGGATACACTGCTGTTTAAAAACCAGGGTTAGTCTCCATTCTTTTTCCCAGGCAATCGAGAATCAATAATCAATTTCTGGTATCTCAAAAAAAAAAATCTGATGAAAACAGAGCCATGATCACTAGTGATTCCAGGTTATCATAGGTAATTTGTCTAGAAATACATTCAAGAGGCACTCCTGTTGCCTTCATAGTTGTAATTCTACCTTCAGAATCAGTATTTCAGAGTTACAGACATATTACTGTCCCACTGTTAGAGATATGTCATAAGGAAACAAAACTTCAGAGAGTATTCTTTCCTCCTGCCTCTCACTGTGCTGAGCATTCATTACCATAAGGAGAGGAAAAAGACAGTAAAGTTAGTTAGCATTTGATTATTTTCATTACACATCATCAAGTCTATTTGGTATAATGTTCTTTAAACATTGATTCAACCATAGTCCCTACCCTTAGAGGATTAATGACTAAGGAACAGAGGGACATCCACAAAAGTATAAGAGCAGCAGGAATCAAGTGTAGAAGGGTTATTCTTGCATTGCTGGTGGGAATGTAAATTGTTACAGCCACTATGGAAGACGGTATGGAAATTCTTTAAAAAGCTAGGAATAAAACCACCATATGACCCAGCAATCCCACTCCTAGACATATATCCTGAGGAAACCAAAATTGAAAAAAGACACACGTACCCCAATGTTCATTGCAACACTATTTACAATAGCTAGAACATGGAAGCAACCTACATGTCCATCAACAGATGAATGGATAAAGAAGCTGTGGTATATATATATATATACAACGGAATATTACTCAGCCATAAAAACTAATGCATTTGGGTTAGTTCTAATGAGATGGATGAACCTAGAGCCTGTTATACAGAGTGAAGTAAGTCAGAAAGAGAAATATAAATGTCATATACTGACGCATATATATGGAATCTAGAAAATTGGAAGTGATGAATTTATTTGCAGGGCAACAATGGAAAAACAGACATAGAGAGCAGAACTATGGACACGGGGAAGGGGAGGAGGGAGAGGATGAGATGTATGGCAAGAGTAACATGAAATTTACAATACCATATGTAAAATAGATAACCAATGGGAATTTGCTATATGACACAGGGAACTCAAACAAGGCTCTATGACAATCTAGAAGGGTGGGATGGAGAGGGAGATGGGAGGGAGGTTTGGGAGGGAGGGGACATGGGTGTACCTATGGCTGATTCTTGTTGATGTATGACAGAAAACCACAAAATTCTGTAAAGCAATTATCCTTCAATTAAAAAATAAAGAGGCAAAAAGAAACGAAAAAGGAAAAAAAGTGAAAGGGTTAAATATGGAACTCACTTTTAAAGTTGGGAATTTGGGTTTAAAGGAAAAATTTAAAAATAATTTAAACACCAAAAGCTATTAGCTTTTAGTGTTAATTTTGATGTATATTTTACATAGTTTTCTTTTATCTCCTTTCATTCTTCCTTCTTAAACTGAGGTAGTAAGCTTGACAGTTGACAGTGTGTGCGCTCAATCGTGTCTGACTCTTTGCAACCCCATGGACTGTAGCCCGCCAGGCTCTTCTGTCCATGAAATTTTCCGGGCAAGAATACTGGAGTGGGTTGTCATTTTCCTCTCCCTGAATTTAAAGTCTGTATTAGCCTGGGCTATTTATTTTTGTTTATAGCCCAGACTAATACAGACTTTAAACTCAGATAAGAGTAGGAGAAACTTCGAGAAGAACAACAAAAAGGCAAACATTTCATATAAGCAAGAAAGCAAAGTTGCATTAAAAAATGCGAAGATATATCAAGACATTAAAAAGTGATTTAATGCTTATGTTTTTACTTTTCATCATTGGACACTGGAATTCCTAATGATAGGAGACACAGACAGATACAGGAAGAAAGAGGGTGGGGTGGAAAGACTGTTGGCAAAACAGATGAGTTAAAATGTCAAGACTCGGACAGGAGAGTTCAGAAGGGGAGAAAAAGAAGAGTGCATTGCATCTTAAACCAGTCTGCTGCTGGGTACTGAGGTTAGCTCTCAGAAAAGTGCTCAGTGAAAACAGAAGGAAGACAAAGTGCCTTTTGGGTCTCGCCTAGCTGCTGTTACTACGTAGCACTTTGGATGAAAACCTGAGTAAATTTACTAACTAAATAAAGCTTTGCCAATGTATTTAAATTGTGTTGAAAACCAAAGCACTTCAGGATGCCAAGTAGTATTGAATCAATAAAGTGAACTTTACCGCATATAAATATATTCTATTCACATAGGTCATTACCCAAAATTCACAATGATAGTCTGATTAATAGTGCATGGAGTAGATCTCCCAGATGCCAGCCAGATGTTTAAAGAAAACTAATGCTGTTTGACTTAAGGAGAAAAGTATAAATTATATGTTCTCTGACATATGTAACGGAACAAATGGAAAGCATCCCATGTGAATTCCAGACTTATTTCATCTTTCTATTTATATTAAAGATGAGAGAGAAAATGCTATATAATTTTTAGGCCTACAAGAAAAAAATAAAGGAGAAAAATACCATTTAAATATAGTCAGTGAGCATAAATGGTTAATTACACCTGTTATAACTTAACAATAATATTTTTGTTTTTTGTTAACACTTTCATTCTAGAAGATGATCAATGATATTTTGCAATCTGCCACTGTTGGACGGCAACTCCAAAAATATAAAGTAGCAAATTGGCAATAATACAAAGAAAAATTCAGTCCCCAATAAAACAAAAATAGAGATCCAGATATGAAGGGATGTCTTCTAAATTTTCAATTATCAGAGGTTTTAAGGTTCATCAGACATTGAGTACAGAAACAATGATCAAAAGATATACTTATAATATTAAAAAGCAGTTTTTCCTTTTGCTTACAGTTACTACAAATGACTAGAAACTAAGATGCTTTTTTTTTCAAAATAAATCTATCAATTTATACTTTGATAGACTTGTCTGATCTTATGTTCAATTACAGTTCTTAGATTATAATAAACATATAGTTGACCCTTGAACAACTTGGGGAATAGCAGCATTGGCCATCTGCACTGTTTAAAATCCACAGATAACATGCAGTCAGCCCTCCGTATTTCAGATTTGTCCTTATGTGTGGTTCTTTATCCACGACGTCAATCAACATGGATCATGTATTAGTGTAGTATTTATTACTGAAAAAAAATAAATCCAAGTGTAAGTGAAGCCATACAGTTCAAATCTGTGTTGTTCAAGGATCAACTGTAGTTAAAAAGCCAATAGGTTAAAAAAAAATAGAAATGAGAAAGCTAGGATAAAATAGATATTCTTTAAGAAAAGAGAAAGAAAACCCAGTGGCACTCTAGGAAATTTTTAACAAATGCTATCAGAAAAAAAGGGGCTGGATTCATAGTATGCACCAATTCCCATGGTGTAAGTATGTAGTCTATTTTTGTGATCGATTTCATGTTGCTAACATGATGTCAATGAACACAATTGGGCGAAAGAAGACATGCTCCCATGAGCTCTGGCTCTAACACAAAAAGAACCATACCATTTGCTCATTGAATAGAGCTAACAATCTATTGTTAATGGTCAGGACTTATTCTAAGCCAAGGTGGCAAGACAGCAGGGTGGGTAGGCGGCTGGAACACACTTACGTAATATACTGTGGCTTGGTTGATTCTATAAGGGGAATGTTGTGGAGTGTAGTATTTCTCCTATTGGGATGGGGAGATCTGTTATGGTATGCTAACAAAAAATGAAAGGGTGAATAAAGACAGGCCTCAATAATGGAAAGTATCTATCATCTTACCAAGAGAGCCAAGTTTAGTTGCCAATGTAAGGTTTGCGCTAAACTGATCAGGACCTGTCATCCATATTTTAACCTGTATTTACACTGTTTCTCTTCCTTTTCTTATTTCTTTTTGTTACAAAAAAATAATGCAAGGTGGTCTATTTTTCTACTATTTTATATACACAGATTTCACTGAGCAATACATAAAACATTCTCTTCTACTCTATTTCATACTGTGCTGTGCTACACTATTTTAGATGTATTTATCATGACCCCTAACATGTGCCTAAATTCTTCAAAACAGTATGAAGGACAAAAATATAGGATACTATCCTATTCTTCTGGAGAAGACTCTTGAGAGTCCCTTGGACTGCAAGGAGATCAAACCAGTCAATCCTAAAGGAAACCAACCCTGAATACTCATCAGAAGGACTGATGCTGAGGCTGAAGCTCCCCAATACTTTGGCTACCTGATGTGAACAGCTTACTCATTGGAAAAGACCCCAATGCTGGGAAAGATTGAAGGCAGGAAGAGAAGAGGGCAATAGAGGATGAGATGGTTGGATGGTATTACTGATTCAATGGACATTTACTTGGGAAAACTCTGGGAGATAGTCAGGGACAGGGAGGCCTGGCATGCTGTAGTCCATGGGGTTGTAAAGAGTTGGGCACAATTTAGTGACTGAACAACAACAAATCTTGTTCTTCTAAAAACTTAGAATCTTAATTATTATATAGTAACAATAAACAGAACAAGTATAGACCAAGAATTTGGAATGAGACACCAAGAAAAGAATAAATGACATTTTTGTATCCTAAACAATAACTAGATGATACTTTTATATATTAGAGCACAGAGATTAACCTCATCTCTAGGAGTTTTGTCAAGAGCTTTTATTTAAGATGAAAATACCTGTCTTCTTCATGATATATCTATGCTCAATATAGAGGTCATAAACTGAAATACAATGTTCAAAACAGAAAATTCCAACAATTTTCAAAATGATATACCTATTTATATTATTAAACTAAGTCTTCAAAAATAAGAACTTTTCTCAGTTCCATATATTGACAAACTTGGATGTTAGAACTTTAATGACTGAGAAAAAAATTATGGCTTGATCTCCAGTGCTATCTTTTGACAGATATCAAGGCTTTTTAGGTTAAAGTTAGACTCAATAGGTAAAAGAGAGGAAACAAATGTTATATCTGGGGTAGTCATCAATTTCCCTAACTTCAGTTTCTCTTGCATGAACTCCTTAAGCTTTGAGCCCTTTTTCTTCCTTGAGATTTATAACATTTCATAACACTGTATGAATTACAAATCAAGATGTACTATACAAATGACAAGAATTGATTTAATAAGACAAGAAGCCTCAATCTCACAACAACTTTCAGAAATAACCTGATTCTTTTATTTCTGGCCTGTTTAAATGTGAATGAGCCTGTGTCATGACCTCTCTTTATAACTGTTTGTATACTTTCTTTCACAAACTGTGTTCCTTGCTTTAACCCACCTCACCACAAGACACTGCATTATTATGATGTTTCTTTTAGCTGCCTTTAACATTCTCGTTGGCTTGTGATCCAATATCCTTTGCCAAAAAGTACAATGAATCTTACAATAAGGGTATCTAGCTATGATATACATAGTTGACATAATACTACTTGTGAATTTTATCTTCATAATAATAAATTAACCTGCAGTATTAAATGATGAAGATACAGGTCAGTAGTAAAAGAGGGTACTGTGTTCAGAACACCACGAGGGTACGGTTCTTCTGACTACAATATAATGCTTTGCATTAGAAATTTCCATTGAGAAAGTCGTGAAGGGCATAATGTGCATACATTGTTTGAAAGATTTAGGGAAGACCCTAGATAGCAACTGTTTAAAGCATTCATTTTTAAGTGATAGATTGAAGATTTTGTCCCTTGGTAATGTAGCCAAGGCAAAGGTCTCCAGACTTACTGTTCTCTGAACCACAGTGTCTCCTTAATATTCTCTTGGCATCATGTGAGGAGTTACGTGGGACTCGGTCTTTACCCGTGTTCTCTGAGGGGACCAAGGACCTCTTTACTCACTTCTTCCAGCAATCTTATGACTATAGAGTTCAGCTGTGCAAACCCAGCACTTCTTAGAATGGAAAACAGAAACACCGCTGGGACTTTTCACTATCCTGGGGTCACTTTGCTATTCCTTTCAGACTTGATAAGGATTCCATATGTTAACTCTGGAACTGCAGTATACACATTTTCAGAAATGACACTGCTGACACATTGAGCTTCTAGTATTCTTCTGTGATTATAAAAAGGAAGGACAACTTGCCATTTTCCTCTTGACAAGGAAAAATAACCATAGTGCACATCCTGCCAAATGAATTTAATGGACTTTCTAATAAAAAGCAACTGTAAAGAATAAATGTTTAATATTTTTAAAGAATATGTCTAATTTGACCATCAAATTAGTTTCTTCCTCAAACCAATGAAAAGAGACTATCAAGGGACAAAGGAGGCATTCATCAAAGAAAGCCAAATTTTCCTACTTAACCTTTTGCTTTGAATCTGTCTATTGGCTACTTAATGGATACCAAAAATTACCTTGCACACAACTTGGGGATCTTTGGAATTACCTTGGGTTTGTTACTGAAACTATCTAAGTCTTGTTTCTCATCCATAAAAGATGTCCATAAAATGAACACATCCTAACATTACTATGAATAGCAAATGAGATAAAGCACATAAAGCACTTAGAATAGTTCACAGAATACATATACTGTCATATGAATCTCAATGACAATGATGGTGATGATGATGATTTATACACCAATACCTGAAGTAAAGTGTGTAGGCTGAAACTGTCTTAGTTTCCACACGTAATGTATGATCATGTTTGCCAATGAATTTCCATAACTGGATTTCCTTTAGAGAATGAACAGAGTTGTACTAGCTAAGCTGCAAAGTTGCAAATCAACTTGCAAAGTTGAGATTGGGAAACTAAATGTTTATACCAACTAGCTCTTTACTCTAACGATTATAGTGGTATATAAAAATATAAATAAAATTTTCCCTAGGTGTAGTCCTACTAATTTATACATCAATCATTTTATATTTTTGATGGTAGAAGTGTCCTATTGCAGGTATTGCAACCCTTTTTTCAAAACCCTAAAATGCATTCAACTCCAAATGTATAGAGGAAAACATGCCTTAAAAGTAGCCTATGCGTTTTCAGTTCTCTGTTCATCATCCCCTCCTCTGTAACCTGGCCCTAACCCAGTGAAAAAATTAATGAAGCAACTCAAAATTGATAGTCAAATGAAGCAAAAGACCAAATTCTTGCTCCCAGTAGGAAACTAACATTTTGAAAAGATGACAGGTGAATTATTACATTCTCCATTGCTCTAACTTTCTGAAAATATATTTACTGTTTTCAATAGCAGCAGCCTTGGCAAGAAACTTAAAAGTTTCTTCAGGGATTTGGACAACCACACACAATGATTTCAAACCTGACCAGCAGCCTTACATTCCTTCTCAAAGGCCCAAATTATATCCCATGAGACAGAGTGAGCTGCTTCATTAAAAGGACAGTTCTTATTTCTCGAGAAAAGTTACAGTAATGAAGCTATTTCTTCCCATTATAATACCTCCTGCTCAAAGGGACACCTTCAAGTTTGTTAGGCTAAGAAATGGTGTGCACCTGTGCTCAGTCATGTCCAACTCTTTGAGACCCCATGGACTTGCCTTAAATAATGGCCCTGTGGTTTTCAGTGTACTGATTTTAGGCAATGTGTTTTATTTTAAAACTATTCTTGTCATAAAAGAGAGAAGGCAACATATGCCAGTAAAATTCTCAGATCAAATAAACAGGTACTTCTAAGCAGTTATTAATTGCACGGTGTTCTACCAAGAGTTATTATCTCAAATGGAAAGAAACTGGACTCCTGTAACTGCTTTCAATCCAGCTAGCTGCCCAATCTGGTGTAAATGCCAATGGACATGGTTTTGCTACACCTCTGATAAAAGGGAAACTGTGTTAAAGGAAACAAAACATTTGATTGCTCAATTTTTAATCTGTTTTTCTTTTATAGCATTTTCACCCTTCTTTAGCTCATTGACCAATTCTATGGTATATATTTTAAGTCTCATGGCATTTCCTGACCAGTGTATTTAACTTCAACTTCTTTTTAATCTTGTTGCTATCTAATTTAATTTTTTCTCAATGAAAGTTATAACTATATAAAGTTATCTTGTTCAATTATTTTATTTTTCTTTAATTTTCTATCATTACAATCTTTAAAACTCCATCAGCCCCACAAGAGCATTATGTGGGGTTTTCACTGCTCTATCTCAGCATCTAGAAAAATGTCTAGGAGATGCTGAATATTTACAATGTACCAAAGATTAAGATTATGTATGATGTGTGTGTGTATGTGTGTATATATATATATATATATATATATATATATATGTATATATCAACACTCTTATATTTCTTCTCAAAGACCCAAATAATATCGCATGACACAGAACAAGCTGCTTCCTTTATTCATTATAAAGCTATTTGTTTCCATTATAATATTTCATGCTCAAAGGAACACCCAAGTGGTGCTAGTGGTAAAGAATTCACCTGCCAATGAAAGAGACTCAGAAGACTCAAGTTCCAACCCTTGGGTCAGGAAGATCTCTGGAGTCACAATCCACTCCAGTACTCCTGCCTGGAGAATCCCATGGACAGAGGAGCCTGGTGGGCTACAGTCCCTAGGGTCACAAAGAGCCAGATGTGACTGAAGCGACTTGGCACGCATGCATGGACATAGATATAGATAGATAAAGACGCAGACATAGATACAGACAGGGTTTCCTTGTGTTAGTCACTTATTTGTGTCTGACTCTTTGTGACCCCATAAACTGTAGCTCACCAGGCTCCTCTGTCCGTGGGATTCTCCAGGCAAGAATACTGGAGTAGGTTGACATTTCCTTCTCCAGAGGATCTTCCTGACCCAGGGATTGAACCTCATCTCCTGTGTTGTAGGCGGACTCTTTAGTGTCTGAGCTACCAGGGAAGCCAGGGGGTTGCAAAGAGTCCAATAAGACTAACACTTTCACTTTCAGGGCTTCCTGTGCGGCTCAGTGGTAAAGAGTTCACCTACCAAGTAGGAGATGTAGGTTTAATCCCTGGGTCAGGAAGATGCCCTGGAAAAGGAAATGACAAATCCCTGCAGGACTTGCCTGGGAAATTCCGTGGACAGAGGAGCCTGGCAGGCTACAGTCCATGGGGTCATAAAAAAGTCAGACATGACTTAACGACTAAAGAACAAATATAGATATATATTTTCCAAGGGTACTTGCTCTTTTTTTCCAGGATATAGAATGACTCAAGATTTTAAAAGAAAAAAAAAATATGTGTTTAAGGATCTGGTAAAACTGCTACAAATTTTTATTCTAGTGTATAAAATCAGTTCAAAGGTCTCATGCCCTTTATATTCAAGTTCATAGCCATAGTAAATTTAAAATCATAGAAATAAAATGTAACAGTAGCAAGTCTCACAATAAAGAGTTTTTTTCCCATATATATCAAGTATATGTTCTGATATCCCCTTAAAAAAAAGTGAACAAGAGAAGTAGCTCTAAAACATTATGTGGAGAAATAAAGTTTTGTATTTTGTTTGCTAAGAAATATTAATTTTGTTCACAATCGATTTGTAGCAGAATAAACCTTATCATATTAGTTTTCTAGATCTTCTACCAACTCTGATCCCCTTTTAAAATCATAATTACTATATTAACAGACATTTACTTAAAGCATACCCTATATTCCACTATGCCAAGGTTCGGAACTGCAGAGACAGTCCCTTCTACCTAAAGAGAAATAAATAGCTCTTTAAGATAAATATAGGAATTGTTATAAGGAGAGCTAAACAAATAGTCTTTGGAAACATAAAGAGAAAGAACTGACTCTGCTTTTCATGAAAGAGAGATCACTCATTCATATATTTATTTACTTTCAAGTATCTATTGTGCCAACACTATATATTAATATCGGAAGCTGTACTATCTGGTAAGGTCTATATATAATCTTTTTAAAAATTTATTTTTTATTGAAGTATAGTTGAATAGACTTGAAGAAGATCTAGAAATTATAGGCTAGAGAGGAAGAGAGAATTTATAATATGGTTGTAGTAAACACGAAAACACAGAAGTACATAGAGCAGTTGAAAAGAACTCAGCTTATACTGGAAAATCAGGGAAAGCTTTAAAACATGACAAAATTTCTAATCTGAGAGGTGAAGGATGAATTGGAATTATGAAGTAGTGATGAGATATGCTGAAAAAGAAAGCTATGCAGATAGACAAACAGCATATTCAAACATGTAGAAAAGAGCATTTAAGATGTTCTAGGAACTTAAGATAGTTCAGCATAAATGGAGCTAATCATAAACTTGATAAATAGATGTGAATTGAAGGGAAATAATCAGAGGTTATTTAATACAGCACTTGGAAAAACATGTTGAGATGACTATTGAAGTCTATCTACCCAAGAAAGAAAGAATGAACATTCCGGAAAGAGAGACTGACTGCTACAAACACACAGCACTATGAAAGCCTTATTTAGCAAAAAGTAATTAAGTCTATGGGATGGAGTTAAGTGGTTACTAAGTACAAAAAAAAGGAGCAAGATAGAAAAGAGTTAAGTCTTATCTGCCACTTTAGAGCTAAAATAACCCTTTCCTTTGAACAACATTATCATTTATTGCCTTGAAAATTCATCACATATTAAAATCTTAATACCCTTATTTCTATATTTATCTATATTGTTCTTTATATAAATGTCTTATAGTTCAAGGTGCATGCTCCTTAAAGACAGAGACTGCCTAGTATTAGGTCATGAAATTCTACTGATACTTGTTGATTTGTTGATAGAGTGGATAGGGAAAAACCAACATTTGAAAATAGTACACTTGGATTTCTTTGTTAATTTTTACTTGCTGGCATTTCTTAATGGCAGTAGGAAAAAAAACGAGAAAATCCAAAACAAATACAAAGCAGAATCTATCTATATCCTTGTAATAAATACCTACATAGAGATAAATATTGAGAAAATAACAGATTCATTCCATTCTTGAATTCCCAATAACATGCAAGTAAATATTACTAAAATTTCTCCCTACCCTACTACATTTTGATATATATTACATTACTGATTATTCATAAACTGAAGGAAGGAGAAATATACAAGACATACACTATTTGTTTCCTTTCATCTTCTAACTGCATCTAAAAACATGTTGCTATTTCATAAGATTTTTTTGTACATTATGTTTCATCTTCAAACTGATTACATTCACTGTTCATATTTGTTTTAGGTGAGATCTGTATGTTTAAATGGATTATGGCTCCTTTTTGTCATTTAAATCATTTCTGATTAATGTACATCATTCCTAGGCCAATTTGTCATAATTGATGCTATTAGTGTTTGTAGAGATCAACATAATCTGAATTATCAGGCTTCATTTCTAGTCAGTGACCACATACAGAGTTCATCCTTTTTCTAATCTAAATTTAAGCTGTTTTCCTGTTCTCTGTTCTAACTTCTTAATGATATGCTAATCTATTTAGCATAAAATATTTTTCAGTTGTTAAAGATACCTTAGCCAACAGATGGTGCTATGTATAACGTTTTTATGTTAGTGTATAGCATTTAAAAATATAAATTACAGCTGAGCTGAAATTTAATTACATTGTTAGAAGACATATGAAAGTAAATTTCTTGAAATTACATATTTCATTAAGCTTGTAAAATGAGAAAAAATGCAAAGCCACTGAAGAATGAGTTGAGTTGAGTCAGAGGTCACAGGCTTTTCAATTATGCATGTAAACCTGTCACAGTTTGGGATGTTCATGTTTATAAAAAATGAAGCTTAACATTTGGTTTGATTTGGGGGGCCTGGAAGTGATCAACATGCTTCCTGTGACACCAACTGTCTGTCTGTTCCTAAAATACCTTTCTCCGAAATCTTCTTTCTGCCTCCAATATCCTGTCTCTCAAATTCATCTTTACATGAATGACCACCACATTGACTTTTCAAGGCTTATCTTTTTGCATTTAGCAATGAGAAACTGACGATGGTCTTTGAGAAGCTGAATAAAAGAATCCTAGGTCCTGATTTCTTAGACTAGCCTTCAACTCTTTAACACCAACCTACTTTTCAAGACTTTGGTCCACCATTTCCCTAAAAAATAAACTTATAAAAATCAGCTATATTGACCTCATCAGAGGCTGTGGCTAACTCACAATCTGGAAAGCAGCCTCATGCACCACTTTTCTTTTCTGATCACAAAGCCTATAGAAATTCTCCTCCAACTCTCTTAACAGTTACTATTACTATATTTACTTTAACTTGATCTCACATTGCTCTGTTGCTAAATTTCTTAACAGAAATAAATGCAATCCATTGTTTCTGGTTTACTAACTAAATCAGAAGTTTGTAGGAGGTAGAGCTGGTAATATCAATCTGTGAGATTGATTAATTCAAATAACCATTTTCAACTGGATTCTGTTCTTTTAGTAGCAGACTGATAACACACCTTCACCCATCAATGGATTTTCAATCAAGTTCTCCTCAAAAAAATACCTAATATACCAATTTTAGCTTTTTGCTTTTACATAGCTTGTATGGATAGTTATTATAGTTATGCTCATTACATTTTCTTTTTTGTCTTGTAGGATGTGCCAGGTGGATGATTTATTGGTTCTGAGAAGTTAAGTATTTATAGAATGGAAGGAGAAAGAACAAAAATACTAAAAAACAAACAGACAAAAAACAAAATCTATTTTTCAAGGAAGAAAGTACCGATTTCAGCCATAATAAAGTATTTTAAATATTATACTAAGCATTAAAAATAATGAGAAAACAAATCTTTACAGTTGGCATAGGTTGTAGCATCCAGGACATTTGAAAATGGCTGAATTCTCATACTCAGAACATTTCATCGGTTATTGTAAGCTTTTTAACCAATGTGTAAGCATTTTCACTTGACTTGTTTTTATACCTGTCTTTTTTTATATTTATTACTATTTGAGTCATTGTCTTCACACTTAACTTTGAATCTTTAAATAGAGTCGTCTCTGTTCTCTGAGTTCAGTTCAGATCAGTTGCTAGGTTATGTCCAATTCTTTGTGACCCCATGGACAGCAGCAGCCAGGCCTCCCTGTCCATCACCAACTCCCAGGGTTTACTCAAACTCATGTCCATTGAGTCGGTGATGCCATCTAACCATCTCATCCTCTGTCGTCCCCTTCGCCTCCTGCCTTCAATCTTTCCCAGCATCAGGGTCTTTTCCAATGAGTCAGCTCTTCCCATCAGGTGGCCAAAGTATTGGAGTTTCAGCTTCAACATCAGTCCTTCCAATGAATATTCAGGACTGATTTCCTTTAGGATGGACTGGTTGGATCTCCTTGCAGTTCAAGGGACACTCAAGAGTCTTCTCCAACACCACAGTTCAAAAGCATCAGTTCTTTGGTGCTCAGCTTTCTTTATAGTCCAGCTCTCACATCCATACATGACTACTGGAAAAACCATAGCCTTGACTAGATGGACCTTTGCTGGCAAAACAATGTCTCTGCTTTCTAATACGCTGTCTAAGTTGGTCATAACTTTTCTCCCAAGGAGTAAGCGTTTTTTAATTTCATGGCTCCAATCACCATCAGCAGTGATTTTGGAGCCCAAAAAAATAAAGCCTGACACTGTTTCCACTGTTTCCCCATCTATTTCCCATGAAGTGACGGGACCAGATGCCATGATCTTAGTTTTCTGAATGTTGAGCTTTAAGCCAACTTTTTCACTCTCCTCTTTCACTTTCACCAAGAGGCTCTTTAGTTCTTCTTTGCTTTCTGCCATAAGGGTGGTGTCATCTGCATATGTGATGTTACTGCTGTTTCTCCCAGCAATCTTGATTCCAGCTTGTGCTTCCTCCAGCCCAGTGTTTCTCATGATGTACTCTGCATATAAGTTAAATAAGCAGGGTGACAACATACAGCCTTGCTGTACTCCTTTTCCTATTTGGAACCAGTCTATTGTTCCATGTCCAGTTCTAACTGTTACTTCCTGTTAGGTAGTTAGAATAGGTAAAAGGAGTCCAGAATAGTGGTGGCTAAAAGACAAGGAAGGGAAAAGCCTAGGAACATAGAACAAAGGAAGGTAGGAGGACTGGTTGAGGACCTCAGGTAGAACAAACAGCACTCCTAACTAGCCCAATTTACATAGGGTAGGCCTGGGGTGAGGAGAAAAAAACATATAAAAAGAGGAGCAATAGGGCCAGGGGTCTCTCTCGGGCACTCACTCTGTCTCTCTCTCTCTCTGTTCTGTGTGTCTTTTGGGTCAGCATGCCCTCACACCTCGAGGATGTATTTTCCTTTATTTTCTAAATAAAACTGAGCTGTAACATGGAGCTGTAACACTGATCTGTCTTAGAGTTGTGACAATTAACGTCCATTGCTTCAAATTTTTGTTGTGAGACAGAACCGAGGAAATTACACCCTCCCCTGACACTTCCTGACCTGTTCTTTGAAAATATGGATAATTTCTAATTTTCAATCATTGTCCGATACCTGGAGATTGTTTTTTCTGAGTATGAATCATGTTTTTAAAATTGCTTTCATTGACTTGTACGATTTTTATAGAATATTGGTCATTTTATATAATATAATTAAGTAATTTGGATTTGGATATTTTCTTACTAAACATTGTGGTTCTTTTGATTTGCTTGCTTGCTTGCTTCAGAACTTCTCTGGATTAATTCTCTGGATTAAATTTCCATCAGTGTGAATTTGTTATTGTTTGTATTGTTGCATTTTTTATTTTTAAACCTGGATCCCTAGAAGTTTCTTCCTGTGTCTGAACAACTTGGTATTCACTGAAAGATTGATCAGAAATTCTCCTCAAGCATACCCAGACAGTACATCTTCCACTCTCTTTTGATGGATCTCTGTGTGGCTCAAGGTATACATTAGAAGTTTAAATCATTTTCAGGTCTGCTCTGACTGTTATTTTATGCCATGCCCTCTTCACATCTCCTCCATATGTGTGCATAGGTTCCTTTGGCCAGTGATGCATGGGTGGCTTGCCTTCCCCCCTTTTCCCACATCCCTGTCTCTGCAGTGCATTAGCCCAGCCCTAGGTCAACCTGTATAGAGACCTTATCAGCTCTTTAACTCTGGCACTCCCTGGGAAACTATCTCACTATTAATCATTTGCTTGTCCTAAAAGTACCCAGACCTAAAACTACAAGATTTGCTGGCCCTCCATGTTTGCTTGGTACTGAATTCACACTTTAATTGATGAGGCTTTATTTCAAGGGAACCACCTCCAATAGCAACAATTTAACTGTTAATTTTCATGATCTGCTATATCCTGTTTGTTTGAACTACTTGCCACAAGAGATGAGGTGTGTTTAGGAGCACTGCCAACACAAGTGTCGTACAGTCCCACTGTTCCTATTCAATGTTTAGCAGTTTTCATGAATAAAAAGTCTCTGGTTTGTTGTACATATATTATCTATTTCTCTAGCATTTAAACAAGTTGTTTTTGACAGTTCTGTGCAGTTTCATACTCATTGTTTGGAGAAAGAATTTTTCAACATCTTTACTTCACCATGAAAAAAGTGAATCAGTATTTCTGTCCCTCCTAAAGACCATTCCTATCAAATTCATCAATGGGAGGTCAGTCTAATAACAAATATGTTTTGTTTCCTCAGTTTGACATGTAATTCTACATAGATGACATACTTACCACTGAGATAAAAAAGTTGACCTAGTTCATTTTGCTTATTTGTTTACAATTTAAGGTCATTGCTAGGGTTATATATTTGGTTTAATCTCAAGAAATATTCATCCAATTACTTTGAAATTCACCTTTACCTTTGATAAGCTCATTTATATAATTTATATAAAATTTTCTCATTAAAAATAAAGCAAATCTTGTATTTTGTTCAATGATAATTTTTAAAAAGAAGTTAAAATACATTAGAAAGCAAATAGTACTTGATAACTACATGCAAAAGAGTGCAATTATCTACATAATTAAAGCTGCTTAGACTATAAGACATAAATCACATGCAAGAATAGGCAACCCAATATTCATTGCAGCACTATTTATATTAGCCAGAATATATAAGCAAGCCACAAAAAGGAATGGAATTGTGCCATTTGCAAAAAATGTGTGTGGACCTAGAGATTGTCATGCAGAGTGAAGTCAGGCAGAAAGTGATAAATAAATATTGCATATTATCGAATATATGTGGAATCTAGAAAACTGGTACATATGACCCTATCTGCAAAGCAGAAAGAGAGACACAGACATAGAAAACAAATCTATGGGCACCAAGGGGGAAAGGGAGGGTGGGATGAATTGGGAGATTGGGACTGATGTATACAATATCATGTATAAAATATATAACTTATGAGAACCTACTGTATACCACAGAAAACTCTATGCAGACCTCTCTGGTGACCTAAATGGGAATGAAATTAAAAAAAAAAAAGAGAGAGAGAGAGAAAGAGAATGGCTGTATAATTACAGCTGATTCACTTTGCCATACAACAGAAACTAACACAACATTGTAAAGCAACTATACTACAAATTTTTTTTTTATAAAAGAAAGCAAATAGTACCTCAGGGTACTTTAGGGAGATGTTAATGTATTACATTGTCCTTTTTGAAGGTCCAATTTAGAGAGCGTTCCTCCGCTTTCCCTGGTGGCTCAGACAGTAAAAGTGCCTGTCTACAATGTGGGAGACCCAGGTTCTATCCCCGGGTCGGGAAGATCCCCTGGAGAAGGAAATGGCAACCCACTCCAGTGTTCTTGCCTGGAGAATCCCAGGGACGGCGGAGCCTGGTGGGTGGCCGCCTATGGGGTCACACAGAGTCGGACACGACTGAGGCAACTTAGCAGCAGAAGCCAGTACTCTTGCCCGGAAAATTCCAAGGATGGAGAAGACTGATAGGCTACAATCCATGGGGTCACAAAGAGTCAGGGATGACTGAGTGATTTCAATTTTTAAGCAGAAGGGGTGAAAGATATTAGAATATTTGTATTTATTTGTTTTAAAGTGAATTTATTCAAATCTTGACATCATTTTTTTGAAACAGAAAATTGCATGATACTTTGGAGGTGACAGCTAACGTTGCAGGAATCAGGGTATCATTAGGCTGAGATCTATTGAAATGGACTTTATTGGAGTTGGATAAGTTAAACATAATTTCCATGATTTCCTATGGTCATTCAGAGCTCTAGTTACATACTTGAAATTGTGGGTATAAGCATATTTTTAAAGTGGTGAGAAAATAACTGCCTCTAGTATTTTGATGTTTCATATGAAAAAGAAATTATTCATTAAACAATTGTGTTTTCATTACTATTATCTGAAACCAAAATAAATATCAGTTTTAAAAGGGGGAAGTTTGTGAATTCCTACTTAACCTATTTTATAGAAAAATATTCAGAAGAGAAATAGAAAATGAGGGCAAAATTAAGGTACGTAAAATAATAGTTATTGGCTTGGAGTAAAAAGAAAATACTTTCTTCAAAATAAGTATATAAAAGGTCAAAATATCCTTGAAAATATTAATTTTAATTTTTTGGATCCTTTATAATATATTACATCAAATAGAACAGGAAGAATTCTGATTTATTTCATTAAAACAGTAAATATATTATGAGTCAACAGTTACTCTTTGTGCAATTTGGCTAAAGAACAGGAAGAAAAAAAGACACATAAAAGTTGTATAAAAATAAATGCAAAACCCTATTTTTAATTTTGAAAATGTTTTGTGAGAAAGGCATTAATTACACCAAAAAGTTGTTCACAGTAAGTTATCTGTAACATATTCAAATTGCATTCATGTAAACTAATAGCTCACTACAAGGCTGATGTTGGCTTTATCTAATGTCAAACTGTGATTTTAGAGATGAAAAATTTTGTGGTACGGTGAATAGTTTTGTCTGAAATGTTATCAGTGTAACCTTTTAAGTTTATATATATTACCTTTTTTTAATTTAGAGAATACTTTATTAGTTTCTGTAATCAAGCCCATGTAGATAAGACCTTACATATTTAATACTGTGCATTACCCCTCTACAATTGGAAAAAAAATTATGTTTAATGTTTCTAGACCAATATGTCTATTAATTTATGTACAATGCCAACCTTTTATACATTAAGTTTTCACTTTTTACCAAGGATTTTTGTAAATATTTTCTCTATGATTTTTATAAGAAATAAATTGATGCCAGATATCCAGCAGATTGGAAGCATATATTTCATTATTTTAAATATCTCATTTTTAACCAAATATGGTTTCCCGATCTTTATAAATACCTCTGCAGAAGTTTTCTTTCACCTAAAACAGTGGCATTACATTCAGTTGCTTAACAGTAAATGACTCATAAGTTTACTGACACAGAAAAAAGTGGACTTAATATTTTATAAGTGCAATTACTTATAATAAAGATTTTTTGCCCTGCATTTGGCTTCCAGGGCCCTTTGGACAACTGGAAGTATTTGACACTTAAACTGTTAACAAGGTAGTGTTTTAAAATGAAAAGACGCTTGCTATGGCTAACTTGCAATTGACAAACTACTGCTTCCATCAACCAACCCCAAAGAATTAATTGAAAACTGAGCATCAATCACAATGTTCATAGCAACACTATTTACAATAGTCAAGATATGGAAATAGCCTACATGTCCATCAGCAGATGAATGGATATGTGGTACATATATATACTGGGATACTGCTCAGTCATAAAAAATGAAATAATGTCATTTGCAGCACTATGGATGGACCTAGAGATTATCATACTCAGTGAAGTAAGTCAGACTTACTTTGATATGATGCCATATCAAATGCCATATGATATCACTTATATTGGGACATATATTTTAAAAAAATACAAATGAATATATTTACAGAATGTAACTCATAGAAAACTCATAGAAACTGACTCATCGATTTTGAAAACAAACCTATGACTACCAAAGGAGAAACATGAGGGAGAGAGATAAATTAGGAATTTGGAATTCACATAAACACACTACTATATATAGAATAGATAATTGGCAAGAACCTACTGTATAGCACAGGGAACTCTACTCAGCATTCTGCAGTAATTTATATGGGTACAGAATCTGAAGAAAGAATGATATATGTATACGTATAACTGAATCACTTTCTGTGCATCTGAAAGTAAAACACTGTAAATCAACTATATCCAATAAAGATTGGAAAATGTAATAATTGAGTAAAGAAAACTGAGCATCAAGAGAAATTGCGGAAAAGATTTACAAAGATTATTCTAAGGCCCCAGTTCTCAATTTATCACGGCCATTCATGCCTAGTAATTTGCTCTGCTGCGTATTCTTACTACTAGTAAGAGTTTGAAATAAACTCTAAGTATAATTTTATAACCTATTAACTTAAAGTTTTGGGGAAAAAACCATAGATGAAGTAAACTAATATAAAGCAATATTGCACTCTAGCAAAACTTTTTAAAAGGCTTCATTTTTTAGGGTTGTGCTTATCCTTCAGAATTTATTAGGAAAAGACCTTATAGAGGATTCTCTTCAGAATATTAAGCCATAAATTCTTTATTGAAATAACTATCACTTCAAGGGGGCGACTGGTCAGGAGCTGATTAGAGACAGTGAATGGAGAGGGTTTTTAACTGCAACCTTGAAGCTACCCACGGAATCCTGACTTGCCACAAGCTGGAAGGGGCTCAAAACAGAAGATATTTCAGTCAGTACACAGCTTCATGGAATTCCAGGGTGGGAGTGGGAGAATACCACTATGTCTCTTAGACAAGATCTTGGCCAGGCCTCTGTCAAGCTATATTAAGGAGGATGTGCAATGGATAAGGAAAGAAAACTCATATTCCTTCTGTCTACAGAAACTTAGACTAAATAGACCCGATATTCTATGCCTACCAAAACACCTGGGGCTGGGCGACATAGAGGCATTTTATTGGGAAAAGGATGTGGGGTCTTAGTTGGATCATTTGCATCTAAACAAGTCCATGTGATTTGTGGCTTTTTACCTTAACCTAATGATGAAATAATGACAAGCAACATTTATTGAACATTTAATATGTATCAGCCATTATGCTAATAGCTTTATGTGTTATTAAAATATACAAAATTGCCATGTAGACAGATTTCGGCAATTTCACTTAGCTCTGTGTGATTTTACGTCAACTGATATTCACAATAGCTATGAACAGATATCATCACACCAACCCTACAGACAAAGGAACTAGTCTTTTCCCGACTTTTGTTGAGAAGGTATTGTTTTACACATCTGATAAGAATGAACCCATTTAATTATTTCAGTGACTCAATGAGATAGGTTATATCTCGTATTAAAATTTAATTACAGATGAGAACGCTGAGGCACAGAGTAGTAAAGTACATTTGCTGAAGGCTGCACAGCTAGTAAGGGTATAAAGACAGAAACTGAACTGAGGCAATATGATCCCAGAGGTAAAACAGGAAAATACAGAAGATCAGGTGACGTTTCCATTGTCACACCATTAGGAAGGTGCAGAGTCACAGTTCAACTGAGACCTTTTTGATTTTACAAATTATACTCTTTAGAACTATTCTATCCTGTGGTTCAGAACTGAATAAAGGAAATCAATGCTTGGCAACCATTCTACAGTTACTATTAATAGAGACAAAGTGTTTGCATTCTTTTTTATGAAAGAAACTAACATATTTTGGACTGGATGAAGCACAAGCTGGAATCAAGATTTCCGGGAGAAATATCAATAACCTCAGATATGCGGATGGCACCACCCTTATGGCAGAAAGCAAAGAAGAGCTAAAGAGTCTCTTGGTGAAAGTGAAAGAGGAGACTGAAAAAGTTGGCTTAAAACACAACATTCAGAAAACTAAGATCATGGTATCCGGTCCCATCACTTCATGGCAAATAGATGGGGAAACAGTGGAAATAGTAACAGACTTTATATTTTGGGAGGCTCCAAAATCACTACAGATGGTGACTGCAGTCATGAAATTAAAAGACGCTTGACCTTAGAAAAAAGTTATGACCAACCTAGACAGCTTATTAAATAGCAAAGACATTACTTAGGTCCATCTAGTCAAAGCTATAGTTTTTCTAGTAGTCACGTATGGATGTGAGAGTTGAACTATAAAGAAAATTGAACACTGAAGAATTGATGCTTTTAAACTGTGGTGTTGGAGAAGACTCTTGAGTGTCCCTTGGACAGCAAGGAGATCCAACCAGTCCATCCTAAAGGAAATCAGTCCTGAATATTCATTGGAAGGACTGATGCTGGAAGCTGAAGCTCCAATACTTTGGCCACCTGACGTGAAGAACTGACTCATTTGAAAAGACCCTAATGCTTGGAAGATTGAAGGGGGGAAGCAAAGGGGACGACAGAGGATGAGATGGTTGGATGGCATCACTGATTCAATGGACATGAGTTTCAGTAGGCTCCGGGAGTTGGTGATGGACATGGAGGCCTGGCGTGCTGCAGTCCATGGGGTCGCAAAGAGTCGGACACAACAGATCAACTGAACTGAACTGAACATTTTTTGAATATTCATTATATGATAGATATCTGACTAACAATTGACTTACCAATTTCCATCCTCCTACAGGAAATTATTATTCCAATTTTAAAGATGGGTATAATATAGTTTCAGAGGAGTTAAGGAACTTTTTCAAATTGGCAAAGCAGGCATGCAAGCCCAAGTCTGTGTCATTACATTCGATAATGTAGTGGAAGAAGCAGGAACTCAAGAGTTGGTATTATACTGAATCTGAAATTGGGCTACTGGGGTTGCCTAACACCACAGGGCAGGCTGAGGTGGTCTTCAGGCTCTGCATATGCCTAGAGAGCTAGGCACCCTGGTCTCTTGCAAGGTGGCCAAGGAGTGATCCAAAGCCCCTTTCGTCATACCAAGCTGTGCAAGACTCAGAGTCACAGCCTCCATTTACCTGCCCTTGTCTTTTCTTCTGCAGGAAGCTTTGCCCTGCAGGGCCAGGATCAAAACTTGCTCTCCACAGGCCTTCTCCTACAGATTGTTACTAAGAAAGTAAAACCGTCAAAGTAATGTTGCAATGCTCCTGAAAGGTAAAAGGAGAAAACACTGCACAGGGATCCGGAAAGGGGAAAGTCCAGCTGATGCAATCTGTGCAGATCAGCTGCACAGAGATGGGCATACAATGTTTCTGAGTGAGAAAACACATTACTCATCTACCATAATGAATGGTTCAGTCTTTAGAACAGTGGCATCAAATGCAAGTTTCTTCAGAGGATACACGGGTATGCAAACAGGAAGAGAGAGCAGCATGGGTCAGTAAAGGGCTACTGAGTGTGTGTTCATCTAACAGTGTATGGATACCATCCACATCACTGCATTCCAGCCTCAGGGTAATATGGACCCAGCACTGCTAGAAGATCTATTTTTAGAAGTGAAGCAGAAAGTCCAGATAACTGTGTGAAATTTCCCTACTTTTAAATATCGGCAGTTCGTTGGGGGAAAAATGCAGAGTTCTGGATGATCAAACAAAACACACCTGTGAGCAGTATTAATGCTACTTTTTTGGAAATGAAGCAGATTATCCTGTGAATTCTGCTGATATTTTAATCATTGGAAATTCACTGGAGAAGATTTTGTGATGACCAAATAAAGGACACCCGTGTAGGAATCCATTCCACAGACCACCTATGTTGGATGACTGTTGTTCCCCCACTCACATCTTTCACGCTCATGTTTACTCCAGACACTCATGAGGTAAAAGCTCTCCACTTGGAGGAACATACATTTTTCAGCAGCACTGATGAGAGTTCACTTTTCTAGCCCAGGACTTTTCTGGCCACCCCCCACCCTCACTGAATTCTACAGTTGGAGGACTCACATACAGTACTCAGTAACTGGGTCTGAGTAATAAGAAATTCAAGTAGGTAAAAATGATCACTGTAGTACCCAAGCTAGCTGATAAATCACTCCTTGTCTCATGGTTGTCTCACGTTCAGATCTCCCTGATAGCTCAGCTGGTACAGAATCTGCCTGTAATGCAGGAGACCCTGGTTCGATTCCCGGGTTCGGAAGATTCCCTGGAGAAGGGAAGCCCAGTGTTCTTGGGCTTCCCTTGTGGCTCAGCCAGTAAAGAATCTACCTGCAATGAAATGTGGGAGACCTGGGTTCAATCCCTGGGTTGGGAAGATCCCCTAGAGAAGCAAAAGGCTACACACTCCAGTATTCTGGCTTGGAGAATTCCATGGACTGTACAGTCCAGAGGGTCGCAAAGAGTCAGACACGACTGAGCAACTTTCACTTCATATCACTTCCTTTTCTCATGCACTTGGCTGGACAATTCCAAGACTCGTATACATGGCTCCTCAGAGAGTTCAGCTGCAGTAACCCACAGTGGTGGACAAAGGATGAGAAAGCATCCTTATGCTGGTTTCTCTTCTCCAGTGCTTTGTTTTCCCGAGTCTCTCACTCAGGCACCTCTAGTAGAATACCAAAACAAACCACCTGCACACAACCTCTTTCTTAGGCTTAGCTTTCTGGAGGGATTGTTGCTAGGACTCTATCATTTTGCAAATTCTGCATGGGAAAAAAATCTAAAAAGGTTTATCTGGCTTTGTCTGAAAGACATATATGTCCACAGAATAAATACTGAATATCTGTGACAGAAGGTCCCACCCAACTCTAATCCTAAAATGTTTAAATAGGAGCCTTTAAACTGAGATAGAGCGTAGAAAGACAACCTGGGTGTTTGTGGCCAGTTACTGACCCAAGTTAAGAAATATATTCTGTTATGAATAAGCATGAATGTTTGGTTACCTTTTGAGCTCTCATCCTTTAGGAAATCAGTAGGAAATCTTACCTCGAAATATTTATTTTTTATGTTTAAATGCTGATTCCTATAGGAGTTTTTGCACTCTTCTAGGGAGGGGAATGTATAAAAATATATTAACATCCTTCACAGTAACGGTATTAGTGTGTAAAGCCTAACAAAGGAGCATTTGATTAAAGAAAATAAGATAGTGTCAAGTGATTTATATTCACAAGCTATATATTGATTTGTCAATCAAGTCAATTCACCCATTTATTCATATGCTCAGTGTATACGTATTATGTATTTTGTGTATGTCAGGCACTGCTCTACACTCTGGGTTAGCACAGTGAAGCTAAAGCATTACCCCTGCAGGCCAGGAAGACCATGCAATACTTCTTAAAGAGTGTGGTCTTCACTCCATCTGGTTTTCAGGTAGGAGGGGGCAGAAACTCTCATGCTCCCTGAGCTTTTTATGTGGGAGGGCATGGCAAAACCCAACAGCCAAGGTCAGCCCTTTTCAAAGACAGGCAGGGGCTAGCTACTGGAAACAAAACACACGCAAAGCATACTGAAGTTGGGAAGTGGGTTGGATGGTGGGGAATTGCTACACCACCACAGTAAAAAGGGATCTGAGGGTTTCTGGGTAAAATGCTATCATTATTCAGTGAACTCAGTACTTATCAATGTGTATGAGTCATTATAGCTACACACATTAACAAGCAAAAATTATTTTGCAGTGATTGATAAATACGTTATTTAATATTACCAATGCTTTTACATTATTTAAAAATTATGGATGGTTTGAGTTGAGGTACAGCAGAAACCAATACAACATTGTAAAGCAATTTTATCCCCATCAAAATAAATTTTTAAAAAATTTAAAAAAGATAATGCAAACTCTTCATTACACAGAATATGTCTGTCTGGCACATTTACAGCAGAAATGGTTAGTAGCTGACCCAACTTGACAAGTTTAGATGACCACAGAATCTATAGCTTCAGAATCCAGGTCTCCCTAAAAGCTAACATTAGCTTAGCTCCCCTTCAGTGGTATTTTTCTGCCCCTATCTCCCTGGCATTGGGTGTAAAGTTCTCTCCTGGGCTGCAACCGTGGGATCCCTGACACACCATGTAGACAAACCAGTTGCCCACCAAGCGATTTACTTAGAGCACATTTGCACTAACGCCTAGCAGGGGCCCAATGAAAATATGTTGAAGGATGTCATCTTCCTCTCTGTTTCAAACATGGTCATGCTCTCCTTACAGCTCAAATTCAGCTTTTTGCTACCATTTACAGATTGCTCTAGACTCACAAATTATTAGCCCTAGGGCTGCCATTTTTACATCCTAGGTTCAGGACAAGAAGGGCACCAAGGTACAAACACTACGAGGGGTTCACTTTTCCATTCATGTCAATGCCAGCCCTGCCATTGCACAAACCTGAGAGTGAGTGTCTCCTAAAACTGTGCACCCCTAGTGCCTTCCATCTCTCACCCTAAACAGAACCTAGCCCTAAGTAGATTCATTCATGTAATAGCACAAAAAAGGAGGCACTTTCTCTCCACAGGTCAGAAATGGTTATCTTTCTCCTCACTCCTTTTCACATCCAGTGATGAATTTTGTATCATTAAACCATTCAAATCCAAAACGTATATACTCCAAAGAGAGAACAACACAAAACACAATCACAGCACCATAGGCATTGCAGAAATATGGCAGAGCTCACATTTGAGCATAGCACATACACATATGTAAAGGAGAAGAGTTTTTTGTCTTCCTGTGTTGTCACACAGTAGATGAGGATATTATACAGGGTCTTTAGAAAATTACTCAGCTGTGTTTGTACCATTCCTTCATTCATTTATGTAATAAAAGTGTCTTGAACGCCAACTATAGGCCGAACATAGTGTCCAGTGCTGGGGACACAAAGATGATGTAGATGAGGTACAGGTTTCATTTCAAGAAAGTAATTTAATCTCTCCTCCTGTCGCAGTGAAGATGACAGACCACTGTGACAGAAAGTTCATAAATAAGTGGAAAAGGCTATTTCAGTAACATATCCCATATTCTAACTGTCCTTTCAGCGTCACAGCTCTTAGTGACTAAAGAGCAATTTTCAAGTGGCAGATTGAAAATGAGACATGGCATGTGTAGTCTGAATGCAAAAGTGCTGATAACCACTTGCTGCATTTTAATAATAACTAGCAGCAGAAGCAATTAAATCAGTTCCAGGGAGAACTGGGAGATGGGATAATAAACTTGTCTTGAAATGAACGGATTGAAAAGAATTCACTTTACTTGCACACAGGTGTTTGCTGGCCTGGGTCTGATCACTAAACTTCATTTTGAGATGAATAATTTAAGTCTAAAATGTCAAAGCAAAATAAGCTCAAATTGTCAAAATGGCCAAGACTGTGGTTAGGATCAGAAGCTCTGGAACCCAACTGCCCGGAGCTGTTACTCAGCTTGGCCACTTACCGTCTACTGCACCTTGAATGAGTTACTTAACCTTCTGTCAACCAGTTTCCTCATCTGTAAAAGAGCTCAAATAATAATTTCTACTTCAAAGGGTTCTTATGAGCAATAAATGAGTTAATTGTAAAATTCTTAAATCAAGGCATGGAACACTGAAGCACTCAATAAAATGTCTTAACGTAATTATTACTGCCTGGAAAAGAGTGATATTTGTTTTTCTTGTAGAGTTATATTCGTGCAGGTAGGTAAAACAGAACTAAATATATCAACAGTAAATTTTAAAAGTATTTATTATGGTAAAATGTATATATTAAACATTCTTTTTTTTTACCATCTAGTGTACAATTGAGTGGCATTAATTGCATCTGTAATGTTGTCGAACATCACCATTATTTCCAAAATGCTTTCATCACCCCAAATAGAAACTGTAACCATTAAGCAATAATTCCCTATCCCCATTTTCAATCCCCATTAACCTCAAATGCACTTTCCATTTCCATTAATTTGCCTATCCAAGGTATTTCATGTAAGTGGGATCATATGAAATTTGTCCTTGTCTTGTTTCATTTAGCATAATTTCTTCAAGATTTATCCATATTGTAGTATATTTTAGAACTGCCTTTCATTTTATGATTGAATATTATTCATTGTATGGATATGCTGCATTTTGTTCATATGTTGATGGACACTGCATTATTTCCACTTTTCACTACTGTGAATAATGCTACAGTGAACACCAGTGTACAAGTACCCATTTGAGATTCTGTTATCAATTTTAGTAAGCATTTATCAGTAGAATTTCTGGGATATATGATAATTCTATTTAATTTTTTTAGGAACCAACATGTTGTTTTTCCCAATAGGTCTACCATTTTCCTTCCCACTAATAAAAGTAGAAGAGTTTCAATTTCTTCACAATCTCACCAGAGTTTATTGTTTTCTGATGAGGATGATGAGTGCCATGCCAGAAAGTTGAAAGCTGCATCTCATAGTAGTTTTGATTTTTATTTAACTAATGACAAATGATGCTGAGTATTTTTTCATATGCTTATTGGCCATCTGAATATCTCTATTTTTGGAAGAATGTCTATTCAAGCTCTCAGCCCATTTGTTAATTGGATTATTTGTCTTTGTTGTTGAATTGTATGAGTTCTTTATATAATGTGGATATTAAACCCTTATTAGACATATGATTTGAAAATGTGCAAAGATTTGTGAAAGATTTTTCTTATTCTGTAGGATGTCCTTTTTGATGATAAGGTATTTTGATGCACTAAATTTTAATTTTTATAAACTTCAATTTATCCATTTTTCCTTTGTTGTCAAGGTCAAAGATTTAGCTCTTTGTTTTCTCCTAAATGCTTTATGATTTTAGCTTGAATTATATACAATAAATTGTTTTTAAAACATTTATCATATACTATTAAGTAGTACACTTTCACCCAGATCTACCCATAGGACATTAACACACTCCACTCTAATGATCTGTGGCAGAGATACTGCATTTATGATCAGAGCATTCTCTAGGCATTGCACATAATTGTAGTAGTTTTTATTATCACTTTTAGTCATATCTTTGCACCTGTTGCAGAGACTCAAATAAATGTAGTAGGGCAACTCTTTGTGACATAAACCTAGAACAAAGGGTTAGTGGTCCTGATTAGTGATGATATAGAATCTAAAGTATTTCATAAGATCAAGAACATTTGCATTAGAAAAAATATGGCAGAGGAACCAGAGATCATTATTTTGCTGACAAAGGTCCATCTAGTCAAAGCTATAGTTTTTCCAGCAGTCATGTATGGATGTGAGAGTCAGACCATAAAGAAAGCTGAGCACCAAAGAATTGATGCTTTTGAACTGTGGTTTGGAGAAGACTCTTGAGAGTCTCTTGGACTGCAAGGAGATCCAACCAGTCCATCCTAAAGGAAATCAGTCCTGAATATTCATTGAAAGGACTGATGCTCATGCTGAAGCTGAATCTCCAATACTTTGGCCAGCAGATGCAAAGAACAGACTCCTTGGAAAAGACCCTCATGCTGGGTAAGACTGAAGGCAGGAGGAGAAGGAGAAGACAGTGGATGAGATGGTTGGATGGCATCACCGACTCTATGCATATGAGTCTGAGTAAGCTCTGGGAGTTGGTGATGGACAGGGAAGCCTGGTGTGCTGAAATCCATGGGGTAGCAAAGAATCAGACATGACTGAGTGACTGAACTGAACTGAAAGTATTTCACAATATCAGGAACATTTGCATTAGAAAAACTATTAACTTATCCAATTTAAAGTAAGGTGTAACAATTATATTGTAAATGCTGTCAGTAAAATTACCAAAATAAATAATGTGCTGACAATGAGATAGTAGAGCTTCTATGGTAATATGTCCTTAGTGACTACATTGAATGGCTTAAAATTACACAGGGGCTTTTAATATGGATCAGCACACGGCTTATTATTTTGTATTGCATGTTTTTAGAGGAAAGGACCATTAAGACCATGTATTTTTAAACTCAAATCCCACCATTCCTTTCACATAGTGGGCCTTCTAGAAACATTTGGTGGACAAAATATATAGTGGTATACACAGCCAGGGTGGAAATTAACAAATATTTGATCATTTAATGAACAAATTAAAATAACGAATATATAAATAATATTATAATATTAATTATTTCAATTGAAGAATACAATGTATTTTTCCATTTCCTTGCATTATTTTCAAATTCACTCATCAAAGTTTTAGAATTTTCAGAGTATAGTTTTTAAACCTCCTTGGTTAATTTTATTCCTAGATAATTTATTATATTGATGCAGTTTTAACTGGGACCGCTTTCTTGCTTTTCCTTGACAGTTATTATCGGAAAACAATAAATTGCTGTATACTAACCAGTGTATTATTAATATGCTGCATCCTGAAACTTTACTGAATTCATTTGTTACTCTTTCACAGAATTAGAACAAATAATTCTAAAATTTGCATGAAACTATGATAAAACTTCAAATTGCCAAAGCAATCTTGAAAAAGGAACAAAGCTGGAGATATCACATTCCCTGACTTCAGACTATATGACAAAGCTTCAGTCAACAAAAAAGCATGGTATTTTAGTCTTTTAGTTGCAATGGTAAATGGGATTTATTCTATAATAAATAAAGAAGAACTGGACAACTATGTGTAAAAGAATGAAATTAGAACATCATACACACAGATAAACTTGAAATGGATTAAAGACCATTCTTGGATGAAAACAGGCAAGACATTGTGACATATGACATAAATCATAGCAAGATCCTTTATGATCCTCCTCCTAGAATAATGGAAATAAAAATAAGTAAGTGGGATCTAATTAAACTTAAAAGCTTTTGCACAGCAAAGGAAACTATAAACACAGTGATAAGACAACCCTCAGAATGGGAGAACATAATAGCAAATGAAAGAACTGACAAAATATTAACTTCCAAAGTATACAAGCAGCTCATACAATTCAATAACAGAAAAACAAACAACCCAATCAAAAAGTAGACAAAAGACCTAAAAACAGACATTTCTCCAAAGAAGACACACGGATGGCTATTAAAAACATGAAGAAATGCTCAACATTACTCATTATTAGAGAAATGAAATCAAAACGACAATGAGATATAACCTCACGCCAGTCAGAATGGCCATAATCAAACAATCCACAAACAACAAATGCTGAAGTGGGTGTAGAGAAACGCGAACCCTCTTGCATTGCTGGTAAGAATATAAATTGGTACAGCCACTATGGAAGACAGTATGGAGAATCCTTAAAAAAATATAGGAGTAAAACCACTATATGACCCAGCAATACCACTTCTAGGCATGTACCCTGATGAAATCAAAACTGAAAAAGACACATGTACCCCAATGTTTATTGCAGCACTATTTACAGTAGCTAGTACATGGAAGCAACCTAGATATCCATTGACGACTGGATAAAGAAAATATGGTACATATATACAATGGAATACTACTCAGCCATAAAAAGGAACACATCTGAGTCAATTCTAACGAGGTGGATGAACCTAGACCCTATTACACAGAGTGAAGTAAGAGAAAAACAAATGTTGTATATTAACGCATATATATGGACTCTAGAAGGAAGGTACTGATGAAACTGTTTGCAAAGCAGCAATGGAGACACAAAGATAGAGAAAACTCTTATGGACAAGGGTAGGGGAGAAGAGGGAGCAGGTGAGATGAATGGAGAGAGTAGCATGGAAGCATATAAACTAACATATGTAAATAGATAGCCAATGGGAATTTGCTGTATGGGGATTCAGGGAACTCAAACTGGGGCTCTGTAATAACCTAGAGAGGTGGGAATGGGTGGGAGGTAGGAGAGAGTTTCAAGAGGGAGGGGACACATGTATACCTATGGTTAATCCATATTGATGTATGACAAAAATAAATCAATGCTATAAAGCAATCATCAGTCAATTAAAAATAAATTTTAAAAAATGTATGATACTGGCTTCAAAACAGACACAAAGATTAACAGAACCGAGAGCCCCAAAATAACCCCACACACCTATAGTCAGTTAGCCTACAGCAAAGAAGGCAAGAATATAGAATGGGGAAAAGACACTCTCCTCAATAAGTGGTGCTGATAAAACTGGGCAACTAAATATCAAAGAATGAGATTAAACTATTTCTTCACACCTTATACCAAAAACAAACTCAAAATGGATTAAAGACCTTAATATAAGACCTGAAATTAAAAAAAAATATATCCTAGAAGAACACAGGTAGAACACTTAATGACATAAGTTTTAGGAATCTTTTTTTTTTTTTTTTGGCTCTGTATCCTAAGGCAAAATAAGCAAAAGCAAACATAAACAAGTGGCACCTAACTAAACTTAAATGTCTTTGCATAGCAAAGCAAATCAGCAACAAAACAAAAAAGAAGGCCTACTCAATGACAGAGGTGTGTGTGTGCTGAGCCACGTCCAACTCTTTGTGACCCCATGGACTGTAGCCTGCCAGGCTCCTCTGCCCATGGGATTTTCCAGGTAAGAATCCTGGAGTGGGGTGCCATTTCTTCCTCCAGGGGACCTTCCCGACCCAGGGATCAAACCCACGTTGCTTATGTCTCCTGTATTAGCAGGTGGATTCTTCCTCACTGCACCACCTGGGAAGCAGCACTCAATGAGAGAGAATATTTTCAAATAACATGATCCAAAAGGGCTTAATATCATAAATATATGAATAGCTCATATTGAGTCAATATATTAAAAAAAAAAACTGATTATAAAACAGGTAGAATAGATGAATAGACATTTTTCCAAGGAAGACAGACAACCAATGGGGATATGAAAAGATGCTCAACACTGGTACTCACCAGAGAAATACAAATTAAAACCACGGTGAGTTATCACCTCACACCTTTTAAAATGGCTACTATCATCTAAAAGTCTACAAATAATAAATAATGGAATGGATGTAGAGAATAGAGAACCCTTATATACTACTAGTGCAGATGTAAATTGGTGCAGCCACTTTGGAAAACAGTATGGAGGCTCTTCAAAAAACTAAAAATAGAACTAGCATATGATCCAATAATTCCACTCTTGGATATATATTCAAAGACAAGTGAAACAGTAATTTGAGAAGGTACATGCACCGCAGGGTTAATAACAGCATTATTTACAACAGTAGAGATATGGCAGCCACCTAAACGTCCTTCAACAGGCGAACAGAGAAATGAGATGTTTGTTGTTGCTGTTGCTGTTTAGTCACTAAGTTGTGTCTGATTCTTTGTGACCCCATGGGTCCTCTGTCCAGTGGATTTCCCAGGCAAGAAGACTGGAGTGAGTTGCCATTTCCTTCTCCAGAGGATCTTCCTGACCCACAGATTGAACCTGCATCTATTGGCTTGTGGATTCTTTACCAATGAGCCACCAGGGAAACTCTATCACTTTTATATGTTATGTTATCTAAAAAAATAAAAAAAAAATAAATGTATATAACAAAACAGAAACAGACTCATAGATACAGAGAGCGAACTACTGGTTTCCGGTGAAGAGAAAAGGGGGGAAGGGGGAAAATAGGGTTACAGGATTGAGAGATACTAACTACTATGCATAAAACAGAAAAGTAATAAGGATATATTGCAAAGCACAGGAAGATATAGCCATTGTCTTGTAATAAACTTAAAGTGAAAGTGAGTCACTCAGTCGTGTTCGACTTTTTGTGACCCCCAGTCCATGGAATTCTCCAGGCCAGAATACTGGAGTGGGTAGCCTTTCCTTTCTCCAGGGGATCTTCCCAACCCAGTGAATGAACCAAGGTCTCCTGCATTACAGGCGGACTCTTGACCAGCTGAGCCAAAATGGAAGCCCAAGAACACTGGAGTGGGTACCCTATCCCTTCTCCAGCGGGTCTTCCAGTCCCAGGAATCGAACCAGGGTCTCCTGCACTACAGGCAGATTCTTGACCAACTGAGCTATGAGGGAAGCACACTGTAATAAACTTTAATGGAGTATAATATATAAAAATATTGAATCACTATATTGGACACCTGAACTAATATGATATTGTAAATCAACTCATGCTTCCATTTTTTAAAAAAAAGAAGTACACTGTAGAAAACAGAAGTAACAAGCAATTCAATAGCTCAGGGAAAGAGAACTGAAAACGATCTTTTTACTGTGAATTAGATATACGTTAATACCCTATGCATTAATAACACAAGGTACTTTACACATACAATCTCCAGAAATGAAGATGAGTATTCAGAAAAATAATAAAGTATGGATGCCACTTGGATAAAAATAATCTCAGGTATGTACTGACTTTATTGTACAATGCTTTACATAGTGAATAGTGTACTAATATGCCGATAAAGGAAAGATAGTGTAGCTGAGTAAGAAGAAAGCTTGCAGAACTAATGTAGTCACTTCCACTTCAGAAAACAAGCTTTCAAACCAGAGTTATTTCTATGAAATTAGAACACATGAAGTTCAAAGTTCAAACGCTGGAACTGTTGTTGAGTCTCAAAAGACACTGTCTCTTTCATCCTCAGATGAATAGATATAAAAGAATATATATATTCTTTTACTTGTGCTAAGTTCAAAATCTGGCATGTATTTTTCACTTATTTAGTACTACTGTGGACAGCATACATCTAGGGTGACTTAATATGGGTTTTTCTCCCCAAATCTTTTAACTGCGGTATAATACATATAACGTAAGATTTATTACCTCAACCATTTTTAAGTGTATAGTTAAGCTGAACATAAGATTAATTTTAAAAGTGCATTTTACAATATTTCGAATATTTACACCTATTTTATTTCCTAAATGTCCATAATAGCCCTATCTTTGCCAGGCAAGTAAAGCAAACCTATGACTGCAGCTAGAATAAAAGAAAAAAAAGTCTGTTGATGAAATAGTTTCCTTTACCTAGTCACCTCAGCAAAACAACAATGCATTCAACGTAATAAGTGTATTCACTTTACTGTGATCCTTCAAACAAAAGGTTGGTTGTTTCTCTGAATTGACAGATACCTCAGGATGTATACTCATGACCTTACTTAGAAACCTCTAGGGAAAAAAACTGGACCACTGGTTTGGCACTTGAGAGAAAGAAGCAATCTCTTTGGGTTGATTTTATTTTTCCATGAGACAGCATATCTTAGACTTCATCTTAAATCTATCAATCTTACCCCGTCTTTAAGAACTGTGTCTTTTAAAATGACAAAACTGTGTCTTCAACACCTTTAACTGCCTTAACCATGTTTGAAGCAGGGTCTCGGGTTACTACTATGAAAATGGAGAGGAAGTTACAGGCTGTGATGGGAATTTATATTAAATTAGATTCTTCCTGAGCTGGTAAAATGTATGAAAAAAAGAAATGAAAATAAGAAATAATAGTGCCAGTCATTCATCACTTTAGAGACATATTTTAAAATACCCATAAAAGTCTATACAGTTCAGAAACTCTTTTCATTTTAACAATATTATGTCTCTGTAGACCTCATAATGGAAATAAATATTTGCAATGAAAGCTCACTTTGTACAGTACAGGGCAATTAGATTTTTTAAAACTATTCTGTCTTTATGTCACTTTTGCCTTGCTCTGGTGAGTGACGAGGATTACATTGTATATATAGTACATACTTGAGTAATGCAATTTTCCAACAGTTTTCTTTAAAATCTTGGCATGAACTGCAACTACAAAATAATTGTGTGCGTGGCAAGTGATCTTTAAAATCATTTTCCAAGATTGGTCTGCTTTCAGCAGAACCTTTTCACTTTTGATTAGTACTCTTTCCTGTTTTCTGGTTCAGAACACAGCTTCCTAGAGCTACAAATTCAGTTTATGGAGTGCCTTTGACCTGCAATCCACTGGATAAAAATAAGTGTCAATCCAGTGAAATGCAAAGATCTATTTCTTCAGCATCTTCAGGTTTTCACGGACAATGCAGGGGCTCTGCAAATTTTCAGTTTCTGTGTGTGCACAAAGTGCCAAGAAAGAGAGTTAAAGTAGCATTAAAAAAAAATCTATTGTATTTCCTCTAATCTAGTCTGTCAGATGATTCTGGATGAAGTACCTATAGTGACAAGAGCTCAAGAGTTCACTCCAAGTTCTTCATAAAACAGAACAAAAGGGAAGTTCACACTGAAGGCCTTTGGATTTATATTCATTCAATAACCCTTCAGAGTTATCACTTAGACTTCAGTAGCACCAAAAATCACACTACTTTCTCTCCTTACTCCCCTCATTAATATCCACTTAACCATATTCTGATTATTCTGAAAAAACACAGTGAGAACCAAAAGGTTCCAATTCATTAGAAACAGTCATCAATATTGACAACCACTCCGTCCTCATATCCAAAGGGCATCCACAACAAGATTTGAGATTAGAAAAAAGGGGCCAAGTTTTTATTTCTTCAAGCCTACTACTTACATTCAGTTCCCCCATTTCTTTCCTTGTACATATGCCACCATCCCTTGCTCTGCCACCCATGCATAACAATGCACACAATTCTTTATGGCAGCTGAGGAAAGGGACAAAAAATGGGAGAGCTAGGAGTGAATGAGCTGTGGGAAACACTGTACATTGCTTTCAAAACTTAAAATGCATGATAGGATATCCATTGTCTAAAAATACAAAATAATGTCAGTTCATCCCTGTCTCTGACACTTTAAGAACAGTACGGCGCTTTCTGGTATCCTGAAGTGTTCCAATACTCAGGAAAAGCAGAAAAGCTACCAAGAATAATGGTGACAGTAAAACTTACTGATTAAGACATGGACTTTATCCCTGGGTTCAAATATTGACTCATTATGTTGTTGACTGTTTCCTTGGACAAGTCACTTCAAATCTCTAAGTTATAATTACCATCTTTATCTCAAAGATGAAGAAACTGAAATTTAAGTACAAGTACAAGCTTACATGAGACGTAAGTAAGACTTGAAACCAGATTCATCTTAGTACAATATTCCTGCTCTTTCTCATCATTATGACATGACCACCTCACCCTGATTATACAGAATATTTTTCCTAAATGTAAACCCCTCCATCTAGGGTCACAAGCATGTCAAGCGCTGAGCAAATTTTATCTATTAAAACTATGTTCAATAACCTTGACTGTGCAAGGCATTTCAGTCTGAGGTGTGGAACAGCCGGAGATGAGAAGAAAAGATTGGCACTGGTTAATGTGGACAGACCTCCTTGTGCAAAATTTGAAAGATTAATTAGCCTGATGTGATAATTTTCGAAAACTCTTAGTCAAGCTGCCATTAATATGTCCAAGCGTGTGCCTTCTCTGTATGTTTACGTAATTTTACCGGAAAGATGAGCAAATTACTATTCATGTACATTGGCTGTATTTAGGTGCAAATGAGGTTTCCATGATTTCACAAGTGTCCGAGATAGTCATTGTTTTGGTGAACACAGGCCTGAGAGGCAGACTCTTGGCAGCTGCAACTGAAGTGAAGAAAGCAGTTTCAATCTCCTGCGGCAGAATTGTCTCAGCAGGGGCTGGGCTCAGGATGATAAAAGAGAAAAGGACAAAGCAATCCATGAACCAGGAGGCTTCATGTAAATAAGAAGGACCTGATCTCTACATGAAGCTGAAATCTATTTCTGTATCACTCTTTGTAACAAAACCTTTTGTCGATGACATCCCTAACTTCATGTAGTGTGTATCCGCTATGACCTATGACAACCTACACTTTCCACAGTTTATTTTATTATTTGGTAACTCTTTAAAAGTCATAGATCACTTTAATGTTGTTGCTGGAAGCATAACAAGTCATGATGAGTAGATCACAATATTTTTAAAACCACAATTTATATTCCACTTCACAATGAATAATTATGTGGGAGACAACCTAGTTAAACAGAAAAGGATCAAGTAATTCAAGGGGCCAATTAGTAACTGCAAGCGACTGAATCGCTTAAATATTATTTATGTTACCTTGGTTTTTCCAAGTAGGAAAAAAATGACCCAAATCTTTTTTAACTTCATGATCTCAACTACTAAAATTATATGAGAACTCATACACGATTTCCATGAAGTAAAGAAGAGTGGCAAACCCATAATTTTTGCCTATTTATTTTGACTACATCCTCAAACAAATGTTGACTGACTGATTTTTGAAGCGATTCTTATAAAATTGAACGTGGTGTGACATTTGTGCAGAATGCAATCCCTTACCATCTTGACACAAAGAGCATGGATAAAGTGATAACTTTTAAGCAATTATAGATTAAGATGACTGCCTTCAGATAGATAAGTTTAAAGTGGTGGGTATTTTTAGATAATTGAATGAGTAAGTCAACTAGAGCCGAATAAAATAATGTAGTTAGATTGTACCACTATTATTTATGATACTTTTGTGATGAGACTCTCTTTTTCTAGGAATCTATATAAAATGTAGACAAATGTTGACATTGGAAATCTGCTTGTATTTTATTCTGACAGCATTTTGTCACCTCTAGTTTAATAGATGTAGGAAATCTCCTGAGATTTATTGATTCTGAATGCACTAGTAGGAAAAAATTCATTTGCAAGGGAAATACTTGACACAGTGAATAAGGTACCATTAATGCAAAATTCAAAAAAACCAAATTGTGTCGACTGTAGTCTTTTATAAATATTTATGATACTAATTACAGAAATTTGTCCTAGTTTGCTAGCGAATGGGCTAACCAAATCTCATTAGAAAAATAAAAATTCAGTAAGCAGAATGTTATTACAACTAAAAACTAGGATGGGCATAGTATTTGAATGTCTTACCTTAAACATCCTTATATACATTATTTGAGAGTACTAAATGAAAAAAATATATAATCCTGATGCATAAAAGCAGATATAAACAATCAATCAGAATATTTAGAGTACCAAGCCAGGCATTTCAATGATCTTGACTGAGCTACAATCATCAAATAATATGTTCTCTACCTACTTCTGATTTATAATAAATAATCCTAGAATTGGTGTCAGTATATTTCTTTCTCCAATTAGTCAGCTCATTAATCAAGTCATATCAGTATTTACAGATGTGGTGAATTTTTTTAATCAGAAATATGTCCTTTGTGCTTTGAACAGCATCATTAAAAAAGTAAAAAGATTTCTCCCATAAAATGGGAGAAGACATTTACAAATCATATTATCTGATAAGAGACTTGTACTTCAGAACACACAAAGAACCCTTACAACTCACTAACAAAATAGGCAATTCACACACTTTACAAATGAGAAGGGGTCTTCACTGGTGGCTCAATGGTAAAGAATCTACCTGCTAATGCAGGGAACACAGGTTCAATTCCTTATCCAGGAAGATCCCAGATGCTATGGAGCAAATAAGCCTGTGTACCTGTGCTCTAGAGCCTCGGAGTCACAACGACTGAGCTCAAGTGCTACAACTACTGAAGCACACCAGCCTAGAATTGGTGCTCCACAACAAGCAGAGCCACTTCAATGAGAAGCCTGCAACTGCAACTAGAGAGTAGCCCCCACTCACCACAACTTGAGAAAAGTCCATGCACAGCAAAGAAGACTCAATGCAGCCAAAAATAAATGAATAAATAAAATTATTAAAAATGAGTATCTGAATGCATATTTCCTCAAAGAAACAGTTTTTCAGTTTCTCAAAATGTTAACCATAGAATTACAAGATGATCAATAATTCTATTCCTAGATATCTACCCTAAATAAAATGAAAAGATATATTGCAAAACAATTATCCTCCAACTAAATTTTTTAATCTAATTAATATAAAAAACATACATTCACATGAAAGCAAATGCACAAATATTCATAGTAGTATTATTCATAGCAGCTGTCAAGTAGAAACATGCTAAGTGCCTATCAACTGATGAATGGATAAATATATGGTATATGCATACAATGGAAAATTATCATCAATAAGAAGGAATTAAGTACTGAGATATACTAGAACCTGGATAAACCTCAAAAACAACACACTAAATGAAAGAGGCCACTTACAAATGTCCATGGACTATTTAACTCCATTAACATAAAACATCCAAAAAGGCAAACCTATAGAGACAGAAATTATATTAGGAGCTGATTAGTGCTAGGCAGAGAGGTTAATGGGGAGTGCCTACTATTTGGTGCATCATTTCTAGAGTGATGAATATGATGGTTACATTACTCTCAATATATTGAAAACCAATGAATTATATATTTAAATAGGTGAATTTTAGGATGTGCAAATTCTATCTCATAAAGCTATTAAAAAGATTGTGTCTTTTTCTTTCTGTGTTTGTATAACCCATATTCTAGATTACTTAACTACTTTTATTTTTTGTTTATTGCTTAATGTTATTTTTTAAACTATAGTTTTAATATGGAAATAGCTCACTCAAAACTCATTGTTGGATGAAAATTCACTTGAATTAGTAAAACTTAATATAATCATATCTACAGAAAAACTTCAAACACTTTATAAGAATTATCAGTTTGGGTATTCCAATTCATGCTGCTGCTGCTGCTGCTGCTGCTGCCGCTAAGTCGCTTCAGTCGTGTCCGATTCTGTGCGACCCCATGGATGGCAGCCCATCAGGCTCCTCTGTTCCTGGGAATCTCCAGGCAAGAATACTGGAGTGGGTTGCCATTTCCTTCTCCACCATGTCATGCTAGGAAATAATAAATTTCCTGATTTATATTAAATGTGAGGCCAAAATTTTGCATCTGTTATGTCTAAAGGTTTTAAATGTGTGTGATTAGGAAAGAACATTCGAGTAAGATTCTAAGCTTCAGATATTTAGAAAGAGTAGTTATTAGATGGTTCAAAATCTGATACATTTTATAGTTAGGAATGCTAGTGAAGGAAAGGAAAGAACCTCAGTTCAGTTCAGTTCAGTCGCTCAGTAGTGTCCAACTCTGCAATCCCATGAATCGCAGCATGCCAGGCCTCCCTGTCCATCACCAACTCCTGGAGTTTACCCAAACCCATGTCCATCGAGTCGGTGATGCCATCCAACCATCTCATCCTCTGTTGTCCCCTTCTCCTCCCGCCCCCAATCCTTCCCAGCATTAGGGTCTTTCCCAATGAGTCAACTCTTTGCATGAGGTGGCCAAAGTATTGGAGTTTCAGCTTCAACATCAGTCCTTCCAATGAACACCCAGGATTGATCCCCTTTAGGATGGACTGGTTGGATCTCCTTGAAGTCCAAAGGACTGTCAAGAGTCTTCTCCAACACCACAGCTCAAAAGCATCAATTCTGCGGCGCTCAGCTTTCTTCACCGTCCAACTCTCACATCCATACATGACCACTGGAAAAACCATAGCCTTGACTAGATGGACTTTTGTTGGCAAAGTAATGTCTCCACTTTTCAATATGCTATCTAGGTTGGTCATAACCTTCCTTCCAAGGAGTAAGCGTCTTTTAATTTCATGGCTGCAATCACCATCAGCAGTGATTTTGGAGCCCCCAAAAATAAAGTCTGACACTGTTTCCACTGTTTCCCCATCTACTTCCCATGAAGTGATGGGACCAGAAAGAACCTCAGGGTATCTGAAAAAACTTTTCAGTAAAGTCTATCTGTTGAAGTCACATAAAGGAATAAAAAGGTAATGAAAAGTAGCCAATAGGAACAAATCATAGATAGTAATACATTTCAGGTATTTTTATTGGAAGAGAAAGAACAGATTTTTTAAAAAGAGAAGAAAGAAATAGAACCAATGAAACAAAGCATTGGATGATTGATTTTCCTGACTGCCTCATGGTAACAGTAATTTGGGATCAGTTTTCCTTGATAAATAAGACTATTGGAAAAAATTTACTTTACCATTAGTCATAAGATACATATTTCAGCCTTATGGAGGCAGGAGGGCACAGAGTGTTGGCTGAAATCAGGCCACCTGTGTTGAATTTTATCCCTCTTACTGACAGTAACTTGAGGAAGTTAATTAATTTCTATTTTCTTTGTTTACACATGCAAATATCATAGAGTGACATCTTTACATCTTAGATATGTGGTATGTTATAATATAAGGCTGTTCAGTTCAGTTCAATTCAGTTGCTCAGTCATGTCCGGCTCTTTGAGGCCCCATGAATCGCAGCACGCCAGGCCTCCCTGTCCATCACCAACTCCCGGGGTTTACCCAAACTCATGTCCATTGAGTCGGTGATGCCATCCAACCATCTCATCCTCTGTCGTCCCCTTCTCCTCCTGCCCCCAATCCTTCCGAGCATCAGGGTCTTTTCCAATGAGTCAACTCTTTGCATGAGGTGGCCAAAGTACTGGAATTTCAGCTTCAACATCAGTCTTTCCAATGAACACCCAGGACTGATCTCCTTTAGGATGGACTGGCTGGATCTCCTTGCAGTCCAAGGGACTCTCAAGAGTCTTCTCCAACACCACAGTTCAAAAGCATCAATTCTTCGGTGCTTAGCTTTCTTCACAGTCCAACTCTCACATGTATACATGACTATTGGAAAAACCATAGCCTTGACTAGATGGACCTTTGTTAGCAAAGTAATGTCTCTGCTTTTTAGTATGCTGTCTAGGTTGGTCATAACTTTCCTTCCAAGGAGTAAGCGTCTTTTAATTTCATGGTTGTAATCACCATCTGCAGTGATTTTGGAGCCCCTCAAAATACAGTCAGCCACTGTTTCCACCCTTTCCCCATCTATTTGCCATGAAGTGATGGGACCAGATGCCATGATCTTAGTTTTCTGAATGTTGAGCTTTAAGCCAACTTTTTCACTCTCCTCTTTCACTTTCATCAAGAGGCTCTTTAGTTCTTCTTCACTTTCTGCCATAAGGGTGGCTGTCATCTGCATATCTGAGGTTATTGATATTTCTCCCAGCAATCTTGATTCTAGCCTGTGCTTCCTCCAGCCCAGCGTTTCTCATGATGTACTCTGCATATAAGTTAAATAAGCAGGGTGACAATATACAGCTTGATGTACTCCTTTTCCTATTTGGAACCAGTCTGTTGTTCCAGGTCCAGTTCTAACTGTTGCTTCCTGACCTGCATACAGGTTTCTCAAGAGACAGGTCAGATGGTCTGGTATTCCCATCTCTTTCAGAATTTTCCACAGTTTATAGTGATCCACACAGTCAAAGGCTTTGACATAGTCAATAAAGCACAAATAGATGTTTTTCTGGAACTCTCTTGCTTTTTCGATGATCCAGCGGATGTTGGCAATTTGATCTCTGGTTCCTCTGCCTTTTCTAAAACCAGCTTGAACATCTGGAAGTTCATGGTTCATGTATTGCTGAAGCCTGGCTTGGAGAATTTTGAGCATTACTTTACTAGAATGTGAGATGAGTGCAATTGTGCAGTAGTTTGAGCATTCTTTGGCATTGCCTTTCTTTTGGATTGGGACGAAAACCGACCTTTTCCAGTCCTGTGGCCACTGCTGAGTTTTCCAAATTTGCTGGCATACTGAGTGCAGCACTTTCACAGCATCATTTTTCAGGATTTGAAATAGCTCAACTGGACTGAACCCCATGAACAGTATAAGGCTGTTAGATAGGACTCTATTACTAGCTGGTACTTTAACAACAGAAATATCACTTAACCTCATTGATGAATGAGCAAGTAAGCAGCGATGTCTAAGATTTCTTCCAGTTCAAATTTTTTGCCATCCATTTTTTAAAAAATTTAGAATCTAGTATTAACAGTTTGATCTATAGGCTGGCCTGCAAGTTGTCAAGATCCAACCATGAATTCTATCCCCACAACTTGAATAGTCAGAGAAACCTCAGGTAGACTGTGAATGAGGAAAATGCCCAGTGGAAAAATCTAGAATAACACAAATCTATCTGCGATGGTGTTTTTGCTGCATCAAATTGATTACTATAGCGTTGGAAAGGAGTATAGCAGCCATTTTCGTAATACTGTACACACATCTTCTTCTGGTTCTTCAATCAAATAGTAACATGGGGACTGCTGTGAGGGGACTATGCAGAATTTATTAAAGTGCAAATTAGCTGACTTTAAGTAAGAGAGGCTACACTGGTGGACGTGACAATCAGTAGAAGCCTTTTAAAAGCAGACTGCTGCTGCTAAGTCGCTTCAGTCGTGTCCGACTCTGTGCGACCCCATAGACGGCAGCCCACCAGGCTCCCCCATCCCTGGGATTCTCCAGGCAAGAACACTGGAATGGGTTGCCATTTCCTTCTCCAATGCATGAAAGGGAAAAGTGAAAGTGAAGTCGGTCAGTCGTGTCCGACTCTTCGAGACCCCGTGGATTGAGGCATCCCCTACAACATACTCCAACAATTGCTGACCTACAATTTATTTTTCCTTTTACGGATTTTCCTTTCTTTATTACTTGTGAAAACAGCTTCATTCAGGGCCCATGGGGGTTTCAGTCTGCTCATGAGCTTGCCTTCCTGACCATCTTTCCTCTGGATTGTAGATTTCCATCACTAGTTCCCACAACCATGTGTTCCTTTTAAGTTTTCTCTCCTTCTCTTCCCACTGACAGATAGATAGACTACACTTTTGATTGGACAAGACATTGACTACTTTTTTGATTAGACAAGACATTTCTAAGAGGTCCAGAAAATGTTTCTTTCTCTCCTTTCCACTTTGGTTCTTAATTCATCTGTTCATGGCAAGCACTTCCTTGGTAGCAATACAAAGGCCCAGGCATTGTTGTTGCTGTCCAGCTGATGAAATTCTAATTGAGAAAATAAACTAATAAAAAGGACCAAATATCAGGGAGTAAGTAAAAGCCAACAGATATAAAATTCAGACCTCCTTATAAATCTAAATTTTCACCTTTAACTACATATCCTTGATCTTTACACAGAATATCACTGTTCTTGAAGTCCTCTGCAACTCATATGAATTTTAGATTGCTTTTATTCTTTCTGTAAACAAAATGCCAATGAGATTCTGATGAGGACTGCAATTAATCTGTAGACTGGATAATAAGGATATTTTAATAATATTAAATCTCTAATCCATAAACATGGGATTTCTTTTTTTTTTTTACATTTATTTAGCCCCTGGTGTTTTATTTTATTTTTTTTTAATAAATTTATTTATTTTAGTTGGGAGCTAATTACTTTACAATATTGTAGTAGTTTTTGCCATACATTGACATGAATCAGCCATGGGTTTACATGTGTTCCCCATCCTGAACCCCCCTCCCACCCCATCCCATCCCTCTGGGTCATCCCATTGCCCCAGCCCTGAGCATTTGTCTCATGCATCGAACCTGGAATGGTGTTCTCTTTCACATATGATAATATACATGTTTCAATGCTATTGGGATTTCTTTCCATTTATTTGTGTCTTCAATTTTTGATCAATATTTTATAGTCTTATATCTATGGATATTCCATCTTCTTAGTTAAGGTATTCCTAAATATTTTATTCTTTTTCAGTTCAGTTCAGTTCTTTTTATCTTACTGTAAAAGGGAAAATAAATAAATATCATCCAAATCAGAGAGGAATAAATAAAATTATCTCTGCTTGCAGATGACGTGATGTTATGTGCACAAAATCCTAATGATGCCACATACCCAAAACAAACCAAAAAAAAACCTGTTAGCACTAATAAACTCAGTTGAGGATGCAAAATCAACATGCAAAAATCAGTTGTACCACTATACAGTAACAGGAAACTATCTAAATATGAAGAAAACAATCTCTTGTATTTTTAATTATTTATGTTAATTATCTTTGGGACATATAGGACAGTTTCCAGTAAAGAATGTTCTGGAAAATATGTGATGCTAAAGGTGTAATATGCAAAAACGCAGTTTTGTTTGTGAGCAAGTTCCAAAAAACTTCCTTCTCTTAAGGAAGTCAGGTAGTGTTCAGAGAAGAGCTACAAAGATGATAAACAATTGGAATATAGGAGCCATTTCAGGAGCTAAAGAAACTGAGACTATGTCTGGAGACTGTTAAAGCAGAGGATTATAACTTCTTGTTTTCCAGAAATTCCTGGAAAACAAGAACAAAGAAAATGGATTTACACAGAAGGAGCCATATTAAAAATACATAAAATTGTCTTGGTAGTGACTATTATTAATCACTGAAATGATTCAGGCTATAGACTCTCCTTCTTGGCAGGCTTATAAAAAGTAAATTGTTTTGGTTCAACCGGGAGAAAAGGTAATGAAAGAATGGATCTCTGATGGATCCTATGAAGATTCATTAATAGAAAACAATTGCTTAAAGGAACTTTTGAAGAAATCATATCTCTCTTCAAAATAACTTGCAAACTGAATCTGAGTGGTAACAAGTGACCAGTAGGTATCTCAAGGCTACAAAGGATATTTTTTTATCCAATGTATTTTAATGAATGAAACTGAGATTTATGAACTCATGATTTGCTACATGTATAATTTTGGAAAGCTCTAAAAACGTAAATTAAAAGATATAGATACATTTAAGGGAGTAAGTGTGCAAAAGTCACATTATATATTATGGAAAGCATTCACGTTTCTATATAATATCTAAAGTACTTTCAAAGCTTGATTATAGCAGATTATTACAAATAGAATAAATGTTATTAGAAAAGAAATCCAATACTTAGAAGGGTTAAAAAACAGAGAAATGATCCTCATCCTTGAGAATTCAAAATCTAAAAGTGAATCTGATTAGGAAATACTTAATTGCCTAGTGCACAAAAATGTGATGCTAGAAATACAAAGAGCTGTAGGTGCATAGAAGATGGAGTTACAGACTCTACTAGGGAACAAAATAATCAAAATGGGTTTTAGAGAATGAGCAAGAGTTTCTCAAACACATAAGGCAGTGGGTAGGCTAAGCAGAGAAAACCACAACAGCATGGAAGACAGAGAGAGAGGATGGTATGCCAAAGAATGTGAAAAGTTTAGTATGCCTGGAAGGCAAAGTAACCACAGGAATAGCAGAATATTAGTTAGAACCAGACTAGACAGGTACCCTTGCCTGGAGAATTCCATGGACAGAGGAGCCTGGTGGATTGCTGTCCATGGGGTCGCACAGAGTCGGACATGACTGAAGTGACTTAGCATGCCTGCATGCATTGGAGAAGGAAATGGCAATCCACTCCAGTATTCTTGCCTGGAGAATCCCAGGGACAGAGGAGTCTAGGCGGCTGCTGTCTATGGGGTCGTACAGAGTCGAACACAACTGAAGCAACTTAGCAGCAGCAGCAGCATAAAGGTAAAGTGTTTAGACTTAAACTGTTCAATGAAAATCCATGTGTAAATTAGTTTCCTTCGTCTCAACCCCACAGTTCTAACTGGGAGGTTGACTGTGTTGCAGCTTTTCAAGGATCAGAGTTTGAGGACCTAGAGTACAAGGCAATGGGGAACCAAGGAAATTCAATGTGTCTTTTTGTGTTCCTGAGAAACCTAACAAACCCTTCCAGAAAATTTGTAAGAAGAGTCAATTACATCACTTTTCTTGATCCACAAACGGTTTCAAAAAGTGCTCAACAGGACGTCCCACTAGACTGGAGAAGAAAACAGACAAATCTACAAAAATCTCCAAGGTCTAAATTCACTGCACAGTGCATTGGAAAATGACTGGATTTTTCTTCAATTCCAAAGAAACAGAAGATGTACTTGGGCAAATAAAGTAAGGTTGGTTAATTTACATGCACAGCTGCCTTCCAGGCTAACTGCCATCCACTTGACAGGATGAAGCAGCCTGCCATTCCAAACATGACTATTTCATAGCAAAACCATGACTCTTACCAATAAATAGCATCGGGGGTTGGCAAAGAGGGAAGTGAGAGATGTTTATAGTCATGTTGCCACTGGATAAATACCCTCAACACCTGAAGTTAGCTTTGGGTGACACAGCTTTTCAGAGGAAATATATGAGATATAAGGCTTTCAGTAAGTCAAAGATATTTAAGTCCTTGACTTTCAAATAATCATTAAGTGCTTTTGAAACTTTTAAAATGTGACGTGAAAAATGGTTAAAGATAATATGAATGATCTTCTATTGCTTATGTGATAAGAGAAACTAAAGACTGCATATTTTAGTACTTAATCCAATTGTATGGATTTGGGAAACAATGAAACCCAGGATAGAGATCACTTACGCAGTATACTTGTACTCAGAACACGAACTAATGAAAGGCTAAACATAAATAACTATAGGAATATGTTTAATGGTAGAAATATGAATCATTTGCCTCTAGAATAAAATTTTAATCATATGCCTTATAAAGTAAATATAATGACTTTTTCTGGAGCCATACCTAATTGATATAAGTAATGCAATAAAAAATACTTTGTAAACCTTTGCTGGGATTAAAAAAAAAAAATCCCTTATAAATCAAGAGGGAGAGAGACCAGTTTAGTCAGGTCCTTTTTATTATTCTGAAATGAAACACACCTTAACAGAAAGTCCAGAATACCTGAACTGAATTCAGAATGGGCATTTTCAAGTTTTCCATCTTTTTACTGCAGTTTCATTGTTTCTTAAAGAATTATGAATTCCTAGTATATCATAACTTCATATGAAAGTGTAGTCGCTCAGTCATGTCTGACTCTTTGCAACCCCATGGACTGTATGTAGCGTACCAGGCTCCTCTGTCCATAGAATTCTCTAGGCAAGAATACTGGAGTGGATTGCCATTTCCTTCTCCAGGGAATCTTCCCAACCAAGGGATCGAACCTGGGTCTCCCACCTTATGGGCAGATTCTTTACCATCTGAGCCACCAGGGAAGTCTAAGAATACTGGAGGAAGTTACCATATCCTCTTCCATGGAATCTTCCCAACCTAGGGACTGAACCAGCGTCTCTTGTGTCTCCTGTATTGTCAGGCAGGTTCTTTACCACTAGTGCCACCTGAGAAGCCCGTAACTTCATACTTAGGTGTAACTATAAAGCCATTGAAGAATTATCTAAGTATTATATAACAGAGAAGATTCTAGCATTTATTGTGATTAAAAAAAAATGGGAACAACAAAAAATGGGATACTTTTTAAGTGAGATAAGTAAGAAAATATTCGATCAGAAAGTCAATATTATGGATTCATATATGTACAAATAATAATTTACATTTAATTTTAGTGTGATCTTTGACACAATAAATCCAGAACATTCAATTAAAATATATGTACACACTTATACTCACTTATTTTCTAACTCTCTTCTATTTTCAAAGTATGGACAACTCACCAATTATTTTAGTCATAAAGTGCTCTGTCTTCAAATTATCATTCTTATTCAGTAAGGGTGTTTGTTGTTCTGAATATTCTAAGTAAGTACTTTAATTCACTGATTTTCTAGGTTATGTGTAAACCTAATTCAGATGCAGAACATACTTCTTATATATAGAAAAACATTTCAACAGTATCATACAAAATAAAATCTGTTTCCTTCTCTGATTATTATTCAGTACATGACAGTCTACTTCTCATGAGTGCAATATCATGGAAAATGCTAATGCCTGTGTTTGAAAGACACAGGGCACAGCAGAAAATCAGATTTTGCCCATCTGAATTATAAAGATGCTTTTTGTTATTTCATTATTTGGGTGCCAGTTTCCCATCAATCTCAACTTATTTTCAAAAACACTGGCTTGATTACATAGATAAAGAGTTTGGGACATGAGTAAATTCTGTTAGTAGTCTTCTCTGAAGACCAGAGGATGCCATCAGTTGGTAAAATGTGTGTAATATCAAGAAGAAGAATATGCAATTGAAAGATATTATTCACTATGAGATTTAGGGACAGGAGTAAGTTCCAGATAAATAAATAAACTTAAAGCATTCTGTGCATGTGTGCTTAGTTGTTTCAGTCATGTCCAACTCCGTGTGACCCCATGGGCTGTGGCCTACCAGGCTCCTCTGGCCATGGGATTCTCCAGGCAAGAGTACTGGAATGGGTTGCCATGCCCCTTCATTTTCTGCTAAAGGTTTTTCTAATGAATAACAAAGAAATACCTGACTTTCATTTGCTGAATTTAGAAATTTCTGGACCTCAGATAACAGAGATCCCTTTGGTATTCAGCAATATATAGTCTATAAACAGCAGGATAAAGAAAGTTACTTTAAAAGCTTTTTTAATGAATTAAATTATTTCAAACATAGGTTTCTCATTACTTATTATATCTGGTGCTAGCTCATCTCCCTTGTCTACTTTTATGTCCATCACATCCCACTGAAAACCTATAGCCTGATATAAAGACAAATGGTAACAGAGTTTCTTTTTCTTACAAGTCTTACTCTGCTAGTATCAGGTAAAGATAGTATCATCTATTATTCTTATTACTAAGGACATGTCATTAAGTGGAATCTTATGTTTCAGAACTATTTCCATGAGGTTCCAATTTTATAAAGAGAGAAGATAAGTGAATTCACTTCAGTTTTCTCAGCAGGGATTATAAAACCAAAAATGTATGAGGAATACAGCTAAGTGGACTTTACTAGGATAAAAATAAAGCTAACGCCTATGTCCTAGCTCAGTTCCTCTCTTGTCTTCCTCAGCTCTATTGAGGACTGCCAGCCTTCCAGTCAGAGTGATAACCGGCTACAGAAGGCTACTATCTGACCGTAAAGACTAGTTGAGAAAAAGAGAACATCCCACGTACTTTTTGTCTTAGAACCACCGCTATGTGTAAACTGTTGTATGTGCCCTGCAAAAATCAATGCTGACTTTTTAAGATACAAAAAGTCAATTAAGAGACTGAAGCTTCACTTTTTTACCCAAGCCATAGCTAAATATTATAGTCAATGCTTATTGATGCTTTAAGTTTCACTGGATTCTCATTTCTTCTTGAGGTTTAAGCTTTTAAAAAAAGTCTTTATTTCTTAACTCTTGTTAGTGAAGATATTGGAGAGGTATTTTAGGTAGAATTACATTGTCTTAGAGGTAAGATTTTTTCTGCCATTTTGTACTTTTTGTGTTATCCTTTCTAGACAATTATCTAACAGGAGAATTCACTTTCAGTATCAGTGCCTTCTTAAGAATGAATATTCCTGTCATCAATCCTATCCAGCCTCTTTGTGAATAGCTAAAACTGCTTTTCTGGCTCTTCCTATAACTATGGCTATTTGTAGATGTATAATTACATGTGTTTTATAAAAATAAATAGAGCGTGGCTGTCTGTATCAGCTGCCTGCCCCGCTCCTGCTCCTCCTAGAAATTATATTCTCCTGAAAATTATATAAAAGTGATAAAGAGTTTTCCTACACACTTCATTTTCAATGAAACTAGGAGAGGAATATACTATGCATGTAACAAATAAATGTGTACTGACTGTAAGTAGGTGAGATTTGGCAGAAGGTGCACAAGAGGAAGAACAGAGGAGAGAGTGAGTAGAGGCCCTGTAGTAGCAGTTCTTTGAAGGCAAAAGGAAATATGAAGGTGAGGTACTTATTCAGTACTGCAAAGATTACATACTTTGTATGCAGGTTGGTACTGAAGCTTCTTTAATAAAGTTTAGAGAAAAGTAAAAATTAAATTACGTAATACAATCAATGCAGGGCCAAAAGGAGAACATAAACAAAGTGAAAATAAACATAAGTCTTTTTGTAATGTATATCTCTAATATAAACATTTGCTGTGTCATGAGCATATAAGAACACTGGCCAACACATAATAAATATTGGGTGAATTAATACATGAATTAAGTAGAAAAATTTTGGCAAAGACTATTGTTTGCAGAAAAGAGAATACAAACGGCTTTTATACATATTTTAAAATGTTCAAACACTAATCATAATAAGATAAATTATTTCCTTTTTATCTATACGATTGGCAAAAATCCAAATACTTGATAAAACTTCCTGTTGGCAAAGCTGTGAAGAAACAGTTATTATCATACATAGCTGATGGGCACCAATATCTGTCAAAAGTACAAAGGCATGTATCTTTTGTCACAGCAATTCCAATTTGTGGAGTGTCCTAGAAACCTGTTCATGTGCATAATGAAGTATGGATAAGGTGAATCATTGCATCATCATTATTATTATAAGTGAAAGAATGGAAAGAAATCAAAGTTCCATTGACAGGGGAGTAAGATTGGTTAAATTAATTACAGTGCATTTACTCAACGGGAATGTGATACAGCTATAGAAAGAATCAGAGCACTCCCTTAAGATCTTCAGGATATAGATGATTAAATGAGAGAAGTGTGAGTCAAGACAGTATTTATACTATGCTACTTTTTGTGTTTTAAAAAAGGTAGAAAATAAGACTATTTATTTGTAGTTATTTGTTTATACACAGAGAACTCTGAAAGCACTCACAGGAAGCTAAAAATAGTTGCCCTCTATCTGAGTGACAGGGTGGGAAGAAAAGGGACAGGAAAAAGATGTGGGAAAGATATATATATTAAATCTTGGAACTGTGCAAAGGATTTACCTATGAAAGATTTTTAATTTAAATTGAGAAATAAATTATGGGAGGAATAAAGCTAGGAAGTAAAATAATGTACTGATGTCCTGATTCCTCACAAAACAACAGTCTCAGATTTATAGCAGTATAAAGACATTAATTCGATTAAACGTGTGTGTATGTGTGTGCTCAGTTGCTCAGTCATGTCCCTTTTTTGCCACCCCATGGACTGTAGCCTACCAGGCTTCTCTGTCAATGGAACTTTCCAGCAAGAGTACTGGAGTGTGTTGCCATTTCCTACTCTAGGAGATCTTCCCAACCCAGGGATCAAGCCCACGTCTGTTGCATCTCCTGCACTGGCAGGCAGATGCTTTACCACTGCACCACCTGGGAAGCCTCTAAGTCAATTATGTAATGCATTTGACAAAAGCTTATTGAATTACTCCCTCTATTCAAGATGATAGAGATACCATGCTGATCTAAATAGAAGTAGACAAAATGACTATTTCCCTAAAACTTCTATTTCAGTAAGATAGGAAGACAGAAAAATGAAGAAAATAATAAAACCAGGATTATATCAGATGGTTTTAAGTGTTATTATGGAGATAAAATAATACAATATTCCATAGACAGTGACTTGAGAGCTTTATTTTCTGGTAGAGTGGTCTGGGGAAATCTCTTTGAAAATTGATATTGAGGTGCATATATTTGAATCATGACATGAATGACCAAAAGAGAAAAAAAAAAAAGCTGCATCAGGGTTCTGAGTGGCTCTTACAACAGTTGTTGTGGGTGCACATTCCCATAATCCATCAACTTTCTTGTTGCAGCGTGTCTACCTAGCCTCCCCCGGGAAGTAGGGCTCTGCCCCATCCCAGCTGCATTTTTGTCTATTGGAGGCTCTACCTCATTCCCAAAAAAAAGAGAGACCAAAAAAAGGACAAAGATATAGGAGATCAAGATGGAAGAGTAGAAGGACATGGAATTCACTTCCTCCCAGGAATACATCAAAAATACATCTACACATGGAACAATTCTCAGTGGAAACTGCTAAAAAGACCCCCATATAACCAAGACTGTAAAAAATGATCCACGTGGAATAAGCAGGCAGGGAAGAGAAGGGATCAGGTTGGAACTGTGCCCCTGAGAGGGGACTCAGAAGGAAAGCAAGGATACAGGGGTTGAGATCCTTGCTGGGGAGTTAGCTGTTCATGCTAAACATTGAGCAGCTAGCTCTGATGTCCAACAAAGGGAAGATGAATCCCTTTGGCTGGATGGAGGGCCCATGTACCTAACAGGAATCCTGTTATTCTGTGGGAATCCTGAATTTTGCTTGTGAGGACTGTGTGTGCCCTAGTTAGCTCCCAAAGAAGGGTGGAGAGGGTGGAGTGAAAATGAGTGTGGGGAGGGCAGGTTTCCCACCACCATCCCAGCATGCAACCCAGCCTAAGCTGAGCTAATACCCCAGCCCCACTCACTTCACATTGCAGCACCACACTGGAGCAAGGGCTGCCACAAAGAAAGAAAGAACTTGGCCATGAGACACAGAGATAGCACAGACTCAAGGCAGCATCTGGGTGGCCTTTACTGGTGCCTGCACAGGAAGTTCATCAGAAGCATCCCCAGACTCTATCTGCAGTTGGACCACCACAGCCCTGATCCTACACATGGCTAGAGCCCATATATGTCTCACCTGCAGGGTGGGGCGGTCCTACCCCAGGGTGGGGGTGCCAGAGACAAAGCCAAGAGATCAGATATGAGGAAAGAAGGAGACTCAGATCCAAAGAAGCATGGAAAAAGGCAGGGTAGCTGCTACTGGAGTCAGAAGCAGCCCTGACCTTCACCTGGAACCTCCACAACCCACACCACAATGCATGCCTCAAGTCTGCAGGGGCCCCTCTTACTCCAGCACGGCTCCCCTCTAGAGAAAGTGTGCTGGTGCTAGAGGAAGGAGAGCCCAGTCTTGAAGGTAACAGAGACAGACTGGACCTAACCTCAGGACTTCTGATTCAGTGCCTTGGAGCCTGCCCTGGTAGGTTGGTGATGGCCACTGAGCAGAGAAGCCCTGGCTCAAATCTGGCATCTGCCCTAGCTCCTCCTTCTGCAGGCACATGAAAAGATGACATCAGAAATAAGGGGAATGCAAGTTAAAACTCCATGAAGATATCACCTTCCACTGGTCAGAATGGTGGAAGATGGCAGCTTAGTGCAGTTTTAACCTGCATTTAAACTTGTATTTGATTTTTTATCATCAAAAAGTCTATGAATTAAAAGCATTGGTGAGAATGTGGGTAAAAGGGAACCTTCATACTCTGTTGGTGGGAATGTACATTGGTGCAGTCATTTTGGAAAACAGTATGGGGATTCCTCAATAAACTAAAAATAGAATTTCAGTATCATGCAACAATTTCACTCAGGGTGTCAATCCAAAGAAAATTAAAATACTAATTTGAAAAGATACATGCACCCAAATGTTCGCAGTAGCACTATTTACAATAATCCAGATATGGGAGGAGTCTGTGTCCATCAAAAGATGAATACATTAAGAATATGTGGTATATATATAATAGAGTATTACTAGGCCATAAAAATTACATTCTGCCATTTGCAACCATATTGATGGTCTTGGAGAGTATCATGTTTAGTGAAATGTCCGAGTGAAAGAGGTAAACACTCTATGTTATCACATATATGTGGAATCTAAAATATTTCAATAAATATTTTGAATATATATAACAAAACTGAAACAGCCTCACAGATAGAACTAATGGTTACTAGTGAAGAAACACATGGGGTGAGGTTCAACATAAGGGTGTGGGATTAAGAGATACAAACTATTTTGTATAAAATAGATAAGGAACACGAAAATTACTGTACAGAACATGGAAATATAATCATTGTTTTGTAGTAATATTAAATGGCTTATAATCTATAAAAATGCTGTCACTATGCTGTACTTCTGAAACTAATATATTATTGTAAATCAATTATGCATCAAAAAAAAAAAAAGAAGGAACATGAACAAATTTCACTCAGAGACTGAAGGAGAAAAAACATACTTGGGGTAGGCACACACCTAACTTGTTTGAGGAATATGCAATGTGCAATATGAATATAGAGAAATAAACAAAGACTGGAGTGGTATGAATTAAAAGAAAAAGGTGGACCTGTGATGGAGAGCCATCCAGAGCCTTGATGGTTAGGGCAAGAAGTCTAGACTGCATTCTATGCGAGATGAGAAGCTACTGGAAGCTTTTACATAGATGAATCATGTGATCCGACTCATGCAAAGAAAAGGCTTAAGTCTACGAGTTTCATATTTTATGGACAGAGAGCTGAAGCAAGGGTAACAGGTATTAAACTCAGGTGGACATGCATATGAAACTGAGGAAAAACTGAGTTAAGACAAAAAGATTTGGGAAACTGCCTACATGTAAATGCTATTTAAAATCAAAAGAAAATGAAATGACAATATGAATGAGAAAAGAATAGAAGAGATAATAAACAGAATTCATCTCTTAGGCCTTCCAACTTTTACAACTGGGGAAGAAAAGAGATTCAAAAAATTTATAGATTAACACATACAGTTCAGTTCAGCCACTCAGTCCTGTCCAACTCTTTGGGACCCCATGGACTGCAGCACACCAGACTTCCCTGTCCATCACCAACCCCCAGAGCCTGCTCAAACTCATGTCCATCAAGCCAGTGATGCCATCCAACAATTTCCTCCTCTGTCATCCACTTCTCTTACTGCCTTCAATCTTCCCGGCATCGGGGTCTTTTCCAATAAATCAGCTCTTCGCATCAGGCAGCCAAAGTATTGGAGTTTCAGCTTCAGCATTAGTTCCTCCAATGAATATTCAGGACTGATTTCCTCTAGGATGGACTGGTTGGATCTCCTTGCTGTCCAAGGGACTCTCAAGAGTCTTCTCCAACACCACAGTGCAAAACCATCAATTCTTCGGAGCTCCGCTTTCTTTGTAGTCCAACTCTCACATCCATACACGACTACTGGAAAAACCATAGCTTTGAGTAGACGGACCATTTTTGGCAAAGTAATGTCTGCTTTTTAACATGCTGTCTAGGGTAGTCATAGATTTTCTTCCAAGGAGCAAGCATCTTTTCATTTTATGGCTGCAGTCACAATCTGCAGTGATTTTAGCACCCAAAAAAATAAAGTCTCTCACTATTTCCATTGCTTTCACATCAATTTGCCATGAAGAAATGGGACTGGATGCCATGATCTTAGTTTTCTGAATGTTGAGTTTTAAATCAACTTTTTCACTCTCCTCTTTTACTTTCATCAAGAGGTTCTTTAGTTCTTCTTCACTTTCTGCCATAAGGGTGGTGTCATCTGCATATCTGAGGTTATTGATATTTCTCCCGGCAATCTTGATTTCAGCTTGTGCTTCATCCAGCTTGGCATTATGCATGATGTACTCTGCATGTAAGCTAAAAAAGCAGGGCGCCAATATATAGCCTTGATGTACTCCTTTCCCTATTTGGAACCAGTCTGCTGTTCCATGCCTGGTTCTAACTGTTGCTTCTTGATCTACACACACATTTCTCAGGAGGCAGGTAAGGTTGTCCCATCTCTCAAAGAATTTTCCACAGTTTGTTTTGACCCACCAGTCAAAGGCAAAAGTAAAATAAAGCAAAAGTAGATGCTTTTCTGGAACTCGCTCGCTTTTTCAATATCCAACGGATATTGGCAATATGAACTCTTGTTCCTCTGTCTTTTCTAAATCCAGCTTGAATATCTGGAAGTTCACAGTTCTATTGAAGCCTGGCTTGAAAAATTTTGAGCATTACTTTGCTAGCATGTGAGATGAGTGCAATTGTGTGGTAGTTTGAGCATTCCTTGGCATTGACTTTCTTTGGGATTGGAATGAAAACTGACCTTTTCCAGTCCTGTGGCCACTGCTGAGTTTTCCAAATTTTCTGGCATGTTGAGTGCAGCACTTTCACAGCATCATCTTTCAGGATTTGAAATAGCTCAACTGGAATTCCTACAACTCCACTAGCTTTGTTCATAATGATGCTTCCTAAGGCCCACTTGACTTTGCATTCCAGGATGTCTGGCTCTAGGTGGGTGATCACACCATCATGATTATCTGGGTCATGAAGATCTTTTTTGTATTGTTCTTCTGTGTATTCTTGCCACTTCTTCTTAATATCTTCTGCTTCTGTTAGGTCCATACCATTTCTGTCCTTTATTGTGCCCATCTTGATTCACGTCATACACCTGTTCTCTAAGAAACCATACAAATTTCATCTCAAAAGAGTCTATCCAGAGGGAGGAAATGAGAATATGTTTCCCAGTTTCTATCTCCATTTGTCCAAAAACATATCCTTAGGGAAGTTGAGAATTCCCCAGACTTGCAGATTGCCTGTGCCTGGGCATTGAGAGGAATCCCATACTCTTTCTGTGCCTTTGGGATATAAAAGCTAGGCCTAAGACTGGAGGCATGAGAAGCAAGACAGGGCATTAGGGGAGTCACTGTCAGGCTCTAGCTGTGCAGGTTTGTTGGAGCCCACCAAGAGTGGTTGGCCCCAAGAAGTGATTGCAACAAAGCATCCAGAGGCTAAGAGGATGTGAAGTGGGACAGAACAATGTTTCTCAAATTGCTGCAGCATTAGAAGCACCTGTAAGCTTTTTGGAACACAGATCACTGGGTGTCTCTCCCAGAGTTTCAGATTCTATTCTTCTGGGGTAGGGCCAAATAATTCTCGTTTCTAACAACTTTGTAGGTGACTCTGATGCTACCGGTCCCAGACTACATGTAAGAAATATTGCATAAACCTGTATTGCATTCACCCCTCCTTCACATGTTCCCTTAGGGCTGTTAGTGTACAATAATCAACTCCTGCAGTTCCTTCTGTGTGTAATTTATTTCCTCCAGGCCACGAACTATACTTTTCTGGTTACACTGGAAGTTGACTCTCATTATCTTCCTAGAGGCAAGGAAAATGGTATTTTCAGAGATAACAGCCTCAGGTGAGGTCTTTGTACAAGCAGAAAGAACAATGAGGTTCATCTCTGGCAAGGTGAGAGAGTTGATTGTGGCCAGTCCAGAGGATACAATGGATTCCAGAAGAGCAACATATTTCTCTCTTGAATCCTAAATCCCCAAATTCGTTTTTTGGTTATCTATCATTTCTGTTCAGCTACACACTGTGCTATGTTTTATGAGAAGAGGGAAAGAATAGGTAAAGTTTATTTTCAGTTTACCAAGCTCTGTTTTATGTCCTTATGTATTTGTAACTTAGACTTTTAAGAATAGTAAGGGAATATTTTATCAAAGTGCTAATTGAGCAATAAGTTTATCTAGAGATAAGAAACCTTGATATAAAAATAGGATCTCACAATATAGATAAATTGTAAAATGCTGACTACAGTTGGAGAAGTGATTCGTTGCTTTTAATAAAGAGTATCTGTAAGGAATTTTTTTGAGTTCCCTTGAAGCAATTAAGATAAGTATCACAAAAATCGCAACATATCATCCCTATAAGAACAAATCTGATAAATAAAAAATGAGGTTCAGAGGCACAGAGAAACATCCCATCACAATTATTTCCCAAGCAATTGCTCTTGCTGACCTCACAGCTGTAGAGTTCAGGTCCTTCCAGTAGCCCCAAGGGAGCATCTGTTTAATTGAATAATTTAATCACACCTAGTAGAAAACCTGTGAAATCAAAAGTAAAGGATGAAACTATTCTAAAGAAAGCAGAACAGTTGGACAATTTCCATTCAGCCATTCAGTATTTATTGAACACCTGTCTTCCATTGAGAACTTTGCTAAGTACTGTGAAGTGCAAGGATGATAAATATTACCTCTGTCCTCTAGAAGTTCATGGTCTACTATGGGAGATGATAAATAAATAATTCCAATAATTTGTGCAAAGGACCTTTTTTAATTTAGGGCAAGTATGATAGAATATTCCTTTTAGAAATGCTATTTCAGTATTATGTAACCAACCAAGACCATTCATTTCTGGCTGAAGTAAACCCTCTCATGCTCATGCTTATTCATTAAGTTGAGTCTGACTCTTTTGACATCTCTTGGACTATAGCCGGCTGGGCTTCTCTATCCATGGGATATCCCAGGTAAGAATATTTGAGTGGGTTACTACTTCCTTCTCCAGGGGATCTTCTTGAACCAGGGATCGAATCCATATCTCCTGTACTGGAAGGTGAATTCTTTACCACTGAGCCTAGAGGGAAGCTCTTGTATAAACCTTATCCTTATTTAATTTAACATTTAATTTTTATTTATTGTAAAGTGAATGCAAATCAAATAATAAGATGTATTTATGATAATCTATCATGTACACATGCACACAGAATATAATTCATGAGACAGTTTACAATCAGTGTACTCTCTCTGTCTACCTTTCCTGAATCTGAGCTTTGTTCAGCCTGCTTCATGATATAACACCAATATTCTGTGGAAGTGTGGTAGAATGAAAGAGGTGAGGAGAGAAATGAAGTTTTTAATAGTCAAAAATGTGATTCTATGCTGCTAAATGTAACTGCAATTACTTGTTCTCATCAATTGTCTGATTGTGCAGGGTAGTTCAAGAAGTGGGAATTCTGGAAAGACTTCTGCTCAAATTATGTCTTGCCACTTCTTCCATAAAATACAAATTAAGTCACAGATACTGTGTGACACTTTAAGAAAAAAGGTAAACAGGATGCAAAGTATAAATGGAACAGGATCCTAGAGGGGCCTTTCTTTTAGGGAATTATTTCGTTTATTTAATTTAAAAAATTGTAAAGGTTAAAGTTAATATTTTAAAAATCTGCATTCTCTAAATATTAAATATAATTTGATTTTAAAATACATATTCATTATAATAATCATTAAATATTAATAGAATTATTAGATATGAATTATAGCTCATGAGGGCAATCACAAGAGAAGAGGAGATAACTTTTTTCTCTTTTCTTCTACTTCTCCTCATCCTTCCCCCCTTTCCCTTCTCCTTTATTAAATACAGAGTTCTGGTTTAGCCATATAACAGCTAAGTGCTTGGGGAGCTCAGAGGCTGTGATATTGTGCTAGATGAGGTAACATTTGACCTTCACATTAAGAAGAAGGGGCAGGATTATCCAGAAGCAAAATCACTCAGGTCAGAATTAACTAGATGTGAACTGAGGACTGATAGAGCCTGTCACTCACACTCACAGCGACCTGCAGAGCTACCAGACACAGGCTCTGCCTGCGTGCCACAGAACATTTGCATTTTCGTTACACGTCTTTCAATGCAGCCAGTTACAGAACTTTTAATTAAAAAGCATTCCTTTTTAACCCTTTGAGAAAATTAAAGCGGTAATATAACAGTCAAAACCGATCAGACAGAATTAGAGGGTTTCCTTCTTAACACCTACTTGAGAGCCTTGTGGGACCTTGGGAAACACCAGGGAGAGAAAGCAGTCCAAGAACATAGAATGGAAAAGTAATGAGAGAAGCTTCATCTTTATTTGAAATTCCTGATTTCAACATTCTCCCCATGATTAACCATGAGCCCTTAACATGGAGAATCTCTCCTCCTCTGTTTTCTGTTTGACCTCATGTCTCTTCTCATGCTATTGCCAAAGACAATTTAAGACTCAGCAGTAACACAGTCCCCAGTTGATAGTCTAGCTATGCTGAAGATACACAAAAACTACTTTGGTGGGTCGATCTGGGGCCCTTTTTTTCAGTTGAGAATACTGTTTTACTAGGAAAATGCATTTCTGAGTTTCAAAGGAACAAACCCAAACCTAGTCCGTGTTGGAAAAAACTCACTGGTATGTTGGACACTTACATGTATAAAAAGTCAAAGGACATGGGATTCATCCCTGGCAGTGACAACCTTCTGAGTTGGATTTTTTCATATCCAGTGGGCCCGGCAAGACAGTGGGAGGCAAGCACGGGTGAATCTTTCATTTCATTGAACTTCACAGTAGATAATGCCAAAAGGTGCGTGGCTATTTAAATGTCAGCTTTACCTTTTGTTGATTAGTTCATTGATAAGTTTTGTATAAAGTTCTAACATAAAATAATGAAATGATATTTGACTTCATACTGAGATCAGACTGTGTAGAGTGAATAATTATGAAAGAAAGAAAAAAATGTTTAAAGCAACAAAACGTCCATGAGAAACATGAAATTATACTGAAAGGACATTGCATTTCCTATTTTGAATATTGTGAATCAGAAGTTTCAAGTATTGTAAACCTGAGCTGGGATTGTACTGGTTTTTCTTTTACCATTTAAAACCTTCTTGAGGTTTACGTAAAGATTCGTCCATTTTTTACAGTTCTATAATCCAAATCTAACCTCAGCTTCCTTCCTCCACCTTTTTCTCTTACTATTTTACCTCCAATCTCCTCATAATCACCCACTGACATCTCTTTTTATTGATAATAAATGTATTACATTTTTCTTCACAGTTTGTCCTTAAACCTCTTCTGAAGATTATATCCTATCATCCTTTCTAAATGACCTTTCTTATTTCATTTTCTATATATGCTAAAATAAATAAAACACTAATTTGAAGAATTCATTTGGTGGAAACGTATTTTTCTTTCATTTATCTTTCACCTGGAGGTGGAAAGTATTTTTGACAACTAATACTAATGAAAAAAGTGAAAGTTGCTCAGTCGTGTCCAACTCTGCAACCCCATGGACTGTAGTCCATGGAATTCTCCAGACCAGAATATTGGAGTGGGTCGCCTTTCCCTTCTCCAGGGCATCTTCCCAACCCAGGGATCAAACCCAGGTCTCTCGCATCGCAGGTGGATTCTTTACCAGCTGAGCCACCAGGGAAGCCCAAGAGATGCCATTATTACAGAGGAAATGGATGCTTCTACGGCTTTACTTTTGTATTTGTGTTGGGAGGTGAGTGATGTGGAAACAACACAACTTGAAATTTAAAACTCCTTATTATGATCAGTCAAAAACCAGCACTTTGAGCGCCTGCTATGAGGATAATGTGGATTTGGGTTTATTGGAATTCTGAGAAATGAAGTTTTAATGATGCAACTCTAGCACATGGAAGGCTACTCAAAGGCACAGAAAACCTCAGGCTACAGAGTGAGGAGAGCAAAGGAAATAGCAGAGGAAAGTGATTTTTCAAGAGTTTATGAATACAAATAGTGTTTCTTATTTCAAAGAACACTCACCTCCAAGAATTATGGTACTCTATCTAAACAACACACTTAAAATTATGAGTTTTTTCCATGAAATAAAAATATAACATATTAGAAAAATGTCCCACCTCAACACCCCTGTCCAGATCCTTGAACTCATTGAAAAATTACACAGAGACTAGGCCAATTTCAGTCTTGAATTTAGCCAGAAGAAAATAAGAATTAATAAGAAGGAAATCTCTCTATGGGTCATCTGGAAAACTATGTCTCAGAGCCCAGATGGAGGGAACTCATGTCAAAGCTTCAGGAGTTCAGAGAGAGAGTATCAAACCCTCTTGGACTTTCAAACACGCACCCTTCTCAGGGCCACCTGATCCTGTGACTAGGTTCCTGCAGCATTTGATTTAGGTTTTGTTGACCTTACATTGGCTCAAACATGCTTCATGTAGTTTTTCTTTCAGGGCTTTTCCAGTGCTGTGATAAGGTGGGAAGGTGAGAGACAGAGTGGTGTGCACACATGCACAGCTCAGAAATATCAGACGTTACTCACACACCCAGGGAAGCTCCCCCACAAAAAGAAGAGGAGACAGGTTGCTTTTTCTTAGAAATCTCTAGTGGACAATTTGAGAAATATTCCATTTACTCCTCGGAAGGGCTCCTGGAGATCAAATTTCAACAGCCATATCCAATGAGCCATCAGATGGTATATTCTTATAGAGACCTGTGGTCTTTCCCTATTTACTCTCAGTGGTTCCTCAATGATGCTCCCTCAACCGATCTCCTGTCTTTCTCCAAATAAACCACCTATATACAATTCCTTTGTTCAAGCTCTGTTTGTGGTTGGAAAACCAAGCTTCCCAGAGATAATCTAAATCCTATTCAGAATACTCATCATGATTGTGGGGTAGAACTCTCAGGTTTCTCAATCTGCAGAACCATCCAGACTCATAACAGAGGTATATGCCCAGGCACAAGAGAGGAGAGTTTAAGATTTTACTCATTGCTAGCAAGGCTTTATCTACAGAAGCCATCAGTCAAAGTTTCTCCTTATTCTTTTAATATTCTTTGCTTTGAATTCTTTAAACTGAGTCACTCCACAAGACAACAGAAACTAGCACACTGTTAATCAACTATACTTCAATACAAAAATGCTTTAAATAAACAACCAAGCTACCTCAAAGAATCTTAGTCTACAAAAATTTATGTTTCCCTTATTGAAATGTCCTCTCTGAGGTTGCACTCTTTTAGTATCTTAGTGAAACTGCTTCAGGTCCAGCCATCTAGTCCCCTTTTTGGCCTTCCTTATTATATTATTATATTATTTGGGAGTGACCTTAAAGTTTAAACTCATGAGTCTAATTGAAAAACAAGGGCTCAGAAATGGCAAAATAGCTGATCCAAGGTACACCGAATGGTTTATAACCTACATAAATCACTGTCTATCATCCTTATGTAAAATGGACAAACAGAACTAAAATTATTTATAAAAAATAATTTAGCGTTAAATCAATACATATTTCTTCCATGATGTATGTTCTCATTATTTTGTTTTACTCTTTTACCCTGATTATAGTAACGCCTGTGTTCTGCTATGTTAATCAGACATTGTACTTCACCTGCCAATGATATATATAGTCACAAATATTTCCAATAATTCAAATTGTGTACTTAATAAGACATTTAATAACAATAAAATGAAAATAACAAGTCTGCCTGCTACAAAAATGATATGCATGTACTGTAGCACCTTATTACAATTATTCCACATATAAGTAGAATAAGATAATGTCAAATTATCTGATTTGTGTTTGATTGTTTGTTTATTAATAGCTTCTGGGTTTCAGCTACAGGGGCTGAGTTTAGCAAAGTCATCTGTTTATTGCATGTAATCAACCTGTTTAATGAAAAAGTCCTCTCTCACTCTATTCATTCATTCATTTATAGTATCTTACTTCTCCTTCCTTCATCCCCAGGGAACAATTTTAATGTATTCAATGTGTTTCTGTTTATTTTAATATGCTTTTACAAAACACGAATTGTATAAAGTGCAAATATTTTAATTTACTTAAATGGCAGTATGTTATGTACCTCATTATAGTTTCTACTTTTTTCATTGAAGAATTATGCTTAAATACCCATCCAGAGGTTTTGCCTCTGTTTAGAATATAGAAAACTACAAGAGATCATTGCTCTCACCCAACAATAAAAGCTAAATACACACATATATACAAAGCAAGAGGTTTTTTGGGTTTTTTTTGTTTGTTTTTTAATCCATCAGTAAGCTGAGGTCTCAAGGCAATGAGGTAAACTGAATTTCAAAGTGTGACAAAGTCCCACAAGGAAAAATAGGACTTTGCCCTGACAAAGTACCAGATAGAGAAATAGCACCAATTAAAATGGGTAAGAAAAAAGAAATAACTGAAATGTTAACGGAATGTAAAAGTAGAATATGAGCTAGGATGACAGGTTACAAAGCCCCGAAAGTTTCAGAAGCTAAAAAAGGCCAAGCCATTTGCCAAATGTTTCTGATAAACCCTCACCGGGCATCCAAGAGAAAGGGTGAAGGCAATGAAGAATCCTTGAGGAAGTCTTTCCCAGCAGGGAAGCCTGCAGAGAACAGTTTACTGGCTGCTTCTGCAGAATAGACATGAAACCCACAAGTGCCTGGGACTCTTCTCTCATAGGAAGCCGAAGCTCTCTTCCTCTAGGTATGGGGCGGAAAAATCTTCCCAGAAATAGTTAAGCTGTCACTGGAGAAGTATTAAACAGAAGCTGTCTCTTAGGGAAGAAGAGAAAAACAGCCCGTTTTCCTATCCCAGGCAAAGGTTGGCTGCTGCTGGTGGAAAGTCTCTAGTTTTAATATTCTACAAAAATACAAAGTAAAGCGCTACCACCCCTGGAAGAGAACCAAGAGGTTTGCTTGTGCTCAAATAACTCTCAGCCAGACTCCTCATCTACAGATGGTAGTTTGGCTATTGTGCAGGGAGGGAGAAAAATGCAAAAAATGAGCCCCCTTTGTACTCCTAACAGTTCAGGGTCACAGAAACCAATGACAATATTGTCTTAATCCCTCACAAAACCTGCCAGAAGCAGGGAACACTGATTTCTAAGAGTGCATGTCATCGACCTTACTCTGTACTCTTCTTCTACACAAATGTTCAAAATCTAATTTAAAAAAAAATTAAGAGACACAAATTGGAAAAAAAAAACACTAAAGGAGACATATTTATTAAGCTATAGGTGAAGATAAAATGGAAAATAACTTTAATTCTAATTTAAATAATAGTAGTTTAATTAAAATAGCTCCTTTAATTCTAAGGAGGCATAAAAACAGAAAATTTGAACAAAGCAATGGTGGGATATATTGAAAACAAAAAGAAGAGAGATATAAATATATCAATATTGCTTTCATATTAGCATATCAAACCTAACATACAAATAAATGCTTTAAATGTAGTTTGTAGTTTGTCTAAACACTCTTAAAACCAGGTAGAGATTTTCAGTTCAGCTAACAAAGCCATATCCAATTTTAGGCTATTTAAAAGTTAAGACAATGGAAAATGACACATCATGAAAGAGTAGTGAAAAGAAAATTCTTCAATAAGAGAATTATTCAATAAGAGAGACTCTAACCTCAGAGATCAAACCTCAACAAATATAAACTAACTGAATTATATAAAATAAACTATCTGGTTATAAAAAATGAACTATATATATAAATATAACAATATATATGGAAAATCCTCAAGTAATCAAAGTGTAACAACACATTTCTATGTGGAATATGATTAAAAGAAACTGCGAAACAAATGAAACAATACTTTGCATTGAATGGAAATGAAAATATAACATCAAAATTTGTGGAAGACAGCTGAAGCAATGTTTAAAATCAAATTTTTAGCAATAAATGCTTATAATTATACATTAAGAAGTCTCAAAAAAGGACATAGATTTCTAACACAATCAAGTGAAAGAGCCAATTGATCTGAAAGCAAACAGAAGAAAGGAAACAATACTGGTCAGAACAAAAATGAATAAAACATAAAAGATAAAACTGAAGAAAAAACTAAATAAAATCAAACATTTTTTAAAGATTAATGAAATTGATGAGACTCTAGGCAGACTGATCAAGAAAAATATAGCTTACTAATATCAGGAAAGTATATAGCACTACTATAGCTCTGCATATAGGCATTAAAAGATTAGTAAGGAAGAAACATAAACAACTTTATGACAATATATTTGATAGCAAGATGAAATGGCCGATTCCTTGAAAGATATAAATAACCAAAAGTCACACGAGAAAATTTATAACCTGAGTAGTCGCATAGCGCATGTTCAGTCACTCAGTAGTTTCCATCTCTGCAATCCCAGGGACTGTAGCCCACCAGGTTCCTCTATCCCTGGGATTTTCCAGGCCAGAATGCTGGAGTGGGTTGCCATTTCCTACTCCAAGTCGCATAGTAAAAAACTTAAATATGTATTTCTCAAAAATAAAACTTCAATCTCAATAGCACAAGCATTTGTCAACACTTGAAAAACCAATCAACATGATTAACCAACTACCACAGACTGAAATGGGTGAAACGGGTCAAAAGGTACAAATTTCCAATTATACAATAAATGTCCTGAGGAAGTAATGTATAGCATGATGACTATAGCTAATTATACTCTATTGTGTATTTGAAAATAGCTAAGAGACTATATCTTAAAAGCTCTCATCATGAGAAAAAAAATTATAACTACATGATGATGTATATTAACTAGATACATCACAGGCAATCATTTAACTATACATATATATATATATATTTTCAAATCATTATGTTGCACACCTGAAACTAATGTACTGTTATATATCAATCACATCTCAATTTGAAGGAGGAAAAAAAAAAAGAATTACAGAAGCTCAACAGAAAAATACCAAACAATCCAATTAGAAAAAATGGCAAAAGAAACAGAGAGACATTTTACCAAAAAGGGTATACAGATGGCAAATAAGAACATGAAAAGATTTCCAACCAATGATAAATTCAAAATGCAAATAAGTAACACAGTGAAATGCGACTACATACTCAAAAGAATGAGTACAATAACACAAGCAGAAAATATCAAGCACTGGTGTATATGTGAAGCAACCAAATCTCTCAGATTCAGCATGTTAAATGGTAAAACCACTTAGGAAATGTTTAGTGGTTATTAAAAAGTTAAGCACTCACCTATCAGATGATCATACCACTTCACTCCTAGGTATTCACCTAAAATAAAAAGAAATATATATTAATTCTGAGATTTTTACATGAATGTTTAGACAGGTTTATTTACAACACTTTAAAACCAGAAACAACCCAAATGTTCATCAACAGGTAAATTAATGAACAAATGGGTATATCCATACAATGAAATGCTAATTAACACTAAAAAGGAAAGGGATATTGATACATGAAATAGAAAGGATTAACCTCAAAATAATTAGGATGAAAGGAAAGAAAAAGGAATACTGTATGCTATGATTTGACTTATATAAAACTCTAAAATATGTCAACTAATCTATGGCAACAGAAGTTACTAAGGCCATTATTATACATTAAACACAGCAACATGTATTTTATATGTAAACAATTTTCAGATATATAATTAACACAATTAATAGCACAGATATAAATGGATATATATATATATATATTTAATTTTAATGTGTTAAGATTGTTTGAATTTCCAAATAAAGCAATTTAGAGTAACATTTCCTATTATTAATAAAAAGAAAATTCAATCAGAAAAGCAAAAGAAGTGTAGAGCAAACACAATGAAAAGAAGAAATATAATTCTGTTCTTATTTGACAATATCTACCACATAAATGTGGTCCACTGGAGAAGGGAATGGCAAACCACTTCAGTATTCTTGCCTTGAGAACCCCATGAACAGTATGAAAAGGCAGAAAGATAGGTCACTGAAAGATGAACTCCCCGGGTCAGTAGGTGCCCAATATGTTACTGGAGATAAGTGGAGAAATAACTCCAGAAAGAATGGAGAGATGGAGCCAAAGCAAAAAACACACACAGTCGTGGATGTGGTGGGTGAAGGAAGTAAAGTCTGATGCTGTAAAGAGCAATGTTGCATAGGAACCTAGAATGTTAGGTCCATGAATCAAGGCAAACTGGAAGTGGTCAAACAGGAGATGGCAAGGGTGATCATCAACATTTTAGGAATCAGCAATCTAAAATGGACTGGAATGGGTGAATTTAACACAGATGACCATTATATCTACTACTGTGGGCAGGAATCTCTTAGAAGAAATGGAGTAACCATCATAGTCAACAAGAGAGTCTGAAATGCAGTACTTGTATGCAATCTCAAAAACAACAAAATGATCTCGGGTGGTTTCCAAGGCAAACCATTCAATATCACAGTAATCCAAGTCCATGCCCTGACCAATAATGTAAAGAAGCTGAAGTTGGACGGTTCTATGAAGACCTATAAGACCTTCTAGAACTAACAGCCAGAAAAGACATCCTTTTCATTATAGGGGACTGGATGCAAATGTAGGAAGTCAAGAAATACCTGGAGTAATGGGCACATTTGGCCTTGGAATACACAATGAAGCAGGGCAAAGGCTAACAGAGTTTTGCCAAGAGAACGCACTGGTCATAGCAAACACCCTCTTCCAACAACACAAGAGAAGATTCTACACGTGGACATCACCAGATAGTCATTACCTAAATCAGACCGATTATATTCTTTGCAGCCAAAGATGGAGTCTAGGATACTGAAGCAGTTTGCCACTCGCTTCTGCAGTGGACCAGGTTTATGTGGTAGATATTATCAAATAAGAACAGAATTGTATTTCTTCTTTTCAATCTGTTTGCTCTACACTTCTTTTGCTCTTCCGATTGAATTTTCTTTTTCTTTTTTTTATACAATCAGCAAAGACAAGACCAGGAGCTGACTGTGGCTCAGATCATGAACTCCTTATTGCCAAATTCAGACTTAAATTGAAGAAAGTAGGGAAAACCACTAGACCATTCAGGTACAACCTAGATCAAATCTCTTACAGTGGAAGTGACAAATAGATTTAAGGGATTAGATCTGATAGACAGAGTGCCTGAAGAACTATGGACGGAGGTTCGTGACACTGAACAGGAGGTAGTGATCAAGACCATCCCCAAGAATAAGAAAGGCAAAAAGGCGAAATGATTGTCTGAGGAGGCCTTACAAACAGCTATGAAAAGAAGAGAAGTGACAGGCAAAAGAGAAAAGGAAAGATATACCCATTTGAATGTGGAGTTCTAAAGAATAGCAAGGAGAGACAAGAAAGCCTTCCTCAGTGATCAATGCAAAGAAATAGAGGAAAACAACAGAATGGGAAAGACTAGAGATCTCTTCAAGAAAATGAGAGATACCAAGGGAAATTTCATGCAAAGATGGCACAATAAAGGACAGAATGGTATGGACCCAACAGAAGCTAAAGATATTAAGGAGACAAGAATAAACAGAAGAACTATACAAAAAAATCTTCATGACCCAGATAATCACAATAGTGTGATCACTTACCTAGAGCCAGACATCCAGGAATGTGAAGTCAAGTGGGCCTTAGGAAGCATCACTACGAACAAAACTAGTGGAGTTGGTGGAATATCAGTTGAGCTATTTCAAACCCTGAAAGATGATGCTGTGAAAGTGCTACACTCAATATGCCAGCAAATTTGGAAAACTCAGCAGTGGCCACAGGATTGGAAAAGGTCAGCTTTCATTCCAATCCCAAAGAAAGGCAATGCCAAAGAATGCTCAAACTACTGCACAATTGCACTCATCTCACATGCTAGCAAAGTAATGCTCAAAATTCTCCAAGCCAGGCTTCAGCAATACGTGAATCATGAACTTCCAGATATTCAAGCTGGATTTAGAAAAGGCAGAGGAACCAGAGATCAAATTGCCAACATCCAATGGATCATCGAAAAAGGGAAGAGAGTTCCAGAAAAACATCTACTTCTGCTTTATTGACTATGCCAAAGCCTTTGACTCTGTGGATCACAACAAACTGTGGGAAATTCTTCAAGATATGAGAATACCAGACCACCTGACCTGCCTCCTGAGAAAATTATATGCTGCCCAAGAAGCAACAGTTAGAACTGTACATGGGAAAACAGACTGGTTCCAAATTGGGAAAGGCGTACATCAGGGCTGCATATTGTCACCCTGCTTATTTAACTTATATGCAGAGTACATCATGAGAAATGCTGGGCTGAATGAAGCACAAGCTGGCATTAAGATTGCTGGGAGAAATATCAATAACAGATATGCATATAACACCATCCTTATGGCAGAAAGTGAAAAAGAACTAAAGAGCCTCTTGATGAAAGTGAAAGAGGAGAGTGAAAAAGTTGGCTTAAAGCTCAACATTGAGAAAACAAAGATCATGGCATCCAGTCCCATCACTGCATGGCAAGTAGATGGGGAAACAGTGGAAACAGTGTCAGACTTTATTTTTGGGGGCTCCAAAATCACTGCAGATGGTGATTGCAGCCATGAAATTAAAAGACACTTGCTCCTTGGAAGAAGTTATGACCAACCTAGACAGCTTATTAAAAAGCAGAGACATTACTTTGCCAACAAAGTTCTGTCTAGTCAAAGCTTTGGTTTTTCTAGTAGTCATGTATGGATGTGAGAGTTGGACTATAAAGAAAGCTGAGCACCAAAGAATTCATGCTTTTGAACTACAGTGTTGGAGAAGACTTGATAGTCCCTTGGACAGCAAGGAGATCCAACCAGTCCATCTGAAGGAAATTAGTCCTGAATATTCATTGCAAGGACTGATGTTGAAGCTGAAACTCCAATAGCTTGGCCAGTTGATGTGAAGAACTGACTCATTTGAAAAGACCCTGATGCTGGGAAAGATTGAAGGTGGAAGGTAAAGGGAACGACAGAGGATGAGATGGTGGGTGGCATCACTGATGCGATAACATGAGTTTGAGTAGGCTCTGGAAGTTGGTGATGGACAGGGATACCTGGCATGCTGCAGTCCATGGGGTTGCAGAGTCAGACATGACTGAGCGACTGAACTGAACTAACTGAACCAATTAAAAAATCCCAAGAAATCTGGGTAAATCCACTTGAACTAATAAGTGAGTTTATCAAGGACTCATGATACCAGTCAAGATACAAAAATCAATTGAATCGCTACATTACAAAAAAGAAAAATTTAACCTCAAATTAAATACACATACACACACACACACACAATGTTCATTCCATCAAAAAGCATGAAATAATTAGTGGTCAATTTAGCAAGTATTAGCAAGAACTATACACTAAATAGGACTTTCCTGGTGGCTCAGGTGGTAAAGCATCTGCCTACAATTTGGGAGACCTGGCTTAAATCCCTGGGTTGGGAAGATCCCCTGGAGAAGGAAATGGAAACCCACTCCAGTACTCTTGCCTGAAAAATCCCATGGACAGAGGAATGTGGTAGGCTACAGTCCATGGGGTTGCAAAGAGTCAGACACGACTGAGCGACTTCACTTTCACATAAACTAAAAGCTAGAAAACATTGCTGAGAGAAATCAAGTTAATGAATAAAATTACACATTTTCCCTATCAGAAGTCTTAAACTTATTGATCTACAAATCCAAAAACATTTCAGCATAATTCTGGAAGAATTTTTGTATTAATTAAGAAGCTGATTCTAAAATGTGTGTTGCAAAGCAAAGAATATAAAATAGTAAAAAACAATTTTGAAAAAGAACAAAGTTGGAGGACTCATACTATTGATGCTAGTACTCATTATTAATATAAAGCTAGAGTAATCAACAAATTATAAAGGTTTTACCCATAGGGTATGAAAGTTAGATAGACAGATCTCTCAATGGAACAGAATAGAAATACACATAGAAATATATGCATACATGTGCCAAATTAATTCAATGAAGAAAAGATATTTTCAACTCGGTACTGGAAAACTTAGGCCTTCATATGCAAAATAGTTACCCTTATTCTTACCTAATGTTGCACACATAAATTAAATTTAAAATGATCAGAGACATAAATTTATGTATTCAACATATAAAATACATAGAATAAAATGAAAAACTATTTGTAACAACATATGCCCCAAATATGATTCCAAAAACTTTAACCATAAGGAAAAATCAGATAAACTCTACTACGTTGAAATTTAAAAAAAATACAAGTTTTCAAAATAAAACTTTAGAAAATGAAAATACAAGTCCCCAGTTAGGAGAAAAATGTTTGCAAAACACATATCTTACAAGAGGACTTATAGCCACAATATAAAAAGAACACCTTATAACTGAACGTAATACAAAAAAGGCAAAAATCTGGTTGGGACATGTCAGCAAAGACAGTAAACAAATGGCTTTAAAAGCACATGAAACTGATGATCAAATGAATTAGCTATCAAGAAAATGTAAACTGAATCTGTAACACATGAGTAAACATATAATAGGAAGGCTAAAACAAAAAAAGGTTGACATTAGCAAATGATGATGTAAACACAGAACTGGAAATCTTATACATTGTTAGTGGAAATGCGAAATGGTATATCAATTGGAAATGAGTTTAGCAATTTCTTATATAGTTAAATATATGTTTTCCATATAAGCTAGCTATTTAATTTCTAGATATTTATCCAAGAGGAATGAAAACATATGTTCTCACAGTATCTGTATGCACATATTCATAGCAACTTACTCAAAATAGCCCAGATCTGGAAACAACCCAAATATTCATCACTTGGTGAAAGGATAAACACATTTTGGTTGTAGCACAATAAGAGAATATTACTCAGCAATACAAAGAATTGTTACGTTTATAGCAGAAGAATCTCAAAAATACAATGTTAAGGGAAAGAATAAGACTATACACAGTACAATTAAATTTTTATAATATTCTAGGATAGGCAAAACAACAAGAAAATTAATCAGTGATTGCTTGTATATAAATATAGTAGAGGGAATTAATTGCAAAGGGGTATGAAAGAATTTGGGGGTTGATGAATGAATATTTGTATATCTTGATTATGCTTGTATTTACCTGATTGTAGAGGCTTATCAAAGTTCATAAAAATGCACATTTAAAAAATAATTTAATGTGTGTAAATTATCCCTCAGTAAACTTAAAGAAAATCTATCCATGTTGCTATGAAAGTGAAACTGAAGTAGCTCAGTCGTGTCTGACTCTTTGCGACCCCATGGACTGTAGCCTGCCAAGCACCTCCATCCATGGGCTTCTCCAGGCAAGAATACTGGAGCGGGTTGCCATTTCCTCCTCTAGGGGATCTTCCCAACACAGGGATTGAACCGGGGTCTCCCGGACTATAGGCAGACTCTTTACCCTCTGAGCCACCAAGTGCTCCATGTTGCTATATGTACATCTAACTCACTGTTTTGAATCACTGACAGATTCACTATGTTACACATTTACTTACATGCACTTTACTAATGATGATACTTAAATTGTCTCCAAATACTGCTCATCATAAACATTGCTGTAATTAACATTTCACACATGCATATGAAAAATCTATGGAATATATATGTAGTAAGTGCCTGAGAACAGGACTGCTGAGTCATAAGATGCATGCAATCAGTATGCCTTAATACCATCAATTTGCCCACTTTAAAGACCATACCAATGTGTCTTTAGTTCTTCTATCTATGTGGAAGATTAAAAGTGTGATGCATCACATTAACACACTAAAGAATAAAACCCATAGGATCATCTCAATAGATTCAGAAGGAAGCTTTTGATAAAATTCAAGATCTATTTATGATGAAAAAAAAAAACTTTCCAAAAAATGAGCACAGAGGGAACATATCTCAACTTAATAAACTCTATATACGACAAACATGCAGCAAACATCATACTCAACAGTAAAAAGCTGAAAACATTCCCTTTAAGATCAGGAACTAGGAAAGGATGGCCACTCTCACCACTTTACATCAACATAGTTTTGAAAGTCCAAAACATAGCAACCAGAGGAAAAAAAAAAAAAGGAATCCATATTGGAAAAGAAGTAAAATTGCCACTGTTTCTAGATGACATGATGCTACTCACAGAAAATCCTAAAGATGTCACCAGAAAACTAATTGAGCTCATCAATGAATTTGGTAAAGCTACAGGATACAAAACTAATATATTGAAATCTCTCGCATTTCTATACACTAACAACAAAAAAATAAAAAGGAGAGATTAAGGAACAATCCTAAGTATCATCACATCAAAAAGAATAAAATACCGAGGAATAAATGTAAGGAGGCAAGAGACCTGTCCTACATACTATGACATGGGTGAAAAAAAAAAAAATCAAGACAACACAAATAGATGGAAAGATACACCGTGCTCTTAGACTGGAAGAATTACTATTGCTAAAATGACTATACTATCCAAGGCAACCTACAAATTCAATGCAATCCCTGTCAAATCATCAATGACTTTTATCACAGAAGTGGAATGAAAAAAAAGTTAATATGGAAACACAATGGCTCAACTAGCCAAAACAAAACTGACAAAGAAGAATGTAGCTGGAGGAATCAAGCTCCCTGATTTCAGATTATAGTACAAAGCTACAGTAATCTAAACTGTGTGGGACTGACATAAAAGCAAACACAGTGATAAATGGAACAGGACAGAAAGATCAGAAATAAATCCATGAATTTATGGTAAATTAATCTAAGACAAAGAAGCCAAGATTATATAGTACACAAAAGACTGTATATTGTGTCTTGAATAAGTAGTGCTGGAAAAACTGGACACCTACATGTAAAACAATGAAATTAGAACATTCTCTAACACCACATACAAAAATGAACTCAAAATGAATTAAGATCTAAGAGTAAGCCTACATACCATAAAAATTCTAGAGGAAAACATAGGGAGACATTCTTTGATATAAATCAGAGCAACATTTTTGGGGATGTGTCTCTTAGAGTAATGGAAACAAAAGCAAAAATAAACAAATGGAGCCCAATAAAATTTAAAAGTTGTTGTAGAACAAAGGAAACCATAAATAAAACAACATGATGACCTATGGAACAGGAGAAAATATTTGCAAATGAAGCAACTGACTGACAAGGGATTCATTTCCTAAATATACTAACACTGTACACAGCTCAATACCAAAGAAACAAGTGATCCAATAAAAAAAAAAATGGGCAAAAGATCTAAATAGACATTTCTCCATTGAAGACATCCGGATAGTCAACAGGCACATGAAAATATGCTCAACATTCCTAATTATTAGAGAAATGCAAGTGAAGAAGAACTAAAGAGCCTCCTGATGAAAATGAAAGAGGAGAGTGAAAAAGTTGGCTTAAAGCTCAACATTCAGAAAACTAAGATCATGGTATCCAGTCTCACCACTTCATGGCAAATAGATGGGGAAACGGTGGAGACAGTGACAGACTTTATTTTTTGGAACTCCAAAATCACTGCAGATGGTGACTGGAGCCATGAAATTAAAAGACACTTGCTCCTTGGAAGAAAAGTTATGACCAACTTAGACAGCTTATTAAATAGCAGAGACATTACTTTGCCAACAAAGGTCCATCTAGTCAAAGCTTTGGTTTTTCCAGTAGTCGTGTATGGATGTGAGAGTTGGACTATAAAGAAAGCTGAGAGCTGAAGAATTGATGGTTTTGAACTGTGGTGTTGGAGAAGACTCTTGAGAGTCCCTTGGACTGCAAGGAGATCCAACCAGTCCATCCTAAAGGAGATCAGTCCTGAATATTCATTGGAAGGACTGATGTTGAAGCTGAAATATTTTGATCACTGGATGAGAAGAACTGACTCATTTGAAAAGACCCTGAGGCTGGGAAAGATTGAAGGCGAGAGGAGAAGGGGACGACAGAGGATGAGATGGTTGGATGGCATCACCGACTCAACGGACATGAGTTTGAGTAGACTCTGGGAGTTGTTGATGGACAGGGAAGCCTGTCATGCTGCCGTCCATGGGGTCGCAAAGAGTCAGACACAACTGAGCAACTGAAGTGAACTGAACTGAAATCAATACTATAATGAGGTACCATCTCACAGCAGTCTGAACGGCTATAAACAAAAAGGCTACAAATAATAGATGCTGGAGAGAGTATGGAGAAAGGGAACTTTCCTACACCACTGGTGGAAATGTAAATTGATGCAGCCACTATGGATAAAAAAATGGATTTCACTAAAAATGTAAAAATAGAGTTACCATATAATACTACAATCCCATCCTTGGACATACATCCATAAAAGAGGAAAATTCTATTAATAATTCAAAAATATACATTCACCTCAATGTTCATAGCATCACTATTTACAACAGCCAAGACATGCAAGCAACCTAAATGTCCACTGACAGAAGAACAGATAAAGAAGATATCAGGTATGTGTTTATATATACATATATGTTGTTGAGTTGCTAAGCTGTGTCCGACTCTTTTGTGACCCCGTGGACTGTAGCTCACCAGGCTCCTCTGTCCGTGGAATTTCCCAGGCAAGAATACTGGAGTGGATGGCCATTTCCTTCTCCAGGGAATCCTCCCAACCTAGAGATCGAACCCATGTCTCCTATATTAGTCAGCAGATTCTCTACCACTGACCCACAAGGGAAGTCCATAACATATATACACACATCCAGTGAAATATCACTCACCCATAAAAAAGAATGAAATAATGCCATTTGCAGTAATGTGGACTGACTTAGCAGGGCTTCCCTGATAGCTCAGTTGGTAAAGAATCTGCCTGCAATGCAGGAGACCCCGGTTCAATTCCTGAGTTGAGAAGATCCACTGGAGAAGGGATAGGCTACCCACTCCAGTATTCTTAGGCTTCCCTTGTGGCTCAGCTGGTAAAGAATCCACCTGCAGTGTGGGAGACCTGGGTTTGATCCATGGGGACTGACTTAGAGATTGTCATAGTAAGTGCAGTCAAAGAAAGACAAACTTCATATGGCATCACTTCTATGTGAAATCTAGAAACAAAAAATGATATGAAGAAACTTTTTAACAAAACTAAGAGTCAGAAACACAGGAACTAACTATAGTTACTGAAGGGGAAAGGTGTAGGATAGGATAATTTAGGGATTTGAGATTAACAGACACACACTATCACAAATAAAATAAGCAACAGTGACCTACTGTATAGCACAGGGAACCATAGTTAATATCTTGTAATAACTTCTAGTGAAAAAAAATGTGAGAAAGAATATATCTATCTATATGTGTGTGTGTGTACGTGTGTAACAATCACTTTGCTGTACATGGGCTTCCCTGGTAGCTCAGTGGTAAAGAGTCTGCCTGCCAATGCAGGAGACACAGGTTCTATCCCTGGTCTGAGAGGATCCCACATGTCACAGAGCAGTTGGGTGAGTGTGACACAACCATTAAGACTGTGCTTTAGAGCCCGCGTGTCACAACTACTGAAGCCTGCACGCTCTAGAGCCTGCCTTCATAACAAGAGAGTAGCTCCTGCTCGCCCCAACTAGAAAAAAACCTTCACAGCAATGAAGACCAGCACAACCAAAAAAGAAAGTAAAAGACTCATAGAAAACCATCAGCCTTTTTTGTAGGTGACTTTCCATGCCATTAGCCTCACAAGCTACCCAAATGTCAATGGAGACTACTTTTGTGCACTTCTGATTGTTCTCTGTCCATGTGGTCAATAATCATTGATTTTTATCATCTTTCCTTTGCTACATTATGCTTTCTGAAATTGGCCTTCCCCAATAAAATTGTATCTCATAGCAGTTTTAAATTCTTCTTTAAATTACTTCTCTCTGATTTGTTCTGTCTTCTCCCATTCAGTCTTGGTGGCTCAGTGAGAGATTATCTCTTTTCAAATTCGAGTTTCATTTCGACATTTTTCCTGTATATTCTTGCCCATGATTCTTACTCCAAGAGAAAAATAAATGAAACTCAGCTTAGTTGCTCAGATTATCAACAGTGAGTTATCTTGAAAAGCTCTTACACTCAACTTCTACCCTAAACCTTTTTTTTGTCACACTTGGAAAGATAAATTGAATGATTAACATCTACACTGCACATATATTTGAACATGCAATTGAGAGTTTTAAGCTCAGTTTGTTGTTTATGAGCAAAACTAAAGACATTAAATTTTTTTAATTTATATTTATATAAACAATTAGAATACCTACAATATGTCCCAATCCCTGAGTTTATGGCAATTATTTTGTGCCTTTCTCAAAGTATTTATCAAATGATTCATGGATTTTTCTACCAGCTGCTTGATTATATTCTGAGTTCTACTTCCTGCACTGCATATCACAGTATAGAATAAAATTCTTCTGCTTTTCTGTAATTAAGCACAAGAATAATTCCAGTATTTACATTTGCTATACAATCTTAGGCATATCAAGGAATTTATATTGAGGAGTTGAACTTTATACCATCTATTTTTGTGATAAAGGGAAAAGACAGTTCTAGTATTCAACATTCCACTTTAATGAAGTGAATACAGAGCTACGTAGTTTAATTCATTTTATGAATTTTGTTTTACATGGTTTTGTGCGAGTTAGATACTCACTTATGATTATTCTATTTCAAATAATAAATACTAGAGTAATAATCAATATATGAAGCACTGATCTACAAGGAGTAAACACAATAGCTATCTTCAGGCACTTTAGAGAAATGTTTTACTTCTGAGCAATATCATTATTATACGGAACTTTAGTCATTTGTATTTCTTAAAATTCACATTATCCTGTTTAAGTACTCTAAGTTTAATAAAATTTTACTTTTTTAGTTGTTTTTAATTTCATTAGTTTATTTCTGAACAAGTAGCATAGATAATTTAAGAAAAATTTTCTTCCCTTGACCCTGGGACAACACAACAGTCCTATTTTTCCTGGAGTTGATTGTGTGCAGAATATATGAAGCAATCAATTACTAGGCTAGAAAGCATAAGCACTTAAGATTCTTTCAGCTTTGGTTAAAGCTCACGTGTTCATTAATGTGCCTGTTTAAAACTGTCTCCAATAATCTGAAATATGCAAAAAGCAGAGGCAAAGCAATACAAGGAATTGTCACTAGGAGCATGTTCAGTAAATAGAAACCAAGCCAGTAGACAAATTTTGACCAAGTAGAGATGGATAGATGGATTGTTCAAAGTCTACGTTGTAGGCACAAATGTACTCAGACACCACCGCCTCTTTACAACCTCTGGATGTTCTTTCACTCTGGGATGAATTTTTAAAGATACTAAATGAAGACATTCAGTTTATTAGGCAGCAATACATAACTTCGATCAGAAAATATGAGATCAAACAGGAGTGAATTGTTTATTCCAACATAAAACAAGAAGCTGTATCATTTGGGGAGTTTTACTCTCTGAGAGTAGAAACTACAAAATCGAATAGATAAGAAAAAGAAACAAACAAACTGCAAATTCCTGAGAATCTGATTCAACAATCAATCCTTTTTAAGTCATTAGTGCTAACAACTGACGTTAAATATGCCCTTTAATTTGACTTTCACAAAACTAATTACAACCAAAATATACTATAATAAATTTTGCTAAGGTTTTCTTTGTTTGTTTGTTTTTTAGGTCAGAGGGTATAAACCTCCCTACTACAACCTAATTATTTGGTCTGTTCAACAGAAACTATTGTTTTGAATCATTGTTGAAATGGTCTTTCCAATACCAAATGTAGCTGAGTGCAGGAGTAATCTGACAGCACTCTGCTCAGAGGCATCCCAAATCTCTTCCTCAACCTTGGGATTTCTCTGCCATTACCTCATGGGATACTCTGTAAACACCTGTTTAGGCATTCCAGCCAATGCACAAACTTAACAGTGCTTGCCAAGATGATAAAGCAAAACCTTGATGAGAGTGGATTAGCCTATCAAAAGGTGATAGGAATGACACATTGAAAGCCCACTGGATTTTAAAGTTAGTTGGATAATTTGTTGTATTTCTTGGCATAAAACAATCAACAGATAGGTGAAATTTTTCTCTGACAATACTAAATCCCTTATGGTCTAAAAAACTGGCATTCACTTCACTACATTTTATATGTTTCCCAAGTGGTAAAAAAAAAAAAGTAGAATCTTAATTAGAAGAATAAAATGCTACCAGTATATTTTCAACCTGAACTTGCCTTCTCATTTTAATGTACACACATAAAAGGATTTATTTAATGGTTGCTAGCTCACTGTCCACCAATGAAACAAAAACCTCTTTATCAAAGCATCAGAAACATCCTATTAATGGAAATTAGCCTCTGTCTTAACATTCCCACAATGTTATATCCAGCAGATAAAAAATTTCAGGATTTGAATAGTCCCCAAAGAAGTTCATCAACTTTAGCTCTCCAAAGTAATATATACAGTTATTTAAGTCAAAGACATGTTCATTAACACATTCCACAACAAACACACATACACACACACAGAGCTGTAATGCTATCCTGCTGATTTCACTGTCTACTTAATGAAGGGTATTGCTCAATCTGTAGATGTAAAGGAGCTATGAAGTCAATTACCATGAACTTGGACTTCACTTTCTGACAGTGAAGGAAACAGAATAGTTACTCTGAAAGACTTCCTATAACAATGCTACTAAAATTGAATAAAACTTGATTTGAAAGATATTGATGGGTTCATAACCAGTAAGGAAAATCTTCAAGATTATAAATTAAACCTAAACAGCTATCAACTTAATTCAGAGAAGGCAGCTGTGAATGTGAATATGATCGCTCTAAATGGTATATGATTCAGTCAGTCACTAAATCGTGTCTGACTCTCTGTGACCCCATGGACTGTAGCCTGCCAGGCTCCTCTGTCCATGGGATTTCCCAGGCAAGAATACTAGAGTGGGTTACCATGCCCTCCTCCAGGGGATCTTCCCAAACCAGGGATCGAACCCTCATCTCCTGCACTGACAGGCAGGTTCTTTACCACTAGTATCACCTGAGAAGCCCACAGACTCACAGCATTCTCACAAATTAAGTTCAACCTAATACAACAAATTTTTGTTAATCACAAAAAAATGTACCTATAAAATAGAGTAACACAAGAAACAGTAGAAACTAAACGACAACTTTTGATTCCTAAAGACAAGAGATAATGGAACTAGAAAAAATACATATCAATATAAAATATTCAAGAGGAGAAAAAAAAAAGCTTTTTGAGTGAATAACCAATAAGAAACTATTACAGTGGAGAGACTAATTTGGAAAAGAATCAAGCAAAATTCTGGAATAAAATGAAAAATTAATGAATAGGTAACAAAATAGCCAAAAGATTATTAGAGAATTGGAGGAAAGAGCTCAAGGAAGTATCCACATCTTTGTTCAGAGATACAAGTTAAGAGAAAATATGAAAAGTCATTAAGATAAATAAGGGATAAATGACAAGCTCTGCCTTCTAACTGTAATTCTGGAAGGAGGGATGGCACACATCGGATGAACCTAACAGTCCTTGTGGAAAAAGGTATGAAATTTTATTGAAAGATGCAGCAATATACTATATTCATGGACTAAAAAACTCCTTATTTTAAATATATACCAGAACATGGTCTAAAATTTATCCTTTAATGTACAGTTTAAACACTTTTAGAGAAATTCTTCCCTTTGTGCAGCTGGAAAGATGTTCAAGATAGCACTGTTTATGGTAGCAAAAAAAAAAACAAAAAACAACAACACACTATAAACAATGCATTTAACAGTTCATAAGTTTGATGTGAGTTTATAGATAATATTTATTATTAAACTTTTAAATTTACCTATGTTACATATATCACTATCAAATATTACATTACAACATAATATGTAATGCACTTTAAAAATAAGTCTAAGCTTTCATGCTCAACTTTATTTTTGTATGTGATGCAAAATTTTATGCCAAAGTTCAGTAAGTTATTTACCCAGAATCTTAGGCCACAACCAATGAGAAGCCACAGATTGAAAGGTAGAGGAAAAGTCGCTAAGAGGCTGGTATGGACCAATATCTATAGAGTGAGTAGCAAGTTAAATAATTTACACAGTGTAGGCTTAAGAACCTCAAAATTATTACCATTTGATGGAGCAATTTTTAATACTGGAAAGAAATTGACCAGCACCTTCTCAGTCTTGAGACTTCCCTGGTGGCTTAGACAGTAAAGAATCTGCCTGCAATGTTGGAGACCTGGATTCAGTCCCTGGGTTGGGAAGATCCCCTGCAAAAGGAAATCACAACCCACTCCAGTATTCCTTCCTGGAGAATTCCATGGGTTGGAATTCCACAAGCCTGGTGGGCTACAGTCCATAGAGTTGAGAAAAGTTGGATACCACTGAGAGACTAACATTTTTTCGGTCGTAGTACTACTGTAGAGTACAATAACTTACTCTCCTTTAGCAACCGGAGTTATCATACTCAGGAGGCACTGTTAAATTGGCAAAAAAGGATGCAGCACGTTTCAGAATAAACCTCAAGTTGTTAAAGTGGATGTTGAACATTCAATGTCTGGTGGTGATGCACCCTTTCTGTCTTCGCAGAATCACACAATCTGTTTCACATGTTAGGTTACCTGTCTGCTTCCTGAGGGCATTTGTGTTTTGAACCACAAATTAGCAGCCTTTGCAAGTCTGGTGCCAAGCTGATGACCTTTTGTTCTGATGAGGGCAAGCAAAAGAGGGCTTGCAGGAGAAGTGGGATTTGACAGGCCAAAGTAGGGAAATGGAAGGATGTTCAAAGAAAACAGTGAGAAAAGGCAAAGTTGCAGTTTCTGTTTCCCATCTAGACTCCTCGTGTTCCAAACAGTTTGTTATTTATCAGGGATGTTCCCCTCTGTATCTCTTGTATCACATGGAATCCAATGCCAGGTCCCTTGGAAAAATAAATACGTAGTTGAAATATCTGCAGTCATATTTACATCCATTTTGGCAGCTCTTCTAGTTTCTGACATTGCATTTACCCAGTCTCCTGGAGTTTGGGGTTTCATCCTACACTTTTTTTTTTCTGCAGCTGAGGTTCCTCCACATTTATTCTGTACAAATTGCCTGGAGTATCAAAATCAAATCTTTCCCTTCCTAAATCCCTGCACTACACCATCCAAAAATTAATTAATGCAACAATTAATAGTGACCAATACATTTCTATACTTTCCATGCAATTAAACCCAGCTACATATTAAAAGGAGAATAATTGAATTATCCCACTAAAATAAACCATCCTAAACTGCAAGTGACTCATTTATTACCGAGTAATTCTCTCAAGGGCTTTTCATAGATTTGGGGGAGAATATATGGGAGAAAAGTTTTTGAGCTTCCTTTTCAGCAACAGAGGGCAAAAAAGCAAAGTTTATGGTTAAAATAATAAAACATTAAAAGCTTTCTACTGTTTTCATATGATATCCATTATGTAAGAGCTATAAATACAGTAGTTAGTCCTATAAGACAGAATGCACAATAACATTCCATATTCATACAAGTAAATTTAATATTTTTTCAAGTAGTAAAAATATATCAATGATTCTGAGTCAGGGAAGTCTAGTCTCAATTTTTGTTTTGCCATCAGGTTGATCAGTATCTTTAGCTTGCTGACTTTCCTCTTGCTATTTTGTTTTCCATCATTAAACAGAAATGCAGCACAATGGTCTTTGAGAGGCAAATACCTCTCTTGCAAGATTTGACTCCAAGCTGTGGGGTATTTACCTAAGTTATTGAAGTCTCATTTTTCTCATTCTCAAAGTAGGAGTAACGCTGATATCTTCAAATCCAAAGGATTTTAAGATGATTAAAATGGTATTTAAAAGCCTTTATCATGATATTTCCCTTGGACATGGCAAATGCTCAAAAAAAATTGTCTTTTCTTAACTGAAGAGACACATGGAAAAAAACATACAATCAGAAACTTATATTGTTTAAAACCTCCACTGTTTCAGTTTGATTATTCTACAGTCTTGATTTCCCCTACTTTTCATAATAGCTGCTCTAAATCTTCTCTATGACATAGATTTAGACCTAAAAAAAAAACAAACCCTAAATTGTATAAAATGTTTCATGTGACTCTAGAAACAAGATATGAGAGTTGGTAACATTTCAATATTCATATTTTAAAATAGAGATGTTTCTGGTATAAATCCATTCAGCTTTGTCCTTGTTATTTTGGGCTTAGTTACATTTCTATTGGCCAGGATAAAATGTCTGCTCTACGATGGGTAGGGTGAGCCTTGTTCCTAAAAATGTTTGAGTGACCTGGGAATGGAATTGAGGAATGTAAATGACAGTTTAAATTTTAAAGCCTACTGAGTGAATTCTGACTACCTTGGTCTTAAAAATGTTGCTAGAATTTTCATGCCATGAAGAGCTAAACGAAACGTTTCACATAATTAATATTCTAACACAAGTCCTTACAGACCACAAGAGCTACTTTATGTGGAAGTACTTAGCTTTCTTTTATATATGAGATTCACATAAATATAATTTTATGACAAGTATGTTTCTGATTACTAAGAGAAATGACAGAGCTCCCTATTTGCAGAGGGAAGAGAAGCAAGTAAGCCAAGGGTATATGGCTGAGAAGGGGAAGCTTTCAGAGGCCTATCAGGGAGTTTCCATCAAGATTCCAAAATTCCTGGGGTAAGCTAGAGTGATAGTGTGACCTTCAGCAAAAACATCCTCTTGCTTGGGTTTAGTGGATGTGCTTGGAGATAATTCAGAGGTATAGAAAGTAGGAGTGAATAAGGACCACAGAAGGTGAAAACATGTCTCATTCACTGTATAAACAAAAGGGAGGGGGGCTGAGGTTATGGACCAGAATTGTTCACAAACAAAAGGCAGTTTAGTTGGTAAAGAATTTGCCTGCAGCGCAGGAGATCCTGGGTTCAATCTCTGGGTCTGTAAGATCCCCTGGGAAGGAAATGGCAACCCACTCCAGTATTCTTGCCTGGAGAATCCCATGGACAGAGGAGCCTGGAGGGCTACAGTCCATGGGGCTGCAAGAGTCAGACACGACTTAGTGAATAAACCACTACCACCAAAATATTCACAACTTTGCCCAGTTTGTTCATGCAAATATGTCTCCTTTCCAGTTCCCTTCGCTACTTTGAACTCTTTCACACTGACAATATTTATATCAATATACTGGAATCAAAACAGGATCCTGTTCACTTCTTTAAATGCAGCTCAACATAATCCCTTTTTGTTAGTGCCTAGTCCATAAAGAAGTCAATACAGCTTGGTAATTTATTGAGATGTCAGCTCCACAAACTTTGTTGGAGCCTGGAAAGACAGGCTACAGCATCTTTTTCCCTTTTTAAAGATGCATTGACTTCACGTAAGGAACACTTCAAGGAGTTTTGTTTGGATGATCGATACACTTCTATATTTATAAGCCTAATCAGAACCCATCTGCTTTTCTGCTAAAGCGCTGCTCAGAGTCACATAATCAAAATTATAAACTTTATTGCATCGATTTTTTTTTTGTTCTACTTGTTACTCAGACTACAGAAATAATTAAATATTTTTGTTTTAATAACTGCAACTTGACACAAAATCATTTCTTTGGGAAATATTTCCCCAACATCAGGACTATGGTGTCTTATATGCCCTATCGTGTCATTTTTTATTCTAATTATTGGACTTTAATAGGTCCAAAACTTGTTTTAAATGTTCTAATCTCAAAACTTAACAGCTGTTCCCCAGGCCATATATAGAAAGCCAGTCAGCTGCCTTGAACTGACCTCAATGGCACGGTCCCAGAGCCAGATCTCCACCAGAGTCTCTAGCTTCACATTATAAATACTGCAGGGTCATCTATAAACATGTGCATTTCACCACGTTTCACCTGCTGCTGTTTTGCTGAGGCAAGTGCCTGCTGCCCTTGTTCATGTAGCAGCAACATGGGGAAAAGAGAGCCCGTGGCTGTCTCACTGGCTCCACCCAAGTGTAGGGAGAGGATTCAAAGAAGAGAAATGAGGACTTGCTGGGAGGAAATGTGGCAAAACGCAAATGACTTCTCACAAGGAGAGTGGTAGCCAGCCTTTCACTTGCTGTAGGTCAATGTATCTTTCTATAGAGTATTGTTAATCCCATCACACTGGCCTAGGCACATTTACCACATGATTCAGTATAGACAGAGTCTACATGGGGTTGTAATCAGATAATTTCTGCCTGGCGCATCCAACTCATTGCCTCTGCTCCCAGAATTTTCTCCACCAAGGTGACTTTTCCATTTAGGGAGATGAACCGTACCTGGAGGCACCTATGAGCTTAGTATTTTCACTTTATATTCGAATATGCTATTTAGCTAATTTAGGCCATATGGTGTCTTTACTTGGCAATAAATATGCCCTTTCAGACATTTAGGCTTCCTCAACCATGGGATTCCTGAATCAAAAACTGCAGCTCCATTTGGCTTTCTTAAATTCTTTGAAGGTACAAATCAATTAGCGTTTGTTTTCTTACAGCCAAACTAATTTGCATAAAATCAAAAGAGTAGATGCTGAAAATCAGTATCTTAATTTCAATTTTTAAACGGAAAAATTAATCATAAGTGCTTTTTGAAATATTTTAAGTGTCCTTGTCATCTTAGCAGATATATATATAGAGAGAGAGAGAGAGAAATTGTTTCTATCTCAAAGTTTTAAAAGATTATTGTGTTTATTTTTCTATTCAAAATTCTTTGTGTCCTATGTTAGCACATGTAAAATTTATATTCTAATGACATATAAAACACACTTGATAAATTTAAATAAAAAATTAAAAAATAAAATAAAGTACACAATAAAACCTGACACCTATAAACACATACACGCACACTTGATATTGTAGGTAAACCACTTGACAGACTATAAGATAGGTTCAATATCTCCTAAGACGGCCACTTTATATTGAGATAGCTTACACTGTTCAATACAACATCAACCAGGGATCTACCCCATTAGTACATTGTTATTGGTCATAGGCACAGAATAGATTCTTTGGAGCCGAGTTTACTCCCGTTTGTCAGAAAAGACAAAACATTTGCCTCAATTTTGTATGTCTGCGAGGTTTTAGACTCAGAGGAATTGTTGGGCTTAGAGAAATAGATTGGGGAATAGTATATTCAGTAGTAGGAGTCCAAAGCCTATGAATGAAAGAGTTCCCAAAGATAAAGTATTAAACAGGAATGGAAAATATGATACTGCCTGCTGCAGAATGTTATGTGGGGCATAAATAAATATCTTAGCATCATTTAATCATTCTGCACATATTTTTTACCATCAGTTCAGTTCATTCCAGTCACTCAGTTGGGTCCGACTCTTTGCAACCCCATGAATTGCAGCACGCCAGGCCTCCCTGTCCATCACCAACTCCCGGAGTTTACCCAGACTCATGTCCATTGAGTCGGTGATGCCATCCAGCCATCTCATCCTCTGTTGTCCCCTTCTTCTCCTGTCCCCAATCCTTCCCAGCATCAGGGTGCCGGGAGCCGGCCCACGAGATCCCACCCGCGACAGAGTCATGAGGAAGAGGACTGACTTGAGCACGGCTTCTCAGCCCTCAGGGATTCTCGGAAGGCTGCCTCAGCGCCCACCTTAAAGATGATATCTGTCCTTCTGATGTTTGCTATAATAAACCTCTTCTTATTTTCTGTGACTTAGGCAAAAGGCTTTTCCTGATTCTCTTCTAAAATAGATCAATCTGAAGCCTCAATCGACAAGGCTCCTGAACGATAGCACCCTAATAAAATTATCTAAGATATAGAGTATGCTAATCTAAATTCCTCTTGCTAGCATATTGGTTTGCTTAATAAATATACCTGTGCCTTTGGAGCTAATGTGCATGGCTGCTCCTTAACAACAAAACAGCATTGAGAGCTTCCACACAAAAAGCCACGATGGGCACAGAGCCCTTTGTAGGGAAGAAAGGCTTATTAGGAAATATAAGAGGTATTGCTTTATGAAACTGTTACTTAGTCTATATTTACTCACTATGTTTTTGCTCTTAATGTATTTAGCCTATATAATGAAAGCATAATAGTTAGAGATTTATATAAATAGGAGTTTAGCTTTAATACAAATAATAAGACGATTGTTAATTCAGCTGGTGATTTTGCTAAGCACTGACCTTGGCGTTTTCAGCTGCTGTGCCATGACTTTATGGGACCACATTCTTCTCTGTTAGGCTCAAGGCATAAGATAGAGTACAGAAAACAGGTTTTACCTTGAAACTCTGAGTTTGTGAATTCTTTCTTTGTCATAATCTGCTGTGCCTGTTTTCTTTAAAAAATGTAACCCTGGTACTTTCTGTGCCTGATGCAAAAGTGTCCTGGCTGATCTACCCTTATCAATAAAAGAGTCACCAGATGTTAGCAGGCCTCCAGGCCAGAAGATGATGTAAACAACCTTAAACTTTTTGTAACTGAAAAACACAAACAGTGTCCTGGTTCCGATAAGGGTTAAAAACTGCTGACCATTAATTTGATTTGGCATGACTCTACGCTTTACATTTGTTTCTATGTGCTACTAAAAAATATAAAAGTTGGCTTGAAAGCAATAAAGTCAGAAGACACTTGGAAGCACCAAGACTCGCTGTGTCTTCTCATTCGCATTCGCCGACACCGTCAATCCTGAGGGAACCCCTGGACCAGCGGGAGCAGGACTCCGGCATCAGGGTCTTTTCCAATGAGTCAGCTCTTAGCATCAGGTGGCCAAAGTATTGGAGTTTCAGCTTCAACATCAGTCCTTCCAATGAACACCCAGGGCTGATCTCCTTTAGGATGGACTGGTTGGATCTTCTTGCAGTCCAAGAGACTCTCAAGAGTCTTCTCCAACACCACAGTTCAAAAGCATCAATTCTTCGGCACTCAGCTTTCTTCACAGTCTAACTCTCACATCCATACATGACTACTGGAAAAACCATAGCCTTGACTAGGTGGACCTTTGTTGGCAAAGTAATGTCTCTGCTTTTTAACATGCTATCTAGGTTGGTCATAACTTTCCTTCCAAGGAGTAAGCGTCTTTTAATTTCATGGTTACAATCACCATCTGCAGTGATTTTGGAGCCCCCAACAATAAAGCCTGACACCGTTTCCACTGTTCCCCCATCTATTTGCCATGAAGTCATGGGACCAGATGCCATGATCTTAGTTTTCTGAATGTTGAGCTTTAAGCCAACTTTTTCACTCTCCTCTTTCACTTTCATCAAGAGGCTTTTTAGATCCTCTTCACTTTCTGCCCTAAGGGTGGCATCATCTGCATATCTGAGGTTACTGATATTTCTCCCGAAAATCTTGATTCCAGCTTGTGCTTCCTCCAGCCCAGAGTTTCTTATGATGTACTTTGCATGTAAGTTAAATAAGCAGGGGGACAATATACAGCCTTGATGTACTCCTTTTCCTATTTGGAACCAGCCTGTTGTTCCATGTCCAGTTCTAACTGTTACTTCCTGACCTGCATACAGGTTTCTCAAGAGGCAGGTCAGTTGGTCTGGAATTCCCATCTCTTTCAGCATTTTCCACAGTTTATTGTGGTCCACACAGTCAAAGGCTTTTTTACCTTAGAAACCCCAAAAACCTAGGCAAACCATTTCATGAACCGAACCATCAGTTTTTAGTACTATTATAACTTGGCATGTCAGTGGCTATAAATGACATTATGTGACATAATCCATAACAGTGGAATAATTCTGTTTTTATAATCTAGATATATAGCACATATGGAGAAGTCGATGGCACCCCACTCCAATATTCTTGCTTGGAAAATCCCATGGACGGCGGAGCCTGGTAGGCTTCAGTCCATGGGGTCGTGAAGAGTCGGGCACGACTGAACGACTTCACTTTCATTTTTCACTTTCATGCATTGGAGAAGGAAATGGCAACCCACTCCAGTGTTCTTGCCTGGAGAATCCCAGGGACGGTGGAGCCTGGTGGGCTGCCATCTATGGGGTCACTCAGAGCTGGACACGACTGAAGCAACTTAGCAGCAGCAGTAGCATAGCACATATAATGATTATATATTACTTGATTGCCATAAATATGTATACACACACATATATCACATGCAAACTTTTCCATTATTCCTTGGAACATTTAGGTTAATTCTAACTTCTTTTACCATTATATTCATCCTAAAACTAGAAATTATATTTTTGATTAAAATGCTTATTATATGCAAACACAAATGGAAATTTTAAATGATTACAAGAACATTTTTAACAACAACAAAATGCATACTGAAGTTGAGTTATTTACCTAAATTTTTGTGTACATCAATAATTGTGTACTTAACTTTTCCCTACAGCAAAATTTCAGAAATGCAATAAATGTGTCAAAACGAATGTTATAATCAGGCTTCTGATATCTATTATCAAAATTTCCTCCAAAACCTTGTATAAATTTATACTCCAATTGAAAGTGCACTAGGATGTGTTTGTTTCAATTCTGTGGTAAGGAGATTTACTGAGGTGTAATTTATATATTATAAACAGCACTTTATATACTATATACTTAGTATTTATATACTATATACTTAGTATTATATATTTAGTATTGATATACTAAATATTATATTTATATACTATAAACTGGCACTTATATTTCAGTGACTTTTACTAGATGTATACAGTTGTGTCACCACCACCACCACCCTCAGAGTAGAGCATTTCCAGCACCCTAAAAGATTTGTTTCTGACCATCTACAGTCAACCCCTGCTTCCATCCCTAAATCCAGGCAAACACTGCTTCCTTTCTCTCAGAGATTTGCCTTTTTATAAATTTCATATAAATGGAATCATCAAATACACTGTCTTTTTTGTCTACTTTCTTTCACTATTTGTTGATACCTTTGAGATTGATCTATGTCATAGAATGTTTCCATAGTCTTCTCATTATCAATACTAAATAGTATTCCCCTGTATAAACATGATGAATGTTTTAAACCATTCCACCAGGTGATGGATATTTGGATTGTTAGTTGTTGTTTTATTTCCCCCAAACTCTGAATCATAAATATCTGTGAATGTTTGTATTAGACACAGGTTTTTGAATATTCTCTCAATTTCATTAGCATGCACCTATGGACACCTTATCTTCAACAAAGGAGGCAAGAGTATACAATGGAGAAAAGACAATCTCTTTAACAAGTGGTGCTGGAAAAACTGGTCAACCACTTGTAAAAGAATGAAACTAGAACACTTTCTAACACCATACACAAAAATAAACTCAAAATGGATTAAAGATCTAAACGTAAGACCAGAAACTATAAAACTCCTAGAGGAAAACATAGGCAAAATACTCTCCGGCATAAATCACAGCAGGATAGTCTATGACCCACCTCCCAGAATATTGGAAATAAAAGCAAAAATAAACAAATGGGACCTAATTAAAAGCTTTTGCACAATGAAGGAAACTATAAGCAAGGTGAAAAGACAGCCTTCAGAATGGGAGAAAATAATAGCAAACGAAGCAACAGACAAAGAATTAATCTCAAAAATATACAAGCAACACCTGCAGCTCAATTCCAGAAAAATAAACGACCCAATCAAAAAGTGGGCCAAAGAACTAAACAGACATTTCTCCAAAGAAGACATACAGATGGCTAACAAACACATGAAAAGATGCTCAACATCACTCATTATCAGAGAAATGCAGATCAAAACTACAATGACGTACCATTTCATGCCCATCAGAATGGCTGCTATCCAAAAGTCTACAAGCAATAAATTCTGGAGAGGGTGTCGAGAAAAGGGAACCCTCTTACACTGTTGGTGGGAATGCAAACTAGTACCGCCACTATGGAGAACAGCGTGGAGATTCCTCAAAAAATTGGAAATAGAACTGCCATATGACCCAGAAATCCCACTGCTGGGCATACACACTGAGGAGACCAGAATTGAAAGAGACACGTTTATCCCAATGTTCATCGCAGCACTGTTTATAATAGCCAGGACATGGAAGCAGCCTAGATGCCCATCAGCAGACGAATGGATAAGGAAGCTGTGGTACATATACCCAGTGGAATATTACTCAGCCATTAAAAAGAATACATTCAAATCAGTTCTAATGAGGTGGATGAAACTGGAGCCTATTATACAGAGTGAAGTAAGCCAGAAAGAAAAACACCAATAAAGTATACTAACACATATATATGGTATTTTGTTAATCGGTAAAGATAACTCTGTATGCGAGACATCAAAAGAGACACAGATAAACAGAACAGTATTATTGACTCTATGGGAGAGGGCGAGGGTGGGATGATATGGGAGAGTGGCACTGAAGCATTTAAATTATCATATGTGAAATGAATCGCCAGTCCAGGTTTGATGCATGATACAGGGTGCTCGGGGCTGGTACACTGGGATGATCTGGAGGGATGGGATGGGGAGGGAGGTGAGGGGGGTTCTGGAAGGGGAAAACATGTACAACCATGGTGGATTCATGTCAATGTACGGCAAAACAAATACAATATTGTAAATTTAAAAAATAGATAAATAAACTAATTTAAAAAATTTTAAAAAAAAGGACCATTTTAACACATTAGTTTTAAATGTAAGAATCTGTACATTCCCTTGTGAGGTGAAAATCAGTAATTCCTGTATTTCTAGAAGTAGTGGAGTTTGTCTTTCTTAAAGGTATTTATTAATAGTCATAGTTCACACTCCAAAGTCATTTCTATATCATATTTGTTCCTAACCTTACTCTGTTGGAAGGAAGGATGCTCTACTACTTAGACTGAGAAGAAGTGAGACTGTTTTCCTAAGTCCTTAGTACACCTATGTTATTCAACAATATATTAGAAAACACGGCATCCTGATTTATACATCCAACTTGCATTTTATTTTTATATTTTAAATTCACCTATCCATCTATTCATCTACTGATCCCCTACCATGTACCAGACATTGAACTTGAAACTAGAGAAACAAAGCAAAATAAAATAAAATATGGCCCTTGTCTTTACGGAGTTTTACAAAGTAAGGAGGCAGTCATAGTTCAGTGTATTAATGAAGAGTGGTACTCTCTACCAAAAAAAAAAAAAAAAAAAAACCTAATTTAAAAAACCTAGATCTACAAAAAGAAAATCTAACTCAACTTTAAGAGGTGTAGGAAGCATTGCCAGAAGAAGAAACATGCAAGCTGAGACCTGAAGGAAAGGTGGGTTATCTAAGTAAGAGGATGAGAAAATCAGTCCAAGGGGAAACTATAAGACAAACAAAGGCCTTGAGTCAAAAAGAATATCATGTCTTTGGGAAAATGCAAATAAATTTTATGGCCCAAGCAAAGCTTTTGAAAGGGGAACAATAGGAGCCAGAGCAACAAACTGGGGCAAATTTATGAAAGGATTCATTAGTCACATTAAAGACTTGTTAGCCAAATCTCCTTTCACTGAAGTTTACCAATGTTCTCCTTGATAATTTCTGTCCATATTATCAGGTTCAGCTAAAACTACACTTTCCTAAAGAAAGTATTTCGGGGCCCTGAAGTCATGAGGGCCCATGATACAGAATTTCACTGTTTCACAGCTCCCTAGGGTTCTCCCTTAGAATTTAAGGGAATTAGACATGAATGATAGATGTCCCTTCTACTAGGATGTAAGCTCTTTAAGGCAGTGTTTTGTTTGCCACAAGTTTAGTATTATTCCACACAGTAACTTGCTTATAAATGGCCCTCAACAAATAAGTGTTGGGTGCAGAAAGGAAGGGGTTTTCTCTTTAACATACAGATATTTAAGCTTATTTTTGCTTTGAAAAGGTCACTGTTCTGTGCAGAATGGTCTGAAGAAAAAGGACAAGACAGAATGTAAGAGAACAAGTTAATAGGAAATATGTATTCATAGCCAGATGGTGTCCTGAGTGTCTCCTATTTTTTTTCCTTTCTTTTTTTAGTCTCTGAAATATCACAACTCTGTAAAGTAGTTCATTATTTTAATTTAAATCAGCTTAAGATTTTAAATCTTAAGCTTAAGAAATTGCTTATGATCACAGAGTGTATGAACTGGTTACCTTAAGAGTCCACAGAGTGTCACAGGGACTAGAGACAGACAGGGCTGGAAAGGTAGACAAGCCAGAATGCACAGGCTTTTTTCTGTAAGCCAGGTTCATTCTCAAAGCAATGAGAATCAACTGAAGAATTTTTACCCAGACAACATAACAATCAAAAGTGTCCTTGAACAAAACACCGTAAAAGAAAACTGGTGAATGAATTTGGGGAGAGTGGCAGAAACCAGTACAAGACAGAAAATTGATTCAATTATCCCTGGGCAAAGGATGTCAATATCCTGGACCATAATCATGGTGGTATATGTGGGAAATAATGGATAGTTAGAGGAAATATGTAAATATCCAAGGCAATGGACAGGTCACTCTGAAGAAAGAAGAGGTGGTTATGGGAACAAAGCTCATCTCAGAAAAACAGAACATTTTTTTTCCTGAAAGAAAGGAGAGAAGGTTTGGTACATATTCAAGGAAGTAAGAATGTTGTGGCAGAAAAGAAAAGAAACTGTAGATTTTATTTACTCTGTGAAATAGGTAAGGCATCTGCTGAAAGTGAAGGGAAGATGAGATTCACTGTAAATCTCAAGGGTCAAGAACAGGGGTACAACTGTTTCAAACATTTTGCTTAACTGATTTTATGATGATGAGATAGGAAAATAACAGATACATCCTGAAGGACAGTAAGAGATATATCCAAGCGATTCTATACAACATTCTTCACGGAATATTCAGTATCATGCTGCTGCTAAGTCTCTTCGGTCATGTCTGACTCTTTGTGACCCTACGGACAGTAGCCTGCCAGGCTCCTCTGTCCACAGGATTTTCCAGGCAAGAATACTGGAGTGGGTTGCCATGCCCTCCTCCAGGAGATCTTCCCAACCCAGGAATCAAACCCACATCTCGTACATCTCCTGCATCAGCAGGCGAGTTCTTTAACACTAGTGCCACCTGGGAAAATATGCCAATTATTGTATTAAATTTTAGTTAATAAAGTCACAATCAAAGTGTCAATAGGACAATGATCTTAGATACAGGAAAACAAAAAGACCTAAATTTATATGGGAAACAAACTGTCAAAAAGATAAGATAGTGCTTTATTGGATTTAAAACATTATAAAGCAATATTAAGTGAAGTATGGGTAGAATAAAATATAATAAAGTGTACAGAATAGGTTATATATGTATAGGTATATATATATTATAATATTAATAATATGTGTGTGAATTTAATATATGTTTAAAAACAATAACAAAAATGAATGCTGAAAATTGATTTTTCAATACGTGGTGTTATAGCAGCTGCATGGAAAACAGGCACTTTGGAAAATAAATATATTGAACCACTATTTAATTCCTAACACTGAAATAAATTCAAAATGAATGGCCTATAGATGTTTACAAAAATTATTTGTGGACAAAAAAGAAAGAAAATTAAAAACATTGGGGAATGGCTAATTTTCTAAATACGACATAAAACCTAGAAACCATAAAAAGTTTAATGAATTTTACCAGGTAAAATTAAAAACCACGTTAATGGCAAAATAAAAGCATAAACTATGTCAAATGAAGAACAAACTTAGAAAAGTAATATTGCTGCACACATCAGATATGAGGGATAATCTCCTTGATAGCTAAAATACTCACTGAAATTAATACTTCCAAAAATAACAAATATTTTAGAAAAAAAAATGGATAAAGGACACCAAACAGTTCACTTAAGTGAAAATACAAATAATTCTTAAATGTACAAAAAGGTACATAATGTTACTCAGGTCAGTCAGAATAGAAACAAAAGTTACAAATATATTATCCTTTGCCTAGTAAATTGTATTAAAATTATGTAGGAAAATGGAAACATTATTTATTATTGATGGGAATATAATTCAGCACAAGATCAATGGAGAACATTGACGATGTCAAAATTTTAAATGCATATATTCTACTCAGGATTTATTATAAAAGTATATTTTTATATTTGAATATTATAGATGAGCACATATACACATGAAAAAATATGTTATTTTAGCATTTTGTAACAAAACCAAAATTTTTATTTTGTAGTAAGACAATGGAAACAGGATAATTGCCCATCATACAGTAACTGAATAAATTATGGCATATTATAGAATGGAATACAGTAAATCCCCTTTATATGAACAAGTTCTGCTCCAAGAAAGCGTTCTTAAGTCCAAGTTGTTCATAAGTCCAGCAAAGTTTGACTAGGTACCCAACTAACAAAATTGCCTATATAGTACTGTACTATAATAGGCTTATAAATACTTTTCACACAAACGCAGAAAATCAAACATTTTTTAATGTTACAACATAGTACCTTGAAAAGTACAGTAAAATAGCTGGCACACAGGGGCAGTTTTGCATCTTTGAGAGTTCACAACATGAAGTTTTGTATATAGGGGACTTACTGTACTAAAAATACTACTGTCTCTTCAAAAATGAGATAAAAAGCTCTAAGTAGCTTTTAAGAGAAAATTATCTTGTATACATCAGACTCTTATTTGTGTAAAAATTTTCCACATACTTTTTATTCATTCATTTATCCATCCATCCATCCATCCACCTATCTTTGTAAAAGGATGGGTAGTCAAGAGATCCACCTCAAAACAAGGGACACAAACAGACTGAAAGTGAAGGGCTGGAAAAAGATATTTCACACAAATGGAGAGCAAAAGAAAGCAGGAGTAGAAATACTCATATCAGATAAAACAGACTTTGAAATAAAGGCCGTGAAAAGAGACAAAGGACACTACATAATGATCAAAGGATCAACCCAAGAAGAAGATATAACAACTATAAATATATATGCACCCAACATAGGAGCACCACAATATGTAAGGCAAATGCTAACAAGTATGAAAGGGGAAATTAACAGTAACACAATAATAGTGGGAGACTTTAATACACAACTCACACCTATGGATAGATCAACTAAACAGAAAATTAGCAAGGAAAAACAAACTTTAAATGATACAATGGACCAGCTACATCTAATTGATATCTATAAGACTTTCCACCCCAAAACAATGAATTTCACCTTTTTCTCAAGTGCACACGGAACATTCTCCAGGATAGATCACATCCTGGGCCATAAATCTAGCCTTGGTAAATTCAAAAAATTGAAATCATTCCAAGCATCTTTTCTGACCACAATGAGGATAGATTAGATGTCAACTACAGGAAAAAAACTATTAAAAATGCAAACATATGGAGGCTAAACAACACACTTCTGAAGAACCAACAAATCACAGAGGAAATCAAAAAAGAAATCAAAATATGAGTAGAAGCAAAGGAAAATGAAAACACAACAACCCAAAACCTATGGGATTCAGTAAAAGCAGTGCTAAGGGGAAGGTTCATAGCAACACAAGCTTATCTCAAGAAACAAGATAAAAATCAAATAAATAGCCTAACTCTATACCTAAAGCAACTAGAAAAAGGAGAAATGAAGAACCCCAGGGCTAGTAGAAGGAAAGAAATCATAAAAATTAGAGCAGAAATAGATGAAAAAGAAACAAAGGAGACCATAGCAAATATCAACAAAGCTAAAAGCTGGTTCTTTGAGAAGATAAATAAAATAGCCAAACCATTAGCCAGACTCATCCAGAAACAAAGGGAGAAGAATCAGATCAACAAAATTAGAAATGAAAATGGAGAAAACAGACAACATAGATATAAAAGGATCATAAGAGACTACTATCAGCAACTACATGCCAATAAAATGGATAACTTGGAAGAAATGGACAAATTCTTAGAAAAGTATAACTTTCCAAAACTGAACCAGGAAGAAATAGAAGATCTTAACAGACCCATCACAAGCACGGAAATCGAAACTATAATCAGAAATCTTCCAGCAAACAAAAGCCCAGGACCAGATGACTTCATAGGCAAATTCTGCCAAAAATTTAGAGAAGAGCTAACACCTGTCCTACTCAAACTCTTCCAGAAAATTGCAGAGCAAAGTAAACTTCCAAACTCATTCTATGAGGCCACCATCACCCTAATACCAAAACCTGACAAAGATGCCACAAAAAAAGAAAACTACAGGCCAATATCACTGATGAACACAGATACAAATATCCTTAACAAAATTCTAGCAAACAGAATCCAACATCATATTAAAAAGATCATACATCATGACCAAGTGGGCTTTATCCCAGGGATGCAAGGATTCTTCAATATTCGCAAATCAATCAATGTGATACACCACATTAACAAATTGAAAGATAAAAACCATATGATTATTTCAATATATGCAGAGAAAGCCTTTGACAAAATTCAACATCCATTTATGATAAAAACCCTCCAGAAAGCAGGCATAGAAGGAACATACCTCAACATAATAAAAGCCATATATGATAAACCCACAGCAAACATTATCCTCAATGGTAAAAAATTGAAAGCATTACAATAGCCAGGACATGGTAGCCACCTAGATGTCCATTGGCAGACAAATGGATAAGAAAGCTGTGGTACATATACACAATGGTATATTACTCAGCTATTAAAAAGAATGCATTTGAATCAGTTCTAATGAGGTGGATGAAATTGGAGCCTATTGTACAGAGTGAAGTAAGTCAGAAATAAAAACACTGAGATAGTATATCAACACATATATATGGAATTTAGAAAGATGGTAATGATGACCCTCTATGCGAGACAGCAAAAGAGACACAGATGTAAAGAACAGACTTTTGGACTCTGCAGGATAAGGTGAGGGTGGGATGATTTGAGAGAAAGCATTGAAACGAATATTACCATATGTGAAACAGATCGCCAGTCCAGGTTTGATGCATGAGACAGGGTGCTCAGGGCTGGTGCACTGGGATGACCCTGAGGGATGGGATGAGGAGGGAGGTGGGAGGTGGAGTTCAGGATGGGGAACACATGTACACCCATGGCTGATTCATGTCAATATATGGAAAAAACCCCACAATATTGTAAAGTAATTAGCCTCCAATTAAAATAAATAAATTAATTTTAAAAATCCTCCCTAATATTTTCGGAATAAAATTAAGACTCCTTAAAAAAAACAAACAAACAAACAAAGAAGAATGTGTAGAGAACACAAGAAACTGTTAATATTGTTCACTTACAGGGAGAAAAAAAAGGAATGCTTGAGAGATGTAGGTGGAAGATAGTTTCATTTCCTCCTAAACTTTATTCTATTTTAGAAACATATTTTCCCAAATATCAAAGTGGATTTTGCTCTCTAGAAGGCTTTTTAAAATAAACTAACTTCCAATTCAAGCACATGAAATGTTTAATATTTGGCTGAAAAACTTTTGCACTTAATGATATTTGGCTTAGAATATTTGGCATTATCATTTAAGCTCAAGTTCACAGAATTTTGAATATTTCATCTTTGGTTAAGATGCTTGCAGAAAGGGATGGAGCAATAAAATTCGGAAAATTTAAAGAGCATTTTAATAAAGAGATGTTTTGAAAAGGTACTAGCAGGGTGTTGGGAAATCTTAGGGACATTGTAGTATTGTATCGGAGAAGGCAATGGCACCCCACTCCAGTACTCTTGCCTGGAAAATCCCATGGACAGAGGAGCCTGGTAGGCTGCAGTCCATGGGGTCGCGAAGAGTCAGACACGACTGAGCGACTTCACTTTCACTTTTCCCTTTCACGCATTGGAGAAGGAAATGGCAACCTACTCCAGTGTTCTTGCCTGGAGAATCCCAAGGACGGGGGAGCATGGTGGGCTGCCGTCTATGGGGTCGCACAGAGTCAGACATGACTGAAGCGACTTAGCAGCAGCAGCAGCAGTACTGTATACTAGAAATAGCAGGCTTAAGTTACCTTCCTTAGATTAAAAGTCAAGGCAAGAAAGTGTTATCAGACAATAGAGATGGAAGACTGTCTACAGAGAGTGTTTCAGTAGGAGCTAAAAACCATTTATCAAGTAGTATAACCATACTGCAGCAACTCTTTAAGGAATGAGCTGGAGAATAAAGCATTCAGCATCTTTCCTTCTTCTAGTCTCTTGATAGTAGTATTTACCAAGTGGTTAACCAACACACAAATAAATCCATTGGTATAGCAAGCCTCCTTGGCACCAAGAAAGAGAGAGAGACAGATGGAAGGAGGACATAGAAAGAAAATGGATGGTATTATGTACAAAAAAAAAATGCACACAACTACCTTCCCTCCATCCCGACCCCCTTTCTCTCTTCCTCTCAATTCCTCTTTCTCTCCCTCCCAAACAATTTCTCTCTCTTTTCCCTCCACACTTTCTGCCTCTGTCTTATATCTTCTCTTTCCTTTCCCCTTTTACTGGTCATGGTGTATATTCCAGGCAGCATAATCACATTTTTATATTTTAGGTATAACATCTGAATTTTCACAAAAACAAAACCAGAATAGTGTTAATATTTTTTCTTTATTTATATCACCTTCAAAATGTGTACAATAGTAATTACATTAGAATTGACTCGAACAATATGAGTTTTCACTGTGCAGCTCCACTTATATGTGGATTTTTTAAAATAAATGCTGTAAATACTACAGTAGTATATGATCCTTGGTTGGTTGAATCCGTGTGTGGTACAGTGTACAATCATACATTGAACCTATATTGTCACACAATAATCAAATCACCCAAAGTCCATATTTACTTTGTGGTTCATTCTTGGTTTTGTACATTCTGTGGGCTGGAACAAATACATAATGACATATATCTGTCATTGTAATATTAAATAGGGCATATTCACCCCTGAAAATCCTCTGCTGTGCCTGTTCCTCCCTTCTCACTCCTTTGGCCAACACTGTTTTTTTTTCCCCTTATCTCTGTAGTTCGACCTTTTACAGAACGTCATATAGTGGAATCACAATATGTAGCCCTTTTCACCTTGGCTTCTTTCACTGAGTAATATGCATTTAAGATTCTTCCTTTTCTTTCCATGGTTTGATTCCATAGCTTCATTTTAGTGCTGAATAATGTTCTATTCTCTGGATTTTTCATAGTTTATCCACTTTTCCGCTGAAGGATCTCTTGATTGCTTCCAAGTTCTGGCAAATATGAAAATAAACCTGTTAAGTAATTGTGTGCATGTAATTTTTCAACTCCTTTGGATAAGTCTCAAGGAGCACAGTCCTGCATCCAGTTGCTAAGTCATGTCCATCTCTTTGTGACCCCAAGAACTGCAGCACATCAGGCTTCCCTGTCCTTCACTATCTTCTGGAATTTGCTTAAGCTCATGTCCATTGAGTGACTGATGCCATCCAACAGCCTCATTCTCTGTCACTCCCTTCTCCTCCTGCCTTCAATCTTTCCCAGCATCAGGGTCTTTTCAAATGAGTCAGTTCTTCGCATCAGATGGCCAAAGATCAGAGTTTCAGCTTCAGCATCAATCCTTCCGATGTATTCAGAGTTGATTTCCTTTAGAAATGACTGCTTTGATCTCTTGCCATCCAAGGAACTCTTAAGAGTCTTCTCCAGCACCATAATACAAAAGCATCAGTTCTTCAGCTCTCAGCCTTCTTTTTTGTCCAACTGTCACAAACATACATGACTACTGAAAAAACATAGCTTTGACTAACAGACCTTTATCAACAAAGTGACATCCCTGCCTTTTAATATGCTGTCTAGGTTCGTCACAGTTTTTCTTCCAAGGAGCAAGGTGTTTCAATTTCATGACTTCAGTCACTGTCCAAGGTGATTTTGGAGCCCAAGAAAATAAAATATGTCATTGTTTTCACCTTTCCCCCATCTATTTGCCATAAAGTGATTGCACTAGATACCATGATCTTAGTTTTTTGAATGTTGTGTTGTAAGCCAGCTTTTTCACTATACTCTTTCACCTCATCAAGAGGCTCTTTAGTTCCTTTTCGCTTTATGCCATTAGGGTAGTATGGCCAGCATATCTGAGGTTATTGATTTTTCTCCTGACAACCTTCATTCCAGTTTGGATTCATCCAGTCCAGCAGTTCGCATGATGTACTCTGCATAGAAGTTAAATAGCAGTGTGACAATATACAGCTTTGATATACTCCTTTCCCAATTTTCCATTACTCCATGTCCAGTTCTAACTGTTGCTTCTTGTCCTACACAGAGATTTCTCAGGAGGTAGGTAAGGTGGTCTGGTATTCCCATCTTGAAGAATTTTCCACAGTTTGTTGTGATACATACAGTTAAAAGGTTTATCATAGTCAATGAAGCAGAAGTAGATGTTATCTTGGAATTATCTTTGTTTTTCTGTGATCCAAGGGAGGTTGGCAATTTGATCTCCATTTTCTCAGCCTTTTCTAAATCCACTTTGTACCTCTGGAAGTTCTCTGTTCATGTACTATTGAATCTTAGCTTGAAAGATTTTGAGCATTATCTTAGTAGCATGTGACATGAATGCAGTTGTACAGTAGTTTGAACATTCTTTGGCATGGCCTTTTTTGGGGATAGGAATGAAATCTGACCTTTTCCAGTCCTGTCACCATTGCTGAGTTTCCCAATCTGCTTGCATATTGAGTGCAATACTTTAACAGCATCATCTTGTAAGTGTATGTTTAGTTTTGTAGAAAATAGCTACTAATTGTCTTCTAATTTTACCTCTCACAGCAGTAAATGAGAGTCCCTCTTTCTTCACATTCTCCTCACATTTGGTGCTGTTAGTGTTCCACAGTTTGGCCATACTAATAGGTGTGTATCAGTGTCTTATGAACCTTTGAATTTCCATTTCACTGATGACATATTATGCAGAGCATCTTTTCATATTTGTATTTACTATCAATATATCTCTTTTGAAGAGATATCTTAAGATATTTTGCATATTTTTAAAACTCTTCATGAGTTTTAAAAGTTAATGTATTTTGGATAACAGTTCTTTATCAGATGTGCCTTTTGCAAATATTTTTTCTCAGTATATTTCTTTAATGTATCATACCTTTGGTGGTGTATTTTAAAAATCCTCACTGTATTCGTGGTTGTCTAGATTTTCTTCTGTGTTAACTTCTAGGTGTTTTTATACATTTATGCTTTACATTTTGGTCTGTGATCTGTTTTGACTTAATTTATGTGAAGGGTGTAAAGTCTGTGTATACATTTGTGGTTTTGCAAGTGGTTGTCCAATTGTTTCAACACTGTTGAAGAGACTATCTTTTCTCTATTTTATTACAATTGCTCCTTTGTCAACAATCAGTTGTCCTATTTATGTGGGTCTGCTTCTGGGTTCTGTATTATCTTCTTTTCATCTATTTTGTCTGTTATCTTGTCAATACCACACTGTCTTACTGTAGCATTATATTAACTCTTCAAATTGGGTAAGGTCAGTCCCCCAATTTGTTTTTCCTCTTCAATCTTGTTTTGGCAATTGTAAATTTTTTGACTCTCTATTTAAACTTAATAATCATTTTGCCAACATCTTTTCAACATCCACAGAACAGCTTTCTGAGATTTTGATTGATATTATATTAAATCCTTAGATTGGGTTGATAAGAACTAACATCTTGATAATACTGAGTGTTCTTATCCATGAGCATGGAATATCTCTCCATTTAGTTAGTTCTTTGATTTTGTTCATCAGATTTTTGTAGTTTTCTTCATATAGATTTTATACATAGCTTGTAAGATTAATCCTAAGTATTTAAATTTAGGAAGTGCTATTGTAAATGGTACTGTGCTTTTCAAAAATAATACTAATTCTACTTGTTCATTGTTGGTATATCTCATAAATTTTAGTTCCTTCACTGTTTTCAGGTCTCTCTCAATCCCAACTTTTTGAGTCTTAGATATTTTTATATGTTATATCAGTTGGGGTCCAGTTGAGAGACAAATCTCAATTACTTGAACAAAGGAATGTGGTGTAAGGAATGGCTAACTATTAATAGCTAAAATATGAGTAAATACCAAACACAGTAAAAGAATATTCTAAAGCATGAAACACAGAAAAGTTAGAGGCAGGAGGAGAAGGGGGCGACAGAGGATGAGGCTGTTGGATGGCATCAGTGACTCAATGGACATGAGCTTAAGCAAATTCCAGAAGATAGTGAAGGACAGGGAAGCCTGGCGTGCTGCAGTTCTTCGGGTCACAAAGAGTTGGACACGACTTAGCAACTGGATGCAGGACTGTGCTCCTTGAGACTTATCCAAAGGAGTTGAAAAATTACATGCACACAACTACTTAACAGGTTTTTTTATATATTTGCCAGAACTTGGAAGCAATTAAGAGATCCTTCAGCAGAAAAGTGGATAAACTGTGAAAAATCCAGAGAATAGAATATTATTCAGCACAAAAATGAAGCTATGGAATCAAACCATGGAAAGAAAAGGAGGAATCTTAAATGTATATTACTAAGTGAAAGAATCCAATGTGGAAGGGCTACATATTGTGATTCCACTATATGACCTTCTATAAAAGGTTGAACTACTGAGATAAGGGAAAAAAAAAAATAGTGTTGGCCAAAGGAGTGAGAAGGGATGAACAGGCACAGCAGAGGATTTTCAGGGGGTGAATATGCCCTATTTAATATTACAATGACAGACATATGTCATTATATATTTGTCCCAGCCCACAGAATGTACAAAACCAAGAATGAACCACAAAGTAAATATGGACTTTGGGTGATTTGATTATTGTGTGACAATATAGGTTCAATGTATGATTGTACACTGTACCACACACGGATTCAACCAACCAAGGATCATACACTACTGTAGTATTTACAGCATTTATTAAAAAAAAAAAATCCACATATAAGTGGAGCTGCACAGTGAAAACTCATATTGTTCGAGTCAATTCTAATGTAATTACTATTGTTGTACACATTTTGAAGGTGATATAAATAAAGAAAAAATATTAACACTATTCTGGTTTTGTTATTGTGAAAATTCAGATGTTATACCTAAAATATAAAAATGTGATTATGCTGCCTGGAATATACACCATGACCAATAAAAGGGGAAGGGAAAGAGAAGATATAAGACACAGGCAGAGAGTGTGGAGAGAGATAAACTGTTTGAGAGGGAGAGAAAGAGGGATTGAGAGGGAGAGAGAAAGGGGGGCAGGATGGAGGGAAGGAAAGAAGGAGAAAGAGAAATGAAAAATACATTATGCAATTTCATGTTTGTTCAATGTACTTTAAAATTCTATTAAATGTGTTTGTAACTTGTAATTAATTACTTCTGTCCCACAATAACAGACTTAGTCCAACTCTTTACATAGGGCCCAGTCTGTAGGTTATTAGAGGCCAATATGAGTTGACACAATGGTGGTTAAAAGACAATGGAATGGTATCTTTTATGTGCTGAAAGTAAAAAGAGTATCAACTAAAATTTCACAGTCAATAAAATCATCCTTCAAAAATGAAACCAAAAGACATACTTAAATAATAAAATCTGACAGAATTTTGATAAGAAGACTCATTTTATAAAAGAAAGATCTTCTTTAAATTATACCAGATAAAAACTCATACATAAAAGAGAAACCATAGAGTATTCCAAATAGTAAATATGTGCATATTCTGATCTTAATTACTCTGAGAAACACCCTTTGAAACAAGAACTCTAGTGTGAGGTTTGGGATTTATAAAACCTATGAGGGAAAATATAAGGGGGAAATGCCTATATTGTTACAACTTTATTACATTTTAAGTGAAATGTAACATTATTTATTCTAAAAGTTGAAAAATACAAGCACTAGAGAAGCATTAAATGTAGAGTAACTAAAATCTAAAGAGTGATTAAAATACTACAAATTGTTCAAGCAAAACAAATAGCAATTGGAAAGAAGCAAAACATGAACAAAACCAGAATTGACAATTTCCAAATAGTAGACCCTAATCAAACCATGTCAATAATTACAGCAAACAATTTACTAAATCACTGGATTGTCTGAAAAGATGTCAAAAAGGCATCTGATAAAAGCCAATATTGATTGTAAAGTACTGGTTTAAAATTTTTTTTACAAGAAAATACTATGAGAAATTTTCACGTAAATGTGTTAGCTGTGCTCAGAATTGAAACCTTAACAGCTGAAAAACTGATATATATTACATACGTATATATTATGTATATATACATGTGAAAGCTGAATACCCATACATACACAAATATAACTGAATCATTTGCCATACATCAGAAACGAATGCAACATTGTAAATCAACTATACTTTAATAAAAAAGAAATAAAAAAAACTGATATATGACAGTTATTTTCCATTTCGCTATTGAGCTCATCCATTTAATTTTTACATTTTGTTTCTTGAATTTTTCATGTTTAAACATTTCCATAGTTTCTATTTCACTCTAAAATTTCAAAAGTACTGACCCTTCCTGGAGAATGGCTTCAACAATTGCTTTTAAAGTTATCTCTAATAATTTCAACATTTGGAGTATCTTCAGTTATCTTTGGATTTGGCATCTTTTGGTTGTCTTTTTTGCATTACAAATGTTGACATATTTGTGGCCTTGAAATTTTTTTAATTTATCTTGGCATTTTGAACAGCAATTTCAAGCTGATCCTTATATGTTCCACACAGGGGCCATTCTGATGTTTTAAAAGCTTTCAGTGGGCTGTTAAGGGTCAGATTCTTGCATATAGAATTCGGTGTGAACCCAGGAGTTTCTACCTTATTAACTTTTGGTTGGGTCTCTCTCTTTATAATCTTCTCAGTTCTCTATGGCTCCCTAACTCTCACTTCCTGGTAATCTGTCTGTAAATCTAGGATTTTAGTTCCTTGCTCTGATGTGAAATTCCAATAACTATGCCTGCTTCTGAAGCCAAGTGATAAAAGGATAAAAAAAAAAAAAGTTATCACTCCCATCACCTCACTCTCCAGGCAACAGTTGCTTTGGTTAGAGAGATTCTCCTCCCTCAGAGTTTTAAGTACATGCCTACCTACCACTGTCACTGCTGCCACAATGGGATGACAGCTTTAAAACCAAGGATGGGCAGGGCCTTGAGCAAGAGAATTAAAAGCAATAATTGAGAATGTCTTCTATCCTTTCTCTCCGTAAGGCCCTCTTTTTTGATCTACAGATCAAAAAGAGAGGACTTCTCTTGGAGCTCTTTCTATCTGCAATGAATGAGTGCACAATTCCAAAACTCAGGCTGCTTTTGAGTTTAGGATGGAAAGATAGGTAAACAAAAGCAAACAAAACAGAAAACAAGAAATTCACCACAAGATCAACCTCACTTCAAGTTCTGGTTTTTCACTTAGCAAATTGCCTGCTACCATTTATTTTTTGGTCTTCAGCAAGCTGCCTTGCACACTCCATAATGGTGAGAGATAGATCTAAACACAATCGAGTGTGCTTACTCCATCTTAACTGGAATTAAAGTCACTTAGCTGTTTAAAAAAAAATCAATATCTTTCAAACTTTCAGATGTTAAAAAACTTAATTAGGATTTAAAATTTTCATATGTGGTCTTGTTTTCCATTACACTTAATTTTCAAGATTTATATTTTTCATTAAATATATTTTTATTAAACCTATTTTTTATTAAAATGATGCTATTTGATTACTAATAAAGTAAAACATCCATTTATGGTTAAGTAATCTCTTTTTCTTTTGAACAAGGAAACTCCGTATTAGACTTTGATCAGGACTCATGTATTTTGCTGTGATCATTTAGTCACTGAAAATTTTATAGTTAAATTACAGAGAAATCTTGAGGAGTTGTCTGTTCCTTTTATAGTAGTTGCTTCTACAGCAGGGTAAAGTCTATTAAAAGCCATTGGAAATATGCTGGATTAGAAAAGCAGACATGTCCTTATGAGACAGAGATAAGAAGTGTAAGAACATCAAGATTTTCTAACTTTCCCTGGTTATCATCTTGTCTTTCCTTCACCATAATGATTAGCAGTGAAAAGCTTAAGTGGAAAATTTTGAAGTAATTGTCTTCAGGAGCAGCTATATGGGTGTGCTGAAGGTTGGGTGTCTAGGTCGATTTTTGTCTATCACTGAAGCAAAACCTAGCAGATAAATCCCTGAAAGGCAGATGCGGGCAAGGGCCGTTCCTAAAGAAGTAGAAATCAAGCTGAGTACTTGAACCAAAGAAGAAAGCAAATTACAAAAAATAGGCAGAGTCTGAACAGAAGACCTAGGGTTTACACATTGGAAAACTCTCCATGAGGTTTACTCATTAGTCACTAGCCCAAAAATAACTGGTTCTTTCTTAACATATTTAATTTGGGGAGATTAAAAAGAAGAAACTTCAGCATGCATAAGGAGAATGAATGAAAGAGGGAGAGAAAGAACTTCACTGATTTCAAAGATATTAGATTATTCTAAAGTTTATTTTTTTATTACAGATTTCTTTTGCCACATTATTTGAGATTATGCATGGCTTGTCCCAAAGAAAGCTAAAGTAGTATAAAATCAAGGAGATGGTTTGGCTTTTATAAAATCTAATACATGTTATTTATACTTGCAAAGACACTGTTTAAAGTAACACCTGAAACTATTGGATCAATTTATTGGTTAATATTAAAGAAAATGAAAGACATAAACACGCATTTTTTTTTTCTGAAAAGCCTCCAGTCCAGACAGTAAAGTTAAAGTTGTATATTTTTTAGAGGAATGCCTTTCTTTCTGTGCAATACACAAAATACTGTTCCTTGCAAGGCTCTGTAACGTTTATCTAGCTTCTCAAATCTGTCCAAGGTAACAATGTCAATTCTGCTACCCTCATCTAAGCTGCCATTCTTTTTCTAGACATTGTAAATAGTGTTTTTTTTTTCTTCCATTACATGCCTGTCACTTATTGCTTGATTTAAGGAAGGATTATAAATTTGTACCTAATTTTCTAATCTATTACTTTACCAAAATCGTTGTTAAATCCTCTTATGGGCTGACTTGTGTACCCTAAAATTTGTAAGTTGAAGTGTTAACCTCCAGTACTTCAGAATGTGACTGTACAAAGGGAGAGTACCTTTTGAGAGATAATCAAGGTAAAGCAAATTCACCTTACTATGCTACAATCCAACACAACTGGTGTCCTTATAAGAAGAGAAGACTAGGACACAGACACAGAGGAAAGACCACATAAAACCTGAAAGGGCAGCCATCTACAACCCAGGAGAGAAGCTCTCAGAAGAAACAGTTAGGCGCACATCTTAAATTCAGACATCTATTCTCCAAAACTATGAAGACACACATTTCTGTTTTTAAACTATCTAGTCCGCGCTACTTTATTATGGCAGCCCTGGCAAGCTAAAACAAATTCTTATAGTTTTTTTATTCAGCTTCTTCATTGTCTAGGTTCCCATCTTATCATCTATAAATCCTTTCAATTTTTATACTTACTATTTATTCCACATACCTAATTGCATTGGCTAGTATCATCAGAACAATGTTAAATATAAGTAATATTAGTGTTTACACTTCTATTTACTATGTTATAATGGGATACATCTAGTACTTCATTATTGAATATTAATATTGCTGGCCTTAGACTTCTTATAGGCCTTCTTCTAATATATTAGGCATGTCCCCTCACTATGTTTTTTCCCTAAATCAGGAAATGTATTTTATCACACATCTTTTGCATTTAGGGAATGCCCTTAAATTACTATCCTTTAACCTAGAAATATTATATCAATAGATTCCTAGTATTAAACTACTTTTACAACTCGGAATAAATCATACTTAGCATTCAATTGGCCTCTGATATCCTGACTGTCCAAAACGTTATAACAGCAATTGTATATTATTTTAAGGAAAATTAGACACAATTGTAAAACAATATGACAGTTGGTACGATTTAGGGGTCATATTGTGATAAGCTACTACTTTTACAAAGGATGTTCTCTGGCAAATTTCTAAGCTTCATTCTTAGTGATTATCCTATTTTTATTTCATATCACTTTCAAAGTTAATTTGAATAATATTTTAATTATCAATACTCCATGCATAGAGAGCACAAATATTTTCTTTCATAATGCATTTTCTTTTTATCCTTGCCTAAAATCTTTCTAAACATATTTAAGTTTGAAATAAAATATTTGCTTGTTGGTTCATCCATTATTTTTTTCATTATCTATTGACATATTATCTATCTACATTTCAAACAAACAGCTCTTAAAATTAGTCATCAAGTGATAAGATAGCTTTTTTCTATTTTCCAATGTATTAATAATGTTTCATTACTTCTATTATGGAAAATAAATTTTTCAGTGGACTAGTATATGATAAAATTTTGCAAATGTTTCATGGATACTTAAAAAATTAACTGTATCACCCACATTTTCAAATCATCACTTTCATATTTGTATTTTAGATTCATTTTTTAAACGTACGTCTCCTATCTCCTATATCCTTATTTACTTTTCGCCTTCTTGATTTCAACTATGCTAACAGAAGTCTTGAAAGTTAATTTGTTGAAGCCTATAATATTATCAACTATATGGCTATCACATATAGATAAATTTAACCATATTTATTAATAGTACTCTTTCAAATAATTAAAGCTTTATTTAGTTGTAAATGTGATATTCTACAATCATAAGGATTTGATTCCAAATTCAAGCTCAATTACTTAACAGCTGTATGAACCCAAGTGAGTTACCAACTTTGCTGAGCCTCAGTTTTCTAACTTATAAAATGAGATGAAACAGTAAAGCATTAAAGATAGTATATATAAAACCTTGAATCAAGTAATTAGCAGCTGCTATCACTATTCTGTCCATTTGATCTGTAATTGAATCAGAGTAGCATATTAAAATTTCCATTATCATTTTTCCTTAGTAGCCACTTTATTCCTAATTGCTTGTGGTATTGTGACTTCTTGCTGCTGTAGTTGGAGAAGGCAATGGCACCCCACTCCAGTGTTCTTGCCTGGAGAATCCAAGGGACGGCGGAGCCTGGTGGGCTGCCGTCTATGGGGTCGCACAGAGTCAGACACGACTGAAGCGACTTAGCAGCAGCAGCAGCTGCTGTAGTTTAAACAATGTTTGTGATATGTCTGTCAGAGACCATCGTTTTTTCAATGTAACATGATTCTGTATCATTTAAACATCTTTTTCTTAATTGTGATACTAACACTATCTGCTTTTCTTGCCTTCTTATTTATCTGATATATTAATAATCATCACAGAATTAGGACACTTCTCGAGTCTTCTCTGATGGCTCAGTTGGTAAAGAAACAGGCTACAATGCAAGAGACCCAGGTTTGATCCCTTGGTTGGGAATGTCAACCCACTCCTGTGTTCTTGCCTGGAGAATCCCTTGGACAGAGGAGCCCGGTGGACTACAGTAGTCCATGGGATTGCAGAGTTGGACACCACTGAAAGACTAACACTTTCACTTTCACTCTGGGACATTTCTAAAGATTAAAACATTCATACTAAAATTCTTTTGTGATATTACTGGAGAACTGTGCTCACTGAAATGTCGTCCATATTGCTATATTAAGTATTTTTCTTGCTTTATGCTTACAATTCTTTGCCATTGCCCTTTTATCTTTTTCCATTCATGCTAAATTTCTTTTGTTTTTTCTTCTTAAATCATTTGAAGAAAAAATTATCATTTTCTATTTCAATGGTGAATAATTTTTCTTCAAAAATTCAAATTGTAATATTATCAAATTATTGAAGTCCAGGTCAAATCCATTTTGGTTACATTTCATGAGTGATGAGCAAGTCTCCAAATTGTCCTTTTATTCCTCATTCGTGTATGCATGCCTAGTCACTCAGTCATGTTTGACTTTAGCCCATGAGGCTCCTCTGTTCATAGGATTTTCCAGGCAAGAATACTGGAGTAGATAGCCATTCCCTTCTCTAAGGGATCTTCCTGTTCCAAGGATCAAAGCCAGGTCTCCTGCTTTGCAGGTGGATTCCATACCATCTTAGCCACCAGAGAAGCCCTTTTATTTGACAAAATAAAGAAAAGGAAAGGAAAGCATGCATGGCTTCTTCCCTGAAGTACAAAATAAGTGAAAAAAGTGGAAAATAGCAAATGTAAGGCCAGAAAAAAGCCTTATCAGGACCCCTAAAACAACTACATATCAAGAAACAAAAAGACTAACCACCCAGTTGTGTCTGCAGAATAAAGCTACTTTACTCATCATGGGTACAAAAAGAGAATTAAAAGATGACAAATATTATACTTTATCCAACATCGCTTTTCCTGTCATCTAGCATGGCTTTATATCTGCTGAAACAAATTAGAATCAACTTACTATTTGCCTGTGAAACAAATAGGCAAAACTTCTTTCAACCAGTTTTACTGTGTATTAATCACAGTGACATATTTGCTTCAAGGGACTATTTTTTTAATCCTGTGGTTTAGTTACCTGTAAAGTTGTGATAGACACTGTTTATGGAAAGTGATGATTTTACTAATCATTTGAGGCCCAGTAATCAATGAAGCTTACAAAACCAAGGGTAAATTTAATTTGACAAGAAAGATATTTTCTTGACAATTTTAAGAATGGGTTATCTAATTTTGAAATTAAAATTGAATTTACATTATTGAAATGCACATTGTTTTCTTATTTAGGGTTGATGGATTTGGAGTGGCAATTGGGAGTTACTTGCAATAATAGACTCAGAATACACTGGGACTCAAAGAGACACTAAGTTCATGCAGTCTGAAAATCCACAAGATCATACACCATGCAGGAGACCTGGGTTCAGTCTGTGGGTCAGGATGCTCCCCTGGAGGAGGGTATAGCAACCTATTCCAGTATTCTTGCCTAGAAAATCCCATAAACAGAGAAGCCTGGCGAGCTACAGTCCATAGGGTTGCAAAGAGTCGGACACAACTGAAGCGACTTAGCACCCATGCATTCACTGCATCGATAAGAGGTTGCAATTACATTTTTATTTCTTTTTGAGGTACAGAATTTTTTGTTCCAATGATAATAATTCGCAACAAGCAAATAAATATTTGAAAGAGATACTTGCAAAAATCAAAATAATGTTTAAACTTGGCTACAAAGGCTATCACTTCATGGTTGCAAATATTTGGCAAATAAAAAAAAATTAACGGACACTAAGGAATAGATGGCGGAGAAGGCAATGGCACCCCACTCCAGTACTCTTGCCTGGAGGATCCCATGGACGGAGGAGCCTGGTAGGCTGCAGCCCATGGGGTCGCTAAGAGTCAGATATGACTGAGCGACTTCACTTCCACTTTTCCCTTTCATGCACTGGAGAAGGAAATGGCAACCCACTCCAGTATTCTTGCCTGGAGAATCCCAGGGTCGGCGGAGCCTGGTGGGCTGCCGTCTATGGGGTCACACAGAGTCGGACACGACTGAAGCGACTTAGCAGCAAGGAATAGATGGATGACCAACCCTGAGCATTTTTCAATCTAATGTGAGCTACTCTTTCATTTGATCTTCTAAGTTAGTAAAGTGTAACTAAAATCACATTAAATTATCTACTAATCAATGTTAGTATTTGTTATTCTGTATTCATTCATGATCTACCATAAAAGCTGTATCATAGATACTGATTGAAAGTATTTTATAAAATGACTTTATGCATGGCATTTGTGTTAATTAAAACAAGAGAAAGTAGCTTCAAAGCTTATTACTCATTTAACCTTACAGTTCAAAATCTATTTTTATAGATGTTTGAAGGAATAGCACACATGCTTAATTTAATTGTAGATGTCTTATTTGAAAAGCCAGAAAGACACTAATGCCCTTGATAAGCTTTTAAGAAAATTCTTGTCCAAACAGATGATGCTCGACCAGATGCCTACCTATTCTCTTCATTAATGGAGCTATACGTGGCTATCTGCCAGTGAAGGGGCTTGCCTTAGTCCTCCTGCTAGACTCCTTGAATAGTTTACTTCTTGAGTTTTAATATGTATATAACTCTGTTTAGATAGTAATTTAATACCAATGTACTTTTTGATTATCAAAAAGCATTTGCATTTTAATATTTCATTATCACATAAGCTTTCTGAATAAAAAATAAAATGTAAGCAAATAATTTCGACTGCTATTTTTAGAACTGTTCTGTTTCGTGAGCAAAATATTGATATGATGTTCCATGTATACCTGTGGTTGATTCATGTTGACGTATGGCAAAAACCATCACAATATTGTAAAGTAATTATCTTCCAATGTAAATGAATTAATTGAAAAAATTATCATTTCAAGGAAATGGAATAGGTTTTCTTCCATAGATTTTAGAAGTGTTCATGAAGGTGGAATGCTATGGTTCTAATGAATTAATGTACATGAAAGTGCTAAATTTACATATGCTGTATTAACATTACAGTGTTTATAGACCTTCATTAAACACTGTCTGTATTTTCAGATGTATTTTCTACAATATTTTTCCTAGCAAATCAATCAAACAAAAATCACAATAAACTACCAAGAAATGAAGAGGGAAAGAATCTACTTAAATATCTTATTTAAAAAATGACATCCTAGTTCTATGCTCCACTGAAACAACTCTTACTGAAGTCAATAATGATCTCAACTTTCCCAAATCTCATAGTCTTCATTTTACTTGAATTTTTAGCACTATCAACACTAGAACAATTCTTAAAACCCTCTTCCCTTGACTTTTATCATGCAATACTCTCCTTCTTTACGTCTATATATCTTACTATATATTTTACTTACTATGTGTGTGTATGTTAGTCACTCAGTCATGTCCAACTCTTAGCGAACCCATGGACTGTAGCCATGGGGGCTCCTCTGTCCAAGGAATTCTCCAGGCAAGAATACTGGAGTGGGTTGCCATTTATCATGCTATATATTTTACTTCTATATATCTTCCCTATCATGCACTTAATATTTACTTTGTAAGCATTTGATTTGTTTAATAAACATTAATATTTTAAAATCTTTTACCTTAAAGTCTCCCCTGTCATTATCCCATTCTTTCTCCTTCTACCATGTCATCCATGCACATAAATTATCCCATGTACAGATAATTCACAAATGTATATCCAAGTCCAGACTTCTGCTTTGGATCTGAAATTCTCTAATTATTATTTTGACATTTGGTCTTGGATGTCTCAGGGAGTGATTCACAGTCAACACATCCAAAAGTGAACCTAAGAGTTCATTCAAAACACTGGTTCTCCATCAATGTTTCTTTTATCCATGAAAGGCACTGCCATTAACCTACTCATTCAGTCAGGACCCAGAAGTCAAGTTGACACTTCTCGCTACTTAACCCCTATATTTAATCTATATGGAAGATCTGACAAATTCACTTAATATAGGGATAAATCTATAGTTACAGACCCAGATATACATATCTTAAATCTTAAGTGTTTACAGAGATGCTTTCAGAAAAAAAAAAAATTGGGATTTAACTCTCTCAAGAACAATTAAATTATAAAAGATCCAAGAGAACTAGAGTCAAGCTGCTAGGCTACTAAATGGGCTCTCTCATACTGAAGTCTCTTCTAACTTTGAAATTCTTAAATAATTTACTGATTTTGGACCACAGTGCCTTCATCTGTTATTTAAAACAAAAACAAACTATTCTTTTACACCTTTCAAGATAGCCTAGGTTTTGATGGGTTAAAGCACTGTAAAATCTCAGTGGCAAAAAATGATATGGTTTATTTTCAATTTCTGCTACAAGTACATCTTAAGTGGCTGAGGCTTCTATTATGTGGCATTCATATTCTAGAGACAAGCAAATGAGGCAGCCATGATTAAGTATAATGTCTGAAAGAAACTGTGGATCAACAATGAAAAGAAAACTGTATCAGTCAACAAATATTGTGGCCCAGAAGTAACACATATCACCCCTGTTCACAACTGATTTGCCAGAATATTCACATGACCTCCTCCCCTCATAAAAGTGTATGTGCCAAGTAGGCAAAGAGCTGGAAATATTTGCCAAACAAATATTAGTATATTACTTCTAAATATATTACTACAAAGAACTGTTATTTTTAAAAAGATATAATAAACAAAATATGAAACATTTAATTCTTTGGATGTATTCATTGTGAGCAACTCCTACTGATCTGATGCCAAAATTGTTTTATATACCTTAAATATTATATATGGGAGCCAATAATGTTTTACAATTTTAATTAAATTATAATTGTTAAAGATATTTCTATTTTTTAGCTCTTCAAATGTAAGCCTTCAGTCAGTTACCAACTCATCAACCACACAGACCTGATTACTTGCATTTCAATTACCATAACCTTGTCCTTGGGGAGATTTCATGAAAAGAAGAGATTATCTAACGAGAGAAACAGCTCCCTAACTGGACATTACACACTTCTATATTTAAAAGACATAACCAACAAGGATCTACTGTATAGCTCATGGGACTCTATTCAATATTATGTGGCAGCCTGGATGAGAGGGGAGTTTAGAGGCGAATGGATACATTAACTGTACAGCAGAGTCCCTTTGCTGTTCACCTGCAACTATCATAACATTGTGTGTTAATTGGCCATTTCCCATTACAAAAAGTTTTTAAACTACAGTTAAAAAAAAGAGAGAGAAATATCTTCCTTAGGCTTTGATCATTAACTCTCTCCTTCAGAACAGAGAAAAGAGAAAGTCCTACTCCTTTGCGACTAAAGTCCAATGAAATCTTCTAAATCCTCACCAGTATCTGGTAGAATACCTTGCTGTTAGGTGTTGGAAGGACAAATCACATAAATTTTGAGATTTTCTTGGTGTTCTTTAGTTTTTAACTGTTCTGCTTTTCTTCCAGTCTGTCTTGTTTTGTTTTTTGCAGGATTCATTTACTTTTTTTTTTTTTTTCAAGAGTACTAGATCAGTTTATTGGACATGTTCCTTAAAAATCTTCATATACACATCTGTTTACTCTTTTTAATAAGTGGCTAGAAGCAAAAGAATTGTATTTCCTCAACAAATTATCTCCTTAAAATTCAACAAGTTTGAAGGAAGAAATGATGCACAGAATTTCAAAAGTACTTGAACTTGAGTCAAATTCCCATCTCCTTTTCAGGAAAACAAGAATCAAATAAGTCAAGTATACACTGCTTCTGGCAAGCTCTTTTTAAGTGAGACTATGGTTACAATCAACTGTAACTTGGTTTCCAGACTGTGTCAGAAAAAATGTCCTTTCCATTCAGTATGAAGGACCCTTCTTCCCAGCTATGTGAGTTTCCTGACAAGAAGATTTTTAATGCTCTCTTTCAGTGGAACATTGAGTAACTGCAATTCCATGATCAGAGAACAGTATGCCTGATTGGCCAAAACTATCGGAACTTTAGCTAAATTCTTCATCAAAGAAGAAGAGGCACTTAGATTCTTTCCCCACAGGTATAGCTAAACCATATAATATGACTTGCAAGTGTAGATGGCATGAAGTGAAGTGAAGTGAAGTCACTTAGTTGTGCCCGACTTTTTGCGACCCCATGGACTGTAGCCCAACAGACTCCTCAGTCCATGGGATTTTCCAGGCAAGAGTACTGGAGTGGGTTGCCATTTCCTTCTCCAGAGGATCTTCCTGACTCAGGGATCGAACCTGGGTCTCCTGCATTGTAGGCAGACACTTTACCATCTGAGCCATCAGGGAAGTAGATGGCATACCATTATAATATTTCTGGGTTATAAGCTCTATAAAAAGAAAAAAATGTCATGCAACCTAGAGTGGTGAGATGGGGTGGGAGGTAGAAGGGAGGTTCAAGAGGGAGGGAGCATATGTAAACTTATGGCTGATTCATGTTGATATATAGCAGAAACCAACACAATATTATAAAGCAATTATCTTCCAATTAAAAATAAATTTTAAAAAACTGTTATGAGTCCCCTCCTGTCAATCTGTAAATGTAACTTTCATAGAGATTCTTTTTAATGGAAGTTATTAATTATAATTCAAAGTGCAAAATAATAGCTGTCTGCTTTTGTGAACTATGTAGCCTTATAAAAGGCAGTCATTTCCCAAAGCCTCTCAACTATCACTGGGGTCATCAGAAGTTTTTATAAAATAAACCTGGATATACTTCTTTTTGAGCAGCACATTCTCACAGCATGTTATACACTTGGCTACTAAATTTTGATCATTCTAACAGAACAGGGAATATTTCCTCCAGGGAATATTCCAGAATAAAATATTATGGAAAATAAAATGTAGCCAGAAGCAATGAGTTAACAGCCAAAACACAAGTATGCATTTCCTCACCAATGATTAATCACTAACTGGTGTATATATAAACTTTATATAAGTGTTTGGGGTTTTTCTCTCTTCCTGTTTTTCATGGGTTTATAAAGAAATAGCTTGGAAATTAGTTGACAAAGGGATTTGGCTCCAGAAGAGTGATAGTAAGCAGAGAAAAACAACAAGAAAGGTTTCTCTGTCATGTGCTACTAACAGCTAATCAACTGCATATTTGCTATTTGTCTTTCATGGAAAGCTGTAATAGTTATTTTATTTTGTAGACAATTAAGATAGTTTTTATTCAAACTATTTTCATCTCATGCAGATAAAATGTTAAAAAGCAGAGTGGGGAAAATCATATATTTGAAAGCCCATGTTTCTAGCCGTGTTTGTAAAGTACATGACTCTGTAAACTGTACTGGCTCAGATTCTGGAATAGCCTTGTTATAATTTACTGATGAACAATGGACAGAGGTTCAAGACATTGTACAAGAGACAGGGATCAAGACCATCCCCATGGAAAAGAAATGCAAAAAAGCAAAATGGCTGTCTGAGGAGGCCTTACAAATAGCTGGGAAAAGAAGAGAAGAGAAAAGCAAAGGAGAAAAGGAAAGATATTCCCATCTGAATGCAGAGTTCTAAAGAATAGCAAGGAGAGATAAGACAGACTTCCTCAGTGATCAGTGTGAAGAAAGAGAGGAAAACAACAGAATGGGAAAGACTAGACATCTCTTCAAGAACATTAGAGATACCAAGGGAACATTTGATGCAAAGATGGGCTCGATAAAGGACAGAAATGGTATAGACCTAACAGAAGCAGAAGATATTAAAAAGAAGTGGCAAGAATACACAGAACTGTACAAAAAATATCTTCAAGACCCAGATAATCATGATGGTGTGATCACTCACCTAGAGCCAGACATCCTGGAATGTGAAGTCAAGTGGGCCTTAGAAAGCATCACTACGAACAAAGCTAGTGGAGGTGATGGAATTCCAGTTGAGCTATTTCAAATCCTCAAAGATGATGCTGTGAAAGTGCTGCACTCGATATGCCAGCAAATCTGGAAAACTCAGCAGTGGCCACAGGACTGGAAAAGGTCCCTTTTCATTCCAATCCCAAAGAAAGGCAATGCCAAAGAATGCTCAAACTACTACACAATTGCACTCATCTCACACGCTAGTAAAGTAATGTTCAAAATTCTCCAAGCCAGGCTTGAGCAATACGTGAACCGTGAACTTCCAGATGTTCAAGTTGGTTTTAGAAAAGGCAGAGGAACCAGAGATCAAATTGCCAATATCCGCTGGATCATCGAAAAAGCAAGAGATTTCAGAAAAACATCTATTTCTGCTTTATTGACTATGTCAAAGGCTTTGACTGTGTGGACCACAATAAACCGTGGAAAATTCTGAAAGAGATGGGAATACCAGACCATCTGACCTGTCTCTTGAGAAACCTGTATGCAGGTCAGGAAGCAACAGCTAGAACTGGACATGGAACAACAGACTGGTTCCAAATAGGAAAAGGAGTACATCAAGGCTGTATATTGTCACCCTGCTTATTTAACTTATACACAGAGTGCATCATGACAAATGCTGGGCTGGAAGAAGCACAAGCTGGAATCAAGATTGCCAGGAGAAATATCAATAACTCAGATATGCAGATGACCCCACCCTTATGGCAGAAAGTGAAGAAGAACTAAAGAGCCTCTTGATGAAAGTGAAAGAGGAGAGTGAAAAAGTTGGCTTAAAGCTCAACATTCAGAAAACTAAGATCATGGCATCTGGTCCCATGACTTCATGGCAAATAGATGGGGAAACAGTGGAAACAGTGGCTGACTATTTTTGGGGGCTCCAAAATCACTGCTGGTGGTGATTGCAGCCATGAAATTAAAAGACGCTTACTCCTTGGAAGGAAGGTTATGATCAACCTAGATAGCACATTGAAAAGCAGAGACATTATTTGTCAACAAAGGTCCGTCTAGAAAAGGCTATGGTTTTTCCAGTGGTCATGTATAGATGTGAGAGTTGGACGGTGAAGAAAGTTGAGTGCCGAAGAATTGATGCTTTTGAACTGTGTTGTTGGAGAAGACTCTTGAGAGTCCCTTGGACTGCAAGGAGATCCAACCAGTCCATTCTAAAGGAGATCAGTCCTGGGTGTTCATTGGACAATCTCAGGTTGAAACTCATCTTTTCTGGGCCTCTGTCAGCAGTATGTAAACCTATTATGCCATATAAACAGTATTCAGGGGTCTTCCATGAAAACCTTTCCTATATAGTAAATTCTATCACCAACCCAAACTGGAGACCTCTCTTAGTTGCTGAACCCACAGCCAGCCACTGAATGAACCTTGCAGGTGCTGTGTGTGATGTGAAAACAGATTGCTATTTATTATTTTCTTATGAAAATATTACCAGCTATACCATTTGAAAATGCTGATAAAAACCAAATTGCAAAGCTGAATTGAAATGAGAAATGTCACCAAGTCTTCAAGGAAAATTATTACCATGGAGAGGGTTCTTTTACACGTTTCCTTATATTTGGGCAATTGCTTAGAAATAAGGTCATTATTGCTATGTTCTCTATAGACATAACTATCATTTAACAACAATGATAGAGATGGTAGAATTTAAAACACCATTTATAATGCGGGACTCTGTATTCAAGGAACTTGAGAAAATTGGAGACTGAAATGATAAGAGAGAATGAAAAGAGGCATTATTAGTCAAGAAATATTAATTATTTGGGGTTACATACTGCCCCTCCTATGGTTAAATGTTGAGTTCAATCATGCCTATAAAAATGTTATCTAATGGTGAGCAACTGTTTTCCATTTGCACTGTAATGACTCTTTTTTATAAAAGCAGGTTTATTACCTGAGTTATCTCAATAATTGCCAGAACACTGTAATTTGTCTGTGGCGCACAAGTCAAAACAAGGAAATAAAGCTAAAGTGACTATTAGGCTGAGGTACATCAACCTTCTGTAAGCACTGAGACTTCGTGCCTTTGCCAATAATGAAAAGTAAGGACTAGAGATTTTTTTTTATTGGAATATAGTTGTTCTACAATGTTAGTTTCTGCAGTATAGTGAAGTGAATCAGCTGTATGTATACAAATATCCCCTCTTTTTTAAAATTTCCTTCCCATTCAGATCACCAAAGGACATTGAGTAGAGTTCTCTGTGCTATACAGCAGGTTCTCATTAGTTATCTCTTTTATACCTAGTACTGTATACATGTGTAAGGACTAAAGATTTTCATGAAGAGGATGCAACCCCCTCTTTTGAGATGACAAAGTATAATTGTGTCCAAAGGCAGGAAGACGAGCAAAGGACTTTGCCTTTGCTTCCAGCTTCATTCTTTCATTTAATCACTTCCTCATTTAACAGTTTCCTGTCCTGTACATTAAGCTTTGTACAAGGCACTAGTGATATGTAAAAACAGATACAGATCCTGTCTCCAAGGTGATCCCAGGGATTTGGGTAAGGGATGCAATGCCAGTAGATGGAGGGGCTTACTCAGAACCATGGGACATTTTGAGCAAACATAATTATTATGCACCATAATTATAATCAAAGATTTAGTATAACACGGTGCATTTTGGACAAGTGAACACCAGGGATTAATTGGTTTATTCCCTTGCTTACCTCTGACCTCTACTCCTTCTGTATGGCTTCTCTGGTGGCTCAGATGGTAAAGGTACATAAATTACCATAAAGAATTGCCTGCAGTGCAAGAGACCAAAGTTCAGGAAGATCCCCTGGAGAAGATCCCTTCTGGTTACTCACTCCAATATTATTTCCTAGAGAATTCCATGGACAGAGAAGCCTGGTGGGCTACAGTCCATAGGGTCACAAAGAGTTGGACATGAATGAGCAACTAACAGTTTCACACTACCCCTTCTGAATGTAAGTAACAGTACAGAAACAATTTAGAGGTTGAAAGAGTAAATAGTTAAAGAGCGGCTTTTAGAAATCTCAAAAACACAATCCTTTTATAAGTGAAAAGATATTTGAACCACAGCCATCTGAGGAAATTTGCATTTTTTTGGTTCTTTTTCAGAAGCCACATTCCCAGACTAAAGTTATTTTATTTCATCTGTAGAAGAAACAATAACAAGCCCTTTGAAGTTAACATTTCCTACTCTTTTACTAGGAGTTACATTTTAATGAATTATTTTCTTTTTAAAACTACATTATAAATTCTGATTTTATAAAATGTTATTAGGCTGGGCAGGACAGGGAAGAAGGCCATAAGAGTGTGGCTAATTTTGGTGACAATTTTCAGTTGATATATCATAATCAACATATATAATCAAAACTTATAATTTTCTAAGTAAAGAAAACTTGAATACACATTTGAATACATTTTTTTTTTCTACTCAACAAATATTTAGTGAATATCTACTAAGTGCCAGCAGTGATATAAATGCTGAGGATCAAAAGTAAGAGAAACAAGAAATAAAACCCCTAGTTTTATGAGGTGCATATTTTAGAGGGGGACATACAAAATGCAAATGGATAAGTAATGCATAAAATATCTCATATTTGATTTTTATTATCATAAAAAGTGAGTGACCATTACAAAATTGGGACAGTCTCATGGATTCCTGGGGGTGCAGCAAGAAAATCTTGCTGCTAAAAACATTTAACCAGCCTTTGACTTCATTGAGTTCACTGAGTTATATTTATACATAGTAAACTGAGATTTAAGTAGAAAATCATAGAATGCTTCCTCCTACATTCACTTTAGACTCCAATAGCCTTCAGACTAGTAACTGTGGGTTACAGTTGAAGGAGCTGCAAGACACAGATGTAGAGTGATTAGGCAAGGACAAAGACAAGAGGAGAGATAAAAGCAGGAATACTAAAGGAACTTGAAACTTCTGGCATCTATGCTAAAATTCCTCCCTAGGTTAGCATAAATGCTCACCCCAAAGATTATCCTATACATCATGTTTGGCTGTCAACAAAAAAATTATAAGGCACATCACAGGCAAGAAAAACACACTCTCAACACAAGCACCAGAACTAGACTCAGAAAGGATGCAAATGTCAAAAATAATAGATAAGGAATCTGAAATAATCACACTTAACATGTTAACTACTTTAATAAACAAATTGTGTAAGCATACAAAATAAAATGAGTAATATACATAAACAGAAAATCTAAGAACTCAAGAATAAAGCACAAGAAATGCTAGGGGAAAAAGAACAGCAAAATTGAAGAATGACTACAATCGGCTCATCAGTCGATTCAGAATGGACAAGCAAAGAATTTGTGAGCTTAAAAACGGTTGAAGAGAAACTTTACGGTCTGAAATTCATGAAACAAAAAATAAACAAGGAGAACATAATATCAAAGAACCATGAAACAATTTCAGTAGGTAAAACATACATGTAATGGTAATTCCAGAAGAAGAAAGAGAGAAGAGGACAGAATAAATATCTGAAGTAATAATGGCAATGTGGTGTCCTAGATGGGATCCTGGAATAGGGAAAGAATGACAGGCAGAACTTCGAAAATCTGAATAAAATGGTCTTTGACATATAGAATTTATCAATATTGGTTCCCTCATTGTGACAAAAATGCCATACTAACACAAGAGGTTAACAAATGGGGAAACTGGATACAGAGTATACAGGGGCTATGTTAGTCATCAAGTAACACTAGTTTTCCAGAAAACAGAATACACACACACACACACACACACACACACACACACACACACACACACACACACACACAGAGTGAGGAAATCACTCACTCGATTATATAGATTGAGAAGTCCCACTATCTGCCCTCTGTAAGCTAGAGATTCAGGAAACCCAGTGGTTACTTCAGTCTGAGTCTAAGGACTTGAGACTTGCTGGTAGAGGGTGGGGTGGAGGATGAAGTAAATTCCAGACCAAGGGAAGGCAGGATATAAAATATCCCAGCTCCAGCAGAGAAAGTTGGGAGGGGGGGGGTGTAGGGAAGTGATGAAATCCACATCTCTCTGCCTTTAGTTGTATTCAAGGCCTTCGAATAATTGGATGATGCTCACCACATTGGGCAGGGTAATCTACCGAGTCCGCTGATTTAAATGCTGATCAGTCCAGACACAGAGAAGAGGAGAGCACAGGAGAACTACTAATAGTCCCAGAAAGAATGAAGCAGCTGGGCCAAAGTGGAAACAACTCTCAGTAGTGTATATCTGGTGGTGAAAGTAAAATTCAATGTGGCAAAGAATAGTATTGCATAGGAACCTGGAATGTTATGTCCATGAATCAAGGTAAATTGGACGTGGTCAAACAGGGGATAGTAAGAATAAACATCAACGTCTTAGGTTTCAGGAACTAAAATGGACAGGAATGGGCAAATTTAATTCAGATGACCATTATATTGACTATTGTGGGCAAGAATCCCATAGAAGAAATGGAGTAGCCCTCATAATCAACAAAAGAGTTCAAATTGCAGTACTTGGGTGCAACCTCATAAATGACAGAATGATCTCGGTTCATTTCCAAAGCAAGCCATGCAACATCACAGTAATTCAAGTCTATGCCCCTACCACTGATGCTGAAGAAGCTGATCCGTTCTATGAAGACCTAGAAGACCTCCTAGAACTAACACCCCAAAAAGATGCTCTATTCATCATTGGGGATTGGAATGCAAAAGTAGGAAGTCAAGAGATACCTGGAGTAACAGGCAAGTTAGGCCTTGGAGAACAAAATGAAGCGGAGCAAAGGCTAACTGAATTTCTGCCAAGAGAATGCACTGGTCATAGCAAATGCCCTTTTTCAATGACACAAGAGACAGCTTTACACATGGAAATCACCAAATGGTCAATGCTGAAATTAAACTGAGGGTTTTTCATTCAATATGTTAGCAAATCTGGAAGACCCAGCAGTGGTCACAGGACTGGAAAAGGTCAATCCTCATCCCAATTCCCAAGTAGGGTAGCACTAAAGAATGTGCTAACCATTGGACAGTTACACTCATCTCCCATGCTAGTAAGGTCATGTTTAAAATCTTGCATGCTAGGCTTCAGCATTATGTGAACCAAGAACTTCCAGATGTCCCAGCTGGGTTTATAAAAGGAAGAAGCAGCAGAGATCAAATCACCAGCATTCACCGGATCATAGAGAAAGCAAGGGAATTCCAGAAAAATATCCACCTCTGTTTCATTGACTACACTAAAGCCTTTGACTGTGTGGATCATGATAAACTGTGGAAAGTTCTTAAAGAGATGGGAATACCAAACCATCTTACCTGTCTCTTAAGAAATATGTATGCAGGTCAAGAAGCAACAGTTAGAACCCTATATAGAACAAATGACTGGTTCTAGATTGAGGAAGGAGTAAGACAGGGTTGTCTGCTGTTACCCTGTTTATTTAATCTATACGCTGAGCAAATCATGAGAAATGCCGGGCTGGATGAGTTACAATTTGGAATTAAGATAGATGGGAGAAACATCAGCAACCTCAGATATGCAGATGATACCACTCTAATGACAGAAGGCGAAGAGGAACTAAATAGCTTCTTGATGAGGGTGAAGGAGGAGAGTGAAAGAGCTGGCTTAAAACTAATATTAAGAAAACTAAGATCATGCCATCTGGCCCTATTACTTCATGGCAAACAGAAGGGGAAAAGGTGGAAACAGTGACAGATTTCCTCTTTGGGGGCTCTTAAATCACTGTGGATGGTGACTGCAGCCATGAAATCAGAAGACATATGCTTCTTGGTAAGAAATCTATGACATACCTAGGCAGTATGTTGAAAAGCAGAGATATTACTCTGCCAACAAAGGTTGGTATAGTCAAGGCTAGGTTTTCCCAGCAGTCATACATAGTTGCAAGAGCTGGACCATAAAGAAGGCAGAGTGCCAAAGAACTGATGCCTTCAAACTGTGGTGCTGCACAAGACTTCTGAGAGACCCTTGGACAGCAAGAAGATCAAATAATTCAACCATAAGGGAAATCAACCCTGAATACTTGTTGGAAGGACTGATGCTGAAGCTGAAACTCCAGTACTTTGGTCATCTGATGCAAACAATTGACTCATTGGAAAAGTCCCTGATGCTGGGAATGATTGAGGGCAGAAGGAGAAGAGGGATGGCTGGATGGCATCACCAAAGCAATGGACATGAACTTAAACAAAGTTTGGGAGCTAGTGAGGGACAGGGAGGCCTGGTGTGCTGTAGTCCATGGAGTCGCAAAGAACTGGACATGACTGGGTGTCTGAACGCTACCACCGCCACCACCACCCATGTTGGGCAGGGTAATCTACAGAGCCCAGTGATTTAAATGCTAATCTCTCCAGGCATCATCACAGACACATCCAGAAATAATGTTTAATCCAGGCAACCCCTAGCCAGTCAACTTGACAGATAAAATTAACCATCACAAAAGTTCTCAGTAATATCTTTGCAATGTTCAATAACTTTTAATTTTAGAATAGTTTTATGTTTTTTAAAAAAGAATTCAGAAATATATTAGCCAACAAAAATTTATGAATTTCAATTTGATTTTGATAATTGAAAAACTATGAAATTTATGAGGTAATTAGAAATGTCAACACTGATTGGCTACTTAATGTTATTAAGTACTATCTGTAAATTTTTGGATAGTATTTTATTTTCTTAAAAAAAAGAATACTTTTGCAATAGCAATGCAAACTGAAACATCCAAGGATGCTCAATGTAATGTCAGGGATTAGCTGTGGATTAAGAGTGGATTGGGGGAAGTAACAAAATTTATGGACGGAGCCAGACTTGAAAGAATTAAAGGTTGTTTCCAACGGGTTATGGGTGCATGGGTCTCACCCTGCTGTTCTGTACTGTTCCATTTTGTATATGGTAGACATCTCTCTAACAAAAGGTTTCTTAAAAAAGTCTCATAAGGGGACATCCACAATTTGTTAACTACTATCATGTGGGCCTAAGAGTAAACAAAGTTTAAAAAGACTAAACTTCTCTCAAGATTCATACAGAGCAGTTCAGTAAAAACACTGAAAATTATACAAACTCAGATTCTTTAAATACAATAATTTCATTATCCTTGACAACAACAACAAAATACCCTTCATTAACAGATCATCTGGGTGCTCATCTTGCCACCACACCTTTCACTCCTATCTGTACAGATACCAAGATAAAGAATAGCAATCTATACAGATAAAAAAGCTGGCCCTGCCCTGAGGTAATACTGAATTAGACTAGAATATGGCAACCAACGGGGAGATAAACAGCTAGAATGCCAAGTGAAACATCACAGGGCTGCATATGAGTGAGGCCAACCATGGGACGTAGGGTACAGACTTTCTACCTCCTCAAAAGCATTGTAAATCATTACTAATGGGTTTTGTGTGTGTCTGTGTCTGTGTCTGCCTTTTAAAGAACACGACTTGTAGTACAGATAAGATGAAAGTCTAAATTAGTACAAAAAATAAATTTTTTTATCATATCTGTTTTCCTAACCAGCAAAGCCAGTCTTTAAAGAAATATATTAAACTTAATGCATCTATGAAACTACAGATGAATGGACTATACACAAATACACAGTTATTTTACATTAAAAATGAAGAATAAGACATATTAAATGTAAACCTCATACTGAAATAAATGCAAATAAAATTTGGGAGAAAAAAAATAGAGCTTTTGTGAAACAGTATGGAGGGCTCTCAGGTGTAACTGAAACTCAGCTGTATAATAAAAGAGGTTTAAAACTATTCTGGCTTAAGGCTTTTTACACATCATTAATATCTACCACTTCAAGTCACTTCAAATTAGGCATCCCAGCAGTTAAATTCATAGTTTCTTTGCTTCAAGAAAAGAATAAAAAAATGTGAGACCAAAAAAGAAAAAAAAAAAAAAAAGATTAAAAATACAGCATTTCAGTACTGAAATACAGGAATCTAGAATGAGAAATCTAACGGATTATAGAAAGATATAGAAAGAACCGGGCATCCTGGGCACAGAAGACTTTCTCTGTCCCCTGTTTCTTTTTGTAGGAAACACGCCTCAGCCTCCAAGACCTTCCCTGAGTTCCAAAGAAAGAAAGATATTGCTAAGTCGTGTCCAACTCTTTGTGATCCCATGGACTATAGCCTGCCAGGCTCCTCTGTCCATTGGATTCTCCAGGCAAGAATACTGGAATGCATTGCCATTTCCTTCTCCAGGGGAACTTCCCTACCCAAGAACTGAACCCAGGTCTCCAGCATTGACGGCAGATGCTTTACCAACTGAGCTTTAAAACAGTTGCTATTCAGGGAAGGGATAGGATTCAGAGAAAAGGTAGCAGCAATTAAGAAACAATAATGCAGCCTTGGGACAGGATTCTGGTTCCCCCTCAAGGGATGCACATAATAATATCTTTGAGCACTTCTGCAGAGCTAAAATGTCCAACAAATGGAAGGTGTTAACTACTTGATGAAGCATTCTTCATTCCAGAAAGAAGGCCACAGTTTGATAATCTCAGAATCTCCTCAGGAGACCACCTGAGGCCAAATTAAGGCAATGGAGGCCTTTAGTTCTTGACCTGCAGGTCAAGAAGCAACAGTTAGAACTGGAAATGGAACAACAGACTGGTTCCAAATCGGGAAAAGAATATGTCGATGCTGTATATTATCACCCTACTTATATAATTTATATGCAGAGTACATCATGTGAAATGCCTGGCTGGATGGATCATAAACTGGAATCAACATAGCAGAGAGAAATATCAATAACCTCAGATATGCAAATGACATCACTCTTATGGCAGAAAATGAAGAATAAAGAGTCTCTTGATGAAGGTGAAAGAGGAGAGTGAAAAAGCTGACTTAAAACAGCATTCAAAAAACAAAGATCATGGCATCGGGCCCCATCACTTCGAGGCAAATAGATGGGAAAGCAATGGAAACAGTGAGAGACTATTTTCTTGGGCTCCAAAATCACTGCAGATGATGACTGCAGCCATGAAATGAAAAGATGCTTGCTCCTTGGAAGAAAAGCTATGACCAACCTAGACAGTGTATTAAAAAGCAGAGACATTACTTTGCCAACAAAGGTCTGACTAGTCAAAGCTATGGTTTTTCCAGGAGTCATATATAAATGTGAGAGTTGAACCATAAAGAGGCTGAGCACCGAAGAATTGATGCTTTTGAAACGTGGTGTTGGAGAAGACTCTTGAGAGTCCCTTGGACTGCAAGGAGATCAAATCAGTCAATCCTGAAGGAAATCAATCCTGAATATTCATTGGAAGGACTGATGCTGAAGCTGAAGCTCCAATACTTTGGCCACCTGATGGTGTAAAGAGGATTCATAAGGAAAGACCCTGATGCTGGGAAAGATTGAAGGTAGGAGAAGGAGGGGATGACAGAGGATGAGATGGTTGGATGGCATCACTGACTCAATGGACATGAGATTGAGTAATCTCCAGGAGATGGTGAAGGACAGGGAAACCTGGCATGCTGCAGAGCATGGGGTTGCAAAAAGTTGGATAGGACTGAGTGACTGAACAACAACAAGGCCCTTTATACACCCTGATCCTTATCAGCAACTGCACCCTTAAACCACTGCTATAAAACTCCTCACCGGGGACTTCCCTAGCAGTCCAGTAGTTAAGATTCAGCACTTCTGAAGGAGGAAACAGAACAGGCTCTATCTTGAAACCAGGACTCCATCTTGGGCCGGACTATGGACTTTGAGCTATATGCCCCATATCTATGGAAATGACATACCAACTGGAAAACCAGGCCCCCAGAAGGAAGAGCCCCAGGGCTCTCCATTGCCTAAAAGAATACCCGAATTATCTGTGTAACCGAAGAGAATCATACATTCTATTATGCTTATTGGGGTATGACCACAGGCCTATTGATAATTGTCCACTGCTAACTACCTAGGCTTAAGGCATATGATCACAGGTTAACTCTGATTGTATCTTTCTCTTTCCTTGTTTCAGACTAGTTTCAGGGAACCTTATACACTTAGGTTATATAAGGTTTTCACAAAAACTGGTCGGGGTCCTTGGCTAAGAGGAGACTCTGCCTTGGGCCCGCTGGTGTAATAAACTGCACTCCACTATCTGCATTGTCCTTCTGAGTAAGTTTGTTTCCTGGAATGTGTGGCTACACTTTCAGTTCGAGGGACATGGCTTAGATCCCTGGTCAAGGAGCTAAGATTTTGCATGCCATGTGGCATGGCCTATAAATACATAAAATGTTAAAAAAATGAAAATCTCCTCACAAAAATATCCTCCCAGGTTGGGACACACAATTTTTCAGGGCATGGGCCCACTGTTTCCCCTTTGCCTGGCAAAGCAATAAAGGTATTCATTTCTACTTCACTCCAGGGGATCTCACCAACCCAGGGATCTAACCCTTCTCTCTTGGGTCTCCTGCATTGGCAGGCATTTTCTTTACCACTGTGCCACCTGGAAAGCTCTTTGACATCAACATTGAATTGAAATTCTGTGGCTTACGGATGTCATCTCACTTCTGTAATTTTCAGCTTTGTGAAGATTAGTAATTGTTGAAGATGTATAAAATTGTAAGCCATGTTGAACAAAGAGGAGGAGCTTCTATATGGTGGTGACAAGACTCATGGGAGACAGAGCCATCACTAGCTGACTCAGAGTTAGAGCTGTTGACTAAAAAAGATACACAATGTCAGAAGTGCAAATTAAGTTTTATTGCGGGCAAAATGAGGACTGCAGGCTGGAAGACAGCATCTCTGAGAGCTCTGAGGTGGTGGGGGAAGGTCAATATATATGATTTTAGTGAAGGGGAGTTCAATGTAGTCAAGCACTTATTTTACAAAAGGTTTTCTGCTAGTCATCAGGAGCTAACATCATCATGAATGGATTTAGTGCTTTCCTAGATATAAGAAGATGCAAGGATTGGGACCATGAAATCAGTTCATAAAAATATATACGTATTAATATCTAAAGTCCTGTTCCACCAATTTCCCTGGAGCACAAAGTGCTTCATTCTCCACCCAGAACTCCCTTCAGGGCATGTCAAAGGTCAACAACTGTGGCAGCATAGGATTCAATCTCTGCAGAGGCAGATGGCAAATGCCCTTGGAAAGCGCTAATTTGTAGTTGACAGGCTTTTGAAAAGAAGGCATCTCCATGTTGAAAAGGAAACGGGAAACTCATATTCTACTGAGACTTGGGGGATTGTTCGTAATTGGAATTCATATGTGACATATATGTGAGATAACATTCATATTTTACGGCAAGAAAAATTTAAACACAAAAATTTTTCTCTGCCCTTTGGCCTCCTCTCTTCCTTCAGTGTGTACTGTGTACCTACATGATGCATGGATCAAACCTCCCCCAACAGAGGAATGCCTGCTCAACCACAAAGAACAACATCCTTCAAGAATCTACAAGTGAAAAACTAACCTTCCTTCTTGATCTTGTAAGGGTTCACATAATCCACCAGGACGATGCCTAGATCTGGATTATGTAAACTGTCAACAAAATATATCCTTTAATGTACAGCTCTCTATTTTAAAAAAACTTACATAACTGTGCCTTGATTTTCAGCTGGCACAACAGTACTCAGAGCTTTCTGAGATGCTCTTCCCAGGTTATAATCCCCATATTTGGCTTGAATAAAATTTTACAATTCTTTCTTAGATTGACTGATTACGTTTTGTTGATGATGCATGTTATATTTTGGACACGCATATATACACACAGATTTCTATGCAATAGGCTATTATTTAAGAGTATGGAGGAAAGTTGAGCATAAGTCCTGATAACCAAAACCATTTTCCAGCATGAGTTTACCCTCTCAAAAAATGTATAGATATATGGACCAGAATATGGCAATGGGCATAGGTCATTTTGGGCTGTGAAGCTTAAGGAAACAGAGACATTTTCAGAAACATTTGGGAGTCAAGGACATAACCACAAACATTATTGTGGTATAAACCATGGGAATTTTTGTTTATACCATCAGAAAGATATAGGGAAGTTTATTTGTGAACACCTGGAAGACAACCAAGAAAAATGGAAAAAGAAAATGAAGAAACACATGGAATTATTTCTTCAATGTAGATTTTGTTGCCAAGAGTTTCAATTAAGGAAGAAAATGCAATAGATGGATTTAGTGACTGTTAAAGTTTTTAATACATGGCCTCAAGGCATCTTAATGAATATTTAACTCAAATTGGCTTGAAAATGAACACTATCACCTCATAGAAACTGGAAGCTTGGCTGAGAGAAGATAAACTACAAATGCTGATCAAACCAAGGTAAATGAAGTGACAAAATTGTAGACACTTAAGTCAATATTTGGCTGATTTTCCCTGCAAATGTTTTCTCTTACAAATGTAGTGATGCTATGTTCACATGGGTGATATTCCCTGCTCCTTTAAAACAAATGTCTTACAATAAGAGATGATACACAGACTACAGTAAATGCAATCACAGTTTCCTTTTGTTATAGCGAGGATGAAGTTCATCCCAAGTAAGCAAAGAGCATCTATAGACAAGAACAGGAAGGAAAATGCATCCTCAAAATGGCATATACAGTTTATCAGGATAAATACAAAAATGTGTCAAGAAGAGCCAGGAGTGGAAGTGACAGCCTCTCTCTTCTCTGAGGATGTGTTCAAATAAAACCTATTTCTAAATTCAGAAGTGTAACTGAGCAGGACCCTTCCTGGGACAGACCCTTGCCCCATATTCTCTGTTTTAGCTCCTTTCTGAAATACCTAGACAGCAGATGATGCACATTTCCTGAGTTGTCTTATAGATGCTAAAACCCCATCAACCAAAAGACCCCAAGGGCTTGATGACCTTGAGTTCATATCCCTAAGTCTACTAGAATCTAAGGATTAACGATGTTAACTCTGTGACTGGTACTGTTACCTAAACACCAACCAATCAGAAGACTATTCATGAACTGATCATAAACCCTGAAACTGCCCTTTCTCACCTTGCCTTTAAAAATGCTTTCCTGAAACCCATCGGGTGGGGGTGAGGGGGGTGTTGGGCTTTTTGAGCACCAGTTGTCCCAGACAACTTATATGATGCCTTATAATAAATACTGAATTTCCTTGACTACAACCCAGTGCCAGCAGATTGACTTTATTGGGCATGGGTGAGTAGACTCTAGTTTGGTTTGGTAACAAAAATAGCTGCATTCAAGTGTATTTAAAATGGCTTAAGTGGCCAAACATCACAGTTGCTTAAACCACCAGCATTTGGTCCAGGGAAAAAAATGTGTGAATAATGAAATCATAGAGGAAATAAGAATGTATTTTAAAGGAGGAGGGAGAAAGTGACATCAGCACAGCTGAAAGAGAAGCATTTTCTGGTTGAAGTATAGAGTTATATCCCATGTACATTCATGATGCATAGCTCCAAACCCTATATTCTTGTTGTGGCCAAGCTGACTAGAGTAAGGAAAGATTTACCTCCACTGAGAGTACTTTGCTGGGGATGATATCAAAGAGAATGCTGCAAAGTAAGCTGAAGAAGAAATAAAATTTTTCTTGCCATTTGAGAAAGTTTAGTAGACATATACTGCCCTATCTCTAATAAGGGTAAAAGGAAATTATGGTCTAGAGTTGAGCTCCCTTAAAAGAATTTTTGACACAACTTATTTTTCAATATTATGAAAACAAGTGAGGAAATACTAAAAGAGCTATGTGAAGTAACTCTCTAATATTTCTAATCCTAAAAGTTAGGTTAAAAATAATAATTTCATAATCTAACTCCAGTTTTCCCCACCTGCCTTTAAGATAAAAGTTATAAACTGGCAGCTCATGAATAAGTCTAGCCCACCCAATATGCCACCAAAGTCTTTTCAAAATAATACATTTTATATCAACATTTAAAAATTGGGTTAAAAATCTGTTTGTAATGTTTTATTTGGAATTAAAAACAAAAAAGACTAGGAATCCTAGGACACATCAGGTGAAGTTAAGTTGCTAAAGCCAGCTTTCAATACAGCAGGCCTGTTACCTCCCAACATTTCCCATCTGAGTCACTTTTTCCTTTTATTTCTACTGCCTGCCCTTGCAGGCATCTGAGATCTTCAGTAATGCAAACTCATGTGCTTATTAATACATTACATTCTTTAAGTAGAAAATAATTTTTCACTTATATTTGCCATGTAATATTAAAAAAAAAACTCTAGTTGCAAACTATTTCCATAAACCACAATGCATTTTCTGTGTGGTCAATGACAACTGGCTGAAGACATCAGAATGCACCCACATGAGCTGGAGGTTTAGGATCTAGGAAAGATGACCTAGGTTCTGCAATCTTTCCAACACTTAAAAAAGAAGAAAAACACATCACTGAATCAACAAGCCCAACACTGTACTCTTCTCAAAGTAGGGTTGGATGTCAATTTCCTTTGTAACACCTGCTACTTAACTACTCTGCTCAACCAAATTTCTGGTATTTTTTTTTAACTTGTTAAGTATAAGTTACTTTAAATCCTAAAAGGCCAAAACAGCTAAGGATTTTATAAGGGTAAGACTCTGGCAAGAAGTAAAATATATCTGGGCTTCCCTGGTAGCTCAGACAGTAAAGAATCCACCTGGGTTCGATCCTTGGGTTGGGAAGATCATCTGGAGGAGGGCATGGCAATCCACTCTAGTATTCTTGCCTGGAAAATCCCATGGACAGAGGAGCCTGGTGGGCCACAGCCTCTTTACATGGGGTTGCAAAGAGTAAGATATGACTCAGCGACTAAGCACTATTAAAAAATATCTAGAAAACTGAAAACCAGGTGGAAAAATGACAACAGCTTGGAGAGTAAAGCAGGACTCTCAGAATCCATTTAGCCTAAACATTCCTGAGTGTCTATCCTGCAACATAACCAAAGCCTGCTCAGTTAATCAGAGGTGATTTAAATTATGAGTGGCCTACCTGGCTATGTCCCCTTCTTAGATCTGCATCATACCCTGCTGTTCTGCACAGCAAGTCCTAATCGGTCTATCCCAGGTATATGCCACGGTTGGGTTTGCAATTCCAAGCTGCTGGCATTCATTCTGCAACTCCTGCAAGTGACTTCTGAGACCACTCAAAGAGAATGCAACCATGAAACAGTCCAACACTGAAGTTGTCAGAGGGCAATAAAAACTTCACTGGCCTGACTCTAGGAGCCCTCCTGGCAGTTGTCCCTAAGTCAGGGTAACGGGGCAGGAATGACAGGATCCAGAGCTAGAAGCTGCCTGGAATGCTCTGGCAAGCTCCCTTCCACTCAGGTGCCTGCAGCACCGTCCTCACTGCAGGCCCAAATGTCCCAATTAGGTGCTAACAAAGAGCAAGCTGAGCAAATACATCAGGCAGAGGGCCCTGCTGGGAAAAGAGGTGCTTTCATATCGATGCAAGCCCTGGAGCTGTTGAAGTCAAGCGCTAGGTACTCTCACACCAAGAACACTGAGTATGTGTGAGGACTGCCAAAGCTCTCAGGGCACCAGGTTATTCCACCGACTCCAGAGGATTGCCCCCTCTGCTCTGCTAGAGGGCCAGGAATCACTGAGAGAATACCAATGATAGATAGCCCAGAACTCAGAGGTAGTTCGATAGCAGAGAGAATGAAATCACAAGTCACACAGTGCAGGAACTCTTCCCTGCTCTGCTTCTTTAGAAGAAGGTATAAAACCAGGTGGCTCAGTGGTAAAGAATCTGCCTGCCAATGCAGGAGACAAGGGTTTGATCCCTGGGTGGGGAAGATCCCCTGCAGGAGGAAATGGCAACCCACTCCAATATTCTTGCCTGAAAAATCCCATGGACAGAGGAGCCTGGGAGGCTATAGTCCACAGGGTCGCAAAGAGTAGGACACAACTGAGCATCCACACACGCAAAATATAGTAACTATGAAAAGTGTGCAGTAATGTGAATGAATTCAGTTTGCTGTATTTGTGGTATCATCCATTTTTGTTAGAATGAGATTTTTTTTACTTTATTCTCACAACATGGGCGCACATCTCTGGGCAAATACTGTTCTTTATCAGCCATACAGAGAAAAAAATAACATATCACAAAGAATAACTTCAAGGCAAATAACAATGTTTGCTCTTGTCTACAGAATCTGTTAGCAATTACCTAATGCTGATTAGAAAAATAAAATGTGCTATATACTTATATCATGGATAAAAAGAAATATTAGGAAAACTCAAGAGATGCTTTATAGCAAAACCAACTTTAGTCAAATTTTCCTTTAGATACTCAACTATTCAGGTGATTTTTTTCTTAAGGAATTTCTACAATTAATTTGGCCATTACTTGATATTTATAGAGTACTTTAAAATTTCCTAGTGTTTTACAGTTATTGCTTATTTTTTCTTTACAACATTCCCGCAAGGTGTGAGCAGTAAAACTTCTCACCAGGAACAGAACAGGAAATTCTAAACTGCCATTAGAAAAGATATTCTTATAAGGTGTTCTGGGTGGCAGAGTAAGGAAGTCAGCTGCTTATGCGTTTTACAATGTTAATTTGGAGTAAAGTCTGCCAACATTTATTTAAACTCAGCTGTTACATTAATTTTCCCTGGTTTAATTATGATGAATTATAACAAACCCTGGCAAGGAACTAGAGTTTAATACAGAGGTCCTGAGACTGAGTCCAGAGCTAGAAGGACCTATAGAGGTCAGTAACTCCAGAATAGCTCTGAAAGGCAGGCCATCTCTGACAGATGTGAATTGATATTAAATTTTTCCAAATAACACCCTTTCTCCAAACTTTTCCAATTTAATGACTTTTGGTACAGAAATATTATTTTCCTACAGTCCATCCTAAAGGAAATCAGACCTGAATATTCATTGGAAGGACTGTTGCTGAAGCTGAAACTCCAATACTTTGGCCACCTGATGCAAAGAACTGACTTATTTGAAAAGATCCTGATGCTGGGAAAGACTGAAGGTGGGAAGAGAAGGGGACAGCAGAGGATGAGATGGTTGGATGGCATCACTGACTCAATGGACATGAGTTTGAGTAAACTCCAGGAGTTGGTGATGGACAGGGAAGGCTGACATGCTGCAGTCCATGGGGTTGCAAAGAGTCAGACAAAACTGAGCAACTGAACTGAACTGAACTGATAGCCAACGAAAATTCAGGCTTTAAAATAGACTATTTCCTCTGGTTCATACTGCATAGGAAATGGAGAAATTTGGTTACAAATTTATAATAAACTTAAAAAGAAATATTAGCACATTCCACAGCTACTTACTTTGCAGTGGATATGCTTGCTCCTTATACCACATGACCTTAACTGAGCTTTTTACTTTGCACTTCCAGGCTCAGCTGGGACTGATTAAAACAGTTTCTATATATTATACCATAGCACAGACAGTCTTTAAAAAGAGTAGCAATAGAGATTGACAAAAGTAAATTAAATGTTGAACCAAAAAAAAAAAAGTCACAATGACACCATTACAATACAATTGATTTCAACAAGCATCTGATGAGTCTTTACACTTAATACTGAGAAGTGGATGCTTCATGTAAAAAGAAAAAAAAAAAGTAGTTTCTGCCTAGAAGAAGATTAAAATATATTATGGAAATAAAACCACATTTTAAACAATCACACAACTGAAAACAATATAAGAAAAATGCAAGCTGTGTGGTTTAGACAGAATTAAGAGACAGGGCGATGTGAAGTAAGAAAGATTCTAATGAAGAGATGGGACTGAACTAAAACTTGAAAGAGGAGTGTGTATAACGAGAAAAGAAGGAAAACACATTCTCAATAAAGGAAGCAACACTTATAAAAACTACGTAATCAGAATGGTCTATTCGTAGGTTAGTGATAGAAAATACCTACATAAAATAGTTCAGACAGTGCAGCAAAGATTAACTTGAATAACAAAGGGAAGATTATCATTTGATCTCATGTAAAGGATGTAACTGTTCCATGTGAAAATTTTGATCTGTCTTAGAGATTAATATAAAAAGGTAAGACAATGATCAATGATGTGCAACATCAGTAATTTAATGAATAATAAAGACACAAATAGGTCCACTGTGAAACAGAGATGAGATAATATAAAGGAGATGATTGATGGAAAAATATTTTAAGACACAAGAGAGGAAAATAAAATTAGATTTTAAAAAGTCTATTAAATGTAAATCTCTTAATGAATAAAGAGATATGAAGACAACTATTACCATAATGATGGACATCTTTTTATAGAATAAATCTATCCTCTTTCCATCTATCATAAAATTGTCTCTTTAAGCTCCTCTCTAATATTTGCTTCTTGATTCTCTTATTTTATGAGCTTCTCTACAAACTCTCCCTGGTGTTGTTTATTTATTCACTGGATTCAACTCTTTTGAGCATATGCACTTATATAAAACAAACATGGGCCTCAGATTTACTTTTCTGGTATTGAACTTCTGGCTGAATGCTGTCAATAGATGTTTCACAGACCATCCCCAATATTTACTCCATCAAAAAGAGAATTCCAGGATTTCTCTTACAGTCCAGTGGTTAAGATTCCATGCCCCCAAAACAGGGGACATGGATTCAATTCCATCAGGGAAAGAAGATTCTGCATGCCCCATGGTGTGGTCAAAAATACAAATTGATTAATTACTTACTTTAAAAAGAAAGAGAAATTTTTACATTTCCCCCAAACCCAGAGCCTCTGCAGCAAACCTCCATGTCTTCTAATCTGATGCCACCAAATAATACAAGTCTACTTCTCACCCCACATTCCTTACAGCAGCCTCTCACTTAACCTCTCTGGCTCCAACTTTTCCCATCTTTATATTTAAACCATATGTTTGATCAAGTTACTTCACTGCTACAAAATTTAGTGAGTTTTTGGTGGGGGCGGGTGCTCTAGAACTGGTGATTTAGATGATAAAGAATCCGCCTGCAATATAGGAGACAGGAATTTGATCCCTGGGCTGGGAAGACCCCCTGGAGAAAAGAATGGCTACCCACTCCTGTATTCTTGCCCAGAGAATTCCATGGACAGAGGAGTCTGGTGGGCTATAGTCCATGGGGTTGCAAAATGTCCGACAACACTGAGCCACTAACACTTTTATATTCACTAGAACACATGTTCTAGGAACATCCAAGATTTCTTTCTCCCTTTTCCACTTTTTCTCTCCAGAGACTCTACCACCTTAGTGTTTTTTTCATTTGCAGAATATTATCTGGAAATATCTCTCCAATCTGGAGGCATGGCTACAGGTATTTGTCCATATCTAAAAACCTTCAATTCTGTTTCCTTGGAAAATTTTATATTATTTAGAAGGCATCTTCTCCTTTAACCTCTCACACAGATTTAATGAGCAACTCCTCTAAATGACTGCTACACTTCCATCTAGCTCTACAGGAAATTTGAGGGACCACTATACTAGCGTACTGTTCTACTGTGACCTTATCAGACTATCAGACTGCAGGTCCACACGTTTCAGCCACATAAATGTTCAATAAATATTACGATACTTTAATTGGGATCTTTCTGTAACATAGAGAAAAATTCTGATTTCCTGGAAGTAGTTGTTAAAGTAAAATATTATGAGTACTTATCCAATTTTTTATGAACCTATACATTTCTTTGCTTTTGAGATTCTTCTTACTCTTCCTATCACACTCTGAATAGTGTCAGTTCATTAGGCACCAAAAAATTAAAATAAAAAATAAATCAACCTAATTGGAAGGAGATCGAATCAATCCATCTTAAAAGAGATCAATCCTGGGTGTTCACTGGAAGGTCTGATGTTGAAGCTGAAACTCCAATACTTTGGCCACCTCATGCAAAGGGTTGACTCATTGGAAAAGACCCCGATTCTGGGTAGGATTGGGGGCGGGAGGAGAAGGGGACAACAGAGGATGAGATGGTTGGATGGCATCAACGACTCGATGGACATGGGTTTGGGTAGACTCTGGGAGTTGGTGATGGACAGAGAGGCCTGGCGTGCTGCAATTCATGGGGTCACAAAGAGTCGGACACGACTGAGCGACTGAACTGAACTGACCTGAATTACATGGAAGGCAAGAATGGCAACCCACTCTGATATTATTGCCTGGAGAATTCCATGGACAGAGGAACTTGGTGAGCTACAGTCCATGAGGTCGCAAGAGTCAGACATGACTGAGTGACTAAACCACAACACCACCATTATAAAGAAAGAAAAGATAATAAAATTGAGCACCACTGCAGTGCTAGCCACACAGCAGCTGCTCTATCTGTGTTGTTTACAAAGATTTCCAATATAACTAGCTAATATAATTACATTGGGAAAGAGTATTTGGATAAAGTAGAATAACAGACTTCAGCATAGTTTAGGGTTTTTATGAAAACCTAATGTTACACAGTAGGAGTTCAGACACTGGAATGAGACAGAACTGACATCTAACATTTCAAGATTTACATACCTCATAGGCTGTTACAAAAATTAAATAACACAGGCAGAAAAGCTCATATATAATTACCTATTTTGATCATTACAATGATTATGATTGCATTATGTATAAACTGGACAACAGAGGAAAGAGCTTGGACTGGGGGATCAGAAAGGTCTGAGTTTAAATATTTGCCAGATGTGTGACCTGGGATAGTTAATTAACTTCACTGAATTTTCTTCCTTTTTCTTAACTACATCGATAACTAACATTAGACACAACCTCATACTTTTAAAATGAGACAGACATAGCAACTAGAATGAAAACTGGCATACAGAAAATATTAAAATAGTTGCTTCTTTTCTCCTATGTAAAAGGCCAACTTTTTGCTTTTATTTTTAATGGTTTAAGTTTTGAAAGATACAAAATACTCTCTACTAATTATATTAGAAATTAGTAGCCTATTAACAGAGAATAGGGGTTTCTCAATGTCACTTTGACCAGAGAGCCTTCGCTAGAATAGTGTTTAGGGTTTGATTTTTCTAAAATTAAAAATAAGCAGAAATTTAGGGGATACAGAATCAGGGCCCAAGAGACTTTGAAGTATATCTTCCGTAATTATACATGAGTAGCCCCAAAGTCCTTAAAATTCCAGTAATTTTTGTCTCCTCCCCACAAAATTAAAGGATAAAAAAAATGAACAAACAAATAATGAAAACCCATGTATCCTTATTATCATCTGACAACGTGTTTCCACTAATATCTAGATTTACTTTGACAGATGTCTTTTGAACAGAAAACTCTCACTGTTCTAATCCTGCTCTTGGTGGTTGAGATTTACAGCCCTGATATTAATGATATTCATTAATTCTGAAGGAATAGAGAGACAAGTGAGAAATATTAGAAGCAGTGAATGAAAGGGAAAAAGAACTCCTTTCTTAAGCTCACTCATTTTTACCAATGTTCTTCTAAATTTATTTGCATGATCTATAAATTTCTAGTTATTACACATTATTTGTAGTAGAGGGGAAACAACTGCAATATCCATTTTTATTTATGATTTTAGATGCTATGCAGAATTCAGAATGTCTTAAATAAGCCATGTGTGTCTTCCCTCAGTGAAATCAGTGCTTTGAGAGGATTAAATACTGATTTTTTTAAACCAATTCTGAGGATACATAAATATTTAATTCCTAGACAACCTTTCTAGAGAGGCTAAAAGAGACCTCTCTCAGCTCTCCTTGATTTGTGTTTTTTAAATTGAGGTCAATTTACTGCAAAAAATGGAAAAGGACAGAGTTTTTCATTTCTCCCACCAGGATGTACTTTCTCCAATACCTCTTCTCCTACAAATCTCATTTATAAAAGTTGGAAAAAATAATTTTGATTAATGACCTAATTTGAAGCAAAATGAGTTTGATTAATCAACATTATCCTATCAAGGATCACTTTTGGAGCAAGATCCTTTTGTGACAGTTTATAGGAATTCGCGACCTTTAGGTACCTGTTAAGCTTCCTAAATACACAACTGTACGTTTTTCACAATTCATTGATTTAAAACTATTTTGAAGTTTTTGAGAGGAGTAGATTAACATGAAATTTGTCAGTAATACTGACTTTCTCACAAACTATAACTTTTGTAAAGTTGAATCCAAATCTGTTTCTTCTATGCATATTGAGTATTAGCATGAATACGATTAGATCCAACTGAAAAATGCCATTTGCTGCCTAATCATAAATTGTTATCCTCTTGCAGTTTTCAGGTTATTCTCTTTGTGTTTGGATTTCAACAATTTGATACATTTACTTGTGATTAACTAATAATTGATCAAAAATTACCTAAAACACCTTGAACTATTAAATCTCTCCGTCTTTGCCAAAGGGGTTATGTGTGCTTATTGAGACACATCTTCAATGCTCTGTCAGAGAGTTCTATCTCTGCCTTAGCCTTCACTTTCTACTTGTATATAGGGCCACAAGGTAAGCCAAAGGTGAAAGATTAGTGTCTTTCTCAACTCCTTCCTGGGCATGAGCATAACTCTGCCTATGTAGGTGTCCTTCTAGATTCCCAGATACATATCAGAAGAGCTTTCCAAAATTTTATTTTGTCAATATTTCCTTTAAGATTTTTTTTCTTTCTTGCTAAGCTTATTAGTCCCAACTGATATTAACTTCCTTAGGCAACTGCAATATTAACTAATTGCTGCTGATTGCTTCTGACAAACACCCAAAGAATAAGGCTGAAGACAGAATATGGCTGCCTGTACTGAGTCAGGCCAAACAGAGACAAGTGCTAACAATGGAGGTTTTTGGGAAAACGTTATATGGGTCAAATAGAGACAATGAGGCTTTTAGTAAGCTCCAAATCTATTCTGCTCATTCAGTGACTATCACACTACTGTTTTTCACAGCTACTAGGCTTGCAATGCTTTTGTTTTCAAAGACATTGAAGATCTGGGAAGAGGGAGTTGGGAAAAAGGCGAGTTAAAACATGAGAAACTTTGCTCAAGTTACTGAGATTCCGTTCTTTTTCTAAATTAAGTACTCCTTAGAGTGTTGTAAGCCTTTGATTAATTTCCAGAATTATAAGCGTTAATTAGAATGATATTTGTCATTCTTATAATTTCTTTCATTGGGTAATGGATTTGCAGGAGTCATTATTCTATCATTCTGGAGTATATCAGTTTAGATAGTAGGTTTTTTTACTTTTAGTTCAATGTAATTCTTATCTTCCTCAAATATTTATAGAGAGACTACTAAACTGTCCTTAGCTTTGTGGTTTGAATACAAAATCAGTAAAAACAAGAAGTCTCAAATTGCTTATAATGTTATCGTGAATCCAGAAGTGTACAGGGTACTATTTGTTGCAAAAAAAATTCACTAGTAGCTGTAAAAATACAGAAGTGATGGTGATCCTTATAATATTCTTCAATTTTACATTTTAAAGATGTGAGCACTATGGATTCCGTGATTTTGACCAAATCACAAATCCAAGAAACAGTTAGCAAAAAATGGAATTTCTCATTCTCAATCAAGTGATTATTCCTTTCCATCTGTCATGTCAATTTCAAAATCACTGAGTTAATTAACACTTTTATTAAACATAGGAGACATCTTAAATTAACTGTCTTAGAGAACAAATAAAGTAAATACAACTGAAAAACAACGTAATTTGTATTAATGAATTTATGTGCTTAATTGTTCAGTCATGTCCGATTCTTTGAGACCCCATGGACTGTAGCCCGCCAGACTCCTCTGCCCATGGAACTTTCCAGGCAGAGTGCTAGAGTGGGTTGCCCTTTCCTACTCTAGGAGATCTTTCTGACCCAGGGATTAAACCTGCATCTCCTGCATTGGCAGGTGGATTCTTTACCACTGACACCATCTGGGAAGCCAATGAATTTATAATCTAAGAAATAATCAGGACTTACACATAAAAAATAGAAATATGATTAAAATATTCCAGAATCTATTTATATAAGCATTTAACTATTTAAATTAATGGGGGTTCCCCCCCAAGTGATTGGCATAATGATTATAGCCATAATGAAATACTCAGGAAAATATATATACAGCGAACTCATGAATTTGGACTATAAAGGACACCTCAATTTAATTCATGACTGCTATCTTGCCCAAAGCAAGTCTTTCCCAACTTCTTTAGCCAGAATCATGCTCCCAAAGCACTTTAATCATATTTTTCTTATAGTATTTACCAATGTAATTCATCTTTTTATCTACCTGCCTCTTCCACTAGACATGATAACCTCTGAACACAGATACTGCTACTGTAAACCCCCAAAGATCTAAAAGATACAAATTATATTTATTTAATAATTGCTCCTTAAATGAATGAATGAAATTATGCTTGAATTTACCTTCCACTGTGCATGGGCAAATAGAGACTCAGAATGGATGGATAGGATAGAGTAAACTTTATTCTGGAGGTGAATGTGCGCATATTTAGGTCAACGGACTGTGTCTATTGACATGCAAGAGGAAAAACTGAGTTCAGCCACCTGAGGTACAGGGATAACTTTTTTAAAAATCTGGGAAATTCCTTCCTGAGATAAACACAAGTACTAAAACTTTGCTTCATAGAGTCTGGGAATGAAAAAACGCTATTCACATCTGGTAACTCAGTTCCCACCTCTGCAGAGAGAGTAAGCCAGGAAAAGCCAGCATGGATTAAGAAAAATCTTCCTCCTTATTATGCTGTCATAAGCTATGCCTTGAAGAGCTCTTAGGCCATTTGCTTTTATACCAAAAGTTAAAAAAAAAAAGAGAGATAATCTCAGGGAATGGTACATAACCACTTCTACTTATTATTTTTAAATTTGGTGTTACCAGCAGCAGATGCCAAGTCTTCCCTCTTGGCAGAAACAGAACCAAAGAATTTCATTGTTGTGAATTATCCACTGTAGAAACTATTCTGTTTATATCCATAATTTACCATAATAAAAAAAGATATGTCCCTAAGTAGCAAAAGCAGACATAAAACTTATGAAGTTATATGTAGTAGATGTAGGTACAATGAAAAGAAAGGGTCAAGAATAGAATATTCTTACAAAGAACAGAATTATTCACTCAGTTACTAAGTGAATCTCATTTTCAAAAGTAAGGATGAATTTTAAAATGAGTATTTTTACTTCTATGATAAGAGTCCTTTAAGAAATAATAGTTTGTGAAAAATCCATAAGGATTTTATGTACAGTCATAAAGCTGAATCATGTTATATTACCTATATGTTACATCCATTATTTTTTAAAAAAACTTCAGGTTCTCTATATTGAACTCTAGGCTGTCTCATTAAAATTAGATAATTATAAATTATTTGATATTGCTTTGAGAGCCCTTGCCATTCCATTCTTGCTATTAAATACAATCAAATTTTATTATTATTATTATTTTTATTACTGGCATTCTGTCTTCAGTCACTGACTTGTTTTTCCTTTAACTTTGTTATCCAGTAACTGCAACAGACAATGGGGAAAAATAAGTTCCAAAAGTGTTCTCTACTGCTCTTTATGCATATTTTGGAGAAAATAAATGAGTTTGCTGCTTTGCATTCAGTCAAAATAGCTCCAATTATAGTCTGTTTTTTAGCAGATGTGTGTACGTGTGATTCCCGAGAATGGTAAAAAACAGTTGCACATATATTTATGGCCAACACTTTTTTCCTTGATACTAACCCAGGAAAGTATAAAATCAGAACACTTCCATTTCTAATGAATGTTGTTTGATGGCCAGAGGGGTCCAATAAATAAATAAATATGCAAGCTAGCAAGGCTATCCTTAATTTCCTTTAGGGCTTTGTTAGATTGCTTTGATTCATTCTTAAACTAATTCTTTTCTGAAGTTGTCTCCCAAAATCTCTGAACATAATAAAGAGATGCAAAGCATCATCTGATAAACAATTCTCTAAAGGAAGCTGCAGCAAAATAGAATGTGGTTAGAAACATGGAACTTCAAATTAGGGACTATCAAAATTAAAGTTCCATCAAAATTGGATTTGCTGCTTTAAAAAGTTTCATTCTTTCTTGAATCAAACATCTAAATGCTTCTTCCCTGATTCTCCACCAAATGTTACCTGTGGCTGAAATCCTCCAGACTGCAGTAGGTCACTCTAGAGAAATACTCTTTATTAGACAAGAAGGAAGGAGGAACACAGAAAGAGAGAGAGTGTGCAAAAGGGAAGAGGGAAGGAACTAGGAGAAGCCAGGACACAAACAAGCAAGCGATGCTTCAGGAAGCTATAACAGCACCCCAGAATGGGCTGAGTCACACAGCAGAACATATTGATTCTTTATACCAGTACTGTCCCAAAGTACAGTAAATAACGATTAGTCTTTCAGAACTGCAATATCTGAACACTAAAAAGCTGGACAGACATGTTAGCTCTAGTGCATTATATTTTTTTATATATCTTTACAAGTTATATGTATGGATACAATCCTCCCAAACCACCCCCCCCACCCCAACCACCACCACCACCATGACCACCTGTGAGATTCTCCTGTTGATTTGGGGGCAATGAGAAACAAAGATACAGTCCAGTGTTGGTACTACTTCATTTGCATTTTTCATGTACCAGTGAACCTGATGTCAAATTGAAACTGTGCACGAAAAAGGGCAGTAGTGACTTAGTTCAATCTCTACTTTCATTAGTCATCTAAACAATAGAGGGGGGGAGGAGGTACATGCATGTGCATGAAATAGAAAGAAAGAAACAGAAATTCCTGAATGCTGCAAAGAAACCTTGGTTGTTAGCAGCTTTGTGAGTTGCCTGATAATATAGAAAGCAATAAGGAAATACACAAACTTGGAAAAACAAAATGGAATGGCTTTACTCAGACAACAGACACCTGTGGAAAGCTGAAATGTTAAAAGAAGGCTTTCAGACAGAAGACGGTTGTCTTGCACTTTTACAAAAGAATTTTTCTTGTTTCCCCCTGAATTTTATTGAGAACCAAGTAATAAAATTCATGTAACTCAGCCAGAATAATTTATTTTTCCATTTCTGTTAGTTTAAAATCTTTAAAAAAAAAAAAAAAACCATGTTTCCCCCCCTTATGTCACCTCTACACTGATTTCTCTCATTTAAACAAGAACACGCCTGATTAAGGAGCAGATGTCTTGTCCCCGGGTGGTTGGTTTATTTTTACATAGCTATTACATTGCAGAAAAGAGACTAAATTTCCTAATAACTGCACTTCAGTTAAATAATTCTTTGATCTTGCCTTTTCCACTTCTTAGAAGTGAACATATCATATTCCATACACAAAACCATAATACTGCCATTACCAAAATCAGCTGAGAGTTTTACAGGAAAAGACTCTGAACTTAAACAGAGAAATTCTTAACTGATAATAAACTTGGAAAGGTCCCTTAACTGTTCCTACTCTCAGGTCCCTAATCTGTGGACACACAAGAGTGATAATACCTTTCAGGGTTGCTAGAGAGGGTAGGCTATCCTGTGCTATGGTTGCCATGAAAATATCTAAGAGAATTATAATATTATGGTTGAAAGCTTCATTATCTGAGGGAATGATTTCAGCTTGGATCTAACAAAGGAATGGCTCTTTCTATCCAAAAGAATTAAAAAACTCCCTGTCTTGTTGCGCTCAAAAAACACAGGGAGAGAAATCACTTTGAAGAATCCAATAATGAAATCTATTATTGCATTTAGAAAGCAAAAGGGCTGTAGCACTGCGGAGCTTTTTGTTTGTTTGTTTTTAATCAATTTATTTTTTTATTGAAGGATAATTGCTTTACAGAATTTTGTTGTTTTCTGTCAAACCTCAACATGAATCAGCCATAGGTATACATATATCCCCTCCCTTTTGAAACTCCCTCCCATCTCCCTTCCCATCCCACCCCTGTAGGTTGATACAGAGCCCCTGTTTGAGTTTCCTCAAGTGAAGTGTTAGTTGCTCAGTCATGCCCGACTTTTTGCGACCTCATGGACTGCAGCCCACCAGGCTCCTCTGTCCATGGGATTTTTCCAGGCAAAGATACTGGAGTGGGTTGCCATTTCCTTCTCCAGGGGATCTTCCTGACCCAGAGATCGAACCCAGATCTCTTGCACTGCAGGCAGATTCTTTACTGCCTGAGCTACGAGCCATACAGCAAATTCCCGTTGGCTATCTGTTTTACAGTATATATAAAACATATGATATTTTTTATATATTTTATGATATTTTTATATAATTAAATATATGAGGATATCAAATAAAACAAATTTTACTGATTTAAAATGTATGTATGAATCTAGCTATTGACTATATTTCTCATCCAAAGATGAGATGGTTGGATGGCATCACTGACTTGACGGACATGAGTTTGCACAAGCTCTGTGAGTTAGTGATGGACAGGGAAGCCCGGTGTGCTGCAGTCCATAAGGTCGCAAAGAATCAGACATGACGGAGCAACTGAACTGACTGAACTGATACTTCTCTTAAACAATAAAAGTTTTTAAAGGTAAGGAGAAAATGTTTCAAACTATAATTTGGATTTTGCTGGACACAAAGCTTTTAACAAATATATTTGAAGCAATGAAAGCTGGAATTTTCTCAATGGTTTTTTGTTTTCCAAAATCTTTATTGAATTTGATACAATGTGGCTTCAGTTTTATGTTTTATTTGGCTGTGAGGCATGTGAGATCTTAAAACCCTGCGGAGGGATGGAACCCACACCCCATGCACTGGAAGGCAAAATCTTAACCACTGGACTCCAGGCAAGTTCACTTCTCAATTCTTTAGAAGAAATAGCTGAGTCAAGGCTAATAGCAAGCAATCCCTTCAGAGAGCACTGTATAGACAAATGTTAGTGTCTTAGAAATAATGATGTTAAATTATAAAAATGATATCATGGCCTTATAACCTGTCATCATAGCTTTCCTGTATAAGACAAGAGAAGGCATTTGAGTGTGCAAAACAGGGAGATAAGATACAAAGTAAGATGCTGTTGTCCACCTGTGGAGATTTATACTGGCAGGAAGAAATGGAGCTTAGGAGAACCAGTCCAGGAGTAGACTTGTAAAACTAACCAAGACTGATTTTGATGTGGGTTGGAAAATCATCAAAAGGTTGGATAGCCAGATCTTTCTGACAGGTCTATTCCCAAATGCATAAAACCATTCCTATACTTTTGAAACTTGAGTTTCTTCATTATGCATAGCTAAAACCAAAAAGCTTCATCCCAGTAGTGATTTTTTCTCTAGATCTTAAATAGTGTTGTGGAAAGAATGTCGTTACAGGTTTATGTATAATGTGTAGATGGCTGTAAATTTATTTGTGGCTTATGTGAATACATCTTAAAACTAGTCCAGAAAGCCAACCTTTTGTAGCACATTTTTCTTGCTGTTGTTCTTTTGAAATAACTTATATGAACCCTTCCTTCTTTAGTTAATTGTAATGTTGGTCCACAGCAGTAATGAAACAGTTATATATTGAGTATCTTGGATGGACCACTCCGCACTGTTATATTATAACTGTTTATAACTTTTTAATGCCTTCATAAATGTGATTCATTACCCTAATAAACATGCAAGACAACTGTAGCATCTTGCTGTTTCTTTGTCCACATTGCTTTGCCTTGATACTTAGACATGACTTTTACCTCCACCTTGAATAGAACCCCAGCAAGTCTATGATTTGATTTTACATGGTTATTTGCATTTATATTTTTCCAATATTATAGAAGCTCATCAAAAACCATACACTGTAAAAGGATGAGTTAGAAGTACTTGTAATTAAATTAAAACCTCTCTCATGGGAGAATCTAAAAACTACTGGACAGTGAGAAAACAGAACATATAGTTAAAAATTTAGGAAAAATGGGGATTTCCCTGGTGGTCCAGTGGCTAAGAGTCCATGCTCCCAATGCAGGGGGCCTGGTTTCAAACCCTGATCAGGGAACTAGATCCCACATACCACAACTAAAGATCCCACATGCCACAACAAAGATTCAGTGCACCCAGAAGAGATGAAATCAATAAAAACAATTTAGAAAAAAATGAAAATTATTTAGACTGTAGTTAAGAAGGATAGCAAATTATTTGCTTTTCAATAAATAATGGATTTTGGGAGGGGTTCAGGGAGGACCCAGTGAGTATACTCACTCTATTTCTGGTGGAGATAGAGATAAAAGAAATGGAGTCAAATTGGAGAGTAGCTTTTGGTGAGGGAGAGAAAGGCTGAGTTTCTGCTTTCAGTGTTTATGATTACTTGTAATATTAGAAGCACTATATAAAGGAACACTCTGCAAATACTCAGTGGAGATCCTTAATAACACAAATTGAACTTCATTAGTGAAGAATTACACCTAGCATTTTTTTTTCTAAAGTAGAGAATACCTGAATGGTCTGTGTCTGGCTTCAGCAGTCGGTTTTGTGGGAATTCCCAGCTTTATGCAATCCTATGTTATAGGTGCTGATGTCTCTAATGAGTGCCAATGAGTTACAAACACAGATCTGAAAAAATGCACCAAGACTTTGGGAGTCTCATCCTCAACCACGAAGGAAATTAACTTACAATGTCTAGTCTTAGTCCTGGACAATTATGACTACTGAGCTATGGCTTTACCCTAGCACCAATCACAACACATGTGTCGAGTTCATGTGACGGTGTTGAGTGGAGTCACACCGGAATTCTAGATTAGCCTTCTGACTAGTCTACTTGACTAAGGTCTTGATAATCTATTTTGTTCAATCTCATAATTCAGGGTTTGGATCACATTTGTTACACTCTTAATTGCCAGGGGGGGTCTTCCCTAACCATATGTACTATCATCAGTTCAGTAGTCAGATGGTTGACTTTTTTATCTGTGAAACAACAATGATAAAACTCACTTTGCATAGGTTTTCTGTGAGCTAAATGAGATAAGATACATACAACTTGTATCTAGTTTGGGTTGGCCAAAAATTTCACTCTGGTTTTTCCATAATGTCTTATGGAAAATCTCAATTGAAGTTTTTGGTCAACCCAGTTTATATATATACATCAGATACTCCAATCATTGATTCTTTACCTCTTATGCTTCCAAGCACTAACACTTACTAGAACTTCTAATGACATACCCTTACCAGTACAATCTACCCCACTTAGTCACTGATAACAGCTAAAATATACTACAGCCCTCTGAATCTGATGTAAAAAATGGGCAAATAACATGAATAGGCATTTTTCCAAAGAAGACATACACATGGCCAACAGGTACTTGAAAAGAGGCTCAATACTGCTAATCATTAGAGAAATGAAAATCAAAGCCACAATGAGATATCACCTCACACTTTTCAGAATGGTTATTATCAAAAAGAACACATAGAAAATGTCAGTGAGGATGTGAACAAAAGGGAACTCTTGCATACTTTTGATGAGATTGTAAATCGGTACGGCTACTAAGAAAATCAATATGGAGTTTTCCACAAAAAACTATAAGTACGATATGATCTAACAACTCCATGTCAGAGTATATATCTGAAGAAAATGAAAAAAACTAATTCAAAAAGATATAAGCACCCCAGTGTTCATAGCAGCATTATTTACAAAAGCTGAGTTACGGATGCAACCTAAGAGTCCATCATCACATGAATGGATAAAGGAGACATGGTACATACACATACAGACACACACACACACACACACACACACACACACACACACACAGAGGAATATTACTCAGCCATAAAAAATAATAAGAGTCTGCCATTTGCAGCAATAAGGGTAAACCTATCTTAATAAAGCATCTTTTAATGTTTAGTATTCAAGTTACCCTTTCATAGACATACTAGACATCGTCAATGTTCCCCTTAGAGCCAGAATGATCCAGATACGGCAGCAGCTAGAGCAGTGTATACCAGAGGGACTATTTGCCTTGGTCTGGATATTATATTTTTATAACTGCTGCCCAGACTGCATTACCTATGAGAAGCTGAATCTACATTTCTGACTCATATTGAGTCAGATAAACTGACCCAATAATCAATCAGTTTATCTCCCTGGGGTGAGCATAAGTATAATCCAGGTAAATTCAGGTTTTTCTTATACACCTATATATTTTTAAAATTAATTTTACATGTATAAACTTTAAAATCTACTTCTGACTTATAATTTTAATTAGACTCTTGGCAGTGATATTGTTTTTGTTCAGCCACTCAGTCATGTTCAACTCTTTGTGACCCCATGGACTGCAGCACACCAGGCTTCCCTGTCCTTCACCATCTCCTGGTGCTTCCTCAAACTCAAGTCCATTGAGTCAGTGATGCCATCCAACAATCTCACCCTCTGCTATTCCCTTCTCCTCCTGCCTTCAATCTTTCCCAGCATTAGGGTCTTTTCCAATGAGTTGGCTCTTCACATCAGGTGGCCAAAGTATTGGAGCTTCAACTTCAGCATCAGTCCTTCCAGTAGATATTCAGGATTGATTTTCTTTAGGATTGATTGGTTTGATCTTCCTGCATTCCAAGGGACTCTCAAGAGTCTTCTCCAACACCACAGTTCAACAGCATTAGCTTTTCAGCACTCATCTTTCTTTATGGTCCAACTCTCACATCCATACATGACTACTGGAAAAACCATAGCTTTGACTATGCAGACCTCTGTTGGCAAAGTAATGCCTCTGCTATGTAATATGCTGTTTAGGTTTGTCATAGCTTTTCTTCCAAGGAGCGTCTTTTAATTTCATGGCTGCTGTCACCATCCACAGTGATTTTGGAGCCCAAGAAATTAAAACTGTCACTGTTTCCATTGTTTCCCCATCTTCTTGCCATGAAGTGATGGGACCAGATGCCATGACCTTCATTTTTTGAATGTTGAGTTTTAAGTCAGTTTTTTCATTCTCCTCTTTCACCTTCTTCAAGAGGCTCTTTAGTTATTCTTCACTTTCTGCCATAAGGGTGGTGTCATCTGCATATCTAAGGTTATTGATATTTCTCCCTGCAATCTTCACTCCAGTTTGAGCTTCATCCAGTCCAGCATTTTGCATGATGTAGTCTGCATATAAGTTAAATAAGCAAGGTCACAATACGCAGCCTTGACGTACTCCTTTCCCAATTTGGAACCAGTCCGTTGTTCCATGTCTGGTTCTAATTGTTGCTTCTTGACCTGCACACAGTTTTCTCAGGAGGCAGGTAAGGTGGTCTGGTATTCCCATCTCTTTTAAGAATTTTCCATAGTTTTCTGTGATCCATATAGTCAAAGGCTTTAGCGTAGTAAGTGAAACAGAAGTAGATGTTTTTCTGTAACAGAGCATTTCCTATATCCAATAAATGAGTAAAAGATTTTACTGTTTACATTTCATTTACTACCTTTAGTGAAGTTACCCCCATATGTGTTTATTTGTTAGAAAACAGATTCTCTACAAGACTAGGTTATTTGATGATCACCACAGAGAATAGAAGAGCTAGTGACTGAATCTGTTTATCCATGCAAAAAACACATTCTTCCAGAACATGAGACAGCCTCAGAGTGTGATACAGTAGTGAGTCTTTCTTTTAACATTATTCTTTCTTAAAGTTTGAAGACTAGGCCTTTCAAATTATTATCTTAGTTATTTATAAACAAGTTAGAACAGCAGCACCAAGGACAGAGTTCTGTGACATGCCATCAGGGAACTCTTTTCTTGTGTTGGCAATGACCCATTAGTCAATACTCTGAGAAAAAGGATTTTACCAGCTATAAGCTGACCTAATTTTGCTAAAGTCCAACACATATATCAGCATTATATGTACAAGAATACCATAAAATATTTTGTCAAAATGCTTGCTGAAATCTGAAATATTCTATCTACCTACAGCATTTCCAAAATCCTCTTGCACTTGAGAATAAATGTGGGTCACCATAATTTAGCAAAAATGTACTTGGTTTTAGTCCTTCAAGATTTTTCAGAGCCCTTACAATGTTAATGACCATTGTGACTCTCACAGAATATTTGCTATAATGTACTTTGCCAGAGACCCTCTGTTTTTTATTAAACATTAATGAAAAGGACATGTTTACTTTTACTATAAGACTGATGTCCTATGGAATATACTTTGCTAAACAATTGATTCACAGATTTATTTCAGTCTGAAATATCTGATACAAAGTGATTTGCCATTAGTTTGATATAATTTTATATCATCAATGAAAAGTGAAAGTGAAAGTTGCTCAGTCGTCTGACTCTTTGCAAGCCCATGGCCTATACAGTACTCGGAATTCTCCAGGCCAGAATAGTAGAGTGGGTAGCCTTTCCCTTCTCCAGGGGATCTTCTCAACCCTGGGATCAAACCCAGGTCTCTTGCATTGCAGGCAGATTCTTTACGAGCTGAGCCACCAGGGAAGCCAGAAAATACTGGAGTAGGTAGCCTATTCCTTCTACAGTGGATCTTCCTGACCCAGGAATCGAACTCCGGTCTCCTGCATTGCAGGCAGATTATTTACCAACTTAGCTATAAGAGAAGCTCTGTATCAAAATATCATATAAGCACTCACATATACAAACGTTACTTACACACACACACACAGACACACCATTAACAGGATTCTAGAATTCTGGTAGACATTGACATCCAGTTAAATGATTTTGTCTCCTTTGGGCTGTACCATATGTAGAGTGCATTTGTATATCTATCGTCATTTCTCTGTGTAAACGCCACACATAAAAAGTGATATGTTTATCTCTACTCACATCTATTTTTTCTTGATGTTCTAACAACCCCATGAATCTCCTTAACCATGTATCAACCACAGTCTCTATGTGATGTACTCTCAGAGAGTTAGTAAATTATATTTCCACAGAATCTTCAACCTCTTGAATTAGCCAAGTCACGCAATAAATAAAAGCTTGCTGGCAGAAATAGAGACATATACACAGAGAACAAATGTGTGGACACCAAGAGGGGAAAGGAGGAGGATGGGATGAATTAGGAGATTGACATATATACACTAATATATATATAATTTATAATGCATGCATGCATGCTAAGTCGCTTCCGTCATGTCCTACTCTGTGCAACCCCATAGACGGCAGCCTACCAGGCTCCTCCGTCCAAGGGATTCTCCAGACAAGAATACTGGAGTGGGTTGCCATTTCCGTCTCCAATGCATGCATGCATGCTAAGTCGCTTCAGTTGTGTCTGACTCTGTGTGACCCCATGGACAGCAGCCTACCAGGCTCCTCTGTCCAAGGGATTCTCTAGGCAAGAATACTGGTGTAGGTTGCCATTTCCTTCTCCAATAATTTATAACATATATATATATAAATATATATAATTTATATATATAAATTAGTGAGACTGATATATATATACACTAATATATATAAAATAACTATGAGAACCTGCTGTATAACACAAAGGACTCTATTTAATGCTCTATGGTGACCTCAATGGGAATGAAATCCAAAAAAGGAATATTTGTATCCATACAGCTGATTCACTTCACTATACAGCAGAAACTAACACAATATTGTAAAGCTGTTATACCCCAACTTAAAAAAAAATACTAATACCTTGTTTACTTGACTCCAAATCTTTCCACTACTTCTGCATAAAAAACTTTGAGAAATATTCTGAGTCCTCTTTCATTCTGTGTATTTCCCCCAATGTTTTATGTGTGTTTATGATTTATTATCGCTGCCTTCAGATTCATTTTGCTTCTTTCTCCAATTTTTCTCATAGTCCTCCTTTTAATTATTTGCATTCCAAGATCAGTGATGCCCATGAAATATTAATCATGAGATAATGAAACAGGAATATCTCTTATAGAGGAGTATGATAAGATTAGTTCACAATATTGAAAAGAAAGTCTACTGGCCACTTCTTATTCCCCACGTTGGTCCTGTCAAACCATCTTTCTCATCACTGAGGCAGGAGCTAAGCTGACATATGTGCACCCTGCCAGCACCTCACTTCTACAGTATGCTGACTCACTAGGTATTTGTGGTAACTCTCATGTCACTCACATATATGGAATCTGAAAGGGTGAGTGCCATATACAGAGCTGACTCTTGACCTATGAGACATGAGAACCAATGCATAAAAGTGCCTCCCTTTGTTTCTTTATCAGACAATTCTGAAGACTGTTCAATATGTCAGAAGGTCAAGCTCCAGCCACTCATCATGGCAGCAACTTGGCTGTGCACCTTTGTACACCTTTAAAAAATTAATTTTCCCTCTGCCGTTTCACTCTGCAGTCTCTTGAGCTTGCTTTCTGTGATTGTTTCACGAGTAAACCACATGGAGGTAAGCTCTGGTCTGTCACTCTGCCAACTGGGGAAACCCAGGCTAGGACAGGAAGCATTATGGCCTTCATGTTTGGTACAATGTGACATTCATTTTTAGCTCTTTATTTCAAGCAGGAAGTTTTCTTGCCAAAATAGGATTAAAAATCGCCATCAAGTGTCCCAGTATCCAGTAACCCTTGTGGTCTCACTCGCAAATAGCAGCCACCAAATAGTACACAAATATAGACACAGAGGAAGATAAAAGCACAGGGTCCCAGTGAGTACTGAGCTTAAGATGGGACAAGTCTTATAATGGCAAACTTGCAGCTAGAAACCAATTGATGCAGTCTGGGCTATAATACTGGGCCTCTCAGGTGGCGCTAGTGGTAAAGATCCTGCCTGCCAATGCAGGAGATGCAAGAGACACAGGTTCAATCCCTGGGTTAGGAAGATCCCCTGGAGAAGGGCATGGCAACCCACTTCCGTATTCATGTCTGGAGAATCCCATGGACAGAGGAGCCTGGTGGGCTACAGTCCATGGGGTCGCAAAGAGTTGGACACAACTGAAGCAGCTTAGCACACACACATACAGAGGCTACAATATAAGCATATCATCGTCATCTTTAACAATCCAGAAGTATCTATTTCAGTGCATCCTGGGTGGGACAAACCACTGAGGCACATGGCCAAGGTATGACGAATTGAGTCAGAATAGTTCCTTTAGCTGTATGTGCTAATAGGATGAACTGATTGAAAATATTTCTTATAAATTTGTTAGATATAAAAGCATGCAATTGTCATTTAGAGTTATTTGCAGAAGCTTTTCATACTGTTGTCTGTCTTTTAAAATCTAAAATTAGGAGACCCATAATTCTAATCACAATGGACAGTTCACACCATGGGTTCATTTAGCTAATCTACCACAATTAGCATGTTTTTTATTTTAAGCAACAGAAACATTGGCTTCAACTGCACTAAGGATTAAGAAAGTGTTTTATCTGTTGTAAAAAGAAGACTACTACAGCGGGTTTCAGGATTCATTGATCCAGCAGCTCAGGGATGGTAACAAGGGCCCAAGTTCTTTCTGTCTCCAGGCCATTCTTGCTGTCAGCTCCTTCCTCAGACTGGTAACAAGGAAGTTGCAGTTATCTCCAGGGCTGTTTTCACTCTGCCAACTCTTCAGATGTGGAGCAGGTACCTGGGGCTTTTTTGTATGAGTACAGATTCTTTTATCTGGAAACTCTGATTTCTCATTAGCAAGAATTTGGTTACATGACCCAAGTTAACCCACTGCTGGCATTGGGAATGAAATCCCTGTGGGTGACTTAGACTAATGGTCTGAGCTGGCATGAACGTGAGGAGTCAGCCACAGGGTCCAGGACACACACTTTCCTTGATGTATGTGTGCATGCAAAATCACTAAGTCCTGTCTGACTCTTTTGTGACCCCACGAACTAAAACCTGCCAGGCTCCTCTGTCCATGGGATTTCCCAGAAAAGAATACTGGAGTAGGTTGCCATTTTCTCCTCCAGGGGATGTTCCTGACCCAGGGATCGAAACTGCATTGCGTTTCATGTGGCTCCTGCACCGGGAGACGGATTCTTTACCACTGAGCCACCTGGGAAGCCCACACTTTCCTTGATAATAAAAATCAAATGCTCTTACATCCAGAGTAAACAAAGGTGGATAAAGAGCCCCCTTAACCAACTAAAGCTTGTTTCACTACACACAGCAGCAGCAGCACAAAATGATTTTTATGTCACAAAAACACTTGGTTCAGAAAGATTTCCAGCACAATTTCCCAAATCAAAGTCCCTTCTGCAAGATTTAGATCATTATCTGAACACTGAGCATAATGAGGTCACTACAACAACACTTCCTTTTTGTGTTTATTGGCTTCCATGTCACAAAGTTACACACTACAGAAATTCTTTGAAGTTCAAAAGAGGACAAATCAATAGCTGATGTAACAAACCTGCCTCATAACTTTTAAGTTATATCCCTATATAATTTATGTATCCCATATATTTGCTTGCCTGTTGTGCAATTTCTGCACAACAGAAGTCCAGTTGCTGGCTTGAGGTCAAGCCCCACATGAATGAATACTTATTAACAAACCGGTTGCGACTCATACCATGATGAAGTTCTGACATTTTACTGGGGGCTTCTCTGCAGTTTGAATCCTCTGTCATTTTGACAATTGAATCTCATTTGCAAGGAAAGGGTAAAAAAAGACAAATCTACATCCTGACATCTTCTGACATATCTCTGGAGGTGATGAATCCCTGTTTGGGGGAAGGCTCAAAATAATTGAGCAATGGAAAGTAAATGAGAGAACAGTTTTCCAGTAGCTTCACTCTTAACAGTCTGTCAAAGCATCTTGACAGGTTACAAAACAATGATTTAAATCCCAAATGCAACTCATCTTTCACTCATGTGAGGGACTAAAACATGCATGCTGAAGACTCATGCATGCATATATCAGAAATATTCTTCAAGGCTGTGGAATGTGTTACGTCTTATTCCCATATCGGTAAATAACATGAAAGAAACACCCATATCCAAAAAATCCAAATCACTGTAACACAAAAAATATACATTTGCTGTATTTATATTATTTTAAACTGATCTGATTGACATTTTAGAAAAACACGTTTTGTTTTGTATTTTCAAAGACTAGTCCCAGAGCCCCAGCATTGCTGCAGATCATACAAGATGACAGGGCATTTGTCTTAGAAGGTTCCAAATTTTTTCATCTATAATATGTGTTAATGATTTATTATATGTCTATGCCTGTAGAATGATCCCTTTTTTATTTCAATTTAAAATTAAGAATATCAAGAACACATATTCCATAAATCTCTTCTGATCTATAAAATAAATAAAAATTTTATTTCTACAAAACTCCCCTGAATATTTATGTGCTCCCTGTATTTCTCCCTTGAAGGGAAAAATAAACATACATTTTATAAATACTGGTTTAAAAAGGACAACTACATAAAGACTAGCTGTCATTGACGTCAATCCTTCATTTAACAAATTTTATGGATCACTGTCTTCTAAATGCTGGAAAAATCATAACAAACAAGACAGAATTTCTTGGCCCCAGTCAATCCTGCACTCCAATGCCTGAATTTGTCCATATGGGTCCTTGGGTGGAGATCCTGATGCAAGCATTGTCTCAGTTCCCCAACCACCTCCAGTCTGGGGGGGTCGGGGTGTTCAAGTGCCGGTTCTAGTTCTCCTGCCTCTAGAATATAACACACTCAAAGTGCCAACTTTTAAAATGGGAAAGTATAGTCCAGCCTCATTTTACAATTCTTGAAAACTGTCTCCTTCCCACTGTCTTTCTCTTTGAAATACACTGATTTATGTGAAGTTGAAACCTAAATTATGGTATTTTCAAAGTACTACTTAAAGAAATTAAATACCAATATGGCACATTAAAAATTCAACTAATTTTTTTTCACAAATTAATTGTCCTCTCTTCTTTTGCCAATAAGGAAAGGCTGGACATCTCTCATATACATAAAAGCAGCTAAAGACTATGGATGATAAGGAACCAGAACTCACAGAATCTCATATACGCCAATTTCACAATGGTACTTATTTAATTAGGAATCTCAAGTCATCCTTCTCATTTAAAGAGAACTCTGAACGTGTACCATTATTATTTGGATTGTCAGTGTCAGACTTTATTTTTCTGGGCTCCAAAATCAATGCAGATGGTGATTGCAGCCATGAAATTAAAAGACACTTACTCCTTGGAAGGAAGGTTATGACCAACCTAGATAGCATATTTAAAAGCAGAGACATTACTTTGCCAACAAAGATCCGTCTAGTCAAGGCTATGGTTTTTCCAGTAGTCATGTATGGATGTGAGAGTTGGACAGTGAAGAAAGCTGAGTGATGAAGAATTAATGTTTTTGAACTGTGGTGTTGGAGAAGACTCTTGAGAGTCCCTTGGACTGCAAGGAGATCCAACCAGTCCATCCTAAAGGAGATCAGTCCCGGGTGTTCACTGGAAGGACTGATGTTGAAGCTGAAACTCCAATACTTTGGCCACTTCATGCGAAGAGTTGACTCATTGCAAAAGACCCTAATGCTGGGTAGGATTGGGGGCAGGAGGAGAAGAGGACGACAGAGGATGAGATGGTTGGATGGCATCACTGACTTGATCGGAATGGGTTTGGGTAGACTCCGGGAGTTGGTGATGGACAGGGAGGCCTGGCGTGCTGCGATTCATGGGGTCGCAAAGAGTCGGACACGACTGAGCAACTGAACTGAACTGACTGAATGTGGCAAATACAATGACAATGCATAAGAACTTTTATACTTATTCAGCAAATATTTATTGAGCAGGTACTATGTATAAGCTCTGTTTTAAGAGCTTGGCATATGGAAATGAAAAACAAAAACAAACCAACCAAACAAACAAACAAACACCTCTCTTGCTTTGGAAAAGCTTACATTTATTTAACACCCTTTGAACCTCTTATCCCCCAGTGGAACTAGTGAAGAACTCACCTAACAATGCAGGAGAAATAAGAGATGCAGTCTCCATCCCTGAGTTAGAAAGGTCCCCCAGAGAGGAAATGGCAACCCACTCCAGTATTCTTGCCTGGAAAATCCCATAGACAGAGGAGCCTGGGGAGCTATAGTCCCTGGTATCACAAAGAGTCAGACAGGATTGAACTGATTTAGCACAAATCTCTTGAAGTGTGTGCTGTTATTAATCACATTTCTTAGAAGATAGCATAATGGGATTTAGAAGGTAATTAATTTGCCTAATTAAGTACACAGGCTTTGAATCTAAGTCTGCATCCATCTAGATCTTGAACTCTTAAATAAAAAACCCAATGGATCATACATTGTAGTTGACCACAAACTGGTAGCAATTTCCTTAAAGTCTTTAACATATAAAAATATGGAATTAATTATGATAAAATGAATTAACCTGGCAAATCAACAACTTCCTTTTTGAGCCCCCCTCTGTAAAGGTTAATGGCTATGGTAACAAATATTAGAGACAATGTGAAATAACATTAAGTGCATGGGGTTATGGAGTCTGAAAAGCTTAGCATCTGTTCTTTTCATGCTGCTTGCTAGACAGCTAGAGAGCATGATGTTGAGCAATCACACAGTGCCTCAAAGTCTTGGTTTCCTCACCTATAAAATGGAGTCTCCAATAGTACCCACCAAAGCAAGCCACTCTGCAGCTTAAGAAAGGTGGCTTTGTGTAGAGAGCTCAGCATGGTGTCTGACAGTTGGTTCGATCACAACAGAAATTAGACCTAATTCATGATACACTTATTTCTGTGAATAACCAACTAAAGCAGGAGAACTATACATATTTCAGTAAAAATAACCTGGTGAGCTACCCGCAGTGAGGATAAATACTGGCTTTTTATACTCTCGGTTTCTCAGAGCCTTAGGAGTGTCTCAGGCATCTAACCCAAAGAGAGCTGAGGTTTTCTTCTTAAAAACACCTAATTTGTTGTTGCTTGCTTAATTTATAGGTGCATAAAGCACTCATAATGCAAAAAAGAAATATGGCTGTCTGAGGAGGCCTTACAAATAGCTGTGAAAAGGAGAGAGGCGAAAAGCAAAGGAGAAAAGGAAAGATATTCTCATTTGAATGCAGAGTTCCAAAGAATAGCAAGGAGAGATAAGAAAGCCTTCCTCAGCGATCATTGCAAAGAAATGGAGGAAAACAATAGAATGGGAATGCCTAGAGATCTCCTCAAGACAATTAGAGATACCAAGGGAACATTTCAGGCAAGGATGGGCACAATAAAGGACAGAAATGGTAGGGACACAACAGAAGCAGAAGATATTAAGAAGAGGTGGCAAGAACACACAGAAGAACTGAACCAAAAATATCTTCATGCCCCAGATGATCACAGTGGTGTGATCACTCACCTAAAACCAGATATCCTGGAATGTGAAGTCAAGTGGGGCTTAGGAAGCATCGCTACAAATAAAGCTAGTCAAGGTGATGGAATTCCAGCTGAGTATTTCAAATCCTAAAAGATGATGCTGTGAGAAGTGCTGAACTCAGTATGTCATCAAATTTGGAAAACTCAGCAGTGGCCACAGGACTGGAAAAGGTCACTTTTCATTCCAATCCCAAAGAAAGGCAATGCCAAAGAATGCTCAAACTACTGCACAATTGCACTCATCTCACACGCTAGCAAAGTAATGCTCAAAATTCTCCAAGCCAGGCTTCAGCAATAAGTGAACAGTGAACTTCCAGATGTTCAAGCTGGTTTTAGAAAAGGCAGAGGAACCAGAGATCAAATTGCCAACATCCACTGAATCACTGAAAAAGCAAGAGAGTTCCACAAATAGAAAACCATCTACTTCTGCTTTATTGACTATGCCAAAGCCTTTGACTGTGTGGAACACAATAAACTGTGGAAAATTCTGAAAGAGATGGGAATATCAGACCACCTGACCTGCCTCTTGAGAAACCTATATGCAGGTCAGGAAGCAACAGTTAGAACTGGACATGGAACAACAGACTGGTTCCAAATAGGAAAAGGAGTACGTCAAGGCTGTATATTGTCACCCTGCTTATTTAACTTATATGCAGAGTACGTCATAAGAAACCCTGGGCTGGAGGAAGCACAAGCTGGAATGAAGATTGTCAGGAGAAATATCAATAACCTCAAATATGCATATGACACCATCCTTATGGAAGAAAGTGGAGAAGAACTAAAGAGCCACTTGATGAAAGTGAAAGAGGAGAGTGAAAAAGTTGGCTTAAAGCTCAACGTTCAGAAAATGAAGATCATGGCATCTGGTCCTATCACTTCATGGCAAATAGATGGGGAAACAGTGGAAACAGTGGCTGACTTTATTTTGAGGGGCTCCAAAATCACTGCAGATGGTGATTGCAGCCTTGAAATTAAAAGACACTTACTCCTTAGAAGGAAAGTTATGACCAATCTAGACAGCATATTAAAAAGCAGAGACATTACTTTGCCAACAAAGGTCCATCTAGTAAAGGCTATGGTTTTTCCAGTAGTCATGTATGGATGTGAGAGTTGGACTATAAAGAAAGCTGAGCGCCAAAGAATTGATGCTTTTGAACTGTGGTGTTGGAGAAGACTCTTGAGAATCCCTTGGACTGCAAGGAGATCCAACCAGTCCATCCTAAAGGAGATCAGTCCTGGGTGTTCATTGGAAGGACTGATGTTGAAGCTGAAACTCCAACACTTTGGCCACCTGACACAAAGTGCCGACTCATTTGAAAAGACCCTGATGCTGGGAAAGATTGAGGAGAGGAGGAGAATAGAAAAGAGGATGAGATGGTTGGATGGCATCACCGACTCAATGGACACGAGTTTGGGTGGGCTCCAGGAGCTGGTGTTGGACAGGGAGGCCTGGCCTGCTGTGGTTCATGGGGTCACAAAGAGTTGGATTCGACTGAGTGACTGAACTGAACTGAAAGCATTCATTCATAATTTATGATATGCTCCAAAACTTGTGGAGAATTACATTAAAATAAAACTTTTATTATCAAACCAATTATGTTTCTGATAAATAATACATTAAAAGATATTCAAGTAATATTCCTTACTTTTAAACTCAAAAATTGATGACTATATTGCTTTTTAGCTTTAGCTTTAAAAGATTAATTATCCATGTATTTGTTTGTACAAATAGATATTTATATATATATATATATATATACACCTGTTTTTCTACATATTTATCTATATCTATACCCATATCTATATTTTTTATCTACACCCATAGTGTTCTTAGAGTGTGGGCAGTCTAGAAAACCCATAATAGGCAAGATAAATGTATTTAAAATCATCAAAAATGAAAGTTTTACCCAGAAAACAAAGGCAATAAGCAATGTTTTAAACTATATTATAGACCAGAAAAACAGTAACACATATGATACGCAAAATTATTTCTATTCAATGTTAGATAGGTTACTAAAGAAAAAAAATCAAAAATTCTTAGGAAAAAGTAGGCAAATGACATAAAAGCTATTTCACATGAAGGAAAAACAAAACCACAGTGGCACTGAGTATTTGAAAAAGTTCAGATTTACTCATAATTGAAAAAATGTAAATTGAACGACCACTTTTTTACAAAAGTGAACAGCATATATCAAAAGTTAAATTAATGCTCAGCATCAGAAATGCATGTGGAAATATGAATTCCTTATTCATAGAAATATAAATTTGTGTATCCTCTTTGGAGAACAAATTGACAAAATATTAAATATATAATAAAATACTAAAATGCAAGTATTTTTTTCTCAGTATTTCTATTTCTGGATTTTATTTATAGGCTATATATGCACAAAGATATTTACTGAAAAACTTTACCATTGTTTGTAGAAACCAAGACTAAAATACATGTAAACTGCCATCAAAATTGCAAAAAAAACAATTATATTAAGTCCAATGGTATAACAAAGATAGATCTATTTATATAGGTTATAATGGAATTATGTCCAAAATATATGACAGAGATATTTACTTACCACAGTAAGCTCCCACTTGGGTAAAAAAAAAAAATAAAGATGTATCTGAGTATTACATAAAAAGAGAGATTCATGTTTCATGTCTACATTGTTCACTATTGTATTTTTTTTATCATTGTTAGTAAAATCTATATAAAAATATACTGTTTAAAGAAAAAGACTAATCTAAACAGCCAGACCAGATAATGCTGGGAGAGAGAGAGAGAGAAACAGCATGGAAAATAAAAGTGTAAGAGATCCTGAGGACTAATTTTAAGAGGTTTACAGATATCCATTTACTACGCATTCTGAAAAAATGTTCTGAAAAGATGAAATGTGAAGAATAATCATACAATCCATAGATAAAAGTTTTCCAAAGCCAAAGGTCCTTATCTTTAGATAGAAAAAAAAAGTTAGATAAATGAAAAAGATTACCATCTAAAATGTAGCATTTCAGAATAGGGAGGTTAAAGATAATGGCCTAAATACTCCAGAGAAAGAGAAAAAATGGTTCTCTCTCAAAAACACAAATTTGATTTAATATTAATGATCTTACTTACCATTCTGGTTTCTAAATACAGTAGTGAAACTTATCAAACCTCTGATAAAAAGCTAATTACAATCTATAATTCTATATCCAGCCAAAATATCAGTAAGTATGAAGGCAAATAGGGAAGTAAGGACTTTGTCAAATATGAAAAGACTCAGAAATATTATTTCTTATGTATTCTTCCTTTAAAATTATCTAAAAGACATATTTCAGAAGAAAACAGAAGTAGTAATAAGACATGCAATTCAAAAAGGACTAAAAGTAACATTAGGGACCAAAGAAAATAAAGTCATGGATAACATCTATATAACTATCAAAAGAGAAAATCTCCCCAAATTTGGGTAGCAAATCACAGATTCTCTGGATTTCCCTTGTGGCTCAGCTGGTAAAGAATCCACCTGCAATGTGGGAGACCTGGGTTTGATCCCTGGGTTGGGAAGATCCCCTGGAGAAGGGAAAGGCTACCCACTCCAGTATTCTGGCCTGGAGAATTCCATGGATACAGTCCATGGGGTCGCAAAGAGTCAGACACGACTAAGCGACTTTCACTTCACTTCACAGATTCTCTAGAAGTATTTCCTTAATAAGAAGAATTTAACTGATTTCACTGAGCAGATAATATAAGATGTTGAAATATTTTGGTAATAGAAGAGTGATTATGTATTTTATTCCTCTGAATTAAGTAGTATTTAACTCCTAAGATTATCCCTCCAGTATGTCTTTCTCTGCAGCTACTACTTCTGAATCTTAGTATCATGGCTTGTTTTTCACCATTATAAAGCATTTTTAAAAATCATACTATTTAATACTGGCAGTAGAATATTTATTCAATTTACTAAGCAGTTTGCTTACTCTAATCCTTTGGGATTAGATCTTTTGAAAGGAACAGTTTCATTTTTATAAGTGACTTCATGCAGAGTTGACCAAAACAAACAGACAACCAAACAAAAAAACCCCTAATACTAAAATTTCCAAGCTGGAATAAACAGCAACAAAAATGAAGAACTGTGGATTTAGTGATGCGTCTTTAAAAAAAAAAAAAACACCTCATTAATTCCTTAATTAGAACCTACTTGAAAGCTAGGTGCTTGAGAAGACATGCTATGGTACTTTACGTGAGTTTAGTTTGAATTAAGGAAAAAAAAATAGAAAAAACTAAAGTTTTCTTTAGGGAGAGTTAAAAAGGTGAAATCACTGGGATGCAGTTACAGCCAGCCCAGTTGACACAGAGAAACTGATAAAACATCACTTTGTCATCAGCTTCATGGCTTCAGCTTGAGTGATGTTTAGAGAAAGAAAAGCTGCAATATGATAATTATTTGATTATATCACACTGCTGTGCAGAAGTTCTGATATAAAGAAAACAATTTTAAGTTACTTTCTCTAGACCTATTCATTTGATTCTAGTGTCCCTCTTTCCTTTCATCACCAAAGACTTTAACATTTTATTAAATGTTAAAGCAAATTTAAGTTAAAATGGATTCCAAATAACACATAAGACCTAGGAAATCATAAATTAGTTAATAACAGTAATTAATTATTCTATAAACTAATAGGCAGCCATATACATTAATAGAAATATAAAAATTTTTTTGAAAAAAAAGTCTAGATTATTTTTTAGGCTACTGATGAGCACTAACAACTGCTCCCTCAGAAAAAGGGTCATGAAATTGTGTTAAGACACTAAACTGTGAGTTGTGAAATCTGTTTAGATACTTTTCCAGGATCTGTAGATGGGTCAGACAGGTTCATGAATGCCCCAAATGTAAAAACATGGAAGGGTTTCCAAGGACTGGTATTTAGTTATCTTTATCATGATCAAGCCCACAGGAATAAAGGTTTAGATAATTAACAGAACCAATGTCTTACAGAGGAATATGTATCTCTAGATCTATGATTTAACTCAAAATAAACAAACAAAAAAGTCTATGATATAATCACAGTAGTGGATAACTGATGGTATGGCACTCAAGGCTCAGAAGAGTCAAGTTATATATGTTGGATTTGCGGCAGCCAGTTTAAAACTCATCTCCTTTCTCACTCCACCCTTATGAAGGAAGACTGCTGCTTCTTAATAAATCAAAATGGCAGATAATTATCAGGATGAATCAGAGAATGGGATTTACTGGGAGCAGAAGAAACCCTATTGTGGCAAATGTCTATTTCCTCTCTCTTAATATGCATTTGGAGAAGGAAATAGCACTTCACTCCAGTATTCTTGCCTGGAGAATTCCATGGACAAAGGAGCCTGGCAGCCTATATATAGCCCATGGGGTCACAAAGAGTCCAACATGACTGAGCAACTATCACTAATATGCATTTCTTTTCATGGGTCTTGAGGGGTAAGAAAGTGTGGAAGAATGCTTAGCCCTTTGATTTGGTGAACAGTGTGTTGTGAGAGGCATGAGCTTCTCTGTCCTCCCTTCCTGTGACTTCCTTATCCTTCTCTTTCCTGTGACTGACAAGTTAAACTGGGCCTGCAGCCATTATCTCAAACCAAGTGGACCATGGGTGAAACAGTCCAGCTCTTTTCTAGACAGAGAGGAAAACTCATTTCTCTTTACCTCACGCAGTCTAGACTGGACATTCTTTACCACCAAAGCTATGAAACCTGACAAGCGGATTTATAAAAGGGTGTTCAAATAATATAGCTGTAAATCTAAACAAATTTTTCTTTTTATGTATTCCTACCTACTGACTAGCTCTATACAGTCAGCAAAAACAAGACCGGGAGCTGACTGTGGCTCAGATCATGAACTCCTTATTGCCAAATTCAGACTTAAATTGAAGGAAGTAGGGAAAACCACTAGACCATTCAGGTACGACCTAAATCAAATCTCTCAAGACTATACAGTGGAAGTGACAAATAGATTCAAGGGATTGGATCTGATAGACAGAGTGCCTGAAGAACTATGGACGAAGGTTCATGACATTTGACACGAGGCAGTGATAAAGATCATCCCCAAGAAAAAAAAAATGCAAAAAGGCAAAATGGTTGTCTGAGGAGGCCTTACAAATAGCTGTGAAAAGAAGAGAAGTGAAAGGCAAAGGAGAAAAGCAAAGATATACCCATTTGAATGCAGAGTTCCAAAGAATAGCAAGGAGAGATAAGAAAGCATTCCTTAGTGATTAATGCAAAGAAATGGAGGAAAACAATAGAATGGGAAAGACTAGAGATCTCCTCAAGACAATTAGAGCTACCAAGGGAATATTTCATGATACCAAAAGAATATTTTATGCAAAGATGGGCACAATAAAGGACAGAAATGGTATGGACCTAACAGAAGCAGAAGATATTAAGAAGAGGTGGCAAGAATACACAGAAGAATTGTACAAAAAAGATCTTCACGACGAAGATAATCATGATGGTGTGACCACTCATTTAGAACCAGACAGCCTGGAATGCAAAGTCAAGTGGGCCTTAGGAAGCATCACTATGAACAAAATGACTGGAGGTGATGGAATCCCAGTTGAGTTATTTCAAATTCTAAAAGATAATGCTGTGAAAAGTGCTGCATTCAATATGCCAGAAAAATTGGAAAACTCAGCAGTGACCCCAGGACTGGAAAAGGTCAGCTTTCACTCAAATCCTCAAAAAAGGCAATCCCAAAGAATGTTCAAACTACCACACAATTACACTCATCTCACACACTAGCAAAGTAATGCTCAAAATTCTCCAAGCCGGGCTTCAACAGTATGTGAACTGTGAATTTCTAGGTGTTCAAGCTGGATTTAGAAAAGGCAGAGAAACCAGAGATGAAATTGCCAACGTCCGTTGGATCATCAAAAGAGCAAGAGTTCCAAAAAAACATCTACCTCTTCTTTATTGACTATGCCAAAGCCTTTGACTGCGTGGATCACAATAAACTGTGGAAAATTCTTCAAGGGATTGGAATACCAGACCACCTGACCTGCCTCCTGAGAAATCTGTATGCAGGTCAAGAAGCAACAGTCAGAACTGGGCATAGAACCACAGACTGGTTCCAAATCAGGAAAGGAGTATGTCAAGGTTTTATACTGTAACCTTGCTTATTTAACTTATTATATGCAGAGTACACCATGAGAAATGCTGGACTTGATGAAGCACAAGCTGGAATCAAGATTGCCAGGAGAAATATCAATAACCTCAGATATGCAGAAGACACCACCCTTATGGCAGAAAGTGAAGAAGAACTAAAGAGCCTCTTAATGAAGGTGAAAGAGCAGAGTGAAAAAGTTGGCTTAAAACTCAACGTTCAGAAAACTAAGATCACGGCATCTGGTCCTATCACTTCATGGCAAACAGATGGGGTAACAGTGCAAACAGTGGCTGATTTTATTTTCCTGGGCTCCAAAATCACTGCAGATGGTGACTGCAACCATGAAATTAAAAGACGTTTGCTCCTTGGAAGAAAAGTTATGACCAACCTAGATAGCTTATTAAAAAGTAGAGACATTACTTTGCAAAACAAAGGTCTGTCTGGTCAAAGTCATGGTTTTTCCATTAGTTGTGTATGGATGTGATAGTTGTACTATAAAGAAAGCTGAGCGCTGAAGAATTGATGCTTTTGAACTGTGGTGTTGGAGAAGACTCTTGAGAGTCCCTTGGACTGCAAGGAGATCCAACCAGTCCATCCTAAAGGAAATCAGTCCTTAATATTCATTGGAAGGACTGATGTTGAAGCTGAAACTCCAACACTTTGGCCACCTGATGTGAAGAGCTGACTCATTGGAAAAGACCCTAATACTGGGAAAGACTGAAGGCGGGAGAAGGGGACAACAGAGGATGAGATGGTTGGATGGCATCACTGACTCAATGGACATGAGTCTGAGTAAACTGCAGGAGTTAGTGATGGACAGGGAGGCCTGGCGTGCTGCAGTCCACAGGGTGGCAAAGAGTCAGACATGACTGAGTGAACTGAACTGAATCGAACCTACCGACTAAGAGACTACATGGGGCTTGGGGCCAAAGTGCTTGCTAGTAATAAGTGTTCCTTTGCCTGAATTTGTCCCCTATTCATATATCATTTTAAGAAACATATATCATATTTCTTATGATATAAGAAATGATTCATAGATCATTTTAAGGAAAGAAAGAAAAAAAAGCTGGTAAAAGAGCAGTCCTCATTAACAGCTTGATACTTCTGCTTCTATGAATAAATACCTATTGAAACCACTCTGAAATTTAGCATGGAGTGAATTTTCCTTCCACATTCCCTGTATTAGAATTTTAGACAATAGAGCAGAACAAGTATAAATACTACCTCTCTCAATATCATTTCCCAGAACTGCGATTACTTTGAAAGCCAAGGTATTTTCACATATTTTTGTAAGAAAAAAGGGTTCAAAATGTCAAAATCAAAATCCAGAGAAATTATTATGCATGTGGATATAAAAACAGACTTCTGTGGTTAATATGAAACACACCCACAATTGACTTTTGTAGGCTATTAGAAAGTGTCAAAATAAGTTTGCTCTTGGGAAAGCAAAAAGTCTGAGTGCGCTTCTCTAACACATGCACTGATTGATACATTTAGAAATCTTTATTTTAACCCCTGGCCAGTCAAAAGCAAGAAGAAATAGAGTGCCAATTAATACGGAAAATGATACTAATTTGTGGGAAACAATTACCTACAAAATTAATCGTGAGGAATTTAGGGTTTACTCAAAAGCATATTTTCTCTCAAAAAATGAGCTTAAGTCACATGTATACTCATAAAAAAATCATAATTAGTGTTTTAAATCATACTATGTCTACTTTGAAGTAGTTTATTGTTTGCTTCCATTCTTTTTTTAACCAAGTCAACTTCTTGAAAAGATCTTTAGTTTCTAAATAGCTTTAAAATATCCTAGGTATTAGTTTATTCTTAATATAAAAGACACATTGATGGATTTGGAAATTACACTGCCATTTTATGAAATGCCTTACTACAAGAGTTATATGTGGGGGTTAAGGTTTTGAACTCCTTTCTGTGGTTGGTCCCCTGATAAACCCTGACTTGTCAGGGAATCCTACAAGTCACACAGAGGTCAGCGATGTGTCACGAATTATATGTCACCCCTACCTCCACAGACCCAGTTCCAGAATGAATCAAAAAGCATACAGAAAGAACACTAGTTCAGTTTCAGGGTGCCATAACTGATAATTCCAAGTGATTTCCTTTATGCTTAACCATGGGGCAATGACAGAGTTTAATATGTTTTGGAAAACAGAAATGCTGAACAATGAAAATATCGTTCATTTTTGCTCAGCCTTAGCTTTCATACATCACATAACATGAGATTTGCATTTGAGTCTGGAGCCAAATTACCTCTATTGATGTTTCATTATAAAGAGACTCAGAATAAAACAGGATATATGTGAAATGATCTCGTATATATTAATACTTGAAATATACTAGATTGCATCTTTTATTTTCTTGTCAGACACTTCTTTTTTTACACTTGTTTTATAATTTGACAAAGTTCTTTGTAGCAGAGGTACTAGTGCACCATGAGAAACATGTAATATAAGTAAGAATAGTCATCTCACTTCCTCCATTCCTACTTGCAGCTGCTCATGAGACACATAACTTCAGATCATAAACCATTTTAGTTCTTTGTCCTTAAGGAGATAATCAGGCACAATGTCAAATTCTAACTCCTTTCTGGCTTCATTTAAAATAAAGCTTTCTACTAATATTAAGGAAATGAAAGATGATTACTGTGTATCACGCATATTTGGGTGAAAAAAGAAGGAACAAAGAAGATTTGTACCAAGGAAAAAGGAATTTTCAAGGTATTAGAGTTACTGTTTTCTTCTTTTAATATTGACATTCATGGCTTTAAAGCCATACTTTTAATAACAGTAAAGAAAAAGATTTTCATTTAAGAGAGAGGCCATAGGACTGCAAAATTAACTACTAATGGATATTTTTTAAAGATCCACCCTAAATTATCTGATTAAAGCCCTAGTTTATGTCAATTTTCAAATAATTTACATCACTACTTAAAATTCAATATTTGCATGCATGCTTAAATAAAGGTCAGTGTTCACATGGCTTTATTCATATTAGCTCAAAGTTAGAGTGAACCCAAATATTTATCAACTGGTAAATGGATAACAAACATGTGGGGTACCTCTGCAAGGGATACCTCTGGACAGTAAAAAGGAGTGGACTATGACATCACTACAGCACAGATGAATTCAAAACATTCTGCCCAGTGAATGAAGTCAGCTACATGTGAGTTCAAACTATCCTTCCATTTATACTACATTCAGGGTAAGAAAAACTAGAGAGACAAAAAGCAGATCAGTGATTGTCAGGGGCCAGGGTTAGGAAAAGAGAGGGGTCAACTGCAAATAGCCAGGAAGCACTTTTTGTGTTAGTGGAAATGTTTTATATCTTAATTGTATGATGATGACATAATTCTGTACATGTATCAGAAATCAACTAGTGGTATATTTCAGTTCAGTCACTCAGTCACGTCTGACTCTTTGCAACCCCATGGACTGCAGCACGCCAGGCCTCCCTGTCCATCACCAACTCCCAGAGCTTACTCAAACTCATGTCCATTGAGTCAGTGATACCATAGAACCATCTCATCCTCTGTCGTCCCCTTCTCCTCCCGCCTTCAATCTTTCCCAGCACAGGGTCTTTTCCAATGTGTCAGTTCTTTAGATCAGGTGGCCAAAGTATTGGAGTTTCAACTGCAACATCAGTCCTTCCAATGAATATTCAGGACTGATTTCCTTTAGGATGGACTGGTTGGATCTCCTTGCAGTCCAAGGGACTCTCAAGAGTCTTCTCCAACATCACAGTTCAAAAGCATCAATTCTTCGGCGCTCAGGTTTCTTTATAGTTCAACTCTCACATCCATACATGACTACTGGAAAAACCATAGCTTTGACCAGATGGTCCTTTGTTGGCAAAGTAAAAAGTGGCAAATTTAAATTAGGTCAATTATGTTGTGCTATACTTTATTTCAATAAAGCTAATTTTAAAAAAAGGAGAAAATTTCTATCAAGGGGATAATAGACTAGACCATATATCACTGAAAACAAGGTTGAAAAAATTAGTAACAACATGTGTGCACTAGCTCTAAAAAGCAGTTTCTGCTAAAGGTAAAGTAAAACAAGTTAATATGACCACTCTACCACATCCAGGTTGTACAAAACGAGGATAATAATTTTAAATAATTCTTAGGATTAAAAAATTAAATGAAATGTTTAACATGCTTAATAATATGTGTCACATAGCGAGAACCCCCCAAAAATAATTATTTTATTATCACTAAGGCAAATTCTTTAAGCAACTGCTTATAGCATCAACGTCTTTTCAATTAGGCTTCTTAATATTTTATGTTATGTTAGTTCCATCTCTTGCCTCTTAGCCAGGGATCCTTATTTACCTAAATGATCCTGCTGTCTAAGTTTCTGCTATTCTTTATTCATTAATTTACTCAACAAATACTTATTGGTCACTTTCCATGTGCCAGGAGCTTTGCTGATATATCACATACGACATTTTACCTTCATGAGAAGGCACACATTTTAAAAAAGCTTATAATATGTGAGACAGCAAAAGAGATACAGATATAAAGAACAGACTTTTGGACTCTGTGGGAGAAGGAGAGGGTGGGATGATTTGAGGGAATAGCATTTAAACAAGTATATTATCATATGTGAAACAGATGACCAGTCCAGGTTCAATGCATGAGACAAAGTGCTCAGGGATGGTGCACTGGGATGACCCTGAGGGATGAGATGGAGCCAGGGGAAGTGGGAGGATGGTTCAGGATGGGGGACACATGTATACCCATGGCTGATTCATGTCAATGTATGGCAAAAACCACTACAATACTGTAAAGTAATTAGCCTCCAATTAAAATAAATTAATTTTTTAAAATAGTTTATAATAATTAAGTTCAAATCATGAAAAGTGTTACAAAGTGGAAAACTATGGTATTATACTGAATTATAACAAACAGAGATCATATAGATTTGCAGAAGAGGAGAGTGAAAAAGTTGGCTTCAAGCTCAACGTTCAGAAAACTAAGATCATGGCATCTGGTCCCATCACTTCATGGCAAATAGATGGGGAAACGGTGGAAACAGTGTCAGACTTTATTTTTTGGGGTTCCAAAATCACTGCTGATGGTGATTGCAGCCATGAAATTAAAAGACACTTACTCCTTGGAAGGAAGGTTATGACCAACCTAGATATCATATTTAAAAGCAGAGACATTACTCTGCCAACAAAAGTCCGTCTAGGTAAGGCTATGGTTTTTCCAGTGGTCATGTATGGATGTAAGAGTTGGAGGCTAAAGAAAGCTGGGCGCTGCAGAATTGATGCTTTTGAACTGTGGTGTTGGAGAAGACTCTTGAGAGTCCCTTGGACTGCAAGAAGATCCAACCAGCCCTTCCTAAAGGAGATCAATCCTGGGTGTTCATTGGAAGGACTGATGTTGAAGCTGAAACTCCAATACTTTGGCCACCTCATGCGAAGGGTTGACTCATTGGAAAAGACCCTAATGCTGGGAAGGATTGGGGGCGGGAGGAGAAGGGGACGACAGAGCATGAGATGGTTGGATGGCATCACTGACTCGATGGACATGGGTTTGGGTAGACTCCGGGAGTTGGTGATGGACAGGGAGGCCTGGCGTGCTGCAGTTCACGGGGTCACAAAGAGTCGGACATGACTGAACGACTGAACTGAACTGGAGTCTTCTTTAAGAAAAGAATCTGTGAGCTGAGATCTCAAAGATAAAGGAGTTTGAAAGAAAGCATCCTGTGTATAGAGAACAGCAAGGATTCTACCAGAGAAAGTCTGGCCAACGCAAGGAAATGGAAAACAAAACAAAGGAAAACAGGAGTGCTTAGTGGATAAGAGACAAGGCAAAGCTGAAGGTGGTAAGCGTGGAGAGGTTAACACAGCAGATGATGGAGAGGCTGGGGGCCCAAGTTAACTCCATCTTCCAAGTATCGATCTTTTAAAGATAATAGTAATAACATTTATCAAGTGACTTCTATATAACAAACAGTGTTCCAAGTATTTCCAAGAGCTGTCTCAGTAAGTCCTCACAGTAACTCTATATGGTAGGTGTTTACTATCATGCCCATTTGATAACACAGTCAACTAAATTTAAGGAATATGTCTAAGATCACAGATAGGATACAAACATCAAAGGTTAGCATCTCTAGCTTCAGAACCCGCCCACTTAACCACTAGGCAATGTAGTTTCTCCCTGCCTCTCAGATTAAGATCAAAACACATTACAACAGGATCTACTTTATTAATTGAAAGGTTAACCCCCATCTGTTGTGGGAAGGATGGATTATAGAGGGAGAAAAAGTGAGTGAATGGAAAACAAAAATTAACTGAAGAGTCAAAGCCAGCTTCAAGGCACACAAACTGTGCCATTGCACCAGATCCCATACTTAGAAGGGCACTGCCCTGGGCTTAACTCTGCTGTAGCTGTCATGAAATTCTAAATAATTACTGAATCGGGGGCCTTGCATTTTTATTTTGGACTGAACTTCACAAATTACATAGCTAGCCCTAGCAGTAGTCTATGCAAGAGATTCAAATGGCTTAGGTTTTTAGATTAATTCACTCACATTGATGATAAGGGCTCTTAATGCCCTTACCAGTATCCTTCCTTGGGGGCTGGAGAGAATTGCCATTTATTAAGCACTGAGCTAAGTAAGATCCTAGAGCTTTACATATAACATTCAATTAATCCACACAACCACTTTATAAAGTAGATTCTATTATCAGCATTTTGTTAAGTGAGAAAACTCTGGCTCAGAGATGATGAGTAATATGATATAGCTGATAGATGAAAGCTAAGGCTATAATTTCAAACCCATTCTTCTAAACCAAATCTTGTCCCCAAGGCCTTGGTTTCTACTACCCACCCTAGCATGCCCATGCTATCGCCATGCTCAGCCCACTGATTGGGATATCTCACTACTGTTTGGGGCCCATAGTCCAACCTTTTAAGCCTAACCAGTCACTGGAGGTTGCCCTCCCACATAAACCCACTGTCATGCCTCCCCCCTACTAGAGTCTGGACTGAACTGACATTTTCTCAGGTTTTAATAATCTGTGAATTAACAGACATCTTTCACTAACATTTTCCTAGAACAAATACAATAAATCGCCATCCTCCAAATCTGTAACATTTCCTTCAAACCCTGGAATTTGTGTGCTTACTGGATCCAGAGAGTTATGGAATCTCAAGGCTATTGACAACCAGTCTTTGTATTTGTGCATCTTATCTGCCCACTGAAAGTATCTGTGGATGTGACAACTCTGCTTCATTGAATCATAGTCTATCTAAACTCTATGAGAACTGACCCAGAGTGAATCTTATTTTCCATCCCAATTCTCTTTAATATCAGAAAAAGTTTGATGTTTCAGCTGAGCTCGCCTAGTGGAAAGTACAGGAGAAGTATAAGAACCAAATTTGGTCACTGATGGGGAATTTTTAAAGTTTTGTTATGCAATGTAAACATTTTCACAAAACATGAAATACATTCTATTTACTGCCCAAGTTTTGGATTTCAGTCATGTATTAAAATGAGCAAAAATTGTTATCTTCATATTTTCAAAAGCAAATTTTAGTTGTAATAAAGTTACTGATTAATCAGTGCAGTTTTCGTAACAGTTTCTGGTTAATCATGCAAAATCAAAACCAGTGTGGTAGCTGTAATTAAATGGAACAATATTCAATATGTGTTACAATTATTCATGAGAATTTGGTTCTCAAAATCTCCATTTCCATTCTGTTACACGCCTCAAAGGAGAAAATACAATTCTATTACACTCTTTTGAATACTGGATAAGAATAAGACAAAAAAAAAAAAAAAAGTGCTGTCTTTTGCTGAGAGGAACTGAATGATGTATCATGCCCCATTTACTGGGTATTTATTGCTTAGGCCAGACATCCACTGAAATGTGCAACATCCTATTCTTTTCAAGAATGGAAGTTGAATTCTAGAGTAGACCTGATTTGTTCATTGGAAGCAAGATTCAGGTGACTGCTAAAGATATTGTGCCTAATAACATTCAAACTGAGTCCTAAGCCTTCTGCATTTTTCAGAATGAAATTCAACTTGACACTTTTCACTTCCATAAAGTTGACAGTTTCAGTCTGTTGGAAAATTTTCTGGAACTTTGAGTTCCAGCATAGGCATAAATGCCACCTGGATAGTCTCCCAGTAACATTAAGTAGATTGCTTCACCAAAATAGAGGAGACTTTCTTCTCAGTTTCTGGTTTATTTAGCAATTAACATGGAGTAAAAACTTTTCTTTCAGACTAATATCCTTTATTAGTCATCAGTTGGGTTTTTTCAGTTTGCTGTAACAATTCCCCTTCATAACAATGAGTCATGAAGATTCCCACATTCATCTCCACATGCTTGAACTGCTGTTAGAACAGTATGCTAAATAACCATATCAGAATCAATTGGCAACCCGTTTGAACAAAATAGAAAACTACCGGGGGTGGGGGGGAAACAGCAAAAAAGTCAAACTGAACTTATTGAAAAGTGAACAAATTGTGAAGGTGTTTGGAACCTGTACTTGGTGTGATAGAAGATTTATTAGAAAATATTAGAGTCGGCAATCTACATTATTTGCTCCATAAATGATATATCCGCCAAAGATGAAACCTTTATGTAACTGATTAAAAGTGAATAGTCAAGAAGTATAAATTAAAATTCTAAAGATCAATGAAACTATGAGCTGATTCTTTGAAAAGATAAACTGATAAATCTTCAGTCAGATTCATCAAGAAAAAAAGGGAGAGGGCTCAAATTAAAAAAAAATAAATTAGAAATGAAAGAGAAGTTACAATTGACACCACAGAAATACAATGGCTAGTAAGAGATTCCTACAAGCAAATAAAATGGAGAACCTGGAAGAAATGAACAAATTTTTAGAAACGTACAATCTCCCAACACTGAAACCAGGAAGAAATAGAAAATATGAACAGACGAATTACAAGTACTGAAACTCTAATTAAAAAATGCTAAGCTAACTAAAGTCCAGGACCTGGCTTCAGAGGCTAATTCAAACACTTAGAGAAGAATGAACAACTATCCTCTGAAACTACTGAAAACATTGCAGAGAAAGGAACATTCCCAAATGTCTAATATGAGGCCACTGTCACCCTGATACCAAAACCAGATAGAAATACCATCCAAAAAAAGAAGAAAATGACAGGTCAGTATCAGTGATGAACACAGATGAAAAAATCCTCAACAAAATACTAGCAAATTGAATTCAACAATACATTAAAAGGATCATACAGCACGATCACATGGGATTTATCCCAGGAATGCAAAGATTTTTCAGTCTCTACAAATCAATGTGATACACCACATTAACAAAATGAAGAATTAAAAAACATATGATTATCTCAATAGACGCAAAAAAAAAAAACTTTTGACAAAACTCAAAATCCATTTATGATTAAAAAAAAAAAAAACAACTCTCCAGAAATCAGGCATAGAGGGAATATACCTCAATATAATTAATATTATACATGACAAACTCATAGTTAGCATCACACTTAATGGTGAAAAGCTGAAAGCATTTCCTCTAAGATCAGGAACAAAGATAAGAATGTCCACTCTTACCACTTTTATTCAACATATTTTTGGAAGTCCTAGCCATGGCAATCAGAGATGAAAAGAAATAAAAGGAATCCAAATTGGAAAAGTGAAAGTAAAACTTTCACTGTTTGCAGATGACATGGTACTATGCATAGAAAATCCTAAAGATGCTACAGAAAAATACTACAGCATATCAATGAATTTAGTAAATTTTCAGGATAAAAAATTAATACACAGAAATCTCCTGCATTTCTATACACTAACAATGAAAGACCAGAAAGGAAAATTAAGGAAACACTCCCATTTACCATCACGTCCAAAAGACTAACAATACCTAGGAATAAACCTACCTAAAGAAGCAAAGGGCTTCCCTGGTGACTCAGTGGTAAAGAATCTGCCTGCAGATGAAGGAGATAAGTGTTTGATCCCTGGGTGAAGGAAATGAAAACCCACTTTGATATTCGTGCCTGGGAAACACCATGGAAATAGGAGCCTGGCGGGCTACAGTTCATGGGGTTGCAAAAGAGTTTGACACATCTTAGTGAAGGCAATGGCAACCCACTCCAGTACTCTTGCCTGGAAAATCCCATGGATGGAGGAGCCTGATGTGCTGCAGTCCATGGGGTCGCTAAGAGTCAAACACGACTGAACGACTTCACTTTCACTTTTCTCTTGCATGCATTGGAGAGGGAAATGACAACCCACTCCGGTGTTCTTGCCTGGAGAATCCTGGGGATGGGGGAGCCTGGTGGGCTGCCGTCTATGGGGTCGCACAGAGTCGGACATGACTGAAGTGACTTAGCAGCAGCAGCAGCAGCAGTGACTAAAAAAGGAAGCAGTCCTGTACTCAAAACTATGAGGTGAGACGCTAATGAAAGAAATCAAAAAGCACTCAAACAGATGGAAAGATAAGCTATGTTCTTGGATTAGAGGAATAAATAGTGTCAAAATAACTATACAACCTAAGGAAATCTACAGATTCAAGGCAATCGCTATCAATTTTTTTTTTTTGCCATATAAAACAAACAAACAGGGGTGGGGAAAAAAGAAAAACAAACAAACAAACAAAAATTAAAATTTGTATGGAAACACAAAAGAATCTAATTGTTAAAGAAATCTTGAGAAAGAAAAAGAGAGCTGGAGGAATCTGGCTACCTGACTTCAGGCTACACTATGGTATGGTACCCACTCAAAGACAGATTTATAGATCAATGGAACAGAATAGAAAGCCCAGAAATAAACCCACACACCTACCATCAATTTATCTATGACAAAGGAAGGAAGAGTACAATGGAGAAAAGATAGTCTCTTCATCAAGTCGTGGGGGAAAAAAAAGGACAACTATGCATAAAAGTATGAAATTACAACTTCCTCAAACACCGCACACAAAAATTAATTGAAAATGCATTAAAGACCTAAATGTAAGACCTAATACTCGAATTCTTAGAGGAAAACATACGCCAAACATTCTTTTGACATAAATCACAGCAATATCTTCTTGTATCCAAATCCTAGAGCAATGAAAATAAAAGCAATAATAAACAAATGGGAACTAATTAAACTCAAAAGCTTCTACGCAACAAAAGAAACTACAAACCAAGTGCAAAGACAACCCATGGAATGGGAAAAAAATATTTGCAAATGATGGGACTGAGAAGGGATTACTCTCCAAAATATATAGAGAGCTCATGTAGCCTCAGTATCAAACACAAAACTCCAACCAACCCAACCAAATTCTAGGAAGAAGGTCTAAATAGACACTTCTCCAAAGAAGACACAGAGATGGTCAAAAAGTACATGAAAGATGTTCAGCATCACTAATTTTAGAGAAAGGCAAATCAAAATCAGAAAGAGATATCACATCATCTCAAACCAGTCAGAATGACCATCAACGAAAATTCTACAAATAATAAATGCTGGAGAGGTTGTGGAGAAAAGAGAATGCTCCAACACTTTTGGTGGGAATATAAACTGGTAGAGCCAATATGGATAAGAGCATGGAGTCTCCTTAAAAAAAAAAAAACTAAAGATAGAGTTACTATATGATCCAGCGATCCCACTCCTGGGCATACATAAGGGGAAAAATCACATGCACCCCAATGTTCACTGCAGCACTACTTACTATAGTCAATAAATGGAAGCAATCTAAATTTGAATTGACAGATGACTGAATAAAGAAGATGTGGTATGTATGCATATATATGTGTGTGTGTGTGTGCTTGTGTGTATATATATACATATATACATATATATATGTACACATACATGCCACAATGGAATATTCAGTTCAGTTCAGTTGCTCAGTCGTGTCCGACTCTTTGCGACCCCAGGAATTGCAGCACGCCAGGCCTCTCTGTCCATCACCAACTCCCGGAGTTTACCCAAACCCATGTCCATCGAGTTGGTGATGCCATCCAACCATCTCATCTTCTGTTGTCCCCTTCTCCTCCTGCTCCCAATCCTTCCCAGCATTAGGGTCTTTTCCAATGAGTCAACTCTTCGCATGAGGTGGCCAAAGTATTGGCATTTGAGCTTCAACATCAGTCCGTCCAATGAACATCCAGGACTGATCTCCTTGCAGTCTGAGGGACTCTCAAGAGTCTTCTCCAACACCACAGTTCAAAAGCATCAATTCTGCGGCGCTCAGCTTTCTTCACCGTCCAACGCTCACATCCATACATGACCATTGGAAAAACCGTAGCCTTGACTAGATGGACCTTTGTTGGCAGTAATGTCTCTGCTTTTAAATATGCTATCTACGTTGGTCATAACCTTCCTTCCAAGGAGTAAGCGTCTTTTAATTTCATGGCTGCAATCACCATCAGCAGTGATTTTGGACGCCCCCCCCACCCAGAAAAAGGAGTGGTGGCTGCATGGGCACAGGAGGGCCGAGAGGAGTTACTCCACATTCAAGGTCAGGAGGGGCTGTCGTGAGTAGATATCCCTTGTCCAAGGTAAGGATCAACAGCTGCACTTTGCTGAAGCAACTGTGAAGAGATACCCCACGTCCAAGGTAAGAAAAACCCAAGTAAGACAGTAAGTGTTGCGAGAGGGCATCAGAGGGCAGACACACTGAACCTATAATCACAGAAAACTAGCCAATCTGATCACAGGGACCACAGCCTTGTCTAACGTGATGAAACTAAGCCATGCCATGTGGGGCCACCCAAGATGGACGGGTCATGGTGGAGAGGTCTGACAGAATGTGGTCCACTGGAGAAGAGCATGGCAAACCACTTCAGTATTCTTGCCTTGAGAACCCCATGAACAGTATGAAAAGGCAAAAAGATAGGACGCTGAAAGAGGAACTCCCCAGGTCGGTAGGTGCCCAATATGCTACTGGAGATCAGTGGAGAAATAACTCCAGAAAGAAGGATGGGATGGAGCCAAAGCAAAAACAATACCCAGCTGTGGATGGGACTGGTGACGGAAGCAAAGTTTGATGCTGTAAAGAGCAATATTGCATAGGAACCTGGAATGTTAGGTCCAGGAATCAAGGCAAATTGGAAGTGGTCAAACAGGAGAAGGCAAGAGTGAACCTCGACATTCTAGGAATCAGCGAACTAAGATGGACTGGAATGGGTGAATGTAACTCAGATGACCATTATATCTACTACTGTGGGCAGGAATCCCTTAGAAGAAATGGAGTAGCCATCATGGTCAACAAAAGAGTCCAGAATGCAGTACTTGGATACAATCTCAAAAACGGCAGCATGATCTCTGTTCATTTCCAAGGCAAACCATTCAATATCACGGTAATTCAAGTCTATGCCCCAACCAGTAACGCTGAAGAAGCTGAACTTGAACGGTTCTATGAAGACCTATAAGACCTTTTAGAAGTGGAATATCACTCTGCCATAAAAAGAAAGAAATAATGCTATTCGCATTAACATGGATGGACCGAGACATTATCATACAAAGTAAAGTCAGCCAGAAAAACATCACTTATGTATGGACTCTAAAAAAAATGGTAAAAATGAAGTTATTTTCACAACAGAAACAGACTCACAGAAAAAAAACTTCTGGTTACTAAAAGGAAAAACTGGAAAGATGGAATAAATTAGGAGTTTGGGGTTAAACATACACACTACTATACATAGAATTCCAAATAATAGCAAGGATAGATAAGAAAGCCTTCCTAAGTGATTAATGCAAAGAAATAGAGGAAAAAAACAGAATGGGAAACACTATAGATCTCTTCAAGAAAATAAAAGATACCAAGGGAACATTTCATGCAAGAATGGGCACAATAAAGGACATAAATGGTATGGACCTAGCAGAAGCAGAAGATATTAAGAGGTGGCAAGAATACACAGAAGAACTGTACAAAAAAGATCTTCACGACCCAGATAATCACGATGGTGTGATCACTCACCTAGAGCCAGACATCCTGGAGTGTGAAGTCAAGTGGGCCTTAGAAAGCCTCACTACAAACAAAGCTACTGGAGGCGATGGAATCCCAGTTGAGCTACTTCAAATCCTAAAAGATGATGCTGTGAAAGTGCTGCACTGAATATGCCAGCAAATCTGGAAAACTCAGCAGTGGCCACAGGACTGGAAAAGGTCAATTTTCATTCCTATCCCAAAGAAGGGCAATGCGAAAGAATGCTCAAACTACCGCACAATTGCACTCGTTTCACACGCTAGCAAAGTAATGCTCAAAATTCTCCACGCCAGGCTTCAACAGTACGTGAACTGTGAACTTCCAGATGTACAAGCTGGATTTAGAAAAGGCAGAGGAACAAATTGCCAACATCTTTTGAATCATAGAAAAAGCAAGAGAATTCCAGAAAAACATCTACTACTGTTTCACTGACTACCCTAAAGCCTTTGACTGCATGAATCACAAGAGACTGTGGAAAATTCTTAAAGAGATGGGAATACCAGACCACCTTGCCTTTCTCCTGAGAAAACTGTATGCAGTCGAGAAGCAACAGTTAGAATTGGACATGGAGCAAAGGACTTGGTCAAAATTGGGAAAGGAGTACATTGAGGCTGTATATTGTCACTCTGCTTGCTTAACTTATAATGCAGAGTACATCATGCCAAATGCCAGGCTGGATGAAGTACAAGTTGGAACCAAGATTTCTGGGAGAAATATCAATAATCTCAGATATACAGATGACAACACCTCATGGCAGAAAGTGAAGAGGAACTAAAGAGCCTCATGATGAAAGTGAAAGAGGAGAGTGAATGAGCCAGCTAAAACTCAACATTCAAAAAGTTAAGATCATGGCATCTGGTCCCATCACTTCATGGCAAATAGATGGGGAAACAATGGAAACAGGAGAGACTTTATTTTCTTGGGCTCCAAAATCACTTCAGATGGTGACTACAGCCATGAAATTAAAAGACACTTGCTTCTTAGAAGAAAAACTATGACCAATCTAGACAGCATATTAAAAAGCAGAGATATTACTTTGCCAACAAAAGTCTGTCTAGTCAAAACTATAGTTTTTCCAGTAGTCATGTATGGATGTGAGAGTTGGACCAAAAAGAAAGCTTAGTGCAGAAGAATTGATGCTTTTGAACTGTCATGTTGGACAAGACTTTTAAGAGTCCCTTGGACTACAAGGAGATCAAACCTGTGAATACTAAAGGAAATTAATCCTGAATGTTCATTGCAAGGACTGATGCTAAAGCTGAAACTCCAATACTTTGGCCATCTGATGTGAAGACGTGACTCATTAGAAAAGACCCTGATGCTGGGAAAGATTGAGAGCAGGAGAAGCGGATGACAGAGGATGAGATGGTTGGATGGCATCACCAACTCAATGGACATGAGTTTGAGCAACCCCAGGAGATGGTGATTGACAGAGAACCCTGGTGAGCTGTAGTTCACAGGTTCACAAAGAGTCGGACATGACTGAGCAACTGAACAACAATACATACAATAATCAACAAGGACCTATGGAATAGCACAAGGAACTCTACTGAATGCTCCATGATAACTTATATGGGCAAAGAGTCTGAAAAAATACATATATACATATATTTATAACTGAATCACTTTGCTGTACACTAGAAACATAACATAACATTATAAGTCAACTTACTCCAAAACAAAATAAAAATCTTTTAAAATAAAATAAAATTCTAAGTACAGCTTATAACTAGGGTAATCATATAATTTATTATCTAAAGAGACATTTTTTAAAGTAAAATGAGGGCTTAATTATTACATTGATGACAGCAGGAATAAAATATAATTCTCATGAGGAAAACAGGAATATACAATTTAATCATAGATGACTTTTACCTTCAGTGCATATCCAATTTAAAGAAGACAACTTACAAACTACAAAACATGGTGGACAAGCATACAGAATACTGGATAATTTAAATCCATTAAACATAAAATTGTATATAAGCAACACATGTATTCTGTTCTTAGAAGCAGAACTATGAGCCACAGTGGTAGTTTGGAAAAAACGAAAAAAACACCATTAAGCACATAGTCTTTAACTAAAACGAAGGCCCAGAAAAAGAAAGTCAGATAGAGGAGCATCTAGGAAACATGGCACAAGAGAAACATCTGAAAAGCCTGAGAAGATTTAACCAGGAAAGAGAATATTTAGCAGTGGGTCATGTATTTGTAAATCGTTTGAGGACTGTCATGAACAAGAAAATTATATGCATTTTCTGTGCCACGAGAGGTCAGAGCTAAGATTTAATGCTGGGAAAAAAAAGGGGAAATAGGTCTTTAGTTCAACAAAAGAGATCATTTTTGAACAGCGGAGAGTGTTCAACTCACTTGAGTAATCTCCCCAGTACTAGCAGCACACAGGTACAACGTGGACAGTTATTTCTCGGGCACTTTGATAAATAGTTAATGAGCAAAATCCTATCTGAAAATCACAACATCCCTATAGGTTGGTCACGATTATAATCATCTGTTTTATAAATGAGGAAACTGTATCACATCCAAAGACACAGATCTAATATATATAATGCAGAATTGAACTAAATTTGATTTCTACATTTCCTTCTATAGTGAAGAAGGAAGTTATTTTCAAGCCCTGATTGAAACTGCCTTAAATAACTAAAGCAGGCATCTTGAATAAGAAGTTCAGAAAACAGCATAACTATAGGTATGCTGCTTGGGTTTCTCTCATTATCTTGACTCTGACCTTATCCCAGTGCTGTCTTCATCCACACGTTGTTTGCAAGACATTGCGCTAACGTCAATCATCACATGTAGAAGTAAGAGCACGCAGAAGCAGAGAAGAAATCTTCTCTTGTGGAGCACATTCTTACACACGAAAAATATTTTTCTGTATCTAGCAGATCTCCTTCCACATGTCATTGGCCGTATTGCCACTAATACATCACTGGCAAGAATGATTGCATTTCACTAAGTAGAAATCAGCCTTGATCCAAACGAGAAAGACATGGGCACAAATGAAACATTTCTGGCAATAAGGTGAAGAGAGTTCAGTGTTAACAGGCATTAATAGGATATGTAACAGACCTACAATCTTACTACTCAAAGTATCTATAGCACCTGGGAGCTTGGTTAGAAATACAGAACTCCAAGCCCCACCCCAGAGCCACTGAATAAAAATTCTGTGCTTAGGAATGTGACTTCTGTTTACATTAAAATTTGAGAAGGTCTTCCCCATTGTGTCTACCACAGGCAATTCCAGATTACTTAATCTTACCAAAACATCCTATAAAACAGTAAAATCACAATGACAGAACTAAGTGTAAATTTGGGTTCTGGGTACGAACTGTAGAGTAAAAAATCCTCTTCTTAGAACTCAGATCAAGTATGTGGGTACTGGCTATTTTGTCTTTTTATATTAATACATGATGGTCATAATCAGACTAGTTACACCAAAGGTCTTCATGAAGACTAGGCATATATGGATGTGCTGATATGCATATATTTTCATCTTTTGTTGGTGTGAACCACCAGATTGCTCTTTGAAACAGTCATGCAATCACAAGTATGTCTGGCAATTCCACAGCCTCTTTCATCTGGATATTGATCAAATGTTTTATAGATAATTGGCCCTTGGGGGGAAGATGGAAGACAGTGGTGATTTGTAAATTTGTATTTGAGGTTGGCTTACTGGAATATTACCATAATTTTGAGATAGCTAATATGCAAAAGACAACATGGCTCTGTGGAGCCTTTTATGGATGGCACAGTAATTAACTGGTTGCATCATGGCCAAAGGTTATTATCTGAGCAGCTGCTTCTTTATAGAATCCATTTAATCTGTAACCAAAGAGTTATTATGAAAGGAAAATAAAAAAAATGTTTGTTTACTTGTGATAGTGTTGGCCCTTTTCAATTAGGAATTTACTGTATGCCCTGTATGCCTTTCCTGTATAGGCCTTCTGCAACTCTGCCTAAGAGTGGAAGCAGTAGTTCAATCAGGTGGTTAAAATGTAAGGACAGAAGGCTATATTCTATTTAGAGTTCATTTCTCACCATGAGGGTTTCCCTGATAGCTCAGTTGGTAAAGAATTCGCCTGCAAAGCAGGAGACCCTGGTTCGATTCCTGGGTAGGGAAGATCCACTGGAGAAGGGATAGGCTACCCACTCCTGTATTCTGGCCTGGAAATTTCTACGGACTATATGGGGTCGCAAAGAGTCGCACACGACTGAGCAACTATACCTTTCACTTTTTCTCACCATGAATACTGGATCCCTGTATCTTTGGGGGGACATAGAAAACTACAGATTTCTCTGATTTAATAAGTACACTGCAGTTTCAATAATATCACCTCATCATTTCAAAGTCTTTCTTCTGATCTGGCACTTCAGCTGTATCTTCAGGAGGCCATTTCATCATTCTTCGGGCCTGGTTGCTTCTGAGTAATATGTGATTCCTCCAGTGGATTCCATGGCCACTGCTAATCTCCTTCAGTGTTAAGCAGGTCCCTTCGTTGGATGCTGTAATGTGTGATATTCCACGTGTATGTAGAAGAGGCACTACAAACTATCAGACAGTAATGCTGGCTGAGGTTACACAGACAGAAAAGGCACTTACATACCAGAAATAGCTTTCTTTCTCTGTAAGGATGAAATACTGACACTTCTAGGATGGAAGAGGTCCAAAGTGGTCAGTCCTACCAAGTGCACAGTTGGTTTCCTCAAGGAATCTACCATATTGGATGCTCAAAGATTTTCTCTATTATAGACAAGTTGATATTTCAAGGAAGCAAGACCAAGATCGGCCTCTGTAAGTGGGAGAAAATGCTGTGAAGTCTTTACATAGCTTTTGTCTCTGCCACTTTACCTGTGTTACTCATATGCCTATCATGGCAGCTCTGGGGTAGCCAACGGCAAAATCTGGTTTATGTCAATTGGTTGAGTTATTCAATTTGTCTATTATGCTTTGTTGTGGCGAGTATTGTGTAACACAGAAACCTCTACAATTTGTGCCCACTTTTTCATGTCTATCCACATTGCAGATCTGCTCAGAACTGATCTTCCAATTCTTCATGTTTCAGGCCACTGCTAGAAGTTAAGGTTATTGTCCACTGCCAAGAATCCTAACTATTCTCATAACGCCCTTTTCCCATAAAGCATATAAACGGGTACACTGCTTATGGCACCGTTCACTAGGAAAACTTTTTCTCCCCACTATTGTCTTTCAGTATCATTCCTGAATGTGGCTGTAATGTAGCCAACATTTATTCTTGGCTTGCTCCCAGGAACTTAGTTGACCTACTCATAAACCATTTTCATGCTTTTCTCTATTCTTACAGTTGATCATATAGAATTATCCATGTGCTCAGTCACTCAATCATGTCCAACACTTTGAGACCCTGTGGACTGTAGCCCACCAGGCCCCTCTGTATATGGGACTTTTCAAGTGAGAATACTGGAGCAGTTTGCCATTTCCTACTCCATATGGGAATCTCCCGTATGTTACAGGTAGAAGCAAGGTGAGGAACACCATTAGTAGGTGACATGTGGACCTGCTCATGACCTCTGATCCTTTGGAAGTTTAATCCTAGTTGTAACCATTTTGATCTTACAATGGACTGACTGAAGCTTGGCCCATCCAACTATACAGCTTAGTGAGTCCAATGGATGAGAAAAGAAAGCATATAGCAAGTCAGTGTTGACAGAGCATGCACCCAAGATATTATTAATCTGTTCAAGAAGTAACACCATATTTGACCCAGTGGCTATGATAGGATCTAGTACTTTTTTAAAGTCTGTGGTGGTCTCCAGTCATTCTTCAGTGTCCATCAGATTCCAAAGGTATCAGACTGGCTAATTAAACAGTGATGTAATAGTAGTGACCACTACTCAGCATTGTTTAGGTCTTTAGTTGCAGAATTAATCACTACTATTCTCTCTGGGATTTCATATTGTTTTCTATGGAAGGCAGTTTCAGAGATTTCCATTTGGTTTTCTCCATAGTGATAGCTCTTTCTTCACACATTAGGGACAGAAGGGTTAATCCACTTGCCAAATATACCAATGTTTACTATGTCCTTGGGGATTGGAGAAATGACCACAGGATGGGTCTGTAGACCCAGTGTACTCAATGCGAGCCAGAACTCCCCTGATTCCCTGACCCCCAAATGCCTCTGTTCCAACAAGGCAACTAGGATGATGGCTGTGTCTGCAGATATCAATGTCAACTCAATCTGTGCTCAGTAGTCGAATGAGGTCTGCATTTAGCTCCTTTCTCTTATGGTGTGTTCATGTGAGTAAATGGCTGTAGATCTTTGAAAAAAGTTGGGGAAATCATTAGAACATATACTTGACATAATGTTGTAAAGCCCTTCCTCCCCAAAGGGTTCTTAGTGCAAAAACTGTTTTGGATTGGAAAACTTGAGCATATTTTTTTTATTTAGGAGGCCACTTTCCATGTTCTGCTCCAATATTCATGCAGATCCCCTGGAGAAGGAAACGGCAATCCACTCCAGTATTCTTGCCTGGAAAATCTCATGGATGGAGGAACCTGAGGGGCTACAGTCCATGGAATTACAGAGTTGGACATGACTGAGTGACTTCACTTTTCTTTCTTTCATGACTTTTTAAAAAATTATATTTGTTCAGCAGCACCTCAGACACTATGGCCTGTTGAGATATTATTATCTATTAAACATTTCACAACTCCTGGCTAGTAAAGTCCCTTAGTTATTCCTATCTTACCAGCTACTATGTTTACTGTGATCTCCTGGCTTACAGAAGTGAAGCCCTGCTACCTGTCCATTCTTACTTTAAGGCCACATCAACCCATGAATAATAATGAGTCCAATTCAATGACCACATCTTCTATCATCTGTCTTGGCATGCCATCAAACCTCTTAGTGATGTTAGTACCCTTCCCACCACACATTAGTAGTAGCCTTGAGAATCACATGCTCAAGAACACGAAACATCATTCTGTAATGGATCCTCTAGACTTACATAATATTTCCAATCCAATATATCTACCTTTTCTGCCTCTTTATTCCTTCCTCTACTATTTTCCAGGGCAACTCAGGCATTTCTACTTCACTCGTAGTGAGCCACTGTTTATTCTAGGTATCTAAGAGCTAACCCTATGGTAAGCTTGCCCCCTTTCCTGGGATTCTTGTGAGAACATTAAATACTAAGTCCCAAGAGAATGTGCTTAAAAACAATAGTTCTTGTTCATCCAGACTTACATTCTTGCCCCTTGATCAAACATCCTCAAAATCTGACTCCAGTATTAATATCTTGGCTCCTGCTGGCATATGCAAACTAGTTCTTGTAATTTCTTTAGGTTGAAAGACTCTTTTCTTCCTTAGAAAGCTCAGCAGATCCTTAGCCAGGTTATGTTAGGATTTAACCCTAATTACCACATTCAGAACCAGGATAAAAAAAGTGGAGGCAACTCTTGAGGGAGATACATTCTGTCTTAGTTGGAAGAGACTTCTGCAGTTTTCAAATTTTCAAAGTTTCAGTTTTTCAAATGCATCATCATAGCTGCCACAGCAGTTCCTTCCACTGTGACATTTTCCTAGGCCATTACTAGGAAGTCCTTATTTATTGAGTTAAACCATCTATCTGTGCCCCATCCAATGAGTAGGGTGGCATCCTCTTCACCTGCCAGTTAGTAGGTGAGACAGCCCCACATCCCCATCTTACTACTTGTTTTCTCTGACTACTTGGTACCACATATGCTCATTGTTGTGAAACAAAATGGCCAGGCAGCTGGTGAGAGCTGTTAGACAAAGATGTGTGACTCTAAGTGAAGGAAAGGAGAGAGAAGTCTGGGTGACTGCTGAGCAGCTTGAAGAAAATTTGATAAAACCATTTAGGAGGCCTTAAGCCAAAGTCAAAGGCTTCCCTCATGGCTCAGATGGTAATGACGCTGCCTGCAATGCAGAAGACCTGGGTTCGATCCATGGGTCAGGAAGATTCCCTGGAGAAGGGAATGGCAACCTACTCCAGTATTCTTGCCTAGAAAATTCCATGGACAGAGGAGCTTGGTGGGCTACAGTCCAGGGGTCACAAAAAGTTGGGCATGACTGAGCAACTGACACAAACCAAAGTCAGCAGTCAATAAACTCCCTTGAATGTCATGAATGGGCCTGCCTTTGCCCAGCCACACTCAATCCCTCTCTGGGAACATGCTTTTGGAAACATGCCCTTGACCAGAACACAGAGATGAATTTCAGACTAGAGCACCTGGGTTCAGGGTCAATGTCATGGGCATGTACCGTGACAGTCACTCAGGGCCCTGCACTTGGCAAAAATCTGCCCTTGTTAAAGTGCTCAGCTGTTGTCTTGACATTCCGAATAATTTCATCTTTGAACTTGTGTTTTGTAAGGGACCATGGGACCATGCTGCATGTACACTAAAAGAGGAAACATAGGCAATAAGTTTGTCTGCCATTCCCTGCTCCCCATTTACATATAGGGCTCACAGTATCCCAGAGCACATGTTTCTAGTAACTCCTGATGTGTTTAAGCCAGACTCAAAGTCAGTCCAAGGTAAGTTTGTTATATCTATGACAGTCAGCATAGTTACTGACATGCCACCAGAACTCACTTCAAATCAGACAGGAGAAACACAGCATCGCTTACCTGACTATTCTGTATTCAACAATTACTGATACTGAAAATGATGGCATAGAAAGAAAAGGGAAAAAAAATAGAGCAACTCATAGCTCCTGTTCCTTTCAGTCTTTCCTTGAATAAGTAAGCTGAAGGTAGAGAATGTTGGTAGGATGTGTGTGTATCATAAAGTGAAATGAAAACACTCAAGCTACTTATGTGCAGCTTCCATTTTTCTGGTGATACAAAATACATATGCATGTACAAGCTACAAAACACAAAGTGAACAACTCAGTGATCCTGCATGAACAAAACATCCTTATATTTACATTTAAAATTGGCATTACACAGCATAAAGATAAATGGTGAAATTCAAGATAGTAATTTAAAATTTTAACATTTCTTTACTTAGAACAACATGAAGTATCAAATTAAAAAAAAAAAAAAAACTGGAGTCAAGAGGAAGATTAAAGAATAAGAAAGAAAACAGATTTATATTTTAGTACCTTTCATGACACTTTGCCTTTTGAACAGTGGGCTTCACATTTGTGTTTTAAAACAGGTCTTGCAAAAAATATAGCCAGCCCTTCTAGAGGCCTTTGGTCAATTATGGTCCCTATAGTTGGAGATATGCAGATTGCACTGTCATAGCTGTCAACTGGGTTTCGATGTACAGAAAAGCCACGATGCAAACCTAAGACACTTGAATCGCTATTATTTATTGACTTCACCAACTCACTTGTATTCTCAGTAAAGCTGTCCCCCTCTGTTTTTCTATCAAAATATGTTTAAACCTCCTAGGGGGTACTCTTCATACGTTCTACATCCTTAATCAGCATAAGTGAAAGATGGTGATGATCACGTGTATAAGTCATACCTGAAAAGGGAGTCCACTCTGTCCTTGCATCCAAGTATAGCCCACCTGCTCAGGAGACTGTGTTGCATTTCTCTTAGAGTATATGCTTAAATGTTGGGCTTTGTAGTCAGATGGCTTAGGTTACAATTCTGATTACATAATGTGACCTGATATTTTTCAGAGGCTCGGGAAGTTTAATTTTCTTCATCTATAAAATAAAGCTATCATTCAGATTCATCAAGAAAAACAGGGAAAATGTTGATTCGATAAAATTAGAAATGAAAAAGAAGTTACAGTTCACACCCCAGAAATACAAAGGATCATAAGATACTACTACAGGCAACTCAACAAAATATTGGAAAGTAAATCCAAAAATGGACAAATTAGAAGACCACTCAGGTGCTGATCCTTGGAATATGGAATCTGAACAGAATAAAACAAAGTCCATGTTGCTTCAGTCTCCTCACCTTAGCCATGATCCTAACAATAAACATATTATCATTTGGTCTTTCAGAAATGCACCCTTCTCTCTCATTTGGCATCTCTTCACTTTACAAGTGCCTCCATTTTACTGCAGTCTAAATCTTATTAGCATGTCCAAAAACTTTCATAGGTTAGTAGTTTCAATAGTTCTTCCTTGTTGCAGTGTTAGCCCTAACTAAAACTTGGGTTGAGCTGGAATTTTGTCAGCAAACAAAAACAAAATAATGATCCTGGTCAATTTAATCAAGGCCCAAGGACATTGCTGAGAGTTCTAGTTTGGCACATTGTAAACACAGTGAAAGTGAAAGTCATTCAGTTGCGTCTGACTCTTTGCGATCCATAGAATTTTCCAGGCCAGAATACTGGAGCAGGTAGTCATTCCCTTCTCCAGGGGATCTTCCCAACCCAGGGATCAAATCTAGGTCTCCTGCATTGCAGGTGGATTCTTTACTAGCTGAGCCACTAGGGAAGGCTGGCACGTTGTAAACACAGTACAAATATATTTTGAAAGAATAAATAGGGGAAGGGAAGAGGAGGGAGGAAAAAATAGAAAATATGAACAGACCAATCACAAGTACAGACCAATCTCTGTACAAAGTAAATAAAAGAGACAAAGATAACAGAAGAAAAGGTGAAAAGAGTTGCTAAAAATTAGGTAGGAACTATTTTATCACCTGAAAGTTCAAACTTCTTTTAAAACTATCTGATGAATTCTCTCCAACCTCCTTTTTCCATATTTTACCCAAAATTGCAGGCAAAAACATATGGAATGAGTGCTATAATACTTGTGATATTCTGCCTACACTTTATTATTCTTCTTAATACTATTCAAAAACACCCAGGAACAAGGAAAGACAGTTTTAAGGTCTAACTAGCTGTGCTACTGATCAATACAATACTTTTGAATCATGGTTCTTCAGTGAATTAAAGTGAGTGTCTCAGAAATTATTGAGTATTTTCAAAAGGAAAACATCAACAATACCTTTCCCAACAGCCAATTCCCTCACTCCAACCAATTATATTGGGGGAAAAATATATATGTACACACACACCAGAGGAAATAGTACAGAGACTGCAGTGTTTTGCATGTTAGGCAAAAATGCAGCTAGAAGGGCAATTTAGCAAGAACTGAACTATCACAAGAGTCATTCGCAATATCAGTGGAATAAACAGCCATGGAGAATAGTAATTTAGAACAAATAATAAAATATCTTTTTAAATGTAAGAATGAGTAATCCTTCTTTATTTTTCTTCAGTGCTGAAAAGCATTAAATGTTGGAGGAAGTAATCTATTGACCAATTAGTTGAATTTTTTCCACTTTCTTATGACTTTTAAAGATCTGTAAATTGTCTTAAAAGTGGTAAGAGACAAATATTAAAAGAGAAGATACAGAGATTTGAGCTCATCAGACAAATGTAATGGCTAAGAAAATAGATAAAAGCTGTTTTTTTTTTTTCCTTTTCTAAGGGAGTAATAAATAAATCTATAATATACCACAGTATTCCTGGCTTTTAATTAATTAATGGAAGCTATTTTTCATTGGGAAGATTTGATGCTTCTCCCACTTTCCCACAGTTTTGTTAATTATCTAGGCCATTTTAAGGGGTGTGAGTGTGTGTGTGTTTTCCTACTCTGGTCACAGAGTTGGACTTACTCAGCTTATAAAATGTCTTATTTTCATTAATTTCTTATCATTTTAATTTGGATGTTGACTCTAGGCACTTAATTACTTTTTTCAAATGACTCATTATTTTTAAAAATTTCACTTGACTTTTTCTGTTTCTTGAAAAACAACTAAATCAGATTTTAAAAAAAGAAAAAGGAATTTTATACTTAATGATAAGTTTAAACAGCAATTAAGAAAAAAAATCCATATAGAGTTTTTACTTTTATAAGTCATACAACTGCAGATTTTGACAATGGTTAACAGGATCACAAGTAATGTAAACTGTTTTTTTAAAAAATGTGTTCTCCCAAAATTCATATATTGAAATCCTAATGCTTAATACCTCATAATGTGAGTTTATTTGGAGATAAGGTCTTTAAAGAGTTAAGTTAAAAGGAGGTCATCAGAGTGGGCCCTAATTTAATTAGTGCCTTTTTATAAGAAGAAGAGATTAGGATATAGACACACACAGAAGATCAGTAAAGACACAGGAAATGAGAAGACAGTCATCTACAAACCAGGGATAGAGACCTCAGAAGAAATCAATCATGCTAACACCTTGATCTCAGATTTCTAGCCTCTGAAAAGGTGAGAAATAATATTTTGTTGCTTAAGTCACCCAGTCAGTGGTGCTTTGTTATGGTAGCCCTAGAAGACTAGCACAGACTCCTGTCCTGATAGCCACCACGGGTAAGGATGAGGAGATGTCATAGACACCACGGGTAAGGATGAGGAGATGTCATAGAAACCAGAAACAACTGTGTGTTCTGTACAATAGCTAGATATAGACTTTATGCTGAGAAAAGTTGCACTGTGACTTTTCTGGATAGGGAAGTCTAGTATATAATTTTGTTTCTATGTAAGAGTCTGAAACTAAAGCTATTCATTGGGTCCAGGTGGCTCAGTGGTAAAGAATGTGCCCACCAATGCAGGAGATGCAGGTTCAATCTCTGGGTCAGGAAGATCCCCTGGAAAAGGAAATGGCAATTTGCTCCAGTATTCTTGCCTGAAAAATTCCATGGACTGAGGAGACTGGTGGGCAGTTCATGGGGTCATAAAGAGTTGGACGTAACTGAGCACGCACATGCAGCTCTTGAACCCATAATTATTGGAGCGTCCCATGTCACAGCCTTACCACTTGCCCTCTCTAATAACTCATGTGTTGTGCTACAACCATCAGTAAGTTTTATTTCTGTAGGAGTAGAAGGCAGCAAGATTCTTATCAACCCCCTAAGTGGCATCCTCAAGGGTCTTCAGCAAGAAGAACAAACGTCCCATGAGGAAGACTTTGATTACTTTCCTCACATTTAATTGTAAAGGCTCTGAGATATCCTGATAACTTCAAAGTATAATTTCCCTGAGTAGTTGGTCCTAATTCAAGAGCCTCAATCTTTACAGTAACTTTGAACATCATTATATTCAGGACTTAGGACAATATTTAGTTTAGGAGCTTTTACATGAGATCATTATTTACTGCTTGGAACTTAAGAGAAAATCATAGTGTTATACAAATTTATTGTTATACATTTTGAATGACAATAAAAATTGCATTGCACCTAAAATAATGTTTCAATAGAGGTACGATGAAATACTAGTGCAGTTAGGGATGGCATAGGTCCAGGAAAGAAGGGAATAGGATGCTGGAAAAAAATCAATTGGCAACAAACAGGATTTTTTTTTTTTAAGTTACTACTGAAGCCCTGTAGAGAGCAAGTATATTGTATAGATTTTGTCAAATAGTTCTGTGATACTCCAAATGAACAGGAAAAAACTGAACTTTAAAAATGCCTTTGCTTGGCTAACAGAGAACCTGGAACCATTTGTCTCACGTCTGTAAGACAGTGTGGTCAGCGGGACAGAGGCAATACATGCCCCTTGGGAACTAACAGCAACAAATGTGAAGCCTGAAACCAACAGGCTGTAACTCACAAGTGTCCAAACCCTGCCCTCAGATACTCCTGGGCAGCTCCCACTGGGGCTTTAGCTGGGGAGTCAATTGAATTTCAGTGCCTGAAAGGAACCCTTGGCCTTCTGGGAGCAACTATTCTCTACTGAAATATGGGCAAGGAGTAGTAGGTAATCATCAGACACTAACAGTAGTCATCTGGATGAAAAATACAATTGTTCTCTCTCTCTTTCTTTCTGTCTCTCTCTCTTACAATCAGTTTGAGGCCCAGGAAAACATACCAGAGGTAACTAAACTACAACAACATATTCAGACTCTACTTCATATTAATTAAACATCATATATCCTGCAAATGAGCTTCGTTTATGATTCCAGTCAGTGATGGGAATCTTACTAAGACAGCGCTCTCACTCTGTAAGAATCTGAGCCCTCTGACCCTTGCTACCCAGGAGAAAGGGACGTACATATGTAAGAGACCATGATTACACAATGAATTATTGAGGAGAGAAGTCTCTTCAAAGATAATCATGACAAATGAAACAGTTTCTATGGCTGCATGGCTAGAAGCAGTAGAGGAAAATTCCATACATATGGGAATTCTTAAAAACAAGGGGGGGATGGTGAACTCTTCATTATTTAAGTCCATCAGGTAACATTTATGATAACCCACAATCTCCACATTTCTGTGCCAAAATAGACCCTGGGAAAATATAGTAAAACTAGAAGACATAGCCTTGGTATGTAAATCTCAATGAAAAACACAAATTAAATCACAAATATAGATCTCCATTCCTATGCATGAAAGGATCCTAGAACAAAGGAGCGTAGGCATGAGACTGTCAACATGGACAGGTGCGAAGCAAGATAAGTTTTTTAATCAAACAGCTCTTAAGAGTGGGATATAACTCAGAGGAGAGAAAGCAAACTGGTACCCTGGGAAAAAAAATTAGCATGGAGAGAGATACTCCAAAGTCACGGGCAATTTAACCAGTGAATTTTCTCAAAATAAAACTTCCTCCAGTGCATGAAAAGAAACAAAGACAGACAGATAACTGTAGTTGAGGTTGTTTTTCAGTACATAATGGAATATTTAGGATTAATGAAGACAACTGAAGCCTACTGTAGACCTCTTAATATCGAGTGACTTGGTAAAAATAAAACTTCCTGAAGTTTTTTTTTTTTTTTTTTTTTGCAGAATAAAATTGTATACATATCAGCATAATATGTGGGTTAACTTAAGCTTTCAGGTTGTTTTTGTAAGAATTGATATGATAGACCATGTAAATCATCACATCCAAATCTTTTTTCCTGTTGGCCAACTTGAGTCCAAATGGAATCTTGAATCAGAATAAGGTGGCATAGCCCTTTAGTAGTTTGCTTAAGACACATATTCTGCATGTATATTGTTTTGCTTGTTATTAAATATTTGTCACATAATGAGCCAAATATACAGAACATCCTGAGTAATTAGCTGTCATATATAACTCTGCCAAAAGAGATGCCCAGGTGGTGAATATCCGCTTTGGTGAACTATTTGTGGACAAAGAAATTATCCACTTACTACAAACACTATACCTGATCAAGTCTTCCCCAAAAAAGGATTAGATAGTCACACTTGGAAGTACTGTGCATTTAGCTACAGATTGCATTTGGCAGTATCTCTAAATTCAATATCAATTTGAAAGGAAGAAGCATTTGACATTCTTAATGAAATGTGATGTTGTTGTGATTTCCAGTATTTAAACTGCAAAAATTTGTACAAAAAAAAAAAAAAGGAAGAGAATGGAAGTGAGGGAAGGAGGAAAGTGGAGAAAGGAAGTGTTTTAAAGTCATCAGAGTTCATAAAAGATTTCCAGTTAAAAGATGAAATGATTCTATTGCTATCTAAGTAACACAAAAGCTATCATTTGTCAATACTGGTTATGGTTATGGAGGATTCTTTTAATCAGGACTACTTTGTACATTGGTGAAGAAAACCAAACAAGAAACCCTAAGCCAAGTTACATGAATGAAAGGATGGTTTTTCATGAAAATATAAGAAAACATTATTTGCATCTTACTGAAGGCTACATCAAGTTTGAAATTCTAAGAAAATGCAAAACTCTGGTCTTGTGATGATTTCATTGTGAACACTGGTAGAAAGAAACACTAAGAGGTTTCCTGATAACGATATACATATAGAAGAAAAAGCCTAGTAAAACCATTTTTGAAATAGTTTTACACAAAGTATAATTATTATTTTCTAATTCCATCTTCTTCACCCAAGCCCCACATTTAAATAATACCTTTTTTCTAAATAACTACATTGATTTTTTAATTGACATGAAACTTATTATGCTTTTTTCTATCATGCAGGATTAAAAGCATTTTGTGAAGAAGGACCCTCACTGAATCAACTTATTTTATCAAATGTCATATATATATATATATAAATATAAGCTCTCCATAATTGTTTATAATAAAAATGATTGCCTGATGATTACCTGAATTAAATCATTTTAAAATTTGAATATCATCATGCTTATATGGCAGTATCATAAGTACTTCAAGAAAACAGCCTATATTCAAAACTAATATATTCCAAAAATTATTACGATTTTTAAATTTGTATCTGCTACACCAAGGATTTTGTTCAATGCTAAATTCAAACTCATATTAGAAAGTCCTGTCTCAGAGATAAAGAAATAAGTTTTATATTTCTAGCAAAGTTTCAAATATTAATAAAGACACTTCTGGACTTCTCTGGTGGCACAGTGGATGAGAAGCTGTCAATGTAGGGAACGTGGGTACGATCCCTGGTCCGGGGAGATAACACGTGCTGCAGATCAACTAAGCCCATGCACCACAACTACTGAGCCCACATGCTACTGAAGCCTGTGCACCTAGAGCCTGTGCTGCACAATAAGAGAAGCCAATGCAATGAGAAGACTGAGCACTACAATGAAGAGTAGCCCCACTCGCCACAACTAGAGAACACCTGTGCAAAGCAATGAAGACCTAGTGCAGCCAAAAATAAATAAATAAAAGTGTTTGAAAAAAAAAAAACTAAAAGGAAAAAAAGACACCTGTCAGCAGTTCTAAAAAAAACAATGGCTACATGAAGAAAAATGTTCCTCTGGAAGACATTTGTTTCTGTTTAGTTATACATACGTTAACTATTTCACTGAAAACATCTGCCCTACAAAAGTTTTACTAGGAATGAAAAAAGAAAAAAAAACAAAACACATTTTCAGAAATAATGTTGACTTCTGTAAGTGCCATTTGTTATTCAGAGTTCTTTCAGATATGTTTGATGCAAGTTAATTGTTCAGTACTATTTAGTACAAAGAGAATGGAAGATAAGGCATCTAACTGATACATTAGCAGGCATTCCCACCTCCAAAAGTTGCAGGAGGCACTCTTAACAGCCATCATTTTCTTCACAGGGGATCTGCTCTGAACAAAATGAAATATGCACTATTTGTTCTATCTTACATTTACTTAGCAAGAGCCATTATCATCCATCCCAAGCACACACATTTACAGAACAAGAGAAGCATAAAGCAACAATGTTTTGAATAACTGGTCCTTGTTTTATAAAGTGCTTTGAGTTTTGTCTTGGAACCTGGTCAACTTGAGCAGGTTCATCCTCTGAGGTGCACAAATGGCCCTTCTATATTCACTGGTATGCACTGTTCATCTATAGGCATGTAGAAATCAGTGGATTCTTTCTTTTCTCCTTTCTTTAAGTAATATCCCCTTGGAGTTTGATCCTAATAATTAGTTTTGTGGAAAATGAATGAATAGAATTATACTACTACTACTTTGATTCTGTGAAGTGAAAATATGTCAGATTTTCCATCATAAATATCTATCTCTAGAATTTTATGAAACTGTTGTAAAAATAATCCCTGAGATGAAATTTACTGTTTCATCTTATATGTCTTTCCTGTTTTTCTGCCTTGGAAGAAATGGAAATGTATTCTGAAGTAAAATTGGTTTTCTATTGCTAAGAATGGCAAATGGAAAAAAGACAGTACTGTTAAACTTATATCAAGGCTAATTGTATTTTTAAGTAATGTGCAAAAAGCTGCTTGCCCTGAAGGAGGATTTTTCCCTAACAGTAATAACAAACCAAAAATCTATGTGTATAAAATCTAGCCTTTGAAAATATTATTACTCCCTAGTGAAATGACTATGTTTCCCCAGGTTCTAGAATGTTCTGAGGTAAAAGCTGAGAGTAAAATATGAGATGAGAGCTCCTTTTCCCATATCATTTTCAACGTGTAATCTTCTAATCTAAAACTTGTCCAAATTAGTATAGGGTTTCTGAAAAAGGCAAAGTCTTTGGAGGTACAGTTTAAAATCTGGTCCAGCAAGGAATTCAAGGATGTTGAATACCGTGTCAGAATCTCAGGCTCCTCTTCTAGAGAAACAGTCACCTGAAAATATTTTATATTTCTATAGAGTACAGAATATACTAAACTATATATTTTATACTATACTCTATACATTTTTATATAAGGTATATAGAGTACTTTATATTTTACTATATAGTGGATTCTTTCTATCATAAAGACTCCATTATTATTGCAGGGAATCCTGAAAAGTTTATCTAGCAAAATAATAAAAGAATAAACAGTACAGGTTATCTATGTACAAGCACACTCAATTGTAAATATTCCTATGAATTATCAAAATATTACTGGACAACCCCACTCAATGATAAATTCATCAATTTAGTCTTTCACTCAAAATTATTTACTGTGTACTCAACTTGTGCCAGACTACATGATGTAGCCAAAAAAAAAACCTAATTCCTGTCAATTTAGATTTTACAGCATAATAGAAGACAGATATTAAGTAATTATCATAAAATTAGATTAATATAATGATAGGGGAAATTTTTTCTTATCATGAATACATACACGTGTACAATTGTTCAGTTACTCTAGCATCTTCCAGTAACACTGAATAATACAATACTCACTTATTTTGATGAACCTTTTTGGAAAATCAGGGGAATTCTTAGAAGTAATAATAGCCCAATTGCTTTTCCTTTCTTTCAACACCTAATATATCTAATAATTACCATGGAAAACACTCAAAACCCAGTTGGGATCTCATTTTATTGGCATTTTAGTCACTTCCTAATCAGATTTACTCAACTATAGAGGAAGCAGTGAGGTCCTAAAGTATATCCGTCTAAGGAAACCAAAATGATGCATGATTGAAAAAAAAATTTCCGGAATCATTAAGATCAATCAATGCTATCCTCACTCAGAGGATTCACACTGTTTTCTTCACTTACTCTGTTTTATTCTATTCACCAAGTGCAATGCTCTAAATGGCAAACTATGAAATGCTGAGTTGTTCAGTTATATTTTCACCTAAGCTTTTCATATTTTATTGATATATAAATTATATTTGATTCAATATAAATTTCTCCTTATGCATCACTGATTTGTCTATATTGTCTTTAAAAGATTAATGGCCTCCAGATATACTCAATGACCCCTAAAAAATGCACAGTAAGAATAGAGTTGTCACACTCTCAAAAGAGAAAAATTAGGAAACAACCAACTAATCTATGATCCAAGAGAGAGCTTACTTAGGGTTACAATTAAAAAAGTGAGAAAGTCCAGATGTATCCAGGCCCATCTGTAATTACGGATGTCACTGTTTGCTTCTTTTCTTACTCACTGTCTTTTGAATGTTGCATACCAGAGTACAGTGATGAGAAATCTGTAGAAAGATTTGGTAATAGTAGAAATACTACCTGAAGCAGTCCACATATATTTGTAAATAGTTACAAAGTAAATGTATAAGAAAAGGTGAAGAGGTAAAAACACACTACAGTTGTGTTTTTTGTCTGTTTTTTTTTTTTTTTTTTTTTAGGATTCTGTTTTGATTAAATTTGTGACTTGCTAACTGAACATATTTTGGCTTGTAGAAAGCCTCAAGTATTAAAAGGCAATTACAGTACTGGAATTCAAAAGTAGGAAGTCAAGACATACCTGGATGAACAGACAAGTTTGGCCTTGGAATACAAAATGAAGCAGAGCAAAGGCTAACAGTTTCGCCAAGAGAACACACTGGTCATAGCAAACATCATCTTCCAACGACACAAGAGATGACTCTACACATGGACATCGCCAGATGGTCAATACTGAAATCAGATTGATTATATTCTTTACAGCCAAAGATGGAGAAGTTCTATGCAGTCAGCAAAAACAAGGCCGGGAGCCGACTGTGGCTCAGATCATAAACATCTTCTTGCAAAATTCAGACTTAAAGAAAGTAGGGAAAACCACTAGGCCATTCAGGTATGACCTAAATCAAATTCCTTAGGATTATACTGTGGAGACAAATAGATTCAAGGAATTAGATCTGAAAGACAGAATGCCTGAAGAACTATGGATGGAGGTTCCTGACACTGTACAGGAGGCAGTGATCAAAACCATCCTCAAGAAGAAGAAATGCAAAAAAGCAAAACGGTTGTCTAAGGAGGCCTTACAAATAGGTGAGAAAAGAAGAGAAGAGAAGTGAAAGACAACGGATAAAAAGAAAGATATATCCATCTGAATGCATAGTTCCAAATAATAGCAAGGAGAAATAAAAAAGTCTCCCTAAGTGATCAATGCAAAGAAATAGAGGAAAACAATAGAATGGGAAAGACTAGAGATCTCCTCAAGAAAATTAGAGGTACTAAGGGAACATTTCATGCAAAGATGGGCACAATAAAGGACAGAAACAGCATGGAGCTAAAGAAGCAGAAGATATTAAGAAGAGGTGGCAAGAATACACAGAAGATCTATACAAAAAAGATCTTCATGACCTAGATAACCATGATGGTGTGATCACTCACCTAGAGCCAGAAATCCTGGAATGTGAAGTCAAGTGGGCCTTAGGAAGCATCACGACGAACAAAGCTAGTGGAGGTGATGAAACTCCAGCTGAGCTATTTCAAATCCTAAAAGATGATGCTGTGAAAGTCCTGCACTCAATATGCCAGCAAATTTGGAAAACTCAGCAGAGGACACAGGACTGGAAAAGGTCAGCTTTCATTCCAATACCAAAGAAGGGCAATGCTGAAGAATGTTCAAACTACTGCACAATTGTACTCATCTCACACACTAGCAAAGTAATGCTCAAAATTCTCCAAGCTAGGCTTCAATAGTACATAAACCAAGAACTATCAGATGTTTAAGCTTCATTTAGAAATGGCAGGTGAACCAGAGATCAAATTGTCAATATCTGTTGGATCATAGAAAAAAGCAAGAGAATTCCAGAAAAACATGTACTTCTGCTTCATTGACTAGTCTAAAGCTTTTGACAGTGTGGGCCACAACAAACTGTGGAAAATTCTTAGAGATGGGAATACCAGACCACCTACCTGCCTCCTGCGAAACCTGTACGCAGGTTAAGAAGCAACAGTTAGAAATGGATATGAAAAAACAGACTGGTTCAAAACTGGGAAAGGAGTATGTCAAGGTTGCATACTGTCATCCTGCTTATTTAATTTATATGCAGAGTACATCATGCGAAATGCTGGGCTGGATGACGCACAAGCCGTAATCAAGATTTCCCAGAGAAATATCAATAACCTCAGATATATAGATGACACCAACCCTAATGGCAGAAAATGAAGAGGAAATTAGGAGCCTCTGATGAAAGTGAAAGAACACAGTGAAAAAGCTTGCTTAAATCTCAACATTCAAAAAACTAAGATCATGGCATCCGGTCCCATCACTTCATGGCAAATAGATGGGGAAACAATGGAAACAGTGACAGACTTTATTTTCTTGGGCTCCAAAATCACTGAAGCCATGAAATTAAAAGATGTTTGCTCTTTGGAAGAAAAGCTATGAGAAACCTAGATGGCAAAAAAGCAGAGACATTACTTTGCCAACAGAGGCCTGTATAGTCAAAGCTATGGTTTTTCCAGTAGATATGTATGGATGTGAGATTTAGACAATAAAATAGGTTGAGTGCCGAAGAATTGATGCTTTTGAACTGTGGTGTTGGAGAAGACTCTTGAGTCCTTTGGACTGCAAGGAGATTAAACCAGTCAATCCTAAAGGAAATTAATTATGAATATTCATTGGAAGGACTGATGCTGAAGCTGAAACTCCAATACTTTGGCCCCCTGATGTTAAGAGCTGACTCATTTGAAAAGAACCTGATGCTGGGAATAATTTGGGGGACAACAGAGGACCAGACGGTTGGATGGCATCACAAACTCAATGGACATGAGCTTGAGTGAGCTCAGGGAGATAGTGAAGGATGGGGTAGCCTGATGTGCTGCAGTCCATGGGGTTGCAAAGAGTTGGACACGACTGAGCAGCTGAACAACAGCAGTAAAGGATATAGGTTCAGCATTGCTTTTCACTCTTCCTTGATCACCCAAGCTCTCAAGCACATAAAAGTAAAGGAAAGAAACTGGGTGGTAGGCATTTTTTATTTCTCAAAAAGCTGCAAGAAGGGAAAAGAATAAAAATACAAATAAAACTTCCAAGTAAAACCTGAGAGGAAATCTGGTTTCTTTTTAGTCCTGTTCCATTCTTGCTTTTGTGTTCATAGCATGTTCACAAATAAATGATTCCAATTTCTAGTCAGAATTTAAGTCTCAAGTATTTCATGCACTGAGAAAAGAAATATACGTAAAGGTACAGGAGACTTCTGTACCCAATTATGCTGTGAGAAAATGTTCCCCTGGAAACTAAATTAAATTATTGATGTATTTTCAACTAGGTCTATTCAAAACTTTGGGAAGAGACCAGCTTTTGCCAATATGAAGAGGACCTTTAAAATTCATTCTTTCTTCTGTCGACATAGTAAAACTTGCTTAATGTTATTAAGTACAGAACAAAATTTTTTACGATTCTTACAGGGTCATGCTCAATGGTCAGTAATTTCAACTTAATCACCGCTGCCTGTCTCCAGGGTACCCAACACTGACTAGGTCCTTAGACTACAAAGATAATGATATGATCACCTCAAGGATTTCTTGGTTTAGTAAAAGAGAAACAGATGAACAAACTGAAATTCCTAAAGATCATACAAATGAAAATTTATGTTTTATGATGGACAGTTCTGAATAAGACTTTTTGTTCATTTGGAAGACAGATGTGTAAATGGCATTGATAGTGATAATATTTTAATGCTGACTGCTCGGGGTATCCTGGGGCCATGGTGGCTAAGAGTTGGCCTCCCAAAACAGAGCAGGGCAGTTTACTTTGGCAGCTGGATTAGACTGATTGAGGAACCTAGACAGTGGAGGGAGCCCAATGGGTAGGCAAGAGGGACATAGTGTCAGAAGTCTCGGAGGAAGGGGACAGACATTTAGTAATAGCCAGAGCATTGCTAAGGAAGAAGAGTAGGCCTGAGAAAGATATTGGGCAGATTCTTCTGGCCTAAGTGACAATAACACAATCTGAATGTACTTAATCAAGACATGTAATCTACTCATTTGCATAACTGAACAGTGTAGCCAAAGCCATGCTCATGAGGTTATTATGAATCTATTTATCACTGACTGCCGTGGTCTACATTCCTGTGTTAGCTTCTTCTACAGGCAACCTTAAGCCAGTGACAACGAGGGCTACTAAGTCTCTAAATTTATAATCTACGAGATTAACTATGCAAGCAAAAATACAGAATTTTCTTTCTCCAAATGGTCTGCCAATTAAACACTGATAAATCAAAGCACTGTCTGTATCATCCCCATCTCAGAAACAATCTTGGTGTATCTGTTAGTAATTTTAGATATGATGACAATGATTAAAGTAAGTCCAAGGATTATTTCTCCCTCATATTAAAAGACCAAAGGAAGGTATAGGTCTAGTATACGAACCCTATAGTGTAAGATGTTAAGGACTGGAGAGAAAGACACAAAACTGTCATTATTTGTAATGTATAAAATTGCCTAAATAAAAAAAGATTCAGCACACTCTACACAGAAATCATTATAAGTAATGTGACTGGCAAGATTGTGGCAGATAAAAATAACAGACAGCAATCAACCACATTCCGATATAGTGGCCACGTAGAGTAGTAACATCTTATTAAGTGAAATAAAAAATCTTACTAGATCAGTCATTTTTATAGCAATAGAAGTATAACATACTAGACTAAACATAAGTGACATGAATAATATTAACAAAAATCACTGTGTTATTTAAGTAAATTTAAACGCTGGAAACATATGCATGTTCACAGATAAAATGATCCAATAGCCTAAAGTTATCAGTATGCCCCAAATTAACCTAAAATTAGATGGAGTCCCAATCAAAATTCCCAGTGGATTATTTTCCCCAAGAAACCTGAAAAAAAAGGATACAGAAAAGCAGATAGCCAACGATTATTTTTTCAAGAAACCTGTCAAGAAAATTTATATGAAAAAGCCAACAACCAAGAATAGGCAAGATACAAAATATTTGTCCTACAGACATCAGGCTGTTATCAAACTAAAGCAGTTAAGAACACATGGCATTGTCACAGACACAGGGAAACTGATCCATGAAACAGAAAACTCATATAGGTAAGTATATAAATAAACAACGAAAATCATGCACAGAGGAGACTAACTATTTACTAAATTATTATGGTTAGTGAATAAGTCAGGTAGAGAAAGACAAATACTCTATGTTATCAGTTATATGTGGAATCTAAAAAATGAATGATTATAACAGAAGAGAAACAGACTCACAGATACAGAGAACAAACTGTGGTTTCCAGTGGGGAGAGGTAAGGGGAAGGTAAGATAATGGTAGGGAAGTAAAAGGTATAAGCTAGTATGTATAAAATAAATAAGCCACAAGGATACTTTGTACACAAAGGGAATGTAGGCAATATTTTATAACTTTAATATAGTATATAAAAATATTGAATCACTATGTTGTATTCCTACAGCTAATGTTGTAAATCAACTATACTTCATTTAAAATGAATTAAAAAAATATGGCAAAATAAAGTCTTTATGAACAAGCTACTGAGGGATATTAAATAGGAATGCCATACATAAGGAGACAAAAGCAAAATGTAGATACAATAATCTAAACCAGAGGTCTTCAGACTGCAGCCCACAGGCCAAACCCAGACAACCACTTGTGGTTTTTTTAAATAAAGTTTTATTAGAACACAGTCTTATTTATCTACATATTGTATTTGGCTACTTTTGTGCTAGAACAGCAGAATTGAGTAGTTCTAACAGAGATGATACAGCCATCAAAAGTGAGAATACTTACTATCTTTCCCCTTACAGAGAAACTTTGCCAGTCCTCTAAATGGTTACAGACTTTGCTTATTGCATACAACAAATTTTAGCTTATTGTATACCAGTATAAATTATTATTGTAAATATATCATCTCACTTAATTTTTAATATTTGAATATTAATATTATCCCCATATCAGATTAAGAAATTGAGACTGAGAGAATTTAAGTACATTTTTATATATCATTCTGAATAGTAGCAGACAAAAATAGATTTCTCTGACTCAAAGATATATTGATTTAAACCTCACCAGAAAGAGACAGAGATGGATTCCAGAGCTCTTTATTTTCAGACTATACTCTTTTACTCTGTCACAACAGAGGATATTAAATCAAAGACTGGAATCAAGAGAGTAAGAACTAAGATGTAATATACATAAAAACTGAAATTAAAAAGAAATATAAATTTTACCCCAAATGATCAGCTTAAAAAATTTCCCTCAAAAAAGGAATGACACAAACATACTGTGTCACAGTTTTTCTTTTTGTCACTCTTTACGAGACACTGAAAGACGTGTGTTAACTTAAAGACCCAATTATATGCCATGATAGAACTCAACAATTCTGTTGAGTATCTGATCCACACAAATCATTGACAAAATGTATAAAAATCACTGACATAAATTGAGCTTTTATAATTATGTAGAAGAGATAAAGAAAAATCTCCTCCTCATAGACTGTAAATGGCTTGAGGATTGTAACTATAAGTGTACTCAATACAAATGGCCAGGGAATTCATCATACTTAATCAAATCCATTCAAGCAGTATTTTAAAAAGTGCTTTGCCAAATACAGAGTCTTACCCTAGTTCAGAGAAAGGAGAGGATGAGAATTAGCAAAATCAAGGGATCTTAAGAAAGTGTACCACCCATGTGGACGAACCAAACAGTAAGAGAAGACATTTTAAAGCAAAACATGAGAAAGATGCAGTCTGGAGGTGATTTTAATATAACTGTGAGCCTTGAAACCTTGAAAGGGTTACGTTATGTGTATGAGGGAGGGTCATCAGTGTAAAGGGGGAAAAAAAAATATATATATATATATGTATGTATGAAATCTTGACAAAGGAAATCAAAGGGATAACAGTGGTCAGATTAAAGTAAGTTTTATTTTACCCTTTCACATATGCATTCTATTTTGATTTGTTGTGAATATTTCCAAACAGGGACCAGTTCTCACCACATGCTGAGAAGAGAGAAGAAAAATAACAAAACTCTTGAAGTTGGTCAGACATTTAAGACCACCCAACCTCTGCTGCTATAAGAGAAATGGGGTTTGGGAGAACCCCAGATTACACTGCAGGAGAAAGGCCATGAGGGTCTCTGGACCTGTCCTGCAATAAGGACCTTCCTCATGCAAAGCCTTACTTTGCTGTTGCTATTGAAGAACAGGGAAGAACCTGCCAATCATCCTTGACCTTACTGCCTTTGACACATGGATTCAGAAGAAACACCAAATTAGCAATTGCCATGTTATTAGTCATTTATTATTTACTGTTACAGAAGTCAATTACAAGAAGAGATCTACTTAAACTCAAACTTCAAAACAATTTCTTTAGATGGGCCTTTGAAGAAGAATGTGTGGGAGACAAAATTGAGTTTGGGCGCAGCGCTCCCTGATAATGTTGGCTTTGGAAATTCTTGGGAGTTCTGCAGTGACACCCAGACCTTGGTCACTGAGCACACAGTGACTTAGGCTTCTGGAACATTAAGAAATTATGCTATTGTTACATATCACACACCTTCTTTGATTTCCAGAAACTCTTAAAAAAAAAAAAATCACACAGCAATCAGTAGCTAGGTGACTTTTCAATGGTCGTGTTTCAAAACTGTCACCTTACTTCATTGGGTCCTGGTTTCTGAAACTGGAAAGTGAATAGATTAAAGATGATCTACGTTTGCCACTGTCAGTTTCTAGGAACTGAAACAGCTTGTTAATAATGCAAATACAGCTCAGCATAATTACAGAAAAGGATAAAACTTCTATAATGTAAAATCATCTCAGACGTCCCTCAGGAGCAACCACCGGCTTGTCATTTAATTGCAATGGCACACAGAGCACAGAAATTTCAAAGCAGGATTCTGAAGGGCTGGAGGGCAATGTTGTGCTAATCTGTGCTCCAGGCATTAAAACCCTTTCAGGGATTATTTTAAAGAAATAGGAGATTTAACTAAAATGTGGAAATAAGATTACTTGAAGTGGAAGAGGACTGAAGACTGGGGGGAAAGAAAATACCTTAGGTGGAATTAATTTAACTGTGGGTAAAATCTGTGTGAAGGGATAAGGGAAGATGCTATGGGCCTTATGGCCTATGGGAAAGAATTAATTCTCTTGAAAGGTGAAAGAGTAGGCCAAGTACATTTTAACAAACTCTTTCCAAGAGGAAAGGGGTGAAATATATTTCCAGCAAGTCTATGTATTAAAAATATATTATGGAAAACTACATTAGGCATAAAAACCACCATCTTCTATAGGACTAATTTTGAAATATACTTTGGGCAGTAATTACAAATTTAATAGTTAAATTTACTTTTCAATGTTTTAATTTTATTCTAATAATCTCTAAGAGTCACTGAACTGAAGTTTTAGAAGAAGAAACAAAATTTTGTGAGTGGAGTAATAATTCAGTCATTAGAATTGCCACCCCTGTGACCCAAGAATATAATGATAAGGCTTCACGCGAGGATGTATGGAGACTGCAGTTCTAGACTTGAACTAACCAGAGAACACCGGCTAACATCCTTCCTTCTCAACTGAAAGAGTGCATTAGGCCAACAATATGGACTGCTTCTCAGATGTCAGTTAGAACCTTGTCAACAGGACCTGCACAAGGCAGTATTTCAAACCAAAAAACCAAAACATTTCCATATGTTCTAAGACCATAGGCATATTCTACATTCTTCCAGAATTTCCATTGCTTCATTCTATCAGATAAATGCTGGTTTGCTCTCCAGGTTCACTTCTGGATCATACTTTCAATGCCTCGTCCTGCCCAAGGATGCTGACTCTCATGGGTTACGTCAGCAGGAGCCACCGCTTTCAAACTCTGGTTGGATGTGGCAAAAGGGAAGCTTGGGTAGCAGAGCAGGGGTTAGGATCCAAATCTTGCTGCCTGTGTCCATTTATCACCAGTGGCTGCCACAGCCCACATGCCAGCTTCGACAGGGCACTCTCCTTCCAAGTTCTGCTAACTGCTTACTGCCCTCCTGCCTTCAAGTCTAGGGGTGGTAACAGTTTTTCTGTTGTCATCAGATCCCAATTCTTGCACTAAGTGTGGGTTCCCTACCCCACCTCCATAATTATAAATTGCCCCTTTGTAAATAAACCCTCTGAATGATCCCAGTGGGAGAGGACCACTGTTTCCTGCTAGAATCTTGACTGCTTCATTTCATTTGAGATGTGAATAACATTAATAATCATCTCATAACTTTGTTATGAGGATTACATACCCAAGTGCTGGTGGTATAAAATTGCCAATTAATGTGCTGTTTTCTCTAGAGAATAGAGCTTGAGGCAAGACTTAAGTGTGAACGCTTTATTGAGGGGAGACCAATCTCAGTTAGTAAAAGTAAGAGAAGGAAACTGGGTCCAGAATGGATGGGAAGAGATTAAAAGATGACCCACCACCTCCCTAATAGTAGTGCTAGTGGCTCAGTAGTGTCTGACTCTTTGCAACCCCACAGACTGTAGCCCGCTAGGCTCCTCTGTCCGTGGAATTCTCCATGGAGTGGGTAGCCATTCTATTCTCCAGGGGATCTTCCCAAACTAGGGAGCTAACCTGGGTCTCCTGCATTACAGGTAGATTCTTTGCCATCTGAGTCACAAGGGAAACCCCATTCTCCCTAGCCATTTCAGAATAAGCTGTGAAGAGAAGAGCCAATTTTTGGCAGGTGACCCCAGGCACAAAAACCTCCTCATAGGCTATACGGAAAAGCTATTCCTTAAACCTTCCTACAGAGAGAAGATGGAGAGGTTGCCTTTTCTAAAGGCCCCTCTCGTATTTTCCACTGGTCCAATTTGGTTCCCCAAAGCATTAACTCTTCAGGATTTCAGTTCACATCATTAGCCACACCAGTGGCTGCCTAGGAACCCAGATTTCAGGGTGTAGGTTTCATCCATATTTAGAAAGAACAAATAAGGAGTTACCAGGAGATTTGAGGCAACAGTTGAGGCAGAAACACTGTTTGTGAGAGGGGAATAAAAATGAGGCAATGAGAATCTGAGAAAGTGTGTAAGATCCATCTGGTTTCTAGACAAGGACATTATAATCATCATTGCTATCATCATCCATATCTTAGATGCTAATCATTGCTTTGCAACCATGCTACTATGTTTATATACCACAGTCCTTACTCTTGGAGGACCCAGAAAAGCTAGTATACCATATAATTCCAAACAAGCAATGGCTAAAGGAGAAAAGAGATAAGAGCAAGCATTCCCAAGAGGATCTAACCAGGTTTTCTTTTCTGGAAATTTTAAACTAGAATAGTGATTTTTGAAAGTAATGGTGGATACCCAGAAAATTACTGAAGAAACTAACAGTGGCTACTCAAACTCAAAGTCATACAAATCTAAGACAACAAGCTACATAGCACTTTGAGGGATGGTACTAAACCTATTTCTTATTCTAGGTTACAGGGTAGGTATAAGCCACTGCTAGGCAGAAGCAGAGAAGTCATATATACACATACAGAGCAGGTTCACAGAGTTGAAGTAAACGGAAGCAAGTTATCAGTAAGCATCAGAGGCAAGAGGCCACCGACTCAACAGGGATTCAAGAAGGTAGACTTGGCTTCAGATATTCTGTATCATCCAACTGTATCTTGCTTCCCATGCTTGGATTTTTTTTTTTTTTTGAAAACTTCATGATGTCCCAAGTAAGAGTCAAGATTTTTGAGGTTCTAAGCAACAGATTCTATTGAAAAAAACTTTAACAAAGACAAAAATAAAATACTGACACCTAAGTTTGGAATAGCTATGAATGTTCATCGTCAGGTTACAGCTAGATCCAGGAATTTAATGATGTCCTTGTGTGTGTGCACACTCAGTCATGTCTGACTCTTCGCAACCCCATGGACTGTAGCCTGCCAGGCTCCTCTGTCCATGGAAATTTCCAGGCAAGAATGCTGGAGTAGGTTGCCATTTCCCTCTCCAAATGATGTCCTTAGTAAATCTAAATAATCTCTGCCCCCTTGGCTCTCTTTAGCCCTCATAGACTTCACTTTCCAATTGTTCTGCAGAGTAGCCCCAATGATAATCCTCAACAATCTTCAATAGTCTTTATCTCTAGAGAAAGAACTTTAAATTTCAATGTCCATGTCAGTCCTTAAAAAGGAATTGACTGACTTGTCTCGAATCAATCAAATAGTCCAGGAGGATAGGATACTATGGACAGTCTAGCATAACTGCCAAGCACTTTAGTACTTAAAGTGAAGCGAAGTGATTGCCAGCTCCATCAGGTAGTAAATGGAAAATCTCTAAATGGGAAAGATTCTCAATGGACCAAGAAGGTAAATGCTATCTACTATACTCCTCTATTTTGTTTTGGGGGGATCAGGCAATCTCTGACTGCGAGATCCACACCTTCTGCAGTCTCTGACACACTTAATCCTTAAAAACAAACAAAAAAGTAAAGCAGAAAACATTTCTGAATGCTGACTAGTTGCCACCTCCACTGATGGACCAATAAACAGGTACAAAATTAAAATACAGTGTAGTTAAGTCTGATAGCAATGTGTGTAGAGGATACAGAAAGGTTAGCCAGGACAACTAGGTTTTCTCTAATTCCCTTTATTAATTTGGCTTTCAGATATGTGCCATAAATGCCAACTTAAGCTATAAGGTTTTCTGGTTTAATATCATTTTGAGAAGAATCAAACCTAAAATGGATGATCCTATGAACAGATATATTCGTTACCTGGTAAGACTGAATGTTGACAAGAAACAAGTATTTATAGGAATAGAAAGGAAAGGCAAAGAGATTGTTATTGGGGACCTTCTAGGTTCTTGCTAGTAGGCTGTCTGTTCCTAAGATTGGTCCTACTTTCTGTTACCAGAAATCTGTGAACAACTCTAAACATTGGGGATTCCCAGGTGGCTCAGTGGTAAAGAATATGCCTACCAATGCAGGAGACCCAAGAGAAACAGGTTCAATCCCTGAGTTGGGAGTAGGAAACGGCAACCCGCTCCAGTATTCTTCCCTGGAAAATTCCATGGACAGAAGAGTCTGGTGGGTTACTGCCCACAGGGTCACATAGGGTTGGACACGACAGGGACTGAGTAAATGTGAGAGTTCATGGTGTATGGTTTCTGTTAACTTGATTGTAGCCTCTCATGGCAGGAAATGTTTTTATTGGTTGTGCTATCCCTGGCCCTCTGAATGTTCCTGGAAAAGAGGTAGAAGAATCTCCCTTGTTGTCTCAAAGCCTCTTTATTCTCTGATGCTTTTGGTTCTTTGGGTCTTCAGCTACCAAATTCAGATTTTCCAATTAATATTTAAATTCTTTTCAAAATTCTGTGACTTATTTTAGAATTTTAACTATCTTATATATTGTAAATGTATACTGAAATTGTTTAATAAGCCTGATGTTGAGAGGCAATGACAAATCTTGTTAAACAGAAGCTAAACATAATATGCCTAATTTTATAATCTATGATTTTATTGGCATTTAGCAGGCACATGGTGGACATCCATAAAAGGTAGTTTCCTCTTGTTCTTGAGACTTATTTAACTTGGAATGTGTGTGTGTGTGTGTGTGTGTGTGTGTATGAATGGGTTTGAGTGTTCATGCATTACAGAAGTTTCATTCTTCTAAAAGAATTATTTTATTTTTTTGGAAAACAAAGTATTTCTGGTATGTTTATTTTTTATATTTTTTTGAAGAGAAAAAAGTCACAGAAAATTCCATTGTCTGCTAGTATTTTGAAGAATATAACACATGCAAATCTTCCTGCTTATGCATCATGCTATACCATAATTAATTTAATAATGAGTCCATTTATAATAGGATTGTTTTATATCTTTGCAGCCCAGGGTGAAATTGTATACTAGGATTTAATTTAAGCCAGTGTTTACATTTCATATCCCCAAAACTCTTGAAAGGCCCAGGAGCTATAAATCTCATTTCTCCCTTATCTTCATTTGAAAAATAATGTTTAATTTCTTCTTAGAGTCATCAGTGCTATATTGAAATGCCTAAGCATAATAAAGAAAACCATTTGGTAAGAATACAAAAAATGTCAGATAAATGTCAATTTATGACTCTATAAACATTCGATCTGTCCAGAAAGTGTGTACTGATTGAGTCAGTTTTGACAGATAAAGAGGGCTCACTGAAAATCCTTTCCTGAGAAACATCCTTCATTAATATTTACATTTCTCTTGACAGCACAGTTGCTGCAAGCAGAGGTTGGGTAAATATAGCCTGCATTTGACAAACATACATAGTCATAGGCCTGCATTTGTCTAAAAATTCAAATATTGGCTAAGAATTCAAATACTTTGGGTCAAAAATATGCACCTGATTGTTTCTGTTGAATTTCTGGACCCAGAACCTTAGTGGGTGCACTGATGCAAGAAAGAAAAAAAAAAATTCCATAACACTTATTTTGAAGCGTGGGGACACTTTCAGTCAGTTAATTTGTTATAGAAAAAGAACAAAGGATGCTTTCAATCCCCATATCCACCCCCATTTTTTTCTCTCTTCATTTTTTATTCCACTGTAAGCAGTCACTAAAAATATATCTGGTCAATAGGGGCAGGTAAAATTGGAAGGGTTGCTATAGGAACACACAAAGTGATGCAGAGAGATAATGACTCTCATTTATGCTGTGTTCTCATGTTGTGTTTTCATCAGAGTTAAACTCAACTTCAAAAAACATTCCTTAAGAAAGATGCTACTTGAAATGCAGGGGACTCTTTCTAAGAGAATTTTATATACCAACTTTAAAAATAACAAACTCTCACTCGAGTAGAGCTACAAAGAGAAAACTGGCACTGCTTCAATTCACTCCATTACACTTTCAATGCACTTTGACTAAAATCACTTTTGCACAGTGAAAGCCTAGGAATGCATTTCAAGAGTGAGGAAAGTGTGAGTAAGGAGGACAGGGGCCTGCAGCAGCCCATAGTCCCTTCTCCCCAACTGCTCTCTCCCATTCTCATAAGCAGCACCTCTACTCCAATACTGAGACCTACTTCATTCCCAGTCCTGTTGAATTATCCCACTCAGGAATGATGCTCTCTTCAAATCTTGTTTTTTCAAAAGGTGACAGACACAACTGCCTTGTTTCTGACCTCCATTTGATAACTCCAGCGTAGTCACTGAAGGCCTTTCAGACAGACATACCAAAATAACTTCACATTCACCAGACCCATGACTGAAAGGACAGGGTCACAGCCATCACATTTGCTTGAAGATCTTCTAGAGGGAAGAGGGGGCTTTCTTCGTGACCCAAAGCCTTATATGTAACAGAGTGATTAGCTCAACCAAAGCTTACTCCTACCTGTTCATTTTTACGTGTTCAACTTATAAGCTCAGCTAAATTTTTTCTGTTTCTTCTCTCATCCAAAAGCAGTGGGTGTAGCCCATGAACAATAGATTCTCAAAACGTGAGTGCAGGAGCAGTTTCTAACCCAGTGATCAAATAGTCCCACAGATCAAGACAGCTCAGGAAACAAGATCTTTTACAAAGTCACATAAATGGCATAGCTAGATGCTTAGAGTGTTTTCTTTCCTTCTCCACTAAGTCTGAGGCATAGGTCAAATGTTCATTTTCCTTGATTTTTTTTTAATGGAATGTTTTATGGTTGACAGGGGAAGAACTGTTGTTAATATAACAGTCTTACTGCTCCATCTGAGCCAGTTCAGGAAAGTGCTTTTACCTGTAGCATTTAGTTGAAGCCTAGGGTTTGAGGAGGAAGGGAGTAAGAAGGAAAGCAAACTCCCAAATGATACAAATCACAACAAGTTTGTTTATTTTTTAATGCAAATTAACCTATGGGAGAAGGATCAGTAATTAACATGCTTTCAAATTATGTTTTTGTTATGGAACAAGCAAGCACATAATATTCACTTGGGGTAAAACACTCAAAAAGTTCAGCACTCGTTTATCCTGTCTGTTTAATGGCTATTTAAACGACGTCTTTTTAAGAGCTTTTAATCAGTGGTGTATAAGCATGTTTTGGGGAGTGGGTAGAAAAGATACATAAAAGTAATTTCTCTGCATGTATTCCTGACCAATCAGCAAAGCGCTAAGATCAAGGTGGCACGGTGGTAAAGAATCTGCCTGCCAATTCAGGAGACGTAAGAGGTGCGGGTTAGACCCCTGGGTGGAAAAGATCTGCTGGAGAAGGAAATGGCACCCCAGCTCCAGTGCTCTTGCCTGGAAAATACCATGGACAGTGGAGCCTGCTGGGCTCCCAAAGAGTAGGACGAGACTGAGCAAACATGCACGTAAGACCAAGGTTACATTTGTCAAATATCCAATTCTTGCTTTACTGAAGCACCTAGTATATATTGTAACATTGCCTCCTTTTGGTAAAATTGTACCTAGAGTTCTGGAATATCTCTTAAAGACTTTTCCAAGAACTGAAGCAAAGCATTTATCAAAAACCTTGGACTTGTAGAATTTTCCAAAAACACAAATGTCTAAAGTAGAAAAGTAGAAACACTTCCCAAAATCCCACCCGAAACCTCAGTATCATAAAGGACAAATAAAACGCATCATTCCAGAATAATATTTCTCATGTTTAGAAGATCCTGTTTTAAGGTGAATAATCTTTTCACTTCAAGTCAGTGACAGGGAGAGTTGGGGGAAGGGATGGATGAGGGAATTTGAGCCTTCAAAGGCAAAGAGGGACCAGTTTATAAATGACACCTTTCATCTCCAGAGCTGTTAGCTGGAGGGCAACACCAAGTGTTTAGTCTGAAAATTGAATTAAAATCACTCTGCAGAATAAAGTTGCAGAGTTAACTAACAGCATTAGATCCTGTGCTTTCCCATACAACCTATGCTGTTTTTTTGTTTTTTTAAACTACGCTCAATATGTATAATCACAAAAGAAAAACATTCACATTTTTAACATCTATCACTGCTGCCTACACAAAGCACTAATTTTAGAATTAATGAACTGGCATGTGTACACATACAATTATTTACTATTTACAGTTCCTCGCTGAGAGCACACTGCCCCTTTATCATCTGTGGCATGTTGCAGTCAGTGGAGCTTCCTTTTACCCAACGAGCATTTCTAGTTTTTTGGGCATTGATATGCCTTTATTGCCACATGGAGAAAGTAGAGACAGCTCTTTTGGGCATTGACACAGTCTAAGTAGCTGCCTATTCTCTTACTTGCCTACATTCAGCACCAATATAGTCATAAGAGTCAGAGAGATGTAAGTTTTCGAATCACGTTTATTCTTAATTAGACTAATATTGGTTCCTGTTTTGTAGGTTTCCAAGGCAGGTGGGATTCATCTTTGAATTACAAAGACTCACCCATCCCAGGCCCTGGCTGTTTGGACTGACCACAGACCTGCAAGAGCTGGGTCTTCACATTCAGATCTTAGAGCATGGAGACTCAGAGAAGAATGTGTGCATCCTGGCACCGGTTGGCTCCCAAAGAAAGAACAGAAAAAGAGACTGCACACAGTGAGGTCAACTTATCCTTAAGTCCTCAGTCAGAAAAATCACTTCTGGGAAGTCAGTCAGTAGCTCAAAGAGCTGAGCCCATTTCAGAAAACAGCAGGAAGCCAAGGGGAAAAAAGAACCCTGCCCCCCAATGCAAGTGCCTTTCCCCACCTCAAATGCAACTGAAAAAAGTGTGCTAAACTGAAGCTCAATAGTCTGAAACAATGAATTTGCCTTGGTAAGATCCTAATTTAATATGAAGAAGTGACCTAAATATCTGAAAAGATAAGCTCATTCATTTCTAACATTAAGCCATATTTGTATTAGCATGGATCCTTTGATATTAGCCTTATCTACATGTGAATAAAAAGAACTAGTGTAGAAGTTTAAAATTTTCAGACAATTGATATCATTATCATTATACTCATTGAAAAAGCAACACATACATGTGCATGCACACACACACACAGACAGTGTTACATTACTCAGCCTGTTGCATATGTATTAATGTTTAAATAAACCTTTCCAAGCATCCCACCCTTTCTATATTATAGCAAAACTTGCTTTGTTTAAATAGAGTTTATCTTGTCCCTAGAAGATCTGCTACGCATTACCTTCTTATGTGCAAAGGTCATGGAGTCTCCTTTAAGCTGTGCTAATATTTTTGTGCCTAATTTTCCACTGATAAAACAAATGTTTAGATGACTTACATTTCATATGAGTTGCAGAATAAAAATGCTTACAACCTTGAAAAACTCTCCTTGTCTTTGATTTCCAAGTGCTTTGGTTTAGCCAAAAACTTGGCATATAAATAAAACATGACATGAAGGAAGTGGCTTATGAGTTTTAACTAGTCTCACATTAACACAGAACAAATAACCCAACTAAGCACAACTGCATTGCCACACTCCTTCAGACATGTTATAATCAAAGCAACCTTGTGTCAGATGGGAGATGAAGATGATCAGAAAGGGCAACTCACTCTTCCCTTGTATTATGTGCAGTGGGAAAATAAACACATCATGCAGGTGCTATGGATACAAGATACATAACCCAGGGACTTAAAGGTATATATGAATTACCAAGAAGGTCAGCTTAGACAAAGTTATCTACAAATATTTGCCACAAGAGATGCAGGCATACTGTGGTTCTCTTTGTTCAATGTAAAGATGGAGGTTTCTGAAAGAAAGAAGTTCCCTAAGGTCAGAGACACCATGGAAAACGACCCTGGAAGAAAGAACAATAAAGAATAAGATTTGGATCAACAGACAGGCACATTGCAGTAATCCAAGTGGGAGAGCAGAGGAGTCCGTGTGCCGAAGAGTGAGACAGAGATGAATTTGGGGTCTTAGACTGGCCTCCCCACGAAGCAGAGCTTAGGAAACAGGCTACCTAGCCTAGGAAACAGGAGTAAGGAATTAAGAGTGAAGCAGGCAAGGAGGAAGAGCCAACATGAGGACGTATTTTGTAACTGGTGCCACTACACGCAACCAATTGCTCCAACATTGGGAGTATTTCCCCACAGACCCAACTTTATTTCGGAACCAGCTGAGAATGGATGCAGAAAGGAGGGAAAGTGGGAAATTTTTCATAAAGGCTTCCAGATGCCACTGTTTCAAACTCCTCTCCCTGTGACATAAACTTCTACATATTTTCAAGTTAAAAGTGTGGGAGTGTGGAGACCCAACAGGCTGTCACTGTAGAACTGACAATAAAGCCCCAGGGCAACTATCTTCACTACTAAGCTCAATTTTAGAGCCCTTACTCCATGAAAATAAGAGAGTGAACTAGAAATGGAGTTGGGAGAAGAAAATTGGAAATAGAAAGCATGTTGGCATGCCTTTGTAATTGATTCAGCTGAGAAGTCACACAGACTAGGACCAAGGCTGTGACAATGGGATCGATCAAGGTGCTGGGTGAGGAGTTGGGGTACCTGGGTTCTGGTCTATCCATGTCCTGCCACTGACTCATCTTCTGACCTCAGACATGTGAAATCACTTATCCGGTCTCAGTTTTCTTGCCTACAGAATGAGATCAGTGAACCTGCCTAGTTTGTCTCATTAAGTTGTGAGACTCAAAAGACCACATATTCATAAAATGTGAGAGGTCATTATTATTACCAGAAAATATGAACAAGGGAAGTAGTACTGTTTTTTACAGTAACATCACATTATCTCAGCTTAGATTTGAAGTCAAACACCAGGAAGAATCTTATAGGTTCTCATGCTCAATTTTGGGTACACAGAGTCTGCTCATTGAAATAAACACAGTTGACATAATTACCTAATTATTAGAAATTCCCGAAATTCCCTTCAATTCGCTGCATTGAAGGGAAAAAACTGTTCTCAACAGAGCTCTCCAGATTGCTTAAAATAAACCAATTTCCTAACTTCTAAGTTCTCAATCACAATTTGCTTTGTAAGCACAAAAGGTCTTCATCTCTATAACTTGCAGAAATTTAGTAACCATTGTTTTGTCTCCACTAGCAAAGCTAAATTTTTTGAAACAAGATAATTATTTAGATAATAAAATCCTAAAACACCATTTATCTTAACTTTAGGAAAAAATATGGTCCTTTTACCTAGATTAATCAAGATAATTACTTCAATGTGCACTTAAGCAAGCACAGATCTCCCTGTATTTATCTCTATTATCTGCCTCAAATCACTAGGGCCATTCTGGCTCAGCTCCATCATTAAACCACCACTACATCCCCTCCTCACATCCCACTTTTATCTCAGTTTATCTCCAGGCATAGGAAACAGCAAGGACAGTAAGTGGCATTTCCAAGTAACCAGTAATACCAGTACTTTCTCTGCTTTTAGCACCCAATAGATATAGAGTTTGGTCTCTGTAAAGAAAATAGTACAAAGTCCTCAATGAGGACTTCTAATAATTGAGACATTTTCAGTTACTATTCGTCCATAAACCAAATAACTTCTGTTCTAGTTCCATTCTTCCACTAATTGATTGTGACCTTGAGCAAATAACTTGTCTGAGCCCCAGTGTCAACAATTATTATTCAACAGATTAGACAGGATGTTCTTTATTTTCAAGCTGTAATAGTCAATGGTGATTCAAATAGCAGTACAAAACAAAATAGTAGATTCAAATAGCAGTACAAAACTTTCCCATGAATATGACCCATTATAATTTAGGTTTAACAGGGTTTAACTAGTTAAATGCAATATTAGCAAGTATTATAGAAATAGCAGCCACCATAACTAAAGCATACATGCACACATGCTCAGTTGTGTCTTACTCTTTTTGTGACCACCACGGACTCTAGCCTACCAGGCTCCTCTGTCCATAGAATTTACCAGGCCAGAATACTGGAATGGGTTGCCATTTCCTACTCCAGGAGACCTTCCAAACTCCGGGAAGGAACCTGCGTCTTGTGTGTCTCCTGCACTGGCAGGCGGATTCTTTACTTCTGTGCCACCTGGGATGCCCATAACTAAAACATGCTAAACTATAAAACTCACTGCAGTTGGCTGCTAAATTCATATATGCCTGAGTCTGATATATTCAATTGTAGGAACAAATACTTGTGAGGAAAACAGAACAACTAATACTACAAAACTCAGATGTGGTTAAGTACCTGGTCCCATTTTTCAGTGCAAAGTAATCTCTGATACATGTAGGAATGTACAGCCTTGGCTTGCTTCCTGTAAGTGCGAATGAAAGTGAAAGTTGCTCAGTCGTGTCTGACTCCTTGAGACCCCATGGACTATACAGTCCATGGAATTCTCTAGGCAAGAATACTGCAGTGGGTAGCCATTCCCTTCTCCAGGGGATTTCTCCAGCCCACAATACTAGAGTGAATAGCCTATCCTTTCTACAGTGGATCTTCCCAACCCAGGAGTTGAACTGGGGTCTCCTGCACTGCAGGCAGATTCTTTACCTGCTGAACTACCAGGGAAGCCCTGTTGCCTATAACTACCTCCATTTCTTACAATTCTTTTTTCCTTCTGGTCAGTTCAGTTGCTCAGTCATGAATGACTCTTTGTGACCGCATGGACTGCAGCATGCTGGGCTTCGTTATCCATCACCAACTCCCGGAGCTTGCACAAATTCATGCGCATCAAGTCAGTGATTCCATCCAACCAACTTATCTTCTTTCATCCCCTTCTCCTTCTGGTACTGGCTGGTCAAAGCCAACCTTTTGATTCTCTAATTGAAATGGACCTACACTTAAGAAAAAAATTTTTTTGTTGTTCTGCACTTAATAACTAACAGTAAGCAAAATTTTAGAGCTTCCCTGGTGGCTCAGACGGTAAAGCGTCTGCCTACAATGCGGGAGACCCAGGTTCAATCCCTGGGTTGGGAAGATCTCCTGGAGAAGAAAATGGCAACTCACTCCAGTATTCTTGCTTGGAAAATCCCACGGGTGGAGGAACCTGGTAGGCTACAGTCCATGGAGTCGCAAAGAGTCAGACACGACTGAGCGACTTCACTTTCAAGCAAATTTTACTATGTCGACAGAAGAAAGAATGAATTTCAAAGGTCCTATTGATATTGGCAAAAGCTGGGCCCTTCCCAAAGTTTTGAGTAGACCTAGTTGAGAATACATCAATAATTTAATTTAGTTTCCAGGGGAACATTTTCTCACAGCATAATTGGGTACAGAAGTCTCCTGTACCTTTACGTATATTTCTTTTCTCAGTGCATGAAATACTTGAGATTTAAATTCTGACTAGAAATTGGAATCATTTATTAGTGAACATGTTATGAACACAAAAGCAAGAATGGGAAAGGACTAAAAAGAAACCAGATTTCCTCTCAGATTTTACTTGGAAGTTTTATTTATATTTTTATTCTTTTCCCTTTTTGCAGCTTTTTGAGAAATAAAAAATTGCCTACCACCCAGTTTCTTTCCTTTACTTTTATGTGCATGAGAGCTTGGGTGACCAGTTCAGTTCAGTTGCTCAGCCGTGTCCGACTCTTTGCGACCCCATGAACTGCAGCATGCCAGGCCTCCGTGTCCATCGCCAACTCCCAGGGTTTACCCAAACTCATGTCCATTGAGTTGGTGATGCCATCTAACCATCTCATCCTCTGTGGTCCCCTTTTCCTCCTGCCTTCAAGCTTTCCCAACATCAGGGTCTTTTCAAATGAATCAACTCTTCACATCAGGTGGCCAAAGTATTGGAGTTTCAGCTTTAGCATCAGTCCTTCCAATGAACACCCAGGACTGATTTCCTTTAGGATGGACTGGGTGGATCTCCTTGCAGTCCAAGGGACTCTCAAGAGTCTTCTCCAACACCACAGTTCAAAAGCATCAATTCTTCAGCGCTCAGCTTTCTTTATAGTCCAAATCTCACATCCATACATGACTACTGGAAAAACCATAGCTTTGACTAGATACACCTTTGTTGGTAAAATAATATCTCTGCTTTTTAATATGCTGTCTAGGTTGGTCATAGCTCTTCTTCCAAGGAGCAAGCATCGTTTAATTTCATGGTTGCAATCACCAAATGCAGTGATTTTGGAAGTGAAGTGAAAATCACTCAGTAGTGTCTGACTCTTTGCGATTCCATGGACTATACAGTCCACGGAATTTTCCAGGCCAGAATACTGGAGTAGGTAGCCTTTCCCTTCTCCAGCGGATCTTCCCAACCCAGGGACTGAACCCAGGTCTCCCGCATTGCAGATGGATTCTTTACCAGCTGAGCCACAGAGAAGCCTTGCAGTGATTTTGGAGCCCCGCCAAAAAAAGTCTCTATTTCCATTGTTTCCCCATATTTGCCATAAAGTGATGAGACTAGATGCCATGTGCTTAGTTTTCTAAATGTTGAGCTTTAAGCCAACTTTTTCAGTCTCCTCTTTCACTTTCATCAGCAGGCTCTTTAGTTCTTCTTCACTTTCTGCCATAAGGGTGGTGTCATCTGCGTATCTGAGGTTATTGATATTTCTCCCAGCAATCTTGACTCCAGCTTGAGCTTCATCCAGCCTGTTATCTTGCATGATGTACTCTGCATATAAGTTCAATAAGCAGGGTGACAATATACAGCCTTGATGTACTCCTATCCCGATCTGGAACCAGTCTGTGTTCCGTGTCCAGTTCTAACTGTTGCTTCTTGACCTGCATACAGATTTCTCAGGAGGCTGGTCAGGTGGTCTGGTATTCCCATCTCTTTAAGAATTTTCCAGTTTGTTGTGATCCACACAGTCAAAGGCTTTGGCGTAGTCAATAAAGCAGAAGTAGATGTTTTCCTGGAACTCTCGTGCTTTTTTGATGATCCAACAGATGTTGGCAACTTGATCTCTGGTTCCTCTGGCCTTCTATGGCCTTTTCTGACCTTTTATAAATCCAGCTTGAGTATCTGGAAGTTCACAGTTCATGTACTGTTGAAGCCTGGCGTAGAGAATTTTGAGCAATACCTCACTAGTGTGTGAGATGAGTGTAATTGTGCAGTAGTTTGAGCATTCTTTGGCATTGCCTTTCTTTGGGATTGGAATAAACACTGACCTTTTCCAGTCCTGGAGCCACTGCTGAGTTTTCCAATTTTGCTGGCATGTTGAGTGCAGCACATTCACAGCATCATCTTTTAAGATTTAAAAGCTCAGCTGGAATTCCATCACCTCCACTAGCTTTGTTCATAATGATTCTTCCTAAGGTCCACTTGACTTTGCATTCCAGGCTGTCTGACTCTAGGTGAGTGATCATACCATCATGCTTACCTGAGTTATGAAGATCTTTTTTTTGTATAGTTCTTCTGTGTATTCTTGCCACCTCTTCTTAATATCTTCTGCTTCTGTTAGGTCCATACCATTTCTGTCATTTATTAAGTCCATCTTGCATGAAATGTTCCCTTGGCATCTCTAATTTTCTTGAAGAGATCTCTGGTTTTTCCCATTCTATTGTTTTCCTCTATTTCTTTGCATTGATCATTGAGGAAGGCTTTCTTATCTCTCCTTGCTGTTCTTTGGAACTCTGCATTCGAATGGTTATAGCTTTCCTTTTCTCCTTTGCCTTTTGCTTCTCTTCTCAGGGACAGGTCTTTAGATAATTGTGTATTTTCAGGAACTGATTTCATAATTCCAATCCTTGCATCTCCTCAAATATAGAAAAGCACTGACTCCTTTCATGATGACATCAGATCCTCCTGACTAGCAGGAAACCTTTTGTAAAATGAGTCCTTAATGGTACTGAACTCCTCCTTCACCAAAACCTATATATTGAACTTCTCCCACTGCCTCTTTGGAGCAGTCTCACAGAGCTATCTGAGGTGCTGTCTCCTGGGCTGCAGTCCTCATTTTGCCCCAAATAAAACTTAACACAGCTCTCAAGTTGTGCATATTTTTTAGTCAACAAAACACACAGAGTAGAAAAATAAAATGTGTTTTTAGTCAGGAAGAAAGTTGAGACAATGAAAAACTAAGTTAATAAATGTGAAGGTGCCAGGAGATTAGTCAACATTTACGCCATAAAATCTTATGCACATAGTAAAGAGATTTCAAATTTCTCACTTTCTTTCTATTAGTCAGCAGGTCGATGAAAATATGGCTAGTGATGTAACTTACAGCTTTTGTGAGAGAAAGATATATTTAGCTTTATCTTGATACCAATTTCTGTGGAGAGGCACAGAGCAATCTCTCCTCTAGATCTCTGTGAAAAAGATACTCTGTCATGTGGTGAACCAGCAAGTTAATTCCTACAGTAAACACATATGTTACAGAGCCCAGTGTGTTGTTTATGATGACGTCTTTCAATACAAGCTAATGGCAAGTCAAAGGGGCCACATAATGAAATTGATAACACACAGATGTTAATAGAATGTGGTAATCTGTTTACCAAAGGTAGATTTTACATTATTGAGAATATTTTGTCTTTCAGCCAGGTTTTCAACAGCTGTTAAGTGGCACTGTAGTTTAGATGATGTGGTCACATATATACCTGACCCGCAGGGTGATTGTTAAGTGAGCAGCCAAAAGTTTTATCAACTTGCCAAGCCAGGACTAGAACTGCCCTTCCTTTATCAAAACGGAGGAGATTAACCTGGAATAACTGCCTACAAGGAAAACCTAGCCATGCATGCTCTAAGTGTATTTACTGGAGACCCACGGGCAAGGTGAAAGGTCTCCCTGGGAAGAGTGGTTACCACGAAAGGCCGCAGGGAAGATAAGAGCCCTGAACTCTGACACAAAACAGAACTGCAGTTTAAGTTCACGAACATTTTAAAGCAGCTAAGACCAAACATTTCATCTTGCCCACTAATAACAAATCTCCAGAAAGCATCCATTTTAAGTCTAGACCTTTGCGCAATATAACCTCCTGATATGCCCTAGAAAGATGAAACTGTTGCAAGTTGGATTCCTAGGCATCAACTGGACAAAGATGGCCTAGTCATAGGTAGTATTAATATGTATACACCAGTTTGGAAGTAAAGTCCTTTTGAAACAAACCTGACATCTTAGTTTTAGAAGGGTTGATATGTGATCCCTTCCACTAAGAAGGCTGTTTCTAGTCTAGTATTAAAACCTTGCCATCTGCCTGCAAGAAAATGCTTAGCTTCTCTTATTTTTGGGGAAATGCATGGGTTGTGGGTGGGGGTGTGGGTGGCAGAATATTTTTAATACATATTCAGTTGTTTATTCATTTGTTGTCTGGCAACTCTCCACATTTTAAGGTTTTTAATTTCCTCTTTCACCTCTACATTCCCTACCACTAAAACAGGTAGGCACTTAGAAAACAGTTGGCAAATACTTACTGAATGATAAATGCATGTCCAAATAAGATATTCATAATTTACTCCACTGAAAAGAGTAATTATTACATAACAGAACAGATCTCACCTTTCTAGCTTAATGGTACAGCTGTAAAAATCCCTTGATAAACATGCATATATTCCTTGGCTTCCACTTAGAAATTACAATCTATTTAGTTTCTGGTGGGGCTCTAATGTCTCTCTTTTAACAGTAATCCCAGGTAATACAGATTCAAGAGATTCAGGAATTAAAATTTGAAAAACACTGCAGGAGATGTTCATGTAAGTTTTCCATGAACACCATCAACCCAAGTTTTTAGCCTACATTCATTTCTATTCATGATCAAGGACTACAGGGGTCAATCAAAGCTTTAAACAATCATGTTAATATTAACAATTACTTCTCAAGTTAGTAAAATATAAAATAGAGGTCAATAATGCTGTACCAGTGTCAAAAATCTATGTTTCCTTTTGAAAAATTTGCCTGAAAAAATCCCAGGGTTATAATTTATCAAGCAAAGCATTTCAGAAAGAATAGATGTTAAACTAGTAAGTCTATAATTTGGGATAAATAAAGGGTATACCTATCTAAAAAAGAGGCTTAATCACATTCTGAATTTATAAGCAAGTATTATGATAACCCAGCAAAAAGGATCCACAAATTTCAGAGCATTAGGAGAACTTTCAGCTAAATCCAAATGCCTTAAACAGATTTATTGTTCCCAAGACTTTATTTTGTTTTGGCTTGCATTTTAATTTAATACTCAAACAGTCTCTGGGGTTATCTAATGGTTCTAATGTAAACACTGTTAGGCAAGTAACTGAAACTCCTTTACTTTTAGGAGCCAGATACAAAAAGACTGGCAATGCTAGTTATGGGTGGGCATTTATTACAAGAATATGAATGTCTCTGGAAAAAACTCTGAGGCAATGAGTTTTCCTGTGTAACAGTTAAGTGAAATTAAATCCTATGCTTGGTGACATCAAGTAGATGTTGAGTTTTTGTTTTAGTCACTCAGTCGTGGCCAACCCTTTTGTGTCTCCATGGAGTGTAGCTCACCAGGCTCCTCTGTTTATGAGATTTCCTAGGCAAAAATACTAGAGCAGGTTGCCATTTCTTTCTCCAGGGGACCTTTCTGAACCAGGGAGCAAACCCACGTCTCCTGTTTGGCAGGAGCATGCTTTACCACTGAGCCACCTGGGAAGCCCATTGAGCTTCTATTAAATATCAAAAACTCTGGTTGGTGATTCAAATCAAAAAGAGAATCAACTCACTGTTACATTTAAAATGGATAACCAACAAGGACCTACTGTATAGCACATGGAATTCTGCTCAATGTTATGTGGCAGCCTTGATGGGACAGGAGTTTGGGGGAGAATGGATACCTATAGATGTATTGCTGAATCCCTTCACTCTTTACCTGAAACTATCACAACATCTTTAATTGGCTATGGTTTAGTCGCTCAGTCGTGTTCGACTCTTTGGAGCTCCATGGACTGTAGCCTGCCAGGCTCCTCTGTCCAAGGGATTTTCCAGGCAAGAATACCGGAGTGGGTTGCCATTTCCTTCTCCATAAGTGGCTATATCCCAATACTAAATAAAAAGCTAATAAATAAATAAATAAATAAAGTTCAACTCCAATTAAAAAAAATAAATAACCAAAAAAAGGTAAGTCAACTCAAGTGTCCACTTTCAAAACCTCACATTCTGTGACTGAGTTATCATTACAACATAATATAGGCACAGAGTGCCTAAGGCACTGTTCAACTACCTACCCAAGAGCGGAACTATCTCAGGCTCAAAGAAAGGAATGTCATAAAATAACCCTAGAAGAGGTGCTACTGCAATTAAGTCTTAAAGGGAGAACAGGCGTCAGATAGTTGGGGCTGGGGGAGACAACACAAGGCATTCCAGCCAGGGAACAGATGAACAGAGGAGGGAACAGCATGGCAGATTCATGGACTTACATCGCTATTACATTACTGGAGAATAACATAAGAGTAGCCAAGTGATGAGACACGAGGCTAGAATGTCATAAAGGCACCAGATCATGGTGCATTTTTATCCTATATAAGCCTTTGAAATGTTAGTGTCAGACATTGGAATTCTCAGTAGAACAGGGAATCACTGCAAGGACAATGTATTAGGAACCTATTTCAATTAGGAAAGTACAAGCTATCATGAATACTCTTTTCAGTTAGGAATTTTGGTTCCCAAGAAAGGAAGATAAGCAAGCCAATAGATTTTATTGCTACAATGTGCAGTTATGTCAGAAAAAAACCCCGATCTTTAATGGAATAAGACAGAATTATGAAGTAAGATCATCACCCTTGGTTCTCATTTCTAGTCTTTCCTCTAGAGATAAATGTATATATCAGGAATAAACTGCCATTGTCCACCTATCTTCTAGGGATTCCCAGATCAAGTGGGAAAAAAAATCAGCAACCAATATTTAAGGTATTATAACTTTTTGGAAAATGATGGGGGTCAACCTACGAAAGAATAATTACATTTTCATAGTCATTGGGGGAATTTTAGCTCTTTGAAATGTTCTAGCAACAATATTTCAGGATTATTGGATCTTCCTAACTCTTCCATTTCTGTGTCTCTGTACTATGTACTTCAGCAACATTCTGTATGTATTATTACTCTGCTCATTCCCCACCCATTTTTCATCATGAGATGAACATTCTGTTCAAATTAGAACAACTAAAAGCATCTTATTGAAGAATATCTTTCCATAGAACCATTCATTTTTAAAGGAAATTAGGTGGAGACAACAAACAATTACAAAAGCAGTAGGTATGCATTAAAGGGTATTTGTCCTCCAGATTTATCTTTCACTCACGGATGACCCCGTAATAAAAAAAAATTAGCATAATTTATATCAATAATTTGTTTCAATGATGTGTGAAGAAAATAATACCTCATGGTAAATTAAAGATGCCTTTACAACTGCATTTTATTAGCTTATTTACTCTTATTTATATTTAGAGCTATAAAGTCATATTAATAGAGTTGTGAAAATGGCCCAGATGAGTTGTACCCCACATGGTACAAATGTGCACTTGTACCCCAAATGTACCCCACATGGCCCATAGTAATTGTGAAAATGGCACACAGGAATGTACAGGATAGTACAGGAATGGTACTATATTAACTAATAGAAAGGCTTTGCTCAGTTTGACTTTCCTGATTGCTGAAAAGCTGCTTCTAATGCTCTGGTCTCCAATCTTGAGGTCATCTAAGAGGAGTTGCTTTCTTTTGTGTAAACTGGTCAGTCACTTTGCCAAGCAGATTCATTTGATTTGTCTTTTAAAATGACCCTTTGACTTGTAATCAGTCATATTCTCTTCATGCTTTATTTCATTTTATTTTGCTGGAGAGCATTTTAGAATTTTTGTCATTGAAGAGAGCTACATAAATATTAATGTATTGATAGTGTTATGGTTTTTTAGACCTGTATTTTATGTCATAGGTTTTAAGAGCTACAGAATTTACTTACTGCACAGAAAATAAAAGTATAAACAGATTTACTGAAATGCACCAAATGCGATAAAATATATGAATTATTAACCCCCTGAAAGTGTGATTCTCTTTAAATGCCAAATTTTCTAAACTATTCTTGGGTATATACACACACACACACACACACACAATATATATATATATATATATATATATATATATATATATATATATATATATTTACTAGCAGGGCTAAAGTTTGAGACATCACAGAAATATAACAAGCTCTCTAATACTTGAAGTTTAAATTTAATTTAGAGGTAAATACTATAAAGTAAAAAAAAAAAAAAAAGCATAAATTAGGACCTATCTAGAGTGACAAAAGGACTTAATGATCTCAATTAGTCTGGCTCTGTGCTCTTACTCTGAACCCTACAAAGGGGCATGAGATCAAAAGTCATCAGGATAAGAACTGTCTCATAATAAGCAATTTTCAAAATAAATTTTTTTGGATAAAAAATAAAATCACACTTAATGAGCATTCAATACAGCCTAAAATGTATAAAAATAGCTCATCTGAAGATATTTTACCTGTTGTAGCAAGGAGGAAAAGTTAAGGGAAGAAAGATTCTGCACAACTGCTAGACTTAAATACAGAAATTTTTATGTTTAACTGTATAAATCTGTATAAAACTGACAGTCCACTCAGTGCCTTATTAACACGTAGTAATGGCAAATCTATAGAAAAGAGAAATTAGATAAAGCAGTTGTTTCATCTTCTAGAGGTTCTTGTTGTCCAGTGTTGACGATAGGGATTGCACTGTACCAGGCACTGTAATAAATACAAAACAAGAATACGGGGCTTCTACTCTTAGTGAAATTAAAATAGTGTTCAGGGAGACAAAGCAGCCATGAAAATACACATGGATGATAGAAACAAGTTAACATCTGCCTGCCAGGTCGGAGTGTTAACTACACTGGCAAAATGGTGGCTCATGAAATTTGGTGCAGGGTCTTCACTTTGATTGGATGAAGATTATATTAATGTACTAATGAAGAATGAACTAGGTGATACACTTAATGGGAAAATGCAGCATGGAGCAAGTCAGAAGACTAAGAAGCAGTGAGATACTTGAAATGCAGAAGTAACCCATCACACTTAAATGAAAGATTAAATAAGATTTTTGTTTTTGTCTCAATGGATGGACTACACATTAGTTTTGGAGGAGCAACATGCCAGTATTTCAATAACAGTTTCCTCCCTACCACTTTCATATCATGGTACTTTTATAGAGCACTAATTATAGACTATGCCCTCTAATAATAAATTAATATATATTATCCCATGTAAGTATCACATCAATTCTATGAAAGATAATTTTTTCCTCTTTTGACAGATAAAGGAACTGCATTTTATGAAAATGGCAAATGATGTAGCAACGAGATAGGTTAGAGGTAAAGAGACTTCATCCAAATTTTCCAAAAGCTTTTCTCAAAGTGTCTTTGGAAAAATCATTAAATTCTTAACTTCAGACTTCTGCTTTGAAAATTGAAAGCCTTAGGCCTGAGGCCTCAAATCTCTTCCCAGCTCTCCCTTCCCCTTTGCTTCATTTATCCCCTTTCCAAAAAAATAGAGTAGAAGAGGCAGCAATGGACCAATTCTTTATATGCGTAAGGCAGTCAAGTAAATATCAATCTCAGCGTTTCTGGAGAATACAACTCAATGAATAAGCGAAAAAGTTACAATAGAATTTGCAAAGAGAGATGAGAACAAAACTTGCTGGAAATAAAGAAATAACCAAAACTGCAACTGAAAAAGAAATAACGAAAATTTAATGTAACAGGAAAAACAAACATATAAAATGATCGATGAGACATATCTGGCTTGAATAACAGACAATTTGCTTTTTATATTTTTAAGGCAGAAAAACATTAGGAAACTTCAAAAAGATGAAGTGAGAAGAGAGGGAGATGGGTAGTGTGGGGCTGCTGGTATAATAAACTAGCTCCAACTCGTCCATAGCAATGATCTCAACAGTACTCGGAGGGAAAAATACAGTTCTAAACAAAAATTGGTTTACACAGTCAGATATTCAAATGCAAAGAAAACATTTTAAAAAATGAACAATATTGGAAATCATGATCTCTGTTTGAAAACAATACAACAACATAATTGATTCAGACTAAGTGTAAATGGAAAAGATGTGGGGAAAATGAAGGTTAGAATTCAGTTGAACACAGCAGGGGAAATGTATGTATATGTGTACACACACACACACACACACACACACACACACACACAGTATATCCAAATACTAATTTATATGGAAAATAAGAGTTTTTAAATGTTTTAAAATTTGATGAAAAATCACTTAAAAATCTGACAATAAAGAGGCATAAAATATCCTAACCTTATACAAAGACTCACTAGTTCAAAAACATAAAATTCACCTTATATGTTACACAAAACATGTAATGAAACAAGCTGCTTAAGAAAAGTTAAAAGCAAAAAGATGGGCAGATTTAGAGGAAACAAATGCTAGTAGCAAGAAAGTTATAGCAATACTATTGATTCAAAGAAAGTTTTATACAGGACAAAGGGTTTTAAGGCAATAAGGAGAACAAACATGAGACTGTAACTTTAATAAATCTTTATACAACAAATAACGTATCATAATACCTAAGTAGTGAAATGTAAAAAAATATGCAAAAAAATCAACAGCAAGCAGATATTAATTCATATCAATAAGACTGAAAAATCAAGTAAACAAAATAAAAAACATATAGTATTTTTAAAGATATGCATTTATACTTATATATTTTGACATTTGTTACATATCATTGATTATTTAAATTTACTTTATTTGTATATGTATATGTTCCAGATCAAATTCTATGCCTTCCAAGTAAAAGATATAAATTCTTTTCTAGTATCCGTAAAGCATTTTTAAACTGACCGTATTTTTGGATATAATAGAAATGTTCTACTTCCCAAAGTGTAGGTAGTTCACATGCTGTAATTATAATGCAATGTAAAAATTCTTTTTAATAATTATAAAAGGTTAAGCAAAAATAATCTGGCAAAATATACTCCAAACATTCCCTAGGTTAAAGAAGAAACCAAAATCCAAACTGCAAAATTGCAAATGCATATCACATGATATATGATAAGGGCAATGATATGCCCCAGAAGTTAATGTGTAACTGAACCAAACAAATTAAAATCCATCAATTAAAGGTCTGAATCAAAAAGGTAGCCTTAAAATGACCTATAGAACAAAAATATAGCCTGTAGAAGGAAGCTTATAAAGAAAATATCAAAAAATTTTAAGAAACGGGAAAGATAGAATTAATACAGGGATGCTTATTTTAAAATATACATAATGGATCATGGAAAGCACTAAGAAAGAATAAAGGGAAAAACAAAAGCAAGAAAATCAGTACATTTGTGGCAATAAACAGGACTCTAACGATAGCTCTTGAAGAAATTAAAATAATCATGATGGATCTATTTTAAAATTTTGTATTAAAAAAATAAATAAATAAATAAATAAAATTTTGTATTAAAAATTTTAAGCTGAAATAAATTTTTTCTATAGAAACAACTACGTCACAATTGATCACTGAAGCATGTGAACAAAGCTTCAAAATAAGTGGTTTATCATAAAAATTTCTTTAAGATTTCAATAATAGATAATTCTGACACAGTATCATACTACAGAGAAAAAAGAACATCTTTATACATTGCTACTGAGGCCACATAAACTCTGATATAATATGTGATGAATACACCATACTGACTAGTCTCACAGATAAATATTAGTTTTAAAGGTAACATTTTTAAATACTGGAAAAATGGAAGTCAGTGGCATAAAAGAATAACTCAGAATCATGGGAAGTTTCTCACAGAAACACAACAGTGACCGAGTAATAAGTCTACTAATGCAATACCCAACATTAATATGCCAAATGAAATGTACACACGATCTTCTCCATAAGTGTCAGTCAGACATTTGTCAAAATTGAAATCCGTTCCTGATTTAAAGAAAAAAAAAAAAGGACTAAATCCTTAGCGGGATACAAATGTGTATTTCAACCCAAGTTAACACGATTATTCATGGTAAAAATGAAAATTCTCCTACTGAAGCCAAGGACAACGGCAACAAAAATAATAAGAAAGAGGAAAGTAGTTCTAACACCCCTGTATCACCACGGTTAGTTGCCACTAACCTAGAAGTACTAATGTAAGGGGAACTTGCCATTTGTTTCAGCTTCCCAACACCTGATGAAGCAGAGCTGCTATCACTTAGCAGAACTAGTTTCTGCTTCCCTAGTCCTTGTGGCCAACAGAAAAGAGATATATGACTCTGGGGCAGGAGTCTGCAATGCAAAAAAAAGCAAGGGGAGTGAAAAATCAAGCAAAGTGTGGGAAATAAAGCAGGCAGTGGCAGCAAACTAGCAATTCCAGGTTCAGAAGTACTGTGTTAAGCTCTGGTAGTATTGACAGTTTAAGCCATGGCAGCAGAGCTGTCACCATAAAGATTGCTTTATTTTTTCTGGTAGTATCTTGCTAGTCTTTCATTTAATCTATTGTCTAAATTATTTGTCTGATTAAATAAACCAGTATCAGTTGCTAATGCTTCACCTAAGAACCCTGATTCATACAACTAGCTAACATCAACGGAAGACAGAAAATGATCAAGTAGTGAATACTGAACTGAAGGACAAAACCTCGAAAAATGAGTAATTGTCTGCCTAATAATCTCAAGAGTCTACTGACAAATATAAGGGAAAATAGCAGAAATCGATAGAATTATTCATATTCATATATAAAAATCAACTACATAAGTGCTATAATAGAAAAGAATATTGCATTTTCAATGGTACTCACAAAGAAAAAAATGCAATACAGTGAAATAAGCATAGCAATGTGTAAGACATGTATGGAAGAAACACTAAATGACATAAAATCATATTTAAGTAAATGCAAAGATATAATGTGTCCTTGGTTAGGAAGATTGTGAAAGTACTAATTGATCAAACTACTATGTAATGAAATCTGATTACAGTTAAACAACAAAAGGCAAAATGTTATCAAGCTCCCATTTGGGAAAAATAGGGAAATATCTAAATCAATTCTGAGAAAAGCAGACAGATGAAAAAGGGACTAATCCTACTCGACGGCAAAATATCCATGTATTTTAAAACTTTTGACATATTAACATTATTAAATCCAACTTATATGACTATATTAAAGCATTCTAGAACTCTATGAATAAAAAGTAATTGAATGGACCAGAAAAGAGGTCACAATAAATTTTAATAAGTAGGGGATTTTGGTCACCCCTGAGGATGGTGTTACAAATCAGTGGGGAAAACATGAGGTCACACCGGATTACTGTGGGTCCTAATTCATGACTGGTGCCCTTAAAGGAGCGAAAATAAAGACACAGGAACAATCAAGAGTGTCATGGAGGATGGAGTCAGAGACTGCAGTGATGTTTCCATAAGCAAAGAATATCAAGGATTGGTAAAACAAGTGACTTTTTTTTTTTAACCTAATTTCATAGAGACAGAGAAAGTTCAGTGAAATGAGAACACAGAGGAATTTGTTTCAAATGAAAGACCACAAGAAACTATCAGGAAAAACAACTAATGAAACACAATAAACAATTCACCAGATAAAAGTTCAAAGCATTAGCAGTAAGAAAGCTAACTGAATGAAAGCAAATAATAGATGAATGCAGTGATAATTTTAACAAAGAACCAGAAAGGATAAAAAAAGAACCAATCAAACTTGAAGAATGCAAACACTAAAATTAAAGAAAAAACACTCTAGAAGGAATGACTGCTAGGTGATGCAGAAGCAAGCATAAGTGATCTGGAAGACAGGATGATGAATATCTCCCAATCAGAACAGCAAAAGGAAAACAAGTTTTTTAAAAAAATGAAAACAGTTTAAGGGACTTCTCCCATAATCAAAAGTATCAATATTCATATTACAGGGTTCATGGAAGCAGAAGAAAGAGAGATAAAGCAAGTGAAAATGCATTTGATGAAATTATGACTGAAAATTTCCCAAACCAGAATAAGAAAAAAACAGTCATGGACAGGAAACACAGAGGGTTCCAAACAAGATGAACCCAAACAGACTTATATCAAGACATATGAGAGGCAAAATGACAAAAGTTAGAGAATGTAAAAGCAGCATGAGAAGAACAAACTCACAAACAAGGGAACCCCCATAGAGCGATAAGCTGATTTCTCTGCAGAAACTTTGCAGGCCACAGGAACTCCACATGATATCAAAAATAACAGTCACCAGTCCTTACACTGATCTTAGAATTTGAAGAGATTCCTTTTGTAATGCTGCAGTTGGTGGTCTGTGACAGTAAACAACCATGGGGAATTTGGATTCTTCATCTTTCAAACAGAAGTTGTCTTTGTTATCATTCACTCCAACACCTCCATAAAGCAAGGTGGGAAAATACGTGGGCAAGGAAGGATGTTTAGAAAATGCAAAACAAATAATTTTTACCATATCACACATGACAGATGACAGCCAAGAGCTCACATTGTGGGTCAGGGGTCTCTGGCCTTTCCTCCCAGCTCCACTGTGACTCAGTGTATTGCCTGCAGCATCCCAGCTTCTCTGTGTGTCTTTCCCCATCTAAATCAGGGACAACACAAGTCTCTTCATAGATTTGTTCTGAGTATCAAGTGAACTGCTGCAGGTGCTCAGCACAGGATCTGGGAGATAGCCAGCATTTGTTAAATACTGGTCATAAAAAATTATATTAGAAATATACATAGGATCCAGGTTTTTACTCTATCAGCTACATAATAAATGAAACAGATACCATGAACAAATCCAAGGGATCTTGCATAAAAATTTCATTGTAGTTGGCTGCAGGTTTGGGATAAAAATGATTATTTTAAAAGGAACAGACATACAGATTTAAATGATGTTAGAAATAAATTGTGTTGTGTTTTGTACATAATGGTTCCACTTCCACTACATAAAGCACATTTTAACTTCTGATTCAGAGTACATGAGGCCCAAATCAATAATAGAGTTAGAAAAACTAAAAAAAAAAAAAAAAAAAAAATTATCCCATATTTCAACTTGGGGTTGTTCTTTTCACTTATAACTAATTCATGACTACATATTAGGCACTCTAGGAATGACCTGGATTTCAGCGACAAGATAAGGGCTGTTTGGTTTTCACAGTGCCGGTTCCCTTGCTTGTTTGCGTGTTTGCTTCATGACCCCTGGTGATACTGCACTACTGAGGGAGGTGATATCCTGATAATCCACCGAGTTTATAAAAGTCACCTTGTTTTTGCAGAACCAGCAGCTTGTAAGAACCCCCCCCCCCAAAAAATGGCCTTCTTTAACTGAGTTTTATCTTATACTGATAGCTCTTTATTTTTTTTTTTTTTTTGATAGCTCTTTAAAATCAAAATGATACTTATTTATTTTAACCTCTTCCTCATATACATTCTTTGGCAGTTTAAAAGGACACAGTAAGCTGCCTGCACAAAGCTGGGGGCTGTCATCATACCTAAGTAGAATTGCAATGAGACACTGGGTGCTTGCGCAGAGTGAGCAGGCACTTACAATGTATTCCCTAGAGTAGAGACTTTTAAGGGTTGACAGACACCCCCACTCCCAAATTGGTATGTAACACTTTATGTGTATGTACATCAATTTCATCAGATATTCAGAGGGCTTGTTTATCTAAAAATGATTCAAAATTGCAGTTCTACAGAACACGCACACCCCAAAGTATTTTAGAGCATTCAATCAAATGAAGCCCAGCAGCGCTCACCTCTGAGGAACAAAAGAGATTGAGACCAGTAACCGATAAAGTGAGCCGTGAAAGGGTTTGTGTTTAGAATGAACAGTTTAATTCACTTGAAACGGGTAATGAAACCTCCATTCTAAATCTAGCATGGGGCTATTCACTGAAGGAAGAGGTCTTGGTTTTGCCCAACTCACAGAGTATGGCAAATTGGTCACTAAGTAAGCTTAATCATGGTTGAAGGTTAACTTACTGTTTGTTTTTAATTCTGTTTGACTTCTTAGCTTTAAGTTTAACAGACCAAGAACCATTTTGCAAACCTAAACTTCTACTTAGCCTTTCTTCTTTCTTACTTCTACTTAGGAGAATTGAAAATGAATTTTCAGTAAGGGTAGGGAAATTGAAGTATAAATATCTGTATGTTTCTAACACCTTTGCCCCTGTAGCCGGATTTATGTGATTTCACACATGGGGAGAACTGGGTTCAAAGTGTTCAAAAATGTTTAAAGAAAAACATATTAAATCATAAAGAGGCATGAGATATACAAAGTTAGTTTGTATCAGCATTTTTGAATTAATAGTTAGTTTGACATAATTGGAAAAGGCAATGAAAAACAAAAACTTTTGTCCTTTTATTGCAACAATATATCACAGGGGGAAAAAAACATTTGTAGGTCAGCTTTTAAAGACTTTTTAGGGTTATGATGAATTTTTATTCTCTAGTATACGGACTTGGAATCCTCATTTGAGCTGTTATGGAATCTGATAGTAGTATATTCAAAACTTCTTCTGAGTGTCTGTTAGGGAAAAGAGTTGGAGAACTCCATCTAATCAGGTTCAAATTATGAATGTTTTGACTCTATTTGGGGCATGTGAGACAAATTACATATCCCGGTCAGCACACTCCTTTTGGGACGGGGCTGCCTGTTTCTATGAATGTCAATGTACTCATAAACAAAGGAGGACATCTCGCCAATAAAAGATTTTCAGTACACAATTTACAGTCCTGAGTGTAAAATGCACCAAAATAATGTGGCTAGACAAAGCAACTTAAATTCCCTTCTGATTAGAGGTCATAAAATATGAACATTTTGTTAAATAGAAAAATGGCAAACAGACTAGATTTTTTTACGGTACAAATGCTCAGCTTTACGTACATTTGTGGAGAAAAAATTAAAAGCATGTAAGCCAAATGCATGCTAGGAACAGATGCCTATGAACTGAACCCATTCTTTGAACAAACATGCATAATCTTCCACTTCTCAGCTCTATGTGGATTACAAACATTGCACATCTGATGTCTTCCGAAGCTAGCTTCATCTTGACTTTATCTCACCTCTTGGTGTTCACTGTACAAATTGTTTTTTTGTTCTCACCCAATCGTCACTCATATGTATATGCACATTCTCACCACTTAAGAAAACTTATTAATGGTTTAAAATAATCATCAGTGTATTGATCACCTAGCTAGTAAAGTATGAGATAAAATTCTAGTTCACTGATAACAAAGACATCAAATCTGGCACTTTTCTGTGAACAGCTAATAAATTCTGGTTCAGTAGACACCTTTACAGAATATAAGATTTTATATCACCCCCTCCCCAAATAATCAACCTGAGTGTGCAAAATAAGAGTGTCTAGAGAATTTACACATATTACAACCTAACCAAAAGTCAATCTCCTTTCTATCATCACCATGAACTAGACATTTGCAATAGTATCAGTGATAAGATATTCTTCCTGAAAAAAATATTTTATTGGTCTAAGTTCTAAGTAACTGCTTTGATTATTACTAAGTTTTAATAACAATTATTTAACTTTCAAACAGGTGCATTTTTATTACTTGTGATCTACACAAGAGTCACTTTGGACAATTCCTCTTATGCTGTCAGCTCTGACAGATAACAGGTGTGGACTCAGGTACTCACACGCACTGGAGAGGTCTATGATGACTCAAAATTGTTCAACCCTAAGTTGACCATAGTTCATAGCTCCACCTCTGTGATACCAAGTATTCCTGAGCTCACTTGGTTTTCAATAAATATTGATAGAAACAAAATATGAATATGTCAACTATTTCTTTGAAACCATTTAGAGTTTTTAGTTGCCTTTAAAATTTAAAATAGTGAAATAAAATATGGAATGTGACATGTAAGACTTTCTTTGAGATGGATACATTTTAATTTTACTTAACTTGAATATTACCTGTAATGCTGAAGTTGATTATTCTTGTAAAATTTTTAATTGCAAAACTGTAAGTGAATCCAGAAAAAATTGTAAATAATCTTGGGATTATTGTTTAAAATATCATTTTCATACCAAAGAAGGAAATGTTGGCATATATATTAACTATGACACTGGTTGTAAGTTTAATCTCATGTTAATTATAAAATAAACTATTTTGTGACTCTGATGATAAATCAAATATTATATTACTAAAAGTATTAAAGGAGCTACATTATATAAAATAGTTTGCACAGCCAAAATTCTCTGTCTCCCAGAATCTGGGGTCTAGGCCTTTTTTGAGACACACAACTCTTTCAGGCTGCTGAATTCAGAGATAGCAACCTAATGGGAAATTATACTTAGTGGGAAAAATGAGACTCTTACTCCCCTAGGCCATGTGCACACACAGGCACACACATACATGCACACATGCACATTCACAATAACACAAGCTTCCCAGACTCCTGTTTTGGGGCTGACACCCTTGTTGCCCTTTAACACATTCAATAACAGGATTCTATTTTATAACTCTGCTTCAACTTCCTTTAATCTGGACTACTGCCTCTTAACTCTGGATTATCTCTGTTTTTCTCCTATTCTTCATCACATATACCCTTAAAAGGATCCCAGTAGTAATTAATACTAATTTGAAGCTGAAAGCAGCTCAAGTATTTATTGCATATATATTCAGACTTCTGTAGATTACCCATAAAAATTATTTCTGAAGTGAACAGTTTGTTTTGAACTGAAAAAGCTCTAGCAATCTTTCTCTACTGCAAGTGACACAAAGGTCATTCTGCCTTTAAAAACTACGCAATCAAAGATTGCATGCTCTTGTGCAGTTTCATCTTCATGCTACAAGTGACCAAATTTCTAGTCTACTTACAACAACTTGGAAAATAAGAAAAACAAAACGTGTCCTGATTATGATATGTAACAAGGTTAGAGCCTTTCTGATGGAATAAGTCCAACACCCCAGAGCACTCTCATGCTTCCATCTCAGTTATGTCTTATATTATGTACAATCTGTTGTTAGTAATGAGATACAGAACAAGAAGATATCCTTTCTTTGTTGGCATAGCTTATCACTTCCAAAAGGGTCATCTACAGTTCTTTCCCAAAGCATGCAGATATTTTGCTAAAATGTGGACTATTTGGCCAAGGCCATTTTAAAACTGGGCATGTTAATGCCGCATAAAAAACTTAGAAGAGAATGTGTGGCCTTCAAAACCTGTTAAAATGTCATTACTGCCAAGAATGTGATACATGGGATAATTAGTGACTGTATTCACCATGGATGCTATAAGCCTGTATTCTGGAATGTTATGGAGCAAGTCTTCTCAGCATAGTTGAAATAATTTGGCAACCTTCTTTATGACCAACTCTAAAATGAGTAGGCCACAAACAAACACAATGAAAATTAAATTAAAAATAACTTCTTGTTCTCTCATTGTTCACTTAGTTCATTCTCTGTCAGTTTTAGAGCAGGATTTTTTTTCTTTTTTTTCAGTCTTGAAGAGAATATAGTTCCTCTATTCTCAAGAAATGGATTAGCGTCCACTCTCAATGGCTGTCAATCTGCTCAGCTTCTAGTTATCATTGATCTAGGCAAACTGTCTCTGAGTAAGCAAAATACACCTCAAAGAATTTTGAGGCAATCACTTCAGAAAACTAACATTTTTAATATGACCACCTCTCACCTTTATATTTTCCTTAACTAAACCTCAATTGTCTATAAACGATCCTTTTAATGCCAATAGTATGATCTCCTGTTCTTTGTCAAAGTAAAGGAGCTGCTTTTTGGTTACTAAGAATTTATTAATTCAGACATTTATTGCTTTAGCCAAAACATTCATTCAGTTTTTTCCATACCATCTTGAAGAAAAACCAAATGAATTTCTTGGCCAACACAGTGGTAGACCAGCAGCTGGCAAACTAGAGCTCATGGGCCAATCCAGCCTACCTCCTGTATCTAAAATGAATTTTCACTAGCACATATTCACTCCCACTCATTCATTTATTTTCCTTAGCTGCTTTCTCACTACCGAGTTGAGTGGTTGTGACAGAGATCACACAGAGCCTAAAACATTCACAATATGGCCTTTAAAAACTAGGTTCCCAACCCGATATTAGATAGATATTTACTGAACACCTGTTTTATGCTAAACACGGTGCTGGACACTGAAAATATAGCTGTAATAAAAGTTCATAATTAGAGTCTGGTGTATTTGGTAGCAGAAAATATGAGCAGGAAGCCTAAGGACACGTTATGTAAAGTTCTCAGAGTGACAGTGTAAGATCAGAAAAGGAAGGCATTCTCCATAATAAAAACATTAAGCGAGCCTATTATGTATTCCTGAGCAGAGAAAGACAGGCTCAAAACTTTAACTACTCTCTTAGTTCTTATGACTCCTGCTCTTACTGTCTTCAAGGACCACATGACTGGAGAAACTATCTATCAGTATTCCACCAGGGATTATATTTCAAAGTGATATCTGACCAAGGAGAGAAAAAAAATCAATTTTTTATGTGCTTCCCTTAAGGCTTTTGTTCTACCTGAAATTATTTTATATATTGCTTTTACAGTGGTAAATCAGAATACCCAATTTTTCTTTGCACTGTGAAGGTTAAGCACAGAGATGTGGATGACATTGTCAACATTTATGTACAATTTATTTGTATTTTGTTTCTTTGAAACAATGTTCATGTGGCTATTTCCAGTTAACTGCTCTCCATGACAGTAAGCCAGGCATCTTGTAACTGGTCTGACCTAACCCACATTGAACCTTGACTTTGATGTTCACAGATATGAAAATACAAACAAAACAATTAAGCTATGCATAACAGTCTAGTTTTAGAAACATAAATCCGAAATACACATAAATAGCATGAATGTGTCTAAGAAGCAATGCAGAAACTACTGTCCTTTTCTTTTTTGACCTCCAAAGTATTAGAAGGATAGGCTTCCTTCTGACCCTGGGATCATCATCTTCTACACTGTAAAAAACTGCAATGTCTAAAACAGGTGAACTTAAATTTTTGGGTCTTAATAAGACTATGTTTTTGTGTTTTGTGTGTGTGTGTGTGTGTGTGTGTTGGTTTTTATTTCTTTAAATCATGACTTATTTAGGTATTCAACGGAGTTTTCAGGAAAAACTTGTAAGAGGTCAAGTCTACTATCCAAATAGGTGTAAGTAATTTGATGTTAATAACAACCATTAAATAATAACATTTTCATTATAACTTTGTTATACCCTCCTCTAGAAGTGATGTCAAGTGACTTTTCATAAAAACCTGGCTACAAGATGTCTGCAAATATTAATGGAAGACTAAAAGCAGGGATTCATAAGTAATGTGGAAGAGCAGGAGATAGCCAATGATTGCAAAATTAGTAAACAAATTAGTTACACATTAGTGACTAAATGCATCAGAGGGAAACCATGGAAATGTAATTTCAGATTTAATGAAGAGATGTAGTTTCTATAATGCAAAATTTATTTTTAATTATTTTAGAATAACATAAGGTTTGTGATTGAGTTAATAATACAATGTCTAGCATGGTGGGTATTTAACTACGTGTTAAATAAATGGCCAGGTTAGTGTAAAGCTAGTTCTGATGGAGATTATTGTCCACATTTAACACTAGTTGAATTTTCTGTGGGTAGCTAATGAGGACATAACAATGACAAGGCAATTTCATATGAATTTTAGTCCACAGAAGATTCGGTTGCCTTTTCTCATTATCATAGTATTATACTCTCTTCACATTTTCTAAGTTATCCTATACCGATGACATTATCATAGGAAATAGTTGAATACTTTAGTTAGCTCAACATCAAGGTATAAAAGTTACTACAACTAAAATAACTATTTCATCTTCACGAAATCTGCTCAGCTATCTCTATCTCAATTTTTTGGATCCCACTTTGTTACATCATTCTCATTTAAAATAAGATATACTGAAAGGGTGAGAATTCAATTTAGATAGTGATTCAGACACCTGCAGTATCAGACTTTGTGTTTTGATTTTCTTAAATCTTCAACATACAAACAAAGAGGAAAAAGGCTTTGTCAGGGAATTCATGAAAGATTCTTATACAATTTGTGATGTAATTTAATCTGGATATGCACTTAATGTTAATAGCATCAGACAGTATATATTATCTTATAACTTGTTTTTTAGCTCAGTGTTATATTTTTATGAGTCATTCTTATTGATGTGCATAATAGTATTTGCATCACTTTGATTGATTGATAGTACTCTATTGTATGCTGCTGCTGCTGCTGCTGCTAAGTCGCGTCAGTCGTGTTCGACTCTGTGCGACCCCATAGACGGCAGCCCACCAGGCTCCCCTGTCCCCGGGATTCTCCAGGCAAGAACACTGGAGCAGGTTGCCATTTCCTTCTCCAATGCATGAAAGTGAAAAGTGAAAGTGAAGTCGCTCAGGCGTGTTCGACTCTTCTCGACCCAATCAATGGACTGCAGCCTACCAGCCTCCTCTGTCCATGGGATTTTCCAAGCAAGAGTACTGGAGTGGGTTGCCATTGCCTTCTCCATTCTATTGTATAGATATCTGATTTATTTATACATCTAATTATTAATGATTGGAACTCATTTGCATATACAGTGTTTCTCAGTAAAAATTTCTATAGTGCAGTTGTTCAAACTGAGATTAGAGAACCATTAATGGAAGATGAAATCAAATTAGTAATATATAACAAAAACCATATGAAAATGTTATATGATAGAACTAAAAATATTAAAACAATAGACACAGTAGGAATAATGATTGTTTCTATGACATTTTATCTCCATGTATGTTGTGTACATGGTTACAGTGTAAAGCTCATAAAAAGATTTGAAGAAGTTCTACATCAACTGTATAGCTAGGAAGGTAATTGTACATGTTCAGCTTCAGCAAAATTAATGCACTGGTGTATACTTCCAGTAGCACTGTATAATAATTTCCATTTCTCCACATCTTCACCAACACCTATCAATGCAAATTTTGCTATTAAGAGGATGTATACTGCCTTCATAGAATGTATATGGGGCATTCCCTCTGTTTATACTTTTGGGTTACTATACAATTGAAAAGATTCTTTCTTGAGAATATCAATAATTTATCTGTAAGATCACTGGATTCTTCATTTCTTTATGGGAAATTTTAAACAATGTATCCATTTCATCCAGGTTTCCAAATTTACTGGCAAAAGCATCCATAATTTTCAAATTTTTATAACTCCTGCATCATCTATACCTGCTTATTTTTCATTCTTACTATTTTTATATATTATACCTCTTCTTTGATTCATCATTCCAGGGCTGTGTCTGTTTTATGAGCTTAAAAAAAAAAAAAAAAAAAAAAAACTTTTGCCATGTTGGTTCTATCTCCTGCTTTTCTGATGTCTTTCTCATTAAGCTCCTCTTATTTTTATTGTTTGGTGATAAAGTGTCCATGCCTCTACTGACATTATGACTTGGTGGTTCTGACAACATGCTCCTTATAATGAACAGTACAGGTCATGTAATAAACTGAAGGCAGATTTAAGGAACACTAGATAGTAAAAACAGTGATTCTAATTGAGAAGCCAGAAATCAGAAGAAACATTAAAAAGAGACCATACGAGAGATACAGTATTGTGTTTAAAATTTCAAAGGAAATTCAGTAACTGGAGACACCATTTGCTTACAAAGCTGAACACTAATAATGATTAAGCATGTGAAGAATTGAAGGAATGGAAGTCGCTCAGTCGTGCCCGGCTCTTTGGACCCCAAGGACTATACAGTGCGTGGGATTCTCCAGCCAGAATACTGGAGTCGGCAGCCTTTCCCTTCTCCAGGGGATCTTCCCAACCCAGGGAACAAACCCAGGCTTTCCGTATTTATGCTCTGTATTTTGGTTCATAAAATGGAGAACACTTTAACTTGGAACTACATCTTCTATTAACATTAAACTAGGAAACAGGGATGACCTGCGCACTAAGGACAACTCTGAAAGTTGGGCACAATCTAAAATAGATTTTTTTAAGACTTCAGAAATACACTACATTAAAAAAAAAAAAAAAAAAAACATACTGCCCCTGTTCTGGGAAAGGATTTGTGCTAAAGAACTTGATCTACACTTTCAAAAGTGACTTTTGCTTCTGAGATACTAAGAGGCTGAATGTCACTTGTGAGTCACAGCTACAGAGAGCCAAGAGGAAAGGCATTTGAATCCAGGGTCAGAGAGGGATAAGGAGCTACTTAACCTTTTTCTCTCTAAGTGGGGAACTAGAACTGCTGTTCCCAGGAGTAAGAATAAACCAGATGAAGACAGGCACTTGCAAGCACTGTAGCTCAGCTCAAACAATTTAAATTTCTAAATTTTATTCAGGCAATGCCCAGCATGTTAGAATTCCCAGTTAAATGGCATTAACAAAAGAAAAAAAAACACTTCTGGTGGAAGATAACATTGTCCTGAGCTTCAGATTGATTCTACAATCAATTTTGAAAATAAAACATCACACCCCAAATGATATGAGACACCATGAAAGGAAGAAAAGAAAAAATTCAGCATGAGAGGCAATATAAGCAGTCCCATTGGAGAATACAGATATGGCAACTACGTGATAGAATTTAAAATAGCTTATTTGCTCTATGCAGAAAGAGAAAATACCTTATTAAAAATTATTTGCAATAAAAACTTCTTTAAAAGATAGACTAGAAAAAAAATGGAGAAGGAAATGGTAACACCCTCCAGCATTCTTGCCTGGAGAAGCCCATGGACAGAGGGGTTCTGGGGGCTACAGTCCATGGGGTCGCAAAGAGTCAGACACAGCCAAGCGACTTAACACACTCACAGGAACAAAAAGTGCGGTAACCTACATGAAGAATTCAGTAGAAGAGTTTAACAGTGGATTAAACACAGCTAAGAGAGAACTGCTCTAGTGGAAAATTGACCAAAGAAACTATCTAGAATGAAGAATGAAGACCTAAGATGATGGAAACTTCATGAGAAAGTGATAAACATAAAGAATACAGTGGGATAATTTAAACTTTATAACTTAACTCCTGGAAAAAAAGAGGAGGAAATAATGGGGCAAAAGTTCTCCTTTAGGAGATAATGGCTGAGAACTGAATGAAACTTTGCAAAATTGGAGATTAGATATTACTCCATCCGTTTAAGAGGCCCTATGAACCCCGAACATCGAAGCACACTGTATAAAATCCTTAAAATATCCACAGTAGAAAGGTATTTTTAAAACATATTTAACGGGGTAACAAATAGCCTATTTCTCAAAAAAAAAAAAAAAAAAAAGCAGCAGCAGAGACAATGGAATGATATTTTCTTGCAGCAATTTAAAGATAACTGCTAATCTAAATTTTATTTTACCCAAGAAAATACCCTTTGACAATGAAGCTGCAATAACTTTAGATTGTCTGAAACAATTCATGACTAGCAGTCATGTATTTAAGGAAATTTGGGATAGTAATCAAGTAGAATGTAAATAATCACACATGGAATGTTAGAGATGCATTAAAGAAAGAAATACAAATGGTAAGAATGGATTTTGAAATGAGTAATCTGAGTTATTTGGGTAAAAAAACTACTACTTTCTGGATTAATAATCATTCCTATGTAAGTGTATAGTTTTGGGGTTTTTTTTCTTTTGGTGGATGATGCTGGTTCTTGGTTAGTCACTGTCACACTTTTGACCTTTCCTAATTGCCTGTGTGACTTTTGTGTGGGAACTGCTCAATTTGGGGCTGTGCATGCAGGAACCTCACAGACTTCAGCTCTCTGCAACCCATAGGAGATCCCTAACCATCTTGGAATCAGAATTTCCAAATAGCCTGTATATTCCATAGAATAAAAGCATCCTTAATTGAAAACTAAGAGAATAATTGCAAACTAAGAGAATCTGGAACATGAGAATGAAAAGAATTAGCATCTATTCTTATTCCTATCCTTTTTCCTGATCCAGAGACTATAAAAAACAGTGACTTAATTTTATTTAAAGGCTGAAGTATCATTGATTTGAGGAAGGTCTCTGGTTATAAGCCAACACCTGTGTTCTCTAGGATCCAGAGTTACCACCTGACCTCTGAAATCTTTTTTCTTCTTTTGGTCAATATCCACATCCTGGGTCCAGGACCTACAAGCAGGCTGTATTTATGCATAGTACATAAGGTTATCTATGTTTCCCTGCATTATCAATGATATAGCTGGCTTAGCCTCATCTCCGCAGGTTTAGTAAGAGAAGACCAGTCCCGGCTCTTGACCACTTGTACTCATGTCATGTCTGTACTAAGGACAGTAAGAATTAGAGAGGGGAATTTCAGAAAGAGGATACAAGCCACATGAAAAAAAGAGAAAAGCATGTGAAAGCAACTATGAGATTTCAACACAAATTTCATCTACTTGCAAGAATTAGTATATAAACCAAAATGATTCAGCGGAACATTTAAATCACAAAATATTTAGTAAAATAGCGCGTTGCTGCTGCTGCTGCTGCTGCTAAGTCGCTTCAGTTGTGTCCGACTCTGTGCAATCCCATAGACGGCAGCCCACCAGGCTCCCTCGTCCCCGGGGTTCCCCAGGCAAGAACACTGGAGTGGGTTGCCATTTCCTTCTCCAATGCATGAAAGTGAAAAGTGAAAGTGAAGTCGCTCAGTCATGTCCGACTCTTCGCGACCCCATGGACTGCAGCCTACCAGGCTCCTCCGTCCATGGGATTTTCCAGGCAAGGGTACTGGAGTGGGGTGCCGTCGCCTTCTCCGAAAATGGCGTTACTGTTCAGTAAATATATAATTTTTAAAAAGATGTCCTATAGGTGTGTGGCAGTTCCCTTGAAGAAAATAACTCATCATTGATATGTATATATAGATGGGTTCATTAATCCTGAGTCCTAGAAACATCGCACATTGTATATTTTCCTGGAAATCTATTTATGCTAGCAAGTTGACTAGCAAACTGTTTTTATGTTTTAAGTAACATTTTAAAATTCTGGCCCTCTCTTTCCCAGTATAAATAATATTCATTGTCAGTTAAATAAAGATAAATGAATTTATACTAAAAGTGAAAAATTGCTTTGTCTCTATGTCTAATAGGCTCTATGTTTAAGCTACAGATCAATAACTTCCTTAAATTTAGTAATCAAGTTACTTAAGTTATTTGCCTTCTCTTAAAAATAGAAATACAACAAAATTTAACAGGGCTCAGATATTCTTGTATAAGATGCCTTTTTTTTTTTTTTTTTTGTATTTTAAAAGATCTATATTATTCTCTAGTGGCTTGCTCCTTATACCATAGGACAATGCCATCTTCTGGAATGTTGGCATTTTTTCCCAATGATTTTCTAGGCAGGTGACCAAACTGTTTTGGAAAAAACTGCTTTTTAATTCTGGCCAACTTACCACTATAGCAGTGCTCACCACTAACATTTGTAAAGGAGTAACGCTGCCAAGTATTTCAAACTTCAGACGACATCTGAAACTTATTGTTCAGTGCTTTCTTGAAACACCTTCATGAACGTTTGATTCCACTGTAAAACACACTGCCTGCAGTGTCTGAACTGGAAACAAAGGATGACTGCCCACTGCCCCATCTTGAAAGAGATTTTTATACTCATTAACTCAGCGATATTGTCATGGAGGTGCTCAGAAGGGAATCTGGGAATTTTTTTTTTTTTTTTTGCATCGTAGCCAGCAAACATCAAAATATTCCTTATTTATTATCCTCCTGAAATTGTTGTCATAATGCAATTATGTAAATGAGGACTTGCAATTACACTGAGTATTTGTTCCGGTTTTGAGGCAAATACTTATTAGATCAGAGCAGTTTAAAGAAAACAAGGACTCAACCACCAACAGAATTCAGGGAACGTGAAAGAGCATGAGAAATTCCCATTGGAACTGTTCCCAACGTGTTGCATAAATAAAGGTAGGGTTTGTTGAAGCTTCCCTCCCACCCCCTCCATTTTCTGAGAAAAAGAAAAAAAAAAAAGCCTGCTTAGTTTGAGGAATGAAGTATGGCTCAGGCAGTCATCCCCACCTCTTCTATCCTGAGTTCTGGTGTGTGTGTGCGTGTGTGTGTTTTCTTTTTATATCCACCATTTCTCTAGCTTTCTCCAGGGGCTACTCACACCCCTCCTCAAATCCACAAAGGATTTCCAGCAGAGAGCAGCTGGTGCCCTGTGTTGGCTACTTTTCCCGGACTCAGGGGGGCTTTCACAGGAAATCAATGGCTGCTTATTTTCTCCTGTACTGTGGTTTTCTGTGTGGACTGACATGGCCCCAACCATACCAATCCATTCTGCAGAGCTATTTCCATTCAGATGTGCCTCTTTATAAACAGCGGAAATTAGTGGAGGGCCAGTGTCAAACTGCTTGTCACATCTTGTTTTCAATCTGTTGAAATCAGGTTTATAGTGTCCTATTGAGAAACCTAGGCTCCTTTTGAGTTGCACAATGCATTTCATGAGTTCTATCAGGCAAGAAATGCCGAACTTCACGTTGCTATTAAAAAATAATCAAAATGATTAGGCTTTTGAATTTTTTTGGAAGGAACTTCTTTGCACGGAATTTGCTGTCTCAATTGCACAACATCATTTATTCCTGGTTATTCATCACTCTGGTGTGTAAAAGTATTCGTAGTTCATCTGTCAGTAGGAGAGCCACGTAGTGTGAATGTGTTCTGGTGATTTAGTAGCAATGAATGAATGACTAACCAAGTACTGAGGGCATGAATACAATCAATACCACACCATACCATGCCTGTATCCCTCAAGCTGTCAAACAAATAGTAATTAACATTTCTTGAATGCATGGCATGGACCTAGGCCACCAGTAAGTGCTTAACAACTCATTCAATTCTCACAACATTCTGAGGTAGTCATTCTTATGATTCCCATTTTACAGATGAGGTAATTGAGGTTTAAACTGATTAAGTAATTTTCTCAAAGTGTCACAATCAGAGGTGAGCCAAAGACGCTAACTCCAGAGACCACAAAGTAACCCTTATGCAATACTGATCCCTTGTAAAATACAGTTGATGTAGCTTCAGGGTTATTTTTAATATTGAGTGTATAAATGTACCCAGAAAGCTAAGCAGTTCCTAGATTTGAACCTGACATTGGATAATCACAGTCTATGGATAAAAATGTAAAGCAAAACTTGTTTCATTTGTTTAGTGCCTTAGACTCAGTTCGGAGACTTCCATGAGAAAATAGCAGGTTTCAATACTGTACCAAGCTGTGCTGAAAGAGGGTTATCTGAGCTTAAAATAAGAAGATAAAGGGAGGGAAAGACCTTCTCTGTAACAGGGTGAAGCAGAAGTACTTTTAGGAACAACCCAGGTGGGATCAAGAGTGCAGATTCACAGAAATGCTTTCTTTATGCAATGTTCCTAATAGGAATAACTGCTCCTATTAGAGAGGAACATTGTTTCTAATAAAAACAATGCAATGTCTCTAATAGGAACTGGAGACTGTTAGAGGGAGTATCATCCACTGGAGCACCGCTGAGGTTAGACAGGGCTGACTTCTGTAACATGAGGCTTGCCCTCCCATCCAATGTAAAGCAATATTTCCTCCTTTTTACTAAATAAAAAATACTTAAGGAATTAGTACCCAAAAGCAAAATAATATTAAGACACAACCTTCGCTGTTTGAAGGGTTTTGTGGGGGAAGGAGGAAAGAATAAGATGTCATAAAAAAAACTTGAAACCTAAGATCTTCTCTTTCTTTCCAGAGATAGCCATTATTGTAAGCAATGCAAATAATAATACATATCTTTATACTTTTACTACCTGAATATGTATGCATACTACCTGAATATGCATCCTTAATATGTATTTGTTTTGTTCTGTAACAAATTCAGTAGGCTTCACAGGTGGCTCAGACAGTAAAGAATCTGCTTGCAATGCAGGAGACCTGGGTTCGATCCCTGGGTCAGGAAGATCACCTAGAGGAAGGCATGGCAATCCATTTCAATATTCTTGCCTGGAGAATCCCCGCGGACAGAGAGGCCTGGTGGACTACAATCCATGGGGTCACAAAGAGTCGGACATGACTGAACGACTAACACTTTATAACAAATTAATTTCATCTGTTTGGGAAAATTTCCAAATAATACCATACTATACATAAAATGTAGCTTATTCATTCTACTTTATCTTTTGAAAATCTAGGTTGAATATTATACAGTTGACCCTTGAACAGCACATGGTTCAACTGGGAAAGTGCACTTATACATTAATTTTTTAAACAGTAAATACTATAGTTCTACATGGCCATAGGCTTGTTAAATCCTTGAATGTGCTGAGCTTGTGCCTAGTTGCTCCACTGCGCATGACTCTTTGTGACCCCATGGACTGTAGCCCACTAGGCTCTTCTGTCCATGGGATTCTCCAGGCAAGAATACTGGAGTGGGTTGCCATGCCCTCCTCCAGGGGATCTTCCCAACGCAGGGATCAAATTCAGGTCCCCTGCATTGCAAATGGATTCTTTACCATCTGAGCCACCAGGGAAGCCCAAGAATACTGGAGTGGGTAGCCTATCCTTTCTCCCGGGGATCTTCCTGACCCAGGAATTAACTGGGGTCTCCTGAATTCCAGGAGGATTCTTTGCCAGCTGAGCTCCCAGAGAAGCTCAAATCCTTGGATATGGAACTGTAAATAAAGAACTGCATACTCAGAGGACTGGTAAATTTTTAACTTGAATTTTTCAACTTGATGTAGGGTAGGTGCCCTACTCACTCCATGATGTTCAAATTTCAACAGCAGATATTCTTGAACACTTAGGAATATATTATAATTTATTATAATATAAATTTGTTTGGTTTCCAGTTTGTGTGGTTTCTATTACAAATAATACTACAATGTAGAACTCTCCAAATGCCCCCTTGTACAAATGTGTATAATTTTTAGGAAACATTCCTAGAAATGACAATGCTAGGTCATGAAGTAAGTGCAATTTTTAATTTCAGTATATTTGTCCATATTGTTTCCCTAAGTAGCTGTAGCAATTTATACAGGTTCCAGTAATTAAGAGTTCTTGTTTCCCAGTGGCCTCTCAACATGTATTGTAATTGTTTTTGTAATATGATATGTGAAGAAATGGTATAGTTTTCATTTTCATTTCTAGAATTATTAGTGAAGTTGAAGTTGAGCAGAATCTTGCAGCCCATCCCACCCCCACCCCCAATTTCCTTGGTTTCAGGGTACAAAACCAAGCAGTTAATGATTAGGAGAATAGTCACAGACTCAGTATCTGATACGTATTCCAGAGCTGTTTTACACATACTATAACTGCCACCAGAGGGGGGAAAAAGCTAACTGCATGATGACCAGACTGCAGCCATGACACAGGCTGCTCCATCTTGAGCAGTGCTGGCTCTGTGGTTCACACAATTCCAAGAATTGGCCTCAAGAGAACGGGATTAACATTATAGCTCATAATAATCTACATCTTTGTGGGCATCAAAATAATTGTACCTTGTTCTGCATGTACATGTTAGTGAAAAACTATAATTGTTAGGGAAGGGCTTCTACAGACTCAGGTTGACATCTTGCACTCTGAGAATATGGTGCCCTATGTCAACATGAAGAAGTTACAGAAGATAGACCTTCACACCTAATTCCATAGAAACAGAATGATGTTCTGAAAAGTGGGTATTTCTAAGCAGCTCTTTGCAGGAGATCACCCTCAGTAGGAAGTTTCATTTCTTGTCACTTCAGCAAAGCTATAGGTAACTAACTTTTAAACCAGGCGCCCCCATACTCTACTCATCACCAGCCCAAGCACACCTCTCAAGTCTTTTAAGCACACAATACCTTGCCTAACTTGTCAGATCTTTTCATAGATCAAGTAGAAATGAAGAATAAGTAAATAACAGATGACTAGATCTCCTCCCAACCTTTCCATTCCATCATCTCTTGAATAAATTGTGTAACCAAACTGTGTGAACAAGACAGCATCTAGAAGAAGACTGCAAGAAATCACTGAATCTTCATGCAGTAGAAGAAGGTAATGATTCTGACCCTTCATCTCAATGATTAACTGTGATCACTTCCCTTTTTTCCTTTAAAACTTTCATGGGCACATAGAACCTTCAGAGGTGGTTTTGTGGGGCTGCAGAGTCCATCATCTCCCCAGATAGCCAGCACTGTAATTAAAGGCACTTTTCCCTTCTGTCAACATTTGTTAGTATTGATCTAAGTGGTGAGCAGTGGGACCCTCGATTTGATAACAAAGTTAAAGATCTTTATTATGATTACAGCCATTCAGGTTTTCATCTTTTGCCTGTTTATCTAAATTCAGTTATAATGTTGTTGTTTTACTCATTTGCATTAATTCATGATACAAATTTATACTCATTAATACATTGCATGTGTGTGTGATTTATACCTATTTCAAATATATTCTCTGAATCAGTTCTTTTTTCCTTTTAATGTCTCAATTTTACAATAGGCTCAAATTAAAATGTAGTTTTATAGATTTTCTTTTTGATATATAATTTTTCCATGTCTCACTTAAGAAATTCTTGTGAAGATGAAGATAATGAGGATCTCTTCATATATATTGAGTAGCTCTGTAACTTTTGCATTATTGCTATATATATAGTGTAAAGCTCCGAAGAATTGATGCTTTTGAACTGTGGTGTTGGAGAAGACTCTTGAGAGTCCCTTGGACTGCAAGGAGATACAACCAGTCCATCCTAAAGGAAATCAGTCCTGAATATTCATTGGAAGGACTGATGTTGAAGATGAAACTCCAATACTTTGGCCACCTGATGCGAAGAGCTGACTCATTTGAAAAGACCCTGAAGCTGGGACAGATTGAAGGCAGGAGGAGAAGGGGATGACAGAGGATGAGATGGTTGGATGGCATCACCAACTTAATGGACATGAGTTTGAGTAAATTCCGGAAGTTGGTGATGGACAGGGAGGCCTGGTGTGCTGCAGTCCATGGGGTTGCAGAGAGTTGGACATGACTGAGCGACTGAACTGAACTGATAGTGTAAAATAGTAAATGGTAAAGAGGAATCTAATTCTGAAAACTTCCTATTAGAAAAAGAATTCTTTTAAGTCAGGCTATGCAGGATGCTCACAGAAGAAGTAGACTTCATTCTAGCCTCAGAATTCATAAAGTTGAGTAAGTGGGCTCTGAGAAGACCTGTTCTTTACCTTCTACTAAATTGTTTCAACTGCAAAATTCAGTGCTATCGTTCCCTTAGTCAGTTGTCACTGTCAAAAAGTTGAGCTTCAAGTTGTCATCTCATTATTTTATGTGAGGATGAGTTATTTTTCTCTCTCTCCCTACTGGGGTGGGGCTGGGATCCAACAACAATTAAAACAAAATAATAAGTTGAGGGCAAGTAATATGGTTTCTAGCACCAACATTTCCAATGACAAGCTATTTAACCTTGGGCAAGTTAATTAACTTCTTTTAAAAGTTCTCATTGAAGACTGCCCTGACGACTAACAAACTTGCCATGAGAACAAAAACAAAACAAAAAAGTCTTGAAAAATGTTGGCCTAAAGTAAGGTATTAATAATGTTACAGTTTATTTCATTCATCAGTACTTTTAACTAATCATTCCTAGACTGTCAGTTATAATCATCACATACGTACATGTGCATATATAAAAGTTGCAGGGCTTCTCAATTTTCTCAATCTTCCATGAATAAACATTATAGAATATATAACAGTCTGCTTATCATTCTAACCATTTGCATTTATTTTTACATAGTCTGTTTTGGCTTTCTAACTTCCCACTTCATTTTTTTTACTGAATGCCATCAATATTTCTTCCATTTTTTTTTTCCCTTTAGTAGCCCACACACATACCAACTAAAAATGAATCTAATTGACTTTCCCTTTTTAAATTACTCTCAGTAACAAAAATATTAAATGCTCATTTTCTCTGGCCAACTGTGAATGTTTCAGTGAATATAATTGGGAAAAGTTCCATTTGCCTAGATTTGTATTATTCATTCCCTTACACTGACTGCTAAAATATATAAAAGAATAATGTTCAGGCTAAAAAAAAATGACCTATCAAAAGAAAGCATTTGGTGATTTTCATTTAGAATTTTTAGGTATATCTAAAAGACAGCTTCCTAAAATGTGATGGTTTGGTCTTGACTTAAATGACAAAATAAGCCAGATAAATTTCTTATGTCATAAATTACACAACTCTGACTACCATGATGGGTTTATTGTTAAAATTCATCCCCAGAAGGTTAATACATCAATGCCTATCTTTCCCCAATAGAGAAAAGCTTTCACTGTGGGGAAGTTGGAGAGAATGTACACAGACAGAAATATTTTATGCACCATACGTTCTCATGGAATTCTGAGTGCAGAGACCAGACAATTCGAAACTAAGACTAATGATATCAAATACTTCTAAGGAGCCCACTGAGTTTCTTGGTGAGTTAAGCAACTGACATGTTCTGCATAGCTTTCAGGACTCACTACTGATTTAGCGATCAGAGTACAAAAAGGACATCATCTCTCTGGTCTGTCCTTATCGCATCAACAACTATACTAACTGCCAAATGATAGGGATTGTCAAATGAGATGGTTCTTAAGGTTGAACATCACTTGAGGTTTATGGAAAGAAGGTTCTAGAATTGAAAGGCAAGGCGTAAGCAAGACTGGATACAAAAGAAAGCACAACCAAATTATTAAATTCTAAAAAAATGATTTGGATCTAAAATTTCCTCCATACTAATATTTAATCAACTATAAAGGAAAAATTATTAAACATACAAAGACTTTAAAAACTTACACTCAAAGCCCTTTCTCAAACACTTTCATGAGAATATTTTAAGGCAAAATGAAAAAGAAATAAAAAGCAGAAGACATGGATCGGGTTTAAACTGTTAAAATATGCTCCTCAGGAATAAAAGGGAAAGTAATTTCAGAAGGTGAGCTGTACAGCACGCCAGTAAATAATATCTCAATTTAGAATAGAAAGACATAGATTATCTAGAATAATATGAAGTATGGTTAAGGCACCAGATACTCCTATAAATTTTTATTAATCATATTTTTCCTTATTAGGAACAGGTCAATGGCAAAGGTATGTATCCATCACTTTAAATCTTTCTAGCTGTTTGATTCAATATCTAATAATGTTTACATGATCATAATTTTATAAATATTAACTCAGCCTCAATTAGACTCAAACAATATTAAAGTTTGGAAGACTAAATTGTGTCTGTATATTATAAATATAGATTATATAAAATAATACAGTGGTATATTAAGTTTGCAAGATACTGAAAGAGAGGCAGTGGGAAGTGGAGAAGAATACATTTTATCATCATAAATAGTCAGGTGATATAATCTTATCTAATCAAAATTATTATTACATTAGAATATAGTGACACATTCATAATGGTCATCATAATAGTCCTATTACATATGTTCATAATGATGACCAATAGAGATATTTTAAATGGATCTGAAAGAAGTAACTTTGGAAATGTTTTAAGAGTGAAAAAATGTATCATATTATATGTTAAAGAGTCTGTGACTATCTAAATTTGATAAATCAAGGAAATATGTACAAGTGGATTATTTGGAACATGGAAGCAGCAATCCTCACCAGAGACATCACAAACAAATGATGACATAAGGCAACTGAAGGAAGAGGCACGAGGATTTGTTTTCTATTACGAGTTAGTACTGCTTTGGTTTTCATCACCCACAGGCAGTTACTTTCACAATTAAAATTATGGACAGAGAAAAAGAGGATATATGTATTTTTGTATGGTTTAATAAACTCTGATATATGCAAATGTGCTGGTCTCTAGAGCTAGCCAATAAAAACCTTAAGCATGCTATGTCTGTGCTGTCCAGGACCATCACTACTAACCAGATATGGAGCACTTGAAATGTGGCTATTGTAACTAATGAACAAAAGTCGTAATTCAGTCATCCTAATTCATCTAAATTTGAATGACTAGCTGTGTCTCATGTCTACCATATTGGTCAGTGCAGCTCTTGATAAGTAGTTCTCCATCTTTTACCATCAAACAATTTTTATTATTTATTTTCTGTGAGAGCATCCTCCCCCAAGCTTTTAAGAATTTTGTCAATCACATTTCAGTAAAATCTATGTACTACTCTATTCAAACCATGTAACTGCTAATTAGAGCTTTGACGAACCTGAAACTCTATCACCTCACCAAATCTAACCAAACCCAAAGCAACTTGACACCCTTGAAGGGAGGAGTTTATTCCCAATTCAGATATAATTTTCATTAGTCTTTGTGAAAGAGCAAAGTGCTTCACAGACTCTCTGTTAGTGTTATGTGAACCCAAAAGGGCCTGGAAATTTCTGCTGACTCTTAATGTTGTAAAATCTTACGAATCGGTTCCATTTCAGGTCTCTGATAGAGTTATGAAGGATGCTGAAATCTAAAATAGACCTCTATACCATAGGTCCATCTATAAAATCTTCCATACCCTTTGAAGAGCTCAACTGTTCTTTGTCTGGAGTCCCAGAAATCAGTGAAGCTCACTAAAGCACTGGGACTTGATCCTACCTGAAACATACATTAGCAGATCCTAAAAGCTGCAAATAACAAGCAGTAAATATACTTAAGGCCTGGCGTACTGCAGTCCTCGGGGTGGCAACGAGTCAGACACGACTGAGCGACTGAACTGAACTGAAAGATACTTGAGGCAGCAGTCGCTCCCTGTCCTAATCCTAAACACATGCCAAAGAGTCATCCTCCGCCTTCTACCTTGAAGGGAAAAAGCCCCTATACTGTTTTCTCTTGCAGCTATCATGGAGGGAAGAAGGCATTCTTTGAAGTAAAGTTCTGGCACTGTTTCATTTCAATTCTATTCTATCCAGGCATCAAGAGGTCATTCTGTAAAACTGATAACTTGAACACAGAACAAGTAAGAGTAACCTACTCACATGGCTTTTCAGGTACCCTGGGCTAGCCAGCTTAAGTAGGTCAAGGATTCAAGGGCTAGATTTCAAGCTGACCACACCAGTTTAGGGACAACATTATTATCACTATATAATGTGAGGGCTTCCCTGGTAGCTCAGTTGGTAAAGAATCCAGCTGCAATCTCCTGCAATGCAGGAGACCCTGGTTTGATTCCTGGGTCAGGAAGATCCCTTGGAGAAGGGATAGGCTACCCATTCCAATATTCTTGGGCTTCCCTGGTGGTTCAGACAGCAAAGAATCCATCTGCAATATGGGAGGGAGACTTGGGTTTGATCCCTGGGTTCAGAAGACCACCTGGAGGAGGGCGTGGCAACCCACTCCAGTATTCTTGCCTGGAGAACCCCCATGGACAGAGGAGCCTGGAGGGCTGCAGTGCATGGGGTTGCAAAGAGTCAGACACAACTGAGCAACTAAGCATGCATGTATATTATGTGAAAAATTAAAGGAATTGCCTGCTGTTCCAGTTTTTATGCACTGGTAGAGTCAAGAATTGTAGAACTGCTCCTATTTCAAGCACAGTAAACAGGGTCAGCACCTTATAAAAGCTGGTTTACACAAGAGGAGAATGGGACAGGTGACAATCACACCCAATCAAGTAGGGGTGGGAGCTTGTGACTGTGGAAAGAGCATATACATACTCGCTAAGGAGTTATTTGAAATAATAGATTTTTAACTTGAAGAAATAAGTTCATTTCTCATGATTTGGGATTTGAAATGAGGTGTCTGTTGTCAAGTCAGAGGAGGAGAAAGAAATAAGCATTGCTCTTAACACTAATGAAACACAATGTCCTTGCCAGTCACCAATTTGGGATACCTGAGATCTCACCAACTCATTCTTAGGAGTTAGATGTAGCCAGGTCCACATTCATTGCTCTTAAGGACAGAAATGGCAAACAGTACCTTATACTGAAATTCACTAACATTTACTTAGTTAAAAAAAAAAAAGGTAGGGGGAAATGGCACTACCATTTCTCTATTTGACATCTGTGATATTTTATTTCAATTTTATAGTAATTATTTCCTTATATCCTTATCATTTGATTTGATAAGCAGATGTTCAAAAATAGGAATTGTGTTTTTTGACTTTTTTTACATTACTAATACTTAGTTCAGTATGTGGCACTGGATAAATCCTTGTAGATTTTTTTGAAAATTTGTTAAAAGAACTAATGAATAAGTAATTCATGGCCCTTATCCTCAAAAAGCTTAAAAATAAGTTACGGACATAATTTTATTATCTCTCTCTTTTACTCCTTACTATCCTCTATCATCCTCTCTTTTATGATTTATTTCATCAACTTCCACCCCAATCCAGCCCTGTATACTACAGATTTTGTTCCTAAAATAGCATTCTAAACTCGCTTTTCATTTTTATTCTCATAGCCACTAATTCCACACAGGTCCATTCTTTCTCAAGTGGTTTACTTTTAGAATTTCTAACTGGTTTCTATCACCAAAATTTTCTCTGTTTTTCAGCCCAATCTGTCAGGTAAGTGTCTCTCATCACTCACTGAGATAGAGCTGATATGCCAAGCCCAAACTCTCACACAGCTGTGTTAATCAACTATGCTCCAATATAAAACAAATTTTTTTTTTTAAAGAAGAGCTGAAAATGAATGTTAGTGAAGTAAATGATAATGAAGCGCATTCATAAAATGAAATGAAGGAATGCTGCCACTATTTTAACACTCAATAACTTTTAGAAATAAGCATAGGAAAAGGGAGAGTAAAAATAAATGACATATTTATTATTATTGCATTAATATCATCATGAAAATATAGAAATTGTTTGGAATAGTAATCTGACATCATTTCTGAGGTGATATAAATTTGTTTGTGTAATCTTTTGAGGTAGATAAATTGTTTCATTCTAAATTCAGTGAACAACTCTTGAAAGTAAGAACCAACCAAGTGATTGTTTGGTTTACTTATTGTGCCTGAGCTATATTAGATGTCCATTCTATATGAGTTTTTAAAATTTATTTCTAGAAAAAATTAAAATTTAGCATATAAATATGGCAAGCAAAACATTTTACTATGGCTACTGTTTAGTTTGGAATACTAGCATTTTCATAGCCCTAATATCAATGAAGTCATTTTTCTTCTAAATTAAAGATTATGTACAATATTGGAAAAACATTTATGGTAGTCATGGGGCTAACTTTGTTTTATGATAGCTACACCTAATCCATTCTGCTCATTGTTAACATGACTAGCACAGTATCAACAATGAATACTTGTCAGAAATGTTGAGGGAGTCTGCAAATTCAGAAGGGAGCTGATTTTTATTTAGTATTTCCTCACAGAACATAAATTTAATTCCCATTTGGCTCCCAAGACTGTGAGGTCTATTTTTTAAAAAAGGAAGAAATAGCTCATTTGAGAGGAGAGTGTTCAGAGGTGAATACTGAGCTGAATAACCTGCTTGCTAAAGAGTTGTTAACATAGATGGTATTTCCATAGGACTATTAGCACAAACAAATCTGTATATGAACTAGCATATAGATGCAGCTTGAAAATATTGAAAACTGAGAGATCAAAATGGTTGAATATGTGGATGTAGATCTCCACTTTGCCCTGCAAACACATCAAAAATACTTCCATATGTAAAGCAATTCTCATTGAAAACAAATTGGAGACTGGCAGAGAGTCTTCTACAACCAAGATAGTAAGAAACATCCACAGACACAGAGCTGGGTAGTAAAGGAAAAGAAAAAATTAGGTCAAGACCTGTGTCCCAAGGAGGTGACAGAGAGGAGGAGGAATACCTGGGTCCACAGATTCTACCGGGGGAGTGAGCAGTTTGAATCACAAGTCAGGCATCCCAGCTTTGCGGTCCAACACCAAGAAGTCAAGTCTCCTTAGCTGGTTTGAAAACCAGTGAGACTGAGAGAGGAGCAGTAAGAAACCTAGATGTGACTTGTGAAGAGCAGGCACATGCTTGCTTAATCCTGAAACAAGGTAGAGGAAGGAGTTGAAGCTGCCTGGGACTCTAGCAAGTTGTGTGTGACCACTCAGCATTCATCTCAACAGGAGCTGAGCACCTGCTCCAGACTCTCTTGCTCTGCAGTGCAGCTCTCCACTTGGGTGAAGGCTGCTGCAGTTGAGAATATGCATAGTTGTAGGAAACAGAACTAGCAAGGTCCTGGTCGGGGCTGAGGAGATCAGGCACAATCTGGGATTTGACTGGTACCAGGATTGCCCAAGTGGAAGCCCAGTCCAGGTCAAGCACCCACTCTGACTCCTCATGTTCCAGGTCTGCTGTCATCAAGGTAAAAGTGTAAGTATAGGAAGGTGGAGAGACTACACTTAGAAGAAAAAGACCTCCTTATACATGATACTTAGGGCTTCTGCCACCATTACTCTGATTCCAAAATCAGACAAATATACAACAGAAAATAAAAAGAAGAAAATTATAGACCATTATTTCTAACGGATAATAAGTGCAAAATCTTCAATAAAATATTAGTGAACCAAATTCAGCAATACATAAAAAGATGATATAACATGAGCTAGTGTGATTTATTCCAGGAATGTAAGAATGGATCAATATCTGCAAATGAATTAACATTCTGTACCACATTAACAAAAGAAGGATAAAAATACAGGATCATCTCAATAGATGCATAAAAAGCATTTGACAAAATTCAACATTCATTCATGATAAAAATTCTCATCAAAGTTGGTATAGAGGAAACATATCCCAATATAATAAAAGTCTTTTATGACAAACCCACAGCTAATATACTACAGGGAGAAAATATGAAAGCTTTCCTCTAAAATCAGCCACAAGACAAGGTTGCTACTTTCACTATCTCTATTTAATGTAGTTTTGGAGGACCTAGCCAGAGCAATTGGATAAGGAAAAGAAATAAAAGATATCTAAACTGGAACTGAAGAAGTAAATGGTCACTATCTGCAGATAACGTGATACTATAAATAGAAAACCCTAAAACTATTAGAACTAATAAATGAATTCAGTAAAGTTGCAGAATATAAGATGAATATACAGATATTGGTTGCTCTTCTATACACTAATGAACTATCAGAAAGAAAAGGCAAGAAAACAATCCCATTTAAAATGGCAAGAAAAGGAATAAAATGCCTAGGAGTAAACTTAACCATGGAGGTGAAAGACCTATATTCTGAAAATTATAAAACACTGATGAAGTAACTGAAGGTGAGAGGAGTAATAGAATGATATCCTGTGTTAACAGATTGGAAGAATCAATAAAGTTAAAATAGGCATACCACCCACAGCAATCTACAGATTTAATGCAATTCCTATCAAAATACATGTGACAGTCTTTCACAAAACCAAAAAAATAACTGTACTATTTACATGGAGCCATAAAAGATCCCAAATTGCCAAAGCAATATTCAGAAAATAAAACCAAGAAGGGGGTATCATATCCCCTAATTTCAGACTAGACTGCAAAGCTACAGCAAACAAAACAGTGTGGAACTTGTACAAAAACAGATATATAGGTCAAAGGAACTGAATAGAGAGCCTCAAAATAAACTCACACAGTTATGGTCAATTAATCTATGACAATGGAGGTAAGAATATACAACAGAGAAAATACATTTCAATAAGTGGTGAGGTCAATAAGTGATGAGGAGGAAACTGGACAGCAGTATGTAAAAGAATAAAATTAGAACATTTTCTCAAACCATATTAAAAATAAACTCAAAATGATTTATAGACCTGAACATAAGTAAAGTAAAAATTAACAAATGGGACCTAATTAAACTTAACAGTTTGCATAGCAAAGGAAACTATCAATAGAACAAAAGGAAAAGCTACCAAATGGGAGAAAATATTTTCAAGTGATATGATTTATAAGGGGTCAATACCCAAAATATATAATGAACTCATACAACTCAGTATCAAAAAAAGAAAGAAAGAAACAAGAAACAGGCACAAGACCTGACTAGACATTTCTGCAAATAATACATACAGATGGCCAACAGACAATGAAAAGATGCTCAGCATTGCTAATCATCAGGGAAATCAAATCAAAACAGCAATGAGATATAACTTCATATCTGTCAGAATGACTACCATCAAAAAAGACCATAGTGTTACTGAGGATGTGAAAAAAAGGGAACCTCATACTATTGTCAGGAATGGAAATTGGTGCAGCCCTATGGAAAACTGTATGAAGGTGCCTCATTAAACTAAAATAGAACTACCTAAGATCCACCCGTTCAACTCTTGAGTACGTAGCCAAAGAAAACAAAACACTCATTTGAAAAGATACATGTAATATATACAAATATATACACACCAATATTCACAGCAGTATTATTTCCAATAGCCAAGATATGGAAGCAACCTAAGTGTCCTTTAACAGATGAATGGAAAAAGAAAGTGTGAGATATTTACACACACACACACACACACACACACACACATATATATATATATATGTAAATATACATGCACAAATATACACACACATAAAATATACAAATATACACACACATAAAAACACAGTGGAATATTACTCTGCAATAAAAAAGAGCTTCCTGATGGCTCAGATGGTTAAGAGTCTGTCTGCAATGCATGGGACACAGGTTCAATCCCTGGGTCGGGAAGATCCCCTGGAGAAGGGAATGCTAACCCACTCCAGTATTCTTGCCCAGAGAATTCCATAGGCAGAGGAACCCGGCAGGCTACAGTCCATGGAGTCACAGAGAGTTGAACACAACTGAACCTCCAGAACAGATAAAAAAGAATGAACCTTTGCCAGATGCAACAACACTAAAAGATCTCTTTGATTACCAATCTAGTGATTATCAGTAGGGAAACAAAAGTTGGGGAGGAGTAAAGTAGGAGTAGGGAAGTAACAGATGCAATCTACTGTGCATAAAATAAATAAACTACAAGTGCAGCGGCTATGACAGACAGCTCAGACATGCGGCCTAGAGGAGCTGCCCCACACCCAAGGTCAGGGGCGACGGCCAAGAGGAGCTACCCCACGTCGGAGGTCAGGGGCGGCGGCTGAGTGGAGCAATGCCACATCCAAGGAGCAGTGGCTGTGGGGGCGCAGGAGGGCCAAGAGGAGCTACTCCATGTTCAAGGTCAGGAGGGGTGGCTGTGAGGACATACCCCTTGTCCAAGGTAAGAGAAACCCAAGTGTTGCGAGAGGGCATCAGAGGGCAGACACACTGAAACCATAATCACAGAAAACTAGCCAATTTGATCACACAGACCACAGCCCTGTCTAACTCAATGAAACTAAGCCATGCCATGTGGGGCCACCCAAGACAGACGGGTCATGGTGGAGAGGTCTGACAGAATGTGGTCCACTGGAGAAGGGAATGGCAAACCACTTCAGTATTCTTGCCTTGAGAACCCCATGAACAGTATGAAAAGGCAAAAAGATAGGACACTGAAAGATGAACTCCCCAGGTCGGTAGGTGCCCAATATGCTACTAGAGATCAGTGGAGAAACAACTCCAGAAAGAATGAAGGGATGGAGCAAAGCAAAAATTATACCCAGCTGTGGATAGGACTGGTGATAGAAGCAAGGTTTGATGCTGTAAAGCGCAATACTGCATAGGAACCTGGAATGTTAGGTCCATGAATCAAGGCAAATTGGAAGTGGTCAAACAGGAGATGGCAAGACCGAACGTCGACATTCCAGGAATCAGCTAACTAAGATGGACTGGATGGGTGAATTTAACTCAGATGACCATTATATCTACTACTGTGGGCAGGAATCCCTTAGAAGAAATGGAGTAGCCATCATGGTCAACAGAAGAGTCTGAAATGCAGTACTTGGATGCAATCTCAAAAACGACAGAATGATCTCTGTTCATTTCCAAGGCAAACCATTCAATATCACGGTAATCCAAGCCTGTGCCCCAATCAGTAACACTGATAAAGGTGAATTTGAATGGCTCTATGAAGAACTACAAGACCTTTTAGAACTAACACCCAAAAAAGATGTCCTTTTCATTATAGGGGACTGGAATGCAAAAGTAGGAAGTCAAGAAACACCTGGAGTAACAGGCAAATTTGGCCTTGGAGTACAGAATGAAGCAGGGCAAAGGCTAATAGAGTTTTGCAAAGAGAATGCACTGTTCATAGCAAACACCCTCTTCCAACAACACAAGAGAAGACTCTACACATGGAAAACACCAGGTGGTCAACACCAAAATCAGATTGACTATATTCTTTGCAGCCAAAGATGGAGAAGCTCTATACAGTCAGCAAAAACAAGACTGGAAGCTGACTGTGGCTCAGATCATGAACTCCTTATTGCCAAATTCAGACTGAAATTGAAGAAAGTAGGGAAAACCACAAGAACATTCAGGTATGACCTAAATCAAGTCCCTTATGATTATACAGTGGAAGTGAGAAATAGATTTAAGGGACTAGATCTGATAGACAGAGTGCCTGATGAACTATGGACAGAGGTTCGTGACATTGTACAGGAGACAGGGATCAAGACCATCCCCATGGAAAAGAAATGAAAAAAAAGCAATATGGCTGTCTGAGGAGGCCTTACAAATAGTTGTGAAAAGAAGAGAAGCGAAAAGCAAAGGACAAAAGGAAAGATATTCCCATTTGAATGCAAAGTTACAAAGAATAGCAAGGAGAGATAAAAAAGCCTTCCTCAGCAATCAATGCAAATAAATAGAGGAAAAGAACAGAATGGGAAAGACTAGAGATCCCTTCAAGAAAATTAGAGATACCAAGGGAACATTTCATGCAAAGATGGTCTCAATAAAGGACAGAAATGGTATGGACCTAACAGAAGCAGAAGATATTAAGAAGAGGTGGCAAGAATACACAGAAGAACTGTACAAAAAAGATCTTCATGACCCAGATAATCACGATGGTGTGATCAATCACCTAGAGCCCGACATCCTGGAATGTGAAGTCAAGTGGGCCTTAGGAAGCATCACTACGAACAAAGCTAGATGAGGTGATGGAATTCCAATTGAGCTATTTCAAATCCTCAAAGATGATGCTGTGAAAGTTCTGCACTTGATATGCCAGCAAATTTGGAAAACTAAGCAGTGGCCACAGGACTGAAAAAGGTCAGTTTTCATTCCAATCCCAAAGAAATACAATCCCAAAGAATGCTCCAACTACCATACAATTGCACTCATCTCACATGCTAGTAAAGTAACGCTCAAAATTCTCTAAGCCAGGCTTTAGCAATATGTGAACAGTGAACTTCCAGATGTTCAAGTTGGTTTTAGAAAGGGCAGAGGAACCAGAGATTAGATTACCAACATCTGCTGGATCATTGAAAAAGCAAGAGAGCTCCAGAAAAACATCTATTTCTGATTTTTTGACTATGCCAAAGCCTTTGACTGTGTGGATCACAATAAACTAGGAAAATTCTGAAGGAGATGGGAATACCAGGCCACCTGACCTGCCTCTTGAAAAACCTGTATGCAGGTCAGGAAGCAACAGTTAGAACTGGACATGGAACAACAGACTGGTTCCAAACAGGAAAAGGAGTATGTCAAGGCTGTATATTGTCACCCTGCTTATTTAACTTATATGCAGAGTACATCATGAGAAACGCTGGGCTGGAAGAAACACAAGCTGGAATCAAGATTTCCGGGAGAGAGATCAATAACCTCAGATATGCAGATGACACCACCCTTATGGCAGAAAGTGAAGAGGAACAAAAAAGCCTTTTGATGAAAGTGAAAGAGGAGAGTGAAAAAGTTGGCTTAAAGCTCAACATTCAGAAAACTAAGATCATGGCATCTGGTCCCATCAATTCATGGGAAATAGATGGGAAAACAGTGGAAACAGTGTCAGACTTTATTTTGGGGCCTCCAAATCACTGCAGATGGTGAATTCAGCCATGAAATTAAAAGACGATTACTCCTTGAAAGGAAAGTTATGACCCACCTAGACAGCATATTAAAAAGCAGAGACATTACTTTGCCAACAAAGGTCCATCTAGTCAAGGCTATGGTTTTTCCAGTAGTCATGTATGGATGTGAGAGTTGGAAGTTGAAGAAGGCTGAGTGCCGAAGAATTGATGCCTTTGAACTGTGGTGTTGGAGAAGACTCTTGAGAGTCCCTTGGACTGCAAGGAGATCCAACCAGTCCACCCTAAAAGAGATCAGTCCTGGGTGTTCATTGGAAGGACTGATGTTGAAGCTGAAACTCCAATACTTTGGCCACCTCATGCGAAGAGTTGACTCATTGGAAAAGACCCTGATGCTAGGAAGGACTGGGGGCAGGAGTAGAAGAGGACGACAGAGGATGAGAAGGCTGGATGGCATCACCGACTCGATGGACATGTGTTTGGGTAAATTCCTGGAGTTGGTGATGGACAGGGAGGCCTGGCGTGCTGTGATTCATGGGGTTGCAAAGAGTCAGACACGACTGAGCGGCTGAAATGAACTGAATGGGCCTTCTCAGTGGCTCAGTGAGGAAAAAATCCGCCTGCAATGAAAGATTTGTGGGTTCAATTCCTAGGTCAGGAAGATACCCTTGAGGAAGGCATGGCAACCCACTCCAGTATTCTTGCCTAGAGAATCCCACGGACAGAGGCGCTTGGTGGGCTACTGTCCATAGGGTCGCAAAGAGTTGCACAAGACTGAAGTGATTGAGCACATATGCAGGCACATGTAAATAACATCTTTCTTGCCTTCTAGAAGCATCTTGGGGGAAAAAACTGGTTTTAGTCCCAGATCAATTCTCAGCACCTAGCAGAATGTCTGGTGTGTACAGTAGATGCTCAATAAAGATTTGCTGAATGAATAATCAGTGGCCACATGTTCCTGAATGCTGCAAAGTAATTCTGTAATCAACTTTAGAAGCAAAAAAGGATATTAACTAACTGGTTGTTGTATTCAAATACTCAATGTAGATTTTAAAAGATTGCTGGGTCTTGGAATAGGAAGCCGTAAGGTCAGAATCAAAGTAACAGGAAACCCAATTAGCCCAGATATCCCACACTTAATATACCTTGCAGTCTACTTTAAGCAGAAAGAGAAATACATAAAGACACATCTGATTTAAGTAAATTCCAAGCATCAACCAAAAACTATCACAACTTCAAGGGTAAGTAAGGCTCAAAGTGCAGTTGCTGAAAATCATTTGACTTGAAGCCTGGACACTTGATTACTACTCTGAGTTTGGTCATTAATGAAGTGAGTAGATTTAGATAAATAATTTGAAGACTTGATAATGTCCATCTTAAGAGACCGAGTGAATTGCAAAGACCTCTTATAGTGGAAACAGTATGCTTCTCTAGCTTAGTGGTTGCCCACAATTAGTAGCATCCCTATCAGGGCTATGCGGGCCAACTGACTTGTTCTATATTTAACCAGGGCAATGTGCTTTAAATTTCTTTGTTTCCAAACTGTGGTCCTTAGACCACCTGATAGGCCACATTTGGGAGACTATTAGAAAGGCAGAAACCCTGGCCCCATCTTAAAACTATAGATTCCTCATCTGAATTGTTACAAGCTCCCCAGGTAATTCTCCTACTAGGTTTCTACCCAGTAGGACTGATTTCAAAGCCTAGTAGTAACCTTTGCACATTAAAAGACATAGGGAATCAAAAAATAAAGGGCCTCCTTGGGCCATTCAAATAAATTAATGTGACTCTGAAGGGCATAATATGATGGAAAGTAGTACCCCCTCTGGTCAACTAGGTTGTTACTTCTCAAATTGTAACAAGCAGAGAATTACCCAAGGAGCTTGTAAAAATTCAGATACTGAATCAATAGTTTTAAGATGGGGCCAGGGTTTCTGCCTTTCTAGTAGTCTCCCAAATGTGGCATATCAGGTGGTCTAAGGATCTGGCACATGGAATATCCTCAATAAGCATTAGGCAAACATCATCAGTACCATCATCACTGTCATTATTATTATGACTGCCATATGGTGATAGCCAGAATCAACATCATTAAATAGGTAACAGGTTCCTCACCACCAAATAAAGTGTGCTTACTATATTCATCTAGAATATTTCTGTCACAGTCTAGAGGATCAAGTTGTACTATCATTTGAATGTACATTCAGAAATTATTTTACTAATATTTTTCTTATCTTCAGAGACACCACAGAGATTTGTGAGCTGAATATATGACAGCATCTTCTAATAGAACCCCATTGTTGGAAGATATATTTAGGAACTGATCAAATGACTCTTTGTCCAGGACAGGGCAACAAGTTTGGAAAAAGTGACATCTCAACTAGATTCATATGGAAAATAGCTTTTGGTCATAAAGACAAAATTCCAAATTGAGAGAAATCCCAGTGAATTAGTCACCAAGGAAAAATTCCTCTATGAAGAATGATTTCAGCCAGTAATTCTGGAAAAGAAAATGACAATAAGGTTCTTGATATACAATGTGATATCATTAGCTACAGTCAGCTCATGTACTGTTGATTACTTCAGCAAAACCACATACAATAACTTTACCTCCTAAAGGATATAAATAGAAAAGATACACATGTTCTAATAATTTATTAAAATCTGTACATTGGTGCTGCTTTACAGAAATCAGTTTGCTCATGAGAATTCAAGAGTGAATGAGCTGTGCAAAGCAGGTACCTCCGCCTCGGGTTTCAGAAGGTAATGGAGATCACAATATTCAGTTCAGACACTAATGTCCATATGAATTAATTGTCATTTTAAAATCAATCATGATCAATGCCAAACCTCTTTCTTCTCATGTGACATATTATTGGCTGGTTTAGCAAAAGAACTTGTATTACATCTGCTATTGTCATTTGCAATCCCAACCAAATGTGAACTAACCATGAGATGCTCGTAAATACTTCACAATACTGACAAACACAGGAGTTTCAGGGCTGGCTAAGAGTAAGGTTTAAATATCAACCAAATCAATCATGTGAAGACTCTGAACTTGAGTAAGCCATTTCTAGAAAGCCTCAGGCATATAGCAAATCAGAAAGAAGAGCAACTAAGTGGGTGTGTGCATGCTAGGTCACTTTAGTCATGCCTGACTCTGTGACCCCATGGATTGCAGCCAGCCAGCCACCTCTGTCCATGGGATTCTCCAGGCAAAAATACTGGGTTGCCTTACCCTCCTCCAGCGGATCTTTCTGACCCAGAGATCAAACCCACGTCTCTTATAACTCCTGCACTGACAGGCAGTTCTTTACCACTAGTGCCGCCTGGGAAGCCCAAACTGAGTGGGGAAGGGACCCAAAATGAAAAGCTTAAAGCAGGTAAAACACCCACCACTGGCCATAGACATTCCAGGTCTAACCCCTCACTGAAATTATACCCTCTGGGTTCTATTTGATGGCAGGAATTTCTAGGTCTTTTTGTGCTCTGCACCTTCTGGATGCCTGCTGTTTTAAAGGGAAGTTTCTTTATCAAATCCAAAAAAAGTTTAACAAGCAAAAATCTAGACTAGTTCCTTTATCTTTTATTCTATATTCTCTTGAGTGCAAACTCCTAAGGTATTTTCCCCCTTAATTCTTCCTATTACATTAGGATACACAGAACATAAAACACTTTTTTTCCACATTCACTCTACCATATGAAAAATAATTGTTAGTGAAAAAGTTATTATGTCAATCTCTCTTTAAGTAAGAGCCCCACACAATTATAATGGCCCTTTATTTCGAACAGTGCAGACATCATATACATATAATTTAATAGGAACCACTTCAGTTCAAGGGTACCCTGCTGCAGTTATGAAAAGAGACCACCCTTATAGAGGTCCCTTTACACTCCAATGGTTTCATTGTCTAAATTATATAATAGGATAAAAGTTGGACTGAAAGAGAGGGTCAGTAGGGGGAGAAGCGGGAGGGAGTAAGGCAGGTGGCTATGCCAGGACTTCTCAGTTCGTAATAAAACACTACAAAATTCTCATTTTCCTCCAGATCCTATAATTAGCAAAACTTGAAATGGTCTGTAGATTCTAGACCCTTGTAGGTAGGAAGGTTTAGAAAAGAACGCAACCAAAAAATGGAATTCATATGCCAAGAAGCTGTTGTCACAGCAGCTTTACCAACTGCTCATTCCCTTCCTGCTTCTCTCCCACAAGCCTCCTCAGCCCCTTCTCCCTGGGTCTTATTTCTTTTCCTACAAAGTTTGGCTACAACACAGCTCCCACCCACACACCCCAGCACAACCCTGCACACCCACATCAAATCCACTCTCCTCTCTGTCCTCTTCCCATTTCTCACACCAGCTGTTGGGAGGGTCAGATTATGTTAGAGATCAGTATAAAAGTTTCTGAACTAAACCACTTGGAGGTGAGGAAAAAGTTGGAACAGTAACTTGAAAAACATTTTAAGATGGTTTCCTCTCTCTAAATACAACTGCTATAATTATACTGTTTTCCATATCTTTCATTGCTCTAAAGTAGAATGAATTGCCTTAGTTTTATTTTTTCTCCTCTTTCTTCTCCTTATTCTCTTCTTCCTCCTCATTCTTTTTTGCTAACTTGAACATAACTTTTCATCTTTGGCAGGTTCTGTTTTCTAAATTATGTCTTGACTTAACATTTTTCCGACAAAAGAACTCTGTCTACATCTTTTTATTCCCTTGCTCCAAACTGCATTTTTTACTAATTAAAGGAGAATTCTGATTACCTCTTTTTGTATATATGATACATTTTACTCCTGTTAAAGTATACAGTCAGTTCTTATTTGCAGTAGTTATGTTCTATCAAGTTACTGTGAACAATGAATCAGTGAATGCTGAAACACTGTTCTTAGGGGAAATACAGAGTTAGGTTCCTGCAAGGCTCTAGTCACAATATTTTTATAAACTAATCACTATATGTGTTGTGCTTAGTCGCTCTGTCATGTCCAACTCTTTGAGACCCCACGGATTGTAGCCCTCCAGGATCCTCTGTTCATGAGGATTCTCCAGGCAAGAATACTGGTGTGAGTTGCCATACCTTCCTCCGGGGTTCTTCCCAACCGAGGGGTCGAACCCAGGTCTCCCACATTGCCAGTGGATTCTTTACCAGCTGAGCTACCAGGGAAGCCATAATCTTGTTTTGTATGTGCTTAAAGACACCTTATTTACTATATATAGTTTATTCATTAGTACTGAAATCTGGACCAACAGCAGTATAACTTACTATTGCACAAAGTTAGTCTAACACCCGCATTTTGTCCATAAGTGTCACCACAGCTTTCTTGAACACTAGCATTTCAGAACCATGCATGCACTCTTTTTAACAAAATCACCACCAAAAGGACAGAATGTGAAAATTGTAACACTAAATAGATCAGGAAAAGGATATTTGTTGACAGTAAGAGAGCTCAAACAAGAAGGCAGAGTATCCCTTTTTTCAAGCTCAACTAGGAATGTGTGAATCACATTCATATTTTTGCCACTCTGCACAGCCCCATGAATGACCACCAAAGCAGTAGGGGGGAGGGGGTATAAATTTTGGCTTACAAGCAATTTTTAGCAAGTAAGTAAGTTTACAAATACATGTTAAACAGGCATATTGCTATTTTTGACTCACTTGAAATTTTGGCTCATCAACTTATGAATCAACAGTGAGTTAGGGGTAAATAATCAAATAATTACTTGTGTTTCATTTTCTTAGCTAAAGGCTTTTCATGAAAAATTAAGAGATGTTTTAGTCTATTATTGCAAGGCAGTAGCTGCCACTGAGTACTACAGCCATCTGTTGTTGCTCTTGTTTTTCTTCCAAAAGGATAAAGAGAGATGAAGAGTGTATTTCAAAACAGGGGCTACCAGAAGCAGAAGTAGGGGTCTTGAAATGAGAAGCACCAAAGTGTTAGTTCCAGTGAACCCCTGAGACAAATGGACCAGCACCTGAGGAATATTTGTTATAGTAAGGAAACCAAACAAATGCATTTAAACACAAGGACAGAAGGAGGGTCAAATGGAGTAAAACTATTAAAATATGGCCAGGTAATAGGAATTTCTGAGTTATGAAAAAAAAAAATCTGCTGAGCAGAATTCTTTGCAGAGCTTTTACCTAGGACCATATGCTGAGCATAAAGGTAAAGAATGTTTGCCTTGCAGGCCAGGCATATCAGTGCAGGAAAGACTGGGACCAGAGAGGACCAACAGAAGCCTAGTGAAGTAACCTAGAAAAATGAAGCTGAGAAAAACAAAGTATCAGAGCAATCTGTGAAAGCAATTTGGGGAATTAGTAAGTATTTTTGAATTAATTTAAGAGGTAGGCAAAAATAGATTCATTTAAAATGATTTTTACATTTTGGAATTAGTTGAATAGAGAAATGGCCACAGCACTGAAAGAAGCAGGGGAAACCGAGAGTAGCTCTGAGAACAGCTAAGGATCCAGAGGTAATCTAACTCACGGATGCATTCAATCACAGTATCCACGAGACATGATTTTTCTCCTAACTTTAGTGATACAAAACATTTTCTTTTTCTTACAGAGGATTATGTTTTATAGTAGATTTAAAGAGGCTAATTATTATTATTTGGCACTTTATTCAAATACTACCTTTTAAAAATTCTATCCATTTGCATTACCACTGTCACTTGGATCACCTCAAAAGTCTTCTGTTCTCCATACTGGTCGTGTATATAGATATTTGAAGTGAATTATCAAACGTCTTTGGTCTCCTGTTCCAAAGGTAAATATCCCTTACTTCTTTAGTCTCATCAAATAAATCCCAGGCCGTTCATCATTCTAGGCCTTTTCCTCTAGATGTACCCCAGTCTAGCAGCATTAATCTATGTCGCTCAGAAATTAATCAGTTAGGACAAACACTATGATGAGTGTTGGGTATAGCAGAATTGTTTTGCTTTTGAAATAAAATGATTTTTGATGCCTGAGACCCTCAGACAAGTATCAAGAGGGGAAACGAAGGCAACTCCCACCTGCTTACACTTACCCTGCACTTGTGTAACTAGACCTTAGACTCTAAATCCAGAGTTTTACATAGCAGAGGACCAGCAACTATGCTCTGAAAATGCCTGATGTTAGACGACAAGAGAAGTAGGACACAGGAAAAGCAGAACAAGCAGAGCAAACGGAGAGATGACGGAGAGAAAAGAGGGAGAGCCAGAACTGCTGAAGGATCAAAAAGCTAAGCGAAACAAGTTTCAAAATGAAAGACAATATAAGTACATCAAAACAAGAGTTTTTAAAAATTGGATGACTGAAGAAAAGGCTTTCATCTTTGGCAATAACATGCTGGTCTCTGAAGCATGCTAGGGAGGGAGTTAGATTTTAGGGGTTAGGAAGAAGCTAATAAAGGAGTCACGCAAAGTCCAGAAATCACACAAGGGGGAAATTAAAGAAAGTACGTAAATCCAACAGTAGCTAGATGCATCATATGTTTTCACTTAGGTCATGTTCTCTAACTTGATGCCATTTGTAATTCTCTCAGGGCATTTCGGATTCTGAATCTCCAATACAAAAATGAATCGAAAACAAAAATCTTACTCAGGCAACATTATAATTATACCCGCATACAAAAGCAAATACTATTTTTAAATAAGTAAGCAAGAGGACATGAACCGCCCCTCCCCCCAACTCCACCAATTACCTTGTGAACTCACAATAGACTGTGGTTTCAATTACAAAACACCACCATTCTTGGAAATGCTTAAGAAGTTGCAGAGATATATTTGGGTTAGTTATTTTATTTTTTTGGGGGGGGTTAGTTATTTTAAAGTCTCTCCTTAAAATATACTATTATTGTATGATGATATAACTCTAGGACTTGTGGATTTTCAAAGACAAATTAAGGAAAAGTATTTATTTGAACACTTGGCCTCAGCTTCACTGCTGCTTCAGTGCTTTTGTATTTTGAGCACATGCTAATATCTAATGTATAACTTGTCAGAAGACACAAAAAGCTTAACACTGATATTGTCAGGACCATATCCACTCCTTTTAAATGCAATTCTAAAATTAAACTGGCAAAGTCTTCCCTTTTCTCATAAATTACTTAAGATGAAAAATAAAAAGAATTTTCAGTGGGAACCTTAATGTACTTCTGTTGAGAATGCTGCTGCTGTGAATACAAACTGATAAAATTGTATTGGGGAGCAATCTGGTATAAGGTATAGGTCAGTTATGCTTATATACAGCCTCTGTCCCATTATTCCACCTCTGAATGAGTACTTCAGAGAAATGCTCACAGTTCCGTAAGTAGTGATGAATGAATGCTTTTGCTTCAGAGCTGCTATGATAGTGGGGCATCAAGGGTAACCTAGATGTTCAAACCTGGGAACTGGAGAAGTCAAATGAGGTGGATGTGTATAATACGCAATACCACAGAGCAGCAGGAAGCAAAGACACAGATATGTTTGTTAATATTGCCAATATGAATACATTTCAACAAAATAGCTAAGTAAAAAAATATATTAAAAGAATAAAATCTACACTGCAGTATCATTTAAGAAAATAAAACACACAGATATATAAATCATTATGGTGTATCTCTCCAGGCTACAGAGGGTGTGAAAGAAATACAAGAGAGAATGGGAGATGAAAGAAACAATAAAATCTAAAAAAAAAAAAAAAAAAAAAAGCAAAAACACCTTAGAATGATACTTAAATCAATGCTGCAACTAGTTACAACTCCAGAAATTCTGAAGTCACTGTAAGGGACAAAATGTTTAGTAATATGTTAAAATGGGAGTAACCAGAAAAGAAAAAGATACAGACAAAAATGTATTTTTTATTACCCTCTAAAATATTTCATGTTGCTCTCAGGGAAACAGAAACATTATATACTATGTACATGATAAGTTATGAATAAGCAAATATATCTTGAAGGCAAACAATGTTTACTTTGGCAAATAGCCAAAACGGGGATTTTTCTTTATAGGAGTATGTAGCTATTGTGAACCATTTGATACTAGATAGTGGCTTTGTAGAATCCCATATTACAAGCCTAGACCAGACACCTGACAACATTATGATGCCTTGGATGAAGAGCAGCACAACTATGGCTCCTTAGACTCCAGAATCTTAGAATCTTGGAATCTTCAATCTCCAAATTTTGGAACATCATATCAGAAGTAGCAACCACATTTTCCTAATTTCTCAGAAAACCTTTCAACATTTGTTATTCCTAATATGTAAAGAAAACAACCAGGTTTGCATTTCAAATAGCTGATTATGCTTAGTTGTAGCTTATTATGCTGCTTAGAAAGACTAAATAGTAGGAACAAAAACATATAACACCATTGGTACTCACAATCTATGCCAAGCACCGTGCTTGGCAACATTAACATTTGCTCAGTAACGACTGTGAGGCACCCTTGTGTTTACGATCTCACTTTGTCTTCTTAATAATTCAATTAAAAGGTTAGTATTAGAAATAATTTATAAAGAAAAAAATGAGGCATGGGGAGATGGAGTAATTTTCAATTGTAACACAGCTAAAATTTGGCAAACTAGACCATGGTGGGTACATATTTCCACCCTATTATATAATGCCCTGTGATTGATCACTTGAATACCAATTCAATTCCTTTTTGAATCTTTATCATTTTTGTTCCTTAATATAGTGGCCAATTGAGCCAATCCCCTAGTCCTGCCAGCACACTCCTTTCCATTAAACCAGCACTCTTAAAACAGAAGAGCTTACTAACTCAAATATTTTCAACTCAGAACACAACAGAAGTTAGCAAAGTTTAACTTTCTGAAAACGAATTGATGTTCTTAAGATACACTGACTTCTAAAACACAGAAGCACTGCATTGTGGCCAAGACCAGGGTAACAGGATAAGAGCACTTAGATTACTAGAACACATTTCATTAGCAGGAATATAAAATCAAGATTTACACAGGCTCCTTCTCTGCATTCAGGAAATTACATTTCCTTGCTTAGAACAGTTACAACTGATAAGATTCTTTTTGCTCACTGCCTCACTCATGTTCTGTTGTTCACAATCAATTAGCTGAAATGAGGTAGATCCATTTGAGGTCAGTCAGGGTGAATATAGCCCTGGTTGCTATCTCTTATTCTGTCAACTTTTAAGGGTGCTATGAATTATGTCTAGACCTATCTTTACCTTTCAAAAGGGTGGGAGTGAATGTATTTTTCTTATGCTACAAATTATATTTTTCTGACATTGATTTATTCCTTTGACAGATTCAAGAAGATTGTACCATTATAATATCTGTAATATCAACTAACCTGAGTAGAACAGCACACTTGGCTATGGAATTAAAACTGTGAGCATGCTGGAAAAATCCTGAGCAGAAGATGGCAATCAAATTAAATATATATATATATCTTCCAGAAGGAAACCTCTGTATAAGCTCAGGTATAAAAGAACCGATCCTATGAATACATCATAAAGAATTCCCATGAAAGGAATGGGACAAATAGCCAATATCAACACAATTGTAGTGGAATAGTTCTTTCCATATCTAGAATCTGTTTGGAAAACATTCTGAGCATCTTTTTGTATGTATCTTCTAGCTATTTCATAGTCCTTTCTATGACTTGTTAACTTTTTTCAATTTAAGGTTATTTTACCAAGATCCAAGCAGTATCTTTGGAAATCAAGACAAACATCTTCTAACACTATTATATCTAGTGCTGGATCAGAGGCTATAAAAATGTAGGAGATATGTGAAATGCTGAACTCACAGAAGTTTCTTTGCCAAAATCCAAATGAAAAAGTTAGACAGAAAAATAATCCATGCCACGCCCTCTGAGTAATCTCCCTTAAAGAAAAACAATTTCTTTGCACGGGAAATTTAATGCTGTCAACTTATTTCAGAGCCAGTGGGCAAATATATGATGTTTTAAACTTTAATCTTCACTTTCTACTTATGGAACTGCTACTAGAATTAACAGCAACAATACAAGAGTCAGGAAAACTTATTTAATAGATAAGCTTGCTCTGTTAAATATATGTTAATTTACATCTCAACTTTTTAGTCTCTTATACACATCATTAATTAGGAAAATTAAGCAGAAACAAACTAACATTTGTAGGTGCTACAAATGATATAAATGCATCTTAATTAATGTAGTTAGCATGGATATTACCTAAGAGTTGAACAAACATCTTAATGTAGAAGCTGTTAGCATTTTACCAAAATTTTGTTTAGGAAAAGAGAGCTAGGTGATGGTAAATAGACTACAAAGCTGAATCTTTAAGCAAAGAATTTAAAGTTTATAAAATCTGGAAGTCAAACATAGGAATTAATGGACTATAAACTCCAAGGTCTGCAAAATACTATAAAATTTTAAAAAATATTTTGATTAAAAAAAATCTTGGTAGGAATAGGGTTTTTTTCTGTTTTCCATCAATAAATTCTCTTTGTTGCTTTCTTTAAAAGTTAATCTTTGACTTAAAATTCATACTTATCAAACTGATAACCTTATCAAACTTATCATACTTATCAAACTGATAATCTTGGTATGATGTGGGAATTGTACTATAAAGAAAGCTGAACGCTAAAGAATCAATGCTTTTGAACTGTGGTGTTGGAGAAGACTCTTGAGAGTCCCTTGAACAGCAATGAGATACAACCAGTCCATCCTAAAGGAAATCAGTCCTGAATATTCATTGGAAGGACTGATGCTGAAGCTGAATCTCCAATACTTTGGCCACCTGATGCAAAGAACCAACTCATTGGCAAAGACCCTGATGCTGGGAAAGATTGAAGGCGGGAGGAGAAGGGGACGACAGAGGATGAGATGGTTGGATGGCATCACTGACTCGATGGACATGAGTTTGAGTAGGCTCTGGGAGTTGGTGATGAACAGGGAAGTCTGGTGTGCTGCAGTCCATGGGGTCACAAACAGTTGGACACAGCTGAGTGAGTAGACTGAACAGAACCTTGGAAAATGATTTTAGAAGTACTTTCACCAAGATTTGTGCTTAACTGACCAGATATATACCAAGTGGATCCAATACAACTTAAAGATAAATAGCACTTTCTGAGTATTTTGGAGGACTGTGTTTTAATTCATGTAGGTGTATGTGTGTGTTTTAATTCATGTATCTCTGGCTCATATGGCAGAGATTACTAGTTGCTCCTAGTATCATTCTCTTCTTTCTCCTTTAACAATTGCATCTCAAAACTTGAGCAGACATATGACCATTCCAATTAAAAAAACCACATGTCTTAACCTCAAGAGTATATACTCCTTTATACCCAGACACTCAATTTCTAGGACTTGGGCCTAAAGAAATAACCATGGATATGGGGGCAAAGATTTAGCTATGGGAACAATCACTGCAAATTGTTTATAATACTGAAAAATTGGAAAAAGCCTGCAAAATGATTTTTATACAAACTATGGAACTTCAATTCAGTGGACAGCTAGCAATCCTTTAAATATGGTAACAGAATGTTAATGACATAGAAAGATGTTGACTGTGTAAACAGTAGAAGTCGTAAAAAGCAATTACAAAAACATGGCCTGAATCTAGAACATGGGCCTGATTTAACCTAAAGGAAATGTTGCGGAGAAGAAGGCAATTCTGACTCCGTGTTGGAACTGTTTCTTTGACTTGCTTTTAATTGCTTTTGTTATTATAATCGTATACAATGGCCTGCCTCAGAGAATCCTGCCCCTCTGCCTGACTGCTAAACTAAAGTGCCTTTGTTCAGAACCTTGTCCACCTGTAAATGGCAGGAAGGAAGAAATGAACACATCCCCTGCCTGAGGCTTGCCATTCTAGGAGATGTTTGCAAGATTAATGGCCTTTTTACTTGGCTTCCTCACCTCCCCTCATCTCTGATCTATAAACAACCTGGCATCCAGGCCCTGAGAAGACGGTTATTTTGAGGTGCTAGCCTCCCCTGTTCTCGGTCAGCTGCTTTCTGAATCCTTTTCCTTGCCTCAACACCTCATCTCTCACATCCACTGGCCTGCTGTGTGGCGAGCAGAGTGAACTTGGACTCAGTAACAGAAGGGCTGAAGAGGACACGTGAGTGTATAAAGACATGTGAGTGTATAGAGCAAAGGCTGAAAAGATAATGATTAAAATGGTTGAAATGTGAAAAAGAAAAAGACGACCTTGTCCAATTTCTTTAGAGCCCAGGGTTGCCATGTGACCAAGGTTTGGCCAACAGGTTGGAAGTGGTAATAACATAGAAGCAGTGAGTGCAATTTCTGGGGTCACCATGAAAGGAAAGCGGTACACTCTTCTCTTGTTTCCCTTGATTGTGTTCACTGGACTGTAGACGGAACGGCTGCAGTTAGAAAAACCATCTATGCACAGTGGAGCAAAACGTTAAGGCTGTTAGTTTACACCCCACTTTCAGTTTCCTAGTGTGAGAGAAAACACAGAGTGCTGGCCTGGTGTGTTGACTGCTCACAATGTACTCAGCAACACAAGCTCCCTTTATCTTTATTCAGCTATTTTAACTTTGACTTCTCTACTTGGAGTAAAAAAAAAAAAAGTCCTCATTAAAACCAAACTATACTGATATGAGTCATCTGGAAATATCTGAATTGCAGCAAATTTATATTTTAGATCATGGAAAATAACTAGGAGATGTATTGTAGATATTTTCCTAACATCTACAAAGTTGGCACTGGTACCTTGAAGGAATTAATGATTCAAAAGACTCTGAACCTTACCCTCTCTGATGCAGGCAAAATGATAAAACTGACAATTATTACCTGGCACCATGCTCACTTTCTTTACCAGCTTCATCACTCTGTCCTCAGGTCTCCAAATTCTCTCTCTATCCTTAACCCATGTATTAGGTAGACTTATAATTAAATGGTGGTGGTTGTTGGTGGTATGTTTTTTTCCCACTTTAAATTACTGGAAGCATATAGCATAGCCCTAGCTCGGCAGGTCTTTGTCTTTCCCTAGGTTCTACCAGGCTTTTTCATTTATTCCACCTTTTCCTGCCATAATAAGGAAACGGAAGGACTTCGCTGGTGGCCCAGTGGCTAAGACTCTGAGCTCCCAACGGAGGAGGCATAGATTCAATCCCTGGCCAGGGAACTAGATCCCACAAGCAGTAACTAAGAGTGTGCATGCCACAAAAAATGATCTCGCATCCCACAATTAAAAAGACCACACACACGGCAAGGATTATCAAAGATCCGGAGAGTGGCAACTAACACCTGGCAAAGCCAAATGATTAAATATATACATAAATATTTTAAAAAGAAAGAAAGAAAATAGTGGAGCTATAAGGATCCACAGAGATAAACTAGGTCATTACTGACGCAGAGATAAAGTGAACCTAGAAATGTCAAATCAGCCAAAGCCAGTAAGTAAATATTCAGCAACACCTGGATTAGAAGTCTTCTCTCTGGAGAGCAAAACCACTGCTATCTTACCTTTGCCGGCTAGAGGCCCATTGTCCAGCTGTGTCCTGTCCTCCTGTCAATCCTGTCCTTTCTGTGTCCTTCTCTATTTCTGTCCTGTGATAAAGACAGAGGAAGCGTTTAAGGGTAGAAAAGAAAGAGAGTATATTCAGGAGCCAGCAGCACATCTGTAAAATGTTTTGTATTTTTTATTATCCCCTTAATTGAATCTCTTCAAATAATTAGACTTCCATTTTCAAGAGACTGACTTTGGTCAATCTGTTTTTGCAGAATCCTGAAATGTCCTACCATAGTAGAGCTCTCTCTTCCCAACCCCATTCCAAGTATCCTGTATTCTCTCTAGTAACTGGTAGTATATCTAAGAGAGAAATCTGAACATCACCACTTGCTTCCCTCTGTAGCTTACTCTTCATATTCAGTGAGTTAATGTGTGTGCATGCTAAGTCGCTTCAGCTCATGTCCGACTCTTTGCAACCCTATGGACAGTAGTCCGCCAGGCTCCCCTGTCCATGGGATTCTCCAGGCAAGAATACTGGAATGGGTTGCCATTTCCTCCTCCAAGGGATCTTCCCAACCCAGGGATCGAACCTGCATCACTTACATCTCCTGCATTGGCAGGCAGGTTCTTTACCACTAGCGCCACCTTGGAGGCCTTGTTTAGCTAACAACTATTATCAATTCTCAGCAGTTCAGTCGCTCAGTTGTGTCCAACTGTTTGTGACCCCATGGACTGCAACACGCCAGGCTTCCCCGGCCATCACCAACTCCTGGAGCTTGCTCAAACTTATGTCCATCAAGTCAGTGATGCCATCCAACCATCTCATCCTCTGTCATTCCCTTCTCCTCCTGCCTTCAATCTTTCCCAGCATCAGGGTATTTTCCATTGAGTCAGTTCTTCACATCAAGGGGCCAAAGTATAGGAGTTTCAGCTTCAGCATCAGTCCTTCCAATGAGTACTCAGGACTGATTTCCTTTAGGATGGACTGGTTTGATTTCCTTGCTGTTCAAGGGACTCTCAAGAGTCTTCTTCAACACCACAGTTCAAAAGCATCAATTCCACCAGATAGTTATTTCTTAAAGCAACTCATCTCCATTACCATCCCTGCTCACTTAGTCCTTACTTAGGCTATAGAAGCAACTTTCTAAATGGCCTCCAAATCTCTCGTTCTATCTGTATTGAATTCCTTCTCTACTTTTCAGCTAGCAGGGTCATTCTAAAAGGCAAATCTAGTCACAGCTACATTAACTCCTTCAGAGACTGCCCTAAACTTTAGGATATCAGGCCCTGTGTCACCCAGCTCTGCATGAAACTTCTCTTAAGTACCATCTTTGACTCATTTCTCTACCATTCTACGCTGCAGCCTTCTCTATTACTTCAGGGTCTTAAATGTGACAAGTGTTGTTCTTTTGACATATGTTGTAACTGTCAGGCTGAAGACAAATTTTATAATAAACCCTTTAAAATGATCTCTGTGAGTCTCCAGTTTTATCCCAGTAAATATTTCTTGTATTCCAAAGGCATCTTGTTCATGCTGGTATGATAGCATCATTCTAATGTCACACATAAGATGCAAAGGTTCAGACTCTTTCCTTTTCTATTGGAAGCAGCTTAAAGAAGAGATTATGTATTCATCCTTTGATTACAAGTAACTAACAAATGGATAATACATGATAAGTATTCAATAGCAATTGCTTGAGTTAATGAAAAACAAATACATTAACAAGGACCAAAATTTGTGCTTCCAGCCTGGACACAATCAAGTACTGAATATCTTAATCAACCTTGACCTTGTTATGAACTAACAACTTCAGCCTAAGCTGCCTATGCCACATATGCCACTATGAATGTATACATACACATACACAAGATATAAATAAATATAACTAAACAGTAACATCTTTTCCAGAGTTTAGATTTCCTTCCTCTAATTGATATCACAGACCATTCTTTTCATGACAAATGACAACATGACAAATGACTACTACATTTCCATAGTAGTTCAAGAGGACCAGCTGCTCTAACATTAAAACTAACCTATCATAGTGTCCAACTTTATAGAGCTAATCTCTAGCTCTCCCACCCCCCAAAAAAAATGATAAATTAACACCTGCCAACAAAGTTATCCAAAGTGCCCAAATAGACTGAATACAAACATTATCTATCTGAGATATCTCCCAACTCCACACATAATTTAAAAGGAAAAAAAATATTTGGGAATGGAGGGATAGACATGATTAGGCACTTTTTTCGAGATGGCATGTGGACATAGTATTACTATAACTACAGCAGATATAAAGGCCAATTATATTAAAATATCTCCAGTTACAAGATAAAAAAAAAATAGAGAAACAAGTTTGCCAATAAGAGTGAAAAATTTTAGGCTGGTAATTGGATTACAGAGTTCTAAGTTTTATTATAGCAATAGAATGCTATGTGGAAATGTTCACTTTTCCCATATCTCGGCTGCTGAAATGTATGCATACCAGTGATTCTATTGAAATTGCTTTGTATAGACTCCTAACTACCTATTAATCTCAGCAAAAAGAAACATTAAAAAATGCCAAAAAGTCTTTAAGAATTCCAGCTGTCTCCTTTCCGCCTAGAGTAGTTTTACAATGCACTAATGTGACCCTACTAAAAATATATAATAAACAACTGAAGCTAGAAATAAATTGCCTTTTTCTGAAAACTATTTATTTTGAAGAAGTTTATATTACCAGTTCAAGTTGTTGTCATGATATCTTAGTATATCTTAAAAAAAAAAAGCAATATAGTCTTTCTCATGGTAAGTGATGTTAACAGCTTGTTTCAGAGATCCTAGTTCAAGAGATTCTTGCTTAAACTTTTATGGATTGAAACTATCGTTACTGTTAGAAGCAGTATTGTCAACCAGTTTTCTTTGCCTGAATCTAAACTTTACACATATTATCCCATAAACTAATGGAGTTACCTTTTCTACTATACAGACTATTTTTAACATGTTTCCAGGCACTAGAACTATGACAAATATCATGGAAGAACTTAAATACTGGGAAAAAGATTTCGAGTCAGACGTAGGTTAGCTGACCTCACATTAGGAAGGAAAGTTGTAACCTTAATTATGACAGTCAAGATATAATCTTTTTTTTCATGAAACCATCAAAATTTTGTAAAAGAGTTTGGAAAGACACAGAATAAGGGAATCAACCACCATTGGGAAGTCAGTGACTATATTAGATTTATTTCCTGAGGATTTTTACTCCAGTATCTGTACCATTTTGTGAAGGTATTATGCTTAATATTTCACTACTAATGAATCAATCTGATGCCACTCATTTTACAACTTTTCTATAGACTAGTTGTTAAAGTCAGCTGGGGTTTCAAGAGCAAGTAATTCAGCTAGGCACAAAACAAAAGAACAGAGTGATGTATTTTTACATAATTAAAAGTTTTACTTTTAAAAAAGCAAATGAAAATCTAACTTAGTCAAACCATTTTTTGTTCTATAACATTTCTTGTTCTATAATAATTTTATGGGCCCAGCTCAAGTTGACCTTTAAAATTATATTACTATTAAGATTAAATAAGGCACTCTCTGAAATTGATGGTCATGGTATTAATACAATGTGAAATGGAATATGGAATCTACCTAAATTCATTCTTTATCAGAAGCAATACAGTATTTGGACACTAATCAGATGTGTAGGCAAGAGATTCAGTTAAATGCTATTATTAAACACAATTTACTGGAATGAAATATTTCACATCAGTAACCATTGCAAATAATGGACAGGGATCTTTTTTGCACATTCTCTGAGCAGATCAATTTCACTACCTTTGATACATAAATGGCATGTGTTTTATAAAATATAGAAAGAATATTTATGATCTTATCATTTATTAGGCCTACTCTACTTTAATTGTTCAAGTGATTTTTTTTTTTTTCTTTTTGGCCAATGTGAGATCATACATTTGGCACCTACATTTAAAACTGAAATAACATGTCTATGTATTTTTGAATTTTGTTATATTAGTACATCAGTGGACAAAGCAATGGCACCCCACTCCAGTACTCTTGCCTGGAAAATCCCATGGACGGAGGAGCCTGGTAGGCTACAGTCCATGGGGTCGCTAACAGTCAGACACGACTGAGCGACTTCACTTCCACTTGTCCCTTTCATGCACTGGAGAAGGAAATGGCAACCCACTCCAGTGTTCTTGCCTGGAGAATCCCAGGAACGGCGGAGCCTGGTGGGCTGCCGTCTATGGGGTCGCATAGAGTTGGACACGACTGAAGCAACTTAGCAGCAGCAGCAGCAGCAGCAGCACTAGATCAGTGGATCTCAAAAGACCACTGACAATTAGACGCCAACCGGCAGGAAGGTTAGGAAAGAAATCTCACAAATCTAATATACTTTCTTAATTACAAAACACCATCATTTTAAACAAGTTTTAGCAGCACAAACTATTTTTGGAATCATTACTTAATATTAACTGCTGTCTTAATGACCCTTCCCAAATGCAAAATGCATAAAATACATATGCATGCTTGATTTTCCATGAACAGAGAAATTTACTAGTTATCATTAAGAATCAGAACTCAAAAATAAAGTTGATTAATTACAAATGACAATGGGTGGGCAATATAGTCCAATAAAAACATCCCAATAAGTAATAACATCAGCCTGGGCATCTGATTTTTGTTTTGAAACTGACCTTGAGCAGCTCAATTTTGAGTCTTTGAGCATTATCTATAAACATATTTAATATTATTTTCATTTCTTTGGCTTGCAGAATAGACATAAAAATATGAGTATATTCAGGAGTACCACCTTGAGAATTTAAATTGGGAAATCTGTCAGAACTAGTTAAATGATGAATAAATCATGACAATAAAAAATTTTAAAAAATCTGAAGTATGATACTAAAAATTTCTGAATAAATCCTCATTTAATATTTAATAGTACTTTATCCTCAAAATAAATTTGAGAAACATTTCATTAATCTGAAAGAGAATTCTATAGTTGTTCCTTTAAATTTGTGGAGGAGGTCACAAATGGTGGAACTTCCCATGAAAACAGGACAAACTGAATCTCCCTTCCAAGGTTCACATAATTTTAATATTTGTTCTTTAATTGAAGGATAGTTGCATTACAGTATTGTGTTGGTTTCTGCCAAACATTAGCATGAATCAGCCACAGGTATACATATGTTCTCTCCCTCTTGAACCTCCCTCCCACTTCCCTCTCCATCCTACCTCTCTAGGTTGTTACAGAGCCCAGGTTTGAGTTCCCTGAGTCATTTGCAAATTCCCATTGGCTATCTATTTTACATGTGGTAAGGTGTGTTTCCATGTTACTCTCTCCATACATCCCACCTTCTCCTTCCTCTCCCCTCCAGCCATGTCCATACTATTTCAAAGGGCTTACAGATATACTAAAGCTCATCTAAGGCTCCCATTGGGCCCAGATTAAGAAATATTACTTTATAGACAACCCTAAGAATAGCAGAAAATACCTGCAAATGAAGCAACTGACAAGGGATTAATCTCCAAAATATACAAACAGCTCATGGAGCTCAATTAAAAAAAAAAAATCAAAAACTGAGCAGAAGATCTAAGTAGAAATTTTCCAAAGAGAGAAAAATGGCCAAAAAGCTCACCATCATTAATTATCAGAGAAATGCAATCAAAACTACAATGAGGCATCACCTCACACTGGTCAGAATGACCATCACCAAAAAATAAACAAACAATAATGCTAAATAGGGTGTAGAGAAATGGGACTCCTCTACACTGTTGTGGAAATGTAAATTGGTACAGCCACTATGGAAAAGAGCATGGAGATTCCTTATAAAACTAAAAACAGAACTACCATATGACACAGCAATCACACTCCTGGGCACATACACAGAGAAAAACAGAATTTGAAAAGATACAGCACTCCAATGTTCATCACAGCACTATTTACAATAGCCAGGACATGGCTATTTTAACAGAGGAATGGATAAAGAAGATGGTGTGGTGTTTGTGTATACACACACACACACACATTCATGTACTATGCACATATATATACATACAATGGAATACACATGTATATATATATATATATGCCACTGCTGCTAAGTCGATTCAGTCGTGTCCGACTCTTAGCGACCCCATGGACTGCAGCCTACCAGTCTCCTCCGTCCGTGGGATTTTCCAGGCAAGAATACTGGAGTGGGGTGCCACTGCCTTCTCCTGTGTATATATATACACACACACACACACACAATGAGATATCAGCCATAAAAAAGAACAAGATAAGGCCATTTGAAGACACATGGATGGACCTCGAGATTGTCATTCTGAGTGAAGTATGTCAGACACAAAAAGACAAATATTATATGATATAAATTATATGTGGATTCTAAAAAAAAGGTACAAACGAACTTATTTACAAAACAGAATTAGAGTCACAGATGTAGAAAACAAACTTTAGTTACCAGGGGATAAGGGGAGAGGAGAAATAAGTTGGGATTGACATATACATACTACTATGTATAAAATATAGAGCTTCCCTTGTGGCTCAGATGGTAAAGCGTCTGCCTACAATGCGGGAGACTCGGATTCGATCCCAGGGTCGGGAAGATTCTCTGGAGAAGGAAATGGCAACCCACTCCAGTACTCTTGCTTGGAAAATCCCATGGACAGAGGAGCCCGGTAGGCTACAGTCCATGGGGTCGCAAAGAGTCAGACACAACTGAGCGACTTCACTTCACTTCATGTATAAAATAGATAACTAATAAGCACTTACTGTATAGCACAGGGAACTCTACTCAATACTCTGTAATGGGCTATATGGGAAAAGAATCAAAAAAAAAAAAAAAGAGTGGGGATATGTCTATATATAACTGATTTTCTTTGCTATACACCTGAAACTAACATGGCATTGTAAAAAAGTATAATACAATAAAAATTTTTAAAGAAATTATTTCACAGAAAATTCTTATGCACATTTTGTTTTTGTTTAGGTAATATTTATATCTGTCATTTTATATACATTATAAAGAAAATATTGAGTAAGTTTTTACAAATACATACGCCAACAAAGGTCTGTCTAGTCAAGGCTATAGTTTTTCCAGTGGTCATGTATGGATGTGAGAGTTGGACTGTAAAAAAAACTGAGCACCGAAGAATTGATGCTTTTAAACTGTGGTGTTTGAGAAGACACCTGAGAGGCCCTTGGGCTGCAAGGAGATCCAACCAGTCCATCCTAAAGGAAACTAGTCCTGAATATCCATTGGAAGGACTGATGTTGAAGCTGAAACTCCAATACTTTGGCCACCTGATGTGAAGAACTGATCCATTTGAAAAGACCCTGAGGCTGGGAAAGATTGAGGGCAGGAGAAGGGGGCAATGGAGGATGAGATGGTTGGATGGAATCACCGACTCAATAAGCATGAGTTTGAGTAAACTTCAGGAGCTGGTGATGGACAGGGAGGCCTGGTATGCTGCAGTCCAGGGGGTCACAAAGAGTTGGACATGACTGAGCGATGGAACTGAACTGAACTGATGCCTAAGTAACTCAACTTACTCCATTATTAATCATCAGCGAAAGTTCCATCATGCTCCTTCTAAGTAAGCTTGGCCTCACCCCCTGTACCACCAACCAGAGGCAACCAAATTTCTTTTCTCACCAAGGTTAGCTTGGCTTATAGTAGAATTTCATATAGGTGGAAACATACAGCATGCCATTTGTATGTATGACTTTCTCTCAGCATAATGTTTTTGAGTTTCAGTCATATTCTTCCCTGTATTAATTCTTTCCTATTGAGCCACGTTCCATTCAATGAATATATCAGCCACTGATGAACTTCCGAGCTGTTTACAGATTTTGACTGTGATGAGTAAAACTTCTATGAATGTCCTAATTGAATTTGTTTTGTGAATATATGCTTTCATCTCTCAGAAAAATACTTTAGAATTGTTAGATGATAAGGGAGATATATATTCAGAGGTCATTTGAAATGCTATATTTTTTATAAAATAACACCAGATCATTTTGCAAAGCTATTGTAATATTTTTCATTCTCACCAATAACAAAGGGATTCCACTTTCTTCACATCCTCTCCAATATTTGTTGTGGTCAGTCTTTTTAACTTTAGCTATTTGGTGAGTATGCAGTAGTGTCTCATCATGCATTTAATTTCCATTTTCTTGAAAATTAAGATTAATTAAGATGAATGTTTTCACATGCTTATTGATTATTTGCACATACTGTTAGTGAAGTTCAACTTATCTGCTCATTTTTAATTGGGTTGTTTATCCTTTTATTGTTCAACTGTAGGTATTTTTAGTATATCTGAACACTAGTCATTTTCAGCATTGCTTTATTAATATTTTCTTCTAGCCTGTAGGGGTTACCAAATCATTTTATCAACTGTATATTTTGATGAAAAGTTGTAAATTTTTCAAAATTCATAGAGATATTCTCCTAGTCTACTTTTAAATTTCTTGATCAGTGCAGATCTATTTCTGAACTCTCTATTCTCTTGTATTAATTTATGTGTCCTCTCTTTTGTCAGTACCATACCCTCTTGATGGCAAAGTTTTATGATGAATCTTAAAGTAGTGTTGAGTCCTCAAACTTCATTCTTCTTTATCAAGATTATTTTACATGTTACAGTTCCTTGGTATTTTCATATAAATTTTAGAATCAGCTTGCCAAGTTCTACAAAAAAGCCTGGCTGGAATATGTTTGGAATGGTGCCAAATGTAGCAGTCATTTAGGAAAATGTTATAATCATTTTACCAATTTGCCTATGTAACTTTTGGAACAATAGTATTACTCAGTTGTGTCCAACTCTTTTGACCCCATGGACTGTAGCTTACCAGGCTCCTCCATTCGTGGGATTTTCCAGGCAAGAATACTGAAGTAGGTTGCCATTTCCTTCTACAGGGGATTTTCCTGACCCAGGGTTCCAATCCGAGTCTTCTGCATTGCAAACTATTTACCATCTGAGCCATGCTTTAAAGCAATAGAGGTAATTTGAAACGCCATTACCACAAAGCCCCAGCTGGCATCAGCCTGCAAGGACACTTGGATCCAATCTGAATTTCGTCTTGATCTCTACTATTCTCATCTTTAAAATAGCATCTCTCACTCACTATTTTTTTTCTAAATGGCATCAGAAGGTGAATGAAGCCTAAAACAAATGACAAGCTAGTTCTGGGATAGCTTATTGTTGAGGTTTCCTGATAGCATTTTGAAATAACCAATGACTTATGGCTGGGCTCTTTCCCCAAAATGTTCACTACCTCTTGATAAAATTCCTTAAGAGACTAGACTGACTTTAAAAATGTTTACTATTTTATTTTTTACCATCTAATTGACAAAATTATGCTTTCTCCATTTGAGATCTTAACTGTATTGGTCTTTCTTGCATGATCTTTAAGGAAGATTGCAATGTGTACTATTGAAGGTGAGGTTGAATAAATACTTATTTTACTTTAAAAAAAAGATCCAGTGAACTCCGATAAAACACTTACTATATGAACTGCTTCATACCTTTGAACAAAGTCAGCTTTTTAAATTATGTACGCTGAAAGAAAGAAACAACATATTTTGAAAACAGACATTGCCTTAGAATTATCTTATTTACATATATTGGAGGTAGAGTGAACATAAATCTTTAGCTTCTCGGTGATCTGGTGCTCTTTAGGAAGTGACAAATGAACACATGCCAAACATTTAAATCTATTGATTTAAAGATCCAGAGACACATCTCCAGCTAACCTCCAGTTCAACATTACTTAGAGGAAAGAAGGAAGCTACACAGCTGCTGCTATTCTAACATGTGACAAGGGTATCACAGGCTTTTCAAATGCATTTGCCATTCTCCTTCAGCCATCTCTTCAAATATTCTGACACTATTTCTCACACTATCAAGTAATCAAAGGGACAACTTCACACATACAGAGTGTATTCATCAAGTTTTCAAATATATTAAAGCAGTTCACTGACCAGACACTATGTTAAGCCCTGAGACTAAAATTTGAAAGAAAAAAAAAAGGCATGCTCACTGCCACTGCCCTCATAGAATTCTTATTTTTCAAAAAGAGACACACAATAAGTAAATAGATAAACAAAAGTAAACATTTGAATAACTCCCCTGAAGGAAATAGCAGTTGAGGTAGAGGAAATAAAGCAGGTGGGCAATTTTACATAGGTTAGTCAGGGAAGGAATATTTGGGAAGAAAAATGACATATAAGCTATACCTAAAAGATGAGAAATTTCTGGCAATGAAGGTACTTTGAGAAAGTAAATTATTGTATTTTGTACTCTTTTACAAAAGGGTGAGGGTAGAGGACAAGCAAGTTTTTCATTAAAGCTCGCTATGAAACCCTGTGGCCTTTCTTTCAGGCACAGTCATCAATATCACCTGCATTAGACACACTGTGCTAGGTCAGTGTGAGGGAAAGTAGGTCATTTCCATTCACCTGAAGTCAGAGAGACTTGACGTGGTGCTTCCAGTTCAAAAATTAGATCGTTTGAAGGTTATACAAACTGACTCCTGCTAGCAACTCAAATTAGTCTCAAGGATCCTATTCTTACAGTGCTCTTCAGTAGCTCGTGTAATGCATAGACAAAGACTGAGCAGTAAAAGATGAGCTGATGATAAGTCCCTTTCCATTTCTCCCAAAGAGTGATGCAAATCAAAAATCCAGAGTCACTGATCTGACTTCAGGAGTACAAAGAAATGGATTCATTTAAAAATGATCAATTTAATAACCACCCACAGCAATGGGATTTTATACTTAATACACTATCAGACTTTCATACTTTGCAGAGAAATAAACTGGAGAATCATTCTCTTTGCATTTTTATTTATTTAGCTCAGAATAATGAATTTTATGTGACTGAATGTCTGCCTGGTCATATAAAAATTTTAGCCATAGTATCATCTTGTTACAAAATTCAGGATGGCAAGATATTAAAGAAAAGGAGCATATACAGAGATTTCAAAGTACTGTAAATATGCATGCACATTCCACTTTATATTTAGTATAGTCATAGTCCACAAATCCTATTCTCTCTTAATCATGTTGGGTGTTAGATTTACCTTGAGTTCATCATAACTCAGGTATGTTTTTTTTAATCACGATAAAATAATGCAATGCACACAAAAATAATAAATGTCATATGTTTCAGTAATTTATAAACTCAAGCTGAGATGGGAAATTTTAAGTGGGTTTTACAATACTTGTAATTTAGTGATTCCTTGACAATATTTTGGGAACAGGAAAGAGAAAAGGGAACATATAAATTTATTAATATAACCAATTATTCCTCTCTATATAAAATCTTTTTATTCTGTCCTTTGACTCTTTCATAGGATTTAATGGTTTTAAAGACATTAAATGTTAAGCTGCCAATTCAGAAGAGGTCTTGCTTCAGGAAGAAATAATGAGAAACGTCTGAGGACCTCCAGAGATTAAGAGCCTATGATTTGGCTGATATTCTTAGGTACCTGGAAAGCTGAGAAGGTCTGTGGTGTGGATGAAAGGATTTATTAATAACTAAGGAGGGGAGGTAAAAACTCAACACTGGTCTGTCTTCCCTTATGAGATAAACGATTTTCAAGCTATAAGAATGTTCTCTTAGCAGAGAGCTACACAAAGGGCTGGCCCTGAAATTCTGTGTTACCAGTCCCTGATATTACAAGGGGCTTGTGAGAGAATGTAAGTCAACTGTATCTCTAAGCATTTTGTTCAGTTCAATTGACATTTATCTTCACAATAGAAAAATCTTTCCAATGAAAGCAGCAGCATGCTTGTTTACATGGTCTAGGATCCCCATCTCATCATGAAACCGTAATCTCAATTCACAGACTAGAGTCTGTCCATGGACCACACTTTTAATAGTACTCGTCTAGAGAAAATATGTGATTCAGTTTGGCGGCTACAGTTCACAAGGCCTATGAATCAGAAGAGCTCCATGTATGGACTCCACCTGTTCTACAAAGAAGTCAGTCAGCTAGTGATCATCTTTGGATCCCCTGAAGACATCATTTATAAATACCAAGAAAAGAGAAATAGAATTGTTATAACCCTGAAAGGGATAACACATACAATGATAGGTGATTAGGAGAAGAATGATTCTCTCTCTCTCGTGTTCACGGATGCACACACATACACACACACTCTTACATATACACAACTCCCAGCAGGTACACACATAGCCACACACTCCCACATGTAAAGAGGCTCCAAGACTCCAAGAGACCAATCCTACAAATCTTCCATCATTTGCAGCAGAAAAAGTACATCATCTACAACAAGGTATCATTGGTGGGGTTGTTAGGTGAGGCACCAGTGCATTCTTATCATGCATAGAACCAGAGCTCAGCAGCAAAGCCCAGTTCTGATGGCAGGAGCCCCGAGCCCCTTGCTGTATCCTCCTCCTTTGAGCAGAAAGCAGCAGCATTCTCAGGAACTCCATCTAGCCATGGTCCATGGCACAGGCGGTGATTTCAAGGCAAAAAGGCACAGCGGAGTAGTTTAAGACTCACTCCCAGAGCCAAGGTGGGGCTTCCCAGGTGGTGCTAGTGGTAAAGAACCCCCTGCCAATTCAGATGTAAGAGACACGGGTTCAGTCCCTGGGTCAGGAAGATACCCTGGAGAAGGGAACGGCTATCCACTCCAGTATTCTTGCCCGGAGAATCCCATGGACAGAGGAGCCTGGTGGACTACAGTCTATGGAGTCACAAAGAGTCGGACACAACTGAGGTGACTTAACAGGCATGTACGCAGAGCCAAGGTGCAGCCTGATGGGACGGATGCTTTGAGGAAACCAGAAGTTCATTGAGAAGGAAAGTGGAGTTTTCCCTCACCAGAGGAAAGACAAAGGAGGTTCATAAGAAACCACAAACACCTGACAGTTGGACTGATGGGGGTTGAGGAAGGTGACAAGTAATATGCACCCCTGTATAGAGCAGGACACATGCTCAACTTATGACAGTAAAACCTTTAACTTCTATTACAGCCTTTTCAACAGTATTTTCAAGTAATTTAACATTGTTAGGGAGAGATGTATGTTTAGTTTAGGACCAACCACAGGAGGAAGCAATTTTGACTCTCAATTTTGTATCTCAAACTTAATTGACTGAGGTCTGATGACTTCCCTAGTTTATACCACACATTTTCCTAGATAATTTTATTTCTTCCCTAGGCTACTCTTTGAAGGTCTGATTATATTGACTATCAAAGGGAAATCACAAGAGACCCAAGAAAGAGGGTGAGTTTGATTTAAGTGTAATCAGCTTCATAAAATTGTTTCAGTTTTATTATAAACAATGGCCTCTAGGAATGAGATGGATGGGTCTTATCTGGAAGAAAGCAAGCAAGAATGTTCATCCAAAATAGGATTCTGTCTTACAGAATAGGATTAGTGAAGTCATCATTCCATTCAATTATGTAAAATTCCCAATTACCATATTACTGACATCAAATTATTGCACAGTTTTAAAAGAAATTAGATGAAAATCTCTATTTTCCTTCTCATCCTCACTTGGTTCCCATCTTCTCCCCAGTAATAAAAACAAGAGGAATGCATCCCTGTACCCTAAGCCGATTAGGTTCTGGTTGCTTCCTCCATATTGCCCCTAATATTTTTTCCCTTTTTATGAAAGACCTGACAAAAATTACCCTGACAATTACCCTGATGAGAGGGACAGATTCTGACAGAGTACCAGGGGAGGAAATATTTTTCATAAACAATCTCACTCTGGCTTCCAACTCATCCCATTAGCTCTGAAGAATGAAGCAACTAATTACACAAGAGGCTGTTTCCAGAAATTCTGACATGCTATAAACCCTTTAAATATAGAGACTGACAAACTGAGTAATAAATTCTTTTTGTACTTCACATATGGCCTGTGCTCATGTTGCTGAATATTTCAAAACAATAATGAGGTAAAAACAAAAATAGAGCAGCAGCACAGGCATTCTCCAGGGCAAACGAAGTCAGGGAGTCACAGATACGGACGATCCAGCTATGTGTCCTTTCACTTCCTGGGGTGTTTCAGGGCAGTGGTGAGAGGTGGTGCTACCTTGATGTTATAATTGGAGGAGGCCTACAATGACATCATGTCTGCAAGAGCAGTCAAACAAGTGGTTTTGTCTCTACACCTTACCGCTCTGTTTTTCATTTTTGACCCTTTTGACACTAACACTAAATAAATGAGGACTGAAGTATATCTATATCCTGTATATCAACAAATTTTTATAAATTTTCCACTCATAATTTTTTTTTAAATCACGACAAAATTCACATTGTTCACCGTAAAAGCAGGATTGAACTCCTGGCTTTTCTGAACAAGTTAACAAACCAACCTACTAATTAAAAAGATTCTGAGTCATACAGACACCAGTCAAAGGTTTTGCTGAAAGAACAAATGAACGAATCATAAAAAGTGTCTGCTGTGTTTGGGTCACTGTTTCTTTGAAGAAAGTACTTTCCATGATTGTGTAGAATTCGTCATCATAAATGGGAATTAGCAATTTGACAATAAAAGTTGTTTTCTCAAAAAGGACCTATGTTTTGGATGAAAAGAATGATAAAAACATATTTGAGGGAAGTGGAATATTATTTTAAGTCTATTTCAAAATATCAAGATGAGCCAAAAACAATTATAACTTAAAGGGAGTCAACATTTTTGTTAACAGCTAGTGTTTCTTAGCATTTGCGGTGATCAGCTTGAATATTTTCCCTCACACTCAGCAGCCATGTTGTTCCTGTAACGTCAGAGAGCCGGGGCCCTATTATGGTTACTCAGGCAGAGACAGTGTACCCCAGAGGAAATTATAACAGTAAGTAAAAGTAATTGTATACTTGTCCAGGTCTGGTTTGGCTTTAACTGAGATCAACAGATTTATTCACATTTGTATCATAACAGCCTCCTGTACTATGGAACTCTCTTGAATGCCATCAGTACCGGCAAACCCAACAGCTTACAAAGCCACTTTTATTTTAGTCAGTTATCACTCAAGTTGTCTCTAAATTAAGGAGACTCAGGAAGTGGAGTCAAAATCTCCATTTTCCTGAGGTCATCAGTTTTCTAGATTATCTGTGATTGTTGTTTTATCTCTGGGGTATATGTATGTCCCCCAGAATTTTGCATTTTATTACAAGCAAACATGACTTGTTCTTATATATTAAAATTCAGCTTGGCAAAAGGGAAGAGTCAGAGGTGGAGCACTGGTTTATAAAATTCATGAGCTTCACTGTAACCACCTACAAGGGTTGAAAAAGACAATTCTTAGCATGCAGTAGTCTTGGAATTTAAGATCCTTACAATGACTGGATTATAGATACCCTGGGTTTTATTTTATTTTCCATTTTAAAAGCCTATCGGTTTGATTTTTTGTTCAGTTCCTGTTACTTAAAATACCATATGAAAAAGTAATCCCTAGAACGGTGTGTTTATTGTTTGAACCTCAGAAAAACAGCAATGTGATCTTTCAGCTTGTGTGTATTAGCAAAAGCTAGGTCACCTTCTTGGGGGTCAAGGTCAGCTTCTCTTTGTGTTAAATTTCTGCCTTTAAATGGAGAAGAAAGACACGGAAGAGGGCTGAAGCTTTGACCCACAATTAACCAGTGGACCCACCCAGCCCTGGCTTAAATTGAGTACTCACACATCATATTTTACTTCTTTTTGAAAAGATATTTAAGCCTAATGAGTAAGCTAGGAAGGAAAGGTAACAATAGATGCAGCTATAAAGATACTCACAGACCTTGCAGGGCAGGGGCTTCTCTGAGCCAAGTTTTCCTTCCCATCCCAGTTGCTGCTTGACTATGGAAAGGATACATACAGAGCTACATGAAGGAAATGAGAGTCATCCGACAGTAACATTGCAAAGGAAGAAAAGAATACAAATAGTGAGTGGAGAAAAAGCTGATTTAGGAGAGAAAAAGGATAATCAACTAAAAACATATTTTTCAAGGGACAAGTATCGGTTGGAGAGTAGGAAATGTTGAAAATATACTAATAGGAACATTATAGCTTATTGAATTAACATGTTTGTCTCAGCCAACGTTACCATGGAGAAGTATATAATGGCTTTAGTTCAGCTAAAAAAAAAAAAAAAAAAAAATCATTTGTGCGGTCACTACTTCCGGTGCTGAGATAAAAAGAAGAGTAACGGGTGGTCACTTCCCCTTTGGAAATGGTATTTTGAGAATTATCAGACTGCATACAGTTAATTTCAGTTTAATGTGATAAATGCTGAAACAGTATCAGAATGGGAATTTGGGGCAGACCAGGGGATCAAGGAAGATTTCCTGGAAGAGAGAATGCTTGAACTCTTTCTTTAGATCAAAGCTCAACACTATTTAATTCTGTGCTTTAGGGCAACTCACATAATCCCTCTGAGCATGTCTCCTCATTAATTAAAAATGGCTGCAATAATACCAATCTCACAGGTTTGTTATGAGGATTAAAAGATTAAACAAACGAAGTGCTTTGCATGTTGTAAATGTTCAATAAATGTTTTTCTTCCTGCTCCCTGTAAAATGTCAGGATTTTGAGATGTGAATGACTTATGTTGTTATTTCATAGAAGGGCATGAAGGTTGTGTAACTTGCCCAGAGGTAGCCCAGTCATACTAGCTGGCCACAGAATAAGGTGTCCTCATTCTAGCCTGGTACCTTCTCCACAATGTAATGAAGATTAAAGAATGACCATGATGGAAAGTGCTTCGGGAGGAAACATGCATGGTGAATGTAGAGACACTTGAAAGGAGGTGGCAGACTTTATAAAATCAATAAATAAAAATTTTAAAGAAAATTCTAAATAAAGACTGAAGAAGTCACAAGTGAATCAAAAATCATGCATGGGAATAACAGGCACAAATAATATTCGAGGTGTTACCAAGAGTCATTTTAAACAAATTTGGATGTGGATGGAACTAACATCAGGGGGCAAAGGATAAGTTAACGTTAAAAATCTAAGCTTGCATAGCTCCTTTAAAAATTGTTTATGTGTAAATTATGATATTAAAATGTTCACCTTTAAAATCCTCTAAAAAATACGTGGTCATTGAGTCTAACATTTGGAAATGACTTTAGAGTTCACCTCTTTGGGAATTTCTCAATAGTATTTATCTTTGGGGCTGGGTAATTCTTTGAATCCTCTGCTGCGGAGGCTGTTTTGTATGATGTTTGGCAGCAGTATCCAGAGATCCCACACGCAAATGTCAGAGAAGCAACATCCCCAACTTCAAAGTTGTGACATCTAAAAATGTTCCTAAGCATCGCCAAATGTCCCATGGGACAAAATTACCCCCAACTGAGGATCTCTGATCCAGTAAAATGTTCTACGCATTGTAGGAATTCATCCTTTCTGGTTCCTACCACATCAAGGATTAGAAAAGTCTGCATTTCAAGCATTCATTCTTCTATCTGAACAGCCTTAATCATTTGGACAGTTATTTTATTGAGTTGAAATCGAGTCTAGCGTGTTGTTGGCCCATCATATACACTTTTCCCTCTTAAAAATGCGGAACTTGGAATCCCTCTTCTACTTTCAAATATTTGGAGGCATCTATCATGTTTGCTTTCATATTCTCTTCTCCATCATAAACTTCCCCAATTTCCTTAGCCCACACTCTCTATATGATTTCTAGATCTCTCATTATCTTTGTCTTCAGCTTGTAGGTGCTTTGATTTTGTTAACATCACTCATACCAATGTCAGTCCCCTTACCCCCTCCTGGCAGGTAAGAAACTTGCAAACCAGAGGGGTTATTTTATTTGTTCAAGTTCACATCCATAGAGAGGAGAAGGGGTGGGACCAGGGCCAGAGCTCCTAATTCCTTTCATACCACACACAGTCATTCACACCCTCACAAGCAAAGTGAGAGGTGCTGGGAGTGGGAACAGTTCCTCAAAAACTAAGCAATAGGAGCGGGGCTAAGATGGCGGAGGAATAGGACGGGGAGACCACTCTCTCCCCCACCAATTTATCGAAAAACTAAGCAATAGTTTTTCCTAAATCAGAATTTCCTCCAAAACCAATGGGAAATTGACAGGACAGAAGCAATACACATCATCCATTAAGATCCCCTCAGAACACTACTGCCTGCGTTCCCTTGGATACCCACCACCTGGGTCAAGCTGTTGCAAGAAATTCCATAAACCAAGTCACCTAAGTCTTTACCCAAGTTCCTCGTCTCCAAATTAGATACCTTAGTATTAGTTGGCTCTTACTGTGGCACAGAAAATTATCAATAACATAAATGTTCAATCAACATTATTATACTTAACTATAATTACATGTCAAAGTATTTTTCTAGTTTCTTCTCAGCCATTACACTATATATCATGGATATAACATAAAGGGTGATGAGCTGGCTAAAGGAAGAAGACAAACATGTAAAGTTGAAGAACATATATATTCAAGTAAGTCTGGGTTTACTAGATGCCAGGTTTTGTCTAGAGAGCACATCCTAGGTGTAACCAAAACCTTCACTTCAAGAACTTGTGAAAGAGAAGCAAGGGATTTAGAAGATTTTTAAAGTACAATGGGAGCCACATGTCAGTAAACAGCCATTTCTATTGCTGTTATCTCTTGATCTCAAGAAGGCTTTTGCTTTTGGGGGGGTTTTTTGGGGGGTGTGTGTGGCTGCTAAGTCAGAATCTCCTTAAGCTGAGAAAACAAGGACAAACAGCCCATGCTCAGAACCAGTTCATTTTATCTCTGAGTTGGGAATCTTAAGAGACTGATGACCAAAAGATGGTACTACTTCTGAGGATCATTGATTACTATTTTATTTTTTTTTATTTTTTTATTTTTTTTGTTCAGTGTGCCCTTTCACATTCTTTTTTTTTTTTTTATTTTAGTTGGGGGCTAATTACTTTACAATATTGTAGTTTTTGCCATACATTGACATGAATCAGCCATGGGTTCACATGTGCTCCCCCTCCCGAACCCTCCTCCCACCTCCCTCCCCTTCCCATCCCTCTGTGTCATCCCAACGCTCCATCCCTGAGCATCCGTCCCATGCATAGAACATGGAATGGTGTTCCGCTTGACATATGACAATGTACATGTTTCAATGTTATTGTCCCAGAACGTCCCACCCTCACCTTCTCCCTCAGAGTCCACAGGACTGTTCTATGCATCTGTGTCTCTTATTCTGTCTCACATATAGGGTTACCATTACCATCTTTCAAATTCCATATACATGCATTAGTATACTGTATTGGTGCTTTTCTTTCTGGCTCACTATTTTAAAGCCAGTTTGCTTCATTTCAAATTTGAACACACTGACAAAGAAGATTCTCTGTGACACAAGCTCCTCTATATCCTTTGTCACAGGAAAATTTTTTGTTCATCAGGATTAAACTGGCCTGTGCATGCACCTCTTAAGGCAACGTGGGCCCAAATGCCTGTCCTCTTTGCTTTTTGCACACTGCCTTATTGTAAAGCCTCCATTCTGCCATGAAGTCAGCTCCTGATTACTCCAACCCAGTAGGCGATTTCCCTACAGTGACCTTGCACACAGGAAGTCCTCAAGAAGACCAGGTGTCGCTTCAAAAAGAAATGCGCAAAACTCATCTGACTCCCGCTCATTATTTTTCACACTGTGCCACACTGCTGAGGACCAGGCCTTGCTGGTTCTTAATTTGGTTGCCCAGTTCTCCTCTATTGCTGGAGGCCTTTGAAGTTACCAATAGCATGCTCTCTGATGCCCTTGGAGAGCAGCACTGTGAGGTGTGATTTGCTGAGTGTACTCAGTATACTGCAGTATTCAACTCTATATTGACTGTAACAGTTTGTAGGCATTTGGCACAAGAGACAGTGAAGTATATTAATATAATGGATATGTATGAAATGTTAGCTACCCATTTTAGACTCCCTTCTGACTTGAAGGGAAGCCCCCATTTTGAGAGTCTTGGCAGGAGACAGGGTTTTGACTCCAACTCATCCCAGACATGACTGAAGCGACTTAGCAGCAGCAGCATCCCTGACAGTGATGGCAGTGATGACAGTGATGGCACCAAAAGATGGTACCACTTCTGAGTAGTACCACATAGAATCAACCAATGTGCTGCTTGTTCAGGACTGAGGAACTTATGAGTTTGCTGCTAGAATAGAAATCATTCACAGCAAAGACAACTTGAATGGAGAAGTCAGCCATGAGAACAGACCATGCCTGGGGCAGCAAAGTCAAGAGTGACGTATAATTTTTCCTGCAGCCTAATTTTGGTTGTGTTTTTCTACTGCATAGAATGGCTCGACTATGTATCCAGGCTCCTTCTCCAGCCTTTCAGTCAATTTTGGGAGTGTTCCAATCCTTCCAATAAATATCCAACATGGCACCATCCTGACTACCTGCCTGACCTTGAGCAAGTCATCAAACCATCCTCGTTAATGAACTGGAAAAAATAACAGTACCTGCCTCTAACATGCTTAGCAGAATGCCTGAGGCACAGTAAATGCTAAATCAATGTTACCTATGGTCATTTCTAAATCATTAAAACCCTAAATTTTGAGAAAAGAAACTTTGAGCTGGAATCTAAAGGATGAATGAGTTAACTAGCAAAGATGGGCAAGAAAAGGCATTCCAGGCCAAAAAAAAACACATGGCTAAAGGCTCTGTGGGTGAGAGGAAATATGGCATGTTTAAGGGCCAAGGGGAGATTGGTATAGCCTAGGGCTGAGAAGGCAGGGGTGAGGTCTTACAGGACTGACAGGAGATATCAATATATGTAAAATATCCTAAGTGTGACCAGAAAGCTTTAAGCAAGCAAAAGTCATACAAGCAAAGTCATATAAGTAATTTCACCTGAGGAAATAGGCATCTGGCTACAGTTAGAAAAACAGATTGGAAAGAACAACAAACGGTTGCAGGGATACTAGTTAGGCAGCTATTATAGGTGCCCAGGCATAAGATACTTATAGACTGAATAACAGATGGGTTGCGAAGATGGAGAGAACTGAGTGAACTGAGCTATTTAAAATGATGTAAGGAAATTATAAGCAAGGTGAAAAGACAGCCCTCAGAATGGGAGAAAATAATAGCAAATGAAGCAACTGACAAAGAATTAATCTCAAAAATATACAAGCAGCTCCTGCAGCTCAATTCCAGAAAAATAAGCGACCCAATCGAAAAATGGGCCAAAGAGCTAAACAGACATTTCTCCAAAGAAGACATACACATGGCTAACAAACACATGAAAAGATGCTCAACGTCACTCATTATCAGAGAAATGCAAATCAAAACCACAGTGAGGTACCATCTCACGTCAGTCACAAAGGCTGCTGTCAAAAAGTCTACAAACAATAAATGCTGAGAGGGTGCAGAGAAAAAGGAATCCTCTTACACTGTTGGTGGGAATGCAAACTAGTACAGCCACTATGGAGAACAGTGTGGAGATTCCTTAAAAAGCTGCAAATACAACTGCCATACGACCCAGCAATCCCACTGCTGGGAATACACACCAAGGAAACCAGAATTGAAGAGACACATGTACCCCAATGTTCATCGCAGCACTGTTTACAGTAGCCAAGACATGGAAGCAACCTAGATGTCCATTGGCAGATGAATGGATAAGAAAGCTGTGGTAGATATACACAATGGAATATTACTCAGCTATTAAAAAGAATGCATTTGAATCAGTTCTAATGAGGTGGATGAAAATGGAGCCTATTATACAGAGGGGAGTAAGTCAGAAAGAAAAACACCAATACAGTATACTAACGCATATATATGAACTTTAGAAAGATGGTAACGATGACCCTATATGCGAGACAGCAAAAGAGACACAGATGTAAAGAACAGACTGTTGGACTCTGTGGGAGAAGGCGAGGGTGGGATAATTTGAGAGAATAGCATTGAAACATGTATATCATCATATATGAAATAGATCACCAGTCCAGGTTCGATGCATGAGGCAGCTCAGGGCTGGTGCACTGGGATGACCCTGAGAGATGGGATGGGGAGAGAGGCGGGAGGGAGGGTCAGGATGTGGAACACATGTACACCCATGGCTGATTCATGTGAATGTATGGTAAAAACCACCACAATATTGTAAAGTAATTAGCCTCCAATTAAAAAAAAAAGTTTGCGTAAAAACTGAGGAAAAATAAAAAATATGTGAACCCCCCCCAAAAAAAAATAAATAAAAAATAAAATGATGTAAGGTTGACCAGACTTTGGGTCGGTTAGCTGTAATGGGTGAAGGAGAGGGAGGTGGTGAGGACAACCCTCATTTCCCCCAAGGTTTTCCTTTTTCAGAAAGGAGGCCTGGTGTACTTGAGAAGAAATTCAATACATTTTATGCACATATACTTCTGAGATAGCAGTGCTCCTAAAACATTGATCTGTAGTGTGTGTTAGCATTGACAAAGCATGTTCATACTCATTTCTTATTTCACTCTCATTGAGGCATGGGAGGCCTAGATAAATGGTGTATTTCTAGATGGCAAAGCTAGTGTGCTAGAGAATTGGAAAGAGAGCCTACATTTTCCTCCTCCTGGTCCAGTGCATGTCTGTTACACAGAACTGGCACGTTATCTCCATTTGAATGCCCCAAAGAATGCCAACAGACTTCTCGATCAGCTTCTCTTCCAAACACTTGGTCTTTCACTCAGTGGATTGCATTTAGTGAACATATATGTTATACGGGGTGCAGCAAATTTCCTGATATCAAGGGGAGACTAACCAGACTGTAATTTTTGCATTCTGTCCACAAAATTATGAGGAAGAAAGAACTTCCAGGATAAACACCCTGAAATGGCAGTTTTCTTAATGAGAACTATCCCATGCTTTCCTTTCTGTGCAGGAAAGGAAGATAAACATTATTCACAGGGGCAGTAAATATCAGAATACATTTTGGAATTAGAAAAGTCCAAATTAATTCCAGTTTGCCAGTTACTGGTACCTTGGTGATGTAGAAGAATTCCCTGAGTCATTTTTTAATTTTCATCTGAAAATGAGAACTATAGCAGTAATATTTTAAGGGTATTTTAAGTTTTAAGTTTGATTATATAGGTACAGATTGTTACAGTGGCTGACAAAGACTGAGGTCACAATAAATGGTAGTCAAAAAGAAGGCGGACACCTTTCGTGGGAACTGGTCTTTAATCTAAAACTCTATGTTACATGGAAGAAAGAAAGAGAGGCTGGGCATATCATCCAATTGTTTCAGAGGTATCTAGGTGATTTCAAATCAGTTTTGAGTCTGAGAAAGAGACCTAGATGTTTCTGAGGGAACCAAGGTTACTACTTAGCCTTCCTTTCTGCATGTATAATTAACTAGTGTGCTATCAGCAACACAGAGCCAGAAGCCTTGGTTCACCTAAGAGAACATTATCACCACGAATTAACCTCTAAACTCAACAGATCACACACAGAGCAAATGTCATCTAGGGTAGGTTTGAGTTTTTCTGTAACTACACAATGTCAACATAGATTCCCATGTCTGTGTGGAAGAGAAATGGCCTTCAGAACTTCAGAGAACTTGGCAACAACTGAGTCTCAGGACAATTTTATCATTTCTAAACTGTGGTGATTACTAATCTCAAAGGCTCTGGCACAACAATCTATCCTGTCACAAATGTAATTAATTAAAATATAAGTAAATATCTGGCATCATCACCTCTTTTTTATATTTATCTAGAAAGTTTGGGGGTACAACAACACATACAACTAGGATGTTAAGTTTCCTTCCACTCTTCAGAACCCAAGATTTCTAGATTTATTCATGAATGTATTTCCACATATTTAATGAGCATGTAGATACCAGGATTTGTGCTAAAAACCATCTTAGGTACACAGACGAGTAAGATATTTTTGCCATCAAGGAGCTCCCAACCTACCGCGTGAAATGCTGTTGCTGCTGCTGCTTAGTCGCTTCAGTTGTGTCCGACTCTGTGCGACCCCATAGTCGGCAGCCCACCAGGCTCTGCCGCCCCTGGGATTCTCCAGGCAAGAATACTAGAGTGGGTTGCCATTTCCTTCTCCAGTGCATGAAAGGGAAAAGTGAAAGTGAAGTCGCTCAGTCATGTCTGACTCTTAGCGACCCCATGGACTGTAGCCTACCAGGCTCCTCCATCCATGGGTTTTTCCAGGCACGAGTACTGGAGTGGGGTGCCATTGCCTTCTCCACTACGTGAAAGAGGCATGGAAATTGTTAATTACAAAGCAATACGTTTAAAATTTTGTTTCTTTCTTTTTTACTTTCTGAAACCCTGTCCCTTACCTATCTGGTAGTACTTCTAAATAATTAAATGAGAGTAATTTCAGCAAGGTAATGCTCAAAGACCTCCAAGCCAGGCTTCAACAGTACGTGACAGAAAACTTCAAGATGTTCAAGCTGGATTTAGAAAAGGCGGAGGAACCAGAGATCAAATTGCCAATCCGTTGGATTATAGAAAGAGCAAGGCAATTCCAGAAAAACATATACTTCTGCTTCGTTGACTACACTAAAGCCTTTGACTGTGTGGATCACAAAAACTGCGGAACATTCTTAAAGAGATGGGAATACCAGACCACCTGACCGGCCTCCTGAGAAGCCTGCATGTAGGTCAAGAAGCAACAGTTAGAACCCAACATGGAACAATGGACTGGTTCCAAATTGGGAAGGAGTATGTCAAGGTTGTATATTGTCACCTTGCTTATTTAATTTATAATCAGAGTACATCATGAGAAACGGTGGGCTGGATGAAGCACAAGCTGGAGTCAACACTGCCAGGAGAAATATCAATAACCTCAGATATGCAGATAACACCATCCTTATGGCAGAAAGCAAAGAAGAACTAAAGAACCTCTTGATGAAGATGAAAGAGCAGAGTGAAAAAGCTGGCTTAAAATTCAACATTAAAAAAACTTAAGATCATGGCATCTAGTCTCATCACTTCATGGCAAATAGATTGGGAAACAATGGAAACAGTGACAGACTTTATTTTGGGGGGCTCCAAAATCACTGCAGATGGTGACCGTAGCCAGGAAATTAAAAGATGCTTGCCCTATGGAAGAAAAGCTATGACAGACCTAGATAACATGTTAAGCAGCAGAGACATTGCTTTGTCAACAAAGGCCCATCTAGTCAAAGCTATGGTTTTTCCCAGTAATCATGTATGGGTGTGAGAGTCGGACCATAAAGAAGGCTGAGCACCAAAGAACTCATGGTTTTGAATTGTGGTGCTAGAGAAGACTCCTGAGAGTCCCTTGGACAGCAAGGAGATCAAACCAATCAATTCTAAAGGAAATCAGTCCTGAATATTCACTGGAAAGACTGATGCTGAAGCTGAAGCTCCAATACTTTGGCCACCTGATGCGAAGAGCCAACTCATTGGAAAAGACCCTAATGCTGGGAAAGATTGAGGGCAGAAGAAGGGGACGACAGAGGATGAGATGGTTGGATGGCATCACCGACTCAATGGACATGAGTTTGAGCAAACTCCAGGAGATAGTGAAAGACAGGGAAGCCTGGTGTGCTGCAGTCCATGGAGTCACAAAGAGATGGACACGGCTGAGCGACTGAACAGGAACAACATTTTTACCTTGTCATTTTTACCTTTTACTGGTCGTTTCAGCTACCAGTTCTATGCATATGGTTCCCAAAACCCTAGTCTTCTGAATGAAGTTATAATAGAAGCCCTCCTCAAATCTAGAAACAGTGTAGGAGCAAGGAATATTTACTCTGCCTCTCCAGAGTACAATCCATACAGTACACACCCAGTATAAGTGTGTTGAATACACACACAAATGAACAAAATACAATGATTTTATGGAAAAACTGCAGAATGGTCCCTGCTTCAGAATCACAGGCTATAAATAGTCCAAGAAGCTTTGCCTGAGGTTACCTCCAGTATATGGGTTTGCTAGTCTCTTCCTTGGCCAAAATAACCTTCCTCTCCTATCCACCTCTAGGAAATGGGAGCCCAGATTCCCAACCACTGAGTTGTGCAGTATGACCAGCAGATTAGAGAGTTGGTTCTCTCTGGTAGCTCATGACTCAGGAAGTTGTTAGAGAAATGTCTATGGAAACTAGACAACATATATGATGTTAAAGAATTTACTCTTAGCATTTTGTAATTCCTCTAAATAATTAAATAAAAATGAAAAGTTTTGTCTATATTTAGCCAAGCCTAGTTTTCCATCTTAAAGGGAAAAGAAAATGGTCACAATTTCATACTGCGAGAGGAAAATAGCAGGCCCAACTTTATACATCAGCTATACCATAGACATAAATGATTTATTTTCACACATTGAAAGAAACATTAAATAAATGAATACGCAATAATAAATGTATGAACTCTGGGCATGTGAGGGAATTTTCACAAAGGAAGTCAGTTATAATAAATTATGTAAGAGGAAATCTTAATTCCTGATACTACCAGATTAACTGAAATAATAAGCAGATTCTTTCTTGGTTTTCTGTGTCAAAGGAATTAGACATAAAAGCACAATCTATATAGATAAATTTCTGTTCAGAGGAGTCAGATGTACCAATTGCTTAGTCTTCCTGATATTACAATTACTAGAGGGGCATGACGCCAACTTTGATTTTCAAACCCAGTGGAGAACTTAAGTAAACTTTCCTGTGGTCCTACGCATTTCCACCCAGATAAAAACAAATCCTACCTATCAAGTTACAGCAAATAGAGATGCCCCTCATCCTTAACTCAGGCTACACAACAAAATCACCATATGAGACTTTAAAGACTACTATTACTCCCGGGTCCCATCCTAGACAAATTAAATCAGATTCTCCATCATATGAGAGTTGGTGACATGTATCTTTTTAAATGCTTCCCAAGTGCTTCTAATCTGTAGTCTAGATTAAAAAGTACTGAAATTCACTCACAACTCCTGGTCAGCCAGAATACAGGGCCGGTAACCAATGCTTCTCCAAACTTCAGTGTGTACACAGGTCATCCACGGAGCCTGTCAAAATGCAAGATTCTAATTCAACAGGTCTAGGCTGGGGCTGGAGAGTCTGCCTTGCATACAAGCTCCAGGAGATGCTTCTGATACTGTCTATCCATACACCTGTAGTAGCAAGTGCTAAACCATTCATCAACTGAGAAAGAATGGATCTCGACAGAGACATCTTCAGGGATGACAAGAGCTGGCCATATCAGTTGTTCAAGTAGCAAAAGTCTTTTTTTTTTCCTTTCTGATTGTTCAGAGTCTACAGAATTGGCTATTAAATCTTTTAAATGTTACTCTTGAGCACCATACAAAGATATGATCTCTGGACGGGTCAAGACCTAAAAAGCTATCCAATTGCTGTCTTGAGTTGGTATTAGGTTGAAAGATGATGTATTCCATCACTCACATAACTGAGTTTTGATAAAAGACAACATGAAATCAGCAGGACCTCAGGACAATAGACAAATTAGGTGAAAAAAAAAAAAAACATGAGCTGGAGTGAAAAAAAGATCTAACAAAAGTGAAAATAATGATCTGTTATGCAAGTTGATCATCAGAAAGGAGATTGAATGAGAGGAAAACCTCAGTTTAATTAAAGGTTAGAGATTCGACAGAAGTGAAAAGAATAGGAAACATTTGTTCTACTATCCTTGACATAAATCAGAGGCCTGGCTAAAAAATTATGACAGTTTACTGGCAACATATTTTTATAAGGCTTTGCCATACTCTAACAAACATGTAATTGCGATGCACCATATGTATTACAATAATCAGCTCCCCTTATAGCTCAGTCAGTAAAGAATCTGCTTGCAATGCAGGAGACCCAGGTTCAATTCCTGGGTCAGGAAGATCCCTTGGAGAAGGACATGGCAACCCTCCAGTATTCTTGCTTGAAGAATTCCATGGACAGAGGAGTCTGGCAGACTACAGTCGCAAGAGTCAGACACGACTTAGTGATTAAACCACCACCAAAATTTAAAATAGAGTATTTGGTTTAAAACATTTTTTATATTAGTACTTACTTTTGTTCAATTATTATTTTAAAAAAAATTTACGGATAAGTAGTTTTAACTCAGTGTTTCTAGTATGTCAAGAGTTTTAAGAAAAAAACTACAAAAGGTGCTAGATCTTTATTTTTTGTATATTTCATCCCAGTCTAACTAATCAAGAAACAAAATAAGAAAAACAAGGAAACTAAAGCTAATTGAATATGTATGCCTAGGTTCTTAGGAAACTTCTTCAGAAAAACAATTCTGAGATTATTTGACAGCTGGACAATGCTAGTTTAGACTAAATCTACAGTGGTAGTAGGTCCTCTGTACTAATGCTGCAGTATTTTTATCAGTTTTAACTCTCTAGTACGGGGCCACTGAGTCAGTATAAAGTATTAGATGCAGATAGTGTGTTTTGAAGGCATCCAAAAATCTGTCCATTAGGGTTGACTTTGTAGCCAGTCTCCCAATAAGTCTGGGTGTATGGCTTTAACAAGCCATGGCCATCTATCATGTACATTACTCTGAATGATTTTTGTTTCCACTTACATTTATGTTAACTTGTACTTTACCTTGATTTTTTTTAAAGCACCACCAAATTGCTACTGTGATTTCTGACTTTCTTTTTCCCTTTTTCCTGCAGATCTAAATCCAATACTGTGTTATTGGTAACATACTTGACAAAAAAGAGGCTTTTGAAGCTCAGAAACATGTATGGCAAATTACCTATAACCAAAAAACTATTTCTCACAGCTTTCTCCCCTTTCCTGCAAGGGCCACCCCCCTTGCTAGCACTTCTAACATCAGGATGTGAAAATCCTCCCACCATATGTCAGAGATATTTGATCTTTTTCTGTCTAAGCCTGTGGTAGGGCTTACAGTTCACACTGTCTGCTATGTCTGATTCCTCCTCAAGGGAGTCTGATTGCACATTCTAACTGGCCTAAATAGACTTTAGAAATAGTTCCTCCTTGCTAGACTCAGAAAAGCAACATCAGGAAGAATTAAAAGAGAAACACAAGCAGGGTCCTCCTAACTAAAACGAAGCCCTCTGTATGACCAGCTCTGCTATCTGACCATCTGCAACTCTCGGAGCCACACTTCAATTGTGCAATCACCCATCTCAAATACAAGTAGAAATCCAGTATCAGACTTGCCAAGCATGGAGAGATGGGACACATAGCAGGCCTTTCCAACCCCCTGCTTACTGCAGACAGAAATTTATCTGAAGCCTGAAATGTGAAGCTTTTCTAGTACACTGAATAGGAAAATGTTTTAAGAATGTAACTCAGTATTAAAAAAAAAAAGGATTTCTTGAATTGTATAAATTGTATGTTCAGATTCAAAAGAAACAAAATGTCTTTGCAACATGCTGCTTTCAAACAGGATGCAGTTTCCATTTTCCTCTCCACTTGGTCCTGACTAGCGGGCAGTGCCCTTCGTACTGTTGCTCACAAAGAATAGTCCTGTGATGGCAGATGAGATCTTTGTGGCTTCCGGGGTAAAGTTTTCTTATTATGTTTTTAACCCTAGCAAAGACTAATTTAACCACATGTTGCCATCTTGAAACTGCAGACAGCTGGGACTTCTAGTGAATAAAATTTCTTTCACACCCATTAGGAGCCTCATCTGCCTCCCTGTGCAAATTTTGAAGGGTATATTTTAATCCCCAGGCAATAGACACAGACTGACTGAGGTGGTATTCAGGACTGAGCACAAATGCAGAAGAGAAAAGGCCTCCATTCGGGCCAAGATTGCTCTCCACTAGGATGAGGATGAAATCATGTCAGAGATATTAAAGAAAATAACTGAGTTGTAAGGACACCTGGCTTAGTAATATTGTACTGAAGGGAGAAATATACAGGCTGGTCACACCTGCAATCAATGAGGCTTTGGAGGCAGGAATATTGTGCACTCCACTTCCCTCTTTCTCCCTTCCCCTTCTGCCTTCCCAGACCATCCTTCAACTTTTAGCACTGTTAGGTACAACATATATGATCCAGCCTTTTCACAGAAAACCAGGGTTCTGCAATTCTACCAGAAAGGAAAACCAAGAAAAGAAAACACACAAGTGAAGGTCTTTTGCACTATGTATTTTTTACCAGTGTCTTAGAACTTATCAGTTCAGTCACTCAGTCAGGTCCAACCCTTGCAACCCCATGGACCGCAGCACACCTGGCCTCCCTTTCCATCATCAACTCCAGAGCTTACCCAAACTCATGTCCATTGAGTCGGTAATGCCATCCAACCAACTCATCCTCTGTCGTCCCCTTCTGCTCCCATCTTCAATCTTTCCAGCATGAGGGTCTTTGAAATGAGTCAGCTCTTCGCATCAGGTGGCCAAAGTATTGGAATTTCACCTTCAACATCAGTCCTTCCATTGAAGACTCAGGACTGATCTCTTTAGGATGGACTGGTTGGATCTCCTTGCAGTCCAAGGGACTCTCAAGAGTCTTCTCCAACACCACAGTTCAAAAGCATCAATTCTTCGGCACTCAGCTTTATTTCTAGTCCAACTCTCACACCCATACTTGACCACTGGAAAAACCATAGCCTGACTAGATGGACCTTTGTTGGTAAAATAATGTCTCTGCTTTTTAATATGCTTTCTAGTTTGGTCATAGCTTTTCCTCCAAGGAGTAAGCATCTTTTATTTTCATGACTGCGGTCACCATCTGCAGTGATGTTGGAGCCCAAGAAAATAAAGTCTCTTACTGTTACCATTGTTTCCCCATCTATTTGTCATGAACTGATGGGACCAGATGTCATGATCTTAGTTTTCTGAATGTTGAGTTTTAAGCCATTTTTTTCACTCTCTTCTTTCACTTTTATCAAGAGGCTTTTTAGTTCTTCTTCACTTTTTGCCATAAGGGTGGTGTCATCTGCATACCTGAGGTTATTGATATTTCTCCCGGCAATCTTGATTCCACAGCTCATGCTTCATCCAGCCCAGCATTTCGCATGAAGTACACTGCATACAAGTTAAATAAGCAGGATGACAATATACAGATTTGATGTACCCTTCTCCTGATTTGTAACCAATATGTCATTCCACGTCCAGTTCTAATTGCTGCTTCTTGACATGCATACAGATTTCTCAGCAGCAAGGTAAGGTAGTCTTGTATTCTCATCTCTTGTACAATTTTTCATATTTTGTTGTTATACACACAGTCAAAGCCTTTGGGGTAATGAATACAGCAGAAGTAGATGTTTTTCTGGAACTCTCTTGCTTTTTTGATGATCTAACAGATGTTGGCAATTTGATCTCTGGTTCCTCTGCCTTTTCTAAATCCAGCTTGAACATCTGGAAGTTCACAGTTCACATATTGTTGAAGCCTGACTTGGAGAATTTTGAGCATTACTTTGCTACCATGTGAGATGAGTGTAATTGTGTGATGGTTTGAACATTTTTGGCATTGGCTTTCTTTGGGATTGGAATGAAAACTGACCTTTTCCAGTCCTGTGGCCACTGCTGAGTTTTCCATATTTGCTGGCATACTGAGTGCAGCACTTTCACAGCATCATCTTTTAGGGTTTGAAATAACTCAACTGGAATTCTATCACCTCCTTTAGCTTTCTTTATGTTGATGCTTCCAAAGGTCCACTTGACTTTGCATTCCAGGATGTCTGGCTCTAGGTGAGTGATCATACCATCGTGATTATCTGGGTTGTGAAGATCTTTTTTGTATAGTTCTTCTCTGTATTCTTGCCACCTCTTCTTAATATCTTTGCTTCCATTGGGTCCATACCATTTCTGTCCTTTATTGAGCCCATCTTTGCATGAAATGTTCCCTTGCTATCTCTAATTTTCTTGAAGAGAGCTCTAGTCTTTCCCATTCTATTGTTTTCCTCTATTTCTTTGCACTGATCACTGAGGAAGGCATTCTTATTTCACTTTGCTATTCTTTGGAACTCTGCGTTCAAGTGGGTGTGTCTTTCCTTTTCTCCTTTGCTTTTCACTTTTCTTTTCACAGCTATTTGTAAGGCCTCCGCAGACAGCCATTTTGCTTTTTTGCATTTCTTTTTCTTGGGGGTGGTATTGATCCCTGTCTCCTGTACAATGTCATGAACCTCCTGCCATAGCTCATCAGGCACTCTGTCTATCAGGTCTAACCCCTTGAATCTATTTGTCACTTCCACTGTATAATCATAAGGGATTTTATTTAGGTCATACCTGAAAAGTCTAGTGGTTTTCCCTACATTCTTCAATTTAAGTCTGAATTTGGCAATAAGGAGTTCATGATCTGAGCCACAGTCCACTCCCGGTCTTGTTTTTCCTGACTGTATAGAGCTTCTCCATCTTTGGCTGCAAAGAATATTATCAATCTGATTTTGGTATTGACAATCTGGTGTGTCCATGTGTAGAGTCTTCTCTTGTGTTGTTGGAAAAGGGTATTTTCTATGACCAGTGCATTCTCTTGGCAAAACTCTATCAGCCTTTGCCTTGCTTCATTCTGTACTCCAAGGCCAAATTTGCCTGCTACTCCACATACTTCTTGACTATCTACTTTTGCATTCTAATCCCCAATAAAGAAAATGACATCATTTGGGGTGTTAGTTCTAGAAGGTCTTTTAGGTCTTCATAGAACCATTCAACTTCAGCTTCTTCAACATTACTGGTCGGGGCACAGACTTGGATTACCATGATATTGAATGGTTTGCCTTGGACACGAACAGAGATCATTCTGTCATTTTTGAGGTTGCATCAGAGTACTGCATTATGGACTCTTTTGTTGACTATAATGGCTACTCCATTTCTTCTAAGGGATTCTTGCCCACAGTAATAGATATAATGGTTATCTAAGCTAAATTCACCCATTCCAGTCCTTTTTAGTTCTCTGATTCCTAGAATGTCGACGTTCACTCTTGCCATCTCCTGTTTGACCACTTCCAATTTGCCTTGATTCATGGACCTAACATTCCAGGTTCCTATGCAATATTGCTCTTTACAGCATTGGACGTTGCTTCTATTACCAGTCACATCCACAACTGGGTGTCGGTTTTGCTTTGGCTCCGTCTCTGCATTCTTTCTGGAGTTATTTCTCCACTGATCTCCATTAGCATATTGGGCACCTACCAGCCTGGCGAGTTCCTCTTTCAGTGTCCTATCTTTTTGCCTTTTCATACTGTTCATGGGGTTCTCAAGGAAAGAATACTGAAACAGTTTGCCATTCCCCTCTCCAGTGGACCTCATTTTGTCAGAACTCTTCTCTATGACACATCCGTCTTGTTAGGCCCTACATGCCATGGCTTATAGTTTCCTTTAGTTAGACAAGGCTGTGATCCATGTGATCAAATTGGTTGGTTTTCTGTGATTGTGGTTTTCATTCTGTCTGCCCTCTGATGGAGAAGGATAAGAGCCTTATGGAAGCTTCTTGATGGGAGAGACTGACTGAGGGGAAAACTGAGTCTTGTTCTGATAGGCCACAGAGAAGGCAATGGCACCCCACTCCAGTACTCTTGCCTGGAAAATACCATGGACGGAGGAGCTGGTAGGCTACAGTACATAGGGTCGCTAAGAGTCGGACACGACTGAGCGACTTCACTTTCACTTTTCCCTTTCATGCACTGGAGAAGGAAATGGCAACCCACTCCAGTGTTCTTGCCTGGAGAATCTCAGGGATGGCGGAGCCTGGTGGGTTGCCGTCTATGGGGTCACACAGAGTCGGACACGACTGAAGCGACGCAGCAGCAGCAGTAAATCTTTAATCTAATTTTCTGTTGATAGGTGGAGCTGTGTTCCCTCCCTGCTGTTTACCTGGGGCCAAACTATGGTGGAGATAATGAAGATAATGGTGACCTCCTTCAAAAGATCTGATGTATGTACTGCCACACTCACTGCCCCCAACCCTGCAGCAGGCCACCACCAACCCATGTCTCTACTAGAGACTCCTGGACACTCCCAGGCAAGTCTGGGTCAGTCTCTTGTGGCATCACTGCTCCTTTCTCCTGGGTCCAGGTGCACGCAAGGTTCTGTCTGTGTCCTCCAAGAGTCTATTTGCCAGTCCTGTGTAAGTTCTGGCTGCTCTATGGTGGGGTTAATGGCGACCTCCTCCAAGAGGTATTATGCCATACCCAAGTCTGGTTCACCTGGGGCCCCTGTCCCTGTGGCAGTCCACTGCTGACCCATACCTCCTCAGGAGACACTCAAACACAGTTCTGTCTCAGTCTCTGTGGGGTCCCTGGGTCCTGGTGGGCACAAGGTTTGTTTGAGCCCTCTGAGTGTCTCTGGTGGGAATGGGATTTGTTTCTAAACATGAATTTGCCCTTCCTACCATCTTTCTGGGGCTTCTCCTTTGCCCTTGGACATGGGGTATCTCCTCACAGCTGCTCCAGCACCATGCAGCTGGAACTCATACAGCTTAATGTAAAAAAAGCCAAACAATCCAAGCAAAAAATAGGTAGATAACCTGAACATTTTTCCAGAGAAGACATACAGATGGACAACAGGCACATCAACAGATGCTCAATATCACTAGTTATCAACGAAATTCATATCAAAACCACAATGAGCTATTACTTCATTCTTGTCAGAATGCTATAAACAAACAGACAAGAAAAAACAAGTGCTGCTAAGGATGTAGAGAAGAGGGACTTCTTGTGCACTATCAGTAGGGATCCAAATTGGTACAGTCATCATGAAAAACAACATGACAGTTCCTCAAAAATTAACATAACTACCAAACAATCTAGCAAATCTACTCCTTGAGTATTTATTGGAAGAAAACAAAAACACTAATTCAAAAAGATTTATGTCTACTAAGTTCATTGTTTATAGTATCCAACATATGGTAGCAACTGAGATGTCCATCAATAGATGAATGTATAGAGAAATTACACACACACACAGGAATATTAGTCAGAAAAAGTAAAGATATCTTGTTATTTGTGGCAACATGGTTGGATAGAGTGTACTATATATTACACTAATCTAACTCAGACAGAGAAAGACAAATACCACATGATTTCACACATATTTAGAATCTAAAAAGTAAAGTAAGTGAACAAAGAAAACAAGATACAGAAATCAAACTGGTGATCGCCAGGGAGGAGGAGAATGGGAGGATGGAGGTGAATAAGTGAAGGAGACTAAGAGGCACAAAACTCCAGCTACAAAGTAAATAAATCATGGTGATGTAATATACAGAATATGGAATACAGTCAATAACACTGCAATAACTTTAAATGGTGACAGATGGTAACTAAACTGATTGTGATGATCATCTTATAATGAACATAAACGCTGAATCACTATGATGTACACCTGAAACTAACAACATTCTATGCCAATTACACTTCAACTTAAAGTAAGAAGAAATATTAGTTGACTCTTCAGCAAAGCTCATCTACCTACTCACTCTGAATGCAGCCTCTTGGGAGAAGTACATAAAAGTAACATTAATATTCAGCATTTAAAAATTTTAAGTGATATTTAACTTTCTACAATTGTCCAAGTTATTTCTCTTGGAGAAGCGATAGATGTCACAATGAATATGCAATGTGCTTATAAATTGGGGTCAACTGGGTAAAAGTGTTTCTGGAAATTAAGAAATGATTTTGAAAAGCATAGGGAAAGAAAAAACATACAGAATGTAATATATAATATACTTTTCCCCTGCCATACATATAGATAGAAAGATCAGAGCTTTATATGGACTTCCCCAGAGGGACAAGCATGCACACTTTAAGGCAGAATGCACTCGTACTGTGGTACAACCTTCTTATTTAATGTATTTTCACCTTATGTCTTTCTTACATTACCCATGGAGGAATGGTGACAATGAAGGGAATTTAGTAGGGAAAGATATTACCTTTCATATAAACGTCTTTAAGTTACCCAGTTTCCATTGCTAAATATCATAAAGCAATAAATTGGCATTTGCAATACAATATGCTTCTCAAAAAACTAAGATCATGGCATCCAGTCCTATCACTTCATGGCAAATAGGAGAGAAAAAAAATGAAAGCAGTGACAGATTTTATTTTCTTGGGCTCCAAAATCACTGCAGATGGTGACTGCAGCCATGAAAATAAAAGATGCATGCTCCTTGAAAGGAAAGCTATGACAAACCTACAGTGTATTAAAAAGCAGAGGTATCACTTAGCTGGTAAAGGTCTGTCTAGTCAAACCTATGGTTTTTCCTGTAGTCATGTAAAGATGTGAGAGTTGGATCATAAAAAATGCTGAGCACCAAAGAATTGATGTTTTTCAAATTGTGGTGCCAGAGAACACTCTTGAGAGTCCCTTGGACTACAGGGAGATCAAATCAGCCAATCCCAAAGGAAATCAACACTGAATATTCACTAGAAAGACTGATGCTGAAGCTGAAGCTCCAATACTTTGGCTACTTGATGCGAAGAGTCGACTCATTGGAAAAGACCCCAATGCTGGAAAAGATTGACGGCAACAGAAGAGGGCAGCAGAGAAAGAGATGGTTAGACGGCATCATGGACACAATGGACATGAATCTCAGCAAACTCTGGGAGATAGTGAAGGGAAGGGAAGCTTGGTGTGCTGCAGCCCATGGGGTCACAAAGAGTCGGACATGACTCAGTGACTGAACAACAACAATGCTTCTCAAAGACCTATAAGGAAAGGCTGGGTTGTCCCATAACTGAAGTGTTCTGGTTTCTTTGACAGTTATATCTCTCACTGTATATTCACTATTTCAACCTGTTATGCACTGTACTTTAGAAAATATAATGAAAATACTGAGAGATCTACCTGCACTCAGATTCCTAGAAAACAGAATAAGACTCTTCTTAAGACCGTGAGAATAGACCAACTCTTTTCAGCTGAGTGGTCACTCTCTGCAGCCTCTTGGAAAACGTCCTTCTGGTCTTCTCCTGTTGATCACTCCTATTTTCATATTTTTTGGTCTATTATTTCATGTGCTTTCCAAATCACAGTCTTAACATTGTATGACTGAACGTTGAAACAATGCAGAGACATACAGAGCAAGGGGCAAACTAACACCTTTAGAAGCCAGGCTGGTGACATAAATGTGTGAAGCAAGTCAGCTAGGAAGGGCCCTTGCTAAATGTCAACAAAGTAGTAAGGGCCTCCTTCACTCCCCTGCCCGGAACTACTACACATTAAATAATTTCAGAACATCATTTATGCACTCTCCTGTATATGCCTGTGTGTTAAGAGTGTCTATGCTTATATATGTGTTTGATTAGATGGTATTATACCATTTAAAGGGGCATCCGGTCCCATCACTTTATGGCAAATAGATGGAGAAACAGTGGCCGACTTTATTTTGGGGGGCTCCAAAATCACTGCAGATAGTGAATGCAGCCGTGAAATTAAAAGACGCTTATTCCTTGGAAGAAAAGTTATGACCAAACTAGACAGCATATTAAAAAGCAGAGACATTACTTTGTCAACAAAGGTCCATCTAGTGAAGGCTATGGTTTTTCCAGTAGTCATGTATGGATGTGAGAGTTGGACTATAAAGAAAGCTGAGTGCCAAAGAATTGATGCTTTTGAACTGTGGTGTTGAAGAAGACTCTTGAGAGTCCCTTGGACTGCAAGGAGATCCAACCAGTCCATCCTAAAGGAGATCAGTCCTGAATATTCATTGGAGGGACTGATGTTGAAGCTGAAACTCCAATACTTTGACCACCTGATGTGAAGAACCGACTCTTTGGAAAAGACCCTGATGCTGGGAAAGATTGAACGTGGAAGGAGAAGGGGACGAAAGAGGATGAGATGGTTTGATGGCATCACTGACTAAGTAGACATGAGTTTGAGTAAACTCCAAGAGTTGGTGATGGACAGGGAGGCCAGGTGTGCTTCAGTCCATGGGGTTGCAAAGAATTGGACACAACTGAGTGACTGAACTGAGGGAGAAAACAATAAATAACAAGACAGGATGCAAGAGAGTGTACCCATGTGACCAAGGCATGTTGCCTCAGATGTCTTGACAAGAAAAGAATGGACTGAATAAGATTTGCTTAGGTTTGCAAATATCACAGTGACTAGTGCATTGAATATAGACTTAGGTACAAAGTAGAGCCTATAAAAAGCAAAAGGATGGAAGATGAGCTATGTGGCCCCAAAGGCAGCAGATTATTGAGGAAGATGGCTCAGATTCTGACATGAGTACCAGCAGGACAGAGAAATTCAGGTAGATTCCGGTCAGTGAAAATGGACTGACCTCATTTGTAAGAGATAAAACCATAATGGCACAGAGGTCCATACAATGAAAGAGCATCACTGATACATTATTCTTAAAAAAAGAAGGAAAAAAAAGTCAAAGTAAGAGAAGGAAACAGCAAAGCAAATTCCAATGCTAAATAAAGAAGACAGAATTGAGTTTAAGAGCAAAAGGATTGGAAACTTCAGATGTGAAGGCTTTCAGAAAAAAAGTAAATCCTAAGGGATCACCAACCATTCTAAAGCTGGTGAGCTTCAGACAATATTAGCTACTCTTTAAATCATATTACGAATATTCATTTATATATTCTCCAGCCCTGCATAAAAATGTTGCATCTTTTCATTTCCACAGTAAGTTCTTTCTCTTTCTTTCCCTCTCTTGCCTAAAGAAACATGGGCTAATATCAACAAATAAAAAGAGTTAACCATGCCCTAGGTATGTCAGCATTGAAGTCACAAGGCTGAAGAGACATCTTCCCAGCTCTTCCCTATCAAACAGTAGTACTGCACCTAAAAAGATCTGAATCTGTTTCTTGCTCTGAGGACATCTACTTTCCTCTTTTAAACTGTATGCTTACTGTATGTAAGTAAACCTCACACCTGACCTTCAGTCCTCCTTTGGATATATGGCAAAAATCATTGTCTTCTTACTTCACTTTTGCCCTAACGCTCCCAAGGTTAATCTTTCAGAGCATCCCTGCAAGCAAAGTGCTGGGGATGGGTGGTCTCCAGTTGCTTCCAAGCAAACTTGTATGTAGCTTATCTTCAAGCTCAGGTTAATGTGTAATTTAGTCTCTAGCCTTCTGTAACTTTAAAGGTTGGGCTGGCTGCCTTTAAAGTGATCCACGAATCCATGTTCAACTATAAACTTTAAATGTACATCTGCATTCTAATCAAAAGCAGCCTTCAATACAGCAGCTGGCAGCAGGCTACAGCTCACACTGCCTGCCAAGGACTCCAGTCTTTGGTGTGTTCACAGCCTTGGAGTTACAGCTACTCTAACAACCAAATTCACGTTAGTTCTGAACTTCTTGCTGATTGGTTTACTTGGCTGTACTTGCGTTTATTTCTTCCAAAGCTTTTGCTGTATTCCTTTGAAAGTCTCTTATTTGGCATTTTTTCCAAGGAACCAACGAGTCAACATATGTAATTTCATGGGCTCATGGACTCATTTTGACTTTCTGTGTAGCATCCATATACAAGAAAAACTGCATGCAAGCAGTATTTATAGAGCTGTGATATGTCACCTAAGGACAGGAAATTAAGGTTATCACTCAGCTCTAACAGGCTTTGTTGTACTTAGGTACTGAGGCATAAAATACTAGACTTTTTGGTCCTGGCAACTGTCTATCTTTTTTCTTCTCATTACCACATCTTTAACCATAGTTGAGTCTGTGTTTTCCTCTTTGGTAAAAGCTCTCACAGGTCTTCTGCCCTCTTTTCTACCTCTATTTCCTCTTGTTACAGAAATAGCTCCTCTCCTGCATTGCTACTTCTCCAGTCTACCCCACACAGTCCTGTCAAATTAATTTCTTCACACTAGGTTCTGAAATCTTGTGCTTAAAAACATCCATGGGGTCCTGATTTGCCACTAAAGAAGAACTTCTCTTGCAAACTTCTGATCCAACCAAACAGAACTAATTACCCTCCAGAAACATTCTGACCACACCCTGGCTCTGACTCTTGGCTCACTTTCCTCTGGTTCTTTTTAGCTAAGTAAATGCAGCTTTGGAAGTAGTGTGTTAGTTGCTCAGTCATGTCCAACTCTTTGTGACCCCATGGACTATAGCTCACCAGGCTCCCCTGTCTATGAGATTCTCCAGGCAAGAATACTAGAGTGGGTTGCTATGCCCTCCTTCAGGGGATCTTCCCGACCCAGGGATTGAACACAGGTCTACCACATTGCAGGCAGATTCTTTATTGTCTGAGCCACCAGGGAAACCCAAATGCAGCTTTACTTCCAGCATAAAGCTCAACTAATTTTACTCTGCAAAGGCTCCTCTGTCACCCCAGATCCCCAGAGGTAAGTATATGAGCCAAGACTCTTGTTCCTGTTCCTTCTCAATAATGTTATCTTGTGGCTCAGCTGGTAAAGAATCCACCTCCAATGCAGGAGACCTGGGTTCGATCCCTGGATTGGGAAGATCCCCTGGAGAAGGAAAAGGCTACGCACTCCAGTATTCTGGCCTGGAAAATTCCATGAACTCTATAGTCCATGGGATCGCAAAGAGTCGGACACTACTGAGCGACTTTCACTTTCACTTTCAAGTGTTAGCTATTATAAATTTTACCTCATATGATTCTCACAAAATACCTATGAGGAAAGCACCTTCTGTCATCCCACTCTATGGATAAGAAAACTGAGTCATGTGTACAATGATGTCACGTGTCTATTGTTTCATGGCTATGAAGTGGTGGAGCCAGTGTTCAAATCCGAATCACATCACTAAGGCACCTCCTCCAAACAACTTCTTTGAGATTTCCCTTGTTCACTAATTTGGCCAGTTTAATTTGCATAATTTGCATATAGTTTCCATCACTTTTTAAGTCATATCCTTTAAGAGGCAGATACCTTCTTCCCAGTGCCTTATATGAAATAATTAAGTGGAATAGCTAATTGTACTGTTGTTGTTCAGTTGCCCAGCTGTGTCTGACTCTGTGATCCCATTGACTGCAGCATGCCAAGACCTCCCTGTCCCTCACCATCTCCTGGAGTTTGCCCAAATTCATGTTCATTGCATCAGTGATGCCGTCCAGCTGTCTCATCTTCTGACACCCTCTTCTCCTTCTGCCTTCAATCTTTCCCAGCATCAGGGACTTTTCCAATGAGTCATCTGTTCACATCAGATGACTACAGTTGTACTGTACTCGCCATCAAATAGCTCTGGTTCTGCTGAACACACAAGACAACTGTACCTCACAACTCTTTCGTATTTTGGCATCACCACATGGTTACTTGTGGTCAATAAAATGCGAGTAGAAGTGTTTTTTTTTCCAGGTGGATGCTTTAAGAGTGCATTTCACACCTCTTTATTTCTCTTTGCTGTGACTTTCAAAGAAAATCCAGATAAGTGCCATTCCGAGTCCCTGAGTCCTGGAGTAAAGACCGCACAGAGCACCACGGGCCATGCTAGGGCTGAGAGAAAACACACCTTCATGATTTTATCACTGAGGTTCTTGGGGAGTCATTTGTTACTGTAGGGAAACTAATCTATCTATCTAATAACAGCATACAACAGTTATCTGAAGAGGATTGTAATAATGACCCACATGTGTCAGCCAAGATCAAAAGACCTCACCAATTATATCTGAAACATCCAGAATTTGTCTGCAAGAAAGGTGGCAAAGAGAAGCAGCTTTTCACCCAAAAGAATTTGATCTTTAAGAATTTTTAGCTCCATTGTGGTCCCAGACAGGTGCTGGAGATTCCAGTCAGACCAGTTTTTATTTCACACTCTTTTTAGAAGTTTGGTATATATCGCAATTCTCCTATTTGGAAACTCTATTACTTTTCTATTTTTTCCTTCATACAAACAACTATTCTCCAGTCCACTCTAACCATTGTTCTTCTTACTCCTCAGTTTTCAAGAGTCTCCAAGTGTGTAGAATAAATGTTCTCATCAGAGAGTATACCCAGAGCAGTCTTCTATAGATCACAGTACCGTTTCCAATCTCTACAAATGTAAAAATGATAGAAAAAGTACAGCGCACGCAGCCCAGTTTAACCAGGGAGAGTAGGAGGGTCTGGGTAACTGAGTTTTCTCACTCACAGTTAAGGATAACCCACTCTCAACTTATGTTGAAATATACTGTTTTTAGCTCCACAGTTTAGCTTACATTTTACAGTTAAGATAATGTAATCACTGCCTCCATGTGTGAACCAAGTTCTCCAGACCACTGAATATTGTATAGTACTGTAGCTACAGCTGAGAATAGTATCAGCAATTATCTGAATATATATTTATTTCATGGCATCCCTGGAAGAGTAAAGATAAATACTTTATTAAATATTTATTGTAATTTACAACTACAAATATGCAAATCCATGATAAAAACATGATTGCAGAAGAGTCTTCATTTTAAAAGTTCTATTTAATTGAGGCTACCAGGTTTTACTGTTGATAAAGGCATTCCCTAAATATAGGTTAATAGGAATGTTCATGGAACTCTTAATAATGACTGATAAGATCAGCATACAAGGAACCATGTACACTGACTAGATATTTTAGAAGATCAGACAGATACATTCCATAACTAAACAGCTGTAGATTTCCAATGTATGGGTGAGTGGTAAGGGCGAGGAGAAGGGAATTGGAGAGATTCCTGGGGGAAAACAATGACATTGAAAGTACACTCCAGGAGCAAAATATGATTGCCTTCACCTTTCTATCGCTAAGACCCATAGCTGATTTGAAACCTTCTCAGCCAAGGGTCACTGCAAACTACAAATTGTGGCACTTGCTACTAACCAATTTAATTTGGACTATCTCAGCCAGCCTTACTGAATTCTCTCCAAGCCCCCAGAGGCAAAAATGTACTGCTGTACTTAGCTATTCAGTAAGGTTTACTTTTAGGCCTCCTTGGTGCAGATAGGTTGTACATTCAGCATAAACTAGTTTAAACACATTGCGCAATCAATTTCAACTTGTTATTGTCATTGGGGCTTGAAAATTTAATAAGCAATTATCTGAACACATTCCTTTATGTTTTTAATTTCTACTGAGATGTTGTTCCATTTTCAGGCCTAAAGCAATCATGCCCTCCAGAATGTTTAATTGAATGAGTCCATAACGTGAGTCTTTTTCTTGCCTGTATTTTCCCAGTGTGATTTATGAATCTGAATGAAGCAGTGTCTTCCTAAGGAGGGAGCCAAGAATAAGTGAAAATTTTGTGATCAGATACGGGTGGATGATGCAACACACCTTGTTGATATGGAAGGAAGCAGTGGGCTCTCCTTAATAAAGAACACCTTTCAAGCTTCTCTTGTGGCTCAGCTGGTAAAGAATCTGCCTGCAATGCAGGATACCTGGATTCAATCCCTGGGTTGGGAAGATCCCCTGGAAAAGTGAACAGCTACCCACTCCAGTATTCTGGCCTGGAGAATTCCATGGACTGTGTAAGTCCATGGGGTCTCGAAGAGTCAGACATGACTGAGCGACTTTCACTTCACTTCAGTTTCCTATAGGTAAATATGAAATGCTTCACTCTCTTGTTATCTGAGGCACTGCTGCAAAATTGCACAATATACGTACATATGTATATGTGTATATTTATATGTATGTAATATATCAATACAATTACATATTCATGTATATATAGCATGTATTTGTAATTACATGTGTATGAAAAGTGAAAGTGTTAGTCACTTAGTCGTGTCTGACTCTTTGTAACCCCATGGACTATAATCCAAAAGGCTCCTCTGTTCATGGAACTCTCCAGGCAAGAATACTGGAGTGGGTTCTTCCCAAACCAGGGATCGAACCCTGGTCTCCTGCATTGCAGGACTCTTTATCAATTACCAACTAAGCCACCAGGGATATATACACACACATATATATATGTGTATATATGAGTGTATATATGGATATATATCCATATATACACTCATATATACACATATATATATGTGTGTGTATATATGGACACATATATATATGTGTGTATATATGGATATATATACCTGCTTTGTTGTTGTTGACCCTAACACATGTGAAGTGGTGGTCTATCATTTCTAGAAGTCTTTGATGACAGAAGTATTGTACAAAATAATTCTGAAACTTTAAGCTGAAGGTTCATTTTATCTCATTATTTGTTTTATTTCTGTTTATATCTAGAAGCGGGGTCAGTATACTTTTTCTGGAAAGGGCCAGATGGTAAATATTTTTGGCTTTGCAGCCATACGGTCCTTGTCTCAGCTACTCAACTCAGCTGTGTGAGTACAAGAACAGCACTCGACAATACATAAATGAACGGGTGTGGCTTTGTTCCAATAAAACTGCATTTATGAAACACAGATGGCAGGCCAGATATAGTCCACTGGTCATAGTTCGCTAACCTCTGGCTTAGAATATTTAATAGAACAGATATTTCCCTATGTGTGATTTTTATTGGTTCATTTCATTCATTAGTCGGTTTGGGCTTCTCTGATTTTGTTTTGTTTTGAGGGGATTTTTTTTTTTCTGTGGGAAGAAGTCATGAACTTCTTTCCAGGCTTTCTCAATAGTTCTTCCTCCATCATCTACCCAGTAAATGCCAATATTTCAAATAAATATTTTGTTTTGGCCTACTTTTGGGAGGATTCACTTTTTAAAATCATTTCTATGGAGAAATATCAATAACCTCAGATATGCAGATGACACCACCCTTATGGCAGAAATTGAGGAGGAACTGAAGAGCCTCTTGATGAAAGTGAAAGAGGAGAGTGAAAAAGTTGGCTTAAGGCTCAATATTCAGAAAACTAAGATCATGGCATCTGGTCCCATCACTTCATGGGAAATAGATGGGGAAACAGTGGAAACAGTGTCAGACTTTATTTTGGGGGGCTCCAAAATCACTGCAGATGGTGATTGCAGCCATGAAATTAAAAGACGCTTACTCCTTGGAAGGAAGGTTATGGCCAACCTAGATAGCATATTAAAAAGCAGAGACATTACTTGGCCAACAAAGGTCCATCTAGTCAAGGCTATGGTTTTTCCAGTGGTCATGTATGGATGTGAGTGTTGAACGGTGAAGAAAGCTGAGCGCCGAAGAATTAATGCTTTTGAACTGTGGTGTTGGAGAAGACTCTTGAGAGTCCCTTGGACTGCAAGGAGATCCAACCAGTCCATCCTAAAGGAGGTCAATCCTGGGTGTTCATTGAAAGGACTGATGTTGAAGCTGAAACTCCAATACTTTGGCCACCTCATGCGAAGAGTTGACTCATTGGAAAAGACCCTGATGCTGGCAAGGATTGGGGGCAGGATGAGAGGGGACAACAGATGATGAGACAGCTGGATGGTATCACTGACTCGATGGACATGAGTTTGGGTAAACTCTGGCAGTTGGTGATGGACAGGGAGGCCTGGCGTGCTGCAATTCATGGAGTCGCAAAGAGTCGGACACGACTGAGAGACTGAACTGAACTGATGGCTTCACTTATTTAAGAAATGATACCTTTCAAAATGTACTTTTAGTCCAGATCTTTCTCTTAAATGCTACTAGTACCATACCTAACTCTACATAAAATAAACTACCCAGTAACCCTTCTATATATGTCTTAAAATTGCATCACTCTAAACATGTCCAAATTAGAACTTGTTTTCTTTTTTAACCAACTCACAATGCCTCCTATTTAGCTATAAAAATATAAGTGCTCTCTGAAGTACCTTTATTCTTTCCTTTCCTTCCAACCCCATATCAACTTTTGCAGATTCATCTATTAAATGACTCTCAATTTTTCATCTTCTTCTCCATCTCCACTGTCTCTACTCAAATTTTTAGTCTCATTGCCTCCTCTCAGAAGTATTGTGGGAATATACTCATTGATCCCCTACCCCCTAGTCTTTTTCCTTTTTCAGAAGTACATCATACTACACTCTTTTTTTAAAATGTTACCTGTCAACTAAAGACCTTTGATTACTTTCTTTTTCTACAAAAAGATCATCATAGAATTAAAAGACTTCTCAGCACAAATCTACCCATCCTTTCTTAATTCCCTTTGCCCCCATTCACTCCAACCTCACCTTCTCTGGAATTCCATGCTGGGATCATAACTCATAGCAGCTCTCCTCCAGACAGCCCAACACCCCTCCATGACTGCACCTTCTCTATATTCCACAGACTATGCCACTGTCTGTGTATAAAACATGAAAAAGGTAAAAGTTTATAGTATAATTGGTATGACCAAACCAAATAAATGGTTATAAAGAGATAGATAGAGAAGAAACACAGTATAATAATTTAAACACATAGTGGACTACGGATTGACATTAACTGAATTTGAATTCCACTGTGCCACTTGGCTGAGTGACTTTTGGCAGGTTACCTAGCCTCTCTGTTTTAGTATTCTATCAGTAAAAAAGTGATATAAAGTAACCTACCTTAGAGAATGTTATAAGGATTAAATGAGTGAATGGTTTATAAATCACAGAACAATGCCTGGCCTAGGAAGAACTAAAAAATATAAATGGATAAATAAGGAGATTCATATATATACCCATAAATATGTATGTGCTGTGCTTAGTCACTCAGTCGTGTCTGACTCTTTGCAACCCCATGGACTGTAGCCCACTAGGCTCCTCTGTCTATGGGGATTCTCCAGGCAAGAATACTGGAATGTGTTGCCATGCCCTCCTCCAGGGGATCTTCCCAAGTCAGGGACAGAATCTAGATCTGCTGCATTTCAGGTGGTCTTTACCATCTGAGCCACCAGGGAAGCCAAGGAATACTGAAGTGGGTAGCCTATCCCTTCTCCAGGGGATCTTCCAGAACCAGGAATCAAATCGGGGTCTCCTGCATTGCAGGTGGATTCTTTACCAGCTGAGCTACCAGGAGAGCCCTAAACATGTATATTTATATGTATATATATTAAAACTCAACATTCAGAAAACTAAGATCATGGCATCCAGTCCCATCACTTCATGGCAAATAGATGGGGAAACAGTGGAAACAGTGACAGACCAGACTTTATTTTTGGGGGCTCCAAAATCACTGCAGATGGTGATTGCAGCCATGAAATTAAAGACGCTTGCTCCGTGGAAGAAAAGTTATGACCAACATACACAGCTTGCGACTCACTGGATATGAGTTTGAGCAAACTCCAGGAGTTAGTGATGGACAGGGAGGCCTGGCCTGCTGCAGTCCATGGGGTCACAAAGAATTGAACACAACTGAGCGACTGAACCGAACTGAACTGTGTGTGTGTGTGTGTGTGTGTGTGTGTGTGTGTGTATCTGTATATATATATGTATCTTCACATACGTGAAGATATATATATTATCATTAATCAATTAAACCCAGAATAGGAAAATCAATGCTAAAACATGTGAGGAAACTTCTTCTTAAAGTATTTCTTCTTGAGGAAATACCTTAAAAAGGAGGTATTTCCCTGGAACTTGGGGAGAAACTAACAATTACAAAACAGAACCAGGCTTTACCCCAAGTCAATCTGCCTCCAAAGCCCATGTTCTGTGCTCATGTGCTTTCAGGATTGTCTTTCTGTTAAGGAGTAAATTAGTTTCTCACCCCAGAATTCTTCTCTGTAAAAAGTCCACTGCAATGTTCTTTGTTTTCTGCGTCATGTCTAGACTTCAATAAGAACTCACTGAAATGAATCTTGGAGACTGTCAATTACGCTAGCCTTCACGCTATTCTTACACCGGAGGCAATTCTAATGGAGAGGAAAGACTTGCAGTCCCAAGTCTTGGGCCGCAGCTGCACGTTACTCTGTGGCTTGGGGCAAGTGACTAACTCTGGGGATAATTCTCTCATATGTAAAATGGAAGTGGGAGTACTTTCCTCGCAGCACACAGGAGAGAATTAAAACAGACACTGCCTGTAAAAACACCCGCATATTCTGCAGATTTATGGTAGTTTTCAGAACGGCAGTGTTATTGTCCCCCAAACCCCCTATATCATTTAAGACGCATTCAAACTCCAGAACTTTCGCACAATTTTTCCTGTCTCTTCAGGCTCAAGGATCACCTGCTAGTATAAACGAATCATTTACTGTCTGTACCACTGAGGCAATTCTTAATTATGAACCTTTTATATTATATCACTGTTTTATTACTTAATAGTTTATGTGTGTATAATTATTTACCCAGGTAGAATCAAAACACCTGGATGATACATATCGTGTGTGTATGTGCTCATAGGGAATATCCTGCTTTTCAAAGACTGTGCCAAGCACATAGTAAGGTTAATAAATACTGGTTAACCATAAAAGGATGAAATAAACACAAGGAAACAGGATCCAATGTCATCTTAAATAATGGGAAACACGTATCATGCCAAATTAATTCTAGATTTACTCTCCATTGTTGCAATTTATATAACAAGTTAGATTTTGTTTGTTTGCTTATAGAAACCATTAGCCACTAGGTTAATTCTACCTACTGGGTGCCTGCTTAGGCCAAGAGGAGGGAACAAGCTGACGGGAGAAAATTCAGGAGGAAAACGAGTGAGATAACTCCAGCCTTACAGCAAAGCCCATTTAGAAAAATCAAATCAACTCTCCATAGCAACACTGAGGAACTGGCAGACAAAAGTAAGGCCTTACACTTAATATGTACCTGGTTAATGAAGGCGTTTAATATAATGTACAATATGTAGAAAAACAGCAATTTGATGTCAGAGGACAGTAAAACAAATTAATGAATATAGAGACCAAAGTTGAGTTGCATGGGAGATTAAACATAAGCAATATAGTCTTAAAGAGTATAACTTAGAGGGAACTTCCCTGGTGGTCCAGTTGTTAAGAGTCTGCCTTCCAATCTGGGGGGTGCAGGTTCCATCCCGGTTGGGGGGCTAAGACTCCGCATGCCATGGGGCAACTAACCATGCACACCACAAAGAAGACCCAGCACATCCAGGATTTTTTAAAAAGAGTATAGCTTAGAGAAAAGATACTGACATGGCAAAGACAGAACAAAATCAAAAGTGCAGAGCTATGCAAGACTTTTCTAGCAAAAGCTTTCACCAAATGTTTTCCATGGCACTTGTCAAGTTGTACTTAAATACTATGATTATACATTCAAATTTTAGCTAAGTATACCCTCTCCCCCTTAGCACTTCCTTATAAAACCACATCTTATTCTCACATTAGTATTTTGATAAAGTAGGAATTTTCATTTTCTTTCCCTTGATGCACTGTAATTTTAATGAAAGGAGAAATCATAGGCCTGAACAGCAAATGTAAATATGTCATGTCATTGGAAGAAAAGAAGGAAAATGAAGATTTATTTAGTGTAATCATGAACCTAGAAGAAGGAAATGGCAATCCACTCCAGTATTCTGGCTGGGATAATCTCACGGACAGAGGAGCCTGTTGGGCTATGGTCCATGGAGTCACCAAGAATCAGACACAATTGAGCACTTATGCTTGCAAAAGTGTAGATTCCATGTGGATTGACTGCTCAGAGCTGGGTTTTTAACTGATACTGTACATGGCTAAATGGCCCACAAATGAAAAGGTGACTGGGGTTTCAGTGATCTTAAAACCGTGATATTCTGCAATGCTACTTAAGTATGCTGCTGCTGCTGCTAAGTCTCTTCAGTCGTGTCCAAAGTATACAGAGCTTTAAAAAGCCCAGGATCCTTTGGGTATTAAAAAGCAAGCCCTGTATTCCACTTATTTTTGAAATATTCACTAAAAATATTCAAAATCTAAAATATAGTTAACTAAACACTTCTTTGGCTCTTTATTCTTTACTCAAGGCAGCAAACTGATCCTGATTAAGTTGAACCACTTTCATTTTCAATACTTGTTTGCTGTAGCAATACCAGCACAAATGCTTCACAGTGTAAAGAAGTTCCATTTTACCCCTTGATTTTGAAAGGATGAGAAGTAATGGGAGATGGGAAGTAAGCATCATAGCCATAAGTTGCACAAGACATTCCTTATAAAGACTTTACTTGAGTTCTGATAATTATAAAACAACTACAATAAACTGTGTCACACGCTAGTAAAGTTATGCTCAAAATTCTCAAAGCTAGGCTTCAGCAATATGTGAACCGTGAACTTCCAGATGTTCAAGCTGGTTTTAGAAAAGGCAGAGGAACCAGAGATCAAATTGCCAATATCCGCTGGATCATTGAAAAAGCAAGAGAGTTCCAGAAAAGCATCTATTTCTGCTTTATTGACTACGCCAAAGCCTTTGACTGTGTGGATCACAATAAACTGGAAAATTCTTCACGAGATGGGAATACCAGACCACCTGACCTGCCTCTTGAGAAACCTGTATGCAGGTCAGGAAGCAACAGTTAGAACTGGACATGGAACAACAGACTGGTTCCAAAGAGGAAAAGGAGTATGTCAAGGCTGTATATTGTCACCCTACTTATTTAACTTATATGCAGAGTACATCATGAGAAATGCTGGGCTGGATGAAGCACAAGCTGGAGTCAAGATCGCTGGGAGAAATATCAATAACCTCAGATATGCAGATGACACCACCCTTATGGCAGAAGTGAAGAAGAACTAAAGAGCCTCTTGATGAAAGTGAAAGAGGAGAGTGAAAAAGTTGGCTTAAAGCTCAACGTTCAGAAAATGAAGATCATGGCATCTGGTCCCATCACATCATGGAAAATAGATGGGGAAACAGCGGAAATAGTGTCAGACTTTATTTTTGGGGGCTCCAAAATCACTGCATATGGTGACTGCAGCCATGAAATTAAAAGACACTTACTCCTTGGAAGGAAAGTTATGGCCAACCTAGATAGCATATTAAAAAGCAGAGACATTACTTTGTCAGCAAAGGTCCATCTAGTCAAGGCTATGGTTTTTCCAGTAGTCAGGTATGGATGTGAGAGTTGGACTATAAAAAAGCTGAGCACCAAAGAATTGACGCTTTTGAACTGTGGTGTTGGAGAAGACTCTTGAGAGACTGCAAGGAAATCCAACCAGTCCATCCTAAAGGAGATCAGTCCTGGGTGTTCACTGGAAGGACTGATGTTAAAGCTGAAACTCCAATACTTTGGCCACCTGATGTGAAGAACTGACTCATTTGAAAAGACCGTGATGCTGGGAAAAATTGAAGGTGGGAGGAGAAGGGGACGACAGAGGATGAGATGGTTGGATGGCATTAGCAACTCAATGGACATGAGTTTGGGTAAACTCCAGGAATTGGTGATGGACAGGGAGGCCTGGCGTGCTGCGGTTCATGGGGTCGCAAAGAGTCGGACAGGACTGAGCGACTGAACTGAACTGATGCAAATTTAAGGCAAATCTCAAAGGAGAAAGTTCCATGTTTACATACTCTCTCTCTCTTCCCCTCTCTCATTCTGAGTTAAAAACAAGTGTGCTGAGAAATCCTCAGGTTAGAAGAATTATTTTATCTCCTAGATTTCAAGAGTGAAGAAAATAAAGAGTTGTCTTGAAGAAAACCTTTAATATCAACCCTTGTATCTGTTTTTTCTTAATCTAAAAGTATGCATTGCTTTAAAAATACAAATATCTTATTCACTGACTGATTTCAACAAATGCAACAGCTCTGCTCATCTTTCTCAGCTCTGCATTCCTTCCATTACTTTACCGCTTTAGATATTTGTCCTGTGGAGGGGTGATCAATTAGATGAATAGGTCCCATTACTTTGTGGTTAATAAAAGATTTTATATTCTGAGATGCACACAAAAATAAGTCAGAGTCAGCAGTGGATTTATGGAATCGGGAGCAGAAGGAAAATTGTTTATCTAACAGCTCACAGTCTTGAAAAAGCTTTTATTGTCTTGGCAGGCTCGATTTCCATTGCCTTTGCCTCCTGAGCCAGACAGAGAACTTGTCCAGGTTACAGATGTGAAGACCAGAAAGCACTTATAACGTGGGGCCACCTCCTCCCTGCAATACTGTCTTCGACAAGCTGGCATTCTGGCAAGGCCTCTTTTATTAACAAGAAAGATGTTATCCAGAGATCGGGACATTCACGCCAAGCCATCATTGTTTTCCTCATGTTGTGAGTTATGCTGGCCAAGCACGTCCACACCCACTGTGTGTTCTCTTCATGTACGGCCCATCAGCGCGCCTGATTACCCTTATAATAAATTCCTCTCCTCCAACATCAAGCTCCATGGCGACCAAAAGCCAGTCTTTTTACTATTTCCTGTGTGCAATCTGTTTTTTCTCTACTTGCCCATTGAAACATCTCTAATACACCCCAGCACTCTTCCCATCATGCCCCGCGATGTGTCTGTTCTGCTGCCACAGGTGAACTCAGGAGCCTGGAGCCTCGAAAGACCCGTGATGCAAAGGAGAGAGCCAAGTGCACTTGGGAGGCAACTCTCTTCAGAGGGAGCCAAAAAGTTTGAACTAACAGCAAAGGAATAGGGGAGTGGATCCAAAGGCAAAGATGAAGCCCGGCCACGTAGCTGCAACCAACATGTTGTCCTCACCAGGAGACCAGTAACGTGCTGGAGAAAACTCCCTGACTCGCTCTTCCAATAACATGGACGCAAATGAATATGGTCTTTTGTTCAATAGCACTCGAGAAAAGCTAAAGGGAAAATTCCTGTCCTGAATCTTGAAACACTTGTTCTAATTGCTTCCCAGGTAATCCAAGTTACACATGTGTGCATTAGAAACTGTGAGTGTCTATGCTCTCCAGGCATGCCTCGTGATTGGACTAATTATGCACATATTTTGGCATCCACAGCAGATTAAAATTTCTTGCATCTCCACCCCCTCCTCGCCCAATAGAAACAGCTTTTCTAACAGAAAAGTAAGAGAAAAGCTAGAGGTTTCTCTAACTTGTAAGGGCAAAAAAAAAAAAAAAAAAAAAAAGCTGTATACAGTGAAGCCAAGAATCTTTGTGTAGAGAGAACTTCCTATAGCTAGAGTGCATGCATGCCTGTTAAGTCGCTTCAGTCATGTCTGACTCTTTGTGACCCCATGGACTGTAGCCTACCAGGCGCCACTGTCCATGGGATTCTCCAGGCAAGAATACTGTGGGTTGTCATGCCCTTCTCCTGGGGATCTTCCTGACCCAGGGACTGAACCCGTGGCTCTTATGTCTCCTTCACTGGCAGATGGGTTCTTTACCACTAGTGCCAGCTGGGAAGCCCATGGGCCTCACTTTGGGAAGCCCATGGTTAAAGTGAGGCCCTCCCAAATGCGAACTCTCCCAATTTATATTTATAAAGTGGAACAGAGATGAGTGGAGTTAAGTGTGGAGAGAGGAATGGAAAAGAAGGAGAGGAAGGGGAGAGGAGAGGAGGGAAAAAATGTCAGCTACGGGAGGTGGGGAGGATTGTAAAAATTGTTTTTTCCAAGAGAAGCCTCCAGACTGGTACTCTACACATCTTTGAAGTTGTACATTGGCTTTAAACTGCAGGAGTCTGTCAAGAAACAGAATAGGGGATGGCTTTTCAGGAGAACAAAATGCCATCTGCATTCATATCCATGCCATTCCATGTGTCAAGTCAGAAGATGGATCCAACAGTCCCTGTGGTTAACAGGATTCATACTTGCCCACACAAGTCCTGCCCCCTCAAGCCGTAATTAGCAGGGCCAAGTTTGTGTCATGATAATCAATTTCATGTCCAAAGTGTACACACAAGTAATGTCACATTTTCTACCTACATTTTATGCCTTGAGATCCCAGCATGTCTACGGTGGTTTGCTGGACCCGTGTAAATTTTCTTTCTGATTTGTTAAAGCAAACACGGGTTATGAAGGACCAGAGTTCCACTAATCTGCACTTCCTCTCAGGAATCTCATAGGAAGGTACTTATACTGCATGAATCCTTCACTGAAAATAAAGTATTTCCTAGCTGTGTACTCCTTTAAATAAATAACCATGAAGCCATCCTTCATTCTGAAATATGACCAAAATAAATACCTGAGTTAATGTTCCCATATTAACATTGCAGACAATCAGTCTCGACCATCTCTCATAGTTGAATGCTAAGCTTTCCCATTAAAGTGTATCTAGCCCCCAGATTTTGTTTTTCAAGATCCTGAGCTGAGCCGTGAAAAACTTTCCAGGAACATCAATATTTTTGTCTTCCTGTGCAGCTTTCAGCACTATGGGGGACTAACTGTAAATAATCAAAGAGGAAGCTTGCAGCCCATGCCACCCTCCCTCTAAGGCCTGGGATCCATATCTGCAAAAAAGATTAGGATGAGAGGGGGTGTGTTGAGTCAGAAGTTAATGATAGAAGGCAAGTCGGTCTTTACGAACAGTATTTATTGGCACAAACTCTCCCCTGGTCACCCTGGCCCTGAGTCAGTAATAGCACGAGACTGCAAAATCGAGCAGAACACAGGAACTGAGAAGGAATAAATTAAGTCAGACTATTTTCAGGTTTTATTTTATTTCTGACTTATTTTAAATTAAGTCAGAATATTTTGCATGTTTATCATGCTAACAAGGACATGGTAAATATTATTGCATGGCCGAAGGACTGATCCTCAGCTTTTCCAACCCAGAACTGGAAACCAGGATGAGAAGTAAGAGTGAGAGACTGGTTAAGAGGGCTGACTGAGGCTCAGCAAAGAAAGATGTTTTCTGACAACCATGACCAATGCATTAAATTATTCACTCTTGGATGAATGCCCCCACAGTGAAATTAGCAACCGGGGGTAACTCGTCATCACAAAGTTCTATGCATAGGCAGAAGTCTGTCATTGAGGAATACCCTTGGAGTAATTCCTGCTACCAGTAAAGTGGAATTAGCCTAAGTCTTATGAGCTTGAACCAAGAACAGCAGCAGGAGTCTCCCTGCCTCCCTTACACCTTCACAAGGACCTGTCTTCCACCATCCCAGCACCCACTACAACAACTCTTATAGTCACAGAATTAGATAAACTTATGTTTTCCTCAGAACTTATGCATGCATCAAGAAGGCAGCATCAGGATAAATTCAACATAATTTCAATAGTTAATATTTTCATTTATGTCAATGTGTAAAGAATCGTCAGTTCATGATATAAACTTGGATGTGGTGCTTTCTATGGAATAACAGGAAACTATTTTTAAGAAAGTAAGAATTTCAGAAAATAGAGCAGCCCTCCAGTTTGGAAACCAGCGGTAACCATGTGATACACATACAGCACCAGATGTCCCAGTGTGGCGTGGTTAATTGAAAGCCATAGAGCCCACATCTACAGTCAGTCTCACACATGGTCTATTAATTTGACTGTCATACTGGTTTATCCATTCATCCTGGAGCTTTGAATATTCCCTTTTCCTCTACTCCAACTCTTCTTCTCCCCTAGCAACTAAACCAGATCTTCTTTCTGTCTCAGGGGCACGCAAATCTCTAGGGGCTATAGTAAGTTGGGACTTTGAATAGACTGACCTGAAAAGTTTCATAGTTTCCTTGTTTATGTTTCTTTAATTTATGAAAGATGTAGCAGACTTGAATAATTTATAAGATCATTTTGTTAAGAACAGAATCTCCCCACTTAGAGAAGTTCTTATTTCTAGACCGCCAATGCAATCATTTATTAAAAATACCTGAAAGAAATGAAAATACACACACATATGCAGGTGCACTTGTACATACACACACAAGCGCACACAAACACACAAACACACACAGGGCTCTGAGTGCCTGGGGTTTCTGTCATGAGGACTCACAAACAAGCCATTAATGTGATGCCATGGAGAGCCTTAGTCAGCCACCTAAACTGCTAAAACTCTTAAACATACAATTTCACTAGGCTTGTGTATCTGGCTTCTAAGCCCTAAGCAAATGAGAATAAACCTACCAAGGGGTGTGATATGACTTAGGAGGGATGCTGGAGACAGAAAGGTACACACAATAAAAACCAGAGCGAAGACAACTGACTTTGCCTGACTGAAGAGAAAACCTGAACTTGAGAACTGTCAGAATGTTACTGTGCAGAAGAATTACGAGTTTTCAATAACATAATAATTTGTCTGATAAGAATGACTTTACTGATCTGGCAAACCAATGCTTTGCCCCCTTGACCACAATGCCTTTGGAATCAATGGCATCCATGGCTTCAATGGCAGTAGGGCTCAGCCAGGTTCACGAGCGTCATCACTTGGCATGAAGTTTCAAAGCAGAAGTTTTAGGCCAATATGAAGCATAATATTAAAATAAGCATTTTTAATTATAATGGAACTAGGTTTTATTGAAGGAGAAAAATCATCCTTAAAAACACAGAGATAGGACTTTGGGAAATATGCTATTATGTCATGGGGGACTTACGATCACAGACTTCCCTCTGTAAGTCATAGAATAAGAAAGGAGTAAGATACAATACAAGGGTGGCTCCACAAAAAAGAAAGGACAAAGCCCTTCGGGTACTGGAATTCACTGGAGAAGAGTAAGAGACAGGCAAAAGGTTTGATGGGAGTGATGTTGTCTGATGCTTGCTTCTTTCCAAACCCTGACCTGAACATCAAGGGGTGAGGAAATCTTAAAAACATCTGGATTGGTTTAGAGAAATCTCAAAATATTTTGTGCTGGTATCTTGTTTCTCTGGGCTTTCCTGGAGGCTCAGCAGTAAAGAACCTGCCTGCCTATGCAGGGCATGCAGATGTGGTCCCTGGGTCGGGCTACCCACTGCAGGATTCTCGCCTGGGAAATCCCATGGACACAGGAGCCTAGCAGGCTACAGTCCATGGGGTCGCAAGAGAGTCAGACACAACTGTGCAACTAAACGACAACAACCTTGTTTCCCTAGGCTACTGTAAAACTCGCACAGGATCTGCAGTGAATATTTGGGGCACAGCACTCAGACTCTCTAGATTCCTTTTACCACTAAATTTATCCTTCAGACTTTGGGTGGTTTGCTGCAGTCAGTGCCCATTTGTCCCTCAGAGGGCTGCCCCACTGGAGAGGCAGAGGTGTCTGAAAATTTACAGTCCTTTCAGGATGGCTAGGAACCAATGATGACAACCAGTGGAGATGTACAAAAGTACTCTTATCTCAAGATAAACAAACTCCAAGGTAAAATGTGTATGCCTCACGCTCCACGGTGGCTCAGTAAAGGATCCTCCTGCCAAAACAGGAGATGTGGGTTCAATCCCTGGGCCAGGAAGATCCCGTGGAGAAGGAAATGGCAACTCACTCCATTATTCTTGCCTGGAGAATCCCATGGACAGAGAAGCCTGGCCGGGCTACTATCCATGGTTCACAAAGAGTTGGACATGACTGAGCACAGCACAGCATGGCATGGGATTAGGCAGAGTCTACAACTTCACCCAAAATCATAAGCTGCCTTATCAGCTTTTCCTTCAATGCCCTAATTCTCCCACTTTCTTACTGCTTTCTCCAGAGAACACTTTTTTAGTAAAGCACTGGCATTCCAAATTCGTGGCTCAGAATCTGCATCACAGAAACTTAATCTCAAACAGTTGGTACATGAAGCAGTCTTAGAAGGCAGACTCTGTGGATGGGATTCTAGAGTTCAGTCACATATAGGCCAGATATCAATGAGGATCATATCATGTTGATACATGAAATGTTGACAAGCCCTAGAATGTCATAACCATGTTGCTATTGTTTAGCTATCTGAGATAAACTAGGAAAGGATACAGGTAGAAGTTGTACTGGCTTTTGCAAGAATCTTGGCATTTGAGAGGTGTAAAGGAGAAAGTGTACTTATAAGGACTTTGAAATTAGTGGTTGTTGCTAAGTGATGTTGATAAACTGAAAAGAGAAAATAACAGGCTAAAGTTAGCCAGTTACCAACTTAAAGCAAAATGTGTAAGTCAGAGAGCCTCTGCAGCAGCACATAGAGAAACACGTAATGGAGCATGGCCAAGATGGTGGAATAGGAAGACCCTGAAGCTCACCTGCTCCCACAGGCACAATGAAATTGCAACTATGTACCGAGCAACTATTGATGAGAAAGACCAGAATCTACAAGAAAAGGTATTCTACAACTGAAGACATATTTTTAAAAAACACACAATGAGACACATAGGAGAGGCATGATCACAGTATAGTCAAGACCCATACCCCACTGTGGGCAGCGCACAAACAGGAGAATAATTACAATTTCAGAGGGTCTCCCTAAGCAGCAATGAGTACAAGCCCCACACTGGGATCCTGTCCTGGGTCCTTCACCGGCAGGATGAGCCCTAAAACATTTGGCTTTGAAGGCCAGTAGGGCTTATTTTGGGAAAGATAGAGAGCTGTGGAAAATAGAGACTTCACTCTTAAAGCTGACACAAAATATCACACATTCCAGGACCCAAGACAGAAGCATAATTCAAGTGTGGGTAAGATATATCTATTCATCTTGGAGAGCCTCCCAGTGAGGCAGGAGGCAACTGGAGATCATCCTGGGGACATAGACAATAGTGGCAGCCATATTGGGGAGTTCACTCTAATATGCGGACACTGGTGCTGGCAGCATCATTTTGGAATCCACCCTCTAGCTTATTAGCATCTAGACTGAGAACCACTCACCAGCCTATAGGCACTATTACTGGGATGCCTCAGGCCAAGCAACTAGCTGAGCTGGAATGCAGACCCATCCATCCACCAGCAGGCAGGCTGTCTGAAGACTCCCTTTGGTGGCAGCCAGACCAAGACATGGCCCTTTCCACCAGAGGGTCTAGGACCTGGCTCCACACCCAAGGCCTTGCAGCCAGAGACCCCAGGACCCACTTTCACCCACCAGAGTCATGGCGCTAGTCCTAGGAACAGTCTCACACAACAGCAAGCAAATAACACCCCCCATCAAACCACCAGAGCCATGCAGCCTTCCTTGTCAGGACCCAGAAAACCCAAAGCAGGTTAGCACCAGCCCCAGGACCACCCCGATCCAGCAGCCCAGTGATCCAGCCCCACCCATCAGCAGGCTAACACTGTAATTAGAGCCTCTAAGGCCCTGAAGCCAGAGACTTTAGGACCCAGATCACCCATCGCAATAGATGGACCCATGTAGCCCACAGGGCACCCCTAGAGGACATATCTCTGGTGACCAAAGGAGAGTGCACTTCTTGGACACATAGGACATCTCCTACAAAAGGCTACTTCTCCAAGCTTGAGAAATGTAACCAATCTAACCAATATATAGAAATTAAAATAGTAAATTAGGGAAAATGAGGTGACAGAGGAACATGCTCTGAGAGAAAGAACTATATAAAGTTTCAGAATAAGAATTAAGTGAAGTGGAGATGTGTGTGTGCTTGATGTGCTTGAGATGTGTGTTGATATGTGTGTCATGTTGAGATGTGTGTGTGCTTGATGTGCTTGAGATGTGTGTCATGCCTGATTCTTTGCTACCCCATGGATTGCAGTCCACCAGGCTTCTCTGTCCATGGGGATTCTCCAGGCATTGATACTGGAGTGGATTGCCATACCCTCCTCCAAGGGATCTTCCCAACCCAGGTCTCCCACATTGCAGGTGGATTCTTTACCATCTGAGCCACCAGGGAAACCTACCAGGCAAGTGGAAATAGGCAATCTAACTAACAAAGAGTTCAAGGTAATGATCATAAAGATGACCTCCCTGACCCAGGGATCGAACCTAGGTCTCCTGCATTGCAGGCAGATTATTTACCATCTGAGCCACCAGGGAAGCCAATCACATATATATATATGTGTGTGTATATATGTGTGTGTGTGTGTGTGTGTGTGTTGCCAAATATAAATTGCTATAACAACCCTAAAATAATGAACAAAATGGTAATAAGTACATACATAACAATAATTACTTTATATGTAAATGTACTAAATGCTCCAATCAAAAGACACAGAGTAGCTGAATTAAGCCCCCAAGTCAGGATGCATATACATGCTGCCTAGAGGAGACTCATTTCAGATCTAAAGATATACACACACTGAAAGTGAGGAGATGGAACAAGGTATTCCAAGCAAAGGTAAATAAAAAGAAATCCAGGGTAGCAATACTTATATCGTACAAAATAACTTTAAACCAAAGATTGTAACAAGAAACAAAGGAGGAAATACCACAATAATAAAGGCATAAACCCAAGAAGAAGATATAACAACTATATGCAACTATCCACACTCATCAAAGGGGTAACTAAATGCCTAAAACAAATATTAGCAGACCTCAAAGGAGAAACTGACATTAGCCAAGTAAGAGTGGGGGACTTTAACACCCTATTTACATCCATGGACAGATCATACAGACAGAAAATCCATAAGAAAACACTGTCCTTAAATGACACGTTAGCTCAAATGGACTGTATATATACATATGTGTGTGTGTATACACAAACTTACATTTGCAATTACAATGATATAAACATATCAACCAAAAGAAGTGGAATAAACACTGAAGTGCACATGGAACAGTCTCTAGTAAAGGTGACACAATGTCACAAACAAAAAGTCTCAGCAAATTTAAGAAAACAAATTATATCAAGCATCTTTTCCAACCACTATGCTATGAGACTAGAGATCAACTACAAGAAAAAAAAAAAACTGCTAAGCACTTAACACATCATAGAGGCAAACAATATGCTACTAAGCAACAAATGGATCAGAGAAGAAATTAAAAATACCTGGAGACAAAAGAAAATTAAAAAACAATTAAAAATCTATGGGATGCAGCAAAAGCAGTTCTAAGAGTAAAGTTTATAGAGTTTATTTTCTTATTTCCTAAGCCTACGTCAGGAAATAAGAAAAACCTCAAATAAAAAATATCCAACCTTATACCTAAAGGAACTAGAAAAAGAACAACAACCAAAGTTAATAGAAGGAAAAAACAATCATAACTATCAGAGCAGAAATAAATGAAATAGAGACTGTATAAAAGCAATAGAAAAGATGAATGAAAACTATTATCTGGTTCTTTGAAAAGATAAACTTGGTAAACCTTTGCCCAGATTCATCAAGAAAGAAAAAAAAAGAAGCCAAAACAATAAACATCAGAAATGAAACACAAGAATAATAAATCTGCTATCACTTTATACAGGACCTAAAATAGAACAAATTAATAACCAGAAACAGTCTCACAGTTACAGAGAACAACCTAGTGGTCACTAATGGGGAGAAGGCTTAGGAGGAGGAGCAAGATAAAGGTAATAATAGATAGAAGTGATAAACAGGTACAAACTACTGTGTATAAAATCAATCAGCTATAAGGATCTACTGCACAGCACAGGGAATATAGCCAGCATTTTATAATATCTTTAAATGCCAGGGCACTGTGGTCAGGGAAACAGTCCCTTTTCATTTTCAATCCTGATAAAATTGCTTCCTTTTCCAGGATGAAGGGGATCTAGTGCAATCAACTTGCCACAAAGTAGCATGTAGGTGATAGGGTATCGAGGACTTCACCTTGGTCTCTTTTGCTGACATACTGGACAGAATTATTTAGTGTCAAAAGCAAGAGCATCCTTAATGAGAAAGAGGCCCATGAATACCTTCTATCCCTAACACCATACCTACTCTGTTTATGAATTCATTATTCAAGTACTGTGTAATCAAGGACAGATGTCACATGATATTGAGTCATTCTGGTCACCTAATTATCAAATGCCCCTTCTGCAATGGATGCTCCATGGTGGGTATTAAACTGTGATACAGATGTCCTTTTCTATAGTTGCTCTTACTCTACAGATTAATACATTATTGTAAGTCAACTATATTTCAATAAAAAAGAAACCATTGTGACTTATAGCCATAGGAGAAAAACTAATGGCCAAGTAGATGTACTTGGCCACATACTGCTACTTTTGATTGTAAAGTAACGTAACTTCAGAGAAGAATGAATTTGCAAGCTGGCAAATCCCTTACTACAAAGTCAGGTGCCTCGTATAAATGGTGGGTGCCTGACACTTAGGATAAAAATATCTGGTAGATATACATGATGTACTAGTATCCACAAATTCTATGGAAACTTCTGGATCTGTTAGAGGACAGAACACACTCCCTCCCTCCCTATGTTTAAAGACCATACAGATGCCTCGACCAGGTCAGAAATCATACAGGAAAATATGATTCTCCTCAAAATCTGTTCTTATCTCCCACCCTGAACACCAAACCAAGAACTAATGGCAAGGATGACTATATTGGGCAAATTTATCCTGTTGAAATAGGAAAGGGATTTTACACTTTAATAATGTTCACTATATTAAGTGAAACGAAAATACCAGAACTGACCTCAGTATGAAAGATGAGAATAAAAGGCTCAGAGAAGGTGGCATGGTAATATCCATCTAATTTTTAATACTTCTCGCTCAAAATCACCAATTTCCTATTTTCAGTAAGGCCTAAGGGGTACTCTACTTATTAATGCAATAAAAAAACACATTGGTACAGTGGTCACCTGTACTGTTGCTACGAAGGATGTACAGCAGTAGGAATGAGTGACCAGAGGATCTTCTGGTCTCACTACCTACCACACAATTCAGAAACTACTGGCCTGAGATATCCTGGAATAAGCTTTTAAAAGCACAGCTGAGATACCATCGTAGAGATGACCATCTCTGAAAGTAGGAGATTGTCCCTCAAGAGACACTATAAACCTTAAAGTGATGGCGATTATTTGCTTCTGGGTTCCCAACCAGTATAACACGTGGGTCCCAGAAGGAAAGGGATAGAAGCAGAATTCCCTTGCTTATTGTCACACCCACTAACATATTTGAGGAACCTATGTGTACCTTCTCTGAATTTTTAAGCTCTGTGGATCTAAACGTCCTAGTACCCAGAAATAAATGATTCCATCAAGGCACATAGTAGGAGCTCTACTAAATACAAAATTTTGGTTGACACTGGGTCTCTTGAATTCCTCACACAAACAGAACAGTATGCAAAGGAAAGGACTGACCACCTTGACAGGAGCAATTGATGCCAATCATCATGAATATTGTGTTGACTATTATGCATCAGAGCTAGGATTGGGTCCTCAGCCTCTCTTAGTGTTCCAACAACCAGTGTTATTTCAGATGCAACTTTTTTTAATTTCAGAATTTCCATTTGGTTCTTTATTATAGTTTCTAACTCTCTGCTGAGATTTCTTATTCTTTGACTCATCATAAGTATATTTTCCTATCATTATTATAATAACAGTTGCAAAACCTTTGTTAATTTCAAAATCTGTTTCATCTCAGGGCCAGTCTCCATGGATTGTCTTTTTGCTAGAAAAAGGTCAGTGTGAGGAACAGTCTCTTGTTCCCCCTTATTTCAAGTTCTATTGAATTGTATCATGGACATCTTAAACATTATACTGCAGACCCTCTGAATTCTGTTATACTCTTCCAAAGATCTTTTTTCATCTGTTTTACCAGGTAATTAACTTGATGGAACTAAAACTTTGTGTGTGTGTGCGCGCGCGCGCACGTGTGTGTGTGTGTGTGTGTGTGCGCGCGCGCGCGCACACGCGCGCACATGCTAAGTCGCTTCAGTCGTGGCTGACTCTGTGACCCTATGGACTGTAGCCTGCCAGACTCCTCTGTCCATGGGATTCTCCAGGCAAGAATACTGCAGTGGGTTGCTTTGCCCTATTCCAAGGGATCTTCCCAACCCAGGGATCAAACCCATGTCTCTCATGTCTGCTGCACTGGCAAGTGGGTTCTTTACCACCAGCGCCACTGGGGAAGTCCCATGTGTATACACCCGCGCACTCTAAAGATGGTCGCTTGTTCTGTCCACCTTATGTGATTCAGGAGTTATCTAGAGATTTTTAGAGTTTATACACAAAATTTTCAAGGAACTTGAGGTTTCCTCTCTCTGGATGCCTCCTTCCTGTGACCCCCTCCTGTATTACCAGCTACTGTAGTCGCCTCAAATTTGATTCTGTGGTTTTTCAGGCCAGAGAAAATCCAGGTTTTTCTATGGTAATTTATTTTTGTTAATAATTTTGTTTATATATTTTTGAACTGTTGGGTCTTTGTTGCTGTGAACGCTTTACCCTAGTTGTGGCGAGCAGGGGCTACTCTCTAGTTGTGGTGTGAGGGTTTCTCATTGTGGTGGTTTCTCTTGTTGGACCGAACAGATTCTAAGGCACACAGGCTTCAGTAGTTGCAGCACACAGGCTCAACAGTTGTGGTGCACAGGCTTAGTTGCTCCATGGCATATGGGATCTTCCTGGATCAGGGAGCGAACCTGTGTCTCCTGTACTGGCAGGCAGATTCTTTACCAGGGAAGCCCTCTGGCAGTTTTATGTGCTCTGTGTGGTACATAAAAAACCTGCCCACAGGCTAGAAGCTATGAAAATGAGAAAATTCTTTAATCCATACCATTCCCTTCACCAAACTGCTGACTCCTCTTCAAAGTTTTCCATGTTTTCAAATTTCCTCCAATTCCCTCAGGTAGTTGTTCTTTTGTCTTTCATATTTTGTATTAAGTATTAATATATAAGAGTACATACTTCTTCTCAGAGTGTCACCTTGTATCAGCTTACTGGATCATACAGGAAGTACCGATCATCCTTGACTTACAGTGGGCTATGTCCTGATAAGCCCATCGTAAGTTAAAAATACTTAGTTGAAAATGTACTAAATACACCTAACCTCATTGTGACTTCAGAACTATACATCGCAGCTTAGCTTAGCCATGTTCAGAATACCCACATTAGGCTGTAGTTAGACACAATCACCCAACACAAAGCCTATTTTGTAATTAAGTGTTGAATTAGTATCTCGTGTAATGTGTTGAATACTATACTGAAGGTAACAAAACAGAATGGTTGAGTGGGTTCATAATGGTTCAAAGTGTACCAGCTGTTTACTCACAGGACTGGAGAGCTGACTGGAAGCCAAGGCTCATGCTGCTGCCCAGTATCATGAGAGACAATTGTACTGGATATCATTAATGGGGAAAAAAAAAATTGAAATCTGAAGTATGGTTCCTACTGAATATGTATCGCTTTCACATCATTGTAAAGTAGAAAAATTATAGATCAAATCATAGTCAGTCAAGCACTACTTGTATATGATAGAGACTCCTGACAAGGTTTAACTGTGGCTGAGCACTTACAGCAACCTTCAGTGCAGGTAATCAGAGTGCAGGCTCCTCAAGTGATAGTCTGGTTTACCTCACCAGGCTTTCTACTAGAACAGAAGTGCTAGCTACAGGGGAGTCTGAAATGAGTCTTGAAGGAGATTGAGAGAATCACTTTTGGCCATGGGACCAATTATACCAGGGAGGATTAAAGCTTGTCACACCAAGCCCTACATTTTTCCATAGAAATTATAGCCAATCATTTTTTTTTTTAAAAAGCTTTCAACTTAATGGTAAAGCACCGGAAGGTGAACATTAGAAGACACAGCTCACCTCGTGTCCAAAAAAACCCTCAGATCTCATTAGCTCTACATATCCACCTCTTAACTTCTGCTGCTCTGCCAAAAATTTGCATCTATGGTCTTTAACAGGGGACCATCTTCAGGTTAAGAGAACAATCCTGCTGGAAGTGCCAGGGAGTTTATGATCAACCGCCCACTCCATCCCAGCCTTGTAGCCAATGTATCTGACCCTAAACTCTTGCTTGGTTTTTTTGGGGTTTTTTTTTTTTTTTTTTCCCCTTCCATATCCTGCTTCCCTGCTTCGTTATCAGTTTCTTCTGGGAGTACTTCCTTAGGAATTCATATTCACTCAAATCCCTGGCTCAAGGTCTATTTCCTGGAGACCTTGTCTGAAAACACTGTAGATTCAGTGTGCTGCTGCCCATAAGAGGGCACGAGCACAGTAGAGTATTGAAGGCTGGGGGGGGAGACGAGGGCAGCCTCACAGAGTCTAGCCCACGCATCACAAAATGTATCACTACCAGTGTAATGCCATCAATGACAAGGTGTGACCAGCCACATCTCAGCAGGTTCGGTAACCTGTCCAAACTAACAGATGCAGGAATTTGTCCAACTGTGGCAGAGACTAGCAACAGTGTGAAAGATAACTCGGGAAAAGCCCCTGACCTACTGCCCACACTGTTCTAGAAGCACCTCTTGTTCAAGATGCCCCCCCAAAAAAACATAGAAAATGGAAAGGGAACAACTCTTGACAGTTAAGTATGCCTATGTTTTGAAGTATAAAGTGCCTAAGATAATAATAAATATTTGTGAGTAGAAAATAGTCAGATCAGACTGAATATACCAGAATGTGAGAAAGAGGTTATTTAGTCTTTGAAGAGTTGAGTCTTCAAAGCAAAGGCAAGGTCAGTTATACAAAATTCATTAATATTTTAGATTTTTGCACATCTACATCTTAGGGTTTAAATTTTTAATTCACTTAAACTTCCATTAGATGAAATTTTAAAATTTTCAGAGTAATGTCTATTTAATGAGGAAGGTAGGAATTTGTATCCGATTAATGGAAGGAAAAAAAATGAGCTTTAAATGGTTAAATGACTAAGGTCACAAACAAGAGAGTTAGTGCAGGATAAATATTCAAAATAATTTTCTGACTTTGAAATCCAATTCAGTGTATTTTGAAACTTAGAAGCAGTGGATCACTTAGTAACTTAAGCCTAGACAAGATATTTAATCATTCTGATTCTGGCACTTCTTTTTATATCTGTAGCTTGGGTCTCCACAAGGTTCAATCCATGCTACTTACAGCAATCCTCAGAGCCAAATTGTATTGTCTCGATGGTTGCAGACATACTCATGAAAGGTACTGCTCACTTCTTCACAGTACTACTTTAAAACTCACCTAATATACCTGTGAGTTCTGATGGTCCATTCCAGATTTTAACAAACTTATTTGTTCATCAGAATTACATAGAGGTTTTTAAAAAACCAAACAACAAAGCACCTGTGATAGAAACCCATCTCATCCCAGAAGTTTAGACTTAGTGGATCAGAGGCAGGTTCTTGATGTCTGTATTTTTAACATTTGCTCTGGGTGATTCTCATGCAAAACAAAGTCTGAAAACTCCCCCTCCTACCTAACTTTGCTTAGTTCTGAACGCTCATCTCACAATTTTCTTCTCTCTTCTTTGGCCCTGGGAACCTTGTCTAGTTTCTCCCTTGACTCCCTCGATCCTGCCTCAGTTCATCATGGATTTAATTCAGCAAACCCCAGTGAGCTTTCCTTTCTAACATGAGTAATAATCTTCCTCTTTGAAAATTACTTTTAAAATACAGACAAACTCATTTAAACCCACAAAAATGGCCTCCAGATTAATGGCATCAATCTTAAATGCACTGCCCCATTTTGTCTCTTCCATTATAAGTAGTTAGAGATTTTTCTATTATCAGAAAATTAGATAATACACTGCATGAAATACCCTCTTTTCTCAAAATACCAAAGAATGGTTCAGTGGGGGAAAATCCCAAATCAACAGAAAACTATGTGATGATAACTTTAAGAAAGTCATTTATGCTTAACTAAATATTATTTCCCTTTAATCCAGTGGTCAAAGGAGGGCTCTGAGACTGGTTTTTCTTAGTGGCTTGAAGGATTCTATGTCTTGACAAAAACAGAGGCAGACAAAGGTCAGGATCCATGTTTGTAAACATGCAAAGGTCACATCAGATAGGAGGCAGGCGCTCTAGGTCACTGGGCAGAGACATAAGTCTAGTGCTGCAAACACTCAGCAATTCTGGACAAATTACTCTGTGACTCTTTCATACAATGTATATTTCTCTTAGTCCTTCCATCTACAATCAACACAGTTCCTCTATATATACAAAATCAAGAAAAGGCCAAACTAAGCACATAAATGAATCACAGAGTAAGCCCAGAATAAACCACAAGACCTTGTGTATCCCAACAAGGAAGATGGCATATGTAACAGCAACACTGCTGTGGATCCTGGAAAAAGCACATCAACAGGCCTAAAGTAATTTCATACCAGGTGTCATATTTAACTTAAAAATATCTGTAAGACATAGACTTGAACAGTCCTCCATAAAACATTCCCTAAGTGATATGCAAATGGACAGACTCAGAATAATGTTTACCACACACCCAGATTCTATATGTATTGATCTCAATATCACCAATCTTATAAAACTAATAGCTCTACCTAATTTAGAGCAGTTGCTGAAGAGATCTACATGCATATTTAACTTACTTTACATTCAAAGGCTGAAAACAAAAGGACTTTATCATAAATGCAGAGATTACCATCATAATTTTATCATAAACAAGCAGAAGATAATTTATCACACCTATTCCATTTGAGAGGTCGGAAGCACAACACAACTAAATCGAAGCGCAATGTTGCAGATATTTCCAAATTTTATAAATTTCATTAAAACTGACTCTTTCAAAGAAGTAAAATTAATGATAAAAGTTCCTGAAGTGCTCATTTTTACAGGTGTTGGCCAGGCAGCTAGCCTGACTGAACAACAGCAGATGTGGTACAGGTACAGTACAGACAATTTGGAGGAGTCATGGACTTGTCATCTTTTAAGATTTGAAATAGCTCAACTGGCATTCCATCACCTCCACTAGCTTTGTTCATAGTGATGCTTCCTAAGGCCCACTGGACTTTGCATTTCAGGATGTCTGGCTCTAGGTGAGTGATCACACCATCGTGGTTATCTAGGTCATGAAGATCTTTTTTGTATAGTTCTTCTGTATATTCTTGCCACCTCTTCTTAATGTCTTCTGCTTCTGTAAGGTCCATGCCATTTCTGCCTTTACTGTGCCATCTTTGCATGAAAAGTTTCCTTTGTAACTCTAATTTTCTTGAAGAGATCTCTAGTCTTTCCCATTCTATTGTTTTCTTGTATTTCTTTTCATTGATCACTGAGGAAGGCTTTCTTATCTCTCCTTGCTATTCTTTGGAACTCTGCATTCATATGGGTATATCTTTCCTTTTCTCCATTGCCTTTAGCTTCTCTTCTCTTCTCAGCTATTTGTAAGGCCTTGTCAGACAACCATTTTGCCTTTTTACATTTCTTTTTCTTTGGGATAGTCTTAATCACTGCCTCCTGTACAAGGCCACTAACCTCCATCCATAGTTCTTCAGGCACTCTATCAAATCTAATCCCTTGAATATATTTCTCACTTCTACTGTATAATCATAAGGGATTTGATTTAGGTCATACCTGAATGGTCTAGTAGTTTTCCCTACATTCTTCAATTTAAGTTTGAATTTGGAAATAAGGAGTTAATGATCTGAGCCACAGTCAGCTCCCAGTCTTGTTTTTGCTGACTGTATAGAGCTTCTCCATCTTTAGCTGCAAAGAATATAATTGATCTGATTTTGGTATTGACCATCTGGTGATGTCCATGTGCATAGTTTTCTCTTGTGTTGTTAGAAGAGGGTGTTTGCTATGACCAGTGTGTTCTCTTGGCAAAGCTCTATTAGCCTTTGCCCTGCTTCATTCTGTACTCCAAGTCCAAATTTGCCTCTTACTCCAGGTATATCTTGACTTTCTACTTTTGCATTCCAGTCCCCTATAATGAAAAGAACATCTTTTTTGGGTGCTAGTTCTAGAAGGTCTTGTAGGTCTTCACAGAACCTTCAAAGAACCTAAAAGATGATGCTGTGTAAGTGCTGAACTCAATATGCCAGCAAATCTCAAAAACACAGCAGTGGCCACAGGACTGGAAAACGTGTTTTCATTCCAATCCCAAAGAAAGGCAATGCCAAAGGATGCTCAAACTACCACACAATTGCACTCATCTCACAGGCTAGAAAAGTAATGCTCAAAATTCTTCAAGCCAGGCTTTAACAGTATGTGAACCATGAAATTTCAGATGTTCAAGCTGGATTTAGAAAAGGCAGAGGAACCAGAGATCAAATTGCCAACATCCATTACATCACTGAAAAGGCAAGAGAGTTCCAGAAAAACATTTACTTCTACTTTATTGATTATGCCAAAGGCTTTGACTGTGTAGATCACAACAAACTGAAAAATTCTTCAAGAGATGGGTGTAACAGACCACCTGACCTGTCCCCTGAGAAATCTATATGCAAGTCAAGAAGCAACAGTTAGAACTGGACATGGAACAACAAACTGGTTTCAAATCAGCAAAGGAGTATGTCAAGGCTGCGTATTGCCAGCCTACTTATTTAACTTATATGCAGAGTACATAATGAGAAATGCTGGACTGAATGAAACACAAGCTGGAATCAAGATTGCTAGGAGAAATATCAATAACCTCAGATATGCAGATGACACCACCCTTATAGCAGACAAGGAAGAAGAACTAAAGAGCCTTTTGATGAAAGTTAAAGAGGAGAGTGAAAATGTTGGCTTAAAACTCAACATTCAGAAAACTAAGATCATGGCATCTGGTCCCATCATTTCATGCAAATAGAAGGGGAAACAATGGAAACAGTGAGAGACTTTATTTTGGGAGGCTCCAAAATCTCTGCAAATGGTGACTGCACCCATGAAATTAAAAGACGCTTACTCCTTGGAAGAAATGTTATGACCAAACTAGACAGCTTATTAAAAAGCAGAGACATTACTTTGCAAACAAAGGTCCATCTAGTCGAAGCTATGGTCTTTCCAGTAGTCATGTATAGGTGTGAGAGTTGGACTATAAAGAAAGCTGAGTGCTGAAGAACTGATGCTTTTGAATTGTAGTGTTGGAGAACACTCTTGAGATTCCTTTGGACAGCAAGGAGATCTAACCAGTCCACCCTAAAGGAAATCAGTCCTGAATATTCATTGGAAGGACTGACACTGAAGCTGAAGCTCCAATACTTTGGCCACCTGATGTGAAGAACTGACTCATTGGAAAAGATCCTGATGCCAGGAAAGATTGAAAGCAGGAGGAGAAAGGGTCAACAGAGGAAGAGCTGGTTGGATGGCTTCATAGATGCAATGGATGTGAGTTGGAGCAAAATCTGGGAGTTTGTGATGGGCAGGGAAGCCTGGTGTGCTGCAGTCCATGGGGTCACAAAGCTGGACATGATTCAGTGACTAACAACAAGAAGGCCATAGGCTGTAGGCTGTGACCTATAACCTTATGCAAATACCTTTTAGACATGCTATTTACCTACTTGTCACTATAAATGAAAAAAATCTTTTATCTCAAATTATGTTAACTTCCCGTATTATGTGAAATCTAAAACTATTCCAAACACACTTCAGTAATGTTTCCATATAATGGTGCAACTTCAAAGATAATTTGGGGACAGATCAGGGTCTTTATAATTTTATCGAAGAAAATCCTTTCTTTACCTTGTACCTTGTGGTGTGATGAGAATTAATATCATTCTCATATCTAGTTTGTCTGCAATAAAGAGAGCTCTGTGGATTCTAAAAGGATGATCATCAATAACTAGGCCACTTGAAAGATGTTTATGACTTCCCATTTTGTACTACACATTCTGAACTTGAAATAGCTCAGAAGACAAAGTACAGCTTTCTTGCCTAATTTGTTCATTTATGTTTCCTTGTGTCAAAATGCTTGGTAGGGTCTTTTCAAACAGGTAAATTGTACCCAGTGAAATCTCTGAAGTGAAAGTGTTAGTCATGCAGTTGTGTCCAACTCTTTGTGATCCTATGGACTGTAGCCTGCCAGGCTCCTCTGTCCATGGGATTCTCCAAGCAAGAATACTGGAGTGGGTTGCCATTCTCTCCTCCAGGTCATCTTCCCGACCCAGGGATTGAACCTGCATATCTTGCATCTCCTACATTGGCAGGTGGGTTCTTTACCACTAGTGCCACCTGGGAAGCCCTTTGTCTGTGTAATTAGTGGTATTTCTTATATCTATCCACAGAGAACCTTCAGCTTCTGGGGTTCTCTCTGCTAATTATCAGTGCATGAAATGCATTTCTTCCCTTCCATAACACCCTCAACTTGGAAATTTCAGTGACATTTTCTCTGCAGAGTCTAGTTGGCTTATATAAAAACATATAGTCAGTACCTCCTTGATGTTTTGCTGTTGCTCTAAGGACAACCTGCAAAGCAGGCTCAATGTAGGGTTTAAGAGTAAATGTGCTGAAGAAAATCATAATTTGAAAAGATACATGCATGCCAACGTTCACAGAAGCATTATTTACAATAGCCAAAACATGGACGCAACCTAAATGTCCACTGACAGAGAACTGGATAAAGAAAATGTGGTGTGTGTATGTGTGTGTGTGTGTATACATATACACACACATACATACCTATATATGTATATATACATACATACACACACACACACATACACACACAGACAATGTAATGTTACTCATCCATAAAACCTCATGAAGGAAATAATGCCATCTGTAGCAACATGGTTGAACTTAGAGATTATCATACGAGTGAAGTAAGATAGACAACAACAAATATCTTGAGATATCACTCATAAGTGAAAGAAAGTGAAGTTGCTCAGTCGTGTCTGACTCTTTGCGACCCCATGGACTGTAGCCAACCAGGCTCCTCGGTCTGTGGGATTCTCCAGGCAAGAATACTGGAGTGGATTGCCATTTCCTTCTCCATATCACTCATATATGGAATCTAATTTTAAAAATATATAAATGAACCGATTCAAAAAACAGAAACAGACTCACAGACTTCAAAAACAAACTTATGGTTACCAAAGGGAAAATATGGTTTGGGGGAGGGATAAATTAAGAACATACACACACTAGTCTGTATAAGACAGAGAAAAAACAAAGACCTCCTGTATAGCACAGGGAACTCTACTAAGTATCCTGTAATAACCTATATAGGAAAAGAATCTGAAAAAGAATAGATATATGTATAACTGAATCATTTGCTGCACACCTGAAACTAACACAACATTGTCAATCAACCATACTCCCATAAATTTCGTTTTTAAAATGAATGAACGTAGAAGATAATGTCTAGGACAGTTCTTGAAAGATAGTGAGAATTGGCCAAAGGAAGGAGGAGACAGAGAGCAGAAAGCACAGTATGCAGAGGGAATAACACAAGCACAGGAATGGGGGAGTAATGCAGGGTGGTGTCCAGGGAGGAACTGTGAGCAGCAGCAGGAGATGAAGCTGAAGGATGAAGCAAAGCCAACTCACATGGAGCCTTGAAAGCCACCTAAAGAGATGATATTCGGTTAGCATCAGCACACTAGCACTGCAAAATGGTGAACACAGGGGAGAGCAAGCTGACCGTAAATGGTGAGGAGGCATGAGAAATGCAGGGAAAGTGACTCTGCTATTCCCTATCACTGTTTTCAAGACTAGCTGTGGCTATATAGCTAGTGTATGACCTGCGTAACCTTAACCTCTACATTGGCAGCATTGCCCATGAGAACAGTGAAAGAAGAATTTCATCAAAGATCTTCACACCTCTGCAGGGAAAATAGTCATAGTCATCATCAATTTTTATAGTTGCCTTGCAACTGTATCTGAAACAATCATGGCTACAATAGCCTCAATAGTCTTTAAAAAGATACCACTATAGATATCTTTACTAAATAAAAGCCATTTTGAATATATGAACATACATACATACATTTTTTAAACTTTTCTTTAAGCAAAAAATTATACTTATAGCACCGTCACACGACAGAATGAGAAAAAACAAGTACCATTTATGGAAATAAAATACTAAATGATAATGCCACAACTATGTGATATTAGGGAGGCTTAGATATCATGAAATATTTTTTGTTATAAAAGATTTCAAATGTACAGACAAGTACAAAAATAGAACATCTACTTACTCACTATGCATATTTAACAACTGTTAATATTTTATCATTTTTACTTTAGATTTTTTAAGATAGTTTTCCAGATATAAGTGAACATCTTTGTAGTCTTCCCCATTCCTAGTGCCTCTTCAAGTTCAGGTTTATATGTCTATTTCACATTTTTTCAGCAAATGTGTGAATCTAATAACCATATATAGAGGGTTCTTTTATTTACATACATGGTATCATGCTACAACTTTCCTTTTTCCCTAAAAGTTATGTTTTGAAATTAATGCATGTCAGTACATGGAAACTGGCTATCCATTATGCAAATAAATGACAATTTAATTATCCACCCCTCTATTAATGTGATTTTGTTTCTAATTTTTTCCATTGCATACAATGCTGGAAAATATCCAAGACCTTCCCCGAGATCTATACCTAAAATAGCAATTGTTCAGTCATTGCTGATTCTTGCTCAGTTTTACAAAAAGTTATCAAACAGCTCTCTAAAATTACTACTGAATTCATACCTTCTTCGACATAATATACTACACTAGACAGACTTACTCTTTCTTCATACTCTTCTCAATCTTGATATTGTCAGTCATTTATTTGCCAATCTTATGGATCAAACCATATCTCACTCTGGTTACACTTTATACTTCCCTGAGTACTGGTGAGGCTGAGCTTATTTACATGTGTTAACCAGTCCTTCATATTTCTTCTGTGAACTGCCTATTCATACCCTTTGCCCATTTTTCAATAAGTTTTTTCCCTATTTTGCTTAGTTTGTGTAAATTCTTCATCAATTTTGGATTCTACCTCTTTGTTCAGTAGTACTTTTTTTTACAAATATATTCTCCCTCTCTTGGCTTAAATTTTTTATTAAAAATTTGATGTAAGCACACTATCAATAGTTTATCATTGTGTTTTTTGTGACTGAAGAATACCATACTACCCTAATATTAGGATGAAAGTCTTATGTTTTAATATTTTATAGTTATGTTTTTCAAATTTCTGTCTTTACTCCTTCTGGAATTTACATTTGTGTATAACGTCAGATAGGAGTGAGTTTTTTTTTTTTTTTTTTTATATATGAGTGACTAGTTGTCTCAGTCCTGTTTAATTAATAGTCCTTTTGCCACTGCTTTGCAAAGGCATCTCTGCCGTATGCCAAAATTTCATTATATGCTTCTTTCTGGCCTCTGTCTTCTGTTTTATTGATACATTGTTCCATGAGCTAAAAACATAAGTGATGATTTTTTTTAATAGTAGCTTAAAGGTTAAAGAAGTGTTCAGCTCAAATCCCACAGATAGTAATTTAGTGCCACTGAAATATATATTTAATGAATTTTCTTCAGCGGTAGCATCTAGTAAAGGAACGCACATGGGTTTAAACTCCAATAGTCCTGGGCTAAGCCCAGCTGGCAAGGAGCCATCAACATGTGGTTCATTATTCTCTGCCCCTCCCTATGTTCTTATCTATAAAATGGAGGGAAAAAAAGTCCCCTCCTGCTTATGATCTATTATTCTGCTTATCTCCTTCCTTTCACAGACCTTGTCATAAGCTATAGCAATTTTCATTTGCTTACTTATTTATCTCTCCATATAAATAAGAATATAGAAGTCCTTCCATTTACCACTGTGTTCCCAGTATCTACAATAGTGATTTATACAAGATATATAGTCTGAAAATGTATATCAAATTATGAAGAAATGAATGAATTTCTGGATTTAAAGTAAGAAGCTTAAAAACAACATAAAAAAACTTGCAGATTTGCTATGAATAGCATTTTACAACTTATTTTAATGTTGGAAAATATTTTAATACTATTATAAAACCTTATGATTATCCCTTGCTAAGATGAATGTGACAGATTCTACCTCCTAAAGATATTGAGGGGCAGGAAATTGCAATATATGTTAAAATGGTCATGAAAGTTCTCAGGGACTCTGAGAAAACTTCTGAAAAAAATGAATGTAGATGAGCAGCAAAGACTCTACCAATAAAGGGGACAGCGAGACAAAAAAGCTCTCACCAGGAAATGAACATGGAATGATTGAGATGAGAATTTTGCAAAACTGTCAGGAGACATTGAAAGATGTGAAGTACAATTTTTAACATTTTATCCATTAAAACACTTCCCCTTTCACTGTTGTATATATTTTTTCAAAGGCATTAATAGTATACTTAAACTATTTCTTTGTGATAAGAAAGTTAGGTGAGAGTTTGAAATCCTGTATTCCTCCAATATCAGGATACACACAGAACATTAAAATCCCGCTGACCTGCAATCTTAGAGAAACCAGCCCTTCTGTTGGATTTCCGGTACTTCCTGTTTCTTGATAGGATGTGTTCTGAGTATTCTAACAGTGTAATCAAAGGAAGGGATAATTAGATCTTTCATATTATTTTAACACTGACTTTATCAAAGTAAAATGACACTGATTTTGAGAATTAAATTATTTCAAACAGGCAGAATTCTATTAAACCAAAAAATTACTTCTACATAGAGGGCTTCCTAAACAGAGTTTGATTTTCACACAGTTCATATTTTTAATTAAAAATGTGTCTCTTTATCCACTGTAATATCTAAGTAAATTTAGTTTGTGTTTAATACTAAGAACACTGTGATATTTCCTCAAAGCAAATGCATGAAAATTATATGAAAATCTGTCACCCAATTAATCAGAGATTTGTCAATATCATTAGCGTTTGTATTTTTTGCTGACTATAGAAATCCAGCCATTTTTCCTTTGTCTTTTCTTAGTTCTTCCTCTCCCTTTCATTAGGCTAGTGGCCCCTTGACTAATTTCCCTTGCTTATATCAAGAGCAAAAATCAGTCTGACTAAAGTTCAAGTTCTTAAAAACAACAACAAAACATGAAACCATAGGCAAAGACTTACTTAAATAGAGGGGAAAAAATACTTGACATTATATGTGGCTAAAGGTTTTGATTCTGCCAATAATTTCAAGAATCTTAAAATGTTAATAAAATGCCAATTCTTTAAAAATCCTTCTGACCCATCAAAACACATTTAACTATTCAAATGCCATCAGGAGGCAATGAAATAGTCTTTTCTTAAGCAGATGACCTAATTATGCTACAGTTTTCAACTCTGTGTGCTTAGTCACTCAGTCGTGTTGAACTCTTTGAGACTCCATGGACTACAGCCTGCCAGGATCCTTTGTTCATGGGGATTTTCCAGGCAAGAATACTAGAGTGGATTGTCATGCCCTCCTCCAGGGCATTTTCCCAAACCAGGGATGGAACTCAGGTCACCCTCATTGTAGGCAGATTGTTTAGCATCTGAGCCACCAGGGAAGCAAAATTCTCATCTCTAACACACTGGAAATATTTATCTTATCAGGTATATTTAAATAAAACTCTTATGCAATAGATATCAGTTTCCCTGTTTTAGAAAATGAAGTTGAATAAAAATAAGACTAATTTTAAATGCTATCTAAGAATAGTAAAGTTAGAGAAAATTTCAAACAACTCAAGAAAGAACTTTCTGAAAGCAATTTTACTACTCTCAAATTGATCAATATAATCAGTATATCAACTGAGCTCTCAAAGCAACTAATTTCATAGTGGTTTCTACCTTTTCACTATAGAGATCTCACACAAATTTATTTTCTGATTTCTTTGTATCTTTGCCAAGCACAGCATTAATTCTTTCTCTGTAAGCACAGCATATCCAACACTCAGCCCATACAGGTGTGTTCTAGACTCTTGGTAATGTTATGCTCATGAATCGGTTTGGAAGGGGGACAGGAAGAGAACAGAAGATATATTTTGTCTAACACTGCTAGAGACAGGACTCTGTGTCAAGGGGAGATAAAACTCCTTTCATGGCACACACCTTCTCACTCAGGCTATAGTAAGAGCTTCGAATCCAGCTCTGCTGACTACATTCAATGTTCTTTCCATTGACTAGAACTGTCACTGGTTTTCCATTAGTATGTCTAGAGTGGTTAAAGACAGAAAGAAGCTGGGACTATAACTCAAAGATTCCTTCATGAAAGCAGTATGACATTACGTAGTCCTTAGCCATCTAGAGTGAAAAATCTAAAATACACTGGGAATCAAATTTTAGAAGGCACTATGGGATCTTTCTTTGAATCAGATTTACTACTCTCATTAGTTTTCTATGCCTCAACCATAGTAATTAGGGGAAATTTCAAGAAATATACTGCACAAAAGAACTCAATGGGAATTGTGATTGTCAAATTTCCCTACTCTGTTCATTTCTTATTAATTAGCTGCTTTCTCTCTCAGGGGGGTTTATTTCTTCTTAACGAGAATTATCTGAACTAATCTCAGATTAGTCACGGTTAGTCTTTGGAAAATCTTACCGTTGTCCAAGATCCTCCTTTCTCTAAACTTAAGCAAAAACAAGGAAATGGTAAAAGAGAAAGAAAAACAGAAGGAAAAGAAAGATAATGTCAAATTTATAGAAGCATATATAAAATGTTCATTCTATGAGAGGTACACAAACACTATAAGAAGTCTCTCATATTCTGAAAAAACACCAATGAGCAAAAACATGCCTTATAAAATGATGAAATACAAAGTTACATGAATTAAAAGATTGTGGCACCAGCCTGTGCATAGACAGATCAATAAACAGTAGATCAAGTTTCTCAAATTATATGCAACTGGAATGCTTCTCGAAAAGTTTTCCATGGACAAATATTCATCAAAAATACTCCCTTCTTTATTCACCTCTTAGAGATTTGCAACTTTAGCATATTAAAGAATCTGAGGAGTATTTCTCGATAGAGCCTGTTTAAACTTATATAACCCTAAATTTCCCAAGCTTGCACGATCATGAGACCTTTCTAAAGAGAATTTCTAAAATTACCTTCCAAAGAATATCATTTGGAATATGCTGGACGAAAGAATATGTTAGTAAACCCAAGTAGGCATGGGAATACAGAATGCAAAAAAAACCAAAAACTGAGTCAGTAAAAGATGATGGGAAGAAAATTGATACTGAAAAACTGACTGCATTTTTTAAATTTTAAGACACTAGTTCTCTACCTTAGATCTTATACCAAAATAAATTTCAGGCAGATACTAATGCTAAACATGAAAACTATACTTTTAAATTAAAATATATATTTGTTATGTTAAGAGTATTGGGGAAAGCTTTCTAGACCTAAGGAAGAAAACTTTACAAATATCATTACAAAATTTAAAACTTCTACACAGCACAAAAACAATACAATAAGGGTAAAGTCAAAATTAAAAGTGATTAAAACTTTTAATTTGCAATACATACAAGGGCTCTCACCCATCAATAGTAAAAAGAAACATAGAAAAACGGGTACCATAGTACGACGGAGAATTCATAAAAGTGGAAATGCTGATAGAATTTAAATTCTAAAATTATGGTCAATTTAACTACTAATAAAATAAATGCAAATTTATACATTTTTTTCACCTTTCAGATTAGCACAAATTGGAAAAAAAAAATGAACATTACCAAGGGTTGATTAGAAAATAGAATTATGGAAAGTCTTATCCACTGTTGGTAAGCACTCATAAAAAGTTTCTAAGGAACAATTCTCAAATAGCCACCAAATTTTAAAATGCAGTTACTTTCTGTTTCAATTCCACATCTAGAACTATATTTTCAAGAAAATATACAAAGATGTGTATAGTTCACAATAGGGCATGTTGATTAAATGATTGACTTAGAATGTGATGACATGAATTTTCTTCTGTTTGGATGTGTGTGTTTTTACAAATATTCATTCAGTATATACGGGTGCAGATATAATCAAGATAAGAGGCTCATGGCTATGGAAGCTCTATTACACTGAACAAAATAAAAAAGCAAACGAGAAAGAAAACTTACCAGGAAATAGTGATCTGCAAGTAACAGAGTAACTACTTTTACCCTAAATGGTCAGGAACAGTAATTCCTGAGTGTCCTTTAAGCTAAAATCTGAATGATAATAACAACTCAGATCAGAAGGTCATGAATACAGAGTTTTTATTTTATCCTAATTATACTGAAAATCTGCTGTAGAGATGTTTAATAATGTAATTTCCATTCTAGAATCATCACTGTTAACTGCTGTGCTAAGAATATTGGACACGTTAGGGGGCAACCTATATGAGGATTCCTGCTCTAGGCCCAGTGAAATACAATGAAATCTTGGTCTACAGTGGCAATACCAAAGTTGGAGAAAGAGAGGGGATTTGGAATATACTGCAGCAAAATTAATAGTGCTGGCTGATCTATTAGATATGGGAATGAGAAAAATACAGGGATAAAAAAATGATAATTTTGACTTAAACAAGAGGAAGAAAGATTGTGTCTTAGATGAGAGACAGAAGTTCTTTAGGGGCTATGGGGAGTTAGTAAACAATGCTTCTGCTTTGACTAGTTACGGGGAGATGCCTAACCCATATCCAAATAGATGTTATCAATCAGGCAAGTGCATGAATGACGCTAGAACTCCAAGAGAAGACAGATATGGAAAAATATTTTAGAACCACATAATTAATTTTAGGGCAAGAACCAGAATATGATTCCCTAGGAAGCAAGGAGAGGAGGAAAGAAGTGGATCTTAGGCCAATATTAAGCGTTGACCAGGTGAGGAGAAGAGAGTCTGAGTCATAATTCTGCAACAGCCCAAGCTCTACAACTGTATCCACATTAGCCTCTCTGCTCCTCAGTTTCATCTATAAAATGGGGCTAATCATAATAAAAATTCCCAAGGTTTCTTGGAGGATTAATGGAGGTAACTATAAGAGAACTGCACAGCATCATCTCCATCACACAGGAAGTACTCAATAATTGATTGTTTTTTGTTTCATGGCAAAGATAGCAATAGTTTTAACAGCATGGAAGTAGAAGCAACCTAAATAATAATAAAAGTAATAAAAAATGTTAACAATCAGTGAAGGCAAAATTATATGCATATTGAAAAAAAGAAAAAAATAGAAATAATTCTAAGTTGGTGTGAAATTACTAGTTAGAAACAGAAAGCTACTAGAAGAAATAAAATCATAGTGGTTTGGTTCCAACTGAAGAATTAGAGAAAATTATAAGGAAGAAAACCCAAAAGCAGTTCAGTGGAAAAGGGCCTCAGAATGTAACTGATTGGTATCTTAAAGGCTAAAACAATAGAGAAGTTAGGCTCTCTTCCCCAGAGCAGCATTCTACATTAATTATTATACCTCCACCCAACATTTAATCCATGATACATGTTAACCATATAGCTCTAAAATTCAGGTATGAGGCTTATTTTACAATTTCCTTTGCAGTTTTTAAACAAAGCATCTGTCCATTTCATCTTGATTTTTAAAACTGTACAGACTGATTACCTGGAATATAGAGGGGGCAATCTTACTATATTTCCATTTTTTTCATTAGGTCACTGGAGGGAAACATTACTACTTACAACTGAATATTTTCTTTAAAATGTACATGGCTTAAGGCTACTAAAAAATTAAGACTTTGAATATTCTAAATAGTGTTAATGACGACAGGTCTAATTATTTGCATTTTGAATCAACATTTCAACAAAATGATGCCAAGAAGGAGCTCAATTCCTTTGTTCCTTTGATTTATCTAAATCTTTTTCAAAAAACATTGCTTTTCCTCCTTCCATTCAGGAGTAATATCTTACACTACCCAGAGTCACATGAGAGAAGACAAAAAAAAACTCCCTATTTGTGTAGTCACTTATGTGCAGCTGCTGAACTCTCCAAACAACAGCTGGGCAATTATGACTATCACCCTTGTATTCTAGAACAGTCTGAAAATCATATGTATTTAAGTTAGAGCTTCAGTGCTTTTGCTACGTGTTAATTCTCTCTTCTTTTTATCATCCCCCTTCACTCTTTGCATTCTGCCCACCCACTTCCCTGCCTCCTTCCTTATTTCTCAATACAAAATTATATCAAACCCACTGAGCATCATTTTCCCTTAGGGGAAACAATGCTAAACTTCACTGCCTGTACAGTTATTTTGGCAACTTAGGATAACTTCCAGCTTGGATTTTTCTGTCAAAAAAGAATTTTGAAGGTAAAGCATACAGGTGTTAATGTGCTTCTAGGAACACTGGGAATTAATCTCACCCTTCATTTTCAAACTTTTTCCATATACACTTCTTATAAAATTAAAGTGAATGAACACGGATTCTAAATTGTGTATAATCAGGGAAATTGTAAACTTCAAGAGGTATTTGAAAACTTGTATGACTGCCCATGAATTTATTCACATGAATTTGACACTCTTCCCACTTGAAATAAATCTTTAGCCTGTGCCACCCTGTCCTTTGATCTTAAGGTTACAACCTTACAAATTAAATGAGACAAACCTCCTCTTTCTGCATACCTATTCAATCCTTACACTTCACCAAAGAAAGAAAACCATAAAGCTCCTGACTAATGTCTAGGCATGGAAAGCTTTGTGTCTGGGGCCCATCGAGTTAGACAATTGAATATTACAGTGTAACAATATTCTCACTCCCCACTCCGGCATCCCCCAATTCACTTCATTTATACATACACCTAAGCACCTTACTATTTCTACTTCCCAACAACAGATGAGAGAGAGGGAGAGGGAGAGAAATGGAGGGAGGGAGAAGGAAGGAAAGAAGGGATAGGGGGAAAAGAAAAGAAGGAAAAGTAAGGAGAGGAGAGGAGAAAAAATACAAGAAAAGGGTAGAACTTAGGTTGTACATCTTTTTGTAGAATGAACAAGGAGATGAGAGAAGCTACAGACATTGTAATGGAATTGGAATACTATGTGTCCTTTAATCCTTACACCAATCCTTATACCTGGCCTTTCTTACTCACTTGTTACAGTCAAGGAATTTAAGAAGTTGATCACCAGAGGGTTTGTGCAATCTACCAAAGATTACATACCAACAAAATAGGAAGTGGAAGGACCAGGGCTGAGGGTCAGATCTGATAGATCCCAAGCCCCAGACATTTTCAGTCCATCTTCCTTGGGATGTTTCCATTTGCAAATGGAAGGGTGAATCATTCTCCTTCACACAACCACACAGGCACATCTCTGCAAGTTTGTGTGAGATTGCTACTTGGCAGAGGAGCAGCCAGCACTCTTATCTGGGGGTCAACACTGATCAAGAAACACCAAAGTTATCTGCTAGTGTCTCCTTAACACCCTCCCTTCCAAACTCCCAAGAGTGTTGTCCACCAGGCAAGGGAATCCCAGGAGCTGAAAACTATTGAGTCACCTTTTGCTAAGAGCCAAAAAGAGAAAGAAAGAAGTTGAACTGGAGTTAGAGAAACTGTGCAGTGGGAAAAATCTGCACACATAGAATGGTGCATGAGTACCCAGTGAGAAAGCAAGTGTTCGAATTACTGTCACAATGAAGGCATTGATGGTGGTCAACCAGTTTTCACCAGAGAAAGAGCATGAGAAGGCTAATTCAAAGTCAAACTAATAAGTAAAATGACTTGTGTTCTTTGCCCTAGTCCTTTCTCCCTGCTCCCAGGCTAGATTAGTAGAAATGTGGAACATTCCCCGGAGCTGGCAAGCCTGAACTTGAGGGTAGGGGAATTAAGACTGAAGTTTTCAACTGAATTATACTGACATCTTAATAGCTGAAAATAACCACTGAGGAGTTAAAACTGCCTCACAACATGTAGGGGATAAAGACTCAGCCTAACATAGCTGGAAATGGAGAATGGAGAAAAAGCATATATTTGTACTCATCAAATTTCTGCTTCTGCAACACCCTTTATTATTATTGAATACTCAAAAAAAAAAAAAAAAAACTAAAGTGGGTACAGTGTTTTTGCCACCTTTCAGGCTGGACAGGTGGCATTCAGAGATGTGGAAGAACAAAGCAAATAACAGTAAGTGACAGAATCTAGATTTAAACTTGAGACTTTCTAACAATAGACTCGGTTGCAAACCATTATGCTATACTGCTTGACAGGTTAACAATACTCACCCCCAAACCATTTTTCATTTTAACTGTGTTCACAGTAATTGAGCTCAACTATGCACTACTTAGAGAACAGAGAATATTTATTTACAAAGATTTTTTTTTTATCTTATTTGGAAGTATATATGACACAGACAAGAAATATATACTGTAATATCAAGCATTAAAAAACACACAAAGAATGAATTGAAGGAACTACATCAACATGTCTTAATGTTTGACAAGGGAAAGTGGAGTAAGAAATAGGAGTTATGGTTCAGTTTTTTTTTTTTTTTTTGCTTCTTTACATTTTATGTTCCACCAATTCCCTGAAATGATCTTGATTGTTTTTATAACTACCAAAAAAAATCTAAGCAATTTAGAGGAGGAGTTCTATTCTATTACACAATTTATACAGACTGTATAATAATTTTATTGATTTGGCTGATTCTGAAATGACTAAAAACGGTCCAAAAGTTTTAAAAGTTAGACGTTTATAAAGCAAGTAACTTAATCTAACAAGGAATATTTAAATGGGCAGCTGAGTGATTTTCAATTGAGAGTTTATAACTTCCATGCCACCTCCTAAAACTTGACGCCACGCTTAAACATTGCCATGGTGCCAAATTATGGTTACAGATGTTTATTTCAGTTACCAGCAAAGAATGTTCAGTAAATAACCTTATGGTACAGGGTTCTGTAAGAAGGCAAACTCTCCAAAAAGGTATAAACTGCATCAGCAGGTTTATCTAAAGTTACAAAACATGAAGCTGAACTTACAAAATCATCAGTAGTATACAAGAATAGTTTTCTGTGGGCACAGAGTTAACACAGATTTCAAATACAGAATGACGCGAAATCCATTCCCACACATCACAGCCACACAGTAAAGCTACTGGGGCCTCTTGCAGCTGTCTGGAAAGCACAGAAAAGGGATTCCAAGTCAGAAATCGCTTTCAGTGAGAGGCACTGAAAGTCCTTTTGTTTTAACGCCACATTCCTTCCCGTGCCTCTCAGTTTCATTCAACTTTACACAGTATTTTGGGTAAAGTTTCCTCTGTGTATAATACCTCTCTGAGGTCAGAAAAATAATATTGTAACGACCATTTGGGCAACTGTCTTCTTATAAATTCCCCATGTAATTTTGCCAACAGACAGACCAGAACGTCTGGCAAAATCATTTTAATTAGAACAGATCTAACCTGCAAAGCATACCTCAGGAAAGCAGCAGGCCTGGAGGTGCATGGGTGTTCACAGAGTACTAGGAAGACAACCCTCATCTCACTGGCTTCCCCCTGCAGCTCCATTTTATCCTCTTGTGCCTTGGTTTCCCCGTTCATAACATGAAAAAACTAAGAGAAGCATCCCCTTCCAGGATCTGCACAGTGTGTTCCTGAGCACTATTGAAAGACTTAATATCACAGAAGTAATAGATGCAGAAAAAATACTATTATTATGTGTTGTAGCCTCCTCAACATTGGCTCTTACACAAAACAGTAACTACAGGTAAACTTTAAGCATATGCCCAGAAGTGGTTTTATTTAAACAGCAGTTGTCTGAAATATGATTCTTTGGGGAATTTTCTCTCCATGACCCACACTCCATTTCCCTTGACCTCTATATAGTCTTTGCTCCTTGCAGTTTTATGGTTTCACTGATGACAGTATTTAGGTTTTTCCCCCTTCTTCTAAAGAATTTATAATTTTATTATTCTACTTTTTATATAACCTGTGTGTGTACAGATAGGAAATATGAAATGAATGTTAGCTGCAGAAATATGCTGTGTTGTGTTTAATATGATCTAATATAATTTAGATTTGGGGGACTCAGTTTACTAATGGATAACACATCACGTGTTTTCTCCTCCATTTAATATATCTTTTATTGAATTTCTGGTTTTAAAAAAAAAGGGGTAAGGAAAGCAAAAGTCAGAGAATAGTGCTTATTTAAAAGAAGGTTTACAAAAAAAGATTTGGGGAGAAGGAAAGAGAGGTAGCCCATGGTTTGTAAATGGAGAAAATAAGAACATTGTAGAATCTTTGTCCTACAGGGTATGATAGCAAATGTTACTTCATCCTAAGGGTGAGAAAAAAAAAATTGACTAAGACTTTGCATTTTGGAAATTAAAGGAAAAAACATGAAGCAAAATGAAAAGTCAGTAGTAAAACTGTTACAACAGGATACGTTAAATGTATATAACTATTTTTTTAGACACTAAACTCAAGTACTACACACTAATAATAAAAAATAAATATTCTTGCATCTTACAGTCTTCAGCAGATCAATAGACATAAGAAAGACAGAGAAAAGCTGGTTGACCATGATGATGACAACATTTTCTACATGATTAAATGAACAAATATCCATTCAACATAAAGCATTTCTCAGAACAGCTGGGTAACATTACAGCTCTCTGTAATTCACATCTTTTAATGCCAAGACTTAGCGACTGAAGACTTATTAAAAAAAAAAAGACACGATAAATAGGCAAAATATACAATAGTGAATATGGCCTCGTCTCATAGCAGTACAGACTGTTCATCCATAAAACACTTTATGAACCATGTAAACAGTTTAGGCACCCATGCTCTTAGGTTTACACTGAACTCGACTAACTGAAAGCTCTAAGATGCTCCAGCATTCTGACCTTGAAGCTTCAAAGATTCAGTTAAGGTTCATGTAGTATTTAAATCTCAAAATAAATCTTAAATTGTTACTACCCTTTGAATCATTTCATTTTCTAAATACTGCATAGTTCCTTGAAATTCTTTGTTTTCCAGCCATCTTTTCACCAACAAAGTAAACGCCACTAAGGACTTTGCTGCTCATTCTTTCCCTTTGAAAACAAATCAGGTTGGTGTCATAGTAAATTTCCTGATGGATGATTTCTAAAAAGTTTGTGTGCACATCCCTGCTCTATTTTAGAATTACCTGCTTTCCTCACAAATATTTTCTTCCCTCTGTAGGACAGACTGTTTGGCATGAGACTCTGCATAAAAAGGGGAGCACTCCAGGGCCTCAAATAAAGAAATTAAATCAGGTCAGCTAACAGCCCAATGTTTATCTATGGATCTTAGAATTACCAACACTGAAAAGCCCAGGGAAAAAAGAAGATGATAACTGGCATTAAAAATTCTAAGGTAGAAGCATCGGGGGCAGAATACAGCTTAGCATTTAGTTTACAAAGGATTAGCTAATTCTTCCATAAAAGGATATTTTTAATGTATACCTGAGGAAAGAGGATGGTGAGTGATGACCGAGTTACTGCCTCAACACTGGAAAGAATGGGGTGGGAACTTAAGTACCAAATACCTCTGGACCACCCACCACCCACTCTATCTACCAAGAATAAGGCAGCCTCTGAGGGTGACACAAAGCCCAAGGATGATTAGGATGTTTGTTGGGACGACCCAGACTTGATCCTAGAGGAGATAAAAAGACAGCTGTGATGGCTACTTTCAATCTATTCAAATACTACAACTCTAGCAGACACAGTTAACAGCAAGCATCCTCAAGGTCAGGGGCTCTTGAAGAGTTTTTATAACCATATCCTTATGAACAGAGAATGATCTCTAGAATGAGTGGTGGTCTCTAACTGGTTGGCTGGTAGTTGGTGTCATATGCTTACGCCAACTGAAAGAGAAGACAAAGTTGATGGGTAACAGATGGAAAGGAGTACCTACATGAGAAAGCAAAGTGCGAAGTAAGAGGAAAAGTATAAGAAATAAAGAAAAAAAAAAAAAAAAAGAACAAGGAGAAAATAAGGATGAAAGATGGAATACAGTACAGTCCAAATTTAGTTTCAAAGAAAAACTAAAGAAATATGAAATGATTTAAAACTTTTTATAAATATAAAGTTAAAAAGAAATGTCATCTTTAGTCAACTGTAACATTAATCTAACTGAATCCCAAGTATTTAATGAAAAGAAATGTATACAATCCCTTCTCTTCTCATCTGATCCCATTACTATCTCATAGGCTTCTGGTGGTTTGAGGAATCACCCACTTTTTATCTATATTTTTTTAGAGCTTAAGGAAAAGCACAATGGAAATCCAGGCCTCATTTACACATAGGTATTTTTAAAAATCACACATTTTCTAATGCAACAGGAACTCCATATATTTTTTAAAGCAATTGCTTCAGAGTTTGCTGGTGGTTTTACTCAGACAAAAACAAAAAATGCGGTGCTAAACACACTGGTGTCACTGTTTTTATGCTTTGTAGTTACATAATGGTTTTAACTCTATCATCTTCAAAATCAATTTGAGGGAGTCTGAGCTCAAAAACTCAGTGGTATGTTTGTGATCTAAAAAGGTGACCTTCATCGGCTATCCACATTCCAAATCACCTTCCCTGTCACCTGAAGATATGGTTCAAACTCAACCAACCTAAGGAATCCCTAAGCTACTTGTTGAAGTCCAGACTCTGAGCCCCATTTAAGAATTAATAATTCTGAATCTAGGGTGAAGGGAAATTTGCCTTTTTAGTAAAGGCCCCAGGTGATTTTAAATTCAGCCACACTTAAACACTGCCATAGGAGCAGCCCTTACAGTATAAATTATGTGTGATTTTTTTTTCTCATTTTGAGTGATATATGACAGCAAAGAAATTCTGTGCCATGGGAACTATTACAATAAACATATAAAACTTTCACGAACAGCCTTTCAAAATTGTGTACCAAACCATCATTTGATCACCTTTAAAAAATCTATATAGGAGCCAGATAGTATCCGATGGGAACAAGTAGACCTGAGGGAAAAAAAAAACTGCATCCCTGATTGCTTCTGAATGTAATCAAGAGTAAAATGTTCACTCCAGCCACCTGTGAACAATCCATGCTTGACATGTGACATGGAGAGCAGTCATTTGTTTCAGACTCCACGCCAGCACTTCTGTAGATTTATGGTGATAGAGATAGAAATTCATTTCCTTAGCTTTTAGTCCAATAGAAGCTAAATTCTCAATTTACTACTTCATGACCTTTGCCAGAAAAACCAGTTGAACACTATAAATAGAAAATTCTTTCTTTTGTTGTGTAATATGCGGCCACAGAAGATGAAGGACTTGAAAAAACAAGAAGTGTTTTCAGCATGGTGTCTCAAGTGGCATAAGGAAATTTTAAAAAGTAAAATTTGGGCTAATCTAAGAATTGATTACAGTGTTTGCTAAATTCCTCCAGAGCTAACAGTTACTCTCTAAAGCTTTTTAGATTGACACCTTAAAACTAATTGGCTTAGTTCTTTTTAAAGTTCATCACCTATAATTAATGAACTAAAAGACTAGGAACATGAAGATTTTCAGGTCTGCAGTTTATAATCCCTTGGATTTTAGATTTACTTGATCTTTAGCCTCTCCTTTCCTTTAAACATCACATTCAGGCAAAAAATGGAAGAGAAGTTGCTACTCATTGCATGGATTATCTCAGAATCCTAGTAAATAGCTGAAACGTATCTTTAGATATTGGAGTCTCCTTGCCCCAAGCTTTCTTAATTCCCACCTAGCACTAGCATCACTCTCTTCAACAAAACATTAATTTGCATCTTCATTTTACTGATGACAAAATGAAACAAAGATTGACTCAAGTCCTCCATCTTAATATCCTCATAAAAATCATTTGCTGTGTCTAACAGACTTAGACACTGAAAGGCAGTCTTAGGTTAAAAGATATCTCTTCATTTTTACAATATGACTTGATTATATATGTCCAAATTATAACAGAAAATAAAATCTGAGCCTAAGTAGTAATTTTTAGAACACTATGGTAATTCTAACAAATATGATGTAAAATACATTACAGTAATATTAATATCATGGGCTTCCCAGTGGCTCAGTGCTAAAGAATCAGCCTGCCAATGCAGGAGGTGTGGGTTTGATCTCCGGGTTGGAAAGATCCCCTGGAGAAAGAAATGGCAACCCACTCCAGTATTCTTTTCTGAGAAATTCCATGGAGGGAGGAGCCTGGTAGACTACAATCCATGGGGTTGCAAAAGAGTCGGACACGACTTGGTGACGAAACAGCAACAACAATATTCTAGCTAGAGTAATATTTGTGTAAACTAGTTTGAGATTACTCTAAGAGTAAATAAAATATCAAATTAAAATAGTGAATTTAATATAAATATAAGAACAATGATTTATTGAGCACACGCTGTATACCAAACACTATTCTAGAACATTATATACACATACTCTCTTTTTATAGTCATTTTACAAATGGAACACTTGTTTTGAGAGGTTCAGTAGTTTGCCCAAGTTTATCAGATTGTTTAAAAATGAAACTCAAACTTAGGTCTGTCTGACCGCAAAGCTCATCTTCCTAAATATTATACCAACTCCTCTCTCCTTTCCTTAACTTTGAATACATTTTTTAAAAAACATTCTTACTAGATTTGAATAAAGTTTCTTAAGAATTAAGACATGCTAGCTTGTCTCCATCTGTGGTAAAAGGAAAAGATGCTGTTTTTTATAGCCACAAGGTCTACTTTGTTTGAACACTGCCAGTAACTATTTTTATGACCTGAAAAGTCATTTGTGGACTCTGAGCTCAAGTACCTTCTTTCATAGGTGATTAGGGTGGGATGGTACTATCTTCCCTGAACTGCCTGGACCATCCAGACAAATGTTCATCCAAAGCCAGCCTCAATAGTTATAACCACCACTATCCTCCATGAAGTCCATGGCAGAACAAGTTTAAGTGTTGACTTTACATTTTATAGAAGAGACAGATGTGAGTGTACCATCCCCCAGAATGTCACAGTGTAGAATGATTTCTGATACCAGGGACACTAGTACACAACAAACTTTGAAATTTAAGATATTTTGTCTTACTCAGTCTTAGAATACAAACCATAAAAATTAACACAATTTTCGATCATCACTGGGAATAAAACTTTAGCACTTCTCATTGTTTGCCAAAATTTTGTCTCTATCACCACAGATTCACTCAGTCAAATTCGTCTGTCAGTCCCATGTAGCTCAGGTGGTATGTATCTATTTTGAAACTGGTATTATAGTTACATTAAACTTAGCTTGGGCTACCACTTTGACCTTAAAACATACCCTCAATTATACAACATACATGCACAGCCTAATGTGACATTAAATGAAACCTTAAAATCTAGCTGGCTGAATTTGCTACGAAAATGTCTCCAAAGGGAGAGATTGCCATTATTCTGAAAATAGGGACATTCTGAAAATGACTTAATAGGGACAGAGATTTGAATAAAATAATAATCAGTATAATCACAATTATCTACCAGAAGAAGAACGTGACAAATAGCAAACGCTCTAAGTCATTTGTCTAAGTCTAAATCAAGATTGCTGGGAGAAATATCAATAACCTCAGATATGCAGATGACACCACCCTTATGGCAGAAAGTGAAAAAGAACTAAAGAGCCTCTTGATGAAAGTGAAAGAGGAGAGTGAAAAAGTTGGCTTAAAGCTCAACATTCAGAAAACTAAGATCATGGCATCTGGTCCCATCACTTCATGGGAAATAGATGGGGAAACAGTGGAAACAGTGTCAGACTTTATTTTTTTGGGCTCCAAGATCACTGCTGATGGTGATTGCAGCCATGAAATGAAAAGATGCTTACTCCTTGGAAGGAAGGTCATGGCCAACCTAGATAGCATATTTAAAAGCAGAGACATTACTTTGCCAACAAAAGTCCGTCTAGTCAAGGCTATGGTTTTTCCAGTGTCATGTATGGATGTGAGAGTTGGACTATAAGGAGAGCTGGGCACCGAAGAATTGATGCTTTTGAACTGTGGTGTTGCAGAAGACTCTTGAGAGTCCCTTGGACTGCAAGGAGATCCAACCAGTCCATCCTAAAGGAGGTCAATCCTGGGTGTTCATTGGAAGGACTGATGTTGAAGCTGAAGTGCCAATACTTGGGCCACCTCATACAAAGAGTTGACTCATTGGAAAAGACCCTAATGTTGGGTAGGATTGGGGGAAGGAGGAGAAGGGGACGACAGAGGATGAGATGGTTGGATGGCATCACTGACTCAATGGCCATGGGTTTGGGTAAACTCTGGGAGTTGGTGATGGACAGGGAGACCTGGCGTGCTGCAATTCATGGGGTCGCAAAGAGTCGGACACGACTGAGCGACTGAACTGACTGAACTGAACTGAACTGAGTCATTTGTGGTTTTGTTTGTCTTGGTTTGGTGTGATGTGATGACGACAGGATATCCAGGGCAAATAAACGCGAGGATAGCACAAACATGGGCATGAAAGTCAAAAGCAACTAAAAAGGGGAAAAATGCTTTTTTCTTAAACTAAAGTTAGGGATAACTACCAGAGAGATTTTCCATGTATGTGTTAAGAGGCGAGACATAAGATAAAAGAAGGGTCTGGCCCATTGCTTGGGGTAAATGGTTTAAACACTAAAAGGAAGCAGATTGCTTTTTTCTAGTGGGCTATCAAAGAGGATAATCTTTGCCCTGGAAAGTGTAGATCAGATAGGGTTAAAATTGGTGCCCAAGATAAGGAAAATGATAGTCGGTAAATACTCTGCTTAATAAAGCTCAGTCTCAAGCCCCATACAAATTACTTCTCAGCAAGTGGAGAAAACTTTGAAGATATAATTGGCTATTCTACTCTCGATTACCTTTGAGGAATCAACTGACTGAGTTTCCATGGGCAAGTGTTCCAAGGGTTCAAGGGGTAAATTTCAGACTTAGAGTCTGACTTAATACAGATATAGCAAAGTTCCAAAATTATTCTTGAGCATTTAGAAAAGGGTATAGTAGAGGACTGCACAGGTATACTATGAATAAAGAATGGGACTTTAAACATTAAAATACTGTACTGACATTGCAAGGCAAAGCTGTAGACACAGTGCAATATAATCCAAACAGAAATCTGATAATATCTCTTACAATATTCTTGTTTACAGGATGAGGATTATAATTGCTAGCATGAAAGAAAGGTTAGTTATACCCTCAATCTTACTCAAGAAGCAAAAACACAAGTGATGTGCCATGTAATTCTACTGTTGACCATATCCTGATCAATGTCTATGTTAAATGGCATAAAAGGAATCTTGAAAAGTCAGCTTACTGAACTGATGACAAATTTCTTGGTTTGTCCAATTGATTCAATTATAGAAGACTAATTTCAAAAAGATAATCAGATTGGAATAATAATAATAATTAAAATGCAAACATATATACACATAAATATATACATAAATACAAATATTTATAAAACATTCATAAAATTATTTGCTTAATAGATGAAAGAGAAAAAGTTACGGTAACTTGGCTTAAGAGTAGTTAGGGTAAAAAATAACTAGAGGACTTAGTTGCCTATTAGCTCACCACCTAGACAAATGAATGCAGTACTAGGAAGCCCATTTAGGATCAGTACCCTCTGTGCTCTCTAGTTCATCTTTATCAGCAATAAAGCTGATACTTTTATTCCTCATTTATACCTGCCTCAATTTTTCAATTGGAACAAAAATCATGCGGCAGAAAGGTATTATCAAAATCAAGCAAGTGGTTTACAAAGCTGATTTCCTTCTCCTACTCTGTCATTTTACAGATGAGAACACTGAGGCTAGAAAATGTGCCTACTTAGCTCATCAGCCCATAAGTAACAGCAGGACTTGAGCCTGGATCTGATCTACTCTAAAGCCTTTACCATTAACCACCCTTCTCCAGTCCTCCAGGAGGAAAGAAATTATAGTCCTTTCCACATAGACCTCTTTTTTCAGAGAAACGTGGGGCAGCTCAAGTGTAGCCAAAGAAGGAAATGGGGAGACTAGGGCTGGGGTGAAAGAGATTTGAAAACTATGTAATATGAGTACCAGCAAAAGGAGGCAGAAAAGGTTTACTCTGAAAGGAGGAGGAGACACACGAAGGACAAGGGTACTTCATCATTTCAAAGGATGGAAAACGAGAGGAGGTTTCAATATTCTCATGGTGTACACAGAAAGCTGATCTCCACAGGTGGAATAAATGGAAACCACGGGAGGCTGATTTTCATTAATATTTAAACAAACATTGCAACTGAAACTATTCATGGTGGTCCAGTGGATAAGAATATGCCTGCTAATGCAGGAGACATAGGTTTGATCCCTGGTCCGTGAAGATGCTACATACCATGGGGCAACTAAGCCTGTGCACTGCAACTGCTGAGCCCATGCTCTGGAGCCCAGGAACTACAACTACTGAAGCCCACAGGCTTTGGATCCCATGATCCAGAAGAGAAGCCACTGCAGTGAGAAGTCTGCTCACTGCAATGAGGAATAGCCCCCACTCCTCGCAACCAGAGAAAGCCCATGGGCAGCAATGAAAACCCACCACAGCCATAAATAAATACATAGATAGAATTTAAAAAAATATTCCTTGCTTCTTTGAATTCCATCTAGAACAGAGGCTAGACTGTCAACTTTTAGAAGAAATGTGTGTCCTGCATTAATTTATTTAGTAGAGATGAACTGAGCATCTACTAGGAACCAGGCATTCTTTTAAATGATGAGGGTGCAATGTTGAACAAGAGACATGGAATTTTAAAATTAAAAGCATGGTGTTGAACAAGAGGCAGGACCCTACTCTCATAAAGTTCCATTCTGGAAAGAGAGTGAAAAAAATACACAAGCAAATATAATGAATAACTTACTATACTGATAAATGCCATGAAACAAACCAACAAGTCACGGTGATACAACAGAGTATGACCAAGGATAGAGGACTACTTTGTGCTTCCAGTAAAGAATCCACCTGCAGTGCAGGAGACCTGTGAAACCTGGATCAGGAAGATCCCCTGGAGAAGGGAAGGGCAACCCACTCCAGTATTCTTGCCTGGAGAATTCTATAGACAGAGGAGCCTGGTGGGCTACAAAGAGTCACACACAAATGAGCCACTAACACTTGCACTTTCAGGGGACCACGTTAGACAATTCTCAAGAAAGTCTTCTCTGACTCAGCCGTTAAAAAGAACGAAGTAATGCATTTGCAGCAACATGGAAGGACATGGAGACTGCCATATGCAGTAAAGCAAGTCACAGAGAACAAGAAATATTGTATGACATTCTCTATACATGCATGCATGCTAAGTCAGTTTAGTCGTGTCTGACTCTTCGTGACCCCAAGGATTGCAGCCTGCCAGGCTCCTCTGTCCATGGGATTCTCCAGGCAAGAATAAGGGAGTGGGTTGCCAAGCCCTCCTCCAGGTAATCTTCCCAACCCAGGGATCAAACTGGAATCTCTTACATCTCCTGCATTGGCAAGTGAGTTCTTTACCACTAGCACCACCTGGGAAGCCCCATGACATTCCTTAGATGTGGAATCTAAAAAGAAATGATACAAATGAACTTATTTAAAAAACAGAAAGAGAATCACAGAGAATGAACTTATGGTTGCCTGGAGAAAAGAATGAGGAGAAGAGATAGTGAGTTTGGGATCGATATGTACACACTGCTATATTTAAAATGGATAACCAACTGTATAGCAGTTGGTTATCCAACTGTATAGGTCCTACTGTGTAGCACATGGAACTCTGCTCAATGTGGTGGGAGGGGAGTTTAGGGGGGAAAGGTTTTATGTATATGTATGGCTGAGTCCCTTTGCTGTCCACCTGAAACTATCACAACACGGTAAACTGGCTATAATCCAATATAAAATAAAAAGTTTAAAACTTGAAGGAAAAAAAAAAGATAGCTCCCAATGTGTGAATTTCCAGACTTACTTTGAATGTTTCTTCAATTTTCACATTTGATTCAGCTGTATCTGAATTATATTCTTTATTGATTTTCTTGCTGTGTATTTCTGAAGTATATCTTCTGAACAAAAGAGCAAGCTGGAAAAAAAAAAAAGTATGTGTCTAATCAATAGCTATTTAAATGGAAGAGTACCCAGGATATATTGTTAAGAGGAAAAAGAAGCTGCAATATCATGTGTATTAAATAGCCTAGTTTTTTAAAGTATTTTGTATTAGGGTATAGTCAGTTAACAATGTTGTGATAGTTTCAGGTGAACAGTGAAGGGACTCAGCCATACACATATATATATATATACACACATTTGTCTCATTTTTATACAAACAAATAATTGTAAAAAGGAAAAAAAGAGTCTTCTCTACGTGACACTCTATAAAACTAAACTAAGTGTTTCATTACAAAGCAGAGCTTACAAAATCTACAGGAAGAGTATTTCAGATGGGCTAATAGCAGGGAAAAAGGTCCTCAGGCTCTAGTGGGCTTGTTGTACAGCAGGAAAGTCACTATAAATAATGAGTCACAAGCTAAACTAAGAGGGTATGCTTACATCTCATTCTAATATTCTTGATTTGAAAATATGTCCTTAGCCAGTCTAAATTTCTAAATCATACATGAAAAAGAATTCAATGATATAAATGTGAAAAATTCATGACATCAGCTGTCAATGGGAGAATAACATATTTTGCAGCAAGTTTTTAAGCTCTACTCATCAATAACGTGTCACTTATAAACCTATGGAGAGTATTAAACTTATTTTCCATTGATTGTAACACTGACTTCTTTGCTGAAAGTGCATTTTCAAAACAGATGAGAATGATGTGTTCTGGGACCCCTCTCAGCCTAGGCTCGTCCCCACCTACTGTCCTCATGCTGCTACTGACAAAGTGTATGATGTTAAATCAGGTCCCAATGTCTCAAGAGTCCCAAGTTTCTCCACTTGTGAAGGGAGAGGATTACAACATCTGCTTAGCAGACTGATGTAAGAGGAAGATAAATCAGATGATGAAAATACGACTTGAAAATTTGCAATTCTTAAACAAGACAAAGATTTTAGCAGAAATTTTAGCATTATTCTGAAATAATAACCAAGAAATCCTTATAATTTTTCTATGATTTTCAGAGAATTTGAAGCCCAAAGCACACCTCTAATAAGTAAGACATAGGAAAAGAAGCAGATTGAAATGTAAGGGAAACATGAAAGGAAAGAAACAACTGAATGACAGGCATCCAGAGGAGAAGGGAAGAGAGAGCGCGTCGTTTAGAGTCAATACAGTAGCATAGCGATAGTGATTTAGAACTCTGCAAAATGAAGAAGAAAATGGGGTAAAACTACGGTCATACATCAAGAGGAATGTACTGTAGCACTAGATCCCTTAACATTTTTTTCTATTTTTATTAAAAGGAAGATAATATCTTGATACCTATACTTTGGGTACAACTCTGTTACAGTTCCCTTTTATCTGTAGAAACAGAAAATGTATGAATTTTTAAAGGTTTCATCATATTTCTCCCCTGTGTTCTCTGCCAGAATGGTATTATTAAGCCTCTTTTTCCTCAAAGAAGCTGGTACTGTACTGTCGCAGACATAGACGTGGAACCCTCACTGCCTCACTAAAATAAATGAGCAGTTTTATTTCACAGGAACATGATGATCACACAGTTTATGAAGGCACTGTATCACTTTCCAGGCTCTCTGTACAGAAAAAAATGAAAATGGTAAATTGAGGGCTGCCAGGAGGCAGACAAACGCGTAAAACCAATAAAAGATCAATACTTTAGAGGGTAACAGAGAATTAAGAAGGTAAAACGCAAACAAGGCTTTAAAATGCAACAAGTTTCCAAAGGCTGGTTAGTGATGATTTATGAGTGACTTTATGCAGCTCACATATTTCTGATATTCCTGAAGTCTTCACACGGTTCATGACTCCCAAAAGCCTAGGTGGAAAATGAGATCTGAAGAGACCTCCAATCAAATTTTCTACCCTTCCCTCATTCTCATCACCTCCATCCCTGAAACAGTCTGAAATACTATCATTTAAGAGGCTTTTGGTTTAAACTTTGTAGACTTTTAAGAGTATACTAGCACAGGACAAACACCACGTTCTGAAAAGTCTAACTCACAAAACACTTCATCGACTCAGTGTTTTGTGAAATGAATACGAATGAGAGGTACAGGGGAGTTGTGTTTTGGGGGGGGAGGTGGGAGAACCAGTGTTAGAAGACAAAGATTTGCTGGGCAAAATAAAGGCTCCAGGAAAAGCGAGTCTGAGTAAATTGGCATTTATACTTTCAAGTTTCATGATGATTTTGGATGAGAGTGAGCAAGCAAAAAAAAAAAAAATAGTATGCTGAGAGAGGGTATGAGAGCGGGTACAAGTGTCAAAGCAGGACTTAATCAGTGTCACAATTATCCTCCAGGAAATGGTACTATAGTTCTGTACCGTAAGAATAATTCTTAAACTCTCATCACACAGTACTGACAACAGAGAAGAAATAAATACATGAAACTGAATGAAGAGAGTCAGACTAAGAAAAATGCATGAAAAATCATATGTCTTTAAAGGCCACGAAAAAAATTACTCTCCATGCTACCTCACTAACTTGAGGGAGAGGGTATTAATACAGGTATCTCTTTAGTGTTGAGTCAGTTCTTTTAAATTATTATTTTTAAGATGTAAGAGAGGAAAGAAAAAGAAAGAAGAAAATGTCAAGCTGAGGATGGGTTGAGAGCGGAGGTCCCAGGAAGAGGGAGACAAAATACAATGTCAGAAGCAGGACAGACTCAGTGGGGAGAGGGGTTATACACAGAAACCAGTCCAGAGGTGTTTGACATATCATATATATGTGCCAAGGGTAGTTTAGTGATTCTGGCAAATTCCATGGTAGCCTTTGAAACTCCTCTCTGAATAGCTCTGCTTTCTCCCATCCCCACCTTCATTAACACATTTTCACTTTTTTTTTTTTTCTCCTATGCTATAGAATATGGGTTCATCACAATGATGAAATAAGAAAGAATAAACACAGGACAAAATTTTTTAAATTAGACAGCAAAGTAATTAACCTTGAAAATCTATGCAGGGTGAGGGTGAGGTTTGGGAGTGGAGCCTGGGTTTCCCAGTAGGGCTGTTGACATTCATAATGCAGGAAGCCTGGGAGCATTACTACCTTTGTACCAGGGATTCAATTCCCCACTCTCTAATTCTGTGAAAAGTTTGATAAGCATATTTTTAAACGATTTTCCAGCTTTCTCAGCCTAATTTCTTTAAAACTGATTACCATATTCTTAATTTAAACGTGCAAGTTCCTTTTCTTCAAATCTTAGAAAGAAACATGTGTGTGTAATAATGTCTTTTCATCCCTAGATATTCAAGGGCAGAAATAACTTTCCAGGCCCAAGCTGAAGCTACTCCTGCCTAGGGGGCCACTTCAGCAACCTCACAAGACTCAGATAACTCTCCTATCTCTGTAATGCTCTGCTTGACCAGAAGCAGCATATCCAGTCAGCCAACCGCCAAAGGCCCAACTGCCTGAGGGCCCTTTCACCTCAATCATGCCCCCAGCCCAATCACGTAGCTTCTATTTTTCTCTCCCTGGTTCTTTCTTGTTCATCCCATAAAACCCTCCTGCCTTCCGCTCCATCTTACAGTGCTCTGAAAAGAGGCTGTCTGCTTTATGATGTGATAAATCAAGTTTGTTTGTATCACCTAAATTGCCCTATCAATTTTTAAACAAAAGCTTTGGAACATTAGTTGCTGCCTTATTTTATATAATCCTTATCACATTACTCTATTTTAAAAACTGAAAGCAGTATAAAATAATGATGCTTCTATTATTTTGCACATCATAAATAAGACATTTTATGTTCCCAGTCTTCATTTCTTGGCCCATACTAACAAATACTTAAAGAAAAAATAAATCATGTTATCTTACTTGGATTTATAAAATAATCTTCCCTTTATTCGGTTCAAAAACTAACTTCTGATGGCATCCATTTACACTGCTGCTAATGCCAACTCCAAAACTTTGAAGGACACACAGCATAACAGCATATTTAAAAAACCTTTGTATGCTTCAGAGGATTCCTAAAGTTTGGAGATCTCCATTACTTTCCCACCACATACTTAGGATTCCTCTTTTCTTTCTTTCCTCTCTTTCAAGTTGTTTTCCCATAACATTCTTATAGCAGGACATCTCTGTCAGCTATAAACTTTTAGAACTATATTTTTAACCCTTGCATTTGTACCCTATTTCATTTATAGAACAGAAATCTGTCATACATAACAAGCCCCCTCTTTTAAGTTCCACACTGCCATTTCAGACCGACCAGTTGGACAGACACTTCATTCAGTCACAGACAGTTTATTCTGGCCACAAGGATGCAGCTGGGAGATGAGAACTTTTTCTGTCACTGAGCAATTTTTATTTGAGAAAGATTTGCTGTCTTCAAAAATGGGATAATTTACTCAATGTTAAAGTGCTATAAGCAATCTAAGAATTGCCCAATCAGTACTTTATTCCTGCTACGTAGGAAAAAAATAAGTGGGAAGAACGAAGTGTAAGAAAAGAAGAAAGAAACTTGGGAGAAAATGTCCACAATGATTTATGGTTGCCACATATTTTGAAGACAGTTGCACAACTTTCACTTTGGGATAATTGCTTTAAGAGAAGCCAAAAATGCTTTATTTGGCTAAAATTCATGTAAATGATTTATACTGGAACTAATCAATACAAATAGAAAAAGATAATGTTCCCATTCTCAATAGTCTCATGAGAAATCTGTTGACAATAGATAATTCTAATTGCAGTTTCCACCGTGTGCTATGGAAGCACAGAAAAGGACTTATTCCAATGTGGGTGATTTGGAGTGGGAGGGCAGGTCAGCAAACACTCTGCTGAAATAAATCCTGACCTGAGCACTAAAGGATGATTAGATTTTATTAAAGTAAAGAAAAGGGGAAAAGAGTATCCCAGAGAAAGAATAACTGGCACAAAACTCTGAGTTTGAAACAGCATAGTATTTATAGAAAACTCTACGTTGGCCTGTGGTTCTGCAATTCAGAGTTGTGGGGTATAAATTTCAGGCAAGCAATGGAACTGAAGACATGAGCAAGGTCTGGTAGCAAAAGTCCAAGGGCATCATGCTAAGAATTAGAACCTTGATCTGTAGATGAATGGAAATCACTATAGAAACTAATATGCATTTTTGATAGATTATATCATTGGCAAAAACAAATTTTAGAGGAGCAAGATCAAAGGCAAAGATATACAAGGAGAAAAAAATTACAGTTTCCTCTACTCATCTTAGGTTTACTGACTGGGGCCTCAAATTAGAAGGACAAAGGAGATTAACAAAAGAGAAATAGATGTTTAATAACACTTGCAGTGTTCCTACACATGGGAGTATTCAGTGATGGGTAACTCAGAGTGGTGTTTGGAACTTGGGCTTATACAGCATCTTAGCAAAGAACAAAACATCTGTAGAGAAGTAGCAAGACAAACAAGAGGACTATGAGCCTTTAAGGGTATAAACTGGAGGAGGAGGCAAATAGATGCAGAAAATAATGGTAGATAAGTACTGGTTGGAAAGTTTTGTTGGTGTAGACGCTGTCTTGGTGCCTTCTCTGGGCTCAGAAGGCTCTAGAGGCGTCTCTGGGCTGAGAAGTCTCTAGAGTTGTCCCTGGTGGTTAACTTCTGCTCTTCCTGGTGGAGAGCAGTAAAGGGAAGGATCCCCTTTATAAATTTACAAGAAGGTGAAGAAAAGCTTTTCCTTTACCTGCTTCTCCTCAATTACCTTCAGCTCAAAAGAATCCCTACGCCAAAGAAACATATTTTAGAGTGGCATTCACTGCTAGGTTTCAGATGCTAATATGAGGGAGATAATAAATAACACATCAAACAGGATAGTGTTCTAAACAAGGTAGAGACAGTAGGGATGAACAGAGGAGGACACAGTCAATGTAAATTTAGAAGACAAAAAAATATCAGTACTGTCTGATTCTATAGCAAAGAAAAGGAGGGTTTTGGTGTGTATGACTATATACATGGCAGTCCTGACAATGAAGGGGAATATTAAAAAATAATATATGGCCCCGAAAAAGATTAGTCCATCTTTAGATTACAGATGCCCAGAAGGAAGTTGGATTTCTCAATAGAAATCGCGTGGAATGAAGCCAAGTCTAAATTAGGAGTCTGTTATGCGAGGTGATTAAAAGGAAGAGTGTGCCTGAGATCAAAGAGGGGGTGCTGAGTAGGAGTGAAACCAGAAATGGTCACAGACAAGAGACTTCCAGGCAAGCAAGGTTAAAGAATACCAAGGAAGAGTGTCAATGATGCAGAGGAACGGGAGAGAGGAAAGAGTTAAGAAGTCAAGCGAAAGAGGGAGCTTCAAGGACAGAGCAGGCAAAAATGTCACTGGAATGCCTATCTCCTGTCAAATACAAACTGGAACTTTTTCCTACACTGATGTAGAGGTCCATGGGGACCTCTGAGGTGGTTGGAGAGGGAGGGGCACGTTCACTGCAGTGTAATGGATAATAGAGACTCATTACTCATTTTTTAAATACACACGCTATCAAAAATATGTATTCCACAGTCAGAATATATAGTCAGGAAATTCCACTTCCCCTCACCTTTCCCATGAAGGGCCACACACTTTTTCTGTTGTTTTGTTCTTGAATGGGAGGGAGTGAGATATTCACAAAGTGAGGGGAAAGAGCCTGTACAGAAAACATATTGATGATACAGAAGAACAAGGATAATTAAGAAGCAGTGGGAGGAGAGGCAATCGATTCTAGAGCCAATGTAGAGGAATTGTGCCTTCTAAGGAGGAAAACCACCCAGCCTTAAAACTCCAGGGAAGAAAAGACCAATGCATGCTTAGGTGGATGCAGGCATTGGATTAATCTGTTCAAATTTAGTTTGCAACTGTTGCTAGGCATCATCAAATGAACCAAAGCTACAAATCTTTACTTTACCATTCCCCAGGCTACTCTCAGGAGCTTAAGCATAGATAAATGAAATGCCAAGGTCAAAGTGTGCTAATAAAGCAGAACTGCAAAAAGTAAGCTAAAATTTCAGGCTTAGACATAGCATTAATATCAAGCAGCTAGTAATAAATATTAAGTAACTACTATGTCCAAGGGACTGTGGTAAGCATTTATAGGCATGAAGTAATTCTCATTTATTAGTCACAATAATAAAATTAATTAGTCCTATTATTATTCCCATATCATAGATGAGACAACTCAGTCTTGGAGAAATTAACTGACTTGCCCACTCAATGTTTCACAACCAATAAAAGCATAAAATGACAATTATTGTTCAGGTCTATCTGACTCCAAACCTATGTTCTTAACCATTCTATCATATCCCCACTTCGAAGGTTCAACTCAACTTTCAGTCCTTTCCCTCTTAAAAGGCTATCTCTTGGCAATGGATCTAATGTTTGTGCGAATGTTATATTCCTAACCTTGGATGTAGTGATATTAGGAAGTGGGGCCTTTGGAAGCTAATTAGGTCATGAGGGTGGAGACTTCATGAAGAAGATTAATAGCCTGTACAAAAAGAACACAGAGAGCTCTCTAACTCTCTCCCCGCCCAGTGAGGATTCAGTGAGAAGACTCTTTCCAGAACTCAGCCATGCTGGCATCCTCATCCTTGGACTTCCAGCCTCCAGAACTGTGAAAAGTAATCTTCTGTTTATAAGCTACCCAAGTCTGTAGTACTTTGTTATGACAGCCTAAACTGACTAACACACTCTCCTTATAGATATCAAGTGCAAACACCTCAAGATGCCAACTTTCCTTCCTTTGGATATATCTATAAAAGTACCTGTCATTCTCTCCTTCATTCAGTCCAAAGCTGGCCTTTCATCTACTCCCTGATGCAGTGACATGAGAAATCATGGAAGTCAACTTGATCTAGCTGTCATCACAGCTTTCAATGACCTACAAGTTACTCACAATGAGCAAAGACTTAGAGACAACAGAACTGAATAAAGAGCTATGAAGCCTCTACAAATTCAAGTCTGAGGATCTCAAATAAAAAGAGGGGAATGTGTGTTAAAAGGATTTATATTTTAGAAAAGAGAAAGTGGTGCCTTCTGTAGATTCACGCCATGGAAAACTATAGGATTGGAACCTAATTATTAGCTGAGGATACATGACAATGGAGATGGAGAATATGATGTTTAGAATGGGTCCTTCAAACCAGGCTGCCTAGAAAGAGCCTCACAGAAACAATACCTGACAGATAAAGAAACAAAGAGGACCTGCACATAAGGAAGCACTCTTCTCTTTCACAACCTATGAGCTGGCATTTAAAAACAAAAGTCTTCACCAGTACATTTCTCTTTATTCACTAATATTGCCGGAACTTTTTTTATTTTAATTTTCTCCATCTTTCTGGTTAACTTAACACTGTTGAATTTCCAGCAAGTCTCATTTGAGAGGCCTCTTTCAAAACCTCTGTCCTTCCATATCTTGAGTAAGTAAAAGGAGTTTTCTATCAACAATATGAGGTGTTAGATGCTTCCGTTGGCTCTGAAGGGCTCTGTGACATCTCCTTCTCAACTTTAATTTGAAAGGACAGATTCTTTTCCTAGTTTCACTGAATCTGCCCTGATGAGAAATAGAAAAAAATTAGCTCTCAAGATCTTTTGATTTTTATAAATGTAAGTAGTCATCCAAGTTCAATAGTTTGTTATTCTCAGTCTTGAAAATAATTTTCCAGTGAACATCAGCCCTCTGCAGCTTTCATTAATGCTCTCTGCCCTTACATATACCCTTTCTATTAACTCTCTAAATTAAGGAAAGGGGAACAACTATGTCTTTCTAAACTGTCTCCCTCTCTTTTCCTTCACCACCATTTTTAAAATCACAACTCTATGGAACCACTTTTGAGAGTAAGTTTCAACGATTTATTAAGTAACTTTTGGATGTTACCTTTAATCCACATACATGTATATTTGTTAACCACTGAGAGGGGGGTATATCTTTTGTAAACCACTGGGGGGGGGTGGTTTTGACAAAATGAATGACTGCGATCTCTTATCAGTTCAGTTCAGTCACTCAGTCGTGTCCAACTCTTTGCAACCCCATGAATCACAGCACGCCAGGCCTCCCTGTCCATCACCAACTCCCAGAGTTTACCCAAACTCAGGTCCATCAAGTCGGTGATGCCATCCAGCCATCTCATCCTCTGTCGTCCCTTTCTCTTCCTGCCCCCAATCCTTCCCAGTGATCTCTTATCAGATAAAGTCAATTTGAAACTTGCCCAGTGATGGAATTTTGTTAAGTTAAACAATGTAGTTCCAATAAAAATCTTGATCATACATTTCAAGAGATGGCAACCATTTATTAGATTATAAATCACCATCTCAATGACGCACACTTATCTGAGACACACTTATCTGAGACAATCTTATTTATATATCAGGAAAGGGTCATTGTATTTATGATATATCCTTGAGTAATAATTCTCCTTGGAATTAGATGCTAAATGAACTCTAGTTTATTCATTTTCAGACACAATCATATTTGGTTTAGAATCATGTATACACTTTTGCAGTGCATGGACATTAAAAAATAAGGAGAGTAAATTGATTGGTTCCTATTAGTTATGTGAGGCAATGCTATGGTTTATGAGGGGATTTCTAAGATAGCTGAACATTTGGCTATATTTATTTTCTTGATAATTGTCCTACATACACTGATGTTTGCTATCTATTCACTTATTTCCTCCCTTTTATGCTTTTAATAAAACAAATTTCAAAAACTTGCCTCAATCCTAAAAGATAAGACTATAGGAGAAGGAACAAAAGAAACTATTACAACACAGAAATTATTGATTTAAGATACCAGATTAAAATAATTAAATTTCTCCCACCTGACTACATAATAAGTAAGCTACTCTCTGCATTCAAAGTGAAATAAAGGATTGCAGCAATTTATTTGCATAAGAAAAGCCAAAAATGTCACTTTTACCTAAAATATTCCAAGTATTAATGGTAAGATGCTACTATATTGAATTATGCAAATAATTAAAGCCTGTCATTTATAATGAATATCAAAATTGTCTTCCAGTTCCCAGCTCCGTGACACTATTTGAAAACAGACATTGAGTGTGTTTTCAAGAAGGAAAACATGGTAGCTCCTAGTTGTTTAAGTAAGACCATAAAAGTCAGTTTGGAAGATAAGACATTGTAACATTAGAAATAAGATTGTTAGCTAATAAAATATTTAGTTTAGTAAATTGTTTTCTAAGGGACTAGTTAAGAGTCAGGAAGATAATCCATCATCTTTACTATGAATGAAATAGGAACTGTGCTGCTTGTTAAAATTATCCATGTAATTAATGACCTTTTTCCTAGGCTCTATGACAAATGGACTTGAGGGTATCTCCTATCTTGACAAGAGGTACTTAGCCTGGGTTGGCACAAGCCATGGTCTTCTTTCTACACCTAATTCTTCTACTCCTGCTGGTCTCCTGGCTCCAAAATTGTCACTGTACTTTGGACTATTACAATTATTCTTGTCCTATAGAAAAGAGCTCTATCTTCAACCTCTTGGTCTCCTCCACCTTGATCACCTAAGTCAGTAGATAGAAGCCACCACATGTTATTTGTCAAATATTTATTATCTTTGAGCAGCAGCTCCAAAGGACTAACAGAACTTTATGTACTGACCATCATCTAGATACACTCTTTGTAATATCTACAACAGGGCTAGCCAACAGTTTCATTTGGCATACTTTCTTTTCCCAGTTGTCAAAGAAAAAAGCTGTTTTTAAATATTTATACCTGACTTCAATCAGCTATTCTCGAGAGATTTTTCATACTCACTGAAAAACACGGTGTCCTACGCCGAAAACTGTTCAAAGGTATTTATTAGAATTCATGAACCTGCATTTGCATGACTTTGAGGTGTTAGATGCTCAGGCCACAGAAGGCTTATTTAATGATCCTTAACAACTGAAATTGTAACTAATGGGAGTTTAAATAGGTAGGGTGGTCATTATACACCTCATTGCGCTGATAACACATTGATCTCACCATGTAAAAAAGTTTGGGTTTGAATCCTGGAGCTTCTAGAAAGGTCAGGAGAAAAATGAAATCATTCACAATTCCCAACGCTCACCCAGGTGAACTTAAATGAACAAAATAGGAGAAAATAATGATTGTCTCCTCCTCTCATAAAAGAGGAGACCCATACCAAAACAAAACAGACGTAGACAAAAGATCATGGAAAGTTTTAGAGATCTGAACATAGTCCATTAGCAGTTCTTCATATCATACAGTTAACAAGCTGCCCTGAATCCTGCCAGTGGCAGAGCAACTTTGAAGAAGGTCATGGGGCATGTATAGGCATTGAGAGATGCCTTAACTAGATCCCACACTTAGAGCCAGCAGATAATCTAACTCTGAAGCATTATTTCATAAAAAAATGATATGTTGAGGGAGAATCACATTCCTAATGAAGGAATCCTGATGAATGGAATGAATATTTTTCTTAAAGAGGTTTCCGACCATGGGAACATAAAAAAATTACACTGCAAACAGGTTAAAGCTCTCAATAGTCTTAGTCTTGAAACACAATCAATGGTTTCCATAACCACAATGTCCATTTTTAAAGCTTGATTTTATTTTATAATGTGTTTCATAGCTAAGGTGGAAACACCATTATGACATATAGTTCAACATACTATGTAACATCCATTCAAAGTGTAGAAGGGTTTGATTACATTTAAGCATATGTGTATGCTGCTGCTAAGTCGCCTCAGTCGTGTCCGACTCTGTGCGACCCCACAGACGGCAGCCCACCAGGCTCTGCCGTCCCTGGGATTCTCCAGGCAAGAATACTGGAGTGGGTTGCCACTCCCTTCATGAAAGGGAAAAGTGAAAGTGAAGTCGCTCAGTCATGTCCGACTCTTAGCGACCCCATGGACTGCAGCCTACCAGGCTCCTCTGTCCATGGGATTTTCCAGGCAAGAGTACTGGAGTGGGGTGCCATTGCCTTCTCCGTATGTGTATACATATATAAACTTTTAATTAACTTTCTTATGTTTTACTATCTCATCACTTTAATACCAACATCAACATCTTTAGCATTATTCATAATGAGAAGCTTACAGCACTTCTATGAATTGAGCGAGGGACTTCCGGACAAGCTTGCTGTAGCCTGAGGTGCCACTCTATTCTGACATTTTCCACTGCTCAAGGAACTCCAGTCATTAAATTCCTCCCATTCTACATATGCAGCGCCCTACTGAGCTGACCCACTTGTAGACCACATAGAAAGGTACAGTGAGGAGCCACTCTGTGGGACCTTTGTGCAATCTCTTATGTACCATACTCCTGCCTCCTTCCCCACCAACACCCAGCACCATTCCTGCACAGCACAGACTGGGGCTAAGGTGAACTACTCTCAAGACATCCTCAAAGGGAAAGGAGCAGATGTAGCAGCATTTCTCAAGTGCTTGCAATCTACAATGAAGACTTTCTAATCCAACCAAAATCTGTGTAGGCACTTTTGTATATGCATTTATAAGTTACATGGATGCGCAATCTATTCCAAACTGCTTGTTCTTCTAGTATTTCTCTTTCTCCCCGAGGAACAAGAGTTGTTTGGGCCTAAGAGTTGACCAGATGGACCACACAATGGTGTGCTGATACTATTTGTGCAATGAATGGAAGGGATGATATCAGAACTTGCCTTATTCTCAAAGGATCCAGGCCTCCATCTGTTGGGAATGGCCAAATTCAATCCTAACAGTCCAGTGGAGATACTAAATTCAGTCAGTTACTTAGAGGACTCCCTGGTCGGTGCCAGTTTTTAACTAGTATCCAGTTTTAGGTCATGATTTACAGCCCACATTCACAACGCAGTTAAGGTCACTATAGGAAACATGGGACACAAGTGTCCAAAAAAGGACAACACATCTGTTCTCTTAGAGAGAAAAGGAAAAGAGGCACATGATAGAAAAAGCAAAAGCTCCCAGGGCAGAGCTGGGAGGACTCACAATTTCTAGTTCTCACCTATGACAATGTCAAGCACTCACACAAAAGGAAAGTTGTATTGCTTATGACAGCAGCCAAGTCAAGTACGAGAACGAGGACCAACGGCTTATGTTTTTACCATTGCCAACACCCTTCCCACCATTGTTTTGAACAATATCCTTTGCTGTTAACTCCTTAAAAGCCACCCATTGGTTTCCATGGAGGTGACTGTATTATCTTCTGCAAAAAAGTCCCTGCACAGTCTGTCTGGAATTAAAAAGAAGCAGTGGATCTCGCTTGTGCAAGAAGCTTGATTGTGCAAGTTGTCATTGAGAAGAGACAGCAGTGGACTCAGGTCCCCTCCAGCTCATTCGAAAGAGAATCTTTGTTTTGGCTGATGACCGGCTGAAGGTAGTAAAAAAGACCAGTTGGAATACACACTCATGGGAGGCTTAGAATCCACAGTAAAAGAGGTTGCCTCCCTGACAGCTGGGATTTCTCCACTTCAGTAACTAGGGTGGAGTACTTAGTGTTTTTCCTCACTTCTCAAATTTACAGGAGCATGCCAGAAAGGCAGAAAATTAGACTTCAAGGGGAGCTGCTCTCTGGTTTTGCTCAATACAGATCCTCTTGTGAAATGGAGGCAGGTGGAGAGTAATTCTTCTAGCTAGAGTTAACCCTGCCATGATTCACAATCCTAATGAGAATGGAGTCAGCACGGCAGCGTAGAGATGACCTAGACACAAAGTGGGGGCAGAGAAAGGAATACTTTCCCCAAGCCTACCTGAGCTGCAGAGAACTTACTTTCATGCCCCTCTGAGCAGAAACTCATCGACTTTCTTCACTTAACAGTTCTGTTTGACTACTAACTAGGGCAACTCATCTGCGAATCTAGTGCCCCTCATTCAAATGGAAGTATGTGTCTCCAGGAAAGAAGATACAGGACACAGTTAAAGAGTACAGATTCTAAAGCCAGGCTGCCTGGTCCATCACTTCAGGTCCAGAATCCCTGGCACATTACTCTATCTCTCTGTACCCACCACCACATAGGACTCTACTGAGGTACAAATGAGTTGATATGTGCAAAGAGCTAATAGCTGTGACTTTGTGCCTCTCTCACCTCTGTCCCTATAACCAGCAGGAAAAATGTCTGAATTAAAAGAAGCCTTCAACATAATTTTCATACAATTCTATTCACACTTATTATGAACTTACTGCAACCGAAATTCTAGAAATTAGTGGCTTCGGAGTCTGACAGTCTGGGTTCAAATCCTGACTCAGCTATTCACTATACATAATTTTTTTAAGTTTCAGTTCTTTTACATGTAAAATAGGGACAATAATGTCTAACTCTTCATTGTATGTGTTAAATGCTGTTGCTGCTGCGTCGCGTCAGTCGTGTCCGACTCTGTGCGACCCCATAGACGGCAGCCCACCAGGCTCTGCCTTCCCTGGGATTCTCCAGGCAAGAACACTGGAGTGGGTTGCCATTTCCTTCTCCAATGCGTGAAAGTGAAGTCGCTCAGTCGTGTCCAACTCTTTACAACCCCATGGACTGCAGCCTACCAGTCTCCTCCGTCCATGGGATTTTCCAGGCAAGAGTACTGTGTTAAATGAAATATCAGCTATTACATATTCTCCCTAAACCTTAGAAACTATGAGAGAAACTGCAATAGATCAGCCCATTTCCACATCCTCAGAGTTGAAAACAATTTCTAAGAAGACAGGGAAACTGATAAAAAGAAGACATTCTTGCTCGTGATCTCTTGTACCACTTCAGCAATTGTTTCTAAATATGAGTTGTCACAGGTGCTTTAAAAGAAAAAAAAAAAGGAGAACTCTGTGCAGTGTCTTAATCTTAGAATTTAATCTTAGAATCTTAGTAAATTTAGAATTTACCAAGAGCTGCTGGTTATCAGATGGGGGCTACTGGACATATCCCAAAGCAAGTAAATTCAAACTCCACATCAGACATACACATCATACCCTTGTTCTCTGACTTCCTTGACTGTTTGGATTTTGGCTTCTTGGTTGGCTGGTTTTCACTTGATTGGTTCTCTCCTGACCCTCTTGCCCTCATCCAGATTTCAGTTTCATATCCCATAGTTGATGACTCTTTTCCGGATTGCCTTCCAAACACCAGATTCTGCAGTAACTCCTCTCTGTAACTACCAAACTCGCCTAATCTAATCCACCATATACTAAACATACAAATGCCTTCCCATGCAACAACATCCCTCCTCTTTGGAAAAAAAATTATCATTACAGGTAATTTTTAGTAAAATGTTTATCACACATTAAATACTTATTCTATGGTAGCCATATAGAAAATGGTAAAGTTGGATATAGAAAGCTGAATAGTCTCCTGTCCATGAAAAAGTCCCAGCTAGTAAGACACAGTATATTAACTCCACAGTCAAAAGTTCATGAAACAATGCACCTATGTAGATAAACAGATACCCATGTGTGCCAAGTAATCCTTTTTAATTCTTTTGATGCCATATGCCACTGTGTCTTTGCAGAGGGAGAGGGCATAAAAGAAACAAAATGTTCTGCATTTTTCTAGCACATACATTTCATTCTCATTTGAGGTGAACTATCTTCCAAAAAATGTAATAGAACGCACATGTAGGCTTTAACTTGACTGTTCATAATATACAGTATTAATACTATTCCCTTCTTAAGCTTCCTTATGGAAGGAATACAGTATGTTTGCAAACAATCTCCTGTCCTTCCTCAAGTCACTGATGGTATATATGCACTCACGATTTGAATCTAAAATAAAGTTGGCAAAAGCTTTTCACAAATGCATTTACTCAAAAATTTAGGTAAGAATTGGCTCTCTTTGGTTTAATCCTCCAGCAAACACTTATCCAGATGCACTTACTCCACCCTGTCACAGGAAGGAACTAGTAATTGTTTCTGTGTACTGATATGCTCTTATAATTAAGGCTTTGGGGATGTGGGTAAAAAGCTGCTTGGTGTGTTTAATTAAAATTAGTAGGAAATTTAAAACCAAGCAAGCATTGTCAGTAGTACTTAGTATTTAATACAAAGAAATCCAGGTGCTTTGAGATGCACACTAGAGGAAAGGAAAGACTTGTTATATTCAGAAAGAAATATCATGTACTCAGTTTTCCAATTTCTTTTTTAAAAACCTATAGACTCTTGGATTCTGAGTGACTAAAACTGTAGTTCTGTAAATCAATAGACTAATCAACCAAACTGGAATTGCTTGAGTACCTACTATGGGCTCAATCCTTACCTTAGATTCAATGTTTAATGTTGAAAGTAAAGAGAAATTAAAGAAATACAATAAGTTATTTCTTGTCTGGGACATGACACTAAAGAAGAAAAAATAGGCAAGTGAAAGTAAAAGTATTAAAATTAAGCACTGTAATGTGCTACTAACTTCAAAGTACAAGAAGAATTCAGAAGGAACAACAAAAGTTATCAAGAAAAGACTCATCAATCAGCATATTGCAAGGCTTCAAGAATGACAGCCAAGTTGAAGGGGCCCCAAAGGCCAAATATTGGACACTTTGAGCAAAAGAAATAATAATAATGATTTTTTAACCCATAGATAAAAATAGAAATTTATGAGTCCATGCTAATATAAAAAATGTTTAAAAATGGTAAGAGAGAAACCAAATTTTTTATGGCCAACTTCTAATTGACAAATGCAGAAGAAATGGTAGAAGTTGTCTCTCATCATTCTGCAACACCACATTAGTACCTGCTGCAAGCAAGAATCATTTTGGATCCTAAAATTAGCTGACAAAAGGGTAAGGAGAAGCAAGATATTTGCATAAATGCAAAGTAACTCCCCTCAAAGTAGCAAAGATACAAAAAGAAAAAGAGTAACTCCATTAAACTGGATAAAATCCCTCCCAGAAATTCACATCCTACCTGACCTCAGAAGGCAGTCTTACTTTGGGTCAGTAAAGATGCAATTAGTGAAATTAAAATGCGGTTACCCTAGAGCAGGGTAGATCCTTAATCTAATTTGACCAATGTTTTCGAAGAGAAAGATACAGAGACAGACATGAGAATGCCACATGTCCATCAAGGAAGAGATTGGATTTACATTGACAAAAGGCAAAAAATACTGGGGCTATCAGGATTTGGAAAAACAAGGAAGAATCTTCCCCAACCAAGAGGCTTCCATGGGAGAATGTCCCTAAGATAACCTTCGCTTCAGATGACTAACCTCTAAAACTTGAGAGAATAAATAAGAGTAGTTTGAAGCCACCCAGCCTATAGTATTGAATACTGTTATGGCAGTCCTGGGAAACTAATGGTAACCTTAGAGAAGGAAAACCTGGCATCCACCACTTTAAGTGATTGAAATGAACATCACTAATAAAAAGACATGTCAACAGCATGTACCTCCTGATACAATGTACTGAGAAGGGCACAGTACTGCGCTTTTGCAGTACTATTGATAAAAATATGTAATATTAATCTAACAAGAAGAAAATCAGAGGAACTGAAGTTGAGAAATGTTTTATGAAATAATTGGCCGGTACCTTTTGAAAGTACCAAGGTAGTCAAAAAGTACCAGAGATGAGAAAATTGTCCCAGGTTGAAGCAGACTAAAGAGATGTGACAACTGAATGGAATGTGGTATCTGGGATACTGAACACTGGGAAAAAGGCATAGGACTTTGCAGTTTCCAAGTAGCTCAGTGGTAAAGAATTCACCTGCCAAGCAGAGGACACGGGTTTGATCCTTGGGTATGGCACATTTCCCTGGAGAAGGAAATAGCTACCCACTCAAGTATTCTTGCCTTGGAAACCCCATGGACAATGGAGTCTGGAGGCCTACAGTCCATGGTGTCATAAAAGAGCCAGACACGACTTACCGACTAAACAACAATGACAAGGGATGACTTGCAAAATTTAAAGAATGTCTTTACATTAGTTTATGTCCTGCTTTGGATCTTTGTACTATGGTGCCATTAGATGTTTTCATATGGGGAAGCTGGGGAAGGGATTCAGGGATTAAGTGTATTATTTTTTTTCAGTTTGTTCCAGTCAAAAAGTATTTCAAAAGAAAATGATTGTGGATAAAATCCAAGGGCAAAAAATGGCCAGGTCAGACAAGATGGATAAGAGAAGAATTTCTTTGCTACTAAAGGACAGGTCTGAACAAAGGCAGGAGAGCCGGGCTGACTGGTCTGTGCTGCAAGTAGCAGGAGGGTACCAGGGAGCCTGCATATTTGCTTCTGGAACAGGAAGACCATAGAGGAAACTCACACTGACACAGAATGGAATCTGCATAAGGCTTTGAGCCAAAGAGTGATGTGATGAAAGAATTGTTAAATAACAATATGTCTGGCAGAAAAATGCAGGATTCTCCTTATCTAGACTCTTTGTGTCAAATGAATCTAATCCCCTTTAGGACACTAGCTGACTGAGGAGTTTTACGGGAGAGTATGTCAATATTTCTGTCACTATTCTAGGATGCTTTCTCTCTATGGTTCTATTTCATCCTTTTGTAAATGCAGAGTGGAGGTTTGTGATGAGGGACAAAATAGACATCAGAAATGTTTTCAGAAAAGCACTAATAGGAAAATACATGTGAAAAAACAGTACTTAGGAAACAAAAATAAAAAATCCAAATACAAAAATATTTAGGAAATAATGTAATATTTAGTATTTCAGTCCAGTTCAGTCACTCAGTCATGTCTGACTCTTTGGGACCCCATGCAATGCAGCACGCCAGGCTTCCCTGTCCATCACCAACTCCCAGAGCTTACTCAAACTCGTGTCCATCAAGTAGGTGATGCCATCTAACCATCTCATCCTCTGTCATCCCCTTCTCCTGCCTTCAATCTTTCCCAGCATCAGGGTTATTTCCAATGAGTCAGTTCTTTGCATCAGGTGACCAAAGTATTGGAGTTTCAGCTTCAGAATCCATCATTCCAATGAATATTCAGGACTCATTTCCTTTAGGATGGACTGGATCTCCCTGCAGTCCAGGAGATTCTCAAGAGTCTTCTCCAACACCACTGTGCAAAAGCATCAATTCTTCGGCTCTCAGCTTTCTTTATAGTCCAACTCTCACATCCATACATGACTACTGGAGAAGCTGTAGCTTGGACTAGACAGACCTTTGTTGGCAAAGTAATGTTTCCAATTTTTAATATGCTGCCTAGGTTGGTCATAACTTTTCTTCCAAGGAGCAAGCATCTTTTAATTTCATGACTGCAGTCACCATCTGCAGTGATTTTGGAGCCCAAGAAAATAAAGTCAGCCAGTTTCCACTGTTTTCCCATCCATTTGCCATGAAGTGATGGAACCAGATTCCATGATCGTAGTTTTCTGAATGTTGAGTTTTAAGCCATCTTTTTCACTCTCCTCTTTCACTTTCATCAAGAGGTTCTTTAGTTCTTCACTATCTGCCATCAGGGCGGTGTCATCTGCATATCTGAAGTTATTGATATTTCTTCCAGCAATCTTGATTCCAGCTTGTGCTTCATCCAGCCTGGAATTTCACACGATGTACTCTGCATATAAGTTAAAGAAGCAGGGTGACAATATACAGCCTTGACGTACTCCTTTTCCTATTTGGAATCAGTCTGTTGTTCCATGTCCAGTTCTAACTGTTGCTTCTTGACCTGAATACAGGTTTCTAAAGAAATAGGTCAGGTGGTCTTGTATTCCCATCTCTTTAAGAATTTTCCACAGTTTGTTGTGATCCACACAGTCAAAGGCTTTGGCGCAGTCAATAAAGCAGAGGTAGATGTTTTTCTAGAACTCTTTCACTTTTTTGATGATCTATTGGATGTTGCCAATTTGGTCTCTGGTTCCTCTGCCTTTTCTAAGATCAGCTTGAACATCTGGAAATTCTCTGGTCACGTACTGTTGAAGCCTGGCTTGAAGAATTTTGAGCATTACTTTGTTAGCATGTGAGATGACTGCATTTAAGCAGTAGTTCAATCAATGCAAAGAAAAAGAGGAAAACAACAGATTGGGAAAGACTAGAGATCTCTTCAAGAAAATTAGAGATACCAAAGGAACATTTCATGCAAAGATAGGCTCGATAAAGGACAGAAATGGTATGGACCTAACAGAAGCAGAAGATATTAAGAAGAGGTGGCAAGAATACACCGAAGAACTGTACAAAAAAGATCTTCACGACCCAGATAATCACGATGGTGTGATCACTCACCTAGAGCCAGACATCCTGGAATGTGAAGTCAAGTGGGCCTTAGGAAGCATCACTACGAACACAGCTAGTGGAGGTGATGGAATTCCAGTTGAGCTATTTCAAATCCTGAAAGATGATGCTGTGAAAGTGCTGCACTTGATATGCCAGCAAATTTGGAAAACTCAGCAGTGGCCACAGGACTGGAAAAGGTCAGTTTTCGTTCCAATCCCAAAGAAAGGCAATGCCAAAGAATGCTCAAACTACCGCACAATTGCACTCATCTCACATGCTAGTAAAGTAATGCTCAAAATTCTCCAAGCCAGGCTTCAGCAATATGTGAACCATGAACTTCCAGCTGTTCAAGCTGGTTTTAGAAAAGGCAGAGGAACCAGAGATCAAATTGCCAACATCGGATGCATCATCGAAAAAGCAAGAGAGTTCCAGACAAACATCTATTTCTGCTTTATTGACTATGCCAAAGCCTTTGACTGTGTGGATCACAATAAACTGTGGAAAATACTGAAAGAGATGGGAATACCAGACCATCTGACCTGTCTCTTGAGAAACCTGTATGCAGGTCAGGAAGCAACAGTTAGAACTGGACACGGAACAACAGACTGGTTCCAAATAGGAAAAGGAGTACGTCAAGGCTGTATATTGTCACCGTGCTTATTTAACTTATATGCAGAGTACATCATGAGAAACGCTGGGCTGGAAGAAATACAAGCTGGAATCAAGATTGCAGGGAGAAATATCAATAACCTCAGATATGCTTAAAGCTCAATGTTCATAAAACTAAGATCATGGCATCTGGTCCCATCACTTCATGGGAAATAGATGGGGAAACAGTGGAAACAGTGTCAGACTTCATTTTTTTGGGCTCCAAAATCACTGCTGATGGTGATTGCAGCCTTGAAATTAAAAGACGATTACTCCTTGGAAGGAAGGTTATGGCTAACCTAGATAACATATTTAAAAGCAGAGACATTACTTTGCCAACAAAAGCCCGTCTAGTCAAGGCTATGGTTTTTCCAATGGTCATGTATGGATGTGAGAGTTGGATGGTGAAGAAAGCTGAGTGCCGAAGAATTGATGCTTTTAAACTGTGGTGTTGGAGAAGACTCTTGAGAGTCCCTTGGACTGCAAGGAGATCCAATCAATCCATCCTAAAAGAGATCAATCCTGGGTGTTCATTGGAAGGACTGATGTTGAAGCTGAAACTCCAATACTTTGGCCACCATATGTGAAGAGTTGACTCATTGGAAAAGACCCTAATGCTGGGTAGGATTAGGGGCGGGAGGAGAAGGGGACGACAGAGGATGAGATGGTTGGATGGTATCACCGACTTAATGGACATGGGTTTGGGTAGACTCCAGGGGTTGGTGATGGACAGAGAGGCCTGGCGTGCTGCAATTCATGGGGTCGCAAAGAGCTGGACACGACTGAGTGACTGAACTGAACTGAACTGAACATTCTTTTGCATTGCCTTTCTTTGGGATTGGAATGAAAATTGACCTTTTCCAGTCCTGTGGCCACTAATGAGTTTTGCGATTTCACCCCTCCTATTGTCTTGCTGAGGCTTCTCCTTGCCCTAGGACATGGGGTATCTTTTATTGGTGGGATCCAACATTCTCCAGTCGACTACAACTTAGTTGTAGTTTTGGCTTTCTTGCAGGAGAAGATGAGTGCATGTCCTTCTACTCTGCCATCTTACGCCACATTTAGTGTTTAGGAAACATAAATAAATAACCCAAGTATAAAAATAATAGAAGCTGTGTGGGTTAAACTGAAGGAAGAACTTAGGGTGATAGCAGTGACACTGTAGGTAGCAAATATGACCCAAATTCGTGCAGAATTAGTGGAACAAGAAGGAAAAATGAAAACCATTCTCTTTGTCTGTTTAGGGTTGGAGTGACTTTTTCTAGATTACATTTCAAGATCTAGGACACAGACTAAAGATAGGCATTAAGAACAACAAAGGACTGAAAAAGGCAAGTGACCAGGAATTGAGAGGTGTCAGGAATAACCATAAGTAACAAAAGGTCCTAAAATAATGCAGTATGAAAAGATTAGGGAGAAAGGGGATTAAAAAGGGACACTACCATCACAGAAGCTCATTAATTCCAGCTCAAGTAGTGGCATTAGCAATTATTTACCATTGATTAGGTTAAAGTTTACTTTTGCACTATCTCAAAGAAATATTTTGTCAAGCAGATTCATATAACTAAATAAGGAACTATTTAAAAAGCTTTTGTATAGACCTAGGATGCTCTAAAAGGGAAAGTAATAATAATGTTACAGAGTAAGACTCAAACTTTGCTGCTGACCTATTAAAGAGCTAAGCTTTCACTTGTTTTAAACAGTGTTTATGATGAAGCTTAAATCTCACTGTTTAAAATCTCAACTTTTTTCTCTTATTGTCTCTATTGTCAGTCCATAGGGAGCTCAAAGTCATGAAGCAATAAAACCTTTGTGAACCAACTGCAACTTTTTTCTCTTGCCCATCTGCCTTGAGGTAGTCCATTTGCCCTAAGTTAACCACGGGCACTGAACATGCCACTATCCACAGGGATTTGTGGGATGGTGGGAGGGTAGTCAAGGGTATGGGGGTCTATATGCAGGAGGGATGGCCTTCTCCTTTGTAAATAATAGGAGAAGATATTTTTCATACACAAGTACTAACTGAGGTCTGAGGGAGGTTTTTCAGGAATGAAGGTGGGAAACAAAAGAAAACCTCTAAGAGTAAAGACAAATGGCCTCTATCCCAGATTACACACCAAACTACAGAAGAAAGCCAGTGTAAAAAAAAATAAATAAATAAACCTCAAAGTTATACAAAAGGGTTATTTTGTTCTTTTATTTTTTCAGTTCCTTAAATTAGAAAAACCCTTCCCTCCTTTCCCTTGAAATGAGCCACTGCCCACAGCCAGCCCTTTTAGGCACCCAGACTCCCCTGAGTCTTCCCACTTCATATACTTCCTTGGAGGAGAGAGTAAATCATTGCAGCTGGCCCAGTCTTACATTCCTGGGGCCCAGTTCCCTGGCAGTCCCCTCATGAGGGCTTACACTGATGTATGAGAGTCCCTGCAAATCCCAACAACCCACACCCTGCACTCTGCTCTTAAAGCTTCAGAACCACAGGCAAGGAAAACACACACAAAATCAAGATGCCTTAAAATAATGCCACTGTAGCCTCTAAGCCTGCAGTTTGTCTCATTTTCCCAATAATCCCTAATTGGAAAAATTCTGGAGCTTGTTCAAAAATACGGTTGCTGCTCTGTGGGAGCTCTGACTTAGTTCTTTTCTTTCTATTCCCTTAGGTGTACATGTTTGGAGTTCCTGGTGATAATGAAGGCTCAAGAGAAGGCTTAGGTTATTCTTGGCTTTTATTGTTACAAGGCAGCAGACTTGCTGACAAGGGGTCTTTGTAATTGGGTGTCCCTAGGAATTCCCTAAGCACCTAGTTGTATGAAGTGCATACTTTCCCTGCCTGAGTATGAATCTGAGGGATTCTGGAAGAAATAGATACTATCACAAAAAAATGAATAAATAAATGAATACACACGTAATCACTGGCCTCTAAATAGTGCTGAAGTTAACATCACATTCTACTCTTCTCAAATTCCTAACTTAATAATCTCTGCAGCTCTCAGGAAAACTAGTAACCGGTATATTTAAGAGGTCAAAGGCAGCTAGATCCACTTGTAACCAATGATTAATTTTATCACCTGATGCCTAAGTTGGGTGAGATATAAGACTTACACATTTTTGGAAAATTAATATTAACAAGTGTATTTCCCAGAAAATTTTCAGTTGCAAATGGTAGAAGTTCAACCCAAACTGGCTAAGTTGCAAGAGAAGAAGAGACATGTGGAGAGGAGTGGGCTAGAAATGGGCCAAATGTATGATAAGCCCACACTTTTGCTGTTATTAGACATTGCCTTATAATATCAAATGGTATTACAAAGAATCTTCCCTCTTAGGTCCACCTTCTTCTTCACTGACATTATTCTCACACAGATTTCCTCAAATAATAGGAAAATGTCCTCTAAATTTCCAGATTTATATCTTCTTACTCAAGCATCATGAAAACAAAAGAGCATCTCTTCACACAGTTCCAGCAAAAACTCTCAAGTTTAAATCTCAGGGGTAAATACATGTGTGCAAGCACATACACACACACACACATATACACACGGGTAAACGATACTACCACCATCACCACCAACAATAACAACCATCGTTAACTGGCCTGTCTGCTTCATGTGCCAATATCTAGAACTTGAAGTAGATCACCTGCATCACATGAACACAGAATGGGGGTGGAGTCACTCCCCAAAGGAAATCAAGGTGGAATTACCTGAAGTAAGGGGAATGGATATTGGAGATGCAAAATGATGACCTCTTCCAACTCAGTTTTCAAGCTTCTGATCATCATAGCATACATACTTTAGGGCATAATCTCCCAATACCACTATAAAATCCTATCTATAATAAAATACTTGGATCCATTTTTAAAAATTTATTCTGTAAGATACTTGAATGAAGCACTGTGATAAAGTAACACCAATTTTTACTACAAATTTGTAATAACATATGTGGAAATGGCAACCCACTCCAGTGTTCTTACCTGGAGAATCCTAGGGATGGGGGAGCCTGGTGGGCTGCCGTCTATGGGGTCACACAGAGTCGGACACGACTGAAGCGACTTAGCAGCAGCAGCAGCAGCAGCAGCAGCAGCAGAATAAATGAATAGCCATTAGGGCCCAATAACCATTTACTGAGGGCTCTTTTATATCCTGCTGTGACGGACGGAGCAGAAACATGGCGGCTGCAACGAATGGCGCAGAAGCGCGGCCGAGAGGAGCTACCCCACGTCCGAGTTCAGGGGCGGCGGCCAAGAGGAGCAACCCTACATCCAAGGAGCAGTGGCTGTGCGGGCGCAGGAGGGCCAAGAGGAGCTACTCCACGTTCAAGGTCAGGAGGGGCGACCGTGAGGGGATATCCCTCGTCCAAGGTAAGGAGCAGAAGCTGTGCTTTGCTGGAACAGCCGTGAAGACATACCCCAAGTCCAAGGTAAGAGAAACCCAAGTAAGACGGTAGGTGTTGCAACAGGGCATCAGAGGGCAGACACACTGAAACCATAAGCACAGAAGACTAGCCAATCTGATTACAGGGACCACAGCCTTGCCTAACTCAATGAAACTAAGTCATGCTGTGTGGGGACACCCAAGACAGACGGGTCATGGTGGAGAGGTCTGACAGAATGTGGTCCACTGGACAAGAGTATGGCAAACTACTTCAGTATTATTGCCTTGAGAACCCCATGAACAGTATGAAAAGGCAAAATGATAGGACGATGAAAGAGGAACTCCCCAGGTCGGTAGTGGCCCAATATGCTACTGGAGATCAGTGGAGAAATAACTCCAGAAAGAATGAAGGGATGGAGCAAAGCAAAAATAACACCCAGCTGTGGATATGACTGGTGATAGAAGCAAGGTTTGATGCTGTAAAGAGTAAGATTGCATAGGAACCTGGAAAGTTAGGTCCATGAATCAAGGCAAATTGGAAGTTGTCAAATAGGAGATGGCAAGAGTGAACGTTGACATTGGAGGAATCAGAGAACTAAGATGGACTGGAATGGGTGAATGTAACTCAGATGACCATTATATCTACTACTGTGGGCAGGAATCCCTTAGAAGAAATGGATAGCCATCCTGGTCAACCAAAGAGTCCGAAATGCAGTACTTGGATGCAATCTCAAAAACGATAGAATGATCTCTCTTCGCTCCAAGGCAAACCATTCAATATTCGGTAATCTAAGGCTATGCCCCAACCAGTAACGCTGAAAAAGCTAATGTTGAACAGTTCTATGAAGACCTACAAGACCTTTTAGAACCAATACCCAAAAAAGGTGTCCTTTTCATTATAGGGGACTGGAATGCAAAAGTAAGAAGTCAAAACACCTGGAGTAACAGGCAAATTTAGCCTTGGAGTACAGAATGAAGCAGAGCAAAGTTTTGCCAAGAGAACATACTGGTCATAGCAAACAATTTCTTCCAAAAACACAAGAGAAGACTCAACACATGGACATCACCAGATGGTCAACACCGAAATAAGATTGATTATATTCTTTGCAGTGAAAGATAGAGAAGCTCTATAAAGTCAGCAAAAACAAGACTGGGAGCTGACTGTGGCTCAGATCATGAACCCCTTATTGCCAAATTCAGTTTAATTGAAGAAAGTAGGGAACCACTAGACCATTCAGGTATGACCTAAATCAAATCCCTTATGATATATAGTGGAAGTGAGAAATAGATTTAAGGGACTAGATCTGATAGAGTGCTTGATGAACTATGGAAAGAGGTTCGTGACATTGTACAGGAGACAGGGATCAAGACCATCCCCATGGAAAAGAAATGCAAAAAAGAAAAATGGCTGTCTGAGGAGGCCTTACAAATAGCTGTGAAAAGAAGAGAAGCAAAAAGCAAAGGAGAAAGGGAAATATATTCCCATTTGAATGCAGAGTTCCAAAGAATAGCAAGGAGAGAGATAAGAAAGCCTTCCTCAGCGATCAATGTGAAGAAATAGAGGAAAACAACAGAATGAGAAAGACTAGAGATCTCTTCAAGAACACTAGAGATACCAAGGGAACATTTCATGCAAAGATGGGCTCTCTAAAGGACAGAAATGGTATGGACCTAACAGAAGCAGAAGATATTAAGAAGAGGTGGCAAGAATACACAAAAGAACTGTACAAAAAAGATCTTCACGACCCAGATAATCACGATGGTGTGATCACTCACCTACAGCCAGACATACTGGAATGTGAAGTCAAGTGGGCCTTAGGAAGCATCATTACGAACAAAGCTCATGGAGGTGATGGAATTTCAGTTGAGCTATTTCAAATCCTCAAAGATGATGCTGTGAAAGTGCTGCACTCGATATGCCAGCAAATTTGGAAAACTCAGCAGTGGCCACAGGACTGGAAAAGGTCAGTTTTCATTCCAATCCCAAAGAAAGGCAACGCCAAAGAATGCTCAGACTACGACACAATTGCACTAATCTCACATGCTCAAAATTCTCCAAGCCAGGCTTCAGCAATATGTGAACCATGAACTTCCAACTGTTCAAGCTGGTTTTAGAAAAGGCAGAGGAACCAGAGATCAAATTGCCAACATCGGATGCATCATCGAAAAAGCAAGAGAGCTCCAGAAAAACATCTATTTCTGCTTTATTAACTATGCCAAAGCCTTTGACTGTGTGGATCACAATAAACTGTGGAAAATACTGAAAGAGATGGGAATACCAGACCATCTGACCTGTCTCTTGAGAAACCTGTATGCAGGTCAGGAAGCAACAGTTAGAACTAGACATGGAACAACAGATTGGTTCCAAAGAGGAAATGGAGTACGTCAAGGCTGTATATTGTCACCGTGCTTATTTAACTTATATACAGAGTACATCATGAGAAATGCTGGGCTGGAGGAAGCACAGGCTGGAATCAAGATTGCCAGCAGAAATATCAATAACCTCAGATATGCAGATGACACCACCCTTATGGCAGAAAGTGAAGAGGAACTAAAAAGCCTCCTGATGAATGTGAAAGAGGAGAGTGAAAAATTTGGCTTAAAGCTCAATGTTCAGAAAACTAAGATCATGGCATCTTGTCCTATCACTTCATGGAAAATAGATGGGGAAACAGTGGAAATAGTGGCTGACTTTATTTTTCTGGGCTCCAAAATCACTGCAGATGGTGATTGCAGCCATGAAATTAAAAGACGCTTACTCCTTGGAAGGAAAGTTATGACCAACCTAGACAGCATACTAAAAAGCAGAGACATTACTTTGCCAACAAAGGTCCGTTTAGGCTACTTTTTTTCCAGTGTCATGTATGGATGTGAGAGTTGGGCGGTGAAGAAAGCTGAGCACCAAAGAATTGAGGCTTTTAACTGCGGTGTTGAAGAAGACTCTTGAGAGTCCCTTGGACTGCAAGGAGATCCAACCAGTCCATCTAAAGGAGATCAGTTCTGGGTGTTCATTGGAAGGACTGATGTTGAAGCTGAAACTCCAATACTTTGGCCACCTTATGTGAAGAGTTGACTCATTGGAAAAGACCCTGATGCTGGGAAGGATTGGGGGCAGGAGGAGAAGGGGACAACAGAGGGTGAGATGGCTGGATGGCATCACCGACTCAATGGACATGGGTTTGGGTGGACTCTGTAAGTTGCTGATGGACAGGGAGTCCTGGCGTGCTGTGATTCATGGGATCGCAAAGAGATGGACACTACTGAGCGACTGAACTGAACTTTTATATCAATTTGCATGACTGAGATTTTGAAAACTATAGAATTCCAGTTCCTCTAAGGTAACAGAGAACATAAACTGAAAACTCTTTGCTAAAAACATTGTGACATACTAGATTAAGAGATATACTGATATGCTTTTGTAAGGGCAGTGGGAGGAAACCTATTCCTCAGAAACAACTGTAATTAAAAAAATAAAATAAAATAAAATAGTGGAAAAGTAACTAAAATATATAAAACCATTTGAAGTCTTTGGAAGCTGTCCTAAGAGCATATAGCACATAGCAGGCTGGATTATGGCTATCAAAAGAGATCAAGTCCTAAATCCTCAAACCTGCAACTACTATCTTATAAGAAGTGTCCCTCCAGATGTGACTGTGTTAAAATAGAAAGTTTAACTGGATCATCCAGGTGGGCATTAAATTCAATCAAAAGTGTCCTTACAGAGTCAGAAGGATATTTAATGACAGAAGCAGAGAAGATAATATGACCATGGGCACAGAGATTAGTGATGTGGCCACAAACCAAGGAAAACTGGTAACCACCAGAAGTTGATGCATTCTTCCTCAGAGACCTCAGGAAGCCTAAAACTGCTGACTGCTTGATTCCAGTCCAATGACAACTAATTTAGGACTTCTGCCTCTATAACTGTAATAAAATAAGCTTTGTTGTTTTAAGTCACCAGGTTTGTGGTAATGTCTTACATCTGCAACAGAAACAAATATACAGCAAATAAGAAAATTAACTTAATCTTAGAACAGGCCGAGTCTGGGATACTTGAGCCAAAATCCAGTGTTCTTTTGATATTCAAACCAGAAAAAGACAGCACAATGGAAAAAAAGAAAAATAAAGCCATAGAGCAATTACTCTTATAAAAATACCTGCAAATATCCTCAAAATATCAGCAAACAAAACCCAGCAAAATGTAAAAATGATTATACACTGTGAGTAAATGGAATTTATCCCAGGAGTATAACGTACTTTTAACATTCATATCAGAATCAAAACAAGGATGTCCCAACACATCAGTTCTGTTTAGCATTGTACTGGAGGTTCTAACCTGTAAAATCAAGCAAAAAAAAAAAAAAAAAGACATCTAGGTTGAAAAGAAATATTTAATGCTATTTCTATGTGTAGATAACATGATCTTAAATAGAGAAAATCCTAAGGAATTCACTAAAAATTATTAAAACTGAAAAATTAGCACAATTTAATAGCACATTTTAAATATTTTATATTTAATGAAAACTTAAAATATTTTATTAATTAATATAGAAAAATCAACCATTTTCTATACTCTTGTGGTGAATAATAAAAATATATATCAAGAAAAGAATTCTATTTAAAATAGTATCAAAAATGGGTGATTTAACAAAGGAAGTACAAAACTTTCACTCTAAAAACTACGAAACAATGCTGAAAGAAAGGGAAGATCTAAATAAATACAAAGACATTCCATGTTCACTGATGGAAAGACTTAATATTAAGATGACAAAATTCTAACTTAATCTACAAATCCAGTACAATCCACATAAAAATCTCAACTGCCTTTTTTTCCAAAGCAATTGACAGGCTAATCCTAAAAGGGCAGTGGGAGGAAACCTATTCCTTAGAAACAACTGTAATTAAAATTAGTGGAAAAGTTACTAAAATATATAAAACCATTCAAAGTCTTAAGATATCCAAATCAAAACAATCTTGAAAAAGAACAAAAAAGCATAGAAAACTTCATTTCAAAACACTGCAAAGCCCTACTTAGCACACATCAAGACAAGGTAGCACTGGCATAAAGACAGAAACATAGACCAAAGTAGTAGAGAATCTAAAACCACACATTCATATTTATAGTTGATTTTTATCAGGGGTGCCAAGATTTTTTCAAAGGTAAAAAATGATCTCTTCAACAAACCTACAAGGAGATCAGATATCCAAACACAAATGAATTTAGGATAAGACCCCTTACACTTCACATCATATACAAAGATTAACTCAAACCTCATCAAATACTTAAATATAAAGGTTAAACCTATAAAACTCTCAGAAAGAAAGATAGGCATAACTACCTGTTACCTTAGATTAAGCAATGGTTCCTTAGACATAGAACCAAAAACATAAGGAAAAAGAGAAAATGTAGCTAAATTTGACAACACCAACATTTAAAAACTGTATTTCAAAGAATAGCAAGAAAATGAAGAATCGGTGCACAGAATGCAGAAAATGTGTGCAAGTCAAATATTTTATAACAGATTTGTACCTGGAATATATAGGAACACTTAGAACTCATTAAGACAAATATCCTATGAAAATATGGGCCAACGATGTGAATAGTTAGTTCTCCAAATAAGATCTACAAATAGCCAATAAGCATGAAAAGATGCTCTGTATCATTAGCCATCAGGGAGATGCAAATCAAATCCATGATGGGATACTAGTTCATACCCACTAAAGATGGCTATCATTCAAAAGAAAAATAACAACAAGTATCAGAGAAAATGTGAAGAAGTTGCAGCACTTATCCACTGCTGGTGAGACTGTAAAATGGTACAACTTCCTTTGAAAACAATCTGGCAATTTTTCAAAAGTTAAACACAGAGTTCTCCTAAGATCCATCAATTCTACCCCTAAGTATACTCATGGGAAATGGAAACATGTATCCACACAAAAAATCTGTTCCTGACTCTATAATAGTATTTCTCATAAAAATCGAAAAGGGAAAGCTACCTAAACATTCATCAACTGAAGAATGGATAAGTGGCATGTGGTATAAAGTACTATAAAATAGTACTTGGCAATAAAAAGAAATTAAGTACTGGACATGGGGTCTCAAAGAGTCAGACACAACTAAGCAACTGGACAACAAAACTGGACATGGTATGCATGGATGAAACTTGAAAACATTATGCTAAATGAGAAGTCAGTCACAAATGACTACATATTATGATTCTATCTGTAGAAAATATTCAAAATAGGTAAACCAACAGAGATAGAAGGTAGATTAGTGACTTAGGCCTGTGCAAGCCGGTGGAATCAAGGAGACTCTTATGGGGTTTCTTCTTGGGGTGATGACAGTATTCTAATTTGACAGGGGTCAAAATTGCAAAAGTCAATATACTGAAACCCACTGAAATGTTTTTTTTAAATGGGCAAATCTGTAGTAGATTAAGTATTGAAAATCCCATGGACAGAGGAAGCTGGCAGGCTACAGTCCATGTGGCCATAAAAAGGGTTGGGAATGACTCACCGAAAACAAAGTATTGGGTTGGCCAAATCGTTCACTTGGGTTTTTCCATAACATCTTATGGAAAACCAAAATGAACATTTTGGCCAACCCAATATATCTAAACAGCTATTTTTAAATGCTTAACTGAGCTTCCAGAGAAAGGAAAGGAAATCCATGGACCAAAAGAAACAAACAAAAAAGAAAGCAGTGAATTAGAAATTAGAGCAGTGAACATGTGAGAATGTAGTTTTCCTCGGCAGGATTACTGGTCTCATTTCTAAACACTGGTGTTAAAATACCAAGAAAAAAAGACCTTGGATGTAGGAAAAGCAGAGATTTGAAAGGGAAGCATCTCTGCATTAACTTAGACCCTGCAGTGAGAGTCTCATTAGGGGTATAGAGTAGAACAAATCACCTGCCAACAGAGAGTCGTCAGCAAAACTTGTCTAAGACTCAAGTAAGACTCAAACGATGGCCAATACTTCTCGGCAGTTTGGAACTCTCATTTGTACTATTCACATCATACATTCATCTCCAAACTGAGAAATTACATAAAAATTTGCCCCAGGCTGATGAAAACCCTGAACTCCTAGAAGGAACAAACACAGAATTATCCTGGAGGCCTCACAGAATTTCCCACATCAAAATCTCCACTGAGGATAAATCCACACCTAAAATTATAAAATACAATATAACATCAAGTCCAGAAGCAAGACTCACCAGTTAGCAAATGCTAACGTAGATCTCCTTAGAAAATCAAGCAAGATGAAAGTAAATAATCTTTTTAAAATATATTTAAACATTTACATGGGTTAAGTTAGAGAGATTTAAAAAGAAACCAAAAAGAAATTTTAAAAAATGAAAATAATTATTAAAATTTTAAAATGCAGTAGATGGATTAACAAGCAAATTAAACAAGCCTGAAGTGAAAAATCACTGAACTGGAGGTAGATATGAGAAAATTATCAAGGATGAAGCAGAGAGAAATACAAGCCAAAATATGGAAAAGTTGTTGAGACACATGAAGAATAGCATAAGGAATTCCAAACGACTTCTAAAAGGATTCCCAAAAGCAGATAGTATGAGAATGGGGAGATAAAGTATTAAAAGAGAAAATATCTGATTCTTTTAAGATAAGATTTGAGTCTGAATTTAGAAGGCAGAAAAAATTCTAAAGAAGATAATATGTGGATATATCAGAGTGAAACTGCAGAGCAATAAGGATGATGAAAATATCTTAAAAAAAATAAACCAGAGTAAGAGTTTACCTTTACTTACAAAGACCACAAATTTTGTACTTACAGCAGAATTCTCACAATCAAGAGTTGAATCCAGAAAACAGTATACTATTTTCCAAGAATTTAGAGAAAACTGTCAACTCTGACTTCCATAACTTATATTGCAAAATTTAAAATACTTCAAAAATTAAATTTTCCTTTAATGCTGACATTTAATAAATAAATACCTCATCTCATTCTTCTTCTTCCCTTCCACCTCCTAGTAGGGCTCCTCATAGACCAAACCCACCTAAAAGTCACAGAACAAAAGAATGACAGCTACACAACATGAAGGTTGGGCTCCCGGGAAAGTAGATAAAGAGTATAAATAGATCTGGAGGAATAGGTGGAAGTTCTTCCAAGTTATGTAATATCCTGTTGTGAAGTATAAATTATTAAGTTTTGGAGCAACTATTATATATATATACATACATATGAAAAGGAAATGGCTGCTGCTGCTGCTGCTGCTAAGTCGCTTCAGTCGTGTCCGACTCTGTGCGACCCCATAGACGGCAGCCCACCAGGCTCCCCCATCCCTGGGATTCTCCAGGCAAGAATACTGGAGTGGATTGCCATTTCCTTCTCCAATACACGAAAGTGAAAAGTGAAAGTGAAGTCGCTCAGTCGTGTCCGACTCTTGGCAACCCCATGGACTGCAGCCCACCAGGCTCCTCCGTCCATGGGATTTTACAGGCAAGAGTACTGGAGTGGGGTGCCATTGCCTTCTCCAAAGGAAATGGCAACCCACTCCAATATCTTTGCCTGGAGAATCCCATGGACAGAGGAGCCTGGCGGGCTACAGTCCATGGGGTCACAAAGAGTCAGATGCAACTGAAGCAACTTAGTGTGTGTGTGTGTGTGTGTGTGTGTGTGTGTGTGTGTGTATAATGGATTATAATGTATGATACAAATAAAATAAAATAGTATACACTGATATAAACAACGGAAAATAAGCAAAACCAGAAGGAGGCCAAAAAATGAATGTGGAAGAATGGAGTTATAAAGTTGGTGTTTGCAGCCATTATTGTGATAATTGATTCAGGCAACTATCAGCAGTGAACACTAAAACTAGTGGGTAAAATCTGATGTTGTTGTTTAGTTGCTAAGTTGTGTCCGACTCTTTTGCAACCCTATGACCATAGCTGCTCTATCCATAGGATTTCCCAGACAAGAATACTGGAGTAGGTTGCCATTTCTTTCTCCAGGGTCTCTTTCCAACCCAAGGATGGAACATGTATCTCCTGCATTGGCAGGCGGGTTCTGTTCTTTACCACTAAGCCACCAGGGAAACCCTAAATTTTAATTAGGTGCAGGGTATTTACATAGTCAAAAATATCTCTTCTCAAATAATCTTTAAATTATTAAAGGAAACATTCAATCCCACTGCTAGGCATACACACTGAGGAAACCAGAATTGAAAGAAACACGTGAACCCCAATGTTCATTGCAGCACTGTTTATAATAGCCAGGACATGGAAGCAACCTAGATGCCCATCAGCAGATGAATGGATAAGGAAGCTGTAGTACAAATACACAATGGAATATTACTCAGCCATTAAAAAGAATACATTCAAATCAGTTCTAATGAGGTGGATGAAACTGGAGCCTATTATACAGAGTGAAGTAAGCCAGAAAGAAAAACACCAATACAGTATACTAACACATATATATGGTATTTAGTCAATCGGTAAAGATAACCCTGTATGCGAGACATCAAAAGAGACACAGATAAACAGAACAGTATTATGGACTCTATGGGAGAGGGAGAGGGCGGGATGATATGGGAGAATGGCATGGGAGCATGTAAATTATCATATGTGAAATGAATCGCCAGTCCAGATTCGATGCATGATACAGGGTGCTCGGGGCTGGTGCACCGGGATGACCCGGAGGGGTGGGGTGGGAAGGGAGGTGGGAGGGGGTTTCTGGAAGGGGAAAACATGTACACCCATGGTGGATTCATGTCAATGTATGGCAAAACAAATAAAAATAAATAAATTAATTAATTAATTAAAAAAAAATAATGTTTGAGTAGGGAAATCTGGTATAACTACCTTAACCAAGTGATCAAAGTTAAAAGGAAAAGTGATATCATGAGCCTTCTAATGTAATACACTGAGAAGGACACATTGTTCAGGCAGTAAATGCATAACTTGAGTTTAAATAGAAGAAAACTTTAGATAAGTACAAACTGACAATCTATGAACTAATTTACATGTACTTATCAGAAATGTCAATTTCATTGAGAACCAAATGTAGCTGGGTAATTGCTTTAGGGTTAAGAAAATTAAAATGACAGGACAACAAAATGAAATGTACAATCTTGAATTACATTCTGGACTACAAAAAAAAAAAAATTCTCTAAAGGACTCTAGGTGTGTAATTGGTGAAATCTGTTTACATCCGCTAGCCTGCATAAGAGTACTGTATTAAACTTTGATAAATTCTCTAATTTTAATCATTGTATTGAGGATATGTAAGAAATTATCCATGTGTTTAGTAAACAAAGACAAAATTGTACAAGACAGGTATGACATCTGCAACTTACTATCAAATGGATTTGAAAACTATTTATACATAGAAAGAGAATATGATAAATAATGTGGCTTAACAACTGATGAATTTAGATAAATGATATATGAGAGTTTTTATACTATTCTTAAATATTTAAATCTGAGTTATTTCAAAATAAAAAGATAATCAAAGACGAACAAAAAAATCAGTTTGGAAATATAAAACCTTACTAATCTAACTATGTAAATCTTAGAAATTTTCACCATCATTTAAAATAAGCTTACTGACATGAGGCAAATTTTCCATGTGCAATATATATTATATCTGGGATGAACTATGAATGATCAAAAATCTAGTTCAAAAAGTCAGATATAAAGTAGCCAAGTTTAGCTAGCACACCATTTCCTTAAAACACGTACCTTTGTTACCACAAATACATAATGGAGCTTTGAATTAAATTGTCTTAAGACTAGTGGCTGTTTCAATCTTTTCAGCAAACCTGTAAATGTTTTCAAAATATTTTTTGTGTTAATCTCTTTCATTAAAATAATGTCAATAATCTACCTACAATTATTTTTCCTCTTCCAATAATACTGCGCTTTTGTTATTAAAATATTTTATTTATTGACTAAAAATATTTGATGTCACTTGTGTCTTCATTTCTCAGAAATAAAACAGAAAAAAAAAAAAAACAGTGGCACTCTCTCAGTTCATAAATGCAGTAAGTAGCCCAACGTGGTGGAGGCTCCCCAGAGCTAACTGTATCATCACAGGCCAGGTAGAGCCATGACCCAAGCATACTTCCCAGAGCAGCTGGCTTTCCAGGCCCTGATCACTGACTGCGGTGACACGACGCCCACTTACACACAACACTGTTTCCAGTTCACTGCCCTTGATTCTTGTTTTTATTTTCCCAGCCCAATTTATATCTCACTGAGTACTATAAATGCCTACCACCACCTCCTCCTTACCCCATGAAGAACAGAAACAAAATGTGGCCACTTGAGGTAAGTCTGGAAAGTACCTTGAATAAGGAGTTTTTACTTCTTAGTCCATATACGCACTAACCATCTTTGAACAACCGGGCGGCATGAAAAATAAACTAGAACTTTAACTCTTGATATCCTAATATTAACAACCTCCTCAAACCCTGCAACAGCTACAAACCTTACAGATTACTCACATTGATTTTGTCATCAAGAAAAAATGACTTGGTTGCCTAACACCATAGAAAGGAATCAGGTAGGATGGGATGGCAGCAAATGTAATGGATGATGACTGAAACAGAATGGAATTTATGGCCCAGGGAAGGACAAAAGGTGGCTGTCCTCAGTCATTTAAGCATGATGGAGTGTATGATCTCAAGCTCTAAAGCATTTCTGTTAAATAATAAACCTTGGTATTGTGAAGAAGTACCCCTTCACCAGTGTATATCATATAATAACAACCCACCTTCTAAAGCTTACATTTACCAAACACAAAAAAAAATTGTTTTAGAAAGGTTAATTTTGGGTTTGAGCTAACAGATAGATTGGATTTTGTGGGAAGATGTGGGTCAGAGAGGATGGTAATAATTTTAAAAGGCACTATATAATAAAAATACAGTAAGTCTCCTACTTATGAACCTTCAAGTTGCAAACTCTCAAAGATGTCAATGTGTGTTTGCATATCCAATCCTGCACATTCGGGTGTCTAGCATACATTGTCACTTCTGGGCATCTTCTACAAGTGGTTGTGCTTTTGTGTACTTTACTGTACACTACTGTACCATATTATTTCAAGCCCAGGATGTCCAGAACCAAGTGTAAAAACAGTGATGATGTAGCTCGTATTACTGAACTATTGAAGGTACTGTACTGTAAGATTAAAAATGTTTTATTTTTGTGTTTTTTTTATGTAGTATTTGTGTGAAAAGTATTATAAACCTATCATACACAGTACCTTATCAGTTCAGTTCGGATGCTCAGTTGTGTCTGACTCTTTGCAACCCCATGGACGGCAGCACAACAGGCTTCTCTGTCCATCACCAACACCCAGAGCTTGCTCAAACTCATGTCCATTGAGTCAGTGATGCTAACCAACCATCTCATCCTCCGTCGTCCCCTTCTCCTCCTGCCCTCAATCTTTCCCAGTATCAGGGTCTTTTCCAGTGAGTCAGTTCTTTCCATCAGGTGGCCAAAGTATTGGAGATTCAGCTTCAGCATTAGTCCTTCCAATGAATATTTAGGACTGATTTCATTTAGGATGGACTGGTTGGATCTCCTTGCAGTCCAAGGGACTCTCAAGAGTCTTCTGCAACACCACAGTTAAAAAGCATCAATTCTTCCGTGCTCAGTTTTCTTTATAGTCCAAATTTCACACCCATACATCACTACTGGAAAAACCATAGCTTTGACTAGACAGACCTTTATTGGCAAAGTAATGTCTCTGCTGTTTAATAGCTGTCTAGGTCATGTCTAAAGCTATGACCATAGCTTTATTTCCAAGGAGCAAGCATTTTTTAAAAAATTTCACGACTGCAGTCACCATCTGCAGTGATTTTGGAGCCCCCCCAAAAATAAAATCTTTCATTGTTTCTACTGTTTCCCCATATTTGCCATGAAGTGATGGGACCAGATGCCATGATGTTAGTTTCCTGAAGGTTGAGATTTAAGTCAAATTCTTCACTTTCCTCTTTCACTTTCATAAGGCTCTTTAGTTCTTCTTCACTTTCTGCCACAAGAGTGGTGTCATCTATGTATCTGAGGTTGTTGCTAATTCTCCTGGAAATCTTGATTCCAGCTTGTGCTTCATCCAGCCTGGCATTTTGCATGATGCACTCTGCACATAAGTTAAATAAGCACTAAACTATATAGCCCAACATATACTAACATATATATATTAATATACTGTATATAGTAATATACATGATAATAAGTATATACTATATACTATATAACAGTATTATATAGGCAATAGAGTTAGCTGGATACCTAGGCTAACTCTGTTGGACTTATGAACAAACAGGACTTAACCAACAAAACTGATGTAATGAATATGCTCTCAGAACAGAACTCACTTGTATGTAGGGGATTTGCTGTAGACCAAAAAAGAACAATGATTTCATCCAAGCAAGAAGGAAATACATTCAGGGAAAAAAAAAAAGAAAAAGAGAGAAAGCAACAACAGCAGCCTGGAGTAGAAGTTCAAAGCAATGCCAAGGGCAGTTCATAAACAACAAACACTTGCTTAGAGTCTGATATCTACAGAAGAGCAGTTTTCATCCAATCTCACTTGGCTATACCTGGAAGAGAGAAAAGGGTAAGATTCCACAGAGACGGAAGACAACACAAATGACGAATGAAAAAAACCAGGCTGATACATAAGATTTACCACATCAGATTCAGTGGAAACTTTCTAAACTTATACATTGTCTACCTGGACATATTTCAACACCTATTCTCCCAACATTTAAATGCAGTGCTTTGGTTCTCTAAATGGGTAACTAGGGGTGCAACGCCAGTTGAGCTATTTCAAATTCTAAAAGATGATGCTGTTAAAGTGTTGCGCTCAATATGCAACCAAATTTGGAAAACTCAGCAGTGGCCACAGGACTGGAAAAGGTCAGTTTTCATTCCAATCCCAAAGAAAAACAATGCCAAAGAATGCTCAAACTACCGCACAATTGCACTCATCTCACACGCTAGCAAAGTAATGCTCAAAATTCTCCAACCAAGGCTTCAACAGTATGTGAACCATGAACTTCCAGATGTTAAAGCTAGATTTAGAAAAGGCAGAGGAACCAGAGATCAAATTGCCAACATCCAATGGATCATCAAATAAGTGAGATAGTTCCAGAAAAACATCTACTTCTAATTTATTGACTATGCCAAAGCCTTTGACTGTGTGGATCACAACAAACTGTGCAAAATTCTTCAAGGGATGGGAATACCAGATCACCTGACCTGCCCCCTGAGAAATCTGTATGCAGGTCAAGAAGCAACAGTTAGAACTGGACGTGGAACAACAGACTGGTTCCAAATCAGGAAAGGAGTACGTCAAAGCTGAATACTGTCAGCCTGCTTATTTAACTTATATGCAGAGTACATCATGTGAAATGCTGGGCTGGATGAAGCACAAGCTGGAATCAAGATTGTAGGGAGAAATATCAATAACCTCAGATATACAGATGATACTACCCTTATGGCAGAAAGCAAAGAAGAACTAAAGAGCCTCTTGATGAAAGTGAAAGAGGAGAGTGAAAAAGTTAGCTTAAAACTCAACATTCAGAAAACTAAGATCATGGCATCAGGTCCCATCACTTCAAGGCAAATAGATGGGGAAACAATGGAAACAGTGACAGACTTTATTTTGGGGGGCTCCAAAATCACTACAGATGGTGACAGGAGCCATGAAATTAAAAGATGCTTGCTCCTTGGAAGAAAAGCTATGACCAACCTAGACAGCATATTAAAAAGCAGAGACATTACTTTGCCGACAAAGGTCTGTCTAGTCAAAGCTATGGTTTTTCCAGTAGTCAAGTATGGATGAGAGAGTTGGACTATAAAGAAAGCTGAGCACCGAAGAATTGATGCTTTTGAACTGTGGTGTTAGAGAAGACTCTTGAGAGTCCCTTGGACTGCAAGGCGATCCAACCAGCCTATTCTAAAGGAAATCAGTCCTGAATATTCATTGGAAGGACTGATGCTGAAGCTGAAACTCCAATACTTGGGCCACCTGATGCGAAGAACTGACTCACTAGAAAAGACCCTGATGCTAGGAAAGATTGAAGGCAGGAAGAGAAGGGGATGACAGAGGATGAGATGGTTGGATGGCATCACTGACTCAATGGACATGAGTTTGAGTAAGCTCTGAGAGTTAGTGATGGACAGGGAAGCCTGGTGTGCTGCAGTCCATGAGGTCTCAAAGAGTTGGACACAACTGAGGGACTAAAGACAACTGAACCAAGGAGTGTAATGTGTTCAGCATCTCTGGTGAAGAAGTCAAACGGTCTTAGAAAGACTTCAATGTCATATGTAAACCCTGATTTTAACACAAAACAAGAAGAAAAAGCTGGCATACCCCTGATATGAAATTCAAAATGCTTATATTTGTACATCACCCTGTGGTATAAAAGTTTCACTAACAGGATGAGCCTCACAAAGCCTCTTGAGTAGAGAAGGCAAATACCTACAGATTTTGAACTGTTTGCTTTCAACAAATGAAGAAGCCACATGACTTGACTCATGACTTTGCAGATTACTGAAGATTTTATAGTAGGTTATCTGACACTAAATCGGGAAAACAAGTCCCTGATCACATGTATCATGGCTACATAAACAAATGGGAAATAAACCCCCTAATCCCTCTTGTTTATTGCTCTTACTATCTTATTATTCATGATAGTCTACTGAACACTGACAATCTGAAGTGAAGTGAAGTATTAGTCACTCAGTTGTGTCTGACTCTTTGTGACCCCATGGACAATAGCCCACCAGGCTCCTCTCTCCATGGGATTCTCCAAGCAAGAATACTGGAGTGGGTTGCCATTTCCTCCTCCAGGGGATCTTCTCAACCCAGGTATCAAACCCAGGTCTCCTGCATTGCAGGCAGATTTTTTATCATCTGAGCCAGCAGGGAAGCCATAAATCTGAAAGTTCCTAAAAAGTTACCATAAATTAAATCATCATATTAAAGTTACCATAAATCTGAAAGTTACTATAAAGACAATCTGAAAGTTACTATAACAAGACCTTCATTTATCCTCACATAATTCAATAATTTAACTGTCAATGCTCTCCTTTACTGAAGAGAAAACTCAGAGTGTCTTGTTCAAGTTCTTACTACTAATAATTATCTGTCTAATAATAGACTAGGTAGCTAGTCTATTTGAATCTAAGTAGCTTTGGTATCCTTCATGACTATGTTATACTGTGGTTAACCAGTTCATTTCACTTTCAGCCCAATCAGGCTCATACCTTGTATTGTCATTCATGACAATATAGGTAATTGTACTTTACAATTGGAAAGGTTTTACTATTTCACTATGACTATAAAAACTGTGCTATTTTGATCAACTTTCAAGTTATACTAAACTAAGACCAGAAAGAGCACAGTCATAAAACCACAGAATTAGAGAGTCAATCCTGAAAAAATATTCAGACAATGCCTGGCTTCTATCACCTCTGTATTTACCATTATTCACTATTTTTACTACAATCACTTGGTACTCCATGTGCCCAGTCAAAGGGCAGACCAAAAGAACTTCCAGGGTGGTTTGTGCCCCTAGGAGCAGCCCTTAGCAAATGAGACAGGACTTTATGTCTAAATATTCAGTTTCCTCATGGCTAGTGTGAGAGATCCCTGGGGCATGGTCTAGGCAGTGCCCCTAGGGCCCCAGTGGGAACAAGCTCCAGTTGCCCACAGCAGAGCCTGCCCATCAATGATCCTTGAATTGGTTGCCTCTTCTTTTTCACTTCCTTATTGCCCTTTCTAGGGATCACCTCTCTCCGAAAAAATACTCGGGTTTAATTGTTCCACAACATGAAGCCATCGATTTAGGAATTAGACATGGTTTTACACATTAAGAAGAGGCAACAACTGCATTTTCATAGTCCACAGAAATATATTCTTTGCCCTTCTTCTCTTATATAGTAAATATATCCTCCAAAGATAATGAAGTAAACTGCTGCTGCTGCTGCTGCTGCTAAGTCGCTTCAGTCGTGTCCGACTCTGTGCGACCCCATAGATGGCAGCCCACCATGCTCCGCCGTCCCTGGGATTCTCCAGGCAAGAACACTGGAGTGGGTTGCCATTTCCTTCTCCAGTGCATGAAAGTGAAAAGTGAAAGTGAAGCCTCTCAGTCGTGTCCGACTCTTGGCGACCCCATGGACTGCAGCCCACCAGGCTCCTCCGTCCATGGGATTTTCCAGGCAAGAGTACCGGAGTGGGGTGCCAATGCCTTCTCCGATGAAGTAAACTAGATTGGCACTTATTATTGTAAATCAACATCATGGGCTGCATTGTGTCTCCTCACTCCCCTCCCAACATCAAAATTCCTAACTTGAAGTCCTAAGAACCTCAGATGGTGACCATATTTGGAGATAGGATCTTTAAAGAGGGTAAGCAAGTTAAAATGAAGTCATTACGGTGGGTCCTAATACTCAAGAACCAAAATCCTTCTAAGAAGAAATCTGGACACAAATGGGTAGAAGCAAAGTCAAATGAAGACAGAAGGAGAAGATGGCCATTCACAAGCCAAGGAGCAGAAGGCGTGAGCTAAGGCCTCAGAAGGAAGCGATCTGCCAACACCTTTATCTCAAATTTCCAGCCTCTGGAATTCTGAGAAAGTATCTGTTTAAAGTAATTTTTAAAGTAACATTTAAAGCAATGTCAGAAACATTACTCTGCCAACAAAGGTCTGCACAGTCAAGACCATGGTCTTCCCAGTGGTCACATACAGTTGTGAGAACTGGACCATAAAGAAGGCGGAGTGCCGAAGAAGTGATGCCTTCGAACCGAGGTGCTGGAGAAGACTCCTGAGAGTCCCTTGGACTGCAAGGAGATCAGACCAGTCAATCCTAAAGGAAATAAACCCTGAATACTCGTCGGAGGGACTGATGCTGAAACTCCAATATTTGGTCATCTGTTGTGAACAGTTGACTCATTGGAAAAGTCCCTGATGCTGGGAAAAATTGAGGGCAGAAGGAGAACAGGGTGTCAGAAGATGAGATGGCTGGATGGCATCACTGACGCAATGGACATGAACATGGACAAACTTCGGGAGATGGTGAGGGATAGAGAGGCCTGGAGTGCTACAGTCCATGGGGTCACAAAGAGTCAGACATGACCAGGTGACTGAACAACAAGATCTGTTTAAAACACTAAGTCTGTGATACTTTGTTATGGTAACCCTAAGCAAAGTAACATAGTCAGAAACTGATAATATTCAAATATTCTCATTGTATTACAAGCACCAGTTAAATATATATAATAATATTAATAATAACAGCAATAAAGAAATTATCATGTATATAATACCTATTATGTGTCAGCAATGAGGCTAGGCCATTTACATGTATTATTTATAGCTATGGTAACAAATGTGTATTTCAGAAAGACATGATTGTCCCCATTGTGCTGATGATTAAACGAGAATTTTAGGAGGATAAATAACTTGCTAGGGTCCCACAGATTCTATGAAAAAGAGAAAGACAGTGAGATTGCAACTTAGATTTGTGTATGAGTCACTCAAAATACAGCAGGGTATCTGAGTCTAATCTTTATACTATTACTGATGTACAATCAAGGATTAATACTTTCACTTCTCCATGATGTACTTTATTCTTCTTGAGTGAAAAAAAAAAAAAAATTATCTATCGGGACAGGAATAAATTACAGGAAAAAAAAGAGTAAATTTCAGAACACATTTAAAGATGCTTGCATAAAACTGAAAAAAAAAATCAAGTGAACCAAAAGACCTACTATTATTCAAGCCACTGTTACAATTACACAGCAGTGACAAAGCAGCCCTTCCAAGTTCAGTTTTATCAGTGTTCGCAATGTTACATTTTCCTCTTTCACTCTGAGCAGTAAGTCATCCACGTTCAATCTCTCCATGCAAAGTCAACCTAATCAGCCAACAGCAGGGAGTTCACAAGTGTACAGGGGTTTATTATTCATCATGTCTGTGAAGCAGCCGCTGTAGTCCTAGTGATTAAATATGTAGTGTCGGTAATATAGGCAACAGAGAAAAGAAAATACTGCCCTTCTTAAATGCCTTGGAAAGCATGTTGAAGGCAGCCAGTCAATTACATGAGTGACAGGGCTCTGAACTACTTCATTAAAGGTGTAAAATACAAAATGTATTCCAGATCATTTCCACTCACTCTCTCCCCATTAGGACTACTTGGGACTCTCTTGTTTGGATTTTATATCTAGTGTGGAGTGAAACAGGGGCTTCCTTCATAGCTCAGTCAGTAAAGAGTCTGCCAGGGACAAAAAAGTAGAAGTATACCATACATGATGTGCTTTACCACCAACCCTAGCTGAACTCTATGTATTACCTGAGGGATGACAATGCTAAGGAGACTGACAGCTGCCTGCCTCTCAGAACACCAGACAGCCAACTCGGGTCCTGGGAGAGCAGAATATCCTGTGTCCACTCCACTGCCTTCTTCCCAGAATAAACTAATGCATCAATGCCCTGGCCTCTAGATCTTTCTAAACTAGACACGTGTATAACTGCAGCAAGGCACAGGGGAAATACTTGCATGTTTATTCCTTGAACCTAGTGCGGGCCATCTCAAGCGTGCATATGAAATTACGGGTTCATGTACGCACATTAGACCTCTTCAGATTCCAGAAAAGGCAGAGCTGATCCAGAAACGCAGAATCTGTTGGATTTGTAGATTTTAAATCAGGTGCATGTGCTCAAGCTGGGTTACTAGACATGGGTCAGGGTCTCACACTAAGGGTTTAGGCCATATTAGGTGGGCTCACTCTAGTTTTGAGGGGACACATAGTGTGCCTCAGGCTGGAACTCTGTGTACTCATGGTGTACAAGGGTTTGGGTTCTAACTGCTGTGTCCATCTGCTACTCTATCTCAAACCCTTGAACTAGCTCCTTCTCTCTACAGGGACATGTAAGCACAAGCATTAGCAGCCATAGGGAATTCCATTCTGTACTAAGCAGAGGGTTACAAACTCTGGGCCATGTCCTTCTGCTTCATGGGGAAGCCCTGATCTGTGCTCCTCTCTTGGCCATCACAGTTGTTCTTTGCCTTGTACAGCAAGGAGACCCCACAAAAGAGCATGATCACATAAGCATGTGTCTCGAGATCAAGGACCCACCAATGACTATTCCTAGAACACAGTCCTCTTGAGCATCCATGATAATTTGGGGCCCATCACCAGCACTGGCTTAATCTCAACCATCCCACTCTCCACACCTTTCTGATAACAGGGCTTAATGATTCCTCCAGATTTCATTTATTATCTAGTCCTACTGAAAAGACTCTTTCTTTTTCCCTGACCTCTACAATCATTCCCATTTTTTCAGAAGCAAAGAAAGAGCATTAGGTTCAGTTAAGATGACTGTACTCTCAAAAATTGATGCACACCTCTTCTACAACCTTTCCCAAGACTTTGAACCACTGTTCTATCATTTCCCTGAAAGTCACATGGGGAATGGTCCTGAGTTCACACATCTGTTCTCTGGATCTCAAGGTCTTTGGTTCCCACTACACAAAATTACAAAGGAGCAGGGAGCAATTTGAAATATCGTTCCACTAACTATATAGCCATATATATTTTTTTAATCACACATACAGTTCATTCTGAAACAGAATGTCTAGCCCTGCACATTGGCCATGATAAATAATCAGCATCAAGCAAACAATTTTCTAATTTTGTGTATATGAAAAGAATAGCTGAATCCATCAGTTTATGGTAGCATCATTAAATGTGCATTTGTCAAATAATGCCTAGAAATTCACCTTTAAAAAAAAAACTGAAGACTGCAGGGAAAGATGCTTTTTTCATTGAAGGATCATTAATACATTTACATTTTAAAATTACATCCCAAGGGAGCCTGGAGAAACTAGTTATTTCTTACTTTAAGTGTCATTTGGTATTCCCTTTATTGCCATTCCTCTGTAGGTCAGGACAGTATAAAGAACTTGAGATGTAAACCACCTGATGACAAAGATATAAAAGTCAAAAAGTTCCAGTAAGGACAGAGACATTGAACTTGTATGGGAATGAAATACATTCCACAAGCGAGCTTCAGATTCTGTTTTCTGAGCTGTGAAACAAAGGTGTTTAAGTATAAACGATGCACTACCGTCAAAAGGAAAAGCCCTCACCCCTTCAAGGAAGAAGCCTAATTTTTTTTTTTTAATTGTGCTGAGTAGCTTTTGCAAATGGAGGCTGCTTTGTCCCACTGAAACAGAAGCCCTGTTTCAGAAAGAGACAGTTTAAAAAAAATAAAATAAAATAAAAAAGCATTTAATGTGACCATGGCTTGGGTTGACTTGCTTTAGCCCCAGGGTCCAACTTGGGACTTGAATAGAGTCTGTGTGGCTGGTTTCCATGGTCTGCTGCATCATCATATAGCAAAACTGAATTGTTTTGATGAGAGTTGGTGAATAGGCTATGTTTGGACAGACTGGGTCTGTTTTTAGCCATTAAAGGGGGCTATTAAAACTGCTGAGCTGTCATTAGAGCATATTGTGAGGTGCCCAAGACAAAGCAGTAAGAAGTAAATTGGTTTTTTCTGCATCCAGAGGCCCTGAGTCTGGAAGGACATTGCGCTGTCAGGCGACCTCTACTTAATGGCGCAGAGCAGAACCAACACTTATACCAGGTGTGAGTGAAAGGAGCTCAGCTTGAATTAGACTCTGGAAAAGTGCTTTGGGTTAAAAGAAAGAAAGAACAAGAAAAACACAGCTTCTGATTTCAAGTCCTGGTCAGCAAATCGGGCAATGTTCTCCGGGCTCACTCTGCGTTAGAGCAAAACCTCATTAGTTTGGAATAATTGGAAGAAGGAAAAGTGTCAAGCTCTCCAAACTAAAACAAGGAGTTATATAATATTTTTGGCCCACTGCCATTGTATTACTTTATAGCCTCCAGCTAACAATTGTTATTAACCAAAGAGCCTATTTAATGTCCATAGTCTAAAAGAGCAATTTGTAATTAGCACATCACTGCTAATGCTTTGAAAAAGCTTTGCAAAAGAATGCTTTGTTCTTTTTCTTCCAAGATATCTTCAGTGGGCTAAACATTCCTTTCAAACTCTCTTTGCACTATTGATTCCATTGGTAAAACTAGTTAAAACACACTAATAAAACCTGTCACAAGACAAACTTTAGCTCTGTCCCCATCTTAACAATCTCAAATTCTGATGTGGTCTAATTATAAATTAGTAAGTCCTAATAACCAAAATTTTTATTGTGTTTTGAAATAGAAGAGATTTGATTCTGCTGAAAAATCAGAAAAGAAATGTATTCTCCTTCCTGGGTCCCTTTCCTTCCTTCCTTCTCAGAGTCCGGAGCAAACAGCATTGTTCTACTGGCTCTTTCTTATCCACATTTAAACAGATTTTAGTCTTTCCTGCCTTTAATGTTTAAATCTCCCTAAACTTCATGCCCAACTCAAGGCATCATCTTCTCTCTTTCTTAAAACCAGATTTCTGGAAAGTGTCACCTACACTTTGGCTTCCTACTCTTGCACTCCATACTCCTAGACAACTGAAGTTTGACTTCCTCCCTTGTCATTCTGCTGAAGTCACTCCACCTCACCTGACATTCAGTCCTTATCATATTTCACTTTTCTTCCTGTGCTAGAGAGGACCAAAAGACAATGTTGAATAGGAATTGGAACAACAGGCCTTGTTAGAGTATTTCTGACTGATAAGGGAATACTTCTATTCTTTTTTTTAACCAATCAACTGATGTTTTTGGTTGGTTAAGACTTTTTTAAATAATAGATATTGAGGTGGAGATTCAGATGCTAAATTAGGAAGGCTTTGGGCTTACCTCCCTTCATGAACACCTCAAATCACAAGTACATCGAGAATAACCCTTGCTGAAATTGAATGGGGACTAGCAGAACAACTCTTCTGTAACCAAGGCTGTAAAAAAGATCCACATGGAGTCTGGGAGGATTGGATGAGAATGATTCTGGTTGGAATCCAACCCCTAGCAGGGGACACAGGAGAGAAGAAGGAATATCACAGGCTCAGGGATCCCCCACTTCACCCCCGAAGAGTAAGGGGTTTGAGATACATATTGCTTAACCCAGTCCTGGTGTCCAACACCAAGAAGGTGAGCCCCCTTAATTGGAAAACCAGTGGGGCTTACCTGAGGGCCGTAGAAAACTGAGACTCTGCTTTTAAGGAGCAAGCACATAGACTTTCTCACTTCTGGTCACAGAGGAGACATCAGATTCAAAAGCGCCTGAGGCTCTGGGCCACTGGCCAGGACCACCACAGCACAGCCCCCAGCCCACACCAGGTTTCTGTTCCAACCCCTCTTTCTCTGGCACTGCTCCCCACAAAGACAGAGCCCGTCACTGCCAACAAGAGTGTGCACAAGCATAGGGAATGTTGGCTCAGACCCCAGCCTCTGGCTGCGGTGTGCACACACACTTGGAAGGGAGAAATATCAGCTACGAGGTGGAAGCCACAACCTCCAGAGCAGGTGTCCTTGTGCATTCTCAGGAGTAAGTGAGGCTCCCTCCAGGGCACATGCCTGAGCACACATCCTGGTGCACACTTGGGAGGGAATGAGGCCAGTTCAGTGGTGTGGCACTGTAATAACCTTTAATCAAGGTACACACACTGGTGAAAGGCTTCCCAGGTGGTGCTAATAGTAAAGAATCCTCCTGCAGATGCAGGAGACATAAGAGATGCAGATTCGATCCCTGGTGGGAAGATCCCCTGGAGTTATACATGGTAATCTACTCCAGTACCCTTGCCTGGAGAATCCCATGGACAGAGAAGCCTGACAGGCTACAGTCCATGGGGTCCCAGAGAGTCAGACATGACTGAGCATGCACACACACTGGGGAAAAAGTGAAATCAACCCAGAAAGGTAGACACAAGCCCTCAGAACCTGGCCATATCCTGAACCAAGGCAGAGACTTCCATCACACCCAGGAGAAACCCAACTCCCTCGGGGCTTCTGCTCCAGCCCATGCCCCCACCTCCCAGTTGGGCAGTGATGGACATTAGGCACAGGAGAAATCCTATTAACTAGCTCTGGTTCTGCTCCTTCTGACTCCAGCCCTACCTCTCACCAAGGCGGTTAATGCCTGCACACCCTGGAAGAAGACCCGGCCCATGCTCACTTCAGGCCCAGCTCTCCCAGCAAAGGCTCTGGGAGCGATGCTCCGACTCAAGGACATGCCTTCGAGGTAACTGTTTCACCTAATTTCACAAAGACAGAGAAAGATAAATTAAGAGGACCAAGACCGATGTTTCAAACAAAAGAACCAGGATAAAAAAAAACCTGGAAAAAAATAATGAAATCTAATGTACCTGATATAGAGTCCAAAGCAGTAGTAATAAGAATGCTAACTGAACTGCAGGAAAGAACAGATGGATACAATGAGAGTTTTAATGAAAACCTAAAAATATAAAAAAGAACAAGCCAGAGCTAAATAATGCAATCATTGGAATGAAAAATATACTAGAGGGACGATAAGGCCAGTATATCCCCTAGTTATTCTCATATGTCCTCTGCAATAAAATGGGTTTATCAATCCAAGACAATATTGTGTGGGACATCTGTTGATAAATCAGGTATTCTGCATGTACTCCTTTGCAGGAAAATCCAACTCATTTCCAGAGCAGATACTGATTCCAGTAAAGCCATTCTTTGCCTTCCCTTTCACTTGTAAATGAAAGGAATCTGGTTTGATTGATTGGTCTCTGGGTAAGGTGTGCCAGACAAAATGACACCTCAATTTAAATTTCAAATAAAGTGAATGATTTTGGGTAGAAGTATGTCCCAAAATGCTTATACTAAAAAGTAACATTGTTTATCTGAAACTCAAATTTAACTGGGCATCCTGTAATTTTATTTGCTATGTCTGGCAACCCTACTCCAGGTGGCTATCTGATCCACCCAAAGAATGCTGCCAGATGAATTCAATATATACCTGCTGTTGGCCAGTAGGACACTTAGCAGTGCCTGTAACTACATCAACCTTGGTGTCAGGAAGCCCATATAGTTAAGCACATGAACAGCCATTATTCCTACCATCATGGCCACTGTCTTCTTTGCTCATCGTGATACAAGAGTGAATAAAGAGAGATGTATGACTTCCACAGAATGAGCCATCCTGCACATTTGTTCTTTGAGAGTATTCTCTAACATGAAACGTGGAGATTCAGGCACTTTCATGCCAATCCAATTAGCCCAATGTCAGGCTGTTTTTCTCGAATTCCTTGACCAGCTGGACAAACAACTTGCCATTTCCCAGGATTGTAGCATATGTTGATAACTTCAGTCAATTATCTCTCCAAACAAAGTGAATGACCAACTGTTTGTTTGCATCTCTAATACAAAGATTTTAATTTATACTCTCCTACAGTACTAGCCTTGACAGGAACTCAGTGGTTCATTCCAGGCTGTCACCAGTCCTGAGTTTTTCCCCTGTATGAGTTGGTTATAGAGGAACCCTTAAAAAGCCATAGTGTGGGCTGATAAAGAAGGGGTAGTCCAATAGACGAGGGGAACACGCAGGTCTGGCCCAGCTATTTATGTGATTTGTTAATATCTTCTCATTCTACACCAGATCCCACGTATGGCATTTTCATCAGACAGTAGATTGCCACTGCCTTGCCTAATCACATGATTTGGTGCACCTGATAATACACAGCTCGCGATGGGTAGTTCTGGTTGCATAAACAATGGGCATCCTCCAGTCAGACCCTCAGTCTCTACTAGGATCAAGCACACCAGGAACAGTGTTTTCAACACAGAGTACTTCTTTCCTGCGGAAGGCATGAACTTGCCCCAGAATTTTCCTATAGGCATTTTCCAGAGATGTCTCATGACATTTTTATGCATAGTGGATACTTTGAGCTTCAGTGCCATTACATCTGCTGGGTAATAAAAATTGAACAGCAGGACAACCTGCATCTACTGTAGAAATCTTTTGATTCAGCCCCTACTCTAATCTGTTAACTTTGAGACTCACTTAAGAATAGGTCAGAGTAGCAATCTCAAATATGGCACAGGCTGACCACAACACTCCAAGAGGTCCAAAAGGTGATTTAACAACTTGCCCTTTACCCGAGAGAGGGTGTCCCACTGGGCCCATGAGACTGGCATAAATACTATGAATGAGCATATATTAGTTTACCACTGTTGTGTAACATATTACCACAAGCTTGGTGGCTTGAAACACATGTTTTTATTATCTGCAGTTTCTATGGTTCAAGAGTCCAGGCATGGCTTTACTGGGTTCTCTCCTCAAGGTTCTTTCCAGGCTGCAATCCAGGTGTGACTAACTGAGGTCTCCTTAAAGGCTTGATGGAAAAGTCCACTCCCAACCTCCCTCAGTGGGTTGCTAGAATTCCTCTTCATATAGCTTTACGGCTGAGTCCTCCTTTTCTTACTAACTATCAGCTAGAGGCCATGTTTAAGTCCCAAGGCTGTTCATAGTTCTATGACAAATGGAAAGTGCTCACAATATGGCCATTTGCCTCTAGCAGGAAAATCTCTCTGTCTTCAGGAAGGGTTTAGTTCCTCTATTACAGACTTTCACCTAATTAAGTCTGGCCCAGCTAGGATAAACTCCTTTTTCACTAACTCAAAAGCAACTGATCTGGGACACAATTACAACTGAAAAGCCCATCACTTTTATCATACAACGTAACTTAATCACAGGAGTGAAGTTCCATCATATTCACTATGTCCTGTAATCATTAGAAAAAGGTGTATCTGTGTGTTGTGTACAAAATGTCTAATACACTAAAGGGAACATGACTTATTTCACTTGTGAATTTTTTTTAAAGTTTGAAGTGACTGAAATATGACTGAAACTGATGTTTGCATGTTTTAAGAATTTTTCAAATGTCTATTTTAATCATTTGCAGAATTTAAATATTTAGAGGTTTTTCTGCTTGACAGATTTAAAATCTTAGAATGTTCAACATTAAACAACAGAATAGTAGTAGTAAATAACCCCTCTCCACACAGGAAAAGGATAGTGGATAATTAAAACTTGTTACTGGAGCATTAAAAATCTTGGCAATTTAATTATCCACTAATTTTTTAAATTTTAATGCCCCTTTTTAATTCATGGGAGTTCATTTTTTTGTGATATTTGCCTCAAATCTTTTATTTTTTCCAGTTTTATTAAAATATAACTGGCATTTATCACTGTATGATTTTTAGGTGTACAACATAAAGGTTTGCATCCTGGGCATTCTTTACATATCTTTTACAAATGTGCCCCCCACCCCCATCATCTCTAGTTCTTTCACTGTGGTTTCTATTTCTCTGGCTTCCCTGATGACTCAGACGGTAAAGAATCTGCCTACAATGAAAGAGACCCAGGTTCAATCTCTGGGGTTCCCTGAAGAAGAGAACACCTGCTGCTGCTGCTAAGTCGCTTCAGTCGTGTCCAACTCTGTGCGACCCCATAGACGGCAGCCCACCAGGCTCCGCCGTCCCTGGGATTCTCCAGGCAACAATACTGGAGTGGGTTGCCATTTCCTTCTCCAATGCATGAAAGGGAAAAGTGAAAGTGAAGTCGCTCAGTCGTGTCCGACTCTTAGCGACCCCATGGACTGTAGCCTACCGGCTCCTCCGTCCATGGGATTTTCCAGGCAAGAGTACTGGAGTGGGATGCCATTGCCTTCTCCGAGAGAACAGCTACCACTCCAGTATTCTTGCCTAGAGAATTTCATGGACAGAGGAGCCTGGCGGGCTACAGTCCATGGGATCGCAAAGAGTCAGACACAACTGAGCGACTAACACACACCAACTATGCGTAACTGTGAAGGTATTTTGTAAATGTGATTCTAAGTTTATAGTAAGTTGACTTTAAGTAAGGAAGATTACTTGAGATCATCTGGGTGGGCCTGATCCAATTGTTGAAAAGCTTTAAGAATAGAACTGAGACATCCTTGAAGAAGAAATTTCACCTGTGAACTATAGATTCAGTTCATGCCTAAGAGTTTCCATGCTTTTCCCTTCCAGAAAACCTGACTTGCCATCTGAGTCACCAGGGAAACTCCAGGAACAGAAACCACAATGAAAGAACTAGAGATGATGGGGCGGGGTGGGGGTGGGGGAACCCACATTTATAAAAGATATGTAAATAACTCCCAGGATATAAACCTTTATGCTGTACACCTAAAAGTCATACAGTGATATATGCCAATCATATTTCAATAAAACTGAAAAAAAGATCTGGAGGAAATATCACCAAAAAATGAACTCCCAGGAATTAAAAAGGGGTGTTAAAATTTTAAAAAGTAGTGAATAATTAAATTGCCAAGATTTTAATGCTTCAGTGGCAAGTTTTAATTATACAGTACGTCCCTGTTGATTATCTATCACAATCACATAAGCTGACTGCTTGCCAAAAATGTCCTTATGTTTATCTCTTACTAGTTATGCTTCTTTAGTTCACTTTTGATTAATATATATGACACTTTGTACTAGATTTTATTTTATATATATACAAGTAACGTACATACAAGCATTGAAACTTGTGTTTACTTCCTTATGCAAAATAGGCTGAGACAGATTTTAAGACCCTAGAGAATCTTAGTAGAAAAACAGTCTATAAAAAAAGATGTTTTCACATACAAGGAAACAACTACATGTTTTCTGGGAATGTGGATGATCAGTGTGGGTAGTACTCAAGAGCTGGGGCTGCAAAAAGACAGGGCTCTATGCGCTCAATTACAGCCTCATTTTCCACCATGTCTCAGTTCCCCAGGGAACAGTCCTTTCAAAGACTAAATCAGCACAGTCTTAATTATGCACAACATTCTCTTTACTTCTCCAACCCCCAACTTATGGAAGAAACAGCGTGCTGGTAGAAAGATACAAAAAGGACTGGAAAGTAACAAGGGCTTGGAATATGAAGCAGGAGACAGAAATGCAACTCAATCTTTATGGCCTAGGAAAGAAACTCAGCAGGTACCATGACTACAAATTCCAAAGAGATCTTCAAGTAACCATATCCATGAAATAAGGACTTCCTTACCACGAGAGAAAATGCTACGGTAAGGCAAAACTGCCTGAAGTTTTGGAATGAACAGTTCCAAACAACAACAACAAAAGTACTCTTAAAGGTAAGAAATTAGAGAACATAAGTCACACATTACTTAAAATGCTCACAGAAATGGAGAGATGAGCTGTCGGCTAATTTAGTGAATAAGTATAAATGCTATAAATATTTTGATTGAAGTTATGTATAATTATAATAAACACGCAAACAAAGTGAAACAAAAACTCTTGATAGATTTCATTTTCAACTGTTTACTCAAAACTAATGATAAATTTCCACATGTAACAATGAGAGAGACTAGCTCAAAAATTATACCCTAGAAAGCTATGGCACTGTCATTTCTGGTGTGGTCCTTCCAGTGGCAGCAGTAGTGATACCCAGAAACCTATTAGAAATGAAGCCTCTCAAAACAGAACCCTCCTATGCTGTTTGTGGGTATGTAAATTGGTACATCCACAATGGAGAAGCGTATGGAGGTTCCTCAGAAAACTAAAAATAGAACTACCATCATTTCAGTTCAGTCGCTCAGTTGTGTCCAACTCTTTGTTACCCCATGGCCTGCAGCGCGCCAGGCCTCCCTGTCCATCACCAACTCCCAGAGTTTACTCAAACTCATGCCCAATGAACTGGTGATGCCATTCAACCATCTCATTGTCTGTTGTCCCCTTCTCCTCCTACCCTCAATCTTTCCCAGCATCAGGGTCTTTCCAATGAGCCAGTTCTTTGCATCAGGTGGCAAAAATATTCAGCTTCAGCATCAGTCATCCCAGTGAATACTCAGAACTGATTTCCTTTAGGATGGACTGGTTGGATCTCCTTGCTGTCCAAAGGAATCTCAAGAGTCTTTTTCAACACCACAGTTCAAAACCATCAACTCTTTGGCGCTCAGCTTTCTTTATAGTCCAACTCTCACACCCATACCTGACTACTGGAAAAATCATAGCTTTGACTAGATGGACATTTGTTGGCAAAGTAATGTCTCTGCTTTTTAATATGCTGTCTAGGTTGGTCATAACTTTTCTTACAAGGATCAAGCGTCTTTTAATTTCATGGCTGCAGTCACCATCTACAGTGATTTTGGAGCCCCAAAATTTAAAGCCTACTTCTACTTTATTGATTATGCCAAAGTCTTTGGCTGTGTGGATCACAACAAACTTTGGAAAATTCTTTAAGAGATGGGAATACCAGACCACCTGACCTGCCTCCTGAGAAATCTGTATGCAGGTCAGGAAGCAACAGTTAGAACTGGACATGGAACAACAGACTGGTTTCAAATCAGGAAAGGAGTATGTCAAGGCTGTATAATGTCACCCTGCTTATTTAACTTACATGCAGAGTACATCATGAGAAATGCTGGGCTGGGTGAAGCACAATCTGGAAACAAGATTGCCAGGAGAAATATCAATAACCTCAAATATGCAGATGATACCACCCTTATGGCAGAAAGCAAAGAACTAAAGAGCCTCTTGATGAAAGAACTACCATATGATCCATTAATCCCACTCCTGGGCATATAGCCAGAGAAAACCATAATTCAAAAAGACACATGTGCCCCAATGTTCACAGCAGTGCTTTTTACAATAGTCAAGATATGGATCTATTTACAATAGCCAAGACAAAGGTCCATCTACTCCAACCTATGGTTTTTCCAATAGTCATGTATGGATGTGACAGTTGGACCATAAAGAAAGCTGAGCACCAAAGAATTGATGCCTTTGAACTGTGATGTTAGAGAAGTCTCTTGAAAGTCCCTTGGACTGCAAGGAGATCCAACCAGTCCATCCTAAAGGAAATCAGTTCTGAATATTCATTGGGAGGACTGATGCTGAAGCTGAAACTCCAATACTTTTGCCACCTGATGCAAAGAACTGACTCATCGGAACGACCCTGATGCTGGGAAAGATTGAAGGCAGGAGAAGACGGGAATGACAGTGGAAGAGATGGTTGGATGACATCACTGACTTGATGGACATGAGTTTGAGCAAGCTTCGGGATTTGGTGATGGATAGGGAAACCTGGCATGCTGCAGTCCCTGGGGTTGCAAAGAGTCGGACATGACTGACTCAACTGAACTGAAGACACTGAATGTCTATTGACAGCAGAATGGATATAGACAATGTGGCACATATATTCAATGGGATATTATTCACCCGTAAAAAAGAATGAAGTATGCCACTTGTGGCAACATGGATGGATCTAGAGATTATCATACTAAGTGAAGTACTCAAAGAAAAACAAATACCTTATGATATCCCTTACATGTGGAATCTAAAAAATATATACAAAATGAACTTATTTACAAAATAGGAAAAGACTCATAGATTTTGAGTCTGTGAGTCAAAGTCTAACTCACAAACTTATGGTTACCAAAGGGGAAAAGTAGCAGGAGGGGATAAATTAGGAGTAAGGGATTAATATACACAGTATTATACATAAAATAAATAATCAACAGGGATCTACTGTATAGCACAGGGAACTCTATTCAATATTCTCTAATAACCTGTATGGGAAAAATCTGAAAAAGAATATATGTATATGTGTAACTGAAATCCTTTGCTGTACACCTAAAGCTAACCCAATGTTGCAACATCAACTATACTCCAATATAAAATAAAAATTACATTTTTTAAATTTAAAAATATAAAAGAAATGAAGATTCTCAGACCCCATCTCAGATATACTCATTAGATTCATATTTCAACAAGATTCCTTGCTGATAACACGCACACATTAAGGCTTGAAAACAGCTAAAAGGAAACAGTAACGCTCATATGCCTTTGCAGCCTTGAAGAAACTTAGAAGATATAAAGTAAGAAATTTCTCTAGTAGAAGATCATTTAATTACCTTTTTGCCAAAATGATTTAGGAAATGTCTTCCTGATCAGTGATGATATTAATGGCAGTGTTTGTTAGTGTGATTTCATTATCATATTTTGTGCAATATTAGTAAATTTAGGATCTGTCATTGACTAACTCTGCTTTTTACTAATCATCTAATTTTTAATTTTACACTCTGCCAGTAGACACATATGGTCAACAGTTGTCAAAAATAGTTATTTGACTAGGAGAAATACATGTTTTAATAAGTCAGGGTCTCTGAAGCTATGTCACTGAATGGTTTTCCTTTACATGACCTAGTAGGGATTTGGCAGAAGAGAACTGAACCACGTAAGTATGGGCCCTGCAAGAAGAGACTGGGTGATTTGATGAGAAGCCCCTCAGCTTTACTAAGTCATTTCTTACCAGCCAGGTCAACTTGCTTCATCAATTCACTTTTGTGAGTTTCAGTTGACTTATTTGTAATAGAGAAATACTGTTTCCCCTTGTAGACGAGAAACTAATAAAACGATGCACATGCAAGGATTTTATGAATCCCCATGGACAGAGGAGCCTAGCAGGCTGCAGTCCATGGGGTCGCAGAAAGTCAGACAGGACTGAGCAACTAAGCACCCACGAGATCACGCATAGATAGGTGGTTAACCTGCATCTCAGCGGAAGATTGGCAGTCTGTGGTCACCTATAACCTACCAAGCTCTGATTCAGACAATCGATTTCATCACAGAGTTCTGTAATCCTCAATTCCTCAAAGATTAAGAAGATTTCAAGTTAAATTCTGTTTTAGGAATCTAATGCAGGTTTATCTTGAGTAGAATGTGAATCTTTAGCACCAGTGTCTGGCTTTCCCTTTGACAAAGGAAGGAGTAGTCTTTGTACTTCAGATATCATTGAGGTCTAGGTACTTGATTTCATCAAATATTATGTTCCCAGAAAACAGCTAGCCAAGGGGACTAATGTAAATATATCTAAAATCATTTTTCAAATTTTATTTTAAACTGGAGGATAATAAAGATGGTACTGACGGAACCTATCTACAGGGTGGCAAGGAACATGCAGACATAGAGAACAGACTTTGGACGCAGTAGGGGAGAGAGAGGATGGGATGATTTGAGAGAATAGCATTAAAACATATACATTACCATACGTAAAATAGATGGCCAGTGGGTATTTGCTGTATGACACAGGGAACCAAAAGCCACTGCTCTCTGACAACCTGGAGGGAAGGGGAGGGGGAAGAAGGTGGAAGGGAGGTTTAAGAGGAGACATGTGTATAGCTAAGGCTGATTTATGTTGATATATGGCAGAAATCATCACAATATGGTAAAAACCAAGTTTGCAACCTAGCGTTTCAATTGTCTATTTTATTTGTGCCACAACAGTGCGTTTTTAAAAATTATGGCCAACCTCTAATAATAGATTATTCACATAAAAATCTGAATTTATTCTTGAATCCATACCGAAAAATCAGATCAACAATCCTAAATCTAGTTGCCAATATAGTGGACAATACTCTACTATAAATGGACGTGTATCTGGGCCCCAGGTACCACAATACCCATTCTCAGGCTCCACTCATTCATTTGCTATAGCTATAGCCATTTGACTTAATGAGTTCTGACCCTTCTTTGACTGCCCAGGTTTCTCTAAGTTGCTCCCAAGTGATGGGGAGTATCTGTAGCAAGGTCAGGCTGTTCTCCTCTGAAGCTTCCCTGTCTGGCTCACTGAGATGTAAGTACTCCATGATGGAGGCCAGGAGACTGAATCTCTGAGCATGAAAGTATGAAGGGCCCCTGAGCTGTGCTTGGACATTCACTCAGCTCACAAGGCATCATGTTCTATCACTTGGATGCGTGTGGATATCCTCAGGAATATCTGAAGCACTAAATATACTTCTCTTTCTTGTGTATTTGTTGCTTTCCCTGAGCTCTTTCTTCTTTGCCCAGGTGGACAGACTGTTCTCTGATGCACATTGCTCCTCCCGGTTCAGAATTAAAGCCATTTAGGAACAAACTTGAAGCAGGTATATCCAGGGAAATGGTGGTGACTCAGCCAAGGGATTAGGACCTGTGACTCATGCTGTCAGACGTTTTTCATGGCAACACATCTCTGACAGGACAGACGTGACCACAGTCACCCATATTACTTATCAGCAATCATCATCAGAAGGGTTTAAAACTGCATCAGATACAAAATGATTTCTGCTCTGCCTCTTCATCTGCTTTTACTCCTTCAGGTCTACTGCACAAAGCAAAATCAGACAGCCATCTTTTAGTTGACCAACAAAAATTCTGACATGAAAACTAAAATATACCACAAAGAGAGAACAGATTATTATGAAGTTAATCACACAGATTCAGTGGGAAAAAAAAAAAAGTGCCTGAGATGGGGTATTTACACACCTTCTCACAGATTTAATAAATGTCACTGGAGTCCAGATAACTGTATGGGGATTTATTCTCAATGTAATTAAAGTCTATGAGCTGTTATCAGAGTTGACAATAACAACACCTCAGATTGGTTCCAGTTGCTAAAATGCTGATGGGAACACATGGCTGCATTTGACTCTTTGGGTCCACACAGAAGGGCTTATGAGGAATACATTCTGGATTAGCCCCAAGCTCCATGGATGTATGCAGGAGTTGGAATGTGATGGGGGGACGTGTGATCTGTGCCAACTACTATCACATTGATTGTCTTATGATTGCTAGCAAGACTCTATATAAATACTTATAGGCTCCAAATGAAATCAATAGTGCCTATAGAGGGCAGTGCTGCAAGTATGTCCCAGTCATTACAGCTTTGTGATGTCTAGCCCTACACAGGCACTGAGGACACATGGACCTTGTCTTCTAAGATCGGGGCAATACAGTATGAGGAAACAGAGATTCAACACTCTCTTAGCCCTAGAGTCCTTACCATTAGCATCTATGGTTCATGAAAGCAGGAACTGTTGCACTCTCAAAACTTACACAGTGCCTGACTTATAGCAAATGCTTTGTAACTACGTATTGGTTGAATGAATGAATAATAGATGAGTGAATGAATAAATGAATGACTTTAAAACTACATGCTACCAAGATAGATGAGGAAGCTTTTTACTTAGGAGGAAAGGGTGAAACCCAAAGGAATGAACAATTGACAGGCCCTGTGACACCGACACCCTTTACTCCAAGGTTCAAGAGGCTGTCCTGGACCACACCCTCACTTTCGGCCTTGTGTAGCATCATCTATCCTCTTTCCTTTTGTTCATTGACTTGGATTGCAGCACCATGATCCTCATCCGCTGATGAAATTATGAATTCAAAGAAAGGAAAAGCACATTCTGTTTTGAAAAAACATGAAATTCTTAAGAGTTAGACTCACAGTGAGTCTAATATTCAAAGCTCTAAAAATCTACAAAAGGGGCAATATTAATTAGTTTATCTCTCTCTGCAGTATGCCAGAAGTTTTCTCCATGCTGTTTTAAATTTCATACTCATCCAGGTGCATTACTAAAGAGAAAATCTCTTAAATGGATTTTGATACATGTAGATAGGTTAGCCATCCTGATCTGCCTGCCTTTGGCAGAAGGTATCCAACTTTTCTGTATCTGGAAACAGTCAAACTCTGGTACAACTGAGTTGTACCAGATTATTTCTCAAATATGGTTTTGCACCAAAATAGTACCCTGATGAAGTAATTCAGGTGAGTGACATATGACCATTAGAATCATCACTCTGGCCATCAAAATACAACCCACCCAGATTAACTGATTCACCTTTACCTTCTCCCAAATGACTGGCCTAACAGTTCAAACAAAGCACAATGAACCACAATGGTTTGGGATGTTTGTGTTCCTGATGCTATATGGTTATTAACCCAAATCCTTTAACTGAATTCCTCTAACATGGTTTAGGAATCAGCTGTTCGGAATACAGGTTTTTTTCTCTCATCTTATTTTCTTTTTAATACTGCAAACTAAATTCAAAAAAATGTTTTCAACTTTCAAACATAACACTAACACAAAAATAAGCTTTGCATCTCTTCTTCAAAGTAAACATCTGTTAATTACTCTGGTGCTAGAGCTGAAAAAACTCAGATTGTGTGAAGATTGTATAGTTTAATAAAATAGGACAGAAAAACAGCCAACGTGGTGGCACCATTAGACTAATTGTTTTCTGTAGATACATGGAATATGTGAATAGTAATGTTTCCCTTCTTAACTTGCTGACTTGAAAGCACAATCAAATAGTATATTTCTCATTAATCCAGGGCCGAGTCCACATAGGCACATGTGCAGAGTTCTGATAAGGTGAAGAAAGATGTGTTTCCATGTCAACAATTTAAAGGTTGGAACTATTTTGAGTTGTTAATATAAACTTTGATATTAGCTCATTGACTTTGATGGTTTTGCAAAGAATAAACTCTAACACAGTTATAATAACTGCTGAAATGCATTAAATCTCTAGAGAAGGTAGAAAAATGTGTGTGCATGACAGGTTTGTCAATCATCTTTTGCTCTGATTATGTGACATCACCATGTGATTTTGTTAAAATAGAAAATGACAGTATAGTATTTCATAATGGACACATACTAAAATATTCTAAGACTTCTTATATGGTCCTCCTGTGTCTTCATGTAATGACCAAAAAAAAAAAAAAAAACAGCTACATCTTGAAGCATCATACCATCTCATCAGCTTATTAGTACTCAAAAATTACATCTTTATCATAGCTACAGGCAAGAATATTCTTGGCAGTAATTAAAGAGTCATGATTCCATCCCTGGATATTATCCCAATCAGCTCTTCTGTTTTTCTTCTCGGGGACTCCCTTACTCAGAGACAAAAGGACAATGATCTCATGTCAGGACTCTTGAAATATCAAGAGGAAGAGCCAAAAACAAAAGCAGAAGAGATAGTTTGTCAATGATTATGAAAAACCTAATTAATGTCACTCTCAGGGATTTATAGAGCATATATAGAGCTCAAGGCATGTAAGTGGAAAGAGAGGCCAGAGGAAAAGAGATTCAGGGCAAAACTAAGAGCAGAGTTAAGGGTCAAGTCAGTAAAGATTTAACTAGGAAGGGAAAGTGGAGGAAGATTTGGGGAAGAAGGCATCAATGATGCAGGAAAGATTTAATGTATAGACTAATTGTTCCCCAAATTCTCATTTCAATCTTCCAAGAATAATGAGTATTATATTACCCTTGTTCATGTCTGATATTCACAAATAGTGGTTATAAGAATGTGCCTTGACGTTCTCTGAGTCCCCAGGAACTGTCTTCTGAAAATCCCACCTGCCCTGGGATTTTCCAATCCCTCCTTCCGTGGGATCTTCCAGTCTCAAGTCAACAATTACGTTTGGCAGGAGATTCAGGCAGACAAGTTCCTGGGAGACACAGGACTCCTAAGAGGCAACCTTGGCTCCACAACTTCTGATGCCCCTGACAAACTTTCCTCAGAATTGCATGATGGTCTAAGACTCTTCCACCCAGCATTCCATTCTTCTTTCCTTCACTGAAGTCAGACCTCCACTGTGGTCTGATGATTCCACCAGCCTGTCCCCACTCCACCTCCATCTTCTCTGAGAAGCATTCCCTTAAGAAGTCTTCTATGTATTTATTCCATTTGGGCATCTACTTCTTGAAAGACCAACATTCACCCACCCTTCCAACCATATTCTGTATTCCCAAAGATTTTCTGCTCAGACACTCAGTCGTGTCTAACTCTTTGTGATCCCATGGAACGTAGCCTGCCAGGCTTCCCGGTCCATGGGATTTCCCAGGCAAGAATACCGGAGTGGGTCGTCATTTTCTTCGCAAAATGAAGCTTTTAGGATAAGCAATCAACACTTGTTCAATATCACCTATATGCCAAGTAATTTATAGATATTATATAATTTAAATTAATTTACACATAACTTCTGCTAGAGAGTATTGTCCTGCATTTAATACTTGAAAAAGCTATACTCAAAGAGCTTAGGAATTAGACTAAATTGTATGAAAGTGCCACTTTTGTAAGTCAGAAAAGTTCAAATGCTGGCAGTTTCATGAGGTTTAAGCCATATAATCTGCCAAGGTTCACAGCCACTAAGTGAAAAAGTAAAATTTGAATCATTTCTGTCTGCTTCTAAAACTCAAGTTCCTTTCACTCTACCATGTTTCATAGTACTCAAAGAAGAGGGAATATATGTGTAAATCTCCCCCATGAGATTATTCCATGTCATATTTGTCATTATATATATTGAAGGTATCAGTTCAGTCACTCAGTCGTGTCTGACTCTTTGCGAAACCATGGACTGTAGCACACCAGGCTTCCCTGTCCATCATCAACTCCCAGAGCTTTCTCAAACTCATGTCCGTCGAGTTGGCGATGCCATCCAACCATCTCATCCTCTGTCGTCCCCTTCACCTCCTGCCTTCAATCTTTCTCAACATCAGGGTCTTTTCCAGTGAGTCAGTTCTTCATATCAGGTGACAAAAGTATCGGAGTTTCAGGTTCAGCATCAATCCTTCCAATGAGTATTCAGGATTGACTTCCTTTAGGATCGACTGGTTTGATCTTGCAGTCCAAGGGACTCTCAAGAGTCTTCTCCAACACCACAGTTCAAAAGCATCAATTTTTTGGCACTCAACTTATTGAAGGTATCAGAGAACATCAAATATACTAGGGACATGAACATCCTAGTTCTAAGTCTTTCCTCAATGGTCCTAACAATAAGAGTTGCAAAACAATGCAATTAATACATATGTGCACCGAAAAAGCCTAGAAGTCACTGGTGGTAGGGATTTGGGAATTTTTGTTATTGTTTTTGTTCATCTATAGTTTATCTTTTCCACAGTGAGCCTATATTTCTTGTAAAATAAACAGTTATCAGAATAAAACATAAAACTGTATTGCTATCAAATCATTCTCCAAACACATCCATAATCCCAGCACCCTTAAGCACAGACTCTAGGCAGCAAATAGACTAGTGGAGATGAGGGGAAAAAAATACATCCTCAGGAAGTCCTTCCTGCTATGCCTCCAATGTCTTCTGGTCATGGACCCTTTTGGCTGCACTCATCTGGGCTCGTCCTGAGGACCTTGTTCTGTGCCTGGCAGAGACAGTGCATCTCAGTGAGAACAGGTCAGGAGAAGGCAGGCCACCGAGTCACACAGAGCTCTGGGCTGTGATTTGCACAGCTCCCTTTGGAGAACAGGAAACACGAGCTTTACAAAGATTCCCGGATGAACTCCTAACCCTGTTCTGCACCAAATGGAGCCTACTTACTACCCTTTGACCATTTCCAAAGACAGAATTCCAGTTTTGCTCACAGCTGTTTGTTAACATTAGGTTAAAAAAGCAGACATTTCTGTGATGACAGCCATGCAATAGAGCCACAATGGGTAAATATTGACTCGAGTAAAGCCTAAACCAATATTTTATCTTAGGTAATAAATCTTGATAGTCAGAAAACCCAGATTCTGTTTCCTGCTGTAAACATTATTAATTTTAGAGAGCGATAATAATCCCTTTATCCTGACCTTGAAATTTAATTGGAGAAAAGTTTAAATTTAAGATCAATTATTCTAAAAGAAGGAAAAGGCATTTTAGCAATAAAACCATTTGTCATTTTCTTCTATTTCCATGCAGCTCTGTACATTACTGTGGGGCAGCACAATGGATTAGAAAAATGTGCCCTTGTCTATGATCTGTCATTAGACTTGGTGCTGCATGATGGCAAAACCCATGAACACTCCATTAAATAACACCTCTTGCCCTTAACTGAATCTTTGATACCTAATCCACACCTGGAAAAAGCTGGCTTAAAGCTCAACATTCAAAAAACAAAGATTATGGTATCCAGTCCCATCACTTCATGGCAAATAGATGGGGAAACAATGGAAAGAGTGATGAAATTTATTTTGGGGGGCTCCAAAATCACTTCAGATGGTAACTGAGGCCATGAAATTAAAAGACGCTTGCTCCCTGAAAGAAAAGCTGTGAACAACCTAGACAGCATATTCAAAAGCAGAGACATTACTTTGCCAACAAAGGTCCATCTAGTCAAAGCTATGGTTTTTCCAGTAGTCACGTATGGATGTGAGAGTGGGACCATAAAGAAAGCTGAGTGCCAAAGAATGCTTTTGAACTGTGGTGTTGGAGAAGACTCTTGAGAGTCCCTTGGACTGTAAGAAGATCAAGACTTAAAGAAATCAATCCTGAATATTCATTAGAAGGATTGAGGCTGAAACTCCAATACTCTGGCCACCTGATGCAAAGAATCTATCCATAAGAAAAAGCCCCAATTCTGGGAATGATTGCAGGTAGGAGGAGAAGGGGATGACAGAGGGTAGAATGGTTGGATGGCATCACTGACTCAGTGGACATCAGTTTGAGCAAGCTCGAGGAGGTGGTCAAGGACAGGAAAGCGGGGTGTGCATCCATGGGAGTTGGATACAACTAAACAACTGAACAATAACAATAGCAATCCACACCTAACAGATACATACTAAATGGGGGGGAGAAAAGGGTGAATATGTAATCAAGCATTACAGGTTATGAAGAACTTTTCTGATAGCTTAACTCATTCAATTCCTATGGGAAATGGTGGAGAAAGGTGCAAGTAACAAAATATCTACTAAATTCAGTTATATCTTACAACATGCTAATGGCAAATGATTGACTGCCCTATTAATTTCATTGTAGCTTAAGGAAAGCACTTCATTTCCCTAATATTCAAAGAACACAAATACTATCACTATGTAATGTGTTGTATTGGTCACTCAGTCATATCTGACTCTTTGCAACCCCATGGACTACAGCCCGTTAGGCTCCGCTCTCCATGGAATTCTCCAAGCAAGAAAACTGGAGTGGGTAGCCATTCATTTCTCCAGGGGATTTTCCAAACCCAGGGATCAAATTCATGTCTCCCATATTACACGAAGATTTTCCTTACCATCGGAGCCACCAGGGAAGCTCATCAAATAACCTTCTAAAAGTCTCCTATATTCTCTTTAGGAACTCTATTTTTTTTTTAATATTAGATGACTTTACAAACTTCAAACATTCTCTCATTTTCCACCCCAGAAGGATATCTATTGAGTATGTTTCTATGTTGGATAATTTACACATATTACTTTATAACATCCTTCTAATAATTCTATAAAATATGGACCATCACAGTCTTTTTCCAGATAAGGAACCTGAGGCCACAGAACAGGTATGTGCTACTCCCAAGGTCACAGAGCTGGCGTTATCACCAGCATTTAGCCCCAGACCATCTGGTTCCAGAGTCCTTAAGTTTATGTGCTTAGCCATTACGTTACATTAAAATTTTCCTTTGGGTCTGCCTTTTCATTCTGTCTATGGTGTATACACAAATAGATGGCAATAATAACCATGCCAAAGAAATGCAAATACATACCATAATACTTGTAAAAGTTTCCTCTAAACCTTCGTTCTTAGAAGAAAGAGCACAGAGTGAGGCTCAAGTATTAACCTAATTATTTGGGAGCTCACATGCAATTTACTATTTATCCTGATGCTGTTACTTTTCTTAATATCTTTCTTGAAGTGTTTCTCTCTTCTTGAAGTACTTACCTCTGAAAACATGTCTAAAAATAAGGTGTGGCTTGCATGTACCAATGGCATGTTTTCTGTTGGGACATAAAGAGGGGGGAAAAAAGCAGCCCATTATAGAGGCAAGTTATTGTAAACAAGGGCTTCCTAGGTGGTGTAATGGGTAAAGAATCCACTGCCAATGAAGGAAACTCAAAAGATGCAGGTCTGATCCCTGGCTTGGGAAGATTTCTTGGAGTAGGAAATGGCAACCCACTCTAGCATTCTTGCCTGGAGAATTTCACAGAGGAGCTTGGCAGACTACACTCCATGGGGTTGCAAAGAGTCAGAAACGACTGAGCGACTGAACACATACTATAAACAAAACTCTGGGACCTAGTTCTACATCATTAAGGTAAAGCTTATTGCTCTAATAAAGAAGCCCTACCTTAACTCAGAAAGAAATACCTATCTAGCTGAGAAAGATCCGTTTTTGGAAAAGAAAGGGCAGGGTAGAGAGATTGAAAGGCTTACTTCACACAGTCAGCCAAAAATCCAAAGTCAAATCTGGCTTCCAAAGCTATCTGTGGCATTGAAACCCGATCAACAGAAAAGGGCAGGAATACAGACACACCAGCTTCTTAACCTCTTGTCTCTCCAAATCATTTCCACTCACATTTCACTGGTGAGATCTGGCCAGATGGCCCCACCTTGCTAACAGAGGGGACAAACATCTCTTGCTGTGCACTCACTTTCTGATAGTCTCTCCACCTTGTGGGAGGGAGCTTGACATCTTTGCTTAACAACTAGCCATCCCTACCACACCTTGTAACTGAAGTCTCTAGGCTGTCTCACCCTATTTTCCCTTTGGTGATTTGTGGATATTGAACCAGATGACCTGTATTCTCTCTCCCAGGTCATAGAAAAGTTCTATGACTCACCATTTTCAGGTCATACACATTTTTATTTTAGGATTTAATTTAATCTGGATTCCTGAGTATATATTCTTGGGATCATTAATGTCTCTCTTCATCATCACTGACATTAAGTGATTGAGTGCTGATGGTTCATAGCCTTTGCTTCCTCTTTAATGCCATCGTTTACTCACTGATATTTTAATAGCATGTTATTTAGAGTTCATAGCCTTCAGTGCTGGGTTGAGAGTACTCTTTTTAGAGTATGTCCATGTAGAGATTCCATCCTAAAGGAATGGGCCTTCAGTGGCTGGCATATATTATCATTCTAAGAAAAATGAGGGGCTGCCAGCTGAAACTTCAACAATGAGACTGGGTCTCACTCTAGAAAAGATAATCTATCTGGTACCTTGTATATATTTAGCCATATTTAATCCTCCCTAACAAGCAATGGCAGCCCACTCCAGTGTCCATGGAAAAGCCCATGGACAGAGAGCCTGGTGGGCGGCAGACCATGGGGTCGCTAAGAGTCAGACATGACTGAGCGACTTCACTTTCACTTTTCACTTTCATGCATTGGAAAAGGAAATGGCAGCCCACTGTAGTGTTCTTGCCTGGAGAATCCCAGGGACGGGGGAGCCTGGTGGGCTGCCGTCTATGGGGTCGCACAGATTCGGACACGACTGAAGCGACTTAGCAGCAGCAGCAGCAACAAGCCAGTAAGGTAACAGTATCAGTCTCCATTTTAGGGAGGAAAAAAAGGAGACTGCAGGAGAAAACTGGTCTGTAAGAATCAGAGCTGATACATAACCCCAGGACTCCTGGCTCTTGATGCCATCTTCTCTTATTGTACTAAGAATCCTCTTACTGTACTGAGCCTCCCTGTCTCATTCGCTTCTTTCCTGTTTTATCTCCTCTGACCTGATGAGCTTTTCCGTGATTCCTGTTGGCTGCCTGCTTTGCAGCGGCCTCTCAATAGATGGTTAATTTCCCAGCGCTTTCTGTGAGCAGATGTTCTGACGGAGCAGAGCTGTTACCCCATCCCTGGCACTATTTCCTGCAGATTACGGGATTGAACACAGTAGCCGCTGGCCATCCTTTTGATCTGAAAAGAAAAGACTTCCCCACTGGGATATTCCTCATGATGATGTAATTAGTTTTCTAGACATACCTAACAAATTTCTTTCTAATCACAAGGGATGAGCAGAGAGGAGAAAGAACCGTTCATCTTGGACCGTGTGCAACTATTGCCGTGCACATGCATCCCCCTCGTGCATGTCTTCTTTGGTGACTGTTCAAAGATTCAGAGGCAACAAGCTGCTCTTCAAAAGCAATGGGGAACTTCACATTCATAAAGGGGGCTCAGGCATGATGAAATTGCTTTTTCTAACCTGGCAAAGACATTAGAGCTGCCAGTCCTTTCAGCTCCCAACTGTCTTCAGCATTAAGAACAGGTGAAGCTCTTAATAACTTTTGGAGATTTTGTTCGATTCAAAGACACAACATGGAACATTCTATACAAACAAATCCAACTGTTCAAAATTTCCAGGCCTGTGGGTACAGCAGTAGTGTATTTTTGCCCACCATTATGTCTTAAGGTATAGTCATGGATACTGTCTTTTTAAAATCAAGTACCGCATATGGAAAAAAAAACAAAACTTTTAACATATAATTTTAATAATAAATCACACATGTTATCTGAGGCCTGCCTTTTATCATTAGTGCAAAGGCTATGAAATGTTGAAACAGACAAAGAATAGAGATCAAGGATGGCTGTGAGTGTCGGTTCTGTGGATTGCTAGTGAAAAATACTGCTGAGTAGAAGAGGGGGAGGCTGGTTAAAAACAGTCTAGCTGTTAACCTGTTGACATTTCATTTGAGACCTAAATAGCATGGAGCACCACCTTCTTTCAAAGGCGTGCTTAAAACAAACAATTCACAGGATTAGAAGCAAAACACCATCAGTTGTTTCTGTTATGAATGAAGGCAATGAGAAAGAAAACGGCCTGAAGCCCAGTTCCACATCTCTTTGCAAATAACATTTAGCCTTTAATCAGAAATAAGTACTCACTGTGTGCACAGGGCAGCTCAAGAGGGGTGAAGAGGTTGGAGAGAGAATTAAGAAGGGTTAACTGAGGAAGAAACACTGGAAGACCTTTAAAGGCGCTATTTCAACAAATAATATTTATATTCTGGGTTTTGTTCTTGAAGTTTTGAATGAGACTTCTTGCTGAGATAAATTTTTTAAAAATGAACAGTGAAATTCAGTTATATGGTCAGCTCAGCACCCGTGGGACTGTAGGATCAGGAAAAAATAATTCATAAAACCGAATGCTAAATTTTCCAGGCTACAGAAAGTCTGCCGTTTTCCTCCCCTCTCCTAGAGATACTTCATTTGGGAGGCGGTGACTAATTTATGTGTCTATTTTTCTCTTCCTAAATGACCACCATGAGTTTTTAAGCCTTCCAACAACTGTGCCTGCTACTGCCTGAAAAAAATCGTGCTGAATTTCTTCTCACGGTATTTTTTAGAATCTCCAAATAGGTAGCCTTAGGTTCTTCATTTGATAATGGAGATACAGATAAAATCAATAAGATAACATACATAAAGTCACTCAGGGGTTTGTCTGACATATGATAGAAGTTCCATATAGAGAGCATATAGATCTGGGACTGCCTTGGCGGTCCAGTGGTTACGACTTCCCATTTCCACTGCAGAGGGCACAGGTTCAAACCCTGGTTGGGAAACTAAGATCCCACATGCCACCTAGCATGGTCAAAATAAATAAGTAAATAATTTAAAAAGACACCTACATTTAGAATATATAGATATAGACAAACAAAACACAATCTTTCTTGGTTTTTTGTCAGCATACACATTCAGGGGGCTTCCCAGGTGGTGCTAGTGGTAAAGAACCTGCCTATCAATACAGGAGATATGAGAGACATGTATTCAATCCCTGTGTCAGGAAGAGCTCCTGGAAGGTGGCATGGCAACCCACTCCAGCCTTCTCCCCAGGAAAATCCCATGGACATAGGAGCCTGGCAGGCTACAGTCCATGGGGTCGCCAAAGAGTCGACACAAATGAAGGGCTTTAGCATGCATGCATACATATCACACACACCCTAAACAGTCACGGTCAGGCTAATATGGCAAGACACCAGTAAAAATCAAAGCTGGAAATGGCCTGCAAGGCAGGGCTGAAGATGTTGAAAAGGAAATGGCAGTTACGTCCTGTTTGGCTGAAAGTGCTCCATTTGTCTTTCCTCTCTTTCTTACTGCTTTTCCTTAACTCAAAGAATCCTCCATATAACATGTGCTTTGGGTCCCTCAGGGGTCTCTCTGCCTTCTATGGGACGCTTTGTTACTGTTTTATTCAATACTGCAGAATTATAGAATTTATGACCCATTTTTCGCATGGTTTAATAATTACTTCCAAATGAAAAGTTTTTTTCTTTGGGGTGATGGACCATACATTAATTTGATTAACAAAAATTGTCAATGTGAGAGGAGGCCCTTGGACTCAGCTGTCTGAGTCAGGAGACACCATTCTCCTTCCAGCTAGAGGAAGGATAGGCTGAAATGTTCACAAGGACTCCGGGGCATGGATACAGAGGTCAGCGTGTTCGATTCTGTTTAAATCATAATCCTGTTTCCAAAATAACAAGCTCAGCCAGTGAAATATCACTGCCGTAATTGCTCAGTCAGGTTTCTTCCTGACATTCAAAGAATAAATTGAATGAAAATGTATGAGATTGTTGCCACCGAATTTTCTCTGGAAAACAGACATTTTTGATTTGGATTGTCATAAAATTGTCTCAAAAAACTGGCATGTGTCCAACTTTGTGGATATATGTGGATTTAAAAAAGGAAGAAATGGTAATAAAAGAAAGGAAACAAATTAAAATTGAGTTAATGTCTGCCTTCCAGACATTTCTCTGAATGGCATCTATAATCCAATGCAAACTTTTTCCACTTCCAGAGAAATTAGTGATTTAAAAATAAGTTCTATGTGCAAATGTACTAGTCTATACCTACATAAAATAAAATGAATTATCAGGCAATATCTGAATAACTTGATCCAATAATCTCCTGTGCTGTGCTGTGTTTAGTCATTCAGTCGTGTCCGACTCTTTGCAACCCCATGGACTATAGCCTGTCAGGCTCCTCTGTCCATGGGAATTCTCCAGGCAAAAATATTAGAGTGGGTTGCCATACCCTTCTCCAGGGAATCTTCCCAACCTGGGGATCGAACTGCTGTCGCCTGCATTGCAGGCAGATTCTTTATCAGCTGAGCTATGAGGGAAGCCCATGAATACTGGAGTGGGTAGTCTATCCCTTCTCCAGGGGATCTTCCTGACCCAGGAATCAAACCAGGGTCTTCTATATTGCAGGCAGATTCTTTATCAGCTGAGCTACCAGGGAAGCCCCCAATAATCTCCTACTTCCCTTCAAATTTTAGAGTGGGGCTTCCCCAGTGGCTCAGATGGTAAAGAATCCCCCTGCAAGGCAGTACACACAGGAGATGCGGGTTTGATTCCTGGGTTGGGAAGATCCCCTAGAGTAGAAAATGGTAACCAACTCCAACTTGCCTAAAAAATTCCATGGACAGAGGAGCCTGGTGGGCTACAGTCCACAGGGTCACAGAGTAGGACATGACTGAGCAAGCAAGAATCCAAACTGATAAGACTGTTATACTGTACATCTGGGCAGAACCCTCAATGTGAAGTCAGTGAATGGGTGTGAGGACATCAAAACCCTAGACTAGGAAGCTAAATTCATTCACTCACACAAGCATTTCAGCTTTGTATAGACATTCAAAGGTTATTCTTTCATATAGAAATTATTTTAACACAAAGGTAAGTCCTGTCTTATCTTCTCACTATCTTCATTTTTATGACAATTTTCAGCACAGAGCACTCTCAAAATCTCCTGAGTCTTTGGTGACTTAGAAGAAAGTCCTAGTATCTATACCTCAAATTCTGCAGTACATTTCTCTACCATAAATTATCTCTATGATGAATTCCTTATTAAGCAAATCCCATTTGAACTGATGCCTGGGAGCTGAGAAACAGACTATCAATCTAACATTCATTATTGAAGATAAATATAGTTTTCATTCTAAATACTGTGCCCAGATGCCTGCTGTGATGTACCTGTGACTTTCCAATGTGAAGAGGAAATCAGATCATCTTCAAGAAAAAGGAAATAAAAATTGAGAAGATTCTCCAATGCGTGTGCGTCCTTGGCATGATTATGGTGAACAGTTGAACAATAATAGCCTGGCATTACATCCCAGGCCTAGCTAAAGACACAGTAGAGACAATATGGACACAGCTTTCCATTTGTGTGGGTTATTTTGATTTCCCCACAAATTATTACTATCTTTATAAGCAATTGCATTCTATTTAGTTTCTACTCTTAATTAAATGCAAAGTGATCAGAAGCATAACTGAGAAGTGCATTTTTAATAAAGTTTGTCACAACACTACTGTTTAAAACTAATTCCTATGCTTTCTGAGTTCAGAACCTCACTCTTTACCTTATTCATCACCTGAAATAGCTATGGAATATTCTTATAACTTCCAATCTTTCTAACTCATTTTTAGACTACTATCAAAGGGTCTAACCTATACAATCTCCCTGTGATTTATTTTACAAGAAATTTATTTGTAAATAAGGTCCATAAGTTGATTTTACAAATAAGTTTCAGGAGCTATGGGAGCTGGTAGACAGGCACAGAGAGCAAATGACCAGTGAGGGGAGCAGTAAACCAAAATAGGAGAGATGTGATTAAGCAAAGGCAAGCTGGGAGCAAAACACTCAGCTAATAATTCCTAAATCTAGGAATCCAGAAGCAGAAAACAAAAGCAAGAAGGCTGGGGATCAAGGTCTGTGAGCAGTTACTGGAGAGCAGGACGTAAGTGTAATGAATACTCAAGCCAGTTACTACTTACTATACATGCCTGGGGGCTTCCCGGGTGGCTGACAGTAAAGAATCCGCCTGCAATGTGGGAGACCCAAGTTCAATCGCTGGGTCAGGAAGATCCCCTGGAGAAAGGAATGGCTACCCACTTCAGTATTCCCTGCCTGGAGAATTTCATAGACAGAGGAGCCTGTAGGGCTACGAGATCAAAAGAGTTGGACAAGACTGAGTGACTAACACTTTCACTTCCTTTCATACATACCTGGCTTTGTAGTACTTAGCATGATGTTGAATTAAGGAAAGTCAATTGCATATAAACGACTAGCAGCACGCAAGATACATTTTCTTAAATATGCCAGTAAGCACATGACTCTTCAGCTTAAAATGTTTAATATTTTGTCATTATCTACCTTCTTGATCTAGCATGTAGGAATCTATCTTATCACCAAACTACCACTGCAATACTATTTTTCATTAGGGTTCTTCTTCTTGAGGTTCCATATGCTGGTTTGTGGTATTTACTCTGCCTGAAGTATAAGAAAGAAACAGGTCTTCAAATTAAAAGGGCTCACCAAGTGCCTAATACGATGAATTTAAAAGCCCACATCAGAACATACATTACTGAAATTTCCTGACATTCAGAAAAAAAGAACACAATTCCAGAAACCATCAATTTTCTCATGCTTCTAAGTGACTGTTTCATACCTATTCACTCTTCAAAACTTCAAATCCTCTCCCTCGATCTGCATTCACAGGTGACGATCTTCCTTCTTTGCCAGGGAAACTGAAGCATGTGGGAGAGGATATGGGGATAAGGTAACCCTCCTACACTGTGGGCAGGAATGTAAACTTGTACAGCTATTCTGGAGAGAAGTATGGAGGTTCCTTAAAACACTAAAAACAGAATTACCACATGACGTACCAATCCCACTCCTGAGTTTATATCTGGAGAAAACCATAATCCAAAAAGATACATGCAGCTCAACATTCACTGCAGCACTATTTTCAAAACCCAGGACATGGAAACAACCTAAATGTCCATCAGTGGAGGAACGTATAAAGATAAGGTATGTATATACAATGGAATATTACTCAGCCATAAAAAAGAATGAATTAATAGCATTTATAGCAACATGGATGGGCCCAGAGATTATCCCTTGTCTGAGGGAAGTCAGACAGAGAAAGACAAATATCCTATGATATTGTTTACATGTGGAATCTAAAGAAATAGCATAGATTAACCTATTTACAAAACAGAAATAGAGTCACAGATGTAGAAAACTTGTGGTTAGCAGGGGCAAAAGAAGGAAGAAGGATATGCTGGGAGATTGAGATTGACATATATACACTACTATATATTAATATAAAATGGATACCTAATAAGGATCTACTGTATAGCACAGGGAGCTCTCCTCAATACTCTATAATGACCTATACGGAAATAAAATCTAAAAAGGAGAGGATATATGGGTATGTATAACTGACTCACTTTGCTGTACAGCAGAAACTAATACAATATTGCATATCTACTGTACTGCAATAAAAAATATTTTTAAAAAAGAAGACAATTTTCAGACTCTTATTAACCACATCTACTTACGATCAACATCTATGCCCAGAACTTTTGCTTTCTAACCCTTCAGAAAAAGAATCAATCTATTTTCTTAACTTAAACCAGTTTCTAGGTTCTTAATCCCATTCACTCCTGCATACTCAAGAACACTGTTCAAATGAGTATGCCTCTTTTCATGATCAGAATTTTCTTCTCTATTTGATCAATCCTATCAGATACAAATATGCTTATCTTTTACACCTTAAAAAAATCTTCTCTTCACCCCACTTAAGCCTTGAACTATCAACATTTCTTTACTCTTTTTTTAAGCAAGTTTGCTCAAAAGGATTACCTTATGCCTTGCCTCTAATTCCCCTCATTATTTCCTTTTATTTTCCATTTTTTCCTTCCTACACCAATCAGACTTTCCCTATCAAAATCTTTTCACCAAAATTACTCTTGTCAAGGACATCAATCATGCCTAGATGCTAAATCCAAAGGTCTAGTCTTAATTCTCTTTTTATTTGATCTGTCAGTAACATTTAACACAAATCATTAATATTTCTTTCTTATTGTGTTTTGTTCACTTGGCTTCAGGACACTACACATCCTTCTACTAACTTCTATTTAGATAATTGTTTCTTTAAAACTCCTTACTTTCATCCTTTTCTTCTAGATCTTTTATTTTTGGCATACCCTGGGACTTAGTCATTTTCTTTCCTCTCTTTTCTATACATACTTGCCCCCTAGGAGACCTCATTCATCTACATGAAGTAATCTCCAAATTTTTATTTTCTGTCTAGAACCTTTGGTGAATTACATTGATACATAAAACTGATGACATGACATCTCTAAAAGTGAACTCATTTTCCATCACCTCAAACTACTCCTGTTTACTTTCTTCTCATCCCACTGAATGGCACCTCTGAACTTTGAGTTGCTGAGGCCCAAAATCCTGGAGTCATCCTTGACTCCTCTCATGTTACACATCCAACTCATCTAGAGATAGTATTGCCATTACTCTCAAAATAAATCAGGAATCCAAACAGTAGTCACCACCTCCTGATCTATGCTATCAGGTCTTCTTATTTTTGAAATAGCCTCCTTTCTGGCTTCCTTGCTTCTACCCTTGACCTATTTCATCCTATTCTTAATACAGCAACTTTTTAAAATGTAAGTCATATTTTGTTACTCTCCTGAAAACTTGGCAAATCATTTCTCTCAGACTAAATGCTCAAATCCTTAAAATGGCCTACAAAACCCTCCATGGCTAGTTCCCTGTCACCTCTCCCCTGGCTGACTTTAACCACATGACATTCATGTATAAAAATATAGATATATATACACATGCTATATAGAGTGAGATAGAATGAAATTATGCACAGTAAACAATTGGAAAAAGTTATCTCTTGGGAAAGAGGTGGAAGATGAAATAAAATAAAGGCTTGATAGTTGGACACAAGAGGGGTAATATACTTAGATGTAATATATATGGCAATAAAAAGGGTGGTGGTAAAGTTACTTGCACGGTGGTGAAGTTTCTATATTTTATATGAACTGATACCAGTTTAACTCTAAGTAGACTGTAATAATTTACACGTGTACATTATAATTACTAGAGCAACTATGAAAGCGAAACACTATACCAAAAGCTAATAGATATTTTTAACTGAAAAACAAAAATTATTGAAAAAATTTAAATGAAAGTAGAAGGGAGGGACAGAAAAAGTAGTGAAAAGCAAATTAGTTAATGAATTAATGGACAAAAATCCTATCATAATAACAGCAAATGTTACTTGTCTAAACCCCAGTTAAAAGGTAGAGACTACCAACATGAATGAAAATATAAGATTTGAATCTACAAATTTGTAGGAACTAAACAACACTCTTTTGAACAACCAGTAGGTCAAGCAATCAAAGGGGAAATTTAAAAATATCTTTAAACAAATGTAAAGAGAAATACAACATACCAAAACCTATGGGATACTGCAAAAATAACTGAGGGAAGTTTATAGCAATAAGTGCATATTAAGAAATTAGATCTCAAAGAACCTAACTTTACAAAGAACAAGAAGAAGTAGAAAAAAGGACAAATTAAGCCCAAAGTTAGCAGACAGAAGACAATAATAAATGTAAGAGCAGAAACAAATGAAATAGAAACCAGAAAAACAAAGGATTAACAAAATTAAGAACTGGTTTTTTTTTTTTGAAAAGATAAACAAGACTGAGAACCATTTAGCTAGACTAACAATGAAAAAAAGACAGAAGACTCAAAATACGAGACAGGAAAGGAGACATTATAACTGATGTTGAAGAAATACACAGGGTGATAGAGACTGTCATGAATAATTACATGCCAATAAACTAGATAACACAGTGGAAATGGATATATTCCTAGAAATGTAATCTACCAAGACTGAACAGGAGAAAGTAGAAAATCTGAACAGACCAATAATCAGTTGAAGCATCACTAGTAAATTCTAGCAGAAGTTAAATAATTTGTATCAATACTTCTCAAACTATTCCCAAAAAATGGAAAATAAAACAAAAAGACCTGATTGTATGCCACCTACAAGAAGCACCCGTTAAGTATGAAGACCAACAAACTGATAAAAAATAAAAAAGATATGTGATACAAACAGTAAGCCTAAGAACTATAAACTGGTTACTGTAACACAGACTTTAGAAAAGTAATTAAAACAAAGATAAAGAAGGATGTTTTACAATGATCAAAGGGACAATTCATCAAGAAGAAATAAAATGTATAAATGTGCACATTTATGTGGTAAATGTGAATCTATCTGGTGTCTTAGAAAATACGCATTAATTGTCATAAAACAATATGCTAAAAAGAATTAGAATGATATGGAGCATAGTCACTTACCACAAGAAAGTCAAATTAGAAATTGTTAATAAGAAAACATCTAAGGAAAATAGTTGTTAGGCCTCTGTACCTGCAAGGGAAGATGGGCAAAATCTACAGCTGGGCTGATGTGCTCAGAAAAATGCTGTTACTAAGAATAGAGAAATAAGCACAGAAACATAGTTAACAGTCTGCCACACATGGCAACAACCAGCATATTGAGAATAAAATAAATCAAGTATTGTCAAGGCTATGGTCTTTCCAGTAGTCATGTACGGATGTGAGAGCTGGACCATAAAGAAGGCTGAGTGCCAAAGAATTGATGCTTTCAAACTGTGGTGCTGGAGAAGACTCTTGAGAGTCCCTTGGAAAGCAAGGAGATCAAACCAATCAATCTTAAAAGAAATCAACCCTGAATACTCACTGGAAGGACTGATACTGAAGCTGAAGCTCCAATACCAGGGCCAGCTGATGTGAAGAGCTGACTCTGGAAAAGACCCTGATGCCGTGTAAGATTGAAGGCAGAAGAAGAGGGCAACAGAGGATGAGATGGGTGGGTGACATCACCGATTCAATTTTTCCACTGATCTCCAGTAGCATATTGGGCACTTACCGACCTGGGGAGTTCATCCTTCAGTTCACCCTTCATCCCTATCTTTTTGCCTTTTCATACTGTTCATGAGGTTCTCAAGGCAAGAATACTGAAGTGGTTTGCCATTCCCTTCTCCAGTGGACCACATTTTGTCAGGACTCTCCACCAAGACCTGTCCATCTTGGGTGGCCCTACATGGCATGGCTCACAGTTCCACTGAGTTAGACAAGGCTGTGGTCCATGTGATCAGATTGATTAGTTTTCTGTGATTGTGGTTTTCATTCTGTCTGCCCTCTGATGGAGAAGGATAAGAGCCTTATGGAAGCTCCCTGATGGGAAAGACTGACTGAGGGGGAAACTGGGTCTTTTTCTGATGGGCAGGGCCATGCTCAGTAAATCTCTAATCCAATTTTCTGTTGATGGGTGGAGCTGTGTTCCCTCCCTGTTATTTACCTGGGGCCAAACTATGGTGGAGGTAATGAAGATAATGGGGACCTTCTTCAAAAGGTCCCATGCATGTACTGCTACAGTCCGTGCCCCCAACCCTGCAGCAGGCCACCACCAACCCACGCCTCCCCTGGATACTCCTGGACACTCCCGGGCAAGTCTGGGTCAGTCTCTTGTGGGGTCACTGCTCCTTTCTCCTGGGTCCTGGTGCACACAAGGTTCTGTTTGTGCCCTTCAAGCACTTAGATCAGGAATAAAACTACTCAATTTTGTCCTCCCTGTGACTTTCTTGGTTCTCCTAAAATCATTTCATGGTGTTCCTGAAATCACACTATGGTCCTGACATCACACCATGGTCCAGATGAATCTGGGAAACTGATAGCTAAACAGTTTCACAGAGGAAGCAACTTGATCTAATAAATCCCGACTTGTGGACTACATCAGGCATACAGTTATTAGTCAGGCATAATGTAAGCATGACGCGTTTCTTCATTCTCTGAGATATTTTACTACCTGGATTTTACCCAGTTGGATTAATCAGAAAGGGAAAAAGAGAACCTCACAAATGTCACCATTATACAAGATCAAGTTCAGTAACAAAACCTTAGAGAAATGGAGCTAGACAGTAACTGGCATAGCCGTATCCGAATACCTATTGTTTTGTTTCTGTTTTGTTTTCAGGTGAACAAATTGAGGTTCAGAGAGCTAGAATAACAAGCAAAGTCACCCAGCTAACTGTATCTGAAGTGGATTCCATAGGAATTTTAGGAGGCAATTGTCTGTGCTTAAACTTACAAATCATCAGTTGGTCTTTGTTAGCTTCTTTCTCTGTTTTGGTATAGATTCACACTGCTATGTTTAAGTGGCTTCCCTGCACATTTTTATTTCCAGTTTTCTTCAAGCAAACAAAAATGCTCTATATTCTTTGGGGGAGTTTATTACAGTTGGCATAGGGGGAAATGTAATTGGTCAGAGCAGAACTTATTACTAAATTAGTGATTGTGAAGTGTGAAGATTAAAAATAAATATTCTGACTCTGGAATTTGCCCTAGACTCTGAGAACTGCCAGAGAAATTGGAACCAGGGACACCAGTGCCTGTGCAGCTGTGTAACTACAGGCTATGTGTTCAGGTAGGGTGAGCTGGCTCTTATTTTCCTAAGAATTCCTCTTTCCCTGGGTGCTAGGACTGCCTCATATTCTCTGCATTATCTCAGAACTGAGGTTACTGACCTTGCACCTCCTGAAAAGCAGAGACAGTGACAAAGTCTTTGTAAGCTGAAGTCCAGTTCAGCTGGCCTGTGGCACCTGCTGCTCCTGCCTACTGGGTGTGACCTCTGACCCCTCCTGCAAAGAATTCCTGACCAGTGCAGTGCTCACCAATTAGCCTCTGACTAGAATCTCTGTCTGATCTTTCTCCAGGCAACCTCCACTCTTTTTCTGGAGAGTGTCCTGGGAAATACAACACAATTCAAGTGACATCAGTCTTTTGCATTTTATTATAAATATCTCCCTAGATGTTCTTCAAGCTGAATTTAAAGGTGAAATCACAAGGAGGTCAGGGGGTTCTCCAGTGACCAGCAAGGTATCACTCCAAGAAGGAATAAAAAGAAAAAAAAAAAAAGTTAAGGCTGAAGGGCACAATAAATAATTCTACTATTTTAAATTTAATTTTAATAATCTATAATTAAACTAAAAATAGTAGAATTCACAGACATAAGTAGTTGTAAGAAACTAATGTCTCAGTTATATACACTTGAATCCCTGTGATTGGTTCTCTGTGTATATAATACATATTTGTTTTTGTGGGACACAGTTGAAAATTTTGCAATGTCTGAGAGAAATAAATTCAATTTTTTTTTTTACTTTTTTTGTTCTTTAGGAGTTTACCATTGCTAAAGAAAAAAAAAATAGTTTACTACCATTACCTTAGTAAGATAACCAAATGAGATTAAATTATCAAAATTTCCTGACTATTGTAGCCAGGTCTACAAAACTATGAGAAGCCCTGCAGATTAACTAAGTGTTCTTAAATCAGTTATGCACAAGGGAATTAGGGTAAAGGTTTATATTAATGTAATTCAAGCATTTGATATCATTGATTTTCTTAAAGACAGATGCATCTGTATACTGCATTATATATATTATATATAGGTTAACCTCAGAAGCTTACCCTATGTAAGAATTACCATTTCAACTTCTCTTATCTCTGAGTTGAAATAGCATCCTGTTTAATTCAGTTGACTGCAATGCCCTCCCAGTTAACCTGAAGTCAAAGCCAAAGTTGCTCCCGTGGCTTACAAAATCCAGCATAAACTGGTCCCCTGTAACCGTTCTCGCATCTTCTCTCACTACTGCCCCGGATCACTCTGATCTAGGCACACTGGCCAACTTGTTGTCCCTTGAATACACCATGTATGCTCCTACCCTAGAGCTTTTATTCTAACTGTATCTACTTCAGGAACTCTACTTCTATAAATACTCTTTGAACCAAAACCAAACAAGGACATTTCAAGAACAGAAAATTACAATATCCCTAAAGATAATAGATGTGAAAATCCTTAACGACATTCGATTTTCATAAACAAAAGAATGACAGAATAAACTTTACATATTATTTATAGTATGTTTTGACTTTTTATAATGAACGTGTATTTTTGGAATTTCCCCCAAAGTCAATAAAAAGTACATCTTAAAGAGAAAGAAACATAGACAAGGTAAGTATGTCTGTGTATGTGTGTGTGGAGGCAGTAGATAAGGATTCACTTAAACCATTAAACCATCCTTTAACACCTTAGTTTGGTTTCATATCACTGCATTCATTGTGTTAATATATGAGAGTCTGATAACATTTGGATGACTTCCCAGTTTTAACTTGAATAAATACTTTGAACAAAACTCCTGCTTTCAGGGAACTTTCATACTGGTGAATGGAAGCAGATGATAAACAGGAAAATAAATACCATATCAAGAAATGATACATATTATAAAGAAAAATGAAACAATTTAGAGGTGAGGAGAATGACAGGCAGAGGTAGAGTGATGGGAACGCACAATTTTATCCAGGACGGTCATGATACAGATGGTCAAAGATTTTTATAAGTGACATCAAAGCAGAGACCTGAAGGGAGTAATGAATCAAGGCATGAAGATACTGTGGGAAGAGCTTTCCAGGCAAACAGAAAAGAAAATCCTAATGCATCAATCAGCATGGCATCGGGTGCCTATTTTTTCACATGTCTGCCAACACTGGATGTCTGCAGTTTGACCAGTTTGTTAGCTATATCTAAGTTTTAATGGGCTTCCCTGGTTGCTCAGCTGGTAAAGAATTTGCTTGCAATGAGGGAGGCCTGGGTTCGAATCCTGAGTTGGAAAGAGCCCCTGGAGAAGGGAACAGCTACCCACTCCAGTATTCTTGCCTGGAGAATTCCATGGACAGAGGTCTAATTTGCCTTCCTCTTTAATTTTCAATTGAAGTATTGAGCCGAAACTTAGAAAATTTTCCCCAAAATAAAAAATAAATAAACAACCAGGGCTTCTCTGGTGGTCCAGTGTTCGAAAGCATGCCTGCCAATGCAGGGAACAAGGGCTCAACCCCATGTCTGGCAGGATTCCACATGCCCATGCCACAGGGCAGCTGAGCCCAAGCACCACAACTACTGAGCTTGCTCTCTAGGGCCCATGAGTCACACGTACTGAAGCCCGTGTGACTAGAAGCAGTGCTCCACAACAAGAAAAGTCACTGCAGTGAGAAACCCAGAACTACAAGGAAGAGTAGGCCCTGCTCATTGCAACTAGAGAAAGCCTATATACAACAGTGAAGACCTGGCACAGCCCAAACCTAAAAAAAACAGATAAAACTTAGAAAATTTTCTAGATTTTTTTCTTTACTGAGTAAGGTAATAAATTCACTAAATGACCAAACATGCACACAACAAAAGAGAAAAAGATTACAAACAACTTTCCTAGATACATTTTGTTCTCTTTAAAAATAAAAGTACTAATATGTATCTGCAGTGCTAAGAACCATGTGTGTGGTACATTTTGTCCAGAGAAGAAGCTGAAAATATTTAGTACTTATTAATTATTTATCACATGTCAAGTACTGCTCTAAACCTGCAGTCTGATAAGGTAGCCACTAGCGATACATATTAATAACTATTTAAATACAATTTAAGTTAAATTAAAATATGAATTCAATTACACAGATAGATTAGCCACATTTTAGGTGTTCAATAGCTGCATGTAGCTAATGGCTAAAATATAGAGCAATTTCGTCATCACCGAAAGGTCTAGAGTAACCATTTAAATTCTTTCAACACCCGTAAAGCATAGTTATTAGTTTTATTCTTAGTTTATAGATGAGAAAAATGAGCCAGAGAAGTTAAATGACTTGCTCAATAACTATTACACACCCAGTGGAATTTAGACAATTAATCTACATATCTTTTCCCAGAAATAAAATAAGCCAATACCCAAACACTCCTACTGAATTTTACATGCACATAGGAATTTTACCACCATAAAAGAGAGTAGTTAGAGTTTCTCAAATATGATACAAAATCACCTTCTAACATTGCTTCATGCTGTTTCAACTCCAATCTTCAAAAACAGAAATACGCAGTGGGATGTTGTCCTAATAAACGGAAGAGGTGAGGATGCTTAATCATGTATTATACTGTGGCACTAATTGGAGATTAATGTGATATAGAACAGGTTTAGAATAGATACACTGCAATGTAACAAAAATGTTACATTGCAGATAGGCTTGGGATCTGATTTTAGTAGGCAGCATGAGGAAAAGGTGTGCCATAGGGTAAGAATGCAGGGAAGGCTGGACCATAAGGAGTCAGACATGGCTCTCATACAATATGGGAGAAAGGAAGTAGTGAGAAATAAGCTAAAAGTTAGATATGACACATGGAGGATCTGGAATGCATGAAGCAGATGCTGTTGGGCTACCTTCCCTCTTCTGCATGATTCAGTGATATTAATCCTACCCCCAACCCCAAGGCTAAAGCCTCATAGTAACCCTATCCTCCCTTAATTAGGAGTTGGTTTAGAAGAAGCACATGGCCCATCAGATGAAAGGGTTGTCTGTTATGGGCCTGCTAGCAAATGTCACTTTGTTCTTAAGCTTTAGAGATGGTCCCTCTACTTTCAATGTTGGTTCTGCCTGTGATCCTTGAAACTTATACAGCTGTCTTGTCATCAACCTTTCGATGAAGCCAAGAGGAAGAATATGGAGCCAAAAGAACTGCTTAGGAACAAAGATTGCTGAATTCCTTAATATTGGAGATATAATAAATCCTTGTATTGCTTGGTCCATTTAAATTGGATTTTGTATATTTTGCATCTCAAAGCAAAGGCATTTGGACTTACTCATAATAGAGCAGACACTGAGGAACCATAGAATTTAATAAGCAAAAGACGAGTGGGAGATTCATCCAACACAGCATGTGGGGTGGATTCAGGTAGGGGGTAAGTTGTTAGGAGAAGTTGGTTCATAGACTGTCTAGGTAAGAGGTAATGTAATTCTGAACCAGGATGGCAGCATGAGAAAGAAATCTTTGAATATATACGAAACAACGTTGAAACAAAAGTGGACCACCAAGAATATCTACAGGCGGTGGGGGGAGAGCCAATAAAGAAAGGAAGAGGAAACAATAGTTATACTCTAAAATAAACACATCTTGCTCATTTCTCAATTCTCTGAACTCCCAATTTCTCCAAAATGGACTGTCAGGAACCATAGTTTATGTGGATTTTTGGAGAAGCATCCTACAGATTGGACCACCCAGTGGCACTTTGCTGCAGCCAGCCCAATACGGTATCTTCACATTTCCCTCCTGCCCTGTTCCTCTAGGATTATACCCTCTAGTAAAGCAGGAATACCCAAGCTTTAGCCTCAGGCTCTGCTTTCAGAGGGAACCCAAAGCCAAGACATTGTCCTAAAATAAAGATTGGGTCAAATAATACTAAATTACCTTCCACATTTAAAATTCTGTGATTCTAATAGACAAAATAACGTGCTCTCTAAAAGCACATGCTGCACAGAGGAGGTAAGGTGATTTCCTCTCTCAGGAATGCTATTCAAAGTGAAAGCCTATTTTTACAGAACAACACAGGGCCTCCCAAGTCCCTTTGTTTCACTGATATTTTCTTGAGTTTAATATTTTTTGATTTCCTTATGTTACTAATCTTAACTCTGAAAATGGTTTTTTCATACTGGGGCATTTATCCTGATGGTTTCATTGTGTTGGCATGTATATCCTGTGGTAAGAATTCTGGCACATTCTTGAGAAAGTTCTCAAAAAAATATATCCCAATCTCCAACTGGATTGACTAATAAAAGTAAAGCAAATGAAATGGAAAGAAGGCGACAGGATCCAAATTATCAGACATGGATATGGTGTCATGGTTCAAAGGTCAGCTAAGCAGTTTACACACTAATCTACATGTCTGACCAGTACCATCAGTCTCATCCATTTCAGGAAGACAGTGATCACCTTTCAAATGGTGGTCACTGAAGTGAAGCAAGAACTCAGACTGAGGACTCCACTCACAGCAATTGTCAGTTCACTGCACAAGCAAATTCCTTGCAGATGAGACTAGTTATGAGAAAGACAACTCTAGGATTAACAAATACTCAGAAATAAAATATCCTTAGCATTGAAAGACTGGATCTCCAAAGGAAAAAATAAATGAAGAATCAGCATGGATTTCACTCCCCAAGGTGGCAGATGGGTTTTGCCCTTTAACTTTAGAGATGGCCCAGTCAGATAATGAAATCACTTGACTTAAACTGAATTGATTTCAAGGAGTTTCATCTGTTTTTGGTAGCATGGAGATGTTTTTTTGTTTGTTGGTTTAGAGTGCCTATGAAATGTGAAGCGAAGCATGGGCTACATTCATTCATCCAGAATTAAGTAGTAATGTTCTTGTCTCTAACATTCAGTGAAGAGATTACTAGAGAGTAGAGGCAAACCCTGGCATATGTAAGAGGACATAAACATGCTATTCTCACATGTCCAGTAGCTTGGCCATTGAAGGACACAGCTGAGCTGGTGGGAGACATTATTATACAGTGCAGGCATTCACTTAGATACACAGCAAAGCCTGCCTTTTTCTCTGTAAGATTTGGTCTTATACAAGACTCTCCTTTCTTATCTCTCTTGATCAAAGATCTGGTGTTTTCACCATAAGCATCTTTGCCCACAGACATCTTTGCCCTTTGCCATAAGCATTTATACATATAACTAAATGGGCAATTTTGTTCTAAGATATAAAAAAGGGATATAGTATTATATTCTTTCTTTTTTATGCTTGCTGTTTCATCTCCTCATTCACCATCACTATTTTTCTTTTTTGATAAAATTTCTTCCTTTATTAAGGGAGGTGTCAATTTCCAAATAATTAGATGCATAACTGTAACTGAAGTTTGCATTGTGCTGTAAAAGAGTTTTGCATCACTGTTTATATCACATGACCATTGATAGACACTCCCAAGTTCTATAGGAAATGTGGGTTCAACTCTCTCCTTTCTCTTCCAATGTAGTGTGTTTCAAAATAAAAGACCCTTACTGAAAAAAAAAAAAAAAATCAATGAAACTACAAGATGGTTCTTTGAAAAGATAAACAAAATTGATAATTCTTAAGCCATACTTATATCAAGATAAAGAAGAGAGAGGGCTCAAATCAGTAAAAATCAGAAATTAAAACAGAGAAGTTACAACTAATACCACAGAAATACAAAAGATCACAGGAGACTACTGTGAATAACTATATGCCAATAAAACAGACAACCTAGAAGAAATAAAGAAATTCCAAGGAATGTACAATCTCCCAGGACTGAACCAGGAATAAATAAAAACAGACTAATTACAAGTAACTAAACTGAACGAGTAATAAAAAAACAATTCCAACCAAAAAAAAATATTTGAAAGTCCAGAACCAGATGCCCTCACAGCTGAATTCTACCAAATATTTAGAGAAGAGCTAACACCTATTCTTCTCTAACTATTCCAAATAATTGCAGAAGAAGAAACACTTCTGAGCTCATTTTACAAGACTAGCACCACCCTGATAACAAAATCAGACAAGGTATCACAAAAAAGGAAGTTAAAGGCCAATATCATTGATGAACATAGATGCAGAAACTCTTAATAAAATATTAGCAAACTATATGTAACAATACATAAAAAAGATCATACACCATGATCAAGTGGGATTTATCCCAGAGATGCAAGGATGGCTCAATATCTGAAAATCAATCAATATGATACACCACATTAACAAATTAAATGAAAATCACATGGACCTCTCAGCAGATGTAGAAAAAGCTTTTGGCAAAGGTCTCTATCCATGTATTATAAAAATAATGCAAAAAGAGGTGGACACGAAGGGAACATACTTCAATATTAAAAAAGGCCACCTATGAAAAATCCAAAGTTAACATCAGAGTAGTGAAAATTTGAAAGCATTTCCTTTAAAATTAGGAACAGGAAAAGATGCCCACTCTTTCCACTTTATTTCAATATAATTTTGGAAGTTGTAGCCACAGCAATCAGACAACAAAAATAAATAAAAGGAATCCAAATTTCAAAAAGAAGTAAAACTGTCACTGTTTGCAGATGACATGATACTATACATAGAAAATCCTAAGGATGGCACGATAAAACTACTAGAGCTCAATTAATTCTGTAACTTTGCAAGATATTACAGAAACCTGTTGCATTTTTATATATTAACAATTAAATGCCTGAAAAAAGGAATTAAGAAAGCATCCACATTTCCAATCACAACAAAAGAGTAAAAGATCTAAGAATAAGCCTACTTTCAGGGATAAAAGATGAGCACTCAGAAAACTAAGACACTGACAAAAGAAAATGAAGATTACACAAAGAAGGAAAGATAGACCATGTTCCTTAATTGGAAGAATATTTGTAAAATGCCTATATTACCCAAGGGAATCTACAGATTCAATACAATCCCCACCAAAATACCAGAAGAATTCCTCACAAAACTAGAACAAACAATTTTAATATCTGTACAGGAAAAAAAAAAAAGAAAAGTGAAAGTCACTCAGTCATGTCCAGCTCCTTACGACCCCCTGGACTTTAGCCCACTAGGCTCCTCTGTCCATGATATTTTCCAGGCAAGAATATTGAAATGGGTTGCCATTCCCTTCTCCAGGGGATCTTCTCGACCCAGGGATTGAACCTGGGTTTCCTGCATTGCAGGCAGATTCTTTACCATTTGTGCCATCAGGAAAGCCCACATAGAAACAAAAAAGACCCTAAATAGCCAAAAGAACCTTGAGATATAAGATCAGAGCTGGAGGTATTATGCTCCCTGACTTCAGACTCTACTACAGAGCTCTATTACAGAGCCGTAATCCAAGCATAACGGCACAAAATAGACACAAAGATTAGTGGAACAGAATGGAGAACCCAGAAGGAAACCTATATGCTTATGATCAATTAACCTATGACAAAGGAGACAAGAGTATACAATAGAGGGGAGGGTGGTCCCAAGATAGCAGAGGACTAGGATGGGGAGACCACTTTCTCCCCCACAAACTCATCAAAAAAATCATTTGAATGCTGAGCAGCTTCCACAAAACAACTTCTGAATGCTGGCAGAGGACACCAGGCACCCAGAAAGGCAGGCCATTCTCTTTGAAAGGAGGTAGGACAAAATATAAAAGATAAAAAGAGAGACAAAAGAGCTAGGGATGAAGACTCATCCCTAGGGAGGGAGTCATGAAGGAGGAGAAGTTTCCACACAGTAGGAAACCCTCTCACAAGCTGATCTGTGAGGAGTTTTGGAATACAGAGGGCAACATAACCAGGAAAAAGAAAAAGAAAAACCACAGAATACACGCCTAACCGCAACTGCCAGTGGAAAAGTAGCCCAGACACTCATGTCTGTCACCAGCAAGCTGGGGCTGGGCAGGGAGGCACGGGCAGCATCATCGGTGCTTAGAGGAAGGACAAGGCCTGAATGCCCTGAGGACAATCTGAGGGCGCGAACATGAGACAACATCCCAAACTGTGGGATCACCAGAAGAAAAAAAAAAGAGAGAGAGAACTTTCCTGCGAGAGGTTCTAACACACAGCCTGGCCCGCTCACAGAACAAAGGCCTGAGAGAATACCAAAGGACAGCTAGCCGGCTGCGTACAGGCACCCCCCACCTACTCCCGAGGCAGAGAGGCAGGCATGAGATAGCCAGAGACAGAAAGCAAGGGGATGCTGCAATCTCGGCTCCAGAGACAGCATCCTCCACCAAACTGTGAGCAGGCTCCCAGTTGCTAACCATGTCTTCCTGGGATTCTGGATGGTTAACATCTGCCAGGAGGGTTGCAGCCTGAGATCAGCTCCCCAGAGGAGACACAGGTCACATCTGAGAGGGTGCTCTCACAGCACACCTGGGAAACTGAGCAGCCAGGTCCAAAGAGGTGATTAAGACACACAGCCCACCTGGGACAATGCACTTGCCAAGCACCTGGTCTCCTGAGCTGCTCACACCAGGGAAGGGCACAAAACACATGCCCAGCCAAGTCAGTGCCCTTGCGGAATACCCAAGAACCTGAGCAGCTTAGACCTGGGAAGTGCACAAAAGCAAGGCCCACTTCAGACAGTGCCATTGCAAAGCACCCTGGAACCTGAGCAGTGTAGATCCAGGAAGCACATGCCACCTCGAGCTGTGGCAAACCCAGTGTGGTCCATACATGGCATGCATTCCCCACACATGCCAGTGATATTTGTTTGCATTGTCCCTCCTCACCCACAACACAACTGAACAAGTGAGCCTAAATAAGTGAACATCTTCGCCCCCTTGTGTCAGGGTGGAAATTAAACAATGAAGAGATTTTCAAACAGTTCAGTTCAGTCCAGTTCAGTTCAGTCGCTCAGTCGTGTCTGACTCTTTGTGACCCCATGAATTGCAGCACGCCAGGCCTCCCTGTCCATCACCAACTCCAGAGTCTACCCAAACCCATGTCCATCGAGTCAGTGATGCCATCCAACCATTTCATCCTCTGTCGTCCCCTTCTCCTCCTGCCCCCAACCCTACCCATCTTTAGGGTCTTTTCCAATGAGTCAACTCTTCACATGAGGTGGCCAAAGTATTGGAGTTTCAGCTTCAACATCAGTCCTTCCAATGAACACCCAGGATTGATCTCCTTTAAGATGGATTGATTGGATCTCCTTGCAGTCCGAGGGACTCTCAAGAGTCTTCTCCAACACCACAGTTCAAAAGCAGCAATTCTGTGGTGCTCAGCTTTCTTCACCATTCAACTCTCACATCCATACATGACCACTTGAAAAACCATAGCCTTGACTAGATGGTGCTTCCAAACAGAGGAAGCAAAATAAATAAAGAGGGAACCGCTCTGTAAGTGACATTGCAACAGATTAAAATCCTGTAGTTAACATTGACTAAGCATTTGAGAAGGCCTGTAGACCTTGAGAACAAGTACAAGCTGGAACAAGGAACTATCTGAAACTGAACTGACCCCACACTGCCCACCACAGTTTTTTTGTTTTGTTTTGTTTAACTATTATCACCTTTTAATTTTTTTTTTAATTTATTACTCCTTTAATTTTCATTTTTATAACCCGCTATTACCTTGCAAAAAAGTCCCTATTTTTAAAGCAAATTTCATATATACTTTTTTTAATTTTTGTGATTGATTTTGTTTTGTATTTTTTATATTGTATTTTTAAGAGTTTAACCTCTATTCTAGATTTTTAATCTTTGCTTTTTTGTATGTTATCAATTTTGTACCTTTAAGAATCTAATATTCAGTATCCATTTTCACTTAGGGATGTGATTACTGGCTTGATTGCTCTCTCCCCCTTCGATTCTACTTTTTCTCCCCCAGGTCACCCTAACTCCATCCTCCCCCTTCTCTTCTCTACCTAACTCTGTTAAACTCTCTGGGTGTTCTAGGCTGTGGAGAACACTTAGGGAACTGGTTACTGGCTAGACTGCTCTCTACTCTTTTGACTCCCCCTCTTCTCCTCCTGGTCACCTCTATCCCATCTCCTCCATCTTCTCTTCTCTGTGTAACACTGTGAATCTCTCTGAGTGTTCCTCACTGTGGAGAATTGTTTCACCATTAACCTAGATGTTTTACCATCTGTGCTGTATGGATGGACAGTAATAGACAAAAACACCCAAAAGCCTCCATATCTACACTGAAACCAAGCTCCACCCAAGAGCCAACAAGTTCCAGAGCAAGACATACCATGCTAATTCTCCAGCAAAGCAGGAACACAGCCCTAAGCATTAAAAGACAGGCTGCCCAAACCCACAGACACCACAAAACTCACTATTGGACACTTCATTGCACTTCAGAGAGAAGAGATCCAGCTCCACCCACCAGAACACAGACGCAAGCTCCCCTAACCAGGAAACCTTGACAAGCCACTAGTCCAACCCCACCCACAAGGAGCAGGCTCCACAATAAAGAGGAACCACAAACTTCCAGCCTACAGAAATGGCCCCCCAAACACAGCAATCTAAACAAAATAAAAAGGCAGAGAAATATTCAGCAGGTAAAGGAACATGATAAATGCCCACCAAATCAGACCAAAGAGGAGGAGATAGGGAGTCTACCTGAAAAAGAATTTAGAATAATGATTGTAAAGATGATTCAAAATCTTGAAAACAAAATGGAGTTACAGATAAATAAACCAGAGAAAAGGATTGAGAAGATGCAAGAAATGTTTAACAAGAAACTAAAACAAATAAATAAAGAGAGTCAATCAATAATGAATAATGCAGTAACTGAGATCAAAAACACTCGGGAGGGAACAAACAGTAGAATAACTGAGGCAGAAGAGAGGATAAGTGAGGTGGAAGATAGAATGGGGGAAATAAATAAAGCAGAGAGGAAAAAACAATTAAAAGAAATGAGGACAACCTCAGAGACCTCTGGGACAATGTTAAATGCCCCAACATTTGAATCGTGTGTATCCCAGAAGAAAAAGACAAAAGAAAGAGCATGAGAAAATACCTGAGGAGATAATAGTTGAAAATTTCCCCAAAATGGAGAAATTGCCACCCAAGTCCACAAAACCCAGAGAGTCCCAAATAGGACGAACCAAGGCAAAACACCCTAAGACATATATTAATCAAACTAACAAAGAGCAAATATTAAAAGCAGCAAGGGAAAATCAACAAATAACACACAAGGGGATCCCCATAAAGATAACAGCTGATCTTTCAATAGAAACTCTTCAGGCCAGAAGGGAATGGCAAGACATACTTAGAGTGATGAAAAAGAAAAACCTACAGCCCAGATTACTGTACCCAGCAAGGATCTCATTCAAATATGAAGAAATCTAAAGCTTTACAGACAACAAAAGCTGAGAGAACTCAGCACCACCAAACCAGCAATTCAACAAATGCTAAAGGATCTTCTCTAGACAGGAAACACAGAAAAGGTTTATAAAATCGAACCCAAAACAACAAAGTAAATGGCAGTGGGATCATACTTATCAATAATTACCTTAAATGTAAATGGGTTGAATGCCCCAACTAAAAAACAAAGCCTGGCTGAATGGATACAAAAACAAGACCCCTATACATGCTGTCTACAAGAGACCTGCCTCAAACCAAGGCACACATACAGAATGAAAGTGAAGGTCTGGGAAAAGATATTTCACTCAGACAGAGACCAAAAGAAAGCAGGAGTAGCAATACTCATATCAGATAAAGTAGACTTTGAAATAAAGGCCATGAAAAGAGACAAAGAAGGACACTACATAATGATCAAAGGATCAATCCAAGAAGAAGATATAACAATTATAAATATATATGCACGCAACATAGGAGCACTTCAATACATAAGGCAAATGCTAACAATTATGAAAGGGGAAATTAATGGTAACACAATGATAGTGGGAGACTTTAATACCCCACTCACACCTATGGATAGATCAACCAAACAGCAAATTAGCAAGGAAACACAAGCTTTAAATGATACAAAGGACCAGTTAGACCTAACTGATATTTATAGGACATTTCACCCCAAAACAATGAATTTCATCTTTTTCTCAAGTGTACATAGAACTTTCTCTGGAATAGATAACATCTTGGGACATAAATCTAGCCTTGGCAAGTTCAAAAAACTTGAAATCATTTCAGGCATCTTTTCTGATATCAACGTGGTAAGATTAGATAGACTACAGAAAAGAAAAAGAAAAAACGATTAAAAACACAAACATATAGAAGCTAAAAAACACGCTTCTGAATAAGCAACAAATCAAGGAAGAAATCAAAAAGGAAACCAAATATGCACAGAAACAAATGAAAATGACAACACGACAACCCAAAACCTATGGGATTCAGTAAAAGCAGTGCTAAGGGGAAGGTTCATAGCAATACAAGCTTACCTCAAGAAACAAGAGAAACATCAAATAAATAACCTATCTTTACACCTAAGGTAGCTAGAAAAAGAAGAATTGAAGAACCCCAAAGTTAGTAGAAAGAAAGAAATCATAAAAATCAGAGCAGAAATAAATGAAAAAGAAACAAAGGAGACTATAGCAAAAATCAACAAAACTAAAAGCTGGTTCTTTGAGAAGATAAATAAAATAGACAAATCATTAGCCAGACTCACCAAAAAACAAAGGGAGAAGAATTAAATCAACAAAATTAGAAATGAAAATGCAGAAATAACCACAGACAACACAGAAATACAAAGAACAGTAAGAGACTATTATCAGCAGTTATATGTCAATGAAGTGGACAACTTGGAAGAAATGGACAAATTCTTAGAAAAGTATAACCTTCAAAAACTGAACCGGGAAGAAATAGAAAACCTTAACAGACCCAACACAAGCATAGAAATAGAAACTGTAATAAAAAATCTTCCAACAAACAAAAGCCCAGGACCAGGTGGTTTCACAGGTGAATTCTACCAAAACTTTAGAGACGAGCTAACACCCATCCTACTCAAACTCTTCCAGAAAATTGCAGAGGAAGGTAAACTCCCAAATTCATTCTATGAGGACACCTAACACCAAAACCAGACAAAGATGCCACAAAAAAAAAAAAAAAAAAGAAAACTACACTGATGAACATAGATGCAAAAATCCTCAACAAAATTCTGTCAAACAGAATCCAACAACATATTAAAAAGATTATACATCATGACCAAGTGAGCTTTATCCCAGGGATGCAAGGATTCTTCAGTATTCACACGTCAATCAATGTGATACACATTAACAAACTGAAAGATAAAAACCATATGATTATCTCAATAGATGCAGAGAAAGTCTTTGACAAAATCCAACACCCATTTATGATCAAAACTCTCCCAAAAGCAGGCATAGAAGAAACATACCTCAATATAATAAAAGCCATATATGATAAATCCACAGCAAACATTTATCTTCAATGGTGAAAAATCAAAAGCACTCCCCCTAAAGTCAGGAACAAGACAAGGGTGCCCTCTCTTACCACTACTATTCAACATAGTTTTGTTAGCCACAGCAATCAGAGAAGAAAAAGAAATAAAAGGAATGCAGATTGGAAGAGAAGAAGTAAAACTCTCACTGTTCACAGATGACATGATCCTCTACATAGAAAACCTTAAAGACACCACCAGAAAATTACTAGAGCTAATCAATGAATATTGTAAAGTTGCAGGATATAAAATTAATACACAGAAATCCTGTGCATTCCTATACACTAACAATGAGAAAACAGAGAAATTAAGGAAATAATCCCATTCACCACTGCAATGAAAAGAACAAAATACTTAGGAATAAATTTACCTAAAGAAACAAAAGACCTATATATTGAAAACTATAAAACACTGATGAAAGAAATCAAAGATAACACAAATAGATGCAGAAATATACCATGTTCACGGATCAGAAGAAGAATCAATATAGTGAAAATAAGTATACTACCCAAAGCAATCTATAGATCCAATGCAATCCCTATCAAGCCACCAATGGTATCTTTCACAGAAGTAGAACAAATAATTTCACAATTTTATGGAAACACAAAAAAACCTCGAATAGCCAAAACAATCTTGAGAAAGAAGAATGGAACTGGAGCCATCAACCTGCCTGACTTCATACTATATACAAAGCTACAGTCATCAAGATAATATGGTACTGGCATAAAGGCAGATATAGATCAATGGAACAAAATAGAAAGCCCAGAGATAAATCCACGCACCTATGGACAACTTATCTTTGACAAAGTAGGCAAAAATATATAATGGAGAAAAGACAATCTCTTTAATAAGTGGTGCAGGGAAAACTGGTCAACCACCTGTAAAAGAATGAAACTAGAACCCTTTCTAACACCACACACAAAAATAAACTCAAAATGGATTAAAGATATAAAATGTAAGACCAGTAACTATAAAACACCTAGAGGAAAACATAGGCAGAGCACTCTCTGACATAAATCACAACAAGATCCTCTATGACCCACCTCCCAGAGTAATGGAAATAAAAGCAAAAACAAATGGGACCTAATTAAACTTAAAAACTTTTGCACAATGAAGGAAACTATAAGCAAGGTGAAAAAACAGCCTTCAGAATGGGAGAAAATAATAGCAAAAGAAGCAACTGGCAAAGAATTAATCTCAAAAATACACAAGCAGCTCAGGCAGCTCAATACCAGAAAAAACAAACGACCCAATCAAAAAAATGGGCCAAAGAACTAAACAGACATTTCTCCAAAGAAGACATACAGATGGCTAACAAACACATGAAAAGATGCTCAACATCACTCATTATCAGAGAAATGCAAATCAAAACCACAATGAGGTACCATCTCAAGCTGGTCAGAATGGCTGCTATCCAAAAGTCTACAAACAATAAATGCTGGAGAGGGTGTGGAGAAAAAGGAACCCTCTTACACTGTTGGTGGGAATGCAAACTAGTACAGCTATTATGGAGAAAAGTGTGCAGATTCCTTAAAAAGCTGCAAATAGAACTGCCATACGACCCAGCAATCCCACTGCTGGGCGTACACACCAAAGAAACCAGAATTGAGAGAGACACTTGTACCCCAATGTTCATCGCAGCACTGTTTACATAGCTAGGACATGGAAGCAACCTAGATGTCTGTCGGTAGACGAATGGATAAGAAAACTGTGGTACATATACACAATGGAATACTACTCAACTATTATAAAGAACACATTTGAGTCAGTTCTAATGAGGTGGATGAAACTGGAGCCTATTATACAAAGTGAAGTAAGTCAGAAAGAAAAGCACCAATACAATATATTAAGGCATATATATGGAATTTAGAAAGATGGTAACAGCGACCCTATGTTCGAGCCAGCAAAAGAGACACAGATATAAAGAACAGACTTCTGGACTCTGTGGGAGAAGGTGAGGGTGGGATAATTTGAGAGAATAACATTGAAACATATATATTACCATATGCGAAACAGATGACCAGTCTAAGTCTGATGAATGAAACAGGGCACTCAAAGCCGGTGCACTGGGACAGCCTAAAGGGATGGGGTAGGGAGGGAGGTTTGGGACTGGGAGACACATGTACACCCCGTGGCGGATTCATGTCAATGTATGGCAAACACCACCATAATATTGTAAAGCAGTTAGCCTCTAATTAAAATAAATAATTTTTTTTTAAAGAAATGAAGACCAGAAATATACAATAGAGGAAACATAGGCAAAACACTGCAATAAATAATGACCCACTCCCCAGAATATTGGAAATAAAAGCAAAAAAAACTGGGACCTAATCAAAATAGCTTTTACATGTCTTCAGAATGGGAGAAAATAATAGCAAACGAAGCAACAGACAAACAATTAATCTCAAAAATATAACAAGCAACTCCTGCAGCTGAATTCCAGAAAAAATCAAAAAATGGACCAAAGAACTAAACAGACATTTCTCATAAATGGCTAACAAACACATGGATGCTCAACATCACTCATATATTAGAGAAATGCAAATCAAAACCACAATGAGGTACCATTTACAAAGTCAGAATGGCCGGGCAATAAATGCTGGAGAGGGTGTGGAGAAAAGGGAACCTCTTACACTGTTTTGCAAAACTAGTACAGACTGGGAACAGTGTGGAGACTTAAAAAACATGCCATATGACCCAGCAATCCCACCTGCTACCCCAGAATGGACGCGTGTACCCCAATGTTCATCGCAGCATGTTTACAATAGCCAGGAATGGAAGCAAAGATGTCCATCCACGATTTTTATTACTTGGCCATTAAAAAGAAATAGAGGAAAGATAGTCACTGCAATAAATAATGCTTGGAAAACTGGATAGCTACATGTCTTAAATGAAATTAGAATATTCTCTAACATCATTTACATAAATAAATTCAAAATGGGTTAAAGACCCAAATCTAAGACTGGAAACCATAAAACTCCCAGAAGAAAACATAGGTAGAATGCTCTTTAATGTAAATCACAGATTTTTTTTTTTTTTTGTCTCCTAAGGCAAAGGAAATGAAAGCAAAACAAATAGGATCTAATTAATTAAGCACTTTTATAATTTTATAATTATAAAAGCTTTATAAACCCGTGGAAACCATCATCATCAACAACAAAAGAAGATAACCTACTGAATGGGAGAAAATATTTGCAAATGATAGAATTGATAAGGGGTTGCTATCCAAAATATATAAACAGCTCATATAGCTTAAAACTCAAAAAACAACCTGCAAAAATGGGCAGAAGACGTGTATAGACATTTTTTTCAAAAAGGACATGCAGATGGCCAATAAGCACCTGAAAAAATGCTCGATATCACTGATCAAGAGAAATACAAATTAGACCTACAGTGAGATATCACCTCACATCTGTCAGAATGGCTATCATCAAAATGATTACACATAACAAAAGTTGGTATGGATGTGATGAAAAGGGATCCTCATGCACTGTTGAAAGTAAAAGTCACTCTGTTAGTGGGGTGTAAATTGGTAAAGCCACTGTGGAAAACAGTATGGATATTACTCAAAACAAACAAAAAACCTACCATATGACTTAGCAATTTCACTCTGGTTATTTATCCAAAAAGCATATAAAAAACAAGAATACTGATATTAAAAGATACATGCACCCCAATGTTCATAGCATTATTTAGAACTGCCAAGATATTGAAGCAACCTGAGCGTCCCTCAACAAGAAGAACGGATAAAGAGACAGTGGTGTGTATATACAATGGAATTCTGCTCAGTCATAAAAAGGAATCAAAATTTACATTTTGTAACAACATGGATGAACTCAGAGTATTATGCTACTTGAAGTAAGAGAAAGACAAAAACCATGCAATGTCATTTATATGTGGAATCTAAAAATTAAAACAAAACTAGTAAATTAGCAAAAAATAAAGAGACTCAAGACATAGAGAACAAACCAGTGGTTACCAGTAGGGAGAGGGAAGAGGGAGGGACAAAACAGAGGTAGGAGATTAAGAGGTACAAACTACTATGTATAAAATAAATAAGCTACAAGGATATGCTGTACAACACAAGAAATACAGCCAATATTTAATAGCTATAAATGGAATATAACTTTTAAAAATGTGAATCATTATGTTGTACACCTAAAACTTACATAATATTGTACATCATTAACTAAACCTCAATAAAAATAAAACTTTGGGGGCAAACCACCGTCATCTGTCAGCTCAATAAAGCCATCAATAACGTCCATAACTGAAAGAAACGCTAATGTGCTTCAATCAATTGAAACCAACCTGTCAACCAGGTTGTGTATCTTTTGTAGCAAAATTGCCTTACAGCCAATTGGTCATGCAGTGAAAATGTCTGTGGTGAAGATGTTTGTTGCAAAAATTCTATGGCAAGATGCTTAAAGTACCTAGAAGTAGTAAACTGGTCATAGCAATGTGAATGATGATCACATATTCTAATATTGTATCATCCCTAATAATGATATACTAGAGGATAGGTAATTTATAACTTCTCCCAGGAATGTGCTTATTTTTCCATTTAATGAAAAAAATATATACCAACTGTGGAATTGTAGGCTTAACAAGTAGTAGAAGGAAGAAATATGGGGATGAACAAGAGTCCAGCTGCCATATTCCCCAAAATAACACCAAGAAGTCCATTGTCCTATCTAGCCTTCACATTCTACACTATTCACTTTATTGCCTTTTGTGAATGGCAAAGACCGACCTGACTGCAAAAGAACTACTCTACGGAAGATTCAAATAGGCAGAATGGACATTTTCACTCATCTCTAAGGATTCTTCACAGGAGAAAGAGGGAAATGATGTGATTAGCCGACGATCATGCAATTTTCCTTTTTGTAAACAGAGCCTCTCTCAAGTGTTTCCTCCTTTCTCCCCGCCTCCACTTCTCTTGTGGGCCCCCAGTATCAGAGTCAAGTGAGAGGGAGCCAAGCTAACGGGAGGTCAGAATCTGGGCAAGGGGCCTAAGATGAGCAGGGGGCACTGACAGATCATAAAGAAAGATCTGGGTTTGATAACTAGCCAAGCTCAAGTCTGAGAACCAGAGACTCCGCATGGACTTATTAAGTCAGGGAACACTCAATACTTATTCAGTCCTTATAGACTTGACCATGGGGACCCAAAAATAAAGATAAAATGTTTTCCTGTCTTGCAGGGGATAGTGGACTAGCTCCTCAGATCAAGGCCCAAACTCTAGAGAAGAACGGTTGGGCCCTGACAACTGCTGACTGGTACTACAAACCCAAAGGGGTAAACATTCCCTGAGAGCTTTTGTTTTGTATTGTACCTTACTTTTAGTGAAATGGTCTTTGATATTCCTTAAAATGTTTATCCTGTTTTACTTAAAATTTCCAAGGTGTATTCAGGACATTTCTGTGCGGGTATTTGAAGCTGAGAATGATACCCTCTCTCTAGTATTCCTTTGGAAAGCCCATCTCTGCCACTGATTTTTCAAGTCGAATGCATTCTACTTTTTAAAGGAAAATGTGTTTTCCTCTTTTTATCCTGCAGCCTTCAACTCATTTCACAAAATATGAACCTTCCTTCATCGTGTTGCATACCGGCTCCAAGAAATGTCATCAGAATTGCAAAGTGAGTCAGTGTCTTGTGACTGTTTTGCAGTATTTACCCAAGTCTCCTTGCAGATCTACTCATGAATAAATTTTGCATGCTCTATAAAGCTAACTGCGTTCTCAGACATTGCCATTCATAGTTTTATGAGATACTAATTGCAAGAAGTGGATGTTTTGCCTGTCACATATATGTCCTTGTTGATTCTAGAGTATTTTACTGCGGAAAACAGCTAAATGGGCATAAAAACAGCATGGAAACCCAGCAGTTGCCAGCAGGGAATGACATGCTTAATTACCTCTGGCTATGGTCCTTTGAACAAGAGAGATAACTTCTGTATCATTAAAAACACACCTACACATATGAATTCTTCCCAACACTAATCATGTCTAAAATACAAGGAAGTTAGCAATCCTTCCCAGTTCTATCAAATCTATGATCCCTTTACTTCCGGTCTCGCTCTGGGAGACAGCTCAGGATTTATGTCTAAGCTCAGCGTTAATAGCTCTCTCATCCGCACTCTGGATTCATGGAAATGACCAGGAGTCGCTGCGATGTAAGTACAGGGCCCATCAGTGCGCCTAACTGGCTTGCTTCCCAGATGGTCCTGCCATCTGTTGGAAACACAAACCAGTAGAAACAGAAGGTAGGCTAAAAAATGCACTTTTCCTCATGTCTTCAAAAAAGTGCACTGATCATGCTTTAATAATTAGCCATGTAAACGGGTCTTAAATCATGGCCTCAAATACTAAAATAAACATCGCTTATTTGTTTGTTACCCTGCTGGAAGGAAGCTCAGCCTCGTGATGTATTTAAAGAAAGTGTCAATCTCTTTGTCTCCCAGCTCCATAAAATGCAACATGGTCCACTGAAAGAATAAATCATAGGAATCCAAAGGCAAAAATGAGAGAATATTTTTTGCAGAAGGAAGAGGTCAATTAAGAAAGAAGGAATGAAAGGAAAAGCAGTTTGTGAGCAAGGCAAGAACTGCTTAATTTCTCTTAGCCTGTGGTATAGAGCTCTTGGTAAAAGTCACTGCTGGAATTCAGGTGTATATCACAGGGTAACAGTTGATTCAGTATCATGCAGACACAATTAATAAACAGTGTTTTTCAGCATTCATTTCCTGAACCAGGGAAAAATAAGTTGTATTAGGCTTCACTCCTCCCCAAAATATGCTAGAAGTAGATAAATAATCAGAGCCCTAGACCAGGAGTTCTCAAATTTCAGCGCGTATCAGAATCAGCAGAGATGGTCCACTGCAGAGTTTTATTCAGTACACGGCCCAAGAATTTCGATTTCTCACAAGTTCCCAGGTGAAGCCATGTTGCTCTCCTATACTATAAAGCACAGACTTAGGCCGGCAATAAGATAAAGCCTTTGGATTAGAAGTCTTGAGCTGAATGGGACTTAGGTTAGTTGCTTCTAAAAGAAAACTCCCCCTCTGAACAAGATTAAAACGGAAGCCCTTGGGATCCTCTGACTTGCTTAGAGTCGCTTATTGGTCAGTTCAAAAAAGGGGCAGGTGAAAGGCTTGTCTGCTTTTGGACTATCTCTGGATGTTTTGCCTGTCAGAAAAATTAAGGACAATGCACAAAGCTTGGGGATGGGGGTGGCAAGAGCCTGACCCCTGACCCCTGGAAGGTCATATCCTTCTGGATCAGGGAAGAATAAGCATCCTAAGTGGGGCCCTTTGCCTGGTGAGGGGAGGAATTCAGAGGGGGATCTGGCAGAGGGAGATGCTGATGGGTTGATTCATCCACCACTTTTAATGTCTCTCTCCATTTGGTCTTCCTTTTCACAGTGAACTGCAAAAGGGCCCAGCCCTGTTCCTGTTGTAAATTGCCCAGGGCCTGGTGCTCTGACTGTCCCAAAGTGCTGCAGTGATTTGTCCAGCAGCAATCAATTCCCATCTGAGTGGAGGATGCTGATGCCGAGTGAGATGGCCAGGGAGCACCACTGGCACCCTGCAAAAGTGCCTAGAGCATCTTTATAAATGCCATTTCCCTAAAATACTGAATACCAAGATGCTGCTGCTTTTAAGAGTAAAATGCTTGCCACCAACAAACCCTGAAGGTGTGTTATGTGGACTAGCAAAACCTTGTCGAATGCATCTAGCTTTGCAGAATAAGAAATTCCCTTTTGTTACTAACACGAGGATTCATTTACATGGGAGGGATTCCTTAACAGTCAAGGCTCATTTTTCCACTAATCAACCATTACTTAAATTTTGGTTCTGCATGAACCACACGCCCCTCATGTAACTTTGAACAGCAAAGGTTGAGTAAATGCTGTCATAAAATTCCATCATGCTGTGCCGCTCTCAGGCGGGCCGAGCAAACCCAGGGACAAGAAACGGCCAGAAGACTATGGCAGAGGCTACCACAGTTCAGCCATGTCCTAAGTTGTTTCCATTTGAAAACACTTAAACATTGGAGACATAATGAGCCCTTATTGATGGTTGCTATTTCTGAGTGGTTCTGAGAGGTCCAGGCTCTCCAAGGGCACATCTGGTCACACTAATGGCTCTCAAAAGGCAGGGTATTGCCCTGTCTGGCAGAGCCTGTGGAGACAGGAGGAGGGCACCTCTTGCACCCCAGGGGCGTCCAGCTCATCACACAAACGTCCGTGGTCCTGCTCATTTGCCTATGCAGAGAAGGGCACTGGAGCAGAGGCCAGGGACTGGGGGTCAGCCCAAGGCATGGCTTTAATGAAGAGTCAGCTGGAAGCCACACCAAACAGCAGCTTGAGTTTACAAAGCCACTCAGCAAGGTAACTTGGAGGGCATCTGTCACAATCCTTTCCCCTGACGCTAAGCCCTTGATACGCCTGGAGAGAACCCTTTGCAGTATTTTACAATATTTACTGTCTACCTCTCATATTGCCCTTAAACAAATCTGAAACCATGACACAGGGCTTGTCTCTCTCCTCTCCTGGGTGTTCACATGACAGTTGTCCAGGCCACCCCACATATTGAATATGGGAGAGGATTGCCTTCCCAAGCTCCGGCTGGGCAGAAACAAACAGTTCATGTGCCATCCCATGAAGTCAAGCTCTGGAGCCCAACGATCCACTCACCTCCAGCCGCTCTCAGAATCACTCTATGGCCTGAACTGCTCAGGAGATGGAGCACTGTAACATGGATCTGACATACACGGTCAAATTCCCAGATGTCAGAATTTGCATCCTATTTCATGGATAAGTTGAAAGCCATTACATACTTTTTAAAAATGCATTAATGTTCCTTCTATTGGCCCAATTGTATTATTTTTCAAGTCTTTAAAAGAGAAACATTTTAAAGTGATTTTTAGACCATTGAATAAAGCATATTATATACTTGGGCAGATTTCCAATTTGCCACCAAGGGAATGAAGCTATAAAATGAAATAAATTAAATAAAAATAAACATACTCAAAAACAATATACAAGGCACTTTCAAGACCTAAAGCACAGTAATTCAGACACAACCAGAGCCTCTATTATCTGGAGTGGGTTAGATGAGAAACCAGCATCAATGTGAGCTAGTGAACAGAGAAAACTCGAGCTTAAACAGCTCTTCCCCACCACACTGTTCCCAGGGAGATGAGAAGGCTCAACTTACAACAAGGATTCATCAGCCCCATAGCAGAGCTAAGTAGGCTTTAAAGAAGATTCATTCCGTGTAACCAGAATCTCCTTCTTACATGTCAACCAGAAGGTCTTTGCAGCTTATTTGATTGATTCACATTCTTATTTATATATTCTCAGTGTGCCCTACATGATTCGTTCATTTTAGAAGTGAATGTTAATTAAGCACCCCTCATGGGCATGTTAACTAAACTACAGAGAGCTGCAAAGACCCATCATTTAACTGTTAGTTTCAAAGGTAGGATTATATCTTATCACATAAATAGATAAGGATGCATGTGCCCACCATCTCCTGTTCAGGTCCTGCTTGCTAGAGTCATCCTGTGACTCCCGCCTCTCCGCCTCCAGTGGTCCTGTGATGTTCCTCCCGCTCTTCTTCTCAGAGTAGTCACAATCTCTGGGGTTTTTCCCCTCCAAGTTCCTTAGCCCCAACTGTTCTGAGGAACCAGATGTTATCAAATAAATGAAGGATAAACTAAGGCTAGGGACCCGGTGTCAGCTCAATAAATATTTGGTGGATGAATGAATGAATAGGTAAATGAGGAAAATAGAGGCCATATAGGAGTGATCTTATGGTCTAAATGAGATATGTAATACCAATGCATATGTTTAATAAGATAGCCAGAGATGCCATGATACTGAAAGCAGTAGAAATCAACTGATTGCGGTGTTTGGTAACTTGAGGAATAGACACAACTTTCCAAAACTGGGGATCAAAGCAAGACATATTGTGAAAATAAGAACAGCGGGAAACTAGAAAGTCCACTGCGCTGCCTGGAGCCAGCCCGTTGAGTTCCATTCCTCAGGATGCACCGATTATTCCCGCCAGTTCCATAGATCAGATAAATTGAAGGAAAACCATCAAATTGACCACGACATCCTCTGGGAGAAGTTTACACACCAAACTGGAAAAGGTGACAAGGAAGAGGTCTTAATGATGGAAGAAGTTGCAGAAGCCCCATCAAAACTGAATTCCAGGAACTTTCTAGAAGTTATTGAGTTTACTTTTTTTTTTAATTTTTAAATGCTTCTTAAATGTTTTGTTTACTGTGTTGAATGTAGCATTTTTAAATTGTTGTGAGCATTTTTATAGCATTCTATTTTTTTTTAAATGGGGCCTTCCTGGGGGCTCAGTGGTAAAGAACCCACATACCAAGGCAAGAGACACAGATTCAGTCCCTGGGTTGGGAAGATCCCCTGGAGAAGGGGCTAGCAACCCTCTCCAGTTTTCCTGCCTGAAGAATTCCATGGACTGACGGGCTACAGTTCATGGAGTCGCAAAGAGTCAGATACGACTGAAGTAACTAAACAACAAACAAAAACAAGGAAAAAGTGATGCATCAAAAGAAATTATTAAGTGCAAGGAAATTAGAGAGAAAACTGTAAGATCAAATCCAATTTAATACTTTAGTCTGGAGTTACTTCAAGTAACGCTCATTTTGAGACCTGACACACACTGCCACTATCGAGCACTTCAAACCATGAAGACCTTATCTAGACAAGAAGAGCAGAGAATTTTATGCAATCAAGCTCTTGAGCTAGAATGGCTGGACTCATACTACCTTGGTGCTTACTGGCTATAGGAACTTGGGCAAAGTAGTAACTCCAATTTTCTGTTCCTCCAGTTCACAACTGTAAATAGCTGTACCTACTGCATAAGGACATGGTGAGGACGAAATAAGATGATTATGCAAAGCACTTAGACCAACAATTTCTCAATAGATATTAGCCATTATTATTATTGAAAAATACATGGGTGATATATCTCACACAGGGAAACCAACAATTCTTCCAGTGACTTGTTAAAGGTATACATTCAACTTGCTTGGTTCCCTGCAGTTTTATCCTTCTCAAGTCCTTCCTGAGCAAAGACTGTCTAGTTAATGAACACAATTTCACAGAGCTGTGTAATAAATGTGACACAGGTACACTGAGCAGCCAGTAACACACAGGTCCTGGGGGAAGTGTTCTTTGTACAGACAGAGAGAATTTGGGGAATGTTTTACACATATAAACATACACAAAAATACACAGCGGAATACGGAAGAAAACCCCCAGAGATCCTGTGGATATGAAACAATTAGATAGTACTTACTGAAATTGCTTTCAATCATCCAGATAAGAAGCCATCACAAAGTTTTAAGCGGAAAAGTTAAAAATGTAAAATGTATATGTTAATTTCTGAGTTAAGGTCTCATACTCTAGAGAGAAACCTCATCTCTCTTTTTGGGAGAAGAAATTAATGTATGTTTGCTGAGTAGTGTGATAATATAAATTATAATCATGCCTTTCAACCCATTCCATGTGATGATGGTGAGCAAATCTCTGTAGAGGACTGTCATTTACAACTCAATGGGTTTCACTGAGGCTTTAAAAGCTTTGAAGTAAGCCAAAGGCAAATTTAGAAAATGGTTTTAAGGAATTTGTTTTAAAATGGGTGAAATAACAATAGACAAAGTAATAGTAATTTCAGAAATCTGTCTTGAAAGAAAACTAGCTAACGTACTTTTCAAATGGGACAAAAATTGGAAAGTCTCCAGCACACGGATAGCATTTTTTGCTTCTCAAAATCAAAAGTGGGGGAAGTCACTTTCATAAAAGCAGAAGAAAAAAAATTTCAGACTGAGATCAAAGCCTTCAAGCTTGAATCCAGACGGAATTTTAATTCCCAAACAAGTGAGAATGATTTTAAAATATATTAATCATTCCTACTTTTAACAATGGGAACCTGCTCCAAGGCCAAAAGGAAAAAAAAGTATCTCACATGATCTTGTTCCTGTCTCCAAAGTGATCATTTTTCAAGCACTCTGGAAGAGTTAAATGAGGGCTGTTACAGAATCTCACACAGGATCATCAACAATATAAATGCAGAAAAGAATCTCGATTACTGAAGGAAACTTCCAGCTGTGGGCAATTAAATATTTACCATATTAACGAGCAGCTTCCAAACGTGGGAAAATTCAAAAAAAAAGAGGCAATTTGCAGAACTTACAACTTCAGTGGAAACAATAGTGTAATCAAACTTCTGACCCAGAGACTTCATGAAATAGTTGTGTTGCGTTATCAGATGCCCTTGCCTCTGGATCAAATGCTGTATAAACTCAAAGATCATTCTGAGTACCAGAACGTTTTTTTTTTTTACGTTTTCATGACCAGGGAACATTTAGAAATGTCAACTGCTTACAGGAGTCCAGAAGTAGTGGTGGGAGATTTTTTTCCACTCTCCCTCCCCACAATTCACATGTAGGTGGAGGAAATAGAATTCCCTAGGTAAACAACCTCTAACCAGCCTTGCCTTAAGTGCCTCAGGCTAAAATTTTCATTTCCCTTCTTTTCTTTATGGCAGTATTCCCCATTTAAGTGACTAATAAAGTAAGCACTTTTCCTGAGTTCTTTCTTTATTTTTTTTACCCAGTTACTCTTGAACACTGTAAAATAAAAGCTACAGTAATTCTAAACATTTGCAGGCTTGAGCTGCAAATAATACAAGTCTAAAATACATGATCTGGGAACCAGTTATTTTGAGGGAACAGCCATGTATATTATGAGTAGCTTTCAGTGGACAATTCCTTTGTATATGTAAGTGTAAAGGGGTCCCAAATCTACTCACACCACAATTTATATAGGTCCCTTAATTTGTGAATGAACAATCTACTTTTCTTACTGAGCCCCTACTGGCTAGTTAGAAAATTGAGTTCAGGAAAGCTATTCAATTTAAAATATATTTTGGCACATTCTTTTTTTTAAAGAATCCTTTAAAATAATGTTATTTCATCTTTTTCAAGTGTTCTAGATTTGGCCCCCTCATCAGCACCGCTAGGCATGTCTGAGGTACAGGGCTAGATGGGGGCAACGGCTTCTAAAACTTTGTGAAGAGAAGAGGAGGCTTGTCCTGGCAGAGTCCTTTGTTCCTCTCAAATCTAGGGCAGTGGTGGGTAGCGGTACTGCTTCCTTCTCTTGGCTTGGTGGGGGTCTGGTTTGGGTCAAGGGGACCTAACCTGGACTCTTTTGTGCACAGACACACACAAAGTCTTGGACCAACCTCCATTTCCTCTCCCAACTGGGTGTTCGACTCTCTCCCTTGGCCACATGATCGCATTGCTCTTAACCAAGGCAGGCCCCATGACACTAATATGGCTTTCACCTCTGCTGTGTGCCTAGACACACTCCGGGGAGTAAGAACACAGCAGTCTCTGCCACGCGCTACAGAAACAGAAAGGCCCAGGAGACGGCCTCTCGGAGCCACCTCACTTACGTGTCATGAGGCAGTCTATAGACTCTCCCTCCCAGGAGCCCATCGCAAATGGATGGAGACTTCCTCTATCCTGCTTCTCCTGGCCCCCAGCTCCATGGTTGGGTCTTAAGGGCCATGATAAGGAGGGGTATTCTCTCTACACCTTGAGTGAGATCTACAATCTGTCACTTAACCTATTCTAATCCTTCGTTTCCCTTTGTAGAAGGAACAGAGTCATACACGTTCTCTGTACACTGCACTGTCATTGTGAGAAAAGAATGATTTCCTGGGGCTGAAAGCAATTTGTAGATGACAAATACAGGAAATGGTAAGCCTCCTTCCTCTCAAAATATAAAATCGGTCATTCTACACTGGAAACACATCAAGCCAGTTGTGTGACATAAGCATTTAATCTCAGTCTATTTGCAGAGTTTTGTCTCCAGAACCTGTATCTTTACTTAGGGAATCTTAGAGTCATCGGGTCAGAGATTATCTCCCACCAGGGTGTTCTAGCAACTACTAGTTCACTAGAAAGTCAACTTCCCACAGTACATTAAAACAATTATCTTGTGCCTTCAAACCACCACAAAAAGAGAAATGGATACCAGTGAGCACCCTTATGTTTAGTGGATTCACTGCTAAGAAACTGACTTCAAGTCAGGTCCCAGTCCCCAGTGACTATGTTCTGGTAGTAATGGTCATGTGGGGTTAAAGAATGTAGGAGTAAATGATTAAAGGAATGTTATTTCAGGAGACCTATGTTTTACACAGTGGAGCAAATCACAGCTCTGAACTGGAAGACTCCCTGTCCATAAAGACAACAAAGACTTGAAACTCACCCCTCTCTGGTCTCTCATAGTAGTTTGAAACTACTATGAAAATAGAGAACATAAATAATTCAATTCTTTATTTCCTTCTAGTTAAGTTTCATAGCACCGAATAGTACTAAATGTAACAGACATAAGGGAATTTTTTCTAATTTTTAATGCAAAAAAGTCTTTAGTTATTCTAACTTTTCTCAGGTCAAAATGATTATATAACAACCAATCATAATATATAATTCACTAGGACAACTATTACCTACCAGTGATAAAGGAAAACATATCAAGATGAACACATATATCTTATATTTGCTTGTCAGAGATGCAAAAGAGAAAAGAAAAAATATTGCTTATTACATTATCTAAGCCAAAACCGTATTGTCTAACTAAAAGTGAACTTTAGGGAAGAATAACTACCTGTCTTAAGGTAATACAGTCGTTTTGTTTTATTAAAAGCGATACTTTGATCCCACATACCTACATTCTCAACTTTTTTTCAGTGATTACTTAAAAACCATGATCACATTTCTTCAAGGCCCACAAGAATTTATAACAAATTCCATCCAATTATTCCAACTAAGTTTTCCCAAGTGGTTCTAATCAGTCAAGTTTAAGAACCTCTCCTCTTATCTGACTATTCCTGGTTAGGTTCAAGTCTCCTCTCCCTTAGCCTACATCCCCTTCCCATGGCTCACTCGCCCTTGGAGTATAATCAAGTATTGAATAATCCACCTCCCACTTCTCACTATTAGTTTGTGCTTTTAAATCTTAACTCTCCCTGAGTATCTGTGTTTTAATAGAAGACACACTAAGAATAAAAAGGCTTTTATAATCAAAGTAATGAATCCTTGCTGTAAAAAGTTTAGACACCTCAGTCAGTCAATTCTGGTCTTTTCCTTATGGCCATGTAACATGCTTTTGGGACTCTGGATTTTTACTCTGAATGTCAGGGAAATAAGACACCATCACGGACTACACTGAGAACCTCCAGACTAACATTCAGAAATTAATATTCTTTCCCAGAAAATCATTCCCAGTCAGGAGACAAACATCTGAAATAACAGAATTTGTAGTTTAATTTACAATGGAATGCAAAATATTTTTTGGTCCATTTTTATTGAGAGGGCCAGATGCAATGCATTACAAATTGTTTGCCTAATTCAAACCATAAAGAAAATTATCTCTCTTCCCATACAACATCAAATTGAGAAGAGGGAGGTTGGGTGTGGAGCAGTAATAACAAAGCCTGCCTTTCAGATCGTGGGACTGCACATAGCAATTTCTTCAATGTTACATGAATATTCTGGAATGTTGCTCAAGATAAGCTTTTGCTTCTTCATTTCTCTAATAAGTTATTATATACATCATAGATTTTACTCATATGAAGGCTACAGTATACATGTAGCACAAATATGACCTCTAAAATGAGTAGGTACTTCCATAAATTTGATTAGCAGAACTTTTTAGACAAATGAGGACCTTGGTATAATTCCTACATGATAATACCTTTTTTTTTTTCAAGGTGACCTGTATTATACATTCCCAAAAGATATTTGAAGATATAAAAAATACCTTCAGTTAAAGTGGTTTAAATATATGAAAAAGGATTAAATATATGAAAAAGAAAAAATTATTCTATGAAGTTGTAGTTAATAGGCTTATCCTTTCTACCAAGTTCTTCATTGACTTGTAAATTCCTCCTCTGGCTGACTTAACCATCTATGAAGAAAAAAGAAAACCCTAAGTCCACATCAATCGTAAAGTTTCAGTGAACAAGGCAGCAATGGATAAATTCACACGTCGGATCTATAGTTTCCTTCAAATGCAACAGTGCAGATGCTGAAGTCTCTTTTACTGGATCTATTCCTTAGTCTCTTCTTGCTAGACTACAAAAGAAGTCATTATTTCACTAAAATGAGAATATTGTATTTTACACATCTTGACATGTTTTGATCTATCTGGCACTATGCTAAATGTTGGAAGAGCATAAAGAAACATATGAAACCCAAACTCCGTCACTCTCTCAATAGGGACAACTGAAAATATTGAGATAAAAATAGAAGGTTAATATGATGTAATACTGAACAATTTAGTATATGTTACTGAAATTCACATAAAAAGCAATGGATATGGACAAGAGATGACAGAGTATTCTATGAAATATGAATATGATTGCTGAATTGCTAATAAATAGGCCAATTTGGGGGGCCTTATTTGGCATAGTCAAATTATTCTAAGACTGTGATCTATTATATTAGGTGCCATAAATGGAAGCTTAACAAGAGCCCTTCTGATAAATGGTGCTTCAACTATTCAAGATGAGGTAGCATTCAAAAAATATCCCTAGTAAAACCAATAGCTGTGGTTAAAGAGGATCAACAGTTTATAATCTGGGCTAAAATGAATTTTGGTAAGTTTAGCTAGAGATTATAATTATTTTACATGGTAAGGTCCATGTAAAAAGGACCTTATCCAGCATAGCTCAGACTGCATTTAAATCTCTGAGGACAAGCAGACGGGTTATTTTCACCAGATGAAACTGACTACAGAGGCTGAAGTTCAAACACCAGTGTAGTCTTCAGCGTGCACACTCTGTGAAGTCCTGTCCCAGGTCTCAGTCTGGGCTGCCCTTCTAAGGTCCCTTCAGCTTGAGGCTTACACAGGTCCATCTAGATCCAGAAAGATACTCTCCAGCTTCATGGCCTTCGGAACATCTCCACAGCCATCTGGCCAATGAGACAGCTGCCACTTTGAAGTAAAGAACTGAGTCAGGATGAAAAGTCCTGCTTTGTTCCTTCCTGAGCCCTTGCCTAACCCACAAATACAAATATGCAGCCATAGATACTCCATTTCAGACACTTGGAAAGGGTGATGCCATCACTCCTGCTATGTGACAGCCAAGGAAGACACTGATGACCAATAACAGAATTCCCTCCAACTGAACCCAGATACAGCCTGGCCTACAAGCCTCAACCCAGGGTTCCAGGCAGCCACTCTTGCTTATTCACAGTTGGCATATGATACAGAGTCTGTTTGCCATTTCTGGCCTAAGAACCACTCAGGGATGACTAGGGAAGCCCTAACAAAAATAGACTTGGGGACAGTCACATGGAAATCTAGGATTTTTGAGGGGCTACATTTACTGAATGTGGATCAAACTATTAGAGAAAGCAGTTGCTATGAAGAGAATTATAAAGTTTGAAAGACTAACAATAGGAGAAGAGAAAAACCAACCATTGAGTTCGGGGGTTACCATTTGTCAATTGCAGAATACAGGAAAGGCCAATTACTATTTTTTAATTTTAAGGAACTTACAGATTGATTTGACCACCCAAAGTCTGAAAGCACACTTAGCTCTTAAAGAGAGAAATGACTTGTCAGTGTCATATAAAGAGTTCAGAGCTCTTTCCAGAACATCGTGGTGAACACAAATACCTTCTACTTGGCAAGAAATGCTTTTTAAGGAAAGTAGAGTTGCATACTCAGTGAAAATTCAACTGTTCTGCCTTTAAGTCGAGTACAGACAGCTAATCTCCAGCTGCAGCCAACCATCGCTTAAATGTGGTTTCCATTCTCATTGATCTCTGGCAGTCTTGTCACTGTCAATGCCATGAACAGTATGAGCCCCAAGGAGGAGAGATGCAGAGAGCCCATTGCTGCAGGTGTAAATAAAATCAATCTGCTCCTTTGGGCAAATGTCTTATTGATTTGAGCTGTTAAATATATGCTTCCCCCTCCATCTTCATCCAGAAAGTGGATACTTTTATGCTTGGACATTATGGATTGAGCAGTGTGCCTGCATTACTGTCAGAACAGTTACAAGCACCCATAATAATATGGCAGCAGATAAACTGAAATTCAGACGTGTTAAAGTGAGAAATCAATGGGAAATACGGGCACAAAAATGAGCACAACATAAGGCAGGATTAGTCAAAGGCTATCAATGCCAGCATTATGAATTGCATCGCCATTCCCACATGCAACTTTCTCTATCAGCTCACACAAGACAGAAGCCAAATGAGAGATTCAAGTTTAGGAAATCCCCCCGTGTTCCTAACCATCAACTTCCACTGCCTTAAATCTAGGTGGCATAATTCTTACCTCTGAGGACTGTCTGGTAAGTAAATGAGGTGATATACGCACCATTCCTCAGAGCACCAGGCACTTAATGAACAATTTGCTTCCTTCTACTCTGAAGCCACTTTATCTGCAGGGCAGTGACGGCCTTCCCTCCTATGCAAATGGTGCTATGATCTAACATCACCTAGCAGTCAGAACTTTGTCAGTTTCAAGGGAGAGAAAACCTGATGCAAACAGACCTTTATGAATAAATGTATGGCTCCTATAACCACAGACTCCAGAAGCAATGTTGGTTTCAGGCAAGCTTTGAAATGTTTCACCAGGAAACGGCTCTTTCGCTGTTCCTCCTTTCCACTTTACAGTATCAGTTTCATCTTCAGACTCCTGAAGGGTCACCCAGCAGCTCCGGGCTCACCCCTCATTCATCAGCTAAATGAACACAACTTCCAGGCACATACTATACTGCCCCCATTGTCTACAGGAAAACCCCTCTTCTGCTTCATCACCCACCAGGCCTAACATTCATTATATGGTATGTACAGCCATCCTTGAACTAATCTCCATGGCCCAGGAATTGGGAAATATCAAATCCAAACCAAACGCAGATCCAAGAAGTAGTGAGGTATAAAGATCCAAGGGATTGGCAAAAAGTGAAACTAACAGGCAGCATGACTGTCAATTATCTACTAGAGATGCCAGGTCCTAAATGCTGACCTAACAACCTATAGTCATGAGGAAAAATGTTTGCTGTTTTGATACACTTCCTTTTGAGAATGGTATGTTGCACAGCCCTACTGGGGTAATAACTAGCCAAGACAGTACACAATAGATAACTAGTACAGGGGAAATAAAATGGTAGATGTGAGTGAAAGCCATGTAAGAGACAAGATATTACCACATTTGGGACATCTTAAAGGTAGAAACCTTATATTAAAGGTTGAAACCTCGGATTTGAATTGAATTGACTGAATATGCTATGTAAGAAAAAGAGAAGAAACAAAAAAATAGCTTCTATATTTTCAGCACTAGGAGTTCAGTGAATAGTGGTGCCATTTATTAAGACAGAGAACTCTGAAGATGGAACAGATTATTGGGGAAAGTGATAGTAATCAAAGATCCAGTTTTAACCTTGTTAATTTTGAAATGCCTTTGGATTTCCCAGTGGAAATGGGTAGAGGGTGTTGAATATATGTGCTATCTATAAAGTGGCAGGTTAGACATGCTCCAAATTCATTTCTAGTTTTAATATTTTGACAACTGTTACCACATTTACAATCTTTAGATTTTGCAAGGTTCAGCATTAGGTGATTTCTATTTCCAATGTTTTATGCTGAGGGTATTGCTTTTACCTGAACTAGACAGAAAGTCAAGAGTAGGAATCATTAGAGAATACAACGTCTGCTAGACAACAAATTGCCCAGAAGTTCGAATGGTAAAGAATCTGCTTGCAATGCAGGAGACCCGAGTTCGATCCCTGGATCAGGAAGATCCCCTGGAAAAATGGAATGGCAACCCACTCCAGTATTCTTGCCTGGAGAATTCCAATGGACAGAGGAGCCTGGCAGGCTATGGCCCACGGGATCACAAAGAGTCGGACATGACTGAGTGACTAACACACACACACCATATCCTTGGGCTTTTCTGGTGGCTCAGTGGTAAAGAATCCACCTGCCAGTGCAGGAGATGCAGGTTTGATCCCTGGATCAGGAAGATCCCTTGGAGAAGGAAATGGCAACCCACTCCAGTATTCTTGCCTGGGAAATCCCATGGACAGAGGAGCCTGGTGGGCTACAGCCCATGGCTCACAAAGAGTCAGACACAACTTAATGACTAAATAACAACCATATCCATAGGTCATGGGTCAGCCCTCCCATGTGGCATCTAGAGGTAAAAATTCATTTTTGCCCAGTGGGCTGCCAACTTCCCTAATGGAAGATAAAAAACTTACCTCTGGACCTCTCAACTGGCACAAGAAATAGAGGCACCTTTCTAAGGACTGACACTTCAGAAGTGACTATCCTTTCTTACTTCAAAACCCAAATCTGTATGATATGAAGGATTAGGCTGCCATTCAAGCTCAGCCAGTATGCAAGCCGAGTCCTGGATGATGGCATGTTCTCCACGGGCTTCAAATCCAACAGTCTTAGAAACCCCTAACATCTGGCAGCTGGAAGCCATTTTGTCCCATAACTAAGTACCACCTGCCCACATGATCCTAACCAGAGGAAACACCATCTAACAATCACAGTGTGCATGACAAATAGATCTGTGGGGTCACGCTAAGCAGCACCTTTCACACATTCCCAATTAAGAAGGAAGACTGGGAACATCCCTGGCAGTTCAATGGCTAAGATTCTGAGCTCTCAATGGAGGGGGCCAGGGTTCAATCCCTGGTCAGGGAACTAGATCCCACAGGGAGCAACTAACATGGAAGATCCTGAGTGCTGCAACTAAGATTCAGTGCAGCCAAATAAATATTAAAAGAAAAAAGAGGGAGGACAAAAAGGACTGAAGGACAGAGAAGCAAAGTTTAAGACCGTTAACAGCAAGTTTCAGGTGAAAAGAGCCTTACAGCAAAGAAGATGCTACATTTTTTCAGTACAATTAGGACTTCCGGAACTAAGAGAGACCTGAGAGTTGCCTGGAGGGGTCTGAAGGTTGGAGTGTCTTGTTCTCAGTTTTTTTTGCCCTCCTGTCTTCTCCATCTCCATTCTCTCTCCCTAGGTGATCTCAGCCCATTCCATTCTCTTACATATCATCTGTATGTCAATGACTCCCAAATTTATATCATTCTGACCTTTCCCCTGATTTATATATTAATATCAAATTGCCCACTTGACATCTCCACTTGTATGTCTAAAACAAACCTCTCTACCACCCCAGCCTTTTTCTTTCTCAACCCCAGTTACTTCAATAAAATCCAGTAGCTCCAATATAAAACTAGGCTTCATCCTTGATTCCACCTTTTCCCTCATCTAATGTATTTACTCCATCAGCAAGCCTTGATTAATTTATCCATAAAATGTATCTAGCTTTCCTACTTCTTTGCATCTATGCTGTCATCTCTGTTATCTGAATGGTTTACCTGATTGTTACCTCTCTGTTTCTGTTCTTCATCAACAGCTAACAGAACCATTTCATGCAGATAGAATCTTATAACTCTCTGCTTGAAATGCTCAAGTGCCTTCTCATTTGTTTTTATGACAGAGTCCAAAGTTCAACATGGCATAAAGCCTACAGCAAACCTAGTCCCTGAGTATTTTATTGCAAATTTTAGCTTCACTAGCTCCCCGCTCATTCATACTGGCCTTTTTCTTCCTGAAATAATCCAACCCTACTCCTCCCTTGAGGTCTTTTAGACTCAGCTTAAAAAGTCACCTCCTCAGTAACACCTTCATGTTCACCGTCACTGAGTAGTGATATCCGCAGGCCTGCCAAGGGCTATCGTGGTACCCAACTTATGTTCTTATCATTAACCCATCTTCAAAGTTATGTTATTTACTTGTCTTTTCCTCTCTATCTCTCTCTCTAGAATATAAACTTCAGGAAATCAGTGACTTTGCTTTGGCCTATTATCCCACTATTTTTTTGCTCCCAGCAAGTAGCATCTCAATGACTATTTTTTAAATAACTCATTCATCTATTTCAGTGTTTTACAAAATACCTTCTTTGGAGTTCTGGAGTTTTGCTAAAGTTTTTCAGTGGCAGAGGAAAGAGGCACAGAGTGAAACCATGCTGGCTAAGCTTTTAGCCTTCAACTGATTCAATTGGAATATTCTGCTTTTATCTGTTTATGCAATGGCATCCATATAAGATTTTTTTGGTTCCCGGGGGAAGACTGTGAGGAAAGGACAGTTAGAAAGTTTGGGAATGTCATGTACACACTGCTATATTTAAAATAGATAACCAACAAGGACTTACTATATAGCACAGGGAACTCTGCTCAATATTCTGTAACAACCTAAATGTGAAAAGAATTTGTGAAAGAATAGATACATGCATACGTATAACTGAATCACTTTGCTGTATACCTAAAACTAACACAACATTGTTAACCAACTATGCTTCAATATAAAATAAAAAGTTTTTAAAAGATCATTTGTTTAAAAAATTTATGCTATTCAAAGCATCTGGCAACTAGTAATCCCTTACCATTATCTCGTTTGATACATGAGTTTCTTGCCTATGACCTCAACTTATGTTGATTCAAACCCCAACCAAAATCCAGGTACCCCTGACAAAGATGCACAGTCTTTTCACTACATCAAGTGTGTTCCAAGTATCCTAACTCCAAAATGCAGCTGTTATTTCTCAATGCTATTAAACAATAAAATCACACTTTCCTTGTTACTATGAAAAACAGCACACTGTTCAGTCTGCTGGATTTTCTCCTACACCCACTAAAAAACTTAATTTCAAATGACTGAACTGGTGATCTGAACCAAATCCTAGTCGGCTATTTACACATGTTTTTCTAAGCAAATAGTTAAGACTAAAGGAAGAAATCGAGATTTCTTTCACATGTAATGTCTTCCTCTGCGAATCAAGCTGTCAAGTGATAGAATATACCTCATAGCTACAATGTAGAATAAATGTCAAACAGATTGTAAATTATGATATTTTCACAAACTAATATACAAAGGATTAATTCAAAAGTTTTAGCTTTAGCTTAATTCATAAAGGTGCTTATGAATATAAGAAAATAAAATATATGTCCTCTGTTTTATAATACTCGGGAGTCTTGAAAGGGTTTATTACAATTGGAAGAGTTAAACAATCAATCTCTCCCAGCCTATTAAGGACTTAAATTTACTACATTTCCTAAAATACAACAAATCGTGTGAATGCCACAAAGCACATTCTACATGAGGTAATTTGAAATAATGCTTAAACCTGGAAAACTCAATTTACAATTAAACTCAGCTTTAGGAAAATATATGCAATATTCAAATGTTGGAAGTAACTGCCAAAGAAATGTTAACAAAAACTGTAAAAAATAAATAAACTATAAGAAGAGATAATACTGAATACTATAATACTGAAGAGTAAAAGGAGAAATTGTGATTTACTTGAAAGAGCATCTTGGAAGTTGAAAGTCTTGCATTCAGGTACTGTCAGTAATCAACAGACAGGCCATTTCAATTTCTATGTCGCAAGTGCCCTCCCTATAACTTAACTACATATTGACTATTTGATGGCTGCCTTCACATCATCCATTTTCATTGAGGAGCCATCCAATGCCATCCTCCACACCATCCAATGTCTAACTTCCAACCATCCTGAGGTTAAGATGCGGCAGATTCTGCCTGCACTCGAGGGGTGGGTGTTTGATGACTTAGACCAATCACCATATTCCATTCCCTCATCACAACTTTTGGTCAAAAAATGAGTCCAAACCCTAATTAGAGTCAATGAACCATGAGGAGACTTCTATTAGAGTTTCCTTTATCTTAACTCCCTCTCTGTTCCATATACCTCATAGTTTCATATACCTCATAGTGACCAGAAGGCAAGGAAGCCCTCTCTTCTTCTAGATGGTGTGGTATTAAAATATACAACTGAAAAACAATGCTGCTATGAAGACATGAAGCCTGAAGACAAAGATGATGCTGACCTTCAAAACTGAGGAAAGTTCACAGACTCATAGAGAGATGAGGCTGAAACCATGATGACATCCTGAGCTTCTGCATATAAACATGACTGATAACAGTCTATACCTGATATTTTTAATTATTGAGCCAATTAAATTCTTTGCTGATAAAGCCATTTTAGGTGGGGTTTTGTTTTGCTTAAAGCATAACATATATTAGAACTACTCATATCTGAGGCCATTTTTATCAGAAACTGCTGAGTGCCACCACGTAAGAGTCAGGACCCCTGTCTTGCCCCCTTCTCAGTAATGTTAGACAGAATCAAGGTTGACCCCTACCCCCAGTCTGTGCCGGACTGGGGATGAGGCCTGGTTAGTCAAAGCCAATCATTCCCTCCAATGCTTCTGGCCAGTGGTTTGCAAAAAGGGAAATACATAAAGAGAATTCTACTGGAGGATGAGATTAAGATTTTAGGGAATAGCTTTTCAGGCCTTAAAAAGAGACATGAGGACACTGATGTATCAGGCATCTACTATGGACTGAAGGTTTGTTCTCCTCCCCCAAAACTCATATGTTGAGTTTATATTTGTATGTGATTGTGTCTGGAAGCAGGCCTTTTGGCAGGTGATAAGACCATGAGGGCAGAGCTCTCACAAGGGGGATTAGGATCTTCATAAGGGAGGCTGAAAGAGATCCCCTGCTTCTACCACCATGTGAGGATACAAGAAGATACCCACAGTCTGCAACCTACAAGAGGGCTCTCAACAGGCACACAATCTGTTGGCATCTTAACCTTGGACTTCCCAGCCTTTGGAACTATGGGAAAGAAATTTTTTGTTTTTTTTTTTTTTTTTCAAATTGCCGTTCGTGGTATCTTGTTCTAGTAGCCATCACAGAATAAGACAGCATCAAACTCCGAGAGAGATACTTGACCATGAGGCAAGCTAGCTGGCAAGCTAAAGGTTGGAAGATTTTATAAAAGGAAAGTGCCGGAATCCATGATCTTGCCAATGAACCGCTGAGTTGGCCAGCCCTGTAGCTGCCATACTTCTGGACTTCTTGTTAATTAAGATAACAAATTTCATTATCCTAAAGCCACTTGGAATCGGGGTTTCTATTACTTACAGATGAAAGCATCTGAGTTGATATACCATGCTAGTTCCCAAATATTTAAAATAATCGAAACTTACAATAGTATAGGACATTGTATTTTTTAAAATTGTTTTTAAAAACATTACCTCATTACTCTCAAACTTGTTATATAAGGATAGGATCTTCATCCTTTTCTACAGATTAGAAAAGACCTGAAAATTTCCCTAATATTCCAAAACTTTCTGACCCCTAAACTAGTGCTGTTTCCACCTTCAATTACAAAATAAGCACATCTTATCATAACATCAAACATTTAAATACACTTTTTTCTCCCTGATAACAAATAGGCCTTCCCTAGTGGCTCAGATGTTAAAGAATCTGCCCACAATGCAGGAGATCCAGGTTCGATACCTGGATCAAGAAGATCCCCTGAAGAAAGGAATGGCAACCCACACCCATATTCTTGCCTGGTGAATTGCATGGACAAAGGAGCCTGTTCAAGGGGTGGCAAAGATACATGGTGAGATAATCGGCACAAAACTCTGAAACAGTAACAGTAATAAATATCAACTAGAAATTTAATTAAGTTAATTCTAAGAACTGAACTGAAGAAGCCCTAAGTACTAATGATCACCACCTGACATGAATTTTATGCTGGGCTTGCTAAATTAAAAGTTACAGTTACATAGAGAATATTTGGTTCAATATTTCGTATTTAGAAAAAAGCAAGATGGTTGTGCTAATCATGAATTATTGTGCAATGACAACTTATTCCAAATGCTCAATTTATTTTTATAACACTAAACTTGATTTTCTTTCTTTCTTAAAATATAAACTAGTCAGCTAGTAAAGCAATGGGTCCTGAGTGTGAGAGCAAACCTATATGGACTCTTGTACAAGTGGGTCCTTAGACCTCTCCTCCAGCTACATTTTCATGTGATTACCTGCTTTTCAGGCAAATGTTGTACTCGATTTTGATTCTGCCACCCCCTCATACACATGCAGAAATGAAAAGACTGCATTGTACTGGGTGGTGTGAGGAAGGTGGAGAAGTAGTTTGTCTCTGAGCTTTTAACATAGGAGGATTAAAAAAAAGGTTTCTTAGTGTTCATCACTTGCTACAATATCTAAATATATCCCATAGTGCCCTCATCTATGTTATATACTAGTATTACATCATCCCCATCCATCTTACAATGAACTCATCTGTTCTGTGGATGTTGTTAAGCTCTACTCCCCTTCAGAGTTCTCATTTGGGAAAATCTAAATGACTAAGTCCTTACTTTTTAGGATCCATTGGGCTGAATGTAACTCTGTCTTAGTATAGTCTTCATTTCAAACTTTGGAACTCCCAGGTTTGGGGTACCAGGGACTGCAGCAATATTAAATTTTTGTAAAAGAGTTTCTTGGTCACAGTAGTTTATAAGTTTTTACTTAAGCTACTTCTGTTCAAACTTAGTTTGAAAAAAAATTTTGTTTAAAAAACAGCCGCAAAAAAAAAAAAAAAAAAAAGTATTGTTTATCATTTATAAAACTTGGGCCCTAAATTATCAAAGAATATCTTTTGAATAAATTTCCATGAATTCATTGCCTCAAATCCCGTGAGAAAGCTGAAAGGCATTTTTATTTTTCTCTCTAAAAATCCCCTTTCTGTTGGATGTTCCTTTGGGAGGAGCAGGCAGTGTTGTTTCATAGGAAGGTGGGACAACCAGAGTCAACCCACAGCAGCACATAATTCAGACAAGGGGACTGAAGCACAGTGAAAAAAATCACTAAAAATCCTCACTGACTCCTGAGTAAACTGCATTTCTTCCTTTTATTTTTGGTCTGTATCTTTTCCTTGTACATCACCTAGACATAATCTCAAAATTTATCATTTATTCTGTCTCTCATAATTATATTCTGACATACAGTCTTGTTGGGAGCCGTTCTGGAACTACTGCTGGATGACAAAGTCACAGCACCACTCAAAAAGAAACTGCAAAGCAGTTTCTCTCCTGGATCCGAACCTTCCCTCCTTCCTGTTTCTATGCTTTTTTTGTGGCTAGCTCTGTTTCATTCTTTGATGGCTGGAGTTGTAGGGGCTTCCATGATGAGGTCACGAGAGTCCAGGAAAAAGAAAAATGATCCCTTGCCCCAGAGAAACATTTCAAAAATGATTAAACCTATTGAGGCCCCTGGCTGATGGATCCCTAACACTCAGCCAGGGAATAAGGCCATGATCATTTGGAAAACAAGCCCTAAGTCTATTGTGACCTGGCCTCATGAGGAGATTGTTATCGATAACTGGAAAATTTGGGTCATGTATCAGGGATAATTACAGAAACTAAGCCTATTGCCTTTTCTCATAAAGATTGGGATGCTAGAGATGTTTGTGCCCCTTAGAATCTAAGCGTAAATGGAGAAAAATATGTGAATTGTATTGCAAATGGTTTCTAGGTAAACTGCAAAAGACTTGTCCCTGCCAGAAATAGCCTTGTGTTATGTGGGTAGATGGTAAACAAACCACCACTGACAATGGCTGTACTATGAGAAACTTTTGCCCTTAGACACCGCTATAGTACTTATTCACTGAAGCAAGACACTGTACTCGCTGTAGTAGCACACTGTACAGAATAAGTAGATGGAATAATATGATCCGTAGACTATGTTTTAGTAGAATAAAAATAGGTTCCGGGGTAAACATGTAACCAAAATGTGACAAAGGACTAGGAAAAAAATTTTAACACATCTTAGAATCAGGGGATGTTGATCTGAATGGAAAAATATTGTAAGAATCATTACGTAGAAGAACATGTGCTATATAAATAGAGACTAAAGCAATAAAGATTATGGTCCTCGGGCCATCAAAAACTATCTGTCTCCTTTCTTTCCTCTCACCGACGCCGTTCATCCCTTGGGGACCCCCTGGACCAGCTGGAGTGGGACTCCGGCACAGTCTGAACCCAGACTATTGCCTCTCAGAAACTAACCAAATTTTCAAAATGCCTGATTGAGATTCTCTGCTTCAGAATGCATTCTTTCTCACCAGAAAGATAGTGAGTGCTTTAAAGGACAAATAATAAGAGATGTAGCTTCTACTCTAAAAAAAAAAAAAAAAACTAGGAATAAAAATATTTTAATATAAAATATGATTAGTACGGGGTTCCATAGTAGCTCAGTGGTAAAGAATCTGCCTGCCAATGTAAGAGAGTCATGTTCGATCCCTGGGTCAAGAAGATCCCCTGGAGAAGGAAATGGCAACCCACTCCAGTATTTTTCCTGGGAAATACCATGGACAGAGTTGCCTGGCAGGCTACAATGGGATGACAAGAGAGTCAGACACCACTTAATCATTAAACATGGTTAACAACATATGCTCTACATACACAAAAATGAATGTACAAACATAATTAACTCCCATATACATAGTTGCACACATATTAACTGTATTGCCTATTTCCATATACATGTTTATTCATAAAGGTGTACACATGTATTATCTATAAAGATATACATGTGTGCTATAAAAATGGAAAATTCCAAATCCCAGCTAATGGTACGAGTCACCAAATATTAATTGGCATCAGTCACTTACACTAAGGAGAGAAAAACTGACAATCTTTTCCATCAGTTCGGAACCTGTTTTCTGAAAGTAACCATAAGCTCAGACTCCAAGTGATTTAGGCAGGAAAGAAATTTATCTCACAATAAATAGGAAACCCTGACGTTGTTGATTTAGTGACTCAGTGATGTCATAAAAACCCCAAGTTGTCTTCTTGTCTCTGGTCTGCCTTTAAGAGCTTAATCTAGGTCCACTTCTCACTGAGGGATGGAGGCCAGCAGCAACTAGACCAGCATTCAGTGAAGAGGAGGAGAGATTTCCAGTTATGCAACTACAGTCCTTCCCTTCAATCTGACTGGGCCAAATTACACTAGTACCCATGCCTGCATTGAAAATAATGGGTTGGCCAAAAAGTTTGTTCAGGTTTTTCCATAACATCATGTGGAAAATCCCAAATGAAATTTTTGGCCAAACCAGTATTTCCAATCAGGTGATTAGCTCTTGTCTAGGTCCTGAAATGGTTTGAATTTAGCATCCTTCAAGTCAACTAAGTTGACTGAGAGGTCAAACTAAAAGAAAGTGACATTCTGGTAGAAAGGAAAAGGTAACTGAATGGTTACTGAGTGGGGAACAAAGAAGGCTCTCTACAATTCCATGACTTAAAAACAAATATTGAATATCATTTATTTAAATATTATCGTCATGAATAGACACAATGACTGACCTGTTCACAATCAGTATTTAAACCATCATTTTCTGAACCATGACAGGGAAATTAAGAGAAACTAAGTTCCCTTTCAGTTAAGCTATTTCAAATCCTAAAATACGATGCTGTGAAAGTGCTGCACTCAACATGCCAGCAAATTTTGAAATCTCAGCAGTGGCCACAGGACTAGAAATGGTCAGTTTTCATTCCAATCCCAAAGAAAAGCAATGCCAAAGAATGCTCAAACTACCACACAATTGCACTCATCTCACACGCAAGTAAAGTAATGCTCAAAATTCTCCAAGCCAGGCTTCAGCAATACATGAACGGTGAACTTCCAGATGTTCAAACTGGATGTAGAAAAGGCAGAACCAGAGATCAAATTGCCAACATCCGCTGGATCATCGAAAAAGCAAGAGAGTTCCAGAAAAACATCTATTTCTGCTTTATTGACTATGCCAAAGCCTTTGACTGTGTGGATCACCACAAACTGTGGAAAATTCTTAAAGAGATGGGAATACCAGACCACCTGACCTGCCTCTTGAGAAACCTGTATGCAGGTCAGGAAGCAACAGTTAGAACTGGACATGGAAAAACAGACTGGTTCCAAAGAAGAAAAGGAGTACATCAAGGCTGTATATTGTCACCCTGCTTATTTAACTTATGTGCAGAGTACATCATGAGAAATGCTGGGCTGGAAGAAGCACAAGCTGGAATCAAGATTGCCGGGAGAAATATCAATAACCTCAGATATGCGGATGACACCACCCTTATGGCAGAAAGTGAAGAAGAACTAAAGAGCCTCTTGATGAAAGTTAAAGTGGAGAGTGAAAAAGTTGGCTTAAAGCTCAACGTTCAGAAAACTAAGATCATGGCATCTGGTCCCATCACTTCATGGGAAATAGATGGGGAAACAGTGGAAACAGTGGCTGAATTTATTTGGGGGGGGGCTCCAGAATCACTGCAGATGGTGATTGCAGCCATGAAATTAAAAAGATGCTTACTCCTTGGAAGGAAAGTTATGACCAACCTAGACAGTATATTAAAAAGCAGAGACATTACTTTGTCAACAAAGGTCCATCTAGTCAAGGCTATGGTTTTCCATTAGTCACATATGGATGTGAGAGTTGCAATATAAATAAAGCTGAGTGCCAAAGAATTGATGCTTTTGAACTGTGGTGTTGGAGAAGACTCTTGAGAGTCCCTTGGACTGCAAGGAGATCCAACCAGTCCATCCTAAAAGAGATCAGTGCTGGATGTTCATTGGAAGGACTGATGTTGAAGCTGAAACTCCAATACTTGGGCCACCTGATGCATAGAGCTGACTCATTTGAAAAGACCCTGATGCTGGGAAAGATTGAGGGCAGAAGGAGAAGGGGATGACAGAGGATGAGATGGTTGGATGTCATCACTGACTCAATGGACATGAGTTTGCGTAAACTCCAGGAGTTGGTGATGGACAGGGAGGCCTGGTGTGCTGTGGTTCATGGGATGGCAAAGAGTTGGACACAACTGAGCGACTATACTGAAATGAAATTCCCTTCCCCTTTGCTGGCTATATCCACCTGCTCTGTCTCCAGATGGATCTGATGCAGTGGAGCTCAATTCTCCAAGTTACCGAGATGAGATGACAAATCCTTCCCATCTCAGAATGGACAGGATTGCTTTTGGAGCCACTCTGAACTGAGCTCAAATCACAGATCTCAGGCTCTGTGGCCAATGTCTACCATATTGCCTTTCCGTCTAAAGTCAGTCTGCCCTTTACCACCACCACCACACACCAAAGACTGTGCAGCAGTGACACACCAGGCAGAAGTGCAGCTCTAGTCAAACTGACGACACTAGGATGCAGCGAGAATAGGAGCCCCCAGGGCGCAATTTAATGAGGCACTTGTGCAACTCTAGGCACCCCTTCCATGTCACCCCCATCCTAGCCCTGGTATTTGCCTGTTTCTCCCAAATTCACCTTCAACCACTTGCTTATCACTCAGTTTCATAAGCTTTCAATACAGTTGAGTCATCCTTGTATTTTTAAATTTCTTACCTGAGAATATTTTCATTTTATAACTTTTAATTTCTTTTCCTGAACAAAGTGGAACACATCACACTACTACACTTAACCCCACCCCCACCCCCACCCCCAGCAAGAAGGGTTTGGGTGATTATGTGAATGTGTGACATTCTTTTTGAAGTGTTTTGAGCTTTGTGGATGAAAGGTGTTTCATGAGTTCAAAGCATTCCCATGATAATTTGTCGACTATTCAGGACAATCAGGGTAATTTGGCAACAGCCTTTCTCTCTGGCAGAAGAAAAGGCTGAATTCAGAGGTGGCAGCGGGGGCATTATGTTCGGTTTATGCGAGGTTAAGGTCACAAGCAATGCACTATAATAAAGCTCTTTGTTTTATGAATAAATAAAAGATTTCTGATTTATCCCCTTATTTTGGAACACCAGCATACTCATTTTTTAAATGTTTGACATACTTTCTCTCCTTACAGCATTATAAGAAAACTTTCTAAAGTTATAAATTTATTATCCATAGTTTTTATTTTGCAGCCATGAATCTTTACTGTCCAAGTGAACTTTGATGCAGATTTTGATATTCGATATAAATCGTGTCATCCTCAGTGGTTCAATGCATTAGTATGTATTTGTTTAGAATAATATCATGACTGATATCCATAAGCATCCATATGCATCCATAATGCAGGGACACCGGACATCACTAAAAAGAGTGATCAGAACCTCAAGACTATTTGCTTCTAGTAGAAAATTAAATAGAAATCAGTCACTGAGGAACCTGATTCAGTTGACTCACATCCTAGAGATATGTCCAGTAATTCCTCAGCTTGCAAGGATAACTGAAATGCACTGCTAGTGCTGGAAATTTAGCTCTCATCTTCCCCAGAAAAAGTTTTCGGGAAGATAAATTTCACTCACATATATCACAAGGAGCTTTTTTTGCTGTTGTTGGCTATTTGAAGGTATTTTATTATGCATCTATTATAATTAATTTTAGTCTAGATACCTTTCTCTTTGAACAGCCTTCTACTTTTTAGAAGATAAGTCTTTTCTGTTAAAAACGGTGGCCACTTCACACTTGGAAAAATGCATCGATTTCACTAACATCTGGTCTAAACACTAGGAGTTGTGATAATAGATATTCACACATTGGTCTGCAACTTGTCAGTGTATTATCTCCTGCTCTGTCTACTCAGGCACCAACAGGGATAATTAGAAGATGAGGGCGTTTCTAGCAAAGCTAAAACAAATTGAATTTCTACTTCATCTAAAGGAGATCAAGTAATACTACATAAATTGAAGTGCTATTTGGTTCGATCCCTGGGTTGGGAAGATCCCTGGAGAAGGGAAAGGTTACCCATTCCATTATTCTGGCCTGGAGAATTCCATGGACTATATAGTCCATGGGGTCACAAAGAGTCAGACACAACTGAGCGACTTTCACTTAAGTGATATTCATGTTATTAAATGAACAGTTTTCCACTCATATATCTTGTCTTTGGATAAAAATATAGCCATTTATTCCTTTTATAACATTTATTTCTATACAAAATAATATATAATAATTTGGCATAATCATAGAGGATAGCATTCCGTCATTCTCACTTTCACACACATACAAACAGATATCATATCCTGATCCATGACATTCAGGCTCAACCATATGTATACATTCTATCCAAAGCTCATAGGTATGTAAGATTCTTCCCAAAGCATAAACCATTCTGCATCTGAGTTTGAACTACAACTCTGTGTCCACATCTTCTAAACTCTAGACTCTTGGATGCTAAAAAGCCTTCATCTTCAGCTAGCCTCTTCAATTTACCATCTAACTGTAGAACACAGTTCTCAACCTCACAGGAGACTTCTGATGACAATACGATTTGTAAGAGATCTAGAGTTTCAAGATGAAGGATAACAGCAGTGCTTCACTTTTACAACTCCCTGTACCCATTATATCATGTTCCTTCTGATGTCATTACAACGCTGAATTAAAGACTCTGCAGCTGCAAACGAGGTGTGTGAATAAAAAATCCTATATTAAAGAAAAGAAACTACTTCCAAGTTCATTGCTGTACAGTATTTTACTTCTTTAGTGCAAGACCTAAGGAAACTACAATACAACCATCGAAGAACTGTTATCCCAAGTTGCCCTCTGCTCTCAGTACTCTGCAGTCATGAGAGATGGGCTCCTGGTCTGAGATTCCAGAGAGACCCACATGAAACCCAAATCCTACAGTATCTACTCCTTTAAAACTGTGCATTATTTGATACCAATTTTGGATGTCCTCTTGCTTCCATCAAAAATGCAAACTTTCAAGTTCACAAATGGTTTTAATCAAGAGCAGTCTTGTTTGATCACTGGTCATGACATCTTGTAGTAGCCAGGAAGAAGATCAAGAAGAATTGCATTCAAACCAAAGTCAAAACTGTTGAAATTCATGGTCCAACCTTTTACTATAAATGGCTAATAGTTTCGCGATAACAAATCACTTACTAGTCCAGTTAACTGAATATTAGACTTTTAAGATGGGTTTTGTCAATTTACGTAATTTTCATTGTTTAAAAGTGGAGCATGCTATTTTGTTACAGTTAATTTGTTTTGGTTTTCTTTTTCTCCAGGACAAATAGATGCATTCTTCCTTTGTATTATAAAATTTGAGGCCATGATTATTATATATCTTTGAATCACAGTAAACACAAACTCTTTTAAAGAAAGGTTTGACCAAGGCTGCTAGGATTGGTTGCCTCTCTTTCCAGTAGAAGTATCTGGCCTTCTATTCATATACATATCCTGAAATTTACAGAAAGATGCCAACCCTACTCCAGCTTTGATGATGACTAAACAAGTAATGATGAAGAAGTTGAAGTTGAACGGTTCTATGAAGACCTACAAGACCTTTTAGAACTAACACCCAAAAAAGATGTCCTTTTCATTATAGAGGACTGGAATGCAAAAGTAGGAAGCCAAGAAACACCTGGAGTAACAGGAAAATTTGGTGTTGGAGTACAGAATGAAGCAGGGTAAAGGCTAATAAGAGTTCTGCCAAGAGAACACATTGGTCATAGCAAATGCCCCCTTCCAACAACACAAGAGAAGACTCTACACATGGACATCACCAGATGGTCAACACCAAAATCAGACTGATTATATTCTTTGCAGCCAAAGATGGAGAAGCTCTATACAGTCAGCAAAAACAAGACTGGGAGCTGACTCTGCTTCCGACCATGAACTCCTTATTGCAAAATTCAGACTGAAATTGAAGAAAGTAGAGAAAACCACTAGACCATTCAAGTATGACCTAAATCAAATCCTTTATGGTTATACAGTGGAAGTGAGAAATAGATTTAAGGGACTAGATCTGTTAGACACAGTGCCTAGTGAACTATGGACAGAGGTTTGTGACATTGTACAGGAGACAGGGAGCAAGACCATCCCCAAGAAAAAGAAATACAAAAAAGCAAAATGGCTGTCTGAGGAGGCCTTACAAATAGCTGTGAAAGAAAAGATGAAAAAGCGAAGGAGAAAAGGAAAGATATACCCATTTGAATGCAGAGTTCCAAAGAATAGCAAGGAGAGATAAGAAAGCCTTCCTCAGTGATCAGTGCAAAGAAATAGAGGAAAACAACAGAATGGGAAAGACTAGAGATCTCTTCAAGAAAATTAGAGATGCCAAGGGAAAATTTCATGCAAAGATGGGCTCAATAAAGGACAGAAGCAGAAGATATTAAAAAGAGGTGGCAAGAATACACAGAACAAGTGTACAAAAAAGATCTTCACGACCAAGAAAATCACGATGGTGTGATCACTCACCTAGAGCCAGACATCCTGGAATGTGAAGTCAAGTGGGCCTTAGGAAGAATCACTACGAACAAAGCTAGTCAAGGGGATGGAATTCCAATTGAGTTATTTCAAATCCTATAAGAGGATGCTGTGAAAGTGTTGCACTCAACATGCCAGCAAATTTTGAAATCTCAGCAGTGGCCACAGGACTGGAAAAGGTCAGTTCTCATTCCAATCCCTAAGAAAGGCAATGCCAAAGAATGCTCATACTACCACACAATTGCACTCATCTCACACGTTAGTAAAGTAATGCTCAAAATTCTCCAAGCCAGGCCTCAACAATATATGAACCATGAACTTCCAGATGTTCAAGCTGGATGTAGAAAAGGCAGAGGAACCAGGGATCAAATTGCCAACATCCGTTGGATCATCAAAAAAGCAAGAGAGTTCCAGTAAAACATCTATTTCTGCTTTATTGACTATGACAAAGCCTTTGACTGTGTGGATCACCACAAACTGTGGAAAATTCTTAAAGAGATGGGAATACCAAACCATGTGACCTGACATGAAATCTGTATGCAGGTCAGGAAGCAACAGTTAGAACTGGACATGGAACAACAGACTGGTTTCAGATCGGGAAAGGAGTACTTCAAGAATGTATATTGTCACCCTGCTTATTTAACTTATATGCAGAATACATCATGAGAAATGCTGGGCTGAAGGAAACACAAGCAGGAATCAAGACTGCCAGAAGAAATATCAATAACCTCAGGTATGCAGATGACACCACCCTTATGGGAGAAATTGAAGAAGAACTAAAGAGCCTCTTGATGAAAGTGAAAGGGGAGAGTGAAAAAGTTGGCTTAAAGCTCAACATTCAGAAAACTAAGATCATGGCACTGGGTCCCATCACTTCATGGGAAATAGATGGGAAAACAGTGGAAACAGTGGCTGACTTTATTTTTCTGGGCTCCAAAATCACTGCAGATGGTGATTGCAGCCATGAAATTAAAAGACGCTTACTCCTTGGAAGGAAAGTTATGACCAACCTAGACAGCATATTGAAAAGCAGAGACATTACTTTGTCAACAGGTCTGTCTAGTCAAGGCTATGGTTTTTCCAGTAATCATGTATGGATGTGAGAGTTGGACTATAAATAAAGCTGAGTGCCAAAGAATTAATGCTTTTGAACTATGGTGTTGGAGAAGACTATGGTGTTGAGAGTCCCTTGGCCTCCAAGGAGATCCAATCAGTCCATCCTAAAGGAAACCAATCCTAAATATTCATTGGAAGGATTGATGTTGAAGCTGAAAACTCCAATACTTTGGCCACCTGATGTGAAGAGCTGACTCATTTGAAAAGACCCTGATGCTGGGAAAGATTCAAGGAGAGAGGAGAAGGGGACGACAGAGGATGAGATGGTTGGATGGCATCACTGACTCAATGGACATGAGTTTGAGTAAACTGTGGGAGTTGGTGATGGACAGGGAGGCCTGGCATGCTGCGGTTCATGGGGTCACAAAGATTCAGACACAACTGAGCGACTGAACTGAACTAAAAGCTCGTAATTCTACATTTACCTGGCAAAGTTAAGTATATTTGTTTTGAATATGTGGTTTTTTATACAACAATAAGACTGATCAGAAGTTTACTTTTGGTTTAAGAATTATATTTAAATTTATTAAATTAAACCAAAAATTTTAAATCTTCATTCCTCTCTTAGGCTTATAAATATAGGTAATCAATCCAACCATCTATTTTAAATCTAGCATATTATATCAATTATTTATAAAAGAGTCTTTGTTGTATTAACAACACTTTGTTGTATTAACAAATCTAGCTAAAAACATTTAAGCACATTAATCTGCATTTATTAAATTTGTGACTTTTCCTTCCTTATTTTTCTCTGACTTAATAAAATGGCCTGTATGCAAATAACTTGTAAACATAATTAAATTTGTAAATAGAGTGCCTCTAATATTATTAATATCCCAACATTGTTTATTCACTTGGTAAAATTTCTTAAAACATAAGACTGAGTCAGTTACACATTTTTAATTACAGTTGCAGGTGCTGCCAAGTTTATGCCACTTTCTCTTACATATTTATAAACTACTAAAAATATCAAATGTACAAAACTCTTTTTTAACACAAGAAGATTAGAACTATGATTCTGGGGATGGCTACCCACTCCAGGATTCTCACTTGGAGAATTCCATGCACAGAGGAGCCTGGTGGACTATAATCCATTGGGTCACAAAGCATGGGACATGACTGAGCAGCTAACACTTTCACTTTCACCTTTCTAATTTTCTTAATCCTATAAAAACATATTATTTTAAATCTAATATTTAATATTTTAACAGAATAGATGTAACAAATATATTAATTGTAAAGCACAGTCACAAAAATGAATACCTATGAACCTACTACTCAAGTCACAAGTACAACAGTGATCTCCACACTGAACTCTACCTACGAGTTCCATCACCCTATTTCAGCCGAAACAAACTAAAAAGTATTTGAATATTTTAATAGGCTATTATCCCTTTGTCTGTCTCTATGTACATAATATCTTACCACATATGTATAATTTTCAAAAATATTTCACTTCTCTCTTTTTAGGTCTTGTACAATTTTTTTCAAATCATTTGTACATAATTCTAAATTATCCTATAGTTATAAAAGGCATTTTCACAGAAGAGTCCAGTAAACTATGGCTACTCAGTCCTTGTTCTTTTTAAACCTACAGAGGTTCTTATTTCCATCAACTGCTATACCGTAATCCTTTTGATATTTCCTGTATCATGGGTTTCAGAATTTTATGAGAGGATTGTAACTTACAGAAACATAATGGAATTCTCTGCTCAGAGAAGTTTGTGACTCTCACCAACATTAACCATTTGATTAGATTTTATATTTTATTTCCTAAAATATGAAAATTTGCTTAAAGATTCTTGACAGATTATGCTTTATTTCATGTCTGGAGTATTTGAATGATATTAGACTGATATTGTGAGATCTCAATTTGCTTTTGCTCATTTGGGATCATCCTCCCACACCAAAAAGAAAAAGTCTCATTATGGATGCTTTTAACTTCAGTTCAGTTCAGTTCAGTCGCTCAGTCGTGTCCGACTCTTTGCGACCCCATGAATTGCAGCACGCCAGGCCTCTCTGTCCATCACCAACTCCTGGAGTCTACCCAAACCCATGTCCATCGAGTCGGTGATGCCATCCAACCATCTCATACCCTGTCGTCCCCTTCTCCTCCCGCCCTCAATTCAACCCAGCATTAGGGTCTTTTCCAATGAGTCAACCCTTCGCATAAGGTGGCCAAAGTACTGGAGTTTCAGCTTCAACATCAGTCCTTCCAATGAACACCCAGGACTGATCTCTTTTAGGATGGATTGATTGGATCTCCTTGCAGTCTAAAGGGACTCTCAAGAGTCTTCTCCAACACCACAGTTCAAAAGCATCAATTCTTCGGCGCTCAGCTTTCTTCACCGTCCAACTCTCACATCCATACATGACTACTGGAAAAACCATAGCCTTGACTAGATGGACTTTTGTTGGCAAAGTAATGTCTCTGCTTTTAAATATGCTATCTAGGTTAGCCATAACCTTCCTTCCAAGGAGTAAGCGTCTTTTAATTTCATGGCTGCAATCACCATCTGCAGTGATTCTGGAGCCCCCAAAAATAAAGTCTGACACTGTTTCCACTGTTTCCCCATCTATTTCCCATGAAGTGATGGGACCAGATGCCATGATCTTAGTTTTCTGAATGTTGAGCTTTAAGCCAACTTTTTCACTCTCCTCTTTCACCTTCATCAAGAGGCTCTTTAGTTCTTCTTCACTTTCTGCCATAAGGGTGGTGTCATCCGCATATATGAGGTTATTGATATTTCTCCCTGCAATCTTGATTCCCGCTTGTGTTTCTTCCAGCCCAGCGTTTCTCATGATGTACTCTGCATATAAGTTAAATAAGCAGGGTGACGATATACAGCCTTGACGTACTCCTTTTCCTATTTGGAACCAGTCTGTTGTTCCATGTCCAGTTCTAACTGTTGCTTCCTGACATTGTACAGGAGACAGGGATCAAGAAAATCCCCATGGAAAAGAAATGCGAAAAAGCAAAATGGCTGTCTAAGGAGGCCTTACAGATAGCTGGGAAGAGAAGAGAAGCGAAAAGCAAAGGAGAAAAGGAAAGATATTCCCATCTGAATGCAGAGTTCCAAAGAATAGCAAGGAGAGATAAGAAAGCCTTCCTCAGCGATCAGTGCAAAGAAATAGAGGAAAACAACAGATTGGGAAAGACTAGAGATCTCTTCAAGAGAATTAGAGATACCAAGGGAACATTTCATGCAAAGATGGGCTCAATAAAGGACAGAAATGGTATGGACCTAACCGAAGCAGAAGATATTAAGAAGAGGTGGCGAGAATACCCAGAAGAACTATACAAAAAAGATCTTCACGACCCAGATAATCACGATGGTGTGATCACTCACCTAGAGCCAGACATCCTGGAATGTGAAGTCAAGTGGGCCTTAGAAAGCATCACTATGAACAAAGCTAGTGGAGGTGATGGAATTCCAGTTGAGCTGTTTCAAATCCTCAAAGGTGACGCTGTGAAAGTGCTGCACTCGATATGCCAGCAAATTTGGAAAACTCAGCAGTGGCCACAGGACTGGAAAAGGTCAGTTTTCGTTCCAATCCCAAAGAAAGGCAATGCCAAAGAATGCTCAAACTACCGCACGATTGCACTCATCTCACATGGTAGCAAAGTAATGCTCAAAATTCTCCAAGCCAGGCTTCAGCAATATGTGAACCATGAACTTCCAGCTGTTCAAGCTGGTTTTAGAAAAGGCAGAGGAACCAGAGATCAAATTGCCAACATCGGATGCATCATCGAAAAAGCAAGAGAGTTCCAGAAAAACATCTATTTCTGCTTTATTGACTATGCCAAAGCCTTTGACTGTGTGGATCACAATAAACTGGAAAATTCTGAAAGAGATGGGAATACCAGACCACCTGACCTGTCTCTTGAGAAACCTGTATGCAGGTCAGGAAGCTTTTAACTTACCCTAACTTTAAATCATAAACCACTTCTACTATCTTACCAATCCAAAATAGACTCCACTATTTTACTTAACCCTCACAAGGTCAAAGTAACTTCTGTACATGCCTTTAAAGTTCCAGATGTTTACTCTTAAAACGAGGTAAGCTGAACCCTGTACTTTCAGCCTGCATTAGTAATTTCTACCTTTACCCTATTTAACCTAGGAATTGGACAATTTAAACAGAGCATTTTAGAAACCCAAACATCCACACCCAGACATTCCTTTCATTCCTTTTAATAAACTCAAGGGTTCTCAAATTTTAGCATGTTTAAGAATTATGAATAGGGTTGCACATACAAACATGGATATTTTACTTTACAGGAGATTTAAGAGATTTTCTAAAGTCAATCTAACTGTACATGATTTTAGCAATAGGCACTGACTGTAAAACCTGGCCCCTTGATGAAAGATGCTATTTTAAGCATTTACTCTTAATTTTTAATTCAGTCTCACCAAATACTTTTCAAGTGCTCAACTCAGAGAAACAATTTTTGTGAAGAATTTCCTGAAATCTTTCCATTCACTAAGGTAGAGATTTAACTGCAGGAGTTCATGAGTAGTTGTCAGGAGACCTAAAAATGCCCCCAAATTATATGTAACACTGGATTTCTGTGGATATTTTTCAGGAGAGACAGTTAACTGCCTTAATCAGATTTTATAAGTCAGAACTTACAAACATTTTTCATGTCCTGGTACAAAAAGAAAATTTGATTTTTTTTGTATTGCACGCTGAGGGATTTTGGGCAATCTAAGTTGCAAATGACTTTAAAATTCATCATATTTTCTTATATTATGTAATTATAAGCATGAAATGCAAAGCATTAGAGAATATAGCAATTATTAGATATGCATAATGTGTCCAAATAAAAATTTTCAAATGTTTAATAAGATGCTTTAGCTTGCTTTTGAGAACCAACTTTTTAATATTCTTAAAATAGCTAGATGCACTTCTCCATTAAATTTTTAAACAGGGACTATATTCATAATCCTGAGAGTCACCATTCATGATAAAATTGCTACAAATAGGTAACAAAAATGTGAAGAAGCTAGTCCAAGATGAATCAAAGGGACCTGGTTTATTCTCCCACTTGAGACAACCAACCAGTTCAGTTTAGTTGCTCAGTCATGTCCGACTCTTTGCAACCTCATGGACTGCAGCACACCAGGCTTCTCTGTGCAACATCAACACCCGGAGCTTAATCAAACTCATGTCCATTGAGTCAGTGATGCCATCCAATCATCTCATCCTCTGTCGTCCCCTTCTCCTCCTGCCTTGAATCTTTCCCAGCATCAGGGTCTTTTCCAATGAGTCAGCTCTTTGCATCAGGTGGCCAAAGTATTGGGAGTTTCAGCTTCAGCATCAGTCCTTCCAATGAATATTCAGGATTGGGTTCCTTTAGGATGCACTGATTTGATCTCCTTGCAGTCCTAGGGACTCTCAAAAGACTTCTCCAACACCACAGTTCAAAAAACATCAATTCTTTGGCACTCAGCTTTATTTATAGTCCAACTTTCACATCCATACATGACTACTGGAAAAACCATAGCTTTGACTAGACAGACCTTTGTTGGCAAAGTAATGTCTCTGCTTTTTAACATGCTGTCTACGTTGGTCATAGCTTTTCTTCCAAGGAGCAAATATCTTTTAATTTCATGGCTGCAGTCACCATCTTCAGTGATTTTGGAGCCCCCCAAAATAAAGTCAGCCACTGTTTCCATTGTTTCCCCATCTATTTGCCATGAAGTGATGGGACCGGATGCCATGATCTTAGTTTTTTGAATGTTGAGTTTTAAGCCAACTTTTTCACTCAATTTCATCAAAAGGCTCTTTAGTTCTTTTCCAGTTCAGTTCAGTTCAGTCACTCAGTCGTGTCCGACTTTTTGCGACCCCATGTACCATAGCACGCCAGGCCTCCCTGTCCACCACTAACTTCTTCACTGTCTCCCATAAGGGTGTGTCATCTGCATATCTGAGGTTATTGATATTTGTCCCAGCAATCTTGATTCCAGCTTGTGCTTCATCCAGCCTGGCATTTTGCATGATGTACTCTGCATATAAGTTAAATAAGCAGGGTGACAATATACAGCCTTGTTGTACTCCTTTTCCTATTTGGAACAAGTCTGTTGTTCCATGTCCAGTTCTAACTGTTGCTTCTTGATCCGCATACAGATTTCTCAAGAAGCAGATAAGGTGGTCTGGTATTCCCATCTCTTTAAGAATTTTCCACAGTTTGGAAAACAAGCAATAGTTACACACAAAATATATCGACAAATAATATCCAAGTAGCCAGACATCAGGAAACAAGAATGGCGATCTCTGAGAGACAGGCTACAGCCTTGAAATAACTTCAGAGAGAGGTGTGGAGAGAGGAAACCCCAAGTTGTACTCAGACAACTTCCTGAGTTGAGAAGATGAAGGTGATAACTCAGGAGAGATTAAGGCAACTGAAGTTCATGGAGAGGCCATCAGAGATAAAACACAATGCACACAGGGTACACAGAGAACTCTGATGATCTGCAGACAGTCCCACACAGCTACTCAGTTGTAAAGAATCCACCTGCAATGCAGAGACCCCAGTTCGATTCCTGGGTCAGGAAGATCTGCTGGAGAAGGGATAGGCTACCCACTCCAGTATTCTTGGCTTCCCTTGTGGCTCAGCTGGTAAAGAATCCGCCTGTAATGTGAGAGACCTGGGTTCAATCCCTGGGTTGGGAAGATCTCCTGGAGAAGGGAAAGGCTACCCACTCCAGTATTCTGGCCTGGAGAATTCCATGGACTATACAGTCCATGGGGTTGCAAAGAGTCAGATATGACTGAGTGATTTTCACTACCACTTTTCGAAGTACCATCAGTGTGAGCATGTGAAAAAAACTTTCCAAAGCCAGGAGAAAACCATTTGAAAGAATAAGGATAACTAATAATTCATAGAATACTGGTAGAATACTTAAAAAGACCCTGACCCCGTAACAGGGGAGAATTAGCTCTAGTGTGACCATTTACCCTGGACCAACCTAACAAATCATGAAATCATGACTCAAAAGGACCAAAGCCTTCCCAGAAAAAAAGCAGACTACAAAATTTATAGGAATATAAAAAGATTCAGCATTTCCCAATTAAAATTTATAAGATTTGGCATCTAATTCAAGATGACTGGTCACTGAAAAAGAAAAACACAGCCTGAAATGAGAAGATTAATCAGTCACAATAGACCTAGTACTGACACATACGCTAAAATTCATTGGCAAGAACTTTAGAATGGTTATAATTTTGTATTTATGCATTTTTAAAAAGTTAAATAGAGACATGGAAGATGCAAAAGCATTCAAATAAAACCACTAGAGCCAAAAACTACAATGCCTGAGAAGAAAACTATACTAGATGGGATTAATGGCAAATTAGACATTACAGAAGAAAAGACTGGAGAACTGTAAAACACAGCAATAGAAATTACTCAAAACAAAACACAGTAAAAAAAAAAAAAAAAAACTAATTTAAAAAGTGGAAAGAGCATCAGTTAAAAAAAAAGGGGGGGGGGAGGGATCTTAAATAACCCAATATAAATGTACTTGGATTCCCTGAAACAGAGCAGAGGTGGTAGACAGAAAAAGTATTTTAAAAAAATAATGACCTAACATTTTCAAAATTTGGCAAAACCTGTAAACCTATAGATATAAGAACCAAAATTATCTCCAAACATATAAATCAAGAAAAAAAAAATGCACCAACACAAATGACTCAGTTTTAAAATGATAATCTTAAAAGCAGCCAGAGGAAACAGATACGTCTACGGCAGCAGAAAAAATTAACATGACAGGCATTTCGTCAGAAACAACGTTAAGTTAAAACACAGTGGAACAGCATCTTTACCACTAAAGGAAAAAAAAGAGTCAACGTAGCATCTAGAAACAATGTCTTTAAAAACAGACTAATTAAAGACATTTCAGACAGGAAGTTGAAATCATTATCCTCATTTCACGAAATATAAATGCAAATCCTTCAGGCAGAATGACACCAACTGAATATAAATCTAGAAAAAGAAATGAAGAATACCAGAAGTGGTAACTACATTGGTAGACATGCAAAATCATTTCCTATTATTTTAATCTGTTTAAGAGAGAATTGACTGTTTAAATGTAAAAACTGTAATGGGGGATGGAATTATTCTATTATAAAGTTTATGTATAAATGAAGTAGTATCATGAAACTAGTCAATGAAACTATGAGCCATGCCCTGTAGGGCCACCCAAGATGGATGGGGCATAAGAGAGAGTTCTGACAAAACGTGGTCCACTGGAGAAGGGAATGGCAATATTCCCTTGCGAATAAAGAGAAAAACAGTATTCTTGCCTTGAGAACTTCATAAACGGTATGAAAAGGCAAAAAGATATGACACTGAAAGATAAACTCCCCAGGTCGGTAGGTGCCCAATATGCTACTGGAGAAGAGTGGAGAAATAACTCCAGGAAGAATGAAGAGACGGAGCCAAAGTGAAAACAACCCCCAGTTGTGGATGTGACCAGTCAATCCTAAAGGAAATCAGTCTCCTGAATATTCATTGGAAGGACTGATGCTGAAGCTAAAGCTCCTATGCTTTGGCCACCTGATATGAAGAACTGACTCAATGGAAAAGACCCTGATGCTGGGAAAGACTGAAGGCAGGAGAAGGGGATGACAGAGGATGAGATGGTTGGATGGCATCACTGACTCAATGGACATGAGTTTGAGTAAGCTCCGGGAGTTGGTGATGGACGGGGAAGCCTGGTGTACTGCAGTTCATGTGGTCACAGAGAGTCGGACACGACTGAGCAACTGAACTGAACTGAAGTTATTATCCTGTAGTACGTCCTACATTTTTCTGACTCTATTGTTTACATTTTCCACTGAATTGTCTAAGTCACACACCTCCAAAGAGTGTACAACTCTCATTACAGTGCCCAATATCTTAATTTGTGACACCGTGCTTCTTTTTACTCTTGTCCCTATATCTACAAGATACACATTTCATCTAAAGCAAATGACAATCAGACTGAATGCAAGCATCAATTCATCAGAGCCAAACATAAGTATATGTCGTGATGAAAACCACCAGCCTCTCACATATTCCAGGCCTACTTTGAATAATTTTGAATTTGCGGAGTAGGACACAATACTGAATAGTATATATGTGTCCCTGGCTAACAGGGACAGAATGTATTCAAAAGTCTAATCATATAAGGGGTATTTGGGCAAAGGAGATGGGCAATGTATTACTAGAAAGAAATAGACAATGGAAAAAGATTGTGCCTCTCCTTTCCTTTCCCTTAACTTTGTGCATTTAATTGAGGTATTTAATCTCTCTTCCACTCCAGTATTCTTGCCTGGAAAATCTTGTGGACAGAGGAGCCTGGTGGGCTGCTGTCCATGGGGTCGCACAGAGTCGAACACAACTGAAGCGACTTAGCATGCATGCATGCATGCATTCCCAGGTGGCTCAGTGGTAAAAAAATCTGCCTGCCAAGCAGGAGATATGGGTTCACATCCCTGGAGAAGGAAATGGTGACCCACTCCAGTATTCTTGCTGGGATAATCCCATGGACAGAGAAGCTTGCAGGCTATAGCCTGTGGGGTGACAAAGGGTTGGACCCAATTAAGCACACAATGGAATGGAATTTCTCTCAAGATCTGGTTTCTTCATATGTAAAACGGAGTTCGGCCTATATCTAAGGTTGCTTTTAGAACCTAAAAAGAAAGAAAAAACAAACAAATAAACAAATGCTCTGACTCTACTAGAGCAGATTTCTAAACCTTTAGTGTGTAGACGAATACAAAAGAGCTTACTAAAACAGATTCCTGGACATCAGGCCTATATATTCTCACTTAGTAGGTCTAAAACAAGGGCCTGAAAATCAGCCTATATAACAAGTTCTCCAGTGATTGCTAATACTGCCTGACCAAGAATTGTACTTTGAGCAGTTCTGTCCCATAGGAGACCTCTTCTACTGCTCAGTCTTTCTTTGCTGGGCTTTCTCTTCTCTCCATATCACTTTTCAGAGGGCTATCACCTATACAATTCTCCATTCTTAATCATCATCTTCTTATCCAGGCCATAACACAAACAACTTAGGCAGTGGATTAAATTAAAAAAAAAAAAAAATCCCATATTGCCATTTTTATCCCATTTCAAAGAAAGGTTTGTATGTATTTTTCCCCCTTAATGTCTAGGAAGCCTACTTTAGGACAGAGGTGTTAGCAATAGTTCTCAGCTTACCCACAGTCCTGGTGTACGCCTGTTGTCCCATTGCAACTATGAATAGTTTCTGCTTTCATTCTCAAAAGCTCCCTGACTTGGCTGACAAATTACATGGTCACCCTAACCAGAAAGGACCACAGAAAGTTGTTTTGATAATAGCTTGCCATTTCTTATGTATATAGAAACTGGGTTGAAACACTTCAGAAATCACATATCTTACTACTTACCATCAAACCCTAAAAGCTAGGAATTATTACAAGTATTTTCACATGAAGAAGCATTTTGAGAGTTGATAGTAATTACAAAGCTAGGTCTCTGACACCAAAGCCCATCAGTGTATCTCTCACTGATTAGAGTAAAAATGTGATAAATGAGAATTTCCACCTATTAACTGACTTGACTTTAGGGCAATATCAAGGTTCACGATTGACAATGAAAATGGAAGAGGTCTATGATTTAACTGAATGTAGAAATGGAAAATCAAATCCCTTATGACATTTAAAAAAATTTATTATAGACGTTGAACTTTAGATGACATCAACTTCAGCATTCTTCTGTTTATTGTTAAATTCTCAACACTCAAGCAGATAATGAAGAATTGTTCCTTCAGTTCTGATATCCTTGAGTTTATCATACTGGCTGAACAATAATTTTCCCAATACATTTCATTTGTTAAGAAGAAACAAAAGATTAAATATTGTAACAACCATCAGGAGATGAAAATACGATGTCATTGGGTAAAAAGCCTCCCTATTCATTACCAGGATCTGTTTTCTGTTGATTTTATTGTGCATTTTTCCTTCCAAAACCATTACTGGGTGTCTCTTACATGCCAGATAAAGCCATTTGAAAAGTACTTAAGAGGGTAGAAAGCCTTTTCATTAGCATCATCCTTACTATTAAAATCTATCCAGTTCTAGGTCAGAGAAACCTCTCCTTTACCACGGAAAAACCTCAAGTAACTTTAAATGTAGAAAAGCCTGTTTCCAACTTTCTTCAGAAACATTCTTATTATCCTTAATAAAATGTAAGTGAAGAAAATAGATGGCCCAATGTTATCAAATTTTAAGTGTTTCCTACCATTAGAAGTATCTTGGAGAAGAACCGTGTTTTTCACTGTATAATGAAGACACAAAATATCACGAAAAGGGAAAATAGCATTGGCTAGTGTGAATTTAGGTAAAAACGTATTTATGTGAGCATCCTTCTGCTAACACTGTTTCCCTTAAAACATCTAGCTATTTCTTTTTAATTGAAAGTTGTAACAGAAAATGATATCTGATTTACATTTCAAATTTCTACCTATCTATAAGCTTTTATAGTGCTGAACAGATGTTGATGTGAATTTCACAAAGCTGAGAAATACTTTTCAAATTCACGTCAGAACAATGTCAAATTGAAGTCAGGAAAAGAAATACTAGAAGATGAGCAAAATCCAATGTTTACTAGGATCTGCTAAGCATGACATATCTTTTTTCAACTGAAGTCCTAAGTGACTAATAATTCAAAAAAGTCTGCATGGATGTGAATTGAAGTTTACAGATTGAAGCTTGAAACCAAGCTTAGGGCTATACAGTTAGTAAGCACACACACACACATACACACATGCAAATCAAGATTACAGGTTTTGTGCACACTTTTCTGGATTTCAAAAAAGTTTAAATGCCAATTACAAAGTTGTCAAGGATTGAGGCTTAATAAATCTTGACATTCATGATAGCAGTCTTCAAAAAAGAAACTAGCAGGAACTGGCCAGTCACAGAAGAAACATTGCCTGATCTCGCCTCTGATATGTCTGATCAAGTTTAAAAAAATGTTGACATAATAAAACTGATGTGAACTCAGAATTGACCCCTTAGACTCTTTCCTCCCCTGGTCTGCATTCATTTGAATTAATTCTAAATTCATAAGGAACAACTCTCAAAAAGATAGGCAAACAGATAAACAAAGGAGTTTATCTGCAGAGCATCTATGAATAGAAAAAAAGTCTGTGCTAAAAATACAAAATATTTAAAGTCATTGGATAGGTCATTTTAAAACCCCAAAAGGAAATCTAGGACACAAAGTAGCATCCAGTTGCCTGAACTTCCTTTAAGATGATGAATATATTAGTCCTTGGCCTCTTAAGTCTGAGAACCTTTGCCTGAATAACAGACCAAATTCAGGATTTTCTTACTTCAGTCTGTTTCTCCCAAAGCTCAGATTGATTGTGATGTATTATTCAAGAGTATGCTGCTGTTATTTAAAGTAACAGATAAAGGTACTGGATATTGCCTGCAGAATATCATCTGTTAATTCATAGATCAGTAAGATCTAGTAACAGGCTAGACTCTTAATTATGTTCACAGTCTGATTAAGATCTATTTTGCACCCAACTATTTTCTATAGCTGAGCAAAAACATCCACAGGGGTCCTTGTTGAGGGTTTGTTCTTCCACCTACAATCTCCACATAAAATTCCTAATAACCAAAATCATTAAGTCGGTCGTGAACCTCCTTCACACTTTAATGCCATTTTATTAGGTTTTCTATTTTACTTCCACTTGTGGTTTAATCATTTCCTGTTCTCTCCACTCCCATCCAAGGAATCATTGCACGGTATTTACCAGGCATTCATTGGTCCTGAAGGGTTGCCATAGTCCTGACACCCAAGTCATAAAGCATCTATGCGGAAGCAAATGGTACTCCAACTGCTGCTATTTTACATACAAGCAAGAATCACCCAAGGGGCTTAGAACAAACACATCATTGTGCAACACAGGCCAGCTGGGTGGCTAAATGTGGCCCCCAGCTGTCAGCACGACAACTGATGATCATTAATTACTAGAGATTCAGAAAGATGCTGCCTGTGTGTAAGTCCTTGGTCATACGACAGGCTCTCTAGGAAGGTCTGTTTTCATTTTTTTCAGACCATAGGGGAAGTTTGGGGCATGAAGGCAGAAGAGCAGATGCATCAGCAATTCAGATTTCTATCAAGTCTTGTGGTAAAAATAAACGTGTGGAATGTGAATTATACATTTCTTTATACTTAAAGAGGATTTTTTTAATAGTGACCCAACTGAACTCATTTTTTGAAGGTGATGTCTAACTATATTCATTTCCCATGTATATACTTTTTTTTTAAATAAAAGTATCTTAGTACATAAAGATACCCACGGAATGTGGGGGAAATTATGGTTCATTTCTAAAGTAGTTGTGGAATAATGAAAAATTTCTGGAAAGAAATTTAGAGAGTCTCCACCAGTAGGTAAAATTTTACACCATGCTCACCAGAAACCCATAGTAGTGTGTCTCTGAAAAACGGCTTATTTGTAAGAGAGAGCTCTGCCCTGTGTTCTTTGAGACTCTCCATGTACTTTTCAACCTTGCAGCCAAGGTTGCTGGTCTCTTGTGATTTGTCCAGAAACTTATGACACTTCTGGGAATGTTGATTGTTAGATAAGACTGCATGACCACCAAGAATGTAACTGGGATTTTGAGCCACGATTTGTAAATTCTGGATGCAAGAAAGGATTTTTTTCAGTGATCTCGTTATCTGACTTTGGAGGGGTTGGTTCTGGGAACCTTTCACATGTGAATTACTCCACTCAGCACAGATAACGCAAGACCAGTTTTAAGTTTACAGGAAATAAGCTTGCTCCTGTTGTTCTGACACATGATTATGTCACACTACACTGATTGTGTGTATCTTTTTATCTCAACTGTAAGAAACAAAATCTTTGCAAATAAATGAGTGTTAGTTATGTTAGGGGAAGCACACTGATTGAAACCACCCACCCTGGCCAGGCACCATAGTAACCATTTACATGAGTTGTTTTATGACAGGAGGTTTTGGTAAGGAAAACAGAACTAATAAGCCTCCACCAACCAAAAGAGTTCAGGACAGGTCAAAGGAGACACCACATGTCCAGCCACCTCCCAGAATCCTCCTCTCTGGCATCCATCTTGGCTGAACAAGGTATGCACCACCAGGAAGGACTCTGAGTCAGAATGATTGGCTAAAGACAACCAGAAACTAATCCCATCGCCATAAAACCCGAGACTGCCAGCCATGTGGCAGAGCAGTTCTCCTGGGTTCCCTTACCCTCCTGCTCTCTGCCCATCCTCAATAAGATCTCTTGCTTTGTCAGCACATGTGTCTCCTCGGACAATTCATTTCCAAGTGTTAGACAAGAGCCCAGTTTCAGGCACTGGAAGGGGTCCCCCTTCCTGCAACAGTTAGAACACAACAGTATTAAGAGAAAGAAAATTACTTTTTAAATGGTACAGAGTTTTGTTCTATTCTGCTTTGTTTTTTATCTCAGCTAGCTCAGATTTTGTTGAGTCAGAGCAAAAAAAAAAAAAAAAATCAAAAGTATTTATAGTACTCCCACATGACTGTAAACTTTGTTTAATACATGTTCTGTCTCTCCCTTCTCATCTCTCTTGCTATGTCCTGCATAGACTTGGCACTCAGTAATATTAAGGTATGAAACATCAGAGACTAAGTACAGGACAATCTTCTTATGAAGCATTCTGTAATGTCAGGAAAGGCTAATATCCTCTCTACAAAATGAATGCTCTCAATTCACCACCAGAATCATTACCATGGGTATCACCACACCATCACACCAGTGTATTTAGTTCCATTCCTATTTCCCTTTCATGCTGTAGGAAAAGCAAGAAAAATTATTTATATTTGCATTTTGTTCTCAAGATTGCCTTGACTCATATTCACTTTGCTCATTTTTCTTTTATTATAGATCTGTCTTTACTATACCTTTGCAGAAAGACATATTAATATGGAACCATTTAGGAATAAAATGCCAATTGGGTTTTGCTGGCAACTAAGAAGCTACTTACAGGTAAAATAGTTTTCTCATTTCTTTTTACTTAAAAAAAAAAAAAAAAAGGCCCACTGCTAATCAAAGAAGAGTGTTATGACATAGACTTTACCAGATGAACAAACATTCACATGAGGCAGAAAAAATCCTAACCCATTCAATTTTATTTAGATTGGCTCTAACACCAGGGAGTTTAATTTTTCAGGCCAAGTTTATGTTGGTATTAACAAAGAATTCATACTTCTTAGTTGTCCAACAAATTACATTAAAATTCAACAATTTTGCAATTATTTGAGTTAAACTTTTGCCTGGAGTAGAGTTTTCATACAGGCAGTCCCCCCCCCCCCCCACAATATACAAAAACTTACCCCTGAAAATATCCTATTAGAAAAGTTTTATTTCATATTTACTATGAGATAAAAAATTATAAAGTAGGTGCTCCTGAGAATTTACCAACTTACTTGTTTTCTTTGGATTCTGTTTCTAGAAAAAGCCTTAACTACCACTCTGCTGGCAAAGGTCCCTACAATCAAGGCTACGGTCTTCCCAGTAGTCATGTACAGTTGTGAGAGCTGGCCCATGAAGAAGGCAGAGCTCCAAAGGATTGATGCCTTCCAACTGTGGTGCTGGAGAAGCCTCCTGGGAGTCCCTTGGACAGCAAGGAGATCAAACCAGTCAATCTAAAAGGAAATCAACCCTGAATACTTATTGGAAGAATTGATGCTGAAGCGCCAGTATTTTGGTCATCTGATGTGAACAGCTGACTCGTTGGAAAAGTCCCTGATGCTGGGAAAGATTGCGGGCAGAATGAGAAGAGGGCATCAGAGGATGAGATGGCTGGATGGCATCACCAATGCAATGGACAAGAACTTGTGCAAACTCCGGGAGATGGTGAGGGGCAGGGAGGCCTGGAGTGTTGCAGTCCATGGGGTCACAGAGAGTCAGACGTGACTGAGCAACTGAACAACAACAATACTTATTTTCTACCTACTTACGTTGATCACAATATATCCTGGACAAAGAAAGAATGTAGGAATTTTAATAATTTTAACTCCTACCTACCTCCCAGGGGCTGGTTAAAATCTGTGCAGTTCACTAGGATTCAATTACTATGCTAGTTTAACTCAAGAAATGGAGAAGAAATGCTACAAAGAGAAGAGTGATGAGGTAAGGACAAAACTAAATAAAGACACAAGAAATTTAAAAAAAGAAAAGAAGAATGATAGTGCACGAGAGAAAGAGGAGGAAACAAAAGACACAGTTGAGAGAAGTTGGAGTCAAGTTCATAAGGTCTAGAGTCTGTACTTCATCAGCCAGGGAGATGCAACATCCCAGGGAGTGGTCCAGAATATATTTAGCAAAACACAGCATAAATGCATGTATACACACAAAGATGTATACACAGAGAGAGGGCTTCCCTGGTGGTTCAGATGGTAAAGCATCTGCCTGCAATGCAGGAGACCTGGGTTTGATCCCTGTGTCTGATCCCTGGGTCAGGAAGATTCCCTGCAGAAGAAAATGGCAACCCACTCCAGTATTCTTGCCTGGAAAATTCCATGGACAGAGGAGCCTTGTAGGCTACAGTCCATGGGGTCGTAAAGAGTCAGACACGACTGAACGACTTCACTTCACTTCACAGAGAGGGAGAGAGAGAGAGAGAGAGAAATAAAGATCTTAACAGAATCAGAATGGAAATATAGGGATGGAGGGACCCTCTACAGTCTCTTCCCACAGAGAACCAGTATGCACATCTTCCTACAAGGTTTGAGTGTTTCAATGTTACCACAAAGAATTTTACTAAATGAATTCCCTAAATTCAGCCTTTTACTTTCATTGGACAGCCCAGTGGAAGGGTAAAAAAAATTAGTTTTCCAGTTCAGTTTTAACCCATTCTATCCATAGATTCCTATCCTTGGGCTCTGAGTCACTACATAAATGAAATAAGATAGACCCTCTACCAGGATATATAGCAAAAGTTACAGTTTAAAAAAAAAAAAGATTTACCAACATATACTTCAGGGAAATGAGCAGATCTCTCAGTGCCTCCAGAATTCCGGGAGCACTTCTGAGAGAGTCTTTCAAAGGATGGAAGGATTGGTGGGATCCAATATCGAGTGAAAGGAAACAGCACGTAGGCAAGTGCAAATGAGAAAATTACCTCATGCTCATGTCTGCTTTATTGACTAGAGGAGAAGGACCAAGGAGGATAATCGTGTAAAAAGTGATAGTGGACATCTGTTGTTTGTGACTGCCTGGGACTCCATTTCTCTTCTTTCCTATTAGTTTCCTGATTTTCTTATGGACAAATACCCTTCTTCCACTTGTAATAGACATGGTTTGGGTAAGACAAAGCGTCAAATGTTAGCACGTGACCCAGGCCTGGCCAATGGGAACAGTACACCTCTGGCGACACAGAGATCAGTTCAGTGATGAGCATGGGAGTGAAACCAACCAATAAGAATAATACCAGCAAGAAGTGGAAAGTTTGAGGAGATGCACACTCTTTCATCTAGTTCTACATAAAGCTGGAGCTGCTAATGGTGAACTCTGCACTACAAGGGAAGCTGCCCGAGGAGAAGGCCAATACAAATTAAAATAAGAACCATTCATAGAAAGAGGCAGTTTTCTAACAACTTTCCTTGAACACCCTGGATTCAACTGTGCCTGAATCCCAGTATCCTCTGGATCTTTCAATTATGTGAGCTGATAAACTACCTTTTCTATTTAAGCCAGTTTGAATTGACTTTCTGTTACTACTAGCCCAAAGAGTCTTAACTGATACAGTGAAATACATGAGATGGGGGAACCTGATGATAGAGGATTTTGAGCTCCAATCTGAGACACTGGGCCATAAAATCCAGGAATGTGGGAAACGCTTGTGTGTTGGTAAGATGACGGTAAGTTCAAGGATTTAAAAGTTTGAGTTTGGGGCAAGTTCTTATTACATTTCTGGCACTTTAGTTAGCAATGTAACCATGAGCAAATAATTCAATCTTTTAAGGTCTCTCTGTTCCATCTGTAAATAGGGAGAATAGTAGCTACCCTGAAGGGTATTTCTGACTATAAAATGAGGTACTATGTATGTAAGCACATTGCCTAGTGCTCAGCACAAATCGTTTCCCTTCCTCATCGTCTTCTGGAAATGCCATGATCAATATCCTTACACAGCTTCTGGAAATTCAAGTTATATTCTGAACATCCCAGTGTAACCCATCTTTCCACAGTGATGCTAAAATATTACATCCTTTACCATTACAACCATCCTTATTCCTGCTCAATATAGTTTTATTCACGAGATGTTACACATACTAAGGAAGTTTCAGTTTTAAGGAAGGTCACTTAGAAGTACTTAAACCTGTAAGAATGATTGCCTAAGGTTGACATTTTAAGTATAATTGGGGCAAGTGTTTTGAGACAGACAATGAAACTCACCTAGATGTTAAGACAGAGTGTGAAGAAACAGAAATAGGTCACCAATCAAGCCACAAACACATAAGAATTTTAAGTTTAGAGAAAAATGATCAGTAGGAAGTAACTCGGCTGAATTAAGTAACTAAAATTACATGTCTTAAAATTATGAAGTATGTTGTACATTCAGAAATTAAAAGAATGCCAAGTAAGTGAATGCATACTAAAACACTGAGGTAAACACTGAAAACAACTAATCATTTGGACATTGTTTGTCCTGCCTCATCTTTCCCTCACCCATTCAACCCAAGACAGATTTCATGAAACCGAGCTAACCACACTGCAGTGATCCAACTTGCCTAACCAACAGGGCGCTTTGATACCACTTACTACTCCCATCTTACAACTGTGTCCAATCCCAGTTCCTCTGTTTCACTCTTACCTAGTCCTCTTCCTTGTTCCCATGTCTTTATTGCTCAGTTTTCTTGAATATCTTACGGGCTAACTGAGCATTCCATTGCTACTTAGTTGCTGGCAAGTTCCAAATCATTATGTCTAGCTTCCGATTTTTGAATGGAAGCAAGGACACCTCCACCGGGATTTCCCATAGATATTTTGTTTTGTGTTTTCTGTTGTTTGTTTTTTAACATTTTATTTTGTATTGGGGTATAGCCAATTAACAAACAATATTGTGATAGTTTCAGATGGACAGCAAAGGGACTCAGCCATACATACACATGTATCCATTCTCCCCCAAACTCCTCCCCCATCCAGGCTGTCATGTTAACATTGAGCAGAGTTCCAAGTGCTATTCAGTAGGTCCCTGTTGGTTATCCATTTAAAATATAGCAGAGTGTATATGTCCATCTCAAACTTTTAAACCCAGATTCCTCTAATCCTGTTCCTTCTGCTTCATTACTCTCTTAGTGACTAGCACTTCTATCCACCATGTGCCCTAGCACACTTAGGTGCAATTCTCAACTTCTTTTTCTCAGCCTAACACCACGCAGTCAGTGAGCATATTTTGTAAACTCTACCTTCTAATCCCTTTTTCATATCTCACCTCACACCTCCATTCCTGTGCATGTCTCTTGTTAGCTCTCACCAAGAAAAGACTCTGATATGATCTGCTGCCTCTAAGTCTCATGTATCTCCAATTCATTTGCCATATCACAACCACAGTATTTTGTTTTTCTAAGATGCGAAGTTGTTCATATCCCCCATGTCCATCTGTTTCACGTCACCATGTCTCTATCTCAAATCCCCTACCACATTTTAACCAACGGATAATCACTTATTTGCAAGCTTCATCCACTGTGATCTCCACTATTAATCTAATGGCGATCATACATCCTCCTGGATTTTGTACCAAACCACCCTGAAATGACTTCTTCCCTCAGTGTGTTTTCATACTCCACTCTGTTTGGATATCTGTTTTCCCTAATTCATTTGCTAAATTGTAGACATTCTCAGGACATGAAATGCATTATATTCATATGCCCTTACCCAAAGACTAGATGCACGGTAGGTGCTTAATGAATATTTATTGTGTATACATGATGTACAAGGAGAAACTAGAGAGAAACCTGAGCATAAACAGTACAACGACAGAGTAAGCGACGGTACGGAGCTCATTTTGTAGCCACAGCACCACAGGATGGCATGGCTAACATCTTATCAGAGTGGGGTAGAAACTTCACTCCAAGAGATAACATGTGTAACATACTATGGCAGATAGTATCATCCAGAATGTTGCTAAATATCCGCCCCCACTCCCATCTGACATGGCCTTCTTCATCATTACCTTGATACTCCTCCATCAAGAATTGGAATGTTTTTGTCTTTGAACCTGGGTGGGTCCTCTGACTGCCTTGACCCAAAGAATACAACAGATGTAATGCTGTGCCAGCTCTGGGTACAGCCCTTCAGTGGCCTGTAAATTTGTTTTCTGCTTCTTAGAAGCTAGCTATGTTGCATGAAGTCTCACCACTAGACCACCATTCTTTAAGAAACCCAATCCACGTGAAGTGAATGAAGGAGTCATCTGATGTGGTATATACACAATGGAATACTACTCAGTCATCAGAAGAACAAAATAATACCATTTGTGGCAAATTTGGATGAACCTAGAGATTATCATACTAAATGGAGTAAGTCAGACAAAGACAAATATCTTATGATACCACTTACATGTGGAATCTAAAATATGCCACAAATGAACCTACCTATGAAACATAAGCAGACTTATGGCCGAGTATAGACCTGCGGTTGCCAAGAAGGGCTGGGGGAGGGACAGAGCGGAAGTCTGGGGCTAGCAGATGCAAAGTACCATATACAGGATGGACAAACAGGGTCCTGAGGTATAGCACAGAGAACTATATTCAATATCCTGTGATAAATCATATGCAAGAGTATATTTAAAAAGAATGTATATAGATGTAGACTTGGATCACTTTGAAGCATAGCAGAAATGAACACAACACTGTAAATCAACTATATTTCAATTAAAAAAAACTGAATTGGTGTCTAAGATGACACCAGCCCAGGTGAGCTTTCAGATGACTGTAGCCCCAGGTACCATCTACCCACACGACATGGAGGATCCCAAGAGAGAATCACACACCGGTGCCCAAGCAACTCAGAGCACCAGAGAAAGAAAAACAAATTATTGTTCAAGGCCCAGAATTTGGGGGGCAGGGTATCTATATACTACAATAGATAACTGAAACACAGAATTTTCATTTTCAAACTTTTTCAGCACTTTTAGAATTTCTAAATTGGATAAATAATAACAAAGTCTACATTTCAAGATATTAAGTCATCTAGCAAATTCATGAAAACAAAATGAGAATGCAAAGACAACAGTAATAAAATGTAGAGCAATATCTCAAAGGTCTTTTTAATTGAAAATAGTCATTGTCTTTAAATAACAAAAACAGAGGGGAAAAATCAATATCTATTTATGCTGAACTGGTCAAAATGAAATTACGCTATCCCCTCAATGGAACATTATTTACTATAAAAGGAATGCTTTAGCTTATAAAATTAATATGGAATGATGCCAGTGTAATAAATTAAGTTGCAAGACAGTATGTGCAATGTGTATCTCATTTTCTAAAGGAATATATATTTATAAATTCAGAGGAAAAAACTAAACATGTGCCTACAAGGACATGATTACCTCTGCAAAATTGATTGGATACATTTACAATGAATATGTACCATAGCTTTTCTAAGAAAAACACAAATCTCTAAAGAAATGTTTATTAAATGTCTAATTTTGTCTCTTTCCTACCCTCCCTTCAAGATGGCCTTATCTAGTTCCATCTTTAATCTCTGTACATTTTTCATCTTTAGCTTAATAACACCATAGAATGCCAGAGTTTACATAATTTTATTATTATGAGTCATCAAATTATTTGGCAAATTCAAATCCAACCTCTTTAACCTGGAGATAGAGCCATTTACAATTTTATTCCAAACTATCAACACAATATTTCCAATTTCTTATATGCTTGATTCCAACTGAGCAAACATATCTGTTCCCAAAACTGTAGTCTATTTTTTTTTTCTGGCATCTGGGCAGCTCATACTGTTCTCACAAAATGCAAACTTCCTCTGGCAACACCCCCACATGTCCAAACACACCATCCATCCTTCAAGGCTACCCATCCAACAACACCATGACTGTAAGTAGAGGAAAGCATATCTTATCTGCTTTTTCTTTATGTGTGTCATTTTCTGCCCAGTGCTTTTTGGCATCATTTTAAATTTAGCTAACATTGTAAACAATGAATTCACATAGTTCAAATTCAAAATGTATTTTTCAAGATATAGTGAACGATCTCTCCCTCCAGCCAGTCTCTAGTTCATTCCTCCATCAACCCACAATTTCTTTCCTTCTCCTCCTCCCAGGGATGTTTCATGTACACACAAGAACATTCATGTTTATTTTCCCTACCTTTCACACAACAAATGTTGTATTGTAGGCTTTACTCTGTGTTTGCATTTTTCACTTAATACATTTACATTTCAACCACATATATGGGCAAAAACACATACTGTTTATCAGGAACTGTTCTGGGCTCTGCAGAAATGGCCATGAATGAAAAGTTTCACCCTCATGCAGCTAACATTCTAATGAAGGAGACAGACAAGGAACAAGACACACAATGTACAGTATGTTAGATCATAAGTGCTAAATTTAACATATTAATATTAAAGCAAACAAGGGAAAATAAGTATTTCAGGGGTGACACTTTAGATAAGGTGACAAGTAAAGGCCTCCCTGGAAAGTGAGTTTTTAGATAACATCCTAAGGGAAGTTTGGATACTAAGCATGAGTTCTCTGGGGAAACAAGCATTTCAGACAGAGGGAACACAAGCAGAGGCCTTAAGTTCAACTGTACCTGCTGGGTTTGAGAAATAGAAAACAACTTATTGTTGTAGCAGAATAAACAAGTGACCTACTAATATTTTAAATATCTTTCTTCATGCGTTGCTTATTTTCAAGACTAAAAGCTGACATACTTTAGAAACATTAGTACACATGGTTCACACCTAGTTTTCTTCCAGAGCTTAGCTGAAAGCCCCATAAATACAAACTCTTCAAGAGGTGCTTAAAGATAAGTAGACATAATGAGTGAATAAACAAACAAATGAATTAATGAATGATGCATAATCTAAGGCCAGTGATACTTAACAGGTTCAGAGCCTTTGCACTTGCTGCTTTCTCAGCCTGGAATGCTATTAACCTACGTACCCACGTGACCACTGCCTCAAGTTCTTTTAGGTCCTTATTTACGTATCACTTCTCAGTGGTACCTCACCGAAACTCTATCTATAATTAACCAAATAATAGAAATAAGCAAAGCAAGACCAAAAGACTGACTAATAGCTTCTACTGACGCTTCTGAACCAGAAAATCTTGGCTTTGTCGCACAATTTTCTAGCAAGCTGATTCTGGAGGCAGAAGGAACACTGGAAAATAGACACAGCACAAACATCTTCCTATCCTTCCACCGCGAAGGTCATGTAAATGTATCTCATCAGTTATGAGGAACTTCAGAATATTTATTAGGCGGTGGGTTTATGTCTGTAATGCACTGACAGGCATGATCCAATTTTCTCAAACACCAACCTGTCATCCCATGACAAATCAATGGGCTTGGGGTATTTTTTAGTGTGACTTCAAGGGATCTAAATACAAAATTTTTCACTTGTCTCTTACATGTCATATGCATTTATCTTCAGCCGCTCTAATGAAACTTGTACCTACTAACCTGAGATCAACTATGTCTCTCCCTCGATAACATTTCGGAAAGAGAAACAACTACTGGATTTAACAAAAAGGGGATAGGCAAAGAATGTAAAATTCTTAATAAAATCTCAATTGCAGTGTTCTTGTGCAAGGTCTCCACTGAAAGCAAAGTTAGCTCTCATTTGTTGAATCATTGCCACATCCGGCTCTGTTTTCATCTTATTGAAATGGAGCCTTCATGAAAGAAAGCTTTAAATTCTGAAAACTGTTTTCCTTGCAATGTGCATTAAGGAAACTTGTTCCATAAGCACATCTGGTCCCATCATAGCACGCTGTGAGAAGAATCTATACATTATCTCAGTGCCCCAGCATTAAAACTTTTGAGATGCTCTTCCTTCACTAAAAATATCCAAGGACAGCTCATGTCAATATCTCCAAAACCTTTAAGCCATCATGTTATCCTGGAATGCACACTGTATTGTTTTTCTTGTGGTTTATCATCAAGGCTTTACAAGAAGGCTGAAAATGCTGCTCCACTGTCTTCAGTATATAGAGCTAACCATTATTCAACAGAGACTACAAAGCACGCGCTGATCTCCAAGGTATTTAACGCATAGGAGAAAGCCAAAATCTTGCCAACCTTGTCGTCATTATAAAATCCCTAGTTTACATAGTTGTTTACAGGCTCCTCCATTTTACCACCCTGAAAAGTGTATCTCTCGATTTTAAATCCACTGCAAGAAAAATCATGGGCTAGAAACTTCCATGGAGTAGTTCTCTATACACTCTAATACGACAGCATATCCCTACCTTTCCAAGATCTATTTTGTGACTAAAAGTTATTTTCAATAAATCTGTTTTTACATCAAGGCAAATATACCATACATGCTATAATTATTCATCTTTATTTTTATTCATTGCAAGTACTTAGCCCTAAAACACTGAATTAGGTGTTGTAAATTTGAAAGAAATGGTTTAAATGACTTTATAGGTTTATGAGTTATTTAAAACTTGAAGATAATTTCATTTGGAAAGAAAATTGAAATGATCAGACATATAAGAAAGTGAAATCTTATGAGAGATTTATAGAGGGATAAAGTAAAATGTTTGAAAAGAGTTAAATAGATGTCTTAGATTCGATTTTAAAAAGTTACAATAGCAACAAAACATTAAGATAAATTTTAAACTTTTATCTACATTCTCATTTATCAAATTTCTTTTAAAATATTTCTACATCTCTCCTTATTCTTCAAACTTTAAAGTTTTAAATAACAATATTAATTTTATCAAATATTAATTATGTAATTACCAAATATTCATTCAGAATGAAGAAATAATCATTGACTCATGCAGAAGTCTTCATAAATTTCTCCTAACACATCCAGTTATAGAATATGGTTTTCTGATATACTATTTTCATAGGATATCATTAAAATGTTAATTACTAAATGAAATAGGACTAAATAAACTGGGGGTAAGTATTTCATGTCCAATTTCTAGGAAATAAGGTAAGTACATTTTTCCAATGCCAATATAAAGGTAAACCCTCATGAATATTCAGGTTGAAATAAATTTTACAGATATTTACAACTTAAAGCTATTTCAGAAGAGCTGCTGCAGTCCATGGGGTCACTAAGAGTCGGACACGACTGAGCGACTTCACTTTCACTTTTCACTTTCATGCATTGGAGAAAGAAATGGCAACCCACTCCAGTGTTCTTGCCTGGAGAATCCCAGGGACGGGGGAGCCTGATGGGCTGCCGTCTATGGGGTCGCACAGAGTCGGATACGACTGAAGCGACTTAGCAGCAACAGCTCTGTAAGCATACTAACCAATATCATGTAATAGACAGGTGTTTAAGCCAGGATTTAAGGACCTTAGCAACTTCCTTCTCTTTTTATTCATTTAAAGCAATATTATTTAAGTACCTCTTAAGTACTTCTTGGTACCTCTTAGCTCTAGTCACTGTGCTAACCAAGTATATTGGTAAAACAGACTAAGAAGGTCACATCTCTCAAGGACTTTACCTTCTAGTGAGAAAGGGGAGACAGTGGAAAACTCAAATAAGGCAATTGCAGGTAGTAATGAAGGCCATGAAGAAGTAAAACAGTGTACTAAAACGGAGACTTACTAGAAGGGCTCACAGTACTTTACAGCCAGTGATCATAGAAGATGACATTTGAAAGAAGAGCTCAACAATGATAATGAGCCCCACACTTCCCACAAAAAGAGAAAGGATATAGAGGCAAAGCGTTTTAGATACAATACTTAGTAGAAAGAGACTTGATACAAATTTAGCATATTTGAAAAGATTAAATAATCAACCTCCAAGGCTGGCTATAAAGCTCTAATGGGTATAAGACTTAAAACTCCCATTGCAACTATAAAACTTGACACAACTATGTAAAACAAATTTTCAGACACTGAACAATGAATAATAGCACTTGTGTATGACCCTTGAGTGCTTGTGAGTTGAGCTCATATTTGTCCTGTTTTTCAGCCAGGACGCTCTCCAAATCGTTACACAGGGAAAGAGATGGCCAATAGACAGGAGTGGTCTGGCTATGCAAAGAGCATCGAGTTCTGAGTTCAGTGCTACTGAGACGGCTGGAGTCTGTGGACAGGAAGTTTGAGAGAAAGAAGCTACACAGAAATCTGCCTAAGAGCCCCCTTGAGTCTTGGGCTTAAATACTAAGCCATCTATCTAGGCAATACTCCATAAGGCATGTAGCTAAAACAAAATGACTACTCCTGGGGTTGAGGCACTAAAAAGAGATTCTGGAGGTTTCATAGCACTAAGATGTGGGAGTTCTGACCAGCCATGGTGGAAAAACCTCGCTGAACATGTCAAGCCAGTAATTCAGACTGCAAAAAGGACGTGCCTTTTGAACAGAGTTGCTTTCATTTGAGAGTAAATGTTATTCTGCAATTGACATAAAGTAAGCCTAAAATCAAGTCTTCACAAGTACAAGTTAAGACTCCAATAAATTTACCACTATCCAGATTAAGACCCAACCACTGCTAAACAAAGTTCACACAAGATTCTCAATAATGTAGTGTCCACAACAAAGAACATATGATAATAAAAAAATTAAATTATTAGACAAATGAGCTTGAAAACATGACCTAAAACTAGAGGGGAAATATCAGTCCACAAAAACAATTCTAGAGATGACACAGATGTTGAAATTAGGAGATAAAAACAATTTTTAAAATTATTATGACTATGCTCAAAGACTTAAGGGAAAAGATGAACATGTCAAGAGAAAAGTTAAGGGACCTCAAAAGAGAAATAGAAATTATTTCTTAAAAAACAAACAAATGCAAATTCTACAGTTGAAAAATATCTCAAGGGAAAAATTCACCTGAGTGCAAATGGAAACATCGAAGAAGAAAAAAAAAAATCAGTGAACTTGAAGGCAAATCAATAAAAACTATCCAAACTTAAATATAGAAAGAAGCAATGAACAGACCATCAGTGATGTGTAAAACAAAGCAAAGTAGTTTAACATACAAGCAATGGAAATCACGAGAAGGAAAAATGAGATTAAAAACAAAGAAAAAAGTCAAAGCAGTCTCAATATGACTTTTAAAGATAACAATGCAGAGATATAACCTGCCCAGTAAATGCACAAAACACACACACACACACACACACACACACTACATATGGAAATATTTAATCTGATGTGGGAAGAAGTGGAAACAGTGACAGATTTTATTTCCTTGGGCTCCAAAATCACTGCAGACAGTGACTGCAGCCAGAAATTAAAAGACCCTTGCTCCTTTCAATGACCAACCTAGACAGCATATTAAAAAAAGAGCTGAGACATTACTTTGCCTACAAAATCTGTCGAGTCAAAACTGTTTTCTCCAGTAGTCATGTACGGATGTGAGAATTGGACCATAAAGAAGGCAGAGCCCTGAAGAACTGATGCTTTCGAACTGTGGTGCTGGAGAAGACTCTTGAGAGTCCCTTGGACTGCAAGATCAAACCAGTCAATCCTAAAAGAAATCAACGCTAAATACTCATTGGAAGGACTGATGTTGAAACTGAAGCTTCAATACTTTGGGCACCTGATGAGAAGAGCTGACTCATTGGAAAAGACTCTGATGCTAGAAGATTGAGGGAAGGAGAAGAGGCTGACAGAGGATGAGATGGTTGGATGGCGTCACCGACTCAATGGACAGAAGTTTGAGCAAACTCTGGGAGACAGTAAAGGACAGGGAAACCTGGTGTGCTACAGTCCATTGGGTAACAGAGAGTCAGACATGACTGAGCAACTGAACAACAACACTCAATTTTTTTATTTTTGATTGTTGGATCTTCTTCTTGTATTACTTTAAACTGTGTTAGAGTTTTTCTGAGACACAGTTACTAAAAATAAGTGGGATCCTTTCTAGACTTCCTTATCTTCTTTGTTTTGTGTGTGTCTGGAGTCCTCTTTAGTCCACAGCTAATATACTCCTATTTCTTAGAATAAGTCTCTGGCACATATTTAAATGATACATGTTAACTGCTGTCATATCATTACTTATTCCTTCAAATTAAAACAGTATGTTCCTCAGATATTTCCTATTTCAATTCAAAAAAAAGTTCATTATCTGTCTCTAACATTCGAGAGATAATAGGCTATATACTTACCTATATTTTCAAGACAAGCAGAAAAAAGGCTGGAGTCCTAAAGAGGATGGGAGAAGATTTTAAAAGCACATAGTAACTTCAGTTGCAATTTTCAAACTCTGATTCAGATCAAATGTCCTTCAAGTGTGTATTTTGCTTGCATTCTGTTTTGTTAATTGGTTTATAATTTAAACCCCAATTCCAAAAATATATAGCTACTTACAATTTCAAAATGCCTAACAAATAAAACAGCAAAAGCAAAACAAAGTGAATAAAATCTGCCATCTTTTATAAAAAGCCCTTAAAATATATGCTTGTCTTGGGTTTATTTTTTGCTGGTTAGAAAATAGATTTAAGTTGTTTCAAATATAAAATCAATATATGCTGATTACATTCAAAATTCATATAAGAATTCTGAAATACAGCTGCCCCTTGAATGACACAGGTTTGAACTGCATAAGTCTACCTATATGAAATTTTTTTTTTTCAATAGTAAACACAAAGGTACTATGTGATCTACAGTTGGTTGAATCCACAGATGCAGGGGAACCATGGACACTGTTTTCCTATGTTACATGTGAATCACTGACTACTATGCAGAGGGCTGGTGATCCTAACCTCTGCCCCTCCAGCCACCCCATATGTTCAAGGCTCAACTGTGGATCTATCCAAGTGCTTTTCTTCTTTCTGTTTCTCCCTCACCTCCCTCTTTCATTCCCTCCTTTCTTCCTGTATGTGTATGTACTTTAAACAAAATTGTATTATACTGCACAGGATAATTTTTTAATTAAGTCAACCTATATGGAATTAATAAAATCTCAACAATGAAACACTGCCATTAGCAGATGAATGGATAAACAAATTGTGATGTATATATATATATATATATATAAAATATATATATGATGGAGTATTACGCAGCCATGAAAAGAAACAAAGCACTGATACATGGTACACATGAACATTGAAAACACAGAGTGAAAGAAGCCAGACACAGATATCACACACTGTATAATTCCTTTCATACAAAATATCACAAACAGGCAAATGCATGCAAACAGAAGGCAAATTAGCGTTGTCAGGTGCTGGGGTGGGGTGACATAGGGATTGATTACTCTAAGGGGATGGGGTGTGTTGCTCTAGGGTTATGAAAAACTTTTGAAATTAGAGAGCAGTGATGGTTGCACAAATTGCAATTGCACTAAATGCCACTGAATCATATACTTTAAAATGGCTAACTGTATATTATTTGAATTTCACCTCAATTAAAGAAAATCAATCTATCACAGCAACAGTTCTTACTTTCATCACTAGTACAACACACTAATGAATAAAGATGTATTTTTAAAAATAATGAAGCTGTACACAGTCACAGGATCAAGTCACACTGAGAGTTAAATCCACAATAGTGCTCATGTCACTGGGCAAAAGCTTTTTTGGTGATTCCAAGTTTATTATACCACCTGCTGTAGCCTCTGATGAACTACAGATCCATCAGAAAGGAATGCTGTCACTCAAGAGGTTTGCACAGCAGTTTGAAGTTTTCCATACAACAAAAGCACAATGACCTGAAAATATTTAGTAGTAATGGTGGAAATTATTTTTATTATTGAGATGTACTTGAAAATGACTTTTGACATGAAAACTTTCCATTACTGCTATCTGACTCGTGAGAAACTAACTCAATCCAGGTGAGTGTCATCTATTTCACCACCTTAGTATTCCAGTGCCAGCCCTCCCAGATCTGGCTGATACCTGTGAACCTTAACACTCCATGCCATACATAATAGGAGGTCAGTGGGTATGCTGGTTTATTAAACCTGAAATTTTAATACTAGGTTTGCCCATGGAAACATTTTCAGTTTTTGGTTTTGTCTTCCACTATTTATACAAATTCTGACCAATTCAAGCATTTACAAAGCAAAACATGAGCCTTTGTATTTCCATTACACCATGCACAGCGCTAATCATCTAACAGTTTCTTAATAAAAATAACTAATTAATTGTTATTGACAATATTGGTTCCATGTGCAGTAAAAATCAAGTTCATGTTACATCTGATTTTCAATTACTTCAAATATATGATTCAATGGGTTTTTCTCAGAGAAAACAATCAGAGAAGCACCAAAAAATGCGAGAAGAGTACAACTACAAAAATTTTGGATTTAATATCTTTGTGGTAATTTTTATCCAGATGTAAAATTAGACTACAGTTCTAAAAGGAATCAGATAATTTCCCAAGAGAAATCTCTGCATTGGGCCAAAATATCAACATAGAAAAACCCGACTGACTTTCCACTAGATGTATACTGCAAAAAGACTCATCCCGGGAGGAATGACTAATTACTTTTAAAAGGGGAAAAATCCATAGCAATGTAGTAGAGACCACTGTTTCCTGCTTCCAGTTTAGTAGGAGTATGTCTAGAATACATTTCTCAGTCTCTCCTGCAGTGATGGGTCAAATGACATTGTGGGCTTCCAGGGAATGAAAGTGTAAATGGTGAACATCACTTCTGGGTAGAGACTTTTAAGACAGAAGGTACTTGACAACTAGCTGCCAATTTTAATCAGATTCCAGTAGATGCAAATTGGAAGAAGCTCAGATTCCTAAATCACTGTGTGGAGAAAAGCCACCTTATAAACACTAGCACCTGCCTTGGACATGAGCAAGAATTAAACTTCTATTGTGGTGAGCCATTATACAGCTGGGGATATATTTGTTATAGTAGTTTAGCATATGTTTAGTTTTTTTTTTTTTTTTTTTAATAGCTAAGAACTAGTTAACAGCAGGGACTTAAGAAAGTCTCTGGAACAGACCTAAAACCTTGGGTCAAAAGGCAAGCCATTACAAAATACCATCCCGTAATAAAAATTACAACTCCCTAGTTTCCTCAAGCAATAACAATGAACTAACAGTTTACAAAGATGGATCCATCATTCTGTTAGCCATACCTCCAAGGACCTGGTTTCTGCAGGCTTAGTCTACATATCATGTTAAAGCCCATGTGACCACAGTGTCTCACTGCAAAGAGCTGAAGAGTCCTTGACTTCGACGAAGTAAATATTGTAATAAAGCACATTGCTCTGGATAACTTAAATGCAGTGATTTTCTTTCCAAACTGGTTTGCAAAATACCTAAGTATTATTTTCTGTTACCATTCTAGGAAAGGATACAAAACAAATCTGTCTCTAGCAAGTGGCCATTCAGAGGCCAAGTTATTCATGCTGATGAAATCTACATTTATCTGAAATAATCTTCATTAGAAGAGAAATATCTAGGAAGCTCTTTCTGAGTAGCCAAAGCTTCCTCTCAAGTAGTGCCACTTTAGTTAAGTGATGTACCATGACAATTCACTAGTCCTAATCTCCTTCTTTGCCCTTTTCCTTCTCATGTCTCTCCTTGTAACTATCAGTTCTTTTCACCCTTGTGTCTGCTTGCTGAGCACTTAATTGGGTGCAAATGTTAAGTACTAAGAAAAACACTCAGACCTCACATATTTTCCAGAGACTACAGATACTAAAACTATAATCTGCCAAAACACGGGAAAGGCAGAGAGAAAGCATTGTTTCTGTAATGATCTATGGGATTTGTCAAGGCTGTTGTATACAGTGTTAGTGAACTGGGGGTAGGGAGGTGGTTACTGACAGGAAGCCCATTAAGACACTCCCAATTCAAGGCCCCTGGCTCTGCAACAAACTCAGAAGCAGAATAGCTGTGTCTATTTAAAAAAAAAAAAAATGATTTGCAACTATAAAGGAAGAATTTTTTCTGAACTTGAAAAAAAGAAGCTGGTATTAAGAAGAAAACATGAATTAAAAAAAAAAAACTCCTTCTGGGGAAGGTACTGATCTGCAGAGACACCAAAAGTATAATACGCAGGACTAAGACAGTTAATAAATACATGTGAATAGGTATGAGAAAGCAAGCTACTTAGAATAAAACAAGGGTCATTGTCACCCAGAGAGGACCCTGGTTGGTGATGACAAAAAATAGCAGAAAACAAACAGATGGATGTTGAAGGGGAAGGGGCAAGTCTCAAAGGAAAGGGTGGGGTTGGAGGAAGACATATATATATGTGTCAAGTTATCTTTTGAGAAAAGCAACCCAGAGATCAGAAACTTCAGTGTTTCTGCTTCAAATCTTATAGGAATATATAAGTAGTCAATTTCAGAATAATTCACAGGCTAAGTATGTGCTTGAGACCACAGAGGGCAGATAATGATGCCCAGATCTGCCACTTGGAAGATTCAAGAAAATCAGAAAAATTCCAACAGAAAGCACAGGAACCAAAAATCTCAGAAATCATGACAAAAATACTTGTTGGCTACCCTTTGTGATGAGAAGGTTTGAATGATTGGAACTTTGCCAGCAAGTGGCATTTTTACCTTCCATATGCCATAATCTGAACTAAAATTGTTATTTTTATGTTAATTTTTTCCATTTAATCTCCTGGTAAGAGATCCAAAAAAAAAAAAAAATTCCATAGCTTGTGCTTCTCCATGCATAAGTTGTACCAATACTGCTTGGGTGTAGTAGACAGAGGATGAGGCTTAGAGGTTTTGAAAAGATATGCCACCCCAAATAATGCCTGGTGCACATCACTATTACTGTAGTTATTGTAACCCAGTTTTGGGTTTTGGCTTAAGTATTTCTTGTTCTCCTACTAGATTCTGAGCTCCATGAGGTCTGGAAGGCATCTTACTCTCATTCCCTCTGGGAGTCTAGCACCTGGTGTGTTTGTGTGTATGTTTGGGTTAGTCACTCAGTCATGCCTGACTCTTTGTGACCCGTGGACTACAGCCTGCCAGTCTCCATTGTCCATGGGATTCTCCAGGCAAGAATACTAGCCTTGCTGTGCCCTTCTCCAGGGGATCTTCCCAACCCAGGGATCAAACCTGCATCTCTCAAGTCTCCTGCATTGGCAGGCAGGCTCTTCATGCCTAGTGCCACCTGGGAAGCCCCTAGCACCTGGTACAGACTTGCAACACAACAAATGCTTGTTAATTGGATGAATGAAAAAAAATAAAGTCAATCTAGTTACCCAATGACCTTACAGAAAGTTGGAAAAACATTTGTGTTAAAAGCATATGAGGGTTTTCACCTCTAAGGAAATGGAGGAGATGTATTTTTCCTTACACCTCTCACTAAGTACAACTAAAATACCTTTATCTTTGTTAGAGAACAAACACAGCAAAATTCTGAAAAGTAGGAAGAAGATAGATAGCCTAGAGAACTCAGAAACCTAAGGAAAGTTGCAGTGGTGGGATTTCTGAGGCTCACCCACCCTTCATACAGCCCAGACGTGGAGCTGAAGAAGCCAGATACTTGGTAATGCCAACAGGCACAGATGACTGCCAGCAAAAGCTTGGTCTTTCGAGTCAAAGGACCAGGAAGGGCGCGCTTAACAATGTAGAAAACTTTCAGCCAATAACAGTGCTACTTTAGTTAAGCACCACAGTAAACTGTGTCCTGATCCACACCAGGCTGGAGAAGGCTGAGTAGGGCACTGAGATGACACCCTGGCCAGGTTATCACCGAAACCAAGCTCCACAGTTAACAAAGCAGACGACCAACACAAACTCAGTTTGTCTTGTAGAGCAACAGATAAGGGGTACGGCTTGCTAAAACCCCTCTGCTTGTAAAGTGCCTTCAGATTATGCCTGCTTTCGTTTAGCTTTTCCCTCTCTTTAATTGTATACCTGGCTGGCTTCACATAGCACAGTTATTTTAAGGGCAACTTCCAGCCAGCTCTTGTTCAGAAGGAACTGGCTACAGCTGGCTGGGACCACCAGCCCTAAACCCAGGACAGTGCTGACTGGCCTTCTGACAGAGGGCTGGGAAAACTCCACCTTCAGATCATGCTAAGCACCTCGCTATTGGTTATGCATAGAACCCAGATACACTTGCACAGAACTCCAATTACCTTATCTTTTCCCCTGCTTCCAATCACCTTCCCCATGCCTATGTCCACCCTCACTTCTTATCCCATAAATCTTCTAATGGCCTCACCTTCAGGAAGGCAGGTCTAAGACATGTTCGTCCATTTCCTCACTTGGCTGCCTTGTGAATCAACTTTGCTGGCAAACAAGTCTTGGCGAGCATGTGGCTTGCTGCATATGGGGTAAATGGACCTGGTTCAGTAATATAATGAAGCACCACGATCCCCCTGCTAGACTGGTATTAAGTAAGTTTGAACTGAGAGCCTGGACTTCTGTTCCCGCCCAGCAGCAATGAAGCAGCCATTCCTTTCCCTGCTAGGATGGTATCAGACTCATGTAAGGAGGACTGAAGATTTGCATCACTGGCTCAGTCAGTAAAGAATCCTCCTATAATGCAGGAGACACAGAAGATGCCAGTTCGATCCCTGGATAGGGAAGATCTCCTGGAGAGGGAAATGGCAACCTGTTTCAGTGTTCTTGGGAATTCCCATGGACAGAGGAGCCCAGCGTGCTCCAGTCCAAAGGGGTACAAAAAAGTCAGGCACGATTGAGTGACTAAGCATGAAAGCAGTAGTAATGAGGCCACCCTTAACCTACCACAGGCCCCTTGTGGTCAGTGGAGACCATGAGGGGAACAGTATTAAGGCACTTCTGTCCTTAATAGAAGGGGGATTGTCAGTAGAGCCTTGTGGGGAGCCCACACTCGTAAACTAACCCCACCCAGAAGTAAAGAAGGTGGGGATGCAGCCAGTATGGAAAACAGTATGACCATTTCTTTAAAATCTCAACACACAACTACCATACGATAAAGCAATGGCACTCCTGATGATCTGTCTCATAGAAATGAGAATTTATGTGCACAACTGAAATGCTAGAAATGATCCAGGCATCCCTCAGTGAGTGAACTCAACATTCTGGTTTACGTTCATACCACAGAATACTACTCAACGATCAAAGGGAATGAACTATTGATACACAAAACAACCTGGGTCAATTTCCCAAAAATTCTGCTTAGTTTAAAAATAAAACTCACTCCAAAAAGTTACACACCATATGATTCCATTCACAAAGCATTCTTGCAATGACAAAATTATAGAAATAGACTGGGGTGATTTCTAGTAGTTCAGGATGGCGTGAGGGCAGAAGGAAAATCATTGTGTCTATAAAAGGGCAATGTCAGAGGCCTCTGTGATGATAAAAATGCTTTCTATTTTAAATGTAGCAGTTACATGGCATTACAAAGTTCAACTAATCATGACACTATACTATAGGTTTTTAAGATGTCTCACTGTGGGAAACTGAGAAAAGGATACATAGGATTTCTCTGTACTGTTTCCTAAAATTTCATGTGACTCTCTAATTATCTCAAACTAAAAGTTTAATGGAAAAACTGTACTTTCTTACAGAGCAGAAATCATACCTAAGGCCAAGTTAACTAGAAATGTAATGGTCAATTTTTCACAGAGCCACATTATTCTTTTATATTCAATGTGCCCTCCACAAATCTGGTATTTCTTTTAATACCATTTTGTCCTTCACTACATGGGATATGGCATTATGATTACTTCTGACTTTTTGCTTTACAAAAACTTTAAGATTATTTTTAATATGTTCTCATTTTTTCACAAGAAAAAAATGGTGAAGATTACATGTATAAAGTCTATATTAACTGGAAATGGAACTATAATCGAGATTTACAACTGTGTCAGTACAGAAGAATGACAAACAGTAGGATATAAAATGCCAAAAATCTTTTGCTTAGAGCATGAAAATCTACTGTAAATCAATTTTTCAATCCAAGATACAACAGCTCTCAACTATTAAAATCTCTAGTCTATACCACTGTTGAACGGTCTTCTGAATAAGAACTAGAGTTTCTATTGAATTTTCTCATTGAGTTCATAGGGTCATGTGAATTTTTCGACAGCTCCAGTCCTGGTTTGGGAAGCAGAAGTTATTGAAATTTTTATTCCAAGATCTGACTCAAACTTGATGGCTAACTTTGAATGAAATATAGTACATTTGCTTTTCCTGACAGGTTTATAAGAATCACATGTGCAAAGTTTCTTTAGTGTCTCTTTTAACCTTTTTATTCTCCTCTTGGCCAGGCTTAGGAAGAATAAACTGGAGAACTCCAGCCAGAATCATGGCCATGGTTGATGCAGAAACAACACAACAGGGATCCACTGGGGGAAATTCCAGACAGCCGTCCTTCAACTGGAAGATATTAACACATGCCTCCTTCTGTCAAGTTAATTTCAACCTTTGCTTTCTCCTCTTCCTCCAGCTTCCTTCATCGTTGGCAACAAGCTCCTGTGGACCTTAAAGTCCCACAGAACCTGCTCACACAAAGGAATGGATGTTCAGTGCCCATTTCTTCTGGGGCGTTAGGAGGACATACAAGATATTCTCGGACTAGTCTCTTCATTGGCTCATTTTTTCTTCTACAGGGGGAATGGAGAGAGGGGAAGGATGAGTCTGTCAAATATTGAATTTTAACCCACTGTCAGGTCTCTGACAAGAACACACCTAAAATAATTAAAAGAGAAATAGCCTACTTAGTGAAGAAATGTTCCTCCTTACAGATACCCTAAGAAGTCTCAGATGATTGCCTACTGGCACTGTTAGGAAACAGTTTAGCAGCTCCCTGGAATCTACAGATGTATAGTTAGGACTTCCACGTTTGCACCACACTTGGCTGAAGGAGGTGTCAGGGCATCCAGCACACCAGGCCTCCCTGCCCATCACCAACTCCCAGAATTTACTCAAACTCATATCCACTGAGTCAGTGATGCCATCCAACCATCTCATCTCTGTTGTTGCCTTCTCCTCCCACCTTCAATCTTTCCCAGCATAAGTGTCTTTTCCAATGAGTCAGTTCTTCGCATCAGTTCTGGCCCAAAGTATTTCAGTTTCAGCTTCAGCATCAGTCCTTCCAATGAATATTCAGAACTGATTCCCTTTAGGATGGACTGGTTGGATCTCCTTGACGTCCAAGGGACTCTTAAGAGTCTTCTCCAACACCACAGTTCAAAAGGATTAACTCTTAGGCACTCAACTTTCTTTACAGTTCAACTCTCACATCCATACATGACTACTGGAAAAACCATAGCTTTGAGAAGACTGACCTTTATTGGCAAAGTAATGTCTCTGCTTTTTAATATGCTGTCTAGGTTGGTCATAACTTTTCTTCCAAGGAGCAAGTGTCTTTTAATTTCATGGCTGCAGTCACCATCTGCAGTGATTTTGGAGCCCCGAAAAATAAAGTCTGTCACTGTTTCCATTGCTTCCCCATCCATTTGCCATGAAGTGATGGGACTAGATGCCATGATCTTAGTTTTCTGAATGTTGTGTTTTTATCTTGGTTGATATCCCCCAACTAACACCAATTTCAAGAATATTTAAAATAAGAACTACATTAAAATGTATTAAATTACAACATTCACACTCAAATCTTTCATAATCTTATGATTATTGAGTAAACTTCAATGAAAATCTAGCAGAAAGTACCACCTTCTAAAGTAACATTTGTCTGTAAACATTCTTTAAACAAAACTTGGTTTTTCTTTAGCCTTTGCTTTGTGAGTTATAACTGACTTGTCTAGTTGAATTGCAAAGTGACATACAAATTTCTTTCCTTCGATTGCATGATTTCTCAACCTAACCATGTATATCTAGCAAAATTCTTCATAAATGGACAAGGAAGCTTCTTTGGATCATAACATATTTGAAGACTCAGATTTGAAGGAAAAAAATTAGCTTTATGAACATCATGCTGTTCCTTTCACTGCTTACAGTAAGACAGGTGTGGGTGCCCCAGAAACATGACATGCAGGTCAAATTTCTCTTTAAATAAATGGGACTTCAAATTAAAGAAAGTAATGTGGATATTACAGAACATCATGTATCCTACTCAACCTGCAATAGTTTAAGTTGTTTCTATTTATATTATAAATTGCACTGCTATTAAAAACTCAAATGGTCAAAAACTCCATCTCAAGTCAGTTGGTTTTGAGGTCTGTTTGAGCAGAAAGGAGGGACTCATGAAAAGTTCTCACCAGTGGTAGAGACTGAAAAGGAACAACACCCTACTAATACTCGAGATGAGAAAATCTTTCAGGATACAAATTGTTATTGAACCCCTAAGGATTTGCATCTAAAGGATTTGAATCCAAAGGTTTTCATCTCAAATGTTTCCCATCGAAAGTGTTAGTAGGGGCAGGGCACACTTCTATAAAGTAAAAACTATATAAAATTCAAAAATAAATCCACACAATAAGTAAGCATAGGTGAGAATACCGGTTAAGCGAGTAAGATGACACTTTGGAAACATGAAACACGATCTTCTCCCTGCTCCTGGAATATAAAGCCACACAGGCATTTGTCACATTTCTAATAACAATACAGAAGTTAAATCTTCCTCTGAACAGTCTCTGTCTCTTTGCTGTAAAAAGTAAATAGCTGAGATTTGAACACGAGTTGAATTTATAGTCTAGCCAGGCTGTCTTTATGAGTGTAGCAATGTTTAAGTTTGAGAAATTAATGAAAGATTGAACTGTAGCTTCTGTAAACACTAAAATGCCTTTTTCAAAAGTGACATCACAAATGCAGTCACTACATATAGATGAGGTGGCTTGATTTATACATGCATTGTTCTACAGAAGAGTTATGCAGATTTTTGCTTCTCAGCTTCATTCATTAGGAACAGAGCAACTAAACCATCAGTTAATGAGTCTTGAACACTAAAAATTATTTCAGTAATTATATCAGACAAGAAAAGATATAACTTAAATGCCACAAATTGATGACCTTATTAACCATAACCAATCAAAGTTGCCAATCCTTGCATATAATGTCTTTTATCTCACTTAAAATGATGAACAAAGAATTTCATTTTTATAAACAGTGGCATCATGAGAAGGATTCACGTCATCCCAGGGCCCTAGATAGTGGGGGAAGAAAAAACCTTCCATGGATGAGTGCTTTAAAAGTGGGTCAGAGGCTGGAGTGAAGTCTGACCCACTTATTAGGGTAGTAGCCATGTTACCAACCAACATTAAGTGAGAAAATGTGTGTAGTTAAACACCACCGGTCAAGTCCATTGCACACTCAAGTTTTAACTCTGAGAATTGGTTGTTTCTCAATATGCCAAAATATACTCATTGGTTTCTGATTTCACTTCTCCCCAGGGGACAGGAAAGCTTATATGAAGAGCAATATTTATGCAGAAGAATTCAGGAGGGAAGCTTCCAGGGAATGAAATATGTATGTTGGCTAGTGAAAAGGAAACTGTCTTTCCAAGACTCATGAATAATTCTTGTTTACTCCATAATAGCTATGGAAGTATCAAATGCACACATGCACGCATACACACACACTCACACATAAGAGTTTGCAGGAATCATGATTGAGGAGCCAAGTACTGCCATCTTGCTGAAAAATTAAATAATATGATTTGTGTTCCAAAACACTCTTTGATAGCCTAGAATTATCAAAATTAAGGATGGTAATAATCTGGTAATTAACAGCAATTTCTTTTATCACCACAGAAATGGCATGATACAAACAGCAGTGACCTATAATTTCCCTCACATGAGATTTGCATATATTATCACCATATTTGTAATTACCCCAGCAGTCACCCAAAACACTGCTCATCATTTGCTCATAAGATGTCCAAGATGTTAAAGTAGACTGGATCTCCTTATTTTCCAGAGCTATTGAACAAAAGGTCATTGCAAAAGGAAAAGCTAAACATGATGTGACAAGTACAGTGAAAAGGTAATTAGCACCATTATCTCTTTCTTGCCAACTCTTGGGTAACAGAAAAACATGTATGTGTATATATTTATGTATATAAATAAAATTTTTAAAAGCTAATTTATGTTGCCTTTTGTTGCTTCTAATGTAATTAAAACTAGAATTAAATACCACAGGGTTATGAAGCTAAAATAAGCAGTGACTGAATTCTAATGGAAGGGATTCCTCTCTGGATCTATGCCTGGATCTTCAATCCCTGTGGAGGCCACTTGTGAATGAACACATTGCTACCAGGGAACTTTTTATCTCAGCCCCCAGCAGTCAGATTTCTAAGTTCTCTAAGGACACTATACTCTGGGTTTCCTAGTAAGTAGCCATACAATCTCTTCTCCTGTGGAATAACACAGTAGAGGACTGCCGTGCTTTGAAGCACAACTCATATCCTAATATTACACATCCATGCTCTATGTACATTTCTAGAGCATCCAATCTACTGCCAAGTAGAAGGAGATCAGTAACACATCCTTGTGTTGAAATTGAACACTGTAACAGGGAAGAACAAATCTGACTCCATATTAGATTTGTTACTTTCACTTTAACCTTTGTATTCTATTGCAAAACATGTTCTCCCCAGGATTGAGGAGTATAAAAGAAAAGGGGGGATTGTAACTGAGCAGGATCCTACAGCGTCTTCCTAGGACAGGCCATCCCCCATATCCTCTGCTTTGGCTCCTCTCTAAAGTACCTGGATAACAGATGCACATTTTCTGAGTTGTTTAACAGATAAGAACCCCTACCCCCCCCCACCAATGGAAGATATTTAATGACCAGGAGCATATAGCCCCAGGCCTCCTGGAGCCCAAGGACTGAAAATGTTCACTCCTGTGACTTCACCATCAGCCAATCAGAGAACTGTGCAAGAGCTAATCACATACCCTGTAACCCCCGCTCCCTCACCTGGCTTTTAAAAATGTTTTGCCAAAACCCTTCAGAAAATTAAGCTCATGGGTCTTTTAATGCATGAGCCACCCATCTATTTTTGTGGCCCTGCCATAGACCTTTCTCTGCTCTAAACTCCCATGTTGGGTTTGTTTGGCCTCACTGTGCATCGGGGCATATGAACTTAGGCTAACAACATCAGTGTCTAAGATCCCTTCATGTATATATTTGATAAATAGCACACCTGAATCCAACACGGCAGCATGAGTGTTACATGGCCACTTCAGAGGCAAAAGAATCTCAATTTCAACCTATATAATCTGCCTAATCTAACAAAGCCGGCAAGGGGTGGGCTTTGGATGCAAGTGGACCCCTGGGTCTACACAAACAGCTATTTTCACCATTCATGGGTTTTATTTGTCCACCATATCTATGTCAAACAATTTAAAGAAGAAGAAATCTGACTAGATAAGATCGTTTATCATGACGAAGATAATAACTTCCCACACAATAAAAACATAGACGTCACTATTTACAGAAAGTTAATGAAAGGCAAGATTTCAAGAACTGACGTGCTATTTACCCTAATTTTGCTTGCTCGTATGGCTAAGGTAATACACAGAACATAATGTGTTTGACTGCTTGATTGGTTCACTTTTTTTAAAAAAGAAATAGTGTAGATGGCAAAACAAAACAAACCATATAAAAAAAGCAAATCAAAGGAAAATAAATCAGAGCAATGCCTCTTACAGTTAGCCTACATATCCCAGCAGAAGAAGACCCCCACCCCAACACACACACATACACACTGCCTGCATGCATGGAGGGCATCATTTTATTCCAAACAAAAGGCAGCACACTACATACTGTTTTCTTCACCTTGTTTTTCACAAAGCAGTAGAGCCTAGAGAGTTTCACTTTAGCATATACGCCTGCTTCTTTCTCTCAAGCTCTACAAGGTTCCTATTGTATGGCTGTCCACGCTTCACTGAACCTAGGCCGAATCAAAGAACATTCCTGTTATTTCTGCAACCGTGCTGTTACAAATGGTGCATCAAGAAAAAGCTTTATGTAGACATCTTTGTGTAAACATGTAGATATCCTGGAATCATGGTGGTGAATTACACTTTTCTTAAATCAGTGTTTACAAGGATGCAAACCCCAAAGAAATTTGACCTTGAAATACAGCTTTTATTGAGACTTCTTGAAATTGACAAGAAATGTGGTGTAAAAGAAAAAAAGTCAAATTCATATAAACAGAGAGTAGAAGAGTGATTGCCAGGGGCTTCAGGTGAGGCAAGAGGGAGATACTGATCATTATAAAAGTATATATGATTCAAATAATAATTCACATAATTTTCTATATCTCATGCTTCCATTTAATGAGGTACTTTGAAGATATTTACATAGCAGCACATACAGATCTACTTTATTTTTAAAAGTATCTGGTACATCATTACATGAACAGTGAAGTACAATTCATTCATCCAACTCCCTTTAAATGACACTTTAATTGTATCAGTCTTATTGATACACTAAATAATTCTTCAGTGAACATTGTTCACTGGGATATTTTGCAAATACGTCCACAGGGTAAATTTTGTATCAATGTGTATTTTTAATAAAAGTGTTTTCTTAACAAAGACTCCTGACAAGGAAACATGAATATGCACATTTCTCCAAATCCTCACTAGTACTTAGTATTATCAAATTTTGCATTTCTTTGGAAAGGAAAAAAATGGCATTTATTCTTATTTAGATTTGCAATTAATCATGAATGACTTTAAGATTAACCTTCCCCCCCCACACACACACACACACACATCAGACTGCCAGTTCCAAACCTCTCATCCTTTTCTATTAGGCTGAATTTGATGTCCTGCTTCGCAAGTTCTTTTTCCCTTCTTCTTTCTACAGTCACTTCTTTTCTAACTTTTTCCATTTGGAATTTACGTTGGTATAGGAGTAAGGAAGGAATGTTGGCTGATTTTCCTCTACCTACACAAGCACTTAATGCTTTCCAACCATACCACTGAGTAATATCTTTTTTTTTCTGAAGATTTGAAGTGGCACTTGTATTGCACACTGTATTCCCAAACATATTTGGAACTACATCTTAACTCTCCATTACAGACATTCCTAGTATCTATGACATTTCTAGCCAGTGCTTCTCAACTCCTTGAGGTTAGGCAAAGTCATGTCTGACCTAAGGACTTCATTTTCAGGCTAATACAGGGAGAATAACTATGTGTCTTTCCCCAGACTAGGGCATTCTGTTGTGAAGACCAAAGAAAAGCTCTGTGTTCCAGCAAATGCTGCTAGATCCCATAGGAATGAACGTGCAATTGGTCCCTGATAGACAACCTAGTGCTGAGCCTCCTACAGCTTCACTGACCAACAGCAAACTTGGGGCACAAGCAAGAAAGCAATCTCACTATGTAAGTCCTTATGATTACAGGTTGGTTTTCAGTTCAGTTCAGTTCAGTCGCTCAGTCGTGTTCAACTCTTTGCGACCCCATGAATCACAGCACGCCAGGCCTTCCTGTCCATCACCAACTCTCGGAGTTTCCCCAAACCCATGGCCATCGAGTCGGTAATGCCACCCAGCCATCTCATCCTCTGTCGTCCCCTTCTCCTCCTGCCCCTAATCCTTCCCAGCATTAGGGTCTTTTCCAATGAGTCAACTCTTCGCATGAGGTGGCCAAAGTATTGGTTGGTTTTAGGGGCTTTTTTTGTTTTTATCTAGACTATTCCACGGAGAAGGCAATGGCAACCCACTCCAGTACTCTTGCCTGGAAAATCCCATGGACAGGGGAGCCTGGTAGGCTGCAGTCCATGGGGTCACGAAGAGTCGGACACGACTGAATGACTTCACTTTCACTTTTCACTTTCATGCATTGGAGAAGGAAATGGCAACCCATTCCAGTGTTCTTGCCTGGAGAATCCCAGGAACAGTGGAGCCTGGTGGGCTGTGGTCTATGGGGTCGCACAGTCGCACACAACTGAAGTGACTCAGCAGCAGCAGCAGCAGCAGCAGCAGCAGCAGCAGCAGACTACTCCAATTAATATACCCTGATTTTCCTTGATCTATTTAGTTCTTTCCTACGGTCAAATGTTTAGTTGTAGTCATTATTTTTCTAAAGTATATTTTAGGTTATTATCTTCTCTATTCCTCTCAGAATTTTTATAGATGGTCTTATTATACTTTTCAAGATGAATTTTAACATTGTTTCAGGTTCTGGAAAATCAGGTATTTTCATAGGGATTACATGAATGCATAATTTAGACAAAGTTGACACTCTTAAGAGTTTAAAGCAGTTTTCCACAGAGCTCTACACAATTTTTGTTAAGTTTAAATCATAATATTTTAACTTGCAGGTTGCTTTTAGAAATGAGATCTTTCAGTTCTATTTCCTAACTAACTATTGTTTACATATTAGAAAACAATGGATTTTTACAGGTGATTTTTAGAACTGCTCATTTACTGATTTCTCTTAATCCTCTAGTGTTCCACATAATTATTTGGGTGTGTTTCATGTAAATATTATCTCTGCAAATAATTTCTTTTTTCTTCATTTGAAACATTTTTACACCCTATTTTCTTCTCTAATCGAACAATATTAGCTACTATTTTTTAGAACAAGGGAGAAAAATAGTGTTACTAGAAACAAATTCAAAGGAAGACAGGCAAAATGGAAAAAACAAGGAAAGAAGAAGCAAATTAAATCCACAGATGAAACAAAAAGTGTGAGCATGGGAATTTGTAGAAAAGACAAGGACCAGATTTAAAAAGAAAGGAAACAGCCTTCAGACTCACAAATTCTTCAGGTAATGCTTTTTCTTCTAATTGACACTGAAAAGGAGGTAAAGAGGTATCATAAAGTAGAGTAAATATAAAGCAAAAAGATATATTCAGTGCTGTTAATGCTGCTAAGATTTGCTGTTAATTCTGCTAAGATTTACTGTTAAAGCATAGCCAATAAAATTTTTTTTAATTCTATTTAACTCATATAATCCACATTATTTAATAATGTATGTAATGTTTTTCTCTCAGTTCCTGAATCTGATCTGTGTCCCCATCCTTCTTTGTCCAGCTCCTTCTTTAGCTTTCTCTTTGAATTTTGGCGTTATTTCTACTTGCCTCCAATTAGCAGCTGTTTCTTTAACATTACGCCTTTCTGGAGCAAAAAGAGTCTCTGCTTTTTTTTTTTCCCCTACTGCTTACATTTTGAAACTTTCAATAATGTGGTTTTAGGCAGACTGTATACTCCCAGAGTTGCCCTTGCATCATGATAGAGAGCATTTCAGCCCTAGCCAGTGGTGTGCCCATGGAAACTAGGAGTCATCGTATCCTAGGAAACTATGGCAACCAACAGAGACAAAATGAAAACAGGCCCATTGTCATCATTTTTAACAAGTTAAAGATGCTGAGTATCCTCTACAATGAATCCAACTGCATTTGCCATAAAGAAGATGCAATTCAAGTCAGAGTCGATAATTAGAACAAGTATTTGAAAGCATACATATATGATTTTATCCCTACTGCTTTATGACAATCAACAGTTAATTAAGTTTGTTCCTAAAAATAACCAAGATTATTAAACAGATACCATCAGCTGTTATAAGAAACTCCTAAGTGTTATTAAATACATTGTAGTGGCCAATATTTTAACAATTTATTGATGTACACAGATGAGTGGATGTTAATGTAGTACAAAGATGCCCAAAGATAATTCTGATTTCTTCTGTGGTTATATATATATATACATATATAAAGTTACTTGAATAATAAATTTACATTCTTACCCTTCAGTTCTAGCCTCTCCATATGCATTCAACAATTAGCCCCCAGTTTTATGTACAGTCTTCCTCAGGTTCGACTCAATAGTTTAGCTGTCTAATCAAACCAAGTTAATGAGAAGCCATACAGGTCATGTAGACATAGCATCTATTATTTTGACAAATGAGTTTACAGCATGAAAGGAGATCTCCTACTGCACTACAGTTTGTTGAGTTCATTTATTTTGCATATCACAGAAAGTTTGCCTCTAAAACTTCTCTCCCCAAGAAAATCTGGGTCATATCTTTCCTTTTTCCTTACAGAACTGTGAAAAATAAAACTTACAATAGGCCTGTGTGTGTGTGTGTGTCTGTGTATATATCATTCTAACTTTATCTTTTCCTTTACAACATGTCATGTGACATTTATTAAGCTCTCGCAGCTCCCAGAAAACAAAGAGGAAAGAAAAGTGTCAAGTATTTGTGGTGGTGCTTTGTAAATTGAAGGGTATACCTCCACAAGTAGTGTTACACAAAGGGAAAAACAGACAAACCCTTAGTAGAAGCCAATGATAGTGAATGACATTTACTGTGTACAAGTATCTGAAACCATACATATACGATTTTATCCTTACTGCTTGATAAAGTCAGATCTATTCCTTGGTAAATCAGAAAATCAGAAAAAGCTGAATAGATGAGCATTTAACTTAACCATTAAAAAAACAGGAAATCACAAATATTAATATGAGACCAAAGCCTCTCCTTTGATTAGAGTTCCCTATCTTCTACCTTTAGAATAATTTCATTACCTATAATCTCAAGTTTTAGTTCTTTAAGGAACACTGAAAAACTTCATATCCTTGAAAAACAATGTGAGTATAAAATTCTTATGGAGTTTTACTAGTTTCACTCTTTCACAATTTTCTTGCTAATGTCTACTTTGGCAGCATTATTAGTGATTTACTTTCCCAAAAATATATTTCATAGAAAATATTGTCTTTATTTCTAAACATACATATTGTTTTATATGGGGTTGCCCAAAAAGTTTGTTCAGGTTCTTCCATAAGATGTTACAGAAAAACCCAAACAAACTTTGTGGCCAACCCAATGTAATATTCCATTAAATTACATAAGTTTAATCATAAACAACTAGAATAAACAGGTTTGAGAACAAGTACAATTGCTTATTAGAAAGTATAATCAGGAGGGAACAGAATTATGCAGACACACTAGGGTGTAGCCTACAGTCCACACTTGGTAGAATGAAAAATAGTGTGCTTTAGAGTAGAAATCAAAAGGTGTTGAGTTGTGCTGACATCAGTAAAAACAAACTTTCTATAACATACATTCAATGTGGGGATGAATGCTGTGTAGGGGGTACCTCAGTGGTATCTAGGTTCCCGTGGGAATGTAGGGGCTGGACCAGAGTTGTGCACATCAACCTGTCCTCCAGTTGATGCTTAATAAGCTTAGGAGACCATCATAAACAAGAAGTAGGTATTTTGCATATGCTGTGTTTTCACAAACACCAAAATCTCTATTTTATTCAGGTGTAGCTCAATAAGGACAGAATAAAGAATTGGGTCTATTCAGATAAAGTACAAGCCATGAAAGAAGAAATAATAGTCTAAAGATTCACAAGGAAAAAAATGGCTTTGAAAAATGGTCCATAACATGGAGATACAAATTTCCAAAAACTGGATGGCTCACAATGATCTAAAATGAAGCTGAGGATAAAACTTTAAGATATGTAACAGATATATAAAAAAAGAATACTCTGAGTGTGCAGTGGGCCAGGCCCTGGGGCTGCCTAGGAAGCCCTTGGTGGGGAGGCAGAGAGCTGGGCACAAGAAAGATAGTCCTGGTGTCCTAGGAAGGGATGGCAAGAGCAGGGCTAAAAAAATTTTTTTAATATGCTTTTAATTTTTTAAAGTTTTTTTTAAAGGAATGCTTTCCTAAGGAACTAAGTTTTACAAGAAAAATATGAAAGTTCATTTGGAGTAAACAACCAGAAAAAGATCTTGTGAAAACTCAAATCTATGACATAAAAGGGAAATTCCAATTATGTTTCCCAAACACAGAAGGAAATAATGAGAAATAAAGTTTATAGACGTAAAAAACAGAAATAATAACAACTGGATAATTTGGGTTCCTAGAGAACAATAGGGAACAAGCAGAACAAAACCAACATTCACAGGTATAACTGAAGAAATTTTTCTGAGCTGATTAAAAGATCTGTGTAGGCAAAATGGATGGCTCACTGCATCTTTGGGGAAAATTGTGTCCATACATATTGGTTTTGCCCTTTTCCATCTCATCCTATTTCTTTTTTTTAATCTAAAAAGAAGAAACAAAGCAACACTGCCTATTATTACTAGTGTTATCTCATATAATGCTAGAAGTACTAGCCAAGGAAATTAGAAACTAAGGTAAAGGAAATTATAACTTTTATAGTAATAATACAAAATCAGTGTTATTCTAAGATATGTTGTATCCTTGAAAAAAATCTGAAAATTAGCTACCATCACAGTAAAATATTAGAACAAGTGACTAAAAATATAACACTAAAGTCAGACTGCTTTTTCAAATCCAACAGACAATTTAATCTTTTCAAACTTTAGTTTCTTTATATGTAAAGTATATCTAAATTTCTACCCACATCACGAGTACTGGCAGAATTTAATTAAATAACTGCAAAATTCCTTGTCATAGTAATTCACACCTTAAATATATTAACTCATAGTAATATTAATAATTTCCTATATACCAACAATAAATAGGTGGAAAATATGGGGAATATTGCTTATAAGTAACAAAAATTACACATATAAAAATAAAGTTTTGTTGAAAGGCACAAGAGAAAGTTGAACAAATGTAGCACGCTCCTGAATAGAAAAGACATTGTTTTAAAATGTTATTTCCTCACTAAACTGCCTTAAAATTTAACAGAATCACAATCACAATTTCAATGAGAATGTCTGAAGAACCTGAAAGATAAGATCCATGATCATCTAGAAAAAAGAAATGCAAGAATAAATCAGATTTTTTTAAGTCTATAAATAATAAACGCTGGAGAGGGTGTGGAGAAAAGGGAATCCTCTTACACTTTTGGTGGGAATGCAAACTAGCGCAGCCACTATGGAGAACCATGTGGAGATTCCTTAAAAACCTGGAAATAGAACTGCCATATGACCCAGAAATTCCACTGTTGGGCAAACTTACCAAGGAAATCAGAATTGAAAGAGACACATGTACCCCAATGTTCATCACAGCACTGTTTACAATAGCTAGGACATGAAAGCAACCTAGATGTCCACCAGCAGATGAATGTCGTGGTACATATGCACAATTGAATATTACTCAGCTATAAAAAAAGAACGCATTTGAGTCAGTTCTAATGAGGTACATGAAACTGGAGCCTATTATACAGAGTGAAGTAAGCCAGAAAGAGAAACACCAATACAGTATGTTAACACATATATATATTGAATTTAGAAAGACAGTAACAATGACCCTATATGCAAGACAGTAAAAGAGACACAGATGTAAAGAACAAACTTTTGGACTATGTGGGAGAAGGCGAAGGTGGGAAGATATGAGAGACTAACACTGAAAACGTATCTTACCACATGTAAAATAGATGACCAGTGCAAATTTGATACATGAAGAGGGCACCCAAAGCTGGTGCTCTGGGACAACCCAGAGCGATGGGGTGGGATGAGAGATGGGAAGGGGCTTCAGGATCGTGGGACATATGTACATCCATGGCAATGTATGGCAAAAACCAGCACAATACTGTAAAGTAATTAGTCTCTAATTAAAATAAATAAACACATACACACACACACACACGCAGTCCAAATCAGAAAAAAAAAGAATAAACTAGATTTTTTTAAAGATGAGAAAGAGTGGGAAATAATCCCATTGGTTAACACATATGATTTAAAACTACAGTAATTAAAACTCAGTGACCCAGTTTAAAAAAAAAAAAAAAAGACGACCCATAGATCAGAATGGAAAACCAATACATAGGCTGAAAGCACTATTTCAAATAAAGAGAAAATGATGAATTATTTAATAAATTATGCTTTAAAAAACTGTCTCTAATTATTTGGGGTGGCGAGGGAGGTTATCTACTTTAAATCTTACCCTAGAGTAAACTCTAGCTAGATTAATGATCTAAATATGAAAAGAAAACTATGCAATGTTTTAAAACATACAGTTAAATATTTATTTACTATTTGGTGACAAAGGTTTTGCTCTCCTAAAAATGTGACCATAAGCAGAAACCCCTTGAGGACAAAAAAAAAAAAAAAAAAGTGGATTGCTTTGACTATGCACAAACTGAACACATGCAGAGTTCTATTTCCACTTAGAATGCATAAAGCTGTATCTGAACATCACTCCCAATCTAACAATGAGAAAACGATAATCTGCAAACTCGTAACTTTTCTGGGTCTGAACCTGTTAGGCAAACAAATGAGCAAAACTCCCGAGAGCAGCAAGCCCTTCTCGGACGAAACATATCAACTGTTTCACCTCTGACAGAGGACGAGGTAGCCACCACACCAGCAGGCAAGAAGAAATCAGCTGAAGTTTCTAAAAATTTATAAGGGCTAACTATGACCTAGAGTTCAGGATGGAATACATGGCAATTACAGCCTCTTGGGAAGTATGCATTCCTCGGCTAGTTTCCCCAACACAGAAGCCTGGAGGCAGGGCAGGGGACACCAAAAAAGTCCCACCACGGAGAAGTGGGAGGTGGTGCATAGCTGCTGGGGGAGAGACACACCCAGGCCCACTTCCTGGGGCCCTTCTCTCCCAAGAACTGAATGCTGGCAGAGAGCACAAACCTCCCTCCCTCTGCCTGCCCCCAGGGCCCAGGCAGTCATCCACTGCTTTCCTGCAGGTGCAGGAAGCTCTCCTTCCTACAGGATATAGGCAAGGATCTATTGCCATTGGATAAGGAATCCAAGTAAAATATTTTGCTTTAGAGGAGGCACAAAGAACTCAACTCTCTTTGGCCTTTTATGTTCATATAACATAAAATTAATCATTTTAATGTATATAGTTGAGTGGCATTTAGGGCATTTGCAATGTTCTTCAAAAATCACACTTATCTTATTCCAGAATACATTCATCAACCTCCACTGTGTGCTTAGTCACTCAGTCATGTCCAACTTTTTGCAACACAATGGACTGTAGTCCACCAGGCTCTTCTGTCCATGGGAATATCCCAGGCAAGAATACTGAAGCTGGTAGCCATTCCCTTCTCCAGGAGATCTTCCCTACCTAGGGATCAAACCTGGGTCTCCTGCATTGCGGGCTGATTCTTTACCATCTGAGTCACCAGGGATTCGATAAATATCTAGTAAATGAGTGAATAAATAAATAAAATAGACAATATGTATTGCCTATCAGCTTGCCAAAATTTAAAAGAGCTCTATTAATCTAAAGAACAAAGTGGAATATAAAGAAAAGAGCAGTGCCATATAATGCTGGAGAGAAGTTAAAATGACAAACTTTCTTGAGGGCAATTTGGCAGTAAGTATTTAAAAGCTGAAAACTGCATATTCTTCCGTGCCAGCCATCTACTCCTGTATATTTATACTAAAGAACAAGATTTCAAAGATGTGGGCTGAAGGATACATTTGCAGCATCTCAAAAATAGCAAGATGAAGAATATCTGTAATATCCAGCCATAGGAAACTAGTCCTCCTACAGGGCATCTATACAAAGAACTGCACTTCCCATTAAGAGGTGATGTGCCCATATTTATTGCTATGAAAATACATTCATAGATTTCTGTCAATTAAAAAAAAACTGGTTACAAAAAAGTATACAGAGAAGAATCTAATTTTGGTAAAAGGGATGTATATGGTAATAAGAAAGAGAGAGTATGAGACCAAGATCATAAAAATTATCATTGGATGATATGATGGTAAGCAATTTTTTTCTTCTGGCTCACAGCTATTTTTCTTAAGTCTTCTAAAAATTATATTTGTATTATACTTGTAAAAAACAAATGTTAATAATAATAACCTCAGGTGTATAATATATTAAGTTCTTCTCTTGAAGACATGAAATAGAAATAAGGCATTTATCTGGGCATGTATATAAGAAAACACCAAACTGTGTAGGAACTTTCTGAATTTCAGAATACTTAGAGACTCTATACTGATTCCCAGTAGTCATGTATGGATGCGAGAGTTGGATCATAAAGAAGGTTGAACACCAAAGAACTGATGCTTTCAAACTGTGGTGCTGGAGAAGACTCTTGAGAGATCAAACCAGTCAATCAATCCTAAAAGAAGTCAACCCTGAAAATTCATTGGAAGGACTAATGCTGAGGCTGAAGCTCCAATACTTTGGTCATCTGATGTGAAGAGCAGACTCATTGGAAAAGACCCTGGTGCTGGGAAAGATTGAAGGCAGGAGGAAAAGGGGACGACAGAGGATGAGATGGTTGGATGGCATCACCAACTCAGTGGACATGAGTTTGAGCAAGCTCCAGGAGATGGTGAAGGACAGGGAAGCCTGGCGAGCTGCAGTCCATGGAGTCACAAAGAGTCAGACACAACTGAGCGACTGAAAAACAACGTACTGCCTCGCCACCTGTATGAGTTATTACTGCTAATAATATTCATTCACATTATTAGCATCATAAGTCTGACCAATAACTATTTTTTACTCCGAAAATTTTCCACTTCTAGGTGGGTGAGGCAGGGATGGACTGGGAGTTTGGGGTTAGCAGATGCAAACTATTACATATATAATAGATAAACAACAAGGTCATACTGTATAGAACAGGGAACTATATTCAATACCCTGTAATAAACAAGAATATCAAAAAGAATGGGTGTGTGTGCCTGTGTGTAACTGAATCACTTTGACGACACTGTAAATCAACTATACCTCAATTAAAAAAAGAAAAAAAATTCCAATTCTGATAACAGCACATTATAAGTCAATCGTTTTCGATTCAGTCACTAAGTCATAGATTCACAGAGCATATTCAAGGCACTATGCCTGTCCTTTCTTCTGGCCAAACTCAAAACTTCCTTCAGGACACTACAGTCTCACTTTCTGCTACACACTGCGAGCATGCTAAGTTGCTTTATCGTGTCTGATTCTTTTGCGACCCTATGGACTGTAGCCCGCCAGACTCTTCTGTCTGTGAGATTTCCCAGGCAAGAATACTGCCGTGGGTTGCCATGCCCTCCTCCAGGGGATTTTCCCAACCCAGGGATCGAACCCACATCTCTTGTGGCTCCTACATTGCAGGTGGATTCTTTACCGATGAGCCACCAGGAAACAGGAGCAAAGTGCATGAACACCCTTGAAAAACAAAAACTCTAGAAGCTTGAAAGAGTTCAGCGACTTGCAAAGATACATCTTTCCATCAAGGTATAACGTCAAAGGAAGAGCATCTCAAAGCACAATGTCTAGCTGGACCGGGTCTATACAAGTCTTGATGTCGATAAGATCAAAACAATTTGACAAGGTCACGTGTGGGGGGGCAGAGGGGGTGGCAGCAAACTAAGGGACCTAAGGAACCTGGCGGTTCTGAGCCACCCGGTGATCCATTAGGACTCTGGGAAAGAAACCAAGCCCAAGGTCCTGATCCACAGCACACATCAACATTCTGGGCCTGGAGGTTTTGGGCCTGAGGCACATCTCAGTCACACCACCTGGATGAGGGAAGAAGGTTTCCTTCACAGCCTTGACTCAGGTAGGCTTGCGGCTGATGCCCCGCTCAAAATGAGCAAGGGCAGTGGAGGGGTTCATCTCTAGTTGGGACAGGGAGGGAGGCATCAGTGATTTCCCCCATGAAGGGGCAAAGCGAGGCAAACATTGACACTGCGAATGATGCTGCGAATGACATAAGGGTGGAGAAAAAACAGATCCCTGATAAAGTAATCACGATCTAATTGGGAGAGACAGAGCAGAATTGAAAACCTCACACACAGTGAAAATGGGGTGAAATGCATTTTGAAGAGGAAAAATAGCTGTGGCAAATCTTGAAGGCCTGAATGCAGTGTTTCTATTCTATCCTACAAATTTAGGACAAACCATTGAAGTTTCTGATGTGTGAGTGAATTCACAAATGTAAGGTTTTACAGGGATGGGTCTGACTGTAGTGGGTAGGGAGAGACAGGCATCTTTTCTTAAAGATGTATTTTTTAAGCACAATTTCTCTTCTGTCCTTTGGGGTTTTTCTATCTTTCCTTTGTTGTTTTCTTCGAGATTCCAGGCTCTGCTGTGTCATATGCACAGCATTCTAGCATTGTAGGACCTTGATGTTCCAGAAAGAAAAATAGTAATAAAACTTGTGTGTCTGATGACAGCAGTCACAAATATTTTGTAGCCATATAGAGTCATGGTGGAAAACAAATGTCGCATTTATTTAGGGATTTGCTAGAGGTAGACAGAATCTGTTACCTTTCACTTTTCATTGTCAAAGTCCAACAGCTCTAGCTGCTAATGAGCAAATGCCCAGGAAGAGAAGTCGCTCAGTCATGTTCGACTCTCTGCGACCCTGTGGACTCTACCCTGCCAGGCTCCTCCATCTATGGGATTTTCCAGGCAAGAATACTGGAGTGGGGTGCCAGTTCCTTCTTCAGGGGATCTTCCCAACCCAGGGATCAAACCCCAGTCTCCAGCACTGCAGGCAGACTCCTTACCGTCTGAGCCACCGGGGAAAATCCAAATGCCCAGGAGTTAACTTCAAAACATTTTGTCCCTTGTTGAGAGAATAAGGGAAACCAGAAAACCACAAGATTCTCTGCAGTGATGCTAACCCAACTGTGAGTTAACTATACCTCATTAGGATACTTCTTTAGAGAACCAAGCAATGGACTTCACAAAATGTAATGTCCTTGGCCACCCCCCTTTCCCACGTGAGTCTTCTGAAAATATTTAGATTAAAAAAATATATATGTATCATCATCCCTGCATTGTAGGTTGCATGTGATGTTCACCTGTTGCAATTCCCACCCAATCTCCAGTGTCTTTCTCTCACTCTGGGATTAGGTCCATCTTTCCTTTTTATTTTAATTATCTTTCAGACTCCTAGACTTGTTCTGTCCCAGGCCTATGACACTCAAGGGTCTCAATGTTCTGAGTAGTAACAGTACTGTCAGGATGACAACAGAAACAGTCATCCATAATGACAACATTCTGTACACACTATCACTATATAATTGCAAATTGATTGCAAAGCTCTTGGGCTTGAAGGAGGACAGAGAGGATGAGGTCACTGAGAGCATTCGTCAGTCTCTCTAATTGCCAGCGTGCAGTTCCAAGGTTTCCAATAGAAACCCTATTTTCGGGATTTTATAACTTGGCACTTGTGTTTCACTGTCGACTTAAACTTAACATGAAAGGCCCCAGGCACAGGAACATAATCAGCTCACTCTGAGTTATATTAAAAATATGGAGCACCAAACCTAAACTCCAGTCATTCACAAACGGCGCTGTTTAAAAATGATGTTTTACAACTGGCCGTTCCTCGAGTGACCATTCTGCCATGGATGCCATCGCCATCACCATCCAACATCCACAGAGAATTCTGGAAGGCAGGAGCCACATACACTGTCGAAAAACCTTTTGGGCTGTTGGGGAGAACAAGTGATTTCAAACCAGATTTCTGTCTATTGTTCCAGGAATGTGAAAAATTATCTCCGTATTAAGGATTTTATTACTGTTTAATGTTTCAAAATGTGTAGTTGTACCAGCAATCCAATTTCAAGTACATTTTGCAGAGGTCTCAGCACTTCTCCTCCCTCATCAGTGCTGGTCTCCTGGTGATGACTGGAGGCCACAATTAACCAACCAGCTGCCCTCGGCTAGCCTCTGTTCGGGGTGTTCAAAGCCCATCAGATAACTCTCCACACGTCATTATCATCGCTAAGCAACAACTGGCTGGAACTGACCCTGCCTGAGTGAAGCAAATGGTGTGTCAGAATTTTACAGAAAACCACTGTCATGCAGAGACCTAGCCGACCACCTCAGGAAGCAAAACAAAATAATAAAGCGATGCTCAGGAAAATAATAATGACAGTAGGGTCTTTTTCAGGATATACATATGAAAAACAAAAGTCCACCGTACCCCACTATCAGGTGCCACTCAAGCTGACCAGGCCAGATTTTCTTACCTGACATGCATTCATTAGTCATTTGACATGCAGGCAAAATTGTCAAAAGTCAGGACAGAATTCCCATCTAAAGGGATTCATGCAGGGACTTCCCTAGAGATTAAGATCACTGCAGGGGTCACACGTTCAATCCCTGGTCGGGGAACTAAGATTCCCGCAAGCTCTGCAGTGAGACCAAAATGAGAGGGCTGTGCACTACGCCGCAAAGTACTAATTCTGCTGCTTTTTGAGGAGACATCTTAGAATTCTTTGGTTAACCAGAGAGAAACAGATGTAGAAGAAATAGTAGGGGAGATGCTAGGCAATATTTCTTATCTATGTTAGGGTCCTCCCAGCCACATTTTCCACCTGGGGTTATATATCAACTCCATTATCCACTTTAGATCAACAAATATGTATTAAACTCCAGGTGGCACAGCGGCAAAGAATCCGCCTGCCAATGCAGGAGACTCTGGAGACCCAGGTTCAATCCCTGGGTTGGAAAGAGCCCCCTAGAGAAGGAAATGGCAACCCATTCCAAGGTTTTTGCCTGGAGAAACCCATAGACAGAGGAGCCTGGCAGGCTATAGTCCATGGGGTCACAAAGAGTCAGACATGGCTAAGCATGCACACACACACACACACACACACACACACACACACAGAGTACATTCATGCTCTAGGAGAGTCAGCCTAAGCATAAAATATAAACAAACACACATACACAATCATTTTAGAATATGGCTGACCTAAACGGAATGACATGGGGAAGGACATTAGGAAACTCACATGTATTGCGCACATACCAAGTATCAGGTTTGGTGCTTAACATTTTCCATGAATTGTCTCATTTAGTTTATCAGCAATCCCACAGAAAAGTACTACTATCGTCATTTTACAAGTAAAACACAGGCTGATTCATGTCAATGTATGGCAAAAACTACTACAACATTGTAAATTAGCCCCCAACTAAAATAAATAAATTTATTTAAAAAAATAAAAAAAAAAACACAAAAGCACAAAGGTCATTTTTCCCAAAATCACACAGAGAGAAAGTGATAGAGAGAGGCTTGGATCCCAAATCTTTCTCTAAGCCTTTGGCTTAGCTTCCAACTCATGCTGAGGTCAACAGACCTAACTATCAAAGGGGAGAGGTTTACAAATTTTTCTACCAATGGGGCATCATGATTGCCTCCAACAATTCTTTCTAAATCAGTGGTTCTCAAACCTAGTTGGACATAAGAACCACCTGGGGAGCCTTTGAAAATTCAGATGGCTAAGCTAAACCCCAGCCCAATTAAATGAATCTCTCTCCTCTGCTAGAAGGGAACCCACGTTTAGTTCTCAAAGCCCCAGGTGAAGTGATATGGAGGCTGAAGATCTCAAAGATTAGTTTACTTTTTAACTCAGAAAACTGCTCTAGGAAAAGCTTTGCCAGGGCCAATGACTATATAGATAATTACCTATGCCTTGGGGACTTGGCATGCTAGGAAGACCTCACTTTTCAATCTAGTTCTTCAGATCAAAACGTCCCATTTTAAAAACATTTTCTAAGAGTTCTTAATTCAAGTATAAATTTCTGGTACTTTTAGCTAACCAAAGGAACACACGTGAATAGGTCTGGGAGCTGTTTGGCTGAACCTCACTTGAAAGGCAGGTTCAAAATGAACTGAGTTCATTCCAGCTGTTGCCACATCTGCCACGTCCTGTTTATTCCCTTGGCAGCTGCCACCAAAACACACGTTCTGGGTCTGAGATCAAGAGGGTTTCACTGGACTCTCAAATGCCAAGGGGAAGAATCAGAAGATGATATGCTCTAAAATCTGAGTACCTTCAAAGCATGATCTGTTTATCCATCAATGCCAAATGCAGCTTTAATTGGGACCAAAAACATCTCAGACTGGGATTGTGGGCAAGCCTGCAAAACAGTCATTTACCCTAATGCTTTGTGTTCTGTTAGGAGCACCAGCTCCACCTCCTCCACAAGGAGGCACAGGGTTGCCAGTTCAGCCTGTGTGTTCTCCTGAATTGCTCTGATCACCACTCATTAAGCAGACTACTCTCCCCCCCCCCCCAATTCCCAGTTCTTAATTCAGGGTTACAGAATCCAGTTTATACATCATTTTTATCACTCATATCTATGTTCTCAACAAGAGTTCTAAGGCTTCTCACTGAATTCTGTGATTAGATTTCCATTGTTTAATTCTCTAAATTTATACTGGTTTCAGTGAACCCAGCCAATCTTTTGACACTTGTGTTCTTGTGTTTTCCTTTTTGCTTGGTCAGCTGGATCCACTTTCAGGGACCCTTGCAAGAAAGGACACACAGTGCTACGTCCTTTAATACCCTCCTATCTCAGAGTCTTGGCATAGGCAAACCACCCATCCAGATCTTAAGCAGCCTTATTCTTTAGATTCTTCCAGCTCCTGCTAGATTTATTCAATTATCACCAGACTGTGACTTCAACTTATGGAAATGGGGAGAGGGGAGGAGAGGGTGAGATGTGTGGAAAGAGTAACATGGAAGCTTACATTACCATATATAAAATAGATAGCCAATGGGAATTTGGCTGTATGACTCAGGAAACTCAAACAGAGGCTCTGTATCAACCTAGAGGGGTGGGATGGGGAGGGAGATGGGAGCGAGGGTCAAAAGAGAGGGGTATTTGTATACCTATGGCTGATTCATGTTGAGCCTTGACAGAAAACAACAAAATTCTGTAAAGCAATTATCCTTCAAAAAAAAATAAATTAAAAAATAAATAAATAAAAATTAAAAGAAGACTTCCCAGTTTTCAACAGGAGCCCCCAGAGGGGAGAAGTAAAAATGCATCTAAGGTGAACGATGAGTGACTGCCTCATTCAGAGAGAAGGGAACCTTCTTAGCACCAAACACGAGGATGGGCATGATAACCTAATTCTAAAGGGTGCTTCCTACTCAGAGTGTCACAAATTACTCCTCAGAACCCCAACAGTTCAAGACTTGGCTCTAACACATGCCAGTTACATGGCCCTCGCAAGTTACCAACCATCTCCCAACTCATTTAAGATGGGGTTGTAGTAGTTCCTGTCACATCGGGTCAGTACAAGCTAACGCTCAGAATAGGGCCTGGCAAATAGTATATTCTCAATAAATTATTATAAATAAATTATAAATAAATTATTTTTATTATTATTTCTATTAGTATGTTCCAAATAATTCATGCCTCTGGGTCTCATCTACATACATGCGACAAGTTAAAGTACTGATGGTCTTCTTATTCCCAGTTGTCCTTGGAAGCTAATGAAGCAGTGATTTTAAGAGCACTAAATTGAATGTGGCCTTTATTTGATAAAAAGTCAGAACAAAATAAAAGAACCCAGAAAGCCATTTGTGTGTGCACAGGTCTCTGGAAACAGCCTTTGCTATGTGTTACTAAGCAAGCAAAAGCAATCTTTATCCTTCCTCACCCTTGCCACTGGTGTACGCTCTCCCTTTACTCACAGTCTTCTCACTGCAAGCTGCTTTAGAATTCTGGCCAAATTGGCCAACTTGATGGGTATGTTCAAATAAAAGCATCAAGGAAAGATTAAAACCATGGCACAGGTATGCTTACAGCTAGTGGCATTCATGCATTTGAGCTTTCAGAGCTTAAGCAAAGTTTGGACTTTATAAAAAGCATCTGCTGAAAAAATGGGCACGTAGACTGGGTCAAATGCCCCAAGTGATAAAACAAAGTCCTGATTTTCTTTTGTTTAGCAAACTATTCGTAGCAATGAAATCAACTTGGTGCTAAATTAAGGACAAGGTAGTAATGGTATTAACAAGTTAAATAGGCTCACTGACGAATATTTTGGCCAAGTAATATTTTTTGTTATTGTTTTTCAGGAACTTTCATAGGTAATAACCAAAAGAAGTAACAGTATGTCCTCAAATTGTCCTAAAAAAATAATCTTTTACAAAACATTTAGATAAATCCATTGCATGGATTAATAATGAGTAGTAGTAGTATACTGGTTAGCAATGGTAATATGGGTTCAAACCCCAGCTCTGCCACTTAACTGCTAGGTGACCTTAGGCGAGGTTGACTCTGAGATTTCTCTCCAAAACTGGAATAATGATACTAGTACTACCACATAGAATTACTTTGATATTAAGTAAATTATCTTTAAATCAGTTAATATATTTGAAGCACTTAGACTGGTACTTATTAATGCTATTTAAATATTGGCTTTTGTATTTCATCAAATACTGAGGAAGTCAGTCTTCTTTGGAGGTGATCACTGCTGCAGTAGAGGCTTGGGGTGGTGGCGGTAGTTTCTTCCTAAGATATAAATGACCACAGTCCCTCTTGGGTTGGAGTTCACAGTAAGGATTTCTAATCTCAAGTCCTAAGTCATTTAGAAGGTTTACTTTTCCACTTATCATTTAATGTTCTGTATGTTTTTTACTTCAACATTTAGATCTCAAAGACATTCCAGGCTTTTTCAAGGAAGCATGAATGTTTGGTTTCCTAAACCCTCTAACATCGAGTGCAAAGTTGAATGAGCCTTATTCATTGCTAACTAATATATTTGTATATAATCTGGAATGAGCCCATAGGTTCATCATCCAAGTAACTGATGACCTAAGATTATTAGCTTATTGAAGACAATTTATATTTATAGGACACAAGTCCTCGACATGCACGTAGGAACTTCCATGACCAGTTTTCTACTTTCTAGCCTCCCTTACCATTTTAGTCTGAATAAAACTAAACTGGTTATATTCTCCTAAACCTATCAGACTGCATATACCTCTGTATTTTTGCTCCTACCAATTCCCTTGATTTTTTTTTTCCTATGGATAACTCAAACTCATCCAACTCAATAATGATAAGCGATCTGCATACATAGAAGGTAATATTAAGCAATCAACTTTTAACTGTAAGAAACCTTCCCTTGAATAAGTAGACCAGTTCTCTACTTTAGCATAACCACCACTCTGAAACTTTTAGTAGTTCAAAACAAGATTGTTTTTTTATTATTTCTCATGTCTCTAAAGGTTGACTGGGTGAGCTGGATGGTTCACATGCAGCATTGTCCTCTAAGTTTGCAGTCAGACGTCAGTAGGGCAGCAGTCATGGAAAGGTCCAACTGGGCTGGACACTGAAGATAGCTTTTCCTCATGGACAATAGCTAATTCTGTCAGATGAGAGTCCAGCTGTGGCTGGTAATGGAAGTACCTGCACATGCCCCTAGGTGGACTGACGCTCTCATATCATAGCAGATGGACTCCCCAGGGGGAACACTGCAAGTGTAAGCATTCCCAGAGACAGGAAAGGCAAGCTCCCAGCGCCTTACTCACCACGTCCAACCAGAACCAAATGCAGGGAACCCTCCTTTCAATGAGAGAAGACTTAAAGAATTTGTAGCTGTCTTGTCAACTGCCATAGTTCTATGTGCTCCTTTAAAACCCACCTATACCTATTTGGGGGCTTCCCTGATAGCTCAGATGGTAAAGAATCCATCTGCAATGCAAGAGACCCCGGTTCGATTCCTGGGTCAGGAAGTTCCCCTGGAGAAGTATTCTTGGGCTTCCCCAGTGGCTCAGGTGGTAAAGAATCTGCCTGCAATACGGAAGACCTGGGTTTGATTCCTGGGTTGGGAAGATCCCCTGGAGAAGGGAAAGGCTACCCATCCCAGTATTCTGGCCTGGAGAATCCCATGGACAGCGGAGCCTGGAGGGCTGCAGCCCATGATGTCACAAAGAGTCAGACATGACTGAGCAACTAAGCACTGTACAGCATACCTATTTTTAACACAGATTATGTTTTAACTAGAACACTTAGAGTATAACATAAAGGAATTTACAGTGAAAGAATCTAAGTGGCTAGCACTGTGCTGGAAACAAATTAGATAACAAGTACATGTAAACTAATAAATTTACAAGAAATATTATTTTGGAAGAGAGATACAGGATTCAAAAGTCTCTAGAGATTAGTATAAACCAAAATGTATTTTAAATTATAGTTCTAGAAAATTCTGTGCAGTTCCAATAACAATAAAGGATTGAAGATTTAAATGTAGGTATTTATAAAAAGTATTTACTTGTATATATCATGGCAAATACAATTAAATCGACTCCCTCTCAAGTAACACATCCAGTGCATTTCCCCCAATTTCCTCTGGCTCATGTAACATTTCTCTGCTTGCCCAATCAGCTTTCAATAGTCAGTCTTTGCATCTCTAATGAGGGTGGTACCTGAAGGACTGCCATGAAGTAGTCCTGACCCAGTGACTGATAGATGGGAGATATAAATACTCCAGCTTCTTTGCAGGATAATTTTAAGGCTTACGTTTTATGCTCTTTTCCCAACGTTTCTCTATGCAATTAAGTCACCCCCCCATGGGAGGCAGTTTAATAGTTCACATGTATTTTCTGTCTTTCCTTCCCTATATCAGTTCCCATTTCCCGTGCCAGTGCTCCTTGACCTCTCAGTAACTTCTTGCACTCAAATTATTGGCTCAGGTCTACTCTGGGAAAGCTGAAACTGAGATAACCAGGGAACAAACTCTGGAGAAAGCAACATGTTTTATCCGTGACTAAAACTTCAATAAGATATAAACTTACTCTAACCCAAGTCACTCTCTGCGACAGATTTAGAAACAAAATATTCCATAAATAGGCCACTACTTGTCACTTCTTAGTGTCAACATTTAGAAGTAACAAGCAGGATTTTTACTCTGTCACTGTATCTTGCAGTTAGGTGGGTTGGAGTAATCACCTGAAGATGAACACAGATGAACCTAGGAAACTAAAGTTTTTGTTTATTTTTTAATATTACAAAATCAAGCAGCAGAAAATGGCCCCCCTGGGGCTCCAAGCTTTCTCCTTACTGTCTCTACTCAGACAATATCACGTGGACCTGCACAAGACTATGTGTTTGTATGGGGTGATCAGGATACTCCAGAGATGGTCAGACTGTGGATGAATAAAGTCAAACTGGTTTCTTTGTATGTACCGAGTAGCCAGTTCTCAGGTCAGTAAGGGTATCAGGAAAGAACATTCAGAATAAAGATCAGACATGATTGGTTTCTCTAGCCATTTCAAGGAGACAGTCCTATTACTTTTTTCTCCCATATTTCCTGGAGAGAGGCTTGTGTTCTGATTTCCAGTACAGGAGGGGAATGAACATGTGGGTCAGGATGGGGACTTCTATGCCTACTGGCTTCCCTGTACTAAATGTCCTTGCAGCCAGGTCACTCAGCTCTACCCTCAGCAGCTTTACCTCCTACATTCATGATGCCCCATGGGCAAGGATGAGAAGCAGGGGCAACATGGGGAGACACCACCCTAAGCCCAGCCCTAAAGCTCCAAGTGATCTGAGTAGCCAGGGGCTTGCCCCAGCTTCCACCCACACTGGGCCTGTTACCAGTCTAAGAACTGACCCTCATAGCCTGACAGTCACATTTCTAGTCTCTGACCCTTATTCCATGAGGGCCAGGTAGGCTGGGAGCACAGCCAGGTGATCAAGAGGGAAGTTAGTTCAAGGGCCAGAGAGCCTAATGTGGAAGCCCCCTGCCTCACTATTACTGACAATATCACCTTGATCATGTCACTGAGGAATAAGAACCTGAGGCTCAGAGTAACTAAGTTTTATATTTAAGTGAATTCATACTTGATACCGGGCACTATAGAAGCATCTGATAAATGGTAAGCATTACCTTTTCCTGCAATGCTTAATACACTTTCTCAAGACTCATTCCTGGTCATTTTTATTAGCTAGCCATGTCTTCACACTATGTGAGAACACAAGCTTTCTTCAAATATTTGGAGAGTCCTAAAAGAGTCCTGCTGCTTTATATGAAATGATTAATCATCTTTTGTATTGCTCTGAGATGTAGAAACTATAGGTATGCAGATTTAATCTCAAGGTAAGAACTTGTAGTCATTTCCCCTTAGAGAAAGATCCTCTAAAACATAATGAGTTTCCAATCCCTAGAAATGTTTAAGTCAGACCAAATGATTACCTTCAGAAACAGCTTAGACTCGAGATCTCAAAGGTGCTTCTAGTCTAAGGTTTTATGAATTAGGATTAAGTACTTCCAATTTATTCCCTTTTGGAATAGAATTTCCCCCTTTTCCCATGGACCGCGGTCAAAGAAATCCTTTCAAATGAAGCAGAGGGTTTTCAAAAGTCATTTGAAATAAGTGAATAAGAAACAGAACTAAAGTAAAAAGTATTTCTAGAGCTTGACCTTAGTACTCAGATTCCCAAGAGTGCATACAAAATAATATATGAGACATTTTTCTTTAAAAAAAGACCAACTTTATCTCTATGGTTGAGCTGTTTGTTTAGTTGTAGATATTTGGGAAATTATTAATACATGGCTACAAAAAAATCCTGTGCAACATTGTCTTTGTGAGATAATTCCCATATCACATATTTCCCTGATAGCATCTTCCTATTCAGAAGCTCACATAAAGTAGACAAATGCTGGGTCAAAACCCCAAATTCATAAAAAGTTATTTAGAGGGAAGGGATTAGAGAGTCCCTATGTGATGTCATTCAACTCTCAGAGAAACCTTCAGTTCTAATTTTTTCAATGGAAATATATCAGATACTTACCACTATTATTGTTCAGAGAAAAAAATGTTAGATATGCATTATGAAAATGAAAGTGAAAATTGCTCAGTCATGTCTGACTCTTTGTGACCCCATGGACTATTCAACCCATGGAATTTTCCAGACCAGAGTTCTAGAGTGGGTAGCATTTCCCTTCTCCAGGGAATCTTCCCAACCCAGGAATCAAACCAGGGTCTCCTGCATTACAGGCAAATTCTTTACCAACTGAGCTATCAGGGAAGCCCCAGATATGCATTATGATTCCTACCAAACCAACTCTCCAATATGGTATGAAGAATGCCATAATGGAACATTTTTAACCAGTTTACTTTGGAGTTCACTCAGGAGCTCAGGTGGCGCTAGTGGTAAAGAACCTGCCTGCCAATGCAGGAGACATAAGAGACTCAGGTCCATTCCCTGGGTCGGGAAGATCCCCTGGAAGAGGGCATGGCAACTCACTCCAGTATTCTTTTTTTTTTTTAATAAATTTATTTATTTTAGCTGGGGGCTAATTACTTTACAATATTGTAGTGGTTTTTGCCATACATTGACATGAATCAGCCATGGGTTTACATGTGTTCCCCATCCTGAACCCCTCCTCCTACTTCCCTCCCCATCCCATCCCTCTGGGTCATCCCATTGCCCCAGCCCTGAGCATTTGTCTCATGCATCGAACCTGAAATGGTATTCTGTTTCACATATGATAATATACATGTTTCAATGCTATTCTCTCAGAACGTCCCACCCTCACCTTCTCCCTCAGAGTCCATAAGACTGTTCTATGCATCTGTGTCTCTTATTCTGTCTCACATATAGGGTTATCATTACCACATACAGATGGCTAACAAACACATGAAAAGTTGCTCAACATCACTCATTATTAGAGAAATGCAAATGAAAACCACAATGAGGTACCATTACACACCAGTCAGAATGGCTGCTATCCAAAAGTCTACAAGCAATAAATGCTGGAGAAGGTGTGGAGAAAAGGGAACCCTCTTACACTGTTGGTGGGAATGCAAACTAGCACAGCCACTATGGAGAACAGTGTGCAGATTCCTTAAAAAACTGGGAATAGAACTGCCATATGACCCAGCAATCCCACTGCTGGGCATACACACCGAGGAAACCAGAATTGAAAGAGACGCGTGTACCCCAATGTTCATCGCAGCACTGTTTACAATAGCCAGGACATGGAAGCAACCTAGATGTCCAGTATTCTTGCCTGTAGAATTGTATGGACAGAGGAGCCTAGCAGGCTACAGTCCTTGGGATTGCAAAGAGTCGGACACAACTGAAGTGACTTAGCACAGCACACAGCGCAGCCCATGTTGGTACATAGGAAAGAGCAGTAGTTATGTCTCATCTGTTAATCAGGATTTATTCCTCTTTGACAAGAGAAAATAAAATATTTCCAAAATAAACAACAATCACTTCGAGAGCCTGAAGTTAAGAAGCAAAGCAATAATTTGTAGTTTCAAAAAAAGACTTCAAAAGCATCACGAGTGAAATGCACCCAATTTTTTTCCCATGCATTTGACTTCAAACTTGGAGAAAAGGATAAACATGAAATGTATTTTCTCTTCTTTATGCCTAGCTTTACTTATTCATATGGATTAATTTTCATGAATGGATTAAATTTTTCTCTGAGTTGTATCTTGTCTCTTTTTCTTTGCTTAGAGCTTACTTCAGTCAAAGAATTTAGAGATTGAGATTCTGATTGTCCTCAGCACCAGAACAAATTCTATTAGCTACTTATGAATAGTTAGGGAAAATACAGAAACCTGTCTTTTCACTTTGTTCATTTGCTACTCTCTCATCCATCCTGCTGTAAATTTGTCAGTCTGGCTCTTGCCCTTTTTATAGCCATTTCATAAGATGCCCTACTTATTTTGATAAACCTCTATAGCAATTTATATGTATACAAACATAATCAGACTTCTATTATTAACATAACAGATTTAAATACCATTATAAGGAAGACAGTGGCATAAGCACACCATCTGATTGAGGTAATTGTCTGAATGTACCTAAAATAAATTGCCATTCTTGAGAAAATAATCACTTCTCATAAATTAGAGTCCAAAATCTTGTTATAGATGGCTGGTGTTCAAGCCTCTAGTGATCACAGGCCTGTCTTAGGATAAGTGTTTGGTGAATGAACCACTGAATGTATTCTCCTGGGAAGTAGTAGACAAACTCTAGATGATTCCAATATAGGAACATTTTCGTTTTCAAATTTTCTTTGCAACCCTGAAGGTACCACTAATTGGTACAGAAAATAAGACTCTTTAAAACATCTATGTTTATGTACTTTTAATACATACAATCTGTGATAAACGTATATTCAGTCCAAAATGGTTGTCAGTTACCACTATCCCTTCCAATTTACTGATGTAACACCCAGAAAATCATTGAAAGAGATCAAACTCATAACACTGGGCGTGGGGGGGGGGGAACTAGTAAAAACTGGAAGAAAGAGCTATAAAATCTATGAAGTGATTTTGGATTTAGATACTGGCAACTGACACAGGCTTCCCTAACAGAAAGCATACTGATTCACCAGCCTAAAGGCAGCCAGGGAGACTCTTTTGGCAGGGCTATCCTTTCGCCCGCTCCTAACTAGGTAAACCAGCTCCGTACTAGTCAGTTTAGCCACTGCCCCACAGCTAAGGGGTGGCTGGAGGAATACCATCTAATGGAAGTCCTCCTTACAGTCACTGCAGTTTCAACAACCCCATAATAAAATAGGAAGCCAAAGAAGGAAGGCGTCATGCTCCCTTATATGTGGGCAGGTTTACAGAGTAGTCAAAGAATTAGATAGTCAAGATAAAAGCCTCACAGCAGTACATTCCTGAGATGATATATTTTCACATGTTCTGCTGGATCAGATTGTCAAAGAACTGGTATTAACATGGGAAGAAAAGTTGTTGCATATATCCACTGGCAAAAACTGAGTCTGTAGAGATTGTCCCTCATTCCAGGATGAGTAAGCAAGAAAACAGCAAAATCAAAAAGATACTTAAGAAAATATACATTAGGACAATGAGAAATATCATCCTAAAAATTTAGAAGATCATAATGGGTATTTGTTGAGCTTGACTACCAAAGATTTAATTCCTCTCCCTAATAGCTCCCCTTAACATCTGAGGGACTAATACCTTCTGGGTACAGCATGTGTTTGAGGCCCTGCAGGTCCCTAGATGCAAATTATGACTCAAGTTAGATGAGATACTCTTGCCTGGTATTACTGCCTTCAAGGGTGGTTGAAATTTCCATCCCCACCATCAGTGATGGCTCCTTCCATCAGTCAGCCTGATACTGGGGCTCCTTCCAGTCCCACTGCTTCTTTGAGCCACTTAGAGTGTTAACTCTGTTCTCTCTTCTTTAATTTACCAAGAACCTAGCTGTGTTGAGTTCATCAAAAGAAACAACTGACACAAAGAACACTAAGATTCATTTCTGAGGGCAACCAGGATAAAGTGTTATTAGTTTTGCTTTTTTTTTTTAATCTACAAGCATGTAGAATGACTTCCATACATTGCTGATGGGGATTTTAAATTGCTGTGAAAACTTCAAAACAATCTTTGGTTGTTTCTAAAAAAGTTAACATTTTCTTGCAACTCAGAATTTCACTCCTAGGTACCGACTCAAGAGAAATAAAACTCATGCCCATAAAAATCTTGTATAAGAATGCTCACACCAGCCTTTTTATAATAGCAAAAAAAAAAAAAAAAAAAAACTGGAAATAACCCAAATGTTTATCAACAGAAGATTGGATAAGCACTATGTGGTACATTTTCTTTATACTCTCAGTGGGTACAGGAGAATGTACTTCAACATAGTTAAGGACATATATTACAGGTCCACAGCTAACATTATACCCAAAAGGAAAAGCTGAGATTTTCCTAAGACTAGAGATGAGACAAGGATGTTCACTCCAGCCACTTCTATTTTATATGGTATTGATAGTCACAACAAGTAATTAGGCAAGAAAAAGAAAAAATATCCAAATTCAAACAGAAGAAGAAGGTGCAATCTTATATAAAGGAAAATCCTAAGTGAAGTGAAGGTCCCTCAGTCATGTCTGACTCTTTGTGACCCCATGGACTATACAGTCCATGGAACTCTCCAGGCCAGAATACTGGAGTGGGTAGCATTTCCCTTCTCCAGGGGATCTTCCCAACCCAGGGATCAAACCCAGGTTTCCTGCATTGCAAGCAGATTCATTACCAGCTAAGCCACAAGGGAAGCCCAAGAATATTGGAATGGGGAGCCTATTCCTTCTCCAGCGGATCTTCCCAACCCAGGAATTGAACCAGGGTCTCTGCATTGCAGGTGGATTCTTTACCAACTGAGCTATCAGGGAAGACCTGAAAACCCTAAGGACTCCACCAAAAAACTCTTAGAACTAATAAATTCAATAAGGTTGCAAGATAGCATCAAAATCAGATTTCCATACACTATTAACTATACAAAAGAGAAATTAAGAAAAAAAAATCTAATTACAGTAGCATCAACAAATATTCCTTGGGAATAAATTTCACTAAAGAGTTGAGAGATCTCTATACTAAAAACTCTAAGACACTGATGGGAGAAATTGAAGAAAACACAAATAAATGAAGAGATATCCCATGTTTGTGGACTGAAAGAATACTTTTAAGACATCCTTGTTACCTAAAGTCATCTTTTAGATTCAGTGTAATCCCTATAAAAATCTCAGTGCATTTTTCACCAAAATAAGGAAAAATCTGAAAACTTATGTGAAACCAAAAAACTTTAAATAACCAAAGCAACCTTGAGCAAATATGACAAAGTGAGAGGTATCACACTACCTGATTTCAAAATAGACAGCAAAGCTATAATCCAAACATCATGATACTGGCCTAAAACAGATATACAGATCAATGACACAGAATAGAAAGCTCAGAAACAAACCCATACATATATGGGTAATTGATATGACAAAGGATCCAAAAACACACAATGGGGAAAGAGCAATCTCTCCAATAAACTTATAATAAACTTGTTTGTCAAACAAATAAAAACAAATTTTAATTATACTCATGGAAATTTTAAATGGAAAACACACAACTGTTTAGTTAACCTCTTAGCCACTCAGCATATTAAAGGTGACAAACTGGGAATCAGACCAATTGTGTTTACAATACAAAGCAATAGTTTAGTTGTAATTAGCTCGAGAAAAAGGACTTATTTCAACAGTTTTTATGACAAATGGGAAAAAATGCTTTTTTGTATACATTTATAAAAATTAATATGAATAAATGCTATGTTCTGTAGGAGTAATCATCTGCTAAAGAAATATTTCATCAGTTAAATGACCCTAACACAGTAATCAAACATTTTCAATTAAGAGCCAGATAGTAAATATTCAAGGCTCTGCAGGTAAAAGGGAATTAGCAGCAACTTTTCAACTCTGTCATGCAAAGACATGAACTAAAGGATGTGTCGTTCCAACAGAACTTCACATAAACAAGTTGCAGGCCAGACTTGACCCAACAACAATCATCATTTTCCAATCCCTACTTTAAAATATTATATTCTCACTAGTTAGTATGTGTGTCTTCACACATATGTATGTATACAATGACCTATATGCATACAGTAGCATGTACCTCGGTAGTTTCCCCAGAACCACAATTACTCACTAGGCGTTTATTTTCCTTTGAAGACTCTTAGTTGGTATCAAAATTGAGTATTCACCTCAATGGCCATACAGCACATCATGTGATAATGACACACTCCAAAATACAAATGGATGACAATGATGGACAAGATCATGACAGTTGTGAATCAGTAAATGTATCTTATATATGATTACCGTATCAGTTTTCCATAATGAAAGTATTTTCCTCCTTAGAACTAACCTTTTTCCTCCTTAGAACAAGACCTCAAAATTTTGTTTTTTTGTTTTATTTTATCTTCATTTTCTTATCTCACATGTGTCCTAGAATGTGAACATCAAATGCAAATCAAAGAAGCCTGGTGAAATATATTATAATTTAGCTATGATTGTATTTAATAAGAAAAGTTTGAAGTAGTACTCTAAAGATTGTTTCTCAGACTTTGAGAATTCTTTTAATTACACATTTACATTATATAAAGTGAATGCTTTCCCAATTTCAAACATCCTGAAAATTTTGTTAGCTCTCTTTCTCAGCTTAAGTATAATCATAAAGTTTCTCTCATCAAATTAAGGCTGAAAAGTGCTACCACATACTTTTATTGTATTTGATTTTTCTTGTGAGTTTTAAACAAAGTGAACACTTGAGCCAAACACAGGAGTAGGAGGAGATAGGGCCAGATTGGTGGTCAGCTCAACAGGGTCCCACATTTGGTTTAATGCCCTCCTATCACCATCTTAAAATTCTTAATTTGAACACTAGCTTACAATATTCATTTTGCACCATGTCCTGAAAATTGTGTAGCAGGTAACCTCCAGAGCAAGCTTATAACTCAAAGGTAGAAAGGCTTTCCAAATAATGAAGTTTAAGTTCACACACTGAAATCTCAAGGATTCATTTGCTTGACTTTGAAGAAAGTTCCCTGCGAATATCAATTCTTCAAAAGGTGGAAAAGGTAAGACAGGTATCGGGACAAATGGAAAATTCTTTGTATTTCTCAAAAACAGATAATTTAGTCATTTTGTCTCTGTTAACATGTCAGAAATAGCCAGCTTAATTATTTAAGATCAACTTTTCCTCTATTCTGAGTGTATTTTTCCCAATAAGGTGAATAAAGGACAAGTAGGCAGCATGATTAATGTAATTCATAAAATGATAAAGAGAAAAGGTTGCTCTTTTCTTTTCCAAGGCTTTGAGTTCCCTGATTAGGGATCAAACCAGCCACCTCTGCATGGGAAGGGCACATCTTAACCACTGAACCACCAGGGATAGTCCCCACAATACTTTTTAAAGCAAGCTCGAAAAAGCCAGGAATCTTTTTTCACTGGCACTTCTCAAGCTGCTAGAACAGTGCTTGGCACAGAGTTGGTTGAAAAACCCCCAGTAAGGATTCCTCAATTTGAGCTGGATTTGAAAATGAGTATGACAGAAATTGCTGGCTTCCCAGGTGGTGGGTGCAGTGATAAAGAACCTGTCTACCAATGCAGGAGACACAAGAGACGCAGGTTCAATCCCTAGGTTGGGAAGATCCCCTGGAGGAGGGCACGGCAACCCACTCCAGTATTCTTGCCTGGATAATCCCACGGACAGGGGAGACCGGTGGGATACAATCCATGGGGCCACAAAGAGTTGGACACAGTTAGGCAGGCACACATATAGACCACATGACAGAAACTGCAGGAGTCCTCTGACAGTCATCATCTGTGCTCCCAAACTCTTTAAAATGTTAAAACCTAAAACATGTAACCACAAAGCCTGCTTTCTGCTTAGAGTTAACTGGTATAGGTCAATGCACGGGTTAAAACAGTCTTCTAAAAGCCAGATACTTCTACTAACAGGTTAGCTAATGGAACTTAATCCTTGCTGGATGCCCCCAGCTTACTTATGGCTTTGGTGGCTTATTTGTGACTGCTCCTCACATCAGGGGCCCAATTACCTCTTTAGTGCTCCCGGTCATCCTTTGAGGGGAGGGCTGGAGGGGTGGGGGCGAAGATTCTGAGCCATTCTCTGTACCTGCTCCAACCCCTTCCTTCCCACTGTCTGACCTGAATTTGTTAACAAAATGCACTGGTTCCATTATTTTTCCTGCTCAGAACCTTCTATGGTGAAGCAGCTTTCATAACCCACACCCTGCTGGGCTTGCTTAGTTGTGCTTTGGGTGTTTGTTTTATACAACAGTATCACACTGAGCAGAATCCAGAGCTGGGAATTCAGAGCTGCTACCACTCTGTCAAGTTCAGGGTCTTTATATGTCAAGTACGGGTCAAAGCTCCTTCCCCCAGTGCCTCAGAGGTCATCCTTCATGCAAAGTCAGAATGAGATAATGTGATAAAAATATGTTGCAGGCTGCAAATGCTAGCTAGCAGGGACCTGGTGTGAGCCTCGCTGTTCCTTAGGCTTGACTGTGGAGCCTATGGGTTGGGTCTGCGAAGCATGCAGGAGTCTTTCATGACAAATAATATGAAAGCAAGCTTATGTGCTAAAGCTGAAACTCCAATACTTTGGTCACTTGAGGCGAAGAACTGATTCATTTGAAAAAGACCCTGATACTGGAAATGACTGAAGGTGGGAGGAGAAGGGGATGACAGAGGATGAGATGGTTGGATGGTCTCACTGATTCAATGGACATGAGTTTGAATAAGCTCCAGCAGTTGGTGATAGACAGGGAAGCCTGGCATACTTCGGTCCACAGGGTCGCAAAGAGTCGGACACGACTAAGCAACTGAACTGAACTGAAGCTTATGTAAGTAAAAATATGTAAACTTGTTACATTCATGATTGGGATCAAAGAACCAAAATTCAGACGTCAGGAAGGATCAGAAAGTGAACAACCTTGGGTACATGCTTCATTCGCCTATCTGTGGGTCCATTTTGCTCCTCAGTTTTCTCCATGCAATGTGGTCCTATCCACTTCTGAATTTACATGTGACCACTCCATCTGGGCTCTAATTACCCTATATCAGTCTGATTGGCTAAGTGAGAGCCAGATACCCACCCCTGAACTTCTCCACTAACGTGGGGTAAGTCACCAAGGCTGCTAGAGATACACCCTCTGTAATGACACCCAGAGTCCCTCACAGGTTCTAGGGAAATTCCTGAAAAGAAATCACAAAAACCTGAACCTAAAGCAAAAGAAAACTGAGGCGTATATTATTTAGGCTTAAGGAATTGGCATCTGATTGAGGCCCGATTTTGAGTCTGTCATATGCAATGTCCTAAACCCAATGAAATAGTCTGAAAAGTCCATCTGTATTACTTTCCTAGGGCTGTCAGAAACACATTTCCACCAAGTTGGTGGCTTAAAATAGAAACTGATTCTCTCAGCTCTGAAGGCTGGAAGTGTGAAATCAAGGTGCCCAAAGGGTCACAGTCCCTCCAAAGGCTCTAAGGGAGAAACTTCTCAAAACTCATCTCGAGCCCAATGGCTCCAGCTATTCCTTGGGTTGAGGCAGCAAAATTCTGACCTCCAGCTCTATCTTCACGTGACCTCTATTTTTTGTCTGGGTCTTTTCTTCTGTCTCTTATAGGGATACTTATCACTGGATTTAGGGTCCACTTGGATAATTCAGAGTGTTCTCAAGATCATCAAGAAAAACTCTTTTCCAAAATAATGTCACAGGTTATGGGAGTCAGAACATGAGCTTTTATTTTGGAGGGGCCACCATTCAACTCACAACAGCATCTGCTTCACTCCATTTCAAAGCTCAGAATCTATGTAATCTATGTGAGGTAGAAAAGGACTTTTTTATTTGGGGCTTGTGATTGAAACACATGAAAACATGGATACAAAATCTCCAACATCAGAAGAAAATAAGGGCATTGGGCCTTGGAGGATCGTACTGGCTGCAGAAACAGCATAAACAGCCCAGGCAGCAGCAGGCCTGATGACCATGAGGACGAAGGTAGGAAAGATCCCCCGGGAAACCCCAAATTATTGAATACAATGCTGAGAGGGCCCAGTGCCTCACCCCTGAAAAAAATTTTAAGTTTTCTTATGATTGTTGCTAATGTATTACTAACCACCATAGACTGGTGTATTCTGAGCCATATGGGTTTTAAATACATGTATGAAATTAAATTTCTCAGCTGTTTTTTCTTCTAAACAGCTTAACATCATCGTTTTGTAAAGGATATAAAATTTTTTTTTCCTAAGGAAAGCAATAAAGCAGTTCTCTTAACACTTTCATGTATATTTGGTTCACTGGATGAATTTTTTTCCCTAAATAGCAATAAAAACTAAGCCAACAGACAAGGGATAAGCAAGCTTCAATGGGACCATCGTTTATCATGAGCACCCTGCTCTTTAAAAATCTCTGGGCAGACAAACTGTAGGACTACAAAGGAATCACATCCATCACCTTGGGATCTACAGCATCCCCATCCTACAAAACAAGAATATTTGCATCCTAGGGAAACATGAACTGAAAGATGCAGTTAAAAGCAGAAGAACGGAAGTATATAGAATGTTAACTGCTTCTTTCACTGTTTTGCTCAACATGATATTTTGCTTGATTAAACTAATCAAAACATAAAACATCAACAACAATATTTCTAGGTATGATGAGTCCAAGAAATGTAGGAAAACTATTACCCTCTTCATAAAGGAAAAATCACTGCTAAGAGAAACCAGTAAATGCAGATTTTTTTTTATTTTAATATTTTCTTTTGCATTATCTTCACACAAACAATTCTGTTGTTGTCTTTTTAGTGTTTATGTAAGCCCACTACATATCCACTATGGATATGCAAACACCTAGCTATAAATCTCATAATGTAAACAGTCAAAACTGTTCTTACACTTTCATCTTTGTCAGGGGAAACCAGGCTAGAGAGAGACTGGCTTCGGGTTTTGCTGATGGAAACAAATCTCCTTATTTTAGTTATAACTCCATCTCTAATAGGCATACTATTAAAAATAAAACCTCACATTTCTCTCAAAGTACATTCTCTCATTTGCAAAATCTCATCTGACATGAGAAGGCATTTTCCAACATTCCTTCTCATTGGAATGCCTGACAATTTTTGTCATCATCGTGTACCAATTTCCCATTGTAAGTAGTTACGTTTTCTTAAAGTACGTATATTTTATTTAAATTTTAAAGAACATTGTGTTTGTGAATAAAAACACAGGATTACCTGCCATCGATAGTAGGTAACCAATGCAATTAAACAATGCTGTTAAATGCTGGCCACCCCCATTTTTCTGCAGACCTTTAGCCTGCTCTGTAGACCTCTAACAAAAAGACCTCTTTCTGTCAAAAAGATTAGCAAGTTTTTAAGTGTTTGAAAAACAAGCTAGGCAGCAACTTTCTTCTGGATTTACTTGGAAATGTTAAAAGTCAACTGACATAGACCATGCCCAGCCATGGACCATCAATAGTCGTGCCAAATTCACACTTGGGAAATTCCAGACTTAGCGTTAACAAGTGTCAGGAAATAGCAAGTTGCAGGCACTCCAAGTCAGTAACAGGACTCCAGGCCTATGGATAAGGAGGGCTCTAGAACAAGGGAGGGGCCAGGTTTGCAACAGAAAGGAAGCAAAGTAGCAGAAGAGGAAATGGAGAAAGGTCCAGTGATAAGTTAGAATGTATACCAAATCTCCAGTATAATTCACTATGCATCATATCATAATATACTCACTATGAAGTATATATTGGTAGCTCAGCTGAAGAATCCACCTGCAATGCAGGAGACCTGGGTTCGATCCCTGGGTTGGGGAGACACCTTGGATAAGGGTAACGGCTACACACTCCAGGATTATGGCCTGGACAATTGAGTCCACTATACAATATGAACTGTATAATCCATAAGGTCACAAAAAGTCAGACACAACTGAGCAACTTTCACTTTCACTATGAAGCATATATTATATACTATATGTCACCAGACCACCTGACCTGCCTCCTGAGAAACCTGTATGCAGGTCAAGAAGCAACAGTTAGAACTGGACATGGAACAACAGAATGGTTTCAAATCGGGAAAGGAGTACATCAAGGCTGTATATCGTCACCCTGCTTATTTAACTTATATGCAGAGTACATCATGAGAAATGTTGGACTGGATGAAGCACAAGCTGGAATCAAGATTGCCGGGAGAAATATCAATAACCTCAGATATGCAGATGACACCACCCTTATGGCAGAAAGTGAAGAAGAACTAAAGAGCCTCTTGATGAAAGTAAAAGAGGAGAGTGAAAAAGCTGGCTTAAAGCTCAACGTTCAGAAAACTAAGATCATGGCATCCAGTACCATCACTTCATGGCAATAGATGGGGAAACAGTGGAAGCAGTGGCAGACTTTATTTTGGGGGGCTCCAAAATCACTGCAGATGGCGACTGCAGCCATAAAATTAAAAGATGCTTGCTCCTTGGAAGAAAAGCTATGACCAATCTAGACAGCACATTAAAAAGCAGAGACATTACTTTGCCAACAAAGGTCTGTCTAGTCAAAGCTATGGTTTTTCCAGTAGTCATGTATGGATGTGAAAGTTGGACTATATATACATATGTAAAGAAAGCTGAGTGAGGAAGAATTGATGCTTTTGAACTGTGGTGTTGGAGAAGTCTTGGGAGTCTCTTGGACTGCAAGGAGATCCAACCAGGCAATCCTAAAGGAAATCAGTCCTGAATATTCATTGGAAGGACTGATGCTGAAGCTGAAACTCCAATACTTTGGCCACCTGATGCAAAGAACTCAAAAAAACCCTGATGCTGGGAAAGATTGAAGGCACGAATGGGGAAGACAGAGGATGAGATGGTTGGATGGCATCACCAACTCAATGGACATGAGTTTGAGCAAGCTCCGGGAGTTGGTGATGGACAGGGAAGCATGCTGCAGTCCATGGCGTCACAAAGAGTCTGACAGGACTGTGACTGGATGGAACTGATATGTCACTAGGTTACAGTATACAGGTCGTATAAGGTCATAAGTAACTGCCTGGATTCTCAAGTCTGCTCTGTAAGGTTGAATCCCATCTCTACTACTTCCTAGCTTTATGAACCTGGGTGAGCTAATCTCTTTGAACCATAGTTTACTCATTTAAAAATCCACCTGAAAATGGGCATCTAACTAGGATCTATCTCTGAGAATTGTTATGAGGTTTAAATAAGACAAGTATATATAGGGAACATTAAGAATCTGCAAGATAGTAATCTCAATGTAAGTGTTTGCTGTCTGTGGTAGGCAGAATAAGGCTCCCCCCGCAAAGATCGCCACAGCCTACTTCCTGGAATTTGTGAATATGTTACTTTACATGGAAAAAGTGATTTCAGTGGTATTATTAAGGTTAAGGACCTTGATATGGAAAGATTGCCTGAGACTACCTAATTATTTGGGTCCTCAGAAGAACCCTTTTTAGCTGAGGTCAGGGTGGGAGGGAGATATGACCATGGAGGAAGGGTCAAAGAGATACAACACTGCTGAAAAGGAACACAGAAGGGGGACAAAGCAGAGACTCTAAGCGGCCTCCGGAAGCTGGAAAAAGGAAACTGTTTCTACTCTGAAAAGTGAAAGTGAAAGGGTTATCGCTTAGTCATAGCCGATTCTTTGTGACCCCATGGACTGAGGCCCACCAGGCTCCTCTGTCCACGGGATTTTCCAGACAAGAATACTGGAGTGGGTTGCCATTTCCTTCTCCAGGGAATCTTCCTGACCAGGGATCAAACCTGGGTCTCCTCCATTACAGGCAGATTCTTTACTGTCAGAGCCACCAGGGAAGCCCCCAAAAAGAACAACCCTGTCAACATCTTATTGTAGTGTCCAGTGAGACTTGTGTTAAGACTTCTAACCTAGAGAACTATAAAAAAATAAATTTGTGTAATTTTAAGCCACTAAAAGAGGTAATTCATTATAGCAACAATAGAAAATACATTGTGATTACTACAAGGTAAGGACTTGGACTTACCTGTATGGCAGGTACCTAACAGGAAGAACTGAGACACAGATTAGAGTTGAGTCTATACCAAGAGCATAGACTACACCTTCTGTGTCTTCCCCTGACTTGTAAAGGAATCGGTTTCAAACCCAGAGGCAAGGCTATATTTCTTTACATGGAGGTTGTGGGATAGAGGCAATGTTATTTAAACTTTTCTTTTCCTCCGGAGCACAGGAGAAAACTATATACATTTTTTGCCATCTTGGGAAACTATTCTGGACAATGAATTTTATAGAGAAGTCAAGTCTGCCACTTCCAAGCCTGGTCCCTAAGGTACCTGCAAATGATCTTCTATGAGCTCTTGGTCCAAGCCTGCTCTAATCACATGGTCAAAAATGCAGCAGTACTGAAATCCCCAGGTGAGCACTTAGGGAACAAATGCCTCAGACCACCTTCCACAACCATTTCCTACTGTGTCTTAAGCAAAAAAAACTCATTTTTAATTGTATGGATGGTTGTGTTTCTCTTATGGTAGCTCACATTACTTATACCAATATAGACCAGAGACAGGGCAACAGTATTAAGCTCCTTGCATCAACCATATCACAGGAACAGGTGAGGAACCTAGAAACAATGTAAGGATTGCAGTAGCATCTGTGGATCTGTGAGCTGTCCACCCCTCCCATGACTTATCAGTAATCAGCAGCACCTCCTTGTGTCAGGGTCCCATTCTGTTAGGGATGAATCTGGTGAGAGAAAGAACAGTTCCTTGAATAGCTGCTCCTTAGCCACTCTAAGAAGGTAACAGACCCCTGATTTAAATACTGCATAGTAACCGAGAGGAGGATAAATCTTAGCAAACCTATCTAGCTTCCTTTTATGATATCATGATAGCCTCCATAAACAATACATGCAGTCTGATTTTATGTCTCATGTGATCTTTTCAATCACAGAACAAGGAAGGATGGTCCAACTATGACCTTGGTGGCATGACAAACCAACCTGAAAAGTAAAGTATTAGTCACTCAGTCATGTCCGACTCTCTGGGATCCCATGGACTGTAGCCCTTCAGGCTCCTCTGTCCATGGTATTCTTCAGGCAAGAATACTGGAGTGCATTGCCATGCCTTTCTCCAGGGGGGTCTTCCCAACCCAGGGATCGAACCCAGGTCTCCCATGTTGTAGGCAGATTCTTTACTGTCTGAGCCACCAGAAAAGTTCAAGCAACCTAAGGTTTGTGCTAAAAAGGCAAATATCAAGACAAAGAGACCTGTGTGGGTCTCTCCCATGTGCATGGGTCACATCAGCATTCTGTCCACTCGGGGACATCTCACTTTAAATATATTAAGTAACAGTACAGGAGGTATGTGTATATAGCAAAAAGTTTTGAAGATGTTGTGTATGAATGAATGAAATTGACAATGTTTTCCATAAAATTTTCTCATCATGTGTCTCATAACATTTACACTTGTTTGATAAATTGTTATAGTTAGAACTTAGGAACAGAAAACATTTTAAATGTCAATAACAATTGTTGATGCAAAGCAGAACTAGAGACACAGACATAGAGAACAAACATACGGTACAGGGGCGGGGAAGGGGAGGGTGGGATGAATTGGGATATTGGGATTGACACATATACACTATTGATACTTTGCATAAAATAGATAGTTAATGAGAACCTACTGTATAGCACAGGGAGCTCTACTCAATGCTCTGTGGTGTCCTTCCTTCCTTGGAAGGAAATCCAAGGAAAAGGGGACATATGTATATGATATATGTATATATGTAGCTGACTCACTACACTTTACAGCACAAACTCACATAACAATGTAAAGCAACTGTACTCCAATAAAAATCAATTTTAATTTTTTAAACTTATACAATAACTGAGGAAAGATACTGCTATATATGCTATAAATTGATTTTGTACTTAATGAACTAGCAAATGACTGCAACATGATTTATTTTATTATCATTATTTTTCTGTTTAAAGTCCAAGTTTGCTTTTATTTCTCTTAATTTATACTTAACTTTTGCGATACTCCTTCCTAAAAACAAAACAAATGTGAAGAACAGCTTCACAACATCTCACTTTTTAAAAATGTTTGATTCAAAGTTCTTTCATTTCAATACCAGCAGTATTTTACTTGCTGTTTCTATAAGCAGGTTTCATGAATTTAGTTTTTGTCTTTATCACAGATCTTATTTATAATTCATGTTTTCTTTCTCTTGTCTCTAGCTAATGGCACTGTGATCAAATACCTTCCAGCATTACTTTTTGAAAGATACTCTTTCCCCACTGAATACCATGGCATCTTTGTCAAAAATCAATTCCTATATATGATCAGTCTAATCCTGTTCCATTGATCTATTCATTTATCTTTATGTAAATGTCATACTGCATGCATTACTGTTGCATTATAGTAAATTATAAATTCTGAAGTGTAAGTTCTTTGACTGAGTTATTTTCTAAATAAAACTCTGACTTGTAGGTCATTCGTATCTCCAGATATATTTAGAATTAACTTCTCAATTTTTATTTAAAAATCCACTGTGATTTTGTAACGAGATAGCACTAAACCTATAGATAAATTTGAGAAGAATTTAATTTATAACAATATTGAACCTTTCAATCCATTTATATGGTATATCTCTGCATTTATTTAGTTTTGATTTGCTTCCTCTGTTCCATAATTTTCTGGGTACAAGGTCTTTCCCATATTTTGTCAAATGTATTCCTAAGTACCTCATACTTTGTGATGCTACTCTAAATGAAATTCTTTAAATTTTATTTTCTAATTATTTATGTCCCTGGTAGCTCAGACAGTGAAGAATCTGCCTGCAAAGCAGGATACCTGGGTTTGATCCCTGGGTCAGGAAGATCCCCTGGAGAAGGGCATGGCAACCCACTCCAGCATCTTTGCCCGGAGAATTCCATGGACAGAGAAGCCTAGCAGGCTACAGTCCATGCGGTCGCAAAGAGCTGGACACTGCTGAGTGACTAAGCACAGCACAGAGTCTAGAAATAACTGATTTGTATATTTTGAAAAAAAAATACAATGAAAGGATTTCAGTCAGGGTAAGTGTAAAATACCTAAAGACAGACATCAGCAGTACCAAATAGTAGACTAGGAAATAAAGACCTAGAACCTAGAAGTACAGAAGTACTTCTCCATACAGAAGTACAGGTGGGAAATATCTAAGCAGCATAGTAGACTTGAATAACAGCAAGAATGGGTATTCAAAAGGTCCCTTTATGTGGAATGTTAGCAAGCTCATTTCAGACCTGTTTCCTTGTGAGAGGTACTATTGATGCACAAGACCAAGGATACAAAGTTGGACACACAATTTTAGATCAAGTTCCATTGAAGGGAAAGAACTGGAAGTCCATGAGTGGGTCTAGGCATATTTTTTCTCAGCTTTCTCAAGACTAGGTTGAGAGTGGGGAAGAGAAGGTAGCCAGCAACGTGGGTGAGAAACACCAGGAAGGGCATTGGAAGAAGCAGCCGGTGAAGATGAAGATGGTGGAAAACCAATTCGTGTGTGTGAAACAAGCAAGTGACAAAGATCAACAAGATGGGAGCTGCTGGTCTACCTGAATGCTAAGCTAAGACTCTCCTCCCAAGAATAATGCTGGCAAGTGAACAAAGATGTGACTAAAAATTTGTCTTAGGAGAGGGGGCAGATTGATGTGGTAATAATGGTGGGAGTAGAGAAGGGGCTGAATTGGGGATGGCACCTTCCCTGGTGGTACCTAAAAATGGAGTAAGGCTATAAAATGACTGTAGCCCTTGTTCATGAGGAACCTAATGATCCCACTAAATGAAAAGGTTACTGCTGAGATAGTCATCCTCATGAGACATAAATGTTTAATAAAAGGGGGCCTTCCTTTATAATATCCTAACAATGTTTTCCCCATACAATTTGTGTACTTCATTATGAAGTATTAATGGGATTTTTCACTCAATTAAATACTGTATGCAAATGCCATCAAAATGTAATTAGCGGTAAATTAAAAGTGGCCATGAAACGGAAATTGGTGTGAGAATAACCTATCCCCTATGGATTAATAAGAGCCACCATTTGTTGAGTGTTGACTATGTATCAGGCAGTATGCCAAGGACTTAAGAGTCATCATTTTTATGGCATTTAGTCCTCCCATCATGCACATAAAGGTAGATACTAGGTTTCCCCAATTTAGGAAAGAAGTTGATGCACAGAGAAATCTAAGTAACCTATCTCAAATGATTTGGCTAGTGATAGAGTAGATCCAGTCCAGCTTCCTCTGACTCAAAGTCAGGCACTGAACCGCTGTGCTGTTTGATTCCCTGCAGCCCTGTCGCGGTGTTGGGCAGGCAGAAAGACTGCCTCTTTCTCCTCAGTGCTCCATTGCTCTTCGATGGGCTCTGCCGTACTCCCAGGAAAACAAGTTCTGCCTCCTATGAATGAACTCTCGGCTAACTTCCAATAGAGAAGTTGAGCCAAGAAGAGGGTTGCGCTCTACCAGCTTTATGACCTAGGGAGAAGAAACTTTCTGGTCTTCCCCCTCTACACCTGTAAAATATGAATGATGATAAAAGTACTTACATCCTAGGTGATGAGATGATCAACCGATTTAATGGATATAAAGCTCACAACAGTAACTGCACACAGGAAGCACTCACTAAGTTCAGTCACTGCAAACTAATACTGCACTCAAGCAAATAGATTTTTTTCCACTGTCTTGGAATTCCTGGGGCCCCAACCTGAAGACTTTCAAAAGGTGCTCCTCAGATGCTAGTAGCTCACCTCTTGGATAGGAGAAGGCTAATTACTAGATAATCCTGGACCTTTGTGTCCATGGATAACCCTTCTCAAATATAACCTTACTCTTCTCTAATACTTCCTGGGGTTTCTCCCTGCACCCAAACTCTGATCAGGCTTTGCAGATAACGTAGAGATTGCAGCACAGTTTAAAAGAAGCACTTATCACAGCCCTCCTTGTTAAATTTTAAATCTCAAGGTAGCTTCCAAGATGCACGCATGCATGCGTTGCTATATCACTTCAGTCATGTCTGACTCTGCAACCCCATGAACTATAGCCCACCAGGCTCCTCTGTCCATGGGATTCTCCAGGCAAGAATACTGGAGTGGATTGCCATGCCCTCCTCCAGGGGATCTTCCTGACTCAGGAATTGAACCCACATCTCATGTATCCTGCATCGGCAGGTGGGTTCTTTACCAGTAGTGCCACCTAGGAAGCCCTGCTTCCAAGATACTCAGCCCACAACCAGCTCCCTCCCACACCCTCTTATCTGCCTTACCCACCCATCGTCCCCACTGCATTTGTTCCTTTAAATATGCCAATCTAAACCACTGATCTAGGACATGTGTACGTATTATTCATCTTTGTTCATCTCACATTACTCTGTCTTCCCATCCCAAAATATATTCCATATTTCAGTATTTGTTCAAGAAATTATTTTTTTTAAAGAAATCATTAAGTGGTATTGTGTCTGGGGTCCCCAAGACTACCCTAGGTTCAGCTGACTTACATGACTCAGCACAAAGACATCAGTGAAAGAACACAGAGCAAAACCAGCAAAGGGAAAAGGCACAAGGGTAAAGTCCAGAGGAAACTAGGTGCAGGCTTCTAAGAATTCTCCCCCAGCAAGGTCACAGAAGACATGCTTAATTCCACCAGCAACTAACTGTGACAACAGCTACTAAGTGTTGTCTACCAAGGAAGCTCAGAGACTCAGCATGCAAGTTTTGTTGGAGGCTGGACATATAGGTACCCTCTGACTAGCACAGACTGCAATTCCAGACTCCCAGAAAACAGGTGTTCTGCATAAACCGTTTTATCTGCACAGTCTAGACTCACTGAGCCACCCTTACCATTTAGGAAAATCTTATCAATCAATGTAGGAACTCTTTAATCAGTCAAGTTCCCAGATGTCAGCCAAGGGCCAACCTTAGAAAGAGACCTTTCAGTAACAGCAGTCTTGGGCCCAGCTATGTTAACATTTTTCTGCACAGGAAAAATAAAATGTGACATCTAGAATGTTCCTTTCAGCTTCTTGGAGTTCTTTTCAGGAGTGGTCTGTAATAATGTGAGAAGGTCCCAAGTAACTTAGTGTTAATAATCATTAAAATCCCCAAATTCACTTATATAAATTAATGAGAATTCAAGGCCATCCTAGACTAATGGTACTTTATTGCTTTCTACTAAGACTTTTTTTTTTTTTATAAGAGAAAAAGAGCTTCAGATACAATTAATGCCCTGAGATTTGCACTGGGCAGGTTATCACACTTCTCATTTGCTGCAGAAAAGATAAGTTGAAAGTCTGATCTAGTTAAACTCCAATTAAGAGATTTAGAAACTGAGACTCAAGAAGTGCATTCCTCATTCTCAGGTGGCAGCCAGCTAATAAGGGGTAGATATACAGCAACAGGGATGCTGCCTTTGAACTTAAAGTAGTCCCTTATCTCTAAACCTTTCTTTCTTTCCATTACAGAGAATAGTGGTTTTGCTTGTTTCCTTCTCAGTCTCTTGATGGTGGCTTGCAAGAATTTTTTCAGGTCAATGAACATTTAACAAGGGAGCCAAGATTATTCAGAAGGGGAAAGGATAGTCTCCAATAAACGGTGTTGAGAAGACTTGATAACCACACGCAGAAGAATGAAATTGAACTCCTACTTATACCACTCATAAAAATGAACTCAAAATGGATTAAAAGTTTATATTTAAGACCTGGAATCATATAACTCCTAGAACAAAGGGAGAAAATGCTTCTGGATACTGATCTCCGCAATGAATTCCTGGATATGACACAAGAAGTACAAACAAAGGCAAAAAAACAAATCGAACTACATCCAACTTAAAAGTTTCTGCACAGCGGAAGAAACAGTCAACAAAACGAAAAGGCAACCTATGAAACTGGAGAAAACATCTGTAAGTCACAGATCTGATAAAGGGTTAATGGGTGGTGGTGGTTCACTCGCTCAGTCGTGTCCAATTCTTTGTGACCCCATGGACTGTACCCCACCAGGCTACTCTGTCCATGTAAATTTCCACGCAAGAATACTGGAGTGGGTTACCATTTCCATCTCCAGGGGATCTTCCTGACCCAGAGATCAAACCCAGTTCTCCTGAATTGGCAGGCAGATTCTTCACCACTGTATACTGTTAAAAACAAGACACCAGGGTTTTCCTGGTGGCTCAGTGGTAAGCAATCTGCCTTCCAATGCAAGAGACACGGTTCAATCCCTGGTCTGGGAAGATCCCACGTGCTGCTGAGCAACTAAGTCCGTGTGCGGCAACTATTGAGTCTGTGCTCTAGAACCCGGGAACCGCAACTACTGAGACCACATGCTATAGCTACTAAAGCCTAGGTGCCCTAGGATGCTCAGCAGCAAGAGAAGCCCCTGCAGTGAGAAGCCTGCGTGCCACAACTAGAGAGTAGCGCCTGCTCACAGCAAATGGAGAAAAGCCCACACAACAACAAAGACCCAGTACAGCCAATAAATAAATTAGAAATTAAAAAAAGACACAAGGCCCAAAACTGAGTCGCTTAAGCTAAGCTCCACATCATCAAACCAAGACTTAATTACAGTTTCGGCTCTCCCAGAAACTGCGTCTTAAATGAGTCCAGCAGGAACCCCCCTGAAGAGCACTAGTGGTAATCTGCTTCACACCTCCCTGCTGTTCACTAGAGAAAGTCATCTTACACCAGACGACAGCAGATTAACTGACCACTGCTTTGTTCCCACTTCCTTCTGCCAACACAAGCCTTCCACTTCAAGCTGCTCCTCAGGCAGTGCTCCTTTCTACCTGCTACATGAGACACGTCCTGATTGAATGAATTTTGTTCAAATAAACTCCCAACCTTTCTAATATACCTTAGTTCCTTTGGACAGTTCTAGTTTTATAGGCGGGCTTCCCCAGTGGCTCAGCAGGTAAAGAACCCACCTGCAATGCAGGAGATGTGGGTTCGACCCCTGGGTTGGGAAGATCCCCTGGAGAAGGAAATGGCAACCTGCTCCAGTATTCTTGCCTGGAAAATCCCATGGACAGATGAGCCTGGCGGGCTACAGTCCAAAGGGTCATAAAGAGCTCTCAGGCCTCCCCAGGAGCGGTGAGCAACCAGGTGAAGGCTCACATACATTCCTTTGAGCACCACTTGCTCAACACCTCTGGGGCTGATAGCCGAGCCTCTCATGGACCCTAACTTCTTAGTTTCTGTGTCATAAGCTTTCAAACTTTGAGCATTTCTTGGCAACACAGGAGAGCATGACACAAGGGGACCCAACACAAAGCGACCTTAATTCTTCGGGTCAACAAGCAGGTTAACCTTACCAAGGATGATCTTGGCCTAAGGTGGCCACAGTGACCAAGTTTTGACCTAGGGACTGGGTTGGCCAAAAAGTTTGTTTGGGCTTTTCCATACGCTGTCATAGAAAAACCCGAACAAACTTTTGGCCAACCCAGTAATTCACGCATTTATGAGATGCCCTGGAGGACAAGGAGTCTCAGCAAAGCACTCACTATCAAGAGCAGAAGGAAATTATTTTTCCTCCTCTACAGTTTCTGGAGATGAGGAAGAATTCCACTGAGATGGGATCCTGGGAAAGTTAGCAAAGGGTGAAAAGTCTTACAAAAGTCCGCTCTCTCCAGATATTTACATGTGGAGCTTGGTGACAGAAGGTAAAATTTCACTTTGCCCTGACCTTTCCAAATTCAGGTTGGCTGGGAAAAACATATTAAGGATTATATCTCTGAATTGTGACTTATGAATCTGCTTTTGGGTCTCTCCCAGGGACAGTACTGCCTTCTTCTCTTGCCTTTTGCCCTGAGAGCTGGGCTTGGCACATCAGGTTGGAGGCCCCAGAAACACGGACAGGATATGGGTGGCCCCTCATGTGTGCTTCAAGTCCTCCTGATTGTCGCTGGCTGTCAGTGGGATTGTCTTTCTTTTGGGTATCTCTGGGAGTTGCCCTGTATCTTGGGAAGGTAGTATCTCTAGTAACTTTTTAAGGATCCCTCTGATGTCCATAAATCTGTTTAATACTCTGCCAGGGTATATTTACTGCTTGTCCTGGCTGAAACCTGACAAGATGTTGGAAAGACTATATGCAGAAGCTGGCCACACTGGAAGCTCACATTTAGAACATCCACCAAAAACAGTCAATTATTAACTCTTCAGTGAAGGAGAAAAAAAGAAATACACCCTGAATAAAATGAAGGAAGAAGGGAAATGAGTGGATGTAGAACAGAAAAGACTCACCTGGTATTTAGGATTCACTGGAAAGAGGACCTAAGAATGCATGAAAAACTGAATTCTCAGGGAAATTCAGTGTCAAGAACCATACCAACTACTCTCTTTCATAAAACGAGTGTTCACTCTTTCTCCTGTGCTCCCATAAAACTTTGTTTATTCTCCTATTCACAAGCAGTCATCACAAAAACAATGTACTGTTAGTCTGCCTTTCATATACTCACACAAAGCAGTCAGGACTCAGTCCTGATAATTTTGGGTCATCCAGGCACTAGCACAGAGGCTGCAAAAAAGAAGGAACACCTAAAGCTCTCATTAGGATGGCCTGTTAAGGTAGAATAAGTACACACAAAAAAATTGTTAAGAAACTGAATGATTTTTTAAAAGTTGCATGAATGGAATTCAATGCGACACTGAAATTTTCTACTGTGAAGGACATAATTGTAGAAACTGTTGCCAGACCACTGCTAAGAGAGAGGCTTCTGGAGCATTTTCTTGCCTCTATTAGACATCTGTCTTTCGGCCTCAACTGTCCCTTTCATTCAGCTCTATTAGTAATGTTTCTACTTGCTTCTCTTTAACGCAAGTTCTGAATCCATGCAACACTGTAACTGTGTTTGTGTGTGTGTATGTAAAGGCAGAGGTGAATGTGTGTAGGCGTAAGTGTCTGCACATGTGTTTTAAAGTCTCATTTTATTTCTGGATTACTATGCTGTTCATGCTAATCAGAAAAAAAATACAGTTGTTTTTAAGCTTAAGTCCCAAGAGAAAGCACCTCCTCCAGCTAAAAATGCATTCCAAACAGCATCCAAGGGTCTCCCCTAAATAACCATGCATCTGTCTGCAGATGGCTTTAAATCATAAGACAAACTTGTACCTTCTGCTCCTTGGCTGATGGAAAGTCATATTTAATATTATTTCTCTCTGAGCTTCAATTACAAATGATTTTTTTTATTTCATGTACTGAAAAAACAAGCAAAGCAGCTGGGCTTGCAATAAATCACCAGATATATGTACAGAAACTGCTTGAACCAAACCAGGAGACAAGCACAGCTGCTATCACTGGGACATGCCCGTCCATGCCAACAAGGCTGACCAGAGACACCATCTCACCATCAACAGCACTTCTCAGATCACTGGCCCCTGAAAGACCCACCTATATAGCCAAAAATGACCACAAGTCATAAGGAAAGTTCTATCGTGGAAAAAACAAGTCAGCTAATGTTTGAAGTTTCTCTGACTGACTTAATCTATATTTCTATCTTTAGTTAATATACAAGAGAACACAATCTTCTTTGCCCTTTAAAAGTCATTAGCATGGTGGAGGCAACAAATCTGAAAAGACAGCATGGTCTAAAGCAGGTTCACCAAAGATGCTTTCTACAACCAGCACCCACAAGGATGTTCTCAGGTAGAGAATAAGACTTTGTAAGGACTTTTCTGGTGGCCCAGTGGTTAAGATTTCCTGTTCCAATGTTGAGGGTGCCGGTTTGATCCCTGGAGGGGGAACTAAGATCCCACATGCCCCAGGACCAAAAAACCAAAATATAAAACAGAAGTGATATTGTAACAAATTCAATAAAGACTTTTAAAACAGTCCACACACACACACACACAAAAACCCGACTTCATAAACCTGCGTTCATTCCACATTTACCCCGTAAGCTGGGTTCACACCTGTAGATTGCAGCCAGCACTTTTACGGTAGACAGAGAGGACTTTGTTTCTCATGCTAAGTGAATTTTGATTTATTTAATTGGAGGATAATTACAATATGTGATGGCCCTGGCATATATCAACATGAATTGGCCATAGGCATACATGTTTCTCGTCCCTCCTGAACCCCCCTCTCAGCTCCCTCTCCACCCTACCCCTCCAGGTTGTCACAGAATACCGGCTTCAGGTTCCCTGCACCATACATCAACTTCTCACTGGCTATTTCACAAATGGTAATATATATGTTTCAAAGCTATTATTTCAAATCATCCTACCTTCTCCTTCTCCCACTGTGTCCAAAAGTGAACACGGAAGACTTCTGTCAGACACTAATGGGAGATAAAAGGACACTAGCCAAGGGAGAAAATGGAGAGACACGGCTAATAGTTTACACTCATACTATTTCAGTCCACTTCAAGGCAATTGTAAAACTGGCATTTCCTACCTTACATTCCCATCAGCCTGCTTAAGGCAACATTGCTTTTCTATAGCCACAAAGGGTTATGAACAATTAGAAACATGAAAAACCTATTCCCTTCTATCTTACATTTCAAAGTTTATTAAGAAGCTACATATTCCACATTAAAGATGTTCAAGCCATATTCTAACTAATCTGACCTGAGTTCTGATTGTAAAAATAAAGGCAGTTTGCAGATAAGGTCATCAAAGCCCACATGTGTTTAGCACATAGAGACTATCAGTTCCATGAAATAATTGGTTTTAAATTCTCAAGATACATTATACTTGATAAGATGTGAATCTTTTATAAATAGGATGTAAGAGCAGGTTAGGTCTGTGCTGTCAAGTGGAAATTAGACAGTATTTAGTAGATTAGATTAATATAGTCAATTGGTAGAATTAAAACACACTTGAGCACACACAGGCCTGCTTTTTCTCAAAAACTTTTTAACTCTTTCCGGCTACGAAACCATAGACACAGACTGAGAACTAGGCTCCCGATTGCAGCTCTGAGTGCTGACATATTAACACTGCTTCACAACTCACTCAAGGGAGTGTTTTTGGCGCTGAAGGAAACTGGCTCTTGAAGTAGCTTTTTGTAAGTTACTGGTATGCTGCTTTTGAAATAATCTCTTTTCTCCCACATTAATGTACCTCCCGCATTTCCCTTCCTGCTCATGTTAGTGGCTCCAAGCCCTGAGTGAGACGCCAGGGCATCTTAAAAGACTGCAGAGAGTGGTCAACCACAGCTGGGACTCACTTTCCCCGGGCAGAGAGCAACTGTCCAATGGTAACAAGTGGGGCAGAAGTTGAGGAAATGAGAAATTTCAAACAAACATATTCTTTTAAGAGTGTTTTTAGCCAGAAATATGTCAAACTCAAAACAGCATTAAGAATTACCAAGCAGACCATCGCTGAAGCACAGCTTCTCAGCCAGAGAGGAGCTGTCTTTTCAGTTTGGAGGGGTTCTTTGTTTTAGGAGTAACTTGATTCTTTTAAAGTAACTTTTGCTATTCATACTTACAGTCTGAAAACTAACCTCTTCAACACTGTCAACTATCCATCAAACTCTGTTTGTTGTGATGTACTTTAGAACCATTGCTCTCAGGGCCTCCCCATTTCTTGAGCTGATCTGATGTTTTCTACTGCACAGTCTGGGCCCCAAAACTCCCCTCATTCAAACCTGATACCCACAGTAGCCACTGCAAAACTCACGTGACTTATTTTTATTTGTACCTGGATGAGTTCCTTTTAAGGCATAAGTTTCTCAGGAGTTGTGTTCAGTAATGAGGGAGTTCTGACACTGAGTTAGGAGACATCATCTCAACAAGATTCTAAGAAGATTAAGACATCCAATGATATATTCACAATGTGAATTGCATCAAGCAGGTGCAGCAGAATTACTTAACTGAAAAGCATATGTATTTGTGCTCCCCTTTTAAGTGAGTATATAAAGATATGCCTCCATGTAAGTTCTAGCAGAAAGACGGTGGGAATCTAGATGTGTGAACTCTTATTTCTATCCTGGAAAGAGATGACCTCAGAGTTTCCATTTCTCCCACTGTACATAATGTGATGACAAGAAGTATGGACATCAAACACCCTGTCTTTCCCCCATAGGGTATTTATACATTAACAATGGGGGCTATTCGGGATTCCTGCAAAGCAATCTCAAAATCTGATGATCAGGGGGAAGTCACATCAAGACCAAAAACTGTCACTTACCATCCACCGTGCTGCATATTTTGACTTGTGCTGCATATTTTGACTTGTTTTAAGGAGGCCTTAAAGCCTTCAGAGTAACAATAAGCAAAAGAGTTAAGATACTCTATGTATCATATTCCATTAAATTACAGCCTTTGCAAGCAACATATTGGAAACAGACTCTACTTGGGAGGAATGCTTTTTAACACTCAGAAGGACAAGTTTATAAGAAATCTTGAGTATGTATGATGACATCTCATTTTATGGACACCCATGCTTAGAAGTTAACACTGGAAGGTTTATCAAGCCCTTGAAATCAATACAAAAGAGAAAGGAAAACCTACTGTAAATATACTGTGTATTTATATATGTATATTTTAAACACACATACATGTATGCAAAAAACACACATATAGTTCCATACGGAAAGGTCTTCAACATCAATTTTCAAGTAACTTTCATCAGTGAACTAAATCTCCTTTGAAAAAGCAAAGTAGAATCAGAAGACAAAGAAGATATTCAGATTTTGAAGTATTCTTGAAACACCAATAAATCTGACTTTAAGAAAAAAAATGAATAATTTTATGGTTAACTTTAAAAATAATATTCTAAGTTTACACTCAAGGACTGAATAAAATAGACAATGGTGAGCTTTCATAAAAATTAATTGAAAGAGAAATTATAAGGAGCTTACAACTGTGCCATACACAATTTGTTTTCATTTCATTCAAATCATTTAAATTTGGGGGGAATTTACTCTATATGTTATGATTCATTTCCACACAAATCATAAAAGGACACTGAGTGATGTATTTTCAAGAGTGTCTAATAACGTTTTATATGTTTTCCTTCAATCACAGAAAGAGGCATATTGCCAAGAAGACACGGTGTCTGTAACTACTGCTCACCTGCTCAGGGTGTAGGCTTGTGGGCTCCTGGGGAACAGTGGTTTGAAGAGTAATAATGTACCTATGGGTACACATTAAAGTTTGCAGCATTTTCTGCTCATGGGACTGGTGGTGTGGTGAAAATCTAAGAGCATTAAGCAAACTCCTCTGGTTGGTTACTGTATATACATACCTAAGTGACCACGTATATAAACGGAAATACTTTACCCATGAGAAGTAACTGACGTTAGCTTTGTAAGTTATTTCCTCTACTTGAAATTACTATCTTTGTTATTGGTCAGTTTCCATTCCACTTTTAAGTGAGATTTTTATTTCTGGAGGCAATGTGCTCACCTTCCCTATAAAGAGGTCTACCCAAATTCATCAGGGTACTTTAAGAGTGAGAGGACCATCTGATCCACAATGCTCGAAGCTTATCAAGAAAAATGGTGGCAGAGAATCCTTTTAAGAGTCTCACTAATTCATGGTAGTGTCATCAAAACTAAACCAACCAGTTGCACTCTTCTCTCCATAGATTACAGTACCTATTCCAAGCCACTAAGTAATCTGCAGGTGGAGGTAAGAAGCAGCAGTCTCTAACTCCTGATGCTTACACAGATTGGCCTGACTTAACGGCCATGAGTCTGACTCTCATATTTTGTGTCCTAATATTCCCCAATACTACCACCTAGAGTAGAGGGAGAGAGGAAGACAGACAGCTTTGTAATCAACGACAGGAGAAGGTGAGGTTGAAAGAGATACCAAAAAAATTATATAAATTATAATCATCACAATTTTGTATTTGAATTATAGCCCAAAACTGAACCCATGTATTCAGAAAAGATCCAAAATTTAATTAACAGAAAGCCTAAGAATGCCCTGTGCTCCAGATTTTATGCTTCAAGTTCTTTTAAACACTTAGGAAGCCAAGAAATGGACCTCCTTGGCTTACTGAGACGGCAGCAGGAGTGAATGCAGCCTGAAGGGAGGTACACGTGACATGGAGGAGAAACTCAGGGCCTCACAGAGCTTCTTGTCAGGCAGCATAACTCTGTCCCAGGGCGGAGAGGAGGGAAGCTTATTTGAGACTGAGTCATGGAGTCAGAGCTCAGAGGGACATAGCTGGGAGGAAAGATTTCCAACTGAGAACTGCCAGCAAGTGCCAATCACTCAAACTCCATTATCTCAACACTTTTTAAAAATTATCAAGGCTCCTCAAAGAGAAATTTTACATGGGTTCTTCCGTAGCATTTACCAGGTGTTTAGTTGCTCACCCATGTCCAGCTCTTTGTGACCCCATAGACTGCAGCATGCCAGGCTTCACCAAGTTGGTCCATCACCAACTCCCAGAGCTTGCTCAAACTCCTGTCCATTGAGTCAATGATGCCATCCAACCATCTCATTCTCTGTCGTCCCCTTCTCCTCCTGCCTTCAATCTTTCCCAGCATCAGGGTCTTTTCCAAAGAGTCAGTTCTTCGCAACAGGGGGCCAAAGTATTGGAGCTTCAGCATCAGTCCTTTCAGTGAATATTCAGGATTGATTTCCTTCAAGATTGACTGGTTTGATCTCCTTGCAGTCCACGGTCACTCTCAAGAGTCTTGTCCAACACCACAGTTAAAAAGCATCAATTCTTCGGTGCTCAGCTTTCTTTAGAGTCCAAGTCTCACATCCATATATGACCACTGGAAAAACCATAAGCTTTGACTAGACAGACATTTGTCGGCAAAGTAATGTCTCTGCTTCTTAATATGCTGTCTAGGCAGGTCATAGTTATTCTTCCAAGGAGCAGGTGTCTTTTAATTTGATGGCTGCAGACACCAACTACAGTGATTTTGGAGCCTAAAAAAATAAAGTCTGCCACTGTTTCCACTGTTGCTTTATCTATTTGCCATGAAGGGACAGAAGCAGATACCATGATTTTAGTTTTTGAATGTTGAGTTTTAAGCCAGCTTTTTCACTCTCCTCTTTCACTTTCATCAAGAGGTTCTCTTGTTCTTCTTCGCTTTCTGATATAAGAGTGGTATCATCTGTGTATCTGAGGTTATTGATATTTCTCCCAGCAATCTTGATTCCAGTTTGTGTTTCATCCAGCCTGGTATTTCACATGATATACTCTGCATGTAAGTTAAATAAGCAGGGTGACAATATACAGCCTTGACATACTCCTTTCCCGATTTGAAACCAGTCTGTTGTTCCATGTCCAGTTCTAACTGTTGCTTCTGCATACAGATTTCTCAGGAGGTAGGTCAGGTGGTCTGGTATTCCCATCTCTTGAAGAATTTTCCACAGTTTGTGGTGATCCACACAGTCAAAGGCTTTGGCATAGTCAATGAAGCAGATGCTTTTCTGGTATTCTCTTGATGATCCAACACATGTTGGCAATTTGATCTCTGGTCCTTCTGCCTTTTCTAAATCCAGCTTGAACATCTGGAAGCTCATGGTTCATGTACTATTGAAGCCTGGCTTGGAGAATTTTGAGCATAACTTTGCTAGCATGTGAGATAAATGCAACTGTGTAATAGTTTGAACATTCTTTGGCATTGCCTTTCTGTGGGACAGGAATGAAAACTGACCTTTTCCAGTCCTGTGGCCACTGCTGAGTTTTCCAAATTTGCTGGCACATTGAGTGCAGCACTTTCACAGTATCCTGTTTTAGAGTTAAGCTCTATAGTACCTGTGAGTTTGAAATGACTTCTTTTTAATGAATTTTTCAATTACCATTTTAATTACAATTACTTTGAGGATGGATATTCAATTATAATAAAGGCATTTTGGGAATTTAAAGAGCTGATCTAATGTTCTCACTGAAGAACAAATGCAGTAAATATAGTAAATAATACAGTAAAATCATAAGAAACATTGTATAATATCCAACTCAACATGCATTCCTAGAACAAACCTTTGGTAATGGATGTATGGTATTAACACACCAGCATCCCTTTCTTTCAGTGGCTACCTCTTCCCCATTCCATGTTATTTTAACTGTTGCCAGTAGAGAAGAACACAGAGACAAAGCCTAGGAAACAATTAAGTGGGCCTTTGACTGTGTGGATCACAATAAACTGTGGAAAATTCTGAAAGAGATGGGAATACCAGACCACCTGACCTGCCTCTTGAGAAACCTGTATGCAGGTCAAGAAGCAACAGTTAGAACTGGACACGAAACAACAGACTGGATCCAAATAAGAAAAGGAGTACGTCAAGGCTATATATTGTCACCCTGCTTATTTAACTTATATGCAGAGTACATCATGAGAAACGCTGGGTTGGATGAAGCACAAGCTGGAATCAAGATTGCTGGGAGAAATATCAATAACCTCAGATATGCAGATGATACCATTCTTATGGCAGAAAGCAAAGAAGAACTAAAGAGCCTCTTGATGAAGGTAAAACAGGAGAGTGAAAAAGTTGGCTTAAAGCTCAACATTCAGAAAACAAACATCATGGCATCTGGTCCCATCACTTCAGGGCAAATAGGCAGAGTAACAGTGGAAACAGTGGCTGACTTTTTTGGGGTGAGGGGGGGCTCCAAAATCACTGCAGATGGTGATTGCAGCCATGAAATTAAAAGACGCTTACTCCTTGGGAGAAAAATTATGATCAACCTAGACAGCATATTAAAAAGCAGAGACATTACTTTGCCAACAAAGGTCTGTCTAGTCAAGGCTATGGTTTTTCCAGTAGTCATGTATGGATGTGAGACTTGGACTCTAAAGAAAGCTGAGCACCGAAGAATTGATGCTCTTGAACTGTGGTGTTGGACAAGACTCTTGAGAGTGACCGTGGACAGCAAAGAGATCCGACCAGTCCCTCCTAAGAGAGATCAGTCCTGAATATTCATTGGAAAGACTGATGTTGAAGCTGAAACTCTAATACTTTGGCCACCTGATGCAAAGAGCTGACTCATTGGAAAGGACCCTGATGCTGGGAAAAATTGAAGGTGGGATGAGAAGGGGATGACAGAGGATGAGATGGTTGGATGGCATCACTGACTCAATGGGCATGAGTTTAAGTAACCTCTGGGAGTTGGTGATAAACAGGGAGGACTGGCGTGCTGCAGTCCAGGGGGTCACAAAGAGTTGGACACAACTGAGCAACTGATCTGAACTGATATGAAACAGAGGTGAGCATGCAGCACTAAGGTCAGATTTCTCTCCTGGGTTAGCTGCAGAAGTGCTGGGAGAAAGAAGGCCTTATGCAACTGGCATAATTGAGTTTGGAAAATGTCAATATCACGTTGTTTTCAGCCATCTTCTCTCTCCCACAACAGAAGGTGTCATCAACTCTTAATAGATAACTGTGCCACATCAAAATTTAAGTCTTATTTAAGTAAGGTGTGCTGTGCTTAGTCGGCCAGTCATACCCAATTCTTTACAACCCCAAGGACCGTAATCCGCCAGGCTCCTCTGTCCATGGGATTCTTCAGGCAAGAATACTGGAGTCGGTTGTCATGCCCTCCTCCAGGGGATCTTCCAAACCCATGGATCAAACCCAGGTCTCTCTCATTGCAGGCAGATTCTTCACTGTCTAAGCCACCAGGGAAGCCCCCTTTCCTTATGCCAATTCAAATTGGACTGCACGAAACTAAAAGTGGTTAGGAACCTTTCAGCAATGGGAGCTGGGATCAAGATTTTCATAGAGAACATGTAGTAGCAAAGCAAGGAACTTAACTGACTATCACTCAGGCAGTTGCCTTGTCTGGGAAAACCTAGTTGGCTGTTTGTGGTTAGTTGTTCTTAAGCTTCATTCTCCCAGACTTGAGTGCACCCACTTTGACTTACATAGGTTACCAAGGCGTTAGAACCACCTAAGGCTAATAGCTTCCCTGTTTAATTACTTTAATATAACACACAGGGAGAAGAACTGAAAAACAAAAGGACACATTGTTCCAGCCCATGAATACATTTGTGTCTGAAGCCACATTCAAGCCTGCGCTGACCCCATAAACCAATATTAAGTCTAGAAGGACTTCAGTAGACTTCAATTCTATCTGAAATTTTTCTATTTAGAGTTGTTTTATCAACATTCACCAGTAAGAGTAATCTGTTTTATGTAGAAGCAGGTAGGTGGGTATTGATTTTGTCAAGGTAGATTTCCTGGTGGAGTAGGGTGGGGAAGCAGAAATAAAGGGATTATTTGTTGCATAAAGATTTAAAAGAATTCCTCTGTGAAAGCAAACAGTTCAAATCTTTTCAAGGCTTTTTTTAAAATACTCTCATCATTTTCAGGATTATTCTTCTAGTCAGTTTAAACTTTCTAGGAAAATACAAATAAAACTAAGAAAAAGTTTTTAATCTAAGTTTTATATAAAGTAACCTATTTTTGTATAGATTCTTGATACTTCTCTAATTGTAGGTGTTTCACATTTCTCTTTCCTAATTAGGTACTTGGGCATTCTTTTCCTTGATTAGATGAGCTAATGGCTTAATGATACTAAGATCCAATTGTTTCATTATAAAAATGATTATGTACAATACTATTTTTCTTCTAATTTATCCTAAGCTTAATTTGTTCTTAATCACTTTCTTTGACCTGCATGGTTAATTCTTTGATTGATATTTAATTTCCTCTCCTGAGAATCATCTTGACAACTTACGAGCCTCCACCCCCATAAAACCTATATTCCACTCATATCCCACTAGCTCCTTTCTAACTTTTTCTTTAGAAAATTGATCCTTTCCACTGGCATAGTTAATGTTCTCCCCACTATTTTTTTTCCTGTGGTTAGTCAGAAAGAACATTTAATTCTTTCAGAAAATCATTCAGCCAGGCACCAACCTTAACAGAAACACAGATGGATCAAATAGGCCACCTTGGATTCAAACCCTGCACAATCCGGAAAATAGCTCCAAGAAATATACAAATAATTCTGTCAAAGTAGAAGCCAATTTGGGACTTGGGAAAAAAGCTAAGACCCTCACTAAAATATCTTACATCACTTCACTTTGAGTACTGGGTTTAATCCTACAAGTTTATTGAATTAAATGTCCATTAATCTGTCTTTAATATGGAAATAGCCAAAATGCCTAAATCTGTTAGTGGAAAAAATTACACCAACACATCGTACAGAAAACCAAGGATCTGTTCAAGGGAAAATTGTTTTTGTAAGAATTAAATATGAAGCATTCGACCATTTCTAAGAGGCATTACAAAATCAAAAAAAAAAAAAAAAAACCCACCTTAAACAGTTCTAGCTTCTATGAGAGAGTGTTTATAATAGCTATGGTTTTACCAATAAAATTCTGCAGGAGACAGGTCTCTAATGTAAATGTATAGCTCCCTGCAAGTTCCAAGGGAAAAAACAAAATGCTTCAAGGTTTTGTACTATTGTCTGTACCCTGATATAATTATCAAAACCAGAAGAGTTTTCAGTCAGTTGAGTTGGGATTGCTAAACCACAGGGTTTTGTAATATATTCAGATGATTTCCAAAGAAGCATTTCCAGGATATTGTGTCATTAATACAAGGGGTAAAGTGTCCCCAGAAGGCCTCTGACAAAACAGATCGTAACTTCTTCCAGAGAGCCATTCTAGTCTAATCTGCTGGTGATCCTGAGATTGTGTGCCTGCGCCTAAGGATGTGCAGCCCGAGAGAAGGGCCATGACTGAACTGGATTTCTTTTGTCATGACACCAGGAGGAGTTCATCTGTTCTTGCTTTCTGTTTTGGATAAAGGAGAGGAAATTATTCGGCTCTGGACAAACTCTACCCACTCCTAATCTTCTCTGTGATTACAGCTGAACAAAAAATATTCATCCTCCCTTTCACAGAACGAGACTGTTGTCTCCTGTTCCGGGGTATTCAACAGCTGCTGTCTGCTGTGCCAGGGGAGAGGGTTATGCTGGAATGAGAACTGAGAATGGACTTTGGGGTTTTTATGGGGGGGGAGGGTACATTTAGGAATAAAAGAAGGACGGGAAGGGAGGGAGAGATTAGAGAGAGTTAAAGAAGAAAGACAAAGTCAAGTGCAAACCAGAGGAGTAGCACTACCTAATCTAACAATTTATAAGAGACTGTTGGAGAGTTTGGAAGATAAGATTTATAAAGCTAGTTGTTGTTGTTGTTGTTACTTCAACACAATTTTTTTTTTAATTTCTCTGTGTTTCTCTGGTGTTCAAATATTGGAACCAGGACTCAGAGTCTATCGAAAATACAATCAACTAGCCATTATCCAAAAGGTAGTAGGGGCTTGTCAAAACCTCCTTTTAAAAAGAACAAGTTTTGCCTCAAATATGGAGTTAGTTTGTATAAGTGGTAAGAAGAATTAACTACCACCATCTACCAAAAAAAAAAAAAAAAACAAGAAACCAGAAGCAATGGAAAAACTGTGTTTTGAAAACTTGGCAGCTGAAACAATAAAGATACATTCTTTCTTGCTTCGGAGAAGGCAACCTCCTTATTCAATGTAATTATTTGTACTTAGATACATGAAACAGCCATCAGTCTCACTTGACCTGTTTCAGAAGTAAAGGGCAAGGCCAGAGTGAGGCTGACAGCACAATGGTCTTGTCCAGCAGCAGCCAGGACTGAGAATCCAAGCGATTATGAAAATCAGCATGAATACTAAAAGTTAAGGGGCAAGAGGTCCTAGACCAAAGTGGTTAACATGATGGGAGAATCAAGCAGCTACTTGGTCACATCCAGGACCAAGTGTAACCTAGATGCCAGCTCGTTTTCTGACCAGAAGGTTTCTGCAATCCCCCTGACTTCCCTGCCCTTCTCAATTCTAGCTTCAAGACTCTACTCTATAGATATTTACATCAATACTCCTCTCTTTAAACTTGTGGCTTCTTGCACCCCTCCCCTCCACTCTGCATCAGATATATACAGCTTAGTTCTCACACACATCAACATACACAGATGCCAAAAGCATTTCTATGTAGTACACATTACTAAAGACTTGGGCAAACAGGTGGATTTATTTCCTAACAACTAAAATAAAATCTTCAAGTTCTCCAGCCACCTCACCATGTTGTCCAGTCATCTACTTTCCCCTTATTCCCAGTCCCTTCACCAAAACTCTCCCCCTGCACCCCCATCCTTCCAAATCCCTGCTTAACTTGCATGAACAGCAGATTAGCAGTCATACTGTCTGCAATTTACATGCCAAGGGACTCAAAGTTATTTTGGAATTTGTATTTTCTAAACAAAGACAGACCCCCACCTAGTGTTGGGACCACCCTTATCACTCACCATCAGTTTTACTTATCCAGGGTCAGGAAGATCCCCTGGAGTAGGAAATGGCAACCCACTTCAGTATTCTTACCCAGACAATTCTATGGGCAGAGGAGCCTGGTGGGCTACAGTCCATGGGGTTGCAAAGAGTTGGACACAAGTGAGTACACGTGCACACAAGGTCAAGTTGTCTCCTGGTTTTTCCTCTCATTGGCTGAATCCTCTTCTTTCTGGCCCCCAAATGTCAGAAGGACACCAGGGTTCAGTATTTTGACTTCATTTTCTATTTATACTCTATTCCAATGTTTCTTATGAAGTCTCAGGACTTTAAATGACAAATATAATATTTGGGAGTCAATACGTCATCTCCAGATTTCATCTCTTCATGACCACTGATTTCTATACCCAGTGATGTCCCCCTGCATCTCTCCTGGATGTCGACTGTATTCTTTTTTAACTGGAATATAATTGCTCTATAGTTTCTGCTGTAAAAATCAACCATATGTATACATATATCCCCTCCCTTTGGAGCCTCCCTCCTATTCCCCGAACCCACCCCTCTAAGTCACCAAAGAGCACCAAGCTGAGCTCTCTGTGCTATATAGCAGCGTTCTGCTAGCTATCCTTTGTACACATGGTTACAATGTGTACAATGTATATCAGTGCTACTCTCTGTTTATCCCCCTCTCTCCTTCCCCTGCTGTGTCCACAGTCCATTCTCTATGTCTGCATCTCTATTCCTGTCCTGCAAATTGGCTTATCAGTCCCAAAAACAGTAGTTAGATGCTACCAAGTAGCTGGAAATGCCTTAAACATATGTGTGTTGTCAGGCCAAGGGCCTTGTGCATCTCTGTCAAGGAGTACTAACCTTTTCTCTTTTCATATAATACCAAAATAGTATTCTGGATTATATTTCCCCAACCTAATTTTGGGCTTCCCTGGTGGCTCGGTGTTTACCATCTGTTATTGCTGGAGCTGCAAGAGATGTGGGTTCCATCCCTGAGTGGGGAAGATCCCCTGGAGGAGGAAATGGTAATAAACTCCAGTATTCTTGCCTGGGAAATATCATGGAGAGAGGAGCCTGGCAGGCTACAGTCCATGGGGTCGCAAGAGTTGGATGCAGCTTAGTGACTAAACAACCACCTTAATTCTACCCCAAGGTCATCCATCCCAGTAAATAGAACCATCATGCATTCAGTGGATCAGACAAAAGCATAAAAGTCCTATTTAACTGCTCTTTTCTTCCTAAATTTGATCCTACCTGCCAGAAAAATCCAGTGGATTCTGCCATCAAAACTGTCAATCTGATCACTTATCTCTACCTCCACCACTAAATTAATCATCATTATCACTGACCTGCATATTTTAATAGCTTCCTAACCGCTCTCTTTCCTCCATACAATTTTTCCCCCTCTGTACAGTTTAATCTCTACACAGAAGCACAGTGATTCTTTCCAAATATACATGAACATGTGCCACTCTTCCTCAAAACCCTACAACAGCATCCTTCTGTGTGTGTGTGTGTGCTCAGTCGCTTCAGTCATGTCCAACTCTTTGAGACCCCATGGACCATAGCCCGCGAGTCTCCTCCATCTGTGGAATTCTCCAGGCAAGCATATTGGAGTGGGTGCCATTCCCTTCTCCAGGGGATCTTCCTGACCCAAGGATGGAACCTAGGTCTCCTGTGTCTCCTGCACTGGCCGGTGGATTCTGTACCACTGAGCCACCAGGGAAGCCTGACATCCCTCTACACAGACTGAAATCCCAAGTCCTTGCTGTCTCTCATGCCCTACTTTCTGTGTACTCCTCTGACTTTGAAGATCGTTCTCCAGAGTTTCTCTTATTTCTGCATGTCTTTGCATGTAAGGTACAAACTGCACTTTGTTCCAGACTTTATTTAAGTTGCTTGTATAGCAAAGAGCCTTAAAAGTTAGAGTGCCTCCCTGTGGAGCAAAGGGTAGGCATAATTACCTCCCGTTATAAAAGATTTGGGTTCCATGAACTCAAGGTTCTTCACCTATAACACAACCCATTGAATGAGCATCATTCAATGCTTTTTTTGTGTTACTATATATAAATAGCACCAAAAAATGTTGCTGTCCTGGCTAATGGTAACTGTCCTTTGTCTCTGCTTCAGGAGTATTATATCTTCAACTAGCATCCACCCAACTGCGGCAGACTAACTTAATATCTTGTAAAGAAAATGTGACTCCTTAATTTTAAGTCCATAACCTAACCATCCAGCCCATAACCTAGCCACTCTACTCAAAGGCTTAAATTAAAGTGAGTAATAAAGGTGGACATACTACTATCAACTCTCCAGGGGTAAAAAGAGAATACAATAAATACTTGCATGCCAATAAGTTGAACTTATATAAAACAGACAAATTCCTAGAAACATACCAATTGCTAAAGCCGATTCAAGAAGAGAGGAAATCTGAATACACCCAAGCAAGTAGAGGGACTGAGTCAAATCACAAACTTCCAACAAGAACAACAAAAATGTCAGACTCTTAAAGGAAATTTCAGTGTAAATCTTCAAAGCTGAAGTAGGCAAGATTCTTAAACATGACACCTAAAGCAAAAGGAGCCAGTGGATTAAAAAAAAAAAAAAAAAAGACATCAAAATTAAAATTTTTAAACAAAGAACATTATCAAAAAAAATATTATTTACAAATGGTATTTGACCGAAGTCTAGAATTCATGGGCAAAGGATTTGAATAAAATACATAATAGCCAATAAGCATGTGAAAAATACTCAGAATCATTAGGCATTGGGTAGATTTAAAAAAAAAAAAGCAACACTGAGATACCACTCCAAATACCCACTAGATGACCATAATTTTTAAAAGTTGCAAAATAAAACTTGTTGAAAGGATACGTTGAAATTGTAATCTTAATGTAGGCAAAAATGTGTACTAGAACAGACACTTGAAAACAATTCCACATTTCTTCAAAAAATTAAACATCAAGTTATAATCCCAGCAGTGTTATTGCCATGCATATACCTATATACCCAACAGATTTAAAAACACAATGAGGTATCACCTGATACCCATCAGAACAGCCATCATCAAGAAGTCTACAACCAATAAATACTGGAGAGGGTGTGGACAAAAGGGAATCCTCCTATACTGTTGGTGGGAATATAAATTGGTGCAACCACTACGGAAAACACTATGGAGGTTTCTTAAAACACTAAAAATAGAGCTACCCTATGATCCTGCAATTCCACTCTTGGCCATATACCTGAACCAAAGTCATAATTCAAAAAGATACATGCACTTCTAAGTTCATATCAGCACTATTTACCCTAGCCAAGACCTGGAAAAGACCTAAATGTCTATTAACAGAGGAATGGATAAAGAAGATGTGATACATATACACAATGGAATACTATTCAGCCATAAAAAGAACAAAATAATGACATTTGCAGCAACATGGATGGACCTAGAGATTATCATATTAAGTCAACTAGAGAAAGACAAATATATGATATCGCTTACATGTGGAATCTAAAAAGATACAGATGAACTTAGTTACAAATCAGAAGTGGACTCACAGACATTAAGAAAACAAACTTATGGTTACCAAAGGGGAAACACTGGGCTGGGGTGGGATAACTTAAAAAGGTTGGTATTAACATACAAACACTACTATATATAAAATAGTTAACCAGCAGGAACCTACCTTATAGCGCCTTCTATTACCTACCTTATAGAACTCTACTCAATATTTTGTAATAATCTATCTGGGAAAAGAATCTGAGAAAAAATGGATATATGATAACTGACTCACTTTTCTGTTCACCTGAAACTAACCACAACATTGTAAATCAACTATATCACAATAAAAAGTAAAAATTCAATTAAAAAATAGATGTTCATACAAGAAAGTATATATGAATGTTCATAGTAGCATTATTGATAATAGTCAAACATTGGAAATAGTCTATTATAGAACAATAGACAATATGTTGTAGATTTAGTGGAACGCTATACAGGCATAAAGAGGGATTAAGTAATGACATGTTACAACACGGAGGCACCCTAAAAGAACATTATGCTAAGTGACAGCAGACATAAAATCCATCTGTAGTATGATTTCACTAATATGGAGTGTCCAGTAGAATAAGCAAATTCAAAGAGATTAGCAGTTGAGAGGAGATGAGATCTGAGATTTCTTTTGAGAGTGATGAGATGTTCTAGAGTTAAAAAGTGATGTTTGAGCAATATTATAAATATAATACAAAGCCAGCTTATTTAATATTATAATTTACTATACGTATTAAACAATCATTTATTTAAATAAAAATAAAACTGTCAGTTTTTAAAAAGACTTTTATTATAAATTAAATAAAAATAGTTATAAATATAAGGTTATATTTACCTACAGAACCTAGCACAGTGCCCAGCATCTAGTATGTACAAATATAAATTGATAAATAAATCAAAGATATCAAATCCAAAGAAACAGATTAATTTAGACCGAATTGTACACATACTGAAGTTCTACAGGCCAAGAAAATCAGTCCTAGGAGACTAGATTAGACAGGAAGAATCCAGTGGTGCACTAGTAAATGTTTGACAGTCTGTCTTCTCTAAGGGGAGAGCCCGGTTTGTAAATACTGTCAACTTGGCTGGTCTCAAGCTACCTACCATCACTGAACATGGTGATATGAGATTTGCACAATGTCGGCTTTTGTGGGCTAGGACAAGCCAACTCCAACACACCACAGGGAAAACTCCAAGTCAGGGAGTAGAGAGAGAAGCACTGGTGAGCAGTGTTTAGAGAGCTTATTTCCTGGGACTGAGGCACTTCACTGTCTGCACAGTTATGAATTACAATGAAAAAATATTAGACTCCTACAAGCATGGACTATTCTTGATTAAGATGCAAGCACTTCCTCACAAAGAGGGGGTGGGAGAAAAAAGAACAGCCACTGCCTTTGGTCACTTCATCCTTGATCCACATAGGCACCTGCTGGCCGACACCTACAGACACATCACAGACAGTCAATACAGATTAGAGCTCTGCTTTCAGAAACACAGACTCACTTGCAGGAACACTGTGGAAGCAACTCAGGTCTCAGGGCACAGGTGAAATTTCTCTGTTGTGTTTTAAATTAATTTTATACTGACCGTCCTGAGCCAGAAGATTCGGCCTGCCTATTCCATACCGGTCTGTTCATGGCTTCAAGTGGTTAGGCTTCCAGATGACCATCTGAACTGACTTGGAGAAAGCAGTCTAAACGCCCGCATAATATCTTCTGAATGTGTTAAATTTATCACAATGTGTTAGTTTTAAAGGCTTCCCTGGTGGCTCAGTCTCATAAAGGTCACCAGAATCTATCAAACCTGAGCAGGGAACTCCTTGGCTCAGGGCGGAAGGGTAACCAATGTATCCCACACTTACTGAGTGAATCAATGGTTTGCGGTGGATTGGTCTAGGCAGTAGAAGCACAGTTCTAAGCACAGTATATGACATGTAACTTGTAAAGTGATTAAGATATCAATAATAAAAGCCTTCAGAACCACACACACACACACACACACACACACCCCCTTGCTCAAGCATATTTATCATTAATTCAGCCCACTGGTGAGCATCAAGATAAAAGTTCCTAACACAGCCCCCCACCAAAAAAACCCACTGTACAGGATACAAGCATCTTTTCCCCATATGCATCTCACCACCTCCTCCACCTCCACACACAAGGAAAGGTGGAAACCAAAACAAAGCTTTTCATAAATAATTCGCATTTTTAGAAGACCTCAAGCACTGCAGCAAAACTCTCTCCTCTAGTCATTAATGGACTAAACAAACTTGACAATAGGATAAGAAGGTAAGGACAATGACAAGCCAGAAGACGTGTTAATTAATGGCATGCCTTTCTAAGGATGTATTGCTTTTCTGCATCAGCATCTTAAATAATTCAGCAACCTCTGGAGGCAGTCTTTGGAGCCTCTTTTTTAACAGCAACAACGTTTAAAACAATTAGAATGAGCAGCTCTAGTCAGTGGAATGGTGTGAATATAGACTTTGAAGCCACAAATTAATAGTGTTTCAACCCCAGAGCTGCAACTAAGTGGATGGAATTTCCTGACCCAACTGTGCAGAAAGACAAATCCTGCTTATCTATAAGTATTCAGAACCACAGTGTAGCAGAAAAGCAGGGGTTTAACTTCGGCCAGCATGTGCCAATTTATGCTCCCACAAAAAAAAAAAATAAATTAGTATTCCTCAAAGATGACTTGGGTTTAAAAAAAGTTTGGAAAATACTCCATGCTGAATTTTCTTTTTAGAGACGGAGGGTATTAAGTCTGAGAGCTGTACAGAATTAAGAGTCTAACTCTGTTTATTCTATCATTAACCAAACTCATTTTTATAAGCATATGGTTATATCTAAAGGTAGACTAGCACTTTTCAGAATACAGTTTGAAAAACTGTGGTGTAAGACGTTGAGGCATTCACTGTAGCAGGTTTTTCTAACCCATCCAGAATGTGCTTTAAATGTTGCTTCTCCACGTTTATGCCCAAGGGAATCCAGTAAAATACTCAACCAATGAGTGATCCCAATTCTCCAAAAAGGCTTATAGGAAATAAAATGGCCACAAGGACAAATTTTAGTTATGCTCGTGTGTACCACAGGGGCAGTGACCACAGAAATGGCCCATCATAAAAGGAAGAACCAGTGTAGTAACGTCTAATATTAACTGCTGTCAAGGACTGGTATCAAACTTGCCAAACTTAAACTGCGTTTTCACTTTTATTATATAGTATGATGTATATTTATGTATGTATATACACATAGGCACAGAAACATCTTTTTAATTGACCAATAATAATCATTTCCTAAGAACTGGGCCACCCAAAAGCATACCATTCTAGTTAATTAAACGAAAACTTATTAGTTGCACCTAAGGGGTGCTCAACAGTATTAAGACGATGTGGGGTGCTTAACAGTAGTAAGATAGTGTGTAACAGGGAGATTTTTAAATTATAACTCCTACCAAAAGTTAAGCTCCTTGAAGAACACACATTTTTTTTTTTCTTTTACCTTTGTGTGTTAAAACGAACACATGAGGATGAAGAGGTCACAGACAGGAGAGGACAACAGGTAAGAGGAGAGGTTTTGAGATCAGATAAGTAGCAAAAGCTCTTCTTGGAGTTTAACCAACAAAGTAAGCAACCACCACTTTACAAGAGTAAAGCTCTGGCAAAGGCTGTACTCAACAAATGCAAAAAATAAAGCAATTCGCGTTTCTCCAAGTGCGGTCCATGAACCACATGCATTTAAACGATCCACGCATATCTGTTAAAAACACAGCTATTTGGACCCCCTCCCAGACTTATTAAATCTGCATCTCTGCAGGTGGGGCCAGGAAGCTGAAATTGTCTTTTTAAAAAATCAAGATCTCTAGATAATTCCAAGGAATATCATCACTTGAGACTCACCAAACTACCAGGGAGGCAGTAATAAAAATCTACATCATCTTATGGAACAGCATAGAGCAACAATGATCTCAGGCACAGAAATGGAACCCAAAGCTCAGACAAGAAGGAAAGAGGTACAGATTATATACAGGACAGCAACAACTATGTTTTTTGCCACCTTAAGATATCTGAAGGCTTTTCATCAGGAAAATCTGAAGTTGATCAATGTCCATCACTACACATGTGGGGGTGTTGGATACATGTACCAGTCAATCTTATGGGAAATCAGTCCTTAATTCACCGGAAATGTGTTCCAATTCTATGCTAATGATGTGAACTATGACTCCTTAGAAAAAACCCTGATGCTGGGGCAGAGAGGGAGGGAGACCCAGACTAGTAGGCCTGGGCTCACACGGGGCCAAACTAGAGGAATGCTCTCTCTTCCCCTAAGACAAATTTGAGAGCAGCCTTGCACGTGGCAGTTAGTCAGCCTGGGCTGGACACCTGCATTGCAGGGAAGGCCAGGTGCTGGCATTTGGTGTGAAGCTGAGTTTAGCTGCATCCCTTTCTCGCACGGAGGAGAAGCTACCTGTCCAATGGAAAGCCAAGTTGAGGTGTAGGACCCCCTCTCTGGGGTGAGCCTCTGTTCCCAGATAACCCATGACTTGACAAGCAAAAAGGTGACCATGCCTACTCCATTGGTCACTATCTCCAAAGGCAGAGTCCAGTAAACTCACAGAATGCCGACTAAGCAAGAAAGAATCCTATCTCAAGGTTAGAGATCTGTTCAGAAGCATACACACCCGGGCTCACACCTGCAACTCCTTTAATGATTTATCTTTATAATATGTAATAACTTATCTTTCCCAGGGCTTCCCTGATAGCTCAGCTGGTAAAGAATCCACCTGCAATGCAAGAGACTCTGGTTTGATTCCTGGGTGTGGAAGATCCACTGGAGAAAGGATAAACAACCCAAACCAGTATTCTTGGGCTTCCCTGGTGGCTCAGCTGATAAAGAATCCGCCTGCAATGTGGGTGCCTCTGGGTTCAATCCCTGGGTTGGGAAGATCCCCTGGAGAAAGGAACAGCTACCCACTCCAGTATTCCGGCCTGGAGAATTCCATGAACTAGAGTCCATGGGGTCGCAGAGAGTCAGACACAACTCAGCGACTTTATCTTTCCAAAATTCGCCACTTTTTTCTTGGGTTTTCTATAAGTTAGGTTGCCTGCAAGGGCTAGACTTGGTTGTACAAGTTTAAGATGTGGTGACAGCATTCCATCAACAGGAAAAAGAATGACCCCAAGGTCAGAAGACCAAAATGAGTCTTGTAGGCTACACTTCACTGCACCCACCCTCAAGGCTGCAGGCAAATGACTGTGCCAGCTCCTATCACTCAGTTTTCTCATCTGGAAATGGGGAGGATGAGGTGTGTGATAAGCATTAATTAATGTCTGTGAAGCATTTTTGAGATCCACTGATGAAAGGGACAGAGTATTATTTTTCTCAGCATGGGCAAACAAACACTTGGTACAAATCCAGCTAAATCATGCTGAGTTAATTACTTGTAAGACTTGAAACTGTTGCCTCAAATCTATGTTGCACTTTCCAGCCCCAGGCAGATTAGCACCTGTTGTGTCTTACTGTGAATCACCAAGAGAAGCAAGCAGACATATTGGGTCAAAGGGTCTGAGTGTAGTTCATGTAGACTCCCGTTTGCCAGAGAGAATTCTTCGAGTAGCAACAACAACAAAAAACATTTTTAACGTGTGATTCATTTGGAGTTATAAAGGCAACCTTCAGCAACCAATAGTAAGTCTACTAGTTCAAATAATGAGTGAAACTGAAGATGTCAAGCTACAAAAAATACCTTATTTTCTTATTCCCTTTGGGGGATAAGTTAATAATTTCAAAATAGTAGTATTAGGCTGTTAACTTAAAAACATTCCTTAGAAGTCCCAGACCAGCTAGCCATTTGATTCAACAAACACAACATCCCGAGTCAAGCCGACCTGTACTTCACTTTCTAAGAGAAACTAAAGTGACATATTGCAGCCTCTGAGTAAGCCTCTTTAAATATCATTTTGTGAGCCAGTGGACAAGCAATACTTGAATTCAAGCAGTGCAAAGAAAACTCAAAACAAAAAGAAAAACAAGTCAGGGTAGAGGAACTAGAAGGGTAGCAGTTACCCTTCAGAACTTAAAACAAATAGCAGTTAACCCTTCAGCTAAATTTGGTTGAAAGCACAATTCGAGATTAAAATACTCAACCAAAAACACTTACCAGCTCAAGAACTTCAGTTTTGTTTTACAGAAGGTGAGCGGGTAGCTCTTCAAGTCCTTTTACAGTCAGAGAAAGCTGGTTTTGACCTAAGATGGTGGGAGAGAACGCTAGCAGAGAAAGGCCCAAGCGTTTTAGCAGAGGGCGGGTGAGGCATGGTTTTAAAGCCTGAAGATCTGGATGTGAAATCAGCATCACCTGAAACTTGTTAGAAGTGCAAATTAACAATCCTCACTGGAAACTCTGGGCCTGGCAATGAGTGCAATGACAAGCCCTCCAGGTGATTCTGATCTGAAGATTTTTTTTTTTTAATTCTTATTTTAACCTGCTGAAGTTTGAGAATCAGTAGGTAATAATTTCAAAATGGTATCACCCTGAATGTGATGAGCCCTACAATTCAATTGGTATAAATCAGGAGAAAGTTAATAAAGTGAGAAATGTAAGTCAAGCGAACTGTTACCCATGAGACTTGCCTACTTTTTTGCCCCAAGATTTATTTATTTTGCTTAGAGGAGTCTTAGTTGAGATGTTCGTTGTGTCACATGGGATCTGGGCAGCCCAGCTGACTCTCTAGTTGCGGTGGGCGGGGCTCCAGAGCTCAGGGATTCAGTGGTTGAGGTGCTCCTGCTCAGTTCCCCTGCAGCATGTGGGATTTTAGTTCCCCAACCACGGATCAAATCTGCATTCTCTGTATTGCCAGGTGAATTCTTAACCACTGGACCATAAGGGAAGTCCTGAGACTTCGCTTTCTTGACTAGGAGTGTTTAGTGCTCAGAAACTGTAGCAAATAAAGGCAAGATACTTATTTGCTACTGGAATCATTCTCCCATCAGCATGTAAAAACAAATAAAAAGCTGTAAGCATTTAAGGCAGAGCCCTCCAGTTGGCCACCAGAATACACTCTCCCCACCTAGAGGGGTAGGATAGGGTGGTGGGGTGGGAGGAAGGCTTAAGAGGGAGGCAATACATGAATACTTGCAGCTGATTCCCATTGTGTACAGCAGAAGCTAATACAACGTTGTAAAGCAATTATACTCCAATTTAAAACAAATGTAAAAAATATCTTTTAAAATAAAAATGTTTATAGTAATAATCCCCCCAAAAAATACACTCTCCCCTTTCTGGGCTCACAACTGCACTTCCCAGCCTCCCTTGCAATTAGGTGTGGCATGCAGCTGAACTTTCCCTGGGCATATTAGCAGAAGTGATGTGTGCCACTTTCAGACCAGACCCATTAACAACACCCAAGTGTGCTTTGCTCCACTCTTTCCATATTTAGACAGACTTCAATGGCAACACTCAGGACCCCCTGGAAGACACACATTCAAGGTGTCAGAGCAGCCAGCAGCCTTGATTTCTGAATCAAAGCATGGAGGAGAGCTTCCCTAGACATAAATTCCCAGCCTGAACCTTTGATGAGAAACAGATCAACTTTTCATTCTGTAAGTGACTGAATTTCAGAGACCTATTTCTTTTTAATCCTCAGTTTACCTACCGTAAATAATATATTGGTTCTAAGGCCCATGATCTATCTTCCCACAACTAATACTGTGCATGACCATGTTCTTAAAATTTACATGTATATTCTGGAAATTTGATACTTCTATAAATCTTTCCCTAGAACTTACAAAGATACACACATACATACACATACACACTAGTAAGAAGGATATAAATACTGCAGGCCTTACTTTCAATATATGTATATTGATACATTAAAAAAAACAAGACATTCAGACTAACGCATGACTTTTCTTTAACCATCATTGTATAAAAACATCCCTGCAGAGAACAGTGTGATATATCAGTAGCTTCTACATTTACCTTTTCAGAAAAGAGAAAGAAAACCAACTATAATTATCATGTGCAATTGATGTAACATTTACTCATCTAATTTTAATGCTCCTCCAATTTAAAACATCAAACTTAAGTTTGTTCAACATAACTGTTTCTACATGTTGTTCTAACTCCTAAAAATAGGGCCTATTCCTCTTGACTGAATACATTCATGGTCTATTTGTTTTGAGGTAGTTTAGTCTTGTTCTCACGCAGGTCTGGGTGAGATTCAGTGAAGTCAGTATACCTATGACACCACATATTCAACTACTAAAGGGAAAATATATTATTGGCCCCTCCTGTCTGTGATGTAAACAGGTGTAAAATACCCGGTGACATGAGTTTTGGGTTCCTGGGAAAAGGAGAGCGCTAGGCAGAGTGGATTCTGTATACCTGACAAAGCAGATAACCCACTTGCCAGTCTCTCCTAACTAGAATGGCACCCACTTCACAAAGTTAACTGTTCTACAGTAACTAACATCACACCCTTCCACATATGTAGGGGGAATTCTGGTGTCATCATGGTTCGGAGGTCAGACAAGCTTGGGCTTAAAATATCTTGGCCCACCACTTAGTAGCTTTGTGGCCCTGGAGGTTTCTTAACTTCTTGGGAGTCTCAACTTTCTTATTAATAAAACACACCCACTTTAAGTCCTTCAGGGCCCCCACATCGTGTGTAAGAAGTGAAATGTTCTCGATAACCTAACTCCAGTTCACCTTTCTAACCCATCACCTCCTCTGTCCCCTTCAGGCATCAGGCAGAGTACTTGTCTGTTTCTGAATGTGAGCTCCTCTGCCAGTTGTCAGGCCTCCCCATCACCCCAAAACTTCCTGTGTTTAAGGAATGAAAACATCACCTCCTCAGCAAGACACTTCCAAATGCCCCTGGGCACTCAGTTTCTATGCTTCTGTGATCTCATCAGGTGGGCACACCTGGGCACACCTTCCTTTAAGGCTTATTATCCTCAACTACAACGATTTATAATTACTTTGTTTGTTTAGCTCTTTCACCACAAGAGTGTGAACTCCTGGAAGGCATTACCCTTACTCCACCACCTTAAAGCCTTTAACCAGGTGTTCATTCACTTTCTCATATCTTTGCTCAAATATTAGCTTCTTGCTAAGACCTCACCTGCAATCCCTATTTATATGTGCAACCTGGCCTTCCTCCTCCTTTGAACCCTTGGCCAAGCCCCTTAACCTTTGTTTTTCCATTCTAACACCTTTTAGAACCCAACATAATTTACTTATTAGTTATTTTATTTATGAGGATTTGTCTATCTAAAATATAAATTTCATGAGAGTAGGGCTCTTTAACTGTAACTTACTGACAAATTATAAGCACCTAGAATTATACCCAGCACATAATGGGGCGTGCAGGAACAAGCTGGCTAGGTAAATGAGTGAATTTTTTGTATCTTAAAGGGCCTGGTGGTGGTGATGATTTAGTCACTAAGTCATGTCCAACCCTTGTAACCCCATGGACTCCTCTGAAAATGGGATTTCCCAGGCAAGGATACTGGAGTGGGTTGCCATTTCCTTCTCCAGGGAACCTTTGCAACCCAGGGATCGAACCTGAGTCTCCTGCATGGCAGGCAGATTCTTTACAGACCAAGCCATCAGGGAAGCCGCTTAAAGGGCCTAGAAGTTCAATAACCATCGATTCATTGAATGAATGTACAAAGGCCTGTACCAAATTGTTTTCACGCACAAGAAAGAAGGAATCAAATGAAATTGATCAGAAGAAGAACTAGGCCCTAAGCAGATTTTCTCTTTTCCTTGAGAGAGGTGTGGCTAAGAGCATGAACTCAGAGAGAGAGGGAGGAGTTCTACTCCCAGCTGAGATGCTTTGGTTCTCTTTAGCCTCTCCTGATCCTTAGTCATCTCAGTGTTTGGTAATATTATCTACCTCTCAGGGCTGCGGTTCAGAGATTACACTCTACCAGCACTTAACCACAGATTGCTGCACATTGCAAGTGCTTTGTAGATAGTAGCTGCTATTATGATTGTATGGTCAGTAATGAGATGCTCTCAATATGACACACGTGACTTCCAAAGACCTATCTTTGAGAACCAGAAGCCTGAGACTAGGTTGGCCACAGCCTCACACTCTGCTCCTCAAAGTATTGACTCATATCTCTAGGGTAGCAGAGGAGGGTGGTCATACACATTTCTTTCACATTCACTGTCCCTTTTCTTCTAACATACTACCTCCTAAACAAGGACAAAATGAAATTATGTGCCTTCCAAATAATCATCAAATCAAACTAAAATCCTCTAATTTTACTCAAGTAGTAATTGCACTCATCTCACACACTTGTAAAGTAATGCTCAAAATTCTCCAAGCCAGGCTTCAGCAATACGTGAACAATGAACTTCCATATGTTCAAGCTAGTTGTGGAAAAGGCAGAGGAACCAGAAATCGAACTGCCAACACCCACTGGATCATCAAAAATGCAAGAGAGTTCCAGAAAGACATCTATTTCTGCTTTATTGACTATGCCAAAGCCTTTGACTGTGTGGATCACAATAAACTGTGGAAAATTCTGAAAGAGATGGGAATACCAGACCATCTGACCTGTCTCTTGAGAAACCTGTATGCAGGTCAGGAAGCAACAGTTAGAACTGGACATGGAACAACAGACTGGTTCCAAATAGGAAAAGGAGTACGTCAAGGCAGTATATTGTCACCCTGCTTATTTAACTTATATGCAGAATACATCATGAGAAACGCTAGGCTGGAAGAAACACAAGCTGGAATCAAGATTGCCGGGAGAAATATCAATAACCTCAGATATGCAGATGACACCACCCTTATGGCAGAAAGTGAAGAAGAACTAAAGAGCCTCTTGATGAAAGTGAAAGAGGAGAGTGAAAAAGTTGGCTTAAAGCTCAACATGCAGAAAACTAAGATCATGGCATCTGGTCCCATCACTTCATGGGAAATAGATGGGGAAACAGTGGAAACAGTGGCAGACTTTATTTTGGGGGGCTCCAAAACCACTGCTGATGGTGATTGCAGCCATGAAATTAAAAGACGCTTACTCCTTGGAAGGAAGGTTATGGCCAACCTAGATAGCATATTAAAAAGCAGAGACATCACTTTGCCAACAAAGGTCTGTCTAGTCAAGGCTATGGTTTTTCCAGTAGTCATGTTTGGATGTGAGAGTTGGACTGTGAAGAAAGCTGAGCGTGAAGAATTGATGCTTTTGAACTGTGGTATTGGAAAAGACTCTTGAGAGGCTCTTGGACTGCAAGGAGATCCAACCAGTCCATCCTAAAGGAGATCAGTCCTGGGTGTTCATTGGAAGGACTGATGTTGAAGCTGAAACTCCAATACTTTGGCCACCATGCAAAGAGTTGACTCATTGGAAAAGACCCTGATGCTGGGAAGGATTGGGGGCAGGAGGAGAAGGGGACGACAGAGGATGAGATGGATGGATGGCATCACCGACTCAATGGACATGAGTTTGAGTAAACTCCAGGAGTTGGTGATGGACAGGGAGGCCTGGCGTGCTGCAATTCATGGGGTCGCAAAGAGTCAGACGTGACTGAGCGACTGAACTGAACTGACTGAATGATAATTATTTATTTATTTTTACTGCACTCACTCACTTAGTCATCCATTCCACAGTATTTATGGATGCTCACCCTTATGCTAAGCACCAGGTGTAATGTCAGTGGATCAGTGAGACCAGGCACCTGCCATCAGAGCTTCCAATCTAATGAGGGTCACAGGCAATAAGCAAGCATACAAATATTGAATCACAAGCTAGAACAGATGTTCTGAAAAGAATAAGCAAAGTGTGCTGAGAGATAATGACAGAAGGTGAGGGAAGATCTAACTAAAATGAGGTGGAGAAGAGGAGGTTACCTTTAAAAGTGAGTAATGTAGTACATAATAATAGTGCCAGATTTGCAGTTGGCTATTTCTTACCAGTCTCTCTGCTTCTCAACTAGACTACAAGCTCTTCAGTGGCAGTGAAAGGTCTGAAACTAGGTCTACAAGTTAACTTTTTGTGCAGGATTTCACATACCTTAGGGGCTTTAAATAGTGCCTATCAAGTTGTTTTTTTTCTTTCTGTTATTTCTTTTTTTTTTCCAGTTTTATTTATTTATTATTATTATTTTTTACTTTACAATATTGTATTGGTTTTGCCATATATTGACATGAATCTGCCATGGGTGTACATGTGTTCCCCATCCTGAACCCCCCTCCTACCTCCCTCCCCATCCCATCCCTCTGGGTCATCCCAATGCACCAGCCCTGAGCACCCTGTATCATGCATCGAACTTGGACTGGCGATTCATTTCACATATGATAATTTACATGCTTTAATGCTGTTCTCCCATACCATCCTGCCCTCACCCTCTCCCACAGAGTCCAAAAGGCTGTTCTATACATCTGTGTCTCTTTTGTGTCTTGCATACAGGGTTATCATTACCATCTTTCTAAATTCCATATATATGCATTAGTATACTGTCCTGGTGTTTTTCTTTCTGGCTTACTTAACTCTGTATAATAGGCTCCAGTTTCATCCACCTCATTAGAACTGATTCAAATGTATTCTTTTTAATGGCTGAGTAATATTCCATTGTGTATATGCACCACAGCTTTCTAATCCATTCGTCTGCTGAAGGACATCTAGGTTGCTTCCATGTCCAGGCTATTATAAACAGTGCTGCGATGAACATTGGGGTACATGTATGTCTTTCAAGTTGGTTTTTACTGACCTTTAGTATTTTCAGGAGAGAATGGAGAAATGAGATTCCTAAAATATGTAATGTTATAAATGCTACAAAATTTTAAATGTAGTGTCATATCTGATTAATTTTTTTAAACCTCTGAATTTTTTAGTTTAATTGTTATAGACCATTTTGCTTCTTGTACTGAAAATAGAACCATTTCTTTTATGTTTATAATTATGGTTAACTATTAAGAGTGTGAAATAGATTGAACAGGGAAGAATATGCTTCCAAAGAAATACAAAACTCCTAAGTTTTGAGGACACTGACCTTAAATGCAATTGACATAATAAAATAAAATACTTTCCTGTGATACTATTTTACATACCAGATAGACTTGCACTTATAGTTGATGTTTTATGAAATGAGACAGGAATCTTGGCAAGGTTTGACAATTTTTCTAAGATGAGCTTACACAAAAAGAGAAGAAAAGAACAAAGCCCAAGAAATAGCACAATATGACCACTGGCATCTTCTTTTTTTTCTCTCCTGAGAATAAAGACAAAGACAATTGGGATCCACTGGAAAGAAAAACTGCCTCATACTGTTCATTCATGAGTTTTCAGCTGTAATTAAACATCTAATGCTCCAGATGGCTAAGTATTCAAAATTAGTACATTTCAGCTCCACTGAAAGTTTATTTTGAAACGTTCAAAATACTATCCAGTGGTGCTGAACAACTGAGCAAAGGAATCTTTCAAAACTCTGATATTCATGATACAATAACACTTTTTTTTTTATCATTTTCTTCTTTTTTTTTTTTCTATTGATCTATATAATGAGAATTCTTCAAAATTAGACGTGAATATAGTTGTGTTGCACATAACTCCCATCAGACTTTAAGACAGAATCCGTTATCTTTGCCAAGTAAGAGTACAGTCTCTCGGTCTCAAGGAGTAGCATGTATTTCCTTGCCTCTTGACTTTGGATCTGGTTATGCAATTTGTTTTGGCCAGTGGCCTCTGGGCAGAAGGAACAACATGCCCGTGCTGGTCTAGGCTTTCACAGAATTATGTATTTCTGCTTACACTTTCATGCCTCTGCAAGTGCCATGAAAAAGGTCCCTCGAAGACATCTGATGTCTCTGCACTCTGTGCCCCAGAATAAACATGCAGGCAGCAAAAGTGAGTGCAACCCATATCAAAAACTCATGCGCAGCTGGACCAAGCTGGAAACAGGGTTGCCTAGCTGAGCTCAGCCTCTATTAGCAGAACCCCAGTTGGAGAGAAGACACATTAGTGCTAAGAAATAATTACTATAATCAGTCACAGTTTGGGGTAGTTTGTTAGGCAGCACTACCTTACTGATACACTCTTACAGCCCCAGTTCCAGAGGTGGTAGGGGAAAGAAGCTGGAAAGAAAAACATGCAGGCTACATAAAAGAAATATCAAAAATTATTATTTTAAGATTATTTGTCTTACAGCCCCTCCATCCAATTTTAGACTTCTCTGGTCTGAAAAAGCTTGTTACTGCTGTTTGACACACCAACAACAGCCATTTAAAATTTTGTTGACTTGGTTTTACTAAAAAATCTTTGGTACAAGTATCAGTACAAATATTTTCTTAAACAAAGATCCATGGTTTAACATTTTTCTCTTCCCTGCAAATACATTTCAGGCCCAAAATTTTAGAAAGGGTCACTTTTAAATGTTTTTGCTAAATGAAAAATGTGGTCATGTGATTAAAGCACTGTGATTATCTTGTCAAATATTTGTGTATTATATTACCACCACTTTTCTACTGGACAATTTTCATAAATGATTTAAATATTTAGAACAATATTGTGAGGTCAATTGTCAGCAATTTCAAATTAATGAATAGATTCAGAAAGGTTACATAACATGATCAAGGCAACATAGCTAGGTAGAGTTAGGTTCATGCCAGGGCCATTTAATTCCAATAATTCACCCCAAATACTACTGTATCTTCCAAGAAACAATAAACAAACTTAGTACAATAATTATATGATATATATATATATTTGTATATCAACTGAGCACTTTTATTTTGACATCTTAGTGTTAACTTTGAGACTAACAGACACCTTTTCATGTCTTTTGGGGAAAGATCATTTTCTTTACATGTATATTGTCTTTCAAATGATCAGAATCACGTTTTATGTGCAGAGTCAATAACTCTACAATTACATACTTTATTTGTAGCCATTTGATGTCTGTCGTCTTATCAAAGAGTAAGATTCATAGGACAGGGCTAGATCATATGCACTGTGGTTTTGTTCAGTACAGTACTGACAGATAAAAACTAAGTGCAGGGCTTTCCTGGTGGCTCAGTAGTAAAGAATCTGCCTGTCAATGCAGGAGACATGGGTTCAATCCCTGGTCCAGGAAGATCCCACATGCCATGGAGCAACTAAGCCCATGTGCTGCTACTACTGAGCCTGTGTCCTAGAGCCCGTGCTCCACAACAAGAGAAGCCACCACAATAAGAAGCCTGTGCACCACAACTATAGAGTAGCCCCATCTTGCCGCAACTAGAGAAAAGCCCATGTAGCAATGAAGATCCAGCACAGCCAAAAATTTAAAAAAAAAACCAAAAAAAACCTCAGGGCATATTTGTTGAATAAAAACCAAATTCTTATATAGTTCAGCTAAATTTCTCCTTCTCTGCTGCCCTAACACCCATGCATACAAAAACACTGCCCTAGAAACTTACTCCAATGTACCCCAATCTAATTTAAGATCTGTTTTCTCTATTGATTATATCTTACCTGGTCTGCACACTGCTTCTTTCTCTACTCAATTAATCCATTCTGATTTGATAATTTTCAAACTCTGAGTCTACATGAAGAAAACACATTTCACTGAATTCTTGGGACCTGCCCTCAAACTTATCAACCTGCATGATAGCCTAAAAAAGATGGATAAATTTGCATGAGAATCCAAAAAAGAAACCACTATGGAGTTATAATTAGCAAAAGGTCATGTGCCATCGAAGTAAGTAGAAAAAAAAGCAAAATGAGAACTCTGAATAGGGGAGCCACCGATTTTATTCTTAACCCACCTGCTTCTTTGGCTTAAGAATAAAACATTAAAATACAACATTATGACAGTAAAGGACATTTAAGGTTTTCAGAAATGTAGAGCAAAGGCAGAAATTTTTGAATGGCAAAAAGTCTTGGTTAAGTAGCAGTTTAACTTGGTTAAGTCAGTAGCAGTTTTATGAGGGTAAAGAGCAAAAGAAGGATGAGGATGTTGGGAAGAATCAGGTGGGTACCAAAGCTCAGTGGAAGAGAATTCTTAGCCAGACATTCAGCGATCTCTGTAGAAACTGCCCACTGGAACAATCTGGAGAAAGGCAAACAGTAACCCAGCTTTTTACTGTCAGTTTTGACCACACATTGGTTCTGCTATTCATCTCTCCTGGGGACTCAACCACTCTGGGGCTGTGCCTTGTCTTTTCTCTTTGTATGTCTGCAGTTTCTATCTCTGCTGTAGAGATGAGTAAACTACATGCATGTAGTGGTCACTACAAAGAATGGTCAGGGGGACCATTATAGATTATAGGTGAAGGCTGAAGGGTAGCATGGGGTGGGAAAGCACAGCAAGACTTCCCTAGGGTAGGAAATAAGGTAGATCTTTCATGAGAGAGACAAGGTTAGAAGAAATATTGAAAATTATTAATTACAAACAGCACTGCATCAGAGGTTATCTAGCCCAACATCCTCATTTTATTGATTATGGAAAGATAAAAGGGGAGTGAATTCTAAATGTAAAACACCACTTTGAAATATCATTTTTAAAATACTAGCTCAAGACCCTTAGGGTAAATCAATGAATTAAATACATCTAACATTACTCACATGGTAGCAGTGATAATTTTAATTATATTGGGTCAGATTTGATGTGGTTTTCTAATAAAGCAAATTCTTGCTCAGAGTGGCTCTGCATTAAATCCATTAAATATGTGAAAACACTGTGCATTTGGGAAAAATTAATTTTAAGTTTGTCATGTTGCTTTCCTCTGTTTTGACTTTGGCTATTTGTTTATATTTAGAAATAGAGCTTCAAGGATGGGTGAGTTCCTCCAGTGTTCAGATAATTTAATCTGCAACTATGTTTTAAAAGTAAGATCATCTCATTCTTGTCATTAAGAGACTGTTGATTTAAATTTAAACACCTCTGGCTCAAGTCACCAATCAATCTTATTAAAAAAGACACAGGGGAGCTGGATTCTTGTCTTTGGACATAGGGACTGTTGTAACCTAATACACTCCTTTGTTAGGCCTTGTTTTCTAAAGTGCCTAATAAGTATGTTGTTTTTACTGTGATCTGCTTCAATCCTCACTAAGAGTAAGAAGAAAGTAAATCCATAAATAGAGGCAAAGTAAGTTATGTATGTGTCAATAGAGAAACTGTCAAAGGATTGGGCTTATCTATATGGCCAGAACAGTTCTGCTGGTTAGCATTTGGGAGGAAATACAAAAGTACCACCCACTTCACAGACTGAAAAAAAAGGATACAGATAAGTTGTAACACCTGGTGGCTTCCTAATTTAAGTGGAGAAAAAAGGCCATTTATGCCTCTCTGATTCTGAGTCACAAAATCGAAAGATTGGAGCAAACTTTCTGGCTCATCCAAACCTATTTTTTCACTGGATGCTGGAATGCCCCAGATTCTGTACTCAATCTCTAGTTGAACATGTCCAGTGAGAGACCCTGGACCCAGCTGAGGCAGTGCACACCTTCACTGTCTGGCACTCTTCTTTACAAGGTCCTTCTGAAAAGTAGGTTCAAATCTTTTTCCCTTTCGTCATCATCCATTCACATGGCAGGTCATATTTCTCTTTTACAACCTAAAATCCTAAGATGTGTATCTGCTCTCTTGCTTTAGGATGAGTTCTGGCACAAAGACAAGGAAATTTACCTCCCACGAGCTATCAGCTATGAAGTACCATTCATAGCTTTATGGATACCTGCTTCTTAACTCCTTGTCTTTTCTGGTTTTCTCTTACTTTTTTCCCTTGCTACAAAGCTACACAAAAGTTGAGGCAGAAAGCTTCTATAAATTATCTCTATTCACCTTTTCAGCTCTAGTTAAGGGATTAAGGGCTTTCTTCTCTTTAAACCTTGACCTTGGAGTAAAAGACCATTTAGACTGTAGCTTTTAGAGTTACTCTGTCAATATGGTAGTTACCAGGCACAGGCCAGAGAAGGCAATGGCACCCCACTCCAGTACTCTTGCCTGGAGAATCCCAGGGACGGCGGAGCCTGGTGAGCTGCCGTCTATGGGGTCGCACAGAGTCGTACACGACTGAAGCGACTTAGCAGCAGCAGCAGCAGCAGCAGCAGCAGCAGGCACAGGCAGCAATTGAACCTATGGTAAGTGTGACTGAAGCACTGAATTTTTATTTTCATTTAATATTTAATTAATTAAAAATAAAAAATTAAAGCAGTGTAAACTGTTTCCATTAAACACTAGTGTTTTAGTAAATTACATTTTACTTTAACCACAACATTTTGTAAAAGATAAAATTCTTGTTATGATAGTGCATGTTTCTGGCTCGTGCATCATTTTGACCATACAAATTAATGACCAATGTCAATGTCATGAACAGTGTCCTAGGTCTCAATGGTGTGATTCGGTTTGAATGATTTTTTTTCTATGCACTGATGTAACCCTATTACATGTTTATTTGAATATTTTCTATAGACAGCAGAAGTTACAGTGATGGAAGTCCATTTGATAAGTAAATTAAAATCTTTTTTTTTTAATCATAATAAAATTAAACCACATTTCTAGTACAGAAAATAAGTATGGAAAATTTTTCAATTTTAAAATGAAGACATAATACTCATACAAAATCAACTGTAAGTTAGGAGCTAGTATTGTGGCCATAATAGTAGGAAGGAAAAAGAGAAACTGGAAGAATATGTCAGAGTTTTCACAAAGAATGATAATTACAATTTGCTACAGCAGAGGAAAATGAAAAACCTGCTTCTTTGCTATATTATAATATTGTACACAATTAAGTAGACAAAATTAAGAGCCATTTTCAGTAAACTTTTCATTATGAATTTCATAAAAAAAATTTAAACTGTCAAAAAGTGTACAGTGAAATTAGTTTACTGCCATTAGACTCAATGTCCAATAAAGTTTTAAATGATTTTTCAACGGCATCTGAGTTTGTAAATGTGACTAGCTATATATCAGTTTGGATCCTCATACAAAATAGAACACCACTGGTAAATGAAGATATAGTAAAATAAATTATTTACTATTAAAATTTTATTAGAAAATCATGAGAAAAAAATTCAATATTAGCAAATGCAAACTATTAAATGGGCTTCCCTCATAGCTCAGTTAGTAAAGAACCTACCTGCAATGCAGGAGACCTCGGTTAGATTCCTGGGTCAGGAAGATTCACTGGAGAAGGGATAGGCTACCCACTTCAGTATTCTTGGGCTTCCCTTGTGGCTCAGCTGGTAAAGAATCCACCTGCAATGCAGGACGCCTGGGTTCGATCACTGGGTTATGAGGATCCCCTGGAGAAGGGAAAAGCTACCCACTCCAGTATTCTGGCCTGGAGAATTCCATAGGCTGTATAGCTCATGGGGTTGCGTGAAAAAGTTGGCTTTAAACTAAACATTCAGAAAACTAAGATCATGGCATCTGGTCCCATCACTTCATTGCAAATAGATGGGGAAACAATGGAAACAGTGACAGACTTTATTTTGGGGGGGGTGCCAAAATCACTGCAGATGGTGACTGCAGCCATGAAATTAAAAGACGCTTGCTCCTTGGAAGAAAAGTTATGACCAACCTAGACAGCATATTAAAAAGCAGAGACATTACTTTGCTAACAAAGGTCAATCTAGTCAAACTATGGTTTTTCCAGTAGTCATGTATGGATGTGAGAGTTGGACTATAAAAATGCTGAAAAAGTGAAAGTGAAGTCTCTCAGTTGTGTCCAACTCTTTGCAACCCCATAGACTATAGCATACCAGGCTTCTCTGTCCATAGGATTTTCCAGGCAAGAGTACCGGAGTGGGTTGCCATTTCCTTCTCCAGGGTATCTTCCCAACCCAGGGATCGAACCCGGGTCTCCCGCGTTACAGATGCTTTACCCTCTGAGCCACCATGAGCACTCAGTAAAAAAAAGCTGAGTGCCGAAGAATTGATGCTTTTGAACTGTGGTATTGGAGAAGACTCTTGAGGGTCCCTTGGGCTGCAAGGAGATCAAAACAGCCAATCCTAAAGGAAATCAGTCCTGAATATCCATTGGAAGAACTGATGCTGAAGCTGAAACTCCAATACTTTGGCCACCTGATGAGAACAACTGACTCATTGGAAAAGACTCTGATGCTGGGAAAGATTGAAGGCAGGAGGAGAAAGGGATGACAGAGGATGAGCTGGTTGGATGGCATCACCAACCCGATGGACATGAGTTTGAGCAAGCTCCGGGATTTGGTGATGGACAGGGAAGCCTGGCGTGCTGCAGTCCACAGGGTTGCAAAGAGTCAGACACAACTGAGCAACTAAACTGAACTGAAACTATTACATATAGGATGAATAAACAACAATGTCCTACTGTATAGCACAAGGAACTACATTCAATATCCTGTAATAAACCATAATGGAAAAAATTGAAAAAAGAATATATATACGTATATATGCCTAACTGAATCACTCTGCTATACAGCAGAAATTAACACAACATTGTAAATCAACTATACTTCAATAAGCATAAAAAATCTATGATGAAAAGTTTTAAAAAATGTTTTACAGAAAGTAAAAATCTTCAGTTAAACCAAATGACTCCACATAGAATCCAAGATCTTGCTAACAATATAAAAGATTAATTGATTCAAATTTTTTTAAATTGCAAGTTTTTACTATTTATTATGATGGAGAAGGAAATGGCAACCCACTCCAGTGTTCTTGCCTGGAGAATCCCAGGGACGGGGGAGCCTGGTGGGCTGCAGTCTATGGGGTCGCACAGAGTCGGACACGACTGACGTGACTTAGCAGCAGCAGCAGCAGCATGATATGTCACTGCCTGATTAATATTTTCATTGTATTTTATCTCCAAGGACTTCCAAAATTACCAACAAATGTTGTCGTTAATTCCCAGCCTAAAAATCCAATTCATAGCATAGGTTTTTTAATTTTTTAAAAATTATCAAATAATTTTAGGTGGACATGAAAGAAACATCACTCCTACTATGACATCATTCTAGCTATACTAGGTCAAACGACCTGGATTTACTGTAATTTTGAAACAAGAAACTAATGTCTTATTTTTGTTTTATATTAACATATGATACATATTGAAAGTACCCGTGATCAGCTTTCTGAGGCAGACTACATTTAAAGTGTGATGGATAGAGTTCTGAAAATCATCCCATGCATAGCAAATGAAAATCATCCCTTTCTGGAACTGTTAAAAGAAACAGAAAACAATTTAATGATCTTTCTCCTTTGCAAATGCTCATTGGTTAACTTGTGGGAGAGTTTTACAAAGATTTACTATAATGTTAATTGTAGTCCAAGATTCTCTTGAAACAAAAGAAATATGAAACAAAACAAAAGAATATACGCTTGCCAAATATTCAATAATCAAAGACAAAAAATGACAGTATGCCGCATGCCACAAAAAATAACAGTGTGATTTATGTTTTCTCACTGCTATGACACTGCATATCAATGAGCTAAATTTGATGCTCCAAAGAAAGTAAAATTACTTCATGACCTAGCAATACAGTATGGGGATTTATGGTGGAATAGAAGCTTTTCATAATAAAATTCAATAATACTTATTTGCAATTATTTCTAATATGAATCAGTTTAGCAAAGATTTTGACTGTAACCAACAGTGTTAGGTTAATTGCTGCCAAAGCTAAAAGAAAAATTTAATAATGCTTTGTTAATTGTAATAAATTTTAAGATGCTTTTCATTTTATGCAAACTATAGAATTTGATGGTGATAATACTGAATTGACAGAAGAGGTAGTGAATTTCATTAACTTTGACATAGTTTTAAAACTAGGTCAAATTAATTCTTCTTTGAAAAATCAGTGAATATTGTCAAGCAGATGCAATTATTAAAGGAAAAGGATTTTTTGGCACATGCTTTAATTACTGGAAAACTTTTAGGTATGTTTAGATACTTGGGTGTGTGAATCTATTTTTTCAACTGATGATTTTATGAAACCTAAATCTAGATCAAGTATTTCTGATAAAAATTTAACATCCAAATTTGATGTAATATAAGTGTAAATTACATGCCAGATTTTGAAGACATTTTATGAAAACAAAATGAAAAATATCTCATAAATGTTTCATATTGATTATCAATGAAATGATTTTTATCTATGGTGTTAAACAAGATATATATCTAAATTTTTAAATAGTCATGAATTTATACTGCTATAAATAAATGATACTTTTATTTATTTTCAGTAAATAAAGAAATGAAGAAGAATTGATAAATCTCTCACTTGGAATTCCAAATGGTTTATGTAAATACTCTAGCTTCAAGGAAACAGAATGTAACTTCCCTACCCCTCAAGCCTTCCTTCCAAAGAGTATACAGTATGGAGAGCTGGGGGAGTAACTCCACAGGGAAAAAACCTGACTGGTGAGCAAGGTTAGGGCTTCCCAAGTGGTACAGCAGTGAAGAATCTACCTGCCAATGCAGGAGACACAAGAGAGGCAGGTTCATTTCCTGGACGGGTAAGATTTTCTGGAGGAGGAAATAGCAACTCACTCCAGTAATCTTGCCTGGGAGATCCCATGGACAGAGGAGCCTGGTGGGCTACAGTCCATGGGGTCACAAAGAGTCAAGAGTCGGACACAACTGAGCAACTGAGAGTGCACACACAAGCAAGTTTAACATTATCCACGGTAAGTCATGCAGATTTCAATTCTGTCTGCCTGGAGACGGCATCACACCCCACAGATGAAGGGCACAGTTTAATCAGACTGAGCCCTCCCCTCCCCACTTCAGACACCAATCACAAGTCCCCATCCTTACTTGCACTTCTGACAAACCTGCTATAGATCTGAGATTCCAAGTACCCTCTTGGAATAAAAGTAAAAAAAATAAACATTTTTACTTATTAGATTACTAATTTATTACAAAATATACTAAAGGACAGGCCTGAACAGCCAGAGTTTTCAGTCCTCGTGGAATCTGGGTCAAGGGGATGAGTGCGGCTGCACCAGCCTCAAAGCTCTTTGAACCACTCCCTTTGGGTTTTATGGAGGCTTATTATAAGGCCTGAGTAAATCACTGGCCATTGGAGATCAACCTCCAGCTCCTCCCCTGCTTAGAGGTCAGGGGGTGAGGCTGAAATTCCAACTCACCAATCACATGGTGGGCCCCATGGCAAACAGTCCCCAAACTTAGGTGCTTTCCCAAAGTCACCTCATAAACATAAACTCAGGTGAGGTACAAAGGGGTTTGTTATGAATAAACAAGATACCTCTATCACTCATCACTTGGGAAATTCCAAGGGTTTTAGGAGCTCTGTCTGAAATGGGACAAAGATCAAATATATATATGTGTGTATATATATAAATATATACATATATATTTATAGATCATTATGTCACAATTCCTGTATAATCATGAGAGAAAATCAAACAAACTCCAATTCAGGAACTTTCTGCCAATATCCTCGAAACTGTTAAAACCATCAAAGCAAAGAAAGTCTAAGAAACTGTCATGTCCAAGGAAGTTAAGAAGATGTGATGAATATCCTGGATAGGATGCTAGAAGAGAAAAAGATGTTATGTAAAAAAGGAAATCTGAATAACGCATTGTTGTTGTTCAGTGACTCAGTCATGTCTGACTCTTTGCAACTCCATGGACTAACGCACGCCAGGTTTCCCTGTCCTTCACCATCTCCCAGACCTTGCTCAAAATCATGTCCATTGAGTCAGTGATGCTATCCAACTATCTCGTCCTCTGTTGTCCCCTCCTCCTCCTGTCTCCAATCTTTTTCAGCATCAGGGTCTTTTCTAATGAGTTAGCATGGAATAAAGCATGGATATTCCTTAAAAATAAAACATCAGTATGGATTTATTACTTGTCATGAATATACCACGTTCATGTGAGACGCTAGTGTTGGGGAAACTGGGTACAGGGTATACGGAATCTCTTTCTATATTCACAGCTTCTTTCTAAATCTACAGCTACTCTAAAATGAAAATATTATTATAGAAGTGTAATTTCCCCTGTTTGATTTTTTTTAACGAGGCTACCAAAAATGTTTAAATTTCACATGTGGCTAAAATTCAAATCCTATTATAAAGCACTGCTCGAGAGAATGGAGTTGCTATGGAGGAAACAGCAGTGAACCTGTTGTCTGGAGATCTCTGGTTTGAAGCCTTCCTTCTTACCACACATATCACATTTAGCCCAAGGTCCTCATATGTATGATGAGAATAAATTGGCTGCTTCAAGGATTGCATAAGATGCTTTATTTGAAAGAAACTAGCACAGTTCCTGGCCTACAGTGAACAAGCATTGATTGACTACTAACATATGCTAGCTTCTTGCTCTTGCAAAAGGAGAGAAATAACTGCCAGGCAGCACAAAGCCCGGGGGATTGCAGAGAAAGGAATGACTACAGAGTCAGGAAAGTTCCCCAGAGAAAACAACATCTGAGCTGGATCTTCAAAGAGTGTGTGGCGGCTCCCACACAGACCCAGAACACCGTGGACTCCCATAAGTGTTATCTCCAGTCTAAATGTTAAACGTGTCAGGAGACTTACTTTTTCCTCCCATCTTTACGGCTCAGTTCCCATCCTCTTGGTCACCGCTTTCTCTATTGCCAACCTACCTTGTTCTCCTTAAACTTGTACAAAACTGGCACTCTAAATTCCACAATTGATCATTTAATTTCTGTATCACATGCTAAATTTCTGCCTAGAGCTTACAAAAAGATAACTTTAATGCATAGGAATAAAGGGGATTAGTCATCATATACTGTCTAACCTAGTCACATAATACTTGCATTTGTTCAAAATTAGGCATACCACTAAGAAATATGGCCCACGGTTTTCTTGCCGGCAGCAGATGGACAATGAATTTCATTCCAACAGAATACTTCCGTGATAATGGTCTTGTCTCCTGAAGCACTTGGCTTTCTAGCCATCCATCCATCTTTGATTCTATCCATTCCTTCTGGTGCTTCAAGAATGTTGTTTGAGTGCCTGATGTGAATCAAGTCCTTAGGACACATTCTTCTGCATGAATGTGGTTTCATGTCTTTTTCATGTGTTTGTCCTATTTTTCAAGGACACTATAAACAATTTAAAGACCTGATTGATGGCTCCTCTCTCTTCTGCAGTCACCTTGATCTCAGCGTGTAGCAGCTTGAAGCAGGGCTTCAGTTCCCAGCCAGAGACTAAGGTTGGGTAGTGGCCGGAAGAGTGTTGAATCGGAGCCACTAGAAGACTCGGCTCTTTGGCATTGCAGAAAAGAATTCCCACAAAGACGAAAAGTAGTGAAACAAAGTGTTTGTTAGGAGGAAAAACAGTAAAGTACCCATGGATAGACAGATGGACGGGCTCAGAAAGAGTCCCACATGCATGGTAGTTTGAGTCACTTTCATGGGCAATTCTTCTGGGTTTCTTTTAACCAATCATCTTGCTGTGCCTGGTTCTGAGTCAGTATTTGATTCATCTCAGAGTCCTCCCATGTGTCATGTGCACCTTTTAGCCACGATGGATTCCAGCAAAGAGGACTCGCTGTGGGTAGGTTGGCATCACTTACTATGAGATGACACCCTCTCCCCTCCTCGACCTCCAAGGAACCTTTCTGTGATCATGTAGTCAGGGATGTCTTAACTTCGAGAGTGAGGAATGTAGTGGTCTTTTATCTCTTATCTGGGCAGGGCCCAGCCTCCCTCCTCATCCTACTTTTATAGTTTCTGCTCTGATGGAGTTTCTGTCCACAGGGAAGAAACTGTTCAGCCTGCAGCCCATCTATCTCCTGCTTCAGTCTTACCTGCTGGCCCTCCTTCCTGCCCTAGTCACTCCCAACACTCACAGCCATGGCCATCACTACCAATATCTATAGCTCCCATGCTTTCTGATCTAGAAAAGGGAGAATGGTGTGTTTTAAGCCAAACTGCAGACAAAAGGAGTGAAGTATAAGATTGACTCACTCTTTTTCTATCAGGCCTTCTACTCTCCCCTTTCCCCAGATTCTAGACTGTAACTCTTGTTGTTGCTCTTTGACCATGAAATCCAGTTTTAAGAAGTTGTGACTAAATTCAGGCTTGTCTCTTGGCAAGGTACTCTCTTTTATTTCATAAATCACAACAAAACAAAAACAAAATGTGAGCCAAACCAAGTTGACCAATCTTAGAAAAGTGAGACACATTCTCCATCAAAGGAAACGAGTTTTGTATGACATTTCAGGACGTCCCCACCCTACACATGTTGTTCTTCAGTCGCTAAGTCGTGTCTGACTCTCTGTGACCCCATGGACTACGGCACGCCAGGCTTCCCTGCCTGTCTCCTCTCCACTATCTCCCAGAGTTTGCTCAGATTCACATCCATTGCGTCAGCGATGCTATCTAATCATCTTATCCTCTGCCACCACCTTCCAGGACTTGCTGTGGTACTAAATGCCACCACGGTTTCATACCCATGAGGGCCAGGGGTAAGTGCAAGGCACTAATCAACAAATGTGAACTAGCAGTTGATTTGAGTTTGACACAAACCAGACCACAGGCGCTGAGTGTTCTTTAACTTAATTACTCTTCCAGGACAGAGCAAAATGGGAAACTGAGCACTGCCATCAGGGCCAGCCTTCTTGACTGATCAGATTGTTAAACTATAGAGGAAATCAGTTCCTGAGGGGGACGGGGTGTCACTTGGTTTCCTTCCTACTCCTGTATTGTTATTCTAAGGAATGCATTTGATTACAGAGAGAACTTGGTTATTTGCTCTCTAGTCTCTGGCTCTTTTTTGGACATTCCTACCAGCGGCGCCTTTCCTTTGCTGAAAAACAAAAGCCTGTTTACAGGGAGACCACATCTTCTGGCTTCCATTTCAGAGCTCTCGCCCACACCAAAGGGAAGCAAGGTAGTGTGATGCAAATAGCACCACAGTAGGCCATCTCTGCCAACCGGGAAGTATTTTCAACTGCATGCAAACTAGAACTCTCCGAAGACCTGTGAACTGTAAATAACTCTGGGCTGTGAAAGGGGTCAATTTGGTTTAATTTAGAGTTTCACAGAGCTTTTCTATAGAAATTCAAACACCAGGGAACAAACTCCTCTGGGGCCTTTAAAAAAAAATTCCAGGGCCAGCACCTCTATTTACTCTTTAGACTCCTGCCTGTCTGGTGGAGGTCTGCTCTTAAAAGCTAATCAGCTTTTCTACGCTGGCAGCCAGGGCTGTCTCTGAGGCAGGCCACCTCCTCCACACAGCCCCTGAATTCGGCTTTCCCAGCACAGGGCCGACTGGGGAATGGGGTGGAGGAGGCAATCCCAGGAAAAGCAGTGCTGAGGCCTGGTGGCCCAGCTGAGCCAATTTCATGTGTCCCTCAGCACAGTTCCCTCCTTGAGCAATGGAGAAAGATGCCCGATCCTATCCCATCACTCATCAGATCCACTCAGTAATCCCAGTGGATTACCCTCACTGCTTCCTTAATGCATATATATGGAATTTAGGAAGATGGTACTGACGATCCTACAGGCAGGGCAGCAAAGTAGACACAGATGTAAAGAACAGAATTTTGGACTCAGTGGGGGAAGGCGAGGGTGCGATGATTTGAGAGAATAGCACTGAAACATGTACATTACCATATGTAAAACAGATGACCAGGGCAAGTTCAATGCATGAAGCAGGGCACCCAAAGCTGGTGCTCTGGGACAAACATCCCAGAGGGATAAGGTGAGAAGGGAGGTTGTTGGGGGGGATTCAGGATAGGGGGGCACACATGTATACCTGTGGACAATTCATGTTGATCTATGGCAAAAACCATCACAATATTGTAAAGTAATATCCTCCAATTAAAATAAATTAATTTTTTAAAAAGTAAGTAAAGTGTGCTTAGTCACTCAGCCCTGTCCAATTCTTTGCGAGCCCATGGACTGTAGCCCACCAGGCTCCTCTGTGGGGAATTCTCCAGGCAAGAATACTGGAGTGGGTAGCCACTCCCTTCTCCCTTTGCCATCTGAGCCACCAATATATCCTCAATTCTACAGTAGGCAGAAAAGCCAAAAGGAATACTGAGCATCTTCACTCTTGTCTGTCCCTTCTTCAGAAGTCACTGATGGGGAGATCCAGAGTACCAAAGGATCACAAGGCAGAGTTATCCAAACAGACAGATGGCAGAACCGGAAAGGTACTAAGGACGCTTGGTTATTCTGCTCAAGTCTCTGCAGACATACTGGTTTCCCTCAAGCTCTGAGAAAAAGAAAAAATTCAGTCTAGACTCTCACTTTAGCCATGCTTAGAAAATGGCTGAAACTGTGGCCAAAAAAAGAGTTGAGTTAGCTCTTAGGAGGGACATTCTCACCACAAGAATATGAGGCGTGGGATACTAAATACAAGTTTTAACATGTATCCCTCTAAGAATATTTAAGAGAGAGCAGAGATTTTGACTATTTTTCCTGAGGTTAGAAGAACAGTTCTGCTTCGAACCAGACAACTCCTGAAAAGTGGCAAACTCTGCAAGATTTATTGGTAAAGACAGCTGCCTACCCTGGCAAAGAGAATGAAAAATAACCCAGCATACACCATAAAGCAAGTTAATACCCCATTATGATCACAACCTAGAATGGCTTTCCCATGAAAGAAAGCTGAACTCTTTGGCGTACATGGCTTCATTCTGTGATCTTTCTGTATCGATTTATCCTGTAAGGAGATACCCCGACAGGTTTCTGAGCATCAGTACGGATTCATCCGATGAGGGCAGCAGGTCCTGTATTATTCAAAAGCAGCATAAACTTCTACTTGATCAGGCAAGTAAATATCTGCTGGGTTGATTTCAATGGACCACTGAGCCTTTATGCTGGGAGAGCAGAGGCTGTGGAAAGCCTGTGTGTCTCAAACGTCTACTCTCTCCAACCCCAATACATGAAACAAATGATAGCACCAGATTTTTTTACAAGGTCCATCTTTGAATCAGCCTTTCATTAAGGCTGATAATTGCATCTATAGTTATGCAAACACTAACCCAGAAAGGGAAATGTTAAATCGGTTAATATCCTCATGGTGCAGAGGTGGTGAATACCATCCCTACAGAGCTACCCAGGACTACCTAGCAGAGATCAGAGCAGGACAGCACTAAACTAGGAAGGCGTGCTTGCTGAGTTGGGGGAGAGGGTGGAGATGAAGAGAGAGGGAAGAAGAAAAGGAATGAGAATACTGGTGAGAAGCATGAAGATCCAGTGAGGAGTGTTAACGGACGGGTGCAACACAGAAAACAAAACTTATTCCATGTGGTAGCTTTGTTTTGTTTAGGACAGTCTCACCCTGCTCTGCCAGGAGCTTGCTTTGACTTTCACACTAGATGACGAGGACCTAGACACCGAGAGGTGAGAAGGTGAACCTGGACGGACGACAAGAAAATCTATAGCACTTTACAGACCCCAGTGGAGCAGGGAGGCAGGGCCAAATGTTTCCCTAAAGGGGAATCACAGAAATCCATCACCAGCGCGACTGGACCAAAAAGGAAGCTCTGAAAAGCAGCTGTTCTTTACTATGACATGCACAGCCCAGCAGATATGATGTTTCCGCCTGCCCACACAAAAATGAGCACACTCACAAGAATGTACGCATATGTACACATGTATTTACAGTAATATACTGAACAAGGAAAGCTATGTGTGCCAACAGTTGGCTCTTTTTCCTATAAAGAACAAAAGAATACACACCCACACAGTGATAAAGACCAAAAAAGCTGAGTTCTAAAGTTCAGTGCTGACTTCTAGAAACACCTTATCTCCATATTTCCTTGATTCCTTTCTCCTGCTAAGTCTGACTTCCCTCAGTTGGTTTCACAGAGTCTAGGTTTGCTTTCTTGATGGTAAAGGGCTTCCCAGGTGGCTCAGAATGGTAAAGAATCTGCCCACAGTGCAGAAGACTCAGGTTCGATCCCTGAATAGGAAAGATCTCCTGGAGAAGGAAATGGCAACCCACTCCAGTAATCTTGCCTGGGAAATCTCACGGACAGAGGAGCCTGGTGGGCACCCCGTGGACAGAGGAGTCCACGGGGTCCCAAAGAATCCAATATGATTTAGCAACTAAATAACAACAAAGGCTGCCAAATGCCTACCTTTAGGCTCTGTTTTCTTTGGTCTCACTGTATTGGCCTCCCACCACCCATTCGCCTCCCACCTGGGCCCATTGGCTCCACAGACCCCTAGTGAGATTGTAGATCCTGCCTCCAGGAGCAGGTAAGGCATTCTCAAAGGGCAATTAGTTGCGCGCCTGAACTAAGCTTCCCTTGTGGCTTCCCTTGTGGCTCATGGGCTTCCCTTGTAGCTCAGCTGGTAAAGAATCTGCCTGCAATGCCAAAGACCTGAGTTTGATCCCTAGGTTGGGTAGATCCCCTGGAGAAGGGAAAGATTACCCACTCCAGTATTCTGGCCTGGAGAACTCCATGGATTGTATAGTGGCCCAAAGAGTGGGACATGACTGAGCGACTTTCACTTTCACTGAACTAAGTAGTCCTCCCGAAAACCCGAAGTGACTGAAAGCCAGGTTGCCATGCCTGCACTTTGTCCATGAAATTACCTTAGCTTCCAAGCCTAACCTCCCTAGTAGCTGGTATGAATCAGGTTTTTTTCTTAATATTCATTTCTGTTGATTGTGCATCCTATTCCCAGGTCCTTTCTTTCAATCTCAACTGTTTTATACACTTTGATACCCTTCCCTGACTTTGCCTTTCCCCTTTCTTACCCACATGTGCTATTCCAGCTTACACTTTTGACCCATCAGCCACTGTGCTCTCCTCTCCAAGTAAGTTTTTCTGTCTTTAGAATCTCCTCCCTTGGGACTTCTCTGGTGGTCCAGTCATTAAAAACTTGCCTTGCAATGCAGGGGACGTGTGTTCAATTGCTGGTTGAGGAACTAATATCCCACATGCCATGTTGAGCAACTAAGCCCATGTGTCACAACTACTGAGCCCATGCACTCTGTAGCCTGAGTACCACAGTGAAAGATCCCACCTGCTGCAACCAAGACCCAACATAGCCAGATAAATAAGCAAATGCTGCTAAGTCACTTCAGTCATGTCCAACTCTGTGCGACCCCACAGATGGCAGCCCACCAGGCTCCACCGTCCCTGGGATTCTCCAGGCAATAAAGAAACAAATAAAAGTAAATAAATAAATATTTAAAAACTTAATCTCCTCCTTCAACAATGACTTGATGTTGCAGAATTCTTGACTATCGCAGGTAAGACTCTATCTTGCATATTTCTATTTTTCTGAAGGTAAACAGAATATGAGCTACATCCCAAGTGGCGCTAGTGGTGAAGAATCTGCCTGCCAATGCAGGAGATGCAAAAGACAAGGGTTCTCTAGATCTCTGGGTTGGGAAGATCCCCTGGAGAAGGAAATGGCTACCCACTCCAGTATTCTTCCCTGGAAAATTCCATGGGCAGAGGAGCCTGGTGGGCTACAGCCCATGGGATCGCAAAGAGTCAGACATGACTGAGCAACTAAGCACACATACATACGAACAAACAGTAAATTGGAGGAGGAAATCAAACAAGACTGATTGGAAATGGAGGAGAAAGGAGGAGATATGGCTGAGTGAGGCAAAATTCAGGAGAATGGAGTACATGTATTACAGAGGAAAGAAGAAAATGAAAGCAGGAATGACCAGGAGGGGAGAGTAAGCAGCTAAACCATTTAAAAGTTTAGACCAAGGCAGGCTACATAAAAGGGCATGTGAACTAAACTTTTAGCCTAAGCAATAGTTACTTGGATTTATTTAACCTTAGAAAACCATCATTAACCTCAAATAACTGGGATGAGAGGCATGAGAGAAATACAATTTTCTAAATGCCTAGGAAAAATAAAAAGGAAATGAGAGAGTCTGAAGACAATCTGTGGGAAAATCCGTAATGGGGAAAGACTGGGAAAATGTTTGGAGAAGTGTCAGCGGAGCAGCAGTCATTCTAACTCTCTCAGGGCGCAGCCCCTCCACAACAAAGCCTCTGCAGTTCATCTGTCATTCATTAAACATGCACCAAATGAGCCTTAAGAGAGATAGATGGCCTTTCATATTTTTTCATGAATAATGTTATTGATGGTGTCTTTCATCATCACAGAACTGCTCAGGGCCTCAGATAATTTCCAACTCTCTCTGCCCTTAACACAGAATGAAGCGTAGGGCCCCACAGCAGGAGCACCAGGAATGCTAAACATCCACTTACTATTTAATTTTACCAGAGCGTCCCGTCTTTACAAGTTGGTGTCTACCGTAAAATCTCTCTGGTGAGTCAGCTTGTTGCTAAATTCTTATCTTAAGCCCTAGCACAGCTGTGGCATGGACATAAAAATATAGCTTCTTAAACTATAGAAGTAGAGTCCATACCCCTATTGAGAAATAGCCCAGCAGGCTAAGGTTTCTTTTTTTCCTCTGAGTACTGTCAGTAAATTGAAACATCAGTCACTAAACAAGATTCTTAGAACCTGACAATGAATAAATGGAATTTTAACAGTGATGAAAGGGCATAACTCAGATGATTAGGAAGCTCTAGGCAGTATAGCCATACATAGATACTAAATATTAATACTGTAATGGAATTTTAAGTTAATTTCAAGTTCAGATCTCCTAGAACTGTTCAGGCTATATTAAGTATTCCCTATCTGATGAGTTCTTAGTAAAGTGATTTTCTCTTCTTAATCTCAGCAAAAGAAAAGACAGAAAAGATTTTAGTTGGGGTTAGTTTTTCTTTTAAACCAAATGTGAAGAGTAAAAATCTGAACCTTGAAAACTCAAATACCCGTTATTAACTGTTGTCTTTTTATGCCGAGAAAACATCTTCCATTCACGTTGTTTGAGAAGTTATCTTTATCAACATAAAAGCATTTGCACTACTGAATTTGCTATGGATGAGAAGATCTATCCATGAACAAAGTATATGTTTCTACGAAACACTTAAAAAAGTTATCCACCTATGGACCACTTCATTCCCCAATATGTCAACAATTTCTCAGAATTTAGATAGAAAAAGATGATAAAGCCAGAGTCAGAGACAAAAGAAATAAACAAAAAGGACAGAAGAAATAACTAAAGAGACGAACGAGGTACCAAGGGGTGGAGGGATTTAGATTCAGAGAAAGAAAAAGAAAATAAGTTAGTTCGGGGCCTCCAATGAAGCCTGTTTATGACCCACTCATTCATGCTTTCTCCTCCTGGAGTCAACCTCTGAAGTGCTTTGTGTTGAAAATAACCAAACTGCGCACACAGTGAGTTTTCAAGAACAAACACAGACCTCTGTCCCCGTGAAGAAGACAATTATTCACATCTTTCATGCATCATAAACCTATCCAGAAACATTTTTTCTTTCATGAGTGCAGTTGAGGAGATGAGAAGGAAAAGGCTAGAGATTACAGTGGTAGAAAAGGACCAGCCACATTGATATTTGCCATAGAAGGGCATAATTCAGAGAGACTGAAATAGCTGTCTCCAGTTTCTACTTACCTCCACACATATGTCCCAGGATCTAAGTTCTATCTTTAGAAATTGCTCTGCCTCATAAACATTTCTTAGTAAAGACTTCTTACATTACATCTTTCTGACTAAAAGTAGATTTCAGTTCAGTTCAGTTCAGTCGCTCAGTCGTGTCCAACTCTTTGCGACCCCATGAATCGCAGCACGCCAGGCCTCTCTGTCCATCACCAACTCCCAGAGTTTACCCAAACCCATGTCCATCGAGTCAGTGATGCCATCCAACCATCTCATCCTCTGTCGTCCCCTTCTCCTCCTGCCCCCAATCCTACCCAGCATTAGGGTCTTTTCCAATGAATCAACTCTTCGCATGAGGTGGCCAAAGTATTGGAGTTTCAGCTTCAACATCAGTCCTTCCAATGAACACCCAGGACTGATCTCCTTTAGGATGGATTGATTGGATCTCCTTGCAGTCCAAGGGACTCTCAAGAGTCTTCTCCAACACTACAGCTCAAAAGCATCAATTCTGCGGCGCTCAGCTTTCTTCACCGTCCAACGCTCACATCCATACATGACCACTGGAAAAACCATAGACTTGACTAGACGGACCTTTGTTGGCAAAGTAATGTCTCTGCTTTTAAATATGCTATCTAGGTTGGCCATAACCTTTCTTCCAAGGAGTAAACGTCTTTTAATTTCATGGCTGCAATCACCATCAGCAGTGGTTTTGGAACCCAAAAAAATAAAGTCTGACACTGTTTCCCCATCTATTTCCCATGAAGTGATGGGACCAGATGCCATGATCTTAGTTTTCTGAACGTTAAGCTTTAAGCCAACTTTTTCACTCTCCTCTTTCACTTTCATCAAGAGGCTCTTTAGTTCTTCTTCATACATTTCTGCCATAAGGGTGGTGTCATCTGCATATCTGAGGTTATTGATATTTCTCCCAGCAATCTTGATTCCAGCTTGTGTTTCTTCCAGCCCAGCATTTCTCATGATGTACTCTGCATATAAGTTAAAGAAGCAGGGTGACAATATACAGCCTTGACGTACTCCTTTTCCTATTTGGAACCAGTCTGTTGTTCCATGTCCAGTTCTAACTGTTGCTTCCTGACCTGCATACAGGTTTCTCAAGAGACAGGTCAGGTGGTCTGGTATTCCCATCTCTTTCAGAATTTTCCACAGTTTATTGTGATCCATGCAGTCAAAGGCTTTGGCATAATCAATAAAACAGAAATAGATGTTTTTCTGGAACTCTCTTGCTTTTTCGATGATCCAGCGGATATTGGCAATTTGATCTCTGGTTCCTCTGCCTTTTCTAAAACCAGCTTGAACATCTGGAAGTTCATGGTTCACGTATTGCTGAAGCCTGGCTTGGAGATTTTTGAGCATTACTTTACTAGCATGTGAGATGAGTGCAATTGTGCAGTAGTTTGAGCATTCTTTGGCATTGCCTTTCTTTGGGATTGGAATGAAAACTGACCTTTCCCAGTCCTGTGGCCACTGCTGAGTTTTCCAAATTTGCTGGCATATTGAGTGCAGCACTTTCACAACATCATCTTTCAGGATTTGAAAAGTAGATTTAGTAAGGTTTATTTGAAATACAAAAAATTATACATATTTAAGTGTATAAAATGATCAGTTTTGATACATATGCACATATGTGTATTTACACATGTGAAACCATCACTACAATTAAGGTAATGAATATATCTAACATGCTAAAAAGTTTCCTTGTGCCCTTTTGAAATCATTCTTGAAAAAAAGTAATTTAGGTTTTTGTAATGGTGGCTCAGCTAGTAAAGAATCCGCCTGCAATACGGGAGACCTGGGTTCTATCCCTGAGTTGGGAAGATCCCCTAGAGTAGGCAAAATGATATTTTTAACATTGTTCTGGTTATTTTAGGATCTCTGCATTTATATGTGAATTTTAAAACAGTTTGGTGATTTCTACAAAGAAATCTGCTGGAATTTTGATGGGCATTTCACTTAATCAATAGATCAATCAGGGTAGATAGACATCTTAACAATATTGAGTCTTCCAACTCATAAAGATGGTCTATCTCCTCATTTATGTGGATCTTCTTTAATTGCTCTCAGCAATATTTTATATTTTTTAGAGAACAAGTCTTTCATATCTTTTGTCAGATTTACTTCATCTACTGATGCTATTGTAAGTGGCATTTTTAATATCAACTTCCGGATATTCTTTGCTAGTATTGATATATAGAAATACAGTTAATTTTTATATTGATCTTGTATCCTGCAAACTTGCCAAACTCAATTATTAGCCCTAGTAGCTTTTCAGTACACTCCATCTTATTTACCACATAGACTATCATATCATCTGAATGTAAAGATAATTTTACTAAGTTTTTTTCCATGTAGATGTCTTTCATTTCTTTTTCTTGGCCTGAGTCCATTGGCCACATTTTCTGGTACAATGTTGTATAGAACTGGTGAGGGTGGACATCCTTGTCTTGTTAGTGATCTCAAGGGGGAAATCATTCAGTTTTCTTAATTAAGTATGATGTTAGCTGTAGATTTTTCATAGATGCCCTTTATTAGATTTGTCATAAATGCCTGTATGGTTTTAGCAGAGAAGAATTTTGCTTCTATTTCCAGTTTGCTGAAAGCACTTACCTGGAGTAGATGGTAGATTTAGTCAATTTTCTTTTCTTCATTTATTGAGATTATCACATGATTTTCCATTTTTACTTAGCACATTGAATTATATTGATTTTTTAATGTTGAACCAGCCTTGCATTCCTAGGAGAAACCCTACTAGACATAATGTATCACATTTTTTACATATTGTGTTTAATTTCTTAAAATTTTATTTATAATTTTTGCATCTGTGTTCATGCATGTGTGGGTGTGTGTTCAGTCACTCAGTTGTGTCTGACTCTTTGTTACCCTGTGGACCATAGCTGGCCAGGCTTCTCTGTCCAGAATCTTCCTGGGATTCTCCAGGCAAGAATACTGGAGTGGGGTGCCATTCCCTTCACCAGGGGATTTTCCCAACCCAGGGATCAAATCCAGATGTCCTACATTGGCAGGCACATTCTTTACCACTGCACCATGTATGAAGCCCACCTATGTTTATGAGGGATATTAATTTTAGTTTTATCATAATATCTTTATTTGGCGTTAAATATCAGGGCAATGGTGGTCTCACAGAATGATCTGGAATGTGTATTAGTCAAGGTCAAATGAGGACAGAGATATTTTTAAACAGGAAAGTTTAATATAAAGAATAATGAGCTAAAACAGGCAAGTGGAGTAATGAGGTACTAGCAAACAAGAAGTAAAAAAATGTCTAAAAAGGAATAGCAGTCCCTGTGTGTGTACGTGCTCAGTTGCTCAGTCGTATCCAAGTCTTTGTAACCTCATGGACTGTAGCCCACCAGGCTCCTCTGTCCATGGGATTTCCCAGGCAAGAATACTGGACTGGGTCGCCATTTCCTACTCCAGAGGATCTTCCTCACCCAGAGATCGAACCCATGTCTCCTGTATCTCTCCTGCATTGGCAGGTAGGTTTTTTTTTTTTTTTTTTTTTTTTTTTTTTTTTTAACACCGAGCCACCTGGGAAGCCTTAACAGTCCTTAGGAGCAACCAACAATCCCTAGGGCTGAAATAGAGCTCCCAAGGAAGAGTCACCCCTGCCCTGTGGCTGAAATCCAGATCTTGGTGAAGAAGGCATGGTTTTAGCTCACTGATGACAAACTAGTCTCTATGGTGCATGAGTGCCTGTGTGCTAAATCATCTCAGTCGTGCCTGACTCTTTGCGACACTATGAACTATAGCCCACCAGGCTCCTCTGTTCATGAGATTTCCCAGGCAAGAATACATCAGTGGGTTGCCATGCCCTCTTTCCCAGGAGATCTTCCTGGCTCAGGGATTGTAATTGTTAAAATGCTATAAAAGCTGGATGACATCAAAAGTCTCCTGTGAAAGCGGGTTCATTACCACCAGTGCCACCTAGGAAGCCTAGTCACTATGGTACACATAAGTAAAAGTTGATAGAAATCTACCTCCCAGGGAAAACCAATCACAGAGTCACATCTCCCTAGGGGTACTCCACTATAAAACTTCTGAGGGAGAACTGGGAGAATCTGCTGGCGACAGAGCGCTGGGAACACTGTACACTGCAGGAGCCAGGAATGAGAGAAGCCTGGCCTTCTTCAGGAGCTTGCTGCAGGAGAACCCCAACACCAGGCACTAGGGAAGCAGTGCACACTACAAGGGCCAGATGCTTGAAGTTGTTTCACAGCTCAGTGTTTCATTTTTTTTAACTCTTTTCTCTCCATTTCATTTTCAGTAATCTCTATTGCTATTTGTTCAAGTTCACCAATCTTTTCTTCTGAAATATTTATCTTCCATTAATCCCATCTAGTATATTTTTCATCTTACACATTCTGCTTTTCATTTAGAAGTTCAGTTTTGGTCTTTTTAAATGTCTTCCATGCCTTGATGACTTTTGAACATAGGGAATATAGGACTTTAAATTCTTGTCTATTAGGTCTATCATCTATGTCATGTCTGAGTCAGTTTTGATTGATTTTTCTCATTTTTGGTTGTCTGTTCTTGTTGCTTTGCTTGCCTGGTGATATTATTGGATATTATGAATTATGAATTTCACATTTCTAGGTGTTAAAAATATTTGTTTTTCCATAAATATTCTTGAGCTTCATTCTGGAACACAGTTAAGAAACTTGGAAACAAGTCTCCTGTAATTGTGTTATACTTTCATAATTTAAAAAATAAAAAAGGAAAAAAAAGAAAGCACTAGGAAAACAAAGATACTTGGAAACAGTTTGATCCTTCCAGGGTCTAGATTTTAAGTACGAGACAGATCAGTGTTTAATATAGGCCAATGTTAGTCTCCCAACTAAGACAAAACCCTTCAAAATACTCAAACCTTAAGCCTCATGAATTATGAGATTTTCTGCTTTGGCTAGTGAACCATAACCCCTGCCCTGGGTGAACACTGGAGATGCTTCCATTTTCCTCCTCCCACATGGTTCTTTCCTGGCGTGCACTGATTCATACCCAGCTGTAGACCTGAGTTGGACTGTCAACCATTCTCTGAAGTTATCTGTTTCTGTGCAGTGTTCTCCTCCTGAGTCCTGATCCCTGCAAACTCTACCTGCTCTGGCCTCCCTGAACCTCTAGCTCTGTCTCTTCAAATCAAGGACACTGCTGGGCTCTACCTGTGTTCTCACTGTCTGTGCGTGTCCTGTAAACTCTCTCCAGGCAGTGAACAGGGCAATCACTGTCCTTCATTGCTTGATATCCAATGTTTTGTAAACTGATGTCTGATAAGAGTTGCCATTTTTAGTTCCTTCAGGCAGGATTATAAAGTCAACCCCTGTTATTCTATCTTGGTCAGAAACACACATCCCAATATATCCTTTCTTAAAAATATCTGCATGGTAAAACCCAAGTCCTCAATCAACCAACGTTTAATAAACTAGATTACAGCATCATTAAGAACAAGATTGTGCTGAAATAAGACCCAGAATTAGATATTCACTCATGTATTTTTCCAGAGGTCCAGAAAGATGAACACCAGTATTAAAGGTGACACAGGTGTGGGAGGTGAGATGGTGGTTGCACTAGAAACCTCATGTACATCTCAAATCTTCTTGACTTGACTCATTCCACACAATCTTTGCCATTTCACAGCTGAAAACTGACAATGAGTTGTTGTAGGACTAACCTGTGGGCCTCTTCCTTCCTGTTCAAGGGCTTCCGTGATGCTACAGCAGGGAGTACCACCGGGAGCCTGCCCAGTACCCATACATGTGCAAACTGAAAGGAACTATGGAGAAATCCCTTCCCTGTCTTTCACTTGAGCAGATGGTTCTATGGCATCTTCCACAGTAGTTCTCAGGAGGTCCTGTAGAATTTCATGCCAACTGCCTATAGCAATGGCCAACTTAGAAATAGATTCTTACCTTGGCCTACTCTCACTTCCCATTTCACTCCCTGTGGCAGATTGAGCTATTGGTCTCAATTCTTCACTCATCTTTAGTAGTTTTGTATATATCCACATCCATGCTGGTACTCATGGTGGGCAGATTATACTTTTCCATACTATGGTTTTTCAACTTGGCCATCTGACTTGGTTTGGCCAGGGGATTCTGGTGAGCAGGACACAAGTAGAAGCTTGAAATATTCCCTCTTGGGCTTCAGCCATCCCCATGTGGAGAGGCATTTACCCGCTTCCCTTTCAACTCAGGTCCTAGAATGAGTCATATGAAGCAGAACTATCCCAACTAGCCCCAAACGATCCAAAGATACATGAGCAAGAAATAAATGCTGAAGGCCATTGGAGCTCTGTAGTTGTTAAAATGCTATAAAAGCTGGATGACATCAAAAGTGGTATCTACAAGTAGGGGGCTGCTGGGACACAGCCTAAAATATGTGGTGTTGATTTTAAGATGGATAGAAGGCAACAAAGATACTGCCTTAGGACCCATCTCTGGTGATAATGGTGCAAGGATATCTTAGTGATCACAGCCTGACAAGATCAAGGCAAAACCTTACACCCTCAGGGATGAAGTTCTGGGTCAGTCTAACAGATAAGCAACTTTGACCAGCCAAACTACTCATCAGAAGTACAGGAAGTATAGAATGGGGGGTGAAGGAGTGAAGACTGTAACTGTTTCACTTGTTTTAAGTCTCTGCAGATATTGTAAATGGTGAATGGACAAGACTGAACACCTCTTATGTATTGCTTCAAATCCTTCTGGCCTTAACTCATTCCAGACCTTGCTACAGCAACTAGTTCTGGGCTAAGACCAAGTTTGTGAGCAAGTAACTTGATAGCACCTCACCTTGGCCTATGGCATGTACTGTCCTTCTGACTTCTTACCTCAGGGCTTCCCCGATGTCATCATATGAAAATTTAGTGGTTACTCACTTGATACTCATATGCAAATGACCCAGAAGTTCAGGGGAGTTACTGCCACAGAGACCACACTAAACCAGTTGGGGACAGATCTCGCTTTGAAGGTCCTGTGGGACTGAACCATCAGATGTTAGTAGCAACAGGTAAGTTAACCCTATAGAAGCTTTCCCTCCTTCACTGCTTAGTGCCCCACCCCTTACTCCTGCTCCCAAGATCACATTCCAAGTAAGCTGTCTACACACCTGATGCAAATAGACGACTCATTGGAAAAGACTCTGATGCTGGGAAAAATTGAGGGCAAGAGGATGAGATGGTTGGATGACATCACTAACTCAAAGGACATGAGATTGAGGGACCTCTGGGAAATTGTGATGGACAGAGAAGCCTGGCATGCTGCAGTTCATGGGGTCACAAAGAATCAGACACAACCATAACACAGACTCAACAACAACCATAACTGAGAGACTCAACAACAACCATAACACAGACTTTATCTGAGATTCTGCTTTGAAGAGAACCCAGATCAAGACGTTTTCACAACTGAAGAATGAACGCATAGTGCCAGTGACTGAACTACCAAAGCCTCTGAGAAGAAGTATGTATATTCACTCATTCATTTAGTCACTCAACAAAAAGGCTACTATGTCTCTGACACAGTTGTAAATAGATTGCTCTTATCAAACTTACATTCTAGTAACAGAAGGTCAACAATAAACATATATATTATGCCAAGTAGTGTTAAATGCCAAGAAGAAAAATAAAACAAAGTAGTAAGAGACAGAGAAAGATGGGAGATTGATTTTTTCAAGTATGGTTGTCAGGTCCTCTTTAATAAGGTCACATTTGAGCAGAGAAGTGAAAAAACTGGTCATGAATCTGTATAGGTGAAACACATTCTAAGAAGACAGACTGGTAAGTGAAAAGGCTCTGAGGTAGAGACATGTATGACAAAGAAAGAAAGAAAACAGAAAGAAAGCTAGTGAGACTGGCTGAGAAGACTCAGCAAAGAGGAGAGTGAAAGGAGGTAAGTGAGAAAGATGGTGCAGGGCCATATTGCATAGGACCTTAGAGAGTTTTAGGGGAAGGTTTGGAGTACAAGGATGCTGTGTAGAAGGGAGAAATAGGAGGAAGCTGTCAGAAGGCCATGGCAATAACGTACATAAATGAGGATGGAAAACTGTTCTGTGGCATCAGTGGCAGAGCTGGTAGGAGGTAGTTGAATTCTGGAAACATTTGAAATATGGAACAATCTGAATTTCTTAGTGGGTTGGATGTCGGTTTTGAAAGGAGGAAATCAGTCATGAACCTTCTCTAATTTTTGGCTAGAAGAACTTGAAAAGTAGAGTTGTCTTTCAGTGAGACGGGTAATTTCATTCTATAAGCTCAGACAGGCAACAGGCAAGGGACAGATGGCATTCTTCTCAGCCTGTGCACTCCTTCAGCTATTGTCTTTCTCTTCCCTCACCTATCCTAACAAGGCCTGCCCTCAGAGGAAACTATCTTACCAGAACCTAACTGACTTGGGGGAAGGGAACTACCCAATGCAGACTCACTAAAAGCCCGAGAGTCATAGGATTATAGATGCTTTCTCTCACCCACATCTTTCACCACATCAATAGGGCTTCTTTATCATAGTAGGAGATTAAAGCTATAAGTAATCCAAGATCCAGACTCTGTTTAAGATATCTCTAGTGATACCCAAGGAAAACAGAGAAGACAAAACCAAGGATATTAGGGGAAATTTTAATCTCTGCCTCCACAGCTACAACTAACAATAAACACACCCTCACCACTAGCCGGATTATGTCTGGCTTTCAACAGAAAATTATAAGACATGCTAAAAGACCAAAAAAAAAAAAAAAAAAAAAAACAGCTGGACGAGCCTAAGCAAGCATCAGAAAGCAGATTTAGATATGGCAGAGATGCTGGAATTATCAGACCAGGAACTTAAAATAACCTTGATGAAAGGTTATAACAGAAAAAGTGAACAACATGCAAGATGAAATGAATATTATAAGCAGGGTTCTTTCTATAAGAAAGAACCAAAAGGAAATGCTAAGCAAAAGTCCTGTAACAGAAATGAAGACTGCCTTTGATGGGCTCATCAACAGACTCAACAGGGCTAAGGAAATGTAAATCAGATCATGTGCTTCTCAGTTTGAAATTATTCAATGGTTTTCCTCACTAAGAATAAAAGTGGAAGGCTTACAGTGGCCTGTAAGGCATACAGGATTTTTCCCCACTCCACACCTTATATCTCCGCCTCATCCCCTATTGTTCTGCTCCTCACCTATTCACTCCACTTCAGTGTCCTTCTTGCTATTTCTCAAACATGCCAGGAATAGCTCAACACTGAATGTTACTACCTCTGCCTGGAATGTTCATCCCCCTGATATCTGTACAGTCATCCCTTCTCCTCATTTTAATATGCTACACAATGTGCTCACTAATTTTGTTTAGCACTTATTGTCTTTCTCTTTCACAAATCCCCTCCTATACCCACCCTGCTCTAGTATATAAATTCCACCAGAGGATGGATTTGTATTTATCTGTTTTGTTCTTTGATGCATTCCAACAACCTAAAATAATGTGTGGCAAGTAGTAGAGGCATAATACAAACATTTAAATAAAAGAGTAATGTATCTGAGCAACTAAAGATATCAAGCAAATATTAATAGAACAAAGGAGAGAAAGAGAGCAATACAGCAACAGCAGAAGACATCAATACCCCATTTCCAAGAATGGATAGATCATCCAGACCCAAAATCAATAAGAAATCAGTAGACATAAACAACACTGTAGATAAAATAGACCTAAAAGGCATATACAGAACGTTCCATCCAATAGCAATGGAATATATATTCTTTTCAAGTGTACATGGGACATTCTCCAGGATAGATCATATGTTAGCCCCTAAAACAAATCTTAACAAATTTAAGAAGATAGAGATCATGCCAAGTATGTTTTATCAGCACAACTGTATGAAAGTAGAAATCAATAACAGGAGGGAAACTGGAAAATTCACAAGCATATGGAATTAAACAAACATTCCTGAACAACCAATAGGTGAGAGAAAAAATCAGAAGTCAAAAAGGAAATTAAAAATATCTGGAGACAAGTGAAAATGAACATAGAACTTACCAAAACTTATGATATGAAGCAAAAGCAGTTCTAAGATGGAAGTTTATAGCAATAAACACCTATATTAAGAAAAGAAGAAACATCTTGAATAAATACCCTATTTTCACATCTCAAGAAACTAGAAGAAGAACAACAAACTAAACATATATTTAGCACAAGGAAGGAAATAAGAATGATCAGAGAAGAAACAAAATAGAGATGAGAAAAACAGTAAAGCAGATTAATGGAAATAAGACACAGTGTTCTGAAAAGATAAACAAAATTGACAAACTTTGGGCTAGACTGAGAAAAAGAGCGAGAGATCCAAATAAATAAAAGTACAAGCATACTGCAGAGATATTGCAGATTTGGTTCTAGACCACTGCAAAGCAGATATTTATGTATACCTATGGCTGATTCATGTTGAGGTCTGACAGAAAACAATAAAATCCTGTAAAGCAATTATTCTTTGATTAAAAAATGAACAAATTTTTAAAAAGCATGTTTACACTACAGTCTATTAACTGTGCAATAGCATTACGCATATAAAAGTTATGTTTACACTATAGTATATTAACTCTGCAATAACAGTATATCTTAAAAAGCAATGTATATACCTTAATTTAAGAAAACACTATATAGTTAAAAAATGATAATCATCATCTGAGCCTTCAGCAAGTTATAATCTTTTTGCTAGTGGAGGGTCTTACCTCGATGTTGATGGCTGTTGATTGATCAGGTTGGTAGTTGCTGAGGTGGTGGGGACTGTGGCAATTTTTTAAAGGAAGACAACAATGAAGTTTGCCACATCGATTAACTCTTCTTTTCACTTGAATATTTAGAGGCCACTCTAGGGCCATTAATTGGTCTGATTTCAATATTCTCTCAGGGAATAGGGAGTCCGAGGAGAGGGAGAAAGATGGAGGAACAGCCAGCCAGTGAGGCAGTCAGAACTCACACATTTATTAAGCTCATCATCTTACATGAACATGGTTTGTGATACCTAAAACAATTATAACAGTCACATCAAAGATCACTGATCACAGATCACCATAACAAATATAATGTTAACTAAACAGTCTGAAATCTTGTGGGAATTACCAAAATGTGACACAGGGACACAAAGTGAGCAATTGTTAATGGAAAAATGGCAAAAGAAGACTTGCTTGATGCAGATTTGCCACAAACCTTCAATCTGTATAAAACAAAACAAAACCAGTACCTATGCAGTGAAATGAAATGAAGAATGCCTGTATAAATAAAGAGAAGACATTACAACTGACATCAAAGAAATACAAAAGGTCACAGAGACTACCATGAATATTTCTATAATAACAAGCTGGATAACCTAGAACAAATGGATAAGTTCCTAGAAACATACAACCTACCTTCTTCTGAATTATGAAGAAACAGAAAATCTGAACAGACCAATAATACTAAGAGACTGAACCAGTATCAAAAAATTCCCAACAAATAAAAGCTCAGGACCTGATAGCATCACTGGTAAATTTTACCAAACATTTAAAGAAGAGTTAATGCCAATGCTTCTCAAACTCTCTCAAAAATTGAAGAGGATGGAACACTACCAAACTCATTTTACAGGAGAAGTATCACTCACTTACCAAATTATAAGAAAAGAAAACTACAGACTAGTATCCCTGATGAACACAGATGCAAAACCCGTCAGCAATATACTAGCAAACTAATCCAAGAGCACATTAAAAGAATCATAACCCATGACCAAATGAGATTTAACTGAAGGATGCAAGAGTGGTTCAACATACATAAATGATGTGATACAACACATTAATAAAATGAACGATAAAAATTATACCATCATCTCAACAGATCCCAGAAAAACATCTGACAAAACTCAATGCTCTTTCATGAGAAAAACTCTCAACAAACTAAGTACACAAGGAATTTACCTCAAGAAATAAATACCATACACGACAAACTCATAATTTCTAATATCATACTTAGCAGTGAAAAACTAGAAACATTTCCTCTGAGATGGGGAATAAGACAAGGATGTCAACTCTTACCACTTCTATTCAGCATAGTACTGGATATCCTAGCCAGAGCAATTAGGCAGGAAGAAGAAATAAAAGGCATCCAAGTTGGAAAGGAAGATGTGAAATTATCCCTTTTTGCAGATGACATAATCTTACATAGAGAAAACCCTAAAGATTCTACCAAAAAAACTGTTGAAATAAATAAATTCAGTGAAATTGCAGGATGCAAGATCAATGCACAATATTTGTTTGCACTAACAGTGTACTAACTGAAAAAGAAATTAAGAAAATAATACCATTTACAGTAGCATCAAACAAAATATTGAAAATAAAGTTAACCTTAACCAAAAAGGTTGAATCTGTACACTTAAAACTATAAAACATTAAGGAAAGATATTTGGGAAGACACAAATAAAGGAAAAGATATCCTATGTTCATGAGTTAGAAGAATTAATATTGTTAATGTGTTTATATAAACTAAAGGTATCTATAGATTCAATGAAACCCCTATCAAAATCCCAATGCATTTTTCATGGAAATAGACAAACATCCTAAAATTCACATGGAACCACAAAGGACTACAAGTAGCAAAAGTAATCACAAGCAAAAAAATTAAAGTTGGAGGCATCACATCACCTGATTTCAAAGTACACTATAAAGCTAAAGTAATCAAAACAGCATGGCACTAGCATCAAAATAGATATATAAAGCAAGGGAATAGAATTAAGTTCAAGAATTAAAAAAAAAAAAAAAAAGACAGGCCAAAAAAATCTGGGTAGACTTTTCTCAAAAGAAAATATACAAATGGTCAAAAGATATATGGAAAGATGTTCAACCTCACTAATCACCAAGGAAATGCAAATCAAAACAACAATGAGATACTATTTTAACCCAGTTATAATGACTATTATCAAAAAGACAAAAGATGACAAGTGTTGGTGAAGATGTGCAGGAAAGGGAACCCTGTACAAATGTTGGTGGGAATGTATGGAAAGTATGGTGATTTCTCAAAAAGCTAAAAATAGGGTTACCAATCTCAATTCTAGGTATTTATCTGGAATAAATGAAATCAGAATCCAGAAGAAATATCTGCATTCTTATGTTCATTGCAGCATTATTCATAATAGTAAGATGGAAACATCTGAATGTCGATGGAAGGATAAAAAAGATGTGGTATATGTATACATGGGAATACTGTACAGCCAAGAGAAAAAGGGAAATCCTACCATTTGCAACAAAATGGATGAACCTATAGAGCATTACTGAAGTGAAATAAGCATGAGAAAGACAAGTACTGTATAATGTCATTTATGTATGTAATCTAAAAAAAAAAAAAAAAAAAAGGAAAAAAGTTGAACTCATAGAAGCAGAGAGTAGAGTTGCAGTTTTATAAATGAATATGTCTAGAGAATTATATGCACGATGACCACAGTTAAATTAATGCTCTATTGAACACTGGAAATATCCTAACAGAACAGATTTCAGATGCACTTATCACTAAACAAAGACAATTATGTGAGAAGATATGTAAATTAGGTTGACTGTAGCAACCCTTTCACTATGCATATGTGATGGTCACATCATGCCACGCACCTTAAATATACACAACTTTTATATAAAGAAGAGAATAATGTGAAGGTCAAAGTGGAAACCGTATAGACATAGCATAATAAAACAGAGAGGGTAAATTTCAAGGAAACAAAGTTAGTTCTTTCTCCTGCTTTGCAAAACCAGTAAGGGCTCAGGGCAACAAGCAAATGATAAGCTAGATTTTAAAAAAGGAATATATCCACTGAATTAATCAAGTCCCAAAAAGCAAAGAAAGGTGGATCACAGAAGGGTGAGAAAAAGCACTAGTGCAGAAGTCAACAGAAAGAAAATTGGAAAAAACCATTTTGAGGAATTTGAGTACAAGGATTCCCCCTAACACACACACCTTATCCATAGGCATTCCTTGCCATAGGCACTGACTTGGCCCAGGATCAGAAACTTGGCCTCATGGAAATAGTAAAGGAAGAAGGTAGTTGGTTTTATGCACCAACAGCTCAACTGGTCATTTTAAAATAAACTGTTAATATAATATAGACCTGAGGGAATAGACGTCACCTCCCCCCTTTATCTAATATTTGCAGACTGTTGGGCGAGACATTACGATCTGCCATCTCAATACATTCTATGAGGTTGACTGCATGAGTCAGTTGGGAAGACCTATCCTACCTCTGGTGTTAAGCAGAACTTCAGTGCTGTCTATACTGTCTGAGGTTTAGTGCTGCTGAGAAAAGATCAATATAGAAATAGCTCTGACCACATTGAACAAACATAAACTCCCAAAGCAATTTGTTCTAACTCCACAATGGAGGTTACATAGAACACTTTCATGTCATATTTTCACTACCAAATTCAAACAAGAAATTATGTATAAATCAACTCCAGGGGACTTCCTTGGCAGTCCAGTGGTTAAGACTCCACACTTCTAGTGCAAGGGGTGTAGATTCAGTCCCTGGTTGGGGAATTAAGATCCCACATACTGTACTGTGCAGCCAAAATGAAATAAAATAAAATAAATAATGAAACAGATAAATCAAGTCTATTATAGACCTGAGGTCTAGAGATCTCATAGGATAGAGAGAAGGGTAACACTTTTGCAAAATGATTGCACTTCTGATTTTTAATGTATAGAAGTCATTCTCTGATTTAAAAAGAACATTGCCATTTAGAGAGCAAAAGAGTGTTTTTCTTAATAAGAAATAAAGCAGGAAATATACTGTAGCAGAACAATCTCTGGGCTGGGAATTAGAAGATCTCTCTTCAAATCCTCAATTTACACTTATACACTGTGTCACTGGGGAAGTTGCTCAGCCTACTTGAATCTCATTTCCCTCCTTATAGGATAAAGATGATTATACCTGACTTGTATATTTCATATTGCAATTATATTCATATTATAATCAACTGAGATTATATGAACATGTTTGGGAAAATGTAAATTATACTTGATATTTTTGTATGTTTGCAATATATTCTACACCCAATATTACATTTAATTATCAAACCACCATACATATATAAGTTATTATTTTATATAGTCTTTAACATTATGAATAGAAGTCATGACATGATTCAATAGATCACATGTGACTGGCACATAAATGCCCCAGCATATGGAAAACAGTCATTTAAGCTAAATTTAACGAAAATCATATTTTAAGGCATCATTTTTTCCCTTTCAAAGAAGACATCCAAAGTGGCCTTCAAAAATGCACTAAGCAAGGAATAAATAGAGGTAGGACAGTCATAAAATTGCTTCAGATTTGCACTTCATGGAACTTTAATGTCACAGAGTGCAGTCATAAGTGGTGAATATATTTTCTCTACCTATATACACTGTTGTAAAGACACAGTGAAATATATCTTTATCTTGTTTGATAGCACTTGGTAAATATTGTTCACCTAACAGATACTATAAATCACTCATGGCCACATAGGAAAAAGAAAGTCAGCCTTTATAACTATGAAGTAATCAAACAGCTATATTTAAAAACTTGGAGGTCATAGTCATAAAGTGTGATTTAACTGAGGATTTTATGGTATACTCATGAACAAGTAAATCAGATTCTGCAGTGTTTATCTCTGATAACTTCTGGTTCCATAACCCATTGCCCAGAAATGGGCTGCTATAATTAACCTCTAATACAGAGATATGATAGGCAACCCATAGATAATAAAAATGATAACAGATTCCCCATCTTTTGGTGTCAGTGAGGGTACACTTTTGAACTCTTTCCTTGATCAAATATCAAATCTTGAAGGGAGAAAAGGGGAACAATATTTGAAATATTGTGGATCTTTTCAAAATTCTTATTTACATATGGAAAGTTATTTTTCTGAAAAAAACTGTCAAAAGTTATTCATGGAGCTTAAGTATAAACAGATCTTAATATACTTAGGGTTCCACTATTAAATAAAAACACTTACATTATCTAAGGAATATCCTAAAATAATTGTTGGCAGACTTTTTCCATAAAGTCCACTTAAGAATATTCTAGGCTTTGGGGAAGCCATTCAATCTTTGTCACAACTACTCAACAGCCACAGACAATACTTAAATGACCAAGCATGGCCAGGTTCCAACAGAACTTCATTTACGGGCACTGAAATTTGAATTTGCTTTTGAATTTGGCTTTTCATGTACTATGAAATATTCTTTTTTATTTTTACCTACCGTTGAAATGTAACAAGCATTCTAAGCTCTGGTGCTCTATAAAGACAGGAAGCATGCAGGATTTGGCCTGAGAGCTACTGGTTGCTAACTCCTAGTCTAAGATATCACAGAGTGTTACTCCAATGGACAGAGATATTTTTCTTGAAGCCTGTGGGTTTTCTACATTTATTTAATTTTGGGGAGAGAAAGAAAACCTATGTCCTGCTTCTGTTATAAGCACTGATGTTGTAGCCACGCGTTCCGGGAAACAAACTCACTCAGAAGGACAATGCAGATAGTGGAGTGCAGTTTATTACACCGGCGGCCCCAAGGCAGAGTCTCCTCTTAGTCAAGGACCCCGACCAACTTTTGTGAAAACCTTATATACCTCAAGTGTACTGCTCAAGCCCACATCCCCAAATTCCTTAAACCTAGCCTGGAAAGTGTTAAAGGGAGACACAATCAGGTTACAGCCATGATTCATAATCAGAAGGGTCAGTTGGTTATACATTGTAGCCTACACCAATGGGTGCCTAAAGATTACAAAGGTGATTGACTACATAGGGGATTATTACATTCTTTTTGGCGACGGGAAACCTTGGCATGGAATCTGGTGTTTATCAGTCCAGGAGGCCAGCTCGGCCGTAGGTATGTTATCCCCATGGCTACCAGATACATAGTCCAAAGCTCACTGAAAGTGTAAGATGGAATTTCCTTCTTTTTCAAGATGGAGTGAGCTCAGCCTGTTCCTTTCCTCCCTCACTGATGATGAAATCACCAAATCAACATGGAAGCTGACTTAATCTATGTGGGGAAAGCAAGAATAAACTACAGTTTACAGAACAATCGCATCACCCCCAAAACCTCTCCATGCTATCCATTTATGGGATTATATACTCTCCACCCCAATACACATACCACTGTTCTATTCTCTATCACTATAGGGTTGTCTTTTTGAGAATGTCATAGAAATAGAATCACAGGGTATGTAACCTTTTGAGAATGACTTTTTTCACCAATCAAAATGCCTTTGAAATTCATCCAAGTTTTGTGTGCATCAATTGTTTCTTCCTTTTTATTGCAGAGATGTTTAGTGTTCCATTATATGAAGGCACTATAGTTTGTTTACCCATTCGCCCATTGAAGGACATTTCCAGTTATGAGTGATTATAAACAGGGCTTCTATAAATATTCATGTATAGGAGTTTATATGTGAACAAAAGTTTTCAGTTCACTTGGAAAATTATCTAAAAATAGGATTGCTGGATCAAATGATAAGTGTATGTTTAACTTTACAAGGAACATGGCTGTACCATTTTGTATTCTATTTACTTTACATTCTCACCAGCACTTGGTATTATCAGGGTTTTTTGTTTTTTAAATTTTAGTCACTGTAACAGGTATGTGATGATTTTAATTTGCATTTCTCCAACTGCTAATGACATTGGGTATCTTTTCATATGTTTATCATCCATGTTTTCTCTATAAGTGATGTGTCTGTTTAAGTCTCAAACCAACTTTTAAACTGGTTTATTTACTTAATGTTGAGCTTTGAGAGTTTTTTATATGCTCTTGATACAAGTTTGTTGCATATGTGATTTGCAAGTATCTCCTCCCAGTCTCTAGCCTGTCTTTTTATTCTCTTAAAGTTTTTGGTTTTGGTAAATTGTAACTTACAGGTTTTTTCCATTTGGTATCATATCTAAGAACTCTTTGTCTAATTCTAGGTCAAAAAGATTTCTAATGTTTTCTTCTAAAGATCATACAGTTTTGTATTTTACATTTTTTTTTTTTAGGCTACATTGTGCAGAATCTTAGTTCCCTTGACCAGGGATTGAACCCAAGCCTCCTACAGTGGAAGTCCTAACCAATGGACTGCCAGGGAAGTCCCTACATTTTATTTTTAGATGTTTGATCCATTTTGTGTTAATTTTTGAATGAGAGATTTAGATCAAAGCTCTTTTTTATACATACAGAGGTCCAACACCAAGAGACTATGCCTTCTCTGTTGTTTTGCTTGGCACCTCTGTCAAAAACAAATTAGCCATATTTATATATGTGTCTATTTCTAGACTCTGTTTTGTTCCACTGACCTAGTCCTTCATAAACACCATGCTATATTTATGTTGCAGCTTTAGAGTAAGTCTTAAAATTAGGTAGTATGATTTTTCCAACCACAGTTCTCTGAGACCTTGCTTCTTCCCCTATTTTTAATACTATTTATCTCTGCTGTTCTGATTGGGTAATGTTATCTATCTTCAAGTTCACTGATTTCTCTCTTATCTCCATTCTGCTATTATGCCAACAGGTAAGTTTTTGATTTTGGTTACTGTACTTCTCGATTCTAAAATTTTCATTTGAGGCTTCCCTGGTGGTCCAGTGGCTAAGACTCCTCACTCTGAATGCAGGGGGCCCAGGTTCGATTCCTGGTCAGGGAACTAGATCCCAAGTGCCACAACTCACATGTGTGGCTTAGCTGTGATCCCTGGAGTTCATACACATTTTTATGGAGTCCCTTTCCCAAGCTCCTTCCTCTCTTAGATCTCTTCAGTTCTCTTTGGTTCACTGAAGCTCCCCTTTTGGATCTGATTTTTAGGAAATGGGGGCTTTTTTTTTTTTAACACTGCTCTACACTTCTTGAGACTGTGTCACATCAGGGCCAAGATGTAAAAAGACAGGGTAAGAAAGAAAATCAGTATTTGTCCCGTGCTCTTGAGGTCACAGGAAGGAACTTACCCTCTCTCAGAGCCAGGAAAAGACAATTGAAAAGTCCACTCTTGGAACCCTCCTGCACTCAGACTCCTGCATCTCTTGCCTCAACTGATTCTGGTCTTGCCCCATAGAAACCGGAACTGGGAGTATAACAGAGTTCAGTGAATGCCATGAATCCTTACGGTGAATAATCAAAATGGAAGATGGTTTTGAGAACTCCCTAAATTTGAAATGGGTGCCAGAAGGGAGGATGGTTTGTAGACTGTACCTCAGCGTAACATTATCTGCCCCCTAACTAGATCCATTAAAATTGGGGTCAGTCAGAGATGCGGTTGTCTTTGAACATAGTTTATAAAACTATCCAGGCATCCTCAAGACTCAGGCTTCATCCCAGAACTAGAGAAAGAGGGTGTCAATGGAAATCCTTCCCAGGGAATCCTGGTAGGCTCCTGGAAGTAAAACCACGGCCACTGGGATTCTTCATATTTTCTAAATAAGTAACAAAACAGAAGATAGCAGGGAGTTGGACAGAGTTTATAAGTTGATTGCTTTATCACTGTCCTGCTCAAAAGCCTTCCCTGGCCTGCCATTATCTAAGTAATAAATCATTTCACATTCTCTATTCTCTGCAATCTAACTCCAAACCAGTTTTACATCCTGCTGCTTACTTCCACCCTGTCCCAGAGAGTCCTACCCTACTCTTCTGATTTAATGGTTTATGGTGGGGTTCTGGTATTAAGTTAACTTGAAAGTTTCCTAAACAATTCTACTAGGAATCCAGGAGAGATCAGCTCTAATGCTTAATTTTATAGCCAAATAAGATCACTGTTTATTATATTATATAAAATCTAGTATAACGCCACATTTTCTACCTCTGGAAATCCATACATTCTTGAAGGTCCAGCTCAAAAGACAAATTCTCCAGGTAGCTGTCCCTGATCACACTAGACCAAAATTAAGGTAAATTTCTCCAGGTTCCCAGAGCATTTTATTTGCATGACTTCACAGTACTTTTCACAGTCTGCAATGTATATACCTGAGAAGCTGCAATGTAAGACAAGTATAGACCTAATTATCAGCTCTGTGAATTGCCCTGTGATTTTAGCAGTCAATTTTCAGTTCTCAAAGCTTTGAATGCTTCATCTATAAAATATGAAAAAAACAAATGGTTATCTTATACTGTTATTATAAGGTTTAAATAAGACACTTCTGTTATCCCCAGCCTTCTTCATGTCATAGTACATAGGAAATATAACTAAGCAGTTTTTGGTGAAGGATGTCTTGGCAAGAGCTAACAGGCTGTGAGTTCCACCTATTCCAGGCCTTTCCCAACAGCTCCAAGAGGCAACAAGATCAATATCTAGACATACCTATAATCCACTCAAGAAATACTGATTGGCTGCCCAGTGAAATCACATGGAGAACATTTAAAACAAACGAATGGATATTATCCTCAGATTTATGATTTAATTTGTCTGGGCACAGACTAGGGCATTAAGAGTTTTTAAAGCTCCCCAAGGGATTCTCATATGCATCCAAGATTAAGGACCACCATTCATAAAAATATGGATCAGAAACATCATTAAGTAAAACTCCTAGGTTATAAACTTCTTGAGAGTGAAGAAGGCACACTGTTCATTTCTATAGAACATTACCCAATCCCCAATCCTCACTAACATTACCCCTTCAATAAAATAGATGTTCAATAAATATTTTTGGAATTCAATTTAATTCAACAGAGAAATACAATTGAAAAGTTCAATGTGCATTGTGGAGATCACTGGAGAAATCATTTCCAAAATGCAGCAGACATTATCTAGCGGATTCAGGACCCCTGCAACTCCAACTCCCATGCTCCACCTACCTCTTGTGTGCGTGGTGTCAGCTCCCAGGCTTAGTAAAACAGGCCCATGTCCCCATATCATCAAAATGTCACTACTGTTTCTCAATCTAACTATAGAAAGTAAAATAATAAAGTGATGTTAAAGAAAGGAAATGTTACATATAGCCAGGAATGTTTTCAGGTATTGTTCTTTAAGTGCAAGAAAGCTGAGCATTTCTAAGTCTTTAAAATTCATGCTTCTCAACTCATGTTCTTGGGTATAATAGTAAAAAGGATTATCTATTTTGGAATTTGCTTCCAGTGTTTGAGAACCTTGAAAGAGAGGGAAGAGACTTGTCACTGATTCCGGTTCTGATTTCTAAAATTACTTAATGTAAATAGTTCATCTTTATTAACTCATCAGAAATGCTAAAACTCATAATTAATTTCACTTATATTCAAAAGATCCTAGATATAAGTCTATAGAATATTTTCATGTAAGATAATAAACCATTAGCCAAGAAGATCAGAGAGGTCAGTCTAATCAAAGCTATGGTTTTTCCAGTAGTTATGTATGGATGTGAGAGTTGGACTACAAAGAAAGCTGAGTGCTGAAGCATTGATGCTTTTGAACTATGGTGTTGGAGAAGACTCTTGAGAGTCCCTTGGACTGCAAGGAGATCAAAACAGTTAGTTTTAAAGGAAATCAGTCCTGAATATTCATTGGAAGGACTGATGCCGAAGCGGATGCTCCAATACTTTGGCCACTGATGCAAAGAACAGACTCATTGGAAAAGACCCTGATGCTGGGAAAGACTGAAGGCAGGAGGAGAATGAAGGCAGGAGGAGAAGGGGACGACAGAGGATGAGATGGTTGGATGGCATCACTGACTCGATGGACATGAGTTTGAGTAAGTTCTGGGAGTTGGTGATGGACAGGGAAGCCTGGCAAGCTGCAGTCCATGGGGTTGCAAAGAGTCGGACATGACTGAGTGACCAAACTGAACTGAACTGATCACAAATGAAGCATTCCATCTCTGTCTAAAAGTTTGAAATGCATCAGGATAAGCCATGTAAACAATGTAAAATATGTAAATGAGGACCCCTACCCCATACACACACATACACACAAACCTCAGTTGTTATTCGTGCCATGCAGAGGAACTAGAGATCAAAAGGTCAACATCTGCTGGATCATAGAAAAAGCAAGAGAATTCCAGAAAAATATCTACTTCTGCTTCATTGACTATGCTAAAGCCTTTGACTCTGTGAATCACAACAAACTGTGAAAAATTCTTCAAAAGATGGGAATACCAGACTACCTTACCTGCTTCCTGAGAAACCTGTATGCAGGTATGAAACAACAACAACGACAGGAAACCTGTACGCAGGTCAATTCTAACAACAGTTAGAACTGGATATGGAACAACGGGACTGCTTCCAAATTGGGAAAGGAGTATAACAAGGCTGTATATTGTCACCCTGCTTATTTAACTCATATGCAGAGTACATCATGCAAAATGCCAAACTGGATGAAGCACAAGCTGGAATCAAGATTGTCAGGAGAAATATCAATAACCTCAGATGTGCAGATGACACCACCCTTTTGGCAGAAAGCGAAGAGGAACTAAAAAGCCTCTTGATGAAAGTAAAAGAGGAGAGTGAAAAAGCTAGCTTAAAATTCAACATTCAAAAAACTAAAATCATGGCATCTGGTCTCATCACTTCATGGCAAATAGATGGGGAATAAATGGAAACAGTGACAGACTTTGTTTTCTTGAGCTCCAAAATCATTTTGGACAGTGACTGTAGCTATGAAATTAAAAGACACTTGTTCCTTGGAAGAAAAGCTGTGACAAACCTAGACAGTGTATTAAAAAGCAGAGACATTACTTTGCTGACAAAGGTCCATCTAGTCAAAGTTGTGTTTTTTCTGGTAGCCATGTATGGATGTGAGAGTTACCATAAAGACGGCTGAGCACCAAAGAATTGATGCTTTTGAACTGTGGTGTTGGAGAAGACTCTTGAGAGTCCCTTAGACAGCAAGGAGATCAAACCAGTCCATCCTAAAGGAAATCAGTCCTGAATATTCATTGGAAGGACTGATGCTGAAGCTGAAGCTCCAATACTTTCTTTGGCCACCTGATGCAAAGAGCAAACTCATTGGAAGAGACCTTGATGCTGGGAAAGATTGAGGACAGGAGGAGAAGGGGGTGACAGAGGATGAGATGGTCAGATGGCATTACCAACTCAATGGACATGAGTTTGAGTAAACTCTGGGAGATAGTGAAGAACAGGGAAGCCTGGCGTGCTGCAGTCCATTGAGTCAAAAAGAGTCGGATACGGCTGGGTGACTGAACAAGTTTGGTAGGTGAAATACTTGGGTTTAAATTTAACTCTTATGCCATGTGATATTGGACATACTATCGAAATAGTTTTCTGGGCCTCACATTCCAAATCTGTATAACGAGAGGGCCATGACATTACTCTTGCCCTTTAAGTCCTGATTATGACTTTATAAAATTTCTAAAGTAAATGAAAGGACACCTAAAATTTGGCTAGTGCTTGCGTTTGGAAGTTAATCATGCAATTGCAAAAAAGAAAAACGTACCTAAGCTAGCTTAACAGAAAAGCAACTGTTTTGGAAAGTATAAGTAATACTCAAATGCAAGCATTTATAACAGGGCCTGACAAGGCACTAGGTCCAAGAAGTGGGCATTCCAGAGCCAACATGTGTGCATGCTGTGTGCTCAGTCACTTAAGTCCTGTCTGATTCTTGGTGACCCCCATGGACTGTAGCCCACCAGGCTCCTCTGGCCACGGGATTTCCCAGGCAAAAATACTGGAGTGGGTTGCCATTTCCTCCTCCAGAGGATCTTACCAACCCAGGGAATCAAAGCGTGTCTCCTGTGTCTCCTGCATTGGCAGGTGTATTTTTTTTTTTACCACCGGGACACCTGGGAAGCCCATATGACTTTCATAAAATTATAGCCCACACAGATTCTTGTTGCTCTTACTTTTCTCTGAGTGTTGCTTTTGTTTGTCCTTTCTCTTTGGTTTTCTTTGCATTAGTGAAAAATGGCCTCAATGGTAAAAAAAAAAAGAAAGAAAGAAATAGCCAACACATCCTTGGCTGACCAATGTCCTCTCATCTTCAGAGCTGAAGACCAAATAATAGTCTCCGTGTCCCAATTACAAATGACCAGAAAAGAGAGTCTGACTGGTCTAGCTTAGATCAGCCACCCAACCATGTCACCTTGGGAGGGAAAGGATCCCATAGCTCTGACTGGGAGGTTGAGGCCCATCCCCACCCCAAGGGTTGTGAATTATAGACACTCTTACAGAAAGTACTGAGGTATCTATTCAGACTCTGGTTGCTAGGCCTTTTTATGTGTTGTATCCATCTTTGCAACAATCTGAGAACACAGGATTTTAGCCCCATTTTGAAAAAAATAAGTGATGCTCAATGACTTGTCAAAGACCACATAGCAAGTGGAAGTTTTGGAGCCCATGTACTTTCCAGTGAAAGATCTACATCCTTAGTGAAGTTATACAGCTTGGTTGGATTTCCTATATATTTCAGTTAATAAAGCAAAGGCTTGAAAATGATATAATTTTTCAGTGGTTTTGTTTGATGCATTCTAGGCATCATAAACAGTATCTTGATTGTATTATTTTTTTAATGAGAAACAATGACGAGTATTATTGTAAAAGCTGATAGTTTCCTTTTGTTAGCATAGACTTTATGGGAAGTAACAACGGTTTTGTGTTCAGGAAAAACCATAATAGTTCCAGTTATCTAACACTGCTCTGTGTCAGGCAGGGTGCTAAATGCTTTGCCTATATATCTCACTGAGGCCTCAAAACAAGCCAGTGGTGGAGCTACTATTATTATCCCCATTACCCAGATGAAAAACAGGCTTGAGAGAGGCTAAGTAACTTGTTGTTCAGTCACCAAGTCGTGTGTGACTCTTTGTGACCCCATGGACTACAGCACGCCAGGCCTCCCTGTCCCTCACCATCTCCTGGAGTTTGCCCAAGTTCATATCCATTGAATTGGTGGTGTCTCCTACTATATGGTGGTTGAGTGAGCATTTGAATTCAGGTCCACTTGACTCCATAGCTCTTAATCGCTAGGCTATGCAGCTGCTCAGACTTAAGCCAGGAAGCACATGAGAGTGAAATCTGAGTACAAGTAAATGAACACTAACATAGATATATTTCAAATCTCACTCTCTTTTATATCTGTCCTTTGCATGTTATGTACACAAATATGGCATTTATGACAGCATATATTAAACTGATAACTAATACCTGGCATATATTCAGAAATACCAGAAATAACATTTTGCCAGAAGTTTTTCATCCAAATATACTGGCAATCTGTTCTGTATCAAATAGAGCTAGGTAACTTATATTTTGCTGTCTTATAGACAGACTAGAGTCAACTGATCATTTTTTCCCAAGATAGTGATCTGATTTCCTAGGAAAAAATGAACAGATCTTACAAAGGAAACAAATCTACTTTCTTTTCCTTTGTCCCTGAGAAGAAAAGGAGTAAAAATCTGTCAGTTGTCAGCAGATACAGCCAGCTTCCTCTGGTTTGTAATTTTTAAAGGACTATAAGCCAGCCTTTATCCTGACACAGAGGCATCTTGAACTCTAACTTTTTTGTTGTTCAGTCACTCAGTCGTGTCTGACTCTTTGCAACCCCATGGACTGCAGCACACCAGGCTTCCCTGTCCTTCACCAGCTCCCAGAGCTTGCTCAAACTCATGTCCATTGAGTCTGTGATGCCATCCAATCATCTTGTCCTCTTGAACTCTTACTTACCTGGTTTGTTTCTTCAGTAATACCTAAACTTTCCTATGCTTACTCACTCAGTCACGTCTGACTCTTTGTGACCCTATGGACTGTAGCCCGCCAGGTTTCTCTGTCCATGGAATTTTCCAGACAGGAATACTGGAGCAGGTTGCCATTTTCTTCTCCAGGGGATCATTTCAGACCCAGGGACTGAAACCATATCTCTTGCATCTCCTGCATTGGCAGGCTGATTCTTTACCACTAGTGCCACCTGGGAAACCCCATACCTAAAACTAGGGACATATAAATCAGCAAAAGAGAGTAGGAAGACTACAAACAAATAAATTAATTCATTAGTAAAAGCAACCTAATTTAACTTCTGTCACATTTAAAGAAACAGAAATATCAAATGCTTCACTTATCTGTGTTTTAAATTAAGAAAAGACCATTAGGGCTTCCGTGGTGGCTCAGAGTAAAGAATCCACCTGCCAATGCACAGACATTGGCACAAATTTGATCTAGGAGGATCCCACACGCGGTGGAATAACTAAGCCGGTGTACCACAACTAATAAGCCTGTGCTCTAGAGCCCAGGAGCCACAACTGCTGAAGCCCAAGTGCCCTAAATCCCATGCTCTGCAACAAGACAAGCCGTCGCAATGAGAGGCCTGCACATGGAAACTAGAAAAAAGACTGTGTAGCAACAAAGACCCAGCACAGCCAAAATAAATAAACATTTTTTTAAAAGAGAATGGATTATATAAGTATTATTTTCACAAACAGTCGAACACGGCTTAGCGACTGGACAACAACAATGAGAAGTTGTATGGACCGGTTCTGGTAAGGTAAAATTCACAGAAAGGAGAAAAGAAAAAAACGGGAGGAAATCAGAGAATACAATACGATCTAAGAAGGATTACATTAACAGAGACAGAATAAAGCATTAGTAAAAAGAGAAAAACTCTACTCTTATAGATATTCGGAGAGTTCTAAATTAAAAGAGAAAATAAACTGAGTGAGTGCTAGAGGCAAACTGAAAGATAGAAAAGAATATTGAAAAAAAAAAAAGACCAAGAGACTCATCACTTCAAATCAGTGTTCTTCAGCATGTGTTCAGAGAAGCATGAAAACTGCCTGGAGCACTTGTTCAAACCCAGACTGTTGGACCCGCCCTAAACCTCTGAGTCAGACTCTCTGGGGGCTTGGACCCAGAAATCTGTAACTGACATAATCTCCTCAGTTAGTTCTCAGGCACACTAACACTTATGAACACCCACTTGAGGATCAGCATCAAGATGAGTGGACCCCATGGTGCCAAAATGCAGCTTCAGAGTTTTACTAAGCCATAAGCCAAAACTCTTGATTGCTTTCATAATATTTTCCATCTTGAATAGGGATAAAGACTCTAATTTTTTTTAATAGTACAAGTTCATGAATTTATAATGCAAATACTGTGTTCCCCTCTAATTTTGAGAACATTCTGGGGTCATTTTTAGCACAGGGAAAAAAAAAATCCCACTTCCTGACTGGACGATGTCAAACATTAAATTTTATATTCACAATTAAGACTATTTTCTAATCTTTTACAACAGAAAACATCTGAGAATGTCGTGAATCATATGTGAAATTTTATGTTAACATATTTTTTGTTTTACTTTTTGCTAAAGAATGAATATATGAAAATGCGCACAAAATGTACAATTCAACAACTTATCACGAGGTGAACATCAAACAAGCATAACCCAGGTCAAAACCAGAAAACTGTCAGTACCTACAAAAGGCCCCTTTTGTTCTCTCCCAATCACTAGTCTGTCTTGCTTCCAAGAAACCACTATTACAACATATTATGATCATGTTCTTGCTTTTCTGACATCATTAAATTTTGGCAAGTAAATGAGTCAAAAGGATATCTTACATTCTATTGGTAGGGGTATAAACTTTCACAACAAATCTAAAGTCAGTTTGGCATCATTTACTAAATGTGAAAATTTGCATATGCAATGACTTCAGTCTTAAGCACATACCCAACAAGAATGAATGCATTCATATATATTGTTCATATAACAAACATACAACAGTCTAAATGCTTACCAACATAAGAAAGCATAACTAAATTGTGATATATTCATACATTGAAAGAATAAAGCATTGTAAATGACTGAAACCACATAAAATCATGACGAATTTCACAAACATATTATTAAAAGCATAACCAGACACACAAAATACTGTATGATTCAATTTATAGAAATTCAAAATATAGTGTTTCTTTCACATATATTCGGTTTTATGAATAAAATGTTCATAGGATTTATCAGATTTTCAGATTCTATTATTGACTTCCTCCCAAATCAACAACTATTTCTTAAAGTTAATGCTCAGATTTTGAAAAATCATGTTGCAGATTTCCCTGGTAGCACAATGGATAGGAATCTGCCTGCCAAGGCAGGGGCAAGCGGCTTGATCCCTGGTATGGGAAGATTTCACACGCCGCAGAACAAAGCCCGCACACCGCAACTACTGAGCCCATGCTCTGGAGCACACGAGCCGCAACTACTGAGTCTGTGTGCCACAACTACTGAAGACCACATGCTTGGGGACTCCAGAGCTGTAACTCCTGAGACCGAGCCCTGCAACTACTGAAGCCTGCACACTCTAGAGCCTGCAAGCCACGACTACTGAGCCTGTGTGCTCCAGCTACTGAAACCCCTGTGCTTAGAGCCTGTGATCCTCAACAAGAGAAGCCACCACAATGAGAAGCCCTCACGCCACACCAAAGAGTAGCCCCCACTAACTGCAACTAGAGGAAGCCCACACACAGCAACGAAGACCAAGTGCAACCAAAATAAGAGAAACAAATAGATTTTTTTTAAACAAAGGTGAGGGAAAGATCCCTTAAAAAAATTTAAAAAGTCACATTGCATTTTGGCTACAATAGTCATGTAATTTTGCCAGTTTGATTAGTTGCTTTATTCCCATGTTTCATGTAGTTCCAGAGTCAGTTCATGTCTACAATTTTTTCTTGGTGTAAAGAGTTCAAACTCCTTCATGTACCCATGTTGACATCACTGTCTAGAATTTTCTTTTGACACTGGAAGAAATGAATATTTTTTAAACCCTCAAATGCAATAGCTCAAAATGCATACTGCAAAGCCAGCCAAGTTCCATGTATGTTTAAAGTTCATAGATTTTCCATTCTTAACACAGATTCATAAAAGGAAATTTCATCAATTGTTAATAGCATCATTTATCAAGTTTATTGCGCCAGCAAGTCTGATTACAGAATCTACCTGGCTGAATGACTTTTACATGGTCTTCTGGCAAAAATTCATTTTGAAAATTTTGGCACAAGATGAGGGTACAAGAAATTGCATACATTCAATATGTGCAGTTCTTGGTATATCAATTATATCTCAATAAAGCTGTTTAAAAAATAAAACACTAAGGTACAAAAGATGAGAGCACAAGATATTCCAACTAGCACACATTAACTCTGCAAATTTATTTAGACTGTGAAACAGTAGATGACAGAGATCCATCCCTTGTTTTCTTTACCAAGTCACTTCCCCTCCCACTTTAGTTATAAGAAAATATTGCAAATCATATATTCCAGCCGCCCTACAAATTAACCGGAACTCTTATGAAAACTGGAAATCAGTTCATATTTCATGCTTCCAGAGAACATCTGATTAATCACACCAGCAAAAGGATTTTTAATGTACCTGCCATATCTTTGCAACCAACACCTGCTCACCCCTAAGTTCCCTGAGCACCTTTCACAGACACACGTTCAGAATCGGCCTCAGCTTAATATATGTTTTTATAATAAAAAATAGTATAATCAGCCCAGTATGTGTTTTGTGTATCTTTTATTTGCAATGACAGCATTAATACTTATTTATAGTTGGCCTTTTCCAATGGAGAAAACATATATTTATTACTGATATAAACAGTTTCAAAGTATTTCATTTCCCTTTTCTTCTCCCTGCAAAATGAAACTTTACCAACACTTAGGCTTTTATCAACATTTCATTTCCGGGGGTGTCTTCACCATCTCTGGGATCATGCTCAGGCTAATGTGACTTCATTAACAGCCACTGGGGCCCCCAAGGATATGACTAGGTACCACCATCTGGTGGTCCTTTTCCATTCTAAAACCAGAATGTACAGTTGTAAGAGAGGACAGACTCTCATCATTCTCAGAAAAATTTGCATGGCATTCCAGAAAACAGGAAGGAAATTTACTTCATCAGTCTCTCCAATGCTGGTGTGACAACTAGAGCCCAATCAGCACTACCCATGTCTAGCAATCTCCCTTCCCACCCCTACCTTCAACCCCCACCGTGAAGATTCTATTTTAGTGGCTCTGAAGTAGGGTTCAAGAATCAAGGTTTTCAGAATACTTCTTAGTAACACTGATAAGTAGCAACTCGGGGGACCCAATGAATTAAATCACCCTTGAGAGTTTTCAAAACCTTCATCTTAATTGCTTGTACTTCCTGAACAAATCATAGAAATAAACATGTTCCAGATCAGAGGTTGGAAGCAAGGATTGCCCAGTCCCCACTTCTGCATGCTTAATGGCAGTACACTAGGGTACAGTGCCTGCTGGATGTTGTTTGTGACATTCTGTGCCTTCCTTTTTCCCAGAGCTCTTGCCAATCCCTCCAGAGCATAAAGCTTGGTAACAACTTTTCTCAGGCTTCCATACCAGTGAGCTCCAACCAGACTCTATCAATGTCTGGCAGTTATGCTCAGTTTGGAGGGATGAGAAAGAAAGGAAGAAGCCAATAATGAGAAAACAGAAAGAGAAATTAAGGAAACAATACCATTCACCATTGCAACAAAAAGAATAAAATATTTAGGAATATTTCTACCTAAAGAAACAAAAGACTTATATATAGAAAACTATAAAACACTGATGAAAGAAATCAAAGAGGACACAAACAGATGGAGAAATATACCGTGTTCATGGATTGGAAGAATTAATATAGTGAAAATGAGTATACTACCCAAAGCAATCTATAGATTCAATGCAATCCCTATCAAGCTACCAATGATATTTTTCACAGAACTAGAACAAATCATTTCACAATTTGTATGGAAGTATAAGAAACCTCGAGTAGCCAAAGCAATCTTGAGAAAGAATAATGGAACTGGAGGAATCAACCTGCCTGACTTCAAGCTCTACTACAAAGCCACAGTCATCAAGACAGTGTGGTACTGGCACAAGGATAGAAATATAGATCAATGGAACAAAATAGAAAGCCCAGAGATAAACCCACACACCTATGGGCACCTTATCTTCGACAAAGGAGGCAAGAGTATACAATGGAGAAAAGACAATCTCTTTAACAAGTGGTGCTGGGAAAACTGGTCAACCACTTGTAAAAGAATGAAACTAGAACACTTCCTAACACCATACACAAAAATAAACTCAAAATGGATTAAAGATCTAAATGTAAGACCAGAAACTATAAAACTCCTAGAGGAAAACATCGGCAAAACACTCTCCGACATAAATCACAGCAGGATCCTCCATGACACACCCCCCAGAATATTGGAAATAAAAGCAAAAATAAACAAATGGGACCTAATTAAAATTAAAAGCTTTTGCACAACAAAGGAAACTAGGAGCAAGGTGAAAAGACAGCCTTCAGAATGGGAGAAAATAATAGCAAACGAAGCAACAGACAAACAATTAATCTCAAAAATATACAAGCAACTCCTGCAGCTGAATTTCAGAAAAATAAACGACCCAATCAAAAAATGGGCCAAAGAACTAAACAGACATTTCTCCAAAGAAGACATACAGATGGCTAACAAACACATGAAAAAGATGCTCAACATCACTCATTATTAGAGAAATGCAAATCAAAACCACAATGAGGTACCATTACACACCAGTCAGAATGGCTGCTATCCAAAAGTCTACAAGCAATAAATGCTGGAGAGGGTGTGGAGAAAAGGGAACCCTCTTACACTGTTGGTGGGAATGCAAACTAGTACAGCCACTATGGAGAACAGTGTGGAGATTCCTTAAAAAACTAGGAATAGAACTGCCATATGACCCAGCAATCCCACTGCTAGGCATACACACCGAGGAAACCAGAATTGAAAGAGACACGTGTACCCCAATGTTCATCGCAGCACTGTTTACAATAGCCAGGACATGGAAGCAACCTAGATGTCCATCGGCAGACGAATGGATAAGGAAGCTGTGGTACATATACACAATGGAATACTACTCAGCCATTAAAAAAAAATACATTTGAATCTGTTCTATTGAGATGGATGAAACTGGAGCCCATTATACAGAGTGAAGTGAGCCAGAAAGAAAAGCACCAATACAGTATACTAATGCATGTATATGGAATTTGAAAGATGGTAATGGTAACCCTATATGTGAGACAGAATAAGAGACACAGATGCATAGAACAGTCCTGTGGACTCTGAGGGAGAAGGTGAGGGTGGGACGTTCTGGGACAATAACATTGAAACATGTATATTGTCATATGTGAAGCGGAACACCATTCCATGTTCTATGCATGAGACGGATGCTCAGGGATGGAGCGCTGGGATGACCCAGAGGGATGGGAAGGGGAGGGAGGTGGGAGGAGGGTTCGGGAGGGGGAGCACATGTGAACCCATGGCTGATTCATGTCAATGTATGGAAAAAACAACTACAATATTGTAAAGTAATTAGCCCCCAACTAAAATAAATAAAAAAATAAAAATAAAAAATAAAATAAAAAAAAAAAAGAAAGGAAGAAGCCATGCCTCTCCAGCAGCAGTTCCTGGCAGGTGTGTACTTACAGGTAGATAGGCAACTATGGTGTTTGCCATCAACTTCTAGGAGCTGAAGATACATAAGACCTCTGGTGGTGGCTTTCTTAATGTTACTGATCATAAATTTGTCTGCCAGATTCACAATGAGACCAAATAAGCCAAAATATTGGAGTTTGGAGCAGGGAAATTTACTGCCGACTCAAGCAAGGAAACTAGGTGGCTCGTACTAAAAAACTCCTAGGCTCCCGGAAAGTTTTTCAGCAAAGCATTTTTAAAGGCCAGATGGTGAGGTGGAGGTAGTTGGGGGAGACAGGGGGCTGTCCCAGGGTATGTGATCAGCTCATGCACAGTTCTCTGATGTGTTGATGGTGGGATAACAAGATGGTTAACATCATTAATCCTTAGGTGCTAGTAGGTCTAGGGGCTCATGATCATCAAGTAGTTAATTTCTTCCATTTGGTGGTGGTTTTAGCATCTGTAAAACAACTCAGAAAGTGTGCATCAGATATTAATATCTAGGTACTTCAGAGAGGTGCTACAGCAGAGAACAGCAGGAAAGGGTCTGTCATGGGAAGGCCCCAGAGGGTCTGGCTCAGGTACATTAAGATTTCCCAAAAGTGACCTTCCCAACCTAAACCTCTTCCCACTCTCCCACATTTGCAATAGTTATGTCTCAGTCCTCCCTGAATCTGAAGTGGCTACTGTTGTCTTGACATGGTCATATTAGTCATATTTATACCTATTATCCTGCAGACTCTCTTGGAGCTGAAGATATTAACCTGGGAATTTGCATTCTGAGCTTATAACAGTTACAGCCTGGGAAAGCTAGAATCTCCTAGAAAATGTACAACAAAAAAATCACAAAGCCCAAAGTTCCGGTGGGAGAATACACAGGAATCAACTCATTGAAAATCCACAGGCACCCTAGTGTGGGCCACAAGAGCAAAGGTAGAAATGCTCTTCCTCAGGGGGCTGATTGTTCCATGTTAATAAGGTTTCAGGAAATTTAGTGAACTCCATCCTGGTAGAGTCTAACACTATGCCTCAACCCTCACTTGGTGCACCGTAGGGTTCTCTTATGAAAGTCTGGGGCAACTTCAAAGAAAAGTTTAACTCAAACACTGGAAATCTGAGTATCTTCAAATACTATATTTTCATGGGCTTGGGAAATATTTTTTTCAATTAACTCAAGAAACGTTGGACTTCCCTTGTGGCTCAGCTGGTAAAGAATCCACCTGCAATGCGGGAGACCTGGGTTCAATCCCTGGGTTGGGAAGATCCCCTGGAGAAGGGAAAAGATACCCACTCCAGTATTCTGGCCTGCAGAATTCCATGAGCTGTATAGTCCATGGGATCGCAAAGAGTCAGACATGACTGAAGGACTTTCACTCTCACTTTCTTTCACTTAAGAAATGTTAGGTGATGACACATATAAATATACGGATTTTTCCCTTTCATTGGCCAGAGTTAATATCTTTTATGTTTTCAAAAGCAATGTACAATCTCAAAAGACAGGAGACAACCTGAAAAATAAAGCTGTTTAGTCCACCACTGTTCACTAGAACTTTCTGTGATGATGGAAATGTTCTAAATCTGGTAGCTTCCAATCACATGAGGCTGCTGAGTACCTGAAATATGGTTAGTGCAACTGAGAAAATAAACGTTCAATTGTACATAATTTTAATTAATCTAAATCTAAAATTAAAGTCACATGTGGCTACTGTATTGAAGAGCACAAATTTTTCAAGGCTTTGCAATATGTCTTTGTTGTTAAGTCACGAAGTCGTGTCCAGCTCTTTGCGACCCCATGGACTGCAGCACACCAGACTTCCTTGTCCTTCACTATCTCCCAGAGTTTGCTTCAAATCGTGTCCATTGAGTCGGTGATGTCATCCAACCATCTCATCCTCTGTCATCCCCTTCTCCTCCTGCCTTCAATCTTTCCCAGCATCAGGGTCTTTGCCAATGAGTCAGTTCTTCGCATCAGGTGGCCAAAGTATTGGAGCTTTAGCTTCAGCATCTGTCCTTTCAATGAATATTCAGGGTTGATTTCCTTTAGGATGAACTGGTTTGATCTCCTTGCAGTCCAAGGGACTTTCAAGAGACTTCTCCAATACCATAATTCGAAAGCACCACTTCTTCAGTACTCAGCCTTCTTTATGTTCCAACTCTCACATCCACACATGACTACTGGAAAAAGCATAGCTATGACTAGACGGACTTTTGTTAGCAAAATGATGTCTCTGCTTTTTAATACATTGTCTAGGTTTGTCACAACTTTTCTTCCAAGGAGCAAGCGTCTTTTTTTTTTGTGGCTGTAGTCACCATCCTCAGTGATTATGGAGCCCAAGAAAATAAAATCTGTCACTGTTTCCACTTTTTCCCCTCTACTTGCCATGAAGTGATGGGACTGGATGCCATGTTAGTTTTTTGAATGCTGAGTCCAGCTTTTTCACTCTCTTCTTTCAGCCTCATCAAGAGGCTCTTTAGTTCCTATTCACTTTCTGCCATTAGAATGGTATCATCTGCATAGATCTTACAATGACACAAAAACTGTCATGTTTAAATACATTTAAGAAAGGGATAAAATTACTCAAAACATAAAGCTCTTTACACAGAATCAGTAATAAATTGATTGCCTGTAGAAATTCAGTATATATTTTACTCATAGCTATATGTATCTTTCCAATTTAAAAATTAATTGAATTTTAATTTTAAAAAGTATAGATGAGCTCATTCTTTCAAACCCCTCAAACAATGCAGGGTTACATGAAGCCTCCCCACTCCCACTACATCAGCTATGTCCATTCTGCACATCCTTTGAGGGTGGCCAGAGGAAACGCTATTATAGGTTGGATAAGTATATTTTCAGAATTTTTATATGTCTTTAAACATTATATTGTATCTATATATACATACAATATAATATATACATTTACACTGCTGCTGCTGCTGCTAAGTCGCTTCAGTCGTGCCTGACTCTGTGCGACCCCATAGCCAGCAGCCCACCAGGCTCCGCCGTTCCTGGCATTCTCCAGGCAAGAATACTGGAGTGGGTTGCTATTTCCTTCTCCAACGCATGAAAGTGAAAAGTGAAAGTGAAGCTGCTCAGTCGTGTCCGACTCATAGCGAACCCATGGACTGCCGCCTACCAGGCTCCTCTGTCCATGGGATTTTTCAGGCAAGAGTACTGCAGTGGGGTGCCATTGCCTTCTGCGCCATTTACACTAGATTACAGTGTATTTTACTGTTATCAATATGTGTGTGTATACACACACTCACACACAGACACACACACACACACACCCCTAATTCTTTTTCACAGCTGTGTAACATTCCTAATCTAGACTGTTTGTTTAGCCCCTTTTGACCACTTTAACCATTCTTCGCTTGCTATAATTTTAGTTTATGTACAGCTTTTTTCTGCCACAAACAATGCTACTATAAGCATTTTTTATGAGTCCTTGTGTACAATTTAAATTTTAATAGATTGCAAAATTCCCCTCTATAAATTAAGTGTAATGTATATTTACCATATCTTCCCTGATATTATCAACACTGATGAGTCAAGAAGGAAACTTATTTACATTTTAATTTCTCTATTTACTAATGAGGTTAAGCAATTTTCCATATGCCTGCTGAACTTCATCTTTTGTGAACTGACAATATAATTCATGTCATTTTTTTTTCAATTAGGAAAACATATTCTAAAATACAGCAAGACCATGGCTAAATTATTTTTCCTGGAATATACAGTGCCTTGTATATAGATCTTCATAAATAATTATTGAACAGATGAATAAAACAGCCAACATCATGAAAATCTCTCTCTCAAAACAGAAAAGAAAAATTGAATCCACATCATTTTTAACACCGATTCCATATTTCAGAGTATCAGGGTAGACAGATAAATGATAAGTTTATATCACTACTCTTCAAACTTCCATTATTCTATTAGAGAAATAAAATTTTAAAATCCAACTAAGTAAATATTTATTCCATAGCCCCCTTAAGAAATATTTCTGATAGAGCTGTTATTCTCACTCCAAGCATTTTTTTCTCTCAACCTCAATCTCCCTAACATCCCCATAGAAAAATAAGAATGATATTTTAATCAATGTTCCTTTCATACTTTACAGTATTGACTGCCATAGCTGGTCAATCTGGATAACTCAAACTTCTATCACAAATACCTTCAGAATGTTTCCACTTCTGCCTTTCAACGTTTGCTCTTTCCCTTTAAGAGTACCTTTACTTTCTTTGTGAATTTTCTCCTCCCCCATCTCAATTCATGTGGCTTCTAAGAGGCTGACTCCAATTCCAGCCCTAAGGGTGAGTTAAGAACCAAAAACTGGCCTGGATAGCCAAGTAGAACCAATCCTACATAACCCCATATATTTTGCAGGCTCCTAAAGAGAGGCATTCTTTCTCCAGTGCAAATTCAAAGTCACCAGCAGATATGCTGTCATTTCATCTGGAAATCTGCTGGAGAATGAAACCAATTCAAAAGGAAGCAAAGTTCAGATGGAGAAGAAAGGGAAGAGAAGAACCAAGTTCTGATACTGACATTTAAACCATCAGATCAAGTCACACCTGAAGTCCACATCTACCCCTGAACCTTTCAAGTATGCTAAGTGAAAAATAAGACCCCCTTTTTTGCTTGAGATCATTTGAATTAGGTTTTTGGTTATTTCCAATGGAGAGAAACTCAACTAAAACACTTGGACAGGAGGCATTTTTAAAGGATCATTCTGAATTATCCAATATCCAGATTACCTTAACTTTATCTACTCTGGCACTCTGGTCAATATAGACGTTGCCTGAATCTGCGTTTCTATCAGTCAGTTCAGTTGCTCAGTCGTGTCCAATTCTTTGCGACCCCATGGACTGCAGCACGCCAGGCCTCCTGTCCATCACCAACTCCCAGAGTTTACTCAAACTCATGTCCATAGAGTCGGTGATGCTGTCCAACCATTTCAGCCTCTGTCGTCCCCTTCTCCTCTCACCTTCAATCTTTCCCAGCGTCAGGGTCTTTTCCAGTGAATCAGCTCTTCACATCAGGTGGCCAAAGTATTGGAGTTTCAGCTTCAACATCAGTCCTTCCAATGAACATTCAGGACTGATTTCCTTTAGGATGGACTGGTTGGATCTTCTCGCTGTCCAAGGGACCCACAAGAGTCTTCTGCAACACCACAGTTCAAAAGCATCAATTCTTCGGCACTCATCTTTCTTTACAGTCCAATTCTCACATCCATACATGACTGCTGGAAAAACCATAGCCTTGATTAGATGGACCTTTGTTAGCAAAGTAATATCTCTGCTTTTTAATATGCTGCCTAGGTTGATCATAACTTTTCTTTCAAGGAATAAGAGTCTTTTAATTTCATGGCTGCAATCACCATCTGCAGTGATTTTGGAGCCCAGAAAAATAAAGTCTGACACTGTTGCCACTGTTTCTCCATCTATTTGCCATGAAGTGATGTGACCAGATGCCATGATCTTAGTTTTCTGCATGTTGAGCTTTAAGCCAACTTTTTCACTCTCCTCTTTCACTTTCATCAAGAGGCTCTTTAGTTCTTCTTCACTTTCTGCCATAAGGGTGGTGTCATCTGCATATCTGAGGTTACTGATATTTCTCCTGGATCTTGATTCCAGCTTGTGCTTCTTCCAGCCCAGCATTTCTCATGATATACTCTGCATATAAGTTAAATAAACAGGGTGACAATATACAGCCTTGACGTACTCCTTTTCCTATTTGGAACCAGTCTGTTGTTCCATGTCCAGTTCTAACTGTTGCTTCCTGACCTGCATACAGGTTTCTCAAGAGACAGGTCAGATGGACTGTTATTCCCATCTCTTTCAGAATTTTCCACAGTTTATTGTGATCCACACAGTCAAAGGCTTTGGCATAGTCAATAAAGCAGAAATAGATGTTTTTATGGAACTCACTTGCTTTTTTGATGATCCACCAGATGTTGGCAGTTTATCTCTGGTTCCTCTGCCTTTTCTAAAACCAGCTTGAACATCTGAAGTTCACGGTTCACATATTCCTGAAGCCTGGCTTGGAGAATTTTGAGCATTACTTTGCTACCATGTGAGATGAGTGCAATCGTGCGGTAGTTTGAGCATTCTTTAGCATTGCCTTTCTTTGGGATTGGAATGAAAACTGACCTTTTCCAGTCCTGTGGCCACTGCTGAGTTTTCCAAATTTGCTGGCATATTGAGTGCAGCAATTTCACAGCATCATCTTTCAGGATTTGAAATAGCTCGACTGGAATTCCATCACCTCCACTAGCTGTGTTTGTAGTGATGCTTCCTAAGGCCCACTTGACTTCACATTCCAAGATGTCTGGTTCTAGGTGAGTGATCATACCATTGTGATTATCTGGGCTGTGAAGATATTTTTTGTATAGTTCTTCTGTGTATTCTTGCCACGTCTTCTTAATATCTTCTGCTTATGTTAGGTCCATACAATTTCTGTCCTTTATTGGGCCCATCTTTGCATGAAATGTTCCCTTGGTATCTCTAATTTTCTTGAAGAGATGTCTACTCTTTCCCATTCTATTGTTTTCCTCTATTTCTTTGCATTGATCGCTGAGGAAGGCTTTCTTATCTCTCCTTGCTATTCTTTGGAACTCTGCATTCAAATGGGTATATCTTTCCTTTTCTCCTTTGCTTTTTGCATCTTTTCTTTCACAGCTATTTGTAAGGCCTCCTCAGACAGCCGTTTTGCTTGTTTGCATTTCTTTTTCTTGGGAATGGTCTTGATCCCTGTCTCCTGTACAGTGTCGCGAACCTCCATCCACAGTTCATCAGGCATTCTATCAGATCTAGTCCCTTAAATCTATTTCTCACTTCCACTGTATAATAGTTAGGAATTTGATTTAGGTCATACCTGAATGGTCTAGTGGTTTCCCCTACTTTCTTCAACTCAAGTCTGAATTTGGTAATAAGGAGTTCATGATTGAGCCATAGTCAGCCCCTGGTCTTGTTTTTGCTGACTGTATAGAGCTTCTCCATCTTTGGCTGCAAAGAATATAATCAATCTGATTTTGGTGTTGACCATCTGGTGATATCCATGTGTAGAGTCTTCTCTTGTGTTGTTGGAAGAGGGTGTTTGCTATGACCAGTGCATTCTCTTGACAGAACGCTATTAGCCTTTGCCCTGCTTCATTTTGTACTCCAACGCCAAATTTGCCTGTTATTCCAGGTGTTTCTTGACTTCCTACTTTTGCATTCCAGTTCCCTATAATGAAAAGGACCTCTTTTGGGGGTATTAATTCTAGAAGGTCTTGTAGGTCTTTATAGAACCATTCAGCTTCAGCTTCTTCAGCTTTACTGGTTTGGGCATAGACTTGAATTACTGTGCTATTGAATGGTTTGCCTTGGAAGAGAATAGAGATCATTCTGTCGTTTTCGAGACTGCATCCAAGTACTGCATTTCAGACTTTTTTTGACTATGATAGCTACTTCATTTCTTCTAAGGGATTTTTGGCCATAGTAGTAGATATAATGGCCATCTGAGTTAAAGTCACCCATTCCAGTCCACTTTAGTTCTCTGATTCCCAAAACGTCGACGTTCACTCTTGCCGTCTCCTGTTTGATCACTTCCAATTTGCCTTGATTCATGGACCTAACATTCCAGGTTCCTATGCAATATTGCTCTTTACAGCACTGGACCTTGCTTCCATCACCAGTCACATCCACAACTGTGCATTGTTTTTGCTTTGACTCCGTCTCTTCATTCTTTCTGGAGTTATTTCTCCACTGATCTCCAGCAGCATATTGGGCACCTACTGACCTGGAGAGTTCATCTTTCAGTTTCCTGTCTTTTTGCCTTTTCATACTGTTCATGGGGTTCTCAAGGCAGGAATACTGAAGTGGTTTGCTATTCCATTCTCCAGTGGGCCATGTTTTGTCAGACCTCTCCACCGTGACCCGTTGTCTTAGGTGCCCCTACACGGCATGGCTCATAGTTTCCTTGGGTTAGACAAGGCTGTGGTCCATGTAATTAGATTGGTTAGTTTTCTGTGATTGTGGCTTTCACTCTGTCTGCCCTCTGATGGAGAAGGATAAAAGCTTATGAAAGCTTCCTGATGGGAGAGACTTACTGAGGGGGAAACTGGGTCTTTTTCTGATGGGCAGGGCCATGCTCAGTAAATCTTTAATCCAATTTTCTTTTGATGGGTAGAGCTGTGTTCCTTCCCTGCTATTTACCTGGGGCCAAACCATGGTGGAGGTAATGAAGATAATGGTGACCTCTCTCAAAAGATCCCATGCATGTACGGCTACAGTCTTTGCCCTCAACCCTGCAGCAGGCCACCACCAACCCACGCCTTTGCCAGACTCGCAGACACCCACAGGCAAGTCTCCTGCAGGGTCACTGTTCCTTTCTCCTGGGTCCTGGTGCACAAGGTTCTGTCTGTACCCTCCAAGAGTCTTCATTTCTATGGTTGACAACAAATAGCACCATCTCTTATATGTGAAACATTTTCCCTATGTTAAATTCTCTCATGGAATTAATTACACAGAAGATATATAGCTCAAATGCTATTATCCTTGTTTCATTAATGAGAAAAATGGAGACACAGAAAAGGTAATGATGTTCAAGGTCTGGGACATTATCCAAGACTTCCAACTGGTTGCTCTTTTTTGAGCCCATGCACTTCCAGTATGATACTAAAGGTGAAGGGGATAAATAGGAAGACCTGAGACACTGTGCATGGGGTGTGATGCCACCCTGGACATTTTCCTGTCCTCAAGTAGTGGAAATCGGCTTTCGGTTTATACTCTAAATGAAATCACTTTGCTGTTAAAGTGTATGAAATCTCACTCTCCAATAGCAACAGCACGCAGCAGAGACTGTCACCAATCATAGTCAACACTGATCCCAAGTCAGTTAGTAAGTTCAGTCGCTCAGTCATGTCTGACTCTTTGTGACCTCGCGGACTGCAGCATGCCAGGCTTCCCTGTGCATCACCAACTCCCAAAGCTTGCTCAAACTCATCTCCATCAAGTCGGTGATGCCATCCAACCATCTCATCCTCTGTCATCCCCTTCTCCTCTGGCCTTCAACTTTTCCCAGCATCAGGGTCCCTTCCAATGAGTCGGCTCTACACATCAGGTGGCCAAAGTATTGGTGTTTCAGCTTCAGCATCAGTCCTTCCAATGAATATTCAGGACTGATTTCCTTTACGATTGATTGGTTTGATCTCCTTGCAGTCCAAGGGACTCTGAAGAGTCTTCTCCAACACCACAGTTCAAAAGCATCAATTTTTCAGTGCTCAGCTTTCTTTATAGCCCAACTCTCACATCCATACACTACTACTGGAAAAATCATAGCTTTGACTAGATGGACCTTTGTCAGCAAAGTAATGTATCTGCTTTTAATACGCTGTCTAGTTGATCATAGCCTTTCTTCCAAGGAGCAAGCGTCTTCCAGTTTCATGGCTGCAGTCACCATCTGCAGTGATTTTGGAGCCCCGCAAAATAAAGTCTGTCACTGTTTCCACATCTATTTGCCATGAAGTGATGGGACCCACCAAATGACTGCATGAAAACACACTGGAGACTGATAAAAAAAATTCAACTAAAACAATCAGAAGTTACTGCAGATTTCTGGCATCCAGCTTTTACCACAACCAGGGTAAACGGTGTAGTGGAGAAGTTAGGAACATGATCGGGAGTTAGATCCATAATGTTTGAACATGCATGGTGTTTGAATGTCGGCTTTCTCACTTAGCAGTTTTGTGTCCACTAGCATGTCAATCATGCTTTCTATTTGATTCTTACAACCTCCTCTGAGTTGGCTCAACACCCCCCCGGTCCTGGGATGTGGCAGAGATGATAGCCAGCTCAGCAACTGCTCCAGCCTTGATACAACCTACCAGAGCACCAAGGAAATGAGCCTCTGTCATACAGTAGGTAACTACACAGTCTAATATCTTAACATGTATTAGAGTCAGAGATGCAAGAGCAACCTGCATCACACCCAGAAGCTGTCTTACCTACAGGCCCCAAAGAATCTCATTCTTTATCTGCATCATGGCCCCTACAGAACTCCTCCCCAGGCTTTCAGATTAGGTGAAACTAAGGGGGGGAAAATGAGCGTGGCTCTAAGCACCATTTGAACAGTTTGTGTATTTGTTTTCATTGGAATGTCATGCATTTGGAGAAGGGTTCCCATTGTTGGCTCAGACAGTAAAGAATCTGCCTACAAGGAGGGAGACCTGGGTTCAGTGCCTGGGTTGGAAAGATCCTATGGAGGAGGGCATGGCAACCCACTCCTGTATTCTTGCCTGGACAATCCCACGGACAGAGGATTCTGGCAGCTACAGTCCATGGGGTCACAAAGAGTGGGACACAACTGAGCGACTAACACGTTCACTTTCCATTGCCAGGAATCAGTTGAAGGGCGTGAACATCACTTTGGATCCTTTGCCTCATTTGTTCAGACTTCAAATGGGTCAAATGTAAACATTCTGCAGTCCTCTTTCACTCCTTATTTCATTAGTTTCTCTATAAGACTCTGGAGGTGCGGACATCTTTCAGTGATTTCACTCATCTCATGTATCTCATTTCCACTGATTCAGATATCTCCTCTTTACCATAATACAGTGACTTTCTTACCTAATGAATATTTCAAAAGCCTGTCCCCTCTGAACCTTGATATCACCATATATAAATTGGGCATGTATGTGTATAATTGAATCACCTGGCTGTACACCCGAAACCAACACACCACTGACATGAACTATACTGCAATATAAAATAAAAATTAAAAAAAAAAAACACATTATTTTTCCAATCCATGAACACACACACACACACAAGTGGGCATGGAGGGAGGGGAAATTTTGTGCTTAAGTGGAAAACTATGCATTATCTAGGGGATCTCTCTCCAGGGAGCTATTCTACAATTCTGTGTGTCATACATAACCAACGGCAACACAATATATTTTTTGTCTGCAGAGATGCAAATTCTGTTCATTTAAGTAGAAGATCAATTGACTTTTTTATCCTGCTATGGAAAACGTGTTTTGCCTCCATTTATACACTCACTTCAATGGTTCTGATCTACACGTGTGTTTGTGTTCTGGATTCTCTTTTAGACAGGCTGTAACATCTGCATGTTCCTCTAGTTGATTAACAACAAAATCTTTAATGGACATTCTTTTTTTAGATCTGTATGATAGTCATGATTTTACCTTTTTTGAAAATGATTTCTAACCTAAGTGAGAACAGTATCAATCTCGGAGAGCTAAAGTGTAGGTTTAGCATAGTTGGAAATATCAAAGAGTTATAGTCACTCTGTCAATGAAGTAATGTTTATAAAACTTAACATTCACTAAACAGTCAATAAATGTTATCTATCATTATTTCAAAAGAGAAAGCCAGTCATTCTTCAACAATTCCTTTTTTTTTAATAAGGCTTTAGAGAAAGAACCTCATATTAGAATTGCTAACTATAGATATCTGGGGGAAAAGGGACGTTAAAAAATTGTTAATAACGTTGACTCTCAGCCTGGGAAACTGAAGGCCAGTAGCCCACATCTTAGGCAATAAGACCTTACAAAAGCTTTCTCCCATCTGAACACATTCCTCATAACACATAGGAATCAAAATGTGATAACACACATTTTACAACTGGCAACAACAGGGAATCCGTGTGAAAAGTGGAAGTAATTATTTCTAAGTACAAAATAAGAACGTGCTCCAAAAGCAAATAGAAAAGGTTAATTCTCTGGCTTCTGGCAGATCGGTACTATATTTTTCCAAGATACAACAACCTAACTGACATTCCAACAATAATGATTTGTTCATTTTAATTCAGAAGCTTCCAGCTAAAAAGATATCCCTAGACAATTGTGGTTGCTTATTACCAATGGCTGGCTTTTGTTTAACCAAGGACAGAGGTTCCATCTGAAGGCCAGGGTAACAGCAAACAATCTGAATGATTTTATCACTTTTTTTTCGTAATAAAACAACCTCGTATGTGACGAATGATTATTTTTCCTGCCACTGATGTAATTTAAAAGCTGTATTTCATCTTATTTTCCTAAGTGTTAATATTTTCAGTATTTGAATTTCTGTCTCATTTCTCATTTATCTAAGGTGTGATTGTCTGATCTTTAACTTTCACAGTAACCTCAGCCAAAGAAAACTTGACTGCAAGAATAACAGCCACTGAAATGCTTTATATGTAAGGTCCTAATATTACACAAATTCCAGAGAGATTTTGTATTTTTCTAATTTTTTTTCTTGGTCTCCATCAAGCATATCCTGACTCCAAAAAAATACCTTGAATTTTTACCTTATTGATTTAAAACTTTTGTATTAACATGATTTGCTTTTCAGTGATGATGCCCAGTCTTTAAAATCAAATTTTTTTCTGGCCTGTCAGTGTAAATGTTTGGGTTCTAACAGTAACCAGTAGATAGAATGGCCATGTGTGTAATTCAATTAAATGTTTTAAATGTCACAATACCTGTCACATTATGCAGTCATACTAATCCCACTGAATCAAATGCACTATGCACATTCCATTGATTGCCTCCCTGATTACTCATTATTATGGCCTAGAACTGCAGTCCATGGGGTCACAAAGAGTTGGACACGACTGAGTGACTGAACTGACTGAACTGATGACCTAGAACTGTCATCAAAAAGAAAATCATCAATTCAAGCATACCATATAGGCCATTGACAGGACAGATATTCTGGAACCAAGTCCAGCATGGTGAAATTTATAGTATAGTTGGAAATATCAAAAAGTTGCAGTCACTCTGTCAAAGATTTAGAAGAACATTCTCAGTTAAACTTTAAATTATTTTATAATAGATGCTTTCACCTCCTCCCGCCCCTTTAGACCCAATTCACGCATCCATCCCTCATAGAAATGGTACCACCAAGGCAGTGTTTCAATGATGCGCACTGTTTGAAACAATTACTTCTAACTTAAAACTTTTTTCCAATAAACTTAAATTTGATAGAAGTGCCTTTGCCCTCATTTCCTTATCATTCATATGAAACATATTTGAAAATAACCATATGAGAGAAGAGAAAGATTAGTATGAACTGTGTTAATCAGGGAAAGCTTCTTTAAGCACACAGAATTAGCCTTTGTTCTCTTGTACTGCTTTGTATGGATTTTTTTTAATTATGCATATACATGTATTTCAGAGAAGGCAATGGCACCCCACTCCAGTACTCTTGCCTGGAAAATCCCATGGATGGAGGAGCCTGATAGGCTGCAGTCCATGGGGTCGCTAAGAGTTGGACACGAGTGAGCGACTTCACTTTCACTTATCACTTTCATGCATTGGAGAAGGAAATGGCAACCCACACCAGTGTTCTTGCCTGGAGAATGCCAGGGACGGGGGAGCCTGGTGGGCTGCTGTCTATGGGGTTGCACAGAGTCGGACACTGCTGAAGCAACTTAGCAGTAGCAGCAGCAGCAGCATACATGTATTTATTTATATGCATGTGTGTGTGTGCTTTGTCACTCAGTCATGTTCAACTCTTTTCAAACCCAAGGAGCACAGCCCACCAGGCTCCTCTGTCCTTGGGGATTCAATACTAGAGTGGGTTGCCATGCCCTCCTCCAGGGGATCTTCCCCACCCAAGGATAAAACCCAGGTCTCCTGCATTGCAGGCAAATTCTCTACCATCTGAGCTACCAGGGAAGCCCCAAAATACTAGAGTGAGTAGCCTACCCTTCCTCCAGGGGATCTTTCCAACCCAGGAATTGAACTAGAGTCTCCTGCATTGCAGGTGGATTCTTTACCAGCTGAGCTTCCGGGGAAGGCCGTGTGTGTATGTGTGTGTATACATATCAGTTCAGTTCAGTCACTCAGTTGTGTCTGACTCTTTTCAACCCCATGGACTGCAGCACGCCAGGTTTCCCGGTCGATCATCAACACCCAGAACCTGTTCAAACTCATGTCCATCGAGTTGGTGATGTCAACCAACCATCCCATCCTCTGTTGTCCCCTTCTCTTCCTGGCTTCAATCTTTCCCAGACTCAGGGTCTTTTCAAATGAGTCAGTTCTTCACATCAGGTGGCCAAAGTATTGGAGCTTCAGCTTCAGCATCAGTCCTTCCAATGAATATTCAGGACTGATTTCCTTTAGGATTGATTGGTTTGATCTCCTTGCAGTCCAAGGGACTCTGAAGAGTCTTCTCCAACACCACAGTTCAAAAGCATCAATTCTTTGGCACTCAGCTTTCTTTATGGTCCAACTCTCACATCCATACGTGACTACTGAAAAAAACAAAGCTTTGGCTAGACAGGCCTTTGTCGGCAAAGTAATATCTGTGCTTTTTAACATGCTGTCTAGGTTGGACATAGCTTTTCTTCCAAGAAGCAGGCGTCTTTTAATTTTATGTCTGCAGTCACCATCGGCAGTGACTTTGGAGCCCAAGAAAATAAAGTCTGTCACTGTTTCCATTGTTTCCCCATCTATTTGCCATGAAGTGATGGGACCAGATGCCATGATTTTAGTTTTTTGAATGCTGAGTTTTAAGCCAACTTTTTCACTCTCCTCTTTCACTTTCATCAAGAGGCTCTTTAGTTCCTCTTTGCTTTCTGCCATAAGGGTGGTGTCATCTGCATATCTGAAGCTATTGATATTTCTCCTGGCAATCTTGATTCCAGCTTGTGCTTCATCCATCCTTGCATGATATACTCTGCATATAAGTTAAACAAGCAGAGTGACAATATACAGCTTTGACATACTCCTTTCCCAATTTGGAAGCAGTCCGTTGTTCCATGTCCAGTTTTAACTGTTGCTTCTGACCTGCATACACATTTCTCAGGAGGCAGGTAAGGTAGTCCAGTATTCCCATCTTTTGAAGAATTTTTCAGTTTGTTGTGATCCACACAATCAAAGGCTTTGGCATAGTCAATGAAACAGAAGTAGATGTTTTTCTGGAACTCTCTTCCTTTTTCTATGATCCAATGGATGTTGGCAATTTGACCTCTGGTTTCTCTGCTTTTTCTAAATACAGTTGAACATCTGGAAGTTCTCTGTTCATGTATTGTTGAAGTTTTGCTTGGAGAATTTTGAGCATTACTTTGCTAGTATGTGACATGAGTGCAATTGTGCAGTAGTTTAAACATTCTTTGGATAATGGAAATCAATGATAGTGCATTATGGTCTAGTTTAGATGGGAAAAGCTATGGAAAACTCCAAAGAATAGCCCATGGGCCAATATCAAAGATTAGTAGATAAAAGTATATTTATATATGTCATATTAAAATACAATACTTAAGTTAAAAAATTTCTTTCTGTGTGATTCCCCTGCTTTGACTTTTCATTCACTGACCCACTCCCAGTCCCCGTTGCTTCAGACAAAATGTTTCTATTATAGGTAGCATTTAAAAACCTGTTAAATGAAAGACTCACTGATTAAATTAATCTAGACCATAAAGGACCTACAGATGTAGGAAGGTAAAGTGGTAGGATTGTCCAGGGGTCGGGACAAGGCTCAGTGAAGTTTCACAGCCATAGCCCTTTTCCACATGCCTAGCTCCAACTAAGCAGTTTCCTATGCTTAGCTGGCCTCATTTCAAGGGACAAAATCAAAGATCATTATCTTCCACTCTCATCTTCCTCCTGGGGCATTACTTACCCCAAACTCACTTTCAATTACTTGTTCATCAGCTTGAACCATTTAGAGGCATTTTAAGATTTTTCTTAGTCATCTTATGTTAAGTCAAAATATGCCAAAATGTCTGATACGGGGCATATCTGGATCCAGCCTTTGGTAACACACTGGTAATTTTTAACCTTTTATATTACTTATTAAGAGGTAAAGATCTGGTTTTGCTCATTAGCCATCTTTGCAAAAAAATGCTCCATCTAGTTAGCATTGATTTTTTATGAGAAATAATTCTTTCAACATTTCTTAACTGGGAATGTTTTCAGAAATTCCAGACCGCAGCATCATATAAAAACTGGTTTGTAAAGCCCTGCCTTTCCAAGGTTTGCACTAAGAGAAAGACAGATGCAGCAACAAAGCCTTTGACAAAGACTCAATAACTAAGTTAATTACAACCTTTTACCGCATTATAAAGTTTGCCTTTCCAAAATAAACGAGGATCTGTCATATACCTAGTAAGTATTCAAAGCTGAGACTTAAAACACCCCCAAAATCGACAGCTCAGAAACACCTGTGAAGATCCTAGATAAGCATCTCTTCCACCCATTATCTGTTTCCTCACTGCTCACAAAGTTTTTCTTTAATAATTACTATGGGCTGGGCTTGGGAGACACAAGTAAATCTTCCCCAAAACATTCGGATGTTGACTCCAAAGTCTATATATGTGAGCCCAACCTCTGCCTTAATGTCTGTCAAGAAGACACAAAAAGGCAAGCTGGAAAGAGGGCACAGTCATTCACAACCGTAACTGTGGCAGACTTCTCACACTCCATATTTTTAAATGTTGGCAACATTTAATGTTTAATATGATCCCTTTCCCTCTTCATATATATTTGATTTGATTTTTACTTTGGGTATCGCAAGCATAGAGCTTTCATTTATCTTTAAGCAATCCTTAGGAAATGGGTCCGTGTCACTATTTTGGGAGATAGATAGATGGTTGGAAATAGAGATATATAATTGGTAGTTTCTGCCTATAAGAAACACCTACCTAAGGTATGAAATTGAACCATGGGTGTATTCCAAACATAAATATTAATAATACAGATACCACTAAAAAATTGTTCTTCTCAAAGTATTAAAGTTTCCATATTACCCAACTCTCCCAGCAATGGCAGGTGGATAAAAGAATCTGAAATCAAAGTACCAATATTTTGATAATGATTTCCATAAGCAGTTCTGGGTAAAAAACTCATAGGAGGAGCCTGCATCATTTTTTGTTTTGTCTGTAATGGTACTAAGCACACTACAACAGTTCCAGTATTGTCGCCTTTTCCCCCACTAATTGAAGGGCCGAGCATACACTGGAGCCTGCAAGACATGGGTCCCACACAAGTCAGCTATTTCAGAGGCACTGGGCTCTAGCCTTTTTGTCTGGTTCAGATTGTCTGCTCTTATACTCTGTTCTTCTCACAGACATTTTGGGGGAATCAATTTAACCCTAACATTTTATTATTTGTCATTAACCACAGGTCACCTTTAAAATCTGTCTACATTATCTTTAATAAACCATGTCTACCACACTTTTTGATGCTGAATTACAGATGATGTATAAGCAATAACTCAGTATGTTAACATCTGCTAACATCATCCAAACATGGGTTATATTTAGCTGTGACCTAATTGGTCTGAATATAAGGTGATGATATATATTCATAAGAATGCAAGGAATGGTAACTACATTTTCAGTAAAGTTTAATAAGTATTTTACAGTTTACTTAGTGTACAATCAACAGGTGTGGGTTCTTTTTGCTCCAAATAGCTAATAAAGTTTTATTCAACAGGTTTTTTTAAAAAAGATAGCCCAAAACATAATTCCTCTTTCATAATAAACAGATGAGCATGCCTTTAATGTATGCAGTATTTCATCGACTGTACTTGTGTGAATGAAATTTACACCCAGAAAGTGTGTGTTGATGTAAAGGGCTCTTGCTCTTTCGGTTCTAATAGTTCCTGCCCTTAAAGCAGCACCTCCAGTGAACAGGGCCATAGCTTCTGGACCTGCAGCCCACTAGAGAGTCTTCATGGTATTTTCTGAGCTTCCAACTTATGTGAAATCAAGAGTGCTGATGAACCTATTTGCAGACAGGAATAGAGACTCAGGTATAGAGAACAGACTTATGGACACAGCAGGGTAAGGAATGGGTGGGATGAATTAAAAGAGTAACACTGAAATATATACATTACTATATGTGAAATAGATAGCTAATGGGAAGTTGCTGTATAACACAGGGAGCTTCCTGTGATACAGGAAGTTGCTGCAGAACACCTGGTGCTTTGTAACATCTTAGACGGGCGGGCTGGGGTGGGAGGTGGCAGGGAGGTTCAAGAGGGAGGGGACATATGTATTCCTATGGCTGATTCACGCTGATGCATGGCAGAAATGAACACAACGTTGTAAAGTAATTATCCTCCAATTAAAATTAAATATTTTTTTTTTAAAGTATCTTAGACTCAGTCAAATTGTAATTGAAATCTCCAGGATATGGACATATTTATGAGTGATGTTTGAAAAACTCAGAAAGACTCTTGAGAACAAGAGTGGGGATGGCAAATGCATGTATATCAAACCCTGCTATCCCTCTCTTTCCTTCTAACTAGAGCCAGCACTCCAAGCCCTGCTTAGAATAACTATAGGAAGTCTCTGCCTACTGATCAAATGCAACACTCTAGAAAACACCTATTAGCTACTCTGCCCAACTGCATTTAATGACACAGTCATTTCACACAGTATTGGTGGGCCAGAGGAGAAAAGGTTAATAAAAAGTAACCAGTGGGGTTCTTTTTATTAATAAAAAAGTAAGCAGTGTTGCATCCTCCTACTTTGGGGGACATACATTTTTGGAAACTGGAACTTTAAAGTCCTAGAGAAGTCCTACAGTAAAGAAGTTGGATGGCATCGCCGACTCAGTGGACATGAGTCTGAGTAGACTCTGGGAGCTGGTGGTGGACGGGGGGCCTGGCGTGCTGCAGTCCATGGGGTCACAAGGAGTCGGATGCAACTTAGGGACTGAACTGACTGACTGACTGACTATAACAGTTGTATTAACCAACTGTATACATAATTACCTATGTGAAAGCAAAAATTAAAAAAAAGAAGAAGAAGCCTGTTTCCTTTGCTCAACCCAGCATTTCTCACACTTTCAAACCAACAGAAGGTCCCTTGGAACATACATTGCAAAAACTCTTTTAGCATCCCCTTCTCCTATATGGGTGAGGCCAGTATGCCCCATAGTCTCTTGAGTGAGGTGGTTAGAGAAAGAAACCACCATGGTAGCTTCTGTGCCTCCAACATTCACTGAGAAGTTCCCCAAGATGCTCAAAGTCCCCAGAGATTTTTTTATATAAAATGGAGTGTACAAAAGCCCCAGGACAGTCAGCAAGTGCTGCATAGCAATAGTGATACAGCTTCTGGCCTCTTGGCTTCTTGCCCTGGCGGTAGCAAACCTCGTTGCATGGACTCCCTCAATACATACTGTATCTTCTATTTACTCTGAATCTTCTGTGACCATGATTATTTTTGAATTGCTGGTCAAATACCATAAAATTATTTTCTAATACACCAAAGCCTTAAGTCATCAAATTTAAACTGGATAAATTGCAGGTTGAATTAGTGGAAATTAAAGAACAATTAAATCAGAATTTTCTGCCTGACAAAGATCTCAGAGGTCTAAACCCCTTATTTTACAGGTGAGAGAAAGGAAACCCAAGGAAATGAAATAAATATCAAAAGAAATTGATTTGATTGTTTGTAAGAACCAAGAATAATACAAACTAGATGGTGAAAAATCATTAGCACACAGAATGGGTTTTTTTGTATATTGAATATTAGATTAAAGGATATTTGGTGTTGAGAAAAATCTTAAAAACTGATTTGTTGTCAAGCAATCATAGAACTCTCCTTCAAATATATTTATTCTAATTATTTTGATAACCTTTTTATCTCTTTAGCCTCTCTCTCTCTCTATATATATATATATATGGGTATGTATAATCTTGGTATACATATACTTACAAAAGTAAGCTTTTTAGTGTCTAGCACCTCAATTGCTTTTCATGTAAGAAATCTTGAGGCTCTCCCATTGAGTACATGTTTGATCCAGGTTATGGGTTTGCTTCATGATGATAGAGTTACAGATAGACAGATAGATCATACATACATACATATATACAGGTAAATAGATAGATATACAGATAGAAAGATATGTCAGGTAAATAGATATAATTTATCAATTGTAAATAGTAATAATCAAGAGATAATTTAAGCCTTTCTTAAATTATAAACATTACATTGGTTCCTAGCTTTATAATTTGCAAGTGGTTACAAAAATCCCCAGTATTGCTTATGAAAATATCAAGACAAATATGCTGTGAACTCATTGCAATAATAATATAGGAGCTAAAATGGCAAGTTGCAAAGCAGAACCTCATCTACACATGCATTACACACTGCATTCAAACCTATGGTTGTTCTGTGTTGAAGAGTGAAAAAGCGTCAGAAGGTCGGGTTTTCAAGGATCAAACTTTCCATTGTTCTTTGAATCAGAGATTGTATGTGAGTAGAGAGCTTTGCATAAGAATTAGTCCTCTACCGTGTATCAAGTCAGCTATTTTCAGCTCAGCCTAGCAATCTTTGATTTCTTGGTTTGTAACTATGGCAATAAGATTAAATGGTATTCAGTAAAATTCATTTTACAAATGAGTTTGGGAGGGTGTCCATGACTGTGATGAAGGAGCAATGGAAAAATACTAGGAAACAAGGGAAATTAAATTGGGTTTTATAATATTCTTCAAAATAATCCCCCAAATCATCTAGTGCCATATGGCAAGTTGTGAGTAATGTATGGTGACGTGAAATAAAAATGATCAGATAACTGCTTGATAGATTCCTTGGCTCAGCTTAAGCCACTACACCTCTCCACTTGCCCCTCGACCATCATACGATATCCTTTGTCTGTGGACGCCTATGTGTCTGTGGGTTTGCCAGAGTCTTTGATCTGGGACTTTTTATACTAAATAACAGTCAAATCAATTTCAAACACCTTCATTACAGTACACAGCTCATTATGTTCTAGAAAAATGTTTAGCTCCAAGCCCCAGGCCACGTTATAATGAGGACAGGAATGCACACTAGTCCACATGCTCTATGAGTGTCTCTGTATTTCCAGGCAATACACAATCACCACTGGCCTAAGTGAAAAACAGGCATTCATTTGCAGCCTTTAAAGATGGTTTCCTCAAGTTTAAAATCATTTGCCGTAAAACATAGCTTTAATCTTGCAGTGCTGTTAATGCTTTTCTTTTCTGTTGGTAACGTTTTTAAAAAGTGCATAGGTAGACATGAAAAACAAAAACCTGGATAAACATGTTTTCAAATCCTTAATGAGTGACATATAAAATTTTATATGTGCATATTTTATATATTTTATACAGATATATATACACATATATAAGTATTTATATGTATGTAAAATATACAAAGTAATTCTCTTAAATCTATCTAAAGGAGATTTCACATATATATATATGTGTGTGTGTGTGTGTATATATATATATATATATATATATATAGGCATAGACAGCCTTGTATATACAAGCAACTTCTTTTTAAAAGACTGATTTAAGGGATTTACTATATTTTAAAAAAATATCTGAGGGTAGATTCCCATCGTATCCATTCTTGGTTTATAAAGAAACTCAAGTGCCTTGTTAAACAAATACTTTTATTTATGTTTACCCTTCCTATTTTGGGAAGGCAGGAAAATGAACATAAACCTTCATGACCTCATTTCTTGTCTCTAATCTTTGTGTTTCTTCAATGCCTCAATGGCCATCCAGGAAATTTTTGACATTACACTTGAAATAAATGTGACACAATGGTGGCTGTCAGTGTTTTTTCACTCTGATTTAATTATAAAGTCTCGCTAAAAGCCGGTAATAGGGAAATTACTTCACTGGACACACAAGACATTATCAAAATGACTTGTGTTCTTCTGTTGTTGGAAATATAAGCTAGTGTGGTAGAAGTTCTTTTTGCTGTCACAATCGATTACCATAAATTAATTGTATATAACTCTGGATGGGAATAAATGCATACTGGCATATAAATAACCATAACTTGTTTTCTTGCCAGCAAGCCATAGTCAGCTTGGTATCTTAGAAGATACTTGTGTAACAGAGGAATGGCAACGCTTTTTTAATAAAAGGACTGTTACAAAGATAAAACAGATTTTTATGCAGCATAAGCAAGTGATAATAGTTTCCATGTTAACCTTGAAACTCTATTCGAGAACAGGATTCAGCAGTATTTTTAGTTAGCCATGAATATCTTAGAAGGATAGCTGGGAAGAAAACAGTCTTTATGTAAAAGAAGTGTTTGAACCATTGGTTATAATGTAGTTGACAGCCAAGGCCTGGCACAGGGGCCAGATTACTCAAAGCAGGATATTATCTGCATAATCCAGGGTCAGCAAATGAAGATGAAACAAGCCAAAGGGAAACCTGAAATCAAGCCCTGTCCTTCAACACATGTCATTAGGAGACTTGGTTTCAAGTTGCAGGAGTGATAGTATCTAGAGAAAGCTCACTGCTCATTAAGAATGCTGCTCCAAGTTGGTCCTGAAGGTTAGCTGGGCCCGAAACCTATTAGCAAATGTTGAAACTAAAGACAAAATGCCAACTAATGTCTGAAATAGGGAACTATCCTTCACATTAAGTACAACGAAGAAATAAATCTAAATGCATGGAAGACAAATTTTTTTGTCTTAAAAACAGGTTTATCTTATTAGCCTTATATACTATGTTTCTAAGATAAGTGTTTGGCATATGGAACAACATTTGAGTCAGTAAAATTCATTCCATAACTAATACTTTGAGGTCAAGTATAAACAAAAGATACATACATTTCAATTCCAAAGACTAAATGTTAGTCTGTCTATAGGAGTTGTTTGATAACTTGGCCTAAATGTTGCTACAGATGAAAAACTGAATTGCTTGGAGTCAGTATGAGATATATGATACATCTTGAAATCCAAATGTGAACTTGCTTTTATTAACAAAATAGGCATTAATGACCTGTAATCAAGGTACAAACTATTAAATAGCAAAACACTAAAGAATGTGAATTTTAAAAAGGAACACTAGTACTCTAGAACGTTTAAACATATAAAGCTAAATACACAGATTCTTCTGTAATTATTGAAAATTATTATAAATCAAAGAAGAAATCTGTATTCCTGCTTCATAGGTGGTAGCACCTCCTCATTAGACAATAGCATGTTTATAGTTTGTGAAAAGAAAGGAGACTTCCTAAATAGGTGTCAACACGAACTACCTGCTACATTTCTGATCTTTCAGAGAGCTTTAGGAGGACCCCATAAACAAGAGAAAAATGCAAAAAGACAGGTGTACATCGGCCTCACACATCGCTGATAGAGATGTAAAATGGACCAGTCATTTTGGAAAACAGTTTGGAACCTCCTCACAATATTAAAAATCAAGTTAACCATATAACCCAGCAATTTCACTCTTAGGTAAATAACAAACAGAAATGAAAATAGATGTCAACACAAAAACATGTACACGTATAGTCATAGCTGTGTTATTCATAATAGCCTCAGAGTGGGAACAATCCAAATGTCAATCAACTGATAAATGACTAAACAAAATGTGTTTCATCCACACAGTGGAATAGTATTCGGTGATTTAAAAAGTAATGAAATTCTGCTGCAACATGGACAGACCTTGAGAGCATCATGCTAAGTGAAAGAAACTAGTCACCAAAAAAACATACATTGCATGTTCATGTATGAAAGATTCCACAGATTCTATGCAGACAGGAAGTAGATTAGTTGTTGCTTAGGGCTGGTGGGCGAAGGAGAGAACAGGGCGTGACAACAATGGGTACTTCCTTTTGAAGTCATAAAAACAATCTAAAATTATAGTGATGGTTGTACAAATTCATAAACTAAAAACCACCAAATTGTATACTTTGGGTGAATTTAATGGTATGTAAACTACATCTAGTAAAACTGTTGTTTTTTTTTAAAGACGTTTTTTACCCAGGTCAAAAAGAATGCTTACTATAGCAAGGAAGCTGCTATAGAAAAGTAGTAAGAGGTTTCAAGCAAAAACCTGATTTTAATTACCAGTGATTCATCCCCCCCCACCCTACTCCTCAAGTGTTCCCTATGTTAGCAATACAGCTCAGTAGCCTATATATTCTCTCTCATTGCTTGAAAAAAAAAAAATAAAAATTAGACAACAGTGTACAGACAAAAACTCCAGGTTGACCTGGGATACGCTATATCAGTAACCTGTGCAAATGTTGGCTGATCTCCTTCTTTCAATTATTGAATGCACTGTGTTCCCAGAGCCCAACTCCGACAGGAGGGAGTGTCTGTTAGTAACAGGAGCCTGTGTGGATAAGGTTTTCTCTCCCTTCTGTCCGGCACAGAGAGAACAATGTACAAACCCAGCCATTCCTTAGCTGACAATAGAGCAGATCAGAAAGAGCTGATGCTTATCTGTGACTGAGAAGGCTCCATCATAGTATTTTTTTAAAAACCTAAGGAATTTTAAACCCCTTTCATTTTTTTTTAATAAATAAGAAAGGAAACTCTGCCATTAAATAGAGGAGCAACATTCTTGGTACTCCTGAATATCTGAAGGGGAGAATCTTCACCCATTCTTGAAAAAAGATAGGTGTTACAGGCTCCCCATGGTAATATTTCAGGGAAAGAAGGTCTTTGTTGTAGTTCCTTGTGGTTTTTTGTTGTTTTTTCTCCCATGGGACAAACCTCATACATTCCATTCATAGAAAAGGTTTCCCAGGAAACTTCCATTCAGAGTTAGAAAATGGACAGAGAGATGCAAAGTGAGAGCAAGGGAGAATGTTAATGAAGACAGTGAATTTTTCCACCCTGTTGTGAGATTTCCGTATGGACAATGACCAGGAATATCACCTAAGAGCCTCCAGAAGAGCGCTCCTGTGGTCTTCCACTGTCTGCGCCCCTTGACTAGAATGGCTTGAACACTCTGTCTTATCATTTGGGCCATAAAACGTCTCTTCTTACCTGTCAACTCGGAGATTCAAGTCTGTCTCTTCTCTGTTTGTCTCAGTCATTGATCCTGATTCTCTCCTTCCAACATTCATGGCCTAACCTGTAAAGAAACGAATCCCAGCATGTTTCTCCTGTACCCATGCTGCCTACAGCCTCTTCTCGAAGTATCTTTATGCATGACTTCAAGAATTAAGGTAAGATATCAAAGGTCCAGTTCTTCAAAACCCTTAAGTGAATTAAAAAAAAAAAAAAATAGAGATTACATACTTAGATACCACAGATATTTTACTTGCTGTGAAAAAAGTCTGATTTTAACTGATATTTCAGTTGACTCTTTTTCCCTAGAGGGAAAAAAAAATTTTTTCCATGACGTCTAAAAAAAAAATCTAGAGAACATTTTTATTGGTATTTCCTAAAAAGACAGTTACGAATGATAGTGGCCATCCCTTACACTGATAGTTGTTTGAAGTCCAGAAAATAGAATGGTTTCATAGGTAAGGAAGGAAATGAGCCTAGAGAAAGGAGAATGCTCATCAAAGACATAAAAGAAGCAATAAAAAAAGCCACGACCATAACCACATCCCTGACCTTTCATCCAGAACCAATTTCCCTCTCTCCAGGAATGACCATCACACCTAATTCTGGCCCAAATGCAGCCTTGAGTGCTTTCCTCCTGCTAGGAGGAGGGGCAATACAGGGGGAGGGGATTACGGGGTACAAACTATTAGGTATAAAACAAGCTACCAGGATATATCGTACAACACAGGGAACACAGCCAATATCCTATAATAACTTTAAATGAGGTATAATCTTCAAGACTTGGAATCACTATATTGTACATCTGTAACTTATAATGTTGTACATCAACTATACTGCAATTAAAAAATTAGTTTTTAAAAAAAGATTAGCCCTGCATTAGACAAAAACTACAACAGTTTAGTCAATAGGAAATAAGATTTCCTACTTGGAAAGTTGTCAAGAATAAGTGTTGGAATTAAGAAAGAATAAAAAGAGAACATCTGCAAGGGACTAGAAGGTCACTCATAAAGAGGAATCATAGAGCTGGCCCTCTGTCCATGGTCAAACTTGAGTTTCTAAGGCGTACGAGCTAAAATGCCAATTCTTCCAGAGAGCCTCAGAATTCAGCAGCCAGAAGTAATGTCCCCTCCATGGATTCACATGGCTTTTGCTATTGGACGTAGTGCTTACCAATCAGGAGGAAAGCTGCTCGTTTCAAGCACTGGGTCTGGAGCCAGATGATTTGAGCTCCATCTCTAACCTGTAGCATGTGACTTAACCCTGCTGCATTTCCATAAAAGGAGACAGAATTCACTAGGGTTACTGTGAAGTTTAAATTAACTGATACTTCCAAAGCACTTGACAAATAGTACATAACCAGTGTTCGCCATCAGTATTATCAGTATTAATCTAAAATTCCCATCTTACAGAAAACAGAGGCATAGATAAAAGAAATACTTTGCACTGAGGCAAAAGCATGTAAATAGTAATAGTACTCAACTCACAAGACTGTTGTGATGATTAAATATATGTGACATATTCCTTATGAAATGTAAGTTATTTGTGTACATATGTTCATACACCATTTGGTCGGCATATCCTTGAAGGCAAGAACGGTATCTCCTTGATCTTTCCCCTCCTCCATAACCTGGAAGAAGCCTTCCACAGATATAGTGCTAAATTGGCATTAACCAAATTAATTCTACATACAGTCACTTCAAAGGATGTCAGGTGCCATATCCAGAAGTTATAAATTACCTAGTTTATTAAATTTATTGAATCTATGCTTTCACAGATTCAACCAAGAAGGATTTTTTCATTGTATTATCAACAAAACAACACTGACCATTGATATGGTAGGTGACCAGCCTGCCCTCCAGTGTAGGGAGCCTTGGAATCATCTGGAGCACCCTGGTTGCTAAGGATACATTTTTTTCCCTATCAACTGAGTCTAAGTGTCTAACTCTCAAGCACTCATCCAAGTGGAGTATGAACTTCTTTTTCCAGAAATTCGAATCTCTAGCAAGACTAGGGGGCCAAAGGTGGGGTCCAGGAAAACCGCCTTAGCAATAAACACTACTCTGAATTATAGTCCTCTGATACTTGCAACTCATTGATTTCCTCCAAAATTCATGGCTTACTTCCTTTATTGGCCCCTAGCCAAGACATTTTACTTCTTCAGGAAAATCCTCAGTTGAAAGATTTTCAGTGGGCCTTGCTAGGAAAAGGAGTTATACAGGTCCACTAGATTTATCAGGATGTCCCCAATGCAAAATTGCTCAGAAGAGGCGATGCTGATGCTGTCTATCAGGGAGGAGGTAAAGACAGAAAGGCTTGGGAAACTTAACAAGTCTCCTGTTCAAGATGACTCCTGGTATTCCAGTTGAAAGCCCTGGTCAGAGAGCTGTGGGTGAGCTGGCATGGCCCATTCCCTTAAGCTGGTATTGTTCATTCCCTTGTTCATACCTGGTCTGTGGAAATTCATCTCAGAACTCCTTTGAAAACAATAATTTTGTCCAGGAGGAAAATCAAACCCAGGACACCTACCCTAGGTATTTCAGAAGTTCCAGATTTAATGTTTAATATTGGCTCAGATGGTAAAGAATCTGTCTGCAATGCAGGAGATCCAGGTTCAATCCCTGGGTTGGGAAGACCCCCTGGAGAAGGGAACAGCAACCCACTCCAGTATTCTTGCCTAGAGAATTCCATGAAGAGAGGAGCCTGGCAGGCTACAGTCTATGGGGTTGCAAAGAGCTGGACAAAACTGAGTGACTAACCCTTCACAGATGAGACTAAAATGTTAGATTTTTATCCCCCCTTTCCTTCTTTGTCGTCAGTACTGCTCTAGCATCTGGATGCAGTGGTCTTTCACATTTTAAACACTAGTTCCAGCACCTTAGAAAGACAAGTCAACCCGCATGTGGTTATTTATGAACAAACTGAAAATAGAACTTCGAGTCACTAGAAGGAGGAAGGAATCTATTAATTCCCTTTTCTGACAAAAAAGAAAAAGGAAAAAATCATTCTCTGAGTTTCACACACCAGTCCCTCTTAGAAATTATTCTAGGAACACAGTACAAAATTATTGACATCCAAGGACACTCTGGCTAAACAAGGAAGAAAAGTAGGTGAGCAATGAACCTTATTAGCATGTGTCCTCTCAGGCTGATGACTGTCATTAGGCTGCTAGAGGATGACATCATTGTCTCTAAGAGGCAGTCAGCTCGAAAATGTCAACTATCTCGGTGAATTAATTCCTGCAGCTGCTTTATGTTGCCTTCTGCTCCTTGCTAAAAGAAATGGACATATTTCATTTCTGGGATCTGTCAGACATGTTGCTGTTTTAAATATTACATCTGAAGCCCAATCCAATCTGAACATACTGTGTTTTGAGAAGCCTGGTGAAAAAATCATTGACTTCAAGAAAGTAAAAGGCCAGAGACTAAAGGTCCGTATAGTCAAAGCTTTGGTTTTTCCAGGAGTCATGTATGGATGTGAGAGTTGGACCATAAAGAAGGCCGAGTGCCAAAGAATTGATGCTTCTGAACTGTGGTGCTGGAGAAGACTCTTAAAGAGTCCCTAGGACAGCAAGGAGATTCAACCAGTCAATCCTAAAGGAAATCAGTCCTGCATCTTCATTGGAAGGATTGATGCTGAAGCTGAAACTCCAATACTTTGGCCACCTGATGCAAAGGGCTGACTCATTGGAAAAGACCCTGATGCTGGTAAAGATTGAGGGCGGGAGGAGAAGGGGATGACAGAGGATGAGATGGTTGGATGGCATCACTGACTCAATGGACATGAGTTTGAGCAAACTCTGGGAGTAGTGAAGGACAGGGAAGCCTGGTGTGCTGCAGTCCATGGGTCACTAAGAGTCAGACACGACTTAGCGACTGCAACAAAAGGCCAAGGTGTAAAACTCTGCAATCTCATTTGAAAAGTAATCCCTTTCGGGAATTCAAATTGCTTTCATTTTAAAATGTCATTTTTTCAAAAACTTTGCCAGTATGAAGTTAGTAGGAGCACTTATACTGTACTGATTGAGTTATAAAATAGTCATATGGGGAGGGAAGGGTAGGAGTGAGAAAAAAGAAAAGAGATGTGCTATGAGAGCACAGATAACACAACTGTAAACACAAACCATCCAAAAGTTCTTGCCTCTGAATGTAGCTCTTTCTCACTGCAGCAGCCATATAAGGAAAAGAAATAGTGTCATTTATTAATATTTTCAATAAACATTACTGAATGCCTGTAGTTTTTCAGAGACTGTTCTGGGCACTGATTTTTTAAGATACTTCCCACCTTTAACAGAGCTCCAAGTGCAATGAGGGAGAGAGACATGTCAAGGGACACATCAAAAAATGATTTGGAAGTCCCATAAAAGAAAAAGATTCCGCAGAAATTTATGACAGTGGGTTATAAAGGAAGTTTTTGGGGGGTGGTGTTTTTTTTTTTTTTTTTTGGCCACAATGCACAGCTTATGGGAAAATCCCTGATCAGGGATCTAACCCGGGCCCTCGTCAGTGAGAGTTCAGAGTCCTAACCACTGGACTACCAGGGAATTTCCTAAAGGAGGATTATTAAAGGAAGTTTACAGACGCATCCACACAGTCTTCTAGGTAGATGTAAGTGAGAGGACGTGGAAAAGACAGACAGAAAACTATCCTTAATAAATAACTACATAGATATCAACAATAATCTTCACAGGTGAATAAACCACCTGGCTGTGATGTCAGAAGTAAAAAGAACCTTGCAATACCCCCAAATATCTTTCCTGTCCTCCATGCAATGTTCGAAATACTTTGACCTGAAAGCCAATACTTGAAATCCACTGATGGCAATAAACATTAAGTATAATGAAATTATATTCTATTGTCTTTCTGATAGTAAATTTGCAAAGAGCTGACTAGGAAAGCTTAATTTCTAAAGTAATAGGAAACAAAGAAAACTAAGAGCTAGGAAAAAACAATGTGCTTCGTCCCGTGGTTTTCTTTTAAATTGTTTCAACGGATATACAGCGAAATGCACCGATCTTAGATGTTCCAGTTCGATATTTCATGAACGCAAACGCTTCTCAAGCATCCCACACAGTTTCCTCCATTCCCTTTCTGCTGCCCTCCCGGCCAAAGGCAATCACTGTTCCCATTTTTTCACCATAGATTAGTATCACCTATGTTATTAAATTTTATATAAATAGAAATATTCTCTATACACTCATTTCTTGTTATGGAACACAAGGTATTCACTGTTATGCAAGCCAGGAATTACTTCCTTTTTGTTGCTGAGTAGTATTCCATGGTATGACTACACTCCAGTCTGTTTATCTAGGATCTATTGTTGATGGACATTTGGATTGTTTGTAGGTTTTAGCTATTTGAATAGAGCTCTTATGAACATTCTTATACAAGTCTTTCATGAATACATGTGTTCATTTCTATTGGATAAATAACTAGGAATGAGTTGCTGGGCTCTAAGGTCAGTGTGAGCTTCAACATTTTTGTGGGTATTTACCATGAAAGTGGGGGCATTTGAACTCAACCTTGAAGGATGAGATAGAAAAGGCCACCCAGGCTCTAGGATAAGGATGAACAAAAGCAGAGGTAGAGGGGAAGCGTCTGTGGAATTTGGAAAAGGTGAACAGTCAGATATGAATCATAAGGGGCATGGAGGGTGTTCTTTCTGGCAAACAGCTCCTGGGATGTTTCCAACGTCTGTGTTATTGTCAGCAGAGTCTAGAGTCTGAAATAATTACTGGAATTTCTGAAAGTGTTATGAAGCTTCTCAGAAAATGTCATTGTTTCTGGGAAGCCTAAGAACATAACAACAACAACACAACCTTAACTCCTGTTCAACTGTCTGCTTCCAGGAGAGCTCATTTGGTAGAACAGGTATCCAGGTTGGTGTTGGTCCCCCTCCCAACATTTCCACTGCTTCTTGAGCACAGGATCTAGACTAGAACAGGTCTTCCCCTGGTGGGACCCAGTCTCAACCACTTTGAGGACACCAGCCAGTTCTCTGGCCCACTTTGCACACTCAGGTCTATATTTAAGAGCTGTGGGATCTCCAGGGTTGCAGGTAACATGGGTCAGCTTGGCTGGAAATGTACATCCTTCAAATACTATCAGTTCAGTCTATTTTGTCAAAGCCCCCTTTAAGTTTCTTAACTTCTTTCAGTGGTTGAGATTTTTATATATTACTTTTGGCCATTAAAAGAGAAGTGAAAAGTTCTTGAATGATTCTATCTACTCTCTGATTTGGTTTCTTGATCCCAACAAATGGTTCATAAATTAGGACTGATAGTTGGCATTCTGGGTCTACCTTATTTTCCTTGATTTTACTAACTATTCTTCAAGAAAATAAACTTCCAATCCACAAATTCCCTGAAAAGAGCTCTAAATCTCAAGAAAGATATGTAATATTTATAAAATTAAATACAACATTGTAACAACAATCACACACACACAAACATATATACTGGAGTAGGAAATGGCAACCCACTCCAGTCAGTATTCTTGCCTGGAAAATTTCATGGACAGAGGAGCCTGGTGGGCTACAATCCACGGGGTAACAAAGAGTCAGACACGACTGATCGACTAAGAATGTAAACATACACACATAACTACAAGTCTCTGAAAGAGTAGATAGTCAACACCGGTGTGGTGGACTATGAGTTTGGCACTACATCCACCTCTTCCTTTCAAAGAAATCTTACATGTCCATAGGACTCTATTATTCATACAATTAGTCATACAAGAATCAGACAGCCTGGGCTAGGTTATATTGCAGTTACAGTGAAAAAGAAATGTCAGAGACAAATAAAAGCAGAAGCTTATTTCTCAGTCCCCTATTCACCTGCAGTAGAAAGGAAAAGATATTAGGAGCCTGGGAACAAATGTTTCAACCACCAGACACAGGCCTTGGGTCAAGATTTTAACCTCAGAATGAAATGACTTCATCTCTAAAATAAGAATGTTAAGCCAGATGATTTCTGAGATCCCTCCCAACACTGAAATTCTGTAACAAACAAAGAAAAATCACCAAATTACAAGAACATTCATCAAATAGGCACATACTTACTGGACTGAACCACAGTTTGGCTGCTCCAATTATTTTGGTCATCTCCATGATCAATAATGTTCCCAGTGGCCCAATCAATTATGCCACGAGCTGTGTGGAGCATTAAAGCAACTAAGGCACCCTGAGGGGCTGGGCATGGTCCCTACAGCTCCATGCTCAGCTGGGGCTAAAGGGAAAAAGGCCCCAGCGTCCCTTTGACTAGGGTTCTTTTTCCTCATCCTGTGGTCTTGGTCCTCTTTTATTTTTCAAATGGAAAAGAGTAACAAGGTCACACGAGTAAAAGAAAACAACTGAGAAGATGGAGTCAACATTCAGTGTTGTCATCTTGAAGAACTCCTACCTGGCAGACACTGGTTCAGGAAAAAACAAGCTCTGAGTAAGTCTTTGCTTCTGGCAGTCTACTATATAGGTCAGCAAAGGAAGAAATAATTATGCTCTCAAGCCACAAAAAAGCATGGAGTGATACATATTTTCATACCTAAAAGATCCTGTCTGAAAAAACTACACACTGTATAATTCCAACTATATGACACGCTGGGAAAGGCGAAACTACAGAGACAGTAAAAAAAATCAGTGGTTGCCAAGGCCCTGGGAGGAGAGAAGGAGGGATGAATACGGAGAGCAGAAAGGAATTTTTAGGACAGTGAAACTATTCTGTATGATATTATAAAGGTGAATACATGACATTATGCACATGTCAAAATCTGGAGAGTTTGTTAACACAGAGAGTGAGCCCTAATATAAACTGTAAACTTTAGTTAATGGTGATGTATCAGCATCCGTTCATCAATTGTAAGAAGAAAACCACAACAGGCAAATAACAACTACATGGCGAGGGAAGAGGTGAGTCAGAACTTTGTACTTTCTTCTCAGTTTTTCTACAAAGAAAAAAAACAAAGTAGGTTTTCTAAAACTACTCTAAAAAATTACAAATGACTCTAAGCCACGTAAGCAATATTTTCAAAATTAAGAAAAAAAAAACAAACAGAACCTCCAAATGCTGAAGATCTGACTATCTACTGGAAAGAGGGGGTTAGGATGGGGCAAGTGGAGAAGAAGAGCAGGGACTGATGCTGCAGACTGTTTCAAGACCTACCTAGTGATAGAAGGTCACCTCCGAATTCGGCAGACCTAGGCTTCGGTCCTGACTCTGCCTGACCCTGCCCTGCTCTCCTACCCTGGACAAGTCTCAGAAGCTCTCTCCCAGAGTTAGTGTCTTCGTTTTTAAAATGTTACTTCTTAAGGGCTCTTGCAAGAATCCACTCAGATATTGCATGTATATATTGTAACAGAGAGTCTGGCCCTTTGTATGATATCAATAAAGACATATTATTGCTAGCCATTTTAGTTAAATTACTTAAATATTTTAAACCTGTTGATGTGTAAGAATCAAGGCCACTAAGTACAGGAAACACTATGCAAGCTGTTTCACTCTGATGCCCAGCCACTGTCTAGGTGAGACCTCCAATTATTGTACAGATAGAATGTGTTTTATAATCAGACTGGTCCTTTTCTGACTTGAATTTCTTTATCAGCTCACTTGCAAGTTTTACTTTTGTCAAGAGGGTCATGCTTTTCAATAATCGCCAAATGCTACCAGTTTATGAATGGCTCTCTGGGAACAAGTTAGGCCCTTTAGCAAATGACATCAATCAACTCTTTCAGGCCACATGGGTATTCACTAATAAATATTCCCACAGTGCATTAAAGAGTATCTTTGTAGTTTAGGTCAGTTACTATCACATTTCATACTTATTCCCACAGGGTAAATGCTTTGTACATTTGGAGAATATAACATTATTTTATGAGGATAATCAGTGCCAAAGTAGAAAGGTCCCTTTTTCTATGAATGCATACCCAAGTTCATTTAAATACTCTGTTACTTATTTTATTAAAATAAAATAAATCTAAAATAATCATCTCTGTTCACAGTAAAAATTGCCAATTGTGTCATTTTTAACTACTCAGCATGCTTTCTTCCTAATCTTTCCAACGCCATGAAATGTTTCAGTACTTTCAAAAACTAGTTTTCATTTATAAAATCACATGTGCTTTTTCTATTGGGATCAGCTCAGTCACTGTATTGAAAACAACTAATTAACATCCTGTGTCACTGATTATAAATAGCACCCAATACTAATCATTAACATCTACTCTCAAATTTGCAATCTTGTTTCCTCTTTCACGACATGAAAGATTTCACTGGAAGTGCATGAGCCTTATTGTAGACTTGGTCATTTATCACCAAGAACTGTGGCTTCTTTAATCAACCAGCCTTAACAGGCATTGGGTTTGTCACAGCAAGTAGGTATAGACTTTCATCCCCTTGACTTACCATTATCTAATTAGGCAGGAAAAAGCAAACAGATTCTTTGAAGAATAAAAACCTAGGTGCAAATACTTGAAATAACATTTCTCTATCTCATAGATCATGGGATTCCCTGGCAGCTCAGTGGTAAAGAAGGCACCTGCCAATGCAGGAGATATGGGTTCAGTCCCTGGGTTGGGAAGATCCCCTGGAGAAGGAAATGGTAACCCACTCCAGTATTCTTGCCTGAGAAATCCCAGGGACACAGGAGCCTGGTGGGCTACAGTCCATGGGGTTGGAAAAGAGTCAGACATGACTGAACAACTAAACAACAACATCTTGTAGATCATATTCTCTTTAAATGATTCTGATTGATACATAAATATCAAGCAAAACATTTTTTAAAATAAGGGTAAAATTCATTCAAATCTACTGAAAATCACCTCATCTATTGGGAGATCATTCTTGATGATTAATCATCCATTGCCTTAAGAATGAAAAATCCAAAAAGTTTTCAGAATCAAAATTGAGGGATATATCTAAGCCTTCAGTTAAAGCTACTCTTGGCATATGTGCATGCTTAGTCGCTCAGTCGTGTCCGACCCTTTGCAACCCCAAGGACAGTAGCCCGCCAGACTCCTCTGTCTATGGAATTTTCCAGGCAAGAATGCTGGAGTGGGTAGCCATTTCCTACTCTGAGGAGAGCTACTCTTGGCACAGACAGACAAATGTGCTTGTGCATTGTCCTATTGTTTATTTTTCAAATGTTAGAGCACACCATCCAGGATGATTGAATTGGTATAGCTGCCTTTCCTGGACAAATGCTGTATGTTGGGTTTTTTGTTTGTTTTTTTTTTGCCACTTAGATGCATAATGATGAGCAGTCCAGGAAGCCACCAGAATAGAGGAATCCAGTCAGTGCCTTGTTAGGTAGTCAGGCAGGAAAGGATTTGGATCCTACAGGTTCAATTTTTTTAAAAAAGAAGTATGTACAAGAAGGTAAAAAGATTCAGAGAAGTAAATAAAAAGGTCCCATGAGCTCTGGTGGGGAAATAAAGTGCAAAGTCATAGTAGATCATCAAAGACACAGGAAGGAAAAAAAAATCGAGTCATAATGCGCTGAGCTAGCAAGCAGGGTTATTTTATCCACGGACAGATTTTTGCAGTTTCTTACCATTTTGCCATGAAAGTCAGGCAATTGGTGTTAATATACACCAAGACCTAGGGAACAGCAGTGAACAAGACAAAGTCCCTCTTCTCCTGGAGTTTATACTTTAGCCATAAGGTACAGACAATAAGCCAGGAAATAAACAATACAATTTTAGAAAATAAGACATGTTGTAAAGAAAATAAAATCAGGAATGGAATAATGGGAGGTAACTAGAATTGGGGGAGTGAAATGTCAAGCAATGTTTGAAACAGAGATCTCAACAAACTGTCCAGGGTTCCTTCCCAAAGGAGCATCAGAATGGCAAGGCCAGAGCTTCCCAGTACCAATATGGAGACAATTGTAGGTGATTTATGGGTTTAAATAGTTGTGTATATCTTCTGTGCTATCTTTTCATGGCAAAGTATACTACTTCTCTATTTTAAGATAGTGATGACAACTCTTTAATAAAGTTATTTAACAACAACAACAAGAAAAAAAACAGGGACTTAAAACTATTAAGTAAATAATGGTGCAGATAATATACAGACAAGGGAAAATCATGAAAATAGCACAAAAATAGCTAAATTAGTCAACTGAGTGTATCATATCACTTGTAATTAATATCATCAAATTGGAACCTACATACAATGTTAGTACTCCATTTGGAACACCCTTCTCTTTTCTTAAGATCAAGAGAAGGAAAAAGAAGGGCTTCCCTGGTGGTCCAGTGGCAAAGAATCCACCTGCCAATTCAAAGGACACGGGTTCCACCCCTGGTCTAGGAAGATCCCACACACAATGGGGCAGCTGAGTCTGTGTGCCACAACTACTGAGCACTCTGGAGCCGGCGAGCTGCAACCTCTGAGCCCCTGTGCTGCAACTAGTGAAGCCTGTGCATCTAGAGACCATGCTCTGCAACAAGAGAAGCCAGCACAGTGAGAAGCCCAAGCAAGGCAACTAGAGACGACGTCCACTTTACAGTTACCTTTTCTGTGTTTCAAAAACATATGGAAATGCAACTACTCCATTAGAAAACGTGACTGACATAGAACTTTACAGGGAAAATGCTTTGTGTGGGGGACTGACAACACTGAACATGGCAGGACTGCAGTCTCACAACTGCATTAGCCAATACAGTGATAATATACCGAAGGCAACTAGAGAGTAGTTAAGAGAAGAGCAAACACTTTTTCATGGACTCTAGGGGAAAAATGCAAAATTCACAGTTGTTGTTGTTGTTCAGTCACTAAATTGAGCCCAGCTTTTGTGACCCATGGACTATATAGCCTGTCTGACTCTTCTGTCCATGGAATTTCCCAGGTAAGAATATTGGAGTGGGTTGCCATTTCCTTCTCCAAAACTCACTGTATTATATTTAAAAACTGCATGATTCACCTTGCTTTATATCCCTGGATATGTTCCAGTGTCTCCTAGTTTATAGTTTATGGGAACTTGAATAGAATGTGTATCCTACTGTTGTGTGAAACTGTATAAATCTTAATTATGTTGAATTGGTTCACAGCTTTTCAGGTCTACTATATGCTTCTACTTTTCTGTATATTCATTGAATTAATTCAAATTGAGAGTTTGATATTGAAACTCCAACTGAAAACCTTAATTTATCTACTTAGAAAAATAATTGTAAAATAGAGTGGAACTATATGTAACCTTGTTTTATAATTCCCAAGTCTCCTGTAAATGTGTTATCCTACTTTCATAATTTAAAAAATAAAAAAGGAAGAGAAAAAATATAAATAAATAAAAATTACATGATTCAACTAGGATCTTACTTCCCTCCTAAGCTGTCCACTCACACCTTCACTTCCACAGCTGGGCCTCAGACAATCATGGTCTCTGATTTATTCAACTAAAGTGTAAGTTCTTCAAGGGCAGTAGCCATGTCTTACATTATTTTATATTTATTTTATGTCCTGACACAGTTTATTCCCTAGATTATAGGTTAAATAAATATGTACTAAATAAACAAATTGATTAATTAATATGAATTTATATTTGTGAACTCTCATTCATGATAAATAGAAGGGATTTTTACACAGTTGGAACAATATCCCTAATGACAAATCAGTGTCACTTCTGGAAAAGCACTACCATAAGTTATATGAGTGTGTTAGATGCTGTTAAAAAAAAAACCCACGAATATGCTGATCAAAATCTTTAGATAGGAAAAGGCTCACAACAGTGGGATGGAAGGTGAGCAGTAGAATTAAACTCAGAAATGAGTCTTTGTAAAGAATTTCACCTACCAGATAGAATAGCGTAACCTGAGGTCAGGCAGTAGGATAGTTTCAAAACACTCTGTATTCAAAGGTCAATATGTTAACATGCAATGTCCTGTAAAGACAAGTCTAACAGCAGGCAGTAGATCCCCAACCACCAAGATGAGACTCAAGTCATGGAAACCCAACCCTGAGAGAAGGGTGATGCAAAGAAGCCAGGTAACATTCAAAGGGACAATAGTACTACTACGTTTTCCACTGGCAATAAGCATAACTACCAGCCTTTAGAGAGTGCCATAGAATGTACCAACATCTTTCCAAGGCTTTTATATGTATTATTTAATTTAAAGTTCATAATAATCTTCTGAGACAAGTGCTGCTATTATACTGATTTGACAACTGAGAAATCACAAAAGCATGGAAAACCTTGCCTAAGGTTAAACAGCTAATAAGTAGAAGAAACAGGATTTGAACCCAGGACCTATGGTCCAGCATCACTATGTTAACTAGTGCCTGTCATAGGCATTTATAGAGACAGAAACACAAGCACAGAAATTCACTTAACAGAACTTGATACAAGATAAAGTCTTGGGCACAAGGCAGAAAATCCATCTGTCAGAGCCAAAGCATATGTCCAATGATAGATTATCATAAAAGATAACTTAGTGGTGCATCCTAGCATGCTAGACTAGACTTCCAAAAGTTTCTTCTGACTTAGGTTAGAAACTGCTCCTGAGACTCAGACAAAGCTAATTAGGTACAGACAAGGGTACCGCTGCAGTGACCTGAGAACCATGCAGGTCTTAAATGATAAAGGTCATAAAATGTTTTATTCCAGAAGTGTCCAAGGTCTACCAATAAGTGCAACAAGAGACAGAGACAGAATACAAACTTAAAACATTCAGCTGTCATCATGATTGAAAGTAAACCATAAGTTTTCTCATCAAAGTCAAGAAGAAGATAAAAATACCTACAATCATTATCCTTAATTAGTATCATTTTCAAGTCTTAGCCAAAGCAATTAGACAAGAAAACAAAATAACAAACAAACAGAAATGATGCATATAAGAAAGGAGGGAGGGAAATTTATCAAATTAACAAACAATACTATTATATACTAGATTTGAGTGAAAACTCAAGTCACCTGAAATTCTAGTCTCAACATCTCATTTGTGTCTCTGATCCTATGCTCACAGCGTCCAAGGTGGTTCCTCATTGATCTATAATAAAGTAACTGTGTGTCCTGTGATAACTAGAAGTAATCCTTTGTCTTCATCCAGCCTAAATAAAAAGAGTATGTTTTATAGTCAGTCTCTAATCTAATTAAAATGGGACCAAATCTGAACAGGAAATCTGTTATTTGAGTAACTCACTCAACCAAACAATGCTAGCTAAAAGCAATTCATTCTTTGTCATACTACGCAAAAGAAGTTTCCCCTGTTTCACGACTTACACTTAATTCTGCAATTAATACCTAAATGTGGAAAAAGGAGAAGCTTTATTAGTCACATTTCTAGTTAAATATTATCATATTACTATGTTTCATTCTAGTAATAGTTCTAAAATTAGGTTGCTTAATAACAATAATGAATGTGTCTTTCTTCTAAATACAGTTTTGCAATCTTAGACTGATAGCAGGCTAATTTAAGAGCTGAAGCGCATTGTAAATTTGGAAGCTATCCCCAAGCAATCATAGAGAACAAACTTAATCTTTCTTCCTCAGGATAGGATATTCCTTCCTCTTGACCCAGACCTTCCTTTGCCAGGATGCTGATTTGCATGGATAGCAGCCAATTTCACTGCCCCGAACTGGCCTGCAGAGGCCTGTGGGTGGAAGTGAACTGCCCTCTTTCTTCAGAGCATCCTGTACGTCAAACTATTGTACTCCAGTGTTTGTGTGTGTGTATGTATATCTGTGTTTGAGGTGGGACTTGGTGCATTGCCTGAGTTGAGAGAAAGCTTCTTTTATCCAACAACCTGAGGTTACCAGCTGGAATAGCAGACAGAAGCAAAACATTGAACTTACGTCAGGTCAAGGGAAGGAAAAAAAATGTTGGCACCCAGCTAGTTAAAAGAGAGGGGAAAACAAACACCTTTTCATGGGCTCTGGACAGAAAAGCACATTTAAAACTCACTAAATGATTGAAATGGAAGAGTAACTGTGAATTATTTTCAAAGAAATCGCATTTCTGTTTTTTATGAGATACGTATCAAGGAATATATGTTTGCAAACGGAAATATATTTTAATCCTCCCAGGTGTGAAAGGAATTCATAAGGCTGGCTTTGTGCATCTTCACAAGAAAAATTGCTGTCAACATGAGAATCTTAATCCAAAACTCCCTGCTGAACTTGGTACAGAATCACTGCTCCATGAGAGTTGGCATCCTGCCTGATGCTGGGAGAGAGAAGGGCTGAGCCTAGGAGAGGTCAGGGCTGTTTCAGATCAGATTCTGTCTTATTCCCATTATATTCTTCAACTTGGAAGATGAGCCTCCGCCTCTGTGGGAAACTTCACAGAGATTTCAGAGAACTAGAGCTTTAGTTTTTACACTTAACCCAAACGCAAGAGGCAACGGAATCATCATCAAACTTGGAGTCCGGGAATGTGAATTCAAGGCCAGGAGCTCCCATTTAGTGGCCCTGTGCCTTTGGACAAATTATGCAATCTTCCCTCCTCTACTGCATATGCTGAGGCACCTGAGAAAGTGGGTATTATTTAGGTAGAGAATTAACAAGATGGTGAGAAGAACATTTCAGTTAGAAGGGACAACAAGTGCAAAAAGCCTGGTGAGGTTTAGTTACATGAACTAAAAGAATATCTGTGTGATTGGGATGCAGAGTGTGGGGAGCATGGTGTGAACTGAGGCTGGGGAGATAGCCAGATCATCCCAGCTTAGGAGGTCATGTTAAGGATTCTGGTCTTTACCTGAGGAGCAGAGGAAAGTCATTCAAGGGCTGTAAGTCTGTGGTAGTATAATTGGATTTGCATTCTGAAAAGATCCATTGGCTGCTGTGTAGAGGACACATTCAAGAAGGTCAAGAGTGTATTGCTAGAGACCAGCTAAGATGGTAGCTCAGAGCAAGGCTGTGATGACAGACCTGGCCCTGCACAATGCAGAGGACCTCGGCAAGATTTTGGATGGGTTGAGTCCTCAGCACATTTGAGATCCAAATTGAGACGTCAAATAGGCAACTAGATAATAAAAGTCTAAAGCTGAGTGGAAAGGTCAGGACTGACAATAAAATTCTGAGCTAGAGCTTACAAATGAACTGTGAGACCTGGCCAGGAATGAGGTTATCTAATGAAACAGTGGAGGGGAAAAATAAACAATCTCAGAATCCTTGTTTCTTCAGCAGTAAAATAGGAATTGCAGCAGCTGTTGCACAGAAATTTTGTATCTGAGTTGTAGTAGACAACCAATAAAAATTCAGATTAAATTATTAGGAGGATGATATTAAGAAAATTAAAATTAGCCAATTACCACACAATTTACAGTAGGATCCCATTTTTTTTCTATTTTTCAAGAGGTATCTTAAGTCATGGAAAAATAGACAGAGGCTTTACTTTCCATTTACTAATGATCATTGTCAGGTAATCAGATTAGAGTGAGTGATTTACATTTCTTCTTTGTGTTCTTCAATAATTTCTAAATTGCCTGCAATGAGCATGCATTTTTTTCCCTACAGCGAGAAAATAAAACATTTTGCTCTTGCAATTATATGAAAGTACTTTTCCAAGGGTGGAGCCAAAAATGATGAAATGAGCTGAAACAACAGACTTGGGACTGGCACACTCCACTCGGCCTAGTGGCTTTGTTTGAGACCAGCTTGTGTTTCCAGGTCTACTCCATAGAGATGGAGAGGTGAGCTGTTGGGAATGGCACCAAATGACTGCCTGAATCTAAGCTGACCCAACTGGGTTTCCACGGCACACGTGGCCTGAGAACCATCGGCCTTGCCAAATCCTTTGTTTATAATTCACAAAGAATCACCACAGTCCAGAGGTCCTCAGAGTCCCGGAAAAATCCATGCCCTATTGCCGCACACATCCTAAGTTTTTACAACCAAAAATCTGGAAACTTGTGATAAGCTGCATGCATACTAACACACTCAGGGTGAGCATGCTGTTAGGAAATATGGCTCTAAGTTACCTAGAACATGCTGTTTGTCTCCCTGCTTGGGTTTCCCTGGCCTTTGGCATGAGATAGAAGGACCAGCTAAGCTGCTAAATGGTGAGTGCATGGCTCGTGACGAGAAAACACTGCACAGTGTGATGGAGGAGGCTCGATCATGGGAGTCAGGAAAACTAAATCCTGGCCCTAACCTTGCACAAATAACCTGTGTGAACTTAACCAAGCTCCTTGACCTCTCTCTTGGTTTCTTTTTCTTTTTTCAAACTGTGAGATAAAAACCATTCCTTATGAAAGATCTCATGCAATGCATCAGTCGAATCCACCTGTTGGCACAGAACCTGTAATACATAACTCTGAATGTTTTGAGACAGGCTGACAGTGAACATCGGAGAAAGCAATGGCACCCCACTCCAGTACTCTTGCCTGGAAAATCCCGTGGATGGAGGAGCCTGGTAGGCTGCAATCCATGGGGTCGCTAAGAGTCAGACACGACTGAGCGACTTCACTTTCACTTTTCACTTTCGTGCATTGGAGAAGGAAATGGCAACCCACTCCAGTGTTCTTGCCTGGAGAATCCCAGGGATGGGGGAGCCTGGTGGGCTGCCGTCTATGGGGTCGCACAGAGTCGGACACGACTGAAGCAACTTAGCAGCAGCAGCAGACAGTGAACATCCTACTAAACATGCTACCACTGACATCACCTTACCCATCACCTCCACCTCACTTCCCCAGACATACCTAACATATTTCCCTTGCTCTGCTTCCTTCACAGTGCATTTAACAGTCAGGAAGTGGGGATTTTTTGTTTGTTTTTACGCCTCTATTTTTTTTATTTTCCCCCTTCTAAGAGGAAGGGGTAATATTTTCTATCCGTTCACTGTTGTATCCTTATGAGTAGAAAACAGTGTGGTTCATGGTGGTGCCCCAAAATGTGGAATGAATGAATTTAATGGTCAAATAATGTCCTTTTTTAAAAATAACATGAGATACACAAGTTTCCCAGAATAAAGAACATGTAGGATTTCGACTAGAGTATCAGCACAGGGGCATAGAATGGACGCTGCCCCACACTGCTTTGGACACTCAACCTGGACACATTGAGAAAAGAGATGCACAGAGTGTATACAAAGATGTGACTCAGAAGATCTGGTCTTGGCTCCTCTGCTTACTAAATGTACTAAAATCTGTGTGACCCTCAGCAGCTACATCTATAAAAGAGCGATAACAACAGTACTTACCTCACAGGATTGGAGTAAGTAAAATCAGAAAGCAAGTAAGATCAGAAAAATTGGGGAAGGGAGTATAAAACGAAGAACATTATCTAAATGTGGGCTATTGTTTATAAAGAATCCAGGACATTCTACACTGTCAAAATGAGAAGGTGATGCCAAGATAAAAACACATGTTCTCTTTGACTTGAAGACCCATGAAAGGGCACCATACTAAGTGGGCTGCATTGTATTTCAGCCCTTTAAAAAATGAAGATTTTGCAAGGCTTATTGACATTTCTAAGGAGGTCCTTTTTTAAGCTTTGAACATTTATCTATTTTCAAAATATTCCTTCCAAAATGGGCTAGGATGTCTTGTTTTCTTCCGCAAATTTGCAAGCATTTTTTCATGTATGTCTGAACTTAGCAAATAATCAGTTTGATGTTAAATTATTGGGATTTTACTTTTGTAATATAAATATTATAATTTAAGGTGGTCATGGATGATGATGTGTTCCATGAACAGAGACCATGAGCCCAGAACTATAACTGAGCCACAGCTGGCTGTCCATAGTGTTTAGCAAAGAGTTTTCCCAATAGAACAAGCCACTGCCAGGATGTGATCATTACATTAGAGAAAGAGGTATTTCAAAGGGAGGGGAGGGAGTTGATCTTCTATCCTATGCCTATCAGAAATGTTAAGCTTCAATCTTTAGGAAAAAATTAGAAAAGCAGACATCTGTGACTAGACCAATTGTTAAATAATTTTTAAAACATGATCAATATGGGGTGTCTTCCTTTCTGGTTTTGTTTTTCTAGATCAAAGAACTCACTAAAAGTAACCTTTGAGAATTTTTTTAAAATACATTTGTAAATTTGGCCTAAACCATATGCAATTGAAAGCCCTTGACTTTTGGCCTCTGTTTTTTCTCTCTTTTTCAAGGGAGCTTCAAAGTCAGAAGCTGGTGGCTTTGGCAGAACCCTGCTTTGAAGAGCGAGGAGGAGGAAAGTCAATTAAAAACAGGTCACAGGATGTAGCTTTTCAATGAAAATGGCTGCTGATTCTTATGTACTGGAAGCTTTGAGCCATCAGCCCCAACTTCTTAATTGCAGGCAAGCAATTAGCAAAAGATCATAACATCTTATCTTTCAGCAAAAGTTTTGACTTGCAGTGATTTTCCCCCCTTATTTTCTGACAAGCATGATTATTGGTAGAAAAGATCAAAGTAACTACTTACAGGATACAGTCAGATTATACTCTTTAAACCAGCTAGTTGTTGGTGTGCCTGAGCCAACCTCCTGCCTCCCCAGCCCTGCTGGACGAGGAATGACCCTCCCAGGCTGCCTGAAAGATGGGGCAGGGGAAGACAGATCAGAGGGCGGCCATATGTAAAATATTTCTTTGGAGACAGTAATTTCACATAATTGTAGGGAGAAACAGAATTTGTTTTATAAGCTGAAAACAATCAAACCAAGAAAAATCACCCTTCTTCTTCTCCCACAGCTGACTCGAATAAAATTGCAAACCCTTAATTAGAACTGCTGTTGCCATGACCGCTGGCTCTATTCAGATGCAATCCAGGGCCACTGAATTTGAAAGCTTCATCCATGTTCTTAACAATCCCTGCTTCCTTTCTCTGTCTGACACCTCCCTGTACCAGCTACATATGCTGTTGTATGCTTAGTCGCTCAGTCATGTCCAATTCTTTGCGACCCTATGGACTTTAGCCTGCCAGGCTGCTCTGTCCATGGGGATTCTCCAAGCAAGGATACTGGAGTGGGTTGCCATGCCTTCCTCGAGGGACCTTCACGACCCAGGGATTGAACTCATATCTCCTTCATTACAGGCGGATTCTTTACTGACTGAGACACCAGGAAAGCCCAAAAATACTGGAGTGGGTAGCCTATCCCTTCTCCAGGGGATCTTTCCAACCCAGGAATCAAAGTGGGGTCTCCTGAATTGCAGGCAGATTCTTTACCAACTGAGTTACCACGGAAGCCCACTAGCTAGCTACATGGGACTTCCAGTTTTCTTAGGTGTGGTTGGTCTCAAAGAGCCTTTTCTATGCTCTGTGCTTAGGAATCCAGGGACTGCTTCTACCGGGGGATGTATAGGACCCTTGTTTATGCTCTCAGACGTGTCCACATTGTCATACAGCCCTCCTCACGCTCAGAGAAGCTCCTTCTCTCAGGGGCAGGTGGGCTCCCATCAGTGACACGCAGCCCTGCCATGGATGGCTGACAGGTCACACAGATAGGCCGTGATGCTGTGCCGGAGAGGCACCAAGGAGGGTCCTGACTGGGGCTAGCAAGGCTTCTGGGATCTGGCAAGTGGGTGAGAACGTTCCAGAGGGGAGGAAGGAGGGCCTGGGCTGGCTGTGGGAGTTCTGCCCTCACAACACAGCTTTCACCCAGATGAACATTTTTCCCTCAAAGGTCCGGGACCTCACACGTTAAAGCCAGTCAGCGGCTGGGAGGATCAGAACTCTGCTCGGGGAAATGGAGGTGCCTTGAGTCTATCCCATAGGCAGGAACTGCCCTTCCTCCTGAGCCATTCAACAGGGAATGAGAGTCAATGTCATGGAAATTTCCTATATTGGGGAATCAAGTGGTTAATCTGCCTGAATTCTGGGTACCTTTTCTGACTTCTATATACTTAACAGAACCCTTGAAAAAAAATTTTTTTAAAGGTAGCTTCACTCTCTCTGATAGTTCTTAAATGACTTTGGAGAAAGAAGTTGGGACATTGAGAAATGCTACCTGTGGCCCCTGGTCACATGTCTGGTGGGCAGGTGGTGGGGTGTTACTTCCTACTAATGACTGACATGTACCTCAGATGAGAGCGAGAGAGAGAGAGAGAGAGACAAGTAATTGCTGCTTCCAGCACATCACATGGAGACAAGCAGAGAAACCCATGGACTTGCCTTGAAGGAAAAGAAAGTCTGAGACTCCCTCATAAGCACTAGCAAACTCCCATACCTAAAGTCTAAGCTAGTCCAAATTAGAGACATTTGATATGATCCAGTTAGTCTTTTATCGTGTCATATGTCCTGGAGGCTAGTTCCTAGGGGGGCCTAACACCAAGCATGTTGATTTTCCTTAAATCATAGTGAAGCTAATTATGAAAGCCACAGAAAATGTTCACAAAGTCATGTTAGGCAAAGAAAGTACAAAAGTCCTGGGCATAGGATGATAAGCAGGTAAATCATGTCAGTGATTTGTTCCGATTACTGTTTTGATTATAAAACAATATTCTCATTGATTCCCTTCATGTTGTTACACTTTGACACTGTTGTTGTTGTTGGTCCTATCAAGGGTGTATTACCTGTTAGTGTGCTTACTTTTGTGTTAAGAACACATTGGTCTGTGGGCCCCAGATCAGCTCCATTCCACTCATGAAGCAAAACTACAAGAAGGAAAAAGGCCAGGCCCCAGTCCTGATGAAGTGGTTCAAGGCTTGAGGTCACACGCTGCTCGGTCCCTTATGAAGACTCACAGCAGATGCAGGGACTGGTCCTTGGCACGCTGGGATGTGTCCATGGCAACAGCGCATAAGAGTCCTCCAGGCCCACTGCTTGCTACTACACATCTCTGCTCCCGGGGAAGCCAGGCTCAGGAAAGGGAACAAAGTCTTCCCGGCTTCCTGCAGCCACACACATGAGCCCACCAGGCTGCCAGAACAATAAACATCAAGACTTCAAGGAAGGACATAATCTCCACACACATTAGGAACTTAGGGAGAGCCTGCCGGTTTTTCAACTAATTGCTTAGTTGCTGAAGAGAAGGAGGGGGGTTGGCCAGTCCCTTGGCAAGGGCCAGCTAGAACAGTCATTCTGTACCCTACTTTTGGTGTGTCACCCCTCAGTACTCTGTACCATAGGTTTTTTTTATTTTAAATAGATTACACACATACATAACCCCCACGTATCATAGAGTAGGCATCAGTTGGACAGGCCTGCTCCCTACTAGAGAACTGACTTTATCTCCTCCAACAAATAGGAGATGGAGAAGATAATTATGTATCCCAATGCACTTACTCTGTCTTTCAGATTTTAAACAAATCATCAAAAAAAGGGGGTGCCAACAAAACTCAATCCAAGGAAATAGAAAATTATCCTAGCAGCCTTTTACAGCAGTAATAGAGCTTTGCTTCTATGGCTTCATAGGCAGAAATAGCTTAAAATTTCTGACAGAAAAACAGAGTAAATGAGTTAGTGGCTGTGAGGATTATAACAGATCAGAGTGGGTCTGTCCTAGGAAGCTTTCCCAACCTCAAGCTTATCTTTATGACATTTCTTCTCTCTTGTCTTTGAACTCCAGACAGTGGCCCCCTGCACACTCTTGTTTTTGAGTTACATCAATGTCATTGGCAAATGGATATGTAAATTTCAAGTTTGAAGGGAATTTAGAGATCATGCAGATTCCCGGTTAACTGAAAGTAAAGGAACTGAAGAACAGAAAGATTATTAAATGCCCAGCCTGTCACAGATTACAATCATGCATGTATGAGTGCTCAGTTACTCAGTCGCGTCTGACTCTCTGTGAGCCCATGGACTGTAGCCCACCAGGCTCCCTGGAATTTTACAGGCAAGAATACAATCCTTGTTAGTAAATCTGGTCCTACGACCAATCCAGTGACCTTTCACCACTTCCACAGATCAAAGATGACACTGAAACAGTTAAGACAGTAAACACACTCTAGAAACCAGTGATAAAAATAATAAATGGTATCTAATACACAGTAATTATTACTATTTTTAAAAATAGTATCCATTTATTAAAAAAGTTGATAAAGAGAACTTTCAGACCTTTCCTCCTGTTTTATTTGCTCTAACATTAACCAAGCTCCGTCTGTGATTCAGGCTCTTAATATGTGTAACTTAATTTTCACATCAGTTTTAAAGGTTTTCATTTTTTAATCCAGAAAAACATGGAAAGGAAGGAAGATTCATAATCTTACTATTCAAATAAACTCTGATAGTGTTTTAAAAATAAGAGTAATACGTGGCCCTGGCCGGAAAACTTAACAGAGAAAAAAATACAAGTAGTATAAACCTTCCCCCTGACACCTAACTTTTCACCCCTCTCCTTCAAGCTAACTTTTAACTGTTTCTTAGGATTCCTATCACTCCCTCTTTGTTATGCACATACTAGGATGCATATGTCCTTAGGTAAAACTCCTTTATACTTATTTACAGAAAAGGAACTCTAATATACACAATGCCCTCCATCTTGCTTTTATCCACTTATTATTTATAGACGTCTTTCCACATCAATTGGAGAAGGCAATGGCACCCCACTCCAGTCCTCTTGCCTGGAAAATCCCATGGACGGAGGAGCCGGGTAGGCTACGGCCCATGGGGTCACTAAGAGTCGGACACGACTGAGCGACTTCACTTTCACTTTTCCCTTTCATGCACTGGAGAAGGAAATGGCAATCCACTCCAGTATTCTTGCCTGGAGAATCCCAGGGACGGCGGAGCCTGGTGGGCTGCCGTCTATGGGGTCGCACAGAGTCGGACACGACTGAGGCGACTTAGCAGTAGCAGTAGCAGTTCCGCATCAACATATATGTCTCTATTTTTAGAGTTTGTATAGTACTTTCTACTGCAGATGTCCCACAGTTTATTTGACTGCTTCCCTCTTTGTAGTCCTTAGATTGTTTCCCCTTTCTTCTATTAAGTAGGCATTCACCACTCCATTTCACAAGGAGACTAGAGCTCAAAAAGACAAATGAGTTAATTGTTTGAGACTGTTCTGTTAAAAAAAGCATGAGAGCTAGCACAACCTACATTCAGGTTCCCATATTCGTATGATTTCTAAGTCTCTGCTTTCTCTGTTACACTGGATGTTTACCCATCTCACCAGTTGGGAGAGTCTTTTGGGTGTTCCCTTGATACCTTTCCCTAGGAATTTTTTTTTCTATTGAATCCATAGAAATTGGCTCAGAGGCTAAGTGACTTGTTGAAAGTGCCACTGTTAGAATGGCCCATACGGTGATAAACAATTCACCTGGGAAATTCTTCCCTCATTTCTTTGCACTAAATAAAAATCAACACTTCCAAATGCAAGAGTTCCTTGCAGGAAGGATGGTGGAGGGGGTGGGGTGGGTGAGTGGAGAGATGAGGAGGGGCAAGCATTTCCTCCCAAAGTCAAGGTGGGAGGATTTCCCGCAGGGTGCAGAGGCATTCGCTAAACACAATTCTGTGAGGAGGGGAATGATGGCCCCCTGAGTAAGGAAGAAAAGGCTGGGATCTCAACTGTTTTGGTCAAATGGGACCCAAAATTCACTAATTATTCAGAAAGAAGGGGGAGATTGGTTCTCAACTGGCTGGGTGGGAAGAGGAGGGGGCAATGGCCTCAATAGGGCCACACAAGTGAAGCCAGCCCTCAATACAGGATAATTTCACACTTTCCCGCAGGGGGTTAATGACTTTGTGTGTGGCTGTCCGGAGCCGGTAACTGCTGTCAATAAGCCTTCCATTGCTATGCAAAGCTACTGAGTCTTGAATAATTCCGAGCAAGGTAAAGCGCCTTGCCTCCCGACCCCTTTGTAAGGGACTGTGCTGCCCCTTGTCCTTGCTCTGGCTGAAGATTCCACCTTCTTCTTGTAAATAGCTGCCACTTCCGAAGGCTGGTCTGGCAATGGCTCACAGCAAGGCCACCGGATGGCCAGCTACACTGCGATTTGCCACCATACTCACAGGCTTGTGTGTTCACAGACCCCCGCGGGGCTCCCTAGCCTTCTGTGCAAACTGAACACACTCGTCATCACAGCCTGAGTCCTTCCACACCCCAGAAGCCAAAGAAACTGGGGAGCTCGATATATGAGTGCTATTCAAAGTAATAGCTCTTTCCAAAATTGAACAACCTAACAGTTATCAATTAACAATTTCAGAGATAACATATTCCAGAGATAACATGGAATGATATTTTAATATTTGTTGACAATTGAATAATAAAAAAATTGAATAAATTTGGGCATCACCTGACTAGACCATTGCGTGAAGAATAAAGATTTGCTCAGTGCTGTGGAAACAGACCTTCTAAGAACCTAAGTGGTTTCCAGCTTGCTATCATCCTCCAGTCATGACTTCTGAAGTCAATTTTTACAGCCCCTCACTTCCCTCTTAATGGTAATAATACTGCACAGTGATTTACAGTTTCTCGATACTTTCACATAGGCCATTTCATTTGTTACTAAAAAAACAAGTGATTCGAAGGATTCCTAACTTGTATTTACCTGAGACTCTTTTCTATGGGAAAACCCAGCTCAGGATTTGCTTAAGTCGATGATCAGAGACGATTCGTCAGCTTTCTTGAGTTTGCTCACTTACTCCCCAAACTCTGGGAAAATGACTTGTGTGCTGGTACTGTAAGAAAGAAAGTGCCTGCTCTGGGATTGGTTCCCCACATGTAAGTGCTGGCAAGAAGTGAGAAGATATTTTGCTTCAAACAGAGCTACATCTCTCAAGAGCTACAAATCCTTGTTTTATACAATCTGAGGCCCATCAGGGGTCTGAATAACACTCAAAAGCTGTTCTTGTTGAGAGCATCTCCATTTGCCAAAAGCCCAAACGTGTAGACAGCAGACAAACTGAACAGTGCCAGGCAGGATGCTGAGTGGAAAGAGTGAACTGCGAACCTGGGACAAATAACACATTACTTGAGTAGAAAAGCTGAGAGTTTTCAAGACATATGGTCCTTGCTGTCAGATCTTTATGACTTATCCACTGGGGCTTTGTCTGTTTATATGTGCAGTTTGCTCATTGTCTTTCCATTTATATTTGGTTTCTGTATAGGGGGCTTAACGCCTATGTATTTATATAGTTGGCAAATCTCCCTCTGGTGTGTCTGTTTTTATTCTTCGACCTAAAATACTTCTAAAGACATTCCCATTCTAAGTCCCACGCTAAAGTCGGTGGCTAAATGCAAAACTCTTTTTAGCAATCGTCTGGCTCGGATTTACGCTGGGGTTAACCCATTCCGTGTTTTTAAATGGGACTCAGAAAAATAGGGTCTTTAAAGTGGGGGGGAGGAGGAGATATAGCCAGACACCTATTTCCAAAACAACACAGCAGGCTTTGCACATGTCCCCAGATGGCCCCGGTAATCTAAATTGCAGATAAGAAAATCACTCTGCGGATTATTAGAGAGGAAAAGTTTTACCTTCAAGGTAAAGGAAAGATGATCTCTCAAAGCTTAGAAATACAACTAATAGATCCCATCTGCAAACTCACCTCTCCAGAGGAACCTCAAAGGCAGTCACTTCCTTGTCTTAGACCCACTGCCATTTTAGCTGGAGGGATGTTCTGGAGAAAGAAAAAATGCTAAATATTAACATGAATAAGCAGATAACCTGAGTTCAGACTGTTTGTCTGGCACCCAAAACATTCTCCTTTTTTAACTTCTTATTTTGTATTGGGGTATAGCTGATCAACAATGTTGTGATAGTTTCAGGTCAACAGCAAAGGGTCTCAGCCATACATATACATGTATCCATTCTCCCCCAAACTCTCCACCCATCCAGGCTGCCATATAACATTGAGCAGAGTTCCCCACAGCACTGAAAGCATTCTAAAAGTGAAAACATAAAGAACACTAAGATGAGCTTCTGACTTTGTCATTTAACCCAGAGTCTGGTTGACCATCTTTATCCTATTACAAATTATTAAGACTTCAAACATTGGAAAAGACCCTGATGCTGGGAAAGATCGAGACCAAGAGGAGAAGAGAGGGAGAGAGGATGAAATGGTTGGATAGCATCACCAATTCAATGGACATAAGTTTGAGCAAGCACTGGGAGATAGTGAAGGACAGGGAAGCCTGGCATGCTGCAGTCCATGGGGTCACAAAGTTCCATAAGTCCCATGGGGTCCATGGGACTTAGCAACTGAGAAACAACAAGAACAACAACAAACAATGGAAATGATTTTGATGTCAGAGGAACTCAATCTAGTCTGCCTCTCACAATACGACTACATCCTGCATTTTTAGTGAAAACTTCAGGGTTTCATAACCACTGAATCACAACTTCACCCAACTGACGTTTCTGCTTTAACAACATTTTTCCAGTTAAAACATATCTTCTAAGCTTGGGATGTCAATTACTCAAAGTTGTGTATATCCTATCCCTTTCCATGTAGAATCTAACCCTCATGCTAACAATATCTAACTAGATAGACATGGTCTATGCATGAATGCTGCACATTCATTTACAGCATCACTAGGGAGTCATGAATCTTGTCTGCACAGAACAGCAAAGGTATCCCTGTAGTCTGGCCTTCAGCCTTTTACTACCTCCGTCTCTTGGGGTCTTCAGGAAATCACTGTGTTGAGTTTGCATTCCTGGACAACAGAACTGACATTGTTCCTTGGCTTCCAGAACAGGTTTGGGATGTTGCTTCAGAATCTGCACCCTGTGTCTGCAGCTGCTCCCTTCTGACAATCACTTCCACATGCCCCTTCGGAGAGCTGGGAGGAAGAGTCCTTGAGTGTGGTTTGGCCACACACATTGAACAGGGCCCTCTCTCACGCTCAAGTGGCATTTAAAAATGTTTTATGGTATTTACTTAAAAGCTAGCTTTTCACAAAGGTCTTCAGTCTAGGCAATCCCTAATGCTGTTCTTATTGAAAGAGTGGTTATCTTGTAGCCAGAGAACTTTACAGCTTGTTCCAGAGAACTCAGTAAGAGAATCTACCCCTTAAGAGAGAAACCCAAAGGTCCAAGGTATGTTTTTAGCAAAGCCATTGTCAACAGTTCCATTGGCCCTGCAGAGGGAATTTGGCTTAAAGCTAGAACAGAGACTCACCAGAGGAGCTACTGGTCACTGGCTTTTCCAGGGATAACTAATAAGGTCCCCAGAGAGCTAAAAATGTTACACAGTAGGTTTCAAAACAACATTCACAGTAACTGAGCACATTTGTCACAAACAGCTCGGCCTCTGCTCTGCTACCTTCAGGAGCACCTTCCAAGGCGAGTGTAACACACTCCTCTCCACTTTCCAGACAGTCTGATCTGCTGTGAAGCAAAGCAGATGCAAATTTGAAAGGCTTAGCAAGTAAGCGGGTCGCTCTCCTTGCATGCAGGTAAGTGAACTTCTAAATCAGACATATCTTGTTATTTTCTCCCCTCTCTCTTTAATGGACACCTCTAGGTGAGTTCCAGATAGATAGGTGTATGATGTTGGTTCACATAGATGTATCCTATTTTAAGCAAAGGTAGTATATAAAAATACATGTAGATGTGAAAAATGCTGTGAATTCATTTGCAAATGGATCTTGACTGCTTTACCATGTCATTTAAAACAGAACTCTGGAAGATGAAAGCTTTCTCACTGTATTTAAAATTGTGTTATGTTAGCCAAAACTGCCAAAATTTCTCAAAATCTCTTTAGTGTCCTAAGCTAATAAAAATACTTTTATTAATCCTAAGAAATGAAGCTAAGCAAATGCCTTGAGCACAGAATAATACTTATTGTTGAGAATTAACATCACAGTCATATATTTCTGGATCCTGCCATATGCAGACCCTGTGCTGGAGACCATGTGGGAGAGGTAGAAAGGGGAATTCATTGTCATTGTGCAGGAGAAGCCCTTGGTCATCTGAGGAGGCACAAGGACAGACAGAAGGTAATATTGAAGATACCAAGTTTACATGATTTTTCCCAAGATCCTGAAGTAAGTCAATTACAGCCTGGCTCTAAATCAAAGTTACTTTACCACCATGCCTCTCAAACATTTCTTGAATTTTGCCGTTGGTCATCTCTACACTGGTCTTTGATCAATCTGTTACCAAGACTATTGCCCCAGAATCATATCCTCACCCCTCTCTTGATTAGAAGCCAATTGGTCTTATCTAAGTTTCAAGAGGAAGTTGTCAGGAGAAAAAAGGACTGGTTAGAGCCAACTAGACTCAAGATGGCAGAAGACTGACTTCCAGTAGAACTTGAGCCTCATTAAATGCTCATTATAATATATTAGCATGCTAAACAATACACTCACCTACACCAAGATGGTTGCCAGTCGCCATGACAACCATAAAAGCCCATACAAGGACTAAAAAGGAGTGTTGCATCAATTCTGGGACAAACAACACCCCTATTCTTGGATAAGATGTGAGTAATCCTTCCACTCTTTCCAACTGCCTCCCTTTAACCTTGGCTCTCCTATGTGTGTATATATATATATATATATATATATATATATATATATATATATTGTCTCCTCCAGAATTGGATTTAGAAGCTGATTTTCAAACTAGGTTCCCACTTCTCCATTCTTAGGACACTGAATAAAGCTTGTACTGTTCCAATCTCCACATCAGTTTCATTGTTGCAAGAAACCAATCAGAAAAAGAACCTCCCTGGTTCAATGGTCCAATGAGCCACTGGACCATTGGTCTGTTGGTCCAATGGACCAATCTGGTAACAAAACTTTGGCCATAGCAAACCTTTAGACCTGTGTTTCAAACATAAGGAAAAGTGAAAGAGAAGAGGTCTGAGAAGAGGTCTAAATGTCTGGTAAGAGGTGAAGTGAGGTGGTTGGTGAACAGGAAACAATCTGACAGGCCTCTTTTGAATGAATGTGGAACTTTTAAATAATATAACTTTAATGTATATGCATGTCACTTCTTCACTGATATCATATATACAAGTAAGAACTATTCGAGTTTGAACTGGTTTTTAGGTCACTTTTTTGTGTGTGCATAGAGCTTTGCTTGATATATTATTTTCCTAGGATCCCTGGACATCTAAATAGAGGAAAACATAATTTTCCACCAAAGTCAAAGCCTTAAACAAAGAGAGTTTGCTGAGCAAAGTGCCTAAGAGAGCTACTAAGGAAATACCAGAGCTCTCAGGTTTCACATTCCTCATGAGATCCCAGCTCAGTTCCTGGGTTGGGAAGATCCACCGGAGAAGGGATAGGCTACCCACTCCAGTATTCTTGGGCTTCCCTGGTAGCTCAGCTGGTAAAGAACCGCCTGCAATGCGGGAGACCTGAGTTTGATTTCTGAGTTGGGAAGATCCCCTGGAGAAGGGAAAGGCTACCCACTCCAGTATTCTGGCCTGGAGAATCCCATGGACAGAGGAGTCTGGTGGGCTACAGTCCATGGGGTAACAAAGAATCAGTCACAACTGAGTGACTAACACTTTCACTTTTCTGTTTCACACTACCATGTCAAATGTCATTCAGTCTGACATACATAATTGTATTAAGCTACCATGATGATCTCTAATGAGACACTGAATTTCCTCCCAAAGAATCAGTCACTAAAGCACATTTTTTCCTGATGAGTTAATAAAATGTAGGACTCCTTATGCAAAATATAAACAAATGGGCCCCAAGTGTGTCAATCCCCTCACCACTCTGAACAAAAAAAAAAGCTGAGGCTTGAAGATGATACGGTAATAAGCACGGATGCAAACAATTTCACAAGCCTTTTCTTACAGAATAAGTGTGTGCTGTGCTGCAAGCAAGGCAAACAGAGCACAGCCAGACTACTGCCAAGAGGGGCTTTCCAGTTCAACACAGAAAAGGAGTCTCTCAGCTTCCCCAGTTATGTTCTTTAGGCTATAAAAGGCATCTGCCAACATTGCTGTCTGGTTAATGTTGGCTGACTTCTTTAAAGACTGCAATTACAAAAGGGTATTTTTAGAGAGTCAAATATACAAAGATGCATGTGTTTAACTGGAAAATACCTGCTCTGAATATACTCCTCTATAACTGTGAAAGAGTTGTATATGTAAGCCCCTATAAAGCCAATATAAAATTACAGTTTTATATCAAATATTTATCAGTCTCTGTTATGCTGGGGCAGGATTAGACCCTACTTGTCCCAAAGTGCCCTGCAAAGTGATAAGCTGGACATTGAGACAGCAATGACCATGCAAGCAAAAATCCAGCAGCCATAAGGTCGCCATTGTTGAGATGTACAATCTTGGACCCTAGGGATGGTTTCTACCATGAAGGATCAATGCCAGGACATCAAGATGCTTCCAAGCCATGCAGAGCTCCCACCTGGACCCCAAAGGCTGTTGACAGAAGTGTCTACTCAGGTACTGCTTCTCATTTTACCCTTCTGACACATGAGAAGAAGTACTAGTTAAATTTTGTAGCAAATCCAGAGAAGCTCCCCAAATCTCCTGAAGGTTTGATTTCATCCCATTCTTCGGAGAGTCTCCCAAATGGACAGGATTCTCAGTCCCCCGGGGTACCTCCTGTAGCATCAAGTGATGGCAACACTGAATGTGAAATCAATGCCCAGAGCTCAAAGTTCTTTGCATCAGAGGTGAGTAACACTGGCTGAGTCATTGTTTCCTTCTGGCTTTTCAGAGCTCTCTCCAGAAAGCACCTCATAATGGGTCATCTCAGAGCTCATTGCTTACTGTAATATTGATGAGCCGTGTCTCAAGCGTGCCATGACAACATTTCTCGGGCTACCTTAACCTTCATTAATATGATCATTTATCCAGTTTAAAGGTGCATTTCCTTTTCTATTATTTTTAAAGTGGGAAGTATTGTTCTCTCATTCTTGCTTTTTTTTTTTTAAGAAGTTGAAACACAAGGTCAAACAAATTCTCAAAAATTCACATAGCCTGTGAACTTTCAGTCTGCACTTCCTGTTCATTAAGTCATACCACCTCAACTTAAAATTTGCTTGGTTGTATCCAATTTAAGGAAAAAAAAAATTCTTCCCCAGAAGCAGGGGATATGCATACAGATTCTGAGTCATTCCATCAACAGCTCTGTACTGACCATAAGCTGTGTGCTAGGCCCATGGTAAAGAAGAGAGAGAAAGGATCCTTTCGGTCATAAAATCCATACCCTTGGATGGAGGTGAGAGATAGGGAGAAAGAGACTGATACATAATATGAACACACACACAAGAGAGAAATAAGTCCAGATAATGGACAATGCAATGCCTGGCATACTACCATTATGTCATACAATCAAGGATGACCCAAGTGTTGTCCTCAGAGCAGGTTCCTCATAACCTAAGCCCTGAAGGAAAGAAGGGTCAGAAAAGCCAGGGTCAGAATCTGGGGGAAGAGAAATCCAGCAGAGAAAACAACAAGGGCAAGGGAAAGACAGAGCTTCAGCCTCATCTCCAGCTCTGTCTGGTGTATGACATGTTCCTGCCCACATCGCGGCCCTTTGTGAAGGTCATTCTTTAAAAGGGTTACACTAGCTAACTCGTAGGAATTTGTAGGATTATTTATTAAACAGCACATGGTAATTACTCGTTAAAAGAGATTTGATTTTCTATCTTGACAAATCCTTTGAGATTTAAAGGTCTGATTTAAAACTCTTGATTTTAAAATCAGATTTTATGCTTGTATTGATTTATTTATTTGAGCAGGGGCGTTGCCAAAAGAATATCAGGAAACTTAAAATCACAGAAGAGCCAGATTTTGAGTTCCTGGAAAGCTTATGATTCAAAGCTAAATTTATCTGTAGGAGAAAATTAACAAGCTGTCAATCACTTGCAGCAGGGCTGACTTGTCCATCAGGCACGGTGCTTAGGGTTCACAGTACTACTGTGGGGGTAGGGGTGGAGCTTCAGCAAAAATGTTCTCATTCCTTTAAAATCAGAAGAAAAATGAAACTTAAAATCAAAGAATTTTAAGATATACATATTTACCTTTGAAAGTGAAAGTGTTAGTATCTCAGCCAGGTCTGACTCTTGGTGACCCCATGGACTATAGCCCAGCAGGCTCCTCTGTCCATGAGATTAACCAGACAATACTGCAATAGTTGCCGTTTCCTCCTCCAGGGGATCTTCCCAACCCAGGGAGTGAACACAGGTCTCCTGCATTGACAGGAAGATTCTTTACCATCTAAGCCACCAAGGAAGCCCTGTATTCGCCTTTATTCTGACGCAATTATAAAACATAATTTTTAACAGTCTTTAGGGGGCGGGGCCCACAAAAACAAAGTCTCAGGGACCCAGGAAAGTCAGAATGTGGCTGTTGGGGGCAGGTCACTGTCTAGTAGAAACAGCTGGAGGGAGGCCATCTGGTTGAAAGTGGAGCTAGTTCTGCACCTCAGCTCACACAGCAAGTCCTTCATGGCCACTTAAGAGTATTGGTTTATGGAAGTTGCTTTGGGGCATGATGGTCGATGAGTGAGGGAGAAAGCGGAACCTAAACTGGAAATAGTCTCAGAGATACAGTGAGGTCCCATCTCAGCAATCTGGTGCATCTAAGTCACAGCCTATCCTGCTCCCCATCTTATCCCCCCACCCAGATCCTCTGCAGCTTCCAGCTCTTCCTTCACCTGCTCTGCAGCCCACTCTCCCTCCTTGTACCCTCTCATCTTACTTTCCCTGCTTCTCCCCTGCCCTGCTTTACCTTGGACTGCTCAGCCCCAGTATTTGCCCAATTTCACAATTCCTTCATTGCTCCAAGCTCAGAGATTTTGTAGCAAATCTTCTCGAGGTAAGGTGACCACCGTGAATCAGCCCAGACGCGCTGAAAGTACACAGAGCGCGTGGAGCCACTAACTCATCACCAGGTCATTTCTACCAAGAGGGCCTGAAGGTCCAGTTCCCTGGCAGATTGTGTGCTAAGGCATGCAGGTTTGGAGTTTCTGGATTGTATTTCAACTGAGATGACATGTTCTTGGTCATCAGAATTCACAGATTGTTGAGATCATTAAGAAGAAGACATACGGTCACCACTGCAGTGAGGTGTTCTTGGCTTGTTTGGTTTTGCCTTGGTTTCTCCCCAAATCTGAACTCTATAAAAATTTACCAAAGAGGTGAGCTGCTTGGGCAGGACTTTGGGTATAGATTTCAGCAAAAATAAAACAAAATTTTAAAAGCTGGGAAAACCCTCCTGAGAGGCTGACACCACCACCCATCCCCACCTTAGCCAGGGTAACCCTCAGAAGAAATGTAAAGCTGACTCCAGGACAGGCAAGGCTTCCTCAGCTCTGAGCCTGCAGCCTTGCTACCTGCCAAACAAAAGATGACCTCAAGGAGACTCTCACCATTTACACTCTCCTGGAAGGTGAGCTTTCCTTGTGACCTAATCCAGGAGAAGCACTTTCACAGCATCACCTTTGAGGATTTGAAATAGTTCAACTGGAATTCCATCACCTCCACTAGCTTTGTTCATAGTGATGCTTTCTAAGGCCCACTTGACTTCATATTCCAGGATGTCTGGCTCTAGGTGAATGATCACATCATCGTGATTATCTGGGTCGTGAAGATCTTTTTTGTACAGTTCTTCTGTGTATTCTTGCCACCTCTTCTTAATATCTTCTGCTTCTGTTAGGTCCATACCATTTCTGTCCTTTATCGAGCCTATCTTTGCATGAAATGTTCCTTAGGTATCTCTAATTTTCTTGAAGAGATCTCTAGTCTTTCCCAGTCTGTTGTTTTCCTCTATTTCTTTGCACTGATCGCTGAGGAAGGCTTTCTTATCTCTCCTTGCAATTCTTTGGAACTCTGCATTCAGATGGGAATATCTTTCTTTTTCTCCTTTGCTTTACTGGAAAAGGTCAGTTTTCGTTTCAATCCCAAAGAAAGGCAATGCCAAAGAATGCTCAAACTACCACACAATTGCAGTCATCTCACATGCTAGTAAAGTAATGCTCAAAATTCTCCAAGCTAGGCTTCAGCAATACGTGAACCGTGAACTTCCAGATGTTCAAGCTGGTTTTAGAAAAGGCAGAGGAACCAGAGATCACATTGCCAATATCTGCTGGATCATCGAAAAAACAAGAGAGTTCCAGAAAAACATCTATTTCTGCTTTATTGACTATGCCAAAGCCTTTGACTGTGTGGATCACAATAAACTGTGAAAAATTCTGAAAGAGACGGGAATACCAGACCATCTGACCTGTCTCTTGAGAAACCTGTATGCAGGTCAGGAAGCAACAGTTAGAACTGGACATGGGACAACAGACTGGTTCCAAATAGGAAAAGGAGTACGTCAAGGCTGTATATTGTCACCCTGCTTATTTAACTTATATGCAGAGTACATCATGAGAAATGCTGGGCTGGAAGAAACACAAGCTGGAATCAATATTGCCGGGAGAAATATCAATAACCTCAGATATGCGGATGACACCACCCTTATGGCAGAAAGTGAAGAAGAACTAAAGAGCCTCTTGATGAAAGTGAAAGAGGAGAGTGAAAAAGTTGGCTTAAAGCTCAACGTTCAGAAAACTAACATCATGGCATCTGGTCCCATCACTTCATGGGCAATAGATGGGGAAACAGTGGAAACAGTGTCAGACTTTATTTTGGGGGGCTCCAAAATCACTGCTGATGGTGATTGTAGCCATGAAATTAAAAGACGCTTACTCCTTGGAAGGAAGGTGATGGCCAACCTAGATAGCATATTTAAAAGCAGAGACATTACTTGGCCAACAAAAGTCCATCTAGTCAAGGCTATGGTTTTTCCAGTGGTCATGTATGGATGTGAGAGTTTGGTGAAGAAAGCTGAGTGCCGCAGAATTGATGCTTTTGAACTGTGGTGTTGGAGAAAACTCTTGAGAGTCCCTTGGACTGAAAGGAGATCCAATCAATCCATCCTAAAAGAGATCAATCCTGGGTGTTCATTGGAAGGTCTGATGTTGAAGCTGAAACTCCAATACTTTGGCCACCTCATGCGAAGAGTTGACTGATTGGAAAAGACCCTAATGCTTGGTAGGATTGGGGGCAGGAGGAGAAGGGGACGACAGAGGATGAGATGGTTGGATGGCATCACCGACTTGATGGACATGGGTTTGGTTAGACTCTGGGAGTTGGTGATGGACAGGGAGGCCTGGCGTGCTGCAATTCATGGGGTCGCAAAGAGTTGGACACGACTGAATGACTGAACTGAACTGAACTGAATCCAGGAGAATTTACATTTCAATTCTAACTGCAGTTGTGAATAAAAGGCAATAAGGGGGACTTCCCTGATGATCCAGTGGCTAAGAGTCTGAGATCCCAATGCAGGCGGTCCAGGGTTTGATCCCTGCTCAAGGAACTAGAATCCACATGCCCCAACTAAGACCTAGTGCAGCCAAATAAACAGATACCTATTTTTTTAAAAAAAATAAAAGGCAATAAGGGATTATATGCAGCAAGAAATAAGTAAAAGTCTCTAATCTGGGGACCACTGTAGCCTTTCCTAAAACTGAAGTTATTCTTTTACATTTTTAATGTTGATTTTTAATTATAGAAGATATCCATGAATTCATATTTCTTTTCACATTAGAGAAATACAGATATGGTTCAAATTCACATTAACACTGCTCATTCCTTAGAGCTTCTCTTCTCGCCTTCCTGAGGGTGTTGGTATGGTTTGAAATGCCTCTTGAAAGCTCTCAAGACCTTGTTCTATTCATCTGCAACCATGTATGCGTCCTCACAAGTAAGAGATATAGCATTGCTTGGTGATTGTTTGTTATATAAATGAAATGAAAAATACTTTTATACATTTATACTTTGATTTTGCTTTAGCAGTTAGAACCCACTGTGCATCTCATCATTTTTATAATAACTATGCTGGCACTTATAGAGCATAAATACACCCAAGTTTCTGCCGTTTCCCTACTGATGGACCTGAAATCTTCCTTACAGGTGAGCTCCTTTCTCCGTCTTCTTTTCAAATGAGTACCTGACCAAAATCACGGCAGAGAAGGAATCTAATTAACGTACTAGCAACATAAGATTAGAGTACCAGACTTTCAAAGTCGTATTTTGAAAAAGTAACAAAGAAAGTACCAAGAAAGGATTCTGTTCCCATTTGTTGCTAAAAGCTAACCTGCATTTACAAAGGAAGGTTGTAAAAAGAAAAATCTTTAAAGGGAAAAAAATTGCTGAGCACTGGAGAATGGAGAGAAGTGAGGCTGGCTTAACACCATTTAAAATCATGGAAGAATACTCATGGAAAAAGTTACACTTGCAGATTTTACGGGACCTGGGCTTTGTTTGCTGCACCACCCTCACTCCTCATTTGAGAGAATAGTTTCCCTAAGTACTTTTCCAATGTTCACATAAATTGGTAGAAGAGACTCTTCCCTAACTGTCTCTGGCTTGTCTAGTTTGTGTTAAATATAATTAATTCTGTTCCTGGGTGTGGACCATGTTGTAACAAAAAGGTACAGTAGCACAGCAAGTGCACAGCCAAGTTCATGCTGCCGGTATGTGGTACCTTGAGTGTCACTGCTGCCAAGGGGACACTTTCAGAGCCCAGCTGCCCACCTCTAAGGGTTCCCAAATAGGAAACCTAAAATTTCAGAAAGAAGAAGAGTTGGACCCCAGAGAAAGGGTGTGGTATGGAGTGATGGAAACGGAGGTATGCATGCTCCAATCAGTGGGTAGCAGGTCAGCCCCTGAGCCTCTGGATCCCTGGGTTTGAGTCCCAGTTCTGCCTACTCATTAGCTGTACCATCGTGGTCCTGTTAAGCATCCTCTTCATGCTTGAATTTATCCATTTGCAAGATGAGAATAATCATGTTCTTTCACAAAACTATGACAATTAAACTCAATAATTTATGTAAAGTGCTCACTCAGTGCAGTCCTTGGCATATAATAAACATTTGACAAATATTCACTTTTATTAACCTAAATAAAGCACTTAGTATTAAGCCACAAAGATTCTGTTATTTAAAGGTATAAGTGATCTTTGGTATTACTTGTGATTTTTTTTTTAACATAGAAGATCTTGATAACATGTACTTTGTTGCTGCTGCTGCTGTTGTTCAGTCACTCAGTCCTGTCTGACTCTTTCCAGTCTCATGGATTGCAGCACGTTACGCTTCCCTGTCCTTCACTATCCCCCGGGGCTTGCTCAAATTCATGTCCATTGAGTCGGTGATGCTGTGTAACATCTCATCCTCCACCACCCCCTTCTCCTTTTGCTTTCAATCTTCGGAAAAAGCTGTATACTGACTTGCTACATCATGATTCAGCCACTGTTCACCATGGCTCTGTAATTTCCAAACTCGACTTAAAATTTGAGGTTTTCTAACAAGGATAATTTTACATTGTAATCATTTCGCCCTGGGTTCAGCCCCCAATTCTCCAGGATTCTCCACCATTCCAGATCTATTTAGCTCTGAATACAAGCTTGAGAATTATTTTTTTTAATGAGCCTAGGGCTAAGTGACAGCAGGACAAACAGACTCTCTCAAATGAGGCTACAGCCAGCATCTGGGCTCTCCACCAGAGCCAATCTGCACTCTCAGGAGGGGGAAATCTAATCCCCAGAAAGCAGAGAGGTAGCGAGTTCAAAAAGAAAGTGAAGCACCTGCTAATCTGCCTTAGCAATTTGCATCTCCGACTTTTCCCATTTGCTGTCACCTCCTGCAAACCCCTGCATTACTCAGGGCACACGTGAGTGCCTGATTCTATATCTTTGAACAAACAAACTCATGACTCAAGAGTAAAATTTGAAATTTGTCAAGAAACAGTGAGTGCTGTTTGCCAGTGGCTGGAACTCCAGTGTCAGACTCTGCCCGTGCCCTTAGTTCCCGACCACACCAGTCAGCTGAGTCTACTCAGTGTTTTGGTTTCTCTTTTCAAGGAAATCTACTGTGCCTCTCACTGCTGGGTTTATAATGAAGAGGTATGAAATCCCTGAAATTGAGTCGTCTGAAGTAAAATTCTGTACAGGTCACCAAGGATGACCTTGGAGAGGGCGGGGCTGCAGCTAAAAGCCAGCTCTAACATTTCACAATCAAGTTGGAGTTACAACTACACACACACACACACACACACACACACACACACACACACACACACACACACACACACAGCCAGTTCCCTTGATGTTTCCACCAATCAAGTCCTCCAAGATGTGAAAATCAGGACTCCTTCTCCCCTCTGCTTCCTTCTGAAGAATAAAGCAGGATTATACCACCAGCTGTTTCCTTCTCCTTCGTTTTTGTTGACGGTTTCTTTAGCTAAATGACACCGAGAGGATTGCAAGCATAAGGTTCTGTCATGGTATTTTTGCTGCCTCACTTGATTCCATTAATTCTGAAACAGCAGAGCAGGTGGTTTCCAGGGGATCCCCTGCAGACTGGCTGCTCAGTGGACTTTGGGGGCCTGGGTAAGAGGGGCTAGGGGGTGCACCATCACCCAGCAGCTGGGCCTCTCAGCCCGGCTTTCTTTGCTGGGAGAAAAGACTTTACAGGTCTCGCTCAGCCTCAGAAGGGATGGATGGCAAAGAGCCCCAGAATTCAAGTCTCAGGGGGTGGGGGTGTTGACTCCCAGGCACTGGATCTGCAAGGGAGCGTCTGGCTCTATGCTCCAAGGCCCTACTCACTAAATGTACAAAGTCAACTGTTCCCTAAGTGCCTGGCTCAGTTAGCAATGACAATTATTTTACTGCAGCCCTGAGTCACATAGCACCCCAGTCAGGCTATGATGGCTGAGAATGTTTTCAGTAAATCTGAAAAAACTGCAGGAAGCAAAGCAAGGCAGCACAACATCTGCTGGCCAAGTTGCTGTTTAAGTCCTGCGACTTCAGCTTTCCTTGATGGCTAAACTGACAAAATATTGCGAGTGGGCCTTCCACTCGCAAGCAGCAGCTGCCACCACAGTCTGACCCAGGGCCTCCTAACAAGACCCTAGGTATAGGAAAGACTTCCAGAAACTTCCCCATTCTATTGCAAGCAGGTCAGCCATATCCTCCCCAGCAGATGGGGTCCAAAAGATGTCTGAATCTCAAAATTTGGAAACCATAATAGCATTATGTACAGAACCAAGAGATTATAGTGGTGCTAACTGAAGTATCTGAGTTTCTATTCAGAATCAGATCTGCCAACACTGAGCCCTCTTCCCTGCAGGGCAAAAATCACATAGGATCGACTTGTCCCCAGACCATTTAGATGATGCCAGGGTTCTCTCACTCCCCACAGGGCCCACCAGCCAGTCCCTCTTGGGTCCCCAGAGTCTCCACTGCTTGCTCTTTTCTTGTGCTATCTCGATTTCACACATGCACGTTGCCCACTTGTGGCATTTACTACATTTTGGTTTTATCGCATGTCAAATCTTACTGTATGTAGACTTTTGTGTACAATAGACTTTACCTTTTTGGAAGAAGGTGTGTGCAGGATCACTGTATTTCTTCTGAACCTTCTTCCATGCACTCTAAGTGATTCATTTATCTTAATACGTACTTTCCTGTTTTAAAATAGAAGAATCATGGCCAGTCATTTCTACTTCAGTATGAATGAGGAGAATGAGAATAGATTCAGACTTAGAACTGAGCAGAGAGCAGGGAAGGTGAAGATGGACACCTAAGACTAAGACTCAAGAGTCTGGAAATGGTATCTGCCAGCAGAACTGATCTAGCTTGGGTCTAGCCTACAGACTTGCTGTGTCTGTTCTGCCCATTATTTCTAAAAAAACACCGGAGAGAGAGAAAAAATTTAAAAATCAATTCATCAGTGGACGATTCTAGGGAATATACAAGATAAGCCTGGAGCATCTTAAAGCACCAGAAAATAAGAAAGTGTTAAAAACAACAACGACAAGCCAGAATGATGGGGTTATAACTAGGAGTCAACTGAAAGAGCTCCCCATAGCCAGTGTTGGAATCATTTGAGTAACGAAATGAATAATGGCATGTTGAACTATAACTCAAAATAGAAAATAAATATCTTTGAGTCTAGACTGATAGTAAAAAATGAATGAACAAAGTAATAAACAGGGGAAGAAAGACAAATCTCTTAGGTAGAGGAATTCTACATAAAGTATGTAGATTCTCTACCCTCAGGCAGGTGAAGCTAACTCCCCTCTGTCTAATTATAAGAAAACATCAGATAAATTCAAATTTATGGGCCTTTTACAAAATACCTGACCAGTATCTTCAAAACTTTCAGGGTCATCAAAACAAGGAAAGTCTAAAAAACTGTCACAGTCAAGAAAATCTTGATGACTAAATGTAAAGTGCTATCTTGAATGGGATCCTGGATAGAAAAGAGATATAAGGTGAAAACCAAGGAAATCTGAGTAAGTATGGATATTTGTTAATAATAATGTACCAATATTAGTTCAATAATTTTAACACATGTACCATACCAATTTAAGGTATTAATAATAGAGGAGATGGGGTATGGAATATATGGGATCTCTCTGTACCATCTTTCTAACATTTACATAAAGTTAAAATATTCTACCATAAATGTTATATTTAAAAGTCAATTTATTTCCCATTAAAATCTTTTAAATTGAAGTATAGTTGATTTAAATGCTGTTTTAGTTTCAGGTGTATAGTGAAATGATTCAGTTTCATATTGCATGCATTCTGTCATGTCCAACTCTTTGCGACCCCATAGACTGTAGCCTGCCAGGCTCCTCAGTCCATGGGATTTTCCAGGCAAGAATACTGGAGTGGGTTGCCATTTCCTCTTCCAGGGGATCTTCCCAACCCAGGGATCAAACCTGTGTCTCTGGTGTCTCCTGAGGCAGGCAGGAAAAACTGCAGGCAGATATTTCACTGCGGAGCCACTAGGGAAGTCCCTATATACATACACACACACACACATGCAATCTTTTTTCATATTCTTTTCCCTTATAGCTTATTACAATGTACTGAGGATAGTTCTCTGTGCTATACAGTCGGCCCTTGTTGGTTACCTATCTTATATATAGTAGTGTGTATCTGTTATTCCAAACATCTAATTTATCCTGTCTTCTCCTTCCCCTTCAGTAACTATGTTTTCTATGTCTGTGGGTCTACTGCTGTTTTATATGAAGTTCATGAGTATCACTGTTTTGGATTCCACATATAAGCCATATCACATCATTCCTACTTCTTCATGAACACAATGCTGCATCAACCAGCCCTGGGCCCCTGCAACAGCTGCCGCTCTACAACCTGCAACCTGATTTGCCAAGTGAAACAGGAACAGAGGGATGCCTCAGTCCCATCTCCCATGTTTCACAGAAGTGCGTCTAACTGGCAGAACCTAATTCACCCATAGGACCCTACGTGTAATCCAGAAATGTACAGGGAAGCATATGGGGAAGCAGTCTGGGTGCCGAGCAGCCAGAGGAAGCAGAGAGAGCCCCACTGCACTTGCTCTCCCCAACACTGAGGCCAAATGTGACCTGCCATTCATCTATCTGCCCACATTATTCTTACATGTGCCTCCACATCCCTCATTTATGTTCCACTCCCACCCAAAGTTAAGGACTGTGGCACCATTCAGAAGGTGTTTCATACATGCAGTGGGTAAATTTGGGAGCAATTAAAATTTTCATTGTAATTTTACATAGTCAACAAAACATATCAAGCTTAAAATACTCTGCTAGGGGCTATAGGGGGAAAATGAAGAAGACACTTCATTTTTATGAAACAATTCCCATCCTAGTTAGTGGGAAATCGTGTGAACACAAATCACTCCATCACAGGACAGAACACTGTAATGTCATGTATGTTGGCCGAACAAAATACCGCAGAAAACTGTCATGTGAATTAAAGCCAATGGTGGGATGGGGCTTCGGAAAGGACAATTAAAACCATTAGTATTATCATAGATATACGGTCTACACATTGTCGCATATAACCACCCATGTAACTATAACTAAAGGGAATTTTACATTTTAAATTTAGTTACATAAATTAAAAGATATTACACGTAAAGATTTTCAAACCATCATCACACCATTTATTTATTGAAGTTTTATAAACAAGGAGTTCTATCAATTGTCTCTATGATTGCCTTTCTTATTTAATGAGCTTCAGTTCAGTTCAGTTCAGTTCAGTCATTCAGTTCCTCAGTCGTGTCTGACTCTTTGCAACTCCATGGCCAGGCCTCCCTGTCCATCACCAACTCCCAGAGTTTACCCAAACTCATATCCATTGAGTCGGTGATGCCATCCAACCATCTCATCCTCTGTCATCCCCTTCTCCTCCCGCTTTCAATCTTTCCCAGCATCAGGGTCTTTTCCAATGAGTCAGCTCTTCGCATCAGGTGGCCAAAGTATTGGAATTTCAGCTTCAGCATCAGTCCTTCCAATGAACACTCAGGACTGATCTCCTTTAGGATGGACTGGTTGGATCTCCTTGCAGTCCAAGGGACTCTCAAGAGTCTTCTCCAACACCACAGTTCAAAAGCATCAATTCTTCGGCGCTCAGCTTTCTTTATAGTCCAACTCTCACATCCATACATGACCACTGGAAAAACCATAGCCTTGACTAGAAGGACCTTTACCTAATAAGAATTTTCTCTAAACCCCTCTCTAAAATTCTCAGGTTAGATCTGTCAAGAAGTCCCTTTACCCCTGGAAATTCAAACATTATTTGTAAATGTCCACTCACAAGAATTTTGCAATAGCTTACAGGCAAATTAACTGGCAGAAAACAAAATCCCGGTACTTATAAGGAAAAGAAAATCCTGACTAAAATGTCTGGCTACAGTCATCTGCTCTTTCTAGCTAATATTTTATCATTAAGATAATACCTGTTTGGTGGCGAACATGCATACACAGCACCAATTTTCTTCTCTATTTGACAGGTATTGCTTTCCTAAAAGAAAATAGCCCTTCAAGAAAATATTCTAGCTGGGACTTGAAACCTAAAGGCAGATATGAAAAACCTACTAAGTAAGAGCCAGAACATATGGAACGATAGAAGTCATCTACTCCAGTATCTTAGCCTTACACAGAATCTGACAAACTGCACTTGATTCCCTTTACAGATGAGAACCTCACTGCCTCATGAGGTTCTTGGTTTAAATGTGCAACGAGCTCTACTGAATAGAAAGGACTTTTGCTGGATAGAAGGGAACTGGCCACCTTCTGCTTACTGTTTTCAGGAGCTAGACAGAACACAAATGCTCCTTCCCTTCCTCTCCCCTGGAGCCAGATGGATCACTTAAAGGAACCAAAAATAGGAGATTCCATAAGGTATTCTGGATACTATCAAGATCTGGCCAACCTATATCCTTTCATTGGCAAAGATACTCTGCAGCTTAGAAGCCAGACATGCTAGCCTAGTGTGGCTTGCAAATTTTAAGAAAACTAAGAAATAGGGATCACCAAGTAAAATTCTGCTTGAAAAGAAAACCACAATAGTAATCTCTGTGGGTCCAACAAAGTATATCTTTGTAAGATATTTATCCAGGCACCAGAAGATAATTCTTGAGGTTTTCACCAAAGTCCCCTTTTTCTCAGGGCTCATCCTGAAATTCTTTTACTGATGCTTGCAGGCCACGGTCTCCTGGGTCCCAGCTTAGAGGCAGTGTCCCAGGCTCTGGTCTTGGGCAAGCCTGGTATGAAATCCTAGCTCGAGTTTATCAGCTGTATGACCTGGGGCAAGATTTTTGAATGCTCTGAGCCCAATTTTTTTCTTCTGTGAAAGACTGAGAGCACAGCTCTTAAAATCTTATGAGAATGAAAAAGGGGACACATGGGATGCATGTAAAGTGCTCCGTAGAGAGCCTGGCCTAGAGTCAGTTCTCACAAAGAGTAGCTTGAAAATTTCTTGCCACACTTCTCTGAAACACTCTTGTTTGTGCATGCTCATTTTGAAAATGTATTGTCCAAAGGAAAAACTGTTCCTGATGGGTTCTGAGCAGCAGAGTCTGACGGGCCAGTTACATAATTACATTATGATCCTGGACTTCCATTAAAGCTGTGTGGGACCGTTGTTTTAATAACTATGACACGCTGTTGACTCAGCTTGTGACCACAGATCTGGGGGCTCAAATCAAACCATCTGAAATTAAGCAGTTGTGGTAACGACTGACCTCCCAAGTTTATTAGGAGTGTGGGTTTGAAGTCAGAGATCATGTGTTTTCGAATCTTGGCTCAGTTTCCCTTTCCGTACAATAAGGATAATAATAGAACCTACCTCATAGGGTTATTACGCAGACAAAATGAGATAATGGATATAAAGCCTTTACAGAGTGCCTGGAACATGAGCACTCAGGCGCATTAGCAATGATGATGATATTTATATCAAAATATCACAGTGGGCAGATGACTCTCTGAGACGAGAAATGTTTGTTCAACAAGATATAAATCATCTAATAGAACTATTATTCAGTCTCTATTTGGCACATTTCTTGGGTCACTCTGTCAAAACACAGAAAAGATTGTAAGAAAATGTCCTCATGAGCTGGTTCTCAGTTAAGGTGCAAATGATTTAATGGACTCCTCTACCAGAAAGTTAGCCCCAGCTTAAGACCCCAAGCCTGTCTTCTCAATGGCTTATATATAAAAATAATAGCATCTATAGCTCTCAGACTCCTGCCTGTCCCACTCTTCAGTATGTGTGTGTGTGTGTGTGTGTGTGTGTGTGTGTGTGTGTGTGTGTGTGTGTGTGTGTGTGTTGGGGTGGAAGGAGGGTGGCAGGTGCGGCAGAAGTTGGAAATGACCTTCGCTCCCCAGATCACAACACCCTGAAAATATCTGATCCAGGTATGGCGCTAGGAGCTATAGGTACAAAATAAGATTATTTTTCTGCATATAGGAATACATAGGGTGAAGCTGCTATTCCCCAGAAATGTCTCGCCTTCTCCCATTTCATCCCTACTTCCTCTGCTTTTAGAGGTATGTTTGGAGCTTCTGCTATTCTAAGAACTACTATTATCTCCATCTTTATACTTAGAAAAGCACCATGTGCTTCTAAAACAAGTGAAACAAGCCAAAAAAGCACGAAGAAAATGAAATGGCTAATCCCCTCTCATGCCCCTTCTTTGATAGAATGCGAGTGACCCCTAGTATGAGTTCACCCGACCTGTTTCTCCACTCGGAGACCAACCCTCATCCCAGATGCAGACAGGGGGCAGACTCTGTTTCCGCTTGGTTGTTGCTGATGCCATCTGACGAAACGCGAATCACAGTATACATATCATTTACATTGCTTTTCCCTTTTAACACCTCATGACCCTCCTTCCAAAACTAACTGGAATTTTAAACAGGTGCATAATATTCCTTTTTGAACATGCACCATAATTTACTTGGCCATTGATGGACACTTAGGTTGTTATTTTGATTTTGCTGCTAAAAAAGAGTGCCACCACTTGTATGTATGTATCTGTGTGTGCCCCTTATATACAGAACCCTTTCATTCTGAGGCTAGATTTCTGCAGGGACTACTGGGTCAAAAGAATATGTTACTGAATTTTATTGTTTTGTCAGAGTATATAGTTGGACCCTGCATGACTTTAGGTTGTTTTTCCCCAAGACCCTGCCTCCCTGAATATTCCCACAGCTCCACTCACAGTGGCCCACAAAAGGTTCTGCTTAGGGCCTATGCCAAGGCTGGAAGCCCCAGGGCATTCAGGGCCCTGTGCTACAGATGCCTATTATCCTGGCTGGGTAAGAAGTTCCTATGGGACGTTCTGGGAGAATAGCATTGAAACATGTATATTATCATATATGAAACAGAACACCATTCCAGGTTCAACGTATGAGACAAATGCTCAGGGCTGGGGCAATGGGATGATCCAGAGGAATGGGATGGGGAGGGAGGTGGGAGGGGGGTTCAGGATGGGGAACACATGTAAACTCATGGCTGATTCATGTCAGTTCAGTTCAGTTCAGTTCAGTCACTCAGTCGTGTCCAACTCTTCGCGACCCCATGAATTGCAGCACGCCAGGCCTCTCTGTCCATCACCAACTCCCGGAGTCTACCCAAACCCATGTACATCGAGTCGGTGGTGCCCTCCAACCATCTCATCCTCTGTCGTCCCCTTCTCCTCCTGCCCCCAATCCTACCCAGCATTAGGGTCTTTTCCAATGAGTCAGCTCTTCGCATAAGGTGGCCAAAGTACTGGAGTTTCAGCTTCAACATCAGTCCTTGCAATGAACACCCAGGATTGATCTCTTTTAGGATGGATTGATTGGATCTCTTTGCAGTCCAAGGGACTCTCAAGAGTCTTCTCCAACACCACAGTTCAAAAGCATCAATTCTACGGCGCTCAGCTTGCTTCACCGTCCAACTCTCACATCCATACATGACCACTGGAAAAACCATAGCCTTGACTAGACGGACTTTTGTTGGCAAAGTAATGTCTCTGCTTTTCAATGTGCTATCTAGGTTGGCCATAACCTTCCTTCCAAGGAGTAAGCGTCTTTTAATTTCATGGCTGCAATCACCATCTGCAGTGATTCTGGAGCCCCAAAAAATAAAGTCTGACACTGTTTCCACCGTTTCCCCATCTATTTCCCATGAAGTGATAGGACCAGATGCCATGATCTTAGTTTTCCGAACGTTGAACTTTAAGCCAACTTTTTCACTCTCCTCTTTCACCTTCATCAAGAGGCTCTTTAGTTCTTCTTCACTTTCTGCCATAAGGGTGGTGTCATCCGCATATCTGAGGTTATTGATATTTCTCCCCTAGAAAGCATCACTACGAACAAAGCTAGTGGAGGTGATGGAATTCCAGTTGAGCTATTTCAAATCCTCAAAGGTGATGCTGTGAAAGTGCTGCACTCGATATGCCAGCAAATTTGGAAAACTCAGCAGCGGCCACAGGACTGGAAAAGGTCAGTTTTCATTCCAATTCCAAAGAAAGGCAATGCCAAAGAATGCTCAAACTACCGCACAGTTGCACTCATCTCACATGCTAGTAAAGTAATGCTCAAAATTCTCCAAGCCAGGCTTCAGCAATATGTGAACTGTGAACTTCCAGATGTTCAAGCTGGTTTTAGAAAAGGCAGAGGAACGAGATCAAATTGACAATATCCGCTGGATCATCGATAAAGCAAGAGAGTTACAGAAAAACATCTATTTCTGCTTTATTGACTATGCCAAAGCCTTTGACTGTGTGGATCACAATAAACTGTGGAAAATTCTGAAAGAGATGGGAATACCAGACCATCTGACCTGTCTCTTGAGAAACCTGTATTCAGGTCAGGAAGGAACAGTTAGAACTGGACATGGAACAACAGACTGGTTCCAAATAGGAAAAGGAGTACGTCAAGGCTGTATACTGTCACCCTGCTTATTTAACTTATATGCAGAGTACATCATGAGAAACGCTGGGCTGGAAGAAACACAAGCTAGAATCAAGATTGCTGGGAGAAATATCAATAACCTCAGATTAATGTCAATGTATGGCAAAAACCACTACAATATTGTAAAGTAATTAGCCCCCAACTAAAATAAATAAATTTATTTAAAAAAAAAATTCCTATGGTTCCTCTAATGGAAGATCAGGCATTTAGACCTCAGCCCCACTGCTGAAAGGACAAGGATGTGTGTCTGGCCTCTGGCATTGAAACTCCTCTCATAATGGGTGTGGAGAAAAGAGAACCCTCCTACTGTGTCATTGGAGGGTGTGCCACTATGGAAAATAGCTCTGGAGGCTCCTCAAGAAACTAAAAACAGAGCTACCATATGATCCAACAATCCCACTCCTAGGCATATATTAAGAGAAAATCATAGTTTGAAAGTATACATGACCTAAGCATTCACTGTAGTGATGTTTACAAGAGCCAAGACATGGAGGCAACCTCTTTGTCCAAGAACAGATGAATGGATAAAGAAGGCGGCACACACACACACACACACACACACACACACACACACAGTGGAATATTACTCAGCCGTTACAAAGAACAAAATACTGCCATTTGCAGCAACAGGGATGGACCTAGAGATAATCACACTAAGTGAAGTAAGTCAGACAAAGACAAATATCATGATATTCCTTACATGCAGAATCTAAAAATATGATACAAATGAACTTATTTATAAAACAGAAATAGACTCACAGATACAGAAAACAAACTTATGATTACCAAAGGTGGAGAGGGGTAAATTGGGAATTTTGGATTAACAGATACACACTCCTATATATAAAATAAACAACAATGTCCTACTGTATATAGCACAGGGAACTACTTTCAACATCTTTTAATAACCTGTAATGGAAAGGAATCTGAAAAAGTTTGTATATATGTGTGTATATGTTTGTATACACACATATATAACTGAATCACTTTGCTATATAACTGAAGCACTGTAAATCAATTATATTTCAAATAAATAAATAAAGCAAACAGACATCAAAAGCAGTGCTACAGATGCCCGTACAGTACTAAAAAAATAGAAACTCCCCTCATTTTTCCACTGAAATAACTTTTAGACAGTAGTTACTTGGAGTTGAAATAACATCATGATAATACAAATACCAAAGGGCATTTACATTGAAGTGAAGGGTTTGTGGGCCAGTATAGAAATCTACCCACTATTTGTACCATGGTTTTGATTTGCCAAACAGTGAATGAACTTTCAAAACTCTGCTGGCATCTGAGCTGGGAACTTCTCCTGGCATTTTAAAGAGGGTATTTAGAAACAGGAGAGTTTAGCTTGTGGTATGAAGCTAATGGTAGACTCTAAGGCACAGTTACAGATGTGGTCAGCTGATCACTCTATGGAAACTCCCTGCATTCATTCATAATGCTTCCTTGGGGCCAGGGGGACAATGGAACAGAGGACCCCTACAGAGAGAGGCAACCCACAGTGTGAGTCCCAGACCCAGGAAGGAACGCGGAATCTGGACACCTCACTCTAGCCCCAGGCATCAGTAGGACTCTGTAGAGATCCGGGGGAAAGGGCAGGGAATCACACATTTCAGGGGGGCTTCAAGTACAAAAGAAAATTTCTATCACTGGCACACAATTCCCTGATACACTCACGAAAAGACCTAAGCTTGGAGTAAGCCTCGACAGAGCCTGACTTTTGACAAATGGTTAAGCTCTCTCAGCTTAAGTTGCCTTAGACAGAAAAGGCCAATAATACCAATAGCCATCTCATAGGCATAATGTGAAAATTAAAGGAAATAACGCACAGAAAATGTTTAACATCAGATATGGTACATACTAAGCGATCAGTAAATGTAGAGACAACTGCTCTGACCACTCCATCACTACACCTATTCTTGTTGCTCCTCTTCCTCCTCCAGAAGACCCCTAGAGTTCTCTGGCACAAGTTTATTCCCAATCCATTTTAGCAGGCTTATCACACAATTGCTGTCTCTCTGATTGAGATCGCTGGGTGCTAGGGGTTAGCAGCGATTAGGGAGACAGCAGCAATGATGACAAAGAGCAGGCAAGCATTTTTCCAACGACTTAAATCCATGGGTAATTATGCCTCCAGAAGAGTATTGAGGAAAATAAAGACCATGAAAGAATTACGGCTGGGGTGAGGGGAATGAGGCCATAAGGAACAGAGTCGTGGTGAGACTGGTTCTTAAGAGTGGGGTAATCACCTATATGGGAAAAGAATCTGAAAAAGAATAGATATATATGTGTGTGTATAACTCAATCACTTTGCTATACCCCTGAAACTAACACAACATTGTAAGTCAACGATCCCCCCAATGTAAAATAAAAATGAAATTAGTAACAGTGGGGTTGGCCAAAACTGACTGGAGGACTTGGATTCTGGAAACCTGCATGCGGCCCTTTGACAGCTCATCCTGCTCCTCTGGAATGCTTTTTAATCCATACAAAAGGAAGAGCTGGACCTGTGACCTTAAGGTCTCCTCTTTCTTAACCATCTTCAGTTCTTCTCCAACAATCAATGCCATTTGGAGTCTGACTTCACAGCACTCATTGGTCTCTGCTGTCTAAGTTCTGATGAAAACGAGGCAAAGCCCTGCCTGCTCTCCTTCAACCAGCTCTCTACCACCTACCAGCAGGTGCTGCAAGCTGGCAGAAAGTGAGGATAAGAGAGCCATCTTGTCCTGATGCTAAGTTCATTTTTCCCTTTTGATTACTGTATGCTGGGTTCAGTCATTTCTGGGAAGACAATGACTCCCATGGCCAAAATGCTAGTAACCCCTAGGATAGAAATGGGACATTTTCTTTTGTCTTCCTGCCAAGTTCCCAGCTCCAGAGACATGGCTTTTAGGATTTCCCATGAAAGCCCAAAGTGGCAATATAAATAAACTCACCGTGATAATTACCCAGCCCCTCTTCCCCATCTTTCCAGTGGAAACTCTTATCTTTCTTCTCAGTAGTTATTCTTCATGAAGCTCACTCAGATTTATTACTTATGTGGGGCAATTCATCATCTAGGCTAAATACCACCTTCTTCCACTGGGCAGGCCTGTGCTTCAGGTGGCTGTCATTTCTGTATGGGATGCATAATTCAATTTGGGCTCCAGCAAGAAAGAGCTGGTTAAGATAATGGGTTATTTTCTTCGGGATGATATATTTAATAAAAAAAAAAAAAAGCAATTTACAATGAACTTTATTTTACTATATCATATGCTCTTGGGCTTCTTGAAGGATGCAACTTGAGTGTTTTGAGTCAGAATGGTACAGTAAAAAGTGGGAATTTGTGTGATCCTGAACAAGTAAATCAAGTACCTCCAAGCCTCAGCTTCTTCATTTGTTATATGGAGACGGAAATTCCTACTGGTAGGATTGTTGTACAGATTAGAAATACTATTTACTAACTATGCCTGGCACATAGTTGTCTAAATAGATTGTAGTCCTTGTGACTGTTTTCAGATAGTAAAGAACTAGATCTTGATCCTCTGAAGAAGAGAGAATTTTCAACGTATTAGCTTAGTTTTTCAGCATTATTTTCTATGAACTTTGCAAAAACAATACACCTTTTAAGATATGTAACAACTAAGACTGAAGTGAGAGAATCATCTGAAGACAGTCTGGAGAGAGACTCTGTCTTGGCCCTGTCCTTAGCAAGGGGATTTCAAAGAGAAGGTTTTTTGGGGGTCTTTTTTTAAGATTTTTTTTCATGTAGAACATTTTCAAAGTCTTTATTGAATTTGTTACAATTTTACTTCTATGGTTTTTTTGGCCACAAGGCATGTAGGATCTCAGCTCCCTGACCAGGGTTTGAACCCACAACCCCTGCATTAGAAGGCAAAGTCTTAACCACTGGACCACTGGGGAAGTCTCCAAAGAGAAGTTTTGACATAGTTCATCCCAAACCAGGGAGCTATCCCCAAAAGGGGAACCAGGAATGGTGGCAACTTGGTAAAAAAACAAAACCAAAAAAATGAACATTGATCTAAGAGTGTTAAGTCTAACTGGTTGTCTCTCTTTCTTGTTAATTAACATATTCAACAAATGTTTATTAAGCAGCTCTGTCAAGCTTTGTTCTAGGTCTTAGAATAAAACAAAAGAAGTCCCTGCTTTCATGGGGCCTCTGACCTCTCATAATATTCCATCACCAGACAAAAGGCAGAGACTCTGTAGGTAAATGTTCTGGAATGTCAAAAAGGGTTGGTAGCGACTAGCTACATAGGGTTATTCAAACTCAATCTTTCATTTAAATTAATTAGAATTGAATAACTCTAATAGCTCCTCAGTTACATTAGCCACATTTCAAGGATCCAGTATCAACATGTGGTTACCCTAATGAACAGGAGAAATATAGAGTATTTCTATCATCAGAGAAAATTCTACTGGACAGTGCTGTCCCCAGAAGCTTTCCAAGCTGAAACCACCAAGGCCACAGACCTACAGCATCTGGCTTGGAGTCACAGCGTGTCCATAGCCATCTCATCTGCTTGAACTCTCCCAAATGTGCTCTCCATTAAGGACTGTAAGCCTGATGCTCTCTGCCCGGTTCTACACTAACTCTTCTCCTGGAACAATGCTCAGGCAGTAGGGAAACCCTGGCTCATTGATACCCACATTCTTATTTTCTTCCCTGGAAAAGCACACCTCATGCCTTCTAGCCCCACCAATTCCTCTTTAGATCTTATCTGGCTAACCACCAAGCAAAGAAGAGAAGGACCTTTTTACTGACCTCCATTCTCTTCTGACTACCCTTCAACCCACTGTGGGTCCACCATTTTGGTTTTTCGATGGAGCTCCAATCTTGTGGCCCTCACATTTAATTTCAGATAACTATTCCAGGTCTTCACAGAACTGTTCAACTTCAGCTTCTTCAGCATTATTGGTTGGGGTATAGACTTAGATTACTGTAATATTGAATGGTTTGCTTTGAAAAATGAACAGAGATCATTCTGTCATTTTTTGAGACTGCACCCAAGTACTGCATTTCAGACTGTTTTGTTGACTATGATGGCTATCCATTTCTTCTAAGGGATTCTAGCGCAGGCAGTAGATATAATGATCATCTAAGATAAATTTGCCCATTCCAGTCCATTTTAGTTCACTGATTCCTAAAATGTCAATGTTCACTCTTGCCATCTTCTGTTTGATCACTTCTAATTTACCTTGATTCATGAACCTAACATTCCAGGTTCCTATGCAATATTGTTTTTTCCAGCATCGAACTTTACCTCCATCACCAGTCACATCAACAACTGGGTGTTGTTATTGCTTTGGCTCCATCTCTTCATTCTTTCTGGTGCTATTTCTCCACTCTTCTCCAGTAGCATATTGGGCACCTACCGACATGGGAAGCTCTTCTTTCAGTGTCCTATCTTTTTGCCTTTTCATACTGTCCATGGAGTTCTCAAGGAAAGAAGACTGAAGTGGTTTGACAATGCCTTCTCCAGTGGACCATGTTTTGTCAGAACTCTCCACCATGACCCATCTGTCTTGGGTGGCCCTGTGCGACATGGCTCATAGTTTCATTTGGAAACTCAGCAGTGGCCACAGGACTGGAAAAGGTCAGTTTTCATTCCAATCCCAAAGAAAGGCAATGCCAAAGATGTTCAAACTACCACACATTTGCACTCATCTCACACAATAGCAAAGTAATGCTCAAAATCCTCCAAGTCAGGCATCAACAGTACATGAACCGTGAACTTCCAGATGTTCAAGCTGGATTTAGAAAAGGCAGAGGAAGCAGAGATCAAACTGCCAACATCCATTGGATCATAGAAAAAGCAACAGAGTTCCAGAAAAACATCTACTTCTGCTTTATTGACTATGCCAAAGCCTTTGACTGTGGATCACAACAAACTGTGGAAAATTCTTAAAGAGATGGGAATACCAGACCACTTGACCTGCCTCCTGAGAAATCCATATGCAGGTCAAGAAGCAACAGTTAGCACTGGACATGGAACAACAGACTGGTTCCAAATCAGAAAAGGAGTACATCAAGGCTGTATATTGTCACGCTGCTTATTTAACTTATATGCAAAGTACATCATGCGAAATGCTGGGCTGGATGAAGCACAAGCTGGAATCAAGATTGCCAGGAGAAATATTAATAACCTCAACTATGCAGATGACACCACCTTATGGCAGAAAGTGAAGAAGAACTAAAGAGCCTCTTGATGAAAGTGAAAGAGGAGAGTGAAAAAGCTGGCTTAAAACTCACCATTCAGAAAACTAAGATTATGGCATCTGGTCCCATCACTTCATGGCAAATAGATGGGGAAACAATGGAAACAGTGACAGACTTTATTTTCTTGGGCTCCAAAATCACTGCAGATGGTGACTGCAGCCATTAAATTATAAGATGCTTGCTCCTTGGAAGAAAAGCTATGACCAACCTAGACATCATATTATAAAGCAGAAACATTACTTTGTCGACAAAGGTCCATCTAGTCAAAGCTATGCTTTTTGTGGTAGTCATGTATTGATGTGAGAGTTGGACTATAAAGAAAGCTGAGTGCCAAAGAATTGATGCTTTTGAACTGTGGTGTTGGAGAAGACACTTGAGAGTCTCTTGGACTGCAAGAAGATCAAACCAGGCCATCCTAAAGGAAATCAGTCCTAAATATTCATTGGAAGGACTGATGCTGAAGCTGAAACTCCAATACTTTGGCCACCTGATGCGAAGAACTGACTCATTGGAAAAGTTCCTGATGCTGAGAAAGAATGAAGGCAGGAGGAGAAGGGGATGACAAAGGATGAGATAGTTGGATGGCATCATCAACTCGATGGACATGAGATTAAGCAAGCTCTGGGAGTTGGTGATGGACAGTGAAGCCTGGTGTGTTGCAGTCCATGGGGTCGCAAAGAGTCGGACATGACCGAGTGACTGAACTGAAAGGGATTCCGGATCTTTCTGCCTAGTCACGGTGCCTGGACACATATCATCATCTCTGAGCCTTGGCAGGCTGTATCAGAACCTTTTTGTACACCTCCCAGCCCTCACTGGCCACTTGGTGCTGAATGTCTCATACCACCAGGGAACAGTCAAGATGGATCAGCTATATTAAAAGATCAGGATATTCTTTTATAAACCTGTGAATCATAAAACTATACAGTATCTACCTCATACCAGTGATAATGGCCAACATCAAAAGCCTACAGACAATAAATACTGGAGAGGGTGTGGAGAAAAAGAAACTCTCCTACACTGTTGGTGGGAATGTAAACTGGTACAGCCATTTTGGAGAACGGTACAGAAGTTCCTCAAAAAAACTAAAAATAAAGCTACATTGCTGCTGCTGCTGCTGCTGCTGCTGCTGCTGATGTTGCTAAGTCGCTTCAGTCATGTCTGACTCTGTGTGACCCCATAGACAGCAGCCCACCAGGCTCCTCTGTTTCTGGGATTCTCCAGGCAAGAATACTGGAGTGGGTTGCCATTTCCTTCTCCAATGCATGCATGCAAGCTAAGTCGCTTCAGTCATGTCCAATTCTATGAGACCCTATAGATAGCAGCTCACCAGGCTCCTCTGACCACAGGATTCTCCAGGCAAGAATACTGGAGTGGTTTGCCGTTTGCAATTCCACTCCTGGGCATATATCCCAAGTAAACCATAATTTGAAAAGATACATGCACCCTAATATTCATAGCATCACTATTTACAATGGAAGCAACCTAAATATCCATGGACAGATGAATGAATAAAGAAGAAGTACATATATATATATATATATATATATATATATATATATATATATATATAGACACACACACAAAGGAATATTACTCAGCCATAAGAATGAATGGAATAATGTCCTTTTACAGCAACATGAATGGATCCAGACATTATCATACCAAGTGAAGTAAGCCAAACATAGAAAAACAAATACATGATATGTGGAATCTTAAAGAAAAATAGTACAAATGAACTTATATACAAAATGGAAATAAACTCACAGACAGAAAAAAAACCTATGGTCACCAGAGGGGAAAGGTGGGAGGAGAGATAAATTAGAAGTTTGGATTTAATATATACCCACTACTATATAACCAACAAGCACCCACTGTATAGCACAGAGAACTACATTCAATATTTTGTAATAACCTATAAGGGAAAAGAATCTGAAAAAACAGATATATATGTATATATAACTGAATCACTTTGTCATCTACCTGAAACTAACACAGCTTTGTAAATCAACTATACTTCAATTAAAAAAAATAAGGTATCTGGATTAATGTTCAAAGTATTCTTGGATGAATGAGGCTAATCATGCAGAATTGAACTTCTGACATGTGAACTCACTGTTGTGTATACAGGACTAACTGTTACTGTTTCCAATTTGTAACTTGAAAACAATGCAGAAAACTCAGTACAATCTCTCAGGGTGGAAGAGTGCAATAACTTGGATTAAAAACAACTTTCAGTTTATTTCAGAATGAATAAAAGGATAGATTCTTTCATGTAACATATTTATCTTCCTAATTACTTTATGCTTGGGCTAAAATTAAAAACCACACCCTTTGTTATGCACCTATCACCACATAAGAGGAGGGACCAGAAGGCAACATCAGAAAAGAGCAGGGAGCATGGCATTTTAAGGTTTCCTGGGGGAGAAAAATCCACAAAACTGATGATTTGTACAGAACAAATAAAGAGCTACTAGTATAGAATTAAACCTATTTGTCCATCATACGTTTATATGACTCTTTTGATTGTTTCATTACCTCCCCCACTATTCCAAATGCCACTTCTTCCCAAGTTGGCCTGACCTGCTCATTTTGCCTCCTGGTCATTTCCTCCCATTGAGCTGACCCAGCCTAGGTGCCCACACAGGCACCCAGTATGTCTTGACATAGCTTTTCACTCTGAAAACGTGAATACATTGCTCCATCTTCTGCAGTGAGTCTGATCCCTGGCTGCCTCTCCTACTTCATTTCCTATCCTCTTTATCTTGACTCACAACTGGGCTTCTCAGCTCCCCTGAATGCACCAAACATATCGCCACCTACAGCACTAGCACTTAATGTCCCCTCTCTCTGAAATAATGGTCCTCCAAGTCTGTACACGTCTCACTTCATTAAGTATTTTTCTCAGATGACTCTTTCCTGACTGTTATACCTGCTTTCTCTCTCTTTTACAAATTTTTTAGCAGTTTCACAAGCTGAGATTATGCTATATATTTTCATAGACTATCTCTCCCTGCCGCTGCTGCTAAGTCGCTTCAGTCGTGTCCGACTCTGTGCGACCCCACAGATGGCAGCCCACCAGGCTCCTGCCGCCCCTGGGATTCTCCAGGCAAGAATACTGGAGTGGGTTGCCATTTCCTTCTCCGATATCTCTCCCTACTAGAATATAAATACTACTAGAATATAAATACTTGAGGGCAAAGACGCTATCAGCTGACTCTTGCTGAGTTAATAAACCACCCCAAAACTTAATGGCTAAGAACAGCAACCATGTGTCTAGCTCCTAATAATATAGTTTGGTAATTTGGGCTGGGCTTAGCAGAGTGGTTCTCACATCTGGAACAGTCACGGTTGATCTTGACTGAACCTCGCTCAAACATGTACGCTCATTAACCAAGTCAACAGAAGGCTGGCCAGTTCTCAGTTGGCCCATTTTGTTTTTCCAAGTGACCTCTTACCTTCTGGCTGCCTAGCTTGGGCTTGTTCATGTAAAGGTCAGGGTTCCAATGCACAAGTGCTTTTCATGCACTTGTGAATGAGTCACTTCTGTGGCAGTGCCATTGGCCAATCCAGATTCAAAGAGTAGAAGAACAGATTCCATCTCTTAGTTAAAAGGGCCTGCAACATCAATCTTAAAGGAAATCAACCCTGAATAGTCATTGGAAGGACAGATGCTGAACCTTAAGTTACAATACTTTGGCCACCTGATGGGAAGAGCTGACTAATTAGAAAAGATCCTGATGCTGGGAAAGATTGAAGGCAGGAGGAGAAGGGGACAACAGAGGATGAGATGGTTGGATGGCATCACCAACTCGATGGACACAAGTTTGAGCAAGATCCAGGAGTTGGTGATGGACAGGGAAGCCTGGTGTGCTGCAGTCCACGGGGTCTCAAAGAGTTGGACATGACTGAGCTACTGAATTACAGCAACAGAAGAAAAGATTCCATCTCTTAGTTGGAAGGACCTGCAACACCACCTTGTCGTAGATGCAGGGAGAGGAATTTGTGGTTATTTTTATAAACTATCCCAGGAACTATATCTGTTTTATTCACTTCTGTATCTCCACCATCTAAAAGAATAGCTGGCTCAGAGTAGTCTCTCAGTAAATACTCTTTAAAAGAATGAATAGAGGAAACTCCAGAAGGCCAAGAAACAGGAAACACAAAATCTGCCAGAACACCATCCCAAGTGGATGTTGCTGCTATGACTGTCTCCACTAAATGCCACATCTCTCCTGGTTCCACCACTGCCAAGGAAGACATGCACCAAGGCTGTCTCCTGGCCTCACTGGCTCAAGGAATGAAATCATCTGGAGCTTGTGATTGGCCACCTAACTTATGTGACTGCCCTGCCTCCCACACGTGAGAGAAGATTGCTGCTGTTGTTGGTTAGTCGCTCAGTCATGTTGGACTCTTTTGTGACACCATAAACTGTACCCCGTCAGGCTCCTCTGTCCATGAGATTTCCCAGGCAAGAATACTGGAATGGGTTGCCATTTCCTTTTCTAGGGGATCTCCCTGACCCAGGGATCAAATCCATGTCTCTTACAGGCAGATTCTCTACCACTGAGCCACCTTGGAAGCCACACACTGAGGAAATTCCCACAAAATAAGAAGGAGATGGCGGACTCACATACAGAAAGAACAGAGGCTGGTCACCTGTGGGGAGAGGGAAGGGGGAAGTGGCATTATAGGGGTCGGGGAGTAGGCGGCATCCCCAGGGGGTGGGAATAAGAAACAACAAGGATATGTTGTACAACAAAGGGAATATAACCAATGTTTTATAATAACTCTAAATGGAGAATAACCATTAAAAATTGTGAGTCACTATATTGAACATCTGTAACATACAATATTGTATAACAAGTATATTTCAATAATTTTTAAGTTTTTTAAGAGGAGATAGATTCTGGAGAGACTAATCCTCCCTAAGTCCTCACAGATATCCAGTACAGATATACTCTCTTCTAGTGCATTTTTGTTCATTGATAACAATGGTTGGTATCTATCTGAATTACACACACACACACACACACACACACACACACACAAACACAAATTAGGTAGCTGATGAGGGAAGCTTCAAATTCAGTCAAAGAACTATTCTTCCCAGAAACAGCTGTTAAATGAATGAATTACTTATTTTACTTCTAAAGGAAAAAAAAAGCATTTGGATTGCATATAGAAGCTGCAAACTTCTCTGTGCACAGAATGCTGGCTACCCATTTGTCTCACAATGGACTCATTCGAATGAGAGGATAAAAACGTGCTGTAACTACCATTTAAAGTAGTCACAGAGAATAACACACCACGACCCTGTACTCCCATCACTTGGATAAATATATGTATTAAACAGCGCAATACCTAGAAGTGGTTACTGCCACACAGAGCAGCAGACAATTTCAGTTGTATTACTTAGAGATTTAGAAGTGATAATAGGATCTTGTGGCATTTAAATCAAAGCTTCTTTAAATCAAAGAAGAAAAGGGAAGCTACAGAAAATATCTAACCCACACAAACTGGGTATAATTTTTCATGATTTCCTCCAGCGTTTAGAAGACCATTCTACAACCGCCCCCCCACACACACACATTGAACAATGCTCCAATTTGGATCTAATATCACTTTCGGTTCTTTCATCTATCTGAGCCTAGAAAGGAGAAACATGCTGGTGAAACTGAGGCTCAGTCAGATGCCCAGTCAGGATGAAACTCCCAACTCCACAGCCTCTGGTTTCAAAGACCAAGGAAGCTTGTAGAAGGTCAGGCCCTAGTGCCCTGCCCCATCTCCTTGTCCTTTCCTTGCTAGTAATTTCTGGCCTCATTTCCACACGCCAGCACCTGCCCTTCTCTTTCTGAGGGCCTTCTCTAACCAGAGAAAGCATCCTGCCTGTTCAGCAGCCCAGAAACAGCAGAGAACACTCTCCAACCAGGCTGCCCTCGACCAACTAACAAGCAAGGGAGTAGAATATAAATGCCCAAGCTTCCCTGTCCCTTTACCAGGATAACTCTGGGGCTTGTGTTCTTCTATAAGTTTCCCCAGTGGGGATGAAGTTCCAGAAGCTCTCAGAGGTCACCACTCAATAAAGCAAGGTTACTGGCTGCCTACCCTTTCCTATGTGTGTCCCCCAGTCTACAGCCAGAGACCCCTTCACCTCCAACTTACTGCTCACTCAGAGCTGGCTTTCAGAAGAACCCAAACTAACACAAAGCTCCAGCTTTCCAACCTCTTTCCCCCTCGACACACAGGTTTTCCTAATACCTTGGCTTGGTCTCTGAAGCTCCCTGGTCTTAGATGAGGTCATGTAAAGATGCAGAGCCCCTGAGGGAAGCCTCCCAACCAGCATTGTGGGTATTTATATCTTAAGGAGCAGAAAGGATGAGGCTACAAGCTGGGTGGATGGGAGTAGATGAGATGAGAGATGGGCATGGAAGGAGGCACACCCAGAAAGGGGGAGGAGGGGACTGGCCCCTCCACTCTCTCCCTTAGTTGTGCAAAGTGGACCTAGAGTGGACATGGTTCTTACACCAGTCAGGGCTCTGCAGGTGAGATAGGGCTGATTTCACTATCAATTCCTGGTGGTGCTGTCACTTCACTTGTGTCTGACTCTTTGCGACCCTATGGATTGTAGCCCTTTAGGCTTCTGTGTCCATGGGATTCTCCAGGCAAGAATACTGGAATGGGTTGCCAATTCCTCCTCCAGAAAACAGACTGGTGGTTGCCAAAGGGAATCAACTCCTGTACTTTCTCTAAAACTCAATTTCCTCATCTTTAAAATGGCAATAATAAAAAATAAATACATAAAACCACCCACCTCTGGAGGTTGTTAGCATTACACAAAATATTCCACATAAGCATGGTGCCTGACACATAATAAACTTAATCCTTATTTTATAACGAATTAATACTTCCTCATGATTACCTTTTCTAAATCCAGCTTGAATATCTGGAAGTTCACAGTTCAACCTAGACAGCATATTAAAAAGCAGAGACATTACTTTGCCAACAAAGATCCACCTAGTCAAAGCTGTGGTTTTTCCAGTAGTCATGTATGGATGTGAGAGTTGGACTATAACGAAAGCTGAGCACCAAAGAATTGATGCTTTTGAACTGTGGTGTTGCAGAAGACTCTTCAGAGCCCCTTGGTCTGTGAGGAGATCCAACCAGTCCATCCTAAAGGAAATCAGTCCTGAATATTCATTGGAAAGACTGATGCTGAAGCTGAAACTTCAATACTTTGGCCACCTTTTGCAAACAAATGACTCACTTGAAAAGACCCTGATGCTGTGAAAGATTGAAGGCAGGAGGAGTAGCAAATGTCAGAGGATGAGATTGTTGGATGGCATCACTGACTTGATGGACATGAGTTTCAGCAAGCTTCGGGAGCTGGTGATGGACAGGGAAGCCTGGTGTGCTGGAGTCCATGGGGTCACAAAGAGTAGGACATGACTGAGTGACTGAGCAGAACATGATTACCTTTATCATTTAAATAATGTAGGTAAACCCTGAATTTCCGATTTGTCCTCCTGACCTACCAAAGAGCCAAGATCCAAAGCCAAGGGTAACAGGAGGTTAGAGGAGCAGCTCTGTTTCCCTGACTTCTCCTTGCCCCCACTCAGGGTCGCGTACACACCAGCCCTGCTGACTGTTCTCATCCATTTCCTTTCTGAGCTGTGACACGGGAACCCCAGAGGAAGGGTGTGGAGGGATGGGAATCTCACGTGCTTTGAAAGATGCAGAGCAACGGCAACAAAAGCAGAACAAGGGAGAAAAGACCAGGGACACTCATGGTCACAAGGTTAAACTCTCGTGTAAATAGCCTGTTACCCTGCATCATCTCTGGCCTGGCTCCACTTCAAGGGGTGAGCCATTCTGAAGTGCCGGCAGCCTTCCAGAACCATTTTTCAGGCACTTTTGCAGCAGATGTGATCATTATAAAATGCACCATCAGAGGAGGACTAGAGTATTTATTTGTTTTCCTTAATTTCAATTTTTACTACCTTTCCTTTAAAGACAGCACGATACAGATTGAGCCATAAATTGTCAGATTTTGTATTTCATGAGGCTACCAATTTCCTGAAATGTGAGATGATTTAAATTTCCAATCAAAGAGGCAGATAGGAAAATGCCCTGCAACTCCAGCAGGAGTTGTAAAGCTCTCAAGCCCTGTTATTCCCCCTTTTCATCGATATCAGAGCAGACCACTGATGAGAATATGGAGAAAATAACTACCCAACCAAAACGAGAGGCGGTCCATCAGAACCAAATCCTGGGTGGCCGGAAATAAGTCTGACTCCTCACCCACGACTCCCTCTTTTTCTCCAATCCCAGTGGGTTTAGACCAACAACGTGCTGGGTGTGATGTCAAGAATCAAGAAGATTGCGTAAACAGCAAGTTAAGAATCAGGAGGCAGAATGGCTGGAATTCTGCCTGGAAAGTAGTTCTGGAAGCCAGCCATGTAAAAACTAATACACGTGCAAAGACCCATTCAGACAATTAGGACGAGTCCTCTGTGGGCATCATAACAGGTGGTCACTAGTTTTTCGTGGCTGTTGTCCTCGTTTGCTTGTTTTTGTCTGGTGGTTTGTTTTTCCTTTGGATGGACGAGATGAGGGAGAAGGCAGGACATAAACTCTGGAGCCTGATTTCCCAGATGGGACCCTTCGCCTGGCAACTTTAACACCCTGAAGCTCGCCTGGCTCTGGCAGAGAAGGATTTGAATGCTAGTGGCTGAGCTGAGAAGCGATCCCAGCAGTAAGGGAGTAGGAGAGTGAAGCAAGGAAAGAGAGGCTGAGAGCCAGAACAGAGTGCGTTAATACACAGGGTTTCATGGGTGCCACAAGGACTCAGTCCTTCTGGAGCCTGTCAGACTCCAACAAGCTTCACAGTCTCCCCACTCCAGAGGCATCAAGGCTGGGGTATTCAGCCACAGTTTCCGAGTGAGAGCTGCTTCCAGGGGCCTTAACTCTGAGGATGGACCAAGGCCATGGGAGTCTGCAGGGCAGGGCCCCGGCAGCATCTGCTCCAAACTCCTCTCTTCAGCTGTCTTCCCTGTTTCAGGCATAGGAGCAGCTGGTGGCCAGGAGCCAAAGCAAGCACCAGGAAAACCCGATTCCAGTAAGAGCCAGCAGCCCCAAGAAAGGAAATGGTACTAGGAACATGTGGTGATGTTTTGCTAGGAGCACTATTGTGGGCTCTGAAAAGGGTCCTATGAGAGGATTTGCAATGCCTCTCAAACCATCCAGCAAGGAGCTTCCAGCTCAGGCGTGCGATGGTATTCAGTGGGTAACAGGCATGACAGGGCCAAGGCCTCCTGGGACCTCGAGCTAATTAAATGCAATCCCATCTCTCTTTCCTCCACTGCTGAAACACATCAGCCAGAATCTTCTAAAAAGCCCTAACTGCAGCCATATTCATCTCTTTAATTACTGTGTCTGGTTTACTTTATTTGTAATCACGGGAGCTTTTTACAGCATTTTCACATCTTGGTGCAAAGTGAGAAAGAATCATCAAGGCCTTAGGGAAGGGGGAGGGGAAATGCTCACTCCAGCCAATGACTGTGCTGCTGCTGGCCCTTTCTCTCGGTCACTGAAAAGGCATTTAAACCACTCAAAAATGGAAGGGAATGTAAGCTGGCAGAGCACTAAAGCTGGAGGGACCCTAGGACTGGATTCGAATGGACAGAGGGGCAGCCAGAGTAGAATGTGGAGTGAGGACTGAGGTGTGTCATCACTTCCCCCTCCTTAGGGCTTCCTTTCCAAAGAGGGTTATGGGCTGATAGCTCATAGCATGGCTCCACTCTCAGGATTGTCTTAGCCAAAGTGAGCATCTGTACCCAAGGGTACCTACCCTCCCTATTGTAACTGAGTAAGACCTTATAGAGCCTTCCCAGAACAGACCCCCTCACCACTTGCCTCTTGTCTGTAGAAAAACTTTAGTCTCCTAGGCTTTCCCTGAGTTCCAAAGAATACATTGAAACAGCAAAGTGAGAAAACGCACACAGGAAAACAGTCAAGCAAGACAAAATAATAACAGTACAGCTATTAAACAAAGTCAAGGACCTTGAATTTCTCCTCCAGGGCCATAGATAATCTTCTGAGCCAAGTCTTTTGAGCTGTTTTGCCGACACTGAAACTCCCACCAAGTAGAAGTTAACTGTATGCTGACCACCAGCATGGAGACCCCAGACTGGCTGGAACCGGAGGTTGACAACGCTGACTCCAGATTACCTTACCACCAACCAATCAGAAGAATGTCCATGAGCTGATCACGCACCCCACAACCACACTCCCTTATCTTATGCTGTTTATTTATTTTATATTTTCTTGGCCATATCACACGACATGTGAGCTCTTAGCTTCCCAACCAGGGTTCAACCCACATGCCTTGCATTGGAAACACAGAGTCTTAACCACTGGACCGCCAGGAAAGTCCCTCATCCTATATATGAAAACCTTTCCCTGAAAGCCTTCAGGGAGTTTGGGTCTTTTTACCACTAGCTACCTGGACTTCTTGCTTGACACCCTACAATAAAAATGGCATTTTTCCTTCACCACAACCCAGGGTCAGTAGATTGGCTTTACTGCATGTATGTAAGCAGACCCAAGTGACCCCCTTTCAATAACAGGTCTATGTGGGGTACAACCCCCTCCCACCGTACATCTCTGAAGGACAATCCCAACTCCAAAGCCCTCACCCTCTCACACACACTGAGAGAACTCTCTAGATCTCCTGTATGTAAAGTGCAGCCAAAGAGTCTGTGTCTTGGGGTACCCAACCTAAGGCAGCTGAACACCAGGGACATTGTCTGAAGTGGCAGAGGTGCTGAAGTCCTCTTCAGGTGTTTCTGGAAAGCACTGTACTGAGGAAAATATGCTAAGGGCAGAAAAGACACACCAAAGGTGGCTGACAGGCCCTGGATCCCTGGCATCTCCCTATAAATTATCCCATAGTGATCACACAGCATTCTGAAAAATTAGCACATTCAGTATCATTGAAAATGTTCATACATAAGAATGTTCAATTTATGCATTGTAAAATAAAGGACTAGTGCCATTAAGATGGTAACAGGACAAGTGAGCAACTGGGAAAGTATTTGCAATATAGATGACAGCCAAAAGGATAATTTTCTTAACATATAAAGAACTTTCAAAAATTAATAAGAAAAGACCAGCAATGAAAAACTTAGACAAAGAGAGTAAACTGAGTTTTCAGAAAAACTAATAACAGAATGGCCTTTTCATCCATAGAAAAGATATCCAACCTTACTCCTAAGAAAACGAATGCAAATTAATACTAACCCAAGATGTCATTTTCACCCAACAGATGAATCAAGATCAAAAAGTTGAATAGTGTGCTACATTGGCATGTGTGTGTAGTAATAGGTATTCTCATAAAATTCTGGCAGGTATATAAATCGGTACAATCTCTTTGGAAGGCAAACTGGCGGTATGAAATACACATACCCAATGAATCAACGAGAATTTGGCTCATCTAAGGATTTATAAATCTAAAAATTCTGCAAAGACATACATACAGGGTTATTCATTTTAACACTGTTTATAGTCACAAAAGACCAGAAATTACCAAATGTTCATCATTACATGCTAAAATAATACATTTATAGTAAACTCATCATAAAATACTCTTCAGTCCATCTCTGTCCTTCTCACTCTGCAAAAGACCAGCTCTAGGGGCCAACCAACCCTGAGGTCAGAGAGCTGACTGCCTAGGGGATAAATCAGGCCTGGCCCACCACCCTAGGGCCTCCCCAGGCCCCCAACTTCTTTCCTGTTCAGTTCAATTCAATCGCTCAGTCGTGTCCGACTCTTTGCGACCCCATGAACCACAGCACAACAGGCCTCCCTGTCCATCACCAACTCCTGGAGTCCACCCAAATCCATGTCCATCAAGTCAGTAATGCCATCCAACCATCTCATCCTCTGTCATCCCCTTCGCCTCCTGCCCTCAATCTTTCCCAGAATCAGGGTCTTTTCCAATGAGTCAGCTCTTCGCATCAGGTGGCCAAAGTATTGGAGTTTCAGCTTCAACATCAGTCCTTCCAATGAACACCCAGGACTGATCTCCTTTAGGATGGACTGGCTGGATCTCCTTGCAGTCCAAGGGACTCTCAAGAGTCTTCTCCAACACCACAGTTCAAAAGCATCAATTCTTTGGCACTCAGCTTTCTTTATAGTCCAACTCTCACATCCATACATGACCACTGGAAAAACCATAGCCTTGACTAGACGGACCTTTGTTAACAAAGTAATGTCTCTGCTTTTTAATATGCTGTCTAAGTTGGTCATAATGAGTTTGATCAACTTTACCATCCTTCTGGGCAGCAGAGCTGAATTAAAAGCTCTTCTCAATTCACTTAGCTCCTTATGATAAACAATGGATCTGAAAACACATCATATCACCATTTGTATTTTAACAGATATAACAGGCTGTTCTGACTTAGTCTCTCACTTTAAAAAATTATTCATAATGTAAGTATAAGTTATATTTAATTTTTGTATGTTCAAACCAACCCAAAGGATTTTTCTCAGTAATCTTTCATTGGGGAGTTTATTAAATAGCTTTCAGTCATAGAATGATTTAAAAGCAAATCTTCCCTAGGTTCATCCTATTTGTTACGGTCTTGAGCATCTTTATTCAGAAAAGTTCTAAGGATTTTATATAATCTATATCTGCCATAAATTTCTATGTTAAGGGAACAAGAATCTTTGAAGCAAAACTCTCTTAAAATATTCTGCAAGAGACTAATTCCTTAAAAAAATGAACAGAGAAACAAACCAGAACTTGCAAAGTCAAAAGCCTCATAAATGTTCACCTGCCTCTTCTCGGCAGGAGTGACAATTCTTTAAAAGCCCCTGGATGTTCTTTAGAAACAAAATTACAATGGTGGAAAAGAGATAAGCACATCCATCCACTGCCCGTCCACTAAAGCGTGCTGTCCTTCCCACACGGAGGCCAAGCTGTCTATTTCATGGCAGGTGTCATTTACACAGACATGTTTTTCCAATTCTGTGCTACATAGACTGCATAGTACTTGGTAGAAAAATTTCCAAGGCACATAAACTCAGACTCACACAGCCGGATTTCAAATCCCCGTAAACCTGGATTAGCACACACCACTCACAGACTCAGCTGCCCAGATAAATTCTTTGGATGTTGCCACAAAGGATTGAAGAAGAGATGACTTGTACCGGGTCTTGTCAATTCATTTCAGATATCAAAGTGACATAAGGAGGCATGGGGTTATTTCTTTATTGGTGCAGCTCTTGAGATAAGATGGGGGAAGGAAAACCCCACATTTTGGAGCAAGGAACACCCACTTCTCATGTTACACAAATGAACTAGGGACCATCAAGCACTAGTATTTGAAAAGATTTCTGACCACGCAATGCACTCTGCTCTCTGGACTGTAACCTGTACATTGTTGTTAATTGCTATAGCTAACTGCGGGAGAGAAGACTTGCTTCAAGTTCAGATGGCAACTCCTCCACAGGCTCTTTTGGCAGCTTAGCAGTAAGTGAGTGTTCTTGGCAAGGGGACTTTCTTAGCTGCGCTTTGATTAATAACTTGCTCTGCCCATCCTCCTTCTCTTCCCTCGGCCCCTCCCTGCTTCTCCCAGCCCGTTTTCCCACAAAGCCCTTGCTCCCTTCAATCCCAGGCCAGGAATCTGCTGCAAGGCCTGGAAGCTCGAACGGGAGGCAGGGCTGGTACTTAAGCCACAGCAAATAAAGTGAGTGCTTGGGCGGCTGGCGGGGCGCCTGCTTCTGCCTTCTTGGGCTGATGGATCGTGGGAAGCTGTGCCAGGAACTGGTGGGGACAGCCCGTTTTATTAGGAGTCAAGGCTGTGACGAGGAGCCCTTCCAAGGCGTCTTTCACACGTCCTTGCCTCTCCTCTAATATACTGGGACTAACCCTAAGCAAAGCAGACTGTGCTGGAAACAGCCTGAAAATGCTATCTTGCACATGTGGCCCTGAAATGTTGGTCCTACTTTTGGCAACCACAGAGCTAAGCAAATGTGCAGCCACTAGCTCGCTCCTCCCCTTCTCGGAGTGGGGGGTACACCTTCTATGAAGCAGCTTTATAGAATGGTGTCCTGGCCTGGGATGCCAGAGTACTGACTTGGCTCCTGTTCTCTAAAACCAACACCTTTCTCTAGGGCAGAGCCCCCTCCTCAGCACACCCCCTTACTTCCTGCCAGGGCCGCTGCAGGGCCTGTGACCTGAACAGCTGCCCAGGGTCCTGGGCTCGGCAGGACTCCACACGTGGTTTCCTGCCTTGTGGCTGCCATCTTAAAATTCCCACTACTTCTTGAATAGGAAGCTCTGAATTTTCTTTTTGCACCAGGCCCTGCAAATGAGGTAGCCAATCCTGCTCCTGCCCTTTTGGATTCTGACAACCTCTGCTGAAACACCTCCTGGGTTTGTTTTTCAGAGATGAGGGCTCTGGAGCCAGCAGGGTTCTTACAACCTCTCGGTGATGGGTTTCTTTATTGCAAAGCCCCCTTTGGCAATATTTGGAAACACTGAAGAAATTAATACTTTCTGTATGATGCGTACATTCCAGGTCCTGTTCTGAGCACTTTATGTGCATTTTACCATATAATCCTCAGGAAAGCATCATTACCCCAGGCACCATCATTACCCCCATTTTAAAGATGAGGAAATGGACTCTCAGAGAGTTCAAGTAATTTGCCTCAAATCAAACTCAGATGCTGTTAACTCTAAAGCATGCAGTTTTAGCCACTAGACCATATAGTTTAACTATAAAAGGAAAATATGTTCTTCATTTCATTGGCAGTAAGATTCATGATTGATATGTTGACTGAGAGGAGGACTGATTGGAAAGCAAAAGTAATAGAAAAAAAAAGTTTTTCTTTCCCCACTGAGGACGCAGGAGAATATAAATTGATATTCTTTTATGACTTTTTCCTGTTCACAGGTCAAGGCATTACTGTCAAGGCTCTTAGCTTGGATAACTGAGTACTTTGGTTCTAGAACTGTGGGATTCATGACCCCAAAATGGCTCCAAGACCCCACAATTCTATGTCTTCTCAAGTGCATTTAGCATACCAAGGATACACCCAGAATACAGTATCAGGCAATTTTCTATGACAATAAACATCATCTAATAAAAATCAAAGCCAATATTTATTAACTGATATGAGCCAGTCAGTCTACATAGACAAGCTCATTTAATCCTCACAACAACCATATAAAGTAAGCATGATTCCTATACATTTAAAGAGAAGAAACTTAGGCCCAGAGAGACAAAGTAATTTGGTAAGGTCACTAAAAATAAGGGGCTTCCAGGTGGTAAAGAATCTGCTTGCAATGCAAGAGACCCAGATTCAATCCCTGGGTTGGGAAGATCTGGAGAAGGAAATGACAACTCACTCCAGTATTCTTGCCTGGAAAATCCCATGGACAGAGGAGCCTGGCAGGCTACAGTCCATAGGATTGCAAAGACTCGGACACAACTAAATGACAAACACTGGTGGCTCAGTGGTGAAGAATCTACTTGACAATACAGGAGACCCAGGTTCACTCCCTGGGTTAGGAAGATCCCTGGAGAAGGGAATGGCAACCCACTTTAGTATTCTTGCCTGGGAAATCTCATGGACAGAGGAGCCTGGTGGGCTATAGCCCATGGGGTTGCTAAAGAGTCACACACATGACTTAGTGACTAACAGCAACAACACTATAAATAAGCTGGAAACTCTTACAGCCAAGATTTAAACCAAAGCAGTCTAGAGCAAAGTACACTTGTAACCCGTACTCTCTAGGAAAGCTGTCCTCTGTCAAAGGCACTGTTCTGAGGACAGAAATATGGAGAGATTAATAATCAAGAGCAGAATAATCAGCAGTGCAATCTCCTGACCATGGAACCACAGTCCCTTTCTCTCCTGACCCCCCTTACTTAACTACTGTTGAATGAATGGGGTTCACCAGGAACAGAACTTCTCAAAACAGCACAGCCAGCATCAGGGCCGAAGTGGCTCTTCATTGATCTTGATTAGATTACAGACATTCATAACTCAAAAATCTAATCATCGTCAATTTCCTAACTGGACCTATGAGGGAGTGATAACTAGTTGATCTAAGGGAACCTAGTTATTAACACTAATTTCTTGTAACCACTCACCTTGGGATAGAATTCCTAAGTGAACAGAGAAGACATCTCATGAAGCCTGATGTTTCTCATCTGATTTCTGGGCAGTCCCACTGAGAGAATGGTACCATTATCTCCACTCTAGAGATGAAGAAGTTGAGGTTCAGGAAAGTTAGTAACTTGTCCCAAGTCCCACTGCAAGTAAAAGATGGAGCTAGGGGTTCCAATCCCAAACCCCTGAAGTAAAACCCAGACTCTAAGCCCTGAGTTGTGCAATCTCCCCCAATCCTGTGTTGTAGCCTAGCACCAGCCACCCTCTCATGAAGAACTGTTCATCATCTCTCTCAGCATGAACTGTGCTCACATGGCCGTGTACAACCCCCAACCCTCCAGGCCACCATTCACTAATCAATACCAGCTACTCATAGAGTATCTCTCACCCCTGAAAAGATTCTTCATGAACCTTTTTCCTTAAGACTGTATAATGTGCGTGTTGTGTGTGTGTGTGTGTGCGCGTGCGCTAAGTCACTCAGTCATGTCTGACTCTTTGCATCCCACGGACTGTAGCCCACCAGGCTTCTCTGTCCACGGAATTCTCCAGGCAAGAATACTAGAATGGGTTGCCATGCCCTTCTCCACAGGATCTTCCTGAGCCAGGGATTGAACCCTCATCTCTTATGGCTCCTGCATTGGCAGACAGGTTCTTTACCACTAGTGCCACCTGGGAAGCCCACAACTAATTCAGAATCGTTTTAATGGGAAAGTTTCACGTTTACAGAATATAGTCGTAACAACTTACCATCTACCAAGCCTGTTAATCTTTTTTCTTCCTTGTCATTCCTCTAATTCTGTGAATGTGGAAACTGAGTTAAACTTTAGAATAAGCATCACACCAGAAGTTAACTTTGTAGCCATAGAAGTGACTCTGAATAGAAGACAAGCGGAAAAAGAGAGCTTTCCTCCCTGCTTCTGTTCACACAGCACCATGACACAGATGCAAACACTGATGCATGCACATACTTATATACATATTCACACAGGCAAATCCTCAAAGTACACATACCTGCACACACGTGCACGCTCACACATGCATGCACACCAAGGTCCGCATATACAAACATACATGTGCACACACACACACAAGCTGTTCACTCCCTGGGACGCACCAGCTGGATAGAGGAGTTCCTAGAAAGCAGGTCGTTCAAGTAAACAGCGTTCAGTTCTGGGAAACCACTTCTGTCCTCTCCTCTCAGACACTCCCTCTCCTGGCTGGAAGCCCACCTCAAGGACCTACCTGGTGCATTTAATGAAAACAAAGGCTACAGTCACTTTCCAACAATCACAGCAATGTGATTCCACATTGTAAACAGAACTTTTATTTGTTGAGCAATACTTTTCTATTGGTTAACAACTTCTTTCAGATATGTTTCCAGCTTTAATCTAGACATGCAATTATAAAAATCAAGAAGAATTGTTACTTGGAAGTGGTGGGTGAGTCTTATAAAGGATTCACCATGCTTTGAAAGGGTCGCAGCGCATTACATGACTACAGGGATAAAAATTTAACTCTATTCTTGGTTTTTTGGGATTACCCTTATCTAAGCATTATGTTCTGGGGGACAAACGCTACTGGACCCACAGGTTGTTAAAACTTAAAATTCTTCTGAATAAACAACAATTATGAATAGAGAAATATTTAATTTGAAATCAAAGTGAAAATGTGTTGAGTGGAATTAACTGCTTTAAAAAAAAAGAAAGAGAAAAGTTAAAGTTACTTCAGAAGACACTCAGAAATTCTAAAGACAAACTCAAGAAAGAAAAACAGATGCAGTCCATAGACCTCCAAAAGCAGGGCAGCCCCTAGGGTCCTTTCCTAAGAGTTGCAGTCTTGAAGCTACCTCCATTCCCAACATCCAAATCTTTGTCTTTCTATGCTGCCAGCTGGCCCCGAGGTCATCAAGCAGTGCTAAATATAGGCCAGCCTTTTGTTTGTTTGTTTTTCTCTTTGCTGGGGAAAGAGACTGTATTCAAGTCCAGATGAAAGCAAGGCAAATGACTACTTTCCCTGGAAAGCATATGTTTATATAATTCCCAATTTTGCAAGAACTAGGCAGGGTAAAATTCAGTTTATTAAAATATCAATTTAGCACATTTGCAAGTGCAGTGATATTTATTCCTATTGAACTTGAAATTATCTTGGATGGTAAAAGAGATTTTTTTTTTGATATTTTTAATTATGTATAGACACTGGACAACAGAACACAATGCATCTGTTGTTTTTTTTTTTTTTCTTTTTTAATATTTCCCTAGCTCAGGAAAATGACAGGTTAAGTGTTCAATGTTTGAAGTCTTCATTTTCTTTCCATCAAGTTCTGCAGTAAGTAAACTTTTTATTCTAGCCTTTAAAAAATTCCACTATATGAGGTATATAAATTTACAGTTGGCCTGATGTTTTTCCATTGGATTCACGAGGATACTAGGAACTCATAAGTAAAGACTTCTCCAATTTTCCATGGCATCCAACTTTACATCTGGAATCAGCCAGAAAGGAATCACTGTACATGTGGGAAGTGCAGGTGAGCTTGCCCAAGATAGTTACACAGAGCTTTTCTGTGATCCAAGCTTAATTACTCTCTTTCTGGACCCAACCACAATGATGGAGTTAGCAAAGTCATATAACAGCAAGAAAATCAAGGGTTTGAGAGGTGAGGCAATTTGACCAAAGTTTCATGACTCATAAATGGAGAAACTGGGACTAGAATTCACACTTTCCAGCTCAGTCCTTTTTGAACATGCTCACCATCTGATTCCAATTTTCCAATGGCGTCTGGTGGCCATCGGTCTGTGTGAATGAGAGATTTCTTAACAAAGAACTTTCATGGTGCTGCTGGAGAGTTATTCTTTCTAAGGAGCTCCTTCTGAGAGGCTGAGCGCAGCCCCAAGCCCCTTCCTCACCCAGCCTCAAAGAGCATGTGCTCCAGTCATACAGGAATTGCCTCTCATTTTCCTCTCCCTGCCAACCCCAGGGGAGCAGTGTGACCACCCTGAGTGCCACACAGAAAAGGTGTCTTTGGCTGATTATTTAAGATCAATGAGCAGAAGTGCCAGGTGCACCGACCAGCACACAAGTGCAGGAGACTGGAGTATGACCTGAGAATTAATTTGTGGCTTTGCTTTTCATGGGGTGTTTGTGACCTGAACGGACACATTTTCTGACCAGCCTGGCCCCCCGTCCTGAATACTTACGCTGCATGTTATTCTAACTTCAGCTGATTGCAACTCCCTTCAGAGTACGAATCCTTTTTATTTTTCTTTTGAAGGAAGGTGGCTGGGGGAGAGAGGGAGCCCACTGTGTAAATCATATTCAAACCTAGAGCTCCACCACCTGTAACAGACTCTTTATCAGGCCTGGCCGAGGATTCAAACTGGAAGCTGTCACAGCTGATGGATGCCTCCCCACAGAAGTGTTTTCTTGGGCAAGCTCTGAAGTCAGTAGCGCCTTCTACTAGGCAGCTCCACACAGAGCACTTGGTCCCCTGTACACAATGGGCACCTCTGCCAGAGGACACCCACCGCTTACCTGCCTGTCTGAGCAGTTGCCCCAGCCTGTTCCCCTGACCTCTTGTCTCACATGCCTAGGACAAGGCTTGAATATATTTTCTGATGAGGGATGCAACACAGAGTGGCGAGTTTCAGATTCAGAGAAAATGGGCCATCTTCTCTTTGGGGTAACCCAGCAGTAGAGCAAGATTGCAAAGGGGCATCCGCTAAGCAAGGCGGGTTACTGAAACACAATAAAAATATATAGACATGGCAGTTTTGCTGATAAGAGAACCACCACAGTGAGTCTTTAGTCTTCCCAGCACTGCTCATTTGCAAACAAGCTGACCCTTTAGTATCCAACAGCATTAGAAAGGGGGGGGTGCTTCTCCCTCTCTGCTCCCTGACCCCCCACGCCCAGCACAAAGGTAAACAGGATTGACAGTGCCATTGGCCAGATAGGTAGGTTTCGCTCCTAATCCCCAAAGCAGGGAGTGCATGACCTGGAGGCTAGTTTTCTCCTTTATGGAAATGCTCTCTCCTTTACTTGCTTCCTGAAAAATGGTCTCTTTAGAGCATCCCAGTTCTTCTGCCCCATGCTCCCCGCTACACCGCCCCCCATCCCCACATGGAGTCTCTACTGCTTCTGATCTCTTTTTGATTCAGTTCAGTTCAGTTCAGTCGCTCAGTCGTGTCCGACTCTTTGCGACCCCATGAATCACAGCACGCCAGGCCTCCCTGTCCATCACCAACTCCCGGAGTCTACCCAAACCCATGTCCATTGAGTCGGTGATGACATCCAACCATCTCATCCTCTGTCGTCCCCTTCTCCTCCTGCCCCCAATCCTTCCCAGCTTTAGGGTCTTTTCTAATGAGTCAACTCTTCGCATCAGGTGGTCAAAGTATTGGAGTTTCAGCTTCAACATCAGTTCTTCCAATGAACACCCAGGACTGATCTCCTTTAGGATGGACTGGCTGGATCTTCTTGCAGTCCAAGGGACTCTCAAGAGTCTTATCCAACACCACAGTTCAAAAGCATCAGTTCTTCAGCGCTCAGCTTTCTTCACCGTCCAAATCTCACATCCATACATGACCACTGGAAAAACCATAGCCTTGACTAGACGGACCTTTGTTGGCAAAGTAATGTCTCTGCTTTTAAATATGCTGTCTAGGTTGGTCATAATTTTCCTGCATGTCTGGATTTCTTGTCTGTCTACAGTCTTCTTAAATTGATGAAAAGGCAAAGGTAAAGCAATACATTCTTTGATTTTCTTCTCCTGCAGGTGGAAGATGAATTCTAAGTTTATTTTTTGTAGAAGGGGCTCACTTCCTCCTAGATTTCATTTTCATAATGCTAAGAAGGCAATTGTGCAAGAGTGAGGCTTGCACAAACTACAATTGCAGCCATGCATCAGATGTGTGCAACTCGCTGGCTGTGTTCAGAGTCGGTGCATTTAACAAAGAGGAGTATCTTTTCCTGGGCACCTCTTTTCTTTACTTTAAAATCCAAAACTTCAATGAGAGACAAGATTATTGTTATTTTATTATTAATTTATGTTTGCTTATTTACACCTGCTTTGTTCCAGGATAGATTTAAGGCAGCATCATGTATGAATATATGATCTATGTGCAGGAGCAGTCCCATTTGATTTTCTTATTAAATCCACTTGTTAATGACTGATATGTTAATGATTTGATTAATCCATGGGGTCTGATTCATTTCCACCATCATTTACATTTCATTAAGACATGTTTTCAATGAGACACTTGATATCCTTCTTGAAATGCTCCATTTCTCAGCGTAGGGAACTTTTATTTTCCATAAGCAAAAAAACCCCTGAACCTTGGAAGTCTGACTGATGGGAAACTGAAATCCAAGTGGAATGAAGTTAAGTAATCTCACCAGGCATTCACAAACTCTGGAGGAGCCAACTTTTTCTTATATCTGTGTTTTTGCCATTAGGTACACTTTTCTACATAGGCTTCCCTGATAGCTTAGTTGGTAAAGAATCTGCCTGAGGTGGAGGAGACCCTGGTTTGATTCCTGGGTCGGGAACATCTGCTGGAGAAGGATAGGCTACCCAATCCAGTATTCTTGGGCTTCCCTTGTGGCTCAGCTGGTAAAGAATCCACCCGCAATGCAGGAGATCTGGGTTTGATCCCTGGGTTGGGAAGATCCCCTGGAGAAAGGAAAGGCTACCCACTCCAGTATTCTGGCCTGGAGAATTACATGGACTGTATAGTCCATGGGGTCACAAAGAGTCGGACATGACTGAGCAACTTTCACTTTCACTACATTTCTCTACAAGATACATAGGTCTAGACAATTTCTAAAAAAAATTATATTATTGAACAACAGCCAAGTATCCCCAGCACACAGAGAAAATGCTTTGGAAGCCTCAGACCCCAGGCAAAGGGCCTGCTCTGCACCGGTACACTGGTGCGTCCGTCAGTGTCCTGCTGAACTTCACCATCAGGATGTGATTGCTGGGCCTTTTTGGTAGGTACAAGTCAAGTTAAATTCATGTGAAATAGAGAGGTTGGGCCAAAGCTGTTTAATTTAAGATTATTTAACACAGAACATCAGAAAATTTGGAATGCATGGTTAGAAAGTTGTTTTTGCTTCCATTTTCAATTCTCTCTCAGTATTAATCAATTCTGGACCCCCCTTTCACTCCTGCTAAGTCCCACTGTCACCCAAGAGTCAGCCTCAGGATAAGATCAGGCAAGCAGCAGCAGCCAGCTACAGTCTAGCAATCATTTGCCTCTCCTGCTGCACTTAGATTTACCTTTACCTTCACTTTCTATCAAGTGAGGCTAGTGGAACATGTGAAGTAGTCATATAAAGCTATTTTTAAAAATAAAGGTATTCTGGACTTCCTTGGTGGTCCGGTGGTTGTAAGACTCCACACTGCCACTGTGGGTGGCATGGGTTTGACTCCTGGTCTGGGAAATGAGATCCTGCATGCCAAGAAGAGTGGTCAAAAGAAACAAAAAAGTGCATTCAAGTATTTTTTAAATCAATTTAAAGAACAAAATTAAATACATAATTGTGTAGCTGATACATAATGATTACATTTGGGGTAAGAGGAGGAAAAAGGGAAAGAGCCTTCAGTGAAAGATACTCAGCTGTTGTCCTGAGAAAAAATGTTGGTGTTCACCCCTGAAGAGCTGAGTCTGAGGCCACAGGAGGTGAGGAACGTGTAGTGACTGGTGTACCCACCACTCAGCTGGATACGATAAAAATACTAACTTAATTCACAGATTTTTGGTTAAGGATCAAGTGACAAATGGTGAGAGAAAGCCTGTTACAAATTGTAAAGTACTGTGTGTGTTATCGCTCAGTTGCATCTGACTCTTTGCAACCCTATGGACTGTAGCCTGCCAGGCTCCTCTGTTCATGGAATTCTCCAGGCAAGAATACTGGAGTGGGGTGCCGTTCCCTTCTCCGGAGATCTTCCTGACCCAGGAATCAAACCAGAGTGTCCCACACTTCAGGCAAGATTCTTTACCATTTGAGCCACCAGGGAAGCCCTGTAAAGCATTATCCCCATGTTAAGGGGTGATCATAATAAACAAGTGACAAGAGAGGGATAAGAGAGGATAAAAGGAAGTTGCATTGAGGGAGACTGGTTAATTAGCGAGAAAGAAAATTCTGCCATGGCTAGAGCTACATAGGCCTGGTGCTTGGAAAGGCAGGACGCAGTCTGAGTTGTGATTCATTCTGCACAAGGGTAGGGGGGTCAGAGGAATTAAAAAAAAAAAATCAAAACCAAACAAAAATTACTTCACGAATTCCCTAGTGATCCAATGGTGAGGACCCCATGCTTTCACTGCCGAGGGCGCAGGTTCGATCCCTGGTTGGGGAACTAAGATCCGATAAGTCACACACGTTGCAGCCAAAAAGAAACCAAAACAACAAAAATTGCTTCCATGTGAAGACGTACCAGGAGAGAAGAGAAAATGAGGTAGGACTCAAGTCTGAGTGCAAATATCCAAAGGGTAAATATGCCACAGAAAATAGGCTTTGTGCCCACCTGCTCCCCACATGCCTGCTCTGGCCTCTCCACATGTGGTTGCACCTTGATAAGGCCTAGCACCACCAGCAGCCAGGCAGTTCAGGTCAATTCCACATCCAGCTGCTGAGTGATCAGCTCAAGCTGTCCTAGATGGAAAGGGACAGAACAGCAGAGTGACCCCATGAGGCCACAACACTACTAGCTTCCCTTGGCACTTATGTTCAACATCCAGAATGATGCCCAACAGAGTGGGTGCCTGCAAGCACACATTAAGTGAATGAGATGGGACTTTCCTGGAGGTACAATGGATAAGAATCTGGCTGAAAGTGCAGAGGACCCAGGCTCAATCCCTGGTCCAGGAAGATTCCACATGCCACAGAGCAACTAAGCCCCCATTCCACAGTTACTGAAGCCCATGTGCCTAGAGTCTGTGCTCCTCAATGAGAGAAGCCACCGCCATGAGAAGGCTGTGTACCACAACTAGAGAGCAGCCCTGACTCTCTGCAACTAGGGAAAGCCTCCATGAAACAGTGAAGACTCAGAGCAGTCACAAATTTAAAAATAAATAAATAAAAATATGAGTGAGATGAAGAGGAAAGGAGAGAAGAGCAGGGAAAAGAAGGGAGATAAACATCCAGTTTTCCAGGCAAAGAACTCAAAGAGCTCAGGTATTGGAGTCAGGGGCTAAGTATTCCTCCCAGGCCTCCCTCTCCTCTTCCTAGAAGTGACAGCATTCTTCCTATGCCTCACAGTCCACAGCAACTGAACTTCATTTCACCTTGACCACTGACTAGTGTGTGACACTGAGCACACACTTCCTAACTTCTCCACCTGCCAGTTTCATGTGCACCATGGCAATGACCAGCCCAGCTTCAGAGAGTCATCTCCAATATTACACGAAATAAAGTATGTGCACGTGGTGGACAGGCCAGAACTGTAGCTCTCGTTATTACTGCTGCTGTTGTTGTGATTACCTAGCCTCTACGAAAAGGCAGAGAAATTACTTTGATTCTGTTAAAAGTGTGACATGATATGGGTTTCCATTTCATAAACAGATTCGTATACTTTGCTTCCTAATTAGACTGTATCTGTCATGTCTGTAATTTCTGTGTAATTAAATTGAAATTAAATGTCAATTTACTTTGAATTACAGGGTAATTCTATGTATACACGCCATGCAATCTGCATTTTGTTAGAAGATGACAACCAAAAATATCCTGACAGTCCCTCTGTAATTACACAGTGATCTGATTAAGATCTGCCTGACAAAATACCTGCCAAGACCTGAAGGAGAAAAACCGCGAGTGGGTGAAGGGGTCGGCAGAGATGAGGTGCAGGGGGGTATGGGAGAGTATGAGCTCACTCATGACCTCGCCACTCCCCAGGGACCCATCAAATCCTGAATCAATGACAATCACTTCCGCAGGCAGTGGAGGTGATCCTTTTAAAGAAAAAAAAATCTTGATTACAGAACATGCTAACAGATACTGCTTCCTCTTTACTCCAACCCAACTGTTTTAATTAGGTAGTTGTCTGGAAGTCTTGAATCCCTCTGCCTCAAAGACAGTGATAAATGTAGAGAGAATATTCAAACGTCATCCAGGAATTTAATTTTTCTGTCATATACAAAATGGCTTCCATCCTCTGATTTAAAAAAAATAAATAGAAAGACTATATATTCTATTCTTTTATAATGAACCAGCACATTGATATTTATGTCATTCCTGAACACCAATGGGAATAAGAAAAGATGAGGGAAGCAGGGCACCAGGGCAGGAGAGCCAGGGCAGGAGCCTGCAATGGTGTTCCTGCAAGGGCCTTAGGCTCCAATCTGCTGAGATGCTCACAGAGTGCAGCATAGAAATGCAAACACAGCCACCTGTGCTTCCCCCCGGGGTCTCCTTCCCCCAGATCCACTCTGTGCCCAAGAAGTCTCATCCCCTCTGTCTCCCTTTCCTTGGCTTTGCCCCTCATACCATCCTCGCCCAGATGTGGCTTATCTCTGACAGTTCACCAAGCTCTACCCTGGCACTCCTTTGAGATGAGGACTGGGTACTTCCCATTCATTCAGCAACAGGCTCCTTTTCTACTCAGGAGGCCCCAGACATTCTCCTGGTTGAGTCTGTAGGACCCCTAGCAGCAGTTCTCAGAGATGGGGTGAGAGGTCCATTCTCAGAGCTACAGGCCAGCAGTACCGCAGACAGAAAAGGCAGGTCACAGGACCCCGAGTCACCCCTACCCTGCAGCAGCAGGAACTACAAACAGCATGAAGTCCAGAGTCCTGAGTTCCAGAACGGGCTCTACTTCTTACTAGCTATGACCCAGAGCAAAGTCATTTAACACTTATGAGCCTCAATTCCCCCATATACAAATGGAAACTAACATAAATCATCCTGACTATCGTTGAGGGTTGTAGGAAGAACAACTTAGCTAATGCAGATGAAAATTCTGGGGGAACAGGTAAGGATGACAGAGTAGGAGTGGAAAAACGGTGATGAGCCGTTGACTTGGTACCACTTTGCCACTCCGGAACTGGACAGTTTTCTTCCAGAAAAGGCAGTAAGAGCAGCCATTGGTTGATACAAAGAGTACCCAAGTGGTAGAATGAGCTTCCAAATTCAGGTTTCCTGCATTGCAGGCAGATTCTTTACCATCTGAGCTACAAGGGATGCCCTTCTGATGTGGGGTTAGGGGTTCTGGAACTCAGGAATCTGGATTTCATGCCATTTGTAGTTCCTGCTGCTGCAGGGTGGTCATGACTCGGGGTCCTATGACCCGCCTTTTCTGTGTGGGGCACTGCTGGCCTGTAGCTCTGAGAATGGATCTCTCACCCCATTCTCTGAGGACTGCTTTCACACCCAGACACAGGACCCCATCTCTGTATTGCTAACCCACTCTGAGCGAGCACCATCAGAGTCTTTGTGAGGCTCTCCCATTTGCCATCTGACTCCTAGTAATACATCTCACTTCCCACCATCATGTTCCCTGGCTTCGCTTTAAATCAAACGCTAATGTCCATCCCTCGACTGGCTGCTGTAAGGGCGGCATTTAGCCAGCTGTACGCCAGCCTGCTGGCCAAGGACATCAGCAATGTGAAATGGATTCTGATACATCTGCCTGCAAACATTTTAAGGTCACTGTGCTTGTCACATGTGCCTCTTGTGTTCTGCATATTTCAGAATTTTGCATAATGGGCAACATGGAAAAGTCAACATTTTTCTTTTCCTGTCTGCCAAATTCCATGGAAGGTCTAAAAAGTACAACATTTCTGTGGAAAAGAAATTGTTTGAGCTGAGTATCTTTTCAAATGAAGCCGAATACTGCTCAAAATGCAAAGTTATCTATCATCTGTGATTGTCTGCTCTGTCTAGTTGGTCACTTTGGAGTTAAAGAGAACCCAAGTGGATCTCTAGGACTTCAGCTCTGCTCATTATGAGCTTGGCAATTCCTTGAACACAAATGTGAACTCGGCATGGTTCTCTTCATCCAGAAGGTCAACTCAGCTGTTCACAAACCACTAGTGCTACATATTTGTCCTTGTCTTCATATTTTCCTTTCTGTCTGGCTAATTTCTATCCAGACATGGAAATTTAAAATTCATAGGATATATAAAGGGAGGCATTGCAAAGAAATTACCCCCAAATCTCTTGCCCAGAGTCTGTCATGAGTAAATACATTTGTGTCCTTTCACACACATGAATGTAACATAACTATACAAGCAGCCTATACACATATTTCACTTTTTCCAGAAAGGAAACACAGAATATATTTATACTTGCTGTTGTCTGTTGTTCAGTTGCGAAGTCGTGTCTGACTCTTTTGAGACTCCATGAACTGCAGTATGCCAGGATCCTCTGTCCTCCATTACATACTGGAAATGGCTCAAATTCAAATCCATTGAGTCTGTGATGCCATCTAACCATCTCATCCTCTGCCACCCCCTTCTCCTTTTGCCTTCAATCTTTCCCAGCATTAGGGGCTTTTCAAATGAGTCAGTTCTTCGCATCAGGTGGCCAAGTATTGGAGCTTCAGCTTTACCATCGATCCCTCCAAAGAACATTCAGGACTGATTTCCTTTAGATCTGACTGGCTTGAACGCCTTACAGTCCAAGGGACTCTCAAGAGTCTTCTCCAACAGCACAGTTCAAAAGCATCAATTCTTTGGCTCTCAGCTTTCTTTACAGTCCAACTCTCACATCCATACATGACTCTTAGAAAAACCACGGTTTTGACTATACGGACCTTGGTTGACAAAGTGATGTCTCTGCTTTTTGACATGCTATCTAGGTTTGTCATAGCTCTTCTTCCAAGGAGCAAGTGTCTTTTAATTTCATGGCTGCAGTCACCACTGCGGTGATTTTGGAGCCCAAGAAAATAAAATCTGTTTTATTTTTCCCCATCTATTTGCCATGAAGTGATGGGACCAGATGTCACGATCTTTGTTTTTTGAATGTTGAATTTTAAGCCAGCTTTTCGCTCTCCTTTTTCACACTAAAGAGGCTCTTTAGTTCCTCTCGCTTTCTTCCATTAGAGTGCTATCATATGCGTATCTGAGGTTGTTGATATTTCTCCCAGCAATCTTGATTCTAGCTTGTGCTTCGTCCAGCCCAAACATTTTGCATGATGTACTCTGCATATAAGTTAAATAAGCAGGGTGACAATATACAGCCTTGATGTACTCCTTTCCCAATTTTGAACCATTCCATTGTTCTATGTCCAGTTCTAATTGTTGCTTCTTGACCTGAATACAGGTTTCTCAGGAGACAGGTAAGATGTCTGGCACTCCCATCTCTTTAAGAATTTTTCACAGTTTGTTGTGATCCACTCAAAGTTTTTAGCATAGTCAATGAAGCAGAAGTAGATGTTTTTCTGGAACTCCCTTGCTTCCTCCATGATCCAACATATGTTGGCAATTTGACCTCTAGTCTCTCTGTCTACTCAAAACCCAGCTTGTATATCTGAAGGTCTCAGTTCACATGCTGCTGAAGCCTAGCTTGAAGGATTTTGAGCATAATATTATTAGCATGTGAAATGAGCACAATTGTACGGTAGTTTGCACATTCTTTGGCATTGCCCTTCTTTGAGACTGGAATGAAAACTGGCCTTTTCCAGTCCTGGGACCACTGCTGAGTTTTCCAAATTTGCTGACATACTGAGTGCAGCACTTTAATAGCATCATTATCTTTTAGGATTTGAAATAGCTCAGCTGGAATTCCATCACCTCCACTAGCTTTGTTCATAGTAAAGCTTCCTATGGCCCACTTGACTTCAAACTCCAGATGTCTGGGTCTAGGTGAGTGATCACACCATTGTGGTTTTCTGGGTCATTAAGATCATTCTTGTATAGTTCTTCTTTGTATTCTTGCCACCTCTTCTTAATCTCTTCTTCAGTTAGGTGCTTACTGTTTCCGTCCTTTACCATGTCCATCCTTGCATAATATGTTCCCTTGGTATTTCCGATTTTCTTGAAGAGATCTCTAGTCTTTCCCATTCTATTGTTTTCCTCTATTTCTTTGCATTGTTCATGTAAGAAGGCTTTCTTATATTTCCTTTTTATTCTTTGGAACTCTGCATTCAGATAGGTATATATTTCCTTGTCTCCTTTGCCTTTCACTTCTCTTCTTTTCTCAGCTATTTGTAAGGCCTCCTCAGACAACCACTTTGACTTTTGCATTTCTTTTTCTTAGGGATGATTCTGGTCACTGCCTCCCATACAATGTTACAAACCTCCATCCATAGATCTTCAGGCACTCACTCTGTCTACCAGATCTAATTTCTTCCATCTATTTGTCATCTTCACTGTATAATAACAAAGGATCTTATTTAGGCCAGACCTGAATGTCCTAGTGGTTTTCCCTACTTTCTTCAGTTTAAGACTGAATTTTGCAATAAGGAGCTCATGATCTGAGGCATAGTCAGCTCCAGATCTTGTTTTTGCCGAGTGTACAGAGCTTCTCAGGCTTCAATTCCGGGCAATAGTGATGGACAGGGAAGACTGGCATGCTGCAGTTCATGGGGTTGCAAAGAGTCAGACACAACTTAGCAAGTGAACAACAATAGAGCTTCTCCATCTTTGGCTGCAAAGAATATAATCAACTTGATTTTGGTATTGACCATTTGTTGATGTCCATGTGTAGAGCTGTCTCTTGGGTTCTTGGAAAAGGGTGTTTGCTATGACCAGTGTGTTCTCTTAACAAAACTCTGTTAGCCTTTGTCCTGCTTCATTTTGCACTCCAAGGCCAAACTTGACTGTTATTCCAGTTATCTCCTGACTTCCCACTTTTGCATTCCACTCCCCTATGACGAAAAGGACATCTTTTTTTGGTGTTAGTTCTAGATGGTCTTATAGGTCTTCCTAGAACCATTCCACTTCAACTTCTTCAGCATCAGTGGTTGGGGCATCAACTTGGATTACAGTAATGTTGAATGATTTGCCTTGGAAATGAACCAAGATTATTCTGTCATTTTTGAGATTGCATCTAAGTACCACATTTTGGACTCTTTTGTTGATTCTCAGGGCTACTCCATGTCTTCTAAGGGATTCTTTCCCACAGTAGTAGGGATAAGGGTCATCTGAATTAAATTCACCCATTTTCATCCATTTTAGTTCAGTGATTCCTAAGATGTCCATATTCAATCTTGCTGTCTCCTGCTTGACCATGTCCAGTTTACCTTGATTCATGGACCCAAAATTCCTGGTTCCTATATGATACTGTTCTTTACAGCATCAGGCTTTACTTTTACCATCAGATGCATCCACAGCTGAGCATCATTCTTGCTGTGGCCCAGCCGCCTCATTCTTATTGGAGCTATCAGTAATTTCCCTCTGTTATTCCCCAGTAGAAGAGTGGACACCTTCCAACCTGAAAGGCTCATGTTCTGTGGTCAAATCTTTTTTGTGTGTCTTTTCATAATGTCCATGGGGTTTTTGTGATTATAATGATGCTTTTAGATTAATTTCTAGTGGTAGAATTGCTTCATAATCTCCTATGTGCATTTTATTGTATTTTTTAAATTATATTAAATTCTAAATATTGAATATATTCACATTGTACAAAAATTATATATATATATGAAATTATATATATATAAATATGAAAAAGTAAGTTTCCTGAGTACTATTATTTGACAGCCATTCAGTTCTCATTCCTGAGGCAACCTCTGTTACCAGCTTCCTTTATATATACTGAAAAATGCAGTGTTCTGCACATTCCTTTTATCAACTACAAATTGGCACTTGCCATTTACATCTACAAGGATTAAATCATGAGCTGCTGCAGCTCACACCCTCTGAAAGGAGCTCAGGGTGGACAGCAGAAATGAGGCACTCTGGGCTCTGTGAAAACCTTGCAGAACAGGTCTTCAAATAGTTAGATACTTTTAGGAACTGATTTTATAAGCCCAATTCTTGTATTTTCTCATATCAAAGAAAGCACTAAAATCCTTCATGGTAATGTCTGCTCCTCATAACTAGCAGAAATCTTCTGCAAAAATCATGTATTTAATTGCACATATCCCCCCTTCACCAAAATCACATGTTACTAACCTTCCCCTCTATCTCTTTGGAGCAGTTTCTTAGCACTATATGAGATGCTGTCTCCCAGGCTATAGTCCTCATTTTGCCTCAAATAAAATAACTCGCAACTCTTGAGGCTGAGCATTTTTTTAAGTTGACATTTTTCTCATCTAACTACATATCTTGGCTATACAACTGTGTACCAGCATGTAGAGAGGCCTCATTCTTTTTTTTTTACAGAGTAGCATTTTCCAGAGCCACGTGCCATAATTTCATCTAGCTAGTCCTTCTGAAGGATTTGTAGGTTATTTCCAGTTTTTTGTTAGTTCAAACAATGCTACAATAAATAATCTTCTATACACATCATTTGGCAAAAAATATGTCCAAAGGAGGATATATTTCTAGGAATAAGTGTTGGGTTAATGGGTAGTTGTATTTTAAAATGTGGTAACAATTGACAAATTGCCCTCTATAGAGGTCATACCAATGTATATTCCCAACAGAAACTTATAGGCGTGACTATTGCCCCATACTCTCAATTTACCAAAATATCCATAATGTATTAAGAAACTTTTTGACCTTTGCCAAACTGAGAAATTAAATGGTATTTCATTATGATATTAATCTGAGTATCACTTTCTAGAATAAGCATTTTTCATATGTTTAAAAAAAATTTATGCTTCCTTTTCTGTGATCTAACTTTTTATGTTCTTTGTCTTTTTTCCCTATTGGTTTGGTGTCCTCATCCTTATTGATTTGTAGTAGATTTTTACATACTAAGGAAAGCAGCTCTTTGTGTGAATCATAAGTTACTATTTGACATTTGCTGTTGACTTTATTTTCTTGTGTCATGCAGAAAAACTGATTTTTATAGTTTAATTATCAGTCTAGCATGTTAAGGGTTTCATGTCATTCTTTATAATGTCTTCCCCACCTAGAGATTACTGTTTCAATTTTTTAATATATTTTTCTGGTATTAAGTTTTTACAGATACTCATAAATTGTCTTGCAAGGGGATTATACCAACCAGTACTCCCAGGGGCACTATGTTTTCTCTTTGAAGTGTCTGTTTATCTTTTGTAAATTGTCCTAAATCTAACACCTTTGAGAGCAAAGGATGTCTTCTACTTAATAATGAAAAAGGAAATGGCAAACCACTCCAGTATCCTTGCCTGGGAAATCCCAGAGAAACCTGGCAGGCTATGGTCCATGGTGTCACAAAAGAACCAGACATGACTGAGATACTAAATAACAAAACAATTACTTAATGTATCATGGTACCAAGCACAAGACTGTACACATGAAGGACAATCAATAAGGTTTTCTTTTTTACTTGGAATAACATGTGACCAGGAAAAGATGGTTGTGTCACATCTCTGATCATCACTTCATCCAAACCAAGTGGTGCTGGAAGGATGGGTCCCTGGGCAACTGCAATGACATTTCTGAAGCACCAATTAGAATCATGATCTAATTATTTCCAGATTTCAAAAATTTATACATAAAGATTCACAAAGCAAAATAGTAAAAGGCTTTTAATTGCATATTTCTAATCGCCTTTAGTGAGGTGATAAAAATGCATAAAATTGAGGATACTCCATAAAGTCCAAAATACTACAAATTAGGAAACTTGAGAAATTTCATTGGTCCCTGAAGATTGGTTTCCTGGGAAAGTGGAGAAAGCAAAGAAAGAGATCACTACCTGCTTAAAAGTATGTTTAATAACCAAATAGGATATCTATTTTTGCATAATAGAAGACCTGGCATGTAATATACAGACTATTATTAAAATTATTAAATTTGGACCTAATGGCACAGAGAGGTTCTCAGAAAACAAATCTCTCTCCTGTGGTCTGCTCTCCCTGGGTTTATATGTAAGCTCAATTTACTCCACTCAAATATTTTTAAGAAGATAATTAAAATATAATTAAATATGGCACTTTGGCACAATGTAAATGCCTTCTGATGACTTGAACTTTCCCATCACACAGGCAAAAAACTAGACAAGAATTGCATAAACTGGTAGAAGAATCTGGAGGAAAATACTATTTACACCTTTCTTAAACTATAAGATTTACCTCTTAAAAGAAAAGGCCCTGGCTTAGTCTTTCCTTCCTAAGATTCAGTGACAAAGTGTCTAAGGCGGGAGGGTTCATAGTTAAGGGACTTAAGACCTCATGAGACATAGTGGACATTCATTTATTGTCCTTTGGCTCCTTAGCATGTTTGTTCTGATAACCACCCCTCGACATTTCTTGAAGGAATCACCTACCTCCAGTTTCTGTGTGTTTTGGAGATGTGCCCGATCCCAGCCCTAGAGAGAGGCGTGTTTAGGCGTAGCAAATCACTGTACTCTATTCATTAGCCATGAAGTTAGGTCAGGAATAGATATGTGATCCAAATTACACTTGCTGAGACTTTTACTGGACCTACTGGGAAAGAAGTGCTCTTTCTGTCGGGATGACTAAGCTGGGAGAAATAGACTCGAGGGCCTCCTTGAGAATCAAATGAACTAAGAGGAAAGTAAGACTGAGTGACATAGGGGAGTTACAGAGTCCTATTAATAAAAGCATGGTATGAATCCCTGGATCTAGCTATGCCAGACACAGGACAAGAGATTAATTTCTGGGTTATTATAAGAACAAAAAAAAATCCCTCCTTTTAAATTTTAGTTTGAATTGCTGCTGTTGCTGCCAAGTCGCTTCAGTTGTGTCTGACTCTGTGTGACCCGACAGGCAGCAGCCCACCAGGCTCCGCCGTCCCTGGGATTCTCCAGGCAAGAACACTGGAGTGAGTTGCCATCCCCTTCTCCAATGCATGAAAGTGAAAGTGAAGTCGCTCAGTCGTGTCCAACTCTTAGTGACCCCATGGACTACAGCCTACCAGGCTCCTCCATCCTTGGGATTTTCCAGGCAAGAGTACTGGAGTGGGATGCCATTGCCTTCTCTGTAGTTTGAACTGGGTTTCTATCAATTGCAACCAATAGAGTTCTAACTAACACAGTGGAAGAACTGGGTGAATGAAAGTCTGTTCATGAGGAAATCTATAAAAGAGTTCATAAACATGATCCCACATCAATCAAAATAAAACAGTAAGGCCAAGAATATCTGATGTTTTATAGAATCTAATTTTGCGATAATGAGTAAATGACATTAATTTCCATTTATAATCTCCCAGCAGAAACTTTTTCTGGCTTTTCCTTCCTTTAAATTTCAGTAAGATGCCTATACCTTCATTTTCCCTTAATGAAAGATAAATATACATGCTTAGTCACTCCAGTCGTGTCTGACTGTCTGCTACCCCCTGGACCATGGCCCGCCAGGCTCCTCTCTCCTTAGGATTCTCCAGCAAGAATACTGGAGTGGGTTGCCATTTCCTTCTCCAGTGAGAAAGTATGAAGTGAGTGAAGTGAAGTTGCTCAGTTGTGTCCATCTCTTTGCAACCCCATGGGCTGTAGCCTACCAGGCTCCTCTGTCCATGGGATCTTCCAGGCAAGAGTACTGGAGTGGGCTGCCATTTCCTTCTCCAAAATATACATAATAAAGCATTTTCTGTGACTCATAGTGCAATCCATTCAGTCAAGAAAGAGGTACACAGCCATACATGAATACCCACATATGATAAAATTTTATTTCACATAGCCTCATCTTCACATAGGTTATAATAAGGGCTTTATGCTTGCTCACCTGAAGCACAGATGATTTAGAAAGACAATTTAAGAAAGGATTTAGTGACAATGAGAAGTACTGGGACTAGACTACTGGAAAAGCTTCCAGACCCAAGTACTCTGAATCTAGGAATCTTTACTTTTTGCAGGGCGAGGGGGTGCCTCACCACATACAGGATTTTAATTTCCTGGGTGGGTGAAAGTCACTCAGTCGTGTCCAACTCTTTGCAATCCTTGAATTCTCCAGGCCAGAATACTGGAGTGAGTAGCCTTTCCCTTCTCCAGGGGATCTTCCCAACCCAGGGATTGAACCCAGGTCTCCTGCACTGAAGGCGGATTCTTTACCAGCTGAGCCACAAGGGAAGGCCAAGAATACTGCAGTGGGTAGCCTATACCTTCTCCAGCGGATCTTCTGACCCAGGAATCAAACTGGGGTCTCCTGCATTACATGCGGATTCTTTACCAACTGAGTTATCAGGGAAGCCCCCTAAGTTCCCTGACCAGGGATCAAACCCTTACCCCCTGCAGTGGGGAAGCATGGAATCTAACCATTGGACCATCAGGCAAGTCCAGAATCTTTACTTTTTAAAACCAACTATGTTTGAAGGCAAGAAAAAATTCTAGACCAATAGTTCTCAAACATGTTGACATGTTAGAACCACTTGGAGAGATGATATATACACAGTTTTCTGCTAGGACAGCCAAGATGGGAGAAATGAAGTTAAGTCCTATATTATACCTTTTGCCTTACAACCTGCCTTCTATTCCCAGGGTCTAATGGTAAAAATAACGCTAAAGATCAAGAGTATGTGTGTGTATACATAATGTTTTCCTTGGTGGTGGTTTAGTCACTCAGTTGTGTCCGATTCTTGTGTCCCCAGGGACTGTAGCCCACCAGGCCCCTTCTGTCCATGGGATTTCCCAAGCAAGAATACTGGAGTAGGTTGCCATTTCATTCTCCAGGGTATCTTCCCAACCCAGGGATCAAACACTGCAGGCGGATTCTTTACCGACTGAGCCACCAGGGAAGCCCTTACATCCTCACAATCCTATGGAGCCCTTAAATCTTCACAATAACCCATGGAGTAGGTTGCTACTTAGGCAATGACGTAGTTACAATTGCCATGTCTCTTACTAAAGATTAAGAATACAAAGAGTTTAAAGACTTTTTCAAGGTCACATAACAGGGCCAATCCAGGACTCCAAACCCAAGACTGTTCCAAATACAGATATGGCATATATGTCATGCCTGATGCATAAAATCAGTAACTGAACTTTACTAATAACATCATTAGAGAATTGGATAGAATAATACTGCTTGCAGGAAATTCTTTAAGCTGGGTGATGGAAAAGAGAACTATGGCATTTTCCATTAACAAGAAGACTTGTATCTCAATCCTCAAAAATAATTCAAATACATGTGCCATAGGAGAGAGCAGGAAAGGGAGGGAGTATTTTTCTTTAAAACCCTTTGTTTTTTCCCTCATTAAAACAACATCAATTTCCTTTTGGATGTATAGGATACAAAAAGATTAAAAAATCACCTAGAAATAGTAGCAACCTGTATATTATGAAGAAAAGATTATGGTGAGAAAACAAAACATCCATATGCTTTTGCAAAATGTCCTGCTGATGAGTGCTGAAAACCTAATGGAAAAAAATCGTTCTTTGATGATAAAACATCAATGCTTGACTTTCTGGCTTCGTAAAGTTTTTTTATCACATTAGGGATGGCAAATGGGGACATACCACGTCTCTCACAGAGATATACACAATCGTCCTTCAAAAATTTCTGGTAGTGGAAGCACAAATTAGGATAACAGTCATTTAGCATGTTGATGCTTTTGGCAAGTCTTTCACATTTTTGTGTTCACATTCCTCCTAATTTATGACGAGGAAGTTCTTTTGGTTCCCTAAAAAAACAGGAGCACTCATTTATTGACCCCTACTGGATGCCAATGACTGTGCACAGAGAATATATCCTAGTCTTCAAGGTTTAATCTAATGAGCCGTGAGGAACAGTAGGCAAATAACTAAAAACCAGGACGAGCCTAAATAAGCAAACAGTGTATACAAATCTGGAAAGAGGACAATGTGACCAACTGCTTTGGAGGCTGAGGGAAGACTTCCCAGAAGAGGCGATATTTTGAATTGCATATTGAAATAAAGGCAAGAGTCACTTGAGAAAATGAGGGGGAAAGACATTCCAAGACAGGGTGTGTGTGCAAAGACAAGGCATGTTAAAGAATACGGTATTCCTGGGGTTCGGAAAGTACTTTCGCAAAGCTAAGCAACAAATGCCTGAAAGGGCATGTCAGGAATATATACCGTAAATACAGCTGGTGGTAGATTCCTATGAACCTTGTACTGCATTCTGAGGAATTGGAACGTGACCTTATAGGCAAGAGGAAGCTCTCTGTGAAAGGGGTTGAATTCAGTTCTAAGCTTAAGTAGAGGGTTATGTTCAGTGTTACCTCATCTCACTGAGGTAGAAACAAAATAAAACCTTGGTTACTCTGTGCCATGAGAAACTTCATTGAGGTACAAAGGATTATTTTCCAACAGTAACGTTTGCTCAATATTGGAATGTGTTCCTGAGCGAGGTTGGCATATCACCTCAGGAGGTGTTTAAGAATAGACTAAGTTATAATTTGTCTTAGAAGCTTTAGATGTGATTACCCGTTAGGGGAGGCAATTGACTCCAAGTCCCTTCTAGACTTACAGTTCCATTGTTCACAGAATATTGCAGTGAATAGAGCTCCGGGTTGACTAGCAATTTGTATGTGATCCTGTGGTTGCAGGTTGATTACAAGATTACAGAAGCTGAATGTTCGCTTGAGACATGCGCTTCGAATGAATACCATATGCAGAGGAAGCTACTGAGCTAGTCAAGACGGAGCAACCTGGTTTATGAAAGAAGTGAATTTTCCCCTTCCTTTCTCATAGGCTCATGATATAACCTCGATGTAACTCTCCGTTTGTCTGAAGGCTATCTGAACACAGAAGCAGGTCCCATCAGGGATAAGAAAACACAGTAATGAGCTATAGCAGAAATAAAGGAACTCATCCTAGATTTACTATGTGGGGGTGTCGTGCATCATGGCCCAGGAAATTAGTTAAAACTAGATATTATTGAAGGTGCCCTCTGAGACTATTAATAATCCCCAGAAATTTTTTTAGTTTTAGAGGTAAGAGAGAACATCCACACCATTACTTTAGCTGTTCTTCCCAAGAAAACTGAGGTAAACAAGCCTTCGCAAATGAGGACACTGAGGCTGAGAGAACTGCGGCAATCTGCCCCCTCTACAGAGCTACTAAGTAGGAAAGCAGGGATTAACCAGGCTCAGAAACACTTAATCTGAATCTCAGTTCCTAGAAATCCTTCCAAAGCAAGGAAAAACAGTTTGGAGGGGATACGAGAAAGGGAGAAAACGAAAACACAATCTACATAAATTAATGCTAAATAAAATGATGCCTGAAAAGCAGAATTTAGTTTTCTTAATAGGCTCACGAATGATATCCAACTAGATTACCAACTTGCAAATACCTACTTATGGTAAACAACAGCCTTCAGACTAAGAAAAATCTCCTCAAGTACTGGTGAGATAATAGATTATGGATAGGCTAATAATAATAATAATAATAGCAAGACCTCTAATGAAGTTTGATGTGACATATCTCATTAGCAAAGCAAAATAACACTGGATAGTTAGATTAAACTATTACGACTGAATTTTATTGAAATTAAAATACCATTAATTATAAGATGCACTATTACCCTCTGTTACTACAGAAGAAAGAAAATTGCCAATTAAACTGCAATATGACACTCATTTTAAAACATGTTGTGAGTATTGTTGTTCTTCAGCCGCTAAGTCATGTGAGTACAGGGATGCTCTTTGGAGAAACGTAGTCCACGTTTTAAAATATACAAAGTATAGCAGTTAAATGTGTTACACAAAGGTTTAACAATAACTGGAGACACTGAGGGGCCACATCAACTTCAGGTATCAGAGTGATCTGTTCTGAGCTGGAGCTCAGATTTTAGATGAATCAAGTATCACTCTCACGGTAATAAAGATGTCCCAGTCCAAGGGCTTAGTTTAAGGTCAGAAACATAATCTTTAGAGGTAGAAGGCAGAGGATTTTGCTCTGAAAAATCTTATACAAAGAGATAATAGTAGAGATAAGGAAAAAAAATATTGATGCAAAACATTCTAGGAACTATGGAGAATGGGTCCATCTAAAGATACATGGGGTAGGAACCTGACCTACAGAAGTCAAACTGTAGAGAGAAGCTATCTCCTCAATTGAGTTTTGGGCATGTAGAAGCCAAGACCTAGAAGAAGAAGCAGGTGACCAAGAAATCCAGGTGGCCTGTGTATTTACCTAGCCTGTTAGTAAAGAAGCTTCAATACAATAAATCCTAGAAGTAGTATTTTTCTACCAAAATGCATAGATATTTTTAAATGTGATGAATACTATCAGACTGCCTTCCAAACTATAATAGTTTATAAGCATAAAAGTATACATAAATTATTTTCCTATAACCTCACTAACTTGGAATATTATCAGTTAGTAGTAGTAGTAGTGTAGTAGTAGTAGTAGTAGTAGTAGTAGTAATAGTAGTAGTGTTAGTCACTCAGTCGTGTCTGACTCTTTGCAATCCCATGGACTGTAGCCTGCCAGGCTCCTCTGTCCATGGGATTCTCCAGGCAAGAATACTGGAGTGGACTGCTATTGCCTTCTCCAGAGGATCTTTCTGACCCAGGGATCAAACCTAGGTCTCCTGTGTTGCAGGCAGATTCTTTACCATTTGAGCTACAGGGAAGACCCTATCAGTTATTAAATGATTACAAATAACAATAGATGAAATATGAAAAACTATCTCATTTTAATGCAAATTTAATGATGGGCAAAGTTTAGAATATTCCCATTTATTTGTTGATCATCTAAATTAACTCTTCCAAACCATCTGTTTATTCATTGGTTTTGTGTGGTTTCCTATTGGTCATTGTCTTTACTTCACTGGTTTATAAAAACTCTCTACATATCACTGATGTGATACTGTATATATGATTATATTATATCCATATGCAGGGCTTCCCAGGTGGTGGTGGTGATAAAGAACCCACCTGCCAAGGCAAGAAACATAAGAGACATGGGTTTGATCCCTGGGTCAGAAGATCCCCTGGAGGAGGGCATGACAACAGACTCCAGTATTCTTGCCTGGAGAATCCCATGGACAGAGGAGCCTGGAAGCCTACAGTCCGAAGGGTTGCAAAGAGTCAGACATAACTGGTAACTTAGCATGCATAAATGTATATGCATATGCATCAAAGAGTAACCTGTGATATATGTAATACATTATAATATATTATTAATAATAATACCTATAGTACTAAATAAGGAAATATATATTCTTTGATCTGTCATTTTTGTTTTTTTAACCATATCAAGATTTCAAAATTTTATTTAGCAATATATCTTAATCTTTTTTTATGATTTCTGAGTTCTGTGCCCTATTTAAAAGGCCTTAGTTATTGAAGATAATAAAGTATTGCCCGTAGTACTGTTGCAGAGAGGAAGCCAATTCTGATTCCATGTTGGAAACTGTTTCTTTGACTTGCTTTTATTATTATAATCATACTCAGTGGCTTACCTGGAGGACTCTGCCCCTTTGCTTGACTGTAAAATAAGTGCCTTTGTTAAGCTCCTGGGGAGTTGGTTTGTCCCTGCCCACCTGTGAATAGAAGAGATTAACACCTTTCCAAAGGCTGGACATTCCCTTGGAGATGTTTTGCAAGACTGAAGACCTTTTCACTTTACTTCCCCACTGCATCTCACTCTCTATGCTGCCTTTTGACTTTAGTTCCTCATTGCTTCTTTCTCTCTGATCTATAAAACAACCTGGCATCCAGACCCCAATAAGATGGTTATTTTGAGGCGCTAGCCTGCCATCTTCTCAGTCTGCCGGCTCCCCCATTAAAGTATTTTCCTTGCCTCAACCTCTCATCTCTTGGATTCCTTGGCCTATAGTGCAGTGAGTAGAGTGAGCTTGGATTCAGTAACAGTGCTTTAATTGTTCCATTTTTTTATGTTCAGGTCTTTAATAGAGCTTATTTTATATATTATGCAGGTAGATATTTAAGTTTTTATTTTCAAAGAGAAATCCAATTGTCCTAACATCGTTTATTATAAAATACATTGCTCATCCATAGATTTCAAATGCAATCTTTTTTTCATGTCTTAATAGACCCCTTTAACTCTCTCACTGACTTATTTGTTCAACATGGGCCAATGTAACAATGTTTCAATTACATTACTATAAAACTCCTTGACACCTAGAAAGTTAAATCTCTTAATAAAGTCATTTTCAAAATATTACTGAGTAAAGCTGCACATGCATACAGCCTTTCAGATAATCATTTTTTAAAAATTAGCAAGTCTCCTCCTACTGATTTCCTACCAAAACCATATTAAGGTTATGGTGGGATTTTCAGAAGACTGACATATGAACTTGAGAAAGACGATATCTTGACTACATTTGTGTGTGTTAGTTGCTCAGTTGTGTCTGACTCTTTGCGACCCCATGGACTATAGCCCACCAGGTTCCTCTGTCCATGGAATTCTCCAGGCAAGAATACTAGAGTGGGTTGCCATTTCCTTCTCCAGAGAATCGTCCCAACCCAGGGATCGAACCTGGGTCTCCTGCATTGCAGGCAGATTCTTTACCATCTGAGCCATCAGGGAAGCCCTTAATAAATGTATTTCCACTAAATTTTTAAAAGCTTAATGTTAACTATTTATTGCTGATTTAGCTAAACTACCTTATATATTTCCCTTGCTTTCAAACACTTCTGTGAATTCTATTATTCATCTATTATGCATTTGAATACAGTTTCATTTAGATCTGTTTGATTTTCTATGCATAAGGTCATGTTTTCTATATATAATGATAATTACTTTTTCTATAAATAGATGGTATTTATCATATTGCTGCATTGACTAGAATCTTCAAAAAATGTGAATCAAATGACAATAGCATCTACCTTCTCCCCAAATTTAATGAAAATATATTTATTATTTAATTTATTCTTATTTATATGTCTAATACTGTTTTCCATATTCAGGAATTTGTCAGCTTTTCCTATCTGCTTTTGAGTTTCTACCAAGAATAGGTGCTAAGTTGATAGGCTGATTCACTAAGGCTGGACTATCCTTGCATTCCTTGAATAAATCCCACTGGATTTCACTCTATTGGCTAAAAATAATTTAAAGCATCCTTGCACTCCTAGAATAAATCTCATTTGAGCACGAGAGATTTCTGTACATCACTCTAAATATACTGTTTAAGATTTCTGCACCTCTAATCATAAGTAAGACTAATTGTAGTTTGGGAGCCCCCCTTGTTGTTGAACTCAGAAGTTCCCCATTCTACCATCGCTGTGGGAATCCACCAGTCTTTGCCCCTCTTAGTGGAGTTTCATGTCATGCAAGCTCAGCAAAGCCTTAAAGGAACCCCATACAATTTTGGAGCTTTTGTTTCTCTGTAGGGCTTCACATCTGGAATTCTGCATTACAATTTCTGGTTGCTTCTGTCTCCCCAAACTCCAATTTCCATCTCCACAACTCAGCAAGGCTTTGAATGGGTTTCTCCTCCCAGTGCCTGTATCTGAAAATTGCCTCCTAGCACTAAGCCAAGAAGATCCGAGGGCTTATTTCATCTGTTCCCTTCTCTCACAGACCATGGTGTGCACTGCCTGATGTCCAATAACTAAAAACAGTCGTTCCATATCTTTTGTACAGCTTTATGGGAGAAGGTTAAAACTGGTTACTGCTCTTCCTCAAAGGATGAAAGCAGAATTTTTGATGCCTTTTTGATGATAGATATTTAAAACTCTCATTTCTTCAGTACTTAATTCTTTGATCTTTGTTTCTGTCATTTTGTCTTGAAGCAATTTGTTTAATTTTCTTACAAAGTGATCTAATTCATCTAGATTCTCAAACTTAAATAATTATTCTCTTCCACTGAAATCTTCCACTGCCAGAATCAGCAAATAACAATATGGAACACACAGTTAAACTTGAATTTCAGATAAACAGTGAATGATAATTTTTGTATTAGGTTATTATATATATTGTATATACATTTTATCCAGCAAGCCTATCCATTAAACATCTTTGTTAAAAAACCTTTTTTTGGTTTTGTGATTAAGTCCTGCGGTTTACCAGGTTGGGGGAGGGGGTAGGCTTTTTTACATATAGTAATTTCTGCCTTATATTTGTTCATTTCTTGCTCTCTGCTTTCACTTGTGGTTTGCTATTCTTTTTCTAGTTTCCTAAGTAAAGTGCTTGATTCATTAGTACTAAAATAATTAAAAAGTTTAAAGTCATGAATTTTGCTCTGAATGCAGCTCTGTTCACATTCATGGAGATTTCTCAATGACAAGGGCTCATTTGCATTAATTGCTGAAGCATTTATAACCTCAGTGTTTTATTTCCTCTTGATTCAAGAGCCATTTAGAAAACAATTTTTCCAAATTTTAAGTGGGTTTTTATTATTTTGTTGGACCACTGAAATCTAGTATTTTGGTTTTGGTCAGAGTCTTCTATTTTGGGAAGAAAATGTTAAGACTTTTCACAGGCCAAGTACATAATCAAATGTTATACATGCTTTATAAGCATAAGGAGAAAAAAATCCCTATATGTAGGTATCTATATATATTTCGTCTTTACTGAGCTTAAATAGAGAAACATAACAAAGTTGGTTAATCATCTCATTTAAATCTTTCAAATTTGTACTTATTTTCCACCCAGTTTACCTTGAATAGAGCTTGCCTGATAGCTCAGTTGATAGAGAATCCACCTGTAATGCAGAAGACCCCGGTTCGATTCCTGGGTCAGGAAGATACCCTGGAGAAGGGAAAGGCTACCCACTCCAGTATTCTGGCCTGGAGAATTCTATGGACTGTATAGTCCATGGGGTCACAAAGTGTTGGACATAACTGAACGACTTTCACTTTACCTTTATCTTGAACAAGTTCTCAACAAACAGAAACCACACTAAACTTTTGCTCAAGACCTCCAAACACAGCAAGCTTTTCTCCGCATGATTTATGAAGCATTTTTAACCATGGCTGACCATCTATGAGAAAGTGTCCTTTTATAGGTATTAATTAGATACCATATCATTGAAAGCCAGTTAGCCTTTGTTCAGAAGATAGTAAAGGCTAAAAACATGAAAGAGATTATGTAAACAAAGTGCCTTATACAACTCACTGAAGCCAAACTTGCCCATTCTTTCCCATAAAAAACATGATAGTTCACTGTTTTCATCAATGGATTATATGAAGGGATATAAAGAAGGCTTACAAGAATTTTTGTAAGATTTTAAATCAACTTTCGAAGTGAAAGCCTGGAAAGGCAAAATCAGAACTTGATCCTCTCCTAACAAGTTGGGGAGAAAATAACAACAAAGTACTAGAGGTTGGATTTGACTGTTGCCAACTCGTCCATCACAAAACGAAAGCCAAGCGCCACATCCGTAGGTAATTATAAAAACTTCCAAAGAGAGTTGTACCCATCAAAAATCTTTTTGAAATAAAGAGACTGGAATTTCAAAAGGTGGAGCTGTTTTTAGTCTTTGGAGCTTTCCAGTGGATGGCAACCATCTTTTAGAACTGCCTGGAGGGGTATTATTAACACAATTGTAAAAACACAAGGAGGCAGAATTCTGCCATACACTGATGTAGCCTGTGCTTTCTTAACTCGCCAACTTTCTCAGGGAAACCAAACCTACCATGCATCACTAACCTTCATCAACCCGATACAAGGTTTCAGGTGTCTTTCCCTAGGAGCACAGGCAGACCAGATTTTATTGCACTTTGCTTGACTACACAGATACTGTATTTTTTCACAGATACTGCATATTTTACACTTTGAAGGTTTATGGCAGCCCTCCATCAAGCAAGTTTATCAGTGCTATTTTTCAAAGAGTATTTGCTCACTTTGTGTCTCTGTGTTACACTTTAGCAATCCTCACAATATTTCAGATTTTTACATGATTATTATATTTGTTATGGTCATCTCTGATCAGTGATCTTTAGTGTTTCTACCATGACTTGCTGAAGGCACAGATGATGGTTAGCACATTTTAGCAGTTAAGTTTGTTAAACTATGCACATTTTTATACATAATGCTATTGCACACTCAATGGACTACAATATAGTGTAAACCTAAGTTTTAAGGCACTGGGAAACCAAAAAATTCACGTGACTCTCTATTTGCGGTATTCACTTTATTGCAATCCTCTGGAACCAAACCTGTATTTCCAAGGTAGGTGCATATAGCGCAGTGGTTAAAGCGAAAGCTAAGAAATTAGACCTCCTAGAATCACATTCTAGCTCTGCCACTGCACAGATAAACTAATGTCTCTAAGGCTCAGTTTTGTAATTTTAAAGTCGATAATAATGATAGAGCTTTCTTCCTAGAATCAGATGAAATGGTTCTTTTGAAGCCTTCATCACAAACCTGACAATAAATACTACATATTGTTAGACAATATTTTGTAAGCATCATATTTTGCTTTAGCACAATCTGTAAATAGAAACGGTTTCCACATGGCTTCTTTTAAGCTCTTCAACATCCTGGTCCTCAGCTTTTCAAGAGCAATACTATCTGTGGTGACCCAAGGACGAAAGAGTAGATGAAACCAAGGAGAGTCTTAGAATGCAGGAGCAGAAAAACCAGCCCCTTATCGACCTTCACTCCCATCCCCAATGTTGTAACTATTAATGAATTTCAGGTCCTCCTGACCAGTATAACCTGTCTCCCCTCCTACCCCACAGGGAGAATGTATTTGCCTTACTCTTCCCCCACCCAGCATACATGCCTCATCCAATCAGCAAATGACCCACAAGACCCCTATCCCTCTCCTGGTACCCTGGCTCTAAAAGTGGACTAAGGACCCCGGTTCAACGTCGGTTCTCCCCTGAGATGGCCTGCTGTTCTAACAGCGTCTCCCACTCTAATAAACTTTATTTCCCTTTCATTCTGTCTCATGTCTGGAAATTCTTTTCCAACCCACGCAGGGACCACAACACTATTCATGCCTTTCATAAAAAGCAACCTAATCAACTATGAAGATGACCAGCGATGCCATGTCCCAATTGCTGCAACTGTATCCTCTTTTAGAGAATTGATGAAAGGGCTTCACCTGAACCACTGACAAAGTCAATTCAAACAACTTTCCAAAATAAGACACTGGCAAAAATCTCTCTTCAACTGATCCCAGAAGAATTTGATAACTCACTATACACTGGAAAAAGCTCTGCAATTGGACTGCAGAGTCCATGAGAGCCAGGATTCTGTCTTTTTCTCCATGCTGTATCCAGAAGCTCAAACAACACCTGGTCCATACTAAACATCATTCATACACACACACACACACACACACACACACACACACACATACAGAAAAAGAGAGGGGGGGAGGGAAAAAATCAACACATAACATTGTATTTGTTGCAGGTGCAAAACATAATGATTTGGTATTTGTATATACTGCAAAATGACCACCACAATAAATCCAGTTTACATCCATCACTCATATATATTTTTAAACAAATTATTGAAAGGGATACTGATAGTGAAATTAAAGGAAACTCAATTTTTAATTCCTTAAAGTTTACAAAGAAATAACATTTTAAGATCATCCTTCAAAGCTAGCCCAGCAGTTGCAAAGGGGAACATCAAGTCTGACATTCAGAAATTGTGTTGAGCTTAGAGAGGAACCAAAGGTGACTAGGGAACGGTAAGGCATGATGGAAAGCCCATAAGGTTGACCGCAGAGCACTCGGGTTTCACACTCAGCCTGCTTGCTGGCTGTCACTTCTTCCACCCCAGCCTCAGTTTCCTAGTTTGTAAAGCAAAAGTTACCATGCATGCATCACAGACAAGTTCAAATCAGACAGGCTTTGAAAGGCTTTGAAACTTAGACAGTACCACACAATACAAAAGAGTGTTCAAAAATGTAAAGTACAAGACCTACATTCATTACACCAAACACATAAAGAAGAAGATAAATTATAAGTAGAAAATTGCAAGAAATACAAACATTCAACAAAACTATTTTGTTAAAAAACTGTGTCTAGATAGCTGATGTTTATTGATGGATACTTGAAAAGAGGATCTAATCATATATGCTGTGTTCACTGCTGAGAAAAGCCATTTTATTTCGTATACTTTTTCTTCTTCATATTTGCAGAGAATTAAACTTATTAATTGTCTTTATTTATAGAATAAGAAATCGCTCCATTGCTTGCATTGCTCCTTTCCTAACTTGACAACAGAGCCCAGATAATGTAGGAAACATGCGGATGAAAGAACTCAAAAATCTCAGAAGACACAGCTCCTATTCTATGCACAAACATGCAAGATTGCAGAAGTAAGAGGAAGATAAAGAAGACATATACACAGGAATTCCTTCTAGCAAAGCAACAAGGAAAGAATTTTAGTAAACTTTCACAACTGTTTAAACTGCTGAGCTAGCTAGTGACACAGTTGTTTTGTGAAGAAGTTGGGGTAGCCCTTAAATGCCAGTTGAAATGCCTTTCTTTCACTAGTCCGTTTGATGGAATGTTCTTTATAGTGATCCCACCACTTAGAAAAATCTTTGGCTTTACGGATAAATACTGAGAAAACAAGCTATGGACAATGTGAGTAAATGTTTAGACCAGGGATAGACTCTCTTGATCACGAATGTCTAAATGTTTTGTTCTTTTATATACATGTACAAACACGGCCATTAAGAAAACACAAGATCCATGATTTATATTTTGGGAAATAATGTGTCTGAGGGGCAGGAAAAAGTATTTTCTTAGTTTCAGACAGTGAAAGTTTTATGTATCATTTCCTTTTGGCTAGTGTCCACCATAGTTGAGCTAACCTTGTTAATTCTGGTGTGTTTTTTTTTTAATCTATATATTTTTTCCCTTCATTATCTTTCCTGGAATTATTATCTACACTGAATCATTTTCATTAGCACACAAATATCTTGTTGTTTCTTCCATTTAGAAAAGTACATGGACCCCATGAACTCTTCCAGCTATTACCTTATTTCTCTGCCTCTCTCTATGTCAAAACTTCATGAAAGAAGTATCTATGCTTGGCTATGCTTCCTCACAATCTCTCCCCAGCCCACTCCAAGACAGATCTGATCTCATCACAACACTGAAACCACTCTTGCAGATGTCACCAAGAAGCTTCATCTTGCCAAACACCATGTTCAACTTTCAGTCTCATTTTACTTGACTTTTCAACAAATGACATAACCGCTTGTTCCCTCCCTTTTCAAATATGTTCTTCAGTTGGTTTCCAAGAAAACACTCCTGTTTTCTTCCAATTTGATGAACCACTGCATTTTAGTTTCCTTTGCTGAAGTCTCCTGCTTCAAACATCTAAATATTGGAGTGTCCCAGCATTTAAAGTCGTCTCCTCTCCTCCCCACTTTTCTATGGTGAATCACTCATAAGTCTTTTCATCAAATTCCATGATGTTAATCTCAAATGATTCCCATATCATTCCCACATCTTAGCCCTGACCTCCCACCAAGGCTCTAGACTCACACATACAACAGCCTCCTCAACATTTCCACTTTCATGTCTGGTAGATTTCCCAAGCCTAACATTTTCAAAAGAGAACTCTTTAGTCTTCCCTCCCACTCCAGATTTTCTCTTCTCTCAGTTTTCTACATGTCAGTAACTAAAAATCCCAGTCACTCAAATGCTCAGGCTTTAAACACAAAAGGCATCCTTGGTAACTCCCATTAATCCAACCTTCAGCAAGTGCTTGGAATTGACCTGCATCATGTGTCTTGACCTTGGCCCCTCTTCACTGCCTGCACTACCACAGCCCATGTCAAGCCACCATCATTACTCACCAGGCTTTCCTTCTCAGCGGTCTCTTTATTTTCACTCTTTCATCTCCTGAATTCTTTCTTCATCCACTACCCTGAGTCATCTTTTAAAAACAGGAGTCTTCTAATTACTCTCCTAATCATAATGCTTCAAACTCATCCTATCACTCAGAGTACAATCCAAATTCATCAGTTTTCACTTGTTTAAACCCCTCACTACATTTAAGGTTATTGGTCAAATAACATCTCCTTAGAGAGACCTTTCCTAGAAAAAAACAAGCCCTTCCCCTCAACTTCATCACTCTCTATTTTCTTCAGCAGCAAATTTATTTTTCTTTCCAGTACTTATCAAATTGCCAACATCCACTGGATCATAGAGAAAGCAACAGAATTCCAGAAAAACATCTACTCTGCTTCACTGACTATGCTAAAGCCTTTGACTGAGTGGATCACAAAAAACGGTGGAAAATTCTTCAAGAGATGGGAATACCAGACCACCTTCCCTGCCTCCTGAGAAACCTGTATGCAGGTCAAGAAGCAACAGTTAGAACCAGACATGGAACAATGGACTAGTTCTAAATTGGGAAAGGAGTACGTCAAGGCTGTATATTGTCACCTTGTTTATTTAACTTATATGCAGGGTACATCATGAGAAATGCCAGGCTAGAAGAAGCACAAGCTGGAATCAAGATTGCCAGAAGAAACATCAACCAACCTCAGATACTCAGATGATACCACTCTAATGGCAGAAAGTGAAGAGGAACTGAAGAGCCTCTCAATGAGGGTGAAAGAGGAGAGTGAAAAGGCTGGCTTAAAACTCAACATTTGAAAAACTAAGATCATGAAGTCCTATCACTTTATGGAAAATAGATGGGGAAATAATGGATGCAATGGCAGATTTTATTTTATTGGGCTCCAAAATCACTGTGGACAGTGACTGCAGCCATGAAATTAAAAGACACTTGCCCCCTGGAAGAAAAGCTATGACAAACATAGACAGCATATTAAAAAGCAGAGACATCACTTTGCCAACAAAGGTCCACGTAGTCAAAGCTATAGTTTTTCCAGTAAGTTATGTACAGATGTGAGAGCTGGACCATAAAGAAGGGTGAGCACCAAGGAATTGATGCTTTTGAATTGTGGTGCTGGAGAAGACTCTTGAGAGTCCCTTGGACTGCAAGGAGATCCAACCAGTCCATTATAAAAGAAATCAATCCTGAATGTTCACTGGAAGGACTGACGCTGAAACTGAAACTCCAATACTTTGGCCACCTGATGCAAAGAGATGACTCATCGAAAAACACCTTGATGCCGTGAAAGAGTGAAGGCAGGACGAGAAGGGGGCAACAGTGGATAAAATGATTGGATAGCATCACTGACTCAATGGACCTGAGTCCTTTTGAGCAAACTCCAGGAGATAGTGAAGGACAGGGAAGCCTGGCGTGCTGCAGTCCACGGGGTCACAAAGAGTCAGACACAACTGAGTGACTGAACAACAGTAGTACTTATCATAAGGGGAGGGGCTATTTGGGAAAGTAATAATTTGAGAATGTGGCTGTGGTGTAGCCAGTTACTGAGGTTACTGGCACTGTTTTTTATACACCTATATGATGGCTAGATAAGACTAAGAATTGGTAACATTTTCATGTGTCTATGTCCACACGGTCAGAAGCATAGGGGGGCGCTGATTAAAGAATGAAGTAAAATTTATTCCAGTCACCAAAGTTAAATAAGTGAAAATTTATCATTCTCAATATCCACATTTCCAATGAATATCTGAAAAGGTGAAATCTCATTAGTAACTTAGAAATGCAAATAAAGCTATGATGAGATTCTACTACTCAGTCAAAATGGCTAGAACTAAAAAGACCCACAATACCAAGTGTTTGTAAGGATGGACAACAACGGGAAATCTCATACACTGCTGGTGAAAGTGCAAATTGGTACAGTTAAAATGGGAAACTGGTTAGCAGTATCAATTAATATTTAAATTGATAAAAATATCTAGGTGCAACAATTCTGAGTTCTAGAACCAAGAGAAATGCAGATATGCGTATAGCCAAAGACCAGCATAAGAAATGTCCACAGTACGAATATTTGTATTAGCAAAAAACCCTAGAAACGACTTGAATATCCATTAATAGTAGAAAAGGTAAGTAAATTGTGGGGTATTCATACAACATACTCCATTCGCCAGTGTAAGTGAATTGACTACAGCTCCATTCAAAATCTGAAAGCTGATTAAAAATAATAAAAAGTGCACAACTCTATTTTTATAAAATTTTTAAAACAGGCCAAATTAATTCACATTGTTGGCAATCAGGAAAGGAACAGAAAGGGAATGACTCAGGGCGATGGGTGAGAGAGCAGCTTCCAGGGGCTAGTGATTATATATTTCTTAATTTCAAGTGTAGTTGCACAGACATGTTTATCTAGTGATAACCCATTGCTATTCCCTTACAATTTATACTTTTTTAATATGTGTAATTATTTACATTAGAAATTTTGTTCAAAAATGGCCATACACCTGGTTCATCTTTTCATTTTACTAGCCAATATAAAACTCAGCATGAGAATTTCCTAAGTAGCTCAGTGGGGAAAAGAACCCACCTGCAATGCAAGAGACACAGATTTGACCCCTGGGTCAGAAAGATCCCCTGGAGAAGGAAATGGCAACCCACTCCAGTATTCTTGCCTGGAGAATCCATGGACAGAGGAGCCTGGCGGGCTACAGCCCATGGGGTCACAAAGAGTCAGACATGACTAAGCAACTACACAACAACAACAAAACTCAGCGTATCCATTTTCCTGACCAAATGAACACAGGCTTAATCCAAAGAAGCATTCAGAACACAACAAACCATAGGAGTAAAATTTACAAGTGGTGGCAGTGTAGCAGTGTAGAAAAATAAAACAAAACTTTAAATTGCATCGCAGAAAGTTTCTTTGAATTGAAAAATGTTTCTTCACTGAAAATAAACCTTGACTATTCATCAGGATATAATTAGATTTTAGGTATGTTGACATTTCTCAGTCAAATGTTGTTACTATTTAGTTGGTAGTTTCAATGTGTTTTCTGAAGCATATCAGTAATAAAATTAGTATCTTATTTACTGCCTTGTTCCCAAGGCAAATAGTTACTTGGGATATTATTTTCCTATTTGTGAAATGTTGCTATTTTTAACATATATTAGACATCCTACACACCTTGCATATACAGGTAAGGTGCACAGGGAAAATGAGGGACAATTTTCATGAAGTAGCTATGAAGAAATACACACACTATTGAATTTTCACCTGTTGGCAACCTAACTCCTCTGCATCTTTCTTTCTACGTCATCAAGTCAAACATGAAAAGCAAATCCTTTCTGATAGAATTCTCTGTCCAATTTGATTATGAAGTACCCAATTTTATATATATTCTGCTATATACCACATCCATTTAAAAAACTGGCATAGAGTTAACTTTATCCTCTTTAAGTTAGGATTAAAATTTGTTTTATGTATTTGTCAACTACAAATTGGCGCTTGCCATCTACCTCTCCCTTCTGGCTCAAGCTGGTAAAGAATCCGCCTGCAATGCAAGAGACCTGGGTTCAATCCCTGAGTTGGGAAGATGCCCTGGAGAAGGGAAAGGCTACCCACTCCAGTATTCTGACCTGGAGAATTCCATGGACTGTATAGTCCACGGGGTCGCAAAGAGTCGGACGCAACTGAGTGACTTTCACTTACTCACTGTCTACCTGTACCATGTGCTGCTGAGGCTGCTGATTTTCAACACCTCCTAAAAGGAGTTCAGAGTAGACAGCAGAAGTGAGGCACTCTGTCGTGCTCAGGAGGTGGGTGGGGAACTGGAAGAACAGGTCTTCAGGCTGTTAGATATTTTCAGGAGTCCATTTTATGAGTCCAATTCTTATATCTTCTCATATCTAGAAAAGCACTAAAATCCTTTATGGTGATGACTGTTCTTACGACTAGCAGAAACCTTCTGCGAACAAAAAACAAATTTGTGCTTGATTGCACATACTCTCCCTTCACTAAAACCACATATATACTGACTTTCCCTCCTGCCTCTCTGGAGCAGTTTTCTCAGAGCTATCTGAAATGCCGACTCCCAGGCTATAGTCCTCATTTTGCCCAAATAAAACTTAACTTGCAACTCTCACATCGTGCTCTTTTTTTTTAATTTGACATATTTAACTTAAATGCCATCATACTTCACATACACCCTTAGGTGAACAAAGAGGGTGTGTGTATGTGTGTGTGTAAAATACATTGTAGTATATTTACCTAATATAATGCTACTGCCAAGTATAAGTAAATGAACTACCACTATATCCAAAGGCTAGATGAATCTCAAACACAATTTTCAGTAAAAGAAACTTACAGAGTGTACAGTATGTGATTCATTTTTACAACCTTTTAAAAACAATCAATATTATTTTATGTTTTTGGTAATCAAGAGAGGAGAGGAATGCAAAGAAATAATATTTATGTTTCTATTCGCAGCAACTAATTCCCCTGATTTTTCTTCAGCCCAATTTGTACTCTCTTCTGTAACTAAAACTGTCTCCTGGCTTGACTGGCAAAGGTTCTCCATGAATGTGGGACAAAAGGGAGTGGGAGTAGACCATGAACTCAGGCCCAGAGTAGAAAGTGTAGTTCATTCCTGGAGCACTTATCTGCATTCAGCTTAGAGGCCAGGCTGTCAGCATTCCAACAGAAACAATTCCATGCCCCTGCCCCTCATCCCTCAAGTCTCAGTCTTATCCTGGAATCCTCTCTGAATTACTCCTTTCCCTTCCTGCTGCCCTTACTCTGCACCAGGGAGAGCTGCATAGTTTTGATGACACAGGTGATTTCATTTTTACATTTAGTTTGTGAAAGGCTTTGCAGTATGTGGGGATGAAAAGCACTTTGGAAATATATGTGATTATTGTGGCATTAGAAGTAAACCCAGGATAAGAAAAAAATCCATTAACAAGTGTTTCTGCTAAACACTTTCTCAGGTGGCCATTCAAAGATATATTTGAAGACGCAAAACAGAGGAGGCCCAATTACATCTTCCAACAAATGCTAATCACAGAAAGCCAGCAGAGAACTGCAATTTCTAACACAAGCAAAAAAGCAAATTCCTTCCTCACAGGCACAGACTAAGACTTGCTTAAAATATACCATTTTAGAGACTTCCATTTTAGAGACCTTTGCCTGGGTAAGTAGGTTGCCTATATTTACCCAAATAAAGGTCATAATAACCACTGATCTTACACTTGTCACCAGCCTAGGAGATTTGAAAAAACTGGAGTTTTATATCACTCTCTTAAACCTAACATTAGGTCAAAGCCATTAGGGTTGAAATGATAGTAGAAAATGCAGTGTCCATTTTAACATTAAACAGATTTCTTATTTTGTTAAAAATTCTTTCGATTGTCTAAGTAATATATAAGCTCAGCCTTTGCATATGGCTGAAGTTTCACTTTTCAGCTAAAAAGTGAGATGACATCTATAAGCCACTTAAGCCACTGAGCACGTAATATGCACCCAATGAATGTTAGTTTTCTTTCCTTTTCCTTGAGGGCTTATCTTGTTCTCTCAAATTCTTTTAATCCAGTTTGAAAAAGAAAAATAGTAATAAGAAGTACCATTCAGTTGGTGTTTAGTATATATGGTCATCATGCAAACTAACGTACATTAAACATGCTCTAATTTGTGCAACTCTGTGGCACAGATCCTATTATTATCCTCATGTTACATATGAGCTTAGGGAAATTGCCCACAAATTTAGATGGCAAGTTTTAAAAAGGTGGATTACCTCCTCTCCCAAACTGGTCAAAAAGGAACATCCAGAGATTTCTGTGGACACACTGTAACAAATTTGCAAGACTGAAGACTGATGGTTCTAAATCATGCACTCTTTTTTTCAAATTTTTATTTTATATTGAAGTATAGTTGATTTATAATGTTGTATTAGTTTCAGATTACAACAGTGATTTACATATATATATTATATATATATTCTTTTTCAGCTTCTTTTCCCATGTGTTAATATTATATAATAATGATATATATTATATAATATATATACATATCTTTTTTCAGATTATTTTCCCATATAGGTTAACATTATATAATAATGATCATATAATATATACATACATGTTCTTTTTCAGATTCTTTTCCTGAAAGAAAATAGGTTATCACAGAGCATTGAGTAGAGTTCCCTCTACTATACAGTAGATTCTTGTTGATACCTATTTTATATATACTAGTGTGTATATGTCAATCCCACCCTCTTAATTAAAACTGTGCACTCTTTATGTGCTTTATATAAATTCTAAAAGAGTCAGCTTGTTAAAAAAGAATGGTTAGCGTTTCGCTGTTTACAGAACTCATCTTTCAGGACTCTGTATTTGTGGTAGATAGCTAGATGTACAGAGAAAGGGCTTGGAAAACTTCCTATGGTTTTTCAGAGCAAATTATTTATTCTACTTTCTTAAGGGCAAAGGCATAGCCTTAATTTACGTAAGCTCTGAGATGGAGCCATATAAATATGCACCATATGCCTTGGGTAGCAGATCATTTGGGACACTGTCGAGGCCAAGTGAAATCGTATCAACAAGTCCTTCAGAGTTCAGTTCTCATCCTTGAAAATGAGCTTAAATTACCTTATTAGTGAATACTGCTCTATGATTCCTGATGGCTCTGCCAAGCAGCGACTACACAGTGTTTCATTAATTACTTCCAGCTATTTGTTACATTTTCTTATAGAGCAAGGTGATTTTATTTGTGGGATCATTTTTCATGATGGAAGAGAATGTCAGTCTCCAAAGTAGGTCACATTAATTCTTCATTCACTATACCTTCACTCCTGTTATGGCCCTTGCTGGAAGAGCCACACCCCAATCTGAAAGTGAAATGAAAGTGTTAGTTGCTCACTCGTGTCTGACTCTTTACAATCCCATTGACTGGAGCTGGCCAGGCTCACCTGTCCATGGGGATTCTCCAGGTAAGAATACTGGAGTTCAGTTCAGTTCAGTTCAGCCACTCAGTCATGTCCAACTCTTTGTGACCCCATGGACTGCAGCACACCAGGGCTCCATGTCCATCACCAACTCTTGGAGTTTACCCAAACTCATGTCCATTGAGTCGGTGATGCCATCCAACCGTCTCATCCTCTGTCATCCCCATTTCCTCCTGCCCTCAATCTTTCCCAGGATCAGGGTCTTTTCAAATGAGTCAGCTCTTCACACGAAGTGGCCAAAGTATTGCAGTTTCAGCTTCAATATCAGTCCTTCCAATGAACACCCAGGACTGATTTCCTTTAGGATGGACTGGTTGGATCTCCTTGCAGTCCCAGGGACTCTCAAGAGTCTTCTCCAACACCACAGTTCAAAAGCATCAATTCTTTGGCACTCAGCTTTCTTTATAGTTCAACTCTCACATCCATACATGACCACTGGAAAAATCATAGCCTTGACTAGACAGACCTTTGTTGACAAAGTAATGTCTCTGCTTTTAAATATGCTGTCTAGGTTGGTCATAACTTTCCTTCCAAGGAGTAAGCGTGTTTTAATTTCATGACTGCAGTCACCATCTGCAGTGATTTTGGAGCACAAGAAAATAAAGTCTCTTATTGTTTCCATTGTTTCCCCATCTATCTCCATGAAGTGATGGAACCAGATGCCATGATCTTAGTTTTCTGAATGTTGAGCTTTAAGCCAACTTTTTCACTCTCCTCTTTCACTTCCATCAAGAGGCTCTTTAGTTCTTCTTCACTTTCTGCCATAAGGGTGGTGTTATCTGCATATCTGAGGTTATTGATACTTCTCCCGGCAATCTTGATTCCAGCTTGTGCTTCTTCCAGCCCAGCATTTCTCATGATGTACTCTGCATATAAGTTAAATAAGCACAGTGACAATATACAGCCTTGATGTACTCCTTTTCCTATTTGGAACCAGTCTGCTGTTCCATGTCCAGCGCTAAATGTTGCTTCCTGACCTGCATACAGGTTTCTCAAGAGGTAGGTGGTCTGGTATTTCCATCTCTTTCAGAATTTTCCAGTTTATTGTGATCCACACAGTCAAAGGCTTTGGCATAGTCAATAGAGCAGAAATAGACGTTTTTCTGGAACTCGCTTGCTTTTTTGATGATCCAGCAGATATTGGCAATTTGATCTCTGGTTCCTCTGCCTTTTCTAAAACCAGCTTGAACATCTGATGTTCACGGTTCATGTACTGTTGAAGCCTGGCTTGGAGAATTTTGAGCATTACTTTGCTAGCGTGTGAGATGAGTGCAATGGGAATATCTTTCCTTTTCTCCTTTGCTTTTCACTTCTCTTCTTTGCACACCTATTTGTAAGGCCTCCTCAGACAGCCATTTGCTTTTTTGCATTTCTTTTTCTTGGGGATGGTCTTGATCCCTGTGTCTCCTGTACAACGTCATGAACCTCCGTTCCTAGTTCATCAGGCACTCTGTCTATCAGATCTCACTTCCACTGTACAGTCATAAGGGATTTGATTTAGGTCATACCTGAATTGTCTAGTGGTTTTCCCCACTTTCTCCAATTTAAGTCTGAATTTGGCAATAAGAAGTTCATGATCTGAGCCACATTCAACTCCCAGTCTTGTTTTTGCTGGAGTGGGTAACCATTCTCTTTTCCAGGGGATCTTCCTGACCCAGGGATCAAATCCAGGTCTCCTGCATTGTAGGCAGAGTCTCTACCATCTGAGCCACCAGGGCTTCGGAAGTCACCAGGGAAGCCACACCCCAATCTACTTAAATTCTAATCTTGCTTCAAGGTCTAATCAAGTTTTGCCTCAGGGCAGCCTTCTCTGAACTTGACCTGCCCACTGCTTTCTGGATTACAAACACCTCACCTCTCCCCTCCTGGCTCCCTCTCAAGGCCTCTGTTAGTATCCTGGGTACAACGGCGCTGAAAACACTGTTGATGATGTGTCATTAGTGGTCTGTAGTACACAGCCTAGTACTGAATCATGTGTTGTTTTTTACTGTTCACCTCTAAGTCATAAGTGTTAGTTTGGAATATTCAACTAAATTACTAGTTCCTTGGGTACAAACCATCTTTATGCTCTACTAACACACAACTAAAAACACAGTAAATAATGGATGAATAGAACCCTAGAATTGTTCAAGGCGCCATTACACACACACACACACACACATACAGAGTTATGAAGCCTAAGGAAAATGACTTATGCAAAGTTTTGTTAAATAGCAACCTCTTAGCAAAAAAGCACTTACCAAGTGCCTACACATGCTCAATTTTCAGTTAAACTAAAGACATCTTAGTTTGAAATGCAGCCAAGTGACAAAAATGTAAAAGATGAATCATAGTCAGTGTTAGGGAGAATGTGGGGAGAAGGCACTTTCATAAACTAGGAAGAATTAAAAAAAAACACAATGTAACCTTTTAGAGGGAAATTTGGCAGTCCAAAGGGAATCTACAAACAGTCATCTTTTCCTTAGATCTTTTAATTTTTTAACTCAAACTGTTTCCGTAATAAATGGACCTATATTACTTTCTAACATATATATTGTTTTTTACATTTATTAAACATGATGAATCTAATGATCAGAGATAAAACATCTCAAAAATAAACCTCAATAGTACAAACAGGTCTTACACTAACAAGTGAGGTTTTAGACAAAATAAAAGTGGCACAGAGTTGCTGCTGCACTTTTGTACATGGGTTTTCTTTCTTTCGTTTTGGCTGCACAGTGAGGCGAGTGGGATCTTAGTTCCCTGACCAGTGATCAAACCTATGCCACCAACCCCACCCTCCCAGCTCCCCGCAGTGGAAACAGGGAGCCCCAGCCACTGGATTGCCAGGGGAGTTCCAAAGGGTTTTCTTTCATTGGCCTGCATTAGAGCTCTCATATTGAAAATACTGAGACACTACGGCAGATTAAGAGTACAGATGCTGGAACCAGACTACTTAAGTTCAAGTGGCAGTTGGGTCACTTACCAGCTATATGACCTTGGACAGGTGACGTAACCATTCTATACTTCAATTTTCTTATCTGTAAAGTGGGGGAAATAGTAATAACAACTTAGGACTGTGGTGAGGATTAAATGTGTTCATAAATATACCACTTGGAGTAGTGCTGTGAAGTGTTTCACAAGGGTTTATTTTATTATTATCACTACTTACTGAACTCCCATTAGATGCTTGGGGCTGAGAATACAGTGGTTAAAAAGCTCATGAAGCTCTTTCTTAATGGATGAAATTACATATGTTGTTGAGTAAATGAACAAATACATATATTCTTAAAATCACAACTATCCTAATAGAAAAACTGTGGCTGACATGAGAATTAACAAAGGAGGTCCCAGTTATCTATTACAGATTGGCAGTCATGAAGGATTATCTAAGGACTGGTGGAAAGAAAAATCTTCCAGGCAGATATGGAAAGGCACACCCAATAAATGAAAAAGACCAGGATGGCCCAAGACCAGTGAGTAATGGAAACTGTCAGATGAAGCTGGAGAGGTTGGCAGGGGAGAAGAGGGTAGAGCCACATGAACCATATCAGAGACTTGGGACATTGTCGAAATTCACATGAAAGTCAATGAAGAGTTTTCGGCAGGGAAATGACATGATCAAATTTACATCTTAATAAAAATACTCTTGGCTGGAAAATTATATTGAGTTCTTGCACATGTGCCCAAAAACATATGTACAAGAAAATTTCTATACTTGGAGGAATTCAACCACACATTCTCTTTTCTATATATTAGAACACTGTAAATTGCATATCGCATATGAATGTATTTCATACTATACATACTTGTATATATTATACATTTGTACATATGTATGACAATGCAGGTTTGTACTACACATGGTAGAAGCTGTTCTGGACCAAATCCACTGTGGGAACATTTTCCCCACACCTCCAACAGGAAATTCTTGGAAACCAGCAGGGTGTCAGAGAATCTATTTACCCAAAGATAGCATCGGATTCCACAAGTGAAGAGTTCACACCTACAAGACTGCACCCATCTGCACCACTTCAGACACTGGTCAAACCTCCAGTTTATCTCCTGTCCTTCTGGCTGACCAGCTATAGATGAGTTCCCAATACACCTTTCTTGAGTTCAATTAATTTGGTAGAGCAGCTCACAGAATTCAGAGAAATATGTTATTTACTAGCTTATCTGTTTATTATAGAAGGATATAATTTAGGAACAGCCAGATGTAAGAGATGCATGGGGTAATGCATGTGGAGAGGACATGGCCCATCCATGCTTCCGTCCAGGGATGCCACTCTCCCCAAATCTCCACATGTTCACCAACCCAGAAACTCTCTGAACTCTCCCCTTTGTGGGTTTTTAATGAAGGTTTCACTACACAGCCAACGCTTTCATCAACTGTACCTATTGGTGACCCCTCTCAACCTCCAGCCCCTCTTCCCCCTCCAGAGGTCTGCAGGGGGTACTTAAAGTTCTAACTCTCTAATCACAGAACTGGTTCTCTGGGCAACCAGCCCCCATTCTTAAGTGCTTTCCGGAAAGTCAACTCATTAACATAACAAAAAATCTCTTTAAGGGTCTCCTCAGGAAATTCCAGAGGTTTTAGGAGCTCTGTGCCACAAACAGGGAGGAAGACTAAATCTTTATTATAAATCACATATACAACATGTGGTAAACCAAGCACTATTATTTAATGAATTTACGTTCATTTCACTTCTAGGGACCAACACCTTACCTGTTGACTTCAGAATTAAGAGATGCAACTACACTGTTCAATGATATTCACTGTGCATTGTTTGTAAAGAAAAAAAAAATATCTATAATTATCCATATTTGGGGGATTGGTAAAACTATAACTACTAAGCAGCTATGAAATGAATAACGTAGATCTGTATAGATCAAACTGGAATAGTGTTAAAAATATTAAGGGGGGAAAATAAGCTCTAAGAACATAAAATTAGCAATAAGATTTTTGTGAAATAAAAATTATATGTGGATAAATGTATAAAAATATAAATGTTTATTTATCCCGATATAAAAGTACCCATAGCAAACTACTAACATCACTTACTCCTTGAATAGTTGGGTTAGGGGAACAGTGAGCATTTATTTTTTACTTTAGATGTTTCTGATTGTTTGAATTCTTTATAATGAATATCTGTCCATTTTCATTCAAAAGAAAGTGATAAAGACATAAAAATTAATGAAATAAAGCTTCATTTTAAATCTTTTTAACATAAGTAATTTATAGCATAATATAGAACTGAAGTGAGACATAGGTAGTCAGCGAAGTGAAAAGATTAATCAATGCTATTTATAATTTTTAAAATCGTGGCATGTAATTAAGGTATTTCCTGTTAGTTACTGGTAGGCAGAATTAAGGGCTCTCAGTCATTATTGATCACGTAATGTAACCTGCTGTCAGACTGCTAGATGAGCTGGGGGTTGGGGCTGTAACCTACAATGGCTTCCTCTCCCTTCTCCTGGCAATGCTCTACCAGCTTCAACATGTTTGTTTTTTCTTTTGAGGGTAAATGGATATTAACAGACTCTGATCAGACTGAATGTAAGAAATGGCAAGTCTACAAAACAGTATTACTGAGTTGTGTATCCTTTACCTGTTCACAGGTGTCTGAAGACAATCATGGAACTTCTTAGCATCTGTTGTAATTAGAGGGAATAGCTAATTACATCTAGTATCAAGATGGAATCAACAGAGACAAGAAAAGTTAAAGCCATCTAATTCAGCATGATTCATTCCTATGACTTAGCTGAATGATGGGTCCCAAAATAGCAGCCTTGCCATTCAACAGTTTGAAGATATTACTCAGAAATTGTACCAACAAAACACTTTGGTATCATTTCAATGAATCCACCACATTATAGACCATTATGCTCTCCAGAACACTGATTCTGAGGATATTTAATAGGTATCACACGTTTTTAAAAGTGGTGAGGGTGAGTTATTGATTAAATAAACTTCAAAAATGCTGAGTAATACGAAGTTAAGGAGATTTTAAACTGGGTTTCTCAGAGCCATTAATACAGTAATGTGAATTATGAACCTTTAAAATATTGAGATAAGAAGTAGTAATGTCCAATTACAATTAATTTTCTAGAAAATCCTTCCATTGGTACTATATTAGGAGTATATTAAGAGACAATTATTGTTTTGGAACCATGGACATAGCCCCATGATCACACCTATATTTGGTGCTTTATGCCATGAAACAAGTTTGGTTGCCTTCATGCTTTACTCATTTAAAAGGGTTGTATAACCCATTGAAACGAAACTTTGCCATGTTGCCATTTCCTCTAAAGAACATTTTTCTCTCTTCATCCTATTATAAAGGTACAAAGTATATTTAAGATTAAACTTCAGAGAAAGCCAAAGGATACTGAATTCCTTTGATCTCCCTCCCAATTTTATCCTGAAGTTTACAATAAAAAATGCACATGCATGAAGCTTGATCTTGGCTACAGCAAATACAGGTTGATAACCTGGATATACAAAAAACAGGCCTGGGTCTTCAGTTTCAAGAGGTTTAGTATTCCTTAACCCTTAGTTCGTCACTAGCAGATTTCTTAGCTAAAATTTTATTCACTTGTTAAAATACAAACTTACACTAGTATCTGGGTAACCGATGTTGAATTCATGATAAAAAAACAAGAAAACACTGTAGAAAACAATTTGGCGACACATACTCAAAAGTCTTAAAAATGTTTCTTTCCATTCATTCACATTTGATTCCACTTTTAGAAAACCGGTTACCAATATAGGTATAAGGATGGTCATAGACACATTATTCATAATGGTCACAAAAAATGATACACTCACACAAGAGAACCGCATTTAAAACTTTAAAATGATACTCTGGACATAACAAACAGCATACATGTCTGTTGACAGATGAAGGGATAAAGATGTGCTACATATATACAGTGGAATTTTACTCAGCCATGAAAATGAATGAAATAATGCCATTTGCAGCAACATGGATGGATCTAGAGATTATCACACTAAGTGAAGTCAGACAGAGAAAGACAAATATCACATGATATCACTTATATGTGGAATCTAAAAAAAAAGATATAAATGAACTTACTTACAAAAAAGAAATGTACTCACATACATATTAACAGAAAACAACTTATGGTAACTAATGGTTACCAAAGGGAAAAGGAGCAGGACAGGGATAAATTAGGATTTTGGGATTAACAGCTACACACTATTCCATATAAAATAGATAAACAAGGACCTGCTGTATAGCACAGGGAACTATACTCAATATCTTGTAATAATCTACAATGGAAAAGAATCTTAAAAAGAATATATATACATATATGTGTGTGTGTGTTTGTGTGTGTATATAATCAAATCATTTTGCTACACACCTGAAACATTACACATCAGCTCAGTTCAGTTAAGTCATTCAGTCATGTTTGACTCTGTGACCCCATGGACTGCAGCGTGCCAGGCTTCCCTGCCCATCACCAACTCCTGGAGCTTTGTCAAACTCATGTCCATCGAGTGGGTGATGTCATCCAACCATCTCATCCTCTGTTGTCCCCTTCTCCTCCTGCCTTCAATCTTTCCCAGCATCATGGTCTTTTCCAATGAGTCACTTTTAGCATCAGGTGGCCCTTTTACTGGAGTTTCAGTTTCAACATCAGTACTTCCAATGAATATTCAGAACTGATTTCCTTTAGGATGGACTGGTTGGATCTCCTTGCTCTCCAAGGGACTCTCAAGAGTCTCTCCAAAACCACAGTTCAAAAGCATCAATTCTTTGGTTCTCAGCTTTCTTTATAGTCCAACTCTCATATCCATACATGACTTACTGGAAAAACCATAGCTTTGACTGGACAGACCTTTGTTGGCAAAGTAATGTCTCTGCTTTTTAATATGCTGTCTAGATTGGTCATAGCTTTTCTTCCAAGGAGTAAGTGTCTTTTAATTTCATGGCTACAGTCACCATCTCAGTGATTTTGGAGCTCAAAAAAATAAAGTCAGCCACTGTTTCCATTGTTTCCCCATCTATTTGCCATGAAGTGATGGGACCAGAGGCCATGATCTCAGTTTTCTGAATGTTGAGCTTTAAGCCAGCTTTTTCACTCTCCTCTTTCACTTCCATCAAGGGGCTCTTTAGTTCTTCTTCACTTTCTGCTATAAGGGTGGTGTCATCTGTGTATCTGAGGTTATTGATATTTCTCCCAGCAATTTTGATTCCAGCTTGTCCTTCATCCAGCCTGGCATTTCGCATGATGTACTTTGCATACAAGTTAAATAAGCAGGGTGACAATATACAGCCTTGACATACTCCTTTCCTGATTTGGAACCAGTCTGTTGTTCCATGTCCAATTCTAACTACACTTCTATTTAAAAAAAAGTAAAGGATTAAGAAATAAGTCTAATTATATTAAATGTGAAAAAAAATGATACTATGGAAAACTGTTAATGTGGGGAAATGCATATATCTAATGCATGCATCTTAAAAAAGCAGAAATATGTACTTAAATACATAGATATATACATACTGGTTTAAACTTGTATTTGCATAGATTATTCTGAATGGCACATAAACTGAAAATGGTAGTTGAGTCTGGGGTGGAGAACAGGGAAACTGAAGGATAGATGAGGACAGAGACTCTGTCCTTTCTCTCCTTTGTACTGTCTGAATCATTTAGGACAAATAAATTAAAATAGGTAGGTAGACAGAAGTAAGAGAGAGAGAAATGGAAGAATGGAGGAATGGAGTGATGGGGGCAGGGCCTCTGTGATGGTATAAATTGTGAAACAAAATAATATGTCTTATATCCTGAACTGTGTAGCCCCAAGTAACCAACTCATGATCCTGATAGTTGAAGGACATCAAGCTTGATAACTATTACTCAAATTCACTATAGTTTTATTTTAAACTTTGCTTACTTGATCTGTCAGTTTCTAAACAATCTTAATGTATATTTTACTCCTACTTTCAGTGATTTCTGACTTAGGTAATTTGACTTTGGTGCTCATAAAGTATACTTGTTGTTGGTTTGAACCTTTTTCAACATGATGTACGTTGCTTTTCTCTTTAATCTTGACCTTGAATTCTATTTTGTCTAATATGAATATATTACAGTAGGTTTTGTTATCATTATTGGTTTTTGTTATTATTTGCTTAGAATATCTTTACTCATCCATATATTTTCACCAACTTGGGTCATTTCATGTGTCTCATAAGGAACATAGCTGCATATTCATTTTTCTTATCTGTAGTTCTTTGTTTTTCACCGAGTTACTTAAACCATTTACATTTATTTCTCATACTTCGAATTTGTTCCAATCATTATTTTTGTGTGTATTATATTTGCTGTGCATTATTATTTCTTATTTTACTATTTGGTAAATTCATTAGGTTGTTTATATTTGTTTTACACATTGTGTTTATTCCATGTTCTTCCTTTAATTGTTTAAAAGTGATATTTCCTATCCCTTCTATTTGAGTAGTTCCACTTAAATTTCTAACATGTATATTCAAAATTTATGTGAAACTTACATTTACCTATTGAAGCCTAGTTCTAATCCACACTTACAACCTCCTGTCCTCTCCCTTTTCCCCTGAGCATCCACTTGTTGAAATTATATGAGATTTTAGTTCCAAATTTTATTACACTTTAAATAATTAAGATTCAATTATAAGTTATGCTTCTTTTTACTCAGTACTGCTTCCATATTTTTCTTGAGTTTATTTTTAACAATGCTAAAGTATATCCTCTATTAATTATTTCACAATAGTGTTCACAAGTAGCATATTTTGAAGTGTCTTGTTTAAAATGTCCTACTTTACCTTCATATTTGAATGACAGGCTGATAGGGTGCAGAATAGTATTTTCACACAGATCTCTGAAAATACTAATTATACATATAATTATATCCCTTCAGATATTCCTTATTTCTAAATGAGATACCTGTTTTTCATGATGATCCTCCTTTAATGTGTCATGATTTGGGATTGTGAGGTCATCATCTTATTAACTGTTTCCCATTAGCCTGTCTATAATCACAGCCTCTCTCCAAACCATCATCACCCTAGAGTCCTGCACAGGGGTCATCATCCTTTGTGGTGTCATCAACCCCCCTGGGCATCACCCCACCTCCCAGAGGGGCAGCTATTATGTAAAAGAGGGAAGGAGGCCTCTCACCTCAAAGATTCCGTTCACATTCCTCTCCTCTCCCCACCCACCATCTCTAGCTCCAGCTCCCTTAGGGCCACTCTCAAGTCCTTCCACTCCTTCCCCTGCACCAACTATAAGGAGTTTCTCTGGTGGCTCAGACAGTAAAGAATCTGCTTATAATTCAAGAGACCTGGGTTGGGAAGATCTCCTGGAGAAGGTAATGGCAACACACTCCAGTATTCTTGCCTGGAGAGTTCCATGGACAGAGGAGCCTGGAGGGCTACAGTCCATGGGGTCACAAAGAGCTGGACAGTTTCGGGCTGTGGATTCCTTCTTCAATCTGATCTCATCTAAATTCTAACTTTCAGAGATTCCTCATAATTCCTGACCCACTAATGCTACCCTTTTTAAACACATTGAAAAGTTATATCTGTTCATTCTAAGGACTTGAGATGGGTGGCAGGGGAAAGAATATGAGTCTGCACAATCCACCCCTTTGACCTAATCCCCACCATTACTAACACTGTTTTAAGTTACACACACACCCTCCATATCTTCACGCTAAATCCAAATAAATTAGTTAGGTCTGTGTTGCACACGCTCACAAACAGTAAACTACACTATTTCAGTGACATGCTTGCATTAGGCAAACTTTCTTAATGTTTCTACCCAAGGATAATAATTCCCTGAATTTATTTTTATCTTTTGGAAAGGAGATTTAGATCACCTGATAAGAAATCGCTGCTTCTTGGTTTGGTGACCCTTTGAGGCATCATTGCTTCTTTCCTTCTCCTGTTCTGTCTTATCAAACCCTAGAAGTCTGTACAGGCTGATCGTGGGATTTTGAGGTATGTTTTAAGACTTTTTTTCTTTTCTCAAAATCCAAACTATAGAACTTGCATTTAGATGAAATTACATAGACCCTATGTCAGGGGCCACAACTACACACCCAGGGTCAAAGAAACCTGACTGTACAAATGAAGTCCATTCTATTTACCGCCACATGCACACAACCAAGACAAGTGCATGCATTTCACATCTATCATCCTTTCCATCTAAAGAACATTCCTAAGTTACTAAGAATTCCTCAATTCTGTGCAGAGATATAGAGACCGCTGCCTAGGGCTGAATCTTTTTTGGGTCTCTGTGATACATTTGTTTGTGACCGCTAAGTACTGCTACATATCTCAACCACTGTAATATGAGTGAACAAGAACAAAATGTTTCAGTGAGTAAATACATAGCGAAAGGCAATCTAGTGTATGTGATTAAGAGCTGAGACTCATGTTGAATTTAGAGTTTTCTGCTTATCAAATGTGTGATCTTAGCTAAATTATGTATCCTCTCTGCCTTGGTTTCTATATCTATAAAGTGGAGAAAACAACAGTACCAGATTTTGAGTATTAACTAACTTGGTGTGTGCAAAGCCTAGAATGGTAGTTGGCACACACCAAGCCCCATTTAAGTATTTGCTCATATGACTAATATCACCAGCAACTGCTGTTACCATATTCACTAGAATGGGCTAATCTGTGACTCTATTTTTGGAAGGAGGGCATCTCTCTTGGCACTTTTCTGATTTCCCACGTGGAGGTGATAGGAATGGGCCTCTCCGCAGGCGGACCCTACAAGGGTCACAAAGTTGACAAGTCACCGTCAGAATATTGGGCTGATGCCCAGGCACCCTCTGGAGAAGTGTGACTCTGTCCTTCAGAGCTCTTAAGAAAGTCCAGAACAACTCCCTGCAGCTCAGCAAACTCATCAACCCACATCTGCTTTGGGAGCCAAGTGGCCCAAAAGTGCAGAGCTGCTGCATCTCACACGCTCTCCAGGCACAACTCAAAGAGCCAGTCCCAGGGCTCAGACAGCCGGCTTCTGCCTGATCACATTGCAGTATCAGGTCCTGCAATTTTAGGCTCAGTAATGAGCCTGATCAAGTCATACTCAGCTTTAGAGAGAGAGTAATTCTGAATCAGTTCCGGGGGTCCAGGGTGACTAGGAGCACCCTCACTGCCAAGCCTTGCCAAGAAGCCCCTTTTCAGTCCCTTGTCTTTGTGCAGTTAGTATCCCCTGGATGCAGAATGCTAGCTTAAGTGCTCAGGGAGAGTGGGGAGGGACTATTAGAAAGGAGTGAAAGAAGGTGCTGTCCTTGGGTTACAGAAAAGAATAGAACCTGCTTATGGTTCTTGGTTAGTTAGAAGTGAATCGAGAGGCCAGATGGATGAATCTTTCTTCCTTTTCTTTTCTTCAACTTTTGATTTTACACTGGAGCATAGGTGATTAACAATATTATGTTAGTTTCAGGTGTACAGCAAAGTGACCAGTTACATGTATGCATGTATCTATTCTTTTTCAAATTGTTTTCCCATTTAGGTTGTTACATAATATTGAGCAGAGTACCCTGTGCTATACAGTAGGTCCTTACTGGGTATCTATTTTACATCTAGCAGTGTGTACCTGTCAGTCCCAAACTCCCAATCTAGCCCTCTTCCCCCGACCCTTCCCCCTGTAACCATAAGTTTGTTCTCTAAGTCTGTCACAGGCTTCCTTTCTTGTCATACAGACTAGATAGATTATAGTTTGAGCAAGTATACCCTTGGCTTCCCCTCTTCATCTTCCATTGTCACTTCTGCCTCACAGGTTCATAGAAGGATGTATCTGTTTGCATTTCTCATTAATGCAGTAGTTCTATCTACTAAATCCTAGAAAGCAATAGTGTAGTTTGAAGACATGGCCCTTGCTTTGCTTTCCTGAAGATGTTCTCTCAAGGCACGGTCTCTCACGCCTTGTACACACACACACACACACACACACACACACACACACACACACACACACGCAGCTCTGTCATTTCTTCATCAGGAAACACGCAGTCTTAACCAAACCAGGTCAGGCAGCAAAAGCAACTATCAGGAAAACGCTTTTCGTCAGAGCATGCCAGTACCAGGTGAAGATATGTGGATGCCCCAGAGACTAATACTCTGCTTTCTCAGCCCATACACAGTCATTACATTATTGACAAAACCACACCTGCTGAATGGATTAAGAGTAGAGAAGAACGCCCGAGGCTGCTTTCCTCCTCTCCACTGTCCTGAGCAATTCACCTTCCAGCCTCAAACTTGTATTCACAACTCAGCAGAACAAAAGTCCCACAATTACCAAATCTGTGCTCTTCAGAAGGCAAATTAGTAACTTTAGGACCTGCTGGTGGTCTCAGGCTCCTTACCCCTCTCCACACAGAGTGCTACACCAAATTATTTCAACAATTCAATCCAAACAATTCTTACTCAGAAAGGAATTCTGCTCAGTGTGAATTTCCCCCTCATTAAACCTCCGAGGATGCTTTAGCGGCTTTATAGATCAACACCCCAGACCACCCCGGGCAGTACAGAAGGGGGACCACGTGGAAAACAGGAGCGAAGGTGGGAGGGCCGCTGTGTTCTCAGCCTCAGGACAGGCTATCTGGTAAGAGAGGCAGGACAGGGGGACACATCCTGTGAGCGTGAGGCCATTCTTTTTAAACAAAACCTTTAAGAGTCTAGAGAATGAAAGGGACCAAGAATGTAGAGTCATGGTGAAGTGGCAGCTTCAGTCATATGGAATATCACTCAGAATTTATGGGAATTGAGTTTCCGGTTTTTGCTCTGATTTCCTCCCCTGCAAGCTCCTTAATATGACACTTGAATTGGTCTCAGAGAAGAGTCCTGGAAAAGGACTCATTGGAAAAGACTCTGATGCCGGGAAAGATTGAGGGCAGGAGGAGAAGGGGATGACACAAGATGAGATGGTTGATGGCATCATTGACTCAATGGAAGAATTTGAGCAAGCTCCACGAGATGGTGAAGGACAGGGAAGCCTGGCATGCTGTAGTCCATGAGGTCGCAAAGAGTTGGACATGGCTGAGTGACTGGACAACAGCAACAAAAATTCCTGGACTCCCCCTCCTCAAGAAGTGCTGTCCAACAGAAACAAGTAAGAACCACATCATGCACTTTCAAGTCTCCTAATAAGCACATTTTAAAAAGTAAAAAGAACCAGGTGAAATTAAACTTGGTAGCCTAGTAACCCAATATCTCCAAAATAGCATCATTTCAACCTATAAACAATATCAATATCTATTTTTTTTTTCATACTGTGCATTGGACAACGCAGTTATTAAAGCTCCCTGCTTCCAGGCAGTTTTCAGTCTGAAGAGACAGTGGAAGTATGAAGACTGTGTATGTGTGAGATGATTATCTGAAGGTTTATTCCAGAAAAAAAGAGGTGGGATAGTTGAGTGATTTAGGTCAAGGAGGCTCTGAAGTCAGACATGGAACCTTGGCTCTGCATCTTACTAGGGGTGTGACTTAGAACAACTTCCCTAACTTCTCCAAGCTTCAGTTTCTTCACCTCACAGGGGTGTTTTGAGGCCTGGCTCTAATTAGTGACAGGAAAATATAAGCTCCAATGATATAAAGTATATAAAATCTTTACTATCATTGATATTTTAATTGAGAATTTGGCATAGTCTCTTATCTCGAGATCCTTGAAAAAGATCTAATTTACCAATGGCTGACAAAGCCCTTGGATGAGAGAGATCGATAACTAGTTAGTTCGACAAGAGGGGAAAGAGAGGATGGAAATGAGAAAGAAGCCCAGCAGAAGGAGACATGGATTCTCTGTAGACAGAAGCCCAGACACCAGATTTGTCTTGTTTTATGTCTAAAACTGGGCTTCCCAGGTGGCACTGTGAAGAACCCGCCTGCCAATCCAGAAGATGTAAGAGACATGGGTTCAATCCCTGGGTCGGGAAGATCCCCTGGAGGAGGGCATGGCAACCCACTCCAGTATTCTTGCTTGGAGAATCCCATGGACAAGGAGACTGGTGGGCTACAGTCCGTAGGGTCACAAAGAGTCAGACACAACTGAAGCAACTTAGCACACATGTCTCAAGGCACTGAAGCAACAAAGAATTCAGGGTTTAATGAGTGGAGGTATTTCCTGACTATCATATGGCTGGTACATAGGGAGCAAAATGGCCAGATCAGCTCAGAGTGCAATTCCATGGTTTATGGAAACAAAAAGGAAGAATGGGAAGAAAGAGAGCGGAAGTCTGCGGGTACCCCAGAGGGTACTTCACCATCCAAGCCCCCCCATCCCAGGGAATCAGAGCGGCTCTCCTAATACATTTCCTCTTTCCTGTCTGGATTTCTGGGCCACAGTCTCTGTTTTGAATACTAAATGACAAAAAGTAAAAAGTGAAGTCACTCAGTTGTGTCCGACTCTTTGTGACCCCATGGACTATAGCCCACCAGACTCCTCCGTGCATGGGATGGTATGAATTAGGACATCAATGGAGGAAAACATTCAAGTCTCTGAGATTGTGGGAACTTAATCTAATCTCCTATCTTATCGCCTCAACCCTCTTCTATGGGTCCCAACAATCTTTTACTCTGTACTGGGCGTTTGTCCAGGTAAGCTCTTCCGATGACAAGGCTGCTTACAACTCTACAGTCTAGAGAGGTACCTCCAGTATGGAGCCACAGCATGTCTGTGCTCTGAGCTCCAGGTCACTCTTTGCCTTTGTTTGCCTTCTGGACACGCATATCTCCTCTACCGGCCGATCTTCCAACACACAAAAGCAGCCATCACATCTCCCCTTGACTTTGTTTTTTTTATGCCAAACTAAACAACTCTGCTTTTTTCCTTCCATTTATTAGTCAAGGTTTCCAGGCCTCTCCCTTGGCCTTCACAGAATCTGTTACTTTTTTTTTTAAACTGCAAGGCACAGCGTGGAGCGCACCCTCCATACAGTGGACTATTGTTTGCGACACTCGGCCCAGCAGCCCCATCGCTCGTCCGCCTGACCATTCTCCGGCTGATCAACACTCCTTCTTCCTCTCCCACAGGACACGCTGTTTTTTCTCCTTCCACGATGTTTCTCACGCCTTCCGTAACCTCACCAGCCCCCTCCTCACCCATGCCTCAACCCAGGGCCTCATTACCCTCACCTGGATCACTGAAGTGGTCTCCAGTGGCTTTACTATCTTTACCCTCTCACCTTTGCAATCCATCTTTCATCCTGTTCACCCTTTCTGATCCATAAACCAGTTCACATCACGCGCTTACAGAGACACAACCCTTCTGACTTCAGAATATGTCTTTAACTCTGCGGTCTAGCCTTCAAAGCTCTCAGTGATCCGGCTTTAAGCCATTTTCATTGCCCTCTATACCCTTTTAGCCATGCTGGGGTCCCTTGCCTTTTCCCTCAGCCTCAAATATTCATACTTCCTCCCTGGTTATACAGAGCTTTTGGTCATCCTTCAAAGTCCAGGGTAAATGTCATTTCTCCCTGATTCCTTCAGTGCTCTCCTCCTCAGAAACCCTACAGCATATCTGCTGTGCTTCCTGCTGAATCATTCATGTACTATTTTCTCTTGCTCTTTTTTGTTCTTTTTAACCAGACACGGTTCCTGTGCTCCAGGAGGTTCCGATCTAACAAGAGAAACAAACAAGCGAAGAGCAAACAGAATCCTGATGCTCTAAAGGGAGATGGTGTGGGGATCTGGGGTGTGAGTTGTTGTCATTTAGCTTCTAAGTCATATCCGACTCTTTGCGACCCCATGAACTGCAGCAAGCCAGGTTTCCCTGTCCTGGGGGTTTAACCAAACAGACTTCGGGATCAAGGAATGCTTCACAAAGAAAAAGACATTGAAACTGAGTTGTGACGTGAGTGAGAGCTCCAGGCAGAGGGAGTTATCTGTGAAAAAGCCACATGACAAGTGAGATCATGGGTCATTTAAAAAAGTGAATGTTTAACTTTGTGTCTCTTTGTAGCCTGAGGATGGCGTGTGGTAGGGACGAAGCTGAGAAATCGGCTGAGGTCAGCTCAGATAGGCCCTTGAAGGTTACGTACAGTAGCATGTGGGAGTCATTTCAAGGTTTAAGCAGGCGATTGACTTGCAGAGACTCTGAACTTAGAAATACCATTTAGCAACAGATTGGAGAATAGATGACAGTCAGTTTGGAAGGCAGTCAGAGAGATGCTGGAGAAGACTCTTGAGAGTCCCTTAAACAGCAAGGAGATCAAGCCAGTTAATCCTAAAGGAAATCAACCCTGAATATTCACTGGAAGAACTGATGCTGAAGCTCCAGTACTCTGGCTCAACCTGATGCAAAGGGCTGACTCATTGGAAAAGACCCTGATGCTGGGAAAGATTGAGGGCAGGAGGAGAGGATGACAGAGAATGAGACGGTTGGATGGCTTCATCAACTCAATGGAGAAAAGTTTGAGCACACTCCAGGAGATGGTGAAGGACAGGGAAGTCTGGCGTGCTGCTGTCCATGGGGTCACAGAGAGTCGGACATGACTGAGTGACTGAACAACAACAACAGGGAGACCTATTATGATGATGGAGGAAAACCTAGATGCGGCAACAGGCCCAAAGAAGACACGGCAATGCGTCCAAAGATTGGTAAACAGACTCAACATCTACTCAGCAGAAACTTCACATGATGGACTTGAATGTGAACAGAAAGGAAGAAGGATAAATGCTGGATCTCTGTTTAGCTCTTACTTTATTTTGTCTTATTTTTTGTATAAACCGTGCCCAAAGAGGCATTACTACCCTCAACAAAGTTTAAAGCCCCTGATAAAGAGGCACAGTCTTTCAAATCAGCTACAGACACTTCATGCTGCCTCCAGTGGTATCTTACCTAAGTACAGTCTAAATAAGCTTTTGCCAAATTTGCCAAAACACCCAATTTTCGGTAGGCAAGCTTAATTTATGATGTCATATAGGACATAATTTTTGCAAAGGAATACTTCTACAGGAATATCACTTCAAGAAAGGCCTACTGTTGGGCCATTCCACGTTCATGCATCCACTTTTCATTTCACAATTGTCTATTGAGTGTCTCTCACATGCCTTGGAGACACAGCATCAAAAAAGACAACAAGCTTCCTGCCTGAAGCTTATTCTAGCAGGGGAGGAAAAAGACATGGAAACAAATACAATTAAAATATAAATACACATAGGTATAGTTGCCAAAGGGGAAAAAAATGGAATAAGAAGTAAAAACAGTGGACTAAGGAGGAGGTAATAATTAAGCTAAAAAGTAGGTGACAAGAAGGTGGCAAGATATGTGAGACTATTCTAGGCAGAGAGAAGAGTGAAGTGCAGACAGCCTGTGTGTCTGGGACTTAAAGGGGAGGGGGATGGAGCCTGGGGGTGAGTTCAGAAAGGTGGGGAGCTCATGGAGGGACCCCAAAGTCATGAAAGAGAGTTTGGATGTTCAGCAGATAAGCATGATCTGACCATGAAGATATTTGTTTCCCCAGAGATGCTGTCCAAGCCTGTTCCTCATACCCTGGGAGGAAAGAAGAGCAGTTTTCCATGACTGTGCCTTTCCTGGGAAGGTTCCACAGGTAGCAGGCCACATCATACCTGTGTCCTTCATGTGGTAACATTTCACCTGGGCTGTGCTCCAGCAGCTTTGGCAATCGTAGGTATTATTTATCCAGGCACAGGAATGTACACAGCACTTGGTCCAACAGGGGAACTGAGCCTAAGAACAAAGTCTCTGTTGTGTGCCTGCTTGTGTAGGGAGCCCATTCCTCTGTCCCCTGCCTCTCCCTGGACCATGAGGACCAGGGACATGATGATGGACCAGAGCAGAGCCAACGAGCCTGCAGTGACTGAAGCATCACACAGAGATGCTAGAGAAGAAATGGAGGGCAGCGCTCCAGACATGCCAGATGGCGGCCAAGTGCAAAAGCAATGGTTGTAGATGATGAGCCTGAGGTTGAAAGGTGGAGAAATGATGGCTGAGGAGAAAATCTGGCTTTGAGCCTATTATAGCGAAACAGTATCACAGCATCAGAATCACAACTGTGAGACACTGGTCTCTTCTGGTTTCCCCAAGAAGAAACAAGTGATTGTTGGTTTCCCTAAGGAGAAACAAGTGATTATTTCTGAAGCTCCAGTGGAAAAAAAAATGAAAGAGTCAAAGACAAGTTCAACGATAAAAGCAAAACTGGGTGTATCGAGCCCCCATTTTCCTCCATCCTGTTTTCACACCAGGTCTTCTCGAAACCTTGAAGAAACAAGAGAATTTCTTAGAGTAAGAAAAAGAGACAGAATTGGAACTCATAAAGAGGGAAAATATCAACGTCAAAAGGGCCTCTGGTGAGTAAGATTTATTTTTTCTTATAAAGATTAAAAATATAAGGGCGTGCAATGGTGTTTTAGTCACTGTCATTCCCCCTCTGTCCTGACCCTCTCCCCATAAACAAAAATATCCCCCATCCTTAGAAGAAGCCTGTTCTCAATTATTTGTAGATTCAGAGATGATGGTTCCTTTTGCTTGTTATAAATGTGATTGGGACCACACCATCCATGCTGGGGTCTTGAGCTCTTTCACTCAGTCACTAGAATTTCATCAATGCCCTCACAGTTGACTGGTGCCCATGTGTTGGTAATCTCACAGATACACCATTGTAATGCTTCATTATGGTTTTTCCTTGGAGGAGGGAGTGGGGGTGGGGGTGTCCTGCATAGGTTCCAACATGTACAAAACACTGCTGTCAGAATTGTCCCCAGTGTAGTAGCCTGAGCATATCACTGTAATCACAGGGGAACCACATTGGCTCCTGGTCAAATGCTGAATTGATTTTAAAATTGCTTTGATGACTTATATATTCAGTGCACAGTTTGGGGCCTCTGTTTATCTCGCCATACGGGCCTAGTCGCAGCTTGAGAGCATTTGATGCTTGTTCTATTGGCCATTTGAAAATATAGGTTTAAGTCACATGGAGCTTGTGCTTTCAGTTGCTATCTCACATTTGGAGTTCATTCCTGGCTGGCCTCCAAAGCACTAGACGAATAGATCTCTTCAAGGTGAAATTTCAGTTTTATCTTTACATAGAATGCTTTTGAGTTAAACATATACATAAGTTGTGCATGATCTTATTTTGGGTTATACAGCACAGGAGAGCTTGAAAGAATAGAAGAGGAAAGGAAAACAAAAACATCACCCAGTCTATTGGTTACATTGGTCACATGTTACCTGGTTTACCTTCCAAGTTCAGCCAGGTGTTCCAGCCAGCAGGAGGTCTGCCTTTTGCCCAAGTCTGCCACCAGGAAAGATAAGACAATCTTGCCAACGTAGAGTGAAAATTCAGAATTGGACCAGAAAAATGAGACTTTTGTTCACTGAGGAATTGATTCATGAAAGAAAGGAGGAGGGAACTGAAATAAAAACCCAGAGGAAATCTGAACTGCAGATCTGGGGAACAAGCTAAGCTTTTGTGCTATGTGTTAGATTAGCGAGGATGATAATTACTTGAAATTAGGAAAATGAAAAGCAAGACAGGAATGTGATAGCCTGAAAGACCAGAGTCCCCAGAGCCCTACTTGTCCTGTCATGACTGCCTGATCTTGCACGATTTTTCCCAGGGTGAGTATAACACAGAATTCCGCATGCTTAGGGATATGTTTGATGGATTAAACTAAAATCTAACCTGGGATATCCATTACATTGCAAGATGCATGCTTAATATACATGGAGTTGGGAGGAAACTGTTTATGATGGGAGGCACAGATGAGTCAAGCCTGCTTTTTAAAATTCATAAGATTAATGCTCATGTTACTCAAAGTCCAAAGAGCACATGATTTCACTTTCTGATCATGCTTTAGTTCCCATTTCCACTAGAAAGATGTCAGTTGTTTCAATCCTGTCTCCACAGAACTAAAATATCCGTATTTCCAGGGGTGTAAAATGATAGCAAGCAAGCCCTGAATTAGCATTCTTTCAACTCTTTCAGGGCTCAATGTCCCCTGGAAAAGAGGCAGAAAGAAACCAATGTTATAGCCAATCCTGGCGATGCTCTATCAATACCACCATTTTGTCTTCCAAAACATGGGGCCTAAATGCTGAATATGACAGAGACGGGTACATTGAATCTAGATCAGCTGGCTGGGGTAAGCTGAAGTATTCACATCTCTAAGATTGCTAATCCATGTGATAAAGGGTTAAGACCTAAAGTCAAGGAAAATGTGATCAGCTGGTCTGGGCCAGTCAACACGTTTCAGAATAATAGTTTGAGGTCTGAGCATCGAAGATACATTTCCAGTGGTGCTCAGGACACTTAAGTTTCAGAGACCTTCACTTTGTACAGATTCTGAGAGGAACCCTAAGTATGTGTTCCTGTGGCCATGTGTCTTCATAAAACTTGTAAGATACCTTAATTACCATGGATACAGACTGCCATCTCTTTCCACCTTGTCTTGCCCTCCATGTTGGGAGGCCATATACATTTTGAGTATCTGATAATGGGAAGTCAAGTAGGCGATGCCTTGGCTGGGGTGTAGTATGATATACTTAGGAGTTTTTCAGTAACTTCTGTGTGTAATTATCGCTAATCATCCAGGGTAACAATGACTTCTAATAATGGAAGTCATTATTTAATAATGGAAGTCTCACCCACAGGTCCAGTCCATCTAGTTGGGTCCTAAAGGCCCAAAGTCTGAAGTAGTATTGTGATATGAATTAGTTCCACAGTACCAGCACCAAATGGAGAAGGAAATGGCAACCCACCCCAGTATTCTTGCCTGGAGAATCCCATGGATGGAGAAGCCTGGTGGGCTGCAGTCCACAGGGTCACAAAGAGTCGGACACAACTGAGCACACACACACACACCGGCACCAAAAGTCCGTGGGTAATAAAAGAGGAACAAGTTCTGTAATGCATGAAGTCAGAAGCTATTCTGACTTCTTTTCTGAATTTGTTGATGTTTGTGGTATCTGACAGCCTTTTGAAATATCGAAGTTTATTTCTTTCTTACATTCACATAAATATTTTGTTTCATATCTACTTTATATTACAGCTGTGTAGAATAATCTTTTTTCCAAAGGAGTTTTAGAGGCTTGGATTTATCCCTGCCAACCATTCAGGGTGGTGTCCAAGAAGTCACCAGAGAGCATCATAGACAGTAGGCAGAGGGTTAGTATAGCAAAATTTTTGGAACCTGAGATTTCAGAAGCTGAAAGAGCTATACGATCAACACTGCTAGAGATTCTGGTGTAGCTCTGACTAACCCTGCCTGACCAGTTCTTCAATGGATTCTGAAAAAAGTCTTTCACTATAAACACCCTCTTCATAGGAAAAACAAAGCATTTTTAAAGGAGAGCCCAGTTCTCCCAGGGTTATAAATTACATACCATGTTTTTTTCCTACCAATGCTGTCATGCTCCAAGGGCTGGACAGAGTACCGTGTTGAAGAAACTGTGATAATCCATAACATATATTTGGCTAAAACTTCTATTATCACTGAATCCCAAGTATTGAGTTGGCCAGCAAGTTTGTTTGGGATTTTCTGTAAAATGTGATGGAAAAACTTGAACAAACTTTTTGGCCAACCCAAAATGAGGTCTCAAATCCAGGAGCCCCTCCCTCTTGCCTCAAATCCCTGTCTATACTCAGCCAGGATGCCAAGCTCCTCCCACCTTCCAGGATAAACTAAGGACATGAAAACCAAGCTCATTATGATTGACTTAATCACTAGAACACATTCTCTCTTCCACTTCTAAAAGCCCTTGATTATTCTTCTGCACAAACACCAGGGTTTGTTTACTGTCCTGACATGTTTTATTAGATCTCAATCTATTTCTTCCATAGTTCATCTATAACCCATACTTCAAAGGGTGTTAATTCATAAAAGTAGCTGATGGAATACAGTGTGGTGTCAGGACCTATTAACACACATACTTCTTTCTGCTGTACAAGGCATAATTTGGACATTGAGGTCTCAAGCTGTTTAAGTCCAGCCCATGGGTTAAAGTAAGGTATCTTCAGTATAGGAAGGGTATTAAGAATTACAGCAAACTGGATACACGTCAAGAGAAATAAGACCTAATGACCCAGATAGAATGAAGAAGAGGCAAGTTTAATCTCACATATTAAAACTGACCAAACATTTCTGAGAATATAAAGCTCCTTTTAGGTATACATGCATTATACAGATACCTTATACCATTAATATTATGCATGTAGAGCAACCAGTTATAAATCTACATTCTGAGATGTGTTGCTGTCAACTCTCAGTTTTAAAAAATTCAATTATATGTTCAAAGTGATCAGAATGCAAGAATAAAACATAGTTCCATCATTGTAAATGATAAGAAAAGACAACACTCAGTATGAACACCACGCAACACCCAGAATACTTCCTCTATCCTTTACCAACACAAGACAGTAAAGTTTTACTGGAAATAATAAACAGCAAATCATAAACAGCATCTGATGATATCCAGTCTTTAAATGGCCACCAATGATCCCTGCCTCCTAGCATTCACACCCCTGTGAAGTCTCATCCCACACTGTATTAGATTTGGTCTGTATGGCCAGCAGAAAATGGCAGAAGTGATGACACATTACTCTTGAGATTAGCATACATGAGACTGTGGCTTCTTGAGTATTCTCCTGCTTTTCCTTTAATCCCTGCCTCCCTCCCTCCCTTCCTCCCACCCTCACTCCTTCCCTCTCTCCTTCTCTGCCTCTCTCCCTCTCCTTCCCTCCCTCCCTCTCTCTCCTTCCCTCTTCCCTTCATCACTTCTTCTGCGGAAACAAGCTGCCATGTTGTAAACAGACCTATGAGAGGTACCTGAGGTAGGGAAACTGGAGCCTCCAGCCAGGAGCCAGGAAGGTACTGAGCAATGCTTACATCCACATGAGTGGAATGAGATTTATGGTACACCCTACCCACCCCACCAAGTCACTATTGGTAGAGGACCTACCTCCATGACCTCCCAGAGATGAGAAAAGCCTGGGTATAGACTTAAAACTGAGAGGGTCACACACTAAAAAATATTCATATTTTTTATGAAATATTTTTTTAAAAATATTCATATTTTTTATGAAATATTTTTTTAAAAATATTCTCACTTGTTCAACCACACTATAAACAAGTGCACTTAGAGGCCGAGAGAATGGGGGAGAAGACAAACAAAACCATCAGCGGTTCTGTTCTGTTCCTAGTTTGAGTTCACACATCTTCCTTTTTTTATTGGAATACAGTTGCTTTACAATGTTGGGTTGGTTTCTGCTATACAATGAAGTGAATCAGCTATATATACATATATATCCCTTTTCTCTTGGGCCTCCCTCCCACCCCATCCCCCATCCCATCCATCTAGTTCATCACAGAGCATTAAGCTGAGTTTCCTGTGCGGTAGAGAAGGTTCCCACTAGCAATCTCACATGTCTTCTTAATCCAGGAGAAAGCTGCAAGCTCAAGTCCCACACTTTAGAGGCACATTGAAATCACATGGCACCAAATTTCTTACAGTCGATTTCTTTGACTATGACTTTGCATTTGCCATGCATTTAGAGATCGTTTCTGATAAGTCACTAGAGCTTTTCAGAAACTGTTAACTTATGCAATATGCCAAGTAAGAACAGCATTTTTTAACCTACCAGGGGAACAGAATATGAAACATTCAATTTCAAAAGTTCCCAAGGTAGAGGCAATAGTGGCTAACTCACTGATATTTCTGGTGCTAATTCTATAGACAAGAAATCAATATTTCTAACCCTAAACTTGGGATAGAAACAGAGTAGATTTCTAAGTGATGATACATATTTTAGGATGCCCTTTCCTTTTTCTTTCTTTCTTCCTCCTTCTATTTAAGACTCATTGGTGACTTTTTTGCTACTATATTCTGGAATCCCTCTCACACTGCTCATTACAGTGCAAGCATATACAAGACATATCAAATGGTTTGATCTTAATCACGTCCTTCCTTTCCAAATCAAACCTAATGAGATAATATGAAAAAGAAAAATAAACAGCAACATTAAAAAACAGTATTATATAAATAACAAAGACAGCAAGAGAAGTAATACGTAGGCACACTGTAATATCTTCTGAGTGAATTCTGACTTGATTCAAAGATGAAATACACGCAGTACGCTGAAGAAGAACTAGAGCTGATATGTAACCAAGAAAGACTGAAAGCCAAAGCAACATATAGTCTTTCTTCTACTAAGCTGTCAAAGCAAAGGAGAGATTTTTCTGGCTCCATAGAAATTACCAGTCTTCACACATTTTAAACAATGAAAACAAGTGCTATACTTTTACAGGTAATAGGGAGTAATTCTTCCCAAGTATGTCCCAAGGCTTTTCCCTGGAGCATTCCCTGCTACTCAGTCCTGGAAGTTGTTTCATAAACTCCACACAGAAATCCACTTCATCTTCCAGGAGATGCTATAAGTCGTAAACTTCTCATTCCAAGCAACCAGGAAATAGAACTTTATTTACAAAGTTAAAATAGAAGCTGCAATAAATAATTCCTGCCAGAAAGCTAAAAATAATTTTTACTCCTAATTACTATAAAAATAAGACAGAGCAATGTTGGAGCCCAAGTTTCCACCACTTCCTGGCTATGCAAATGTCAAAGCGTCACTTGGCAACAGCTGGACAAACAACAGAGTTTTGTGTCACCCAAGACAAAGCAACTGGCCATCACTGAGATGCCTTCAGGGGAGGACGGGGTGGCGGTGGGGGACTGGCAGCTTCTTTATGAACAAGATTATTATCTGTAACCCACCCTAGCCATTTCGGTTTTTTTTTTTTTTTTTGGCTTTCCCCAAAAGTCACTTCTTAATTTCCCGTTAGACTGAACAGAAAGGCAACAGTCCTAAGTATTGAATCAGCATCTGGCCATGATGCAAAGCAACTGTGTCAGTGAATCAGCACCTTTCTAAAATTGAATTTGACCAATGAAGCAAGCAGTCTGTAAGAACTTTTGTGTTCAACAACATCTATCACTCACGGAGAGATTTCCCACTGCTCTAAATTTCCCATTTGCTAAACAGTTCCCACATCACTGATAAGTTCAGTCTGATTTTGCTCAGCTAATACTCTTCTGTGGAATTAGATGTCAAGTGTTGGTGGAATTACCCCGTAGAATGGACTGCCTGGGTTTGAACCTCACTATACAAGCTGGAATCAAGATTGCCGGGAGAAATATCAATAACCTCAGATATGCGGATGACACCACCCTTATGGCAGAAAGTGAAGAAGAACTAAAGAGCCTCTTGATGAAGGTGAAAGAGGAGAGTGAAAAAGTTGGCTTAAAGCTCAACGTTCAGAAAACTAAGATCATGGCATCTGGTCCCATCACTTCATGGGAAATAGATGGGGAAACAGTGGAAACAGTGTCAGACTTTATTTTTTTGGGCTCCAGAATCACTGCTGATGGTGATTGCAGCCATGAAATTAAAAGACGCTTACTCCTTGGAAGGAAGGTTATGGCCAACCTAGATAGCATATTTAAAAGCAGAGACATTACTTTGCCAACAAAAGTCCGTCTAGTCAAGGCTATGGTTTTTCCAGTGGTCATGTATGGATGTGAGAGTTGGACTGTGAAGAAAGCTGAGCGCTGAGGAATTGATGCTTTTGAACTGTGGTGTTGGAGAAGATTCTTGAGAGTCCCTTGGACTGCAAGGAGATCCAATCAATCCATCCTAAAACAGATCAATCCTGGGTGTTCATTGGAAGGTCTGATATTGAAGCTGAAACTCCAGTACTTTGGCCACCTCATGAGAAGAGTTGACTCATTGGAAAAGACCCTAATGCTGGGTAGGATTGGGGGCAGGAGGAGAAGGGGACGACAGAGGATGAGATGGTTGGATGGCATCACCGACTCGATGGACATGGGTTTGGGTAGACTCCGGGAGTTGGTGATGGACAGGGAGGCCTGGCGTGCTGCAATTCATGGGGTCGCAAAGAGTCAGACACGACTGAGCGACTGAACTGAACTGAACTGAACTGATACTGTATACTAGTTTTGTGTTCCTGGGCAAGTAACTTCATCTGATTTCAGCAGTGGTAAAGAGGAAATAACAATAGAACCTGTTTGAAAAGGTGGCTCTGAGTGTTAAGTGCCAATGAGCATGTCACATGCTGGGCACAATGCCAGGCATTAAGCAAGTGCCCAGGAGGTAGTAATCCTCCTCATTCTTGTTGTTTTTTTCCAGTCTTATTTCTATTGTTGTTATTATTACTGGTGCCAAACTATGAGAGTACATTTCCTAAAATGGATGCCTAGTGTTAAAGTTATTAGCAGTGTTAGCATTGTTATTAGAAAGCATACTTATCAAGCCCAAACATGTGCACAGGCTTACAGTAAGTACAGAATAAATAGGGTATGGGCTTTATACTCTCAGAATTAATCACGGGTACTCTGTTGTTCCATTTGAGTCATGGAGCTGTTTCTCTCAATAATCTGCACGATGATTACGTTACATCTCCTATTAAAACATATTCCAATCTCTTCTTAAACCCAGACTCATACTCTGCATAATAATTCTCAACTTCTCCAGTGATAGAATTCACAGGATAGATGATGAAAAGACCTTTGAGAAATTCATCTCCACTCCAAAGAACAAAGCCATAGCCAACAAGGAATCTATAATTTACTCATGTCCATATTCTAATTTATATATGAAGGCACCAATAAGGAAAACCCAGGAACACTGTAGGCTAAATAACTCATCCACAAGAAAAAAAAAGGTGAGGAGCTCTGAAATGATGACTTCTTCATAAAAGCAAAATTCCTGCAGGGCAAGTCACCTGACTGGTTTTTAATGGAGTGCAAAGTTTAATCCAGTTATAAACTAAATCACACTGAAATCAAGTCAGGATCCCTCTAGCTGATTATAAAATGAATGAATCTAAGAAGGTGCCCTTCTACTGCTCTCCTAAAGAACTTACTCTTCCCTTCATGCTACGGTCATCATTCCATAAAATACAGAGACTACTTGCAGGCAACTCTTTGAGCTAAGATACACGTTTAGTCACCTGCCTTTTTGGAAAAATCCTTCTTCTCTTTCTAAGGTTGGGGAATAATGAAATAATTCACTTCAAATAATATAAGGCAATATACTTTGACAAAGGGTTGTGAGTAATAATGCAAAAGTCAACTGACATCTATTTGGAACTTAGCAAAAATAAGCCAAGTAATTGATGTGTTTGAAGTTCCTATGTAAGTAGAGGACTAACATTTATGTCAATGGATGGAACTCATCTGGCCATGGTAAGAAAAAAAGAGAGAGAGAAGAAGTAAAGAATAACCATTTGTTGAGAGCCATTACAAGACAAACAATTCTAATTTATGTAGACTGTCATTTACCCTTCATAACAATTCTATGGTGAAAATACTTGTCTCTATTTTAGGAATGATGAAAGAAACTGACATCCAAAGAACTTAACTGACTTGTCTAGTGCTCCATAGCTACTACAGATTGAGCCTACAGGGAGCAAAACTGTCCATGTTCTTTACATTATGTGTGTGTGTTAGTCACTCAGTCATGTCCGACTCTTTGCGACCCCACAGACCGTAACCCGTCAGGCTCCTCTGCCCATGGATTTCTCCAGGCAAAAATACTGGAGTGGGTAGCCATTACTTTCTCCAGGGGATCTTCCTCACCCAGGGATCGAACATCGGTATCCCACATTGCAGGCAGATTCTTTACCGTTTGAGTCACCAGGGAAGCCCACTTTACATTTAATGTTAACCTGCAAATAGACCAAGCTATTACATACCCATGGACATTAACTTTAAAATAAGTTTAAAAATTATTAATTTGGGTGTTAAGAATGTACAGTATGTTTTGATATAGAAATATCATTGTAAATGACAGACTAGAAGATCAGTTCACAAACAATTAATGAAACCAAAATTTCATATAAACGCTTAATCGCTGCTGCATTAACTGTTGGTAATTTTGCTTAGCTTTACTTTCTTGGATTAGGTGTTTGGGTTTGTTGTGGGAGAAGGAAAGCAAAAAACTGCAATTTATAACTTCAGATATTAGCCAGGGACTATCTGATTGCAAGAAACAAAAACGTTTAAATTAGTTTCAGGCAAGTAGGAGGAACACGAGGAGTGAGGCTCAGATGGGAAGCGAGCAGAAACAGGCATTCTACCCTCCAGCGCTGAGGGGGTCACTGCCAGCCTTTGCTCTGCTCTGTGAGGTTGCTGCTTTCCTCTCTCTCTCAGGGTACTTTACTCTGCCTCTCCATACTCAGGGGAAAAAATGCCCTACTTTATATCACGTCTCAGTTCAAATGCATCCTTAAAAAAAGCAACCTCTGAATAGGTTAGTAAATACTCTCTGGAATATTTGGTTCACTGGAAGCTTGTATTTATTTTTTGCTCCAGCAGCAGAAAGGGACTCTTCAAACTCTCAGAGCATCAACGTGTGTCTTAGTCTGCTCAGGCTGTTATAACGAAAAGCTACAGACTGCCTGCCTTAAACAACAACCATTTATTTCTCACAGTCTTGAAAGCTGGGAAGTCCAAGATTAAGGTGTTGATAGATTTGAAAGATGGCAGACATCTCTGCCTTCTGTGACATCCATGTCTTTCTATGGATGAGAGAGAGGTCTGGCATCTTTATCTTCCTGTAAAGACACTAATCCCATCTTGGAGATCCGCCCTCATGACCTCATATAAATTTCGTAACTTCCCCAAGGTCTCACCTCCAAATACCTTCACATAAGGGGTCAGGGCATCAACCTGTGAGTTTGAGGGTGATACAAATATTCAGTCTATAACAACTTGTGCCACCATCACCTCGGTTCTCAGGCACACACACCCCCACCACCATCACCAGCATCCCCACATTGCCTAGCCCTCTTCTTCCATTCCTGACCTTTCTTCTGCTGCTAGCACTTCTATTTCTAGAAGTGAAATAGATTTAATTAACCAATATTAACCAACAAAGCCTCAGGAAGAGTTGTTGGCCAAAGACCTTTGGAGAAGAGTAGTCTGGGCCCTGCAAGCTCTAACAGCACCTGCAGATCTTCTGGAGGGGTCTCTGATGGATGAGTCTCCAAAACCAGCATTCTATGGGCAGACTTGGGGATACCCATTTTGGATTCTATTTCAGGCACAATCATCAGACAGTGCCATGGACAAACTTCTTCCTTCTAAACATCAATTAAAAAGCCTGCAGGATCTGAGTAGATGACCCCTAAATTCTACAGTTCTGTGACATGAACACTATGCCAGTTTGGCCATTCCTCCATTTATTATCATTTAAAGTCAACATAAATATACTTGATGCCAAAGCTACATTTTCTCCCATATTCCAAGTTACTTTATCTTCCTATTTCTGAATACACTTATTTTTAGTTCTTCAAAAATCATGATCAGTCACAAAGTTGTGTTGTTTTTATGAGTTCGCCTCTGGTTCTAGCACTCCAGGGGATTCATTTATTCATTCATTCTTTCAACCACTGCTTAGCGAGCACTTCTGCCAGGCATAAAGAAAAGTGCCAGACATACCAGGCCCTCAAAACAAGCTGAACCTCAAAAAAACTGATCACCATAAACAGCAACAAAGACTACTAGCAGCTTCTATGAAGGCTAACTGATATGTCAGGCTAAAATATCTTTAGAGTACAGGGAGAAAATATAACTGATGTTTGGCAAGTACCTCAGTATGGCTGAGAAAGCTGAGTCCTTACCAGACTCAGAGCAGCTTCATTAAGCGGTCTTCTGACAATTGACAATGTCACAGAGCGCTCACATACAAACGTGCAGAAAGGGAATGGGGCGGGGCGGTGGCAGGGAGGCACTGATGATTGGTTGGTTCCTAACCTCCATGTGCTTCCATTTTTATTGTCTTGCTAGTAGTGCAGAGGGGTGTGGTGGAGATGGAAAGCATGTCAGACCTCTGTCATTCATTATGTGAAAAGTGAAAGTGTTAGTCGCTCAGTTGTGTCTGACTCTGCAACTCATGGACTCTAGCCTGCCAGGCTCCTCTGTCCATGGAATTCTCCAGGCAAGAATACGGGAGTGGGTTGCCAAACCCTCTTCCACGTGATCTTCCCAACCCAGGGATCGAACCTAGGTCACCCACATTACAGGTGGATTCTTTACCATCTGAGCCACCAGGGAAGCCCAAGAATACTGAAGTGGGTACCCTATCCCTTCTCCAGGGGATCTTCCTGACCCAGAAATAGAATCCACTGAGGGTGGATTCTTTACCAGCTGAGCTACCAGGGAAACCAAACTGTAACAAGGACGGTTCCCTCAAGTCCTAGCCAGCTGGCCAGCTCTGCAGGGTCTCCCTGGGCATTTCATGAACACACATCACCATCATAACAACCCAATAACAGAGACCTGTGCTTCACATGATTGAATTTTTCCCTCTCTGTATTAGTCATACTTCTCCAGAGAAACAGAAATTGAATACATACATTTTTTCAGAGACAGAGAAAGACAGATTTTGAAGAATTAGCTCAAACAATTATTGGAGGCTGAAAAGCCTCCAAAACCTGTTCTCTATAAGCCCCGGAGACTCAGGAAAGCCAGTGAGGTCATTCAGTCTGATCCTAAAGGCCAGAAAATGAGGACAGTCAATAATGTAAATCCCAGTCCAAGGGCAGGAAAAGATGAGATGAGATGTCCCAGCTCCACAGCAAGGTGGGAGAAAAGTGGCATAATCCTCCCTCCCCCGCCTTTTGTTCTCCTGGACAGACTGAATGACAGCCACCCACACTAAGGAGGGCAGTCTTCTTTACTGCATCCACTGACTTGAGTGCTAATCTCATCAGAGAAACACTCCACAGACACACCCAGAACTAATGTTTAATATGCTCTTTGGGCATCCTGTAGCCCAGGCAAACTGACACAGAAAACTAACCATCACATCACCTAACACATCTCTATGGGTTTGTATTCTATGTGAATACTTTATAAGGAGGGCTAAGGTGAGATGGGACCCAGAGTAATTACAGAAATGTGATGTAAAAGCAGCCATAGGATTCCCACAGGCCAAAAATATGCCAGAAGTCTAATCAAAGAACAAGAAGGAAGATCTGTCAGGCTCTACTTCTCTTTCCTAATATCTTCACGTTCCCATCTCTTTCCATTCCCATGCTGGTATCTTGACTCATTGAATCTGGGGTTCCCAGTGGGCCTCCCTCAAGCCAAGTTTTCTGTTCTTCAATCCTATTTCCAAAACTTAGATTATCTTCCCCTACTGATTCCATCACAATCCTCCTGTCTCAGAAATCTGTTTCTGTCTACATCAAATATTTGGACCTGGCATTCAAAGTTTCCTGTTCTCCATTCCTGTCAAACTGGTCTCACTCCCACCCATAGCATGCTCACTCCTGCCTCTCTGCCATACTCCTTTTCTCGAACACTTGACTATCTTACCATCACGAGCTTGAATCTTTCTGTCCTTCAAGGTCAGTCTAGTTCTACTCAGTGCACAAAAATCAGCTATGACCACTCTGGCCTTCCCCAATTGAATGTCCTTTCACTGAACACCTCCGATGCTGTATCAAATAATTTTGCAAGTTATGATCTTTTTTAGTATCTTTTAATCTTGTCTCTTCAGTTAGACTGTCAACACCTGGCACTACACTTGTGATATAAACTCTCTAGGTTTTCAAGAAGTGAAAGAATAAATGATCATACTGGCCATATTATCTACCTTATTTACCTCACATATTAAAGTCACCCAAGGTAAGTACCAATGTTTAATCCAAAAGCAATTATTAAATGGTTTCCAATTGTAGCACCTGGAAGAGTCCAGGAGTAATAATAATGTAGGCAAACTCATGCCTTCACAGAGCAGAGCACACAAGTAAGAAAGATGGCATCAAAAGGATAAATAGTTACCTCAACAGTCTGGATATACAGAAGACGATAAGACAGCTGTCATGTACAGGCCAAGGACTCACTCAAGCAGGAGAATGGATTTTAGGGCAGTAAGATGGAGGCAGAGAGCAAGAAGTGTCAACAGATTAATAATGAAGAAGGGCGTGGAGAAAACTGTCCATATCTCAGCTTGGATGAGAGAAGGGGTAAAGTAATAAGGAAAACAGGCAAAAGATGTATAGGCAACCTGAGACCCATTTAGCTCTGTCTCCAAAATGAGACTATGTGCCTGTCAAGAGTTGGAGCAGGGGCTTGGTTGTTAATTTGTTGATTCTAACTCCAAGCATCAGCATATATATAGTATCTATTCATTGATTCCAGGTGTTCTGTGTGGGTTCTCTTGGTGATTCATTGGTTCATTTACCATTTTATTAGGTACTTACTGTTTGTTAGATTTCCTGCCAGGTGATGTTAAAGCATACAAGACACTGGGCCAGCCCTTCAAGTGAAAATAAGACTGACAAAAAGGAACAAAAATGATACTGCAAGAAGAGAATCAAAGTCCTTATGGGTGGGGCAAGAGGAACCCTTCAAGTGTCCAGAGAAAGAAGAGTCAACGTCAGAAGCAGCTGGTGTTGTGGAAATTGTTCTATACAATTTCTAAGAGTTGTCCAAGCCAGCTTTTTAAAATGAGTTTAAGATGTACATTTCAGGTTTTACATTTTATTCTAAGTGGTATCAAGATAACAATAGCAACAAATACTTAGATAGCACTTACTGTCTGCTAGGATGTAGTTTAGATGCTCTTCAAGTGTTCATTGATTGCATCTTCACACGACCCTGTGATGAGATAAATACTATCTTCAGCCACATTTTAAAGGTGAGGAAACCGAAGAAGAGTTAAGACCCTTGTCCAACCAAGGTCACAGAGCTTGGCCATAGTGGAGCCAGCACTCACACTGGGGAGCTGGGCCCCAGAATCCATGTTCATCAGCAATACATTTAAGGGAAAATCACACATGAACATGGAATACATCCCGAACACTACTTAAATCAAAGGTGACTGTACAATCAACGGGTCCTAAAAATTCAAGAACTCTGTACTTTGATGTGTTACATTGAATTGGAACGGGCATTTGGCTTGATTTAGCAAATATTTATTTAGCTGTGGAGGATTAAGAGATGAGTCAAGATGCAGTCACCCTCCTTAAGGAGGTCAATATGTAGTGGGAGACACAGATAAGCAAACAGCTTTTCACAGCGCACTGTGCTAAGTGCTGTAGTAGTATTTCTATTGTGTCAACAAAGCTTGTGGGCTGCTGAAGACAAAGGGATTAACGCTGTCTGCCCGGTTTCACAGAGGCGGTAACCACAGAGCTGAGGCTTCACAGAAGAAAGACTGCACTCAGGTGGGGAGGGCTACGCATGGGACAGAGGACCTTTCAGGGATGGGCTGTGCAGAGAACTGATAAGGAGTGATAGTAAAACGGTACCATCGCAGTCCCTAAATTCTGCTTTGGCCTTGCCAGTCCTTTTCCTCAAGGTCTCTCGGGGTATATGTGCACAATAAAGGCAAAATCAGGCCAGCTAATACTTCCTACTTAGCTTCCTGACCCCCCTTCCCCACATCTTAGTAAAGACTCTGAGAAGCTGAGACCCATGGAAAATGCCTTTAAGTTAGGATGGCTGAAGTGCCCTAGAATCCCAACACAGCAGAGAAGGCTCGCTTTATTTCACCCCAAACCCAAAGTGTCTGTCTCATGACTCTCGCTGGAGAAAAAGTCAATCCTGAATATAGCGTGGAGTAAAGGGAGCCAGACACAGGAAGCAGGATAAGGACTTGGGTGGTGTGAGACGCACAGAGAGGGGAGCCTCCCAGGCCTTCAACAACTCCAGCCAAGGAAGGGGAAGCCACGGATGCAGGAAAGAACAGGAGGGAGAACTGGGCTGTGGCAGGGAGTGGCCTCTGTCCTCGTTTCCACTCCTGCCTTGTGAGAGCCTTTGAAGTGTTCACAATACATGCGCTGCTGCTTTTATGTATTTTTTTAAAATAGAATGTAATAAAATCTTCAGCCACTGGCAGTTCTTATAAGGGACTGATGATAGCACCCACTCCTCCCTAGAAGGAGGATGAGGGTAGTGAGGGGGAGGCTTGAGAGCAACACATCACATCACACGGAGGCCTAAGATTCCACCGTGGGTTCAGGGCATGGGTCTAAGCCCGCTGTGCAGAGCATCCAGCTCATGGGGAAGAGTTAAAGCAGTGAGGTCATGTCCCTCTGACAGACTCAGTTTCTCCATGTGAAAGTGAAAGACATTGTTTCGGCATCTCAGTAGGCAGCATTGATTTCTGACACCCTAACGATTTCTGCTCACAGCTGGGGTGACAGAGAAGGCTTCAAGCATGGGATTTCCCACCCCTGTGGCCACAGGCTCATTACAGACCTCCCCAGCCCTCTTGAGAGAGAGACCTCAGTAAGATGGCAGTGATGCCTGCTTCACAGGGTGGATGGGATGAGTGAATAAGAGAAGGTCAAGGGCCTCACCAGGAGCCTGGCCCACGGAACTCACTGGTGGCTACTCTATGAGGACCATCCCTGCCCGCCTATTCTATGGGCATGGACATAATTAATGTTATTTATCGTAGGATCAGCACAGGATGGAGAACGAACTCCATGTATTTTTAAGCAAAATGAGTTCAATACAGGGACCGAGGGGTTTATAAAACCACTGAAAAGAATGAGAGACGTCTAAAGCAGCCCAGAACCAACCTAGCAGGGGGCCTGCTAACTCAAAGGCACACCAGATCCACAGCCCTGTGTCCAATCTGGACGTGAGAGCAGCACTCAGGATGAGACATGAGATCAAGAAGGGGCCATGACCCCCACTGCTTCTTGACGACCAGTTAAGAAAGGACAGGAAGTCAATGCAGGAAACCCACGGTCTGGCTGGTCATTAATACAGTCAGGATCCAAAAGAAGCCCAGCTCGCTCTTCTAGAAATCTCCTGGGAGAACTCCTTAAGTGGAACCTAACTTATAGGCAGAATTTTAGCTGCAAGGGAGCCTGGGAAATGTAGTTTCAAAGGAGACAACCATGCGCCAAGCCAAACCTCTGATTATAAAAGAAGGAACACAACTTTGGAATTCAGTACAAAAACGGGAGGACAAGACATGTGAGAGCAGAGAAAAATATCACTGAAGACCCAGCGCAAAGAAAGAGGAATCAGCAAGAACAACTGCGTAACTGCAACAAAGAAGGGTAAGAAGGACTCTATAAAGAAAGCTAGAAACTAGATATCTGACATTGCCTAGAAGCTAAAATAGAGACCACTTCTGACTTTCCACATTTCCCCCCTTTAGAACAGTGAAAACTTAGATCCTTTCTTGAATGTTCCTCTTGCCCTGAAATCCCCAAATCCTATTTCAAGTCTCACTAACTTCTCCCTCTTAAATAAAACCTCATTGACTGAATCTGAAGAAAAACAGAGATCCCTCCTCAAAAACCTGCTCCACATGGAGCTAGTTCCAACAAAGCTGTATATGTTATCTACTTAGGTTCAATTAATGCACAAAGGAGGGATTAATAGTTACCTGTCACTAGGTTTTATGAATTTCTCTTTTAAAAGCATATTTATTGTTATTGTTAGTAGTAGAAGTAATAGTAGTAGTATTCAAGATGTACTCCTTAAATCAAGAAGGCATTTACTTATTGAGCGGCAGGAGAGAAAGCAGACAACAGGTGATAATTACACGTTTATAAGGAAACATATTTAATATCTCAAAGTGCAGCCTCTGATGGCTGCAGTCAATTTCTCTGCTCATGCCCAGGGTGCAGGGAAGGGTTCTAGTTCTTTACTGTAAAAACAGGGTGACAGAAGCTAGCAAAATAGACAGTATTGTTTTGTTTTGTTTTTGCACTCATGTCCCTAGGCAGAAGCATGAATTTCTCACATTTGCTTTCTCAAGGCCTTTATTGTCTGAGCTTCCTGTTAAAAAATCAAGCTAGTGATGGCAGATCCATGCTATCCCATCAGTATACTGAAAGCTGTGTATTACAGTACCAGGCAGAGAAGTGAGGGCCAGACAACAAGCATAATAGGAAAATATTAACCCCCAAAGAAATCGATAGTAAGCGGCAGGCCATCACCACCACAGAGCCCGGGCTACGTCTACAAAACAAAGACACCAGTATCATTGACAAAGCTTCACAAGCAAGAAAACCAAAGAGGCTGAGGGCACACAGAGATGATAGAAAGAGGCTGACGAAAGCCAGCTTTGTCCCTTCCAGCTCAGCCAGGGCACTTACCAGGTCTAATTTAAATCAAGTCTGCCATCACTAGACACAAGCCTAGCTTGGAAACTGAAAGAACAGTTTTGAGCGAAACTGTGAACAAAGAAAGCTGGATCCATCAAACAGATAAATATGTTCAGAGTTTTTGATCTATTTTTTGTGCATGCCCTGCGTGCGTTATCAATCGTAACATCTATTGATAACTCTCTTCTTTGCCGGAGCAGAAGGGGCAAGAAGAGAATGTCTTTCGGAAGCACAGGAGATGAACTTTAGTGTTGGTCCTTAAGGGCTCTGGCTACACTCTCTTGACCCTTCAACACATCTAAGAGGTAGCAGTCAAGAGAAAGATCAGCAAGCAGATAAACAAACAAGGTTAATGAGGAGTGCTTCTTCTGCTGGGCCTTGAACATGTACCAGCAGAGAAATTATGCTGGAATATTTTCAAATCATTAGAGAGTGCATTTTGAAAGATGTAGATATAGAGCACAAATACATAACCTCCACTCACATTAAGCCTTGTGCTAGAGAAGGCAAGCCATCACTTGCAGAGAGATTGATCTCAAAGTCTCCATCAAGGTATTTACTCCAAGAAAGGAAAAATCCACCTTACCCCTATCCTCCCGTGTGGAACAGATGTCAAACCTTTTAAGAGACAGAGGACACATCTTAATCACATAGAGAAGGTGGAATAGTATTTATAAATATACAAACTTAACCGAAGTCATGAAGTAGGAAACTCTAAGATAATTCAAGTAAAACAAAATACCTTTGCCTTAAGATCTATATGAACAAAAATATAAAACTTTACTAGAGGGCATAAAAGAAGACCATTGAAATAAATGGAGCGATATGCCATGTTGCTAGGTAGGAAGACTCAATGTTGTAACAAAAAATGCCAATTCTTTCTAAATTAATCTATAAATTCACTGCAATCTCAAGCAAAATCCCAAGAGCTCCTTTCATAGAACTGACTAGCTGATTCTCTAGATGTCTAAGAGAAAATGTACCAGAGGAATACAAAATATTTTTAATTAATTAATTAAATGTGTGACTGCGTGCTCAGTGATATCCAACTATTTGCAACCCCATGGACTGTTACAAATGGAGTCTGCCAGGCTCCTCTATCCATGGAATTTTTCAGGCAAGAATACTGGAGTAGGTTGCCATTTCCTCTTCCAGTGGATCTTCTCAACCCAAGGATCAATCTTGCATCTCCTGCATTGGCAGGCAGATTCTTTACCACTGGGCCACCTGGGTAGCCCTAATTAATTAAAATAAGCAATGCAGGAGACGCCGATTAGATTCCTGGGTCAGGAAGATCCCCTGGAGAAGGGACAGGCTACCCACTCCAGTATTCTTGGGCTTCCCTGGTGGCTCAAATGGTAAAGAAGCCACCTGCAATGTGGGAGATCTAGGTTCGATCCCTGGATTGGGAAGAGCCCCTGGAGGAGGGCATGGTTACCCACTCCAGTATTCTTGCCTGGAGAATCCCCATGGACAGAGGAGCCTGGTGGGCTACAGTCCATGGGGTCACAAAGAGCCAGACATGATTGAGTGACTAAGCACGCACACATGCGAATTAAAACTGTGCATGATTAGCACAGGAAAGTCAACTAGAACAATGAATTAGAATAATGTAAGGAATATCTGCTGAATATGTGTATATGGGGTTTTATTTTAAATTAATCAGGAAAAGAGAGTAAAGGGTATAAATACAATTTATTACCCATCTAGAAAATATAGGATCAATCCCTACTTCATAACATATAAGTTCCAAATAAATTTTAAAAACCAACTAGATATTATCAGAAAAGCACAGAAGACACAAAATTTGGAAGAAAAAAATAGATTGACAATATAACTATGTAAATCATCAAAAAATACTGTAAAATAAAAAGGACAAGGAAGGGACCAGAAGAAAATATCTGGAACATGTAACAGAAGAAGGGATAATATCTACAATGTATGAATATATCCTACAAATCAGTAAGAAAAAAGGGAGAGAGCACTATAATCAAATGGGCTTCCAAGTTGGCTCAGTGGTAAAGATCCAGCTGCCAATGCAGGAGATACAGGAGACATGGATTCAATCACTGGGTGGGAAAGATCCCCTGAAGGAGAAAATGGCAACCCACTCAAGTATGCTCACCTGGAAAATCCCATGGACAGAGGAGCTTGGCGGGCTGTAGTCCCTGGGGTTGCAAAGAGTCAGACGTGACTTAGAGATTGGGCACACACATGCATGCAGTATAGTCAAATGGACAAAAAGCCTGAAAGTCAACCACTGCAAACACCAGGGAAAGAATCTCCCTTGGCTCCTCTCTTACTGCCCCCGTCACATACAACTCATCACCACGTTCTCTTCCTCCAGCCCCAGTACCGCTACTCTAGTTCACACTCCCAGCAACTCTCCCCCTTCTACCATGACAGCCTCTCATTTAACCCCCTGAATCTAATTTGCTCCTTCCAGTCAGTCTCCACACTGAAGCTGGGCTGAGCTTGATGAAACATGTGCCACCTTCATGCCTGAATCCCAGCATCCATTACTTCAGGGCTGAGAACCAAGTCCCCCACGGCATCTACAATGTGCCACAAAGTCTGGCTTATTACTCACCACTTATTTTCTCCATGTACATGCTCCTTCCTATCACAAAGGCTTTAATCAGGCTACTCAGCTGCCCTGGATCCCTCCTTCCCCCTTATCCCCATCTTATTTGAAATCTAAACTCAGTATCATCACTTCCTCAGTGAAACCTTTTCTGACATCGTAGATTAAGCCCTCATCCCCTAATACATGGTCTTATATATATACCTCTTCTTTATGGGACTTGTCACATTTGTAATATTATATTCAGTTACATGATCCTTTAATTAATGGCTCTCTCCTGCAGTAGGCTATAAGCTCCATGAAGGGTGGGACTACATCTGTTTTCATTCATCATGGTATCCCACAGCCTAGAACATAATAGGTGTTCGGCAAATAATGTTGACTAAATCGATTTTCACACACAAAAAATGTATTTACATAGGTTGGTATCTGTGATTTATGTTTGTGTCATATGTAAAGTGCTGGAACAACACTGTAAATCAACTATACTTCAGTTTTTTTTTAAAGGGCTGGAAAAGTAAGCATTAAGTTTTAGCACATTTTTCCACTGGCAATTTTTAGGGATTTTTTTAAACCTCATTTGAACTGTTAATAATATCTACTGGGCTTCCTTAGTGGCTCAGATGGTAAAGAATCTGCCAGCAATGCAAGAGACCTGGGTTCTATCCCTGGGTCAGGAAGATCCTCTTAAGAAGGGAATGGCAACCCACTCCAGTATTCTTGCCTGGAGAATTCCATGGATAGAGGAGCCTGGTGGGCTACAGTCCATGTGGTCACAAAGAGACATGACTGAGTGACTCACACATATACACATACTGCAATTAGAGGCTAAGAAAATAAAGTTATTGCCATTTGGAAAAGACATACTTAAAGGTAAAAATTAAAGCTCTATCACCATATAGCAACTGGGAAACTTTAATATACACTAAACTTGCGATAATGATGACTCTGTATTCCTTTATTTTTTATTTTATGTTAGATGGCCAAAGAGTCACTTTTCCAGCAACTCAAATACCTACACCTGCAGAGTTTTCAGGCCACTTCACCATTTACTAATGTAGCTTCATTTCCAGGTCACTTTAGTTTTTGCCCACATTTGTTGTTGTTGTTGTTTTGCTATTGTTATTATTAGCCTTTTTTAATTCAGTGAATCCATTTTAATTACTTACTGCAAATACCACCCACTTACCTGGCAAAAGAGACTCCTCATTCTGTTTGAAAAAGCGGCCTAATTAGCAATACTGCCAACAAGAAACAAGAAGGAAGAGGCTGGAACAGGCGTTGGGAAGAATAAGAGAAAGGAGTTTGAACAGTCAAAGGAAGGGGCTCTCGAAAGGCAAAGACGGCCCTGATTCCTGAGTGACTGGCAGGTCTCTGGAAGATGATACATCTCAAATAATTGCCAGGTGGAACCAGGAATGTTAATTGACTTCCATGAGTACAGCCTCTTTTCACCTTTGCATAGTTACTCAGGGTAATTGCAAGGCAGCTGTGGGCTACCCTCTTCTGAGTCCATCTCTATAGGATCCCAGCAAGGGAATGGGGTTGTGACAGATGAGAGTTAATGAAATGAGAAATTTCAGATTAAAAGTTTTAGACTTTGTCTTCAGCCTTTGTAGGATTTCATTCCCCTTGAAACACTGAGCACTGTCAGGCACTGGACCACTTTTGACAAAATTAAACCCATGGACCAGTTTTAAACCTTGGAGAACCCTTAGAAATCCAAACATTTGCTCTGATTTTTAGAGCTATTATGAAATTATTACAAATTTCACCCTAAAAATTAATAAGTGACACTCCATGAGCATAATTACATTGTTCATCTTTCTATAATCCATAATTCCTCCGCGTGTAATAACATGTGAGCAGGCCTTCTTGTAACCCAGCTGCTTCACATAATTGCTTGCTGTCCTACTGAGAAAAACTTTTAACAAATGACACATTAAGCAAAAGAGTGCAACTCTGTTCTCATAGCTACAAAATCAGAAATGGTTTTCCCCCAGAATTGAATTCAATGATTCTCTCTCCCTTTTTATAACAGCATTGGGTGGGCTGAGGAGGAGAGAAGATTCAAGTATTTCACTTAGAACCCCCACAGTTCTTTATCATACTACCAGGACTTTGCCACTAATTGAAGAAATATATAACATGTGTCTTTCCTTCAGCGGCTCTTATTTCCTTAATAGACTTTTTTTCAGCAACTTTAAGAAATGTTTCCCTTTGAAATACAGCATTGCATAATGGGCCCCATCTGGAATGGTAACTTTGCACACAAACTAAGAAACTGGAAGATGAAAAACTCTTTTTTTTTGTCTTTGTCTAGGGTGAATAATTGCAATTAGCTACTGCAATCTCTATATGTTACTATGATAGAAAATGAGCAAGATTTCCCAATGACTAAGCACTTGAAATCTTGAAAGGGCTGATATCCAATGAGATAATCTAGTAAATTTTATTTATTCAAACTGGAAGCATTTGGCTTTCTGTTTAGTTCTATTTTACCTTCTTTTTTTTTTTTTTTTTTTTGATAGCTTGGCTTTTCAAAAACACCCATTTGGAATAACATCTGAACTTTCTAAACTCCTTCTTCAAATTTGCATGAATTACTTACTTAAACACAAGCATTTTTCCTTAAGTCAACATAACATGCAGAATTTCAAGGGAAAAAGTGACCTCTGAAATTTTGTATCCTAGTGCTGGGATAAATGAAGAGCTGAATAAATAAGGGGAAGGATTCAAGACTTATGGGAGGAAAATATTATATTAAAACAGCACTGCTGAATCTCTTCATTTAGGAACAATTTCCTAGGTCTGCACTCAAAGAAGCATGAGAAATACACGTATAACTTAAAACACTGAATACTCCTGTAATGCATGAAAGCTAGGGCTCAACAATGGAAGGCTATGTATCAAAACCAAAGATGAGGGTTGCAAGGAAGCTGTAGATATGTAATGAGGTGACCATTATCTTAAAACCAAATTGAAAAGGGATTCCTAGTCCTGTGTGGGAAAGGGCCCCAAATTTCTAATTATGTCAGTGGGATAAAATACTAGTTGCATTAAGTGAAATCCTACATCCCAGCTTTGGCAGATAATTCAAAGTTAGGATCACACTGGTTGCCACTTCAACACAATTTGTGTTTGCTTTGCCTTTCTCTGCCATCAGTGGCACGTTCAGTGGGACCAACTCTGGAGGGTTGTTTCAGGCTTAAGAAGCCAGTTCAACCCTTTCCTTTAGTTCTATGTTATAACATGATTCCAAATCAACCGTTTTTAAATCCATTTTTGGCAGACTTTTGTCCCCCAAGAAATTAAGGCAAGGTATGTTCCTTGGCAAATGAAAAAGAGAGAAGAGGGTTAGTTCTAATTAAAAACAGAAGATGAAATTGACTCAAAAGCATCAAGTTATGAATTCTCCCTGTCATTCTATCTGAAGTCCTTTGCAAACCTAAGCATCATCTATGACAGCCAGAATAAGAAGTCTTCTCACTCTTCCTGAGCCTTTCTATCAAACAGTCTTGGGACTGCTGACTGCTGTAATGTAAACCCTATTACAATGCCCTAATGTAGAAACAGCAAATGTCTTCCAAGATAAAACAGTGAGTGGGAAGCTCAAGAAGCAGTAAAAGGAAACTATCAGTATTTTCAGACCTCGGAGGACTACGTATCTTTTGAAGATAATGACATTTTGGACACAAAAATCACTACAATAGAAATCTCTGATATTCAATCTGCCTCTGTCAACATATGTTTAGAGCCAATGCCTGCTGCTTATTTTATTAAATCACTATAAATCTGGGATTAGACTCGCCATACTGTTACACTGCAATGGTTTTTTCTAAAGCATAATGTTCCCCATACGTGTTTACTTTCATTCTTTATTCTAGCCTTCTAACTTATTCTCCTCTTTAAGACAACTATCCATGACAATAAGAATTGCCTGATGGTATAATTTTGTAATCCAGGAATATAGGGGATCATGAAAAAGTTTTACAATTAACGTCAGGAGATGAGATCAAAGACTCAACCGTAACACTCCGCAACTGAACAAACAACCATCACCACAGAAATAAGGTAATAAGTACCTTGGCAAAATGGAAGACTTCACATGTAAAAAATTCCTTCGTTTGTGTGCAGTTGGGATCCTCCCAAGATGTTGTCCAGCTGCCTGAATCCACAGGCCAAAATAATACCTTTCCCCAAACAAGTGGTGGATCCCAAGGGGTTCCTTTGAAGCCATAGATACCATCCCTTGAGAGTGACCTGCCAAGTCATTCAAACTCAAGTTCCCACTTAACAGAGGTGACCCCCAGTAAAAGTAATGCTCCAGAGTATGCTTTCAGGATAGGTAAAACCAGAATCTCTGTAATTAACATTTGTAAATGTTTTCTTGGAGAAAAAAAGAATTAGATAAATACATTCGAAATTTTCATAACAAAAAATGGAACTGGTCTGATTTCAGCCCACCCACTCACCACATAAACAACTGACAAACAGGGCACTATTAGTAAGCTCCTCATAGGCTTGATTAAAGGCACTCTGCACTTTCCCTAAAACCTCATGTTATGACACACTTTCTGGCAAACCCTGAATCCTGTCATTACCCTCCTTAGTTCAACAACACTCAGAAACCTTGGTCCGCAGGATGTTGTCATGTTTCACAAAGGGCCACACTGTGTCTCCAATTCCTACTCTCTCCGTGGCTCATTTTATATGCTCTGCGTGTGCATTTTGATTTCCAGAACATGACTCATGCCACTTAAGTTTCTCTGCGAACCTACAAATGCAGACAAGGAGTAATGGGTTGGCTGATTAGATGTGAAAGAAGATGTCCTTCATCCCCCGGACAATATGACTTTTTAAAGAAAGCGCTAAGTGACTTCCTGGCTGACCTAGATCAATGAGATGTGACATTTGAGAAAGGACAGGAATCGTGGGTGTTCTCCTTACATTATTTTTAGACAGATGATCATTTTTTTTTTCAAACAGAAATAAAGCTTTTTTTTTTTTCTCCCACTTTTCTCTCAATAGAATAGCAGAGCAACATAGGATGTCAGAGCTCAGCTAGACCTTCAAGACAATTGGGTCCAACCTAAAGCTTTCATAAGTGACCTATTTAAAGTTATAGTCAAAACATATTGGACACATCTTTAAAAAAAAGAACATACAGGACATGATTTTGTTATCAGTGTTCAGCCCTGCTGGGGTCAAGGACTTAGGTATTATGTAAATATTTTACACTTTTGGAAGGAGATGAAGATAATTTATTCTCTGGATTCACTTAGGAAGATGTTTTCATTGTTTGAAAGAGTGCCATGTGGAAGAGGGGAGCCCCAACCACCATCAGGGCTGGGAGGCGGGGTGTCCTGCTTGAGATGAGGAAAGGAAATTCGTCATTTGACTCCCCTAAGGGCTTAGGGGGAGAAGGAATGGCAACCCACTCCAGTAATTTGCCTGGAGAATCCCATAGACAGAGAAGCCCGGCAGGCTACAGTCCATAGGGTTGGACACGATTTAGCGACTAAACCACCACCAGCAAGAGGTTAGGGATGTGGAGTGTCCAGAGGTAAATGGAAGTGAGAGGGGGGAGGAAAAAGAGGGCTTCGAAAACAGGCTCTCAATCTCCCCTGAAAAGAGGTGGTCACTTCAGACAGTGCCTCCTGAGCTGATTCACACTGTCTTCACCGTGGCCATGTGAACTTAGTCCCCCTGCACACCCACTGCACCCTCACCCAAGCCAGCAAAATCTACTGGTATATCTGGGATGCATAATGATTGGTGAGATCAGCGAGGAGCTGAGTTTCTCAGTGCTGCCCAGATTAAGCAGCAAACAGACTTCCTGTAAGATATGGAAACCCAAGGACAGAGGAACCAGAGGAAACCTGGGGAGCCTGCAGAAATCTTGCAGACTTAGGATGCCTGGGGCCACCCCTGCTGCAAAGCTGGAGATGGAGGGAAACAGATCCGAATCTAGACGAGGAGCGAAATTCCAGCTACTTCCGGGTTATACTTTTTCCCTCTCTCAACATTTACCCAGCATGTATGTGTTTCTTACATGCATGTTTTTTATACATGTAGGTGTGAGTCTCTACATGTCTGAGAGAAAAAATTTGGGGTAGTGTATGACCCCAAATATGAGCTCACTGCTCTATTTCATTTTCTTCCCCCTGGCTAGGAGAGTAGCCAATTTTAGACAAATCTGCTAAAACTTGGGTGAAAATCCTGGGGCCTGCAGAGAGAACTTGGCTTGTCGTCCACAGCCCTGACTGTCCTGGACCAGAATGCTCTGATGTCATAAGGCTCTTTGTTCTTTTATTGTTTTGACTTGTGTTTTTATGCTTTTCAAGGGACTTCCATATCTATGAGGCCATCTCGTACTGATGACATTCCTGGGAGGTAGAAGCACAGGTATTATTGTAACTCAGTCACTCTCCTGCCATTGGTCATGGTTCTTGACAGAAGCCACCATGTCCCACAGCAGGGAAAGCAACCCCATCATTTTCTGGTCCTCTTGGAAAAGTCCACCAAGGCTGAGAATGTGGCCAGGCTTTGCAAGTGGCTAAAGGAGTCCTGAGAAAAGAGCAGCCTGCCCAGATGGGCGCACCCCAACAGCTCTGTCTGGCAGGGGTGGGTGAGCTAGGGATGAGAGCTGCCTCCGGTAGGGTTACTTTCTCCTTCTATTAGGATCCACAGAGTGCAAAGCCTTAGGGGGACAAGCATGAGTCTTGCCTGTCTTTACTACACCTGGCACACAACAATGTAATGGGACTGGAACGAGAAAGGGGGACTCCTCTTCTCTGTTTGGAGCTCTTTCTTTGATGAAGCAGCAAGAAAGCAAAAATCTCCAAATTTCAGGGAAAGACACATACATCCTTTTTTCCTATCCTAGCTGGTGATGGTCAAGTTTATGTATGCCAAATGGCTGGACTATTTCATGGCCAGATGAGTCATATTATCTTTTTCAATAAGTTTTATGTTTACAGCATGAGGTTTTAAAACAATATAGAGAGTTATCAGTCTAGCACCTGGTACATAGTACAAGTTTATTAAATGCCATCTATTGTTGTAATTACACGCAGAAGATCTGCAACAGAGAATATAAATTGGTACATTTGTTGAAATGGCTAGATTTGCCACACAGTACATAAGTGCCTAGGCCTGTATAGATAAGGCTAACAGCTTTAAATATGCAAGACAAAGGTCCTGCCTGTCCAGAAACAGGGTAAGCCAAGCATGAACGGAAAGACCAACATGAACAAAATTACCATCAAGCTTTCTCTACCAATCAGCCACTGCAAGTGTTCTTGTAAGCAGAAGAGCATCTTTACCTGGCACTCAGAGGTGCACTAGTTCATTAGAATGAGGGAAGCAGTGTTACTAGATCCAATATGCCTGTTGACATTTATTCAGTAATCTCCCTTATCACACACAATTTCAAAGGCAAGAGCCTAAAATGATTTTTAAATATATCCAATTCACAGCCAAGTGAAAATATTTCTGTACCAAGAATAATCTTACATTAAACTTTTTTTTTCAGCAGCCGAAATTTAACCAGTGGGAATTCTTTTTTTTTTTTTTAGATGCTATTCTATTCAACTTTTAAAAATGAAGAATCTGATTCTAAAGTGAAACCTGTATTTAATCAAAGATGGGACACAGTGTCCTTGGCTTAATTATTCTTTGGAAATTGAACACCTTTACAGGCTTAACAGGTTGTAAGAGAAACAAATTGCAGCTACTGTATTTCCGGTATAAAGGCCTGGACACACTGATTCTGTCTGCCCTGATAAAACCCTAGGGAACTCACGCTGCACTGCTATTGCTCCTACGCTGAAGTGGCACATGGTGTAATAGTCAGTGATAATGACTACATGCCCACACACATAAGAAGAATTAAAAGCATGGATAAAGTGATAACACTTCACAATTGCATGACACTTTGCTTCATAACCCCCTGCAATATCTATCCCTCCGTTTTACTCTTAATCAGCCCTGGGAGGGACCAGTAAGTAGAATTTGGGTGAGAGAGACTGTGATCATGACCACCAGCTTATAGGTGGTAAAGCAAAGACTTGAATCCTCCCTTTCCAAAGTACTTCATTTTCCTAGTGAATGTTGAGACCCAGTGGGCAGGAGGTGCAACAGTTGTCCTTAAGGAAACTGCCTCCTAAAAAAAAGAGAAGGACAATGGATGGATGAATGATAGTCAAACTCAGCTGGAGCCCTGACCATGTATTTAAGATATCAGAGTGACCTGGGACAAGCGCCTGAAACATCCAGCACCTCCAGTTTTCCACTCTCAAGAGGGCATGTGAATCCTGGTTCTATCTTGTGAAGTTTTAAGCGAAGAAGGAGCCAATGAATAGGAAGCTATTTTAAAAGACATTACCTCTTTTCAAGAGACATTAACTCTTGCTCCTTGGAAGAAAAGCTATGACAAACATAGACAGCATATTAAAAAGCAGAGACATTACTTTGCCAACCAAGGTCCGTCTAGTCAAAGCTATGGTTTTTCCAGTGGTCATGTGTGGATGTGAGAGTTGGAGCATAAAGAAGGCTAAGTGCTGAAGAATTGATGCTTTTGAACTGTTGTGTTGGAGAAGACTCTTGAGAGTCTCTTGGACCACAAGGAGATCAAAGCAGTCAATTCTAAAGGAAATCAATGCTGAATATCCATTGGAAGGACTGATGCTGAAGTGAAAGCTCCAATACTTTGGCCACCTGATGCAAAGAGCCAACTCATTGGAAAAGACCCTGATGCTGGAAAAGGTCGAAGGCAGTAGGAGAAGGGGATTACAGAGGATGAAAAGGTTGGATGGTATCACCAACTCAATGGACATGAGTTTGAGCAAACTCTGGGAGATGGTGAGGACAGGAAAGTCTGGCACCACAAAGAGTAAGATATGATTGAGTGAGTGAACAACAACTCTTTTCAAAATGTGGGTAACAGAGATAACTTTTTTAAGAAGGTATATTGCAAGTTAACAGAAACACTCGGATTGAATGAATGCGCTAGAATCTCTGAGGTCCAAAATAATTAAAACTACAAGGACATACTCCCTTAAAAAAATCTATGAGATCCAGTCTGCTGCTGGCCATTGAGAAGACTCCAGGAATCAAAAGTGAGGTGGACAGCTGCTTTCTGGTCTGCCTGACTTCCATTTCCCTTCAGATCATAAAAGACACAGATTTACTTTGGGATATGTCTCCACCAGATACAGACAAGAGAGGAGCTTCACTGAGGGACTCACTTTCCTAGGGCCAAGTCATACTCCATGGGAATTAGAGCTGTGAGCCAAGGAACATGGCACCCATGATCACTTGGAGCTCATTCACGCCAGGGCAGGAAGTGAATGAAGTGGCTTGGAAGTGGCTTCACACCTCCTATATTCCTGGAGTTCCTGGCTGCTCGGCCTGCCCTGCCTGGTTCTTCAGCCTTCCCTTTAACTCTGGAAATACTTTCAGATCCTTGCACCTCTCGTTATTATTGGTCTTTCCTGAGTTGGCTCAAGTTTCCTGAGTTGGCTTACGTTGGTCTCAGCTACTTGCAAACAAAACACCTTAACTGTGAAAGCAGCAACACAGATCTCTGCAGCCAGAAGAAGGTGAACAGAGGAGACGAAATCAATAAAATCAAACCATTTGATCACCTATTAGTCTATTGCACTAGGAAAGGAAGAGAAGACTAAACAGGTAAATGAGTCAATAACGATACAGCCATCATACTTACCAATCCCCCTTTATCCTCTTTTGGCAAGTCAATAAAAGTTGAAAAGTTCAAGCCAAAAATAAAAACACTGGTATGGTTACAATAAAAATTAGTTTTAAAAGCAAATTATGTCATATGCATATTCTACCAAGTTTTTTTTATGCCACCCTGTAAATAGTACTGCTTAGCACTGGTTTATAGAAAATACTGTAGTAACTCTGTTAATAAAGTTCTCAACTTCGTACAGAAAGTTACTCTCTTCAAGGCCTAGTTCTTGCTAAAGTGTATTTTATGGTACTGCATCACCACGAAATCAAATCACAAGAAAGAACTGCATTCCAAAGTCTTCATAAATGTTCTGATGAGTATCTAGAGATATTTCTACAAAAGACTGTTTAATATTAGGAATATCAAATGTGAAAGGGAAATTCTAATAAATAAATAAAATAAACAATCAATAAAATCACCCAGTCTAATTTAGTATCACTTTTTCTTCACATCTAAACACTGACTTGGTTCCAATATTCCCTGTTTCAAGAAATCTTCTGTTCTGATAACTACTGCTATTTGACAAACCATTCTAAGACTTAAAGGTGTAAAAAATCCATTGTATGATGCTCAGAGATTCTACAGGTCAGGAACTCAGAGGTGTATAGCAGGGACGGCTTGATTCTACCCCTTAATCTCCAGAACCTGAGCTGGAAAGACTTAATGGCTGGGGGGTGCTGAGTAGCTGAGGGGTACTCAGCAGCTGGGGGCTAGAATCCTGTAGAGGTGACTTCTGTCACGTGTCCACTGCTGATGCTGACCACAGTCAACAAGAGCACCTACAAGCTGCCTCCCCATGTGGCCTGGACTTCCTCACAGCATGATGACCTCAGGGGTAACTGAAGGCTCAGGACTTTTTACATGATGTCCTAGCACACAGGGCGGAGCCGAATCTCCTCTTTTGGCCCGGTCTCAGAAGTTCTATGGCATCATCTCTTCTGTGCACTGTATTGGTTATGAATGAGTCACAGCCCATTTAAGGAGAAGACATCCATGCCTACTGTAAATGGGAAGAGTATCGATGTCTCAACTCAGAAGAGTATGTGGGATGGGAGATACTGTGTGGCCACCCTTGGAAGATACAATCTGCCACGTCTTCAGAGATCCCTCATTTCCAGCTAGGAACAAGGTATCCTTCTCTCAATTCCCGTAATGTTCCATTTTCAATTTGATGCTCACCAATTTCCATCTTATAATTGTCATAGACATGTTTCATCTTCACCTCTCCTCTATGAGCATCTAGGGTCTTCTTTGCTTTTTTGTGTCTTAATGGTGCCTAACAGAGCTTCTGGCACTTAGTATACACACAAAATTTATTGAAGAAATGTACATAACTAGTCTCAGGTATGATTATTTTATACTCAGGAGATATATGTGCTTTTGGAAGGAAGGAAAGAAGAGGGGGGACGTAGGGAGGGAGGGAGGGAAGGGAGGAAGATGTAGGCAAATTGGTAGACATAATTGTTTGAAGTGGCTCTCTCATTCTCAGAACATTTAAATTGTTGCATTTTTTAAGTTTCCAAAGGAGAAACAATCCAGTCCTCCACCTTTTATGTACATCAGCTGTGCAGATGAAGATCCCCTGGAGAAAACACACGATCATGCAGACAGGCTTCCTTTAAAATCCATGACCTTGAACCTCAATGCTGCCAGCAACTGTGCAGTGCTTCCCTCGTTCATTCACGTCTCTGCTTTCCCATACATCTGATTCACACCTTCTCCCCTCTCCTCAACATCAACATCTTCTCCTACAGCCTCATTTTCAGTTGATGACCTTCTTACTGCTCTGAAACAACAGAGCAATTCAGAGAGAGTCCCCAACCACCCCTCACCCTCTCATGTTCCTGGTACCAGCCTCTGCACATAGGCCCTCTGCCCACAGGCCCTCTGCCTTCCATGCATGGACCATCCATGCCCCATTCTAAAGCCAGTCCCTCTGCTCTAACACTGGACTCTGTTTCCTCCCACCCCAGTGCTCCCTGAAGTCCATCCCTCTGCCCAGTATATAGACAACTCCATCAGCACATTAAGATGCTGTTATTTCCCCCATCTTAAAAAAGTGCTTCTCTTGACCACACTTCTTCCATCAACCCAATAGCTTTCTTCCCTTCCTAAAAAAAATCACTTCAAAGAATTGTTTATACTCACCGTTTCATCTGTATCTCCATATTCTCTCTTAAATTAATCCTAATGAAGTGTTCATCCTCCCTACCCCCTGAAAACTACTGTTGTCAAGGTTACCATGGACCATCTCGGTACTAAAGCCAATTTCTCATTCTCAGTCCCCATAGTGCTTGACCCACCAGCAACATTTGATGTGGGTGACCTTCTCTTCTCCTTCATTTACTTTCTTTACTTGTTTTCCAAAACACTACATTTCCTCCTGCCCCACCCCAACCCAGGACCTCCTTGAAACTCCTGTATCTCCTCTCTTGGTTCCTTCTCCTCTTCTTTTCCTATTAATGTTGGGTGCCCAAGCTCAGACCTTGAATTATTCTCTATCTACCCATATTGCTTTGTTAAGCTTTTAGCTCATAGCTTTAAGTATCACGTGTATGTGGGGAATTACTTCCACAATATCCTTCCACTAGAACCCTGCCAAACTCCAGACTCAACATCTCTACCTGAGACATCTAAAGGGCACCTGTACTCAACATGTCCAGCTTTGAGATCCAAGATCACCTCCCACTCCATTGCTCCTGCAGTCTTTCCCATCTTGGATGATGGCAGCTCCAATTCTCAAGTTGCTTATATCAAAAACACCAAAACCATTCTTGGCTTCTTTTTCTCTTATATTCCATGTCCATTACATCAGGAAGTCATGTATCCAGACTATGAGCACTTCTCTTCACTATTCAAAGCTACCATCATCCCTCAACTTGGTGATTAAAATTATTTCCTAATTGGTCTCCTGCTCTATCTCCCACCCACCAACTGCCTGTTCTCAACGTTGCCAACAAAACGATTAGTTAAAATGTAAGCCATAGCATGTTTCTCCTCTGGTTAAAGCTTTGTAATCCCTTGCCCCACTTCGAACAGAGGGAAAGCTAGAGTCTGAACAATGACAGACAAGTTACTACATGGTTTGACTCCTGGTTCCTTCTGTGACTTCACCTTTTATTGTTCTTCTACTCCCTCACTGGTCTTCCACTTCACATTAAACATTCTGGGACGCTCCTACGTTAAGGCCTTTGCCTTGGCTTGTCCCTCTTTGTGGGCTGCTCTTCCTTCAAATATCTCCATGGCTTAGTCCTTTATTGCCTGCAAGTCTTTACAATCAGTGAGTCCACTTAAGAGCATTCTATTATACCTGCAGTGACCTGCTGCCAGTATTCCCCAACCTTCCTACTTTGCTCTTTCCCATATCACTTATCATCATCTAACAGACCACATAATTGACGCATTTATCATTTATAATACTTACTGCTGATTCTCTACCCCTCCTTCAATGCTCATAAGCTCAGGGACTTTTGTCTATTTTGCTCATGGATGTGCCTTCCCAAGCCCTCAGAACATTGTTTGGCACTTAGTATGTGCTCAACGAGTAATTTTTGCGCAAACAAATAATCTGAAGACAAAATCTACACAGAAATGGAGTAGAAAGGAACTTATATGGTATGATTTTTAGGGACATGATGGAGCTTCTCTTGTCCCAAAGTAGTTTTCCCACCACAATACCAAGGCACCAATGTCCTCTACTCTCTGTCCTACAAGTCCTACATCAGATTCAGTAATTATTAGTCCAGAATAGTGAACCAAATAGCTAAAACACATGCTTACTATGAAATGCTGGAGAAAACTTGGATTGAGGTTGGCAAAGAGGTGAGGAAGACAGGAGACAGGGTGATGAAGTCAAAGGCCACTGAGCCTGGGAAAAGATACACAATCTTCTTGCCTCATCTGACAAATTGAAGGAGTGCACTATGACCACTACGTTTCATTCATGCCGTGGAATAAACAATCAGTGGACAGGAAATCAGACTGGGAGACTCACATTCTAGCTTTCTCGCTTAGAAGACTGGGAAGACTATCTAACTTCCCCTCAACCCTGAATAATCAGCAGCATGAAGGCCCTCAGAACCTGAAAGATAATATTCAGGGTATATCCTTGGAAAAGATGTTGAAGAATTTGGGAGGCACATGGACAAACATGACTGCCTCCATCATGAAGCCCATGTCTGTAGTGTGAATATGGCTGTGACAAACACAGTCTCCACCTTCTTTAGAATGTCCCAGTGTTCCGCAGAGGGGACATAGTGTGGAAAAGAGGAAAGATGCTATTACCTAGCCATTCATTTATTATTGATCACTTTGATGAACACCTAGAAGTAAATGTGTCCCAACAGACATTCGTTTTAGACCAGGGGCAGATGACTGGGGCATAAAACTTGAAGGCAAAGGAGACACAGGCCACTACTGTAAAATCCAGCCAGGCCAACATCCTGGGGTCCTCTTGAGGTTCACAGGTATCTGGACCCATGTTCATATCACCACGTACAGCCAAAGCAAGTTAGTTCAGCCAGATTTTCACTCAGACCCAATTTACTTTCTCACCTAAACAAGGTCTCAGGTAGTCACTAATACAGCTTGCTTATACTGTTTTTGTTCAGTCACTAACTCGTATCTAACTCTTAGTGACTGCAGCACACCAGGCTCCTCTGTCCTCCACTATCTCCTGGAGTTGGCTCAAATTTGTGTCCATTGTGTCAGTGATGTCCATCTAACCATCTCATCCTCTGCTGCCCCCTTCTCCTCCTGCCTTCAACCTTTCCCAACATCAGTCTTTTCCAATGAATTGGCTCTTCGAATCAGGGGGCCAAAGTATTGCCCCCTGAAAGTATTGAAGCTGAAAGTATTGTTCAGCTTCAACAACATTCCTTTTAATGAATATTCAAGGTTGATTTCCTTTAGAAATGACTGGTTTGATCTCCTTGCTGTCCAAGGGACTCTCAAGAGTCTTCTCCCGTAACACAATTCGAGAGCATCAATTCTTTGACACTCAGACTTCTTTATGGTCCAATTCTTACATCCATACATGACTACTGGAAAAACCATAGCTTTGACTACATGGACCTTTTCAGTAAAGTGATGTCTCTGCTTTTTAATATGCTGTCTAGGTTTATCATAGCTTTCCTTCCAAGGAGCAAGTATCTTTTAATTTCATGGCTGCAGTCACTATCTGCAATAATTTTGGAGCCCAAGAAAATAAAATCTGCCACTGCTTCCACAGATGAGCCACCCGCCCAGGTCAGAAGGCATCCAATATGCTACTGGGGAAGAGCGGAGGGCATTTATTAATACCTCCAGTAAGAATAAGGAAGCTGGGCCAAAGCAGGAACAATTTTCTTGACACTCAGCTGTGGATATGTCTGGTGGTGAAAGTAAATTCTGATGTTGTAAAAAACAATATTGCCTAGGAACATGGAATGTTAGGCCCCTGAATCAAGGTAAACTGGATGTGGTCAAGCAGTAGATGGCAAGAGTGAACATCAACATCTTAGGAATCAGTGAACTAAAATGGACTGGCAAATTTAATTCAGATGACCATTATATCTATTACTGTAGGCAAGAATCCCTTAGAAGAAATGGAGTAGCCACCATAGTTAACAAACAAGTCTGAAATGCAGTACTTGGGTGCAATCTCAAAAATGACAGAGTCATCTTGGTTCATTTCCAAGGCAAACCGTTCTATATTACAGTAATTCAAGTCTATACCCCAACCACTGATGCTGAAAAAGCTGAAGTTCACCAGTTCTATGAAGACCTACAACACCTTCTAGAACTAACACCAAAAAAAGATGTCCTTTTCATCACAGAGGATTGGAATGTAAAAGTAGGAAGTCAAAAGATACCCAGAATAACAGGCAAATTTGGCCTTGGAGTACAAAATGAAGCAGGGCAAAGGCTAACAAAGATTTGTCAAGAGAACATGCTGGTCATTGCAAACACCCTTTTCCAAAAATGCAAGAGACAACTCTACACATGGACATCACCAGATGGTCAATACTGAAATTAGATTGAGTATGTTCTTTTCAGCCAAAAATGGAGAAGCTCTATATAGTCAGTAAAAATAAGACCTGGAGCTGACTGTGGCTCAGACCATGAGTTTCTTATTGCAAAATTCAGGCCTAAATTGAAGAAGTAGGGAAAGCCACTAGGCCATTCAAGTATGACCTAAATCAAATCCCTTATGATTAGACAGTGAAGGTGATGAATAGATTCAAAGGATTAGATCTGATGTGAAGAACTATGGAGGGAGGTTCATAATATTGTACAGGAGGCAGTGACCAAAACCATCCCAAAGAAAAAGAAAAGCAAGAAGGCAAAGCTGGTTTATACTCTCCCCAAATTCTTCATGGGCTGCATCACTTTCAGAGTAGCAACAGACAAATGGTACCGACACACACAGTCTCCCTCTCACTACCCCATTCTTCCTCCTCCGTCCCCGGCCTCCCTCCTTCCCTTTCCAAAAATTGGTTTGGAAACCATCACAGCATTATTTGCAGAATCAAGAAATTAGAGTGCTACTAACTGAAAAGAAGCCAGATCACACCAAGTGCCTACTGTGTGACTGCATGTACATCAAGTTCAAAACCCAGCAATACTCGTGGATGATGTGAGAGGTCAAAACTGTAGTTTACTAGGTAGGGGCTGTGACTGGGAGCTCTGAGATACTAGTAATGGCTTCTCTCTCCATTTGGGTGCTGGTATACTGTAACGTACTTTTCCGTATGTTTATTCTGTGGTAGTGGTTTAGTCGCTAAGTCATGTCCAACTCTTGCGACCCATTGACTGCAGCCCGCCAGGCTCCTCTGTCCATGGGATTCTCCAGGCAAGAATACTGGAGTGGGTTGCCATTTCCTTCTCCAGGGGATCTTCCTGACCCAGGGATGGAACCCAGGTCTCCTGCATTGCAGGCAGATCCTTTACCAACTAAGCTACAATTTGACTACAGAATAAATGCTTATTCTACTCATTAAAAAACAAACTGTGAGGTGTTTCTGTGGGAACAAACTCCATTTCATCAGTAAGACCCAGCTCAAATCACACTAAAATGGATATTGTGTTCATTCCATTCCAAAACTGAGCATAGAAAAAAAAGTCACAGGAGTAAATGAAAAAAAAAATTATTATACCATCACATATTTAAACAACAGCATGAATGCCTATAATATTCCTGTATCAAATTACTCAAATATATCAAACAGCAAATCTCAAATGTTCATATTAATATGGTAGCTATTGCCTAAAATACTAGATATATGCAACACATGAGTTTAATTAGCATTTGAAATTTTTGACAAAGCCAAAGCATGGTCTGAGAGCAAAGGAGAAATTGAATTCTAATAGATTTTCTGAGATATATTGCTCAGAAAAATCCCACATTCTAACATTTCAACAAAAATTGTAATACAGGACCCACCTTCTCAGCCCAGATTCTGAACCAGTGAGTATAGGAGACTGCTTCTGCTGCAGTAGAAAAGACCACCTGCTCAGGGTAGCTGACAAACCCCACAAGAAAGGAGCAGGCAAGGAGAAACTCACCAAACAGGCATTTTCATATCCTCCTCCTCCCCACCCCCAGAGTGGGAAGAAATGAGTGCAGGTTGAGATACCAAAAATAGTCCAACTCCATCCTCATGGAAGGAAACAGCGGGTCTAAACATCTTCACTTATGGATAACAAGATGTAATTAATAAATGTGAAAGCAACCAGGGGCTTCCCTGGTGGCTCAGCAGTAAAGAACCTGCCTGCCAATGCAAGACATATAAGAGATGCAAGTTCAATCCCTGGGTGAGGAAGATCCCCTGGAGGAGGAAAGGGCAACCCACTCCAGTATTCTTGCCTGAGAAATCCCATGGACAGAGGAGCCTGACAGGCTACAGTTCATGGGGTCACAAAAGAGTCAGACACAATTTAGCAACTATACAACAATAACAACAACAAAAGTTCCTTTAAATGAGGTGTGTGCTAAGTCACTTTTGTCATGCCTGACTCTTCACAACCCGATGGACTGTAGCCCCCCAGGCTCCTCTGTCCATGGGATTCACCAAGCAAGAATAATGGAGTGAGTTGCCATGCCCTTCTCCAGGGGATCCTTCCAACCCAAGGATCGAACCCGTGTCTCTCACATCCCCTGCACTGGCAGGCAGGCTCTTTACCACTAGCTAAATGTGGTGGTTATTGCTAAAAGCACACTTTATAAGCCAAAGAAAACTGTGTTAGCCCATGTCACAGGCCCAGCTTCACACAGAAGTGACTGAACCCCAATGCTGCTTCTTCCTATGATTTTCCATGTGTCCCATGTTATAGTGGGCTTGTCAGGTGGCTCTAGTGGTAAAGAACCCACCTGCTAATGCTGGAGACACAAGAGACCTGGGTTCAATCCCTGGGTCGGGAAGTTACCCTGGAGAAGGGAGTGGCAACCCACTCCAGTATTCTTGCCTGGAGAATCCCATGGACAGAGGAGCCTGGGGGGCTACAGTCCATGGGGTCACAAAGAGTTGAACACAACTGAGTGACTTAGCAGGCATGCATGTTATATCAGACTTTACATCTAAGAACTAGTTAAGGCACATGACTACCCCAAAACATAAGTGTGATTATGCTCACTGTACATGGGAAGTAACTGACTTGAGTTTGAAAAGTTAAGGATTGTGTCCATGGGTACTAAGCAGTGGGTCCTCTCCTGTCTGTGGGACACACCAGCCACTCTGCCTGGCTGCAGTCTCAGCACCACTATTTTAGGAAAATGATGCAGAGGCACAAAGGAGCAAGGCGCTCCATGTGCAGGGGGGTGGAGGGCATGTTCATGGGGTGGTTAAACCAGGTGTCTCCACAGGGCCTGCAGGAGCAGCAGCTCAGGAGAAAACTGATGATTCTTTCAAGGACTGTTTCCCTGCCACGAGACTGGCACTGGCACCAAGGAAGGATCAGGCTGCCGCTGCCTGCCTGAGGGCCTCCGTTCCAAACTGCTGGGTGCAGGGCCAGCCTGGCCTCAACACACTTAGATAAATTCCTACACTGCTTCAAGGGACCAACCTGTGTGTCGGTCACTCAGTCGTGTGTTTGACTCTTTGCAACCCTATGGACTTTAGCCTGCCAAGCTCCTCCATCCATGGGATTCTCCAGGCAAGAATACTGGAGTAGGTTGCCATTTCCTTCTCCAGGGATCTTCCCAACCCAGAGATCAGACCCGGGTCTCCCACATTGCAGGCAGACTCTTTACGGTTTGAGCCACCAGAGAAGCCTAGATAAACTCCTACACTGCTTCAAGGGACCAACCTAGAATACAGTACATGTACCCCGGTGGGGCCCAGAGAGGCCAACTTGTCTACTGGGAAAGAGATCAGGTTATGAGAGGGCAATGGCTGAAAGTCAGGGATGGGAACAAAGGAAAGACCATGTGACATTATGGTTACAAGTCAGCCTCGGATGGACTCGGCCCTGCTCCCTCAGCTATAGCTGTACCCACACAGGTGAGATGCTGGAACTCTGCACTCCTCGGGTTGGCCATATGCCAAATGAGAAAAACAGAATTACCTCAGAGGTTTATTGTAAAGTGTGAATAAGCATATGTATGCAAAGTATTTAAAACACCTGCTACATACAAAATGCTACATAAGTTTTAGATGTTTATTAATAGGGATCATCAATAATAGGTAATATAATATAAAAGTTAAGGCAGATTTGGAAGCCTAGAAGTACACATACTTTGGTTGTTTTGATTTGTTTTTCTAATTTATCAAGGGAGAAAGTAAACAGGGATGCTCAGAAGTAGTATTACTTGAGTAATATGAAATTGCTGATATTCAGCCAATTTTTTGTGCCTATGCAATAGCAATTTCATGTAGCTTGAGTTATGATTAATAGGAGAACTAAAAAGTTTGCTTTTCTGGTCATTGAAGTGTCCGGACCTGCCTTGAACATAAGGCTAAGAACTACATGGGGATCTGTGGACCCTAGGCTCATACTCCTTACCCTCAGGGTAAGTGTGCACAGTGTGCATACACACTCACTGGGCAAAAATACATGCAATTGGCCACAGCTGCCTTGGGAGACACTTTCCTCTCATCTGAGCTTGCTGGTGGGCAGTGGAGACTGAGGATGCTCAAAGGCATTAACAGTGGTATCCAGGCTATCTGATGGGCTTTTCTCAAAGTAGTTATGTTTATACAATTTTTAAGCTCAAGGGAATGCCAGAAGACCTCCTTCTATCACAGATTCTAGTCCATCGCTGAGAGTGTGATGGCTAAAAAATAAATGCTCAGCCTGTTTCAATGTGAACAGTTATTTTTAAAATATCCATCCATAAAGGTATAAAGTAAATATGAAGTCTTTCTCTCCAATCTTCAATAACTGAGCATCCCAAAATAGTCTTAAGATTTTCTTAGGTATTTAACCAGAAAAAAGTGTTGTTTTTACCAATATTTATGTTGATGCTTTTGAGAATTTTCACAAATGGGACCTTACCATGCATGCCGCTCTTGTGCTTTATTTCAAGATGGACCTGGACATCATCCCACTGTGGACACAGGGAACCATCCTGGAGGATGGGAGGAGTGACCCTGAAGAGTCAGACAGACCCACATGTCTGTTTGGGAAACAGGTGTCTGTTGGGGAAACAGTTGGTCGTGTTATGAGAACAGTGACAGTCCAGTCATAAAATTAGCCAGAAGCTTCAAAGGCCAGAAGAAAAGACATCCATCTACCTGTGGAAAATCTAATTGCACAGATGCACCCCTAATAATTTTTAAACAAAAAAATCCCTATTCATGACCTTTTTTGATCCTCCCAGTCCTTAGTTATTAAAAAAAATGGTGCTGTAGTACTATCTTTGGCTCAGGGATGCACTATTTTTTAAAAACCACCTGTTTCTTTGCAGGACATTCCAGTTATTAGAAAATGAACCCTAAATTGATTAAATATCCAACACTCTTTGAGTTCAAAGAATTGGTCATAATTTGTAATTTTAGACTCAGCATGACAAAGAAACACGCAAAAAAATGTGCTCTCAAGCTGTAAGACACTGCCAGTTAAGTATTTCTACATGTATCATGGGTAGACTTAACAGATTCAACAGACACAATACAGGTAACCCAATCAAACTTACTTTCAGATAAGCAATGAGTCCTTTTTTTGGTATAAATTTGTCTCATGCAATATCTGGGCATAATTATATTTTAAAAGTATTCATTATTCACCTTGAATTCAAACTTAACTGGTGCCCTGTATTTATGTGGTAACCGTACCTCAAAGTTTCTTCCTGCAGCTACAATTGTCCAATTCCTGTGGCCATAGGATTTTATTCCAAGACCCTCTAGCACTGGAACATCATTAAACCATAATGGAGAATTCTAGAGAGGCCCAGAGCTGGCCCCCCTGCCATTACCCCACTCAGGACTGTGTCAGACATTTGCATCCATCTCATAAAGATTGTGCCTCAATCACAGACCCGTGAGGAAATGAGCAGTATTTGGATCCTCTCATATCACAGAGAGAGAGAGAGAGAGGACCAGAGTAAAGAAGAATGAACATCTCTACTGTCAAAAGAATGTGTCATCGGAAAACAGTTAAACCAGCAGGGCTGCTTTGTGACCTCACTTCCTCGGGCCACGATTCTCTCCAATATAAAAAGAAGCCATTAGGCTGGAATTCTTCAGGCTACAGGCTCCAGTAACACAAAATATAATACCATTCTCACTTGGTTTAATGCGAACGCTAGACTTTTATTATTCAACCCACAATTGAAGTTTCTTTTATATGTACATATTTTTCATAACTTTGTCAAATTGTTGGTTTATCTTTGAAGCTTTTAGAGTAGCCAAAGTGGGCAGGTTTTTGTTGCCATTCAATTAATTATTCATCAATTCAACCGCGTGAGCTGGGGCGCGGGCAATGTATCCATTTATTTTGACACTTTAACTACCAGTTTGGATTAGCCATGTTGCTCATCAACTGAGTTCAACCAGTTGATAAAGAGAGTAAACAGAAACAGTTCACAGGATGTAGATTTGGCTCCAATGTTAACCCATGAAAAGCAGTGATTAAGAGAGGGGAGAATGTGGAGTAAAAGGGAAGCAGAAACGGTAAAGGAAAACGGGAAGAAATGGCTGAGATAGGCTGGATAGGGAGGAAACCAACTGCTCGCCAGACTCCTAACCCAGGTTGTTTCTATTAGGCAATTATTTTAATAACCCAGATAAAACAGAATCATAGTACATTTATCATTCTGCAACTTTTCACACCACTATACTTCCTGAAGGTTTTTTTCATGTTAGCACTTACAGAGCCACCTCACTGTGTTCACTACTGCATCCAGTGTCAATTTAAAAATATACCACAATTTATTTAGACCCCTACTAAGCCACTTACCTTTACAGCTATTATGAACAATGCTGCTGTAAATATCCTTGTTCATTCTTTCTCGTGCGTATTCAAGAGGCTTTCTTCAGTGTAACTTCTGAAAAGTAGAATTTCCAGGTCAAGGAAAAGGACCAACTTTAATTTAAATAGACACTGCCAATTTGGAAAATGTCTGGAAGGTAATAATTTGTCTTCTGGGAGGGGACTGGGACTGGTGTCATAGCTAAAAGGAATTTTCACCTTATCTGGAATGCTTTAATTATTTTTAAACAAAGAGAATGAGTTCACTTATTAATTATACAATGAAAAAAATAAATTTTAAAAAGAGATTTTAGATACAGAACACATCAACATCTTAAATAACCTTGAGAATCAAAGAGATTCAATCAACCTGCTCATCCTGTCAGGGTCCCACGAGGGGCAGTGTGTGTGGGGTGGGAGGGGAAGAGCTGTCCTGCTGAAAGGAGGCCAAGCTTGCTAGATACCCTTACACACACAAACACAGAAATAAACACGCAGTCAGAAAGGAACCCTTGATCAGGCCAAACACTTGGCTGCTGCATCTAAATCTGGTACAAGTTACACTCCTTGGGGTCGGGTATGTTTCTGAGGGAGCCACCAATGAGTATGTCCCCACTCACGCTCCAAATATGAATAATTTAAATACAGAATTAATGGAGAAGCCAAAATGTCTTAATCAAGTTGATTTTTTGTAGCTTTGAGGATGCAGATTCTATATGCGGGCAGGGGGCCTTACTGAGAGTGAACCTCAGAACGAGGCAGACTTGCCCACCAGTTGGGGGATGTCTGGAGCTTGGAGCGGGCCTGCCCCATGTCACTGCGCCAGTCAATGAGGGTCCCAGCAGCGTTCAGAGGGCACATGCAAATCTGGATAATTCAAAGAGAATCCATCAGAAGGGTGAGCAGGGAAAAGTACTCTGAGCTGAGGAAGAGCACTGTCCAAAGTCAGTGCCCCAGGAAAAGGGCTCTGAAAGAGATTTAGCAAACCGTAAGTTTAGTGGGGCTTATACTCAAGAGCTATGCCTGTTGGGGAGGGTAGGAAGTGGAGCTGGGCCAGGGAGGTGCTGAATCGCTAAGAAGTGTCATCTAAAGCCTCATCTGACCCAGAGACTGAGATGAGCCTTCTCAAATGTTCTGCTCGATTGATGCAAGGAAGCTGGGCTTTTACCCTCATCACACACTGGATGCCGGCTGCCTCTGGGAGTGGAGTGTGACCTGCAAACAGCATGACCTGTGGCTCTCTTTGCTGTTGTTCTTGTTTAGTCATGTCTGGCTCTTTTGAGACTCCATGACTGTAGCCTGCCAGGCTCCTCTGTCCATAGGATTTCCCAGGCAAGAATACTGGAGTGGGTTGCCATTTCCTTCTCCAGGGGATCTTCCTGACTCAGGGATCGAACCTACATCTTTCGCATTGGCAGGTGAATTCTTTACCACTGAGCCATGAAAGAAGCCCTTCTGTTGCTCTCTTTAGTGTAAGGCAATTCCCAGAGAGGTTTCATCTCAGAGGCACAAGTCACTCCCATTCTCAGAAGCTGGGAGAATGAGCTCCTCTTAAAGGGGATCTGGCAGAGTCCCCAGTATACTCACTAGGGTTCAGTCCTGAGCCACCTGGATCCACTTTCTTTAATAGTAAAATCTGGGAACAGCTTCTCCAGGATTCTGGCTGGCCCGATTTTTCTGGGTCAACCTGCCAGAGGAAGGTTAGTGACATGAATTCCAGCTCCTGTTGCTGCAGCTGCTTTCCAGGTAACAGATACACACCGTCCCTCCACTCTGCTCCTCATTTTAGATTTCTCTCCCCCTCGGCTAGCACCTCTGTTGGTCTAACCTGGTGGGGTCATCCTGGCCCTCATCAGCAAGATGATCTGAGCCCCTGGTCACTATGCCCTTCTCAGGCTGTGGTTACTCCTTCGTCCATTTATTGTTAAAGCAGGCAAGGGGGTTCCAAGAGACACCCCAGTATGTTACAGCAGCCCTAACTCCTCCTGATCATTAGGGTCAAGTACTCCTACTGGGATGGAAACTAGTCCCCTTGCTTGATAGACTTTGGCACAAGGGTCAGTCAGTAGATAGAACTTAAGAGCTTAATGGGACACCCAACTGGATTTCCTGATAGAAATGTTCGCCCTCTGGAAATCAAACCCCCAAAGCCTAGAAATGCAGTAACAGGAAGCACAAATTCCCTAACTGGGTCACTGAGAGTGATATAAACAGAGCCACACCCACTTCTACGCCTAGGTTCCAGATTCACGCTTGCTACTGGGACACTGCCCCCATAATAGTTGTTGATGTAGGGTATATACTGTGTCCTAGAGGATGGTGCCAATCCCCACAGTTTAACATCTCTAAGCTGGATCTTCGTTAAGAAGCTATTTACACAGACAACAATTTCTGGATGATACAGCATGTAATGAGGTCAGCAGATTCCAAGGTCATGTGCCCACAGCCACACCTCCTGGTCTATAACCAGGCTCTTCAGTTCACCAAAACCCTGTGGCAGGGGATCAAGCACTCTCTAAGCCCTCTGTCACACTGGCAGATGCTTTCAGGCAATTTCGTATCTGCTGTGCATGCTGATTCAGTCAAGACCGACAGCTGCTCCTTCCAAGATCGGAGGGGTCTGATGTATTGACTTGCCACCAAGTGGCTGGTGGGCCTCTACAGGGGACGGTGTCAAATCAGCAGCTCAGTTCTCATCTCTGCTCCTAGAAAACTGGGCTTTCAGCAGTGGCAAACCAGCCTTGATGAGAGGAAGCTCATGCTATTGAGTCAATGCACAGCTTTCATTCCTAACACCGTGGCATGAAGTGCATTTTGCCAGTACTGAGTATCCATCCAAGGATTGAATTCAACTGGCTAAGTCACTTCATCAACTTGGTTGTTTAGTGCCTCTTCCATGGTTAATACACACTTTCTGTTGAGAATTAATATCTGATACGAAGTCTGTCACACACCATGCTCCAGCCCATGGATGCTTCCACAGGCTTCTTCTCCAGATCTCCTGGTCCTTAATCCTCCAACCTTCCTCTTTCCAGGCCTTGATCAATCAGATATTTGTTGTTACTTTGGGCTACTTCTCTTTCCATGCGTGAGTGCATGCTCAGCTGTGTCCCACTCTTTGCAACCCATGGACTGTAGCCCACCGGGCTCCTCTATCCATGGGATTTCCCTGGCAAGAGTACTGGAGTGGGTTGCCATTTCCTACTCTAGGGGATCTTCCCAACCCAGGGATTGAACTTGCATCTCTTATATGTCTTGCATCGGCAGGCAGATTCTTTATCACTGAGCCACCTGGGAAGCCCTCTCCTTCCATAAATACTGGCTGATCAGATACATTTCAAATCTCTGTTGGGAGGATTTCCCTTCACTCTTTCAGGGCCATCCCTGAATGGAACTGTAAAAGAGCAGCCCACTTTCAGTTTACACTCACATAAAGAGCCAATCCATCTATGAACCAGTGTTACCTTTTACCTGCAACATCAGATGGTCACAGGGGTCTCGTTGGAGGAGGTCACAGAGAGGGTCTGACCTCTGGTTGACCAGAGAGCTGGACTTAGGCAATGGAGGCTCCCCACCCTCTGCCCCTCCTTGGAATGTACATGCTGCCCATAATTTCCACAGCTGGAGCCATTTTCACAGACACAGCCTTGAGAGATCAATGTGTTGTTGAGACCCTCTGGATAGTATACGTGGCTGAACTCAGTTAGCTGCTGCTGCTAAGTTGCTTCAGTCGTGTCCAACTCTGTGCGACCCCATAGACAGCAGCCCACCAGGCTCCGCCATCCCTGGGATTCTCCAGGCAAGAATACTGGAGTTGGTTACCATTTCCTTCTCTAATGCATGGAAGTGAAAAGCCAAAGTGAAGTCGCTCAGTCGTACCTGACTCTTAGCGACCCCATGGACTGCAGCCTACCAGGCTCCTCCGTCCATGGGATTTTCCAGGCAAGAGTACTGGAGTGGGGAGCCATTGCCTTCTCTAGAACTCAGTTAAGGCCTCCATATAAACTTGAGGATTCTGCCTGTCTGGTTTGGAGATCTACTGGTCTTGACAAACCTTCTATGTAAATTCCCTTGCTTGTGAAAACGGCCACCTACCAATCTGAAGTAGAATGCCTTTCTTCTATCTTTCCTTGCCCTGCCTCTGAGGGTGCTAGTTGTTGGTAATAGACCTCCTTGTGCCCTGAAGTCATAGGTGTGAACTGAGGGAGAGGCATCAGTTGAAGGATGGGAGGGAAAACATAGCAGGCTACCTGCTCGTGTGGCTTCTGTGCCCCTGCCCCCGCTTTTGCCCTTTCCCAGATGTAGCCCTTCCACTTGGCCATAAATAACAGTTGGGAGTGTAAGATCACACGATACAGTGGGTCTAACAGAGATGTAAGGACCTCATGGATGTAGACCAGCCTCCTGGAGCTCAGAGCAGAGTGGACAAGGTTAGAGAGTGGATTTACAGGCAAACAGAAGGCATCGGGCATCCCCAAACCATGCCCTCCCCAGGGGCAGAGACTTGGGGGCCCAGCGGAACTTGTTCTCAGTGGGTAACTCATTTCAAGTTATTCTTCCCAAAATGACCAATCAGCAAAGCATCTGATTTGCTGGAGTAGACTCCCTGGAGCAGACTGAGTAAAGAGGCAGACAGAGGTCAGAAATGTGCTTAGGAGAAACCTATCCAGTGGAAACCCAGAGTAGGACTAGAATGTCTGCTTTGATAGGTCTGGATTTCAGGCCCAGTAGAACTAAGTGCAGGCTACAAGGGGGAGGTCCCATTAACAACTAGAATGTTCCATCTCCACCATTAGCCAACAACACTTTCTTTCAGTGAAGTTGAAAACATGCTATAAGCCTGTGCTGTCCAGAAAAAACTGCTGCTAGCCACATGTGGTTACTGATCACTGACATGTGGCTAGTGTGATAGAGGAACTAAATGGTTTGATTTTATCATAATCTAAATGTAAATGGCCACACATGGCTAGGAGCTATAAGAAAACAGAGGCGGCCTTGACACTAGCAATAAAGACCTTTAGCAGCTCAATCACACAGGGTCCTATGGAATTAATGAAGCCACTGGACGCTTTACCTAAATCCCTTGAACTTGATGTAGCAGAGCTTTTTTGGTCTGGGGTATGGAATAAACTTTGAAGTCTTTCAGGCCCCAGCCATACTAACCAGCTGTGTGATTGCAGGCAGGCTGCTTTATCCTTTGAGACTCAATTTCCTCCCCTATGAAAAGAGAATCATACGTTATAAGGCTGTTGTGGGTAGGAAATGAGAGGACATCTGTAAGGTATCTGGTTCTCAGGGGTCATTTCACTAATATGTCTTCTGATAGCAGCCACCAGCCTCAACTCTCTCCTATGCCTCCTGTTTCTCTTTAGCAAGACCCCAGTACATCAGCTCTGTTCTTGGGTCAGAGCCTGCCATCCCACTGTGGAATGGTGAAATATGCAAGTTCTCCACTGCGGACACTCGCATTTACTGATCTCAGAGAACCAGGTCACAGGTGACCCAAGAGTATAAAATGGAGGGCAATGCAGTTACTTTGGTGGGGGGTTGGGGGGTGGTATTCTATTATCTCACAAACATGGTATTTCCTTCCAACACCATCCCAATGACTTGCACAACAAAATTGCCTAATAGAAATCAGCAGCCTCACTGCATCAGTGGAAGTGAGATTCTCACCTATTTTTGCTGCCAGCTCTTCAGAGTAAAAGTCTAAGATGAGAGGATGAAATTCCAAGTTGAGGGCCCTTGTCTGGGAATTACGTAATTCCCGCAGGGCCAGCAGCCAGAAGCCAGTTTTGGCAACTGACCAGGGCTTACTAGAAGCCTGTCCCGCCCGCCTCTGTTTGTGTGGCTGTTTGGCGCATTGCTTTTATTTTGGTTTGGGATGTTGTGAGTGACATTTGGAGCCTGACTGTTCTCAGGTCTGCCTTTTCGCCTGTTGTTGGGGGAGGAGAGAGAAGCTCTTCCTTTGTTTGTGGAGCTCAGTTGATGATCTTGTTTTCTCTGTGGCAAGAGGGGCCTCGAAGTTCAGGAGTTCAAATTTTAATCTAGCTCTGCTCTGGGTCCTGCTGACGAATTTACGTTTTAATTTTTCATCCGCAGCTCGGCACCAGACATCACATAAATAAATGAATGCATAAACAACATTCATGAAGCCGGGCTGGGGATCTGAGGCTGAGAGGTCTTGCTGCGTTTCAGGGACAAGTTTGAACATCAGAGCCTCCTTGTCCTGTTATTAATAACTATGCACAACTCTGTAACGAAGGAACAAAGTAGGTCAGTCCCAGCTGTACCAAAACAGAACAGTGGAGGAATTATCAAAGAAATTAAAAAGCCTGCCATGGCCATCGAAAAGCACACTTTTATAGGCTTTCCTCTGATGATAATCCTGTGAGTCAAACTCATGGCAATGGATTGACTTTTCACCCTTTTCAAAACAGCAGCAATTCATCAGCATTCAAGGTTTGTGTGGAAAAGGGCAGTGAGCGTTTGTGAAAATTAAAAGCATAGAAATCTAAAGAAACTTCCACCTCAGTCTAATGTTATTCTTTTCTCACTTTCTGCTCTTTCTCGGGGTTCTGTCTTCCTGCATGAAATAATAAAATAATTTCACTTTCCTCTCAACTCCAAAAAGTCATTTTGTACTTGTCTAGGGGAATAAAAAACACCCATATTTGGATAGAATAAGCCAACATTTCTTCAGATTACCCACATTTAAGTAGTTCTGGCAGTTTGCAAATCTTTGGAAAGATAAAGAAAAAGGGTTTTGTAATCTGCCATCTTAAAATAAGCTAAAGTCAAATCCCTGGAGATAAAGAAAAAGTGGGATTAATTAAAGTCCCAGTGTCTTAAAAGACAAACGGAATGAGTGAAGACCTAGAGCAAGCAAAAGAAAAGAAGAAATCACATCCTAACCAGATTATGGGTTTTCTGCTTCAGAGGTTTTCCTCCAAGAAAAGTCCCACATTAAAAAACATATTCTCACAGAAGTTGTCTTAGCTGACCGATGCAGAGGATCCAAGCCCGTCTTCTGGGCTCAGAGGAAGCAAGCACTGTCCTCTCTGGTTCTAAAAATGCAGATGAAGCAGGGGGCCATGTACCGGACATGCTGCACCTGAACAATACCTGTAAATTCCCTTCTCACCCATCTCCTTTTCCACCTCCATTCAGAGGGCCACCTGGGGGAGGAAACCCGCCTCTAAATAGATACCCAGAAAAAGCAAATAAGAGTGCTTCTACAAAAACATCTCTGCTAAGGACATGGGAACCAGTACCCTGTTATACATTTGCCCAACAGGCAGGATGGTCTGAGTTTCTTTTGCCCAAAGAGAAGGTGCCTGCACTGTTCCCTTCCTCTACCTCCCCATCCCCACCCAGGCATCTGATAGCTCTACGCAATCAGGCGGCTTATGCAGCACGTAACACTAGTGTCATTATTCATAACACCTCTGCAAGATTCTTCTGCCTCCCAATGTCACGTCAGAGGGGGGAAAAAAATCCTCAAAGAGGAAAGGAGAGAACTAGGGCAGGTGATTAGGAGCCATGCCTGCTGAGCAGCAGAATAGCCCTTCTCACCTGTGTTGCTGTCCTTGGGGACTAGCATACATACATATATAAATGTACATATATATATATAGAGAGAGAGAGACACACACACACACACAGCCCCTCCCCTGAATTAACTGTCAGAAGTGAGGGGCGTGTCCTTTGAGAGCACTGGCTCTGCCCCTGGGCAGCTTCCTGTCTCTAGAGGCCAGCACGGATGGTACAGTCCTGGGCCAAGTCAGAAGTGGATCCTGTTTCAGCTTCTTCCAGATGCACAGTCTTGAGCAAACTACATAACCTCTTTGAGCCTTCTTTCTTCATGTGTGGCTAATAATACCTAGTTCACAGAGCTAATGTGATGTGCATTAGAGTGATAAAAATAACAGGGTTGGTAAGAATGACCATACCTCCATATTCCCAGCAGTCCTGCTCAGGAGAGTGAAGACAAGTCTCCCTACCTCCACCCTGAAGCATTTAGGAGTCTTCAGGCCCTGGGTTCATGTCACTTTCTGAAAATGAAAGTCACTCAGTTGTGTCCAACTCTTTGCGACCTCATGGACTACACAGTCCATGGAATTCTCCAGGCCAGAATACTGGAGAGGGTAGCTATTCCTTTCTCCAGGGGATCTGCCCAACCCAGGGATCAAACCCAGGTCTTCTGCATTGCAGGCAGATTCTTTACCAGCTGAGCCATCAGGGAAGCCTGAGGGTTCATGAGGCCCAGAGTTCTTGTCACTTTCTCCTTTGGTGTATATTATCTGTTCCCTGGTGGCTCAGATGTTAAAGCGTCTGCCTACAATGTGGAAGACCAGGGTTCAATCCCTGGGTCAGGATGATTTCTTGGAGAAGGAAACGGCAACCCACTCCAGTATTCTTGCCTGGAAAATTCCATGGATGGAGAAGCCTGGTAGGCAACACACAGTCCATGGGGTTGCAAAGAGTTGAACACAACAGAGCAACTTCACTTTCACAGCACATGAACACACTGAATTCAACTCCTGCCACTCCTATGACAGCTAACTTGTCCATGCTAAGTGGTGAATGGAGAATAATCAAAGAAAGAGAATAAAAGAAAACATGCAAGATGTGTTTCAGGATAGGTCTCTCTCTTTTATCTTGAGTTGGAGACTGGAAGATACCTGGGTGGTAGTCAGAGACTAGGTGGTCCTGGAGAATCGCCAGGGACCCACCCATTCAGTGCCTGGTAGATATTTAAAGCAAGCAAAATTTTTTACATTTTTGAAAAGGGTGTTGACTTTCGAATCAGATTCAGTGTAGTTCAAAAACATTCTCTCCCTTGACCTGTGTTGTCCTTGGGGGGAGGTGAAGGTTGCCTTTAGTGCCTTTAGCTGGAGATTCACAGAAGTAGGGGGTTTTGTTTCCTTAACTCTAGGCATTATAGGTGTTTGCGCGCAGGCATGGATGAGCCAAGGCAGCTGCACTGGACTCACTTAACCTGCACATTCCCCCAATGAATGCTTAACTCTAGCCAACTAGCATCTCATAAAACGAAGCCAAACAGTTTTTTGCTGACAGGTTGGGGAAAAAAAAAAAAAGAGGAGGGGTATTGGTTTTAAAATATGTTTCCTTGACTATTAAGAGTTCTTCCCTTTGCTTTTATCTCAGGTGAAATGGCTGTGCTCTTATTATAAAACTGCAGGAGAGTGAGAAACAAAAGGAAATAAACTTCTGGTAAAATAAGTATTGCAGCGGCTTCCCCCACCACGCCCCCATATCTGTGATAGAAGAAATGAAATACCTTTTACAATTTCCTCAAATTATAACTCTGAGGAGGTTCACTTGACCCACTGAAAACTGTACCCCACTCTGCACACCCCACATTCCAGCTCTGTACAGGTCTACATCAGCTGACAGCATTCCAGTCATCACACTGGGATGGTGTGACTTTGTAGGGATCCCAGTGGCATGATTTTACCCTGCGCTGTCTGACGTTTCTTTAGTGTGTACTGAATGAGAGAACAGTTGACAGAGGAGTTTCCCTCCTTGGTGTGACCTCTGGGGCTTCTTGACTTCCTAACAAGGCTTGCAGAGAGGTCACATCACAAGATTGAAGAAGCTGGGTACCACAGTCCCTGGCAGTTCTCCCCATTTGCAGAAGGATCACACATCCTTACCATTCTGCATGTTTGCCACTGAGTTCTCTGCACCCTTTCCAGGCAGATCCGGCTATTGTCAGTGAACACTGATAAGAATACCAAAGCCCAAACCTGAACTTTCTGCTAAGCGAGAATCCATCTTTGCAGGGTTGGGAGGCCCCAGTCTTGGGAGCCAGATGAGCCTGCCTGATTTAGTGGCACTACCAATCTGATCCTTTAAATTGTTTCCTAGCAGAATGTAACCGGCTCTTTTGAAAGTCAGTCTGACTATAATTTGCTACTAATTGTAGTTTAAAATGAGCTGCTCTGGGCCCAGCTGATAGCCAAGCATAAATTCAAGTGGCTGCTCTCAGGATGTCCTTGGATTAAGGGGAGCTTGAGTATTCTTACAACTTGAGCTTCTGGAAACTGGATCGTTTCCATGTCTACCATATATATCACTCTACTCATCAAATTAAGGTAAGCCCCTAGATAATGGGAAAGCTAAGAATTATTTGGACAGTGTTTGAATTTCATCAAAGAACAGCATCACAGTGGTGAACTGTGCATTTGCTTCTATTATACATGACTTCTGCTGGCCGCCGATCTTCTAAGTTTTTTATTGCTCCTTGAACCACTTACTCCTTAGGGCAATATTTGCAAAGTGTGGTCTATGGAGCATCCTGGCTTCTTGCAAAAATGCAGCTCCCTAAGCCCTCCAGGACTATCCTATGGAATCAGAACAAGTCCCAGGAATCCTCATTTAAAATAAGATCCCTGAAGGGGGTGATGCACACTCAAGTTTGAGAACCACTGCCTTGTACAGAGATCAGGCTGGTTCATCACTGGGAGTTTTCAAGTCAAAAAACTGAGTGCTGATTGGAGTAAAATTGAAACCAAGAGGAGAGTGTGGCGTAGAGGTGCTAGGATGAGCCCCTGTAACTCCCTCCAATCCCACTACCACTCCAACTCTTGTCACACCTCGACCTTGGGCACTGAAGTCCCAGGCTGACCTGGCTGAGTCAAGATCACAGACCACCTGTCAGGGTTCTCCAACATTTGGTTTTGATCTCCTCCTCTCTCTCAAGCACATGCCACTCCAGTCTGGCTGGTGGCCTCTCTTGTCCTCACAGCAGCCATGTTCATGCCAGTCCCCAGGTCTTGGCTCACTGGGTCTCCCCTTGCCACACAGAAGGTCTCACTCTGCCCTGTTATCCCTCCTCACTCCACAGGAACCTTTTCTGTCCATTTCAGAACACTTACATCTCTCCATCCTCTGAAACTTTACTTCCTTTAAAACCAGTCTGGGTTTTTTTTTAATTATCACTTAATTATGATATTTGTATAAGAACTCATCTTGCCAGCTAGATTTTGAAATTCTCTAGGCAACGAAACTATTATTCTTTTCAATATTTTCTGGTTTTTAGCACTGAGCACAAAGTAAGCATAAGTGCAAATCTAATAAATTCTTGTGAAAGTACTGATTGATGGAATAACACCTCCCTGGCTGCCTAGAGGATTATGTGATAATTTTAGCCACCACCACCCCCCTATCATGTCTGGCCCCAGTCATCACCAACTGAATCAGTGGTACGACAGAGGACACTGAGAACTGGCACAAGACACACACACGAAGAGGGGAGCACTCAACCGGGCACTATTTACTAGGCACCAACTCTATGCCAGCCATTGGGCTGGGTACTGAGAACACAGTGATCAGAAAAACATTCCCCTTATGGAGTTCTGGCCCTCAGGGTGGAGATAATTATTCGGGTGATCATAAAAGTCAATATAAGATGACAACATGATACATACTAGAAGACATGCATATGTGGGTTCTGAAAACAAGATGCAAGAGGACCCGACCTTCCCTGTGGGATCAGAAGCCAAGGCACCATTCTGGAACCAGAACTCTGAGCCTCCAGGTTAAAACTGTGCAAACCTCTCCACATTCTCCACCTCCCCTAGAAATTCAAGTAACATGACCTTCCCTTTGGGGGCATCCAAACAATTAAACACATGCCTGAGTCCACGTGGCTGAATTGTCTGTCCAGTGATTCATCTATCAATATTTGGCTAAATTCCTAGAAGTCTCCTTGGACTTTCTGGCAGTAAAATGGGTATAATAGAGTCCTACTAAAAGCACACTGTGAAGATTAAGGAATAATTGTAATGCATTTGAGCTCCTGGAAACATAAAGCAATCATGGCCCCAAGCTAGCAGAGATTTATTCCCAAATTTCTTCATTAATCAACCTCAGAAAAATGTGAAGGAATGAGGCACAAGGGTTCTGTGTGTCTGCGTATGTGTGTGTGCACACACATGTGTTTGCATATGTGTGCATGTGTGTACACCTAATAGATAAAACTCAGCTGCACAGTTCAGCTGCTCTCTTGTGACCTTCTGTGGTTGCAACAAAGGGACATTTTGAGGGTTCCACAAAAGAATTCTCTTAGGGAAATCTGGCCTCCTAATAGATGGCAGAGAGTATTGTTTAATCCTGAATAGCTTTGTCAGCAATAGGCAAATTCAACAAGACAGTTACCCTGAAAACTCAGTGTGTAGAAAAAGCAATAACATATGGAGACAGAGAAGTGTTTTTATTATCTTTCTCTGGAGCTTGCATAACATGTGCTACATGTCGCTCTCTCGAGAGCATGTGGGAAGGTAGAAGGGTGGGGGGGGCCCCCAGGGAGTCAAGCAGGCCACTTAATATAGCCCTATTCAGTCAGGTGGTTGTGTTATGCAAACTCGCACAATGAAGACATTCTTTTCAACCTTTAAAACACGACATTCAAAATAGCATTGTAATAAGACCCAGAAGATTTAAATAGATAATGCCTCTGATTTAATTTAACAAAAAACAAAACACTTTCAATAACTAAATCTATTCTAGGAACACCTTTGATTAAATCTGATTTGCTTCTCATAGCTATTTGAATATTAATCAAACCGTAAAAGATAACTATTTTTACAAATATATGCTTTCCTGGTCCATATGGATGTCTTTCTTTCCAATACTCAAATATTACACATTTACAAGACAATTTAATAAGAAGATGTGCTTACATTTTACTTTCTATGTGTCCAGCAACTTCCAGAATCTTTAGGTATCTTGACTCATTTACTACTTGCAACAGCTCTCTAAGGAAGGTGTGAACTTTACTTCCATTCACAGATGAGGAAATTGAGGCACAGAGAGGTTAAGCAGCTTACCCTACATCACAGAGCTGACAAATAATAAAGTTATCATTTGAATCCAGGCATGTGGATACCAGCATCCATGTTCTTACCCTCTCTGCCATATTCTCTTTCTAAGGCTTATTAGGAAAAGAGATGGCTAGCAGTAACTGCAATTGTCTTGGAATAGGTTAAAATAGAGTGTTTCTTGAGGACTTCCATAGGTTAATTTTTAAAACTCCTGTTTAGTTAGATGGTTAATGATAAGGTAGCCACAAGTTAACAGCAAATTAAATGTCATAAATAAACCACGGATGGCTCATTTGTACCACCTAAGTCAGAATATGCAATGAAAACAAGGAGGAGAAAATGTTTGAGAAAACGGTCTTCAGAGAAAAAAAGCAGTAAGTTAAAATTGACTCCCGGAGGTAAAAAGACTCTACTCTTTGCAATTTACCCAAGTGCTTGGAGGTGACTTAGAATTCCCAGCCTACGCTCAGATCCGAGTTTAAAAGTGCTTCTTTTAGCAGCTCTTGCAGGATAAATTATGACTTCAAAGTAGAAATGTCTCCATCCACAAAATGGGTCGCTGACAAGAGCTCTAGGGTATGAAGAAGGTATAACAAGCAAAGAAATATGGCAACAAGAAAAATGAATTTTCAGCCCGGATTCTGCTTCCACTTATCTCTTTCACACTTTATTACAGTGAGCCTCATTCTCCCTCCCATCACAGTGGGAGGAGCACAGGAAAGGGAGTGGATTCAATTACAGCCCAAGGGTCTGGTCCACACAGAACGATGCTGGGAACAGAAGAGGCATCATGTATGTCTCCCAAGGCCTGGGTGTCTTTTGCAGTGAGAGTTCCTGGCCAGAGGCTGCATCATCATGGTTGACCAAGACTTGAAGACCAAGCCTGGGGCTGGGAGCCTGGGCCAAGTACAACACAGAAATACTCTAAGGGAGCTTCCCATGAAGTCTCTCTGAGACAAGAGATTCCAGGTCAGTTGAGGATCTGCACTGGCCTGCAGCCATTCTTGCTGTGTAACGCTGGCCACCTCTACATCAGGATGGACAGGGACAGCCAGCGTTGACATTTTTCAGTTGTAAACATGGAAATAGCTTTGGAAGTGCCAATGTCTACAGTGTGGGTCTCTGGGCTTTATCTCTTTCCAGCCTGGCGCTGCAGCCCTTTCTGAGCATTGGAGCATAGCTAGAATTCACATCAGTTGGCTGAGGTGCTAACATCTCATCTAGATCTTACCATTGTCCTCCTTTACCCTCCCAGGGCAAGAACCTTCTCTTATCCCAACGCCCAAGAAAGAGAATTTGTTGAAACAGAGCTCCATTTCATGACGTCTTGGTTCAGAGAGAATGTGTGAGAATTCTCAAGAAACCATGTCCTGCCTGTTGACGTCACTCCGTGAAAATCATAACCACCTCCAGACCGGGCTTTGGAGCCAAGCACTTTAGTTCATCCACACCTCTAACCTGAGAAAGAGATATTTTTGTTCCTGTTTCAAAGATGAGGAAACAAGGCACAAAAGCGTCATGGTGTACCATGCCCTAAAAGGTACAAGGGTCGGGGGTCAAATCTTGAGAATTTGCTCTGAAGTGGTACATTTCTTCCAAGACATGCCAAATGCATTCCCCCACCTTGCTGTGCTTCCCCCTTGCCACACCCCTGCTTTTCTCCAGCCAAGGTACCTGCCTCAAGGTCATTGGGTAAGGCAGTGGAAAGAAAATATGATCTGGTCAATGAGTCAGTTCTGCAAGGCAACTGGTGTGATGGGAAAAACCTTCTCTTAGAACTAAGAAGAGGGCTTCCTTGGTGGGACAGTGGCCAATGCAGGAGACACAGGTTCAATCCCTGGTCTGGGAAGATTTCACTTGCTGCAGAGCAACTCAGACTGTGTGCTACAACTACTGAGCCCGCACTCTAGGGCCCACAAGCTGCAACTACTGAGCCTATGTGCCGCAATTACCACAACTACTGAAGCCCACGTGCTCTAGAGCCACACACCACAACTACTGAACCCACATGCTGCAGTTACTGAAGCCTTCCCACCCAGAGCCTGTGCTCTGCAACTAAGAGAAGCCACCGCAATGAGAAGCCTATGCACCACAACTAAGTGTAGCCCCTACTAACTACAACTAGAGAAAGCCCACACACGGCAATGAAGACCCAGTGCAACCAGAAACAAATAAATAAAATTTTTAGAAAAAGAACTAAGAAGACACTTCTCCAAAGAAGACATCCAGATGGTCAAAAAGCACATGAAAACATGGTCAACATCACTAATTACAGAGAAAAGTGAAAGTGTTAGTTGCTCAGTCATGTCCGACTCTTTGTGACCCCATGGACTGTAGCCTGCCAGGTTCCTCTGTCCATGGGATTCTCCAGGCAAGAATACTGCAGTGGGTAGCCATTTCCTTCTCCAGCAGATCTTCCCAATCCAGGGATCAAACCCAGGTCTCCTGCATTGCAGGCAGATTCTTTATTATCTGAGCCAAGAGGGAAGCCCACACAATTATTAGAGAAATGCAAATCAAAATTACAATGAGGTATCACCTCATACCAGTCAGAAAAGCCATCATCCAAAGTCTACAAACAATAAATGCTGGAGAAGACGTGGAGAAAAGGGAACCCTCTTGCACTGCTGGTGGAAATGTAAATTGATAGAGCCACTATGAAGACCAGTATGGAGGTTCCATGAAGAAGTAAAAATACAACTACCATATGATCCAGCAATCCTACTCCTAGGAATATACTCCTACTCCTGGATAAAACCATAATTTAAAAAGATATTTAATACATACACCCCAATATTCTTTGCAGCACTATTTACAATAGCCAGGACATGAAAGCAACCTAAACGTCCATTAACAGAGGAATTGATAAAGATTTGGTACCTACATACAATGGAATATTACTCAGTCATAAAAAAAAAAAAGAATACCATTTGCAATCACGTGGATGAACCTAGAGATTATCATACTAAATGAAGTAAGCCAGGCAAAGACAAATATCATGTAACATCACTCATATGTGGAATCTAATTTTTAAAAAATGATACAAATAAACTTATTTACAAAAAGAAATAGACACAGATTTCAAAAACAAACATGGTTACCAAAGGGGAAACATGGCAGGGAGGTATAAATTAGGAGTTTGTGATCAACACACACACTACTATATATAAGACAGATAACCAACAAGGACCTACTGAATAGCACAAGGACCTCTGCTCAATGTTCTGTAATGACCTATATGAGTAAAGAATCTAAAAAAGAACGGATATATGTATAACTGAATCACTTTGCTGTACACCTGAAACTAATACGTTGTAAACCAACAATTCTCGAACACGAAGTTTTAAAAAGGAAAACAAATCAATAAAATGAGATTTGGAAAAAAAAGAGAAGAGGGAGGGAAGAGTCTTTCAGCATGATTTAAGAGTTCCCTTCCCGTCATCCTACCTCCCCCTCCACTGTCGTGGTAAACTAAGAAACAGTACAAAGTCAACACTTCAACTCTCCCTGCAATCTCGATTTAGCCAGAAAAACATTGAAAACAGATCCAGCTCTCTGGGAACAGAATATTGACAAAAAAGGGTGGAAAGAGTTAGCTGGGAGCCCAGTGAGGGGAAAAAACTGGATGCATCAAAGAGAAACAGAAATGAAAACAAGAGTGAGTTCTTTTATCTCTACTAATACACACAGTGTCAAGATACAGATGGAGAAAAACATATGGGGAAAAATAAAAAAGAAAAGTAAAGAAAGAGGAAAATTTTTGTAACTGTGTCTCTTCAGGGGGAAGACAAGCCATTGGCAGTCAGAGCTGACAATCTGGTCTTGGTTGTGTGACACTGGCCAAGGCACTGCCTGTTTCTGGCTTTGATTTCCCACTTCTGCTCAAGCCGTAATCCAAACAAACATTCAGTTAGTGCCTCAATCCACTGGCACCCACCCATCCTAAACTGCTCCCACATTTTATGTCCATGACATCAGTTCAGTTCAGTCACTCAGTCGTGTCCGACTCTTTGCGACCCCATGAACCGCAGCATGGCAGGCCTCCCTGTCCATCACCAACTCCCGGAATATTAGTCACCTGCTTTCTTGTTTGAAGAGTTTTATTTTACTACTCAGGAAATAATTTAACAGTCATCTTTACATATTAACACACACACAAATGCTTTCCCTGTGCTTTTTGAAAAATTTTGCTTGTACTGACATTCAAAAAATAAATGAGTAGGTGATATACTGTAAAATTAATACTACTGGGGTTCAATTCTGCCATCATTAACTATAGTCAGGCAGGATACAGACAGAGCTGATTAGGCATGTGGACGTGTCACAAATAATGCAAACTTCACTTTCAGGAAGAGCACAAATCATTTCCTGCAAAGAAAACAATGACTGGGGGACTTATCTTACCTTTTTCTCTCTTTCTAGAAATTAGGAAACAATCTAGGCACAATCATCAAGTCTGAGGACACATCTTCAGAGGACATTCTCGCTTAGCTATGAGACCATTACCCACAGTTTCTGTTAAATACACACACTGTAAAGGAGACAGGCATAACTATGGCACTTTGTATCAAAGTGAGTCTTTCTACAGTTAATTGGAACTTTGAAAATTCTCTGAACTCTGTGATTAATTTTTGATGGGAGCAGAAAACTTGAAAAACGGTAGATAATGTCCATACACTCTACCTTCACCTACAAGATACGATGTGGAGAAACACAAGGAGTTGCTAATAACCTCCAGTGACATGTTCTTTATTTAATGCACTCAGCTACTTAATTAGTATGCCAATATCAATCTTTAAAAGAGCTGTGTGCAAAGTCAGCAGGGGGTCTGAGTCCTGATGTTATTTTTCCCACAGCTGAATAAATGATTTTCCCTACCACCACCACACTCGTAGGCTTGTCCTCATTAGTATGTATGAAATGAGTGGAATAAGCATCAGGCGATTTATACTATAGCATACCCAACTTAATTAATAAGAAAGGGAGCCAACTTTGAGAGGAGGAAGTACAGGTTCACAGGTTCCTATACTTTGGTGTGATTAATAATACAAATCCATCATAAGGAGACTCTAAAAGTACCTTCTGCATTTTCTCTATTTAACTATTAACCAAACTTCAGTAACTTACAGATGTTCAGGTGCTATGATTCTCAGGCAGAGTTTGCAATTTAATCATAATATATCCTTAGCATCCCTACTCTACATCTAACTCAGTCATTCAGGGAATATTAAGTGAGTAGCCACCCTGGCCACTGTGCTGTGTACATGGGACACAGAAATGAACAGGAGGAACCAGATTTTTAGGTAACTTTCAAGTAAGTAGAAGAGTGCACGCATGCTCAGTTGCATCTGACTCTTTGTGACCCCAAGGACTGCAGCCAGCCAGGCTCCTCTGTCCATGGAGACAAGGATATAAATAAACGTGATGCAGGGAGGGGGACTGTCTGAGGGGAGATGTATGTATAAATTGCTAAAAAAAAAAAAAAAAAATGCCTCAGAGCATAGAGGGAAGGCAGCTGGAGAAAGTTTCACAAAGGGGTAACGATTTGAAGGACACGTGTCCCTCTCGGCCCTTGATGCCATGAAGGCACGATTAAGTCTTGTCCGCCAGTGTATACCCTGCACCTAGGACAGAGTATGTGCACAATAAGATGTTCTAAATGAGCTAGCTGTAAGTTAGTCTACCAGGCATAGAAGGACGTGACAGCATCTCAGGGCAGGTACACAGGCAAGGGTCAAACAGTTCTTGTATGGTCTGAGAATCACAAACAACTTGTTACAATGGAGAATGTGGTTTGAGTGAGGAAGCGATGAAAAGTGGGACTGGGAAGGGATGATAAAAATCCTCGCTTATAAAACTGGGTAAAATAAATGGCCACCTTCCAAGAATTTTTACTCCACTAAAACCCAGAGGCATATCAGAGCTCATGTCAACCTCATACATAAATAAAACAAAATACCAGCAGTGCCTTGAGAGCCATCCTGTGTTGTTCCTTGACCTGTTTACATGGCCAAAAGAAAACAGTCAGGAATCTCAACAACAAAAACATATTTCTTTCAGTTTGGAATAACGAAAAAGTTCTGAAGATGGATAGTGTCACTGGTTGCACAACAATATGGATGCACTTAATGTCACTGAATTGTACACTGAAATGATTTAAATGGTGAATTTTATGCTCTGTATATTTTACACAATAAAAAATATTTTTTGACTACCAACCACGCACAATACACACAGATTTTATCTAGAATTTTGCTAATGGTTTGACACCAAGCTCACTGCACTTAGTTCATTATTTTTTATTGAGACACACAATCCTAAAGGAAATCAACCCTAAATATTCATTGGAAGGACTGGGGCTAAAGCTGAAGCTCCGGTATTTTGGCTACCTGATGTGAAGAACTGACTCAACATATTTGGAAAAGACCCTGATGCTGGGAAAGATTGAGGGCAGGAGGAGAAGGGGATGACAGAGGACGAGATGGTTGGATGGCATCACTGACTCGATGGACATGAGTTTGAGCAAAATCTGGGAGAGAGTGAAGGCCAGGGAAGCCTGGTGTGCTGCAGTCCGTGGGGTCGCAAAGAGTCAAACACGACTGAGCGACTGAACAACAACAACAACAACGTACACAGAAGCCTTAAGTATACAGTTCAATGCATTTTTCATGTGTGAACGCACCAGTATCCAGATCACGTTCCCACAGCAAGGTGTAGACAACTGCCAGCGCTCCAGAAGGCTGTCTCCTCTTCCCAGGCGCTCTCCACGAAGCTAACTGCAATCCTGACTTCTGGTTGAAGAACCTTTTTTCTTCCTTTGAATACACTTGTTCATCCCCCACTTCTTCCTGATTCTACTGCGTAGATTTTTGTGCCAATTGTTGACACTGAGGCTGAGTTTTCCGTTACAGTGTAATGAGTCGTCACAGACTTAGTGACTTCAAACAACACAAAAGTATTCTCTCTCAAAGCCCAGGGGTCGGAAGTCCAGGTGTGCGTTAGTTGGGTCCTTTGGGCTTCTCTGGTAGCTCAGCTGGTAAAGAATCTGCCTGCAATGCAGAAGACCCCAGGTCAAGTCCTGGGTTGGGAAGATCTGCTGGAGAAGGGATAGGCTACTCACTCCAGTATTCTTGGGCTTCCCTGGTGGCTCAGCTGGTAAAGAATCCGCCTGCAATGCGGGAGACCTGGGTTCGATCTCTGGGTTGGGAAGATCCCCTGCAGATGGGAAAGGCTACCCACTCCAGTATTCTGGCCTGAAGAATTCCATGGACTGTATAGTCTATGTGGTTGAAAAGAGTCGGACACGACTGAGTGACTTTCACTTTCACTTTGCTCAGGACATCGCCAGATGCAGTCAAGGTGTAGACCAGGGCTGCTGTCTGCGTGGAGGTGAGGAGCCCGCTGTCCAGCTCACTGCTTGGTGGCTGACTTCACTGCTTACAGCTGAATTCCTGAGGCTCCTGGTTTCTTACAAAGTGTCAGCCAGGGATGGCTCTTAGCTCTTAGCTCCTAGAGATCACCCTTGGGCCCTAGCCATAGGGCTTCCTCCTTTTCCAACAGGGCTCCTTCCTCCTTCAAGGCCAGGAGAATAAAGCTGCTGCTGCTGCTCCTTCTCATCTCTTGTAAGGGCTCACTGGATTAGCTTACTCCCAGTCAAGAGCATTTCCGATTCAGTCAAAAATCAACCGATACGGAGCATTGGCTATGTGTGCAAAATCTCTTTTGCCATAAAATATAACATAATGATGGAAGTAGTACCTCATGCTATTCACAGCCCCATCCACACTTGGGGAAGGGGCTGTATATGGCATACAGAGCAAGGTAGGAGACTTGGGGCTGTCTGAGAATTCTGCCTGCCACAATTGCTTTTCAAGTCATCTCACCTAACAGATAAGGCAATGAAATAATTATTTCTCTATGTAAGACATGATATAAAACACAAAGAAAAGAAAAGAAAAAGTGTAATGCCATTTGCTATTATAACCAGATATAATCACTCTTAGCACTTTAGTAAATCTGCTTCCGGGATTTTCCTAAGCATTATAAATATACATATATGGGTATTTATAGAAGGGAGATCTCACTGTGTAGGCTGTTAGCTATTTAAATTGAGTTTTCAGGCTAGTTCTTCACTGTGCTCGTGGAGGCCTATTTTCATCTTCTGGGTTTTAACATACATTGCTGAGCAGCCCTACATTTATCTATGCAATATACTTGTATATATATGTATATACATATAATTCTAAATGCTGCCAAACCAGAATATGCAACAAATCAGCAAAGTATCTAAAAAGTCCTTATTTCCAGGGGGCAAACATAGAGCAAATGGTCCAGGAAGCATCTCCTTCAGCTCACAGGTTTGCCCAATGGAGTTTTATTGATTGGTACAGGGGTCCCCAACCTTTTTGGTACCATGGACAAGTTTCATGGGACGTAATTTTTACCCAGCTTGGGGGGTGGGGTGGTGGGTGAGGACAGTTCAAGCAGTCATGTGAGTGATGGGGAGTGATAGGTGAAGCTTCACTCACTGGCCTACCACTCACCTCCTGCTGTGGTGCCCAGTTCCTAACAGGCTGTAGACCAGTACCCATTCGAGGCCCCTGGGATGACAGGAAGTGCAATGAATGAGCAGGGCAATGAGGTATGACAGAACTCATTTGTTACTAATTATTCTTCTCTTTTTCAACCTGTAGTGATAACTGGGCTTTCATATAATAGGACCACTTAAGGCCATCGGCACATAGCTTGGCCAAGGTGACTCATCTCGGCCACAAACTAGGAGTGAAGGTGATGTGTTTCATGCCAGGGCATGACAAGAGCAGCTCCATGACTGGTGATGTTGGCTTCACCAGCTCTGTGACTGCATGAGATGCTTCAAGATGGCAACTGTGTCAGCAGGGTCCCTGGACGACTAGCAGAGCATGCCCTCCCCTGTAAGCTCACACTGCACAAGGAACTAAATGTTGGGGACTTCCCTGGTGGTCCAGTGGCTAGGATTCTGCACTCCCAATCCAAGGGACCCAGGTTCGATCCCTGGTCAGGGAATTAGATGCCACATGCCACAACTAAGAGTTTGAGTGTCGCAACTACCGATCCTGAGTGTCACAAATAAGACCTGGTGTAGCCAAATTAATAAATGAATTTTTAAAAACAGAAATGAAATGCTGTATGAAGCCACTAAGGGTTGTTTCTTACTGCAGCATAATCTAGCCTTACCTGAATAATACAAAAGGTAAAGTGTGAGAAGGACTTTTTTATTTTTATACATTAGAGCAGATTCAAGTTCATGCCTATTAAAACACCTCTCTCACTACCTTGCATTCTGATGTGTTTTTGTTCCAATGGAAGGGAGTAGGTAAAGGAAACATGGATGTTCTGAATGGGGTACATGGGAGCCTGTCCTCAGGGTGAACGTCTTCCTTCACGTGTGACTTGGTAGAAAAAAAAAAACTGAGAATGGCAGATTATCACACTGGGGCTGGCAGGAGGAAGGGCTGAAGTGCCTTCCCCCTCAGTAAGTGTGTACCCACTGCTAATGTGTCAGCTTAGTTAGGATCTGAAAATGAATGTATCTCAACACATATCCAAGCTGTGAAAGTCTAATTCCATCAGCATTCACCCTTCAAAATAGGACAACATAAAAAATTACTTTAAAAATAGATGAGTAAGTCTTTATATACACTTAATTAGCCCTTTGAAGTTATGTCTAATTTAATTAGCAAAAGGTAGAGTCTTCTAACTTACTGCTGTGGCCAGTTACAATTCCAGGTGGCCAAGACAGGTATGAATCATATTTGCTATTAATATGAAAAGAAAACAGGTACAAACAAACAAAAACCCAGAACAAAAACCAGTTCTTTTGAACATAGTGAGGAGAAATGAGATTTTTAGCAGAGAGCAAAAAGAATGCTTTTAGACAAACTACAATCTAGATTCTAGCAGGTGGCACAGTATTGTATGGGATAATGAACTCACTGCCTGCCCCCAGCATCCATCCCCTCTCTTTGACTCACCTCTCTGATTTTCTCCCATGAGCCCTTGGGCTCTGAAGGAGTGAGTGCTCCCTGCTCCTACTAGGTATGTAGCTCAGGCCTCAAATAATCAGTGTGATCTCCTTCCCTGGCTACAGTAATTGGCTCAGGCAGGATGGACAATATGGGAGTCAGTAAGACCAGGGGAGATGCTTTCTGTACCTTCCAAGAGAGAAGCATCCTTGCCCTTTTCTGAGAGCTTCTGAGTATGACCATCTCTCTGGCTGTTTCCAAGGATACAGGTGAAAGCAAGAATCCTATGAATTTGTTAGCAGCTCAACTACCACCACGAGGCAAGACCAGCCCCAGGATAAATCCAACATAGTGGTGGACAAAGAAAAGAAGCAGCCAGAAACCTGATGACGTTGATGAACCACTGAATTAAAGAATCCCTCAGAGGTCTGTCCTATCTGTAGGCTGCCAGCTATACAGACCGACAGATATGCTTCTAATGTTTCCTTAAGCCAGCTTTTGTTGGGCTGTTGAGTCCTTGTATCTAACACACACTTAAATATAATTACAGATTGGTTGGAAACCCAGCTGCCCGAAGACCTAGATGGAACCCAAAAATCAGAAAGTAGTTGCCCATTTCAAAGCAATGGCTTTAAGCATAAAAGTCGAAGCTTCCTAAGATGACAGATCATAGTAAGTTACTCTTGCACTTCCAATTATTTTGAACAAAATGGTAAACTGTGAATGATTTTAGACCGGGTCTTTCTAGTGGCTTTTTGAGTAAAAAGGTGTGATCAGGAAGAGAATAAGAGATTTAAAAAAAAAAAGAATATAGGTCTGGCAATAAAAACAACACATTTTGCTTACTGTATGTCTGGCAGTACCCTAGGCAGTAGATAAATTAACTCACTTACTCTTCATAATAATTGCATAATACTATTACATTTATCTCCATTTTTCCAGACAAGAAAACAGAAACATCAGAGGTTAAGCGTGGTGCCCCTGTCCCAGGTCCCATAGCTCATAAGAGCTGCAACTCAAGGGCTTCCCTGATGGCTCAATGGTAAAGAATCCACCTGCCAATGCAAGAGACATGGGTTCGATCCCTGGTCCAGAAAGATTCTACATAACTTGGAGCAACTAAATCCATGTGCCACAACTACTGAGCCTGTGCTCTAGAGCCCAGGAACTACAACTACTGAAGCTGGTGCACCCTAGAGCCCACAATAAGAGAAGCCACTGCAAGGAGAAGCCCACGCACTGCAATGAAGAGTAGCCCGAGCTCACTGCAACCAAAGAAAAGTCCGTGCAGCAACAAAGACCCAACACAGCCAAAACAAATAAATAAAAATTTTTTTAAAAAATGCTGCAACTCAAGCCAGAGGTTGGCTCCAGTGCTGGCCCATCACCCTCTGCTGCTCTTGCCTTTTCGGTCCTTAATTTAAAGCTTTCCTTGAGATTTCCCACTACGATACTGGGTGTTCTCTGTGTACTCTTTGTTTGTAACTTCCTTTGAAACTCAGCATGAGACATAACTAGGGTTCATCTGAATGCAGCACAATGTTCAGACAGGGACATACCTGGCAGAGCTAAGTGGACAGTGTTTGAAGTGATTCATGCCAAGGAATTAGGTAAACAGAGGGAGTTCTCCTGCCAGTTACTTGCACAGACTTCGCCACCACCTACTAACCTGTTGATGTCACTGAGAGCCAAAGTTTTTCTCTGTAAACAGATATGACCTCTCTTTCTCACTCCTCTTTACAGACAAAGATGTGATATGAGGACAAAAAAGCACCTACTTGGAAAAGGATATTTTTTTGCTTACATGGTAACCATGTTAGTTAAACCTAATCCAGCTATAAAAGTTAACAAAACAAAATAACGCATTAAAATGCCTGATGGTAGAAATGGATGCTGTTATTGTTTTCACTGTACATGTAAAGCATGAACTCCATGAGTTACATGAGACAGTCTTCATTAAGCTCTTTCTGCATCATCAATAATGCTGGGTAAAGGACTAGAGAAAACAACAAAACATGTCTGTGGATGGTTACTCTTTTAAAATATTCACTTACATTTTTTTTCTCTCTGTTTCTCATTTTATCCCAGTAAACCTCTCCCACCCCACCCCATTCCAACACCAGATCAGATCTCCATTCATTCAGGAGAAGCACACAATAGAGGAGAAAACAGGGCAAACCACAAGCTTTTGTGTCTTTGTTTTATAAAAGCCCCAACCTATGGGGAGAGATTCTCTATTCATCTCCTGAAGAAATAAGAATGGAGCCATTCCTCTCAACTCTCCCAGCTCCCGGGGTTTGGGGAAGTGTAGAAGAGGCGGAGGCCCAGGACCCGTCCCAAGGGCAGAGAGCTGCGCCTTGCATTAAGCAGCCCACTAGGAAGGCTGCCAGCCCCCAGAGGGATGGCTACATTGTGCACACTGACAGAAATATAAGCAGCCTTCATGAAGATTCCTGGGCTCCCAGCATGACATGGGAACAGCAGACCATTAAAGCTGAGGACAGAGGCGACAGGCTCTCAGGCTTACCCTGTCTGGAGGGCTAACAGAGGGCCCAGTGTCCCCTGCCTCCCCAATTCTCGGCTCTGCGGAAGCTCCCAGAACCATGGCACAGTGCCAGAGGAGGGGTGAGAGAAGCCCAAGGAGAACTAAAATTTTGTTGTGTTTTGCTTGTTGGCTTGTTTTTCCACAGGCTTCCCAGAATGGGCACATCATAGTCAGTTCTCAAGTTGAGCTACAGAAAGTGAGAAGTATTACTTGTGTAGCAGAGTTTGGGGTGTGAACCCCGTGGCTGCTAAAGGGAACTCAATACTCTGCCCTAAGAGTTTATAATCTTCTAGTGCCCAGAATACTGAGACAAGATGAATCTGAGACCAACAAACACAGAACATAGCTTACATGATACAATGTGGGCTAGGAGATGTGATTTGGAGCTAGGGACCCAAAAGAAGCTCTCTGGAGAAGGTGGGTACCTGACACGGTAACTCAGCAGAGGGTGTGACAGTGGGATGTGCAGGGCTGGGGGCGGGCTCTCCAGGCCAAGGGGCAAAAGGAGCCAGGATGGAGAGGGAGCATATATATTCGACGGTGACAATGAAAAGGAGATAATCTAACCAAATAAACTGAGGGAATAGTGGATAACTAGAAAAATAAACGTGGGCAGTCCTGTAGAAGGTCTTGAGAGCCTGGCTCAAGTCTGTACAACACAGGCAACAAAGGTCTCCAACTGGACTGTGAAATCCTTTTTAAAAATTATATTCTAAGGACTTCGCTAGCGGGCCACTGGTTAAGAACCTACCTTGCAATGCACGGGCATGGCTTCAATCCCTCGTGGATGAACTAAGATCCCACCTGCGGCAGAGCAACTAAGCCCATGCACCACAGCTACTGAGCTCGTGCACTGCAGTGAAAGATCCCGCATGACACAACTAAGATGCAATGCAACCAAATAAAATAAATGAATATTTTAAAATTTATATTTTAAGATGAACATGAAATTGATACAAAAGATTATTGATAGCCAAAACAGGGCTTCCCTGGTGGCTCAGCAGTAAAGCATCTGCCTGCAATGCAGGAGCCATAAGAGATGCAGGTTCGACCCCTGGGTCCGGAAGATCTCCTGAAGGAGGGCACAGCAATCCACTCCAGTAGTCTTGTCAGGAAATCCCATGGACAGAGGAGCCTGGCATACTGTCCATGGGGGTCACAAAGAGTCGGACACAACTGAAGCAACTTGGCACATGTAAGTAATGTTGCAGTCCCAAATCATGTGACACATTCTGGTTTGCTATTTTAAGCTGCTGTCCACCTCAGTCCCACTGGAAATGGGCTGTCTTGGTTTGGGCTGGGAAAGAATTACTGGAGTGAAGAGAAAACAAGTGTTTCCATCCTCAGAATGTTTCATTCTTGTAACGTTCAGAGCTACTGCTGTTTTATGTCCTCTGACACTTTGACGCACTGCTGCACAGGCAGCTATGAAGACAAACAGAGCTAATTGCAGGACAAAGCCACCTCAGAGTGCTTGCATCTGTTAGTTCTTGGGAAGGAAGAGAGAATTCATATAGAAACAAGCAAGATTTGTGCAAAAATTACCTCTGGAACATGAAATATATTCAAGGGATTCAAGGAATTGCTTCAAAAAATAGCAGAGTCTTTAAAAGGAGAGTCCCCGGTTCAAATCCTGATCAGCCACTTAAAGACCACGTATAGCCTTGAGTATGTTATTTGCAAGACTGGCCCTTATAACCTCGGGAAAATTAGAAACAGGTGGCCCTCTAGGCAGATGAAATCCCAAGAAGGCAGAGGGCCCATTTTTGACCCACACCCTCCCACTCACATGACTAGGCACCCACGTGCAATGAGAAATCCACACAGCTGTACATAGTGGCTCTATGACCCGAAATCTCAGAATTTTCATTTCCTCTTTGTCTGCTGAAAGAATCTTATGGGGCTGTTTGGAGGATTACATTGCTACAGAGCAAACACAGAAAGTGTGCTGCAAGTCTTTACTATTATTATTCACTTTTATTCATCTAAATCTTTCCTATTTTAGGGCAGAGGTGAGCAAACTAACCAGCCCACCACCTGCTTTTATACAGTTGGACAGCTAAGAATTGTTCTTATAATTTTCAGTGGTCGGAAACAAAAGAATATTTTCTGACATGAAAATCATTGCTGTTTAGTTGCTAAGTCATGTCTAACTCTTTGCAACCCCATGAACTGTGGTCTGTCAGGCTCCTCTGCCCATGGAATTCTCCAGGCAAGAATACTGGAGTAGGTAGCCATTCCCTCCTCCAGGGGATCTTCCCGACCCAGGGAGCGAACCCACGTCTCCTACTCGGCAGGTGGATTCTTTACCACTAAGCTATATGGGAAGCTCTGCCATGAAAATGATATGAAATACAAATCATATTGTCTATAAGAAAAGTTCTCCTGGAACACAGCTACTCTCATTCAAGTCTATACTGTTGACAGCTGCTTTTATGGTCCAGCAGCAGAGTTTAGAGAGATGGTAGGGGCCATAAAGCCCAAACTGTATTTTTTCTCTGGCCCTTTACAGAAAGGATATGCCGACCCCCAATTTATGGTGTTTTTTTCATCCACTCCAGGATTTGCTCTTCAATCGTTCCCAAGCTTTAGAATTAAATCAAAATGATTTTCCAAATTCTGGAGCACCAGTGAATATCATGTTGAAAAAGAAGCATTCTTCTTATCTTTCAAAACACTGTCACCTCTTTTCACGGATAATGACAATGTGCTTAACATTAATTCGCCTTTCGATACACAAAGATAGCTGCAGCACTGTGTTGGAGTCAGAGCAAACATGTGCCCATAGTGGCTGCCTACGTGTTCGTATATGTTAAACAGGTTCAAGTTTGAAATCTATTTTATAGTCTACGCAGACAGGTGCCAAGCAAACTTCAGCTGCCACATGATGTCAACATCTATATAAGCAAAGCAAAAAAAAATTCAACTGATCACTGAGATGTTTTCTCTATTTGGTGTTTCCAGATATTTGGAAACATCTGGATAACTGACAACATGTTTCACTTTTCATGTGGATTAGGCAGTCAGCGTATTTCAGCTAATGAGAACAGCCAAATATTATCAATAGCTGTACTCTAGACACTAACAGGGGGAAAGAATCCACTTTCTCCCCAGCTTTTCCAAGATAAGATTCCTATTTGACTTCATCCTTTTTAGTGCATTCACTATTTCCGCCTTTGTTTCTCACCTTCTTTCCAGATCTTTATTTTTGGCCTTGACTTTCTTTCTAGCACAACCTCTACTATAAAACTTTTAGAGTATCATCTTCTTTCCCCATCTTCAGTCCCTTTTATCCCAAGAACAAAAACGACTGGCTTCATAATAATTGAAATTAGCCATTCAAACCCAGAGTTCAAATCTCTGAAGGTGTACATGGCTTCTCAACTGCCAGAGACTGTTTTGTGTCCAGTTGACCAGACTTCATCCATGGAAGGATCCAAGGTCACAGAGACAGCCTTTCATTTATCCATTCATACTTTTTCTATTATTTTCAAATGATTTTTAATAGTCTGTTCCATGTTATAAGTGTATGTAATACCTCTATGATATAAAACAGGCTTCTCTGGGCCACTTATTTCCAATTATGGCAATTACACCCTTTCCTTGACTTTGGCTATTTCAGTAGGTGGTAAGGGTCTACACTGGCCCACAGTCTTCTTTTGTGATAACATGGACCTTGCCAAGACAAACACAACCCTCTCCCACTGCTCCCCTAAATTCTTGATTGATGCTCTGCCTTTATGAAGTCTTGCAGTGAACACAGCATTTAATCCATGACGCTCCTGTCAGGATGCCTTTTGCACATTCCCAGTGAGAGCTTTTGCTTATCCAAACAACACTGTAGGGTTAGCTGTAGCTCCAGATCCCATAAACAGGGATAGCAGCTGCAAAACTGTGAATTTTAGTGTCTTTGCTCCTAAGTGGCTAACTTCATGTTTAAAGAAAAAGAGCAACAGAAAGAAACTGGAAAATAATTTTTAAATAATTATTGCATGATTTCTGAAGGTGGTGAGGTGTGTTATGTTCATACAAACACTTGGTTTCACTTCTGCTTAAAGATAGCTATGAAAAATACCATTTTCCTGAAATCCTCTATATTTAAAGAAGAAAAAAATTATGCTTACAATGATAAATCTGTCAGCTTAATTTCAACGTCGACCAAGATCATAGAAAATACTAAATACAAAACTTCTATAAGAATGTAAATAGTGATGATGAAATAGCAACCAATCTGGTTGTATAACAGGAAACTCAAGGAAGACCAGTTTAACTTGTAGGTAAAATTACATTACAAATTATACCATTACAAAATATTTCTGTATAGCTAAATTGCCTTCTAACGCTTACCAAAGTCAGACCCCACTGAAACATAATCTGGATGCCTGTGGAGTTGTGTGTGTGAGCAGACAGAGTGGAAAAGAAGAACAAGCAAACTGATATTAGCAGCAATGCTAATATCAGTAATGCCAGCAGCTAACAGTGGAAGTGGTAAAACTGTGGAATTTGACCTAATTCTTGATGGAGCAATGACTCTAATTGATAACAATTAAAATGCAGCAATATTTCAAGACTTTTGATTCAACTCCCATAAGAAAATGTCCTCCAAGCGTAAGTTCAGAACTGTTCTGGACTATGTTGTTACTCCTATTTAGATAATACCCTCGCATCACAGTCCCGCCCACAGGACAGTTATCAGTAGTTCAGTGCCCACATGTAGATTGCATTCTTTGAAGAATCTCCCCAAACTACATGACTCAAGAAGTCAATCTAGTTGTGATCAAAGCTGTAATGAAAAGCCAACTCCAAGAAAAATTTAGGTCAGTATTTAAACCCTTGATTTTTAAACTAAAAGATAGTTCCCATATGAAAAAAGAATAGTGTAAAAGGGAGGACAATAGTTGAGAATTTAATTTGTATTAAAAACAGACCTAAAAGAATTATAGGTCCAATTAGTAAACTGGATCTCAGTTCACATTTCTGTTTCCGGTGTAATGATGTATTTATTTAACTACCTTCAGACATTCTTTGCACTTGGAAAACAACAAAGTTCTATAAACTATTGATGATCCTTCAAAGAAATAAAAGAATAATATGTAACTTTCTTCTCTTCTATGTGTACCGTGTCACTGTTCCTGCTGCCTCAAATGAATCCTGGTGCCATCAGTTAAATCAATCTGCTTCATTTACTCACTATTCTATGTTCTGGGCAGTGCACTCAGTGCTAGGGATTTAGAATTAAAAGGCACAGACTCTGCTTTTCAGGATCTCACAAATAAAACAGCCACTATGATAATAGTGCGATACAGATCAGTTGGACAGGGCAGCCCAGCCCCGGGGTAGTGGAAGGAGGAAGGTGGTGGTGGGATGGGCAGAGTAAACAAGCTTTTCCCAGGAATTAAGAAGCAGGAAATAGTGACAGATTTATTTTCTTGGACTGCAAAATCACTGCAGACGCTGAATGCAGCCACGAAATTAAAAGACACTTGCTCCTTGGAAGAAAAGCTATGACCAATCTAGACAGCAGAGACATTACTTTGCCGACAAAGGTCCGTCTAGTCAAAGCTACGCTTCTTCTAGTAGTCATGTACAGATGTGAGAGTTGGACCATTAAGAAAGCTGAGTGCTTAAGAATTGACGCTTTCCCACTGTGGTGCTAAAGAAGACTCTTGAGAGTCCCTTGGACTACAAGGAGATCAAACCAGTCAGTCCTAGAGGAAATCAATCCTGAATATTCATTGGAAGGACTGAAGCTCAAGCTGAAACTCCAATATTTTGGCCACCTGATGCAAAGAGCCAACTCATTAGAAAAGACCCTGATGCTGGGAAAGATTGAGGGCAGGAGGAGAAGCAGATGACAGAGGATGATATGGTTGGACGGCATCACCAACTCAATGGACATGAGTTTGAGCAAACTCGGGGAGATAGTGAAGGACAGGGAAGCCTGGCATGCTGCAATCCATGGAGTCGCAAAGAGCTGGACACGACTCAGTGTGACTGAACAACAACAACAGGAAGCACGAACTATGCTGGAAAGGGGGTAGGGTTAAGAGACATTCAGGGAAGGCTGGGAACATGGTGGGAGACACCCAGTAACACTCTTCAACTTGTACTTCTGATTTTTCCCCCTCTACTAACAATACACTAGGCTATAATGTATTCTTTTAAGATCTGTGTTAATACATATAGGTGCAGCACATTCACTCCAAGTGTTGTTATTATTTTGGCATCTCAGTACATCCTCCCTCCCTATGGGTAGGAGACCAGTTCCAGGATCCCTTCAGACAAGAAGACACCCAAATCCAGGGATGCTCAAGTCCCTTACACAAAATGGCATAGTTATTTCGGCTCTTGTACCCAAGGATTCTGCATTCTAGAATACTGAGGGCCAACCATCTTTCATTTATCTTTTTCTCTATTTACAGACATTTAAACCATTTCCATTGTTCAGGTATTGTTTCTGCTGTTAGAACAATGCTGCTGTAAACATTCTTGCCACTCCTCCTTATCCACTTGTAAGAGATATTTTATAAGCAACACATCTAGAAGTGAAAATGTTAAGCTTTAGCACATGTAAAAATTCAAATTTACTAGATAATTCCAGAATGTTTTCCAAAATGGTTGTATTCCCCCCACATTAGTATATTGTTTGCCCACATTTTCTCCAATCATAATGTCATTTTTTAATTATGATGAGTAATAAATGGCATATCACTTTTCTTTCAATTTGTAGAATTCTGGTCATTGATAAAGTTGAATCTTTTTTTTCAATACCTGTTTATTCTTTTTGAACCTCTTTTGATAACGATCTGCTTACAACCTTTACAGACTTCTATTTTTTAGTCTTTTTCTTATTGATTTATAGACATTGTTATAAACTATATTCTGGATATCAATTCAGTCTTTATTGTATGATATATACTCCTTCTCCTAGTCCATTTTAACTTCAGAATGTTTCACACTATTTTTTATCTATATATTTTTCTTTACCCTTGTTCTTTAAAATGAACCTATTTAATAAGTTATATATCCATTAAAGTTAGATCACTGGAAAACATACACACATATATTTTGGCCTCACTGTCAGAGAATCTTGTTAAAGATTCAAATTATTTTTAGCATCAAAGAGTCGGACACGACTGAGCGACTGAACTGAACTGAACTGAAACTTATGAAGCAGAAGTGCCCTTCGTAAAAGAGTTCTAACTAGACCATGAATAAGACATCTCAACATTTAATAAAGTGATTTTCCCTAAAGCTTAATCACTACATTTTCAGCATATAGTTAAAATGTGCCTATTTATTTGCAGTAATTTTCAAAAAATCTTAACATTCTTTCTACATTAATACATTCATTTTCAGCAGGTTAATGACATCCGCTTGAAAAAAAATCCAATATTTAATTTTTCTTAGAATGTGGCTAATTTTACTTTCTGAATCAAAAAGTAACAAGTTCCCATACTGAATTAATTTTTTATATACCACATCAGTGGTTCTTTTTAGTACACTTGATCTTAGCCAAAATGGCAAGAAATGATCATCATGGTTCCTTTTAAATGGCACATGTTAGCACTGAGTTCATCTGATTAATATGTAACTAGTATATAGACCTGAAGAAATCAAATTTTCTGGCATTAAGCAAAAATGAAGTAAAATACTGCAGATAACAGAATCTTTCAATTTCCCTGGCAATGTTTAAACAATGCTTTTTAAAGGCTATCTAAAAGATTATCACACAAGAAATCTCTACAGACCCTCCCTCAAGGAAATAGATACAAGTAAGTGACACAGAATAATCAACATGAAATTTAACCTATAGAATGAGGACAATTGGTCAAGATATATTTTCCATTCCCAATTAGTCACAACGTAAAGTAAATAAATGCACAGGAAGTGTTAATTTTCAGCCTGTATTTCAGACCCCTTTGTCCACTGATTCTCTTGTGAGAACTACTTAAAAGACTCAAAACACACATGGTGGGTGGGTGGAAGGAATGAGCTTTGTTTTATCTTTGTTAGTATACCAGTTTCTTTTAAAGGCTCTTCTGAAGAGCATAACAAGTCCAAAAAAGGAGTGAACTGGCAAAAGGCAGATAAAGACTACGTATAGGATCGTTAGTTCCTGAAGCATTAAGTTTTAAAGCAGTATTAGGTATACTTGTATCTAGAATGGAAGAACTAGTTAATAACATCTGTGGGAGGGCTTGAACATGCAGGCATCACTATGCTCTGCTTCACTCAGTTAAGATTTGTACTTACAGATGGCCACTGGCCACAAAAAAAGATGTTCAGCATCACTAACCATCAGAGAAATGCACATCAAAAGCACCATGAGATATCCCCTCATACCTCACACAGTCAGAGTGGCTGTCACCAAAAAGGCCACAAATAACAAATGTTGGTGAGGATGTGAAGAAAAGAAAACCCTTTTACACTATTGGTGGGAATGTAAATGGATGCAGCCAGTATGGCAAACAGTATGGAGGTTCCTCAAATAGAACCAAAAACAGAACTACCATATGATCAAGGAATTCTACTCCTGAGTATATACCTGAAGCAAATGAATGAAAACACTAATTTGGAAAGAAACATGTACCCCACACTTCATAGCAGCATAACTAAGATATGGAAGCAACCCAAGTGCCTATCAGCAGATAAACAGTAGGTATATACATATATGCATATATACACACAGTGGAATACTACTCAGCCATAAAAAACGAATCCTGGCATTTGCAACAACATGGATGGATCTAAAGTATACAATGCTTAGTGAAATAAGTCAGAGAAAGACAAATACTGTGTTATCACTTACATGTGGAATTAAAAAAATAAAACGAATGAATGAATGTAGCAAAACAAAACAGACTCACAGATACAGAGAGCAAACTAAGGGTTACCGGTGGGGAGAGGGAGGGGTGAGAGGCAGGAAAAGGGTAGGGAATTAAGAGGTACCAACTACTATGTATTAAATAAATAAGCTACAGGGATACATTGTACACCACAGAGAATATAGCCAACGTGTTATAACAATTTTAGATAGAGTATAATCTATAAAAACAATGAATAATTATGCTGTACACCTAAAACCAACATTGTAAATCAACTATACTTTTTAAGTTTAAAAAAAGATTTGAATTTAAAACATAAAATTGTATGATTTATGTTGAGATAAAGCTTGGACGGCAAGAAAGAGGCGCATGGCTGAAAGTTTCTTAGAATGACAGATTAAATGAAGAGCTGGGCAGACTCGGTTTCTCCTCACTGTTTCCAACTGAGGGATGACTCTGTAACAACCTGGGATGACCTTTCCTCTGCCATCTTCTAGAGGCTTCTTGCTTAAATACCTCTTTCTCTTTCTCCTCTTCAGGATACATTCCCTCAAAATAGCTAGCTACCGCAGGGGCATATGCTGCTGTGAAAATACATGGCTATTTCATGCTACTCTGAGGGGCTCTCAGGTTCCAAACTATATGGAGAGAGGGAGCTGTGGAAAGAGCCTGCCACAGGCCTGCAATTGTGGGTCTGTTCTGTTGAGGCTGAACAAATTTTTTACCCAACCTCAATAGAACAGCCAGCTCTATGTCAACCCTTGGCTGTACTAACTTACCACTTCAGCACGTTCAGTGGTTTTCTGAAGAAGTCAGCCCAGCAGCTCTACATCCTAGCTCTAGGCCTTTCCCCTGTAAAGGCAGCTAATCTCTCTGAGTTTCCATTTTCTTATCTCTGAATCCCATGTGCACACACTGCCTTTCAGCTCTGTGGTGCAGAGCAAGGACAGTCAATGTCAAGTACCTGTTTGGCAGAAGGTGTGCTCCTGGAATCCAGCTCCAGTCAGTGCATGGGGAGCATTCATTCGTGTCCCAAGAGGGTTGAGGAAGTTCAGTGCTTCTGCCATCCCTGGAGGCCATGTAGGCAGATGGTACAGCCACAAGGTGGACGAGGGCTGCTCACTCACGTGGGACTGTGTGAAAGCAAGAGACAAAGCTTTGTGATCTTCAGCTCCTGAAATTCAGGAGTTTACTTTCTACTGCTGCATCATATGGGTACAGGCTTGAAACGCACACTGTCAGACCCCACCCCTGGCCTGCTAACTCGGAAAATCTGGAGATGGAGCCCAGGAATCTGTGTTGTAACAAGCTCTCGAGGTGATTTTGACGTACTCTCAAGTTTGATAACCATTGCATAGACATTCTGACTAACCCAGTCCACCACATAGGGAGTATGGGAGAAATGGTATTGGTTGTCACACGACTAGAGACAAACCAGCTACTCAGTTCAGTTCAGTCACTCAGTCGTGTCTGACTCTTTGTGACCCCATGGACTGCAGCACACCAGGCTTCGCTGTCCATCACCAACTCCCAGAGCTTGCTCAAACTCATGTCCATCGAGTTGGTGATGCCATCCAACCATCTTATCCTTTGTCATCCCCTTCTCCTCCTGCCTTCAATCTTTCCCAGCATCAGGATCTTTTCCGAGGAGTCAGTTCTTCACAACAGGTGGCCAAAGTATTGGAGTTTCAGCCTCAGCATCAGTTCTTCCAATGAATATTCAGGACTGATTTCCTTTAGGATGGACTGCTTGGATCTCCCTGCTGTCCAAGGGACTCTCAAGAGTCTTCTCCAGCACCACAGTTCAAAAGCATCAATTCTTTGGCACTCAGCTTTCTTTATAGTCCAACTCTCACATCCATACATGACTACTGGAAAAACCATAGCTTTGACTAGATGGACCTTTGTCGGCAAAGTAGTGTCTCTGCTTTTTAATATGCTGTCTAGATTGGTCATAGCTTTTCTTCTAAGGAGCAAGTGTCTTTTAATTTCATGGCTGCAGTCACCATCTGCAGTGATTTTGGAGCCCCAAAAAATAAAGTCTGTCACTGTTTCCATTGTTTCCCCATCTATTTGCCATGAAGTGATGGGACTGGATGCCATGATCTTCGTTTTTTGAATGTTGAGTTTTAAGCCAGCTTTTTCACTCTCCTCTTTCACTTTCATAAAGAGGCTCTTCAGTTCTTCTTGGCTTTCTGCCATAAGGGTGGTGTCATCTGCATATCTGAGGTTATTGATATTTGATTATTGATTATTTGATATTAAGGTTATTGACCTTTCTCCTGAAATATCAAGAAGCAACAGTTAGAACCAGACATGGAACAACAGACTGGTTCCAAACTGGGAAAGGAGTATGTCAAGGCTGTATATTGTTACCTTGTTTATTTAACTTATATGCAGAGTACATCATGTGAAATGCAGGGCTGGATGAAGCACAAGCTGGAATCAGCATTTCCAGGAGAAATATCAATAACCTCAGATACACAGATGACACTATCCTTATGGCAGAAAATGAAGAACTAAAGAGCCTCTTGATGAAAACAAGCTATTAAAACTAAGTAAAATACTCCAGGTTATATTCCTCACAACAAAATATGTGGGTTATATTTTATAAATGGAATCTTGATTCCCAGTTAATACATGCTCCTTCCTCTATTTGGAAACGAAGATAGGGGAATTCTTTAAGATGCTCCAGAACTTAGGATGTCACAATCCCACTGCCAAAGTCAAGCTTATCATTATCTGTGCATGCTTAGTCACTCAGTCGTGTCTGACTCTTTGCAACCCTGTGGATTGCATCCTGGCAGGCTCCTCTGTCCATGGGGATTCTCCAGGCAAGAATACTGGAGTGCTTTGCCATGCTCTTCTCCAGGGGATCTTCCCAAACCAGGGATCAAACTCAGGCCTCTCGCATTGCAGGTGGATTCTTTATCATCTGAGCCACCAGGGAAGCCCTTTATGATTATAATCAAGTTGATATGTGAGATCCCTTGGTAAAATGTAGAAATGAAATCCCCTAAGTTTATAAATATTTCATAAACAGTTATGCAACACAACTGAAATTACCGAATAGTAAACTCATAAGAAAAGTTGCAGTTGTATGATGTTTTCGGAATTTCAACTGTCTAGCTTTCATGACAGGAGAAGGCAATGGCAGCCCACTCCAGTACTCTTGCCTGGAGAATCCCACGGACAGATGAGCCTGGTGGGCTGCAGTCCATGGGGTCACTAGGAGTCGGACACGACTGAGCTACTTCCCTTTCACTTTTCTCTTTCATGCATTGGAGAAGGAAATGGCAACCCACTCCAGTGTCCTTGCCTGGAGAATCCCAGGGATGGAGGAGCCTCGTAGGCTGCCATCTATGGGGTCGCATAGAGTTGGACACGACTGAAGCGACTTAGCAGCAGCAGCAGCAGCTTTCACGACAAAGTGCGAGTGTGCGTGTCTGTTTCAATGAGGCTGATCTTCTTTGATAATACTTAAATTTAACTATGAGATTTATTTTTAGTTTTTCCTTCTCACCTTTTCTTTGTTCATTAATGTCTGTTCAGACTTTACATCTTGTTTTGGCTGCACCATTGCTTTAGGTGGTGGAATAAGCAGCCTGTGATTCTCAACTGAAAAAAAGCGAGTTATATGTGCTCAGGCTGAGCCATGAATCTATCTTGTGATGACCTTGGAAATTTTTAAATAGCCTAAAATTTTTATACTATGTTGTACAGAGCCTATGGTTTTGATTCCAAGATGATAATGTCTCACTTATCATGCCCAGCCTCATTAATTTGATGCAACAATCCATTTTTCTCTTAAAAGTACTGAATAACACATACTTATTTGTCCTTATTAAAAATGAATTAAAGCAAATTTTGTTTGAAGAATTTGTTGGCACCCATGGAGATTTCCCAAAGATCAGCAGAATCAGATTTAGAAACCACATTTCTGAGGATACTGAAACTTAGCCATTCTTAAGTAGCACGCACAAGAGCAAAGAACAATGGAATTTTCTCCTCAAGGACTTTTTAAGAATTAAAGGACAATTTTGTACTCCTATTTGGAATGTTTGATGCTAGTGGGAATCGGAATGTTTCTATTTCATCTGTGCTAAGGAATTTTCTCTTTTTAAAGGATTGATACCAGGCTATGACTGTCGCATTTCCATCATTATTCTCAAAATGTTGGACAGAATCCCCAACTAACAAATGGATTTTTATAACATCTTCGAAACACTATTTTGCGAGTCTTTAAAACCCCATGTTTTCTCAACTTGGAGTTTCATATCACTTGTAGATTCCATTCATCAATCATTTAACAAACACATTTGCCCTCTCTTACTTTAGATATTTTTCTATTTTATCTTATTTCCCATGCCCATCCCACCCTTCTATAAGCAGCCATTCTGATACGTTTTGGAGAAGGAAATGACAACCCACTCCAGTATTCCTGCTTGGGAAATAACATGGACAGAGGAGCTTGGCGTGCTACAGTCCATGGGGTCACAAAAGAGGCGGACACAACTTAGTGACTAAACAACAATCCATGCCCATCCCTCCCTTCTATAAGCAGCCATTCTGAGATGTTTAATGTATGCCTTTTTATTTGTATCCTGCAGAATATGCATTGCTGTTCTGCATATGTGTGCTATTTTTTAAGTGGCCTTGTATTATACATCAAATTTTCTTTCACCCCACTATCACTCGGCACCATGTTTTCAGATATTCTTGGGCTTCCCTGGTGGCTCACATGATAAACAATCCGCCTGCAATGCAGGAGACCTGGGTTCAATCCCTGGGTTGGGAAGATCCCCTGGAGGAAGGCATGACAACCCACTCCAGTATTCTTGCCTGGAGAATCCCCATGGACAGAGGAGCCTGGCAGGCTACAGTCCATAGGGTCACAGAGTCGGACTTGACTGAGCGATTAAGCAGACACAATGCCAGAAACAGAGTCAGTCTACTCTTCCCAATTCTTGTATATTAATGATGGAGACTTTTTTCTAGTTATTAGGTATAAAGGGTCAAGCAAGAAAACTCATGGTTCCTGCTTTCACAGAGCCTGCATTCTAGCTGGGAGAGTAGACTTCAAGGAAATAAACACACATGGTATGGTAAAGTGTCCATCATTCTTTTAATATGTATTTATCAAATGCCTTCATGTGCTAAATATGATGTGAAGCCCTGGGGATGAAACAAGAGAATGAGAGAGAAGAGACACTTGCCCTCATGAGGCTTACATTCCAGAGACTTGCAGATGGTGGTAAGGATTTAAGGTCAATGGCAAATGGTTAAATGGTTCTGTGCAACAGAATGATATGATGACATTTGTATCTTTATTCCAGGTGCAGTATTAGGAATAATAGATTAGTGGGAACCAAGATGGGATTCATGGTCCTCCCTGGTGGCTCAGGTGGTAAAGAGCTAGACAGGCTCTTCAGTGCAAGAGACCTGGGCTCGATCCCTGGGTTGGGAAGATCCCCTAGAGGAGGAAATGGCAACCCACTCCAGTATTATTGCCTGGGAGAATTCCATGGATAGAGGGGCCTGGCCGGCTACAGCCCATGTAGTTGCAAAGAGTAGGACATGACTGAGTGATCAACACACACACACAAGATGAGGTTCAGAGAAACTTGTTAGGAGGCTGTTGCAGCAAAACAGTTAAGAAACGATGGCAGCTTCAATGGGTGTGGCGGCAGTAGAACAGGAAGGGGGAGAGGGATGTGACAGATGTTGGAGCTAGAAGACATTTGCAAATGAATTAACTGTGAGAGGTGAGGAAGAACCAAGAAGTATCCTTGGTCTCTAGTCTGAAAAGCAAGATGAGGAAGACTGAGTGAGACTCGAGATTGGTGAGAAGAGCAAAGCCCTATCTGGGTCAGGCTTGTGTGGCATCTAAATGGAGGCATCAAGCAGCAGTTGAGCGTGTCAATCTGATTTCCAGAGCAGAGCTACGGACTGAAGATGCATACCCAGGAGTCATCACATATGAATGGTCTTTAAAATCCTAGCAATGAAGACAGAGGCAAAAAAAAAAAGAAAGAACAGGAGGGGGGTAATATAAAGCCCAAATGAATCCCAACATTTAGAGACTGGATGGAGGAGGAAAAGGTCAGCAGGAAGTGATAATGGAGCACTCAGGAAGGGTCTCCTGTGTTTGAGCCACTTAGATGCCTACATGCTTCCCCAACGAATGCCTTGAGCCCAAGATGTTTTGGTGGAGAGCTGGGGAAGGATGCTATAGTTGTTGTTATTCAGTTGCTCAGTCATGTCCAACTCTTTCCAACCCCACAGATTGCAGCACGTCAGGCTTCCCTGTTCTTCATCATCTCCCAGAGTTGGCTCAAACTCATGTCCATTGAGTCAGTGATGCCATCCAACCACCTAATCCTCTGCTGCCCCCCTTCTTCTCCTGCCCTCAATATTTTCTGCATCAGGGTCTTTTCCAGTGAGTCAGCTGTCCCCATCAGGTGGCTAAAGGATTACAGCTTCAGCTTCAGCATCAGTCCTTCCAGTGAATATTCAGGGTTGATTTCCTCTAGGATTAACTGGTTGGATCTTCCTGCTGTCTAAGGGACTCTCAAGAGTCTTCGACAGCACCACAGTTCGAAAGCATCAATTCTTCAGCATTGAGCCTTCTTTATGGTCCAACTCTCACATTCATATGTCACTACTGGAAAAACCATAGCTTTGACTATATGGACCTTTGTCAGCAAAGTGATGTCTCTGTTTTTTAACATGCTATCAAGGTTTGTCATAGCTTTTCTTCCAAGGAGCAAGCATTTTTTTTTAATTTCATGGTTGCAGTCACTGTCCACAGTGATTTTGGAGCCCAAGAAAATAAAATCTGCCACTGTTTCCATTTTTTCCCCATCTATTTGCCAGGAAGTGCTGGTACTGGGTACCATGATCTTCGTTTTTTGAATGTTGAATTTTAAGCCAGCTTCTTCACTCTCCTCTGTCACCTTCATCAAAAGGTTCTTTAGCTCCTCTTTGCTTGGAGAGTGGTGTATAAAGAGTAAATGACAGTTAGGAAGCAGAGATGGTGCATGCAGAGAAATCTTTCATGAACGTGGGGATAAAGGGGACAAAAGAAAGCAGAGTGGTATCTGGGAGGGAATTCTGGATTGACAAAAGGACTTATTTAGGTGGGTAAGGCTTGAGCATGATTAGAACATGACACACAGATGTACAGGATAATTGAAGGAGGAAAGCTGCTGAAAGTCTGGAGTTGGAATCCATGCCCATGGGTAGAAAATCAAGCTGCTGGGGAGGGGAGCGGCAGCGCCCCTTGGATGACACCCGTTGCACATCTTGCCCTGGGTGCTACTGCGTGGACAAAATGCGATAAGAGGAGGGGCCAGCTTGAGAGCTCTGCTTGAATGCGTTTCACAACAAGCAGAAGAAAAGGGGCCTCCTTAAAAAGCAATTTGCTCAAAGGTCACTGTCCGAGAAACTAGGCCTCAAAACGAGAAGACGTCTATAGAACCTGGCAGAGAATCTGATTTTACATTGTCACAGGGCACATCTGGGTAGGAAGAAGGCTGTCTGGTAGAAGCCAATGACCCTCTTCTGTCTGGGAGAAGACCATACCAGGCCTCGACAGGAACCCAGAGAATCCGTGCAGCTGTTCCTTGTGTCTGTCAAAAAGCTGAAAGCTCCCTTCTTTTTCCAGCTTAAAGAGACATACAGAGCAGAAGACAGATTGTCCAGGGTAAATAAAATTCAGGAGCATAAGAATGAGCAGGCAGAATGATGAACCCAGTGGAAAGGGTCAACACTTGAGCACCTTCCAGCATTTACTGGGCCCCGACCAAGAGGAAGCTCCCTCTAAGACCTTATCTATGAGTCTGAGAGGACCTGTGAGGACATTTTCTTTTAGACCTTCGAAAAGACCACACCCAAATTAAAGAGTATTTAATAGCAGCTAAAGGATAGGTGCAAATATATCTAAATGTATTTATTACTTTAAATCATAGGCTCAAGAGTACAACTGTTTAATTTTCCTAGGCATAGCATTCATAGAGTTCTGGCACCTTCTGCGTTGACTTCTTATACACAGTAATAAATTTACTGAATCACATCCTGTTTTTCTGATCTTTATGCCACGGAGAGGTAGGTGGATCACAAAGCCATAAACAAGAGGCTGACACTGACCTGGCGCAGCAGTGTGGTGGGCAGAGTAGCCCAGAGGAGCTAAGCCCTCCTGCAGGGCTGGGCTCTCAAACTCAAGCTCATAAAATAGCATGGCAGGAAATAAACATAAGGGCAAGTATACTGAGTCGTAAAGAACGCTTACTTGGGAATCAGGTTTTCAGTGCTGGCCCGCCACTCCCACCATGGTATAACATAGTGCCACTAGGAAGTGGCCTGCCACCTGCCCATAGTGACTTGGGGCAAGTTACTAAACTCCCTATCACTTCATCTGTAAAGAAAGTACCTGCAGTTACTCAGGAAATTTGAAGGTCTATCCCAGTTTTAAAAATCCCTTGACCTGATATATTAACCAGGTTAGCTGGGTTTCAAGTGACAGAGGCAGACCTCAAAAGGACTAAAATAAAAGGGGAGATTTATTGGTTCACATAATTAACTGCAAAGCTACTGACAGCCCACCAAGTACCTTCTGAGAAATGGAAAGAGGGACTCCTGTGTGAGGATGTGCCTCGACAGGCCTTTGTGTGAAGACAACAACAACAACAAGGAGAACAACAACAACAACAAAAGATGTCCCTTCCTCTAGGTAGATGCCAACTGGCTCCCAGACTCACACAATAGACTTTGGCCCCCTTCCTTGCTTTGGCTGGGAACCCTTTGCAATTCACAAGTTCTCTACAATGACCCCGAATCCAAGGAGAATCTGGTGTCAAGGCCAGCTGACCAAGGGACTCAAACACTGTCACCAGGACTTAGTCTCACTTATTCTTCCTGGCTCTGCTTGCCTTTTATTGAACCCATTCCTCTGCACGTATGCATGTGAGAGAAGATGTATGTGGAAGCACACTGTCATATGCTGATTTTTGGATCTGAAGGTGGAGAGGTGCCATCAAACCACGTGGACTGAGAAAGCAGAGGACCTCGGGGTGCTGTTCCTAGAGAAAGGACATGGATGCTGAGCTGGGAAAAATAATCCTTGGACTTTTATGCCAACTCAAGAATTTTTAATCAGCTCACCAAGTAGTCTTCAAAGAGCTGAGCAGCTCCTCAACTTATTACATCAGCAGAAAGCTTGAAATGATGCCAGCTGATGCCAACAGTACTGAGGTGAACCTGGTATATTTGTGTGTCGCTGGGGCCATCATTAATTGGCACAAGGCTTTGGAAAGCTATTGAACAATTTTAATCAATAAGAATAAAAACTGTTTGTATCATCTGGCCCTTAGCAATACCTTTGAGAACTTATCCAAGAGAACTAACTCAAATTTAAAAATGCACTGTGTGAAAATGTTTACTCAGCATTATCTATGGTAAGTTGGAAATGGCTTAGATGTCAACCACAGGGGAACAGATAAGTAAATTCCAACACAACATAACTCCAATTGAACGAAATATTGAGAAGCCATTAAAGCGACAATATGAAGCATATATAACAAGTCTGATAAGTGAAAGAAGGTATGTACAAAATTATATAACCCTTTAGTGACAACAGAAAATATATAAGCATATAGATGAAGCCTAGAAAGAAATATCTTACCTACAAATGGAAACCATGTTTTGTATACAGTGGAGGGTAATGGAAAACTAGTCTGTCTAAGTTTTTTGCAATGTTGATGTAATATTGTTTTACAATAAATAAAATTTAGTGAGAAAATTCTGTGATTTAAGAATTATCTCAATTTTCTCATAGGGGGTTTTGTGAGGATTAAATGAGATAATATATAAAATATTTACTGAGTGCCTGCCACATACTGAGATGAAATAAATGTTGGCCATCAGTATTAAGTTGATACAGAGGAAGGTGGTGAGAAGGAGAGAAGGGCAGTTACAGGTGAAGAGGGAAAGAATTGCCTCTAAAAAGTCAGTGTTTTATATAGCACATGGAACTCTGCACAATGTTATGTGGCAGCCTGGATGGGAGGGGAGTTTTGGGGAGAATGTGAGTCACTCAGTTGAGCTTTCTTGGTGACTCAGACAGTAAAGAATCCGCCTGCAATGAAGGAGACCCAGGTTCAATCCCTGGGTCAGAAAGAACCTCGAGAGGAGAAAATGACAACCTAGTCCAGTGTTCTTTCCTGGGAAATTCCATGCACAGAGGAGGCTGGGGAGAATGGATACATGTATATGGACTGCTGTGTCCCTTGACTGTTCACTTGGAACTATCACAACAGTATTTGTTAATCGGCTATACTCCAATAAAAAAATTAAAAAGTTAAAAAAAATAGATTTAAAAGAGAAAAAAAAAAAAAAAGAAAAGTCAGTGTTTCACCTACTATATATAAAATAGAAAAACAACCAGATCCTATTGCAAAGCACAGGGAACTATATTCAATATATATCTGTATCACTTTGCTATACACCTGAAACTAACACAACATTGAAAATCAACTATACTTCAACTTTAAAAAGTCAAAGTTTTAATTACACTTATGTTAATACATCCTTATTCTAAAATATTAGAACATTACAGCTAACATGTCAGTTAAGCCTAAAACAACCGTCTTAGTCAGCTTGAGCTGCCATGACAAAATACCAGACTGAGTGGCGTAAAAAGAAATCATTCATTTGCTCACAGTTTGGAGGCTAGAAGGCCAAGATCAAGGTTCCTACAGGGTTTACAGGGTTTGGTTTCTGGCGATACCTCTTCTTCCAACTTGCAGAGGGCCACGTTCTCAGACTGTTCTCATATGGCGAAGCCAGAGAGAGAGGAGGTGAGGGTGGGGACACCAGGTGGCTCTCTGGCGTCTCTTCTTGCGGGCATGCTGTCACTCAGATGTGTCCAACTCTTTTGTGATCCCCATGGCTATAGCCCACCAGGCTCCTCTGTCTACAGAATTCTTCAGGCAAGATCACTGGAATGGACTGCAATTTCTTCCTCCAGGTAATCTTCCTGATCCAGAGATCAAACCCACATCTCCTGCGGCTCCTGCATTGGCAGGTGAATTCTTTACCACTGAGCCACCTGTCTCTTCTTACAAGGACATCAATCCCATAAAAGTAGGCCCTGCCTTTATGGCTTCAATTTACATTATTTCATAATTTCAAATATAGCCGCCCTGGGGGTTAGGGCTTCAGATATAAATTTTGGGGACATGGACATTCAATTCATAATAATATCATCCCCTCCATTCCACACCTAAATGCTTCTTCCCCAATTATGTCTTCTATTATCAGTTCTCAGGTACAAGGACATTCTAGACTTTAAAAAAAAAAAAAAATCTATAGACTTACAGGTTTTATGAGGTTATTTTAATTAATTCTGACCAGTTTTTAAATCTTGTGTGCAGACCTCTTCAACTTGTTTTTTATAAAATATGCCTAGGTGAATTCTCAAGAGTGGTATACAAGTAGCTAGCTACCATATTATTTTTAACTGCTGCATGATATTCTAAAACTATGATTACCTGATCCTATCAGCTATTTTAAATAACTGCCACTATATTGATAAACATTTAAGTCATTTCTAGGATATTTTCCTGATTACAGACTACCCTGCAATAAAAAACTTTTGTACCTGCCTCTCTGTGCACAAAGGTGAGTGAATATTTCTCCAGAAGAGACACCCAGAAGCTGAACTGCTGGATCACGGAATATACACATTATCAATTTTAATAGACACTGTCAAACAGTCCTCCAAGGCAGCTATCCTAATTTACATTCTCACTAGTAATTTATGAGGCTGCTTGAACATACTTGTCACCATGTGAGAGTATCAAACTTTAATATTCTCTGCCAAGCAGATGAGTACAAAGTTATCTTATTGTTTAAATTTGTACTTCCCCGATTAATGTGAAGTCAAGCATCCTCTGGGATATATATCGGCCAATTGCATTCCTTCCAAAGTTCTGCTTTTTTACGTGTTTTGTCCATTTCTTCTTATCAAATTATTTATCACTTTCTTACTCTCAATTTGTCTGGCTCCTTTATATGTACTATATCCTTTTCTGTTAGATGGCAGATACTGTCTCCCAGTTTGCCATTTGCCTTTTATATACTTTGAAAATGGTCAAAATTTCTGATTTTTTCCCTTAGAGGTCTTGCTCTTAGGGTCATAGAAGGCCTTTTCTGTCCCAAGATCACAGTCATGTTCTCTTACAGGCTCACCCAGCTCTCTAACACTGGTGTATCCACCTCGAATTTATTTTTGAAAGTGGTGTGAGGTAGGAACTAATGCTACTATTGTCTGAATGGACAGCGAGCTGTTCGAGTGTAGAGATTTGACTCTTTTTGTTAGAAGTTCAAGCTCTAAAAAGAGAAAACACTTTTGTGCCTGTTTACGGATGCAACTCAAGAGGAAAATGCACTGGTGTATAACGACGGTCCCAACATGGCCCAGAAGAACAAGACCACACCCTTGGAAGCACAGACCCCGGGGTGCATCCATTCTTCATTCAACTAACACAGGTTAAGTACATGATACTTCAGTAAGGCTAAACATTAAACCTGAATTGACAGCCGACTAAAATATCAATGCCTCTCAAAAGGACACCAATGTTTCTATAAATCAAATTATCAACCCCTGCTTTATCTCTTTTGCAATTAAGATTTTCCTCTAATTTGGTTTTGATTGACTTAGCACACATTTAAACAATTTTCTGAAATGGTGTTAGGGGCAGATTCACCAGAAGATGACACATGTTACAATCAGGCTCTATTTCATCAAGTTAGCAGCAGCATTAACCACCACACACCTCAAGGATGTTTTGGACTTCCATGTGCTTCTCGCAAGGGTTGACACAAGGAGCCAGCTGCATGTAACTCACACTCTTCCTTGGCCTGACTGCCCAGTGCAGCTGGTGGCTGCCACCAAAGGCCTGGCTCTGAAGGCTGCCTCAGCCACATCACAGCTACAAGACACTGGCCATGTTTTCACTGGTCTGTTTGCTTCATCTGTTGAATGGGGATAATAACACTACTCAGATATTAGAATTATTATAAAGACAAAATGGGCTAGTACCCACAAAGCTCTTAGAAAAGTCTCCAGCAAGACCCGTGTCCTACGACAGAGGAAGATTTCAGACCTGCAGCTTTCATGATGCCCCAATCAATCTTCTCCTTTTTAAACTTTGGATGTTGTCAGATTCACTTCTCTTTTCCACGACCAGGACTTTCAAGTTTACTTTCAGAAACAGAGTCTTTGTCCCAAATGCATTGTCGAGGCAAGCTGGAAAATGTCTTTGCTGCCAGCCTGAAGAGGAAAGAAAGCACCTTGATCCCCACATGCAGCTAGACCCCAGGGGATGTGTGATCCAGCCCCAGACCCTTCCTTAGTCACCCCAGCTTCAGGTCCCAGCACCCCAGCTCCCTCATGACACTGCAAGCATCTTGCCATGTTTACTGTCCCAGGACCTTTTCATGAGAGGCACTTTGCTAGAAGATTTCAGGTATCTATCCCAGATTTAAAAAAACCAAGGCTCAGGATCTCTGGGGTCACCTAGGTGTCCTGGGTCCCACCCCAGTGCTCTTTTACCACCCAGGCTGTCTCCCCAGGCTTTCTCCCCCTCTCACAGAGGCCCCCATTTTATAGAATCCAGGCTTCAGTGTTAATTCAGAGGCACCTCTGTCAACCCCACCCTGGGGGATGATCAGTTGGAGGGAAACCTCTGTATGTTTGGGGCTCTATCCTGAAACCTAAGAACGGCTTTAAAGTACCCAGGGTCCTTTGGTATGCCATATTAGGGGAGAACCAGAGGTGGAAAGATTAGTCACTGAAGAGGCTGAGGACACAGGGGAACTGCTCATTCTGCAGAAGTCCTGGAACGAGACCAGGACAATAAACGGAAATACGGATGGGAGGAGAGGAGGGGAGACCCACCCACTAAGACCCAAGAAAGAAATGCTGAGAGGACGAGCCGATATTTGGATGACAACTAAGAGTAATAGAGATGGCCAGCATGGCGGATACAGTTCCCCAAATCTAGAAGGCAGCCCGTTTGATGTTGATAGAGGCTAGATGCTCCATACACCAAACAATAAGGCGTGCTAAACCAGGCTCATAAGTACTGTGCAAACATTTAATTTGTAAAATAACAATATAGAGGGAAGAGATCAAGTTTGCAGAGCTCACCTCCCCCACAAACACATCAAAAATCCATCCACCGCAGACACAGAAAACGAAGCTATAGTTACCTAAGGGGGAAGAGTGTGTGAGTGTGCTAAGTCACTTCAGGCGTGTCCAGCTCTTTGCAACCCTATGGACTGTAGCCCACCAGGCACCTCTGTCCATGAGATTCTCTAGGCAAGAATACTGGAGTGGGTTGCCATGCCCTCCTCCAGGGGATGTTCCTGACCCAGGGATCGAACCCGTATTTTTTATGTCTCCTGCATTGGCAGGCAGGTTCTTTACTACCAGCACCACCTGGGAAAGGGATAAATTTGTGATTGTGATTAACAGATACACACTACTATATATAAAATAGAAACCAAGGACTTACCATATAGCACGGGGAACTATGTTCAATATCTTATAATAACCTACAATGGAAAAGAATCTTTAAAAGAATAAATAATATGCATAATTGTATCACTTTGCTGTACACCTGAAATACTGTAAATCATTTATACTTCAATCAAAAAATACAAGCTAAACAGATACATTTACCTGTAGAGCAATTCTCACTGAAAACAAACTAGAGACTGGACGAAAGACACTTTTGCCACCAAGGTTGTAAAGAAAAGTCCACACAGTCAAGGAGGAAGGGAAGAGAAGCGCCTGATCACAGGAGCCTCGCTCCTTGGAGTGGACACAGAAAAGGAGGGGGTTACACAGACCCAGAGATCCTCCCCAGGGAGCGAGGGGTTCAAACCACAGCAGGGGCACGCCAGCCCAAGGGGCTGACCCTGGGAAGACGAGTCCCCTTAGCTGGTCTGAAAACGAGGGGCGCTCAAAGGAGGGCTGTAGCAGAACTTGTGAAGAGCGCTCATATGCTTGCTTATTCCCAGGAACAAGGCTGAGGACACTTCCTGGGCTCTAGCTGGTTTCCTGCAACCATCCCAGCACCTGCCCTGGCCCCTCTAGCTCTAGATTACAGCCCCCCACCAGGGTGAAGGCTGCCACTGCCAGGAGGAGCGCAAACTCAGGGGAGACAGAGCTGGCTCAGATCTAGTTCTGCCTCTGAACATGCAAGGGCAGCCAGTACTGCTGTTCACAAAGGCAGCGGATGAGGAGACATCTGGAACTTTGACTGGCACACCGAGACCAACCCAGCAGGCTCCCTGGATCACATCTGGCACCTGCTCTGGGTCCTCAGGCTTCAGCACCGCTTCCCTCTGGGGCAAAAGGACCACTGCCTCGAGATGAAAGAATATACGCTTCACAGGAACAGAATCAGCTCTGACCTGAACCTCAGGGCTGCTCTTCCAGCATCTTGGGCTCTTCCCCTGCCCCTAACAGGGCGCTGATAGCCACTGAGCGCAGGAGAAGACCTGGTTCATACCTGGCCCTGGCACTACCCCTCCACCTCCAGCCCCACCTCCCACCAAGGCAGTGACTTGCCAGCACACCCTGGGGAAAGACATGACCTGTGTTCAACAAAGACCCAGCTTTCCCACCACAGCCACTGGGCAGACAGAGACTTCATACGAACGTTCCCTCACAAGGACATCCCTTCAAGACAGGGATAAGTAACTGGTTCACCTAATTTCATAGAGATAGAGAGAGTTAAACATAATAAGAAAACACAGGATTTGCCATAAACAAAAGGGAAAAAATACCCTAAAGACAATTAATGAAACAGATAAATAATTTACCAGATAAAGAGTTCAAAGCATTCATAATGAGAATGCTAACTGGACTTGGGAAAAGAATAGATGAACAGATGAAAACTGTAACAAAGAACTATGAAATGCAAAAAAGAAACAGTCGGAGCTGAAGAATATGATACCTGAAATGAAAAACACACTAGCAGAAACGAACAGCAGAATAGGGGACACAGAAGAACACGTAAGTGATCTGGAAGACAGAACAATGAAAATCACTCAAAGCAGTAAAAAAAAAAAAAAAAAGCAAATTTGTAAAAACAAAGATACTTAAAAGGGCCTCTATGTCAACATCATACTAAAATTCACATATTAAGGGTCTCAAAAGGAGAAGAAAGAGAGTAAGAGGTTGAAAATGTATTTGATAAAATTATGGCTGAAAACTTCTCAAACCCAAAGACATCCAGGTACAGGCAGTACAGAGGGTCCCAAACAAGATGAACCCAAAGAGACCCACGACCAGACATACATGCAAGACCAGAAGCCATAAAATTCCTAGAAGAAAACATAGGACACTTTTTGACATAAATTGAAAAATTTCTGAGGGCTCTTTCTCTGAAGACCAACTCATTGAAAAGACTCTGATGCTGAGAAATATTGAGGGCAGGAGGACAAGGGGGCGACAGAGGATGAGATGGTTAGATGGCATCACTGGCTCAGTGCACATGAATTTGAGCAAATTCTAGAAGACAGTGAAGGACAGGGAAGCCTAGTGTGCTGCAGTCCATGGGGTCACAAAGAGTCAGACACAACTGAGTGACTGAACAACAACAACAATTGAAGGGAAAGGAAAAAAAAGCAAAAATAAACAAATGGGACCCAATTAAACTTTAAAGCTTTTGCACAGTGATGAAAACCATTGACAAAATTCAAAGACAGCCTACTAAATGGGAGAAAATATTTGCTATTGACAGGAACAAAAAGGGGTTAATATTCAAATACAAAAACAGCTCATACAACTCAATTGAAAAAAAAAAAAAAAGATGGGCAGAAGACCTGAATAGCTAGTTTTTTGAAGAAGACATACTGATGGCAACAGGCAAATGAAAAATTATTCAACGTCACTAATCATTAAAGAAAGGCAAATCAATACCAAAATGAAATATCAGCTCACACCTGTTAAAAATGGCTATCTTCAAAAACACCATAAATTATCAATGTTGGTGAGGATACAGGGAAGAAGGAACCTTTGTACACTGTTGGTAGGGATCTAAATTGGTGTAACCACTATGGACAACGGTATAAAGCCGCCTCAAAAATTGAAAATAGAACTACCATATGATCGAGCATTTCCACTCCTAGGTATAGATTCAAAGAAAACAAAAACACTAATTTGAAAATATACATGCACCCAATGTTCACAGCAGCATTATTTACAGTAGCCAAGATATGGAAGTGACTTTACTGTCCATCAACAGATGAATACATAAAGAACCTGTGACACATACATGTAATGGAATATTAACAAGTCAGAAAAAAAGAATGAAAATTTGTCATTTGCAACAACATGGATCTGGTAGGTATTATGCTCAGTGAAATAAGTCAGACACAGAAAGACAAATACTATATGTTATTATTTGTATGTTGCATATCAAAAATGAAGCAAATTAATCAATATAATAAAACTAAGACAGACTTACAGATGCAGAGAACAAACCAGTGGTTATCAGTGTAGAGAGGGAAGGGGGAGGGGCAAGGTAAGGGTAGGGGATTAAAAGATACATATGACTACGTATAAAATAAACTAGAAGGATATATTGTACAGCATAGGGAACATAGCCAATATTTTATATTAACTTTAAACTGAGTACATGGTTTAAGAATATGGGAACTATGTTGTACAGTTGAAACTAATATTGTAAATTAACTATAGTTCAATAAAATAAAATAATAAACCGTAGTTGTATATGTTACATATATTTAATAAGCTACATATACCTTGTATACATATACATGTCATATATTAATATAATATTTTAATGCATATGGTTATTTTTATGCATGTGGTATATGTATGTATATAGACATTATTTGAAGACAAAATTTAAAAAGATTATGTGAGAACTTCTTGAAACGTTGAGACCACAACCCAAGGGCTCTGCTGGGCACTCCTTTATATAAGCCTGCCTGGAAGACAGTAAGCATGAAATTTCCCAGAATTCAGCTAAACCTGGAAGGGAGGTTTTTAGGAATTAAATACTTGTGCTCCCCCAGAGTCCCTCTGTTAAAGCCCTAACCCTCAGTGGAGCTCTATTTGGAGTAAAGAGGTAACTCAGGTTAAATGAGGTCATGAGATTGGGACCCTGATCCAATAGGATTAGTGTCTTTATAAGATGAGACATGAGAGTTCACTGTCTCTGTTCTCTGCTCACACATCCCCAGAAAAGGCCATGCAGGGACACAGTGAGAGGGAAACATCTGCAAGCCGGGAAGAGTTCTCACCAGAAACCAAACCAGCCAGAACCTCGATCTCAGATTTCTAGCCTCCAGAATCAGGAGAAAACATACTCTTATTGTTTAAGACATCTGGTCTGTGATATTTTATTATGGCTGCCCAAGCTAATACTAAGGCCCACAGGGAGGCTGTGATGTGAGCCCAGCTGTCCTTTACCTCTTGGCCTTTCAAAGTGATCATCTGAAGTAACCAGCAAGTAGTAGCCAGAAATAGCCTCATCATCATACCAGGTATTTCTCATTCAGAACCTTCTAGCTCAGCATGCCCTACTTCTACTCTGACCACCAAACAGCAGCACTGTATTAAGAGCAAAAAGCAAAAATGTACTAAGTGCTGCCTACTGTAACATTAGACAGAGAAACTGCTAAAGGGAACTATGTATTTGGGAGCATTTCTCCAAAGAGACCTACTCACTTTGCTTTAAAAGTTACCTAGTATAGTCCCTGCAACCACTGGTTCTAACATGATGACAATACACCTGGTAAGGTGTGGCTATTTATTCAGTTACTCAACAAATATGTAGTGCATTTCTAGGACATGGCAGGCACTGTTATAAGTGCTGGGGATACACTGGTACATGAAAGTCTGTTCCTGCCCTACGGAAGCTTAGTCTGAGTGGCAGGAAATAGACACTAAGTGTTAGTCACTCAGTCGTGTCCAACTCTTTCTGACCTTATGGACTATAACCCTCCAGGCTCCTCTGTCCATGGTGATTCTCCAGGCAAGAATACTGCAGTAGGTTGCCATGCCCTCCTCCAGGGGATCTTCCAGACCCAGGGATTGAACCCAGGTCTCCTGCACTGCAGGCAGATTCTTTGCCATCTGAGCCACCAGGGAAGCCCAACGGACGCTAAACCAATAAGCAAGTAAATACATACAGGGTCACAGGGCAATAAGGGCCATGAGGAAAATGAAGTAGGGTAAGAAGTATCAGAGGAAGGATAATAGGTTGAGGATTTGTAACGTTATATATAGTGGTCAGGGATGCCTGACATTTGAGCAAAGACCTGAAGAAGGTGAAGGAGTGAGCACAAAGGATATATTAGGAAACAGTGCTTCCGGAGGAGAAATGAGCATATGGCGAGATGTGGAGGGAGAGAGGAGGCAAAGAGGAGATGAGGAGGCCAAGCAGAGAGCAGACCACCAGGCACGGGTTTTGACTTTCACCCTGAGGAGGTGGGAGAGAAACCAACGGATGGTTTGGAGCAGAGGAGTTGACAAGACTGTACGGAACACATCAACTTAATGGATCTTTCTGATGGCCGTGTGGAGACTAGACTGTAGAGTACAGCACATTCAGGAGTGGGAAGACCAGTTAAGAGGAGACTCCAGATGAAAATGATGGTGGCGTGGACCAGTGTGATAACGGGGGAAAGGAGAAGTTGTCAGACTCTGGATATATTCTGAAGGCAGAGCCAGCAAGGTCTGCTGATGAACTGGGTGAAAAACATGGGAGCATAAGAGGTGTCAAGATGACTCTCAGTTGCTTGGCCTGAGCAGCTGGAAGGATGATGATGACCTAACGTGATCCACAGAGAGCGTGCTGATAACAAAGGCATCACAACTTCTGACTCACCATCCTTCAGTCATGCACTGATAGCAACCTGAGAGCACAGGATGACTCTCCCTCCATGTGAGTGGGTCAGTACTACCGTACAACATTATTATATTATTAATATTGTGTAATATTATTATTACAATTTACATGATGTGTTTTATAAGAAAAATAGCTAAACAGCTTTCTCCTCTCCTTCTCCCAAAAGTGACCAGAAAATGTATTGACTAAAGAAAAGTGAAAGTGAAAGTCGCTCAGTCATGTCTGACTCTTTGCGACCCCCATGGACAGTAGCATGCCAGGCTCCTCTGTCCATGGAATTCTCCAGGCCAGAAGACTGGAGTGGGTAGCTGTTCCCTTCTCCAGGGGATCTTCCTGACCCAGGAATCAAACCAGGGTTTCCTGCATTGTAGGTGAATTCTTTACCAGCTGAGATAGACTAATTCAAGGCAAAAGGGATAAATGTCCAAGGCAAGGGACTCGGACAAAATGATGTCGACACTGAGTTGTAATAATACAAAAACCTGTGCTTGCAATCTTGTTCGCAGAGTAGAGAAGGGTACGAAAATGAGGAGGAGGAGAGGAGAGTTAGGGCCTTTCAAAAGTTTGCTTAAACAAGAAAGAGGCTGTAAAGGGCCATTTGGAGAAAGGAAATGACTCAATTGCTTTGAAGCATGGAGAGAAAGGGAGAGGAGCTAGGAGGAAATCGACGTGTGTTTTTAGAAGTCTTAATAACACAGTTCATGACACAATATTTCTTAAGAAAATGGATGGGTAGGTTTTCAGTTCAAATGTTAAAATGGAGCATTCTAGTTTAAATGAATAAGCACCTGGTTATGAATAAAGGTATATTTAAGAGGTTTCACAAAGAACATGACATCAATTGTTCCACTTGTCTCAAATTCTGAAGTACCAATTAAGCACTAGTACCTTGTGACTGAGTCATCTGAAACTTTGAGGAAGTGCTGAACAGTATGCTATTTATTTTAAAAGGTAATATTTAAGCTCATTTCCACCAAAAACTTATCTCTGAAAACAATAGTAAATATAGCTAGTTACATGTCCTCAATGTTTTATAGGACTATTAACTAGAGACTTGCCCAGGTACAAAATCCAAAGTCAGCTTAAGACTTTAGGCAACCATGCTTATATTTTATAATTATAAGTATAGAGGAGTTTTTGGAGGATCATTTTGTATTCAAAGACATCATTTTTTTATACTTCATTTAAAAATCTACTTTAGATCCAAGTATATCATTTTTTGAAAGTGCTTTCATTGTCCGCGATTATCTAGCCTAAGTTTGACATTTAAAACAGCTGTCTTCTGTTTTAAGATTTTGATGTTAAAACAAACAAAATACCCTTGGTTGTCTCCATCTCTTTAGTTATAAAATTGATCTTAAATACACATTCATCATAAACAGCCTGGAAAAAAATCTTTCAGTTGATATCAATTCAGTGTTTTCTTACATAATCTAAAAACTAGATTTGGAGTGAATTTGAACCTATTAATAATTTGATATTAAGCTAAGCACAGGCCAGTGCAGAGCTTCCAGAGGCCTTCTACTACCTGGAAGCAAAGGCTTTGAAAACAATTCTCAAAAATTAAGTACATTTTACTTTTCATCATTCTTTTGGCTAAACAGCAAATTTCAAAGTGGTGTTTCATCATCTGGTTTATCTGGTTATGAAAATTTTAAATTACACTTAGCGAACTAAATTTTTAAACAAACTCAAATTTAAGCAGATACTTTTTAAAATCTAAACAGTAGGAGGAGGGACAATTAAAAGAAGTTAGGTTAGAACAGAAAGACAAAAATAAGGTCAGACATAGCTTTGGCTCTGTGTTACATAACTAAATACTTCGATTAAATGTAAAGAGCTCTTGTGAGGGAAAAAAACAGAGTTCTGGTTTACTTAACATTTATTGTTCATTCATGGCCTTATTTCTAATCTACCATTCTCTTCACTTCCCAAACAATGATTTGATATCAGGAGGGAATGGAGGTCAAGCGGCCCTCTGGGACAGTGGCACAATTGTTACACACGGAGAGGGTGCCACCCGTGAAGCCATTCACGATGGGCAGACAGTAAATCACTGTTAGCAGACTCCAGCCTGCTGGGACAGCGGTTCCCAGAGATGCTCTTACATCGTCCCCAGGGGATTCAAACTACAGTTTTATCTCATTGCACCAGTGGTCTTTTAGGGTTACATTTCTATTCTTACTGCATTTCAAGTGTCTTGCTTTGTAATTGTGGTATTTACTCATCACTCACATCTGTAAACCCTTTTATCCTCATTCAAAAAACAAGTCAGACACCATACACTGAAAGTTCTACAATGGGGGAAAGCCTAGATTTTGTTCATCTTGAGAACTGAAATCTCAAAATAATTTTCTAGTGTTTTTTTCCCCCCTTTTTAAGTGGTGCTTAAAAGTGATCCCATCCAACCATCTATTTCTTTTCCCACTGAATCCCTGAAAAAGAACTCACTGCTTTCACTAATTCACCCAGTCTTTTAGGTACCAGGCCCCTACTGTCTGCTAGGTGCTAGAGGTATAAGAGAAATGAAAGTTATGTAGTTCTATGACTCAAGGAGTTTGTGATCTGACAGGAAAGAGAAGCATTCCACAAGCTATTGGATGAAGAATTACCTCTAGTTGTGATAGACGGACTGATTGGGCAGGGTACTTTAAGAACACGTAGTGGAGGGGTTATGATGCCTTCTGGAGTATCAGGAAAGTCTGTTTCAAGCAAGAAACTTGAAGGATGAGTAGGAGCTAGCCAGGTAAGGAGGGGAAGATGATGGTGTTGCAGAGTAGGCGTGTAGTTACAAAGCAGCTTGGAACTTTCCACACCAGTGATGCTATAGAGGGAAGAAAGGGATGGGAGCCTGGCAGAGAGACAGACCAGAGAGGCAGGCTAGAAGCGAATCATGTACAGGCTTGAAGGTCCTATTAAGGTTTTGGGACATCACAGTGTTTTAAGCCAAGGAGTGATGTGATCAGATATGCAACTTTCACAGATGGCTTTAGCTACAATGTGGAGGACAACAGTGAACAGGATACTATTTATGTTAATTTGGGGGAAAACCCCATCAAAAATATTCTTCTATATATTGGTTCTGGGTACATATGATCTATATATAAGTATAGAAAAGGAACTATAAAGATGCACAGGAAACTCAAGACCATGAGTAATATGAAGAAGTGGAAGAGAACAGGAAAGATAGTGTTGATTCTATGGACACCATAGAATATAAATATAATATAATATAGAAAGCTAAGCTTTATACACCATGTTTTATTCCTTGCAATAAAGACAAGAAACAAATATGAAAGAATATGAACAGTTGCTAATTCTGGGATGGTAAAAACTGGGATGTTTTATTATTCCTCAAAATTTTCTGAATCTTTCAATGGCCTCAAAAGTTAAAAGAAAAAAAAAAAGAGATAAGCAGGAGGAGAACCAGAAGAGAGCAAAGGTTATTTCCCAAAGGAAGGAGTGGTCGTGTTCATGGCTGCTAAGACTTCAAATACAATGAAAACTTTAAAATGTCCACTGGATTTACTGTCATGGATGTCACTGAAGACATAAGCAAGAGCCCTGGCAATAGAGTGCTGGGAATAGAAGCCAGACAGGAACAACAAATGGGAGAGAAGACAGTGGCAATGGTGATCATCAACAATCCTTCATCTTTGGAAGAGAGAAGAGGATACTGAAAAGCACAGAAGACCCAAGGAAGGCTTGTTTCTAAGATGAGGGAGACTAAAGCCTGTTTACATGCAGGTGGGGAGACGCAGAAGAGATGGAGACCGTGGGGCAGAATTTCTGGGACTGTGTAAATGATCTGAAAACAGGTGGAGGGATGGGCCTCAGATTGGAGGAGGGAACTGCCTCCACCCTAAGAGGAGATAAGTAGGAAATGGTAAGTACAGAAGCAAGAAGTACCCACGTGATGGACTCTTTTTCAGGAAAGTAGAAGACACTGAGATGAACTATCCAATTAGGGGATAAAGTGACAGACTAACTCAAAGAAAGGGAAGATGATGATGAAGCAGGTTCATGAAGCAAGTCAGGTTCACGAAGCAAGTCAGGTTCACGACTGAGTGTACAGCCTGCTTCGATGTGTGCTTGAAATGTTTTTCTAGTAGGTTTCAGCTGCCAGATGCAAGAGCAGAGAAGGAAGGTATTTCTGCAATTTAGGACTGGTTTTCACTCAGATGGGCGTGACCAAAAGAAAGAGGAGTCACGGAGTTGAAAGAGTTCGTCAGAGAGACAGGTATTATGAAGCTCTCCTGGACACAGAGGGGAATGAGAGAAGCAGGGACTGGATGGATGGAAAGAATGGCAGAAGGCTTCCTGCAATTAGGGTGAGTGTGGGGAGGTGCGTAGGCAAGTAAGCTGGAAGGAGAGTCCACTGTGATTAAAGAGAGGATGTCAGACTTAGTGATTTAGAACCCGGAGCCTTCTCTGATAATAATGAAGTCCTGGAGTGGGAGGTAGCGGTGAGGAAGAACAAAGGACAGAGGAGATGAGGAAGACAAAATGCTGAGGAAGCAGAGGAGTGGTGAGGTGGATGCTCACACTGCCATGAACGGTGACAGGTGGTGGGACAGATAAGAGAACAGTAAGCCTGGTGCTAAAATCTTTAAAAAGTGGGGTAAAACAAGGTCTGTGGACAATAGTACCAACGTATTCATAGGGCACAGCCTCCAAAGGTCTGAGGGTTTTGGGGAGAAGGAGGAATGGTCTGACAAGCACCAAAGACACTAACTTCCCTTCATGATACTAACTTCACTTTGTGATAATGACCTATTTGTACAAACTGTGCTCCTCATGTAACTTTCAGGAACACCCACGTGGAGTTGAGCAGTAAGGAAGCACCAGCAGACATTTCCTCCAAATTCACTACTCCATTCTGTGGTAAAGCTGCTGTAGTTTAGTCGCTAAGTTGTGTGCCTTTTGTGACCCCTCAGACTGTAGCCCGCCAGGCTCCTCTGTTCACAGGACTTCCCAGGCAAGAACCATGGAGAGGGCTGCCATTTCCTTCTCAGGGGAATCTTCCCAGGCCCAGGGATGGGACCCACCACTCCCACATTGACAGGTGAGTTATTTACCACTCAGCCACCAGGGAGGCCAGTGGTAAAGCAGAGATCAGATCAAATTAGCTAGAAGTGATCTTTAAAAGAATCCTGAGTGAGTTCACCTTTTCATTTGCTCTTCCTCCATACTTTTTCCAGGTGATGTGGGGGAAAGCAGGTGTGGTCTTCTGAGCACTGAAGAGGAGTCATAGTGGGCTAGCTCCCAGCACCGACACAAAGCAAGCCCCTTCTTTCCTCCGCCTCCATCTGACCCCTGTAAAACGGTGGTGGGAGGTTTGAAGTGGAGGATGGCACGGATGACAGTGATGCTAGTTAATCTTTATAGATGCTAGTTAACCTTTATCTCTACACCCCCGCGGTTTACACTCTCCATCTCATTTAATTCACACAATCACCGGGAAGAAAGTAATAGCGAATCCCCATTAACAAGGGAGTCCACTGCTCCAGAAAAATAAGTGACTGCCCCCAAGGTCACCACCAGCTAGTAAGTTACCTAAAAACAGCCGGCCTCCCGAGACCAAGGCTGTTCTCACTCCACTTCAGGCCACTTAACTACTAAACAGTCCAGGGTTTCTTCTAGTCCTAACGCTTGGTGATTCTTTAACTCCCATTAATTTTCTTTCCCTGAAGGGACAGGGTAGACAGCAGACTTCAAAGGCTCTGGAAGGGCAGCGGTTTTCCTTAAAAGTTAAGGCAGACTTCTGGGAGTCAGTCCGAGGAGCGCAGAAGGGGAAATGACGCCATGAGGTTTCTCAGGGCAGCTCCCCACAGGTGCTCCCCCGAGGGCTTCGGGCAGCGACACAATAGCTGGCTTTTCTGCCAGCTCCCCGGGAGCATCTCTCCCCTGGCAGGTGGAAATGTCATCTCACCTGGTCAGGACGACGGGTGCCTAATTGGATGGTGAGACTTCAGATCTAGTCCTTGCCAGGAAGATTCTGGGTGGTATTTCTCAGCCACGCAGAAAGTTAACGCAAATTCTTTTCTTCCTGTATTCTCCAATTTTAAATTACGTAAATTTAATCTCTCGCTTCTTGGCTCAGCGTTACTGCAAATTAAACATGCAAGTATTAATAATGAAAATAATTTCCCTTTAAAAACATATCTTGAAAGGCGATGTGGGGCATTTCCAATATATCCATAAAACAAACAAGACAGTTTAATTATTTGTTTCTCCAAGGGAAGAAGCTAAACCCGGAATTAATTTGGCTCAGCCTGTGAAACAATTCGTTTGCTCTGCCTCATTCTGGCAATTAAAGAACTTTTCCCAGACACAACTAGCATGTAAACCAGGGGCAGAAAAGGAAGAAGGGGCCTCGGCGACCCGGCCCGGATGGAGTCGGCCGGCGGAGAACCCCGGGGACGCTGGGGCCAGACATGCGGGACCGCGCCGGGGACGCACAGACGAGCTCGGGATTGAACGTCGAACTCTTGGGCGTTAAATAGTCGTGGCAGAGGATCGAGCGATCACGACTAGCCGGGACCCTTCCCCCCGGTCCGGACCGGATTCGAAAGGGATGTCCGCGAGTCAGTCGCCACCCAGGCCGCAGGAGCGCGCAGCCAAGCCCGCCGCCCCCACGCCCCTCCTGGAGCTGGCGCCTCGTGCGGCGGGGGCTGCGCGCGCACCTACGGCCGCAGCACCCCACCCCCTACTACCGCGGATCTCCTGCGGCTTTTGCCTGCGAAAGGTGGGGATAGCGGCCCCTGCTGGCATCTTTGGCGAACAGCAGGGAGACGGACCTTGTTTCCCTCAAACCATTTTCCTCACCTTTTCTAAATGGTTTGTGGACAATATCTATACTGTTGTCACGAGTGCACTCATTTTATTCTTCATGAGCTCTCATTAGCATGCTTGTGGGTATTTTAGTTGCCCGTACGAAAGGCAAAAGGGGGGGGGGTCTTACTAGTGGCCCTAGCCCCAATTAGGGAACAGGTAGTTTCTAATGCACTTATTTAAGGGAACTCGGCCTAAGGGGGACTGAGACCCTGATTTCCTTCCCAGTGCTTTTCTCGGCCGACCCCATAACTAGTAAATATTGATCGGAGAACTGCTTGGCCGCCCGCGCGAACCAAGTGAGAAGCCCCCTCGGGGAGGCAACGTGCTCCTTTGCGGTCTTTGCGGCCAGCAAGCAGGCAGCGCGCAACGGCCGGGACAGGGGGACGTCGTGTGGCCTGCCCAGTGGGCACAAGCCTTGTAACTACAGGACTTTTGGGCTACTGAACTTTCAAGCGAACGGAGGAAGGCTGTGTCTGCCATTCTTCTCGTGGTGGTAACACAAAAGCGCCTTGGAAGAAGTTGCGATTTAGTTATTCCATGAAGCTGTTGGATACTCACTGGAATTGTGTTATTTCTGAAGTCTACATAATTATTTCTAAGAACAGTGTACACACTTTCTAAGTTTAAAAGCAGATCGTTGCTACCAGCATTCCTTGCACTATAGTTAATTTGCTTACTTAACATGCTTTATTAACGTGTGTTGTATGTACGTTAACTAATAGCTGAGTTCATATCGTCGAAGTATATTTTTAAGTGTACCGGTTTCTATCCAACTCATCTGGGTTCGCAGAGCTTCCATCACTTCTGGAATTTACCTCTTGATATAGTAATCAGAAAGGCTCGCCGTTCACTTACCCTCATCCTTTAAAACTTTTCCATTTAAAAAAATCGATGAACAAATCCTTTCTTGTAACTTGCTCCTGCACTACGTCTATTTCTATTTATTTTTTTGATTTGGCAGGGCTCGGCAATGCTGTCCGAGATTTCCTCCCCCCAGCAAGAGCAAATGTGGGGGTGGGGGGGAGGCACGGGCTGGGCTTCTGCGGGTGTCGCCCCCGCGGGGACCTCCGCCGAACGCGCCGCGGGCGGGCAATAGTGGTGGAAGGAAGCGGCGCTGACCAGTCGGTCCAAGGCTCCACCTGCGGCCACAGCGCGTAGTTTCTCGCTCTCTCCGCCTCGCTCGCTCCGGTTCACACACAGAGACCGAAGCCCTCCTTCGGGTCGGAGAAGACGCCAGCCAAAGTAGGCGGGGTTGCAGGAGGAGAGTCCGCTTTGCGCAATCCAGTCCGGGACTTGGCTCCGCCCTGGAGCGGCGGCCTCTCCGGTGACAGAGGAGTAGTGAGCGGCACGGGGTGAGGCTGCAGCCAACTCCGCTCCCCGCGCATTCGGCTGCCCAGGCGCTCCGGACGCAGCAGCAGCGCTTCTCCGCGGGGCCGACCGCCCGCGATGCCCGCTTAGGAGCGGCGGTAGCGGCCAGCACCGCCACACCCGCGGCGTAGCGCTCCCGGTTGTGGAGCGCGGCTAGAGCGCGCACCCCTGCCCCAGCCCCCACCCCGCCCCCCACCCTGATATGACTTGTTAATCGGCGCAAACACCACCGAAGGGACTCGCCGGAGTGGAATCCAAGTGGAATTTGGATTTGGAGAAGAGTTTCTTGAACATTTCCTCCTTTCTTGTTGGTTTTTTCTTTCTTTTTTCATCTCCCCTTCTCCGCCTGTCATTGGAAATGAATACGGCGTGTTTGCATCCCAGAAAGTAGTCGCTGCGACTGTACCCTCACAGAGACAAGCACCCATGTAGGAATGACAAAGGCTTGCGAAGGAGAGAGCGCAGCTCGCGGCCCGGAGAGATCCCCTCGATAATGGATTACTAAATGGGATACACTCTGTACCAGTCCGCTCCGAGCCCCGGCCGCCTGCCCGTCGATGCACCGAAAAGGTACGGCTGGGGCGCCCTGGCGCGCCCCACCTCCCAGGCGGTTCCGCTCCCTCCTGCGGGTCCCGGGGCCGCGGTCCGCACACCCTGTCTCGGCTTTGTGGTGCTTGCGTTTTATTTTGTCTTGTGTCTGTCTTCCGAGCGTTGCCCGGCCCTGGGGGAGCAGTCGCGAGCCCTGTCCGCCGCTCCTCTCCGCCCTGCGCCCCAGAGACCTCGGGGCTCCGCGTTGTGAGCTTCCCCACTCGCGTCGCGCACACTCCAGGCGCCGCCCGGGACCCCAACCCCAGGCGGATAGCTGCCTGGCCCTGGGAGGTGTGTGCAGTACCCTTGGGGGCTCGTCCTCACTTTCGGGCCAGCAGGCAGCAGAGAGGCCAAGAAAGGGTGAGATTCTCGAAGCGCCCGGTCCTGGTGCGAAGGCAGGGGAAGGGGTTCTACCCTCGAGGGCTGGAGGAGGATCGGTCCAAGAGCGCTGTTTTCTCTCGACACTAGGTTTGGGTTCGAGGTGGGAGGAGGGGTTCCACAGACACGGGGAGATGGGGGGGGAGCAAAGAGAGTCTTTTGTTGTCGGCGCGGGGTCTGGGCTGGGCTCAGCGGAGTGCGGGAAACTTGTAATGGCCCTGGCACCCGCGCACCCTGCCACTTAGTGACATCCCGGCCCCCGCGGCCGCTGGGCACCAGAGGTTCCGGGCTTTGTTTGCTTGAACGAGTGGCCTCCTCCCGGTGTGGCGCGGCTTCCCCGCCCTGGGTCCTATTCCCCGCCGCAGCTCCCTCCTGGGCGGCGAAGACAGCATCTGTGGCGTCTGCGTCCCCCTTGGGCACAGAACCCCGTGCCGGGGGCTGACGCCCGCTGCGCCCTCTTCCAAATACTACGTGGTCCCCCTTTGGAAAGGAGGTGTCCCGGGAGGGGGAAAGGTGGGAAGACCTGGCTAGAAATGTCTCAGTACTTGCTAACCAGACGAGACCTCTGCAGGGGCCCGGGGTTCTCGATTGTCCGGACTACTTGCTGCGTCTGGAGCGCTGCCTTGCTGGCAGTGGGGCGCTCCGCTGCCAACCCAGCCCGGCAGCGCCCACCCACTCTGCATGACCCCGCTGGGATGGGACGTGCCTTTCCCCCCTCCCCTAGATGCTCTGCATTTTTTCTCGGCTCCCCACCGTATTACACGGTGCATAGCAGGATCCCGTAGTCCGTTCCCTCCTTCAACGACTGGAATGGTACAGGGGGAGCCAGGGAGCAGTCCTAGACTTGTGGGTATCGGGAAAGGAAACAGGATTCCGCTGTCTTTCCCGCTCCCTCGCCGCCACCACCCCTCCGCCCAGCGTCTCCTCCTCTTCTTCCCCCCCCCCCCCGCCCCCCCGCTCGGGGTCACTCGACCAGGCACTTCTGGAAAGTTTCTCTGAAGGCCAGGGATGGGGGGGGGGGGGGTACGACCGATTTCGGGCTCAGCACGTGCAACCCGCGGGAAAACGAACCCCCAGGGAGGTGGAATACTGCCCAGGATATGGCTAGGAAACAGGATCCAGGAGCCAACCCTTTGGATAGTGGCACCCCGGCCGATGGTCAGCTTGTTTGGGGTCTCGGTGCGGCACTTGCTGAACTGGTTTCTCAAGCAGTCGAACAAGGGGTGGGCGTGGGGAGGGGCGAGAAGGGGAAGTTTCCCAGCAGGACTCGGAAGCTGGTCCGGCCACTGTGGACAGCGGCTGGCGCACGGGTGCGTGTGGACACCGGCCGAGGATCGCTGGCTGCAAGCGCAGCATCTCCAGTGTCCTGCACCCCGCTCGCCGTTTTCCAGCCGGCGGGTGTTCAGGGAGGAGCAGAGCCGGGAGTCAGGTGTGCGTGGAGACAGGGAGGCCCCGCTGTTTTCGCAGCCAAGGCAAGCACTTCCAAGGGGCCTCCCCCTGCCTGTATTGCGAGGAGCAGCCCCTCCAGCCAGTCTGCGTCGGTCCTTGGGAGAAAGGCGGCTGCTTAGTGAATGTAGCGACCAGAGACGACCACGGTGGGATCGTGGGATTGCTCTCTGCTTGGGCTGGATGGAAGTCAAGTAGCAGTTGAGTGTGATCCATGAAAGGTTGAAAACACAGGCGTGTGAACACTCACACACATACAGACACAGACTCTCTCACATGTACGCCCAACTTTCTTGGCCTCCAATCTGAAAAGACGTTTAACCCAGTGGCAGCGTTCTGCCAGCAGGTCTCAGGAAAGCTATTTAATGCCCCCCAGCGCTGACTCTTTAAGTCTTTCCGGGTAGGAAGGTCGAGTGCCTTTGCCTTGTCTTTCTCTAATCCTGATAATTGTATCGTCTTCTTTCAATATATCTCTTGGGCATTAAGCCCACAGACTGCGATTCTGATGACAGCCAAACGATTATTGGTTCCAAATAATACGAATCTTTATTAAGATTTTTTTTCCCCCAAAGTAAAGATGCTGGTACATATTTCTGAATGGAACATCTGATTTTTCACACCCTTTCCAAAGATTTACAGAGGTCAAGATTGCAAGCATTTTGTATGGTTTTTTAATACCCTGTTTAGCCTGCATGGAGCAGTTTTTTAAGTAAGCTTTGATTAAACTACTCCAGGCATCAAAGTTAATTATTAACATAACCTTAAATACAGTGACAACACTGTGTGTCTCCACCTATTAACCTAAACTATCTGTTAAAAAATAATTGCACTATTTGAATTTGGCTTACCCATGCTTGTTTATATGGTAACTTGTATTTGACTCTTGAGTAACCACTACTCTCTATTATTATTTTGGTTTTAGGACCTTCTTAAATGAGGTGGTTTGCAAGCCAATCTGAAAGCAGAAATGAATGACCATCAGATTTAAACCTTTTTTGTGTTAGGCATTATAATTCATGTTTCTTATTTACAGTTTGATGGCAATCTTCCCTAAGTGTTCTGTTTTGCAGTTATTACCCTTTAGAGATGGGCCATACTCTCATAATGCATTTAATGTTCAACAGACACCTAAGATCATTATCTCAGGGGCAACCTGCAGAGTATACTCATTGGATAAAACTATCTAAGTTTAAATAAGTTAAAATTTCATAAGAACCAGTATAGAAACTCAAGTAAATGTTGAATGAGTAAAGGAAAGAAACAGTCCTAAATGGGTCACATGCCTCCACTTGAAGGAGACCTGGGCATGTTTTTTTTTTCCCCTGCAGTGAAAAAGAAAAAAAATCTGTGCCTTTAAGTAAGTGGTTAATAATAAAGTGGCAGTAAGTGCAACTCTTTATTTACACACACAGACACACAGACACAAACACACACCCCTCAAGTTCTTTCAAAGTCTAGTGACTGCTTTTCCCATCATTAAAAAAATATAGCATTTGCATTTCGAGGAGGTGGATAACATCGCCAAGTGTGCTGAATCAGAAGGATGGCAAGAATTAGGAAGACTGTTATCATCATTGAATACAAATAAGACACCCAAATTAAGAACTTGTATTAAATTCGGGATAAATCTTCCTGCTTTTAAAGGCAAATGGGTAGTTGCATTCCTTTATGAAATGGAAGGAAAAATACTGTTTTGGACAAGGAGGTAAGTCAGATACTTAAGGTTGTGTACATAGTGCTTCAGCTCTTTTCTGAGCAGGACAAAAGAGTAATGATGGGTGAAAAAGTTTTTTTTAGAACTAGATTGCCAAGAGCTAATATATTCTCCCATCATATTTGTTTGCAGAAAGGAATCACAGAACAAGCCAAACTAATTGCAAATGCTTTAATTAGGCATGTGCCATTTGCAGCAGTAGAAAGTCTAGGAAAGTCTGCACGAATCCCTGCACTGCCTCCCGCCCTCCACACACACTTTAAGTTCATCGCCCTCCTCCCAGAGCGAGTGTTCCTGGGTGTTCACATCTCCGGGGGAAGCCTGGAAGCCTCCTGCTGGGACCTCCCAGTGTCCCCCACTCTCTTGGGGTGCCCTGGAGCCAAGTTGTCTCTGAGAGATTTCTATTCCAGAGTGAAGGCTTTTCTCCTCTGCCTTAAAATGTGCTGCAAGAGCAACTGAGCTATTTCTCTACTGGCAACCACACAGCTGCCTCTTGGGGATATGGGAAGGTAGGGAAGGGAGGGAGGCATTTAATCCCTTTGAAATGGGCAAGTAAGATGTCATACCACACAAACCTCAAGGGGGGAAGGGAGTTGAGGATACTTCTTAGCTTGGGACTATTACAGTATAGTTTATACACAAGGATAGGGTATCTTGCCTTGCGAAGCAGATGAGTGCTTGCAAAACCTTTTTATTAGAATAATTCTAATTATACTAGTGGAGAATGTCATATACAACTATCAATACTCTGATCTTTCCCAAATAACCCCTTCAGCACAGATCTTTCTCCTCCACATATACCTTTCTTATCATCTTCTCCATCTTGCTAAATGGCAGTTCTAGCCTCTGAGTTGCTTAGGCCAAAACACTCAAGAGTTATCCTTGATTGTCCTCTCTCTTATGTCATCACCTGTTCTCACTGCCATGTTGTTGGCCCCACCTGCAGAGAGCATGCAGACTCCTTCCAGGTGTTCTACCGCAGTGGCCCTCGCACTGGCCAAACCCCTGTCTCCACCTGCCTGCCAGGGGATCTACCGGGCTAGCCTCCCAGGTAGTCCCCCACCTTTGGTCTATGTCCCCTGCAGTCTTTTCTCAACACAGTAGTCAAAGTGATATATATTTTTTAAAGCAAAATCTCATCAGGTTGTGTGTTCTCAAATGCTTTCCCATCTTATTCCATCAAAGCCAGAGTCCTTCCTATGGTCTTTGTGGACCCACATGATCTGCACTGGGGCCCCCACCTTTCTGACCTCCACTCTTCCTTGGGGTCACTTGAGCATGCCCCCTCCCAATCCGGCCCTTTGCAGGGTCTTGCCCTTTCAAGGCTTAGGGCATGCCTTTGCCCAGAGAGCTGTAGAATTTGCTTCTCCTCTCCTCCTGCAGGTTCTCTGCTCACATGTCACTGTCTCAGTGAAGCCTTTTCTGATCATCTTTCTTACTTCACCATTTTTCCCCCAACACTCCCTATCCCGGTGGACAGCCTCAGGGTTTTTTTTTTTCCTTAGGACTTTTCACATCCTGACAGACTGTCGGTTGTCCCCATTTATTTTGTCTTCCGCTAGAACATAACGCCACAAGGGTAGACATTCTCATGTCTCACTGCTGTGTCTCCAGCACCTACACCTGTGCCTGTCACATCACAGGCCTTTCATAACAAGTACTTGTTGAATGAATGAAGAGGGAATCGTTTTGTGAACAGCCAATCTTTGTCTCTTTCGCCTGCTCCTGTTTCTCTGTGTGTCCATCAAATGAGACATCTCTCTGCCTTGATGAGAGAGAGAGAGAGTGTGTGTGTGTGTGTGTGTGTGTAACACAGTCTTCCATGTACACAGGTGATGTGTCTCATACTCCATCGGTGGAGCATCCCTGCACGTTGTTTTCCCAGTCTTGGTGATGGATTGGAGCCTGCCCGTTCCCACGCTCGCGCCCATCAGTCTCCGTTCTATAGTTTCAGAGTGCACATCTGTGGGACACCTGGTTGCAGCTGGAGGGACTGTGAGTTAGGTAGAGTCAACCTTCCAAAAAACAGAGCTAAGAAGACAGCCAGCATTTATGGGGCTTGAGCTTTTGACCTTGGACTCATTTTTTCTGCATTCTAACCGCTGGCCACAGAACCTTCTTGCCTTTTAGGAGTTTGCTCAGAGTCGTTTTTAAAATGCAACTTTCCACCAGGAGGAATAAGCATGCCCATTAACTCACATTTCTGCCCAGTCCCAGTACAGTGATGATTGTTGTTGAGATCCTGTGCTTGAAGTCAGATGACCTGAGTTCCGGACTCATTACCACGGACAAGCCCCTTAACTCTTCTGAAGGTCACTATTTTAAATAAAAACTGTAAAGAGTAAAAATGTATGCTTTCTATCTAGTAGAAGTACAGGGAGAATAATACAAAATCATGAATGTGACTGTATTTGGTAAAATATAAAATGCACTGTGGTTTGACAAGTTTGATGCTAACTCCCTTCTCATCTCCAGAGACCCCAGGCCTAGCAGGGACAAGATTATACCTTGTGGATATCATTTTAATGTTAACCACAGATGAAATTAAATAAGGTCCTCAGACTCACTGAAGACAATCTAGGTAGTGTATGGATGGCAAATTTATGAATCAGATGCCAACTGTTTCAACTAGTGACTGTTTCCAACATGACCATTAAATTAGGCAAGGCCATAGGAGTGTCACTCTGCCAGGCATTATTTTTTTTTAAAGTAAGGGCGGTTTTTTTGCTCAGGTAAGTTTTAAACGGTTCACATCAGTGAAAACATTGGGACTTCCCTGGTGGTTCAGTGGTTAAGATTCCTTGCTGCCTGTGTGGGGGGTGGGGTGGGGCATGGGTTCCATCCCTGGTCAGGGAGCTAAGATGCCACATGCTGTGAGGCACCACCAAAAGGTAAACAAACAAAATTACAGACAAAATAAAATGAAAGCATTAATGTAGAACAGACACGCCAGGGTAAAGTTTTGATCTCTGCTATATACAACTATCTTCCCCGTCAAATGCAGGGCAAATTCATCAGGTTTTGTGGCATATAGTTTCTAAAAATGTGTAGGGACTGTAGACAGCTTGGGAGGTGAGGCAGAGGTCACAGTCTTGGGCAGACACAACACAGATTTGCATCCCTTCTTTTTTGTTTTTTTGCCACTTACAAATAGCCGTGACTTTGAGGAAGTTACGTCTCTGTCTGTTTCCATTTGTCAAATGCTGGTGGTATTACAGTTGTTGAGGAGAGGAAAGACGACAACATCTGTAAGATTCATGGCGCAATGCCTGACACACTACACACACTCATTAAATATGAGGTGTTATTTTTATTTGGGTGACAGTTGTCATGGAGAGTGCCCTGGTGGGGAGAGGACCAAAGGAAACGGCCTTTCACGTCTGCAACATGAAGAGAGGATGCAAAGGAAATGACCTTTGGACTGGAAAGGAACATTCACACCATAAGCTGGCCATGATGTCAGGGGTTCTAAGCGGAGGAGTGTGTGAAAGGGTCACTTGCGTGAGAAGAGGAGTTGGGATCCTTTTCCTAACTTTGAAAGTGGAAACATCACACCCAAAACAGGGAAGAAGAAAACACTACACAAGTAAAACAATAGTAAACAGCTAAGGACTGTATACCAACTAAGTACCCAAAGGACAGTTTTTAAAAAATGATAGCTTTCACTTACTGACACTGTAAAAGTAAAATACACAGCCTGTATCCACTAAGGAATCTGAGAGCACCCACATTTGGAATCTGAGAGCTGCCCATAATGACCATTCAGGGATGAGTTGAATTGACCCCAAGGACCACACACGTGTCACAAAGGAGAAGCTTGGCTGTCAATCAACTCCTCCAGGAAGCTATGGCTGGGATCTGCATGAGTTTCTTCATGGTGGACGAATACTTGCCAGATCACTCTTCCGTGGCCAAACCTGACATAGTGACAGTTTGGGAGTGCCTGAATCTCCATGCAGAAGCAAACCACTGTTTTCCCACGAGGTGGCGCAGTGGTGAAGAATCCACCTGCCAATGCAGGAGACGCAGGTTTGATCCCTGGGTTGGGAAGATCCCTTGGAGAAGGAAATGGCAACCCACTCCAGTATTCTTCTGGGAAATCCCATGGACAGAGGAGCCTGGCGGGCTACAGTCTACAGGGTCCCAAAGAGTTGGACACGACTTGGCGACTGAGCACACCTTCCCCACCAAATGCAGGAAATAGTCAGCTGACCCCAGTGGAGACAGTGATTACTCTACTGCTGATATGCTGATACACAACTTGAAATTTGATTCAAACAATAGCCATAGATGTCCTTATCAGTGAGAAGACTCTGACTCCTCAAGAGCATAGCAAAAGGGGCAATAAATTGTTATTATCACTCCAGTTCCCTGAAGGAGTAAGAATCCCTCCACGGCTTATAATTACAGTTATTTTCATCTAGGACAAAATTTTTCTCTTAAATTTTGTAAGTGGAAAGAGGATGTACAGAGAGCAGAATAAATCAGCAATCCACAGGCCCCAAAGACTGAAGGACCAGCTCCCACGGAACAGCCCATGCGATGACTGGTGCTTTGAAAGTGTTGTTAGTAATAGATGTTTCCACATACAGCCTTCAGACCCGAGGCTTTCGTTTAGTATGACCCAGCACTTTCTAGTGGTTTCCAATGAACCTATAATTGCCATCTGCAGAAACTTTAATTCAAAGAATCCAAGCCAATTTGAAAACCTTAGCCGATGAAATTCTAAAATTGATGTTATTTATCCCTCTCTTATCCCTTCTGCCCTCACACGTGTTTAAGACCAAGCCTTTGGCCATCGTTTGATGTGAAGCATTTATAGAAGAGCACAGCCTCTGGCATCGAAACACAGTGAAAACACACCACTGGAAAATAAGCAGTTTGAGGGACTGGGAAATAAAGAATCTATTAATTATGGTTTCATGTTATATGAGAGTTTTAAAGACAAGCTGTCTGTGGATCCATTCTTTTTTCCTTTTTCCTATTCCTGAGTCTGTTTTTCAGGAGCAGATTCAATCTTTTCATTAATATTGCAGCGATTCCAGGGCTCCCCTGACCCGCCCCCCAGACTCTTACTGCCCTTGAATGAGGAAACTAAGAGAATGCTGATGGAGCTGGTGAATGGAAAGGTTCCTTTCCTGAAAATGGAATGCTTTATGAAAAAATTGCACTCCGTAAAAGACACTCACAACAGTCCAGCGACTGTCTCTCCTTTTTACCCCGAGAGCCACTTGACTTCATTCACGTATTTTGGTGTATGAATGCATTTGTTCTTAGGCCTCAGAAACCCAGGTGGAAAACCAGCCTATAAAGCCTTGCATTATTCTAAAAATGTGAGCTCTGAGTTACTTTAAGAACATTCTCTGTAGAGTGAGCGCTAAATAGAAAACAAGCTGTTTACAGCATTCTAAACTGCAGTCTACGTAGCAGGATGGCAGTTGGGTGGATTTTTATTAATACTCGTTAATGGTTTCCGAGATGGATTCTGTGCTAATTCTTCTCACATCATGAATGATGGCCCTAGCTAGACACTGTTGCTGAGATCTTCATCTATTAATCATGGAGGCTGCTTTCTTATTCGGTTGCCATAGTTTCAGGGCCTCAGATAGTGTTGGGGTGTCTTGGGAAAGGTTTGAGATAGACTAGGCTTGCGAGCCTCGCAGTGATTCTGGCAGCCATGGTCTTCTGAAAGCACTGAAAACAGCTTCTCGTATAATTCAGCGTTGGATTAAAAGAGGCAACTTCTGAGAGTATCTCTCTGGACCTTGTTATGTGCGAATCCAGCTGATATTTACTCCAGGATCTGTCTCTCACTCAGTCTTGCTGGTAAAAAAAAGTACGGTCCAGGGGCTGGTGTCACTTTGATCCTTGGACAAGCCAAAGGGTGCGAACCCTTCATTAGGCTGTTCCTACATATGGAGGTAAATGAGGCCAGTCCTGACTTCGCTCACATTTCAGTCTCATAATTGGGTTTTGGCTCTGCAGATGGCTGAATAAATAAAGTGACCTCACGAGTGTTGTATGTTGTGCTTTGGTATGGCCATGTAAGCACTCGGTGCTTTCCTTCAGGTTTCACCTTAATTTTTTCAGGTTCGACACACATTACTGAAGGGCTAGGGGCCGCTTGACTGCGTTTTGTAACATTGGCCCAGAGGTCTACTGCTTTGCCAGTTCTTGAGTGTATGAGCGGTTTTTTTTTCTTCCTGTAATTATAATATCTTGCTATGCTGGGGTGATGAGGAAAAGCTCTCCAGTTGTGGACATAGTGTGTGACCCAGTCAAGAGAAGATGTGGAGGAGTCAATTGCTACAAGAGGCAGATACACTCCACAATTTACGGGCTTCGTGTGCAATGGAGAACACAGCTTTCCTTTGTTAGGTAAATCTGGCCTCATATGACAGATACGGGTACATGTCTTCACGTTTTAGTTCCCAAATTCCAAGTGGACTTTCAAGGACTCCTACCCATTTAAGCCCAGCCATTTAATTCCTTTGTAGATTAAAACATAAAACTATTTCACAGTTGAAGCACACAGGGCTGGATTCAGGACATGCAACACAGCATATGAAAATCCAGGTGGGTTCAGAAGAAGAAAACCTTGAATTCATTACAAATGGGCTTAATCTAGAAAATCAGTCATTTTTTTTTTTTTTAACTAGGAAATGACACGGCAAGCTTCAAAGCAGCCGTTTTAAATTTCCACAGATCCGGCCTGCCAAAATTTTTACTTAAGATCAACAAGCGTTTGTAATGCACGTGCCTATTAAACTGACCCCTCCCTTATTCAGCCACACTCAAGGACTGATTTTAGAGGCCAATAATTTGAAGTAAGTGAAAAGGATAACATGGCCTTAATTGCTGCTGGCTTCACCAGGCTTCTGGGCACCAGAATTCCTTGTGGAGAAACACTTTTAAGTGTCACAGCAGTTTTTGATCATGTGGTCCGGCTTACCCACAGGCCGCAATTATTGCCCAGCCCTTCCCCGCCTCCCTCCAACGTCGCTGGAGAAGCAAAGAAAACATGCATATGTAAATTCAGTATTACGGACTCTTGATTGTTTGGTAGAGTCAGAAAATAGGTCCTGCTCCTTCTATGATATTCTTACAAGATAGTTGTTGTTATTGTTGTTGCTGTTTTTAAAAAAGACATAGAGTGGGAAGGACAAAGGGATTCATATTTCAGATCAGAAGCTTTTTCTGCTCCAAGGAGAGTTGCTGGGAATTGCTGTCCTCTCAACAACCCAAGATGTGATTACTCTTCAGTATCTGGTCAGACACAACATCGCACACCGGAGCCTGAAGAAAAGTCACAGGGCCTTTGTGAGGTTGTCAGTCAAATACAATGCAGACTTTAATTAACCTTAATTAATGATTTCTGATTACAGATTTTTTTTTTTTTTGGTGCCTCCAAGGCATCAATACCTCGGAGGCTGCATTCTGTTGGAACATTTTCAGACAGCAGTGACTTGAACGTGCTCCCACTATCTTGCCATACAGACTACATGAGGTTCTTACTTTATGAGAAACATGATTCTGTGTCATTTGCAGAATGGTCATGTAAAGAATGAAATATCACTTGGGGAGGAGTTCAGATTGATAAGTGGTGCAAAGTGTTTTGAATCTTTAGAGGAACCATTTTTTATTTTAACTTTTAACAAATTTGTTGATATTTACTGGCACCTAGCTGGATTTGAGGCCATGCTTTACAAAAATAGAATGCAACTTTGAGTGGTGCCCCAGGTCTTTCAAATGAAAGCCATTGTATGCTGGTGTTGCTGGATCAAGTGATACTTCCTTTGTCCACTGTAAAGAATCCACTTGCTAGTGCAGGAGACCCGGGTTCGATCCCTGGGTTGGGAAGATCCCCTGGAGAAGGAAATGGCAACCCACTCAGTATTCTTGCCTGGAGAATTCCATGGACAGAGGAGCCTGGTGGGCTATAGTCCACTGGGTCACAAAGAGTCGGACACAACTTGGCAACCAAACAACAACAACAAAGTACTCTTTCCTGAGTGCTAACCATAGTGACTGAAACACTATAAGCACTGGAGAAACTGGCCTTACTTTTGGTTTATAGTACTTTTCCTTGTGTCATGAGTTTTAGGACAGATGTCAAGTAACTGAACTATAATGTTAACGCACTATTTACATTCAACTTTTAACCAGAGGGCCTAATGAAAGTTAGGTATAATATATTAATGCCAACTTATGAGTTAAGTTTCTGTGTGAATAATCACTTTGCAGCTTATCTGAAACTCTTAATAGCATATAACCTATCTGGTTGAGCATAATTTGTGCTTATGAATTATAAATGCCTAGCTTTTACAATAAAGCTTACCAATCTAGAAGCATCTTTAATGAGAAATTACCTAAATTAAAATTGATTGATATTATTTGCTGTACTGTGTTCTAGGGTAGTGATTACCTAAAATATAGGCAAGATGGTTGTCCCCCCGGCATGCAATATGGTTTTACTTTTAACAGCAGTAAAGTTAACCCAGTGTCATGATCCCATGTTTGCCCAGACAAGAGGATATGCTACTGGTATCATCTAGAAAGCAGAGTAGTTTCCTATGTAGCCAAGGGGAAGGCAACATCTTTTGGATACTTTTCTCTTTTAAAGGGATGTTCGACCTACAGGGAAAAGTTTTCTATTAAAAAGGCAACTTTTATCTACAAGATGTTTCCGCTCATTTGTGATGAGGGGAAGTTCAACATGTTGAATATGCTGATTAATTAATTCTCCTGGGAGATCATGGAGGGTGGAGCTTTCGTTTTCATATTTTGTCCTGTCCAGAGACAAGACGTGTTAATACTACTCAAACACATCCGTTCCCAAGAATGAAAAGGACAACGTCACTGCCAGTACTGTTAGAAAATAGCCACTTCCAGTTCCCCAAGCAGATCCTACCACACGCCAGGTGTGCCAGAGGAGGCTTTGAAATGTTGTGAATAGCTTGACATTATCATGTTGTTATTGAAGTGCAAATTCTCCAGCACAACATGCAAAGGTTTTCAACATACGCAATGTCTATTCTCGCTTATTGTCAACGATACCAGTCTTCACTGGAGGGCTTATTCTAATAAAAGTAATCACAGTGCATTTGCAGTTTTTCATTGTTTTTCACTGCCTATGTTTGAAGAGCTCGACACACCTTCCTGGAATGGTATCTTGTAGGGAGAGGACAGACTGACTTGCAACAGTGAGGTGCACACCCAGGACTGGTCTGCCCAGGAAGAATCTTGCTGCTCAGATTTAGAAGTCAGGCTTACCGATGATGATCAGCATCAACAGTATTTAACAGTGTTATTACTATTAATAAAGACCTCATTATATAGTCCTTATATTTTTCTAAGTATGTTTACAAACATTGCCTTGTTTAATATCATTACAGCCTAGGTTAGGCAGGGCGGGTATTATTATGCCCAATTTAAAGATGAGATAACTGAGGTTCAGCGAGGTCAAATCATTGGCCTAACAGTATATGCCTCTGGGAAGGGAAGGGCTTGAGACAAGGTCTGAAGCCTTCTGAAACTGAGTTTTTTATGCTCCATGACATTGTACGGTTTGCTGAATACTTTAAGAAGAATTTGGAAATAATTGAGTCTTCCAACAGAAGATGTTTTCACATTATGCCGACTATGGAGATTGACTCCTCCCACAGAAAAACCTTAGAAGTAGCTTTCTGAGGACTCCACCCAAGGGTTCAGGATCTAAACTCCTGCTTCTTGATGCATGCCATTGCAGGTCTTTTGTCTCCAGCAGCTCTTAGGACCTTGAGTCTGTCATCCAAAAATACATCTTTTGAAAAATGGAGGATGTTGTTATTTAGGATTCTAGCCCTGTTTGATAGTAGGAATAAAAACAAAGGTGGAAACTTTGACCCTGGTGGAGGGTACAACTGGAGGGACAGAGGGGTCAACCAGATATTCCTGCAGGAATATCCTCCTGGGGCTTGCAACCTGTACCTATGAAATAGAAACATGCTTTTAACGAGGAATAAAATAGACCACTTGGCTCAACATAAATGGATTTTCCCTCCAACCAAGGTCATTTTACTCCTCTGGTCCACACTGCTGGGTACAGTGAAAGCATCAGGTCCATTTAATTCAGCAGATACATATTTAGCACCTATTCTAGGCAAGTTCTAGATACTGCAGAGACACAGTGATGACCTAGTTCAGAATCTATTGATCAATTGCGGCATAACCACTCAGGGCCTAGACAGCATATTAAAAAGCAGAGACATCACTTTGCCAACAGAGGTCCATATAGTCAAAACTATGGTTTTCCCAATAGTCGTGTACAGATGTGAGAGCTGGACCATAAAGATGGCTGAGGGCCGAAGAATTGATGTTTTTGAACTGTGGAGTTGGAGAAGACTCTTGAGAGTCCCTTGGACAGCAAGATCAAACCAGTCAATCCTAAAGGAAATCAACCCTGAATATTCAATGAAAGGACTGATGTGGAAACTGAAGCTCTAATACTTTGGCCACCTGATGCACAGAGCCAACTCACTGGAAGACTCTGATGCTAAGAAAGATTGAAGGCAGAAGCAGGGGGGGACAGAGGATGAGATGGTTGGATGGCATCACTGACTCAATGGACATGAATTTGAGCAAACTCCGGGAGATACTGAAGGACAGGGAAGCCTGGTGTGCTGCAGTTCATGAGGTTGCAAAGAGTCAGACATGGACATAGCGACTGAACAACAACAACAATACTCAAGGCCAGACATTGGGCCCACATACTATCCAGGAAGGTAGATGTGCAAAAAAAATTACTACAGTGTCTGAGGGCTGACTGTTCTCCATGTCCAAAGCAGCATAGTAAGGATGCTGAGGACAGAAAGGAGTGCTCTGTCCAGTCTGGGAGGAAGCATTTTGAGCTGCACCAAAGGAGTGGACAAGATTTTGGTATATAGTTGGCAAGGGCAGAGGAGCAGTGGGGCTAAGAGAGAGGCAGGAGCAAAGGCCAGAGGCAGAAAAATCCAAGATTTGGCCCCAGGGCAGCAAGGGGAACTCCTGGTGACTGGTGATATGGCCTGGAAGCCCCACAGACAGAAAGAAGGATGGAGAACAGCCCATGGAGGTCTTGGCCCTGCTCAAGAGGTAGGACTCCAAGCTGCGGGCGATTAAAGCTTTTCAGCCAAATGATGATGTCATCAGACACGTGTTTTAGAAATATAAATCTGCTTGCGCTGCGAGTGGGAAAAAGGAAATGGATTCTGGGTGCATTGGCAAAGTATAGCCTTCAGGACTTAGGGGCCAGTTTGACGTGTGGGGTAAGGGGGTAGAGGAGTGAAAAAAATGGTTCCAAGATGTCACATCTGGGGAGCTGAGTGGATGGTGGTGACATTGGCCAAGACAGGCCAGGTTTAGAGACAAAAAATGTTCATTTTTAACGTCTATCAGAAACCATATGTAAATGACACATAAGAAGCCAAACACCAAAGCCTGGGACTTAAATTCTATTGTGCTCATACCCAGCTCTATAAAATAAGTGCTAAAGATTCTCACATTAAGAGCACTTAAACTGTTGCATTTGGTCTGGCAGCTGGCACCACTTTCTCCAACATTAGGGAGGTTAATACCATGAGCCAAGGTGGATAATAATGAGAAAGACTGAAGCACCATCCAGTGCATCTATAAAGACTGGCTACAAAGTGCAGGACAAGCAAGAAGCTTGTGATTCACTCATGGAAGAATCAGGGGCTACATCGAGCCACCTGTTTCCTATTTTTTCCATTCTGAACAGTATGCAAGTCTTTGAATTCTGAAATTAAATGTACATGTGTTTGCCCCTTCCTTCCCTTCCTCCTCCTCACCCCGCCGTGGGCATATTTATATGAGTGTTTATCTCTTAACTTGCCTTGTGCAACTGAAATGTTACAGGTGATGTAATTCACAAAACACAAATAACACCTAAATTGTGTTGTTTATTTAATAAGACAGTGTTAGCATTCAGCTAGGCCTTTTCTGCTGCATGGTGCTAAAATTGAACACTGCTTATGTAGCAGAAGGAAAAAATGTGTTGAGTAGTATTTTATTTAGGAAGAAATCAACCTTCAACTCATAGGTGAATGACACATTACAGATTTCATTTTATAGTTTCAACCTTTGGATAAATACTGATACCATATAGTTGTCCACAAGAGTCCTCTAATGCCTTTAATGGTTGAAAATAACTAATATTTATGCTATAAAAATGAACTCTAAAAAGATGGATATTCTGTCTTTACCCTTCACATTGTATTTTTATTTCAGAGGTTTCTGAATAAAACTTGTAACAGAGAGTTTTATTCTCTAATAAAGCTTTGTTTGTTATTTTAAAAAGAGGTTGAATAACGGATGTGAAACTAAACAGGACTAAAAACATCCAGCATCTTCAGGAGCGTTTAACAAATTAGTGAGTTTCTAGAAGGGAGAAAACATTTATGAAGTTATCTCCTTTGAAGTCTTCTTTTAAAGGCACATGCAAATTAAACATTAAGGAATGATATGATGATTTTTTGTTTTTCACTGGGATGCCATATTTGAGCTGTTGTCTATCTTGTGATGCCAAAAGACTGCGCCTGTGTAGGCTGACTTGTTTCCAACTTGTAGGCTGCCCTCTAGTGTTACTTAAGCTCAGCACAACCACTTTTGCTCAGATCCCAGGCAAGGTGAAAAAACATACAAATCTTACCAGCTAGTTAGCAGCTAACCTAGCCCACCTAGACACTGTCTCCAAATACAGTGTTAAAAAGTCTGATGCCTGGTTTCAAACGTGGTAAACACATTTAAATATGCCCATCACCAAAACTCTCAACAGCAAAGAGGACAATATTGTGTGGAAAACACACACGCTGATGACTGGGAATGGAAGTCCGACTCCATTATGAAGTTAATCATTGGACGAGAAGTTTTAGGACTACATTATCCAATTAATTTCAATGATATTTTTCTTTTGTGTCATGCAAAAGAGCAATATACGATAACATAAGCTCTGCCAAATAAGTCTACAAGACCTTCTTTAATAAGTTTAACTAAAATTACAAAATGTCAAGGAAGAATTTTCAACCACCCCTGGGTGGGAGATGTTTGACCAGAGAGACTCACCTCAAAGTCTCTGGCATAATTAGCCCTCAGGGAAAGGTTCTCTAACTTCAATACACTATCCTATTACAGACCTTCAAAGAGTACATTTCAGCACTTTATAGATTATCCTCTGAAGATATTGAGAAGAGAAGCACGCACTGCAGCCTAAACCATGGCATTAAGTACTTTCTGACAGTAGTGCCAGCTCTGCTTTTTCTCGGATGAAGAGTAAGCATACTCCAGAGTCGGCAGTAAGTGGAGAGTAAATTTCAGTCCCGGTGGCTATTTTTTTGCATGTGTAACCTTGGCGTCCTCAAGTGGGTTATGGAGGTAACGTTACAACATTCCGGATGCATCAAGCTGATAGAAGCAGTGTGATGGACATGAATTTGATAGAAATGCTGACTGATGATAATGATGATGATAATGTCCCTAAAGTTTGAGACTAAGATCAGGAAGAATAACTGAGATCCCATTACTGCTGGAAACACACAGAATGAAGCTGAGGGTTAAAAGCGCATTTAGGAGTCAACTTTTCTTCTAGAGGGGTATCATGACGAAGGAGTTAAAAGTCTGAGTCCTGGAGTTTCCTGTTCTGTTGGCTGTGAGAACTTGGGAAAGTCACTTCACCTCTCTGTGCCTTGTTCTCCTCATCTGTAAAATGGGAATACTAATAGTACCAACCTCATGAAGCAATTCTGATGACTAAATCAGACTATATGTACCAGAAGAATGTCTGGTACATAATAAGCACTCAATAAGAATTATCTGGGTCTTCCCCAGTGGCTCAGCGGTAAGGAATCTGCCTGCAATGCAGGAACCGCAGGAGATGTTGGTTGGATCCCTGGGTTGGGAAGATCCCCTGGAGGTGGGCAGGTGACCCACTCCAGTATTCTTGCCTGGAGAATCCCATGGGCAGAGGAGCCTGGTGAGCTACTGTCCATAGGGTCGCAAAGAGTCAGACACATCTAAAACAACTTAACATGCACAAAAATTATCAATTATAATTTGACACCAAATTCTCGCAATGGAATTGGTGAAATTCAGTGCTTCATGTCACTAGGAGGGCATCGTTGTTGACATTGTAAGTTAAAACTGAAAAGACAAGATGATGACAAGATGACAGCGTCCAGATGAGTCTTTCTCTCTGCTTGTTGCTGTCTCTTTTTCTATGTACTTTTGTGCTTCAGGGCGTGATTTTAAATGGTTGATTGAATAATCCTTCATTCCTTCACTTCATTTAGGAAATATTTTAGTGTGTACCACTAAATATGCATCCAGCTATATTATATATTATATATTAGTTCCTATGGGGTGAGAAGTTAGGTGAATAGGTTTTTCTCCCATTTTAATTGTTCTTTGTTGGGTCTGGTATTCCGCAGGTAGCCTGTATTTATCAGGCTTGGGCCACAAACCTTCCTGCACTCTGACAACAGACTATGTAGGAAGTCCAAGGGAGTAATACTGAGGGCTCTTCTCACTGAGGGAGTTTTCTGTGTTAGACTGTAGTTAGTCTTACGTTTGGAATCACAATATTTCAGAGAGGGCCCAAAGGTCTCTGTTAATCTAACCTGACTCAAAAATCAGTGTGGAAATACGAAAAGTTTAGACTTTATACAACAAAACTTTAAGATATATATGGCATTAACGACCTACTCCAGTAAACTGAAAATGTCAGATTGATTTACTGGCTTTAAGTGGTTGTTTCTCACAAAACCCAAGAACTGAGCACTGAACCGCAGAGTAGATGGACTGAAAAGTGAATCCCCAATCCAACCCAGTCTTCACCCCTGCTTCCCTGAGGGGCAGCGAGACCGAAAGAAGGCTGGGTGGTTAAAGCATAAACACAAGGACCACGCTGCTCATTAGCTCTCGAGCAAACGCCAAGTTACTCCTGGCTTTATCCATTCAGAGTACTTACTCCAGTGGGCAAAGCCTAATTCACAAATAAGGGAGGTGCCAGTCAGCAGTTAGGTAACGTGTTGGCGGCAGGGTACTTCCTGAGGCAGATAATGGAGATGTGGGCCCCTCCTCCCCTGGGGCAGAGCGCACTCTGTGTGTTTGGTATTCACCCAAACGCAGGACCATCTGACAGCTGTTTGGTGTTTCCTGTGAAATGGACTTGGGCCCTGGCCAGATGCTAGTGGACAGATGTTCACAGCACAAACCGGTCACCAAATAGGCGCTAATTGGTGCCCTCCTAATGATCCGAACAAATAAGGCAGGAACGGGCTGGATCTGCCGTGACCATCTCAGGGCCCACGCCCACCTTTACCGGCTTGTGGACAAGGCTTTGTTGGGAAACCCAGCTCTCTCCAGCCTCAGGGATTTGGGGTTCCTGGACCCTGTGATATAAAACCTCCACATGGATATTCAGGGTCTGCTTTGTGTGTACGGAGGCCTGTATGTGGGTACTTAGAATCGAAACCTTTCTAGAAAGTGGGCAGATCGGGTTGTTTAGACTACATCACTCACCAAGGCAAGTCTTAAGGGTGGAGAATTTTCTCCACAAATTTGGTTTCTGTGCAGTAGTTTTTGATACTTTACAAAAAGTATTACCTTCATGGGAATTCTCAAACAGAATGTGTGCATTCACTTCACACCTCTGGTTTATCTGGCTAGCTGCAGCGTAATTTTGTTCAAATGTTTTGGATAAAATGATTTTTAAAAAACTAAGTTAGTTGAAAGTGAGTATTTCAGGGTCAAACTGGTTTGACAATGCCTCATTCATAATTAGGTGGAGTTGTTCCTACTTGTACAGACTACAGTTAACTGTCTTTGATTTCAACAGTTCAACTGTCTTTTAAGTGCCTGGGGCCCTTTGTGAATAGGAATTCTCCACTCTCTTCTCTCCATCTTACAAGTTGGGGACAAACTAACTCCTGGCTTGTTAATAACAGAATGTTACCTATCTTGAGACTGACAAATAATTCTTCACATAAGGCAGGATGTGGTGGTGCAGTGGTAAAGAATCTGCCTGCCAATGTAGCAGACGCATTGGATCCCTGGGTCGGAAACATCCCCTGGAGAAGGAAATGGCAACCCACTCCAGTATTCTTGCCTGGGAAATCCCATGGACAGAAGGGCCTGGTGGGCTACAGTCCATAGGGTCGCAAAGAGTTGGACATGACTGAGTACATCAAGGAGGAGGCAGGATGTAGTTTTATAATAAGTGATTTAGCACATCTTTTTCTGATGTTGCTGTTCATTGCTTGTTTTCCCTGGATTCAGATTGTATACTGACGAGTACTCAGAATAGAGACCCTCCCTAACTCTTGAAACTCGGTAGCCCCTTCTACCACTCCCTACACATTAAAGCCTTCTTTCCCCCACCCCTTTCCAGAACGAAAGATCTAAGAAAGACTCATCCTCCACCCAGATCTCTCTAAAGCATGCCCTATACTAACCCAGCTAAAGAGGCTGGGCTATTCTACCAGTCCTTTCTATAGATGTTTATTATATATATATAAACATAAATATAAATAGAGAGAGAGAGAGAGACTTGGTTGAATGTGGGAAAATATCTTATTATTGTATTCATCCTGGTTGAAATTCTCTAGTTTTTTTCCTCTAACATCTTATCCTCCGGATTGCTCTGGACCAAAACTACACTCCCTTCCTTTCCATTCTTTAGCATAGCTCCTGCTCCCTTGAATGAAAGGCAACTCGACTAAAGCCGCTAGAATATGCCCAGCAACCGGTGCTGGGTCCTATTGAGCCCATTGTCTGCTCCCAGTACTATGGAGCCAAATCTCATTTGATAGCACAGTGTGTTCTAGGAATTCCACTTCATCAGTACAACAGACCTTCTCTGATGCTTGCCTCTTTTCCCCATTTACCACTGTCACCGGCAGCGCCACACAGCCCCAAGGCCGGCAATTATAATTCACTTCTCTTCAAGGCTCCGCTCACCCTCATTGGCAGGGACCACGAGGCATCAGCTGCCATATTAAGCAGACGCTAATGACACCGAGTGTGATCAGATATAGCAATCAACGTGATGGTGCGTTTAAGATTTAATCCCTTTGAGGGACTGAACTTGGAGTTCAGAGGTGGTCTCCCTATAGTGGTTACCCGGAGGTTCATAAGAAATCTGGCTAATATTACAGTTGGATTTTCAAGTGCTTAACGGCCAATGAGGTGGCTAGCTGTGTGTGTTTAAATTGAACATATTTTTAAAAAGTCTTCCCAATACAGTCACAAAAAATGAGCCTGATACACAGTTGCAGAATGTGTTATTTGAATGTACTGCACGCATTTATAATCTACAGTTTTCAAAGCAGTTTGCAAACTCGTAATATCGTCCTCCTTTTCCCAATGGAGATGTGTCCTTTGGTGCCTCACAAGGATTCTTGGGAAGAAGGGATGCTCTTGAGAGTCCACTCCCCCTGCATCCTCGTCTGCCAGGAAGAGGCTCTCCTCCTGGAGACAAGGTCTCCATCATTTCTTATTTATTCCTATATCCTATCCACATACAATTTCACCCTTTCAACTTTCTAGTGGATTTTGGCAAAGAATACACTGGATGAAAATGTTTTCATTTTTGTCACCTCTGGCAGCATATGGCACCACTTATGAAATAATTTTCTGTTGGATGTGTAAAACTGCCCTTTTAATAACACTTCCTGGGGACTTCCTTGGTGATGCAGCAGCTAAAACTCCACACTCCCAACCCAGGGAGCCCAGGTTCGATCCCTCACCAGGGAACTAGATCCCACATGCCTTAACAAAGATTGAAGATCCCATGTGTCACAACTAAAACCCGGCACAGCCAAATAAATAAATAAAATATTTAAAAAAAATAACACTTGCTGTAAGTAAGCGTGAGTATAAGCGATTATCTGCCACTGATAGAAAAGCCTTTGAGAGAGGGTGGGAGCTGCACCCGAATGACAGGCACAAATGCCCCTCCCATCAGTGCAGAGAGCTAAGTCGCTTCAGTCGTGTCCAAGTCTTTGTGACCCTATGGACTATAGACCGCCAGGCTCCTCTGTCCATGGGGAGTCTCGAGACAAGCATACTGGAGCAGGTTGCCATTTTCTTCTCTAGGGGATCTTCCTGATCCAGGGATCGAACCCAGGTCTCTCATGTCTCCTGCGTTGGCAGATGGGTTCTTTACCACTAGTGCCACCGGGGAAGCCTGGGCTGCAGCCTAATGCCCCACCTAAAATGGAGACCAGCTCACCTTCTCACCTTCCAACTCCTCAGGAGCTTACCTGACTTGCTCCAGGGCCCTAAGCAACTGAGCTGAGAGTTGGGGAAGAGCACCATCCTAACAAGCCCAGCCTGGGAGAATTTCACTTCGTACCAAGTCAGTAATGGGCAGAGTAATTAGTGCAAGGCTGTCAGTGCTCTTTTACATCCACCATCTCATCTGACTCTCACAGCACTCTATGGCACCTGTCATTGCCTTGGTTTGGAAAAAGAGGAGAAACCTCCTCTGGAAAAAAAAGACAGTCCATGTAAAGTTAGATGTGCTTATTGTTTGGTCCAACTCTTGTGCTTTGTAATCTTCAGCTTGGCAAAGTGAAACATGTTGAAAAGGATGGTTGGCTACAGAATCCTTTTTTAAACAGAAATGTGAACATCAAAGGAAGCCTGGGGCTGCGACTACGGTTATTTGACACATTCTGGGAAATTCTCAAGAGTAGGAACAAAGACCGTGGCTCACCTCAAGGTGCTCTCCAGGTTAATCAGTAATTCTCTCACTGTTGTCAGTGACATGCAGAGGGTGGTGGTGGCCTGCCTACGTTTTTTTGTCATCAATTTTTTTTAGGTTCATGTAGATCACTGAGTCAGGCTCTACAGACAGAATCCTATGATGGACTCTAAGGAGAGTACTTGTGACAAACATCAGGCAGGTATTTTTAAAGCCCTACGTGAGCTGTCAGAAAGTTGATGGCTCCTGATACTTTGTCAGTTCAGACATTCTAATTCCTTAGAGAGATTATTGATGTTGTTGTAGCATGTCTGCATTTAATTGCAAAGAGGAAGTTGATAGAGCAAGATTGCTCTGATTATATCCTCCAAGATACCTATTCTATCTGAATCCAATAGCCGGTCAAAACTTAGGGCTGGGGGGGTAGGGAAATGACTTTAGCAAAAAAAGCATGTGCCCGAGAGAAGAGAGGCAGCATGTCATGGTCACTGGCAGAGAGGCTGGAGCTTGGGTAAAGAGTCAAAGTTCATCACTCACTGGGCTGTGTGACCTCAGAAAAAAGTCTCAGCCTCCCTGTGCCTCAGTTCACTCCTCTGTATAATGGAATACTAATGGTGTCTGCTTCAGGGTTGCTGTGAGGATTAAATGAGTCAATATGTGTAAATTGCCTTAAGGGTCTATTATATACTAAGCAGTGAAAGTGAAAGTCACTCAGTCTTGTCCGACTCTTTGCAATTCCATGGACTATACAATCCATGGAACTGTTCCCTGTTGGGTCACTCCCCTCCCTACCCTCCTCCTTCAGATTCTCTCACCCATGCTCTCTTCCGTCGTGATCCGTCTCTCATCTAAGTGAAGTTTTATGAACTCCATAAAGCCACTCAACTTTGAGGTCCCCAAGAACAGAGATTATACCCTAATCATTTTTGCATTCAGTTACTTGTTGAATGAGCTAATTGATGCTAATATTTTAAAAATTAAGCTAACCCAAGACCTCTTTTGATGATACTGGATAGCTGACCTTAAAGGTGAGAATTTTAGGCATGATGTTATTTGGGAAACTAAGTTGCCAAGACCTACCTCCCTAACCAGAATCGCCAGGGTGAAGGCCTGGGGAGCAACAGGAGTCAAATGTCCCTCAGATGTTTGTGAGGATCTCCCCATTTGGAGAGCCCTGATTTAGTGAACTGTTCTAAGAATACTGTTCCTTGTGGTGTAAGAGGATTACAGTCAAACTTTCCTCCCAGGGTTTGCTGCAGATGGCGTATCTGTGTTTACACAGGGTGAAGTCCCTGGTAAACCTAAGGCACCCTACAGTAGGAATACTGTTAGATTCTGAGTCCCTGGGAGCTGTGATGGTGCTCAGGCCACAGGGCCCAGAAATGTCTGCTCGGCACACTGACACACCGGCCCTCCAAAGGCTGGTCATTGGAGAGAATCCTTTGCTTTTGCTGTGATTCAGTAAACCCACCTGAAGCCAAGATTTCAAGCCCATGGAGCCGGACATGGGGTTCTCTGGATCATCGATATTGTTAACATTAGCACTTTTTATTAGAGTATTATTTCACAGAGCTGGTTTCAAATTCAAGAACTAAAAGGTAGAGTAATGGTGTCAGATAACCTCAGAGGGGATCATTCTCTTGGTAATCTCTCCTGTCTTAAAAGTAATTCAGACATTGCTGACAGCATGAAATTTGTGACTAACCTTCAGTAGATACATTTGTTTTGCTTTTAAAACACAATTAAGGTGGCTTAGAAGTAGTCATAGAAGGAAATATCAGGAAATTAATTACCTGAAATAACTGAGGGATATTTATAAGAACATCTCTATTTAAAATGCCTTTTAAAAAAATAAACTGTTAACCATGGACCCCTTTCTATACAAACCCTAAAGAGAGAAAGTTCCTTATCGTCTATCTGTACAAAGCTAGGATCCATCACTGAGTTAAACAGGGTCATGAGATGCCTGTTGAGAAGGCTTATGACCGTCTACGGCCATACCACCCTGAATGCACCTGATCTCGTCTGGGTTTGGAAGCTAAGCAGGGTTGGGCCTGGTTAGTACTTGGATGGGAGAAGACCCATGACCAAGGAACCCAGTCACAGCCAAGTGACCTTGAATGTTTGCTGTCACCAGTCCCAAAGGTAGTGGCATTGACCTTTGGCAAGAAGTATTTGTGATAGTGTATGAATATTGGTTAAGAGTTCTGGTTATTGTGTATATACTTTTATATGCTCTGAAAATTTATAATTTACACACGGTATAAGTGACATGAGGGAAAACTCTCTTGCCCACTTCACATAAATGGTGCATCCCTGTTGTCAGCAGAAGAGAGTACTCACATGGCACATTCTGTGAACAAGAATTGGATATCTATGCTTCATTGAAAATGAAGTGAAGTGAAAGTCGTTCAGTCATGTCCGACTCTTTGAGACCACATGGACTATGCAGTCCGTGGAATTCTCCAGGCCAGAATACTGGAGTGGGTAGCCTTTCCCTTCTCCAGTGGATCTTCCCAACCCAGGAATCAAACTGGGGTTTCCTGCAGGCTGAGCTATCAGGGAAGCCCTGAGGAGTGTAATTTATCACTTATTATAAATAAAAATCATTTTTATTTCCTGTATCCAGTTTCCATCTCTTTACATTTTATTTCTCTGGTCAATGTTGGCAGAGGTGACAAGAAAATTAACCTCTCTAACCCTTAATCAGAGGGTAAGCAAAATGGGTCACAGGGGGTTCCAGCTGGAGCCCCTGCTGGGTCAGCTCCCCATCCTTATCCTCCCCTTCTGAATATCACAAGGGTTTCACAGTAGTCTGGTCTCCTCCAGGAAATACCCCTAATTTTCAGAGACATTTAAGAGATGATTTATCAGATCTATTTTCTTATTTGTTTATAATGATTTTTAATGTACTTTTAGTTGATTCATCAAGAGCTTGAAAAGTGCTTATTTGGTCTTCCCATCAGCTAGTTCTGAGAGCCTTTAAATTCATGGTTTACAATACTGTATCTACAAGATAATGCTTTAGTTATTGTACGTGTTTTTCTAGAAGTAAGAACTGCCAACAGAGAATGCCAGTCCCGTCCCATTATTCCCTTCATTTTCAAGACAGCATTCATGTAAGAACAGAGTTTTAAATTGTTTTGGATAGTGACAAAAACCCGTGTGGTTATGAACCATGGATTACAGAATGGAACTGTGCAGAGCAGTATTGTCTTAAGGTGAACTGAAGCTGTATAAGCAAAGAGAATAGAATTGCCTTTGTATATCTTTTGTTGACTTGGTAAAATCTGTGAGCAAGCCTGTTTGTTCCCTGGCCTCAATTTTCCCATGGAAAGGGGGATTTTTTGGAAACATATCTTAAAACCCTTTATTTGGCTGAAGAAGCTGTATTAATGAAAAATGGGTTATTTAAGCATAGCAGTAGCTTTTGGATAGTGTGTGTGTGTGTGTGTGTGTGTGTGTGTGTGTGTGTGTGTGTTCAGACATGTCCAACTCTTTGTGACCCCATGGACTATAGCCCACCAGGCTCCTCTGTCCATGGGATTCTCCAGGCAAGAATACTGGAGTGGGTTGCCATTTCCTAGTCCAGGGGATCTTCTCAACCCAGGGATTGAACCCACGTCTCCTGTGCCTCCTGCATTGGAAGGCAGATTCTTTACCACTGCACCATGTATATACCATTATATCTCTAGATTAAATTGAACAAAATGTAATAGATGTAGGAGGCCAGCTTTATGATTCTTGACCATCAAAAAAACCCAGAGATGTATTAGCAGCCCCCAACAACCCTCCAGAACCCATTTTCAAAGCAGTTTGTGTTAGAATGACACACACAGTTTCTGCCCTGTATGGCAGGAGCTTGAAACTTTTCTCCACACACCACCCCAAAGGAAGTTTTCTGCTCCATTGTGACAACAAGTGTGATATTTACTGAAACACCCCAGGAGCCTTGAGAACCATTGTTGAGCTGACCTGGACATGGCAGCTCAGTGGGCACCATAGGGCTTGTGCCAATCCTCCTTGAAAGCAAGAACTAAGGTCCATAAATCAAATCTCAAGTATGGAAAAGAAAGAAAGTTGTCAAGGGGGAGTGAAGGTGTCATAACTGGCTCTCACTGTTCTATAGTGCCCAGCTATGCTGATGCCCACAGAGCTTTGGAACCAACTCAAGACCAGTCAGCTACCAGCAAGACAATTAAATCCAGGGCTGCCAGACATCCCTGCCTGCAGGTGTGAATGTAAGTGATAGGGTAGATGGTCTTACACAATAACTACGATAGCCACAGGGCCAGAGTCTTCCAGCACAAAAGGTATGTATGTCCAGGGATAAAGTTTAGCCCTTTTGGAGATGGCATTGATATGTAGCCCCTAAAAGTGTTTTTCACTTCTCCCAAAGAATAGCATACATATTGCAAGGTTCTGGGTGGAATACACCTTAATTAATAGCTTTGCATCATGTTCCCTCCTTGTTTGCAGAATGCTTTACATTCACGATATTGACTCAAGGGATCATTCGGCTTCTTTTACTAAATATCAGATGTATAGGCATTTACATCACTGGATTTTCTTCTCTGATTTAGATCCAAAGACATTATTAGTCAGTCTGAATGCTTGCTTCTTAGTACTACTGTTATGAATAAAATCTTCTGTTACAGAGGCTTCATTAAGAGATAAAACAAAGGCCTTTTCTTAATCACAATATGACTTAACAGAACACTAGTCAATAGTTCAATAATGAGAAAAAATAAATGCTTTTAAAACTTTTCACCTTAAGAATATATAAAAACCACTTATCTCTGATAACACATTCCAGATTGGCTGGTGTTTGAGGAGGTAATTCTTAAGTGTTAACTTCATGTTTGAATATTGAAAAAATAAACAAATAAAAATGGTGTGTGAATATATTTAGAGGGTTTAGCACCTTGGATTCAATTGGGGGTCCAATTGGGATGATGAAAAGGAAAAGGATCAAAGCAAATATTTCCAGAAAATTGAATGTGAGGTTTTTCAGCCACATCAGGGCTCTACCTCATTAGGATATTTGGTACACATGTCTATTTCTTTAATGCCAGTAGAATAAAAAGGATAGATTTTTTTTAAAGCTAATAGTTTTTTGTTTTTTTTTTTCCAAAATCCTTTTCAATGTCTTTATAGAGTAGCAGGAAAAACTGATGCAGAGGCAGCAAACAGAATGACTTAATGGAAATCAGGCAACAAGCCTAAGGAAAAAAGTAGGTTTGGAACTGAAAATAAATTGAACACATAACACCTCTCCATTCTGTTCCCTTTTCTTTTTGTTTTTCATGAGAATCTATATTTATGGAAAAGTCAGCTGATTGCTTATCAGGTTGAAGCTTGTGTTTGCTCAGACTAGCGATAATGAGCAATAAAAAGAGGTGGGCATGGCTAACACGTAGGGAGATGGAATCAGGGAAAATGGGTCCACTCAGGATGTGAGTTTTGAAAGCTCTTTAATTCTCCCTTGTGCTGTGATGGTCACTGAAAGAGGTTGGGATAAGGATCTGTGTAATAGGATAAGGATCTGTGTAATTGGCCAGGGGCTTCCCAGGCAGTCTGGACAGCCTTCTGGCTGCAAGCAACAACTATCAGTCATCATCTACTTCCAGCCCTATGATCCAGTTGACAGGTGACCTATAAGTGCTCCTGGAAGTGTGGCCGAGAGACCAGCAGAATTAGCATCACCTGCAAGCTTATCAGAACTGCAGGTGCTCAGCCCTCTCTACCCGACCCTCACCCCGGGCCAGACTGACTGGCTGCACTGTAACAGTGGTACTCAATGAGGTTTCAGAGCTACTGGCCTAAAGGATATGTGGACAAGAGATATAAGGACACAGTGGAATGTGGGGTGCAAAAACGGGGGTCTTAGAAAAGGGAGGAACAATTTTAGCTCGCCAGCTAACTACATTGTAGGGATGTGATGATATTCATTGGTAATATATATCTTTCAGGATGTAAAGCAGAGTGTCTTGAGGAAGCTGTTTACTTGGACTTTGACGTACTTATACCCGTGGAGTCATGAGGGCCCAATATTTGTCTAATAGCCCCAAGGCCACCTGGGCAAATAGAAGTGAGGTCAAAACACTGGATGATAAGAAGAGTGATGCTAATCTCCATGATCTTTAGGATTATGGCTATTATTAGGTTTCAGAGCTTCGACTCTGAGAAACAAGACTCCGCCCTTGGTTTCCAGCAGGTACTTATTACTGAAATGACTTATCATTTTATTAAAACTTCCTGCATCCAAAATGCTTTCCAGCCCTTTAAAGACAATCTTCGTCATCATAATAACCTCACTGGGTAACTCAGCACTGTGTTCCCTGATCCTAAGTCAAATGAGGATTTCTGCCATCACTTCCACAATTTTGCTGGACAGAGGAACCAGATGAGGCTGTGAAGATGTCAGGAGAAAGCAATGCCCCTCTTTAGAGCAGCCTGTCACCACATCTGACTAGCCTCTTCACACCCACATGGAGAGATGACCTTCTCTCTTACCTTCCCACTCTGGGCCACCATTTTCCAGAGCAATCAAGTGATTAGGCAGTATGTGAATACGCCTCTTACACAGTTTCCTGTAACGGTGGGGGGTGAGGCTGCAGATAAACGCTTGCCACTTCACCTTGTATGTCAAAGTCTAAAAGCAATAAATACAGCACTAGAGAAATATTGACTAGAAATGATGATATCACAGTAATTACAGATCTATTTTTTTGTCCTTGCAACATTTTGATGTAATTATCTCAGTCCTGTTTGGCAGGCAGAATCCATTCTGAGAGTCACAGGAGGTCTCTCCAGAGAGGTACATGAGGAAACTGCACACTGCATCCATGCCCTGGTACTGCCTGGCCCCAAGCTCAGCAAGGTGATTCCTCAGTGAGCTCAGGAACAAACTCTGAAAAGGAAGGACCACCCCTAGGGACAAAGGTTGGAAGAAATGCCTTCAACAGTAATAAACTAAGTTTATTACATGTTGCTGGAAGAAGGACTAAAGTCTATTCCCAGCTTTTCCAAAAGACAAATCATTTCTTGGAAACACTAGGGACCAAAGAGAATTATCTTTTTTTTCCCCCATCTCTACCAATGTGCATTTACTCTGCATGATAAATTCAGTGGAGGATACTGGCTGCCACATCATCAAAGACCAGCCAAATGGATTTCAGGAGCTGCCCAAAACGTTAAAGAGTTTCATGACAAGAGAAGGAGACGAGAGAATCTACGAAGTTTACTACAAATGGGAAAAGCTTTAGTTGGGTATGGATCTGACCACACTGGAGACTCCACCAAGACTGTGGAGGCTTAACCGCATTATCTACATACATCTGTTCGCTTTATCGTAGTGTTCCATTTCCTTTTTCTTCTTCCAGCCTAAACTCACGTCAGCAGTGGGGGCAGTATGTCTGCTGGCTAGTCCGGGTGTGACAGCCCTGTGAAGGCAGCAAACTAGTTGGATTATAGACCTTTGGAGAAGATCAAAAAGTGACCACATGTTGGCCAGTCCTGACCACTCAGAATTAGGAAATGAAATTCTTAGTCTTATTTAAAAGGTTAGTAAGTGCAGAGGTTAAGGAGAAGCTTTGTTTTTAGATTAGTGGGTAATGCTATATATAGTATTTCTATAGTAGAGCCTGTGAGGGTTCACCTTCACCTTCATGATATGCTGCCTGGGCTTTGTGAGTATTCAAATAGACCAACATTCACAGAATCTCAGTGTTATAAGTGGAAAATGATGCCATCTCTGACAGGACAAAAAAAGGTCAGGGAAAAGTTTCAAGTGGTGCTGAAGCTGTAGGCTCTGGAGTAAAGGAAGCAGTTTCCAGCCTAAAGGAGTGAAGAGATGGAGAAGTGAACCAAGCAGAACCGAACAGAAGAGGCTCTGACACCCTCACTTCCTTGCTCCTGGGACAAGTCAGCCACAGACACTTCCTGTTTCTCCAAGCATGACGCAGGAACCAACTTTATGCAGAGTTTAAAATGATGCTAAACACACATTTGCCCTGATATACTAGTATCTACAAATAGTCAAACTTCAGCTTTAAAGAAATCCAAATTCTTTTGGCATCCAATAGAGTTTGCTGTTTGCCTTTGAAGAAAAAAACATTTTTTTTTTAATATCTTTGATGCAGTAGATGTATGGACATGTGTCCCTGTAGTCTAAAATAAATGAAAGGGAAGAAAACAAATGTTTCTTTAACCCTGTTAATGAAATGGAAAGGAACATTCAGAGTCCTTTAAAAAGGCTATTAAAACAATATCTGTATGTAAAGAGGTTGGGAAGGCGTCTCTTGGGAAGAAATAAAACATAAGGAGCAATGAAGAGGAAATGGTGAGAGTCCTTTAGAAGATACTTTATCTCTCAGAGAAGTGTCCAGATTTCTGACTTGTATAAACACCAGAATATTGGTCAGTTATAGTACTTGCTTTGGTGTGTGGTTCCTAGACTTTTATACCATTCTTGGCTAGCAAAGAACAGCTATCAAGTATACAGGAAATGATGAGCTCACCCTCCCTATCTAAAATCCTTTTAAAAATCCCACACCAGCTCCTGTATCTCAAATGAAAATGAAAGATAAAGAGACTTAGTTTTTGATGGCTCTTCTACCCTCCCAGCAGCAGGGACAGAATTTTCAGAAAACATGGGGAAGAAATGGAGTGGGCAAACCCCCATGCATTTCCCAAGATACAACATGTGTTTCTGCACGTGAGAAGTTGGATAAGAAAGCATCTTGAACAAGTTAAAAGTTTCTTCTGCCCTAGATATCCATTCATGCATAAGATGTTACCAAGTTCCTCTAACTGTTAATTAGCATTTGAACTTACAATGACGACAACGTGAGCTTGGTACTGACAGGAGGAACTTGTGTGGGTTTAGCATAGGATCACACACAGTAATTTATCCTTTAGTTACGTTAGTCCAGGGTTGCTACCTTTTAAGAATACCACTTTCAAATGTCCTGGAATACTAGTTATCACTTAAAATATATATATATATATGTATATATATATATATATATATAAAATAATAATTTTGGTGACTCTACCTCCCCCTCCCCCACACACAATAATCGCAATAGGACTTCTGAAAACAAACACAAGTTTAGATCAAAGACCTGCAGGATGAATTTGGATTCTTATTTTGAATATGTAGCATGCACTGGACACAGTGATCATCACTAATTAGCATTCTGTGCAGCCAGGCTAGCATGTGATTCAACTGTGTGTGTGTTCGCCCTTCACCTGTGCCACCCATCGACGCTGATCCACATGAATGCTATCAAGCAACTTCAGCTTGAGAAAGACATGATCCTGATCTGACTCCTCTATTTTGCCCCAGTTAGAATCGGGGTTGGGGGGTGGGGTGAGCACAGCCACCTCCCCGGTAAGCCATTTACATTGTCATCTTCCTATTAACGTGCTTGTGAATTTTATTGTCTTGGGATGGGTCGAGAGCTTTCAGTGTTGCTAAAGGAAAATATTATTTATACAAGACTTTTTCCTGTCTGCTTTCTGTTGTGCAGAAATATACTGTCATCTAAAATGCCAAAAGATGCTGATCTGAAGAAGTTGTTGGCTGGTATGGGTGCCAGTCAGATGAGAATAAACTGCCAGGGAAGACACAAAAAATGTTAACTTGGGCCAAGTTTGTTTTTCTCTCTCTCCCTCACTCTTGACATTAGGTATGTAACACACAACATCAGTCACTGAAACAGGAGGGATGTCTGATCACAAGCAAACAGGCAATCTTGGGACAAAACTCTAGTGTCCCCTCATGCCGCACCCCCTCATCTTGCCATATCATGGTTCTGGCAGTGAGAGATTAGCATGACCTGTGCCAAAGACGGGGGAATTCATTGCTTTTGCTTCAGGGAACAAGGGGCTAGTCTCTTCTAGTAGAAGTGAAACAGAGCCATAGCCAGACGGTAGGGGATCTTCGTGAACACCTGAAGCAGCAGTTCATCCAGGGATGGGGGGCACAGGGCAGGAAATGGCCTCTGTGCTACAGTGTGTGGTGATGACCTAGTCCAGCTAGGCCTGCACTTACTATAATGGTTGTTCACTCGCCTGCTTTACAAGTGGTATTTGAACTGATGGTGAATCAAAAGAATGATAATGGATACTTTTCCCAATCAAAATATAATATATGTATGTATGTGTATATATATGTGTATGTGTGTGTGTATGTTTCCAGTAGTCTTGCCTGGGAAATCCCATGGACAGAGGAGCCTGGCGGGCTACAGCCCATGGGGTTGCAAATAGTTGGACATGACTGAACAACAGCAACATCTTAGTGTCACAATAACTACATGCCCCAAAAAGAGTATTGGATCCTGTCTAATTATTGGATGAAAATATCATCTTGAGCATATAAAAAAGATCCATCTTTTACCTAACCAAGAAGTTACAGTATTTTCTTATGCTGTATAAAATTTTATAAAAGTTTTATTAAAAAAAAAGGTTAGTACAAGAAAATAAATATGATGGATAAAATGAACTGGTAATGGAGAGAAGACATAACAAAGAGATCAGAAAATTCTCAAGGACATTTACTTAACAAACTAAACATTCACCAAAACAATATATTAATAATATATCCTAGAGCTAATGTTAGTTCAGGATACATCAGAAAGAACAACTGATGTGACCAATGACCTAAGTAATTAAATTTTTATATAAAAATCAGGAGGTTAAGAAATTCCAGGACAGAACTAAAAAAAAAAAAAAAAAGTAAAGTATCTGGACTTCCAAGACCTGTAAATCATTTAATTTGAACATCTGCCACTGATGGAAGTGGTGTGAACAATTCTAGCAGTGAAAATCAAGTTACTGAAGGAAGGAAATCCATCCTTTTTTTTTAATGTTGTATGTGATTTGAAGGCAATTAATCAAGCACAGATTAAAGAAAGGCCACACAAGTCAACATTAGAAGAATCATGAAAATGTATTGCAAAGAAAGATACAAGGTTACCATGTTAGAATACTGGGAGCCATTTCTTTGAAGTATAACCTAGGACTATGGATGGCAGCTCTGTGCACTGCCCTGCACAGCTGCAGGGACAAGACAAGTCTTACAAGTAATGACTATCAATGATTTGTTTTGTCCTCAGATTGCAAAACAAGGAGAATGCTTTGCATAACATGTCAGATTATATGCATAGTCAATAATCTACAAATCTTTAACACCCTTAGATGCTGTGACTGCTGTCATATCTGACTCTTTGCTACCCCATGGACTGTAGCTCACCAGGCTTCTCTGTACATGGGATTTCCCAGGCAAGAATACTGGAGTGGGTTGCCATTTTCTTCTTCAAGAATTAGGGATATGTGACATATATTCCTAGAATAAGACCAAAAATTACAAAAACAAGCCAGAATTGCCTCCACCTTTAGGAAGCAGAACTACCACACATCACTTGCCAGATCATCACAGCTCAAACCCCGCTGTAAAAGCTGTCTTGTGCTGCAGAAAGAAATGCCACTTGTTCTAACTTCCAGGTGTTGGGTTGTGGTATTTAAGGTGTAGATGTTTAAAATCGCCCATTATATATAATGAAGAAAAATTTGCCTGGTTGTGGAACATGCCATTGAAAATGGTATTTTCTTGATTGTTATAAATGATTTCCATCAAAAAATATTGCCAACTCCAACTTAATTTAAGTACATGAAAAACAGCTATTAAGCTATTTTTCCAACAAATAGGTACACAACAGGTTAAATAAGAAAACAGACAAAAGTATTACAAACTGTTGTTGAAAGCAAAAGCACTAACTGAAACTCTGTTCCTCTCAACAGAACTATCCAGTCAACTCATGTAAAACGAATAGTGTTAGAAGAGCTTTGGAAAACATGGAATTTGAAGGACCTGAAAGTCATTCATTATCCCAACAGCCTGGGGTGACTCCACACATGTGAGGCTGACATTTCAGGACAGCAAATGGCATTGTATCCTGGCCATCCAAGTTCATTACTTTAGGACACCCCCCATCATCAGGGGGGGAAAAAAAGCAAGTTCTCAGCAGTAACTTATTTTAGGAAGGTAAAATATTTTTAAAGAAGCAACAAATACCTATTGGTAACATTGGGAAATAAAACCCCAAACCATTGAGCCAAAGTAGATAGATATTGGAGTGATATTCATATGTGAAGACAGCAGACTGTTATTCCTACAGAGCATCTGACCTAAGTTTTTAAGAGCAGATAAAGCAATTAAATGGAGAAGGAAATGGCAACCCACTCCAGTATTCTTGCCTGGAGAATCCCATGGACAGAGGAGCCTGGTGGGCTACAGTCCATGGGGTCACAAAGAGTCGGGCATGACTGAGCGATTAACACACACACACAAAGCAATTAAACATCCTGCTTGTGTGGCCTGCCTGTATTTATTCCCGTATGCCAACTCATATACGTTTGTGGGTTTTTTAAAAATGTCTTTCCTAATATTTTTTTCTAAATATACTAAAATTTCCAAGAAGGTGAAAATACGACTACTGTTAATAGTAGCAACAATCATTAACAACCAATATATTTTTAGTACATGCTATTTGTTCACGTAATCTATACCTTAAAGGTACTTGTTACTATGATCCCCATTTTTTAGTTACATGAGTTGAGATTCTGAAGAGTAAAAGGATATTTCCCTAGGTCACACAATAGGAAATCAGCAGTGCTAGGTGTCCAAGCCCAGACTGGACTGATGGCAAAACCCATGATGTGGTCTCCACTGACTCAAACACTGTCTTACATGTGAGGCTTGTGGAAGTTTCTCTGGGAAGTACCACTGTCTTTGGGCAGGTCATTTAACCTCTCCAGAAGCCTGCTCTTCAGGAAGAAGGGTTCTTCCCTGCAGCAGAGGTACTGGATTAGATGTTTTCTGTGGTTTTAGCTTCTATTTGTTGTTGTTCAGTTACTCAGTCGTGTCCAATTCTTTGCGACCCCATAGACTGCAGCACACCAGGCTTCCCTGTCCTTCACCATCTCCTGGAGCTTGCTCAAACTCATGTCCATTGAGTCAGTGATGCCATCCAACCATCTAATCCTCTGTTGTCCCCTTCTCCTCTTTCCCTCAATCTTTCCCAGCATCAGGGTCTTTTCCAATGGATTGGCTCTTTGCATCAGATGGCCAAAGTATTACAGCTTCAGCTTCAGCATCAGTCCCTCCAATGAACATTCAGGACTGATTTCCTTTAGGATTGACTAGTTTGGTCTCCTTGCTCTCCAAGGGGCTCTCAAGAGTCTTCTTCAGCACCACAGTTCAAAAGCATCAATTCTTTGGCACTCAGCCTTCTTTATGGTCCAACTCTCACATCCGTACAGGACTACTATAGATTCCATTATGGTACTTAACTTCTATTACCATCTTACATAAGAAATGCACTTATTATGAACACAAGCTGTAGTTTCCTATCAGTTGGTCTCTGAGTGAGTGTGTGTGTGTGTGATTGTTGCCAAAAGATTTTCATCAAAAGCAAAGGAATCAACATCCCTACCTTCTAACTGCTGCTCAAGCTGCTTCTGGCTAGGTAGGTATTCCAAATACTGGGCTGCTCTTATTATGGACTTTTTTGGGGTTTTTTAGGAATGCCTATTCTTTTTCACACATGCTAATACACTGTCTTGCCTCTCCTAATAGCCCATGAGTCTTAAACTTGGAGCCAGAAAAGTAGTGCCTTTGTAAAGCACAAAAGAACACCAGTTTGGGTGTTGTTGGTTTTTTTTAATCACACAAGGCCTGAATAGAAAGCTCTTGAACCATTCAGAGGCCACTTGCATTGTACAGCTGTTCCTTGACTGCTGAGAACAGGGCCCTGCTGACAATGCACTACCTGAAGGAAACACCGCTCAGGAGTTGCAGGACCTGGGATTTCTGCCAGTGTCCTCAGAACACAGAGGGCCTTTTTCTTGGTCCAACCCCGATAAGCATTTTGCAGTTTGTTGCTGGTCATGGCCTGCCAGCCAGCATTTGTTTCACAATTTTATTGCCACCCTGTCTTCCCAATGTGCTGACACTTGGGGACTTTTTCTTTTCCTGTTTCGGTCCCACCTCCGTGAAATGCACAGCGAGACTTTGATTGGTCATAGTCCATGGCCAGTTAGCAATGCATCACTGTGTGAACTAAGTTCCCAGGACTCGGCCTCCCTAGGACAATGTCTCTTTCTTCCCCCAAGCTGATGGTAAATATCTGGTCAGCCTCATCTATTTAAAACCAGCCAAGCAGGCATTCTATTGCAGGGAGAGGATTCTTTTGTTTGCTTGTAAGTAAACAATGGGCCCCAATCTTCCTAACTAAAATTAAATTCCAATCACTCTTAAAATAATACCAAAAAACAAATCTGATTGCAATAGGGGAGTGGAGGAAGAGGAAGGCAAATTTACTGGTGCTGGTTGCTCTTCCCCCATGCTGCCTACGGTGAGTTTTCTAAGTGATGATTCTGGAGAATTCTTTAATGCAGAGGAAATGACTGTTTCCCTGCAGGTAGACAGGGCTGAGTGAACTCAAAGCCAGACAGGCATCTTTATTTGAAATCATTTCCTTTGCGATATACAGGATTGAGTTAATTGCATTATTTAGTGTCAGCATTTCATTTTTAAATAGTATTTTTCTATTTAGGCACTAACAGTTTTTAGTGCCTAAAAACTAAAGGGCTATGCAAAATGATTACCGTATCTTATTTTTGAATGACGCAGAAGTCCCCTGCTGTCAGTAGTCTCTGTGTAGGAAAATCCAGACTGGAGAACAATCAAGGGAGTGGGTATAACCTGTTTCACAAAATCATTATAGGAGGAGTCTTCAGCATAAGTTCTGCTCCCATAGTTACAACATGACTTTTTTAAAAGCTGAACATTTGTTGAAAGGTGCTACATATTTCCAACTTCTCCTTCAGCTCAGCATCAGCCCCACACTTCAGGGTGTATGGGCTCCCTGAAAGGTGCTACATATTTCCAACTTCTCCTTCAGCTCAGCATCAGCCCCACACTTCAGGGTGTATGGGCTCCCTGAACCTAGTAGGATATCAATATGCACAGTGATGCTTTATGATGCCAGCTGAGCCCCAGCTGACAGGCTGCTCTCATTAGCTCCCTTGGGTTGACGGCAGCCTTTATTCCTGGTTTACGTTCCCATCTAATACTCGAAACGTCATCAATCCAATTACCTGTGTTTCTGATTGGATACAAAGTCAGGATAACCATGATATGACCTGGATCATAGTTTCACCTTGTTCAGAATCCAGTGATCACGTGCCTACCATGAAACTCCTGCTGCTCACTCATATGTGCTCACAACAGCATCCTACTGCCACAGGCTTTTGCTCATCACTGCAGTTTCTATTCATCTCCACCCAGATCCTTCCTGTCCTCTCCCTCTAACCATTGCAAAGCCAACTTTGCATTTGTGCACACTTGCAGTTCTGCATCCCACCAGCTACCCAGCTTCCCTGTTTCCTGACAAGGTCAAGACTTTATTACTTGTTCTGACTTTAGCCTCCCTGTCCCTCCCACCCCCTGACCCCCTGTACTCACAGCCATCCTGCCACCAAGTTGCCCTTCCTCCTTCCTTCAGACCACCCTAGTCCCTGCTCTTGACACAATGTCTGTGCTTTTCTTTGGACTCTCATCTCCTTATAACAGTACATGTGTTTGTATGATGCTGAGTGCTTTTACCCTCCTGGCTGTGTGGCCTGATTTGTTGTGATTTAGTCGCTAAGTCGTGTCCAACTCTTTGTGACCCACGGACTGTAGCCCATCACACTCCTCTGTTCATGAGATTTCCCAGGCAAGAATACTGGAGTAGGTTGCCATTTCCTTCTCCAGAGCATCTTCCCAACCCAAGTATCAAACCTGGGTCTCCCACATTGGCAGGTGGATCCTTTACTGTTGAGCCACCATGGAAGGAAGCCCTGTGGCCTGATTCACCTACAAGGTAAATATGAGTAAGGCAATTCCAAGGCTAGAAAGCTGAAAAGGTAAATTTCTTCAGTTGCTCTTCATGGAGTTATATCTCTGGATAGGTTTCAGTAACCTTCTAAACAGGCCCTTTGTTGTAAGAGTAGAAAGTCTATCTACTCATTCAGTAACTACATGCCCAGCACAGGCTCAGCACTGGGTGTCGAGTGGTAAATGAAAAGACCATGATCTGAGGATTTAGGAGCTCACAGCCTGGTGGCCACAAAAGATGAACCCAACCAGCGAGCAAGTGAGTTCACTGCCCACGACTGCCTGTGGTCAGCAGCGTGAAGGGAAAGAAGGGGGTTCCATGAAAAAGAGCAAGGTGATAAGGAGGGGGTGTCAGGAACCCATCACCCAAACATAGACGGTTTGGTCACAGAAGTCTTGAAGGAGGTAGCATTGGAACAAAGACCTGGAGGAGGAGGAGCAAACCGGGGAGATAGGGGGATGAGCTCTCCAGGTAGACAAAACCACAGGTAAAAACAGCGCCAGACAAGAAGGAGCTCTAGGATATATGAGGACCCTTGAAGCCGGCGTAAAAACAGCACCAGACAAGAAGGAGCTCTAGGATATATGAGGACCCCTGAAGCCGGCTTGACTGGAATGTGTTGAAGGAGGGAGCAGGGCTCCCAAGAGTTGAGTGTGCAGGTCTGTGGGTTCAGGAAGTCTATATTTTGTTCCAAGTGCAATGGAAGCAGTGAAGGGGGTGATAAGAAACCTGACTCATGCTCCATACCCCATCAGCAGAAAGAGGGTGGCTGCAGAGGTGGAGAGGAGGGAAGAAATTCTAGCTGTGTAGAAGAATCAACACAGGAAGAATCAACAAGGCTGGCAGAGACAGAGCCACTGGATTCCAGAGTTAGTCACTGATGGCCTTTGCAAGGGTAGCTTTGGTGTAGTTCCAGGTGGGGGGACACATACCTCTGTGAATGATGGAGGTTGGGAGGTTTACAGGTGGGTCAAAGCTGTACTCACCCTGGTGAGGGGTCTGGCAATGAAGGGTAAGGCCTTCAAGGGAAGGGCAGAGGGAGAGAAAGGTTTGTTTGGAATAGGGAGACGGGAGTGCCTATGAGCATGTCAGCGAGTTGGGAGAGGTGAAACTTCCAGAGAAAGGGCAAAGAGATGGCAGCCTCCTTGGGGAGGGTGGAAAGAATGCATCCGGAACAGGGTGAAGGAGGGCCGAGTCTTGAAGCAAGTAGACACTGGAAAGAGGGGAGCCTGGGGGTGTGTGAGGAAGGGAAGAGAGGGCCAATGGCCACCTGGCCTTGGTTTTATGCCCCCAGTAGCGAGCAGGAGGACTGAAGCTGAAGTTCCAATCTTTGGCCACCTGATGTGAAGAGCCGACTCATTGGAAAAGACCCTGATGCTGGAAAAGATTGAAGGCAGGAGAAGAAGGGGGTAACAGAGGATGAGATGGCTTGACGGCATCACCAACTCAGTGGACATGAATTTGAGCAAACTCCAGGAGACAGTGAAGGACAGGGAAGCCTGGTGTGCTGCAGTTCATGGGGTCACAAGGAGCTGGACGCAACTTAGCGACTGAACAACAACAAAACAAAGGAAGTAGGGCCTCCACCTAGACAGGAGAAGAGGGTAGGAAGGGTCTGGAATCCTAACTGCCTCACCAATCCAGAGAGGGGAGGCTTTCGAGCAAGAGAAAGGACTGGAGAGCACGGAGCAGCATTGCTATATTTGTTTTGCAGCCGCTGCAAACAGCTATGTACAATTTTTCTCCGGCAGTATTGCTTCACTCCAGAGAAAAGCAGCTGATGTACTTTGAAAAGATTTTCAATAACAAGGGCTTGCTAAATAACTTTCAGCTTAACCAGGAAATCATTCAACCAGCACTGCCCCCCCTCCCCCAAGTATTCCAGTTAGTCAAAGTTTCACTGAGACATGTCAGCGTTGAAAAATGCAGAAGGCAGCTAAGTAGGAACTGACTGAAAAGGCATCAGAAATCACAGAGCAACAATGGCCAGTCTTTTTAAAGGCTAACCATTTCAAACCTGCCATCTCCAACACATAAGGTCACCACAGGTTCAAAAGAGGAAAAAGAAAAGAAAGAGATCCAGCTCAGAGCAGAAAGACTGTCCGATCGGAGTATTTCAAAACACGTGTGTTTATTTTGTGGACCGGGCATTCTGAAATATTAACTTCAAAATTAACCACTAGCTCTGCACAGTCTGCATGAACAGTCAGAGGGATTCAGATGGCCAAAAGGTTACTAAGTAGGTGTGACACAGGATTTATCTAAAAACGGTCCTGTAAAAATGTGTACCGTGCACACCAGAGCCCAGTTAAGGTGTGCTGGTGAGCTGTTGGCCGAGGGCATGGAGAAACCCGATCCTGCACTTTGTAAATTATAAACTGTTTACACTTGTCATCTCTGTCTGGGACACTTTAACAATTGGCTTATGTGTGACAGAGCGTGCAGAGCCAGCGGCGTCAGAGAAACCGCATCCAGGGGCATTCTGAGTGACGCCCACTGGAGCTTGGGGGAAGATCACAAGGCGCCGTGATGTGACAGGGGTGAGGACCTTTACCACCAGGCTGTGGGTGCCTTTAGGAGAGTAATGCTGTAAATGTCCCCAGGGGCAAAGCAGAGCCTTTCCATAGGTTGACTGGGCCAGGCAGGCAGGTATACCATTTTGAGGAACCCGAGTGTCTCCCACACTAGCCTCCGGGTCCCACAATTCTCCATGCTGGAAAGGTCAGCTGGAAAAGGCAGGATTTATAATTTCAAACTAGAGTCATTTGAGGACTTCTCTGGTGGTCTAGTGGTTAAAAATCTGCCTTGCAATGAGTTCTATCCCTGGTTGGGGAACTAAGATCCCTCCTGTGGGCAGTTAAACCCATACACCACAGGTAGAGAGTCTGTGAGCTGCAACAAAAGCTCCCATGTAACACAACTAAGATCCGACACAGCCTAATTATTTTTTTAAGAAAAGGAGACACAGAGGTGGACTGGTCAGCGGGATCTCGACAGCCTAGGGACCAGGGACCTAGAGACACCTCCTGGTGCCCAGGGGGGAAAAAAAAGTCTTTGAGTCATGTCTGTCTGACCCACAAAATTGTAGGAAGAATTGTTTTTTAAAAACTTTGTCCCCCAGTTTTCTCCACTCTAGACCCTCCCATTTCTGACCCCCAGCCTCCAGTACAATGCCCTGCACCTAAACTAATAGGCATTTATTAAATGTTTAGCAAATTTAAGATTTAGGAAATGACTATGATCAGAGGGCAGTATATGTAGTAGTTAAGAGGAAGCTTTGGAGTCAGCTTGCCCAGGGTTCAAATCCAGTGTGTGACCCTGGCCTGTAAAATGGGGATAATAATAGCATGTGCCTGGAGATGTTGTGAGGATTAAATGAGTCATTACACACAGAGTGCTGAGCCGGGTGCATGATAAACACAATAAAATGTTATTATTTTGCAAAATGAAATTCCTCTTGGGCAGAGGGAACCCTTCTGAAATATACCACCTATAATAAAGGTATACACGTATTTTTGGTCACTGATTAAGAATGAGTCTACAACTTCTGCATTTTCATTATCCTGTTCCTAAAGGTAAAATTCTCAGATTAATATGGGATTTTTACTCTTCAGAAGACTAAAGGGTTTTAAATAAAGTTATATACAATTTTATCTTTTATAAAAATCAGTATGAGCCTTTTTGAAAAATAAGTTAGGCTTCTAAAATAATTTTTCCTCTAAAAAACAAAAACCAGATTCTCTTTGGAAACAGATTCACATCTAGATTGCCAAATTTCACTCTTAATACGGTATGGAACAGCTGAGTTGTAATTTTTTAACCTCCCAGAACACACACACTTGTGATGGGAACATGGGAAAGGACATTTATCTTTTCAGCTGCATGAAAATGAAACCCACAATACTTGAGTGAAGTAAATGAAAAGTATATATTAACAATTAAGACCATGTGTAACAGGGAGTGTCTATATAACCACAACATCGCAATTCGTACAGTTAGCCTATTATAATGTCCTCTACCAGTTGCTGGAAGCAGTAGTGCCTTTTGTATTAGAATGAAAGCAATGAAAATTTTCATTCTAAGGTATTCAGGATTTACATTTAGCTCAAATGGATGTGCAGCCGTATTGAATCAGAAGCACCTTGTGATTAGGAAAACAAAAGCACTGACAGAAAAGGGGGAAATGCTGATTTTAAATGCTCACTTAATCCCTAGTTTTAGGCCATACAACAGCTCTCTCATGCATGTCTCTCCAGATACCAAAACAACGGGTTGAAATACAAAGTAGTCCTTGAATCACTATTCACACTAACTAGGTTCTTTGTTCACACTTGCCAGATTCTTTTTTGGTTTTGTTGATGTTTTGTTTTAATGCCTGCAGTTAATAACCACCCTTAGAGACTGTCTACATGTCCACCTAGTACGTGGCAGAGCTTGGATTATTATGATGAAGGCAGTTTTACAATCAGAATCCATTAGTTAATTTAACACAGAGCAAAACTCATTTGTCTCCTTCAGTGCAATTCATACTCAGAGTGACACAGGGTCAGGCCTTATCTGGTGGAGGGGGACAGCAAAATTAAAGCCCGTGGGTCCCGGCCATTCACAGTGGTGGGATGGATGATTATCAGGATGGATATAATTGTACAGCCGCAGCATTCTCCCACAATACACTGGCTATCTGCCCAGCACAAAGGTTTAGATCCTTAATTTGTTCCCGGCCAGAACATCTATGAAGGAGCTGTGTATTTTCGTGCACCATCAGTCACAACTTAGATAGGCTGCTGCTGCTGTTTGCATTTTGGAAGCTTGGCAGCTGTCAAGCTCCTGCCTAGTTTTTGGCCAGAAAGATAGGACGCAGGGCTGTGGAAAGGCTTTTAGTGGCAGAAGGATTGCACCTCTGCCCGGGTCCTATCACAGGCTCATTAGCTGAGTGGATATTTGAGCCTTGTTTCAAAGGTGTACTTCAATACAGAGTCATCTGTTTCATTAAGTTAATTTACCTGAGCAGGCTTTCCTGATAATCAGCTCAATGATAATACAGCTTCTGCAGTATCCGCTCAATTCCAAAGACAAACGAGGATGGGATGAGGTGAGAGGACTGATGTGCAGGGTTCTGGGGTCTGTGTACATGCACTTGCCTTTCATGGGACATTTCCAGAAATTCACATCATGTCTCTAAGCAAGCAAGAACCGTGGCAGGAAGTTTACCACAGCTTGGTATTCGCTTTTGGTTTCAAAGGATGAAGTTGGAAAATGAGAACAAGAGCATGTGCTATGTTAATCGCTTAAGAATAGTATCCAATTGTTAAGAAAGGAAATGAAGAAAGGAAAGGGAAGCGGTAAAAAAAAAAAAAAAAAAAAGGCTATGCTTTTGTTGATTAGGTGTTTAACCTCCAGTGATCCTGGAGAGCATAAATTGCTTTACAGCTAGATTCACTTAAATGATATGGCCTCCAGGAAATGATATCCCCAACTTACGTCCTGTAAGAAGCTGTTAATTAAAAATCCACATTTCCCTCCCCCTCCCTTTGTTGGTTCTCTAAGTTCTTCATTTTTAATAAGCTTTTGCTTTGTGGTACAAAGAGTCGGACACGACTGAGCGACTGAACTGAACTGAACTGATTTAGACTTGAGTGTTATTATATTAATGACACTTGAGTTGTATTTCAGCCTGTTAGATTAGTTGAGAGCTGTTTGGATAAAATTTAATCTTATCTAAGGTTTTGTGGTCTCAGGGTTGACTTTTAACTGAAAGCGCTCACCAGCTTTCACACCATGCAGTTAACAGACCGTCTAAGACTAATCATTAGACTTCATTAGAACCACAACTGGTTGACAAGGACAGATGAAACAGTCCATGTTCCCTACCCCTTTCTCCTAGCACGGAGCGAGAATATCGGCTCTCAGGAGAAAGATGGAGAAGGATTCCTTCTCCAACCTCATTTACACTTTCGTCTTGCCCTGGCCTGCTGATTACAAAAGATCACTTTCTGAAAGTGCTTTGGTGAGAAACGTTTTTCCTCCATATAGAAAAAAATACATTAAAAAACCTTATATTTCCATGCATTGGATCATTATAAACAGTTTATTTTATTGAGCAAGCCCCAAATCCACTTGTTTAATCTGGCAATAATCATCTTTTGGCCACGTTCAATCTTCTTGAGCCAACATATTGGAAGATCCAAGTCCACCCATTTCTAGGGCAGAAATGGTCAACTGCTTAGTTCTGATGACAAAATGTTGAAAGCCAAGTATGACTGTGAAGAATTAACCTCTGTTTGAATGATATTTTGCTGGTAGGAGCTTGAAGCAACAATTTAAACTTCATTGTTGGTAGTAGATAAAATAAATATCATCTTTTCACACCCAGGGGAATCTGGGCCAGCTACCTCTTTCCCGGTTCTTATTTCATTGTCCATGTAATTGAATAAAATATATACTCTAATGTAATATTAAGATCACAGATTTAATAATACAGAACTTGGGGAATGCAAAATTTACTTTTCTCAAGACAGCAATTTCTTCCACGTGCTGGGCATTACATGCACTTAAGCTGTGCTTTCGGCAGTGTAACTAGGTTAGGGGATTTCGTAGACTATGGAGGTGTTCGTGTCACTATGTGAATACCAGCGTCTTACATTTCATGTATATTTCAAGAGCCTGTATTTGCAGATAGAAAGGCCAAGCCTGTGTTAGTCTGCTGCTGTGTGTTACCAGGGCATGCATACATAATAGGGTTTCTGAGGCCAATTTGCACGAAAGCCTTTAAAAATAGAGGTTGGTTTCAATCTATAGTAACTGCTTCACGGCTCCAATCCATTATGAAGTGAAATAAGCAGATAAATCTAAGCCTTTCTGGAAAAACTCAAATGTGTGGCATTTTCCTTACAGTACATTTGTGTTTGGACTTTACCTTGCAGTTTGTGTTATTGACATATGTCTACCCCATAAATTGGAAATCCTCTGGGGACAGAGATTGTGTATTTGATTATTCATTCACTGATGCATTTATCTATCCACCAAACCTTTGTTATTTTGTTAGCCCTTGCCTGCTGGGTTCACTGTCCAGTGGTGTGGGCAGATCAGTAAACAAATAATGTCAGTTTGACTGTTAAGATAGAACTCGTTCAAGTGGAAGAAAGAAGAGAGAATTAGTGATTAGTGATTAACTGTCAGTGGGGATCAGGAAAGACCTCACAGAGGAGGTGATGTTTGAAGAGTGTCTTAGGGAAGGGAGGAATTCCCAAGACAGAAAAAAGAATGGGATGGAGAAGTAGACTGGGTTAGGGGGATGGCAATGAAGAAAATATTGAGGGAAAAAAAAATCCCCCTTCCCTCATAGCTCAGTTGGTAAAGAATCTGCTTGCAATGCAGGAGACCCTGGTTCGATTCCTGGGTTGGGAAGATCCGCTGCAGAGGGGAAAGGCTACCCACTCCAGTATTCTGGCCTGGAGAACTCCATGGACTGTATAGTCCATGGGGTCTCAAAGAGTCGGACATGACTGAGCGACTTTCAGTTCAGTAGAGGGAAGAGCAGTGCAAGACAGATACAAAGGATGGATAGATGAGGAGGAAAAGAAGGCAAAGAAAAACCAATAACGGCCAATTCAATTAACTGAATTGTGAGAGATTCTCATCCTATTGTTAGGAGCCACTCAGTAAAAGTCTGGTGTGTATTGTTAATCCTGGGCACAGGTAGGAAAGCCAAGGTACTAGGGCAGGGCCCTCACCAAGGCATACTAGGTGAGAAGATTCCAGAAAGAAATCTTTAAAAAAAAAAAAAAATTTTTTTTTTTAATCTTTTTGGCCCTGCTGTACAGGTCAGGGTCTTAGCTCCCTGGTCAGAGACCAGCCCTGCACTTACTGCAGTGCAAGCCCATAGTCTTAACCACTGGACTGCCAGGGAATCCCCCTTCAGAAAGCTTCTTAGTGCTGCTTCCTTCGCAAGTTCTTATACATCAGCCAGCCCTCATCAGTATACTAGCCACAGGACCTTGCTCATCAATATAGACAATAAATACTCAATGTATTGTCTCTTATAAAAGGGTTTCTTCCTTTGAGGTGTTTGTAAAGTAGCTGGAAAGAGGGCTGTGAGCCTAGTAGAGAATGGCTAACACCGAGGACCATAGGCTGTTCCTCCTTTTCATAACGTCATGGCCCCATGCATCCGAAAAAGTGCAGCACTCCCTCCCCTAAAGAAGTCAGTAAACCGCCATGACAGTTTGGCTAAGCACCAGACTGCATTTGCCATCTTCTCAGAAGGGCAGCAATGCATAAGTGAAGCAAAACGTGGGCGACTCCAAGGCAAGACACAGAAGGTTATATGCGGTTGGGAAGTTTGGGGAAAAGAGGCAAAATAGGAACTACAGTGAGGAAGTATTTTTAGGAAACAAGTGATGTATAAGTACAGTATACAAAATGCAAAATGCTGAAACCTGAAGATAGAATTTCCATATGCCAACCCTAAGCACAAAGGAGAATGGAGAAGAAAATGAAGGCATATATTAAACACCTCTTCAGGGGCCAAGGGCTTTTAGTCCTAAAAATAACCAGACAAAGAGAAAGTATTACTATCCACTTTACAGGAAGCTTACAGAGATTAAATAGCCCACCCAAGGCCACCGAGCCATGAACAGAAGGAATCAGCTGGAAGCCCACTAGAATTCCCTGAAAGTAGAGGAATCCTCAGTGCCTAGGACATGCCTGGCACACAGTGGGTGCTCAGCAAATCTTTTCTGAAATAGCCCAGACTTCTAAGCCTTTGTTTATGGCGTGGTCAAGGTTGAGTCAGTCACAGAGACAAACTTATACATTCTCCTAGGAAAAAGAACTGCCTTGATAGGCAAGGGGGCAGACATTCAGTGGGAATAAATAGCAAAATAACAGCAGTGAAAACTAACAAGATTAGGAAGATGAGGAGTTAAAGAGAGAGTACTGTCTAGATTGTTACCCAAAATATTTTTTCCTTATACTAGTATAAAAATGTTGTCATTGAAACAATAGCCAAGACAAAGCATAGAACATCTGACCCCTAAAGAATAGCTTCTAAAAATTAAGTATGTGAGCGTGTGTGTGTGTGTGTCTGTGTGTGTGTTTACGTGAGTACAAGTAGTCATACACACATTCTATTGAGGTTAGAAACCTGTGAAAATAAGTAGATACACTGAAAGCTGTCTTTAACCTTAGCTGTAGCATTTGCTAGTGGAAACTCTGTAATAACTGTTGTGTTTTTGGTGGTGGCCACGATTTTTGTTCAAAGGTCTGACAGCTGCCCTCCTGATATTTATGTGTTTCTTGTTAGGGAGCCCAAGATGCACAACTGTGAGCTTGTAATGAGGAAAAGAAGACAATACAAATAACATGAAAAGGGGAGATGAATTGGTTATCGCCAGAGAGACAAATCACATATTATATGCTGCTTTAATTGGAAAACAGTTCTTTTCAGGGGGTTACTTTCTCTTCAGCTGAGATAATTAAGTCTGGGCTGACACTGGTGACCAGCTCCTGATGATATATAGTCACTTACTAACAATGCAGCAATCAGTAATCAAAATTTATATTTCGCAGGTTACCAGGGCACTGTCGAAAAGAAAAGCCGTGCTGATAAGGCTGTGAGATAGGCTTCTAATCCAGTGTTCACGTGGCCTCTACTCCGTAGCATCTGGGTGGGTTAATTAGATCTGCTTTATTTCAACTCTTGTCATAGAAGAGAACGTACCTATTGTCTGTGTTTACATTAGAAATACTTTGCAAGCCCCGTGCTAGAAAAGAAGTTTCTGCAGGGCTCCCTGTAATTTGGAATGGATTAAATTATATTTTGCTAGTGGTTTGGCATGAGGGTGGGTGGGCACGAAATACGCTTGGATATTTGAAAAGCCACTCCATGTGGCTGGCACAAATACAAGTTCTCTGAATCATGATTAATTATCCCTGGCTGAAGCTGAAGGCATTGCAATGAAAGGGATTCAGATTGTAATTTGGAAGCCATTTGTGTTTACATCAGCAGTTCCCAAACTTGTCTGCTCACTTGAGTCACCTGGGGATCTACTAAAATTTCCGAAGTCCAGGTCACACCCCCAGGTCAACTCTGTCACAATCTCTGGGTGTAAGACACGGGCATCCTTAATGTTTGAAGCTTTCCAGGCAACTCCAGTGTACAGGCAAGTGTGGAAACCACTGTTTTATGCCCACAGTGTGGTCTGTTTTCACATTTAGCTGTGGATAGGGCTTCCCAGGTGGCTCAGTGGTAAAGAATCCGCCTGCCAATGCAGGAGACACGGGAGAAGCGGATTCAATTCCTGGGTTGGAAATATCCCCTGGAGGAGGAAATGCCAACCCACTCCAGTATTCTTGCCTGGGGAATTCCATGGGCAGAGGAGCCTGCTGGACTACAGTCCATGGGGTTGCAGAGAGTTAGACAAGACTGAGCATGCATGCACAGGGCAGCAGGTACTGGTGGAGTGTGGAAAAGAGAACATTCATGTTCCAATAGGCAGCCCTTGCCTCCAAGGTTCAAGTTGGAGTTGAAATTCAAATCTGAAACTACTGTCTCCCACCCCAGTGAGAGACCTAGAGCCCCAAGAAGAGCAGTATGTGACCCACCTGGCAGGAGAACTCAGTGATTAAACTGAGTGATTGAAATGGACTCTCAGGAGAATGGAAACCAAGGAAGGAAGCAATCAGCCTTTGCCCCCATCTCAGCACCAAGCTCAGTGTTTGCTGAGTAGACAAGTGAGAAGAGGAGCAAGCAGGAGACTGTCCCTCCAGCTGCCCTCCTGCAGAGGGATGCTGGGGGAGGGGGAAGGACACTTTTCACCCAACATATCCTCTGGCTACAGTGGGTACCTTGCCACTCATCCCCCATCGCTCTTCTCATGAAGTTTCATTCTTTCTCTAGTCAATGACCCCTCTTTTCTGGGAGAAGGCATTCTGGCAGGGCCTCTGGTGATCGTTCACAGAAGAGAACACTCATTCCACTTGTAAAAAACTGGGCATCCTCTGGAGATGCTTTGGAAGCAGCCTTCGCCATGGGATGTGAACGCCAAGAAAGGGCAATCATGCCAGAGAACATGGGGCCAGGAGCTGCCCAGAAGTGAACAAGCAAATGGAGGAAACATCAGCTCCCACACACAGCCCTGTAATCTTGCTTACAGAAAGTAAAATTTTAAATATGAAGGGCATTTGCTTTGAGTTCGTCTGATTCTTGGTATTCGACTTCATCACGTCCTGCCTTTCTGACTTGGTTACATTTTTATTTGAAAGTTAATAAATTAGGCAGCCATTCATATGGTACACAGAGGGTGGTTATGGTGTTATGTAAACTACCAGCCGCTGTATATATCCATCTGTGTCACAGACAGAGTTACGACTGCTGACCCTACAGTGCCTGTAAACGTACCTCACCCTCCTCCTATATTCCAGAACATTACCACTGGCTGAACACGCTGTGAGGGGACGGGATCCTGGGAAAAACTGTGGGAATTGGCAGGTAGCAGCAGGCCTGTGTTCCAGGTTTGCCTTTGGAGACACAGATTAAAAAAATAACTAGTTTTGTTTTTTTCCAAAAATGAAACACATACATAAGGGAAAAAATTCAAAAAACATAAAAGGACACAGCATAAAAAGTGAGTTTTTCCCCACATCTGACCCCCAGTCCTTCCCCCCCTCAGAGACAACCACTGTACTTCCGTATGTAACCAAGCTGAAATATTCACCACAGTTTTAAAAAATTAGTCAGTCTGACTTGTGTTTTAGTTTTCACTTAAAATTTTGCCCCTTTTACAAATGCTACAGAACGCAATGCACTGATATATAAAAATAGTCAAAGCCACTTGGGATCAATATCAACAAATATTTAACAAGTGCTTTCAGTGTACAAAACATTGCCTAAGCAAGCCATTGCTAATGAGGATTTCACACATATATATTTCCTAGTTTGCTGGTGTATAATCAACTAATCTAATTTAATGTCTTTGTACTAAACCCTTTTCTTAGAAACCAAGATCAACCCTTCCTTGGCCCCCACCTCTACCCCCTTGTTTATCTTCTCATCCTTTCACACGTTCTTTGATTGGAGATCTGTTTTAAGGCCAGACATCTGAGTGGGTGGTTTATTCATGGCCAGAGTACTATCTCTCGTACCTTCTCCAGATGGACTGGCTCAAGGATCTAATATTCCCCAAAGAAATAAAATGTTTCTGAGTTGAAGAAGAAGAGAAGCTCAGAGTTTTGTGCTCAAAGCTACGTATATGTTGAAGGATAGGAGATGGTCCATGACAGAGCTGACGTCCCCACCCACCTCTCGTCTGCAGAGGGGGAAACACCCCCCACTCTGTACCCCACAGGAGCGCTCTGGGCTGACTGAAGATGGGAGACCCCCAGCCCCTCTCTGACTCCAGCCAGCAACATCTGTATGTCTTCTCTCCAGCTGGCTGGCCCAGCTGCTGTGTTGTCAGGAGAAAGTTATGAGTCACTGGTAAGGGATTTGAGACAAGAGTGGAATTAAATCATCTCTTGGGGTCTGTGTGTCATTGGCAATTGAGCCTTAGTAACAAGCCAGTGGATGACATGCATCCCTAGGAAGGCCACACACCAGAGCTGAACTGTATCCCACACTTCAGGACCTTTCGTGAGCCTTACAGAGATGGAAGAGGCTGGGCAGTATGCGCACGGAATATTCCCAGCCCAGAAGGCTTCTGGTTACTGCCCATCATGCTCATTAGGTTGTGCCATCTCTCTCCTTGCATATACTTTTTGGCTACTAACCTGTAGCCTCTACAAGCTGCTCAAACTGGGATCCTGAATGAATGAAGCCTGGGCAAAGCGCAACAACATCTTCTTTGATCCTTGGATTGCAGGCATATTATTTCATCTTAAGAGCTTGAGTCAACAGGAAGATTGTGCTGGACCACCTGTGGTTTCCTGCTGTAAGCAGTGCTTCCCCAGTATGTGGGAGAAAGGACTTATCAGAGGATCCAAGAATCATCAACAATCAGCCTGTCTACTGGGACTTTCGATGTTGTCTAGTCTAGCCCCACATCCGATGTCTGACTCCATGTACAATATTCCTTCCGTCCCAGCATTCCTCTGGCCTTCTGGTCCCTTAGGGGAGCCAGTCCATGTTTGTGTTACTAGGACTACTAGAAGGTTCCTCCTTATTCAGCAGAAGTTATCTCCTCATAATTTCTGTCCACTGATCTCAGTCCTACCCTCGTAACTGTTTTCCAGGTTTTCCTTCAGATATCTGAAAATACCTCTCCTTGCCCCTTGCATCTCCTCTTTTCTTTGTTTTTAACACTGATCTGTCAGCAACTGTTCTGATGCTCTTCCTTGGATTAACACGTATTCATTATTCAATGAATAATTGTTGGGAATTCACTATTCCAGGATGTGGAGATACGTGATTAACAAAAAACAAACGTGCCCATACAAAGCTTACATTCTAATGGAGGGAAGGGACAGACAGAAACAATAAGAATGTCAGTGTAGGAACATCAATGAGGGACAAATCCCTTACAGAGATTTAGAACAAAGGCAGAGAAGAAAAGGCACTGGGCTGTTTTCAGGGTCAGGCAAAGCCTGTTGAAGGATATGGCATTTTAACTGAGTTCTGAAGGACAGAAGTGAGCCAGCTACGCAAAGACTGGGATAGGGGAAGATTATTCTAGGAGCAGGGAGCGGCAAATCTAGAGGCAGGGGTGAGAGCTGTGCATTTGAGGAAATCCAAACTGAGAGGTTGGAGCAAAGTGGGCCATGGTGGGATGGAACAAGACTGGGTCTGGGAGGTGGATGACGCCTTTTGCACCCAGGACAGAGGGTTTCAGCTCTGTTGCACATGCAATAAGGAACTACTAGAGTTTTATGCAGAGGAGGACATGATCTGATCCATGTTTTTAAAAGACCATCTGTTGCTGTACGGAGAGTGAAAGGATGGAGAACCAAGTGAAAGCAGGGAGGTTAATTAGGAAGCTACTGCAGCAGTCCAGGCAGGAGCTGACAGTGGGTTAGATGATCATAGGTTGTACACAGAGAAGAGGACAGATTCGACAGGTGTTTTGGTTGTAGAATCAACGGCGTTGTTGTTGTTTAGTCACCAAGTCATGTCCAACTCTTTTGAGACCTCATAGACTATAGCCTGCCAGGCTCCTCTGTCCATGGGACTTCCCAGGCAAGAATACTGGAGTGACTTGCTATTTCCTTCTCCAGGGGGTCTTCCCGACCCAGGGATTGAACCCTCATCTCCTGTATTGGCAGGTAGATTCTTTACCATCGAGCCACCAGGGAAGCTAGATGTTACCTCTCAGTGCTGTGAACTTGCATCACTTCCTTTTACATTTACATGCTTTCTACTTTGCTACAGCTGCTCGTGTACTATCTTCTGTAGCAGTCGTGGGGCTCCTCAAGGGCAGAACCCACAGCTGACCTATGACCTGGGTCTCCCCTGCCACCCCTGCACAGTGCTTTGCTTGCTCATATCAGACTCCTGAGAGAATGAGTCAAGTTGGAACCACAAACAAAGGCAGTTTCTTATTTTACCTTCAGCGCCTACACACTTGTATATTTTCCTCATGCCTCATGTTCTTACTGGTAACCCCCAAAACATTAAAGAGATAATCGCTGATGTACAAAAACTATGCTCCTTTGAAGTAAAATTACTTGCAAAACATAGGAAAATGACGAATCACGACCCTCAACCTTCAAATACACCTTCTGTGTGAGTAGAGGGGGAGGCATGCGAATGTCCCTCACTTCCAGATGAGGCAGCAGTGCCCGGGGGGCAGGGATCATCTTGCCCTCCTGCTCTGGAGCACTTTGCTCCCTCCTCACTGAAGATTCCAGAGGAGATTTGGCCTTTCCTGCCCGTCTCAGTGCTGCTGGAAAGGACCGATTATTAAATCGATTAACGTGAGGAGCACGCTGCCTGTTCTCGCCTAACACTTCGGAATGACTTTTCTGTTTTTGCTCTTCGGAGGGATGACAATTGTGTTAACTGAGCAGGAAGACTATTGCTATTAGGGTAGGAAATCATTCTGCTTTAGTCTTCACTTTAGTGATTCAGAGTGAACCGGTGGACTCTCCCTTTCAAGAAGTTCATGCATTATGCCCTCTCCTTGTGTTCCATGGCTGTGTTTTTTTCTATCTCACTGTTCAGACTTTAGAATCCTCACCAGGGAAAGCCTGGGTGACCCAGAGGCACCTCTGTGCTTTCCAGTAACCAGGCAATGAGGAGCTTTCAGAACCATCTGTGTATTTCCTTTGCCTCCTCCACTTCCTCCCCTGAAAGGTGAGCCTGCACGTGCAGGGTTCCTGGGTGACCAGCCGCCCCGGCAGCTCAGCCCAGGTCACACATTTGCTTTCTCTCTGATTTATCACATCCCTTTTGTCTAACCCTCAGCACTTTAATTTGGTTTCTGCCTGTCACCCTCAAGCTTATTGAATAATTTCACTTCTCCTGATTCTGGTCTCTCTCACAGAGATGGTAATTATACCGATTTGTCTGCTGGGCTATTAATTACGGGAATTGTGGCTTATTTATTTATTTTTAGACTCGGAGGCTAATTGCTGATGGCCATGTGCTGTTTTCCGCCCCCAGATAATTTGGACTGCAGCGATTAACCTGGTGTCCAGGTTACCTGCTATTAACCATCTGCCTCCATTTTATCCCAGAGTTAGAACTGATTACCATTGCGCCCGATGCCCAGCATCCCTTCTGTGAGGAAGAAAGAAGGGAACAGTGTGTAGAGGAGCCCCTCAGACAGGAGGGCAAGAGAGTATGACTTCCTCCTCTGCCACCCCGACCATTGCCCAAGATAAGAGTTGTCCTCCCAAAATATTTTTGAAATTCAGCATCTTCATTGTATTCATTAATCCTGCAACCTAGTAGTATTCTCCATGAAAAGAGAATCACAGGTAACGCAGGTTCAATCCCCTGGATTGGGAAGATCCCCTGGAGGAGGGCATGGCAACCCACTTCAGTGTTCTTGCCTGGAGAATCCCATGGACAGAGGAGACTGGTGGGCTACAGTCCATGGGGTTGCAAAAGAGTCAGACACGACTGAGTGACTTAGCATGCATGCACATTTAACAAAGCAGAGAGCAGGCCCTGCCAGCCCACAGTTCCCACTGATTACAGGGACTGGAGAAAGCCATTACCAGCGTCTTCCATGGGGAAGAGAAAAATTACAGGCTGCAGACAATCCTTTGGAGAAACCACTACCGAATGCACAAAGAAAGCCTTTGAGGTCTTTCCATCTGGGCTTCCCTCATAGCTCAGTTGATAAAGAACCCGCCTGCAATGCAGGAGACCCTGGTTCAATTCCTGGGTCGGGAAGATCTGCTGGAGAAGGGATAGGCTGCCTGCTCCAGTATTCTTGGGCTTCCCTGGTGGCTCAGCTGGTAAAGAATCTGCCTGCAATGAGGGAGACCTGGGTTCGATCCCTGGGTTGGGAAGATCCCCTGGAGAAGGGAAAGGCTACCCACTCCAGTATTCTGGCCCGGAGAAGTCCATGGACTAAGTCCATGGGGTCCCAAAGAGTCGGACACCTCTACCAAGATCAGCCCTGCTCTGTGAGCATCACTCATCTGTGCAAGCCTGCCCAGTCCCTGGTATGGCAGGGAGCCCCTGGTATGGCAGGGAGCCTGGAAGCCTGTCGTGATGAGCACAGAACAGAGGAAATTGAGACTAGATGACTCCGTCAGCAGTTCCTAATCTCTGAATTATTCTTGCAAGCAAAGTATAACAAGATAGACAGTTTTTTCAAAAAATGAAATCAGATTACATTTTTTAAATTCTATGAGAATCTCACAGTACACCTCAGGGATATTAGAGAACTCCATGGGTGGATACATGCGTGCTCAATTGCTCCTCTGTCCATGGGATTCTCCAGGCAAGAATACTGGACTGGGTTGCCATGTCCTTCTCCAGGGGATCTTTCTGACCCAGGGATCAAATCCTCATCTACTGCATTGGCAGGCGGATTCTGCTCTAAAAGATCTCCTTTTCCTCCTTTAAAAACAGGAAACTGTTTTTAAATCTCTTCAGAGACAGAGGAATATAGTTCTATAGTCTCTTTATCAAAACCTTTGAAACAAGATGTGCGTCAGAAATTTAAAAATTTTTTCAGATTTCAGAAAGCTAACTTGAGACATATCTCCCAGTGCAGGCAATATCTAGTAATCAACTTATTAGTGTTTTTGCAGTGAAATGTATAAATATTCATCCTAAGAGAGAGAGCGTGTCATGCCACTGGAGGTCAAGTTTTGTCACCAAATGAATAGGAAAAAAAAAAAAAAAAAACACTTGATTTTGGGGGAAGGGCATTGTTACTGTTTTGTAATTGCAAATAAAGGATTGTATACCTGTCTTTCAAACACTAATTTGCTTGTCTTTCTATAAACTGAGGGAGACAAGAGGCATTTTTAAAACTAGCTCCCACCACCAAAATACTTCAACTGGATGCTGACCACCTTCATCTCATGGACGGGATTTCAGATGGTTCTATGCAGTGACCTTTAGGTCACCTTTATAAGGAATCAAGTCACTAAGTGGTAGAGGCATTTAGACAAACTCATACTTTCCTGGAACTGACTCTCAGTGCCCTTAAGGAAAACTATTTTCAGGATGTTTAGAAACAGTTCTTCATTTTGAAGGTAGGATTTCACATTAAAAACAAATGAACACTTTAGGGAGTGGGTAAGTAGTAAATAGTGCTCTCTCGACCCCAATCCAAACTGATCCTGCCCTAAGTAAATTAAGCTGGACTAATGAGTCACTTCCATATGTGTAAGGAACATGAACAAAGCCAGTAAAGATATTTATTTCAGAAAAGGGCAGCAATATCTACCAGATACCGTAATAAACTGAAATAGCTTTAAATGTACGGCTTTGCAACTTCCCTCTAGTTTAATGGGACATAAAGTGGACTATTTTTTTCCTTTTCATAATTGAAGTGAATTTCCTAAAGAATGTAAGAAAATTATGGAAATCCAAGAGACAATGCTTCCATCTCATTTCTGTTCTGGATGTGTCTACACACAGAGAGACAAACAGATAGTCCACTGTGTATGGAGATTTCTACTGCTGATAAGTACCGGTCAGCAGTAGCATGCTATGTGATGGAACAGATCCTGAAATTATAGCAGGTCTAAAATCAGTAGCTTGTAGTCAGATATAAACTCTACTTTTGGCTTCCAGGGTACTGGGAGAGCATCAGAGCTCACTGAAAGAGACAAGAAATACAATGAAAGATGGCATGCAGTAAACACCAGAGAATCTATTTCAAAAGTTTAGTTTAAGGAAATGATTTTTATTCCGTGATCTTACACTTCTTACCAAAAAAGCAGTAAGAATTCATAGGAGTCTGTCAGTTTCAGTCTTTTGTGCTCAGTGACATTGTTATTTGGGACTGTTATTCAGAGCTCAAAAGGAGAAACTTGCAAGTTGCTCTGAATTCTCTCTGAGCCATGTCTGCGCTGGACTTCCACTCCAAAATCGGGCATGATCACAATCCCTCAGCCACCTGAGCCTCAGCAGTATGGCTGGGAGATTCTGTTTTCTGTAAATTATACTGAGAGCTAACACAGGAGTAATTACAAGGGAGAATCATCTTGACAAAGGGCAGCCATCGCTCTGTTTTGATTTAAATCAGCTCAGGGTTTTGACAAAGGTTCATGGAAAACTCCAGTCAGTAATATCCTTTGTTTGTTCCCTTTAAAGTTACTCTGCAAATATCTTTCTAAGGGCTGGCCAAAATTGCCTTCAATTTAGGCATGTTAGTTTTGCCCTCTTTCATTTTTAATGAAATCACAAATGTGTAGAAAACCAGGGAGAGTAATATGACAATAACTCACATACTCAGCACCTTGAAAGAATAAACACCAATATTCTCAGCTGTTCCCTCAGAGCTTCCCCCGACACCACTTTTTCTTCTTCTGTCATATTCTTAGAAGGAAAAAATAATCAGATACACTACGTTCTGAGCTACGTTCTTTAAAATGAACTTTGGGTGAAGTTACAAAAAAAATCCATTCATTACTTCAGACAAATATTTGAAATTCCTTAAGCAGAGAGTGAAATGGCCCCATTTGAAAGCATCTGAAAGTCTGATCGGCATGGAATCTCCCATTTCAATGTCCTGCTCTCCAGACCCGGCCCTTCGACCGAACATGTTCCTGCGACCTTCCTCTCCTCTAACCCCCACCATCCACGGTGAACAGTCGTGCAACCTGCCAAGGCCTTCTCCAAACAGAGGTCTCACTGAGCATCCCACCCACGTTCCTCTGCAACACCTGCACCCTCCAGATAGTATTCTCCCCAACAGAATTTTAATTTCTTTTGGAAAAATAATTGTCTATGTGTTCTATTTTTGGACAATGATCTAGAACTGTCAGGCCCACCTATTAGGACAGCAAGGTCCTGAGGGGGTGAAGAGATCTAGTTCTTTCCATCTCTGGCTGTCTCAGCATCCAACACAGAGCCTGGCTCCTGGCAGAAAGCAGGGAACCAGTAAGAGGGAGAGCAAGTGATGGAAGTAATGAACATCAGGCAGAAAGCCAAGGAGAAATGAATGAGCCTTGGCTTCCTTCCCGAAAGCCACGTAACATAGGGACGGAGCTCAGGGCTGGTGTCCGGAGTCCTCAATGGCTGCTCAGCATTGCCACTTCTCAGCTGCGCTACATTTGCCAAAATGATCTCACTTCTCAGGGCCTCAGTTTCCTCAACAGCAAAACAAAGTGGATATCTGTTCCTATCACTGGAGCACATGTTTGAGGGCAGCAATATTACAAAAGTCGAGAAGCACGGAGATGGCAGGAAGCTAGGGTGTGACATGGGTAAACATGGTTGGGATGGTGGCGGCTTTCTGAGATCAAGGGAGTTTGCCACAGTCTTTTCTGCGTAGATTGCCAAGATCATGCCTGTAACTACAGAGCCCTAACAAGTCATGAGACTGTATCTGAAACAGCCAAGAAAAGTGCATTAAATGCATCATCTCAAGCATTGATGGGGTGGAGAGAGCCTTGGTAGAAAGGAAGAAAATGCTCATAACAAAGACTTTATCACCTAAAAGACCAGACTTGCCTTCTCTCCTCCAAAGTATCATAGGTTTACAACCAATCTTTGTTTTTCTAAAAAAAAAAAAAAAAAAAATTTTTTTTTCTAAAAGGACTTCTGAATTCACAGCTGTTTGCCTGCTCCTTTGTGACAGTGGTTTTGGATCTAAAATAGGACACCTATTAAACACAGTCGATATTTATTACTGTACTCCACTGAATGCCATCATCCTTCTCCAAAATGTGTTGAAGTTCGGTCTGTGCCACTTCCCTTTCCCCTAACATGGGAGCTTTTATGTCTCTGTTAATGGCTGAGAAGAGGAGGAGAAAAAGCTCAGATGCTTTACTTCAAGGCTAGAGCTGTTTTTCTCATGTGCGTAAAACTTGTATCTTCACACAACATCACCCAAGAGGTGGCCAACATGACCTGTGAAGACTGCATACAGTAGACGTTTCAACCAGATCAGCAGCTCTCAGTTGTTCCTACCTCCATGTGGGAGGGGTTCTTCCATGGCCATCCCTGTCATGCTGCAGCCCTTGGAACAGGGAGGTCCAGGCCAGGGAAGGACACCTGCTGTTTAAACACTCCTTGATTCTTGAACTGTCTCCCTGGTACAGGAATAACCCGCAATCTCCAGCATTCAGCAAACTGGGTTTTCTGCACCGACATCCACTCCCCACCTTTTCTCTGGGCAGAGTTTCTCTACTCGGACTTGAAGGGTGTACAAATCTGTTTATCCTCTCAGCTCCTGAAACAAGCAGCTTTGTTTTGACCCTTCATCACAGACAATGTTCTCCATGATGTATTTATTTTAAAACATCACTCTTGAGGGGGCTGCCAGCAGGCAAGTGGCTCTGCTTAACACAGAGGTGTCACGAGCTCATCTATACTTCCTAAAGCTGTGGTCAAGAAGCATTTGAATCTTTCTACCACCTTCAGCCTGCAATCACCGGGCCATAAAGTGGAATGAGCCTTTGCATGCCTACACATTTGCATGCAACTGTGTACTCCTTTTATAGATTTTTTTTTTATTACTGAAGCCATTAGGGACTTTCAGCCACTCTGTCCACTTAAGCACAGATGTATCAACCTATATCCAACTATGATCATTAAGCGCAGTTTCCATTTATGCCAGCCTCTCTCTCTTTCCAACCTTCCTTCTGTTCCCCTTTCTTTGACATGCTAGGAAGGATATCCACTTTGGCATCACATAGCCCTGGCTCAACTCAGGTGGTGCTAATGATAAAGAATTCACCTGCCAATGCAGAAGATGCAAGAGACACAGGTTTGATCCCTGGGTGGGGAAGATCCCCTGGAGGAGGAAATGGCACCCCACTGCAGTATTCTTGCCTGGAAAATCCCACGGACAGAGGAGCCTGGCAGTCCATGGGGTCACAAAGAGTCAGACACGACTGAGGGACTATGCATGAGCCCTGGCTTGGTTTCCTGGCTTTCCCCTTTTACTGATGCACTGTAAATATTGACTGGACATGTTACTTATCCTTTGTGAGCCTCAGTTTCCTTGTCTGCACAATGGAGAGGATATGGCCTGTCTCTCTGGATTGCTGTGATATTTAAATAAAATTAAAATAACATGCATGTGTGTCACACCTAGAAGGTGCTCAATAAATTTTCACTTCCACCCCACCCTTTCACCAGTGTCCACACCAATGTTTTCCTTTGCACTTGTGAAAGTGCTGTGATTCACATTTTTAAAATCACACAACGTGAGCTGTGCCATATGAGACAGACTCTCCCTCCAGAGAGGAAGCTTAGGGGCTGGAAGGAGGATGGGAGGGATGGAGGAAAAGAGGAGGAGGAGAGAACTGCTTCTCCCACTGAAGACATAGAACTCCATTTGTTAATCTGAGAACTCAAAGAATCCCAAGAAAAGCTATTAAAAGGCAATTTTTAGTATCTCAACTGAAGAATGAGCAGATGTTTGTGGAGGGCTACGATTTTTTATGTGCCTTATCTCACAATCTTGAGAAGCGATTTTAGCCACTTTCATGGTGAGGAATCCAAAGCTCAGAGATCTTCAGCGTCTTTCCAGAGGTCCCAACTCGTGAGTGGAGCAAAGGCATTCAAGTTCTGTGTTCCTGCCTTCTGCTCCCACTGCCTCCCTATATTATTAGCCATCATTTCATTTCAAGGAAAAGCTTTTACGCCAGCTTCAGTTCAGATTTTTTTCGAGATAGTCATGTTGTAAAGACAAAGATGAAGAGGTCAGAAAGCTGGTCAATAAAAGTGAAAATGTCATCACTAGAGTAAAACCTGACTAAACTCCAAATGTGATTCAACAGTAACGACAGCGATCTCCTCAACCAGGTCAGAACTAGCTGTGGGCCTTGAACTTTGTCCCGATGTTGACAGTAGGCAGTGTCACAGTTCTTCGCCCCAGCCTGAGGAACTTTCCACAGTTGGTGTGCTGTCTACTGCAGTCCTCAATGAGCAAAGCTGAAGACAGCCTGTTCCATTCCTCCCGTTTGCCACATCCAGAACCAGTGACACAATGTGGCCCCTTGAGTTTCCAAACCACATGCAATTTAGGGGCAACCAGGAAAGGATACTGGCTTTCCTGGTAATTCAGCTGGTAAAGAATCCGCCTGCAATGCAGGAGACCCCAGTACAATTCCTGGGTTGGGAAGAGCCCCTGGAAAAGGGAAAGGCTACCCACTCCAGTATTCTGGCCTGGAGAATTTCATGGACTGTATAGTCCATGGGGTCACAAGGAGTCAGACATGACTGAGTGACTTTCACTTTCAGGAAAGGATACAGAAAAAACCCAGCCCTATTCTCTTTGGAAAGAGCACCTGCTAGGTGCATGGAGTTTGTTCTGTTCCCACCTCTGTGGTCATCGCAGAGCGGGGCTAACACAATCGCCCCCAGAGCCCAACTGCATCTCCCACGGTCTGGAGCCCCAGTGCCCACTCTAACTGGACTCCTTACTCCTCCCATCCCAGCCCCACACCTGCAGAAGGTGTCTGTGGCCTTGCAGCATCCCAGCTCAGGGCCACTCTGTGTACTGTCCTCCCGAATCACCATCACATACTAGCAGAATCACCTAGAATTGTAATTGCTCTAGTCTTAGAGCTCAGAGCAGTTTTGATAGGCCATTATATTTTATATCCCTTCATTGTACAGGTGAGGAAGGTAGGAGTCAGTGCGGCTATGAGACTTACCTAGCGTCACAGCTTCCATCTATTAATGATGGTGTGAATTAATGATTACCTTTTGAACTTCCTATGATGTTAGTAGAAAATGTGCTTTTTAAAAGAAACGTTAGCAAATGCTTTTCCTCACAGGAAAAAAAAAGGGCTGCTACCATCATTTCCTCTTTATTTCTAGGCTACACTTAAGAGTTATCATCAAGAGCATTTTGCATTTGCAAGTTTCCAGATAAATTATTTTCTCATATTACCACTTACTATTAAAATGTTCACTGGGTACCAACATTCTGGAAGAATGGTTATAGCAAATCAGATGCAAGCTGTATCCATACAGCCAAGTCCAAGTACAATGATGCTACAGCTGAACACATAAGACGGTACGTGGAACAGCCCACTTGGGTCTTTAAAAACAGCAATGCCCACTGACTTGCATGTATCAACAATAACTGGGGTTTCTATTTACCCCCCCTACCCTTGTCGTACAGAAGTTATTGCATCAGTAAAAGCGTGAAGTGAAGGGATGTCACAAGAACCAGAAATGGTTATGAAGTCAAAGAATGAGGTCACAAATGCTCACATCTTCCTTCTTATTAATCAGGTTAATTTCACAAGTGCCACATGACCGAGAAGCCATGATAAGCCCACCCAGCCAGAGAATTGCTCACACTTCGCCCAATACTACTTCCAATCCTCTACTCACTACTCCCCAAATCCTGCCCCAGAAAATTCTACTTGGGCTTACAAACTGGTAGGACTTGGACAAACTGACTCACAGAGAAGAAAAACACTAAATTAGTTGCCAACATTTAGGGGGAAAAAAAAATAGGAGATTTAACATATAACTCTAGATTTCTGGCTTCTTATGGAAAAGAAAAAATCAGAGAGCTGGATTTGTGGGCCAACACTGCACCAGGCCAGCACTCTGGAGCTGCGTGGCTGCTGTCCACAGGAGAGGGGCCAGCCCTCCCCCAGTGGAAACATTCCCACCATTGTCTTAGGAATGTCTTTTTTACCCATTAACTTTGTCTGCCTATTCTTAAGGTTTTCCAGTGAATTTTGTGGGTTAGAAAAGTGTTGGAATATCATGTTTTAGGGATGGTATATTTTACAGGGGTCAGTTCTCTTCGGGCTAAGAATAATGGAAGGCTGAGACAATGTAGATGGAAAATTCAGGCATAATAAGCTTATTTTTGAAGTAAATGTTTTTGTTTAGAATCCTCATATTGACAGTCTTTCCAGGACCTAATTTTCTGGATAGCTGATTAAGTCTAAGTCATTTTCAGCCTATACAAGCACAGTCACAGAGAGGGAAATTGACAAGAGTTTTCAGGTGCCTATAAATATGCTATATGTTGTTGTTGTTTAGTTGCTCAGTTGTGTCCGACTCTTTGCAATCCCATGGACTGTAGCCCACCAGGCTCCTCTGTCCATGGGATTTCCCAGTAAGGAATACTGGAGTGGGTTGCCATTTCCAACTCCAGGGGATCTTCCTGACTCAGGGATCAAACCTGTGTCTCCTGCTTGGCAGGCGGATTCTCTACCACTGTGCCACCTGGGAAGCCCCATGCTACACTTTACTGAGTTTCCAGATTACTTAAACAACCCCATAGCAGCAGCTTAGCTAGCTCAAGATGTTGAAAAGCAGTGGAAAGTTCTTATTTGTTTTTATTCTCCTGTGCTGGTACAAGTCTGTGTGCTGTGGTCTTAGTAGGGAGACTCAGCCCATGTTCAGCAGGATAGAAGATGACAATGTGATTGAATTGGGATCTCTCCACAAAGTCATTGTTTCAACAGGAAAATATATTGTCTATTTATTTACAAGAGTTAGAGCCCAAAGTTGTGTACGAAGGGAATGATGCATCAAAACCTCAGCTGAAGAAAATTATAAAGCATTCACGTGGACTAGCCAAGATTAACCAGGACTTCCAGAACACTTTCACCCATATGATGTAAATGTTAAAAACCTGATATGATGAGAGGAGGACACATAAAACAGATATTTTTCCTGGCATAGAGCCCTCCTGTAAACCTGGAGATATTTAAATAACCCATCTTAACCATGATCAGGGCAAGGTGTAAGGATTGAAAAAAAAAAAAGCCATTGGATTGCATAAGAGATTTCCTCTTCATGCGTTGCTCTTCCTGCCAGCATCTGGGTTTGAGAATGTTGCATCAATCCATGCAATTGTTAAGATGGAAAAAATTAAAATTGGGAGATAGATTAAAATAGTGGGACTTCGTCTCATTAGCTGGAGGACATCTGTACAAAGATGGATGTAATTGTGGGAGGATACAGGCTCCTTTGTCATGTCAAGAAAAGTTAATCTTTAAGAGGATACAGATATTCTCAGATTTCTAAAGGAATGAGAATCGGTTGTTGAGTCTCCATTATTCTTCCATGGCGTGCTGCAAACTCTCAGGAGTGAAGGCTTCTGTACAATACTATGATATTGCTCTTGAGCCCTTGGTAAAGGTTGCCACTTCCTCTTACCCGAATACTTTCTGATTGGGGTCTGCTTTATATTTTACTTAATCCTGTGATTGATTCTCCTCTTGAATGTTATACTGAACAGAAGCCCTAACAAGCCAAATCAGGGCATCTCAGAGCTTCCCTTTGGGTTTAGATTCTCCAGAATAGGAAGAACTGGCAAATGAATGAATGGCTAGAGCAGCGCTTTTCACCTGCCTGTAAATACACATTTGCATCTCTGGGTAATGGACTGCCCTGTGAATAAGTAATTATTTAAAGTTTAATTTTAACCTACACATCAGAAGTGGAGATATGGAATGGCTTAGACTTTTCTCTCGACCTCTCCCCCTCTTTGATTTTCAAGGTAAAAGGCAAATTAATTCATGCGCACTTTTCAGCTGAACAAATGATTAAGACCCAGCTGTGTCTGTGAAATTGTTGCGATGCAACACTTGGGGCTTTTTAATGCTTTTTTTTGGCATGAAGAAGAGACACACAGGTATCTAATATTAAGTGTGTTCCAGAAAGCGTCAGTTAGCAGTTTGTTTGCCAAATTAACTTTCAAAGACATGTAAGTTGCTAAGTTTGACTTTACTACACCCCAATCTTAAATGATTGATGGACTACTGTGAAATAGCTTTGTTCAAAAAAGACAATCTTTGGCATGCTACTTCAAAGACTTTACAAAGATAAAAAGATATCCCCATTTTACATTAATTTCCCTGATAGATCAACAGTTATTTGAAATATGCCTGAGAATTATGCAATATGTTCTGTCTTACGACTTTCCTTCCACTATATCCAGCAGCCCCACATGGGAGTGTTTCTACTGCTAATGATTTAGGAGACTTTTTTTTTCTACACATGAAGAGCATCTTTAAGAAAATGCAGATGGGTAGAACAGTATATCTGGCATATTTATTCACTACTATTTCACCACATGGCAGTATCTAACACTAAAATATACAAAGATAGGGTTTTTTCAAAGTCAACAATACTATTCAGGATGTGGTTTCAGATGCTGCCTGTAACGTTCTCCACAGAGTCTGAAAGAATCCATTTCTTTCTTTTTAAACATAGATTGTGTGATTTTATTTATGTCTAAGTTCACTATAGAATTACTGTAGAATTACATAACCAGGAGTGAAAATCTCAACTAAGGGATCAAGGGGGTAATGGAAATCATTGAACTGGGCCAGTAAGGTGTTGGGGGTCAGGTAGGGTGGCGGCGTTTGTGGCTGAGAGCATAATGCTTGAAGGGAACTGTCCTTAAGGTCAGTATGTCAGATATTCTGATTTTTCTAAAGAAGGGTAGAAACCTTCTAATTTTTCAATATTGGGGAACTGTTTCAAAATTCTGAAAGATCCTGGGTTGGCCACACAAAATATGTCTGGGGATGGCATGCTGCTCTAAACCTGCTGAGAAGGAAAAAAAAAAGTATTTACATTAAAAGGGGAAAAAAAGCATTGTCAATTATCCACATTTTTTCAGAACATCATTTCATGATTGTGAAATAGTCACATATACTAGCCTCACGATTGCTCAGGGAAAAAGAACCAAGACTGTGAGTCACTGCGTTGGGAGAAATTTTGCAAAAGGGCTCCTATGCATGAGGGAGGAGGGTGCAATGGGTGATAAGACACAGGTTCCTTCTGCAAAATACCATCACGGGTATATCCACAATGGGAAAGATAGAACACAGAGGCTCCTTTCTCTTAAATTTATCTTCAAGGCCATTTGATTTTATGGAGTGGAATAAAACTGACTTGCCAAAAAAAAGAAAAGAATAAAAATCCCTTCTTTGCTCTTTGGCAGGGTGAAGTAGAGAAGTAAAGTCTCCCCGCTGAACTACTATGAGGTCAGAAGCCTTGCTGCTATATTTCACACTGCTACACTGTGCTGGGGCTGCTTTCCCAGAAGATTCTGAGCCAATCAGTATTTCGCATGGCAACTGTAAGTATCCGCCTCTCTCTCACTCTCTCCCTCTGCGGGCACTTGTGCCTGCGTCAACCAGCAAAACATACACATCAAACATTTCATAAAAGAGGAGACTTGGTAGTCACTTAAACTTGTGTGGATGGCATGCATGTGGGCGTGCTAAGTCGCTTCAGTCATGTCCAACTCTTTGCGACCCCACGGACTGTAGCCCTCCAGGCTCCTCTGTCCATGGGATTCTCCAGGCAAGAATCCTGGAGGGGGTTTCCATGCCCTCCTCCAGGGGATCTTCCCCACCCAGGCAGCGCCACCTGGGAAGGTGGATAATTCAAGTCTAGTCAAACTGGTGGGATGACTGTTCTGTGACTCCAATAAACAAGGTTGTGGGGACACACTTGTGTGAGGATTTGAAACATCCCTCAGTAACTCCAGTGAAGTCTCAGTTACTACAAGGAGGCTGTGATCACGCCTAGAAACCAGCTTTGGGAGAACATCACTGTCTTCTGGGTGTTGCCAGGACCGCACATTTTCATAGGGTAACTAATACAGAGGCATTGTTACAACAGAAAAGAAGAAGACTTGGACAAAAATTAACTTAGAAGTATATCATTGCAAGACTTAAAGTGCTTCTGAATTCATAGTGGACCTATTTTAACTGTTCATAACTTTCTTTTGATCTCTGCTTCAATATCAAGGGTAGAAAGCACCATGATGGAAAGGTCAGTTGACCCCTCAAAAGAGGATAATTCTACCTGCGTGTGGAATGAAATAGACCATTGATTACTTTTTTTCCTTTTCTCCAAAAGATAAAATATTTTATCACAGTAAAGGGGAAAGCATTTTACCCAAATATCTATCTTCACAGTAGTTATCCTCAAACATTGAATGAACCTTTAAAAAGGTATTTGACAGTAATATCAGTATACTAACGCCATCCACCCAGCTTTCTGCTGGACGGTCTAGGTTGTAAAAAGAAGTAATTTTACATGAAGGTGAGCTGGCAAGGCTTTACACCTCTAATTAAGAACAAAAGTTAGGGTATGACTAAGGACCAAACTGTGTAGTTTGAAATCACCATTCTTGAAGTGGCGTGCATGCGTGCCAAGTCACCTCAGTCGCGTTCAGCTCTTTTGTGACTCCATGGACTGTAGCCCACCAGGCTCCTCTCTCCATGGGGATTCTCCAGGCAAGAACACTGGATTGGCTTGCCATTTCTTTCCTCCACCTAACTCAAGGTACTAAACCTTAATAAGCATTTATCTCCATTTGAGATAAGTATTCTATCTTTAGTGCCCCTGTGCAGAAGAGACCCCAGGAAAAAAAAATGAATAAATAAATCAGAAAGAGACCCCAAATATGCTTCTGAAAACCATACTTCAGTGGACACTCAAATCTTTGACAGGACAGAAACAGGAATTAATTGTTTTAGCAACTTCCTTGATGAGTGGGTGGATAAAATTTCAGAGCAGTGGAAGGGAAAGTACAAGATAATCCCATACCAAGCATGGTTGTGAGTAAGATATGTTCTCCAGTAAGAGTGAGTCAGACTCAGAGGCTACAGGGGTTTAAGGTGTATGGGTCGGAGCATTAATCTATGAATGGATTTTGAGTCATTACTTATATTCCTCTCACCCCCTAAACAACTGCCTTTTAAATGTGACTCATCTTTTTTCCCCCTTAGTTTCTCTGAAGAACTGCCAGTGCTCTGGAGATCATAGGTTTAAAGGCAGAGAGATTTTTGAGATGTAGGTATTTCCAAAAGTCAGGTATTATTGCAAATTGCTTACTCTCCACTGAGGAGAACTGCAGAAAAGGAGAAAGACGCTCACTGACTCTCCAGGTCAGGGAAAATTCCAGATCACCCGACTGGCTACACTCAGTTTGACCTTGTCCTGTCAAAGCCCCCATTTCTGTGAGATTAGCCAATTGCTTAACTCGAGAGTGAACTTCCCACAGTTCCTAGAATGCCAACCGACCTAGCGGAGCTGCCTTCAATAGTAGATTATTCCAGCTGGACGCCTGTGGAGACTGTATTTTCCTTCTGGCTCCTGGACGAGGGCTCTTGCCTCCAGACCACATTGCCTTTGTGGTGATTGATGGGAAGGCTGCTTTGAAATAGTTTTGTCCGGAGACAAGATCTTTGGCAGACTGCCCCTCGGGCTTAGCACTCTAAAGAAGATGAAAAGAAAACTGGGGAAGAAAAGAGCACCTTCATGTAAAGGGTTCACTGGCAAGTTTAACTCCCCCCCCCAGAAAGAGGGACAAGTCCGAAAGTGTGACACTCACAAACCTAAGCCCAGGCTTATTAGCATCAGGAAATGAAACTGTAACTCAATTATCCTTAAAGAGCACTTTTCTATCACAACATTTCCTAAAATAACAGACCTGGGTGGAAATGGAAGATGGTGGTGGCATGGTTGGACTTCAATATGGTTTTGTTCTGTGGCCACCCCCTTCCCCCCACCGCCCCGGCCCTGTCAATTCTTGGCTTGATTTCCTCTTCCCTCTCTTGCCCCATCTCCTCTTTTCACAGATACAAAACAGTATCCGGTGTTTGTGGGCCACAAGCCAGGACGGAACACCACGCAGAGGCACAGGCTGGACATCCAAATGATCGTGATCATGAACAGAACCCTCTACATTGCGGCCAGGTGAGCCCCCTCTTCCCCAGTTTGCCTTTGGAGCATCCAACAGCCCTAATACCTAAATGTCCACACTCGGCCTCATAGTCAAGATCCTGACATTCCCAAAGAGAGTGTTATTTCATTTAAAGGCTACTTTCATTTGTCAAGCAACCATTCTTCCAAGATTTTCTGTGTCCTTTTAACTTGATGATGTGGATTTGGATAGAAATAATTGCATATTTTGGAGTTTAAACTCAAATAACCCACTGTTTATCTTGAACATTGTGTATATACCTATACATGTATATACACATGTACAGTATACACAGATATTTACTTAAGCATAGGATAAAGTGTTCTCTCCTTGATATTTGCTAAATTAAGTTGAATGTGCCAACATATATCAAATTAAGTTGAATGTGTGTGTGGGTGGGTAGATGTTAAACCTGTATTTTTGCAGATAATATATAGTATATATTATTACTTAGGCAGAATGGCAGCAGCCACCCAGTAGAAGTTTTTGATAGGGATCTAGTTCAGAAAATACTCATCCACTGGGGAAATGTTATTCAAACGGACCATGTCTTAAGGATGAATTGCCTGGCAAGAATACTACCCAGACAGGGATCATATGGATTTAGGTTTTGTTTCAACTCTACTCTTAACTTACCTGGACCACAACCTCTCTGGCTGTTCAGTGTCCTCTGTTAAATAAGAGACTAGATTATCTTAATGGTGTCCTTTGGGACTCTAAAAATATATGATCCCCCACTGGGGACAGGGGTTTTGCCCAATCAAAATATTTCTAAATAAACAGCAACAAGGAGCACTATCTTGTGGGGTCCACTGTGGTATAACCTGGGTCTAGACTGATGAATCGTTTTACACTAGGAAGGAGAAATAGAGATTATGTTTGTAGTACCTGTCAGGCTGTGAGCACAAGTAAAGAACAAGTAAATAACAACAGTGCTGGATTCCTTCAAAGCACTTAGATGTTCTGAAAATACAACCTATACAATGTGAAGTAAAAAAAAAAACCACTGGCTAGATTAAAATATCATGTGAGTACCCTACATTTTGGTCACAGGGAGCAATGCCAAAGCACTTTCTAAAAATTCTACTTCACAAACACTTACTACATACTTGTTGTATGTGCTATATAAATTGCAAATATGGTTGTAAGTTCTTTATAAATGTTAATTCATTCAATCCTGGGGCAAAAAAAAAAAAAAAAAAAAACCCTTTGAGTTAGAGCTATTTTCATCCCCATGTCTTCCAGGAGGAAATCAAGGTACACAAAGGTGGAATGACTGGGTCAGAATGACACAGGCAGGATTTGAACTGGAATAGTCTTGCTCTAGAGTCTACTGAGCCATAGAAGGCCTACTTGTCCTGGTAATAACCTTCTAATAGCTGTTCCCCAAGAACAGTAGCCACTGTGGGTATTCATTAAAAACATTCCAATCAGTCCCCAGTAGCCACCTCTCTGGGAGAGTATTAGCTCCCTCTTAAATACCATTTTCAGTTTCCTAAATGTAACAGGGATAGAAGATTACATTTGTACCCAGTTAGCTAAAGGTTGGTCAAAACAAATGATTAAACATTGTATCTGTGAGAAATAGGCTGACTCAAGAATCTTCTATGAATTGTTCACTTTGCAACCCAGTCTTTAGGGGGAAAAGAAGCGTTATAACCGACTACTTGATGACTTTAACTTGGGTGTGAAACAGTCCCGGGGGCACCAGAGTTAGGGACAAGGTGCTGTGCAGACTTCAAAGTGACCAATATTACACCTTGTTAAAACCAAGACTATTTCATCCTAACTCCTGACACCAAGAAAAGGAGAAAGGAAAGAAGGACAAAAAGGAGAGACACATTCACTTCTGTAACACTATAAGACAGAATCATCTTTGGTTAAAGGTCAAATCTTGACCTTGGTTAAAGGTCAAATCTGTAACAGCCTAGTATTGACATGTTGGTTTTCACTCTGTGCGGTCGCTTCCCTGGAGTACACACCCCTGGAAAAATTCCTAAATGATCTCTGTGGTTTGCATATTTAAGGTCTCCTCTCTCTTTAATTTCACATTTCCCAACAGAGCCCCAAGAGATCCACATTCCCAGGCAGCCACTAACATGATTTAAAGTGAAATCCTCCCCCCCGACTCAAGTCATGCCAACATAGTTCAGTGGTGCTCACTGGAGAGGGGAAGAGGAAGTCCTAGGATTAAGTCAGTTTGTGTTCAAATAACTGAATTCAGTAAGAGCAGCATACGAACCTGGGATACACACACGCTGCTGGGGAAAAACCCCTGACCCTTGATCTGTGATCTAGCCTAAAGCATCGTTCTGTGTGCTGGGCAATGTGATCTCTTGGAGACTGAAAAATATTGCCACTGTCCAAAGGAGATTTCATTCATAGAATTTTTATTTTTAAAAGGCTCCCCAGTTCTTCTAGACAATCAGCTATCAGAAGGCATGTCCCCAACCAGAACCCAGGGACTGAGTGAAGCTTGATGAGCAATGCCCCTTTTCGGTTCTGCTTTATTATTATCCATTTTGTAAATTCTTTTTTTGTTGCTTAATCTCTGAACTGCTAATTAACATAAACAGGCCATGCCAAAGGGGTGGGGGGGGTGGCAATCAAGAGCTTTCTGAGGAATTGCCAGTGCATATTAATCAGATGTTAATTTACAGTTCATATGTTCAGCTCCTACTTAAAGTTTTGAGGAGAGGCAGGGCCAGAAAAAAATCTCGAGTCATCTCAAAGCTGATACCAAAGTAACAGGCAATTCCATTCCAATAATGAACCTGACCCACAGCACCACCAATAAAGTCAAACAAGCAATAAAGGAATGCCATAAAACTGCCTCGGAATTAAAGGGCAGAGCAGTTCTGGCACCCTACTGGAGGCTGAAGAACTTTCCAATTCAGCAATTTACAAAACAGGCTCCTCTCTCTCCCCCTCACCACCCTTACACACACACACACACACACACACACACACACTCACACACACTCACACAGGCAAGGGAATTTTATAGGCCAACTGCCTTTCCCTCTCCTTTTATTTTCATAGGAGAAAGCCTGTTTTCATTTCTGTTTTTCTCTGTTGTACTTTCCCTAAAAGTAGTAGCAAACAGATTTCCAAAGAACTGGGGGAAAAAATGGAAGTGAATCCTGACAGCAGATAATTCCTTTCTTTTTTCTTTCTTCCCTTTTCCCCTTTCCCTTTCTTTTAAGTAATGAGGGGCCCTGAAAGTCTGCATGGGAGCCTTGAGGTCTTGCTTTAAAGCTGTGGGTAATTTTCCAGCCCCAGGACTTCCTGCATTTTAGAAAAAGTCAATGTTATTTCAAGGGAAAAGGAGCTGTTTTGCTTTCCCTCACTAGCCCCCCATCTCCTCAGTTGAATGTAGCGCTTTTCTTTTCTTTCTTCTGAATTCCAGACAAAAACGCCCTTGTACTCAGCTCACACAGAAGGGGATGTTTAAATATAGCCCCACACCTGAGCTGCTCATTCTGTTTCTCCCCTTCCAAGGGGAGATTGGCAGCAAATCATAAAGACGACCAAGTTTTCAGCAAAACAGGAAGGTGAACAGAAGCAAGAAATGTAAACTTTAGCTCAAGTACATCTTAACCTTAATTGACCATCACTGTGTGAAAAAGAGTGGCTTCTGGAAATAATTTTACCTTTATCGTCTTCCATCTTGTCAATCAAATCATCAAAGCTAAATTTGAAAATATGTTTTCGAAAAAGTGATGGAGATAGACATTAGCTTTTTGTTAGCTCTCTTGATGAACAACTCTAGCACGTTGAATACAAAGTGAAAGGACGTGTGAACCCGTCTGTGTGCCAGTTTGGAAGCCTATTTAAGTTTCAGACATCTCCCACCTAAACTACGTACGTACATACAGATGTTATTGTTACGGGATGTGAGAAACTACTGGAAAGTTTTCATAAAAGGTGGCAGGATGCCATGATTTCTCTGAAGGTGCCGAATGTGATCCTGAAACAGCTCTTAGGAGCTGAACCCTCCCCTTCTTCTTGCCCGCGGATCTTGTTTTTTATAACATCGATGTGGATTTATCTGCCTTGAATGAGACATGGACTCATTCAGGAGAAAACTCACTGCCTTGACTCTTGCGTTTAACATTGTCTTAATTCTTCTTTGTTTATAGGGACCATATTTATACTGTTGATATAGACACCTCACACACAGAAGAAATTTATTGTAGCAAAGTAAGTAGTTTTAAAACCTTCTTTCAGAAATGAAGGATCTTAGGATGGTTCTTGGAGAGAATATTATTTTAAATACATTGATTGAGATGACATGGCTTAGAATAATTGGGAACATTTTATGAAATTCTAATTTGGGGATGAGTTAGGGCTTAATATGAAATGGTTATGTACTTCATATTTTATTCATCAATTACGTGCACGTAAACACATTGGAATTTTAGGTAATTCCTAAATTCTTTGGATAAAATATTGGATGTTTGTCCAGGAAAAGATCAGTTTCCATACGGAAACTTTTGTCCCACAAATGTTTCACTGTTGTGTTTCCATATCTTGCAATATTAAGTTCGACTTGACTGTTGTGGTTCAGGAATTTGATCATTATCCATTTCAGACAGATATAAAATATAACCTACGCTTCCTTATAACTCCACATGGAGGTATTTTAGTTAATAAAGTCTGCTCCAGAAGTAGATGATCCCTTCAGCACATGAATTTATGTGAAGGAGTGTAACCTGAATTAAATCTTTGTCCACCTAAAGTGAATGTCCCCTTTATGTTTAAGAAAACGACTTCCATATTTTAAGGAAAAGGCCTGCTTTATGGAAACTGATTTATCAAGTGAGAGGAAAGGGCAAGGACATGTATTTTATCAAAATCAGCATAATTTAGCAAGTTAATGTGGATATTTTATGTGAAATTTCCACACTGTTGTTTATTCTTCTTTCCTTTTCTCCTTCATCTTTTTCTCAGAGAAGATCATTTTGTAGTCTAATGAATAGATAGGGGTTCAAAATTAAATGAACATTTCCACTTCTAATCTTTTGTTGTTATGGTGAATTAATCATGGAGAAAGAGTGTGGAAAGCTTTCAATAAATAGATGTTCAGCTTCTAGTCTCCCCCAGGGAACTCTTACTTCTAAAATCAAATGCAACAACCTCTGGGCTCTAATTGATTTCTTTCTTGATCCCTGCAGAAACTGACATGGAAATCTAGACAGGCTGATGTAGACACATGCAGAATGAAGGGAAAACATAAGGTAGGCAATTTTCATTTCTTCTGCAGCTGCCACTTTGGGTTAAGGTCTTGACTGTTATCTCCAGCCACAGACCGTGATGTGGAATGGCTCACCTAGTCCCTTTTCCCCCAGTAATTGCTCCTTCCATCAACTTATTGAAGGCTTTAATTTGCAAAAAACAGTTTGCTTTTAATGTGATGAAACAGTATGACAGCTGCTAGGGCTGCATCATGAACTGTTTAGGGGGCACCAGGGACTTTGGACCCCAAACTAGCTTGTGCTGACTCTTCTGAGCACACTTGTTGGGAACCCACCTCACGGTCCACAGCCCTCAGAGAGTCTGCAGGAGAGCCCAGAAAGGCTTCTGCAGACATAAGGGGTCTGTGCCTTCCGTCACAGAACAACATAGAAACACACTTCAGCTGGGAACCTTGTGTATCAAGGGACTCTGGAGCCTCTGGAATTAAAATTAACGTGATGGGATGCTGCTACATCCTGGCTTGCTTTCCTTTGGTGGCACACACACACACCTCCTGTTCTTGTTTACTGTTGAAAAGCAGTTGTTATTGTCAGCATCATCTTGGGCGTAAAAACACGAGGAGGAGCCGGGACTTTTCACAGGAGAACTCCCCAGCCCCTGCATTTTCACCTTGCTCTCAGCACATCATGACCCACGGTTGAATGGGTTTCTACCCTGAACTGGACACCCAAAAGTTTGAACTGTTTTTCAGGATGAGTGTCACAACTTTATTAAAGTTCTGCTGAAGAAAAATGATGATACTTTGTTCGTCTGTGGAACTAATGCCTTCAACCCTTCCTGCAGAAACTATAAGGTAAATGTTGTTTTGTCTGTTGGAACCACACAGCCCGGAGGTATTTCATAATTTACTGTGATTGCGCCCGCAGTCACCTAAGAGAGTTAATTCAACACCACCTGGGTTCCTCTTGCTTGTTCCACTTAATGTAGTGCTCCACATGACTGATCCTGAGCAGGCTTCTAAGCTTCCTGTTTGTTCAGGATTGATTGACGTGGCTTTAAAGAGCCGACCCGGCAAAGTACGTTTCTGTTAAGACCCTATTCTCTATTGTTCAGAATGTCAGCCTGCGTACCCCATAGACCATGTGGGTTTCCTCTCTCTCCTTTTCTCCTTTTCCCTCCCACCCCACCATCTCCTCTCTGAGCACAAAAACACACTTATACTGTGAACGATTTCTATTTTAAAAGGGATCGCAAAAGCATGCCATTGGAAACTGTAGACACTCCTCTAGGTAAGATTTTCAAGAACACAGGAATTTAATTCCATTCAGAACTCAGCTTACTTGACCATGGTCTGACTTATCTTGACCTCCATGCAAAGGGGAAAAAGATTAACCCTTGCAGCATTAATAAATCAAGTTAGTTCATCTGATAATGGTGTCGCTGAAGGAGGAGAGGTAAAAATGACCTGAGGTCTTGACCCCACATCTTTACCGTTCCTGGTCCCTCTTTCTGCAGTAGTCTCTTGTGCAGCAAATACGCACTGAGTTTCTCCCACGACTAGGAATTGACACTGTAAAGACAGGAGGCGGCCATCCTTAGTGAAGCCAGACAGGGAGAAGGAAACTTCAATCCATGGGTTTGCTGCCATGATGGCGTAATACAGAGCATGATGGAAGCACTGCAGAAAAGTGCCTGAGACGAGGAGTCAGGGAAAGCTTCCAGAAGGGGGTGGAAAACCCCTCTCTTCAAGTGTTCCCTCCTGTTGTCCGGACATATGGAACACGAACACCCCAGCCCAGGAGAAACCCGAGCATCTGTGATTGCCCAGAACCTGACATAGTGTCTCCAAACAGGTGTTCAGTTCATTTTTTGTGGGGTAAACAGTGAATGAGATAATGCCTAACCTCAGTCTTAAAGAAGTAACCAGATGAAGGGAACGGGGCATTCCAGGTGGGGGAACAGCATGAACAAAGGCACGGAGTAAGAAACCGTCTACCAAGCTTGAGAAACTTCATTTGGTTCCAAAGTGTGGGACCGTGAGGTGACAAGTGACAATAAACAAGAGTCTGCAGAGGTAGGTGGCCCCAGGGATGAAGGGAAGAGAAGAGCTTCAGGAAATACTGACGTGACAAAACCAGGAGGATTTATGCTGTTGTCGTATGGCGAAACCAACACAGCACTGTAAGGCAATTATCCTCCTATTTAAAAAAAAAAAAGGAGGATTTACTAATTAATAAGAAGCACAGGATAGAGAAAGAGAGGAGTTAAGAACTACTGTGAGACTATCTCCCAGTGGGGTGGATGGGGCAGCCATCAATTTGGATGGGGAGGGCAGAAGAGCAGTGGGATGGTGAGAACATGGGGGCTCCATTTTGCATACGATGAGTGTGCCTGGCACCATGGATGGCAGTGCCTACAGGACATGAATAGAGGTCTCCAACAAAAAGACGGATGGCTCAGCCGTGATTTAGTGAGAGACACAGGGATATCTAGATTTGGGTTTCACCAGCATAAAGTAAACCCTTAGGGGTTGTGAAGGATGGGAAAAGAAATGATGGGCTGATGTCAGGACCAGAGGGCTCACCAGCCTGGGTTGGACAGTTTTAAAAGACTTCGCCTTAGCACAGACAGGGGGAGACTCTATTTTACCCTCGTGCTCACCTTCCACTTATGTTTGGAAATGGGCACCAGCAGGGCCAGCATTAGAGTGAGGTGAGGGAGGCACTCCGATCCGGTGCAACATGTGAGGGCACACCAAAAACAATTCAGTAATGGGGCTTCCCAGGGGCCGGTGGTGAGGAATCTGCCTTGCAATGCAAGAGACATGGGTTCAATCCCTGGTGCAGGAAGATCCCACATGCTGTGGAGCAACTATGCCCGCGTACCACAACTACTGAGGCCATCAGCCGCAACAAGAGAAGCCATTGCAGTGAGAAGTGCACACCGCAACTAGAGACTACCCCCTCCCCCTGGCTCTTAGTAAATAGAGAAAGCCCACTTGCAGCAACTAGGACCCAGCAGAGCCAATAAATAAGTAAATAAATTTCTTTTAATTTAGTAATCAAGACACATGATATTTTCAATGTGGTATTTTTGTAAGTCTAAACTAATGCCGAAAATGTGAAAGTGTTAGTCACTCAGTTGTGTCTGACTCTTTGCAACTTCATGGACTGTAGCCCACCAGGCTCCTCTGTCCATGGAGTTCTCCAGGCAACAATACTGGAGTAGGCAGCCATTCCCTTCTCCAGCAGATCTTCCCAACCCAGGGATCGAACCCAGGTCTCCTGCTCTGCAAGCAGATTCTTTATCATCTGAGCCACCAGGGAAGCAGAGGATGAGATGGTTGGATAGCATCACCAACTCAATGAACATGAGTTCGAGCAAACCCCAGGAGATGGTGAAAGACAGGGAAGCCTAGCATGCTGCAGTCCATGGGGTCGCAAAGTTGGACATGACCTTATGACTAAACAACAACAATGCAAAAACATATTATCATTAGATATTAAAATTTCACATAATGACAGGAGCTAATTCAGGTGGTAAGAGGCAGCCCGTCAAGTCAAACATTCAGCCAGGAATGGTATACTGGAGCTCTGACTTTAATTCTGCCACTTAATATTCCATCCCTGTGTGTCATTGTTTAGGACTCATTAAGATGAATGCTTCGAACAAATCTGAACGAATTCCCTAGCTGGAGACCTATGTCCTATGACAAATTACAGGTTTCCTTGGCACTGTGTTACCCAGCCTGCAAGGGATCCAGCTCCTTCTCCCCGCATGTGTTCCATTCCCCGGGGCACTCCACCTCTAAGAGGTGCCTTCACCTCTCCCTTGTTCTAGCCACACCTGCTGACATGTTCCAGGAGCCCAGGGCCTCTCAGGAACAACAGACAGGATACACGTAGCATGAAGAATGGCAGTGAGAACTCTTAGAATTGCTCAGAAAAGTGTTTTTAGACTCTCTGAGCAGACTGCAACTTTCCCGAGGACATGGGACATAATGCATTTGGCTTCAGAGAAAATGGACAGCCTATCTCATAAGTGCTTTTTAATCACCAGATCAGGACCAAAGGGTCAAAGCCAAAACAATAGCCAGTCTTCCACTGAAAGACCCAAATCACAGAGCTCAGAAGCACCAAGTGAAACTACTTTGAAGCAGGAAGGTGACAAAATTTTGGTCTCTGCTTCTGCACTGTGCCCTGACTTCCACAAGTTTTATAACAGAAGTAAGCTGAATATATTAGAGATTATAGCCCCAAATAAGATTACCCGCGGAAGAATTCTGAAGGCTGTCCATTATAAATCTACAACTACACTCCATACCTTTTCCTTCCTGTTCTCTAAACCTCTTGAACTTCTGCACAAGTCAGGCTGGTTCTTAGTATAATTATCTCTACCCTACGGTGATTTAATTTCCCAGGGGCTGTTGTTAAGTCTGAGATTTGATGACTGCTACAAGGATTAGTTCTTACTTCACGGAAACAGGATTTCACCATGGCATTGTCTTGTCTCTGGACCTTTCCAAGTTCACAAACCAATACAATAATTTCTCATTGCTTCCCGTCCCTGACTAGCTCTAGCTGTGGCCACTTTTTTAGAAGTAGGTACATTTTAAAAAATATATCCCCCTCGTATATTATTGTTTCCCCATGGGCAGGATTACAGCCTGCAACTGCTTGGGATTACAGCATTTCTGTTGCATCACTGTATAGCAGGTATCGCTCTGAATACTTGTCACAGACTGCAAAGTCTGTCACAGTGCAACAGGAAGCTCTTGTTGGGATAAAATATTAGGAAAAGACTTTCATAAAAATGTGCCGGGGAAGAGTACATTTTGCTTTAAATGGTGTCTAACTTAAACATCTTTCTTTTTTAACACAACTGCTTTATGTGATTCTCAGCCACAGTTTAAACAAGCATTATGGCTTTGATGGGGGAGATCCCAAAGTGGTTGCACATAGAAAAGGTCTGTCCTATTCTTGAAAAGTTTCTGTGGGTTGAGGGCAAAGGGCACAAATGATTGGACTCTACTAGCGGCTGCTCAGTAAGGATCTCGCTCTTTCCTCCTGCACAGCAACTTCAGACACCTTGATTTAAGGCACTTTGATTTTGGTGCTAAAGAGCATTTCACAGATCCTTCCTCAGTGCTGTCTTGGGTTTGTCTTCTTTCCGTTTTCATGTATGGGGTCAAACCATGCCACTGCCAGATGATAAACAAAATACCTTAAAACCATAAAGAAGGCTAAAATACAGAGGAGTCAGAACATCAGTACTGTGGAGGAGATCACTGTTTGGTCTCTGTGATGCTGAGATTTAAATGCTAGGAAGCTCTCATGGTGTCAGGAAGGGAGGGTGGGAGAAACCCCTGAATTATTGGTCTAGATGGGCCAAGCACTGACTGTTGGCTGATCAACAGAGGTTCATTTCCTGCTCACATCACAGCCAAGTGTGGGTCAGTCAGAGAGCTTCTATTCTAAGAGGTTATTCAGAAAGCCAGCTCCATCCTGCTTATATGTCTGCCATCTCCTGCAATCTCCTAGGATCTTGGAATTCTCCACTGGATCCTCTGTAGGATCCAGTGAAGAAGATGGAAAAAGAAGGGAAGAAAGTGGAAAGAGAGCAAGAGTAGAGGATCTGGGGAGGTTTTCAGGGGCAAGACCTAGAGGTGGGGCAGAGCCTTATACTCACACCCCATGGCTAGAGCTCAGTCATGTGATCACACCTGACTGCAAGGGAGGATGGGAAATGTAGTTTAGTGTGATATGGAGGAAAGGGAAATGAATTTGTTGAACAGCTAGTAAGGCTTTGCCTCACCTGCAAATGCCTATGAGCCAGGCAGGTAACTTGTAGGAGTGAAGCAAGCAGGATGTCAATACAATCTATGGGTAAAGGGGTCCTGGTGCTAGAGACTATGCCGATCTGAAGAAAATGGCAGGGGTGGCCTTTACTCAACTATAGCTTGCTGCCACTTGGCTAAGAAGGGCCTGAATTGACTTAGCCACATGTTCAAAAGATGCAAGAAATCCAAGTTTTTGTATGCAATCTCCCTTTTTAAAAGAGAGTTTGTTTTCCTTTTTCTTTTTCTAACATACTCAGATGACCGAACAGGCAAGCTAGTAATAACCTCTAGGGTACAGGAATTAGCCTGGGTTGGGCATGAGGAGATGGGAGTCAAGTGGCAACCACACTGCTCATATCTGGGGCCCGTGGGAGCCTCTCAGCTTCTGGGCCTCTCTTTCTCATCTACACAATCTGAGGATCAGACATGTTTCTGAAGTAGGTGCAAAGGCCACCTGAGCTCTGCTTGCATCCGTGTTTTTGTTCATGCTTGCTGATGCCTACTATTCTAGCAGGTAACCTGAGAAAGAATCCCAGAGTCTTCTAGAATTTAACCCACAAAAGCAAGACTCCTCTGGCAAAACAAAACCAAAACTGAGGTCATTCTCTGTGGAGTTGATGACTTAGCAGATAATTCTAGGGGATGGGGTAATGTTTTCCTGGTGAATACCTCAGAAATCCCTTTTCCAAGGAAAAAGATGCTTATTTCTCTAGCATTCCAGGAGGATATGAGAATCTCTTTATTGTCATGGTTCTGAGTCAAGCAGACATGACTGATTCTTCTGACTCTCCTAGCTACAGAATCTTGGTCAAGTGACTTAATCTCTCTCAACGTCAGCTTCCCCATTTGAAACCAAAAGACTTAACCTCAGAGGGTATTTGAGTATTATTTGCACCAGGCGTATAAATTGCTCAAAAAATTAAGTGCTTTGTAAATATTAGTTGCTGTTATTACCGTTGGTTGTTGTTCCTAATTTAGTCCTATTATTTCATTTAGATGGATACTTTGGAGCCTGTGGGTGATGAATTTAGTGGAATGGCCAGATGCCCTTACGATGCCAAACATGCCAATATCGCACTGTTTGCAGGTAAATGACCTGATTTCCTGATTTCTCCTCATTGCATTTGTTTTCGTGGGCTCAGCCTGTGGCTCTGGAGGATTCGCAGAGTCACAGTTGTACTTTGATTCTCTGGTGACTACTGTAACTAAGAACGCCTTTTCCATTTGAAATTCATATGGAAATTTGCTTTTTTGTTGTTGTTGTTCAGTCGCTCAGTCATGTCCGACTCTTTGCGACCCCGTGTACTGCAGCACACCAGGCTTCCCTGTCCTTCACTATCTCCTGGAGTTTGCTCAAACTCATGCCCATTGAGTCAGTGATGCCATCCAACCATCTCATCCTCTGTCGTCCCCTTCTCCTCCTCCTGCCTTCAATCTTTCCCAGCATCAGGGTCATTTCCAATGAGTCGGCTCTTCACATCAGGTGGCCAAATTATTGGAGCCTCTGCTTGAGCATCAGTCCTTCCAGTGAATATTCGGGGTGGATTCCTTAAGGATCTCCTTGCTTCTTTTTTTTTTTTCTCCCCTCGCTTCTTAAGACAAGTCTTTGCCATGCTTACCCATACTTCTCTGCCCTCAGAAAGAGTAACAGCTTTGTGCTGAACATGCAGCATACTGGTTAGGGCATGTCTGGGCTGAAGTAATAGAAAATCCCACCTCGAACCCCTGGTGTGAACTGAGTATTTAAGGTGGGGTAGACTTTGGGGTTGCTTTGATTCAACAACTCATTCATCTCATCCAGGACGCAGGTCCTTTTCATTTCTCTGCTCAGTTTTCTTTCTTTCTCTGAGGGAAACTGGCTGTTCTCACAGTCATAGGGTGGCTGGTGGGTCTCAATTAGGGCTACATATCCTTCTGTCTGCAATTCTCAGGTGGCGCTAGTGGTAAAGAACCCACATGCCAGTGCAGGACACTTAAGAGACATGGGTTTGATACCTGGGTGGGGAAGATCCCCTGGAGGAGGGCATGGCAACCGACTCCAGTATTCCAGCCTGGAGAATCCCATGGACAGAGGAGCCTGGCAGGCTACAGTCCATAAGGTTGCATAGAGTCAGACGTGACTGAAGCAACTTGGCACGCACACACATCCCCTTATCTACATATAGAAGGGAGAAGGAAAGAGACAAAAGGAAGCTTCTGGAAGCTCTCTCGGTTACCAGCACATCTTCTCAAATATCATGACCTCATGAGTTTACATGCCTGTCTCTGATAGAACTGTAGTGGCCGAAGGGATGATGCTGATGATCAGAGGTTGATCATCACTCCCCATTGCTACTCCTTCCTTCCATTGCAAAGGATATAGAATGAAAGCAAATAAGCCATCACTTTCAGATGGGGATTTTTTGTATGTGGGTGGGTGGTTTATTGATAACTAGAAATTTATTTGGGAATTCATTTCCAGCTGTGCTCGTTGAGGTGGGTGTAGGGAAAAGTATTGGTATAATAGTGATTGTTATAAAATGTAATAAAGCAGTTAGCTATAATTTACATCGCCACAGCCAAAACCTGGCACATCCTAGCTCGATGAGGAACTTTAGGGCTTTGATTATGAAAAAAGATAAGCTCCTTGAACCACATCCTCAGTGTCATCATTTGTGAACCTAAATCTGCAGTCAAAAACTGAAGAGGCAGTTTGTGCCAAGTTACAAAGGAAAGGTTTCTCAGGTTCTCCTCCAAAGGGAGAGCATTCCTAGCAAGCAGCCTTGTAAGAAACACAAAGTCATGTAAACCTACCTATGTGTAAGCATGGGTAGGGGCAAGGCCACTGGAAAGAGTGCTTGAGAATTATATTCTTAAGTGCCTAACTTCTGCTGCAGCACTTTTCTGACACTTGGAACCTGCATTAGTAATAGAGTAATGGAGGCTGTGGACTGCAGTGGAGAATGTAAATTTAACAATGAAAAAGAGGCAGCCCGAGGTAGGAAGAGGAGAGTGAGCAGAGTGTTTTCTAAGGCCACCAGCCTTCCAAGAGCAAGCCCCATGAAGCCATCCTGTGGCTGCCACTCCTCCTAACCAGAAGGCGTATCTGAATCCACGTACCCTGAAATGCCTGAAAGCTCTTAAAACTTCCACCATTATAAACAGAAGATACTTGTTGCCCCTGAATAGTTGTTCATATTACCAAGAATGACAAAACAGTACTCTATTTTACAAGTAAAAGTTCTGGCAAGATATCCAGTTTAAAATGTAAAACAAAGAGTATGGAGGAGTGTTCAACAGCAGTAACCACACACACACACACACACACACACACACACACAGAGCTCCCACTGTCCTCTACTCCTCAGGGTATATCCATATGACCTGAAGCTATGATTCTATAAGAAAAATTGTGATTTTTGCAGACACATGTGTATCAATAGAAAGGTTTGCTGTCTGCAGCCAAAATCTAACCCAGAAGGTCAACATGTACAATAATGACTGCCAATAATGTAGATATGAAGACAGCTCTACCTGAAACTGAGCAAATATCGGTTAAGACCAAAAGCAGACCTCAAAGACTTTGCTTAGGTATGTTTATTTAAAACAGAACCATATGCTTATCCCACGAGGGTTAGAGCTTAAAGAGAACTGTGATGTATACAAGCCACTTCTGAAGATGCTCTGGAAACCGCAATTAATGAAGACAGGTAACCCATTAAAGCTGAGCCAAGGAAGCTATTTTTTATATTGAATATAGTTATTGTTTCCATTTCATCTACACAGATTTTACTGTTCCATAACAGCCCATTTGATTATCTGTGTAAAGAATGCTTGCTAATCCAGGAAAAGAACCAAAACTTTTAAGGATTCGTCTTCAATCATCTTGGCCCTCTTTTGCCTTGGAATCTCAAGCCGAAGTCCAAAAGAGCATGAATTCTTAAAGAAAAGTCCAGTTGAACTCAACATCATCCCTTCCCCCTCTTTATTTTGGCTTCTTGTATATCAGAAGAATGTTCTCAGTTTGAGACTTTGGAAATACTGAAACAAGTATCTTTTAAATGGAAAGCTAGATCAGTAGGACTTAGTGGCTCTCCTGACTGAGGTAAAGAGGAGCAGAGACTCAAAAAGGATACACATACCAATCTTCTTTTTTTTCATCGGAGTATGATTACATGTAGCAATTTTAGTCAGCTCTTTTTTGCTTACAAATCCTGTTTCTTCAACTTCTCTCACTTGCTTAGGCTGCAGACTTTCTTACTTCTGCTTGTACTTAAATGTTTCTGGTGATATAATCAGCCTCCATCTTTCCCGGGGCTCCCACCTAATCCAGTTTACCACGGTATGGTGGCAGCTGCAGTGTCCAAGGGGCCTTGGCCTTGAGATTTCAGTCAAGGTCCATCTAATGGAGTGAAGCAAACAACATTTTTCATTTACCCTGTTCCCTGAGCTGCTGCTGCTTAGAAATTGCCATGCAATTTAGAAATGAAAAATGTTTCATCTCTCGTGATCCCAATTTAAAATGGTTAGGAATGTGGGCCAAGTATTTTCCTAGCGACTCTTGGATTTGTCCCAGCTGTCCTATCTTATTTGCCTGATATAGGAAAGCCAGGTGGGGGATGTCTCTATTATTCCCCCAGGCCCACCATCTTGCTCCAACCCTATTCTCCTCTCCTCTTTCTCTTCAAAGATGGAAAACTATACTCCGCTACAGTGACAGACTTCCTTGCCATTGATGCAGTCATCTACCGGAGTCTTGGAGACAGCCCAACCCTACGGACCGTCAAGCATGATTCAAAATGGTTAAAAGGTGAACAAACAATTAAAAAAAGAAAGGCGGTGTGGTGGGGGAGATATATATCTTGAAGGAGATTTAGTGTCTGAATGGTCCAGATTGTCGTTTCATTTTAGTAATGGCTTCTCACAGACAGGAAGGTGGAAATTGCATCTCTTGCCCCGAGTTGATTTATTACCTCCCCTTTTCACTTCCCATGAGTTTCTGGAGTATTATCAAAACTACCAACGCCACTATAATAGAATACATGACATTCATCTTTCCTGCTTCAAGCTCTCATTTCAAAGCCCCACATGAAAACAATTAAACAAAACACTTCATTCATAGAAGGGAACGGGGAATTAGAGGTGGTGGGGAACAGGGAAAAAGCTGTTCACAACCCGAATGAGTCAAGGTTGACAAGGCGATGTGTACAAAATCTATTCTGTAATATGAGCCTTGTATTGTAGAAAATAAAATTACAGAGATATGCGAAACTCATTTATTCTTCATTATTCATTGCAACTGCTTCTGAAAGATTAAATCTGTAGGCTTAAATGCTTTTGGAAATCACTAAGCACTTGCATGTGTAAAGTCACTAGAAATGGTTAGTGTTAACCAAATGTCTAATGGCCCTACAATTTTATTTCATAACATGTCTTTGGTTGCAACTGACTGCAGTTCTTTTAACTCTGTGTGACACGCCCCCAATTAAAGTGCCCATTTGTCCACAGAACCGTATTTTGTTCAAGCGGTAGATTATGGAGACTACATCTACTTCTTCTTTAGGGAAATAGCAGTGGAGTACAACAGCATGGGAAAGGTAAGAGGGGAGGATGTCTTAATATGGGGCCAATGTGGTTATGAATGGCTTTGAAATAAAACCATAAATCTAAGGACAAGGTCATCATTTTGAGAAGACCCAGCAAAGACTGGTGGAAGTGAAACATTTTGCTTCCTTGAACCCCTATATGCTTTTTCTGATTAGTAACAGAATACAGGGAAACCTCTTAAATACATTGAAAACTTAATAAACAGATGAGTTTCAAGTATCTTAAGAAAGATGTGGTTTCCAGGTCTACTCATCAAGTTTTTTTGTTTTGTTTTGTTTTAAATTGAGCTGCTCTACAGAGAGAAAGTAACTATTCAATACCTATAAGCAAACCCAGGGTCCTGACTGTATTCATTGCAAAAAGCAATAGAAGACTTAGGGGATGTCTATTTCGATTATTTTTACCAGAGAGTGGATCAAGACCACTGAGTTGGAGGGCACAAATTCAATACCAGGGTGGCTTGCACAGTTAGAGGAATTCAGAGCGTGAGAGGCAGAGCCCAGAGGCAGCCAGGGAGGATGGCAGAGATGGCGCATACAAAGTACGCTTTTGTTTGAGGAAATAAAAAGCTAAGCAGTCTGTATGGAAATGAGTGTATGTGCCTGGGAGCTGATCCCCTGAAGGATTTATGGTTCTGTATTAAATGCCACAGCCTTATCTTTCAAAACATGCTGTTCCAATGCTGAGTTTTTCCCTTTTTTTTTTTTTTTTGCCACTGATTTTAGAAACACAGGATTAAACTAAGTATCTTGTTGTTCTGTTTCTATTTTTCTAAGAAAGGTAAATTCTACCAAGATCTCCATGCAAAGTAAGCGCATTTCCCCTTCTCCGTGTTTTCCCTCTGCAGGTAGTTTTCCCAAGGGTGGCTCAGGTTTGTAAGAATGACATGGGAGGGTCTCAGAGAGTCCTGGAGAAGCAGTGGACTTCTTTCCTAAAGGCTCGCCTCAATTGCTCCGTTCCCGGGGACTCCCATTTTTATTTCAACATCCTGCAGGCAGTTACCGAAGTGATTCATATTCATGGCCGTGATGTTGTCCTGGCAACCTTCTCCACACCTTATAACAGGTAACCATGCCCTGGCGGTGCGGACTTCATCGGTCCTTCCCGGCTTCCTTTTCCCAAGGGGTTCTTGTCTAATACACAAGATTTGCAATTTATGGAAACACTGCCATTCACTATTTGTAACTAACAAGCACTTAACACTCAGTTTTCATCCACAAATGAACAGTCAGTATAAGTACTGTTAGAGTAGAATTTTGGAGAAAGTAATGAGATAAATTATACCAATATCTTTTTTTCAGATGTCTGGGATAGAAAAACACACTATTTTATAATAGTATAAAAACACTATTCATGTGTTATTTCTCAACCCCTCTAGTTATCTTGCAAAGTGAATACCGTTGCCTTCTTTTTACACTTGAGGAAACCGAGTTTAATTATACACTCTGGTCCAGGTGGTCCACAGATAGAAGCAGCAGCTTTGGCACTCAAGAATGTTCCTCTTTTCTAGGTCACCTAACATTTTATTTGACTTTTAATATTTCTAAGACTGGATCCGTAATTTTTGAAAAATACTGGATAGGTATCAAAATACTACAGAGTGAAATTTAGGAAGTAGATGAGTCCATCTTGCATCCCACCTGGTTATCATCCTGTCAGAGGAACCAGAATCCCAATCCCAGCACCACTGTCTGATTCTGGAGGGTTCTATTGAGGATTTAGGTTTCCCTGGTGGTTCAGGACTAAAGCCACCTGCAATGCAAGTGATGCAGGTTTGATCCCTGGGCCTGGAAGATCCCTTGGAGAAAGAAATGGCAACCCACTCCAGTATTCTTGCCTGGGAAATCCCATGGACAGAGGACCCTAGTGGCCTACAGTCCACGGGGTCACAAGAGTTGGACATGACTGAGTGACACCACCACCACCACCATTGAGGATTTACAAGTCATCAAACATTGTACTGAGAAATACTGAGTCTCAGCCCATTCATTCCTATTTTCGTATTTATTTAAGCTAAGACACTGAGCTATTAAATGACATACTAAAAACTGTACCTGGAGCAGTGGACACGTGTGGAGACTAAAGAATAGAGGAAGAGGGGCACTATGTTCCCAGACCTTAGAGTCCTGGCATTGTCCTGTGGAAACGATCCTCACTCTGGCCGTGGCCAAGAAATTGAAGTACATGTACTAGACTATTTACAATTCTGTCTGTTCTCTCTGATCTTCTGCTAGGAATACACTGTCTTATTTTGGATTATACTTTTTACAAAGACTTTGAAGAACCTGATAAATGGCTAGATGACAGGAACAAACATGATGAGACTGGAGGACAGCAGCTAGGAAAAAATGCCTAACAACTGGGTAAAGCCCATAACAGAGCAAGCTGCAAGATGAAATAACGTTCCTCAATTATAGAGAGGGCAAGAGTCAAGAGTCCCCCATTGAAGACATAAGAAAACATAAACCTATATTGCAGCAAGAAGTATTTAGTTAGGTTTAAGTTAAGTTGTGACCATCTGAAGGAATTTTTAGACTTGAGAATAGAAAAGATGTAAACATTCAGACCTTAACTGCTTGTACTTTGGAACCCATGTATCTAGGAGTGTTGAAAAAAAAGACTGTTCTGGAACATAGGAATGTAAGTGCCAGTGGAATTTCAGAGCACATTTCTAATTTTTTTTAATGTTTTTTGAGAAAATGGGTTACTTTGTGATTACAAAGTAGTAGATTCCTAAATATTACACATACTCCATTTAAAGAATTTTCTTTAAAGGTCCCTAGGAGACATTCAATAAGTGCATGCTAAGGCAGTCTCAGAAACCATATTTGGTCAGTAAGATCAGAAAATGGCAAAAGTATGCAGACCAGTCTTCATCTATAAATGATAATCCCTCTCTGATTACTCCCTCTGGTTTCATCCCTTTCCACCCCATTCTCCACACATTCCCACTCCATCATGTCAGGTTGATTCAAATCCTTTAGGGGCTCCTCTTGCCCTGAAGATAAAGCCCAGCTCCCTTGGTGGCATGGCATGGAAGCCCATCATGGTCAGGTGTCGGCTCCTCCTCCAGTGCAGAGGGTTGACTGAACTGCTCACACCCTGCTGTCTTGCCAAGTCTGCTCCCCCAACCTAGCTGCTTGCCCACTGAACTGCTGGGGATGCTCCAAGGTTCAATTCCAATCACGTCCCCTGGAACTCTGCACATGCCTTTCATATATACTGCCTTTACCAGATGGTCTTGGAAAAGTTGTTGTTATTATTATTATCACTGCTGTTGTTGCTTGCCGCCACAATGAATTGTGACTCAGCTGAGAGCACGATTTGTTATTTACTGAGCATTCGCTGCTTGAGATTGGGGATTCCATAAATATATGTTGAATGAACAGAAGATGGGAATAAAGGGAGGGGATAAAGTAGGGAAGAAAAAAGAAAGGATTTACACATGAATCTAACATTAGGAAGATTATAAACCCTAGGGTATCTTTAGTGATTATGAAGTGCCTCATAAAATACTTCGAAATTTATCCTATTTTTCTTAATATTTAAAGTAAATGTATACCTCTTACTTTTAGGAGAGCAGGATGTGAAAAGAGTCTTACAAAATTAAATAATGTTAAGGGCGCTGAAGTTTCAAAACAAATGGAGATCACTGTCTTATTATAGACTTAATATTGTGAATAATACACACATACCCACACACACACGCACGCGCGCTACATACTTTAAAGCTCATACTGCTACTCTGTTTTAAATAAGCTTTCTAATCCTCCCCCATTTCTCACTTTCTTAGTAATACTTCAATAATTATTTTATGAAATTAAAGATGGCATAAAATTCTCCTAATCATATACGGAGTGTTTTCCATATCCTTTCAACATGTGCAAAATCCGGGCCAAATCGTTCTCTCTGCCCTGTATGATGCCAGTGCTGCCAAGCATCTGTGTCTTGCCCTGGGTGCTTCTGTGTGCAGTGACCCACCACCTCAAAGCCTGATTCAAACTGTTGGCCAGCCAGTGCCTGAAATTCATTTGCTCAAAATCAAGAAACAACCTTAGAAACAGAAACGGGTTCAAGCAGTGTACCTAGATGAATGAATAATTCATGTCTTCTCACCATTCATGAAAAACAACCACAAAGTCCTTCCAGGAGTGCCAGGCAAGAATGTAATTATAGGTAGAGATTACTGACGTTATTATTATTTAGCACTTAATCGAGCATTTTATTTGCAAAGCATTAGTGCTTTAGAGATTTAAACTGTTTAGTCTTATGCAAATAAACAGGAAGTAAAATTTGCAGTGTACAGTGACTAACATAAAATATGTTTGGGTTCCTCACACATACATTCTCACTATTGACGTCCTTGACTTGAGGAGCCAAATTCAAAGAAGTAATATGTGGACAGCAGGGGCACTTTTACTTCAAACTTTTACCAATAGCAGAGATGCAGAATGTCGTCCAAACATTTTATCTTTGGTTTAAAGACTGGTAATTAATTTCAGGGAATTCATGAAACTTGAAAATCACCAGGTCTACCATTCCTCCTTTTATAAACAAAAGCAGTGCCAGACACAAGACCAAAAACGGGGTTTCTTCCCTATGATTTTTCTTTAACTAGCCCTTTCTTTCGGAGAAGGCAATGGCACCCCACTCCAGTACTCTTGCCTGGAAAATCCCATGGACAGAAGAGCCTGGTAGGCTGCAGTCCATGGGGTCGCGAAGAGTCGGATATAGCTGAGCGACTTCACTTTCACTTTTCACTTTCATGCATTGGAGAAGGAAATGGCAACCCACTCCAGTGTTCTTGTCTGGAGAATCCCAGGGACAGGAGAGCCTGGTGGGCTGCCGTCTATGGGGTCGCACAGAGTCGGACATGACTGAAGCGACTTAGCAGCAGCAGCAGCAGCCCTTCCTTTAAGACCAGTGAGGCAAATTTGATTCACTGAAACATTCTCCTTATGTACTAGGATCCCTTACATTTATAGTGTTCAGGGTATGAACATTAAATTTCAAATGCCAGTACTAGGGAAGTTTCTTTGGTATATGTTTTCCAAACTGCATGCGGAACTATTGCGTAAGTAACACTTTGTATGAAATGTCCCATCGTAGCATCCCTGGGTCTGCAGTGTGTGCCTATGACATGCATGACATCGCCAATGTCTTTACTGGGAGATTCAAAGAACAGAAGTCTCCAGATTCCACATGGACGCCTGTTCCTGATGAACGCGTGCCTAAGCCCAGGTATGTGCCCATGTTTATCAGGCTCTTTTAAATTTCCAGAAGTGGTGCAGTTAGCTCCCATGATAATGAGTATCTTGGACTTCCCAGGTGGCACTAGTGGTAAAGAACCCGCCTGCCAATGCAAGAGACGTAAGAGACGTGGGTTCGGTCCCTGGGTCGGGAAGATACCCTGGAGGAGGGCATGGCAACCCACTCTAGTATTCTTGTCTGGAGCATCCCATGGACAGAGGAGCCTGGAGGGCTGCAGTCCACAGGGCCACAAAGAGTCAGACACAACCGAAGCAACTTAGCACACACTCAATGAGCATCTTATCAACTGCACACCAGGGCCTTCCATGCTGGCAGATACAAATGCCAACACAATAGAAAGGCCTATGAGGCCATTTACCTTCATTCCCTTAACCAAAACCCCAAATTACCCACGTTATATTCAAAACAGTGACTCTCTAGTCTTTCACTTAGACTATCTGTGGATTATCCACTGTAATCCTTGGATGACAGGAGCCATCCGCCCCAGCAGCCCCAGGGGTCTATGGCTGAGGAAACAGGCCCAGAGAGGTACAGAGTGTTGTACAAGCTCACCGAGCTGGGGAGATGACTTCCACCACTCCTCCCTGCTTCCCTTCAGTTTCACAGAGACCCATGTCTTTCAGCCTTAATAAAATGTAAAATATAAACAGTGTTCACTGGATTCTGTAACTAGACTGGATCAGAGCTAATCCCAAGCTAAGAGCAGGTAGGGACCAGCAGGTGCAGGGAGCCATTATTAGGATGTCTCTGATCTGAGGGTTCTAGTCTGTTTGGGGTCCAGATGTACCGTGGATTCCCTCGTCCTCAAAACATGCCCCAAAAGTGCTTTCACAGGGAACCTATTGTCCAGAGACAATCTAGAGACTTTTGGTCCTGTGTAATTTCCATCAAATCTGCACAGTAAACCAGTCCAATACTTTGTCCACCTGATATGAACAGCCAACTCACTGGAAAAGACCATGATGCTGGGAAAGATTCAGAGCAGGAGGAGAAGGGGGCAACAGAGGATGGGATGGTTGGATGGCATCACTGACTCAACATATGTGAGTTTGAGCAAACTCCAGGAGATGGTGAAGGATAGAGAAGCCTGGCATGCTGCAGTCCATGGGGTTGCAAAGAGTCAGACACAACTGAGTGACTGAACAACAAACCAGTTCATTTGTTTCTCTAACTGGCACAGGATGAAACCTTCTCCCAGCCCTGTGCCTACCCTCTTTATGTTCCATACGCGGCAGAGCTCCCTTTGTTGTTCAGTCAGTCGTGTCGGACTCCTACAGCATTTGAAACCTACATTATGAATATACAGAAACATCCCTGTGTGTTAGCTTCCTCCACTTAATCTGTGGAAGGAAACCCAATGTCTTTTAAATTTTTTGGTTTCCAACTCTTTCCTCCAACATCAAATTCCATCCCCCCCAAAATACCTAACCCAATTCACTGAATTGAACTACCTTGGATAATATGAATCACTGTACCCAGGGCAGAAACCCCTATGATCCATCCTTTTTCATCCCCTGAATCATCTGGCATGTGCCTTCTCTGTTACTAAAGGAGAACAGACTAATTGTAAAAAACATACCCTGGCAACCTCAGGTGAATTCTCAAAGTCTCTAAGTCAGGTGGATTCTCTGAAGGAGTGTTGACTACCTTCCAGGCAAGCAGGATGCATACTTTGAGTGACTTTCCACTGGTCATTGTTCCGCGTGCTGGCCTGTCTCTCTTACAGACAGCAGGATGCTTTCCCTGGCTGGCTGGGTTAGTGCCATGAAAGCATGTGCCCAGGGCTAGATCCTGCCAGTGCTGTCAGGGTCCATTTTCTCTCTGGCACCAGAGGGGAGGCCAGGAGTCTGGACAAGACTGGCGCTAGTGTCTCCCTGATCTGACTTTGCTGAGATATCCCTTGACTCCTGAAACCATGTCACTTCTTCTAGAAACCAGTCTTCAGTGTCATGGTTCAGCATGTTTTAAAATGACTTTTCAGACAAGAATTTCAGTGTAATTGGCTTTTCACGCCTACCCAAATCAAACAAAACCAATAAAAAACAACAGGTTCTCTGACCTCCTGGTAATGAGAAAGGGTTATACTGAGTCTAGCAGGTAGGTTCAGTGGTAAAGAATCTGCCTGCCAAGCAGGAGACGCAGGTTCATTCCCTGGGTTGGGAAGATCCCCTGGAGAAGGAAATGGCAACCCACTCCAGTATTGTTGTCGGAGAAACTCCATGGACAGAGGAACCTGGTGGGCTACAATCCATGGGGTTGCAAAACAGATGGACACGGCTTAGCGACTAAACCACCACCACAAAGAAGGTTACATAAGGCCAGCAAATTTTTGAACACCTTTGTTTTCTACATTTGTGAAAAAGTCGGCCCATTTGTCTCCTTCTGTGGAACAAATGCCTCCAGAACTCCTAGCAGGGCTTTAAGACAGGCAGAGCAGTCCCAGGGACGTGCAAACGTCTCACTCGTTTCGAAACTCTCACTTGTTTCGAGCTCCATCACTGTTGTGGGGTTTGTTTGTGTTTCTGGCGGGGAAACCCGGCTGCTCTCAGCCAAGGCTGAACCATCCTGGCTCAGGCTTCTCTATGGAGCGCGGAGGCGGCCCCGAGGCAATCTAAGCATATTTTTTGGTGGCATTATGCATTGTTCAGCTTCCTATTCTCAGCCTCCAGCCTATTCTCCCTCATGCGAGTTGCACAGAGAAGCAGTTCATTCAAAGAATTTGCCATAAAGCAAGATAGAAACTCCCTCCCTTTGTTTCTTTGTAGGCCAGGCTGCTGCGCCGGCTCCTCCTCCTTAGAAAAATACACCACCTCCAATGAATTTCCTGACGACACCTTGAATTTCATCAAAACACACCCGCTCATGGATGAGGCTGTGCCGTCCATCATCAACAGGCCGTGGTTCCTGAGGACGATGGTCAGGTGGGTGTCAGGCAAACTGCGTCCTTACTGGATTTCCCCTGTTGCCGCCCGTGATCATTGGACCTGTCATCGGTGGATCATGATTTGAAATGCCATGAACCCCTTCTGTTATCCGGGCCTGGGTTCAGTTCTGCAGTCCTGGGTGGTTGGGTGGATGCCACCAAACCCCCATAACCACATTCCCAAGTGAAAACACAGTTCAGAGAGTTTCAGGCTAACTGGACCCAGGCCAGCAATTAGAGGAAACAAAGATGTCTCCTTTGCCTTAGCTGGTTAATTCCACATGTGTTCAAGTAGAGGAACGTGAAGACAATCATTCAACAGATGTACACACCTGTTTGTTTGTTGTGGTTGCAAAACATGCTGCAGATTCTATCTGAGCACTGTCTCTGAATTGTTAGCTATCAACAGGCCCCCCTGACAGCTCAAGACAGTAAAGAATCTGTCTACAATGCAGGAGACCTGGGTTCAATCCTTGGAGAAGGGCATGGCAACCCACTCCAGTATTCTTTCCTGGAGAATCCCATGGACAAAGGAGCCTGGCAGGCTACAGTCCATGGGGTCGCAAAGAATCAGACACCACTGAAGCGACTTTGCACGCACAAAGTACTATAATGGTTATTGCCCGTAAAATGGAAACCATGGTACATAACTTGCAGAAGAGTCCATGTTTTCCAGTTCCTGCCACGCTGCTTAAAGAGAAAAGGGTATCCACGGACTGTTGAACTGCTATGGGATTTTAGAGAAGGAAGACGCCATGTAGGACTTACCTAAGAGGATGATAAGGACTAATGCTCTTTACCTTTGGCTTTAAATGAATTTTGTTTGGCTTATATACCCTTTTATTTATTAACAGTGCCATTTGCACTCTACCCCTCCCCCCCATCCTTCAGAACTCTCAACCCCTCTGTACACAATCCGAAATCTTCCCAACCTGACGTTTTGTTAACAAGTCTTGGCACCTCAGAGGAAGAGTGTGGAAAAATGGTAGCCAGGGCTTTTCTTTTCAGTATTCAGTGAAACAGTAGTGGTTAGTGCGAAATATTAAATGAGTTCACTTATTTCTTCCCCTCTTCATAGGAGACATCAGTCTCTCCTTGTTGCTCATGGAAGGGATAATTGCTGAGTGGTTTCAGATGGTATGGCTATGGCTTTAGTATGTAACTTGGCCTCTGCACATCCATACCTCTTTCCTCCCCCTGGAGCCATACTAATGCTCTACATATGGAAATAAAGGAGCAGAACAGCTTCAGAGCATTATGTATATGCATATATTTTCCTTGAGGTTCTTACTAGAAAGCTCGATCACAATTGTTTGACGTGGAAAAGGGGAACACGTTAATGAAAGACCAACAAAGATATAAAAAATCTGACCCTGTCATTGTAGATACCGCCTGACCAAAATTGCGGTGGACACCGCTGCTGGCCCATATCAGAACCACACTGTGGTTTTCCTGGGATCCGAGAAGGGAATCATCTTGAAGTTCTTGGCCAGGACAGGAAACAGTGGTTTCCTAAATGACAGCCTTTTCCTGGAGGAGATGAGCGTTTACAATCCTGAAAAGTGCGTAGAATGTTTGGTTCTTTTCCTAGTAATTATTTGTCGCGTTATTATCTTTCCCATTCTGAGAAATCATGGTAGACTTAGATTTTATGCATTTTAGGTGACTTTTAGCATTATTTGTAAAAATCCTTTCATACATTAAAAGCATTATTTTCTCCTTGCTGCTAATGCGTTTATATAGGTAAACACATATATTGTGTATTTTTGTGTATATATGTGGGTGCACACATAAGGATCCATTGCTTCTTCAGTTAGATCAGATGAAGAGATCTAGCCTCATAAGCTGGGGGCGGGGGGTGTCAGGTGGTGGCAGAGAAAAAAGAACTAACCCGAGACACTATGAATGATATTATCCTGCCTTAAAAATGTAGGTGCAGCTATGACGGAGTAGAAGACAAGAGGATCATGGGCATGCAGCTGGACAAAGCCAGCAGCTCTCTGTATGTTGCATTCTCCACTTGTGTGATCAAGGTTCCCCTTGGCCGGTGTGAGAGGCATGGCAAGTGTAAAAAGTATGTATTTGCCTCATTGATCATCGGCTGTTCATGGTGCTTAGGGAAGAGTCCTAAGTAAGCTCACAGTCATTCTCTTCCTGCAGAACCTGTATTGCTTCCCGAGACCCCTACTGTGGATGGGCAAAGGAAGCAGGTGCCTGCGCCCATCTGTCGCCCGGCAGCAGGTAAGGAGCCCGAGGCATGGGAGAGCTTAAAGTGGCCTAAACATAGGATTGATTGTGCTCACACACACCACTGCTGCTTAGCCTTCTGTGCACATACCTCATCATTGTGACTGCCGGCCGTTCTCCTTCCTTTTCCCATTTCATAGAATACCCCAACATCACACGTGGCAGATTTCCAACTGATTAATCATCCATCCTCAGACTGAGTTAAAACACAGAGAAACACAACACAGTGGACTTTAAGTATTCCCTGGGGAGAGGGACAAGAGGGTACGTGCCTTGATCATCACAGTGCAAGAACGGCACAGAAAGGGAGCAAGAGGGTACCAATTAGGTTAGTGATGTGGTCTGTCCCAGCCATAGCAAAACTGGCTCCTGTAATTGACCATCCAGGGCTGAGAAGAAACTGTAGGGCATTTGTTAATAAGCAATGCATTTGTACTGCAAGCATGGTGTACACATCCAATAAACCTTTCTCCTGCACCATAGAACAGCTGACCCTATTCCTCATTAGGGAGTCAATCAATTCTTGGCATTTCTCCAGCAGATCAGCTAGATCAAGCCAGTCTACCACGCATGTGATTTTGATGCTGAGAATTGTTACCCTGACTTCCAGTGCTTGGATGGTGTCAGTTCAAAGGCTTTATGCTTTTACTTCTGTGGATTTGAAATCCAAAATAACATTTGGAGAAATATTCAGTGCATGCCCTTGACAGGTTATGGCATTTCAAGGAAGATGCCAGATGCCAGCACAGTTCTTTCGTAGTCACTTCTTCACTTCCCCCAATCCACCAGGCAAAAGGAATTGTCCTCCCAACACAATGGGAGAGCCCCCTCTCCCATTTGAGAATAGCAAGTTAAACAGATAGAAGGACAGCTGATTGACCACCACCTGCATAATTTGAGGGAAAGTATTTCCATAAACAGAGCTGATGAAAACTGTAAAGTCTGACCTGGAAATCTGGCTAATGCAAAGGGTTGACTCACCATCCAGTATTAGATCAGCTTTGCAAGTAGCAATACTGACAGACGACAGTGTGAGAGCTTTATAGCTTTGCGCAGGGACCTTGAAGTAAAGGAGCAAGGATCACAGAAGCGCACAGTGAGGGAAGCTGAGAAATGGCCTATCTCCTTTCTTTAGTCAAGGTGTAACAAAGGTAATAAGACTGAATTTTAAGAATCATTTTTAAGTCAGCATGAGAACCCAATTGTTCAAAACATGTGGAACTCTCCTTGGAACGTGGCCTCAGGACCAGGTGAATCCTGGCTTTCATTACAACTAGAAATCTTTATCCTTTGAGGCTGAATTTGATTTTTGACACAGCATAAAAACACTAGAAACAAACACGGCAGATTATTAGATCAAGGTGTGACTGTCAAAGTAGTTTTCCGAGATGGCTCATAAATAAACTCTGAAGACAGTTTCAAAATCGCAGTTTTGAGTATGTCGCAGAAAGAAAAGCAGAATTCCCCCCCAAAAAGCAAGACTCCTTTGGACTATTCCAGTGTGTTTATTTAAAAATCAAAATAGATACTATGAAGATCAGCCCTTTGGAGGTATAGAGTTTATGCAGCCCAAAGGTGACCTAGTGGACTTGAAAGAAGAGTGGACCTGTAGAGGAGCATGAGAGCAATACTCCTGAGGACTGGACGCGGGGCCAGGTGTGAACAAAATACCCATATGGTCTCCGCAAAACACACCACCGTGTCCTGTGTCCTCTCAGAGGCCCCTTAGATCCACCAACCACTGTGAACACTTTGTTATACAAAGTTATTTCTAAACAAAGAAATAGATAAAGGTCTAGGAAGGCAAGAGTTGGGGTGAAAGCGAAAGGAGAGAGGAAAACGCTTTTCTTAAGGTATAGACTTCTGTATCATTTACATCAGGATGTTGGTTAACATTTAAACTTTTCAGATGTTTCAAAAATGCTCAGGGCATTAGCAGCAGAGTGATATAGGTAATCCACAAACTTGTTTACCTCCTGAATAAAACCTGAATTGACTGCGCAAACCATGGCTTCTCCTTGGAGATTCACAAAGGACTCATTTCTATAAACTTCGGAGATAAATTTTCAAGCTGTTTTATCTACTTCTTTTTATACCTGGCACTCAGTTTTTCAAACTGTGTTAGTTGCTTTAGTGAAACTTAAGATGCGTGCTGAAATAAAGATTCATATCACTGAATCTGTTTCTATCTTCTTCTCCCTCCTTCCTTTTGAAGACTGACTTTTGAACAGGACATAGAGCGTGGCAATACTGATGGCCTGGGGGATTGTCACAGTAAGTGGAGTTTTTTTATCCATGCTTATTTTTGGATATTTAGTCGGTAAAAGATGCTTTTATAGAATGGCCTAGATACATGACCCCACATGTGAAACTGAGTGCAGCTGCCTCTAAAACATGCAAAAATAACATAAGTCACCTTCTAAATATCAGAGAAAACAGTGTCTTTTGAAGCCAGAATTGTCAATGCTGTTGCTGAAAATGCTGGCACCTAGCTCGTTATCACAAATGTTGTGAAACAAATTCACTCTTGAGGATGAACCTGTAGCAGAACAGTCAGCTATATCAGCATTTCCACTTAAAAACCAGTTTTACCAACACAACACTGTAAAGCAATTTTCCTCCAATTAAAGAATAAAAAACTATATAAAAAAAAGCCAAAACGACACTTTTTGTTGTCTTTAAAAATAAAATATTGGCATAATTTTTAGACAAATGATTAAAAGGTTTATCACTGAACTCTGTTTTTTTAATTGAATGGGACTATTTTACTTTTCTTGAACATATCGACAAACAAAAGTAATTATTTTTTAATTAGACTTATGTTTATTACCATTTGCAATAGAAACAAATGTTCAGAAAGAACCCACTAAGTACAAAGTGATTCAAAATACCCTTTTTATAAGAACTGACCTACTATGCTAAATCTCAGGGTTCATTTCAAAAGTTATTCAGTTCAGTCACTCAGTCGTGTCCTACTCTTTGCAACCCCATGAACCGCAGCACGCCAGGCCTCCCTGTCCATCACCAACTCCCGGAGTTTACCCAAAGCCATGTCCATTGAGTCAGCGATGCCATCCAGCCATCTCATCCTCTGTCGTCCCCTTCTCCTCCTGCCCTCAATCTTTCCCAGCATCAGGGTCTTTTCAAATGAGTCAGCTCTTCGCATCAGGTGGCCAAAGTATTGGAGTTTCAGCTTCAACATCATTCCTTCCAGTGAACACCCAGGACTGATCTCCTTTAGGATGGACTGGTTGAATGCTAATATTTTAGTTAGAACTTTATATAAAGGATCCTAGTCAAAACTCTGCCCAGCTGTTCAGTGATCTGATTAATATCCATATTCTCTTGAAAATGCTTTATTAACACTAATTTAGCGAATAATGCCATACCCTTGGAAAATGTCTAGTTTGCCATGTTTCAAAATGTTATATGTGATGAATTTTCAAGAAGCTTGCATTCAGAATGGCACCAGAAATAGCTCCTAGGGGAATGAAACTATATTACTTCTGATACTTGATTCGATAATGAAAATCATGGATATAACTCTCCATCTTTGAGCCATGAGTCCTGAAATGACAGACTCTAAGGTGCCATTTAATACCTTATCTTTTCTGGAGAAGAGACATAATTAAATAAAGAGGGCTATAGACAGCCTCATCTCCAAATTCCTGGTCATATATATTTTTTTGTTTGCAAATATATTCGGCAAAAGCTTCTTCCTTTGTCTTTTTCTTACTATGTCTTCAGACACAAAATCTGAATTAAGAAGTAGACATAGGAGACAGTGGCATCACCGAAAGATGTTAGGTGTGCGCAGTGAAACAATGTGATGTTTGATTGGTGGACCTTAATCAAGTTGGCGCCTTACAGTGCCGTTTTTAAGGAAAACAGGCTTTGGTCCATATGTGTGTCTACGTGAGTGAACTTAATTAGCTGACATTAGTGAATATTTTCTTCATATTTTTATGAGCTGATGATCAAGGCATCTATAAAAAACAACAGGGGTATCGATGTGGGTTGGATAGGTTCACACATGAAAAATGGGAAAGTGTTACTGGCTCTCTGAGGCGTCAACTACACCAGCAGGTTCACATCGCACCCAAGTCCCAGGGCAGAGCACAGGGCAGGACTTCAGGTCCAGGGTCGGAGATTTACCCTTCAGTCTCAGGGGTCAAGGCCCCGTGTTTTCGTGTTCCCCATAACCTGACACCCCATTCCCATTGAGGCGCATAGGCTGCCTGCTCCAGGCAGCAGGTGGTGACTTTTCTAGTGGTGTCTCATCCTGGGTGCTCACTGGCGCATGACCTACTTCTGTTAGTTGTTACCTAGTCACACACGGGCATTCACAGGACTTAGATATCTGGTGCACAATGACTCTCTCACAGAAATTTTAGGGGAAATGAGGAAACCATAAAGAGCCAGTATCAGAGACTGAGGAGAAGGCTGAGTGAACCAGTGACATGACCCAGATACACAGCACATATATACGTGCATGCATGCGCACACACACAGGATATTATCTATATAAGTGATTTTTATTTTTGTTAATTCCCTAATGTTTTAAACCCCTGCTGAGGTTAGAACACTGTGATACCGGACAGCTCCTCACAGCGCAGTTGGGAGGATGAAATGAGGGAGAATATAAAGAACAAGTGCTTCATAAGTGTGGTCCAGAAGTGACTCATCTTATCCGTACACACATCCCTCCTGATGGAGCAGGGCTTATGTATAATCGCAGTTACCTTTCCCTGCACTCACGCTTGCTTTTTCTCTGCCTCTGGGCAACAAAGGCATGACTTTGAGGAAACCCCCTTGGTAAAGAGACACAGGGATATGAAACCGAACCAAATATGAAGTATCTTCTGTTACAAGCAGAAACTAAAAAGCACTTACTTAGTATAGGCCTTGTGTGTTAGCACAGCTCTGTATCAGCTCATTCGCACTGATTACAAAAGGCACATTGAGCAGGGTGTTAAACATTAAGTAACTCACTCTTCCCTTTTGTCTTTCAGATTCCTTCGTGGCACTGAATGGTAAGGAAGATGATTCTAATATTTTAATAGCAATGGAAATCTATTTGTGAAATCCTATTTCACTAACCCTCTTGAGTATTTCCAAATCTTATGTTTCTTTTTCAATTCACTTTTAAATTCTCATTATTTTTTATAGACATTTCAACTCCTCTACCAGATCATGAAATGTCTTACAACACAGCATATGGTCAGTTTATGGTTTTGTTTTGTTTTCTTATTCTTTGAGCCACTCATCCTATGGTAGTTTAGAATTTTCATTCCTAAACATCATGGACCAGATCCATCAGGGCCCCAATTCACTAAAATTATGCATAGCTTTCATGATGCTTCAAAAATTTCTCTACATATATGAGACAACTGACATGTGAGAATGAGTCTTACATTTTTAATCCACATAACATGAAATACGCCAACCTTAGGGAATTTGGTGAATGCATTTAATGAGTTCTTGAGGGAGAAGAAATTGCTTTTGGACATAAGTACATCCAAGATAAAAGAACAGTGCTTATAAGTAATAGGCCACAGCTCCTTACCTGATAGATGGTACCATTCCCCAAAATGCTGACTTTCAGAACACCACACTCTGCAGGAAAAATCCATACAGAATGCAGATACCAAGTTCTTAATAGGCAAAACTTTCCAATATAGCCATCAAAATTTAATCATACATGGAGTATGAATTTTTAGACCTATCTTCAGTGATATTTCTTTAAATGTATACAAGGAAAAGTGATGCAGTCAAAATGAGGTGCAAATAGGATCTATCCCATTGTTCCTGCTCTGAAATACACAGACACTATACTAAATAAAGCCCGTAAGTCCATAAACAGATATTCTGAGCTCTTTATGAGGAAAGTTAATATGTAGTTGAAATGTTCCCGTTCCTTTTCTCAAAGCTTCCCCAAATGTTTATTAAGGTAAACTATTCATTTTTTTTTTTTTTAAAGATAATGAACAGCACATATGTAATGGCAAATTTAAGCTTCTGCATTATAATGAGGACTACAAGTTTCATTGCTACGCAGACATTTTATCATTTTTATGTTTTGAAATAAATAACAGTAACAGCTCCAGGTCAGTCTTTCAACATAGAGGTAGGTAACAGAGGAAGAGAACAAAATAAAGGAAAGAAAAAAGAGGGAGGAAAAGAAAGCAAGGTAGATTTAGGATTCAGAAAAACAGTTCCTGGTGGCTACAAATGTGTTTAATAGCTCTGTGGAAACTGACACTCCTGTGTCTAACTAGCATCAATAAAATGCCTCTTTGAAAGCCCTAAAATTTATCTTATCAATGGCGGCTGTACAGATACAGAAAACAACACCCAGTCTCTCCTGGCATGAAGTGAGGCAGTGTGGAGTCAATGAGCCCAGTGAATTCATCCACCTTTAACCTTCTCTCATCTCTGATTCAAGCCAGAATATTGAACCCCAACAACTGGGAGAAACATTCCTCAGGAGGCGAGTGTCATGTAGCTGCATGTGCCCCTCAGAAAGAGAACCCAGGTAGCATCTGCTCTTTGCAATATCATACTTTGCAATCATTTCCTATAATTGAACACTATTTATCAGATATTGAGAAATTCAGGTCTTAAATCTACTTGAACCAGCAGCCTCCCCAGCATTCATCAGTCGTACTAAGGCCAATTTTAACTCCCAGGTAGTTTCTCATATAGATAGAATAATTAAAGCATGGGATGCCCTTGATGAATAAAAAGTAATCTTCGATTTATGGATCCCTCTTCCTGACTTTACAAAAGGAAAGGAACTTATTAATCCCTCCACATTAACACTTTAAAGGACAATCCCCATTCGCTCCCTCAGTGGTTTCTGTGATGACACTAAAGAAGAGTTGGAATTTTCCTTTCAGCTAATAATTCTATTTCAGGCTCAATCTTTCCAGTGTAAAGTGGTTAGATGATTAACTGACCATCAAAATGAGGGCTGGTTCAGACAGTACTTACAAAGGAACAGGAGACTTTCTTTACACAAACTACTGCAAAAGATGCTTATTTTGGAGCTAATAAACCTAGAAGAGATTTAATTCATTCATTTGCAGACATCTGCTTAGGGCCTACTATGTGCCAGCACTGGACTATGTACTCTTTTTGTACCATCAAAAGAAAAACCAAATTGCTGTTTTTATGAGCACAGATATAAACAAGGAAGCCAACCCCAAAATCCAAAGTGCACCCACTGTGTATAGCTGTGTCCTTTACATGTTCCCATAACACTCAAGCTCAGTGGCTGAGTGCAGACTCACAGAGTGACCCACAGAACAAGAACTGCCTAACTCTGAAAAAAAGAATCACTCAATAAACCATGCAAACTCTGTGTGGCAGAAGCTCTCTGCGATACCGATTACATATACAAGAACCCCTTTTTAGTGAATTGGACTCTGATTGTCTTCCTTCTCTCATCCTCTCTTGTATTGATTTAGTGCCTCCTCTGTGTCTAATTGGCTACCATCACTGTTAATAGGTTAGAGTAGTTTGAAGGGTCTCTAACCCCTGGAATTATTAATACAAAGACTTGTAGATATAGAGAAACAATATGATGCATATTGGAGTTAACTTTTAAAATCTATTTCTTTGTATATTGTAAGAATAATACATAATAAGCTCCACTGATTAAAACTGTGACTTTTCATATTGGATTAACAAGACAAAATTATAGGTTCCAAACTGTTGACCTATAATACCATATCCACAAATGATTGCCTATTTTTGTTGCATGATTTTGGCTACAGAGTCTCTTAGGGAATGCACAAAAACTATATAGCCCGTAGAATCAGACTCTAAGAAGAAACATGAGTGATACCTATTTAACAGTTGGAGCGGTCATAATAATAAGGTCATAATAATACACTTCTTTGATTTCAAATGAAGGACGGCTGCTTACGGGTGCTTTCACATGGTAGTTCTAAAATTCCTGAGAATCAGGCACTGCTTTCTCCGACTATCTGCTTCCACCAGTGACACACACTGTCTGTCCTCGAGCATACATTTCAAAGATTACAAGCCTCATGCTGCTCTGTTTTTTTCTTCCATTTGAGTATATATAATGCATGGTTTCTCTAGATTTACATGGAGAAAACGGAGATGTGGTGGGTATTAAACTAACATTTCAGCAATAGGCAGAAGCTGATTTCTCACATTTGCGTGCAACATTTTCCTACCTAACTACCATCTGGTCCACACTAATTTCCTCTCATAGCCATAGCTTTCCATTACCAATGACTTTTCCATGTATTTGCAGCATATGGTCCAGGAACTCTTTTCCACAGAGAATGTGTCCCTTAGGCATATATTTCCCCTAGATTACAGTATTAAGAAATGTTCTCCCTAAACCATACTTATAGCATTACCATAAAATTGCCCCTTGAACACAGTTAAATTGAAAGCGCTCAAAATGCATATCAATTCAGGTAAAAGAAGTTCTTGCTACTTGGAGGAAAGGCTTCATTTTACCTCCCCCCTCTTTCTGACTCGCTACAAAGCTATTTCTCACTGTTTGGGTGCTGAAGTCTCTCTTAAGATGACAGTATGTTTCATGAGAGCATGGTTAATTCAACAGCAGAAAATAGAGGCTATATTTTAGACCTCAATATAAGCATAAAGGAAGTAAAAGAAAGTATGTATTTCCAATTCTAGGTTATTAATTTTCCTACTCGTGTTCTCTTACCAGTATTGGGAGATGAGATGTGAAACCCAGAAATGTAAAAACAAAAAATCTAGATGCAAGCATTCTTGAGTTTTAAATGAACATGTTTTTAGCAGTTGGATATGAACTAGACTCTTTGCAGCAAAGCGGATATTTGAAGCTGTGTAGAAGCCAAACAAGCCCTACACAGAAAGAGGCCTCTTAAATGTTACCAAAGCTTTGTGGTAACATTTTAAATGTAGAACTCCCACGGAAATCCTAGAGCTTAGATACCCACTGGGCTTGCTTGCTTTTCCCTGCTTTATTCACACACACACATTATATATATAACCATGTATGTATATGTTTACATGGTCTGTAATTTACAGTATTAAAGTCTCCTGAAAATCCAACTTGCAATAATAATTGTGAAAAAGAAGAATGCAGTGCATTCACTAGAATCTTTCCTTCTGTTGGCCAGCATTTTATTTATCACATGTGTGGTGATCACAGCCCGAGGCTGGAGTCACTTGTGAAATCTGTCCTACTTTCTACCAAAGGCATCAACTACACATTCACAGTAGTTCCCTGATGTCTTTTTAAAAATCGTTCAAGAGGTTGCTGCTATAGGTAAGATGGTTTAATAAGCCAAAGACTCCACTTGAAAATCATAGAGAGGTTATTTTTTATTTCCACCAGAGAGAACGGGTAGTGGGGCTTCTTTAAATCATTGTGACAGTTTAGATCAAAGCGCCAGATGCGATCTGCATTTAACCTTGTGGGATGATGGAAAGGAAGGCTTAGAAATGTATTCACAGGAAATGTCCAATTTCTGCCATAACTCCCAACCTGGCCATCCTTCTTCTGGCATTATCCTGCGGTAAGCAACTCTGGATCTCAGAAAGCTCTCCCTTTCTAGTCTGAATTGTATCAGTCACGGTGGCCTCAAAACCCACCTCTCACGGGTATGAGTCAGGAGACCATGAAACTTAACTTGATTTGAGTAAGACACAAAAGGCAAAGCCATAACAAGGCAGAACAGTTGAGCCCTGTATTCCAGGCAGGAGGGCTGGAGCAGCTCCCTTTAGAAAGCGGAATGCCTGTGAGGCTGCGCTGCAGCCGAATACTAGACACATCCTCCACGGGAAAGGCTCGGGGCAGCTGAGTTGTCTATGACAGGGCAGAGACTCTCCCACTACCATACACCTGCCCCATCATCATGAATGTTACCCCCGGAGTGGACACATTCTGCCTTAGTGCTGCTACGGGAATACCAAGGGACTCTGATATTTCTGAGCACCTACTATGTGTCAGACACCGCTAGGTACTTTCAGCTTGATGCCACTTTATCCTCCAAACACTGGAGGCCTCTATTTTGTGCACAAGGAAAACCAAGGTCCAGGGAGGTTAAGTGATTCCCTCGGGCTCACCCAACAAGCAGCAGAGACAAGACCTGGCCCTTCACCCTCTAACTACAAATTCAAGGGCTCTTCTGCAGAATCCTACCACCAGCCTTGTTATGTCTAGGGCAATCTCCTTTGAGTCTTTTACCGCCAGCTTGGGTGTCCCACCTCCTGGCCTCTGAGCAAAGAAAAAGCAGGTGTCTCCGGTGATGTCTTCCCTAACTGTATTTGTGATGAAAACAGGGCACTCCAGTTCCCTCCTGCCCAGCACCACCACGTCCGATTCAGCGGCTCAAGAGGGGTATGAGTCTAGGGGAGGAATGATGGACTGGAAGGAGTCACCCGACAGCACAGACTCTTTGGGGGCAGTGTCTTCCCATAATCACCAAGACAAGAAGGGTAAGGCCTTGGAAGCACCTCTTCCTCTACGGGGAGAGGGAGGGAGGAGCGGGGAGGACTGTGTAACTGCTTCCAGCTGAACCGCAGCAGCGTTTAAGGAATGGACCTCCAACACACTCTGATTGAAAGCATCTCAGAAAAGACTACAACCCAATCCTCTGTGCTAGGCTTGATCCGAAATGATTCCCCGACCAAGGAGAAACCACACAAAACAAATAACACATCCTCTAAGCTTCCTCCACCCAAGAGAGGCATGGCTTGGCCCAAAGTGGACGCTGGCTCCCAAAGTCCCTTTCCACTCCTCTTAGCTCATCCAGTGATTTTTGGATCCTCTTTTCTCCCCCCATAATAAGATGGAATGCAATGCGGGCTTTGGCAAGGACATGTGATTGCAGTCAAAGCCCGTTTAATCAGTGAATGGAGAAGTGGCAGAGTGAAGTCTTTTCTGGCTGGTCCCATCCCTCACCCTTACACAGGGCTGCATCTGAATAGAGCTGAGGTTCTGAGATGCACTTAATTGCCCTTACAGGACAACAGCTAAAACAAAAAATATGTTATTTAATCAAGCAGAATTGCTATGCATTTAAAATGGAAAGGAAGCCACGCTAAATGAAAGGGACTCTACTGTGAACTGTCCTAAATTCTCCCCGGCTTTCTTTGCTAGAGACTAGAGACAGGAAATGTCATCTCTTTTCTCGCCATTTGCTGCTTCTGGTAACACATCCTACTTTAGTTGCAGCTGCAACCGAAGAGGCCTTTACTTGTCCAAAAAACAGTCCTGTAAATCAGAGACTGAAAAGCTCAGTTATGTTGCGAGCTGTTTCTCCCCATTCAGCTTTGTTTACTTCTATATGTTTTCAAGAGTTTCATCCAAGCGGGGGTTTGAGTGTCGAGGGCAGACCAGCTCTGGTGACCTTTGGAAGACAGTCTCTGTCGTGTCCTCCTCCACAGCTTTCTGTATACATACTTCCATCTCTGCTTTTAGAGAATGTTTGCTCGGCAGACTCACGCTAAATTTTCATCCTTTTTTTTTCTGGCGGCTCCTCTCCTGAGAATGCTGTACACTCAGCCGCCACATGCCAAGCCCACATGGGATGATGCAGCCCTTTTAACTTGTTAACTTACTCCCTTAATCGATTTTATTTTCCTATAACTTCTTACTGCTAATATGTCCTGCCCCAATATTTTTTTTTTAAAGAAGCTGGTGTCTCGGCAGCCACTTAAGTTGGTGGGATCCCTGCTCTTCACCATCTCAAGACAGCACCAGATCCATTTGTGACAGGGCAGAACTATCACCGCAGGCCATACCAGCCCTAACATGTGCCGTTATTTGTTTTGTGTGGCTCCCGACCACAGATGTGTTAGTCTTGGCCGACTACTCAAGAAGAGACAACACAGTAAAAATCACACTGTTTGCCCACTGTGACTTTCTGAAAAACCAAACAGCCTTTCCAGTAAAGCATTAAATATGTCAACCAAATATCTAGCAGTTGGTTATAGTCATTTCCTCCTCACTTCCCCGAGACGGATGGCGAGAATTTTCTCCAGTCGTTAACTCTCCCGGGGGATGGAGGTTATCAAAGAGTCCAATTAACGCTTTGACAGATCATTTGAAAATTCGGCATTGTTCATTCTCTTGGGTCTTATTATGAATATTGACAAAGCTGGAAGCAGTCTACAGATTGTCAAACAATGGTGGCAGAGGTGATTGCATGGGTGTTTAACATGATCACTGTTCTCGTGCTATTAGCTCTTTGCCTTGCCCTGTCAAATTGGAGCTTCATTTTTTGACAACTGATTATGTATTTGATGGGGCAACGACAACGAGTTGTTATGCCGAAATTTAAAAAATAAAAAAGTGATGTAGCTTAATGTTCCTTTTGCCATGATTTTTTATGATTTTGATTTCCATTTTGCTCCGAAGTGTTTTGTTTTTTTTTTCTGTTGAATGTTCATGATTTATTTCCAACTTAATGTTCATGATTTATTTCCAACTTTTCTTTGGTTTTGCCAAGCGCTGTGTGGTATGACTTGGTGATGGCGTGACTCTGTTGGAAAAGTCTTGTTTCTTTTCTGACTCATGATGACGTCCTTTAACTTGACCCAATCTGTGATCCCCTTGCTTCTTTTCATTCCCTGATGTGGGCGCCTTAATGATGTCACATCCGTGCGTGCAGCATCTCCTGGGATGCAAGAGTTTCGTGGGTTTTCTGCGGGCCTCTGGTGGTTCCTCTTTTCACTGGGCCAATTGTCTCATGGGAATGTGACATTTGTGTGCCCTGGCTTTAGGAGCTAAATATACTCTGGAATTGTTTCTAAAATACCACACATTTCCCCACTAAGCAGAAAATGGTATCTGCTGACCAGTTAGCTGAAGAGGAATCAAGTGTCTGGTGCCCTTTTTACTTTGGCTGCTGGGGGGAAAAAGCCAGTGAGCAGATGAGCCCGGAGCTCTGCTCTGCAGAAATGCTGAGCACCACTGGGCTGGTCCCCTCCTGGTCTCGCCTCATCTTCCAAACAGTTCTGCATTTCCAGAGTATGTTTGCTTGCCTTTTTCTTTCTTTTCCTTGCTGTGTCTTCTGTCTTGATTTAATTCTGTGCGTCCCTCACATTCTGTCAAAGCACCGTTCCTCACCTTGCAATCTAACCCCCTTCTGCTACCATTGTTCTCAGCCTCCCCTTTTCAAAATATTAATAATAGATGCCAGCCCTCTGCCCCTCTGCGGACTGTTCCAAGGCTCTTTCCTTCTACACTGGGGGGTAGCGTTCCGACACTGTTTGAGTATATACAGTCATGCTAACAAAGTGTGAGAAGAGACCCGCAAAGCACACAGAAGCAGTATCACAGAAAATGAAGTAATTTTCTCTCTCAGTAACTGGCCTTGCCCTTCATTACCCTACTGGCCTTGTCTAATGTCACTTGTCCTTGTTGCTTTTCTTTAAAATTGCCTGATATCTTTCAAGCCCTAGATTCATTAGGAAAAAACACAGCCAACTGCCCTGTTTTATCTCTGGCTCCCTAGATGTCTGGAGCCTCTACAAGCCAGCCCTTTAATCACCAAGCTGATAAATTAGAAGCAGCCCTGGCTACTTCTTTCTTGGTTTTGCCACATTTAAAAATATATATTATTTATTCATCCTATAACTATTGAGGTGGTAATGGGTAGTTATAAAGAGGCTCTAATTACCTATGAATAAGAAAGAAAATCCAGTGTATTTTTAGATTTGGCTTGTCTCCCCTCACCACCCCACCCCACCCCCTTCCCACAGCAAAAGAAATAAGAGCTTTCTTTTCTAGGTTAAGCAATAGTGAGAAGTAATAGCCACTCTTGTGCCTTGTTTCCGACCTAAAGTAACAGTCCTCTAAAACCTGATTTCCAAGAAGACTGCAAGATAGGTGAGGGGACTAGCCATAGACAGCTCTGCCAAGAGAGCTGTGGAGCATAAATGTCCAGCGGACACATGGACCACTGCCCCAAGGACACAGAAATAAACCAGATTAGAAGAAAGTCTCCTTCATAGTTTATTTTCTAGTGTTCTTGTGAGCTCTCAGAAAGCTGATGAAATAGTCGATATGTAGAAAAATGTTCCCATTGGATTGGAAACGCCAGAACTGTAGTATGCATATATATTTTGGGAAATCTCTGAAACAAGTTATTATCACATTATTATATTTAGTCAAGAAGATGTGCTCAATTCAGACCAGGAAAAGATGTAGAAACAGAATTTAAATTAGAGATCAAATGAATAATTTACACTAAAATGTACAGCAAATGCTGAATATATTTTAATCAATGTACAAGCTGTTTTGTAAGCAATTTTTAGTCTGGGAAATAATATTCCAGTAAGAGTCAGAAGGTCTATAAAGGATGCTGAGTATACTGTCCACACTTTCTAACAATCCTGAATGGAACTGCATAACAATCCTCTTTATAGCCAATTCTTTATTCCTCAAGTACATCATAGCCTCCAAGGAGAACAGGTCACATCTTACAAGAGATGATTTAAATGACTCAGAGACATCATGGCCTTCAATACCGAATCATATGGTAGAAAGTTAATGCCCTTGTCATTTCTCCTTCCATCTTCTTGGTTATGTCAACGCAAAAGTCTGTTTGGTGCTTTAACAACTCCTGAAGCTCACCATTATCCTTTTGAGAAGAAAGAACAGGCTTTAGATGGCTTTGCCATGCAGCTGAAGCTAGCTGGAACTAACTGTTTTGCTTTCAGTTAATTTGATTTGGGGGCTTCCTAGGTGGCTCAGTGGTGAAGAATCCACCTGTCAAGGCAGGAGACACAGGAGACTCAAGTTTGATCTTAGGTCAGGGAGATCCCCTGGAGTGGGAAACGACAACCCACTCCAGTATTCTTGCCTGGAGAATCCCATGGATGGAAGAGCCTTGTGGGCTATAGTCGATGGGGTCGCAAAGAGTCAGACACAACTTAGCGACTGAGCATGCAATTTTATTTCTGTTATGCAAAATGATGCTTTTTCCCATTTATGATAATGATATAAACTTGCCATCTGAAACACATTTCAAAGGCAACTTAAATAAAATACTAAGTAAATGCTGATGTAGGAAGTAGAGGGATACAGGAATACTAAAAGTAAATAACACTGTAGGTGAGACTCCTTGATTTGCAGCACTATTAGCTGATGACTAAACTGTGGGTAACTCTGGCCTGGAGCAATTAACAGAGTCCAGTGAGGATTAAACTACCACCAAAACTGTGCTTCTGGCGTTTGGAAGAACAAGATTGAATGCGTGTTCTACCTTCTACTGGCTGGGCTCTGAGCGCTTCAATTATACAATCTAGCGCTCTTCTGATTTCTCTTCCAACTACAGAGCTTTGTGATTAGGGATGAGAAGTTTGGTCAAGTGGGAATCGAGAGCATGATGGATTTAGACTAAAAAGAAATTAGTCATCCTAGGCTTGTTAAGCATCTGGCGAGATGCTTTCCAGACCAGCAATGAGCATCCAACTACAGACGACAGCTCGTTGCTTCCCTAATTGCGGTCCAGGAACAGTTTACCTCCAGCACTTCCACTTTTCCAAGATCTATAAGGACTCTTGTGCTATAGAGCTTCCCGTTGGCCTGCAATAACCTTTACTTGACCTTTTCTTTCCCTTTTCTCTCTTTCAAACTTTACCTACTGTGAGTCCCAAACCCTAGAGTCAGAGTTTCATCATGAACAGACTAAGAAACCCCATTTTCAGAGAGCATATTTGGTAACAGAGTCTAGCCCAATTGCTTCTGCATTTTAACAATCTGTAATGCTTAAAATGCCAACAAAGGTCCATATAGTCAAAGCTATGGCTTTTCAGGTAATCATGTAATGTACGGATATGAGAGTTGGACCATAAAGAAGGCTAAGCACCAAAGAATTGATGCTTTCAAACTGTGGTGCTGAAGAAGACCCTTGAGAGTCCCTTGGACAGCAAGGAAATTGAACCAGTCAGTCCTAAAGGAAATCAACACAGAATGTTCATTGGAAGACCTGATGCTGAAGCTGAGGCTCCAACACTTTGGCCTCCTGATGCAAAGAGCCAGCTCATTGGAAAAGACCCTGATGCTGGGAAAGGCTGAAGGCAAAAGGAGAAGGGGGCAGCAGAGAATGAGATGGTTAGATAGCATCGCCGACTCAATGGACAAGAATTTGAGGAAACTCCAGGACACAGTGGAGAACAGAGGAGTCCATGGGGTGGCAAAAAGTCAGACATGACTTAGTGACTGAACAACAATGCTTAAAATCTAATGGATGAAGGTTTTAAAGCATCTCATTTTTCCTAATGGGGAAAGAGATCTCTTGGCTCCTAGCAAGTCATATGCAGGTGATCTTATATACAGAGAAAATTATTGCTGATGAAGGTAATAAAGGCAGAAAAATAAGCTTCTTTTCCTGACTCGTAAACTTGGACTGCATTTTTTCCTGCCATTTCTTCAGTAACATTAACATAACAAAAATGTTTTCTGAGGAGTTGTCAAGCAAAATTTATTACTGGCTCCACTGCACAGTATTGGATGCCAATAAGGAGTTAGGGGCTAAACTAGAGATAGACTGAGTTGTTGTCCAAGAAATATCAAACCGCCAGACAGATGAAGCACACACAGACACAAAAATGCACCAAAAAGTCTTTATGACCACTATTATCCTTGTTCACAAGGCAAAATGGTGCACAGCAGATTTAGAAAAAGATATTAGACAACTGAAGACAACTTGGCTGAACACATCAAGGACACAGGACTTGGAAACAGTTTCCCAGCCCCTTTTCTTTAGTCGTCCCCTTCAGTACCAGTATTATAGCAGTCATATATCACTTGACAGGGAGGATGAGGGAAAGGAGGTGTCTTTGGTACAGAACTCATATTTAAAATTTTTGTGGAAATGCTGGCAAAGTTGGGCTCTTTTTGAACACTCTGAGCTTTATTTCAAAAAAAAAAAACTCCACAGTAATTTTCATAGTTTTTATTAATAAAACCTATAGTATCAGAGCCATTTTTAAATGTGATAGAACAGGACAGTCTTGGAAGCAAAAGAGGTTGAGAGGGGTTCTGTTTCAAGGGGAGGGGGCTGCCAGTGGGGAGACAAAGGGCCCCAACTTCCACTTAACAATCAACAACTAACCCAACCAGGTGGGAGCATGCGTGGTGAGGGCCAGGGAACACTAAGAGATGGGGGACCAGTGGCTGTTTTTCCCACAATGCTTTTGAGTAAGAGTTCACTTATTTCTGGTTTTGAGAGGAAGAGGAAAGGTATCCTTTAAAATTACTAAGAAATTTAGCATCTACGTTGTTGCTGATAAAGAAAAATACAATTCATGAAATGTAGTCGGACACAACTGAAGTGACTTAGCAGCAGCAGCAGCAGTCCATTCATATAGTTTTAAATTTTTAAATTGTGCTACCAGTTCAGTTCAGTCACTCAGTCATGTCCAACTCTTTGCAACCCCATGAACTGCAGCATGCCAGGCCTCCCCGTCCATCACCAACTCCTGGAGTTCACCCAAACTCATGTCCATTGAGTCCAGTGATGCCATCCAACCATCTCATCCTCTGTCATCCCCTTCTCCTCCTGCCCTCAATCTTTCCCAGCATCAGGGTCTTTTCAAATGAGTCAGCTCTTCACATCAGGTGGCCAAAGTATTGGAGTTTCAGCTTCAACATCAGTACTTCCAATGAACACCCAGGACTGATCTCCTTTAGGATGGACTGGTTGGATCTCCTTGCAATTGAAGGGACTCTCAAGAGTCTTATCCAACAATTGATGCTTCTTCCAAAAGCATCAATTCTTCTTCGCTCAGCTTTCTTTATAGTCCAACTCTCACATCCATACGTGACTACTGGAAAAACCATAGCCTTGACTAGATGGACCTTTGTTGACAAAGTAATGTCTCTGCTTTTTAATATGCTGTCTAGGTTGGTCATAACTTTCCTTCCAAGGAGTAATTGTGCTATACCTGCCCCATAAAGGTTTACTATCACTATTATTATGCTCTGTTAAACTATTTTAATCTCCAAAAGTTTAGAGTGAGTCTGAAGAATAGTTATGGGTAACCAATAGATGTGCATCAGCTGTGAGTGGAAGAGTAGGGTTGCTACATTAAATACAGAGTACCCAGTTAAATGTGAATTTCAGAGAAACCATGAATAATTTTTTAATATAAGTGTGCCCCACCTGTTTCATGGGACATGCTTACACTAAAACATTATTATTCATCTGAAGCTGAAATTTAACCAAGAGTTCTGCATATTTATTTGCTACCTTGGCAATTCTATTGAAGAGGCTGCTGATAATTTATTCAGTAAATATATAAGATTTAATCTCTAGTCTACATTTGCCCTCTAACTCTTAGGAAATCTCTAGTAACCTACATAAGAGCAATTAAAGTAAAAATTTCATTCTGGGAAAAAATATTTTCATTATATCTAATTCCAGAGAAATATCACTAAAAGTTGTATATGTGTTTGGATATTAGAGTAATTTAAAAAATTATCACTGAAAATAAGCTTTCAAGTGTCACTTTTAAGTGAAGAAGGCTCAGAAATCAAATTGTCCCTAAACAAGGGCAAGATTAAAACCACTGTTTCTAATTTTAATTTAACCTCAAGTTTTTTATCAACTATTATGTAACTATATGGGGGTTTTTTTCTTCTGTAATTGTATGGATGCCTTTTTTTTTCATTTCTCATTTCTGTGACTTTGAAGGAGATGAACTAGAATCCAGAGTGCACTAGAAAATAATAGTAAATTTCATAGTTAATTTAACAGAAAATGTAATAATGGTGACACTAACCCTAATCGCAAAGAAAGGCATGCATTTCAGTCACTCAGTCATGAGCACCTTTTTGCAACCCTCTGTCCATAGGATTCTTCAGGCAAGAATACTGGAGTGGGTTGCCATTTCCTCCTCCAGGGGATCTTTCCAACCCAGGGACTGAACCCAAGTCCCCTGCAGCTCTTGCACTGGCAGGCAGATTCTTTACCATTGAGCTACCTGGGAGGCCCCAAAGATGTAGTAATTTCACTACACTTAAGTAACATTAACCCTAGCTCAGTTGTTAAAGAACCTGCCTGCAATGCGGGAGACCCAGGTTCAATTCCTGGATCGGGAAAATTCCCTGGAGAAGGAAATGGCAACCCACTCCAATATTCTTGCCTGGAGAATCCATGGACAGAGGAGCCTGGCAGGCTACAGTCCATGGGGCCAGAAGAGTCGGACACAACTTAGCGACTAAACCACCAGCCTAGTCTCAAAGAAAGGGAAAACAGCAACCTTCCTTCATTTCTTTCTTCATGCATTCAAAACATTCAGCAAACGTGTGCTATATGGCAGCCTTCTGCTGAGTGCTACAGTACAGGCGGATCTGATTCATGGAGTCTGCACGCAAGGAGCCTGCAGGTTAGCAGGGGGTCCCCACAGGTGGCCTCCTGGCTAGCAGTGGGGCATGGCAAAGGCTGAGAGTTCAGAGAAGCACATAAAGGGTCAGAAAGGGAACTGAAGAGATTGATGCTAGTCTGCAGCCTTAAAAGATACACTCAGGGGTTTTGGCTTTACCTATAGGCAGTGGGTGGGAGGGAGGGAAATACAGAGATCAAGGAGACTGACAGATGATAGATAAATCATAAATTGATTATTCACTCCTATAGATTGTTAATTACACATACACAATATGTTTGGGAAATGGAATTTTGCATCAACTTTGAATCTATAGTGTTTTTCTACATATCACTGGCATTTTCTACAGCTGTTCCATGCCAAACTAAGACCTCTGTGCTAGGTAAAGCTGAGCCCCAGACTCCGCCTTCTCTGTCACTGGGTAAAACACTGGGATGCAGGGCACATGCCAGACTTCATCCAGAACAGATTTTGAAATGGGGGGACAGGGAGAGACTGAGAAAGAAATGATAATATAATTCAGGGTGCCACCATTTGGGGCTTCCCAGGTGGCACTAGAGGTAAAGAACCCACTTGTCAATGCTAACTTTTACTAAATTAATATTTCTTTGTCACCCGCCAGAAAAGGAATCTATTGGTAGTCTCTGACATTTCTTTGAGGCACCAAGGAAAATAATTTATTGTGAGCAGGCCAGGCACTAGGCTCTCTACTGGACGACCTAGAAGGTTCCCTGTGAGCATGGGCGTTTGGTGGGGGGGAGGGCAGGATGCCCACGTGGTCAGCTGTAATTGTTCTTTCAGCCGCACAGGCAGAGATGTAGATTTGATCTAATTAATTTTGTATCCTCTTGACAACTTGCTAAATTTATCTGGGGTCTTGATGAGATTATTGTGGAAAGGGTAGAAGGAAAAGAAGTTAAATGTCAGCCATGTAGAAAGCTGTTTCGTTTCCCTGCCTGCCTGAAAGTGCACACCAATATTTGAATTTTCTTTTCTAGAGATACCAATTAAACCTTTTATCTTCACCTAACATCATTTTCTCAAAAAAAAAAAAAAAAAAGGACTCAAATTATGATTAGAGAGACTTTAATTTTTTATTTTAAAATCAGCAACTTAAATCTTGGGGTGTTAAAAAAAATCAATTCACCTCTAAAATTGCTACTTGCTTTAATCTATAGGCACTTTTTTAAGCCCCATCACCCTTGACATGAATTCATTTTGCCCCACCCTTTTCCTTCAGTCTCTTTTTCCGCCCTTTCTCTCCTATCTTTTGCACAAAAACACACACAAATGACAAAGTTTTCTGACAGCTTAATGGAACTTTCAAGGACTACAGGGACTAGGTTAGGCATGATCATATTAACTGAACATCTGGTGTAGTTAAAAATGTGCTCTTTAATTGGCTCAACTGCACTGTGTTCAGCTAAAATTTGTTTTGTCCTCACAATAAAATTGGGAAGAGTCAGTGTGTATTTTGGAGCACGTATACTAATGGGAAAATAATACTAGCTTTGTCTCAAAACTCTTTCTGATAGCCTCATTTCTTGGAGTTAAAAAAAAAATGCTTGTTACATACAGGTTTGACTTTGCAAACCTCACTGCTCCACAGACAAAGCAGTCTAGCAAGGGCAAAATGGTGGAAACAGGGAAATTTCTTGAGGATAGCCTCTCTTTTCTTGACATTATACATGAGAATGGCCTCAAAAGCTGCAAGAGTTGCTCAGAGTACATAATTCATGCCATTGCTATAGAAGGAAAGAGGATGGAAGCTCTATATCCACTTGCCGGTTGCAGGGAGACACAGGCTATGCAAGTCATATTAGGTAAAGTCCTACCAAGCATGTGAACTGTGCTGCTGGCCTGAGCAGACCCACAAGAACCCCATCAGACATCAGTCTCCCAGCACTTCAGTCACAGAAAGACTCTAGAGTCAACCAGTGAAACATAGTTGGATAAATACACATATATTGGGTACAGAGAACATGGGCTCTTCATCGGTGTCAGAAAGCTAATTACGGGTGGTATGAAGGTTTGTCATCCTTAATTAGTATTTCTTAAGCTCTTGTAAGTCAACAGCTGGGTGTTATCTTTGTAAAGAGATTCCTTTTTAATGGGACAACAGGAATTTCCCACTGCAATTATTTTTTAAATTTGTGTTTTTAAAAAAGATTCACTCTTTCTCAAATATGTATCTGCAATTAGATTTCTTCACTGAAGCCAGGCGCAGCCATTAGGAACTGTATAGAGATAATGGAAGTTCAGTACAATCACTACAGACAGTGCTTATTAGGAGAGAAAATGATGTCAAGAAATTTACAGGGCAGCACACTGTGTTATGCCTAACCTTTTGGACATATTAGAGCCTGTCATTTCCAGTCCTACAGCCTCTTGTTATTCATAAATAATGGATAACACTGGACACAATCATCTGACATTTGTTAAGGTAATAAATATACCCTAAGTGCTGACAGGTCTTGCACTCCGTGATTTAAAAGCACACAGCAGAAATTTAATGTAACTTAAAATGTCTTATATAATTCTATGGGTTTGCAGATTCAGTTCAACTCAGCAGATGTGTAAGCACCAGGCTCTGCTGAGTGCACTGCTGTAAAGCAGGACCTTCATTTGAGGAATGGAACATGAGCTCAGGTCCCCTACTTCTATCCAGAAAAGAAAGGAAAAGAATCTTCCTGAGTTTTTTATTCTCTTGTCTGATCATGGCGAGGTAGGGGAAAAGATCCCCTGAATCAGATGTCCCTCAATGGCTGTGCATTGTTTGTGTGGAGGAGATTTCAAGGTGACATGGGATGCAAGCTTTAAAGGAGGATGCTCTACACAACTCCTTGGTAGTGAGTTCCTACCAAGCTTCTCTTTCCTCTGTCCCTGGGACAGGATGGGGAGCATGAGAAATTCCCGTGACTTTATGGTGGGGCAAATAAAGAGACGGTGGGCATTTTCCCAGTAGCTTATGGCTCTAGCAGAAGGGGTTGATTCTGTTACAGAAGTAGTGGTACAGTGTTTTAGGCCATAGGTCAAGCTTTTGTCAGGTACCAAGAGGAAGTGTTAGGGATGTGTTGTTCTCGCCAATAAAATCACATCAATTTTGTATTCTTTGTCAGAATATGGCAACTGCAAGAAAATGTCATATACGAGACCCACTAAAGATTCATACTTTCATGAACATCAAGGAAGATTGCATTATTATTTTTTTTTTATTTTACAAATTAGCAAGTCTGGCTGTACATTGCCTCAGTGCTATCTGGGGTTGGACTTCAAAGCGAAACACTTTAATGTTGTTCTCTGGAATATCATTCCTACCATTTAGGGCAGTGCCTCTCAAGCTTTAGTGAACGTATGAATCATCTGGAGGCCTTGTTAACGCAGATTTCTGAACCTAATCTCCAGAGATTCTGATTCAAAAGTTCGAGTAGGACCCAAGGATTTGTATTTCTAACAAGTTACTAATACCGAGTAACCCTAATTTAGGACATTTTTCAAATTGTATGGGCTATCTTATTTAAGGTCACTCTCCAAGATTTTGTTGTATTTTTAAATCCTTATTTCTCCATTCTTGGCTGACACACTTGAACCCAAACAAAGTGTTGCATCAAAACAGTTTATCTGGGATCACACAGAAAGCAGGTAACTTGTCAGTTGGAAACACTCCCTTTACATTATTAATTGAGCATTAAATGTGTCCTGCACAGAGCCAAACACTTTACATGAATTCGTTTATCCAATCTATTTAATCCATCCACAACACCCATCTCATAGTCAATACCACTGGGGCTTAGAGAGATTGAGTGACTTGCCCAGGAACACAACTAGTTAGTTATAGATCCAAGACTGATACCCCAGTCTTTACAATCTCAAGATTTGCATTCTTAACCAATAATACCCAGATTCATCTATAACCCAGATTCTACGAACTATGTTCCCTGTAAGTTTAAGAGTATTCAAACAAACCTGTCTCCTCAACAGTAAGCTTAAGTTTTAAGAGTATTTAAACAAGCCTGTTTCCTCAAATTTGTTTCATCTTTGCGTTGGAGAAGGAAATGGCAACCCACTCCAGTATTCTTGCCTAGAGAATCTCATGAACAGAGGAGCCTGGTGGGCTGCCGTCCATGGGGTCGCACAGAGTCGGACAAGACTGAAGTGACTTAGCATGCATGCAGAGAAAAAAAATCAGAGTGCTGCAAAAAAAAAATCCCAAAGAATGACCCAAATTCCACAATTTTATAAAACAATCTACTTCCTTATTTTGTAGCTTTGATGTCTCTTAAGAGAGCAAAGGAAGATGGAATCGGGAAGCTGGAAAACAGAAATGCTTTGTCTGGTTTCCAAAACTTTAGATGTTGGGTTTCTAGTCTTCTAAGAAAGAAAACCTCAAAAAGAAGGAAAGTAAACCATGCAGACTCTGCTTAAAACTTGGCCCATCTGAAATAGTCATTACCTTTACAAAGACAGTGACAGTCTCAACACATGGAATCACAGGTCAACATTCCAAAGCATGGCTTTTAAAAATGATCTGATCATGACCCCCATTCTAGACCTCATCTCCGCTCTGGGCAGTCCTCCCACTGGCAGGGCCGAGTCTAAAATCATGGGGCCGAGGAGGAGGTGCCAACCAAGCACTCCCACTGGTACGGAGGGGAAAAGGAAGCTTTATGCTCATCCTCCCTTTTCTTCCTGCGATGGCACCCCCACAACAAATAAAAATGCATCAGTTTCAGAGGTGATAGAACTGGAAGTGGATTCATCCACAGACCACCACAGACAGCATCATTACAATATGGGAGTTTTAAAATAGCTTCTGAACTGAGGATATTAAACAGCCAGGAAGCTGTGTCTACTGTGGCGTGGTCAGTCATTAACTTGATACCTCTGGAAGACAGACCATGGCCCCTTCCAGTACCTAATCTTCAGCCTACCAGGGGGGAAAAAAAAGATTTGAAAATAAAAGAAAAAGGGAAAGTTTGAGTTATAAACTCTGAGCCCATTTCCATGGCTGCTGGCGGTTCCGTTTATTCCTAAGCCATCTGGTTCACGTTATGCTGTGTAAGACTAGGAGAAGGCTGCTTCCTGCCGAGATAACCACAGAGAGCTCCCCTTGCACTTTCCATGTGGTCATCTCCATGGGCCGGGGTGTGGCTCTGAGAATAAATTATCTGCAGTTAGGTTTTTCCCCTATTTGTTTTTTTCTCTCTTAGCAGGGATTACAGCGGGTCCTCTGTGGTTAGCGGCTGCGATGCTTGGCCCGTGACTCGTTCATTCATTCATGCTGCCTTGCAGGACTCTGAGGCTGGCATTTTGGTGCACTTAAGATTTTCAAACAAGAAAAATTGGGTTGTTGGATTCCATTCACCCAAGTTGTTATGAGGATTTCAAGGAAATTACAGGCTTGTCTTACTATAAAGCAGAAGCAAGAGTCTATTTTTAGGGGATCCCACTCCGAAGCTTTTCTTGGTATTTTGCCATCTTTCTTAGCTCTCAGGCCCAACACGAACCCCGCTCTGGCTCGGTGGTGGAGGAAATGTCCATCCTCCCTTTTGCCTTTGCATATTTCTCTAAAGGACACAGAGAGGCTTTGTTGTCTTTGTGGTCACTGGGTCCGCTTCACACAGATGCCTATTAATCACTTCACTATGGAGACAGACACATCCATCATATCACAGCAGCTCCGAAACAGGCAGTCCAGTGAACAGGGGTGAGAGGGGAAAGTGTGCACTTAACCATTTCAAGGTTCTGGCGTCGAAGGTCTCATGTACTTAGCAAGGTAACTGGGGCGGGGATGGGTAAGGCTTTTCATTTGGTACTTAGTTTAATAGGTGTGATAGAGTAAATGTATTTTTCTTTTGTCTGTTTGGCTTCATTTTTTTGATAGGGCAGGTAACATCTCCCAGCCATGTCTGTATGGTGTGGGGGTAAGTATAGTTGAAGACAGAGTCTTAATTTTAATAACAGTGATAATAAATTCAAATAGGCTGGCTGTGCTTTTGATGCAAAGGTACTGACTCTTTGAAGCCTGTAGTTTCTCAATAATGGATTCAATGTGGAACAGAATAAGCTGAAAGTCAGCTTTCTCAGGCAAGAAGACCCTTGAAATCACAGGTAAATTAACCAGTCATTTTCCTTCCAAATGGACATGTCTTCTAAACATCTTTTTCAGACTTTTCTTTTCACAGCCTGCCTCCAAATGGGGTTCAGCTCTCACTCCTGTCTTCCCCTCCAAGTACTCATTCAGTCATGCGTTCATTTACTATTTATTTAACAGCTATTTACTGAGCACCTGCATGCCTGGGGGTGCAGCAGAGCAGAAAATCTCTCCTTCCTGGAGCTGTCTGGAGCAATTTAGGTGTAAAAAACAAACAGAGCATCATAAGAGTGACTTTAGGGGAGAGAGGTGCAGAGGTCTGGGAACTCTTAACAGAAGGAAGAGCTAAACTGGCTTGAGGGAATCAGAGACAGTTTCTTTATGTCAGCTGAGACCTGAAGGAGGTCAGAGGGCTGGGAGGTGAGCAGGGGTTTTCTGGGCAGAGGGAACAGCCTGTGTGAAAGCCTAGAAGCAATGAGAATGTAGCAGAGAGGTGGTGCCTAGAGCTAAGAGGCTAGAAGGCAGCTGGATCACTGGCCATCACTGAACACAGCCTTTGCTTTCCTCCCCTCCACGCCTTGGTTCTTATTGCTCTCTCCACTTGGGTTGACATCCCATGCACTTGAAGACTTAGCTCAAACATCAGCTCCTATATAAAGCCTTTGCCCATCCATATTAGGTAGAAGCAATCATCTCATGTGTGCACACCTGCCTTCTCCCCTATTAGATCACAGACTTTGTGCCTCCTTCATCTTTGTCTCCCCAAAGCCCACCAAGGGACTTTCATCCATGCTCAGTAATTGTTTGCTGAAGGCAGCCGCAAGGTGCATTTGGTCAAAACCTTGTTAGTCCAGGAGAGGACAATCAAGGCACCAACAACATCACAATCCAGCCCTGAGTTAGGAGAGTATCTTTTCTGAGGCATGTTGTTCCCAAGCCTGGCGCTGGGCATCCTGTGCAGACTAGAGGCAATGGTAGAGAATCTTTGAGCTACAAAAAACCATTATTTAAATAAGGAACTTGATGTTTGACATTTCAAAGTGCATGGACATCGTCATCATAGGAAAAATCAGAATTGTGTTGGGTTTCCTCTTATTTTGCCATTTATAACTGCTCTTATTGTGAAATACATATTGTAGGGCCTGGAGGGCGGGGTTGTTCATAATCTTTTCAGCCTCTTAAGATCTTCACACTGCCCCTCTGAGACCTCCTTCCAGCAGCCTCTGAAAACTCTCTCGGCTTAGAAAAAAAAAAAAGAAGTGGAGATTCTATTCTTTCTCAGTTCTGCCAATTTAAGGCATAATTTCAGGGAAATCTTTGAGTCATTGTGTGTCTAGCTTCCTGCAATAGGAAGGTGGAAAGAATAACCATTTAGCACCTCATGACTGGTGAGAAATAGCTGGCAATTAATGAATCAATGCAAAGGTTTCTCAGATACTGTTTTCATTACTAATGCCCCATTTTCAACTGGTGAGAGCAGAAGGCCCAGGGGTTGGTAGAGAGAGGTATTCCAACAGCCCAGCTTGGAAAAGGCATCACCCTACAAAGGCCCTTCCACTTGCCTAGGGTTTCCCTGCCACTCTTGAAGCAATGATGTTCCTCCAAGCCCAACCCTGAGCTCTTTGCAAAGACCCATTGGTTTTGTATTAGCTGATTTCGCTGGAGCACCCAGCTGTTACAAATAACCCATTTACCTTCATCCTCTCTTTTGGAATTATCCCAGAACAAGTATCTTTTTACTTTAAAAATAGTTTATCCTATTATTATTTTGAATACATATTGAGCGCCTTTATAGATTTCTTTCATCTAATGGTTGTTAGTATGATTATATTCTGTTATATGGAGATATAGTTCTGGGATTTCTGAAGCAAATCACTTCAAAGATGACCCACCAAGTTTAGAAGTCTATTTAAAAACTGTCTCTAAATGTGTTGCAAACCCGTTTATTTAATAATTACTTAGTAAGTGCCTGACCAAGAGCCCTGGGGATGGTGAGGATTATAAATGCATATAAAATATGTGCCCTACCCTCAAGGAGCTAATTGTAGGATTATTACCCCACTAAGAGTCTAACTATTAATATGCATGCGTCCTAAGTCATTTCAGTAATGTTAGACTCTTTGCAACCCCATGGACTGTAGCCCGCTTGGTTCTTCTGTCCAAGGGATTCTCTAGGCAAGAATACCGGAGTGGGTTGCCAAGCCCTCCTCAACCCAGGGATCAAACCTGCGTCTCTTTACATCTCCTGCACTGGCAGGAAGGTTCTTTACCACTAGTGCCACCTGGGAAGCCCGACTGTTAATATAATCACTGTGTTTTGCTCAACATTTCCCACGGTTGTTGTTTTACTTATTTCAAAATTCAGGGCCTATAGGCAATCCTGAAACAGAGGTACATGTTCCCTGATGGTGCCTCAACATATCAACCTTTTGGCAACATTTGCACAGCCCAAGGTTTGGAGCTGGGTAGAACACCCACAGCAAATGGAATCGAATGGCAAAGCTGTGACTATCACCCTTAAGCCCTCTGTGAGCTACTAACCCACCACCTCTCTTTGGTGGCTTCCTCTGATCTTTAGATGTGTCCAGCAGACTGCTGTACTTCAGCTCTTTCTTAATCATTATTTCAACTGATTCTTGTATCTATGCAGTAAGGCATTAAGATTAAGGGTGTTCACTCCACATTACAGATGGAAAAAGCTGAGGCCCAGAGACATTGTCACTTGCTTAATGGTCACCCAGCAGTAAGTGGGAGCCTAAAACTCCAGGCCTTTGGAGATCTCTAGTGTTACACTCCCTCAGCCTGACTGACAGATCTGGTGTGTTAAAGTCTTCACAATGACCATCTGTACAAAGCTGATTTAGTCATTTCCACAGATGCTGCTTTGCCCTTTTCTCATGATATAATCAGAAAGCTTTAAGTTTGGAAGGCATCTTCCAAAAATAACTTTTCACATCTTATCTTCTTGACTTTGCTTTCAACTTAATCTCTGATCTGTTTCTAACTTTGGACATGGGGTTTCTGAATTTGCACAAGCAGAGGAGGGAAGCCACCTGTTTAAAGGTAGCTATCTCAAAGCCCAAGAAATGCAGAAAGGTTTTTAAAGACACGATTTACATAACAAAATAAGCCAAAGGAAGCTGTCTGAGACAATTTTTCTCAAAGGTCAGACCCTGCTTGATTTGTTAACAACCCAAAACCTGAACTCAAATGTCATGCATTAAAAGAGTTCTTCCCAGTGAAAGAGCAAATGGGATCCATGAGACCCAGATAGTTAAGGACCTTCAGACATGAAAGACTATTTGGGGGCTGAAAGCAAAGTTAAGAAACAATGTAGATACTTTAAAATTTTGCAGTTTTCCCGATTAAACAATAAATGAAACAAATGGATTGCTCTAGCCTTATTCTATGATCCTCTTAAACTGAGATGGTAATTTAAACTGTAAATTGACAGTCAATTGTAGATTACTAGCTATCACAAGTATGAATTAATTGGGGAGCCCCCATAAATACAGTTGCCAGAAGGGACCCAAGAAATGCCCACTGCTATGAAAAAATCTACCTAATATCTTTATTGGGTGGGGACTAGCCTGTGTTACACCTCACTGACATCACCAAGTCAATAAGTGAAATTAAGCCCACTTTATTCACAAGTGTACATTTCTGTGCCATCATATGTAGGTGGTTAAAAATGATGTTCAGTAGAACACCACGCAAAGCCAAAGTTGAAAGAAAATTGGTTGCTATTACAACGAAATGCAAATTTAAGGAAGAAATTCTCATTAGCGCAGTTCCTTGGTATTAAAACATATTTGGATGCAAGACACCCCACTGTTTGGGGAGCTCCACAACCTAAAAACGTGTGAGTTTTAGCTGAATTTCCTGCTGGTTTTTTGCCTCTCAGTTTCTACCCTTTAAAAGTTCATGAAGATAAATCGTGAAATATTTGACAAGTGTCACATTTGGAAATTAGTCGGTGTCTGACCGTATTTTCCCTGGGTGAGTTTCTTCCCTTGCCCTTCAACACCAAGGGCATTTGTTTAATCACAGAATCTTTGTTTCTCGAGAGATATTTGCTGTTTCTATAATATTTCTTCCCCCACCTGCAGCTGCAGTCCTTTGTCACAGGACAGTCATTAGCACAGCAACCAACTGTGATGTCACGATTGAGGGGATGAGGACAGTGCACAAAGAAAAGGGAAAAAGAATGCTTTCTTCTCCAGGCTAAGTTTTCTGAGTTTTAAAACCATCGCTTCACCAATCAAAATATTTTAACAGGAAAACCCCGTGATAAAGCTGCATTTCCTCAGCGTCTCAGGTGTCACACACAAAGCATTTCAACAGAAGTGTAAGGGTTGTGTGTTGTGGGTTTGGGAAAGGGTAGAGATTTTTATTTCATTTTATTCTCATTCTGTACTACTGATATCTGCCAGTAAAATACATTAAACATATTCCAGAAAGAGTTGATTTAGTTGATGAAAAATGTGTCTCCTGAGACCAGAGAAGGTACATTTTCTGTCTTACTATCCTTTCCATAATAGGAACAATGTTTACATTTCCTCAGCCCATGTTAGAGCCTCTAATGTATTCATGTTCTTTCATTCTCCAGAGGCAGGAATTGAGGTATTTGAGATTTTATTTTTTCAGCTACTGCATCAAGCACTTAAGATCTGACAATTGTGATGCGTATTCTCACTTGGCATTAAAAAATAAAAGCTTCAGTGTTTGCATTTGATTAGAGTCTCTCAGCTTGGTGGCTGATTAAGCAGGAACAGGGAAAGCCACTTTCTTCAGAAACACAGCATCTTGGTTAATGTAGTGTAAGATTATTGACAGGCAGAGTCACATAATTTTTATTAAATTGAAGAGATTAGCTCTGCTGAAGAATCTCACCGTGACAGTAAACTCTAGCTGTAATAATGAGACCTGACACTTCTCAAACCCACTACAAGACCTCAAATGGTCTCTACTTCGAAATATTCTTTCAGCTCAAGTAGAGGAAGAGCTGCATTCAAATATTCAGCATATTTACCTAAAATTGAGTTTACATGGGTTTTTTTGTTGTTGTTTGTTTGTGGAGAAGTGATGCAAAATCAGCATAAGCATTTGTAATCTATGGGCTTTAGCTACTCTCTTTCATTATAAATGATACCCACTGTCTTTCTCCCCATTGCTTGAAATGCTAACCTAGCTGTTCTCCAGGGGTCATGGGGCCCACCAGGAAGTAAGTCATCAGCAGACTCCGTGGAAGCCTGGAGAAGTGTGCCATTTGTTCATTTAACATGCATAAAAGTGTTGCCTATTTCCCCAGACTCAAAATACCTCACTGGCACTTTTATGATGGGGAAGATTGAAAAAAAAGATGAAAAGGGAAAGAGGATTAGATTTTGGAAAGGAAAAAACCGCCATATTCCACGGACTGAACCAACTTAGAAAGAGCTCATACTTGAAAAGAGGGGAATGCACCTTTTCAAAACACAAAGAAGACAATAAGGGAAGTCTGTTTACATCCTGGGAGGTGGGGCTGGGAGGATTAATGAGTTAATGTTTGGCAAGAGGGAGCCTCAAAGACAAGTTCTGGGGAGGTGCCATTGTCACTTATTACTGTTATTAATTAACAGGGTGAATGCCAAACAAAATTAAGCCTCGGGGTCTGCTCTCACTTCTTCACACCATATGCGATGTCTTTTGCAGGAGTGATTCGGGAGAGCTATCTCAAAGGCCACGACCAGCTCGTTCCTGTCACCCTCCTGGCCATCGCGGTCATTCTGGCTTTTGTCATGGGGGCCGTGTTCTCGGGCATCATTGTCTACTGCGTCTGCGATCACCGGCGCAAAGACGTGTCCTCCGTGCAGCGCAAGGAGAAGGAGCTCACCCACTCACGCCGCGGCTCCATGAGCAGCGTCACCAAACTAAGCGGCCTTTTTGGGGACACCCAGTCCAAAGACCCCAAGCCAGAGGCCATCCTCACGCCACTCATGCACAACGGCAAGCTCGCCACTCCCAGCAACACCGCCAAGATGCTCATCAAGGCCGATCAGCACCACCTGGACCTGGCCGCCCTGCCCACCCCGGAGTCCACGCCGACGCTGCAGCAGAAACGCAAGCCCAGCCGTGGCAGCCGCGAGTGGGAACGGAATCAGAACCTCATCAATGCCTGCACCAAGGACATGCCCCCCATGGGCTCCCCAGTGATCCCCACGGACCTGCCCCTGCGGGCCTCCCCCAGCCACATCCCCAGCGTGGTCGTGCTGCCCACCACGCGGCAGGGCTATCAGCACGAGTACGTAGACCAGCCCAAAATGAGCGAGGTGGCGCAGATGGCGCTGGAGGACCAGGCGGCCACCCTGGAGTATAAGACCATCAAGGAACATCTCAGCAGCAAGAGTCCCAACCACGGGGTGAACCTGGTGGAGAACCTGGACAGCCTGCCCCCCAAAGTCCCCCAGCGGGAGGCCTCCCTGGGCCCTCCCGGAGCCTCCCTGTCGCAGAATGGCCTGAGCAAGCGGCTGGAGATGCGCCCCTCCTCGTCCTACGGGCTGGACTATAAGAGGAGCTACCCCACGAACTCGCTCACCAGAAGCCATCAGGCCGCCACCCTAAAAAGAAACAATACTAACTCCTCCAATTCCTCCCACCTCTCCAGGAACCAGAGCTTTGGCCGGGGAGACAACCCGCCCCCCGCCCCACAGAGGGTGGACTCCATCCAGGCGCACAGCTCGCCGCAGCCCTCAGGCCAGACCGTGACTGTGTCGAGGCAGCCCAGCCTCAACAGCGCCTACAACTCACTGACCCGGGCGGGGCTGAAGCGCACGCCCTCGCTAAAGCCGGACGTGCCCCCCAAACCCTCCTTTGCCCCTCTGTCCACATCCATGAAGCCCAACGACGCATGTACATAATCCCCGGGGTGGGGAGGGGGCAGGTGTCGAACCAGCAGGAAAAGGCGAGGTGCCCGCCCGCTCAGCTCGGCAAGGTTCTCCATGGCTGAGTACCCACCCGACCAAGACGGCTGCGGCGGCGCCCGGGACTCGGAGTCCCTCCCTGGGACGCAGCGGGGGGAAGGGACTGTCGACAATTGGGCCGTGCGGTTCGGTGAAGGTTCGCGACGCGGGACTCACCTCCATTTCTCTTCCTTCGCTCTTCCCCCATGCCCTGCAACAGGTTGGACTCACGAAAGACTTCAATCAGCATCACAAACATGAGCCAAAAGCACATATACCCACCCCTCCACCCACGCCTACCGTGTGCGTCTGCGCGCCCGCGTGCACACACGCACACATCTCACACACACGCGCGCACACACACGTGGATAGCAACCGCAACATCGTGTCCATGACTGCACGGGGCGCTGCCCAACTGGGCTAGCGTTCCCACCTGCAAAACACATTTTTTAAAAATGAGAATTAAAAAGACAAAAAAAAAAAAGAATTCATTGATAATTCTAACTCAGACTTTAACAATGGCAGAAGTTTACTATGCGCAGATACTGTGAAATGCCCACCAGTTACAGCTTTCTGTTACAACAGATGAATGCCATGCTGGGCAACTATGTCATAGATTTCTGCTCCTCTCTTTTAATGAAATAACGTGACCGTTAACGCAAGTAACTCTTTATTTATTGTTCACATTTTTTTTTTCCTTAAGGAAAGGACTCTTCCACATACCATCCTCTGAACAGCTCTTCAGAAAGCCCCCTTGATAGTTAAAACTATTTAACGTGAAATCCATTAACTGGAATAATTGAGTTTCTTTATTTTTACAATAAATTCACTGAGTAAATAAGTCGGAGCTGGAATTCTGAGCTTTGTGTTTGGACTGTCTGATCTCTAGCTAAGGAAAAAAAGAACTTAAGAGGGGAATATTTATTTAAATCTACCAGCTTAATTTTCTGGTCAGGTCCCTGGCCTATAACATTCAAAAGAATAATTTGTTTAAAAGTCCTTCCAGATCCTAACTTCTAAAGCAACCAGGAGAGGAACTTGGAGAATGGCACCTCATGTCCCATTGCTGCCAACATAGCTTTGTCAGGGGTTCCTACTTTCTGTGAAGGCACCAGCTTGTGAAACACCATCTCATTTCACCTTGCATGTGAGACAGCAAACAAAATCTACCAATGGTGTGAACTAATTAATATGCTGGCTGCTACCTTGCATAAATTAATGGTTTGATCACACAGGTTTTTCGTGGGGTTACATCTGTGAATAGCCTGTTTTCCACATGTAAATTTGTGCCTTACACCCTGAGTTGTGTATACTTGTAAACTGTCATTATGATAATCTTTTCCCCCTTTTGAAATAAATGCAGATATTTATTTGATCCTCCCTCCCCCCCCCCCCCTGCAGTCCTCTGGAAGATTAGCATCCAGCTGAGGGAAGGAGGATGCAGTAGTGATGGTTACAGGAGACCCGGGCAGCACCCTAGCCCGATTCACACTTCCATCTAGTGGTGCCAACTCCAACCACCCTTTGGCCATGCTGCCAAGCATGGATCCCAGTGTCGTGGGTGGCAAATCCCCTTTCTCCCTCCAGAGCTCCCTGCTTCCCTTGTATTCTCAGATCATTTCAACATGATGATGTCCTCATTAGCCAGCAGAAAAGGGACTAACGTCCCAGCCCTCATTTCTGCTGTGTCCACTGCCAGGAGAACACGCTGTGTGAGGTTGGGCAGGCACCTGGGGGTAGTCTCCAAGCCATGTGCTAGGCACACATGTGCAATGCACACAAAGAAATAACATGGAAATAGATGCAGGCAGGCTGGTCCCTGCTGTGATTAATGAGTAACTCCAAGTACAAGGCCAACCACAATGGATGCTGCAAAAATGTTGACTGGGGCAAAAGGTTTTTAATTTTTTTTTTATTTCTTTATCCTTTTGTGGCTGTTGTTTGTAGGGGAAGAGGGTGGGGTGTGTGTTTTTCCCCTTGGTTTTCATTAGCTCAAGCACACATAAGGGACTTTTGTTTACTCTATTTGCGAAGAATTATCAACATACTGTAAACTGTGAGCATTGTTGTTGGTTGTTATTGTTTTCTTAAACCGCTGAACAGTATATCTGGTGGCCTCTTTGTCTTGTTTTCATTTCCAATTCGATCTCTGGGTTTAGTTTTGTCTTTAAAAGAAAACTTCTGAGAAAGACAATCGGAGATAACTTTGAATTGGCTAGTGAAGAGTGGTACCTCCATAATCAGAGTGAGACCCGGGTCAGAACACATGCATGACCTTTTTATTCCAGACACCCCTTCAGTTTTGCTCTCGTTTGGGATAGGTTTTTGTTGTTCTTGTGTTGTTTTGCTTTTGTTTTGTTTTGTTAATGGAATCTGTATTCACACACTGCGAACTCTGTGCCCTGAAACCATGAAACTTCGCTGCAAAGAGAGATATTGTCTCTTTCCATCTATTTTCTTTAGAAATGGGGAACTTAGGAAGATGATGGGTATAGATCACCCTGCTGCCTTCTTCCCCAAGCTTCACTCCCACTAGAAATGAGGTGTAGCACCTACCCGCTCTCTCTGGTCCCCATGTGCGGGCATCAATGCCTCAGCTGTGTTACAGAGATCCCCGTCTGCCTCCACCCCTCCCTGCCTCCCACAACCCATCACTCATGGTGTTAACCCTAAAATGCCCACAGGTATTGAGGTGGTCTTCTGCATTGAAGTATTTTTCCCGTTTTCTTTTGTTCCCCACAGCGTGTGGGGGGAGGGTCCCTAAACCTGAGTGTGCCTTTGCTCTCCACCCTTGCTAGACACTGGTAGATGCAACCAACTCAGATTTATATTTGTTGTAAAGTTGTAAAAATATTGTGATGTCACCAATTTTCCTTCCATCTCCACATCCCCTAACATCTGATTCATGACTTAATGTATGTTGTAAAAAAGGAAAAAAAAAAAAAAAGAAGAGAAAAAAAGGGAAAAAAGACAAAAAAGCAAGGAAAAGGCTCTTTATTACTTAAAAGTAATAAAACAAGACTGTTCTGCATTCTCTTTTGTGTCCTGAATGCTTTTATTTATCTCGTAATTTCCTCCTTTTTCACCCCTCCTCTTTTGGGCTAGGATGCTTCTCTTTCCATCTCTATTTGGCTTCCAAAGCATAAATCACAATGTAGTTAGGCCCATTTGTTTGCAGTACCCACACCCTGCTCCTCAAATTATTGATGTGTTTTCTCTGCCTGCACCCAGCCTGGATCAGGATTGGAGGAGAAGCCACCAGTAATTAAAAGGCAGAGCACACGTTGACTCCCTCGATTCATTTTATGCATTTTCTTTTTATGGGCTTGTTCATCATCAAACATTTATGGTAGGCTTGATAGTTTAAGAGATCAAGGCTAGGATTTTAGGATGTAAGGTCCACTAAAAATAGATCTTTGCACAGATGTGATTTCAGCCTTTTTACATATTAATAAGGTAGAGGGTGCCAGATTTTACTCCTTGTTAGTATCTATCTCTTATAAGCCAGAAGACACGGTTGGAGGTATATTGCAGTGCAGCACTTGGTTTTTATTTTGCAGGGTAGCATTTTGAAATGCCTAGATCAGGTCTTTTTCCCCCTTCTGGAGTATTTTTAAAACAATTATTTAAATAAGTCTTCAGCTGTAGTATTTTACTGTTGATCTTCTGAAATGATTTTTTTTCAAGTGTTTTGGGTCAGTTTGAGTGTGAAAAGCTGTGGCTGGACCCCAGTTTACACCCCTCAGTGGTCTGGTCACCTTTTGCCAAGTTATTTCCAATTGTTTTACTTGAATCCCACCCATAGGGCCAAGTGCTATCAGGCACAAAGTTGAGTAGAATATAGTCCCTGCCTCCTCATTTATAAGGAGGGGTGGACATGGCCTCTAAGACTGGGAGATGGGAACAAAGTGCTGAGGAAAAGGCCCAGAGATTTGGGGCTCTGCATGTAAGCTGGTCCTTATAGAATCAGTTCTCTGGATGTCTGACCCGGACGGAAGGGCTAACTTGTACAAAGGTGCTGAGGGTGCTATGATTGCAACACAGAAAGTTTAGTGAACCTTGAGCAGGATCTGTGAAAGAGCCTGGCCAGGGCAGGGCTGGGAAAAGGGGTCAGATTAGGAGAGGCCTGTGTACCATGGGCAGGATTCTAGCTGATGGGCAGTGGAGCGCATTTGAAGTCTAAGAAGCTGCAAGCACACGTGTTTGTGTTTAGAAAGCTACCTGGCAGTAATGTGGAAAACGGACTGGTTCAGGAAGAGGCTGCTGACTGTCGGGCAGTGTGCCAAGTGGCCTGCCAAGTTGGTAGGAGCAATGCATGAAAACCCCACATCCAGTTTTGGATTCTTTTGAAACAGAACTGACTCAGCTCTGTGACCATTCCTTCCTTGGCTGGTCAGAAGAGCTTCCTTCTCCTTCTGTGATTGACAAGTTTGTCCTGTCCAGTTATAACCAAATGTCAAATGGAGAGAACGACCAACAGCTTGTCTGAACCTTCTGTTTTAAAAAGTTGTGGTCCACTGAGTAAAAGGATTTACCCATGATCCTAAAGCTGGTGGTAGAACACTCTACCAAGCACAAATTTATTGCCTTTTACTATTCAGTTAAGTTCAGCCACTCAGTCGTGTGTGACTCTTTGAAACCCCATGAACTGCAGCACGCCAGGCTTCCCTGTCCATTACCAACTCCCGGAGTTTACTCAAACTCATGCCCATCAAGTTGGTGATGCCATCCAACCATCTCATCCTCTGTCATCCCCTTCTCCAGCTTTCAATCTTTCCCAGCATCAGAGTCTTTTCCAATGAGTCAGTTCTTTGCATCAAGTGGTCATTCGGCTTTAGCAACAGTCCTTCCAATGAATATTCAGAACTGATTTCCTTCAGGATGGACTGGTTGGATCTCCTTGCAGTCCAAAGGACTCTCTAGAGTCTTCTCCAACACCATAGTTCAAAAGCATCAATTCTTCAGTGCTCAGCTTTCTTTATGGTCCAACTCTCACATCTATACATGACTACTGGAAAAACCATAGCTTTGACTAGACAGACCTTTGTTGGTAATGTCTCTGCTTTTTAGTGTACTGTCTAGGTTGGTCATACTCTTTTAATTTCATGGCTGCAGTCACCATCCACAGTGATTTTGGAACCCAAGAAAATAAAATCTGCGACTGTTTCCATTTTTCTCCCCTTCTATTTGCCATGAAGTGATGGGACCTATGGTTTTTCCAGTGGTCATGTATGGATGTGAAAGTTGGACGGTGAAGAAAGCTGAGCGCCACAGAATTGATGCTTTTGAACAGTGGTGTTGGAGAAGACTCTTGAGAGTCCCTTGGACTGCAAGGAGATCCAATCAATCCATCCTAAAAGAAATCAATCCTGGGTGTTCTTTGGAAGGACTGATGTTGAAGCTGAAACTCCAGTACTTTGGCCACCTCATGCGAAGAGTTGACTCATTAGAAAAGACCCTAATGCTGGGTAGGATTGGGGGCAGGAGGAGAAGGGGATGACAGAGGATGAGATGGTTGGATGGCATCGCCAACTCCATGGACATGGGTTTGGGTAGACTCCGGGAGTTGGTGATGGACAGAGAGGCCTGGCATGCTGCCATTCATGGGGTCGCAAAGAGTCGGACACGACTGAGCGACTGAACTGAACTGAACTGAATTGATGGAACCAGATGCCATGATCTTAGTTTTCTGAATGTTGCGTTTTAAGCCAGCTTTTTTCACTCTCTTCTTTCACCTTCATCATTAGAGTAATACTAGCTTAAAAGACCTGACACCTACTACTCCCAAACTGCATCTCCAAATCACTCAGCCATCCTTCATTACCAAAAGTCATTTGGACATGCCTCACTCTTCCCCAGCTGAGCATCCCAAATTCCTTCATCCAGGTTGAAGCAAAGGGATAGGCCGAGGTTCAGACCACACTATAGACAATTCCTGCCTACCGTGCAACCTGAAACTTGAGGTGGTGACTTTCACTGAAGTCGGCTTTGTTCTAGTGGTGAAGAGGTGACCAATGGTAATCAGATGCAACCTGTATTTTAGCTTCATTTTAGGCCGTGGAGATGTCCCTGCTCAGACCTGAGATGTGCATCAGGTAACTAGCTTTTTTAATTGTTGTGTTTGCTTGCTTGCCTGTTAAAGGGTTGGTGGCTTCTGCCAAAAGTTTTCAGACAGCCAGCTCCCAGGAGTGGCTGTCCCAGTACAGGCTAAGTATTTCTTGGGGCCAGGCTAGGTATTTCATGGGGCCAGAGTTGGTGTCTTAGACCTGCCTGCTTCCCTTAAGTACAATGTCAAGCAAGCACAAACTTGCCTCATTGTTCAGTCTTGTAAGTTGGCAGAAGACATACAAGACTCACAATCACAGGGCCTAGGTTTGACTGCCAGAACAAAAGCTCTTTCCAGAAAAGTCATTCAGCAAGTGAAATAGAAGTTGTCAGAAGGGCATGTACAGTTTCAGACACTGGGATATTTTTCACGAGAGAAAGGGGTGAGGGGGATTTCAAAGAACCCTTTAGTAACAAACTAACACAATTAAGAGCTTAATCCTTGTCCAGGCTGAGCACTGTGACAGCTGGGTGCTTGGACTCAGTAACCCTTAGAAAGCTGCATCTCACACCCGTCTTAAACCCAGGTGGTGACGTGTCTCTTGTACAGAATTGGGAAGGAAGGGCTCACAATTATTGATCGGGCCTGCCAGACAGATGGGGATCTTCAATATTCCATTTAGACTATTGTGTATCCTCAGCTCTAACCCCTAGGGGATGCCTGGAGGTGGGGGTGGTTAACCTCAACAGAGGGTTAGGGCTGAACTGATGTGCATTAGATATGACTGGGCAGAAAAACGTGCAGATGTCCCTCTGGCAAATGGAAATGAAATCTGAGCTAATCCAGAGAGGCAGCTGAGTGGTGGGGAGTTCCCCAACCCCATCAGTAAACACATCCCTGTACACATGTGCACACAGCTGCTGTCACAAGGCTTTTCCCCTCTTGGTGTCTAAAACCAAACATGGCACAGGGGTCAGAACCAGTGCCCACTGAACGTGGACCCTTTGGGAAGGCTTTCCTCCCTTTTACTGATAAAATATGCGTTCCATCTCAGCACTTTTTGGTCAAAAGTGAACAGTCATAAGGAGCTTCCCAGGTGGCTCAGCAGTAAAAGAATCCACATGTAGTGCAGGAGACTCAGGTTCAATCCCTGGTCTGGGAAGATCCCCGGGAACAGGGAATCGCAACCTACTCCAGTACTCTTGCCTGGAGAATCCCATGGACAGAGGAGCCTGGCAGACTGCAATCCATGGGGTCACCAAGAGTCAGACATGACTGAGCGACTAAGCATGCACACACAAACTGTCATAAACCACAGTCACAGGAGTGGTAGCCAAGACCTTTGCAGAGGGGCCTGGACACAGGTCACTGGCAGCCCACAAGCACTGGCAGTTGTTTTATTCTTCCTAATCTGCTTCAAATAGAAGGAGATTCTCTCTCGAGAATCACTAACATCAAGTGATTGGTCCCACACATTATTGGTCCCACTGACGGAGCTGCAATAATGGTTCAAATAAGGGGATGTTAATGAAGGCGAAAGTAGGACACCATGAAATTGAAGGCATTTTTCTCATTGATGATTTTCGGTTTAAAAAAAAAACAAACCAGATGAAGGTGACATTGGACATGACACCAGTGCCAGGCAACCAACAGGAAAAGAAACTCTGGCAGGATTCCCAGGGGTCTCCTAGGATGAGAAAGATGATGAAAACTCTGAGAACCAAACACTCTCTTTTATCCTGTTGATCATGACACCTGCCCTGACCACGTTACAGGGTGATGAGAAAGTGGGTAATCTCAACAAACTTTTTTCTTAGGTATGGACACTCAACATTTTGCAGGCCTGATCCATGTCAGCACAGAAGCACAAATTTCAAAAATAAGGCCAATGCTTGCTTCATAAAAGATGAAATGTGGAATGGCACCAACCCAAGAGAAGCAGGTCTTCTGATTGCTGATGAAAATGACAATTTACATCGGGGGCATCTTATAGTCTGCAGACATAATCTTATCCATTATATCATTAAATCCTCATAGCAGCTTAGTGGGGTGGGCAGCCACGTGTATGATTATCTTCACTTTACAGAAATTGGACTTTGGAGACAAGGGATGTTACTGGAGCAGTGATTGACATTAAAAACAAAATGCAGTCATGTTTCTAAAACCTGTGTGTTGACATCATTCCCTCAGCTCTCTCGGGGACACCTCAGGTTACACAATTATTCTGCTTCACCAAAGGGGAAAAGCCTCCCACAGCATTTCCCAGGAGAGATGGTTACAACAATAAAAGTCCCCAAAATAAAGGCGAGGTGCACACGTTCTATTTTGAGGGCATTGTGCTCTAATATTTTTCCATCATTAAAGAACACATCTCTTCCTTCCTGCGTCTGCAAAGTCCTGATGCCAGCCGGGTTATAAGGAACTGTCCACAAACCAGGAAAAGAAAGAGCTGAAGCCAAATTCCCTGACCTCCCTTCTGGAGACGCTCCCTGCCACTTCAGGGGCGGTGACGGCGGGCTGCCTCAGTGGAAGAAAAGGATGAAAGGCCCGGCTGTTATAGCTTCTTCTTCCTATCCGAGCCCCAAGAGCACAAGAGAAATTTAAGAAGCTTAAGAGAATGCAGGATTAATTCTGAACACAGAAGAAATGTCCCATATGTAGAAGGGTAAAGACTCTGCTTACCCTTCCCTTCATAGAAGAATGAGGAGAAGTAAGTATAGAGGAAGAGGTAAGTAAGAAATAGCCCAGTTGGGGGACTGCCCTGGTGGGACAGTGGTTAAGAATCTGTGCTCCCAATGCAGAGGGCCTGGGTTCAATCCCTGGTCAGGGAACCAGATCCCACATGTCACAACTAAAAAATGATACTGCATGCGGCAATTAGGGCTTCCCAGGTGGTGCTAGTGGTAAAGAACCCACTTGCCAATTCAGGAGACATAAGAGATATGAGAGATGCAAATTTGACCCCTGGGTCAGGAAGATCCCCTGGAAGAGGGCATGGCAACCCACTCCAGTATTCCTGCCTGGAGAATCCCATGGACAGAGGAGCCTGGCGGGCTGTGGTCCATAAGGTAGCACAGAGTCGGACACAACTGAAGTGACTTAGCATGCATGCATGACACAATTAAGACCCAGACTAAACAAAAAAATAAATAAATAGTTTTCTTTAAAAAAAGAAATATCCCTGTTGACTTCTCACATAAGCCCCTTTGGTACTATGGATATCAGCTAAACAATTTGACTCCATCTCTGATGTCAGTGGTGGGATGATTCAGTTGAGCACCTAGACAATTCTCCCAATAGGAGACAGAAGGTAGAGATAGCCTCCACCTAGGTACCCATCTTCCTCTGTCACAACACTACCCATAGCCGCCCTGGAGTTCATAAGGGTACATGGTGCACAAGGGTCAGGCCCATCTCATCCGGAATGGGTGGCTGGCCTCCCTCCTGCCCTGGAGGCAGCGTGACCTGGCCAGTCACCATGCAGGGCTATTCTACAGCACTCTGAAGAAGCCAGCATCTTCACTCACCTCCTGACTCATAACGTCAGACAGATTCCACTTGGAGGGAGAGGAAAATCACCCTTCTTCTTTACCTCACTGTTCTCTTTCTGCTTGGTTTGTGTTTGTTTACCAGTTAAAGCCTTATTCCCAACCCACAAGCCTTTTCTCAGTACACAACTATGCTTTCAGTAAAGACGAAGGCTTGGCTGGCACCACCTTTGGCAGCTCTAGTACAAAATATATACATAATTCCAACTTCTGCCGGGTGCTGTTTACTTAATTATGTACTCAAGAAACAGAATGACCTTTGAAGCAATTAACTTTCCCTGATCTAAAGGGTCTGAATCAATAACCTGTTGACTTTGTAAAGTTTTCTATTCCAAAGTGTGTATTCCAGGACTATACCAACTGCAATTGTTCTGAAGACTTGCTTCCTCCATTCCTGGGGAAAGAGTACATTTCTTTTGTGAAACAAAGTTGTCTATATAAGTCTGACTAGGTGCAGGCTGATTCAAGTTCTTATTGGTGTTTAATTTTAAGAACCAAAGATGTGTCCCTCTCTGCTTCCAGGGAGAAAGCCTATGATCACATTTCTGTCTTGGGGAGAAAAGATAATGTGTTAGACTTATATGAATGAATAGAAACAGGTAAATACTCATATTTCCTTCTGACTTTGTAATTTAAACAGTGTAAGTCAGTAGGGAAGGGCTGTAATTGGAGCCAGAGTAAAGTGAGGTGAAAATTACTAGGTGTTAGAACATCTGCCTCTCATTTTAATTAGGTGACTGTAATAGCAAGATCAAAAACTTTTCCTTGTCACTCAATCTGTTGAGCTTTCTAATTGAGAAACCAAAGGACTTGTTTTGTCCTCAGGAAAGAGTGACCCAAAAAGATCCTCTCTAATTACCTGGCCAGAGCAGCTGAAGAGCCTGGGCCCAAGGACAGAGCAGGGCTCAGCGGCGGTGGTGTCAGGAGGATGAGATACCCCACAAAGGCCAGCGCCTGGGGGCTCTTAGGGACAGTCAGCCCTCATTTGGCAACTTAGAGTTCTCACTTCTCACAAGGCAAAGCAGCTGAGAAGGAAGCACCTCACATTGTGAGTCCCTGGGCCTACTCTGAGCCAGCCTCCCCAGTTGTGGGGTGGTCATTCAAACTCTTGGCATCTTCCTCTTCCCATCTGCAAAGTGGACAATGATGGCGCCCCTGTCTACTTTACAGGAGCATGTTAAAGTCACCTGAGGTGAATGTTTACTGGTGCTTACAAAACGCGAAATCCTACTGCGTTCTCCTTCCCCAACTTGGCATCCAAAATGAGATCCTAGTCCTTTAAATCTTCCAATTAAATAAATGACTTTGAGTCCCCATCCTGCTGATAATGGAAACGTCTCTTTTTTCTCTCTCCCCTAAACACTCCTTATCTGAAAACAAAAGCAGCCAGCCGGACCTGGTTAAACAAAAGCCCTGCTTGGCCCGAGAGAGCCCAGGCTCCTTCTTACTGGTGCGGCCATCTCAGCCACATGACGCCTGCTCAGAGCCCAGGGGCTCCCCAGCCTACAGTGCTGTTCACCTCCTCCATTCCCAGGCGGCTGGCTGGGGAGAACTGGTAGTCCTATCACTGAATCCTGCCTTCTCTGCTCCCAGAACTCTTCCTCTCTGCTTGGCCCCAGTGCTTTCTCTGGGCTGGACAGCCTGGCCTCCAGAACAGGCCCCAGAATGCACTGCAAGGAACACAGCTGCAAGTTCACTCACCGCCTTGGGTGTTGAAGCAATGTTCATGACATCCTATGATGCCTGGTGGCCCTGGATCACCTGTCCACTATGGTGACTTGTTGTTCAGTTGCTCAGTCGTGTCCGACTCTTTGTGACCCCACGGACTGCAGCACGCCAGGCTTCCCTGTCCATCACCAACTCCTGGAGCTTGCTCAAACTCAGGTCCGTCGAGTCAGTGATGCCATCCAACCATCTCATCCTCTGTCATCCCCTTCTCCTCTTGTCTTCAATCTTTCCCAGCATCAGGGTCTTTTCCAATGAGTCTTGTACTTTCTGCCGACACCCTCATAGCCTCATTCCCAGAGCACACCTGCAGTCCTGCCCTGTCCAGGTCCAAAGTGTTTCCAATCTCAGCTCCAGTTGGCCTGGATGGAAGAACTGCTCACTCAGTCCCCAGCCCATCCCTGTGTCACATCCCAAGAGTTTGTGACATTTTTTTCAAGAGAAAAACTGCTTTGTTACCCCTGTAAAGCATTATACCAGAAATGTCAGTGAGAGTCATTATCATGTATCTCGTGGTGCTGAAAGATATAGTTTGACATCCTTCTCTTGGAGAAGATGAAATCATAACATAAGAGGTGGCTCAATAATACACTGCTTGTCCGTGTCTAGAGCTGAGGGCAGGAAGCAGGCATCCCAATTCCTAATTCACTGCCTGACACCATACGCTGTGAAGTAAGGATTTAACTTCTGAAAAAAAGTAACAGCAGAACTTGGAGGCTGAAAAAAAGACAGAAGTTCATTTCACTCTCATATAACCGCCCCAAAACACACGATCCAGCAGCTCAGCAATTTTCAACATGCTCTTTCTTTCTTTGGATCTGAGATGCTCTTCTAATTGTGCCATTTTCTCAGATAACAGGAAGAGCAAAGGAGAGTGGAAGGCACGCTGGAGCGTCCCCAGCCATTTTTAAGAGCTCATCCCAATAGTTGCAAGGAACTCTTCAGCACATCCCAGGGACAGGAATGTAACTGCAGAGCTACACAAGTGATGGAAACTAGGAAATGTAGACTTCAGAGGCTTGTGCTCAATGAAAACTCAGAAGTGTGTTGGGACTTTAAAAAAAGAAGGGTAAGGGACTTCCCTGGTGGTCCAGTGGCTAAGACTCTGTGCTCCCAATTCAACAGGCCCAGGTTCAATCCCTAGTCAGGGAACTAGATCCTACATGCCACAACTAAGACCCAGCGGAAATGAAATGTAATCAACCACGAATTGCTACATCAACACTTGGTTTAGGTACCGTGCATCCACCAAGCCTTCTCTGAGTTCTCACGCAGAAGTGGGCTTTCCTTCTCTTGTCCCCCAAGGCAGCCTGTGCATAAAAGCTTCTCATTTGTACCACAAACCCATTAGAAAGATTTACTTCTCCATTGGACTGTAAACACACCAAAGGGCAGGAACTGAATCTTTTTCACCTTTGCAAGTCCACAGTCGACAATTGAGCCTGATAAATTGTAGGTACACAAGAAATTATTTGCTAAACTAAGTTATCATCAGAGATAAGGCAGTAAGAGTTGAGTCTCCATACACATCCACGCAGGAACAAAGTTACTGCTAGCAGTTGTCACGGTTGTCATAACAGTAGTAGCACTGATTACACACTCACCAGGTACCAGACCCTAGGTTATGTGTTTTCCCAACTTTAGCTCACTGAATCCTCACAAGAAAGAACCCTGTCTTTGTCAGTGCCATATGACAGATAAGCTAAGTGAAGCACAGAAAAATTAAAGAACCTCCATACTCACTGAGCTGGTGATGGGTGGACAACCCCATAGCCAGTGCTTTTAATTATCTTATGTCTTATTAGGCGAGGTGGGCTAGGAGATACTTTTCTAACATGATAAAGAGTGCTTATCAGACACTGGGGCTTCCCAGGTATCTCAGTTGGTAAAAAAAAAATCCACCTGCAATGCAGGAGAACCCAGTTTGATTCCTGGGAAGGGATAAGCTACTCACTCCAGTATTCTTGGGCTTCCCTGGTGGCTCAGATGATAAAGAATCCACCTGCAATGCAGAAGACCTGGGTCAGGAAGATCCCCTAGAGGAGGACACAGCAACTCACTCCAATATTCTTCCCTGGAGAATCCCATGGACAGAGAAGCCTGGCGGGCTACAGTTGGTGGGGTCGCAAAGAGTAGGACATGAAAGAGCGATTTACACACACACATCAGACACCAAGAGACAGCCAACTCTGCAGGAAGCTAAGTGATTAATGACACAGGGATGGGAGTCAGACTAATCCCTTAGCGACACTCTTCCAACCGCGCAGACAACACCGAGCAGCCCATGCCGCAGCTACGCCATATGCTCACGCCCACGCCAGTGCTGTGAGGACGCTGGTCCTATTTTCCAAAGGGCTTTTGCGTGTGAGATGAAGTTAGCAACTGAAATTTCACGTGTCCAAAACAAACAAATCTTCCAATACCCTAAACCCTGGAGCCTCATGAGAGCCCCACCCCAGAACACACTCAAATACCTATATTGTTTGCAAAATCACAGTAAGAAGCAAACATGCAATGATAGTGACTAGAAATGAGAGATTACCCAAGACGGCAGGGTGGGCATGAGGGGACTGTGAGCCGGCGATGACCCTGGAGACACACAAGCACATCAGCCGGGGACACCAAGCACATACATGCTGAATACTAGGGAGAAGGAGGCGGGAGAGGGAGGGAGGGGAAGATGGATGGAAGAGGAAGAAAGGAGGCAGGTTCGCTTCTCTTTTTTGATGTTCTATGTAAGTAGTGAGAAGAATCTCCTAAAACCATCTTAGGAGTTGATTTTTTTTTTTTTTAATGCAGCTTGAGTCTGGGGGGGTGGGAGACATGATTTGGAGGGAAAAGACAACGAGATTTGATTCCACAGACACTTCAGAAATAATGGCATAATCTTATCCGTTTTCAGCAAATACAATCTGAAGCATTCAAGCCTTTGATAAAGGTATATCACCTTCATTGGTGCAGCAAACTGCAGATTAAGCTTTTTTTTTTTTTAAATGCTGCTCAAATTGCCGGTGGAGCAACCTTTTAAGAGATATGATGGTTCAAACAATTTTGCAAAGAGCAGAAGACAAAGAATACGTTTTTACACTGAACTGGTTTCCTAGGAAACACTGAAAAAAAATGTAATAGGATATCTTTTAGAGGTAGTTCAAGGACCAGGGCTCTTCTTTACTTATTTAATTTTTTTTTTTTTTGAGCCATGTTTAATATCTGCCTCTCCCTCTCTCTGCAGTGGGAGCTAGGAGGATAGAACAAGCTCTCTCGTACCCAGAAGCCCAAGTGTCCTCTCATTAATTGAGTGCCCACTCTACACAAAGGAAAAATATTTGAGCCAAGTTGAGCCTTCATTACTCTCTGCAGCAATGTGAAGTAAGAAATTAAAGGGATAGAACTTGAATCTTTTGCTCTACCATTAAAAAAAGAAAATCTCCAAATCCAAACTAAGAAATTAAGCAGGGGGAAAAGCCAACCCACTCTTTTTCAAATCACATCTAAATTAATCTGTTTCAAGGTCTTCAAATACCATTTATTTTAGGTTCATTTTTACTCTGGCTCTTCATCCGTCTCTGTGATGTGCCAGCATAGGCAAGCTGACAGAGTGAGCCTGAATTAGCAGGCTCACACATTTCCCAAGTTCAAACACAAGATCAACCAGGGTCTTGAGGAGGCAGAGAAGCTCTGGGTGAAGAGTTGGGAGAATCCACAGGTCAGGAGCCTTTCAAGGGGCATAGGGTGGTTTGCAGTGACACTTTTGCTGGCCCTCATTTCCATCAGTCATCACTCATGTCAAGCGGAAGTCAAAATAGGAAAAGTGAAGGAACATCTGGGCTGTGTGGGAAGGAGTTACATTTGATTTTAAAATAAATAAGGCATCAAAGCTTCAAGTTTCACTTATTCAAAAACTGGAGGCGAAAATGTTGGTTTAAAGACGTTTCGGATCTTTTTGTGAGTGGGCAAAGAGGAGAGGGGGATGCAGCCTCATAAGAACTTCCTCATTTAGGGGTACCCTCACCCCAATGCCTCCTTCAAAGAACTGCAGAGAACTCAGAGAAGGCAGTGGGGCAGGAGGACAATGGGTGCTGGTGGATCCCCTTCCAGCATCAGTAGGTCACCTATACCCCACCTTTCTTCATATCCCCTGAGTCGGGGTAAGGGTGACACTCTGGGAGGAAACTTCTTCAAGCTGAAAACAACACAGCTGTTTTCCTTTCAGAATCTTTGAGGAGAACTGATGTGAGAGTCTTGAGGATCATCCAAACACATAGTAACTGCCTTTGTAAACAGGGTAGTGTGACAGCTTTCCCATGGAAAGGGAAGGACCCAGAATCTGAGGACTTTTCACTAAGATAAGAAACTGTAGGATGCTCAACCAACAAAAGCAAGCAGACATGCACAATGCTTATCCTCAAGGTTTCATGGGACTCAACTCATGCTAAAAGACACGGCAGGCCCCAGAGGGGACCCTACAATCCCACTCTATAATTTTTAAATGCAGGTTGAATTGGTTTATAGTAAATATAAAGAACCATATTGCTCAGCCACTTTAGTCATGTCCAACTCTCTGTGATCCCACTGACTGTAGCCCGCCAGGCTCCTCCATCCGTGGGATACTCCAGGCAAGAATACTGGAGTGGGTTGCCATTTCCTTCTCCAGGGGGTCCTCCTGAGCCAAGAACCTCATTTGAAGGTGGGAAATTCGATGTTAATAGAGCTTATGGGGATACATGGGCAGGGGACAAAGTAGCTCTCCCAAATGCCTTCGTACACTGAAGAGGCAGGTGAAAATGAACAGAGGCCACACATGAAAGCCTTGGGTAGTATAGATATTTAGACGTCCTGCTTGTTTGCTTCTTTTTTTTTTTTTTCTGATAATAGCATCCTACTTTCCTTTTGGAGAGCTAATGCCCCCTTTGTTATGGTCTTGATGGGACCACACATTAAGGTTGTTTGTCTTCCTCTAAACAAGAGGAACTGAAGCTCCAGTATTTTGGTCACCTGATGCAAATGGCCAGCTCATTGGAAAAGACCCTGATGCTGGGAAAGACTGTAGGGCAGAAGGAGAAAAGGGTGTCAGAGGATGAGATGGTTGGATGGCATCACTGACGCAATGACCATGAACTTGGGCAAACTCCGGGAAATGGTGAGGGACAGGGAGGCCTGGTGTGCTGTGGTCCATGGGGTCGCAAAGAGTCGGACGGCTGGGCAACTGAACAACAACAACCAAGAGGTAGACAGGTGACCCAAGATAGACCACAGTCTTCTTCCCAGAATCTTAAGAAGGATGTTCCCCATGGTTGGCACTGATGCCTGAACAAAAGGAACATCACCAGCTGCACCCTTAAAACTCCATCACTGTGATGTACCTCCACAGCTGCCAGCTGCTTCAGATGTAGACACTGAAATACCCATGTGCTATAAAGTCTAGGATAAGTGCAGTTTGAAGGGGAGAGCATGTGCTGGTACACGTGGTAAAACAGGAAGTAGAAGCCACTGTATGGGCCCTTCATCTATAGCAAGTGGGCCTACGGGCTGCATCAGTCAGCTGTATCATCCTGGAAGACCTCTTGGAAGGCACGTTGAATACACAGGCTGTGTTTAGTCAGCTTTGGTGAATCGTGGGGCTGGGACACTGAGCCTTCTGGACAAAGTATACAGCTTGGGGACCAAACTAACATGACATGTAGCTGTTGTTTTTGTTTAGCCACTAAGTTGTGCCCCACTCTTTGTGACCCCGTGGATGGTCATCCACCAGGTTCCTCTGTCCATGGGATTTTCCAGGCAAGAATACTGTCTGTGCTGCGCTGTGCTTAGTGCTCAGTCGTGTCTGACTCTTTGTGACCTCATGGACTGTAGCCCGCCAGGCTTCTCTGTCCATGGAGAATTTTCTTAAATTATCTGATTTAATTCTTTCCTAAAAACTTACTTTTTAAAAATGAGGAAATTTGGGCTCAGAAAGGCTGAGTAATTTTCCCCAAACTTAAACATAATGATCATCAAACTGCAAAATCAGACTATGCTCCTTCCATCTATCCTTAGATGGTACCCAAGATATTCTTCAGTGGACAGGTAACTCCTGAATCAGCACGGAGGCTCCAGAGAACGCAGCAAGGCTCTGATCTGGCCAGAGAGGATGGCTGCTGGGCCTCCACTGACACGGCACCCCCCTCTTGCCCCCCCAGCTGTGGACTTCAGCCATGAGTCCCAAGGCTGAGACTCAGAGAGTGCGGTCCGTCTCTTGCCAAGTGTTTGAATCCAGAAGTCATGTGCTTTGGGGGGCTCATGTGCCTTTGTGGAATGGCCACTTTAGATCTGTGTGAAGAGAGTCAGAGATTGGCAGGGCAGTCTCTGCCAATAAACTGAGACAGGGCACCAGAGACTGAGAGGCCCCTGAAACACAGAGAGCACCCTGCTTCTTGACTTTCTCGTTTTGGGGACTGGGCCTTCATGTGGCCCAATGAACCCTTGCATCTGGGATTTGCGATACCCTCCTATCCTGTTAAACTCCTGCTCTACTTAATTGAATCTATGTCATATTGGGCTTCCCAGGTGGCACAGTGGTAAAGAATCTGTCTGCCAATGCAGGAGACGTGAATTTGATCCTGGATTGGGAAGATCCCCTGGAGAAGGAAATAGCAATCCACTCCAGAATTCTCTGGAAATTACTCAGAAATGAGCCTCTAACTCACAATAACACTAATGTCTTACTTTGGGCTGCTATAACTAAATACCATAATCTAGGTGGCTTATAAATAACAGATCAGGTGCCAGAATGATCAGGTTCTGATGAGGAGCCTCTTTCAGGTGCTGACCTCCAGCTCCCTGTTATAGGCTCACCTGGCAGAGAGCAGAGAGAGGGCACAGCTCTCTGGTGACCCTGACAAGGACACGAATCCCAGATGAGAGGGCTCATCTGGACCCCTTCTAACCCTAATTACTTCCCAAAGGCCCTATCTTCTAAAACTACCACATCACGGGGCATAAGGTTTTGACATAGGAACTTTGGGGAGACACAAGTGTTCAGCTCATAACAACCAATCACAAAGGTAGTTCTCCTTCTCCCCTCACCATGACCACCCTTGTAAGGCCTCTGTCTTTTTAAGTTGGGTTGATCTTGTGGGCAAAAAGATTCATTGCTTTTAGTGTCCCTGAATACTGGTAAAATTTATAAGTGTACACTCTGTGTGCATGCTAAATTGCTTCAGTCACGTCTGACTCTTTGAGACCCTATCAACTGTAGCATGCCAGGCTCCTCTGTCCATGGGATTCTCCAGGCAAGAATACTGGAGTGGGTTGCCATGCCACACCCTCCTCCAGGGAATCTTTCCAACCCAAGGGTCAAAATCATGTCTCTTAGGTCTCCTGCATTGGCAGGTGGGTTCTTTACCACTAGTGCCACCTGAGAAGCCCCAGGTATAATCGATAGTAAATAATAAATCCTTTATATCAGGGCTTCACAACTTCAAGGCTATTAACACTGGGTTGGAGAACTCTGTGTTATGTGAGGCTGTCCTGTGCATTGGGATATCAGTAGCTCCCTGCCCTCTGTTATACACTGTAGTACCTGTCCCTTAGTTGCGGCTACAAAAAAAAAAAAGTCTCCACATGTTGCCAAATGTACCTTGGGGTAAAATCACCTCTCTTGAGAACTGCCACTCCATGTCACTGATAGTGGTTCTGCTTCTGTGACTGAACCTGGAGTGAGGTCAGCACGTTTATCATACACTGTCTTCTGGCTCTCTTTCCTTGTTCTCTTCTATTCATTGATTTTTGTATTTGTGTCAGTACTATGCCTGTATTAGTTAAGGTAGTTTTAAAGCAGGTAAAGCGAAACCATCATACTGTTCTGCTGTCAACGTTTCCTCAGCCTTTATTACATATTTATTCACCCACATATGATGTAGCCATCTCTGACCGGGAACAACGTCCCATTGAAGCCATCCGTTAGAGAATGGGTTTTTAAACCAGAGTTCCTGACCCCCTTGAAGTTGTATGTAAAATTATGTGTCTATATGTGTGTCTTTGTGTGTGTCCAGAGATGCTATGAAAGGTGGTCACTCTGAAGTGTAATATTTTTCTAACCACCCTACCTTTTCAGAATCTCCTACAAAGAACATGGCAGGCAAGTCAGGGAGGTCCATCCACAGTAAAGATGAATGCAAGGGGGCTTCTCCCCTGGCGGCTCAGTGGTAAAAAATCCACTTGCCAATGCAGGAGACACGGGTTCAATCCATAATTCAGGCAGATCTCACATGCCGAGGAGCGGCTAGGCCTATGCACCACAACTTTTGAGTCTATGCTTCAGAGCTCCGGAACCCCAACTACTGAGCCCATGTGCCACAACTACTGAAGCCCTTACAGCCCTAAAGCCCAAGCTTCGCAACAAGAGAAGCCACTGCAGTGAGAAGCCTGCACACCACAACTAGAGAGTAGCCCCCACTCACCACAACTAGAAAAAAGCCCAAGTAGCAATGAAGACCCAGCACAGCCAAAAAAAAATATAAAAAATAAACAAAAAACAAAAAAGATGAATGCAAGGGCCTTCCCTGGAGATCCAGTGGTCCCAGGTGATTCAGTGGTTAAGAATCTGCCTTGCAGTGGAGAAGATTTGCAGGTTTGATCCCTGGTCAGGGAACTAAGACCCCACATACCACAGGGCCACTACTGATCCCACGTGCCACAATGAAAGATTCCTCAGGATGAAACAAAGATTCCATGTGCTGCAACTAATACACAACACAGCCAAATACATACATATGTATTGTTTAAAAAAAGATCAATGCATTGCATGCACAGAACCTATTCTCTGAAATTTGTGACAAGTGCTCTGGTGAAAGGACAAGTCAACAGACTTTATTCCAGTGAGTGATGATGTAAGCAGTGACACTGCCTTGCAAGTGTGACCAAGAATCCAGGGTGTGCATTGGAGGAAGGCAGGAGCATACATCCACAGATGGGGTGGGAAACCTCTGGCGTTAGCAGCAAGGCTGTTGTGGAAAAACATACGAGCACCTTATCGTGTCCTCATCTCCCATTTATTATTTATGTCCCACCTGCTTCCAAAAGGATGTGACACGGCTTTCAATGAAAAGCACAGATATGAAAGAATCATGCAACCTCTAAAACCAAACTCAAGAGGTGAGAGCCAAGAAGGCAAAAAGGCAAAAGAAGGAGGCAGTCTGTAGAATAATTATATCAGGAAGCACTGGCTTCACCCCAAACTTCCTGTCCTCCAAGAGAGAAAAAAGAAGGCAAACACAATGGTATATCCTTTAGCTCGTAACAGGAAACAGACCATCAGGAGAGGCGTTAGCCATCTCCTGGGAATTCTGGCCCTTTTAGCCAGCAGAGACCTAAGGAAGGGGAGGAGAAAGGAGGTGAGTCCCTCCCCGAACATCCAGCTCCTGCAGGGATGACATGTGTCCATTTAAAAAGGGCTAAGTTTCTAGTAGCTAAAGAAAAGCCGCCCTTGTCAAACTGTTCATTCTGCTCATCAAATATTTACTGAACAACAGACTGGTTCCAAATTGAGAAAGGAGTACGTCAGGGCTGTATATTGTCACCCTGCTTATTTAACTTATATGCAGAGTACATCATGCAAAATGTCAAGCTGGATGAAGCACAAGCTGGAATCAAGACTGCTAGGAGAAATATCAATAACCTCAGATATGCAGATGACACCACCCTTATGGCAGAAAGTGAAGAAAAGAGCCTCTTGATGAAAGTGAAAAGAGGATAGTGAAAAAGTTGGCTTTAAATTCAACATTCAGAAAACTAAGATCATGGCATCTGGTCTCACCACTTCATGGCAAATAGATGGGGAAACAATGGAAACAGTGACAGACTTTATTTTGGAGGGCTCCAAAATCACTGCAGATGGTGACTGCAGCCTTGAAATTAAAAGATGCTTGCTCCTTGGAAGAAAAACTATGACCAACCTAGACAGCATATTAAAAAGCAGAGACATTACTTTGCCAACAAAGGTCCATCTAGTCAAAGCTATGGTTTTTCCAGTAGTCATGTATGGATGTGAGAGTTGGACTATAAAGAAAGCTGAGCGCCAAAGAATTGATACTTTTGAACTGTGGTGTTGGAGAAGACTCTTGAGAGTCCCTTGGATTGCAAGGAGATCCAACCAGTCCATCCTAAAGGAAATCAGTCCTGAATATTCATTGGAAGGACTGATGCTGAAGCTGAAACTCCAATACTTTGGCCACCTGATACGAAGAACTGACTCATTGGAAAAGACTGTGATGCTGAGAAAGATTGAAGGCAGGAAGAGTAGGGGATGACAGAGCATGAGATAGTTGGATGGCATCACCGACTCGATGGACATGAGTTTCAGTAAGCTCTGGGAGTTGGTGATGGACAGGGAAGCCTGGCATGCTGCAGTCCATGGGGTCGTAAAGAGTCAGACAGGATTGAGTGACTAAACTGAACTGAGCTCTGGCCAGACTCCAGACTAACACTTTTATGTTGAGAATAAGAACCTGGTGCCTTCGTTCAAGGATCTAACAGTCAGGGAAGGTAAATGTGAGCAAATAATTAGAATGAACTTCGACATGTGTCCCAGAAGACAGATGACCATCAACATGGAAACACAGAAGAGAGACATGAACTTTACTTGGGAGGAAGGCCAGCATTCAGGAAACTAGGAGGAGGGAACAGGAGGCTTCCCACCTGAGGGCCTCCTACGGGCAGAGGAGGTACAGAGATGGGCAACCAGTTTTATGGGAAAGGAGTAGGGTGGCACACCTAGGGTGTGGAGTGCGTGGTCATGGTGGAACAAGAGGAGGCTTGAAATTCTGGCTGCAGTTAAACCGTGAAGGGCCTTTTATGTGAGGCTAAACAATCTGGGCCTTGGCATGAGAACCATCAAAGATGTTTAAGCAAGGAGCGACGAATTCAGATCATGGGCTTCCTCTGTTTGCCTAAGATCCTCAAAGCCCACAAGGCTGATAGAGAGTCAAAAACTGGCCAACAAAACCTCACCCGCAGCAACCAAGAGCTGAAACAAGGGCATTGCCTGCAAGCTCAGTGTTCTTTGGTGAAGCAGAACCGCGTGAACTTCCTCATAAAACAGATAACCAGGGACTCTGGCTCAGTGATCCTGCTTAGGCATAACCAAGAAGAGGTGTCAAGTCAGCAGCAGGGGGCTATTTCCAAGAATAAATCTAGGCATTTTGGAAGAAAAAAAGAAAAGCCAAATTGGGAACCATCTAAAAACTGTTCCTTGGAGAAGGATACGCAGGTACTTTCCGCTCCTCTGTGTAGTTAAAAGAACAAAAGCAATAGCCTGTTCCCCCTTCATGCAGCAGCTTCCACTGGGACAAAAAGCCAAGCACAGCGCAGCTGAAGGAGGGATGGGAGCCCAGAATGGGTTGCTGCTGCTGCTGCTACTGCTGCTAAGTCGCGTCAGATGAATCCGACTCTGTGCAACTTCATAGATGGCAGCCCACCAGGCTCCCCCGTCCCTGGGATTCTCCAGGCAAGAACACTGGAGTGGGTTGCCATTTCCTTCTCCAGTGCATGAAGGTGAAAAGTGAAGTCACTCAGTCATGTCCGACTCTTCATGACCCCATGGACTGTAGCCCACCAGGCTCTTCCATCCATGGGATTCTCCAGGCAAGAATACTGGAGTGGGTTGCCATTGCCTTCTCCTCAGAACGGGTTAGGGGCCAACATTGGGGTTCTAGGCAGATCCCAGTGGTTCTGGGGGAATGTGGACAGGAAATATACCTGTTCTAAAAGTGTAGGGGGTTACCTAGGAAGCCAAGAAGAGGCAAGAAGCCACAGAACACAGGTCTCCCTGCGCTTTGCAGGGAGAGAGATGAGGCTGCTAATCTCTTTTCCACCTCTGACGATGACCCCATTCCCTGCTCCTCACTGGCCAGCTTCCCCTTGAGAGCCCATGGTCCTTCACTGGGACAGCCACTCTACAGATGAGCTCACAGCATGTGTTGTGAGCCACAGGAATCTGATGGGACAAGGACTTATTTCCACAGTTTGAACAGACAAGTAATTTATGATCCCAGGGACCCTGAAGTAGGAGCAGGCTGCATTCCAGTCATGACACTCCCATTTTGTGACTATCAAGACTTCACTGCATAGATCCTGAGCATTAATTGTGACCCACTATTTGATACAGCAAGTCCTTCCACAGGGCTCTGTGGTGTTGTAAGTTTGTTTGCTTTTTTAAATTCCAAAATGATGTATTTGTCCTCTGCTCTTTCTGTGAAGCAGCCTGTCATAGTCTCCCAAGGCTTTATGAGAGCTCCCGGGCAGCTTTGCCAAAGACCATTCAGCACCTCAGAGCTCCCAGAATCCCTTGCAGAGATGCTGCTCAGAGCCTTAGACTCAGCCAGTAAATACAAAATTGCTTGCTTCTCCAAGCCTGCCTCCTTTACTCTATGACCCCCATTTGGGCCGAGATGCCTGGATACTGTTTCGAAAAATGGCTGCTGTGAAAGGATGCATGCTAAGTTGCTTCAGTTGTGTCTGACTCTTTACGACCCCATGGACTGTAGCCTGCCAGACTCTTCTGTCCATGGGATTCTACAGGCAAGAATACTGAAGTGGGTTGCCATTTCCTCCTCCAGGGGATCTTTCCAATCCAGGGATTGAACCCGTGTCTCCTGCAGCTCCTGAATTGCAGGTGGATTCTCTACCACTGAAGCCCTGTAAAAGGATAGAGCTTCATTATAGGAAAAACTTAGAGTTCTCCCCAGACAAACTGGTGAACTCAACATAGTTTCTGGTTAGGACCCATCCTCCTTTTAGCAACCTTATCTCATTTAGCACTGACCTGCCACACTCTCCAGGGCTCAGGGTCTTCTTTTCCTCTTGAATCCTTTACCCAGATTTGACTCTTATCAGTTTCCACGTTCCAGATCTTTCCTGAAGCCCAGCCTTCCATCAAAACACCCTGTGTCCCATCTCCTTACACCCTGAACTCTAACTAATCTAATGGTGGAGCGACACTGCTATAAAAGTTCCTTCAGATGGTAGACTGCAGGAGAAGGTGTTTCCACCCTAGAGTACACGTTTGGTGCCTGTGCCGCTCTGCACCCCTCCCCCATTCTCTCAGGTTCCCTTTGCAGAACCCTATCTCCTCATTGTGTGCCATCTTAATTAACAGGACGTTTACTCAGGATGACCTGATCTGTCAGGAACGAGAGGTGGACACGTGACCGTAACCAGGCCAATCTGGCTTTCCTTAACAGAAGTGACCTAAGGATAACTCAACAGCTGGAACCAACTGACCCAAAAGAAGGGCTCTGTAAGCTGGCTATCTAGAGCTCCACGCCTGCCCTGTTTCCTTTCTTGCCCTTTCTCAGGCCTGAATAATTTACCCAGGAAAAGTCCGACCACACCTCAGCTTTTTTCTCTCTTAGATTCGTTTGCAAGGCACAAAGCCCTAATCCCATTTCTTACCTGAAGGAATGGTCAACTGTGGACATTTTAAGAAAAGGAAGCAAAAAAAAAGAAAAAGAAAAGGAAGCCTTGGAAGAGACTATTTCAGACAAAGTGGCCTCAGGGGAGGCTGGGTGCGCTCCTTGAGAAAAGAGAAAGTGCCAGTGGATGTTTCCAGTGTAGCCCAGCCTCTCCACCAGCAGGTTCTGTTGAGCTGGGGGTGACATTTGACATGTGCCAAGACGTTGGCATGAGGATCCCACTTGTTTTCTGGTCGGGGGGATGACTCGACCCCCAAAGCCTGACTGGGCCCTTGCTGGAGCCCTCCTGAGGATGACACCCCAGGACATGGTAGGCAACTGTGTTTTGGGGGCACCCCTGCCAGCAGTGCAGGCCCAGCTTAAACTGGAGGACATCCCCACAGGGAGCCCAGGAGGAATCCAGCTCCCTCACCCTCCCTGAGGAGGCTCTGGCTCCCGGCTCCCATCCTCCTAGACCGAAGGGGGAGAAATTAAATCAGCTGCGCTCAGAGGCAGACTCCCAGGAAGCAAAGAATGCCCCAACTTCAGGATCAGGTCCTTACACCAGCCCCTTCCAGTCTCATATAAGTAAAACTCCACTTCTACACACAATCCCACAATGTTCTTTTCCACTTTTTTTTTTCCCATAAAGTAGGCCCTTCACATCATGTAAGCACAGACCCCCAAGAAACCTGGCTCTATCCCCAGTGGGATACAAACGAGGAAAGAGCAATGAAAAGAGGAAACTCATCAGTGGGAGTTCTCCGCACAGAAGAAATTGAAGAGAATGGTAAGCAGGGTGTAGCAGGACCCGCCCTTCTTTCTATATCACAGGGAGATGTCCCTCAGTATTTCATGGGACTGTGGGCAAGCAGAGAAATACGTCTGATGGTCCCTGGGGCCAAAGGAATTAGAGGCCAATGCAGAAGAGCCGGGCACTACCAGGTAACCAGGAAACAGGTGCTTCCTCTATGGAAGGGGCACCACACCCGTCTTCCTCGGCAGGGGCTCACTCTGAACTCAGCAGGACACTTTACTGAAAGAAAGGTAGCCTACGGCAGATACGGTGAATGGGCAGGAAGAAGCGGCTTTATTTAACTAGAATGGTTCCTTGTCCCAGACACACTCGGGGCTGGGAGAACAGACCTCAGAGTTTAGGTCTTCAGAGGATGTCCCCCCCGGACAGTCCCACAGAAACGGTGCTTTGTTCTTACCCAGAACAGCTGCCAGTTTATGCTATGCTCCTGTGAGAATCAGAAAAATAAGAAAGTTCCCTCCTCTGTCTCGATGGTGCGCCAGGAAGACATGGTTCATGCCTGATTCCTGGCTTGGTAAGTGAAGCACACCTGGAATTCGTAGTCCTTACCCACCCACCGACTCGCTGATGCTTGGTATGTAAACTGCCCAACCTGCTCTGGGGGGGCCCGAGGTCTCCTAACTCTGAGCCTTCATCCCACTGCAGTCCCTCTCTGTGTCCTGCTGCCTTCCATCCCCTCCCCCTATCTGTTTGGAATCCACCTTTCTCATGGGCTTCCCTGGTAGCTCAGCTGGTAAAGAATCTGCCTGCAATGCAGGACACCTGGATTTAATTCCTGGGTTCGGAAGATCCCCTGGAGAAGGAAAGGGCTACTCACTCCAGTATTCTTGCCTGGAGAATCCCTAGTGGGCTACAGTCCTTGGGGTCACAAAGAGTTGGACACGACTGAGTGACTAACACTTTCACTTTCCCCATGGGAGAAAAGTCTGCAGGCCTCCGGGAGTTATGTGAGGTGGTGCCCCTTTGCTTTCTTCAGAGGCTGCAGAGTGGACAGAAAAGGACTCTATCTCCAGTACAACAGGAACCTCCTTTAGTTTCTCCACCATGATGGCTCAGGTCACCTTATGACTACCTAGGAGCAGACAACTTCACCCAGTAAGAATCTACTTTCTCCTGAAGTCAATAAAATCTAGTTTTATGTAAAGTATGCTTATTTTTTTCAATTAATAATAGTTTGGGTCTCGTCTCAGAGACTTTTACATGTCTGAACTTGTTGTAACTTGAAAATGACTCTTGACCCCTTTATAACATAGAATTTAGGGCAAGATTGTGTGACTCATACAGTCCAGGACTAACTTCAATGCCTGCAAAAGTGTTGGAATGAGCAAGCAGCGAACCTACAGTCTAAATGATGAAAGACTCAGCCACTGGACTCCAATTGTTATCACTTCAAACACAATGTTCCTGCTTCAGGCTCTTTGGGAGAAGCCTGTGTTTGAAAAGATCACCATTTATTTACCTCTTTCCTCGCTCAACATCCATCTGTGGTCCTGCAACAGTAAGACAGAGGTTGCTGTCTCCAGCTCTCTAACCCTTGGCAGAAAAAGGACTCTACCTCCAGTACAACAGGAACCTCCTTTAGTTTCTCCACCATGATGGCTCAGGTCACCTTATGACTACCTAGGAGCAGACGACTTCACCCGGTAAGAATCTACTTTCTCCTGAAGTCAATAAAATCTAGTTTTATGTAAAGTATGCTTATTTTTTTCAATTAATAATAGTTTGGGTCTCGTCTCAGACTCGTGGGACTATTCCCACGAGTCCCACTCCTTGGCAGAGTCTGGGGTCTGTTGGACACATGTGTGAATCCAGGCTCAGTTGCTCAACAGCGTTCCCATCTAGATGTCAGTTTTCTGTTTATAATATAGGCTTCTTACGCCTGAAACACACAGGACAATACCTGGCACAAAATAGATCTCTAAAAATATTATTTCTTTTGCCACCCTTCCCTTTATCCTCCCTCCTTATGGTGGATGGCTTCTCATCCTTCCAGTCCTCAGCACTCATGGCACAATACACTCCACTGCACAGGTAGATAATCTTTGTTGATGGATTCATTTTTTTGGAAAATATTTATTCAGCACCAACTAACTTACCACCAGATCCCTGCACTTCTGTGACTTGCTTTGTTCTTCCTAAGAGCATCCTAGAGACTCACAGCTACACCTGTGAATGCTGTCTGATAACGTTATCCTGTTCCTCCTATACTATCTTCTGCATTAACACATGAGGCAAATGTTCTAATTGCTTTCTTACATTTGCCTCATGTGTTAATGCAGAAGATAGTATAGGAGGAGTAGGGTAACGTTATCAGACAGCATTCACAGGTGTAGCTGGCTTCTCAGTTCTTCACCCCTTACTGTGTGCCATTTCTCATGTTCCTTCTATGAAAGGCAGAATATATTTTTCTGCCTTACTGATACTGGGCTTGCCCTAGTGAGTTTTATCTTGGCCATGTGACTTGTAGCTGGTGGTAAGTTAGTTGGTGCTGAATAAATATTTTCCAAAAAAATGAATCCATCAACAAAGATTATCTACCTGTGCAGTGCAGCTGTATTGTGCCACGAGTGCTGAGGACTGGAAGGATGTTTAGAATTCATCAAACCGCCAGCGGGCTTCCCTGGTGGCTCAGATGGTGAAGAATTCGCCTGGAATGTAGGAGACCCCGGTTTGATCCGTGGGTGGGGAAGATCCCCTGGAGAAGGGAACACTCCACTCCAGTATTCCCGCCTGGAGAATTCCAAGGATAGAGGAGCCTGGCAGGCTGTAGTTCATGGGGTTGCAAAGAGTCGGACATGACTGAGCAAATATGCTACCATTCAGAGAGAAACACTACCTCTGAGGTTTTTTCCAATCTGCTTTCTCACTCTTGCCCTTTTAGACGTTGAATGACATTCTGATGGTTCCTCTATATTTACTGATGACTTGGGCTCATGTGTTACAACCTTCCCTGATCCACGAGTCCCACCGTTATCCTGGAGAACTTGGGTACCACTGTGAGAGACCACACAGTGCCTGAGCTTTGCAGCTCCCAACTGTGTCAACACCAGCAGCCTTACTCTTCCCCACATCCATCCATCTCCATTACTCAGGCTTTAAACCTCGGGCATCACCCTCACCACATTTTCAAACTGCTGATCAGAGCCAGTGGTGAGTTATGAAGGCAATTTAGTGAGCTGTAGCATTTTTACAAAATAGAAGAGTAAATATCCAAGATCATTGCATGTAATAAGGGCATATCTCAAGAAACTTTTGCTTGAATTATACATATCTGATAGGCGTACAGGACTGTGGTATCAGATTTTTTTTTTCTGAGAGTTATGGTCGAAAAAGTTTGAGAAATACTTCCCTTGGCTTTTTCATTCACAGAACATTCAATTTTAAAAATATCACTCTCTCATAGCCACCAGTTATTATGTCTCCTCGCTCTCTACTCTTCATACACTCACTGTTGCAACTCTTTCGTTTCCATGTGACCCATGAGCATGGCAGGTGAGAAACTTAAGAACAGGAATAATGCCCCATTGAAAATCTCCTAGTCCATCCTGTCCCCTCTGAAACACACACACACACACACACACACAATACTGTACTGCACACACATATGAACTGTCTAGTGCACACAGGGTGTGTGTGCATACTCACACTTGAATGGAAATTGACACAGAAGGTGAGTTTCACACATGAGCTTATGGAACAGAACTGATACCACATGGGGTAATGGAAGGTGATCAGAAGCACAAACGTGAGAATTTACAGAAATCTTAGGCAAGGAGGTATGGACTTGGAATTTGAATTAACTTCATGAAATTCATTCAAGATGCAGGGAGATTTCATCTGTTACCTGAGTCATAACCCAGAAAGAAAAGCCCAATGTTAAAATCTCAAGCCATAATCTAAACTTTGACTCAATGTAGATTGTAAATTCAAATTTTCCCTTGGGCCACTGGATATAGCAGGACTTCCCAACCTTGGGTACTATAGACATTTTGGGTTGGATAATTTTTTATTGGGGAAAAGGGGGCAGCATCTCTGGCCTCCACCTACTAGATACCAGTAGCATACTCCTTCCCCACTTGTGACCACTGAAACTGTCTCAGACACTGCCAACTGATCCCTGGGGGTAAATTCACCCCAACTGAAAACCACTGGCAAATGACAATGGTACTAAAAACAATGTCATGAAGTGTCTCATGGGTGATAAGCTCCTCTCCAGGCATGATCTCTTCTGGCCCACATAGCAGCACAGGAACGTTCCATTGCCCAACGGCCTGGGGCACCTCAGTGCTCTTAGAATCTCAGCCTCAGTCTTTCCACTCTGAAGGAGAGAATCTGTGACTTCATGTAGTTGAGTCAATCACAAAATGAGCCACTCCTTACCCTATTCTCAGTCTTCCGGCAATGCTAAGATGAAAATCAAAATACCAGGAAACAACACTGTTTATAGGAATCTAAATCAGTGCAGCCACTATGAAGAGCAGTATGGAGGTTCCTTAAAAAAACTAAAAATAGAGCTACCATATGATCTAATAACCCCACTGCTAGGCATATATCCAAGCAAAACTCTCATTTGAAAAGACTCATGCACCCCAATGGAGAAGGCAATGGCACCTCACTCCGGTACTCTTGCCTGGAAGATGCCACGGAGGAGCCTGGTAGGCTGCAGTCCATGGGGTCGCTAAGAGTCGGACACGATTGAGTGACTTCACTTTCACTTTTCACTTTCATGCATTGGAGAAGGAAATGGCAACCCACTCCAGTGTTCTTTCCTGGAGAATCCCAGGGATGGGGGAGCCTGGTGGGCTGCCATCTCTGGGGTCGCACAGAGTTGGAGACAACTGAAGCGTCTTAGCAGCAGCAGCAGCAGCATGCACCCCAATGTTCATAGCAGCACTATTTACAACAGTCAGGACATGGAAGCAACCTAAGTGTCCATAGAAAGATGAATGAATAAAGATGTGGTGGAATATTATTGGAATATTGGAATATAATGGAATATCACTCAGTGACAAAAAAGAATGAAATTATGCCATTTGCAGCAATATGGATGGACCTAAAGATTATCATAGTAAGTGAAGTAAGTCAGACAGATAGATATCATATGAGATGGCTCATATGTGTAATCTAAAAAAATAATACAAATGAACTTAATTTACAAAACAGAAATAGATTCACAGATTTAGAAAACAAATTTATGGTTACCAAAGGGGGTGGGGGAACAGAGAGAAATAAGAGTTGGGATTAACATATATACACTATTATCTACAAAACAGATAACCAACAAAGTCCCACTATATAGCACAGAGGAAAATATTCAATATTTTGTAATAACCAAAAATGAAAAAGAATCTGTAAAAAAATATATATACACATATATGTTGTATGTATATATATATGGGCTTCCCTGGTAGCACAGTGGTAAAAAACCCACCTGCAATACAGGAGATGCAGGTTTGATCCCTGATCCAGGAAGATCCCCTGGAGAAGGAAATGGCAACCCACTCCAGTATTCTTCTCTGGGAAATGCCAAGGACAGAGAAGCCTAGAGGGCTACACTTCATGGGGTTGCAAAGAATCGGACATGATTTAAGAGACTAAACAACAATATATGTACATATAAGTATGTATAACTGAATCACTTTGCTATATATCCACAACTAACGCAACATTTTAAATTAATTATACTTCAAATCAAAAAATGGTTAAAAAAAACAGGAAATATGACATTGAAAGTGCTTTGAGGAGCCAAGTTTGCACATTTCCCTTCTTCAGTGAATTGACGCAGACCATTAGCATCATTCACAGAAGGATGAGGCCCAGAGAAAAGGAGTAACTTCCTCTACCTTGAACATGTATTGGGGTGCCCCTGCTCTGGGCTTCCCCTGACCCAGAGACAGGACTCTGGGTCTGTCTGCCAAATACAGTCCTCATCTGTCTGCATCCCAATTCCAAATACCTGGGAGCAAGTCACGGTGGGGCTTTCAGGATGGTGGCACTGAGAAACTCCAGAGGGCACTATTCACACAGACCATGGAATTCCTATGGCACCTGGTTTCATAGCATGAATAGGGCTTCAGAGGGCACCCCAAGGATGAAGAGCAAATCTTAGAGAAGGTGGTAACAAACTGGACAGGCACCCCAGAAGGTGTCTACTGAAGTGACCTCCAGCAAGTCACTACACGTCTTAGGGTTTCAATTCCCTCATCTCAACTTGGCAATTTTAAAACATGGCCCCCCAGTTCCTTGCCACTCTTCCCACTGAGAGGTACAGGTCTCTGTGCCTTCCCCTGCAATATGGGCTTTGTGACAGATTCACCAGCAGAACCTAGCACAAATTCTGCTATGCCAGTGTCCGAACCCAGGCCTTTTAAAAAACAACAGAATTTCACTCTATGTCTCTTGGGATACTCATTCTCAGGACCCAGCCACCATGCTGTGAGGAAATGCAACTACCCCCTGGAGAAGCCCAGTGGGATGGCCAGTACCACTTGGCCAGCCAGGTGAGTGAGCCATCTCAGAAATTCATCCTACAGCTTCCCATCAAATTGTCTTAGCTTATCCCTCGTGGAGCAGAGGTGAGCCTGCCCCACGGAGCACTTCTCAGATTGCAGACTCATGTGGTGAGGACCTGGTTATTGGTGTTTGGGGCCAGTGTTTGGGCTGGGCTGAGATGCAGCAGTGACCCAGAGCCCTTGCATATTCTCAGCCTTCCTCGTGGAAGCGTTACGGCACTTGAATGAGAGAGAAAGCATGAAAACTGAAAATTCTCGATAAACTCAAGAGTGTCAGCACAGCTTTTATTTTGTATTATTCCAAGGTAAACAGGCAGCAAAGCCGTGGTTCTCTCAGCCAAGTCAGCTTTGGCCTGAGTTCAGGGAAGAGGAGGTGGTTGCAAAGGGAAGCAAGTAGAGAAGGTAGGATGGAGAAGGAGCAGGTGTGGAGAAGGAAAAACACAGGCCAGGATGGGAAGGGATGCCGCTGTTTATCATCTCAGGGCTCAAGGTGACCTGGTGAGGCTATCTGAGACCCTTCCTCCAGACAGATACATGAAGAATATCGATCTTATTTTAAAGGTGCTATGAGGAAACAAATGTCAGTGTCTAACAGTAAGTTTGAGTTATTCTGTACTCTCTGTCAGGAAATTCTAAACCAAATCCCTCTGGTTTCCTTTTGGGCCCATACCTTTGGATTATGGTGTCAGTTACATTATGGAGCAAAAGTAGAAAGTCTGAAGGGGAAATAATTCAGGGAATTCAGGGAGAGCAGCCAAAGAATCAGCCTGGTTCAGTGGGCACCTGTGCCTGCAAGGATGTCCTTGGCCACAGTGAGTCTGGCCCAGAGAGTGTTTCCAAAAGTCTCAATCTCTGCAAAGGGCAGTTGTATGCCTATCTTTTTAAAAAATATTTTCCTTATCTTTTTAAAGTCTATTTCATACACTGAGCAGAAATCTGATAATCCAAGTCCCAATTTGATGACAGAAATCAATAACTTACTTTGTACATCAAGGTGTAAATACCACCAAAGAAATCTTTCTGAATCAAATTCAATGCCTGGTTGTTGCCTTTTGGCTTTTCTCCTTTGCGATTCAGCTAGGTCTGGGTTTGGTGGAAATGGCCTTTGACCTTCCTACAACCCTGGATCTGCTGAAAAGCTACAGAGGAGTGAGTTGCAGCCGAATATGTTCTGGAAATCAAACACGTCAGCAGTGGTGCTCCTGTAGCCATGTTAGGACTGTGTAAAGTCAAGATGAAGCAAATGGACTTATTCACAAAATAGAAACAGATTCACAGATTTCAAAAACAGACTTATGGTTACCAAAGACGAAAGGTAGGGGGTAAATTAGGAGTTTGGGATTAACATATACGTACTACTATACATGTTATAGTATATATACATATACTACTACATAGTATATATACATAGTAGTATATATACATACTACTACTATATAGAGATAACTGAGACTTCCCTGGTGGCCCAGTGGTTAAGACTCTGCACTTCCAATGCAGGAGGTCAGGGAATTAAGATGCTGCATGCCACATGGCATGGTCAAAAAATAAAGACAAAAACAGATAATCAGCAAGGACCTACTGTATAACACAGGGAACTCTACTCAGTACACTCTAATAACCTACATAGGAAAAGAATCTGAAAAAGAATGGGTATACGTGTAACTGAATCACTTTGCTATATACCTGAAACTAACACAACATTGTAAATCAACTATACTCCAATATAAAATACAAAATAAAAATTAAATTTTAAAAAGACAGAAGCCAACTTGGTAAACAGAGCTGAAAATGAAAGGAAAATGGAGTTCTGAGGACACTGTCTGAAGTTCACACTCAGCCATATCCAAAACCAGTCCTACCCCTGTGCAGTGTAGCTTGAGAAGTGAAATTGCTCAATCGTGGGTGACTCCTTGCGATCCCATAGACTGTAGCCTACCAGGCTTCTCTGTCCGTGGAATTTTCCAGGCATGATTACTGGAGGAGGTTGCAATTTCCTTCGCCACGGGATCTTCCTGACCCGGGATTCGAACCCAGGTCTCCCGCATTGCAGGCAGACTATTTACCCTCTGAGCCACCAGGGAAGTGAACCACCAGGGAAGAGCCACCAAGGAAGTGCAGTGTAGCCTACAAGAATCAATACCTTCTGGCTTTGCTGAAAACTATTTGAGCTGGTTCTTGTGTCACTTGCAATTAAGAGCCCTAACCAGGGTTTCCCTGGTGGCTCAGTGATAAAGAATCTGCTTGCCAATGCAGGAGACACGGGTTCGATTCCTGGTCTGGGAAGATCCCACATACCACAGAAAAGCTAAGTCCATGCACCACAGCTAGTGAACCAGTGCTCTAGAGTCCAGGAGCTGCATCTACTGAGCCCACACACCCTAGAGCCTGTGCTCCTCAACAAGAGAAGCCACCACAAGGAGAAGCCCATGCACCATAACTAGAGAGTAGCCCCTGCTCTCTGCAACTAGAAAAAAGCCCACACAGCAATGAAGATCCGGTACAGCCAAAAAGAAATAATAAATAAATTAAAATCAACAAAATTTAAAGAAAGAGCCCTAACCAATCATCACACACAAAGAAAATTTCCTGAGGTGACTGAGGCAGGAAAAGCACATGGTGAATAGGTCTCTCTGCCCAAATGTTACAAAGACCTCCATTCCAGCGGGAGCTCTTTTATTTTGCCTTCTGGCCACCTTGTCTGGGCCAGAAAAGAGCACTGGTAGGAGACCCTTGGGCTTCCACTTTGTTTTCCTTCTCATTGCTGGGCCTCATGCTCCTCATGTCACATCGATTCACCTGCTCTCATTCTCGCTCTCTCTCAATCTCTAGCCTCGCCACCCCCTTCTCTCCTCTGTCTCTCTTTCTTTCTCCAGTTAGTTTGGACCACAGCAACGCATGCTCATGAAAGAGTTTGAGGGTTTCAAGTAATAAGATACAGGGATTAAAGTTTTGGAAAACGTACAGCTGCATTCAAGCCAGCTCATAAAACCCAGCAACGCAGCAAAGGGCACAAGCTGCCCTCAAGTGGGTCCACTTTTACTCTAAGCACCAAACCCATGAAGGAGGAGGAGAGCAGTCACCCCACCCCACTCCAAAAGTGCTGTGACTACAACAACCTCGCTCTCCACATTTTTGAGAAATGTTTCATTTAAAAATATTCTATCCCAAAATATACAAGCAGCTCATGCAGCTCAATATAAAAAAATAAAAAATGGGTGGAAGACCTAAATAGACATTTCTCAAATGAAGACACACAGATGGCCAAGAGTCACATGAAAAGATGCTCAACATCATTATTAGAGAAATGCAAATCAAAACTACAGGGAGGTATCACTCTGTACCAATCAGAATGGCCACCACCAAAAAGTCTATCATTAATAAATGCTGGAGAGGGTGCAGAGAAAAGAGAATGCTTTTGCACTATTGGTGGAAATGTAAACTAACACAGTCACTATGGATAACAGGATGGAGGTTCCTTAAAAAACTAGGAATAAAACCACCCTATGACCCAGCAATCCCACTCCTGGGCATATACCCTGAGAAAACCATAATTCAAAAAAGCACACGTACCCCAATGTTCATTGCAGCACTTTTTACAATAGCTAGGACATGCAAGCAACCTAGATGTCCATCGACAGATGAATGAATAAAGAAGATGTGGTACATATATACAATGGGATATTACTCAGCCACAAAAAGGAATGAAATTGGGTCATTTGTAGTGATGTGGATGGACCAAGGGTCTGTCATAAAGAAGGAAGTACATCAGAAAGAAAAGACTATTGTATATTAATGTATATGTATGGAACCTAGAAGAATGGTACAGATGAACCGATTTCCAGGGCAGGAATAGAGATGCAGATGTAGAGAACAGACATGTGGACTCAGGAGGGGAAGGGAAGGGTGAGGCGAATTGGGAGATTAGGACTGACAACACAGTGGTGGTGATGGTTTAGTTGCTAAGTTGTGTCCAGTTTTTAGTGATCCCCATGGACTGTAGACCATCAGCCTCCTCTGTCCATGGAATTCTCCAGGCAAGAATACTGGAGTGGGTAGCCATTTCCTTCTCCAGGGTACCTTCCCAGCCCAGGGAAGGGTTCATCTCCTGCACTCCAGGCAGTCTCCTGCATCTCAAGCGATCCTTTACCTCTGAGCCACCAGGGAAGCCCATACATGTACACATATACACTACCATGTGTAAAATAGATAGCTGGTGGGAACCTGCTAAAGCACAGGGATCTCAGCTCAGTGCTCTGTGATGATCTATAGGGGTGGGATGGGAGTGGGGTGGAGGGAGGTCTAAGAGGGAGGGGATATATGTGTACATATAGCTGATTCACTTTGTTGTAGCACAGAAACTAACACAACATTGTAAAGCAATTACACTCTGATAAAAATATATATATTCTATCTTGTGACCAAACCATGTATCCTGATTTGGGGTTCTGGAAGCATGGCTATTGCTCACATTGCAACAACCAAGCAGTCTGGGTTCTCAGGAAACACACCTCTCATGACAGATAGGCACTGCCCCAATGTCACTCAGGGCCTGTGTGGTCACTGTCCTTTCAGACACCAGGGCGGGGGGTAGGCGCTGGCAGATTCCAGCTCTTAGGACCCCAAGTACAGACAGCCCCATGCAGAGGAGGAAAGCATTCTTGGTCCCCTTGAGCCTTGATTGCCATAGTCCGGCCCTCGGATGATTTATAAAGGCCACACAAATACTTTTTATTCCAATTATCCTAATTTAAGGACATTTTAGAAAACTATATAACTAGAAAGTAATTTCATGGATATGATTGCCTGAGAGGTGGCCAAAATACAAATGAGTCAAGTTAAAATATAAAATAAATAATAGCTCAGTGATCTACTGTAATGACAAAAATCATAAAGGTGGCAGAGAAAGGAAAGACATTTAGCAAACTCTGCCCTTAGTTGTGGCTCTAATGTCTTCAGAGGAGTCTGTTTCTCTGGACCACATTTCTTCAGAGCATTTTGTCTTGATTTTCTTGGCTTCAACCCTCACCCACCTCCATTTCAGAGCATAGAAATGTCACATTTGGCTACATAAAAACAGTGACCAGGCTACCGGGCTTACAGGAGTCTCTCTGCTCTGCTGAAAGAACAATGAATTGTATGATTAAGTGTGCCCCAGTGGTGGTTGTTCTTGTTCAGTCGCTCAGTCATGTCTGCCTCTCTGATCCCATGGACTGCAGCACACCAGGCTTCCCTGTCCTTCACTATTTCCCGGAGTTGGCTCAAACTCATGTCCATCAAGTCAGTGATGCCATCCAACCATCTCATCCTCTGTTGCCCCCTTCTCCTCTTGCCCTCAATCTGTCCCACCATCAGGGTTTTTTCCAATGAGTTGGCTCTTTGCATCAGGTGACCAAAGTATTGGAGCTTCAGCTTCAGCATCAGTCCTTCCAATGAATATTCAGGGCTGATTTCCTTTAAAACGGACTGATTGGATCTCCCTGCAGTCCAAGGGACTCTCAAGAATCTTCTCCAACACCACAGTTCAAAAGCATCGATTCTTTGGCACTCAGTTGTCTTTACGGTCCAACTCTCATATCCATACACGACTCCTGGAAAAACCACAGCTTTGACTAGATGGACCTTTGTCAACAAAGTAATGTCTCTGCTTTTTAATATGCTGTCTAGATTTGTCATAGCTTTTCTTCCAAGGAGCAAACGTCTTTTAATTTCATGACTGCAGTCACCATCTGCAGTGATTTTGGAGCCCAGGAAAATAAAACCTGCCACTGTTTCCATTTTTTCCCCATCTATTTGCCATGAAGTGATGGAAGCAGATGCCATGATTTTACTTTTTTGAATTTTTTTTTAAGCCAGCTTCTTCACTCTCCTCTTTCACCTTCATCAAGAGGTTCTTTAGTTCCTCTCTGCTTTCTGCCATTAGAGTGGTGTCATCTGCATATCTGAGGTTATTGATATTTCTCCCGGCAATCTTAATCCTAGCTTGAGATTCATCCAGCCAGGCATTTCACAGGATGTACCCTGCATAGAAATTCAACAAGCAAGATGACACTACACAGCCTTTGACGTACTCCTTTCCCAATTTTGAGCCCTAGTGATTAGGTGATCCTAGTACACTCTTCACATGCAGACTTCACACCGGGGCACATAATAAAAGGCTCATCTGCTCACAACTTTATTCTGACTGTGGTTCAACACTTTTTAAACTTGTACTAAATGGAAGAACAGTGCTGGGTGCAGTGGTGGAAGACGAGAAGTGGGGGTCACACAGGGGAGACTACACTCTCCATGCCCTGTGTTCACAGGAGGAATGACGGCCAAGCCACACAACCTATTGCATACACAATTTTCTAGCCTGGTGTGGTCAGCTTCCAGTTGTCCACGCTATGGACCCTGTATCTGCGTCTCTAATCTACACATATTGCTAAGCTAGGCGAAAGAGACTCAGTCCATAGCAATAAATTTTGGGGAAAAAAATAGACTTGGAGTCTTGGAACTAGTTCTTCATCCTGCAGGATGCACCAGAAGTCAAGCCAGGAGACTGAATTTCAATGTCAGAAAATCTGGAATCAAGTCTTGATTTTATTGGCTACATGATGTTAGCTGATTCATTTCTTAGGTCGTTAGCCCCAGTTTCCTCATTTTATAAAGGTAGAGAGCTTCCCTTGTGGCTCAGTGGTAAAGAATCTGCCTGTCAGTGCAGGAGACACAGGTTCAATCCCTGGTCCGGGAAGATCCTATATGCCACAGAGCAACTAAGCTCGTGCACCACAACTATTAAGCCTCTGCTCTAGAGCCTGGGAACTGCAACTACTGAGCCCATGTGCCATAATCACTACAATGAGAAGCCTGTGCACTGCAACTAGAGTAGCCCCTACTGGCTACAACTAGAGAAAAGCCAGTGCAGCAACAAAGACCCGGCACAGCCAAAAATAAACAGTTTTTTAAAAAAAACGTAGATTACCACCCCAATCTCTCCAAATCCTGGTGACAACTCAGATGGATTAATTCACATAGAGCAGTTGGCTCATGGTTGACAAATACTGACTATTCATTCCCTGGTTCCTCACCCTCCTTCCTTCCTGTGAAAAGCCCATGGGAGGACAGAGAGCGGACTGCCAGGAGGGGGCTGGCGGGACACTGAGATGTGGATTTTGCAGGCAGAAAGCTGCAGCTCTATTCTCTCACCCCTGCCCCTCCAGGCCCAAAGACAGGGCCACTTTGCTGTGTTCGCAGGGAAACCAGCTCCTTTCACACCATCTGGCTTTGGAAGGCAGAACCTAACAGGGGAGACGGGTCAGGCAAGGGCAGAGAATCCTGGGCTAAGACACGCAGCCAAGGCTGTGCTTCCTAGTGGGCTCTGCCCAGGCCCTCTCCTTTGCCAGGGGCTATATTCTGGATTTTCCCTCTCGTGGATGCTCTCTCCAACACACCAGCCTGTTTGGCAATCAAACTCCCACTGATGGGCTAGACTGTTGGTGGGTCATGCGGCTTGGATGTCATCCCAGACTCTGTGCAGTCTGGATGGATGGTCTGCCACAGCCACGATGCGGGGCATCTGATTCAACTGTAGAGAGGAGACATTTATATGCTTTGTCTCCTTTATTATTATTTTAAAAAATGAATATAATGTCACTACCAAAAAATGGAGCAGAAAACTGAAAAGTTTTCCGAGATAACCACTGTTAAGTGAATTTTATCTGCAAGCATTTCAATTCTCCCTTGTTAAAAACTAAATTACTGTCACTATAATTTCCCATAAACCATTTTCTTTCAATATAACAATGCATCTGACAAGTGGCTGTGATAGGAACATCCTGAGACAATCCAAGGCTATAGGTTCTGGAGGAACCCAAGCTCTGGAGGTGAAAGTGAAGCCTCTCTGAAGGGTGGTGCTGGCCACATCCACACATGTCCCAGGTTTAAGTGTGACCTTCAGAGCCCAGTGCTAGTGAGGTGCACCACACGCTGTCAGAAGCCAAACAGCTGCCCCTTTCTTGAACTCAAAAACTTAGCAGAGAGGAGGAGTAGAGATTGCAGCCTGCAGATTTCTGCAATCACAGGATAACAGGCAAAAACAGGTACAGAAAATGGACTTAAAGAAGCATCTCTCTACTTTGTTCCATTAATACACCCTGGGCATTTTTCTCCAATGGCACGGCTTCTCAAGGGGTGTCCATTCTGCGTGCCTCTGCATTTTGCAAAGGGGTGGAGTGGGGTTCATAATGACTCCATATTGCTATGAACTAAAGTACTATTTAATTAGTACATGGAGCATTTAAACGACTTCTTTATGATGCATAATTGATAAAGTTTTGGGTACACAGCTCTGCTGAGTCACTTTAAAAGTTTCAAGGCCTCGGATGACAACTACGCTTTCTCCCGGCACTCGGCGTCCTGCCACGTGCTCTTTCAGGGCCTGTTCCACTAAAGAGGGTAGCAGTTCTGGGAGCTTGCAGGTTGGTGACTTTCAAAGCAAAAACAGCTGCCTCACAGCTGCTGAGAAGCCAGGGCAAGTCCTTGTCTTCCCGCTGCCAACTCAGGAGGGAAAGACAGCAGCAGGTGTGGAAAGCAGCCCTCGTCCTCCAGGAGCCAACAGAGCAGAAAGGAGCGGCTGGCTGAAGTGCACCGCAGCAGGGGCGAGGGGAGGGCTCCCAGGCAGCCAGGGCCTCCAGCCACAGAGTCAGGGGGATGTGAACAGCTGGCTGGGCTGCCTTCACCAGTCACAAGTCTGCAGCACAGGCAGGCTGAGTAGACAGCAAACCGGAGCCTGGGGCAAGTTCATCTTTGAGGGCTGTGTGAGCTTGCTGGTTGCTGCTGTTCAGTCACTGAATCGTGTCTGACTCTTTGCGACCCCATGGACTCCAGCACACCGGGCTCCTCTGTTTGGAGTCTGCTCAACTCCCAGAGCTTGCTCAAATTCATGTTCATTTAGTTGGTGATGCCATCCAGCCATCTCATCCTCTGTTGTCCCCTTCTGCTCCTGCCCTCAATCTTTCCCAGCATCAGGGTCTTTTCCAACGAGTTGGCTCTTCACATCAGGTGGCCAAAGTATTGGAGCTTTAGCTTCAGCATCAGTCCTTCCAATGAACACCCAGGACTGATTTCCTTTAGGATGGACTGGTTGGATGTCCTTGCAGTCTGAGGGACTCTCAAGAGTCTTCTCCAACACCACAATTCAAAATCATCAATTCTTTGGCGCTTAGCTTTCTTTATAGTCCAACTCTCACATTCATACATGACTACTGGAAAAACCACAGCTTTGACTAGATGGACCTTTGTATAGATTTGTCATAGCTTTTCTTCCTGGGAGCAAATGTCTTTTAATTTCATGACTGAAGTCACCAACTGCAGTGGTTTGGAGCCCAAGAAAATAAAGTTTGCCCCTGTTTCCACTTTAGTTTGCTAGGGCTGCTATAAAACTGTACTGCAGATGAAGTGGCTTAAACAACAGAAACTTACTTCCTCACAACTCTCAGGACCAGAAGTCTGAGATTAAGATGTCACCAGGGTCGGTCCCCTCTGAGGCCCTCCGCTTTCACTTGTACATGACCACCTTCTCCTATGTCTTCACACGATCTTTGCCCTCATAGGTCTGCATCCCAAGCCTTTTATTAGGCCACAAATCACTAGGGCCCAACTCATGGCCTCTTTTTATATTAAGTATGTTTCCAAAGATCCTACAAATACAGTCACATTCAGGAGCTCAGGAGGTTAGGATATTAATGTTTGAATTTGGAGGGGAACAAAACTCAGCACGGGCTTCCCTTGTGACTCAGCTGGTAAAGAATCCGCCTGCAATGCAAGAGACCTGGGTTCAATCCCTGGGTTGGGAAGATCCCCTGGAGAAGGGAAAGGCAACCCCCTCCAGTATTCTTGCCTAGAGAATTCCATGGACTGTACAGTCCATGAGATCGCAAAGAGTCAGACACGACTGAGCAACTTTCACTTCACTTCAAAACTCAGCACATAACAAAGGCCTTCTCTCCCTAGATTTCCTCTCACTCTGTTGTACGACCCTCACCTGAGCTTCTTCCTGTGCTTCATCTGAATCCAAACACTAATTGGATGCTGTTGGGACTGACCATGAGAGCTGATGGAGAAGAGAGACATTAGCTAGGCCAGTATGATTCCCCTTCTCTCAGGAATATAAACACTAAATCTGGAGAGGGCTGTGCACTGGTTGTGGGAGATGAGAGAACATGCATGAACAGGAGTTGGTGAACCACACAGGCTGAAGATGACTTCTGACCACACTTCTGGAAGCCTTTGAGCCACTGGGAACACAGGAATACCTCCTAGACCCAGTCACCCAGAGCAATACCCACACTGGAGTTTGGGTTCTGAGGCTTCTGAACAATTACACATGGATCCAGAAAATAAAACCCCTTGTTTGAGCTGATGTTGCTGTGTATCTACCTCTCACAATGGCAACAAAAGATACCTCCAGGATAGCACAGATATAATACAAAACATATATATATATAATTTTTAACTTTCTGGTTGCTGCTAAGTCGCTTCAGTCGTGTCCGACTCTGCGCAACCCCATAGACGGCAGCCCACCAGGCTCCGCCATCCTGGGGATTCTCCAGGCAAGAATACTGGAGTGGGTTGCCATTTCCTTCTCCAGTGCATGAAAGGGAAAAGTGAAAGTGAAGTCACTCAGTCGTGTCCGACTCTTAGCGACCCCATGGACTGTAGCCTACCAGGCTCCTCCGTCCATGGGATTTTCCAGGCAAGAGTACTGGAGTGGGTTGTCATTGCCTTCTCCGAACATTCTGGTAGCCATACTAAAAAAATTTAAAAGAAGTCAGTAAAATTTAAATAAATATTTTATCTAACCCAGTAAGTTCAAAATATTATCATTTCAACATGTAATCAATATAAAAAAGGTTAATGAGAATGTATGCATGTATATTTATATAATGTCCACTCCAGGATTCTTGCCTGGAGAATCCCATGGACAGAGGGGCCTGGCAGGCTACAGTCCACAGGGTCACAAACAGTCAGACACCACTGACTAAGCACAGCACATATATATAATGTATTATACACAGAGACATACATACTTACACACACACTCTCTGGACTATGCAATTCTAAGGCACAATCCCAGTTGGGGCCTCCAACTCCACCAAGTACATAGGTAAAGCCATTACATGGATTGTTCAGGTCCTAAATTTGGCTTTTTCTTTATTGTCTCAACTGAGTGATTCTGTTTCTCTAGAATCCCAACTCGAGTGGAGGACAAGGACATATTTACTTAGGAGCTTAAGGAGCACCCTTGCTTTTAGATTTGGAAATAAGAGAAATATTTAGATGATTTGCAGTCTGGGATAAAGTGCCAGGGATTCAGCATCATGTGAATTTATCCTGCTTGCACCATGGAGGTAGGGCAACCCTGGAAATACAGCATCCAGGTCTGTCTGTTAAGAAAGCTGTGGCGGGACTTTCATGGTGGTCTAGGGGTTAAGACTTTGCACTTCCAAAGCAGGGGACACAGGTTTGATCCCTGGTTGGGGAAGTTCACATGCCGTGCAGTACAGCCAAAAAAAATAAAAATGAGGGAACCCTCCTACACTGTTAGTGGGAATGTAAATTGCCACAACCACTACAGTATGGAGGTTCCTCAAAAAACTAAACAAGATCCACCGTATGACCCAGCAATCCCACTCCTGAGCATATACCTGGAGAAAGCCATAATTCAAAAAGATACATGCACTCCAGTGTTCGTTGTAGCATCAAACTAAATGCCTATCAATGGAGGAAAGGAGAAGGAAGATGCGGTACATACATACAAGGGAAAATTAGCCATAAAAAGTACCCAAACACTGTCATTTGCAGAGATGTGGATAGACCTAGAGACTATCATACGGAGTGAAGTCAGAAAAGCAAACATTGTATACTATCTCTTATATGTGGAATCTAGAAAAATGTTAGAGATGAACCGAAGCAGAAAAGAGACACAGATGTACAGAACAAACATATGGATAACGAGTGATGGGGGTTGGTGAGATGCATTGGGAGATCGGGAATGACATATACACACTACTACGTATAAAACAGATAACTGATGAGAAACTACTGTATAGCACAAGGCACTCCACTCAGTGCTCTGTGGTGACCTAATGGGAAGGAAATCTTTAAAAAAGTGGATATATGTATATATATAACTGAGTCACTTTGCTGTATAGAAGAAATTAACAACATTGTAAGGCAAAAGCGTGAAAGTGTTAGTCACTCAGTCATGTCCAGCTCTTTTGCAACCCCATAGACTGCAGCCCTCCAGGTTCCTCATCCATGGAATTCTCCAGGCAAGAATACTGGAGTAGGTATTTTTCTCCCATGTCCTTCTCCAGGGGATCTTCCTGACCCAGGTATCAAACCCAGGTCTCTTGCATTGTAGGCAGATTCTTTACCGTCTGCGCCACTAAGGCAACTATACTCCAATAAAAGTTAAAAATTAAAAAAGAAAATATTGGTATGTAAAGAAAATTAAATAACATATATTTGAGTCCCCCAAAATATTATTTACATATATTTTATTTCTTAATAAATTTTATCATAAAAAATAAAGTGCTAAGTTAAAAAGAAGAATAGCAGAAAGAACTACTGTTACCTTTTATCCAGATTCCCCAACTGATAGCATCTTTTAAAAATAAAAAGAAAGCCATAGCAGAGTGGACTCTGTTATCCTCTTCCCTCTTACCAATAAGGACAATGAGGCTGAGAGGTGACGTGACTTATTGAAGGTCACTTGCTAGTCGGTAGTGAGAGCCAAGACTCAAACCAGTTCCCTCTAATTCCTAAAGTGGTAGTGTTCATGCTATCCAAGGTTCCAGAGACTTGAGTTTAAAAATAAGTGTTTTAGAAAATAAAATCTATGGTAAAGTGGGAAGTGGTGTTGTTACTGGCGTAGTAGCAGATCCTAAGCTCAAGCACTTTGTCCATGGGATACCCTTCTGCCTCACAATAAGCAAATGATCCCGGTACTGGGAGAAACTCTGATTCCTTCACCTTCCTGCTCCGCTGAGAAGCCTGGGGTCAGACCAGCCTGGACTTTGCTGGCCAAGGTGTTGAGTGGGAAGCCAAAGCTATTCTCTTTGATGGGCGGAGACAGATGAGTGAGATGGTGTCTGTCACGACACAGAGTGTCTGGGAATGATAGTGCCCTCCCAAGCTCTGGGATCTGCCCTCGGGAAGCCACAGCACCTGTGCAACAATCCTCCTCCCCCTCAGTCTCTGGAACTGCTCCGGTCTTAGACCCAGCCCAGGTCTCCTGATCCCTCAAATGTGTTAATAGACTCACCTGTGTGGGTCTGAGTTTAATTATACTTGTCTGGCAAGGGATTTGGGGAGATTTAATTTAAGGCTGGTGTTGAATGCTTTTAAATTATGTTAAATTTTCTGAGGCACCCAGGTGCAACACACATCTTTTACAAATTACAGAGCAAATGCTGTGGAGGTTGGGTGCACAGAAGGGCCAAGGATCAGAAGAGATCCCCAAAGGATGAGATATATTTCTGGCAACAAGGAAGAGCTTAACGCACACCTCTCATTATTGTTAATGGGAGCTGAGTGTTCAGCTCATTCTCCAGATGCCCGCACCATGCAAATTTAGCTCTTGGAATTCAGTTGCTCACAGCTCCCTGCCCACCCGGTAGCACTGAGCCCTGGTGAAATGTGTGTCAAGTTCTTCAAAACAATTATTGCTGCTAGAGGAAAAATGATCAGCCAAGAACTCTGATGTTAACACTCCTCAGAGCTGGAAATGGAAATGAATTCTGGAAATGTTTGCATTATGTTTAAAATGAATCTGCAGACATCTCGGAGGCTGTGTGTAAAAATGGGAGGAGGGATTTTTAACAGATGATAATGAGCTTAGGAGGGAGCTGGCAAGGTCTAGAGGCAATGATCTGCAGGTCACACTCGTAGAGTTTTTGCCGTGGCTCTGCTGTGTGACCTTGGGTGAGGTATTTAACCTCTCTGGTCTCCTTTTTAGGAGTCTAACTCACAAAGGTGTTCAGACCAATGATAAATGTTAGAATCTAAATAATGATGCAAATTACTGGTAAGAGTGCTTGAAGACTCACCAGGTGTGATTGAAATCCTCCTAAATGAGCAAGGCAGCAAGAAATCAGAATGAACCCTCCTGTGCAATGGTGGGCCCCCTTCACTCCTGGGGCCACGGTGGCCCAGATCCTACTTATTCCTGGACAGAGAGACGATTTGGGGGAAGAGCCCAAGGATGGGACTGGAGACCTCTCTACCAAGAAAAAACTCAGCGACCCCAAGGCATGGACAGGATATATATTTTTAATTTTATTTATTTATTTGGCTGCACTGTGTCTTAGTTGCAGCACATGGGATCTTTAATTATAGCATGTGAACTCTTTTAGTAGTAGCATGTGGGATCCAGTTCCCTGACCAGGGATCAAACCTGGGCTCCTGCACTGGGAGCACAGAATCTTAGCCACTAGACCACCAGGGAAGTTCCTGGACAGGAAATTAACAGGGGGCTCTTTATGTCTCAGTTTTGGTTAAGATCCCAGAGGCAGAGAAGTATCAGAGAACACTAGGAGTCAAAGAAGCCCCAGTCCAAAATGGGGTGCTTGACCATTACACAGGCCATTGTGAAGATGTGTCCACCAGCTGTCATCTGCCTGCAGGACTCCAGAGGGTTGAGGTGAAGGAAGCTTCCGGATTTTCTTTGGAAAGGCATGAGAGTATGCCCTGAGTCTGCAAGTCTCCATCCTACATTGGGGTCATTAAGGAGGGCTGAGGCTTTCCCCTTTTCAATTCAGCTGATAACAGTTTCAAAAGAATCACTTGGAAATCTGATCTGTGTCCCCTGGAATGCTTGGGGGACAGAAGCAAAGTCTGACTCACTCCTCAAGAAGTCCACAGGCAGAGGCTTGCTGAAGCAGCTGGTGGTGGAGCAGAGAGGGATCCTGAAAACTGACTATACATCCACAATGGCCATCTCTCCAGGATGAGATGTGGGACCACAGGAAGGGACCTGGCCTAGCAAAACATCTTAGACCCGGCCCATATGGGCCACCTGGAAGGAAAGTGGACCCAACAGGGTCAGTGGACTACAGGGGCTGAAGGAGAAAAGGTGATACCCATGGCAGTTGAAGGCTCCCAAGAATGTCCCCCCATAAACCCCATATAGGCCCTGCTGGCAACCTGTCTAACCAAGAGGCAACAGCATGGATTATAGCAACACCAGCCAAATACGAGTTTTCCTACCCCCATCTCTGCTCTCTCCACCCTCTCCAGGCTCTGGAGGAGCCAGCAGCAGCCTGGTAAAGTGAAGAGGAGGCAAACAGGACAGTGGGGATGGAAGAGAATCCAGCCAACCTTCATCCATCTCCCAAGGCTCAAACCTAAGCTGGGAGGATAGAGCTTTCCTTTTTCAGTCAAGTTTGGTTTTAATTATTACAGCAGACTGGCAACCTTTAATTACTGAACTGTAACTATTCTTAAAATGACCAGAATTTTTGTGTGTGTGGCCTCACCATATGGCTTGCAGAATCTCAGTTCCCCAACCAGGTATTGAACTCAGGCCATGGCAGTGAAAGCATAGAGTCCTAACCACTGGACCAGTCAGGGAATTCCCAAGAAATTTTATCATGGATGGATAAAAATTAGTACAGAGAATGGATATGGAGAGTCAACAATGACAAAGGGCTGGTGTTGAAGCTAAAGCTCCAATACTTAAGTCACCTGATGCAAAGAGCAGACTCACTGGAAAAGACCCTGATGCTGGGAAAGATTAAGGGCAGGAGAAGAAGGGGATGACAGAGGATGAAATGGTTAGATGGCATCATTGACTCAATGGACGTGAGTTTGAGCAAACTCCAGGAGGTGGTGAAGGACAGAGGAGCCTGGTGTGTTGCAGTCCGTGGGGTTCCAAAGAGTCAGACATGACTGAGTGACTGAACAACAACAAAATTGTTTTCTACCTGCACCCCCCAAGTTTGGGTCAGTCAGTGTGCCAGTTACACACATTGCAGGGACAGCCGTGTGCTTGCAATGGTTGTCACCCTCTGGTCAGGTCTGACTTGGTGGGAGCAGTCAGCTCATTCAGCAGCCCAGCAGGGCAGATGAGATGGCCAGTGACACGATGCAGCCACTGCTCCCTGGAGCCAGAGCTTAGAAAGGTTTAGGGGTACACTGATTCTTCCCAGTCCCCAAATGTTTAGTTGGTGTCCCAGAATAAATACATTTCCAAAGGTGCTTCACCATCTCTATAATGGATATTTGAGTCATTAAAGCATGTGTGCTTAGTTGCTTCAGTCATGTCTGACTCTGTGCAAACCTATGGACTATAGCCCACCAGGCTCCTCTGTCCATGGGATTCTCCAGGCAAGAATACTGGAGAGGGTTTTTGTGCCCTCCTCCAGGGGATCTTCCCAACCCAGGGATAGAACCTTCAATGTTTACATCTCCTGCATTGGCAGGTAGGGAATCTCATTTCATTTAATTTTATCAATTGTACAGTAAAGCCCAGAGAGGTTAAGGCCTTTGCTAAAATCACTGTTCTTTTGGTTGCAAATGACAAAAACCAAGCCGGGAAGGAAGGAAAGGACAGGAGGGAATGAGGGAAAAGAAAAAGGCAAATATGTGGAACATTTATTAGCTTTTGTATGTGAGGCATTATTTGTACAGGTCAGGCTGTATCTGGGGCTTCCCTGGTGGCTCAGATGGTTAAGAATCTGCCTGCCATGTGGGAGATCCAGGTTCAATCCCTGGGTCGGAAAGGTCTCCTGGAGAAGGGCTTGGCAACCTCCTCCAGTATTCTTGCCTAGAGGATTCCATGGACAGAGGAGCCTGGTAGGCTATAGTCCATAGCAAAGAGTCAGACACGACAGAGTGACTAACACTTCCACCTTCAAGGCTGTATCTAGGTGCTCAGTTAACATTATACCAAACATGTATGTTTTTTCCATTTCTTGGCAATGCATTTGCTTTCCTGTGAACAAAGATGGCCACCAGTAGCTCTAGTACTCTACCAACTGGGCAATCCCAGTGAAAAAGAGTAGTGATGTTCTAGCAGACATCACAGCTTGAATCTCATTGACCTGGTTTAAATCGCATGCCCAATGCTGAACTAATCACCATAAGTCTGAATGTCCTGGCCTAGAACATTCCTTGGGGCTGGGATTGGGATCAGTCCCAGGGAAAACATGGCGAGTGAGTGAGAAAGAGCTGCTGGTACTTCAAGACGAGGACATGGGTGATGGGCAGGCAAAAACAACAGATGTTCACTCTGGACAGAGAGCTAGTAAGTAAATGGCAAAGCAGGGATCAGAACGTACATGTTTTGATTCCTAAACCAAAGATCTTTGTTGGCCCAAAGAAATTTCACTGAAACTTATATTTTTTATAAATTTATATTATTTATAAAAAGTGAGCTTTTTTATTTTATTTGCTAGTATTAATAGGTAAATTTGGGGTCCAAAGACTCAATTTATCCTGCATAAAGGACCTGTTAAAAATACACCCATGTAAACAATATCATTTCACATATAAGACAGCACTGGCCTCACTGTATTAGTATTGTTCCAGAAAATAATTTGTCCTCTAATTGACTATGACACTTGAGAAAGCTCTAATTTGATAAACTCCTGATTCAGGATTACAAAGCACTGTTTCTTTCACAGGCGTGAGACAAAATTTAGAGCAAGCTGACAACAGAGCCAAATGTATTCTTCAGTGCTCTCGGGAGTTGTCAACCCATCACCATGAAGACCAAAAGTGAAGAGATGAATATGGCTTGTGGAAGGGACAGAGTTGTTAATTTGTCAGATGAGATCAAGAGCACAAATAGGATGTCTTATGGGAAGTCTGGGGTTTTCTTTTGTTTTTATTTACCCGTACATAAGAAAAGGAAGCTTTTTTTTTTTTTTTGCATAGAAACAACACCTAGACTATTTTTAATTCTTATCTTTGCTACACAGAAGTTCAGAAGCGTCAATTAAATGAGTGGATTAAGTAAGTGGATTCTGGCTGGAGTTCAGGCAAGTCACTAATTCTAAACACGCGATGCTTTACCTGAAGCACGGAGGCACAGAAATGGGAGAATGTGGGCCATGGAGTGGTATTTCCATAACCTCTCAGTGACTCCTTTCTTCCTGAATGTTAAACTTGGGACTGGAAGTCCAGACCCCGCTGTGCCACGACCTGAGATGAAATGAGAGTGAGCTGAGAGCTGGAGGGTCCCTATGTCCAGAGTGCCTTCAAGGCCCTGAATGTGAGCTATGACATCTGAAGCAGACAAACTGAAGATGGTTTGTGTTATTTAAGAGCCTGGACATCAGTGGATACAATTTTTGATGCACTTAAATCAGAGACTTCCCTGGTGGTCAATTGGCTCGTATTCCATGCTCCCAATGTAGGAAACTTAGGCTTGGTCCCTGGTTGGGGAACTAATGTCCCTGGTTGCTCTAACAAAGAGTTGGCATGCCACAACAAAGATCGAAGACCCCACGTACCACAACTAAGACCCGGCACAGCCAAATAAGTAAGTACATAAATAAATATTAAAAAATAAAATAAAGTAAATCATTGCATGCACACAAAATTCCTGAGAAAGATGGGTACCCCCTGATTTTCCCAAGAAGAAACCTGCCCCTTAGAGGGCTGCGTGTGTGCTAAGTCGTTTCAGTCCTGTCCCACTCTTTGTGACCCTATGGACCGTAGCCCGCCAGGCTCTTTTGTCCATGGGATTCTTCAGGCAAGAATGCTGGAGTGGGTTGCCAAGCCCTCCTCCAGGGGATCTTCTCCACCCAGAGATCAAACCAGCATTTCTCAAGTCTCCTGCATTGGTGGCTGGGTTCTTTACCACTAGTGTCACCAGGGACGCCCCCCTAGACAGGTAAGTGATACAAACATGTGGTCTCTCAGTTACCAATTCATACAACAGGCTGGCCTAAGGCCAAGCGTTCAGTGAAGGCCACTTTAATCAACTTTCATCTGTCCATCTATATGTCCATCCAGCTAACGAATCTTCCCAAGTTCCCATGTATGCCAGGCTGTGCACGTGAGACCTGATCTCCAACATCTGGAAGCATCAAGCATCAGGGAAGCACATACTGAACAGCAAATGGTTCCCAGGGTGCTGAGGATGGCAGGAGTGCAGGGCCAGGGGCGTGCCCATACCTCCGGGTCCTGCTTTCTGGAACCACTACTGCCCCAGGTGTGGGGCTCAAAGAGGGTCACAACCAATGGGGGACAACAGCTGGAAGGAGGGGGCTGCCCCAACACAGAAGGCAGGCTTTGTGCTGGCCCTGTATGGAAACTCTGCCTGGCTTTCAGATGGCTTTCCTATCATTTATCTTCTTATCAAAAGGTTTAATCACTTCCTGCTCTCCTGCCTGTCTGGGAATAATGAGCTTATTCTCTCCTGACCAATACAATGCACAAGAGAAACAGTTCAGAGACTCCTCTGCCTTCTAAAATGAATGTTTTTATTGTATGCCCATCATCAGAGTCACAGTAAAAGGCATGTTTAAAGAAGAAAAATAAATCTCAGGAATCCCATGCATGGCTCTTGCAACATTACCTGCTGCCCTTTGTAAAGATGAATTTTACGGGAAAATTAGTTGTCATGTCATTTCCCCCTAAAGCTGAATATATTTTGACGTGTGAGAGGGGCCTCTGGCTTCTGGAGAAGAAAGCAGGCTCTTTCAGGACTGTCCGCCTCTCTGTCCGGAATGAGAAAGTGCTTAGAAACGGTAAACTAACCATGGTGGTTTTTGTGCAGAGTTGGGGTGCTTAAGTCTTGTTCTGGAAACAGTTAAAAATCCTACATTACACTCCTGGATGACAAGGTCTACCTCATATACCTTGATGCCTCAGTTAGCTCACCCCCTAAACAAAGCCCCTTTCTGTGAAGTCAGACATAATAAACACAGCCGAAGCAGCATGGAGCCAGAGCTGCTCTGAGAGATGGAGGCTCCCGGGACCCCTTTGGCCCCTCCTGTACAGAACCATCAAGTCTTTGATATGATTTTGGCTTTCCAGATTCCTTCCTCTGTTCTCTCTCCCAGGTCAAAGCCGGGCCCTCATTCTCTCTCCACCATCAAAAGATGAACCAGTCGTTGCATCCTGTGAAAGAATTCATCACTGACACTGTGGCCTCAACAGTGTTTAACCTTTTCTCTAATTGTATAATCAAGGTGCATTTTAGGCACTTAAAAGTGGGTGAAGGGACTTCCCAAGGTGGCAGAGTGGTAAATAATCCACCTGCCAATGCAGGGAACACAAGAGACACAGGTTCGATCCCTGGTTCAGGAAGATTCCCTGGAGAAGGAAATGGCAACCCACTCCAGTATTCTTGCCTGGAAAATTCCATGGACATAGGAGCCTGGTGCACTACAGTCCACTGGGTCACAAAGAGCTGGACACAACTTAGCGACTGAGCACACACACACAAGTGGGTGAAGAGGTATTCGGGGATGGAACTGATGGGCCCTAAAAGAACTCAACAGCCTTATGACCCAAAATGTGGTCCCAGGACCAGCAGAATCTGCATCCCCTGAGAGCTTGTTAGGAACGCAGATGCTCAGGCTCCAGCAGCTGAATTGGATGGGAATACACACTGTAACCAGACCCCCAGGTGGTGCTGATGACACTGATCAGCGACCACTGTTTGAGAACTACTACCTAAGAACCAGTCAGGGAATCAACACCCCTTGAGTTTCCCCTGGGGTGTTTTCCAGTGGGAGTTGAAGAGGCAGATAATGAGCTCTCATTTCCTTGCTGACAGAGGTGACCAACCAGCAGGGAAGTACACTTGGGGTGGAAAACTCACTTCCCATTCATTGCTATCAGCTGTCACCCAGATCCAGCCTCTCCTGCATCCCACATCCCCTGCACCTCCCCTCACACTGCTCAGGCCTGCCTCTCTGCCTACAGGATTTCCAGCCTAAATTGTCAGGCACACAGGAGAGGGTCCCAGTTAATTATCACTACATAATTGCAGAAAATCCAAACCAGGTGATATAAAGTAGCATGGACTTAACAGTCTCATGTTACATATAAAATCAGAATATGAATCCCCCCCAAAAAAATCCATCAAGAACTGCATAATTTTAAGACCAGCAGAGGTCCTTGGAAACCGTTTGCATTTTTCCCACATGTCAGGCCACAGAAATGTCTGCCATGCTTTTTCAAGATCTGTAATCTGTGAAACTTCTTAATGTTTATATATATATGAAAGAGTCTGTTAGTATATTGGTGACTATTTTGCTAATATTAATCATTACTGATAGAATTTATTATCTTAAGAAAACCTAATATAGAAGTACCACTTAAAAGAGCCCTGAATGGGGATGTTAGCGGGGGCTGATAATAGGGGCCCCCAAATCAAAATCTTGGCAAGAGAAGTTAGATGTGGCAAAATGCCATGATGAAACCCATCTATCCATACACTCTGACATGCTGTTAATGCAAGAAAAGGCTCTGCCAAATATTAAAGATAATGCTGGGGGTGGGGAGGCAGCTTGAAAGCGAGAGGACAACATAGTAATTACAGATTTATGTGCTCCTGGAACACAGCCCCCTGACTTCACATTTGCTGCTATGGGAAAAGTTGTCTTGAATTATGCAGGATCTTCATAAAAGCATGGGATGCATAAAATGTGACCATGACATATATGAGAATATTTCACTCCTCAGGCCCCTGAAGCCAAAAATATATCCCGATGTGTCTAATGTGATTTCTCTCCTAGGTTCTAGAACCCAGCTCCTCTGCTGGGAGAGGAGGCCTCACAGTCTCCATCTGTCCCCTGGGAGCCCCCTCCACCCACCCACACACCCACACCCACACCCTGTATCGCACATAGTAGACATCCAATAACACACTAATTGCCAACAAGAAAGTTGTTTTGTAATTCATTCTTTGCTGTTGTTTTTTAATCCAGGCTGATAATACTTTTGACTTCTAGCCTTGAGCAGGACTCCTGTCTGTTCGGCCAGATGGGTGTTTTAATGGTGCCTCAGTTTCCCATCTTTGCAAAGAGACTGGCCCCCAGCTGAAAGTCATTGCTTGGAGAGAGCTGTATGAAGGATACAGATGGTGCCCTTCAGAAGCAAGGAGGGCAGGGGCCTCAGTTGTGTCTCCAGCAGTGAGAAAGGGTGTATAAGTCCACCCACACTTCTGTGCCCACTCTCGTCCCAGGGTTGGGTGGAGGGCATCACAGGTGGACACAGTCACCCCATCCTTTCTCCCCCTGTGAGACATGTACTTGTCTCTCCAGCAGTGGATACACAGGGCTGGAACTCAGGAGACAGGGTGGATCTGCTCTGGGGTCTCTTCTGGAAGTGGCAAGTTGAAATTGTGAGTGATGAGCTCTGAGTATTAAGAGGAAACAGCTGGTAGAGGCTGAAGGTGGGAGACACTGCCTCAGGGGTCAAGAGGGGGAAGAGTAAGAGGTAATCTGGGAAGTGGGGTGACAGCATCCCGAATGGGACAGCCTTTCTGCTGCTCTTGTGCAAACTCTTCCTCCATCCCCACCCTGAAAGGAGCGTCAAGAGGTCAACAGAGAAGTATGGATTTGAACCACATGAAACTGCCGTTTCTAGGTACAGAATGGTTGACTGTTGGCAACTGCATATAATTTAATCTAAAATTACGTGATGGAAAGGTTTGAGAGGGAGAACATGGGTTGTTGTTCTTGTTCAGTCGCTCAGTCGTGTCCGACTCTTTGTGACCCCATAGACTGAAGCACACCAGGCTTCCCTGTCCTTCACCATCTCCTGGAGCTTGCTCAAACTCATGTCCATTGAGTCGGTGATGCCATCCAACCATCTCATCCTCTGTCATCCCCTTCTCCTCCTGCCCTCAATCTTTCCCAGCATCAGGGTCCTTTCTAAGGAGTCAGCTCTTTGCATCAGATGGCCAAAGTATTGGAGCTTCAGCATCAGTCCTTCCAATGAATATTCAGGACCGATTTCCTTTAGGATGGACTGGTTTGATCTCCTTGCAGCCCAAGAGACTCTCAAGAGTCTCCCTGAGAGTCTTGAACCACAGTTCAAAGGCAGCAATTCTTTGGCACTCAGCTTTCTTTATAGTCCAACTCTCACATCCATATATGACTACTGGAAAAACCATAGCTTTGACTATATAGATCTTTGTTGGTAAGTAAAGTCTCTGCTTTTTAATATGCTATCTATGTTTGTCATAGCTTTTCTTCCAAGGAGCAAGCAACTTTTAATTTCATGACTGCAGTCACTATCTGCAGTGATTTTGGAGCCCAAGAAAATAGTCTGTCACTGCTTCCATTTTTTCCCCATCTATTTGCCATGAAGTGATGCAACTGGATGCCATTTTCACTCTCTTCCTTCATCAAGAGGCTCTTTAGTTCCTCTTCACTTTCTGCCATAAGGGTGGTGTCATCTGCATATCTGAGGTTACTGATATTTCTCCCTGCAATCTTGATTCCAGCTTGTGCTTCATCCAGCCCAGCATTTCACATGATGTACTGTGCATAGAAGTTAAATAAGCAAGGTGACAATACACAACCTTGATGTACTCCTTTCCCAATTTGGAACCAGTTCATTTTTCCAGGTCTGGTTCTAACTGTTGCTTCTTGACCTGCATACAGATTTCGCAGGACGTACATAAGGTGGTCTGGTATTCCCATCTCATGAAGAATTTTCCAGTTTGTTGTGATCCATACAGTCAAAGGCTTTAGCATAGTCAAAGAAGCAGAAGTAGATGTTTTTCTGGAATTCTCTCGCTTTTTCTATGATCCAACGGACGTTGGCAATTTGATCTCTGGTTCCTCTGCCTTTTCTAAATCCAGCTTGAACATCTAGAAGCTCTTGGTTCACATACTGTTGAAGCCTAGCTTGGTGAATTTTGAGCATTACTTTGCTAGCATGTGAGATGAGTGCAATTGTGCAGTAGTTTGAACATTCTTTGGCATTGCCTTTCTTTGAGATTAGAATGAAAACTGATCTTTTCCAGTCCTGTAGCCACTGCTGGGTTTTGCAAATTTGCTGGCATATTGAGTGCAGCACTTTCACAACATCATCTTTTAGGATTTGAAATAGCTCAGCTGGAATTCTGCCACCTTCACTAGCTTTGTTCATAGTGATGCCTTCTAAGGCCCACTTGACTTCGCACTCCAGGATGTCTGGCTCTAAGTGAGTGATCACACCATCATGGTTATCCAGGTCATTAAGATCTTTTTTGTATAATTCTTCTGTATATTCTTGTCACTTCTTCTAAGTATCTTCTGCTTCTATTAGGTCCATACCATTTCTGTCATTTATTGTGACCATCTTTGCATGAAATGTTCCCTTGGAATCTCTGATTTTCTTGAAGAGATATCTAGTCTTTCCCATTCAACTGTTTTCCTCTATTTCTTTGCATTGTTCACTTAGGAAGTCTCTCTTATCTCTCCTTGCTATTCTTTGGGACTCTGCATTCAGATGGGTATGTCTTTCCTTTTGCCCTTTGCCTTTCAATTCTCTTCTTTCTCAGCTATTTGTAAGGCCTCTTCAGACAACCATTTTGCCTTTTTGCATTTCTTTTTCTTGGGGATGCTTTTGATCACTGCCTCCTGTTATGAACCTCTGTCCATAGTTCTTCAGGCGCTCTGTCTATCAGACCTAATCCCTTGAATCTACTTGTCACTTCAACTGTATAATCAAAACAGATTTGATTTAGGTCATACCTGAATGGCCTAGTAGTTTTCCCTACTTTGCTCAATTTAAATCTGAATTTTGCAATAAAGACTTCATGATCTGAGCCACAGTCAGTTCCCGGTCTTGTTTTTGCTGACTCTATAGAGCTTCTCCATCTTCGGCTGCAAAGAATATAATCAATCTGATTTTGGTGTTGACCATCTGGTGATGTCCATGTGTAGAGTCTTCTCTTGTGTTGTTGGAAGAGGGTGTTTGCTATGACCAGTGCGTTCTCTTGGCAAAACTCTGTTAGCCGTTGCTCTGCTTCATTTTGTACTCCAAGGCCAAATTTGCCTGTTACTCTAGGTATCGCTTGGCTTCCTACTTTTGCATTCCAGTCTGCTATGATGAAAAGAACATCTTTTTTTGGTGTTAGTTCTAGAAGGTCTTGTAGGTCTTCAGAGAACTGTACAGCTTCTTCAGCATTACTGGTTGGGGCATAGACTTGGATTACTGTGTATTGAATGGTTTGCCTTGGAAACGAACAGAGATCATTCTGTCGTTTTTGAGATTGCATCCAAGTACTGCATTTCAGATTCTTTTGTTGATTATGAGGGCTACTTCATTTCTTCTAAGGGATTCTTGCCCACCGTAACAGAGAGAATGGTCATCTGATTTAAATTCGCCCATCCTTGTTCATTTTAGTTCACTGATTCCTAAAATGTCAATGTTTACTCTTGCCATATCTTCTGTTTGAACACTTTCAATTTACCTTGATTCATGGACCTAACATTCCAGGTTCCTATGCCATACTGTTCTTTATAGAATCGGACTTTACTTTCACCATCAGACAATCCACAACTGAGCAGAAAACCACAATCATAGAAAACTAACCGAAAGCTGATCACAGGGATCACAGCCTTGTCTAGTTCAATGAAACTATGAGCCATGCCATGTAGGGCCACCCAAGATGGACAGGTCAGGTGGAGAATTCTGACAAAACATGGTCCACTGGAGAAGGGAATGGCAAACCACTTCAGCATTCTTGCCTTGAGAACCCCATGAACAGTATGAAAAGACAAAAAGATATGACACTGAAAAATGAACTCCCCAGGTCAGTAGGTATCCAATATGTTACTGGATAAGAGCAGAGAAATAGGAAGGAATGAAGAGGTTGAGGACACAGAAGCCTCCAAAATTTCCCTGTGGTAGGAGGTGGGTGTGTGGATGGTGGTGAAGAGTGAAGCCGAGCTGCAAGGGAGACTGTAGACAATCGAGGCAGGAGTGAAGTTCAGAAGTGACCCTGTCCCTCTGAGTGACCAGGGGGATTATTCCTTTGCATTGCCTCCATATCACCGTTGCCCTCATCACCCTGCCTTGTAATGCTTTGTTTTAAAGGTGCCTCCAGAGGGCAGGGACAACGTCAGTCTGTTGTGCATTCCAAGACCTTACCTGGGGGCCTGACACCCAGTGGAGGCTCCAATAAAGGGTGACTGAATACAGCAGACGCCTACTCAATAATACAGTGTAACTGTGGAGAACTAGTACCTAGCTGGGAATATTATAGAGAAAGGAACAGGATACAGTATATCCTAAAAGTATTAGATGACTAAATGTGTTGTTTTCATGGAACATCTCCCAGGACCGATGTTTCCCAGAATATATTTTGGTCACTCAGACAGGAGTTGGGCTAAAATATATCTATGCACATCTATGAACATGAAATTAATAGTGTAAACTAGATTTCAAGGTATGTGTGTGTGCTTAGTCGCTCAGTCATGTCCGACCTTAGCCCGCCAGGCTCCTCTGTCCTTGGGATTTCCCAGGCAAGAATACTGGAGTGGGCTGCCATTCCCTTCTCCAGGGAATCTCCTCTACCCAGGATCAAACCCGGGTCTCCTGCATAGAAGGTGGATTCTTTACCATCTGAGCCACCAGGGAAGCCCCAGATTTCAAAGTAGAAACAGTAAAATACTTAGCAGGAAAAAGAACTGTTTCTAAAGACCTGAAAAGTATTTCAGAAGCACCAAGTACATATAAATATTAGTAATTCAGATAATATTAATTCATTTATTCATTAAAATAGGTTCCTTCATGATATCTATGATGCAAGACTAGATTAGTTTAGTTGGAGATATATACTTGAAAGTAGTATGACTGCATGGCCTCAGCTAGTTTCTAAGTTTTCAATAATTCAAGCTACTTATCACTTTTTTCCATACTTAAAGGTTTTAATCTACCCATTCAATTCACTAATTCATTTGAAAATCTGTGAAAGATATTTTGCTTGGTATCATGGGGCTACAAAGATGAATTGGGAGGGAATTTGCCTCCAAGGAGATTTCTATAAGAGGTGCTAAGCCAGGTGGATGAGATTAAATGAATACTCTTCAAAGGAGAACGTGATAAGTGGTAATATGAAAGACAAAGACAAGCACTAGGGACTTCTGAGGAAGGGAGGTTGCTTCCAGCTGTGGGATGAGAGATGCTTTTCTGTCTGGAATTCTATCTGGGGAGGCAGGCTGTTGGTGAGGAAGGGCAGAATTGGCAGGAGGAAAGAGCGTCATCTTCTGGGCACCCTGGGTCATCATGTTAAGACATTTGAGCATGTTTGTAACATCCGGCAGCTGAGATCTGGGACTTGACTCTGTTAGTCAAAGCGAGGGACAAGAGGGCTGACCCGGGAGCAGCCAGTGACAGTGGGTGTGTCAGCTGCAAACTCATCAAACAGGAGTTTATAAGAAGCTTTAATGGAGAGTTTCAAGTTAAAAGAAATAAACGTGTATGTTGAAATTCTCAGTTTGGCTCTCTCTGCCTCGGTATTAAAATGCTCCACTAACCCATACCTGAGAGTAACCAAAGAAATCCTGGCAAACGCACCAAGCGATTTGCCAAGGAAATGAGAACGGAAAGTGCCCTTTGGATTCAGGCTATTTAAAATAGCATCGGAACAAAATTAATGATCTGTGTCATTTCAGTGTGAGGACATTGGGAAATGTCCTGGCCATATTATGTCAACCTCACGTTGAGTCATCGTTCATGGAAACTGGCTCCAAAGAGATGCCACTACGTGAGTAGTACGTGAGCAAATAAACAACAAAACACGATACATGGGCTTTCCACAGATTACAGCCAGTATTTCCACCAGGACTGAACACCTGCTACCAATTCCCTTCAATTTTCCTATCAACCCCAGGCATAATGTCAGGCAAAAGGACCTTAATTTGAATCCAGGTCCTTTTTACCTCAAACCCAGGGCTCCACAGAAGTCACACCTTTGCTCAAAAAACACCAAATCCTGGGACTTGCCTTGCAGTCCAGTAGCTAAGACTCTGCAGTCCCAAAGCAGGGGGCCTGGGTTTGATCTCTCATCAGGGAACTAGATCCTACATGCCAACCTAGCACAGCCAAATAAATAAATATTTTTTAAAAAATAAACACCAAATCCCCACTTACTCAGGATCTTGGGTCCTTTCTCTGTAAATGAGGGAGCAAGGCTGGGGCAGAGATAAGTCTGCTCATTTCACAGGGCCATTCTGAAGTTCAAATGAGAAAGCAGCTTTTCAGCTCTGAAGGGAGGACTTTATTAACAGGCATGCTTTGATGAAGAGATGAGACCAGCACAGGAGTTGTGAAAAACCTGGGCTCTTCTCCAAAAAAGCAGAATTGGCACCGCTGGGACCTAACGGGAAGGACACACCTTCAAGGGGGTGGCAGAAGGAAGCAGCCCTGAAACAAGCTGGAGGAGGAAAAAATACTTCTCAGGCTCTCCAGTTCTGTCCTAGGCCACCTCTGGTCCCACAGGGCTCCATGCACGAGGGTTCAACCAGCAGAACCCCTTTAATAACACCACCACCCTCACTGGCCTGGTCCCAGGCCTCCAGCCAAGTGCTGGGTTTGACAGACGGGTCAGAGCAAGACCACCACCAGACACCTTGGCGAGGAATGGGGTCTGGGTCCACGAGGCTGTCCTGCCACCAAAAGCATATCTGAACAGATGCCAGGAAGCCCTCCTTTCTCAGCTAGCAGAGGGGCTCAGTGGCTCCCCACAGTTGGCACAATAAATCAGTCCAAATGCACCAGCTTCAAGGCCAATAGGGGTCCCTGTTATCAGAGGCCAAACTCAAAGTTGGTGCTGCAGGGTTTATCTTCTGGTTAGTAAATCCTGGTTGATCTGGAGCCTATTCTCCCAGCTCCGCTAGATCTTCTTTAGGGAGAGCTGTGCATGGTCTCCAGGCCAAGTCTGGGGCTGACAGAGAAGGTACTACGTACCTAGCAAACCACAGATCTGGAGGTTGACTTTCCCCTGTAAAGAAATCATGGGGGAAGGTCAGGAGGGGTTCAACCTAAATTACCCCAAAAACGGCCTCTGCCTTCTGCTCAGCTTGGGGGTGGAGAGTCGCTCTCCAGGGCTTTGGGTTTCCTCCATTAAAAGCTCTAACCAGATTTTTCCTGGACTTAACTCCCAGCAGGCCTTTCGCTGGGTATTAGCAGGTCCATTAACTTCCTGAGATTGTCTGTGATGTGTCTGTATTGTATGTGTACACAGCAATGAGGACACCTGTTGGCCCCCTATCGGGTTCTATTAAGGTCTTATTTCTTGAGCACTTCCCTGGTGGCTCATATGGTAAAGAATCCGCCTGCAATGCAGGAGACCAGGGTTTGATCTGTGGGTTGGGAAAATCCCCTGGAGAAGGGAACAGCCACCCACTCCAGTATTCTTGCCTGGAGAATCCCATGGACAGGGGAGACTGTTGGGCTACAGTCCGTGAGGTTGCAAAGAGTCAGACATGACTTTCATTTTTCACTTTCTCTGGTGGCCCAGACAGTAAAGAATCCACTTGCAATGCAGGAGACCTGGGTTCGATCCCTTGGTTGTGAAGATCCCTTGGAGAAGGGAATGGCTACCCACTTCAGTATTCTTGCCTGGAGAATCCCGTGGACAGAGGAGCTTGGCAGGCTATGGTCTATAGAGTTGCACAGAGTCAGACATGACTGAGAGACTAACAGTTTCAATGATCCCAAAATAGTTAAGAACTGTTGCTCCAGAAAGGTAAACCTATGTTCTTCCTCTCTGAGAAGCAGGGCCCTTCGCGTCCAAACCTCCAAGAACCATTCTCGATTGCCTGGAGACAAGGTCTATGCCATGGCTCTCTGGAACTGGTATTTATCTCTTCAGAAATGGGCAGCGCTTTCTCCCTGATTCTTATGGAACACTGTTCCCCTTCTCCCTCAGAAAACAGGTTTCTACAAGAGCAGACACACTCAGTTACCTCACGGAGGAGGTACGGACCAGATCGGGGTAGCTGCAGGGGGCCTTCTCCGGGACAGAGAGTGCGGTCTGTCAAGAGGTCCCAGAGCTGCATTCTGCTGCTGACTAGCCCCAGGAAAGGAAGGTAGCAGTTTGCACCAAGCTGAGTGTGCTACATAGCCCTGTCTTAAAAGAAAGAATACCCTCTGAGGTAAATAAGAACTATCAGAAGGCTGCCGCAACAGTGTCCACCCTAGCCAGGATAGGCAGAATGGTAAAGAGCTGGCTGAAAACAGCACAAGGATGTACCCAGATGGAAAACATTTTCGGTGCAAAAATAAAACCCCCAAACAAACAAAAAATCAGAAGCCAGGGAGATTTGGGCTACAGAAACACAAAGAAGCCCTTAGAATGCCTCTCCTCTGTCTGTCCTGAAGAGATGTCCTGAGGGTCCTTGGAAACCGGGAGGACTCTCTGGGGGTGGAAGCGGTGGGGGCGGGACTCAGTGCAAGCCCAGGAGCCCTGCAGCATCGTGGCCGTGCTCCTGCCTCACTTGGGAACCCAGACCTTGGAAAGTCTGCCATTAAGAAAAGCTTCAGGTCCATGTCATTCCCATGGGACCCACATGTACTAGAGAAAATCTCTCTTCTTAGCAGTTCAGTGCATCCTTACTGCAGTCACCTGCTCCTTTGATGGTGACTCAGAGGTAAAGAATCCACCTGCCGATGCAGGAGACATGCATTTGATCCCTGGGTCAGAAAGATTCCCTGGAGAAGGGAATGGCAACTCCAGTATTCTTGCCTAGAGAATTCCATGGATAGAGGAGCCTGGCAGGCTACAGTCCACAGGTTTGCAAAGAGTCAGACATGACTGAGTGACTCAGAACGCACGCACGCTGCTTTTTTGGAGGAAGGGGAAGTGTGGAGAACTACTTTTCCTACCAGTTCCCTATGTTTTTAGACATGAAACTTGCTGCTGGCTCTTTCTCTTGAAGGCGAGTTGGGAGTTGGGGCACTTCTGCTAAGAATAACGTATATGATATGTTTATTAATATGGAAAGTTGTTTGCAATATATTATCAAATTTTAGAAAAGGAATAGAGTAGATCACACAATAGTAGATTCACTGTGATTCTATTTGTGTATAAAAGTAAGGTGAGCAGGGATTTCCCTGGTGGTCCAGTGCTCCCAGTGCACTTGGCCTGGGTTCAATCCCTGTTCAGTGAACTAGATCCCACATGCCACAACTAAAGATCCCAAATGCCACAGTGAAGACCGAAGATCCCATGTGCTGCAACTAAAACCCAGTGCAGCCCCTCAAAGGAAAAATGAGCAAACAAAATTATATAAACCCAAATACATGCATACAAATATGTACACACATATGCATAGGCTATATTTCTCTATGTATATATGTATACACACATCATGCATATATACAAATACATAGATTATTATGTGCCTAGAGGTTAACATTCCATAACTCTAAGTAGTAGGATTATGAGTAACGCCTTTTTCTGCATACATTTTATGTTTATTTTAGAACTTCTTCTACAATAATTATATAACAATTTTTTTTTAATTTAAAGCAAAAAAAAAGCTCAGCCACTTCTGCCAGGAATACATGTTAGTAAGATGGACAGGTGTGAGGGAATTCACTAGGATATAAAATGGTGCTGGGGGTCTACACAGGAGCATTCTAACATTTATAGTCTAGCACTCAGCACTGGTGTGGCCTGAGACAGATTTGTTTCCCTGTGTGTATTTCAAACAGCAACCCCTCAGACAGAAAAAGGAGAAAAAACAGAAAAGTGAAGTGACAGACCTGAGGCCCAACAGGGAGATGTGGTAAGAAGGCATAAGGCAAATCATCAAAAGTTGCCATTTCCCACACAATACCCTAGATATCGGAACCACCCACTCGTAAGTGGCTTCAATGTTTCCAAAAATGTTGAGAAATGAATCCACATTATAGAAGAGAGAATCTAGAATCTCCTTCAACGGGGCAGAGACATTTGAATTCAGCACAACAATTCAGCTCAACAAGTTGGTTAAGTGTACCCTGTGTGTGTGTGTGTTTGTACGTCTGTGTGTGCTCAATCACTCAGCTGTGTCTGACTTTGCGATCCCACAGACTGTAGCCCACCAGGCTCCTCTGTCCAGGGGATTATCCTGGCAAGAATACTGGAGTGGGTGGCCATTCTCTTCTCCAAGGGATCTTCTCAACCCAGGGATTGAACCCATGTCTCCTGCATCTCCTGCACTGTCAGGCAGATTCTTTACCGCTGAGCTACCTGGAAAGCCCTTTAAGTGTCCCCAGCTGAGTTCTAAAAAGCAAGACCCTCCCCCAATCTTCTAGAAATAACAATGTCAACAATGACAATATCTTGCTCTCGTGAAACAATTCTTATATCAACCGTTCACTCTCTACAACAGCATTATCATGCAGATATGATTATTATCATACACATTCTACCAATGGAGAAACTGAGGCTGAGGGACACAACCAGGACTTGACCTAAATGAACTGACTCTCTTCTCCAGGTACGTTACTGTAGCATTCTAAAAACAAAACTCATTTACCAGCAGCCAGTTATTCCAAATATGCATGGCGATGTTTGATATTTAAGCAGAGGAAAGGGCACAATCACACAAATCTAATTTGTCATCTTGTCTCCTTATACAATCAAACGAAAGTTGCTGATACCTTGAAGTGTACACCCAAGTTTTTGTTGGGTTTTGTTTTGTTAGGCCCACGGTGGAATGTCTGGTCTCCTAATCAACCTGAAGCATGGCCTTTCCTCCTCCGGAGCCATCTCTCTGGGAGGAGGAAGTGCGCTGCTGGAGGAAGCTGACCCGGCCTTGGTCCTGGAGACTGGGAACCAGAGTGGCCCTTTTATCCCTCTCTCACTGCCAGGGCTGTGCTGCCCCATCCCAGGCCCTTCTTGGCAAGAGCTTCTGTGGGCCACAAGAGGAAAAGAGGGTGTGAGTGACTTCCCCCTTCATTTCCCACTCTCTCCAAAAGGCCAGGAGGTGAGTGCTTCCTTCCAGCCCCTATGCCCAAGGCTCTGAGACATCCTGATGCTTTTAAAGTAGAAGCTATGATCTTAAAGACTAACCCAAACAGCTCTTAAAAGAGAGCAGAGAGTACTCTCGGGTTCCTTTTGCGCTGAACCTAACCCTGGGAGGACAGGAGTCCTTTGCTGAGGGCTGGAGGTCCCCAGGGGAACCGGATGCCGGCTCTGCCAGAGGCAGCCTCCAGCTGGCAGGACCCTGCAGGGTTCAGGGAAGAGCAATCGGTGGAGCGGCACGTTTCGCTTCCTTGTGTGTTTTGTTTGGCCAATCCTCAGACGTTCTTTATTGTTTGTTTCACTTTAGAAAAAATGAATTCATGTCTTTCAATTTAATTTTTTTGAACAGGCCATATATTTGGATAGTTCAAAAATAAAAATAATATGAAAATGAATACCTGAAGAAAGCCTGCCCACACCTGTTTTTTTGTGTCCTTCCAGTTGGTTACATATATTTATTTCCTCCCTTTCTTACTGAACAGGCATTCTCAACAGGGGTTATACCACCCCCAAGGGGGTGAAAACTGGTTTTCAGAAGTGAAAAATTCTTACTCTTTTTATGTATAAATCACAGATATACAGTATACATACAGCACATAAACTGATTATACATGACATTAAAATTTCATAGGGGTGGCAATTAGAAAGAAATGTCTTAAAAAAGCCTTCTTGGGAGGCGGATAATGAAAAAATGATTGTTACAGAAAGTAGTACACAATAGATACTGTTCTGCACCTTGTTTTTTTTTTCACTTTACAATACATCTTAGAGATCTTTCCATGTTGATTCATTCAGATTTACCTCATTCTTTTTTATCGTGATGTAGTTTTCCATTATGCAGATATACCATTATTTGTTTGACCTGTTTCCTATTAATAAATACTTGAAGGCGGCTCTCGTGGAGGCAGCTAGCGAGAGGCTGTGGAGCACTGAGCCGCGCGTCGTGCCCTGCGCTGCCCAGACAAGCGAACAATACAGTCAAGATGACTAAAGGTGATCCAAAGAAACCAAAGGGCAAGATGTCTGCTTATGCCTTCTTTGTGCAGACGTGCAGAGAGGAACATAAGAAGAAAAACCCAGAGGTTCCTGTCAATTTTGCTGAATTTTCCAAGAAATGCTCTGAGAGGTGGAAGACTATGTCCGGGAAAGAGAAGTCGAAATTTGATGAAATGGCAAAGGCGGATAAAGTGCGCTATGATCGGGAAATGAAGGCTTATGGACCAGCTAAGGGAGGCAAGAAGAAGAAGGACCCTAACGCCCCCAAGAGACCACCGTCTGGATTTTTCCTATTCTGCTCTGGATTCCGCCCCAAGATCAAGTCCACAAACCCTGGCATCTCTATTGGAGATGTGGCAAAGAAGCTGGGCGAGATGTGGAATAACTTAAGTGACAGTGAGAAGCAGCCATACATCAACAAGGCAGCGAAGCTGAAGGAGAAGTATGAGAAGGATGTCGCAGACTATAAGTCTAAAGGGAAGTTTGATGGCGCCAAGGGTCCTGCTAAAGTTGCCCGGAAAAAGGTGGAAGAGGAAGACAAAGAGGATGATGAGGAAGAGGAAGAGGAGGAGGAGGAAGATGATGAATAAAAAAAAACTGTCGATCTGTCTCCTTGTGAATACCTTAGAGTAGGGAGCGCCTTGATTGACACACCTCTCACCCAAGATGTGTCTGTTGCCCTCATTAGGTTTAATTACCCAACTGGATCATGATCATATCTTAGTCTCTCAAAGTGCTCTAGCAGTTGTCAGTGGTTTACATTAAGTGGCCATGGGTGTCCGGAGCACCTGGAAACTGTATCAAAGTTGTACATATTTCCAAACATTTTTAAAATGAAAAGAATCTTGTGTTCTCCTCACTCTGTGCACTTTGCTGTTGGTGTGACAAGGCATTTAAAGATGTTTCTGGCATTTTTTTTTTTAATTTGTAAGGTGGTGTGTTAATTCTATGGTCATTGGCTAGAAATCCCGAGTTCTCAACTGTACATATCTATAGTTTGTAAAAAGAACAAAGCAACCGAGACACACTATTGATGCTCCTTGCTTGGTGTGGAGGCTGTGGGGGCAATGCCTTCCGGAGGGGCCGTAGCTCAGGGCGTGCACTGTGGGGCTGGACCTGTGGACACTGCAGTGGGCATCCATTTAGCTTCAGGTTGTCTTGTTTTTGTATATAGTGACATAGCATCCCGCTGCCATTCTTAGCTGTGGAAAGGGGGAGGGGGGGGTCAGCAGGCATGAGAAGTGTTTTGGATCCTTTTTAGTTGAAGTGCGGTAGTTTTAAACTTTTTTTTTTAAACAAACTGTAGAACTGTTCATTGTCAGCAAAGCCAAGAGCCACTGCACCAGTGAAAGTTCAAGAACCTTCTGTACTAAACACGATCTGCAATGTTCTGTTTTTTTTTTTTTTGTATGTTTAGAATGTTGAAATGTTTTTGAAGTTAAATAAACAGTATTACATTTTTAAAATTGTGAAATAAATAAATAAATAAATAAATACTTGAGTTGATTCTAATCTTTGGCTATTGTACTATCACAGTGAATAGCTTTCTGCGTATACTGAATATATGTACAGATGTATCAATTTATAGATGCCTAAAAGTGGGGTTGCCAGGTCCCAGGGTAAATTCCTCTAAAATGCAGATGGAGGGGACATCCCTGGTGGTCTAGTGGTTAAGATTCCACCTTCCAATGCAAGGGGTGCATGTTCAATTCCTGGTCAGGGAGCTAAGATTCCACATGCCTCTGCCAAAAAACCAAAATATAAAAACAGAAGCAGAGACTTTGGATAAGAATCCTTCCGCCAATGCAAGGGACACAGGTTTGATCCCTGGTCCGGGAAGATCCCACATGCCATGGAGCAGATAAGCCCATGTGCCACAACTATGGAGCCCGTGCTCTAGAGCTCAGGAGACACAACTACTGAATCCGGAGTGCCTTAGAGCCCATGCGGTGCAACAAAAGAAGCCACTGCAATGCAGAGTGGTCCCTGTTTGCCACAACTAGAGAAAGCCCACACCTAGCGACACAGACCCAGCACAACCAAAAATAATAAATAAACAGAAGCAACATTGGAACAAATTCAATAATAACTTAAAAAAATGGTCCACATGAAAAGAAACCTTTAAAAAATAAAATGCAGATGGACATTGCCATATGCCCCTCCATTTTGTAATTCTGTCATCTGACAAGCCAGAAACAGTTCAGCTACTCTGTCCACGGCTTTGTCCCATACCTCCTGAGGGTCCTGTAAGTGGCTCTTGGACTATGGGCAAGGAGGCTACAGAGGTCCAGGGTCTTCTCCTGGTTGTACTGTGACCAGGGTGTCCCCAGTCCCAAAGAAGGCCAGTGTACCCTTCGCTAAGCAGAGAGGGGCCCTTTGTAACCATGCTTCGAGCCAGGAAGGGAACACTGCATCGTGGATAATGCAGGAGGTTTCAGGCAGTCAAAGAGGTTATTTCCTGGGAGGATGTCAGGCCATGGTGTGGGACTTTCTACCTCCAACCTGTGAGTAGGCAGCTCCCAGCACAAGCTGAACACAACCTAACCTTGACTTCCTAGCCTGGGAGCAAAGGGCCTGCCCAGGGAGGTTACACGGAGTGTTCAGACTCCCACACATTTCAGTTCTGACCCAATTCCCCTCCTGTCATCCTGTGCAGGAAGGGAACTCACACTCCATGGCTTCATCGTCCCCAGACACTTTGGGATCACACCTCCTCCATCACACACGTTGGCGTTTTGCTGTTGCTGTTGTTCAGTCGCTCAGTCATGTCCGACTCTTTGCGACCCCATGGACTGCAGCACGCCAGGCTTCCCTGTCCTTCACCACCTCCCAGAATTTGCTCAAACTCATGTCCACTGAGTCCGTGATTCAAGCCCTGCTCCCACTTTAACTTGTAGCTCAAGAGACGTTTGTGCTTCACACCTCAATCGACTCTGTGAAGATTTTATTTGGTCCTTAAATTATTTAAACCAACTTAATCATATTTCCTTTCCACAGAAACCCACTGCATTCACAGCTTTGCAAGTGGACTAAATGAGGCCCTTGAGAGGGTGGCTGGCTACTGCTTGAGGCTCTATCCGAATCCCCTCCTGGACATGTCACCTCATCGAGGGACACACATCCCTGCTCTCCTGTGCCTGCTAACCGAGGTCACGTACATCACAAAATACCGGCATTTTCTGCGGCATTACAATCACATCTAAGCTATTGCTGGGCAGGATTTTGACTAATTTATTCAAGAACTTTCTCTTCCGTATTTCCCAGTCAGACTCCCGAATCTGCCTGGTCTTTCCTGCACAGTTCTATAAGAAACTCAGAACTCCCATGCCACTGGCAGGGCCAGTGTGGGCACACACATTCCTCAAGTTGACACAGGTTCGATCCCTGGAAGATCCCCTGGAGTAGGAAATGGCAACCCACTCCAATATTCCTATGTGGAAAATTCCACAGACAGAGGAGGCTGGTGGGCTACAGTCCATGGTGCTGCAGAGTCAGACACGAGTGAGCAATGGAGCACTATGTGTATGAGAAAAGTTCCATGGCTCTTCTCCAAGGCCCTTCCCTGATGCCAGATGTATCTGAAACTCCAAATAATACTTTTAGTCACACCTCTGGCTTTCCAGGGTCGATCTCTGCATAGTGGCCAGGGAATATCACCAGATGCCCGGCATTTGTAGACAGCCCTCCGCCCAGCAGTGTGTTATTTCTTAATGGCTTGGTTTGGGCTATAGACTCTTGATACTGCCTCTGAGCAACGACAGCGTGGGCTGACGTGCTGAGATGGAAAGGATGCTCATCTGATGTATTATGTTTAAAAAAGTATGTCAATACTGTCATCTGAAGCCTAAGTCAGTTTTATTAAGTCCCTGTAACTTAAAACTAATGAAGGAAAATGGGATCAATTTGCTAGGAATGGTAGTCTTATTCTTTGGCCATGTGTGTGTGCTCATTCACTCAGTCGTGTCTGACTCTTTGCAACCCCATGGACTGTAGCCCATCAGACTCCTCTGTCCACAGGATTCTCCAGGCAAGAATACTGGAGTGGGTTGCCATTTCCTTCTCCAGGGGATCTTCCCGATCCAGAGATCGAATCCAGGTCTTCTGCACTGTCAGGCAGACTCTTTACCGTCTGAGCCACCAGGGAAGCTCTCAGAAATTTTCACCAAGTCCTCTAGCTTCCATTTGCAGGGCTTTAGGATTTCCATATAAAGAAGCATATAAATGGCAGGATGGAGGAGCATCTGCCTGGGGGTGCTAGGAAAATGAGGGGGGTTGGAGGCACCTGTCAGTGGAGTATTAAACCCAGGCAGTCACCTCTCTGCTGTCACTGCAAACTCTCCTAGGGAAACATAACTTTTTATTAGCACACTTAGATGAGGCCCGAGCTGATGGCCCAAATTGGCTCCGCTCCCTTTTTAAGGTGAAGTGTCATCAAGTTCCAAAGAGAAAGGGCTTGATCTCCACAGATGGCTGCTCAAGCTGGCTGGGGACCAGTCTTTGGCCACATCCTGTGCCTGGAGTCTCAGGGATGCATGCTCTCTGCTGGAGGCGGCTGGCAGCTTCTTAAGTTTAATGTTTTGTCCCCCTGCTGAAAATAGTCTTCTCAAAGTAATGCAGCCTCTGGTGCACTGCTGAGGGCAGCCCCAGCCCCAGGGTCATGGGCACAGCAATTTACTCTGAGGAGAGCTGGCACCTCCCTGGCCTGGATGACACAGGTCCTCACCCAGAGCAGAGGATATACACAAAGGCTGCAGGTTTCCACCATCCTGACACTGAGGAGGCCTGGCCAGCAAGGGCAGTGAGAGAAAGAGTGGGATGAATGAGGTGCTCCCTGGTCTCCTGGTTTACACAGGCCCTCAACTGTTCATTCGGAGAAGGCAATGGCACCCCACTCCAGTACTCTCACCTGGAAAATCCCATGGATGGAGGAGCCTGGTAGGCTGCAGTCCATGGGGTCGCTAAGAGTTGGACACGACTGAGCAACTTCACTTTCACTTTTCACTTTCATGCATTGGAGAAGGAAATGGCAACCCACTCCAGTGTTCTTGCCTGGAGAATCCCAGGGACGGCGGAGCCTGCTGGGCTGCCATCTATGGGGTCGCACAGAGTCGGACACAGCTGAGGTGACTTAGCAGCAACTGTTCATTTGATTAAATAGCTAACTTAGGTGAACAGGTAGTAAGAAGATAACATCAAATGCTTCCACTTCTTCTGGCATCTCCTCCTTGTCCTCAAAAGAGTTCCAAGTTTTATGTTTTCTGGGTTTTTTCCTCCCTGGTTTCGTCTTTTTTTTTTTTAATTGGAGGCTAATAGCTTTACAATGTTGTGTTGGTTTCTGCCATACAACAACATGAATCAGCCATAAGTATACGTGTGTCCCCTCCCTTTTGAACCCCCCTCCCACCCCCCCACCCATCCCATCTCTCTAGGTTGTCACAGAGCACCGGGTTGAGCTCCCTGTGTTATACAGCAACTTCCCACTAGCTACCTATTTCACATGTCTAAAACAAATTCAAAATGAATTAAAGACCTAAATATAAGACCAGAAACTATAAAACTCTGAGACGAAAACATAGGCAGAACATTTTGACATAAATCGCAGCTAGATCCTCTATGAACCCAACTCCCAAAGTAATGGAAATAAAAAACAAAATAAACAAATGGGACCTTGTTTTGCTTTTTAAAAGGGTAATTAAACAAATCTTCGGCACACTATGTGTGAGATAGAGGAGAGGTACGTGGTCTTTGCAAAAGGGGTACCTGGCATTCTTTTCTGTTCTGCTTGGATCCTGGCTAAAGGAAGGCCTTTCACTAGCAAACAGGGCTTCAGAGCTGGGGCAGGAGACCGCCACAGGAGACCACCAAAGGCTCTGCTCTCGTCAGGCACCTTCTGCCCAGGCACAGCATGATGACACAAAGGAGGAGGCAGCTACGCTGGAATAAACCCCTCATCCAAATTGGGGAAAATAAAGCATTTTCTTACACGTTCATTTGTCAAGCATCTCAAGCACACTGAGGTGAGAGAGAAGGAAAAAAAATAACAGAACCCAAAATAGCACAGCGCTGCGTGGGAGGGATTAAAAAAAAATGACAGTGCTCTGAACAGTGGCAGACAGCAAGGCTTCGGTTCATCGCTCGATAATAAAGTGCGCCCCCCGGGAGGCTCCCTGTTTCCACTCCACTTCCTTCTCCACGTCCCTGTGTTTTCTGCACATGAATATGTACACTATTGTGTATTCGACTTTGAATTTGGGTGTTTTTGCTCATCTTGTCCTGCCCTAGATTCTCACAGCCGTGCTGCTGGGTGATGGTTGTGCTGGCCCCTATATGATGCCAGAGCTGGAGGTCTAGCCCTGCACCAAGGGGACAAAAGTGTAGCCCCCACCCAGCCCTAGCCCACATCCTCCAAAGACCAGGTAAGGCTGTGGTCCCTTAAGGCAAACGTGCACATCCCCCGAATCTGGGAAATGGGATTCTCTGGTACCTCTTCCTACCACCAGTTGGCAGAAGCCAAGCAATCATCTGCTCAACTGAAAGCAAGCTGCTGCTTCTCTTACTTCCAGCCACGAAACCCGAAGCTGCTTTGCATATTTGCGTCTCCATCATGCCAATGTTGTGATGAACCGGTCGTTCCTCCAGTGGTGGTCATGTGCACATATTCTTCCTCCTCTCCATCAACCCCAAGGTCGGCCTGAATAGTCCAGGAGATGGGGTAGTGGTAGGTGTTTCTCCCTCTGAGGTTGGGGTGTGAAGGGTCCCCCCCACATCATTTGTGTGTAAACTCTCTTAGATACGGTGTGACCACCCAACCTACACACAGTGAAGCTCCACAAATGTTATGTGCTGTAGACACTGGATCAGGCAGAGTTTGGCTGGAGAAGCAGAACCATTCTAGATGATTTAGACTTGGATGTCAGAGTTGGCGGGAGTTAGACCTCCTTCGGAGAAGGCAATGGCAACCCACTCTAGTACTCTTGCCTGGAGAATCCCATGGACGGAGGAGCCTGGCGTGCTGCAGTCCATGGGGTCGCAAAGAGTCGGACACGACTGAGCGACTTCACTTTCACTTTTCACTTTCATGCATTGGAAAAGGAAATGGCAACCCACTCCAGTCTTCTTGCCTGGAGAATCCCAGGGATGGGGGAGCCTGGTGGGCTGCCGTCTGTGGGGTTGGACAGAGTCGGACACGACTGACGTGACTAAACAGCAGCAGCAGACTTCCTTCAATGGAGTCACGCCATTTGCGTGGCCTCTGCTTCTGTGTCTAGAGTTGGATCTGTAGTTACTCTGGGTCAGCTAGACCGCCCATGGAAAAGAAAGCAGATGTGGGCGACAGCAAGGGCAAACTGGAACCTACAATATACTGAGACTCATATGACCCACTCCAGTATTCTTGCCTGGAGAATTTTCATGGACAGAGGAGCCTGGCAGGCTACAGTCTACAGGCTCACAAAGAGTCGGACACGACTGAGCAACTAAGCATAGCACATGACATCTGGAACCCCGGGGGGATGCTGCTCTGTGTCTCGACACCTGGATGCTGTCGGTGACCTGCAGAAGCGGGGGTTCTATGCTACGGAGCTGGCCCAGGCCTTGGAGAGGCTGAATATCTGGTAGGAGCGGGAAGATCTGCAGAGCTGAGTGCTGCCCCGCACCACCTGGTAAGCCAGCACATCAGTATGGGTGTATATAAGCTGCTACTTTGCTTTTGCCTTGTAGCCACATTCAAGGCTTAAGAACAGTGGCTCCTGGAAAAGGGAACCCTCTTACACTATCAGTAGGAATGTAAATTGGTGCCACCACTGTGGAAGATAGAATGGAGGTTCCTCACAAAACTGAAAACAGAGCTGCTGTAGGACTCAGCAATCCCACTCCTTGAGCATGTATCTGGACAAAGTTATAATTCATAAAGACATATGTACCCCAGTGTTCATAGCAGCACTATTCACAACAGCCAAGACATGAAAACCACCTAAATGTCCATCAACAGAGGAGTGAATAAAGAAGATATGGTACATATGTGCAATGGAATATTACTCAGCCATAAAAAAAGAATGAAATAATACCATTTGGAGCAACATAGAGGAGCCTAGTGATTATCATACTAAGTGAAATAAGTCAGAAAGAGAAAGAAAAATACCATTATGATATCACACATATATATATATAATATAAAATATGACACAAATTAACATATCTATGAAACAGAAACAGACTCAGACATAGAGAACAGATTTATGGTTGCCTAGGGAGAGGGGCAGGGGGATGGATTGGGACCTGGGATTAGCAGATGCAAACTATTATATACAGAATGGATAAACAACAAGGTCCTACTATATAGCACAGGAAACTATATTCAATATCCTGTGATAAACCATAACGGAAAAGAATATGAAAAAGAATATGTGTATATATATATAAAATTTAACCACTTTGATACACAGCAAAAATTAACACACAGTAAATAAACTATACCTCAACAAAATAAATTTTAATAAAAGAACTGTGGCTCCTGCTTAACCCCCACCTTCCAAATTTTACTCAAAATGTCTCCTGTGGCCAAGGCTCACCTAGAACCATGCAGCTCAGGGAATTCAAGGGGGGCTGTAGCTCCAGCTTCCTAAGTTGCTACAGTACAAACAACTGTAATACTTGCTAAGAGAGCTGTGACCTTCCACCTCCACACCTCTTCCCCACACCTGTAGAAGAAATACCAATCCCAGTGCAATGCATTTGTTCTCATCAGCACCTATATGTGTTTTGCTCACCACCATATGCCTGAGCCTAGTAAGTTCTCAGTCAAATTTGGTTGAATGAATCAATGCCAGAGATGATCAAAGCAAACTCTAATCTTTGCACAAGTCTTCAGCCCACTTTTTTTTTTTACATCACTCTATGAGTAAACAAGCATTTGCTCAGCACCTATCTTGAGCCAAACACTAACCTGGGTACAGGGGGAAATGCAAGGAGAGAGAAAGAGCCACCCATGACCTCAAAATAGTAGCCAGATGGTTTAAGAGGTGACACAGATTCATCAAAAGCTAATTAATGTCATGGCATTACATTTGGTAAGGAGACAAAGAGTGCTAACAAATTACTCTATGAATCATGACAAATGACTTCAGGAAGCCTTCGTAGAGGAGGTGAGACTTCAGTCAGGGCATGAAGATAGATGGAGGAGAAGGGAGCAAAAGCAGAAGTCAGAGTTCAAAGGGCCTATTTGGAACAGAGGAAGGCCCCAACCCAGCTGGCTTTTCAACTTTGTGTGGAGGTGCTCAGTTGCTCACATGTCTGACTCTTTGTGAGCCCAGGAACTGCAGCTCTCCAGGCTTCTCTGTCCATGGGATTTTCCAGGCAAGAATACTGGAGTGGGTTGTCATTTCCTCCTCCAGGGGATTTTCCCAACCTAGGGATTGAACCTGTGTTGCCTGCATCTCTTGCACTGGCAGGTGGATTCTTTACCTCTGTGGCACCTGGGAAGCCTTAGTGTAGAGGACAGGAGGATAAAAAGCCAGGGCTCATGTCAAGGATGATATCAGGAAGTGATCCCCCCACCTCACTGCCTGAGCTTGTCCAGCACTGAGAAGACAAAGTAGGACCATGTTGATCCTCAATGATGATGAAAGAGAGCCAACACTCACTAAGCATTTACAGTGTACCGGGGCTGTCACATCACTCAATCCTAAACTAACCATTAGGTAGCTATTATTTTCCCCACTGATGGATGAGGAACCTGAGTCTTAGATGATGTTCCTGGCCCAACCATCAAGTGGCAAAACTGGGTTCTGAATCCATGCCTGTGCTTGCAGCGCTGTCCCTAAGCTGTCCACCCACGCAGAGACTGTCACCACCAATGACCACTCCTCCCTAAGTGCTTCTAGGCTGCCCAATCAGGCCAGCACTTCAAAATCCCAGTGACCAAGATGCTACTGTAAATACTAAGTGACCGATCAAAACTCATGAGGGCCTTCTTTTGTCACTGAATTTCCGTTATGATTAGAGAAGGAAATAGGCCAGAATTTAAACTGCGCAAATGAGAAAATTCTGCCAAGAAAGTGGTTTTCTCTCCCCAGGAGGGTGGACTGAAGAGAGAGCCTACATCGTGGTAAAACACGTATTTATCTTGGAATGAATACTTGGTACCTCTTTGCTTTTTAGTGTACAGGGGTTTTCCCCTGTAGATTATAGGTTTCTTTTGTGGAAAATGTTTTCAGTTTATAAGTTGAAAAGCACTCAGTAATGTTGGTAATGAAACTGGGCTTGCACACAGAAATTGTCATCTAAGTGCCCAGCCTGTGACAGCCTTCCAGACAGTTCAGCGCTGCCTCCAGTTTTGGGGGGAGGAGATCTCCTACATCCCCCACCCCCCACCCAGAACTGCTCTAACAAGGAGTGGCCAGGCTGAGGCAATGAAGCAGGAATGAGAAAGCCTGGCAAACCAGTAAATGTGTCAATTTATTTGGACTCCCTGCAATTTAGAAGTTGATTTCAGAGAAAAATTGCTTCAGGCCTTCCGTTGTTGCTAACTCTGGCCCATTTTTACAGCTGACTGACCACCGGCTAGAAAAGCAGGTCTCTGGTAGTCCCCGCAGGCCTTGATGGCTCCTTGCTGTCCCCGAGCACAAGTCACGAGCATAATTACAGCTAATGGAGACAGGTTGGGGCAGGCCATGCCCCACATAGCCCCTACCACCTGCTTCCCCAAGGACTGAGCTGCAGCTTGCACAAGCAGCTGCTTTGTTGTGAATCCCCGGTCAACAGCTGACATGATTCATGAGACCTTCACACTCCTGCACTGCAACCCCCTCACGCCTCTGGAACCTTCTCTGCTAGCCCTCACACACAGCCTCGGTCGCTGGCTTCACGTTCTCCTACCCTCGCCCAATGCGACCTCTAAGGTTAATTGCGCCGCCTCCAGGCCTCCACCCAGCAGGAAAGTCAACCGTCTGATTTCCCTGGGAGGGACTGGCCAGTAGGGGGCCAGAAATCTGCCCCACTCCCCACACATAAATCCTAGCAGACATCTTTCTCTTCAGCAGCTTAAAATCTGAGTATGTCTCATTAAAAATCGATCTCACTCCCAATGCCAGTCTGAAATTAGGGGAAAGGGATTATCAGGTGGCTCTGCGGTAAGAAAGAACAAATTAATCTCAGCTGAGTTTCCAGAGAGAAATTTTTTTTTTTTTTTTTTTTTGGTTCAGAAAGGGTAGTTATTTAAATAAAGTTGTTTGGAGGGTGAAGATTTAATACATTGTCCCCTCAATAAACCCTCTAAGAACCTATTAACAGCCTGGGCTCTTCAGAGGGGTGATTCCTCTACATGACCTAGCTCAGGGCGACTGAAGGATGTACTGCATCAGTTCAAACAGAGCCTATTCTGAGGAAAAAGGCAACCTGGGGGAGCAGCAGCAAGGAGCCTCAGCCCCAGGGTTACTCCAGGCTGAGGTAAAACGAGTAGGAGGCCAGAAGCAAACAGAAGCCGCCACCTGCAGGCAGGGCCCTGTGGACTGAAGGGTGTAGACCAGATAACCTTTCTCCTCCGCTGTACCCCAGCCCTGGGCTCCCTGCCTGAACTTTTCTCCTTTGTGAAGACAGCCATCTAGACAAACGGAGATAACCTTTCCAGACCAATCACAAGCTTTCGCTGGGCCATTTGCATGCAATTCTAATGGAAAGGTCACCCAGAAAACTCCGTGGTCGGAGCCTCCCTCCAAACAACAAATGTGACAATTAAAACAAAGCACCCTTATTTGATGGGCGCGGAAGCAGCTGGGCTGGCCCAGACCCGTGGCATTTGTTACCTGAGGGAAACAATAGCAGCTCTGTAGGCACGTTTGGCCGAAAGGGCAGGAGCTGCTGCCGGCTTCTCGGTCGTTCAGGCTGACAAGAGAGGGGGACCGGGAGACTTCCCATCAAGACCGCAGGCGAGTTTCAAGTCTTCCACCACACCTGCTCCGGCCTCCCGGTGTGCGCATGCGCGAGCGGCTGGTCGCGCACACGCAGGTGATAAAGACTTACTCTGATTCCAGAGCCAGGTTTAGAGCCAGGAGCACAGGGCAGGCCTAGCGGTTGTGAGCGTGGCTCTTTTCCTTCCATTCTGGAAGAGCCAGATCGGCCATGGCTTTGCCCTTGAATTCAAAATGTGTATTTAACTGTAAGAGCCAAGGACACATTTCTCACCTTCTCCTAGCTTTTTCCAGCTTCCTACAGAACCAGGTCTCCTGTGGGAGTGGGAGTTTAGGAATAGCTTATGGCTGCTCTAAAGACTCTCAAATGCCCATAAGTGCCGGCTATATTGGTGGGTAGTTGATGCCTGCTTGGACCATCTCTGTTCAAAGAGAAACCAGTCCACGTAAAACCCTTCCTGTTTAAGTGTGTACTTTTGAACCATCTCACTCTATCCATACTCCTCGTGCACAACTCACTGAACCAGGGCTTGGAGACCTGACACACAGAACCAATTACCTTTCCAATGACCTATGACCCATGTTTCAAAAAACAAAAAGAAGGTGAAAGTAATAATTAAATTTCTCTTTCTCACTAATATGAACCATGAATCAGCCAAGACTTTCCTACTGGCAGAAGAAATTACTTCTGAAGAGTCATGAAGTAAATTTGGAGCTAAAGAAATCAAAATTAAGGATGAGCTAGGGCTGTGAGCACCAGGAGTCACTAATGGTTGAGATAATGGTTGAGAGTGAGAGAGAAAGAGGCCATCATACTGAATATAGATACAATTGTTCCTTGGTATCACGGGCATTGATTCTGGCCACCACCCATAGTCAGCCTTCAGCATCTACCAGTTCCACATCTGCAGAGATGGAAGGTGGATTGTATTATATTTCATCCTACAGGAGGAGTACCTGAGTGAGGACCCTGCTGGAGACCCTTTGAATCCTCTGTACCATTTCCAGGTGACCCTGCTATGCCTTATTTTCTGACCTTGGTTTCTGGCCTTCCTCATTGCTCCCCACACAGTTCATCATCAGTTTCCCCTTCCAGAGGTGCTGTTCCTTCCCTGAAAACTCCCCTGGAAAAACACAACAGATATCTTGGGGAGACTTGTTTCCCCAGGCCCAAAAAGAAAAGGGCGATTACATTAAGAACACATTTAATCATTCCTGCTCTGTTTGATTAAAGGAAGGCAAACAAAAGCCCTGATTTATGAGGCAACCACCAGACCCTGAGAGGATGATCCAGGCCGGCAGAGGCAGTGCCATTTATACAGACTGAATAACCCGATTGCCTCAGGGAGAGAAAGATGGCATCTGATCTCTCCTGTCAGAACGGCTGTCCATTTGGAGATTCAAAACACACCAGTCATGCCAGGCAGCTCTCGCGTCTCTCTCTGGGCAGGGCCAGTAGCACAGGCACCACAGCAGATGTGGCCTGAGAAGGGGTCAGAGCCCCGATTCCTTTAGACTGACAACAGATGAGAAGCTACAGGAAGTTTAGGTGGATTCCTATTCCAGGCTGGGTGTCAGTTACTTCAGTGTTTTATCCTCTTTTCTGTTTGATTTACAACGAGCACGCTCTAGGCTAGGAAGAATGCACGGTATTTTTATAAACTTCAAGAACTTCCTAGGCCGTGAAATATTCTTCACAACTTGTCTGAGGAGGCAGGCAGGGCAAGGGTGGTGCAGACCACATAGTGTAAAAAGACCTCCACTAACCAGAATTCAACTAACCCAAACTTCTCAATTAATCAGACATTTTACTCTCTACTTTTATAAACATAAAAGGTCATATGACCAAAAATATCACTTTAAAAGTGTTAAACTAGGTGGTGTCTTACAAGTTGTGCTTAGAGAGCTCTAAAATGGTGACCCTGAGGTACTGTGGCATCTTGAATCATGTGAAAATGTGTTATGTTCATCAAATTCTAATTACTAAGGCATAAATGTGGCCACAAATATTTTGGGAAGATTTGCAACAGAAAAAAAGTTTCTATTTTGTTCTCAGGGAAGCATGGCATGAGATGTTTGATTTGTATTTATTTACTTATTTATTTTGGCTGTGCTGGGCCTTTGTTGGTGTTCAGGCCTTTCTCTAGTTGTGGGGAGTGGGGGCTACTCTCAAGCTGCAGTGCTTGGGCTTCTCATTGTGGTGGCTTCTCTTATTTCAGAGCATGGGCTTTAGGGCTCATGAGGTTTAGTAGTTGTGCCTCCTGAGCTCTAGAGCACAAGCTCAATACTTGTGACACACAGGCTTAGCTGCTCTGCAGCATGTGGGACTTTCCCAGACTAGGGATCAAACCAGTGTCTCCTGCAATGGCAGGCAGACTCCCCATCACGGAGCCACCAGGGAAGCTCCTGCACTGGATGTTTAAATGACCACCTTTGTGACACCAAACATTATTTTTTAAGACTGTATTATAACAGCTTAAACATTACGTCCTCAGAGAAGAGGAATCATAAGGAGGAATTTGTCCAAATCCCCCTGAGGTAGACAAGGGCCTCTAGCACTCAAAGGCATGGGTGAGCCACTGGACACAAGCAAGCCGTGGGATCTGGACAAGGGATCAAGAGACATGGGTTCAAGCCTTAGCTTTATCAGTCAACGAATGACCTTGGGAACCCCTCGTCTCACTTTTCTCGGCTGTAAAATGGAAAGACTCTATCAATGTATAAAATTATCTATCTCCAAAGATGATCTTTCTTCTGAAATCAATAGCACTAGGAAAGAAAACACACACACACACACACACACACACACACACACACACACACACACACACAAAGTAACTCCTCTCAAAACAAAACCCAAATCTATACCACAGTTGGAGAAAGAACTCAGAGGCTGCTTGTCTTCCTTTTAGCCCTAAACCCAAAGCAAGTTACAAAGGGAGACACAATGGGCTGAATCTCATGCTTTGCACTATAATTTTGCTCCCCCGCACCCCCCCCCGAGGGAAAATCCACCTGAGATGACCACCTTACACATCTGGTTCTAGTTCTAGTTAACAAACTTCTTTCCTTGATACAGAAAGACCTTGAAGTTTTCAGCCTGTCACTCAGATTTGATGCTTAAGGATATCTTCCTCCTAGAGACCTCCTTACCAGACATGAAATTATATAGCCCTGACGACGTCTTTCTATCCCTACAACCCTTAATCCCAGACCAGACTCAGGAGTTCTTCCAAGTCCATTTGAAAGAGAGGAAGTAGGAGGCTTCATGTGGGGAAATGACGAGGGGCTTCCTTCCTCTTGGAGCTGAGTGAACTCCCTCTTCAGGACTCCCACGGCCTCAGAGGCCAAGGTCAGGGGCCAGAGAAATAGGGCAGCATCAGGTTTCCCTTTAGACCACAGACAGCAGGTTTGATTCCAAACTCAACCTATTGCAACAGATGAGTGTCATCTCACACAATCAAAACGAGAGGGACAGTATTCCTGATGGTTATTCTCTTAGGCTCTTTCAGGTCGCGTAACTTGAACAACTGACTTCATCTACTTAAGCTTTAGTCTCCTCATCCATAAAATGGGTTTTAGAAACAGTCCCCACTTCATCAGGTTGGTATGTTAATCCAATGAGATAATTCACGCCAAGGACATTGATGTTTAGGAAGTGTTTAGTAATATGTAGCTCTTGTGTTTGGTGTCACTCAAAACCCCTTCTTTCTTTGTTCCCCCCTCTAAACCCCCTGAGGACAGGGTATCATGGGAGCTAAATTTGATATGACTTACATGCATCCTCTAGAAGGACTGGGGGCTGTAGAACCTTCTGGTTTAGGAAGGGCATGGAGCACTTCACTGGCTATGAGCCAACAGCTCTGATTTTTGCACCTGTGATTTCACAGCACTTGGTCCCAAAGCAGCACCTCTGCCATTATAGACAGAGGTGAGAAATGAGTCATTTTTGCCACCCTCCTCAAAGCCCTGATAATTTCAGTCATACCTATGTTCATTAGTGTCCCATGGGAAACATTAAATAAACTTTTAGCTGAGGGTTGGGCATTCACATGAACCCCAGCTGAATCAGAAAAGAGGAGGTTGTATAATTCCACACACAGAGGCATAGCCAAGATCTTGGTGTGATACCTGTGGCTGAACACACAGGGTAGAGGGCACGGCCATAGCTTCACTCGTCTTGGCTCTGCTGTTTGCCAGCTGCAGAGCTGTGGGCAAGTCGTTGAACCTCTCTAAGCCCATGTATCCTCTTTTATGAAGAAGAGAAGGTAAAAGCCTGGTGATAACTCCTTGCTCAGTCATGCTGGAGACCCTGTTCTGGAGTTCAGTACCGGTTGCTGCTGAGTCCTCTGAGCTTCTCTCAAAGACTCACTGATGGCCGGCAGGCAACCCTGTTAGCCATCTAGTGTCTCCTCACCAATAGCAATCACAAGCAGGCAGCGCATCCTCCCCTTGGACGAGTCCTCAACTTGCCAGACAGGCACAGGCAGTCCAGCCCCTAGAGATTCTAAACCCTACACACTTTCATCCTCACATGTCAGCCTGGGAACAAGCTGGGGCCAGGAGAGCAGGGACCACTTTCTCTTGATTCCACTAGAGATCATGTGCCCCCCAAGACAGTCCACATCCAGCTTGGAATGTGGTGGGGATCTCATGACTCAGGGAGGTGGTGGCTCCGATAAGAGATGCAGAAAATCTTCTTCCCTCTCTCCCTCCCTTGACTACCTCCAGTTCCTCTAGTGGAACTTCCCATCCCCACACTGATGTCCTTCAAGTCCTGGTCACAGCATTTCCTACCTAGACTTACTGTTTTACTTCATTTTTTTTCTCACTAGTAAACTTTTAGCCATTAACAGCATGAACTCTGGGTTTCCCTGGAGGCTCGGGGGTAAAGAATCTGCCTGCCAAAACAGGAGACCAGGTTCAATCCCTGGGCTGGGAAGATCCCCTGGAGAAGGAAATGACAACCCACTCCAGTGTTCTTGCCTGGAGAATCCCATGGGCAGAAGAACCTGATGGGCTGCAGTCCGTGGGGTCGCAAAGGATTGCACACGACTTAGCGACTAAACAACAATAACGAGCATGGACTCTGGTCTCAGACTACCTAAGTTTAAATGCTGCTCTCCTACTTAACTGTGTATGTGACTTTAGCCAGGTTTCTTAGTCTGTCTGTACCCCAGTTTCTGCAACCATAAAATGGGGATAATAATAGCTCCTCCTTTACAGGGTTGCTGTGAGGATGAAACACTGCATACAGTGTTTAGGCATGTAAAGCACTGAGAACAGTGTCCGGAACATAGTACGCACAGTCACACTGTTGTTGACTGCTTTATTATTGCTTTCTTATGTCTCAGTAACCTCTCGTCATTAGCAGGGTTCTTTGGAGGTTTCGTGTCTGCAGAGAAGGAATAGAGACTGCCCAGTCAGCTCTCCACTCAGAGCTAATCCATCACATTGCGGACTCTCTCTGCCTGTTTATTGTGATCCCAGAGAGCTCAGTCCTTCCTGTTCTTGGGACAGTTCCTCTTTCTCCGGAACTATCTTGTTTACTCACACTTCCGTATACCCACTCTGCCTCACTTCCACAGAGAGAAATCTATATCTACATTTTGTAAACAGATACTTGCATATTTTTTTTAAAAGACCCACATATGTCAACCTCACCACCACCACACACAGCCCCACCCCAGAACCCAAGATGGGGGAAGAAAAGGCAATTTTGCTATGTTCCTAACTCTCCCAAAATGTGGGAGGCACACAGGAGACTATTTTGATTTTTCTTAATATGTCCCCTCTTAATAGCTATCATTTTTAAGCTACAACAACAGAGGAGTAGAATTAAAAGAGAATCTTCTTAGGTAAACCTGTCCTTTCTGGCCACTTGGATAGAAGTTATGGAAATAAAACTCCCAAGCCCCAAATAATGGCTCTCCCCTCCTGCAGCTCCTGACCTCACAGCCCACCAAGCAGGTGGGAACAAAGATCATTGTCATCGCTGCTGAAGGACACGGGTGGAGGAAGCTACCTTGGCTGTGCCCCTGTGTCTGTCTCCCCCGGGGCACCTCTGAGCACTCCTCACACTTTTTCCCAATCTGTATGGCACAAGACACACCAGACATTTCCAGATAATTGCCCATCAGCTTCCCAGGAAAACAAAAGGCTGAAGTTGGCACTTTCTTTTCTTTCTCCACCCAGCCGTTCATGCGGGGAAGGAAAAAAAAGTTAAAGTCTACAAGTGGAAAACGGCTTTTTTAAAAAGCAACTACCCACATTAAAGGAAGATTTTAATTCTAGATCCACAGCTAGAAGATCAAAAATAGGAATAATTAAAGCCTGAGATGTAACTGTCAAGAAAGACATTTTTATCCTGTTTGCCAAGTCCTTAAACAGGTAAACCACATATTTAAAGAAAGCACTAAGATCTGAAAATCCCAAAGGGAATTTTTTTCTCTTATTTAAGGCATAATGAATTCAGTCTTCAGAGGCCACAGAGCAGGGTTTGTTAAGCTCTCTGAACTGTCAGCTGGATAATTATCTAGCAAAGTCTGTGTGTAGGTGACTCCCTGTGATTCAGCTTCTTTCCTGTTTTGAAACAGAAGGTAACTAACCTCTGGAACAAAATTTGGCAAAGTCAGGGAATGTCAGTTTTATGCAAACAGCGTTTCCTTTTTTTCAGCCTTCCTTTTCATCCTATGATATCTGACTTTTAAAAGTCTTACGTGTGTACTGAATTCCACTCAAGTACCCTTTCCAAATGCTCCAGAGAGAAATGTAGAACTTAGAAACAAACACCAAACAAACAAAACCCGCTCCCTTCTCCAGAGTGGCTGGAGCCAGATAAACATGATGTCAAACCTGATAAACAGCCTGACAATGTATATTCCAAGGAGAGGTGAAGCAGACATGTTAGGGGTCAGATGCAAAACAAGAATTCCAAAAAAAGTCTCATCACTCCCGAACCTGCTGGTTTGACATATGATTTTTAAATTATGGCTTTCAAATATCTGAGCACATGGATGTTACTGTGCCTAAGTTCCCACTTGGGAGGTTATTGTTGCGGTTTTCCTTTCACCTAAAAAGCAACCTGACCAGCCAAAGAACGGGCTCATCCTTCTGTTGCGTGGACCTCATCATCATTATTTTGAAACTAACTTGTTCAGCCTCCTTCCCCACAGGATGCGAGTCACCTTCCAGCCCAGACAATACATGCCATTATCCTAAATTGACTGAGGAATGAACTTGAGATCAGACGCAAAACCCAAAGTGGAGCGGAGTTCATGTGGGGCTTGCTGGTGTCCTCAAAGGAACTTTGTCAGGCAGGGCTGTTGGCTACACCGGACCCAGGCAGGAGATGTGGGATTTTCAGAACAGGACACAAAACCTCAGTTAATTGTTGTCAAGAAGCAAGATCAACAGCCCACCTGTTTCAGAACTGGCCAGCTTCCCTCGGTTTAGTCAAACAGGATATTTTGTTGTTCTTTGCTCCAAAACCAGAAAACAACCTACCGCTCTTACAGCTGCTGCTGCCCGTGTCCCCTGCCAGATGCCCACGTGGGCCTGAGGCAGGCAGGTGATTTCCTGCTTCACTCTCGGGCAGGACTAGAGTGGAGAGCAGGGCAGCGATCAGCTGTGGCCTCTGGACTCTTGCCACCAGCAGGAAGTCACTTACTCCACACTCAGTCTCTCTTAACCATGGAGAGGAAGGTGGCTGCGAAAATGGGCAAATGCCCAAAGCCGTTTTAATTATTCCTGCTGGGACCTGGTTTCTACACTCATCAACCTGGACTATGCACCAAGGACTGGAACATGGGAGGCAGGCCATGGACACTCACTGGATGAACTGATACCGGAAGGAACAAGCTTATGGGAGCCACCCTGCCACCATGGTCCCCCCTGGAATCAGGAGTTGTTAGAATATTTTAATTTACATGTAGAATGTTTTAATTTTTTTTCAGGTCATACCAGCCCTCCATCCATCATGTGATCAGTCATGTCTGACTCTTTGTGACCCCATGGACTAGCCCGCCAGGCTCCTCTGCCCATGGGATTTTCCAGGCAAGAACACTGGAGTGGGTTGCCATTTCTTCCTTCAGGGGATCTTCCTGACCCAGGGATTGAACCTGCATCTGCTGTACTGCAGGTGGATTCTTTACTGCTAGAGCTTTTGGGGAAGCCCTCATACCAGCCCAAGAAAGGCATATATTTTTATGACTTTTCATCAGCTCATGGAGAAGGCGCTGGCACCCCTCTCCAGTACTCTTGCCTGGAAAATCCCATGGACAGAGGAGCCTGGTAGGCTGCAGTCCATGGGGTTGCGAAGAGTCGGACACGACTGAAGTGACTTAGCAGCAGCAGCAGCAGCTCAAGACAGGCTACCAGCTTCCTGGAAAATGTCTCTAACCTGATATTTTGTTTTTCGTTGTTCAGTTGTTAAGTTGTGTCCAACTCTTTGCAACCCCATGAACTGCAGCACACCAGGCTTCCCTGTCCTTCACTATCTCCCGCAGTTTGCTCAAACTCATGTCCATTGAGTCACTGATGCCATCCAATCATCTCGTCCTCTGCCACCTGTTTCTCTTCTTGCCTTCTATCTTTCCCAGGATCAGGGTCTTTTCCAGGGAGTCGGCTCTTTGCATCAGGTAGCCAAAGTATTGCAGCTTCAGCTTCAGCATCAGTCCTTCCAACGAATATTCAGGGTTGAATTCCTTTAGGATTGACCCTTTTGATCTCCTTGCAGTCCAAAGAACTCTCAAGAGTCTTCTCCAGCACCACAGTTTGAAAGCATCGGTTCTTCGGCACTCAGCCTTCTATATGGTCCAACTATCACATCCATACATGACTACTGGGAAAGCCATAGCTTTGACTCTACAGATCTTTGTTGTCAAAGTGATAGCTCTGCTTTTATTAATTAATTTATTTTAATTGGAGGATAATTACCCTACAACATTGTCATGGTTTTTGCCATACATCAACATGAATCAGCCATAGGTATACTTGTATGATATCTCTGCTTTTTACTGTGCTGTCTAGGGGTTATCACGCATCTCCTCTTTACCCAGGCCCCTTAATTATCAGTGTTTAAGAATCTTAAACATCAAAGTCTCTTTCACTGTTTCTCCCCCAACACTTCAACTGACCCCCAAGGTGTGCCCTGATTTCTTGGAGTTCCCAGCTGGGACATGAAGGTTAGGTCTTGATTAGTCTGCAAGGCCACTTTCAAATGTGTCACACACACATATAAACCCATGAGAGCTTGACAGCTACAGTTCCTGATGCCAGCCTGCCTCTGTAAGGAGTAAAGCAGCATGTGATCTCAGTGCTCAAGACATGTTGAAAAAATATCTCTGTGTGACCAGAGGATGGATGTTCCTCTAAACCAGCTGCATTCTTGGATGAAGTTAACTCCACAGCTCTGTAATCACTGGTCTTTCCAAATAATGTTGCAGCCAATACCAGTCTTTCCTTGCTGCCTGAAGATCAGCCAAGAGCCATCTTCATCCTGCAGTCCCCTTCCAAAAGATACAACTGTTGTATGACGTACTTCAACCGTCCAGTGAATAAATGGCTTGAGGTCATTTTGAGGGTTAGCTTTCAGTTCTGCAAAACCTATAAATCAAATTATAGAAAACACAACAGCTTGGATTCGTCAGGGTAAGGGGTTGAAATAACATCTAATTTTGACAGGTAGAGGGAATTGTTACTTTCGATTTTGGAAAATCTATCCAAGAGAAAAGTAAACCCACAATCTTGATAGGAATTTGTTGGTCAAATATGATAATGTGGACTCATCTCACCCAGATGGGCCCTATCACACCTCCCTCTACACAGATGTCTGAGCAGTTCTTCAGTAAAGGTTTCTTAAATCTTTAGGAAATTGTTTCAGCTCTGTTTCCCCCAGGTACATCTTAAACATTTTTTATTTAGTCATTCCTGGGTGGCTTAGAGTTTTATAAATGTCCTCTTTTTTTCTCATGACATTTTCATAGTTGCTTACTAATGGGGTATAGTATCTGAACAATTTGCTGAATTCTCTTATTAGTTCAACTCATTTTTCAGTTGATTTGTATGGATTTTCTAAATAGTTATATTATCTGAAAGTAAAAATAACTGTCTCTTCTTTTACAATATTTGTATTTTCTTTTTACTCTTTTATTCCATTTACTAAGCTAGTGTTGGTGGCATGTCTTTGTTTATGATTTCAAACTAGTGATTCACCATTGAATATAATGTTTGTAGAGGGGTTTCTTTCCTTTATTAAAGTGAGGTTGTTTTAATTTCTATTTTGTTAAGTGGTTTTTTAAATCGTAAATGGGTCTTTGTTGAATTAAATTTTGTTAATCTATCAAGATGATGTTATGATTTTTCTCTCTTAATTCTTGATCAAATGAATTAACATTAATAGAGTTCCTCATGTTGAAATGTCTTGGCATTCCAAAGATAAACCACACTTAGTTAAGATGTATTATTCACTTAGTATATTAATGGATTTAAATCCAAGTTAACTTAGTAATGTTTTATTTAGGATTTTTATATCTTTGTTCATAACAGTGATTGATCCATAGTTTTCTTTTCCCGTGATAGCTTTGTTTAGTCTTGGTATATTGTTATGCAAGCCTCATAGATGAGTTGACAAGCTTCCAAGTTTATTGTGTGTTTGGAAAGAAGTGATATAACCCTCAAATTATCTGTTCCTTCATGATCTGAGCTTTATGACTAACTTTGACTAACTGCTAAATGTTTCTGTAATTATTTATCTCTCTTTAATTTTAGAATTTATGTTTATCAGGAAACCACCCATTTTCTAATCCAGTTTTTCAAATTTGTTTAATGAGGTTGAACATGGTATGCTTTTATGTTTTAAATCTGCTAACAGAATATATGTGCCTTCTTATTCTAATGTTTCATTAATTTCTTCCTTTTTTCATAATTGGAATTGCAAAGTCTTGATTAGTTATTCTTTTTTGCATTTACTTCCCTTGTGTCTCAGACGGTAAAGCATCTGCCTACAATGCGGGAGACCCGGTTCAATCCCTGGGTTGGGAAGATCTCCTGGAGAAGAAAATGGCAACCCATTCCAGTATTCTTGCCTGGAAAATCCCATGGACAGAGAGGAGCCTGGTGGTCTACAGTCCATGGGGTCACAAAGAGTCAGACACGACTGACCAACTTCACTTTTGCATTTACTCTACTAACTTCCACATTTTTACATGCTTTTTAATTCTTTCCTTCTGCTTTTCTGGAGTGTTACCTTATCACTTTTTTTAAGCTAGCTTCTTGACTCATAAGTTCATTAAAAAAAAACTTGGGCATTTTCTGGCTGTCCAGTGGTCCTAACTCTGCACTAACTCTGCCGAGGTTAAGTTAAGAATCTGCCTTGCAATGCAAAGGACACCGGTTTGATCTCTGGTCCAGGAAGATCCCACTTGCTGTGGGGCAACTAGCCCCGTGCACCACAACTACTGAAGACTTCGCACCCTACAGCCCATGCTCCACAAGGAGAAGCCACCGCAACGAAAAGCGTATGTGCGCATCACAACTAGAGAAAACCCTTGCACAACAATAAAGACCCAGCATAGCAAAGGTAAATTAATAAAAAATACAACCTATTATTAAATGGGCAATATTTGAACAGACAACTCACAGAATGAGATATTTGAATGGCCAATAAACATGTTAAAGGTATTCAACATTAGCAGTCATCAGGGAAATGCAAATTAAAACTACAATGAAATACCACTTGACATCCACCCAATGGCTGTCACTTAAATGACGTAAAATATCAAATGTTGGTAAGAAAGTGGAACAAAAACTCTTGTATATTGCTGATGGAAGTATTGATATAAAATGGCACAACCACTTTGGAAAAGAGTGACAGTTTCTGGCAGTTTCTAATAAACTTAAACATACCCCTACCCTACAAACCAGAGATTTTATTACTAGATACATAACTAAGAGAAATGAATGCATATGTTCAGAAAAATCCTGTACACAAATTATATTAGCTTTATTTACAATAACCCCAAACTGAAAATCAGGTTACCAAACAGTCATATATCTACACAAACAGACACTACACAGAAAATGAATAAATAAGAAATGAACTGCTGCTACACACAATTAACAACATGGATGCATCTCAGAAACATTATGTTGAATGAAAGGAGCCAGACACAAAAGAGTACATGCAGCAATATGCCATTTATGTCAAGTTCAAGAACAGATGGTGGGACTTCCCTGGTGGTCCAGTGGTTGAGAATCCGCCTGCCAATGGAGGGGAGAGGGGACGTGGGTTCAATTCCTGGTCGGGGAAGATCCCACATGCTGCAGAGCAACCAAGCCCATGTGCCACAACTACTGAAACCTGAACACTCCAGAGCCCATGCTCCGAAACAAGAAAAGCCACTGCAATGAGAAGCCCCCGCACCACAGCTAGAGAGTAGCTCCCACTTGCCACAACTAGACAAAGCCCAAGCACAGCAATGAAGACCCAGCACAGTCAGAAATACATAATAAATAACAAATTTTTTTAAAAAAGAAGAACAGACAGTGATTGTCTCTGGGTTGAGGAATGGCTGAAAAGGGGTGTGAGAAGTCTTTTTGGAGTGGTAGAAATGTTCTAGACCTTCATTTGAATAATGGGTAGTTATGAGCTTCCATCTTTATATATATTTTTATATTTTATATATTTATATATAAACTTTATGTATTTATTCTGCTTTATTGATTACAACAAAGCCTTTGACTGTGTAGATCACAACAAACTGTGGAAAATTCTTCAAGAGATGGGAATACCAGACCACCTTACCTGCCTCCTGAGAAATCTGTATGCAGGTCAAGAAGCAACAGTTAGAACCGGACGTGGAACAATGGGTTGGTTCCAAATTGGGAAAGGAGTACGACAAGGCTGTATATTGTCACCCTGCTTATTTAACTTATATGCAGAGTACATCATACGAAATGCCGGGCTGGATGAAGCACAAGCTAGGATCAAGACTGCAGGGAGAAATATCAATAACCTCAGATATGTAGATGACATCACCCTTATGATAGAAAGTGAAGATGAACGAAAGAGCCTCTTGGTAAAAATGAAAGAGGAGAGTGAAAAAGCTGGCTTAAAACTCAACATTCAAAAGACGAAGATCATGGTATCCGGTCGCATCACTTCCTGGCAAATAGATAGGGAAACAATGGAAACAGTGACAGACTTTATTTTCTTGGGCTCCAAAATAACTGCAGATGGTGACTGCAGCCATGAAATTAAAAGACGCTTGCTCCTTGGAAGAAAAGCTATGACCAACCTACAGCATATTAAAAAGCAGAGACATTACTTTGCCAACAAAGGTCCATCTAGTCAAAGCTATGGTTTTTCCAGTGGTCATGTACAGATGTGAGAGTTGCGCTATAAAAATGCTGAGCACCAAAGAATTGATGCTTTTGAACTGTGGTGTTGGAGAAGACTCTTGAGAGTCCCTTGGACTGCAAGGAGATCAAACCAGTCCATCTTAAAGGAAATCAGCCCTGAATATTCATTGGAAGGACTGATGCTGAAGCTGAAACTCCAATACTTTGGCTACCTGACGCAAAGAATTCACTCACTGGAAAAGACCCTGATCCTGGGAAAGATTGAAGGCAAGAGGAGAAGGAGATGATAGAGGATGAGATGGTTGGATGGCATCACTGACTCAATGGACATGAGTTTAAGCAAGCTCCAGGAGTTGGTGATGGACAGGGAGACCTGGCATGTTGCAGTCCATGGGGGTTGCAAAGAGCAGGACACGACTGAGCAACTGAACTGAACTTATGGGCTTTCCAAGTGGTGCAGTGGTAAAGAATTCGCCTGTCAATGCAGGAGCTGCAAGGGACGCATGTTCAATCCCTGGATCAGGAAGATCCCCTGGAGAAGGAAACGGAAACCCACTCCAGTATTCTTGCCTAGAAAATTCCAGGGACAGAGGAACCTGGCAGACTATAGTCCATGGGGTCGCAAAGAGCTGGACATGACTGAGCACACACCTAGTACTTAGGTGTACATGTCAAAATTGTTTGAGTTGTACACAGAATACTTATGCATTTAACTATGGAAATTATACTCAGAAGAACAAGTACAATAATAAAAATGTGTATTTTTTCCCTCCTTCTGTTATTAGTTCATACTATTATTGCACTTAGCCAGGAAACTTACTTAAATACAATCAGTTTCTTAATATTTATTTTTGTTATTGCTCCATGAATATTTGGAAGAATATGTGTTATTCTGTCAGAAATAACTTTTTAAGATACAGCTGGCAGTTTGTTATTCAAATATACTATTTTTCTTTTAAAAATGTTAATTCTATTTCTGATAGAAACATGCTAAAATTGTAGACTTGTCACTCATTTCATCCAGGAAACACTTGCTGAGTTCTTACCCTATACATTAAAGGTTGAGAGCAGAGGATGTGGAATCGGACCACCTGGGGTTGAATCCTGGCCCTGCTCCCTACTAGCTGTGTGATACTGAATATGCAACTCATTTCTCTGTGCTCCAGTTTTTATGTCATTAAAATGTGGCTAATGTAGTCCCTACCACATGTGTTTGTCCTAAGTGTTAAATGAGTACATATAAAATCCTAGAAAAATGCTTGCATATAGTAACAACTTAATAAATGTCAGCTATTATGTGTCAGGAACTATGTTAAATCCTGGTGATACTGTAATGAAAGTGAGAATATAAGGCATGATCTGAGACCTCGTGGAGTTTACCTCATGGAGGTTTCAGACTTTTGTTTAATCATGCAATAAATGTATAATTATAGCTGAGAGAAGTGTAATAAAAGAGAGAAAACAGTATCATAAAAGCATGTAACAGGGACTTCCCTAACAGGGGTTAAGACTCTGCACTTCCACTGTGGGGGGCATGGGTTTGATCCCAGATTTGGGAATTAATTCCCACATGCCACATGGTATGACCAAAAAAAAAAAAAATCCTAACAGCACATAACAATGGAACATGATCTGTTTTGAAGGATTGGAGAAGACTTTCCTAAGGAAGTAAAATTTGGGCTTACTGGAATCTGGTTATGACTTTAGGAAACAAAAGGACTTTTTAACAAATCACAATAAGGCTAATCTATAGAATTTGATTTCATTAAAATTTAAAACTTGTAGAGTTCCAAAATATAAACAAAATGAAAAGACAAATCAAAGAGAAGATACTATAGTGCATATGACTAATAAAAGGCTACTATCCAAATTTATAAAGAAATCCTACAACCAGTAAGAATAAGCCAAAATGTATAAACATGATAGGAACAAGCTATTCATATAATAAACTGGAAGAGCAAAAAAACTCATACAAAGATGTGTAAGTAAGCTCATTAGTAAGCAAAGTTACATGAAATACAATAATGAGATAAAATCTATACCAAATATACTGGCAAAAATTTTGAAGCCTAACAATATTGAGATTTGGCAATGGGAACTCTAACATGACTCTAAAGGTAATTAATACAATTAACTTGGAGAGCAATGAGGCAGCATCTAGTAAAACCAAATAGGCACATACTCTCTGACTCAGAAATTTCACTCCTGGGTATATATCCTGAAAGTACGCGTGTGCTGCATGCATACTAAGTCACTTCGGTCGTGTCCAACTCTTTGCAACCCCATGGATTGTAACCAACCAGTCTCCTCTGTTCATGGGATTCTCCAGGCAAGAATAGTGGAATGGGTTGCCATGCCCTCTTCCATGGGATCTTCCCCACCCAGGGATCCAATCTACGTCTCATGTCTCCTTCACTGGCAGGCAAGTTCTTTACCATTAGCACCACGTGGGAGGAGTGCTTTCCAATCTTTTCATATCATGACCCACACTGGATTTTATTTTACCCAATCTGTGAATCTTTTTCAATAGGGGAAATTTAATCCACTTACAAGTATCATGATTACTAATATGACTGAATGGATTTCTACAATCTTATCTTTTCCATGTATCCTACTTAAAAAAAAAAAATCTTCGATCACTTGCTTAATCATTTTTCTTCTTACTAGAAACATTTGCTCAGAGAAGGTCTGTAGGTGGTCAACTCTCAAGTCTTTGCAAGTCAGTGATTTTAATTTTATTCTGTCCTTCAACTCTAATGCTAGCTGGACTCAGCATAAAATTGTACTTCTCTGAAGCCATTCTCTTTCCTGTGGTTGAAAACCAATGAATTCTCCTAAATGGCTATTCTCTGATCTCTTACTGCTTTTTCTTAGTAGTAGTAGCAGTAATGTTAGTCGCTCAGTCATGTCTGACTCTTTTTTTTTACCCCTTAGATTTCAGTTTAACAAGTATTGTGCTGAGTACATCTCTAGGTGCTGAGTACATCTCTAGGTGCTATGGATACAGGGTGAGTCAGTGTGCTGAGTTCACTTCCCACCTTTGGGCCTATATGTCCTGTGCTTCCCCCAATTACCAGCCAAGGGGGCACCCCTTCTCAAGCAGAGCCAATGCTTAGGTCGGTCAACAGCACAGTGTGGCCTGATATTAAACCCCAAACCCAACAAAACTGAGCTGAGATTCAGTTCTCATCCTTATGCACTTGAATGGGGACAGGCCCAAAGAATGAAGCTGTAAAAATAAAGCTGCCGGCTCTTTGGCCATCTGCCCACCAAGGGCAGAGCTCAGGGCATCTGGTGCCTCTGATAAACACCCTGACCCAGCTCTGACTAACCACATCTTTCTCACTATCACTTTGTGAGTGATGACATTTCGGAGAGAAAAGACTAGCTTCTCAGCAAAGCAATTCCCTGAAGAAAGAAACAGGGCTGGGGGGACGGGCACTTATTAAATCACCCAGTGGGGCTGGGGGTAGGGGCTGGGGGGTGGGGCTTTTTCCAAAATACACATTCTGGGTCTTTGCCCCCAGAGAATGAGATGCCACCTCTTGGGAATGGGGGATGAGGAAGAAGGAAGAACAAATACACATGTTTTTAAAAAGTTGTTTCAGAAAACTTATCATCTATTTTGTATGTATGACCACTCTGCCACCTCAGAGTTGACAACCAGTAATGCTGTCTAACCGTGTTATTTTATAGATGGAGGAATCCCAACCCAGTGATTGATTGTCTAAGGTCACACAGGTAACTAACAGTGGAGACAGAATGAGATGCAAGACAGTCTCCCAGACCAGTGCTTCTTCTCACGTTCCCTACAATTCAACTTTAACACTTCTGACAATCACCACCATCACCAGCAGCATCAGCATCTTCCCCAAACATTCTACTGGCCCCTTTACATTAAACTATCTCTCAAAGTTGCAATAACCCTACTCCTACAATACAAGGTGAGTATTATCTCTGTTTCTCACTCCCTGTCCATGTTTTCAACCTTTACATACTATGTACCCTGACACTCGGAATCTGTCATCAACAAGTACCCTGTATCTTTCATTGTTTTTTGTAAGGTCCTTTCATATCTTGCCCTAATGGAAATTTGGCTGTCCCTTGCAAATACCACCTCATCCGCAGCCTCTTAAGTGGAGGTCATTCTGGCCCCACACCCATTCTCACTTCTAAGTGCGGGGATGTAGGGGAGACTATATCCCAGGGGGCTCAAGGGTGGGGGAGGTGTCCTGTTGTACTTGCAATTCAATTATCTTCCTTCCTCCTTCAAAACTCCCAGATCCTTTGAAATTCACACCAGACTTTATGACCTGCCATCTGGACTTGCTACTGTTATCTCCCAAACTACTGTCCTTTTTTTTCAGTAATAATTTTTTTTGAAGTATGATTGCTATACAATGTTGCATTAATTTCTGCTGTACAACAAAGTGAATTAGCTGTAGGTACACATATATCCCCTCCTTCTTAGACCCCCCTCCCACCCCTCCACCATCCCACTCCTATAGGTCATCACAGAGCACCGAGCTGAGCTCCCTGTGCTTTATAGCAGGTTCCCATTAGCAATCTATTTTACACATGGTAGTGTATATATGTCAGTCCTACTCTCCAATTCATACCACTCTCCACCCCATCCTGGCACCATTCTTGGTGACTTAACAACCTTGTAGAATAGTGACCCATCCAATACTTTGCCTTCTGAGACCCATGACCCCTCACCTCTAACAATCTTTAATCCCTATGCCATCTGACCCACACTCTCATGCTTGTGTCCCAAACTCTGTCATCACCTCTCTGATATCAATCCACTCACCCTACCACCCACTTTTAAATATATATATATTCCCCCTATATTCTCACTTTCCTCCTTGTTCTACTTAATTCCAAGAGTTACCATTATAATTACTGCTTTGGGAATTCTCTTATTTTCCCTGCCTTTCTCTTTTCATCAAATTCATCTGGCAAGAGCCTATTCCAGATTAAATCCATATACATGTATTTTGTGATTACACTGAGATACTCAAAGCTGTGGTAGAAAATACAGAGGAGCTGGGGGTTCACCCTGAACACACACACTCAAATAGGACCCCAGCACATTTGGCAGTTTTGTGCTACTTCCCCAGTGTGCCCAGGTTTCCACTCTGTGAAAGGACTGTTCCACACCTTTCCCTCCCTCTTGCAACTTTACACACAGCTGTCTTAGCTCCAGTTCCCCTAAAAGTGGTGCCTGGGAGGCTTCCCTGAAGGTAGTTTATATGGAAAGTGACCTCAGGGGTCCAGACACTGGTCCTGAGAAGTGACACAGAAGAGTGGGAAAGGCAAAGACCCATGACCGATTTGACCGCCCACACGGACAACAGAAGATTCATCCCGTGAGATGGGATGGGAAGCAGCTCAGACTTCTCTGCTCAGGGGATGAAATGGGTAAGCATTTACCCACAGGTTCCTGTCTTCCATTGGCCACGGGTGGCCCCCTGCACTAACTGCCCTACATCTCTGGTTATCCCTGGGTGAGGGCCCAGTGAACTTGACATTCACATAGCCACTCCAGGAAGCCCTGGAGCAGGACACGGTCACCCTACCATGGATCTGAGCTGTGTTGAATCCTGAACAGACCTGGTCCCTGAAACAGTCAGCCAGGTAGTGAGTGAGGCTGAGGGGATTTGAACGAGGGCACAGGAATGTCCCCTGCACTTCTTGTATCTGTCAGGGACCCTCTAAGTCCAACTGAGTCTTTATTCAAGTCTGTGACCTTTGACAGACCTTTAATGCAAGTGGGTGAGTGAAACAAGTGCTGGTCCCCTGCCCCAGCTGATCTCAAGGCCATAACTGATACTCATCATCTGTTTCTCCCATCCCTTTTCCATTTTCTTCATGCTCTGGCCACACTTAGCTGTTGTAAGTTGATGGCTTTAGGCTATGACTAACATCTTTATCCCCCATGAGGTCTGATCCTTAGTGTTTTGCTCTTATCAGGTCATGACTGCTGAGTTGCCTGTTCACCATAGTTGTTGGGTAAGAAAGCACTGAAAGTCACTTCCATAGATAATAGTCACTTCAGACACAGACCTCCTGCCCTCCCCGGCCGGGGAGCTGCAGTCAAGCCTCATGGCAACGGGGCCCTAGAGTGGCACGAGAAGTGTGAGAGCATCAGCTGGGGTAAAAGCTAAGAAGGGAGGAAGTGACTCTCATGAAGGTGGCTGGGGCAGGAGCAACCAGCTGGAGGGACCCCGAATCTGGAGATGCCTGGAGAACATAGCCGTCACCACCAATGCAAGTGATCAGGTCTGACCTCCCGACTCCTCAGAGCCCATCAGAAGCAGACGGCGTGGATTTCAAGAGCATCCGCAAGGGGACAGACCAGGGCAGTCGCAGTTCCCCAGTCCCCTCTTCTGCCCCTCGGGCTCCCCACTGACCTTGCTTGTATTGGCACCTCGCAAGTCCTTCCTGAGCCAGCAGCCTAGGCTCCTCACCTCGTTCTTGGACTGTTTGCTGGCCCCACATCATTGTCCTTGCAGTAAGCGGCCAAGATGACTCCCCGAGCAGCTCCAGCAGCCCCTAGGCAGTAAGAGGAAGGGCCAGTGTTCAATGTAAGCTTCCCCGCCCAGGCCCCAGGGGCTTCCCCGCTTTCCCAGAGGCAGGAGAGCACAGCCTTGGGGTGCAGACTTCGGGCCTGACTGCTGCCTGGGGTCTGGGCTCTGCCACTACCTGGTGGTGAGACCACGGACAAGATACTAGCTTCTGTTACCGATCTGGGCCCTTGGACTCTACTAGCTTCTCTCTGTTACCGACCTGGGCCCTTGGACTCTTCAATCAATAGAAGTTGGGAATAGGCAGGCACACCTCTCCTGGGGTCCATGCAGCAGCACAAGGAAGCGACAACAAGGAACAGGTATCCTTGCTTACTCCTGGAGAGGAGCTGCTTAGGTCATTAGATAAGGTAACACGGGCCAGGTCCCTGGGTGGGGCAGGAGGCAGCTAGCTTGAATGGTCTGCCCACCCCTGTGGTGGTGCCGTGTGCTGGGATCATGTGCAGTACCCTGCTTTTGCTTCAGGCACCTAAGAAACAGCAATTGGTTTGTGGTCTTTTTGTACCCTATTGCTCATAATTGCCTCAACTGCACATGAGTCCCTTATAGTTTCTTTAGTCCCTCATAGAGTCCCTTGGACTGCAAGGAGATCAAACCAGCCAATCCTAAAGGAAATGAACCCTGAAGATTCATTGGAAGAACTGACACTGAAACTGAAGTTCCAATACTTTGGCCACTTGATGCAAAGAGCCAACTCACTGGAAAATACCCTGATCCTGGGAAAGATTGAAGGCAAGAGGAAAAATAGGCGGCGGAGGATGAGATGATTGGATGGCATCACTGACTCAATGGACATGAGTTTGAGCAAACTCCGGGAGATAGTGAAGGACAGGGAAGCCTGGCATGATGCAGTCCATGGGGTTGCAAAGAGTTGGATGCTACTTAGTTAATAAACAACTCGTTTCTTTGTAAGCTGCTGCCGGAGAAGACTTTGTCCAGGTGCAAGCAATTCGGTGGTGGGTCCCAGGTCCCAGCCTGTCTCTACCTCAGTTTCCTCCTAGGTTTGTATGGAATGAATGAAGTAATATGTGTGAAGTCTTTAGAAAGGTATGTTTTTAAGCATTTCATTTACTCTTCAGAAAAGTGTGATTTGTCACATTTTACAGATGGGAACTGAGGTTCCAAAATGAACAGGCACTTATCAGATGCCACACATAAAGTAGGAACACAATTTGAAATCCAAATTGTGTGACTCTAAGACCCTTGCTCTTTTCAGCCTCTCAAAGTCAGAGACACAGACAAGCAGGTAGGTGAACAGGCTGAGAGTGGCCCCCGCTGTGGCTGGGCTGGCCCTGGGTCCCTGCCAGGAATGGGGATTCCAAGTGCTTCTGCTTCACCTTTACTTCTATCGGGCGTCCTGTAACAAGACCGGGGTCGGGACCCAAAATTTCTGCTGCAGAACCAGATGCCCAACTGCAAACCAGATGAAAGCAGGAACAGAGACACAGGTGATCTTCTCCAGCCCTTTCCTTCTCCCCTCCCAGCAAGCAAAGCCTCGTGGTACCCTGGCCACCTGCCCAGAAGCCCTGGGCCCTGGGAAAGAAAGATGGGCTGCCTTTGGGGCTTCTGCTGAAGTCGGAGTTGCCACTCAGTTTCAGGATCACATCAAAGTCCTTCACTTGGCCTTCTCGGGGTCCCGTTTCTGGACAGAAGCTAGATAGAAGGATGGGGGTTTGGGATTTCTGCTATGTGCAAGGGCTTCAACCAACCACATTCTCCACGCTCTCAGACCTTGTCTTTCTCCTGAGTTTACTTTTTGCAGCCCTGTGCCAAGCAGTCAATTAACAACCCTGCTTCTGCTCCCTCCCCAGCCAAATGGATACCAGATGCACCCCAGACAAAGTGGGGAAGAGAAACTTTACTCAGACAAATCGGCAGAGAAAACACAATTAGACAAAGCAAACAGAGGTGAAGAGGCGGCAGACAAGCCAAGTGCCCTACAGCCCACCTACAACACATTTACAGGAGTGCCTTGAAACCAACCTCTTCTAAAAAGGGCCACTGCCCAGGGAAGGCAGGCTGTGACCGCAGCAAATCCAGACAGCTGCCTGACGGGGGCAGGGAAAGTGGGAAGAGGTGAGTTTGCTTGTTTCCACCTTAGAGTCTCCAGGAAGGAGACTCCAGGAAGCAGCCTGTGGCTGCTGTAAAAACATGAGCACTCCCAAGAATTGACCAGAAAATGGGCCCAACTCTTTCCATATCTTGCAATCTAGACCTCCAGCTACAGCCAGGAGTTGCAGTCACTGGAACAGGGAGGGGGAAAGGCCAGGTTTGCAATAATTCTTTCTCTGGGGGGCCTGCTCACATCACAGAGCTGGAAATAGCAGCTGTCTCCCTGAGGGAGGCAGGAGGCTCCCTGACTGCCTGCTCGGAGCATCATGCAGGTTTGGAGGAGCTTCTGCCAAAAGCCAAGACCTGGAGCCCCCAGTTACATGGCCCTGCCACTCCCTGGGAGCCCTCGCTGCAGGTAGGGTTCCTTTTCCCTCCACCAACATCACAGATACTAGAGTGAGACCTGAAGAGCCACCTCTTACCTCACAGAGCAGGACACTGCCTGAAGGGGATGCCTGGAGCACAGTCCTTGGGACGAGACAGGTCTAAGCTCAAATGCCAGTTCTACTACTTATAAGAAGCTGTGCAATCTTGAGCAAATTGCTGAACCTCTCTGGGCTTATTTTCTCATTTGTGAACTGGAGATATACATGTAAAGTTGCTTGGAAGATTAAATGAGGTAAGTGCACATATGATGCTAAACAGACCCCTGGCCCATAGCTGGGGCTCCATCAATGGCAGCAGGTTTGCACTGAGCTTTTTAGAAGGATCTAAACACCTATTTAAACAAGGAGGCAGGAGAGGAGTGAATATGAAGAATAAATCTGTAGCTGCAAGGTATGAGATGAAAAAGTTACAGTTGAAAAAACACAGGGAAGTGTTGATAGAACTACGTCATCCACACCCTCTTATAAAGAGAGAAACAGAGCTCTGCTAGCTTATTAGCAAGGAAAATGTTCTATTTAAAAAAAATCAGCCCACAGGAGAATCAACTGTGTCACATCCACATAGTGGACAGGATCACCCAGCTGCGGTTCTTCACCATCTCCAAAGCCTTGCCCAATCCTCGAGCTGGCTTCCTACCCCTTCTCAAGCCTCTGATTCACAAAGACTGCCTTTCCTCTTTCCTGTTTACTCTCCCTTCATTACAGAGATGATGCCCCATGAAAGTGGTGGATCTCACCTGGAAAGGAAGGGTCCCACAGCAGGCTCAGTCTCAGGAGCTGGTTGTGACACCCCAAAAATTTGGCTGACATCCATGTTGGGGCTGTAGGAGGTCACAACCCCTGTCCATGTCTGACACCCTCCCCCCGCCCTTCAAGTGTGGCCAGCATCATCTGTGAACCATTCCTCTGCGTGGACTGGAGCTACAGAACTCAAGCACTCACAGCGAGAGATAGAGGGAGCCACATTGCTGAAGTCGAGGTGAACCAGGCCAAGTGCTATCACTCATATTGGAAGATTTAACAGCCTGACAATGAACCTTGATCTGGAAAATTTCGCTTTTTCTAGGCACCTACATGGCCCTATGGTAGTCCCACTACAGGGAATGAATGGGTTGGCTGCTTGCCAGAAAATCACCAGGCGATGAGTCAACAGAAACTGACAGCCAGAGACTAGCCCCTGAATGGCAGAAAGGCAGCAGGCAGTTGAGTCTTCATCCTCTGTGCCCTAGGACAACATCACTGGTATTGTTCTGAATGCCAGGTGATCGGGGCTCTTCTCCACCCAGAGGGCTTAGGGGGGCAGACAGGGTACCAGTTTTGGAATCAGCAGGCCCAAGTTTGAACTTGAAGCCAACATCTTCTGTGTGGCCTCAGGAATAGGACTTAGTCTCTTTGGCTTTAAGTCCTCTTGGTGCTCAACTTTCTGCAAGGAGTTAAGCAGCATGACATGTATACAGAACCTGGCTCAGGAAGAGTGAATTCCCTTCCCTTTGGTTTGAGTTCACAGATAGGATCTGGCCAAACTTACTGCACTGTCCTTTCCTTCCTCAAGACCCCTGAGCTCAAGCACTGTCCCTGATCACTCCCTTATCCTCCCACCCAACATATGCAGCCCCTGTTTCCACCCACAATTGTCTCTGCCTGGCTCCTCGGTCTCCATATCAATGAGCTGTCCAAACCACACTCCAGTGGACAGCCTGACAGAATTTCTTCTCTTCATCCTATCCTGAATCACCCAAAGGCAGCTACTCAGAAATTAGGAACAAAATATCATCTCTGGCCAGCAGCAAATTGGTCAGAGCAAAAATCTTTTTATGCAAGAAACTGAACAGGATAGTATAAAGGAATAGCAGTTCATCTGTTAGGGATCAAACTGCTCTGAGACCCAGTTTGGACTTCATATCTCCCAGACAGGGGCTTGAGTTCAGTGGGAAAGAAAAACTGTCAGGATAAATCTGCTGGGAAATATAAAGTTGACTTTTCTGACGAACAATAGCCCAGAAGCTTTGTCTTCCTTGTTTTCTCTTTTTGCATGTTCATCCCTGAGGCCAAAAGGGAAGTCACATCCTACCATGTAGAAAAGAGTCCTGCACTGGACAGACCCTGAGAAGGACTCCCAGGTTCTAAACCACTTTGGCCTCTAATACCTACATCACTCACCCTACATTGACTGGGTGAAGCACAGTCATAATTGTATTTGAGACTGGCACATCCTTCTAAATCCTTAGGGTACTCCAGTGCTCGAGGCAGAATTTTACCAGACCTCATGTAAAGCCTGCCACCTGTTTCATAACAACAGCTGATGAAGATAAGCTCTGTGACAGCAGGGAACAATCCTGTCTTGTCCAGGATCATGTGTCCAATATCTGCCCTGGTGCCTGGGACCTCAGAGGTGCTCAGTGAATCCCAGCAAGACCGAACTCCTCTGGGCGGCTGTGGATTCAGTTGTGACACAGACAGTTCTGGGAAGAGATATCACAGGTAGACATTTCCAGCTCTGCTCCATGGGGCTTCAAATCCAGAATGATGTCCATAAGGGATGTAGAGGTAGGGAACTGAAAAAAATGCCAGTGGAAGAGAAGAGATGTCAACTATCAGAGTGTTTACTTGTTTAGAACAAGGAGAAATACTTGAAAGCACTACATGAAAGGAGAAACACTTCATTTTGTTCATTTGCTCACTTGTGTCCAATTCTTTGAGACCCCGTGAACAGCAGCACATCAGGCTTCCCTGTCCTTCACTATCACCCAGCGTTCGCTCAAACTCCTGTCCATTGAGTCGGTGATGCCATCCAACCATCCCATCCTCTGTCACCCCCTTATCCTCCAGCCTTCAATCTTTCCCAGCATCACAGTCTTTTCCAATGAGCTGGGTTTTTGCATCAAGTGGCCAAAGTTTTGGAGCTTAAGCTTCATTACCAGTCCTTCAAATGAATCTTCAGGGTTGATTTCCTTTAGGATTGACTAGTTTGATCTCCTTGCTGTCATAGCTTTATAAAAACAAATAATCATGCTTTCCACAATGGATTTTAGATTCTTTCCGTGCACACACAAAAAAATAAAGGATGATCTCAAATTTTAGAATTTCCAGGTGAATTACTTATCAACCTAGTCTATTGCAGCCCTTCTAATCCAGCTGCTAAGAACAAAGACTAGCGGCCTGTCTCTTCCCTGCAGCCAGGATGCTGCCCGCCACCATCCAGTGTGGCAGCATATTGGGACCTGCCAATCCCACTGGTGAGGGAAGCCAGTTCCTGCTCTTGGAAAAGCCAAGCCCCAAGGCGTAATTGCAGTCTCCCTTCTTGATGCCAGGCATGTAGCCAGTTTCCCAACTGGCCCTCCACTCTGGTTGCTGTTCAGGACTTCAATTCTTTGCTGATCCAAGTTAGCTAGCTGGGGTTTCTACCTCTTACTCAGAGTTTCTTGCACTAGGACCTGTGCTTGACAATGTGTATTGCTGTCAAATATCAATATTTGTGAGGAGTGGGTGTTACAAGGAAATTCTCCCTAGCTAAAACCATGTGGAAGGTGGAATGTCTGTTCTTAAAAGCTACGAAATAATGCCACCCTAACTTGGCAGGGGGAGGCAGCATGTGATGAGGGGAGAAACACAAGCTACAAAGCCAAGGCATGCATACCATGTCTCAGCAATAAACTCTACGAGAAAAGTCTCCATCAAATCCCCAATGGGAAACATGCCTGTGGAGTGAGTGGCTGCCATTAAGGGAGCCTGGGGCTAAACTGAGACTGATGTTACACTAATCCCCATCTAGGGCAACATTTTCTAAACATACCTGACTCTTCCTAACAACCACAGCATAAATTAGTGCTAATTTTAACCCCTAGGAATCAACATGGACATCCAGCAAGATTTTTGTAACTAAAAATTCATAGGTATAAATTAATGCTTTCTGACTAACATCAACTGTTCCTCTGAATTTATGTTTTTCTGTGTATCATCTCAGAAAACCCTTTATTTTAAAATCCAGTTCTCTCATTTCTCCGTAACTACCCACAGATAGCTTGTGGCCTCAGAACTGAGAGTTCTGTGTAACATTCAAAGGCTTCTTTAGGCTTTACCCCATGAAATATAGGTGGCAAACAAAAAAATGAAAATTAAAAAAAAAAAAAAAACACCAACAAAACCCAGAAAAACGAGTTTTGAAGCAACTCCAGTCAGTAGTTCAATTGCTTTGATCCCCTCCTGATCAGTGGTGTGTGCTTAGTCATATCTAACTCTTTGCAACCCCATGGACTATAGCCCACCAGTCTCCTCTGTCCATGGAATTTTCCAGACAAGAATACTTGTGTGTGTTGCTATTTTCTTCTCTAGGGGATCTTCCCAACCCAGGGATTAAACCTTGCACCTCCTGCATTGGCAGGTGAATTCTTTACCACTGTGCCACCTGGGAAGCCCATATGAAATGTAGGTGGCAAAACAAAACAAAATTTAAAAAAAATAAAAAATACCACAACCAGCCACCTAAAAAATGGGCCTTGAAGCAACTCCAGTCAGTTGCTGTTCAGTTGTTTTGATCCCCTCCGATCAGTGAGTGTCACCTGCCTCTACTCCCTGGCTTCTGATATGTTTATCCAGCTCAGCTTTAATAGCCTAACCTCACCCTTAGACACAGCTCTCTTGCTTGCCCTGCTGCTTCCCTCTGATTTGGCAGAACAATTAGGACTTCAACTGGCTGTGGCAAAAAAGGTAAATCTTTGGAACAGAAGGGAAAGAGAGGGACGAAGCTGACCCTTAGGGCTAATGGAACAAAGGACTTGAATACTTCCAAGTGTTTCCTTCTCCAGTTCCCTCTCTGATCCCCTCTGGTGTCCAGCTCATTTTCTAAGATCAGCTTCCTTCACATGGTTGAAAATAGGCCATCAGCCACTCCCACAGTTCATATCTTTTTATCCAAGAGGGATTAAGCTCATTCTATAGCACCAATTAAAAGAAAAGAAAACCCTGGGGAAGACTCCTGAATGATTTGGTTTAGTGCTATGGTCTGAATATTTATGTGTCCACCCTCAAATTCATATGTTGAAATCTGAACCTGCAAAGGTGATGGTATTCCTAGATGGGATGGTTGGGAGGTGCTTAAGTCATGAGGTGGGAACCCTCAGGAATGGCATTATACTTTATACAAGAGGCTCCAGAGAGATCCCTAGCCCCTACCCTCTTGTTGTGAGGATACAACAAGAAGTCCACAGCTTGGAAGAAGCCGCTCATTCAATCACACTGGCACTCCAATCTGCTACCCTCCAGAACTGGGAGAAATACATTCCTACTGTTTATAAGCTACCCATCTGTGGTGTTTTCTTACACCTGCCCAAACAGACTAAGACATTCAGATTATGTGCCCATCTCCATGACTGCTGGGTATTATGATTGAAAGTAACTTAGATGGAGCATAGGATAAGGTCCCCAAAGGGAAGTGTTATTCCAAGTTGAAAGGAAGGGTGATTACAGGAAAAAAAAAAAAAGTGATGTCTGCTATACCTTCCTTGATGACAGTCTGGTATCTCTCTCTAAATATACTTCCCAGGACTGTTGTGGCTCCAAGTGTACCTCAGACAACTTTAATGCACCCACCCTGCCCATGTTGACAGATGACACTCTTACCATACTGTCTCAACTCACAAGAAGGATATCTTACATAGGCAGAACATTCTTTGACGTAAGTTGTGGTAATAGGTTTTGTTTTGGTTTTTGGTTTTTTGGGGTTTTTTTGATCTGTCTCCTAAAGCAAAGAAAATAAAAGCAAAAATAAACAAATGAGACCTAATTAAATGTAAAAGCTTTTGCACAGGAAAAGAAGCCATCGACAAAATGAAGAGACAACCTACTGAGCAGGAGAAAATATTTGCAAATGATATGATCAATAAGGGGTTAATATCCAAAATATACAAACACCTCATACAATTCAACAGCAACAAAACAAAACAGCCTTATTTAAAAATGGGCAGAAGACCCAAATAGACATTTCTCCAAAAAAGAAGTACAGATGGTCAACAAGCACATGAAAAGATGGTCAACATCAATAATCATCAGGGAAATATAAGTCAAAACCATAATGAGATATCATCTCACACCTGTCAGAATGGTATATCATCAAAAAGGACACAAATAAGTATGAGGATGTGGAGTAAAGAGAACCCTTGTGGCTCAGCTGGTAAAGAATCTGCCTACAATGCAGGAGACCTGGGTTCGATCCTTGGGTTGGGAAGATCCCCTGGAGAAGGGAAAGGATATCTACTCCAGTATTCTGGCCTAGAGAATTCCATGGACTGTATAGTCCGTGGGGTCGCAAAGAGTTGGACACAACTGAGTGACTTTCACTTTTCACTTTCACTTTGTATACTGTTGGTGGGAATGTAAATTGGTACACCCACTATGGAAAACAGCATGGAGTTTTCTCAAAATACTAACATTAGAACTGCCATATGACCCAGCAATTCCACCCCTAGGTATGTGTTCAAATAAAACAAAACCATTAATTTAAAAAAATACATGCACCCCAATGTTCACTGCAGCATTATTTACAACAGCCAAGATATGGAAGCAACCTAAATGTCTATCAAGAGATGAATGGTCCCAACAAGAACCTATTGTATAGCACAGGGAACTCTGCTCAATATTCTGTAATAATCTATTGGGAAAAGAATATGAAAAAGAACAGATACATGTATATGTATAACTGAATCATTTTGCCATACACCTGAAACTAACAAAACATTGTGAATCAAATATACTCCAACATAAAATGAAAAGTTTTAAAGTAAAACATTTTTTAAGAGAGCTGAATGTATAAAGAAGATGTGTATACACAATGGAACACTAATCAACCATGGAAAGGGATGAAATTTTGCCACTTGCATTAACATGGATGGACTTGGAGGGCTAAGTGAAATGAATCAGACAAAAAGACAAATACTGTATGATATCACTCATTATGTGAAGTCTTAAAATACAGCAAACTAGTGAATATAACAAAAAAGGAGCAGACTCACAGATAGAGAGAACAAATTAGTGGCCACCAATGGTAAAAGGGAAAGGGGGAAGGGGTAACAGAGGGATAGGGGATTAGGAGATACAACTATTCTGTATAAAATAAGCTACAAAGCTCCTTCAAAAGAAGATTTTTGTTTGCTCTTGCTCATCACCAGTCTGGAACCACCTGAATCCAAGTTCAGGGCTTTATGGTTTTTTTTTTATTATCCAGATGATATTAAATCAGGCCGCAAACCTTAGAAGAAAAGAAACAGAGAGAAAGAGAAGGGAGGTGGAGGCAGGGGAAGGAAGGAAGGAAGGAAGAAAGGGAGAGAGGGATGGAGGGAGGGAGGAAACAAAAAAAAAAGAGAAAAGAAGAGAAGGAAGGAAACAAAGAAAGAAACTGAATAAAGAGAGAATTACTTTTAGTGCACCCTTACTCTGAGGATAAAGCCAATCAAGGCACCAGCATAACAGGTCTATGTAAGAATGAGCATCACCAGTTCAATGGACATGAACTTGGGTAAACTCCAGGAGATGGTGGGGACAGGGAGGCCTGGCATGCTGCAGTCCATGAGGTCACAGAGTAGGACATGACTGGGTGACTGAACAACAACAAGAATGAGAGTTAGACCCCCTATCTTGAGCTTCAAAACCTTGGTTCTCACCTCCCTTCCCCTTGTCACATGCAGTCATCAAAAGTACAGCTCAGTTAGCAGTTGTTTCCTAACATGTCAGCAAACATTCTCCAAATCAAAGTTGCTTTGAGTGAGTCACTTTATTTATTCCAAGATTTTGGCTTGGTTCAGTTCAGTTCAGTTCAGTTCAGTCGCTCAGTCATGTCCAACTCTTTGCAACCTCATGAACCGCAGCATGCCAGGCCTCCCTGTCCATCACCAACCCCTGGAGTCCACCCAAACCCATGTCCATCGAGTCGATGATGCCATCCAACCATCTCATCCTCTGTCGTCCCCTTCTCCTCCTGCCCTCAATCTTTCCCAGCATCAGAGTCTTTTCCAATGAGTCAGCTCTTTGCATCAGGTGGCCAAAGTATTGGAGTTTCAGCTTCAACATCAGTCCTTCCAATGAACATCCAGGACTGATCTCCTTTAGGATGGACTGGTTGGATCTCCTTGCAGTCCAAGGGACTCTCAAGTCTTCTCCAACACTACAGTTCAAAAGCATCAATTCTTTGGCATTCAGCTTTCTTTATAGTCGAGCTCTCACATCCATACACGACCACTGGAAAAACCATAGCCTTGACTAGACAGACCTTGGTTGGCAAAGTAATGTCTCTGCTTTTTAATATGCTGTCTAGGTTGGTCATAACTTTCCTTCCAAGGAGTAAGTGTCTTTTAATTTCATGGCTGCAATCACCATCTGCAGTGATTTTGGAGCCTAGAAAAATAAAGTCAGCCACTGTTTCCACTGTTTCCCCATCTATTTGCCATGAAGTGATGGGACCGGATGCCATGATCTTAGTTTTCTGAATGTTGAGCTTTAAGCCAACTTTTTGGCTTGGTAATTCCTCCTTATTTAGCTAGCTCCTTAGGGCTTTACAATTGTAATTTTCATATTTTATCTGGAGTTTTTGTTTTCCCAGTAGAAAAGCTGATATAAATTTCCTAGCTTGCCATTTCAGGAGTTATTACCTTATCTGTTAATAAAAAATACCAGATCAGAAAATAAGGAAAAGAAAATAATCTGAAATACCACTATCAGAGATATCCAGCACCAAAATTGTAGTAAACATCTTTTTAGAATTCTATGCATACAAACATATTCTACATAAAGATAAACATTCTACATAAATATAAATCCTGTATTACTAACTAGTCTGTAATTTTTGTTCAACATGATAATTTTCGATGTTAATATAGACAGATATTATCTATAATGTTTGCATAATATCTAACATTTATTGTGTACTTAGTATATACATGGGCTTTCAATAAAATCATTCATTCAATCTTTGTCATACTTTCTGAAATAGCTTTTACAGATTATGAAGCTTATTTTGGAGATTTTAGAAACTTTTTATATACTAGGAAACTCAGGGACAGAGATATTAAATGATGTAATCAAAATCATACTAGTAGTGAAAGTGGTAGTCGCTCAGTTGTGTCCGACTCTTTGTGACCCCATGGACTGTAGCCTGACAGACTCCTCTGTCCATGGAATTCTCTAGGCAAGAATACTGAATGTGTAATCATTCCCATCTCCAGGGGATCTTCTTGACCCAGGGATCGAAACTGGGTGTCCTGCATTGCAGACAGATTCTTTACTGTCTGAGCTATCAAGGAAGCCCAAGTAGCAGAGCAGATTTAAACTCAGATAGCCTGATGCCAGAGCCTATGCTTGCTTATAAGAGCTGCACGGTGCATACATGGTATTCCATTGTATCAGTTCAGTTCAGTTCAGTTCAGTTACTCAGTTGTGTCCCACTCTTTGCGATCCCATGGACTTCAGCAAGCCAGGCCTCCCTGTCCATCACCAACTCCTGGAGTTTGCTCAAACTCGTCTCCATCGAGATGGTGATGCCATCCAACCATCTCTTCCTCTGTCGTCCCCTTCTCCTCCTGTCTTCAATCTTTCTCAGCATCAGGGTCTTTTCCAATGAGTCAGTTCTTTGCATCAGGTGGCCAAAATATTGGAGCTTCAGCTTCAGCATCAGTCCTTCCAATGAATATTCAGGGTTGATTTCCTTTAGGACTGAATGGTTGGATCTCCTTGCAGTCCAAGGGACTCTCAAGAGTCTTCTCCAACACCACAGTTCACAAGCATCAATTCTTCAGCACTTAGCTTTCTTTACGGTCTAACTCTATAATCCATAACTTCCACTGTATGGATGCATTTAATTTATTAAACCAAGCTCCTACTAATGGATAATTAAATATTCACAGGGTGTTGTTTTTTTTTTTACTATTACATAAAAATAGCTTTTAAAAAATCCTTGCCATACATCTTTTTTTAATTTAAATTTATTTTTAGTTGGAGGATAGTTGCTTCACAACATTGTGTTGGTTTCTGTCATATATCAACATCAATCAGCCATAGGTATATATGTCCCCTCCCTCTTTAAACCTCCCTCCCACCTCTCACTCCATCCCACACATCTAGATTGTCACAGAGCACTGGGTTGAACTCCCTGTGTGATATAGCAAATCCCCACTGGTTATCTATTTTACATGTGGCAATGTATATGTTTCAGTGCTCCTCTCTCAATTTGTCCCACCCTCTTCTTCCCCTACTGTGTCCACAAGTCTGTTCTCTATGTCAGCGTCTCCACTGCCGCCCTGTAGACAGGTTCATCAGTACCATCTTTCTAGATTCCATATATACACATTAATATACAATATTTTTCTCTTTCTGACTTACTTCATTCTGTATAATAGGCTCTAGGTTCATCCGCCTCATCAGAACTGAGTCAAATGCATTCCTTGCCATACATCTTTATGTACTTGTTTGTTTATGTCCTCAGAGAAAATTCCTACAAAGAGAATTACCATTTCAAGGATATATACATTTAAAATTTTAAATTTCGGTACGTACTGCCAACTGCATTCCATAAAGGTTTACCAATTCACAGTCCCTCCACCAGTTTATAAAATGGCCTTATGCATTAGCATCCTTTTTAGCACTGAGTTTTGTCAACATTTTCCTTCTTTGATGCTCAGAGCATTATTATTTGCATTTCTTTTCAAATAGCACTATTGAACTCTTACTGTATAGTGAGCTATCTGGATTCCCTTTTGCTGATTTCTTCTATTCAGCCTTGGATTTGTCCTGCTTTTTCTCTTCATCAGTTTGTCCCATGGAAAATTAGCTTTTTGGTTAGGTTTCCTTTCAGAACGGAAAGTAATATTTCAGGATGCAGGGTTATTCAGTCTCTTCTAAGCTGCATTTTCTGATTAGGATGCTGCTACCTGAGTGACTAAGATGCTAATTTCAGAGCTCTTCATGCTCTGGAATCCTGTCACTTCTTTTCTCTTCTTTCTGGTCAAACAGCCTGAGTGACTGGCAGTATCTGAGCAGTTTTTTCCCAAGCCCATACACTCTTCCATTTACAGTGTGCAAGGCTTTAGAGATTGCAGATTTAAAGCTGTTACACTATTAAAGGTGACTAGTGTAGTCCATCTGTTGGGTTGCACCCTGCTGGCCTGCAAGCCCTGTGCCTGCCAAGCCTCAAGGCCGAAGAAAGAGCCTGGAGTCAGCAACAGAGACATCAATGGTTTAACAGATGAGGGGAGCTTACATGTCTGAAACAACGCCCTGGAACAACACCCCACACCCCACCGTGTGCAGCAAACGGTAGGCAGGATATGGCAGTAGTCTTGCTACCAGGGGCAGAGAGAAGTTACCAACTATAGGGGGATGTCAGGTTGGCTCATCTGTTACCAGGGAAACCAGCAGAGGAGTATGCACTTCACTACCCCTTTAACAAACCATCAGATAGAGTGGAGATGGTTGTGATCAAAGATTAGAACAGTCACTAGCTAGGGCAAGCGTGTAGACATTTCCTGATTCAGCTCAATGATTTAGAGGGAAGGTCAGCCATGTGAGTAGGTGTAGGTGAAGCAGGGACTGGTCAGCAGGAGATGTACAGAGAGCAAGAGAAGAGCCATCTTGGGTGACCTGATCACATACCATCTAAGGGATATGTTACAGTCAAAGAACTTCAGCTTAGCAACCAAGACAGAATTTTCAAGGTAGCCCACTTGACTTCCTTCCTTCCCTCCTCACACATTTATCATTTCTTGAGCACTACAAAGACAATATACATTTCAAAACATAAATTCTTAAAATTCCATTTTCTCTCTTCTCTATTTCATATCGCCCCTACCTTGTATTTCTCTTCCAAAATTCCTCCCAACATCTTGCCTCTTCTTTCCCCCAAATCTGCATCTCTAAAGCCTAAAGAATGCCTCTAAAAATGACAGAGGCTGCACCGAAGAGCAAGGAAAAGGAGAGAACTGAGCAGAGGAAACTGAAAAACCAGATTCCTCTTTTAGAGGAAATGGAAATGCTGGGAAATGGGAAAAAAATTATATACAAATGATTTTTGTCCTACCAGTAACACAAGTGCAGTGTTTAAATGTGTATCCAAGCACTTTCTGGTCCTTTCTTTCTGATCTGCTGATGGGCAGGAATGACAGCTGTGGGGGTGCGTTCTCAGAACAATGACGTGATCAGGTGAGATTTCCTGCCTTGGGGAAGAGCTCTCACTCTAGTGGTTGCTGTTTCAGGGAACCAATGCTGAGGAAACAAACAGACAAAAATGTTGCGATCTAGGAAAGGGGTCTCCCAAATTCCTGAGCTCATCGTGCTCTCAACCATGCTGTCTGGAACACTAGATCGTATTTAGATATTTAGAGAGGGGAAGGGAGGAGGAAGAGAAAGAAGCCATAAACAGTTAAATAATTTTCCTTATTGCAGTATCACTCACAAACTTTAATATTAACTACATGTCTCTAGGAGGACGAGACCATGAAATATAGCTTAATGTTTCTTTAATTTATTTGACCACAGAACTCTTCTCTTTCTAGAACCCCTACTTTTTTACAACATAATTTGGGAAGAGGGGATATATTTGTATTTTTGTTTTCATCTTTACTGTTGTTTTGTAGCCACACATTTTATTTAGTAACAATATATAGAGTGTACAATAGGACACAAGGTATTTCCTTACATTTAAGATATTGTCAAACATTAAATATGTTCAAATTTGAATTTAATGGTTAAACTTAGAAAAATTAATTTTTTCTAAATACCCCTTTAAGTTGATGGAAAAATAATACATGCTCATCATAGAAGATTTGTAGAGCACAGATAATTACCAAGAAGATACTAAAAATCATATCAAGGTGAGACTCCATAGTATTGTTATCATCCAGAGATAACTCTCGTAACATACTGCCGATCTTTTCTCTGTATGTGTATGTGTATGAGTATGTGTATATGGATATAAGCATGTGAAAGTATACACAAAGCTTTTCAGAAAAATTAGGGTCACCTTGTGTGAAACTGCTTTTCTATTTATAATGTTTTGGCTATGCTATTAAAATTTTTCAAAACTTTATTTTAAATGGTTATTCTTTCAGTTGTATGATTGACCAAATTTATTTAACTATTTCCATATCACTGAACATCTAGGTTATTCCTAATTTTTCACTATTATAAATAACACCATGATGGGCACCTTATATATAAATCTTTGTTTTCATCTCTGCTTATTTTCTCAAGATAGATACCAAAAATTGTAACTGCTCTATTACAGAGGAAGAACCACTTAATGATTTTGATTAATATTACCAAGCTGCTTTTGATAGGGACTATTCCAACTCAGTATCATCAACAGTATATAAAACAGCCCGTCTCACAGGATATCAGTAAGCGTTTTGATACCACTGAAATTTAAATTTTAGTTATTTATTTAATAAGAAATACTGTGAATATTACAAAATTTAAAATTTTACAAAGTTAAAAATTTTTTAAAACACAGTGAAATTTCCCTCCCACCCCTATCCTCCAGGCCATCCTCCTCCCCAGAGGCAATTGACACTTCTTGTGAACAGGACTTTGGAAGCAAATATATGTAAATACATTCGCTTCTCTCTCAAAGTCTTGCTTATTTCAGTTAACAATATTGCAGGGATCTCACTTCGTGTTAGGACATAAAGGATGCTCTCATCTATTTTAACAGTTGCTTTACCTTTCATTGTATAAAATGTACTACACTTTTAAAAAAACAATTATCTATTGACAGACGTATGTGCTAATACAAAAAAAAAAAAAAGTATATGATTTCACATGTGTTCCAAAATAACCAGGCCAGGACTTCCCTGGTGGTGAAGTGGATGGGAATTCGTCTGCCAATGCAGGGAACACATGTTCAATACCCGGTCCAGGAAGAGTCCACATGCCTCAGAGCAACTAAGCCCATGCACCACAAGGACTAAGTCTGCATTCTAGAGCCCAAGAGCCACAACTACTGAAGCCCACACACCCAAGAGCCTCACATCAAAACTACTTAAGCCCTTGGGCCCAGAGCTCGTGCTGCGCATCAAAGGAAGCTACCACAGTAAGAAGCCCCTACACCGCAAAGAAAAGAAGCCCCTACTCACCACAACCAGAGAGCCTGCATACAGCAATGAAGACCTGGTACAACCAAAAAATAAATTAAATAAATGATTTTTAAAAACTAGGCCATGTACCTAGAAGTAGCATTCTTGCTTTAAAAACTGTGCAGTCAATAACTTTGCTACATTTAAATAAAATGCTTTCTGGAGACTATGCTATTTATATTTGAAACAACTGTAGTAAGGGCTTCCCTGGGGGCCCAGTGGCTAAGACTCCTCGCTCCCAATGCAGGAGGCCCAGGTTTGATCCTTGGCCAGGGAACTAGATCCCACATAGGGCAACTAAGAGTTTGCATGCCACAACTAAGACACGGCACAGCCAAATTAAAAGAAAAAAAACATTAGTATGAGAGAGCCTGTTTGCCTCCACTCTTACCTGGTAGTGTGTTGGTAAATGATTAACAACAGACTTTCATGGAAGGAAAAAACTCAATTTGTAGCATATGCCAATTTCCATGATATAAACAGTACTTTCGTCATGGCTGATTTTAAGCTGTCAACATGAATTCACTATAGGAGGAGTTGGGAAGAGACATTCATTATAAGCTCTTACATTGTCCTCACCCACACAGCATGTTAGCAAACATTTCAATCTTCATCATTTGATATGGTGAAGATTAATATTGTGTATAATATTGAGTATATTTTTATGTATTTAAGAACATTTCTTTTTCTAGGAGCGATTTGTCTTTTATTTTTCTATTGGGTTCGGGTCCTTTTCTTATTTGTAGAAGCACTTTATAATGGCTATCAGTTTCTTGTATGGTAGGAGTAGCAAATATTTTCCTTGGTCTATGTACAGTTGAATTTACTTATGATGTTTCTGCCATAAAGAAATTTTTACTTTCCTATAGTTACTAATCATTCTTTTCTTTAAACTCCATGAGTTGCATCAACATACTTAAGTTTTCTCTATCCTAAGATTAAAAATATAATAAAACTCTTATGATTTCTTCTCATAATTTTATAATTTTATTTTTTATACATAAACCTGAACTCTTTTCTTCCCTCTGTTTCATTTTGGATAGCACATCATCTACATATCCATTAGGTCAAGTTGGCTGATAGTATTGTTCAGATCTATATATTTACTGAATTTATTTGTCTACTAGTTCTATTAACTGAAATCTTCAGCTTTATCTGTGGTTTTTTCTTTTTGGTTTTATCAACTTTGGCTTCATCTTTTTTTAAAGGTGAGTGATTAGGTAACATATACATGTAAGACTGTTATTCCTTGTATTGAATCCTTGATCTTGATGTAATAGCCTTCTTCATTCCTGGAATGGTACTTGTCCTGAAGCCCACTTTATCTTATGTTAATATAGCCACTCTTTCTTGTCATTCATGTTTATATGGGATATCTTTTCTCTTTTTACTTTTAACCTATCTCTGTCTTTATATTGAAAGTGTGTTTCTTCTAAACTGTCACCAAGTTGGTTCTTATTTATTTTATAATCTGTTTTATTTAATTTCAGTGCTTAGACCATTTATATTTAATGCAATTATCAATATAGCTGGGTTTACATCTACAATATACCTGTTTGATTTCTATTTGTCACTTTTGTTCTTTTGTTTGTCTTTTTTTCCCCTGCCTTCTTTTGGATTAATTGAATAATTTTAGTATTTGCTCTAAGGTTTACCATATATACCTTCAATTTACTAGTCTACCTTCACGTAATATTGTACAAATCTGTATATGATGAAAGATTTTTACAACATAGTCCTTCCATCTCCCTCTTCCTATCCTTTGTTCTCATACTTTTCACTACCGCATATATTATAAGCCTCAAAGCCTACCGTTGCTATTTTTGCTTTACATAATTATATTTACAAGACAGGAAAAATTAGAAAATGTATTTCTTTTAAATTTACTCACATTATTTACCATTTCCAGTGTTCTTCATGAGTCTGTGTGATTTCAAATGTCCATCAGAAACCATTTCACTTCAGTCTGAAAAGCTTTCTTTAACAGTGCTTCTACCAGAGCAGATCTGGTAGAAATGAATTTTCTTAGTTTTCATTTGTCTGAAATTCTATATTTTACATTTATCTTTTAATGATGTTTTCATTAGGTTTAGAATTCTAGGTTGACAGCTCTCTCTCTCACTTTAAAGAATGTGTTTGAATTTGAATTTGAATGTGTTTTTGAGAAGTCTGCTGTCATATTTTATTTCTCCATGTGTAATATGTGTTTTTACTCAGGATGCTTTTCACCTTCTTTCATTTCTTCTCTAATGGAATTCCTTCTCTAATTATTTATTCCTTCTGTAATTCCTTAATTTATCTCTAATGTCCTTCTTTTCTTTATGTTAAATTCAAGCTTCTGACCTATACCATGCTCCTTCTCTTCGAAGAACTTATTTTAACATTTCTTGCAAGGCAGGTCCACCGGCAGCAAACTCCGTCAATTTTTGTTTGTCTGAGAAATGCTTTATTTCTTCTTTTTGAAGATATTTTCACAGGACGCAGAATTCTGGGTTGGTGTTTTATTTCTCTCTGCACTTTAAATATTTCACTCCATTTTCTTGCTGCTCACATGGTTCCTGAGGAAAAGTTGGCTACAGTTCCTATCTTTGCACCTTTATAAGTAAGATGTGTCCCCCCCACCACTTTCTTTCAAGATTTTTTCCTTATCTTTCAAATTCTGCAGTTTGAGAATGATTTTCCTAGGTATAGTCTTTGCATTTATATTTTTGAATGTGTGGATTTAGGGGGCGGTTGGTTTTGTTTTGCATTTATCCTGCTTGGTGCTCTGTGAACTTTGGTTCTGAGGCTTGGTGTCTGACGTTAATTTGGGAAAAATTCGCAATCATTATTACTTCAAATATTGCTTCTGCTCCTTTCTTTTTTCTTTTGTAGCCATCCCACAGTTCTGGATACTGTTCTGCTTTTTCAGTCATTTTTACCTTTGCCTTATGGTTTCACAATTTTCTATTCATACATCCTTAAGTTCAGAGGTTTTTTATTTAGCCATGACAGTCTATTAATGAGCCCATGAAAGGCACTGTTCATTCATTCCATTACAGTGTTTTTAAATTTGATCATTTATTTTTTACTCTTACTGAGAATTTCTAGATCTCTGCTTCTAGATCTCAGATTATCCACCTGTTCTTGCATGTGGTCTCCTTTTTCCATTAGAGTCCTCAGGATATTAATCATAAGTTATTTTAAATTTCCAGTCCACTAATTCCAACATCCCTTCCATGTCTGAATCTGGTTCTAATGTTGCTTTGTCTCTTCAAACAGTGTTTTTTGCCTTTTAAATGCCTTGCAATGTTTTGTTGAAAGCCAGACCTGCTGTACTGGGCAAAAAACTGGTAAATAGGCCTTTAATTATGATGTGGTAAAATATGAGGAAAGAGGAAGCATTCTCTAGTTCTGTAAGTAGGACTCAGTCTTCTAGTGAGCCTGTGACTGTGCACTTCACAAGGGCTTCTCAGTTGTTTTCCCCTCCTAAGTGGAACAGGATGGCTAAGAGGGGCCTGGAGTTGGGAATTTTCTTAGCCCTAGGTTGGTTTAGAGGTTATTAAGTCCCAATGAGTTAGGCTCTCTGGTATTGGAGAAGGCTCTTGAGAGTCCCTTGGACTGCAAGGAGATCAAACCAGTCAATCCTAAAGAAAATCAATCCTGAATAGTCATTGCAAAGACTGATGCTGACGCTGAAGCTCCAATGCTTTGGCCACCTGATGCGAAGAACTGACTCTTATTAGAAAAGACCCTGTTGCTGGGAAAGATTAAAGGCAGAAGGTGAAGGGGATGACAGAGGACAAGATGGCTGGATGCCATCACTGACTCAATGGACATGAGTTTGAGCAGGCTCCAGCAGATGGTGAAGGACAGGGAGGCCTGGCGTGCTGCAGTCCATGGGGTAGCAAAGAGTCAGACACGGCTGAGCAGCTGAACAACAACAGCAAAGTTAGTCTCTGGTGAAATATTTTGTCTTAAGGACAGACTTCATTAAGAAGAGAATGCTCTGGCATATCTCAAAATGGTTACTTTTCTACTTCCCCTTCCAGAAGCACGAGGGATCTTTCTCCAACATTCACCATGAGAACCTGCAGGGCTCCTGGAGGTAAAACTCAACTAGTGTCTGTTTCCTTTGCTTGAGGTTCATTGAGCTTCTTGGATCTGTGGGTTCAACATTTTTGTCAAATTTGAAAAAAATTTGGCCATTTCTTCAAAAAAAATTTTTTTTTCCTGGCAGGTAATTAAGTTACCCTCACATTGATTTGACCTTTTTGAAGTACTTTTTAAAAGTTCTTTTAAAGCGGGCTTAGAAGAGCCCTTGTTTAGAGCTCTTTTAACCCCCTTCTAAGACTTGGCCCTTTTGAGGTCTCTGCTAAATGTCAATTCAACAAGGTCTCTTTACTCTTGCTGGACATTAGTCAACACTCTTCAGTCCTGTGTGAGCTCTGGGAACTGCTTACTCTACACTTTCCTTGTAATTCTTTTACCTTGGAGGTTGTTCTTGTCTAACTCTGTGGGATGTTTTCCATTTCTATCCTCTTACATTCATGCTTCCTTTTAATTCTTTGAACCAAACACGCACAGACTGCTAATCAACCAAAGACCCAAGAAACCCCTATGTGCACTTCTATAGCAGTTAATCCTTCAGGGACAGAAACAGAAGCAATTCTATCGATGTTTAATGGGGATAGAAAGAGATACAGAAATGTTATTCCATGTTCTTGCCCTCAACTTCACATTTCTCTAAGATACAAGGAACCAAAGGCTATTTTTAATAATATTTATGTCTTGAAGATTTAGACCATATTCCTAAAAACACACTATTCAAGGCCATATCTAAGTTGCTTTATATCCAACCTCAGTTCTCTGGCCCTTACTCTATATAAAGCAAGGATTACATGGTGAAGGGGGTTAGTACTTGAGCACAAGTGGACCAGCTTTTTAAAGTTATATAAAATCTGTTGTGGACTCTATGCCTTTGTGAGGAGGGCTTAGCTGGGTCAATTCCCATCACTGAATGACAGTGAAAATACTTAGGGATAACAAAATAACACTGTCCATCTCCTCTCCTTGCCTCCTATCACTCAGAACAGAAATATTCACAAGAAATATATTATTAGAAAGACCTTTGACCATATCTCCAAATGTCTCAGGTTATCCAGACCTTCTTAGATCAAGACCAACAGCTACTCTCCTCTGATCTGTGAACAGCTCTGGTCAGGGTATAGCAGGATTTTGGAAAGAGAATCCACTGCCGGAGAGACCTCAGCAACAATTCTTAGGGCTATTTTGTCTAATAAATGGCACAGAGCCAAATCCTGATCCCCTTTCTGTTGAAGATAGAGAAACCGAGAAAATAGTATTTTATGAAATGAGATAGTGGAAAGGAAATAGATTACACATAATCACTTTAAATGTTGGTATCAGCAGAGTCAAGGAAAAATTTCCTGGCTAAATCCCATGGTGAAAATCTCCTAATTTTGAGGGGATTAAATCAACTGAATAATTTTGGATAGGCAGATACTGGAAGTATCCATTTTTATAGATAGACTACTCCAGGGAAATAAACTTAGTTTTTAAGTTTCCGGCAATGAATGCAAGTAGAATTTGGTATTTTTTAAGCTACACAATTGGGACTGTCTCTTTGATACAATTTACATCTCTAAAACCTCTGCATGCCAGTTGTGTTAACATTTTATTTAGAGACAAATTCATAATTTAACTATTACTACCCTGAAGCCGTTAGATAGTAATCTCCCATTTACCTTATCAAAGAAGGACCCAGGCATGATTGTATCTGGTGGATATAATGATTGCCATAAAAGATTTCCTTTCCCATTTTCAACACAGAGGCAAAACTCTGAGAATGATACTGATGTTTAGCAGCAGCCAGTGGCCTGTGGGGTCAGTTTCAAGCTATGAGAAGCACAAAACTTTCTCATTTCTCTTGCTTACAGCTTTTTGCCTGGTTGGCTGGAAAGAAAGTTGGCAGACAACACCGGCAGGAAGAGAAACAAAGGCTATCTCACTAAGCATATTACTAAAACTCTTCCCTTAGCAACCGCTAGCAAGGTCCTCAAAAATGTAGAACAAGCTGTGATGAGGAGCTGGGAGCTCTTTCAGGGGTGGAGACTTGGGTTTCATTTTTACTCCTGTATCCTCGGCGCCTAGTGTTCTGCTGGGCAGAGCAGAAGCTCAACACGTGTGATGCTTGATCAATGGCAGAACCCCAGGGGCCCTCTCTCTGAGAAGACATGTGCCCTCCCTCTTTCCTTGCTGAAGTGGTGGGCAAGAAAATGGACCCAGATGGGGCTCACACTTCCTCTTCTCAAAGACACGTTTTCCCTCATACACTCGTCCTTTACCTTCATGGTCAAAATGTGAAGTCTAACTGGTTTTTACCCGTCCTCATGTCTTGTGGGATATTTCCAGAAGAGGGAACAGCCTGTGATGAGGTAAGGAGACATGAGATTGTACAGAATGCTTGTGAAACTATTGTGTCTCTTTCTCTTTTCTTTCCTGTTTCGCCTGTCAAGAGTGAGTGCAGAGGTTAAAGTGAATCACAGTCCTCTGTTCATGGCATATTATTGTACCTGGTCTACTCGGGTTTCTCTCTGGTTTCCTTTACACATTTATGACTTTTCCCATAGACTTGCTTTTAGTTTGTGACATACTAAGGCTCCTACTGTAACAGATAACCCCTGTAACAAAAGGTCACATAATTTTTTTTTTTAAAGAAAATCACTTGTATAAAGACATCTGAGAGGATTATAGGGGCTAAGATTCTAGAGAAATAAGGAAGAGAAATGAATTGATCTTCTATAGCTTATTTTTCTCTGGAGGAATTTTTTGATTTTGGTCAAAGGTCAAGCACCTGATTCAGGCTTTACCTGAGCAGAATGAGAGAAACAAGAATAATTTTTTGGCAGTCTCACAGGGCTAAGAATCTGAGTGGCCTCAACATACCTCCAGTTTTTTCCAAAGACATTTGCCAAATTCTGAAGTTACAATGACTGTGAACCAAAAAGGTTAAGCAGGGCTTTAGGGTGGTCTCACAGTGATGAAGAAACAAAGAATAGAGTCCAGAAGCATGATTCGACAGATGAATGGATAAAGAAGATATAGTACATATATATAAATACAATAGAATACTACTCAGCTGTTAAAAGAACAAAATAATGCCATTTGCAGCAACATGACTGCAACCAGAGATTGTCATGCTGAGTGAAGTCAGAAAGAGAAAGACAAATACTAAATGATATCACTTGGGACTTCCCTGGTGGTCCAGCGGTTAAGACTTCGCCTTCCAATGCAGGGGGTGAGGGTTCGATCCCTGGCAGGGAGTTAAACCCCACATGCCTCAGGGCCAAAAAACTAAAACATAAAAAACAGAAGCAATCTTGTAACAGATTCAGTAAAGACTTTAAAAATGGTCCACATCAAAAAATATCTAAAAAAATAAATAAATAAATGATATCACTTGTCAATTCAGTTCAGTTCAGTCATTCAGTCGTGTCCAACTCTTTGCGACATGCCAGGCTTCCCTGTCCATCACTTATACGTGGAATCAAAATACGACACAAATAAACCTATCTATGAAACAGAAACAAAATCACAGACATAGAGAACAGACTGGTGGTTACCAAGGGAGCAACAGGTGGTGGGAGAGGGTTGGAATGCGAGGCTGGGATTAGCAGATGAAGCTTTTATATATAGAGTGGATAAACAAGGTTCTATAGTATAGCAGAAAGAACCATATTCAATATTCTGTAATAAACCATAATGGAAGAGAATATTAAAAAAGAATATGTATATATAAATGAATCACTTTGCTGCGCAGCAGAAATTTACACAACATTGTAAATCAACTATACTTCAATTTAAAAAGAAACAAACAAACAAAAATAACAAGCCCATCAATCATTATGCCCCCTCATTGATGGGCCAGGATGTAAGATTCAGCAACTTATCTGGCAGGTACCTCACTGCTAACCAGATTCCCATGCATTTAAGTGAGGTGGAAACTCCCTGTATTTTCATGGATGTAGCTCTTTCCCACTGGCAGGTGCATCTTTTCAATTTTTCAAGCTGTAAGCAGCCTAGTTGAGGGTTCATAACTTCTCTACAATTTACTCCAATGGACAAGTATTCTCTAGGCATAGCATGATGTGAAAAAAAGTTTGGGAGGCACTGAGGTAACTAATGTACGACAGTAGTAACACTTGGTAGAAAGTTAACATTTCCTTAGAGGCTATACTGAATTTTGCTCTAGCATGCTCTGATCAGGGGAAATTCTATATTTCTAAAAAAAAAAAAAAACAAAAACCTCATGCTGGGAAAAACTGAAGGTAGGAGGACAAGGGGACGACAGAGAACAAGACGGTTGGATGGCATCACCGACTCAATGGACATGAGTTTGAGAAAGCTCCAGGAGATGGTAAAGTGAGATGATGAAGGGAAGCCTGGAGTGCTGTGGTCCATGGGGTCACAAAGAGTCGGACATGACTGAGCAACTGAACAATGAAAAAACACTTTCTAATTAAAGTTACAATTATGTAGAAAACACTTTAATAATAGCTAACCTAATTCCTAAGGCGAGTCTGCTGCTGCTGCTAAGTCCCTTCAGTAGTGTCCGACTCTGTGCGACCCCATAGACGGCAGCCCTCCCCCGTCCCTGGGATTCTCCAGGAAAGAATACTGGAGTGGGTTGCCATTTCCTTCTCCAATGCATGAAAGTGAAAAGTGAAAGTGAAGTCGCTCAGTCGTGTCCGACTCTTAGCGACCCCATGGACTGCAGCCCACCAGGCTCCTCCGTCCATGGGATTTTCCAGGCAAGAGTACTGGAGTGGGGTGCCATTGCCTTCTCCATAAGGCGAGCCTACCTTGTGCCTATTCAGCCATCACAGCCATAGATTTGCTGGGGACAGTCACTGATCCTAAAGCACAGGAACTGTTAATAGGTTCTAGAAAGTTCGTCCCTATAACTGAGAAAGCTTTTAATGATGAAGAATGTCACTTAAGGAGAAAGGAAATCTTAACTGTACTTATTAAATCCTTTAGTCACACAGCCTTGTGTTTTGGACCCAAAATGTCCTGCCATTTGACTAAAAGGCCAGAGGGTGGAGACAGTCCTTTTATCTCTGAAGCCCCAGAACAGTGTCTTGAACCATGATGTTTGCAGAATCCTTTATCAAATCATAAACAGCTATTTGGCTTTTTTTGTCCTGGGACTCACTTCCTGGATCGTTAAGGAGGTGGCTGTTTTCAGTTTCATATTTTCAGTTATCTCACCAGCACTGACACATGAAAGGTGTTTGTTTTTTTTTCCTCTCTGAACCTTTTCTAATGTAAAGAGTTAACGGGGAAAAATCATAGTGAGATTTACAGTGCTAAAGCACAACAGCCAAATAACAAGCAATTGCACATATTGCTGTTCAAAACTGGATCTCCTGGGCTTTGTGGGGAGGAGAGTTACACAGGCCCTTCCCATCCCACCCTGTGATTCCCACAATGCAGGGAGAGCCTGGAGACCTCATGAAGGTCAGAGAAAGGAGACACAAAGTGCTACCTTCAGTCTCATTTCTTCCTCCTCGTTCCCCTCACTGTTAGGAGCTGTGAAGATATTATCTGGAGCACTTTGTTCCACAGTGGTGCCTTTTCAAGCTTCAGACACTGAGAAGTGGTCACAGAGCACTGGTTTCTTTATATGCTTATACTTCCCTGATGGCTCAAACAGTAAAGAATCTGCTTGAAACGTGGGAGACACTGAAGACTTGGGTTCCTTCCCTGGGTTCGGAAGATTCCCCTGGAGGAGGAAATGGCAACCCACTCTAGTATTCTGGCCTGGAGATCGCATGGACAGAGGAGCCTCACAGGCTATAGGCCATGGATCACAAAGAGTCAGACACAACTGAAGTGACTGTGCAAACATTCTCAACTGTATGAACTGGTTGGCCCTGGGTACCTTTTCTGTGGGGAACAGGCCTTAGAATCCTTCTGGCTGTTTTCAAATGAGAGCTAATAGATAATCTTTAAAAACATTACTCTGTACCTAACTCAGCCTTCACTGACAGATTCTCAGAGGCAGTGAAATGAACCTTTACCCTCTGTGAGAAGTCAGCAAGGCACACATTTCCTGAACTAAGAGCTCAGGTGGATTGTGTACTTTGCTGTTTCTTGTCTAAAACAGAAATTTTCAGAATTTTTTTCATTCTAAAATCCCTCTGCATTGATATTAGGCTTATTTATTTCAATGTAAATTATTAAAATTTCAGTATTGTCAGCTTCAGGATATAGAGAGGAAAAGTCCTCGAACTGGGTAGCCTAGTGAAGCACCTTCTTCAGGCACAAGTTTTATTAAGGGGATTCTGCAATCAAGATAAATAATATTACAGTGCATTATTTTTTTAAAATTAATGCAAAAATTTTATGATAAAACATCAAAATTTTAAATAAAGATCAGTAATAGTGCCATTCTGAGCTATACTGAAACCTGAAGCAAATGAAAAACTCAGCATATTTTGTTCATCATGAACACATGACGTCTCTTCACAATGTACAAAGACATAAAGTAATGACTGAAACCAGACTCAATATGACACAGATGTTGTAACTATAAGACAGGAAGTTTAAAGCATTTATGTTAGAGATGCAGATTTGATCCCTGGGTTTGGAAGATCCCCTGGAGTAGGAAATGGCAACAAACTCCAGGATTCTTACCTGAAAATTCCACGGACAGAGGAGCCTGGTGGGCTACAGTCAATGAGGTAGCAGAGTCAGACCCAACTGAACACACACACATGGTTAATACTGTTAGATGCCATAATAAAAAAGGTAGATCTTATACAAGATCAGATAGATAATGTCAGCAGAGAAATGGAAACTATAAGAAAAAATACATGGCAATAGAAGAATAAAAAACAGAGTAACAGAGATGCAGAATGCCTCCAATAAACCCATCAGTAGATCTAAAAAAATCAGTGAATTTGAAGTTAAGTCAACAGGATTTATCCAAAGTGAAACACAAAGACACAAGAGAATGGGAAAGAAAACAAAAACAAAACTAGATATCAAAGAGCTGTGAGACACTACTAAATGGTGCAAAATTAGAATTCCTCAAGAAGAGAAGAGGTCAAAAATACTTGAAGAAATAAAGTTAGGATTTTTCAAAATTAATGACAGACATCACACCCAGATCCAAGCAATTCAGAGAACATCAAGTAGGATTAAAATAAAAACAGAAACCCCAAAACCTAGGCATATCAGTCAAACTTCTGAAAACCAAAGACCAAAGAGAAAATCTTAAAGAGTATCCAGAGGAAAAAAGACACACTGCCAATAAGGGAACAAAGATAAGAGTAAGAGTCAACGTTTTGTGAGTAACAGGCAAGCAAGAAGACAAGGAATAAGATGTTAAATGGACTCACCGAGAAAGCCGTCACCTCAATCTATGAATTAAGCACTATATACTAATCCTATACAATACCTAGTGACAAACCTGGGTTTGTCCCAGAAAGGTACATTTGGCTAAACATTCAAAAATCAACCGGTGTAAATCAATGTAATCCATAATATCAGTAGAATAAGAGAGAAATAAAACATACTTTCCTCCTAATAAATGCAGAAAAAGTATATGTCAAAATTGAACATTCACTCATGATAAAAATTCTCAACAAAGAACCTTCTCAGTTTCATGAATGGTATATGCCAAAAACTTAAAGCTAACATCATAGTTACTGGTTGAAAGATAAGAAACAAGGCAATGTTGTTTGTTCTCATCATTTCTAGTTAATACTGTCCTGGAGCTCATAGCTAACACAACAAGAAAAAAAAACTGTAGAGATCGGAAAGGAAGAAGTAAAACTGTCATTCTCCCCAGACTACATGATCACATGTGCAGAAAATACAAATGAATTCTCAAAAAGCTACTAGAACTAATAAGTGAGTTTATCAAGGTTATAGAATGTGAGACTGAAATAAAAATATCAGTTGTATTCTTACATATTCAGTTCAGTTCAGTCACTCAGTTGTGTCTGACTCTTTGCAACCCCATGAATCGCAGCATGCCAGGCCTCCCTGTCCATCACTAACTTCCAGAGTTTACCCACCCATGTCCATCGAGTCAGTGATGCCATCCAACCATCTCACCCTCTGTTGTCCCCTTCTCCTCCTGCCCCCAATCCTTCCCAGCATTAGGGTCTTTTCCAGTGAGTCAACTCTTCGCATCAGGTGGCCAAAGTATTGGAGTTTCAGCTTCAACATCAGTCCTTCCAATGAACACCCAGTACTGATTTCCTTTAGGATGGACTGGTTGGATCTCCTTGCAGTCCAAGAGACTCTCAAGAGTCTTCTCCAACACCATAGTTCAAAAGCATCAATTCTTCGGTGCTCAGCTTTCTTTATAGTGCAACTCTCACATCCATACATGACCACTGGAAAAACCATAGCCTTGACTAGATGGACCTTTGTTGGCAAAGTAATGTCTCTGCTTTTAAGTATGCTATCCAGGTTGGTCATAACCTTCCTTCCAAGGAGTAAGCATCTTTTAATTTCATGGCTGAATTCACCATCAGCAGTGATTTTGGAGCCCCAAAAAAATAAAATTCTTAGCGGTGAACAATTAGAAACTGAAATACAAAACCACCATTTAATATAGGAATAAAAAACAAAATCCTAAGGGATAATTTTAATAAAACAAGTATAAAATATGTACCTTGAAAATGGCAAAACGTTGTTGAGAGAAATTTAAGAACTGAATTTACTATTGTTAGAATGTGACTTTCTTCCAAATTGATCTATAGATTAAATGCAATCTCAATATCACTGCTTTTTGTTTTCCTTCGAGCAATTAAAAAGTTCATTCCAAAATTTAGAGACAAATATAGGGAACCTAGAATACTCTAAGCAATCTTGAAAAATTATTATGAAGTTTATTTCATGATTTATTCTATAGCTACAGTTATCAAGCAGTGTGGATTTGGAATAAGGATAAACATGTACATGGGACCAAACAGAGTCTAGAATAGACCATCATAATCAATGGTCAATGTGGAAAAAATATTCTTTTAAACAAATGATCCTGGCAAAACTGGATATCTATTTATAGAAGAAATGAGTTTTGGCCCTTACATCATTTATCAATATTATCTGAAGATGAATTATAGATTTAAACATAAACACTAAAACTATGAAACTTTTAAAAGAAAATATAGGACAAAATGTTTGTGAATCTGAAGAAGGCAAAGACTTCTTAGGACACAGAAAGCACAAACCATAATAGAAAAACATTGGTAAGGGTAGACTTTTTCAAAATTAAGCTCTCTGCTTTTGAAGGCAAGCCACGGACAGGGAGAAAATATCTGCAATAAATATATCTGACAAAAGAATTGTTTCCAGAAAATACAAAGAGCTCTTATTCAGGAGACAACCTAATAAAAAAAAAATGAGCAAAATATTTGAAAGGACAATTCTTAAAAGAAGATACATAAATGACCAACAAGCACATGAAAACTTGTTGAGTATCTTTGGTCATTATGGCAAATTAAAACCACTATATACCTAGGAAAGCTAAAATTAGAAAGACTGAAAACACCAAGTGTTGGTGAGGATATGACTTAATGACAGTCCTCATGGATGGATGGTGGGAATGTAATATGGTACAACTATTTTGGAAAACAACTTGGCAATTTCTTATAAACACACACTTTCCATACTGTTTGCTAGTTTGTAGGCATTTCCATGAGAAAAATGAAAACATGTGTGCTCCCAAAGACAGGCATAAATATTCACAGCAGCTTCACTCATAATAACCCCAAATTGGAATTAAACCAAATCCCATCATAAGATTAACATTTTATGGCATATCCATACAATGGAATACTCTTCAGCAATAAGAAGGAACAAACTTTGGACACATACATAGATAAATCTAAAAAATATGCTAAAAATAAATAAAATCAATAAAATAAAATTAAAAAGTAAAAAATATGCTGAATAAAATAAGCCTGACACAAAAGAACACATACTGTATGCTTTCCATTTACATGAAATACTAGGACAGGCAAAACTAATCTACAATGACAGAAAAGAAATCAGAGATTGACTGCAAAGGGGTCTTTTGGGGATGATAGATGTATCTGTATCTATCTGTCTCTTGACTGGAATAGTGGTTACATTGTGTACACATTTGTCAAAATCTATTGAACTGTACAATTAAAATGAGTGGATTTTATTGTATGTAAATCGTTTGAAGGCAGGGGGAGAAGGGGATGACAGAGGATGAGATGGTTGGATGGCATCACCAACTAGATGGACATGAGTTTGAGCAAGCTCCGGGAGTTGGTGATGGACAAGGAAGCCTGGCCTGCTGTGGTCCCTGGGGTCACAAAGAGTCGGACATGACTGAGCAACTGAACCGAACTTAAATCAAATTTCAAAAAATTTGACTAAAAATAAAAAAAATAAATCCTAGTTACTTTTATATTTAGTTTTCAGACAGCAGGATCTTAACATCCAAGATGTGTTGCATGAAACAAGCTAGGCCATTCTAAAGCCCAAGCTCTAGCCAGCTGCTGGATCATAGACTTTCTTTCAAACACATTAACACCCCAGGTCTAGAAGTCAACTATCTGGAATGTCTCTGTTTACAGAATCCTATCCTAACTGTTAGGACAGGGTGATGAGGACTTGGCTAACAAAGAAGTCCCATGAAAAGCTATTGTATTCCTAGAGCTTAGCACAGTGTCTCTTGATTGAATAAACAAGACAAAAGTAAAAGAATAAAGGCAATACACACCGAGGAAACCAGAATTGAAAGAGACGCGTGTACTCCAATGTTCATCGCAGCACTGTTTACAATAGCCAGGACATGCAAGCAACCTAGATGTCCATCAGCAGACGAATGGATAAGGAAGCTGTGGTACATATACACGATGGAATATTACTCAGCCATTAAAAAAAATACATTTGAATCGGTTCTATTGAGATGGATGAAACTGGAGCCCGTTATACAGAGTGAAGTAAGCCAGAAAGAAAAACACCAATACAGTATACTAATGCATATATATGGAATTTGAAAGATGGTTAACGATAACCCTATATGCGAGACAGAATAAGAGACACAGATGCACAGAACAGTCTTATGGACTCTGAGGGAGAAGGTGAGGGTGGGACGTTCTGGGACAATAGCATTGAAACATGAATATTATCATATGTGAAACGGAACACCATTCCAGGTTCGATGCATGAGACAAATGCTCGGGGCTGGGGCAATGGGATGACCCAGAGGGATGGGATGGGGAGGGAGGTGGTGGGAGGGGGGTTCAGGATGGGGAACACATGTAAACCCATGGCCGATTCATGTCAATGTATGGCAAAAACTACTACAATATTGTAAAGTAATTAGCCCCCAACTAAAATAAATAAATTTATTAAAAAAAAAAAGAATAAAGGCATACCTCATTTTATTGTGCTTTGCTTTACTGTGCTTCACAGAAACTGTTTTTCTTTTTCCTTTTTTTTACAAATGGAAGGTTTGTGGAACTCTGCATTGAGCAAGTCTGTTGGCACCATTTTTCCAATAGCATTATTTTAAAATTAAGTTAGTTACATTTTTTAAAAACATAAGGCAATTGCACACAATATAATACAGAATAGTGTGAACATAACTGGGAAACCAAAAAATATGTGTGCTTTGCTTTATTGTGATATTCACTTTTTTGTGCTGATCTTCAAGTTAACCTGCAGTTTCTCTGAGGGATGCTTGTATTCTCAGACTCCTTAGATTTCTAGAGCAATACATATGCAAGGACTGAGAGAGTCAGGGGTGGAGAGAGGGAAGAAAAACAGTGACCCTGAAGACAGATCACCAGGCCAGGAAGTGCCTCATATTGGCTCTTAGAGCAAGCACAGGTTATGAAGTGCAAAATACAAGCATTTGCAAATCTGGGCAGTACCTTTCCTCACTGATCTCACTGGGCCAAGTAAAAAGAGCCATCCTCACTGTAGCAGATTGTGTGTGGTGTGTGTGTGTGTGTGTGTGTGTGTGGTGTGTGTGTACACAAGCACACGCGAAGTCGTGTCTAACTCTTTGTGACTCCATGGACTGTATCCTTCCAGGCTCCTCTCTCTGTGGAATTTTCCAGGCAAGAATACGGGAGCATAGCAGATTCCCTAGTGAGGGAAACTTTATTTCCTGGGCACCTGTAACTCCCAATAAAATGCAGTTCCAGCCAGAGACAACCTACAAAGTACAACTTGCATTTCACTGTTACTCCTTGCAGAAAATCGGGCCTCTCTCAGGACACTCACAGGCAGGACTGTTTTCTCTGGACCCATGTTGTCTCTTGCTTCCCACCACAGAGGTGTATGCACATCTGAAATCAACTAACCAGCATGGGCTCCTTTTCAATGACAGCCAACAAAGACAGTCTATATATGGCTTAACTCACACAGCTCTTGCTATGTCCACATTCCCCCTTGGTTCATATGTGACCCATCTGCTGATGAAATATTAATGACACACATTGTGTCACATATGCCCATACACTCATTGTATTAATAGGATTCAAGCTAGAAGTCATGCTTGGAGGAAAGCTCTAGAGGAGTATGTAGAACAGGATCTGATGGCACCCCCACCCACCTCCTTAGTAAATACTTTGGCTCCCTGGACGAACACGTGATTAGAAATAGCTTAATGTCCTGCTAAGTAAACCAACATGACAAAGGAAAATTGTTAGGACAATTAGGCAGCAGATGTTGGAAAGGAGTGATAGAGAGGCTTTCTGTGGGAGTGTAAGACCACCTCAGAGAAATCAGTGATGTTTTGAGGAGGGTAGGACACGGAACATTTGGGTTTCCCCAAAATGTTCAGGAGGCTGTGAGTTAACAGGTGGACAATTACCTGGAAAAGAGTCAAACTCTAAATTCAATGTATTTGATAGTCTGCTAGTTGTGTTCCAACAGGTCAAAGCATTAGCAAGGCAACTTCTTGGATCCTCCAAATCCAAGAAGTTAGTTGGAAGTTAGTTAGACTCTCTTGAACTAACCAGGTAAGGGACAATCATTTGGGGGGTATTTCCCACCATTCCCTGAGATGGTGGTGTATATCACCACTCCTTCTCATCTCACTTAAAGAAGCACTGTGATGGAATGGCTAAGGACCATGAGACCTGCTTTCTGCTCTGGGCTCTACTGAGCAGGGGCCCCATAACCTTAGGTATGTCACTTACCTTCTCAGAGCCTCACAACTGGTTAGACCACTTGGTATTTCCTTAGTTTCTCTGGGTCTTTCCATGTTGTTTTTGTTCATCTTCCAAAATGTTCTTTAGCTTGTCCTCCAACAGCAGCCATTTACTTGGACTCCCAGTTGAGGGTCAATGCTGCTTTTTGACCTGCCCTTGAAGCCAATGCCGCTGTTCCCAAGTGACATTCGGTCAAGTTCATTGAACAAACGAGTGAATAATCACATACATAAACAAAGTCCTGACTCCTTCCTGCATATCAGCTCTCTCGGTGGACTGCTATTACTTCCATCAAACAGGGATGTTAAAATTACCTTAAAATGTGCTAGTTAATCGGTCCTTATGCAGGATCTTCTACATGTCAGGCATCAAAATAGGCACGTGCTTACAGTGATCAAAGACAGGTGACAAGATGACAAGATCTGGCCCAAAAGAAACTTTAACTATTTCTTGGACTTTGTCTGTGACTCCACAACAACAGTTGGTGAGTATATCAATCAGGAGAGAGAAATCACACAGTGATTTAAATCAGGAAAGTTTAACATAAAGAATTATCAAGTTATAATAAAACAGTAACTCTAAGATATAACAGAAGGCTTCCCTGGTGACTCAGCCAGTAAAGAACCCACCTGCCAATGCAGGAGACCAGGGTTTGATCCCTGGGTAGGGAAGATCCCATGGAGAAGGAAATGGCAACCCACTCCAGTATTTTGGCCTGGGAAATCCCATGGACAGAGAAGCCTGGCAGGCTACAGTCCATGGCGTCACCAAGAGTCAGACATGACTTCACGATTAAACCATCACCAAGACATCAGAGAACTTTATAGGGTACCATGGGTTTGAGGACTTAGAAAAGGCAGAGGAACCGGAGATCAAAATGCCAACATCTGTTGGATCATAGAAAAAGCAAGGGAATTCCAGAAAAAATATCTACTTCTGCTTCATTGACTACGCTAAAGCCTTTGATTGTGTGGTTCTGCTTCATTGACTACACTAAAGCCTTTGATTGTGTGGATCACAACAAACTGGAAAATTCTTCAAGAGATGGGAATACCAGACCACCTTACCTGCCTCTTGAGAAATCTGTATTGCGGTCAACCAGCAACAGTTAGAACTGGATATGGAACAACAGACTGCTTCCAAGTTGGGAAAGGAGTACGTCAAGGCTGTATATTGTCACCCTGCTTATTTAACTCGTATGCAGAGTATATTATGCGAAATGCCAGGCTGGATGAAGCACAAGCTGGGATCAAGATTGCAGGAGAAATATCAATAACCTCAGATATGCAGATGACACCATCCTTATGGCAGAAAGTAAAGAGGAATGAAAGAACCTCTTGATGAAAGTGAAAAAGCTGGCTTAAAACTCAGCATTCAAAAAACGAAGATCATGGCATTCAGTCCCATCACATCATGGCAAATAGATGGGGAAACAGTGGAAACATTGACAGACTTTATTTTCTTGGGCTCCAAAATCACTGCAGATGGTGACTGCAGCCATGAAATTAAAAGATGCTTGCCCCTTGGAAGAAAAGCTATGACCAACCTAGACAGCATATTAGAAAGCAGAGACATTACTTTACCTACAAAGGTCTGTCTAGTCAAAGCTATGGTTTTTCCAGTAGTCAGGTATGGATATGAGAGTTGAACCATAAAGAAAGCTGAACGCCAAAGAATTGATGCTTTTGAACTGTGGTGTTGGAAAACACTCCTGAGAGTCCCTTGGACTGCAAAGAAATCAAACCAGTCAATCCTAAAGGAAATCAGTCCTGAACATTCATTGGAAGGACTGATGTTGAAACCGAAGCCCCAATACTTTGGCCACCTGATGCAAAGAACTGACTCATGGGAAAAGACCCTGATGCTGGGAAAGATTGAGGGCAGGAGTAGAAGGGGATGACAGAGGATGAGATGGTTGGATGGCATCACCAACTCAATGGACAGGAGTTTGAGCAAGCTCTGGGGGTTGGTGATGGACAGGGAAGCCAGGCATGCTGCAGTCCATGGGGTCACAAAGAATTGGACATATGACTGAGCGACTGAACTGAACTGAACTGAATTAACAGGCTTGAGGGAGAGTTCAAGGGAGGATGAACTTGGAAGGGGAGGCCTCCATCCACCTCAAGGCTAGGGTTCATACCTCATTGGAGAAGGCAGTTGATGTCCATTGGATAGAAGAGAAATTTGTTGTAGGCCAGAGCTTGTCTGCAGTCACTGGGATAGCAGGAAGCTGCCCTCTGGGAAGAAAGCTACAGCTAGTGACCACATGTGTACAGCTGTAGAATGAACACCATTGTTTGCAGGAGGCTTGGGACACACAATGTCAGGAGGGCAAGCTTAAGGGGCAGGGGACCTTGGGTGAGTCACTGCTGGGGGACAGGTGAGCGGGCATGCAGAGGAGCTGGAGGTGATGCTGTGGGCCAGAAGCTTAGGGATGCAGTATTTTGTTGGGAGAGCCACAGGAGAGTGTTCACCAGGCTAGGCCAGGGCTGCAGATGGCTGAAGGATTGTGTGCTCTGCAGCCCTGACTGGGGCAGAGCACAGACCTCCAAAGACCCTCACACCCACACTGGTGACCAGCGGGTCAGCTGGTGGAATCTGCAGAAGCCTTTTCTTCCTGCCCAGTCCCTCTAGTGCCCTTCACTGAGAAAGCTGAACACAGTGCTCACAAGAAAGGAGAAGAACTTACAGGGATTCCAACCATTATTGCAGATCAGGTACTGAAGGGGACATTTGGTGGTGAGAGGCAAAAACTGGTATCAAAAGAACGCCAAACCAGGTGTCAGAATTCTGAGCACAACTTGTGTAATCTTGGACTAGTGACTTAGGTGTCTCAGTTTCAGTTTATTCATCTATAAAATGTAAATACTACTTGCCCAAGTGACTAAATAAGAATACTGTGAGGATCAAATAAGATGAGGGGTATGAAGGACTTTGTCAACTGTAAAGCACTGCACATTTCCAATGGGCATGGCTGTTAACTGTATTCAGTATTTCATGTGTTGTCCCACCAAGCGGCGATATTCCCCTGGTATTAAGGCCAAAGAGATGAGACCCTGTCTTGTTTCTTTTGAACTGGCACAAAGTAAGAAGTTACCAGAACTACACCCTTTGACTTACTGACAATCACATTAAGTGAGGAGCTGAAGCTGAAGGTAAAGCTGTGTCTGACCAAGCAAGGATCAACTTCAGCTCCTCAGAGTGGCCCCCACTGATATATCCCCATCTTTCTTCCTATTGCCAGAAAGCTGCTAGAGCAGTTCAGTAGGGAGAGCCTCTTTGCCCCCTCCATGATCAGCCTCTTCCTGAGGTCCTGGGGCAATGCCTTTATGGTAGTATCAGCTCAAGGAGCTTCCAGAAAGACCTCACTTCCTGGCCTATTAAATAGATGGTGGATAACTAAATACATAAACGAATGAATAAATAGGCAGAGTTGCCCAGCTAAGGTCTTGCCAGAATCCTATTTGAATATGATAACCATAGGGCCACCAAAAGCCATTTTTCATTAAATATAACATCTTTAAATGCACATATGCACACAAGCTACTGCACATTCGTTTCTCCATTACTTCCTTAAAAACATAAATAAATGAAGAAATTAGGCATATATGCATAGCAACTACTAATTTACTCATTTATTTATTGTACTTTTGCAGCAGAAACCTCACAGCAGCACAGACCAGAGCTCTGTCTGGACACCATGGGCACTGGTGTCTGAGGTCTGAAGAGTCTCTCTCTGCATAAAGGGTCCGCTCTTGGTGGTCTGTGGCCCCCACCCTCGATCCTAAGACTGCTGCAGATTCACGTCAGGAGGAAGCTGGGAACAAGCTGGGAACAGCTGGAGGGGATGAAAATTGAGGACATGCTGACTGGTCTGGGAGACAACTTCCTGCCATCTGCCTCTACTCCCTTACAATGGCAGTCCTGAAGAGGCAGAAAAAGCAAGCAAGTTTAATTATTCTGAACATATCCTGGGACATCTGAGAGTCCCCTACAAAGGAACTGAAATGTTGCATGCTTTAACGCTAAACGTCACTAATTACAAATTTTTGTTGTTGTTGTTCTGCCTGTAGGACATTTTGTGGATGATGTTCAGCCAGTCAGCACTTTCATAGATGTGAGCATGTCAATGGTTAATTGTTTGAGGCAGAAACAACTTGGTGTTGCAAAATCGGTTTGCTCTGCTTTTGACACACACTGGTATGGGTTAAATACTTCACAGTGAAACTAATATACGGAATAAGTCTAATTCAGTCATTCCCCCACCTGAAGCAAATCCCGTCGGTTTCATATGATGTGAATCAATTCCACTAAGAGATAACTAAACACATTAATAAAAGGTAGCTCTGAAGTGGCTTGGACATCTGTTACTGGAGCACATAGGGTAACTTGATCAGTCAATTAATAGCTCATCGTATTCTCTTCTCAGTTTCCTACTTAGCTGTGTTGCTTTGTCATCACTTAGTCTGGAAAGAGAGGAGCCCAGGTTTTGACTGTTCTTTTTCCCTCCACAAATTCAGCAAATGGTCAAAAGACAAAAATCACATCAGGCTATCAGGTACATTCCATACCTCTTTAGCTTCCTAGGGAGTTGCAGGGAGAGGCTGAGGTTCAAGTCTTTAGAAACACAGAGGAAGTTGTGAGTGTTGAGGTCAATTTCCATCCTCCAGTGAACTGGTTTCACTGTTCTATTGTGGCCTTTGAAACTGACTTAGCAATGTCTCCCCTGTTTTCAGAGACACGGATATTTTATTGGGAACATCAAGCTGGTCTTCTTCAGAGGGAGTCAGCTATTGACTTTAAAGCCTTCTCTCAGTCAATGCCTACCTGAGAGTTAAGGTATGGACGATACCTTTCATACTTTGGTCCACCGCTCTCTACATATGTTTACCACTGAAAAATAAGACATGCTAAGAAGAGTTATAAGGGACAGAGGAGAAATTGTCATTGCATTTAATGGCGCACACACACACACACAGAAAGACTGACAGCAAATGAGAAACAAAGAGACACTTTAGTATTACCTTTCAGAGCTTGTTCAGACTGGGTTAGAGTACATGGTTCACTCTTAAGAACCCTCCCCACCTCCCCTCAACACCTCAGGTTCAGCTCAAATTCTGGACAATCACTAGTCCCTGCCGTCCATACAGCACAAAACCACAGCATTGATGCTTTGCTGAGGCAGAGAAGGGAAGGCCAGGCCTTCTTCCTCCAGGTGCTGCCAGCAAGTCCAACTCAGAGTGAAAGCAGGAAGTGCGAGAGAGGACTGCCACTGCACAAACACGGGCTTCTTACAGCACCCTGCCCATCCGTAAACATCGACCAAACAGAATGGCAAATCCTTCACTCTTAAAAGCTGTGGGGGAGCTAGAAAGGGAGACAATAGCAAAGCAGGTAGAGAAACACTTCTTTCCCTAGAAAACATTCACCCTCTACCCACAAACATGTTCTATTTGAAAACCTATACAGAGAAGCTTATGAAATAGCGGTGGCTTCTTTAGCAAAGCCTAAAATACATGTAATTCAGTCTTAGAAAGGTGATGAAATAAGGAATAATCATTTAATTATAGGAGGATTTTTTTACTTCTCAAAAAATATGATTCTGCCGAAAGAAAACTTGACTTTTTGAGGTTCTACCTTTTCAAGTAGATACTTTTGTAACCCTAGATCCCCCAGCATAGACTACAAAGCTAAATATAAGAAACAATAAAAATAGTTTTGAGACTACAATGATTACAAATTTAACTGAATGTAAAGCCCAAAGAAAAGGGATCCAAAAGTCAAATGCATTTATGGAAATGGCATTAACTCAAGGAAAATAATCCAGGAAACTGAGACAGGAGGAGAGGTTCCCAGAAGCCAGTAGAGAAGAACCATAGAACTATAAAATCAGAACATGTGAGCAATTTCTCACTGAGTGCCTGGAGGAATAACCCGACAGATGGTGGACACACCCTGCTGAACCACCAGCTCAGGGCACCTACCAATGCATCTGAGTCAGTCCAGAAGAACTTCATAAGACCGCTGACCCAAACATGTGCTCACTCAGCAGTGTCCAACTCTTGCGACCCCATGGACTTTAGCCCGCCAGGCTCTTCTGTCCATGGGATTCTCCAGGCAAGAATACTGCAGTAGGTTGCCATGCCCTCCTCCAGGGGATCTTCCTGACCCAGGGATTGAACCTACATCTCCTGTGCCTCCTGCATTGCAAACATACAAGGGAGGTTACTAGCACATCTGACAGAGGGGGCCACTCCCAGAGGCCCTCAAGCCTGCTGAGTAGGGACTGCCTGTGTTGGGTGATTTTCAAGGCCAGAAAGTGGGTGCACCCAACCAGCTGGTGATGTATCATTATTCTAGTTCTTTCAGGTCACACAAGTACAGGACATACTCTGCAGTAAGGAACACCGACCCTCTGACACAGAGAGTCCTTTCTGCCATGAGGTAGAAAAATCATATGTTATAAATCATGACTCTATCAAGAAGAAACTGATCCTTCACATTGGAGTTCTACATCTAAACCCCCAGTCTTGGAAACAAAGGGAAAATTTTAACTGAAGTGTTACTGAACAGCTTTCTACATGGTTCTCTGCAACTTGCTTGCCTTCTGCATTATCTACGTGAACTTTTTCAGACTTCTGCTCTAAGTGATCACAAATATACAAGCTGGACAATCTGTGTTGTGTAAGGGGAGATGTCTTTCTAAAACTTTGTCACTGAACTGCCTACATCAGTGGGGAAAGCTTCTTTGTAAACAGGGTGTTCATATGTATCTTTAATCAAGACAACTTTTTCAATAGGAAACTGAAATCTGGGTAATGAGCTCACAAAATCTATACATAATTAACAAACATCTCAATGTCAGAATGTTGCCAATGTCTTTCTGGAGCACGCCATTTGACCCTGTCACATAAATCACCCCTGAATTTCACAGGAACATAATTGTTCTTTTAGACTTTGTAGCAACAGTAGCAGAAGCATGTCTAAGTCAACTTCAGGACCACCATAAACCTCCTCCCAGCAGTGGGAGAACTTGCTCCAGCATTCTGGACAGGAGAAATCTGGGCCTCTAGCAGGTTATCAGGCTTTTATTCTCTTCATATATATTTCCTGTGTGGTAAAGGAAAGGATCAGTGACTTTAGGCAACCCTCCCCAGAAGAGAAGTGACTACTGCCTAAGCAGATGATCAATATATTTGGCTAAGGCCATATGAAACCTACTTGTGTAAATCTGATAGTTTTGTTTGCTTTTAAGAATTCAGATGGCACAGTGCAAATAAGAGAGGCAGAGGGACAAAAACTATTAGTGCACCCCATTAGTTCGTTTAGCCAATATGTCTTCAATACCCTCATGTTCACAGGACTACTTACATCAGCACATAATAGAGAGCCTGGAGTGCAAAGCAGAGCACATGGTCTGGGATGCATGAGTCACTACTTTATCTGATCATTTGGAAAATTACTGTGCTCTGCTGCCAGAGTGTAACAGCATTCCTGAACGAGGAGAAACGCTGAACCTTCCAAAGCTGAAGTGCTACAGTAGCCTCTTTCTGGGGACAGCTTCTTGCTTTGTTCGTAGGTTGCCTGGTTGAACCTGTAGGAAGAATCTGAACTGTGGACAGGAAGGATGTACTGTATTCTTCAAAACTTCAGAAATAAATTCAACTGTTAAATTTACTGTTAAATGCTTTCTCCTTTTTTCCTTTACCTAGATTCTTTTGAAGAAAAATTTTTTAAAACCCAAGTCATTTATAGAATGAGATTCTCATACTCATTAAAAGATGCTAAAAATGACTGAACTCTAGGTTTTACTAAGGGAACATTATTATCTATTCATTATTTTTCCAGCTTTGGAGATAAAACAATTTCTCTAATCCTGTAACATCCTCTTCCTTACAGATACACAGCCTGGACCTGCTTCAACTTTCTTGTCTTTGCAGATACTTCTTTTGAAATGAAAACTAATAACTTTCTATTTCAAATAAAACAAAGAAAGCAAGCAATGAAAACTCTCAGCACTAGGACTTGGATCACAGGTCTCGAGTCAGCTGAGTGAGTGAGTGAAGCTGCTCAGTCATGTCCAACTCTTTGCGATCCCATGGACTGTAGCCTACCACGCTTCTCTGTCCATGGAATTCTCCAGGCAAGAGTACTGGAGTGGGTTGCCGTTTCCTTCTCCAGAGGATCTTCCCGACCCAGGGATCGAACCTGGGTCCTCCGGCATTGTAGGCAGATGCTTTACCATCTGAGCCACCAGGGAGTCAGCTAGTACAACCTTATTACACTTGAGATAAAAGCAAAAGACCTTTGATAAGATTCTAGAGTATGTTTGACAGGGGTAGCAGGGAGGGAGAGGGAAGGAAGCAATGATAAAATCCTTGAAATTCTCCAAAATTATAAATTCCATTAAGCTTTACTCTAAAGTCCCTCAAATTAATGTGCTCCTAATATTAGCATTAAATGAGGCTGGTGTATTGAGTAGGACTATTTGCATAATGATGACAAAAATCAAAGTTTTAGGGAAGCAAAATTGACTCATTTGAAACTTAAATTCTAATTCCTGATCAGTTTCTGACTAATGAGCCTGAACAAGTCAGAACTGTCCTGGCCCTCTTCTTCAACAGTGGAAAACAGATTATGTAAAATGTTGGGGGAAATTTATAACATATACCTATGGTTTCTTAAACTTTCCCAGTAACCACACTAGGAAGAGGTTCATATACCCTCCAGCAGTCCTAAGAGCTTAGCCTGAAGTTGCAGGCTGCAAGCATGAAGTTTTTTTGGAAATTTCCCATTTTCTCTTTAACTTTTATACGTACTTCCAACTAGATTGTTGTTGTTTAGTTGCTAAGTTGTGTCCGACTCTTTTGTGACCCCATGGATTATAGTCCGCCAGGCTTCTCTGTCGATGGGATTTCCCAGGCAAGAATACTGAAGTGGGTTGCTGTTTCCTTCTCCAGGGGATCTTCCTGACCCAGGGATTGAACTGACAGTCTCCTGTGTTTCCTGCATTGGCAGGAAGATTCTTTACCACTGTGCCACCTGGGAAGAGCACTTCCAATTATATGCTGTAAAATATTCATCTCTCTTTAAAAATATACATGCTCTAAATTACTGGCTAATTTAAATCATGGTACCCCCATTTGAGCTACCAGCTAAGATGCTGTATTAAAAAGCCACCAAATACAGTCGTTAAACAAAATGCTTATCTCTCATGTAAGGGTCTGGAGGCAAAAGCTTGTCAAGGGCATATCAGCAGTACTGCCCGATAAGCACATTTGGGGACCAGCCTCCTTCCATCTTGTTGCTCTCTATCCCTTAAGGCATCATCCTTATCTTCTCAGTTAAAACCGTGTGTGTGATAGTCACTCAGTCATGTCCAACTCTTTGTGATCCTATGGACTGCAGCCCGTTAGGCTCTTTGGTCCATGGGATTCTCCAGGCCAAGAATACTGGAGTGTGTTGCCATTCCCTTCTCCCATCAAATCTATGTTTTAGTCAGAAAGGGCAAAGAAAAGTGAAGATGAATATAATTTCCACTCACTTTTCATTGGTGAGACCTAGTCATACGGCTGCAGTAGATACGGAGCGTGAAAAAACACAGTGTCTAATTGGATGGCCATGTGGCTGGCAAAAATTAAAATAAAAGTGATGCTACAGAAATATATACCATATCTGTCTTACAAATTTATGTACCTACCAACTGCAATATTCCTCTAGGGATGCCTTAAAGATGTGTGGTATATAAGAAATGGGTCTGTAACTGTTTTCATGTAAAGAGCCAGGTAATAAATATTATGGGCTTCCCAGGTAGTTCAGTGGTAAAGAATCCCCCTGCCAAGCAAGAGATGTGGGTTCAATCCCTGGGTTGGGAAGATCCTTTGGAGAAGGAAATGGCAACCTACTCCACTATTCTTGCCTTGGAAATTCCATGGGCAGAGGAGCCTGGTAGGCTGCAGTTCATGGGGTCGCAAAAAGAGTCGGACACAACTTAGCAACTAAACAACAAGTGAACATTATAGGCTTCCTGGGTACATGCTCTCTGCTGCAACTACTTAACTCTACTATTGTACTGCAAAAGCAGCCATGGACTATATGACTATATGTAAACGAAAGAACATGACTAGTTCTAGTCATCTATTACAACATAACAAATTACTATAACATTAGAAGTTTAAATCTACATGCATTCATTATCTCACAGTTACCATGGATCAGGTCCAGAGTTGGGGTCCTTCATGTACGCTCTCAAAAGGCTGCAATCACGGTCAACTGGAGTATGCTCTCACCTGGAGGCTTGATTGGGAAAGAATCTACTCCCAACCCACTCCGGTTGCTAGAGGATTTATTTCCTTGTGCCTGCAAGACTGAGGGCTTAGGGCCTCAGCTTCCTGGTGGCTGCTGGCTGCCCTCAGCACCTAGAGGTCACCTGTAGTTCCTTGCCGTGTGGTTCTGTCCAGAGCCCCTCTTACAATATGGCAGCCGGTTTCTTAAAAGTCAAGAAGGGAGAAAGTCTCTAAATGAATTTGGTATCACGACAGAATTTTATGTAATGTAACAGTCACAGGAGTGACATCCCATTACCTTTGTCATATTTTATTGGCTAGAAGCAAGTTAACAGGTGCTGCCCACACTCAAGGGGACAGGATTACACCTAGGTATAAATATCAAAAGACAGGGATGACTGAGGGTTTGTCCACTAGAGCTGTGTTCCAATAAAACTTTATAAAAACAAAGGGTGGGCTGGATTAGGCCCACAGGGCATAGTTTACAGACACCTGGTATAATAAATTCGGTGTAGAAGTCATTGTTTAAGGTATGAAGAGGTAAGAATCCATTGAATAGAGTTAGAGAGGAAGAGCTAGGAGAGCTATGTAGAAAGATGGTACTATCCCATAACACACCTATTACCTTGTTAATTAAAAAAATTAAGAATGGGATAGATGGGCATTATGCTCAAATATAGTTATCATAAGATAGAGTTGTTATTAGAACACTAATTAACTACAAAGGGAAGGGGCTTCACAGTAAGTTTTCTCCAGGTTTACTTTAATTCACTCTTTACATGGAATAATTTCAACAGAAAGCCTAGTCATTTTCTTAGTGATTATGAAAAAGACAGCTAGCACTTATATGATTATTGTAAGTCAGGAATTATGCTAAATGTTTAATTTGAAATATCGCATTTAATCTTCATAATAATTCCATGTAATTTAGATTATTATTATTCCCATCACAAAGATTAGGAAAACTGAGCTTAAGCAAATTAAGTAACACAAAAGGCAATAAAACTAGTATATGACTCTTAGTCTGTCCTGAGGTTCTAAACACTTAAATTTTACTTGAAGTTTAATGGGAAGTCGTTAAAGGTTTAATGCAGGGAGGTAGTGTAAATTAACATGGTTAATGTTTGTAGTGATATGGACAGAGACAGAGTGTCATACAAAGTGAGATGAGTCAGAAAGAGAAAAATATATATCATATATTAATGCATATATATGGAATCTAGAAAAATGGCATAGATGAACCTATTCACGGAGCAGGACTAGAGACAAAGACATAGAGAATAGACATGCGGACACAAGGGGGAAGGGGAGAGTGAAATGAACTGAGAGAGTTGTACTGACATACATACTGTACAATACACAATGTATGTGTACAATAGATAGCTAGTGGGAAGCTGCTATATAGCACAGGGAGCTCATCTTGGTGCTCTGTGATGACCTAGAGGCATGGGATGGGGTCAGAGCAGGGGTAGGAGAGAGGTTCAAGAGGGAGGGGATGTATGTATATGTATAACTGGTTCACTTTGTTGTACAGCAGAAACACAACATTGGAAAGCAATTATACTCCAGTAATAATAAGAAGCATATTAGCTCCGTGTGGAGGCTGGACTGAAGTGGGGCTAGAGGAAGCAGGGTAGTCAGGGCAAAGATGATGGTAGCCTGCAGAAGACAGAACCCTGGGGATACATGTGTAAGACATTAGGCGGCAGCAGTGATAGGCTGCCTCTCTACTGAAAACCACTCCACTGTTCACTTGTCATGACACTCCAACCACACTGATTTTTGGTTCCTGGAATGTGCTGAACCTTTTCCAGTCTCTGGGATTTTGCATTGGCCATTCTATCTAGAATGCTTTTCACTCTATTCCGCTACGGCCTCATTCTAACTCATCCTACAGGACTCAACCCAAAACTCACTTCCTTTGGGAATCCTTCCTTGAATTATTTTCTCTTAAGAGAATTCAATTATTTTTCATCCCATGCTTGTTCACAATTTATTACATTTTGCTTGTTTTTATACTGACTGTCTAACACATTACACTTCAAGAAGCCAGGAAGCGTATTAGTTTGCTCATCATTGTTAGCATACTACCTAGAGTACACACCGTTCCTGGCACCATAGGCAGTCATATAATGTTTGCTGAGGAAGGAAATAAATAAATAAATGTCTGACTTCACTTAGCTACTATGCAACTGTTTTTCACATTTCCTGATTTTAGAAGAAATTTTCCTCTTCTATCTCTCTGGCATTATCAACATAATATATTCCAAGTAATTAGTGATGCTCCAATATCCAACCCACTCTCACTCCACACTCTTCCCAAAACCCACCCCCAGATTAAAAATAATGTTGAAAATGAAACATACAGTAGGAAGAAGGGGCTGATGAAGTTGGCTTGAGGCAGGTGAATTTCATTTATTGTTGGTATGAGTATAAACTGATATGAACCTTTGGGGAAGTAATTTATCAGTATACAAAAATGGCCTTAAAATAAATATAAATTAAAAAAACAAACATAAAGAGGGATGTGTGTGTTTACATTTACAAGACATCTGAAATGATAAAAAGCCAAATGTTTCCAATGAGTTAGGTGGGTACTCCTGGGGAGAGACCTTTTTTTTACACATTTTTAAAAAAATAGGCAATTTTATATTTACAATAATTCCATTAAAAGTAAAAATAAAAAGTAAATCTTCATACTTTTGGCATAATAATCCCACTGCTAGGAATCTGTATTAATAATAAAATAATGAAAAGACGTGGCCTAGGGTTTATTTATAATGATCTTCACCAGTGAGTTCTTTAGTATTTTTTAAAATTGAAAATCATCTAAATGGCCAACACTGATAGATTGGATAATTAAATAATTATCCATTCAAATGAAGGACTACTTAATGATAGAAGAGAAAGATAAGTGAATAGGAAAAAAAAAAATAACCTTCAATAAAATCTACTAAAATGTCATTAATGGTCATTTCTGAAAAATGAGAGTATATAACTTTAGGTTACTCCTTTATGATTTTTTGGTGTTTCCCAATTAAAAAAATCAGATTTGCTAATCAAAGAATTGCAAATATTATTTGCAATACTTCTTTCTAAAAAGTAATTATATTTTTACTCAATCCTCATGACAAGCATTCACATAAAACATGTTTATCTGCTAAGAAAAAAGGTTTCAGTTTCCACTTATCACTTCACTCACCTTATTTCTGTGAAAAAATAACACACAATAATCTTCGGGAATGATACCTTCTTTTTTACTTGTGTATCATAATGGTAGTGGCTTAAGAAGTAAAATTATCTGCAATTAAATATGCTTCAAGAATAATTATGTTCTTAGCAGGAATTAAACCTCCAATTACCCATCCTTCCTTCAATGCCTTTGGTCAGACTTTCCTGAACTAAACTAATGGAGAGAAAACTATTTACCACTATTTTAAGCTACAATAGGAAATTTCATTATGAAGTGTCACATTTCACTTAAGATACCTACACTGGGAATTAAGTCAGCATCATACCAATGAAAACATCTACCTATTCATATGGTCACTGTCAGGAAGGCCTAACAAATTCAGCTTGAAATGATGGATGTCTATTTGTACATAAGAAGTCTGAAAGAATATTTACCAAAATGTTTATATCAGTCAGGTACATTCCTCTGGGGACCAGCAGAACAGTGCATAAAAATATAAGACAGGTCCTGCAAGCTATATACGGAAACAAATCCTAATACATTATAAAAGTGTCTTCTAGATATGCTATCGATGGAAGTTTGAGTTTAACAACTTTTCAAATCAATCAACTATGGATAGCCACTATAATATTTACATTCTGAAATAATCCAAACACCTAATCCTTCTAAGCAAGAACATACAAACACACATATAAATAAATAAGGGCATAAATTCCATATACTGAACATTTATTTGGGAGACATTTAACATCTGTATTACTCAGGTACCTCATATAAGGACTGTGATTTAAATCCAATGGTTCTGTTTAACTATAGGATATTTCTGAAATCAAATTCTTTCATGTGAAGTCATACTTGAACCTCTCTGTTGTTCTTGCTTTCTCTCATTTCTCCTTCTCTCCCATTTTCCTTCTTTCCTCCCTCCCTTGCTGTCTGCCTGTCTCCCTAGAAAAAATACAGTACAGACTTTTCATTCATAAAAACTTCAAGTGATTATTTTCTGCAGGCAACTATACTCGTATGTATATATATCCATAGCATAAAATACTGTGCACTTTAGTTCAACTAATTCTGACATAAAAATCCCATTGATTGAAATTAATTAACATATTTACAGAAAGAGAATATAAAAGTGTTTTAAAAATTCATTTAGCACTCACTACAATTATTTTTATTCATGATCTGAATTTGTCTCCCATGTTATGAAATGAATTATTATTAATTTGCAGCACACAAAAACGTAAACTGTTATTAAATCATTAAACTCAGAGAAAAAAATTAAAGCACATAGAGATGCTCATTAGAGTTGACTTATAAACTAGTACTAGCTTTCTTTAAAATTTCAAAATATACTCATTATATTAAAGGAAAAAAATGTCATAATGCATTTAATTGAATGTGGCTACTGTCTTATGTTTATTAATGTAATTAATGACATTCTGTGTTCTAAGGTACACATTATATTGTATCCATGGATCCTCCTTAATAAACAAAAGTATCATCAAGTATGTAAAAAATAAACAGGTCAGGCAATAAAGCAAAAATAAGTAGTAAAAACCACATGATAGCCACTTTTGTTTCCTTTAAAATAACAGTGTTCTTAAACAACTGCTTGCTTTGGGCACACAGAACTAGAGAATGTATATTAGAACATCAGTACTCAGAACAATGATCTTCCTCAGCTGTTATTTGTCTAAGAAGCAATAAGCCATATAATTTACAAGGAGAAAGCGACTGAATCCTTCAGAAAACACAACCTGGCAGTTAATCTTCAAAGCAAAATAAGGAGGTGGCAGAAGTGTGATAGAGAAACCAGTCTTCAAGAACATCATGTAAGGGAATCCAGCTGTGCTTGTATGGTCTCTAGCTGTTTACAGAGACAAAAAAAAAGAGAAAGAGAGAGAGAGTTGGTGAAGGGAGAGAAATTCATATGAAGTATTGTTTAGAAACATGTAAATGAAGGAAAAGAATGCAACTGGTAGCTCTGCATTTTTTTTTTGTTTTGTTTATATATGTCATGCCTTTATTTATAGTTACATTTTTTTTTTTATTTTAGTTGGTGGCTAATTACTTTACAATATTGTAGTAGTTTTTGCCATACATTGACATGAATCAGCCATGGGTCCACACGTGCTCCCCATCCTGAACCCCCCTCACCCCCCTCCCCATCCCATCCCTCTGGGCCATCCCAATGCCCCAGCCCTGAGCACCCGTCCCATGCATAGAACATGGAATGGTGTTCTGTTTCACAAATGACAATATACATGTTTCAATGCTATTGTCCCAGAACGTCCCAGAACGGTTTAAATCCACTCACAGAGCAATAAATACACCACTTAGAAAATTTTTCTTTTTATGTGAAGCTATTAGAATTCCAGCTTGCTAGGTTTTCGAATTTGTAAAGAAGGATTTCTAAATACTATTGTTTAAAATGCACCTAGCTGTTTTATTTTAAATGATCACTACATAAGATTTGTAAGGGGGGGAGGGTGGTAGAGGGAACAGTGCATTTTCCTGGGTTACAAATATCAGCATTTAAAAAGAAACATGAAATATCCTCAAAGATAAATCTTTACAGGCCTAGTATGTTCCTTTTCCCTTGGGCCCAGAAATTAAAATATTTAACATTATCTAAGGGCCAGTGTGGCTAGATACTACACAGTTTATTACTTAATGCTTTACATTAAAACAATAATCCTATTGCTTTAATTAAAACCATATCCATTTTCTTCCTGATTTGGTCTGTCAGATCCTCTTCATCTCAGCAATGCTTCCTACTATGAAACATAAGGTATTCACAAGGGAAGTTTAAGGAACTCAGCTCCATAATAGGGCATTTAAAAATAAGAATTCATGAAATGGAGGAAACATTGTGAAAAACCCCCATATAGGAAATTATTGAAAAAATACATACCTTGTTATAGAAATCAAACAATTCCTTGTGACTGAATTCCACAAGAACTTTCTGCAGGCTCTGTAAAGAAAAGAAAGGAAGGAAGGGAGAAAGAAAGAAAAAAATTTAGTTTTGTACAGTTTACACTGCATTTCTTTTCTCTCCAGCTAGCCTCAGAATATCCCATATTATTCTCTGAGTGGTTTAAAAAAGGAGAAAAAAAAAAACTTACCTGGTCTACTCAACCCCACCATTCCAAGGACTCAAAAAATACATTTAATAACACTCCACTGTAACAAAAGGTTTCAACTCTACAGGGGTGTCTGTTCTTTAAGTTGATTCCACAAAGGTTAACAAAATACAGGCCAACAAGGGAACTCTTTCATTATCTATTTTTTTCAAGACAGAGATAATACATGAGATTATATTTCATCTTTCTCAGCAGTCCATTTGAAATCTGGTAAATACCATTACACAAAGACACTGGCGGCAGCATATCTGATTGAACTCATCCAGCCATTAATGCCGCACACCAGCACAGCTGCTGCCTCCAAGCATTAACTAACAGTTATGATCTTAACCTGCTGAGATGGTTACCTTTTTAAATGCACAGACTCAGCAAAAGTTAACAATTAACACAACAGCTTCAAAGCTGGGACTTAAACATGCTCGTTCCTTTCCCCTCACATGCAATAGAGAACTCTTTCAGGATGCTACAGATACTGAGTGATATTATGTATGTACACTGGACTGTGGAGTAGAGTGCAACATTTAACCTAACCCACCTCAATCTGCTTGGGGTTGATTCTGTAAACTGAGGAAACAAACACGTTTCTGAAAAGTGTTACAATATGTTTATTTTACTCAAGGTACCTTTGGAAAGTGAAAATTAACGAGGAGAGAACATCAAGAATGCGTTACCTGCTCCGACCACACTGTCCTAACAGGCACCATGAACTGAAGAAGTGGAAAACTGTTGCCAACAGACACCGATTCATGTGCTTAACTGCCTACAGTCATTGCCAATATTATATTAATTCTAAGTTTCTAGGCTCACTGTTTTTTGGTTTTACTTGTTTTAATGATTTCCATTTCTATTTAGAAAGCCAACATTTTTCAAACCATGTCTTCTCTAGATAACTTCAGGAGAGTCAATGGGGCTCTGCTCAGAAATGGCACTTCCCTTTAGATGCAGTCCAAGCACACAGGCTCAAAGTCCTTTCTTTGGTTTCTCTTACACACTCACATAAGTACTTAAGTTTTAAAATGAATGAAGAAGCATACTGGCTTTAAAGCCGTATCCTTTACAAATGATTTTTTTAAAACTATAATTTTTCAATCATATTAGAAAAATCAGTTGATTAATTGGCACATAACATGAAACCTCCAAAGGCTGAATCAGCATTATCCAGCCATGACATATTTCCTCCAGCAGTTAAAGAGAGATGATAAGCCTAGGTTTACCCCAGGGAAAAGCAAAGCAAGTTCATTTCTTTACCCCCACAGCCAGAAGTTAGGAGAGACTGAAGACTGAATCAGCACATCAACAACTGATTTGCTATAACTTAGAGGTAGCAGACAAGCTAGGCTCTTGTTTCCTCTATTTTGCTTTGCCATCTTTCAAGGTAGTATTTTCTAGTTATGTTACACTTAGGAAAGGAAAGGAAGGTAATTTAAGAAAAAATACATCTTAAAATAACAATAGCTAAAACAATTGTCTGTGTGTGTGTGTGTGTGTGCATGAGTGTGTGTATACAGAGAGGGATGTTTATTTTTATACACACACAACCATCTAAGACTCTAGGTACCCTTGGGAGACTGGATCCAGGACTTGCTGTGAATACCAAATTTTGTGGATGAAGTCCCATAACTGCCCCTCCAGATCTGTGGCTCCCAATCTTACATTCAAACAACTGCAGATGATGTAGTGCCACAGCATTTATTGAAAAAAATCCACATGTAAGTGGATTACATGTGGATTTTTTTCATCTGCACAGTTCAAACCTGTATTGTTCAAAGGTCAACTAAATTGAGCATCTTGCCTTACTGAAATAGCCCCAAGAAGGAAAAGAACTGATACCTTGGTTTAGAACTCCCTATGTCTGGCATAATAACTGGTAGCTATAACGGCAATCATTTCCCATTCGACACACAATGACTTAGAGAAGACCATGAGAATATGAAAAAGTGAGGGAATGATTTTGTTTCATGTCTATGTGTAGGGAGCATTATCCTAGATTTTGAGAATCTATGTTTACCAAAGGGGTAGCCAGGGGCAGTGGTTAAAAGTTTTAGGGAAATAAGGAAGGAGATTAAGTGTGTAGGATAAAAAGGAAAGGGGGGTGGGGCTGGCCAGGGTCCAATTTCCAAATATGTCATGTTCTATCTAACATGGAACCCCACAGAGTCCAAGAACATTAAATGCAAATCTGACCTTTCAGGACATTATAGAAGTACTTCACAGAGAAAAAAGTATAGATCACGTTTCATTTAACAGTTTGGTAGCTTTATTTATGACTTTAAGTTTAGAATGAACGATGGCTTCCCTTTTTACTCTTCCTTCAGGCCCCACAAATATTATGAGTTCAGTTCAGTTCAGTCGCTCAGTTGTGTCCGACTCTTTGCAACCCCATGAACCGCAGCACGCCAGGCCTCCCTGTCCATCGCCACCTCCCGGAATCTACCCAAACCCATGTCCACTGAGTCAGTGATGCCATCCAACCATCTCATCCTCTGTCATCCCCGTCTCCTCCTGCCCTCAATCTTTCCCAGCATCAGGGTCTTTTCAAATGAGTCAGCTCTTCCCATCATGTGGCCAAAGTATTGGAGTTTCAGCTTCAACATCAGTCCTTCCAAGGAACACCCAGGACTGATATCCTTTAGGATGGACTGGTTGGATCTCCTTGCAGTCCAAGGGACTCTCAAAAGTCTTCTCCAACACCACAGTTCAAAAGCATCAATTCTTCGGTGCTCAGCTTTCTTTATTGGAGAAGGAAATGGCAGCCCACTCCAGTATTCTTGCCTGGAGAATCCTGTGGATGGAGGAGCAAGGTGGGCTGCTGTCCATGGGGTCGCCAGAGTCGGACACGACTGAGACGACTTAGCATGCATGCATGCAGCTTTCTTTAGTGTCCAACTCTCACATCCATACATGACTACTGGAAAAACCATAGCCTTGACTAGATGGACCTTTGTTGGCAAAGTAATGTCTTTGCTTTTTAATATGCTGTCTAGGTTGGTCATAACTTTCCTTCCAAGGAGTGTCTTTTAATTTCATGGCTGCAATCACCATCAGCAGTGATTTTGGAGCCCAGAAAAATAAAGTCAGCCACTATTTCCACTGTTTCCCCATCTATTTGCCATGAAGTGATGGGACTGGATGCCATGATCTCAGTTTTCTGAATGTTAAGTTTTAAGCCATCTTTTTCACTCTCCTCTTTCACTTTCCTCAAGAGGCTCTTTAGTTCTTCTTCACTTTCTGCCATAAGGGTACTTAATAACTGGTATCATCTGCGAATCTGAGGTTATCGATATTTCTCCCGGCAATCTTGATTCCAGCTTGAGCCTCCTCCAGCCCAGCATTTCTCATGATGTACACCTGATCAAAATCTTTCCTGGGATTATACCATTTTTAAGAAGAAAATATACACTTGAGCTTTCCTTGAGAATATAACCAGAAAGTCACAAATTTGCTTATCAAATGAGAATCAACTCTTTAACTTTCAAATCATTATGTTGATGATACACCCAAAACCGATAGTATGTTATGTAAATTATATCTCAATTTTTTTTAAAAAGTCACATGGGTGGTAGCATTTGGCTGGAGAGAAGGAGCAAATCATCAAGAGACCCTTAGAGACCAGATTTGATTTAGCCAGTGTGAATGATCCGAAAGCCTGGCCAGTGATGGAATGCAAGGACTGGGGGTGAGGGACAAATAATTAGGAACAGCCTTTTTCTTGGGAGGTTTCCTGGCAGTTTCCCTAGCTGAAAGGCTACTCATGGGCAGTCTGGACTGACAACCTTGATCTGATTTAAAAAAAAAAAAAAGCGACAAGAACACTTGAATAGGCACTTGCCAGAAGAGGATATCCAAACAGAGAAAAACATGAAAATATATGTTGAAAGGGATAAAAGCATGAATAACTATCTTGCAAACTTGTCTGGAATTATTTACTAAAGCTGAATATTTATATATGTCCTATGACTCAGAAATTCAATCCTAAATATTAATATTGAACTCAATAGAAATATACACATTTGGGCACCTTGAGATAGATTCAAGAATGGTGATAGCATTATGATTCAAAAGAACCAAAACTGGAAGTAATAAAAACTTGTTTCAACAGAAGAATATATAAGTAAATTGTAGTATGGGAATACAATGGAATGTTATTCAGACAGGACAACAACCAAAGCCAAATACAGTATCATGCATGACTCTAACAAAATAATGTTGAACATTAGGAGTCGGCACAGAAGAACATGTATGACTAATTTCATGCACAAGAATATTTTTAAAAAACAACAGAAAAGCTTTTAGAGACACTCAGGTGGTAAAACTGTAATGAAGCAACAAAAATATTACTGAAGTATCACAACACTGATCACCTCTGGGTGACTCGAGAGAGGAGGCAGTAACTGGGAGAAAGCATAGGAGAGGCTTCTCATTTCTTCTGATTATTATTGTTATAAATTAGGCAATAATTATTTCTTGATCTTGGTGTTGGATATAAGGGTGTCTCCTTTTTTTGACAAATTACTGTGCTATTTTTCTGCATGTGTGCTGCTGCTGCTGCTGCTGCCAAGTCGCTTCAGTCGTGTCCGACTCTGTGTGACCCCATAGATGGCAGCCCACCAGGCTCCGCCGTCTCTGGGATTCTCCAGGCAAGAACACTGGAGTGGGTTGCCATTTCCTTCCCCAATGCATGAAAGTGAAAAGTGAAAGTGAAGTCGCTTAGTCATGTCCGACTCTTAGCGACCCTATGGACTGTAGCCCATCAGGCTCCTCCATCCATGGGATTTTCCAGGCAAGAGTACTGGAATGGGGTGCCATTGCCTTCTCCGGCATGTGTGCTATATTTTACCAATTAAAAAAAAAGACGGCACTGTTATGTGTTAAATTCATGCATTTTTATTCAATAAGTTTTTATTAAAGGCGTAAAAAGCCTGTTCTAGGTACTACATAAATAGCAAGGAGCAATAGAAATCAAAATTCCTCACATTCTAGTTGAAGAAAGCAGACAATAAACAAGAAATGTAATAAAAACAACAACAATAATAAAACTATCACCATAATTCACAGCATACATATAGGAATGTTTGTTGATGATAAGTGCTAGGAAGAAAAAGCAAGAAGTAATGTGTGTTTGGGGGTAGGTAGGTGGAGATTCAAGGTTAGGTGGTCAAAAAGGAGATTCAAGGTTAGGTGGTCAAAAAGGGTCAAAAAGAATCAGCTAGGAGGTTATATTGCATTTGAGGGATGATAACATTGAAGATTTAAGAGAAGATTCTATCCCATGGAATAGGAGAAAATATTCATGAATCATTGTCTAATATGAATACGATACCCAGAATATATAAAGAAATCCTATAATTCAACAATAAAAAGATAAACCCCTGTGGGTGGGTCCTAATTCAATATGACTCCTGTCCTTATAAGAAGAGATGAGGATACAGACACAGAAAGGAATGACTCTATGAAGACAATGGAGGAAGATGGCCGTTTATAAGCCAAAGAGTGAGGCCTTAGAAGAAATTAATATTGAGGACACTTTGATCTCAAAATTCTAGCCTCCAGAACTGTGGGGAAATAAACTTCTGTTATCATAAGCCACCCAGTCTATGGAACTGTTAGGGCAGCCCTAGCAAACTAATACAGGCCCCATCATCTCTTCTGGGATGGAAAGAAGAGAAGATCTTTAGTCTAAGAGCAATGGAAAGTCACTGGAGAATTTTAAGATTGATGTAACTGTATTTACATATTAGCAACTCACTTCAGCTTTTATTTGTAAATGGATTAGAGCTGGGCAAACTAGATGTGGAGAATCAGCTAGGAGGTTATATCGCATTTGTCTAGGCAAATATAGTAATGACAGTAGTGACAGAGAAAAGTGAAAAAAAATTAAAAATGGGTTAGAGGTATAAGACATAGCATTCAGTGACAGATCGGGGTTGGGGAAGGAGGTGAAGGAATAGCAGGAGTCAGAATGACTCTCAGGTTTCCAGCAAGAGAAACTGATGGATGCAACTGAAATAGGAAACTCTACAGAGGAGGAGATTTGAAGGAAAGGAGACTCAAAAATGCAGTTTCAGACACAGTTAGTTTGATATGTCTGTGATATTTCCCCAAAAATATGTGAAATAAGCCTGGGGAGCCAGAAAAGAAATTAGCTAAGAGATATACACTTGGGAGTTTCTGATATATTGCTATTTAAAACTGAATGAGACTGCCCAAGAGAAGAAAGCAGTATGGACAGGGAGGGCAGCCTGGGACTGACCCCTTCAGAACACCAATATTTAGGGTAGGTAGGCGTTCCATAAATGATGATTATCACCAGGTTCATAAATGTTTTTCACATGGCATGTGAAACTGGAGGTATTTATTACATGTATCCAAATAATTTAGTAAGTTGGCACACAGGCAATAAAACTGGGTGGCCTGCCTTCAATGTTCCAGTAAGACTCATTAAAGTCACTAATATTGTTAACTAAATATATACAGACTAGAAGATTTACTCTCTTTTCTTCTATTTGCTTTATTTTTATACATATACCTAGATAATGTAACCAAGATTCCCCAGTAAGGTTTAGAGAACTTGATGAAGCTGACTTATGCTTTCCCATTAGTTAGAAATTAGGAACATATACTCAACAACCATCTCATCCTCTGTCGTCCCCTTCTCCTCCTGCCCCCAATCCTTCCCAGCATTAGCATCTTTTCCAATGAGTCAACTCTTCGCATGAGGTGGCCAAAGTATTGGAGTTTCAGCTTCAACGTCAGTCCTTCCAATGAACACCCAGGACTGATCTCCTTTAGGATGGACTGGTTGGATCTCCTTGCAGTCCAAGGGACTCTCGAGAGTCTACTCCAACACCATAGTTCACAAGCATCAATTCTTCGGCACTCGGCTTTCTTCACCGTCCAACTCTCACATCCATACATGACCACTGGAAAAACCATAGCCTTGACTAGATGGACTTTTGTTGGCAAAGTAATGTCTCTGCTTTTAAATATGCTATCTAGGTTGGCCATAACCTTCCTTCCAAGGAGTAAGTGTCTTTTAATTTCATGGCTGCAATCACCATCAGCAGTGATTTTGGAGCCCCCCAAAATAAAGTCTGACACTGTTTCCACTGTTTCCCCATCTATTTCCCATGAAGTGATGGGACCAGATGCCATGATCTTAGTTTTCTGAACGTTGAGCTCTAAGCCAACTTTTTCACTCTCCTCTTTCACTTTCATCAAGAGGCTCTTTAGTTCTTCTTCACTTGTCTTAGTTAAATCTAAAAAAAAATTGCTAGGTACTTAAAGAAATTTTCTCCTTTTCAGTTACAGAAATGAAGGACAGATATAAAATTTAAATAATATTTCAAATTCCACTGAGTGGTTTATAAAACAAAAATCATTGGATACCACTTTTTAAATAAATATACCTATAAATTATATTCTCTATAAGTATATACAGTTACAGATAAATGTAAAAATATTTCAGTGTCTCTTATTATTTGCTGACTATCTTACACTATTACTGAATAGTCAGTGCAATTCTACTCATATATATGAGCATTAGCCATTTCTACCACCCATAATATTCAGTAATTCAATAAACATTTAAATAGTACTGATACAGAAATGGATAAGCCATAGGAACGAGTACATTCTTGACCAAAGAAAGATCCTTTTCTAGGTAGGCGGGTTGTCCTTTACAGCTAAGCTTCCAGCTATAAGCATGTACATAAAATAGTGAGAAAGAAGGGATTCTCTATCCATTATCAGATCAATGGAATTAATCCTGGCAACAAAAGGGGTAATAGATGTTGTAATCAGCTTGATTCAGAGGATGCCAGCTTGAAAAGGTGCAAGTAAAACATTCTAGGTAGAGGGGAAGAGCACATTTCCATATTTCTGCAAGGTAGTTGAATTACACAACTGACCAAGGTTCTTATCAATTCTATGACTTAAGGATGCTGACAGGCAACCTCTATAAACAAAGTAAACCGGGGAACTGAGGTAGAGGACAAATGTCAGTAAGAAAAAAAAGCTTTAGCAGTAACCTAACTCAACCATCTTATTTAATAGATGAGGAAACTGGTCTCACAAAGTTGAAGTAACTCATGCACTGGAACTAGTCATTGTTCTTTCCACTAAATTATTATGGTAACAAGATAAAATAGCACTTTCACCTGCATATCAAGCTAATTTACAGAAAAAGATTTCTCCCCATGAATGTGCACAATTATTTCCCTTCTCTAATTCATTATACACAGAAATACATAAACGCTCTATTGAGGGTAGTAAATAAATACTTCAATAAACATGGCTGATAAGGTGCCAAGTAAGAGATGTAAAATGTGACGTTAAGATCTTAAATTTCTCAAAAATTTCCAGAAAAAAAATAAGCAACTCTTTAAAAAAATCTATTGTGAAATTTTCACAAAGTTAACATAATTGCCATGTTTAAAATTCTAATTCCAAACATACAAACAATGTTAGCCCAACAAATATATATACAGAGAAACACAGCAAGAAAAATTACTACTTTCACCTGCATATGGAGCTGATTTCTGTTGCTCCATCAAGCCCTGTGATTCCAAAGTCTCTCCATTAAAATACTGCCCAGCCTAGCAGGATCCAAAATCTCACAGGCATTGGCCCTGCTGTTTGAGAAGGGCAGTGGGCAAACTGAAAACCCTGAGCTTGTATCAAAGTTTGACAGAAGTTATAAAAGGACAACTGCAACAAACACGTGGAATCCAAGCCACGAACAGCATTTCCCTAGGGTCAAATCAACCAAATTATAACTTATCTTCTTCCAATCTTTGCAACGTAAAGTTTGACAAAATGTTTATCTGTTTAGGAATAATGGCAGTATATAAATAGCGAAAGCAAATTTCAAGATCATGAGCATGGCATTCAAGACTTCCACGACCTGATCCATGACTCCACCTTGGGCCTCATCCCCTAACATCCTCCTCATGCACTGCATGCACCAGCAGTAGCTGTAGCATTCTGCACGCTTCAGGTCTTTGTTCATGTTGTTCCCTGTCTTCTCCCAGTAATGCTCCCAAATGCTCTTGGGCATGCGTGGACATACATACATGGACATATACCAGCTATTTCATTTGGCTAGATTCTTTAATACTCAGTTCAGTCGACATTGCAGCACCCTATGCATATTTCCATCTTTCCCTTTCCCTATTTTATTTTAAAGGGTATCCCAAGTGGCTGAGTAGCAAAGAATCTACCTGCCAAGGCAGGAGACGTGGGTTTGATCTCTAGGTTGTAAAGATCCCCTGGAGAAGGGAATGGCAACCCACTCCAGTAATCTTGCCTGGGAAGTCCCATGGACAGAGGAGCCTGGAGGGCTACAAAAGAGTTGGATACAACTTAGCAACTAAAACAATTTTTTTAACTCTTTCATTTTGTTTTGAAGCACAGTCAATTAACAATGTTGTGACAGTTTCAGGTGGACTCAGCCCTACATATATACGTATCTGTTATTGTTGTTTAGTCGCTAAGTCATGTCCAACTCTTTTGCAACTCCGTGGGCTGTAACACACCAGGCTCCTCTGTCCATGGGATTTCCTAGGTAAGAAAATTAGAGTGGGTTGCCATTTCCTTCTCCAGGGGATCTGCCCAACCCAGGGATTGAACCCATGTCTCATGCTTGGCAGGCATATTCGTATTTACCACTGAGCCAGCTGGGAAGCCCACACATGTATCTATTCTCCCACAAACTCCCCTCCCATTGTATGGAATTACTTACATTTATATTGGGTTGGCCAAAAAGTTTGTTCAGATTTTTCCATTATCTTACAGGAAAACCTTTAAGAACTTTTTGGCCAATCAAATACCGTTGATGGCACGCTCTTCAAGAGAGGGGCTTGCCTTTATTTGCATCTAACAGCTTAGTACAGTACTTGATCATAGTACTTAATAACTTAATAGATGTTTATTAAGCTTAATTTTAAGAAGGGGAGGTTGCTAAATTTAAACATGTTCCCTTTCACCCACTGGGAGTGGGAAATAATATCTATGGAGAGTATCAGAATAAATGGATTTTGTCTAACTGATGACAATGTTTTCAAAGTATTCTACAGTGTTTGCCCCCTACGCTGACAGTAGTTTCACAGGTCTTATAACTCTCCCATACTCAGTAAATATGTGGACCAAGTAGTACAATAATTAAATTCTAAGTACTGATTCTCTGCTGCTGCTGCTGCTAAGTTGCTTCAGTCGTGTCCAACTCTGTGCGACCCCAGAGACGGCTGCCCACCAGGCTCCGCCATCCCTGGGATTCTCCAGGCAAGAGTACTGGAGTGGGTTGCCATTTCCTTCTCCAAGACATGAAAGTGAAAAGTGAAAGTAAAGTCACTCAGTCGTGTCTGACTCCTAGCGACCCCGTGGACTGCAGCCTACCAGGCTCCTCCATTCATGGGATTTTCCAGGCAAGAGGACTGGAGTGGGTTGCCATTGCCTTCTCCGGCTGATTCTCTAGTTAGCTTGAAAAATGGCCTCTCATACTTGAAGGCCTCTTACGCAAACAAGTGAAAGCTGAAGATATGAGGTATCAGCTAAAAACACAGTAGTTGTGGCTCTCAACTTAACAATAAACCATTTTTGACCAGAAACTTTTATTCAATATAAAAATCATGTAAAATATATATGAAATATTGTCACTAAATGTTTAATCAGGGATATATACTGCAGCTTTTAGAACATTTACTCTGTTAGTTATCTGTATATGCTCTCTTCATTCTGGCTAAAATATTACTTTATTCTTGTGTAGACAAAACAGTATGCTTGGCAATCATATCATCACCATATTTTCTCTCCTCTTAAAAATTAACAATGTGCTATGCCTGAGCAGATCACAAACTTGGAACCAATCAAAATGTGGCTCCTATAGTATTCATTAACTATAATTTATCATGTGTATGCTGATATGTCATTATGATTTTCAGCTGTGGTATTGAAATATTTAGCTATGGTTGCTGAATATAATTGGCAAGATAAGAGGTTTTGAATATGATTACATGAAGCTTCTTAAATATAGTAAGAAATTATGTTAAGAAGAGCACTGATAGCAAAAAATGGAGCTTTTTTCCTGTAATAAATATTATAGGTGATGTTATCTTTTTCTGAAAATTCTACTTTATTCTAAGTACTTATCTGATTACTAAAGCATTATCACTACAGATTTAGGAGTAGTTACATTACTTAATTTCTCAAAACATATGTTAGCATCCTAGCTGAGGGATTCCGGGTAAACTACAGATACCAAATGGAAATCATATTATGTTTTCAATGTGTAGTTTTAAAGACTATGAGCTCAGTATCCAAGTCTGGGTTTCTCCTTTGTTCATAAAGTCACTTTACCATACCAAAAGTAAATTCACAGAAATTTGGATGGTGCGTGTGTACTTTCAGCAGCTACTGCACATTTTGCATCCTAAATTAAGCAACCTAATGTGATTCATAGTGCTAAAAAAAAAAAGCAATTAAAAACATATGTTGGTTTAATTTTTTTTCCATCTCATACTGTCAGGTCAGTTGTCAGGGTTTTAAAAAAGAACCAGTATGTACACCTAAATAAGCATTAATTTCACAATTTACTTACAATTTACAGTTCTTACCAGCTAATTGGAAGCTCTGTGTCTGTTCAACATTTGTCTAAGTTCAACATTTGTTTCATGTTATGAAGGGCATTGGATTCATCATGTAAGGGGCATCTGAAAATCTATTGTTAACCTGCAGCTTAATAATAAGAAACCCCCTATTTCACCCTCAACACATGTGGGCCCCAAACCCTAAAGACATGCAGGCACAATAACTAATTTGATTATGAGGTTAATTTAAGGCAATAACCATCTAGAAGAAATTGTTAACTTGTAATCATGTTGTTCCATTACAAATTTTTAACTTGTAATGCTGACAGATTAAGACTGAGCTGATTTTTTCCCATCCACATTAGTTCCCTGCTAACCTAATTACCTGATTATAATTTGCAAATTCCTCTTGGAATCATCAAATGAACTAATAATGCATATTCTAAAAAAGAAATGGTTCCAACAAGCTGGTATTTTTCTATAATCCTGAGTATATCTGGAGTTCATAAATAAGATTTTCATTTAACATTTAAAATGTAGTGTCTGGGGATTATTACTATGAATTCAAAATAGATAGCACTGGGAGATTGTTTAGTCTGTACTATGGTACTTGAGTAAAGGGTGGAATGTGAACTTAATTTTTAATTTAGGAAAAATAATAACATTGGAGAATTTAACTTATAGTCTTTTAACAGCCTTATGGAGATGATCATACATCATTTTGTTTGTGTTCAGTCACCCAGTCATGTCCAACTCTTTGCAACCCCATGGAATGCAGCACTCCAGGTCTCCCTGTCCCTGACCGTCTCCTGGAGTTGCCCATGTCCATTGCATCGGTGATGCCATCCAGCCATCTCATCCTCTGACGCCCTCTTCTCCTTCTGCCCTCAATCTTTCCCAGGATCAGGGACTTTTCCAATAAGTTGGCTGTTTGCTTCACGTGACCAAAATACTGCTTCAGCATCAGTCCTTTCAATGAGTATTCATGGTTGATTTCCTTTAAGATTGACTACTTTGATCTCCTTCTGTCCAAGAAACTCTCATACACCAATCAATGCACCCATTTAAAGTGTGTAATTCACTGGTTTTTAGTATATTCATAGAACTATGCAATTATCACCACAATTAATTTTAGAGCCTTTCATCACCCCAAAAGGAAGCCATGGGCCCTTTAGCGATCATCTACCAACCCTCCCTCCTAACCCGTCGTCCCAACAGCAATCTACTCTCTGTGCCTATAGATTGCCTATTCTGGAAACAATATAAATATAAACAGATCCCTAATGCATGCTAATATTTAAGGAATCGGCTAGTAGAAAAAAAAAAAAAAGTAGAGCTTTGCAAAAACAAAACCTGACAAATGTCTTGAGAGGTAGGATTAAAAACTCAAAAAGTGCTATCATGGACCCTAAAGGAAGATAAAAGAGTTTTAAGAAGGAGCAATTCAAGTGTCAAAGGCTCCCCAAACCCAACTGAGAAAAGGACTAGGAAGTTTTTATTTTAGACTCAGTGATAAGGAAGATGCTACTGACATTGGCCAAAGTATTTTTGGTGTTTTGGTAAGAAGAAGTCAACACCAGTGGATTAAAGAGGTGCATAGAAAATGAAGAATTCAAATGAATGTAGACCAGGGGTTGGTAAGCTATAGTCCACAGGCTAAATGTGGCTTGCTGTCAGTGTTTATAAATAAAGATTTATTGGAACACAGCCACACTCATTTGTTTATGTGTGGTTTATGTATGGTCTGTGGTTGCTTTTGTGTTTAAAAAATATTTACTATTTGGCCCTTTGCAGAAAAGACGTTTGCCAATCCCTACTGTACACAAATGCCTCAAATTATTAGCTCTGCTTAACAAAAGTGACCTAATAAGCATTCATATTCCAAATTAGGTTCACTACTACTAGTTTAAAAGGACCTGTTGTTTATATGTTAGTACAAGAAAGTAAAATCAGCTGTATTGAATAAAGCATAATTATTCATTTCAAGGATGAAATTTCAGGCCCTCTTCACTACCATTTGATGCACTGCTGTTTTTATAGGAAAAGCTAGAGACAGCTACAGAGGCTGTTAGATCATCTCTTTGGAATAAACAGAATATATCACTTAGCAGCTCCTATTTATATAAATTTTCAAACAACAGTAAGATCTCATATCATGCAAACTTCTTTAAGAGAAGAAAAATGTGATTTTAAAATTGGTAGTTTTAAAAAAGTAAATTGTGCCTTCAGGTTTATCCTTTTTCTAAATTTGATTAGTAAAAAATGTTTTGAATGATTATTTCCAAGCATTTTAATGAATTATATATTCATATAAAGTCTACAAAAATGTGCTTGCATGTCAATTTTAAAACTCTATAGTTTATCTACAAAGAGAAATAAAAAGCCAAAGGTTTGACTCAAACATTAAAACTGGACTGTTCGGCTCTTGCCTGTTAAATGTGATGTTTGCCTGAAATGATTCATAACATAATAAAGCTATACAATCTGGTTTAACATTTTGTACCTGTTGATGATTAGAGAAGCTATATGCCTCTGAAGCCTAGTCATTAATGTTAATGAGCTTTGTGACCTAGGCCAAGTCAATAAAACAAACCTTTAAATAACCTATTAAAAAGTTCTCAATAATAATTGTGAACCTGAAACCGCTTTATATAATTTCTAGCATTTTACAGTTTTAGGAAATAAGCAGGGGTTTCAAAAGACATTTCCTAACCTGGATGAGAAAAAAATGACAGAATTCTAAGAGTATCCATCAAATATCACTTTTTTGTGTGTGACAGGTCACACAGAGCTGCTTCAAAAATCACAGATTAATGGAACAGGGAATTAAGACAGATTATTTCATAGGTGACTGGGATACAACTTAATTTAAGAACAGGTTAAATTTTGTGTAGCTCCAAAGTGATAAGGGCCTTAAGATTATGGGGCTTAAGAAGCATCACTATGAACAAAGCTAGCGGAGGTGATAAAATCCCAGTTGAGCTATTTCAAATCCTGAAAGATGATGCTGTGAAAGTGCTGCACTCAACATGCCAGCAAATTTGGAAAACTCAGCAGTGGCCACAGGACTGGAAAAGGTCAGTTTTCATCCCAATCCCAAAGAAAGGCAATGCCAAAGAATGTTCAAACTACTGCACAACTGCACTCATCTTACACACTAGCAAAGTAATGCTCAAAATTCTCTAAGCTAGGCTTCAGCAATACATGAACCGTGTACTTCCAGATGTTCAAGCTGGATTTAGAAAAGGTAGAGGAACCAGAGATCAAATTGCTAACATCTGGTTAGATCATCAAAAAAGCAAGAGAGTTCCAGAAAAACATCTACTTCTGCTTTATTGACTACACAAAAGCCTCTGACTGTGTCGATCACAACAAACTGTGGAAAATTCTTCAAGAGATGGGAATACCAGACCACCTTATGTACCTGCTGAGAAATCTCTATGCAGGTCAAGAAGCAACAGAACTGGACATGGGACAACAAACTGGTTCCAAATTGGGAAAGCAGTACATCAAGGCTGGATATTGTCACCCTGCTTATTTAACTTATATACAGAGTACATCATGAGAAATGCCAGGCTGGATGAAGCACAAGCTGGAATCAAGATTGCCGGGAGAAATATCAATAACCTCAGGCAGGCAGATAACACCATCCTTATGGCAGAAAGTGAAGAAGAACTAAAGAGCCTCTTGATGAAAGTGAAGGAGGAGAGTGAAAAAGTTGGCTTAAAACTCAACATTCAAAAAAAAAAGATCATGGCATCCAGTCGTATCACTTCATGGCAAATAGACAGGGAAACAATGAAAACAGAGAAAGACTTTATTTTGGGCGGCTGCAAATGGTGACTGCAGCCATGAAATTAAAAGATGCTTGCTCCTTGGAAGAAAAGCTATGACCAACCTAGACTGTATATTAAAATGTAGAGACATCACTTTGCCAACAAAGGTCCATCTAGTCAAAGCTATGGTTTTTCCACTAGTCATGTATGGATGTGAGAGTTGGACTATAAAGAAAGCTGAGCGCCAAAGAATTGATGCTTTTGAACTGTGGTGTTGGAAAAGACTCTTGAGAGTCCCTTGGACTGCAAAGAGATCAAACCAGTCAATCCTAAAGAAAATCAGTCCTGAACATTCATTGGAAGGACTGATGTTGAAACTTAAGCCCCAGTACTTTGGCCACCTGATGTGAAGAGCTGACTCATTGGAAAAGATCCTGATGCTGGGAAAGATTCAGGGCAGGAGGAGAAGAGGACGACTGAGGATGAGAATGATGGATGGCATCACTGACTTGATAGATGCGAGTCTGAGCAAGCTCCGGGAGCTGGTGATGGACAGGGAGGCGTGGCGTGCTGCAGTTCATGGGGTCGCAAAGAGGCGAATATGACTGAGCGACTAAACTGAACTAAACTGAAAGTGATAACAAGTGATTTTCACTTTCAAGTCAGCTCTAACAAATATAAAATCAATAAGGCTGGTGGGATTTACCCAAAGAGCTGTGAACAAAGACCGAGTTGTGTCATGTAGTTGGAAAAAGTTAATGATTTTGTAAAAATACAGATTATTTGTGTGGAGCAATGTTACTTAAAGTGGGGTGAAACAATGGTTTAAGAGTTTCTCCTTTAGACATTTATGAAGACACTGGCTTAAATAAAAGTTTGCAGAAACTTGTAGAAGTAGCCAAGGACAACACTGCAAATCAGAACTCTTCCAAACAGACAAAGGCTCCTTCGAGATGGGCCAGACTAATTGGAAAGCATATTAATGGTAACAGAGCTAACTGATGCCCTTCATAAAAGACGATCTTCCACGTGGGAGGCTTAGGAGTAAGAACCACATTACTGATCATGCTCTCAGTTTGGTCTTGGTTTGAAATGGAGAGCACTGACATTTATGTAGGTAGGTTCTGAGATTTGAGATAGGTTCTGAAGTATATGAAGTACATTAGGCAGGATTAGTAATACACCTACACTTGCATTTGGGAATGCTTACCAAAATTATTCTATTAAAGAAAGCAGCAACCCTTCCCCTTTCCTTCCCATTCCACAAGCCACTACTTGGTCTAAGCACCAATTTCTCAAAAATTAGAATGCTGTATTTGCACTGCTTCTTGGCCTTTCGGTTAAGATCAAGTGTAGAATGTTGAATTTGCATAAATTTTTTTATTCAATCTCATCATTCTCTAGATCATGCTAAGTACAAGCGCCATATTCAGTTTTTTAAAGTGCCACTTTTTTCAAGTTGCTCTTCTAATAAAAATGGTATCTCCCTCATTACCAACACTTAAAGTTCTACCTTTTTTGACTAGAAGTCAAAGTTCTCCATAAACTTCTCCCAGTATACCTTTTCCTAACTATGAAATATTTAAAATATTAAAAATTTACAGGGACTAACAGAGCTGATATTCACGTAACTAAATACCCAGATATAATTTAGGTTCCCACTTTGCCCATAAAAAGAGTAAATAAAGAATACATCTAAGTTTGCCACCAAGAATCTCATTTCTTTACCTTTAGAAGAAGGATAAAAACTGGCAGAAACAAAAATACAAAGAAGGAACAAAAGCCTTAAAAATGTAAAAATATAATTCTTAACTACATCAAGATTAGAAGAATGGTTTTTTAAATGCCCTCCAGTTATTAACCTTAGATTAGAAAGTTGAAAAAAAAGGGAAAAAATGGAAATTAATATCTTTTACCTTCACTTCAAATTTGTAATAGAGGTAAAATCAGAGCTAGTATTTGGAGATGGGACTTGAATATACAGAAATGGAATAAAGAAGAGTATTCACTATTTCTCCCATCCCTGTTCGTTATTCCTCTAGGTAAAGAACTAAGACTGACAAGACATAGATCATTAGGGGTGGAAGATCATTATCTTCTTTAATAACCTATATGTATACAAGCGAAGATGGCTTACAATCGAAGGAACCAAAATAATTGTTAAAAAGCATTTCTCAGTACATAGCACATTCATGGAAAGTTGAGAGGGAGGTGCTTATTAGGAAGAGGCTAAAATAGCCAAAAAGAATCAACATACTGTATTTAGAGGTGCTTTTATAAAAAGATAAGAAACAAATCTAAAATTAAAAAGACATCATTTTATTACATGAAAATCATAAAAAGTAACACAAAAATGTCTGAAAAAAGATACTGGACAAAAATATGGTTCAGAATAATTCATTTTTTTCTAACTTAATCTAAGTAATATGTTTTGATTTACTGCCTGAAATCCAAAGGTCAACATAACCTATAAGTAAAATGTGAAAATCATTAAGGAGAAATCACAGTCTGTATAATGACCTCAGTATAACTTGGTTCACAAAATGGGTTAGGAAATCACAAGTTTGGTGAGTGGACCAAATTTCTCCAACTGTATCAGCCTTCCAACTGGCAAGCACGTAGGAAATCTTTCTTCTAGAAATACTATGTTCAGAGAACACTATTACACTGCTTTGAAGTACAGGATATTCACGAGTGACCATTCACATGACTAAAAATGAAATTTTGTTGTGAGTACAACTCGCTTTAATGATGTACTTTAAATATTGTCAGGTTATAGAAAGAGATTTAAAGAGCATAATAGGAGTAGTTCTTTAGAAGGTATATTTATTTCTGTTGCATCAACTCAGACCTGTTTCTTCAGCTTGAGAGTATCTTCTAAGATTAGATGTAAAACAACACTAAAATCTATAAAATATTTTATAACATCATTATAAAAAAAGAGATGTTAAACCTTGTCGAGATTCCATTTTGGATAATCCCTTTCCATTCAAATAGTATCCTACAGTTAAAAAAGAAAATGTAACAATTCCATTTTTAAATAATCTATAATTTGAAGGTGGTTCAGGCAGTAAAGAATCCACCTGCAATGTGGGAGACGCTGGGTTCGATCTCTGGGTCAGGAAGATCCCCTGGAGAAGGAAATGGCTACCCACCCCAGTATTCTTGCTTGGATAATCCCAATGGACAGAGGAGCCTGGCGGGCTACAGTCCATGAGGTCGCAAAAGTAGGACACAACTGAACAACTAACACTTCAACTTTTGACTGATATTTTGAATCTATAATACCAGAAAATTGAGTTTTCAAGTTTAAATGAAAATCTATGCATTTTATTTAAGGGTCTGTGTAAGCACAAAGATTTTTCTTTTCCATATATTCAAATTAACATTGGCCATCTTAAGTTTTCATTTAGTGACAGAGTGAGGGCACTCTGTGAGACTGGGGCATCCTCGGATTTTGGGAGCCGCAGGGAATCCTGCAGTCAATCCCCCACTGATACCAAGGGACAACTGCACTATAATGAAGGTCGATTTCAACAGTACTATTAGAACTGCATGAAAAATCCTGACTTTCCAAGAGAGCGATAAAAAGCCAGTAGGTAGAGAATCACATTTTAGACAGGAGTATGTGGAGGATAGGTCCCCTTTCCCACATAACACTGAAAGTGAAATTCATTCAGTCATGCCCAACTCTCTGAGACTCCATGGACTGCAGCCTGTCAGGCTCCTCTGTCTGTGGAATTCTCCAGACAAGAATACTGGAGTGGGTAGCCGTTCCCTTCTCCAGGGGATCTTCCCAACCCAGGGATCGAACCCAGGTTTTCCACTTTGCAGGCAGATTCTTTACCATCTAAGCCACCAGGGAAGCCCAAGAATACTGGAGTGGGTAGCCTATCCCTTCTCCAGGGAATCTTCCTGACCCAGGAATCGAACTGTGGTCTCCTGCATTGCAGGCAGATTCTTTACCAGCTGAGCTACACATGACACTGTTGCTGTTGCTGCTGCTGCTGCTGCTAAGTTGCATCAGTCGTGTCTGACTCTGTGCAACTCCATAGACGGCAGCCCACCAGGCTCCTCCATCCATGGGATTTTCCAGGCAAGAACACTGGAGTGGGTCGCCAGTGCCTTCTCTGACACATGACACTGCTTCACACTAAAACCACATCTTCCAGTTATTCTTGGATGTAATGTCTTCTGTATACAGACTACCAAATAGTGCATAAGTGTGTTACTGTTTTCTGAAGTAGATAAAATGTCTTGAATAGAATGAGTCTATTTAGATCCATTTTCACTGGCGACCTAATGCAGAGATTAAAACATAATGTTAGTATCAGAAATATTTTCACTACATGTTTTCATGAATATACAAAAACAAAATGAAATGCCAAATACTCTGAACATAGTATCTTAGATTTTCAAGACATGAACTCATGTATGGTAAGCACTATATGTCATTTATATAGCACAGACTTGCTTTAAAGAAGTAAATATTCTTTACAATGGCAAGACAAATCAGTCAACCAAGCCTTAGAGTAACAGGACTGACTATGTTTTGCATTTAGATGACACATCTTTCAAGTTGCTGAAGACATTTTGCAAAATCTAACAGAAATGTTCTCTCTCTCCACCAAGCTAACTAGGCAAAAAACATGCTAAGAAAAGCAAGTGAGAAATTAGCAATATGATGCAAGGCCCAGATCCAAAAGTCATAAAGGAGATCATAATGCTGTCTCCTGTTTGCCAACAGGTGGGTCTCAAGATTGCAGGCTGCTATCTTCAAATTAAACTTTGATTTGCCTTTCACCTGGCACTGCAGCTAATGCCCTCTTCTCTCCTGATAAGACAGGAGACTGAGAATAGTAGAAAATCAAATCTTTGCATGCTAAGTGCTATGGTGGAGGTAACAGTGATGTGTGGTGCTGTGGAATGAATTGTAACATGACAGAGCTAGATTTTAATGAAGGAATATTCTGACTAGTGAACTTTCACTAAGCAGTAATTTTTTAAACTACTAAAGGGAATGAACTAGAATATTAAACAATATTATGGCTCCAAACATACATTCAAAATTTGACCTCAATTACTGTTGAATAAATCTGCAAAATAAAACCCTTCTTTTTCCCCAGCACCAAGTCCTGCATTTTAATCACTAGGATTCATCCAAGGAAAATGCATACCTGAGAAAACAGAGCCAGAAGGATCTTAAACGGCAGCAAGTGGTTGGGACCTGAAACAGTTAATTTGATTTAGGGACCACGCTATTATTAGTTAAAGGCTCTGAAGGTGGTATTTTAAACACCAGGGTACAGGCTCAAACTCTGGACAAAGTCCAGCTCTCTCTACTCTTAATCATCTCAAGGACTGTTTTTAAGTAAGTCCAATACATCCGGTGTTTAAAATATGCTTTCAAAAGTTCTCAAAGAGCAAAATAAGAACTACTCACTTTCTAAAATGTGTGTGTATCAGAAATCCCTTGCATTCCTATACACCAATAATGAGAAAACAGAAAGAGAAATTAAGGAAACAATACCATTCACCATTGCAACAAAAAGAATAAAATACTTAGGAATATTTCTAACTAAAGAAACAAAAGACTTATATATAGAAAACTATAAAACACTGATGAAAGAAATCAAAGAGGATACAAACAGATGGAGAAATATACCGTGTTCATGGATTGGAAGAATTAATATAGTGAAAATGAGTATACTACCCAAAGCAATCTATAGATTCAATGCAATCCCTATCAAGCTACCAATGGTATTTTTCACAGAACTAGAACAAATCATTTCACAATTTGTATGGAAGTATAAGAAACCTCGAATAGCCAAAGCAATCTTGAGAAAGAAGAATGGAACTGGAGGAATCAACCTGCCTGACTTCAAGCTCTACTACAAAGCCACAGTCATCAAGACAGTGTGGTACTGGCACAAGGATAGAAATATAGATCAATGGAACAAAATAGAAAGCCAAGAGATAAACCCACGCACCTATGGGCACCTTATCTTCGACAAAGGAGGCAAGAGTATACAATGGAGAAAAGACAGTCTCTTTAACAAGTGGTGCTGGGAAAACTGGTCAACCACTTGTAAAAGAATGAAACTAGAACACTTCCTAACACCATACACAAAAATAAACTCAAAATGGATTAAAGATCTAAACGTAAGACCAGAAACTATAAAACTCCTAGAGGAAAACATAGGCAAAACACTCTCCGACATAAATCACAGCAGGATCCTCCATGACCCACCCCCCAGAATATTGGAAATAAAAGCAAAAATAAACAAATGGGACCTAATTAAAATTAAAAGCTTTTGCACAACAAAGGAAACTATAAGCAAGGTGAAAAGACAGCCTTCAGAATGGGAGAAAATAATAGCAAACGAAGCAACAGACAAACAATTAATCTCAAAAATATACAAGCAACTCCTGCAGCTGAATTCCAGAAAAATAAACGACCCAATCAAAAAATGGGCCAAAGAACTAAACAGACAGTTCTCCAAAGAAGACATACAGATGGCTAACAAAAACACATGAAAAGATGCTCAACATCACTCATTATTAGAGAAATGCAAATCAAAACCACAATGAGGTACCATTACACACCAGTCAGAATGGCTGCTATCCAAAAGTCTACAAGCAATAAATGCTGGAGAGGGTGTGGAGAAAAGGGAACCCTCTTACACTGTTGGTGGGAATGCAAACTAGTACAGCCACTATGGAGAACAGTGTGGAGATTCCTTAAAAAACTGGGAATAGAACTGCCATATGACCCAGCAATCCCACTGCTAGGCATATACACCGAGGAAACCAGAATTGAAAGAGATGCGTGTACCCCAATGTTCATCGCAGCACTGTTTACAATAGCCAGGACATGGAAGCAACCTAGATGTCCATCGGCAGACGAATGGATAAGGAAGCAGTGGTACATATACACAATGGAATATTACTCAGCCATTAAAAAGAATACATTTGAATCGGTTCTATTGAGATGGATGAAACTGGAGCCCATTATACAGAGTGAAGTGAGCCAGAAAGAAAAGCACCAATACAGTATACTAATGCATGTATATGGAATTTGAAAGATGGTAATGGTAACCCTATATGTGAGACAGAATAAGAGACACAGATGCATAGAACAGTCCTGTGGACTCTGAGGGAGAAGGTGAGGGTTGGACGTTCTGGGACAATAACATTGAAACATGTGTATTGTCATGTGTGAGGCAGAGCACCATTCCATGTTCTGTGCATGGGATGGATGCTCGGGGATGGAGCGTTGAGATGACACAGAGGGATGGGGGGGGGGGGGGGGGGGGGGGGGGGGGGGGGGCGGGGGGTTTGGGAGGGGGGAGCACGTGTGAATCCATGGCTGGTTCGTGTCGATGTATGGCAGGAACTACTACAGTATTGTAAAGTAGTTGGCCCCCAACTAAAATAAAAAAAAAAATAAAATAAAAAAATAATAAAATTAAAAAAAAAAAAAAAATGTGTGTGTATATAAATAAAAGCCTGCCTATATATTACTAAACTTCTATAAAAACACAGAAATTTTTAGTCATGACATGAAACCTTATTTCAAGTTTTTTTCCTTGTTACATTAACTGTTCCTATTACAGTGACTAAAGAAATAATTTTCAAAGCACTGTTTATTAATTTTATACTCATTTTTAAAAAAGGAAACAATGGTTCCTGATAATACATGGTACATTTTAAATGCAAGGTTGTAAAATATTTGACAGAAATATTGCCAAATATGGTCCAAATGGGCCTAACTTGTACCTCAAATTATTTTGGAAATAACCACTGAAGTCATAAAAAATTATTTTCATTCAGTTGGTACAAAACGTAAAGAACAGAATTCATAGGCATTTTATCTTCAGCTCAGTTAGGGTAAAAGACATGGGAATGCAAAGCCAAGAATTTGACAACCAACATTTAGACAATCATCCATTTTATAATGAGTTGAGTTACATACTCTCAAATAATTAACACTGAGAAATTTGGCCCTAAATTCAGTCTCCACAACTCTAAGAAGATCAAATCTTAACTGCTAATGATGAAATCTAAGCATAAAAATGTCTTGTTATAGTATTGGAAAATAGGAAACTGAAGAATTATGGATATGATTTAAAAAAAAAACCTATATAGGTCACTTCTGCATCCTTTTAGGTCTAACTTTGAACCCTTTAATGATTGCTCTCTAAAAATTCAATTTCAAAGACAAGAAAAAGAAATTTTTCCATAACTCCAAGCGGGATGAAAACTCCATTAATTGATATTTGGACAGTTTTGAGGAATACAGAAATACTTAACATAATAGGTAAGAGTGGGAGAAATGAAATCATCAACACCTAGACTCAAACAGAAAAAGATGAGAGGAAACGCTGATTATGAAAGCAATATAACATCTAGAAGTTGAAAGTACCAGCTCTTGAGTCAGACTGCCTGTGTTCCAATCCTGGCTCCATCACTTGTTAGTTGAATGGCTTCACCCAAAGTAATTAATCTCTCAGTTCCTCACTTTCCTTTTCTGTGGCTGGGAATAATAATAGTAACTAATCTCAGGACTGGAGCAATGATTATATGACATGAAAAATGCTTGGCATAGTGAATGACACAAACTAAGTGCTCAACAAATATTACCTAAACTTCTTATAAAACTAAGGAAAAAAAGAACATTTCTGAAGTCAAAACACTAAGAATGACTGGCCGGAAATACCAGAGGTGGATGAGACATCAAGAAGATGCAGAACAGGAGCACTGAGTTTGCTGTAAACTATAAATAGGAACAATTTAAGTTAATAAGTGAAGATAAAAGTCAGGCACCAAAAAATCCATGCTGGTTGATAGGAATGAAGAAGTCAGAGATATGTATATAAAATATGTCCATATTTGTGAAAGTTAAAAATCAAAATAAAAATGAGAAAATAAAATGAAATGAGAAAAGGATACAAACAAACAAAAGAAGAGGCCAGAGTCAAGTATTTTGGTCAATAATCAGAAAGATGCCAAATAAATGCAACAAAATGAAAAAACTTCTAGTCATGATAATGTATTTTTGGAAATACTCAGCTACAGGCTATACTGATCAATTTGATAAAAGAGTTTTACCAAGATATGATAAGAAAACACTGAACATCACTCTAATCTTACTAAAATGATAAATGTTAAATAAAAGCACCACCATCCCCCTACCCCAACAAGAATATCCTCCCAAAACTTGTAGAAGAACCATTGATACTTGGTATTACACTAGAAAGATCAGTAAAACCTTAAAAGGAAATAGCAATTGTCAAGTCAAGATTTTCAGATTCAGTACCTCCATAGGCAAACCTCTTATTTCTGATTGTATCCAGCTTTTCTGTTCAATAAACAGTTTTGAACACTGTAATCAACTTCTTTTTAATCAAAACCAGTCATATTGACAAATTAGGTAGTACTGAGAAATGTAATTCGTTATGGCAGTTTTCTTTTTAAGTATGTTTTTAATCAGTTTTGATGCAGGTGCACTTTTAAAAGAAAAGCAACAAATTTCTATAAGTTACCGAGGTCTCTAAAGTAGGAACTGGTTTTGCTAAAAAAACAAATGTAAAAGACAAAAATGAAATCATGAAATTCATATACAAAAGCAATCTTATTGATTTCTTAATACTTTCTAATTTTTAAAAGAGAACACTACTCCATGTCTTCCTATTTTTGAAGAATTTAATGAAAAAACATATAGTACATATACAATAAATAAAACACAACTACATATATAAATTATGTTTATTCTCTTCTAACCACTTATTAGCAAACTTTGTTTTGAAAACAATTATGACAAATAAGACATTCAAGCCCTAATTTAAAATTACATTCATTTGCTAAAAATGTAATTAGTTAAAATGAGGTTATAAAAATCAATCTTTCCATTTTAACAGGTAGTTAATTTACTTGTACAGATGGTTATTACTTCGTATAACTACTAATATAATACCTGATTTTTGTTTTTTACTGAATCTTGTCTAGAACAAAACAGTAAAGTTCTTTTATAATCCCCATTAAAGTTCCTAAGGTTTACTTCTTTTAATATTGCTAAGTTAAAATTTATCAATAAAAATGCTGACAAGCCATGCAACTTTTGAAAATAACATGCCTACTTAATAAAATGGGTCAATACTGAATATATCAAAATGATCCATTTGTTACCATAATAAAAATACCATTTATGCAAGTTCCTCTTAAATAGGATGATTAACAATAAACATTGCCCAAGAAATTACTCCAAAGTCAGTAAGCTTTGATTTGTTTTCTGGGGGGAAAAAATGAACTCATGAAGAAGGTTAATGATAAATAAATGGCTTTTATAAACTCATTAAGTACTATAAACATTCAGCACATTTTCCTTCTTTTAAAATGTTGATTAGTCTCCATTAAATAGTTTTATATTTTCAGTCTGTCTTCATTTTGAAATCTGTACTTTTAACAGAAAATAAGGATACATTTACCTCTTCCCCTTTCCTTCAAATTGCACACACACAAAAAAATATTTTTTAAAGGAAGAAACATTGATAGTGCAGTAAAATAAGAAAGAATACCACTGTAGGCCAGAAAATCTGAGGAAATTCTATAAACTAAAAATCAGAGGAGATTTGATTAAAAGAAAAAAAAAATCAAATCAGCAAAACTGAATCTAAAACAAGCAAAAAAGATTGTAGAGGCCCAGAGAAACATAAAACTTATGGCCGACAAAAGCCTGTGTGTCTTTTCTCAAAGGTGATTTCTATCCATGCAGAGTCCCAGAGTAGATGGTAGGATGAGAGAAACAAAGCGAATAAAGGCAAGCAATTTATGGGAAAACACTCCCAAACCCAGAGGACAAAATCCTGCAACAGGAACACCCTGCTCAGCAGTGCTTCCTCCTTTCATCCTGCAGTCACTGGATGAAGGCTTCTGTAATAAGAATCTTATTATCCCCCAGAGGGATGGAGTCTCATCTGGCTGAAGAGTATAAATACACTCCAGGCATGAAAACTCCTCCATCTATGCTTTCAACCATACATACAAATAACCAAGAATCACTAACCATTTGAAGAAAAATTAGCAACAAAGCCATTGAATTTAAAATGAGGAAATATCATTCAGGCGGAAAAGAAGAAACAGAAGAAAACTTTAAATATAGTTGGCATTCTCAGTGAAACGAAAAGACAGTACATCAACAACAAAATAACAGGCTATTTTGAAAAAGAGTTCTACAAAATTAAAAATGTGCCTGATAAAGCAATGATAAAACAAAGCCTAAAAAAACAGACTGATAGTTTAAAGGGTTCAGCTAAAGGAAAAATTATTGCATTAGACAAGGACAAGAGATCCTCCATAACCAATGTAAAACGAAGAAAACATATCAAGAAAGAGAAATGGAAGGTAGATTTAGAAGCTCCAGTAGATTTAAAACTTCAGTAAAATTACCTAGCAGAATGACAAAACAGAAAGAACTGGATGAAAAAGTTCTCAGAGAAATAAAGGAAGAAAAGTTCCTTCTCACCTAAAGATAGAGTCAGAGGAAGAGGCATCTGAAGAACACTAATAATTAAAATTAATAACTATACTTAATCACATCCCAAGTGTAATATCAGGATGCTATGGATATAAATTTCAAAATCTTCAGTGAGGGGAACAGGCAGAAGGAAGGAGAAAATGGTTATTTACAAAAGTATAAAAATCATATTGCTATCAGAATTATTTCTAGCAAAATCAGGTACCAGAAGTCAATAAAAAGTGAAAGTGAAAAGTGAAGTTGCTCAGTCATGTCCGACTCTTTGCAACCCCATGGACTATAGCCTACCACACTCCTCCGTCCATGGGATTTTCCAGGCAAGAGTACTAGAGTGGGTTGCTATTTCCTTCTCCAGAGGATCTTCCTGACCCAGAGATTGAACCTGGGTCTTCCGCATTGTAGGCAGACATTTTACCGTCTGAGCCTCCAGGAAAGTCAGAAGTCAATAAAGGAGTCTTCAATTCTCAGGCGAAATTATTTATATGTATAATTCTGTCAAGCCCTATTAGAAATCAAGCGAGAGATTAAATACACATTTTTAGTCATGCAAAGACTCAGACCGCCCTGGTGGCTCAGCCAGTGAAGAGTCTGCCTACAATCCAGGAGATCTGGGTTCGATCCCTGGGTTGGGAGGATCTCCTGGAGAAGGAAATGGCAACCAACTCCAGTATTCTTGCCTGGAAAAATCCCATGGACAGAGGAGCCTGTCCTCATAGGGACAGAGTTCATAGGGTCACAAAGAGTTGGACATGATTGAGCGACTTCGATTTCTTTCCTTCTTTCTTTCTTTCAAAGACTCAGACTAGCTCAAAACCTTCAGGTACCATCTAAATGAATTATTGGAATCCCTTGGTGGTTCAGTGGTTGAGAGTCCGCCTGCCAGTGCAGGCTCGATCCCTGCTCTGAGAAGATTCCACATGCTGTGGGGCAACTAAGCTATACACCACAACTGCTAAGCCTATGAGCTGCAACTACTGAAGCCCACGGACCCTAGAGCCGGCGCTCCACAAGAGAAGTCATCACAATGAGACGTCCACATACCACAATGAAGAGAAGCCCCCAGTTTCTACAATTAGAGAAAGCCAGAGCACTGCAAATATTTATTCACTCAGCACAGCCACAAATAAATATTTTTTAATTTAAAAAAAGAATTACTAAATAATCCACTCTAGAAAATGAAACAAAAAATGAGGAACATGTAGAAATACAAGAAACTGTAATGTCGAAAAGCAGTAAAACTAAATTTACTAAATTACTAAATTTTGTAAAACTAAATTTAAATCATTATTGATACATAATGTTAAAAAGAAATAATAACCTGAAATTAAAGTACAGAAGTATTTTAGAATGACTGTCAGGAAGGAATACAAGCATATATATTAAAACTCCAGACGTTTTTTAGAAAAGAATAAGAACACAGAGTAAGAGAAAAGCTTTTGGATGTTCTCAAAATATTCCTTTTATTCATTTACACAAAGACATGCCTGACAATAGAAAAAAGGATCTAATTTCTATGCCTTTAGATTTAATATTGCAGAAGGAAATGGCAACCCACTCCAGTGTTCTTGCCTAGAGAATCCCAGGGACGGGGGAGCCTGGTGGGCTGCTGCCTATGGGGTCGCAGAGTCGGACACGACTGAAGCGACTTAGCAGCAGATTTAATATGAATTTGCTTTTCTTCACATATACCCACACTTGTGCATCAATAAGCCCTTACTGGTGAGTAAACATCACCATTGTACTATTCCATTGTACTGTTTTAAACCCTCTTTAAAACTAATTAGACAAAAATGGTTATATATGGCTTTGAATATCGTATATGGAATGGAACCAAATAATGAAATCAGGTATATGAATTTCTAACTCAGAAAGTTTCAGTACTAATTCTTGGAAAATTACTTTCCCCAAAGTTCATATGACCACAGAAGCTTTATATTAGAGTTACATTATGTTAAAACAGTCCATATATGAGAATATTCAAACTATCTCTTAAAATGTTCCATTTAGAATTGACCTGAATCTACAACAATAGTTTTCATTTTGTTCAGTAAATAAATTTGATGTCTTATTTTTCTTCCTAAGAAATTTACCTAATTTTGAAAAGAACTGGTATTTACAAAAAAGAACCTGAAGACCTAAACTGGGACCGTGATTTCAGGCAGAGGGCCCCCTGCTAAGAATGCTCATGCAAGTTAATTTTAAAGATCTAAATAAGCCTTCAATTTACAATGTACTCATTAAGGGCAGGCCAAGTGTCAAAAGCTGTTTTGTCTTCCTTGTTTTGTTAAAATGTGCCCTCTTGTGCATTTTCCTTTCGTTAATTTCAGATGAAAATAAATAAATATTTCTACAGTACAAGGCATCTGGAAATGGGTTAATATAGAAATTTAAAATATTAAATAGAAGAAAAAGGTCTTTCTACTCAGTAGGTAATAACAAGCCATATTTTTAAGTATCTACTAAGGGTCTTTACGAGATCTAAAGAACTTGTTTGTATCTGTTTCTAAAGTCAAAGTAAGACAGAGGGGGGAAATGCCTATCCTCCAACTTCTTGAAATATAAAACTAAGGACCATTAATTAAGATTTTTCAGATCTCAACTGTCATGAGAACGCGTGGGAATGGTAATTTCTATAGCACCCAAAGTAAAGAATACAAAAGTCTATTACGGTTTAAAACCAATATCCAAAATATACTTCAGCATGATCATGTCCATGTTTACTGACCTTTAGGAGCAACTATAATATTTTTTTCATACACTTAATAACTCCAAAATGAATAGAAGTTGGAAACTACCATTTGAAGTTTCCACTAGTCTCCAAGGTCAGTCTCATTCAGTGATACAAGATCATTTTGGACTTTTACAACAGTATAATTAACTTTCATTAAATTTTAGATTCTTTCTTCTGATCATATATCCATCCAGAAGCTAGGAACAACATTTAAATCAAGTAAAATATTATAGACTTAACCACCCTTGGGATATTTTTCAAATGCTTTTGGAAATTTTTATGGAAGGTAATTTCAGTCATGCATAGTTGGACTAATTTATTTAGTTGAAAATGAATACAAAAATAAGTCCATATGCATATCCATGAAAATCTAAGGAAATGAGAAAAATTAAGATTGAGTCTAACTGCAATTTTCTGAACACTACAACTCAATTCACATTACTAAATGTTTTAAAGACAAGAAATATGTTCTTCGCTTCCACTTAAGGAGATCAACATTTCTCACTGCTTTAATAAAGTATTCCATATGTCTTATAGGTAAAAAAATGATATAACCCAAGAGGCCAAATAAATCTGAATAATATGTGCACATTATTAAATATCAATGTTAGCTTATGCTATCATTAAATTTAAGCTAAGATTATGAAATATAAAGACTAATTGTTCCTAAATCATATCCCACTAATATATTAGCAAAATTAAAACATCTTGGGAGGAAAAAGCAGGTTTTGGTAGCTTTCTAAGACTGAGTTACCAAAAGTGACTTACTCTGGAAAATAAAATCTGCTTCCATTTGTGAAAAATCTGTCACACTGTGGACAAATATTCAATGAACAATCAAAAGGATGATAAGAACACAGAAATTTAAGCACTTGTAATAATATGAGGGCTTCAGAGACAATAGACAAACATAATAATGAAAACAGATTTCATCTGTCTTCTTGCCTCCTTGGCAGCATTAACTTGAGTTCTGTATATATCGGCGTGTTTGGACATAGGCAAGCTTCACTCCAGAGCTACAGTGAGCGTGCAGGAAGCCAGCTGTGAGGTTGCAGTCCCTCAAAGGCTAGAATAATGCAGACTTACTTGTAGAGTGCCAAGATGCACAACAGAAACCTTACTCCTTCCCATATGGTTCATTGCCTTCCTTCTGAGCTGAAGCTCTGGTTTCTGGCCTGGGGATGAGAAGTGCAGCAGGGGAGCCAACTGTTCTGGTTTCATGGACAGACCTTTGATTAATCCTCCTGTTTCAGCTCTACATCTTCTTCCTGCCCTACTTCATACTTGGCAGATTCTCAGCTCAGAGGCTCTTTCAGGCTCAGACAGGCTGGTCAGTTTCCTCTCACCTCCTCTGCTGCCTCCTCACAGCTTGTTTCATCAGTCATCTCGCTCCCATCTTTCCTTCTCCCAGTCATTTGTTGAAAACTTAACAAGTACTAGCGATTCTCTGATTTTCTTTGCTTCATCAATCTATTCTTTCTGTGCTTCTACGCTTCTATTTTAGTGACGTCTCAGGAGGGACAGGAAAATCAACATGTGTGCTCAGGCCTCCATTTTACCCCACGAAGGACTACTTTTTAAACTTTTCAAAGAGACTACTTCCATCTGGTGAATATAATTATACACAAAAACCTTACCTGCTCACCTATATAATAGAATAGCTAACTTTTCTGAGATCCACACAAAATTTAAAACTTCACAGCATTTCAATTCAATACAAATTGTCTACAAATGGGAAATCAGTCATTTTTATACCTGAAGGGTAAAAATTTACTATTATGACACTCAGTGCTTAATTAAGAAAACCTAATCCATGTAGTGAATTTCAAAAAGACAGTTTCTGTTTCAAGTTCAAAGGATTCCTTACAAACTAAAAGATAAAATGTATTTTTTTCAATTATCTCAACAACTGAATAATTATCAACAAACTGCAAGATAATGAAAACTAGATGTCTGGAAGTAAAAATTATGCTCCCCCCACCAAAAGAAGGCATGAGTAAAAAGGATCAACTACAACTGCTTAGGGAAGTTTGGGGGAATATATATTATCATTATTCATAAAATCAAATTTGAAAAAATACAGTAATACAATCCTTAAAAACTGTGGAAACATATTAACTTTAAGACAAACATACCACTGAATAACAAATATGACTGTTAAGTGACTTATGTGAAGCACAATTAATTGAATCAATATGTTGATTTAAACTTTACTGCCGTTGTCTCATTGCTGGTTCATAAAATCAGATGCAGAACTGGTCTCAAGCCCAGAAACCACAAAGAAACAAAAATATAATAAGAAGCACAAGTCATCTAAAGGCAGCTTAAAATCTGCACTGTATGAAACACTTAAAGATTTTAATTAAGTATAGAAAGAGAACAACTGTTTTTTAAAATCACAAAATAATATAGTTTACTGGATGTAAATCCACAGACTGTCTCAGCCACACTGGAATATCTTTTAATCTTTTAGAATTCAAATTTCACGTAGTGGAGAAGGAGGGCCATGGTGGGGTTAGGGAGAGGGGATAAACTGACCTCAACTATCTTTTCTCATTTCAAAATTCTCTAGTCAACTTGACATTCTCAATTCTTTATTTACTAATATTTTAACACTTTATTACCATTACAAATAAAAGTTACTTTTTATTTATATCATGGTAACTTCAAAATCCTACATCAGACAAATATGTTTAGATTTAAAAACCGACATTAAGACAAATGAACACTAGAATATGAGACTCAGCAGTTTACCATGGCCAGGTCATCTGATCTACCCAGACGTCTGATAGATGAATCCTACGGCACAGTAATCACCGGAATAATGTTTGGGAACCTACCTGTTGTCATAAAACGAAAAGTAAAGAATTTTTCAATAAAAAGTAAGGACCTGTAATCATTCATATACTTGACAGAGCCCCAACCACACGAGGATGAAGTTCGTGACATTGTACAGGAGACAAGGATCAAGACCATCCCCATGGAAAAGAAATGCAAGAAAGCAAAATGGCTGAGGAGGCCTTACAAATAGCTGTGAAAAGGAGAGAAGAGAAAAGCAAAGGAGAAAAGGAAAGATATTCCCATTTGAATGCAGAGTTCCAAAGAATAGCAAGGAGAAATAAGAAAGGCTTCCTCAGTGATCAATGCAAAGAAATAGAGGAAAACAACAGAATGGGAAAGACTAGAGATCTCTTCAAGAAAATTAGAGATACCAAGGGAACATTTCATGCAAAGATGGGCTCAATAAAGGACAGAAATGGTATGGACCTAACAGAAGCAGAAGATATTAAGAAGAGGTGGCAAGACTACACAGAAGAACTGTACAAAAAAGATCTTCACGACCCAGATAATCACGATGGTGTGATCACTCACTAGAGCCAGACATCCAAGAATGTGAAGTTAAGTGGGCCTTAGAAAGCATCACTACGAACAAAGTTAGTGGAGGTGATGGAATTCCAGTTGAGCTATTTCAAATCCTGAAAGATGATGCTGTGAAAGTGCTGCACTCAATATGCCAGCAAATTTGGAAAACTCAGCAGTGGCCACAGGACTGGAAAAGGTGTTTTCATCCCCATCTCAACGAAAGGCAATGCCAAAGAATGCTCAAACTACCGCACAATTGCACTCATCTCAAATGCTAGTAAAGTAATGTTCAAAATTCTCCAAGCCAGGCTTCAGCAATACGTGAACCGTGAACTTCCAGATGTTTCAGCTGGATTTAGAAAAGGCAGAGGAACGAGAGATCAAATTGCCAACATCCGCTGGATCATCGAAAAAGCAAGACAATTCCAGAAAAACATCTATTTCTGCTTTATTGACTATGCCAAAGCCTTTGACTGTGTGGATCACAATAAACTGTGGAAAATTCTGAAAGAGATGGGAATGCCAGACCACCTGGCCTGCCTCTTGAGAAACCTGTATGCAGGTCAAGAAGCAACAGTTAGAAGCAAGTCAGGAAGCAACAGTTAGAACTGGACATGGAACAACAGACTGGTTCCAAATAGGAAAAGGAGTATGTCAAGGCTGTATATTGTCACCCTGCTTATTTAACTTATATGCAGAGTACATCATGAGAAACACTGGGCTGGAAGAAGCACAAGCTGGAATCAAGATAGCCGAGAGAAATATCAATAACCTCAGACATGCAGATGACACCACCCTTATGGCAGAAAGTGAAGAACTAAAAAGACTCTTGATGAAAGTGAAAGAGTAGAGTGAAAAAGTTGGCTTAAAGCTCAACATTCAGAAAGCTAAGATCATGGCATCTGGTCCCATCACTTCGTGGGAGATAGATGGGAAAACAGTGGGAACAGTGTCAGACTTTATTTTTTTGGGCTTCAAAATCACTGCAGATGGTGACTGCAGCCATGAAATTAAAAGACGCTTACTCCTTGGAAGGAAAGTTATGATCAACCTAGATAGCGTATTAAAAAGCAGAGACATTACTTTGCCAACAAAGGTTCGTCTAGTCAAGGCTATGTTTTTTCCAGTAGTCATGTATGGATGTGAGGTTTGGACTGTGAAGAAAACTGAGTGCCGAAGAATTGATGCTTTTGAGCTGTGGTGTTGGAGAAAACTCTTGAGAGCCCCTTGGACTGCAAGGAGATCCAACCAGTCCATCCTAAAGGAGATCTGTCCTGAGTGTTCATTGGCAGTACTGATGTTGAAGCTGAAACTCCAATACTTTGGCCACCTCATGCGAAGAGTTGACTCACTGGAAAAGACCCTGATGCTGGGAAGGATTGGGGGCAGGAGGAGAAGGGGACGACAGAGGATGAGATGGCTGGATGGCATCACCGACTCTATGCACATGAGTTTGAGTAAACTCCGGGAGTTGGTGATGGACAGGAAGGCCTGGCATGCTGCAATTCATGGGGTTGCAAAGAGTCAGACACAACTGAGTGACTGAACTGAACTGAATCACACAAGTCCTGAATATATTAAGGTAAACAGAATAACATGGTAAGAATTTTGACTTTAAAGGAAGAAGATAATGAACTAACTAGTCTAATATTCCTTCACTAAAAACAATAAAAATTGGTAAAGATAGCATTACTGAAATTTACCACAACATAAAACTGTAATAATGGATATTGTACTGTTTTTTAGTTTTTGTTTTAGTGTTGTTTTAAGAGATTGGTGGGAAAGTATAAAAAAAAAAAAAAAAAAAAAGATGACCTGCATAGCCATGGTACAACAATTCTCAACTTTGATTCTAACAGAACCAACAGGGACCTGTATTACAATTTTCTGTCCTCAGAGCCATTCCCAAAGATGCTGTGAATCTTGAGGCCAGGGCAGATGTATTAAGACAAAACAAAATCACATCAACAAAAAGAAAGCTGCAGAAAGCTATTCTGATGCCTATCTAGGATCAGGCACACCTGGTCCAACTTATTTTCTCTTAACCTTTCCCAAGTTTTTGTTGTAAAAATCTCCATTCTTTGTCTGTCATCCAGTTTCCCTTCCTAACTTTCATGTTACATTTTTTCTCACTATTCCTCACAGGGTTGCCTTGCAGTTCATCTATATCAGAAATGAAACTTTCAGTGTTGCCCCAAAGCTACATGGAAGTCAATTTATGCACTCTAAATTTTTATTTATGGAGAATTCAAGGTCACAGAGGTATAACTGTTTAATGAATATTCTGATGTGAGCACAGAACATAGGGGTAAATACTCAGGTTTTGATCCTTTATTCATTGAAGAAAAGTAATACATGACAAAAAGCATGACATTCTGGTGAAAAGTAGCACAGGTGAATTCAAAGACAGATCAGTTTTATACCTGGCAGATTTCAGTACCCCAAAATATATTGGTTTGGAACAAAGTGAAGAAAAAAAACAATCTTTTTTATCAAAAGCAATCTCTCAGTGATAAGAAAGTCTTCATCAGTTATTACAGGGGTTCTCTTACAGTGGCCTTTCATGAGCAACCCTCTTTGGAGTTAAAAAGATTACATGGTCTAGAAATGGTTAGATGCATTGTAGTTCAGTTCGAAATTCATGTTTCCAATCTGTCTTTTACATTTTTGAAGATACTTATAATGCTTTTCCAGCAGATTTCATTTTACTTCAGTAATTACTAATTTCTTACTTATTTTGCAATTAGTAAGCTCACTATCATAATAACTACTACTGATCTTATGACACTAACATACACAATTTACCAACTTTCAGACTAGGTATGCATATTAACAAAATGTAGTATATTCTAGAAGTTGCCTTTAGTACAATAAACTTTAACCATATCAAACTTTTGCCTTTGTTTTCCACTCTTTACATCCAAACTTAAAACTTTTTACTCCGGCTCAAATGCATTAAAATTGCACCTCCTCAGAATTCAATTTTTCTGATAACTATGTAACCACTTTTAAAAACTAATGGCTAATATGGCAATAACCATCACAATGATGTAAAGCAATTATTCTCCAATTAAAATAAATTAAAAAAAAAAAACTAATGGCTACATAGTGAAGATTATTAGGAAACCTGATGCTTAAATAATTCCAGGAAACCTATCTCATTCTTGATTGTTTTGAAACCTAACTAATAATAAGGTATTCTTCAAATTGTTTTTCTTGGGACCTTACGTTCACATACAGGTTAAAGAAAAAGTTCATAAGACTTTATTTTTGATACAGAGGAATATTCTAATACTAAAAGGATAATAATTTAAGAACCAGAAATAGCCCCTTATTTTCTTTTTTTTCTGCTGGGGGCGAGGGGGGGGTAAAGATTTCAAATTAACTTGTCAAGATATGTATAGATTAGAAGGTCGAATAAACAGGCAAATCTGAGTGTTTAGAGCTGCATTTCTTTTCTTTTAAAATATGTCAATTCTTGCAGGAAAAAATATGTGATCTTATTCTAAAACACCATTTAAACAGTCTAATATGGGGACTGCCAATCTCACATATAAGAAGCTTTCTGAGACAGAGAGAGTTGGAGGATATTTACTTGGCTTAGTGACTAAAGCCATCTTAAACCACAAACTTACATACTGAAAAATAGAACAATTTTTAAAAATTTTTTAAGTTATTAAATAAAAAAGAAAGAAATCTGTGCAACTTGTATTCTTTAACTTTTTGTGACTAGTTTCTATCTGAGCAAATCTTATAAAAATAAGAAAACCTTTAGACATATATTTAATGTAAGGAGATGTTTGTTAAATTTGAGAACTCAAAGCAAGGAAATAAAATAATTAAATCTACATTTTGGAAAAAAAATCAAGTATTTGCTGAGTCTGTCACATGCCTAACTAATTTGAAACTGTGGTATTTCCTAAATTAAGGTGTGTGAAAATTGAGGAAATAAATTTTCTCTATAAGGCAGACAGCCTTATAGAAAACATGTTTTCTCAAATTTATACCAATTGAAAATTCCCAAATAAAGTTTTCTGATTGGACTATCAACGGGTTAAGTTTCCTACTCAACAGTTTAAATAATTTACTTGATAATACTATTTGAGTCTCAAAAGGCTGACATAAAATGTACTGTGTATAAATCAGAAAATGCATAATGCTGGCTGTATCATAATACTGGAGTGTGGAAAAAAGGACACAACTCCTTACGTACTTACCTAATTATTTTCTATTTTCTTTTTTTTGTTCTTGTTTTATGTAAAAGTGAGTATATTGTACACATATGATCCATAAATAAATTACATGTATATAGAAGGGGGCATACACCTAAATTTTTACTGATAAAGAGTATATAATCAGGGAAGACTGAATACAATAAAATTTTCCAACAGTAACACTGGAAAATATTCATGACCGAAGACTGTAATTACTTCTTACATAGGGCACAGACAGTAGGTGCCATGAAGGAAAAGATTGAGAAATACATCAGAGAAATAGGATCATATTAAAATTAAAAATTTCTTCTCCTCAAAAAATGCCTTAAGACAGAAAGCAAGCCACAGAGCAGGAAACAATAATCTATAATCAACAATGGGTTAGTGTCTAGGATATCTACAAATAAATATGAAAAGCAGGCAACTTGACAGATAATAGACTTGAAAAAGCACTCTATATAAGTAGGTTTCTAAACAGTCAGTATACATATCAAAAAGTGCTTAACTCACTAATAATCAGGAAAAGCAAACTGAAAGCTCATTGCAATGTCTCTCTACAAACTCACCAGAATGGCTGAAATTAAACACAGTGATAATATCAAATTTTGCAGAAGAAATGTATCAACCACAGCTCTCCTACACATCTGGTAATAAGCAAATTGGTATAGCAAATTTGGGAAACTTGATTATCTACTAAAATTGAACCCATAATCTAACAATTCACATCTAAGTATATGTTCAACGGAAATGCATGTGTATGTGCATCAATCATTGTACAAATTTAAATTTCCATCAATATGAAAAATGGTTACACACACCATGGTATGGTCACACAATGGAATACTATGCAGCCAGGAACAAAAGTGGTGCTATACAAACCATGGAGGAATTACACACATGCAACATTATGGGGAAAAAATACCCAGAGACAAAACAGTACATTCTGACTGATTCAATTTATACAGAACTAATCCACGATATTAGAATAGATGGGAGAGTGATGAATTTTGGGAAGCAGGAAAGGGGCATTGGTTAGGAATCAGTAATAGGGCTTCCAGGGATGCAGATAACACTTTCCTTCTTCAGTGGTTGGTGGTTACACAGGAGTGTTCATTTTGTGACAACTCACTGAGCTGTATGTATGTTATACTTCTTTAAAACATACAGAGACCAAAAGCTAACTTTAGCAGCTTTACTCTGAAGATGAATTTATTACTTTCTTAAACATGGGCAAGTTTTTCTTCTAACTTTTCACAGAATCCTACTAACAGGAAAGGTAAGAATAGCTAAAATGTCCTCATGCTTTAAAAATCATCATTAGCAAGTATAGTATTTATTTTACTGTCTATATAACTTAAAAAGTTTCCAAAGAAATCAATTGGGAAATAACAGTTGAACATAAATACTGGAGTAATTACTTGAATGTAATCCAGAAACTAAAAAATAAAGAAGATAATGAAATGTTTTTAACAGAAAAGTTCAACTGGAGATATGTAGAACTGTTTGAGATATATAGAAAAATAATTTCTTCTGAACTGAAGGACACTCCCTCCAAGGCAGAGAGGTTATCTTAATCAGTGGTATGCAACTGTGTCAAGCTAAAAAGCCCCTTCACACTGAACTGAATTGTATATGGGAGCTGGAGAACCACAGATTTCACTGCCACATTGCAAAAGGCAGCAACCCTATTTCTGACATGACACAGCCTGTCAGGACTGTACATTATATTTCGGAAGTCCAGATTATGTTTGCTTATTTGTTTTGCTACCAACAGCAAGTAAGTTTAACCTGCCCTTTGTGATTTATCTGTTGTCATACTGGTTTGAACCAATCTGAGTCAAACCAAAGCAACTGTGATTAGAAATGAAGGGCTCTGAGGTGTCACAAGTGGGGGCCCAGAAGTGGGTATATACTGAACACATACAAGTTGAATATTTCTGTCCTAAAAAAGTTTTTTATATTAAAGTATCAAACTCATGATTTAAAAATGATATTTGTCTTTCTCCTTCTAGTTAGAAAAAAATTCAATCCCTGGTGTTGAGACTTCTCCCTCAAAACAGGCTTAGCATAAATATTAAGAAATAACAATGCTCAGTAAGCTGAAAGAAAAGACAAAACCAACTTTGATGGTGTTGAACATTTCCTTAGATATCAAATTACAGAGTACTGTGTGTGCCATATACTGTTAAAATTGCTTTACATATATTAATTCATTTCATCCTCAAGCAACCTATGAGATACAGAATGAGACAGAGAAATTAAGTACTTGTGCAAGGTAACAAAAATGACATTTGAACCCAGGCAATCTGATTGTAACTTCTGCTTGTAACAGAAGAGACTGGTCAACTCTAGCTAAAATGTATATCCATACAAAATACTGAACACAGGAGTATTTATAATATTCATTCATTCAACAAATACTTAACTGAGCGCTTAAGACAGGCCAGGCATTACTCTGCTGCTGCTGCTGCTGCTGCTAAGTCGCGACAGTTGTGTCCGACTCTGTGCGACCCCATAGACGGCAGCCTACCAGACTCCACCGTCCCTGGGATTCTCCAGGTAAGAACACTGGAATGGGTTGCCATTTCCTTCTCCAATGCGTGAAAGTGAAAAGTGAAAGTGAAGTCGATCAGTCATGTCCGACTCTTCGAGACCCCATGGACTGCAGCCTACCAGGCTCCTCGGTCCATGGGATTCTCCAGGCAAAAGTACTAGATAGTGTGGGTTGCCATTGCCTTCTCCGAGGCATTACTCTAGGTGTTTCAAATTCAATAGTTTATAAAACTAAAGTTCCCTGCTCCTGTGGAAGTTTTCATTTTGGTGGAAGCTGACAATAAGTAAAATACATAACCTGTCTAATAAAACATATGGCTTGTCTGAAGCTATGGGGCATGAGATATACTGGAAATATGCTGCACTGTTATTCTTAGGGTGCAAAAAGAAGGTTTCACTGATGAGGTGACATCTGAGTAAAGATCAAGTAAAGATCAAGAAGTGAAAGGATAAATCATGAGAATATCTGAGAGTGGAATGCTCTGCCAGAAATATCAACAAGTACAATATTCCTGAGGAGAATGTGTGCATGGTATCTTCAAGAAACACAAGGAGACAGTATGTCTGGAATACAGTTAAGTAAGAGGGAGACGATGAGGTAAGAGAGGGAGAGGAAGAGGCTTTATTTACATAAAGGCACTGTGAGATTTTGGCTAGTGTTTTCAGATAGGGAGCTATTTAAGGGATTTGCACAGACAACCAAGACTGAACTTTGGACTTTGAGGGTTCTAGAAGAATCTGTGGTAACGGGAGAAATATTTTGCATTAACGTAAGAGGTGAAAGGTAATGAACAAAAAGAGAAGGGTCATAATGCAGGAGGTTAACATTTCTAAAGGGTCAGGGTCTTTACTGGCAGACAGAAAGGAGGAGAGAAGAGGCTAAAATTTCCACCAGCACTGTGGTTGGGAAGAATCCAATCTGAATAACATCTGCTATGGAAGCCAAAGTAACAGTTGGAGGCAGACATGACATAGGAAAAGTGAAAGTTACTCAGTCGTGTCCGATCTGGATAACATCTGCTATGGAAGCCAAAGTAACAGTGGAGGCAGACATGACATAGGAAAAGTGAAAGTTACTCAGTCGTGTCCGACTCTTTGAGACCCCATGGACTGTAGCCTGCCAGGCTCCTCTGTCCATGGAATTCTCCAAGCCAGAATACTGGAGTGGGTAGCTGTTCCCTTCTCCAGGGGAGCTTCCCAAGGGATCGAAACCAAGTCTTCTGCATTGCAGGCAGATTCTTTACCGTCTGAGAATAACATCTGTTATGGAAGCCAAAGAGACAGTGGAGGTAGACATGACAAAGGAAGATAGGGAAATTCCCAGCAGCATTAGAGTAACGTAATGGGTTCCCCATGGAAATACTCATAGGGAAAGACAGAGAGTGTCACTGAACAGCAATGCCAATCAACAAGGCAGCTTTGCTAGCTAACACTTGCAAGCCAGGCATTTAAAAGACTTGCCTGCTTTAAAAACAGGCAAAAAGTCCTAGACAGCAAGGAAAAGAATACGATTTCAATTTTGTAATAATCATTAAAAGAAGGTCACATAAAGAGAAAAAACTACCCCCAGTTCACATATAAATTCTCATGGGAGTAATAATCTAATGCATATTGTTTTGAAGATGGGTAAAATTATTACTTTAATACCATAAAACGGATGAGTAAGGAATGATATAAGCTGCTTATGCAAATATATTTGAAATGAAGTAAAATTCGGTGTTCAAATGGAGAAGCTATTGAAGTGTCCAGTAATGATACATTTAAATAAGGCAATTTGGCTGGAAGTGCATTCATCTGTAAATAATTTACACACAGATCGAGTTATTAACTAGCTAAAGAAAAAAAAAAAAAGGTATGAGTTCTGAAAGCATACCCAAAAGGATAATTTCGGCTCTAAGGATAAAGAGCGCAGATTTTAAAAGGGTCTTAGAGTTCTTTTCAAGAAGAAATTCTTTGAAGTATAAACTGCTGGCAGGGCACAGGAAGAAGCTGACGTGGAGCCTTGGGAGTGCTGGGGAAGAGGGGCCACAACACTACTAACTCAGTCACTCAACAAAGAGTCTGGGTCTCGGCCATCTCTGCAGGTCTGAGACTTTTCATTTTGCTGGAAAACCCTCCCCTGATCTAACCAACTGTCTACATCCCAACAGTGAACTTCCACCTTGAAGGTACTATTTTTGTAAGACAAACGACATAGAGGTCAATCATTTCTATTTCAGATCTGTGATTTTTATACATATTTTTCAGTTTTCTCCATTTGTGAAATGTGCCCAAATCTACTCATCTACTTAAAAAAAAAAAATGAACACAGGTACAATGAAGAAGAGAGAGTATGAGCTAATAATAAGAAGCTCATCAGTTAAAAACATTAAATGGAGAACAGGCTGATACTGAATACTTTTAATTCCTTTGAGGAATCGTTTTGGTTCTTCAGGATTCAGCATTATAAAAGCTGTAATTCCCTTTGACTGCTAATCATAGGATTGCTGCTTGTTTGTTAGATTTTGAGTTTCAATTTGAATCAGTTGCCTTCCTGGATAACTGCTTACCTGTCACTTACATTTCTGGGGTATTTCATTGTATATTCTGGGGTTAGAGTCACTGCTTCTTGACTCACCTCTTACCAACTATTATGTTTTATTGGAGATGCACTTTTAGAGTTCTTGCAAGTCTGCCTCATCTGTTTGCTTTCCCATTTCATGGACAGTTTAGCTCAGTATATAAACTTCTAGTTTCAAAATCATTCTCCTACAGAACCCTAACAACCTTTTCTCCACTATGGTCTAATATTCAGGGTTGCCACTGAGAAGTGTAATAACTGTCTAACTCAGGTTTTTTTTTGTTGGTAACTTATTTTCCTCTTCAGGATCTCAGGACTTTCTTCTTTAGTGTCAGTAGACTAAAATGTCAAAATTGTGCATTTACAAGGGAGTATTTTATATTCATTCATTCTGTTTGATACTTGCTCAGCCCTTCTATTTAAAGATTAATACTCTTCTTTAGGTCTTATGATTTTGTAATTATTATTTCCTTAACTTCCTCTCTGGATTTGACATACATTATTTGTGCCCATTCATTATCTTTGAACACGCGTCTGTGTTTTGTTCTGTTTCACACATTATGTTCTTTAAAAATAATAACATGTTACAGTTTGTTAGAAAGTGAGAGATGCTACTGAAATGAAAAAGTGGAGCAGAGTAAGTTCAGGTGCTGGAGGCAGTGGGAGAGTCAAGGTTGTGATTTTTGAACAGGATGATCAAGGTAGGCCTGCCTAAGAAGCTGACATGCAAGCACTGAGAAAAGGCTGCGTGGCTGTCTGACGGAAGAACATTCCAGGGAGAGATACAACCAGTACTAAGACTCTAAAGCAGAAAGTTCCTGGAACGTTGGAGGAATGGTAAGATGACTAGTGCAACTGAAGTAAACTGAGTGAGGGAGACAGGGTAGTAGAAAACAAGATCAGAGAGAAAACCTCAAGGGGACCATGTCATTTAGGATTTTGTAGACTACTGCAGAGACTTCCCAGTATGAGTAAAAGGGGTTTCCCTGTAGCTCAGCTCGTAAAGAATCCGCCTGCAATGTGGGAGACCTGGGTTCGATCCCTGGGTTGGGAAGGTCCCCTGGAGAAGGGGCCTGGAGAATTCCATAGACTGTGTAGTCCCTGGGGTTGCAAAGAGTCTGACAGGCTGAGCAATTCTCACTTTCACTGCTTGGTAGAACAGTAATGGTTAAATTTGAGCATTTCCCCTTTGATTGGTAGTATTATTAACAACAGATTTAATGTTCCAGTTATAAAAATTATGATTTATTTTTACTTTATTTCCACCGTAATTTCAGAAATTTTGGCAAAAAACAATACCCCATCATGCTTTTATTCTAAACTATAAATGTTACAAGAAAAAAAGTGTATACAATATTTGAAACTTAACTACTCTGAGAAAATATTCCCTGCTTTTTATTACATGGTCAAATTATTACTTGGTAAAGTTCATTTGGTTATATTTATTTAAGAAAAAAAGACACTTTGCATTTCTTGTAAATCAGCAGTGATGCTAAATCCTACATCTCTTGATTTGTACCAATACTATCATCTCCTACTGAAAAGAGAGGGTAACAGGAGAAACATTGGGAAAGATTAAATGACAGCAAAGCTAAGGGGTCAGAATATAATATCTTAGTTGTTTCAAGGCAATTTTCTTGGTTGTAATCAAAGTAAATGTAATAAAACTAAAAACAATCTGCCCATAGAATGTTACAATCTCCTGTTTTGAATAAATTCATATTATCTGGAAATCAATATGGCTCATGTTGCACACAAACAAGGTCTGAAAAAAGTAACACCCCAGACCTCCAACAGGATGCCATATCCCTGAACTTTTTAGATCAAAATGAAAGGCTATTTCCTGGAAGAAATGATGCATCTGAGCGAGACATTTCTTAAAATACTATTTCCAGAATTACTTGCAACCACTATAATGAAGCATTAAATCGTCAGCCTGATTGTTAACAGCACTGGTGACATAGAAAAACTGCTCATATTTACTGGACCACATGACAATTGAGAACAGAGCACTTTTATGATTAATAGGTTAAAAGGCAGGAGTTTTCAATGAACTAACTGGAGCAACTTTCAATTCTTCAATGATTGTCCTGACCAGTTTTAACTAGATTAAAGTAACTTGAAAATGTTTTTCTAAAAGTTACATCTGTTAATAGTTAAAACCAGCTTAAATTCCCATTAAGTTTTATTCAACAAATCTCAAGATTCTGCTCTGAGAACTTCATAAGTACCCACTATTCTATAACAGGATTAGCAGTGCATTTCCACATTATGTTAGTTTGGAAAAATTTTTTAATGTGTAGGCTCCCTAGGAGTTCATTTTCAACCAAACAATATCAACCCACTTAAGCCATAAAGACCCATTTCCACTGGCAACAATATGAAAACCAAAATGTATTACATAGGGCAAACTCCCAGGGAATAAGCCCAGCAAAGCACAGAACCAGGATTGTGAGGGAGACTCAGCTTTGATAAAATACCACTGAATAATACTTAATCCAGAAATCATTTCTGTCATTTATAAATACAGATCGTTTAATGTCTTCAGTTGTTTAGGCTAACCATTTGGATGATCCTAAACCTCCTTGAAGCCTTTGCATTTAGCTTTTCAAGTATTTGGTTCTGGTTTTGCTTCAAGCTTAAAGTAATTCTAGCATCTTATAGCAACACATTGCAACAACAAGTTGATTTTTAACAATGTCCTCTATATAGACATCAATGTTTTTAACTGTTGTCTCTTTAAGAGAAGGAGAGAGTAAAGTTTGTCTTTAAATGTCAATCACGAACATATTCTCAGTCTGTATGAATCATGGCTTTCAACCAAAAATGTGATACTAACATGCAAGGATCACAGTAGATTTTATATACTTGTAGTCAACAATTCTCACAAGATTTGTTGTAATTAATAACACACATTTTTGTAAAACAAACCTCTATTTCTCCCATCCAAACTTATTTTCCTTCAACTTTGTTTCATAAAAATGAGCACAAGGAAGGGCAGACAAACAACAGGAGATCACTATATGAGACAGGACATGTACTTTCTTACATTGTACAAAGGGAAGACAGAATGGCAAATGAATGAAGTACATCAATATGAGAAAGGAACTGAACAGAGGTGAATGCAGAAAAATAGGGGAAGAAATGGAAGAGGTAAAATGGAGAAAGAAAGATAAGTGGAAAAAGAACACAGGAAGAGAAAGGAGAGGTTAGGAGGGCAAAAAGAAAACAAAATGGAAAGCCTTCAAAAAATATTTGAAGGTCCATTTCAGGTGGACCTTAATAAGCTGATAAAATTCTGATTAAGTTGAAGGAACTTACTGGGAGCCACATTGGATGAAACTGCTTGAATTTTCAAATACTAATTAAAATGTTTGTTTTTAAAATGTTTCCTTTAATCCTCTCATTTATGTTTATAAAATAATGCTATAGACAGGAATTAAGGACACAGCCAGAAGTGGCTATGATATCCAATAACTTTTGGGAAAAAAAGAGAAAAAAAACTTGTCATATTTTAAAATTATGACAAATACTAACCATACTATGTATGAACTGAGAAAAGTGAAGTTGTAGCTACTATATACTACAATACACAATATTGTAGATATGATTTCAGAGCTTTTAAGACTACTACACTAAGGCTTCCCTGGTAGCTCAGTTGATAAGGAATCCACCTGCAATGCCGGAGACCCAGGTTCTATTCATGGGACAGGAAGATTCGCTGGAGAAGGGAATAGCAATCCACTCCAATATTCTTGCCTGGGAAATCCCATGCACAGGGGAACCTGGCAGGCTACAGTCCACAGGGTCCACAGGGTCAAAAGACTTGCAGTCCACAAGACTTAGTGACTAAACCACCATACTACAGTTAGAAGAAAGCCCAAAACCATGTGATCAGGGAAAGCATACTTAACAAAAACACAAATTTAAAATTTCACTCTTTTGAATTGAACTGGAGAATTTCTTATATTCACTGCCAAGAAAACACACCTACAGAAGTGAAAACTTAGATACCTTCATTGCTGAAATACTGACTTTGAAGAAAATTCAGTTCAAAACAATAAAATATAAGAATTCCCATTTGCCAGAGACGGTATGATTCTCCAAATAATCTGATGTTTAAGAACTTAAGAAATACAGTTGGGCCAAAAATAAAGTAGCTGACACTAAAAAACTCTTATTATGAAAAACTGCAACAGAAAAATTCCAGACGAACTAGCAATTAACTATTTCAATTATATTTATCAATTATATTTAGCTAAAATTACAGCACTATATCTACCACGAATAGGCTGTGGAATCATCTTGATCTTATTTTATGAGGCTCTAAGAGCTGGCTTGGAAAAGACCCTGATGCTGGGAAAGATTGACGGCAGGAGGAGAAGGGGACGACAGAGGATGAGATGGTTGGATGCCATCACCAACTCGATGGACATGAGTTTGAGCAAGCTCCAAGAGTTGGTGATGGACAGGGAGGCCTGGCATGCTGAAGTCCATGGGGTCGCAAAGAGTCGGACATAACTGAGCAACTGAACTGAACTGAGAGCTGGCAAAACCATTTTTAAGAGTATGGAGTGATGGGGAGTACTATTCCAAGCCAGCCTCAGAAATAACCTTAAAAAAGAGGAATTAAGGACTTAAAAAAAAATTTTTTTTAATGCAATTTAAAACTGTAGCTGAAATCATTAAGTGGTAAACTGGGAGGAAGGCAATGTCAGTTAACATTTGAAAAGCTGTTTCTAATGAGGATGATATACCATACACATATTATACCTACATTTCACTTTGATATTTAAACTGATTCAAGTAACTTCAAGAACTGTTGATGGTGTGGAGAAATGAACAACACAGTTTTTCATATTAGTTTTCTTGGAGAAAATATAGGGTAGAGAGGGGGCTGTAAAAGAGGTGGATTTTTATTTTTAACTTGTATACATCACTGGATCTTAAAGATCCATATCCACTGGACATTTAATGATAGGATGTACCCATGTTTACTGTAAGAACTAAATGCAATAACAGATTTTTTACTAGTATTCTAATAAGTAACAAATTCATATATTTTATTCATCCTACAAGTGTTTAAGAGTCTACAATGTACTCAGAAATATGTGAAGTTCTAGTGATATGGTAAAAAAAAAAATGTCAATCTAATGAATCAGACAAATGAATTTATTAAAATATATTAAAATACAATGACATATGATAGATGTGAAACAGGTCTGGAGGGACAAAGGAGAACTACCCAAGGAGAGGCACAGAAGAGAGAAAGCTTCCCAGTCAAAGCCAAATCTTAAAAGTATCTTAAGAACACACTAAAGGAAAAAGTAAAAGTTTCCAAATGACTAAATTCTAGAGACTGCACAAAAAAACTAAAGAGAATAAAGAAATTCAATAAGACTTCAAGATAAAAAAAAAAAGTCAACATGCAAAAATCAGTCACATCTCCATACACTAAAAAGGAACTATCCAAAAAAGAAACCAACAACAACAACAAAACATTTATAATACCATCAAAAAGAATAAGATAGTCAGGAATAAATTTAACCAAGGAGGTAAAAGATTTGTATACTGAAAAACACAAAGCATGATGAAACAAATTAAAGAAGATACGAATAAATGGAAAGACTCGGAACATTTAATATTGTTAACATGTCTGTGCTACCCAAGGCGAGTCACAGATTCAATGGCATTTCAAAATACCAATGGCAGTCTTTACAGAAATAGAACAGTCAATCCTATAATTTGTATGGAAACACAAAAAAACCTGGATGCCCAAAACAATCTTGAGAAAGAAGAACATGGCTGAAGGCATCACATTTCCTGATTTCAAAATATATGACAAAGTTACAGTAATTGAAATACCAAGGTACTAACATAAAGACACATATACAGACAGATGGAAGAGAACAGTGAGTCCAGAAATAAACCCATGTATATATGGTCAACCAATCTTCAACAAGGGTACTAAGGAGAAAAGGAGAGTCTCTTCAGTAAACTGTGTTAGGAAAATTGGATATCCAAATGCAAAAGAATAAAACTGAATCCTTATCTTACACTATACACAAAAATCAACCGGAGAAGAAGTAATGCTTTAATCATGAGACCCAAAAATGTAAAGCTACTAAAAGAAAATTCAGGAAAACACGCTTCTTGGCAATAATTTCTTGATAGGACACCCAAAAGACTGGTAACAAAAGCAAAAACGGACAAGTGGGGCTACATCACACTAAAAAGCTTCTGTACAGTAAAGGGAGGAATTAAAAAGTGAAAACAGCAGCTTACAGAATAGGAAAAAATATTTGCAGACCATATATCTGATTGAGGAGTTAATATTCAAAATATAAAAGGAACTCTGCTAACTTACTAGCAAAAACAATCAAACAGAAAACAAAACCCCAAAAGCATAAATTACTAATTAAGAAAAAGGCAAAGGATCTGAATAGACATTTTTCTAAGGAATACTTACAAACGACATGGATGGACCTAGAGATTGCCATACTGAGTGAACTAAGTCAGACAGGCAAGTATCACATATTACTTATATGTGGAATCTTAAAAAAAAAAAGGTACAAATGAACCCTATTTACAAAACAGAAACAGAGTCAAAGATGTGGAAAATATCTGTGGGGGGGGATAAATTGGGAGACTGAGATTGACATATGCACACTACTATACATAAAATAGATAATTAACAAGAACCTACTATATAATAACACAAGGAACTGCACTCAACACTCTGTAATAACCTATGTGGGAATAGAATCTAAAAAACAGTAAACCTATTTATATGTATAACTGATTCACTTTGCTGTAGTGCAGAAACTAATACAACCTTGTAAATCAATTATATTCCAATAAAAAATTTTAAAAAGAATACTACAAATGGCCAATAGGTATATAAAAAGATGTTAAACATCACTAGTCATCAAGCAAATGCAAATCAAAACCATAATGAGACAGTTAACAATACTGTATTACACACTTAAAATTTGTTAAGAGAGTAGATCTCATGTTAACTGTCCTTACCATGATTATCAACAACAACAAAAATCTTCTAGACGATTACCACTGAGAAAGCAATAAAAAAGTAACATATACAGAATGTAATGAGGCTGCTTTGCTACTTGGTCTCATTACACAAAGTTAAGCAGATGACTGTGCTTGTTGAGGCCTACTTTCTAAAAACTACGATCCAGAATACCTAGATATTGGAAAAATGAACTGTATTTGGAATATATAGAAGACTTACTGCAAAAATAGAGTGAATGAATTTTAGGATATTAGAAGCAGAGAGAGAAGGCTATTTTACTTTATGTCACCACACAGAATTTCACATCATACAGGTGTTTCTTTTCACTTGCTGGACAAATAACTGTGCTTGTATTTTTGTTGCACAAACCAACCCACATGTGATTATATATTGTCATATTTTGTTCTCCAGCTGTTTCATATATGAATGACTTGTCTTCAAAATTACATGATAAACTTCTTTAGGGCAAATTATACTGTCTTCTCCTTTTGTATCTATTAGCAGCTAACACTGTGTTGGGCTATACAACTGCTCAATAAATGCTTGTTGAATTGAATGGTACCCTTAATCACTGCCATTTCTTTTCTCTGAAGTACAGTTAAATAGATTTAATGCTGTGGTGCTGTCAGCTTTTATACTTCATCCTGCTTCTGTGACTACCTTGCTAGGAAAAGGCAAATTCAATCTTCACATTTATTCAATCAATGCTGCTCCTGCCAGGATTATCAACAACAATGACAATCAATGCTAAATCAAGTGGTGAGTTTTATTACATATGAATATCCGTCACCTAGAGATTGAACCCAAAATATCTGCATTAGATAGAGTCATTATTAGTCTGTACCTGATTCAAAACAAATGATCAATCTTAAATATAAGTTCACTACCTGTATCTCATTCTGTAAGTGGGAATAAAAAAAAATAGTAAAAAGGGAAATAATAAAAATATTTTTAAAGTTAATAAATTATAAATGTCCTCTACATACTGGCATTTTTATGCCTAAATGTGAAGACAAATTAGTTTCTTATAAAGTGAAATTCTTCTACTCTAAACTGTAACATCTATAAGTACACATTTATTTTATACTATTTTACAGGAAGATAAAACAATGAACCTTAATCCTATCAGAAGTTGGAGGTCAAAATCAAAAGTATGATTCTCAAGTTAATCTTCAAAATATAAGATATGTCTTAATGCTTATTTACTGCAGTGAAGAATTTTTCCTTTACAAATGCAAAAAGATTAAACTGAATTAAGTAGTTAAAGCTTGCTTATAATCAAGGCTAAGTTATAATATATAACATGTAACTAACAAAGAGATAATCACAGTGATCCTAAAAGGTCCTATTTTAATAAGCATGAATCAGAAAAGCAAAAGGATCAGAATCCAGACATAACTGTAACTCACAATCCTATAATTTATGACAAATCACAATTTATGCAACCATGAAAAGATTCATTTAAAATCATAGTGGGACTATATTATTTCCTCAGGTTTAATTGAAACTTTGAAGGAAAAAAAGAAGTATAGGCCTATTAAAGGTTCTTTGACAAATCTATTTTACTGTACCTTTTATATCTATAATTCTTTCTCTTGAAATAATAGAAAAAATTACTATATATGAACATGAAAAATGAGATATTTCCTTTCTTCAATTACTTTGCCTAAATAATTTAAAAGTAACATCTAGTTAGTGCTGTACAAAATCAACAACAATGAATAAAAATTTTTTTAAAACTCTGGCCTAGAATATGAATAATGTTAATATAATATCAAGTGGTGGTTCTGTGGCTTACATTATATCTCATTCCTCTTAACACAGTTTTTAAAGGTGAATTGGAAATGTATTTCTCTATCAAGCAACTACAATGATTTGGCTGAAAAATTCTTATCTATACTAACCTCCCATGGCAAAATTGAGATTTTCTTTCTATTTTAAGGAAACCAGGGGTGAGGCCAAATTGAATAGTTAAGAAAAGAGTCACAGTGACAGTAACTATATTCATATTTATTGCTACAATGAAAAAAACACTCTTTTAATCCTAATTCCCATAAAAGATTTTAAGTTCCATTGAAATGTAAGCACATGTGTATTATTCCGATGAGATTTTATTCCCTCTCTCGCTATGTTGACATTTATAACATGACCTGGTTGAGCTAAAATTACCATAGTAAAAAAGTAGCTGCATTGTGATAAGTGATTTTACCTAGACATGCTGTCTGGTTCCCACTGGTATACACACACTGACATCCTTGGGTGAGAAAGACTAATTCCTTCTACTTGTCTTTTTCATGACAAAAGGCACTGATAATGACTTTTAAAGTTTCTTGCTTACTAACTGAAAAGCTATGAATGTTCAGCATCACCAATCAAATCAGAAAGCTAAGCCTTGCAGTATCACAAGATTAAAAAATAAAAATCCTGAAGCCAATACCTTGGGAAATGAAGATAAAAGAAATGAAATCACGTAAGTGGGTGGTCTTAGTATTTCGGGTCACATTCTGTACTCCCCGCAAGTAATAGTGGACCTGCAGCTGGGAAGCATATGACACAAAACATAAATATGGAATTTCTTTTCATTCCAATCCCAAAGAAAGGCAGTGCCAAAGAATGTTCAAACTACCACACAATTGCACTCATCTCACGTGCTAGCAAAGTAATGCTCAAAATTCTCCAAGCCAGGCTTCAACAGTACACGAACCCAAAACTTCCAGCTGTTCAAGCTGCATTTAGAAAAGGCAGAGGAACCAGAGATCAAATTACTAACATCTGATGAATCACTGAAAAAGCAAGAAAGTTCCAGAAAAACATCTACTTCTTCTTTATTGACTACGTCAAAACCTTTGACTGTGTGGATCACAACAAACTGCAGAAAATTCTTCAAAGATGGGAATACCAGACTACCTGACCTGCCTCCTGAGAAATCTGTATGCAGGTCAAGAAGCAACAGTTAGAACTGTACATGGAACAACAGACTGGTTCCAGATTGGGAAAAGAATACATCAAGGCTGTATGTTGTCACCCTGCTTATTTAACTCATATGCAGAGTACATCATGTGAAATGCAGGGATGGATGAAGCATAAGCTGGAATCAAGATTGCTGGGAGAAATCAATAACCTCAACTATGCAGATGACACCATCCTTATGGCAGAAAGCGAAGAAAAACTGAAGAGCTTCTTGGTGAAAGTGAAAGAGAAGAGTGAAAAAGCTGGCTTAAAATTCAACATTCAAAAAACTAAGATCATGGCATCCAGTCCCATCACTTCATGGCAAATAGATGGGGAAACAATGGAAACAGCGACAGACTATTTCCTTGAGCTCCAAAATCACTGCAGATAGTGACTGCAGCCATGAAATTAAAAGACGCTTGCTCCCTGGAAGAAAAGCTACGACCAACCTAGATAGCATATTCAAAAGCAGAGATACTACATTGCAGACAAAGGTCCGTCTAGTCAAAACTATGGTTTTTCCAGTAGTCATGTATGGATGTGAGAGTTGGACCATAAAGAAAGCTGAGCACCACACCTATATTCACTGCAGCTTTATTCACAATAGCCAAGATACAGAAACAACCTAAACATCCTCAAACAGATGAAAGAATAAAGAAAATGAGGTATTTGGAATACTGAAATATTAATCCATTAAAAAAAAAAGAAATCCTGCCATTTGCAACAACATAGATGAACCTAGAGGGGATTATGCTAAGTGAAATAAACCAGACAGACAAATACAAATACTACATGTGGAATCTAAAATGGAAAACTTATAGAAGCAGAGCAGAATGGTGGTTGCCAGGGGCTGGGGGAAATGGAAATGGGGAGATATAAGTCAAAGGATACAAACTCTCAAATTAAAGAATAAGTTCTAAGGATCTAATGTGCAGCATGGTAACCATAGTCAACAATACTGTATTGCATACTTGAAAGCTGTTGAGAGCAGTCTTAAGTGTTCTCACCATTGGGGGAAAAAAAAACAGTGAACTATGCGAGGTGATAGATATGTTCATCATCTTGATGTCATTTCACAATGTATATGCCCAGCAAAATCAATACATTGCACACTTTAAATATATACAATTATATTCACAAGAAAGCTGTGGGGGAAAAATCATTAAAATCAAAAGGAAAAACACTAAAATATTTATTAGAAAACACAGCTTTAAAATATTCCACTTGCAAACTAATCCCGTATGCCAAAACTATTGAGCCTGTGCTCTAGAGCCCACGAGCCACAAGGACTGAAACCTACATACACCTAGAGTCCTTGCTCAACAAGAGAAGCCACCACAATGAGAAGCCCACACACCACAACTGGAGAGGAGCCCCCATTCGCGGCAAACTAGAAAAAGCTTGCATGCAGCAATGAAGACCCACTGCAGGCAAAAATAAACACAATTAAAAAAAATAAAATAAAATATTCCGCTTGTACACGGACCTACTGTGCAGCACAGGGAAGTATATTCAACATCTTGTTATAACCTATAATGGAAAATAATCAGAAAAATAATACATATGTATGTATGTATGTATAACTGAATCACTTTGCTTAGACAGGAAACATGTAGTTCCTGCGAATCAACTATAGTTCAACAAATAAAATATTCTACTTGTTATTAATAAAAAAAAAAAGAAAGCTGAGCACCAAAGAATTGATGCTTTTGAACTGTGGTGTTGGATAAGACTCTTGAAAGTCCCATGGACTGCAAGAAGACCAAACCAGTCAATCTTAAAGGAAATCAGTCCTGAACATTCATTGGGAGGACTGATGCTGAAGCTGAACGTCCAATACTTTGGCCACTGGATGCAAAGAACTCACTCACTGGAAAAGACCCTGATGCTGGAAAAGATTAAATGCAGGAGGAGAAGGGGATGACAGAAGATGAGATGGCTGGATGGCATCACCAACTCGATGGACATGAGTCTGAGCAAGCTCCAGGAGTTGGTGATGGACAGGGAAGCCTGGCGTGCTGCAGTCCATGGGGTCGCAAAGAGTCGGACATGACTGAACTGAACTGACTGACTATTCTACATTAAATTATCAGGGACTATGAACTGAACAACATTTCTGTGCTGACAGTACCAAATTAAAGACATAAAATAAAGGAGTCTTTCAAAGATACTGTGAAAGATAGAAAAAGGCAAACAGAAGAATATCTATAATGAACTGCTGGAGAATAAAGAGGATGAGTAATCACAATTTGCCAGAAAGTTATTAAAACTACTAGTAGGAATAATAATGTCTTCTCAAAGAAATCCAAGACATGTTGATTGAAAATGCAAAGCTCCATTAAAGAGAAAATTAGGTAAGAGGCTCAGTGCCCTGAAATAAAGAGAAAACATCTTCTGTCTGTGGGCTGAATTCAGTAAGTACTTAAGTAGATACTTTTTAAGTATCATTCTAACTTATGCCAAGGATAAGTGAAACTGTAATACAGATACAAATGGATCCTGTTTACCACTGCTGTCAACTAGGAAGGCAAAAAAGAGTGAGATGGAAGCAGATAGAGTATGTGTTAGAGCAGTAAATTTACCTGTACCTTGGCCTAGGGCACAGAAATAATGTGAATCTGTGTGAAACGAATGTGAAATTAGAGAAAAATCTGAAAATAGTGTTTCATGTTTAACTGTCAAAATCAGCAATTTGCCTATATGTAAAGCCCCTAATACTATATTAGGGGTTATAATCAATCATACAACTACTATTCTCATGAATAGACACAGAATTTAAGTGCTAAAGTTACTTTGGAATTCAAAGGTACCTTGATGTCTATAGCAGGATATTAGAGCTGGTGACATATATAAGCTGTGTGTACTGACCTGACTTGCACAGGGGCCAGAAACCTAAGGGAAGCAGACTTGAGAGCGGGGTGGTAGGGGAGGGTGGAGAAAAGATTAGGCTGAACCTATGGGAATGCCTATGTCTACAGACAATGTTTATGTCTATGGATCTATAGCAAAAGTTGTTTTCAGAAAGGACTCTGTGAGACATGGAGTCCAAGCATAGTTATGATAAACTATGGTAAATGTAATGCCATTTTACATGCTCCAGAATTTATATCTGTGAGAGTATCAAGAGACAGCATCTCTAATAAGAAAGCAGCTACACAGGGCATAAATTACAGAGGTGGTGGTGAGGGTGTGCCCTCACGCAACTGCAAGAGAAGACAAGAGTAAAGGAACATGTGGAGCCTGTGTACACCCCTGAGAGAGCCCTGGGGACGATCAGAGCAAACTAGGGGATACTTTACAGGAAGGTGGATGCCTTGCATCATTTCACACAGGACATGAGCCAATATACCTGAGCTATTACCATTAACATGACTGTGCGTAGATCTCCAGAATGGTGAGGCATGGAGACACTGAGGTTGGGCATAATGTATGTCTTGGGCCTCTGAGAATGTTTTAATCTGACAGATGTGGCAAAGTAAAAAGGATGATTTATAAAAGAGTAGAAGTCAGGGAAGGGGTACATACCCTAGAAGAGACATATCATTCCAGAATGCTTAGAAAACTGAAAGTGAAGTCACTCAGTCGTGTCCGACTCTTTGTGACCCCATGGACTGTAGCCTACCAGGTTTGTCTGTCCATGGGATTTTCCAGGCAAGAATACTGGAGTGGGTTACCATTTCCTTCTCCAGGAGATCTTCCCAACCCAGGGATTGAACCCGGGTCTCCCACATTGTAGGCAGATGCTTTACCATCTGAGCCACCAGGGAAGTCTTCTGCTTAGAAGACTGCTTAGAAAAGCAGTCTTCTTCCCTATGACCACTTGATAGCATCCTTTAATGGTACTGGCGGTGGGGTGGGGTGGGGGGGGGTGGTGAGGAGGGGAATGGTTATCTTAATGATGATGACAGCCATAACAAATGATATTTGTCTAGTGCCAGCTGCTGTGAAAAATATTAATACTTTATTATTCATTAACTCAATGAATTCTCACAATAATGCTATGGTGCTAGTGGTGGTGCTATATGTTGGTGGTGCTATTATTAAACTTGCTTAATTAATAATGGAGCTGAGCTTAGAATTTACCTTATATAAAAGGTAAGTAGTGGTGGCAGCAGCTTAGGGGCATTCTGGCAGGACCTCTGGCAACCCAGTCCAGTATTCTTGCCTGAAGAGCCCCATGGACAGAGGAGCATGGCGAGCTATAGTTCATGAGGTTGCAAAGAGTCGGACACAACTGTGACTGAACAACAACAACAACAGCCTCAGAAGCATTCTGTTCAGCAGCTTCTCTGAGAGTGCACAGAGGGGAAACCTGAGCATATCATCAGCCAAAGCTAGAAGCAGCAATAGGGCTATGAAATTAAACCATGAACTGCAAGTACCCTGCATAGAGCTGTGTAGTACTTAAAGTGTTTCTGCTATATGCTGCAATTTTCCAACTTTTCTACCCATACCAAGAAGAGTTAGTACTTCTCAGAAAAGGGGTAGATGAATTTGCTCAAATTCAAGTGACTCAGAGTGAGGGTAAGAAAGGAAGATGACTTACGTCTTATCGGGCTTACTTCTTGCTTCTCCTCAAACCTTAGGAACTCAACATTCCACATCCTGAATGAATGAATGAGAGGGTGGATCCCACAACTTCAAGATCCTTCCCACAACCAAATCACACTAATATACCCAACTGTCTGTATCCACTTCAAACCCAACCACTCCTCAGCTTCTAAAAAAGTGAAAGTTAGAAAATTATTTATCATTTGAATTGTAAAAACTCTCTTAGTAGTACATAGGAAACAGACTACATGACAGCCTCAAGATAAGTAATAAATGATAAGCATACATGACACAAAATGCTACAAATGAGAAGACCAAATACAAAATGGTCAAGCTAATTTATGCATAATCATTTAAAAATGATAATTCTTTCACTTTTAAACAACACAAAAATTTTTCAGTTGATAAGTAGTCTGGAACACTAGCACTTAAACTTTTAAGACACATTTATAGCCTAATGTTACATTCTGAATGCCATATTTAATAGTGGTAAAATTCATTTATGGCCACATCCAAAATGTAAGACTAGATGATTACCTCTTATAGGTAATTTCAATTAATTAATCATATTTTACAAACTCCCCCCCTCCACACACACACACACAGACTCTAGCTTAAGCTAAACTACTTGTTCAAAAACTCTAACTTTTACTCAAGCAGTTGGTAAAAGCCGAACGCTTATCACGAACCTGATAGTGTGTTTAGGGTCTTTTACTCTCATGAAATTTAAATTTTAGAAAGACAAAAATACAAGAAAATAGGCAAAGTAAGTGCAAGCTGGTTAAAAGAAAAAAAAAAGAAGGAAACTAACAGTGAACTGGGACAGGCATGGTGCTCAGGGTATGTCTCTTTAAGAATATAACATCTAAGTTGAGAAAGTGAGAGACATAAACTATGTGCAAAGCTAGAAAAAGAGTTCCAGGAAGATGAAAAAGGATGTGAAATAAACTACAGAAGAAAAATACTAGCATTTGAGGAACTGCAAGGACATCAATGTGATTGTAGTCAATGAACGAGATCAGGCTAGGGAGCTAGAGAATAGGGCTCAATCATAAGCCACAGAAAAGAATCCAGTTATTATACTAAGGACAATACAGAGTTACTGAAAAGTGTTTTATGCAGGGAGTAATGTGATTCAAATAACATTTTAAGAAAGTCAACTTTAAACTGTGCATAAACTGTGTATAAATAGATTAGAAGGGCTTCAGTAGGAGTCAGGAAAGTTAAACAATGATGATACTCTGAAATAGGTGTCAGGAGATACAAAAAGATGAGAGTAGATTCAAGACAAAATTTGAAGAAAGAAGCAATAAAGCTAAGAAATGAATGGAGATACAGAAAAAAGGACTTAAGGAATAAATCCTATGTTTTTGCCTTGAGTAATTTTAAGGTAATACTATACCAAAAGTTCTTCAAGGAAAATATCCAAGTCCTAGCACACTCAAAGGGTCATTTAGGGAAAGAAATAAGATTTAGAACAAGTATTTTAAATAACCCACTAATTAAATAAAGAAGGATGAAAAGGAAGAAGGAGGAGGCAAGGAAGGGGACAAAAGGAGGAAGGAAAGGAAGGAGGAAGGGAAAGAAAGAAGGAGGGAGGGAGACTGGAATCCCGCCATCATCTGGGGCATTTCAGTGCCCCTGCCGTACCTCACAATCATGTCTAAGCCGATTCCTGTTACTTACCTGCTCATCTCCATATTTATTTTCCATTTACAGATAATTTGCATAAAGTAAGCATGCTCTAAAACGAAAATTAATGTTGGAATTAATTTCTTCTACAGTTGTTAGAAAAACCACAAATTCACTGATGTTTCATTGTAAGTAAAAGTTTAAAATATGAACTTTCAGGATTTCCCTGGTGGTACAGTGGTTAAGAATCCACCTGCCAATGCAGGGGATAGGAGTTTGATCCCTGGACTGGGAAGATTCCACAAACTGGGGGGAGAAGGGCTAAACTAAGCTTGTGCCGGCCTGCCACAACTGCTGAGCCCACACACCTAGAGCCCATGCTCCACAACAAGAGAAGCCACCACAATAAGAAGCCCATGCACCACAACTAGAAAGTAGCTCCTGCTTGCCGCAACTAAAGAAAGCCAGTATGCAGCAAGAGACTCAGCAAAGCCAAAGACAAACAAGTAAAATGAATAAATTAAAAACAATATGAATTTCCAGCTTATAAATACTCTGAAACCTGAGAGAGAGAAAAAAAAAAGGAGCTATATGTGGTAATCAAATCTAAGTAAGAAAATTTTTTAATTGTGGGTGAGATGGTTTCTTGAAATGGACATGAAAGTTTTTTAAAAGTGACAATGTTATAAGTTTCTTGAGGAGGGAGCAGAATTAGATGTAGTAGAATAGTTAATGAAGCAAGGTTTAGGAGACTTGGGCTCAAGAATTAGTTCTAATACTGTGTATTAATATTTAACCAAACAAAGTATTATTTAACTTGCTTGTTCTTTAGTTTTTCACCAATAAAGTAAGGAGGCTGTAGTAGTAATTATTTGTTTCTCTTACAGCATGAAATCCAACAATTTTATGAAACTACATTAATAGAGGTAACATGTTAGACAAGCTAGAGAGACAAAAGGCCCACTTTCATCAGAAAAGCACATTCCCACATGTGAATGGGGGGATTAACCTACATCAAATACTAAGGATAGTAACACACTGTTTACTGATTTAAACTGGGAGTAATTCAATAAATTGATTGCATATTAGTAGGTACAAGGCTAACCCTTAGAGAAAATATAAAAATGGTTTAGTTTATAATAGAAGAAACTGTCCAACAACACAGTGTGACACAGAATGTTCCTTTAGGAATAAGAACATTTGCACTGTTTTTTAACTTCCCCAATTAATATCACCAAGACCAATGCCAAGTAACTTTCCAATCAAATGCCTAGAAATCTGACAGAGGTGAAGAATGAACAATGACCTTAATTAACTAGACTATTAAACACACACACCTGAACATGCACACAAACACACACATATAGACACACCTTAAAGAAACTTAAGAGTCTATCAGCTAAAATATAAATTTGCTGTCCCTTGAAAGTATATAAACTGTCAACATGAACCTGGGAGAACTGAGGTGTAAATGAATATTTAAAAACTTCACTCAAACTTCACTGAATGTTTAGCAGCTTTAAAAAAAAAGTATCATTAAAATCAATAGAGATGAATATGCTCAACTTCTAGTCACACTAAGTGTCAGAGATAACACTGATAAAATATAAGATTAATACAAACAAACAAACTATATTAAGATGCTGGAAAGTATTCAAAAGCATATATAAGGCTGAAGAAAGTTCATTTTAATTTTGAAAAATGAAAGTAGAGTGGGTAAGAGTTCATGGCTTACTGGTTCTCAGGCACTGATCAAGCTTCACAGCTACAACTATAGTTGCAGAAAATGGAGGGGGGAAAAAGGCAGCCACTCTGGCTAAACATGTTAGAAATTAGGAGTTTAGGGCTGGAAAAGCAACTGAAAAGTTAAAGAGGAAATCCTGACAGAAAGTCAACCTCAGACCGAAATTCAGAACATAAGCTACACAAATTCCTGGCTGGTATCAAAATTACACATGAACATAGGAGGCCCATGAAGCCTGATAAAAAAGAAGGAAGTGCAAAAAGTCAGATTTTTATTTGTAATGATACTACTAACTGAGTTAATTCATCAATCATTTGTAGTCTGAGGGTGAGAAAGATGATTCTGGACAGACTTAACTATCAGAGAAGAGAGCCCAAAGTCATCACAGCTACTATCATTTAGGAGGGAATCCTTAGAAGCAAAGAAACAATACAAGGGATGAGCACCATTTTAGCCTAAATCTTTGGGCTAATGGCCAAATTTTGTAGTCACAAGAGAGACTTACAAGGGTTTGGGCCATTTAAAAAAAAAAAAACAACACTAACAGGAAGCTGTAAAATGCACAGAAGACAATATTTGCAATTTCAATTCAAGCAAGCCTGCATGCTTAGTTGCTCAGTCGTGTCCAGCTCTTTGTGAGTCCAGGCTCCTCTGTCCATGGGATTCTCTAAGAATACTAGAGTGGGATGCCATTTCCTACTCCATCAAGCAAGCCTACTGGTTCAAAAAACCAAGGTCCTCTAAAGAATATGACAGAAGGCAGAGTTACTTCAACATAGAATCTACAATATCCAGTTTAAGAGCAGGAATTTCCAGACATGCTAATTAATATTCAGCAAAAATGTATACCCTGGTCTCAGATGGTGAATTTAGCAGATAAAGTAATTCAAAGAAGCTATGATCAAAAAATTTAAGGAAAACATGCTATTAGTGAGTAAATACAGAGGAAATCTCAAGGGAAAAAGGGAAACCAAAAAAAAAAAAAAAGAGAGAGAGAGACTCCAGACCTGAAAAGTATAGTAACTGAAATAAAACATCCCCAAATGAGCACCACAACAAAGTGGAGATGGTAGGGGAAGAATCAGTCAAACTGAAGTTGGAGTAATAGAAATTACCCAAACCAAAGGTAAAAGAGAAGAAAGACTGAAGTAAAATGATCAGAACCTCAGAGACCTATGAGATAGTACGAAATGATCCAATACATGTAACTGGAATCTCAGCAGGACAGGTGATAAGAGAAAAAAGAAAAAAATACAGAGATATAATGGCTGAAAAATTCCCAAATTTGATGGAAAATACAGCAGGCTAAGGTAAACACAAGGAAAATTTATACTAAAAATAACACAGTCAAACTGCTGAAAGTCAAAGATAAAAAACAAATCTTGAAAGGGGCCAGAGAAATTCCATAAAGGGGAAAATGATAAGACTGACAACTGAATTCTCTTCAGAAACTATGGAGCCAAAGATACGGCAACAACAGTCAAAGTACAGAAACCAAGAATTCTATTTCCAGGAAGTCCAATCCTTCAATAATAAAAATAAAATAAGTACATGTTCAGATAAAAACAGAGAATATGTTGTCAGCAGGCCTGAATAACAAGAAACACTAAAAGAAATTCTTCAGTCTGAATGACTGAAGGCAACTCAGGTCTACAGAAAATATGGGTATGAGTAAATATATGGGTAAAAATAAGAGTATGCAAAAATTTTCCTTTCTTCTCTTAAATAAAATATATGATTATTTAAAGCAAAAGTTACATCACTGTATGGATTTTATGTTAATAGTAAAGTATTAATATTGGTTCATCAGTTGAATCAAATGTACTCACTAAAGATATTAAAATAGGAGAAACTATGCAGGGAGAGATGGAATAGATGGAAACTCTACTTTCTGTTCAGTTTTTTTGTAAACCTAAAATTGCTCTAAAAATAAAACTATAAAAATTTAACTACTGACATAACATAATATAATGGTGATTATATCATGACTCCAATTTTTTAAAAAACTGTTTGATATAACAGCAATCCTAACATTAAGCAGAATCATCTTTAAAACAACAATAATAAAATGTTTGTATTCTCAGACATATGTAAAAACTCCTAAGAAATTTTCAAAACCAAACACTAGAACTAGTAAATGCATTTAGCAAAGTCACAGGTTACAGGGTCAATATTAAAGTATAAATTGGGAGAATGGGATTGACATATACAGACTACTATAGAGATAATAAATAACTAATAAGAAACTACTGTACAGCACAGGGAACCCTACTCAATACTTTGTAATAATCTATTTCAAAACAGAATAAAAAAGAGTAGATATATGTGTATGTATAACTGACTTACTGTGCTGTATGGCAGAAACTAACACAACATTGTAAATCAACTATACTCCAATAAAAATTAATTTAAAAAGTAAATTATAGCTCTTTATACTACCAACAATTCAGAAGTGATATTAAGAAAATAATTCCACTCACAAGAGCTTTAAAAAATTCCTTAGCTATAAATTTAGCCACAAAAGCACAAGATCTATGCACTAGGAACTACCAAACATGATTAAGAGAATTTAAAGAAAATGAAAATACATGGCCACATTCCATATTTATACACTGAAAGACTCAATACTGTTAAAGTGGAAAATTTCCCCACTTCATCTGATAAAATACAATTTCTAACAAAATCACAATAAGTATTTTTTGTAGAAATTGACCAGCTGGTCCTAATTTATATATGGAAATGCTAAAAATGTCAAGCTGGCAAAATAATTTTGAGAAAGAAGAACAAGGTCAAAGGAACTACACAACCCAATTGAAGAAACTTGCTATAAAGTTACAATAATCAGAATAGTGTGGAATTGGTCTAAAGATGAACATATACATCAATGCAGCAGAAGAGAAAGCCCAGAAACAAACTCTTTCATTTATGACAAATTGATTTTAGACAAAGGTGAAACCCGAAATCTTCTGGAGAAAAGGCTAACGCATGTAAACATCTAACTGTCCCAACACTCCTTGTTGAAAGACTACCTTTTCCTCTATACAACATCTTGAAGAAAATATACATACAAGAAAATCTTTTCAATCTTGAGCTAGGTAAAAGTTTTCTAGATATGACACTAAAAAAAATCATATAAAAGAAAAATCTGATAAACTGGACCATCAAAGTTAAAAATTTCTGCTTTTGAAAAGACATCACAAAGAAAGTGAAAAGACACACCACTGACTGGGAGAAAATATTTGCAAATCTGATAAAGTACTTGTGTCCAGACTATGTAAAGAATGGTAATAATTCATTAATAAGAAGACAGTGCAAGAAAAATTTAATTCCAATACTCAAAACTAACTTTTTTAAGACCCACATAAGCTGTCTTACTATTTATTCTTTACAGCTTTGGGAATATTTTCATGAGAACAAAGAGGTTTCAGTTGGACTTCACTATCACTAGAGAGTAAGTCATCATAATCTCTTCTTAATTGTGCTCTGTGCCCTCCTTAATACCCCAGGGGACATTAACATTTTCTTTCTCCCTTACATCATATCTCTCTTTGGAATTATCACACACTTATCAGTGCTGGCTGATGCTCTGAGGCTTGCCCACATCCACCTTCTCGCTAAAGGGCATGCACAGATCAATGGACTCAGTACATCTTCTCACAAACCTGCTACACAGTTTTTTTTTGGAGGGGGGTTGAACTGTCTTCCTGTCTAGTTATTTTTCCTCTGGTAAGAAAAACTCTGAAAAATCAACAAAGGACTCCAAAAATTCACCCTTATTTGCGTCTTGACTTGCTATCCATTTAAACAAAGAATGGTGCCTAGAACTAAAACATAACATCCAAAACAATCAGCCGGACCATCTCAAAGAGTTTACTAAACTGAAAGTATGAAAAAAAAAATTAAGAATAATTTTATAAAAGCAGAAAATATCTCATTAACTTTCAAAATGCAGCAATATAAGATTCACTATGCACAGCCCAAGGTCAAAAGATGCAGATATCCTTACTTTTTCAGTTAAATACTAATAATTAGTACTACAAATCTAGGAACTCTTCTTCATAAAACTTTTAAGGAATCTTGAACACAGAGGCTCTGACCAGGAGTTTGACTGACTAGCAGTGTAAACAAGAGTCATCCTCAACAGTGAGACAAAGCAATTGGTGTTTAATTAGAAGACAGTTCCTTTAAAACAAACCAAAAATTTACAGATTAGCATGGGATAGTAGGCAGGTTAATGGTGTTTCAAAACATTAACAACTAAACATACCACAAATTTTAAAATATAGTTGTTTACTTGATGATACAGATTTTTAATGAAATAATTGTGCATATTTGAAAACCTGGACTAACAGGTGAATGTTAATATTATTTTTTTAGTGTTGAGATAAATGTTAGGGAGAAGGGGACGACAGAGGATGAGATGGTTGGATGGCATCACCAACTCGATGGACATGAGTTTCAGTAAGCTCCGGGAGTTGGTGATGAACAGGGAAGCCCGGCGTGCTGCAGTCCATGGGGTCGTAAAGAGTTGGACACGACTGAGCAACTAAACTCAACTGAAGGCTTGTGTTACATACGGATCCATGGATCCTCAGTAATATTTCTACTCTTGCTTTTCTCACAGAATCCAAGGCCACAGTTCAGAAACTCTGATCTACACAGACATTTTCGTATCATCCCCTAACATTCCCAAAGTTTATGACTCTATGATGCCTATAATTCCTATGATTCTCTCCAAGAACAAAATGGAAAAATAGAATTAAAAGGCAAAGATAAGTACGGTCACCTTACAGTCATTCACTCTTGCTGCTGCTGCTGCTGCGTCACTTCAGTCATGTCCGAATCTGTGTGACCCCATGGACTGCAGCCTGCCAGGCTCCTCAGTCATGGGATTTTCAAGGCAAGAGTACTGGAGTAGGTTGCCATTTCCTTCTCCAATGCATGAAAGTGAAAAGTGAAAGTGAAATCGCTCAGTCGTGTCCAACTCTTAAGTGGCTTAGAATTCCTTGGCTTCCCAATTGAATGTTTCAAAACCCATGTAAGTTTCCTAAAGAACTTGAACACAGTCGAATATGTTCAAGAAACTCAGTTCCTGGATTGCTTATATGAGACTGTAATACTTGAATCTTGTTTCACAGATAACTATAGACGACTATTAAATGCACTGTTATGTCTTATTTTCTAAACCACCCCTTTCGTGAGGCTTCTACTGATTAAGAACCAACAATAGCTCTCACAATTGCCTATATCAGAAGATTCAGCTTTGATGTCTGGCTTTCAAAGTTAGTATAATCTGGATTCTAGCTGCACATTCAACAAATCTGAGATAACATTAAGACCAAAACTTAACAAAACAGTATAAAAAAGGAAACATAGAGACTAATTTCATTCCTTAATTTAAAAAAAAATCTAAGTAAACTATTATCAAAATATTATCAAATTCACTAGTACACTTAAAAAATCAGAAATATAAATGAGCTTACCCAAGAATAAGATGACGGCTCAACAACAGAAAAAAAACCAATATAATTCACTACTTCATAAAATAAGAAGCAAGTATCACAGGGCACAAAATCCTAAGACTGCTTCAGTTCAGTTCAGTTCAGTTCAGTCGCTCAGCCATGTCCGACTCTTTGCAACCCCATGAATTGCAGCACTCCAGGCCTCTCTGTCCATAACCAACTCCCGGAGTTTACCCAAACTCATGTCCATCGAGTCGGTGATGCCATCCAACCATCTCATCCTCTGTCGTCCCCTTCTCTTCCCGCCCCCAATCCTACCCAGCATTAGGGTCTTTTCCAATGAGTCAACTCTTCGCATGAGGTGGCCAAAGTATTGGAGTTTCAGCTTCAACATCAGTCCTTCCAATGAACACCTAGGATTGATCTCTTTTAGGATGGATTGATTGGATCTCCTTGCAGTCCAAGGGACTCTCAAGAGTCTTCTCCAACACCACAGTTCAAAAGCATCAATTCTACAGCGCTCAGCTTTCTTCACCGTCCAACTCTCACATCCATACATGACCACTGGAAAAACCATAGCCTTGACTAGACGGACTTTTGTTGGCAAAGTAATGTCTCTGCTTTTCAATGTGCTATCTAGGTTGGCCATAACCTTCCTTCAAGGAGTAAGCGTGTTTTAATTTCATGGCTGCAATCACCATCTGCAGTGATTTTGGAGCCCCAAAAAATAAAGTCTGACACTGTTTCCACTGTTTCCCCATCTATTTCCCATGAAGTGATGGGACCAGATGCCATGATCTTAGTTTTCCGAACGTTGAGCTTTAAGCCAACTTTTTCACTCTCCTCTTTCACCTTCATCAAGAGGCTCTTTAGTTCTTCTTCACTTTCTGCCATAAGGGTGGTGTCATCCGCATATCTGAGGTTATTGATATTTCTCTCGGCTATCTTGATTCCAGCTTGTGCTTCTTCCAGCCCAGCATTTCTCATGATGTACTCTGCATATAAGTTAAATAAGCAGGGTGACAATATACAGCCTTGACATATTCCTTTTCCTATTTGGAACCAGTCTGTTGTTCTATGTTCAGTTCTAATTGTTGCTTCCTGACCTGCATACAGGTTTCTCAAGAGACAGGTCAGATGGTCTGGTATTCCCATCTCTTTCAGAATTTTCCACAGTTTATTGTGATCCACACAGTCAAAGGCTTTGGCATAGTCAATAAAGCAGAAATAGATGTTTTTCTGGAACTCTCTTGCTTTTTCGATGATCCAGTAGATGTTGGCAATTTGATCTCTCGTTCCTCTGCCTTTTCTAAATCCAGCTGGAACATCTGGAAGTTCACGGTTCATGTATTGCTGAAGCCTGGCTTGGAGAATTTTGAGCATTACTTTACTAGCATGTGAGATGAGGGCAATTGTGCGGTAGTTTGAGCATTCTTTGGCATTGCCTTTCTTTGGGATTGGAACGAAAACTGACCTTTTCCAGTCCTGTGGCCACTGCTGAGTTTTCCAAATTTGCTGGCATATCGAGTACAGCACTTTCACAGCATCACCTTTGAGGATTTGAAATAGCTCAACTGGAATTCCATCACCTCCACTAGCTTTGTTCGTAGTGATGCTTTCTAAGGCCCACTTGACTTCACATTCCAGGATGTCTGGCTCTAGGTGAGGGATCACACCATCGTGATTATCTGGGTCATGAAGATCTTTTTTGTACAGTTCTTCGGTGTATTCTTGCCACCTCTTCTTAATATCTTCTGCTTCTGTTAGGTCCATATCATTTCTGTCCTTTATCGAGCCTATCTTTGCATGAAATGTTCCTTTGGTATCTCTAATTTTCTTGAAGAGATCTCTAGTCTTTCCCAATCTGTTGTTTTCCTCTATTTCTTTGCACTGATCACTGAGAAAGGCTTTCTTATCTCTCCTTGCTACTCTTTGAAACTCTGCATTCAGATGGGAATATCTTTCCTTTTCTCCTTTGCTTTTCACTTCTCTTCTCTTCCCAGCTATCTGTAAGGCCTCCTCAGACAGCCATTTTGCTTTTTTGCATTTCTTTTCCATGGGAATTTTCTTGATCCCTGTCTCCTGTACAATGTCACTGCTTCTTCAACAGATGCTAAAAATTATTTGGTATTTTTACTAGCTATTTGTTTTAGTTTCCTATGGCTGCTGTAAAAAATTACGACAAACTTGATGGCTAAAAACATCAGGAATTTATTCACTCACAAAACCTGAAAACAGTGACATGGGGCCAACATCAAGGTGTCGGGAGGCTATGCTCCCTCCAGGAGTCTATTTCTTGCCTCTTTCAGCTTCTACTGACTGACAGTATTCCTTGACTTGTGGCTGTTATCACTCTGGTCTCTACCTTAGGGACACCATCAGCTTCTCTTATGTCCTCCTGTGTCAAATCTCCCTCAGCCTTTCTTATAAGGACATTTTTTTACTGTGTTTAGGGCTTATCCAGATGATCCAGAATAATCTATCTCCAGACATTTAACTTAAAACTACAAAGATCTTTTTTCCTTATAACATTACAGGGTCCACAGATTAGCAACTGATCTATTCGGGGACCCATTATTCTCTAAAAAAAAAAGAAAAGAAAAAGCAGTTTTACCCTCTATTAGTTGGTTAGGGCTATCATAACAAGCTACTGCAGATTGGGTGGCTTGAACAACATTTACTTTCTCACAGTTCTAGAAGAAGCTCAAGATGTACGTGCCAGCATGGTTGGTTTCTATTGAGGCCTCTCCCCTTGCCTTGCAGACAGCTGTCTTCTCACTTTGCCTTTTCTCTGTCACATGCATGATCTTTTCTCTGTGTGCATGCAATCCTGGTGTCTCTTCCTCTTCTTATGAGGACACCCCTTATACTGGTTTAGGAACTCACCCTTACAACCTCATTTAATCCTTTAAAGCCCCTCCCTATCTCTAAATACAATCACATTAGAGGCTATGGCTTCAGCATATAAATTTGGGGGGAACAGAATTCAGTTCATAATGCTCTCTAAGTAGGTTCACATCAGGAAGGAGTCAAGGATCTATTCAAGGCTAGCTGAAATTTTCTAACCACAAAAGACTGAATGGAAGTTCTATTTGAGTCTTTATTACTTTACTACCCAAGATTGGGCCTAACGGGTTCTTACGGTATCTATTCCTTCTTCTCTCCTTGTCTCATCAAGATACTGCTTCCTGGAAATATGGTTCCCCTTTTCCTGTTTTCTGAAAATGTTTCCCAAACCTCAATCAGAAAAACTCCTTCTTAAAGCTAGCCCATATACTGTTCGTGAACTTTGAAATAAAGACACTGTAGGTTTTGTCTACCAAGTTGGGTCAATTTATTTAGAAAACTGTGTGTGCTGTCATTAGCAAGTATCTTCAGAAACTGTGCAAGGAAAAATTATTTTTTTGAAAATTTACAAACAACCCAAATCTACATAGGAATCAAAATCTGTAAGGAGTTCACTGTTAAGCAGTTGATTTTGAGTGGAAGAATCAGCGTGGATGTTTTTTTTTTCTTTTATATTTCAGAATTTAAAAACTGTTTCATAAAAATATACACATCTTTGGCTTTTTTACATGGCTATTTAATGACTACGTTTACTCAAAAGGACCTTCAAAGGATCTATTAAAATCTATCGTCTGCACCCTCTCTGCATCTTTCTGAATCTTACAGTCCTAATTTAAGTGTCCATCTTTTTTTGTACTAAAGATACAGTGCAGAAATTATAAGCTATAATAAAAACTTGAATAAAATTATAATTTAGAACTGCTATATTTAATTTATATCCACTTTAGAAAGTTCTATCTGGACATGTGTAAAATTTACTCATGATTAACTATGAAGTTTGTAATAATTTTGGTGAAAATACAGGTCTTAAATAAAAACACAACCTAATATTTTGGAAACTGTTTCAATGAGAACATGAGATTTGTCTTATGTTTCTACTGAAAGCACAAGAACAAAACTTTCTGGTTCATATAAATATTATATACATGCTACGTGTATTTTATGTGATCAGCCTTTCCTCACTCTTGTAAAGAATATCATTGAGAGGTAAAAAATCTCCTGAATCAACAGAAAATCTTACTAACAAATACTAGCAAAATTTACACTAAAAATTCAAATTTTCTCCTCAATGTAAAATCTTCTGATCGGTTTGCTATCTATTCCTTTTCCAACAATAAAAACTTTTACATAATGGCTAAAAATATAAATCTAAGGAAAAAGAATTGCCTTGAAAATGCTTCTTCTATATGCGAAAACACTGTATCAAAAATACTGGACACTGTATTCTTTCATGATTAAACCTCTACTCTAACTGGGAAAAGTTATTAATGCTGTAAGGGTCTGGGTTGTCTTACTTCAAAACAACTGTCCCTGTGACATCAATTCTGTAAATGATAAGGCTTCTCCTTTCCCCCAGGGGCAACTTCAGGAGTGATTTTTCCAGTCTGATCTCTATATTAAACAGGAAAAATACTGTTTTCCTTCTATATACTCAGTCTATCTTCTAATACTCAACCAAAATTTCCTTCACAAAGGAAATCTTCATTTGAAATAAAAAACATACTCTAGATTGACCTAAACAATTAGGCAATATTAAAAATAGTGATTATAAGGAAATGAGAATAAGGAAAAAAGCCATTTATTTTTAAATATAGCACCAGCACTATATCTGCATAGGCTTCCCTGGTAGCTCAGATGGTAAAGAATCCACCTGCAGTGTGGGAGATCTGGGTTTGATCCCTTGGTCGGGAAGATCCCCTGGAGGAGGGCATGCAACCCACTCCAGAATTCTTGCCTGGAGAATCCCCATAGACAGAGGAGCCTGGAAGGCTACAGTCCATGGGGTCACAAAGAGTCGGACACAACTGAGCAACTAAGCTCACACCTGCATAAACAAAATATGATATCTTCACAAACTTTTAAAAACTGCTCCCTTCTATAAAAGTTAGATGGAGCAGGGTATCACTTAATAGTATTTTCTATCATATTCCCTTCAACTAAATGAACTTGACTATAAGGCACTAATACTAGCTATAACATTTAAAATATGCTGAGGTATTATCTATTATATAAACTTTCTTCATAGGCTTAGATCTTTATAAAATGCTCAATATACAACATTTTCATTTCTTTTTCTCATATTCCACAACACACAAATTTGATATCATTCACAGAATTAACTAACCACTATTTTAAAATGATGTTACAGCAAAATAAGAGAGTGCAAAAGTAGAATTATGGTATATCTAGAAAATATACTCTCTCCAAAGAAATCAAATCAAAGTAAAAACTATATTACAGATGGCTTAACTACCCAAATTATTAAGAAAAATAAGGAACCACCTCTAGTGACAAAAAAAGCTATATAGAAAAGACCTTCAGTATTTCAACCAATTTCCAGTCTAGTAATTGGTAATGAATAAGAAGGAATAGAGGTATAAGAAATCTACTGCATTCACCTTTTACACAGGGTTATGTAATATAGGTCCCATTTCTCCCAAATGATAGAAAAGCTTGCTGACAGGGTGGCACATGTTTCACTGGGAACATTTCCGTGTTATATATATCAAGGCCTAGGATCCTAGACCTTGATTTAACCACAGATAAATGGGGAAATGGAAACACTCAAAAGGGAAGGGATCAGAGATTCACAGATATCAATGCAATTCAACTTAACAAATAGTGAGCACCGATTTCTGCCTGGTTTTGAAGGTCTCAAAGAATACCTTGAACAAGCTACTCTGTTTCAGTTTCCTCATCAAAATGGCAGTATTATTTATCTCCAGTAAAGTGATAATAAAAGTGCCAGTAACAAGTCAACACCCCAAAATAGCTATTAATCCTAGTATTTTCACTAATTAACATAACCATTGTGCTCTCTTTGGTGACAGAATAAAAATTTGTCTTTAAAATTTTAATTCCTTAATCAGCAAAATAACTCCACATTTGCTCATTAATGTAGGTGATAAATTTTATGACCTTGGGTGTTGGAATTTTGAAATAAATTATTCACTGTCTAATTAAAAATATTAATTAACGTTAGATCATAATTACATCTTCTAATCCTCTTGTTCATTTTCAACTCTAGAGTTCCACTTTCTAGGAAGTTTGTTTCCCTTTAGGCAACACAAAGGTCCAAGGAGCAACAGCTAAGTTTTAAAGAATTCTGATTCTATCACCAAGTCCAGTTCAAATAGAACAAAATATTCACATACCCTCATAATAATCAACCATGGTTTAGTCTATATATGATACTACCATTTTCTGTATGATAAGATCCTATTTCTACAGAATGTGTTAGGGTTTAGTACTTCCATAAAAGCCAGTATTTTCTTTATAAAAAAAAAAATAGGTATTTTCTGAATATGAAAATTTTATACAGTCCAAAACATTTTTAAAATTGTTCTACTCCATGAAAAAAACTACATGTAAAATATGATAAATTCCTTCTTCCCCCCTTTAATAATGAACTCAGGTATATAAATAATAAAACTACGCAAAGCATCATTCACATTTTATCAATCACATTCACTCAGTGACACTGCATTTGCATTAAAATATGAATTCACATAAAAAGAAATACCGCTATATTATGAAAAGGCCACAAATTTTCTGGACTGTAAAATTAAAATAAGATTGATAAATAAACACACGTGGTATCCTCATTTCTCCAGAGGTACATGCTGTATATCAAGGAAATGAGATGGCAAACATTTACTATATGTAAGAGACTTCTGAAGAGGTTTCAAAATGAACCCACTGGTACTTAACCCTTCTTGAGTTACAGACTTGATAGTACTCATAAACGATAGACATCTTCTCAGAAAAAAAATGTATATGCGCATATACACAAAATGTATCAATTTCAGGATTTTCACAGACCTTCAGGAGACAGAACCCATACAGATTAAATATCCTTACACAGACCTTTGATATTCAGTGAGTATTTTCACAGTGACCCAAAGGGTCAAGACCTGTGGTAACTGGCCATTTTGTAGAGGCCCACATTAGAATCAAACTAAAATAAAGCTGGAAACGGATATGAAATAGCAAATACCCAGCTGGTGAAGGAGCCTGGCATTCACCTCTCAGTTTGACTCTGGCATCTTTACAACTCATTATTAGTAGAATAAATATCAAGGACTGCTTTGGTGCTAATCATTAATATATTCAGAAGGTCTTTGAACTTCTCGCAATAAAAAGAGTACACTGTGCTTTCATATCCTAAGGCTATTTGACAAGAAATATCACGATGAGTCTCTAAAAGATAACAAGAAATAAAGTATATGATCTCCACAGATAGCTATTTGTTAATATATTTATTAAATTCACATCCTCTAGAAGAACTTTAGTCATAGTGTAGTTTATAGAGATAAAAGATACAAACCCAATCTTCTAAGAGAAATCAATATGATACACCAAGTTTATTCCTGAAAACACTGACCAAAAAGAACTGTGTGACGGATGTTTTATTATAGACACCCTAAAACAATTTAAATGTCAGATATTGTAAAAAATGCTTTATTTCTTGTAAAGTTCTAACATGGGTTTACTGATAGCCTTCATTGTCTGTACTAACTTACATAACAATTTCACATTAAAACAAACGATTAGAAATCCATTTAATTTTCTTAAAGAAGATTGGGATGAGAAAATGTGATATGCTGTACTGTGCTTAGTCCCTCAGTCATGTGCAACTCTTTGTGACGCCATGGACTGTAGCCCACCAGGCTCCTCTGTCCATGGGGATTCTCCAGCCAAGAATACTGAAGTGAGTTGCCATGCCCTCCTCCAAGGGATATTCCCGACCTAAGGATCAAATCCAGGTCTCCCACACTGCAGGCGGATTCTTTATCGTCTGAGCCACCAGGGAAGTCCAAAATGTGATATATTCATTATCTATCATAATTCCAACAAAATGCCAAGAGTATTTCTTGAAACAGTGTACAGTTGGCATGGTTATTTTTTTAAAATCAGAACTATTACACCTATAACCCTGGCCTACCATTTTATATCTTCCATTACTTACCTCCCCACCCCAAGATGCTTTCCGCCAGGACAACATGGCACTTCAGTGCCTCCTGTCATTGGAACCTCTTTTTTAATCTTCATTCCTCTTATAATCAGGTTCTGCATCTGTGGGTTCAATCAACTCCAGATCAAAAACATTTGTAAAAAACAATACAGAGAGTTCCAAAAAACAAAACTTGAATTTGCCATGCACCAGCAACTATTTACATAGCATTTACATTGTATTCATAGCCATTTACATAGTATTTGCATTGTATTAGGTATTAAAAGTAATCTAGAGATGATTTAAAGTGTATGGGAGGAGGAGTGTATGTTACATGAAATACCACATCTTTTTATACAATGGACTTGAGCATCCGCATATTTTGGAATCCACAGTAAGTCTGGGAACAAAAGGACAACTGTATAGTTTCTGGCTTTTCAAATTGAACCTCTAGCTATATTTTTCCATCAAACCACTGCTACAGATGGTTGTTTCACTCCAAGTACTATTTATATTACTCTGAGTTACATTATGAATCTCATCAACTTTGAGAGCTAAATCAGAAACTCAAATCATATTTATCAAACTGTTTTCCAAGAGAAAGAAGTTAGAAGTAAAATATCGATGGCTTCCTGAGTATGCTGTGTCACTGTACTAAGCAGTTTACACAAATTCTCATTTGATCAACAAAATGAAGTAGAAATTATATCTACTTAACAAGACCTAAGAGAACCGAGGCTTAAACGGGTAAGTTATAATAACTTGCCAGGGATAGAATTCAAATGCAGTTCAATCTGATCCAAGTCTGTGCTCTTGGCCACTACACTTCAGTATCTTATATGCATATTTAAAGTTTCAAATATCACTGTAAAATATAATCTTATATCATGAATTGTTGCATGCATGTGTGTATACAAAATGCAGTTACAAACAGATACGCATTAAATGTTTCCGACCTTCAAAATCTATGTATTTTAAAATTTCCACATATTTGAAAAGCAACTGAAAAATTTCATCTATGTATGTAATTTGAGCCTCACTAGAAATTCCGTTACACAAATTTATATTAATACACTAATGAATAAAAATGGCAAGCTAAATAACCATTACCAAGCTTTCACATAACATGAATTCCAGGTAATGTTCAGTTTAGTTCAGTTCAGTCGCTTAGCCGTGTCCGACTCTTTGCGACCCCATGAATCGCAGCACGCCAGGCCTCCCTATCCATCACCAACTCCTGGAGTTTACTCAAACTCATGTCCATTGGGTCGGTGATGCCATCCAACCATCTCATCCTCTGTCATCCCCTTCTCCTCCTGCCCTCAATCTTTCCCAGCATCAGGGTCTTTTCAAATGAGTCAGCTCTTCGCATCAAGTGGCCAAAGTATTGGAGTTTCACCTTCAACATCAGTCCTTCCAATGAACACCCAGGATTGATCTCCTTTAGGATGGACTGGTTGGATCTCCTGGCAGTCCAAGGGACTCTCAAGAATCTTCTCCAACACCACAGTTCAAAAGCATCAATTCTTCGGCGCTCAGCTTTCTTTATGGTCCAACTCTCACAGCCATACACGACTACTGGAAAAACCATAGCCTTGACTAGATGGACCTTTGTTGACTAAGTAATGTCTCTGCTTTTTAATATGCTGTCTAGATTGGTCATAACTTTCCTTCCAAGGAGTAAGCGTCTTTTAATTTCATGGCTGCAATCACCATCAGCAGTGATTTTGGAGCCCAAAAAAATAAAGTCAGCCACTGTTTCCCCTTCTATTTGCCATGAAGTGATGGGACCGGATGCCATGATCTTAGTTTTCTGAATGTTGAGCTTTAAGCCAACTTTTTCACTCTCCTCTTTCACTTTCATCAAGAGGCTCTTTAGTTCTTCTTCGCTTTCTGACATAAGGGTGGTGTCATCTGCATATCTGAGGTTATTTATATTACTCTCAGCAATCTTGATTTCAGCTTGTGCCTCTTCCAGCCCAGCGTTTCTCATGATGTACTCTGCATATAAGTTAAATAAACAGGGTGACAATATACAGCCTTGACGTACTCCTTTTCCTATTTGGAACAAGTCTGTTGTTCCATGTCCAGTTCTAACTGTTGCTTCCTTACCTGTATACAGGTTTCTCAAGAGACAGGTCAGATGGTCTGGTATTCCCATCTCTTTCAGAATTTTCCAGTTTATTGTGATCCACACAGTCAAAGGCTTTGGCATAGTCAATAAAGCAGAAATAGATGTTTTTCTGGAACTCTCTTGCTTTTTCAATGATCCAGCAGATGTTGGCAATTTGATCTCTCGTTCCTCTGCCTTTTCTAAAGCCAGCTTGAACATCTGGAAGTTCACGGTTCACGTATTGCTGAAGCCTGGCTTGGAGAATTTTGAGCATTACTTTACTAGCATGTGAGATGAATGCAATTGTGTGGTAGTTTGAGCATTCTTTGGCATTGCCTTTCTTTGGGATTGGAATGAAAACTGACCTTTTCCAGTCCTGTGGCCATTGCTGAGTTTTCCTGGTAATGTATCAGGCAGCAAAACTGAAATTTCGCTTAGTTAATGGTAATTTCAAATAACATGAACTTTTATACTTCACTTTCTTTCCCCAAACCTCCAGTTATACTCTTGTAGAAGAAAGAAACTGTAGCATGGTATTTTCTCAGTAGAGATACTTTAAAAGCTATGAGAATATTTTAGTCTTTATACTTTCATTGAAGGCAAAAGAAGAGGATGGCAGAAGATGAGATGGTCAGATAACATCACCAACTTTGAGCAAACTCCAGGAGATAGTGAAGGACAGGGAAGCCTGGTGTGCTGCAGTCCATGGGGTTACAAAGAGTTGGACATGACTTAGCAAATACTTTCATTACATTAAAAATGAATACTACTTGTTTTAAAATTTTAAACAATTTTTGTTTCTTTGCAATTTTTCTTTTTAATATGCACTGATTCTTGAAATTTATTGATCTTGGCAACATGGAAGTGTCATGTTACCATTCTGATTGTTATATGATGTCAACTTTACAAAGAAACCTACTTAACCAGCTAGAATAGGCCATAACACAGTTTCAATTTGTCACTATTGCAAATATAACAATCATTCTATTGTTACTGAACTCAGGTTCAGCTGCTCACTGCTCAAAAGCCAATAGTAGAGAGGTAAATGTTGGCAGAAAGGAAAGTTACTTTAGTCAGAAAGCATGCCAACTAAGGAGAAGGTGGACTCATGTCCCCAAAACCAACTCTAAAGATTCTGCTCAGCTATGTGATTTTTAAAGGGAAAAGGGGGAAGTGATCTCAGTTAATCATTGAAGCAGATGGTTAGGTTCTGCATCATTTTCCATTGCGTGCAGGATGGCTGACTCCTAACGATCTTTCTTCAGATGTTATCATGCCCGTGTGGTCTGCCTTCAGGATTGCTAAGGGGGCCGCTGGAGTTAGAGAGCAAGTCATTCTTTAACTACTTAATTCTTCACTCCTACTTCTTTTAGTCAAGGGAAAAAATCAACAGGTTAGGCAAGGTATTGTGTGCATTTAGTAGAATGTAAATCAGGAATTAGGTTAAATGTTACCTAGTGATCTCATTTTTATACTTAAGGCTTAAAGGAACAAAAACAGACAAACAGGAAAGGAGCAAAGAGCTACTTACAAATCCCTACTTGTCAGACATCATTTCATTTCTATGGGATTAGGGGCAAAAGTCCATCTTCCATAATTTCTTCACACTGACATATGATGTCGTATAACTAAAGTGAAAGACAGGTCTGTGGTGCCTCTTTGCTCACAATTTTAGTTGCCTTCTTATATATACAGGCAAAACAAGGTAAAATTATTTTGATGCCCACAAAAATACAGATTCTTAAGAGCAATAGTGTTAATTCCATTCTCTGAAGACCAGTTCTTCAAATAGTGCTAGCTATAGATTCAGTACTGCTCACAATGGAGCAGCTTATGTTATGGTTACAGTTTGGTAATTGTGCAGTTAGCTTTTTTCCTCTGATGGTGGTGATAGCATCTGTAAAACAACTCAGGAATGTGCATCAGACACTGAGTCCGTGACTCTATTGTCCTAACCATTAACTGCTCAAGCCCGCTCTTTTGTGACTCAGGGATGATTGAGAGATTTCTGTTTCTCTACAAAGAGGCCAGAGACAAAGGGAAGCCTTTGTACTTTGGGGAGTACTGCAGGGTTCTGCTCAGTTCTACCATACATGTACAATATTTGCTCAGGTTGACATCTGGAGGGATAAACTGCAGGGCCATAGGGTTTGTGCATCTTCAAACTTACTAGACATCATACAGCTGCTTTTCAAAGAGGGCTGTACCAATTTACACTGACACCAGCAATGTATACAAGTTCTAATTTCCCTGCATAAGTATTTGGCAAATAACAGACCTTCACATCTTTGTCAATATGATGGTTGTGCCAATACTATCTCATCCATGTTTGTCACCTGACATTCCATTGGTTCATCAGTGATATTTATTATTGATATAAAATTTTTTTTCTTAGTGCTGACACTGTATTGTAACAGTGTTTACATATTTTATTTATCACTTCCAACTTGCTGTGATTCAAAACATTTAAAAACTCAGTTTGTAACTCGAAATAAAATTTCTCTCTCTTAAGGAATGTTCTAGTTTGCTGTAAGTTATGACAATATCTGTTAAAAACAGTTTAACCTCTCCATCATTATATTGCCTGGTTTTTGAGGATACTATTAAATAAAAAGAAATTGTTTCATCCTCTGCTCATTTAAATCACTTGATACATCAGTTATTTTACTTAGCCTAATGTTAGCTGCACCTTCATTAAGTTAACTCTTTTAAGGCTAGGACTGTCATGTTGCACTAATGTCATGCTGTACTATCTTTAAGATATAAAACACCAGAGCACCCTAAAAGTCCCTCCTCATTCCCCTTCCAGTGCCATCCTTCCATGGATAAACAGTATCCTGACATCTAAAAACAGATTTGAACTTTATGTAAGTAAAATTATACAATATGTGTTATTTTGCCTCTGGCTTCTTTCAGTCAACATTATATTTATACAATTCATTCACAGTCTAACAATACTATAGCTCATATATTCTCAATGATGTATAGTATTTTCTTACACGACCATACTACAATTTATTTATCCATTCTACTGTTTACATGGGCAGTTTCTACACTTGCACTCTGATAAATAGCATTGCTATGGACTCTGTCATCCATGGCTTTTGGTGAACATATATCTGCATTTCAGTTGACTATATACCTAGAAGTGGAATTTCTGAGTTACGTAGTATAAGTATGTTCAATTTTAGTAGATAATGACAAATAATTTTTCCAAAGTGGACTACCAAAGCCTAATTTTTGAATTCATTCATTCACTCATTCCCTAATTTAAAAAAATATGTTAAGCAGAAATTCGTTAGATGGCTCACACCAAGTTTCTGTATCTCCACAGCACTTGTTCCTTCCTATATTCATTTTCTTAAATACCTAAGGTGTGCCAGGCACTGTTCTACATTTAGTGACCACTGGATTAATAAGACAGATTCCTCAACCTCATGGTACTTACATTCTAATGGGGAACAAACAAGAAATCACAGGTGATAAATAAGTTTTTTATAAAAGATATAATATCAAAAAGTGGAAAGTTCTACTAAAAACAAATAAAATAGAATAAGGGGAAAGAATGTGGAGGTGGGAAACAGAGTCCCAATTTTGATAAAATGTGTCAGGTAGCTCTAAAAAATAGTGAAATCTGCTTTGAAGTAGGTGGTAGTGAGAATAACTACATTTAGCACGTATTCTGAAAGTAAGATAACAGGATTTGTTGACAGATTTGATATGGGGTGTGAATACAATAATTATGATAGTTATTCATACATGTTTGGATGAATAACTCTAATAATAAGTCTGTAGTATGAATACCTGCCATTGGATACACACTCATTTATTAGGTGGTTTTCAGACAGTTGTTAAAGTACTGAGTATATCCTCTGTAGTAATACTTAGAATGTATTTCAAATCTTCCCCTGTTGCCATTCCAATAATCAATCAACAATAACTCTGTAAATAAATATTCTTCTTAGAGGAAAAGATTTACAAATAACACAAATAAACATAGGTATGTCTGTATGTGTGTGTGTTTATATACATACATATGTGTGTATATATATGTGTGTGTGTATATATATATTATATATATGAAGATTATATATCTATAATCTTAATAACATCAAAGGCTTAGAAGGTTTCTTTGTTTTTTTGGCAGTGCCACACGGCACGCGGGATCTTAGTTCCCTGACCAGGGATTGAACCCATGCTCGCTGCAGTGGAAGTGCGGATTCTCTCTCTCTCTTTTTTTAATGTCGATAGCCATTTTACTTATAATTGCCAAAATCTAGGCTAGGCTTCAAAAATACGTGAACCAAGAACTTCCAGATATACAAGCTGGATTTAGAAAAGGCAGAGGAACCAGAGATCAAATTGCCAACATCCTCTGGATCATAGAAAAAGCAAGGGAATACCAGGAAAACATCTACCTCTCCTTCACTGACTACACTAAAGCGTTTGACTGTGTAGATCACAACAGTTTGTGGAAAATTCTTCAAGAGATGGGAATACCAGACCACCTGACCTGCCTCCTGAGAAACCAGTATGCAGATCAAGAAGCAACAGTTAGTACCGGATATGGAACAACGGACTGGTTCCAAATCGGGAAAGGAGTGCGTCAAGGCTGCATATTGTCATCCTGCTTATTTAACTTATATGCAAAGTACATCATGTGAAATGCCAAGCTGGATGAAGCACAGGCTGGAATCAAGATTTCAGGGAGAAATATCAATAATCTCAGCTAGTGCAGATGACACTACCCTTATGGCAGAAAGCGAAGAGGAAGGAAAGAGCCTCTTGATGAAGGTGAAAGAAGAGAGTGAAAAGGCTAGCTTAAAACTCAACATTTAAGATGATGGCATCTGGTCCCATCACTTCATGGCAAACAGATGGGAAGACAATGGAAACAGTGACAGACTTTATTTTCTTGGACCCCAAAATCACTGCAGATGGTGACTGCAGCCATGAAATTAAAATATGCTTGTTCCCTGGAAGAAAAGCTATGACAAACCAAGAGAGCATATTAAAAAGCAAAGACATCACTTTGCCGACAAAGGTCCATCTAGTCAAAGCTATGGTTTTTCCAGTGGTCATGTACGGATGTGAGAATTGGACCATAAACAGGCTGAGTGCCAAAAAACTAATAGTGCTTTTCAACTGTGGTGCTGGAGAAGATTCTTGAGAATCCTCTGGACTGCAAGGAGATCAAACCAGTCAATCCTAAGAGAAATCAACCCTGAATATTCATTGGAAGGACTAACGCTGAAGCTGAAGCTCCAATAGTTTGGCCACTTGATGCCAAGAGCCGATTCACTGGAAAAGATCCTGCAAAAGACTGAAGGTGGGAGGAGAAGGGGATGACAGAGGATGACATGGTTGGATGGCATCACCAACTCAATGGACATAGTTTGAGCAAACTCCAGGAGATGGTGAAGGACAGGGAAGCCTGGCATGCTACAGTTCATGGAGTCGCAAAGAGTTGGACATGACTGAGCAACTGAACAAAAACAGAAAGGAAAACAAGTATCCTTCAACAGGTGAATAAACAAACTGGTACATTTATAAAATGGAATACTTTCAGCAACAAAAAAGCAACAAACTACTGATACATGTAATATCTTGAATGAATATCAAGATATATACTGGAAATGTGGATTCTTAACCACTGAACTACAAGGGAAGTCCCTGAGAAGTGATTTTTTTAATTAATATGTCACTATTTCAATGAATGAGTAGCTAACAATATCTTAAATAAGACTGACAAATAGATCGATCAATTAAAAAAAAATTTTTTTTAAGTACAAAAAAACAAATCCTTTAAGAGGTACCTTGAGGAAGTTAAAATTTTAAATGTTTTAATGAGCATACTATGACTTAAGGTAAAATTTCACTCCCTGTGCTAATTACCAATTGCCTCTGTATTTTTAATGTTAACTTTTTTTCTTAGTGTTTTTATTTGAATTCACAACAGTACAACAGGAGACAAGAAATTTGGGTTGAGATTCAATAATACCAACACACAGTAGCCCATATTAACCATATGAATGGAGAAATAACACATAAGTCTTTTTAATTCTTCTAGTCTATTTTTTTGCTCTTAAAAATGAGAATTGTAATACTCACATGCTACATCCTAAGAACTAAAAATCACACAGAGTGCTCTATACTTGGTTTTGTGTTCCCAGGAAATACTAAGAGGAAAATCAGTCTTAACAGACAGATCAAACTTGCCTCTTATATGATTGGTAATCATTTGACAACCTTTTTCTCTTTAACAAAGAAAAAAAAAATGAAAATATTGAGGGCCAAGTATACAAAGTCTTATGGGCTTCGCCAGTGGCTCAGCGGTAAAGAATCTGCCTGCAATGCAGGAGATGCAGATTCGATCCCTGGGTCGTGAAGATCCCCTGGAGGAAGACATGGCAACCCACTCCAGTATTCTTGCCTGGAGAATCCCCATGGACAGAGAAGCCTGGTGGGCTACAGTCCATAGAGTTGCAAAGAGTCGGGCACGACTGAAGCAACTGAGCATACATACACACACACACACAAAACCTTAGTATGTACTTATCCAGAAAGTTTTATACTTGATCTCCAGTTTTTGTACAGGAAGGAAGAAAAATAAATGAAAATTTCCATACAGAATTATAAGCAGGAGACTAATCATTTATTAAATGAGTCAAAATACAGCACATAATATATAAAGCTCAAATAAAAAGGAAAAAAGAAGATATGGCTTAATTATAGGATGGTCAATAAATGTAATTAATTGTAGAGCTTTAAAAGGCTTCAGAGTAAGACTTGGAAGAAAGCAAGGGGCCATGGGCAAGGAGTAAAAAATGAGCATGCTAACATCACAGAAAACAGTTGGAATCAAAAAGCAAAACAAAAGTAAAAAATTTAGAAAATTACTATCCACAATAAAAGAAATTCCCAAAGCTTAATCCAACAAATGAGCTACACTGGAGAAACAGTACACAGTTGAAACTGTAAAATACACAGTCGAAACTGTAGATGCTTAAGAATGAAAGAGGTAATTCATTTTACAAAGGGTTCAGTTGAACTTGGTACACCCCTGCATCTAAAGGCTAAGACAGTAGAACAGTTCTGATAGTCCTATTCTCAACCACACAGCCTGGTGAAAGAAGGCTATATTCTCCTCCACTGAGAATGGAAATTGTTTTCACTTATTTCAGTTATTAAATGCCTACTGTGCAGACTGCTATGGTTTCCTCCCTTCAAGGTATTTACAACAAGAAACAGATAATAAATAACTGAAAAGATACCCAGGAGTCACACCTCAAATAAGCAAATAAACAATCCAAAGTAGTAACATGTCAAGGAAGAAGTAACTGTACATCACTGCACAGCATGTGACAAGGGTCATGAGTGTCAAATGGATAGAAATGTCTGGCCAAGAGATGTTAAATGAGGAAGCTACCAAGACATGATAGACTTTCAGGAGCTTTCTGAAACAGAAAAGTTGACCAGTGTATATTTCAGAGGACACTCCACTGGGAAAAGGATCTAAAAGTGAAATAGAAACATTATAACTAACTAAATAACCCTAGTCAAATAATTTTTTTAAACAGGGTTAGAGATAGTAAACTATAAGTTTCCTCTCCTAACATCTGTGTTAAATGTTTTACTTGCATTACCTCATTTAATCCACACATTTTTCTCATTTAGAGCTGTTATATTCGTTTTAGCAGGAAGGAAATCAAAACAAACGATGAAGAGACTTGTCCAACATCACCAGGAAGTGGTGCAACCAAGAGTAAAACCCAAGCAGTGGGACTCAGGAATCCTGATTTACCTGCCTTCTCTACTAAGGGTCCACAATGGCTGAAATGATTAAGGTCACTTATTGTCAGAGCTTTGTATAATGTCTGGGTCACAGTAGTTCCCTGGTAAACAATGGCCAAAAGAAAGAATGGGAATGATAAACGTGGGCAATGTGATACAGAAAAACTACTGATTTCCCTCTCTCTCTCTCTCTCTCTGATAATGCAATGTTCTGAAATCAATGAAGAAAATCTGATGAATAAAACACCTATATTATCTTTATGCAGTCTCTTGAAAGACTAATAAGAAGGATCAAGGAAGTCAAGAAAGCTCTAGTTTTACTGATGTCCTTTCCTAATATAGAGGATTATTCATTTCAGTGGGTTGACTTGGATATACAGATATATCTAAATGATTAGTAAAAATAAAATAAAATAGAATTCACATTAATTAAAAATACAGCTATCGGTATTTGTAATGGCTAAAAATGAAATGTTTATTTCAAGATTACAGGAGTAAAAAGATCAAGTATTCTAGACTGCATATAATACAATAGACATGGCAATGCAATAACTGCATCTCTCTAATTTGAGTAATTCAACTGAAAGTCAAAAAAAAACTGAAAAAGTACTTTTAGATTCTCCAGTTTGCTAACTTTAACTCTTAAAAAATAAAAAAGCATATTAAAATAAGAAAAGGCAGAAGCTAGATTATATCTTTCCAGTTATTTAGACACATTTCTATTTATAATTTAGGGGAAAGGAAGGGAGAGGAGAAGGGTGGGTGATTGCTTCCTCATGCCTGCCAGCCCAACACCACAGGTTGCCCCTGCATCTCAAAGAAAAGTCAAAATAAATACTCTACTGTGGTTGGAATATATCCCTGATTCAAACATCCACTAAAGAGGTTAGTTTCCTTTTGACAGTCTATCTCCCTTAGGGTGAATATAAATTTTTATTTCACCAATTCTATTTTCAGGAAAACTCCCCCCAGATATTATCCCTCCTTCGAATACAGAGCAAACATCCACTTTCTACATTTTTCCAGTGCTAGAGATCAATGATAAATGTATGCATGGGTTCATTTATCCATATGGGAAATGGAAACTGCTGTTTTAACTCTAAGACTACTCCATGGAACAAATGGATTAGGAAGTTTAAACGGTTTCACTGACCATAAATTCATGATAAATCTGTAGAAAATGCCTTCATGAATTCTTCAAAATATACAACCATAAGGCCACCAGCACTCAATGTGAAATGTCTGGTGACTGATATCCTGAATACTTGACATGCAGATAACTGGGCAACAAGAAAATAACCTCAGTAAACAATCTCCAGAAATAAGAACAATAAAATTTTATTCAACTTTATTTCTGAATTGCTTTTTTTCTTTTAGATACTACCATGTAAGTGATGTACATAAACAACGGAGGGGAAAGAATCAGTGGAGGGGGAAATCAAAGCATTTTAGAGAAATAAAAAACCCTGAGAATAACAGGAAGCAAATATGTAACTGAGCAGGTCAAGAAAACAAAATAAAAAACAAATTGATGCTAAAAAATGTTTAAACCAAATTAAAAGTCCTCAAGTTTTCTTAATATCTGTGATGTGAAGGCAAAAAAAAAAGTGGTTTAACAGTTTATCTTCACCTTATATTTTTTTTGTTATTTATATTTTCCAAAGTATGAAACAGAATAGTATTTAGAAAGGAACATTAAGTACATACATACAAACAAAACACACACATATGCAAGTGTGTGTATATACATATATGTGCATATACAAATACACACATATCCAAATGTGTATGTATACATATGTGTATTTTCTCAACAAATCATGTTAACTGAATATGTAATTTTTTCCCCAACAGTAGTACAGCTAATTAAGATTTAATGTACTTTTCTGCTTCAACAATTAAAGGAGAGGAACTGCAGGGAATTGTTTCATACTGCTAGGAAAACGATACAACAGTCAGAAATGTGAAAATAAATTTCCAGGAAAAATTCTGTTTTCTTTCATAAGTTTGAGGAACATTTTCACTTATGAAGAATCCTCCTCCTCCCTTTAATTTGGAATTTAAAACTTATGTTGTAGATTTGAGTGTTTTCAGAGAAGGAAGATTCTGGACACACCAGATGTATGAACATCTAGGAAACTGATATTTAATGGAATAAAAAGAATTGCAGAAGCTAGGCAGCCATTTTATTAACATCTGATTTAGCAGCATCTAACAGAGATGACAAGTTTTATCATGCATCTTTAACCACTAAAATCACAAAACAAACAGAAGGTTTACCATGGGAGGTACAGAGTGATCAGACAATATCCTCTAGTCACTCTTCCAGTAAAACAGCATGTGTTGTCTAAAATTGCTATGGGGACGTGGGAGCTCATAAGATAGATGAAGTTCTAGTCGAATGTTTTCTTTAATATCCTATACTATGACCTCTATAGTAAATGAAAAGTTTACATACAGACATCCATTATGAGTAAGATCAAATATTAACATTAAGATGGAGTACCATGATGTTCAATTTTGCAATTATGGTGTTGAATCCGTATTAAGCATGTAAGCAGTTTCACCGCATGAGGGTTCTGCCTGCATGTTACAATTGACTTTTAACATATTCTGTTATTCAAATGAATTTAAGAGCGAAAACATTTATGTTCCAACTCTCCTTCTGATTATAATACAGAGAATGATGGCAAGTATTTCTCTAAATAGTCAACATAATCAGGAACAAGATCCAAAAGAAAACTTAAAGCAGAAGGTACAGAAAAGAAGGGATGAGAAAACGTCCAAGTGAATATGAGAGAAGAAACAAGTAAGACTCTTTGTAAATTTACCTAATATGAACCATTCATATTACTTTTCAAGAAAGTGTAATTTAGTGCAGTAGAAAGAGAATTTGATTGAGAGTACAAACATTTAAGTTCTAGTCCCATCTCTGTTACATACAGGCAGGGTAACTTTGTTGCTGTTGTTCAGTTGCTCAGTCCTGTCCAGCCCTGCTTTGGGACTCCATTGACTGCAGCATACCAGGCTTCCCTGTCCTTCACAATCTCCCTGTTTGTGAAAACAGGAGTTTGCTCAAACTCATGTCCATTGAGTTGGTGATGCCATCCAACCGTCTCATCCTCTGTCATCCCATTCTCCTCCTGCCTTCAATCTTTCCCAGCATCAGGGTCATTGCCAAAGAGTCAGCTCTTCCCGTTAGGTAGCCAAAGTATTGGAGCTTCAGCTTCAGCATCAGTCCTAACAATGAATATTCAGGGCTGATTTCCTTTAGGATTCACTGGTTTGATCCCCATGCTGTCCAAGAGACTCTCAAGAGTCTTCTCTAGCACCACAATTCAAAAGCATCAATTCTTCAGTACTCTACCTTCTTTATGGTCCAACTCTCACATCCACACATGACTACTGGAAAAATCATAGCTCTGACTATATGGACCTTTGTTGGCAAAATGATGTATCTACTTTTTAATACACTCTCTAGGTCTGTTACAGCTTTTCTTCCAAGGAGCAAGCGTCTTTTAATTTCATGGCTGCAGTCACCATCTGCAGTGAATTTGGAGCCCAAGAAAACACAGTCTGTCACTGTTTTCATTGTTTCCCCCATCTATCTGCCATGAAATGACTGGATCAGATGCCATGATCTTAGTTTTTTGAATGTTGAGTTTCAAGCCAGTTTTTTCACTCTACTCTTTCATCTTCATCAAGAGGTTCTTTTGTGACCCTGTTTGCTTTTGCCATAAGGATGTTATCATCTGCATATCTGAAGTTATTGATATTTCTCCCAGCAATCCTGATTCCAGCTTGTGCTTCATCCAGCCTGGCATTTTGCATGATGTACTCTGCATAGAAGTCAAATAAGCAGGGCGACAGTATACAGCCTTGACTTACTCCTGTCCCAATTTGGAACCAGTCTGTTGTTGCATGTCTGATTCTAACTTTTACTTCTTGACCTGCATATAGATTTCTCAGGAGGCAGGTAAGGAGGTCTGGTATTTCCATCCCTTTAAGAATTTTCTAGTTTGTTGTGATCCATACAGTCAAAGGCTTTAACATAGTCAATGAAGCAGAAATAGATGTTTTTCTAGAATTCCCTTGCTTTTTCTATGATCCAGTGGATGTTGGCAATTTGATCTCTGATTCCTCTGCCTTTTCTAAATCCAGGTTGTACATCTTGAAGTCTTGGTTCACGTACTGTTGAAGTCTACTGTTGAAGGATTTTGAGCATTACCTTGCTAGCATGCGAAGTGCATGCAACTGTGTGGCAGTTTGAACATTCTTTGGCACTGCCCTTCTTTGGAACTGGAATGAAAACTGACCTTTTACACTCCTTTGGCCACTGCTGAGCTTTCCAAATTTGCTGGCATATTGACTGCAGCACTTTAGCAGCAGCATCTTTCAGGATTTGAAATAGCTCAGCTGGAATTCTATCACCTCCACTTGCTTTGTTCATAGCGATACATTCTAAGACCCATTTGACTTTGCACTCCAGGATGTCTGGCTCTAGGTGAGTGATCACACCATCATGGTTATCCAGGTCATTAAGACCTTTCTTTGTATAGTGCTGTGTATTCTTGCCACCGCTTCTTAATATCTTCTGCTTCTGTTAGGTCCATACCATTTCTGTCCTTTACTGTGCCCATCTTTCCATGAAATGTTCTCTTGGTATCTCTAATTTTCTTGAAGAGATCTCTAGTCTTTCCGATTCTATTGTTTCCCTCTATTTCTTTGCATTGTTCACTTAAGAAGGCTTTCTTATCTCTCCCTGCTATTCTCTGGAACTCTGCATTCAGTTAGGTATATCTTTCCTTTTCTTCTTTGCCTTTCACTTCTCTCTTTTCCCAGCTATTTGTAAGGCCTACTCCTAAAGCTATCTGTAAGACAACCATTTTGCCTTTTTGCATTTCTTTTTCCTAGGGATGGTTTTGATCATCACCTCCTGTACAAAATGTTACAAATGTCCATACCTAGTTCTTCTGGCATTCTGTATATCAGATCCAATCCCTTGAATCTATTTGTCACTTCCACTGTGTAATCATAAGTGATTTGATTTGGGTCATACCTGAATGGCCTAGTGATTTTCCCTACTTTCTTCAATTTAAGTCGGAATCTTGCAACAAGGAGTTCATGATTTGAGCCACAGTCAGCTCCCGGTCTTGTTTTTGCTGACTGTATAGAGCTTCTCCATCTTTGGTTGCAAAGAATATAATCAATCTGATTTCGGTATTGACCATCTGCTGATGTCCACATGTAGAGTCATCTTTTGTGTTGTTGGAAGAGGGTATTTACTATGACCAGTGCATTCTCTTGGTAAAACTGTTAGCCTTTGCCTTGCTTCACTTTGTACTCCAAGGCCAAATTTGCCTGTTACTCCAGGTATCTCTTGACTTTCTACTTTTGCATTCCAGCCCCCTATGATGAGAAGGATATCTTTTTTTGGTGTTAGTTCTAGAAGGTCTTGTAGGTCTTCACCAAACCATTCAACTTCAGCTTCTTCAGCATTAGTGGTTGGGACATAGACTTAAATTACTGTCATATTGAATGTGTAACTCTGAGTAAACCAAAAACCTTCCCGGAAATTGCTTTAAAGACTTAAAGCCAAACAGCAAGCTGTCATTCTTCTCATTTAATTCTGCAGTGTAGTCAGAGTGTCAGTTCATGACATTAAAATGACTTCCACAGCAGCCAATTGGTGTCAATACAGTATATTTACAATTCTTTATATTTAGTCAAAGGCAAGAGACTGACTTCTAAAGGTAAACATCTACTAAAAGCATACACCTCTAATATACAGCAAGGAAAATACCAAAATGTACTTGAAAATTACTCTGCTCCTTCCATGTTCCTCTTATCTCTCCAGCTATGACTAGTATTAATGTCTTTCTCTTTAAGACAAGCAATGGACATTTCTGAGGATAACTTGACTTAAGGCTGTGAAACGAAGTTTAAAAACAATTCATCAAAACTGTAAAAGGTAGTGCATATATGTGGTTGCACATATATACATATATACGTACGTATGTCTCAAGCTAAGACTATGCATGTGAGAGAAAAGAGAAGGTTAGAGAAGAGAAGCAAAGAGATGCATCTGAGACAACTCTCTTTACATCTCTGGTAATCAAGCCTTTCATACAGTAACCACAAGGAAAGCATCCATGGCTCTGGCTCTGGGCTGAACTGACTTGGGAATTAGAGCCTACGATAATGGAGCAGGACCTTATGGGGGCTTCCCAAGACAGGAACCTCCCCCTTACCCTCTGCTCTAGTTACTCTCTGAAGTACCTAGATAACAGTATCTGATGCACATTTTCTGAGTTGTTTGACAAATGCTAAAATCACCGTGAAAAGAAGAACCACTTGATGATCATGACCACAAAGCTCCTCCCACGCCCGCCCCCCCCCCAGATCTATCAGTGCCTAAGAGCTAATAATGCTAACCCCGGTGATAGCACCCCTTTTACCTCACAATTATCCAATCAGAGAATGGTGCACAAGATGACCACAGACCCTGGGATGCCCCTCCTTCACTTCACCTTTAAAAATGCTTTGCTAAAACTCCTTGGGAGTTTGGGTGTCTTTAGCCTAGCTGTCCTGAACTCCTTACCTGGAGCCCTGCAATAAAGGCTGCACTTCGCCACAACCGGGGGGTCCACAGATTGGCCTTAGTGCGAGCAGATCCAAGTTTGGTTCTAGTACACTACTATTTCAATTCTACTCTACTACTAGTTCAATATATAACACCAGCAAATCATGTAATCTCTCTGTGCTTCAGTATCTGAACAGATCTACTCAAAGGCTAACTGGCTCTTTCCATAGGTGCCTATGGCAATTTACATTTGAATGCACTTTTAGAAAGATAGGAAAAGTAGCAGGTTCTTTCACAGATTTTCTATTTCTATAAAAATAAAATTTCTAATTCTTATCGGCAAGAAAGACAAAAAGAAAAACTGTTTACATGAAATAAAATGACACTTTAGAAAGTAAAAAAATGTTGCCTAAGGTGTTAATTTCATATTAAACTACAAAGTATATTACCATCAAGTGGAAGGAGATGAATGGAATGACCTTTTATGGTCTCTTTTAAAACTGAAGACTATGATTGTGATCTAGACTCTGCAAAATGTGGCAAACAACCCCACATATTAAAAATACCACAAGTGTTTGGACCTCCCTGGTAGCTCAGATGGTAAAGAATCTGCCTGCAATGCAGGAGACCTGGGTTCAATCCATGGGTCAGGAAGATCCCTGGAGAAGGAAACGGCCACCCACTCCAGTATTCTGGCCTGGAGAATTCCATGGACAGAGGAGCTTGTCGGGCTACAACCCATGGGGTCGCAAACAGTCAGACATGACTGAGTGACTAACACTTTCACAAGTGTTTACTGCAAGAAATATTAAAAAAGGATAGATATTTATTTGGCAGAAACAATTATCCTTCCTTGATAATCAACTTCTTGTATAAATTACTGACAATCTATAAAAAGAAAACTTTTATTATCAAGATGTTATTTTTGCACATATTGAAAGAACAGGTATACAGTGTTTCTAAGCTTTATTTAGAAAATCATATGTCACACAAACAATATCCATTATTTCTTAGGTTTTGCTTAGTGTCTCCTTTTCCCTGGTAAATTTGAAAATCTACCCTTTTATATATATAGAAAAGGTATCCTTTATATATAAAGATAAAAATTAATCACCTTTTAGAGTATATTACTATTTTTCTGATCATTATATTAGGTCGTGAGAAGCCATCCACACACAGAGATACAGTATTTCTGTGATTAATAATAGCAGGAAGGATCCTTGAATAGAAGTATGCCATGTACTGTCTACAGCCATAAATAAAACATCTTTCTTACAAGTAAGCCAGTACAATATCAACTCCATAACTCTGACTTCTTAATATCATGTGATAATCACGTACATTAACCAAAGCAGAGATGGGAATGTTGGCTATTAAGATAGAGTTGGCTATTAAGTTGGCTATTGAGAGTTGGCTATTAAGTTTTTTATACTAGAAAATCATCATTTTAGCTACGTGTATCTTAGATGATTCATCTATGAATTTATTCTCATTAATAACAAGGCAGTTGAATTCTCTGCCTGCTTACCATAACCACTTTTTCTCATAATGAGTCAATCACCCCATCACTGTAAAGGGCTACAAGTTATGACAGGATTTTTAAAGTCAAATGTTAAACACCTGACTACAAAAACAAAACGAAAGCCTTGAAATTTCATCTGCAACTTAACTAGGCTCCAGATTAAGCAACACCTCCCCAAACAAGTCACATGGCTATGACACAACTTCTTATCACCATCAACAGTCTCTGCAAATACATTTCATTCTGCTAGGTACACTTTAATTCTAGTATTTTACTAAATAGATTCTGATCCTTACTTATTTGTCTGGTCCTCATAAAGGGAAAAACTAAACATAAACAACAACAACAGAGCAAAGAGAAGCAAATTCCTCTGAAGAATGACTTATGTAACAAAAATGTATTTTTTTCAAGAAAATTTTCCGCATAGAACCAATATTATGAACAGCAGTTAGACTTGCGGACTCATTTGTAAAATTTGATGTGAACCTTAATGTAACCGAACTACAGAACCTTTTCAAACTCTTAATCCTAGGTAGTTGGGAACCATTTGAGAACAAGGGTGGCAAAGGGCAGTATTTATTACTATTGTTACTACTAGTGGAAATCATAATATCCAGGAAGATATCACTTACCAAGTACCCACTATGTGCTAGGTATTGTGTTAAACGTTTTACTTGCCTCATTTAATTTTCATAGCTACCCTATGATATATGTATTATTTTCATCCTCTAGTTTAAAAAAAATGAGGATTTGAAAAATTAAGTGACTTGCCTAAGGGCACATAGTTAGGAAGTTGCAAAGTCATACCCAAGTCCACATGGCTTCCATGCTGTCTACCACTTTGCAACACTCCTAAGTTTCAAAATACTTACCTGCTTTTTCAGAGTCAAAATTTCCAGTCCTTCAAAATAGGTGATACCAGCTACACACTAGAAGAAACCTTTCTGATCTAATTTGCACTGGATATAAATAACCAAATCCTACTAGAAGTAGCATTTTCTTCGTTTCAAAAGGAGGCAATTTAAGTCAACTGAACTTAAAAGTGGTATATTAGTGAAACAAGAGTAAGCAGAATAACTTGCAATGGGAAGCAGATGAACCCTTCTGGAAGAAGACCTCTATACCTGTCTCAGTAGCATCTTTTCTTTTTGGGAAATATTACAATTCATTCAGTGTAATACTGACAGAGCCATCAATCATGGGGCCTTCCATCCCCCAAGCCTGGTGGACATGAGAACTAAGCAAGGTCAATAGTTATTTGGGTCCCAACCCCCACATATTTAATTGTCACGGGGGAAAACAATAGTCATTCACACTTATCTGAAACCTGGAACTGTAAGAATGACAGACATTTGGACACACACAGTCCACAGGGTGCACTTGCTGGAAAATAAAGTCATCACAGAGGAAGGCAAAATTGAACAATATGGAGGTGATATGTGGACAAAGCCCTGGTGATATCGCTTGAACCCCTGCATCCCACCATGATTGAGGTTAGAGATTCACCTCTTGTTTCCTAGTAGCTATTTGAGCCAGTAAAATTTGATTAAGTTAATTTGTGTCAGATCTCTGACACGCAAACTCGAAACAAACTCGACTGGCATCGGTTTCTGAAAGTTTGCTCTTGAGGTCATCTTCCTCCTGGAGTGCTTCATTAGTTCTTTTCTGTATCCATTCCAAGCAAGAAGGAAATGAAGAAAATCACTTTCAATTTCAGATCAAGGATGATTAGCAAAGGGAAAATATAAGGATACTGAATAAAGTTTGGACTGTTAAAGGCAATATTAATAAATACATTTTCCTATTTAAAATATTTATGTACAAAAATCTGGAATTAGCCATGACTCTCATCCATAAGTTCATATTTTCAGTCATGATGTTTGATGGAAAATTATAATGTCAAAACTTTAGAAAGTTATGTAGAAGGCAATAACAGAGCATAAAATGTAGCAAAGTGCTTATTACAAATCAAATTCAGCAAATGCTTGAAATGTGTTTAATTTGACTTTTTAAAATATACATTTTACAGGACTTAAATATTCTTTTTAAGTTTTTGTTTTTCAACTCATATTTTACAAGGAAGTCATACAGAAAGTAAAAATGCAGCTATCTCAAAGTTTTCTAGAACTTAAGGTTTGAATTTTCATGCTCATTTCTTTCTGGATTAGTTCTTCACCTTCAAGTATTAGTTGCTTGTCCTTATTAATATTTCATGTACAAAGGTATGTGCAACTTATAAATAAAAAGTTAACATTAAAAATATGGTGGCAAAAATCCATGATGCCAATTCAAGATGATTTAGCATTTACATTCCAGAGAAACTAGGACTCTTGGTTGCCAAGGACAGTCACCTACCCCCTAAACTAGCATAAGCAAAAAGGTAATGTACTGGCTCAAAGGATTAAAAGTGTAGAAATAGAAATGGCTTCAGGCATAGCTAGATTTAGGCTTCACGACATATCATCGGGACTCCACAATGTTTGATTTTGCTTTCCTCCTTGATGACTTTATTCTCCAGCAAGTACTCCCTATAGACTATATATGTCCCAAATGTCTCTCTCTCCCCATCCTCTCAGTTCTACTTTCTGATACATTGGCCTCCTTCTCAAGTTGTATGTGATGTGTGAGGCTATAGTACTTGAAGCTGCTACAGCCGTCTTTCAATGCACACTGATACATACTCATACAATCAGCCCTCTGTGCGTGTAAGGAGACACAGTGTGCTGACTGCTTAGGTGTAGGTCACACACACCATCTCTGAGTCAGCTGGTAGGTGTGGCCTTACCCTAAGAGCAAGGAATGGGTGGATGCGTCAAATGAAAATCAAAGGGATGTTTTTCAGAATACCAGGAATACATGCCCAATACAAATTACCTCTTTGCAAAATAAAAATGATGCGAACAAAAATAACAACTACAAAAACAATGATTGAAGGTTTTTAGAGTGCTTAAATATATGCACAATTTCTTGAGAAGTGTTCTTAATTAGATGCTCATTGTTTCCTTCTGATACCACTACTGAAATAATTAAAACTTATATTTTCCCCCTTTCAAATTTCCTTTTATTGTGTTAACTGAAACTCAGGGTTTGACAGCTGTGGCTACCAAAACAAATGGGATGTATTTCTAAATAGTTAAAGATTAAGCCCAATTATTGCCACTAATACTTGTACCAGAGTTCTTGGCTGCAAGAACAGTGCAATTTCTGTTAAGTTAAGCAGAAAAGGACACATAAACAAGCTGAAGAAATAGACTTGGGAAACAAGCTGGAACTAAAGAGCACTAGGAAGCTAGAACTGCCACCAAAATCCACGCTGAAGCAAAGAAAAGTTGGCTTAGGAAGCCTCTGCCGAGAATGTTGGCACCACTCCCACTGCTGGTACCAGTGCTTCATTTGCAACTGTCCCCTGTCTCTTTGTATTGCTTTTTTCAGATGTGAAGTTTCATGCAGTTTTCTAACCAGCTGAACATAAATCATGTGCCATAACTCTAGCCGTATCAAGAGCTATGAGAGGGATGATCTGTAGCATTTTGGCTTCCACAGTAGAAGTAAGACTTTAGACACTTAGAATAAACTCTAACATACAAAAAAGCCCTTGATGAATGTGAGTTATTATTCTCATAAAAGCATGGTTTAAATCACTATGTGGCAAATAATGTTTTTAACATGATACTATATGATTTATAGATCATCTTCACTAAAAACAACAACAAAGGTATTTCCCAAATCACATAATTATTGGTAGAAAACAGGTAAAAACTGGACTTCCATGATGATCCAGTGGCTAAGACTTCACACTCCAAATGCAGGGGGCCTGGGTTCAATCCCTGGTTGGGGAAGATCCCACATGCCACATGGCATGGCCAAAAAAAAAAAAAAATTGGCAAAAATTGATTATTCTGAATCAACTCTTGGCTCCAATGCCAGTAGAAAGAATTCCTGAAAAATAAATTCAATCTCCTTCCCCTCCAAACATATTCTGCCTCTACAACATAATTTAAGTCAAATAGGCTTAACAAGGGGCTTCCCTGGTAGCGAAGATGGTAAAGAGTTCACCTGCAATGCAGGAGACTCGGTTCGATCTCTGGATTGGGCAAATAAGCAGGAAACAATCAAAACTTGACCTTCTGGGGTAGATTATGGCAGGTTGTGGACAAGTTATTAATATTTGTTTCTCCACCATGAGTATAATGGGGGGTCAAGTAGTCAGTCACTTACTGCAAATTAAGTACCAATGTTCATCTAGGTTAGTTTCCATTACAGCTATTGGAAACTGACCAAGTTAACATTCTGTTGTAATCTGACAAAAACATGTATCTCACTCTTAAAGAAACCCATCTAGAATATGGATCTATATACTTAGAGGGAAAAGCTGTCACTTGGCTCCTGTATTACCACACTACTTTTTTTTAACTACAGGATAAGAGTCCATTATCATCTTCTTAGAATTTTACCCAAGACATGGAGCTATAATTTAAAGAAAATAAAGTATAAGACATAAAGGAAATATTTAAGAGGAAAATTTGGCTTACAACATACAGTCGTTTTAAAGCATTTGGTGGCCAGCAATTTAACTTACAGAAAAGCTATGTTTAAAAAAAAAACAGACAGAATTTAATTACTACAATATGTTTTCTCAACTCAGTTAAATAAACTACATTCATTTCTACATTTCTATTGTGAGTTTGAATTAGAATATGCTAGGAATATAGCTACATGTAAATGTCAATACATGAAGTAATTAAGAGATCATTTAAATCTGCTCTGCAGTGACAGTTCAAATTCTGTCTCTCTTCTTTGTCATAGTCATATGTACATAGGTTGATAGCGATTTTTTTTCACAGCAATAAAGTAGCTGTGGAAATAATATAATGGTTACTTTTAAACACTAAATATCTTCAGAATTTCACTTGACACTATTTACTAATCCATAATACATGGAAGCAATCTCTGTACATATGTGCAATATTCAATTGTACTTAACTGCACATACTATTATCATTCTGGGTAGAAATGAGAAGTTTACAAAATGAGTACAACGTCACTGCTATTTACTCCTTTATACATTCATTAATTTATCTTATATACTTTTAGCTATACTTTCAGCTGTCAAATAGTTCTTCATTACAAAAGTTCTGTAACATTCTATTTACTAGAGTATTAGGGGCTGAAAAAGTCTAATAAAAGTCTAAAATATAGGAAGAAAACAGAATTACTATTGTTTCTTTTGGATATATGCATTTTTTAACTGCTTTTAAAGTATATTTTATTTTTAGGAAAAAAAATTTTTTTTAAATAGATAAAAATCTTCTATCTATATGTTAGCTTTTCATTTAGGGGCGTACACTTAAATTGCAGTCAATAAACACGTGATTTAATTTAAAATGCCATAAGTAACAAAATACTCAGCTTCCTAATAAAAAAGTTTGAAATTATTACATATTTCTAGTTTTTTAAAAAGCAAAAAGCAGCAGAGGATGGTAAAGAATAAGTGTATATGCTATGCAGCCATTATGCACTACTGAGTACACTGCTTCATAACTCTAGTAGAGGAACTAACTTTTGAACTTCCACTTAAAACTTATTATGCTGTCAATAAAAAGAAGTTTCATAAGGTCAGAGACATACTGATCTACAGAGCTATGGAGAAATAAAGTTGTTCACTTATTCAGTCATTTCTTCAACAAACATTTCTAGAGCTCCTTACAAATATCAGGCTTCATGACCAATGAAATACCTACTCTCTAGAAGCTAAGATTAAAAGATATAGGAAGAAATACATTAAATAAATTACTGCAATTGTGACAAGGGCTATAAAGAAAAAGGTATAAAGTAGGAGGACTACGTCAGGTCAGGTCTGATCATGGAAAATCTCTTAAGAAATGACATTTGATAACTGAACAGTATGCTCAACGACTTGGGGAAGTCGAGGAGAGAGTCTTCTAAGTAGAAGAAACAGAACTTGTAAAAACTCGAAGAAGCAAGAAAAAATTTAGGTATGTCTGATGAAGTGAAAGAAGTACATATAACAAGAAAAGAGGAAAGAGAATGACATGAATATAACGCTGGGGATATGAGACTCTCATAAAGTAAAGATAAAGTTGTTAAACACTATTAAGCAGGAAGGTAAAATAAATTTACAAAGCAGAAACAGCACTGGAATGGTCTAAAGACCATGAAAATAAACATTTTGTTGAAAAAGTTTGTTAGAATATGAGAAAGAGGGTGGTATCTCAAATAGCAGATGGATTCATTACTTCCATTTGATGCCTAGATTCATTTGAACATGCTTAAATGTCAATGGTATGACACCAACAGAGAGAACAATGGAGGAGAGGGAAGTAACTGATAGAGAAGGAACTCAGAGCTCAAGAAATTATTAGGCAACTCTTCATCATTAGTCAGTGTGTTATTTTCTCCAACAACACTTAATGCCTGATGGCAGAGTAAAGTCAGATAGATTTATCCAGAACCAGAGTTCTTTCTGGTGGGTTCAGGGAAGACTAGGACACTGAAAAGAGAGTAAGTGACGGATTTGAGTCTTAGGTAAAGAAGAAAACGAAAACAGTAAAGGTCAATTCAAGCGTTCACTTCTGCTTCATGGGGCTTCTCTAGTGCCTCAGATGGTAAAGAATCCACCTGCAATGTGGGAGACCTGGGTTCGACCCCTGAGTTGGGAAAAGCCCCTGGAGGAGGGCATGGCAACCTACTCCAGTATTCTTAACTGAAGAATCCCCAAGGACAAGAGGAGCCTGGCAGGCTTGACTATGCTAAAGCTTTTCATTGTGTGGATCACAACAAACTATGGAAAATTCTTAAAGAGATGGAAATACCAGACCACCTTACCTGCCTCCTGAGAAACCTGTATGCAGGACAAGAAGCAACAATTAGAACCAGACATGGACAATGGACCAGTTCCAAATTGGGAAAGGAGTATGTCAAGGCTGTATACTGTCACCCTGCTTATTTAACTTACATGTAGAGTACATCATGTGAAATGCCGGGCTGGATGAAGCACAAGCTGGAATCAAAATTGTAGGGAGAAATATCAGTATCCTCAGATATGCAGATGATACCACCCTTATGGCAGAAAGCGAAGAGGAACAAAAAAGAGCCTCTTGAGAAAGATGAAAGAGTAGAGTGAAAAAACTGGCTTGAAACTCAACATTCAAAAAACTAAGATCATGGCATCCAGTCCCATGACTTCATGGCAAATAGATGGGGAAACAACGGAAACAGTGACAGGCTTCATTTTCTTGGGCTCCAAAATCACTGCAGATGGTGACTGCAGCCATGAAATTAAAAGACTCCTGCTCCTTGGAAGAAAAGCTATGACCAACCTAGACAGCATATTAAAAAGCAGAGACATCACTTTGCCAACAAAGGTCCATATAGTCAAAGCTATGGTTTTTCCAGTAGTCATGTATGGATGTGAGAGTTGGACCGTAAAGAAGGCTGCATGCAGAAGAACTGAGGTTTTTGAACTGTGGCGCTGGAGAAGACTCTTGAGAGTCCCTTGGACTGCAAGGAGATCAAGCCAGTGAATCCTAAAGGAAATCAACCCTGAGTATTCATCTGAAGGACTGATGTTGAGGCTGAAGCTCCAATACTTTGGCCACCAGATGCAAAGAAGTGACTCATTGGAAAAGACCCTGATGCTGAGAAAGACTGAGGGCAGGAAGAGAAGGGAACAACAGAGGATGCGATAGCTGGAGGGCATCACCAATTCAATGAGCATCAGTTTGAGCAAACTCTGGGAGATACTGAAGGATTGGGAAGCCTGGTGTGCTGCAGTCCATGGGGTCACAAAGAGCTGGATATGACTAAGCAACTAAACAACAACAGAATTCTCAATAAGGGCAATTAGGAGAAAGTAATCAGAGGTAAGATGTCTGCTTTAGTTATTTCAAAGTTGGAAAATTTCTGATGATGGCCCACAATGTGCCTCTGCATGGGTGGAGATCAGTCCCAGAGCTAAGCAGGTCAAGGAACTTTTCCACCACGAGTGCCCTCTTTGCATAGGAACCCTCTTCTAGGATGGTTTGTTGGCTGAGAACTAAACCAAGAAGACAGCCTGGGAAACTCCTCCTTCCTCCTTGCCCTACCAAGGCGAAGGAGAAAACAGAGTAGCACCTGAGAGAAAGGGGAGTCAAGGAATAGTGTGCTTGAGTCTGCTCTTGTTTTTCCAAACTTTTTTGAAAAACACTGATTCTTTTGTTCAAACAATATATTCCACAGAAATACAAAAGGTAAAACAGAAAATACAGGTGGAAGTGGAACCAGAGGCCCATTAAACTCCCCTTGCCCATCCTCCATCTTTGCCAGGGGCCTTAGAGCACAAATTGACTTTCTGTTCAAAGTGAACAAAAGAGTAAAAATTCTACACTTTCTTAAAACACACTTCCTTGTTGGAGTCATTATGGATCATTAGGTTAAGACAGTATAGAGATCTATGAACATAAGCCTCTAGTAAATCATGAAGAAATATTTTCACATCTCCCTTTCTATACTTACCAGTAGGATCTATTTCTCTTTGCTCTGTACGTGCCAAAAGTTTCATTAGGCATTTTATGTATATACTTGCATTTAATTCTCTCAAGATTCTGGTAAATAAATCATTTCCATTTTGCAAAACAAGAAGTTGAGGTCCAAAGAAGTCAAGTAACTGGCCCACAGTTACACAGCTATTAAGTGAAAGGGTCAGGATTCAAAGCATCTGATCCCAAAGCCCCAGAGTCCATTACATCACACTGCCTCCAAGTTCATAAATGTTACACTGTTCCTCTATTACCATTTATATATAAACTTCCCTGGCTAAAAGCCCATAAAATGTTCTCTCATTAAAAAACATTAAAAGCAGCTCAATCCTTGAGAATTATCATGTAACTTTTAAAAACTAATAATAGCACATAACATAGTCATTCTAACAGATCTCTGCTCAATCTATTTTCTTTTGGTAAATAATGATTCTCTTTGCTGCTAGCGTAAAAGCTGCTGCTGCTGCTTTAGTGTTCTTTATGTACTGTTCTACATCTACATGATTATGAGGTTCTATCCCAGAGGTTAGGGTAAACCAGCAACATTAACCCAGAAAGGTTGGCTGGAGGTGAAATGACAACCACTAAAATATGCCTACATAAAATTAACAAAATTCATGGAAACAAATTTTGAGAAATAATCACTAAAAAACAAGATCATGAGAAAAAGGAGCCCAAGTTAATTTTAATTATTCTAGAGGAAAGTTGATTTTAATCAAGAGCTTCAGGGGAAAAAAAGTCAGATACATAACTAAGCAAAATAAAGGATGTATGGATACATAACTAGGAAGTAAACACAAAAGAACTAACAGGCTAGGTTTTTTTTTTAATGTAGAACTATGGACCAGGTAGGAATAGCTGTCATTTTTTTAACACATGACTAGAGTAATAAGTACATCTACTGAACTTTCAAAAATAATTCAAGTAAAATGAGGTCTTGGGATATCTCATTATCCATATAACTATTGCCAATAGTATTTCTTCTCAAAAGCATCATGAATTTAATCTTTTCATATTTGGAATGTAGGAACAATACAGTCAACTATAGATTATTAGCTGTAAATAGAAGACTGATCAAAATAATTAAAATTTATACAAATTCTAAAAGGAATTTATATTTGGCTTGAAATAAGACCAGTCTCCTCTGTAATGCATGGAAATACAATCTCAAAAATGTTCTACCCCATTTCTGATCAACACTAATACTATTTAGGTATAGCACCAAAAGTGAAAGTGTTAGTCGCTCGGTTGTGTCTGACTTTGTGACCCTATGAACTGTAACCCAGTAGGCTCCTCTGTCTATGAAATTCTCCAGGCAAGAATTACTAGAGTGGATTGCCAGGCTGTCCTCCAGAGGCTCTTCCCAACCCAGGAATGGAACCCAGGTCTCCTGCATTCAGAAGGATTCTTTACCACCTGAGCCACCAGGAAAGCCTAGGTATAGCCCTACTACTGTACAATACTTGACCACACTAAAGAGAGAGATCTCACATACCACAAATGAACTGCTTTGTAGATTATCAGCTTTCCAGAAAGTCTAAAACTGAATGAATTAAAATTTATACTCATTCATTCACTTATTCACTCAACTATAGACTAAATGTTTACTATGTGTTCTGGCATTGTGGTTAAGTATGATGAATACATACTCTGGTGAACAAAACACCAATGTCTATTTCTTTTAAATGTAAACAGCGTTCTCTCAGAACAGAGCTTTCTTCTCCAAGAAAGTCACAAGCTTAAATTGAACTTGTGAGTTTAAAGACTACTTGGAAAGTCTTTACCCTTATTAAATTCAAGGACGCCTATAATTCACTTTCATAAGGATATGGATTATTTAAATCCTTCGATGGTCCCTTGGAGATCTGGGAAATATCATATGAAAAATAAAAACAAGACTGACTTTCATTTTAATGAGTAGTCACTGAAATTCTAGAGCATTGAGCTAGCTAAACCTAGATTTTAAAAACTATTTTAGGCATTTACATTTTATTCTCAAGGAGTCTGCTAAGATTTTTAGGTCATAGAAACTGCTTTTTCCTTTCAATTCTGACACTGTCCCTTTAGTATCCTCTATGAATACTAACATTTCATATTTCAACTATCATGTTAGATATTCTGTATCTATGGTAATTATTTTCTCTACTCTCTGAAGAGCCAATGGCCTCTCTTACCAACAATCTACATGATTACATATTATTTTATTATTTTCACTTACCTTCTGGACAATCTGCCTTTTTTCCATTTGATTAAGAATGTTAATCTTTCACTTGACTTTTAAACTTTTTAATCTTTGTGGGTACCAATATTGCTTTAAACACCTCCCAAATTAGGGAATTTCTTAATCTTCCTAGCAATAATGAAAGCCCTTTCTGTGTAATCTTACTGCATAATCTGACTTTAATGTAGCAATGATTTTAATTACCTTAACTGACTGCCTCTTTGACCGAAGTTTCAAAACACAGCTGAGCTCTCCCTGACCCTACACACACACACACACACACACACACACACACACACACACACACACACACACACACACACACACACACACACACACACACACACACTTCTCATTTCCATAAACAAGACCACCATTCATCCATTTACATAAACCAGAAAGCCAAGGATTGCCCTTAATTTCTCTCCTCTTTCTTACCTCTTCCCCAAATTTATAAGCGGGCTAGTCTACTTTCAGTTCCTAGAATAAAGATTTTCATCTTGCCTTAGGGTCTATAAATATTTAACTGTGTCTACTAAAACAATACCCCACTCCTATCAGTAAACCTAGTTCCTTCTCTTTTTTGAGGTTTCAACTTCAACGTCATCTCTTCAGAGACCACCATACCTAACAGAGTCTGGTCTCTGATACTCTCAACCTTCTTCCCCTTGTTTGTGCCCTTCATAAACATACTTCAACTGGCAACTACATCACTTGCCTGATTACCTATTTATCTATATATGGCTCCCAAGAGAATGTAAGCTCCATGACAGCAAGAGCTACGTGAGCTATGTCTGTCTTACTCTTTATCTCCAGTTCTAAATATGCCTAGCCCTTATTAGATATTTAGTAAACATTTACTGAATATATGAACACAGAATAGAAAGTTTAGATGAAAACATACTGAGATGGTGGCCAGGTTCATAACACAATACCATTGTGGTAAACAAGACCACAGATGCCCAGAAGTCGAAGATCACTTTCTTAACCCAATCTTGGTCTGTAAAAGGGCCATATTTCTAAAGATCTCAATTTATCTAACAAAGAAGTAAAATTGAGAAATAAAATTAATTTGTGATGAAAATAGATGAATAGCAAGAATAATAAGAATGTTTAAACAAACATTTCTCCATTTTCTCCTCAAAATAACAACAAAAAATTCCCTTTTGTATGACAAGAATAAAAAAAAATGCAGCCAGCCAATAAGATACTACAATATACATAATCCCCCTAAATGTCCCAAATCAAAAGCATTGACTTTATGAAAACAGTTTTTAAAAACTCACTGTTTCTTAGTCAGGAAAATTTCTTTTTTGTTTTATTTTTACTATGTTTATTTTTCAAACTGTATGACTAGATGCCACAAAAAGATAAAAAGCTCATGATTTCTGAAACACTTATGAAAGAATTACTAATAGAAAATGTCACAAGTTGTAATCTCATTTAGGTAATATTATTAACAATGTGAGGAACCACTAGAGTCTAGTATGAAAAAGTAAATCAATATATTCCAGAAAATATAGGATAAAAATGGAACTGGAAAAAAATGTCCATTTCTCCTATTTCACTCACCTCTATTCCAGTGGAATTTGGTGCTAAAAATTCATTCTAAGCAATAGAGCCCTGACAATTACAAATTCAGCTATATTACGGCTATTAAGGGCTTCCCTCATAGCTCAGTTGGTACAGAATCTACCTGCAATGAGGGAGACCAGGGTTCAATTCCTGGGTCGAGAAGATCCCCTGGAGAAGGAAATGGCAACCCACTCCAGTATTCTTGCCTGGAAAATCCTGTGGACAGAGAAGCCTGGCAGGCTACAGCCCGTGGGGTCACAAGAATCGGACACACCTTAGCGACTAAACCACCACCATTGCTGTTAAATTTAAACCATATTCCATACCACTTTTTATAAACCTCAGTATAAGTAGCCTTCCACTCAAAAACATTTATTCGTATAACTGAAAAATGTACACAGATAACCTGTCAGTTTCTAAGTGTACACAACTGGTACAAATGATTATTAACCCTGAATTAGAACAAAAAAGAAAAACTTCATTACTGCCTGTCCAAAGATTATAGAAAACTCTCAAACAAAAACCGAAATCATATTTTAGATTAAATGTTCATACATTTACGGTAAGCCTTTATTAGCACACAGCATTAACCCTTTTAATATCAAGGCAACAAACAAATAAGAAAAGCTTCCTTGGTCCTTATTCTTTGACTCAAAATATACTTAATTCCACTTCAAAGCTGACTCACCACTATACAAACCTACATAGAAATGTTCATCAGATTTAACTGTACTATGATTCTATTATACTGTTTTATCCAAAGTTCACATCTTAGCTGAATTATTTGTTAGTCTCTTTTTTATCTTTTAGACCCAGTGGCATTCTTTTATTCTTTGAAGATTCTTTATAAGGTAGATTCTACCTTATAAGGTTTATTGACTATACCTGAGTGTCAAGCACTGAACTAAGCTCTTTATTGACTTTATTTAATAATCACAGTAATTCTTACCTAAAAATGTAAGTACTATTACTATTCCATTTTACATAAGAAAAAAATTGAGTCTATAAAAAAAGATTCCTTACTCAATATAAAGGATGGTAAAGGATGAACTTCAACTTAGGTCTATGTGGGAGCAAAGTCAATGGCGCTCTTAACTATTTTCCCTCCACATTTTCTGTCTCCTTTTTAGTTGCTTTACTTCTCCCTCACCCCTTCAAATATCTTCTGTCTATTTCTATCCCTATTTCTTTAGTAAGCTCATATATCTTAACAATTTCAACAGGATCATACAGACAAGATTCTAAAAATCTATACTTTGGTCCTTTCAATTTACTGCTATATTTCTAATTCCCAAAGGAATATATTCACCTATATAACCTAATATTATCTTCTAATTCACCACAGTTGATTTCCAAAGTCCTTTACAACTTAATTTCACACACAAAAAAAAAACCCAGTTCATCTTAGTCCTCATCCAAGTGATTGTTTCTGTCCATGGAAATACTATTCTTCCATGTTCTTCTTCCCTTCATTCTCTGTATCCAACTAAAATCTATTGCTTTTCCATGTGATTATTTCTGTCCATGGAAATACTATTCTTCCATGTTCTTCTTCCCTTCATTCTCTGTATCCAACTAAAATCTATTGCTTTTCCCCCAGGTATGCCTTGTGGATTTGAATTTTATGTTTCATCCCTACTATCACAACCTCATAACTCTTGAATTTTCTGTTTCATCCCTACTATCACAACCTCATAACTCAACCTACCCTGCCTTTCTGCCCCCTTCATGCTCACCATCACAGAAGGATCTTCCCAAAATACAATTTTTATCAAGTCATTCTGTTTGAGAAATCTATATAGGCACTCCAGTGTCTACAGCATAAAAACAATATGGTTTTCAAGGATCTCCTTAATCCAATCCCAGGTTACTAACAATTACTACTGCGTGCCTTCCACTCTCATTAGGCTGCTCTCTTTATTCTTCCCAAATCTTCTAAGCTCTCTCCCTTAGGGAACACTCCACCACCTATCCATTCCCTTCAGCATCTCACTTTTTTCCACACGTCTTGAATGTGGCCCACTCCACACAGGCTCACAGGGGTTTCCAAACAGAAAACACTCAGCTACAGTCAGGAAATGTGGGTTCCAACCCTGGTTCTGACATGACCCAGGAGTATGACTCTGGGCAGATTTTTGAGGTAACTAGTCCAGACTGCTATTTCTTCATCAGTAAAATGAGAAGCTGAATTAAATTATAAAATCTTTTTCAGTTTAAAAATTTTTTAACTCCAACAATATTCACTGTCTTACTATTTTAATGCTTAATCATATATTAAAGGTGTTATTTATATTTAATCTTCCTTACTAGATTATAAACTTTCCAAGGATAAAAATTATGTATTCTATGTTTTTGCAAACTTAACAAGACATAGCATAGTGTTTGATAAGTGGATCCTTAATAAATACCTGTGACTAATTAACTCTGACTCTGCCTATATCAAGCAAGATAAATATAGCAATACCCTTTTAAGTAATGAAATCTTAAAATAATTTCATAATTTTCAAAATCATGAAATCAGGGTATGAGAAGAAGTTTATATTTTTCCTTTCCTTTTCTTTTCTTTTGTTTTCTTCAACTAATTTAAGAAGCAAAAAATAAAACAGGATCTGAAAATTTCTTTTTTAGGAAGCCCATAGTAATGTATTTGCTAATGCTTAATTATAACCAGTATTTCAGAAAATAACTTTGTGGAAAGAGAGGCAAACTGTAGCTCAGCTTTTTTTAGGAACTTCTATAGCAAAATACTGCTCATTATATATTGGTTCCTTTCAATTATTTTGTTTCTGGGATTATAAAATTACACATACAAACATGGAGCCAAGATTACATTTTACAACTTGGCTACTTTGTATCCCTTTAACATAGAGCATCTGAAATCCGTTATGTCTCTGGTCTAGGTGCATTACAGAATATCATGCAACTGAAGGATTAAGACATACAATATTACATTTTTGAACTCTTAGGAATGGGAGCTATTTCTCTGAATACATTCTGGTGACTGTTTTCATCAATTAACTGTACCTGACCCCTCCTGAGAATAAGTCAGGGCGTCAAACTTTGTGTTAAAATCCTATTATCAAACCAGTTCTCCTTAAGGTTACTAGAAAAAGCAGAACCAACTACAAAAAGCCTTATCTAAGCTAGAAAGCACACTTCCCTAGTGGCTCAGATGGTAAAGAATCTGCCTGCAATGCTGGAGATCCAGGTTTGATCCTTGGGTTGCAAAAATCACCTAGAGAAGGGAATGGCCATCCACTCCAGTATTTTTGCCTAGAGAATTCCATAGACTGGCATGTTACAGTCTATGGGAGTCAGACACTACTGAGACAGACACTACTGTCAGACACTACTGAGACACTTCCCAGCACTTTCAGCAGGCTAGAAAACAAACTTTGCCATAGAGGCTGTATTTCCTGGTACCATAATTTCAAGTGCTTCTTAGGAATTAGAATGGTACAATATTTTCAGAGACAGGAACTCAAAAAAAAGGCACCATTATCCATATTATGTTGTTCATTCATTGAGTCATATCTGACTATTTGCAACCGCATAGACTGCAGCATGCCAGGCTTCCCTGTCCTTCCCCATCTCCCAGAGCTTGCTCAAACTCATGTCCATCGAATCAGTGATGCCATCCAACTATCTTATCCTCTGTCGTCCCCTTCTCCTGCCCTTAATCTTTCCCAGCATCAGGAACTTTTCCAATGAGTCACTTCTTACCATCAGGTGGCCAAAATATTGGAGCTTCAGCTTCAGCATCAGTCCTTCCAGTGAATATTCAGGGTTGATTTCCTTTAGAATTGACTGGTTTGATCTCCTTGCTGTCCAAGGGATTCTTAAGTGTCTTCTCCAGCACCACAATTTGAAAGCACCAATTCTTCGGCACTCAGCTTTCTTTGTGGTCCAACTCTCATAACCATACATGTACTGGAAAAACCACAGCTTTGACTACACAGACTTTGTCAGTAAAGTGATGTCTCTGCTTTTTAATATGCTGTCTAGGTTTGTCATAGCTTTACTTCCAAGGAGCAAACTTTACATGCTAATTTCAAAAATCATAAATTTATATGCCAATTTAGGAAATCATTTAGGCCACAAAGAGTCAGACATGACTGAGTGACTGAACTGAAATAGGAAATCATAAATATGCACTCATAAGTGAATAAATGTGCATATGCAAACATATAAACATTTTGGGATATCTTCAGGTAGTACAGCATAGAGTTCACTGTATATTATAAAACTTTACTGTATTTTATTTTACTGTATTTATATAACTTCATATATATAACTATGTTATATAACTTTACTGTATTTTATTTAATATGATACTTATACAATAATTTTATAAGTAATTCAAACATTTGATATAACCACCTACTTTAGAAAAATATTTAAATATGTTTTCTTTATTTTCAATGTTACTAAGTAATGGTAGAATCTTAGATGTGGAAGAGAACCTAGAGTCACAGATCTAAGAAAGCATCACATAATAAGAGCTCAATAAATAAATATTTATCTACTTGATTTTTAGTACTGGAAAGAGCAAAGGAAGATAATCCAAAAAGAGGTGGTTTCTAATTTCAACTCCACCATTTCACTTAAGCAGTTGTCTCCTTTTCACCTCATTTTCCTCATTTCTAACTTGCTCTCCCTATCACATAGTAATATACATTTAAATATTAGGGAACTGGAAGAACTAGAGAAATTAAGTGGGCTTCCCTCATAGCTCAGTTGGTAAAGAATCCGCCTGCAATGCAGGAGACCCGGGTTCAATCCCTGGGTTGGGAAGATCCCCTGGAGAAGGGAAAGGCTACCCACTCCAGTATTCTGGCCTCGAGAATGGACTGGATAGTCTAGTCCACGGGGTCGCAAAGAGTCAGAAACAACTGAGTAACTTTCACTTTCACAGAAATTAAGGTATTATTTCTTTTACAGGTATAAACAAATGGAACTCAAATACTTCTCAATTATAGTGTGTATTCTTCTGAATTTTAAGTTATGAAAATGAAAGTGAAGTTTGCTCAGTTGTATCCAACTCTTTGCAACCCCATGGACCATACAGTCCATGGAATTCTCCAGGCCAGAATACTGGAGTGGGTATCCTTTCCCTTCTCCAGGGGATCTTCCCAACCCAGGGATCAAACCCAGGTCTCCCACATTGCAGGTGGATTCTTTACCAGCTGAGCCACCAGGGAAGCCCATTTTAATTTTAAGTTATGGCAAGTGAGTACTTAAAGCTAAGTGTGCAGAGATACAGTTTATTTATTCATCCAACAAAGTAAAGCTTTTCTCCAAATGGGAACTCGGCTCTGTTTTCTAAGGTATCACCCTAAAACTGCAGGACTGAAGAAAAAGCACTTAAACATTTTCTACCTAGATAGATAGCATGAAGTTATTAGTCAGTCTGAGCAAATGTGTCAAATTTGAGGGAAGGCCTATGCTTCTGTAGAACCAAAAAGATAAAAAGGCCTTATAATTCAAGGTAGCAAGTTTAGAGAAAGGGGAAAAAAGGCAGCATCAACATTCCTGCAAAATATAACTAGCATCAAAATAGAATTTTTCTTCATATAATATCCCTCCCTCTCCCTCTCTCTACCTCTCTCGCTCTTGCTATCACTGAGGTAGTGTAAATAATACGCTTCCTACTCCTGTAATAATCAAAAGCTTTTCTCTACCTTTCTCCCCACTTCTATCCAGGTTGAGATATTAACTTAAATCAGATTTCTCTCTATAAAAGCGCCAGTTAGTAAGCCAATATGGGATATTTCCCTAACATTTTACAGACTTCTCAAAGCAATATATAAAGTGGCTGGGCTAAGAGATGCTTTTTTGCAGTCTTGGATTATTCTTCTATGAGCTCTAGACATATCATTACTATTTTGAGCACCAATCACCAGCAGCTGAATTTAGATAAAATTCACAAAACAAAGCAAAGCATTTTGGTTTATTTGCATGAGATGGTATAAACAAAATTAAAGAGGACTTTCCCCAGATGAACTGACCATAGAGAATTACAATTATTTCTGGGAAAATGGGCATGTTTGACCACTTATGGAGTCATATTCTTGGAATTAGGAGGTCTGGGTTCAAGTCCTTAAGTCTACAAATAATAATAAAATAACACTGCCCGTCTTTACAAAAAACCTCATCTTTGCATCTTACTTTGCAGTTTTTAACATATTTTCCTCTTAAAGAATCATGAACAATAACAACCCTGTGCAGCAACCATTACTGCCATTTTACAGAGAAACAGACTCAAGTTCACAGAGCTACATGTTCTCGAGTCAAACCTGAAGCAGAAATATTTTAATGTGCTGGCTTTTTCAGCCATACAGTGTGTAAGTATGACACAAGGGATGCAGAATAGCTTCCAAAAAGCAAAAAAATGATATGCATAGCAAGTTTGCCAACAAAGTTTGCCACTCTTAGCAGTGGAAGTCCCCAAACCTAATTTGATTTCAGCTCTTAATGCTGAACAAGCACAAATTAGAAGGGTGGTTTTACAAAACTGATTGGCTTTAGATATTCTGACAGCTGTGCAAGGAGGAACTTGTGCCATTATTCATACCCAATGCTGTACATATATACCTGATATGAACACTAATGTTACTTATTTTACTAACACATGAAGAAGATGATTGGGGCTATGGATACTCCTGAAGCCTCAATTGCCTCACTTTGGGAGATGTTAACTAGTTTCCCATGGTGGAAAACTATTTTAATTACAATAATTCTGGTTGTTCTGTTTTTGTTGTTTTCTCCCTGCATCTGTAACTGTGTAACTGGATTTGTTTCTAGTTGCATGAAGGCTTTTAAGTTACAAATGGTTGTCCAAGCTCCTAGGAGTGCCACAGCCTCCTCCAACTATTACTTGGGGCCCGTGGATCAGAAACCCTCAATATGAGGGTTAGGAGAATATGTTGCCTCAACAATTTAGGGACAATGCCCCTAAACAGCAGGAAGTAGTTATGGAATGAAAACAACGCCCCTTTCCCTTGGCAACATAATTCTCCTAAAAGAAAAGGGGGGAATGAGAGGGTCATTTCCTAGGCAGGTTGATAAGAAGTCTAGGGGTCCCCACGGAGAGAGGGGTCTGGAATTCTCAAGGAGGAAGAAAGGACAAACTTTTTCTTTTCTCTCTACATTCCTTAGGATTATATAACAATAATGTATCCCACCTGAGGACAGTCTCTGGATTAAACTTTCTGGCTAATTCTGTTATCTTAAAATGTAAATTATGGGAGTAGGTCTGTCTTTACAAGGACTATAACAATAATGTATCCTGCCTGAGGACAGTCTCTGGATTAAACCTCTGGCTAATCCTGTTATCTTAGAGTATATAGCTCCACTGCTAACACTAGCAAGGGGGTACTCTTTCTGCCCCCTTCTGATGCCTATGTCAGAAGCTTTCTCTATCCCTTTTACACTTTAATAAACTCTATTGAACAAAAAAATAAAATAAAAACAAAAAAAAAGTATAAGGGCGGGCCATCTCTCTGGGACGGACATATGGTAACCAAGCATTACAGACTAAATGTTTATGCCCCCCAAATTCACATACTGAACCCCTACCCCAGTGTGGCTGTGGTTGGACAGGACTCCTACAGAAGTAATTAAAGTTAAATGGGGCCATAAAGGCGGGGCCATAATCTGAAAGAATGAGCATCCTTATAAGAAGAGACACCAGAGAGCTACCTTGCTCTCTCTGAGTACATACACTGAGAACAGTCCATGCAAGGACCTAGTGAGAAAGCAGATGTTTACAAGCCACGGAGAGCCCTCTGTTGTGTTGTTCAGTCACTAAGTTGTGTTTGACTCTTTGTGACCCCACAAACTGCAGCACACCAGGCTTCCCTGGCCTTCACCATCTCCCAGAGCTTGCTCAAACTCACATTCATCGAGTCGATGATGTCATCCAACCATCTCATCCTCTATTGCCACTTTCTCCTCCTGCCTTCAATCTTTCCCAGCATGAAGGACTTTTCCAGTGAGTCAGTTCTTCCCATCAGGTGGCCAAAGTATTGGAGCTTCAGCTTCAGCATCAGTCCTTCCAGTGACTATTTAGGATTGATTTCCTTTAGGATTGACTGGTTTGAGCTCCTTGCCAACTCTTACCAGAAACTAAATTTACTGGCACCTTCATCTCGAACGTCCCAGCCTCCAGAACTACTAGAAATAAATATCTGTTGCATCAGCCACCCAGTCTGGGCTATTTGTAATGGCAACCTTAGCAAACTAATGTATATGTACATAAGACCTATAAGAATAGCTAATTAGTAATAAGAGGCACTTCATGGCAAATAGATGGGGAAACAGTGAGAGACTTTATTTTCTTGGGCTCCAAAATCACTGCAGATGGTGACTGCAGCCATGAAATTAAAAAATGCTTGCCCCTTGGAAGAAAAGCTATGACCAACCTAGACAGCATATTCAAAAGCAGAGACATTACTTTGCCAACAAAGGTCCATCTAGTCAAAGCTATGGTTTTTCCAACAGTCATGTATAGATGTGAGAGTTGTACTATAAAGAAAGCTGAGTGCCGAAGAACTGATGCTTTTGAACTGTGGTGTTGGAGAAGACTCTTGAGAGTCCCTTGGACTGCAAGGAGATCCAACCAGGTCATCCTAAAGGAAATCAATACTAAATATTCACTGGAAGGACTGATGCTGAAGCTGAAGCTCCAATACTTTGGCCACCTGATACAAAGAACTGACTCATTTGAAAAGACTGTGATGCTGGGAAAGATTGAAGGTGGGAGGAGAAAGGGACAACAGAGGATGAGATGGTTGGATGGCATCACCAACTCGATGGACATGAGTTTGAGTAAACTCTGGGAGTTGGTGATGGACAGGGAGGCCTGCTGTGCTGCAGTCTGTGGGGTGGCAAAGAGTCGGACATGACTGAGTGACTGAAATGAACTGAACCAAAACTATGATATGGTCAACTATATTCCTAGTGAAAACTGTGCTTAGAGCCAAGAAACAAAACCTGGGGAGCTTGATGACAGGGTATTTCAATGGCCTGAAATATCCTTCCCACCACAGGCAACTCCCTCAACAATGGAAGTAGATTATTCAGACTTTTCTGAGTTAAATTTCCTCTCCTCATGCACTGACAATTATAGTTCTTGTCTCAGAAATCTCTCTGGGCTTCAGCAGTACAAGGCCACTTCATCAGCTTCAAAGGAGCACATACTTCTTTAAATATGTTGATAAACTGAAAAAGTTAGAAGCTACAGACTAAGATAAATATTGACTTTATCAGTGACTTTCCATATTTCAGCCATGATTCATTTTGTGTATACAGAAGATAACTCTCAGAGGGTAAAGTATTTTCTTCATTTCCAAGTTTGCAGGGGGTGCTTCAAGTCTAGGCTCCAAGAACTTTAAATAGATTCCAGCGTTCAGACTGCAAGTCTTGTTCATTCTAGTTTACCAAGAGCATGTTATAGCTTATTAAGTGGTTGTATAATATCTAAAATGTTGTATTTGATCTGTACAACATAATCCCTTCTAAGAATGTATATACTTTTCCCCTACAAAATTGTAAAACTGAGTTTCTTAGTAAATGGTAAAGCCCAGAAAAGCATTCTTTTTTTCCTTTTTTTATTCTACTTCATATGAGTAAATAAATGAAGCATCCCAAAATTTCCTTGAAATAAAGATATCTGTGGTCATTTGTAAACAATGACAGTTAGCTTTTATAATCAAAGTTTAAAAAGCTAGACAGGTACTAGTTAACTAACTGTTTTCATTTCATTAGCAGTTATGACATGAAGATTTTATAACATGGGTATGCTCATTAGGACTTTTTCTAAATTAATGAAATTTCATCACATATCTACCCAAAGCTTTGTACAAACCATTATCTATTACTCACACTTACCTGGAGGTAGAGGAAAACTTAATCAGTAATTTAAAATACAGACTAACCCATGGTTTGTTTCTATTAGTGAGGGAAAATAGAGTAATCTCAATCAGCCCTTGTGTAGCTATAAACCCATAACTTCAGTAGGAGGAGTCATTTACTCACATATAAGACATAACCAAACACTTACACATAAATTTCATTCAAATGGAAACTGGGTGGGTTTTTTTCTTTGCACATCATTTAGTTTCTGAATTAAAATAAATACATTATTTAATCTATCTTAGAAAACACAGAAAGTATTCTATACCAAAAAAGAATGGTTTTAAAAGTAAAATAGCACTATTTGGTGAAAGTAATCTCTAGTTCAAGAATGTAATGTCACAAAATAAACCCAACCATAAACTACAAATTATTCACAAAATAATTAAGACCTTCTCCTCACATTGGTTCAAGGGTTTTTTGTTTAGTGTGTGTGTGTTATTTATTATAAATGCTTTCAAGAAGAAAAAAACATTTAAAAAATAAAACTTAGGAAGATATTTCAAAAAGATCTAAGCAGACCTCTAGATAAGATGTTCTAACAGATATGTTCTATCTTTTGATATTAAAAGCATTTGTATATATCTTAATTGCTGTATTATTTCAAAATTTCTCACTAAAGAAAACAATTATTTTCCTTTAACTTATTCTTTAAGTAAAAAGATTCCTCTTTTCTTATCTGAACCTCTGAAGAAGTGGTAAGGAGTCCCAACAGTGGCAGAGAGATTTCTAGGAATTAAGGGAGGAGTTTAAATTGGCCAGAGTAGAACATGACTGAGTGACTAAGCAGGAGAAACAGGTTTGATCTCTGGGTAGGGAAGAGCCCCTGGAGTAGGAAGTGGCAACCCACTCCAGTATTCCTGCCTGGAAACTCCCATGGACAGAGGAGCCTGGCAGGCTACAGTCCATGGAATCTTAAAGAGTTGGATACAATTTAGCAATTCAGCAACAACATGAGCAGGCCAAATTATTATCAATGCCTGGCCCCCTCACTCCAACAAGATTTGCTCAATTTTTGTCAAACACACACACACACACACACACACACACACACACACACAGAAGGGGCACAGGGTGGGGAGAGATGAATAACTATTGGAGACAATGTGCTGCATCTAAAATAGATGCTCCAAATTAGATCCTACAAGGTGTCCTCCATGTGATAATTAAACACTGATTAGGATACATACTAGTATCTGTTCCAAAAGACGTATGCTTCTTAAATCTCAGAGAGATTTGATGAAAGCATACAAATTGTCCTTTCAGATATCAAGGTGCACATTTTTGCTGCTCATTATACTGCTGTGATACCCATACTTTAAAGTCTTTAACCAAAATTAGTTCTAAATTAACCAAGTTCAATTATGGAGAATGATGAATATACATAATCCATCCAGCTGGGCTTGGGCATGGTTACTCTCCACCTCCAACAAATACATTCTTTCTTAAGGCAAAGAAATTTACCAAAAAAGCTACTAGGTTAGATCACAGCCTATATAGATATCTAATTATAGAGACAATGGCTACCAAAGCTACAGTTTATGCTCAATTAAAATTGTAAACATACACACTATACGTATGTAAGATACATATATATCTTACAAGATACAGTTGACATTGTATATACATATTTATATCTATATGTATGTCACTAAATGAGAGCTGCTTTGCATATGTTTTGTCCAGGTAAATTATTTTACACAGAAATTTCCAGGTGTTTAAAGCAACTTGAAAAGGCTCTCCAAAATATATCAATCAAAAAACACAATTGCTCATAAACCTGAAAAAGGGTATCTAGGTCATCTATTTCAACTGTCTACACCAAGAAACATTTCCTTTGGCTGATTTTATCCAACTGCCATGGCATCAACTGTTGTCACTGTGTGTGTGTTAGTTGCTTAGTCATGTCCGACACTTTGCAACCCCATAGACTGCACCCACCAGGCCTCTCCATACTTGGGATTCTCCAGGCAAGAACACTGGAGTGGGTTGCCATTTCCTTCTCCAAAAGGAACTACAGAAAGAAAGAAAGTGAAGTCGCTCAGTCGTGTCCGACTCTTTGCGACCCCATGGACTGCAGCCCACCAGGCTCCTCCATCCATGGAATTTTCCAGGCAAGAATACTGGAGTGGGTTGCCAGTAACTCAGTGCAAACAGGGACTTCAATGGTTAGATACACTCTGCTTCAGAATTATAAGGTCATTAATGTGACCCTAGGGAAATCATTCTTTTTTTATCAGACTCTGAATTTATAAAATAAGGATTAAAATGTTTCATAGAAGGCAAAGAGAAAATAAAACAGTTAAAATGCACTGGGTCCTCATAAAGTTGTCTTTGTCATAATATGAGCAACAAAAATGAAAGACAATGATATCAGCTATCTTAAGATTCGGTTCTGATTATCACTTTCTAACCATGACTAACTATGCTAGTCACTTAACCATCTTTCAGCTTTCTCTCATCTATTAATCTTAATAAAATATTAACATGCAAAGTACATATATAGTTAGAAACATCAATAGTGTAATGTGTGAAAACTTTAAAACAAAAAAGAACACATATGTGAATTACTATAAGTTACTGTTATAAGTATAATAATGAGATTGGAAATTTTTTTTAATACTTTACTAAAATGTGTAATATAAACAGGGCTTCCCAGGTGGCGCTAGTGGTAAAGAATACACCTGCCAATGCAGGAGATGTAAGAGCGGTGGGTTTGATCCCTGCGTCAGGCAGATCCCCTGGAGTAGGAAATGTCACCCCACTTCAGTATTCTTGCCTGGAAAACTCCTTGGGCAGAGGAGCCTGGCAGGCTACAGTCCATGGGGTCACAAAGAGTTGGACACGATTGAGAGACTTGAGTACAGTAATATAAACGATGGATTCTTCACCACGGTATTTTGACCATTGCCTGAGTCACTTTACTACAACAATAAAATTTTAAATCTTTCAACTTTTCTCAAAATTGGATTTATTTTTCTTTATTTTATGACTCAAACATTTATTAACTCCCCTATTCAACATTTTAAAATAATTTAAAATCAATACATATTTATTAAATTCCAAATATGTACAAGGTACCATGTCATACCCATTTACTAAGAGGCTCATCAAACTGTGGAATGCCAAGGCTTTTTCCTTTCTTCATTTTTTCCTCTTGGATTTACATTCAATTTAAGTGGCAACATTACCTGAGATTCCCTCTACCCCCAACCACTCAAGAAAGAAGAAACTAAATTTATTCAGCTCCTGTTATACACTTGGCACTACATTTACATTTATATTATCTCGGACAATCCTCACAACAACCATAGGAGATAGGTATTCACATTCCATTTTAGAAATAAAAAAAAAAGATAACAACTATAGCAGAGAAAAAATTTAAACCAGGTTTGCTAAATGCAAAGCCCATGATCTTTCTACTAAGTTAGCACTTTCCAGACTTTCAGATTTCATAAACCAGAACAACACACACACACACACACACACACACACACACACACACACACACACACACACACACACACCACTGGTGGTCCTAATGCAGCTAGCAACATTTTACCTTCTAAGAATTTATATGTATTTTAAGTCCTACTATCTACCATCAGCATTACTGTATAAAATAGAAGGATATTAACATTTAACAAAAAAGGAAAAGAAAGACAATCTCAAATAAGAAGGAAGCCTTCTGAAGAAAGAACAGTTGACAATCTTACAGATATTTTCACCACAGAACAGGTCCTCTGACTGGCAAGTGAAAACAAATGCACTACAGCAAGCTGTTTCCCATAGGAGTGAAGTAGAACCTAAAACAGTGCCCTACTTACTTTCCTGAACTTCAGCACAAAGTGAAAAGAATGCATGTTTCCTTGACTAAAGCCACGGCCTTTCTCAAAGGTTCTTATGTTCCAAGACTCTGAGGACAAAGACAATTTCAGAGGCTTAAAAGTAAGTTAAAGAAGCTTCTGATATCAAGAGATCAACATCTGCAGTATTATTATGTATTTTCACAGAGAGCAGTCCTTCTTTGGGTTTTTTCCTTCAAACAGAATCTTTATATCTGAAGCAATCGAAAGAGTGGTGAAAGAATACAGATCTATTACCTCACACTTACTAAGACACTCATCCATCTTCAGGTGCTTTCCTGTCTTTCCAGCCTTATGTATCACACTTAATTAAAGAGTGCAAGGACCTTGTCTTTCTCATGTTTTGAGGCAGGATCTGACATTAGGATGCTAAATTACCATTTAAGGATCAGTATACAATGAATTGACTAGCTCAATGCTAGAAAAAGTGTGAAATATAAGCAAGTGAATTTAAACTAAATTTTCATAATAAATTTCCATTTTTAAAAAATTCATTTGTCCTTCAACAGTGACCAACAGGAAAAACCAAGATAAATCTGAGACACATATAACCTAAGTACTATAATCTCTTTCATACTCTATTTCTTTTTTTTTTCAGTTCCTTTTTTTTTTTTAATTGGAGGCTAATTACTTTACAATATTGTGGTGGCTTTTGCCATACATTCACATGAATTGGCCATGGGTGTACATGTGTTCCCCATTCTGACCCTCCCACCCACCTCCCTCCCCATCCCATCCCTCAGGGTCATCCCAGTGCACCAGCCCTGAGCACCCTGTCCCAATCTCTTCCATACTCTATTTCTAATTCATCTACTCACTAGGCAGAGGATAGGATCAAGAGTCTAGGGTGGGAAGCAGACAGACAGAGGAAGACAACTTGCTATTTGCTGCCCAATGGCACTTGGAACTGACTTATATAATTCATTACCATTTAAAAGCAAAGTTGGACCATAAAGAAAGCTGAGCGCCAAAGAATTGATGCTTTTGAACTGTGGTGTTGGAGAAGACTCTTGAGAGTCCCTTGCACAGCGAGATCAAACCAGCCAATACTAAAGGAAATCAGTCCTGAGTATTCAGTGGAAGGACTGATGCTGAAGTTGAAGTTCCAATATGTTGGCCACCCGATATGAAGAACTGACTCATTGGAAAAGACCCTGATGCTGGTAAAGGTTGAAGACAGGAGGAGAAGGGGACAACAGAGGATGAGATGGTTGGATGACATCACCAACTGGAAGGACATAAGTTTGAGTAAGCTCCAAGACTTGGTGATGGCCAAGGAAACCTGGCATGCTGCAGCCCACGGGGTCGCAGAGTTGGACACAACTGAGCTACTGAACTGAACTGAATGTATCAGACATCACATTAGGTACTTTACAGCCTCCAATCCCTGCTCCATCATTATTCCATCCTGAATTGTCCTAAAAGTCTTAAGAAAGGAGCATACTTACTAGACACCTGAAAATTCTAAATGATCACTTGGCAATAAAGTTCAAAGTTTTATGAAATAATTATTTTAGGCCAACAATATTAGGCAAATCCTCTCTTTCAAGGATTAAAGAGCACCCTGATTGCTTTACTACATTTTATATGGTACAATTGGGTTAGGCATCTACATTTCCCAAAGCAATCTACATTTCTGCCTTCAACAGGCATCTACATTTCTCATATTTTATATATATATATAAAATCCTGATTTTGTCAGTGATTCCCTTTAAGGTCATAATACAGAAAATTAAATGTCTTCTAACTGGTTGGATTTTTTGTTTAAGCTACAAGGGAGGTAAACGAAGCATCTTTGTGGGCAACAGATAATAGGTTTTCATCTTACTCAATTTAGTCACTGTATATAGTCTTCCCCTGACTCAAACTATCCATTTCTTTTTTCACTCACATTTTAAGGCCTAATTCAAATATATACTCCACAGCGGACATGTCCCTATGAATCTACATAAAATCAGTACCACACATGGTATGTCAGACTGCACTATGAATAAACCTCCCTAATTCATCACTTACTTGTAAGTTACTAGTATGTCAGGCACCATTTTAGGTGTTTAACATATTTTCCAATGAAGTGTATTGTTTCCAAGCCTTTATCTATTCTATCCAAAAGAAAAACTTGAGTCTATCCAAAAGAAAAACTTGAATATACATTTCTATCCACTCAGCACCTATCACAGAGCTTGGTACAGAATGCTTTTTGAACAAACATTCATACTTTATTAAGAATATACATTTTAGGAATATTACTCAGCCATAAAAAAAGAATGAAATACTACCATTTGCATAAATCTGGATAGACCTAGAGAATATTATGCTCAGTAAAAGAAGTTGCAAAGAATCAGACATGACGAGGCGGCTGAACAACAAAAATGAGTCAGAAGGAGAAAAACAAATACTGTATGATATCACTTATCTGTAAATCCAGAAAATAATACAAATGAGTGTATATGCAAAACAGAAACTGACTCACAGATACAGAAAACAAACTTGTGGTCACCAAAGGGGAGGGAAAAGTGAGGAGGGACAATTTAGGGGCTTGGGATTAACCGATACAAACTACTTTACGTAAGACAGATAAGCAACAAGGATATACTGTTTACACAGGAAATTATACCCATTATCTTGTAATAACCTAAAATGGAGTATAGTCTGCAAAAATATTGAATGACTATGTTATACACCTGAAACTAATACTGCAAATCAACTATACTTCAGTAAAAAAAAAAAAAGACTACACATTTTGTTAACAGAAATACACAATTGTATTCGTCTAAAATATAAGGACTATAATTTGATCAGAATCTTCAAGTTTTATTATTCTAATGCAATTCTAATCAATTGCTGAAATAATTTTGTCTCTAAATCAGAGAGGGTTATACAGTTTCTTCATTTATAGCATGGAGATAATAAATGCTATCTATTTCACAGAGTTACTGGGAAGAGTAAATCAGATGAAATATTTTAAGCAAAGGCACACACTAAACATTCAGGAAATAGGCAGCTGCTGTTCCTATGATATAGATTTGTCCCTAACTCAGCAATGATTACAGTCTTACTTTAAACCAGTGGCACTCAAAGAGATGTATCTAACAAAGAACACAAAAAATACTTGTACAACTTATAAAAATATAATCTATATCCCATACCTCATTCTGAGATTTGTTGTTTGCAGAAGGAGAGAGGAAGTAAGGTATAGGCACACAGCGTTAGAAAACGACACTCCAATGACTTTGAAAACACTATTTTAAATATTAAATTTATTAAACCTTTCATATGAGTCCATCCGCAAGTCCATTTATTAATAGTCAAAATGTTGGATTTGTTAACATGCAAAATTTGAATTTTCTATTTACCATTAGACATATTTTGTTCAATAAAATAGCTCTTTATACAACAAGCTCTCTTAGTAGTAACTGCTTAATTGAAATAACTATATTGCTTTTAAATCCAACATAAGATTAACTGAAGGTCTACTGTGTGGCTGGCATTGTTTTAGGCATGTCCCTGCTCTCATGGAGTTTACTTTCTAGGACAGGGGAACAGAAAATAAATGTAGTAATAAATAGTTATTTTAGGAGATGATAGTAATATAAAGAAAAATAGAGTGAGTTAAGGGGGATAAAGAGTGATAGGACAGATGCTGCAACTATTTGTAAAGTGTTTGGGGAAGGCTTCTCTCTAGAAGATATCTGAGCAGAGACCAAACAGAGGGGAAATAGCAAACCATGTAGCTAACAAAGGAAGAAGCATTCTAGAAGAGGAAGTAGAAAGTGCAAAGGCCATGAAGTGTACCAGGAAAAACAAGGCAACTTCTGTGGATAGAGCAGAGGGAACAGACAGGAAAGGTATCAGATGAAGTTAATTAAACAGGCAGCATGGGGTTATGAGGGCTTTCCCTGTGGCTCAGCAGTAAAGAATCCATCTGCAATGCGGGAGACCTGGGTTCAATCCCTGGGTCAGAAAGATCCTCTGCAGGAAGGCATGGCAACCCACTCCAGTATTCTTGCCTGGAGAATCCCCATGGACAGAAGAGCCTGTCCTCCATGGGCTACAGTCCATAGGGTTGCAAAGAGTTGGACACAACTGAAGCAAGTTAGCACACATGGGGTTATATCTGATAGGATCTTACAGACTATGCTGAGGCCTTTGGGTCTTTGAGTTACAAGGGAAGCCCTTAGAGTATACTAAGCAGAGATATAACATAATCTGAATTATGTTTAAAAATTCTGGCTGCCACGTGAAAAATAAGCTACACAGAACAAAGGTAGAAGTGAGGAAGCTACAGGCACAAAAGACAGACTCATGTCAAACATAAATGATTAGCCACAGGAGAAAGAAAATTTCCTGGACTTAATTAATGAACATAGTGACCTAGACCCTCTATTCCCAGAGACAAGATTGCAAAAGACGTTAGCACCTGTTACATGTCAAACACAACAAAACTGTTTGCCAACAAATCAGTCAGGCCTCAGGAAAAAAAAAAAAAATCACTGTTTGCAAGGCAAATGATACTTCACCTACAAAAGGTCTTTCCGTAATGTACATTAACCCTTAAAACTTTACATGTGCACCCCCTATTCTCCCAGATTCATGAAAGTCAAAACTCCAAAGACATAGGAATACAAACATTCTACTTCCAGGAATGGGAGACTCAGACTAACCCTCCCATTAAGGATTAACTAAGAAAGTTTACCAAAAATAATTAAAAGCAAAAATTTAAAAACATTTGCTTGAAGGCACTGGAGGGCTGACAACAAAGTAATGATTTACAGTCGAGGATCCAGGAGCAGCCTAGAAAGAAACTCAGCCTTTGGAGGCACTTCTCCCCTCTCTTTTAACATAAGTAGATGCTGATATGGCCAATAAAAGGGAAAAAAAAGGAAAACCATCTTATTAGAAATTCCAGTAAAGAAATATTAGGACCACAATAAAATACCACTGGACACTCACCAAAATAGCTAAAAGTAACAAAGATGCATTACTAAGTTCTGATGACCATGTAGAACACAACTTTTACACACTGTTGGTGTGAGTATAAACTATACAACTACCTTAAAATTAAACATGTATATGCTTTGGAAGATTGCAAAAATGACTCCAATTCTCCACCCTTTACTACAGACATTATTGCTAAAATGTGACTCTACAGCGTCTCCCATCAATAATTAGAATCTATTTCCCTACTCCTTAGATTTGGCCTGTACATGTGACTTACTTTGGCCAATAGAGTATGTTGAGAATAACAGTGTGCTGGTTCAGCCCCAAGGTTTCAAGAAGCCTTGTGCCATTTCATGCTCCCTGTGAATCAAGCGAACAAGCCCAGGCTAACCTGCCAAATGGTGGAAGACATGAAGTACAGTCACCTGAGTCAGCACAGTGACTAAAGCCATCGTAAACTAGCCTGCTGCCAGCAAACTGCTGACACATGAGCAAGGCCAGCTTTAAACTACTTTGCCGACACACAGACCCATAAACAGTAATAAGTGGGTACCGTTTTAAACCACTGTTTTGGAGTGGTTACTTCTGCAGCAAGGAGAAGGCAATGGCAACCCACTCCAGTACTCTTGCCTGGAAAATCCCATGGACAGAGGAGCCTGGTAGGCTACAGTCCTTGGGGTCGCTAAGAGTCGGATACAACTGAGCGACTTCACTTTCACTTTTGACTTTCATGCAATGGAGAAGGAAATGGCAATCCACTCCAGGGTTCTTGCCTGGAGAATCCCAGGGACAGGGGAGCCCGGTGGGCTGCCGTCTATGGGGTTGCACAGAGTTGGACACGACTGAAGCTACTTAGCAGCAGCAGCAGCTTCTGCAGCAATAGCTAACTGATGGTACCAGAAAGAAGTACAGCCATAATTTTAAACATAAAGTATGTAATATTGTTTCTGAAATCAAACAGTGGCCTAAGGCTTAAAAAATAGTGAGCAAACTCTTAGCAAAAGCCGAAAAAGGGTAAGAAAATTTTCACTGGAGGCTAAAAAAATGGAAACTTATGCTATGTAGTAACAAAATAAATGGCAAAATTGTGTTGCCTATAGTAATCAGAAGATGAAAAAGTTACTTAATAAACATTTAAATTTGTCTCAGATCTCCAGGCAAATGTTAAAAGTCAGCTGGTTGTTCCCAGCTGTGTATGATAAGGTAACAGGGCAAAAAAGAGATGAGCTGAAGAAAAATGTGGTCAATTTACAAGCAAAATTTAGAAGGAACAAAGAGGGCCCAGGACTTGTTGGGTTGAAAAATAACAGCTGCTTCTCACCTCCAGTTTCTCAGCTGGCAAAACATTCTCCAAACGTATAGTCTGGGACTGCAGGCCAAATCAAAATGTAAAAATCCCTTGTAAATGTCTCTAAGAGAATAATGAAGGGGCCTACAAGATCCTCTCAGCTAAATAAAAAGCCTTCTATAGTCTTAAAGGAGTTGTCTCACAGTCTGACACACCCAAAATATATCTAGAGAAAGAACTGTTGTCTCAAAACAATTTTAAGTGTCACTTTGGCATATATCATAACACCCAGCAATTCCATTCCCAGGCAGATACCAACAGAAACAGATGCTCCTATGCAACAAAAGGCATGTATCAGAATGTTTATAGCAGCAGTACTCATAATAGCTAAAAACTGGCAACAACCCAAATGCCCATCAACAATGTAATGAACATAAAATTTTTTAATTGTAATGAATAAATAAAATGTGATCTATTCATATAATAATATGCTATACAGCAATGAAAATGAACAAACTGTATACACAGCAATAAGAATAAATATCAAAAACATAATTTTGAAGCAAGCAACACAAGAAAATAATGAATACCTTTTAAATAATGTCAAAAATAAAACAGTCAATAAAAACAGACAATATTATAGAAGGTACACTACGTAAGAGGGAAAAAGAAGAGGAAACTATATAGGAGAGGCCAGGAAAACTTCTGGAAAGCTGGCAATATGTTATATCAGGAACGGGGCTGGATGGTAGTTACACAGATGTCAGCTTTGTGATTAACTGTAAATTTGCGTTTTATGCGCTTTTCTGTACATACATAATTCAGCATGCAGAAAAGACGTGCATCAGTGAGGCCACAGGACAGACTGTGACAGCCAAAGAACTAGGAACATGTCCAGGTTCCAAAGCACTTTAGACAGAACTATTCTGTTTAAATGACATGCTCTGCAGAGATTTTATTTAATTCATGTAATCAAAGCAACACTGATTCATTCTGTCAGCCTGTTTAAGACTGAAGGTGCAAAGAGGATTCCCTGTGTTTGCTTAACAATTCAGTAAAATCTAGCAGGCACTAGAATATGAGATGAACTGTCACTGTCTCTCATCAGGAGCACCATTCACTTTCAGTAATAGTTCTTTTTAAGATGTGTGTTCAACAGTGATTCAAAAACTCCTGCTAAATATTATTCCTCCATCATTTATCTACTTCTTCAGAAGTTCCTTGTGAAATCTTACTGTGATGAGAAACATTTGAGTAGAATTGCCTCCTAGGCCCACTAGCTGCTGCTGCTGCTAAGTCGCTTCAGTCGTGTCCGACTCTGCGACCCCATAGACGGCAGCCCACCAGGCTCCCCCGTCCCTGGGATTCTCCAGGCAAGAACACTGGAGTGGGTTGCCATTTCCTTCTCCAATGCATGAAAGTGAAAAGTGAAAGTGAAGTCGCTCAGTCGTGTCCGACTCTTCGCAACCCCATGGACTGCAGCCTACCAGGCTCCTCCGTCCATGGGATTTTCCAAGCAAGAGTACTGGAGTGGGGTGCCATCGCCTTCTCTGAGGCCCACTAGAGCTGAAAGCAAAAGTCCTAGACTTTTTCGGCCAAGGAAAGCCCAGAAGTGAGCCACAAGAGATTGAAAGAACCTTCCTCCAAGGTTTCAATAGGTAGCACAGCTGACGATCAGCTTGACTTTGGTGAGAAGAGGTATGTGTAATACAAAATAATAATAAGCTATACTTGGAACCTTCTCTTAAAGAAAAAGGCACTATTGTAAAAAAAAAAAAAAAAAAGCTGAAAAATCATACATCGGAACTTGTATTTGTTCAGTTCATATTCTACAGTTTTTGAAATCTATAACACGAAGTATAAAAGAGAGTTACAGATTGACTCAGTTAAGAGAATACTTTTCTTTAAAAATCTAAACTCATTAAACAAGAAAAAAAATCAGCTTGAGCTCAGTTCAGTTCAATTCAGTTCAGTCACTCAGTCGTGTCCAACTCTTTGTCACCCCATGGATTGCACCCTGCCAGGCCTCCCTATCCATCACCAACTCCCAGAGCTTGCTCATACTCAAGTCCATCGAGTCAGTGATGCCATCCAACCATCTCATCCTCTGTCGTCCCCTTCTCCTCCTGCCTTCAGTCTTTCCCAGCATCAGGATCTTTTCCAATGAGTCGGCTCTTCACATCAGGTGGCCAAAGTATTGGAGCTTCAGCATCAGTCCTTCCAATGAATATTCAGGACTGATTTCCTTTAAGTTTGACTGGTTTGATCTCCCTGCAGTCCAAGGGGCTCTCAAGAGTCTTCTCCAACACCACAGTTCAAAAGTATCAATTCTTCAGCGCTCAGCTTTCTTTATGGTTCAACTCTCACATCCATACATGATCACTGGAAAAACCATAGCTTCACTAATTTCAGCTTGAATTACCAGATAATAACTTTAATTAAATTTAATTTTTAATTTTTTAATTAAAGAAAGTACCACTTAGCTGATGTCAGTAATGGATATACTATAAGACTATTATAAATAAAACTTTAGATTTTCCTATAAATCTTTAATTGTGAAATGGGCTACAGGGTTGGCAGCATTATATTTTGAAAGACCATTAAAAATCAAATAAAATGCAATTTTAAAATGCAAGCTAAAATGCTGAGCTCTGTGGTAGATTTAATTCTCCAAATACAAACACAGTATCTTTTACCCGACAAGCTCCTTTTTCAATATGACCTCAACACTTCTCCCGTACAGAAGTGTGGTCAGTACCCCTCCCCGCTGAACCTGGCAGACCTTGTGACTGCTTCAACCAATAAAGAACAATAGAAATTATGATTATGTGACTTCTGCGTCAAGGTCATAAAAATGTCGCGCACTTTGGCCTTCAGATGCTTACTCTTGAATTGAGGTGGAGACTGAGTTAAAGCCTTAAGGGCACTGAGTACAGTGTTAGTGAGAACCTCAAAGGCCAAGAAGGCTTCCCTCGTGGCTCAGGGGTAAAAGATCCACCTGCCAACACAGGAGACCCAGGTTCGATGTCTGGGTCAGGAAGATTCCCTGGAGAAGAAAATGGCAACCCACTCCAGTATTCTTGCCTGGAGAATCCCATGGACACAGGAGCCTGGCAGGCTACAGTCCATGGGCTTGCAAGAAGAGTCAGACATGACTGAGCGACTAACAACAACAACAACAACAAAGGCCCAGCAGGGGTCGTTGGTGAGGGTTTAAAAGTACTAAAATGTGATTGGAAGCTGCAAGAAAGAGGTTCCTTGTTTTGTTTTGGAGAGAAGTTTAGAAATACTGTTGTTCAAAAATGGGAAATGTTCCTAATGAACTCAATGACTAAAAGTGCCACTGGGCTTCTTCTCATTGCATAAAACCCATGAGAGGAAAGAGATGAGCTAAAGAATGAACTTTCAGGGCTTCCCTGGTGGTCTAGTGGTTAAGAATCTGCCTGCCAATGAAGGGGATGTGAGCTCAATCCCTGGTCCAGGAAGATCCCACATGCTTAGGACCAAGTAAGCCTGCATGCTATAAGCCCACGCACCTAGAGCCTGTGCTCCACAACAAGAGAAGCCACCACAATGAGAAGCCCACACACCACAACTAGAGAGTAGCCCCAGCTCGCCACAACTAGAGCAAGCCCTTGTGCAGCAATGAAGACCCAGCACAGCCAAAAATAAATAAAATAAATCTTAAAAAAAAAAAATGAATGAACTATTAGCTCCAAAAGAGCGAGGACTCGTTGGGTTAAACAATAAAGCTATGCCAAGTTACAAGTGCCTCCAGGTGACAAAACTATTCTCAAATAATGAAACGGCTTTCAGGTAAAGATCAAATCCAGAGTAGGGCTGTATGCTATGTAAAGACTTCTGAAACAGCTAGGACAGAGCCTCGTAGAAATGTTCAGACTGACAAAAGACCTTATAGAGTATATTTGTTTTCTTTTTTGCTATATAACTAATTACCACGAACTGAGCGGCTTAAAACAAGATGCAATTACTAGTTCACAGTTCTACAGGTCAGTAGTCGAGACAGGCTTGGCTGGCCTCTCACTGGGTATAATCAGGTGTCAGGAAGGTAGGGCTTTTACCTGGAGGCTCCAGGAAAGAATGTGCTTCCACACTCATTCAGGTTGATGGTGGAACCCAGCTCTTGTATCTAATAGTCTGTGCTCCCTGTTTCCTTGCTGTCAACCAGAAAACACTCTCTTCTCCTAGGGGCTGCCCTCATTCTTTCCCACCAGTGTCTCCATCCTCAAACCAGCAACACACAGAGTCCTTCATACACCTCAGATCTTTCTGATTTCTCTTCGGCTACCAGCCAGAGGAAGTTTTCTGCTTTTAAAGTGAACAGCTGATTGGGCCAGGCCCACCCAGAAAAAATCTCCATAGCTTAAACCAACTGACTTGGGACTTTAAATTTCTGTAAAAGATAATTTTTTTTTTTTAACAAACATATTAGTACAGTGAAAGGTCTATAACATATTTAAGAAAAATGTATGATAATAAAAGCAAAAGGCCAGGGGTTGAGGGAAATGAGTGTATTGTGAAGTTCTTATCAGTGCCCGGAACTTGAGGCCAAAAGAAAAATGTGTCCCCTATTCCCACGTTTTAATGTATATTTTAAGGGTTAGTATTTCTGCAGAACATTATTGAGAAATTGAAATTTACAAGATTTTAAGTTTAAATATTTTATTTATATCAACCACAGAACATTACAATTTTACTCTCCTGGTTTTATGGAAGCAAATTCACCGATAATATTTTTTAAATCTACTTTTTGCTTGTTATTTTCAATTGAGGGAAATGCCATGTTAAACAATTTCTCTTGACTAAGTGACAATCATAAGTAATTTTAAATTAATTGCAGTTTACTGAAACTTCTTTCACAGAACACTGCTATGACTGGTATTATCTCTCAAGGTCACTAACGTAACTGGGTAAAACTGCACAAGCAAATTTCAAACCAGTTTTAGAAGAGCCAAACATCATGCTGACTTCACATTACTGATACTGCATGCTGCTAAAACTATTTCAGATGAAATTCTTACAGGACTTAAATAATCTGAATTTTTTAGAAGCAAGTCAGTGGCTGTTTTTTGTAAATAAAAGTAGTCACAGAAAATAACTTTTCTCTGGTTAAAAATACAAAACTGGAAGATACTTTCACTTAATTTTTTATATCTTCATTATAGATGTAATATTAGGCTGCCCATAACCTTCTGATTTCTATTTTATACACACTTTCCCATAATAATTTATACTCTTACCTGGTGATCTGTACATTTTGAACTTTTTTTATTTTAAAATTGAACAGGTAAAGTCACAACTCTTATGAAAGTTCTACATTCATCAAACATTCAAACTTATATTCTCCCACTTATAAGCAAAGGGGCAGGCTTTCTATTAAGTATGCAGCTTTATTTTTAGTCAGATTGTTTTACTGTACAGCTTTATTAACCTTTTTCACTTGGTTCAAACTGCTAGTGAAAGGTCACCAGCACCAAAGAACAAAATTCAGTAAGGTCTTCTAATAGACCTAATCTTCCCTTAAACATTTTCTTCCTAAATTTATCCAAAAGATAAAAAGAATATTTTTTAAAAAAAAGAATAAGAAGGAATTATCTTCTTTATGCTTTCTACTTTCACAACTAGTTCCACTTTCGGCAAAACTTAACAATAAAAAGGCCTTATAAACAGCTTATAAAGGCCTTATAAAGAGCTAGGCATTTTGATTCTCCTGCCCTAAACTGGAAAGATCTCTTTAAGAAATGAAGATATCTATGTGCTGTACTGTAATAGATGCTTTTACACTTCCTACCATATTTAAGGGGTTCCCAGGTGGTGCAGTGGTAAAGAATCCGCCTGCCAAAGCCGGAGACGAAGGAGAGGCAGATTCGATCCCTGGGTTGGGAAGATCTCCCGGAGGAGAAAATGGTTACCCACTCCAGGATGCTTGCCTGGGAAATCCCCTGGACAGAGGAGCCTGGCAGGCCACAGTCCATGGGGCCACAAAGAAGCACACGACTGAGCACACACACACTGTATTTAATTCCAGGAAAACCGTGGGAAGTTGCTATTATTGTCCAAACTTTCAGACCAGAACTTAAGTTTCAATCAGGTAAGTAACCTGCTCAAGATTCTTCAACTAGTCCCCAAAAGGTAAACAGTGTGATCCCAAAGTCTGTGATCTTTTTACTACATATCAATGCCAACTCCAAAGTCCTCCACCTTATTCTCTATTATCTATCAAATGTAATAGTTAGTTTTTAGCTGGATGGTAGAAATCACTGGGATCCAGAGAAATGTCTTGTCCCAGGACACACACTGATTTAATAAGGTGTGTATTTAGTAACAAAGACTAAACCTCCCTACAACAATATTAACAAGGGGACAAAATTAAAATTAAAATCTTCAGTCAGACCTTTTAAAATATAAGAAATTAAATACCACAGTTGTTCTCAAACTTTTTGGTCCTTAACTTAGGAGGATAATTGATTTTCTAATTATGATACTAATGAATGTGACATGTTTTAATGATCTAAAATTAAAAATTAATAGGTGATTAATACTATGAATATAAATAAAGGCAAACCCCTACTGTACAAAGCAGTATAAGTAGAGCCTACAAGAACAGAAGCCATGGGAGACAGTCATGCCTGAATCTAAATCCAATTAAAATAATTTGGCTTGCAGCAACAGAACCCAACTCAATACAATTTGAAGGAAAACAGGGAATCATACTAGAATTCTTCAAATTGGCACCAACTAGGTCAATATAGTCACATGCCTCCCAGTCAATTTTAAAGTTAGTACCTATCATCTATACTATCTTATCCCTTCCATTTTTCATTTGGACACACTGAATATTTGTTTACCTATAAGATTTTTATAAGACTGTACTTACTTGACAAACATAGAATATCAGTGAATTTATGTTTAAGAAACTTTTCTCTCTTCTAACAGGCTCTAATCCTATAAATCAGTAAGAGATTTGTAACAGGTAGGTGACCTTCTTTAATGTACACAGTAGTACTTTTAAATTCTAAGACAAGAGAACCTGAAGAATCTGAATGCATAAGTCAGTAAACATAAAAGGGACAAAGCACACACAAGTCATCAGTTGATACAACACAGTGACATATTTATGTGAATTTAACCACAATTCACTTATATAACTTCAACTATACACTTTGCAAACCGAGAGAGAATACTAATTTAAAAATGCAAGCAATTAGGTCCACCATTCCTTGAATGAGGGTAAGTCCTAGAGTCAGTGTGAGTGTGAGATGGAAAATGTGAATCTTTGTTTCCTCAGCCAATGCATGCTGATGTCTCATGTGTGCTAAGGTGATTCTAAGGCTAAAAGACAAATATGCACTCCAAATCTAAATGACCAACTAAAGAAACAGCAAACAGTTCCAACAAACTTCTGAAGAAAAATAATATGACTGAAACTGACTTACTAAGAAATGTTATGCTGAGATCCCATGTGGTACTTTCCTAAGGAATTTCCTCTCCCTCAAATTAGAGACTTATTTCTATGAGATCATCATCTTCTACACTGATCTTAGAGACTGTAAAACCCATCTCTCCATAAGAATCTGTACATGTAAAAGAAAAAATAAAAAACAGAAGAAACCATCCATCACTCTTTTTAACATTAATATGTAAAAAAGAAAAATAAGTTTTATAGGAGAACCTGGTAGAAATGAGGATTTAGGGGAAACTATGTGGGTTAATAAAGGCACTCTTTGAATGTAAAGACTTGGGCCTACCTGAATTACGAATTGCTTAACATAACTTAAATTATTTATAAACTATTTGAAAGAATTTTTACGTCACAGAGTTTCAATAATTAGCTAAAACTACTTGTAAACCAAACTTCCCCAAAAAGAAAACTGGAGGTGAAAAGCATTCTCACGTAAACAGGTCAAGATTGTCCTCCATCAACTGACACAACTGATTGGTAAACACAATTGGGTTAGGAAATGTTTATACTTTTATCCAAGTGGCTACCATTAAGCTGCTAAGTATAAGGTTCAAGCTCTAAATTCAACATCTCATCAGCAATTAAATAGGAGAGAATTAGATATTAAAAAAAGATAAAATATTATATAATTTCTACTTCTTCACATTTCTGAAATAGTTTCTTAAGGCCTAACTCACATTCTGGCACTGACAAAAAATGGTGTTTATACTTCTTTGTTGTTATTGTTCAGTCGCTAGGTCATGTCCAAGTCCTTGTGATCTCAGGCTCCTCTGTCCTTCATTATCTCCCAGAGTTGGCTCAAATTCCTGTCCATTGAGTCAGTGAGACTTACTAACCATCTCATCCTCTGTCGTCCCCTTCTCTTTTTGCCTTCCATCTTTCTCAGCATCAGGATCTTTTCCAATGAGTTCGCCCTATACATCAGGTGGCCAAAGCACTGGAGCTTTAGGACAGTCCTTCCAATGAATATTCAAGGTTAATTTCCTTTAGGATTGACTGGTTTGATCTCCTTGCAGTCCAAGGGACTCTCAAGTGTCTTCTCCACCACCACAATTCAAAAATATCAAATCTTCAGCAATCAGCCTTCTTGATGTGAGAGTCCAACTGGACTCTCACATCCATGCATGACTACTGGAAAAAACACAGCTTTGACTATACGGACCTTTGCCAGCAAAGTGATGTCTATTTATTATACACTGTCTAGGTTTGTCATAGCTTTCCTACCAAGGAGTATGCATCTTTTAATTTCATGGCTGCAGTCACCATCTGCAGTGATTTTGGAGCCCAAGAAAATAAACTATCACTGCTTCCACTTTTTCCCCTTCTATTTGCCATGAAGTGACAGGACCAGATGCCATGATCTTAATTTTTTGAAGGCTGAGTTTCCAACCAGGTTTTTCACTCTCCTCTTTTATCCTCATCAAGAGGCTCTTTGTTCCTCTTCACTTTCTGCCACTATACTGGTATTATCTGCACATCTGAGATTGCTGTTATTTCTCCCAGCAATCTTGATTCCAGCTTGTTAGTCACCCAGCCCAGCATTTCGCATGATGTACTCTGCCCATATGTTAAATAAACAAGGTGACAATATACAGCCTTATCGTACTCCTCTTCCAATTTTGAACCAGTCAGTTGTTCCATGTCCAGTTCTAATGGCTGCTTCTTGACCCACATACAGGTTTCTCATTGTACTCTACAATGTGGTTAACCAACAAGGCAGCTTGAGGTTAGGTGACAGGTTAAGGCCTCCAGGTTCCCACACACACTGCTTGACTGCCCCAAGAGCAGAAGAGGTCAATCAATATATCAGCTAACCTGTTACCTACTCGCACTTCAACTGAGCAGTTATAATCTAGAAAAATCCAGTACAGACTCTATTTTACTACCAGCAATGCCCTGATTCCCAAGTACTATGAGTACCTCACCCAGACAGCCCTGCCAGAAAAAAAACAGGAACAACTCTCAATGCAATCCTGTATCAAGGTCATTCTCTCACCCCTCACACTTGGCAAATGGACATAAATCACCTACCCTCAGGAGAGTTTCATGACTATCAAAACAAAATGTTTAAGAACAAGATAAAACCATAATGACTATGAGAATAGGCACTAGTCATGGACCTCACTAAAGACAGATGGCAAAGTAATCACTGTGGAAGCATAGTGGCTACTTTATTAAATTGTACATTATTTTCAGTCCTTCTGAGCAAATTAAAAAACGTGACTTATTGTTTATTAATTTCAAGGGTCCAATGAGACAAAGTATAAAAGCACACAGGATACCTGGCATATACTAAATGGTCAATAAATGTTATCTATTATCATTATCTCCTTAATTGTTTAAATGTGGTACTACCAGACATAGTGCTTACTCTCTATGCACTGCAGCCATCAAGACACTCAGCTTTGACGAGCTCCACCTACCCAGAATGTCTAGAATTCAGAAAAATATAAAGTGGCAGCACTTACAAAAGAGACAATGAGATATCTTGGCCACTTGCAAATTTCATATATCATAAAGAAATTAGTTGTCCTCTCAGCCTCCAAAAAGGTCCTAATCCATAAGAACTGACCCAGGGCAACATATGAGTTTACTTCTTAATAAACAAAATTTCCTTATGAGAAATCTTAATTTTTTTTTAGAAATTACCATTAATTAGATCCCATTTTAAAACGTATTTTTATACTTGTTCTTATTCTATGTAATAGTCCTATATAGGTAGTACTTAGTTTATAAAGGACATGTGTACCATAAAAGAGAAGTGTAAATACACTTAATAGCAGCAGTCTTATTATTATTAGTCATTAGCATGCCAACCTAAAATACCTAAGGAGGTGACTATAATTAACTTATAAGTGAATACACAATATCCATCTCAAAGCTAAGAAATCTACAAGTTATATCTAAATATAAATTTGTCAACAAATCTATAAATTATTTACCTGTCTACAGCAAAATATTTGATAAATTTATATCATTCAATCAAACTACTTTAGGTACATGCTTAGAGTGTTCATATTTTCTTGTACTTGAGAGTTAAAGAAAGTCAACATACAGTACAATCAGTTGAAAAGTAGAGAAAATACCCAAACAAATAAAATGTGGATAAAAATCTAAACATTATTTACATGAGGCAGAAGAACTTTCCATTTCTTAAAAATAAGACTATCCTATAACAGCTTCCCTGGTGGCTCAGTGGTAAAGAATCCGCCTAAAAATGCAGAAGATGTGGGTTAGAGATCCCTGGGTTGGGAAGATCCCCTGGAGAAGGAAATGGCAACCCACTCCAGTATTGACTGGGAAATTTCTCGGACAGAGGAGCCTGGCAGGCTACACTCTACCGGGTTGCAAAAGAGCCGGATACAACTTAGTGACTGAACAACAAATCCTATAACCGGTGACAGATTTTTAGTAGACTATTTCTTCTATTATTATAGCATTAACAAATAATATCATCCTCCTCTTTTCTTAACTAAAAAGGATGATTATAGTATGCCTACCTCACCGGAGTGCTTTGAGACTCTGCACAGTTTTGAGCCTTGTAGCTAAAAGCTACCAAGTAAATACAAAGTATTATAATTGAGAACAGTGATATAAAAGCAAAGATAGTTTAATATAATAGAAAATTACATTTGTAATTGGCACAATGCCACACTACCCCTGTGGACTTATTCTTTCAGAGCACATACTCTATAAAAGGTCACCGTGGGTGGAAAAAAAAAAAATCCCACAAGGAGTTCAAGTAGACTATAACATAGTATTAGTAATTAAGGAAGTGGCATTCTTCCTCTATATTCATCTGGGAATCTTTTCTACTAATTAAAAGAAAAGAAACAGTAATTTGTTAAAAAATGATGGCTACAGATAATTCAATCTCAATTCCAACAGCCTGGTTACAAAGGAGAATATCATAACACTGAACAATTTTTTAAGTAAGAGCAAAATACTATATAAGCCATCAAGCCAGTACTCAACTGTCTTCTAACATAATCTTTTCCTTAAAATATCTTCCAGAATAACTTATGTTCCTTACACAATGTTAAACTATAGCACCTCAAATTCAAATTCAATTACACTAAGTTCCTACTATGTGATAGTCATTCTAATAGGCATTTCACAGATACCTCATGTAATTCTATCAATAATCTTAAGAAGCAGATATTACCAACCACATGTTCAAATTTAGAAATTAACTGCAGAAAAACTCGGATTTTTGTCCACAGTCTAAGAATTTAAACTCAATCATCTCACTTTAAATCTTATGTTCCCCCCCATTCTGTCAGACTAGGGTCTCATCTGGCTATGCCAATAATCAAGTGATAAACCATTTAACCTCAATGGGCCTGAGTCTTCTCATCAGTAAACTGGGAGGGTTAAAATATTACTAGTCAGCCTCTCTCTCTAAAATGTACTATTTTAATCCTTTAAAAATATACAAGTCAGTGGCTTTTCTTCCCCTAAGAAAAAGATTTTTAAGGTACATATATATTGTAGCATGAATCAGGACTTCATTTCTTTTTATGGCTAATAATACTCCATTTATGTATATACTACCTGTTTATCCATTCATCCATTGATGGGCATATTTAAGTTGTTTCCACCTTTTGGGCTGCTATTATGTACTACTATAAACATGCACACAGATGTACTTATTTGAATCTTTGTTTCCACTTCTTCTGGATATATATCTAGGAGTGAAACTGCTGAGTCATTTGATAATTCTATGTTTAAATTTCTAAGGAAGTAACAAACTACTTGCCATAGTGGCTGCACCACTTTACATTTCCACCAGTGATATATGAGGGTCCTAATTTCTCCATATCATCACCAACACTTATTTTATTTTTTTAGTTATAGCCATCCTAATATTTAAAAGCAGAGACATTACTTTGCCAACAAAAGTCCGTCTAGTCAAGGCTATGGTTTTTCCAGTGGTCATGTATGGATGTGAGAGTTGGACGGTGAAGAAAGTTGAGTGCCACAGAACTGATGCTTTTGAACTGTGGTGTTGGAGAAGACTCTTGAGAGTCCCTTGGACTGCAAGGAGATCCAATCAATCCATCCTAAAGGAGATCAATCCTGGGTGTTCATTGGAAGGACTGATGTTGAAGCTGAAACTCCAATACTTTGGCCACCTCATGCGAAGAGTTGACTCATTGGAAAAGACCCTAATGCTGGGTAGGATTGGGGGCAGGAGGAGAAGGGGATGACAGAGGATGAGATGGTTGGATGGCATCACTGACTCGATGGACATGGGTTTGGGTAGACTCCGGGAGTTGGTGGTGGACAGAGAGGCCTGGTGTGCTGCAATTCATGGGGTCGCAAAGAGTCGGACACGACTGAGCGACTCAACTGAACTGAATGGGTGTCAAGTGATATCTCATTGTTTTGTGTATCCCTAGTGACTAATGATGTTGAGTAACTTTGCATGCGCATGTTGGCAATTAGTATACCTATTTTGGAGAAATGTCTGTGTAAGTCCTTTACCCATTCTTTGAGTTGTTTATCTTTTTGTTGGTGAGTTTTAGGAGTTCTTCACATATTCTAGATAGAAATTTCTTATCAGATATATAATTTGCAAATATTTTATCTCATTCTTTAGGTTATCTTTCCTTTTTCTTCATAATGTCCTTTGACACACAAACTTCTAATTCTGATGAAGTCCAATTTATCTATTTTTTCATTCGCGCTTTTGGTGTTATATCTAAGAATCCATTGCCAAATCCACCTAAGATCTCTTTTTGCTGGAAAATTCCATCAGCCTTTGCTCATTCTATAAATAAAGTTGCATATGAATAATTCTATTTGTTTTATTGCTGAGAGCTATTACAGGGTTATTTTGGGAGCTTTTATTATATTGCCCTTACCAAAGAAGTGGCAGTATTTTAAGTTTGGATAAAATTGCCCTTTAAAGATGGATAGGTTGGAACTCCTTGAGATAAAATGGATTAACTCTGAAAGAAACTGCACTTTTGCTTGTTTATAAAAAAAGAAAGAAAGAAAGAAGGGGAAAGAGGGGAAAAGAAAGGAAAGGAGGGAGCAAATTCTCTTCATTTGAGAACGTCATCAGTTAGTAATCACACATAGACAATTTTAAAAGGCACCTTAAACTATATGTTGAAATATGATTATTAGAAAAAACAGTTTATCCTGCAATAAAAAGTAAATACTCCAGCAGCTACTAAAATCTTCTCTAATACATGGATAGCATTTCTATGATCTACTTCCCTCACTTCAGCCAACATATTAGTATCTGTCAACTGGCTTAAACATGGCTTTAAAGCAAATATATTGCTAAAGAATTACTAGAAAAAATAAACCATATTTAGCAAAAAATAGGATATTCCACAGCCATTTAAAAATTCATCTATTGACAAAGATATTTATAATGTAATATTCCATGAGGGGGGAAAAAAACTAGTTTATAACTGATAGATTTGGAAAGCTATATGCCAATTAAGTATGTCAATCAAAATTATTATCTTTAGATAGAATTATAGACAAATTTTATTTTCTTACATTTTCTGATTTTTCTACAATGTAAATTACTCATGTAAATCTAGCAAAATAAAAAAGAGATAAAACTAAAATTCCCTAAAATGAGTTTGGATAAAATTTCCCTTTAAAGATAAAATTAATAAGTAAGAATTTCTTTCTACACATTTACTTGTTATTACATTTCATCTTCACCCATTATGTGTAATTTGTCAGCTATATGTTTTGGTTAACTAATCACAACAATAACAACAACAAATATACAGAGTTTCACTGATGTTTTAACAGCACAGTTATAAAGTATATTTTACATAAACTCCAGATAACACCAACAAAAGAATTTTTAAAAGCTTAATATGATGTCTTAAAAACTGTGTATGATATGTTACTTCATTAATTAGACATGGGGTCAAAACTTTCCTGAAACAAGCAAATTATCAAGGTTTGAAAAAATTAGATTATATTAATTTTCTTTGTTTTTGCTAGTAGCGGGAGGTGAAATAAGTGACACAATAAGTGCTCTACCAGCCCTATTCCATCTATGGCCCTGGTTATGATATGTTCCCACTGCCTATGGATACCATTCTCCATGAAATAATATGGTGACTGAAATTGGCTGTTTTCTGTGCACTAACTGAACAACTACCTTCAGATCCTCAAAAACACCATTCAGCTCTAGAATTAAAACATAGAACTGATGATGCTGAGTTAATGTTAAAAACTAACAAGAAAATAGCCAAACCAGATTCACAATCATTAGGTATCTTGGAATGGCAGCATTTCCAAGTAAGTAGTCAGGTGATACAAAATTTGAGGATTTAATTAAATCCTTAAAGTACTTCATATACTGATATGAGATTTATTCAAAATATTAGTAATTTTAGATAAATATTAAAGACAGTTGAAAAGTTCAGAAAGTAATAACATAAAAAGAATTTTATATGTGAACTTATTAGAAAAACCTTCACTTTTCCAAATACCATAAAAATAACCAATAGTGCCCAATAATTTGTTGTGAGAAATGTATTATACAGTAAAATTGATTCCTCCTCTTCATAAAAGTTTAATTTCCCCTAAATAATTCTCATAAAAAGAAAGAAATCTGAAAGAAATATAATTTGAATAACACATTCAAGATACATAAAACTTAAGTTTTCATATGACACCTAACACCAAACATGCTTAAAATCTCATTTAAACTAGGCCTGGAAAGTGTTTGCCAGTTCCTCTTCTGTCAAAATTATTAGGCCTGAATTCAACATTCAAAAATGCAATTTACTCATAAGAAAACAATCTAGTCATCTTTACTTTGTCTTCTTGAATCTAAATTTACATGCCATGCCAAAATCAGAATATTTAGACCACTTCAGTTTCCAAGTTGATGCAGGGGACAAAGTTCAGAGAAGATCAGACAGCAGGTTTCACTTTCACTTTTATGTTCTCCATTTTAAAGCATAAGCTATACACCTGACCAAGTCAAGAGGTCTGAAGATTCAAATAAAAAATTCCTGAGTGAACCTGGAACTAACGCATCTGAGGGTCCTCTGAAACAAATGACTCTAACGAGGGTGCGGCAAGGGTTCCAGTTCTATCATCAGTCAGTTTCTCACTCGCCATCATGCCACCCCCAACATACATTATATCCTCACTTTCCAACTGACCTGATTTAGAATCTATGGTCCATCACCAAAATCACTCCCTTGTATGCAAAGTCAATCCTTTGTCCCCTTCTCTCTTCATCTGATATACTTGGCAAAGATGAAACCCTGATTAAACCTAAATATCTACCTACTTCACATCTGCACTAGAGTAACTAAAAATGGATGAAGGAAAATGCATATCCTTTCAACAGTTCTCATTTCAAATTCGTGGTCACAAAGCTCAACTGGGCAATGAGCACTGGTCAGTAACAGTGAAACAGTCTAAAATAACTAGGTTATTCATTTTCCCAATATCCAAAATAACTACTTCATACTTTTTCCTCTGTTCTCAAAACTCCAAGACCTATCCACTCCCACAACAAATAACTACATTCAGAAAACAGAAGCAATCAGTTACAGCTTTCTCTTCTACCACCAAAACAACCTACTTGGTCCATTCTCTTTGTTTTTTGCTGTTACAACAAATAGTATGTTCCTACTCTCATCACAGTCCAACCGTTTCATTTGTGCTCTGGCCCTCTTAACTTCTCACTTTCTTAAGGAACTCATACCCTTCTCTGTCCAGCAGCATCAATTTTTCCCCCATGGATGTGGCGCTGGCATACGAACTTTCTCTAATATCTTCGGCCACTGAGTCCACATTCCTCTACATTGACTATTCCATTTTGCTTTCACTTTCTTACCTTATTTTCTTTCCTCAATTTATTCCAGTCATGATTCTTTTCCCTCTCAATTATTACTGAGATTATAATTGTCAAGGTTATCAGCGAAGTCCATCTAACCAAATCCAACAGTAATATAGATGTCTGCTCTTCTCTTTCCTGACCTCTGAATAGTATTCAATACCACCCTCCATCTTGATACACCTCCTTCTCCTGCCCCACACAGTGATCACCAGTAACCCCCATGACGCTAAATTCATTTTTTTTTAACTACTATGTAGTGACTGTAAGTTCAGGCTATTGTATTGTGGCTGGTGAACCTAAGTTCAAATCTTGCCTACATCACTTTTTAAAATCCAATCTGAAAGTGAAAGAGTCAGTTGCTCAGTCATGTCCAACTCTTTGTGACCCTGTGGACTGTAGCCTGCCACGCTCCTCTGTCCATGGAATTCTTCAGGGAAGGATACCGGAGTGGGTAGCCATTCCCTTCACCAGGGGATCTTCCCAACTCAGGGATTGAACCTGGGTCTCCAATCTAGGGAAAGATATTTAACCACTGAGACTAGGTTCTCCATCTACAAACTAGGAAAAATATTAGTGCCTAATTCCCAGCTGTGAGGGTTAAATTAGTAACTTTAATTCTCTCTTTTACCTATTACAGCATGTATAATTCACCCTCCAAGAAATGCTCTCTCCCTTCAGTTGCTGGCTGCTCCTTTCCCAATCACTGTGAAAAGCTCCTCCAGCTCTATTTGCCTTTTATATTTGGGAATTCATAAGGTTCTATACTCCCTCCCTAAGCGACTAAGCTCTTCCATCTCATAACTGAAATTATAATCAAAACCTCAATGATTTCCAAGGCTCAATTTCCGGTGTATAACCAGCCCCCTACTTCAACAACTGCCATCCAAAAATCTCTACCTGAATCTCTCAGCTATCTCATACTCAACAAGCTCAAAAGATAAGGCTCTCTCCTTTTTCATGTGTTCTTCCTCCAGCTCAAACTCCCCTTTCTGCTGGAGTCTCCAACTCCTTGCTGTCAGTTTCCACAGTTTCAGTATCTCCTCTTTGTAACAATCACTAAACTTACATTTACAGGCTTAGAATATGTATTCCCTTTTAGACCATAAGCCCCACGATGGAAAGTAAAATCTGTCTGTATCAAAAAATACCTTGCCTAGTATCCCATGCATGCGTGTGTATGTGTTCAGGTGCTCAGTCGTGCCCAACTCTTTGCGACACTATGGACTGTAGGACACCAGGCTCCTCTGTCCATGGGATTTCTCAGGCAAGAATACTGGAGCGGGTTGCCATTTCCTCCTCCAGGGATCTTTCCAACCCAGGAATCAAACCCATGTCTCCCACTTTCTCCTGCATTGGCAGGCAGATTCTTTACCACTAGGCCCATCCCATGCATAATAAATGTGTTTAATAAGTGTTTCTTGAATTGAATTTGAGATATTTTAGAAGTTTGCTTATTTAACTTACTGAACTTACCAGCATTTTATTTGTTTAGATGTCTAATTCATTGTTAACACTTTTATTTCAAAATACTTAAGCCACTCATTTACATTAGTATTATTTCCAATCCATAAAAACATTTTAAAGAAAATTTAAAGGTACTCAAACATACTATATTTGAGGAATTCCACAATTATCAATTGCCACTGGATTTCAAAAAATAAAGAGGTTCAGAAGCTAGGAAAGGCAAGTGAGGGTAATACTATTTGTTTCCCTACTTTGGAATTTCACAAAATTTTTGAAAGGAATTTCAGTAAAAAGATGAATTTTTTAAATTATGAAATGCATGAATGGGGTATTTTTTTTAAAAAAGGATTTACTCCTACAAGACGTTTTTATCTAACTACCACCATACTCTTTGTATTAATACTTGGTTTTCATTCAAAGATATATAGTATCTAAAACAATATTTTTGCTAGCTTAGAAAGTCTTATTATGGATACATGTGGACCTTCCATGAGGCAGCCTAAAATACAGATAAAGGGTTACACGTACACACTCTTCACACACATACAAAGGGGTTCATTTTGTGATATCAAGGAGTTGTACACATATGATGTGAACACTTCAATATACTTGAATACTTAAGATCTTTCAGAAAGTCATATTAATCAGGAAACTTAAACCAAAAAAAAAAACCCCACTAAATTGAGGAAAGACATTTTTGTATTGCTCTCACTTAGAAAACATGACACCTTAAAGGATACTATCATTGAGAAATTCATCACAATGAAAAAGGATAGAAAACAAAATTAAGAATCAGAAAACTAGAGCCACAAAGTCTTAGAAATATGTAAATAAGTAAATATGATTCCAAAGAACCAGGCTTTTTTTTTTTCAAAGTGTATGTGCAATTGACTACCAAATAGGGCTGTTTTATTTTCTCTAAGCTGCTAGAATATTTTATAAGATTGCTTCCACATGTTCTTAAATAATATAGAACACATATAACAAAAGGTTGTTTAATGTGTATACTATTGGAATAAAGAAATTATAAATGAGAGGGCTCTATAATATAAAAATACCTGGGTTTTCAATGGTCTCCTAAAATTATCCAAAGTATAATAATTAACTAGTTATCAAAGAACTTATTTTTGAGATAGTAATGTTATACCTTTCTCTAGAAGATTTTAAATCCCTCAAGGGCAACCTAAAATGCTCCTAAAATGATTATGAAAAGCCTATTATCTAACTTTAGTCAGATCTTTTTTTTTGTTTACACCTTTCACCCAGTAATTATACTCCTGAAGAATAACCATAAATTCCAAAGATGCTTTATTCATTCATTCATTCATTCATTTGAATATGGAAAAGATCTGTTACAGAGTTAAATGAAAAAAGCAGAATATAAAATCAAAGAAGACTTTCAAAAGAAAGTATCTATTGAATAAACACTGAAATAAAAGATGTCCGCATAGTCGTGGTAAATCTGAGTTTTTCTTTCTATATCTCTAAAATTTTCACAATAAACATTTATAACTTAGGTAATTAAAAAAAGACCCAAAAAATTATTTTAAAAAGATAAGAAATATTCATAAATCATTTCATTTCAAAAGTAAAACCACTGACCAATCTCAAAATTTTTCTGAACCCTGAATAAAACCATCCCAAATGACGCAAATAAAAGTTAGTATCTTGACACAGACCTGCTCATTAGACAAAGCTCATTTTATAAATTTCTGATTAGAATCAGTGAGTAAAAAACCCAAGACTTTACAGAGTAACTTTTCAGATAGTAAGTTGGTATACTGTATAAAAGAGAAAAAAATTCTGACTGATGAAAAGAGATTATCTTCTCATACCACATCCAGTATTGAATAGTAATAACAAATCTTCAATTCTTTTACCCAAACCAAAAGCAAGCATCACTATTTTTTAAAAAATCAGTCATAACAAAGGTACAAGAAAAAGCAACTGGAAGGTCATACAGCAAAACATAACAAGCCTATGGGTGAAAAGTGAAGTGGGTTCTAGAATTATACACAATTTTAACTGGCTTTTTTCCTATATTTTCCAAAATATCCATCATAAATATATGTATAGCTACTGTAACAGGGAAGAGTGAACTTAAATAGCAAGAGAATATGTTGAAACATATTCACTATACAGATATTAGAATAAAAATGCAGTATTTGTAAAATTTAGACCTGCTCACCAAAGCAGCTCAGAAAAATTTGAAGGTCCTCCAGAATCAGTCACTATGAACACTGTCCTTAAGGAAATCAAAATACTTTAAACTTCTAATACAAAGAGCTCATGATTTGAAACACATATGCTTTTCTCTTACTGAAAAACCTGTCATATATACAGCTAAGGATGTGTTTTTAATGATATACCCTATTTCTTTGTTCACAACACATCAACATCAATGATGTCATACAGCCCTTACAATAAGGTCTGTCAATAACTGCACCCTCTACTGACTGAGATAACATCAAAACATACCACCTTACTTACGACATAAAGGAATATATTACTGTCTTTCATTGACTTAAGTGTAAGATTGTTTCAACTTAATCAAATAAAAAGAAAATGCAAAGGAAATTTATAATCCACATAACTACAGTTTTATGAAGAACAATAATAATAAAACAATCACTGCATTTTAGAAAAGCTCTCAACACCCTGAAACATATATACATATTACAGGATAAGTGCTAAATTATTAAATAAGCAAAATGATACAGTATCCTAGCAATAAGTATAGCATAAGACTCAGAAATAAAACTGCCTGACTTCAAATCCCAACTTTGTTTATTGTATGTTAATCGCTCCGTCATGTCCAACTCTTTGCGACCCCATGGACTAGAGCCCGCCAGGCTCCTCTGTCCATGGAATTTTCCAGGCAAGGATACTGAAGTAGGTTGCCATTTCCTTCTCCAGGGGATCTTCCCGACCCAGGGATTGAACCCAAGTCTCCTGCATTGCAGGCGGATACTTTACTGACTGAGCTACTAGGGAACCCTAGTTTACTAGTTAGGAATAATCTAGGAAAATATATTAATTATACATGTTTCCATTTCTCCATCTATCTATATAATACAGATAATAATAAGAATTTATACCTGGAAGACATCTTTTAAATATTAAAAGAGGCAAACCCATATCTACATAGAGTAAGCACTAAAAAAGGCTTTTTCCCCTTTTCTCAATCTAAATAGAATTTGTCATACACTTTGCAAATAAGAATGAAGACCTCTAATTTTTCAAATTAGTATTAAAAGTCCTAAGTTCACTGGAGATCATAATTAACCTTCTACAATGTGAGCACAATCCAACTGAACAGTTAGATAAATGTCTAGAAAGCTTTCTTGTCAAGGTGATTTTATCTCAGCTGTTTCACAATGAAGAAGAAAAAAAGAATGAAACACAAGGATTCTTTCTTAAAAGATGTACAAAAAGAATTTAGAATTGCTGTATTAACAAAATATGATTGTTCTCAATAGCAAATTTACTGAGGAAAATGAAAGATTAACAGTAAAATTCAAATATTTTAGTGTTTTTAGGATATTCAAAGTTAAAGTGTTGATACCATTCAAAATTACCAGATCTGTTACGTATAAATTGTTATTCTCTATAAACAAAGAAATTTCAATTGTCTATGACTAGTCTGGAATTAGTTATACTCTAATCTAATACAGCCATTCAACTATCTTTGGGAATATTGTATTCTCTTCTCTCATAAAGAAATTAATACAAGTGACAGAAGGTAACCAAAAAATCAACAGTGTGGAAAGCTTTTTAATAAATTTCATTTTGGCAAATGATCACATATAAATTAGCAAACATTGAAATCATAATGATTTCATTTATTTGTTCTGTATATATCTGATTAACAGGCACTAATTTTGTTGATGGAAACAGAACTCTATTGTTATATACAGATTAGAAATGTAAACACTTAGCATTTCCCACAACTACTGACTTCACAAATTACTTTGAATGTTATTTCAAATAACATTTTGAGTGCCAGAGATGAGGTAAGCAAAGAGCTCTACTGCCCCCTAATGAAATAAACCAAAAAAAAAAAAAAAGCCAAAAAAACTCTGAAAACTTGTTTTGATCTATGTGTGGAACAGGAAAATAATCTTACTTTGCTAAATGCAGTAGACAAACACTATGAAAATTAACTGAAAATGACTAGAATATCTGTCAACATACTATCATCCATTTTCATGATAAAATTAGTAGCAAAACAGGAAAGCCTTGAGACAGAAATGTTCTAAGAGAAAGGAGGTCAGTAAAACAATGTTATCTAAAGTGATAGCAATTAAAACTTCACTGCAGGCTACCCTTTTCATGTGTATGTTGGAAGGGAAGGAGAAGAGAGAGATTCTTAGAAACCACACTTTACACTGAATTACAGTAAGTTTTCAGCTTAGCAGCTTAAAAGTAAATACTATCAAAATAGTCTATTACAATTTGCACTGACTCTAATCCTCTCAAAATTATTTTAATAATGTGTACTTTCAAAATAACTACACTATAAAGCATACATATGAAAGAATTTTACCTGTTTCCTGTTTTTAAAAAAATGACAATTTCTTAAGCACAACTTTGTCCTTCATGATACTCTGCATCATACACTAACCAGTGATAACTTTCAATCTTCCTTTTAATAAAAGTTCTCCCTTCCTTTAACCAATCTGGTTGTTAAAACACACTCCATACTCATGTTCCTTTAACCTAATATTCTAACCTGTCTAGAATTTCCGAATTCTCATTTCAGAAGAGAGCAAATGTTTGGGGGAAGAGAAGTGTGTGTCCTTAATAACTGGAGTTATGTAAAAATTAACATCAAGAGTACAAAGAACAGAATGAGAGATCATAAAAACATGGAGAAAAAGTAAAGCCTCCCAGCATCAGTTCATGGAGAGCACAGAGGTGTGGTAGTTCACTGTCCCTTTAGAGATGGGGCACACATCACATGGAGAGGGCATGTTTCCATCCATGTTAATCATAACCCTACATTCCATTACATGTCTATTGTTTACAAGGTATAAGGAATAGGGGCCAAATCCGTAAAAATGCCACAGGAGAGACAGGTAATACAAAGAGGTTCACTTAAATCAGCATACAAAAAGGAAATATCTTGTTTATTTGTGTGCTGCAGCTCTCTTCCCGAGTGCCTGTTAATGAAAATGGTTCTCTAGCTGTACAAGTCATGTGTGTGTGTGCGTGCTAAGTCGCTTCTGTTGTGTTCGACTCTTTGTGACCCTATGGACTGTAGCCCACCAGGCTCCATGGGATCCTCCAGGCAGGAATAATGGAGTGGGTTGCCATGCCCTCCCCCAGGGGATCTTCCCGACCCAGGGATCAAACCAGCATCTCTTAGGTCTCCTGCATTGGCAGGAGGGTTCTTTACAACTTAGCCTAAGGGTCATCAAATGTCCATTCAAAATTTTAAAACAGCAACAAACAGAAAAATACAAATGTGCTCAAGCCTGTGTCTCAAATGAGTTGGATCTCACATGAATAATATGAAGTAAAAACATGACTCTTTTACTTGAAGCATTACTCATTCATGCCTACTGCCTAAAAATATAACTGACACAGACACATTTTGAAGACATAATAAAGAAGCTGGGAGGACTAAAGCAACCCAAAGTCAAGCATCCCAAAGTCCATCACTGCCAAAGTGATGATGCTTAAAGGATATCCAATAGAGCGGTCAAAAACAGTACCCTTCCAACCTATAAATTCCACATAGCTACTCAGATTTCACATACAAGAGTCATGAGAAATAAAGCAGTGAAGGTACATTGGAGAACATACACATGTGTGTGTGAATGTATAGGTGTGTGTTTTCCCTCATGGAGCAGTCCCAGTCCATACCAGTGAGCTCCAGATTATTGCCCTAAACCTAAAGGAATGTTTTCCTTAGTTCACAGGGGAAAAACAAATAAAGGACTTTTCAGGCTATCCTTAACCTCCCTATGCCCACTAAGCATACATATGAAAAACACAATCAAGAAATAAAAGGGAGAAAGATTGAAAGAAAAGAGGAAAGGTTAATTTCCTTAAGAAATAAAGTTGGTAACAGCTTTGGTTTAAAACAAAGAGATTTATTTATTCATTAGCCCAAAAAAACTTACGGTGATGATGATGATGAAGATGGCAGCAGCCAGCATTTATAGAGTATGATGTACTTCACAAACAATGAGTATTTGATCTTCCTTAGAGCCCTGTGAGGCAGATAATACTATTCCTATTTTACAGATGAAGAAACTGAAACTCATAAGGATTAAGTAACTTGCCCAAGGTTAGACAGCTACTAAATTGCAGAGCATATTTAATATACCAGTCAAACGTAATTGTTATGTTCATGTTATCTTCTGGTGAAAATGTGTGAAATGAAATGCCTCTTTGGAAACTTTGTAATAAATTAACAAATTTTATGTATGTATATTCATGTGTGTATGTTAAGATCCAACTCAAATGCCTCAAAATTCTGTAGACATGGAACTGGAGATAGGCACTTACGCCAGTTCTTATGAAAGACAGAAACATACAATCCATAATAGTGGGCTGGCCAAAAAGTTCATTTGGGAAAATCCAAACGAAGTTTCTGGGCAACCCAATAAACAGTGAAAGTGTTAACAAATAAGTAATAATATACACACCCTTCAATATCTATTATATCAATAAATAATATTTCTTTCATTATTCTCCAATCACATACAGTCATAATAATCTCTTCTTCTTCAGATCTTCCTAACTCATTCTCACCTCTATTTCACTTGTCTTAAAAGGAACATTTTCATTTATTTCAAGAAAAAATGTCACTCCCTCTTCTCGCTATTAAGGATATTCAATTATAGTAAAAAATATATGTATGTAAAAAATAGCTCTGGTTGACATGTGGAATATACATTTCTTTAAATGCTATAATAATAAAAAATATTCCATAGCAACCCTTTAACCTCTGATAACATGTTCAAGTTTTCTGAAATTAATACTAAGGAAGAAATCACCATGAAGTATAAAACTAATCAAAATTCTATTTTGTAAGAGCTGAGATTTAAACATACCCACAAACATACTATACATACACAAACACAATTCAGGTCACCTTCATATTCCAGGCATTGCCTGGACAATATTCCCTCTGCCATATGTATGCAGGTTAAAACACAAAACACCCAGAAATATTCACAAAAACCTAAAACATTAAAATTGTAATTTTATTATGACTACTACCAATTTTTTCCCATTGCAGAATTCAAAAGAATATGTTATTACATGTTCTTGCAAGAACGCCACCTTGTAAGAGAATCTGGTTTCTGAAATAAAAAAAGTGAAGTGTAAATCTGACATCAAAACTTGCACAAATAAAGATCTGTCATTTTGTTAATCCTTGCCTAATTTTAATTAAATTATTTTTAAATTTTCAATCCAGGGAGCAAAGACCCTGCCAACAATAAAGTACAAGATGTAGGAAACAAAATACATCATTTCAATGGGATACTCTTTCTCACCTTCGAATCTTCGTTGCTCACTCCGAGCTGTAACACAGCTTGAGGAGATTTTAGTTTTGCTTCGGCAGAGTGAGCCATCTGAAGGTTAAGCTGCCATCCGACTGTTTCGAGCTACAAAAGACAAGTGTAGATTGGAATCAGATGGTACAGAAGGAAGAAAACACTCAACTTTAAGCAAATCTCCAGTCAGCAGGAATGAACATGGATAGCCTGGACCTTGTGGAAAGTCAGTTCCTGGGCTCCTTCAACCTGCACACTCTGAACATTCTCCCTTTGGGCTCATTAAATTGGCCTCATGCCATGCCTGTCAAATTCAAGCATAAAACTGGTCTTTAAATACACTCTGTTCTAAAAATAAAAGTTCTGAGACTAGGCAATGAACTACACTAAAGGAGTCAATGGTTTTTAAATAGTAAATTACTATTTTAAAACAGTATATTTTAAAGCCAATGGTTTTTAAGTAGTTATAAATTGTAACTAGTAAATAGCATATATATGTAATAACTACTCTAAATGACCTCCCATTATCTTTCAAAACTCTCTGCAATAAGTAGAACAAGGTAAAACTTTTTTTTTTTTTAATTTAATGGGAAACTGAAGTGCCCAGATGGTAAGAGGTTCACACATTTAGACACAGTTAGTGAGACTGGAAGAGAGCCAGACAAAGAATTGATATCTACTTACCAGTGAGCAGGTGTTATTATGCTTTCCAAAGTATTCTAACCTACTATGGTTCCCAGTTATGACAGAAACTAATTAGAATACTTCCTTTGAATTTATTAATTAATACAACAGCAAAATTTAACCAGGAAGGCAAAGACAGCAAAGAGACTAAAGCAGTTTAAGTTTCAAAATATTAAGCAACATAAATGCAGCTTTATTGAACATGACAGATTACTGATTTTTCCAACCTCAAAACTACAAGTAGGAAGTTTTAAATCTAATTTCCAGTAAATCCAAAGTATCAATATTTAGGGAAGTTTTGTGACATGCAATTGTCATATACCTCTGACAACTCGACTCTAGTAATTGATTTACTGAAACTACCTCAGCTACACTGGTAAGAATGGCAGACTCAAAACAATTTTTACTTAACTGGAATACTAATTGCTAACTTGAAAGACTGTTCAACAGCTAGAATCACAGCAATGACTCAAAGCCAAACTGGAGAGAGAGCAATGAAAGTATTATCTATTCGAGAGAGGATGTGATGAGAAAATAAAGATACAGTTCTGTTCTTTCTGGCACTGAACCTTTAAGAGGTTATGGGTAAAAAGAGTGAAGATGTTAAAGAGATACAATCCATAATACCACAAGTAAAAAAATCAGTTTAATGTACACATGAAGCAAGGATCCATAATGTACTGATTTTTAATACTAACTATAGTAAAACAGTCTCTAACACCAGCTCACTACTATTTTCAACAGTCCATGGGGTCCACAAAGACTCAGATACGACGTAGCAGACTGAACAACAATTATTTTCAACAGTTACAGGCAACAGATTCTCCAACATAATAGGAAAAAACATGTCACAACCACTCTCATATATCCAAGCATTTTGATACACAGTCTTAGATGAAAAACACCCTCTAGGTATTCATATGGACCTATAAGACACTGTTTTGATCTCATTTAACTAATCCTATACCTGTCCTTTAAGCACTTAAACAACCAAGATAAATATTAAGTGAATAAATTAAAATATGGTCCCACTACGGTCAGGCCTTTGCACAAATGAATGTATACTTAGTCACTGCATAGAGGTGGAATGGGGCAATTAAGATCACTGAACTTAAAGCTTATGCTTTAGTTCATACTTAAGTTCATACTCACTGCCTAGGTGGCCCTAATGCTTAAGTCACAATCTTTCAAGATCTCAATTTCCTCATAAGAAGTGGAAATAAATCTATCTGAATTATCTGCTTTTTTCCTGAGTTATTGGCAATATCAAATAAGAAAATGCATATTCAAGCTGTTTTGGAAACTCCAAAGCATTATAAATATAAGGCATTTTGATTACCTAATTTTTCCTATAGTATTTTTTAATAGTATCTTTTAGAGTAGGCACTCTATTTGCTGAATTGAATTGAAGCAAATAAAAAATACAAGCAAAGGTAATTTTAAAAGCTTCATAACTAAAAATATTGTTGACTGACTTTCTTAAATTTTAGAGCCTTTTCTATTGTTCTGTGATTTAAAAACATTCATCCCATGCCCACAGGAAACAGTAACTTAAAAAGTTAAAAAAAAAAATATGTAGTTGTTGTTGTTCAGCCACTAAGCCTCTCATATGTAGGCATATGCACATACACACACCCATACATAAAATTTCATATAAAAAGAGCAGTATCCAGGAACCTCAAATGAAGAGGGAATAAAGGAGAACTACATTTTTTTTTTAATATTTTACAGTTACACAGAGCAATAAGAAAAACAAACCTAACAAAATCTTTCCAGTGAAACTAGGAGACAATACCAGCACTATTCTTATTATCCCCATTTTACAGATCAAATATGTAAAAGGAAACAACTGGTGAACAGAAGAGTATATGGAGGCTCCTTATGCTTGTTACTACTGCCACTTTTCTCTAAGTTGGAAATTATATCAAAATCAAAAGTTACAAAAATGAACTCTATTAAAAATCATCAATGGATACTAGATTTAAGTGGAGAAGGTCTGATTTGAAATGAATAGTCACAAAGCTCCTTGCCCACAATTGCTTTTTAGGTACAAGAGAAAAAAATCATTACGCAGTAGGAAAAAAAGCAAAACATCTTAACCAAGAGATCAAAATTAACATCACCAAGCAGTGGCAAACAGACAAGATGTGCCTCCAGGTACCATATCCTGCAAAGACCACAATATCATTCACATAAATTTTTAGCCAAATTATAACTAAATTTGATCCTGAAGAAACTAACAGAAAATATAAAGATAGACACAAGAGGAATGTACACTTGAAAAATATCAATGTCCTAAAAGACAAAGAAAAGTTGAAGAAAGAAGGAATTTCTTAAACTGGTTAGAATATATGTTATTTTCTGGGTCTGTAATAGACACTGGTGATATAAATATAAATAAAACAAAAGCCTTTTAACAAGGTTAAAATGTTATAGTATACTCTTTAATTATTCCTCTGAGACTCATAACTAAGAAACAAATATGAAAGTTATCAACATTTTAATTACATAGGAAACAAAATCTAGATTAAATTTTTACTTAAGTTAGCTAAACTACATTGCTTCTATTTAAAAGAAAATTCTGTATTGTATATATCGAACATCTGTACATTAAAATACCAGGAATCATTTGAATATAATTAGATATATCACATCCAAATTTAAATCTGAGGGTCAACTTAATCAATATTCTACATTTAAATGTCACCAAAATAACATAAAACGTGAGGAAAATGAGCCACTAATATTTTTAATGTTTTCTAACCCATGCCAAAACTGTTTAAATGATAGTTCTTAGGCATCTCACTTACATTACTTATTATCTGACAATGTCACTAAGATGTCAGTTCAAAATAAGTATAAAGACTTCATTCTCCCGGTAACATCCAGGTAACAACTTCAAGCTTAACTTCTCGTAATTACTTTGTAAATCACAATTCCAAGCACATGTAAAATTAGTCAAAATTACAATAATATTAACTCTCTTAAAATGAAAATGAAAACATAAAGTTAATCACCATACTTTAACAACTGGCTCCCTATAATAGTAGCCTCTGCTTGGATCATATCACATAGTAAGAAATACTTTTTTATGTTGCAAATTGATATAAATATACAAAAGTGTCACAAGACAATTTTTCACCCAGAGCAATGATACATAAATTCTGTTAAGTTTCACTTTTAAAATACTAATTCAAAAACCCTCCAAATTGATTTCATTACCCACTAAACCTCTAACAGTTCAGGCTATCTACAGTAAGAAAAATACTGCTCAGAAATACTGAATGAGTTTTAGGAATTATGTGTGTGTGTATTCATGAAACAATTCCTGTTTACTATAATAAATCATGAAAAACACATAAAAACAGAACTGTAACTGCTATATTCTGTTGCTATAATCCACCATTTATTTTATAACTAGCAAATACTATAAGCAGAAATTCCATATATAATATATATACGGCTTATTACAGAAACTATACATTATTATTTACTCTTATGAAGTGTAAAAACTGGAAGTTGACTAAACATTTAATACAAGAAGAACATGAACCTATTTTTAAAGCTTAGCTAAATATTTATTCCCCAATTTCCTTGACCACTTCTCTTAACCTCAGTGATTTCTTCCTATGCAATCTACTAATTATAGGAAATACACCACTTAAAAAAAATTCTAGTTGGTTTATTCTGTGTTTTCTAAAATTATACACATAGAATGAAGCATGAAATATGAACTTTTTCTAAATCTTTCATACAGGGGAGAAGGGCGTTTTTCAGTTCAATGTAACCTGCTTAATAAGGTTAGCTTTTAGAAGCATTTCTCATAAACCTGTATCACCAAGAAAGCAATACCTGCTGGGAAAATCAATTTGTGAACGTATAAGAGGTCATACTTATGATCCCTCAATAATGGCATGTGTATATGAATGTGTATATAATTAAATCTTTACAATAATAGATTCAGAGTAATTTTATATTTGCCTAAAATAGAGAAGTTTCTAGTATTTCCATTACAATCAAAAAGAGATTTATTTTCTTAAGCAATATATGTACCTACAGAGTCTGCCAAAGGACACAAGATGACAGCATCAATTTAGAAGTACATTTTATTGGAAACATTCTATTAATATAAACCAGTGAACAATAGGGGCACTGATGTTTATACCTCAAATTTTTACCTTTTTCCTTCAAAAGAAAATGCTGTAGAAGAAACGAAGAAGGGTATTTATAATCCACTCAAATAGGTCCATTAATCAAATCAGGAAATTTTTAAACAACCTGTCACTAGGAGGCCCTCCAGGAGATGCCAAGTTTTACTCCCCACCTTTAAGCTGTTGTAAATGGGGATTAAATTACCAAGTAATTTAATAGAAGGAATAGAAGTGCTTCCTTCCTTTTGTCCTAACCAAAGGAATATCTAAAATTCAAAAAATAATGAAGTAAATTCCAATCCCTAATGGCTAAAAATAAATAATACCTTGGCATTAAGAAAAATCAATTTCCAGCATTTTATATATGTGGTTTTCTTAACTATTATTTACATCAGATATCAGCCTTAACTCAACAAGCATACAGTTTGACAAAAAGCCTGTCGCTTTCAGAAGATTCCCATCTTTACGTGAATTCTGTAAGTTGATGAAACCTATGTTTCTTTTCAGTAGAATCATACTTTTATCCTGGTTTTCTATCCATTTTTAAATAATAATGGAAAAATTATATCATTTTGACCTGTGCAAATTAAAAAAAAAAAAAATCATTACCTGAGACGGGAAAACTACAGGAACAGTTTCAAGAGGAATGATCCAAAGAGCAGTTTATTTTTTAAATGTTACGTTCGAGATGCCTAGTCTACATCCAATGAAATGATCAAATAGGCTAGAGAAAAAAATGTTTTATTAGAAAATAGTTTTTAAACTCAGAAGCCTGAATGTGATTGCCAGGCAAGTACAAAAGAATAAGAGAAGAGGACCAGGGACTGAGTCCTGGCACAATACAAAACTTAGAGGTTGTGGAAATGAGAAGACAGTAATGAATATGACTGACCAGAAGATGCAGCCAGAAAGGAGAAAAATCAGAAGAGCGTGAACCTGACCTTTATACCGTCATAGATGCTGGGGACATAAAAATCATCAAACCAAAATCTCTGCTCCAAGCCATGTGATGAAGACAAACATACGCAAAAACAACTTTGCCGTAACACGTACATAAAAAATCTGCAAAAAAGCTACCAAAACTAATGGCTGATTTTAAGAAAGTTATGGCAACAGACTAATATAAAACATCAGTAGTTTTCAACATACTAGAAACAAACAACTAGAAATTATCAAAAATGCAATTCTATCTATAGTAGCAACCAAAATCAGGTAAATACACAGTGTCTTAGTCTGTTCAGGCCACTAAAACAAAATACCACAGACAGTATAGCTTAATAATAACAAACATTTATTTCCCACAGTTGTGGAGACTTGAAGTCCAAGACAAGGGTGCCAGCAAGGTTGGGTGAGGGCCCCTCTTCCAGACTGCAGACTTCTTGTTGTATCTTCACGAGACAGAAGGAGGCAAGGGAGTTCTCTCTTTATAAGGGCACTAATCTCACTGATTAGGTCCCTTCCGTATTAACTAATTAATTCCCAAAAGCCCCACCTTCTAATACTATCACATTGAGGGTAAGGTTTCAATATATGAAATTTGAAGAGACACATTCAGTCTATAGCATAAAGATAACTTCAACAAAATTTGTCAAAATTCTGGTCACTGGAAAACTACAAACATTGCTTGAATAAATTAAAGAAGATATCAATAAATGGAGAGATATACCATGTTCATGAATTTAATGATTCAATATTGCTAAGATGTCAGTTCTTCCAAATGTGATCTACAGATTTAGAACAATCCAATTAAATTCCCAGCAGGAATTTTATTTTTAATAGAAACTGACAAGTTGATTCTAAATTTTGAATGGAAATGTCAAACCAGTTTTTTTCTAAGAGTTGAAGGAATCATATTACCTAACTTGAAGAGTATAAAGCTACAGCAATAAAGACAAAGGCAAAGGATAGACTTAAAGACTCACAAAGCGACTTCTAATGAAAGCACCAAGGTAAATGATGCTGGAACAACTAGGTATCTGCATGGAAACAAAACAAAAAACAACCTCTACCTAACAAATGGGCTTCCCTCGTGGCTCAGATGGTAAAGAATCTGCCTGCCATGTGGGAGACCCAGGCTCGATCCCTGGATTGGGAAGATCTCCTGGGGAAGGGAATGGCAACCCAATCCAGTATTCTTGCCTAGAGAATTCTATGGACAAAGGAGCCTGGTGGGCTATAGTCCATGAGGTCACAAAAGTCAGACATGACTGAGTGACTAACACCTAACAAACACCACACACAAAAATGAACTCAAAATGGATCACAGACCTAAATGCAAGTGCTAAAACCATCAAACTTCTAGAAGAAAACATGAAAAGAAAACCCTTGTGATCTTAGGACAGGCAAAGATTTTAGAGAGAGCCATAGAAGAATGAACCATAAAAGAAAAAAACTATAAACTGGACTTCATCAAAACTAAAAATTCTGTTCTTCAAAAGTCACCATTAAGAAAAAGGCAAGCCACAGACTAATAAAATATTCACAATACATATACCTGACAAAGGACTTGTATTCAAACTATATAAAGAATCCTTACCACAATAAGACAAAAAAATCTCTACAAAAACAGGCAAAGATCGGAATATATAATTCACAAAAGAAAACAAATAAACCAATAAACACAGTAAACACATTAAAAGATATTCAATCTGCTTATCCCATTAAAATGCTAAAATTTTAAAGAATGGCAATACCAAATGTTGGCCAGGATGTGAAAAAATTGCTGTCTGGAATGTAAAATAGCATAACCTCTTTGGAAAACTCTTTAGCAGTTTCCTCATAGTTAAATACACACTGACCCTACAACTCAGTCAATCCATCCCTAAGAAATTACTCAGGCAAAGTGAAAATACATGCCCATAAAAAGATATGTATGAGAAAATTAGCAGATTTATTCAAAATAACCCCAAACTGAAAACAGTACAAATACCATCAACAGGTGAATGGATAACAAATTGTGATATAGTCATATGATAGAATACCACACTGCAATAAAAAATACCAACCCACAATTTAAAAAAAAGAACAAACTACTGACACATTCAACAACAAGATGAACCTCAAAATCATACTCAGTGGAAAAAGCCAGAGAGAAGTACATGTATATGATTGCATGGATTAAAAATCCAACAAAACATCATCAAGCAAATCAGTGGTTTCCTGGGGCCAGGGTTAGAGGAAGAAAGAACTGTCAAGGAGCATGAAGTAACTTTTGAGAACAATGAAAAAACTCTGCCTTTTGATTATGACAATGATATCATAGATATACCTCAATCAAAATTCACTGAACAGTACAATTAAGAGGATATAGATTATACTATGTAAATTATAATTTATTACTGCAAGAAGATCAAACCGGTCAATCCTAAAGGAAATCAGTCCTGAATATTCATTGGAAGGACCGACGCTGAAGCTGAAGCTCCAATACTTTGGCAACCTGATGGGAAGAACTGACTCACTGGAAAAGACCCTGATGCTGGGAAAGATTGAAGGTGGGAGGAGAAGGGGACAACAGAGGACAAGATGGCTGGATGGCATCGCTGACTCAATGGACGTGAGTTTGAGCAAACTCCAGGAGATAGAGAAGGACAGGGAAGCCTGGTGTGTTGCAGTCCATGGGGCCACAAAGAGTCAGACACGACTGAGCAACTGAACAACAACATGCAACATTATTTCTTAATAGATAAAATATATGAAAAGCTGTAACAAAGGATTGTATAGGTGCATTCAGAGAACATCTTCAACCTCCTTGCCATCCTTTAGTCATTGGCAAGAAGGGGAGGCAATAAGCTTCAAAGAAGTCACACTACTACTTGCCTCCCAGAGAAAGAATTCTATGCTATAACATCTATAAGCATACAAAGACAAGGTCAGGATCTCAGAGATGACTACTGTGCAATTCAGTATGGACATCATAAGAGGTATAAATGCTTCATTACAAATATCACAAGGTAGGGATACTCTCTAACCTATACCCTCAAGTTTAGATGCTACCGACGTCAACAAAGCATCACTGCTAGGGTGGTAAGAAACTTAAAACTATATTCCTTGACTCACAGACTTGCCCAAAATACCTAACTGGTCATCATATCCAAGTTATAGGTGATGAGGGAAAACATCAATGAATCATCTTTCAGCCTGTTTTCCACCTCTGCATACCATGAATATATGAACACAACAGTGTAAGACTGAGGACACTGAAATGTCATTCAACTAATGCTCTCACTATTGGCACACTCTAAAAAAGTACATCAATTCTATTTAGCAAGTGCACATCTTTGAATACTATGACATAAGAGTAATTTTGCTAATAGCCCAGTTCTTTGGCATTAGTAAAATCTTTAATTTGTTAATGGCTCTGGTTTTAGTCCATTATTTATAAAGCATAGAACACATTTCTGTTTCAAATTAGACTGATTAAGGGTCTCTTAGATCTAAAGTTCTTTAAACTGATTGCTGCAGCAACAGCTAATGACATCACCTTTTTTTCCCTGGAGAATTTTCATTCCAAGCTGAAGCAATTTTTATTATATACATCCCCACTTTTAAAGAGGAAAAATATAAATGACTGAAGATAGTTTCCAGTGAAACTCAAGAATCATGAAATAAATGAACCACAAAAAGTTTCAAATTTACAACCAAAATGAAAACACAAAAGAGCACTAGGAAATACAAAATATAATCCATACCCTTCTCTCCTTACTGTTCTTTCCTCCACCTATAAACACAGATATTCCTCTCTAAAAGAAAACCTTATACACAGAACTTCAAAATAGCGCAATTTGTAAAAGCAGGGATACTGTCCATTTATTCAGTCAACAACCAATTTTTGAGAACCAAGTCCCAAGGATCATTTAAAGTAGTGAAAATACAGTAGTGAATAAAACAGACAAAAATTCCTGTCCTTTTGGAGTTTATAGTTTAGTAGTAGAGACTGACAATAAAAAAAAATAATAAGTAAGTGCAATATACAGTGGGTCAGATAGAATAATAAGTATGATAGAAAAAAATGAAGTAAGAAATTACCATAAAGGTAGAAGCACTTTTCACTGTGATGATTATAAGAAGGCTCACTGATAAATGTGATATTTGAACACAGGGCTGAAAAAGATAAGGAACCCAACCACATGAACACCCAAGAGCTTCTGAGGTAAAAAGAACAGAATTATCCAAAGTGAGCCAGGTGAAGGTCAACAAGATAGCAGACCAAGAGGGGTTTACTGATCATGTAGGGTCTTAAAGGCAATTGTAAGAACTCTGACTTATATCATAGGCAACATGGAAAGACTAGTGGATGTGGAACAGAGGAGGGACAGAATAAGACTTACAATTTAAAAAAAGCACTTCTGGAGTTCCTAATCCGATAATGGTAGGAAATAGTTTATATGACATAAACTTCCCTTGCAAATAAAAAGTATAACCTCTAAACAAGCTAGTTTAAAAACAGACTTGAAGGCACTGGAGAATGACTAAAAAGCAAGCAGAAGTTAAAGGGAAGGGATCCACACAACATGACAGATTCACATTTCTTGGCCTTTTTGTATTTTTATGACTTTTCTCAATCCATGCAGCATGGGGTGGCTGAAACTCAAATAGAAAGACTTAGATTTGGCTAAAGGGGTCAATCAGCCCATTCCTAGACATTTACTCAAGGGAAATGAAAACATCTGTCCACAAAAAGACTTGCACACAAATAGTAAGTGTTAGTCACTCAGTCATGTCTAACTCTTTGTGACCCCATGGACTGTAGCCCACCAGGCTCCTCTGTCCATGGGATTTTCCAGGCAGGAACACTGGAGTGGGTTGCCATTTGTTAACAGCACTCTTATTCATAATAGCCAGAAGCTGGAAACAATCCAAAAGTCCATCAACAGGAGTACAGATAAACAAATTGTTTTCATACAAGGAAATGTTACTCAGCAACAAAAGAATTACTGATACAAGTAACAACACAAATGAATCCAAAAAAATATTATGTTGAGAGATACTATGCAGACACATTTATTTAAATTCATTATACTATTAATAAGACTAAGAACAGACAAAAAAATTTTTAGTGATGGAAAGTGACTATGAAGGTGGAGGGAATTAAAACTGGACCCATTTCAGCTGATGGAAATTTTCTCCTATTTTGGTAAGAATAATGATTAAAAGGGCATATATAATTTCTGAAATTCATCAAACTAAACATATAAAATATCTGTATTTTTTGCAGGTAAATTATATTTCAATATAAAACAGAAAATAAATATAGGAGCATTTAAACCTCACAAACATTGACATTCAGTCAATTCCAGCACATGGAAAAACTACGGCTTTCTTTTGATTCTCAACATGCCAACAACTAAAGTAACAAAGAGGCAGAAACCTGACTTGTATATGGATATAATTACAACAAAATACCTCTCCCATAAATGCAGATCGGAGAAGGCAATGGCAACCCACTCCAATACTCTTGCCTGGAAAATCCCATGGACGGAGGAGCCTGGTAGGCTACAGTCCATGGGGTCTCGAAGAGTTGGACACGACTGAGCGACTTAACTTTCACTTTTCCCTTTCATGCATTGGAGAAGGAAATGGCAACTCACTCCAGTGTTCTTGCCTGGAGAATCCCAGGGACAGAGGAGCCTGGTGGGCTGCCGTCTATGGGGTCGCACAGAGTCGGACACAACTGAAGCGACTTAGCAGCAGCAGCAGCACAAATGCAGATGATAATGTTAAGAAGCATTTAAATCTTGAAAAAGGAGACTTCCCTGGTGGTCCAGTGGTTAAAAATCTGCCTTCCGGTTCAGAGGTGCCTGTATGTTTAGTGGCTCAGTCGTGCTCAACTCTTTGCAACACAATGGACTATAGCCATTCAGGCTCCTCTGTCCATGGGATTTTTTTCAGGCAAGAATACTGAAGTAAGTTGCCATTTCCTACTCCAGGGGATCTTCCTGACCCAGGGTTCGAACTGGCAGGTGGATTCTGGATGCGGGTTCAATGCCTGGTCTGGGAATTAAGATAACACATGCCACAGAGCAACTAAGCCAGTGCACCACAGCTACTGAGCCCGTGTGCTGCAACTAAGATCCAATGCAGCCAATAAATACATAAATCTTGAAAAAAGCACTCAGATATGCATTCATAGCTATATATTTAGATTTAGCTGTATGAAGTATGCTTTTTCTGTTCTCTGTAAAGCCCTTCATCCATTCTTAGAACTCCAAAAAGAAATGAAACAAGAATACTAAAGAAAATAATAAAACTAAAAGAATGCATAAAATTTTTAAAACGTCAAATCGAAATTTCTAATTTTTTATATTACATTTAAAAAACAGATATTTAACAGTTAATAAAGCAAACGATTAGTTGCTATACTTAACAGTGAAGTAAATCTTACTACAATGGCTTAAAGAGAATTTTTTAAAAGACTATTTAGGGACATTATTATCTTAAGAACAATACCCATCCATATTTAAATGCAGGTTTCTCAAGAACATGAGAGAAGACATGATGAATTTTCACTATATAATGAGATGAGTAAATATTACAAATGAATTTGTCATATAATTGGTAAAGTTAAGAACACTATTAACAGGAGGAGAAAATCACATCACACACATTTTGAGCATTCAAAACAAATACAACGGTCGAACATATCTTTAAAAAATCCCTAACAAATATAAAACTGCATTTTAAGAAAAAAGAATCAGTACATGTAGGCTTTAAAGGGCAAGCTACTCACAGTGCTAAAAATATGCCTTATATATAGTTATCATTATCAAATCTATTACTGAGGAACAGGTGAACTCTAATACAAAAATATTTTTTAAAAAATCATAAAACAACACAATTATTTTCCTTAAGGTCTCAGAAAAAAAAAAAAGAGATGTGTGTCAATAATATTCAACATATAGGTTACATTTTGTATAGTAGGAATATACATAAAGAAACTCTCACCAGAATTTTAGGACTAAAATTAAACACAGTATTCAAGTTCTATCTGAAAGAGTATTCATAATTTAATAAATTTGTTACCACAAAGGCATTGTAACAAAAATCAAACAGAAAACCCTGTTAGAAGGACACTGCTAACATAATCAACACTGGTGAAAGAGGGAAGAATACAAACTCCAATAACATTTCAGTCTCTAAAGAGGTTAGGATAAAGTGTATTAAAAAAAAAAGGAGAGAGATGGGATAAAATTTAAAAATCCTTTCAATCATATCCTGCAAAAAGCTACCAGATTCAATCTGCTTCTCACTTATTAGATTTAAGTAACAGAAGATGAAAAGAGGTGTTTTTAAAAATTGAATTAAAAATAAGCTCTTTTTGATTTTTTAGCGTGTTATTTAATTGAATCTGACTCTGAATTGATAATTACTTACACAGATGTTCCACTGCAAGCATGGCACAGACAGTTCATGAGAACCTCTAAATTACTGTAAAACAACAGTCAGTCTCTGTAAATACAACCTTTGCCCATTGTAAACTACTGCCATATACTTTTGTTATAATTTAAATGACATGATTTATTTTCATCTATGGCTATTTTAGTCACCATATCCTAAATAGTCATCAGGGCAAAAAAAAAAAAAAAAAAAGAAAGATAACATTATAGCTGCAAGAGATGCTATGACATAAAAAGAACAAGGCTTAATTAAGAGAGGGACCAATCTGATTACCATCTCAGCTTCACCATGGACGACATGGGTTAACACAGTTAAGGCACACTTTCAAGTTTTATTTCTTTTTCAAAAATACAAAACACACACCTACTATGTAAACCACTGGGAATAATGCCTGACAGAAAAATTCTGCTGCTAACATCTAGGTGGGGAAGAAGAGCATGGTGGTTTAGAAATGTTAACTACTTTGTCAAATCCCAACTCTACCACTTATTTAGCAGCATGACCATGAATCAGTTATTTAATCTAAGTCTCAGTTTAATTTTAAATATAAACTAGAACTATTAATGAGCTTTACAAGCTATTACTATACACCACTGAGTAGAATATTTGGCCCACAATAAACACAAGAGATGTTTGCTATTATTATACAATCTTAATTAAGCATTGAAGGCATTAAAATAATGCACTGATATTAGCTATCCCCTCATATACTCTGTATTGGCAAAAGGTAATTTTCTACATTCTCAGGGACCGATGTATAATTAATCACACTCTTCCAACTATGTTTTGCATATTTTGTATGACAACTGATCAAACCACTTCTTAAGACAGAAGTTAATGTAATTCAACATAACATAGGGAAGAAATATTATTCTTTAAAAGAGTAACAAACTATCATCCAGAAGCTATTAAACAATGACTTACCATTGGAAGTGAAAAAGAGTCCTAAGATGAGCTCAGGGAGGCCAGAAACCTCCCATGGAGAAGAAGGGCAAGAGCTTGCTTGATCTTGATTTTCAGTATAAATAAAGACCCTGAAAGCAGAGCGTCACATCCTTCTGATCTTTGGGGTTTTAAGCAGGAAGTGTCAGAAAAGTTAACACAGGGATAACTGGCTTGTGGTTGCTAAGGATTCACAGCAACGTCGCTTTTTGATTCTTCTTTGTCAGATCTTCCTATCACTGAGAGGCAGGACTCACCAACTGTTGGATTGTTCACTCACTAATATGGAACGTGAGTTGGGCTTATACTGCTATGAGACAGGTAAATTTTACTCTACTAATGATGTGTTGTTGCCATGGTAACCCTGCTCTGTAGGAGAGGAACCACAGGTTCAGACATTTGGTGTATGTGCTTAGCTGAAGAGCCAATAGCGGGAAGCCACCATCTGTAGGATTATGATCACTTCTAGGTCAGAATCCGACCCTGGGTCAATTGATATGGCTGCACCCTGGAAGCCTCAGTCATCCTAAGCAAACCGGTCTCCATACCAAGCATCCCTCGGGGCACAGTGTGCCACACCACACGTTGGGACTGGGGTCTGGTGTGGACAGCCCTTCACCCTGGGACTCAGGGCATGGCCAGAAAGGTGGCCACCCCCTGGCCCATCATGCACCATGCATTCATTGGCAACTTGGTGCTAAGCCATCTGTAGCTGAGCTGCTTCTAGGTCAGGGTTTCATACCTAGGACAGGAGCTCCCTCATTGTGATCTATTTAAAGTCAGCCCTTGACACAAGGTTTTGTAAAAAACAAAAACAAAAAATAAACAAAAGAGAAGTGAAAAAAAACACTTTTAACTATACAAGTATACTGTACTTATATAAATACAAGAAAGAAAAACAGAAGAAAATTATATAAATATAAAACAGGAAAATATTCAAAGGCAAGTGGAGATTTTTTTTTTTTTTTAATGAAGATGTTTAAAAAAAAATTTCAGGAACAAAGAATGGAAAACAAAATCTGGATAAACCTTTAAAATAGGATAGGAGAAAGCATAAATTTAAATGATGAAAAATGAAGCAGTGATATGGAGCTGCACATCCCTCTTGAGAGCTCGTGAATGCCAAAGTCAAAAAAAAGAAGAAAAGGAAAGGAATGAAAACAACACAGGGGCATTTTGTAAAACCCAACAGCTAGTGTCTTACTTATGTTGACATACTGAATGCTTTCTCTCTAAAACTAGAAACAAAGTACAACAAAGTCCAAAGTTACCAATCCTATTCAACATCATGCTACAAGTCCTAATCAGTGGAGTAAGGGAAGAAAAACAAAAGTTGAACAAACAGGAAAGGAAGAAATAAAACTGTCTCTTTTCATGGACAATCCGACTGTAGAGAAAATCACAAGGAAAACAACAAAAAAACTGCTATAACTAAATAGTAAGTTTACCAAGGTCTTGAATACAATAACAATATACAAAAATCAATTGTGTTTCTACATACTAGCAATAAACAATGGAAACCCAAATTTTTAAATCAGCACCATTTACAACTCCAAAGGGGGAAAAAAAAAGGTTAAGAGTGCTCAACTCTAACAAAAATGGAGATATAGTCAATACTGTTAAGAAGTCATTTCTCTACAAAGTGATCTATAAATTAAACATAAGCTCAATCAAAATTCCAGAGGATTTTTTGCAGATATTTTTTAAAAACAGGTTTTCATTAAAAGGTAAAGAAACTAGAATACCCAAAACAATTATTAAAAGGAACAAAGTTAGCAGATTAACAATACTTAATTTTAAGACTTACAACAAAGCTACAGTAATTAAGGCAGCATGATACCAGCATAAAGACAGACAAATAGATCAATGAAACCAAAAAGAGAGTCTAGAAAGAGACACACAAATATGTCAAATGATTTTTGACAAAGGAGTTAAGGCAATTCAATAACAAAAGGTTGTTATCAATAATTGTACTGAAACAAATGAAACATTCATATCAGAAAAAATCTGAGAACTTGGACCTATACCTCATATCCTACATAAAATTAAGTCAAAATGGATATTAGACTTGAATGTAAAACACAAAACACTTAGAAGAAACATTTAGAAACATTATAAAACACTTAGAAGAAAAAACACAGAGAAAATTTTTGTGACATTGCATTATGCTAAAAATTCTTAGATCTAAAACCAGAAGCAGTATTAATAAAAGGAAAAAATGATAAATCAAACTTCATCAGATTTTAAAGCTTTTACTTTGCAAAAGATACTATTAGAAACTGAAAAGGAAAGCTATAGACTAGGAGAAAATAATTGCAAATTACATATCTGACAGAGGACTTAAAAATTCACAAAACTCAACAGAAAGAAACCAAACACCCTCTACAAATTGTAACATCCAAGAACAAAACCAAAACCCATGCATTCTGATATGCTGGGATTTACACTTATAATTGTCCTTAATATTTATATTACTATGATTCTTTATCTGTCATAATGTGGAAATACAGTTACATAAAAGATCTGAACAGACACTTTACCAAAGAAGCTCTATGGATGACAAGTAAGTACATAAAAAGATTATCATCATAATTTGTTACTAGGGATATGTAAATTAAAAACACAAGATACCATTACAAACCTAATTGAATAGCTTCAGTACAAACTGAAGTACAAACAAATGCTGACAAGGATTTGGAACTACTGGAACTCTGATATAATGTTGGTGAAAATGTAAACCAATACAAAACCTTCACAAATAATTCCAGAAAATAAAAGAGGAGAAGGGAACTCACTTTGTGAGGTCAGTATTAACCAGATGCCAAAAAAGACATCACAGGAAAACTACAGACCAATATCCCACATGAACATAGATCTTTACCAAAATATTAGTAAAGCAAATACAGCAATATACAACCAGGATTATAACCAAGTTAAATTTATCCCAAGAATACAAACATGGTTGAAAATCTGAAAATCAATTATGTAAAACAACATATTAATAGAAAAAGGGGCAATATATGTATGATCATCTTAATCTCCATTAAGAGTAACTTGGGGTTTCCCAAGTGGTAAAGAGCCTGCCTGCCAATGCAGGAGACTTAAGAGATGCTGGTTTGATTCCAGGGTCGGGAAGATCCCCTAGAGGAGGAATGGCAACGCCCTCCAGTATTCTTGCCTGAAGAATCCCATGGACAGAGGAGGCTGGTGGGCTATGGTCCATAGGGTTGCAAAAAGTCAGACACGACGGAAGCGACTTAGCACGCACACGCACAGAGGTTATTAAGGAGCTTTGTGATACTGCTATTATATTTTTCCCAAAGAGTTCATTTTGCTTACTATTTGCTATTTAACAAATGCTGAGCACTTTCTGCATACAAGGCATTCTGCTAGGCCCTAATACCAACACAAAAAAACAAATAAGCATGTGATTCAGTAAAAAATTATAATAAGTCTGGGACTTCCCTGGTGGTCCAGAGGCTAAGACTCTAAGCTCCCAACTAAGGGGGCCCCAGTATGATCCCTGGTCTGGGAACTAGATCCCACACGCTGCAATTAAGAGTTTGCATGCTGCAACTAAGACCTGGCACAGTCAAATAAATAAACAAATACTTTAAAAAAAATTATAATAAGTTATACATAAGATACACGGTGAATAGAATAACCAACTCTGACCAGGGACTAGGAAGGAAAAAAAAGTCTCATTCTTATCCTAAAGTTACAGAGGCATATTTGAAATTGACGATTAAAATTAAATCACATTGTGGTAGCAAATATGCGTGGAAATACTTTTATAGGAATATCATATACATACTTTCTATTGCCTGATTTACCTCTTTACAAAAATTATCACTTTAAAAACTTTTAGGTATAATAATTTATGCCATACATTACTGAAAAATATCCTTTGAGTAACATATCCTGTACCTTGTGGGGAGCAAGAATCCTCTGCCTGAATTTTTCGATTGTTTCTTGACCCATAGAAGACCAAGCACTGGCAAAAGCTTCTGCTTTGTCTTGTCTAAGATGAATGTTCTCTAACTGCTGCTGCAAAGCGGCCGGCTTCACGTTGTGATACACAGCCTAGTAAAGAGGAAAAAAGCTACATATATCCCTAATGTTCACACAGAGACCTGGAGCTATAATTAAATACAACATTACTTCAAATGATTTAAATTTTATATTTCTATTGGATAAACTTTTTATTATTTTACAAATAACAATATACACAACCAAGGGTGGAAAATTCAGAATTAAAGGGCATAAATTATTCACACTAAACTTCATTTTTGCCTGTGGTTTAAGTAATACTAAATCTACTTACCAGAAAAACTTCTTTGCTCTGGTTATGTAAATGGTATCCTAATTAAAATTTAATTTCCTTATTTCACTTAATTATTTCAAATAAGTACACAGTGGTTTTGTTTCCCAACTAACACAATTTTTCCAAGAAACACTTTCTCAAAACCATGTTCATCTACCAACTTCCTAGGTAAATACATAATAAAAAATTGAAAACTTTTTTCACAGTGATACCTGTTCTATTTTTTACATTATGATGAAGCAATTTTCTCATAAAACCCATGCTGTTCTGTCCTGTCCGGTTATCCTTTTCTTCTATGGAAGGTCCACCAAGGACAAGAACATAGTCATCTTTATGATCTGTAATCTGTATAAGTCTGCATGTAGCAGAGCCTAGCACTTTGTCCTCAACAGTATCTGTTCACTAGAATGCCCAAAAGCTGCAGTACTGTTTAAATTTTTATTTCACGAGTATTCTTCTACTTAACCAAACCACAGGAATTTATTAAGAATCTACTTTTAGATTCTTAATAGATTTAGCCTAGCAATGTGCTACAATGCACAAAAAACGTGATCCTAGCCCCCTACAAATTCAAAACCTAGTGAAGGAGATGTAACTGACATACATGAAATAATGAAAAGACTAACAATGGGCTCAATCATGATGATCCAAGCATAAAAGGAATCCAAATAAGGGTAGGACTGCGAGTATAAGGGGTCCAGGCTGCAGTGGGAGGAGATGTGATCTGAAGGGAACTTAAACAATGAACCAAATTTAGATGTAAAGAAGGGATGCAGAAGGGCAGCTCAGTAGGAAGAAATACTATAACAAAATGTCCTTTGACAACTATTTCTTTTCTAAATGTTTTATTTATCATCCTAGTCAAATAAATTCTCAAAATCAATTATTAAATTTCTTAAATAAAATGTGTGCATCTTTCCAAATTACTATACCTAGTAACAATAAATTTAAAACTTTTTCAACTGTCTCAAGTCAGTGAAGTCTTGATTCATAATGTCAAATATTAATACTTTACTCATGCTATTCAACACTAAGACTGTGTTGTAGAATGCAATATCATGAGGAAAAAACACACATTCAAATACTTTTTTACCACATCAAAATTTTTGATAAAACATATTCACAGCTTTTACCTGTACACTTTAGAAAAATAAGCTAAAATGCTATAGATGTCACAGCAATGCAAACATGTAGTAAATAAAAATCATGGTTAGGCCAATTTGGGGCAATAAAAATACCTGCTCTAAAATGAATGATATTGTTTCAAGAACTAGGTGAAGATCTTGTTTCTCTAGAGAAAATGCAACTTGAAGTTTTTCTTCCTCTTCTTCGCTGAAACTACTTTCAGCCTACAACACAAAAAGCAATCTATTAGCATACATTCAGGTATTCAAAATTCAGATACTCAACAGACGGTTCATTTATTCATATGAAAATGAGAACTTGAAAGAAAAAAGTAAATCCATCATTGAAACAAACTGATGTGTCTGTAAATTTCAATATCTTAAAATCACAGAACAGTTCATTATTTGGATCTTGCCAAACAAATTTCATTTTTTAAGAAAATCTTAAGTTCTATGATTTATAGGAGGTGGAAAATAATAACATAAAAAATGGACATTTAGAAAACACACTACTACAAAGTAAAGCCCTAAAATGTTAAGAATTTACTGTTTTTCAATGGCTAAGCCATGTCCAACTCTGCCACCACATGGACTGCAGCATGCCAGGCTTCTCTGTCTTCACCATCTCCCAGAGTTTGCCCAAACTCACGTCCATTGAGTCAATGATGCCATCCAACCATCTCATCCTCTGTCACCCCCTTCTCCTCCTGCCTTCAGTCTTTCCCAGCATCAGGGTATTCCCCAATGAGACAGCTCTTCACATCAAATGGCCAAAGTATTGGAGTTTCAGCTTTAGCATCAGTTCTTCCAATGAATATTCAGGACTGATTTCCTTTAGGATTGACTGCTTTGATCTCCTTGCTGCCCAGGGGACTCGCAAGAGTCTTCTCCAGCACCACACTTCAAAAGCATCAATTCTTCGGTGCTCAGCCTTCTTTATGGTCCAACTCTCACATCCATATATGACTACTGGAAAAACTATAGCTTTGACTAGAGGCACTTTTGTCAGCAAAGTGATGTCTCTGCTTTTTAATATGCTATCTAGGTTGGTCATAGCTTTTCTTCCAAGGAGCAAGAGTCTTTTAATTTCATGGCTGCAGTCACCATCTGCAGTGATTCTGGAGCCCAAGAAAATAAAGTCTGTCACTATTCTCATTTTTTCCCCATCTATTTGCCGTGAAGTGATGGGACTGGATGCCATGATCTCAGTGTTTTGAATGCTGAGTTTTAAGCCAGCTTTTTCACTCTGCTCTTTCACCTTCATCACTCACTGGTAACACTATAAATCAACTATACTCCAATATAAAATAAAATCTTTTAAAAAATAAATAAAACATTGTGGGGGAGAGCACCTTCTCTGTACCAATACTAACCAATTATAATGGGTCCCAGCAACTTTTCTAAGAGCCCAAGCAAAATCATTTAAGAGAATAGCATTTTAAGATAGAAAATACCTGGGAGTTCCTTTCCCTTGTTAGCTCTTTCTTTCCTCCCCTGAACCCACCCCAAAACCTCTCCCAATATATGACCTTACCCAGCATTAAGCCCCTGTCAGCATTTATAAGAGGCAGGATTAAAGAGAGAAAATCCATTAACCTTAAGAACCTTTATCTACATCCTCCATTACCTAGTACCAAGATTCCCATCAGATAGAGAGGTGGCAACTAGTTTGAGCCTTAGTATTATTTTGTTAAAAGTCAATGGATTAAGGGATGCAGCAAAAGCAGTTCTTAGATAGAAGTTCACAGCGATACACGCCTTCTTTAAGAAACAAGAAAACTTTCAAATAAACAACCTAACCCACCACCTAAAAGAATGTGAAAAGGAAGAACGAAATGTAAAGTCGGCAGAAGGAAGGAGCTAATAAAGATCAGAGAGAAACTAAATAAGAAATTTTTTAAAAAATAGAAAAAAAAATCAATGAAACCAACAGTTGGTTCTTTGAAAGGGTAAACAAGATTTACAAACCTCTGGCCAGGCTCACCAAGAAGAACAGAGAGAAGACCCAAATAAACAACATAAGAAATCAAAGAGAGAAATCACAACTGTTACTGCAGAAACACAAACAAGTAAAACAAACAAACATTTAGGACAGGGAAGCCTGGCATGCTGCAGTCTATGGGGTCGCAGAGTTGGACATGACTTAGCAACTGAACAACAAAACACATTTACTGAGTATTTACTATGCGCTACACAGATGGTTCAGGTCCTCAGCTGTACTAGGCTCTAGTTAGAAAGACCTTACAAACAAACAACTATTCCAATAATTTCCATTTTAATGAGTTCTGCACAAGTATGGGTTACTATAAGAGTACACATAAATCAAGAAATCTTTTTGATAATTTTAATATTTTCCAAAACTTACACGTTACACACATGACTTTCATAAACAATATGTGAAATATAGAAGTAAGTCATCTGAGTACAAGCTCATGGCTAGTCTTTCTTCCATTTCCAAAATAATCTCCTTGATCCAAAGATTGGTTTTTCATGCATGAAAAATGTACACTATTAGAACTGCTTTCAAATAAAAATGCTTGATCCCCACATACCAAAAACAACTTTCCCAGTTGCTGCCTCTCCCCAACAGCTATATGGAGAAGTTTCAGAAGTATCATGAGTCCCTGCCTTGACAGCTTAGGATGAGATACAATTTTACAACTGCATTCTTGTAGTGGAGCAGCAATGAGGTGAAGCTTGGAACCCTAAGTTTAGAAATGCAGCTCAGAACTGCCACATTTTTGATTTGGGGAGGCCAGTCACCACAACTCCAATCTCTACTACCTATTTTCTGACTAAGAAAAGCATGAAAAAAAAAAAAAAAAGAAAAGCATGAACCCAATTTGGCTAAAATGTCAGTCACTCACCTCAAGACCAATGTTTTGATTTTAAAGTTCCAGAGTTTCTGTGACTAACACATACCTTCTTGAAATAATGACCTACAGTACCAGAGTTTTATCAATATAAGGAACAGAATAACAGTATTACTCACATATAATCACTGAACCACATGTTGCATTAAATTCAATGGGTATGTACAATCTAACTTCCAAGTGTGTAGAACTGATTCCTTTTAACATACACCAAATGAGGTGTTTTGACAAAATATAGTGACTGAGCACACAGAAAAATAAACTTCAGTGCCCTCAATATGTACAAAAAAGGAAGATTTTTTAAAAAGAGAGCAGAAACGGGGACACTCTCAAGATCTTCAGGAGCGTTATATTAATAAAGCGGTTTGGAGTGAAGGAGAACAAGGAAACATTTATCTCCCCCCAACCACTAGTACATGAGACATGCACCCTTAAAATAAGGTGGAACTTAAAATATGTGAACAGAACAACAAATGCAGAATACAGCTACAAAACAAAGTTCCAAACACATATTCAACATCTTGATCTAACAACAACCCTGGGCAGATAAATATTAAATGTAAGTCATGATATTTGCTTCCAAACAGCAGCAGGTTAACTCCTTTCTCTATACCAAAAGTAACCCACACATATCTGGGCACTGAAAAAGTTAAAGAGATATATTCATTTTTATCCTCTCAATGGGAGAAAAAGTTAAGGCCCAGGTTTATAAAATCAAAGACCAAGGGTCCAAGAAACTTAAATTTTTAATGGAAAGTGGATGTTAATTTTTCTATATATTTAAAAAGCATATACTATAAGCACAGAACATAGAACTTCCCTGTAGGTCATACGGTAAAGAATCTGCTTGCAATGCAAGAGATCTGGGTTTGATCCCTGGGTTGAGAAGATCCTCTGGAGAAGGGAATGGGAACCCATTCCAGCATTCTTGCCTGGAGAATCCCATGAAGAGAGGAGCCTGGCGGGCTACAGTTGGTGGGGTTGCAAAGAGTCGGAAACAACTGAGCGACTAAGCACAGCACACATATATATATATATACACATATATATACAGGTAAAAAGGAAAACCAATATTTAAAAAGAATAAGCACTGTATGGACTGACAAGGAAAGATTTCTGGTAAGAGTGATAAGCGGAAAAGGCAAACAGTAGGGCAATACACACAGTACAATGCCACTTATGAAAACATTTATTTACAAACCAAACAGTTCTATGTGTATATGCATGCACATACGTGGGCACATCTGTATTTATTAATACTTGAAAAAAGACCTGGAAAGATTAAAATCAAATCAACAACAAAGACAGCTTCGAGGGAGGTGTGATGGTTTTCTCACGTCTGCAGATTCTTTAATGTGCCTCCATTCAAAATATGGGAGCCTAAGTTCCTCTTCCTTGAATATGAGTCAGACTAACTGACTTACTTTTAAGCAGAAGAATATAGTGAAAATGAAGTTATGTGATATTCAAGGCTAGGTCATGAAAAGGACAGCACCGTCCTCTCCTGGACCACTCATCCTAGAAGAAGCCAACCTCCACTCGTGTCAGGAGCAAACGCCCACGTGACAAGGAACCACAGCTCCCACCAGCTAGCCATATGAGAAGGAAATCCTCCAAGCCCAGTCAACACTTAAGGTAACAACTGCCTTCACTAGAAACTGGTAGTAATTTCATGAGAACCCCAAGTCAGAGCCACCTGGCCAAGCCACTGCTAAATTCTTTACTTGGAGGAGGTGTGAGAGACAATAAATGATTATTGTTGTTTTAAGCTGCTAAATTTGGGGGAAATTTGCAATTCAGCAATAGATAACTAACACAGGAAAGAACTAAGGTGGAGAAAGAAGCAAGAGTTAACCAAGGGAGCATTTCAGCTCGTCCACACTGTTTAGATGTTTTAAAACAAACACTCATAAACTATTTGTGAAATAGTTTATATTATTAAAACATAGATGTTATTAAAACAGTTAATTTAAGCACTCTATTTTGAACTTCAAAGGCACAAAAAGAGTAAATCAAAAAATCCATTCTTTCAACATTTCTTTTTCTTTTTTTTTGAAGACTTCATTTTCTTAACATGCGTGATGAATGAACTAATCTCAGTTCCACATATAGTTAAAATCAGGACACATTCCTCAGAAAGTTATAGAGAATTTCTACTCTAGGAAGTCAGAATATTATCAAAATAATTATAAAGGCAATTGCTTCCCTGGGGCTCAGCTGGTAAAAAATCCACCTGCAATGAGGGAGACCTGGGTTCAATCCCTGGGTTGGGATGATCCCCTGGAGAAGGGACAGCTACCCACTCCAGTATTCTGACCTGGAGAATTCCATGGGGGTCGCAAAGAGTCAGACACGACTGAGCAAATTTCACTTTCATTTTCAACTCAGAGCATGGCTTTAGAGAGAAGAGAGGCCTTTGGTCAAAAATCCAACCTCTGACTTTCATACACAGCCATACACACACACCACCACCGAGGAAGAACATACGGTAGAAGTAGTCTGCATACGCCATAATTTAAAGTGTACATATATAATTTTAACGTGATAAACTTAAGTTGTAAGAAGTCCTCCAGCTTATATCAAGTACAAAATAAATGCATTTTCAGAAATAAGCTACCCTTTTTCTTTTTTTGTTCAGAGATGGGGTCAATTCTTCTTTGTACAGGACTGTGCTGCACCTTATCAACACATTTAACATCCCAGGGCATTAAATGCCAGCAGCACCCTAAACACACTGTAACAACAACAAAAATCCTCATGCATTTCTATATGCTGGGGTTTACACCTGTGATTGTCCTTTATGTTAATATAACAAGACCTCTCTATCATAATGGGGAAATGCAGTGGCACCCACAAGTCAATCTATCAAATAATTTTTAAAGTTTTAAAAGCAATCTTTCTGAAATGTATGGCACCCATTCTAGACTTCTGTAAACAAAGTATATTGGATTACACTGTGTATTAGTTGCTCAGTCGTGTCCAACTCTGCGACCCCACAGACTGTAGCCCGCCAGTCTCCTCTGTCCACGGGATTCTCCAGGCAAGAACACTGGAGTAGATTGCCATAACCCTCTCCAGAGGATCTTCCCAACCCAGGGATCGAACCCTGGTCTCCTGCATTGCAGGCAGATTCTTCTTCACCATTTGAGCTATAGGGAAGTCCTATGTTTTTGAAACAGTTTTAATGAAAAATATACCAAGACATAGAAAAAAAAATTTACAGTTACCAAATGGGGATGTGGAGGGAGATAAATTAGGATTTGGGGATTAACACACACACACTACTATATATAAAATAAATAAACAAGGACCTACTGCATAGCACAAAGAACTATACTCAATGTCTTATAATAACCTACAATGAAAAATAATCTGAAAAAGAATACATATATATCAATAACTCTGCCTTACACTTGAAATGTAACATTATAGATTAACTATATTTTAATTTAAAAGAAGAAGGACATATCAATAGTCTTTAACTTTTTTCTTCTCCATTGCCAACAAACTTAGGTATGAGTAGGTATAAGTTTCATTGTGATGTTCCAAATACACCAAACTCCAGAGGCTACAGGTTTTATTTCTCTGAGTGAATAGTTATATTTCAAAGATTCATTTGGATTACACTAGTTTCTTGTAATGAATCAAGTATTTCTTATGTCTGATTTTCATAATTCTTCTAGAACCTGATAAAGAAGTTAACTAAGATTGGTGACCAAGTAGTAAATTACTAATTATCAATACTTTCAAGATAACCACACCCTTGAAATAAAAGTGGAAGAGAAAGATTATATACTGGTTGACAGCAAGACTACAGAATTATTTTTAAGAGGAAGAATGAAATCGTGATATCAGAATTTTCCCAAAGCGTGTTCCACAGAGTATTAATCCCAAAATAAATACCATGATAGAACAACTTCATGGTCAAATCCACATGGGGAAAAAAAATACATATGGAAAATTCTGCACACAATAGTCACCCTTAAATATTTACTATTAACGCTACCATAAAATGTATTCTGATAAGTTCCATAATATAAAAAAAAAAATTATTTTGAATGAAAACAGAACTTCCCAAACTTATGACCATAGGATATTCATCAAATTTTCTGGAGACTCAGTGTTCTCCAGTATTGCTGGAGAACAACACCTTGCAAAAAGTTATTCAAGTGGAAACCTGGATTTGCAGTAGAATCATAAGAACAAATTATAAGCGATAATATTGCAAACATACAAACCTTCAGGTGAAGTTTTTGAAGAATTCGGGTGAGCAGCCGTGGAAATCTTCCTATATCTATTTCATTTATCAGGGACACTGCTTTTTTCATGCTAAAGAAATTCACAAAACAAAGTTTTAAAATGTGTTTTCCCCAAGTGGTACTGTCATTGCTCTAAGTACAGTTGACTGTAAGTTTTCATTTCAACAACTGGTTGCTATAGAGGTAAGTCTGAGTGAAATAAAGAAAAACAGATGATGGCCAGCAAAGAAGACACGACATTTCCAAAAGATATCCCAAAAGTACCTCTGTTGAAAAGGTCTATTTGGCAAATTTTCTCTTTCTTCTGGGCCAGGCAAACTACTCAGCAAAGCTTGCACTCTGTGGGGAACAGTATCAGTTTAGGAGTGGGAGTTTATGTATCCATGTAACTCAAAACAGAACTCTGAAAAGAGTAGGGGGAGGGAAGTGGTAGTTACACCAAAAACAGATAAAAAGACTGATGTATTGCAGATAATGGAACAACAACAAAAAAAATTAACATACAATATCATTCGGGATCACTAAATGCACAGTTGTTTTAAAACCCTGCTTAAACTGTAACCAACATTAAATTATGTGATAAGAACAATTCTACTGCACCACGCTGGATATGGTTTACTGATGTGGTGTGTTACCCAGGACACTGGTGGGAGAAAAGGAATTGGCTGTCAGAATGCAATCAAAGAAGGAAAAACTTCAAAATGACAATTCTCTTCAAAAAGATTCTTGTCCCGTCTCCACACAAGATGGGCTTCTCTGATGGCTCAGACCATAAAGAATCTGCCTGCAATGCAGGAGACCCAGGTTCGATCCCTGGGTTGGGAAAATCCCAAGAGAAGGGAATGGCAACCCACTCCAGTATTCTTGCCTGGAGAATTCCATGGACAGAGGAGGCTGGCGGGCTACCGTCCATGGGGTGCAAAGAGTCGGACACGACTGAGCAACTAACACTATGCACAAAGAAGTTATTCTCCAGACTCAGTGATACTTCTGCACTTTCCTGCATCCACACACCACGTGCACTATTATTTATCTTTCATTAAATGGAATCATTTTTGCCTAATTTTATTTTGAAACAAAACTTTATATCACCACTACAGACCGCCGATCTTACCTACCATGAATAGATATGTAAATAAATATATAAATGAACAAAAGGTAAATAAAGTGAAAACAAAAGCAATGTTACCAAATTCTGGTCAGATGCTGTTACCAGCCAAAAAACTCCTGGCCTGGGGCCTATTCGATCTTGATTGAAAAGGTGTATTAACACGTGTTAAGTATTAATGACCACTTAGGACCAATGGCGGAGAAGGCAATGGCACCCCACTCCAGTACTCTTGCCTGGAAAATCCCATGGACGGAGGAGCCTGGTGGGCTGCTGTCCATGGGGTCGCTAAGAGTCGGACACGACTGAGCGACTTCACTTTCGCTTTTCACTCTCATGCACTGGAGAAGGAAATGGCAACCCACTCCAGTGTTCTTGCCTGGAGAGTCCCAGGGACGGCGGAGCCTGGTGGGCTGCCGTCTATGGGGTCGCACAGAGTCGGACACGACTGAAGCGACTTAGCAGCAGCAGCAGGACCAATGGGAAAGTCTGAAAAGTATTGAAAAAGGAAAGGGAACACCTCTTCAGGTGATTTCAGAACTACTCCAGGATGGCTTGGGTACCAGTGATACCAGCCTCGGGGAACAGGAACAGTGACCAGACACTGTCGCACTGACCTCAGCTGTCGGACCTATTGTAAGCCCACGCAAGTGAACCACGGGGCAGGTGGAGGCGCCCAGGGTCCCGCGTTCCCCCGGGGCCCGCACAGCGACTCCGCCGGCCCGGCGCCCCGACGACAGACAGCAGCAGCAGCCTCGGGCCGGCCCAGCCCGCGCCACCCCGGTGACCGCTGTCCCCCCGCGCCCAGCCGGGGCTACCTGGGGCTCTCCCGCAGGATCAGCGCCGCGGACGCCGCCATCCTTGAAGCTCCCTGGCCCCGCCGCCCGTGTCAGATGCCCAGAGCCCAACCAATGGCGGAGGCGGCGGCGGACGGCAAGCCGGAAGGGCCAAGCCGCGCCGGGGCCGCGCCGCTCCGCTTCTGCAGTCCTGGAGCGGCGAAGGGAAGTCTTCAGTCGTCGTACTTGGCGCCACTCGCAGTTCCGAGTTAAGGCTGCACACATATTAATTTACCTATAGGTATATATTTACCTATTTTATATATACACATTACTGGATATGGAGTGTGAATATTTTTAGGTATTAATGTAGGTAATGTGTTTGTGTATAAAAAAAAATGTGTGTATTTAGGAATGCGTACTCAAGGAGTTGGTGATGGACAGGGAGGCCTGGCGTGCGGCAGTTCATAGGGTCAAAAAGAGTCGGACACGACTGAGCGACTGAACTGAACTGAACATATACAAATAATTGTTTTTAGTGGAGGAGGAAAAGTTTAAGCACCGCCTGCAGTGTCTGGCCTGCGCTACAGCTGGGCGAGCGGTAGAACGCTCTCCGAAGGAGCCCAGGGCAGCTCCAGCGTGTGACCGGCGCCTCCAGCCCTTCCTACCCCCTGGAGCTCTGCAGTGACCTAGCGGAACCTGTGCTCTTAGTACCTTTATTCATTCAGTAGTGTTATCTGAGGGGTTTCCCTGGTTGCTCAGTGGTCAAGAATCTGCCTGCAATGCAGGAGACCTGGGTTAGATCCCTGGCTCAGGGAGATCCTCTGGAAGAAGGCATGGCAACCCTCTCCAGTATTCTTGCCTGAAGAATCACCATGGACAGAGGAGCCTGGTGGGCTACAATCCATGGAGGTCACACAGAGTCAGACATGACTGAAGAACTAAGCAGCAGCAGCAGTATTCTTTGAGCACCTACTGTGTGCCAGGCACTATGCTAGACACTCAGGATTCAGAAGACCAAAATTCCTGACTTCGGCGTTGGTCAGCAGTTAAATGGGCAAGTATTCATTGCACCCCTCCTAGGTACTGTATATAGTAGGGCAGATGAATTCCTGCAGAGACTGATAGCCTACAGTGAACGATGTAGGATTCCTGATTGCTGAAGAAGATTTAACTTTAGGACCAGGAACCAGCCTTGATCACTCAAGAGCTTTTGTGTAGCAGAGTTTTATTAAAGTATAAAAAGGGACAGAGAAAGCTTCTAACATAGATATCAGAAGGAGAATGGAGAGTGCCCCCCTCGCTAGTCTAAGCAAGGAAGCTATATACTTTTTCAATTGGTTATTACAGTAAATCAAAAGAATGTCTCAAGGTTGTAAAGGTCTTACCAGACCCACTCCCACAATATACATTTTAAGATAATAGGGCTAGTCAGAAAGTTCTCAAGAAGGAGAAACATGTCCTCAAGCAGGATACATTGTTGTTATATTGAATAAGACAAAGCAATGTAGAAAAAAATGTTTGTCCTTTTTCCTCCTTGAAAGCCTCGGACCTCTTTCTCCTTCTGGAGAGCCCCAAACCCCTCTCTCCTCCTCGGGGACCCCAGACTTCTTATCGACCTACCTAGAAATTGACTCTCTTATTCCCCCCTTTTCTTTTAGGAGAATTATGTTGCCAAGGGAAAGGGGCATTGTTTTCGTTCCATAACTACTTCTTGCTGTTGAGGGGCATCATCCCTAAATGGTGAGGCAGTATCTTCTCCTAACCCTCATATTGAGGGTCTCTGATCCAGGAACCCCAAGTAATAGGTGGAGGAGGTTGTGGCATTCATAAGAGCCTGAACAACCATTTGTAACTTAAAAGCTTTCAGAGAGTTAGAAACAAATCCAGTTACACAGTTACAGATGCAAGGAGCAAACAGTAAAAACAGAACAATTAGAATTATTACAATTAAGATAGTTTCCCACCATGGGGAACTAGTTAATGTTTCCCAAAGTGAGGTGACTGAGGCTTCAGGAGAATCTATATATAGCCTGAATCATCTTGTTCTTGTGTTTAGTAAAGTGAGTAACGTTAGTGCTCGTATCTGGTATATATGTACAACACTGGGTATGAATAATGGCACAAGTTCCTACTTGTGCAGCTGTTAGAATATCTAAGGCCAATCTGTTTTGTAAAACCATCTTTCTAATTTGTATTTATTCAGCATTAAGGGCTGAAATAGCTTTTTAAGAATCTTGCAAAGCCTGTTGAGTAAAGTTAGAACATCAACTCGTAGCATAACATCTGTAATTCCCAGAGAGGGAACAACTATTACAGCCAGATAATCATACCAGTGAAATACAGATCTTGCCCAATGAGTTTTAAGGTGTGGCAGATTAGCAGGCTTCTGTGGAAGCTCTGAAAATATGAAGCCACAAATAAAAGTTAGACCTAGGGTGCATCTCCCTATCCAGCCAAGGGGAAGCCACACCCATAGGTAAGAGCCACATACCCAGTAGGCCCCGTTCGGTGCAAACCAGCATCACTGAGGGATCCAGTCCCAATGAGTTCCTGGCCAGACAAAAGGAGGACCTAAACTTCTTATGTGTAGCAAAATAGTCATTAAACCAAGTTAAAAACGTAATAAAAATTAAAAGTTATATTATGTCCCTAGTTAAGGTACAATATGTTATACCATCCATCTTAGGATTGTTAGATGTCATCAGATCAAGAAGAGGCATCACATGTGATTGTTGTTGGTGAAGGTATTCGCAGAGTTGAAGAAAGTCTTTTCCTTGAAGTGGAGAAACCCACCATGGGAAGTCTTCAATTGATGAAGACGGGAGTGCTCTGCAGACCCAGCAATTAGACCAATTGTGGAATGCAGCATAAGAGTGAGCCCAGGACAGGAAGGCGTTGTCTTGAAGGTCAGACAGCAGACTCAGGACTTTGGGAGTCAGCAGAAGCAGGTCCACATAGATTATCAGACCCATCTGAAAAGTAAAAGATGAAAACATAGAGGACAAAGACATAAAATGACATTGTTTAGTTTTGATTAGGGTGCCACTTTTTAACTCAAGTGTGGTGTACCCAGGAATCAATTCCTCGCACCTTGACAGCTGTGGGAAAAGAAAGAATAACCTGGTAAGAGCCTTCCCAGAGGGGCTCGAAAGATTCCCCTCCAGATCCCAATGTCTTTATCAGGACCTCAGTGCTTGGCTCAAACAGCAGCTTGTTTGACTAAGAGGCTGGGTCAGGAGTCACCTCCCGGAGTTTCCATAATGTCTGTTGAAAGACTGAAAGCTGAGTCACATAGTTAGTTAATTCTAAGGCTTTAGGATCTATGACAATATCTGTGCACAAAAACAGTCTGCCATAGAAATAATCCCTTCTACTTAGGGGCAGTTTGAGCCCTCATTAAAGTTATGGGTTAAACTTTAAGCCAACTGTCCTGAGTATCTTAAGTTAACTTACGCAGATGTTTCTTAATATTGTCATTAGCCTTTTCTACCTTTCCTGAAGAGTGGAATCTCCAGGAACAGTGTCAATGATTCTGTTCCTAGAGCTTTCAACACCCTTTGAGTTACAGTAGCTTTAAAGACAGAGCATTGTTGCTCTGAACTTTAGAGTTTAAGATCCCATTTATGTCAGGAGAAGTGAGTGCAGTAAGATTTTGCCCATTAGTAAACTTATGAGCTTTAGGCATTAGCAAAACAATAGCAGCAATTACCCTTAATCATTATATCCATAACCTGTTTTTTCAATAACAAACAAGATTGCCCTGAGAAATATCAATAACCTCAGATACACAGATGACACCCTTATGGCAGAAAGTGAAGAAGAACTAAAGAGCCTCTTGATGAAAGTGAAAGAGGAGACTGAAACAGCTGGCTTAAAACTCAACGTTCAAAAAACGAAGATCATGGCATCCGGTCCCATCACTTCATGGCAAATAGATGGTGAAACAATGGAAACAATGACAGACTTTATTTTCTTGGGCTCCAAAATCACTTCAGATGGTGACTGCAGCCGTGAAATTAAAAGATGCTTACTCTTTGGAAGAAAAGCTATGGCCAACCTAGACAGCATATTCAAAAGCAGAGATATTACTTTGCCAACAAAGGTCCGTCTAGTCAAACTATGTTTTTTCCAATGTCATGTATGGATGTGAGAGTTGGACTATAAAGAAAGCTGAGCACTGAAGAATTGATGCTTTTGAACTGTGGTGTTGGAGAAGACTCTTGAGAATCCCTTGGACTGCAAGGAGATCAAATCAGTCCATCCTAAATGAAATCAGTCCTGAATATTCTCTGGAAGGACTGATGCTGAAGCTGAAACTCCAATACTTTGGCCTCCTGATGCAAAGAATGACTCACTGGAAAAGACCCTGATGCTGGGAAAGATTGAAGGCAAGAGGAGAAGGGGATGACAGAGGATGAGATGGTTGGATGGCATCACCAACTTGATGGACAGGAGTTTGAGTAAGCTCCTAGAGTTGGTAAAGGACGGGGAAGCCTGGCGTGTTGTAGTCCATAGGATCACAGTCAGACATGACTGAGGGACTGAAATGAACTGAGGGAGGAGGGCTATTTCATGTTCCCTCTTTCCCCTTGTCTCACATTCAAGCCATTTATCTCCAAAAGCAGTAGCTTCCCCCAAAACTCAAGCTCTTGAGTCAGGAGTCAGCATCTGTCCCAAGACATACATCTCCAAGTAAGCTCATAAAGTAAAGTTAGTCCTGTAAAGACTTCTATGTACTTTTTGGATCCTCTAGATAGTTTTGACCACAATTGGTACTGTTTGAATTTCTACCAAGACTGAGGCAACCCCTCCTGGAAGGGTGCCCTGATACTCAGCCTGTTCGATTGGGAGCCCCAGATCCAGGGGCAAAGTAAGAGAACAGGAGGGAGCTGAAGGTTTCACACCCAAGTCTGTACTCTTAGGACATAAGCCTGGCATGTCTCGCAGAGAGATAAAGAGAAACATATATGTCACTTCTACCCATTTCTCTTGTTTTCTACAGAACCGATCTAATTGTAAAACAGTATTATAATTGAAACCCTTCAACAGGTCAATGTTCCCCATCTTCCAAAGGATACTGTAGCCATTCAGTATCATAGAAGAAGATCAGACGTGTGTTTTTAAACTCTGGGGATCAAACTTGTCCCAGTTGTTAAAAACAAATTTTAAAGAAGTGGTTCTGGAACCGCTAGCTGCAATCTGTAAGAGAGGAAAAAGTGGCATCCACAGCTGTGGCTTCTTTCCACCAGAGGCATCCGTCCCTGGTCTTGATGGGGGTGTAGACAGACTTTCCACCGAAGTTTTCCTTCCCTTGTCGGACTTAGTCCGTCGCTTGCCAACGCAGGCGCCTTACTCATCCCTCCCGGTTCTACCACTGAGGTGGGGTGGAGATGCGCCAAGGGGAGAACTTCATGGCATCCCAGATTGATTTAGTTCCTTACCACCAAGACCTTTGTTTGATTTGCCCTTTTCTTCTGATGTGACCCGGGGTAGAGCAGAGTAGCTTTCCCAGAATATTTTCCAAGGGACTACTAGGGGAAGCTTCCATCTTACATGTGCCCATGCACATTCCTGAGTACAGTCCTGACCACAGTAGAAGCAGTGAGTCATAAAGGAATGAACAACAACCCAGATATCTCCTCTAAGTGTTGCCACACCAGTACATGTGATAGCAAAAGGGTCGGCCATGAGGAAAAAGTGACTTTTGTCCTCAAGCTATTAGGGCCAATCCTTCCAGTTCATTTCCACAGATTCCACAGAAAGAATGTCTAAGGAGTTGAGACAAAAGCCACCAGAGAGCCTCCTCTGGCCCACCAAGAGCTAGTGCTACCAAAGGAAGAAACCCATTGCACTTTCAATCTGACCAGATTCTGCAATTCCCGATCTGTGTCCTCAAAAACCTCATGGTCACCAGCAGTGCCTTTATCCACATAGATCGGAGGCACAGCCATGACAAAGATTCCCTTTCAGGTCGCTGGCCCTTGAGGCAGGCAGCCAAGAGAGTGACCTCTGGCCTAAGAGATGTTCCTGGAGCTAGAGCTCCGCCTCGCTCCCAGCAGTGCTCTTGTAACTTTTGGCTCCTAGCAAGGCTAGGCGCTTCCATACATGGAGTCTAAGTAAAAGTACATAGTAACAGCATGGATCACAAGTCTCTTGAAAGTCTATGATCTGACAGATTAGGTTAGTAGTTCTAATTCCCCACACAATTACGAAATGGTCAAAAAGAACAGGAAAAGGTGACCAAGAAAGGAAAGTTTGGTCCACACGCTTCGTCCATTTCTGGCCACTCCCCTCGCAGGGATGCTGGGTGTCTCTTGGCATTGGCGGGTCGGCATAAACCCCTGACAAGGCTGCCTTTTTTGGGACTGCCTTCAGTCACTCAAGAGCTTTCTCTGTCGCTTTCATACTTTAATAAAACTCTGCTACACAAAAGCTCTTGAGTGATCAAGCCTGGTCCCTGGTCCCAAAGCTAAATCTTCTTCGGAGATCATGAGTCTGACACTGTTCACCATAAGCTATCTAGACTTCAATTAATATTAATGCATATATGTGAAATCTAGAAAAATGGTACAGATGAACCTATCTGCTAAGCAGAAATGGAGACACAGCTGTAGAGAACAAATGTATGGACACCAAGAGAGGAAAGGGCGTGGGGGGTTGGGATGAATTAGAGGATTGAAGTAGACATATATACACTACTATGTAAAAAAGTGGATAACAAGTGAGAACCTGCTGTATAGCACAGGGAACACTACTCAGTGCTCTGCAGTGGCAAAGAGGTGATCCATGTCTATATATAGCTGATTCAGTTTGCTGTACAGCAGAAAGTAACATTGCAAAGCAACTAAACTTCAATAAAAATAATTTTTTAATAAGATAAAAGAACTCACAGGAGAGTAGAGAGACAGCATGACTTCAGGAATACCTTAGTCTCCCTTAGAGGAAAATTATGAGGATTCAGAGGTGGGAAGAGTGATAAGACATCCTGGAGGTATGATCAGGAAAGTTTCCTGGGGCAGGTGGCGTGAAGAAGCCTTAAATGTTAGGTTGTGGCCTGTATATTCAATCTGATGAGAAATGGGGAGCCATTAAGTGTTTTCAAGCAAAGAAAATTTTGTGATGAAAGCTGCGTTTGTTTGTTTGTTGAAAATCACTGTCAGCAGAATGGCTGTTGGACAGGGAAGAGGTAAGCAGGAAAGCCAGACAGGGAACTATCGCAACAGCCTATGGAAAGCAGTAAAATTCACTGTAGTAAAATGGCATTGGAGAATGAAAAGACAGTGGATGAATTAGAGTTACATTCAGCTGCAGAATCTTCAGGAGCTGAGAAAAGATTGAATTTAATTTTCGTACCTAATTATGTTTTACTTAAATTATTTAAATTAGTTGGCATTCCTAGAGCAGCCCTGAAACATCCTAACTGAAAGGAGAAGCCAGATTGCAAATTAAAAGTGAATAATCCCCACATGGATAATTGAGTCAATTATACAGCGTGTTGAACACATACAAATACATTCGGTTCCACAACACGCCACACACTTCCCAATTCATGCAGTATCTGAAAAAAAAAAAGGGCATGTGAATCTACATAAATTATAGGTCTCAGATACAAACACAGATTACCTTACCCGACACCATTTTAATAGAGTTCCAGTTCCCTCAACTTTTGAATCGTTTCCCTTATGTCTTGTTTCATTGCCTGAAATAGAGCTGCTAACAACTAAAACTATTTTGAATCTCTAGGAGGAGGAGGTGAAGTTTATCTCCTCCTCAGTTTCCATCAAAACTATAGCTGGGATTTTCAGCCAAGGAACATCAGGGTGGTTTTGAGAGTCAATTCCTAGGCAGGCTGATAAGTCCGGGGTCTCCGAGGAGGAGATAGGGGTCTGGAATTCTCAAGGAGGAGGAAAGGACAAACATCTTTTTTTCTCTACATTCCTTAGTCTTAGTCACATAAAACGTTTTTTTCTTTAAGTCCAGAACTGATGCTTACACAACAAACAACTCAGTTTAAACTCTGTACTAAGGATTACATAACAACAATGTATCCTGCTTGAGGACATGTTTCTACTTCCTAAAAACCTTCTGGCTAATCCTGTAATCTTAAAATGTAAATTATGGGAGTGGGTCTAGTAAGATCTTTACAACCTTGAGACATTCTTTGGATTTATTGCAATAACCAATTAAAAAAGTATGTAACTCCTTTGCTTAGACTAGGGAGGGGGGCACTCTCTGTCCACAATCTGATGTCTATGTCAGAAGCTTTCTCCATTTTCACACTTGAATAAAACTCTGCTACACAGAAGCTCTTGAGTGATCAAGCCTGGTCCCTGGTCCTGAAGCTAAATCTTCAGAGATCACGAATCCAACATCATCTGAGCACAGAATTCATGTAACCTGGAACGAAGCAGTTTACAGCACCCAGTTTCCTTTTCTTGATCTGCAAAATGGAGGTGAGAATAACGTTTGCTCCCCTGGGCTGTGGTGAGAATTAAACAGCCTGATTTGTATGTGCAAGAATCACTCTACTTTCCCTCATAAAACAAAGCACAGACTTCTAAGGCTTTTAGCAAAATAATGTCCAGTGGATGCAGAAAGGCCTCTCATTATTTTTCTTCATATTCACTGATTGGAGTGATCACTTCTTATCACTACATTTTCCTATAAAGGCTTGATGCAGTGAATAATTCCACCCCCTAAATGAGACTGTCAGCCAAAATATTTCTGTAATCTCTGGAGTGTGTGTGTTAGTCACTTAGTCGTGTCTGACTCTTTGTGACCCCACGGGCTATAACCTACCAGGCTCCTCTGTCCATGGAATTCTCCAGGCAAGAATACTGGAGTGGATTGCCATTCCCTTCTCCAGGGGATCTTCCCAACCCAGGGATTGAATCCAGGTCTCCCACATTGCAGACAGATTCTTTACCATCTGAGCCACCGGAGAAGCCCCAATCTCTGGAGTACAGGCACACATATCCAAAACTGCATGGACAAGTCCTTGTAGTTGTCCTCCTGTTGCCACGTGCTAGAGAACAGGATATGTACCTCTTGAAGCATAATTCCATAACCACACTTTATTCCTAACCCCCAAACTTGTCAACCCATCTTTAGAATGGATCCAGAGCCTAGATTGTTGTAGAATCTGGAGTCACAAAACACATCTCAGAGGATACTCAAGGCAGTGGAGTACAGTTTATTATGCCAGAGGGTCCAAGGGGAATCAGTTCCCAACAAGGACCCTGATGTTTCTGAGAGGCCCAGTTTTATACCCCCCATTTCATGACTGGTTACATGTTAGCAACCTCTTTGTTGTATATGACTGAGTTTTACAACAAAAAGGTGCTAGGAGAACAAATAATTAAGGTTAAAGGGGGAAACAATGATTATACATCAAGGAGGGGATGTCCCCTTGGTTAATCTAACAGGGGCAGCCTGAGCTCAGCTAGAATCTCTGTTTGTCATCTGTAGGGAGGGATGTCTCCAGGAGACCTGGTTTTCATTAGCAACTGTTTCCTCACTCTTGGGCAAAGTTCATGCCCATTTCATATCTCGTCTTTAAGATGGATGACAGGCTTCAAGATAGAGTCCCTCTTGCTTCTCCCACACTGGCCCCAACGTTCCCCCCACTTGATGCTCGTCTTATCTTTAATGGTGGGCATCAGTCATGGGTAAGTATTATACACGGGGACTATGTAACTGCAGCAGGGCTGTCAGTCTGGAGGTTACACACTGAGTTATACACTGGAGAATACAAGGCCCAAAAATTAATATAATGATTAACAAAATAATTACAAAAAGATTTTTCCACCAATCATCTTTGATCCAAGAAAATACCGACGTCCAAAAAGGAGGATTATCATTAGACATAGCTTTTACCCAGTTTTTCATGTCATCTAGAGTGGCAATACGTCGCCAGATAAATCAGGAATATATACACAACATTCAACTTTAATTACAGCACAAGTCCCTCTTTGGGCAGCTGTAAGTATGTCTAAAGCCATCCGATTTTGAATCACTGCCTTTCTCATTTGTATTTGTTCTTCATTTAAAGCTTGGATTGCCTTTGTGTGATTGCCTTTGCCTTGGATTGCCTTTGTGTGTTTCATGAAGTTAGTTAGAGCTTCTACTTTAATCATAATATCTGTTGTTCCTATAGATGGTACAAACAAAGCAGCTATGTAATCATACCACTGAAACACAGACCTTGCCCACCTTGCATGTAAATAAGGCAAATTTACTGGGGCTTGTTGTAAGGATGGCTTAATACGTCCATGAGCAAAGACAAATCCAAAAGTGCAGCAGCCGACCCAACCAACTGGAAGCCAAGGCCATAAATTCAATCCACATAGCCATTGGGTGCCTTTAGGGGCCACCCATCAGATCCCAGGGTTGTTCTTCCAGTCTGAGCCAGGCCAGCGAGCTGGTAAATATGGGCAATAGGTGACCTCTAATATTTGTTCACATTGCTGTGAAGACAAGTATCCCACGTATTTTAATTATTTTGGATCTATGGGACAGTCACCAAATCCAATATTCTGTTCCCTTTGCTCCCAACAGATAGGGGCAGGGGCAATAATCTGGCCTTTTTCTGGAGTCATCTAAAAATATTCATCCCATATCTGGTAAAATTGTTCAACGTACCTGATGGATTGGCCCTTTTTAATGGCCATAGAGGTTTTATCTTTTTTTTTAAGTAAAAAGTATAAGCTTTTGTTACTTCTGTAAAGCTTCCATTTACTTCAGATGTCACTCCATGGCCTTGATCAATCAGATTAGAGTCCAGTTTATACCAAGAAAGAAGTGACAGGTTGTGAGTTACCAAAGAAAGAAACGTTTCTCATTGTTGTCTCAAAAAGGAACAGAGGGGGCAAAAGTCCCCTCTGCGGAGGGGAGACACCCACCAAGGAAGTCCATCCATCACTGAGAAAGGCACAGCCCCACAAACCCAACAGTTAGAAGTGTTATGGAAGTTTGCATACGACAGGACAGGAACACATTGTCCTGAGTTTGCAGTCCGGGTAGGGTCATCATGCAAATCAGAAACAGCAGAATCATCTGTAGTAGTTCCATCCTGGATCTGTAGTCATTGACAGAAGATGAGTCGGGTCTTCGGTGGTTCCTCTGGATTAGTATGGGTGGTCCAGTGTCCTTTTTCCTCCGCTAGTGTCTTGAGCTGAGTGTGGTGAATCCAGAGAGTGATACCTGCAACTTTAACTGCAGTGGGAGTGGTTAGTACGAGAGTTTATGGCCCTTTCCAGGGGTGAGATAATGTCTGCTGTTTCCAATCCTTTACCCATACTAAATCTCCTGGTGAGTATGGGTGTATAGTAGTACCTGAAGAAAAGGGAATTCTTTCTTGAACATAAGGGGTGAAATCATGGATTACCTTCCCCAACTGTTCCAGTTGCCGCCACACCTCCACCCCTCCTCTCTATAATAAATTTCCCTTTACTTCCCAAATAAGTGGGGGAGGCCTCCCAAACATTATCATAGGGAGAATACCCATGTGACCAGGGGGTCATTCTGACCCTCATTAACACAATGGCAGCACGTCCATGCAGGGGGCGCCAGATTCCTGCACCTGTGTTGCTAAAGTCACCTTGATTGTCCAGTTGATTCTCTCAACCATTCCTAAGCTTTGTGGCCTATACGCTGTATGTAGTTTCCATTTAATATTTACTGCTTTGCAGACCAGTTAGGGTAATTCAGCCACAAATGCGGGCCCATTATTTGATCCTATACTCAGAGGGAACCCAAACCTAGGAATAATGTCTCTCAACAAGAATCGGGCCACCTCCTTTGCTTTTTCAGTCTTGGTGGGGTAAGCTTCTACCCATCCTGTAAAAGCACATATCATCAACAGCAAATATTTATATCCTCGGCATGGCTTTACCTCAGTGAAGTCCACTTCTAGATGTTCAAATGAAGCGGTCCCCTTTAACTGTATTCCAGTTGGCACTGTCTCCTTTGGGGCTGGGTTATTCTTGGCCCAGGTTACTCATCGGCGGCATCTGCACACAAGGCTATTAGATGTGGCATGACAAAATAGAGGGCTAAAATCTCACAAGTCTTTGTTTTCCCTAAATGAGTGGATTGATGGAAATCTGTAACCAGTTGAAACACCAACCTAGAGGGGATGAAGAGTCTCCCATCTGAGAATTCCCACCATCCGCCTCCCGCAGTGTTGCTTGCTGAGTTTGTGCCCAGGTGGTTTCTTCCTTGGCATAGACTGGGACTGCTTGGGCAGCTATCAGGCTAGACACCACAGGTGTTACCCTAAGTTTGGTTGCTGTATTGTCTTGGGCGGCTGTTTGCTGTGCCGGTTGGTCAGCCAAATGGTTTCCTTTCGCCTAAAGTGTGTTTACCCTCTGGTGGCCCCACTAGATGGTACGTTACTGCCACTGCAGCAGGTTCCCATACTGCTTCCAACAGCAGCAGCAGCTCCTCTTTATTTTTTTTATTTCTTTTCCAGTTGTAGTTAATAGGCCCCTTTCTTTATATATGGCCCCCTGTACATGTAAGGTAAAGCCTCTGCCTACAACGTGGGAGACCCGGGTTCAATCCCTGGGTCGGGAAGATCCCCTGGAGAAGGATATGGCAACCCACTCCAGTACTCTTGCCTGGAAAATCCCATGGACAGAGGAGCCTGGTAGGCTGCAGTCCATGGGGTCGCAAAGAGTCGGACACGACTGAGCAACTTCACTTTCACTTTTCACTTTCATATGTAAGGTAGCAAAGGCATACCGTAAATCACACTTTACTCCTAACCCCCAAACTTGTCAACCCGTCTTTAGAATGGATCCAGAGCCTAGATCTGCTGCCCCTGATCTACTATGTCTACTAAACCTGCCCAGAGCCCCAAAGTTTCTTCCATACTCTTGATTCTATTACAAACTTCTGCCAAATTCACCTCTGTTTTTATATTATCCTAATATAAATAAAATATACATATAGAACAAAGTATATTTTGCTTTATATTCTATATATTTGTTTTATAAAATGTAAAATTATATTTTTATTATGACTCAGCATATAACAGCCTGAGTTACATGCCAGTGTTTCCTTAGGGGCTGTAATTGTAGGGAAGCAGGAACAAGTGTCCTTTCCGTCATAGGGGCTTCTCTCATAACTCAGTTGGTAAAGAATCCAGCTGCAGTGCAGGAGACCCCAGTTTGATTCCTGGGTTGGGAAGATCCGCTGGAAAAGGGATAGGCTACCCACTTCAGTATTCTTGGGCTTCCCTTGTGGCTCAGCTGGTAAAAAATCCGCCTGCAATGAGGGAGACCTGGGTTTGATCCCTGGGTTGGGAAGATCCCCTGGAGAAGGAAATAGGTACCCACTCTAGTACTCTGGCCTGGAGAGTTCCATGGACTGTATAGTCCATCGAGTCACAAAGAGTCAGACACAACTGAGCCACTTTCACTTTCAGGAACAAGGGTAGAGGAAGGAAGGAGGGAAGCAAATACAAGGTGGCATGTTATCCGGCTTATTACAGCTTTAAAACCTAGTTTATTTCTGAGAGAAACTATTTCAAGGTACTGTATCTTGCAACAGCCAAGAGATAGCAGTGGAGAGGAAATTTTTGTTTACAAACTCTTTCCAATCTGCCATCTTATTTTGATCCAAATTTGTCCAATGGCTCACGCCACCCTTGAACTCCTGAGGTATGTCACCTGTAGCCTCTAGACAGTCACTGGAAAATCCAGAGCTTCCACGAGTTGGGTAGGAACTGTCCTAGAGCCCACGGCCCAATCCCTGCCCACACCCACCTTGGAGGTCTCCCCAGTCCCTGCCCTACCAAGGCTGGAAGCAAGTGGCAGGGGCTTTAAGATCACAGGAATAATTCAGCATTCCCATGGGTCACATTATTGAGAAAGTCAGCAACACCCTGAAGCCTGGGATACAGTGGGCTGGTGTATCTGTGGAGGTATATAGCTGGAAGACAGTTTTACTCCCCAAGTGGACTCTCAACACAAGAACTGGCTTGGGCCCTGAGTGCTTCAGCTCTTAATTGATTCAGCTTTTTCAATTCACATATGCCTTGCTGTTTTACCAAAATATCAGAACACAGGTTGGAGTGAGGTTGGTTACACCGCTGCCCTGTGTTCTGAGAACTAGATATGACCTTTGTCCCATTTGGAGCCCTCCCCCCTTTTTTTGGCCATGCTGCACAGCACGTGGGATATTAATTCCATAACCAGGGATCGAACCCTCACCCCCTGCACTGGAAGTGCAAAGTCTTAACCACTGGACAGCCAGGGAAGTCCCTTGAGCCCCTCCTTTTTGATGATTTCCTTCTCAACAGCCCCATAGCAGTGTCCTGCAATGTAACCTCAGTCTGCCCACTAGGCATGACCTATATCTTCATCACTCAATGCAGTAAAGCCAAACTACGGGCCTTTTGCCCCCAGAAGTCTTCTCCAACATTTATGTAAACCCTGAGTACATCAAGGAATCCAGCCCCAAACCATTCCAGCCAGAAATGTGAACAATTTACCTTTGGAGGAAGGGTAACACCTACTCAACCGTTAGAACAGCATCTGAGCCCAGTCTAGCTGGAATGACCTTTTAAGCAAGCTCTTGATATATATTATCAAATTGAGGGGTACAGGTACTTTGTTACAACCTCAGATTTTTCTGGCAATGGGTTAGCTAAGGATCTGGCCCAGGTCCTTAGCAATGTGAAAGCCTGTAATCCTACAACTCGCCTTGAGTTTCTCAGGTAACTATCAAAGGTTGTTTAGAGTCACATCAGGGCAGAGGACGAGAACTGCCTGCCACCCATGCCCCATCCCCAGACGACGAGCAAATACAAAAGCCACATTCAGCTGCTTGGAACAGTCACTTGCTGCAGCCATTGGCCCAGTTTTCCATAAACGTAAACTTCCCTGAGTATTTCCATACCATTGGGGTATGAATTAATTTAATTAATTTTTTTAAAAAGAAGGAATAGGTATCAAGGGTGCAGGCCACATTTGTTCACACAAACAGTACTTAAATTCACCCACCCTTAACTGGAGACTGGGGAAGGGAATGAGAGGAAAACTTTTTTTAAAAAGTAACAAAAATATACTTTGTGATATATGAACTTCTCCTTTCTAATCTATTCTCAAGCTTAAAGTTGAAAATCATCTGAAATTATCACCCCTCAATTTTCATTTGCACCTAATTTCCTCCTCCCAACCTCTCAGAGACCTGTGCCATTCACAGGATTGATATTTACACATAGGATGTGTGAAACATTGAGTGGTTTCTTCAGTAATTTTCACCAGTGAGCACAGTTTGAAAAGAATTAGATGGTGCTTCCCATATGACACGTCCACAGAGGCACAACTGCAGACTCCCCTTTACTCAGTGACTAGTAAAGGAAATAAAAACAGTAAACACCACAAATAGGCAATAGAAAAAAAAATTCACCCATCAACAGCAAGCAAACAGGTAAACACCAGGCAGCATTTAATAACACACTTGAAAGAAGTGTCTGCCAAGACAAGAAAGAGCATCTGTGTTGCCTAACATGCATCCTAGAGGTGATCCCCAAACTGTTGAAACAGTGCTAGGTAAAGAAGACATCTACAAGCCAGGAGAACCCTCCTAATAACCCCCAACTTGGGGAGGAAGAGAAGGTTGGGGGGAGTGTAAATTGTCAGCCAAGGGGAATCATGGGACATCCTTAGAGAATTTACATCTGTGAAGGCAGATGCAGGATGCTATGGAGGATGGAGGAACATCGAGGAACTAGTCTTCTGGTGCCCCTAGGGGAGGGGAAAAGTAGAACAATAAGGCAGAAAAAACAGAAGTATATAGCATACAAGAAACAGATGAAAAGTTCAGTCTACAATAAGACATAACCGAATAGAAGAAAATGCCATCTGCCATGTGATTTCTCAAGATAGAACTTAATACGAAAATAAATTCAGTGAAACAAGAGCTAAAAGACAAGCTTGATGAAACAACACAATTAGGTGTAAAATACATTGCAAAAGCAAAGAAAGAAATTGAGGACTAAAAGTGCATCATTTCCTAATACGTAAATAAGAAACTGGAAGAAACAGAGTAGGCACAATTGCAAATTGAATTATTGACAGAAAGGAAGGGCCATTCATACCAAATGCAAAGGAGAAAGACAAACACAAAGTAGATGCTGAGAGCAAAGAAAAGTCAACCTGAGAATAACTGTGTCCCTAAAGCAAGACTGAGGACAATAGGAGAAGGGGGCGACAGAGGAGAAGATGGTAGGATAGCATCACCCACTCAATGGACATGAATTTGAGCAAGCTCTGGGAGATGGTGGGGGACAGGAAAGCCTGGTGTGCTTCAGTTCATGGGGTTGCAAAGAGTTGGACATGACTTAGCAACTGAAAAACAGCAACGAACAAAAACAGACACAAAGATACATTCAATCACTGTAACAAAGAGTCTGACAAGTCTGACTCCATTTTTTATGTGACTGCTAACATCTTTCAAGCCCTCTTTCCTTCTGACCTACATCTGGGCGAACTGATGAAGATGGCCCATCGCTCCCTCCTTTGGCTCTGGCAGGACCTTCAAACCACACAAGACCCCAACTGTGTGGGAGACCTGTCCTCCTGCCCCCTCATCCCAAACACCATAAAACTCCAAGCCAGCCACCTTCCCTGCTCCCTCCAGACATTGCTGGACCTGCTGGGAGCCTGTCCTGCTCACCCCAGAAAGCCACATGATGTGAGTAATAAACCTTTTCATATCTTCTTAGAGTGTGTATATGATACCATCAGTCTCAACAGCAAATGAAAACTGGGTTGGGGAATCTATCTCTCGTCTGTGAAATAGTCACAACAGATATACACCAGAAGACAATTTCCCTATCATGTGGGGGACACTGACTCTTTACTTTGATGAAAGAGTAAAATTGTTATCAGGAAGAACCTGCTATAGAATGATGATACTGGGGAAAAAAAAATTCTAGTGAAATTATCACACTCCGAGGATAAAGGAGACATTCTTCAGTAATCTAAATGAAAAAAGTAAGCCACAAGAGAAAAGAAATCAACAAGTCTCAGACTGCTCCACAGCAATGTCTATCAAGTTTTGAGAAAGGCATATTATGTTCAGCCATGATGCTATTCAATTATTAAAGCAAAAGTCAGATATTCTCAAATATGATTGCATTTGTAATTCTCAAGAGTTCTTTTGGGAAAGCAGATAGTTAAAAACAAGCCAACCTAAAGATTAACAAAATAAAGAACACAGGAATGAATATGCGACAGCATGTAGTGAACGTTAAACCCATTTAGAAATAAGAGTTAAAATGGGAACTATGTTTACAAAATTAAATCTAAATATTTTAATGTTTGAAAATGTAAAACTAATATATAGCTAAGAGAACTAATTTACATAATGCACATGATAAGTGAAATAAAATTTTAGGAGTACAGATTTCTTAATCTTTCATGGCATGGTATCAATCAATTCTATCTTAAGTGAACTACTTCATTTAAAAAATAAATTAACTATAACTTCTTAATCTTTTTTTAATCTTTGCAAGGGTAACAACCTAAAGAGCTGTCATCTGAATATGGCTAATGGACTATGAAAATATTTTGCTCCCTCATTTTCTTTGACCTACTCAGTGATGACATAGGCAATGTAATCAGAGAGATTTTTATTTTGAAAATAATACTAGCAATTTAATATCCATTGCTTGCTTCACAAGTCATATTGCCACAGCTTCTAAAGCCACTTGAGTTTGTGACCTCTGCCTGAGAGGAATATTTTAGGAATACACATAGCTTTGTTAAAGAAACAACTTTTTCAAAAGAACAATTTCTTCCATTTCTTTTCCTTCCTTACCCACTTTGATAAAGCTATTTTTATATAGCCATATATAGCTTTCAAAGACTGCATATAGACTGAGATCTAGAAAAATATCCATCTAGAGGTTACTGGAATTTGGTTTGGCTAATGTTTACAGTATTATTTCTGCTTGGTAAGATTTTCTATCATTTTTTACCTTCTACTTTGTACTCTGTACTGCTTGAATTTCTAATTAATATAAAAACAAGAAAGTCATTATTCAAAATATAATGAAAACAAAGTAAATTTATTATGCATTCAGATTATTTTTTAATATATTACTAAAAGAGGTCACATATAAATAAAAGTTCTTTGAGTGACCCAAGTATTAACACCATTCTCATGGTAATTTGTAAATAGTATTAATTTATTAATTATTATCAAATTTTACTTAAGTTTTTTTGTGTTCAAGGAAAGGTCCAAAATAAATGATGAATACTACTTGAATTGAAAAGAATGCAATTGTACATTTCTCCAGTGTAACTACCTGCTATTTACATCAGATTTTTAAAGCTTTCTCTACACTGTTTGCTTAGATTAGTAAATTGACCAGACGGCATAGCTACTATCCCCCAGAACAGTCAGCATAGTGTTATTGAAGACAAAGCAGAGCTTCTAACAAGCTAAATAGCCAGAGAGGACGCAACCTGCCTGGTTAGAGTCACATGTAACAGCAAGGGGTTTGTCTGACTCTTCACCCAGTTTCCTCATTGTTCCAACCACACACCTGTCCATTCTCAGTTCTATATCTAGAATTAAGTAGCTTCTCCTTTGCAATCTGAACAAAGTATGGATTTAGGTTGATAGTAATGTATCAGTATTGGTTCATTAACTGTAATAAATATGCTATATTAGCCTAAGATGTTAGTAACTGGGGAAACTGGGTGTGGGGTACACAGGAACTCTTTGCAATGCCCTTTAAATTTTTCTGTTTTCTAAAACTCTTTTAGAAGAAATTTATTTTTTAAAAAACCTATTAACTATTTGCAACTTTTTGAATTATAAAGGAAATACTGCTGTCAAAACGACACATATAAAACTTAGAAACATGGTCATCTCCTTGTGCTTTCTCAGAGCAGCGTCACTAGAGCACAGGGATTGTTGGGGGTGATGTGCTGTGTAGCCCATTTCCTTCCCCAGGAAGGTGGGCTGTATCCCCTCAGCTGCTGGGAAGGTTGCTATCGCTCTCAGCTGTCAGCCTTTCTCCAGAAATGTCCTCTCCTAAAGAGCCCCATCCAGCTCAAGGTCACATCCACTTCTCAGGGCAGCCTGTCTCCAATTTCTATAAGGTAAATGCTCCTACCACTGCCCATTTCAAACCAAAGTCTTGTCAATGAATGCATACCTGCAATGTCTCCTCTCTGGAGCTAGTAGGAGCCAGCTCCGGGACACCTCTGCGTCTCCCTGAGGTCAAACGGGGACAAGATCAGAGCATCACTTCTGCTCCAGAGCTTCCTGGGGCCTGCTGAGTGCTTGGTCTGCCTGTATCACGGTCCTCCCTCTCCCTCCAGGTAGTCCTGCTTTCTTCCCACCCCTTTCCAGGTGCCGAACTCAAGAGCCCTTCTTAACCAACTTCCTACATGCCAATTGAAGCTCAGATTCTACTACCCGGGGAACCCAAGTTGCAGCAGAGATTCTTATTGTACAAACTTTCAAGATTATCATTCAGTGGTTGCATCAGGCACTTGAAGACAATACTGATGGTGATGATGGTGGTAGAGGTGATTATGGTGATGGGAAGACAAAGGAAAGGACAAGGGTTTGGGACATTTGTCAGGTGGGACTGAAAAAGTTAAAATGATAGCCAAGCATTTTAATGAAAAGAATTTATGTTACTATCTAGGAAATCCAGAGGACCTTTCCTAACCATGCCAACTTTACTTTCATATTTCCCTTAATACATAATCCATGATGGCTATCACCTTCATCCAATGTCCATTTATTCAGCATCTTCTTTGTACTTAGCTCTGTGCTAAGGCTCTGGTGTCCAAAAAGCACAGTCCCAACTTCCCTATGCAGATTACATCATGTGAAATGATGGGTTAGATGAAGCACAATCTGGAATCAAGATTGCTGGGAGAAATATCAATAACCTCAGATACACAGATGATACCACCCTCATGGCAGAAAGCAAAGAAGAACTAAAGAGCCTCTTGATGAAAGTGAAAGAGGAGACTGAAACAGCTGGCTTAAAACTCAACGTTCAAAAAACCGAAGATCATGGCATCTGGTCCCATCACTTCATGGCAAATAGATGGGGAAATAATGGAAACAGTGAGATACTTTATTTTCTTGGGCTCCAAAATCACTGCAGATGGTGACTGCAGCCATGCAATTAAAAGATGCTTGTTTCTTGGAAGAAAAGCTATGACCAACCTAGACAGCATATTCAAAAGCAGAGACATTACTTTGCCAATAAAGGTCTGTCTAGTCAAAGCTATGGCTTTTCCAGTAGTCACGTATGGATGTGAGAGTTGGACTATAAAGAAAGTTGAGCACCAAAGAATTGATGCTTTTGAACTGTGGTGTTGGAAAAGACTCTTGAGAATCCCTTGGACTGCAAGGAGATCAAACCTAAAAGTCCATCCTAAAGAAAATCAGTCCTGAATATACACTGGAAGAACTGATGCTGAAGCTGAAACTCCAATACTTTGGCCACCTGATGCGAAGAACAACTCACTGGAAAAGACCCCGATGCTGGAAAAGATTGAAGGTAGGAGGAGAAGGGGACGACAGAGGATGAGATGGTTGGATGGCATCACTGACTCAATGGACAAGAGTTTGAGCAAGCTCTGGGAGTTAGTGATGGACAGGGAAGTCTGGCGTGCTGCAGTCCATAGGTTCACAAAGAGTTGGACACAACTGAGCGACTGAACTGAACTGAACTGACTTCCCTAATGGTCCATTGGTTGAGACTCTTTGTTTCCAGTGCAGGGGGCACAGGTATGATCCCCAGCTGGGGAAATGAGGTCCCACATACCAAAAAGAAAATAAATAAATAAAAAACAAAAAAACCACAGCCCTCCTGATAAGGAAGTTACAAACTGATGTAATGAATGTGAGGTCTAAAAAAAGACAATACAAAGATAGAAGTACCATGATTGATGTGAGCATGGGGCAGGGTAGATGTTCTGAATACACAATGATAGCCACCATTTATCAAGCTACACTTACTGTGTGCCCAGCATTGTTTTGAATGCTTTGTGAGCATTGTTTCATTAAATCCCACAACAACCCTGTTGGCAGGTCCACTCTCAGATAAGGAAACTCACAATGAGAGTCTGAGTGGTTTTCCCACGGTGATTCAGTAAGCTGTGGGTCGAGCCAGGATTTGGATCCCACGTGCTAATTGAAGACCTAGGACTCCTAACCTTGGTCCTGCTGAGAGATGGAGAATGACTGAATCTAACAAGGAGTGTGCAAGTGGGCTGAAGACAGAAACTCTGTGATGAAAGAATAACAAAAAGACCACAAAAGAGACTGGGAAATAACAGTCGAGAGGAAGGAGGGGAAAGAAACAAGGGTAGAGGTGGTTCAAAAAGCAGAACAGAGCCAGTAGAGTCAAATACCAAAAGAAACGATTTAAAGGTCCATGGACTTTAACCACAGTGCCATCCTTGGGGATTTTGGTTGACTAGCGGGAAGGGAGAGCTGATTTCAGATAGCAGTGAGTTGAGAAATGAGTAAATAAGTGACTGGGAAATGGACACCGTGAATGTTGAATATTATTTCTAGAAGCTCAGTTTTGGGGGAAAGGGGAGGGGTCAATAGACAGGCTCAAAGAGAGACTTTTCTATAACAGGTTTTGCTTTGGTTTTTCTAAGAAGGGAGAGATGAACATGGATAGTGTGATGACGCTGAGTTAACCTGCCTCGCTTCTCTTTCACCTTTTTTTGCAACAGCCTGATTTTATCTGAGCTAATCCTCTTCTCCCACTCTATGCTGTTTGATGGGACTGCTATACTGGGTGGGTTCTGACACCAGGGACTGACTGACATCAGTACTTAGAGTTGATTCACCCCCACAATGATGAGGAGTCCAGCTCCCAGTTGAAAAAAACAAAAATAAAAAAACCTACACGTGACTTTTCAGGCCTGACCACGGGTAATTACGAGAGCTCTCCCTGGGTGTCTCACGGGGAGGGCCACCATCCCTGCCCTCCTGGCCTGGGTACACATTCAGTTCAGTTTAGTCTCTCAGTAGTGTCCAACTCTTTGTGACCCCATGGACTGCAGCACGCCAGGCCTCCCTGTCCATCACCAAATCCCGGAGCTTACTCAAACTCATGTCCATCGAGTCAGTGATGCCATCCAACCATCTCATCCTCTGTGGTTCCCTTCTCCTCCTTCCTACAATCTTTCCCAGCAATAGGGTCTTTTCCAATGAGTCAGTTCTTCGCATCAGGTGGCCAAAGAACTGGAGTTTCAGCTTCAGCATCAGTTCTTCCAGTGAATATTCAGGGCTGATTTTCTTTAGGATGGACTAGTTTGAACTTCTTGCAGTCCAAGAGGCTCTCAAGAGTCCTCTCCAACACCAAAATTCAAAGGCACCAATTCTTCGGCGCTCAGCTTTCTTTATAGCCCAACTCTCACATCCATACATGACTACTGGAAAAGCCATAGCTTTAACTAGACGGACCTTTGTTGGCAAAGTGATGTCTCTGCTTTTGAATATGCTGTCTAGGTTGGTCATAGCTTTTCTTCCAAGAAACAAGCATCTTTTAATTTCATGGCTGCAGTCACTGTCTGCAGTGATTTTGGAGCCTAAGAAAATAAAGTGTCTCACTGTTTCCATTATTTCCCATCTATTTGCCATGAAGTGATGGGACCAGATGCCATGATCTTAGTTTTCTGAATGTTGAGTTTTAAGTCAGCTTTTTCACTCTCCTCTTTCACTTTCATCAGGAGACTGTTGAGCTCTTCTTCACCTTCTGCCGTAAGAATGGTGTCATCTGCATATCTGAGGTTATTGATATTTCTCCTGGCAATCTTGATTCCAGCTTGTGCTTCATCCAGCCTGGCATTTCTCATGATGTACTCTGCATATAAGTTAAAAAAGCAGGGTGACAATATGCAGCCTTGATGTACTGCTTTCCCAATTTGGAACCAGTCTGTTGTTCCATGTCCAGTTCTAACTGTTGTTTCTTGACCTGCATACAGATTTCTCAGGAGGCAAGTCAGGTGGTCTGGTATTTCCATCTCTTTAAGAATTTTCCGCAGTTTGTTGTTATCCACACAGTCAAAGGCTTTGGCATAGTCAATAAAGCAGAAATAGATGTTTTTCTGAAACTCTCTTGCTCTTTCGATGATCCAAAGGATGTTCGCAATTTGATCTCTGGTTCCTCTGCCTTTTCTAAATAATCTTGAACATCTGGAAGTTCATGTTTCACATACTGTTGAAGCCTGGTTTGGAGAATTGGATGTTGGAGTCAGGGCCTCTTAGACCCTGTGCTTTGCACATTTGCATTCCTAGCCCCAGGGCCTTCAATACTTAGTCTCTTTATCTGAGGCCTTGAGCAAACCTCTGCCAAACTCTCATTACTGGGAGGAGGAGGGAATCCTGAAGATAGATTTCCCCACTCTGCCTCCATACCCAGTATTTGTCCACTCCTAATCCTTACCCACTATCCCCTACGCAACCTAGGGTCCATAAAGCTATAGGAGCTTCTTGTTCAGGATTTGTGGATGGTAAGATGCTCCCCAAGACTGCCCAGATTCACCTAACCCTCCACTGTGAGGAAAAGAGAACGGAGTGGCAGGGGGCTGGTGCTTTGTTTGGTTTTAGCCCCTTGCATATAACCATACAAGGGAATATACCCTTTGTATATTCCCTTGTAGCTCAGTTGGTGAAGAATCTGCCTGCAATGCAGGAGACCTGGGTTCGATTCCTGGGTCAGGAAGATCCCTTGGAGAAGGCAATGGCAACCTACTCCAGTATTCTTGCCTGGAGAATCCCATGGACAGAGGAGCCTGGTAGGCTACAGTCCATGGGGTCGCAAGAGTCAGACACAACTTAGTGACTAAACCACCACCACCACCACCATTTTACCACTGCAGTAAGTGATAATGACTTAACTCTTTCCTTTTTGGCTCCTGAATCAGCTACTCTGACTCCTGACAACTCAGCTCTCTCTCCCAGCTCAGTGAGCTCCTAACAATTTGTCCTGAGGACACTGTCCTCTATGCACTGCTCCCCAGCTCCACAGAGCACCTGCTCTTTCTGTGGTAGGCTCTTGTTCATTACCTCACATGTGGTGGGCCCTTTTTTGGCTTAAATTAGCCAGAACTGTTTGCAGTTGAAGACCATAGCTGACGTAAACGTGTCTAAATGCTGATCATGAAAAGCCAGCAAAGACTAAGAGTGCAGAGATATAGAAAAGAAAGAGAAACCATAAAGATTAATACAGAGGGGCTCCAGATGGATCAGGGGAAACAGGATCCAGAGGTCATTCCAACTGACTGGACTTTGGCAGGAGAGAATGTAGAGGAATGGGGGAAAGAAGAAAATAGAGATTTTTATGAAGATTTGAGGCAGGGGAGATAATCAGGATGTCAAAGATATCTGTGTTGGGAGACCTCTGTCCTTTCTAAGAAAGATGAAACATTGCTCAGACAATGAAGAAGTGATGAGTTTAGATGGCTAGAGCTTAAATGGTTGCCATGTGAATGACTGAGGAACTTGTTGGGCCAAAGGAGGCATTGGCATGGGAACAGGCAACAGCATCAGTCTGCATAAGTGGTACCTTCACCACAGACAGCCTGAGAAAGAGACATAGATGGAGTCACACATTTTATTTGAAATATTTTCTAAACTTGATGTTTTTGCTAAATGTAGCCTTTGTTTTCAGGCTGCCCAGGTGGCGCTAGTGGTAAAGAACACACCTGTCAATGCAAGAGATGTAAGAGATGTGGGTTCAATCCCTGGGTCAGGAAGATCCCCTGGAGGAAGGGCATGGCAACCCACTCCAGTATTCTTGCCTGGAGAATCCCATGGACAGAGGAGCCTGGTGGGCTAGAGTCCAAGGGGTCGCAAAGAGTTGAACACAACTTAAGAGACTTAGCACAGCACAGCCTGTTTTCAGTTATAACTTTGAAGCAAAAGAAAACACCAAAATAAAAATGTGTTTACCAAAACTGAAAGACTGTCATAAATTTGGAAACATTAAATTGAGAAATTGCAATAAACTTTGCAGGGAGGGAGAACCCCAAATCTGTTTCAATAGTGATGTCTTAGTTTTGTTCTCTGCATAAAACTTAAAGTACATATGACTGGCCACCAGAGGGAGCCAAAACCATGCATACAACTTTTCTACAAAGCTTTTTAGGAAAGTGAATTATTAAAAACTGCAAAATGCAAATGAACCTCATCTCCCAAGAATATATGCAAAAGTTGTAGAAATCATACAAATTAATGCTACTCTGATGCCAAATACATTAGAAAAAAATTTCAAACTAGAAGAGAATTCTGAATCGCAAGTAGATCATAAAAGAGGCTTTCCTCCCTCTCTCCCTCCCTGTCTCTTTTTCTCTCTCCTCTCTCTGGGGCTGGGCTGTAGTAACTCCCCAAAGCTAGGTCATTTGTATTCCATTTCAGTGAAAACATTCTATGAGCGGTATCAACACTTTTTCAGCCACTGCTACAGGGAGCATACTGGTTAGAGGTACGTTGACAAGAAACAGGTCTGACTCAGACCTCTTAAGTCAGGCTTCAGGTATAACTTGGGAAAGAGAGGGGAAACATTTCTAGTGGAAGTCTGTTTTTTAAAAAATTTCTGCCATTAAATAGACATCTTTCCATTTTCTGCATAGTATGTGCGTTAGGATAGTTTGTTTATAAGCAAGAAAATCCAACTTTGGCTAACTTAGAGGGGAAAGGAGTTTATTGAAAGGATATTGGTTTCTACTATCCTTTGAACAGTTTATAACTAAAATCTGGGAAATATTTTATACTGAAAATGATAATTAGAGTTTATTTTGAACTAACTTATGTTCACAAATTTGAAAATGTGGATTAAACGGATAAATCCTAGAAAAATAAAACTCTCCAAAATTGGCGTTAAGATAGAATAAAATAGAATATAACTGTTTTTATAAATGCAGATATTCTTAAATACCTTCTTATAAAAACCGACCAACCAGCCAACCTCAGATTCAATGGCTTCACTGGTAAGTTCCAGCAAATATTTAAGGAAACCACAGTCATCTGAAACAAAGCCTTCCAGAGAAGAAAAAATGGATAGGAATCCACAATTCCTTTTGTGAGATGAACATTACCTCCATATCGAAGACCACAAGGGACTTCCACTTCCAGAGAGATGAGTAGAAGGACTTTTTTCTGTTTCTCTCAGTAAGTACAGGTTAAAAGGCTGGACATGATAAATAAAACAAAGGATGACTCTGAAAAATTGAGAGAGGTAGGCAGACTGAATAGGGACCTTGGATCTGAGAAATGACACAGTTTAAAGTAGCCTGGGTTTTCTTTCTACTTCATATACCCCAGGTTTAAGAATTTTTTTCTTATTCATTGTATCCTTAGCACCTAGTAAAGCAACTGGCAGATAGGTACCGACCACTAAGCAGCATGGTCTACTTAGTAATGGTCACTAAGTTGACCATTGTCGCTAAGTAGCATATCTGTTAAGCATTCAGGGCTATTGAACTCACTATCAAAGGAAAAACAATTAAAATCAGTTCCTGATCTCTCTGAATTTACTAAAACTGATTTAAGCATTGGCCAATTTTAAAAGGACCATAGAGAGTGAGGAGGGAAATGCTGCCAAAACTACAAACTATGAACACAAACTAAACTACTTGTTAGACATGAATAATGATGATAAAACAGTCATATTCCTTTCGCAAAGTGAAAAAAAAATTATTATGGAAAAAGTAAAATTTTAGGAAATCTGTGACTATGAAAAAGAATTTCCCATATCTAAGATTAAAGCATAGGTTATAAAAAAGAAAGTATGAAAACTGGTTTGGCTACATAATATATTCGGAGTATTGTTCAAACTAACCTGGAAACTGTAGTATGCCATTAGAGACACCGCAGAGAATGAAGGAAAAAGAAACAGTAGAAGGGGGAAAAGCAAGATGTAGAGATGTTTTTAATTATTTTATACAAAGTGAAAAGTGAAAGTGAAGTCGCTCAGTCGCGTCCGACTCTTTGCGACCCCTTGGACTGTAGCCCGCCAGGCTCCTCTGTCCATGGAATTCTACAGGCAAGAATTCTGGAGTGGATTGCCATTTCCTCCTCCAGGGGATCTTCCTGACCCAGGGATCCAACCCGGGTCTCTTGCATTGCAGGCAGACTCTTTACCATCTGAGCCACGAGGGAATCCTATTTTATACAAGATATATGCTAAAGAAAGCACTCAATGCTGAGAACATACCAAATGTCCATAAATACTAGACAATCAAGAAAGTCACACATCAAGGGCACCTGCTATAATAGAAGAGCTGCTTTACTGTGCTCCCAGGGGAGCGGTGGCCGTGTAGTCCACATGAAAGGCACCCCTGGACAAAGCAGCCAATTGCTTGTGTGGCCAAACACTGCAGTCCTGCTCACATAAGTGTTTACATTTCCAATGCATAATAGAACTACAATCCATGATAGCCACAGAATGTCCAAGTTGGCATTGTTCACTCTCGAGGACAAGCAAATAAACACATAAAGGAGAGCTTACATGATTTTTCTATGAGTTCACATCCCCAGGTTCATACCTGTAAGAGATCCAGGATACTGGATTTGGGGGCTGGGGGTGGGTGTGGATGGATTGTCTCAGATGCTGTATGGATTCTCTTACAAATTAGACACAGATAAACTATTCTGCAAATCAATGAGATATGACATTCTATTTGCATTGGAATACATCCTTGTGTAAAGGGGTACTGAGTGACTTTAAATCCTTCGGATAATATTTTAATCAACCTGTGAAATCGCTTTCCTTAGAATTTCTATACATATTCATGAAGATACACAGTCAACACTGAAAGATCGCCAAGCAGAAAGAGAAAAAATCCTATTACACTGACATGACAATTTCCTTAATGTAATCAGATGGTACAGCTCTATTCCTTGTTAATCTGAATTCAGTTCAAATGACTAAAGAGCTTTGTTCACTCTGGGATAGAAATAGACACTTACAAAATAAGTTTCTGACAATTCACATCAATTTATTTTTGCAATAATCATTTAGTGGAAGAGGCTTTTAAAAAATGCATTGAATTAGCATTATATCAAGATGAAATAAACTGATTCACAGAAAAATAAGTACTTCACCAAAGGTTTTACTAGGCTTCCTTAACAGCAGTATGAGATGTCTGCTTAATAAATATGGGCATTTATTTATTTTTTGCTTTACTCGGAAAACTTACCAATGTAATTTGCCAACACATGTTTTAAACCATATTCTCTCATCTAATGTTTAAGACAGTAGAACAAGAGGAGACAAAAAGGAAGGGCGGTTTAATGTTCATTTGCCTGATTATTTTTTAATATCAAAATGAGTTTTCACTGGACAAGATACAGATTGAATGGTGAGGTTAATATGAACCAGTTCAGTGTCTATTCCTGCATTTCAAAAGTTTATCACTGAAGAGTAGTTTACCATGTTCACGCTGATTCTAAGTGTTCTAAATTTGAAGTGGCCAAATACATGTATGTTAATAAAAATATTTTTTTAATTAAAAAAATATATATGATAAGGCAGTTTTCTCAAACTTACCTGATCATGAGACCTACTTGGGGGTGCTAGTTTTAAAGTATGGATTCCTAGGCCTCCTCCCTAGAGATTCTGATTCCTAAAATAGGGGGTGGGGCTCAGAAATGCACATTATTAGAAGCACCTGGATGAGCTTTACAATCAGGTCAATTAGGGACCTATGTGGTGTCATGACAACAACTGACCTAGTCTTAGGGTTCAAAACCCTAAGGTTGCCAGGGCTTCTGTTAGTCCTTAACTGAGTCATTTTAATCTGAGTCTAAATTTCCTTGGTTGTAAAAAAAAAAAAAAAAAGAAGACTGTTTTCAGTCTATAGACTCTGAGGACAGGACCAGCTGAGTTCTACTCACAGCTCCCTCCCCACGCCTCGCACAGAACAGCCTCTTGGTTATTACCTGTTGACAAATCCCTAGTTAGACAACCCGTAAGTTGTTTCCTTTTCGACTGTAAAATTACATGATTCTAAAATAAATAAGTAAGGAAACAATTTACTTGGTCAGTCATTTACAAAATAACAATTATTCTCAAAACAAAACATAATATAAACCAAAAAAAAAAAATGCCCCCATTTCTTTGGACTGGTCTCAGGGCTGTATGTTCCTGATGGGCATTTCAAAGGACCTGACTAGGGTGATTTGATTTCTTCCTCCCAGAGCTGTGATGGTTAAAGGTAGTGAATTGGGAGCATAGAGTACAAATTGAGTCTAGAAAACCCAGTAAATTCTGTGAAAAACAGAGTCAGTTCTCCTGCTACATCCATAGGAATACTGGCATCACAGCATGACTTGCAGGAATTTTGTTACTTTAGTCCCAAAACATACTGTTAAGTAACAAGTCCAGAATTATCATGAACCTTTCCTGACATGTGGATTGTACAGTAATAAGTACTTTTGAAACTGATTACACAGGAAACATAAACTCTGAAAACTATACATTTCCAGTCCCCACACAGCAGCATCAACCTCACCTGGGGAATGCAAATTCTTGAGCTCTGCCCCAGACCTAACAAATGAGAAACTCTGGGGGTGGGGCAGAAAAATCTAGCATGTTACCAGTCTCCCAGGTGATTCTGATGTACACAGAAGGATGAGAACCACTGAGTTAAACAGGACTCATAAAAACAGATTCAAAGTAAGCTGAGTCCAAGTTTCTATAAAGCTCCTACAATGAATCAGAATTGAAAAAAAAAAATCACATCATGAATCCACTCAGTCGGGTATCAATACACTCAGTTAGTCAACACACAACAACATGCTTCCACAGAATAATTTAAGTTTCCTCCTTTTGGGAAAAAAAAATTCTGAAATACTGATCCTGAAATGAAAAAACAGTGTAAACCAATGACCTTTAGGATATTCAAGTCCTAATGTTTCCATGTTAAGAGTAAAATACAAATTTTTAATAAAAATGTTGCCGAGTATTACCAAATTTCATTTTAATATTATTAAGATAATAATGATAATAAATGAGACTATGGGTATACAGTGCCAAGTCTAATCCAAATAGCAATTCTGATTTAGAACTGGTGATATGTGAGATTCTAAGGGTAACTAGCTATTATAAATGTCTAAATCTATGTTCTTTTATGTTAAGACAAGCTCCCAGCTACAGAATTCTGAAAGTCCTCAAACGCCATCTCCTAAGGTACCAGCAAAGAGGAAAGGGATTTTTACTCTGAGAGCAGGGTAGTGATGGAGGTGCTGGTACTGAGATCCATCCACGGGCACACTCTTGGGTTACCAGGGGGAGGAATTTCAGACATCACAACAGGAAGGTTAGGGAAGAATGACACATTCCACGTGGTTCTATGTCTTCGGAGAACACAAGTCTTAAGTATGTTTTTTAAAACTTTTTCTCCCAGCCCTAAAATTCACCTAGGAGAAAGAGGCTGGCTTAAATGCAAAAGAGAAAAAACCGATCAGCCCCAAGGTCAGCTCCTAGTCGGGGACATCGAAAGGCAGCACACTGATGACCTCCCCAGACTCGGTGATGATGGCATTGCTGGAGCGGCACTCAGGCCACACTTGTTGGAGTTACACTTGGGGCAGGGGTAGCAGCAGCCCAGGCAGTCGCACAGGTCTGCATTGTTGCAGATAAGCCTGCCGCTTTTGTCATACTTCTCCACGACTCTGCAAAGAAAAAGAACGATGTTAACAGCACAGCGGGCTTCCCTTTGAAGCTCAGTTGGTAAAGAATCTGTCTGCAATGCAGGAGACTCAGGTTTGATTTCTGGGCCGGGAAGATCCCCTGGAGAAGGAAATGGCAACCCACTGCAGTATTCTTGCCTGGAGAATTCCATGGACAGAGGAACCTGGCATGGACAGAGGAACTTGCCACAGGGTGGCAAGAGTCAGACACGACTTAGCAACTAAACCACCAACCACCACCACCAACAGGACGGTGCAATTTCCCCACATTCAGAATAGATTTTTGTGCAGCAATCTTCCTAAATCAGCTCCCTTTACTCTGAAGAAGCACCTTAAAATGACCCAGCAATACTTCAGAACATTATAAGGCAATGTGTCCTGGGAAATTCAGTCAACATGTACCCTTACTAGGGCAGTCAGGCTTGTCAAGGAGAGTAAGGCTCCATTCTTCCAGCATGCTAGGTAATGTAATATCCAACCTAAGCCAGTTTTGAGGAACAGTTAATTGAAAGCTATTAAAAACTTCCTTCTACAAAAATTTTACTTAAAAATGTAACCATTCTTAACGGAATTTTTCCTAATACATTACATTCCCTTTTTTTTTTTCTTAAGAAAAAGCACTGGTGGTTTAGTCGCTAAGTCTTGTCTGACTCTTTGCGACTTCATGGACTATAGCCCGCAAGGCTCCTCTGTCCATGGGATTCTCCAGGCAAGATTACTGGAGTGGGTTGCCGTTTCCTTCTCCATATACCTAAAACTGGGCTTCCCTGGTGGCTCAGTGGTAAAGAATCTGCTTGCCATAACTACTGAAGCTAGACAAGGCTGTGAAATTATGACCTTCTGCACACTTGGTCCCTAAGCAGGCATAACACCTCCTTCCCTTTCTGTTAGCTAATGCTGTTCCATGAGGCCCAAGAAGGGTACTTTCAGAGCTGTTTGATGTCAAGGCCATTTTTCTCAGCTTCTGGGGTGGATCTCTTGTGGCAACAGATGTTCCCCTCCACTGCCTTTTCTGTGCTTTTTTCTGACTCCAGTTGTGGTTCTCAGTCAAGCCTATTTTTTAATTCTGTCACAGCCGCTTCATTTCCCCAAGGGTGGCAGCATTGTTGGGAAGCTGGTCTTCGAGGTCTGACTACTGATTCTTATCTGGGGGCAGAGAACAGTTGAGGGTCTCTCTGTGTGGCTCATCAGGGAATCTGGTTGCCTTTTTTCGTATGTTTACAACATACACTTAGCAAGAAACTAATTTTCTAAATACTTTCGACTCAGAACTTTCTTTTGAACCTCCTTGGGCATTTCATACTGCAATAAACTTGGAGCCTCAGAAATTGAAATTAACCAGAATCTCTCTTCTACCCACCCAGGATGCCCCCAAATCGTCCTGCATTTTCTACTTCACAGAAGAAGGGCAGAGGGTGGGACCAGACTCTGCCCACCTGCCTCCCTCTGGACATCTGCCCTCTCTGGGCAGTCCAAGCACTCAGACAGGTCCAACCCTAGGTAGACTTGCCAGCATTTTCACGACCCATCAGCAGACTGAAACTTGGTCCCTGGGATGGCAGCAAGTGGGGCATTCACATTTCTAGGGTCTCTATCCTGGGAACTCTATATGGAAACCTGCCCCCTATAACATCATGGATGAGGCATGCCACCTAGCAGTGCCCAGGAATTGTCCATTTTCATTGCCCATTCAGCAGCAGAGGAAACTAACACTCTCGAAGGGACTTTGGAAAAGATACCTCAGCCAGGAAGTGGCAGAGTTGAAATTCAAGCCCAGGGCTGAATGCCCAGCTGATAGCTGGGAGGCTGGCTGACCTTGACCTCAGCATCTTCCCTTTGAGGTCCCTGGTGCAAGACAGTTGAAGGCACTGTCCGAAGGAGGAAACAATGAGAAATAACACTGCCCTCTAGTGGTGAGTGGGGAAAGAGTTCACTGAAGAAATGAAGGATGCTTGGTCAACTGGCAGGCTGTCCTTCGAAACCACCTTCTGCCACCTGATATCATAGATAATGCAACTAAGGTGAAGAGAACAGAAGGAACCCAGGAATTGTCACACAGCTAGTCCTGGGCAGTTGGTTAGATAAAAATGTGTTCTTGTGTCTCACTTTGTGTCAGGTGCTATGCATGATACTCTGTATACACTGGGGGAAAAGATACAGTCCCTGGCTGTTTTAGGCTGAATTGTGTCCACTCAAAATTCATCTGATGAAGTCCCAAACCCCAGTGCCTCACAACTAACAGTATTTATAGGTAAGGTCTGTAAAGGGGTGATTAGGTTTAAATAAGGCTGGTGTCCTTTTAAGAGCCCCCAGGGTTACAGAAACACAGGGTAAAGGCCGTGTGAGGCCACAGTGAAAATGAGGCAGTCTGCAAGCCAAGGAGAGAGCCCGCAAAAGAAATCAAACCTGCCAGCATCTTGAGCTTGCACTTCTAGTCTCCAGAACTGTGAGAAAAGCAATTTCTGTTGTTGAAGCCACCTAGTCTGTGACACTTCATTAGGGCAGCCTTACCAAACCAATGGGCTTCCCTGGTAGCTCAGCTGGTAAAGAAGCCACCTGCAATGCAGGAGACCTCTATTCAATTCCTGGGTCAGGAAGATCCCCTGGAGAAGGAATAGGTTACCCACTCTGGTATTCTTGGGTTTCCCTGGTGGCTCAGACAGTAAAGAATCTGCCTGCAATGCGAAAGACCTTCGTTCAATCCCTGGGTTGGGAAGATCCCCTGGAGGAGGGCATGGCAACCCACTCCAGTATTCTTGCCTGAAGAATCCTGTGAACAGAAAAGCCTGGTGGGCTACAGTCCATAGGGTCACAAAGACTCGAACACGACTGAGCAGCTAAGCACACAGCACAGCACCAAGATGAGGAGAGAAACAATGAACGAAGGATTATAAATAATTAATAGTCAAACATCCTGAAGCAATAGCAACAGGGAGACTGACTTTGAAAGACCAGGGGAGGGTGCCCAGAGGAATATGAGCTACAGGGGTAAGGAAGTGAGTGGAAGAGGGTGCTACACATGGGGCACCAAAGCAAGGGCAAAGACCTCTGAAGGCAGGAGAAAGCGCATGTCTGAGAAACCCAGATGAGGTAGAATTGGGGAGTGGGGAACAATTAGCAGAGTCCTTGAGGTTGGCAGAGTCCCCACCAGCTCAAGGTTTATAGATCAAGGTATGGATTTTGGTCTTTACCCTGAGAGCAATGGGGGCGAGGGGCCATCTGGAAGTGGATATAGTGTAAGCAACTCTGTAGTCGCCTTGAGTGGGGAGGGAAGGTAGAGTTAGAAAGGTTAGTTGCAGTGGGCCCTGGCGTGACTTTGTTAGGCCAGGTTTTATTAGGTTCGGTTGGGGTTTATTTTGATGGCAGTTTGAACACATTTAAATGCATTTGGGAAGAAAGAGCAAAGAAGGAAATGTGAAAGATGCAGGCGAGTAAGGGGTTGAGACGCAGGAAGGGGCACCTGGCATTTGATCCATTACCTAGAGCCTGCAGGCTTTTCAGGGACCCACACACACAAAAAATCTTTGAGCACTAAAAGTTATAGGATTGGCTCAAAAAAAATTTTTTTAAACTGCAGAATCAAAATATGTTTAATTAAATGTATGTACAAAGGAGTATTATGTTAACTTCCTTTTGATATTTAACTTTCATAAAGATGGCATTGTATTTAAAAACAATTTGGGAGTTAGATTTTTCTCATCTTGAAAAATACTCCTAAAGACCATCTTTGTTTAGTTGCTAAGTCATGTCCGACTCTTTTGTGACCCCATAGATTGTAGCCCACCAGGCTCCTTTGTCCATGGGGATTCTCCAGGCAAGAATACTGGAGTGGGTTGCCATTCCCTTCTCCAAGGGATCTTCCCTACCCAGGGATCGAATCCACGTCTCCTGCATTGGCAGGCAGATTCTTTACCACCTGAGCCGCTGAGGGAAGCCTGATGAGCATCTTAATGCTCCAAAACACACACACACACACACACACACACACACACACACACACACACACACACACACACAGTCAATCACAAATTAGACAAGTTATCTGTAGCTAAGTAATTTTTAAAGAAAAACTTTCTTAAATTACTTTAAAGTTTTACAGCAAACGTGTGTATGTGTGTGTGTGTGTTACATGGGAAGTAAACACATTTGAATATATTTGGTACAGTCTGCAGTGGAATATTCTAAAGGACAGACAACGGTCAAGGGTAGACCTAAAAACAGCCTGCAGTGGGCCAGAGCATGTGACATGTGAGGGGCTGGCCTGAGAGAGGGGGAAGTTTTCATGGGAGTTGTTGGAGAAGATTGGCAAGCCCCCCTCTGCTGGCTCTTTTGTTCTCTATGAGGTAGGAGATGAGCCAAGGAGGGGAGGGGAGGGGAAGGGCAAAGAAAGAGGAACATCAAGATTTGAAATTGCCATTTCAGAGAGTGGAGGAGGGAGACTGAAAAGCATGGAGCACCCAGGTGAGGTTGGTCACCAAGAGTAAGTGGTTATGTCAGTCTGCCTAGTTGTGTGTCTTCAGGAGCACAGTCAGTTGGAAGCTGGAACAGAAAGTACTTTGCTGGATTCACCAGGGCTTGGGGTTCAGTAGTGATAGCTTACGGTGAACAGTGCCAGATTCGTGATCTCCGAAGAAGATTTAGCTTCGGGACCAGGGACCAGGCTTGATCACTCAAGAGCTTTTGTATAGCACAGTTTTATTAAAGTATGAAAGGGACAGAGAAAACTTCTGACATAGACATCAGAAGGGGGACGGAGAATGCCCCCGTTGCTAGTGTTAGCAAGGGAGTTACACACTTTTTAATTAATTATTACAATAAATCAAAAGAATGTCTCAAGTTTGTAAAATTTTACCAGACCCACTCCCAGAATATACACTCTAAGATATCAGGGTTAGAAGATTTTCAGGAAGGAGAAACTGTCCTCAAGCAGGATACATTGTTGTTGTATAATCCCTAGTACAGAGTTTAAACTGAGTTGTTTGTTGTGTAATCATCAGTTCCAGGCTTAGTTGTGTGTTGTGTAATCATCAGTCCCAGGCTTAAAGAAAAAAAATTTTTATGTGACTAAGACTAAGGAATGTAGAGAAAAAGAAAAAAAAAGTTTGTCCTTTTCTCTCCTTGAGATTTCCAGACCCCTATCTCCTCCTCGAGAACCCCAGACCCCTCTCTCCTTGGGGACCCCCGGACTTCTTATCACTCTGCCTAGGAATTGACTCTCTCAGTAGGATGGGCAGGGTGAAGGGCCAAAAGTGGTGAAGAAGTTAACATCATTTGAGTGCCTACATCATGCACAAGAATAGACACTCTTACATACACTGCCTCATCCAGAAGCATCATTATATTGGTTACAACACATTTGGCTGCGATCAAGAGAAAAACTCAACTAACAATGGCCGAAAGGCATTTGTTGCTTACACACCAAGGAGCCTAGGAAATCAGACCTAGAATTGGTTTGGAAGCTCCATGATATCCTCAGAGACTTGGGTTTTGCTTCCCATTCATGCCTTCCCTCAGCAAGGGTTTCATTTGCAGGTTTGGAGCTGATGTTTGCACTGTGGTTGCCCCAGCTCACAAAGCATACCTTCCTCACATGACAGCACTCTCTGTGGGAAGGGAAAAGGATACTTCCTAGAAAGCTGGCAGTCTTCCACCTTCATCCTCTGGGCCAGAACTGAGCCAGGTGCTCACCCCTAACTAACACTGATCAACAGGAATTGGAAGGCTCCAGTTTTAAATCATGACTTAGTTTTAAATCATGACTCCTCCTGAGGCTGGTCACATACCAAGAATAGAGTTGGGGTTCTGTTAGCAAGAAAAACAGAGGAATGGCTGTTGGGTAGGCCACCAACAGTGTCTGCCACAATCACTATCCTCGTTTTGCAGTTGAAGAAACAGGTTCAGGGAGGTTATGTGGCATGAGGAAGGCCATAGGGGGTCTAGAAATTAAGGTCTTTTTTTTTTTTTTGCTTTGTCTATGGGATCACAAAGTCAGACATGACTAGTGACTGAATAACAATAACAACCCCCAATGAAATATCCGTGATATTATTTGGAGGTGGGGCTCTTGGGAGGTAATTAAATTTGGATGAGGTCAACAGGGTGAAGCCCTATCATGGGATTAGCATCCATATAAGAGAGAGAGAGCAGAGCTCCCTCTCTGCCATGTGAGGACACAGTGAGAAGGTGGCTGCTGGCAAGCCAAGAGGACTCCAGCAGGAAACTGAATCTGCTGACCCCTTGATCTCAGATTTCCTAGCCTCCAGAACTGTGAGAAATAAATTCCTGTTATTACCTCACCCATTTATGGTATATTGTTATGATAGCCCAAGAAGACTAAAACATCTGCTAAGATTAAACATTATTAAATGGTGCCAGGAAGTCAAGCAAGATAAGAACTAAGATGCTACTGTTGCTAGTGAGCTTAAGGTTCTCACTCTGTTGTGAAAGAATTTGAGATGAAGTGATAGGTAAGAAGTGAATTTATTCAGGCAGAAACACATCCCACAGACAGAGTGTGGGCCATCTGGAAAGGCAAGAGAGAGGAAGAGAAGGAGAAGGGGAGGGTGAGTCTTGAAATATTGATGCCAAAAGCTCAACTTCTCTGTACACCGGTGCTAAATCAAATCACAGAGATTTTGGGGTGAAGTAGAAAAGAGAAGCTATATTACTGTCCCAGGAAGAGGGGGCCATAGTGGGCTAATGCCCTCAAACCTATGTGTTTCAACTTAGGGAAAGTAAAAGTTTTATAGTAATTGTTCAAAGAGCGTGATAAGCGTGTCCCTTCTGATAAGTTGATGGTGAAGTAAGTTGGAGTCAGCAGCATCAACCTCCACGGCCAGCTGATGCCAAGCAGGGTCCTGTAGGGTTCCTGGGCATGGAGGTCCTTGTGTCCCCATAACTTATAGGCAAGACTCCAGCCTTCATGACCTGCTCTCAGTTCCAAACAGCAGAACAGTTGCTAATCAAAGGAGAAACAGCAACAAAACCACCTGAGGCAAGATTAAAGGACAAGAGAGGCTCCTCAAGATTAGGAGACTAGACCACCTGAGACCCTGAATACACCCTAATCTTATCAGCAAACCCACCCTTTGAAACTTTGCAGAAGAAAGGAAAGACTATTACTGCCTTGATCTTTATCACATACTCCTGCCAACTATAAAATCTTTTCCTACTCACCAGGGATGGGGCGCAGTTCTTGAGTCCCTAGCCTACTGTGTTCCCCCTTTGCCTAGCAAAGTAATAGAGCCACCCTTTCCTTCTCCTCCATAATTGTGATAATTGTGTTTCCATATTTCTGCTTGGCGTTGGTACACATAGAGCCAAGATTTTGGCAACACAACTGGTCTGGGGTCTACATCCTTGTGGGCAGCATACCAGGTTGATCTTCCTTACATTCTCCCACCTTGAGGGAGTTTCAGTATCTGCAAAATAGCTCAAAGATAGTGTTGTGTGTATCCTTTGATACGGAAACAGGACCTTGCCATAAGGCTGCTCTTGACTGTTTGTTTCCCACTGGTATCAAAACCCCTCCCTTCTCTAATTAACAACTGCTAGAATCTGCCTATTGGAACTCAGGGAGGGTCGTGGAGGCTGAATGAAGGCTGTTTCCTATAATCAAAGAAGTGGGGGACACAGAACAGCCTTGTGCTCAGGAGCCCCAGTGGCCCCTACATGGTATCAATGTTAGTTTTTATGGGCTTAGTAATTTCATAGGCTAATGAGTGGGAGGATTATTCCAGTTTGGGGGGAGAAGGGGCAGGGATTTCCAGGAATCAAGCCACCACCCACTTTTTGGCCTTTTATGGTTAGCCTCAGAACTGTCATGGTACTGGTGGGTATATCATTTAGCATATGCAAATGTATGGCTGAGCACAGGATGAGGCTCAAGGTCTACTGGAAGTCCACTCTTCCACCATCTTGGACCTAGCTGGTTCTAACCAGTCTTTGTCATGTCTTGTGGCTAATGGGCTACAGTCCAAGGGGTCCTAAGGGTGGGACACCACTTAGCAGCTAAACCACCAACACTGGCAACATCTTCTCCCCTCTTATTTCACTACCAAGGGATTTAAAGAGTTTGTTAGAGACCCTGGTAAAAATAGTTCCTCTGGATTGGTGGGAGTGAGGAATAGAAAATGCACATTATCCAGAAGTGGGTCTGAAATGGAAAGGAGAGGCAGAGGAAACAGGAGAGATCTGAGCATACCTGCGGGTGACTAGAAAAAAAAGCCCAGAGTCCACCCTGGTCTATAATATGGCTTGAAGTGGTTTACAATAAAAATAAACCCATTCACCCCAGAGTTTCTCATAGGGTTCCTCCTCTTGAGTACTCCAGGCCTGTTTCTCATGCTTTTCCTCCTTGTGCTACCCCCTGGAAACTGGCAGTCACTGGGGGTCACGGGACAAAGGGATCAGGTCTAAACACTGATTCCCTGCCCCGGCTAGCTTCATCAGGACGCCAAGAGACTCCAAGAGAGCAGAACCCCTGGGAGCCAGGCAGCAGCCAACAGAAGGTAGACAGTACTAAGAGTCAGGGACCTGGGTTCCAATCCAGCCTCTGCCACTCCATAAGCTGCCATCCCATAGCAATTCCTCTCGGAGATCATGAGGGATGCCCAGGAAACAGACCACCTAGGGTTGAATGCAGGCTGCACCCACACACGAAGTTGCGACTAGGGCCTCGGTTTTCCCTAACAAGGGGCACTGTTTTAAGGGGTAACCTAGAATAGTCTTGAGCTAACCCCCAACAGCAAGTGCTTGGTAGATGCCAATGTAACCACGTTTTGTCTTGCCCAGGCACAGCCTCTCGCTCCACACCGCACCTAGCGGAGTGGGCGGGAGGACCCCGCGCTCCGGGCCGCGCCCCCCCAGCGCCCGCCGCCTGTCGCGACAGCGGCGGTGCATTGTGGGGCTTGTAGTGCGGGGCTGGGTTGGTTGGGTGGGTGGGCGCGGCCGAGGCAGTCGCAGCGGGGCCATCTTCGGCAGGCCGGCTGGCTCGGCCTGTGCAACTGGCACTCGCGCCCCTCGCCCTCCCCGATGGCGCCGCGGCCGCTGAGCCCCTTGGTGCTGGCGCTGGGTGGCGCGGCGGCCGTGCTCGGTTCGGTGCTCTTCATCCTCTGGAAGACCTACTTCGGCAGCGGACGGGAGCGGCGCTGGGACGGAGGCGAGGCCTGGTGGGCGCTGAGCCTGCCGGCCTTCCACAGTGGGACGAGTGGGACGTGAGTGGCCGAGGAGGGTTGGCGCCTCCGCGCGTGCAGCCGAGGGGGTGTGACCGCCGCCCTGCGAGTTGGGAGCTTGGCGCCGCAGGCGTCGCGCTGGTGGGCGCGTGGCGGGCGACTGGGGGAGTCCCGGAACCCTGGAACCGGTGGGCGTTTAGGGGCGTGTGCTGTGCTGCGCCGCTGTAGGCCTCCGGCTTACTCGCCGGGGCCGGGGCGCGAGCGCGCGGCTGGGGAGCGCTGTCCCGCCGCCGCGCCGGGTGCAGCCGGTGCCCGCCTGGCGCCTGCGCTGAGCGTCCAGCCTGGGATGCCCTCCGCCGCACCCCCCTCGCCCGCCGCTGTTTCGCTTGTTACCGCGATTCGGCGCTTCCTACGTCCATGGAGTGAGGAGGGATTGTCAGTTTGGGAAGGCTGAGGCTCCGCGAAGGGGAGGAATTTGCATTAAGTCACCCAGGGAAAGCCAGAAGAACGGCTTTTGGAAATTAAGGACTCTATTGGCAGCGCTCGTCCCTGTGCACCAGAGCGGGCCTGGCAGTCCCTTGATGGCGGGAGGGCGGGGATGTGCGCTTTGGGCTTTCGGTCTTCCCTGGGGGAAGGGTGAGGCGGGAGGGTGCCGATCGCAGCCTGACCCGTGCTCCGCAGCCCGAGGACGAGGAGGACGTGGAGCCGGCGCTGGAGGAGCTGGAGCAGCGCGAGGTGTTGGTGCTGGGGCTGGACGGCTCTGGGAAAAGTACATTCCTGCGCGTGCTGGCGGGAAAGCCACCGCTGGAAGGCCACATCCCCACCTGGGGCTTCAACTCCGTGCGGCTGCCCACCAGGGACTTCGAGGTGGACCTGCTGGAGAGTGAGCAGACACCCCCGCCCCCTCGCCCCGCGCCTGTCTCTCCCATCATCTCAGCTGGACCCAAGTTGGGGCTTGTTATCTAAGCAGGACACGCCCCTGTAGAAAATCCTTCCCCTGTGTCCCTGGGGCACAGGATGGAGTCCAGCACTGCTCTGTTCTCTGGTTGGGTCGCCCCGTCCCTTACAGCAGCCCAAGTGCCTAACCTTGATACACTCACAGCTAAAGTTTCCTGTGTGCCAAGCACTTGACAGCACTTTAAAAAACCCTCCCAACAACTCCATAAAACTGGCGAGTTATTACCTTCATTATATTTGTCCTGCATGAGGCAGTGAGGCCCAGAAAGTTAAATAATTTATCCAAGCTCAGGCAACTTGCCAGTCTGTTAATGCTGTCTGGCTCTGGGCTCTCGATGTTAAGCACCCTGTACATTGCTTGTTTCTGAAGTGAGTGAGTGATAGTCGCTCAGTCTTGTCCGACTCTTTAGGACCCCATGGATTGTGTAGCCCGTCAGCCTTCTCAATCCATGGAATTCTCCAGGGTTTCTGAAGGTGCTTGCTGTTTTCTTTATCATCTGTGCTTTGCATGCACTGTTCTCCCAGGCTGGAAAGCCCTTCTTCCCTTTATTAACTGCTGTTCATCCTTCAAGGTTTAGGTCAAAGGTGATATCCCATGAAGCCTTATCTGACCCCCAGACTAGCTTAAGAGTTCTTCCTCTGGGCTCCCCTTCTGCCCTGACTGGGCATCTGGGGCACAGATAAATCTGATCCAGCCCTGGCCCCTAGAGCTCAGCCCCAATCAGGTACCTGGAAGAGCTTGTTGAGTGAGTGATCAGGATCTGAGTAGCCTCCTGCCCTCAATGTTAGGCTTCTTGGGATCTCAGGAGAGGATAGGAGAGAGGGTATTGAGAGGGCAGCAGTACTTTACCACCTGTGTCCAGTCACAGACTCAGTGGAAAGCGACAGGTAGATTTCTGCCAGCCATAGGACTCAGACCATAAAGACTCAGTGGGTTTAGTTAAGTGCTGAAGTGGTGGGATCAGACTCAAGGCCTGGCCGTTGGCCTGAATGGGCCCAGTTCCTCTGGTCTCAGGGTCTTGCCTGCTAGCCTGCCCTGGCTACATCTTTCCTTCCTGATTGTAGCAAACATTGATACCTACCTGAGATTCAGTCCTTTCGGCATGCTTTCCGTGTCTCCATCTCTCGTGCTCGGGACACAGAAAATTCAGATGGGGGTTCTGCAGTTGAGGCCCACTCTGTCTGGCAGAGATAGTATCCAGGCTCAATAAGGTCACTCAACCTGGATTCAAGCCCAGATCTCCCACTGAAGTCCAGGGCCTTTCCCCCGCCACAACACTCACTTTGCTGTGGTCGCCTACAGTGCTTGGCCTGGAGCCTGGCTGAGAATGAGCCCTTTGTGGATCTTTGACTTTTCCCTCCCCTCCCCCGCCCCCCATATCCATTTTATTAGCTAGTTCTGTCAGCTTTATCTTCCAATAGAGTTTGCATCTGTCCATTTCTCCTCACTTCCATCTCTTCCTGCTTGTCCCAGTGCATGGTCACCTATCAGTACTACAATAGTCTCCTTGCTAGTCTTCCTGATTCCACTTCTGTCCTCGATGTTGACCAGCAGTATCTTTCAGAAACCCATATCACTTCATGTCATTCTTGCTTAAAATGCTTAAGGGGCTCCCCACGGCCTCACTGTGTGGCCTTACAGGCCCTGTGTGGTCCAGCCCTGGCCATCCCTGCTGGTCATGGCTCCTTCTCCCCCTCTGGCAGCACCTCAGCCACTCTGAATGCCTTCTGTTTCTTGAACACATGGATCTTGCCCTGCCTGGTGCCTATAACACTTTTCTCTGCCTCTTCTCATGACCAGCTCCTTGTCATCACCCCAGATTCGGCTCACCTGCCGGCTCCTTAGGCCACCTTCTCAGACCACCCAATCCAAAGCCACCAGCAGACACCCCCCCCACCCCGCCCTGCCACGTTCACTTTTTCTGTTTTATTTCCTTCCTTTGTGGAGTGTGTTCTTGTGTTACTACTGTGTTGGTCCTAGTTACAGAGGGAGCTCCTTGAGAGCAGGGCCCCTCTGCCTGCCTTGCTGACCTCTGTGTCCCCAGCACCCAGATCAGTGCTTGGCACCTAGTAAGTACTCAGTATATACTTGTTGAGTGCCTGCTATGTGCCAGGCATTGTGCTGAGGGCATTGGGGGGATCCAGAGATACATAGCTCTAACTCTCAAAGAGCTGAGAGTCCACAAGTGTCAGAAGTCTAACCAGAAACACTAGGATGCGGGGATGACCATTGAGGACTTTGCAGAGGGACACAGAGGAACAGGAATGCAACCCAGGTTGGGGGAGGTGCTACTTGGACAGCCACATGGTGGCAGGATTGAGTATGGCCTTTCCAAGGAAAGAAAATGGGGCAACCAGATTGAACAAGAAAAACTGAGTGGAGAATGGCTGTTCTCAGGCAGCACAGGGGGTCCTGGCTGCTGACCACAGCCACCACTGACCTGGGAGGAAGCCAGGGATTGGGAGGAGGCAGGACAGCCCAGGAGAAAGAACCAGAGTACTATGTATTGAGGACATGTTATACCCCAGCCTGTGAAAGGTACATTGCGTACGGTACTTTGGGGTTTTGCTGCAACCTGTTAGGTAAGTTCAGTGAGAAGACTGATGCTCAGAGGTGTTGACCTGCTCAGGGAGATATAGTTGTCAGAGCTAGAGCTGCACCCAGGTCCAACTGGCTCAGGAACCCGTGGACTTGCCCTTGCTCCACTGGCCAGTGGAGCCTTGGGAGGCTGGAAGTGAGGTGGGGGTGGGCTGTAAGTAGAGAGCCCGGGCCCGGGGAGGCTCTGAGCTGGCCCCTGGCCTCTCCTCAGTTGGCGGCAGCCAGAATCTGCGCTTCTACTGGAAGGAGTTTGTGAATGAAGTGGACGTGCTGGTGTTCATGGTGGACTCGGCTGACCGGCTACGGCTGCCGTGGGCCCGACAGGAGCTGCACAAGCTGCTGGACAAGGACCCTGACCTTCCTGTTGTGGTGGTGGCCAACAAGCAGGTGAGGGCCATGGAAGGCTGGCCAAGGTCAGCCGGGCTTGATCCACAATGCCTGGGGCAGGGAACACCAGAGAGGGATTAGGGCCTAGGTCTGTGACCTGAAGCACTCAGCTGATACTACTACCTGTTCACCCCCTCTGCTACCTGTGCTGTGTCCTCATTCCTCATTCCCTCTGCCTGCCTCTCTGCCTCCCTGTCATTTGTCATCCTGGAAGAATGAGAAAAATAATTTCTCAGTGTCAACTGTGTCTGAAGTGTGGTTTCGAATAATATTTCATATGATGTTTCTGTTCACTCTGTAAGATATGGGATACTGTTTCCATTTTACAGACAGGGAATCTGAAGCTCAGAGAGATTTTGTACACCTTGAAAATAGTAAATTGGGAAGTCATACTTCAATTGCACCTTTTCCACTCTGCTGTGTCCTTAATGATTTCTGACTCTAGATCAGAGAGCTTTAGCTGGGAAGTGGTAAGAAGTTAACAAGTTAAATAATAATAACTAACATTTACTGTGTGCTCACAGCATGCTAAGCACACTGTAATCATGACCTCACTATAGGCCTTGCTGTTAGCCCAGAGTTACAGCTGCTATGTGGCAAAGCCAGGTCTTGAGCTCAGATCCTCCTCAAATTTCCTGCTCTTCACTCTATGCTATATACGTCTCCTGGCCCAGTAACTCTTGGCATCACACACGGTGCCATTCTCAGTAACAGGTGGACTCTGCTGCAGTACAGAGTCCTGTTGTGTTTCATGTGGCATGGGCCCATGGCCCTGAGAGCTGTGGGACATGTTTCCAGCCTGGCTTGGAGACATGCTGTCTGCCTTAGAACTCAGGTTTCCCCTGCCTATCAAGAAATACCTGGCACAGTTATAAACAGGGTAACCTTATGTTCTGGTCTGCCTGGGACAGGCCCCAGCTATGCCTGTTGCTCTGATATAACTATACTAGTTCCCACTTTGAGTCTCAGAAGTAACCCAGTTTGGACAATGAATCATGTCACCATCTTATATATAAACTATGATTTATAGTGATTTTGAACTTTACAGGAGACAGCATCTAAGGTCCCACCATTCTATGAACTGCTTCAAGAAGAATCTTGGGCCAGGCTTGAAATTAAATGTACCATCACCAGCCATGTTGAGTAGTGGCCTCTTTTTTTTCCTCAGCAGGTTTCTAGGAGTCTAGGGGAGGTGAGGCCTTTGTCTGAAAGTGACCTTACCATAACATCTCTCCACGATTGAATTTAGGAAACTGAGCTAAGATTTCTATAAAGGTCATAAACTTGGTCATCAAACCAACCTGGGTTTGAAACCTGGCTCTGCCACATATCACTGTTTCCTTTGCTAAGTGGTATCACCTCCCTGAGCTGATTTCCCCATCAGTTTAGTATGGATGGTGAGTTAAATAAGATAAGTACCTATCACAATGCCTGACTGTGTTTCTTACCACAGTGGCTGTGGGTGAGAATGAGGGGGTGGAAAGAAGTTGATACCAAGGAAAGTCAGAGATGAGGAAGTGAGTTTAGACCAACTGGCCAAGTGAGAACTTAGGCCCCAGTCTTTCCCCCAGGGAGCCGATGAACAGTTTATTTCACAGATGACAAGGGTGGGTTGTTAGGACACACTCTCAGTCCAGCCTGACATCTCCGTTTCATCCCAGGACCTGAGCGAAGCCATGAGTATGGTAGAGCTGCAACAGGAGCTGGGCCTGCAGGCTGTCGATAGCCAGCGGGAAGTTTTCCTTTTGGCGGCCAGCATCGCCCCTGCAGGAACCAGCTTTGAAAATCCTGGCACCGTGCACATCTGGAAACTGCTCCTGGAGCTTCTCTCCTAGGCTGGTGCCCACCTGCTCACCAGCCAGCCCTGGGAACCCCAGTTCCACTCCACTTGCTTCTTCATCTCCAGCCTGGGCCTGGGGCACGGGCCACATAGCATCACTTCCCTTCTCCCCTCCTCACCCTCAAGAGCAGGGCATGGGTGAGGCCAGGAACCACACAGAAGCTCTCCTGGTGAGCTAGCCATGAGGCTGAAGCAGGGAGGCAGTTGAGGCCAAGGGTGGGAGAGGACAGTGTCTCGCTCATTCTGAGCAGCAAGTGGATTCCACTTTCACCAGGGAAGGCAGCCTCATCCTCTGACCTGTACAGCGAGCTGCTCAGCAGGCTCAGTTCTCCCCGCCCTGCTGGTCCCAGAGGGTGAGAACTGGTGTAGGTGTCCAAAGTATACCCTAACCCTAGACCGATCCCTCCTGGTGATTTTGCACCCTCTCATGTGGGCAGGTTCTGGGCCATAACCCATGAGCTCAGACTCCCTGTCCTGCCTTATCCTCCAACCCCAGCTGGCATGTGGCCTTGTGCAATCCCTGCCTCTCTGGGCCATCCCTTTTAAAGAGAGGTGATTTAGATGGTGGCTTTCTAACGGAGCCATGAAGATAGAAAGCTTGAGGAGGAATCTAGAGATCCTGGCAGGGAGCTTCCCGAAACCTCCCTGCTTTCCCAAAGTTGAGGTCTGGCCCGCTAACCTCTTAAATACAGAGTAAGTGGTCTTCACCCCGTAATCAGAGAAACTGAAACCCACACCCACCCCAATCTGGAGTCAGAAGCTGCTACTCTTACACTTAACTGTGCCAATGCCCATGTTTACATAAGTCTGGGGAAGGAAGGAGCCTGCCTGTGTTCCTGGGAAGACTTGTCAGGGGAGCAGGATGTTGGCCTCCAGACTGCATTTATTTATTTATTTATAAAAGGAACAGGCCCAAGTTTTAGGCTCTGTTTCTAGGTGCTGTTATCCAAACCCCAGATGACTGTCGTGGAAAATTTGGATCTTTGAGGAAAATAGCTGGAATCATGAATGACAGTGTGGTAAGCTGCATGTGTCAATGAAGACAGAACTGTCACTCCCCCGACCCTTTGTGGCTGTACTTGATGTCATAGAATTTCACGATGACCCACATGAACTTGAACTCCAACACTTGGCCTAATACATCAAAGGGACACAAACTCTAGAGATAACAAATGACTCTGGGAGAGGCAATTTCATCATAGTTACTCTTAAAAAGAAATAAGAATTAGCAGACCAACCAATGGCTAGCCTTGAATATATCACACAGCCTTCCTGGACCTGCTGATTGTGCAGCTGAGGCAAAGCTGGACAGAATAGCTGGTGTCCTCTCTAGTACACATTCCATGATTCTCCTATTTCCAGTGATCAGCCAGTTTAAAGACTGTCTCTGTATTGACTCTTCAGTGCAGGCAGAAGGAACCTTTTGTCTGTCAAGAGGCCACTGAACAGTCGACAGCCACAAATGGGCCTGTTTTTTTGAGGAGGTAACCAACTCAAGTTTGCTTTTTAATTGAGAATAGAGATTATGTGCCTTTGTTTCATTTGACATTTACTCAGTGTGCTACAGTTTCATACTGTGGCAGGTGCAAGAAGGGTGGGCCGGGAAGGTGTCTCAGAATCACTTTTCTTTGAAATTCCGATTAACTTTCTGTCTTAAGAAGTGATTTGACTGATTTTATTTTAAATATTTTGGGAATGACTTAGGTTTTAGAGTAGCCTTTGAAACTCTGCTGACACTTCATTTGGCTGGCAGAAGGTAAGGAGACTTTACTTCTCTGTTCTGTGAACTTCACCTTGTCCTCTAGTGTTAATACTTGAAAGTTACCCTTGGAGCCAACATTTTGGAGAGGGATGCCCTTTTCTACTAATTAAGATCTGCCTTTGGTCTAATGCATATCACTATGTAGTACAGTTTTTAAAGTCCCCACTGTCAGGAGGTGAACTTGAATAGAGTTACGTACTTGAGCAGCTTTAAAAGAGCAGTCTCAGAACCAACAGGTCCCAGGGACACAGCAGAAGATCACTGAGGAGCACTGCAGGTCCAGGCTGGTGGCCCCTTGGTCCCTGTATGGACTATATGGACATCCTGTTGGCCTGTGGGTGTGCTCACGTCTGTGGCTGACAGCAGCACTCCTCTGCTGGCCTGCCCTCCAAGCGGAGTGCCAGACAGTACTTGTGTTCCAGTTCCTACCAGGACCAGATTGGGCAAAGTTGGGGAAGGGCCTTTCTTAAGAATAGCTAACTGCCTTGTGCTCTTATGTAGTTGTTTCTGAATGTGACTTTGGTTCAAGAGCCTAGATGATTGCTTTGGGGAAACTGTTCATCTCAAAGTGCAGTTCCTGAGTAACCAGGATGACACCATGTTTCCCACTCTGCCCCACCTGAGCTTGGGAATAGTGAATGGGTGGCTGGGCAGCTCTCGTATTCTCATGAAGACCATACAGTGCCCACCTCCCGCTTGGAAAGGAAGCTCATACATCTACGTGCCAGTTGAACCTATGAATCACGCACCTTGACACTGGGGGCTTCTGTTCTTGAGGTTATTTGAATGAAATCCTGGCTTCTGACCTGCAGCTATCCTTCTGAAGAAAGGTCAGTTTGGCCCAGAGCCTGGACATGTGCATGGTCTAGGCAAGAGGGCTCTTGAGGCTGCTGGGACCACCACCTTGGACTGGCTGCCTATCCCAAGAAGCCTCCTCTGGTACCTCCTGGTGCTCAGAACCATCCATTGTAAGCTTGTGCCAACACAGTGGTATCCAGCTGTGAGGACTGGAGAGGAGGTGAAGTTGGTCCCTCAGGGCCTCCAGACCCTCAGAAGTGCGGGTGAAAAATTGCACAACTCTAGCGTGTCAGAATGAGACCCCAGATTCTCCAGAAAAATGTTTCCACTTGCCTTTGGAAAATATTTTGTTCTTAGGCTAGTTTAGTAGCAACTGCCAGCATCACAAAACAGCCGCTGAAACTCGTCTGTGGTATCTATCCTCGTCCTCTTACAGCTGCCCCAGACCTCAGACCTGCATAGTCAACATTCTGCCTCTCACCCCTGCCACCAGCTGTCACATTCTCCAAGTCTTCTCTAGTAACTATTTAAAGGGAAACCTCCAGCTTTCCCTGCTGCCTCCTGGAGATGGGCCCATAATCGGACAAGGGGAAGATTGCCATCAAATATCTGAAGTAAAGGAGCCTTGCTGTCCCAGCCCATGCCCTGTGAACCCAGGCCCACAAACTGCATAAAATGGAGTGTTGGTGGCTGTGTACAATAAATACCAAAAATTCAGTGGTGGTTTCATATAAATTCTGATTTTGAGGAACAAACGTGCTTGGTGCTTAACAATCCCAGGGAGGGTCAGCTATGGAGGGTGGTCCCAGAACACTGCCCACAGCAAATCCCAGTCCCTTCAGTCCACTTTGGGGTGAGTGGGTACATCAGCTTTGGCCTAACAGTACTTTTGGGGAGATACCCAAACCCTTCCTTGTAGGAGTTCTAGCTGATGAGGCCAGAGCTAGGCATGAAAATGGAAGTGAGAACTTTTTTAACTGTACCAATGCTGTTTTGTTTTTTAATTTAATTGAAGGATAATTGCTTTACAGAATTGGAGAACAGCTTTGACTGCCTCCACACCAGAGGTCAGAATGGAGGTGGCACCAACACCTGCCCTTGGGCTGGGCTCTGGTTCCCTCACAAGGTCCCTGCACTCAAGCTCAGTCTGGTAGGGGATGTCCAACCAGACTAAAAGACAGTTACGGGCACTGGCTACAGAAGTCGGGGCTGTGGGGACTCCAGGACACCGACACAGCCTGGGGGCAGAGGAAAGTGGTATAGAAGACTCCCCCAAAGCCCTATGGTATGGCAGCTGAACTGGGTGAAGAAACAAGGTTAAGGGCCTGGCCCAGTCAGAGGCCTGATTTCAGAATGCTCTGAAGGACTTCTGCATTCCTAAAGTCTGTGCTCACGGTGCCGGTCACTGCTGGAGTCTAGCAAGCCAGGTCCAATAGGCAGGTTTCTGTCCGGTGTCCAGCCTGCCTTAACGGTGTCCAGCCTGCCTTAACGGTGTCCAGCCTGCCTTAACGGTGTGAAATAGTGGGCTACGTTCAGTGGCCGAAGAGAAGGCCAGCAAGCGAAAGTCTAGGCTTAGTCATTGGACAGACTGACTTCAAACCCCATGTTAATGCCTCTCAAGCCTGTTTCCTTATTTGCAAGAAGATAAAACCACACAATTGTGTGGGTTTTATGTGAAATGTTCTATGTAAAAACACTAAGTCCTTTTCTAGAGCAGTGAGGGGAGACAAATTTTATGTGATTTAAGGAGAAACCTCAGGAACAGAGAATTTTTGTATTGATACCTGACAATAATGAATCAAGAGAAGAAAATGCCCAGCACCCACCTCACACTGTGACTATAATCCTGCTACATACCAATCATGCCACCAAATTTATAGACCAGGCCCGAAGGAATGCCATGCAGTGTGTAGCCCAGGACTTGGTACACAGCAGAGTTGCATTCAGCAGTCCAACAGACATCTCAGAAAGCAGGGACCTCAGACTCAAAAGACAAGCAGCAAAGGCAGGTCACTTGAAGGCAGATCAGGAGGCAGCTGTACAGCATCTTGTTCGCTGGCACTCCAGCCACAACTGATTTCAGACCAGGGCCACAGAAAACCAGTTCACCAGCCCCCAGCCTGGGGTGGGGCCAGCACTGGAGGCCCCTCCCAAGCAGCCCAGGATTCTGTAGAAGTATTAGTCGGCTCAGATGGTAAAGAATCTGCCTGCAATGCAGGAGACCCAGGGTCTATCCCTGGATCAGGAAGATTATCTGGAGAAGGGAATGACTGCCCACTCCAGTATTTTGTCTGGAGAATCCCATGAACAGAGGAGCCTAGCAGACTACAGTCCATGGGTCACAAAGAGTCAGACATGACTAAGTGACTGACTCACTTTTTTGTAGAAGTGATATTGGAAACCAAGGTAGCAAGTGGTAGAACCAGAAAAGGGGAGAAAAGGGAGGCTATGCCTAGGAGGGTACATCAATGTGCAGTAAAAAGGACTGAATGGCCTCTTTACTTTGGTTGAGGAGGTTACTGAAGGGGCAGCCCCAGGGCTTGGCTAGGAGGGCAAATACAAAACTGTCAGAGAAGTAAAAATAACTATTTTATTGTACACAGACTATATTCAAACAAACCGCCTGCTCAGAAAACAGCAGGTTTTGGCTTTTCCCAGAGCCCCCAGAAGAATATAAATTGGAGCCTCTGGGAGACAGTATCTTCTCCAAAGTGAAATGTGAGAGAGATTGTTTGTGTCTGTGTGTGTGTGTGTGTGCGCGCGTGTGCGCGTGCACACGCGCACACATGCATTGTAACCTTTTGATTCCATGGGGTTTGACTGGCCTCATCTGTAGGTGCACACCCCTCCTTGCTTCTCTGGTCCAGGAGGAAGCCTCAACCTGGGGCAGGCATAAACCAGTCACTCAACCTCCATTTTATTCTTTTGCAAAGAATCAGTGAAGGCTTGCCACTCTGCTGGGTAAAAACGCTTGTAGACATTGATCTTATTCCGAATCTGTTTTGGGGTATCTTGATAGTAATTCTTCTCGTCCCGGGCCATAGCCTAAGGAAGGAAAAGGGCCACTTGAATGACGAAGGCTGGACAGGCAAAGTTCAAATCCCTAGCCCTGAGTTGGACAAGGTACTTCCCCATCCCTGAGATTCAGATTCCTCAAGTCAAAAGTTATAGTGTATGTGAGAAAATGGGTACAAGTGCCCTCAGGGACTAGGCAGGAGTTGAGACCAGCTGAGTAGCTCATTCTTTGTCCATTACCACTGATCCCACCTGGGCACAGGGGTCCCGTGTAGCCAGATCTTTCCATTTTTAAGAGAAGCCAAAAAAAAAAAGGACTTTTACTTGAAACCTCCCATAATTAAAATGGGAGTTAACCCCTGAACAGCAGTTAACTCTTGAACAGCACAGATGTGAACTGCATGGGTCCACTTATAAAGGGTATTTTTCAGGAGTAATACTACATGGTCCATGGTTGGTTGAATCCCTACACTTCAGGAACTGCAGACTTGGAGGACTAACTGTAAATTACACACAGGTTAACTCTCAAGTTGTTCAAGGGTCACCTGCAGTTCAAGTTCATTAAAAATACTATGTGAACAAACAATATATATTTATGAGTGGGATACACACCACAGGCTACTCAGTCTACCCAATTATAAGCATTCTGTCAAAGGGATCCATTTCTAGGGTATCTTTCCTCTTTGTTTCCACTCAGGAAACAGGCACTAGCCAAGCAGATCAGACCCCAAATGGTCCAGGGTACCTTCTCCAAGGGCCCAAGTAGTTCCTCCTGCCAGGCCTTACCTTATAGTTCTCCCCATGGTTCTCCACCATGTAGCGAACATAGTCAATGAGATCTCGTGACAGTGTATTTCCTTTCTTTTCTGGAAGGCTGGCTTCTGCCTCCAGGTCTGGGTTGAGAGAAGCCAAGAGACAGGGAATGAAGCTTTGCTTCCTGCATAAGTTGAGCTGCTCAGTCAAACCCAAGCCACAAGTTGCTACACTAGCCAAGTGATGACCTTTCCCTCTTTCTCTCCAAATTCAGTGCTAGAACCTTCCTCATTATCCCCTCAGGTCCCAGGCTCTGCCTATGGCACGAGCATCCATCAGTATGGCAGTAAGTCACCTCTCTTTGAGTCTCAGATGGGTGAAAGGAAGGCACCAAACTAAAAATCTTTACTTAGTGCCAGGTACTAGGAACAGAGATGAAGATGTATTGCGGACTCCATTCCAGCTCTAAAATTCTTTGAGAACCTCTTAAAAGTGTTAATATGTGAAATGAAAAGGTGTGAATAAATGAGAACTCGAGCCATAGGAACTAGGGCCCAAGACACCTCACTGTTCCACGTAAGGGGAAAAACCAAACTCTGGAGTCAGTGTGGCCTCACTCCTAAAATAGCTGGGCTTCTCTAATGGCTCAGTGGTCAAGAATCTGCTTGCAATGCAGGAGATTCAGGTTCAACCCCTGGATCGGGAAGATTCCCTGGAGAAGGAAATGGCAACCCACTCCAGTATTATTGCCTGGGAAAACCTATCCATAGAGGGCCTGGAGAGCTACAGTCCACGGGGTCAGAAGAGTTGGACATGGCTTAGCGACTGAACACACACACACAACACTACTGAGCTATATATTTTTAAAATGATTATGATGGTAAATTTTGAGGGTTTTTATTTTTTGCCACAATTAACATTTCCTTTAATGGTAAATTTTGTGGGATTTTTTTTTTACCCTAATTTAAAAAATTTTAATTAAAGAATTAAAGTAAAACTTCTTAAGATTAGCTTTCACTACACTAAGTACACATGATTTTGGATATACAATCCTGTGCAGTAACTCTTACAAGAATCACTAAAATAGACTACAGACAGGAATTCATGGAATTCTATATCAAATATCTGGTCAGAGGGCTTTCCTGGTGGCTCAGAGGTAAAGAATTGGCCTGCCAAGGTAGGAGACACGGGTTCGATACCTAATCTGGGAAGATCTCACATGCAGTGGAGCACGAAGCCCGTGACACAACTATTGAGCCTGTGCTCTAGAGCCCAGAAGCCACAACTACTGAGCCCACGGTCGGCAACTACTGAAGACTGTGCACTTGGAGCCTGTGCTCCACAACAAGAGAAGCCACCACAATAAGAAGCCTGCGCATGCTTGCCATAACTAGAGAAAAGCCTGAGCAGCAATGAACGCACAGCCAAAAATAAATAATATTTTTTAAATGTCTGGTCATTCAAATCTTTAAACTTTGCAGAATTTACCCTGTTTTAATATTCAGTCTCTATAGCTTTAAAATACATAAAGTTGATTTATCATTGGAAAGATTCAGTTCAGTCGCTCAGTCGTGTCTGACTCTTTGAGACCCCGTGGACTGCAGCACACCAGGCTTCCTTGTCCATCACCAACTCCTGGAGCCTACTAAAACTCATGTCCATCGAATCGGTGATGCCATCCAACCATCTCATCCTCACTGCAAAGACTATATGGTGGAATCTCTAAAAAAAAATCTGTTCATCCTTAAACTCATTAGAAGCTGAATTCATGCCTGAGAATGTTTTCTCCTTTATCCTCTCAGGCACTGGTTACGTCCTCCCTGAACATCTCTGGCCTCCCTTCACACACTGGAACTTAGTCAGTAGACTGAAAATGTCTCAGCCAGGACACAGTTCTAACTCTGCCAGCTGAGCCCTGGACCAGTTCACTTCCTCTGAACCTCAGTTTCTCCATCTGTACAATGAGAACATCTGAGGGTCCTTTCCAGCCCTGTTTAGGATGCTGACCTAGAGAAATCGTAGCCCACACCCACCATTAAGCACGTAAGGCTTCCGCACAAGCTCCTTAGGCCTCTCCTCTACATCCACTTCCATGGCTTTTACCTGCAGAGAACAGAGACTGTGAGAACAGTAGACAGAAGAAATTATCCTAGATGAGGGAAAATTCTAAAGGCTCCTGCCCATCCCAACACAACTGCCTTATCCATAAGGGTCCCTCCACAAGGTCAGGCAAGAATAGATGACCAAAAGAACTAATGCCCTGGATGCTTTTTGGTTCCCAAGATGCTCAAGTAAGCAATTTATCTTTCTGCACCTATCTATAAAATGAGCAGAATATTCCTTGCCTGCCTCACTCCACTGTGTGATTATCAAATGAAGCACATGAAAGCACTTTAGACCTTTCAATGAGGGAGAGAGGTCAGATGCCTTCTCTTATGCAAGGAGCAAGCTGACAGTGCTTGGCTATAGTTTCACATCCTCTAGCATAAAGAGATAATAAGAAATTTGCCTGAAGGCAACAGGACAAACCCAATCAGCAAGCCCATTCATTAACTATAGACCACTGCTGCTGCTGCTGCTAAGTCGCTTCAGTCGTGTCCGACTCTGTGCGACCCCACGGACGGCAGCTCACCAGGCTCCCCGGTTCCTGGGATTCTCCAGGCAAGAATACTGGAGTGGGTTGCCATTTCCTTCTCCATAGACCACCAGTCACATCCTAAGCACCACCGAGTGAGGCTTAGTACTGAATGGAACACAGAGTTCTTGTCTCCAAGCAGATTATGTTGGGGGAAAGAGGCACAGACAATAAACAGATAAATATATAACATGACATACCCTCAAGTATTTACAAGTGCCAATGAATTAAAGTAGGAAAGAAGTTACTGAGTGAAAGGGGGTGACATTTTTGAAAGTGGTCCAGAAAAAGAACTATTCCGGAGAAAATAGCCCAAGGGAAGCCTCAGACCAAGGACGATTGGATAACTGAGGAACGGTGTGAGGAACAGTAAGTAAGGATTCCAAACTCCTTATTAGGAAAATTAAGGGCAGAAAAAGATAAATTCTGGAAAACTGAGATGCCAAGGGATCCAGACAGTTTAATTTCAAAAGGAAAAAGTGAGTGCCGAAGGAAAACGGAAGCTCCAACCTAGGTCCAATGTGTGCTCGGAAGGCAGTATGAGGGAGATACTAAAGGTAATCTCAACGCACTGTTAGGCTGGCCGAGTTGGCTGTGGGGAAGTCGCAAATCCAAGAAGGGAGGGAGGAAGGTAATAGACAAGATTAAGCCAGCTAAGGATGGTGAGGCGGCGGAGGGCAAGGCCGGGACCACGTCAGTACCTTTCTCTTAAGAAGGGGCACTGCCCTGTTGGGGTCCATAGCCAAACCCATCTCGGCCAGGTTCTGCCGCACCGATTTGGTCCGGTCCCAGGCATGTCGGATGTGTGAGCTACGGGAAAAAAAAAGAGGGCGATCACGGGACTGTCATCTCGCTAGCCGTCCTGGCCGAGGTCTCCTGCCTCCTAAACCCCGGTCTCCTCACCATTCGATCCGCGGCGCTGCCTTCCGTCGTGCATTCCGGTTCAGACGCTTCCGGTTAACATTATAACCGAATTTCTGCCTCCGAGTCTTTCCCTTGGCTTTGGGCATTGCACTGACCACAGCACCGGGTACTAGACTCTGCTTCTCACTCCAGCACTTCGCGCGCTCTCCTCAGCTCCTGTTAAAGGGGTATCTTGACCCTGGAGAGGGAAGCCCAAAGAGAGGAGAAGCCCTCTAGAGCCGGACCTGCCACTTCCCACCTGCTTTGTCGCCTCTTCAGGCTGCCTGGGCACTGCGGCTGCCCTTACCTATGGCCTCTACTGCTTCCACCGGGGACAGAGCCAGCGCTCCCAGCTCATGATGCGTACCCGGATCGCCGCCCAGGGCTTCACGATCGTAGCCATCTTGGTGGGTCTGGCTGCGTCCACTCTGAAATCTCGACCTTGAACCGGTGGCCTCACCTTGAAATGTGTATACAGCATTTCGGAACCACCGGTCCTACCACTGAAATAACTCCCTCAAACTCCCCTAACAAGCCTTGTATCAGTGCGGGTGGAAGTGGCCAATGGTGTAAACGACAGATTCCTAACCCCGCACCCCCCTACCCCCGGAATCTCAGGTTCGGCTCAGTTTGCGTGTTGCCTACTTCTGTTTGTGCCGCACCTTCCCCACTTTCTACCTAATAAATTCTGATTCACTTGTAGTTTAGTGAATTCGTTCCCAGTCTCACCGCCATGGTTTTTGGTCTTTGGTTTTAGGAGAAAACAGACTCAAGACTGCAGGGTCTTTTAGAAATCCAGTAGTCTACTGATTCTCAAACTTTCCTGACAACAGTCCCCCCGAGGTATTTATTAAAAGTAGGCAGTCTTAAGAGTCCCTTGGACAGCAGGGAGATCAAACCAGTCAATCTTAAACGAAATCAATCCTGAATATTCACTGGAAGGACTGATGCTGAAGCTCCAATACTTTGGCCACCTGATGCAAAGAGTCAACTCATTGGTAAAGTCCCTGATGCTGGGAAAGATTGGGGGCAGGAGGAGAAGAGGGTGACAGAGGATGAGATGGTTGAATGGCATCACTAATTGAGTAGTCAAATTTGTGCAAACTCCAGGAGATAGTGAAAGACAGGGAAACCTGGCGTGCTATATTCATGGGATAGCAAAGAGTCTGACATGACTTAGCGAGTGAACAAGACAGTCTCTACAGTGATGTTATATGGGGGGCCAGGCTCAGGGGTGGGGACTGATCTTTCCAACAATTTTTAACTTTAAGTAGAAAACCTTCCTTCCTATGAGGTCTGCCATGCTTCTGCCATGCTTCTGTTCCTGACTCCAGTACCACCTCCTGAGAACACTTAAGGCTGATCTAGACCATCTGATCTAGACCATCTCAGCTTGGTTCTTGAAGCATCTTACAGAACAGGAAACTGAGGCTTAGAGACACAGCCTGATGTAACAGAAACAGCGCACAGGGTAATCCCAAAGCTTGCCAATGATTTGTGGCAGTACCTAGTATTTTATGGTTAAGGAGAAAAGGAGGCTGGAGATCTGAGCAAACTCAAGAAGAGAGGCACCTCATGAGTTTCTCATTCATGTAAAGTCTCAAACAGGTGTTCCTGATTTCCAGTCATCCCTAATGTTGACTCAGATTCTGTTTCCTTCCATCCGTGGCTCCATCAGTTTCAATACCAACTGTATGACTAAGACCAGCAAAGCTTCTTGCCCCCCATTAAGGTCTTTGAGCTGTAAGAGAGAGATTCTAAGTGTAAAGCAGTACACTGTAGTGACCCTTGGTCTCCACATGGAACAGACATGAAGTGGTGAGGGCTATGGCACTTCTAGAGAGGATGGCCACTATTTTTAACTTGTTGCTGTTCCTCCCCTTCCAACCCCCACCAAAAAAAGGTTAGTTGAAAGGCCTAACCCCAGTTCTTCAGAAGGTGATCTTATTTGATAATAGGGTCTTTTCAGAGGTAATCAATTTAAAATGAGGTCAGTAGGGTGGACCCTAATCCAGTATGACTGGTGTGCTTATACAAAGGGGAAGTTTGGACACAAAAGCAGACATGTATAGAGAACAGGGGATGTGATGATAAACTCAGGATTGTAGTAAAGTATGTACAAGCCAAGGAACACAGCTCCTTCCCTAGGGCCTTTAGAGGGATGGTGACACCATGGTTTCAGACTTAATGACCTCCAGAACAGTGAGATGATAAATTCTGTTGTTCTAAGCCAGACAATGTGGTTATGGCAGTGCTAGGAAACCCACTCCAGTATTCTTGCCTGGAGAATCCCAGGGATGGGGGAGCCTGGTGGGCTGCCATCTATGGGGTCGCACAGAGTCAGACATGACTGAAGCGACTTAGCAGCAGCAGCAGGAAACTAATACAGTTGGCAATTAAATCTTTTTCAACACTTCAGACTACAATGGCTTGAATGTAACCTGTGTGTAACCTCTGTTGAAGAGAGAGAAGGTGTAGTCACTGATTGTTTCTCCCAAATCCTTATCTCACAGGCTTGTTCGATCAGAAAGGATTGAAATTGCAAATGCATCCTGTGAGAGGTTGGTTGTCTTCTCCTGGAGCTGGAGGCAGCAGACATAGATGGGTTCCCCCACTTCCAGCTGGGAGCTCCTGGGTTACCAGGGAAACAGCCTTACCTTCTCTCTAGTCCACGAAGCTGGGAAGGTTCTAAGCACAAAGCAAGCCCTGACACCAGTTGTGGCTTCCAGAGAAATGAGAATGATAATAAATAAGTGTAAAAAGAGTTAACAACACACCCTTTAAGCCAAGAAAAAAAAATACATCAGGAAGGACAGTCACAATTTTGTGGACTGAGAGGAGGTGTGAGGGGCTGGGCCATTGGGCCGTGAGGGAATGACGGGTGAGGGGGTGAGGGTTCCCCTTCCCGGCCCGGGAGATGGGGAGGAACGGAATAGGCTGTGTAGCAGCTGTGGGAGGCATTTCCGCCCCCTGGCCAAAGCAGCTGCTCCTCCTCTGCCCGGCCCGGCCCCTGCTTGGCGGCCATGCTGCTTGCAGACTCCTAGCGAGACAGCGGTGTCTGCTTCAGGGACATGAGCACCGAGCGCAGGCGGGACACGTCTTTGCACTGCTTGCTGCTCTTGGGGTTGAAGTCACACAGCTGGGCCACCTTCTCCCACTCTGTGCCCGGGGTCTCCTCCTTGGATTCCTTCACAAAAGCCTCCTCAGATGCCCTGCAGGTGGAGACAGGACAGAGGTTTCAGAGCGGTCTACCTCTTCCCCAAAGCAGTGATGCTCTGCTCCCACGGAGCAAGGCTGTTTCGCACAGCCTACTATGGGGTACTTTACCAAGACATCTCCTCCCCGGCTCCATGACCTCTGACCTCAGGCCCCCAGGAAGAGCTTAGCCATCAGAGGAACCTCATTGGGTCCTCAGGGCCTTTTTTGAGGTCTTCCCTTAGACCTGCTCACAGCTTGTTGTTTCTTGTCATTCAGGTCTGAGTGCAGGCCTTACCTCCTGAGAAAGGTCTTCCCTTGCCACCGAAGCTCAAGTAGCCTACCCCTGCCCCAGCACTCTCTGTTCATTACCTCTCCATCAAGAGTTCCCAAACTGGGTCCCATTTGTTTATTTTTGCTTTCATCTCCATTACTCTAGGAGACCGATCCAAAACAAACAGTACCGTGATTTATGTCAAAGAGTATTCTGTTTGTAGTATCTGGTCTTGCCTTTAGGTCTTTAATCCATTGAGTTTATTTTTGTGTATGGTGTTAAATGGTATTCTAATTTCATTCTTTCACATGCAGCTTTCCAGTTTTCCCAGAACCACCATATAGCTGATTCACTTCCTTGTACAGCAGAAACTAACACAACATTGTAAAGAAATTATACTCCAATTGAAAAAAAAAAAAAAGTTCCCAAACTGGGGCTCCTGACACCTAAAGGCCCTTGGAGGAATCAATGTAATACCTCAGCTATTTTCAACACTTCCCAAAACTGAACAGGACATTTACTAACCACCTAACTGAAATCTCTGATTCAGCATTGCCTCAGGGTTCTCTGGACCCTATGAGTGTTTTCAGAAAAGGTTGTGGTCAAAAATGTGTAAAAGAATCAATTAAAGAAGATCTTCAAAACAAGTCACCCGTATTTCACTACAGAACTCTTTAGCACAGAATGACTATTCTCTCAGCCCGGGGAGTGCTCCACTGGAGTCTTTGCTGTTGGTTAGAATCAAATTAGGATGGAAAGTGGTCATCTCTTCGTCAGAAGTTCTGGCTGATAGTTACAGAAGCCACTGGTGAAGGAACAATGGGGAAATAAAGTATAATAAACGTAGTTTTGTGGACAAAACCTAAGTGTGGGAGTCATGAAGAGAAAGACAATAAGGGATTCTGGGGTGGGGAGGGCTGGGTCTGTGTTCTGTTTGACCAGCAAGTGTCCTTAAAGCCCCTCTCTCCTTAGCAGTCCCCCTTGCATCGCAAGCAAGACCATTTCTGCCAAGTGCCAGGCACTAGCTGATGGCAAGTGATCACTCTCCAGGTGATGTGGAGGGATGCAGGATGAGCCGGCCCTGGATCAGGCGACCCAGCCCCTCCCTAGTGATCTTGCTTCCCTGCTCTGTGCTCATTTCCTAATCTATAAAGTGAGAAGCAGTGTCTCCTCTTTGCTGATCCGTCTCGCTGGACTGAGAACCCAGCAACGCAACGTGTGTGTGGGCTTGGGAAAATGTAAGGTTCTGAGTGGAACTGGCTGACCAGCAGGGCTGAGGGGAGCGATCTTTGAAGCTCTCTCTGCTGGGTCTAAAAGTGAAGTGAAAGTCACTCAGTTGTGTCCAACTCTTTGCAACCCCATGGACTATACAGTCCATGGAATTCTGCAGGCCAGAATATTGGAGTGGGTAGCCTTTCCCTTCTCCAAGGGATCTTCCCGATCCAGGAATCGAACGGGGGTCTCCTGCATTGCAGGTCGATTCTTTACCAACTGAGCTATCTGGGTCAAGAGGTTCCCCTCTAACCTTGCTCTCAAAGTGGGGTTCATGGTCCAGCAGCACCGGATCACCATGCAGTTTGTTGGCAATGCAGAATCATGGCCTCACTTCAGTCTTTCTGAGTCAGAATCTCCATTTTGACAAGAGCCCCTGCTGATGCATAGGTACACGCAGGTCTGAGACGTGCTGGTCTAGACTCGTCCTCTCTTCGGGATTCCCTTGGGTGCTCCTTGGGTCACCTCTTCAGGCACAACAGGAGCAAAGAACCCCCTGTGGTGTTCTCCAGCACCAATGCCCTTCTGCCATCCCCACTCTCCTGCTTGAAACCTCCCATGGCTCTCCTCTACCTTCAGGATCAGGTCTGAGCTTTTAAACATCACTCTACAGGCTTTCTTCAACTGGCTCCAAACTGATTTTCTCCTCGCCCCCCATGCCCCCCCACCCCAGCCACTGCAGGCCACTAGGTATTTCCCCTCTCATAGCCTTTGCCCCAGCAGCTTTTCCCATTGAGGACACCCTTCTCTTCTCACCCTCCCCACACAGCAAACTCCATCTCTCGCTTTAAGGGCCAGGGGCGGTCCCACATCTCTGAAGCTTCCCCTGCAGCGGGTGGCTCTGTGGGAGCCCTGCGTGTCCTTGTGAGCAACTCTTATCACAACACACCTCCAACCATGAGCAACTTAAGGGGATGGACTGTGTGCATCTTATCCCTGTTTGACCGGAGACTGGCATTGGGTAAGCACCAATAAGAACTGGACAAATAGGAGAGTGGACAGAGGAAGGAGTGGAAGGCTGTTATTTTGGTGTGTCCCAGGTTCTGTGAGAGGAGGGTTAGCCCAGACAGTATGAGAGAGCTGCCAAGGGCGTACCCAGAGCAAGGAACAGCAAATATTTGGCACATATGCACGAGGCAGTCATCAGACACTCATCACTGTTTTTTTTCTCCTTCAGCTTCACAATCCCCAACATACCACCCAGCTAAATATGAGAAGAAATCTCTCGTCTGGATTAGGCACAGGACCAGCTAGACCCCAAACCAGGAACATGAGACAGGCCAGTGATGGTCTGGGCAGGGGCTTGCAGCCAAATTCAGGCTGGAGCTCTGAGAGGAACAGTGCACTCAGGCAGGAGGTGGGGGATGGCAGTGCATGCTTTACACCTCCAGCAGCAGGCACTCCATGCTTGTTTTGTTCAACGGAAGACTCACCCCACCTCCCACCTCCCACCCCCGAGGGCCATCTCAGGGCGGCAGGGAGTTGGGCTGCTTAGCCCTTTGCCTCTCTCACCTGGGGATGGCCAGCATTCTTTCCTTGTCTCGGCTTGGATTTAGCAAATCTGTCTCAAAGATGCTCAGTACACATTTGCTGAGGGGATGGAGGTGAAGGCTGGTGCCTATGTCCACCCTGCGGGCTCACCTCATTCTCTGATCACTGCCCCAGGCCCAACCACACTCATTCATACCCCACCAGTGAGAGACTCAAGAAACTGCCAGCCACACACAGAGCCCCCAGCAGAGGAGCAAAGGAGACACGTACACGTAGCCGATGATATCAGCATCTGGCTGCTGGTAGAATGCTTTGTCAGCGATCCTTGGGGGAAGGGGGTTAGGTGAGGGGAAAACAACAGGGCAAGACGGACAGACAGGCAGAGGGTTAAAGAGAAAGAGAAATCAGCATTAGTACCTCCAGCTGGAGACGTGTTAGGAAGCACAGTTCTGGAAGGCTCAGCAACCCTCCACAGCCCAGAGAGGAGAGCGGCGATCCTCCACCTACCCGAGGAGGGGGCCCTTTCTAAAATTCAGCCCTTATCCTGTTATTCCTCCTGTTCACAAACCTTCAGTGGCTCCCATAGCCCATGTCTTCCCAACCCTCACATCTGAGGCCCTGCACACATGAGCCCTCCCTCCAGATCTCCCTCCTGCCTCTCTCCCTGCTGCCCAAGCCTTTCTTGGACAGAAAGAAAGACAGGACAACAGCCTTTCTTTCACATCATGCGTTCCCTGGTCCCCTAGTTGTCCTCCAAAGCCCAGGTCCCCAGACCTGGAGGCCCCCTCCCCTGCCCACATCCCTTGCTTCCACAGCCTTCCTGCAGAGGTCCTGCTCCCGAGACCAGCCCAGCACGTGTGTGCCCACTGTTGAGCTCTTTGAGGACACAGATGCAGTCCTTCTCATTTCCGCCTCCCCAGGGCCCAGCCCAGGGACTGTCAGGCAGCAGCTTGTTGAACGGAAGCTGGAGGCTTCCCAGAGCCAGCCTTCCCCTTCCTGGTGGGTCTGGTGCCTTCAAGGGCACAGCCTCAAAGGCAGGGGCTGCCGGGCACTCTCTGGGCGGAGACCATTTCTGCAAGGGGTTCTCTGGTGGGTCTCCACTGTCTTTCCTGCCCAACACCTGGAAGGGCATCCTGGTTGTCCTGTAAAGCATCAGCTGTCCCCGCCCAGTCCCTGTGGTTTGTGTGGGACCGGACCACATGCACAACCCAAGGAATGAGACCCAATCTGGGTCCATCAGAGAGTCTCTGCTTCTGGGACAGTCACTGGGCCTGGGATAAGCATATGACTCCACACCAGACCAGCTGAAGCTGCTGGGGGTGAGAGGCTTACTTTCACTGGAGTTCCCAAGAAAATAGAGCAGGAGCCTGGAGCTGCCGACAGCCACCTTGGGTCCCATCCCTGGGGTGTGTGCCCAAGAGTGAAGGTGGGGGGAAGGAAAGCAGGGCCGAGAGACAGTAAAAGTGAGCGCTGACGGACTTGGTTTCAGCCTGAGCCCACTGTGTCTGCTTGCTTTCCCCTGGCCTTTCCAGTTACATAGGCCACGAATTTCCCTCTACTCTTCAGCCACTTCTGAGTCGAAGTGTTGTCATTTCAACAAGCAGGAAAACCCTGCATATGGCTTGGTTCTTCCCTCCCAGCCAGGCCTGTGTTCTCTGTGATGCTAACCATGGCCACGGGGCCCCCGGTCCAGCTCTTGGCCACTGGGCTCCAGGGTCACCTGGTTCACATTCCAGTGGGTCCTAAGACCTTGTCCATCGACTGAGAGACTCGCTTTTCTCTGTCATGGAGAGGAGGTGAGAGCTTACAGTCACCAGCTCCGCAGCATTCAGAGTGCTGAGCTCCATAGGCCGCTGAGGAAACAGCCCTGGGGATCTGGCTCTCCTTCCTCTGTGTTCTTGCCACCAAACCACCCATCCCTGTGACCATCCCCCACACCATGGCTCCTCTAATTTTCCCACCGCCCCCTTATGTCCCCACAGCCCCCTCGTGTCCCCGTAGCCCACTCATGGCCTGATAGCTCTGCTCACCGGTTATTGATCTTGTTCTTCTCAACTTGTTCACTCTGGCGCTGGTTCCATTCCTCCAGGTCCTTCTTGGCCTTCTCCCGCCACTCCTGCTCCATCACTTTGGAAGCAGCATCTGCGACCCCCAACAGGTGAATGAGCAGCAGCTTTCCCGGAGGAACATGAGGCACAGCTGCCCCGGCGGCTTCTCCCCTCAGCTCCGTCCTCAGCCAGTTCCCACGCTAAGGGGCGGTAGGGCCTCATGTACTTTAAGGCTTCCCTCCCGACCATGGTGGTGGTCCCAAACCACCACCCCAGTGGGAAGCCCCGACTCAGGGGGCCCGGCCCAGCTCGCAGCCTCAGCCCTGTCCTCACCCAGCTCCTGCAGCCGTTTCCGCTGCTCCTCTCTCCACTTGCGGATGCTCTCGGGTTCCTGCGTCAGCCTGTCCGCCTGGGCGATTGCTGCATAGCCATCCGCTGGACCGTTGGCCTCCTAGGACACAGACAGACGGCAGTGTACCCAGCCTGTCCACCTGCCCCTCTGCCTCTGCTCCTCGACTACTCCTTTCCAGTTACAGAGGCCACTAATTTCCCTTTATTCTTTAGCCACTTCTGGGTCAAAGTGTTGTCATTTCTATAAGCAATAAAACCCTACACATCAGTTTTATTTAAACCCCTCACATCTCAAACCACGTCATGCCCACTATCTCCTGGGACTGTACCCTGCCTTTGCACTTGCTCTGCCCCCCACCAGTCACTCTTCCCCCTCTGTGACCGTGGGCAAGTTACTCAACCTCTCTGTGCCTGACTTTCCTCACCATAAAACGGGCTACAAAATAGCACCCGCTCCATAGGGTTAATAGGAGGATGAAACGAGTTTTAAAAGTGTCAAGAACTTCAAATGCTTCTTGGCACACAGAGAGTTCCCTGTGTTTCTATCATTAAAGTTCCACTCTGTTAGTTGTGGGCTTCCCACATGGCTCAATTGCAAAGGACCTGTCTGCCAATGCAGGAATCACAGGAGACTCAGGTTTGATCCCTAGGTGGGGAAGATCTCCTAGAGGAGGAAATGGCAACTCACTCCAGTATTCTTCCCTGGAGAATCCCATGGATAGAGGAGCCTGCCTGGCTACAGTCCATGGTGTCGCAAAGAGTCGGACACGACTGAGCACTGTTAGTTTTAGTCAGCCAATAACACACAGCCCCAAATGGCCTCATTTTATAATACATTTACTTTTCCATTGTCTGTCTCCTCTATCAGAATGTCACATTTGTGACAGCAGGGATTTGCCTGTCCTGTTCCCTGCTGTGTCCCCAGCACCCGGCATAGTGCCTGGCACAGAGCAGGTACTCTGTAACTATTTGCTGAGTGAATAGTCCTGAGGTAGGCAGGGTGGGCTTAGCTAAGATTGTGCAGTGACGGGAAACTCAGACTTGGAGGCCAGACCATCTGGGTTCAGATCCCATCTCTACTGCCTACTACATGTGTATAACTCAACCTTGCTTGACCTCAGTTTTCTTATCTGAAATGGAGATGATAATAAAACTAACTCTAAGGGCTGGTGTGAGGATTTGATGCAACAGTACTTATAAGAAATTTATAAGAGTGCCCGGCATGGAGTGATGGCTCAGTAAATGATAGCTAGGATTCTTCTTCTTCTTCATTCTCATCTTATAGGGGCGGAAACTGGGGCCAGGAGAGATGGCACAATGTAGAGGTAGAACCTGGGGCCGGAGTCCAGGCCTCCTCTGACTTCCAGGCCAGGGCTCTGCCCAATTCTCCAGGCTGCCTGCCAGGGTAGGGGACTCCAAGCGTGGCAGGCTGAGAACTCAGCCCAGACAGGATGGGGCTTCCCTCTGTTCTCTCAGAGCCAGAGCTTTTTTACAATCCAGCCCATCTCTCAGCACTCCCACTCTGGCGCTCCGTCTGCCCCGTGCATTCCTGTCTCCACCCATCCCACATCCACGCTGCCCTGCCTTTGTCTCCTTTAGGCCTGCAATTGTCTCCCCTCCTTCCTCCAGCTGATGAACTCTTATTCCATCCCACGAGTTTCAAGCTCACAAGTCACCAGCTCTGGGGTATTTCCAAACCCTCAAGCAGGTCTCACAGCCCTTTCTCTCCCTGTGCTCCTTTTCCAGCCTTCGCCTTCTACCATGGGTGTCTCCTGGCTGGACTGCGAGATCCCTGTCAGCAGGGCAGAACCTTGTTTACAGCCCTGTGAACCCGTCTCTCCTTTCACTGCTCTGTTGCTCAAGCGCTCATCAAACTGTCATGAATCCCAGGGTTGTTTATTGTCTTCTCCCCACCCAACAGCATCTGTCCAGTGCTGCCCACACAGCTGGTGCTCAACAAGCAGTGGCTGCGTGGATGAAGATTCCCCCCTGGGACTAGCATGTGCCGGTTTAGAGGAAGTGCTGGGTGTCTGTCCAAGGAGCTGTGGGCCGCAAAGTGAAGCAGCACGCAGATGGACATAAGAGCTGCATCTCCCTGGGGAGAGAGAAGGGCAGGCCGAGGGCAAGGCAGTGCTGCCTGGCTCCTCGGATCAGACCCACCCTTGGGTGGGGCAGCTGGGGTACTGCCCTTATTCCTCCTTCCTGCCCAGCATTATATTTCAATTCAGAGAGGCTCTCATGACATCTCAAGGGGCCTTTCCAGGGCCCTAATCTCGACCACACAAGTTGATCACTGATGTAGGGTGAGCCCCACCCTGTCCAGTTCTGGGAACAACCCTGTCCTGAGGCCAAGCTACCAGGACCTCTACCCAATCCTATAGAATGTCTCATCTGCAGACAAGTGCAGTTACTTTAGTGTCTATGTGTTTATCCAGGTGCTACATTTTATTTCTTCTTGGTACTCATGATATCTTAAAAGATGGGTTTCCTTGGTGGATCAGACAGTAAAGAATCTGCCTGCAATGCGGGAGACCTGGGTTTGATCTCTGGGTCAGGAAGACTCCCTTGAGAAGGGAATGGTGACCCACTCTGGTATTTCTTGCCTGGGAAATCCTATGGACAGAGGAGCCTGGTGGGCTATAGTCCTGGGGTTGCAAAGAGTCGGACATGACTAAGCAACTAACACTTTCTGACTTTCTTTACTATCTACCCCCACCCTCCCCGGTAAGTGAGTTCCATGCAGACAGAGACTATCTCTTTACAGGACCTAGGACAGGGAGGGCCTGGCTGTAACAGGAGTTCAAGAACATCTCTTGAATGAATTAACATTATGTTCAGGCTTGGGGACAGAGATGAACAAGTTGGCCCATCATGCAGGAGCTTGGCAGAGGGAGTCCCTCACAAATGAGGACCATGACTTGGGGTACGTGCATAACATGGGTCATGAAAAGAGGAAGGACAAGGGAGGGCATGACCTTTCTAGCCTGGGAGCAGAGTAGGCTGGGAAGAGACAGGGAAAGGGCATTTCAGACCAAGAGTTGGCAGCGTAAGGACCATGTGAGGCTGGTGCCTTTGGGAAAATGTGAGTACAGACATGCTGCCATGTGTGGATGAGATGGGTTGAGAGAGGTGGGCTGGAGGCATAGAAGTCATTCCATGGTGTCCTTCAGGACTCACCATCTCCTTTAGAAGTGCGTGCATGCTCAGTCGTGTCCGACTCTGCGACCCCATGGACAGTAGCCTGCCAGGCTCCTCTATCCATGGAATTTTCCAGGCAAGAATACTCAAGTGGGTTGCCATTTCCTACTCCAGGGGATCTTCCCAACCCAGGGGTCGAACCAGCATCTTCTGTGTCTCCTGCATTGCCAGGCAGGTTCTTCACCACTGAGGCACCTAGGAAGCCCCACCATCTCCTTCAAGACTGCCCTAAAATTAAGACTCACTGGTTAGAGTGCTTACAAACTTGCAAAGAACCTGCAATTAAACGGTTCTCTTTGGCCTTCACAAACCTTCATGATGGGTTTTATTATCATTGTTTTACAGGTAGGAAAAAGTCTAGCTTCAAAGTCCCAAGGTCACCCAGCCAGCAACTGGCAGAGCCAGAATTCAAACTGAATTCCTGGGTGTAACACACCAGCCACACATAGCCAACAGGGGCCAAAGTCACTTCTGTGTCGTGATTTTTTCCTCCGTAACATGTCTACCATCCCAAGATTAGAGACCATGCCCTGTCCCAAGCCCCACTCCCTGTCTCTCTCACACGCGCCTTCATACCCTCCTTGGCTCACTTAGTGGCTAGCTCAGGGATAAGAAGCTTCTAAGGCTACAGAGCACTGTTCTCAACAGACCTGTGGGGACAGCAGGGGAGGGCTTCTCATCCCCATTTTACAAATGACAAATCCAGCTCAAAGCAGCGACTAGTCCAAGGTCGTCCAGCTGGGAAAAAACAGAAATGAAGCCCAGATTGTCCGACTCCCTCCAGACTTCACCACAGCGCCTCGGTCTGGGTGTAGAAGCAGTTGGAGTAGATGCTGGGGATGGACGGAGGTTAGGAGGGCTGAGGAGAGGAGCCTGGAGCAGCTGCACTCCACATCCAGGGGCATCATCGCTCAGTGTGGCCCCCGCAAGTGGTGCCCAGAGGTGGCTGTGCCCCAGGCTCTGAGTGGAGAGCCCGGTCAAGCTGAGCCTGCCTCCTCCACCAGTGCGGCCCCCTGATAGGCTCTGGCTGGGAGCTGTTCCCGCCCCACACACACCCCTATGCCTCCCACCTGCAGGCACACGGCCCTGTACCTGTGGTCTCTTCGGGCCTCCCCAGCACACCCTTCCCTGCAGCAGCCCCAGACTGAGCATCTTATCCTCTGTGCCTTTGTACATGCTGTCCTCCCAGCGAGGACCACCCACCTCCCCCTGGGCAGCCTGGTGCCCACTTCCAGCATCCGTTCCTGTTGCACTCTCTGACTTCAGTGCAGCATCTAGCGGCTGAGCCTGATTCAGGTCCCAGCTCTTTCCAGCTGTGTAACCAGAGCTATTAAACCTCCCTGTGTGTCCTCCTTCTCCTCATCGGTAAAGTGGGGATAATGTATGGAACCTACATGATAGTAGCATTGGGAAGATGAAATGAGTTAATCCATTAAAGCTTTTGGGTGGTGCCCAATGAAGAATAGCTTCCCTGGTGGCTCAGATGGTAAAGAATCTGCCTTCAATGCAAGAGACCTGGGTTCCTTCCTGGGTTGGGAAGATCCCCTGTGGAAGGGAATGGCAACCCACTCCAGTATTTTTGCCTAGAGAATCCCCATGGACAGAGGAGCCTGGCAGGCTACAGTCCATGGGGTCACAAAGGGTCGGACATGACTGAGCAACTGATACTTTCATTTTGATGTATAGTAAGAACTCAGACTCCTGGCTCTTGAGACCAGCCCCACACCTGAGCCCTTGCTGTCCTGCCCAACTTTCAGGTCTCTGTCACTTGAGCTCTTTGAGAACCAACAGCCATTGGATTTGCCTCTACCTCCAAGGCCTTGAGCATAGTGCATGGCACTCAGAATGTGAGCTGACTAAATGAAGGAATGAGGGGCTGCCTGCAAAGCAATGTGGAGGGCATGGGGAGAGCCTGGGACACAGCGTCAGAGGGACTTGGGCTTTAAGTCTTCTCCTGCCACTCACTGGATGTGCGACCTTTAAGAAGTCCCCTCCTTGTGCTCCTTAGGTGTCGTCACCTGTCAAATGAGAGTGACAACATCCCACTCCAGGTGTGAAGTGGGGCCTGAATGCGATAACTGCCCTGCAACCGCTGTAGCCCATAGGCTTGGGGACAGCATGTGTGCAGGTGGCAGAGCTGCATGGCTCTGCACCATTGCCCATGGCAGGCCTCCCACCATCAGTCGGCCGGCCACCCTGCACCATCACCACAACCAGGAGAACGCAGTGGTGGTGTGGGCAGACGAGGTCCTGAGAAGCTGTTTGCTGGCTCCCCTTCACCCACTGATCTGGACTTATTTTCCAGCCCTGCCCCTGCCAGTGAGCAGTGAGGCTGGAAGAGTCACGGACGGGCTCCTCCTTAATCACTTGACTGTCCCAATGAGGAAATCAGGTCAGCTGCCAGGGGACTGACAGCCTGGGAGGGCTCACCCGGGGCTGCAGGAATGCTTGGAGCCCCTCCCACGCTTGAAAGAGAAGGCATCTGGGAATGGCCGGGACCAAAAGGCAGGAGGCTACAATCAGGGCCAGGCTTGTCTCAGCCCGGCTCTCTGGTGGCACCCCTCTCCCGAGGGACCCCTCCGCTGGACACTGGAGACCACCATGAGGGCTTCCAGGGGCCAGGCTGGCCCAGCACATGCTGTGACACCATGGATAGCCAGGAGGATGAGGCATAGCCGATCCTAGGGATTGACCAGCTAGAGCTAAGCTGAGCTGAGCTGTTGATTCCTCCAAGTAGCTCAGTGGGGGTGATGGCCACGTGGGTGGGGAAAGGAAGAGAGCTTGTGTAAGAGGAGGGAGTCCTGCCGGGGCCTTCTCTCCCTGCCCCTGGCAGCGGCAGAAAGAATTAGAATAGGTTTGGACAGGCTTATCCTTAGGCCTTGTTTGGGATCAGGTTCATAGCTGGACCCCACAGTGGCCCATGTGCTTGTTGCATGCCAAGTCGCTTCAGTCGTATCTGACTCTTTTCGACCTTATGGACTTCTCTGTCCAGGGATTCTCCAGGCAAGAACACTACAGTGGGTTGTCATGCCCTCCTCCAGGGGATCTTCCCGACCCAGGGATTGAACCCATGTCTCCTGTGGCTCCTGCACTGCATGCAGATTCTTTACCATTGAGCCACCAGGGAAGCTCCCAGTGGCCCACAGGCTTCCAGAAAAGATCAAGTAAGGTAGCAGGAAAGTTCTGTCCAGGGCTCTTGAAAGTCAGACCCTGCTCTGTGCTCCATCCTAAGAGAAATCTGCAGGGGCTTCCCACCCACAAGCTGGCCCCTATGGCCTGCCTGGTCCAGCAACAAGGGGGTGGAGCAAAGGGCACCAGATCAGGAAATTTAGATGAACCTGAGGGCTTCCCAGTTGGTGCTAGTGGTAAAGAACCTGCCTGTCAAAGCAGGAGATGTAAGAGATGCGGGTTCGATCCCTGGGTCGGGAAGATCACCTGGAGAAGGACATGGCAACCCACTCCAGTATTCTTGCCTGGAGAATTCCATGGACAGAGGAGCCTGGTGGGCTACAGTCCATGGGGTTGAAAAGAGTCGGACATGACTGAAGCGATTTAGCATACACTGCATACATACAGATGAACCTGTAATTGGCCACTAAGCTTCTGAGTGACTTGCCTCATCTGTGACCCCCTTCCCTGCCTGTAAGGATGCTAGCGTGGCACAGATGTGCAATGAAAGTGAAAGTGAAAGTTGCTCAGTCGTGTCCGACTCTTTGTGACCCCAAGGACTATACAGACCGTGGACTTCTCCAGGCCAGAATGCTGGAGTGGGTAGCCATTCCCTTCTCCAGGGGATTTTCCCAACCCAGGGATCGAACTCAGGTCTACCACAAATGATTCACAAATAAACATACCTGGGGTTATTCTTGGTAGCAGTGAGAAAAAAATTCCCACTGAGATTGGGGAGGAGGCCTAGGGTTTCTCAGATTCATTCAATGCAAAGTGAGGCCAGGGGGCAGGACGGGAGAAGGCCTCAAGGTGCTAATGTGTAGAAACGGAAAATTATCTTGCTCCTAGTGTTCTAGGTACTATGGTCCCAAGTATATCTCCAGCTCCAGGGCCACTTTAGGACACAGATCTTTCGGGTCAAGCCAAGTCCTTTGGAGTATGTGCAGGGCAGGGGCAGTCTGAGTCTCTATGCTCTGCCAAACTGGACAGGCATCAATGATGCTTATTTGAAACTCTCAGGCAGGCCCAAGGAGACATGAAGCTCTTAAAGTCCTAGAGACTAACTTTTCTAGCTTGCCGGTAGTTGAGTAATTTTCCAGAAATGGGACTTGGCCAGTTGCCCTGTGTAAGGTACCAGCCCATCCCTCTTACATAAGAAACTATTGTTTGTTCTCCCGGAGGATTTAGGAGGCCAGCTCCTCCATGAGGCAGAGCTCAGGAGATCTTGCAGCAGTCAAGGGTCTTTGACCCAGTCCAGTGGGAATTAAAGTTCATCCGGTGAAGACTGTTGCATCTGTGGGGTCCTGAGGATACTATTTGTGTTCCAAATTCTTCAAGTACTTTTAATATGATCTGTATTATAAAATCCTACAGATCCTATGATTTGTAGGAAAGGAGGGGGCTTAGGTGAGTGTGGAGAGAAGTTTTTAACTAGAAATATCTTTGATGTGCTTAGTTGCTCAGTCGTGTCCTACTCTTTACGACACCACGGACTGTAGCCTGCCAGGCTCCTCTGTCCATGGAGATTCTCCAGGCAAGAATACCTGAGTGGGTAGCCATGCCCTCCTCCAGGGGATCTTCCTAATCCAGGGATCAAATCCAGATCTCCCGCACTGCAGGCAGATTCTTTATGGTCTGAGCCACTAGGGAAACCCATGAATACTGGAGTGGGTATTTACTAGCTGGTTTTTTTTTGGGTGGAGGGGTGGTGGAGGGGAAGTGTGAAGAGAGAGAGTGTGTGTGTTATAGGATCATTACAAAGAATTTTAAAACAACTCAGTGAAAGTGAAAGCTTTTCCTTACCCTCCCTTCTCCCACAATCTTGGGGTTAACCACTGCTAACAGTTGGTACACATCCTTTCAGATCTTCATGCAAACATATTTCTAATATAACGAAATAGGACCACACTGTGCATATTACTCTGCAAGCTGCTTTTCCGTTTATTATATTATGGGCATCTTTTCATGTCAATACAGAAAGCTCTGACTGCTCTTTGTAATAACGGCATGGTTTTCCAATTTACCTACCCAGGTCCTCAAGACCTAAGTGGGCACTTAGGTTATTTCCAATTTGTCTGCCGCTACAAATAATCGTACAAAGAATCTGAGTGTCCCTGTCCAGCCATTTCCTTAGGAAAATTCTGAGAAGGGAAATCTCTTTTAACTGGGTCCCACCCAGTGAAAATGCTCAGACATGGTGGAGATGACCACTGGGTTCAGCCTCCCACCCGTGGCAAACATGTGCAGGGCCCTGTGTTTCCTTTAGTCCATGCTACTGCGAGCCACTTTCTTTCTCCCTCTGCAAGCTAGACATTACCATGGGCAACCTGAGGCCACACCCATTGATCCTTATATGTATGGTCCTTATTCTTCATCCCCTTCTCCTACACAACCAAAAAAAAAAAAGTGTCAAAACCTTTCTTGATGTTCCCATCCCAAAGAACAGAACTTGAAGCCCTCTTCCTACCCATGATGGGGGCCAAAAAGTTCGTGAGACCCAGGCTGTCAGTTCCTCCCCCTATGAGGACAGAATCTTGCTTACCTGAAACACATCTCCATTGACTGTGGTCCCCATGTCCTCAGAACCTGATAGAAAGAGAACAAGAAGACAGCATTACTCATTGCTCAGCTTATAATAAGCAGGGTCCTACATTAGCGACCGAGCCAACCTCTGTATATATCCGTGTGTGTGTGTACTGACTTCCACATATGCAGACATCATGTACACATAAATAACCTGGGTTCAGTCCTTGACTGTTCACAAAGCCTTCTCATAGCTGTTATCACATCTAATTTTCACCATATCCTCGTGCTGAAAGGCACAAGGTGTGTTATCAACCCATTTTACAGATTCTCAAACTGAGGCCCAGAGAGGCTATGTGATTGCCCAAGGTCGCCAGCCAGTAATACCTCCTCACCTACCTGAAATTAATTTCCCCTCAGCCACAGTTAGGAATAGCCTGATTACCTATAGAGCCTATGCCCAGTGAGCCAGCAGAGGAGCTGGAGGCTCAGGGCAGGTCTGTGAGAGCTCAGGAAGAAGGAACTGCGCGTCTCTGCTTGTCCCTGAGGTGCCTTGAGCAACAGCTTCACCTGGGAGAGCAGGAATCAGCCCCTACCAGGCAGCACCTGGCCTGTTTTTCCTCCTCCTGCCCCTCCCAGAAGGATTTGCTGTGGCCCTCACCTCAACAATGACTCCTCCTGGTCCTTTGCCCTGACACCTGATTAGTCACAAATTCCTGTGACTTCTGCTGCAGCAGGGATCCTCAAAGTTGGGGGTCCCTCTGCCCCCTGCCTGGCCCACCTGCACAGCTACTTGTTCTGTCTGCCCCACTAGTGGCAGTGAGCAGCTGGAGGGGCACACCTGTGTCCAAACCCTCCCCACTGCCTTCCCCAGAGCCGGGGACCATACCTGCGACTTAGGAAGTGCTCAGAAACTATTTGTTGAATAGCAAACGAATCAACACAGTAAAGAAAGAAGGACTAAATGGCTTTTGTCCACTCACAGGCCTCCCTGCCTCCATCTTCACCCTCTCCCAAACCTCTTTCAAACCAACCACCATGGCTGATGAAAAGCATACACTTACCTACGTAACTCTTCTGACTAAAAATAAAAGGAACACCAACTAAACTGAAAGCCAGTTCCCGTGGACCACGGCAGCCCACAGGGTCTGCTCCTTCTGTGGGAACTCGACAGGTGCCATGCCCTCTCCCTGGAAGGCTCTCCTGCTCCCTCGAGCCCTCAGCCTCCGCCCAAACACTTCCTTATTAGAGGCCTTCCCTGACCATCCCTGACATTCGTCCTCTGCACCCTACTCCTCCCCTGTACAGTCTTTCTCTGTATCACCTACCACAGCCTGATACGTTTATTTTTGTACGTGCTAATTACCCCACTTGAAAACCCTCCCGGAGGGCAGGGACTTTGTTTTGTCCATCACTGGGATCCAGCACCTAGAACAGTGCCTGACACGTAACAGGGGCCCAATAAATATTTGTTGAATGAATACATTGAACCTTGGACCATAATTCATGAGGATCTTTGCAATCTGGCCCTGCCCATTTTTCCTGCCTCACTTCCCACCAGTCCTTCCCACAAACCCTATTCTGGTTTCCGCCTTCCCCAAACACACTATGCCACATTCCATGCCTTTCTTCCTACTTCCCTCACCAAAGAATGCTCTTGGGGATCCAGTCATTCTCCAAAGCCCAGTTCACAAGTAACCTCCTCTGAAAGCCCTCCACTGCTTCCTCTTCTACCCTGAGCACTGATGGAAGGTCTCAACCACTATGGAGTATCCCAAAATACTGTATAGTACCCCCCACCCTCTTATGTGATTACTGTGACCTGCCATGGGTCATGCATGCCCTTATCAGGCTCTGTATCCCATTCAGCTAGCTCCTATGGGTGAGCAGTCAGTATCGGCTAAATGGAAGCTAAATTTCTCTTTGGGGGCTTGCTGTTATCTGCAAGGCCTGAGGACTCTCAGAAACTGCAATGCCTCTTAGCCAGGAGCCTCAGGAGGCTGTACAAGACCACCCCAGATGGACAAGTACACTTCACCAGCCAGATAGAGCTGTGAGTCACAGTGACAGTGCTTTCAGCTTGGGGACTAAAGGGAGGGATCCTTAACCCCATGGAAACAATCCCCAGCAGATATAAATTATAATCAATTTTGTTTTCTTTTTTTTTTTTTTTTTTAATTTACTTATCTTCATTTTTAATTAAAATATAGTTGATTTACAATATTATATTAGTTTCAGGTTTACAACATAGTAATTCAATATTTTAATAGACTGCACTCCATTTAAAGTTATTACAACAAAGGATTAATCTCCAAAATATACAAGCAGCTCATTCAATCAAAAGGTGGGCAGAAGACCTGAACAGACATTTCTCCAAAGACATACAAATGGCTAACACATGAAAAGATGCTCAGTATCACTCATTATTAGGGAAATGCAAATCTAAACTACAGTGGTGTCACCTCACACTGGTCAGAATGGTCATCATCAAAAAATTCTACAAACAATAAATGCTGGAGAGGGTGTGGAATAAAGGCAACACTTTTGCACTGTTGGTGGGAATGTAAATTGATACAGCCACTATAGAGAACACTATGGAGATTCCTTAAAAACTAGGAATAAAACTACCATATGATCCACCAATCCCACTACTAGGTATATACCCTGCTGCTGCAGCTGCTAAGTCGCTTCAGTCGTATCCGACTCTGTGCGACCCCATAGACGGCAGCCCACCAGGCTCCGCCGTCCCTGGGATTCTCCAGGCAAGAATACTGGAGTGGGTTGCCATTTCCTTCTCCATCAATTTTGTTTTCAAACAGTGATCGATTTTAACCAACAGTTGTCAGCCATCCTCCCTGCTCATTTAGATGGGGTTTCTCCTGCACAGGCGGCCTGGTCTCTAAATCAGTGGCAGCATCTTCTCCAGGGGCATCTCCTCTATCAGGGTCTGAAGTTACCAGGGTCCTCACAATGCTGGTCTGTGCACCTGGCATTTCTGGAGGGGAAGTTGTGCCCCCTTCCACACTCCACCCTGACCAGTCCCAGTCTCAGAGCCCTCAACAGCAGGAGCAGCCAGGGGCCCACCCTGTCCTTCAGGAAGTCTCTGCAACCCAGTCTCTCAGTCCCATGGGTGCTCCCCTTTGGAAAGAAGGCTTCAGCCTCTTTGGGAATCCACACACACCCACACACAGAATTACGAGTCTCTGTCCTCACAGTGCTTTCTGACCAGCCCACTGCACATTAATAATCACAAGCCCACAGTCCAAAGCCGGCAGAACAGGAGTGAGACAGATACGAGTCCCAGGGATAAGCCCTGGGTGTGACTTCCCTCAGATCCCTAATCCCCTTTTGGGACAGGGACAGACGGGGTCCAGAACATTCCTGGGAGCTTACTGAGTCCCATCAGGGGAAAATGGGCTTGCCCAGGAAATAACTGGGCAAGTCCAGGGCAGAGCCAGGTGGGGCACATAGAAATCTGGGTGTGAAAATGTAAACCTCCTGGGCCCTACCCAAGGCTGATGAATGGAAACAAAGTATCCATTGCTCAGGCTGGCGCAACTCCAGCCCCAGAGGAGGGACTCAAAGAAACTCAGGCTCAAGCCTACTCTAAACAGTTTCCCCTGAGGTACATGCATGCATGCATGCTCAGTCGTGTCCAACTCTGTAGCCAGCCAGACTCCTCTGTCCATGGGATTCTCCAGGCAAGAATACTGGAGTGGGTTGCCATGCACTCCTCCAGGGGATCTTCCCGACCCAGGGATTGAACTCGCATCTCCTGCATTGCAGGAGGATTCTTTACCACTGAGCCATCTGGGAAGCAGCCCCTGTCCCCAAAGTCAGGGCACTCAGCACAAGGGCATCATTTAAGAGACAAGACTCAGAAGTGATGAGTGGTGCTGGAGCTTCTGTCCAGCTCCCAGCAGCCTAAGGCACATTTTCTGCAACTTATTCAGGCTTTTGGCACTCATCACCAGTCTCCGGGGGATTACTTACTCATCACCATCTAGACCTAGGAGGGTCAGATCAATTCTATCCTATCTGGCCACCTATTGAGCCACATCCCATAACTCCTCTCAGATCCCTGTGCTCCATTCAGCAGGGCAGCTGAGTATTTGCAGCTTTAGTGGTTGTGAGTCCAGGAGACCCTCAGAGGGCCATGTTCCTGCTTCTTTCCCTGCCGCCTCTGGTCTGGAGCCAATCTGTACCACCCCTGCTGGAGAGGGAACCTCCCATCCAGGCCATAAATCCCTGGAGTCCCACCGTCCTAGGAGAGGTCACAGCCTGTTCAAACTCCAGCCACCTCTGCAGCCCTCTGCCTGACTTCTCGCTGCTTCTCTCTTCGGCGGCCTGACGTGGGCTCTCCCAGCAGGGCCTCTCACATGCCAACCTGACTGGGGAAGCTGGTAGTCTCAAGACGTGGGCCCATATTTTCTAGGAATTCCCTGGGGTGTGTGAGGGTCTGTGCCAAAGTGCTAGAAACTGCTGCTCCTTCAGAAGACATCCACTGCTGACTTGGTTAGGTAGCAAAAGACCCCCCCACCTCCACATCCCATCACCTCCCAGGGTGACTGCCACAGCATTTGAAAGAATGTGGAGCCCAGAGTTGAGACACCTGAGATCTAGTCCCAGATCTGTCACTCACGGCTGTGTGACTTTGAGCAAGACACTCAGGCTCTCTGGGCTTCCAGTTTCTTACATGCGACAAAGGGCTTGTTATGTTTCTCACACAAAGAGGATACAGAGATGCTTCAAGCCGCTCAAGCCGCAGGAACTGTCTTATTCATATCTGTATCCCCACTGCGTTTGGCACACAGTAGGTGCTCAGTAAATGTTGAATGAGTACAAATATGACTATAAGGAGCCTTACTTGTAAACACTTTTTTAAAAACACGTAAGCTACCACTTATTCCAACAGGCCCATAAACCCCACTAAAATGGCAACATTAACAGGAAACAAGGGCTGTTTTGGATGCACCCACGAAGATGATAGCTGGTTTTTAACTTGAAGAAATCGTTCTTTCAGGCAGAACTAGAGCAGGAACATTGTTGATAAACACGCTATTGCAAGGACCAGGCCCCAAACCCTGAGCCTGAAGCTAACCCCAATAGTCCTGGGGCACCTTTGCAAAACCACTAAACTCCGAACGTAGGAGGGCAGGATCCCATCTGACTGAAGCCCTCTGTGCCCCTGCCCCCATACTGGTGTCTAACTCAGAGGCTGGCATATGGAAGACAATGTGTCCAGGGGGAGAGGATTCAGAGTCTGAGAGAAATGGTTTAGTCCTCACTCTGCCACTTACTGGTTCTTTCAGTAGTGTACATTTTGAGCCTTAGTTCTGCCATCTCTGAAATGGGTTTATAATGCGCATGCAATGATGAAATGTTAAGTAAAGTGCCTAGAACAGTGACTGCAGGATGGCAGGTGATCCTTGGGGAAAGTCTGTAAGTTCTTAGAGCACTGGGTGCCTCCTGCTTTTCCAACTGAAGGAGGGAGCTAAGTCCAAGGGTCAGGGAGGTCTGAGGTCCTGTGCACACGTGCAGGGCACAGCGTGGGGCAGTGAGCCTACTGGGAAGCTCAAAGCTGGGCTGCATTGGATTCCAGAGGCAGGCAGTGGTGGAGCTGGCTTGGGAATGAAATGTCATGACGAATTTCTATGCCGGGAGCCACCAGATCCTCAGCCCCAGGCGGGGCCTCAGATGGGGAACGCCACAAGATCCCCCTCCCCATTTCCTTCTCCAGGTCCCCCCAGGCCTGCTCCTGGCTGGCCATAGCAGGCCTTCTTCGCTCTACCGCAGGGCCCGGAAGCCGAGCACCCCGGGTGTGAGCCCCAGATCTCCCCCCGCCAACCCCCAGTACCCAGGCCACCGCGCTGACTCACCCTCACTCGCGGGTCCCGGCTGCGCGAGGCCCCCCTGGCTGCCGGCAAGTGCCCCGAAGCCCTCGTCATTCTCTATGCCCGCAATCTCACTCTCCTGCTGGGCCAAGAAGGCGGCCGCCGGGTCCTCCTCGGCCGCTTCAGGGGCCCCGCTCTCCGACGACGAGAAGAAGCCAAAGTCATCAGCCATTTTCCCCCCGCGTCTCCGCCGAAGCGTCCGTCTGGTGCTCGGCTCTGCCCGGCGCGTGCCCCGCGCTGCGCCCGGCGGCCGCGGCACTGTCACCCGAGCACCCCGGGGGGAGCCGCTCGGCCTCGGCGGGGACGGGCTCAGCGCGGCGGTCCCACACTTCCTTTCCGCCACCGGGCCCGGCTCGCCTGTCACTGCGGCTGCAGGCGGGAGGAGCCGGGACGGGAATGCGGTGATGTCACCGGCCGAGGGAGGAGGCCCGCAGGACGGCCGGAGGTCGCCTCGCAGCTGCCACAGGAGGGCGGCAGCAGGACGGCGGCGCAGCCCGAGGGGCCCGGGGCCGCGCTCCCCGCTCGCGGCCACCAGCGCGCGTTTCCAGGACACAGAACTGGCGCGGCTCCTGCCGGGTCCGGAAGCGAAGCAGATGGGACCAAGGGACCATCGCGTGTACGGGGTCACTGCAGGTTGGCAGCCTGGATTTCAGGAGCACCGAGGGGGTGGTCGCTGCGCAACGTGACTCCTCCTGATTCATTCTGCACAAGTTTCTTCTCCAAGGCTCGGCGGGTGTTATGAAGCCCCGTTATCAGGAGCCTTGAAGAGGTAATATTAAGACCCACCGCTTTATTGCATCTTTCCTGCAAGTCCAGGGTCTTCACCACAAGGCCATGTTGTTTCCGTACATTTCTTATGCATTTCCCTTCATTTGGAGGCTTCAGCTCAGGCCACCTGAGTTTGTGTGACCTGACGGCGTCTCTACTTGGAGGCTTGGGACCCTTCAATGTCCCTTGCTTCCCTGGTTGCTCAGACGGTAAAGAATCTGCCTGCAATTCAAGAGACCCGGGTTCGATCCCTGGGTCGGGAAGATCCCCTGGAGAAGGAGAAGGCAATCCTCTCCAGTATTCTTGCCTGGAGAATTCCATGGACAGAGGACCCTAGCGGGCTACAGTCCATAGGGTCGCAAAGAGTCAGACACGACTGAAGTGCCTTAGCAGTAGCAGCTAGTATGAACCAGGTTGAGAAAGGCAAACCCAGTTTATCCAGGCAGCCTACCACTCCTCCACTCAGTCACCCTGAGTATACAGACTTTAAAACATAGTAAAACCCAAGCTCTGGCCATGGGGAGATTACAATCTAGGAGCCCAACAGATGGGAAATGGTCAGACATTTTCTCGGAGTGATAGGTGCTCTGACATTTAAACACAGGCTTGGGCAAGTGGGAAGGGGAGGAGGGGGAAAGGAGAGGGAAAGTGGGGATGGGGGTGGGGTGGGGAGGAAGAACCACCATCAGCTCTTCAGGATTTTTTCTTTCTGATTTGAAACTTGAAGGTCAAAAAAGAAAGGAAAGATGAGCCCCAAACAGTGGGTTCCCTTAGTGGGTGGAGAGTGGAAGCAAGGTTAAACTGAAGGGCAATCTCAGTTTTGCACAGTAATACTTTGATGTAGGTTTCACTCTTATGATGAAAATATAATCATTTATCAGTAGTGTGGAAAAGAAAGAAACTTCAGGCCCTGCACAACCTGGTGCAAGCTCAGCATTCCACCATCACTCATCTCACTCCTCTTCCTCATTACCCCAGCTGCAGCCTCAGGAGCTGAAAAGGGCTGGAAAGTTTCCTAGTTTAACAAACCAGCCTTAAATGTCAACTCCAGGCTTTGTAGAGACAGAAGGACTAGTGAACGCACTATGCACCCTTTGTGATCACCTATGGATGTACTTACTTGGTTCTTGGAGACTTCAATGCCTCTGTGGGCACTCTTCCCAACTAGTTCCTCCTTCCTTCCTGCTCCTTCCTAATGTAGCGATCAGCAGAATTAGTTACATGCTTAATTTATACAAATTACTGGATGAAGCACAAGCTGAAATCAAGATTGCCGGGAGAAATATCAATAACCTCAGACAGGCAGATGACACCCTTATGGCAGAAAGTGAAGAAGAACTAAAGAGCCTCTTGATGAAAGTGAAAGAGGAGAGGGGAAAAGTTGGCTTAAAACTCAACATTCAGAAAACTAAGATCATGGCATCCAGTCCCATCACTTCATGGCAAATAGATGGTGAAACAATGGAAACAATGACAGACTTTATTTTCTTGGGCTCCAAAATCACTGCAGATGGTGACTGCAGCCATGAAATTGAAAGACGTTTGCTCCTTGGAAGAAAAGTTATGACCAACCTAGACAGCATGTTAAAAAGCAGAGACATCACTTTGCTGACAAAGGCCCGTCTAGTCAAAGCTATGGGTTTTCCAGTAGTCATGTATGGATGTGAGAGTTGGACTATAAAGAAAGCTGAGTGCCGAAGAATTGATGCTTTTGAACTGTGGTGTTGGAGAAGACTCTTGAGAGTCCCTTGGACTGCAAGGAGATCTAACCAGTCCATCCTAAAGGAAATCAGTCCTGAATATCCATTGGAAGGACTGATGCTGAAGCTGAAACTCCAATATTTTGGCCACTTGATGTGAAGAACTGACTCATTTGAAAAGCCCCTGACGCTGGGAAAAATTGAAGGCAGGAGGAGAAGGGGACGACAGAGGATGAGATGGTTGGATGGCATCACCAACTCAATGGACATGAGTTTGAGTAAACTCTGGGAGTTGGCGATGGACAGGGAGGCCTGGCGTGCTGCAGCCCATGGGGTCACAAAGAGTAGGACACAACTGAGCAACTGAACTGAACTGAACTGGTCCAGATCATTCTGCAGCCATGCTTGCTCCTGTATTAATACAGGACTCTTATTCTTAAGCATGAATATTAAAAATTATCATTGAAGTCTGAACTATGTCACATAGCACTTTTTGCTGGAGATCCTCAGTTTCTTGACACCTCCCTAAATATCTCTGTTAGTTGCTCAGTCGTTTGTGACTCTTTGTAACCCCATGGACTATAGCCTGCCAGGCTCCTCTGTCCTGGGATTCTCTAGGCAAGAATACTGGAGTGGGTTGCCATTCCCTTCTCCAGGGCACTAAATATCTTTGGAGATCTCTAAACACAATCTGGTCTTCTAGTTCTCCACTTGATTATGAAACTCAGCAATGGTCAAAAGACATCAGTTGAGTAAAGATATGAGGCAATCTCACAGAATCTAAATTGCAACTTACAAATTCTGAAGTGGAGATATTTTTTTAATGTTTTTAATGGAAAGTTTCAAGCATGCAGAAAAGTAGAAAGACTGATTTAATACAACTCCACATACCAACACCTGAGCATCAATATTACCAACATATAGTCAGTCTTGTTTCATCTATAACCTTTATTCCTTCTCATGTACTATATAATTTCATCAGTAAATTGTAACTTTTTTCTAAAATCTTGTGATAAAAAACACATAAAATTTACAATCTTTACCATTTTAAGTGTACAGTTCAGTAGTGTTAAGTATATTCACATGGTTGTACAATAGATATCCAGAACTTTTTCATCTTACAAAACAAACTCTATACCTATTACACGATTCCTCACTTCTCCGTCATCAAAGCCCTGGCAACCATCAGTCTACTTTCTGTTAATATGAATTGACTGGTTTAGATAGCTTACAAAGTTGAAATTATAGAGTTTTGTATCCTTATTTCACTTAGCATAATGTTCTTAAGGTTCACCATGTTCTGACAGATGGGTCAGAATTTTCTTCCTTTTTAAGGCTAAATAATATTCTGTCATATGATATATATATTGCATTTTCTTCATCCATCTGTCCATGGACGTTTGGATTGCTTCCACCTTAGTAACTATGAGTAGAGCTATTGTTAACACAGATGTACAAATATGTCTTTGAGATCCTGCTTTCTGTTCTTTTAGATATATACCCAGGAATGGAATTGCTGGATTCTATGGTAATTCTATTCTCAGTTTTTTAAAGAATCGCCATACTGGTTTCCAGAGCTACTGAACCATTTTACATTCCCACTAATAAGCTCCTTTTTTTTTTTTTGATTGGCTGATTTCACTTTCAAAGTTTTTTTTTCCTTCATTTTTTCAAGTTTTTATTTTGACATATTCCAACTTACAGAAAATTATAAATAATTCCCATGGCTTTTCACCATTTTCACCAGATTCCCTAAAGATAACATTTTATCACCTTGGCTTTATTCTTTTTTTTCTTCTCTTTCTCCTAAACTATTGGAGAGTAAGTTGCAGACACCTTATCCCTAAATATGACCCTTCATCCCTAAATATTTCACTTAATGTCTTCCTAAAAATGAGGACATTCGTTTACATCACCACTATACAATTATCAAAATCAAATGTATTAATTTTGATATAATACCATTATCAAATTGACATAACTTACTCAGACTTCACCAAATGTCCCAACAATAGAGGGAAAGAAAATCCCAAATTTTGTGTTTAGGTATTCCACTCAGTTACCTTCTCTGTTTGATTTCCTTCAGTCTGGAACGGTTCCTCTCTTTCTCTGTCATGAAGATGATGTCTTGAAGGTTACTAGTCAGTTATTCTGTCCTTCGATTTGAGTTGTCTTTGTTTCCTCCTGGTTAGATTCAGTTTAAACATTTTTGGCAGGAATAATACGATTCAGGCATTAGAATGACAGATGACAAATGCTAATCTTCTAGTTCCATTTCCATATTCATTTATTAGTTGGCTTTCTACTATAGGGTAAGTGTTTGTTCTGTCTGCAAGACTCAAAGTGAATTGTATTATAGTGCTTTGCTATCATTATTTAATTTAGTGCTCAAATTGTCCAAGATTGGGTCAGTAGGAGCCACTTTGAGCTGGCTCCTGTGTTTCGGATGTGTGTGTGTGTGTCGTCAGTCATGTCCGACTATTTGCAAGCCCATTAGGCTCCTCGGTCCATGGGATATTCCCAGCAAGAATACAGGAGTGGGTTAACAGTTCCTCTTTCAGGAGATCTTCCCAACCCAGGAATTGAGACTGCATCTCCTATCTCTGCATCATTCTTTGAGCACTATCTTATTTTCTGGCACGACAAAATATTTCAGGCTTAAGAATAAGTCATTTCTCCATCATCAAAAAGTCTATAAATAATAAATACTAGGGAGGGTGTGGGGAAAAGGAAACCCTCATACACTGTTGGTGGGGATACAAATTGGTGTGGCCAGTATGAAGAACAGTATGGAGGTTCCTTAAAAGAGCTAAAAATAGAATTACCATATGATCCAGCAATCCTACTCCTGGGCATATATCCAGAAAAGACAAAAACTCTTAATTCAAAAAGATTTATGCACCCCCAGGTTCATAGCAGCAGTATTTACAACAGCTGAGACATGGAAACAACCCAAGTATCAACAGATGATTGATTTAAGAAGATGTGAGAGATATATAATATAGATATACAATGAGATATTAGCCATAAAAAAGAACGAAATATTGTCATTTGCAGCAACATGGGTGGGCCTAGAGAATGTCATACTAAGTGAAGTTAGTCAGACAGAGGAAGACAATAATTCTATGATATCACATGTGTGTGGACTCTAAGAAACAATACAAATGAACCTGTATACAAAACAGAAACAAACAGGCATAGAAAACAACCTTGTGGTTACCGAAGGGGAGGGGAGAAGAGGGGGGGTAAATGTGTAGAAGAATAAATTAGAAGCATAGAATTAACAGAAATACACTATACATAAAATAGATACTCAACAAGGATTTACTGTGTAACACAGGGAATAATATTCAGTATCTTGTGATCATCCGTAATGGAGAATAATCTGAAAAATATATGGCTTAATCACCTTGCTGTATATCTGAAACTAACAGAGTATTGTAAGTCAACAATACTTCAATTAAGAAAAGAAAGAAATGATGATGATTAATGTCATACATGTGTGAACTAAAGTTTTGGTGGCAATTATTTTGCAATATTTGAAAGTATCAAATCAACTGGTTCTACACCTTAAACTTACTCAATGCTATATGTCCTTCATTTCTCAGTAAAGCTCACAGTGGAAAGAATAAGCCATTTTTACAAGAACTTCTGGTACTTTTGAAAGGAAAGTGAAGAAACCAAGATTCATGTGCCAGGTGCTATCCTTGCTATGACTGCAGCTTCTCCTTCTCCTCCTTAGCCCTCATCTTCTTCTCCTTTGGGCTTCCCTGGGGGCTCAGACAATAAACAATCTGCCTGCAACGCGGGAAACTTGGGTTTCATCACTGGGTTGGGAAGACCCTCTGGAGAAGGGAACAGCTACTCACTCCAGTATTCTGGCCTGGAGAATTCCATGGACAGAGGAGCCTGGCAGGATACAGTCCATGGGGTCGCAAAGAGTCAGACACGACTGAGTGACTTTCGCTTTCTCCTTTACATAACTACAAAATTATTATAATATCAAAAATTTCTCCTCCAAATTCCATAATGTCATCCATCATAGTATTCAGATTTTCCTAGCTGGTTGCCATAAATATCTTTCTATTGTATGTTTGCTTACATAGGATCCAAACGAGGTCAAAACACTGCACTTGATTGACATAACTCCTAAGTTCCTTAAAAAATGTTTTTATTATGGACAATTTCAATTACATACAAATGTAGAGATAACAAAATTAATATAATAATGTATAATACAATAATAAAATTATAATAAATCTCAATGTGCCCATCAGCCAGCTTCAATAATTATCAATATTTGGCCAAACGTGTTTCATCTATATCCCCATCACTGCCCCATGCTTTAATTCTTTTAAAGCAGATTCCACATACCATATAAATTCATCCCTAAATAGATGAATAAAATTCATCTAAAATGGAAGAATTTCTTATATCTTCTTAATATAATCACAATATAATTATCATAGATAAAAATTAAAACTACTATTAATAATATCAGCAAATATTCAGTAAGTATCCAAATTTTCATAATTGTCTTATTCTTTTCAGTTGGTTTGTTAGAATCAGGATCTAAACAGTTCTCTGTATTACATTCATGTCTTTAAGTCTTTGAAAAATCAGCTTTATATGGTAAATTTTATAATCAATAAAGTATGTCCATTTTAAGTGTACAGTTCCATGAGTTCTAATAAATGTGTATACTTGTGCGACTGTCAGCACCAAAATATGAAGCATATCCGTTACCCTGAAAAGTTTTCTTATGCTCCTTCTCAGTCAACTCCCATGACTGCCTACAACCCTCAGCCCCAAGCAAGCACTGCTTTCTGTTACTACAGATTGCTTTCTGTTATATACTCTGTAATACATATATAACATAAATTGTGTATCTTTCCAGGTCTCTCCCAGGTGGCTCAGTGGTAAAGAATGCACCTACCAATGCAGGAGATGCAGGTTTGATCCCTGGGTTGGGAAGATCCTCTGGAGGAGGAAATGGCTACCCACTCCAGTATTCTTGCCCGGAGAATCCCATGGACAAAGGAGCCTGGTGGGCTACAATCCATGGGGGTTGCAAAGAGTCGGACACGACTGAGCAACTAACACAACAACAACAACAGTATTCTTGCCTGAAAAATTCCATGGGGAGAGGAGCCTGGTGGGCTACAGTCCATGAGATTTTTTCATCTGTCGATGGTCATTAGAGCTGTTTTCCAAATTTTTGCTATAATGCAAAAGCTACAATCTTTGGACATATTTTCATTCCTCTTGAGTAAACATCTAGAAATGGAGTTACTAGGTTGTAGGAAAGTGTATGTTTTACTTTATAAGGAAAAGCTAAATTTTTTTTCATAGTGGTTGTACCATTTCACACCCCACCAGTAAACTATGAGAGTTCCTGCTGTTCCACATCCCCAGCAACGCTTGGAGTCTTTCATTTCAGCCTTTCTGTTGTGTGCAGTGGTATGTCATTATGGTTTTCATTTGTATTTTCCTGACAAATAATAATGTTGCTCATTTTAATGTACTTATTAGCCATTTGTGTATCTTCTCTTGTGAAGTGTCTGTTCAAATCTTTTGTCTATTTTGTTATTAGGTTATTTTTTTATTGTTGAATTATGAGTTCTTTATGTTTACTCTAAATTCAAGTCCTTCAGTAGATACGGAACTTCCCTGTAGCTCATACAGTAAAGAATCTGCCTGCAACTCAGGAGACCCAGGTTCAATTCCTGGGTTGGGAAGATCCTCTGGAGAAAGGAATGGCAACCCACTCCAGCATTCCTGCCTGGAGAATCCCATGGACAGAGGAGTCTGGTGGGCTGCAATCTGTGGGGTTGCAAAGAGCCAGACATGACTGAGCGAGTAACACTACTACCCAATAGATATATGTGCTGTGAATATTTTCCCATCGCCTTTTCATTTTTGTAACTGTGTCTTTTAAAAAAACATAACTTTTTAATTTTTATGAAGTTCAATTTAGCAAATTCTTTCTTTTATGGTTCATGCCTTTTGTGACCTATTTTCAAAATCTTTGCCCTACATCAAGGTAACAGTCTTTCTTCTGTTTTCTTCCTGAAGTTTTATAGTTTTATCCTTTATTCTTAGGTCAGTCTGTGATCTATTCCAAGGTAATTTTTATGTAAGGAGTCAGATAAGAATTAAGCTGAATTTTTTCCATATGACGTACAACTGCTCCAGTTTCATCTGTTGGAAAGATTATATGCTCTACCCCCTACTGAAGTACTTTGATTCTTTGTTGAACATTAACGTATCATACACATGTGAGCCTATTTCTTGATTCTCTATTTTGTTCCATCTTAGTTTCGCCACCAGTGATGGAACATGTGCCCTGTGCAGTGGAAGCTCAAAGTACTAACCACTAGACTCCCAGGGAATTCCCCAAACTTTCTTAATTTCTTATGTAAACATTTAATGCAATAAATTTCCTTCTAAGCACTACTTTAGCTGCATTTTATCAATTTTGACATAACTTTACTTTAATTCAAATAGTTTCCAATTTCTCTCATGAGTTTTGCCATTGACTTATCAGTCATTTATAAGTATGTTATTTAATTTGCAAATATTTGGAGGGTTTTACAGTGAATATATTCTATATGATTTCAATAATTTGAAACTGTGAGGCTTATTTCATGATACACACAGTCTGTCATGAGTTCTTAAAATATATATATATATATATATTCTACAGTTCTTAAAAAAATAAATATATAGTCTAAACTCTAGAGTGATGTATTTTATGTCAATTAAGTCAAGTTAATGGATAGTGTCACTTGTCTTTTATATCCATACTGCTTTACTTTATACTTGTTCAGTTGATTACTGAGAGAGGAGTGTTCAAATCTCCAACTGCAGTTATGGGTTTGTCTTTGTTGTCTTTTACTTCTATCAGTTTTTGCCTCTCATCATTTTGAGGCTTTTATTATTTTTAAGTGCATACACATTTTGGATTGTAAGATCTCCTGATGAATTTAAGCCTTTACCATGATGATATAATCCTTTTTATCCTTGATAATGCTCCCTGTTTTGAAATCTATTTTGTTCAATCTTATAGGCATTTCAGCTTTCTCATGACATTATCTTTTCTCATCCTTTCCTGTAAACCTTCTTTACATTTAAAGTGATTTTTTTACTGAAAGCTTATAGTTGAGTCTTGCCTTTATCTGAAAATAATTATTTATTATTTATTTTTGACTGCACTGGATCTTCTTTGTGGGTGGAGAGCAGGGGCTTCTCTCTTGTTTCGATGCATGGGCTTCTCATTGCGGTGACTTCTCTTGTTGCAGAGCACAGGCTCTAGAGTTTGGCTCAGTAGCTGTGGCTCCTGGCCTATAGAGCACAGGCTCAATAGTTGTAGCTCACAGGCTTAGTTGCTCTGTGACATGTGGGATCTTCCCAGATCAGGAACTGATCCTGTATCTCCTGCGTTGGCAGACTGATTCTTTACCACTGAGCCACCAGGGAAGCCTGAGTCTTGCTTTTTAAATCCAGTTTGACATGCTCTGCTTTTTAATTGCAATGTTGAAACATTTACATTTAATATAATTCTTAATCTGACTGGATTTAGATTTTGCTATTGTAGCTATCTCCTCCCTCCTACTCTGTGTTCTTTGTTTCTTTTTATTGCCTGAATACTTCTAAGGATTCAATTTTACTGCCATTATTCATTTATTAATTAGGTCTCTTTGTGTATGTTTTTGGTTGTCATTTGCTCATTTGTTTGTGATAGCTCTAGGTTTTATGATACTCATCTTTACCTTATCAGAGTTTATCTTCAAATAATGTACTATTCAGTTCAGTTCAGTTCAGTCGCTCAGTCGTGTCCGACTCTTTGCGACCCCATGCATCGCAGCACGCCAGGCCTCTCTGTCCATCACCAACTCCCGGAGTTTACCCAAACCCATGTCCATCGAGTCGGTGATGCCATCCAACCATCTCATCCTCTGTCGTCCCCTTCTCCTCCTGCCCCCAATCCTTCCCAGCATTAGGGTCTTTTCCAATGAGTCAACTCTTCGCATGAGGTGGCCAAAGTATTGGAATTTCAGCTTCAACATCAGTCCTTCCAATGAACACCCAGGATTGATCCCTTCTAGAATGGATTGATCAGATCTCCTTGCAGTCCAAGGGACTCTCAAGAGTCTTCTCCAACACCACAGTTCAAAAGCATCAATTCTTCGGTGCTCAGCTTTCTTCACCGTCCAACTCTCACATCCATACATGACCACTGGAAAAACCATAGCCTTCACTAGACGGACTTTTGTTGGCAAAGTAATGTCTCTGCTTTTAAATATGCTATCTAGGTTGGCCATAACCTTCCTACCAAGGAGTAAGTGTCTTTTAATTTCATGGCTGCAATCACCATCAGCAGTGATTTTGGAGCCCCAAAAAATAAAGTCTGACACTGTTTCCACTGTTTCCCCATCTATTTCTCATGAAGCGATTACTATTAATAATGTACTATTACTTCATGTATAAAAACTTAACAACACTATGCTTCCATTTCTTCCTCTCAGTTTTTGTGCAGTTGTTATTCTACATCTTATTTCTATGTATGGCTTAAACCACACAATATATTAATAATATTTTTGCTTTAAACAGCCAATTGTCTTTTATCCTATTTTTTTTATATTGTGTTAAGTACACACACCATAAAATTTTCTGTTAATCATTTTTAACTATGTGGTTTAGGGCATTAAGTACATTCATACGTTGTACAAACCATCACCACCATCCATCTCCAGAACTGTTTTCAGCTTATAAAACTTAAACTCTAAACCCATACAAAAGGGAGAATAACTCTTTGTTCTCCTCTCCCCCCAGGTCTTAACAGCCACCAGTCTAATGTCTGTCTCTGATTTTGACTACTTTAAGTATTTCTTGTAAGTGGAACCATGAAGTATTTATCTTTATTTCACTCAACATTAGTTTCCTCAAATTACCTCCCTGTTGTAGCATAAGAATGTCTTTCCTTTTTAAAGTGGAATAATGTTCCATTGTATGTATATATCACAACTTGTTTATCCATTCATCTGTTGATGAACACTCAGGTTGTTTTTAAGTTTTAGCTATTGTAAATAATGCTACTATTAATATGGGTATGAAAATATCTCTTCAAGACTCTGCTTTCAGTTCTTTTGAATGTATCCCCAGAAGTGGAATTGCTGCACCAATATTACAATTCTATTTTTAATTTTTTGAGGAACTGCCATGCTGTTTTCCACAGCAGCTGTACCATTTTACATTCTCACCAACAGTGCACAGGGGTTGCAGTTTCTCCATATCCTTGACAAAATTTGCTATTTTCTAGTTTATTTTGTTTTGATAGCAGTCATATTAATGGATGTGAATTGGCATCTCAATGTGGTTTTGATTTGCATTTCCCTGATGATTAGATGTTGAGCATCTCTTCGTGTACTTACTAGTCATTTATATGTCTTCATTGGAGAAACGTATGTTCAAGTCTTTTGCCCATTTTTAAGTTGGGTTGTTTGCTTTTTGTTGCTGACTTTTAGCATTGATTTCTGTGTCCTGGATATTAATTCCTTAATATATATTTGATTTGTAAATAGTTTCTCCCTTTCTGTGGATTGCCTCTTTACTCTGTGGATAGTGTCTTTCAACGTACAAACTTAAACTTTTTTCATGAAGTGCAATGTGCCTATCTTTTCTTTTGTTACCTGGGCATTTGGTGTCATATCCAATAAATTATTGCCAAATTCAATATTGGGAAGCTTTCATCCTGGGTTTTCCTCTAAGACTTTTATTATTTTAGGTTTTACATGTGTAGATCCATTTTCAGTTAATTTTTGTATGTGGTATTAGGTAAAGATTCTGTTTCATTCTTTTGCATGTAGACTCTTGAGAGTCCCTTGTACTACAAGGAGATCAAACCGGTTAATCCTAATGGAAATCAACGGTGAACATTCATTGGAAGAACTGATGCTGAAGCTGAAGCTCCAATACTCTGGCCATCTGATTCAAAGAGCCAACTCTTTGAAAAAGACCCTGATGCTGGGAAAGATTGAAGGCAGGAGGAGAAGGGGACGACAGAGGATGAGATGGATGGATGGACTCAATGGATATGAGGTTGAGCAAGCGCCAAGAGATGGTGATGGACAGGGAAGCCTGGTGTGCTGTAGTCCATGGGGTGACAAAAAGTTGGACACGACTGAACAGAACAGATCCACTTTTCCCAGAAGCATTTGTTGAAAGAGTTGTTTCCTTAATTTCCTTTTTAGACTTTTCATTGTTAGTGTAAAGAAATGCAAATGAAATGTGTGTGTTGTATCTGTATCCTGATGCTTTACTGAATTCATTCGTTAGTTCTAACAGTTTCGTGGGCTTCCCTGGTAGCTCAGCTAGTAAAGAATCCACCTGCAATGTAAGAGACACTGGTTTGATCCCTGGGTCAGGAAGATCCCCTAGAGAAGGGATTGGCTACCCACACCAGTATTCTTGGGCTTCCCTGGTGGCTCAGACAGTAAAGAATCCGCCTGCAATGCGGGAGGCCCGGGCTCAATCCATGGGTTGGGAAGTCCCTCTGGAGAAGGGATGGGCTACCCACTCCAGTAATTTTGCCTGAAGAATTCTATGGACAGAGGAGCCTGGCAAGCCCCAGTCCATGGGGTTGCAAAGAGTTGGACACAACTGAACAGTTTTGTGTATGTGTGTGGAAGCTTTAGGGTTTTCTACATGTAAAACCATGTCACTACATGCAGATTGTTATTTGGTCATAGAATCAAGGGCAGTTCCTATGTACATGTCTGGAATTCTTGCCCTGCCTAGTTCCCTCCTCTCCAGGACCTTACCCTGCAAACGCTATTCACTTCAACCTCTCCAAACTCCTATCTCTGTCTCTTTGACTTTTGAGACCACTGAGCTCTGTTTGGGTTGTCCTTTCATACTCTGCAGTTTAGAAACTTCTTCGGAAGAAAGCCTGGAAAGTTATAGGGCTTACTTATTTGTTTCTCTTCTCCCAGGGATCACAATTCTGTGCTGTGTCACTGTCTAAAAGTAATAAAACAATTCTATCATATATTTTATCCAGTTTTCTAGTTCTGTATAGTGGGAGAGTAATCTCTCTCTCTCTCTCTCTCTCTCTCTCTCTCTCTCTCTCTTTTTGGCTTTTGTTTTTTCTATATTTGGCCACCCTGTGAGGTATGCAGAACTTCTCTGACTTGGAATCAAACCCATGCCCCCTGCAGTGGAAGCACAGAATCTTAACCACTGGACCACCAGGGAAGTCCTGTGGGAGAGTAATTTTGTACACTATTACTCCTTCATGGCCAGTGGAGAAAAGTAGGAATCTCCTCTTAACCTTTTTTTCTTAATGTGTTTGCAAAGGATAAATATCACTGCTTATGAAAAGCTATGACAAACCTAGACAGCATGTTAAAAAGCAGAGACATTACTTTGCCAACAAAGGCCAGTCTAGTCAAAGCTATGGTTTTTCCAGTAGTCATGTATGGATGTGAGAGTTGGACCATAAAGAAGGCTGAATGCTGAAGAGTTGATGCTTTTGAACAGCAATGTTGGAGAAGACTCTCGAGAGTCCCTTGGACTGCAAGGCGATCAAACCAGTCAATCCTAAAGGAAATCAATCCTGAATATTCATTAGAAGCACTGATGCTGAAACTGAAGCTCCAACACTTTGGCCACTTGATGTGAAGAGTCAACTCATTAGAAAAGACCCTGATGCTGGGAAAGATTGAAGGCAGGAGGAGAAGCGGATGACAGAGGAAGTGATGGTTGGATGGCATCACTGACTCAATGGACATGAGTTTGAGCAAGCTCAGGGAGATGGTGAAGGACAGGGAAGCCTGGCGTGCTGCAGTCTATAGCAAAGTTAATCTTCATTAGAGGATGTGCTTCTCCAAGATTTAATGGAGTCACTGAAACAGAACAGAGACGTTTCTTAGAACAAAATTGTCTACTCTGTAGGGACTGGAGGAGGGCTTTCTGGTTGACAATGAGATACACATCCCTTAAGATAGAGATGGCATCCTGAGGTTCCTGGTGTTCTTGGTGCATCCTGGCTGGTGCTGGATGGGACACAGTGTTCCTGGAGGCCATGGAAGGAAGGAGACCTTCACTATTGTTGATCTTGGGAATGCACCATTTTCTTGGGATGTCTGTCTCTGTCTCTGAATTACTTGTCTCTGCCTAAGAATTTTAGTCCCTCAGAGGCCACTGAAGGCTGAGGATCATCCGGCTAAAGGAGCTGCCTGTGCTAATGATCCTTTCCTTATGCTCAAACATGAAATTAACATTTCCTTCTCTAAGATCCACCCAATGCCTTTCTTGTTCTCTCGACTTTCAGCATCTTTATTACCCGTAACGTAGCCCTCCTTTTTCCCGGGCCTGGGCTGACAGGGCTTGTACAAGAGATGGTCTACCCTTTGCCTTTTCTCCAGGTTAAAAACCAGTGGAACAAATCTTGAGTCCTAGTTCCTTTTATTTTTTTTACTGAAGTAAAACATATAACATTATATTAGTTTCAAGTGCATAGCATAATGATTCACTATTTGTATGTATTATGAAATGATCACCACATTAAATCTATTAACATTTGTACACTGTGCATGCGTGCTCAGTCGCTTCCATTGTGTCCAACTCTGTGCAACCCTATGGACTGTAGCACACCAGGCTCCTCTGTCCTCCATGATATCCTGGAGTTTGCTCAAATTCATGTCTATTGAGTCAGTGATGTTATCTAACCATCTGATCCTCTGTTGCTACCTTCTTTTGCCTTCAATCTTTTCCAGCATCACTTTCTTTTCCAGTGAGTCAGCTCTTCGCATCAGGTGGCCAAAGTATTGTCACAGCTTGCCAGGGTGCTAATAACAACTAGTAGGTAGGTGGCGCTAGGGGTAAAGAACCTGCCTGCCAATGCATGAGATGAAAGAGACGCAGGTTCAATCCCTGGGTGGAGAAGATCCCCTGGAGAAGGGCAAGGCAAGCCACTCCAGTATTCTTGCTACAGAACACTATGGACAGAGGAGCCTGGTGGGCTACAGTCTATACAGTTGCAAAGAGTTGGACATGATTGATTCGACTTAGCCAAGGATGCTGCTAAATATCTTAAAAGGCACCAAATACCCCCTCACAAAAGGAATCAACCATCCAAAAAAGTTTAGTAAAGCCCAAGTCGAAAAACCACAATCTGGAGACTTAAGCAGATTCCACATGACTTTTTTGCAAGAATATTTCATACATGATGTTGGGAAATTCCCATTGCATCACATCAGATATCACATCACATCTAGTTGCCTCTTAATGACATTAATGTTGATCAGCAGGTTTAGGTGTTGGTCAGCTCAACCCTTTAATAACAAAGCTTCAGATCAGATTTTCATCTCAGTTTTTAGCATCCATTGTGATCTTTATCTAAATCAATTACTTTATTTGGAATTGAAGTTGTGGTGATTCTATTCCTCTCAATATTTCTGCATTATCTGGAAGTTCTTAAAGAACTTTCACTTGTTATCAATTTGGTTGCCCACAGGTAGAATTCATGGAGGACAGGTAAGACCAAAGTTTGATTGCTTCTCTTAATATACAAGCTTTCAGAAAAATGAAGTGCTATACTGGCAATCTCCAAAAGCAGTTAATGAGCTATGGGTTTGTGTTTATTCTCTTTTTGATAGCATAATAAACTCCTGGATTTATATATATTTGATGTATTTCAATTCATTGTAGGCATTATACTTTTTAAGTACCTCTATTTAGGTATAATTGGCACGTAATAAGCTGCACATATTTAAAGTTTACAGTCTGAGAAATTTTAACATATGTGTACAGCTAGGACATCCTCATTGCAATCGAGATAATGAACATCTCCAATAACGTGAAAGATTTATCTGTGTCCTTTGTAATTCCTCTCTGCCTTAACTCCCAGCCTCCCTCCAATCTCCAGGCAACTACTGATGTGTTTTATGTATTGTCTTGAGTTTTATATAAATGCAATCATACAATATTCATTCTTTTTTTACTCAGCATAATTCTTTAAAGATTCATCCATGTTGTTCCATGTATCAATAGTTCATTACTTTTTATTGTGTTGAGTACTAAAATGTATTCATCCATTCACCTGTTGATAGATATTTGGATTGTTTCCAGTTTCTGGATATTACCAATAAAGTTGCTATGAACATTTGTGCACAAGGCTTTGTATGAATACATGTTTTCTTTTTTCTTGGGTAAATACCTGAGGTGAAGTGATTGGATCATAGGATAAGAGGAGGCTCAACTTTTATTTTTATCATTTAAAAATTGTATTTTTTGTAAGAGTTTTAGATTACAGAAAAAATTTGAAAGTAATACGGAGAGTTCCCATATATGCCATACCCAGTTTCCCCCATTAAGATTTTACATTAATACTATATATTTGTCACAGTTAATAAAATAATATTGATATACTATTAACTAAAGTTAGTATAATATTATTATATTTTATTTAAAGCTTTTACCTAGTATTTATGTTGAATTGCTTGAGGGACTTCCCTGGTGGTCCAGTGGCTAAGACTCCAAACTCCCAATGCAGGGGGCATTCAATCCCTGGTCAGGGAACTAGATTCCACATGCAGCAACTAAGAGTTCACATGCAAAAGCTAAAGATCTTGCATGCTGCAACTAAGACCTGGTATAGTCAAGTGAGTAAATAAATAAATATTTTTTGAAAATGGATTGCTTGGTTTTTTGCATGCATATGCTAAATCACTTCAGTCGCGTCCAACTCTGAGACCCTGTGGACTGTAGCCCGCCAGGCTCAGCTGTCCGTGGGAATCTCCATGCAAGAATACTGCAGTGGGTTGCAATGCCCTTCTCCAGGGGATCTTCCCAACCCAGGGATCGAACCCGAATCTCCCGCTGCTCCTGCATTGCAGGTAGATTTTTACATCTGAGCCACCAGGGAAGCCTGATATTGGAATATGTTCATAAATAAATGTGGTGATGTTATACATCATTTTAACGCACATTTCTTGCTTCATGTTTTTTTGCTAATGACATACTTGCTGTTTATATTAGACTATAGAAACGATGTTAGACAAAGAGCAGATTCCAGCAATTTTTTTGTTCGAATTCGTAATGGGTTGTAAAACAGCAGAGACGATTCTCAACAAAGCAATACATTTGCCCAGGAACTGCTAATGAACATACAGTGAACATACAGTGCTAATGAATCTGACAAAGAGCAGATTCCAGCGATTTTTTAATTCAAATTCATAATGGGTTGTAAAACAGCAGAGACGATTCTCAACAAAGCAATACATTTGCCAGGAACTGCTAATGAACATACAGTGCAGTGGTGGTTCAGGAAGTTTTGCAAAGTAGACAAGAGCCTTGAAGATGAGGAACGCGGTGGCCAGCCAGTGGAAGTTAACAATGACCATTTGAGCACTATCATCGAAGTTGATCCTCTTATAACTACAAAAGAAGTTACCGAAGAATTCAATGTCAACCATTCTACAGTCATTCAGCATTTGAAGGAAATTGGAAAGGTGAAAAGCTCGTTAAGTGGGTGCCTCATAAGCTGACAGAAAAAAAAGTGTCGCTTTGAAGTGTCATCTTCTCTTACTCTATGAAACAACAATTTCTTGATAGGATTGTGATGTGCAACGAAAAGTTGATTGTATGTGACAACCGGCTATGACCAACTCAGTGGCTGGACCAAGAAGAAGTTTCAAAGTACGTCCCAAAGCTGAACTTGCATCAAAAAATGGTCATGGTCACTCTCTGTCATGGTGGTCTGCTACTGGCCTGATCCACTACAGCTTTCTGAATCCTGGAGAAATCATTACATCAAAGAATTCTGCTCTGCAAATGAAAGAAATGCACCGAAAACTGCAACACCCGCAGCCGGTATTTGTCAACAGAATGGGCCCATTTCTTCTTCATGATAAGGCACAGCACATGTGCTCAACCACACATCATACAACCAACACTGCACAAGTTAAACGAATTGGGCTACGAAGTTTTGCATCATCCACCATATTCACCTGATCTCTTGCCAACCAACTACCGCTTCTTCAAGCATCTTGACAACTTTTGCAGAGAAAATGCTTCCACAACCAGCAGGAGGCAGAAAATGCTTTCCAAAAATTTGTCAAATCCTGAAGCATGGATTTTTTATGCTACAGAAATAAACAAACTTATTTCTCATTGGCAAAAATGTGTTGATTGTAATGGTTCCTATTTTAATTAATAAAGATGTGTTTGAGCCTAGTTATAATGATTTATAATTCATGGTCCAAAACCACAATTACTTTTGTATCGACCTAATACTTTATAGTTTCTGACTAAAGCCTCTCATCAGATATGTAATATGCAAATATGTCCTTCCAGTCTGTTTTTTTTTTTTTTCTGGCTGTGAGATCTTAGTTGCCCAGCCAGGGATCGAACCTGGATGCCCCACCCTCGGTCTTGGAAGCATGGAGTCTTAACTTCTGGACCATCAGGGAAGTCCCATATCTTTTTATTTTCTTAACAGTACTTTGAAGAACAGAAATATTACATTAGGATGAATTATAATTTATCAGTTTGTTTTTTATGGATCATACTTTTGCATTATATATATATATATATATATATATATATATATAAGAAATATTTGCCTAACCCAAGATCACATTTTTTTCTTAACTTTGAATCTTATTTATTTATTTATGACTGTGCTGGGTCTTTGTTGCTTTGCTTGGACTTTGTCTAGTTGCAGCAAGCAGGGGCTACTCTTTGTTGCAGTTCATAGGCTTTCCATTGCAGTGGCTTCTCTTGTTGTGGAGCACAGCTTCTGGGGCATGTGGGTTGCAGCATGTGGGCTCACTGGCGCATGAGAAAGTGCGGGCTGCAGTGTGGGCTCACACTGCAGTAGTTATGGCTCACTGGCTCTAGAGTGTAGGCTCACTAGTTGTGGTGCACAGGCTTAGTTGCTCCTCGGCTCGTGGAATCTTTCTGGACCAGGGATTGAACCCATGTGCCCTGCATTGGCAGGTGGATTCTTATCCACTGAGCCACTAGGGAAGCCCCACAAAGATTTTTGTCTGATGTTTTCCTTCTCTAGTTTTATGTTTTATATCTAAGTCTATAAACAAATTTCCCTGAATGACACAAACTTTCTGAATACCCATATATTTATTAAAGAAATAAAACTTATAGTTAAAAATCTTCCTATATAAGAAGGCTCGCTTTTGCCACTTCTATTCAACATTGAACTAAACGTTCTGATCAGAACAGTTGGGCAAGAAAAATAAATAAAAGACATCCAAATTGGAACAGAAGATGTGAAATGACCTCTACTCACAGATGAAATGATTTTATATATCGAAAATTCTTAAGTTTACACATCAAAAATTTTTAGAGCTAATAAATGAATTTATCAAAGTTTTAGGGTTCAAGGTCAACAAGCAATAAATAGTTGTATTGTATATCAACTATACTTCAATTAAAATAAATAAAAAAAAACAGTTGTATTGCCATACACTGGCAATGAACTATCCAAAAATGGAATTAAGAAAACAATTTCATTTACAAGAGAATCAAAAGAATAAAATGCTTAGGAATAAACTTAACAAGAGAAGTTCAAGACTTGTACCCTGAGAACTACAAAATATTGCTGAAACCAAAGTCCTATATAACTGGAAAGACACGCAGTGTTCATGGATTGAAAGACCTAATATTGTTAGATGGCAGTACAGCCCAAAGTGGTCTAAAGATTCAATGTTACTACTATCAAAATCCCAAAGATTATTTTGCAGAAATGGAAAGGTTGATCCTAAAATCCAGATGGAACCTCAAAGAACCATGAATAGCCAAAACAATCTTGAAAAAGAAAAACAAAGCTGAAGGGCTCACACTTCCCAATTTTATAACTTACTACAAAGATACAGTAAAAAAAAATGAGGTATTGGCATAAAGATAAATCAACACAAGAGTATTGAGAGTTCAGGAAATCAACCCATATATCTGTCATCAATTGTTTTTGAAAAGGGTGCCAAGACTATTCAATAAGAGAAGACTAACTTCAACAAATGGTGCTGGGACAACTCGATAGCCACATGCAAAAGCATGAAGTTGGACACTTGCTTCATAAGATATGAAAAAGTAACTGAAAATGGATCAAAAACTTACATGTAAGAACTAAAACTATGAAACTCTTAAACCTAAATATAAATCTTCATGACCATGTGTTTGGCAATAAATTCTTAGAGATGACCCACAGAAACACAAACAGCAAAAGAATAAAATAGATGAACTTGACTTCATCAAAATTAAAATCTTTTGTGCATCAAAGAATACTATCAAGAAAGGGAACATACCACCAACAGAAAGGGAGGAAATATACACAAATCACACATCTGATAAGGATCTAATATCCAGAATGTATAATAAATTCATATAATTCAACAACCAAAAGACAAACAACCCAGTTAAAAAATATGCAAAGAACATGAATGGACATTTCTCCAAAGAAGACGTAACCAACAGTCACATGTAAAGATGTTCAACATCATTAGTCACTAGGGAAATGCAAGCTGAAGCCATATGAGATGCCACTAGAATGGCAATAATTTTTTTTTAAAGGAAAATGTGTTGGCCAGAATGTTGCATAATTGGAACTCTGACACATTGCAGGTGGAATGTAAAATGAGACAGCCTTTGTGGAAAACAGTTTGGTTGTTCTTCAAAAGGTTAAACACAGAATTGCCATATGACATAGAAATTCTACTCCTAAGTATATATCCAAAAGAATCAAAAATAGGTGCTCAAGCCAAAAATTGTTTACAAATATACATAACAGCACTATTAATGATAGCAAAAATGTGGGAACAACTCGAACATTTGTTAACTGACAAATGTATAAACAAACGTGGTATATCCATACAGTGAAATACTATTCAGCAATTCAAAGACTGAATTGCACACTGTAAAATGATTAAAATGGTCAATTTTATGTCATGTAATTTTTACCACACTTTAAAAGAATCAATTCAGGTAATTGATCACATTAACAAAATCAAGAGAGGAAAAACCATATGATCACCTCAATGCAGAAAAAGCCTTTGACTAAATTCAGCATCTTCCTAATTGAAACTCTTAGCAAACTAAGAATTGAAGGGAACTCCCTCAACCTGACAAAGGACAGTTATGAAAAACCTTCAGTTAGCATTAAATACAGTGGTGAAAGACTGAACACTTTTCTTCTACGGTCAGGGATCACACAAGGATATCCTCATTCAGCACGTCTATTCAACATTGTACCAGAGGTTCTATATTTCAAACCAGAAGTAAAATTATCTTTATACACATATATAGACAATATGATTATTTTATGTAGAAAAATAGACTCTACAAAAAAGCTACTAGAGCTAATACGTGTGTTCAACTAGTATACAGGATACAAGATCAACATACAAAATGAACTGTATTTTTACATACAAGCAATGGCCAAGAGGAAATCAACATTTTAAAATGTCATTTATAATAGCATCAAAAATATTAAATATTTAGAGATAACTCTAACAAATAAAATGGAAGACTTGCACACTAAAAACTACTAAATGTTGCTGAGAGAATGAGAGAAGTTAAGATCTAAATAAATGGAGAGATCGTTCTTTGTTCATTGATTAGAAGACTCAATAGTAAGATGTAAATTCTCCTCATATTAATCTATAGAGTCAATGCAATCACAGAACCCCAGCAGTACCTAAAATAGTCAAAAAAAACTTTGGCAAAGAACAAAATTATAGGACTAACACTACCAGATTTCAAGACTTATTATACAGTTACAGTGTGGTTTTGGCATCAAAATAAACGAATAGATCAATGAAAGAAAATAGTCTAGAAAAAAGACATACACATATATAAACAACTGATTTCTGGCAAAGTTGCAAAGGCAATTCAGTACAGAAGAGATAGTCATTATATTTAAAAAAATGATTTTATTTATTTATTAAAAATTTTTTTTGGCTGTGCTCGGTCTTTGCTGTTGCTCGGGCTTTTCTCTAGCTGGGTATGCAGGGGCTACTCTCTAGCTGTGGTGCATGAGCTTCTCACTGCGGTGGCTTCTCTTGTTGCCAAGCATGGGTTCTAGAGCACTCAGGCTTTAGTGGTTGTAGCTCGTAGGCTCAGTAGTTGTGGCTCCCAAGGTCTAGAGCACAGGCTCAAAAGCTGTGGTGAACAGGCTTAGTTGCTCCGCAGCACGTGATATCTTCCTGGATCAGGGATCGAGCCCGTGTCTTCTGCACTGGCAGGTGGATTCTTCACCACTGAGCCACCAGAAAAGCCCATTATTATACTTTCTGATGCTTAAATTTTCCCATCTTTGGCCCCTTGTAACAGTTCAACAGCTTGTTTGCTCTCTGACACACATTCCCGCCTCATCCTGTACATTACCTGCCCTCAGACTGGGATTAGTCATTTCTTCAAGGAGTTCTATGATCTGTTAGTGGAAAATGATATTTAGAAACCATTGTTGGAGCTCCTCAGTAATTACGTTTTATAGACCTCTCTAGTCAACAGAATTGGGCAACACATTTTCTGTTTGAAAAAGAAAAATAAATTGTGTTCTTATTAATATTTTAATTCAAATTTAAGATTACAATGTTTTTACTTATCCCTTTTGATTTTAGATTTATATATTTCTCTTTCACCAAAAATCTTGGTTCTCCTGCAGTGGCAGACAAATTCTTTACTACTGCACCACCTGGGAAGCCATAAATCTTGGTTCTAATGCATAATATAACGGCTCTTTTTTGCTCTATCTGCAGGAATATATGCTATTGTTGTTGAGTTGCTAGATCATGTATGACTCTTTTGTGACCCCATGGACTGTAGCCCTCCAGACGCCTCTGTTCGTGGGATTTCCCAGGCAAGAATACTGGAGTAGGTTGACAGGGATCCAAGGTATTCAGGGATCAAACCTGGGTCTCCTGAATTGGCAGGTGGATTCTTTGCCATTGAGCCACCAGGGAAGCCCGCATATACAGTTTTTTTAATTTATTTTTCATTGAAGTATAGTTGGTTTACAACGTTATATTAGTTTCTGGTGTACAGCAAAGTGATTCAGTTATACATATGCATGCATACACATATATATTCTTTTTCAGATTCTTTTCCATTACAGGTTATTACAAGATATTGAATATAGTTTCCTGTGCTGTACAGTAGGTCCTTGTTTTATCTATTTCATATATACTACTGTGTGTCTGTTAATCCCAGTCTCCTAATCCCTCCTCTTCCTTTCCCTTTTGTTATTGTCGTTCAGTCGCTCAGTCGTGTCTGACTCTGTGTGACCCTACGCCAGCCTTCCCTGTCCTTTATCTCCTGGAGTTTGCTCAAATTCATGTCCATTGAGTCAGTGATGCCATCCATCCGTCTCATCTTCTGTCACCCCCTTCTCTTCCTGCCCTCAATCTTCTGCAACATCAGGGTCTTTTCCCTTTCGGTAACCATATATTTGTTTTCTGTATCTATACAGTTTTTAAATAACAACATCAATATTATTATTGACCTGTGATTACCAAATATCATGTAAGATTTTTCTGTGTTTAGGATCTAGCCTATTGGGAATATGTAGGATTACTGTGTGTTTTAAACTCACTTGAAATTGTTATTTTCTCTGTGGTTGAGCCACTAATTTGATACACAATGTCATAGGCTAGGTCCCATAGAAAACATAGCCTGAATCAAAAGCTTACATGTTTATAGTTTACTGGGGAGTGCAATTCCAAGGTATCGGGCATGATAGAACAAGGCAGGGAAGCAAGGAACAGGGAGAAATACAGGAGGAAGGCTTCTGTTCGGTAGGAACCGCATTGCTCCATCCCATGGGTCTGCCTCCGAGAGACCATCTGATTGCTTGAGAGACCATCTTAAGACAGCTCAACACGGAGCAGGAAATGAAAAGTTTTCATTCGGCAGATCTCAGCTCTCAGAGGTCAGGGTTTTGCCCCGTGGGACATGAATTCTCCTGCACTTCTGTGCAGCACATGTGTGGACATCGCGCTGGTCCGCAGTGTCTCGTACTCCAGTAGCAATCGGCAAGCTGTGGGGTGGGAGGCGCACCCATGCGATGAGGCACCGTCAGGTCGTGTCTGTGTAAATGTGCCACCTTGGTGGTGACTAGATAGGAGTCATGTAGAGCTGGTCATCATAGAGGGGGCTGAGGTGAAACAAGTGACCAAGGGCCTTGGAGACAGGTGAAACTGCAAAGATCTGAAATGAACACGGAAGAGTCGTCTGACAGCACACCCCTGGGCCCCTCAGTGCTGTTCATTTCCTCTCATACCTGATCTCATCTGACAATATGGGGTCTCCTCTATTTTGTGGAAACAAAAGGGCCTCACTCCTTCTGAAAGGCGGGGTACAAGTCCAGTCATTCATAAAAATCCCTGATATAGTTGGACAGTGTCTCCGACTCAGGTCGCCAAGTGTCGGACACAACTGAGCGACCGAACAACAAGCCACAATCTCTCGTAAGACTTAGGAAAAATGAGTTAGCAAGACAAGCTACAGTTGTCTGCAGCTGAGGCTGGTCCTGAAGCTCTAAGTGAACATTACATCATCTCCCTCCTACCGTTCAGTCTAGATTTTGTCACTCTTGGCTAATGTTTTGTCGGCCTGATTGCTTTCCTGCGGAGACATCCAGACTTTGATTTCTGCGGGTTCTGAGTTGCCTCAACCGTGTCAGGTTATAGTTGTTGCAATCGCTTCTTTTCTGTTACCACTGGGTACAGAAGCACACAGAGATGTCCCAGTGAATCCCCGGGACTCCAGTCTTACTTTTCCCGCCTCTGTTGTGTTTAACAGCAACCCTAGTCCCTCATTGTAATGGGGGGCGGGGATTGCCCTGGCAGTATGTTGACGCTTCCATCTCCATGTTCATTGGCATATTGAGCCCAAAGTATCCAGATGGTAATCTGAGCATCTGGTTCAGTGGAACCTACATTATATCTTTGGGAAACATGCTCCCCTCTCCTCCCCCAAGCCAGAGTCTAAGATTGTAGGGACAATTTCAATGCATCTGAGTTACTGAAACCATCTGTAAATAGGTCTCCTCCTTTCCCTCTCTTTCCCACTCTGCCGATTGAGGTGTTGTTTGAACTTGTTGACAGTTCGCAAATCGTGTAATTTTTTATGCACGTGGGGTTTTAAAAGAGCAATAAACTATTTCTGCCTTAAAAAAGAATATCTGCCTTAAAAGTCACTGTTATTAGCATCCTTTCCTCCATCGGGCAAAACTTAGGTGGTCCTCCTTTTCTTCTCTATTTGAGATGCTGTGATCAAAGATTTTCCGTCTACATCCCACAGGCAGTAGCTTTATTTCCTGATTTAGTTCCCAAGGCTTTATTCCCATAAGGCCATCTACATTCATGAGGTCTTTGCTCTAAGGATCTAGCCTGGGCTCAATATTTATAGACCTTTGACTCTATGCCCAGTGCAGCTCCCAGTACTGGGCACTCAGTGGTGGCCCAAGCCAACTTGGCCTCTCTTTTCCTCCTGGAACACAGAGCTGGGAGATAAATGGATAAACAACACAATAGCATCTCATTACTAGTGATTTGAAGAAAACATACATTTCAGGTTTTATCTGAGGTTGTTATACTCATGTACTGAGATCTGAATGGCAGAAGGGACCTGTCATGTGAGGACTCAAGTGTTCCAGGCAGAGGGTACTAAAAATGCAAAGTCCCTGAGGCATGAATACGAATAATGAGGTGGAGGTTTGAGAGTAAATGAGTTTACAATAATGAGGCCAGAAAAGTGTAGGGTAGGCTTCCTTGTCAGTCACAGAAATGAGCTTGAATTCTATTCCAAGACAATGGGAGGCTAATAGAGGGTTTGGAGTTGGGGAGAGATAGATCTGACTTACTTTTTGAAAAATTTCTCTGGCAGCTGTGATGAGAGGGGCAAGAGTACAGTCCAGGAGACTAGTTAGGAGGAAACCGCAGTGTTCCAGGGAAGAGATAAGATTGGGAGCTAAGAGGTCCTTTGTAACAGTCGGGGCTTCCCTGGTGACTCAGGAGACCCAGGTTTGATCACTGGGTCACGAAGATATCCTGGAGAAGAGAATGGCTGTCCTGCCCTGTATCTTGTCTGGAGAATTTCATGGACAGAGGAGCCTGGCAAGCTACAGTCCATGGGGTGGCAAAGAGTCAGACCCGACTTAGTGACTCACACACACACATTTGAAAGATACGGTCTATTACCGACTGTATACCTTTGGGGCTCTGTCATTTCCCAACTGATACTGCAGTTGACTTCCTGTTATTCTAGGAGATTCCTGAGGCTAGGCCACCCCCAAAGCTGAGTAAGTGTAAGACAGTAACACATGTTGAGTCAATCTATAGCAAAATCTAACTTCTGCAAAGGGCTTTAGCAATAATAAAGCTTTTTCTCTTTTTTTAAAAAAAAATATTTTATTGAAGTACAGTTGATTTACAATGTTGTATTAGTTTCTGGTATATAGCAAGTGATTCAGATATGTATGTGTGCATGTGCATGAGGCATGCTAAGTCACTTCAGTCATGTCCGACTCTTTTCAACCCTATGTACTGTAGCCTGCCAGACTCCTTTGTTCATGGGATTCCCCAAGCAAGAATACTGGAGTTGGGTTTCCCAGGTGGTCCAGTGGTTAAGACTTCATGCTTCCACTGCAGGGGGTACAGGTGTGATCCCTAGTCTGGGAACTAAGATCTCACATGCTGCATGGTGTGGCCAAAAAAGATAAAAAGTAACAAATAAATAAATAACTTTTTTTAAAGAATACTGGAGAGGGTTGCCATACTCTCCTCCAGGAGATCTTCCTGACTCAAGGATCAAACCCATGTCTCTTACATCTCCTGCGTTGGCAGGTAGGTTCTTTACCACTAGCACCACCATATATATATGTGTGTGTGTGTGTGTGTGTGTGTGTGTGTATACAGATATAGTCTTTTTCATATTCTTTTCCACTATGATTTATCACAGGATATTAATAGTTCCCTGTGTTATAGAGTAGGACCTTGTTTATCCATTCTCTAGTAATACTTCACAGCTGCTAATCCCCAACAACTCTAGTCCACTGCTCCCCAACCCTCCTCCCCCTTGACAACCACAAATCTGTTCTCTGTGTCTGTGAATCTATTTCTGTTTCATAGATAAGTTTATTTATGTCGTATCTTACATTTCACATATAAGTGAAATCAGGTGATATTTGTCTTTCTTTTTCTGACTTACTTCACTTAGTTTGAGAATCACTAGGTCCATCCATGTTGCTGCAAATGGCATTATTTCATCTTTTTCTATAGCTGAGTCATATTCCACTGGGTATATATCTCACATCTTCTTTATCCATTCATCTATGGATGGACATTTAATTTTTCCTATATCTTGGCTATTCTGAATAGTGCCGGATAATACACTATTTCACTCTATCCTCTCCCAAATCTGCAAGGTGGCTATAACAAGGCCATGAGTTTTACATGTTCTCTATGATTTAATCATTGCCACAAACTGTGAGGTAGGAATTATTCATTTACAGCTAAGAGATGAGCAAACTGAGACAGAGATATTCACTTGCCAAAGCCACAAAATTAATAGCACAATACTCAGGTAAGAAAAGGCAGAGGAACCAGAGATCAAATTGTCAACATTCTTTGGATTGTGGCGAAAACAAGGTAATTCCAGAAAAACATCTACTTCTGCTTCACTGACTATGCTGAAGCCTTTGATTGCGTGGATCACAATTAACTGTGGATAATTTTTAAAAGACACGGGTGTACCAGACCACCTTATCTATCTCCTGAGAAACCTGTATGTGGGTCAAGAAGCAACAGTTAGAACTGGACATAGAACAAATAACTGGCTCAAAATTGGGAAAAGAGTATGTCAAGACTATATATTGTCTCCCTGCTTATTTCACTTCTATGCAGAGTACATTATGCAAAATATTGAACTGGACGAATCATAAACTGGAATCAAGATTTCCAGGGGAAATATCAACAACTTCAGATATGCAGATGATACCACTCCAATGGCAGAAAGTGAAGAGTAACTTAAGAGCCTCTTGATAAGGGTGAAAGAGAAGAGTGAAAAGGCTGGCTTCAAACTCAACATTAAAAAACTAAGATCATGGCATCTGGTCCCATCACTTCATGGAAAATAGAAGGGGAAAAAGTGGAATCAGTGCAAATTTTACTTTCTTGGGCTCCAAAATCCATATGAATAGTGACTGCAGTCATGAAATTAAAAGACATTTGCTCCTTGGAAGGAAAGCTATGACAAAGCTAGTGTGTGCATGCTAAGTCATTTCAGTTGTGTCCAAATCTTTGACCTTATGGACTGTAGCTGGCCAGGCTCCATGGGATTCTCCAGTCAAGAATACTGGAATGGGTTACCATACCCTCCTCCAGAGGATCTTACCGACCCAGGGATCGAAACCACATCTTCTGCATTTCAAGTGGATTCTTTACTACTGAGCCACCAAGGAAAGTGGAAGTGAAAGTTGCTCAGTTGTGTCAAACTCTTTGCGACCCCATGGACTATAAAGTCCATGGCATTCTCCAGGCAAGAACACTGGAGTGGGTAGCCTTTCCCTTATCCAGGGGATCTTCCCAACCCAGGGATCGAACCCAGGTCTCCCAAATTGTAGGTGGATTCTTTACCAGCTGAGCCACAAGGGAAACCCAAGAATACTGCAGAGGGTAGTCTATCCCTTCTCCAGCAGATCTTCCCAACCCAGGAATCCAACCATAGTCTCCTGCATTACAGGTGGATTCTTTACCAACTGAGCTATAAGGGAAACCTGGACAGTGTGTTGAAATGCAGAGACATTACTTTGCCAACAGAGGTCCGTGTAGTCAAAGCTATGGTTTTGCCAGTAGTCATGTATGGGATGTGAGAGTTGGACCATAAAGAAGGCTGAGCACCAAAGAATCGATGCTTGTGAATTATGGTACTGGAGAGGACTCTTGAGAGTCTCTTGGACAGCAAGGAGATCAAACTAGTCAATCCTAAAGGAAATCAACCCTGAACATTCACTGGAAGGACTGATGCTGAAGCTAAAGCTCCAAAACTTTGGCCACCTGATGCAAAGAGCCAACTCATTGGAAGAGACTCTGATGCTAGGAAAGATAGAAAGCAAAAAGGAGAAGGGGATGGCAGAGAATGAGATAATTAGATAGCATCACCTATTCAGTGGACATGAATTTGAGAAACTCTGGGAGAGAGTGCAGGACAGAAGAGCCTGGCCTGCTACAGTCCATGGGGTCGCAAAAAGTTGGACATGATTTAGCTACTGAACAATAATAACTTATGTCTCCCTGCAGAACAGGAGATGTACTTCGTGACTTACATAAGGCAAAACTTTGTTTCCAAGCTTAGTTTATTTTCATCACTCCAAACACCCTTAGCATAAGCCTGAGAATCTAAAATACACTGTTGGGTAAAGGTATTACTTCTCTCACTTCTCCTACTTTTTGAATGAATCTAGTTGAGTCATCTTAATTCCTGCTGGTGCCACTTAACCTAAAATGAATAATTTGATGGACAGAAAGCCAACAAACAAAAACCTGCTGTTGACATCTCAATGGTCTGCTTTACTCAGCAATCAAAATGCTGTGTCCCCAACTGATAGAAAATACCTTATGTTGAGGTATTGAGGTATTGAGGGCTTGTTCTAGGATTTTCATTACTCAATAGGATAGATTTCATCCTTATCAGGAACAAAATGGTAAGGAGTTATCAAATCCTTATTACTAGAATTAGAGGAACAATTATTCATTAGATTCTGTTAGCTGTCAGTGACAAATCCCATTGTGTTATAGGCATAAAACTGGGACTCAAAAGTCTCTCTCTCTCTCTCAAACACACACACCAGTCCAGAGACTGATGAAAATTCAATTAGATTTTCATTAAACTATATATTCTTTCAAGAACAGTGGCTGTGTCTTGTTTACCATTCTAACATCTGGTCCAGAGCCTGGCTCAGAACAAGCACTCAATAAATATTTGTTGAATGAATTAGCAAAATCTGTAGATGCATATAATTTTTAAAATTTTATTGAAATATATAGTTGATTTACAATGTTATGTCAATTTCTGCTGTACAGCAAAGTGATTCAGTTACACACACACATACATATATATTCTTTCAAATTCTTTTTTTATTTTCATCTTCTTTTCCATTATGCTTTATCACAGGATACTGACTATAGTTCCCTGTGCTATACAGTAGGGCCTTGCTGTTTATCTATGCTATATATAACATTTTGCATCTTTTAATCTCGAATTACCAACCTTTCCCTCCCTTATCCACTTTCCCCTTGGCAACCACAAGTCTGTTCTCTGTCTGTGAGTCTGTTTCTCTTTAGTAGATACACTCATTAGGTACATGGTAAAGTGATTCAGTTATACATATATATATATACACACACATATTCTTTTTCAGATCCTTTTCCATTATTATCATAAGATATTGAATATAGTTCTCTGTGCTATACAGTAGGACCTTGTTGCTTATCTATTTCACATATGCACCTGTTTTTAAAATCTATTTTTCTTTTTTTTAAAACTTACTTGGTTTTGGCTGCACTGGGTCTTTGTTGCTGCCCCCTAGTTGAGGCGTATGGAATCTTCCCAGAGCAGAGATTGAACCCGTGTTGAACCCTGAACTGCAAAGCAGATTCTCAAACACTGGACCACCAGGAAAGTCCTAGTATGTACCTGTTAACCCCAAATTCCTAATTTATCCCTCTACTGGCCTTACATGGAAGCCAAAAACTACAGCTAAGAAGCAGAAACTGCCTTTACTCATGGAAAGAACTCTCCATATCATATTCCTACAGTAGAGTTTTTTTTTTTTTTTAAGTAAAATATTCTTATAACCACATCTTCAGTAGATTAAGAGGGTGTATGTGTCTTAGAGGAAAAGCAGAACATTGAATGGTGTTTAATACAACTGCAAAATTTGTGCATGGAAAGAATACATCTTAAATCAGAATTTTGCAACAATTCTAGAAGGCAACTGATTTTGCAGTCCCTCATCTAGTTCCTCTGGATCCATCATTATTAGCGATGTTGAATAGTACTGCATCTCCTTTAAGCTTTGAATTGATGTTAAAAAAAAAAAAAAGTCTCTCAAGTGGCTGCTGCTGCTGCTACTGCTGCTAAGTTGCTTCAGTCGTGTCCGACTCTGTGCGACCCCATAGATGGCAGCCCATCAGGCTCTGCCGTCCCTGGGATTCTCCAGGCAAGAATACTGGAGTGGGTTGCCATTTCCTTCTCCAGTGCATGAAAGGTAAAAGTGAAAGTGAAGCTGCTCAGTCGTGTCCGACTCTCAGCGACCACATGGACTGCAGCCCACCAGGCTCCTCTGTCCATGGGATTTTCCAGGCAAGAGTACTGGAGTTGGGTGCCATTGCCTTCTCCGCAAGTGGCTGCTACTTGCTTCCAATTTTTCCTTAAAGGTCTAAGAAGAATTCCAGGGCACTGTTATAAAGTTTGTGCAGACTGTCGGTTTAAAAAAAAGTCACAACTTAAAAGTTGAGAGTTATGTTTTATTCCGCAGAACTTTTTAGGACTTAAGCCCAGGAGGGAGCATCTCAAGTAACCCTGAGAGAACTTCTCTGAGGAGTGTGGAGAGGAGTCAGGTTGTATGGAGGTTTGCATCAAAGGGCAGGAAGTCTGAACATCAAAGGTATTTTTGTGAATTAAAGAAAATCAGATATCTCGGAGTTAAGGAATTTGGTGATTTTCTATACATGAGAAAATGAAAGAGTCTGGGTTTACAGAAATCATTTCTTTCGTACGCATCTCAGCTATCTAGGGCCAGGATCCTGCCTTTTTCCCTCAGTGTTAACCTTAGCAAGTGGCTGCTGAATCACAGGTTGTTCTTCCTGGTTGTCCTGGAGGCCTAGAATCACTGATGACTGTGGCATCCTTGTTTATTGATATGGCAGGAAATACTCCATTTCTCAAGACTTATTATAAGACCGGATTCAGGCCTGAAAGAAATCGCCAAAACTGAAGTCCTTCTATCCCTTAATGTACTCTTCATAGAAGTTCAATTTTCAAAAGCCCTTCGGGTTCTGTCTCAGCAGTTTCAATGCTGTGAAGCTGGTGGGGTGAGATACCACAGATAGGGAGAACAATGGGGCCCAGGAGGCTGAGTGCCTTGCTAGGAGTTAGACAGACAGTTGATGGAAAAGCAGGCGCCAGACCCTGACCCCTCTGCCTCCCAAAGCCTTCTGGAGATTGGACAGAAAAAACAGGTGGCCGGAGAAAAGAAATGGAAATGAAAATAGATCTGAAGAGAGGTGGAGGGTTCGAAGGGGAAAGGAAAGTGCAGAAGAAGGCAGACATTGAGAGGTGGAGATAAGGTAGTATGAAGGGTGAGGGACCGCTTCCAAGGAGAGTGAGACAAGGCAGCATATCTGGGGCTGCTGGTGAACCTCATTTCCTCAATGGCAAAACTAGACCAGAGAGGAGGAGGTTTGCTCAAGGATGTCCAGTACTTTGCCACGTGGACACTGGAACCTGAATCCACGTCCTCTGATCCCACTCCTGGGATCTTCCTCCGGTTGATCACAGAGAAGACGGGGCAGAGGGCAGAGACCCGAGAAGGCCTGAGGCAGGCAGGGGCAGAGTCCCAAGAGGAGTGGACAGAGAGCTCTCCCTAAGTCTGGCAGAGCCCAGGTGGCCGAGTCCCAACAATTTTCATGGGCCCCGAATCTTTCAGCTTCTGGTTCGAAGGCAGCGAGGGGAAATGCCTCCCGCCCCCAGTCCAGTATTCGGGGACTTTTGGAACCTCCCAGAGATGGTCAGGGGCTTTTGGAAACATCATGGCAAGAATCACACATCAAACGACTGATATTTCTGAATGGCCACAATTTCTTAAGAAACATTCAGAAACACTGGAGATGAAAATGCTTAAAAAGCAGGCAAAATCTGTCGAGTGGCATTCGGGAGTTACCGCAGCACTCCGAATCTCTCGGCTCTGCGTACTATTCAAGGGTCATTAGTCTGGAAGATCCTTACTTCAGTTTAGTTCAGTTCAGTTCAGTCACTCAGTCGTGTCTGACTCTTTGCAACCCCATGGACTGCAGCACACCAGGCCTCCCTGTCCATCACCAACTCTCAGAGTTTACTCAAACTCATGTCCATTGAGTTGGTGATACTATCCAACCATCTCATCCTCTGTCTTCCCCTTCTCCTCCTGCCTTCAATCTTTCCCAGCATCGGGGTCTTTTCAAATGAATCAGTTCTTTGTATGAGGTGGCCAAAGTATTGGAGTTTCAGCTTCAGCATCAGTCCTTCCAGTGAATAATCAGGACTGATTTCCTTTAGCATGGACTGGTTGGAGCTCCTCGCAGTCCAAGGGACTCTCAAGAGTCTTCTCCAACACAATTCAAAAGCATCAATTCTTCCGCGCTCAGCTTTCTTTACTCTCACAACCCTCCTATCCCTACACGACTACTGGAAAAACCATAGCTTTGACTAGACGGACCTTTGTTGGCAAAGTAATGTCTCTGCTTTTTAATATGCTGTCTAGGTTGGTCATAACTTTTCTTTCAAGGATCTATCTTGCCTTCGCCTAACTCCGAAGGGCGACAACTACACACAGTTCCTCGACTATTTTCGCAAGTGTTCGGGGCGGCACGAGAGAAGGCGCCCTCTGGCGGCGGAAATTGTCACCATTTCCACCCCTCCCCAGCCCCCGGGTTTGGCCGGCACGCGCAGACGCAGTTGCGCGCCGGCGGCCGTTCAGACCGGATGTGGTTGCTACTGAGGTCACTTCCGGCGGGTGACGGTGCGGACGGGTCAGAAGCGTAGAGGCGGCGGCAAAATGGCGGCGCCTGAGGAGCGGGATCTAACCCAGGAGCAGACAGAGAAGCTGCTGCAGTTTCAGGTAGCAGCGAGCACTCGGTGCAGCGAATGTTGCCGCGGGCTAGGGAGTGGGTCCCTAGAGGAGCCCAGAACCCTGCTCCGATTGGGCCCGAGGTTCTTCTCAAATCAGCAGACGGCCCCCTCCCCCCCAGCCGCCAACTGCCCTGCTAGGTGCCCCCGGCCTCCAAACCTCTGTCTGTCCCCGGCCTTCCAGGAATGGCTGCGGCCAGACCTGCTCTCGCTCTCTCTCATCAGAGGGTCTGCTCTCCAGGTTCCCCTTAGCAGTGCCCGTCCTCAGCCATCCTTTCCAACCATGTTACCGGTTGGACCCTCTCCGCCCACGACTCTGGATCCGCTGAGATGCTTAATCCCCACCGTGGAGTTGGACTCGTTTCGGGTCTCTGTTAGAGCCTTTCACTAACTTCCCATGCCATTCCTACAAACATTTATCGAGGGCTTTTTAGGTGCCAGGTCCTGTGTTGGGCGCTTTGGTAGGGTGAGGGCTCCCCCACCCTAAAGGTGTGGGAGGACACCTCGTGTTGAAACAGTGCAGCATTGTAAATGTCATCTGTGTCTTCTGACGGGGTTTATTTCCTGGAGCTGATTCCTGGACTCAGGCGCTTGACTCTGCTTGAGGAGGATGGATGGTACACTTGCTGCAGTCTTCCTCGTTTTAGTGGATGTGTAGGTTAAAAACTTTTGACACTAAGCACCTTATCCCTGAGCTGGAGAATCCGGTTGGGGGAAACTTAGAATCCTAAACATGTGCTAGACTACTTTCCAGGAAGTTTTGGCAGCCCACAGTCTCACCGAAAGGATATGAGATGACCTATTTCTCCACATCCTTGCCAGCATTGGATGGTATCTTTTCAGTTTTTGTCAGGCTGATTAAGTTTTCAGAGTCCTTATCTCAATTTGCATTTCTAGTGATAGTGGTAGTTATAATTCTTGATTTTTGTTTTGCAGTCACTTGAGTTTGAACAGCTAATGCAAACACTTGTTTTAAGCTTTTGCATATGGGAAAGAGTAGGGACATAAGAGTGAGGGATTGGCTTATCAGCCTCTGTTTTTAAAAAATAGAGATAATGCATGTGTCCCACGTTATATGGAAGTTATGTTTTCTGGTTGCTGAATAAAATGTGCCGATTTTCAATTCCATTGTTTTATAAACTGATTGTGGATGAGATTGGAGTTCTTTTGGCTATTTATGGTTAGTTATTATATAAATTTCCTGTTTATCCTTTGTTCACTTTCTTTTGGATTATTTGACATTTTCTTATCAGTTTGTACAAGTTCTTTATACTGGACATGTATAGCAGATATTTTCTTTCATGACATCATTTATCTCTGATTGTTATCTCTTCACTTATACTTGTTCAAAATTGTCGTCTGATTGCCTTTTTGTTCTTTCTAGCCTTTTGATTGTCTATTTTGTGTAAGAATGCCTTCCAATTAATGAGGTTATACAAATGTTCTCTATTGTTTTCAAAATATTTTACAGATTTATTTTTAAAATCAGGTCTTTAATCCATATGGAATTAATTTCTGTTTATATGAGATGAGAAACCAACTTCACATTTTTCCGGTAAAGACTGTAGGTTAGCTGAATAGTCAGTTCCTCCCCCAACTGATTTGAGTAGTCCTCTTTATCATACTTCTCAATAACCTATTTGCTAGTAGCATTACTGAATTAATAATACCAGCTTTATATCAAATTTTAATGTCTGAGAGGACAGGACTCCTTCCCTATTGTTTTTTTAAATTATTGGTAATTCTTACAAGTTCTTTCATATACATTTAAAATTCATTTTGTGCAGCCATGGAATAACTGAAATTGCTTAAAATAATATATTAATTTAGGACTGGTTGAAGTTCAGGAACATGTACATTTCTTTATTTAGATGTCACATGTCCTTTAAAATATTTTTGGTAACTTTCTTTTAGATTTTTGTACGTTCCTTATTAAACTTATTCCTAGGTATTTTGTAGTTTTGGTCACCCTGTGAATGGGATACCTGTTTATTTCTAAGTGGTTACCAATAGAAACACTGGAATTTTGTATACTTATCTAGATTTTTTTTTAACTTTATCGTCTATCCGGTTTCTTATCATGTTTTCTGATCATTACTAATTTTCTAACCACTAATTTTCTAGCTTTATGTCTTGGGCTCTTTTAATAGCAATTTTATTGAGCTATAATTCACATATTGTAAATTAACCCTTTTAAAGTTGTAAATTAATCCTTTTAAAGTATGCAGTTCAATGGTTTTAGTATATTTACAAAGTTTTGCAGTCGTTACCACTGTTTACTTCCAGAGCATTTCTGTCACCTCAGAAAGAAACCCATTAGCAGTCACTCCCCATTCTTTCCTTCTAACCCCTGGGAACCACTAATCTATATTCTGTCTCTATGGGTTTTGCCAGTTCTGGGCATTTGGTAATGGAATCATACACTACACAGCCTGTTGTGCCTCACTTCTTTCGTTTAGCATAAGGTTGTCAAAATTCATCCATATTGTAGCCTGTATCAGTACTTCATTTTTTTTTATGGCCAGTAATATTTCATTGTGTGGATAAACCACATTCTGTTTATCCATTCTTCAGTCGATGGCCAATTGTATTGTTTTCACTTTTCATCTTATTAATGCTGCTATGAATATTTGCATACCAGTTTTTATTGGGACATGTTTTCATTTCAACTAGGAGTTGAATTGCTGGGTCACACAGTAACTTTAACTTTTTGAGACATTGCCAAACTTTTTTCAAAGCAGTTATACCATTTTCCCTGGCAATAGTATGTGAAGGTTCCTGTTTCTCCACATCCTTACTAACATTTGTTAATCATTCATCTTTGAAATGAGTGTGAGGTGTTATCTCGTTGTTTTGATTTGCATTTCCCTAATGACCTAAATAATGATGAGTGTCTTTTCTTATACTTATTGGCCATTTAGGGCTTCCCTCGTGCTCAGATGGTAAGGATTCTGCCTGTAATGCAGGAGATCCAGGTTCGATCCCTGGGTCAGGAAGATCCCTGGAGAAGGAAATAGCTACCCACTCCAGTATTCTTGCCTGGAGAATTCCATGGACAGAGGAGCCTGGCGGGCTGCAGTTCATGCGGTTGCAAAAGAGTCCAGCAGGACTTAGTGACTAAACAAAAAAGATACTGAATTTAGTTCCCCGTGTTACGCAGTAAATCCTTGTTGCTTCTCTATTTTATGTATGGTAGTTTGTAGCTTTTAATCCCATTCTCATACTAATTTATCTCTCATCTCTCCCCTTATTCCTTTCCCTTTTGGTAACCATGAGTCTGTTTCTGTTTTGTATATAGATTCATTTGTATTATTTTTAGATGCCATAGATAAGGGATATGATATTTATCGTTTTTTTGTCTTTAGTTCAGTCGCTTAGTCATGTCCAACTCTTTGCGACCCCATGGACTGCAGCACACCAGGCTTCCCTGTCCATCACCAACTCCCGGAGTTTACTCAAACTCCTGTCCATTGAGTCGGTGATGCCATCCAACCATCTCATCCTCTGTCTTCCCCTTCTCTTCCCGCCTTCAATCTTTCCCAGCATCAGGGTCTTTTCAAATGAGTCAGTTCTTTGCATCAGGTGGCCAAAGTATTGGAGTTTCAGCTTCAACATCAGTCCTTCCAATGAACAGTGATCAGTGATCAGTCCTTTCAATGATCAGTCCTTCCGGCCGTGTGGAGATATCCTATGTCCAAGGTCAGAGAAACCCCAGTAAGATGGTAGGCACTGGAGTGGCTGTGAGGAGATACCCCTCGTCCAAGGGCAAAGGAGAAGCCCCAGCAAGACGGTAGGAGGGGTGAATTTGCATTTAGAATCAAACCCCATTCCCGCCAGAGATGCTCAGAGGGCTCAAAGAAACCTTGTGCACACCAGCTCCCAAGGACCCCACAGAGACTGAGACAGAACTGTGTTTGAGCATCTCCTTTGGAGGTACGGGTCAGCAGTGGACTGCTGCAGGGACAGGGGCTCTGGGTGTGGTATGGCATAAGTCCTCTTAGAGGAGGTCACCATTAACCCCACCATAGAGCTACCAGAACTTACACAGGACTGGGAAATAGACTGTTGGATTGTACGATAGAACCTTGTGCACCAGGACCCAGGAGAAAGGAGCAGTGACCCCACAGGAAACTCTCTCAGACTTGCCTGTGGGTGTCCAGGAGTCTCTGGCAGAGGCGTGGGTTGTTGGTGGCCTACTGCAGGGTTGGGGGCACTGAGTGTAGCAGTACATGCATGGGATCTTTTGAGGGAGGTCACCATTATCTTCATTAATCTACTGTAGTTTGGCCCCAGGTAAGTAGCAGGGAGGGAACACAGCTCCGCCCATCAACAGAAAATTGGATTAGAGATTTACTGAGCATGGCCCCACCCACCAGAACAAGACCCAGTTTCCCCCTGTCAGTCTCTCCCATTAGGAAGCTTCCATAAGCTTCTTATCCTTCTCCATCAGAGGGCAGACAGACTGAAAACCACAATCACAGAAAACTAACTAATCTAATCACATGGACCACAGCCTTGGCTAACTCAGTGAAACTAAGCCATGCTAGGACAGATGGGTCTTGGTGGAGAGTTCTGACAAAATGTGGTCCACTGGAGAAGGGAATGGCAAACCACTTCAATATTCTTGACTTGAGAACCCCATGAACATTTTGAAAAGGCAAAAAGGTAGGACACTGAAAGAGGAACTCCCCAGGTTGGTAGGTGCCCAATATGCTACTGGAGATCAGTGGAGAAATAACTCCAGAAAGAATGAAGAGACGGAGCCAAAGCAAAACCAACACCCAGTTGTGGATGTGACTGGTGATGGAAGCAAGGTCCAGTGCTGTAAAGAGCAGTATTGCATAGGAACCTGGAATGTTAGGTCCATGAATCAAGGCAAATTGGTCAAACAGGAGATGGCAGGAGTGAATCGTCAACATTTTAGGAATCAGCGAACTAAAATGGACTGGAATGGGTGAATTTAACTCAGATGACCATTGTATCTACTACTGTGAGCAAGAATCCCTTAGAAGAAATGGAGTAGCCCTCATAGTCAACATAGTCTGAAATGTAGTACTTGGATGCAATCTCAAAAATGACAGAATGATCTCTGTTGTTTCCAAGACAAACCATTCAGTATCACAGTAATCCAAGTTTATGCCCTGACCAGTAATGCTAAAGAAGCTGAAGTTGAACAGTTCTATGAAGACCTACGAGACCTTCTAGAACTAACACCCCAAAAAGATTCCTTTTCATTATGTCAAGAAACACCTGGAGTTACAGGCAAATTTGGCTTTGGAGTACAGAATGAAGCAGGGCAAAGGCTAATAGAGTTTTGCCAAGAGAACTCACTGGTCATAGCAAACACCCTCTTCCAACAACACAAGAGAAGACTCTACACATGGACATCACCAGATGGTCAACACTGAAATCAGATTGAATTTCTGTCTTACTTAGTATGATATTCTCCAGGCCCATCCATGTTGCTGCAGATAGCAATATTTCATTCTTTTTTATGGCTGAGTAATATTTCATTGTACATATATGTGTGTATGTGTGTGTATACGCTGTATCTTTTAACTGAAGTATAGTTAGTGTACAATATTATATAACCTCAGATATACAATATAGTGATTTGCAAGTTTTAAAAGTTATACTCCATTTAATAGCTATTATAAAATATTGGCTATATTCCCTGTGTTGTATGGTATGTCCTTGTAGCTTATTTTACACGTAGTTTTTTTGTACTTCTTAATCCCCTGTCCTTATATCGTTGCTCCCATCTTCCTTCTCCCCACTGGTAGTCACTCGTTTGCTCCCTCTATCTGTGAGTCTGCTTCTTTTTGTGTTATATTCACTTGGTTCAGTTCAGTCACTCAGTCGTGTCAGACTCTTTGCGACCCCATGAACTGCAGCACGCCAGGCCTCCCTGTCCATCACCAACTTCCGGAGTCCACCCAAACCCATGTTCATCGAGTCGATGATGCCATCCAACCATCTCACCCTCTGTCGTCCCCTTCTCCTCCTGCCCTCAGTCTTTCCCAGCATCAGGGTCTTTTCCAGTGAGTCAGCTCTTCGCGTCAGGTGGCCAAAGTATTGGAGTTTCAGGTTCAACATCAGTCCTTCCAATGAACACCTAGGACTGATCTGCTTTAGGATGGACTGGTTGGATCTCCTTGCAGTCCAAGGGACTCTCAAGAGTCTTCTCCAACACCACAGTTCAAAAGCATCAATTCTTCGGCGCTCAGCTTTCTTTATAGTGCAACCCTCACATCCATACATGACTACTGGAAAAACCATTGCCTTGATTAGGCAGACCTTTGTTGGCAAAGTAATGTCTCTACTTTTTAATATGGTATCTAGGTTGGTCATAACTTTCCTTCCAAGGAGTAAGCATCTTTTAATTTTGTGGCTGCAGTCACTATCTGCAGTGATTTTGGAGCCCAAAAAAGTAAAGTGTGACACTGTTTCCACTGTTTCCCCATCTGTCTGCCATGAAGTGATGGGACCGGATGCCATGATCTTAGTTTTCTGAACGTTGAGCTTTAAGCCAATTTTTTCACTTGCCTCTTTCACCTTCATCAAGAGGCTCTTTAGTTCTTCACTTCCTGCCGTAAGTGTGGTGTCATCTGCATACCTGAGGTTATTGATATTTCTCCTGGCAATCTTGATTCCAGCTTGTGTTTCTTCCAGCCCAGCGTTTCTCATGCTGTACTCTGCATATAAGTTAAATAAGCAGGGTGACAATATACGGCCTTGACATACTCCTTTTCCTATTTGGAACCAGTGTGTTGTTCCATGTCCAGTTCTAACTGTTGCTTCCTGACCTGCATACAGGTTTCTCAAGAGGCAGGTCAGGTGGTCAGGTATGCCCATCTTTTTCAGTTATATTCAATAGTTTACAGTATTTTTTAGATTCCACATGTAAGTGATACTGTATAGTATTTATTTGTCTTTCTTTCTTTGATTTACTTAGCTTAACATAATACCCTCCCACCCTGTCCATGTTGCTGCAAATGGCAAAGTGTCACCTTTTTTAATACACCAAAAATTTTAAATTATTTATTTTGATTGTGTTGGGTCTTAGTTGCAACTGATGCAAGAAGCAACAAAGTTGCTGCACTGGGCTTTCCCTAGTTGCAAAGCAACTAAGGGTCTACTGTCTGGTTGCAGTGTGTTGGCTTCTCATTGCCGTGGCTTATCTTGTTGCAGAGCACAGACTTTAGGGTGTTTGGGCTCAATAATTGTGACACATGAGCTTAGTTGCTCCGCAGCATGTGGAATCTTCCCGGACCAGGGATCAAACCTGTGTCCCCTGCATTGGTAGGTGGATTCTTTACCACTGGACCGCCAGGGGAGTCCAAATTTTGACCTTTTTTGTTTTGTGTTTTTCAGGTATATACCCAGGAGTGGAATTGCTGGGTCATAACGGTGGTTTTGTTTTTAGTTTTTTGAGAAACCTCCATACCGTTTTCCACAGTGGCTACACCAATTTACATTCCCACCAATGGTGTACAAGGTTTCCCTTTTCTCTGCATTCTTGCCAGCATTTGTTATTTGTGTTCTTTTTATGATAGCCATTCTGAGAGGTGTGAAGTGATAACTCATTGTGGTTTAGACTTTGCATTTCTCTAATAGCTAATGTTGTTGATCATCTTTTCATGTGCCTGTTGGCCATCTGTGTCTCTTTGGAGAAATGTCTATTTCAGTCTTCCGCCCATTTTTTGATTTGGTTATTTGGAGTTTTTTTGATGGTGAGTTGTATGAGATGTTTGTAATATTTTGAACATTAAACCTTTGTTGCTTGCATCAGTTGCAAATATTTTCTGCCATTTCTTTAGGGTGCCTTTTTTTTTTTTCTTTTTCGATGCTTGCTTTTGCTATGCAAAAGCCTTCACCTTTGATTAGGTCCCATTTGTTTATTTTTGCTTTTATTTCTTTTGCCTTGGAAGACTGATCTAAGAAAACATCGCTATGATTTATGTCCAAGGATTTTTGCCTATGTTCTCTCCTAGGAGTTTTATGGCTTGGTGTGTTATATTTAGGTCTTTAAGCCATTTTTATTTTTGTGTATGGTGTGAGGGAGTGTTTCTGATTTCATTGTAGCTGTCCAGCTTTTCCAGTAAGAAGGGTGTCTTTTCTCCATTACATATTGTCGCCTCCTTTGTCATTAATTGACTATAGGTGAGTGGTTTATTTCTGTCCTTTGCCCATTTTTTAATTGGGCTGTTTCTCTTGTTGTTGGGTAGTAAGTGTTCTTTATGTATCCTGAGTACAAGTCCTTTGTCAGATATATCATTGGCAAAACATTTACTCCCATTCTGTGAGTTGTCTTTTCACTTAGTGGTGTCTTGGAAGTTTTTTAATTTGATGAAGTCCAGTTTACTTGCTTTATCTTTTGTTGCTTGTCCTTTGGCAGTCATATCTAAGCAACCATGGTGTAATCCAGGGCTACAAAGATTTACACCTATTTTCTTCTAAGACTTTTTAGTTTTAGCTCTTATGTATAAGGTCTGATTCATTTTTAGTTAATGGATTTTAGATAAGGGTCTAACTTCATTCTTTTGGATGTGGATATCCAGTTTTCCCACACCATTTCTTGAAAAGATTATTCTTTCTGTATTGAATAACCTTGAAACCCTTGTTTAAAATCAGTTGACCATAACTAAGGATGGTCATTATTTCTGGACTCTCATTTCTATTGCATTGGCCTGTATCTATCCTTATGCTGTTACTACACTGTCTTTGACTATTGCAGTTGTGTAATAAGTGGAGGTCACAAAGTAGGAGTCCTCCAACGTTGTTCTTTTTCAGAAGTGTTTTAGCTATTCTGGATCCTTTTCATTCCCAAATAAATTGTAGCATCACCTGTGTCAATTTCTGCAAAAAAGGTAGCTGGGGCTTTGATAGGAATTACCAGCTGGGACTTTGAGAGGAATTGCTGTTTACTCGTGATCAGTATAGGGAGCATTGCTATCTTAATACTAAATCTTTCAGTCCAGGAATATGAGAGTCTTTCCATTTATTTAAGTCATCTTTAGTTTCTCTTGATGTTTTGTAGTTTTCTGTGTATGAATCTTGCATTTCTTTTTATTAAATTTATTCCTACATATTTTATTCTTTTTGATGATACTGGGAAAGGAAATGTTTTCTTAATTTTATTTTCAGGTTCATTACTAATATATAGAAATATAGAAATATAACTGATTCTTGTGTACTGATTTTGTGTTGTTCAACCTGGTTGAATTCATTTTTAGTTCTCTATTCATTTGTAAAAAATCTTTGAGTTTTTTCTATATATAAGATTATGTTATCTGTGAATAGTTTTACTTCTTATTTTCCAATCTGGGTGCCTTTCCCCCCCTTCTTGCTTAAAATAATGTGGAATAAAAATGGCCAGAGTAAACATCTTTGTCTTGTTCCTAATCTTAGGATGAAATCATCTAGTCTTTGACCATTATTATACTAGCTGTATTTCTTTTTTTTTTAATTTATTTATTTTTAACTGAAGGATAATTGCTTTATAGTATTATTTTGGTTTCTGCCAAACATCAACATGAATCAGCCATAGGTATACCTATGTCCCCTCCATTTTGAACCTCCCTCCCACTTCCCTCCCCATCCCACCCTTCTAGATTGTTACGGAGACTTGGTTTGAGTTCCTTGAGTCATACAGCAAATTCCCATTGGCTGTCTGTTTTACATATGGTAATACGTGTTTCCATGTTACTGTCTCCATACAGTCCACCTTCTCTTTCCTCCTCCTCTCTCACCCTCCTTGTCCATAAGTCTGTTCTCTGTGTCTGTGTCAGCTATGAATGTTTTTTGGATCAGGGTGAAAAAGTTCCCTTCTATTCCCAGTTAAATTTTTATCATGAAAGGGTCTCTTGGATTCTTAAAGGGTTATATGAGGCAGTGCATGTAAAGTACCTGATAAATACCAGGGCTCTATCCAAAAAGAGGCTGTTTGGGAAATTGTTCAGTTGTGCATGTTTTTTTTAACATTTTTGTATTCTTCCAGGGAATATTTGATAAAGGAGTAGAATTGAGAATTTGTAAGAATGTTGTCCTTTTTTAAAATTGGAATTAGAAGGTAAATACTTATCAAGTAGCCTAACATATACTTGAAGGAGTGCAAGTCCTTTTCAGAAAGAATACATATAGAAAGTATTTTAAACAGAAGACTTGTCTGGTATTTTTCACATATACAGAATTAACTCTGATTTGGGAGTTAAAAGTGTTAATTAAACTTTGTAAAGTTTTTTCACTTGAAAATTCATATTTAGGTTATAATTTTAGTATCCTGGGATACATTTTCTGTAAGCTTAATATTAATACATTATATTTCATTAGCTTTTACCTAGTCTTTTCACATGCAATATGATGATATTTTGATTCTGTCTTCCTTTCTTTCTTTGTTAATAGGGAGTCTTCTGTAAAGATATATATTCCCTCACCTGTTCATTTATACTAAGTTATAGTATGTATAGGGCTTCCCTGGTAGCTCAGCTGGTAACGAATCTCCCTGCAGTGTGGGAGAGTCAGACATGACTAAGCACAACACACAGTATGTATAATAAAGGCAAGACAAACATTTAATCCTTTCAGTTTTTAGTTTTTAAATAATGGGTTGATTCCCAGCATCCTAGAAAGTAACCAGCCAGATTTTTAAAATTTGAATTGTAAATTTTTTTAATTTGCAATGAAGTCATGGATGTGAACATATTTAATGTTGTATATTTCATGCCATTGTGCTTATTGAGGCTTAGATTGGGCCATCTTTGACAATTGTGAGTCTGTTTAGGTTGGTTCCTGATGACTTTTTTTTTTTTTTTTTTAAGGAAAACCTAATAGATACACAATTTTACTTTTTCAGAATCACAGAAAATACTTCCCTTTTGAGTTTGTAAGAGCCTCGTGTTTTTGTTCTTAAAGACTTTTATTATATTGTCATGGCCCCAGTAGCCTTTGATAGCTTTTCAGGTTTCTGATGTTGTAAGATGTTTGACTCATCTTGCGCATTTTCTACCTAAATCTTGAATTAGCCATTTCTCCAGGAAATGTGTGTGTGCCTTGGCACATTGCTCTTGGGTTGATCTAAAACTTTTTAGTTAATAGAACTAGGAGATACATATATAACACAGACACACACATATATTTGTATTTATTTAATTCATGATGAAACAGTTTTATATTTCCAATTCAAATTCAGGACTGCTAGTTAAAATTCTGCACTATGTTTCACCTCTCCTTTCTCTATACCAAAAAATGTGGTTCTTAGTGAGGTTAACATGATGATTCATTTGCTTTATCACATAATCATCACTTTAAGTATCTCAAAATAATACCCTTACTAGTAACAACAATATGATTATTTAAAACAATTTAAGCCTTTTTATTGTAGAATGTATAGTCAGTTGCGTGTGCCTGCTCAGTTATGTCCGTCAGACATAACTGATCAGGCACACGAAACTGACTTCTCTGTCAGTGTAGCTCACTCGCCAGGCTTCTCTGTCCATGGAATTTTCCTGGCAAGAATACTGGAGTAGGTTGCAGTTTTCTCCTCCAAGGGATCTTCCTGACCCAGGGATTGAACCAGCGTCTCCTGAATTGGCAGGCAGATTGTTTACCACTGTGCCACCAGGGAAGCCCATTTTACTGTGTTTTCAAGTCATGTGAGATAGTTTTGAGTTGTTATGCTACTATCTCTACATTGATTTTTACTTGTGATGTCTAGGGATTGTTGCTGCTGCTGTTTTTTAAATTTTGTTTTATAAAACAGCTATATGATTCCAAAGCCAAATCTACATGTAGCAATATATTTAAAGAAATCGAACTCCTCTTACTCTCCTTTATACTCTGTTCTGTTCCCTGCCTTCTCCTACTCCTATATAAGCTTAGAATTAAAAATGTAAGTATTTTTAATTTTCATTTAAAAATGTAAGTATTAAGTAAATATATTTGTGACTCCCCCCTTTTAAAAAAGATAAATGGTGATGTATATTACACACTTCTCTCCACTTGCCTTTTATACTTACTATTTTCTTGTGATCACTGCATGGCAATGTAGGAAATTCTCTCTCTTTGATATTTACACCTATGTAATACTCTACTGTATACATACCATAATTTAGCCCCCTACTGATGGATATTTGGGTTATTTCTCATCATTTGCTATAATAAATAACATAGCAGTAAGTAGCCTTGTGCACTAACATTTTATTTTTTGCTAGTGTTTCTGGGTCAAAGGGTTAAATGCATATATATACATATAAATATGTAACATTGCTAGATATTGCCAAATTTTCCTTCTGAGGATTGTGCCATTTTATGTTCCCACTAGCAATGTGTGAGGGCCCCAACAACCTCACTAATAGAATATGTTGTCAAGTTTAGTGTAGTTTTTAATCTCCTTTTCCCTTATGAGTGAGGTTGATCAACTTTTATATTTTTAAGGACCATTTGAGTTTATTTTTCTATGAATAGTCCACTTATCCACTTTTGGGTTTTTTTTTTGGCCTCACTTTGAAGCATGTGGGATCCCAGTTCCCTGACCAGGGATTGAACCCATGCCCCCTGCAGTGGAAGCACAGAGCCCCAGTCACTGGATCACTAGAGAAGTCCCATCCTTTTTCTTCTGTATTTGAAAAAAAGCATGTATACATTAGAGATATTAACTCTTCGTCTGTTAAATAAGTTGCAGATGTCATTCTCAGCTCTTTTCGTTTTGTATGATGCTGTTTTTTTGGCCACACTCATGTTGTGGTTTTTTTTTTACACACTCAGAATTTTATTTGTGTAATACAAAATATTTTCCTTTATTGCTAATGAATTTTGAGTCATGGTTAAAGACTTCCCCACACTTAGGCAGTAGAAGAATTCACTTGTGTTTTCTTTTAAACAGTTGTATGGTTGGGCTCTTAAAATTGAGCAGTAAAGAAGCAACTCAGTTAAAAAGTGGGCAAAAGATCTGAACTGATACCTCACCAATGAAAATATATACAGGAGATGATAAAGAAATATGAAAAGATGCTGAACATCAAGTATCATGTAAGGAATTGCAAACTAAAACAATGTGATAACCACCATAAACTGTTAGAATGGCTAAAATCTAAAACACCAAATGCAAGCATATGGAACAACAGAAACTCATCCATTACTAGTGAGAATACAGAGTAGTACAGCTACTTTGGAACAGTTATGCAGTTTCTTAAAATAGTAAACATAGTCTTAGGGAATTCCCTGGTGGTCCAGTGGTTAGGACTCTGAGCTCTCACTGCTAACAGCCTGGCTTCAATCCCTGGTCAGGGAATGAGGATCCCACAAGCTGTGCAGCCAAAAAAAAAGAAGTAAACATAGTCTTAACCATATGATCCAGCAATATTTACCTAAATTAAATAAAAGTAAAATAAAAATGCCTTATGGCCACACAGACACAGATGTTTATAGCAGCCTTATTCACAATTGCCAAAAACGTGGAAGAAACAAAGGTGTCCTTCAATATATAAATGGATAAACAAACTGGTACTTCCATACAATAGAATATTATTCCCGGGGGCGGGGGGGAATGAGTTCTCAAGTCATGAAAAGACACAGAGGAAGCTTAGATGAATATTGCTAACTGAAAGAAACCAGTCTGAGAAGCTTCTATACCTGACTCCAACTATATGCCTTTCTGGAAAAGGCAAAACTATAGAGAGAGTATAAAGATCAGTGGCTGCCAGGGATAGAGGTTAGAGGGGAGAAAACAAATGGAGCATGGAACTTTTAGGGCAGTGGAGCTCTTGATGGCACTGTGATGATAGATACATGACATTATGTATTTGACAGGACCCATAGAGTGTACGACAAAGAGTGAACCCTACTGTAAACTGTGGGCTTCAGTTAATAGTAATGCAGTTGTAACACATGCACAGCACTGCAAGATGTTAGTAGCGGGGAAGTGGATGTCGGGAAGGGAGTATAGGAACTCTTCATACTTTCTATACAGTTTTCCTGTAAACCTAAAGCTTAAGAAATAAGATCTACAAGGGTTTTTCTTTGTTTTTGTTTATTCTTTAACTTTCTTTTGCTCTTTGTTTTTAAATCCCTTTCTCAGTACAAAATTCTGTATGCAGTTAGGTCAGTTCCTCAACTTTCTTTTCTGTTCCATTCATCTTGACACATAGTACTCACAATTGTATCGAGCAAACTTAGGGAGATAGTGAAGGACAGGGAAGCCTGGTGTGCTGCAGTTCATAGGGTCACAAAGAGTCAGACATGACTGAGCTACTGAACAACAACAACAGTATATTTTAATCTGAAGAGCTGGTTTCTTTGTTGCTCTTTTTCAGGATTTTCACAGATTTTCTTGTTTACCTGCTTTTCCAAAAGAACTTTATAATCAGTTTCATAAAATTGAAATTTTATTAAATCTGTAAATGAATTTGAGGGGATGTGATTAACATCTTTGTGTTGTTAAGTGTTGTTATTCAAGAACACGGTTATTGTCCTTTTGTAAGCTTTTGGACAAACTGATTCAGTAGTTCTTGCTGGGCTTTTGTTTGTTATATCTTTGTGTAACAATTACAGGCATTTGTGATCAAGTTGATTCAAGTTTGGGGTTGTTTCTTCAGAATGGGCTGGTCATCAGTGTTTGTTTATACATTCCTCTAAGTGTTTTCAGGAATACCATTTGTGTAATTGGCAGAGCAGTATAAATTCAAATTACTCTGAGTGGAGGATTATCTGTACTGCAGATACTCTTTTAGAAGCAAATCTGTGTGTGTGTGTGTGTGTGTGTGTGTATGTATGCGCGTGCATGCTCAGTCACTCAGTCGTGTCCGACTCTTTGCAATCCCATGGACTATAGCCCTGCAGGCTCCTTTGTCCCTGGAATTTTTCAGGCAAGAATACTGAAGTAGGTTGCCATTTCCTTCTCCAGGGGATCTTCCCCACCGAGGGATCAAACTCGTCTCCAGCATTGTAGGCAAATTCTTACTGCTGTGCCACTGGGAAGAAACCCTGCCTATCTTTGAGGTGAATATTGGTAAAGATTAATTTTGTCAATTTTCTTTTGGGCCAGTTGACGGTCTTTTAATTTATTTAGGAAATCTTAGTGGCCATTTGTCCATATTATATTTTTTCTTAAAATGAATAGCAAAAAATAAGTTATAAAACTGAAGATTTGATGTTAATGCTTCCAGTTGTATATGTATGTCTTTAAACTCTTATTTCATGAGAGTGTCAGTTTCTTGGAATAAATTTAGAAGAAAAATGTTTTCATGCTAAGTATCTGGGGAGGTTTTTTTTTCAGTATGTATACATGTGTATGTGTATTAATGTTTATAAATTCCTGTTGGAGTTGAATGTTGTTGTTCAGTCCATATGTCATGTCCAGCTCTTTGCAGCCCCGCAGATTGTAGCACAACAGGCTCCCCTGTGCTTCACCATCTCCTGGAGTTTACTTAAGTTCATGTGCATTGAGTCAGTGATGCTATCCAACCATCTCATCCTCTGCTGCCCCTTTCTCCTTTTGCCTTCATTCTTCCCAGCATCAGAGTCTTTTCCAGTGAATCAGCAGTTTGCATCAGGTGTCAGTATTGAAGCTTCAGCATCAGTCTTTCCAATGACTATTCAGGGTTGATTTCCTTTAGGATTAACTGCTTTGATCTCCTTGCTGCCCAAGGGACTCTCAAGGGTCTTCTCCAGCACCGCAGTTCGAAAGCATCAATTCTTGAGCGCTCAGCTTTCCTTATGGTCCAACTCTCATATCTGTACATGACTACTGGAAAAACCATATTTTTGCCTAGACGGACCTTTGTTGGCAAAGTGATGTCTCTGCTTTTTAATACACTGTCTAGGTTTGTCATAGGTTTCCTTCCAAGGAGCAAAGGTATTTTAATTTCATGGCTATAATCACTGTCTGCAGTGGAGTTAAATCAAACCAAAAAATCCACCACACTCAATTAATCGTCCACTCTATCTGCATTGCCTCTACCCTAGTTTATACTTATATTTCAATATACTTTGAGCTATTTCAGTAACTATACCAGTGCTCCTGGTTTCAAATCTCTCTCCTCTTCAATTTAGCCTTCTTAGTTTTTCCAGAATAATCTTTCTAGCAAAGATTTGATTGTGTCACTCTTTAAGATCTTTCATTTGCTTTGTATTGATTAAAGCAGCATGAAATCTTTCTTTGCATCTCATGATCTGACTCCTGTTTCACTGTTCAACTCTATAATATTCTAACCTTTTTATTTCTATTCCAGTGATATTTTTTAGTTTCCTTAACATGACATTCTTTCTTCTTCCTCTGTGCCTCCATGCATACTCCTCTATTGTCCTGAAACACCTCCTTCCACTAGTTTTCAGCTCAGAGCTTTGGTATCATCCTGAGTCCCCTGGAGCACTTGGATTTGTTTACTACTGGTGTATGGTCGTTGTCATAATAATTATTTACAAGTCTTTTTACTCCACAAAATTATTGGGATCAGAACTGCGATTTCTTTGTTGTGCTTGCCACATGATGTCAGTTATTATTTGTTGAGTGAATTTAATAATTCACCAGAAATTTCACTTCTCAGAGGGGTTTTGTTGTAGTGGTGGGCTTCTCTAGTTGTGCTCAGTCTTATCTCCCAAGGCATGTGGAATCTTAGTTCCTTGACCAGGAATCAAGCCTGTGTCTTCTGCATTGGAAGGTGGGATTCTTAACCACTGAATTAACCAGGGTCTTAATCAGGGAAGTCCCAGTTAAGTTGTTCCTGATGTTTATCTCTCTTTGTTAAAGCAATTCCTGTGGCGTTAAGTATCCCTTTTTTAGGAGGAAGGGAAAAACAAAAAAAAACCAATTTGATTCCTAGAAAACAAAGTAATCTGATTGTAGTACTTAAGAACCTTTTAATCAGGTTCAAGTTCATCTCACAATATATTAAAAATGTATTTTTCTTCCAGTTTTTAAAACATGGTAAAATACACAGAAAATTTACTATCTTAGCAATTTTAAATATATAATTTAGTAATAACAAATACATCTGTAATGTTGTGCGACCATTATCATTCATCTTCATAACTCTTTTCATCTTATGAAACGGAAATTACACCCATTAGACAATAACTCCCATTTCCCCCTTCCTCCAGCCCTGGGCAGCCACCATTTTACTGTCTTTCTCTATGATTTTGAGTACTCCAAATACTTCATAGAAGTGGAATCATGTAGTATTTGTCATTTTATGACTGGCTTGTTTTTCTTAGCATAATATTCTCAAAGTTCACCCTTGTTGTAGGATATTGCAAAAGTTTCTTTTTTAAAGGCTGAATAATACTCCATTTACGAATACGTATATTTTACTTATTTGCCTTATCTGTTAATGGACACTGGGGTTATTTCCGATCTTAGCTACTGTGGACAGTGCTGCTGTGAACATGGGTGTACAGGTATCTCTTCAAGACTGCATTTATTTTAGGTATATATGCAGAAGTGGGTTGCTGTCGTATAATAGTTCTATTTTTGATTTATTGATGAGCTGCACATTGTTTTCCACAGTTGCTGTGACATTTTACATTCCCACCAGTGGTGCACAAGGGTTCCAGTTTCACCACATCCTGGCCAGCACTTTTCATTTCCTGTTTTTTCAATAGTAGCCATCCTAACAGGTGTTAAGTGGTACCTTATAGTTTTGCTTTGCATTTCCCTAATGATTAGTGATGTTGAACATCTTTTCGTGTGTTGGTTGGTTATCTGTGTATCTTCTCTGCCAAAATGGTCAAGTCCTTTGCTAATCAAGTTGTGTTTTTGTTGTTGTTTTAAGAGTTCTCTATATTCTGAATGTTAATTCCTTATCAAATACATAATTTACAAATATATTCTCCCATTCTGGGGTTATCTTTTTACTCTGGATAGTGTCTTTGTTGTACAAATTTTAAAAATTGTCACAAAGTCCAGTTTGTCTCTTTTCTTTTGTTGCCTGTGCCTTTGGTGTCACTTTGAAGAAATCATTTCTAGGACTTCCCTGGTGGTCCAGTGGTTGAGGCTCCGAACTTCCAAATCAGGGGCCGCAGGGGAACTAAGATCCTTCATGCTATGCAGCCAATTTAAAAAAACGAAAGAAAAATCATTCCCAAATCCAGTGTCAGGAAGTTTTTAGCTTATGTTTTTTCCTAAGTGTTTTATAGCTTTAGGTTTTACTTTTTGGTCTTGGATCCATTTTGAGTTAATTTTTATATATGGTGTTAGGTAGGCTTCCCTGGTGGCTCAGATGGCAGAGAATCCACCTGCAGTGCGGGATACCTGGATTTGACCCCAGGGGAAGATCCCCTGAAGGAGGGCGTGCAACCCACTCCAGTATTCTTGCCTGGAGAATCGCCATGGACAGAGGAGCCTGGTGGGCTACAGTCCGTGGGGTTGCAAAGAGTCAGACATGACTAAGCGACTAAGCACATGGTGTTAGGTAAATGAGTAGGAAAGCAACTCCTCTGTGTTTCTCTGTGTTTCTGTGATGTGTGGGTTTTCCACACATCAAGCAGTTCTCCCAGATTCAGTTTAGTTCAATTTGGACACTGTCTACCTGAAGTTAGCATCAGATCCCACAAGTTAAGTGCTCAGCCCCACAAGACTGCCCTCACTTCCAATGCCAATCACAAGTCCCATTTGTCCTCTGAACTTCTTACTGACCAGCTATAAATTGGGGTTCATATGACCCCCGTTTTGGGTTTGCTACTTTGCTAGAATGGTTCACAGAACTCAGGGATTCACTTTTGTTTATTGATTTACTACAAAAGATATAATAAAGGATACAGAAAAACGACCACGTAAAGAGACATGTAGGGCAAGGTCCAGAAGAGTCCCAAGTGCAGGGTAGCTTCTGTCCCAGAGAAGCTGGGATACACCATCCTCCTGGCATGTAGATGGCTTCATCTCTGAATCTCATACTATTAGGGTATTATTTATGGAGGCTTTATTGCTTAGGCATGACTGACTGTTAACTCCATTTCCAGCTCCTCTCTGGAGATTGGGAGGTGGGGCTAAAAATTTTTTTTAAATTACTTATGTATCTTGCTGCCTCAGATCTTGTTGCAGTGTGGAGGCTCTAGCGTACCCAAGCTTGTCAGTTGCATATGGGATCTTAGTTCCCTGCAGATCCTTAACCACTGTACCACTAGGGAAGTTCTGGGGCTGAAAATTGAAGTTTCTAATCATGGTTTTTCTGTCTGGTGACCAGTCCCTATCTGAGAGTCACCTCATCAGAACAAAATACAATGTTGTTATCCAGGAAATTCGAAGGGATTTAGGATGTCTGTCAGGAATCAGGGTCAAAAAACAAATATTAGAACACAAGATGCTCCTAGTGTTCTTCTCACGTAGGAAATTAAAACGGTTTTGGACACTCTTGAGTCAGGAACTGGGATCAAAAACTAAATGTTAGAACAAGAGTCTTCTGGTATTTGCAACAAGCTCTGTGTCAGGAACTGGGGGCCGGAGATCAATGCATATGTATATCTGTCTTCATTGTCTGTACCACACTATTTTGATTGCTGTAACTTTATAGTAAGTTTTGAAATCAGGAGGTGTGAGTCCTCTATCTCTGTTCTTTTTCAAGATTATTTTTGGCTCTTCAGGGTCCCTTGAGATTCCATATGAGTTTGGGTATTGGTTTTTCTATTTTTGCACCCCAAAAAAAGATCATTGAGATTTTGATAGGGATTGCTTTGAATCTGTAGCTGACTTTGGGTTGTATTGACCTTTTAACAGTATTAAGTCTTCCAATCCATGAACACTGGGTGTCTTTCCATTTATGTAGGTCTTTTAATTTCTTTCAGTAGTGTTTTGTAGTTTTAATTGTATAAGTCTTTTACCTCCTCAGTTAATTCCCAAGTATTTTACTCTTTTTTATGCTATTATAGATGGAATTGTTTTCTTACTTCCCTCTTTAGAGTATTCATTGTTAGTGTAAAGAAACGCAACTGAGACTTCTGTGTTGACTTTGTATGGTTGACTATGTATGATGCTACTTTGTTTTGTTCATTTTTTAGTTCTAACAGGGATTGGGGAGATCTTTAGGGTTTCTGTATATAAGAAGTTGTGTCTCAATTGATTTTAATAGATAGCTATCATACAAAGTAGTTTCTCAAACCACAATGCAATTAAAATAGAAATTGATAACAGAGATAAATTGAAAATCTCATGAATTTATGTAAACAGCACACTTAACCAATGGATGAAAGAAATAATCGCAAGGAAAATTAGAAAATATGTAGAGATGAATGAGAATGAAAATACAATGTGCCAAAACTTAGAGGATGCAGCAAACAATGCTTGGGGAGTGGTAGGGGGCATTTGTAGCTTTTAAACATGAATGTTTTTTAACACAAAAGATCTTAAATTTTAAAAAGTAATAATAAAAGGTCTTCCTGGCAGTTCAGTGGTTAAGATTCCATGCTCCAGTGCATGGGGCACAGGTTCAATCCCTAATCAGGGAACTAAGATCCTGCATGCTGCCAAAAATCAAAATACAATGTAGTACGGTACAGTACAATACCAGAAGATTTCAAATCAACAACCTAACTTTATAATTTAAGAAACTAGAAGGGAAAGAACAGACTAAACTCAGAGCTAGTGGAAGGAAGGAAATGTAAAGGAGAGAGCTTAGGTAAACAGCACAGAGAATAGAAAAATAAGACTGAAAATCAGTGAAATCAAAAATTGGTTCTTTGAAATCAACAAAATTGACAAACTTTTTAGCTAGGTGGAATGAGGAAAAAAGAAGATTCAAATTACTAAAACCAGAAAGGAAAATAGGGGAACTTCCCCAGTGGTTCAGTGGTTAGGGCTCTGCTCTTCCACTGAAGGGGTCATGAGTTCAGTCCCTGGTTGGGAAACTAGGATCCCACATGTCCCACAGCCAAAAGGAGAGAAAAAAGAAATGAAAATGGAGACAGTACCAATTCTGTTAAAAAAAAATGTTTTGAAGTGAGTACTGTGAACAGTTGAATGCCAACAAATTAGATAACCTAGATGAGATAGACAAATTCCAAGAAATACAAAACCTACCAAGACTAAGTCACAAAGAAATAGAAAATCTGAATAGACCTGTAACTAGTAAGGAAATTGAATCAATAGTTAAAATTCTCCCAACAAAGAAAAGCCTTGGACCCAGTAGCTTCACTGGTGAATTGTACCAAACAGTTGAAGAACTGAAAAGGAGGGAACACATTCTAAGTCATTCTTTGAGGCCAGCATTAGCCTGATACTCAAATGCTACTAGAAAACTACAGACCAATATCCCTTATGAAGGTTAATGCAAAAATCCTCAAGCAAATACTACCAAACTGAATTCAACAGCATATTAAAAGGAGAATACACCATGACCAATGGGATATGTCTCTGGAATGCACTGAGTGCTTCAACATATGAAACAATCCATGTAATACTTCACATTAAAAAATGAAGGGGAAAAATCCACATGGTCATCTTAATTGATGTACAAATGTCTTTCTTGTCCTCCTAAACTAAGTAAAGTTTCATTATAACATTCTTCTAACGTTTCCTCCATGTTTTTTAAAAATAATAGCTAAATTGAGCATTGTACACTTACTCTTTACAACCCAGTGAGTTAATGAGTATTTTTATTTACATTTTACCAGTAAAGAAACTGAAACTCAGAAAGATGTTTAAGGGCACCAAGCTAGTGAATGGTAGAGTTAGAATGAAGGATTGTTGAAGACTGGAGTGTCTTCTAAATTTCTGACAAAGTTCCATACCTTATTCCACCTACTCTTAATTGCTTGGATAAATATTGTGGGTTTGTTTAAGAAGCTACTATGTGGGTATGGTTAGCTCTTGATTCACATGGAACATTAGTTTGACTTCTCTTGATGGTCTATACCTGTGGTTCACAAACAGTTCTATAGGAAAACTCTTCAGATGGATATTAGTTTGAGTTCTTTTAAAAAAAAAAAAAAAATCTTCCTTTATGTGAAGTTGAAGGGCTTTTTTTCTTTTTAACTGAAGGCAGGAGTTTTCAAAGCCTTTTAAAAAATGTATTGGGAATTTCCAGAAAGGAGATTTGATAAGCAGCATTTTCCAGTCTTACTTGACACCAAACTGTATTCAAAGAATAAATCTATACTGATTATTTGTTAACCCTAGGTATAAAGGAGAATAATTTTATGTACATTTATGAGCTGTTACTTAGCTGCTTGTAGATACAATGAAGAAAGAAGACTGGGAATAAGACTGGATAGTTCTGCCATTCTCTTGCTCTGTGACTTGGGAAAGCTTGTTCACTTTGCTAAGCCTTAGTTTCCTTTTATGCAAAACGAGGAGAAATATTGTGTTCACTCTATCATTTCTTTAATGTGAAAATAGAAAAAAATTCCAGATGTTGTATTCTCAGTTGAACAAAAGTTTTGTTGAAAATTTCCAAATTGAGAATTTATTGAAAACTTTTTGTTTTCTAACATGAATTAATCAAATAATGGGAGGCAGTATAGCATAGGAGACAACCTGGACTTCAGAGATTCTTACTCAAGGTTTCAATCTTGGCTGTACCACTTATTATTCTTAAATAAGGATATTCTTACACAGAGTACATACCCTCTTGAATACCTGGGTTTCTCAGTGGTGAAAATGAGGACTTTATTACTTGTATGCTTATTACATAGGAATAGGTGCTTAGTAAGTGGAATCTGCAGGTATTTAATTTGGTAAATCAGTAATTAAATGTAAATATAAAGATTGAGTATAAGAGCTTTAGTTACAGATTAGAGCCTAGGTTGAAAGCCTAGCCTTTCACTTCCTGAAAGGGCTTCACTTTCCATTTTTCCTGCTGCTACCAAAGAGGGCATATTGCTTATTGTATAAAGCAGAGCTATCTGTGTTGCAGGAAGGAGAGAACAGAGATCTCTGCTTTTTGCTAAGCTTCTCTCTGGGAATAACTGAAAACAAAAGTTAAAATATGCATCCTCACTAGGAATAAAATTACCATACAACCCAGCAATCCCACTACTGGGCATATACCCTGAGGAAACCAGAATTGAGAAAGACACATGTACCCCAGTGTTAATTGTAGCCCTGTTTACAGTAGCGAGGACATGGACGCAGCCTAGATGTCCACTGGCAGATGAATGGATAAGGAAGTCGTGGTACATATGCACAGTGGAATATTGCTCAGCTATAAAAAAGGAATGCATTTGAGTCAGTTTTAATGAGATGGATGAACCTAGAGCCTATTATACAGAATGAAGTAGTCAGAAAGAAAAAGACAAATATATATTAACACATATATGTGGAATCTAGAAAGATGGTACCAACTCTCCTATGTGCAGGGAAGCAAAAGAGACACAGACATAAAGAACAGACTTTTGGACTCAGTGGGAGAAGGCGTGGGTGGAGTGATTTGAGAGTATAGCATTGAAACATACATTACCATATGTAAAATAGATAGGCAGTAGGAGTTTGATGTATGACGCAGGAAACCCAAAGCAAGAGCTCTGTGACAACCTGGTGGGGTGTGGTGGGGAGTGAGGGGGATTCAGAAGGGAAGGGACACATGTATGCCTGTGGCCAGTTTGAGTTGATGTATAGCAAAAACCATTACAATATTGTAAAGTAATTCTCCTCCAATTAAAATAAATACTTTTTTTTTTTAATGTATCCTCAGCAAGCTAAAGCCAACAAGCCAAGTGAAATTTAGAGAGTACTTAGATTTCAACTGAGATTTTGCCCCAACCTCCTACAGTGTTAGTTATAAACAGATGAAATGTGGAAAGAAACACTTCTTAGGAAAGCACTCTAGTGATTACATTAGAGTGATTAACTCTAGTTGCGCAGTCCCTTTCCAAGTAGTTGAATGATATATCTGGTTGTGATACCTTCCTTGAGTTATGCTTAAGCAAGAGATCAAGGATCAGAATATTTCAGATGTAGGTTGCCAAGTGATGTTGACATCCTGTTATCAACTGACTTGGGAAAGGAAGAAATTAGAGCAAGGCTGGAGTAGAAGGATATCAAATAGTTCACATACTTCCCTCTAATCGCCCTTGTGCATTTTGCTGTTTAGAGATTGATTGGAGTTCAGGGTATTTTTTGCCCTAATGATAAATAATGCTTTTCTCCTAATAATGCTGTCAGTCTGTTGTTACTGTTGTTGAGTTGCTAAGTCCTCTCCAACTCTTTGCAACCCCATGGACTGTAGCCGGTATACCAGGTTCCTCTGTCCACTGGGTTTTTCAGGCAAGAATACTGGACTGGGTTGCCATTTCCTTCTCCAGGGGATGTTCTTGAACCAGGTATCGAACCCTGGTCTCCTGCACTGCAGGTTAATTTTTTTTTTTACCACCTAGCCACCTTCTGTTACACACTTATATAAATTAATGAAACTTCCAGTTTCTGGAAGAGGAGTTAGCTCTGCGGGGAGGAGGAAGGGAGAGACCATCTTGGAACCAGGGATGATTCTCAGTAAGACAGACTTGGGGTGGACCTGCCTGAGTAGGGGATTTGTGGTAGACGTTGGTCCTGAAAGATTAGAGGGCGCCGAAGTTAAAGTTTTCTACATATTGAAGCTATTTTGCCCAATGCCATCTCATGTCACCTCAGATGTCAGTAGATCTGAATGTAAAAGCAAAGTTCTGAAGAGCAAGCCAGTTAGGTGAGATTATAGATTTAGTTGACCTTCAGTGAGCACTTACTATGTACCTGAATTAGTGTGGAGTGTCTTCCACATAATTCTTTTTTAAAGAGTCTTGATATTCTCAACTGATACTGGGTATGATGATACCCATAGGATTGCTGAGGAAAATATATAATTCCTTACACAAATAATAATGAAAAGAACAATACTTAAAAACTAGAGAGAGATGAAGTAAAAATTGATCATTGACATGAGAACAGAGTGTTCATGTAAATATTTTCTACTGTATGCTCAGGTACTGCACTGGATCTAGGGGATATAGAGAGAAGAGGGTTCTCTTCTCGAAAGAAAGTTCCTTTTTAAAAATTATTTACTTATTTGACTGCACTGGACCTTTGTTGCTTTGCTTAGGCTTTCTCTAGTTGTGGCAGACAGGGCTGTTCTTGTGGTATGCTAACTTCTCTCATCGCGGTGGCTTCTTTTATTGCAGAGCAGAGGCTCTCAGGTGCGCAGGCTTCAGTAGTTGCGGCTTGTAGGCTCTCGAGCACAGGCTTAATAGTTGTGGCACACGTGCTTAGTTGCTCTTCAACGTGAGAGAGCAGGGATCGAACCCGTGTCCCCTGCATTGGCAGACAGATTCTTACGCTTTGTGCCAGTTCCTTTTAAGAGAGAATTACAGGAGCCTCCCTGTTGGCTCAGTGGTAAAGAATCTGCCTGCCAATGCAGGAGACAACGGGTTCGATCTCTGGTCCAGGAAGATGTCACATGATTCCGAGCAACTAAGCCAGTGTGCCACAACTCTTGAGCCTGCGCTCTAAAACCTGGGAGCCGCAACTACTGAGCCCACATGCTGCACCTGCTGAAGCCTGTGTGCCTAGGGACTGGGCTTCCCAATAAGAGAAGCCACTGTGATGAGAAGCCCACCAACTGCAGCTAGGAAGTAGCCTTGGCTGGTGGCAACTAAAGAGAAACCCGCACAGCAACGGGAACCCAGCAGGGCCAAAAATAATAAATAAATAAATAAAATTTAAACGAGAATTACAGCCTGTTGAGTTCTAAAGAAATTAGTTTGGGAGGAGCTTGAAACCAATAACTGAAGTTATTAAATATAATGTTCCCTCAGCTTCTCTGTTTTACTTCTCTTCTGTATGTGCTTACAGCTAAATGTGTTGGAGGTGAGGAGAGAATTGGTAGCAAAGCTTATGTAGTGTCTCAAGCTATACCTGTTATAGTCTTTCTTTTTGAAGAAAGCTGGCATTGCAAAACTTAATTGGCACGAAATGATTATTGGCTTGAGACATACTTAGCTTTTGACTCACATTGAAACCAACCCTAGTCAATGTAAATTGGAATGGTCCTTTTTTAAAGTGCATTTTGGTGCATTTTAGCAGTATGTATCAAGAACATAAAAATATGTACATTCCTTGGCCTGTAATTTTTAGCTGGATCCTCGGGGGAAAATCCCCAATACAGAGAAGCTTTATAAACAGAAGTGTTCATGAGAGTGCTATTTTAATAGCAAAAAATCAGAAGCAGTTATAGCATCTGTATGTCAATTGTTTTTGCCAATTGACATATAATGTGACAGTTAAAATGATTATGAACATTAATTCATAAGGGAATATTCTGCAAATATGTATTTTTAACTACTAGCTTAGCTTCTAGTTAGAATATTTGGAGTTTAATTTTTCAAAAAAACTCAGGGTATTAATGTACAGTGAATTTTGGTGAAAATGTCTAGAGGGTTTCACTTAATAGCTGTGATCATTGAAGCTTATCCTAAAAGGTCTTTTTAACTTGGACAGCCTTTTTCTGTAACCTTTTAAGCCCTTAGTGTGTGCCAGGGGTGGGTGGATGGGGGGGGTGTGCGTGTGCGTGTGTGCACGTGCACTCGCTCAGTTGTGTCTGACTTCTTTGAGACTCCATGGACTGTAGCCCACCAGGCTCATCTGTCCATGGAATTTTCCAGGCAAGAATACTGGAGTGGGTTGCCATTTCCTTCTCCAAGGGATCTTTCCATCCGAGGGATCTAAACTGCATCTCTTGTGTGCAAGGTTCTGGGGATCATTATATAGAGATGAATCACATTCCTTGCTCTTAAGGAGCCTGCATCCTCTAATAAGGCAGTAGAATGAGTGTAAATAGTCATAACAAATGATAGAAAATGATAGATATATAAGAGAGGTAGAAAATAGTTTTGGTAAAGACACATTGGTCATTCATACCCTGAGAAGAAGGTAAAAGTAAAGTCCAGTTCTTAAAGAGAACATATAGAGAAGTGGAACCCTGACATCCTAGTTCTCTGCAGTGGATGGCAAAGAAATCAAAAGTTAAAGGAGAATCTATTACTAGCTTGGTACAGAAGTAGTTGTAGTTTTAAACTGTGAATTTTTAAAATTTTGTTATTTGGCTGCACCAGGTCTTAGTTGCGGCTTTCAGGATCTTTGATCTTTAGTTGTGACATGTGGGATCTAGTTCCCTGACCAGGGATTGAACCCAGGCCTCCTGCATTGGGAGCAGGGAATCTTAGGTACTGGACCACCAGGGAAGTCCCCGGACTGTGAAATTTAAATCATTATAATTAAGTTCAGACACATCTTTATTAATCAAAATAGGAACCATTACAAGCAATGCATTTTTGCCAACAAGAAATAAGTTTGTTTATTCCTGTAGCATAAAAATCCATGCTTTGGGATTCAACAAACTCTTGGAAAGCATTTTCTGCATCGTGCTGGTTGTGGAAGCGTTTTCCCTGCAAAAAGGTGTCGAGATGCTTGAAGAAGTGATAGTCAGTTGGCAAGAGATCAGGTGAATATGGTGGATGAGGCACAGCTCCATAGCCCAGTTCGTTCAACTTTTCAAGTGTTGGTTGTGTGACCTGCGTCATGCATTGTAATGGAGAAGAGTTAGGCCCTTTATGTTGACCAATGCCAGCTGCAGGTGTTGCAGTTTTCTGTGCGTCTCTTTGATTTGTTGAGCATACTTCAGATGTAATGGTTTTGCCAGGATTCAGAAAGCTGTAGTGGGTCACACCAGCAGCAGACCACCAGACAGTGACTATGACCTTTTTTGGTGCAAGTTTGGCTTTGAGAAGTGCTCTGGAGCTTCTTCTTGGTCCAGCCACTGAGCTGGTCGTTACTGGCTGTATAAAATGCACTTTTTGTCACACGTCACAATCCAATCGAGAAATTGTTCATTGTTTCATAAGACAAGAGTGAGACGACACTTCAAATCGATTTTTTTTTGATTTGCCGTCAGCTCATAAAGGCACCCACTTAACGAGCTTTTTCACTTTTCCAACTTGCTTCAAATGCCAAATGATCATAGAATGGTCGACTTTGAGTTCTTTGGCAACTTTTTGTGTAGTTGTAAGAGGATCAGCTTCTATGATTGCTTTCAGTTGGTCGTTGTCAACTTCTGATGGCCGGCCAATATGCTCATCTTCAAGGCGCTTGTCTCCTTTGCAAAATTTCTTGAACCACCACTGCATTGTGTGTTCATTAGCAGTTCCTGGGCCAAATGCATTGTGAATGTTGCAAGTTGTCTCCCTGCTTTATGACCCAGTGAGCTCAAATTTAAAAATCACTCGAATTTGCTTTTTGTTTAACATCATTTCCCTAGTTTAAAATAAATATAAAATAAACAGCAAGTAATAAGTCATTGGCAAAAAAAATAAAAGTGTGAAATGCACATTAAAATGATGTATAACATCACCACATTTATTTAAGAATGTATTATGATATCAGACAACAAAGTTCAACAATGAAAAACTGCAGTTACTTTTGCACCAACATAGTACAAGTCAGAAGGGAATAGCCAAACTAGTAGGAGGCCCAGTATGGTCAGGAACCAAAATTAAAGATGGTCAGAGCTGTCATAGTAATAGATCTCTAGAGTTCTTAACAGAGCTTTCTAATTTCAGTATTGGAAATTTTTCAGTATTTTAAGCATAAAAATATATTAACAAAGTTTCTATACTGTGTAATTTAAGTTTTTTTTGAATTTCTGTGTAATTTTAAAAAATAAACAATTGCATACCTAAAGAATGAAAACTTTAATTTTTGTTTTGTTCTTTTAAGCTCTGGAAAGGATATTCAGTCCAAATTAAATCCCTCATGTTGTACATAAAGGAAGCTGGAATTCAGTCATGTCTGATCTTTGATCATGGGTCACAGAACCAAAGCAAGAACCTCAGCCTCCTGACTCACCGGTGCATGTTACCGCATGCTTGTCAGGTTGAGATTGATCTCTTTTTTCCGGTTGCTTGCTGGTTATTAAGAGGGATTTGTTGGGGATAGAGAGTGCGTATTTATCCCTGTATCCCTGGACATAGTAATAACAGAATAGACAATAACAGTAGACATATGTTGCATGAAAAAGATGGATGGGTAGGTTTGGCTTCTCTCTTAGACCTTGAAGGAAGGCTGGGATTTAGCTTTGTGGAAGTTCTGGTCATTTGGTATACACAGAAGCTGTTAGATTTGTTTGAGTATTGGATACCTAAAGGAAAATAGAAAATAATGCAGAAATCTAGGTTGGGGCTACATTGTAAGAACACTTGAATGCCAAGCTAAGAATTTTGGAATTTATTATCCAGTTAGCTGAAAAGTTTTGAGCAGAGAAGGAGCACGCACACACACACACACACACACACACACACACACACACACACACACACACGCACGCACGCACGAGTGGGGAGACCAGGGGAGGTGGGGAAAAGTTAGGAAGAGAAATTATTTTGACCATTCACTTGAGGTATCCTAAAAGCTTGATTGAAGATGCTAGCTGTGGGAATGGAAATATGGTTATAGATACAGAAAACCATCAGAACTTGGTTACCGATAAAGTGTGTAGTTCAAGGTATAGAGTACTCAGAGATGAGACTGAGGTTCCAGATGTCATCTTTGCCTGTATAGTTTGGAAGGTGGTGGTGTCATTAACACATACAGTAGTTTTAAATGATGTATTTGATGTACTTGTGCCACATATAGATGGAAATGTTGAATAGGCTATTGGAAATGTGCTACCAAACTTCAAGAGAAGAAATACATTTAGGAGTCATTCGAACAGAAAGGATCATTGAAGGCTGAGGATTAAATGAGATTGCCAGGAAGAGGCAAAAGCCAAAGACACATCTTCAGGAAATTTTCTACATTTAGAGGGGGATGAGAGAAGAGTCAGAGCAGATTTGTTTGATCATAGACAAAGTGAAACCTAAGAATCGTGTAAGGAGAAGGGAGTAGGGAGAGTACTTACAGGAGGGAAACATCTGAATTACATCTAAAAACATCTGATTCTTTTTAATAAAGTTTTACACAGTTTGTATTATAAGCTAAGTTTTATGCTAATAGGTAAAATATGTAAGTTAGTAAAAGGCATGTTTTGCAGAAAACCTGCATTGTATGAGTATGTATTATAAACAGAATAGATGTTTAACATTAAAGACTTTTGCAATATAGAGGTTGAAGAAATCTTCATTTTTTAAACTTGAATTTGAGAGAATATGGTCAAGTAGTCTTCTTAATTAAAAGCCTTGAAGTTAAGACAAGAAATTTTTTGTTTGTTTGTTTTAACATATATGATAACCATTTGAATGAATTCTGAATAGTGATGTTTTACCATACTTGAATATCTATTTGCCTTCAGCACTCTACAGAGTATTTCCCCTGCAGTATTTATAAGTATTCTATTAGGGTTAAAAATATCCACCATGTCCTGTTGGATTTCCCTAAGTAACTTTTTGTTTTTATCTTTCAGGATCTGACTGGCATAGAATCTATGGACCAATGTCGCCATACCTTGGAACAGCATAACTGGAACATAGAGGTATTATAGGATTCATTATGAGTGTACTTATTTCTTATTCTCTGCTCTGATAACAGATCTCAAAGACATGTACTTTTCTTTTTTTCCTTTTCACAGCGAAAATCTTCTCTCAATAGTTTTTTTTTTTTTTTTAATTTACAGCTCTTTAGTCTTTAAATTTGTGTAAAAGGTGAAGATTATGATCAGAGTTATAAAGTCACAGAAAAGATTGTGACCAAATCGCTCAGTATAGTGTCCCTCCCTCTTTATTTTTTCTTAATGACTCTTTGGGGAAAATACTGGTTTTTATATATTTGATTTATAGCCAGATACCATAATGTGAACCTTTTTATTAAATATTTTAAAATTTATTCTTCTGAATTTTCTATTTGGTTATGTTACCTGCAGCTCGATTTTTTTTTTTTTCCCAGTATATGGATCTTTTGTTTTATTTGATGATGAATTGGCTAGTACTTCAGAATAATCTCAGTTAATGTAATAGCAAATACCTTGTCCTCACTATAATGCCTCCAATGTTTTATTATTAACTGTAATGCTAGCTTATTGAGATAGAGCTACTAGAATGTAATAAGCTCCATGAGAGCAGAGTGTTTTTGGTTTTTTTGACTGCTGTACTCCAGCATCTAAAATCAATCCTAGTATATCATAGGCTCTCAAATATCTGTTGACTGATCTTTTCTTGCTTTGTTGGTGGATGTTGAGTTTAATCAAGCACACTTTTGATATCTGTTGAACTTAACTATTTAATTATGGTATTTTATTTGAATAGAGTACTGGATTACAAGTGACATTTAGTTATTTAGCGCTATTTTTGAGCAGTTCTAGGCTCTGGCACTATGCCGGCAAACAAGACTTAAGTCCCTCTTCTCATGAAGCTTCGTTTGTAATAAATGCTGTGAATAAGATGAGAACAGAAAATAAATAAAGAGGATAAGGAAAGTCATTTTAATAGGGTGGTCAAGTAAGGCCTTTCTAGGGAGGTTATATTTGAGCTGACACCTGAGTAATGACAAGGAATGAAGAATGTGAAAATTTAAGGGGAATGCATTTTAGGCAGAAGGCATGATGTTGCACTGTATGATACTTTGGTATTGTCTTCTTGTTAGACTTTTATTTGAAGCATATGCTGGCTTTTAAAAATGACTGACTTGATAAAATGGGTTGAGAAGCCTAGTTAGCATAGATTCAAAAGAAAGCACTTTAAAACTTGCTTCTGCCTTTTCTATTTTATTCATAATCTATTTGTTGCCTCCTTTTTTCTTGATAAGCTTTCTTAGAGGATCCTTTTTTCTTAGAGATTTTCAGGATAAGTTTAGAGATTAGCATAGGCTATACAAAACACTATATCGTTTTCTCTCTTCTGTGTTTGTTCTATTATTCCCTCTTCTCATGATTTTTATTATGCTTACTTTCCTTTTTTAAAAATGAGATATTCTAGAGACTATTTTACATATTTTGTTTATAAAAAGCTCTTGTATTTGTCAGTTCTTTTTACTGTTTATAAAACAGAATCTGACATTAATGTATTTTACCATACTTTTGTAGGTTTGTGGTGTTTTTTTTTACCATTATGATTTTTGCAACTTTGTTAATTTATTTGTACTCTAACATTTAAGCCTGTGAATTTTCTTCTGAAACTATTATTTTAAATGTTTTATTTTCTTCTTTGGTCCAGGAGTTATTTAGAAACATTTTTTTGTTTATATGGCTGTATAGATTTGTATATAATTTTCTCGTTACATAAATGGGATTATGCCATATTTACATTTTTTCACTTTCGATAACTGGTAAAAATAATACATAAAAGTAACTTTCGTTTGAAGTTACACGAAAAGATGCTCAATATCACTTAACTATTCAGTTCAGTTCAGTCGCTCAGTCGTGTCCGACTCTTTGCGAACTTAACTATTACAGAAATGCAAATCAGGACTGCAGTGAAGTGCCATCACATACAAGGAAGAATGGCCATCATTAAAAATTCTACAAATAACAGATACTAGAGAGGGTGTGGGGAAAACAAATCCTCTTGCATTGTTGGTGGGAAGGTAAGTTGGTGCAGTCATTGTAGAAAACAGTGTGAAGGTTCCTCAGGAAACTAAAAATAGAATTACCATATGATCTCGCAGTTCCACTCCCTGGGCATGTATCCACATAAAACTGTAATTAAAAAACGTACTTGCACCCCTGTTTTGTTTATAGCACTATTCACAATAGATGAGGCATGGAAACAGCCTAACCGTCCACCGACAGAGGAATGGATAAAGAACACGTGATGTGTGTATATATACAATGGGATACTGCTCAGCCATAAAAAAAAAAAAAATGAAATAATGCCATTTGCAGCAACATGGATAGAGCCAGAGATTATATCATACTAAGTGAAATAAAACAACCAGAATGATCTCTGTTCATTTCCAAGGCAAACCATTCAGTATAACAGTAATCCAAGTCTGTACCCCAACCACTAATGCTGAAGAAACTGAAGTTGAACAGTTCTATGAAGACCTACAAGACCTTCTAGAACTAACACCCAAAAAAGATGTCCTTTTCATTATAGGGGACTGGAATGTAAAAGTAGGAAATCAAGAGATACCTGGAGTAACAGGCAAATTTGGCCTGTTACAAAATGAAAAAATGAAATGGCAAATGCTAGCAGAGTTTTGCCAAGAGAATGCTGGTCATAGCAAACACCCTCTTACAACAACAAAAGAGAAGACTCTACACATGGACATCACCAGATGATCAATGCCGAAATCAGATTCATTATATTCTTTGCAGTCAAAAATGGAGAAGCTCTATATAGTCAGCAAAAACAAGCTGACTGTGGCTCAGATCATGAACTCCTTATTGCCAAATTCAGACTTAAATTGAAGAGAGTAGGAAAAACCACTAGACCTTTCAGGTATGACCTAAATCAAATCCCTTATGATTACACAGTAACAAATAGATTCAAGGGATTAGATCTGATAGACAGAGTGCCTGAAGAACTATGGACGGATGTTTGTGACATTGTACAGGAGGCAGTGATCAATACCATCCCCAAGAAAAAGAAATGCAAAATGTCAGAATGGTTGTCTGAGGAGGCCTTACAAATAGCTGAGAAAAGAAGAGAAGCTAAAGGGAAAGGAGAAAAGGAAAGATATACTCATTTGAATGCAGGGTTCCAAAAAATAGCAAGGAGAGATAAGAAAGCCTTCCTCAATGATCAATACAAAGAAATAGAGGAAAACAATAGAATGGGAAAGACAAGAGGTCTCTTCAAGAAAATTAGAGATACCAAGGGAACATTTCATGCAAAGATGGGCACAGTAAAGGACAAAAATGGTATGGACCTAACAGAAGCAGAAGGTATTAAGAAGAGCTGGCAAGAAAACACAGAAGAACTATACAAAAAAGATCCTCAAAAAAGATCTTTATGACCCAGATAACCACAATGGTGTGATCACTCATCTAGAGCCAGACATCCTGGAATTCTAAGTCAGTGGGCCTTAGGAAGTATCACTACGAACAAAGCTACTGGAGGTGATGGAATTCCAACTAAGCTATTTCAAATCCTAGAAGATGATGCTGTTAAGGTGCTGCACTTATTATGCCAGGAATTTGGAAGATTCAGCAGTGGCCACAGGACTGGAAAAGGTTAGTTTTCATTCCAGAGCCAAAGAATGTTCAAACTACCACACAATTGCACTCATCTCACACGCTAGCAAAGTAATGTTCAAAATTCTCCAAGCCAGGCTACAATAGTACGTGAACCATGAACTTCCAGGTGTTCAAGCTGGATTTAGAAAAGGCAGAGGAACCAGAGATCAAATTCTCAACATCCATTGGATCATTGAAAAAGCAATAGAGTTCCAGAAAAACATCTACTTCTGCTTTATTGACTACGTCAAAGCGTTTCACTGTGTGGATCACAACAAACAGTGGAAAATTCTTAAAGAGATGGGAATACCAGACCACCTAACCTGCCTTTTGAGAAATCTGTATGCAGGTCAGGAAGCAACAGTTAGAACTGGGCATGGAACAACGGATTGGTTCCAAATAGGAAAAGGAGTAAGTCAAGGCTGTATATTGTCACCCTGCTTATTTAACTTATACGCAGGGTACATCATGAGAAACGCTGGGCTGGGTGAAGGACAAGCTGGAATCAAGATTGCCGGGAGAAATATTGATAACCTCAGATATGCAGATGACATCACCCTTATGGCAGAAAGTGAAGAAGAAATAAAGAGCCTGTTGATGAAAGTGAAAGAGGAGAGTGAAAAAAGTGGCTTAAAGCTCAACATTCAGAAAACAAGGATCATGGCATCCGTTCCCATCATTTCATGGCAGATAGATGGGGAAACAGTGGAAACAGGGAGAGACTTCATTTTGGGGGGCTCCAAAATCACTGCAGATGGTGATTGCAGCCATGAAATTAAAACACGCTTGCTCCTTGGAAGAAAAACTATGATCAACCTAGATAGCATATTAAAAAGCAGATTACTTTCCCAGCAAAGGTCCATCTAGTCAAAGCTATGATTTTTCCAGCAGTCATGTATGAATGTGAGGGTTGGACTATAAAGAAAGCTGAGCGCCAAAGAAGTGATGCTTTTGAACTGTGGTGTTGGAGAGGACTCTTGTCCCTGGGACTACAAGGAGATCAAACCAGTCAACTAAGACTCTGATGCTGGGAAAGATTGAGGGCAGGAGGAGAAGAGGGTGACAGAGGATGAGATGGTTGGATGGCATGATCGACTCAGTGGACGTGAGTTTGAGCAAACTCCAGGAGATTGTGAAGGACAGGGAAGCTGGTGTGCTGCAGTCCTTGGGGTTGCAAAGAGTCGGTCATGACTGAGCGACTGAAGAACAATAATATAGATGTGTATAACTGAATCACTTTGTTGTATAGCAGAAATTGATGAATTATACTTAAAATTTTAAAGATCAATTAGTAGAAGAAGAAAATTTAGCTTAAAAAGTTCAAACAAAGCTTAAGATTAAATATGAAAAAATCTGGCTCTGATCATTTCCCTACCACTGTTTCGCAGTCCTACATTCCCAACGTAACAGTATTAACAATTTCTTTTGCTTTTTTTCCCAGATATTTTTGTGCCCCTCTAGAAATATTTATGTGTGAAAAGTGAAAGTGTTCGTTGCTCAGTTGTGTCTCTTTGTGACCCCATAGACGAGCCTGCCTGGCTCCTCTGTCTGTGGAATTCTCCAGGCAAGAATACTGGAGTGGGTAGCCATTCCATTCTCCAGGGGATCTTCCTGACCCAGGGATCAAACCTGGGTCTCCTGTATTGCAGGCAGATTCTTTACTGTTTGAGCCATCAGGGAAGCCCCAAAATATATATGTTGTTCTCCAAAGAGCTTTTATTTATATGGGCTGTATCTGTTTATTTATTACCATGTTGTTGCTCTGTTCAGTCACTCAGTCGTGTCCGACTCTTGGCAACCCTATGGACTGCAGCACACCAGACTTCCCTGTCCTTCACGATCTCCTGGAGCTTGCTCAAACTCATGTCCATCGAGTTGGTGATGCCATCCAATCCTCTTATCCTTTGTTGTCCCTTCTCCTGCCTTCAATCTTTCCCAGCATCAGGGTCTTTTCTAAGAGTCTTCTCTTTGCATCAGGTGGCCAAAGTATTGGAGCTTCAGCATTAGTCCTTCCAATGAATATTCAGGGTTGACTTTCTTTAGGATTGACTAGTTTAATAATCTCCTTGCAGTCCAAGGGACTCTCAAGAGTCTTCTCCAATACCACAGTTCAAAAGCATCAATTCTTTGGTGCTCAGCCTTCTTTATGGCAAACTATCACATCCATACATGACTACTGAAAAAACCATAGCTTTGACTATATGGATATTTGTCGGCAAAGTAATGTCTCTGCTTTTTAATAAGTTGTCTAGGTTGGTCATAGCTTTTCTTCCAAGGAGCAAGCATCTTTTTAATTTCATGACTGCAGTCACCATCTGCAGTGATTTTGGAGCCCAAGAAAATAAAGTCTACCAAGGTTTCCATTGTTTCCCCATCTATTTGCCATGAAGTGATGGGAATGGATGCCATGATCCTCATTTTTTGAATGTTGAGTTTTAAGCCAACTTTTTCCCTCTCCTCTTTGACCTTCATCAAGAGGCTCTTTGGTCCTCTTTGCTTTCTGCTGTAAGGGTGGTGTCATCTGCATATCTGAGGTTATTGATATTTCTCCTGGCAATCTTAATTCCAGCTTGAGCTTCATCCAGCCCGGAATTTCGCTTGGTGTATTCTGCATATAAGTTAAATAAGCAGGGTGACAATATACAACCTTGAGCGTATCCCTTTCCCAATTTTCAGTCAGTCCGTTGTTCCATGTCTGGTTCTAAGTGTTGCTTCTTGACCTGTATACAGATTTTTCAGGAGGCAGATAAGCTGGTCTAGTATTCCCATCTCTCTAAAAATTTTCCACAGTTTGCTGTGATTTGAAGTCCAAGGCTTTAGTGTAGTCAGTAAAGCAGAAGTAGATGTTTTTCTGGAACTCTGTTGCTTTTTCTATGATCCAGAGGATGTTGGCAATTTGATCTCTGGTTCCTCTGCCTTTTCTAACTCCAGCTTGAGCATCTGGAAATTCTTGGTTCACATACTGTTGAAGCCGGGCTTGGAAAATTTTGAGCATTACTTTGCTAGTGTGAGATGAGTGCAATTGTGCAGTAGTTTGAACATTCTTCGGCATTGCCTTTGAGATTGAAATGAAAACTGACCTTTTCCAGTCCTGTGGCCACTGCTGAGTTTTCCAAATTTGCTGGCATATTAAGTGCAGCACCTTAACAGCATCATCTTTTAGGATTTGAAATAGCTCAGCTGGAATTCCATCACCTCCACTAGCTTTGTGCGTAATGATGCTTCCTAAGGCCCACTTGACTTCACATTCCAGGGTGTCTGGCTCTAGGTGACTGATCATACCACCATGGTTATCTGGTCGTGAAGATCTTTTTTGTATCGTTCTTCTGTGTTTTCTTGCCAGCTCTTAATATCTTCTGCTTCTGTTAGGTCCTTGCCATTTCTGTCCTTTACTGTGCCCATGTTTGCATGAAATGTTCCCTTGGTATCTCTAGTTTTCTTGAAGGCTTCTCTAATCTTTCCCATTCTATGTTTTCCTCTATTTCTTTGTATTGATCACTTAGGAAGGCTTTCTTATCTCTCCTTGCTATTCTTTGGAACTCTGCATTCAGATTTTCTCCTTTGCCTTTCACTTCTCTTCTTTCTCACATATTTGTAAGGCCTCCTCAGATAACCAATTTGCTTTTTTGCATTTCTTTTTCTTGGGAATGGTTTTGATCACTGCCTCCTGTACAGTGTTACAAACCTCTATCCATAGTTCTTCAGGCACTCTGCTGCTGCTGCTCAGTCGCTTCAGTCATGTCTGACTCTGTGCGACCCCATAGACAGCAGCCCACCAGGCTCCCCTGTCCTTGGGATTCTCCAGGCAAGAACACTGGAGTGGGTTGCCACTATCAGATCTAATACCTTGAATCCATTTATCACTTCCACCATATAATCATAAGGGATTTGATTTAGGTCATATTTGAATGGCCTGCTGGTTTTCCCTACTTTCTACAATTTAAGTCTGAATTTGGCAATAAAGAGTTCACAATTTGAGCCACAGTCAGCTCCTGGCATTTTTTTTTTTTTTTTTTTTGGCTGACTGGATAGAGCTTCACCATCTTGGGCTTCAAAGATTATAATCAGTCTGATTTCAGTATTGACCATCTGTTGATGTCCATGTGTAGAGTCATCTCTTGTGTTGTTGAAAGAGGCTGTTTGCTATGACCAGAAAGTTCTCTTGGCACAACCCTGTTAGCCTTTTGCCTGCTTCATTTTGTACCCCGAGGCCAAATTTGCCTGTTACTCCAGGTATCTCTTGACTTCCTACTTTTGCATTCCAGTCCCCTATGATAAAAAGGACATCCTTTTTTGGTGTTAGTTCCAGAAGGTCTCGTAGGTCTCCATAGAACCGTTCAGCTTCTTCTGCATCAGTGGTTGTGGCATAGTCTTGGATTACTGTGATATTGAATGGTTTGCCTTGGAAACAGAGATCATTCTGTCATTTTTGAGACTGTACCCAAGTACTGCATTTCGGACTCTTTTGTTGACTATGAGGGCTACTCCATTTCTTCTAAGCGATTTTTGTCCACAGTTGTAGATATAATGGTCATCTGAATTAAATTTGCCCATTCCGCTCCATTTTAGGTGAAAGAGGAGAGTGAAAAAGTTGGCTTAAAGCTCAACGTTCAGAAAACTAAGATCATGGCATCTGGTCCCATCACTTCATGGGAAATAGATGGGGAAACAGTGGAAACAGTGTCAGACTTTATTTTTGGGGGCTCCAGAATCACTGCTGATGGTGATTGCAGCCGTGAAATTAAAAGATGCTTACTCCTTGGAAGGAAGGTTATGGCCAACCTAGACAGCATATTTAAAAGCAGAGACATTACTTTGCCAACAAAAGTCCGTCTAGTCAAGGCTATGGTTTTTCCAGTGGTCATGTATGGATGTGAGAGTTGGATGATGAAGAAAGCTGAGCGCCAAAGAATTGATGCTTTTGAACTGTGGTGTTGGAGAAGACTCTTGAGAGTCCCTTGGACTGCAAGGAGATCCAATCAATCCATCCTAAAAGAGATCAGTCCTGGGTGTTCATTGGAAGGACTGATGTTGAAGCTGAAACTCCAATACTTTGGCCACGTCATGCGAAGGGTTGACTCACTGGAAAAGACCCTAATGCTGGGTAGGGTTGGGGGCGGGAGGAGAAGGGGACGACAGAGGATGAGATGGTTGGATGGCATCACCGACTCGATGGACATGGGTTTGGGTAGACTCCGGGAGTTGGTGATGGACAGGGAGGCCTGGCGTGCTGCAATTCATGGGGTCACAAAGAGTTGGACACAACTGAACGACTGAACTGAACTGAACTTAGTTCACTGATTCCTAAAACATCGATGTACACTCTCGCCATCTCCTGTTTGGCCACTTCAAATTTACCTTGATTCACGGACCTAACATTCCAGATTCGTATATAATATTCTTTATGGCATCGGACTTTACTTTCATCACCAGACACATCTGCAACTGGGCGTTGTTTCCACTTTGGCTCAGCCTCTTCATTCCTTCTGGAGCTATTTCTCCTCTCTTCTCCAGCGCCTGCTGACCTGGGGAGTTCATCTTTCAGTGTCATATCTTTTTTCTTAGTTTAGTATACGTTTTTAAAACAATAAACTCATTACATGTTAACATAAGTGTTTGCAGATATTTTTGTCTGGCTTAGTAAAAGACAGCTGGATTTTCATATTCACTTCTCCTTTTAATCTTTTGTGATACATAGTTTTAGTTGAAGTATGTGAAGAACATCTGGCTTCACTCAGGTGTGTCATTTTTAAGGGGCAGTACAATTTAGTGACATTAATTTCAGTACATTTACATTGTTGTACAACAATTACCACTATCCATCTTTAAAGCTTTTTCATCTTCCAAACAAACTCTGTACCCACAAAATCAGTTACTTCCCATTACTGTCTCTGCCCAGCCTCTGGTAACCACAACTCTACTTTCTGCCACTATAAAATTAGACTATTCTAGATACGTTATATAAGTGGAATCACACAATGTTTGTCCTTTGGTATCTGATTTATTTCACTTGGTTATCCATGTCATAATATGTATCAGTTTTTTTATTGTCAAATAATATTCTTTGTATGAGTATACCACAGTATCTTTATCCATTCATCAGTTCATAAATATTTGGATTGTTTCCACTTTCAGTTTTTATTATTAGTGTACAAGTTTTTGTGTGGGACATATGTTTTCATTTCTCTTGCATATATATCTAGGAGTAGAATTGCTGAATCATGTGATAACTCTAGGACTTTCCAGGTCGCTCAGTGATTAAAAAAAAAAAAAAAATCTGCCTACCAATGCAGGAGACAGAGCAGGCTCAGGTTCAATCCATGGGTCAGGAAGATCCCCTGGAGGAGGAAATGGCCACCCAACTCCAGTATTCTTGCCTGGAAAATCCCGTAAACAGAGGAGCCTGGTGGGCTACAGTCCATGGGGTCTCAAAGAGTACCTTTTAAAGAACTGCCAGACTGCTTCCAGAGAGGTTACACTATTTTATACTCCCCAAAATAGTGCATGATGGTTCCAGTTTTTCTACATCCTCATGTGTATGGGCGCTCAGTCACTTAGTTGTGTCCTTCTCTTTTGTGACCCCGTGGACTGTAGCCTGCTAGACTCCTCTGTCCATGGGATTTTCTTGGCAAGAATACTGCAGTGGGTTGCTGTTTCCTCCTCCAGGGTATCTTCCGAACCCAAGGATCCAAGCTGTGTTTCCTGTATTGGCAGGCAGATTCTTTACCACTGAGTCACCTAGGAAGTCCACACCCTCACCTACAATTTGTAAAAATCTGTCTCTTATTATATTATAGTCATTCTAATGGATGTTAAGTAGTATCTCGTGATTTTGGTGTGCATATTTCTGATGATTAATGATGTAGTATATCTTTTTATATGCTTTTTGGTCATTTATCTCCTTTGGGGAAATATCTGTTCAAGTCCTTTGCCCATTTTTAAATTGAGTTGTTTGTCTTTTAAGTCATAAATTGTTAAGAGTTCTTTATATACTCTAGGTACCAGACCCTTATCAGATACGTGATTTGTAACTATTTTCTCCCATTCTGTGGGGTTGTCTTTTTACTCTATGATAGTGTCCTTTGGTGCATGAAAGTTTTTAAGTTGTGATGAAGTCCAGTTTATCTATTTTTCTTTTTTGTTGTTGCCTGTGCTTTTAATACCTATGTAAGAAACCATTGCCTAATCCAAAATCACAAAGATTTTTTTTTCAGCTATGTTTTCTTCTAAGGGTTTAATAATTTCAGCTCTTACATTTAGGTCTTTGATGTATTTTGAGTTAGTTTTTTTATATAGTGTGATTTTAGTAGGTCAGCTTCATTATTTTGCATATGGTATCCAGTTGTCTCAGCCTCATTTGTTGAAAGACTGTTCTTTCCCATTGAATTGTGTCTCAGCACTTGAAAACGTAAAACCCAGAGGCAAAGTTTAAAGCCAGCTATGAAGGTTAGAGAACATACAGTCCTCTGAAAGACTATCCTTACTTCTGTTAGCAACTGCAAGTTCAAGGTTTTCCTAAAACCACGTGCAGGTGTGATAATTCACTAAAAGAGCTACCTGAAAACTATTACAACTCATGGTTACAGTTTATTATAGGGAAAGGATACAGATTAAAATCAGCTAAAGAAAGAAGCTCTTTGGGCAAAGTCTTGAGTTGCAAATACTCCTCCTGGCATAGATGTTTAACAATAGGCACCAAGTGTTACCTACCAGGGAGGCTCACCACAGCTTCAGTGTCCAGAGTTTTTCACTGAGGCTTTATTACATAGGCATGATTGATTTGACTGGTTGCCTATGTAATTGAACTCAGTCTCTAGGTTGACTGATACTGCATTACTCAAAAGTCCCCAGCCTAAATTACATGGTTGGTCTTTCTAGGGTGCTCAGCCCCACCATAAAATCCCATAGCAAAGATACTCTTACCAGGTGTGACATAGATTACCTCCAGAAGCTGAAAGTAGAGATCAGATTTCCCTTTGGGTAAAGCCAAATTTTTTAACTACACTGGGACAAATATCCAGTTTCAGGGGCAGAGTTAGGAAAGGAATGAGACTTTTTTTACTGAATATCATCTTTGTGCCAGGAATTATTAGAATTTTGTATGGTCATCTCATTAAATTTTCAAATTAACCCTGAAAAGTATTGTTTATTCATTTTGCATGTGAGAAAACTGAGGCGCATAAGCCAAGCAACTTTTCTCAGTGCTGGAGCTAGGATTCAGACCTAACTTTCTCTGCTCCAAAGCCACACTTTCCCTCAATACCAACCCATCAAGATGGCTCCATTGCACAGTTCTGGGGCACCGTCAACAGTTTGTGTTCTCTGTGGGTGGTTTTCCTTATGCTTGTACAGTGAAACACCTTGTATCCCGGCCACCCTAAATAGCATATACTATCTGAATAAAAGCAGTGAGCTTCCAGACAAGTTCCTTGGGATTCCTCTGTGTATGAATTCTGAAGCCATCACCACACATTGCCTGCCACCTTAGCAAGTTAAAAAAGGTTCATGAGTATGTACTCCCTGGTGACCTATTTTGACACACCAGCAATAGTTGTCTCTTCTAGGTTGATTTGAGCATCACTGAAGTGCTACTGTTTTTTTCTTCTCAGGCTGCTGTACAGGACAGATTGAATGAGCAAGAGGGTGTACCAAGTGTTTTCAACCCACCACCATCTCGACCCTTGCAAGTTAATACAGCTGACCACAGGATCTACAGCTATGTTGTCTCAAGACCACAACCAAGGGCAAGTTATTTCATAGCCGGAACCTCTCCCTTTTTTATTTTAAAAGTTCTTTTACTTGGTTATATTGATCTCTGTATGATAGGAGCAAAAGGAATATTGAGAATATTAAACCTGTGAGCTTGACCTAGCTCCTTGGTAGATTTATTGGGTTTATCATTTTTTTCTTGATTCCTTAGTGAACCAGTGAAAGTAACTATGCTTTTTTTCTGTTTCTATGCCAGTTACTTGAAGAGTTTTCTGTGCCTTGTTTTGTGTTTATGACACTTTATCTACATGTATTTACATGGCTAAAAATGTTTGCTATATGTTTAGTAGATCCTGCACTTTTAAGTTAAAATGTTTACTGAATTCTTTGCTGTTTCATTTTGCTTAATTTTAAGCTACTTCTAGGGAAGTACTTGAAAGTTCTTTCGGAGCCTTGGCCATGTCTTTGAAATTAATCTCAGGGCTAGTAGTAGCAAGGAGGTGATTGAGTTATATTCAGTTGGCATTTAAGAGTGTTTCAGGGTACTTGATATTTTGCTGTTGGGAATCTAGAGATGAATAAAGAGGCATTCTTCCCTCTTCAGATTATTCACAGTCAGATTAGGGAAGTCATGTGTGTATACTCACAGTGAATGCCAGAGAACTTTTATTAGAGTTTCTCTTTCTTATTCTTAAGAGTTAACACTCACTTCTTACACTTGAATTTAAAATGTATTCCATCATTCCTTTTGCAGAATACTTGGTAAGATTTAAAAAACAGAGTTTCTAAGTAGCTCTTCTAGGGTATTTTACAGTAGAAGAGCACAGAGTCTTAGAGGATTATATGATTAAGTAGTAGTTCAAAAGAATTTTTGGCAGTCCAGTGCTTAGGATTCTGCACTTGACTGCTGAGGGCCCAGGTTCAATCCCTGGTCGGAACTAAGATCTCACAAGCTGTGCAGTGCAACGAGAGGAAAAAAAAGAGTCCTTCTGTATGTGCCCAGTGTTTCTCCAGTTTGTTTTGGGCTTGACTGTGTTTGAGATCCTAACGTCGACTAATGGAGTTCCAGAGCTCTAGAGTTCCCTGGCCATGAACACAAAGAGGATATCAGATTAACACAATATAACATATAATAAATGCTTTGTAAGCTATAGAGCCCTATGTATTTATTAGTTAATAATAAGAGCAGCAATAATCAATATTGTTAAAATAATTAACACTACTATTGAGATTAGCAGCTATTTGGACATCTGTAATTGTGATTGATATAATTATTCATCACTTAAATACAGAGGTCCAAGGTAGTAATATTGGTTATCTTTCTTGTTATTTCTATATACTACATTTTAATGTGTTAACTCTAAAAATGAAAGAATGAATATTTATAATTTGGGGAGGAAAACTTGGAATTTAATTTGACAACTAATATAAGTAGCTGCACAAAAAGTGTTCAAGCAGATTTAATACAAAAATTATGATAGTATTAGATGAAATGAGGTCAAAAGTAGTTGGTTTTTTAAGAAAGATGAAGTGATCCAGGAAAAGAGAACCATATGTGACAGAAGGAGAAATCACATAAAGGACAAAAAAGAATGAAAATCTTAACTAGCAATTAAGGTATTAGGGGTTGGGAGAATGATATCTAACTTTGTTTTTGGAATTTCAGGGGCTGCTTGGATGGGGTTATTACTTGATAATGCTTCCATTCCGGTTTACCTATTATACAATACTTGATATATTTAGGTACGTACTTTTGTATCCATGTGTTTAGTAGCAACAGGGTAGACTTTGAAGCAGAAACAGATCAGAATAAGGTTTATGCTCTTAGCAATTTTGACTTGCCAGTTGATCATCACATTGAATACTTTTCCTGAAGTATTTCATATAGCATGAAAATATTTTCAGTTTTTCGAACATAATAACAGATGTTACCATTTTCACAGATGAGTCTGCCTATATTTATTGTATCCTCCCTATCCCACCATGTTTTCCCCCTACATTCCCCAGTTAGTCTTCACACCCTTTCTGTTCCAACCTTTGTTACCTTAACTAGCTTCACACTACTTGTTAACTTTCACCCTAAACCATCTTACAACTCATAATTCCAACAGATTGACTTGCTCTGAAATGACCCATTTTTTCCCAGATTCCTCCTGTAACAGTTTCACTGTTCTAGACACCCTTTCTGCACATTTCCCTCTGTCTTGGCAGCCCATAGGTTGCTGGCATTATAACCCTTCCACATGTGTGTACACCCTTGCTTCACACCTTCACTTTTCTTCTCACTTCCTTCTTTTAATGTTTGGAGAGCTCAGCACAGGAAGCTACAGAAAAACTGAAAAATGTCAGGGGACCCAAGGTGCACATCAGACTTGAGTGTCTGATCTGGAACTCAGTAATAGATGAATCCACACCTAATCTTTATGGAGAACTAGAATGTTTATGGGCATCCAAGCCAACAAATGTAGCCTTGTATGCATATAGCGCAACCTGTACCTGCCTCTGAATACAGGCTAATCTTTGCCTTACTCTAGGGAACAGAGCCTGAAGGTATGGACTAACCAGCTTCAGAAGTGCATGTAAAAATCTTAAAAATCATAATGAAGACTGAGTTGATATCTCTGTTGTTTTGTTTTTATTTAAGCTAACTGTCCTAAATTGTGTTGGCCATTGGAATATATTGTGATTGGAAAGAACAACAACAAAAAATAATTAAAACCTCTATCCATTCATAAAATTTGAAAATTTGGAGTGATAAGATAATCCTAAAATACTTGATTTCAGAGAAAGTTATCAAAACAGTAATCTTAAGGATTTCTAATCACTCCTCCACATACACAGCTTCTTTCTTTTGTTTTTAATTTGCTCTGGAATGTTTGTGTCAATGAGTTAGATTTGATTATTCAGGAGAAATTCAAGTGACATTGTGTGTATATGGGAAATTTATTAAGGGGATAAAGAACTGGCTTAGTATTTGGTAAGGAGAGTATCATAGTGTAGTTAGCTTTTCTATGCTGAAATTTCTTCAAGTATATGAATATTGTTTGCTTCCTTGGGGAAAAATATGCATGGCGTGTGTTACTAATTTTAATGCAACTGTATCATCCAAGCAACTTGTTTAATGTTATGTAGCACCTTGACTTATCAAACCCCTGCTCCTTTGCCTTTTATGGAAACCCAAAGGATAAATAAATGGTACCATATAAATGTGATACGGTGGTCTCTTCAGAAACAGATGTACCATCTTTAAACTTAAGTAACTGCCAAGTCTCCAACTCTGCCAAGTGTTGTCTGGATCCATTTTATAACTTCCTCTGTGGATGCTGTCAACCATAAATCACTGAGCAGAATTTACTTGCCCCGTTGACGAGCAAGTAAATCATGACTGCAAGTTTGAATTTGAAGTTCTTGTCCATAATCTGAATAGTTTGGGAATGTGGATTCATAATTTAAAATTCCAGGAGAACAGAAAGGAAAGGGAATGGCAAGTAGAACAACCAGAAAGAGACAGCTCTGTTCTAGAACAGCACTGTCTAATAGAACTTTTTGTGATGATGGAAATGTTGTGTATCTCCACTGTCTAGTGTGGAAGCCATTAGCCACATGTGGCTATTGACCACTTGAAATGTGGCTGTGGTGAGTGATGAACTAAATTCTTCGATTGTATTAAATTAATTTTCTTGGTAATTTAGATAGCCATATATGGCTCTTGGCTGCTGTTTTAGACAGTGCCATTACGAGAGTCTGAGGGCACAGCCTGACTCATACCTTTGTGGAGATTGTGTCTTCCTTTCCCAGTTCTTTTAGCCCTAAATTTTTCTGCAAAAAGCACTTAAGATTTGTTTATGCCAGTGTTGAAATTTATAATCCTAGTAGTTTGTATTCTTCTTAAACAGGCAGTGGCACAACTTGCTGCTTTGTGGCTTTTGAGCCAGACTATATTCTCAGGTTTGATGGTCCACTCACAGGTGTTTCACCTCCCCTTGCTGCCATGCCTGTGGCTCTGCTATAGGAATCTTTACAAACTGGCCCACTCTGTATGCACTACAGTAAGCCGATTCATGTGATATTTATTCCTTCCTCCCCAGGTTTGCTCTTCGTTTTATACGGCCTGACCCTCGCAGCCGGGTCACTGATCCCGTTGGGGACGTTGTTTCATTTATGCACTCTTTTGAAGAGAAATATGGGAGGGCACACCCTGTCTTCTACCTGGGAACGTACAGCCAGGTCAGTGCCACAAACCATATAGATGCCAATTTATTGATATGGTTCTATCCTCAAAGGAAAGCATAGGCCAACACTGATCATGTCATTCTTTTATTCAAAAACTTGAAATGACTGTTTATAGCTTACACACACGCACAGACATACACACACAAAACAAGCCCTTTGGCTGGGCCCTCTTTGATCTAATCCCAACCTCCTTTTGAGGTCTTTCCTGCATAACTTGTTTCCCTGTACCATAGGTTCTAGCTAAACAATCCCGTTAACACATTCTGTAACGTCCCGCCTCTGTGCCTTTGCTTTTACTTTACTGTTTCCTCTATGGAATGCCTTCCTCACATATTTGTTAACTGGAATCTAGGCCATCCTTCACCAGCTCGTGTCTCTCCCCTCTTGTACCTTTCCTGATTGCTGCACTCTACCCTGCCTACTTGTAGACTAAAATAATCTTTTGTACTTTCATAGTGGTGTTTTTTTTTTTTAATGTTATAGCAGTTTCACAGTCTTCCTTATTTTATAGTTGTTTGTGTTCATGTCTTATCTCCTATACCAGAATATAAGCTCCTTGTAGGCAAAGCCTAAGTCTTCTTGGATCCCTCACAGAACTGAATAAGGGCATAGACCGTAGACCCAAGGCAGCACATCTTATTTAACCCAAGCAACACACACCTTTGACTGTTGTTATCTCTCAGGGGGCAAAAATTAGTAGGAGTTATATGGGTATTGTGCATACCCCTAGTTTACCAGAAAAAAATGTAGAAGTAGCACTGTGGGCATGTGCCTAAGGGTGGTTCTATTCTGCAGCCTCCAGGATTCCTGAATCTATCGGGAAAAGGAGAAAAATGCTGACTCTTGCTTCCTGTGTGATTCTCCCACATCTGCTTTTTCTCACTGGCTGCTCCCACCCCACTCAGTAAGCCTTAAGCACCTACTATATGCCACACGTTGTGCTCAGTGATAGAGATACAGTCGTGAATGAGATGGGTCCTCTCATACACCCTCTTTGCTGTGATCCTGAGGGTAGACCACTATTGGTCGTTCAGGAAATCTTAATTGAATTGTAATGTGCCCAGGATTCTACAAATGCAAAAACACACACAGGAATCTTGGACACTTGCCTTGTCTTTGAAGATCTTTTAAAACTCATGCTCTCTAAAATGCCCTTGGGTCCCTCATTTTCTCATCCCTATTTGGCATGTAGCCAGGGATCAGGCTTATCTGCACAGTATTTATTATGCTGTAGCTACAAAGTGGCAAAATTCTTGTCTCCTTTTTCAGGTCAGATTCTCCTGTTTTTATCTTCCTTTAGACTGTGGGAACAGCTGACTTTTCTGTGAATGCAAGGGGCTTTTTTCTGTCAGCCTGCTTATTCTCACTTGTCTAATACAATTTAAATCCTAATAACACTAAAAACTTTTTCATTGAAGCTTATTAGCATAGGGACTTTCTATTGGGAGAGGAATGCCAGGGGTGTGAAGATAGAAGCCCAGGAGTTTTCTGGTTTTCTTGCTTACCTTCTTTACTTATTTCTTCTTTTGTTCCTAAATACATAGCTGTATCCATTAGGACCCTAATCGTAATTAAAAGTTTGAAGCACAGTCATCATCATAATTAGTGATCTTCTGTTTCTCACAGGCACTTAATGATGCCAATCGGGAGCTTCGCTTTCTTTTGGTTTATCTTCATGGAGATGATCACCAGGACTCTGATGAATTCTGTCGGTAAGTGGATTGGTTTTTTTCTCCCTCTTTTCTGATCTTATCTGCTGATAGTTGTGGTAAGCAAGTTCCTCTCATGTCATTTTCATCCCTCTCCACAGCAACACACTCTGTGCACCTGAAGTTATTTCACTAATAAACACTAGGATGCTCTTCTGGGCCTGCTCCACAAACAAACCTGAGGGATACAAGGGTAAGTTGTGTTTTTTTCTTTTCCTCATTGAAATTGTTAGAATATCTTTCAAATAATCTGGACGGACATGCCATTTATCACGTGACTATTCTGTGGCCGACCAATCCTCTCAGCAGTCATAAGAGATGGGGGTTGTATTACCTCCACTGAATAGTTTAGGCATTTAAGCTGCTGGCCCAGGATCATACAGTTAACAGGTTTTGTAGCACGCTCAGGTCTGTCAGACTCTAGCCCACTTATTACAGTTAACCATTGCCAGAACCTGTTTTATTTTTTGAAATACCCAGTCCTGGCCAGCAACTTGCCTTTAATCTTAGTGGGCTTTTTACCAGAGAGTTTATTCTTGTCATTAGCAGTTTTACCAGAGCTTCTTGCACAGTGAGATAGTTGTTTGGGTATGTTGAGTGCCCATATGGATTCAGAAAGCTCAGATCTTTACTGACTATAACTAACTCTTAATTGGAGGTAAATATCTTTAGAAGTCAGTATAAGATATACCAGCTTCCCTGGTAGCTCAATTGGTAAAGAATATGCCTGAAGTGCAGGAGACCCAGGTTTGATCCCTGGGTCAGGAAGATCCCCTGGATAAGGAAATGGCAACCCACTCCAGTATTCTTGCCTGGAGAATTCCATGGACAGAGGAGCTTGGCGGGCTACAGTCCATGAGGTCACAAAAGTCGGACATAACTTAGCAACTAAACCACCATAAGATATAAAGATATCTAGTGAAGGAAAACATAGTTTACTTTGCAGCTACTTCTGTTCAGCAACTTTTGAGTATATATTGGCATACAGGTTCTGTGCTAAATCCTGAGAACCAAAGATGCAGTAGATGGTTTGTCTGCATCCTGGAATCTGAATTGTTGTTCCTAATTGGTTTTTAAATAGCTGATAAGTTCCTGCATATTTGTCATTCTAATATGGCTTTGGAGATGAGCAGTGGTAGAAGGAGACTAAGGATTTTTTTATAGAAGCTTAAAATCTCTTCTTTCAAATCATAAGGTAAAACTGTTATGGTAAAATCTTGGTTATTTGGAGGACCAACTTTCTAAATTTGTTCAGAATAGAAAAGCTAGCCCTTTTTTTTATTGGGTAGCATGTGTGGGACATAGGAAAAGGGGATAAGGAAGGGATTGGATAAAAGGAACAAAAGATAGGGAAGATGATGGTTGAGATCATCACCAGTAACAGAAAACTGGAGAGTTGCAGCCTTGGCCTCTTTAGGCTTGACCCAACCAACACAAAGGATTATTATAATAAGCAGTAGCCAGAGTCCTTGTATATCATTTTTGCTCTATCAAACAGACATTGTCCTTGAACTCTGCAGCCTGTTCTAGCATCATCATGACAACCACACCCCACCAGAAAAGCCTGTCCTACTCTAATCAGACTACTTGGAAATAGGGACACGAATATATAACAACAACAACAACAAAAAGATTGAGAAACTAGGAGAGGAAAAAAGGTAGGCAGGGAATAAATGACACCTCCATTGTTTCCCAGTTGAGACTGAAGCAGTTATCTCTTGCTTGTTGTGTGAACTCTAAGAAGTAATCTGTTTCATCCCTAAGTCCTGCCCTTGATCTTTTGTATCTTCTTTCTGTCAGTCTCTCAGGCTTTAAGAGAAAACACCTATCCATTCCTGGCCATGATTATGTTGAAGGATCGGAGGATGACTGTGGTAGGACGTCTAGAAGGCCTTATTCAGCCTGATGACCTCATTAACCAGCTGACATTTATCATGGATGCAAATCAGACTTACCTGGTGTCCGAACGCCTAGAGAGGTACAGGGGAGTTCCTCTCTGGAACTGAGAGACCAGCTGCAGACGTGGGTGCCTTACCTGGGGCTTCACAAATCCTGACTACTTCTCTGTGTTAGGCAACTTCAAAAGCCATGTCCATTTAATGTTAAAATATTCATATATTGATGCTTTGACCTAAGTAACTCCATCAAATCATTTGTCCTTGGAGTTGTCATTCAAAATAAAGATAAAACTCTGTGCTCAGAATTATAAATCATGTCATTTAAAATAGCTGAGCATGATATAAAGAACTTAACTGTAAAAACTGAGGAATGGTTATAACTCCTCCCCCCTATCATATAAGTAATATACAGGGATTAATGTAGAAAATTTAGGAAACACAGAAAAGCACAAAGAAGAAATTTTAAATAATTCATAATCCTACCACCACTTTAACATTCTGGGATATTTTCTTTTAATTTTACAGACACAGACACACAACACTCTACATACATACCCAATTTTTCAGAGAGAAAAGAAATATCCCAAAATGTTAGTGTTTTTTTTTGATTAGTAGAACTCTGAATAAGGTGTTTCTGTATTTTTCAAATCTGCTAAAATGTGTGTGTGGTTTTTTAGTTTTATGAAAGCAACATATACAAACATGCAGTTACCCAAGAAGGTAACTATAAAATATGATATTGATGATCATTTGATGGCAATAATACTGAGTTCTGTTCGGACTGGGGGGAGAGGATAGTTTTACATGAAAAATTGAAAAGAGATGGAAAAGCTTGCCATTTCTTTTTCTGCCAAATTAAATTAAGACGAGACAGTGCATTTAGGTTCTGCATGCTTTCTTTGTACTCTGTCATGGTAGTGTGAAATAGTCATCTGCCGAGATTGTCAACCTTTTTAACCCCCTAAAAAATTTCAGTATAAGGAAACACAGGGCTTTGTGAGATTTATCTTTTCCTTTTGTGCTTTTGATCTGTCCACAGGGAAGAACGAAACCAGACCCAGGTGCTGAGACAACAACAGGATGAGGCCTACCTGGCCTCTCTCAGAGCTGACCAGGAAAAAGAGAGAAAGAAGCGAGAGGAGCGAGAACGGAAGAGGCGGAAGGAGGAAGAGGTGCAACAGCAGAAGCTGGCAGAAGAGAGGCGGCGGCGGGTGAGGAGCCTGTCTCTGCTTCTGGTGACTCCCAGACTGGTCTTTTCTTAAGTGTGAAAGGAAAAAACTAGATGATAGGATTGTGAATGATTTAAATTCTCCATGCCATTTTTCACAAAAAGTATTTTTTAAAAAGTTTATTAAAACAAATATAAGAGTAAATATAAAGGTTATGTAAAACAGCTCTGTTCCATGAAAATTAAGCATAAACAGTAAACAGTTCAATATGCTAATTCGCAGCAGTTGTGTTTAAACATTCAAGTACCAGTGTTAGCTCATCTGACATTTAATTCGTGATCTTGTTTCACCATTGCCTTTTGCTGCTTGATTATAGCCAGTGTCTTTTAGTCATTCCCTTTTTTCTAACAGTTGCATACCTTAACATAGTCAATAAATAATACATGTGATGCAGTGGTGTATAATCAAATAAATATAATTTGAAGTAAGGTGTTTCTGACTCTTGCCAAGAAGTTTTTTTCCTGATGCTGTCCAGTAAACCTACATGATATGATTGTATTTCTTGTTTCCTTGTTTCCTAGTTGGAACCATAGTCTCACCTTTGCTTTGTGTCTCTACAGAATTTACAAGAGGAGAAGGAAAGGAAGTTGGAATGTCTGCCCCCAGAGCCTTCCCCTGATGACCCTGAAAGTGTCAAAATCATTTTCAAATTACCCAATGATTCTCGAGTAGAGAGACGATTCCACTTTTCACAGTCTCTAACAGTAAGGACTGCCTCAATTGTGTGAAGTGTTAAAGTCTGGGCTATAGATTTGAAAGCTTTTAAGGACTCTCAAGAATGTTGTTGGTTTATCTGCTGCTCTAATGAACAAAGGAGGAAGGGGGTGGAACAGAGAGTGAAGAGGGCACTGAATTATTGTAGGTTCCTTCAGGTCTAGCTGCCAACACAGAGCAGTTATTAAGATTTCATTATGTCATGTTTGAGCTCTGCCAAGCAGAAAAGATACCTTACCAAGAAGTTCCACAGAAGACTCGGGTGTTGGAGGTGGAAGGCTCTCCCTTGCTGCTCAGCTTTCATTGGCTTCAGAATCCCATCAGCACCCCTTGCTGTGTAGAAAAGGCTCTATGCCCATGGCCCTAGAAGGACTGGAATTACACAACTCAATATAAGTGTGTGTGCAGCTTTCACGCATTTGTCACGCTTTCTTTTTTCTCAGGTTAACCCATAAGCCCCATGTAGTAGGGCTACCTTGTATAGCTGGTGTCCATAGGTAAATAGTATTTGTCATTCCATAGAGATGTAGTTAAAAGCAGACACAGAGTCTTACAGAATGAGAAGCAAATTCTCATTGTTCCATTGTTAATAGATGTCTCTCCTTGGTCAGTTTACTTAATCTCTACGCCTCAGTTTCTTCATCTGTAAAATGAGTATAATAGTCACTCTGTAATAGGATTATTAGGATTAAGTTCGTATGTAAAGTACTCAACATTGTGCCTGGCTCATAGTAAACATTCAAATGCTATGTTTGTTATCAGAAGGAATTACATTATATTTAGTGTTGATATGTTGCCTTTATGTTTATATTGTGTTGGCATGTTGCCTTTCCAAATTTACAACTATACTAGATTCTGCCATTTCCCTGATCCCTTGAAATGATCAGGAGTAAACTGCATAATTGGACTTCGTGGAAGCTCAGTGGTAAAGAATCCGCCTGCCAATGTAGGAGGCTTGGGTTCAATCTCTAGGTCAGAAAGATCCCTTGGAGCAGGAAATGGCAACACACCCCAGTATTCTTGGGGAATCCCATGGACAGAGGAGCCTGATGGGCTACAGTCCATGGGGTCAAAAAGAGTCTGACATGACTTAGTGACTAAACAATAACAAACCGCATAATAGAAATGTGGCTGCTCTGTGGTTAGGTGAGGCTGGGTGGCACATTGATTACTTCTTCCTATTTAATTGGAGAACATTGAGCAAGTTACAGAATCTCTTACAGGGCCTCAGATATATCGCAAATGTAAAATGGAAATATGACTTGCCCTCTGATAACATTAAACTGAAGGTATTTTAGGCCCTGTGCTGGGTACCCTGTGAGTTATGCAGGTGAGTAAAGTGTGGTTCTGAAATTTACAGAGCTTACTGACTACTAAGAATATTAAGATGATTCAAAGAGCTAATTCACAGTAAAACACAGTGAGGCATCCTGGTGAAATAAATAGCGTCTTCATTTTATTTTATTTATCTCTCATTTATACACTGATTTATATGGAGGAACGTACTCTTCATCCCTAACTTTGGATATTTTATTTGGGAATAACATGAATGAGCCTCACACAGGACCTACTATGTTGTGGATGGTTACTGTATGTTCATTCCCTTCCCTTGATGTGTCTCCTAACTGCTGTTTTGTGTGTAGGTTTTGGCTTGCAACTGTCTTGACTAACAGTTGCCCTGTAGTATGCCTAAGCTCTTCTGGAGCTTTTATTCCCCAAACTCTCATTACATACATGAAAAGCCTAAGCAAAATTTCCTCTCCTCAGAGTTTTAGAGGAAAATCTATTAGAATTGTGGAATAGAATAAACTTTTAGTCAAAGGGTAATCAACCCATTTGTTAATAAATATTTAATCCTTATAAGCCTTTAAAAAGATTTACTCTAAAAGTTATTTTAAAAAATAAAAACTAAGATGGAGAAAGAAGGACAGGGCTCAGAGATAGGAAAGAAATGTGATGAGAGGTATAGTGGCACTGTTGGCTTTTCATTTAACATTTATAATGTTAATAACATGTAGCTGAAGAATGAGTTACAGTTTTTTAGTGCTCTTACAGACTGTGATCTTCCTGTGAGTTCTACCCTTTATACATACTTCGAATGAGTGAATGTTACATGAAATGCACTGTTTGTGCATGATGCTCAACTCTTGACAGTGATTAAATGCTAAGATTAAAAAAAGGATAAAATGTAAAAAAATCTCCAGCTTCCGTGATTGGGCAGAAAAGTGGCACCTGACTTTCTCCTAAATAAATGCACATAAGAGAGAGTCCAAATTAAACTCAGCCCAGAACTCATTCTTCTATCCATTACAAACCAAAATGGACCTCTAGAGTGATTTTATGTGTTTCTTGATGTTATTAGGGCATTTCCAGTGATAAAAAATGCCAGTGTTGTATTAATGTCGAGTATTATCAAGCAATGATTGAAAAAGGAGCAAGATATTATGCCCTTTTGTAAAACCCGTACTGAGTTCATACCAAGAATACTTGGTGCAAGTCTAACTGATGCATCTCAAGAAAAGAAAAGGAGAATGAATGTTAATGGAAATTGCAAAGACAGAAGGGAACTGAAAATTATTAAGGTTGATGGGTCAAAATATGAGAAGTTTGTAAAATCATGACTGGATTAGGTAAGAGGAAAATGAACTTACTCTTTAAATGGATTTGTAGCTATAGCCCCTTAAAAATTCTAAAGAGGTAAGTTTAAGTTAAGACAAACACAGGAAGGACTGCTTCACCAAAAGGGAATACACTTATATGAGAGGTGGAATAAAAAGGAAATAGAAATAGATTCCCTCAGAAAAGTAAGGGTATCTTGAATAGTGTGTTCCTGATCTTTGTGAGGGACCTGAAAGAGGTTAGCAGTGTCCTTCTTAGCACATCCCTTAAAGTCTTGTTAGAAATGGAATATGTGGGACTTCCCTGGTCTTCCAGTGCATGGGACATACGTTCAATCCCTGGTCTCAGAAGATCCCACACGCCAAGGAGCAACTAAGCCTTCGTACCACAACTGCTGAGCCCACACGCACTGCAATGAAAAGTTCCTATGTGCTACAGTGAAGATCCTGCATGCCACCCCTAAGACTCGACACCGCCAAATAAATACTTGTTTAAGAAACAAAAAAAGGGGGACTTACCTGGTGGTCCAGTGGTTAAGACTTCATGCTCCCAACACAGGGGGCCTCGGTTCCCTCCCTGGTCCAGGAACTAGATGCTGCAACTGAAAGTTTGCATGCCTCAACTAAGAGTTCACGTTCCACAGCTAAGGATTCCACGTGCCACAACACAGACCCAGCACAGCCAAATAAATAAATATTTTTTAAAAAGAAATGGAATATGAGATGAAGAGGACCATAGATCAGCCAGGGTGTGTGTTGTTAATGGGTGGAGTTAGGAGAAAGGGGAAAATAAGAATTTACCTGTATCTTGTCAAAGCCAGACCAGAGTTAAGAGGGCCTTTTCAGAGGAGAGGTCCACATGGGGGTTGCTGGTCCCGATCTCGATCAAGTTAAGGAGGTATCCACTTGTGGGGACACCCAGTGCAGAGAAGTCAGAGCCCAGGTGGCCTGGGAATGGAGTAGATATTAAAGCCAGAACCAGGTACATTTGGAAAGCGGAATCAACTCGTAGCATTCAGCATATAGAGAGGGAAATAAAGATACAGATGTGTGTATGTATGTACACATTGCCTAGGTTTCTCCACAGAGAGTGCCTAGGAACATCAGCACCCCAGTAGCAGTGAACATACTTTTAGTACTTGGATCATGGTTTTTATTTATTTTCTTATTTTTTTCTTTCTTTGGCCACATCATGTAGCATGTAAGGTCTTAGTTCCCTGAGCAGGGATTGAACCTGTGCTCCTTGCAATGGAAACATGGAATCCTAACCACTGGTCCACCAAGAAATTCCCTAGGTCATGGTTTTGAAATGCCATTGTCCATTAGGAAGAACCAGGGAATGTCCCTTGGTGGTCTAGTGGTAAAGAATCCACCTGCCAATGCAGGGGACATGGGTTCAATCCCTGGTCCAGGAAGATACCACATGCTGCAGAGCAACTAAGCCCGTGTGTTGTGCCATAACTACTGAGCCTGAGTGCTGCAGCTACCGAAGCCCATGGGCCTAGAGCCTGTACTCCACAACAAGAGAAGCCACTGCAGTGAGAAGCCTATGCACTCCAAGGAAGAGTAGCCCCCATTATCCACAACAAGAGAAAGCCTGCATGCAGCAATGAAGACCCAGTGCAACCAAAAATTAAAAATTTTTTTAAAAAGAATAATCAGGGCTCCTTGGAGAAATGGCTGATCGGAGGGCTGGGATGGAAAATACAAGATTCACCTGTAACACCTTGTGCCACAAAGCAAGGAATTATTCAGAGAACATTGGAGACATGTCAGAAATACACAGAAGCCAGCTTCATTGGGCTTCTCAGACTCCATCAGCAACAGTTTGAACATTATAACCTATTGAATAAAATAGGAAAGCATGGCTCTATGTTAATAAATTGAAGAAAGTTTGAGGAGCAGAATGTCTGGAGTTTCAAAGAACTTCCCCACGAAATATTCCTTAGTTACAACAGAGAAAATACTAAGAGTGAAGAGGCCTGGCAAGTCCCACCTTAATCAAGTGATCATAGTGAACATCGTAGGTAATAGAGCAAATTGAAAGTATACTCCACCTGAATAGGATGCACTGAGTAGATCACATCATCATTTCTGTAATACTCCTGCCAAAGATGCATAACTGGAACTAATCATGAATAAACTTCAGATAAACAAATTGGGAGGCAAAATAACTGACTAGTAACCTTTAGTAGTGTCAGGGTCATGAAAGTTAAGGAAATGCTGAAAATTTGTTCCAGGCTAAAGGAACAGACTTAGGAGATGTGACAGCTACTAAATGCAACACACAATTCTAAACTGGACGCTTTTGCTCTAAAAGGCAACTGCCAATACTTGAATTGGGCCTGAATGAAAATTTAATGTACTTTATTATAGTAATAATATATCAGTTAAGTTTCCTGATTTTGCAGGTTTTGTATTATGAAGGTAATTGCCCTGTTTGTAAAATACACACAAGTATTCTGGGATGATGGGACATTCAGTTGTTAGTTCACTTTCAATGGGTTCAAAGAAAAAATTCTATACCTATGCTTCCAACTCTTCTGTAACTCTTGACTATTTCTAAGTAAAAAATGTTTAGGGCTTCCCTGGTGGCTCAGTGGTAAAGAACCCACCTGCCAATTGAAGAGACATGGGTTCAATCCCTGGGTCAGAAAGACCCCTGGAGAAAGAAAATGGCAACCCACTCCAGTATTCTTGTCTGGGAAATACCATGCACAGAGGAGCCTGGGAGGTGACAGTCCATGGGGTCACAAAGACTAGGACTTACCAACTCAACAGCAAGGTTTATTGTTTATATCAGACCAGTTTTCAAAAAAAGAGATGTATCAGTTCATAGCAGGACTTGGTAACAAATCTCTTAAAAGAGCTTCCCTGCATGTTTGCTCTGTGAAATGGATGGATTTTGAAATGAAATTTCAGTGTAATGCGGTAATTTTGTATCTCCAAGTCATCCTGGAGAGAACTGGGGTGTATTTGATTTCATAGTTTTTGTGTGTTTTCTCACTGCCTTTTTTCTCTGTGACCTCTGTAGGTAATCCACGACTTCTTATTCTCCTTGAAAGAAAGCCCTGAAAAGTTTCAGATTGAAGCCAATTTTCCCCGAAGGGTGCTGCCCTGCCTCCCTTCAGAGGAGTGGCCCAACCCCCCAACGCTGCAGGAGGCCGGACTCAGCCACACAGAAGTTCTCTTTGTTCAGGACCTAACAGACGAATGACACTTTTTCTTCCTCTTCTCTCCCACCCCAACCCCCAAAAGAAATGGAAAAAAACAAAAAATAAGAGAGATTCATATTATTATTATTATAATACAATATTTTTTTTAAAGACTGCTGCATCCTAAGGAAGGATCAGAAACCATGCTGCCTGCAAGAGTCACCACCTGTGTGCGCATGCAAGGTTAGCAATGAACGTTCCCGCTGGCAAGCCCACCCTTCCCTACTGCCTCTGCACCATACACCTTCCAATGAAAGGAGACTCTTCACCTCCAACCCAGCCATTGTCCCAACTGGGGAAGGGGACATTCCCACTAGGTCTCATGCATTCTTGCTTTTATGGGAAATAAAAGTGAAAATCTTTGATGCAGTAGCATCAAACAGCTACTGTAGCATCTCCTGAGGACTCACTTCTCCCACCTCCAGAGAAGAGAGGGAAGAGAAGGCACAGAGCAGAGAGATGTTCCTTCAACTTCCTACAATTTATGAATAATTTAAAATTTTTTTTCTGTTGCTTTGTAATGACCAAAGGAATGAGGCTGACATAGGTGTATTTGTTTTCCTTAACATTATTTGATAAAGAGCCAGTTTTTAAACCCATGAATTCTTGCCCTGGGCTCCTTAGCCCACAAGAGTGTAATAAAGGTGCCCTGGGCTGGTTTGTGCTTATTTCTGCCATTGTCCCTCTCTCATTCCCAGAGAGGTGGTTCTTTTTGGTCCAACTCTTGCTGTCCTTTCTTGCCACCTGTGCACCCCACTTGGGGCAATGGGAGGAATTCCGGGTTTGTAGCATTGCAAAGGTTGTGTATGTACCAATACACCCGTATATGTGGTATGAACTCCGTGTAGATTTACCCATACATAAAACTACAGCTTTTCCTTGGAATCTGGATCAGGTGGTCATTATGGGGTCTGAACCAAAGGATGGCAGTTCATTCCTGTTCTGACATGTGCATGCTCTTTCTGCCCAGCCCTGAGCCTTCCTGAATTGCCAAGCTTGGTGCCTTTCCAAAGGACTAACAGGGCCTGTGATGCAACCAACAGAACCATCTGAGAGGACCCTGCCTGTCTCCTTAGGAATGTGGTGGTGGTGGTGGTTTAAGGATTGAAAGAACTATAGGCCAGAAGGAAGCCAAGAATAGAACTCAGCCTGTGTAAATTGTTGGAAGGCACATTTCAGTTTTTGATGTAGCCACCTGCTGTGGAGACAAGTTTTTATCCTCTCTATTGCTGTTGAAGCAGTAAGGGTTTTTAGCCTGTGGATGTATTGTCTGTGGTTGAGTTTATGGTAGTGGGTACATGGTTCAGGCCTTGTATTAGCATGAGCTGACAAGTATGCCAAAGTGTTCTGTGGTAGACTGATGTAGACTCCACACTGCAACCTACTGAAGTTACCACAGTTCCCTAGCATGTTGTGAGGCCTGGGCCTCATTACCAAGGTCAAGCCCAACTTGCTGGATTTGCAGTCTCCAGAGGCTTTCTCCTGCTTAGCTAAAACCTGGGGGCCATCCTTTTAGGTTGCACTGACATGGCTGCTGTTTTCTGCTGCCCTCTGGTTGGGGTAAACACCAAGGGCCAGTGGGGAGCCCCATAGGTATCACCTGAGGACCTTGAGAATTTCGCAGTGGCCTTGGCACAAGTGTCTACAGCACCATCTCCAGGAAAATGTAATCCTGCTCCTGGCTTCTGTTATTCTTCCACTTTGTTTCCTGCCATCCCATGACCAGATGAGTGGGAAATTGCTGGCTGTTGTCATAAAATGTTATCTGAAGTGAATATCAGGATAAACTGTGTTCTCCAGTCCACCTTATGTGAGAAGTCTGCTTCCTGCTGACAAGCACGCAAAGAGGAATTTTTTTCAGTTAACTCAGAATCAACCTACCCGCCTAGAATTTGCATTTCCCTGGCAGGACCTTTGCCAGGCTGGGTGTACCAAGTATCTTGCCCACACCTCTGGGAAATTGTACTTTTTTTTGCTTAATAATTCAGTCTGCATCTTATTCTACAATGTGCACTTTATGCCTCTTGCCTTTTGCTAACCTGTCCAGTGAAAGAGGTCCAATGCCAGAGTATTAAAGTCTATTTGTGTCAGTACAACTCTCAGGATGGCCTGTCGATTTACTTTCGTTTTCAAGAGGCTCCACCTGAAGCACATGCTCCTTCTTAGTCTGTGTTGAAACAGCACTGCTTTGTTTTGTTTTTGTCCTTTTTTTTTTTTTAGCACTCCTTTACTCAGAGCAGTTCCTGTCTTCTTGCTGACCTAGACCTGCCACTCATCCCACTCCTTTCCTCCATGAAAGATGCACATTTTGTCAATGCCAGTACATTCTGTATGTTACTGCCAAGGACCTCTGGGAACTTGATGGGACCCTCAAGCGAGAAAACACTGAGAAGCTGGTGATCCACAAGCATTTGCTCTTGTTTCCAAATCACCTGATTATTTCAGCTGTTTTCAAATGCCAAGTTCTCAGCTAAACAAAAACACTTGTTTCCAGTTTTGTTCAGCACTCCCAAGACTGAAGTTGTAGATTCGGCTGAATTTCCATAGGAAGTGACCAAGCAAAGATACCCAATTGAAGTCAGTTGAATTTCTGCAGCCTCAGTTTTTTCTTCCACGCCTGCAGAATTTTCTGCAGCAAATAACTTCTTTCTCCTTGCTTTCACTATAATGTTTGGATAAAAGATGGCCAATGGAGAATACTTCTTTAAAAAAGAAAAACTATAAAGAAGCTAAAAAGAACTTAGAATCTTCAACTGAACAGTCATTATGAAAATTGCAAGTGGTGCCAAGGCCAAGGAAAAAGTTATGGAAGATGACTGTGGGAAGGAGTGATAACCCCCAGAACGCAAAGTCAGGGGAGTATTAATCTGGTGCTTGAACAAGGAGCTCCACTTTACAACCGGTTTTGGTTTTTGGTTTTTTTTTTAAGGACTTGCGAGAGACGCAGCAACAAGAAATCCATCCACAAAGGATGCAGTGCCCCAACTTGTACTGCACCTGAATAAGTTACGTGATAATTTACTGAGGAAATCTAGTGTACTTTAAATTTTTTTCATAAAAGTTTACATTGTATTGTAGGTTAACATTAAATGTTTTATAACAAAATTTTCATACCAAGTTGTGGGTCTTTCTATCTGCGAGATTTGTGGTAGGTGTGGTTCTGTCTGAAGGCAAGGTTGGAAAACATTGGGGAGGGAATATTGCCAAGAAGCAAGAGAGTCAAAAAGAAGCAGGGAGGTAAAATAGACCTATGATGTGTTCCTGTGAAAACGGCAGCTCAGGCAGTGAATAGAAAGCTGGCGGATCTGTGTTCAGATTGTGGTCTGTCATTTGTCAGTCTTGTTAACCTCAGTGTCTCAGTTTCCATGAGCTTTAGTTTTACCCAAATGTAAATGAAGTTAATACCATCTGCCTCAGGATGGGCTTGCAGATGAAATCAAATAAATGGAGGGGAAAAGAAACTATATATATATATATATGAAGCACCTGACACAGGTGTCGTTTGTTCCCCTTTCTCTGAGGAAGTGTATTTTGAAGGTATATTTTCTGGCATTAATAACAAGCAGTTTCCTAAGGAATGTCATTTCTCCTGCCTGCACAGACCCACGTTCTTGTAAATGAGTGGCTAGAGAAGAGTCACTGGATCTAACAGATGCTCGACTTTTAGAACTACCCCCCTAGTCTATTTTTGCTCTTATTTTTATTTTTGAGGAAATTTAAGCCTCAGTTCTTCGCCTCTTTCCTACTATCTGTCCTGGGCAAAGATCTCATTTCTATAAGGTTTTGTTACCTGCAGAGTCTGCCCTGTTGCTTACCCAAAGATAAATATATGTATTTTTTAACCCACGTCTTAAGTGCAAACTAGAATGTCTTCTCAGTCTAGTAAGTCTGCAATAATAGTTTATTCACCTTAGGTCAGAATCCCCTAAAAATGAATACTTTACAGTTGATTGTTCACAAGATTTGCTTGATTGCTGACATATAAGATTTGTTTCATCTATTAATAGTCAAGAAAGATGTAGACTGATGCCAGATACATCTGGTCGCAAATCCTGGCTGTGGCTGTGATTTTGGCCAACTAACTTCAACTCCCTAGGCTTCAGTGTCATCTGTAAGATAGGTCTAGATGTAGCATTTCCACGAAGATTCAATAAATTGCTGCTGTAGAGTGCCTGGCATACAGTAAGTGTTGGGTAAAAGCTCCTGTTAACTGTTTTCCAGTTTGTAGCTGGCCCGCTGCTAGCAATTCATCCCCATGCAGATCAAGGAAGGAGAGAAATAGGGGAGCGGTTGAGATTTTGCTTATGGGCAGATAGTGCCTGACATTTTTTTTCTTGACACACTTCTATCACTGCTGTTGGGACTCCATGTGTGCTTTTACCTTGATAGAGCCACAAGCCTTGGGCCCCCAGAGTTCCTTCCTCTTGCCTCTTCTGCCACTTGGATGTGCTGTCCTCCATGGCAAGCTCCCAAAGCACAGGCCATGTGCTTGGACTACTATATCCTGTTCTGGGGGCTACTGGCCATTGTCCAGATGTTGGCAACTGATACTTTTTCCACCAGCAACCTGGGTGACTCAACACCTGTATATGTGGATTCCCTAAAATTCCAGCTCCACTTGTGTGGAGCATAGTATTCACCTTGTGTGGCAGCGTAGTATTGCGGGAAGCAGCTTCGGAGTCAAATCTGGATTTGAAACTGCTTCCTGCTGGTAAGTTTCCTCATACATAAACCTCACAGCAGGATCCTTGCAAAGTCCAGGTGCCATTTTGCAGGATCTTAGTTCCTGAACCATCCCAGCCCCTGGCAATGAAAACGCCGAGTCCTAAACACTGTACTGCCAGTACAGTGCCTCCAGATGCCATTTAAAGGAACTGGTATCTGTGAAGTGCTTGGCACTGGGTACATGGGCACGAAGTTGAGTGGTTGCTTTCTCCCTCCTATGCCAGCAGTCCTAGGCTTTGAGTGTGGCCTTAACTCATAACTGCTTCACCCTCAGGACTTAAGAACCGACCTTCCACACCATAGCCGTTACTGTTCCAACTCCACTGTCCCTACTCTGCTCTCAAAGCCTTTCTGTCCCCTTCTCGCTTCAGTGTCCCTACTGGAATTATCTTGGCTTCACGTCTCTCTCCACTACAAGCCAGTACTGACTGTCACAATTCCCAAAGTAAACTCAACTGTTTGATTTCCCTCCTCTTGCTCCTTCAGCTGCAGAATCCTAGCATGTATCACAGTGAGTTGAGGGGCCCTAGGGGTTGGTGCCCACTCCTTTGATCCAGCTCAGGGAAATTCACGCATTTGTACCCCCACTGGCACTGCATCACTGTGCCCCTTTCTCAAATCCAAGCCCACGTGCATCCTACTCACTCTTAAGCCTGCTGCAACATCTTACTTCCTGAGAAAAATGAGGTCTTGTCACAGAACTTCCTCATCTTCCTTTTTCACCTCAAAATTGTTCTGTGTTTTGCCACCTGCTTCCTGTTTCTCTTCTGTCTTGTGGGTGTATTTTCTCTCAAAAGAGATACAATTAACACAGTAAAATGTCCAGCTCATAAATCCACAGCTTGATACAGTTTTACCTAAGTGTACACCAAAACCAAGGTGCAGAATACCTCCTCGCCCCTAGAAAGTTTATCCTTGTGTGTCTTCCCAGTCAATGGCTTCTCAGAGGTAACTATTCTGACTTTTTCACCATAGAAGTTTTGCCTGTTCTTAAACTTTGTATAAATGGATTCACTATGTATGTGTGTATGGGCTTCCCAGGTGGTTCAGTGGCAAAGAACCTGCCTGACAATACAGGAGATGCAGGAGACACGGATTTGATCCCCAGGTTGGGAAGATCCCCTGGGAGAGGAAATGGCAATCCACTCCTGTATTCCTTCTGGGAAAATCCCATGGACAGAGGAGCCTGGTGAGCTATAGTCCTTGGAGTCGCAAGAGTCGGACTCGACTGAGCATGCATGCATGTATGATTGTATAATTTTATAAGTTGTTTTCATGATGGGAATTTAAGGAAGTTCAAAGAAGCAAAAAAATTATAACCACACTGTCCAGAGATGTCCATTGTTAATAATGTGTATCTTCCCAGACTTTTCATTGCATATAAAAGCATTTTTAATACAGAAATGGGGTAATATTATAAATATTGAATTATCTCTATTTCACACATTCTTCTATATCTTTTTTAATGGCTATGCAGCATTTCCCTGAATAGATGTACCACATATTGATCAAAAGCCTCTTATGACATTTAGGTTGTTAAACTTTTTGTTTGCTTTTCTAGATAATAAATTGATGAACATTCCTATAGCTAAATATGCATGTCCATGTTTATTTTCTCAGGGAAAAAAATTCTAGTAGTGACATTACTGAGTCAAAAAGGAATGGAAATTTTTACTTTTTAAAATGTTTGTGTTATCTCTAAATTGTAGTCCAGAAAAGTTATTTTATACTCTTATCAGACACCATCTGTGTTATGATCACCAGATCTTTACCAAAAACTATTCCCTTTTCAATTGCTTGGATTGCTTTATCTTCTACCACAAACTATTTGGCATCTCCTCCCTTACAAAATCTTAAAAGGTAAAACCTTGCTTTACCCATAAATCACCGCCCTGTCTCCTTCCCTTCCAAGATAGTTTGCACAATCAGCCCCTGCTTCTTCCTTAACCTCCTGTTAATTATACTTTCATCTCCACTTACCATCTCTTATGGTCACCCATGACCTCTTTTTTTAAATTTATTTAATTTTGCCGTGCCAGGTCTTAGTTGTGGCATGTGGGATCTAGGTCCCTGACCAGGAATCAAACGTAGGCCCCCTGCATTGAGAGCCTAGAGTCTTAGCCACTGGACCACCAGGGAAGTCCCCCCATGACCTCTTAATTACCACTTTCATTGGCCTCTTACAAAACCTTTTGGAATGTAGAAGTCGCCCAGTTGATATTTGACACAAAGTAATTGTTGCCTTGTTTCCATTCCCACAGGTTGGGTGTCAGAATATGTGAAGAAGTTAAAGAATTCACACTTTATCCTGAAAGCCACTGAGAGCTTTAAACAAGGGAGGCATGTTGGATTAGGGTTTTAGAAGTTGATTTTCTCACTGTGGGGAGACTGGATGGGAGAGGGCAAATAAGTGACATGATGGAGTTGTGTATTGGGAGCGGCCTAGGGATGGTGAGAACTAAAGAATTGATGCTTTTGAATTGTGGTGTTAGAGAAGACTCTTGAGAGTCCCTTGGACTGCAAGGAGATAAACCACTTAATCCTAAAGGAAATCAGTCCTGAATATTCATTGGAAGGACTGATGGTGAAGCTGAAACTCCAATACTTTGGCCACCTCATGCGAAGAAGTGACTCACTGGAAAAGACCCTGATGCTGGGAAAGATTGAAGGCAGGAGGAGAAGGGGACGACAGAGGATGAGATGGTTGGATGGCATCACCGACTCGATGGACATGAGTTTGAGCAAGCTCTGGGAGTTGGTGATGGACAGGGAAGCCTGGTGTGCTGCAGTCCATGGGGTCACAAAGTCAGACATGATTGAGTGACTGAACTGAACTGAACTGAAGGGATGGAGAGAGGCTAATGATGGACTGAGCACTATTTAGGAGAAAAACTGGCCAAGACTAGGAGGTTGATTAAATATGGAGGGTCAAGGAGAGTGAGAAATTGAGAATGTGCTTATGTGTGCTTAGTCACTCAGTCATGTCCGACTCTTTGCGACCCCATGGACTGTAGCCTGACAGGCTCCTCTGTCCATGGAGATTCTCCAGGCAAGAATACTGGAGTAGGTTGCCATGCCTTCCTCCAGGGGATCTTCCCAACCCAGGGATTGAACCCAGGTCTCTCACATTGCAGGCAGATTCTTTACCAGTTGAGCCACCAGGGAAACCCATGAATACTGGAGTGGGTAGCTTTTCCCTCCTCCAGGGGATCTTCCTGACCCAGGAATCAAACCAGGATCTCCTGCATTGCAGGCAGATTCTTTACCAGCTGAGCTACCAGTTTCCAAAAACTGAATTTAGGAACAATGGTAGTCACTGGTGCTATTTCAGTGGGGGAAGATAGTGTCAGAGACAGAAGTAATGCATAAGAGGTGAAGTGGGAAGATCAAATGTAGGCAGCTCTCACAGAATTTGTCAGTGAAAGTATGGGGGGAAAGAGGAACCAGGACTGAGGAAGGGTTATTTAAAGCAGGAGACTTTGTTATGTTTAAATGCTAAAAGCAGAGATTTTAGAGAAAGAGGTTGAAAATGCACAGAGGAGGGACAATAGAGAAAAATGCCACCGGAGTGGTGGGAGGCATTGGCCTTAGGAGGAAGGATGGGAGCAAAAGTCAGTGCATTCTGACTGCTAGAATGTAGGTTTGAAGACAAGTTATGGGTGTCCCCATGTGATGATATCTGTTCACTCTGTCAGGTTGGGGGGGAGTGATGAAAGTGATGGGGCCAGAGATCTAATTAGACTGAGAGATTTGAAATGTCTGTTTTAGACAGCAAGACAGAGTGTAGGAAGACTTAGAAGCCTGTCTCAGCAAACTGAGGGCCCAGGCGAGATTAAGACCAGAATACACTGTGGGAGTAGGCATGAAAATTTACCAGTCTACCTCCCTCACTGCTGCCCATTGGTTTCTGAAAACAGGTCACGTGGGAACATCCAGAGGCTTTCAGCTCCCCAGCCTAGAAGTCGGGGCCTCAGCTCAGGGTCCCTGGTGGAAAACTTCATAATTTCATTTTTCTCTGTTCCTCCATACGATCACATTTAAGTAACACACACAGATCTCTTGACTGTTTCTACACCAGGCATTTGCCTGCCTAAAGTCAGACCAAGACAACTCACATTGGATAGAAAAGTTTTCCACAACCTGCTGTCAATTTTTGGAACTCCTCTAATTGCTAAGAAGGCAAGTAACTTGACTACCACCTGTTTCTAGTCTTCCAGAATCATACTGATATGACTCCTGTTTAACTATGGCTTCATTATCACCCAGGTCCTGGCAGGAGAGTAGATCAAGGTCACATTTGGCCTAGCATGCCATTTTAGACACACAGGACTGCACACATCTGGGTTTGCTCATGTAGTTCTTACCTTCTGGTGCCTATTTCTAAAGAGATCTGTAATTAAAAAGTAAAGTTAGTCGCTTCAGTTGTGTCTGACTCTTTGTGACCGTATGGACCTGTAGCCTGCCAGGCTCCTCTGTCCGTGGGATTCTTCAGGCAAGAATAATGGAGTGGGTTTCCATGCCCTCCTCCAGGGGATCTTCCCAACTCAGGGATCAAACCTGGGTCTCTCCCACGTCGCTGGCAGATTCTTTACCATTTGAGCCCAGGGAAGCCCTTTAAAGAGGTCTGTAGTTAGCAAACAACAACAAGAAACCCACTGTAGCTAATTTAAGGAAAAAACTGATGTGTTGAAAGGCTACAAGGTAGGTCCCAGAATGGAAAGCCAGACCTCAGAAAGGGTGGGGTCCAGGTCTCAGAAAGGGTGGAGTGCAGTTGTGGGATGGGGGTTGTTGCAGGTAGAAGGCACATTCAGATGTCAGGACTCCCGCCTTTGGAGCATAACACAACCAGATTGGAGTTTTTGTGTTTAGTTGCGCCCCATACAGCAGAGGCAGAGCCATTTCTTTTAAAATGGTGCAGAAAAGTGTAAAGAAAATAACCATCGTTCACATTCCTACCACTCAAAATAATTAACACGGATATTTTGGCATATTTGCTTCAGGGTTTTTTTTCCTGCTTATACTTTGGTTAGAATCACCTAAAATGTTTATATATTTACTGCAAAGAAATCCTTTTATCCTCAACAGATGTGGCTAGTTCTGGCTGATCTGGGCCCTGGCACCAGCCCTCTGGCGACCTGCTGCAGCCTTGAGTCTGATGGGCCGGCCATGAGCCTCTGCTGTTCAGATGGCTTTCCCAGCCTGCACTTCACTCTCAGAAACTTCCATCTGTGCTCAGAATAATGGTGGAGGTCCTTGATGGTGCAAAGTCACGAGCAACCAGCAGGACTCCTTAACAGGTGAGACACTCACTTGGTGTGCAGTGGAAACTCGAGTAGAGTGTGGCCCCCTGGAAGAAGGGGAAGAAGAGACCAAAGAGGCCACCGTTTGGGCTTTTCGGAAGTATATTCTCTGACTTTGGAGAATTTAGAAGTGGAGACTACAAGGCTATCTTGATTCTCCCATTTTCTCCCTGGGCCTAGCCCCAGTCCTCTCTGAGCTTTAGGTCCTCCAAATAAAAGCCAAAGATAATAAATACCTCAACTCAGGGTGTAGAAGAACAAACAAAACACTGTGGGAGCTGGCCCCTGCCTCCTCTCCAACTTCACCCTGCCCACATTCATTCTTGCCTCTGGGCCTTTGCACATTCTGTTCCTTCCCTCCAGAATGCTCTTCTCCTGACTAGCTCCTTCTCAACACTCAGGTCTCATTAATCTCAATATTGGTTGCCTCTTCTGAAAGTCCTATATAGAGGTGCCCATTCTCTTTCATGGCCCTTATTGTATTTGAAACGGTGTTTTTGTTTTTGTTTTTAATTGTTTGTCTCTCCTGGAATGCCCATTTCCTGGTGACAGGAACTTAGTTTCATTCACTGGAGTCTCCCCAAGGCCTAGAACAGCATTTGGCTTGGGGCAGAAGTACTCAGCCAGTTTTGCTGAATGACAACCCAAGAACACTACCAGGCCTTGAGGACTCAGGGGCAACTGAACTGCCTTTATAGAGTGTCTAGACTGTTACACCCTCTGTGCCCAGAGAAGAAGGTTCTACATGTCAGCATACAGGCTGAGCTCAAAGGACACTGAGCCAGAAAATGGTGAGAAAACATCCAGTCCTGGGGAGATCCAGCCTCCTCCTTCCAAGGACACCATGTAGTGTGAGACCCTTGAAAAGATGCTGCCAATTATACCAACTGTTAGTAAAATAACTGCCAATTAATTCGTTCCCTGAAATGGCCACCATGGGCCCGGTGTTGTATTTGGTGGCAGGCAGAGCTTTTAATAGGAGGCAACCAGAATGACCACACTTTAAGTGACAGAATTGTAGCACAAGGATAATATAATTTCACTCTGATTCATAATGTCAAATCTTTATCCCATTTCCCTTTTAACTTTGAAATAAATATACATTTATAGGAAGCTGCAAAAACATTACAAAAAGGTCTTAAGTACATTTACTTTCCCTCAACAATAACATCTTGTATAAAACCAGAAAATTTACATTGGTACCATCCACAGTGATTTTGGCTTATGGATATCAAATTACTCCAGGAGTATTTGTTGAAAAAAATTATTCATTGAATGTTCAAAAATCAGTTGGTTGTACGCGTGCAGGTCTATTTCTGGATTCTTTTTTTCTGTCCTAGGGATCTATCTGGCTATCCCTCTCCTGATAAAATGTCTTGATTAATGTGTCTCTACAGGGAAGTCTTAAAATTAGGAAGACTGGTTCTTCTCATTTCATTCTTTTTAAAAATTGCCTTAGCTACTCTGGTTTCTTGACTTTTTCATATGAAATTTAAAATAAGCACGTCAGTATGTCAAAAGAAACCCAGCTTTGCTGGACTTTAATGGGAATTGCATTAAACCTAGAGATCAATTTGGGAAGAAGTGACAATTTACTATGCCGAGTCTTCCAATCCAAGAATATGACAGGTTTCTCTAATTGTGTAGGTCTTTGCCTTGTTTCATCAGTGTTTTGTAGTTTTCAACATACAAGTCATGTTTTGTTGGATTTATACATTTCATTTTTCTCTCAAGTGACTGTAAATAATATTATCAGGTTTTTATTCTCGAGTTCCATGTGTTCACTGCTATTAAATGGAAATACAATTAATTTTTGTTTACTTATAGCCTGACAAACCTGACACACTCATTTAGTTCTAGGTATTTGTAGATTCTTTGGAATTTTCTACATAGATCTTCATTATATCATCTGCAAATAGTGTTAATTTTACTCATTCCATTTCTGCATTCCTAATTTCATTTCCTTTTTCTTGCCTTGTTGTGCTGGCTCAGACTTCCAGTATGATGTTGAATAGAAGTGATGAAAGCAGATATCCTTGCCTGTCCTGATCTCAGGATTGGTAAGCAAGTAGTCTTTCACATCATAAAGGGTGATGTTAGCTATAGCTTTTGTAAAGATGACCTTGTCAAGTTTTATTATTTAGAACGAATGTTGAGTTTTGTCCAAAAACATTTTTTTTGCATCAATTGTTATTATCAGTGTTTTTTTCTTTCCTACAGGCTTTTTGAAATACTGAAAAAGAGCTTAGAGACTTCCCCATCTGACAATTTGCTAAGACTGGGAACTCAGCTTCTACCACTGGTCTAGTTCACTATGCCCCAGTGTGCTCAAGAATGCAACCTGGACCTGCATGTGGCTAAACAAGCCCAACACAGGAAATGCTGCCCAGAGTGCATATCCACTGCTAGATTTACAATAGCATAGCCAAGGCGCAGAGAAGTCCTGTGATACAAACTGATTCTCAACATGGAATTTCCCAAACTTATTTTATCACATGGCAATTTTTGCACAAACCCTATTTTGTTTCATAGGACTTTCTCTGAAACACTTAGGGAACCACTCAACTGAGTCTGTCCCCTAATTTGCAAACTATTCAAAGGCTAAAAGACAAGTGCCCTTACCAGGTCACAGATGGTGACATCTCAGATGCAGCAGGCAGGTCTCCTGTCCCCAGCTGGCCGCTCCTGCTCCCAACCATGCTGCTCTGACATATGAACAAGTCAGTAGGCAGCCCTGCAACACCACATGCCACCATGGAGAGGAGGAATGTTCCACCTCACCAGTCTGGTCCCTTTGGTGGCTCTCAGGCCCTTCGTCCCCACTGAGCTCGAGGATGAGCACCTTAATTCTTGTAGGTTCAGTAGGACCCATGGGTGGGGATGTATGTAACACAGCTGGGCCAGTCATGCTGTTCTAGCTCCCTAATGGTAGCACAGGGTTCAGGAATGGGTGTACAACCTGCTGGTCTAACAAGACTCCAGACCAGAAATTACTAGGATTACTAATAATTCTGATTAGACAGAATTAGAAAAAAAAGTTTTTGCATGGAGATGATGCTAAATTAGGACACTGAGCTAGAGCAAACTCTTTTGAGAGTCTGGAGAAAACTTTTGAGAGTCCCTTGGACTATAAGATCAAACCAGCCAATCCTAAAGGAAATCAGTCCTCAATATTCATTGGAAGGACTGATGCTGAAGCTGAAACTCCAATACTTTGGCAACCTGATGTGAAGAACTGACTCTTTGGAAAAGACCCTGATGCTGGGAAAGATTGAAGGCAGGAAGAGAAGGGGACGACAGAGGATGAGATGGTTGGATGGCATCACCGACTCGATGGACATGAGTTTGAGCAAGCTCTGGGAGTTGGTGATGGACAGGGAAGTCTGGCGTGCTGCAGTCCATGGGGTGGCAAAGGGTCGGATGCGACTGAACTAAACTAAGCTAGAGCTACCAGGAAGCACCATGCGGAACAAAGTTGTAACATGAAGTGAGACCTTGGTTCCTTACGACAAGACTGAGCCAGATCTAGTCAGGCTGAAGCAAAACCTACCTCCAGAATGTAAATGACAAGACTAGTAAGTGCCCTCTTCCTCAAACCGGTGAGATGGAATCTTGTCAGTTGCCAACAGAGTCCTACCTAGTTTGCCTGTGAAGCAGATTGGCTCAGAGTTATCACTGGACTGGATCCGCAGACCCCTCTCCATCAACAGATCATTTCCCCTAAGGTTCCAAAGCAAAGAACAATCTTTTCTGCCCCTCTCATCCCAGGCCCCTACCCACTCTCAGACTGATGCCCCCCTGCCCTACTTCCCATTAAAACAGTAAGAACACAGGCAGCCAAGAGCAGCTTGGGCCATACTTGATATACATCATACATTTATTAGTGAATATCCCTCTGAAATCAGCAACAATATTAAAAAAAATAATGATTGCACTACTTGGTCAAGCAGAACTAGCAACTTTCATTTTAAAAAAAGTACAAATCTGTTAAAAATTTCAATCGGTATACACATATATAATACAACATACTAGTTATGTTAAATGCTACAAACCAATGTGAATCCAATGGAATGGAAAAAACCACACATTTAAGCTTTAAGAACCATTTTTTTCTCTATATATTAGCATTTTCTCAAATACATACATGGGAAAAATGAGGTAACTGTAAAATGTGCAAGGAACAGGGCCCCCCCCAAGTTACATGTTTATATATATATATGTAATTATATATATATATATAAGACCTTTCTAACACAGAACACAGGTGCTGGGCCCAGCCAGGGCTGGGGGATGGAGCCCACTGTCATGCCTAGGCCAGAAGTTGGTAAATAAAACAGTAAACAATGACAAGCCCCCACCACAGGAAATCATTGGTAACATGGCATCTATAGCAAGGTCGGCAAATCACAAACATCCTAAATAATTGTCTTATAAATCTTTTTTTTAAGTGATTTTTTTTTTTTTTAATGTTGTTTCCCCCCCAATAGCTGCTCGCTGGAATCACTGCTGCAGCCGACACACAATCCGTGAGCCTGTTTCCGCCTGCCCCAGGAACTGGAAAGGGTTTTGAAAACCTTTTTTGCGGGTGGGGAAGGGAGGGAGGTTGGAGAGGGTGGTTCTCTGTGTAAAACGTGGGGTTTTCAACACTGCTATAAATATAGAAATGTCACCTGGAGTTATATACAGTAAGACTTTGGGTTCTCCACGGGGTGGGGCCAGGCTGATGGGGCCCCATGGCAGGCTAGGGGGCGGCGGGAAGCCAGGGCCGCTGCTGGAGAACGAGGGTGGTTGGAGCATCCCTGAGGCAGCAGGCGCCAGGGGCTGCCTGCTAGGATGTGCCGGCCCCACACGCGGTTCGTTCAGGGCAGCAACCCCAGCTGGGGGTGAGGAAGAGAAGGAATGGGACCACGAGGGCGAGGGTGGGGAACTCAGCCAGACCCTATGGGGGCTCCTCCAGACCTTGGAGGGCAGGGCTCAAGCTGGGAGAGGGCCCCTGGAGCTGGGTCCACACCCTCCCTGGACCCAGTCCTCCTGGGACTTCCTTGGAGGAGACACACCCAGGCAGGTGGGAGACAGGTCCTGGCTAGAGGGGGAGAAATGCCCTGAAAAGCGTACGGTCCCGGTAGGCTCTGGGGACGTGTGCAGTACAGTGCATGGCAGTTATCAGCTGAGCACAGACCCCCCCAACCCCACCCACGACCGCCAGCCACCAGGCCCAGCCCCAGCCGTGCACATGCATGTGGAACCAGGCGGTATAGCACGGACCATTCCCTGCCCCCCGGGCACTTGGTCCTGGTTGGTCCCTATACCCCCCATTAAACCAAAAGAAAAGAGATTGTTTAAAAATCCACACCCTCAGATCCTACACGCGATTTGTGGCCAAATGATCAACAAAAACTGCTGCTCCTCACGTTCATGCAAAACGACAGAAAGGGTAGATCGGGCATGGGTCTGGGCACCATCACTGCCAGGGAGGGCAGCCACCAGCAACGTAGGAAGTCACTCTCCCTGGCCCGGCCCAGGCCCTCCCAGAGGGCCTGTTTGCCCCAGCTCAGAGCCTGCCTCCCACCTGCTTGGGAGGCTGGCTCTGATGCTCCCCAGCCTGGGCTTGGGGCCGGAATGTTGTGCCTGGGCTGAAGGCCCTCTAGGGAGCCAGCCCCACACTCAAGCAGCCTGGCTGCCTGAGTCTGCCTGGGGTCAAGGCGGAAGGACCCACTTGGGCTTCCTGCCACCATCTGTCCACGGCTGTCAGTGCCACCTGCACAGAGGGCATGCCACTTCAGCACAAGAGACCAGGCAACCCCAGACAGCTCCCCTCCTTTGCCCATCTTGGGGCCAATGATCTCCACCGGCCACACTAGGGGAATGGACCCTGGCTCCCAGTGCTGGCAGGAAAAGGAGACAGACCCGAGGGCAAACAGGAGAGAGACTGAGTTACGGACGCTCAGGCTGCTCCCTGGTGGGTAGACAGGTGGGCAGACGGGGAAAGGAGTCTTTGGAGCTTGGCAAATGCAGGGGCTTATTGCAGGGGCTTCTCTCGGGCTGACCCTGACACCAGCTCTGGAGAGGCAGGCAGGAATGGCAGGGCAGGCCGGGACCACGCCCTCCCTGGGCCCCCCGAGTTTCCAGAGCTTTGGGCAGGGTTCTCCGGGGCGGCTGTGGGGCCTCACTCAGCCTCCCTGGGCACCTCGGAAGCGTCGGCCCGGCAAATGGGACACGTCCGGTTGGCCTGGGGGAAGCAGCCGCACATCAAGACTCCACTCTCGCCCAACCCCCATCCCATCTGAGGCTCTTCTGCTGCCTGGTGGGGACCTGGCTCCCTACATGGAGCTAGAACTTCTGGAGGCCAAAGAGGACCCAGAGGGAAGCGCTCCAGTCCCCCTCCTCCCTCCCAACACCAGGGGAACACACCTGGGAGCCAGCATGGGGACCTTACCTTCAACCACTTGTCGACACACTTGGTGTGGAACTCGTGGTTACAGGGGAGGACCCGGAGCAGCTGGCGCGCCTCGAAATCACTGAAGCAGACCACACACCTAGGAGGAGGGCACAGAGCGTCACCCCGACACTGACGGCAGGGCAGACTCATGGCAGGGCCCAGAGCCCCACCCAGGGAGTCAGCAACCTATCTGTGCTCACAGAGAAGCTGCGGGGAGCGGGTGGTGTAAGAGGAGGCCAGGGCACTCACAGCGTCTGCTCCGACTGGTGACTGTCCGGGTGAAAGCGGTATGATGGAAGCTGCTCGATGTCCGCTTTGGTGAGGCCACGGGGTTTGGCATCTCCCAGCCGCTCGGCCAGATTCAGGAGAGCCTGGACGCGGGCAGGAGGGGAGAGTCAGCGGCGGCCAGGACTGGAGGTCCCCCAGGCCCCCACTTCCCAGGACCGGGCTCCACGGGACCTCATAATTCTCCATCTCCACGTCATCCACATCAAGATCCAGGCTGATGGTGGGCCCCATTGCTGTTGGTGACATCGGCAGCATCGATCTAGTGGGAGACAAGCACGTGGGCCCAGGGTCAAGGGCAGCAGGCACAGAGGGCGTGGGGGGGGTCCCCTGATTCCTGCCATGAAACCAAGCCCAGAACTCTGCACTGTGCACACCAGGGACCCACTGGGGAGCCTGAGTGTGCAGGTCTGGTCTCGTGGGGATGCTGGGGGGTTGGGGCGGGGGGCTCAAGCAGCCCCGGCACCTCTGTGGGACCCTATTTGGGTCTAACCACTAAAGGCCCCAGGAGAACAGAGCCCCACAGCTCTGGAGCAGCTGTGCAGGTACTTACAGGAAGTAGGGCAGGAAGCTGGGGTAATACGGTGGTGGGGGAGGCGGCGGGGGCGGCGGCGGGAGTGGCTGTTGCAGGCGGTATCTCTGGGTGCTCAGTCTCCGAGGCATCACGTGGGAATATGGCTGCAAGAGGGGGGCCAAGGGCAGGTCAGCCATAGACCTGTCTCCCCGGTCACCCTGAGCCAGAGCAGGGGTGGCACTCACCACACCGAAGGACAGCTCCTGGTGCAGGGTGTCGTGGGGCAGGTAGTGCATGGGCACGGACGCCGACAGGGTCGGGCCCGGGGCCGAGGTGGAGTAGGTGAAGCTCCCCAGGGGGTGCTGATCCCCCCGGATATCCATGTCATTGTCGAGGCGCTGCAGGGGCTGGGAGAAGCGGGGTGGTGGTGGGGGATTGGCAGAGTCAGTGATGAGGGGAGTCCCCTGGCCCCTGCCCTGCCCACCATCCCCTGTAGCATCGGACCAGTCGCCGGGACTCACCATGCGTGGGTGCTGTGTCTGCAGGGACACGAACTGCCCGAGAGGCGCCATGTGAGCGGGCTGGGGGTGTGGGGCTGGCGGCGGGGGGTGTAGGATGTAGTGGTCACTGGAGATGAGGTGGGGGTAGGCCTGGTAGGGCACAGGGAGCTGCTGCATGGTACACGCCTGGATCAGCTGCTGAGAAAGAGGGCAGAGGCTGGAGAACATTCTTCTGGGCTCTGGGTTGGGTCTTAGGTTTGTGGGATCAGGGCCAGGGCCCATTCCACCCAGCGAGAAGTCCTCTGGACCATCTAGCCCTGGCCTAGGCCTCCCAGGCAGGACATCTTACTCTGAAGGCTCGCAGTGATGACTGAACCATACAGCAGGCCCTGGGATGCAGGGCCATCCCTTATCTCTGCAATGCCCTTCCACTGAACATGAATACACGTACACTTTTCTGGACAAGGCTGTGGCCTGGAGCCAAGAGGACTCTGACAGCCTGGGTGAGGGCTGTTAAGTGCAGCTCAGTTTTGCTACAGGCCCAAGCCCGAGGCCTTTGGCTAGAGGTGGGCCAGGAGGCCTGGGTGGGCGCTCACTCACCGGGGGCGGGAGGCAGCAGAGCGGGTAGTGCTGCCCGCTGAACATCACGGAGCATGCTGGGAGCTGCTGAGTGCTGCAGCCAGGGATATGCTGGCCTGTAGGCAAGGGGAAGCCTTGGGTGGTCACCGTGGTGACTGTGTAGGACAGAGGGACAGGTCCCTGGTGCACCTGCAGGAGAGAGACCCAGAACTGTGGGGAGGCCACCTGGCTACCCCCGAGGTGAAAAAGTCCCACCGGGCAAGCTCTCTTCCCTTCTATAGCTGGGGCCTACCCACTGTAGACCTGGCTGCTACCTCCTGCCCCAAGTCCCAGAGAGTCCTCTGGGAACCCAGGAGGGGCTCTCTAGCTCTATCACTCATCCAATGTGTGGCCCCAGGAAGGTCCTTCCCTTCTCTGGGCTTCAATGTACCAACCTGTACACGAGGGCTAAAGATGCCTCCCCGAATGGAGCAATGAGTTCAGCAAGATGAAGTCAGGGTATTGCTCCTCTGCTCCTTGGACCGACTTGCCAGAGGCCAGGGTGGCAAAGGCGAAGTGCGGGGGTGGGGGGTTTTGCCTACCTGCTCGTGGAGATCAACCATGAACGGGCTCTGCTGGGAGGCTGGGTGCAGCATTCGGGGGCTCCCGCCGGCAGGAGCCGAGGCTCGGCGCTCCTCTACGGGGAGGTGTGCTGATCGGGGCGGCAGCTGCTGGGAGGGGAAGCGCTCATCCTGGGCAGGTGGGCTGGCCAGGGGGCCCTCGCGGCCGGGGCTGCACCACAGAGAGGAGGCCCCAGTAGCACTGACGGGGGCCGCTCATTCACAGAGCACGGAAGAAGCCAAAGGTCCACTACCCACTGGGGAAGGAAGACAGCTCAGGGCCCTGGGCCCACCGCCCCCGGCCCCTGTGCCCAGCCCAGGCTGATAGCCCCCACGCCAGTGGCTCCAGGATCCACAGGACTGGGAGGTTCCCTCCTACCTTCCCCAGAGCTGGCCCGGGCTGCTGCTGGGTCCTGCAGGGAATCGCCGCTGACCCCCAGGGGCAGAAGGTGCCCACCTAGTCACTGCCAGAGCCCATGGTTGCATCAGGGGTGGCAGAGGGCTGGAGGGGCTGGGCCAGGGCACACGACCCTAGGAGGCAAACCGACAAAGGGACTAAGGCACAGAGAAGCCAAGTCCCTTGCTCCATGAGGGGTCAGGGAGGGAGCATCAAACCTCTGCACCCTGGTTCCAGAAGCCCACTGATGCCCACCCGCCACGCCCCTGTGCTCTGGCACTGGGGTTCAGGGCGGACAGACCAGAGAGAGGCTTGGCCTGCAGGGAGTCCCGAGGGCTGGCTAACATGCTTCCAGACCAGGTGGCTCTGGTGTAAGGCTCCCTCCGGGTGGGTCTCCAGGGAACCCTGCTGTTACAAGGGTCTATAAATATGACCTACAGGTAGTGGGGTTCCTGAGGGGACTCCAGCTTCCTCCCTTCCATCTGCTTGGCTCAAGAAGGACTGCACTCCTTCCGCGACTAATATGTGAGAGGTTCTGACTTGGTTCCTGCCCTTGGGGGTTCTCAGTCCAAGACAAGTCGGGAGTCATCCATAGGGCACTGGTTCTAGGACTCCCATGATACCAAAATCTGAGAATGCTTAAATCCCTTATGTGAAATGGTGTGGTATTTGCATATAACCTATACACATCCTCCCCTGGACTTTCTATCATTTCTAGATTACTTATGACACCTAATACAATGTAAATGCTAGGTAAATATGATGTAAATGCTACCTAAAGGGCAAATTCAAGCTTCGCTTTTTGCAACTTGATGGATTTTTCTCCCAATATTTTCAACCTACAGTTGGTTACATCTATGGGTGTGAACCCATGGCTAGAGAGGGTCGACTGTATACTTTCTTTCCATAATCTGTTACCACAGTGCCCACCCAAGTGAGACTTCACCTACTCTTAAAAGAAGGAACTGTTAGCTCCATTTTGCAGAGGAGAAAACTGAGGCTCAGAGACAGGGAAGGATTTGCTCAAGGTGCCACAGGAAGTGTCAAAGTGGGGAGGTGGGCTGACTACAAGCCTCTTGCTGTACCCTGCTGCCAGCGGGAAAGGGTCCAGGCCAAGAATTTTGGCAGGACACAACGAGGCAATAAAGGAAGTCAACCTCTGATGGACTGGTGGGTCTGGCATGCAGCCAGGCCCTCTGGGGCAGGAGGAAGGGGCTGGAGGGGGTTGGAGGGGTGGTACAAACCTTACCCAACACAGCCGCAAGTGGGAGGTGGGGCTTGCTGAGAGAAAAAGAGGAAGCAAGAACCTAAACCTAAGGGAGGAAGCTGAGTGGGAACAAGGCGGGGCAGGAACTGGGGTCCAGGTGGGGAAAGTTGCAGGGGGGCAGGGGGACATTAACTCCAGAGGTTGGAATGAGGCCCTGGCAGGGAAAGCTCTGGAATCTGTCAGGCCCCGCAAAGCTAAAGGGCACGTCTAGTAGGACCAGCCCTTGGCTGTTCCTACTGCTATTCCTACTGGAGGGACCCCACCTTCGTAGAACGAAACTCTTATGTTTCCTTCACACACAGCCTCAAGTGCTGCCTCTCTGCTCACACAGTTAGGAATGTGTGTACTGTCCCCTCAACTCCTTGTTCCTCTCCTCTGTGTTGGGCTTTATGTGCATTGACCCTAACTTCCACAATGAGCCTGAAAGGGAGAACTCTTCTCTACCTGCTAAGACAGCACAGGGCCCAAGGCCACAGAAGAGCTGGAATTCACGTTCCTCCCAGCCAGCACTTGGCAGAGGGGTGCACAAGGCCCAGTAGATTGCATCCAGCACAGGGCAGGCCTGATGTGGTAAATGCACCCAGGAGAGCTGATACCATAGGTCTAAGGTCTATGTAATAAGTCTGGCAGCAGTGAAGTTACTGCCAATGATTAAAAATTGGGAGATTACATAAAAATCTGGCCTTTCAGAGTGAGTGAGTGTGAGTATGAGTGTGAGTGTGTGTGTGTGGTGAGGCAGAAAATCCGGTCCCTCATTCCTGCTTGACTCCCTCACTCTGAGCATGAGCTTTCTCTCCAGGCCACCCTAGACCCATTCCCCGCCTGCCCACCACAGGTGACTGGGGTTGTAACCCCCAGTGTGGGCCAAGTGCGCATCCTAACACACATGTGTTCACACACACGCACACAGCCTCGATTCCTGCTGATGATCCAGCCGAGCAAACACAGGCCAAGAGAGACTCAGAGGAAACCCCCAAATAACTGAAACAACAAACTCCTGACCCACCCTAGACTTTTTGGATCAGAATCTTAGGAAGGTTGGGGAACAAGAGTGCCTAGAATTCCACCAAATTTCCCAGCAGTTTCTATAGCACAGGCAGTGCTTAAGAACCTCTGTTCTAACTACTTCGGAGATCCTGAGAGACCTCAGTCCTGCTGATGGGGAGTTATTAACAAGAACTACAATACTTTCCATGTGCCATCCCAGTTAAGTCCTCATAGCAACCCTCAGAAGTAGGGACACTGAGGATGAGATCTCACTCAGACAAGTGAGATCCAAGGCCAGTCAGCTAGAGCTGAGTGCCCAGGGACATGGCAGTGGCCTCAACTGCTCCTCTTATGCTAGGCTGTCTTGCTGAAGGCCGGGCAATGTCAAGGCTCAGGGGTGAAGAACCACAGAGGCCAGGCCCATGGGATTCTGCTCTGGCCAGCCTCTTCAAAAACGCCCACAGTGCACGAAAGGGAAGTGGCAAGGAGCTGGGAAATCCAACCACCAGACAGAAGCCCTCTAGCTGTGGCCAATGGTGCCAAAGGTGACAGTGTCAACCCTTGCATTTTACTAACACATGATGCCCTGACCTCTGGCCAGTCTTGGTTGAGGATTGGGCACTTTGCTTCCTCTCTCTGAGCCACAGCTTATTCATCTGTAAAATGGGAACAGACCAATAATCACCTCCCGGGGGACTGGTAAGGACTCCCAAAGTCCACTGCAGTGATTTGTAAAGCTCAGGTATCAGCTGAACTTTACACTATCAGAAAGTCAGATAGGCTCCCTCAGGGAATACCCCAGCTAGCAAGGAGGGGGCCCTGGTTCTTGACTGGGAACAGAGATGGCCCAGGAGGTACTCACCCCCTTTACAGTTGAGGAAACTGGGACCCAAAGAAAGGGAGTAACTTACTCCAGACTATAAAGCCGAAGCGGGTCAGAATTAGTCCTGGCTGGTCATCTAGGCCCAAGCTTCTTCAACCCTGACTTGCATTACCATCTACCCTCAAAAATTACCTAATGCCAAATCACTACTGTGGGCCCTAAAGGAGATCAGGAGAGCTTTCTCTTTCAGGCATCCTGACGAGCCCTATTGTGGAGAGAAGTAAGTGAGGCCCAAAGTTGGAGCCAGCAACTTGCTCAAGGTCAAACAGCAAAGCTACCACCTAACTGCTTTGCCTTTTACCACTCGTCCTTTGGGCTGGGCTCTTAATCAGGTCTCTGAAAAAGAGTCCTGAGGGTCCCATCCCTAAATCCAATCTTGCCCAGAAGCAGGGGCTGCATCTTGCATCCATCTCCTCCCCCAGGCACTTTCAGTGCCCCAAGCAGCTATCCTCATCCTGGTCGAGGGAGACCCTAACATATAATTTGGGCCTGGCGGCTGTTTGCAGGAACAGGGGCTGTTTTGCAGATAAGCCAAGTGAGGCCCTGAGGACAGGAGCAGACTGAGGCAGGCTGAGAAGCACCCCTCCCTACTCCCTCCCACCAGCTCCCCCAAAAGAGGCAGGCTGGGCCCAGTACTGCCTGGAGGACAAGCAGAGCTACCCAACTGTGGTGTCTGGTGGCAGCTGAGGGCAAGACCACCAGGCTCTGAGTTAAGTAACAGTCGTGCGCCAGCCCAGACTCCCTAGGTGACCTTGGTCAAGGAAATCTTCCCTTCTGAGACTCAGTTGCCACAACTGTAAAATGGGGTGGAAATCTCTCCTTCCCAGACTCCCAAATAAAGCCACAATAAGCAAGACGCAAGAAACCAAGTGGTCACATTATAGGGGGAGGAAACCAGTGTCCCTAAAGGGCAAGCCCCTCCTCAATGTGGGCCAGGCGCAGGTAGTGAGGTTCGGGGAGCTTCCTCAACCAACCCTCCCTGGGAAAGGGGACAGGCGTGGGGGAGGGGACCGTGGTACGGATACTCGCCCAGAGTGGGGCCTCCCTCACCCCCTTCTCACTCTTCTGTGCTGTGATCAGAGGAACATCGGGGACGAGAGGCCAGACTGCGGCGTCGGGGCCAGAGCGCTGTGACTTTAAGAGCCAAGGATCCCGGACCATGTGCTCGGCGTGAGACAAAAGCAACAACAAAGGAAGTGGCGGCGGCAGGGGGAGGGGGCGGCTCCTTCCTCTCCAACCGCAGCGCTCAGCCTCTGGAGAAGGAGACTCGGCCTGGCCTTCGGGGGCGCTGGGGGTGGGGAGGGGTCCCGGATTCTAGACGCCTCGCCGTCCCCACTCCGGACTGCCCGTGATTAACTCCTGCAGAGCCAGCTAGATCACAATACCCAGTCCCAGGGGAAGAGGGGCAGGAGTTCTAGGGATGCAGAAATCGGGAGTTGGGGGCTCAGTCCCCGACTCACCTTCGGCCACACGGTGACTCCTTTGTTCCCGATCTAGAACGGCCAAGCTGGGCAGGGGGCGGAGGTGGGGGTGGCAGTATGCTGCCTGGACCCTTTAAGAGCCCCCGCCCTGGGGAACAATGTGCTCCCTTCCCCACCCCCTAGTCCGGGGGCTGTCCGGATCCTTCCGGGGCCCTCTCTCTTTGTTGTCCGTCCACCGACCGTCTGCCTCGCGAGGCCCACGCGTGGCCAGCCCAGGCCCTTGGGGAGCAGGAGGCAGTGCAGGACGCGGCCGGGTTTGCGCAGCTGCCTGCGGCTGGCCCTTTAAGAACTGTCCGCAGCGGCAGCGGAATGTAACAAACCCCACATTTGATTCACAACATTCGAAGCGGCGGGGTCGCGCGCCGGGCGGGAGGGGGACTCGCGGGGGCGCGCCGGGAGGTTCCGGCAAACAGTAGTCGGCAGCTGCCCGCAAGGGCCCCGCCCCTTGTCAAGAGCTCCTCCCCTCGGGGGGTGTCAAGAGCCAATCACCCGCCGGGACTCGGCACGTGATTAGTGGGTCGCCATCTTGAAGGCAGATCTTTTTTTTTTAAAACCTCCTTCTCGTCCCCACCTCCTCACTTAAAGTGACCGCAGCCATCACAAGCAAGGGGCGGGGCCACATGGCCTGCCTTAAAGATGGAAGACCCTCTAGGTGGGTAAGACAAACTGGCTGCAACTCTAACTTGCTATGCAAACTCGCGAATCACTCATGCTTCTGAGGTTCAGTTTCCCTGCCCGAGAAACAGGTCCCGCCGGGAGAGCCGCAGCCTGGACTTACTGTGTCATGGTCCCCTCCTCGGGACGGGGCGGCGCCTGGGACACTGAAGTGCAATGAACCAGACCTTCGACGGGGCAAGAGCGGCCCCTTAAGCCAGCCTGACTGGTTAGGAAGACTCTTAACAGCCCTGGGCCGGCAACCTCCCCGGAGATGACGTCAGCTCCGAGAGCTACTGCGCCGCGATGACATCATGGCCTGGCCGCCCCGCATCTGTTTATACTGCGCGGTGACTTTAAATAGTTGGGCGGGCCTGGCTTGCTCAACGAACCAATAAAGGGCAATCCATGCAAATAAGCTAACGCTTGCCGGGAAGGGGGATTGGCCCGGCGCGCGCTGACGTCACAAACACATTTAACCGCCCCGCCCCTAGCGTGGCCAGGGAAAGGGGCGGGGAACAGTTTGAAGCTAGAGTAGGAGGCATGAAAAGGAAGTGTTAATCCCTCAGTCCTGTCCGATTCTATGCAAGCTGCTAGACTGTAGCCCATTAGTCTCCTGGGTCCATGGAATTCTCCAGGCCACCTGCGCTCTAATTGCTCTAGGCGAGGCGTAGGAGAGCTCCTCGCCTAGGCGGATAGTGCAACTAAACCCAATGAAGTGTTTAGTTTTCTACAATATTCCTATGAGACGGATTACTACAACCTGCCCATTTTACAAAGATAAAGAACATCAAGAGGGGCGTCATTCACCCCAGGTCACACTGCTGAGGTGACGCTTGAATCCAAGACAAAGCCTAGCTTCGTTCCCCTTTGCCTCCATGTCTGCCTGGGGACATTATACAAAATGGGGTATTACCTCCATATCGACGGGGGTGGGGGGAGAGAGAGAGAAATCAGTAATAGTTAAAATATTCAAGAGCTGGGAACAGGCCGAATATAAAGTACACACATAACCCATAACTAGACTCCTCTAGATGGAGCTGCACTGACACAGGGCTACCTCCGAATCAGCCCTACACGAGATACCAGCACAAATGTTAAAACATCTGCTAAGCCTGCGTAGTGGGGCTGCTGGGCGTGTGCCTGTGTGTGATTTTCTGTGCTTCTTTGGTATATTTCATAATCCCAGATTTCAAAACTGAAAGATACTGAACTGAGGGTAACAGTATCAATGTTTTTTAAAATAGGATATATTCAGTATCAGAATAGAATATTTTTGGAAGGATATACAGGAGACTGATTAATAACTGCCCTCATGGAGAACATGGGGTCGCTAAGAGTCGAACACGACTGAGCGACTTCACTTTCACTTTTCACTTTCATGCATTGGAGAAGGAAATGGCAACCCACTCCAGTGTTCTTGCCTGGAGAGTCCCAGGGACGGCGAAGCCTGGTGGGCTGCAGTCTATGGGGTCGCAAAGTCAGACACTACTGAAGCGACTTAGCAGCAGCAGCATGGAGAACTGAAGGAGAGCACTGGGCCAGGAGGACAAACTTTTTATTCGATATGCTTTTATATATTTGCTATTTAAAAAAAAACAAAAAACCTATACTGTATAACCTACTGAAAATTCTAGAGAAAATTACTGCAAAACAGTATGTCTTAAGGATTTCCAGCCATTAAAACTTGTGTTCCTTTAGAGGCATCCAATAGAAACAACCCAGAAGGAAGTGTGGGGAATAGACATGCCTATCCAAGTAATGTTTAGAGCAGCAACAATCTGACACCATACTGTGGATGTGCAGCCAATAACACAAAAACTGAAAATGGTATCCAGGTGCTGTTTGCAGACCTGTAGGGACCAGAGATCAAATGCAGGAGGCATGCTACAGATGTTACCTGGAATGCCGAACTCTCTCATCACAAACTATGGATGCATGAGAATAAATGGGGATGCCTTTCTCTAACCATCTCCTTAACAGCAACTCTCCCTTCCCCTAAATCCCTTCCAACCTTTTGGTTTTCTCACTCTGTAAAAGCAATCAGAAAATCCCTCCTACACTCAAAGTGCCTACACAGACCAACCCCTGCTTGCCTGTGTAGGAATAGAACCTGCAATGGCTCCGTAATGCCTAGCTTTCAGGGCTGTGCTTAACAAGACAAGCTTCCCCCACCAAACTTTTCAGGCTCACTTCTCCCCAGCCTCTCTCCCACAGCCATGGCTGGCTCCCTCTGGCCTTCCTTGCCTCTCTCTTCCTTTCTACCAATCCATTCCTCTGCTCTGCCGCTTGAAGCTTGGCTCCCATCTCACCTCTTACAAGAATCTGTGAAGTCTCTAGCTTGTGCTGAACTTCCCTATCTTTGAATTCAGGCCTAGATGCACCCTGACCTTCACTTCATGCCATTTGATTTGCACACAGCCCTGTCATGATCACTTCATGTCTCACTCAGTAATCTCCTCCTTGCCTGAGAGGATTCAGCATTTTTAAGTGCGCTGACATTCAGCCTTCACTGAGACACCACAGGGGTAATCTCATTTTACAGGTGAGGATGTGAGGCTCAAGGAAGGGAAGCGACTTGCCTGAGGCTACAGTGTGGGAATCCTTACCAGGCTCAGATGGTAAGAATCTGCCTGCAATATAGGAGAACCAGGTTCAACCCTGGACTGGGAAGATCCCCTGGAGAAGGGAATGGCTACGCACTCCAGTACTCTTGTCTGCAGAATTCCACGAACAGAGGTGGACTACAGTCCATGGTGTCGCAAAGAGTTGGACACAACTGAGTGACTAACACTCTGGGCTTCCCTCATAGCTCAGTTAGTAAAGAATATGCCTGCAATGCAGGAGACCTGGGTTTGATCCCTGGGTCAGGAAGATGCCCTGGAGAAGGAAATGGCAACCCACTCCAGTATTCTTGCCTGGAGAATCCCAGGGACAGAGGAGCCTGGCAGGCTCCAGTCCATAGGGTCGCAAGAGTCAGACACCACCCCACACAGGAAGTGACTCCAGTTACTACTCCATAATCCACTTACTCCTTTGAAGACACCAGCGCTCTGATTGTGCCATTCTCTCTGCCTCAAGTGTCCTCAACATCCCCTACTCACCTCTGGCCAAACTCTGCTCAACCTTAGGGGCTTAGCTCAAAGGCTGCCTGCTCAGAGCCTCTCCTGACCTGTCTCCTGGTTTCTACAATACGCAGCATGCTTGTTATCACACCGCATCAGGACAGCAGAAGGCATCTCATGGGGCTGCTCCTACCCCCAGCAGGGCCTGGCTCACACTGGATGGTGGATGCCCAAGGAAGGAGTTCTGGGTTACTCTTCCTTGCCCCTGATGCTTCAGGGCCAGGAAATCTTCATCCTGCCTTATCTCACACATGACCCTCTGGTTTATGTCCCTGGGATGCCCTCAGCAAATCCCCACAGCCCTCAAGGTTCCTGCCCCCAGGACCAGAGGCCAATAACACGTCTCCCTCTGGCCTGAAAAACTTTCCTGGGCACAGGCAAAATCACTCTGCAGCAAGCGGGAAGGAGGCTCAATTTTACCCGATTTCCCAGGGAAGTCAGGAATCTGAACTTTCCTCTCACTGATGAGTCTTCTGCTTTGGAACCCCAGTGTGGGCCCGTGGCCTATATACCTACTGTGTGCCTCACCCTCATCAACCCACCCCGCCCCCACCCCTCTGAAGGCAGGTTCTGTTACTTTCATCTTACAGATGAAGAAAATGGCTCAGGAAATGACTCCCCTTGACCCAGTTCCCAGAAGTGTGGCCCAGGGAGCTCTAGAAATGGCCGGTGGGGGTGGCTCACTCTTGGCCAAGCACCTTCCATGAAGTTCTGTGGAGAAATTGTGGAGTTCTGGAGTCTCCTGCATGATCTGGGAAAATCCTACCCTGATCATCTCATTGGTCCTCCCAGTGACCTAAGAGCTAGGTATCAGTGTGTGTTCCACTTTACAGATGAAGAAGCTCGGGCAAAAGAGGACATGACTCACCCACCATTACATAGCCATCAAGGGGCAAACATGGGGTCACATTTTAAGCTAACATTAAGATTGGTTCACGCAATGCAAATGCCAACACAGGGTCTCCAAGTGTCCAATAATCAAAAGCACAGATATCCTTGGGGCAAGAGCCTCTCCAGATCACAGACTGGAAGGATGGCAGAGAGGGATTTGAACCCTGGTCCCTTGCATGCAAAGTACTGGATGCTACCTGCAGAGCATCCTGGCTTCCATCCCAGGACTCTGCAGGAGATGGTTCCTGCTGGGGCCTCCCCTATTCCACCTGCCTACCTAAGAGCCTGGACAGCTGGCTGCCTCCTTCCCTCCATCAGGGGTCAGAAAGTACTCCACTCCTTTCTTCTAAGACCCCTCAGGCCCTCCTCCAGATGCAGGGCCCAGCAGCCTTCCCAAGTGAAGCTGGCAGAACACAGAGATTGAGAGACAGTCCAGGAACACAGCACAGCCTGATAAAGCCAGCTCAGGACACAGACCTCCCAGCTACCCCAGAGCATCAGACTTGAGCCTCACACTCCAGGGTAGGGGTTGACAGGCCCCACTCTGCCAAGTCCTTGCTGCTTAGGGCAGGCTTGAACACACCTGAGCCCCAGGCTTTGGTTGCCCTAAAAAGCAGAGGCCATTTATGCATATGGGGGAGGGTGGCGTGTCTATAAACGTGTTCCAGGTCTGGCTTCAAGGCTGCAGCACTCTGGCCCCAGCTCTGAGTCTTGGTCAGTGATGTGGCCTCTCTCTTCCTCAGTCTCACTTCTGTAAAACCAGGATGATGACAACACTAGTGACAGATGACATTTCCTGAGCACTTAGCGTGTGCAGCACTGCTGTTCATCTCCTATAGGCTACTGAGAAGGCAGGCAGACACTGATGGTTAAGTGCAGTGCCTCAGAAGCCAGCCCACCGAGACTATGAGAAAGCTGCCACCTCTATGAGGCTCACAGTTTGTCCAGTGAAAATAGGGGTGGGTGACTGTGAGTTAACAGTGGCTTCCACTGGGTGCACATCTTCCAAGGTCCTGGAAGATACCGTGTGCTTGAATGTGTGAGCTTTGTGGGTAGGGCACTGGGAGGGAATCCCCTTTCTGACTCCCTCCCTGTTATAGCTGTCATCCGTGGAACCGACAGGGTCTGCAGAAGGAGCGGGTACGGGTCACTACAGCATCCGGAGATGAAAATCGGGGGCTGCAACAATGTGGGAGCCTGGGAGCTCCCAGGAGATAAGTCCAGCTGAATTCCCCATTTTCCCTCCACCCAAGGCCAGCTTCCTACACCCACATCGTCTTTCTTGCCCCGACCCCATCTCGACTCAGGCTTCATAGCCCTCAGGCAACAGAGTGTGTGACCTTGGGCAAGACACGACCCTCTGGAGCCCCCGCTCCTTCTTTACCCTCAAAGCAGTACCCACGCCGCTGGCGTGCAGTGGCCTGTTCTTCCGACCCGAGGCAGCCCCAGGGCAAGGTTCGGGCCGCGCTGGATCCCCAGCAGCTGGGACAAGGAGCGCTGGTAAAGTGTTTGGGACAGCCCTAAGGAGGCCAAAGCACTGCAGCTCTGCCCCGGACTCCTGGGCTCCAGCTCTAGCCGGGACTCGCCAGGGGTTGCGATCGAAGCATGCGTGGAGCGCACGGCACTCTGGGACTTGTAGTTCCCAAGGGCTCCCGGTACTGGAACACTAGACAGCGGGCGGAGCGGCTCTGGCCCAGAGTCCCCGGACAGCAAGCCCCCTCCCAGCGCACGCAGCCCGGCGGACTCTGGCCTCGCTGGAGGTCCCTGCGCTACACTGCCAGCCCACTGCCGCCCCCTATCGCTCCATCCTCGTTTGGCCCTGCTCCCGGGGCGCAAGGCTCAGGGTCCAGGCCGTGCGTTACCTGGGGCCGCGGCGGGGCTCTAACCCCACCGGGCGGCCGGCGCGTTGCTCCCTCTGCAGCCCTGGGTCCTGGTCCCGCTGCGGCCCGAGCCGCCTGCCGCGGTCCCCCCTTTGGCCCCACGCAGTGGAACGGTCCACAGACCTCTTCACCCGGGCGCGCGCTCCCGCGCGCGGGGTCTACTGCAGTTACGTATCTTCACCCTCGCTCCCGCGCACGTATGAAAGTACCTGGACTGCACCAAGCGCGCGGGAGCGGAGGGTGGAAGGAGGCGGAGCGTGTCTCGGCCACGCCCACTCAGTGTCCGGCCGCAAAGGGCGCGCAAGGGCGAGGCTTGCAGCGTCTGGCACCCCAGACGCCCCCTTTGCTACCCGTGTGACCTTGGATGAGTGACTAAATAGGAAAGCTAATACGAGCCCGTGGCCGTTCAAAGAACCTTTGCTTCGCGGACAGTTTGTTCCCCTCCCTCAGCCTCGGAATTTGTGTGTGTGTTTGCGCGCGCGCGCGCGCGCGCGGGAGGTGTCAAGGATCTATATACAAATAGCAAAGACTCTTGAGGTCAGCAGCTCTTGGTTCCACTCTGTGGGTCATTCTCTGAGCTTCAGTTTCTTCTTCTGTGAAATGGAAATGATGATACCTCCTTCGGGATGTAGGGAGACTCTAGTGACAAGAGAATGCTTCTGTCCATTGCTAGAGCCAGCCTGGGACCCAGAGGGCATCCCCGCCGACTGCATCCTAGGGTGTAATTAGCCGGCTAGGACTACAACTCCCATCGCGCCCCGCTTCATCAGGGTCGTGCTGGGAGCTGTAGTCCCTGCAGACCTTACTCTCAGAGGCTGCCCTCTTTCCTCAGCCCAGGACTTGGCACCTCTGCGGAGGGAGGGCCCGCTGCCTCGAAGCCGACTTACTTTTTAAAGCTTGCATTTGTTGAGTTCTACCCAGTGAGGGAATATTATTAGTGTCCCTGTTTTATAGTTTCGAAAGCTGAAGTATAGCGAGCTGAGGAATTTTTGCTAGCAAGTGACAGGGCTCAGGATTTCTGTCCAGGCCTGGCATCCAGAACCTGCTTTCTACCTCACTCTGGTTCATCCTTTAGCAAACATGTTGTTTTTTTTCTTTTTAAATACTAACTATATTAAAGCCTAATTTAGGATATACTTTGTAGCTATGCAGTAAAATAAATCTTACGTGTACATTCTTCATAAATGTATACCTCTGTATAACTAAAATCTAATCAAGATCTAGAACATTTTCATCACTCTGGAAAGTTCCCTCTTACCCCCTCCAAGTCAGTTTCCTGCAGTCATAACTATGGATCTGGTTCCTGACACTATAGATTTGTTTTTTGTGTTTAGAACTTCATATCAATGGAATAACTCTCCGTATAAATGCTGTCTTCTTTAATTCTGCATCATGTTTTTTGAAATCCAACCTGTAGTAGGTATCAGTAGTCTGTTCTTTTTAGCCCCCAGCTTTATTGAAATCTAATTGATGTTGACATATAACATTTTGTAAGTTTAAGGTATACAGTATTATTCAATACATGTATATACTGCAGAACGTTTCCCTAAATAAGGTTAGTTAACACGTCCTTCACCTACATAGTTACCATTTTGTTATTTTGTTGTTGTTTTGTGCTACCTTCAATAGCAACTTTCAAGTACAAGGTAGATACAGTATTATTGACTATAGTCACCTTGCTATACATTAGATCCCCAGAACTTACTCATCTTATGTAACTGAAAGTTTGTATCTTTTGGCCAACACTTCCTGGTTTCCCCCACCCGTGGGCTCCTGGCAACCACCATTCTACAATCTGTTTATATGTATTTGATGTAAAAAAAAGTTCTACATATCAATGAGATCATGCAGTACTTGCCTTTCTCTAACTGACTTATTTCACTTAGCATGTGTCCCTGTTTAGCATGTGTCACTTAGCATGTGCCCCTCAGGTCCATCCATGTAGCTACAAATGGCAAGATTTCTTTATTTTTTATGGCTGAGGAATATTCCATTGTGTGTATATGTATATATGTATATACCACAGTTTATTCATTCATCCATCACTGGACACCTAGGTTGTTTTCAAGTATTGGCTATTGTGAATAATACTGCAGTGAACACAGGCAGGTTTTTGTTGTTGTTCATTTATTTTGCTTTACTTTCTTTTCTAACTTGATGGCTAGTAACTCATTGTATGAATGTACAATGGTTTTTGAAACCCAATCCTTTGAAGAAATGATCCCTGAGTTCCAGCCACCTTGATCTTTCAGTTCTCCCAGGAGCCAGGTTCTTTCCTTAGTGAGGCTTTGGACACACTGTTCCCTCTACCTGGGCTTCCCTTTCCTTCCTTGTGGCCTGACCTACTCTGCTGTCACACAGAGCCTCCCTCTGTGGGGGCAGGGATGCTTGTCCCCACCCGACCAGTGTCCTCCACCAAGCATTTAGTGCCTGGACAAGGTGAGCAATCAGTTCATGTCCATTGAAGGGACACAGGAGAGGCAGGGGACCCCAGGAGGGCCACGTGACACCAGGTCACTTTCCTGGACGGCTCAGAGGCCTGTTCCATCTCAGAGACAGCCATGTGTTATTTTACTTCCCCCTATTTTCCTGATATGGAAACTGAGGCTGAGAAGAGCTGGAATGCGAACACAGGTCTTCCTGGCTGTGACACCTTCCTGGGATGGTGGTGGTGAGGAGTGTTGAGAAGAACCTGAGGGAAGGCTCTAGGGAAGTTGTCACAGAGCAGAGAGGGGAAGTGGGGCCTGGTACTCCCTGAAGTCAGCCCAGTGGGAGTGGTCAGGCGACTCTCAACTCCATAAAAACAAATACAGTTGGGGCCACGGAGTAAAGGTCAGGGGAGGAGGTGAGCTCCCCATCACTGGAGCTGTGCAAACTGTGGCAGAGCAGCCCCATGGAAGGGGTCCTTTAGAGAGAATGTGTGCTCTGGGAAGGGGCTCAGAAGTCTGTTGGGGTGAGGAGTTGGTCTCATGGGTCCTCAAGTTCTTTCTAGGATGGGAGGTCGTGAGTCTGACACCAAGGGGCTGTTTATATATTAATACCTTGGGCTGGTTCCTCAGCTGTAAGGCAGAGTGGTGAAGGAAACTTGTGTTCTGCAAAGGTGTGTGCAGCTGGCAGGTTGAGGAGGGGTTGGACACAAGCACAGCAAAGAGACACACTCAGCTCAGGCTCTCCAGGTCACTTCTGAAGCCACACACTGTTGAGGTGGGGGAGCGAGGGGGCCACTCCGTGTTTCAGATGAAGTTGTAGCTCAGAGAGGAATGACTTGCCAGACACCGCAGGACAAGTCAGGGCTTGATTTCAACTTGATCAGTTTCCGAGCACATAGTGAGTACACAGGGTAGATTGCCAGAAAAGACAAGCAACGAGAAATTTTTCTGATCAAAACTTTTACAGGGACTTCCCTGGTGGTCCAGTGGTGAAGAATCCACCTGGCAATGCAGGGGACACGGGTTTGATCCCTGGTCTGGGAAGATTCCACATGCCGTAGAGCAACTAAGCCCATGCACCACAGCTACTGAGCCTCTGTGTCCTAGAGCCCGTGTACCACAACAAACAGTAGCCTCTGCTTGCCCAAACAAAAGAAAGCCTGTGTGCTGCAGCGAAGACCCAGAGCAGCCAAAAATAAATAATAATTTTTAAAAAAAGCTTTTAAAAACCACGCACCTGAGACAGTGGCTATGAAGAAACCCTGGTGTGTGTCCAAATTGCTACCTCCTGTGCACATCTCTCTATCACTTGCGCTGTGCTAGTGCTTTAGTGCATGTGTGTGTGCTAAGTTGCTTCAGTCGTGTCTGACTCTTTGTGACCCCATAGACTGTAGCCGGCCAGGATCGTCAGTCCATGGGATTCTCCAGCCGAGAATACTGGAGTGGGGTTGCCATGCCCTCCTCCAGGGGGTCTTCCCAACCCAGGGATCAAACCCATGTCTCTTGTGTCTCCTGCACAGCTTAGGCAGTTTCTTTACCGCTAGCACCGCCCGGGAAGCCCCAGTGCTTTGGTGTATTTCCTGCTTACTTTTTATAACAAACCTAAGGGTTGGCTTCTGCAGTTGTGCCCATTTTACAGATGAGGACATTGAAGTTTGGGAGATGTACTCTCTTGCCCAAGGCCCCCAGCTGGTAAGCAGTGGGGAGACGGTTAGGAGCTAGGTCATCTGAGTTCATATTCTGACCTCTTGGGCCTATTTTGTGCCTGGCCACTTGCCACTCCCTGAAACTGACGCAGACCTGGATCAATTACAGCCCAGAGCCCAGTGAGCTTCTCAGATCACCTGGTGGCAGGCAGACAGGCGTTCTTGAGATGGAAAAGTCACCATCTGGCCACACCTGGCTCTTCCACACACTGGCCAAAGGTCTGGGAAGGCCAGGACACACCCTGTAGGGGCCAGAGCAGTGACTCAGAGCTGTTGGCCCCATGGGTCAGAGCAGGGAGCAAGGGCAGGGGCTGGGGCTGGGGTTTGCCCTACCTGGTCCTAGGCAGAGAGACCAGGCTACCTCCCTTGGTCTGGGGTGGGCCTGGAGCCTTGGGCAGAGGTGCCCATCTCTCCTCCTACCAATTAGACCCCTAGTGATCTCACCACACCATTACAAAACTAACATTCTGTGAGCCTTCTCTCTGCATTGGTCGTTGTACCTGGGTCTCTAAGTGCAAGACTTCATTTTCATCCTTACCACCACCTTCTGAGGTAGGTTTCATACATTACCCATAATTTACAGATGAGGAAACTGAGGATTTGGGAGATTCTGTAATTTGCCTCATTACAATTGAACTCAGCCCCTGATCCTGAACCGGTTTCTTAGCAACTACGTTATAATAGTCATGTCAAGTGCCATCCAACATCCTGTAGCATCCTTTTCTTGGAGACACACAAGAGGTAAAACCTATCAGGTATTAGGAATTGCACCACGACTCCCAGATCCTAGTGAGCTTTCTCTCTCTCTCTGTATGTATGTATGTGCGTTGGATGGATGTTGGACGTAATGGATCCCAGATCATGTTTCCCCCTTTGCCTTGCCTACTTGGAGGCTCAGAACCGAATTCATGGCCCACCTCTGACAATTATCTGGAACATCAAGGCAAATATTTAAATGTTTTATGGACTCTATAGGGGCTAAATTCTCCTTATTTTTTACATTGGTTTTTCCTTCATCCAGGTTTCTTCACTTTTTAAGCTTGTTATAGCACATATTTTTCCAATTTTGAAAAATTATGGTAAGATAAATAATATTAAATTTACTATCTTAACCATTTTCAAATATACAGTTGAATTAAGTACACTCATATTGTGTGTCACTGCTATTCATCTCCAGAACTCATTCCACCTTACAAAACTGAAACTCTATACCCATTAAACAATTACTTCCCCTTCCTCCCTCTCTGGCCCCTGATGAGTACCATTCTCCTTTCTGTCTGCGATTTTGACTATTTTAAATAGCTCCAATAAGTAGAATCAGTTTGTGTCTTTATGTGACTGGCTTGTTTCACTTAGCAGAGCAAGGTCCATTTATATCATAATGTGTCGAAATTCTCTCCCTTTTTAAGGCTGACTAATAGTCCATTGTATGTATAGACCACATTTTGCTTACGCATCCTTTACTTTGGCCACCTGATGCAAAGAGATGACTCATTGGAAGAGACCCTGATACTGGGAAAGATTGAAGGCAGAAGGAGAAGGGGACAACAGAGGATGAGATGGTTGGATGGCATCATCAACTCAATGGACATGAGTTTGAGCTAGCTCCGGGTGATGGTGAAGAACAGGGAAGCCTGGTGTGCTGCAGTCCATGGAGTCACAAAGAATCGGACACGACTGAGCAGCTGAACAACAACAAACCCATCTGTCAATGGGCACTTGGATTGCTTCCATGTTTTGTTTAGTTATTGTGAATAGTGCTGCTATGAACATGGGTGTGCACACAGCATATGTATTTTGATAATTTGTTTTAAAATTGGGGGTTTGGGGAACAAACATTCTGTTAAAGTGTCTGTCATATCATAACTGCCTGATACATATATATATTGAGTGTAAGTCAAGTGTGACTCCTGCCCACCAGGAGAAGGCCACTCAGGATGATGACTGGACAGTGGCATGTGTGCTGAGCAAGCTATGGATTCAATGCCCTGGGAGCTCAGACAACTGGTGGGTGGGGTCCATGCTGTGTTCTAGGCCCCATGCCAGGAACAGTATTTCAGTGATCTGGTTTTATCCTCACAAGAATCCTATGAAGTAATACTATTCTCTCCAAATTATGAATGCAGATGTCCAATATCATGCTATGGGGAGAAGTGGGAACTCCAGGAGTCTTAACAGGGAGTTGGCCAAACCAAGTTCAAACTCTTTTCTCTCTTACCTTAACTCTGTCTGTGCCCCTTCCTTAGCATCTGGGTAGGGTGGTGTAGGGATGAGGAACTTCCTGCCTCAAGGGCACTATAATCAGGACAGATTAATTCAACCAGACATAGCAGAAAAAGGAATATATTGATTCGGTAACTGAAGCGTCTTGTGATGGCTTCAGGCAAGGCTATATCCAGGGGCTCACATAAGTCATGAGGAATTCATGTGTCTCCATTTTTTAGTTCTGCTTTAACTCAGTCTTGGATTATTTCTCAGTAGCCTTTCCCCTCATGGTAGTAAGACAGACAGGTGTTGGAAGTCACTTTCTCAGAGCTTGGACATCCCAGTGGGGAAAAATGAGGTTCTTATTCTTAACAGTTCCAACAAAAGTCTTTTATTTGAGTCTCATCAGTTCTATCTGACCCAATTTTGGTCACATGTCCAAACCCAAACCAGAAGCTCTGTCCAGGGAGGTGCTGTGCCAGGCCTCATCATATGCCCTCCATGGGAGTAAGGAGGGGCTAGGTGAGGAGGTTCCACAGAGGAAAGCTGGGTCTTGTAATCAGGGAAGCCGGGAGAGCTGCTGGAAGGCCAGAACAGGGGGTGGACAGGAAGTGTGGAGGATGCCCTACTGGGCGAGGAGACATGGGGAGGGCTGAGGCAGGCTGGGAGAACTCTTCCCTCATCAAAGGCCTTGGCGCTGTGGTCAGAGCCAGTTCCTGGCTTCTGGTCACTTTCCCTTTCTGAGCCCCATGATCCTTTTCTGCAGCACGCCAGGCTCCCCGGTCTTTCACCATCTCCCAGAGTTTGCTCAAATTCATGTCCACTGAGTTGGTGATAAAGCATACTGTGGGTGCTCAATAAATTTGACTCTAGCCCCTCTCAGGAGGCACGACCTCCTCCCTCCAGGACTTTCCTGGAACTGAGAGCGTATTTGCATCTCCTGGTCTCTTTTGGTTGTTCCAGGCCTCACTGAATGCCCCTCCTGGCCTGAGTGTCTCCCTGGCCGCCCTCGCCTGCCCCTAGGGTAGGAGGACCCAGCACCTCATGGTCCAGACACAGGCAGCGCGGCTCAGGGAGGGGAAGTGACTTCCCAAGGCTCCCCATCCTGAAGGACTCAAGATCCCCTTTCTTCAGTGTCAACACAGAAATGGTCGGGCCTGAGAGGCTGGAGGAGGAGTCAGGGTTCTGCCTCTGCTGGGAGACCACAGGTGCTGGGAAGACATTTAAAGTCAGCTGCTGGGGTGGTGGTGGGGGTAGGGGGGTGGATGAACCCTAGGGGAGAGTGGATACCCTCTGGGGGCCTCAAAGGAGGGCACCCATCATGGTTGCCTTCACTGCTATCTGAAGACCTCATGTTTGACTATCACACTGTTTTACTACTTCCCTCCCAGAACTTATTGCCTTTTTCACCTCCCTCACAGGTCCTCTGCCACTGAGGGATCTTATAGCAGGGAGGAGATGGACAGCCCAGATGTCACCCCCCTCCACACACACCTGCCCCCGGGCTGGGGCCCAGTTCCTACCTCCTGTGGGTTCGGCTCTGCCGGGCACTGGCTCCCGTGGCCTAGGCCTCTGGGCCTGGGAGCAGGGGGGTCCTTGCCTCAGTCCTGCCCTTGTACCCCCCTCTTCAGCTGTGGTCCGGGCCTCCTGAGTAGTCCTTCCCATCCCCGGAGGTGTGGTCTCTCTCAGGGTTAATGATTTCTCAGGGGAGGCGGAGATGGTGCCAAAGTCTGCTGACTGTGCCACTGCAGGCCCCAGACGGTGCCCACCTGGCCACAGCGCACATCCTCTGCCTCCAGGGCCCCTCCTGGGGGCGCAGGTAGGGATGGCACAGCTTCTCTGCAGCAAGGGTGCAGGGTATCCTGGCCAGGGCTATGGACTGAGTTGGGTCGCTGGGGCCACGGTGAGCTTTGAGGGGTCTCCCCCTCAGCTGGGTGGGGGTGCTGGGTGGAGGAAGCGAGTGATGGGGCCCAGGTGGGTGGACCTGGAGTGAGTCCCAGCCTGGCCACAGAGCCTCGGTGTCTTCTGCAGCGTGGAGCTAGTAACACCTATTCCCAAGGCTCTGATGGTCCCCTTTCCTTCCAAGGCCTTAGGCGATTTGGATCCAAAAGGTTTTCTTCTCAGGACAGAAGGGAGGCAGGTCCCCTAGAGAAGTGAGTTCACCTGCCTCAGGCCCCTTTCATGGGAAGCTTGAGTGGTTGAAGACAGGGTGAGACAGGCTGAGCCAGGCTGAGCCAGGCAGCACCAGTGCTCAAGGAAGAAGGACTGGGCTCCAACTCCAACAGCTTGGGTTCAGATTTCAGTGCCATTCTGACTTTGAGTGGGCTCTGCGACTCTTCTGGGCCTCCGTATCCTCATCTGTAGAATGGGGATAGTAATAGTGCAGGAAAGATCCTGGAGAGCCCCAAGGAGTTTGGCCTGTGGTCAGTAATGAAGCTCGGTGCCTCCTCAGCTGGACTAGGAAGTGTCCAGCCATTACTCACCACAGGCACCCTCCCCCCAAGCTCTGGCACATCCTGAGGCCCTGACACATGTCTTTGTCCTGGGGAACCAGGTAGAGACTCAGCTGAGAGCTGGGCTGGGCCTGGGCCTCTTCAGGAACTGCTGGGTTGGGGCATCTGACACAAAGCAGGGGCCTGGAAAACACTGAAATCCGAATGATGGAGATAGGCCGTGACCCCTGTGGGGACTCTGGTTCTTGTCCAAACCCTGTTTCTCGGGAAGGAGACTGAGGCAGGAGGACGAGGGCATGTCTGGGGCCTGTGAACTGTGGCGATCAAAACTCAGGGCCACCTGATTCCATGTGTGTTTGCCAGGCTGCTTCCCTGCCCCTGCCTTCCCTTCCCTGCCTCCTGCTGGGGCAGGAGGGCCCTGGAGGCATCAAGTGGACCCCAGACCAAGGCTTGCCAGGGAATCCTGGTTTGGGAACCAGTCTGGGCCTAACCTCTGGGGCATCCCTCTCTGAGCTTCTCTGGGCCTTGGTTTCCTCACCTGGACCCTGGAATGTTGATTCCTTACAGATGGGAAATACCTATGAGAAGTAAACAAGAAGGCGAGAAAGTGAAAGTGGGAGTCTGTGGTCAGTTGGAGGTGATGGTATGGCTGGTGGTGGAGCCAGCCCACGGGGACGGGCCTGTGGGCGAGGAGGGCAGCCTCTCTCTCTGACCCTCCTGGAGGCCCTAGGCAGTCCTGGGGTCCCCATTCCCTGTGCCTCCAAACTCTAAAATGTCTTGGAGCCGTGGGCTATTGAGAGCTGTTTGCCACGGGGGTGGGTACGCCTCTCCCAACCCGACAGGACTCCCAAGGGCCTGCACCTCTTGGAGGGTGGAGGCCAGAGTCACTCTAATTCCACATCCTCTGTGAACCCTTCTCAAGCACCTTTTGAGTGTAGGGAAAGGGGAAGAGTAGAGGGATGTCAGGGAGAGGTGTTGGGGGAAGAGAAGCTGTAATTTCTAGAATGTACCTAGTCCCATTTTTCAGAAGGCAAACTGAGAGGCAGAGAGGAGCAAAGCAGAGCCCTGGGCTCAGCCGTACAGGGACTGGGCCCTGAAGAGGGCTGAGCCTCCTTCACTCTCAGGCCTCCGCCTGGGGCTGCCAAGCGCAGTTGAGGCCTGGGGAAGGGACTGGCCTGGACTCTGTCGGGTCCTGTCCCCAGTCAGGCCTGTGGGCAACTCCATTCACTTCTTTTTTTTTTTTTAATTGAAGTATAGTATTTGCAATTTGTATTAAATTAAACTAATTTGTATTAGTTTCAGGTGTACAGCAAAGTGACTCAGTTATATATACATATATATCTTTATATAGGGACTTCCCTGGTGGCTGAGTGGTAAAGAACCTGCCTGCCAATACAGGAGCTGCAGGAGACGCAGGTTCGATCCCTGGGTCTGGAAGATCCCCTGGATAAGGAAATGGCAACCCACTCCAATATTCTTGCCTGAAGAAGCCCCTGGACAGAGGAGCCTGGCAGGCTACAGTCCATAGCTTTGCAGAGTCGGACATGACTGAGCATGCATGCATACACACATACATATAATCTTTTTCATATTCCTTTCCCTTACAACTTTTACAGAATATATGAGTATAGTGCCCTGTGCTGTACATACAGTACGTCCTCGCTGGTTATCTGTTTTGCTCCACTCACTTCTTGTTCATCTGTGCCTGCTCTGTCTCTTACCCCTGCTGGCGTGCCAGAAGCTTAGGGGCCAGGGCAGGGGCCGCCAACGCCTGATCTTGGCTCCACACCTAACCTGGCCTTGGAGGACGGACAGAATTTGCACATATGCAGAAGACTGGGGAAGGTGTTCTGGGCCGAGGGGAAGGTATATGCAAATGTATGGAGGCAGGAAAACAGGTGTGGCCTGAGGATTGGATGCCCGAGAGCAGAGAGCACGGGAGAATGGAGCCAGCTGCTGTGAGGCCCTCGCTTGCTCGCCCGGCGCCTAGGGGAGAGACAGGAAGTGGGTTCCGCCGCCAGCGGCAGCCCTGGTGGAGGCTTGAGCGTGGGAGTGGCCGTGCCAGTGACGCGGGAAGGCTCCCTGTTGGGGCAGGTTCAGCCTGTGCCTTCCCAGCTCACACGGGCTCTGTGCATTTTTCTTAGGTGACCGAATCCAGACTGTTAGAACTTTGGCCTCATGATGATCAGATGAGCGTGTTCCTATTATGAGCGTGTGTCTCGCATGACGAGGAGGAGGCAAGACTGCGTGAAACCCAGGGCCCCCGCAAGGCGGGGAGAAAGAGCGCTGGACCAGGGAGGCAGAGGGTGGGGTGGCGTGTTGAGCAGGAGCCGGAGCTTCCCTGGGACTCAGGCCTAAAGGGCTTGACAGCCCTCTCTTCCCTCCCTGGGAACGAGGAGGGCTCAACTCAGGGGAAAGACTTTGTGCCTTACCCAAAACATAACAGGTCACACTGCTCTGAGGACGGGTCACAGGTCCTGAGAGGGGAGGGGGTGTCAGAAGAAATTTTGATGAAAGATGAGTAGAGCTGAGTGTGGGAAGGGAATGTGGGGGTGGAGGCCTCAGGGACCCTGCAGAATGAAGCCCCTGATTAAGGCTGTTCTACCTCTGTCTGGACCCCGGGGCTTTGCACAGGCCTGTGGGGAGGGTGTGGCCAAAGGGGAAGAGAAAACCAGAAGCCTAGCAGAGGAGAGCACACAGGTCCTGCTCTGGGTTCTGATCCTGTTACTGAGTCACGTCCCTTCCTGTCCAGGACTGCAGAGCGCTGAGAACTCAGTGGTAATGGGTGCAAAGTTCTAGCCTCATTGGCCATCCCTGCCAGCTCCCTTCCCCTCGGGACTGGAACCCAGGGCAGGAGTCTTATCTTCTAATTGCACGTCCACTTGGCTGCTCAACAGCCCCTACTTACACTTACTGGCAAAAGGTCTTTTGGCTCTGGGTTCACCTCTAAAGGAGGGCAATGGAGAGAGAAAAAGAGAGGAGGGAGCTAAGTCCAAGATCACACCCCCAAGGGGGTGCCAGGGCTAGCTTCGTCCAGACAGGGTTAAGTGCCCTGAATTTTGCTCACACAATGGATGCTGGGAATCTGTCAGCATCACCAAAACCCTCATCTGTCTTCATCTCCTCTATCAGCCCGCCACCATCACTGCCACCAGCTCCAACTGCATCGCCCCCCACACACATCATCACAAGGGTCACTGTTGAATCCATCCCCCCCTCATCCCTACCACCATCACCACTTCTGTCCCCTCTGCCATCTCTGTCCCCAACCAGCTATCAGGCCACCTGTTCCTCACCATGTGTGTGCGTGCGCAATCTCAGTCATTTCAGTCGTGTCCGACTCTGTGTGACCCTATGTACTGTAGCCCACCAGGCTTCTCTGTCCATGGGATCCTCCAGGCAAGAATACTGGGGTGGGTTGCTATGCTCTCCTCCAGGGGATCTTCCCGACCTAGGGATGGGACACTCGTCTCTTACGTCCACCCTCACTGGCAGGCGGTTTCTTTACCACTAGTGCCAGCTGGAACTGAGTCCCAACTCCATCATGCCAGCACCTCACATGGAATAATCTTTGTCTCACTGATGACTGTGGCTCAGCACACAAGATTCTGAGGACTGAGGGCTTATTAACTCTTCCCAAGAAACCAGGTCCATCTGCATTTCCCAATCTGGCTGAGGGTAACCCTGCTGTCCTGCATGTGGGTTGTCCCCAGCTATCATATTTGGGGATCTTGGCAAGCCAGGGGTTTTCACAGCCGCTTCCCCAGGGGCAATGGCTAGAGTTCCACTGCAGATAATGACCCATAAATATAGTCCTTGGCGTCATCCATAAGAACAGCCCTGCCCTGTCCTTGACCTCTACACTCAATCTCAGGGCATGGGCAGGGTGGTGGGCACAGGGAGAGACGGGAGCAGTTTCTGTGGTGACTGCATGGGGAGTAGCAGTCAGAAGGTGAAGATGGCCCCACATGATGCAGAAGGAAGGATTTGCATTTCCCAAACACCTACTATATGCCAGGCACTGAGCTGGCGTGTTCTACTACCATTTACCTGCCCCCACCCAAATTATCACTTATTGGAAGTATCATTCCCATTCTACAGATGAAGAAGCAGGCTCAGGGAAGCTCAGTGAACTGCTCAGCACAGCTGTGCAGCTTCTCAGTTCTACAAGCACAACCAAGGCTCTTCACTCCTCTGAGCTTTACTTTCCCCATCTTTAAAGTGGGTATAATGGTTTCTACCCTGAAATGTTCTTGTGAGCATTAAATAGCACCCAGCCCAGGCACATCGTAGGTGTTCTTTTTGTGGCAACATTTGCTGTTCATCACCATGATGTCTAATGGCTGCCAAACATTCTGCTGAGGGCTTGGCCACAATTTTCTTGGCATTTGCTTGTGTTTCATGTTTAGGTTACTTCCACTTTCCAAGGTTAGAAATCATCGCTTGTGAGGAGCAACTTTTCTGCCAAAAGTTTCTTTATTTTAGGTTAGTTAGATTACTGGGTATAAGAGGGCAAATGTTTTAAAGATTTTGAGTCCATAGCTGAACAGGGGTTTTCCTCTCTTGCTGGGACCTTGGGGGAAGGTGAGGGCTGCACCCTTCCCTCTGGGCACAGAAAAGACTGGGACCTTGAGCTTGGAGAACTCTGTTTGAATCGCACTCACTTTTAGCTGTGAGATCCTCAGCAGATCAGTCTGAGCCCCAGTTTCTCTGTCTGCAAAAGTAGATTAAATTATGTGACTTCCTAACATCCAGTCTCCAAAATATATCTCTACTCTCACCTTTCCTCTCCAGCCCTGGGACACCATTTCAGTCCACTGGCACACAGAAGCTGAAAGATCTTTAAGAGAAGTAAATGAGTCCTGTCACTCCCTTGCTTCCCTGAAACAAGCTTCTGTTTATCTTAAAATAGAACAAAACGTTTTACAGGGCCCAGCACGATCTGGCCCCTGTCTCCTTCTCCAACCCCATCTCCCACCCTCTCCACTCTGTCCCTGTGCTCCACCCTCACAGTCCCTCTTTCAATTCCTGGGACATACCTCATTCTCATCTGATCCGGGGCCATCTCTTGTATTGTCCGTACAACCTGGAAGAACCCTGTAACAGTGATCTCGCTATCAGAGTAACATGAATATTTATTGTAAACGTTCCAAATAATACTACAAGGTTTAGAACAAAAACCAGCCTCTGAGTTGCTTTCAGTTCAGGCACTTAATCAGTGTCCAGCTCTTTGCCGTCCCATGGACTGCAGCACACCAGGCTTCCCTGTCCATCACCAACTCCCGGAGCTTATTCAAACTCATGTCTGTAAAGTCAGTGATGCCATCTCACCATCTCATCCTCTGTCATCCCCTTCTCCTCCTGCCTTCAATCTTTCCCAGCATCAGGGTCTTTTCTAATGGGTCAGTTCTTCGCAGCAGGTGGCCAAAGTATGAGAGCTTCAACTTCAGCATCGGTCCTTCATGCCAATGAATATTCAGGATTGATTTCCTTTAGGATTGACTGGTTTGATCTCCTTGCAGTCCAAGGGATTCTCAAGAGTCTTCTCCAACACCACAGTTCAGAAGCATCAATTCTTTGGCACTCAGTTTTCTTTATAATCCAAATTTCACATCCATACATAACTACTGGAAAAACCGTAGTTTTGACTAGACAGACTTTTGTTGGGAAAGTAATGTCTCTGCTTTTTAATATGCTGTCTAGGTTGGTCATAGATTTTCTTACAAGGAGCAAGTGTCTTTTAATTTCATGGCTGCAGTCACCATCTGTAATGATTTAGGAGCCCAAGAAAATAAAGTCTGTCACTGTTTCCATTGTTTCCCCATCTATTTGCCATGAAGTGATGGGACTGGATGTCATGATCTTGTTGTTTGAATGTTGAATTTTAAGCCAACTTTTTCACTCTCTTCTTTCACTTTCATCAAGAGGCTGTTTAGTTCTTCTCCACTTTGTGCCATATGGATAGTGTCATCTGCATATCTGAGGTTATTGATATTTCTCCTGGCAATCTTGATTTCAGCTTGTCCTTCATCCAGGCCAGCTATTCGCATGACATACTCTGCATATAAGTTAAATAAGCAGGGTGACAATATACAGCCCTGATGTACTCCTTTCCCAATTTGGAACCAGTCCATTGTTTCATGTTCGGTTTTAACTGTTGCTTCTTGACCTGCATACAGATTTCTCAGGAGGCAGATAAGGTGGTCTGGTATTCCCATCTCTTTAAGAATTTTCCACAGTTTGTTGTGATCCACACAGTCAAAGACTTTGGCGTAGTCAATAAAGCAGAAGTAGATGTTTTTCTGGAACTCTCTTGCTTTTTCAATGATCCAGCGGATATTGGCAATTTGATCTCTGGTTCCTCTGCCTTTCCTAAATCCAACTTGTACATCTGAAAGTTCTCAGTTCACATACTGTTGGAGCCTTACTTGGAGAATTTTGAGCATTACTTTGATAGCGTGTGAGATGAATGCAACTGTGCAGTAGCTTGAACATTCTTTGGCATTGCCTTTCCTTGGGATTGGGATGAAAACTGACCTTTTCCAGGCCTGTGGCCACTGCTAAGTTTTCTAGATTTGCTAGCGTATTCAGTGAAGCACTTTAACAGCATCATCTTTTAGAATTTGAAATAGCTCAACTGGAATTCCATCACCTCCACTAACTTTGTTCATAGTGATGCTTCCTAAGGCCCACTTGACTTCACATTTCAGGATGCTTTATTTCCATATTTTTGCTTGATTTGATTTGGGTTTTTCAGTGTCTGGGTTTCTCAGTGGGTTTCCGTGATTTGATGTGTTTGCTTGTTTCCATGGTGTAAATACTTCCATCCCTGCTGATTTCAAGCTGCGATGTAATCCCAATCAGTTTACAAAATTCCTGAAAAGATAGCAGTTTTCAGTACAGCACCCTGGCTTTAACTAAGAAGGAGACTCCACAAAGTTGACTGGGGACCTGTGGGTAGGACTTGCTTCCTGGATGTAGAAGGATCCAACAGAGGCCCCACATTTCAGAATCTGTAGGGGTTTTCTCTTAGGTGGATCAGCTTTCTCTAATTTTTATTTCTGGTTGTTGAGGGAGAGGTCATACTGGTCAGTGCTCTTGGGACTGACTGGGGGAAAGGGGCTGAGGGGGTCACCATTTAGTGTGTGCTCTTTCACTTAACGCCCTGTCTTGCTATGGTGCCCCCCATCTCCACCAGGCCAAGGGTCCCTGAATCCAGATCTGTCTGATTTCAACTCCCCAGGAAGCCACCTCCTTGTGCTCTAGGGTAAGGATGAGGAAGTAATATTTGGAATCTAATTGTTTCTTATGCAACCAGTTTCCTGCCTTCAGGCCACTCCACACCTCTGCTTTCTGAGGGTCCTAACCTTCCATCCGGCAGGCTTGTTGTGGTTTTGAGATTGTTTCCTGGGCTTCCCTGGTGGCTCAGATGGTAAAGACTCCACCTGTAATGCGGGAGACCTGGGTTCAATCCCTGGGTTGGGAAGATCCCCTGGAGAAGGAAATGGCACCCTACTCCAGTATTCTTGCCTATAGAATTCCATGGACAGAGGAGCCTGGTGGGCTCCAGTCCATAGCGTTGAAAAGAGTCAGACATGACTGAGTGACTTTCACTTCACTGCCTGTGGGTGCTCCTTACCCCTATCCTTACTCTGGTTTGAACTATCATTAGCTTGATAAGGTCATCATCTCTCACCAATTCATTCCAGTTCTAAACTCTTTACCATCATTTTAGTGGGGTTTCAAGAGGAAGGACGGTGTTGAACTGAGCATGTTTAACAGGAACCTCCCTCCACCACTCCTCACACAACATCTCATCTCACCGCTCAGGTCTCTGCTGACCCTTCACCTCCTCAGAGACTCCACCCGATGTGTTCCCATTACCTACTCCTGCAAAACAAACCACACCAAGGCTCACTGGCAAACAGCAACAACAGTCATTTATTATGCTGAAGAATCTACCATTTGGACAGGGCTCAGCAGGGATGGCTCATGGAGGTGGAGGGACCATTTCAGGGTGGTTCACATTCATGGCTTGCTTACGTAGGTGGGCTTTGCCTGTCAGCTGGAGCTCAAAGGGCCTGTGGACTAGGCACTTTGGTTCCTCTCCACATGAACCTCTTCAAGGAGCTGCTTGGGATCCCATACAGCATGGCCGCTGAGTCCCAAGAGTGAGTGTTCCAAGAGGCAGGAAGGGGAAACTCCCAATATCATAGGACCCGGGTCTGGAAACTGGCAAAATAGAATCAATATTCTATTGGTCAGTCAGTGAACCTGCCCAGATGTTTTAATCATAAAACATATAGGATTTTTTTTTTTATTGAGACATAGTTAATGTACAATATTATATGTTTCAGGTATACAACATAGTGATTCATAATCTTTAAAGGTTATATTCCATTTCCAGCTATTACAAAATATTGGCTATATTCCCCGTGTTGTACAATATATCCTTTTAGCTTATTTATTTTCTACCTAGTAGTTTGTACTTAATCCCCTACCTTTTTCTTGCCCCTCCCCTTCCTTACCTGTCCCCACTGGTAAACACTAGTTTTGTCCCTGCATCTGTTTCTTTTTTGTTATATTCACTAGTTTGTTTTATCTTTAAAATTCTATATAAATTCTATATTATATAGAGTTTGTCTTTCTCTGTCTGACATTTCACTTAGTACAATACCCTCCAAGTCCACCCATGTTATTGCAAATGGCAAATTTTCATTCTTTTGTATGGCTGAACAGTGTTCCATGTATATATGCCACATCTTTATTCCACATATGTACATACACCACATCTTTTTTATTCATTCACTTGTTGTTTGTGGATGGACAGTTAGGTTGCTTCCATATTTTGGCAATTGTAAGTGATGCTGCTGTGAACATTGGGTTGCATTTATCTTTTTAAATTAGTGTTCATTTTTTCAGATATATCCTCAGGAGTAGAATTTCTGGATCGTATGGTAGTTCTATTTTTAATTTTTTGAGAAACCTCCATGCTGTACTCAATAATGGTTGCACCAATTTACATTCCCACCGACAGTGTGCAAGGGTTCCCTATTCTCCACATTCTCATCAGCATTTGTTATTTGTGCTCGTTTTGATGATAGCTGTTCTGACAGTTGTGAAGTGATATCTCACTGTGGCTTTAATTTGCGTTAATCTGATGATGCTCAACACCAAGCATCTTTCCGTGTGCCTGTTGGCCATCTGTATGTCTTCTTTGGAAAAATGTCTATTCTCATCTTCTGCTCATTCTTTAATTGTTTTTTTTTATATTAAGTTGTATGAACTGTTTATGTATTTTGGATACTAAGCCATCGTCAGTCACATCATTTACAAATATTTTCTCCTGTTCCATACGTTGTCTTTTCTTTTTGTCAATGGTTTCCTTTTCTGTACAAAAGCTTTTAAGTTTAATTGGGTCCCATTTGTTTATTTTTGCTTTTGTTTCCTTTACCTTAGGAGACAGATCCAAAAAATATTGCTTCAATTTATGTCAAAGAGTGTTCTGCCTATGTTTTTTACAAGGAGGTTTATGGTTTCCAGTCTTGCATTTAGGTCTTTAATCCATTTTGAGTTTATTTTATATATATGGTGTGAGAATTTTCTAATTTAATTCTTTTACATGTACCTATCCAATTTTCCCAGTGCTGGTTATTAACAGACTGTATTTTTTCCATTGTATATTCTTGTGGGACTTTTTTTCTTGGCTGTGCTGCATGGCTTGTGGCAATTTATTTCCCTGGGCAGGAATTGAACCCAGGGTTTTGGCAGTGAAGGACTGGAGTCCTAACCATTGAAACTGCCAGGTAATTTCCTGAGATTTTTAATTTATGCAGATGATGGAGTGATGACCTGGAGAAGCTAAATCCAATGAAGGAAGAATTTATTACTCACTGTTCCCTAGAGGAAAGGGGCTGCCACACGATCCTGGACCACGTGGGGAAGCCCCAGGGTTAGCCAGGAGGCAGGAGGGGCGGGGGGAGAGCAGGGCTCAGAGCCCTTTCTGCATTTTCCATGGGAAGGAAGGTGGAAAGGAAGCTGTAGGTTAAGCAGCTGAATAGGCTCAAGATTGGACAGTTTGGCTAATTTTGGCAGCTCATAGGAGTCACCCTTAGTCATCTAGTATCTGGCGCTGGGGAGATTTAAGGCACCAGGAATATTGGCTTGGTGTGTGAGAGTTGATAAAGGTGGCAGTTGGGAGTACAGGCATTGAATTGGTTGGTTTATATGCAGGCAAGTCATTTGTTATTTCTAGGAATTAGCTGGCCCTGAGAGAGGCAGGCAGCCTCTCCCAGATCAGCAAGGCCTCTGAGATGTCAAAGCATCATAAAATACAGAAAATAAAAACACAATGGATGCATCAGATTCAAGTGGAGCTGTTCTCATCTACTGCTAGGAGGAATGCTGAAAAGTCTACAGCCCAATTTATCTGCCAGACCACCTAAAGTCGTGTCTCTTTACTGTACCCTCACAATGCCCAAATTCTCTTCCTTCATAGCACTTAATGCAGTAAACAATTAAGCAATATTTTCCTTGTTTGTTTGAAACTGAAAGTGTTAGTTGTCTGACTCTTTGTAACCCAAAAGACTGTAGCCCACCAGTCTCTTCTGTCCATGGAATTCTCCAGGCAAGAATATCGGCGTGGGTTGCCATTCCCTTCTCCAGGGGTTCTTCCCGACCCAGGGATCGAACCCAGGTCTCCTGCATTGCAGGCAAGTTCCTTACTATCTGAGCCACCAGGGAAGGCTTGACTGTTACACTCACCATTGTATACCCTGTGCTGAGAACAAGGTCTGGCACATAGTGGATCTGGGACAGCCAATAAGTATTTGTTAGGGGAATGAATGGATAGATCAGGGTACTCAGCACGTAGTAGGTGCACCGGAATGTCAGCATATTGTTTTTCATGTGGCTGTGTCGGGTCTTAGTTGTGGCACGTGGGATCTTTGTAGAGGTATGTAAGATCTTTCCTTGTGGTGAATGGGCTCTCTGTTGTGGCATGTGGGCTCCAGACTACATGGGCTCAGTTGCCCCACTGCATGTGGTCTTAGTTCCCCTATCAGAGAGTGAATCCACGTGCCCTGCTTTGGAAGGTAGATTCTCTCTCTCTTTCTTTTATTAACTAATTAATTAATTTTTGGCTGCATTGGGTCTTCGTTGCTGCATGGGCTTTCTCTAGTTGTGGAGAGCAGGGGCTCATCTTTGTTGCGGTGCACTGGATTCTCATTGTGATAGCTTCTCTTGTTGTGGAACATGGGCTCTAAAGCACAGTCTCAGTAGTTCTGACGCATGGACTTAGCTGCTCTGCGACATGTGGGATCTTCTAAGACCAGGGATTGAACCAGTGTCCCCTGCATTGGCAGGTGGACCTTTTACCACTGGACCACTCAGGAAGTCCTGTTAGCAGATATTTAAAATTACCAGCCCTGTCAATGCCTCAGCAGGTCTGGGCAAAGTGGGGGCAAAGATAACTCTGAGTCAAAGGGGGAAGGCTCAGGCTGGAACTTCATGGCAGGTTGCAGCAAGCCAAGCCCAGAAGATAGTGGCCAGATGGGAGCCAGGGTCCCTCTGGCCGTCTCAGGGCCATTGATGGAGAAGCGCTTATGAACTGACCAAGGCTGGCCAGGGCAGAATATGGAGTGTGCCTTTATTCCTCCATGATAATAATAATAAAAAAATTGCTGACGTTTTTGGTTCACTTACTTTGAGCCAGGCACAACAGAAGCCTCCCACAGACCCTGTACTGTAGGTGCTATTATTATTCCCAGTTTACAGATGGGGGAGCTAAGGCTCAGAAAGGTTAAGTTACTTGCCCAAGATTACATTGAATTTGCACCCAAGCTCTCTAGCCTATGTGCTTACCTCTCACACCTGGCCCCTTCATTCAGGTGTGTTCCATGTCAGGCCACTGGGGTTACAGTGATTCACTGGCACACTCATTCATTCAATTCAGAAATGCCCCCTGAGCTTGCTCTGGGCTCATCCCTGGGCTCAGTCCTGGGATCAGAGAGATGAATCAGACCTGGACCTTGCCTTCAACGTCTCTCCTGGTCTGAAAGGGAGAGGCTGATCTCCAAAAAGATAATGGGCCCTGAGAGCCACAGAGTTCAGGCTGGGATCTGAGCAGCACCTCATGAGGTCTCTGGGCTGGCACAGGAATTCACCTCCTCCCTGGAACATTGCAGGAGTGTCGACACGGAACATAACCTTGGAACTGCTCACCAGGGAGGACCAGGCAGTAAGAAGAGGAAGGGCAGTCCAGAAACAGGACACTTCATATGCAGAGTGAGGGAAAGTGGAGTGGTCTGTGTAGGGAGAGGTGTGGGGGAGGGAGGCAGGGCATGGTTAGAGAGGAAGCTGGGGGCGGAGGGCGGTGTCGGGCAGCGGTGGCAGTGCTCAGGGTGTGGATGGTCCCTGTGAAGCCTTTTTGTGCAGTTTGGCAAAAGGAGCCATTGTAAGGTTTGGAGCAGGGGAGGGAGGTGATTAGAGGAAGTGAGGAGGGATAATTTTGGTTGAGAGGACTGGATTAAAGAGAAGGAAGAGAAGGAGCCCTTGAGGAGGGCTGAGCCGGGGAGAGAAGAAGCCTGAGGTAGGATGGAGAATAAATGTAAGAGATGCAGGAATTGGATTGAATGCAGGGCATTCAGGAGAGGGGGCGTCAAGGGTGATGGGGAAGTGGGTGTCCCGAGGTGGGAACTCAGAAGGAGGGTTGGGTGGTGCGAAGGAGAGGACTTCTGGTTTCTGGTCAATGTTCAGCTCTGGAAGCCATTCTGCCCCTCACGGAGGGCCCGTCATATGGATCTCACTGTGGGTTGGGGTTCCTCCCTCTTGGTTCTCCCAGAGCTTTGGAGCCGGGCTCCTCTGGAAAATGGCAGGCCACTGGCCTGAGCCGCACTGGGGCGGGACAGGGAGCTGCCTGGGACCCAGTCAGGGTGCCTGACAATGACTGTGCTCTTTTCTGTACTTTTATTTTTATTTATTTATTCATTTTTAGGGCTTCCCAGGTGGCCCTAATGGTAAAGAACCCTCCTGACAATGCAAGAGATGCAAGAGATGTGGGTTTGACCCCTGGGTTGGGAAGATCCCCTGGAGGAGGGCATGGCAACCCACTCCAGTGTTCTTGCCTGGAGAATCCCCATGGACAGAGGAGACTGGCAGGCCACAGTCCACGGGGTCACAAAGAGTCAGACACGACTGAAGTGACTTAGCACACACGCTCGCATTTATTTTTAATTGAAGGGTAATTGTTTTGCAGTATTGCATTGGTTTCTACCAAACATCAGCATGAATCAGCCATCGTTTTGTGCACTTTACAGCTTAAGTTTATCTTTGGAAAAGTTCACGTATTCACTTAGCACACAATTCAAAAGGCACAAAAGGCTATACAGTACAATGTCGTGTTTCATGGAATAATTACACAGATGCAGGCATGCAGCACACTTTCTTGACAGAGAGCAAGAAACATCTGTGGAACTATCTTGCTCTCCCTTGGCTTTGGTATCCATCATCTTTTGGGATGAAAGAACCTTGGCGCTTCAGGCATCTCTTGATGACAGTGAATCCAAGTCCCCCTCTTCCTGGATGAAGGACAGCTTGCAACGTAAGACGACCAGGAAGACTGGGCCAGGCAGGGTCTTCCAGTGGTCCCTGCCCAGCTCTCAGTCAGCAAGAGGAACACAGAGTCCTTCCCATACTGACTTGACCAGGGAACCCTTCTGCTATGGGGCATCTTCCAAGGCTGGGGTTCTGTGAAGCACACTTTGAGAAAGGATGCCAAGGCAGCTATTTATTGTGTCAGAGAGTAGGACAAAGGACCCTGCCCACCCATAGAGTCTCTGGATGGTTCTGGACAAGTCACAGTCCCTCTCTAGGCCCCTGATTTTGAAGGACACCATTAGCTTGGACACTTCAAATAGGCAGGGCAGCGTAGTGGTTGAGGGAATGAATTCTGGAGTCCAAAAGACCTGTGTTCAGAGCATGGTCTTGACATTGACTCTGTGTGGCCTCAGGCAAGCCCCCTACTCTCTCAGACTTGGTTCTTTAGCAGTCACTTTGTCATTGTAGGAATTAGGAGATTATGCATCCAATATACCTGGGGCCATGGCTGCTACACAGTGGGCACTGAACTCTGGGGTCAAGTTCAGGCTCAGTCTCAGGCTGAAGCTCTAGACCAGGCTCTGCTACCCTGCCCCTCCCTCTCATGCCTCTACCCTCCACCCTTCCCCTCCCAGGGCACATCTCGCAAATGGGCAGAATTTGATAGGGGCCTGGGGGAGAAACTTGAGTGATGGTGGTGAGTGGGCCAGGGGTGGACCCACAAACAAGGTTCCACCAGAGGAGGCAGGCCTGGGTTCAGGTGCCCCTTTTCTAATCTCTCTTCCCGCAGGTCCCTCCAGACATGATGGGGTGGCCGTGGCTGTCCTGCCTCTTGCTTCCTGCCCTTGTGGTGTCCGGTAGGTACCTCCACTCTCCCATAAGCACTAACCTGGGGGCCCTCAGCAGAACCCTCTAGAAGGGCGGGCTGCTGCTCCATCAGCAAAAAGCTAGCTCCTATGGCCCAGCTCTATGCTTGGTTGTCCTGGGGAAGCCTGGGGAGGAATCCAGCCCCAGACAGGTGAGCTGGGCTGAAGGCTGGCCAATGGGACTGGTATGGGCTCCCATGGGGTAGATGGAGTTCAGTCTTTCCAGAGGTGTCCAGATGTTCCCACACCCTGTGTCCCTGCAGTGGCAGCCAATACAGCCCCAATGTTCACATCCAACATGTCGATAGTGAGCCTGCCCGAAGACCTGCCAGTGGGTGAGTACAAGCCCCTGTGCCCAGATTGTGCCAAACCCTTACCCACAAGAGGGCCCAGGGGTCCCCTGTGGGCTTGCTCCCATTCCCTGCAGCTCTACAGCACCTCATGGGGCAAAGATGGCCCGAAGGGAGTTTGTTCCAGAAGTTTCTCCTTTTCAGCTTTTTGGTCAAAGACCCTCACACAGCATCAAATAATTAAGACCCACTCCAAGAGAACACCCCTCCTGTTTCCCGTCTCTTTCAGGCCTTCTGATTTTTCCAGGGAGAATGTATCCATTTGGTACCATTATTTTTCTTCTGTCTCTCTCACTTGCTCATCTCCCTCCATCCCTTACTATTTTTTTTTTCTTAAACAGACAGAGAGCAGACTTGAGGCTCATAGCCTTTCACGGACACGTCTCACCAGAAGTCGACACCTTTGCTTTGCTTTTGTTGTCTTTGTAGAGTTACCTTCCATCTGTGGCGAGTGAGACAGGTTTTCCACGTACAGTAACACTCTAAAATTCGCTTCTGAAATAAATGTATTTACATAAAATAGTAAGTCAATTAGAAGCAGGGTCATAAATAATGACATGGTTGGTAGTAAAGATCTTGGCAGTGCACAGGAGTGAATGACGTTCACAAACCATTGTTTTGGATGAAGCCACCTGGACTGGACGCCAAATTCCCAGCAGGCAGGATGGGAGTTGAAGAAGCTGAAATGATATGGCTGTATTCACTGGGATATAGGGTCAGCTGCGCAGAAAGTGTTAGTCGCTCAGTCCTGTATGACTCTTTGTGATCCACGGACTTCAGCCCCCCAGGCTCCTCTGTCCATGGAATTCTCCAGGCAAGAATACTGCAGTGGGTAGCCATTCCCTTCTCCAGGGGACCCTCCCAATTGAGGGATCGAACCCAGGTCTCCTGCACTGCAGGCAAATTCTTTACTGTCTGAGCCACCAGGGAAGCCCTAGCTGCACATAACAGACCCCAAATAATAGAAGTATAAACAAGGTCAAGGTTTACTATTCTCTTACATAGTCTCCTAGAGCAGTGAGTTCAGGGCTGTTGGAGGCTCTGTTCAGTCAAGCTGGTTCTTGCTCTCTGCTTTGGGTGTCAGGGACCCTCCTTCCATTTCTAGGTTCTGCCTCCCCTGTGGCATGGACTTCATCCACAGGGTCCCAGACGGCTAGTGTCACACCCTATTCCAGTGAGAACTTGGGGGAGGAAAGGGCCAAGAAGGCTCACTTCTTTCTCCTAAGGACAGGGCTCCAGATTTCACACACGTTACTTCCGCTCACATCTCATTGGCCAGAACTTAGCTTCACGTCCTAGCTGAAAGGCAAGTGGAGAAAAGAGGGCTTTGTTATTTTACTTACCCATGTGCCCAGCTCAAAATCTGGGGTTCTATTCGTCTGAGAGAAAAGGGGGTTGTGAATACTGGGGAACAATTTAGTCTTTGTTGCAGTGTCAGATATCTAAATCTACCAGATGACACAAGAGGTGGCATCAAGGAAGCTGAACTCCAGAGTCTGCCTTGGGATCCAGAAGCCCAAGTCTGGGTACATGAAGAAAGGGTGGGCGATGGGCTTTGCAGCCACAAAGGCTACATCCATTTGCATGTGGTTGTCAGAATAGCATAAGGGTTATATTAATAAAGATTTAGAGCCCAAGATGAGGGAGGTGATAGTTGCATTACATTCCAAGATGGCATAATCCTCCCTGGAGGACTGGGCTCAGGTTAAACTATTTGATATCTATGAATGCAACAGAGAAGTAGTATATACATGTTAATGATATTTTACATACGTATTCATAGCTGTTTAGTCATGGATAAACACACACACACACACACACACACTCACACACACCTTTCCAAACAAATGTCACAAATACATGTAATCCAAATGCCCTCATGATCTCCATTCTCTTGGGTAACCCTTTAAAATCAAGTATGATCTCAGCCAGACCAAATGAGGGTCTTTTTTTAATATTTCATTTACTTATTTATATATTTTGCTTGTGCTGGGTCTTCATCGCTGCAGGCAGGCTTTCTCTAGTTGAGGCCAGAGTGGGCTAGTCTTCATTGTGGTGTTCAGGCTTCTCACTGTGGAGCTTCTCTTGTTGTGGAGCACAGGTTCTGGGCACACAGGCTGCAGTATTTGCAGCAGGCCAGCTCAATAGTTGTGGCTTACAAGCTTAGCTGCTCCGTGGAGTGTGGACTCTTCCCAGACCAAGGATCAAACCCGTGTCCCCTGCATTGGCAGGCAGATTCTTATCCACTGTACCCCCAGGGAAGTCCAAGGGTCTTTTCTTCTATAACCCCGGGGCCCCTCTCTGGGCTTTCTTAAACCAAAGGGCAATTTTTTCCTTTCTGAGATGAATTCCATGGCTCTCTAGGGATGAGAAAGCATTTTCAGTCAGGTTTTAAAAAAATGTTATTTAGACCTTTATTTTGAAGTATAATATATGTAAATGTACAGGGAAGTACACTGAATTACCACATGTAACTTCCTCGTGGCTCAGATGGTAAAGAATCTGCCTGCAATGCGGGAGACCTGGGTTCAATCCCTGTGTTGGGAAGATCCCCTGGAGAAGGGAACGTCAACCCACCCCAGTATTCTTGCCTGGAGAATCCCCATGGACAGAGGAACCTGACGGGCTACAGTCCATGGGGTCGCAAAGAGTCAGACACGACTGAGCCGCTTTCATTTCTACCTCCAGGAACACCTAAACCTCAACCCCCTCTCTCGCCTTCTAGTCACTCTCCATCCTGCGTAAGACCTGTTTTCCTGACACTAACCCTGTTTAATAGTTTAGTTTTGTCAGGCAGACTTTTTTTTTTCCAGACTTTTAAAAATACATTGTATTTTAAATATTGAATTTGGGTTTAGTGACAGAGACCTAATATATGTCTTTTCCTTCTGTAGCTCTTATCATTTGTTATATTTAACTTATTTCAGACGCTTTTAAAAAAGCATTTTCTCCCTGATCCATCTTTCTGTGACCGTGGACACGTGTACAGACAAAGATTTACACACACCCACTCACCTCCCATATTTCCTTGAGTATAAGAGCCGTATCAGTTTACACCTTGACATTTCTGAGTCAGGATGTGTCGTATATTTGAGATAGTCACTTAACACAGAGTGACTCCCCACCCTCATCCCAGCATGCATTAAATTGACGGTGTGTCTCACGGCAGAGGAAACACAACGTAGACACCAACATTTTTCTAGCCCGATGGTCTTCCTGGAGGAGAGGGCCTGGGTGGGGAGAGACTGAGCTTTCCAAGGAGTTTCTGGAAGAGGCAAGACTGATCAAAGAAGAGCAGGCTCCACGTGTGTTGCCCAGACTGTCCCTGAAGGGCCATGATGGGCAAGAAGGAGCAGGCTGGTTCTCTGGGACACTCAGGCTGCTGGCTGAGCCCACCAGCATGTCACCATTCTAGCACTTTTGCCTTTGTGGGCCTTTTCTGTAATTAAAAAGATCAATATATAATTGACATACAATGTGATATTAGCTTCAGGTGTACAACATATTGATATATTTGTATATGTTTCAAAATAATTACCCCAATAAGTCTAGCTAATATCTGTTACCACACATAGTTACAGAATATTTTTCCCTTGCTGTGAGAACTTTTAAGACCTACTCTCTCAGCAACTTTTGAATACCAATACAGTATTATTAATTATAGTCACCATGCTGTACATTATATCCCCAGGATTTATTTATTTTATAACTGAAAATTTGTACCTTTTGACCCTCTTCACCCATTGCTCAGTCTCCTCACCCCACATCTGGGAACCACCAATCTGCTCTCTGAATCAGTGAACTTGGATTTCTGTTTTCAGATCCTGCTTGTGAGTGAGATCATACAATATTTGTCTTTCTCCGACTTATTTCTCTTAGCTGAATGCCCTCTAGGTCCATCCATGTTGTTGCAAATGGCAAGATTTCATTCTTTTTTTTTATGGCTGAAAATATTCCATTTTGTACAAAATGTACAAAATATACACATACTCATATATATATACCACATCTTCTTTATCCATTCATCCATTGATAGACATCCATTGATGTCTTGGCCCTCCTAATTTTAAAAGAAGTTAAATGTACCTGCAGGCCTCGTGGGCAGCTTGGACAGGCCAGCATTGAAATAGGTGGCCATGGACCCTGGGCATTCTCTGTCCTGTCTCCAGGTGCCGAGGCCTTCTGGTTGGTAGCTCAGGACCGAGACAATGACACTCTGAAATATGGGATTAGTGGCTCCAATGCCTACTTCTTTAATGTCACCTCAAATACTGGGGAAGTGAAGTTGGCCAGCCTTCTGGACTATGAGGTAAAGGAAAGCAACTTGGGAAGGACTTGTGAGGGGTGGAGAGGTGGGGAGGGCCCTGGTGGACACCCGAACAGAGCTCACCTTGGTCCCTGTCTCTCTGCCCACTGCAGACACACTACTGGTTCGCCATCAACATCTCTGTGAGCGACAGTCACAACAATCCAGTGAGTCAGCAGGGGGAGGGGTGGGTGATGGTCCCGGGATCGGAGAACAGGGGACTGAGGGTCCACGGCTAATGGTGTCCTGACCTCAGATAAGCAGGGCGAGCCTCAGTTAACAAAAAAAAATTGAACGTTTATTTTTATCAAAATTATACTTGTCCATTTTTCATCATACAGTATTACCAAGATTTTAGTATTTACTATTTGTTTTAATTATATGCATATGTTTATACACATATATGGTGTATCTATTTTGCATATCTACTGTTTGTAGATATACTACTTGTATATTTGTATATCTACTCTTATCATGAATTGCATTATTAATTCATATTAATATATATATTAATAAGAAAACAGATGCCAAATAACTCCCTACCTTCTCTCCACTGAGATCATCATTTTCAGCTCCTTTGACTAATGGGCTGGTCTCAGTGTTCCTGTTTCTCAATAACACGCTTATACAGCTACGTCTTGTGTCTGTGAAAGTTGGGGGTTTTCTTTTTGTGACCTATTCCTTAAAACCTACACTTTAAAAGATGACTTGGATATTCATAAATACTTTCTCTCTGTAAGCATTTTTAAAAGTTCAGATAAAGCTCAAGCCCTCTTGGGCAGCCCTTCCCAACCCACTCCCAACTAAAGTATCCACCATCACTATGTTTTTTTATCCCTTGCTAAGCATTGGCATACATATATGCATCCATGGAAGAAAGATTGTAGTTTTCGGTGTATTTTCTTAAACCCAAATAGAATCCTACTGCCTGTATGGTCTTGAACTGACTTGTCCACTCAACAATCAGCTTTGGAGCCTTTCTGAATCTGCACACAAGTCTCCCATTTCCTGTATGTCTATAGCCCAGTGTGGGGAAGTACCATGGTGCTTAGCTGTTCTCCTCAACACTTAGTTTGAGAAAGTTTCACAGCTTTCTTCTGTGGCTAACAAAGCTAAAAGGAACATTCTTGTAATAAGACTGCTATGTTTTAGATTTCTTAAATGACCTAACGTACTCTCCAGTGGTTCAGCAAACGTGGAAAGAGAGAGAGAGAAACTAAATAAGGGGTAAATCTGCATGAAGAGTATCAGGAGTTCTTTGTTCTGTACTTGCAACTTTTCTGGCATTTGAAATGGTATCAAATAAAGAGTCACCCCAGACACTGCCTGATTGTTCTCCTGGGAAGCTATGCCAACTTGCATTCCTGTTCAGGCACTCCTGACTTTGTTTTCTCAAACTCCCACGTTTTCTGGGCTCAGCTGGGCTTTCTCACCTGCAGGTGCAGAAGGAAATGCGGGTGATCATAGAGGACAGAAATGACAATGCGCCCGTTTTCCAGAACACAGGCTTCTCCACCAACGTCAGCGAGGTAACACCTGCCTCACCAGGGTGGGTGTGTAGAATGCAGGCATCCCACAAATCTCAGAGTGGGAAGGATCAGAGACAGTCAGCAGGTCATCCAGGATTGGTAAGAGTGCCTCCTAGAAAGGGTAGCAGCAGGAACCAAATTCAGGGGGTTGCATGTAACCCCATGTACAATAGTTACAGCAACATTTTTCAATCCATCACACTGGATTGGAGTTCTTTAAGTTATGATCATCCCAGGTGGAGAGGAAGAAATTGATTTACTCATGTATCTGAACATTTGAATGGTATATTTGGCTTCAAACAATGGCTGGATCCAGGCACTCAAGCCATGTCATCAAGAAGAGATTTCTCTCCACCTTGCATCTCTGTGACTCTTGTTGCCTTCATCCTGGGGTTGGGGGAGAAGTTCTCCCTCATGGTGATGATGAAAGTGTCCCCCAGCAGCTCCAGGCTCATATCCCACTGGCTTCAAATTGCAACACAGACTGTCTCTTTCTCAGTGGCCCCAACCAACACCCCAGGGCTGACTCTTATTGACACATTTTGGGCCACGTGCATGTGCCACCATTGTTTATTGGGCTTCCCAGGTGGCTCTAGTGGTAAAGAATCTACCTGTAATGGAGGAGACATAAGAGACACAGGTTTGATCTCTGAGTCGGGAAGATCCCCTGGAGAAGGAAATGGCAACCCACTCTAGTATTCTTGCCTGGAAAATCCTGTAGACAGAGGAGCCTGTTGGGCTACAGTCCATGGGGTCACAAAGAGTTGGACATGACTGAAGCAACCCAGCATGCATGCATGTCCATCAGTTGAGGGATGTGGAATGCTCCAGTTGTCAAAGTCTGCATCATGGGCCTTCCCCTTTAGCAAGGGTGACAGCCTGACTTGAACTCCATGGGCAGGGAGGAGGTTCTCCAGTGGTCCGCAAGCAGGAAACACACCACTCCTGAATCTTCATTACCACGTGGATTCAAAGACCTGAGAGGTGTGCCCTACCCCCCAGGCCAGACAAGAGTCTGGTGAGGTCCAGACAGACCTTCAACAGGCTCTGATTGAATGCCTACTATGTGTCTGTCACTGTCCTTGGTGCTGAAGATATAAGGAGATGATAGACTTGGTTGCCACCCTCAGTACCTCACATTGTAGTGAAGATCACAGACACTAATGAACAAAACATTAAACAGATAGGATTATTTCAGAGGGTGTTGTGCTCAATGAAGAACATAAGGGGCTGCTTTTAGGTTGAGCCAGTCAGGAAAGTCTTCTCTGGGTGGGTGACATCTGAGCAGAACTAAATGTCAAGGAGCCTGCCTGGGCTGCTCCAGGAAAAGGATTTTCCAGGCAGGGAATAGCAACTGCTCTGAGGTGTGAATCAGCCTGGAGTGTTGTAGGCATAGCTAGAAAGCTGCTGTGGATGGAGGGTGGAGTGTGAGGAACAGGTGAAGTCAGAGAGGTGGGCCTGACCCCAGAGGGCCATGGAGGCAGTATGGACTATATTCTGAGTGGAATGGGGAAACCACTGGTGGGTTTTGAGCATGAAAGTGATGTGGTCTGGTTCAGGATTTTCAGAGATCTCTCTGGCTACCTTGTGGAATTAGTGAGACTGTGGACAGGTCCTGGGGCAAAGGCATCTGAAAGAAACTTTCAGCTCTGCAGAGTACTGTCTACAACCTGGGCTGGAGGCTACAGAGAACCCACAGGGAAGTTTAAACAGAGGAGTGGAAAAACCTGAGTTCTGGAATGATCACTTATACTGGCCCTGAGGGGCTCAGCAAATCAGAAGCCAGTTCATGTGGCGAGGGGGCTGCATGGGGAGAGGAGAAGGGGGAACTCTGCTCCCTGCCCATGTCCAGATGCCCCCAGAGGCCTAGCCCAGGGGAAGGAAAGGGGGCCACCTATGGAACACTGGGCTTCAGGTTCTGCAAGGTCTGTCACTATCCCCATGGTAGGGCTGTGGGCCCTGGAACTCCAGGTGCGGGCATGTGCTTGGGCAGGAAGAAAATGGATTGGAACTCAGAGTTGATGAAACCTTTTGTTACAGACCCTGCCAGTGGGCTCCCTGGTGTTATCTGTGCAGGCCACAGACAAAGACACAGGCTCGGGGGGCGCCGTGGTATACTCCATAGAAAAGGTGAGTGTGTGTGGCCCACATGGGAGTGTGGGCGCTGCTGCTCCTCGTGGCCACCAGGGGGCAGCATCTCCCACACAACCTGCAGGGACCTTGCAGACCGGGGGCTCTGCCCTGGCCCAGCCCTGGTCCCCACACCATCCTCTGGCCCTCTCTGGCCCCATTTGGCCCAGCCGCCTAAGGAGGGTACCTGCTGCAGACCAGACCCTTCTCCCCACCCTCTCACCTGGAGTGCTGTCTGGGTCTTTGCTGTGTTAGAATTAGAGCAGATAATGGCTGAAGCACTCCTGGCTTCAGAGAAGAAAAAATCAAGGCTCAGAGAGGTCAAGGGTCTTGTCCAAGACCACACAGACAATAGGGGGTGTGACCCTAGCTCTCATGAAGACACGTTTGCTAGCCATGGCCCCCATCAGTGAGCGCCCACTACGTGGCTGGCACCTGCTTAGTTCACTTGATCCCACTTCCTCCTGCTGAGGCAGTATCTCGCCCATTTCCCAGAGGCAGAAACTGAGAATCAGAGAGGTTATGTGACCTAATGAGGTCAAGAGCAGAGCCAGGATTCAACCCCAGGCCTCTGAGAGCAGGTCCTAGGGGCAGAGCCATCCTGGGGCAGCCTGGCCTGACTGTGCTCTGCCTCAGGTCATTCCTGCCACAGAGGGCAGTGAGTACCTCTTCAGGATCCTACCCAATGGCTCCATCATCCTCAATGGCAGCCTCGACTACAACAGCAAGAGTTCCTTCTATCAGCTGGAGCTGAAGGCCTGTGTGAGTGGGGGCGCTGGTGGGGGCTGGGGGCATGGGGATCCGAGACCCAGATTCATGGAGACCCGTCTGCCGGCAGGACTCGGGCGGCCTGTACAACAATCACACCGTTGTCCTGTGCTCCTCGTCTGTCTTCGTGTCCATCTCTGTAATCGACAAGCCAGACCTGGACCCCCAGTTTGTTAGGGAGTTTTACTCAGCCTCTGTGGCTGAGGATACACCCCAGGTATGCTGGGCACCTGGGGGAGGGACTGGGGGGAGCCGAGAGGTGGGAAAAGGGTCTGGCTACTGACTGTGCCTCCCTGCAGGGAACCTCGGTGCTGAAGGTGGAGGCCATGGATGGTGACAGAGGCATCAATGACCCTGTGATCTACAGCATCTCCAGTGAGAACGGGGTGTCCCCAGGCTGGGGCTGGGGCAAGGGAAGGGGTGGGGGCTCCATCAGAGCCACCGGAAGGAGCCGCTCCTGCTGCCTCTTCCCAGATTCCACAAGGCCTGGCTGGTTTGATATTGGCAAGCAAGATGGGGTGATCACGGTCAACAGTCCCCTGGACAGAGAGCAACTGCTGGAAGAGGATGAGGAAGTGCAAGTACAGGTCACGGTGAGTGAGGGGGTCACTGCCCCCTTTGCACCCCCACTTTGACCTTTGATCTCAGCTCTCTCACGATGCTGGTTCTCTGACCTCTGCCTTCCGGCTTCAACTCTGCTCTCAGGCCACCGAGACACACCCCAACATCCACGGGCAGGAGGCCAAGGCGAGCATATGGGTCACGCTGAGAGTGACAGATGTCAATGACCACGTACCTGAGTTTTACAACTGCAGCCTCCAAGCCTGCACCTTCACTCCCGACGAGACTCAAGTCAACTTCACTGGCTACGTGGATGAGCACGCCTCCACGCGCATCCCCATCGAGGACCTCACCATGGTGGTCTACGACCCAGACAAGGCAGGCGCACCCAGACCATAGGCAGGGTGGGCGGAAGTGATGATGGGGGACCGCTGGGGAGGGGAGGTGGTGAGTGACCAGCAGAGCACGGACCATGGTACGCAGTGTCGCAGTGGGCGACAGCGGTGCCGACTGTGACTGCTGGTGACAATCAGAGTTTGAGGGACATTTGGAACTGCTGAGTGATGCTGAGCTGGTCTGGTGTTCAGGGCGGAGCTCTGTGGTGGGGAATAGAAAGGCAAGATGCTGGGTAATGTCGAGTGGAATGACACTTTCGGTGGTGTTGAGTAGAGGGTAGTGATGGGTAGTTGGTGAAGTTGAGGAGAGCTAGTACTGAATATTGGGGGATGTGGGAAGTGTTGAGCACAGACGCTTCTAAATGCGTGTCAAATTGGAAGGTATTCTGGGGAGAGGTCGGGATTGAGTGGTGGATGATTTGGGTAGTACTGAATGCTGAATAACTACAGTGGTAGTGACAATGAGTTGATACAAAATGTTGAGTGGAGGATGATTTTGGGTGATGGTGGTGGGTGGGTGGTGTGCGGAGTTTATGGTCGGCATTAAGTGGAGAGGGTATGGAGTAGAAGGGGCATGTGGGTAATGGGCTGATGTTGGGCACTGATGGTGTTTGGTGTTGGAGTGCGTGGTGGAGGGTGGCTGGTACGGAAGACTCAGAGAGAGTGAGCAGTGTGTGTCCAGGCTCTGCAGCCCAGGCTGGGTTCCACAGTGCCTCAGGGAAGTCTTCTTCTGATGAGCCCACCTCTACAGGGACTAGCCCACCCTCCCGGGGCCTGTGGCCAGGGATTGGGAGAAAGACGCAGGCGGGTACCCTGCAGGGGTGGGGTCCCTACTCACAGCCCACCTCTACAGGGCAACAACGGCACCTTCCTGCTGACTTTGGGGGGCCCGGATGTCGCAGCCTTCAGCGTCTCCCCGCAGCGGGCCGTGGGCTCAGTGGACGTGCAGGTGCTGGTGAGGGAGCCATCGCTGGTGGACTACGAGAGGCAGTCAGTGATGCTGGTGCAGGTGAGAGGTGCTCGGCGGCGCCAGGGAGAGCCAGTCATGGGGTGCTCCCAGCCCCATGCTGCTGCCGCTTCCTCTGTCCTCAGGTCACAGCCAGTGACTCTGTCAGCGGGAACTCCTCTGTTGCCTCGGTGACCATCCACCTTCGAGACATCAATGACCATAGGCCCACGTTCCCCCAAAGCATGTACAACCTCAGCGTCTTTGAGCACAGTGCTGTCGGCTACGTGGTCACCGACAGCATCCACGTGAGTGCCAGGGCACAGGGGTGGACTTGGCTGGGAGAGACGTGGAGATGGGCAGGCCTGGGGCTGTCCCTGCCAGAGTCTCTGCATCATCTGGGGTCATCGGGATCCAGGAAGCGTGCATGTACATCTGCGTGTGCGAGGGTGAGCGTGTCAGTCTGAGTGTGTCAGGGGCTTCTCCCTTCGGCTCAGGAAGCAAGATTGCCCTGTTCTCATCAATTGCACGGTCGGCAGTGAGGGCGTGGCTTCTGCTCAGTGTCCCATTACCCGTCTCTCTGCCTCACAGGCCTCCGATCCGGACACAGGCGACGGGGGCCGCGTCACCTACAGCCTGCTTCCAGGGAACGGGTAAGGTCTCTGATGGGAGCGAGACAGGTGGTAAGGGGGACCCAGGTCCGCCTCTCTGCCTCACAGTGGGGCTAGAGGAGCCAGATAAAATATAGGGTACCCAGTAACATTTCAATTTTAGATAAATAAATTATTCATTTTTTTTGTTGTATAAGTAGGTTGCAAATATTCCACAGGACGTCCTAAAATACTTTTCATTGTTTATCTGAAATTCAAATTGAAGGGGGCATCCTGTATCTTTTTTCACTTCATCTGGCTGCAGGGCAGACATCTTTACAGTGGATCCAAACTCAGGGAAGGTGACAGTGAGAAACAGTGAGCTGCTGGACCGGGAGAAGCAGGCCGTGTACTACCTCACGCTGCAGGCCGTGGACGGCGGGAACCTGTCATCCTCGACCATGCTACAGATCCACGTGCTAGACATCAATGATAAAAGTCCTGTGGTCAGCGGCTCCTACAACATCTTTGTCCAGGAGGAGGAGGGAAATGTCTCCGTGACCATCCAGGTGTGAGCCGGCCTGAAACTGGTGGGGGGTGGAGGGAACAGGCCCAGGGCACCAAGTCTGGCTCTGTGGTCATGCTGGCCCTGTGCTGGAATCTGGGCTCTGCTGTGTGGCCCTGAGAAAGTCACTCAGTCTCTCTGGGCCTCCATTTCTTCTTTGGAAAATGAGGTCAATCATAGAACTTATTTCCAGGGTCATAAAGGATATAGAGTGCTGCCTAGCACAGAGTGAGCCCTCAAAAACCACACTGCTCTTTAAAACGCAGGCCCCGGCCTCATTCCTAAAAGGATTTGGGGGGCTTGGACTTAAAAGTATAATAAAAGAAATGAGGAAAACGAGAAAATAAACACAAATCATGTCCAACTCTTTGTGACCCCATGGACTGTAGCCCGCCAGGCTCCTCTATCCATGGAATTCTCCAGGAAAGAATACTGGAGTGGGTTGCCATTCCCTTCTCCATGGGATCTTCCTGACCCAGGGATTGAACCCAGGTCTCCTGCATCACAGGGAGATTCTTTACCATCTGACCTACCAGGCAGTGTAAGCACAAAGGTAGGGTTAAACCTGAAGCCATACAATTGCTAGGAGAGGGCTGAAAACTCAGTTCTGAGCTTCATAATGGCCAGAGCAAAAATGGAAATGAGACCAGTGGCCAGGTTCTCAGAGACTAGGAGATAAGAACCAAGTGTTGGCTCCAGAGGAATGCAGGGGAGAAGCTTCTGCACTGAATCATCTATAAGGAGGTGTTGTGAGAAGCAGAAAACAGAGTCTTCAGAATGACAATCATGTGGCCACGGGGCCCTCCCATCTTTCTGGGGCTTGTGGTTTCCTGATCTCTTGATAACCTTGTAAAGTAGTTGCTCTAATGGTACCCGTTTCACGGAAGGAGAAAACAGGCTTAAAGAGGTTAAGTGACTTTTCTGTGGTTGTACAACCAGTCAGTGGCAGTGCTGAAACCTGGGTCTTTCTCCATGCACCTCAATGCTTCTCACCCTGGTCTGAGAGCTCTCTGGGGCAGGAGCATCTCAGATCTGCTGCTGGAACCACGGTGCCCGGTTTCAACCCTGAGAAGTGCTTGGTGAATCAGTCAGCCTGAGTTCAGAGTGCTGAGGGATGAACAACCAGAGTTTTTCATTTCATAAACAAGATCCCGACAGATCTGAAACAAAAAGAGCTGAAGGTGGCAGTATGCAGGGAGGAGACGAAAGAATTAAGTCCAAGTCAGACTAGCCCAGCTCTGGATTCAAAGCCAGAGCACTTACATGCAAAAGGCCCTTTGCTGAGCCCTGGGTCCTCCGAGATGAATTCACCATAATTCCTGCTCCCAGGGAGGGTGGCAGACCATCACGCAGGGGTGTCACTTGTGCTGTATGGAAGGTGGCACAGGGGAGGTGGAAGCCCAGCAGAGGGACCAACCTGACCTGGAGTCAAGCAGACAAGTTGTAGAGGGCATTCATGTATGTGCACAAAGCCCTGATGGCAGGGAAGCCTCTTGTGCTCTCTGTGCCCAGTCACCCTAAAGGCACACCAAGTGTGTGCTCAGGACCCTGGCAGGACAGGAATACACACACACACAGATTGGGTGAAGAATTTCAGCTACTTAAAAAAAAATAAAGCACTGAAGTAGTCATGATGAATCAGAATCTTGTTGGACTTCACACTTACTTTTTTTGGCTGCACCACATGGCTTGTGGGATCTCAGTTCCCATCTCCCCAGCCAGGGACTGAATCTGGGCTCCAGGAGGCAAAGTCCAAAATCATAACCACCAGGCCACCAGGGAATTCCCCTACACTTATTTCTGTTGGTTTATTTTTACTTTTTACTGTCTGTAGTATATTGCCCCCACACCTCTCACCTCGCTAGAATATCAGCTCCATACGGGAACTGTCTTGACCACAGCTCTAGTCCCAGTACCTAGAACAGGGCTGGGCACGTGGTAGGTAAACCTGTGTGGGATGAAGGAATGACCTCAGTGTTTAAGACCTCAGAAGCTCTTGCAAGCTCTTGTTGGCCCTGTCCTCTTAGCTGGGAGATGGAGGCTGGGGATTGGGGAGCAGCCCTCTGATTTTAGGAGGGGGAGGCCCATGGGTGGGCAAACACCTGATGGTGGGCATCCCAACCCTGCTCACCTGCCCAGGCTCACGACGATGACCAGCCAGACACCAACAACAGCTTGCTGCACTTCAGCCTCCTGCCCAGCCCCTACAGCCACAACTTCTCAGTGGACCCCGACAAAGGCATCCTCAGAAACCTGGAGCCCTTGGACCGAGAGGCCATCGACCCTGCCCTGGGCGGCCGCATCATGCTGACCGTGAACGTGTCTGACTCTGGTGAACCTGCTCTCTGGACCACTGTCAGCATCACCATCACCGTGGAGGTAAGGTCCAGCTCAGCCAGGGACGGGGTTTGGGATGAACCCCGTATTGGGAGGCTCCCGAGAAGGTGGCCCGTTCTCCCTCCTTCCCACTCAAATCACATTTCTGCTCTTGCAATATGGTGGCTAAAAGAGTTCTGGAGCCAAGCTGATGGGTTAGAGTCCTGGCTCATTGGTTATGTAAACTTAGGCAATCAGTCAGCCTCCCTGTGTCCTCAAGTTCGTCATCTATAAAATGGGGGTGAAAATAATATGAGTTAATAAATGGAAAGTGTTGCAAAGAATGCCTGGCCTGGAGAAAACACTCAGTGCACACCTGGCCCTGCAAGGGAGGGGTGGTTAGCTCCATCATACTGATCAAAAAACTAAGGTGCACAGAGGTTCAGTAGCTTGCTTGGGTCATAGAATGGGGCTTTGAATCCAGTCTGTCTGGTTCTAAGGCTGCTGCCCAGTCACAAGCACCTTATGTCCATGATGTGGTTGGCACCCCCTTGGGTTATGCAGTGCACAGCCTGTGCCACTGTACACAGCAGTCCTATTTCCCACTGGGTTGGGATATGACACTTTCCTACAAGGATAAGAATGAGACAGCAGGGAAAATAGAGAAACAGAAGCCAGGTGAGGACTTACCAGCTGTCTTTGGGGGTGGGGGAGAATAGGCCACAAAGAACGAAAAAAAGCAAAACAGCCTTTCTTGAGCCATCAGGGTTCTTTCACACCCATGAGTCCTGTGAGTAGGGATGACGATCCCAATCTGCAGATGAAGACACTGAGGCCCAGAGAGGTCAGAGTAACACATGAGGAAGAGGTGGAGCCGGGTTGAACTTGGAGCTGTGCTCGTAGCTCCTCCTGTGAGGACGACCTTGAGAAGACAGCTGGCTGTGGGCATGGGGCAGTGATGCCATCTCTGGGAAATCTCCATTAGAAATTCCATCTGGTTAAGGAGGAGAGGGCTCTGGTTTTCAAAGATGTCCATCCTACCGTTATTTAGAAAAAGCTGAAAGCAAAAGTCCATGGGCCGCCCTGGGGAAGGACCGGGAGAGCCAAGAGCACTCAGCATGCACCAGCATCAGGGGAGGAGGTGCAGGCGGAGGTGGCCTGATGCTGTGACACAGGGGCAGCCCTCTGCTTGGGTGACCAGAGAGGTCGATGGAGAGGGAAGATGAGAACAGAACTCAGTGGCATCCGAGGGCAGGACCAGGTCAAGCCCTGGCGTATGAACCCAACGCCTCCCCACCTGAGCTCAGAGCAAGTGTTGTGGGGTTGACCAAGGGTAGGAGGGACAGGAGAAAGGAAGGGAACAGGAAAACCTTGGGTATTTGTGGGATCATGGTGGTATTGGGACTAACACAGTAAATCCGAGAGATGGGGAGTCAAGCTGGGCCAGGCAGGGACACAGGTGGGGATGTAGGACCATCCTTCTGGAGAGCAGGGTCTAAGACAGCTCTGAGTGGTGGACAGGGAAACAAAGTGTGCACCCAACTTCAGAGGGCCTGCCGTGGACCTCGGGGCCCCGGGGGGTGGGATCTGGGCTAGTTCTGTCCTCCTGAAGTCTGTTTCATCATCTCTGAAGTGGGCAGCGCTGTCTGAGGAGATGAACAGAGAGAATGGACCACAGGTCAGGGGAAATATGGGCTCCTCAGGCTGTATCTGGGAAAGCCCAACCTGGGGGCCTGAGTTCCCTGGGCTCAGAACTGCCTTTCTCTGCAGGACATCAATGATAATCTGCCCATCTTCAACCAGTCCAGATATTCCTTCTCAGTGAGGGAGAGAGACCCAGGTAAGTCCTCCCTGGGGCTCCCTGGGTAAGTCAAGGGCAGACCTGAGGCCCCCAAGAGGGGGGTGAGGACGGAGGATGCTCCGGTGGCCGCCGGGCCAGGGGTCTCTCTGCACTCTGCCCCTCGTCCACAGGAGTGAAGGTGGGCATGGTGGAGGCCTGGGATGCAGACCAGACGGAAGCCAACAACCGCATCAGCTTCAGCCTGTCAGGGAGTGGCGCCAACAACTTCATGGTCCGAGGCTCGGTGCTGGGGTCTGGGCAGGCAGCGGGCCGCCTCTCGCTGCCCTCGGATGTGAGCCTGGACTACGAGACACAGCCCTCCTTCAGTCTGATCGTGAGCGCCGAGAACATGGACGCCCAGGGGCGTGAGGCTACAGCAGAAGTCCTTGTGACTGTGGAGGACGTGAATGATGTGCCACCCACCCTGGACTCGGCCTCGCTCCAGGGCATCCGGGTGGCCGAGAATGGCTCACAGCACGGCATATTGGTCAACGTGGTGGCCCAGGACAGGGATACCATGTCCCAGGTGGAGGTACAGCTTGTGAATGTCATCTGCACCAAGGCTGGAGTTGACGTGGGAAGCCTGTGCCACAGCTGGTTCTCTGTGCTGGCTAATGGCTCGGTGTTCATCAACCAGAGCGAGGCCATCGACTATGAGACCTGTGACTTGGTCACACTGGTTGTGCGGGCCTATGACCTCACAACAGACCCCCGCTTCCAGGCCTACAGTGACAATGGTGAGGCAGCCTGGCCTGCAGGATTCAGCAGGCTGTAACATAGGGGCTGTGGGAAAGAACTGGAATTTGTAAGGTCTGGGTTCAAATCCTGCCTCCAGCCCCTACCAGCTGTGCCCCTGGGAAAGTCACAACACTGCCCTGAGCTTTAGTTGCCCCATCGGTCAAGTGGAGTTGGGTAGAAGGTTGGCTGTGAAGAGTAAATGGGAATATGTGTGGAAGGCATTGAGTGCAGTGCATGCTGCTGTTGTTCAGTTGCCCAGTCATATCTTACTCTTTGCGACCCCACGAACTGCAGCACGCCAGGCCTCCCTGCCCCTAACCATCTCCTGAAATTTGCCCAAGTTCATGTCCATTGCGTTGGTGATGCCATCCAGCCATCTCACCCTCTGACTCCCTCTTCTCCTCCTGCCTTCAATCTTGCCCAGCATCAGGGTCTTTTCTAATGAGTTGGCTGTTCGCATCAGATGAACAAAATACTAGAGCTTCAGCTTCAGCATCAGTCCTTCCAATGAGTATTCAGGGTTGATTTCCCTTAAGATTGACTGGTTTGATCTCCTTGTTGTCCAAGGGACTTTAGCACTTAATGCTGTGATGCTGAGAGGCAGTGTAAAGAGATGCTTCAGAGACAGGTGTGTGCTCAGATCCCACCTCTGACACCAAGTAGCAATAACAGTCACATTAACAGCCAGCATATATTGAATCCTTACTACAGTCCAGCCTATGCTAAGCACCTTGCAAGCATTTCACCATTTTACTCCCACACAATCCATGTGGTAGGTGATCCCTAGCCAATTTTATAGATGAGGAAACTGAGGTACAGCGTGGGCAGTTCAATAATCTAGTTTACACAGCTAACCAGGGTCAGAATAATGTTGTGGCCAGGTGGGACATACCTGGGCTGGGCTCAGTCCTGGCCCAGTGGTCTCACTGTGTGACTTTGGACAAGTTGCTTATCCTTCCTGAGGTCTGGGGAGGATGATCCCTCCTACAAAGGCCAGAGGATTCTGAGTTAGTAGCGGAGGGGACTGAGCATGGGTGATGCATGGGAAGGAGGCTGCTGGGAACAAGCCTGAGGACCAGGCTTTGTGGGTCAAGTCTTTGCTTAGAGACCAAAGCCAGCCAATCTTTTCCCTCTAGGAAGCCTCCCCATCACCATCGAGGATGTGAATGACAACGCACCTTACTTTCTGCCTGAGGATAAGACTTTCGGTAAGCTGCAAGCCCCTCCCTCCCCACCCACACTGTACTCTGCCAGAACTACCTTTGGGCAACTCCCACAGATGCTGCTCAGACCCCAGGTGAGCCCCTGGAAAGGGAGGAAGGCGTCCAGCCCTGCCTCTCTCTCAGGGATTCAACAGGAGGAGAGACCTGAGTTTTCACTCTCTCTCTCTCCTAGCTCACATCTGACCCTGGGCCCGGCCCTCCTTCTCTGGGCCTCAGTTTCCCCATCTGCACAATGGGAGGTGGAGGACCTGCAACTCGTGGCTCAGGGGTAGCTGTAAAGGGGGTCTGGCAGTAGAGAGCTTAAGGGCATGTTTGGAAGGATGAGCCCCAGGCTGGGCTTATGGTCAGCACTTGGCCAAGCGGGCACTGGCCCTGACCACTGACGTCTTCCTGTCTACACTTGCAGTGATTATCCCAGAACTTGTAATGCCCAACCAGCAGGTGGCGTCTGTCCGGGTAAGTCCTCGGCTCCATCCTTTGTCAGTCACATTAGCCCTAGGAGACACAGGGCCTGGGCCTTTAGGTCTTTCAGCCATCCCCCAAATGTTTTAACACTAGAAAGAAAATGTATTAACTCTTCTGAATGGAAATGAACCACCTGCTTAATTGATATCATTAAACTCCATTAATTGTTAAATATGGTATTCATAAAAAATTCATGACCCTAAAAACCACTTGCAGTGCTTTTCTTCAGAATTCTGGACTATTACAGAGAAATCACAATAACTGTAAATTAAACAAGTTCCTCATATTAAATAATTTCCAGAGCAAGCTGCAAAAATGTTTTCAATTTTTATGGCAGTGGATGTGTTTATTAGAGAGTGGTGGCTGTGCCTGCAGTGGGTGGGGGCTGAGGCCTCCCCAACAGCCCCGGGGCCTGGGCCTGGCCAGGCCTTTTAACTGAGCTGGGGAGCTGCTGTGCCTTTTTGGAACTCACTTTCCCTTCCAGACAAGAAGCTGTCAGCCCTTGGCAGTAACTCCTTAGTGTTCAGGCATTTTATATGTGGGTGGCCCTCCTTGAGTTATGGAAAGGGCATGGGTGTGGAGATGGATGGGTCTGGCCCTCCCTACTTACAGCCGAATGTGCCCTGGGAGGACGGGTCTCTCTCAGAACCCCAGTGTCCTCCACGGAGGGGAATAGTAATTCTCCCTTCCTGGGGCTTCCCAGGTGGCGCTAGTAGTCATGAACCCGCTTGCCAATGCAGGAGACATAAAGATGTGGGTTTGATCCCTGGGTTGGGAAGATCCCCTGGAGGAGGGCATGGCAACCCACTCCAGTATTCTTGCCTGGAGAATGCCATGGACAGAGGAGCCTGGTGGGCTACAGTCCACGGGATCGCAGAGAGTTGGACACAACTGAAGCCACTTAGCACACACATACTCATGCAATTCTCCCTCTCTAGGTTCTTTCTAGGCTCAAACGGTCAGTTTTCCAATCTTCAGCCCTGGCTGAAGACGTTCATTCCAACGTCAGGAGTGTGGCCCTGGCTTTGAACAATTTTCTTTAAATCAACTCCCTTTTGAAATGTCAACACCAGCTTTGGCCAGTGACATCAGTGGCCTCACAGCTCTGTGTGTTGGTTGTATTCTTCTCCAAAAGGCACTAGAGTGAATAAAAATGCCTCATTTAATGGTCCACTGGGGGAATTCATACTCATGTTAGCGAGTGCTGAAAGGAGAGGTCTGGGGGAAGGTGCTTGGTACACAGTAGGTGCTCAGGACAACTGAGTATCCCTAGGCTTGTGTGTGTGTGGCAATGAGAGGGGGACCTTCCCAGGGTGACCTTCCCCCTGGGAGGGACTTGGGCAGTGACCTGTTGAGTTGAAGCAGGGACATGTTCAAACACTACTTGTTTAAAGAATTTGGTCAATGGCCAATAGAGGTCACGGTGGAGCCAGGCTCCCAGGCTACCCTAGCTTCAGATTCCTGCTGGGGCTGGAGGGGTGCCTGGCCTGGCCCAGCCCCCAGAGTTTGTTCATTCTTTCTTGCTCCCAGGCCAGAGATGACGACTCAGGGGACAACGGGGTCATCCTGTTCTCCATCCTCCAAGTGGATTTCATTGCTAAGGACGGGGCCGTGACCACTTTTCAGGGCTTCTTCCGGGTCTCCACTTCCTCAGAGGCCAGCGTGTTCACTGGCAACATTGAGTAACTGCGGGCAGCCCCCGGACAGGGGTGGGGGAGCCAAGCGGGGCCTCAGGGCAGTGAGCTCCCCATCCTAGGATAGGTCCAAGGGGGTTCCAAGAGGACTCCAGCTTGGGTTTCAGAACTGAGTGGTGCCCTCTTACCTTCCGTAGCCTGGTGACCAGCCTTGATTCCACTCTCCAAGGCACCTACCAAGTGACGGTCAAGGCCCAAGACAAGCCTTCTGAGGGTCTTGCCCAGGAAGCCAGAATCACCCTAAACGTGAGTGTCAGGTTCTGACTCGGTTTCCAGTGCTCTCTGCCAGCCCCGGGGTCCCTTGTGTCTCATCTTCCCCATGCCCCCCTCCCATAGCTCTTCACCGTGGACCAGAGTTACCGCGTGAGGCTGCAGTTCTCACTGAGCAAGGAGGAGGTGGGCGCCAAGACGGAAGACATTAAGGCGTAGGTCTGGGGAACCAGGGGGGCGGGTGGCCTGTGGGGAAGAACAGGGCTTGGGAGCTTGGTCCCTGACAGAAATCTGAATGGAATATCTCTCAACCCTGTCCGTGACCCACAATTTGATCTGGTCCTCGTCTTTGACCCTATACTTGTACCTGCACTTCCATTCTGCATGCCCCCAGAAGCCTATGGTTGGCTGGGCAGAGACAGGCCTAAATAGGGCTGCCATATACAGTTGCAAAGGCACTGCACAAGGGCACTCTGCTTGCTAAACTATAAACCTGGTCCCAAAGGAAGGGGCTTCCTTGTTTAATTTGTGCAAGAGTGCTACTTGCTTAGCCAGTGGAGCTGTCCAGAGGAGGTGACCCTCACACAATCCCTAATTTCACTGGCAGAGCCCTGGCCACAGGCCTGGGCTAAGGCCCCTACCCCAGCCCTCCGTGACATCTGCCCCCTTTGCAGGGCTCTTGCTCAGGCAACCAGGACCACTGTCTACATTGTGAACATTCAGGACATAGACTCCCCAGTTCGGTGAGTGCCCACTCAGTGGATGGGCGAGGAAGAGAGGATCAGCAGCAGGGGCGCGGCCGGGTGGTCCTGGGCTGCGGGCTTCACCTCTGCCCCATTCCAGGGCCCGAGGACGTTCCTACCTCGATGCCTATTTTGTCTTCTCAAATGGGTCGGCCTTGACCCTTGACCAGCTGAATATGTGAGTGGGGCTGCCCTTGGGGTGGGCAGGAGGGTAAGCAAGAAGCCTGGGGGAGGCCAATGTCCCTCGGGCCTGAGCGGGGCTTTGTGACCAGGATGATCCGGAATGACCAGGACTCCCTGACGCAGCTGCTGCAGCTGGGGCTGGTGGTACTGGTGAGTGTTGGCAGGACAGAGGTAATGGGGGAGCAGGGAGGTGGGAGACTGACCCCACAGCCTCTTCCCATCACACTCCTACTCCAGGGCTCCCAGGAGAGCCAAGAGTCGGAGTCATCGGACACACTCCGCAACGTGACCATAGGACTGGGAGTGGCTTTGCTGCTGGCTGTTGTGATCTTCAGCATGATCATCGTGTGTACCCAGAAGAGGTGCTGCTCCCATCACCCTCTGTGTCTCCAACTTCTCCTCTCTTACCACCCAAGATATCTAGGTGTAGAAAGACCTGGTGCTTAGGTGTCAGGTACATCTGTATTTAATTCCCAGTGGCTCCTTATGACCCCTTGGGTAGGTCATCTCCCCTCCCCAAGCCTGTTTCCTCATTTGCAGAATGGGCTTGATGCTAGATTCCCCAAAGCATTTCAGGGATCCATGTGCATCTCATACCAGCAGATATATGACATATGTTGTTGTTGTTCAGTCACTCAGTCATGTCTGGCTCTCTGCAACCGCATGGACTGTGGCGCCCCAGGCTTCCTTGACCTTCACTATCTCCCAGAGTTTGTTCAAACTCATGTCCATTGAGTCGGTGATGCCATCCAACCATTTCATCCTCTGTTGCCTCCTTCTCCTGCCTTCAATCTTTCCCAGCATCAGGGTCTTTTCCAATGAGTCAGCTCTTTGCATCAGGTGGCCAAAGTATTGGAGCTCCAACATCAGTCCTTCCAATGAGTATTCAGGGTTGATTTTCTTTAGGATTGATTGATTTGATCTTTTTGCATGTTAAGACTCTCAAGAGTCTTCCCCAGAATCACAGTTCAAAAGCACCAATTCTTCAGTGCTCAGCCTTCTTTATGGTCCACCTCTCACATCCATACATGACTACTGGAAAAACCATAGCTTTGACTACATGGATTTTTGTCGGCAAAGTGATGTCTGCTTTTTAATATGCTGTCTAGATTGGTCATAGCTTTCCTTCCAAGGAGCAAGCGTCTTTTAATTTCATGGCTGCAGTCACTGTCCACAGTGATTTTGGAACCCAAGAAAAAAAAGTCTGTCACTGTTTCCACTTTTTCCCCATCTATTTGCCATGAAGTGATGGGACTGGATGCTGTGATCTTCATTCTTTGAACATTGAGTTTTAAGCCAGTTTCTTTCACTCTCCTCTTTTTACCTTTATCAAGAGGCTCTTTAGTTCCTCTTTGCTTTCTGCCATTAGAGTGGTATCATCTGCATATCTGAAGTTGTTGATATTTCTCCCAGCAATCTTGATTCCAGCTGTGAGTCATCTAGCCTGGCATTTCACGTGATGTACTCTGCTTATAAGTTAAATAAGCAGGGTTACAATGTACAGTCTTGATGTACTTCTTTCCCAATTTTGAACCAGTCCATTGTTCTAACTGTTCTAACTTTTTTTTCTTGCTCTGCATATAGGTTTCTCAGGAGGCAGGTAAGGTGGTCTGGTATTCCCATCTCTTTAAGAATTTTCTACAGTTTGTTGTGATCCATAGTCAAAGGCTTTAGCCTAGTTAATGGAGCAGAAGTAGATGTTTTTCTGGAATTTCCTTGCTTTCTCTATGATCCAATGGATGTTGGCAATTTGGTATCTGGTTCCTCTGCCTTTTCTAAAACTAGCTTGTACATTTGGAAGTTCTTGGTTTATATGCTTTGGAAGCCTAGTTTGAAGGATTTTGAGCATTACCTTGCTAGCGTGTGAAATGAGCACAATTGTACGGTAGTTTGAACTTTCTTTGCCATTGCCTTGCTTTGGGATTGGAATGAAAACTGACCTTTTCCAGTATTGTGGCCACTTGTGCCTGAGTTTTCCAAATTTGCTGACATATTGAGTGCAGTACTTGAACAGCATCATCTTTCGGGATTTGAAATACCTCAGCTGGAATTCCATCACCTCCACTAGCTTTGTTCATAGTAACGCTTCCTAAGGCCCACTTGACATCACACTCCAGGATGTCTGGCTCTAAGTGAGTGATCTCATCATCGTGCTTAACCAGGTCATTGAGGCCCTTTGGTAGAGTTCTGTGTATTCGTGCCACCTCTTCTTAAACTCTTCTGTTTCTTTTAGGCCCTTGACATTTCTGTCCTTTACTGTGCCCATCTTCGCATGAAATGTCCCCTCGGTATCTCTAATTCTCTTAAAGAGACCTCCAGTCTTCCCCAGTCTACTGTTTTCCTCTATTTCTTCGTGTTGTTTACTTAGGAAGGCTTTCTTATCCCTCCTTGCTTTTCTCTGCAACTCTGCATTCAGATGGGTGTATCTTTCCTTTTCTCCTTTGCCTTTAGCTTCTTTTCTCAGCTATTTGTTAGACCTCCTCAGTCAACAGCTTTGCCTTCTTGCATTTCTTTTTCTTAGGGATGGGTTTGGTCACTGCCTCCCGTACAGTGTTACAAACCTCCATCCATAGTTCTTCAGGCACTCTGTCGACCATGTCTAATCCCTTGAATCTATTCATCACCTCCATTGTATCATCATAAGTGATTTGATTTAGGTCATACCTGAATGGTCTAGTGGTTTTCCCTACTGTCTTCAATTTAATCCTGAATTTTGCAATAAGGAGCCTATGATCTGAGCCACAGCTCTAGGTCTTGTTTTTGCTGACTGTAGAGAGCTTCTCCATCTTTGGCTGCAAAGAACATAATCAATCTGATTTTGGTATTGACCATCTGGTGCTGTCCATTTGTAGAGTTGGGTTGTTGGAAAAGGGTGTTTGCTATGACCAGTGTGTTCTCTTGGCAAAACTCTGTTAGCCTTTGCCCTGCTTCATTTTGTATTCCAAGGCCGAACTTGCTTGTTTCTCCAGGTATCTCTTGACTTCTTATCTTTGCGTTCCAGTCCCCTATGATGAAAGGGACACCCTTTTTTGTTAGTTCTAGAAGGTCTTGTAGGTCTTTATAGAACTGTTCAACTTCAGCTTCTGCGGCATTAGTGGTTGTGGTGTAGACTTGGATTACTGTGATGTTGAATAGTTTGCTTTGGAAACAAACTGAGATCATTCTGTTGTTTTTCTTTTAAATTTCATGCAAGTACTGCATTTTGAACTCTTTTGTTGACTATGAGGGCTATTACATTTCTTTTAAGGGATTCTTGCCCTTAAATATGCCCATTCCTATCCATTTTAGTTCACTGATTCCTAAAATGTTGATGTTCACGCTTGCCATCTCCTGCTTGACCACATCCATGGTCATGGACCTAACATTCAAGGTTCCTACGCAATATTGTTCTTTACAGCACTGGAGTTTACTGTCACCACCAGACACACCCACAGCTGAGTGCCAGTTGTGCTTCGGCCCAGCCTCTTCTTTCTTTCTGGAGCTATTTCTCTGCTCTTCCCTGGTAGCTTTCTGGACAACTCCCAATCTGGTGGGGCTCATCTTCCAGTGTTATTCATATCTTTTTGTCTTTTCACACTGTTCATGGGGTTCTCAAGGCAAGAATGGAGTAGTTTGCCATTCCCTTCTCCAGCGAGCCACGTTTTATCAGAACTTTCCACCATGACCCGTCCATCTTGGGTGGCTCTGCACAGCATGGCTCATAGTTTCGCTGAGTTACACAAGGCTGTGATCCATGTGATCATTTTGGTTAGACTTCAGTGATTACGGTTTTCATTCTGGAGGCTGTGGGACTGTAGTTTTTGCTTCTTCTGTCTGCCCTCTGATGGAAGAAGGTAAGAGGCTTGTGCAAATTTTCTGATGGGAGGGACTGGCTGTGGGAAAAATTAGGTCTCCTGTGTTGGGCAGGGCCATGCTCAGTAAATCCTTAATCCAATTTTCTGCTGATGGGTGGGGTGCTCCCTTCCTGTTAGTTGTTTGGCCTGAGGCAGCCCAAAGTAGGCTCTGTAGTCCTAGAGTCTATAGGCTCTAAGGCAAGGCTAAAAGCAAACTGCAAAAGGACTTATGCCAACATACCCCTCCTAGGATTGTTGCTGCCAGTGCCTGAGGGTGACAGTGGGTTGGCAGTGGCCTGACTCGGGGACAGGGGTACTGGCACATGCTATGCATTTAATAAATGCTACTTCTTTCCCCCTTTCTAATACATATGGAGGCAGTAGCCATATCTGGGAGTGATTCTATGCTTTGCCACTGATCAGGTGTGTGGTCTTCAGCAATGATTTCCCTTCTGTGGTTCTTACCCTCTATAAGATGGAGCTAACACTCCACCAGCCAGTTTGTGGTGAAATCACACTCTCAGGGCCTGTACTGGGCACACAGTAGGTGAACAGGGAAAGTAGTGACCTCCCCTTCCGTGTTCCCCATAGCTACCAGCGGAAGCTTCGGGCTATGAAAGCTGCCAAGGAGGCCCGGAAGACAGCGGCGGGGGTGATGCCCCTAGGCTCTGCCATCCCTGGGACTAACGTGTACAACACTGAGAAGTAAGTGGGGATCAAAGGGTGGGTAAGAGGCCCCAGGAGGTGGTTAAGCCCATGGTTACTGGACTGGGTCTTCTCTCCAGGGCCAATCCCATGCTGAACCTCCCTGCCAAGGACCTGGGCTTTGAGTCCCAATCTTCAGCCAGCGACTTGGACCACATAAGGTGAGCAGTGCCCTTTCAGCCAGGCTGGTTGGTGGTAATAGTCATGGTGTTGGTAAGGGTGATAGTGACAGTGACGGTGGTGGTGATGGTGGGGTGATGGTGATGGTGGTGCTAATGGTGCTGATGGACACGGTGTTAGCGGAAGTGGTGATGGTGGTGGTGGTGGTGATGGTGTGGTGATGATGGTGATTGTGGTGGTAATAGTGGTGATGGATATGGTGGTAATGGTGGTAGTGGAAGTTGTTGGCCAGAGACAGGTTGGGCTGGGCCTGCCAACCTTCTGAGCTCCATTATCTCCCCTACAGCATCAACTCCCTGGATGACAATTCTGTGGATCTGGAAAACAGCAGGCAGGAAATCAAGGCAAGATGGGGGATGAGTTGGTACCTGGGGCTTCTGACTTAGGGCTCTTCTCTGAAGAGGTGGGGTACAGGATAGAGCTCGAGGGGCCTGCTGCTGATGTGGGTGTGTCTCTGCACTCAGCCCTGGGAAATCCCACGGCTTTGGAATGGGACCCAAGCCTTATTTCTCTACTCATTCACTGTGACCCTGGGTGGGTGACTTCTTCCCTCTGGTTCTCAGTTTTCTCATCTATAAATGGGGATCAGAACACCAACTACTCAAAACTGTTGTGAGGATGAAATAAGAGTGGGTACAAAAACCATCTGTCATAAAGCAAGTGCTCAGAAATCTGGTTCCTTCCCTTTATATCCTTTATATAAAAGCTGGTGGGGTGGGAAGAGGAGATCCGGAGATGAACATAATCCAATTGAAGAGCAAAGGTAGGCTCGAGTGAACAACAGCGCTGTTGGTTGTTCAGTAAGCTAGTTGGTTCGGTTAGATCAAGTATTTGCATAGCCTGGGCTGCTGACATGGGGAGCTCTTTAGATGTGAGTATATCAGGTCACAGCCCAGAGATTCTGATCAGTTGGGGTGGGCCTGGGAAGGAAGGTGCTGCTAAAGCTCCCGGGATTCTAATGTGCAGGTGAATGAGAACCACGTAACTGGGAAAGTAGATTAGAGGGCTGGGTGGGGCTGGGGCGCCAGAACCAGGAGCAACTATCCTCTCCTTCCCACTTCGAAAACCACCACTGGAGTAGAAGCTCTAAGGCCCACTGACATTTGATGGTCTATGGTTTTGTGTGTGTGTGTGTGTGTGTGTGTGTGTGTGTGTGTGTGTGTGTGTGTGTGTATGGGTATCCACCCACCATTCACCTTATCCACCCTACTTTGGGTCCTACCTTCAGCCTAGCCCTGCCCTCCTGGGGATCCATAGCCACCCTTCATGCTTCAGGACTTTTACTTCAGGACTTTACTTTTTTTTAAAAAAAAAATATTTATTTATTTGTTAATGGCTGTGCTGGGGCTTCCCTGATAGCTCAGTTGGTAAAGAATCCGGGCTGTGCTGGGTCTTTATTGCTGGGTGAGGGCTTCTCTAGTTGTGGTGCATGGGCTTCTCATTGTTGTAGCTTCTCTCGTAGAGCACAGGCTCTCGGGCAAGCGGGCTTCAGTAGTTGCAGCACACAGACTCCACAGTTGCAGTTTGCGGTTCCAGAGCGCCGGCTCAGTAGTTGTGGTGCAGGGGCTTAGTTGCCTTGAGACATATGGGATTTTCCTGGAGCAGAGATCAAACCTGATTTCCCTGCATTGGCAGGCGGATTCTTAATCACTGGACCACCAGGGGAGCCTCATGCTTCACGACTTATTTTCCCTTGAGGATCCCTTACTTGAAAAGATTTGGCCAACCAAAGCCTCTCACAGGTGTTGAAATATCAGAATGCTGCCCAAGGACCTGGCTGTAACTTGAAGGCCTCCAAATGGGCCCCCAAAGATGAAGGTGATGGATGGGGGTTCAGGCTGCCAGGCAGTGCTGGAGGCCTCTGGATGGATGGCTCATCTCTGGGTTCAAGATGGTCTGGAGCAAAAACTCCAACTTAGGTGGAGGGAAATAGTCTTGTGGGCTACAGCTGGTGACTGGGCAGGTGGCCCCTAATGGAGGCTAAGGCTGACCCTACTGGAGGAGAGTGGAGTGGGGAGGGGAGTGGAGTCAGAGACCCCAGCAGTGGGGCTGGATCTGTGGGTTTGGGAGACCCAGGGAACTCCCAAGGTGTCTGGACAGGGAGGAGGGCCAGAGCGCTGAGCTGAGCGTCTTCAAGCAGGGAAAGAGCCAATCCTGCGAAGGCAGTGGGGTGGGGTTCAGTTTCCGAGATCCTGCAATGGAAGGTGGACCTTGAGGTCTCCAAGTGCGGAGTGCACGTGGGGCCTTTTTCCACAGACCCCTTGGTGCCGACTCACCTAAGCCTGTGTGGAAGGCCTGAAAGACCTGAGGGCTCAACCAGTCTGAGTTTTTCAAGCAACTGAGGCCAGGAAGTGGTGCTGAACTGCCCAAGATTAGAAAGCTTGGGAGGTCAGGGCAGCCCAGAACCCAGGTCTCCTGTCTCCCAGGCCAGGCCGTGTTTCATGGGCTGCACTGTGCCAGCTGTTCCCAACGGGGGGTCTGTGTGGAGGGCTCTGGGGAGCATGGCAGACTGTTTAGTTCCTCCTGGGACCCCCTCAGATGTTCCACTGTTTACCAGAGACCAGAACAACCCCAGTCTGGAAAAAGCCCTTAGTGAGCCCTAGGGAGGGTAGAGGTGGTGGTGATGGTTGGGGCTTTGCTCCCATGGGTGTCTTCATGGTGGAGTAACTGAGCCTGGCTAGTCCACAGGAGGGATTCTTGTGAAGGTGTGAGTGTGACATGTCACATGGTGAGGGGGAAGAGGGAGGGCAGGAGATGAGTGAGTGTATGCTGTGATGGCCGGCAGGCAGGACCTGGGTGTGAGATATCCCTCTGGGATGGCAGAAGAACCTGCCAAATTCAACCAGGGGCAGCGTGGAGCCGTGGACAGGCTTTAGAGTCAGCAAGACCAGCGGTCCAAACCTTGCTCTGCCCTTTCTGGGCAAGAGAGACTTCCAAGCCTCAGTTTCCTCATCTGTAAACTGGAGGACATGATCCCTCCCTCAGGGGGTCCTGTGGGTACCTCAGGTCGTGGATGACTGTGCCCAGCACCCACCATGCATGCCATGAGGTACAGGTGGCAAAGATTGTGGCTGGACTGGCTCTCTGGCACAGGACACAGGGCCTGACATTATTCAGGACATGGCAGAAGACCAAAATGCCGCCACGTCCATGGATGAGACAAAGGCTGGAGTAGACCCCTGAGGCCCGCCCCATCACCTGAACCCATCTGCACCACCAGTAGTCACGGTCGCCTCTGGGACAGAGTCAGGAAACTGAGACCCCAGCCAAGGAGCCATCTGGTCGTGAGCTTGAAGGCCCATCCATTCTCCTAAGGACTGGGGAGATCACTCCATCCTGGCCCTGGCCTGACCCCTCCCCTCTTTCTTTCCACAGAAGGAGCACCTGCATGGTCCCATGGGGCCAGATCCAGAGCCCTCGAACAGTGAGCTGTCCGGGAGGAAGGCGGGCTCAGAGCAGAAGGAGGAGCTGGCCTTCACCAACCCTGGCCTGGTCACCACCACAGACCTGTGATGGGGGCGCAGCCACCGGACCCTGGCCACAGAGCTCTACATGGGCCCCCACTCTTCTGATCCACCTCCAAAGAGGCCTTGTTACCCCCAAATTACACCTACCCTTCCCTGATCATAATAAGATAAGCTGCTCCACCCCCGTCTGTTTGTAGCCAATCACAGCTGACAAGGGTTGGGGGAGTATTTTATTACCAATGTATTGTGACAGTTTGTAGCCAAAAACTGTGGCTGGAGGGCTGGGGGACAGGGGTACTGAGGGGTCACACGGGACTTGTGGGGCTCATGGCACTGGGGGATGAGGGACCGGAGAGGGTGGTCTTTTAGGGACTACGGTGGTTGTAGAGTGAGCTCTCCGTTGTGTCCCCAGCACCCAAGGCCAGCTGTCACCAGGCTGTGGGCCTCTGACCATGACCCTCCAGCGTTTCTGTGACTCTTGCAGCTGCGCCCACAGGGCACTCCTGCAGCTGCCTTTGGCCTGTCTGGGAATTGTGGAGCAGTGTCCAGTGAGGGTGGGGATAGGGCGAGGTGTGGGGGAGACAGGAACTGGGGACAACTACCAGCATGCAAGAGATGCCCAGGCCATGGGGCCAGCCCGCCGCATGGACACGCACTCGCATACACCCCGGGCTTGCACATCAGGGGTCTCACATGCCAATCCTCACATACTTGGGGCTTTTGTACACAGTTTCTCCCCTTCTGGGGACCTGGCTGCCTCTGGAGACCACAGTGCACCTGTCTGGACATCTCAGGAGCCTGCCCTAGCTCTCAAGGCTAAGTCCCCAGAGGTCGCCCAGTGTGGCCGGGACAGGGTGGCGCTGAGGGCTATGAGGGGACGGTGGGGTGTCGGGGCTGGGTTCGTGGGCTCCTGACCACGAGGGAGCTGGGTAGAGGGCATTCATTTAGGAGGGGAAGGGGGTTGGAAAGACAGGATGAGAAGACCCTAGATGCTGCCCGCCCCTTGGAGGCCTGTCGCGAGTCGAGAGGATCCCTTCTAGGGGCCTGGGATCAAGAAGGGAGCCTGAGAAGGTTGGAAACCCGGCCGTACAAAAGGGGAGCCGATCACTCGGCCGTGGGCCCGGCCCGCGAGCAGCATCGCGGGCGCCGCACACTCTGCAGCAGCGCGCGGAAGAGGCCCGGTGGGCGCTTGGCGGCTTCCTCAGGGGGCGCGGTGCGGACAGAGCCCGCGCGGCCGGGGCCCGGGCGCACAGCGGGAGGTGGCGGCGCGGGCGCCCCCTGGCGACCGTGCTCCTCGATCTGTCGCTCCAGATGCTTCTGGATGGCCATGCCCAGCACCTCCACCTCCATGGCGGCGCCGTACACCTCCCACGTCATGCCCTTTTCGTCCCAGCTCACGTCGCGCACCGGCTCGACGGCCTCCGGGGGCGCCGCGGCGGCCGCCAGCGCGGAGCCCGGCCGCACCCGCACTTCGGGGAAGGCGGGCGGCGCGGCGGCCTGCGGCGTCATGGGCCCGGTGGCCACGGAGCGCGTCTCGGCGGCGCCCAGCGACACCTGCAGGCCCGCGTCTCGGCGAGAGGGCGGCCCGGGCGCGGGGCTGGGCGCGCGCGGCGCCCCCTGGAAGCTGAAGGCTGGGCCGCCCGCGCCGTCCTGCGGAGACATGGGGCTCACGGCTACCGACACGCAGGCCTGCGAGCCCGCCTGCGTGCCCGCGTCCTCGCGTGGCGGCGGGGCGCTCGCCTCCCACGACGGCGCCTTGGTGAAGTTGTCGCGAGTCCGCGGCCCGGGCGGAGGCGGCGCGACCGCCTCCAGGCCGGGGCTTCTCTCGGCCCTAGCAGCCGCCGGGTCCTTCCGGAGGAGGCTGGAGGCCTCGGAGCTGGGCAGTGACGCTGGCTCCACTCGGACCCCGCCGTCTGCGGGAGAAGGAGCGGCGTCACAGGGTTTGCCATCTGCCTGCCTGGAGGAGGCCTTCTCCAGAGTCAGGCTGTCCCCCTTCCCCGAGGATGGGGGCTCCCCCTTTCTCGGAGGCACAGAGTCAGTCTTGTCCAGGGCTACAGGCGCCACCTTCCCAGAGGCAATAGAGCCTGCTGATTCTGAGGATCCAGGATCCGGCTTCTCCGGGGCCAGCGGCTTCTCGTTCGGCAAAGATTTAGCCTCTGCCTTCCCTGATGAGGCGGTGCCCTCCTGCCCAGAGGGTGTGGTTTCCGCTTTGCCCTCGGACTTGGATTCTGCTTTCCCGGAGGCCCTGGGATCCACCTTCGTGGAGTTCATAGGATTGCCCTTCTCGAGGGGCAGAGCATCCACCTTTCCCTCTGGGACAGCTTCTGCCTTTCCCGAGGATGCCCGGACTGTTTTTCCTAGGCTCGTGGGGGCCACCTTTCCTGCAGACTCGGAGTCTATGTCTCCGGGGAGAACAGCTTCTGGCCTTCCCTTGCTCACAGGGTCCACTTTCCCCGAGGTGGGGGGATCAGCCTTCCCCAAACCTGGGGGACCCACCTTTCCAGGGGCCAGGGGACCTGACTTTTCCGAGGACAATGGGTCTGCTTTCCCCCTAGTCACTGCCTCAGCTTTTTCAGAGGAAGGAGGACCCACGGGACCAGAGGATGCAGAGTCTATCTTTCCTGATGATTCAGGATTCACTTTTCCAGGAGGTGATGTTTTTGTATTTCCCACAGAAATGGGATCCCCCTTTCTGGAGGACACTGGGTCCTCCTTTCTTGAGGATGCGGTTTCTGTCTTTCCCACTGACATCAGTTCTGCCTGCACTGGAGACAAGGGCTCTGGCTTTCCTGAGGACACAGGGTCCACTTTTGCCAAAGAAACCGAACCTGCTTCGCCTGAAGACAGGGGGTCCATATTTTTCAAAGACGTGGGCTCCACCTGCCCAGTATACATGGTTTTTGTCATTCCCACAGACGTGGAGCCTTGCTTTCCTGAGGAGGCAGGGTCCATCTTTCCTAGGAACTGAGGGTCCTCTTTTGTGGAGGACATAATTTCTGCATTTACCATAGATGCAGGATCTGTCATCCCCAAGTGAGTAGGATCCGCCCTTCCTGATGGCCCCAGAGCCACTGTTGCAGGCATGATTTTGCTTGGTGACCCTGGAGTCAGCGTTTCCAAGGACACAGGATCTGCGTTTGCTGAGAGCTCAGGATCTCTCTTTCCCAAGGCTACAAGATCTGTCTTTTCTGCAAATGCAGACCCCACCTCTTCTGAGGACACTCGAAGGTCTTTTCCTGAATACCTGGGCTCCTCCTTTCTTGGGAATACAGGATCCACTTTGCCCAAGGATCCAAGCTCCTCCTTCCTTAGGGACACTGTATCCATCTCGCTGGAGCACTGAAGATCTACCTTTCCCAAGGATCCAGGATCCTCTTTTCCTGGAGTCATGGGATCCTTCCTTCCAGAAGCCACAGAATCCCCTTTCCCTACAATTGCAGGCTCTGCCTTTCCTGTAAACATAGGATCTGCCTTCCTCAAGGACCCAGCATCTTCCTTTCCTATGGAAACGGAATCTACCTGTTTTGAAGACTTGGAATCCATATTCCCTAAGAACATCAGATTTCTGTTCTCTGAGGGTGAAGGATCAGTTTTCACTGAGGACACAGGCTCTGGCCTCCCAGAGAGGGTGGTTTCTGGTGTTTCTGAGATCAAGGCTCCTTGTGTCCCTAATGTCTCCTTGGTGGCTGCCTCTTGGGAAGGGATGTGGGTCATGGAGGTGTAGGCCAAACTCCTGCCAGGGTCCTCAGAACAGGACGCCCCTTCCGCAGTCCCACTGGGGCTGCTGTGTCTAGAATCCATGCTTGGGCTTTGGGCAGGGGTGTGCCTTGGGTGTGTAGGGATGGCCTTTTGCTGGGAGGGGCAGCAGTCCCTCATGGTCTGGCTCTCAGCCCCCAGGCTCCCATCCTGTGGGCAGCAGAAGGCTGTGGGCTGGGGTCCTGGGGAGCTGGAGTCCTTTTGAAGCAGCTGGAGCCAGGCTGGGTCTTCAGCACTGCCCAATTGCCCTCATGACCATGCTTGGGCCCCAGTCTTCTGTCTGGTTCTGAAACACAGAAAGAGCAGACTCAGACTCAGAGGAGACCCAGTGGGAGAAGCCTCTAACTAGGCCTCTTCCCTCTCACTGTTTCTAACAGCCAGGCCTTCTTACCACATTCTCTACCTTTGTCTGATCCCCTCCTGTCCATAGGGTCTGGGCTAATAAGTGAACCCAACCATACCATTTCCCTGCTTCACTGCTCCCATTGGCCCTCTGGATAAAGGCCAGGCTTCCTAAAAGGGCATTCAAGGCCCTTCACAACTTGGCCACAATCTTAACTTTTCACCCCTCCCTTTTCAGCCCACCCCATGCAACATGCTACCTAGAAGTTATGCTGTTCTCCTTTAGGCCATGGGTCACAAATTCTGATGCCATAGGGGCCAGGTAGGTAATCTAACTGAGGGAAGCAGACTGGGTCCTAAACAGTAGGGAGTGGTCGGGACTAAGGCAAACTGGAGAGCACATGCCCTGTCTAAAGGGGGGACCATACTCCATTAGGCAAGTACTGTCTTGGAGAAATACATCCTGGTAGTATCAGTCAGAAGTGGGAAATATAGAAGTTTAATGTAAAATATCCCAATTAATTCTAGATTTAAAAAATCTGGTATGTGGGCCAAAGTATGTCTGTGGATCACCAGTTTATGTCTGTGTAGGCCCTGGGGAGATGGGAATGGTTTACGGTTGAGGAAAGGGCATAGTCTGAAATGTGTGTTTTCAAAGATTGCTTAGGGATGATGTGGAGGCTGGAGAGGAGGGGTTGGCCAATCATTTATTCAGCCTCTCATGCATCCTGCTCTTCATTCATTTACCCAGCCCTTTCTCTGTGATGGTCTAGATGAGAGATGGTACAGCCAAGGAGGTGAGGATGAAGAGTTGGCAGCTTTGAGAGGTCCAAGGGAAACTGACAGGAACCAACTGGATATAAGAGGTGATCATGGGGGTGGTCTTCAGGATTCTGGCTAGGATGGGGGGGGATGCTGGGCAAGACATCTGGGGAAAGGGAGAGTTGCATTTTGGACAAACTGAGTGTGTGGTACCTGGGGTACACCCAGAGAGAGGATCTGGCAGGTGGCCGGATCAGCATGAACTCCATTTTTTTCTACACTCAGCAGCCAAGGCAAGCAGAGCTCTGATTCCCCCAGACCTCTTCCTCCCGACATCTCCAAAGCCACACTGTAGTGCTCAGGCCAAGATCCCTCAGCTTCTTCTCAAACCCTCCAGCCCAACGTCCAAGCAAAACATAATGGATCTACCTTAAAAAGAAATCCAGAAGTTGGCAACTATCCTGAGCCAAACCCACACCATCTCTGACCAGAACTATCCTTGCTTTATCCTTCACCCTATTTGTTTATTCTCAACACAGCAGCCAGAGGGATCTTAGTAAAATTCAAGGCAGACTTCCTCTGCCCGGAACCATGTAGTGTCTCCCCATTCATGCAATGTAAAAGTGTTAGTCACTCAGCTGTGTCCAACTCTTTGCGACCCCATGGACTGTAGTCTGCTAGGCTCTTCTGTCCATGGAATTCTCCATGCAAGAATACTGGAGTGGGTAGCCATTCCCTTCTCCAGGGGATCTTCCCCACCCAGGGATCAAATCTGGGTCTCTCGAATCACAGGCAGATTCTTTACCATCTGAGCCACCAGGGAAAACTCCTCACCATAGCCCATAAGTTCCTGAATTTTCTAGCCCTGTCACAGCTCTTGGTCTTGTCTCCTACTGCTCTCCCCTGATTAACCTGCTTCAGCGACCCATCTGCCCTGTTGAACCCTGAACCCACTACCTTGGGGCCTTTGCACTGGCTGTCTCCTCTCTGCCTGAAATGCTTTCGCTCCCAACATCTGCATCTCCCTGAAGCTTTCCCTGACGCATCCAGTATAAAGTAGCCTCCTTGCCAACACTGGCTGATGCTCTCCTTCCCCCTTGCTTTGCTCCATTTTTCTTTCTGGTACCTGTCTTCATCCTCAAATTGCATATTCTTGTTTATTGCTCATGATGTGTCTCTCCCATGAGAATGTCAGCTCCAGGAGTGTGGGGACTTTGCCATGTTAACTGATGTAGTCTCAGGGTTGAGAACAATGACTGGCACATAGTAAGCAAGTGGTTTCCAATACGTGTTTGTTAAATAAATGACTGAATGCCCTTTCTGTGACATTGGTCCCACCATGCCACTCTTGGCTCAAAATCCTCCTTGCTCTTTTAGGGGAAATAAATTGGTTGCAATCTTTTTGGAAGGACATTTATCAATATCAGACTAATGGTGCATGAGAACATGGCTGGTAATGAGAAGAAAACCAGGAAGTGGGTTTGTAAAATGTGGGACAAACATATGGGAAACCCTCCACTCCCTACAGCTGTTAAAATGGGTGGAGTGATGAGCAAAGATGCTCAAGCTAAGTTAAGGAAAAAAACCAGGGGACAGCATGGCTAGTGGGTTCCTATGAGTGTAGGCAAGGAAAAGGATAGGTACACATCTGTAGGTTTATTTATAAAGAGAAAATTTCTGGAAGGAAACCCATGAAACTTTTAGCAGTGATTGCCTTGGGAAGCGAGACCAGAGATATCTGGAGGTGGAAGAAACCGTTTTATTAATGCTGTTTTGCAATGCTTGAATTTTGATTATGTGTGCACGTATTATTTTTAAAAAACAGGAAAAAAGAAACTTTTAATGACTTCTTGTTACTTTAGGGTCAAGTCCAACTCTTCAGTGTGCTTCTAAGCCCCTGTGTATTTACTCACTTAGTGGGCTTTATCTTTCATTATGCACTCCATCCCCCAAAGCATGTGTACACACACACACACACACACACACACACACACACACACACACACACACACTCAAAACTGCTTTGGTTTCAACCAGGGGTTTACATTCTCTCCCATCTTGGCCTCTACAACTTTCCCCCTTGGCTCTTATTAAGCCTTCAGTTCTCAGTTTAAAGGCCGCCTCCTCCAATGACCCTTCTCTGCCTACCACCTTCCTCGGGGTTCCCGTGGCCTCTTGTTCTACTCCTAACCAGACTCTTGTCATTCTACCTATAGCCCTTTACACCTCTGGATCCCCACCTAGCCCTCAGGTGCCTGGATGGGGATTCAGCTGCTATTGTTCACCACTGGTTCCCCCAAGCTTTGGGCTTATGAGACTTGGGGGTGAGGATTTCACCAAAATGGGGGGATGGGAGGAGAAGCAGTCTTGCAGAGGATGGTGGGGGACTTGGTTTTGGGAAGTTTCACTGAGGTGTCTGCGGGCCTTATAGGGGAGATATCCAGGAGGCTTCTGGGAGACAGGTTTGAAACACAGGAGAGGTCTGCTGGAATTCTTTGGATCTGGTTTTCATCAGCATAAAAACAGCATGTGTATGGGAAGCTTGGGGCTTCCCAGGTGGCTCAGTGGTAAAGAATCTGCCTGCCAATGCAGGAGAAGTGGTTCGATCCCTGGGTTGGATCCCAGGGAAGACCCCCTGGAAAAGGAAATGGCAGCCCACTCCAGAATTCTTGCCTGGAAAATCCCCTTGTCAGAGGAGCCTGGTGGGCTATAGTCTGTGGGGTTCCAAAAGAGTTGAAAATGACTTAGCAACTAAACAACGACAACAAAATAGGGAGCTTGGGCTGGAACTGGAGGGAGTTGCCAAGGGCTATAGGAGGTGTGCTCTGAGTCCTCACCAACCTTCTTTTCACCCCTGGTAGCCCAGCCCTGGGGTCCTCTCACACCAGCCCCTCCAACAGGCTCCCTCCCCCAGGTGAGCCATGGGCCTGAAGTCAGGACAGCTCCCGAACTTACCAGCTTCCCGATTTTTTACCAGCTCTATGACCTTAGGCAAGTGCCTTCTCCTCACTGGGGACCCTAACAAACCTACTCCTTGCTCCCCCAGGGCTGCAGGGAGAATTAAAGAAGATGATGGGTGTGCACATCCCTGCTACTTTAGGGCTGGGCTGTGTACATGCAAGGCCTGTTTTTATCTACTCGGTCTGTCAGAGACCAGCTGTGCTCTCAGGAGGGGGCAGGGGAGGGAGGGCCAGCAACACAGGCACAAACTGGCAAAACCTTGCCCTTGGACATGCCTGATTAACTTGGAGTGCTTAAAAATTTTTTTTAAAGTTACTGATCAACATTCAAAAATTAGAAGAGTTCGTGTGAAAATCAGATTTCTAGCTCCTCTTGGAACAGTAAGATTTGGCAGTCTGAGCGTGCTTCCTTCACAGCAGCAGTAAGCAGTAGCTGCCTCCTTAGATGGATCCAATCAGCCACCATCTCTACCCCTCCCAGTGGTGTCCTGGACACTGAGGTTGACTGCCTGCTGCCATTGATCACTGATTTACATCATCATTTTTCTTATAGCAGCCCCTCATGGATGTTATCCACCTGGTCTGTAGCCACCTGAGTTCTGACTCTTGACCTAGATGCCAAGAAGGTGGGAAGTGACCTTGCACACATGAAGTTCTTACAAAGTCTATTATGTACAAATCCTGTACACCTTCTGGGCAGATGCTCTGGTCTTATTTTCCAGAGAAGGAAACTGAGGTTCGAAGAGGCAGGCATGGCCAAGCGGGCAACATGCCCCTTCCGAAAGTTCCACAAGAGGCTACCTTCTTAGTTCTCAGCCCACAATTCTCTGATGTGGGATAAGGTTCAAGTTGGGACGTAGATAGAAAGATGTGGAGTCAAGCTCCAGCCTAGTCATTGACTTGTTATATGACTTTGGATGAGTTTTTCCACACTCTGAACCTCAGTTTCACAATCTTTCAAATGGGGGAGATGCATGCCTGCTAAGTCGCTTCAGTCATGTCCAATTCTTTGCAATCCTATGGACTGTAGACTGCCAGGCTCCTCTGTCAGTGGAATTCTCCAGGCAAGAACGCTGGAGTGGGTTGCCATGCCCTTTTCCAGGGGATCTTCCTGACCCAAGAATTGAACCCACGTCTCTTACATCTCCTGCATTAGCAAGTGTGTTCTTTACCACTATCATCATCTGGGAAGCCACAAATGGGGAGAGGATGTAGTTATATCTAGTAGAACTGGCTGAGCCCTAGGTTTACGATCTGCCAAGATAACATTCCTAGAGGCTCTGCTGCTTGCAGTTCTGCTAGGCTTTATCCAGCTCCTAAGAAAGCCTTGGTATTCTCCAGTCACTTCTCCAAAAGGCAACCCATGCCTGGGGTCTCACATTCTCGCCTCCCATCTCCCACTGGACCCAGCTCCATCACTCTCCCACTGCATGCTCAGCCCCGGGCCCAGCATTCTCAGGCTTGTTTTTGCATCTGGACTCCACAACAGTCTCATGGAGGGGCATTATCATCCCATTTCACAGATGAGGATGCTAAGGTCAGAGGCAGAGAAGACTTGACCAAGGGCACACAGCTGGGAGGGGGTGGGGCTCTGATTCAAAGCCTGTTTTGTCTGAATCCAAACCCTGGTTCTTCCTACTCATATCAGCCAAGATCTTGGACACTGATGCATGGCTCTTAAAACCCCTTTATGCTCTTCAGGGTCATGCCAAGGGTCCTCCCAGTCCCCTGGATCTAACAGGCAACAGCACAAGGAGGTGTCTAGGAGAGGAAGCAAGAGTGTCTTCTGTGTGAGAACCCACTTGTGGGCACACCCTTTGGGCAGATGATCCTGCATACTTGTGCCTCCCGATGGAGGTAAAAGGTTGAAATGACCCCCAGTTGTGTGGGCTGGCTCACCCGGCGTGCAGCGGAGCACGTAGATGGCTTGTCGACATCTGCGCCAGCTTAGGCCAACCTGGGGAGCCAGAGTCTGGCTCCTGCGTTTTGCTCAAGAACTCGGTATGCACATGTGCAGTCTGTATGTGCAGAATGCCCTATGTGTTTGTGTCTCCTGGTGGCCATTTGGACCCTGTGGGTATGCACATGCATGGCCACCTGGCCTCAGAGCCTCACTCATGGGAGAGCTGGCTGGTGTGTGCACAAGCGTTGTTGTGCCCTGCTCCCAGGCAGAGAAGCCCCTATGAATGCTCACTCAGGCCCAGAGACCTGGCCAGCTTGTTACTTCCCCTTTAGGATTTCTTCCAGAATTGGAGCCAGGACTGCTGGGCACCTGCAATCACCTCTTCCCATGGTGATAAGATTGACAAAGGCTTGTGGTACTTCAGCAGGGGTGTGTGTGTGTGTGTGTGTGTGTGTGTGTGTGTGTGTGTGTGTGTGTGTGTGACAGTCTAGGTGTGCTGCACCTCACCCTCTCATCCCCTTGTCTTCTTACAACCCTCAGAGCAGTAAAGCGTCCTGCTTGGGGCTGGATGGGAGAAGGAGTCTAGCAAAGGATGATATCCAGTCTTCCTTTCAGAAACAGCCTTCAGGGCAGCTGTCCATCCACTCACAGGAGGGCAAGAGTGGACATGCAGGAGTCGAAGGGGTGGAGAGCAAGCTAAAAGTGTGTGATGGAGTGTGTGACACACCTACTGCAGGGTCTAGGGGCACATGAGGGGCACCATGATGTGCAGGTGTGAACAGGAGCAAGCAGGCCAGAGCGTGGTGGCTGCGAGTGCGTTGTGATGGGGACTATTGCTGAGTTGAGTGTGTGCTACGATAGGCGATGGCTGATGTGAGTGCGTAGCAATGCCTGGGTGTGTACGCAAAGATGTACTGGGTGGGTGCACAGGTGGCCATGTGTATGAGTCTGATGGAATGATCAAGGACCATACTGTGTGTAGACCTGTGGCCCCGAGTGGTAAGCGTATGACAGTATATGTGGTGGACCCCCAGAATATGTGCCACACCAAGCGTGTGACAGCGAGTGTGCTTGATGGTGCCAATAGAGCCACTCGATCGCCGAGCTCGCTCCATGGGGAAAATGAATCAACGCGGGCGGACCCCCTCCCCGCGGTGGCGGGAAGCGCCCCCTCCCGCACCACCGTGCCAAACAAAGCGGCAGTCAGAGGCGAGGCCAGGAGCGGGGCCGGGGTCTTACACACAGGGCGGGCTGGTCCGCAGGGCCCCTCGGGTGCTCGGCCGGGACTGCGGACCCGCCCCCGCCCCGCCCCAGAGAGGAACCTGGAAATGGACACCCGTCGCCCCAGTAGCGCGCGTACCTTCACCCAGGGGCACGCCAGACACACGCCGCGCGCGCTGTGCCCCAAACCCCGCCACCCAGGCGTTTCGAGGACCCTGGACAGCGGCTCTGGGGCTGCCGCGAGCTGCAGAAGGGGGTCGACACCGCCCGTTTGGAGCGAGCAGCAGATGCAGGAGCGGCGCTTACCGGGCTCTGTCGCCGTTCCGTCTCCTCGGCGCGCTGCGCTCCGGCTCCCGCCACCGCTACCGCCGCTGCCCGAGCTGCCTCGGCTGCCTCCGGCCGGGCTGGCGGGCGCACCCGCGGACTCGGCGCAGCCGTCCCCCCGCGCCAGCTCCGCGCTCTCCACCCCCGCGCCCCGCCCCGGGCATGCGCGCTAGCCGACTGGCGGCTTCAGAACCCGGGAGGGGGCGGTGCCGGCAGGGAAGCAGGGGCCCAAAGGAGGGAGGGGCGCGCCCTCGCCCGCAGCCCCTCACTGCGACCGCTAGGCTCCTGGGTTCCCCGCCCTCCTCGAACCGATTAGCGTTTCACAGACTGGAGACCGAGGGGCGGAGAGGCTGCCTATTTGCTGCGCGCCTGTTGAGGGCGGGGCACGCTGTCACTCAGATCTCACTCAATCCAGCCCCGCGAACGCCCTCTGCTTGTTTCACGGAGGAGAAAACTGGCGCCCACGGGAGGCCACTTGTCCAAGGATACTCGGCCTCTGAATAGGGACCCAGGTCTGCGCCATGTCCGAGCTCCCCCTGCGCGGAATTTCCCGCCCCCGCCTTGGCCGCACTTCCGGCCTTCTCCCACACCCCCACCTCGCCCCGCCCCCGTCCCCTTTGTCTCGCCGCCACCCACGCTCCCGGGAGTGGAGGGACCTGCGTGGTTGCCGGAGGAGGGAGAGAGCCTTCGATTTCCCCGCTACCGTCCTCCGTAGCCGTGGTGCCCGCCCACCTAGTCTGTGCAAGCCGGGTTCTCCTCCACCCTCCAGCAAATCATTTCATCTTTCAGAGTCTCAATGTCTCCATCTGTAAGATGGGACTAACATGAATCACCTTACAGTGAGTAGTCATGGAAGGATGAAGGAGCCTGAGGTAGGTATTCAGAGGCTTTTAGCTGAATTTGAATTGCCAAGGACAGGAAGACTTGCTGCCCACCCTGCCTCGACGTTTCTCAACAGAAAAATTGTTCCGTCCCCTTTGATTTCCCAGAGGGGGAAAAATAAGTCTGTAATTGCCAAAAGGTGATAAAACCCTCTCATTTGTACTGTAAAATCACCTACTAAAAGTGGTAGCAACTAACGTTAATATGCTTATTTAGGGGCAGTGTTTTTATGGTAAAGCCCGTAAGTTAAAGTAACCAGTAACGTTACCTTGTTTTCAGGTTTCATCTAGTTTCCATCTCCAATCACTTATAAGCAAGTTTATGTGAATGTATTATATCCCCTTTATCAGATAAGAAAACAGATACTGGTGATAGGTCACTCGTTTGTTAGTAATGAAGCTAACTCCTGAAACTTCAGGCTTCACCTTTACTTTCTATTCCTCTGACTTACCTGGTGAGCCACAAGTCACTGTGATAGTTAAAAGAAAAAAAAAAATCTAGATGGTACACACACACAAAAAAACAAAAACCTATCGCACTGACGTCTTCAGCCAGCATCCCAGGGAAGCAGAAAATGCGGAGTGCCCAACCAACTTTCAGCACCACGGACAGCACCAAGGAAACGGCGTCTTTAGCCCTGAAAATTGCTCATTTCATTTACCACAAAGGCATTTCGCTTCACAGTTTACAAACTCTATTCTACACTCATCGTTTCATTTTATTTTCCCTGCAGCCCTTTAAGGTATACATCGTTGGCTCCATGATACACATGAAGACACCAAGCTTTGGGTATGTTCACAAGTCATGAGCTGTAGCAGGAACCTGGCTGTGATATAAAAAGCACTCCCACCCCCACCCCCGGGGGGCGGGAGGGGGCAGGGCGAGTGTGGATGAGAGCAGGATCAGGGCATGAGTGAGGAGGCCATAGCAGGTGATATGTAATGATGCCTGAACCATTGGAATGGAGAGTAGGGGCCAGATTTGATAACTATTTAGGGGTAAAGTCAACAGGTCTTGGTCATGTGGTGAATGCGAGTGTGAGAGGATTCTACTGCCTCTCTGAGGGCTTGCCTTGGAGAGCCAAATGGATGGAGAATCTGATGAACCCTGGGGAAAGAAGGGCCTTGTGAAACAGCTACACTGAGACATCTGAGTCCAAAACTGAGCTCTGAAGTAGCCAAGGCTGGAGACAGGGCAGGGAGCTGATGATGGAAGTCATGAGAGGTGTGTTGGGACACAAGGGGAGAGTATAGATCAAATAGGGTGAGACAGGGTACCCTAGGCCCACCCCGAGGAACACCAATATTAAGGGGAAAGGAGGCTTCAAAGAATGAGAGAGAGTAGTATGAAAAAATCCAGAAGAAACCCAGGAGAGTGTGATGTCTCAGAAGCCAAGGGGAGAGAACATTCTAGAGGGAGGCCAGGGTCAATTGCATCAGGAAGACAAGGTACAGCCTGAGAGATATGCTTGGGACTTGAAAAAAAAGACAATGGAAATTTGATGAAAGCACAGTCAGTGGAGTGGTGGGGGTGGAAGCCAGACTTGGGAGGTGGGGCAGGAACTGATGAATTAATGGAACCAAGGAAGTAGAGAGGACAAGTAGATGACTCTCTAAAGTTTGGATTTAGAGCAAGAAAGGAGATTTGATAGTCTCTCCAGGGCATTGGAGGTATTTAAGTCCTGATGGCGGGGGGGGGGGGGCAGTAAAGAGGGAAAGGGAGATGCCAAGAAAGGAGATCATAATGGCTGGGTACAGCTGCTCAGTGTGGAAGGATAGGATGGGATCCAGCACCCTGGGATGGCTCACAGACCCTGAAATGAAGCTTGAGGAAATGTGGCTTATTTGGGAAGTGCAGGGACACCAGCAAGCGAGTGGGAAGGTGACCCAGGCAGAGAAGGCATCCAATGAGAGGTGGTTATCAAGCCAGCTACCACAGTGGGTGACTGAGGCTTAATCCTGCAGGAAGTCTTAAGAAATGGGGTAAATGCACATCTAGAATTCCCCTGGTCAAGAGCAAGGCGGCTTGTGTATTTATATCTCAGTATCTGGCAGACACTGGGGAAGAGCCGGCGCATGGGCTGTGTGTTAATTCCCAGGCACTTCTAGCCCACAGTGCAGGTAGACAAAGTGGTTTCCACAGCCTGATACAGTTCTTTGACAAAGATGCAGAAAAACATCTACTTCTGCTTTGTTGATTACGCTAGAGCCTTTGACTGTGTGGATCACAATAAACTGTGGCAAATTCTTAAAGAGATGAGAATTTAAAAATTTAAAAATTCTTAAAGAGATGGTGGTCTGGTGATCACCTTATCTGCCTCCTGAGAAACCTGTATGCAGGTCAAGAAGCAACTGTTAGAACCAGACATGGAACAATGGACTGGTTCCAAATTGGGAAAGGAGTACATCAAGGCTGTATATTGTCACCCTGCTTATTTAACTTATATGCAGAGTAAATCATGTGAACTGCTGGGCTGGATGAATCACAAGCTGGAATTAAGATTTCTGGGAGAAATATCAATAATCTCAGATAGACAAAGCCATTCTAATGGCAGAAAGTAAAGAGGAACTAAAGTGCCTCTTGAGGAAGGTGAAAGAGGAGAGTGAAAAAGCTGGCTTAAAACTCAACGTTCAAAAAACTAAGATCATGGTATCCAGTCCCATCACTTCATGGCAAACAGATGGGGAAACAGTGGAAACAGTGGCAGATTTTATTTTCTTGGGTTCCAAAATCATGGTGGACAGTGACTGCAGCCACAAAATTAAAAGACGCTTGCTTCTTGGAAGGAAAGCTATGACAAACCTAGATAATGTATTAAAAAACAGAGACATAACTTTGCCGACAAAGGTCCATATAGTCAAAGCTATGATTTTTCCAGTAGTCGTGTATGGATGTGAGAGTTGGACCATAAAGAAGGCTGAGTGCCAAAGAACTGATGCTTTCGAATTGTGGTGCTGGGGAAGACTCTTGAGAGTCCCTTGGACTGCAAGGAGATCAAACCAGTCAATCCTAAAGAAAATCAAACCTGAATATTCATTGGAAGGACTGATGCAGAAGCTGAAGCTCCAATACTTTGGCCACCTGATGCAAAGAACCAACGCACTGGAAAAGATCCTGATGCTGGGAAAGCATCAGAAGGCAAAAGAAGGGGACAACAGAGGATGAGATGGTTAGATAGCATCAGCAATTCAGTGCACATAAATTTGAGCAAACTCTAGGAGATAGTGAAGGTCAGGGAAGCCTAGCCAGCTGAAGTCCATGGGGTTGCAAAGAGTCAGACACAATTCAGTGACTGAACAATAACCTGGCTGTTGGGAGTCTGACTGGTGGGCACAGAGATAGTAAAATCACCAGAGGAGATGTGGACAGAGCTCCGGCTGTGTCTGCTACATGGGCCTGGTCAGGGCCTCTGTCCATCTGTGCCCTTTGCCACTCTCAAACAACTCTTGTTCCATGAGGACTTGTTGATAAATGCATGTTTAAAAATGAAAATTTCCAGACAACAGAGCAAAACACTTGCCAAGGTAGAGTGGAAGGTTGAAAATGACATGGACGTAAGCAGTGTAGATTCAGATCCTGACTTTGCCAGTTACTAGCTGTGTGGCCTTGACTGAGATCTCTCTAGGCCTCAGCTTCATCATTTGTAATTCTTACTTCTCAGAGCTCTGAGGAGGATGAAGGGAGGAAAAAATCCTCAAGCACCGAGCATGGTGTAACGCTCCTGGTGGATGCCAGGGTATGGCAAGCCCAGCACTCTGTACCCTTATCTGACCACAGCACCTCTGTTTTCCTTGGGGAGCCACCTCCTCACCCCAGTCCATGTGGTGTAGTGGGATGGGCCCCACTGCCATCTTTAGGGGTGGGCAGTGAGCCTGTCCTGGCCAGTGTGCGGTGATTAGTTTCATGGATGGAGGCAGAGCACAGGATCATAGCCAGGGCAAACAGTCTCCTACTTCCCTGGAGCTTTAGGGGTTGCTAAATTTGTGGTGTGTCTGCCTGGAGCTACTGAGGGTCGTCTTCGTCCCCATGTGGAGAGTCTGCCTGGGCCCAGATTGTGGCTTGTCTTGGGGTTCAGATTCATCCTGTGACAACCAACATGGTCACCCACACCCATGTGTGTGTGTGTGTATGTGAATCTTGGGTTGGTCTGCCTCTGGGAAGCCACACACACTCGTGCACACCAGAAGATAAACAAGTGCCTGCAGTCCTTTGGCTGGCACCCAGGCCGGGGGTGGAATAAACAATCCCAGTGACTTTCTGAAAAGCAAGCGTGTGTGGCAACAGGCGCCATGGAGACAAGCAGACTGTACCAGAGCACAGGCAGCAGCCACCCCCCACCGCCGATACCACCCCTGTGCACACACACACATGCACATACACAAGCACCGCTCATGTTCAGATCATGTTTGTATGCACTCCATCATGCACAGTCCTGCTTCCACACCCAGGCACACCACCCTTGGGATCTGCCCCTATTCCAGTTTTGCTAGAGGCTAAAGGCTTTTGAGAAGGTTTGAGATTTCTAATACAATAGCACCCATGGTTCCTCACCCCTTTCTGGACACTGGTCCTGATGTAGGCCAAATTTTAGCAAATCATTGCCTCTAGGAAAGTGTGTGTGTGGTGGGGGTGGGGAGGGGGAGATGGAAACAGAGAGAGAGAGAGAGAGATGGAAGAGGAGAGAGGTGGGGGAGGGGGACAGGATCACACGGCAGGCAATACTATATAAACCCAGCTTCCTAGAAAGTTCTTCTCTTTGCTTCAGAGATGCACACTCAACAGACATGCACCTGCTCTTTCAAGAAACATTCACCTAGCCACCCTCCTCCAGGCTTGTATGGACACAACACTGGGTACAAACATTCACATATGTATCGGTCCTCATACATGCAGGGGGGTTAACCCAGAATCCTACAGGTGATGATGGTGGTGGTGTACAATTTATTGATTGCCTAAGTGTTTTACAGTCATCATCTCATTATATTTAAGCCTTAAAAAAAACCATCTGAGATTGATATTATTGCTATTCCCACCTCATAGCTAAGGAAACAGAAGTTCAGAGAGGTTAGGTAATTTGCCAGAGTCACAAAGTTAGAAAGTGACGAAGTTAGGAGCCAAAATCCTGCCCACACTATGAGGCTTTCTTCATTTAGTCAGATAGACATGCAACACACATGTGTGCACCCGTGCCTGTGTGTGTGTGTGCACACACACACAAACCCTGCCTCCTTAGTTAGTGCAGGTAACTGATGCCCAGGAGGTTATCTTCCTTTTCCTCTCTCTGAGCTTCTCATGTGCATCACTGCCAACCCCTCACAGCACTGCCCTGATATTCATGAGTGCCCCTGGCCCAGACACATATGAGCACAGCTTGCTGCCCACAAAGGTCCCCTCCCCCAGCAGCTGTAGGCCCCAGCCCAGCTGGGGGCGGCCCTGGGATTTGGCTGGGTGATTCAGGCTGAATCATGGCCCAGCTGCTCCTTGGCAGCCCTCTTCCCCACTCTGCCCAGAGAGCCTATTTTGAAGGCAGAGATGGGCCTTGGGTGGAGGACAGGAAGCATGGGCACTTGAGAAGGAGGAATCAGGCACAAGAAGGCCTCTGTGCCCACTTCTACTCCTCAGTGGTCTGCAAGCGCTCAGGCAGCCCCCGCCCATGCCCCTCGTTCTCCCAGAAAGAGGATCCTTTTGCCTGGACATGAGCATGGGTCTCTCTCCTTCTGATTCCAGGACCCACTTTGGCTCCCTTGTCCCACTTTTTGGCTTTAATAACAACGATAACAATATTTACTATTCTAATGGATTACTCACGTGTTACAGTATTCTACAGTTTTCAAAGCACTTTCTCATCAGTATTGCATTTAATTCTCTTATTAGTTCTAGAGTGGACTAACAGCATCCTTAGGAGTGGAAATTAGTATCCTTAGGTTTGAGCTAAGGAGACTGAAGCTCAGAGAGGTTATGGGAACTCTCTGAGGTCACACAGTGGGTAAAATGACAGAGCCAGGAACCAAACTTTAGGCTTCTTGGTCCAACCTGTGAAAGGTAAGTATTAAGGCTGGAGTTGAGCTGCAGTTGGGCATGGGGGGCAGGGCATGAGTATGTGGGGCATGGCAGGGCCATGGTGGGGCCATGGCTGGGGCATCAGAAGTAGCATAGGGGCATGGCAAGATTGGGGGTATGCGGAGTGTATGGAGGAGGCATGCCTGGTGGCTTGGTGTATGAGGATCATGACAAAATTATTCTCTTTACCTTTCTGCAATGAATAGATTGTGGAATCATTTATGCTTTAAAATCTTCTTTTCCATGTTTCAGGCCAATATCCTAAGTTTAACAGGTCCATCACCAACTCAATGGACATGAGTTTGAGCAAACTCTGGAAGATAGTGAAGGACAGGGAAGCCTGGCGTGCTGCAGTTTATGGGGTTGCAAAGAGTCAGACACGACTGAGCAACTGAATAATGACAAGCGCAGAGACCTAGAATTTCTACTGAGAAGGCTTGACCTATAGGACCTTTGCTTTCCAAAGCCTTAGTTTGCTCATCTGAAATGATGGGTCTGGGCCTCCAGTGCGGTAGGGTGTTGAGAGGCATGCGTGCAGTCATGTGCATCATGCCCTTTAGAAACCATGAAGGTCTTCACAAAAGCTGATGTTTTTCACATTTTGTTTTATCTTTCAAAAAGATAAAACTCTGTGAGTGCTGGGCAGAGGGGTGGGTGGGCTTCTGGGAACCTGTGGGAGGTGCTGAGCTGGGGAGTGGGTGACAGCTCTTCCTTCCCCCAGCCTGGTCTCAGCCTGGCCTTCCCCCACCCTCAGCCCAGAGCCGGTTTCTAGGCAACAGGATGGATGCAGGGATGGTTCGGAGGGGAGAGAGCTATAAATAGGGAAGGGAGAAAACAAAAATAAAGTTCCAGAGAAAGCAGTGGAGCTGTATTACTAGAGGTGGGGGTGGGGAGATGGAGAGGGAAATGGGTGAAGGGTAGGGCACAGGGAAACAGCCGCTGTCCCTTCATCAGGGGAGATGGTAGTCTCAGGTTAGCCAGTTGGCAGTGGTCTGCAGAGTGCTGACACAGGTGAGGAGGGGGTCTTCGTGTGCATAGCTGAGCCAGATGGGGGTGACAAGGAGAAGTCAGTTATGGCTGGAGGAATAGGGGAAGCTCAGCGGCAGGAAGGACTTCAACAGGCAGAGTGGCAGGCAGTTGCCCAGGTGAAGGAAAGAAGCTGACAAAGGACTGGAAGGTGTGGATCAGGTAGGGTGGGGCCGGACACCCAGATCTCGAAGGTCTGGCTGAACTCAGTCTCACTGACCTCACACCCCATGTCCATGCAAACACAGGTGGGCTCTTCCTGTGCTGCAATGCTCGCCCTCCCCAGATTTTCCAGGCACCTCCTTTTCATTCAGGTTTCAGCCTCTCAGACACCTGAGCTAATCCACCCAATTGAACGTTGGTCACTACCCTTACTGTGTCACATTCTGTCACATGGCTCTGTTTTATGTTCTTCATAAAACCCTAAACTGTCTCGATCCGTGTATTCACTGATCCATGGACAAGAGTTCTTCTGGGGCAGTAACTTCAGGGCTGTTCCCTGTAGCTCCTTACTTCTAGGACCAGGGCAGGTGAGCATCACACACTGTTGAATGACTAAAGGCACACAACACGTGGACAACCTCCTTTTTCACGTGTGAACAGAAATATACCTGCATCCATATGTAAGTGTGCATACACGGCTCAACCCCACCACACACACACTCACTTGCAGCCTCCCTGAAACTGCACGAGCATCTGTTATCTCCACTCTGCTGCTTCACATTTTCCTGTTGTTGGTGGGTTTTGCTTGTCTCCCCTCAGAGCAAATCCCTTTTGGAAAATTCCAAATAAACATTGCTTCAGAGTCAGGCTTGGGGCTGAATGTGACCTTTGCCACTTCCCAGCGATGTGACTTAGGGTGGGTAACTTTGCCTCTCTGGCCTCCATTCTCTAAACTGAAATTAGGGCAAATAACAAGGAATCCTTGAGGATGGTTTCAAGTGAAATGAATGGAGGCAAGTGCTGGATGCCTGGGGAATGCTGGGCTCTGGGGAAATGGCTCTGTCCCTGTCATGAGGGAGGCACCCAGAAGCTAGCTGTGTGTTCCCACACAACCACTCACAGTCAGGACTTGGGTCTGAAACAGGGCTGGCATCTTCTGCTGACGCTTCTGGGCTTGTGCCTGGAATGCATTTAAAGTGACCCCTGCAGATGAGAACACTGGTCTCTGAGCAGAAAATAGAGCTCAGAAAACCAGGTGAGTGGCTTGGCACCCAGGAAGGAGGAATAAAGCTCTTCACAAGCAGATGGTGAACCTGGTTTTGGCATCTAAAAATGGGGATCAGGTGCTGGTAGCTGGCTAGGAGGTGACAAACTCAAATTCCTCAGAGGTGAAGCAGTTCATGAAAATGAGTGAAGTGGATGGGAGGAACACAACAGGGAGGGAAAGGGACTGTCGCCAACTGAAATCAAATGAGAAATATTTAAACCTTGCGCTAGCAAATTAAACATCTCTACAGGCCAAATTTAACCTAAGGACCACGAGTCTGCAGTCCCTGCGGACTGTGGGTTGCAAATAATGTCTTAATTCAGACAAAGATGATCTGGACATCCTAGTACCCATACGTTGAGTCAGAGAATTAGAGATCCCCCCCCAACACAGCCCCACCCCCACCCCCCTTTGTTCTCCCTACACACACGTCTGCCAGCTGCCTCATACTTCCGGAAGTAAAGGCTCCTTCACTGCAGGCCAAAGTGACTCAAGTGACCCTGGTGTCCCCCAGCGTTCAAAGCCTTCTGCACCCTACCGCCGCCAACAACTCAGGGACGGAGGGGGCGCTAACACTTGGGGGTTGAATAAATAGAGCAAGTTTCTTCTAGCCCTTAGGTCTGCAAGGGCGAAGCAAGATTTGAGTCGGAAGGGAGGTCGGACTTGGCAGAGAAAGGGTGGCGTCTTGATCAGGCGAGGTTTAGGGGCTACCGTGGCAAGGCAGTGCTGGGCTTCCGCATGGGCAGGGGTGGGGGCCTGGGTCTGAGCCAGGTTAAGCTACTGCTGCGGCGAAAGAGAGCAAGAGCGCCGCATCGGCGGGAGCGGGGCCTACCCCTAGCTGGGGCGGGGCCTCGACGCGGGCGCGGTGTGTTCTGTGCCAATCAGGGCAGTGCCACCGCGGCTTCTCCGCCCCTACTTCCCAGCCCTGAGGCGGTGTTGGGGGCCCTCTAGTGCAGATCACTGGAGAAGGAAATGGCAAACCACTCCAGTATTCTTGCCTAGAGAATCCCGCGGACAGAGGAGCCTGGTGGGCTGCTGTCCATAGGGTCACAGAGAGTCGGACACGACCGAAGCGACTTAGCATGCATGCATGCGTTGGAGAAGGAAATGGCAACCCACTCCAGTATTCTTGCCTGGAGAATCCCAGGGACAGAGGAGCCTGGTGGGCAGCCGTCTGTGGGGTCGCACAGAGTCGGTCACGACTGAAGCGACTTAGCAGCAGCAGCAGCAGCAGTGCAGATACCGATCTGCGCAAGGTTCCAGGCCGGCTTCCCAGATTTCTGCAGACCCTAGCTCACCTCAGCCGAGGTCGCAAACTTTCCGAGGCTTTTCTGGGAAGGGTGAAGCACTAGTTGCCCGAACTCTGCCTTTTCTGGGGGGACAGCTGTCCATTTCCTCTCCCCCGGGATGAGTTTTTCTGCAGCGGGCCGGTGTGCGCACGGGTATGTGCATATCAGTGTTCTTGGCGGGGGGGGGGGGGGGGGGGGGGGGAAGGGAGTTTAGAGTCAGCAGCTTCTTCCAGTGATCACGCTGCTGTTTTCCCAGAGCTTCGCGGTGTGCGTGCAGCTCTGAGTGCGCGCCCGGTTCTGCACTTGCCGGCCAGCGTGCTGCGCGCGTGAGTGCAGGTGCGCGCCTGTCTGGTGCATACACTCGGGTTGGCGCGCAAGACCAGCATAAGTGCACACAAGTCCGCGTGCGCGTAGCCATCGATGCTCCTGCGCTGCGTGTGCCTTGAGGTGTGAGCCTGTAGGCCCTGCGCCTCAGCTGCACTGGACTTCCTTCCGCCCAGCACGCCCAGTAGGTACTTTATGGTCCAGTAGGTGGCGCCCGAGGCCGCCTCCCTGCCAGCAGCATGTCCCAGCCTGGGGGCGAGGGGTGGGGAGTACCGCGTCCATCCAGGTCGTCCATGGGGGAAGGTAGGAGCTGAAGCCCGAGGTGGTCAGTCTTACACCTGGGCTGAGTGTGCCGGGCCCCAAAGAGTGGAGTGAGGCAGGCTGTAACCTGGAAGTCTGTCGACCGCCCCCATCCAGCGCCCAGCCCAGTCCTGCCCTGCCCGTGCGGCGCCTGCTACAGACAGATTGGCTTTATTCATGGACACGCGGGGAGGGGGGCGGCCGGACCTGCCCTCCCGGAACACGCTCACACGAGGGTGGGGGACTCTCCATGCTACAATCACGACACACGACGCCCGCGCTCGGACCGGGTCGGCTGGGGGAGGGGTCATGGCACAGCCTGGCTCCTGGTTTTGGTTTAAAAGAAAAAAAGGTTCTTGGGGGTCGATGTGGGAGTGCGCTGGAGGGCTTTGGGGGGAGGGTGCCCGGAGGCCCTTCAGAGAGCCTCTATCGGAGGGGAGAGGGGAGCCGTCGCTTTCCTGTTCGTTTAAAAACACATAGAACATGCTACAACCGCGCAGACACCAGGCGGGATGGGGCGCGGAAAGGGCAACATAGGTGCTGCGAGGCTCCCAGGCTTGGCCGCAGCCCCAGCCCTGTCCACGCCCCAGGGTTGGACGCGGGCGGGAAGGACAGACAGATAGACCCAAACACGGGCTCCGAGGGGGCGCCTCGGAGCGAAGGAAGATCTCGTGTTTTGAGGGGAAGGGGTAGAAGGACAGCCCTGGCTCTGGGGGGCGGGGCAGGGGACCCGGAAGGGATTGTGCTGCTGGTGGGGGGCCGTCCTGGGCCCTTACGCCTCTGGCTCATACTCCTGATACTCCTCCTGCATCAGAGGGATGGGGGTAGAGTGGAGAAGAGCAAAAGAGGAAGGGGTTGGAGACCAAGTGGCCAGGCCCCGCCCGAGACCCTTCGCCCACCAGGAGGAATAGTGAACGCCCCTCCCTCTGGGCGGGGGAGAGACCTAGAATTTGGGGACGGCTGGGATGTTCCTGGGCAGGGGTGTCTGAGACCCAGCGACAGTCTCCATCTGTCCTCCCTCCCTGCTGCCATCTCTGGGGTCTGGAGTCTGGGAGCTTGAAAACTCCCTGGCCCAAACTTATCCTGCCAGGAACCTCCCACCCCAGCGGAGGATGCCCAAAGCCCCACCCCTCACCTGGGGCTGTTCCTCATAACTCTCCCCTTCAGGCTCCATCAGGGGCTCGATCAGTGGCTCCTCAGCAGCTTCCTGGGCCACTTCCTCTGGCTGCAGGAAGAGAAGAGACAGGGCCTTTGAGGCTAGCTGGGCATGCCCCCCCAGATTCCTACCCTGGGTAGTTTTTGGCTGATCGGGGGAAGGCTGGGCTTTGTTGGCAGTGCAACCAGAATTTTTAATTGTTTGTTTGAAGTGCCTTGGAAATGAGATGGAGCAGTGAAATCCCTCCAATCATGGCTTGAAGCTGGGGGTGTCCAGGGGTTGCTGGTACCAATACCCCTCTCCCAGCAGCGGACAGCCTCCTGTGCTTCCCTTGATGGGACTGGATGCGATGGGGAGATAGCGCACATAATCATCCACTTGTCCCTCTTTGTGTCAGCTCTGTAGGTGGGGGGTGCTTATGAGGACCCCAAGATAACTGTGGAGGCTCCTCTGGGCTGGAGGGAGATGGAGGCTCAGGGACAGAGCTGAGCAGGGGCTCTGAGCCATTCCCCTGCCACTTTCCACCCATCCCTCCCCCAGGGCCCCGTGGCCTGGTTTCTTCAGCTGTTGCTATTTTAAGATAAGCTGGAAGCAGCAGCTCATGGTGTTGCTTGGATGTGTGAGCTAAGACTCTCCTCTCCCCACAGCATCTGCTTCCCAGACCTGTGCAGGGCAGCATACATGCAAATAGGGGGCTTCCAGACACATGGCCAGTCCCCTGTGAGCGAGCACATATATGCGCACAAACATGAGACTGAGCTGATTGCACACGTAACCTGAGGTTCATGCTCTGTCGGCAAGGGGCCCCACCACGTCCCCCATTTGCACATGTAACCACTGTCCCTCCCTACTGTGCAGAGGTAAGAATCTTGGGACCCATGAGGGCTGGCACCTCGGCGCTCTAGTTGCTCCAGCTCCATCCAGGCAGCTTCAGCTCCTTCACATTACCTGTCTAGGTGGGCCCTGTGACCACATCAGTATACACTCCTGGCTTAGCTCACTTCCCCTAGTTACAGGGGAGTCCACCACAGCCCAGGAGGTGGGGAAATGTTAGCTTGCCCAAAGTCACCCAGCTATGACCAGAACCCAGGAAAGAAACAGAATGTGAAGAATCCCAGCTCTGCACATTGTTTGGAAACAAATGTCCAACAGCAGGAGAATGGATGTGTACATTGTGGTCCTATCACACAGAGGGTCCTGCATGTCTAGGATGGGGAAACCCAGTGCACACCAAGGCATGGTTGACTCCCCTTCTTACTGATGAGTGAAAGAACCCGGGTACAAAAGAACATGTGCTTTAGGATAACGTTGACATGAAGCTGAAAGACACTCAGATAATCTGTGGTGATAGAAGCAGTTAACTGTGAAGGGGGACAGACAAAGGTGAGGAGAGTCAGGTGCCTGGGATAAATGAGACCCTGGTATAAGCACCCCCTTAAATCTTGTGCCCCAGGCACTTCACCACCCTCACCCTAGTCTTAGCCCTGGGAGTAGGGGTGGGAGGGAGTGGAAGGGGGGTTTCTAACGAGCTATGTCATGTGTTTTGTGTCTTGATCTGGGTGCTTGGTTACCTGGGGAGAGTTGAGTTTGTGAAAATTCTATGGATCTGCGTGTTTTCTGCATGATATACTTCAGTAAGAAGTTCACTTAAAAACCACTCCAGCCTTGCTCTTCACTGCCTCTTTGGCATCAGGTAAGTTGCTTCACTTCTGATCTCAGCTGCCTCGGATGGGAAGTGGGATGGTGTCTTTGCTTTGTATGCATATGGGGAGGCTTCCACAATACTATATGTGGGCAGACTGAGAGGTAGAGACAGAAACTCACACTCTTAGCTTGCATGAGTTCTCCATGGGCCCAGTGGCCCCAAACGCCTCGCTTTGGATTGTAAGTTTATGATCTTGAGTTCTCTTGAGAGAGGAGGTTTGAAATGTCAACAAGTGCTGGTAAGAGGAAGGCAGCCTGAGAAAAATGGTTGTGTGCAAAGGCTCCCTCACCAAGCCTCAAGCTGACAACTCTGCCTTCTCTGCACCCTAGATCTCAGTACTGGGCCTGGTCCCACGTTGGCATCAAGGGACTACAGTGACATGAACCTGAGCTTAGCACCTCCCAACTACCTTCTCAGGGGGGCAGGCAGGATTTGGGATCTTGAGTAAGTCACTTCACTTCTCTGAGCCTCAGTTCTTTTACCTATAAGATGCACTAATTGTGGTGCCTTTTTTATAGGGACATTGTGAAGATTCATTGAGTGACTCCATGTACAATCTTTAGAACAGCACCCGCCCACACAAGAGATCAATGAATGGGAGTGATCACTGGAAACAAGGATAAGAAATGGGAAGTCACACAGCTGGTAAAATGCAGAGACAGGACTTGAACCAGAACTTCTGAGCTGAGGGAAGGAACCAACTGAGCAGAATGTCTAGAGTGGAGGGCGCTGTGTGGTCTCCCCCAGCCCAGTGGATGGATCCACTCATGCCAAGATCACACTGAAGGAGGTCCCACCCCCATGGAGGCAGATTTGGCATTTGTACGTGGAAAACATGGAGCACCGCACAGGAGGTGTCTGTGCAGATGGTGTATAGATCCATGGAGTGCAACATCCTAGCACACCTATGACACAAACCCCTGGAGGCACACACAGGCTGATCATGTGATCGTGGGGCCATCATCTCTTACTGAGCATTCACTGTATGCCATCCAGGCTCTTTACTTCAGTGGTTCTCAAGGAGTGATCCCTGGACCTGCAGCATCAACCCCAGATACCTTTTAGATACTGATACTGAAACATAAATCAGTCGTGTCCAACTCTTTGCGACCCCATGGACTGTAGCCCACCAGGCTCCTCGGTCCATGGGATTTTCCAGGCATGAATACTGGAGTGGGTTGCCATTTCCTTCTCCAGGGGATCTTCCTGACCCAGGGATCGAACCCAGGTCTCCCGCATTGTAGGCAGATGCTTTACCATCTGAGCTACCAGGAAAGCCTGGTAGATACCTTTTAGAAATGTACATTCTAGCCCTACCTCAGACCTACTGAATCAGAAATTCTAGGAATAGGACCAACAGTCTGTATTTTAACCTGGCCTCCTGGTGATCTGATGCACACTTAGGTTTTTGAACACCTCTAAGCTACATTATCTCTAATCTACACAAAAGTCCTCTTGTATTCATCTCCTGTCTTAGAGGCCAAAGAATTAGGCTCAGAGACATGATGGGACCTGCCCAGGGCCAGAGAGTCAAGAAGTAATGGACCTGAGATTCAGATCCAGTTCTGTGGGGCTCCAGAGCTCACAACTCTTACCCTGCAGCATGTCCTAAGGAAGGTATCTGACTTTGTGGACACATGGGTTGCTGCCACCACTTGCCTGGGGTAACATGTCTGCACAAATGTGTGAGACACAGTTCACCCCTCCCCATGGCCCACTTCTGCTCATGCATGCCTCAGGGCCTTTGCACGTGCTGTTCCTCCTGCCTGAAATAGACTTCCCACATGGTGTGCCTCATCACTTGGGTGTCAGTTCTAATGTCACCTTCTCAGAGAAGCCCTCTCAACTAAAGTAGCCCCCTCACCCCTTGACTCTATCCCATCGCTCTTGTTTTCTTCATAGCACATACCTTATCTGAAATCATCTTGTGTACTGGTTAGCTGTTTACTGTATCTTCTCCCACTACAGAGTCAGCTCCGTGAATGTAGGAACCTATTCACTGTGGTAACCCCTAGAACAATCCCTCCCTGGCATGAATACTTGTTGACTGAAAAGACATGAGCGAACAATTAGTGACATATGTGGATGAGGCCAAAAGCAGTCCAGATCACACTCACGAGCAGGATATATGTATCCAATCTAGATCTGGGTCACAGTCACGGGGAGCGCCATGCCCGCACACAGCTACATGCAGACTCATGCCGAGCTGGGTCTAGCTGGGCCAGGCAGAATGTTAGGCAAGGTGGCTTGTGCCCCAGGCTGCTGGGGGAGCAGGGAGCCTGGCGGCAGATTTATGGGTGTACCTGCTGTGTGTGTGTGTGTGTGTTGGAAGGATAGCTCACCTTCAGATCGGCAGGGAACTCCTCCTTCTTCACCAGACCTGTGGCTGCTGCAATGTTCCCAGCCCCAGAGAACACGGCTCCTCCCAGGTGTGATGCCTGCTCCTTGGTTTTCTCAGCCACTGCGTCAGGGAGAGGATTGGGGGCAAAGGTCAAGCAGACATAGATGCCCTCCTCCTCTGTAGTGTCCCAAGGCCTGCCTTCCCACAGAGTACTACATCCCCCAGAAAGCCTTGGGGGTACCCTCTTCCACCACCCTCTCCCCCCACTCTCTGGATGTCAGCCAGACCCAGGGCCAGGGTGAGGGAACAAGGCTGGGCAGGGTTGGGCTGGTACCTGAGCCACTCCTTGTACCACCCCCTCTCGGGTTTTGCTTCCTGTGGGGACAAAACAGAGCACACATAAGGGCTGAGGGAACAGACGCCAGCGAGCACTGTGGTTACAGAGTGGGCAGAGGGACCCAGGCAGCATGGGCATCCTGGTCCTTCCCTGCCTTCTTGGGCCCCCAAATCCCACAAGTGCCCCCTTCCATGCCTGTGTCATCTGGACTTCCAGTTCTCCCCATTGTCTGTCCCTGCCCTGCTGCACCACCCTGCCCCCCCACCCCGGCCCACCCACCCTCTCCTGGATGTTGCTCCAGCACTGGGAAAGCACTCTGCCTGCTGGTTCATTTAATCCTCTGCCCTGGATGGGAGCAGGTGGGGGTGGGGGTGGAACTGGGGGTGGACCTGGGGGTGGGGCGAAAAGATTCTGTCTTTGGAAAGGTGCCCCTGGTGCACAACTGCTCACATCCTGCCCCAGACACTCACATCCCCTCATGCCCACATCCCCTGCTCCATTTCTTGACTCTCTTTTAAATAGGGTGCAAATCTCTCCTTCTGGCCAAAGTAGGGAGTGTCTTAGATGCAGGATGGGTCTAAGGGTGACGTGAAGATGGTGACTGACAGCCACGGCATTGGCTGGGTCTTCCCGGGAGGGTAGCAACTGGGAAAGGCAAGAGAGCCTGTCCTGAGGTGGGGGTGGGAACCCTCAGGAGAGTGGGATGTCTCCAATCCTGAGGATCTGGCAACCCAGACAACAGCTGACAGAAGCCAGAAACGGGAGTGTGGGCCAGCTGAGGCTGGCATGAGGAGGGTGCAGGCAGATGGGCTTCTCAGGGCTAAGGCTAGCCACATCCAGAGACTGGTGGCTGGGGAAGGGGGGTTGTGCAAGCACTTCCATTTATTCCTCACACAAACACTTGTTGGCACCTTCTCTGATTCAAGTCCCAGGCTGATGGCTCACTGTCAGATGAGGGACAGAGAAGAGGAAAGTTGGTGCCCTGGACCTCAAAGTAGTGGGAAGAGGAAGTTTGGGCCTCCAGTGGGGTGCAGGATGGGGGAGGGGGCTTTTCCCAGGTCTTGACAAATGGGGAGCTGTGGATACACAGAAAAGGGACTGAGGAGGGTGTTGTAGGAACAGGGAACCATGTAGGCGAGGCCTAGAGAGGTGTGATTTCAGAGTCTGCATGGAGCATGTTAACATGGTCTGTGTGCTCAGAGTGATGGAGACTGAGATGGAACCATGAGGTAGGTTGAATGCTAGGCTACAGGGAGCTGAGGCTTTGAAGAGTAGGAGCCAGGGACCATCAGGAGTTCCTGCTCATGCGGAGGAGCAGGAGGTGCCAACCTGGGGGAAAAGGAGGTGGTTGAGTCTGTTAGCAGGGAGACAGTGTCAGGGATGACAGGGGTCCACAGGAGTGAAAGGGCAGAGCGAGGAGGGAGGCCAGAGCTAGGGTCCAGAAGGTGTGGGCTCAAGCCTTCTTCCAGTCTCCATCACCTCTGCCCTAGCTCTAACCACCCTCATCTGGTGGCTATGTTACCTCCCAGCAGGCCTCCCTGTAATTTGTTCTGCCCCCAGAGTCCTAGGGGACTTCTCTATACTGAAGCCAGATCATGTCGGTCCCTGGCTCACAGTCTCCCATGGCAGTCATACTAATGCTTTGCCTGCAAAGGCCCTTCATGAACTGGATGTTTCTGATCTCATTTCTTACCCTTGCTTTCTGCCCTCTGCTCTCAAATCCAGTATCTTTCACCCCATCCCAGGGCCCTTTGCACCTGCTTTTTCTGCTCCTCCCTCCCCAACCCTTCTTATTCTCTGGGCTCAGCTCAAATGCTACCCTTTTTGATTACCAAAGTGGCTCCCCACCCCAGCCACTGGATGTCAAAGCCCAAGACTGGAATACTTGACCTCACCATCAGCACAGCCGGCAACTACCAGCACAGAGTAGGTGATCAGTAAGTATTTTCCAAATCACCACCATTCCAAATCTGCCACAGCCCTGGGCAGGTTAACCAACCCTCTGCAGCCTGCGTAGGAGATAATTCTATCACACAAAAGTAAGCCCTGAACTGGCAGACTGAATGCAGAGTTTCTTGCCCCCCTTTATGCAAATGACCCTGAAGCCTCCTCTTTTTTTAATTATTTTTCCCCACTTAGGGTGAGATATTTTAACCACTTGGCCTTTCTCCTGATCACAGCTGGCAGTTGCAAGGAGGGTGGACCCTGAGGAGAGATGCCAGTGGTGGAATTACTGGGAGGAGAGATTCAGAGGTGGAGAGCAGTGCTGGGAGGGAGCCCCAAGAATACAGGAAGGAGAGTGGTGAGGGGAGGGGGAGCACTTTGGAATCCATAAAGCTTGGCTCGAACTTCAGCTTCAGGTCTTATCAGCTGTGACCTTGAGCAAGATAATTAAAGCTCTGGGAAGCCCGGGTTTCCCTGGTCTGTGGATGGGCAGGGAGCATTAAATGAGGTAATAGATGTTGCAGATGTATTTCACACTGTACTTGGCAGACAGTAAGAGTTCAACACCAGGTAACTATTAATAATGGGAAGAAGAAGCAGAAGAAGGCTATCTCCTTACATCCCCGCCTTGCTTCTCTGGACTTCCAGCTGAACTCCACCCTTATCAACCCTTCCTCCATTCTCCCCTACCGTCGGTGTCATCACTGACCCAGGTTTCCATCAGCTGGTTATGTCCTCAGTGACCCCTGCTATCCCAGCCCCATCTGCTGACTCATAATTTCCGGCCCAGACCCCCCACTTCCTCGCTCTCAGGACCTCGGCTCTGTCCCCGCGGAGCCCCGGAAGCCCCGCCCCTCGCCCACCGACGTAGAGGACGCCCTCCTTGGTCTTCTCCGCGGCCTCGGTGACCCCCTGCTTGGTCTTCTCCGCGGCGGCCACGACGCCCTCCTTGGCCATGGACAGGCCCTTCATGAACACGTCCATCCTGGCGGCCTGGGGAGGACGAACACACGGGCACCGGTGTGCTCGCCCGCATCCTCATCCCAGCCCTTGTGAAGAGACCGCAGGTGTCCCATCCCCTCCCCCTGAGACCTAAGGCGCCCTTCTGGCCCGGAACCTCCTCCCCCCACCTTACTCCCTTCCCCAGCGCCAGGCCACAGGGCCCCGGCGAGTCCTAGCGTCCTTGAAACCCGGGGACGCAGGAGGGGCCTCCCGCCTCGGTTATCCGGGGCCCTGCAACCTACAGCCCCGCGGAACCGGAGTGCTGGGCACGGCGCGAAGCCCGGGGGCCTGCCTGTACACACGCGACAGACACACGGCCATGCAAACAAACATACTTCTTGGACACGCTCACGTGCACACACAGGACCCTCAGACGTTCAAACGCGTACGGACACGCTGACACACCACGGGGCACACGGGCGCGGGCGCACGTCCACACGGCCATCCAAGCAGTTGCAGACACCAAGCAAGAGAGACATATACCCCGGGTCGCACACGGACACGCACCCCCCAGCGTCCTCTTTACGTTCTCCAGCCCCTTCCTCATCCCATCCCGTCCCCGCTTCATTCCATCCCCAGCCCTTTCCCCTTTTCCTCAGCCCGGGGCGCCCGGAGCGCGGCCACCTCACCTAGATGCGGGGCCCGGGTTGGGGATGGAGTGGCAGCTGCGGCAGAGGCTGCGGCGGGCGGACACACGGGCTCGGCTGGGCTGGGCCGGGGGTGGGCTCGGGCCGATGAAGGATCGGGCCGTGGCCAGGCGTTCAGGCTGGTCTGCAGCAGACGAGGCACGAGCCCTGAGCGGAGGTGCAGTAGTGCCCGGGCCTGGAGTGCTTCGCCAGCCGCCGCTCGCTCCTAGCGCCCTGCTGTCTCGCGCGCTCCTGCTCTGGCTGGGGCGCTGCGGCAGCTCTGAGCTCAGCGCCCCCCCCTGGCGGCCGCGCCACCCCCCTCGGCCTGACTGACAGGAGGCGGGGAGGGTGACATCTCCGCGGAGCCCGATAGCCTCACGGGGCGGGCCCGGGACACGCGGCTGGGGACCCCAGAACGTCATCGGACTCAAGTCCTGTCCCCCAGGAACCTAGTCTAGTGGGAGACAACAATGCGGTGTGCTGAGGGTACGGGAGAAATACTGCAGTTGGTTTTAGTGTTCAGATGGGTTTGGAGGTCTTGATTAACTGTGGGACCTTGGGCTACTCAGCTCTCCTTTCTGAATGTCATTTTCCTCTTCTGTAAAATACGGATGGTTCATTCAGCGAACGTTTACTGAGCTCTTAGGTACCAGGCAGATTTGAGGCTGGAGACAGCACAAAAGGAAAATTAGACCCTCCTTCTTGGGGACTTTGCAGTGGTGAATTTGTGTGTATGCAGAGATGGGACAGGACAGAAAATAAACATCAATGCTTAAACCAAAGGTTATTTCAGCTTGTGATAAGAGTCATGGAGATGATAAAATGGAGATGGACAAGAGTTACTGGAGTAGGGGTGCTTGAGATCTGGTGGTCAGGGAAGGCCTCTGTGAGGAGGTGAATGGGAGCAGAGATCCCAGAGAAGCACCAAGGCCAGGATGCTTGAGGGCAAGATCCATAGAGAGGGAGCTGTATGTGCAAAGGCCCTGAGGCAGCACTGTGCTTGGGAACAGATAAACACAATGTAGCCAAAGAAACAATAGGGAAGGAGAAGGAGGTGGACATGATCCTTTTTTGTGTGGTTATAGTCTGGATTGTCAAAATGGCCCTAGAGTGCCAGTCACACATAGGTCCTTAGTTGGTATATGACAGAATTATGCCCAGGAAGCTGTGGGATACCAGAGGAAGGGGTATCTGACAGCTCAACAGAGTCAGGTAAGGCTGTACAGAGGAGGTGACATCTGAGCTGGGCCTTATGGAATTTCATCTGTCAGACAAGGGAGGAAGGACATTTTGGGTTGTGGACGTAGCATCGGCAAAGGCACTGCGGTTGGAAATGTAGGGTGAATAAGTGTCAGATAATAAGGTGAGAGGGCAGCCAGGAGCCAGACTATGCAGGGCCTGGAAAAAATTGTTCACAGATTGCTGGTAGAGCTGCAAACTGGCACATGTTTTTTGGAAGACAATTTGGCAATGTTTACCAAAGACATAAATGCATGCTCCTTTAGAGCCAACAGTTAGTTCCCCTTCCAGGAATTCATCCCTTGGATCTCTACTCTCACAAGCACACAAAAACATGTGTGCAAGGCTGTTCACTGCAGCATGGTTTATTGTAGCAAAAAACTGAAAATAATCTAAATGTCTATCTGTAGAGGACTGGCTAGTTAATTATGGTTCATCCACTCAGTGCAACGCTGTCATTAGAAAGGATGGGTTAGACCCATGTGCATTGATACAGGAGTACAAGACATGGTGTGAGGTGAGAGAAGCCAAGGTACCAAACTGTAATGTGTGGAGCTAACTGATTTTTTAAAAAAATTATTTTATTGACATATAGTTGATTTACAATGTGTTAATTTCTACTGTAGAGCAAAGTGATCATTTATACATATATATATTCTTTTTCATATTCTTTTCCATTATGGTTTATCACAAGAAATTGAATATAGTTCCCTGTTCTATACAGTAGGACATTATTGTTTATCCATTTTATATATATAATAGTTTGCATCTGCTAATCCCAAACTCCCAATCCATCCCTCCCTCACTCCCTTCCCCCTTGGAAACCACAAGTCTGTTCTCTATGACTGTGACTTTATTTATTGGCTTCTCTAATAGCTCAGTTGGTAAAGAATCCACCTGCAAGGCAGGAGACCCTGGTTTGATTCCTGGGTCAGGAAGATCCGCTGGAGAAGGGATAGGCTACCTACTCCAGTTTTCTCGGGTTTCCCCTGTGGCTGGTAAAGAATCCACCTACCAATGCAGAAGACGTAAGAGACATGGGTTCAGTCCCTGGGTTGGGAAGATCCCTGGAGAAGGGAAAGTCTACCCACTCCAGTATTCTGGCCTTGAGAATTCCATGGACTGTAAAGTCCATGGGGTCGCAAAGAGTTGGACACAACTGAGCGACTTTCACTTTCATAGATTAGTTTATTTGTGTTATATTTAAGTGATATCATATGGTATTTGTCTTTCTCTTTCTGACTTACTTTACTTAGTATGATAATCTCCTGGTCCATCTGTATCTCTGCAAACAACATTATTTCGTTCTTTTTTTATGGCTGAGTAATATTCCTTTGTATATATGTACCACAACTTCTTTGTCCATTCATCTGTCACTGGACATTTAGATTGTTTCCATGCCTTGGCTATTGTAAATAATGTTGCTATGAACATTAGGGTGGATGTATCATTTTGAATTATAGTTTTTTCCCAATATATGCCCAGGAGTGAGTTCGTAGGATCATATGGCAACTCTATTTTTACTTTTTTGAGAATCCTCCATATTGTTTTCTATACTGGCTTAATCAATTTACAATCCCATTAACATTATAGGAGGGTTCCCTTTTCTTAGGGACCTAGTCAATTTTGACACAAAGAAAGCATTTGCAGTCACACAGTTATACACAGACACCTTAAATATAAATACAGACATCTGGATATACAAAGAACAAATCTGTAAAAACTTCTAAAACACTGTTAAAAGTAGTGGCCTCTGGCAAATGGGACTGAGAGAACTCAAGGAAAGAAGCTTGTACATTTCATCACCTTCATTCTTGTGCTGTTTGACTATTTTCCCTTGAAGAGTGTTTTACTTGTGTAATTTTAAAAGCTAGCGTGGGGGATAGCTGTCATTATTGCTGGCCTCTCAGCATTGAAACTGCCTCCCTCCTATGTCTGGGGGATTCCCCACCTTATGAGGTAGAGCCCTTCTCCTCCTCTAGGAGCTGACAATGCTCTCCCAGCTTTCCTTACTTCCAGGACATGTGACCTCAGCCGCAGACATCCCAGCCCCAGACCTGGAACCTGAACCTAATGCTAGGAAGAAGCAGCAAAGGAGGAGAGTCTGCTTAGTTAAAGACAAGCGGTGGTGGCAGTGGTGGCAGTTCCTGCCAGGGACCAGGGCCAGCTGTGACACTGCTTCTGGGAGCACCTGGCACCAACAGGGCAAGCTGTACTGTCTGTGCTCAGCCGTAGCATCTAGGAAGTCTTCCTGGGACTGCTTGATGATGTGATTTGGGCATCATTCCAGGCTGCCTGGTCTCCAAGGGGATTCTGGCCTTCCAGGAAAGTTTCTGAGCTGCCCACTATTGGCTAATAAACTCTGTATATGGTTAATAAGCCAAGAAGTGATGTTTGTGACTCTTGACTAAGATTCCCTAAATATCAGATGAGGAAGGACAAAGCAGTAGGAAGGAGAGAGGAGGAAGAGGGAAAGAAGACCATACGAAGGGTATTGTCTTCCTACTGTAGGAATTAGGAAGTCACTGAAGGATTTTAAGCCCAAGAGAAACCTAAATGAGATCTGCATTTTATGGGGTCCAAATGGAGGTGGGTTGGAGGGGGACACTGCTAGAAGCAGCAAGAGCAATGAGGGACCTGAGGCAGAATCCACAGGAAGAATGATAAAGCCTGAACCAGGGAAGCCTCAGTGAGTCTGGAACAGGACTGGAGGGGAGACCTGAGCATCATTTAGGATGTAACTTATTGGATGTTGGGGAAAAGGAAGCGGAATGAAGCCAGGAAGATCCCCAGGTTTCCGGCTTGGACAACGGGGGGAGTGATGCTGCTGCAAAAAAGGAAATAGGCATTGAGGGGTTGGGGCAGCTTTGGAGGGTGAGCCTGCTTAGGGTACACTGAATGTGCCATGCCTGATAGACTACCTGGACAAGGTATCCAACCAAGAGTTATCTGAGCCTGGAACTCAGGAAGCTACTCCATGCTGGCTTCAGGTATTTATTTGGGCCATGGTATACTGGGAAGTCTTTAATACATGGCTTTCCAAGCAGGGAAGCACCTTGTAGAGTTTGCCCATGCCCGTGGTATAAATTCTACCCCTGTGGTTTGTTTCAAGCTGTCACTGTGATGTTTCTGAGCAGAGAGTTGGGAAGAGACATGTGGTAGCACTCCCTTATACAGCATTTCCACCATTCAGGTAAAATAGATATAAAATAACCTGAAAAGCATAGATAATAGTAAAATAATTAGGAAGTTATGTTTTAAGTGCTTATTATCTTTGTTTTAAACATATTTATATAACCATAAGTTTATTTAATTTTTAATAATGGCTTTAGTGTCTGGCTCACAAAATTCCTAAAACTTTGTTCTCACAGGCTGATCCAAGCCAGCCCAGGACACTGTTGGATTTGGAATTATTTGCATAGAGGTGGTGGCTGGAGTCATGGGGAGAATGCAACTGCCCAGAGGAACAGGGAGAGTGAAAAGAATGGAGGGTCAAAAAAAAAAAAAAAGAATGGAGGGTCAGAACAGAATGCTGAGTCACTGCAAACTTCCTGAGTGGCCAGGGGCAGAGGAGCCCAGGGAAAGGCTGAGAAGAAGCAGCACAAAGAGGAGGAGAAGCTGGAGAGTGCAGTGGCAGGGAAACCAAGGGGATTAGAGGACAAGTGGACAGATGTTAAAGAGAAGCCAAAACAACAAGTAATAAAGAATCCTCAGATGGGCAGCAAGTGGGCTGTGGAGGAATTTAACAACAGCACCAGGAAAAGACTCGTTGGAAAAGACCCTGATGCTGGGAAAGACTGAAGGCAGGAGGAGAAGGGGATGACTGAGGATGAGATGGTTAGATGGTATCACCGACTCAGTGGACATGTGTTTGAGCAAACTCCAGGTAGTGAAGGACAGTGAAGGACAGGGAAGCCTGGCGTGCTGCAGTCCATGGAGTCACAAAGAGTCAGACACGACTAAGTGATTGAACAACAGCAGGAGGCATCGTGAGTCCAGGAGAGAGGAAGCATCCAGGGACAACCTCCAGGAGAAAGTGACATTCAAGCTGGGTTTTGAAAAATGAGAAGGACCTTACAGTGTGGTGGTGAACTTTCCCAGCAGGGGATCCAGCAGGTGGAAAAGTCCAGAGTGTAGAGGGAATAGAAAATAGGTTAAATTCTGAATCAGGAAGGAAGTTCATTTGGCTGCTCATCAGAAACTTAAGCAAAGCAGGTATTTATTATTTCACTTAAAGAAGTCATGAAGTAGGCAGTCCATAGTTGGTATGATGACTTCACAATCATCAGAGACCCAGAATCCTATCTTCCTATTCAAGTATTCTTAGTACCTGGATTCCACTTTCAAGGCCACTTCATGGCCTAAGATGGCTGCTGCAGCTCCATCCATCATGTCCGTGAAGAAACCAGGAGAAAGGGAAGTAGGGTAAAATGAACACCTGCCAGTTTTCTGTCTTTTTCTTAAGGAATTTTCCTGGAAGCCAACAATTCCTGCCTACCTGTCATTGGCTACACCTAACTGCAGGGACGTTAGAAAGTTTGGTCATCTCTCTGGGCTTATGACTTCCTCGAATCAAAGTATGAGAAGGGAAGAATAGTTATTGAGTGAGCCACTAGCCCCTCTGCCCCGCAAAAGGTTTTTGCCTCCAATTTTTTAAATTTTAAAAACTTCAAGCCTAGAGAAAAGTTCCAAACATAATGTGATGCCTGTCAGGCTCCTCTGTCCATGGAATTTTCCAGGCAAGAATACTGGAGTGAGTTGCCATTTCCTTCTCCAGGGCATCTTCCTGACCCAGGGATTGAACCTAGGTATCCTGCACTGCAGGGAGACTCTTTACCGTCTGAGCCACCAGGGAATCCAAACATAATACAATGAACCAAACCTTTAAAAAAGTCACAATATTAGCACAATGAATACCCAGATACCCTCACCTAGGTTTGCCAGTTGTTAACATTTGCTACATCTTTCCTTCTCTCTCTGCATATGGGCTGTCTCCAGAAGAAGGTGGCATGGTTACTGGGTCACCACTTCCCAGCATGCTGGACTCTTTACCCCATGTCACATGTCTCCTTTAGGGCATAGGATGGCAGAGTCCAGACCCCTGGGTCTCTTTCTAGCCAGACCCTAAACCTGTGAGTTCTCAGGACCCTTTCTTTGTTTTTGTTCTCTCTCCTGGAAAATAGCCCCTCTATTCCTCTTTTCCCTCCCCTTCTTAAGAATGCACTAAGAAGCTTCTGATGAGAGGGAAGCCTGGGAGAGTGTGGGGAAGGGGACAAGAGAAAAATCCCAACTGGAGCAGCAGGGGTTCTCTTAAGAGAGACCCGGGATCCTAGTTTCTGCTTGGGTTCTATAAAAATCCAGATGTGCCTTTATAACTCTGCATGTGGGGCCTAGCCATGTGACTGGACATTTAGCAACATTCCTGCTGTCCAGGCCTCAGGATGGGGAGGAAGGCAGGCAGGCAGGATGGGGGGCCTAAGATCAGACAGGGAAGGTGGTTAATACTGATTGAACACCTGTGTGCCAGGCACTATATCCGTTATATCACTAAGTCATAAAGTCAATCCTTTAAAGCAGGCATTTACATTTGCACTTTACAGACGAAAAAACCAATACCCAGAGAGGGAAAGTAACTGGTCCTTGGCATCTAGTCTTTTCAGTCAGTCTTTCCTGAGTGTCTACTGTGTGGGAGGTACTGTTCCAGGTACTGGAGACTCAGCAGAAAACAAGATGCATGAAGTCCTTGCTCTTCTAGAGCTTACCATTCAAGAAGGAGAAGGCAGATAATTAACAAATGAACTAGTGACCAAATAGGATCCCTTAGACTGTGTTACTTTTGTCAAAATCAGTGACGCTTACCTCGCTAAGTCTAATGTTAGTTCTCCCTTGTCGCTCTGACTTCTGAGTGCTTGCCAGGAGCCAGGTCCTGCCCTAGGAACTGCAGAACAGAGTCGTGAGTAAAAGAGGCCCTGGGGACCTTACGTTCTAGCACCAGAAGGCAGATGATGAGTAAAATAAATAAGTAAAATATAGGGTGTGTCAGGAGGTGACAAGTGCTTGGAGAGAAAGCAAAGAAGAGAAAGAGCATGGGAGTGCAGCGGTGGGGGCTGAGCGCTTGATCAGTTAGATGTGGCGGGCAGAGGACTGGCTTGAGGTAGGAATTGAGAAAGCAGCCAGTGTAAAGTCCCAGGGCAGGTGTGGGTCTGGCATGTTTGAAGACCTGCAAGGCAGACATTGTGGCTCTAGGGGTGGAGAGTCATGGGGAGGGGCTGCTGAGAGCTAGTGGGGTCTCACAGACCCTTGGACTGTGAGCACAGGAGTGATGTAATCTCACTTTCCTTTTTAAGGTTCGCTGTGTAGACAGTTGCTCAGTCGTGTCCAACTCTTTGTGACCCCATGGACATCTCTAGGCCAGAATACTGGAGTGAGTAGTCTTTCCATTCTCCAAGGGATCTTCCCAACCCAGGGATCAAACCCAGGTCTCCTGCATTGCAGTCAGATTCTTTACCAGCTGAACCACAAGGGAAGCCCAGGAATACTGGAGTGGGTAGCCTATCCCTTCTCCAGCAGATCTTCCCGACCCAGGACTTGAACCGGGGTCTCCTGCATTGCAGGTGGATTCTTTACCAACTGAACTATCAGGGAAGCTGGGAGAAATATCAATAACCCCAGATATGCAGATGATACCACCCTTATGGCAGAAAGTGAAGAAGAACTAAAGAACCTCTTGATGAAAGTAAAAGAGGAGAGTGAAGAAGCTGGCTTAAAATTCAACATTCAGAAAACTAAGATCATGGCATCTGGTCCCATCACTTCATGGCAAATAGATGGGGCAACAATGAAACAGTGAGGGACTTTATTTTGGGGGGCTCCAAAATCACTGCAGACAGTGACTCCAGCCATGAAATTAAAAGACGCTTGCTCCTTGGAAGAAAATCTATAACCAACCTAGACAGCACATTAAAAAGCAGAGACATTGCTGACAAAGGTCCGTCTAGTCAAAACTATGGTTTTTCCAGTAGTCATGTATGGATGTGAGAGTTGGACTATAAAGAAAGCTGAGCACCGAAGAATTGATGGTTTTGAACTGTGATGTTGGAGAAGACTCTTGAGAGTCCCTTGGACTGCAAGGAGATCCAACTAGTCCATCCTAAAGGAAATCAGTCCTGAATATTCGTTAGAAGGACTGATGCTGAAAATGAAACTCCAATACTTTGGCCACCTGCTGCGAAGAGCTGACTAATTTGAAAAGACCCTGATGCTGGGAAAGATTGAAGGCAGGAGGAGAAGGGGACGACAGAGGATGAGATGGTTGGATGGCATCACCGACTCAATGGACATGAGTTTGAGTAAACTCCAGTGATGGACAGGGAGGCCTGGCGTGCTGTAGTCCATGGAGTCGCAGAGTCGGACACAACTAAGTGACTGAATCGAACTGTGTAGACAGTAGATTATTCTTGGGCCACGGAGGAAGCTGGGGCCAGTATGCATACCATTGCCATAGTACAGGGAAGATGACAGTCCGTTTGGACTAGGGTGTGGCAATGGAGATGGAGAGAAGTGGCTGGATCCTGGATATTCTGTAGGTAGAGTTGAATATGGAATGTGCTGATGTGTTAGAAAGAGACAAGTCAGGACCAGTCCAGAATTTTTGCCTGAGCAGGTGGAAGGATGGAGAAGATTATAGGAGGAGCAGGTTGGGGGACAGGGGAAAGCCTGGAATTCAGCTTTGAATGCAATAGGTGTGAGACAGGTGCACGTAAGATATCCAGGTGGAGCTGTGAGCAGGCACTTGGATGTGCTCTTCAGGATTTCATGCCAGGCCACAGGTGTTCTGTACATGTGACATCCAATGCCCATGACTGAATGGGATCATGAAATGGCAAGTGTTGACAGAGCAGAGCTGAGGTCCAAGGGCTCAGTCCTGGGAACTTCCAAGGCAAAGAGAAATTTTGATCACATCTGTGTCCCTCAGTGCCTAAAACAGTGCCTTGGATATGGACCCTGGGACTCTAATCGAATACAGTGGTGGTGAAGCTGTGCCAGGTTTCAGGCTGGTGTCTTAAGAAACAGGCAGCTTCTGTCTCTCATCTCTTGGGACACTCATCCTGGGAACCCAGCCATTGTGCCATGAGGAAGCCAAGTGGTCACGTGGAGAGGCCACAAAGAGCTATCCCAGTTGACACCCCAGCTGAGGTTCCATCTGAGAGCCAGCGAAGACCGCCCCGCTGTGAGTGAGCAGACAGCCCCAGCCCCAGCCTGTGAGCCACTCCAATCGACAGGGCTTTGGAGTAGAGATGGACCATCCCTATCAAGTGCTACCCAAATTGCAGATCTGTGAGGAAAATAAGTGATTATTGTAGCTTTAAGTCACTGGGTTTGGGGTGGTTTATTATATACCAACAGGAAGCCAGGACTCCATGCCCACCTCTCCAGAGCCTGCATGTTTGTGTGTGTTAGTTGCTCAGTCGTGTCTGACTCTTTGTGACACGCAGACTGTAGCCCGCCAGGAATCCATGGAGTTCTCCAGACAAGAAAACTGGAGTGGGTTGCCATGCCCTCCTCCAGGGGATCTTCCCTACCCAGGGATTGAACCTGGATCTCCTGCATTGCAGGCAGATACTTTACCATCTGAGCCACCAGGGAAGGCCCTCCTGAGCCTATCCACCACCAAACACCACTGAATCTTCCTTCAAAATGCCTCTGAAATCCATCATATTCTCTCATCTTCCCAGCTGCCCCATTTGTCACCTGGACAACCATGTCTGCATCCAGATAGATCTCCTTTCATTCACTTTTAATTGAGCAGGGTCTGTTTCCTACACAGCAGCCAGAGAACTTGCTAGAAAGTCCATCTGATTACCTCCCCAGCCCTTGAAGCACCCAATGGCTCTCCACTCTCCTAACATCAAGACTCACCATCTTTTCCCCTTTAGGCATCAGCTGCAGAGGTCTTTATTCTCTTCCTCCAGTACCTCATGCTCCCTTTGCCCCAGCGCCTCTGCACATGCCGCTTCCACTCCCAGAGATACCCTTCTCCACTGGGCTCATTAATCCTCTCTCAAACATCACCTCTTCTGTGAACTGCCTCTGAGTTGGTAGTTCTCAAAATGAGGTCCCTGACCAGCTCATCCAGGAACTTGTTAGAAATGCCAGTTCTCAAGCCCAAGCCAGGTATTCGTTTGTTTGTGCTAAGTCACTTCAGATCTGTCTGACTCTTTGCGACCCCATGGACGGATCAAACTCACATCTCTTACATATCCTGCATTGGCAGGCGGGTTCTTTACCACTAGCGCCACCTCAGAGACAGAGTGCAGCAGTCGGTATTTAGCAAGCCTTGCAGGTGATTCTGATCCATGTTCTTGAGAAGTGCTGCTCTAAAGCCCCCAGTTCAGGTCATGGACTTGGTCTTCCCCCATCAGTGAATCCGTTTCCTTCAGAGGCTTGCGTTTGCTGTGACACAGGTCTTTGTGAGATGACTTGGTGTCTGCTCCCCTAATAGACCAGAGCACAGGGGCCACCCATCTTCTGCTCCTCACTGCCTCCCAGCACCCAGCCCCCCACAGGCCTGGCAGCACCACCTGGAGCTTAGAGATGTGGGTTGAACAGATATTGACTGTCACCCATGGGGTCTCCTGTGTGTGGCAGAGGGGAAGGCACTGGTCTCTTACAGAGTTGGGCCAAGGGGAGTGTGAGAAACCTTAAGAAACTTGGGGAGGTTTCAGCCCCTGCAGAAAAGGCTGATGTTCAGAAGGCGGGGAAAGGATACCCAGCTTTCCCTCCCTCACTTCCCCAGTCCCTCCTCCACCCTGGGGAGGCCCTCAGCTGACTGCTATTGACCACTGAGCAGGCCTTGTTCTGTGGACTTGTTTTATATCACTTAATACAGTAAGCTTCTGAGTTGTGTTTCATTAATGTTGCAATTTTACACAAAGGAAGACTGAGACTCAATGAGGTTCAGGTACTTGGTTGAGGTGGGGGCAGAGAGGACTTGACTCCAGCTGTGGACAGGTGCACTGGCCCTTGCCAACCATGTCCAGGTGGAGAATGCTCAGGTGGACAGGAGGGAAGAAGCATGAGTGCAGTGGGACACAGGGGCCATGCAGATCCTTCTTCGCTCTTCCAAAAGGCCACGTTGGCTGCAACAGATTGGCAGAAGGAAGCCCCAGTGATGCTAAACCTAAAATTTCAAAATGTGGATTTCTAATGTACAAGCTTCTTGTTTCTAAATAATCACATAAAAAAGAAAACCCACAGATGCTTCCAGAGACTAGATACATGCCTGTGTCAAATGACATTGGTGGCAAAAATTGAGGGGGTGAAAGACAGCAGAGCCCAAGAGGAGACACCACAATGTGTGTATTGTCTCTGACCTGGCCCCGCCCTACTCTCCTCCACCTTCTGTCAAGTCTGGGTCAATCGCTTTAAATTCAGGGTCTACCTTGGTGGGATGTGGTTTCACTAAGGGTGAACCCCTAATACTGACCCTTGCCATCCTGTCTAAGCTCCCAAATGACCAGTGCCATGTGGGCCGAGGCTAGGTCTGCCTGGTCACAGCTGTGTCCCCAGACCCCAGCCTGCATGCAGAAGGTGCTCACTAAAGGCTTGCTGATGGAACTAATAGTGTAGGCTCTTCCTCCTCGGAACACCCCACCCTCACCCCCACGCTGGCTCCTCCCAGTCGCCTGCCCTGGGTGGGAGGGGCGGGGCGATGGTGGGTTTAAGGCCGGCAGCTGGAGGCCCCCTCGGAAGGCTGGGTGCCCGTGGAGCCCAGGCTACAGCATGGCTGCCGCCCGCCCTGTAAGTCCGCCCACCTGCCCCCTTGGGCAGCGAGGGAGGGCCGGGGCTCACCGTCCAGCTTGACTCCTCTCCTTTGTCAGGCTGAAGAGGCTGAGGATGGAATCCAAAAGTGGAAGAAAGAGGAGGAGAAAGAGGAGGAGGAGGAGGCAGCCGCGGGGCCGTGCATGGGGGAGGAGGCTCTGAGGAAGGCCCCGGAGGAGGGCCCCATGAAGGGCAAGCTGGACTTGCACCCGCTGCTCAACAGGTAGGGCAGGCCCTACCCTTGGCTTTGACCTCACTTCCTCATCTGGGAAAGGCCAGAGCTGCCCTAAGACTTGGGCCCTGCTGGCCTGTTCAGCCTTAATCCAGCTGAGATTCCGAGTTAAAGGCCCTCACTTGTCCCCCAGCCTCTCAGGATCACTGTCCCCATCACCTTGTGGGGCCGGTGCTACAAACCCTACCTCCCTGTTGGCTCGGGAAGGAGCAGGACTTCCGGGCCAACCTACTGCTGTGGAGGTGGGGTGGGGCGGGCAGGTGGATGCACTCTGCTTCCTCCTGCCCCCTCCCCCACCCCCCAGGTGGGCTCTGTGGTTCTTCAAGAATGACCGCAGCCGAGCCTGGCAGAACAACCTGCATCGGGTCACCAAGTTCAACACCGTGGAGGACTTCTGGGCGTGAGTGTCTGTCCCTCATGGAGGAGGCTGAGGTCAGGGGGCCTTAGCTGAGGATCCTTCCCAGACCCCACCCCTCCAGGAAGCTGCTGCCTACACTGCTTTCCCAGCCCTTCCTGGGGTCTTGCAGCATCTCCTGAGGTCTGGGGCTTGGTGGGCTCTGCAAGGAAGTGGCGGGGAGTTTGGGCTGGGTCACAGCCCCTGCCCCCAAGCCTTCCTGGAACTCAGGGAGAAAGCCTGGAAAGTGGGAGAAGCAAGGAGTTGACCGTGACTCTGCTGCTCTATGCCTTGTGACCCTAGGCGAGTTCCTTTCCCTTTCTGAGCTTGTCTCAGCTACTGAGTGAGTTTCAGACTGTTTCAGTGTCTGTGGTGATCTAGTGAGGGGGTCTGCAAGGTGCTTCACAAACCGTAGGGGTGGGTGAGAAGGTGGGATTTGAGGGTCTGGGTAAATGGGGATGGAATTTTTTGGCAGGGGGCACCAGTATGAGCTAAGGCTTGGAGGCTGGAAAGTGGGGGGAAAGCAGTGGGGTAAGAAGTTGAGGGATCTGAGGCCAGTTGAAACCAGGCCGGAAAAAGCTTGGACTTTCAGCTTGGGGTGGGGGGTCTCTCTCCAGGATATATAATAATATCCAGCTGGCCAGTAGGCTCTCTTCCGGCTGTGACTACGCCCTGTTCAAGGTAAGCTCGGCTTCCCCCACTCCCTGGGACAGAGTGGGGCTGATTTCTTCCAAGCTTCCTCCCTCACAGGGGGTTTGACAGTGCGGTACTGAGGACAGCCTTCCTTGGAGCCAAGTATAACTTCCGGTTGGAGGACTGCTGTACAAAAGCTGGGGCAGAGTGTCAGACCTGAGCCCCATCTTGAAGAACAGGGGAGGGGGGAACAAGGGGGAGCAACGGGGGTCTAGGGGGTCTAGCAAGGGGGGTCTAGCAAGGGGTCTAGGTTTCTGGCCTGGCTCTTTAACTTGGGGACTGCATCAGGATTGCCTGAGGACACTCATCAATGTCCAGGCCTGTCCTTGGAGGAGCTGGGCAGTGGGGCCCTGACGTCCACGTTTGCAGATTTCCCTAGGTGACTCGTGCCCAGTGAGCCTGTCCCTCTCTACACTGGGGTTGCTCCAGACGCTTCCTTTAATCACCCCCATCTGAACTCTCATCTCAAGGACCTTGGTTCAGCAAAGGAGACAAACACACATCTATGCATGGCTACGTGACGTGACCTATATTGAGGCTTAGGGGCCCATGGGAGCTCACAGGAGGGTCTGCAGGGCTGACCCTGCTTGTACTGAAGGGTGAAGACAGAAGATCTAGTCTGTGGAGGGGCTGGAGCAGGACCTGGGGAGGTGGCCAGGCACTCACTTCCCTTTGAACAAAGGGAGGTGGTTGATTCGCCAACCTGCCTCCCAGGATGGCATTAAGCCCATGTGGGAAGACAGCAGGAATAAGCGGGGTGGCCGCTGGCTGGTCAGCCTCACCAAGCAGCAGCGCCACATTGAGCTGGACCACCTGTGGCTGGAGACAGTGAGTTGGGGGTTGGGCGGGAGGCTGGGTGGGGAGAGTTCCCAAGGGAAGAGGCTGGGCTGGTGTGGTAGCAGTGGTCTCAAGGATGGCGGGGGCAGTCTCTGTGCCCACCAGGAGGCCTCATCCTCCTCCTTTTCGGGTCCAGCTGCTGTGCCTCATCGGGGAGAGCTTTGGGGAGCACAGCCGGGAAGTGTGTGGGGCCGTCATCAACATCCGAGCCAAGGGGGACAAGATTGCTGTGTGGACACGGGAGGCAGAGAACCAGGAGGGCGTGCTGCACATTGGGTGAGGGGTATCTCTGGCACAGGGTGGGGGCTGGGCCTCTTCTAGGGGAGAAAGTGGAAGGGGAATGGCTTGGCCTGCAAGGGAGACCTCCAGAATACTCCATGCTGTCTCTCCCTTCTTTCTTCCGCAACTTGTGCAAAGGGTGTGGAGTCTAGATTTCCAACTATTTCTTGCAGGCCTCTTTTCTTTTGCATTAGTCACATTTCGGGTTTCCACATGGGTAAGACACACACACACAACAGGAGTTACTGTGGCTGGAACCAGGGTAGGGGCTCTGGGCATAGGACCCATAGTCCCAGGTTAACTGCAGGACCCGCTGCTGACTGCCTGTCTCCTTTCCTCTCCCACTTACCTCCCAGGCGTGTCTACAAAGAGCGCCTGGGCCTCTCTACAAAGACCATCATTGGGTACCAGGCCCACGCAGACACAGCCACCAAGAGCAACTCCTTAGCCAAGAACAAATTTGTGGTGTGAGAGGACCCTGAGCCTCCTATTGCTGTGTGTATTTATTTCTCAAGGGCGCTGGGCTGGGCTGAGGGCAGATGCCATGTTTCTCCCCTATCCTGGGGCTCAGGCCTAGGGCTGAGTAGCCAACTTGAGGGCTCAGGGCAGTGGAAAGGTGGAGAAAACCCTGGGCTTTTTACCCCTGGGGGGCTGGGTTGGGTAGTGTGGTGAGGTGAGTCATTAGTGGAGGAGGTGGGACGGCAAATGGAAAGAGAACAGGAGAGAATCCCAGGATTCAGGACTATCTCCATGCCCCCTACCTTGGGGAAAGCAGTTAGGTGTTCTGAAGGCCAGTCTGTTCCATTTGGGGGAGGGGGGTTCAAGGCCACTGACAGAGCTGGAGCTCAGGGACAGGAGTGGGGGCTCTGAGTGATCACTTTGCTTTAAAAACTTTTATGGGTTGCCTCTCATCAGATTTGTAGCCTTGGAGCCTATGCTTTATCCCACACCTTCACTCAGCCAGCTGTGTGTGGGTCCCTAGAGTAGGGGGGTGGGGTTGATGAGGGCCTGGCCCAGGAGAGGTGATCAGGCCTTACTGTGGCTCTGCCAGAGGTGGGTTAACCGGAAGGTGAAGCTTAAGCCCCTTTCTGTTCCTGTTCTAAATAAATACTTTAAACAAAACTGGAATTTTTTAAAATATCTTTTTTTTTAAGTAATTTATTTATTTTGGCTGTGCTGGATCTTTGCTGCTGCGTGGGTTTTTCTCTAGTTGCAGAGAGCGGGGGCTACTCTCTGGTTGTGGGACACAGGCTTCTCACTGTGGTGTCTTCCTTGTGGAGTATGGGCTCCAGGGCGCACCGGCCTCAGTAGTTGCAGCTCTGGGGCTCTAGAGCACAGGCTCAATAGTTGTGGTGCACGAACTTAGTTGCTCCGTGGCATGTACGATCTTCCCAGATCAGGGATTGAACCTGGGTCTCCTGCATTGGCAGGAGGATTCTTTATCACTGAGCCAGCAGGGAAGCCCAAAACTGGAATTATTTTTAAAGAGGACTCTAAAATTCGCCCCCCTAAACCTTGGTCTGCTCCAGTCCTGCCTTGAGAGGGCTCCTGTGAGACCCCTTCGGTAACAAGGAGCCTGATAAAGGTAGATGCTGGTATGGAGAAGAGACGGTGCGGGGCGGTGCTTCAACCACCAAAAGGGTTTGAGCCGGGGGCTGCGGTATATGCCCCCTGGCAAAACTGAAGGGGCAGGGAGCAGCCCTTACGAGACCCAGGTGTCATCCCGTCTGAGTCTGAACCAGTAGAGACAGAACCGAATTTCCGAGTGAGAAGCACTTCTGATTCGACTCCCCTGTAATAAAACGTCCTGCACGTGTGCTAAAAAACACCATCCATATAACTATTCTCTGTTCGCTCACCAGCGCGGTCGTTACTCCTCTCCAGGGATGGGCACCGACAGCAAGGCCGGGGATTGGGGTGGCGCTGGTACTGATCCTTGTGGTGTAGGGGGAATTGGGGGTCTTTCATGCCTGCGACTTGCGGAGCTTTCAGCAAGCATCTGAGGTGGGTCTGAAGGACGCTGCAGCAGCCAGCGTAAGGGGCGGAGTCAGGCCTAGAGGCGGGGCTCCGAGGGGGCTGAGTCGGGCTGTGGGGAGGGGCCTGGACCTGGGTGGTGTGCCTGTATGGGGGCGGGGCCCGGAGGGGCACAGTTGGGAGGGGGCGGAGCCAGATCCAGAGGCGGGGCTCCAAAGGGGACGGAGCGGGGCTAGGGGCGGAGCCTAGGGCGGGGCGGAATCAGGCATAGAGGAGGGGCTCTGAGTGGACCGAGCCCGGGCTGTTTGGGCGCCGGGGGCGGTCCCTGCGGGGCGGGCGGGGCCCGACGGGCTCTCTGTGTGGCCGCGGCCATGAAGCCGCAGCCGCCGGGCTAGGCCCCGGGCGGCTCTAGCCCAGGGCGGCCCGCGGAGGGCTGGGCCCAGCCTCCGGGCCCGGTTCCCGGACCGGCGTGCGGCCACTCACCATGCCCGGCAAGCACCAGCACTTCCAGGAACCCGAGGTCGGCTGCTGCGGGAAATACTTCCTGTTTGGCTTCAACATCGTCTTCTGGGTGAGCGCGGGGTGGGTTCTGGGCCCTGTGCTGGGGGTGGCGGAAGGAGGAGGCTCAGTCCCCTATTAGGGGAGACACTCTTTGCCACAAGGCCTTGGGACCATCCCCCAACTTCTTCCTCCCCTTCCCACCTCCACGCCCACCCTCTGGAGCACCTGAGGGAATTATAGAGAGGCCCGGATTGCAGGGGGCGGGTCCCAGCCACTGCGGTAGTAGGATGGGGAGGGGTAGTCTTCCAGGGTCTTTTCAGGGCTAAGCGGAGAAATGGGAGGTGTTTCGGAGAAGACTCCGCGGCCCTGCTTGGTGCGGGTCGCCCCCGCTCCCTCCCTTACCCTGAGGTGTAAGGGGTCCGTGGATCCCCACTCTGGTTTTGCCGGTAGGGAGGAAAGCCTCCACGAAGGGCGGGATTCCCTCTCAAGCCCTTTTACCGCTCCAGTACCTGGGCCTACCGCTTCGCCTTAAGCTCCTACAAAGAGGCGGGGGAGGGGGGGGAGATAGGTCAAACTCCCACCCCCAAACTAAGAGCCTTGCAGGCAAGGAGGGCCAGTCGCCCTAGTTCTCCGCCGAGGACAGGCGGATATTCCCTTATGAAAGGCCGGGAGAGCTGGCCTTGGGGAAGAGAATTCAACATTACACAGCTGAGCAAATCGAGGTGTCAGGGCCAGGCTGTCCCTGACTGGAGAAGGGAATCGCTGGTGCCCCTCCCAGGGTGGAATCCGTACCCCTGGGCCTGCCAAGTCATCTTTCCCTTCTCCCTCCCCCATCCCATCTCTCCAAGGCTACTTGCTGACTCTTCAGTCTCTACTCCTGACGCCTTGGGTCAGAATGTCACCAGGCCTATTCAGTTTTGTTTAGCAGGAATCAGTGGCACTGCCCTCTGCCCACAAGCTGCTCCGGCAGTGTGGGCATCCTTTGGCCCCTGCAGTGCCACAGCCTTGAGAGTGTGGGCCATGTGCAGAGAGCCGGTCTGGTGGGAAAGTCTGGGGCTCTGATTGTCTCCGGCCTAGCTGTGAGACAGTGGGCAAGTCACTTCTCTCTGGGCCTCAGCTACCCTGACAGGGAGTGGGGAATGATGAAGCATGCTCCCCAGGGCTGTTAGGCAGATGACATGAATTATAACTTACTGTATTCTCACAGTTACTTTAATTATAATCTACATTTTATAGGTGAAGGAACAGGCACAGAGAGGTTAAGTCATTTAACCCAGAGTCACACAGCCAGTCAGCGCAGAGCCAAGGTGACACCTCAGTGGGCAGCAGGTAGAGGTGAGCCAGAGCACTGAGCAGAGGGAGCCACCAAATGTCAAGGGGGGAAAGGCATGAGAGACCCAGGCTTGTTCCAGGGTTCCCCAGGATGGGGACTCCAAGTGTGAAAGGCCCCAGGGTTGGGGCAGGGTTTGAGTTTCATGTTGAGGGCAGTGGGGATGGATTTGTTTTAGCTTCTGTATTACAGGCAGATCTGCCTGACTGCCATGGGCAAAAAGACCAGGGAGGCAGGCTAGGGCAAAGGAGGGATGGCGGGTGGACAGGTGAGGAAGGTTTCAGGGGAAGTTATCAGGCTGAATTGACAGGACTGGCCCAGAGCACCCTGTGGTGTCTGGCTTGATGTCTTCAGTTTGTCCCTTGCACCACCAACAATGATCTTACCTCTGGGCCTTTGCCAGTACTTCCGCCTGAAATTCAGTACTTCTGCCTGGAATTCAGTACTTCTGCCTGGAATTCTTTTCTCTTCAATGCCCCTTTTCATCATTCAGGCCTCAGCTAAAATGTCACCATGCTCCCTAACTGAAACATGCTCCCCCCCACACCCCCCACCCTATCACTTCCCATCACATCACCCTGTTTGATTTTCTTTAAAGGCTCTGTTGGTATCTGAAACTACCTTGTTTGCTCACTGTGGGTTTCCCCCACTGGAGTGTAACCTCCATGAAGGCTGAGAGCTCATGTGCCCTTTTCACTGATGTATTTTCGGTGCATGAAATGGAGCCTGGGAAGCTGAGGCTTTTGCAGCAGGCAGGTGAACTAAGGGCTCTAGAGCCAGTGAGAGGTTTGGGTGGAGATTGGGAGACTGCCAGTGTCATGATGAGGTGAAAGGTAAGTTTGAGAAGAAGAAGGGTAGGTTGGAGGTTGAGGTTGGAACCTGGTGGAGGAGGGGGTGGCCTTGTGCATGGCACCAATGAGGCAAAGCCTTGTAGGAGGGAGGCTGAGAAGGGGCTGGAGGAGGAATGGCATTGCGTTAACCATGGGGAGGTTTGAGAAAGAGAAAGTAGTAATCATTCACCTGTCTAAAGGCCATGGGCGGGTCAGATGGGATGAGGCAGGAGAAGTGAGGTTTGGTTTCACATCCCAGATCTAGTGTGGGGGAGGGAAGGAAAAATATTTCTAGAAAAAGAGTACAGCAGTGAGAGGAGGCTGGGGTCAGAAAGGGGTGGGTGCTAAAGGTGGCTGGCCAGGGGTGGAGTTGACTGAGGCTCTGCACTGAGGCGGGGAGGGAGCCTGTAGAGAAAGAAGGTGGGAGATGGAGGTCTAAAGAGGCAGGGTCACAGTCTTGTGCTTGGGCAGGAGGGGCACTCTCCCTCTGAGACTAGATGTCCTGCTCGGGTTCAGGCAGCTGACCTGAACATCCAGGGCTCGTCTCAGCACAGAGATGAGGTGGGATGGTGGGTGGTGTTTAGAAGGCCTAGCCCAGGGCCCCTCTGCTGATCTAGCTCTGCACTGGGATTCCTGGTCATTCAGGGGTCTTTGGCTGTGAGCTTCCAAGATGTACTCTGGCAGATGGAGGTTGGAAGGGTGGGATGGGAGTACGGTGGCAGTCACAGAATTGCAGGGAAGCAGGAGGACCAGACTTGGGAGGATACTGGAGAGGATGCAAGGAGCATGGAACCCTACCATAGGCCTGAGGTGAGGGAAGAGGCTCAGGAACCAGTTGCTGATGCTTGGTGGGACTGTTTTGGCCCTCCTCTGCTCCAATTCTGAAGTTCCAAGAAGGGATCCCTTCTTAGGGCTGGGGAGGGTTCAGTGGTCCAAGCTGTGCCCTGTGGGAAGAAACACTGAGATGCAGTCTTAGAAAGATGGAAAAGACCCTGGATCCCATTTACAGCCCTTTCCCCTCTTTCTCTCTTTCCCCGTGGCTTCCTGAAGAGCCTGAGCACCAGCGGAGAGGGGGCTCTGCTAGGGGTGGGAAAGAATGCTAGTGTCGCAGCCCTCAGCTCTTTGCTGCTGCTCTTGCAGGTGCTGGGGGCCCTGTTCCTGGCCATCGGTCTCTGGGCCTGGAGTGAGAAGGTAAGGCGGTGGGATATGGTGCAGGGCTGCTATGGGCTGAGATGGTGGGAGGGCCAGTCCCCTCAACCTGCCTCTGCTCCCCCTGCACAGGGCGTTCTCTCCAACATCTCGGCACTGACAGATCTGGGAGGCCTTGACCCCGTGTGGCTGTTTGTGGTGGTTGGAGGCGTCATGTCCGTTCTGGGCTTTGCCGGCTGCATTGGGGCCCTCCGGGAGAACACCTTCCTGCTCAAGTTTGTGAGTGCCCTCCCACCTAGATTCACTGGGGACCCCAACCTCCTCCCACCTACTTTTTACATATAGTTCATGCTTAATAATGGTAGTTTTATTATTATGTAATTTTAACAGTGGTCACCAGATTTGTATTATTAATACATTTATAGGATCCTCTGTTGTAAGTGGGGCTTCCCTGGTGGCTCAGCGGTAAAGAAGCCCTGGGTTCAATCCCTGGGTAGGGAAGATCCCCTGGAGGAGGGCATGGCAACCCACTCCAGTATTCTTGCCTGGAAAGTCCCATGGACAGAGGAGCCTGGAAGGCTACAGTCCCTAAGGGTCTCAGAGTCGAACACAACTGAAGCAACTCAACAGTAGCAGCAGCTGTTGTAAGTGACCGAAACCTAGGGGCCTGGGCCCTAAGAGAAAATGGCTATTAAGAAAACCCAGGGATGTGTTAGCTGCTCAGCTCTGTGCCTCTGGGTTGGCTCCAGACCCCTTGGGTGGAAAGATGTCCAGGAATGGGGGTTGGGGGCTACTGGCTTCAAGCCGCCCTCCCAGGAACTCTGCTGAAGGCTGAGTGAGTCTCTCCTTTCCCAGCCATTTTGCCAAAGTTCTTTAATTGCATCTCCTTTATCCTGATTGGCCACCTCTGGACCAATCCCTGTGGCCCCAGGGGAGGTAGTGCTCTGATTGGTGGGCTCTTGATGCGTGCCTAGTCCTCTATATGGAAGTGGCTCCTTTGGAACCAAAGAAACTGGAGTTGTGTGTGGAGGGTGGCTTCTCAAAGACAATAGAGTAGGTAAAAACAGCGCTATCTCTTTTCATCATGAATCAATACTAATATGGTAGAAGGTGGAGACTCTGGGCTGCCTTGAGTCAGGGTGAGGGAGGTTGAAACCCCACTCAGTGGCAACCCCAGGCCCTGTATCTCTGACCCCCACTGTCCGTCTGCCCCCCACGCCAGTTCTCCGTGTTCCTTGGCCTCATCTTCTTCCTGGAGCTGGCAACGGGGATCCTGGCCTTCGTCTTCAAGGACTGGATTCGAGACCAGCTCAACCTCTTCATCAACAACAATGTCAAGGCCTATCGGGATGACATTGACCTCCAGAACCTCATTGACTTTGCTCAGGAATACGTAAGTCCGGCATCCAGCTCCAGCCACATACAGGAGGCACCTGCCAGGCAGATGAACGAAGGAGCAAGTTCCCTGTGTGCTGGGACCATTCCCTTGCCAACCAGGCCAGGCAAGCCCCAAGGAAGAGAGCCAGGTGTCCCCCTGTTTGAAATAAAGCCAGCCCTTGGTGATCTCCATGTGCCTAACCCTGCATGGACACAGGGTTGTGGAGCAGAGGCCAGAGACTACAAACTGGCAGCTTCTACGCCAGGCTTAGGACACACTTAAAGGAGGAAATGTGGCATGAAAATGTAGATTTCTTCTCCCACTAAGCTGGGCCCACAGTATCGGCCGGGGCTACATTGCCACTGCCGCTTTGCTAGTAGAGAGGCCCTCTGCCACCATCCCCGTCACTCTATTTTATTGTACCTGTTGGCCCTCTTCTCTCATTTGTATTACTTGTTTGGCCTCTGAACTTAGTCGGGTTTGAGACCCTCCCCACCACCCAGAAGCTCTGCCCTTAACCTAACCCCTGTGAAGAAGCAGTCAGTGAACAGTTCAAGAAATCCTAGACACCTTCTGCCTGCTGCACATTCTCACCCACTCACACACTTAGTCACACACACTCATAGTCACACCCACTTAAACAGTCATGCTCCTTTGATGCCATCCGCCCCAAGAACTTCTCTGGGATCAAGAGGTGAACCAGAGCTGGTACCTGTTTTGAGGAGCTCTCAACCCAGGGCAGAAGTAAATGAAGAGCCAGGTGGTTAAGATGTGATTTATTTGTTCATTTAACACAGAATCGTGATGGACCAACTGTGTGTTGGGTCCTGAGCTAGGTGCTGGGGATTCAGGGGTGAAAAAGAGCTAGGACCTGTCTTTGTGTGGATGGTCATTTGGGGGAAGAGACAGATGATAAACAAGCAAAAGAAAGAAACGTGTGTGTGTGTAGCTTTATAAATTGTGGTAAAGGCTGAAATGGGGAAGCACAGAGAAGGAGAAGGCCTCTAGGGGCTGGCCCTGGGGGAGGAGAAGGAGCAGGGATGTGATGAGAGGAGCCAGTGTTCTCCAGTGGGAGCATGGGTGCTGAGCGGAGAGGAGGTAGGCAGAGCTGCATGGCTGTGCCTCACTCCCCCTATTCAGTCCACAGGGCCTAGCTGTGTCTGCCACTGAGCTGGTCCCTCGAGGGCCAGCTATTTGGCAGCCTGTGCTGTGTCAGTGAGCTAAAGCTGCCTGTCTCCCCACTAGATTGTGAGCTGCTTGCTTCATTGCAGTGCTGCCTAAGGAAACAGCCCATTGTCTTGGGTAGGGGTCATGCGGATACAGGTGCCCGTGGCAGCATCTATGAAGTGGGATGGGGGATGGTCATAAGGGTGGCAGGATTGCTCTCCTGTCCCTAGAGAGAGGAAAAAAGAAGGTCTTTCGTAAAAATTGTGGGACAAGTGTGGGGAGACCAGGCACAGATAGGGGCCTTCAGCCTCTCTGCAGTTTATTGAAACTCCAAACCCTCAAGGTAGCCTAGAGGAAGCCACAGTCCTTGGGCCACCGTCCTTGCCCACTCCCTTTTCTCAGCCTCTCTTGGGCTAGGGGGACAAGATCAGGAGCCCCTTCCACTACCCCCAGCCCCCATCAACCTGGTCATGAGCCTCGAGCTGCTTTGATGGTCCTGGGCCCAGGCTCGACCTGTCTGTGGGGACGTTCCCATCTGACTGGCTCCCTCCAGGCCACTGCCAGCCAAGCCAGCCTGGGCCTGTCCCCAAACAGGATGGGGCTCCTGGGGTGGGCCTGGCTCACCTGGGCTCTCCTCCCGCCCCCTAGTGGTCTTGCTGCGGAGCCCGAGGGCCCAATGACTGGAACCTCAATATCTACTTCAACTGCACTGACTTGAACCCCAGTCGGGAGCGCTGTGGGGTGCCCTTCTCCTGCTGCGTCAGGGACCCAGCGGTGAGTGCGACTTGGCGAGGGGCGGGACCTCGGCGTGCAGGCGCAGTCTGGAAGGAGCCCACCACAGACCTCGCCTCAGTCCTGCTCGGGGGGGCCACCGATGTCGCAGAAACCCTCTTATGTGTAGTAGCCCTGCTGGGCTGGGGAGTTTGTGTCGGTGGGTGGCGTTGAGGCCTGCTGGATGGGAACTGCTTCTCTTGGCTCACCATGCTGGGGTGGCAGGGGTGGGGGTTCTGAAACTTTCATGGTTTTCTTTAAGAGCAGAAGCTTCTTGCAGTGACATCCCTCCAGTCACAGGGCACAGGGACACTGAGGGCCAGGTTTCTTCCAATTCTTACAACACACGGGCAGGCAGGGCTTCTAAAAAGAAGCAGTTCCAGCTGGCATTGCGGCCATGCGCCTTGGCGACAGGGAGAGGCGCTCGGGTCCTAGCCAGCTTCCTTTAAGGAGCGGCGATCGCGGCGGAATCCATGGTTCCATCCGCTTCCCCTGAGGCCTCATGGGTGCCCCTACCGAGTCGCTCCCTGGCGTGTTTCTCCTCAGGAAGATGTCCTCAACACTCAGTGTGGCTACGACGTCCGGCTCAAACTGGTGAGAGGGATGGGGACAGGGCTAGGGGCAACTGGGGACACTAGGATAAGAAGGGGGGCCCTCATACGCTCCAAAAGGCCTCAAGAATTCCGGGGGTGGGGGAAGGGAGTGCTGAGTCTCAGGAGGCACAGAGTTGATACTCCCAAACACAAGGCAGTGGACTCCTGTAGAGGAGGAAAACAGGAAGACAGTAATAACGAAATATGAACAGCAGTGTGACAATTTCACCTAAGTACTAGGAAGAAGCTAAAAGGAGGGAGGTAATGGGGTTGGAGCAGGGCAGTCAGGGAAGGCCTCTTAGAGGAGAAGCCGCCTGTGCTGAGACCCCAAGGAAGAGAAGGCCCTTCGGTGGGGCTCCAGGTGGAAGGTGCTAAGGTATAAGGCCCTGGGCCAGGCTGAACTTGGCATGCTGGACTGAGGTGGGGCCCCTGGTGGCTGTGGGCTGGCCGAGCTGAGCCTGGTGCCTGTTTGTCCCCAGGAGCTGGAGCAGCAGGGCTTCATCCACACCAAAGGCTGCGTGGGCCAGTTTGAAAAGTGGCTGCAGGACAACCTGATTGTTGTGGCAGGGGTCTTCGTGGGCATCGCCCTTCTCCAGGTACCACTGTGGCCCTGCACAACCTCACTCTGTTCTGGGCAGTCTGCCCTCCCGGTGGCCCCTCCCTCACCTGCCCTCTGTCTTCCAGATCTTTGGCATCTGTCTGGCCCAGAACCTCATCAGCGACATCAAGGCAGTGAAGGCCAACTGGTGAGGCTGCCACACTGGCCATGGTCACTCGCCTGGCTGACCCCGGGACCCTCCACTCTGCCCATAATGGGCAAGGCTGCAGGAGGTGTTTCTGCTTGGACCTGAACCCCACATGGGGCTCGTGGGCCACTGCACTGTGCGCCCATGGAGAGCCGCATGGCTCTGCCCGGCTGCCTGTCCTGGAGCTGTGTGTACGGAGGGTGGGTGTGCACAGGGAGCCTCCGTCTGGGCTGCTGTTGGGTGGTTGGCTCTCCAGGGGACTAGGAAGGGCCCAGCTAGGAGGGGGCAGGCCAGGTGGGGTGGGCTTGGGGACTGCTGTTGCCTGGGACTCAGTCTCACGTATCTCAGAGTTCTCTTCACTAGTGACCCCTCCAGGAGCCCACTTCAGCCTCAATGTCTCAGACTCTAAAATGGGTCCACGAATCTTCTCTCCCTTGCTTGCCTCTCAGGATCAAATATGATGACGGCTACAAACTACTCAAATAAACAAATCCTTGAAAACCAGTGGCTTCCGCCCAGCGTCCTGAAGGTTCTGTCAGCTGCAGGGCCTCCGCAGAGCTCTCCACCTTGGGCCCTGGCCCAGACCCACTCCGCCAATGCATTTTCTTGGTCTGGGTAGTATATACATTTGAGCCAACCTTTAAAACGTGGTGTATTTCAAAGAGATCTGTAAAAGTCCAGATCCCAAGCTTCTCATGAAGATTGGCCATCCGGCTGCCGAGGCTGTTGGAACGTCATCATCACCCGCCTGCTTCCTGTTCTCTGAGAGATCCACCTGGCCAGTGCTGCTCACCCTGTAGGCTGGGGTTGACCTCCTGTCTGCTGTAGGGTTTTCCCCTGAAAACACCTCGAGGCTGCTGTGGGCCAATCCTGGAGCAAGGCACAGGGATGTGAAAAATGGAGAGGCCACACAACTTGGGTGGGGTCCAACCCCACTGGAGACTGAGATGGGTGCCCAGGAGAATGGTTGAGGTGTGGAATGAAGATCAGGAAGGTTTGGGGAAGGAAATAATTGGAAGTAAAAAACTTGGCACCTGTACGGTTGGCGGGGAGCCTGCTTTGTGGCCCATGGTGGTTGATGCTGGGTCTCAGTTGGAATCAAATGGTGGCCTCCAGAGCTGCCTCATGACCACCAGAGGGCGCTCCAGCACAGCTTTGTTTGTGTCTGGCGACTTCCATTGCAACCTCTCTCTGGTACAGCCAAGTGGCTGGTGTGTCCACCCTGCTTACCAGTGCTTCCGATTCAGGGAACTTGAGATCTTTGAAAAGAGTTCAGACTTGGGAAGTCTGACTGTTGCTCTCAGCTCTGCCTCGTAGCTGCATGAAGGGGTGTGTGGCTAGTAAATGCTGCACCCATCCATCCAGGGGGTGCTCTTTGAGGATCAAAGGGATTTGGGGTAGTTCATAGATCTCCAGCTCAGATGCTCTTAAGGTCACATAGGTCATATAAATGAATGAAGTAGGCCTTTGACTTGTGAGGCCTTTGCAGTGCAACTGACTTTCCTACTGTCCCTGAAGACCACACAGAGAGACATTGCTTTGTGACCAGAGAAATATTCTGGCCATTGAGTTGATGATGTACCTTGAGATACAATAGAGTATGGTGAGGACTGACAGAGTATAGATCCCCATATGAACGTGGTGACTGTCATTTAGTTGTGGCTAATTGCTATAAAGTGGGAATGTGGGTCTAATGTCAGAAATCCAGAGAAGCCAGGAATTCAGGATTTTATGTGAAATAGACCTATTTTTAAGTTGTTAGCTAATGAAAAAAATTTAAATGCTGCAAGCCCAACAAAAGGTGTACAGCTTTGGCCCCTGTGACACTGCAGATCCCTCTGGGACAGTCATCCGCTGGAGTCCTGGCTGCTCTGCCATCCAGGGGTGCTGAGAGCTGCTGCTGGGAGGGCAGGGTGGCGGGTATGTACCCAGCATCGTGGCTCCCAGACACCAGCTGGACAGTGTCCGGGGTCCCTGACAGGTGCCAGTGTACCACAATAAATGCAACTCACAGTATTGTGCGTGTCTTGCTTTTTTTTTTTTTTCCAATTTCAAAAGCTTTCACTTTTCATTTCCCCCCTTAAACCTCAACAGTGCCCCTTGTGAGGCAGAGATTCTTTTCCTGATGAAGAGACTGGGTCTGGGTGGGGGGAGTTGCCCAGCACACAGCTGGAGGAGGCACCCAGCTCTGAGCCTTCTCACTGGAGGTCTGCACCAGACCTGTCCTGCCTTTCTGATGCACACGAGTGACACCTGCGCAACCAGTAGGAGCAGCAAGGTATCATTCCCCAAGCTTGAGCTGAGCTTCCACGCAGGCGCTGGGGATGCAGAGGAGAAAGAAGGGCGAAGTCCTAGCCCTTGGGCTCCATTCTTGTGAGGGAGACATGAATAAGTAAGCATTTTTGTTAGTAATACAAGCTGTGAAGAAAATAAGAGTGATGGTCTGACAGGAGTAGCTAGAGTGCCTGGGAGAAGGGACCTTCTGATGAGGTGGTGGAAGGGGTCCCATCTCTGGGAAGCTCCAGGGGAACAGTTGCCCTAGGGGCCCTGAAGCTGGTGGGTTTGGCATAAGGGAGCTTGGTGTGCTGGAGAGGTGAGTGTGGGTGAAGGTCAGAGGGCACAGATAGAGGGAAGTGGTGGAACCAGGATATATTTGGAAATAGGACCAATGAGATGCATAGGAATGACTGGAAGGGGTGGGCGTGACCTTGGCTGGGGACCCAGAGTTCCCCAAAGCTCAGTTCTGCTACAGGACATCCATCCATCCACTCAGGCTGGAGGCTGGGGTCACTGGAGCATCTTGCCCTTGCCCTCCTGGAGCCTATGGTCTCGTGGCAGGGACAGATGGAACAGTTGCCAGTGGTGTAACATGTATGTGATGCTGAGCACCTGAGGATCACTCCAGGTGGCATTTCAGGCTGGCGAGAGACAAGTTCCTGTCCCCAAAGTAGAACCTGGAACAGTTCTTTTCCTTGTACTAAGGAGCCCTTACCCAGATGGGACCTCTCTTGGTGTGTAGAAAACACAAGGAAGCTTTATAAGCACCCTACTTCCCATCACTCTAGATGGGTCCCTGGGACATGACCAAGGTCACCCTCTCACCGTCTATTAGGGACACTCGTGGTGACAGGGTTGGGCATTGACTGGCAACCTGGGAGTCCCTCAGGAGCCCTTGGCCTGCCTGGTCTAACCAGAGGAGAGGCTGCCAGCAGCTCACCCAGCAACTCAGCAGGAGGACGTCCTGTGACATCAGGCTACCTCGTCTGTGGAGGAAGGGGGAGTACTGGAAGGCACAGACTGAGCCCGAACCAACGAGACCTTGAATCTGGACAAGGAGGTCAGATGGGCTGGGGAGTCCGGGAACAGGGTTCCCCTTCCAGAGGGCGGCCGGCGCTTGCTTTGGAAGGATACACTCCCAGCAGCCACCAGAGGGCGCCAAAGTGCAGCCCACGCAGGCAGCCGAGTCTGCGGCGGGTCACTGGAGGGAGGTCCGCGTGGCTAAGCAAAGCCAAGCCCCGTTCCAGACGCCCGGCAGCCCACCCTGTAGGTGCCAAGTCCAGACCTTGCCACCCTCTGTCCTTTCTTCTCCGAGGACTTAGAGCCAGCGACACCTCCTTCTCCACAGACGCCCCTCGCAGTGCAGTGGTCGCTCAGGGAGACCTTAGCCCATCTTCCGGTCTCCACACGGGTAATGTCTGCTAGGCAGGGCTGGGAAGAGGGTCACTTTCTCCAGGACGTCGAAGTGACATACTCCAACACATATACCTACATTTCATTCAGCCAGATTAACGGAGCACCTACTGTGTTCCAGACACTGTGGTGGGTGCACCTTGGGATCAACAGCGTCTGTCTGCAAAGGGCCAAATGGTAAATATTTTAGGTTTTCAGGTCATACAACCACTCAACTCTGCCTTTGTAGCAGAAAGCACCTCTCGCCAAGACAAACAAATGAGCGTGGCCATGTTCAAATAACATTTTCTGGACGCTGAAATTTGAATTTCATATAATTTTCACGTGTCACAAAATACTATCCTTCTTTTGATTTTCAACAACTAAAAAACATAAAACCATTCTTTTATATATAGCTCTGGAGCTGTGTAAAAACAGGCAGTGGGCTAGATTGGCCTCATACACAGGCTGGTGTGTCCCCCCTCCCCAACCCAAGGGAGACCCTGCCCAGGAGGGGAGACCCCACCCAGGAAGAGAGAAGACCAGGGAGCATGAGCCTGGTGGTGAGTCCCTCACCCAGGAGAGGATGTGAGTGTTGTTGGAAATATTAGTGAGCAAGGGGCCCTGAGACTGTAGTGGTGGGTCAGGACTTGGCAATAAATGGGATGGTCAGAGGGAGCCTCAATGAGACAGGAAGTTGGAGCAATGACTTTTTATATTACTTTTAAATCATTTTGGTAGGACAGGTAAATTAGGAACCCATTCTACTTAAAACTCATTAGAAAAGACCCTGATGCTGGGAAGGATTGAAGGCAGGAGGAGAAGGGGACAACACAGAATGAGATAGTTGGATGGCATCACGACTCAATGGACATGAGTTTGAGCAAACTCCGGGAGATAGTGAAGGACAGGGAAGCCTGGCATGCTACAGTCCATGGGATCGCAGAGTCAGACATGACTGAGTGACTGAACAACTACTTAAAATGTGGATAACACTAAGGTCTTCTTAGTGCCCCATTCTGTTCCCCCCTCCTCTTCCAGTGACATTGAAGCTGTGAGCTATAGATCCCTCTGGATCACTTGCATTTTAAAAATTTCATCCTCATATTATGTATTCATAGAAAATGTTCAGCATGGTTGTGAGTGTGCGTAACTTGCAGGATACTGTCCCCCTCTTGCTGGGCTACCCCCACCCCCACCCCAACCGTGATGTGTTTTGAACACAGAGTCACATTTTGGGCATGTAAAGCTGCTACCTTTCTCAACTGCAAGGATGTCCCCTGCAGGAATAAGTCATGTTTTGCCTCTCCCTTCCTTTCCTTGACCGTCCATGGATAGTGGACAGTCGAGCTGTTCCTGCTCTGGGGCGCTCTCCACCTTGAGGCTCTGGTGGCCGGGCCCTCTCTCCTGAGTTTCCAGCAGGAGCAGCCACTATTCACTAAACAGGAGGATGAGGGCAACAGCAGAGGGTGGCCCTAAGTCAGATCTGACTGCAGAGGTGGCCCCAGCAGGTCCCTCCCTGTGCCCAGGGGCCTCATTTCTGCCCCTTGCCCCAGGCACTTGCCGGGCAGGCTGCATTGCCACAGATCTGGGGCCTGGAACTCGGCCCATCAGAGGTGTGAAAGCCACACAGCTAGCCCCATGGCCCTGTGAAGGCTGTTGCCACGGTAATGCCTTCCTGGTATGCTGTGCAGCCACGCAGACAGACGAGAATATCAGCCTCCTGCAAACAAAGGGGTCTGCTCTGTGGCCCAAGAGAGAGCCCAGTCCTTGATGGAGGCTGCTGCTTTAGGCTCCTAGAGGCCTGGCCACGCACCTGGCCACTTGGATCCTGCTTCCAGGAATGATCTTCTGGGAATTAGCTCTTCAGCCCTGCCTTCTGCTGAGGCCAGACCCTCCCCAGACTGCTCCAGCATGCCCTATCCCCAATCTGTTAGTGTCTCCTGGGAATCATGCCTTGTGGTGGTGGTGGGGGAGTAGTTCCCAGCAGATGGGCCATGTGGAATTGCAGCCAGCTCACCCACCAGCCAACATTGGCCAGGCTCACCCATCAGTCATCGCTGGCCAGGCCAGGAATTCTGCAGCGGCTCCAACACAGTTTCTGCCCTCAGGGGGCTCATGTTCTGGTGGGAGACACAGACAGGTGAATCACCAGTCTTTACGGGTGGTTCATTTGTGTAAATAGGTGGTGCAGGCATGTGGTTAGAAACTGCAAACTGCGTGGAAGGCTCTGTGCAAATCTCCCTCTCGTCCCTGTCTCCTGCTCTCCTGCCCCTCCCCCGAGAGCAGCGCTGTCAGCCTGGACCACTCCTCCGGAGATGGTTTATGCATTCAAAAGCAGATCTCCTTTAGAAACAAAGCAGAACTTAAGCTGCGTCCTGCACCACCAGCAGCCTCTGTCTGCATTTTTCACTGACCAGCATTTCTGGGAGATAATTACATAGCAGTATGTACAGATCCACCCAATGCTTTTCAACAACAGCAAACCCATAATAACAGCAAGAACTTATACTTACTCTGTGCTGGATGCTCCTCTAAGCACTTTATTTATATTAACTGACTGACTCCCCCGAATACTGGAGATGGACGCTCTGCTTATCTCCCTCCGCAGGCAGGACACCAGGGATGCCCATTGTGTGGTATGGCCTGAGTGACTCTCATGACCTCTCCTGATGGACACGGAGCACATTTCCGGGCAGTGAGCACTTTTATCTTTGGGCACTTGTATGTCAGAGGATGAATGCTTGGAAGTGAGAGGCTAGGTCAAAGGGCAGGTACATTTGGAATTTATATAGCTATTGTCCAATTACCCTCTGAAGAGGTCACACTCCCTCCGTTACTAAGGTGGGACCCGCCCCTCCCGCTTCAGTAGCCAGTTCCCGAGGTGCCTTTATCCGCCTTTTCTGCCTTCGCAGATCTGATAGAAGAAAACCATCTCCTCTCATGGTCTTCCTTCACGTTATTCTTATGACAGAGGTTGAGTGTCTTTTCACACAGATCAGTACAGTCTGGTGTGCTGTGTGCTCAATCGTTTCAGTCGCGTCCGACTCTTCGAGATCCCATGGACTGCAGCCTTCCAGGCTCCTCTGTCCGTGGGATTCTCCAGGCAAGGACACTGCGGCGGGGGGGTGGTGGTGGTGGTGGTGGGGTGTTGCCATGCCCTTCTCCAGGGGATCTTCCCCACCCAGGGATCAAACCTGTGTCTCTTATGTCTCCTGCATTGGCGGGTTCTTTAATACTAATGCCATCTGGGAAGCCCAGATTCTGGTAGAGTCAGAATTACACAGATCGAGGTCCAGAGGGGCTGGGAGCCAAGAGGCTGGAGTGGTTTTTCAGTCAGCAGTGAGGGTAGAGGTGGTCCAGGAACAATTGCCAGGGTCATGCGAGCTGGCCCCTGGGCTATGGGAAAGACATAGGGAGGGCATTCTTGGTAGAGGGGAGGGTCCGAGCAAAGGCTCAAAAGAATGGGAGGCCAAGCCCGAGGAGCCCCTCTTCTCATCAGTGTCACCTCTACTCCCCGAGGCCTGAATCTCCAGCCAGGCTGTTTCCTCTGCTCCCACACACAGCTTGAGCTAAGCCTTGGTTTCTGGGGTCTCTGCCCAAGCATCTTCCAGGGTTCTTAGAGGGGAACCCCCGCCCAAGACCTTAGTAGGTAGCCTCCCTTGCCCCTCTCTGCCCCTGTCTCCTCTACCTCCCACCCATCCTCGCCACCAGCTGAGTGAGCGTACATCCTCATTAACACGGTTCAGTGGCCAGCGCTGGTAATTGATCTCCCACCAGCCCAGTATGGACAGCGGCTAATGGGGATGAATGGCGCAGGAGGTGCCTCTGAGGGACGCTCACCAGGAGGCCCCAGCGGGGCGGAGAGATGGGCAGGAGATGGAGATGCACTGAGGAGGCCTTCAAGTCAGCTGGGCAGTCTACGGCTGCCTCTGCCCACTCCTCTGGGCTGCCATCCAGCCCTCAATCTGACCCTGGGTCCGGATGAGCACACTGGTGGGCAGAGAGGCTCTGAAATTCAGCTGCCTGCTGGTGTGGAGGCAGAGGACAGTCTCAGAGGAGGGACTGAAGTTCTGGGATGGCACCCCAGGAAGGATATGAGTGCTGGGGCCCAAGTAAGGCAGGTCCCCAATTAGTCTTGTGTGGAGGAGGGACCAAGACACTCCAAAACCAAATCGGCCAGCCATGGATTCCATTGGCCAGTCAGTCAATAAGTATTTATTAAGTGGTTACCATGTGCCAGGCACTGAGTAGTTGCTAGGTGACCCAGATAGTCAAGATCTTCTTTATGGTCAGGGGGATAGACAGTAACTAGGAAAATACACAGTTAATATGGTAATAAATGGTGATAAATGCTCAGATGAAAATAAATGGGGTTACGTGATAGGAATGCCTGAATGGAGTGCTGCTTTAGGAAGAGACTAGGGGAGGTAACATGTGAGTTGAAACCTGAATGGTGACAAGGCAAAAGCACTCTGGGAAAGGGAATGGGCAGAGCAAAGGTCCTGAGGCTGAAATGAGCTTTGGGTGTTGGAAAAAGAAGAAGGGACCAGTGTGGCTGGAGCATGGCCTGTGAGGAGGAGATGAGCTGAGAAATCAGTGGCAATAAGGTAAGGATGATCATGGTCAAGGCCAGAAGTCCAATTGCCAGGCTTATGGGGTCATGGTGGATGGGTCCCCATTCCAGGTGGCGTTAGCCATATGCAAAGTGACAGAGAAAGGTCTGACCTGGGTCAGCTGTGCCAGAGTCAGGCTTGGAAAGATTCCTGTCACTCTCTGGTCATATGCCTACAGATTAGGGAGGGGCAGACTTTCAGGGGTGTCAGGCCGACCTCAACCTGACTGAGAGGAGACACAGAGGCCTTGCTGGTCATGGTGGGGGAAGGTATCCAGTCTCTGCTCTGTGTACAGTGCAATGACATCCTGCATCATCTAGCTTCTGGTTGACCTGAGATGCATCTCAAGTACCCTCCCAGCAACTTACAAATATATTGGGGCTTTCCCAGTGGTCCAGTGGCTAAGACTCTTTGCTTCCAATGCGGGGGAACTAGGTTTGATTCCTGGCCAGGGAACTAGATACCACATGCTGCAGCTGAGAATTTGCATGCCACAGCTAAAGGATCCCACATGTTGCAGCAAAGATCAAAGATCTTGAATGCCACAACTAAGACTCAGCACAGCCAAACAAATAAATATTTAATAAAGAACCAAATATATTAATGAGCATAAACATTGAAGAGTAAAGCTTAATAAAGCTCCCGAAAGGAGGTTGGAGTGAGCCTGGCAGGCAAGCAGGAGCACTCTAGAATTCTTACAGAGTTTTAGACATAAAACCCATACATGTTTTTTTATGGGCAGTTTAAGTAATTTTCTTGGATAATCTCAACTGTTCTTTTGATTTTTGCCATATGTGCAGACTTCACTGTAGAATGCCCAAGTTATTGTTACTGTGAGGCTGAGGTGTGTCCTGATCCCACAGTGGGCAGATATTTGTGAACCAGGGGAGGGGCTCTCATTTGAAAGAAACACTCAGACTGGAACCATTCTCTGAAGGTGTGTTCACACTAGCATAACCTTGCCGAGATTGTCCCCTCAGTGCACAGTGTCATTCCCCTCACTGAGGTGGGTGGGTTTGTCACATCCTTGAAGGACCTACTCAAATGTTTCTTTATCCCCTGTCTCCCCTCTACTAAGGCTCAGTGTAGTATACCTTTTGAATTACAGGTTCCAGAAAATATGATATAGAAAAAGCATCCGATAAATTTAAACACTGATTTATCATTTTTTTTAATCACAACTTCTTAGCAACTAGAAATAAGAGGTAATTTCTTTAACTTGTTAAAGAGCACCTACCAGTTATACTTAATGTTGCAACAATAGTAGCAGGAATCTGGCAAGGATACCAAGTATTGACATTGTAGTGGAGTCCTATCCAATGCAATAACACAAGAAAATCAATAAGTGTAAAGATTAAAAAACAGGAAACAAGGGCAGAGACCATCTCATTCATCTTGCTTCCAATTAAACAGATACTTAATACATATTTGTTAAGCTGAAGAAAACTCAGTGTGTCCTCAAAGAAATTTCTTGAAGGAGGTGGAGGCAAAACTGATCTGCTAATAGCAAGAGTCTGAGAAAATTCACTGATGCTCAAGAAGTTCCACCATTATGTGTGTGTTAGTCACTCAGCCATGTCCGACTCTTTGTGACCCCATGGACTATAGCCTCTCAGGCTCATCTGTCCTTGGGATTCTCCAGGCAAGAATACTGGAGTGGGTTGCCATTCTCTTCTCCAGGGTCCATCGTCATGGTCCTGCCAAAAAGATAGAAGTATGATATTTCCCTGAGATCAGAACTGAGTGAGCGAGCTCTTGGTGTGCCAGGAAGAGAGATTTCAAAAATGATTCATGTTGACCTTAAAACAGGGGCAAGATACTTGAGTCAGTGGAATCTCTGTAGCAAGAGGAGTAAATGGCACCTGGATTCTGCATTTAAGGCAAACAGCTGGGAAGCAAAGTCAGACTGTATCTTCTAGCCAGTGAGAACTGTGGGGATTAAAGGCATAGGCCCCAGGAAATCTTTCTACTCTTTCTTGAGACACACAGTCAGAATACTCCACTGTTTTTTGTGGGGTGATAGAATACTGATTTTAATTCCCATGTCCCATTCATTCCCTGCCAGGTTCAGTTCTTGATGTATCTATATGTCCAGGAAAGGTAGCTCTGGCTCAAGGCAAATTGGTGGTTGGGTACCTACTGTCTCTGCCTGGTCTCCATCTCTTTCCCCATATTCTGGGAACAGCACCTGAGTTATCTTTTAGAGAGAAATCTCCCCCACCTTTGGTCCATGTTCTTTAAGGGGAGTAGGAACAGGACCCAGGCCTAACCAGTCAATGTGTTTCCACCCCCTTGGCTGTGGAGGGTTTGGCAAAGGACACCTGCTCCTGGGTGTTTGATAACAGAGAAGCTCCCTCTCTTCGGCATTCTGGGGCTATTGGTGACCACCTTCCTGCCAAGGGTCCCAGAGTGAAGCTAACACAGAGGAATAAAGTCAGGAGAGCCTCATGACCATACTTGAGCCCTCTATCTAGTCATGTCTGATGGCAGAGCTTTCCTGCTCTTTCCAGTGACATGAGCAAATAACATCTCCTCTTTTTTTTTTCAGTCTTTAAAAGTTTTATTGAGATAATATTGACACACAATTAAGTACATATTTAAAGTGTACAATGTGACCAATTTGAACAAGTATACACTCATGAAATCATCATCATGATCAATAAATGAACACCCCAAAATCATCATCCCTAAAGTTTTCTCGGGATTATTTGGAATTCTTTCCTTCTGTCCCTCTCTTTACCCCCAATTGATCTACTTTCCTCATTATAGATTTTACATATTCTAAAACCTCATATAAATAAAATCACTATGTACTTTTTTGGTCTGGCTTCTTTCAGCTAGAATAATTATTTTGAAATTTATCCATGTTGTTACATGTATCAAAAATTTATTCACTTTATTGCTAAATAATATTTCATAATATGGATATACTATAATTTGCTTGTTCATTCACCAGTTGTTTCCAGTTTGGGGCTACCTCAAATAAAGCTGCTATGAAAATTTGTATATAAGTCTTTTTTTATTGAAGTATAGTTGATTTACAATGTTTTAGGTGTACAGCAAAGTAATTCAGTTATACATATGTACATACATATGTATATTAATATCTTCTTTTTTAGATTCTTTGCCATATAGGTTGTTACAAGATATTGAATATAGCTCCCTGTGCTGTCCTTGTTGCTTATCTACTTTATATATTATATGTATATCTGTTAAACCCAAATTCATAATCCATCCTCCTCCACCTTTTCCTCTTTGGTAACTGAAGTTTGTTTTCTATGTCCCACTCAAACCCCTTTTTTTTTTGTCTAAGCTGATTTGAGTTGAGTTTCTGTCTACCTGCAACCAAAAAAGTTCTGATGGACCCAGTGGAAATGAGAGTGTCTGAGTTGGAGAAGCTGAAGGTCTGAGTGATACATGCTCTCTCTCATACAGGGGCAGGACTGGGAGGGCAGTGCGAACAGCTTCCAAATGGAGCCTGAGTCAGGACTCCCTGCCTCTTTCTTTATTCTGTGCTGACTCTTTCAAGGGGGCTGGCCCCTGAGATCCCAAGAGGAATGGAAAAACAATCCGATATCCCTTTTCTAAGTCATTTAAACTCAACTTCCTGGAGGTATAATTTACAAACAATAGAATGTACCCATTTTTAGCATATATTTCAATGAGTTTTACAAATGTATTTCCCTGTGTAACCCCCACCACGATCAAAATAAAGAACATTGCCATCACCCAGAAGCTGCCTCATGGTCCTTCCTAGCTAGTCTCTGCACACACCCTCCCCCACCTCCAGCCCAATCACTGCCTTGCAGCTTAGATTTTTTCTTATACAATCAGTCCTCAGTATTTGCAGATCCCATGTTTGAGAACACACCTATTTGCTAAAATTTATTTGTAACCCTGAAATCAACTCTCACAGTGCTTTTGTGGTCATTTAGTGGACACATTAAGAGCAGTAAAAAATTTAATTCATCTGATTTATGTTCCCAGCTGAGACTGAACAAGGCAAGGCTCTGTTTTTTGCTTCAGTTCCTATTGTAAACAAGTTTTCTCTTTTCAGTCTTTTTAGTGCTGCTTTTTTTGCTTTTAATTTTTTTTTGGTTGATGGTGGTTTTGCTGTTTAAAATGGACCCAAAGTGTAGGGCTTCCCTGATGGTTCAGGTGGTAAAGAAGCTGCCTGCAATGTGAGAGACCCAGGTTCGATCCCTGGGTCGGGAAGATTCCCCTGGAGAAGAACTGGCAACCCACTGCAATATTCTTGCCTGGAGAATCCCATGGACAGAGGAGACTGGCAGGCTACAGTCCATGGGGTCACAAAGAGTCAGATACGACTGAGTGACTAACACACACAAAGCGTAGTGCCGAAGTGCTGTCTAACATTCCTCAGTGCGAGAAGGCTGTGAAGTGCCCAGCGCAGAGAATATGCGAGTTAGAAAAGCTTTGCTCAGACAGGAGTTAGCGCCGCTGGCTGTGAGTTCAATGTTAATGACTCAACTATATATATATTAAAGTGTTTTTCTTTAAACAGAAACACACATACAACAAAGTTCTGTATTGATTGGCTGACACAAATGTGACCAAAGGCTTTCTGGAACCTAACCCTGTGCGTATTCCCCCAGGAGCGATGGTTCAGACTCACAAATTCAGTGTCTGTAGTGACTTTATAGGAGGATGATCCTCTGTGTATGAGAACACGGTAGCCGCCTGCCTGCAGAGTCTGGCTCTGCCTCTTAACATAATACTCCTGAGATGCATCAATGCTGCCATGCCTATACGAGGCTGGTCCCTTTTACTGCTGAGTAGTATTCCATCTTGTGGACATTTTCACTCATCAGTTGATGAAGCATCTGAATTGTGGCCAGTTTTTGGCAATTGTGAATAAATATGCTATGAACTTTCATGTACAAGTGTTTGTGTGGACTTGTGTTTTAACTTCCATTCCAAGTATTTTCATAGGAGAACATAAACTTCATATTTGTCTAATCCTGACAATAATCCCAAGAAGCAGCCTCCTTTTGCACATGAGGAGATGGGAGCTCAGATCTCAGTGGCCTGCCACGGGTCACACAGCTCACCTCTCCTGCCCTCATCTATGCTGCCTCATCCTTGGTGGAGCCTGGAGGGTCCTTAGTCAAGGTTGGCCCCGTGCTGGGGGTGGGAAGGATCTGGGCTCCATCACTGTCTCTCCACAGGCCTTGGGTTCCTTGGTACAGAACGTACAGTGTCAGTCCCCTTGGAGCCCTCAATCTCCAAGTCTGTGACCTTAACCCCGTGGGGATTCTGAACAACTGGGTGGGTCCCAAAAAAGCCCTTGGGAGGCCAAGCCAGGCAGGAACTCGAAATTCAGTCTGGGCGGCCTGGCTTATGGGCTGTGGGACTTAGGTTGCCTGAGTTCACTCCTCTTGTTGGGGAGTAACAGCTCTCTTTCCCTCTTGGGGCTTCTCCTTCAACACAAGCAGCCCAGTGGGGACTGTCCATCAGAGCCTTACCTTGGCCATAGGAGGACTGTCTGCCTGTCTCTGTCAGGGCTTTGAAACCCGAGCAGAGGGAGGCCTGACACAGGGACTGAGAGGTGGCTTGAGCAGGCTCTGTGCTGCTGTGGCTTCAGGAAGCTGTCTGGCAACCTCCCAGGGTAAGCCGGGAGCTTCCTGATGCTTGCAATCTGTTAGCCCTGCATACCACACTTGCTCTTTCCCTCCCTTGTAGGCCCACGGCCTCAGTGTGGGCTTGGATTCCCCTTGGCTTGAGGAAACCCAGGAGAGGGAGTATCTGGTATTTGGAAGAAACCAGAAGAGGGAGGGGTCCAAGGCTTGGGGAGAGAAGACACAAACTTGGGTCCTGACTTGTCGCTCTCCCTCTGGGGCGCGTTGTCCTTATCTCTGCAAAGGGCTACTATCGTTTCATTCTTGGTCATTGATACAGGCAGGCGCTGTCCGTGGTGCTGGGGAGACAAGTTGAGGAGATGACTCAGACAGATCACTGCCCTAAGAGGGGACAGACAATGAGATGTCACATTTGGGAGAGGTGATGGACTAAGTCCCAGTGCCCTGGAAGTCACCTTGGGGCATTGTCCAGACCTCTGTGAATCTGTGGACCAGAAACTGACCTTGGCAAGGGGATTTGGAAGGAAAGGGCAGGAGTCAGAGCAGCACCCGGGATCTCAGGACTGAGACCTTCAAGTACAGGCTCAGTGGGAGGCTATCAGAATGAAAAGTTCTGCTGAAGAGTCAGCATCACAGCGAGGGGTCTGCCAAACCTCACGGGCTTGTACCAACCAGGGTCCAAGTTCTCATGATTGACAGCCACCAGGACTGCCTGTGGTGGAGAAGGGTCCTCATGTGCTGCTCCCAAGAAATGTGGGAAACACAGGGAAGGCAAAAGCCCCCAGTGTCCCTGGTTGTCAGGCAAGGACTCACAGCAGGCCCCACAAGTGTCCGGGGAAACTGAGCCATCAGCACATAAGGCTTTGGGGTGTCTGGGCTCAGAAGGGGAGGTAGGCTCTGGGGCAGGGCTTCCCATGTGAACCCAGGAGGGCTCCATGCATGTTTGGTAAATGCAGGTGGAATGAATGAAACTCTGCTCACGTGTCTAGGTCGAGAGGGCACGGCAAAGCCAGTCCCACGTGGCCCTGCCATCAGGATTGAGTCCAGCAGTGGTGACAGACGTCCCCCAGACTAGAGACAGAACAAGACATCGTCACTGAGGCATGTGGCAAGCGCCACAGGACTGCTCGGGACCGGTGCTCAGACTAGACAGGAGGTCAGGACCTCTCCCAGGAGGTCTGGGTGGGAAGGCTGAGAGGGCGGTAAAAGGCTGTGGCAGCGAGGGAGCGCATGCCCTGGGGACCCTACTGTTTTATTCTGGGGTTAGTTCTGCCCTCTGGCTCTCAGAGGGAGCTGGGGGTTGGGTGGGTGAGCTGCTAGGGGGGTGGGGGCAGGGCAGGGGGAGTAGGATGGGCTGGGAGTAGGGGAAGCCCCGAGTTGGGGGTGAGGGGAGGGGACGGGGGCTGCAGTCCCTTGCTGGTTGCAGAGGACACCCCAAGGTTACCTTGGCCTGTGGCTCCGTGGCTCGAGCTGCTGCCAGCGATGACAACAGCGAACCAGCAGCCTCTCCGAGTTTTATTATCATTCAAATGAGGACGTGGAGAGGTATTTCATTTGATTGGTAGAATAATAGGAGCCATTTATCTACCTTCTCTCAACCTTTCATATCTGTTTCACTATTTTATGGGATCGCATACATCATGGTAAAGGCAAAAATGTATTTTTTTTCCCTCTGACTCGGGGCTGAGTGTGGGGGGGGGGGGCGGCTCTCGAGTGGCTGGCAGGAGCTGAAGGAAATGAAATCGAAAAAGACTATTATTGGTGACAGACAGTTACATCTGAAAGGGAATAAGAAACTCCCCAGTGCAGGCTGTGTGGATGAGGAGTTTTAAATGGAAGATCTAACAGCCTTCAGCTCTGGGTCCAGTGAGAAGGGTGGGGATACAGGAAAGCCCAAGGGGCTGGGGTGGGTGGGGAGCCAGGAGCAAGGATGGCCCAGGGGGGCATGTGGCCCAGCTGTTGGAATTCTTTGTCTCTCTTCAGTTGTGATAAATTACACGTGTCATACAAGGATCTATTCTCCTTTTGAAAAAAATTAGAACATTCCTGGTAAAATCCCCTGTGGCCACCAGTCCCACCCCCACCCCTTTTTCCCCTTCCCCAGAGGCAACTACGAAGGATTTTTCTCCTCTTGATTTTACAAATATACCAAGATGCCTTAAAAGAGGTAGTAGTCCTCTGTGGATTTTTTTTTTCCTTTCTTAAGTGGTATCATACTGCATAAGCAGCTTCTTGTGTTTTGCACTCAATATGTTTTCAAGCTCCGTGTGAGTAGACCCACGTGGGTCTGGATCCTTCCTGGACTGGCAGGTGGTTCTCCTTTCCATGACTAGCCTGCCTTTTAGCCCTGCAGCATCCCCTTGACGAAAACTTGGGCGGTTTCCAGCTTTTCACAATTATGAAACCACGCTGCAAGGCTTCTGGCACCTGGGCCAGTTTGCTGAGGCAGGTGAGCAGTGAACTCACTGCTGGGGGAGGCCCGTGCAGGTGGGGGAGACACCAACGGATCGCTGCCTAAAGGGTCGCCACTGCGGGCTCCAGCCAACTGCCCCCAGCAGCCCCCACTGCTGGCAGTCACCTCCCCTGTGACCGTGAGTGAAAGTGCACAAAGGGTCACATCCTGGGCTGGAGGTGGGTGGCAGAGAGGGGAGCAGCAAAGACCTGGATGGACAGGGCATCAGGGTGGAAGTGGGGAGGCTGACCCCAGAGCTCCAGGCGTGACCCCACAAGATGGGAGGGGGAGTCTAGGGAGGCAAGCAAAGGGCCATCAGACACGATCCTAGACAAGACGATGGGGCCACAGGCAAGGGCTGGAGGGTGCGTAAGAGTGGGAATCAGAGAGTACTGTTTGGCCGGCAGGGCTAAAGAAGACAGCTAAAGCAAAGCTGGAGTCTATGGATGGTACCAACACAGGGTGGGTGGGGTCAGCACAGACATAGAGGGGGTCCTTCAGAGGCCCTGGCTCCCCTGCATGGACATGAGGGTCCAGGGGAGTGTAGGAGACTTAACTCGGGTCCCATGCATGGGACAGCATTTGGGGCCCCACACTCAGGGATGTGGGAGGGGCATTTAGAGTAATGGGGATGATGGCCCCATGAAGGCTAGACTCTCTATCCTGGGAGAAAGACACAGATTCCAGATGGCAAAGATTACAAGAAAGAGTTTCTAAAAACAACAACAACAACAATAAAAACCACCTTTATTGACATATAATTCATATATCATATAGTTTACCCACTTAAAAGTATACCATCCCATGGTTTTTAGTATGTCCACAGATACATGCAACTATCATCACAATCAATTTTCATCATCTCCAAAAGCTATTAGCTGTTGTTCAGTCACTCAGTCGTGTCTGACTCTTTGCAACCCCATGGACTGCAGCACGCCAGGCTTCCCTGTCCTTCACCATCTCCCAGAGCTTGCTCAAACTCATGTCCATTGAGTCCGTGATGCCATCCAACCATCTTGTTCTCTGTCTTCCCTTTCTCCTCCTTCCTTCAATCTTGCCCAGCATCAGGGTCTTTTCCAGTGAGCTGGCTCTTCTCATCAGGTGGCCAAAGTATTGGAGCTTCAGCTTCAGCATCCATCCTTCCAATGAATATTCAGGACTGATTTCCTTTAGGATGGACTGGTTTGATCTCCTTGAAGTCCAAAGGACTCTCAAGAGTCTTCTCCAACACCACAGTTCAAAACCATCTTTTCTTTGGTGCTCAGCCTTCTTTATGGTCCAAATCTCACATCCATACATGACTACTGGAAAAGCCATAGCTTTGATTGTACAGACCTTTGTCAGCAAAATAATATCTCTGCTTTTTAATATGCTGTCTAGGTATTAGCTATTAGCTTTTAGCTATTATCCCCCTGTCCCCCCAACCCTAGGCAACATCTAATCTACTATCCGTCTCTATAGATCTTCCTATTCTGGACATTTCACATGAATGGAATCATACACTATGTGGCCTTTTGTGTCTGACTTAATTCACTTAGCATAATGGCTCATCCATGGGATAACATGTGTCAGAACTTCATTCTTTTTATGGCTGATTAATATTTAATCGTATAGATAGAGCATATTTGGTTTATCCATTTATCAGTTGATGGACACTGGACATTCAGAGTAATGTTTGATTGCCCAGTCAAGTCGGCGTAAAATTAACTTTCACAGAGGCTTCCAGTGGCCAGCTCGCCATCTCTTGAGTTTTAATTTCATAATTGGTGAAATCATTGTGTTTCCTCTTGCGACTGACAATAACAGCAGGCCTTTAGCCCCTTGGAACTGAAACATCCTTAACTGAGGTCATCAGAACTTTCAAAAGGTTCAGAGTCCTGGAACCTGCCAGGGCCAGGGGATGTTCCCAGATGTGACCAAACCAACCGAGCCCAGCATCTGGAGCCTGCAATCCTTCCACTGAAGTTGGAGGTCCTACAGAGAGCTCCTGCTCCCAAGACTTAAACCTGCACCACTGCTTCTTCAATTTCCCTCTCTCCCTGGGGGTCTCTCCCTCTGATTCCTGCCACTCACTCCTCAGGGGTCCATGGCAAGTGTTGCCCCTTTAATGTCCTGGCTCCTGTGTGAATAACCTTTTTCTTTGTGTCCCCTGTGCACAGCTTTGTTACAGCCGGGATTTAACAAAGGTATAAATGCAGAGAAGTCAAGAGCCGTGGGCCAGGCTCAGCCCTATGGGTTCCTCCAGCTCCCGTATCAGCCCCTGGGCCTTGTCACCAACTGCAGCTGGTACTCTCACGTTCCTGGTCCACTTGCCTCTAGGCAGCAGGCAGGGCAGCTTTCCCGGCCCCTGCCAGGTGCTCCTCACCAAGTTTTCTGGCTGCCTTGATGGGCCTGCCCCACAAGGAAGGCCCCACCTCTGCAGCTGCCCTCACCTTTGCAGAGTGTCACACCAGAGACGGCCTTGTCTCCCCCAGGGTTGTGGCTTCACCCCTGCCAGCCTGGGTGTGTGACACTGGAATGTTTTCCCCCGTGGGGGCCGGTGATGGCAGCAATTCCCTTGTCACCGTGTCACACTCCCCACCAGCCACAGCAGCCAGACCCTGCCTGCAGGCTACAGGCTCTGCAGAGAGGGAGAGAGAAACAGAAGGAGTTAAATCTTAGCTTTTGAGCTCCCAAAGGCCCAGGTACCATCATAAACAGTAAATTCAGAATACTGTCTCTGCCCAGTGCATTTTTGGCCTTCACCACAGATAGATGAGGTTAAAAATTCTGTCTGGCTGGGAAAGAAAGAGGGTGTATGGAATGAAATGAGTGAGCTGGGCTCTGCTGAGGGGGGAGAGGAGGGAATCCCTGAGTGGGGGCAGCTGGGGAGGATCAGCCTCTTAGCAGAGTTGACTGCAGGGGCACCTGAGCCTTGTTTCCTGGCTGGGTGAGACCCCCAGGTCCCCTGTGCCCTGACAAGGTGTGGTGACCGTACACAGGAGGTGAGCGGTGGCCCACAGTGAGGGCCCTGAGACAGCCCAATGAGCTTCCCAGCCCCGGAGAAACCCAGGCAGCAGCCAAGTCCCCCAGGAGGGCTTGGAGGGGCTTCCCGGTCATGACAAGGGAAGGCCACTGCCAAAACCATCTTGGCCTTTACAAGCAGGGACCAGATGGGGACACAGATACCTCATTGGCTGCCAACACTGGAGGGAGATGACAGCCAAGAGCCAGATGTCCCTGTGTATGTCTTGGGGGTGTCAGCAGGGCAGACACTAACCTATGACCCATCTGCCACCTCCCACCTAAGTTGGGAAACCACCCACATTTGCTGGAATCTAGGGACTGGGAGATGGGGGAGGGGGAACCCCAGAATAACTGAGTATAAACGTTAATTGCTTAACTGACCCAGACTTCTTTCTGCTGCTGGGCAAGAAATGGGGATTTGAAACAAAGAAGAATATAGATAATAGGAACATAAGGTTTCGGCTTTGGCACCCTTGGGTTAGTGGCCTGAATAGTCATACCAACAACAAATGGCTTAACTCAGGACTGGGGTCACGACAGGAGCCCATGATGAGTGAGCAGAAAGGAAGGAGGCAGGCAGGGAAGCTTGGGTGAGCTGCTGTCTGAGAGGAGCGGCCTGGAGTCCGCCGGACAGAGGGAGGCACCCTTGTGTAGGCACCGGGAGGGGTGAGGGAAAGAGGGGCAGGGGAGGGCGATGGATCAACTCCAGGGTCCTCGGCAAGGCTCTAAGCTCTCTGAGCCCCCAGTGTGTGTGTATTTTAGTCACTCAGTCATGTCTCACTCCTTGTGACCCCATGGACTGTAGCCCACCAGGCTCATCTGTCCTTGGGATTCTCTAGGCAAGAATGCTCGAGTGGGTAGCTTTTCCCTTCTCCAGGGGGTCTTCCCAACCCAGGGATCGAACCCATGTCTCTTACGTCTCCTGCACTGGCAGGCAGATTCTCTACCACCAGGGTCACCTGGAAAGCCCCTGAGGCCCCCAAACAGGGTGAGCTCTGCAGATCCTGCCTGATACACATCGTTCCCCTGCATGACTCTCATTTGGGAAGACCTCATCTCCCTGGTATGGTAAGGAATCTGCCTGCAATGGAGGAGACCTGAGTTGTACCCCTAGGTTGGGAAGATCCCTGGAGAAGGAAATGGCAGTCCACTTCAGTATTCTTGCCTGGGAAATCCCATGAACAGAGGACCCTGGCAGGCTACAGTCTATAGGTTCACAAAGAGTCAGACACGACTGAGCGACCTACACACACACACACACACACACACACACACACACACACCTCCCAGTAGTTCAGGCAGGGCTGACCCTGGCCTCTAACTTCAGGCATGGATATGTATGTGATCCGGGCCTAGTTGACAACACTATATTCTTATCAGCCAGAATATAGTCTTGGCTATATTCTGTTGGAGCTATTTGCTTTGTTGGAACTTTATTGGCAAAGAGAAACTGGCTCTCCCCAGGTGGTAAGCAGTAAGTTCATAGCTTGCAGCTGCTGGGGCACCTCCGTGAAGAGGTAGGTTTGTCTGAGAATGATTCCAACTCAGAGGAAAGCAGAGCTGACAGACGAGAGAAATGGAGTCTGTCTCAGTCAGCTCAGCTGCTATAACAAAATACCATAGAGTGTGGCTTAAACAACAGACATTTATTTCTCATAGCACCGGAGGCTGAGAATCCACCATCAAGTTGTTGGCAAAGTAGAGGCAGAGAGAGAGGGACAGCCAGCACTCTTGTGCTTCTTCTTATAAGGATTCTAAGTCGATGGGATCATCTTTATGGCCTCACTTAACCTTGATTACTTCCATTAAGCCTATCTTTAAATACAGTGACATTAGGGTTTGGGGTTTTAAAGTGTAAATTGTGGGGGACACAAACATCCAGTCCATAACAAAGTTCTGAAAACATGGTTTGTACCCCTGGATCCAGCTATGTCTTCCCACTGACTTTTCAGCTACATAAGTCATTCCATTCTAGACTGGTGTAGTTTGGGTTTCTGTAACTTGCAAATGAGAGTTCTGCGACAACGGTCATATTTATTAGACATGTCTGTGCTCAGCACGTGACATATGTGGAAGAAGTATTTGTTTGGTCCTGGAGAAAAGGTGAAAATGTTTAACATGGGGAGGGGAGGCAGTCAGGAGAGAAAGGGGAGTAGACGAGGAAAGGCATGGCATGGGAGGGAAGGAAGGATTCAGAATGCCAAAAGGACAAAAGGAGTGTTATTTGGGGGGAAATCGAGAAGAGAGAAAACAAACCAAGGCTGATTGTTGGAAATGTTTGGTTCCCAGCAAACTGAGTTCTTGTTTGCTGTGTGGTATTAAGGGATGGAGACTTTGTGGATGCGAGCCCCCGGAGTGAGCTAGGGGCTGCGGGTAGGCTGGTGAAGCTATGAGGCTGGCAGGCATGCTGAGCTGGAGTGAGAGCTTCCCATGCACTGCTTCCCCCTCCCCATGTAAACACTCTCACCTTTTCTCAGGGGAACAAATGAACACTTCTTCCACATATGTCTTGCGCTAAGAACAGACATGTCTAATAAATATGACAGTTGTCACAGAATTCTCATTTGCAACCTTCAGAAACCCAAACTGTTAGTCTAGAATGGAATGGCTTCAGTTCAGTTCAGTTCAGTTGCTCAGTCGTGTCTGACTCTTTGCGACCCCATGAATCACAGAACACCAGGCCTCCCTTTCCATCACCAACTCCCGGAGTCCACCCAAACCCATGTCCATTGAGTTGGTGATGCCATCCAACCATCTCATCCTCTGTCATCCCCTTCTCCTCCTGCCCTCAATCTTTCCCAGCATCAGGGTCTTTTCAAATGAGTCAGCTCTTTGCATCAGGTGGCCAAAGTATTGGAGTTTCAGCTTCAGCATCAGTCCTTCCAATGAATATTCAGGCCTGATTTCCTTTAGGATGGACTGGTTGGATCTCCTTGCAGTCCAAGGGACTCTCGAGTCTTCTCCAACACCACAGTTCAAAAGCATCAATTCTTCTGTGCTCAGCTTTCTTTATAGTCCAACTCTCACATCTATACATGACCACTGGAAAAACTATAGCCTTGACTAGACGGACCTTTGTTGGCAAAGTAATGTCTCTGCTTTTCAATATGCTGTCTAGGTTGGTCATAACTTTCCTTCCAAGGATAAGTGTCTTTCAATTTCATGGAATGGCTTATGTAGCTAGAAAGTCCATGGCAAGATGGACTTTCCATCCAAGAGAGTCAGGGCGGGATGGCAGGGTGGCAGGCACTGAAACCTGCCCTGTTCTTCACTGCAGGTTGCCCCAGTTTCTGAGACATCCTTAATATATATTTTTAATAATTTTATTTACTTATTTGTGACTGTGCTGAGTCTTCATTGAGGTGTGTGGGCTAATTATGACACATGCATTTAGTTTCCCTATGTAACATGTGGGTCTTCCTGGACTAGGGATTGAACTGCTGCAGGTGGATTTGTAACCACCGGACCACCAGGGAAGTCCCAAGACATCCTTTAAAAGAAGCAGATCAGGTTGGTCCTCTTCCCTGCTTCACCTCCTCTCACCCCTCATTTCCCATCACACCAAATGAAGGGCAGACTCCGCTCTTCTGCATGCCTTCCCGAGCCCACCGCCCCTGCACACACCACACTGCAGCCCCGCTGGGCCCCTTCACTGTGTTCTCATGAGTCATCCCACCTCCAGCCCCTTCACCTGAAAAGCCTTCTCCACTGACTTTTGCCTTCAACTCCTTCTCTCATTTGAGACTCAGTCCCGTGTCTCCTCCTCCTCAGAAAAGCATTTCTGGATTGCCTCCACAGCAGCCCTGAGGCTTCACACAGCAGCTATAGTTCTTACCAGCACTCACGGCCATTGCATTCCTGCCCCGTTTGTAGTGTCCGCGACCATGGGCTGGGGCCTCGCCTCAGCTGAGCTCACTGCCGCACCCTGTCCCGGGACAGCGCCTGGCACGGACAGACTCTCAGTAGAGGCCATGCCCAGACACCACTACCCTAGAGAACTCTGTGCCAAGCGAGCACTGGGTAGAGTCTCCTGGTTACAAACCCAGATGTGTAAAGATGGTCTCAGGTTTTTAAAAACTGAACTTAATCTTAAAAAAATTTTTTTTCTTTTGTATTGGAGCATAGTTGTTTAACAATGTTGTGTTAGTTTCAGGTGTACAGCAAAGTGATTCAGTTATACATATACATGTATATATTCTTTTTCAAATTTTTATCCCATGTAGGTTATTACAGAATATTGAACAGAGTTCCCTGTGCTATACAGTAGGTCCTTGTTGGTTATCTATTATTTTTTTAATTAATTAATTTATTTTTGGCTGTGCTGGGTCTTTGTTGCTGCATGTGGGCTGCTTCTAGCTGCAGTGCATGGGCTTTTCATTGGGGTGACTTCTCTTATTGGAGAGCCCAGGCTCTGGGGCATGTGGGCTCAGAAGTTGCGGGGCATGGGCTTAGCTGCCCCTTGGCATGTGACATCTTAGCTCCTGGATCAGGGATGGAACCTGTGTCCCCTGCACTGGCAGGCAGATTCTCAACCCCTGGACCACTAGGGAAGTCCCTCTATTTTAAATATAGTAACGTATACATGTAAAACCAAACTTAATCTTGTCTTAGTCTCCGCTATAGTAAACTCAGGATAAATGTAGTCATTTCGAGGTGTTCTTGGTCAATTCTGGGTCTCCTATGTCACTTGCCAGTCCCTCCTTTTCACTAGTGTGCTCAGTCAGTCATGTCTGACTCTTTGCGACCCCATGGACCGTAGCCCACCAGGCTCCTCTGCCCTTGGGCTTTTCCTGGCAAGAATATTGGAGCAGGTTGCCCTTTCCTACTCCAGGAGGTTTTCCTGACCCAGGGATCAAACCTGCATGCATTTTCTTCATTGCAGGCAGATTCTTTACTGATGAGCCATGGGGAAGCCCCTTTTCAAATCTACGGTGGGTTTGAGTCAAACCTATGGTGGAGGAGGGTCCCACCAAGGGTGGAGGCCTTGACTGGGGCTGAGCTCACTCCATCCAGGCTGTGTCCACCTTTCCGAGCTCTCCACCTCCGCACTGGCTCTCACTGAGGTCCGCAGTCCTGCCTGGCCCTGGGTCCATCCCCTGCCACAGACCCCTTCCTGGCTACTGAAGCCCCCCCATCATGGTCAGAGCCGCTCTGGTGACTGTCTCACACCGAGACAAGCATTCTGCCTCCAGGGGCACATGGGGACTCTCTGCCCTGCTCTGAGCCTGACTGGACTGACTCCTGCAAAAGGAGTTTCTTATGTCTTGCTGGCTGGGGGCTGAGTAGGCGGAAAGGGGTCTCTGTGGGCCTTGATGCTCCCCAGGTCTCATCTCAGAAGTGAGGTTCAGTCCCACTGCCCTGGGACCCCTGAACGCCACACCAGGCCAGCTTTGCCTTCCCCGCTCCTCCCATCTCACGCTGGGGCTCTCCCCAGCCTGGGGTCTTTCTCTGTCATGTTGCTTGTGGCATACATGTTAGTCTTGGGCCCTCCAGGACTCCCTGGGTTCCTCAGAGTAGGGAAATGCAGAGAGGAAGGGAGGGAAAGGAAGAACGCCACCCTGCCTCCCCCACCCGCATGGAGAACCATCACTCCTACTGGTCAGGATGGACTCCTGGGGGAGCAATCTGAGGGGTCCTGGGTGCCAACCCTGAGGAAGCCAGGCTCCTACTGTCAGGGATGTGTTGAGGGGTGAGAGGCCCAACAGTGGGCTTCATCTCGCTTTAAGCAGCAGCTGGACCAAACAGGGTTCCGGGTTTCAATGAGATGGAGGCTGCAATGCAGCTCTGCTCCAGGTCTAAGCCCCTGGGATGAGGTGGCAAAGAGAACAGCCCCGGGCACCCGAGCAGCTGCGGGTGGTGTGTCAGCGCCCACCCAGCCATCCGGTTTCACTTCATTGACTCCTCAGATTTTCCATCTCAGCCTCCAGCCTCCACAGTGCATTGCTCAATTCCCCTCTCTCTTCTGCAATTTATTATTTAAGTCTGCAGAATGACTGGGGTGAAGTGGCACTTCCTGGGAGACGCTGCAGTGGAGAAAAGAGACCTGCCTTGGTGGGAGGGGACTGGCTCCTGGCCTGGAACCAGGGTGTCTCAGGGAGACAGCTGAGCCCAGATGCAGGCCCAGGGATGTGAACTCAGTCCTAGGGCAGACTCTCTGGTCAGGCAGCACCCATCCAGGGTGGCCTTTGAAAGGGGAACATTGTACCTTTGCCCCACTGAGTCCATCCTCCAGGGCCTGCCAGTCAGACTCCAAGAGTGATAGGGACAAAGTAATGATTTGATTGAAGGTGATTAAATAGTTAATCCCACTAGGGGAATGTAAGTAGAAAAAAATATGGGAGACCCCTGTAAATTACTCAAGAAAGCAGGTTTGCTTAACCAAAAAACCAAGCAGGCTTGCTTAGCAACAAAACCATGTAACAGAAGCACGAGACATGCCCCCAAACAATAAAACAATGGTGGCAGGAGACCCACATCCTGTCCAGTGAGCTCAGTAAATTAATGACCCTAGAACATGCTCTCTGCACACATAAGAAACAATAATTTGTGGACCTAGCTTGACTGTGTAGGGACAAGAGAACTCCCCTGCCATACCTGGAGGAGGAGCTCATGATGGAAGCATGACATCTGCTTGAGAAAGATATAGAAGGTCTTCTCCCCCTCCCCACTTTTCATTTGATTATAAAACTGTAGCCCAGTAAGTTCTCTGGGCATGGCATTTCTTGCCCGCCCACTTGTAAACCTCATAAGCATCCTATTTTAATAAATCACATCTTATCTATCCCTTTGCCTCTCGCTGAATTCTTTTCTGTGCCAAGACATAAAGAACTGTGGTACCGCAGCTCTTCGGAGCTCCCCTGAAATGACACCAAATGGTTTCAAGATGATTTGAGATACAGAGGCCCAGCCACCAGGCAGCCACCAGGCAGGCAGGCCTGTGTTGTGTGGTTCTCAGGGATGAAGGATTTAAAGAAAACCAGTTGGGCTTCCCTGGTGGCTCAGCTGGTAAAGAATCCGCCTGCAATGCTGGAGAACTGAGTTCGATCCCTGGGTTGGGAAGATCCCCTGGAGAACGGAAAGGCTATCCAACTCCAGTATTCTGGCCTGGAGAATTCCATGGACTGTATAGTCCATGGGGTCACAAAGAGTTGAACACGACTGAGTGACTTTCACTTTCCTCAAGCTGCTTTTAGAAACCAGGAGATTTAATATACACACCTGGATTTAGCTTCTCCTGCAAAACTGGTCAACACTGAGCTTCTCTCCACAAGTGGGGTTGCAGCGAGGTTTGGAAAGTGCCTGCATGGGCCTTAGCCACAGTCCTGCCTCTGCTCTCCTGGGGCCTGTCCCACCCTTGGGGAAGTCTGGCTTTGAGACCCCTGCTCAGTGTCAGCTCCCTCCCTCCCTCTCGGCTATATTGTGTGTTTCTAGAGGACAAGAACTCTCTCTTCTCTCAGTTTCTCTGTACATTACTCATTGCAATGCCCGGCCCAATGCCTGGCATATAGAGGGACTGAATAAATACATTTTCAATGAGCAATTGAATAAATGAGTGAACAAGTGGGGGGGACCCCTGCCCAGTGTTAGGAGGTTGAATGTCATTTGAAAAGGTGAGTCTGAACTTCAGGCTAAGGAAGCAGAGGGACAGAGGTGGGGGTACCCAGAGGACTCTGGTGCACCTGGGGTGGGATGGGGATGAGGCAAGGCAGTCTCCCAGGGGTGGCTGGAAGGCCATGCTGAAGACCTGAGATTTATTGTCCAATCACCTGAGCTTAAAAACTACCACCCAGGGACCACTGCAGACTCAGTGAATCAGACTCTTGAGCAGCAAGAAACCTCTCTTTTAAAAAATGTTTTCCTCCACTGGGGGTCATGGAGCCTCAATAGGCCTGGGACTTGGGCCATGTGACCAGGGGGTGGTGATCTGTGCCACAGTCTGCTGCTATGTTCAACTCCATTCCCACCCCTCCCCCAGGGCTGGGAGAATCTCTAAAGCTGCCTGTCACCCTTCCAAGTGGTGATCTGGCCCTGTGTTCATCATAGCCACTCACCACGTTTTTGGTAAGTTTTAGAAGGAGGTATGAAATGACTGTGTTTGTTTTGCCCAAGCAAAATCCATTTATAAAGTGCAGCACTTGTTTAAGAAAAAAAACAACAGTTATTGACAAAATATAAAAAAAAATAAAAGCAGCAGCTCCTTAAAAGGACGCTGTCCGATAATTTGATTTTTTCCCCCTTCTTCCCTCAAAGGCCAGAATGACACAATCAATCTTGCCATTCCATAGGCTGCCTCATTACAGCTTTGGCTTAAGTGGAGGAAAATAACATGGAAAGAAAAAGAGGTACCATCTGCACCCCCATCACCTCCCGCCCCATGATGGGTCCCACTTGGTCCCTGTGGTTTCCCACCCTGGCCTTCTTGTCTAGCTGTCAGTCCAGCGTTGGCCTGCCCACCCACTCCAGCTGTGCTCTCCAGATGAGACCAGCGTGCCCGGTCAGCTTAGGGCTTCTCCTGCCAATCCCCACACCCCTCAGGCCCTGTGGGGACCCTGTTCTGTCCTCCAGCCCATGAGTAGGTTCTCAGATTTCTCATCATGATGCCTCATCCAAGTCACTGATGTTTTTCATGAGGAAAGCACAGAGCAGGACACATGTGTGCTGAGAGGAGACACACTTTGCACACACAAGTGAACCCACACAGCAGGTAGTACCTCGCCTCCAAGGTACACAGATGAAAGGGGCTCCTCTACCCCCCCCCCCTCCTCTACCTGCCCTGAATGGTGCTCTCTTTTTGGCTGCCACCCATTCCCTGGGGGCCTGTCCCACCTTTGGTTGTACCACCCCCATCTTCACAACAGGTACGATTCAAACCAGTTTAGAAGGCCACCTGCATCCTAGGCCAAACCACTGCACCTCTCTGTTTCTCCACCTGGGGAGTCAGGTCAGTAACACACAGAGGTTGTTGTGAGGATTGAAGGAGCAGCCACATGAGTAGTAATAATAATATTTTATAACTGAGCACTAGCACAGTGCCTAATCCTGACTTAATCTTTTCTGACATTATTGAATGAAATCTTCAGTTTGTATGATTTCTAGCCTTATTTCACAGCTGAGAAAATAGGTATAGAGAGGATAGGTTGATTGCCTGTGGTCTCATTCCTAGTAAAAGGGAAGAGGTTTGGAGGGGGTTAAGGAAAGCTTTCCAGAATCCACCCTTCTTGCTTGTGAGTTCCTGTTTCCCCCTGGAAGGGTCCTCAGTGAACACCATCTTCATGGGGAGGGCAGTGACAGCACCTGCCTCCCACAGTGAGAGCTCAAGGGCTGTGTGTCCCACGTTGTGGGGCCAGGAGTGAACTCAATTGTGAACCTCAACCCAGCCTGCAGTCACTGGTGCTCCTAGACCTGATGCCCATCACCTCCTGTAGATTCTGGGAGCCCAAATATACCTTCCCTTTTGCTTAATATAGGCAGTCCCTCTCTGTAACTTGCAATCCCAGGTGGTATAACACCAAGAGGTGCCATTAGTGTCTGAGCGCTTACTATGTGCTGAATCCCGAAATAAAGAGCTTTACAGACATTGTTGCATCATTCTCGCACACCCCTATGACTGTCTCTATTTTACAGGTGAGGAACCTGAGGATCATATACATTTAGATTCTTGCCCAACATTACACAGCTAGAAAGAAGGGCAGCTGGGTTCAAACCCTGAGTTGCACAAACATAAAGCTCTGTCATGTGCTTACTAAATGTTGGCTTTAGCGCCACACCACCTCTGTATACTTGCATGCTTTATGTCCTTTAAAAAATTGACTGGGCATTTCCAGTTCCAGGTAAGATGAGGCAAACACACTCATCCTGTCTCTCCCACTGAATACGGCATAAAACCTGGACAGAATGCTTGGATTTGAAGTCTATTCTGCCTGCAACCAAGTATGTGATAATAATAAAATCAACAATAGCTGTCACTTTTGAGCACTTACTAAGTGCTGGGTCCCACGATAAAGGGCTTACAGGCATTATGGTGCCTCAGAGAAGACCAGATATCAAAGTAACACAAATCAGTAGTAAATACACTATTTTTACCCCCTCCAATATCTCCTGGGCTGAATCCAATGCAGCACAAAACCTTGAAGTGGGTATCGGCATCTACAAAGACAGCTCCAGGAAAAGCCCTCTGATTCTGTCTCGAGGACCAAGAAAGGGGTGAGAGACAAAAGAGAAGGCCTCTGTTTTTCTTTCTCTGCCTTTTTTTTTCATTCTCTTGCACCTCCAACCTCCAATAAATCATGTGATGGTAGCAGCAGCTATAGCAGTGTGGGCTGGTGGCAACCCAGAGCTCCAGTGGGAGGAGTCATGGTCCACCAGGGTGGGCAAGCTCCTTGGGTTCCACACTAGTAGTTACAGGAAGGACGTGGTATGGAAAGTAAGCAGAACCCCAGCCTCTGGCCTGGGGACTGGCAGAGAAACCTCAGTAAACTGGAAAGCCCAGGGGAGATCACAGAGAGGGAAGAGCTGGGGAAAACAGCTCTTAAAGTTGTTTATGAAATTGAATTGCATGGCCTGACCTTAAACAGCATGAAGAGACTAGAGAACTGAACACCTGAGGACAGACCACTGTCCCAATCCCAGATTGGCTATGGGGAGGTACACATATGGGACAGATCCAAACAGCACTGTAACAGCTTTGAAAATTGCACTGACATTGGAACCACAACCCACAGGAAGCTGGTGGGAACTTGTGACCTGAACCCAATTGGGTCAACTATCTGCTAAAGGAAAAATAGAAAACTACTCTGCATGGGAAGAACCAGGGAAATCTCAACTTATTTGGGAAAAGACAATCAACAGTAGCCAATGCTGAGACGACTTTACCGAGATAGTAGCAGCTATTATAAAATTAGTCCAGTATATAAGGGCAAACACTCTTGATATTAATGGAAAGACAAAAAAGCATCAGCCTAAAAACAAAAGATATCTAGAAGAATCAAGTGGAAATTTAGAAGTGGAAAATACAATAGCCAAAAATTTAAAAACTCACTGCATGGGCTCAGCAGCAAAATGGAGATGGTGGAGAAAACAATGAACTTGAAGATAGACTAATAGAAGTTATCTAATATGAATAACACCGAGAAAGAAGATTGGGAAAAAATGAAGAGAGGCTCAGAGACCTGTGGGACAATACCAAAAGGTTTAACATTCATGTCGTTGGAGTCTTGGAAGGAGAAGAGAAAGGGAGATCCAGGGGAAAACTTTGAAGAAATAGTGATGCAAATCTTCCAAATCTGATGAAACATATAAACACACAAATTTAAGAAGCTCAGTGAATCCAAAATAGAATAAATACAAAGAAATCTATGCCCAGACACATCATAATTAAACTTTTGAAAACTTAAGACAAAAAACATCTTGAAGATAACCAGAGAGAACCTACAGGGGAACCATGATTCACATGACCGTGGATGTCTCAGTGGAAACCACAAAGGCCAGAAGGAAGTGAAACAACATTTTAAAAATTCTTCAAGAAAAGAACTCTCAGCTCAGAATTCCGCACGGGAAATGTGCTTTAGGAATGTAGGTAAAACAAAGACGTTTTCAGACGAAGCAAAGCTAGGAGAATTTGTTGCCAGGAGACCTGGACTAAAAGATTGCTAAAGAACTCTTCAACAGAAGGGGGATAACAGCAGAAAGGAACTTGAAACAGGAGTAAGGAAGAGTAGCAGAAACGGCAAGAATTTGGATGTGTATTATAGACAATTTTTCTTCTGTTGACTTTCCTGTTGAGCTCTTTAAAATATGTCTGATGGTTAAAAACAAAAATATAACACTGCCTGATGGGATTTCAATGAATGTACATGTCATACAGAAGACAAATACAACATAAAAGGCAGAAAGTAAAATGACACATACAGTGGTAAGGCTTCTTCACTCCACGTGAAGTGGTAAAACATTAATTCTAAGTGGACTGGAAAAGTTAAGTATGTCTATTACTAAAGGTACTATTTAGAAAAAAATCTTAAGTCTTATACTTTATCCAAAATTTAATTCTAAATAGATTATAGACAAAACTTTTGGAAGATAACATAAGAGAAAGTCTTCATAACCTGGGAGTAGGCAGAGTTACCACATTAAAAGCACAATCCATAAAGGAATAAATTGAGCATCATCAAAATCAACCTTTCTGCTCTTGTGAAGGACACTGCTAAGAGAATGAAAAAGCAAGCCACAAACTTGGAGAGAATGTTTGCAAACCACATGTCTGGCAAAAGATTTCTATTCAAAGTGTATGAAAAACTCTCAAAATTCAACAAAAAGACAAGAAGCAACCCAATTAAAAGCTGGACAAAAAATTTCAACAGAAATTTTATTCAAGAGGACATAAAGATGGCCAATAAGCATACATGACGATGTTCAACATTATCAGCCACTTAGGGCAATGTTATAATTACACTTTTACAAATGGACAAAACACAAAACAAATTGACAAAACCAAGTGCTGGTGAGGATGCTGAGCAACATGGACTGCTGGTGGGAATGCAAAATGGTAGTTTGGCAGTTTCTTATAAAGTTAACCATATAATTGCCATGTGACCCAGCAATCCCACTCCAGAGTGTTTACCCTAGAGAAATGAAAACTTATGTTCACATGAAAACTGGAACACAAATGATCATAGCAGTTGGTAACTGCCCAAACTGGAAGCAGTTCAAACGTCCCCCAATAGGTGAATGGAAAAACTTCAGTACATCCATCCAGTGGAATAATACTCTGCAATAAAAAGGAATTAATTATTGATTCACGAAATGACTTAAAGGAATCTCAGAGGCATTATGCTGAGTGAAAGAAGCCAGTCTCAAAGGTTGCATACTGTGTCATTCCTTTTACGTGAACTGCTCAAAAAAACAAAGTGTTAGTGTTGGAGAATAGGTCAGTGATTGTTGTGGGGTAGGGGTATGGAACGTGTGTGATGATAAAGGGAGAGTGTGCAGGAGTTTCATGGGGGTGATGGATCTCTATCCTGATTGAGGTAGTTGCATGAATCTATAAATGTGTTAAAATCCATAGATCATACACACAAAGACAATTTTACTGAATCGTTAAACAGAACAAAATGAAAATGCTGTGAAAGAAAAAATTCCTGAGGAATTTGGCCCTGCTGGGTCTCCAGCAAGTGGTGGGTATACAAAGCAGAATCAGGTGAAGTTCACATTTTTGAGGTTCTTTGAAACATAGCCAGTAACAATGTGACAAAAGATTTCAACTTAATTGTTTCCTTCTCAGAGAGGTCTTCCCTGCTTACCCTCAACTCTCAATACATACAAAGTAATACCCCTGTATTAGGTCACCACTGCTGCTGAAACAAATGACCACAAATGGAGAGACTTAAAACAAATTGTTTTGTTATTCTACTGTCCCAGAGATCAGAAATCCAAATTAGGTCTTACTGAGCTAAAATCAAGGTGTCAGCAGGACTGCATACCTTCTGCAGGCTGTAGGAGATAATCTGTTTTCTTGCCTTTTCCATCTTCTAGAGGCTGCCTTCTTTCCTCCACCCTCTCAGCCCCTTCCTCCATCCACAAAGCCAGCAATGCTGCATTGAGTTACTCTCGTGATGCTGTCTCTAGTTCTCTCTCTTCTGCCTCCCTCTTCCCTTCTGAGGGCTCTTGTTATCAGGCTCTCTGGATAATTCAGGATATGAGCATACCAAGTTTTATTTGGCTTCTCAAATATTCTGTCTTACAAATCAAAGATTTGTTGCAACCCTGGATCGAGCAAATCTATAGGTGCCATTGTTCCAACAGCATTTGCTCGCTTCATAGCTTTGCATCATGTTTTGGTAATTCTCAAAATATTTCAAACTCTTTCATTATTATATCTATTATGGTGATCTGTGATTAGTGATCTTTGATGTTACTATTGTAATGGTTTTGGAGCATCGTGAACCATGCCATATAAGATGGCAAACTTAATTGTTGAAATGACAAAAGAGCATTGAGAATATTACAAAAATTTAATTGATAAAGCAGTGGCAGGACTCAGGAGGTTTGAGAGGATCGACTCCAATTTTGAAGGAAGTTCCACCATGGGTAAAAGGATGTCAGAAAGCACTGTATGCTATAAATTATTTGTGAAAAAGTCAATAGATGCTGCAAACTTCACTGGTGTCTTATTTTAAGCTACTGCCACAACCACCCCAACATTTAGCAATCACTGCCTCAACCAGTGAGCAACCATCAGCATCAAGGCAAGACCCTCCACCAGCAGAGAGATTATGACTCACTGAAGTCTCAGATGATGGTTAACATTTTTCAGCAATATAGTATTTTTAAATTAAGGTATGTACATTTCTGGGGCTTCCCTTGTGGCTCAGACAGTAAAGATTCTGCCTGCAATGCAGGTGACCCAGGTTCAGTCCTTGGATTAGGAATATTCCCTGGAGAAGGGAATGGCTACCCACTCCAGTATTCTTGCCTGGAGAAACCTATGGACAGAGAAGCCTGGTGGGCTACAGTCCATGGGGTCATAAAGAGACATGACTGCGCAACTAACACTTCTACTTCTCATGTACATTTTCAAAGACATAATGCCATTGCACACTTAACAGACTACAGCATAGTGTAAATGCAACTTTCATGTATACTGGGAAACCAAAACATTCATGGGACTCACTTGATTGCAATGTTGGCTTTATATGGTGGTTTGGAATGGAAACTGCAATATCTCCGAGGTACACCTGTCATCTCCCAACTCAGTGTCAGCTGATGAGCAACCTCCAGTGACACCAGCCACGTGGAATTAGGCCAACTTCACCAGTTAAGGCTGCAGATCTCCACAGACACGAGACGCAAGTTCAGGGGCTCCCAGGTTGCCCTCACGTCTAACAAAGTCGGGGATTCTCACTACCCTCTTAGTCGCTACAATTTTGCTGGAATGGCTCAGAGAACTCAGGAAAGTACTATATTTCTGATTACAAAAGGGTATAATTCAGAACAAATTGAGGGGAGAGATGCAGAGGATGAGGTCTAGGGTCCCCAAACATTAACCTTCTGAGCTCTCTCCCCATGTTGTCAGGAATGCTTTACCCTCCCACACAGCGACAGGCAACAGCACAGAGTATCGCCCGCAAGGAAGCTCCCTGGAGCTTCAGTGTGCAGAGTTTTTATTGAGGTTTCATTGCATAAGCATGGCTGACCGACTTGACGGAATCATCGGTCATGTGGCTGAACTCAGTGTCCAGCTCTCTTCTCCTCATGGGGCTCAAAGTTCCAAGTCTTCTAATCACATGGCTGGTCTTTCTGGCACCATCAGCCTCCGGTCTGAGTCACCTCATTAGCATAAACCATCAGGCGTGGTCTAAGGAGCCGCCGTGAATAACAAATACACTCCTATCACTCCAGAATGTCTGAGGATATAGAGGTTACAAAGGATAGAGGTTATATAGGACATAGAGTTCCCCAGGAAACAGGGACAGAGGTCAGCCAAGTCTTTATTGCACACAACCTTAATTCCCCTTTGCCATGTAAACGACCATATTCACAGGTTCCAAGAACTAGGACATAAACATCTTTGGGGTCACTATTCCATCTACCGCAGCTTCCCGGTTGCTCTCTAACACGTCACCCTGTTTTGTTTTCCTCATAGCACCTACCCTTCTATAAAATAGTCTTATTTATTTTGTTTGTTTGCTTATTGTCTGTCTTTCTCTCTGCTGTGAGTGCTTAGCACATGACTAAGCAAGAAAGCAGAAGAATTAGAGGAGGTGACACTCCAGCTGGGCTTTGAAGGATGAGCAGAGTGGCATAAGGGTAGCTGGGGCTCTGAGCATCTTTGCACAGGGACAGAGGAGGGAAGGTCAGGTGAGTTTAGGAGCCCTGAGTGGATCATTGTAGGTGGGGCCCTGGGGAGTGTTGTGGGAGGGAGGGGAAGTGTTGGGATGGAAAAAGGCCAGGTAACACAGAACAACATGTGCTAGGCTAAAGACCTGATGGCACTTCTGGGATGTGCTCTAGCGTCTTTGCTCTCTCACCCAGAGGCCAGGAGAGAAGCACCAGGGTGTGGTAAACAGGGCATGGGCTCGGGGGTAAGACCCATGTGGGCTCAGATCCCAGTTCTGCTGTTCATAGGCCACCTCTTCATGGTCATCACTGAAGATGGTTCACTCAGCACTTCTGTACAAAACACTTCTCTTCTGCCCTCCTCTATCTGGAGCCCAGGGAATTTCCCAGTATCTCTTGCAGTGAGTGACACAGATCCAGCCAATGCTGGAAGCAGAATCCTGGTGAGGGGTGTTCTGGAAATGGAAAAGGTCCAATAAAAAGGAAAACATAAAAAAAAAGGAAAACATACTCAACTAGATCAGAATTTTGCCTTCTCCTCTCCTTCTTGCTTTGAACGTCAAGTTGTATCAGGAGCAGGAGCAGCCACTTTGTGACCATGAGAAGCAAGCTAAAAGTAATGGCCTAAGAAAAACTGGGCAGAATGATGGAAAGTTCCTCAGCTTATCAGGTCATCACTGGGCAATTGGATCAGTGTCAATCATCACCCACCTCTGTGTCTTAGTTGGATATTTTATTACTTTTGGTTAAACATAGCCCTAATTAATACACCCTTGAAGCCTCCATTTCCTCTACTATTAACTAGAAGGAACAATAATTGTCAATATTCATTACACTTATGTCATGTGCCAGGAACTCCTCTACGTGCTGGTGGCAAAGCAGGGAACAAGAGATAAGGTTCGTATTCTTCTTGCACTTACATTTTGGCAGGCAAGACAGATAATGAACCTATAAATAGGCAAGAATATATATGAGTGAGAAGTGCTATGAGGAAAAGAACAGAACATGATGTGTCAGAGAGACTGGTGTGGCCATGTCACTTATGTGAGAAGGTGATACTTAAGCTGAGACCTGAATGTGAAGATAATGGCAGGACAGAGCACAGGGAACAGCATTTCAGGAGAGGGAACTGCAAGGGCAAAGACCTGGAGGCAGGGCCACGCTTGATGTGTGGGCAGACCAGGAGGAAGGTCAGATGACTAGGCGGCCGTGAATGAGGAAGGCAGAGAATGGAGGTGAGACTAGAGAGGTAGGTGGGGGTCTGATGACATATGATCCAATAGGTAGAATGGATTTATTTTAATCACAAAAAGGAAGCCATCAGAGGGCTTTCAGATGAGTGTGGAACAATGACTTGACCACCTTGCACTCTGTAGGTGCTTAATAAATGTCTACAGCCTAGAGTAGACAGTGCAGCACTTGGTGGGATTCCTGTCCCTTCTCAGGCTCAACCAGCCCTGTCCCCAGGCTGCCTGTCTCATACCCCCAGCTCCTGAGCTGGACCCCCTCGGGCTGCCTTCTGAGTTATCCCAGCCCTGTGTTGTCCTCCCTCAGGGCCGTTTGCTCCCTCCAGAGCGGGTGAGCATAATTGCCACTTTCCACAATGACATAAAAATCTAAGAGGCACAATCAATACAGCTCACACACATATCATCGTCTTTCATTGCAAATGATAAAAGTGTAAACAGCAGGGGTGGCAGCAGCTCCGGAGGCTGCAGTGGGGGCAGGGCAGGCTGCCACTGCCTCCCTGCCCATCACTCCCCTTCTGGGGCCCCTTCTCCACGCTGGGAGGTGAGGCCTCTCATTAAAGCCCATTGGAGAAATGGTTTTCTCTCTCTTCTCTTTCCAAATGCAGCAACCCAAGCCTCTTTAACATGGCTGGAGAAATCCAATCTGTCTTACCTTTCACTATTTTAAATGCTCTTTTTCTTGCTTCCTTGAATCTTCTACGTCCCCCACAATACAGAGCTAGGAGTGCCTTCCTGGAGGCAGAAGGACCTGCCTGGGTCTTGCTTGTCATAAACCTCTGAACTGACCTCAGTGGGGGGACCAGCCCTAAATGGCCGGCTTCTTTCACTCCGCATTCATCCTGCCACCCACAGCTTGCCTTGGAATGTACACAGAAATCATTACATTCCCAGCTCTCACAGACTCCCGGCAACGACTTCTTCAAACAAGTTACTTAATGAATGTCATCCAATTCCGATTCAGCCTGCCATACTCTCATTTGTGAAAGCCAATCTGCTTTACGATTCTAACCTCTGGCTAGAAACTGCTCCCAATTTCATGTCATCCATAAACTTGATGAACGATTAGCTTGCTTCTCTGCAGTCATTCATTTATTTATTCAACCAGCATTTAGTAAGCACCTACTGGATGCTGGGCACTGGATACAGTGTGAGAAGACATGCAGGTCCTGTCCTGGAGAATCCCCCATGCTGGTGGCGGAGCTAACGTGGAAATGTTCATTCAGTATGATCCATGCTCACCTATGGATGGGCCTAAGAGCTGGCCTCCTCGGGGAACAGGCAGCTTCCGCTAGTTTTTGAGATGCAGGAGGGGGAGTTTGCTAGCGAGAGAAGAAATGGTGTTTCAACTGGACCAGAATTTGAACAAGCAAGTGGTTCTGGGTGGTGATGGGAGAAGAAACCTATTGATAACTACAAATGTGAGGGGTGGTGAGCGTAGGGCTGGGATCCAACTGGGACCTGGATGGCTCTCTGCTTCTTGGCTCTGCCAATTCCTGCTGTATCCACAGGCTCCATGTGATAGCAAGCCCGAGGGTTACAACCTCCCAAAATAAAACCCAGGGGGAAAAGGCTTATTCTCTTCTCAACACTCTTAGTAAATCTCTGTCTTTCTGGGTCACATGCTCATCCCTGACCAATCAGGGTGGTTGGGGGAATACAGACATTCTGATTGGCCAGGCCTGAGTCACATGATACCCGGAGTGGCGTCAGCTCTATCTGAAGCCTGTGGGCTGAAAGAGAAGAGTAGGGATTGCTAAGGGAAAACTGGGTGTTGTTAGCACTGAAAACAATGAACAGGTGCCTGGCTGCCGGGTCACAGATGGCCACTATGCAACCACTGGTGGGTTGTTGCGCTCTATCCTCCCAGGAGGTGGAAAGGGGAATCACAAGGGTCTTTTCTGCGTGGGGGGCACAGGGACTGGCTCACCAGCCACTCTAGGGGTGGAGAGAGAGGGGGTCTGGCATCTGAGGCTGTCATTTTACCATTTGCAGGCTGGTTAAAAACACACTTTCTTTTTCCCCAGATTCCGAATCTGAGCCAACCGGCAAGTTATTTGCCCTTCTGTCCTCAGCATCCCTATTCTTCAAGCTCTTTTCCTGCCCTTCTCAAAAACCAACTCTCCAGCCATCCTGGAAAGCCTGCGGGCTGGCCACTGGCAGCTTCGAGCTGGAATTCAGTATTGGAGCATCAGCCGGAGCCAGGGCCCACCTTCTATTGGGTTGCTTATTGACACATGCTGAGCAGTACCCACCCAGTGTGAGCACTATAGCCTTCCATAGGAATTATGATGGAGTGGTGGGTCCTGTGGTGGGTGGTCCCCTAGGCTTGGGGGGACAGATTGGTCTAGGTTCTACTCTGTAGGGGCTAGAGTAGGTTCAGCTGTGAGAGATGAGCACCATCCCAAAGAGAAAAACAGGGTCAAAATGATAGAAATACATTTGTCTCTCAATCAAGAGCCTAGAGTCTGGGAGAGAGGTTTCTCGAAGTCAGCATCAATCATTTTTGCCATTCGGTCCTCTTCTTTCAGTGACTTCCACTTCATGGTCCAAGATGGCTGCTTAGATCCCAGGAGGAGAAAGGGACAAAGAAGTGCAGATCCTCCCTTTATGGACACTCTCCAGAACTGCACAACCTGCTTGTATTTACAGTGTTAGAGTCAGAATTTATTAATAGTCAGATGGGCAAGATGGTGGCAAGGGAGGTTGAGAAGAGAGTTTTCATTCTAGTAGCCATGAAAGTGTTAGTCACTCAGTTGTGTCCAATTTTTTGCAAACTCATGGACTGTGTAGCCCACCAGGCTCCTTTGTCCATGGAATTCTCCAGGCAAGAATATGGGAGTGGGTTGCCATTCCCTTCTCCAGGGGATCTTCCCGACCCAGGGATTGAGCCCAGACCTCCTGCATTGCAGGCAGATTCTTTACCATCTAAGCCGCCAGGGAAGCCCTACGTGGCAGGTAGCCATGGGCCCAGCTAAAGATCAGAGGGAGGGGACAATGGATATTGAGGGATAACTAACAGTCTGTAGCTTGGGCTCCATAAATGTGTTCATGGTTTCACCAGCCACCCTGGGAGAGAGAACTTGTATTTCTCATGTTATCCAGATGGGGAGGTTGAGGCAGAAAGAGATGGGAAGAATTGCCCAGCATGCTTTGTGTTCTCTTTCTCTCCATCCTTTGTTAACTACCTTTCTTCTGCCCTGGACCTGGAACATAGCTCTCAGTTTCTCTTATTTTCAAGGAGCAGGGCCTTTTCTGACTGATCCGTGTGTTTGCTCACCAGCAATCTGGGCCACCTTGGGTCTGCGGTACCTGTTCCCAGCAGAGGGAACAGTGCGGTCCAAACCTGCACACTTGCCTCCATATAAGGTTTGCAAGTCTTCCTCTAACTGTGCCCATTTGTTATTGATGCTAGTTTAGGCTCTAACAAACATGGGCTCTGTCACTCTGGGCTCTTGAAAAATGTGTATCCCTTTCTGTTTGTAAAGCCCATCTGTAAACTAGGACTAAGTGACGTCCTTCAGCTTTCTCAAGGGTTTCTTGATGGGTATTGAGTGAAAAATAATGTGGTAATGTGTTCTAAGAAACCCAGGGAACGCTACTCCCTGAGCCCTCAGTGCCACTAAATAATAATTGCCTTGGGCTCTGAGCAGGGGTTTCAGGCCCAGCAAGGTGAGCCCTTCACATTGACCATTCAGTCTGGAGTGGGAGTGGGGGTGGTGCTGTGGTCTGGAGTGATGCCTGCTCACTTAGGGGGCAGGAGGAACTGGGGGTAGAGCTGGGAGGCCCCTGAGAAGCTCAAGCACAGAGAGCAAGAATGTCCCCTTGCAGATGGGGTGTCCAGGGGCAACAATGATTCAGGCACTGGTCTTAGGTTAGAGATCACCTCCAGCCTGGTGAAGGGACAGGGGAATGGCATATTCAGGCCAGAGTCTGGTCCTAGGCAGAGAGAGGAGAGGCAGGTTTTCAAATGGAAGATTCACCTACAGACAACACGGGAAGCTCCAGGTGCCAGCGTCTCCTACCTTGGCGACTGAGATGGTCCCAGCTTTGCTTTCCCTGAGTTGGGGTGCCTTTAACTGCAGGTAACCATGGATAAGGCCTTTTCTTATCTCAGGTTGCAAGAGATCTAGAGAAGGAGTGGCTCCAGGCAGGGGACTCAGAGGGCCAGTGACGTCATAGGGAGCTCAGCTCTTTCCCTTCCTCTTCATTGCCTTTGTTGGTATGTCAGCCCCAGCCACAGTCTGGCACCTCTCAGGGTCACAATATGGCTGCTGAAGCTCCAGGATTCACCTCCAGATGCCATAATGCTTGGAGATGAAATAGAATATCTTTTCCTGTGATGATTCTCTCACAGGATTAAAGAAATCTTCGACCTTCCTTTATGTGTCGTTGACTGTAACTGAACTACACTCCCGTTCCCCCTGAACAAATCAGAGCCTTGAGTTATGGAATCGTCAACGTCAACCTGAACACTGTCGGGTAAGAAGGAAACGGACACTGGCAGATGACCAATGGTGTCTGCCTGACACACTTTCTATTTTCAGACTAGGAGGGTGGTTGAGAGGCCACAGCACCAGCTTCAGGGACTGGGCTTTGGTAGGAACTGACAGCGAGGTCTTGAAAAGAGTGTCTTAGCTGTTGATCTAGGAAGAGACCCTGTGCCCTGGCAGATGGTTCCCTGGCCTCCTCACGTTTCTGGTTCTCCCAGCAGCCTCAGAGGCAAACCTGGGGCAGGAGGAGTTTTAAGAAGCTGGTGGGGGAACTTCCACTCCCCTTCAGAGGGTTTGCGTTTTCTTTGGCAATTAATTACCTAGGATGGATGATTCTAACTCAAATGGAAGCCCCCTCCTCCTCTTGCCTCCCTCCAGCGGGGACAGAACAGGTGGTGGAGGGAGCAGGGGGCTCCAGCCTGCGATACGTGGGACCATTCATCACTGGGTGTGTTTATACTCCACCTGGGACTGAACTGGGCAGAACAGGTGATGCACTGAGAGGGGGTAGGAGGTGATGGGGAGTTAACTCTTCTAATACTGTCTCCAGAAGGGAGCCTGGCCTTATGACAGGTGCTGTCATAAGGAAGAGGTGCTGGGGCTTGCCAGCGGATGTCTCAAAGTGTAAACTGCTCATGCACCAGGGGAAACAGAATGAGGGAAAAAATGCAGGAGACATGTCAACTTTTCCTTTATTTGGAAGATTTGGAGATTAAGAAAGATTAACCCAGGTTAAGAAGCTTGGTTATAGGTGTTTCGCTGGGGGTAGGGGTGGGATATGGAAAACAACTCTGATTTATAATATTAGCTGATTGCTGTGGTGTAAATACTCTCAGTGAGACTGATTTCAAGCTACCAGTTTTTAAGGGGTGGGATATGGAAAACAACTCTGATTTATAATATTAGCTGATTGCTGTGGTGTAAATACTCTCAGTGAGACTGATTTAAAGCTACCAGTTTTTAAATAACCAGCTCAGGAATCTTGAATATTTAACAATTGGTTCCTAAGAGCTGGTAGGAGCCAGCCCTAGAATGCCTTGTGTATTAAGCTGTTCACGTACAGGATTGAATTTATTTATTCATTGTTCATAAGAAATCACATGGTACCCTCTCTGTGTCTGGAGCCATGTTCTGGAAACACCAGGCTGACCCAGCGCCTGCTTCTGAGAGCACACAGGTACAGGACAGGACCATCTCAGAGAGGGATGGAGTGACTGTGACAGCAACATAACAGGGTGCTGGAAGGTGGGGGACATGGCCTCCAAGCCTCTGTAGGTCATCTCTCTGATGTCTAGACTGTGAGTCTAGGAAGGCGATCTGAACCCGTCTCTGCCCTGCCTGGGCATCTCCTCATGACCTTGGGCAGCTCAGTCCCTTTCTGCCTGGAGTGAACAAAGAGGAGGAGAATGCTTGGGCTTTACTGGTTCTGTCGTTCTGCAACTCTCTACTCTGTATCACATGTTCGTCTTTTATCCCTTGCCTCTTCTCTCCTAGTCACCTAAGCCCTCCACCTGGGCAGACCCTTCATGGCCACTGCCAAGACCCCAGGGTTTCCCTTGGGGGGAATAATAAGCCCTGCTCTTATTTCTGGTGGTCAGTGTGACAGAGGGGTCAAGGCATGGGCACTAGGGCTCTCCAGGAGCTATCATATGCTTCTCCTGGGGACTGCCAGCTCCTGGGCCAGCTGTTCCCCAGCAGCAAACCCTCCCGGATTCCCAGAGCATGCAGGGTTGGCTTTAATGCCTAGGGGTGGCATCTTACTTGGGCATCAGGGCTCAGACTTCCTCCATCACCAAACTCTGGTACTTAATTAAGGCAATGTGGGGATACTTTGGGAGCCTCAAAGAGCTCTGCAGATCACTTTAGACATGAAGGTTTAAAGATATCCTGTGAGTCAGCTGATTTAACCACTTCCCAAATTCCCACCTGAAGGAGCCCCCCAGGGGCCAAGCTGTCCTGCTGTCCTCAGGGGGCTTCTCTCTGCGGGGTGGGCAGAGTGGGGGTGACACCTTTGCAGGCCGAGCTTCACAGCCCTCACTGGGCTTTCTGTTATTTTCTCTTGCACCTGAATCTTTAAATCATCCGTGTCTCTTGGCGAGCTGGGGCTGTGGCAGGAAGCTGTTAATAATAGATACAACTGACTGGTAAGAACTGCTGAAGACAGTAATTAGCATTTTAATTTAGGCATTTTCTTCATACTCACCTCTGGAGACCCGGGTTCGAATCTGGAATTGGGGTCACCAGTGAGGCTCACCCCTGTCCTCCCCGAAGCCCCCACGAGTGTTTGTCTTTGTCATGCGGGTCGCTGCAGCCCAGCGCTGAGTGTGGCCTGAGGAGGGCACTGTCTGTCCAGGCTGGGGAGCGGCTCAGCGGGTGGAGCACCAACGTGAAGTGGGAAGGGGAAGGCAGGGGAGAGCAGGACAGGAAGGGCTGGCCTGGCTCTGGGAGGGCCGGGCTGCGCAGGCTTCAAGGAGGGGCTGAGTGGGGTGGAGGGGGCCTGAGGATCCCCAGCTATGGCTGCCCCAAGCCAGGTCTGTCGATCTTTCCCTTTCACAAGCACGAATTTTCTTGATTTTTCTTCAAGCACCAGAAGCCTGTTCTGGCTAGTGGCTTAATGGACTTGCCGTTTTTCTTCCTCTCATTCACAAAATAAGATTGAAAAAGAACAACAATAACAAAGAAAGTTCTTTCTTCCTTCAGTGGCTAAGGGCTGGGGACAATGTGTTGGGGTCCAGAGAGACAGGAGCTCCGGCTGGGAGTGGGTAAGGGGCAAGAACGCACCTCAAAGCTCCTTTCCCAGATGCCTCCACCCCCACCCACCTGAGTGGGAGAGCACGCAGGTGTAGGCAGCTCCTTCTGAGACAAATCCCATTTATCTAGCCCTGCCTCACAGCCCCACTTCTGGGTTGCATTCAGGGTTGCCTGAAGATAGCCACATGCATTGAAAAATGACCTACATTTTTCCCTCCATGCAAAAGTATCTTTGATATATGAGGCAGCAGCTCCAGACTCCCAGGGCTTTGGGGCCAGCCAGAGACTCGAGGTCACATCAGGAAAGTGAGCATGTCTGGATGAGGAGGGTGATTTGAGGGGCACTGAAGGCCCATGGTGGGTGCAGCGAGGTACCTGGGGACAAAGGGGCTCTGAATGGTCCAAGCAGAGCTGACCAAATCCCATGATGTTCTTAGGCCCAGTGTTTCAGGCTTGTGCCATTAGGGGCCTGACAATAGCTAGAGATTTCCTATTTCCAATTCATTTCCTATTTCCTCTCTAATACCATCTCTAATCACTCAGGAATCTTTGGGTTGCAAATGATAGAAGATAAAACTCGAACTGGCTTAAACAAAAATGGGAAGGGATTTGCTTCTCTAAATGAAAAGACAAGCGGTAGGTCAGGTTTCAGGTAATGCTTGATCCAGCTGAATTATATTACCCCTAAAATCTGATTTCTTCCTGGATCTCTGCACTCTTCTCCACAGCTTTATCCTAAGCCTAGGTCCCCTCAGGATCACAGGTTGGTTGCCAGAAGGTCTTCTGATTCCATGTTTCTTTGTTCTTTCCAGAGAGAAAAGGATGTACTTTCTGGATTCTTTTCTGGGATTCAGCATCACTCAATGGCCTGAATTAAGTCACATGACCATCCTTGACTCAATGACTGTGGACATGGGACAGGCTGTCAGATTGTCTTGAACCAGTCCAGGTCCACAGCTGGTGGTGGGGTCAGTCTCACTTTAACCACAAACAAATCTGTACCAAACAGGGTGGGATGAATCCCCCCTCAGGAAAGTGATCTTGAGGGCAGTGACCAATGTAAACCCACTTCATCCTGTTTGTAACCACCCCCTCCCTGGGATGTAATTGTATAGCTACACCCTCTGTCATGTGGTTTATTATTTTAATTATTGCTTTGCTGTTTGTTTAACATAGAGGCTGAGATTTGGGGATGTGCTATGTGACTTAGCATCCCACTCACCCCTTTGATGTTGGGCTTGGCCATGTGACCACTTTGGCCAGTGGAACTAGTTAGGAGATGAGATGTGAGCAGAGGCTTTAAATCTGTTTGTGTTGTTTGGATTGGCCTCTTGCTCTTCTTCTAGCCACCATGAAAAGAACATGTCCAGCCACTGGTCTCAGAACTTGAGACATGTGGAGCAGAGCTGAACCCAACCTGTGGCCCCAAACAGAACCATTCAGCTGACCCTCAGACTATGGACAAGAAAAATTGTGGATTTAAGCCACTGAGATTCTTAGGGTTGTTTGTTACACAACATTATTGCAGCAATAGCTAACTAATGCCAATACAAAGAAGACGCTAGATTAGTTAGAGCTTTGACATTCTGGATGTGCATATTGAGAGTGGCAATTTCAGAGAGGATATTGGTGGATTCCACCCCACCCCAAAGTCCCTTTTGCTCTCTGGAATTTAGAAGGATGTCTGACCATCCTTTCTGTAGGGATGTTTCATGCTCTTTCTTGCCAGGGGCCTGGGAAAAAAGAGGTTTCTTTTGAGGGGAGAAGATACCAGAACATGACTCAAGAGAACAATGAGACCCCCAAGTCCAGCCCACACCAGCTGAGCTCTGCTGCCTGTCCTCTGGTGATGGATGAAGGCAGAACCAGGAATCAGAGAGCGGAAGAGCCAAGGAGATGTCCTGGGAGCATGTCCTCACAGCTAGCCTGGGGCAGCCACTGGTCTGGGCTGGTTTCAGCCCTAACATAGCTGCTTGGCTCTAAGCCTTTGGGTGCAGTTTTCACATTCCTAGAAAACAGCATGTAGATTAAAGTTTCATAGTTTAATCTCCATTGGAAATGCCTTTTAGAGCATCCAGTTGGAGGGTAAGGAAGAGAGGAAGCTTCACAGTGTAAGTGTTGACTCTAGTGTATCTGATTTCCTAACGGTGGGCTCACCTGTGCTGTAGCAGCCATATTCCCCTGACAGGTTAGGAAGCACTGTCATGTCCAGCCTTGATGAGTCTGAGTAGAAGGAGGGGAGTTATTCTATAGATCTGACAAGGAAAGATGGGCTCAGAGAAGCTAAGAGCCTTGCCCTGGTAAGCAGTGGTAGGTGCTGTCTTCCCCCAGGCTGTGCTACTACGGCACCTTGCAGCCCACCAGGGCATCAGCTGTGGGCAGGTTGTCCGGCATCCTCAGTGTCCTCCCCAGGCCCAGGGCATGATGGGCTTTGAAAAAAGGGATCATTGCCTTTCCTTGAGCCGTGGGATTGACCAAGATGGTACACCTATCAGCAGCCCCTCCTGCAGTCCAGGGTGGCCATACTGGAGGGTCTTCTCTGGCCCTGGAGGTCAAGTCCAGACCTTCATTGATGTTGGAAAATGAACCTGGACTCTGAACAAGAGTGTGGATCCAAACTCTTCCACTTGGGTGAGTGACTTACCCCTGCAATCCTCAATTACCCAATTTGAAATAACAAATGTACACACTGAGCAGAATGCCTGGCCCACAGTAACCGTTCAACAGGGAGGAGTTACTTCATTTGTCTGTGTTCAGAATTGCCAAGAGGACGGTGTGGATTAAGACCTTGAACTCTGGATTTGGATTCCTTGGGTTAAAATCCTAGAACTACCTTTCACAAGGGGGCAGTTCACCAAAATGTCATGTAACCTCTCTGAGCCTTAGTTTTCTCATCTGTGAAATGAAGATCAGAATAATAAGGACTGTATGAGGATTCAGTCTGTTACTTCACAGGTCTGATGAGCCATAGCATGTCTGCATTAAAGTCCTTTGTTTGGCATGCCTAAGGTGAGTTCTCCATGCATGTGTATCGTCATACGTCATTTACCACTTTTGCCATTGCTACCCTGTTGGCACAGAAGCCTGGGATGACCTCAGTGTGACCCCTGGCCTCCTTCTGCTCCTCACTTCCCTCTCACAACTCCTGGGTGAGTGCTCTGGCCCTAGATGGGAGCAGGCTGGGGAGCAGTGAAACCGGCAGTGGAAGGATAGAAGAGGAGTTCACAAGATAGCTGAGGACAGTTGGGGGTGACCCAAAGTCCTTCCCTGCCCACAGCCAGGGCCCCACAGCTGCTGGTCAATACTTCATCGACTCTGCAATCGCTTCATATCTCCATATCTCTAACTTTCAGGGGAGTCTGCTGCACAGTGAGGTGTTCCCATGGCAACTTCCTGGTGACACAAAGCAGCTCTTCCTCACAGAATGGGCAGCCTTCTTCCCCGTCTGCTGGAGAAGCCACAGCAGTGGTGCACCGCAGAGCTGTCAGCACCCTGGACAGAAGACTACAGTTTGGCCAGCAGCCCCCTTTCTTAACTCACTTAGTCCTCTGGCTGCCTCTGGAGGATGTGGCTGGAGGATTCTGACATACAGTCATCCCCTCAGTATACGTGGGGATTGGTTCACGAACCCCAGTGGATACCAAAATCTGCAGAGCTCAAGTTCCTTATATAAAAGGGCGCTGTGCAGTCCACCCTCTCTATCCTGGGTACCACATCTGTGGATCTGACCCATCGGATTCATGATTGCTTGAATCCAAGGATGCAGAACGTGTGGATACAGAGAGCCTACAATGTCCAGCAATGCACCAAGTGTGGCTGGAGACACAGCAATGGATAAGAGAGAGTCCTGCCCTCAGGGACTATAATTCTAGTTGTCATCTATTTAAAAAAAAGGAAAAAGAACAAGACAGTTTCAGCCAGTGTTAAGTGCTATGAAGGGAATGAAACAGGGCCATATGGCAGAGAGACTGAGGCGGAGGTGGTGGTGGGAAAGGCCCCTCAGGAGATGCTGTCTGTGCTAAGCCCTGAGTGCAGAGGGTAACCCAGCAACCACAAGACCCTGGGGGGAGTGTGTCCAGGCAGTGAATGCAAAGGTCCTGAGGCAGGAGGGAGCTTGAGTGTTTGAACAGGTAGAGGCTGAAGGCACTGGGGTGTGGTGGGCAAGGTGGGTAGGGGGCTTTGTCGAGGATAGCTTTGTGAGCTGGGTTCAGGAGCTGGGATTTTATTTTAACTTTAATGGGCAACCATTTGGGGAGTTTTAAGCCAGGTATAGACAGGATCTGATGCAAGTTTATAAAGATACTTTGGATTGCCTTGGGCTCCTTACTTTCCAGAATTCCCCTGCCTGGGAAGCCCCACAGTTACTGAGCAAACCATGAGTTTGGCTGAGAAACATAACTACAACTTCTTGGAGCTGGTCTTCCTCTTACCCCTGTAGGCTCAGACTATCTTCCCAGGTACCTGGGGGTCTTCTCCTCACCCAGTCTCACCACTGTTGCTACCACTCTCCTCTCCATGCCTTTGATATTTCTGGTTGCTGATAGCAAAGCCCTCACCCCCAGGCCCAGTCAATCATATCCCACTCCACTCCCAAAGCCATTGAGATATATCCCTGATGAATGGGCAGCCTCAGATCCATGAATCCTTCAGCCAGCCCAGGTCTGAGCGCTCAATTTCTCATAACTCTGTGTTAAGGATGTGAAGTGACACCTGAGACAGCTGGATAAAGGATGAAATAAGGGGCCTGATAAGTGGGATGGATGGCTGTCCTTGCCTAGACTGGGCTGGAGGAAAGGCAGAAGAGGAACCAGTGTGAGTTATTCCCTTTCCCAGAGAGTCTGGGGGCTTGGGCTGGCTCCAGCCCACATGGCATTCAGGCTTCCACTGACCCCTGGCCCCTTCAGGAATCTCAGTTTCAAGGACCCAGAGAGACTCCTGCCTTCTGGTGGTCTGAGAAATTGAGAGAAACAAGATACTTTCCTGGAGGCTACAAGGTGCAAACTGGGAGAATGGAGCACTACATGCTAGCATAGGTCTCTGGGGGGGTGGGATAGCATGAACTGGGAGCCCCACCTGGAGTCCTGTTGAAGGTAGACAGGATTCTTTTTACTCATGACAGAAAATTGACCTAAACTGGCTTAAGCCTGAAGGGACTTCATTGGCTTATGTAGTTGAATAGTTCTTGGGTAGTTCCTTCTTCAGGTGTGGTTTGATCCAGGAGCCCAACAGTGTACTCCTATAATTTGGATCTGCCTTGAAATAGCCTCCATTCTCTCAAGCAGGTTCTCCACTCATGGTTTCAAGATGACAGCCAGAAGTTTCCAAGGCCACCTGCTTGCTTATTCTAGTGGGAAAGAGTCCCAGAATTGAATCTCATTGGCCCTGATCATGTTGACATGGATCATGTGCTCCTTTATTAATTAACCTGTCATAGTGCAATGAGAAATGCTGGTTGGCCAAGTTAACCTGGGCTTATCCTTGAAGCTGAATGTGGGGCAAGTCTACCTAAATGCATGGCTGGGAAATTTGGGATTCTCTGAGGAAGGGGGAGAGGAGGAAATGGACGCTGCAGAAGCAACAGACATGCCACGTCACCACTTGATCTCATTTCTTACCATTCTTCAATATATACCCTCACGTGTGTGCTAAGTCGCTCCAGTCGTGTCCGACTCTTTGTGACCCTATAGACTGTAGCTTGTCAGGCTCCTCTGTCCATGGGATTCTCCAGGCAAGAATACTGGAGTGGGTTGCCATGCCCTCCTCCAGGGGATCTTCCCAACCCAGGGATAGAACCGGCATCTCTTATGTCTCCTGCATTGGCAGGTGAGTTCTTTACCACTGAGCCACCTGGGAAGCCCATATATACCCCCATCTCTCCTTAATTATTGATCCAAAACCATTCAAGCTAGCTCCAGCTCTATCTCTCCATATAAAACCTTCTGTATCAGTCAGGACTCTGGTCGCAAGTGACAGAAACCCAATTAAAATTGGCAGGAACCCAAAGGGAATTGTCTCACATAATTGTAAAGTGATGAGATAGTGCTGCTGGCATTAGGCCCGGGAGGTTCCTGGACTCTGTCATTGGTATTTGGGCTCTCCATCTTCCACTCTTTCTCTGCTACTCTTTCAGAGGACTGCCCCTCCCTGTAACCCCTATTGCCGCGGGTGTGGCAGCATAGACTCAACATCCAGGCCCCCACCCCATTGGTTTGCCAGTGTTCGGTCAAAGTCCCAGGGCGATTCTCATTGGTCTATCCCTGACCAGTCACTGAGGTGGGGCGGTGCAGCACCAGGTGACTGGCATGGCCAGGTCCCCTGCGTCCCCTGCAGCTGGGGTAGGAGAGGCCCACCTGAGCCGCAGGGCCGGATGGAAAGGCGGAGTGCCGTTTTCAGAAGAGAAGTCCTGGGAAGCTGGGTAGACAAGACAATAGCCTGCAGCAACCCTGCAGTATCTTTGCCGGCACTGCATTACTTTGCATTGTTTTCCAGAAATACCCACGTCTCCGCCTGGAGAACTCCAGGATAGAAATCACATCTTCCCCTCTGTGGTAGTAGGTGCTTAATAAACCCTGCAGAACAAACACGGAGTGCAGCTTGAAATTGTGATGTTGCGATCAGAGCTGCTGTGGCTGGAACAGCTGCCTATGTCATTGCCTCACAAATATCATTTTCAAGAATTACATTCAAACAGCAAGATGGGGTGAGGCGCTGGAGGCCCAGAGATGTGGGGCGATCTTCCCAGGGTCACACAGCTGGGATCCTTGTCCCTATCTGGCTTTACCTGTCTCCCTGCAGGCCTCCCCGGCAGCCCCTCCCTACCCCACTGCACACGGGAGCTCTAGAGGCCTGCAGATATCAGGCTCCTTCCCTTTGGTGTGGTCTCTTTTCTCATCCACTTTCCTTAGTGTATGGAATAAACCCCAGTTGGCACTTGGGCTTGTTCTGGGGAAAAAAGGACAGAGTCTGTGCCCCCTCCTCTGTCGTGTACCAACCCCCCACCCCACCCCCAGTGCTACAAAGAGGGCTCGGTTTCCTTGCTGTCAGGGTCTTCACACTTGCTATTCCCTTTGCCTGGAACACTCTTCCTGCAGTTCTCTCAGCTTCTCTGAGAGGCTTTCCTTAAGTAGCTCCCACCATAAATATCACTGTGTTACAGCACTATACTCACAATCCAAAATGTTCCTATGTATTCACTAGCTTAATAGTATTGTCTCATCCCATGAAAGTGGTAAGGTCCAGGGCAGTTAGGCACCTTGTCCATCTTGTTCTGGTATGCAGGACCCCCCAGGGCCTAGAACAGTCTTCAGCACATAGCAGGTGCTCAGGAAATACTTGAACAATGAAAAGAGAATGGCCTCACCGAATTCCAGTTTGATTTCTGAGTTCATCAAGCCCTTCTCCCGTGGGTCTGCCTTCTGGGCTGGGACCTCTGCTTGGTGATCTGGCTTGTCTGATCATTCAAGGAGCCGGGGAGGCAGGTACCAGTCCAGTGCCCACCAGCCTACCAGCCTGGTGCCCACCAGCCTGTGAGCTGAGCTGTTGAAATACCAACTGGTAGGAGGCTATTTTTTTTTTTTTGCAAGCGGTGCTGACCCGCATGCTGAGGGAGGCCTTGTGTACTGACTTGCAGGAGAAATGCCCTAATGGGTCCCTAAGAGGTCACTATGTGTCCCTCCCTGGGTTGCACAAGGCTCATGTAGCCTGCGAGGTGGCCTCTGATGGGTTTGGTAGTGGCCACACACTGTGCTGCCCTCCACGTGGTCTCCACAGCAGGAGGGGGTGGGGTGGGGTTAGGTGCTTGGCACCCACATCTGCAGCATCCATCCTGGCTCTGGGGACTCTCAAAGGGAGAAAATGAAGGCGCTTGATCTCTCATTACTTACTCCTCAGCCCCCACCTGTGTCCCCACTCCTGCCACCGAGGCTTTTCTTGGGCCCTCCCAGACTTTCCTTCAGCTGTCACCATTTTGTTATTTCCTTTTTTTTAGGAATAACAGACTCTCTCCTCCATCCCTCTCTGCCATCTAGACTGGAGGAAAGAAATGACCAGGCCACTCTTCTAGACACAGGATCAAACCTGAAAACTCCTGAGAGGTGGGCCAGTCCCTGGCCTTTCCCCAGAGAAGAAGTAGATCTGGAGAGTTTACATCAGACCAGGTGGAAAAGGGTAGAGGCCAGGAGAAAGGGGAGAGGTTGGCAGTGTTTTAGGAAGTCCCTTGAAGCCATTGCCTGCCACTGTCCAGTGTCACCTCTGGTGTCTTGAGCCCTAGCTCACTGGCCTCATGGCTCTGCTCTCCCTCAGATAGGCCTCTTCCTGGCACCCCAGGCTCACGGCTTCTCATCACTCAGCTCTTAGCTCAAACTCCACTCAAGTGTGCATCAGATGACGGGAAGGCTGTTGAGCCCACATCACTGACGTCCCCCAAGAGGTCCTGATCCAGCAGGTCTGGGGGGCAGGTGCGGGAATTTGCATTGGTAGCTCAGTTGGTAAAGAATTTGCCTGCAATGCAGGAGACCCCAGTTCAATTCCTGGGTCAGGAAGATCCCCTGGAGAAGGTATAGGCTACCCATTCCAATATACTTGGGCCTTCCTGGTGGCTCAGATGGTAAAGAATCTTCCTGCAATGCGGGAGACCTGGGTTCGATCCCTGGGTTGGGAATATCCCCTGGAAGTGAGCATGGCCACCCACTCCAGTATTCTTGCTTGGAGAATCCCCATGGACAGAGGAGCCTGGCAGGCTACAGTCCATGGGTCACAAAGAGTCGGACATGACTGAGCGACTAAGCACAGCACGTAGCAAATTCTCAGGGATGTAGAAGCTCCTGGTCTAGATGGCCTTTGACTCAGTGAGGCCTGTCCTGACCCCGCCTGTTAAAGTCGCCTGATGTCTGCCTCCCTGTCTTTCTCCATGACAACCCTCTGCTGAGCTTTCTTTTTTTTTTCCCCACAGCAGTTATCTGTAATTTTCTTTGGGTTTTTTTTTTGTTTGCTTGTTGTGTCTCTCCACTGTAGTAGCAGCAAAACTCCAAAACATAAGGGATGTGTTGTCTTCCATCTCCTGAGGACTTGCAGCACTGAGAACAGTGCTGAGCACATAGTAGGAGCTTGAGCAATCCATGTTGATAAATGAATAGTGAGCTTTCTGAGCTCTCAAGGGCTCCCCTCATCCTTTGGAGAAATGTCTCAGGAAATCTGCCTGAATTCAAAATGACTGTGGAGTGGTTTTGGTGATAAAAATTCTAGAGTTGAATGAACGTTCCCTGCCCTCAGGCACATGCCCCACTAATGAGCCAAAGGAGGCTGTTTTCAAGCAGCCAAATGTTGCTTTTTCACCAGCCAGTCTATAATTGTGCTTCTGACACCTCCTTAGACAACACGGAAGATGTAGGCCAAATTATTATTATTGTTGTTGTTGTTATCTAATATTTATTATACACATTGTGTAGGATGAGCCATTTCACTCCTGATTTCTAATCAGTTTCCTGTTCCCTGAAGACAGTCTTGTGAGCAGCCTGTAAAAACCCACGGTGAGCTGGAGCCTGTGGGGAGGCTGAGATTCAAGGTGGTTTCCAGGCCCCGGTTGAGCAGCAGAGAGCCCTTGAAGGCCTGGGAATGGTGTGGAGGCCGAGAGCACCCATGGGCTGTTTTAAAAGCTCTCATCAAATGTTAAAGTGTGGAAGGATTGAACTTTAAGAGCATTTCCTAAGTAAATGATTTCCAACTCTCACTGCTTTACGAATGCCTCTGCTCTAATGTCGTCCTTAAAACCCAGCAGCAAATTCCCCTTTAAAACCTCCCAGCAGTCAATCCTAAAGGAAATCAACCCCAAATATTCATTGGAAGGACTGATGCTGAAGCTGAAGCTCCAATACTTTGGCCACCTGACATTGGAAAAGACCCTGATGCTGGAAAAGATTGAAGGCAGGAGAGGAAGGGGACGACAGAGGATGAGATGGTTGGATGGCATCACCGACTCAATGGATATAAGTTTGAGCAAGCTCTGAGAGATTGTGAAGGACAGGGAAGCCTGGTGTGCTGCAGTCCATGGAGTCGCAAAGAGTCGGACATGACTGAGTGACTGAACAACAAAAACAAGACCTGTTGACAGAGGTGGGACCACAAACCATGCTGGAAGCCAGGGCACCTGTGCGTGCTTTCCAGCTGGGAGTGGTGGGTTGGGGTGGGGAGGTGTGAGAGTTCAGAGCAGGAACCTGCAGCCCAGCAGGGTGCTCCACCCTCTCACCCTGCAGACAGCCACCACTCACCCAGGAGAGATGGGGAATGGCCTGGGTCTGGGGGAGCTTTGGCAGGAAAGACACATTTGCTGCCTAATGGGCGCTGGTTGGGTGGTAATGAGCATTCCTGTTAATTTGAAGGAAGGGTTTAGCACCAGGAGGAGCCTGGGAAAAGATCTTCTGAATAGGGAGAGCAGGCAGACCCCCACCCCCGCCCCCAGGCAGATGCTCCGGGAACCCTTCTCCCGCAAGGGCTTTTGGATCTGTCTACACAGGGAGGAACCGTCTGCACAGGGAGAGAGTGAGAACTTTGGTTACTGCCTCCTTTGGAAGGGAGGTGGGAAGGCAGGTACCAGCCCAGTGTCAAGAGCTAAAAAAGGGAGGGAAGCACAAAGCACTGGGTAGCGCTGAGGGTCTGGTGGATACATCGGCGGGCCGTGGTCCCTGCTCAGGTTTCAGTGGGGGAGGAGGAAGACAACAGCCAGGTAAGCAAATGCATGATAGCATCAGGTAACCGCAATCTAGAATATAAAACAAAGAGATGTGATGGAGAGCGCCCCGGGCCGCAGAAGTAGGTGACACTTCAGCTGTGACCTGAGAGATGGAGAGAATCTGAGGAAGGAGCAAGCCCTAGAGGGAAGGCAGGGACAAAGGCCCCCAAGGTGGGAACCAGTGTAGAACACTGGTGGGGGAGGGGAGGGATGGAAAGAAGGGAAATGACAAGTTGGGAGGGAGCAAGGGTGTGAGGGAAAGGATACTGCTGCCCTGGAAAGGAGTTTGCGTTTCATTCTAAGTGTGAGGGGTAGTCACTAGAGAGCTTCAAATGGAGAGTCCTGGGTTCTGATTTACATTATTTAGAAAACCTTCCAGGATGCTTTTGGGAATGGAGAGAATGGGTAGGAAGTGATCAATAACTCTGGAGGCTATAGTGAGAGAGGACGGGCCGAACGGGGAGGGAGTGGCCTTGGGCGGATCTGGGATAGACCTGGGGGTGGAGCCAGCAGCATCTGCTGAGGGATTGCCTGTGGGAGAAGGTTAAGGAGAAGGGTGGAAATGGAACCTGATCCAGTCCCGGAGCCAGGAGTACGTGGGAGGGAAGGCAGGGAGCTCCGTTGGACTCCTGATTCAGGGGAGGGGCCCCTTTAACAAGCTGACCTCCAAGTGATGCTGATGTAGCTCTGGGCTCTCAAATACCAACTCCAAAGCCTGAATTCTGTGTGTATAAAAAACATAGCCTGGTGGAGGTGGGGGGTCCAGTTGCCTAGTAAGAGATCAGGATACAAAAGCTTAAAGGGAAACTCATTTGTCAGTTCATTCATTACTGCACTCTCCCCCTGAAGCCATGGACCCCTGAGTCCCCTCCCTCAGCAAGAATAGGGGTACCCTTTCTGAGGAGCCCTTTCCTCCCCAAAGGTTCCTTCTCTTCTTACATTCTGAGATTCAGAGGTAGTAGGAATCTTTGCTTCCCAGGTGGCGCTAGTGATAAAGAACCTGCCTGCCAATGCAGGAGACATAAGAGATACCGGTTCAATCTCTGGGTGGGGAAGATCCCCTGGAGGAGGGTACGGCAACCCACTCCAGTATTCTTGCCTGGAAAATCTCATGGACAGAGGAGCTTGGCAGGCTGCAGTCCATAGGGCTGCACAGAGGCAGACACGCCTGACCAACTTAGCACCGCACAACAGCAATCTTTGAGGGGTCTGCTGCCTGAGTGTGAATGGGAGACACGAGCAGGCAAGAGGCCAACACCTCCAAGCCATCAGTGATTCCAGGGGTCCTGTGCAAGAGAGGATTCTTAGGAATCAAGGTGAGCTGAAAGATGGCAGCCTGCACTCTCAAGGGTTCATTTTCTCACATAAAATAGCCTAGAGTTTGGCAGTGTCAGTAACTAGAGGTCTTTTACTGGGGGGTGGTCAGATTTCTTAAAGAAACCTTTTCAGTCTCCTGCCTGGAGGAGGGGTCTGGCTTGATGGCTACTGGAGCTGAGTAAGGAAAGGGAGCCGGGTGGAGGTTGCAGCATTCTGTATACCATTATCAGTATAGTATCTAAGCTCTTAGCTGTGCCTTGCTTCCTCCAGGCCAGAGAATAAACCTGGGCTTTTGCTGGGGAGATGAGGGGTGGTTACCCAACAGCTTGGACTGAGCTGAGGATCCACATCCCTGTAAATCTGCAAAAGCTTTTGCTTTGCTCACTGCTGTTTTAACTCTCACTCCATTGGATCATAGTAAAAGCAAGGGAATTCCAAAAAAATCTACTTCTGCTTCGTTGACTATGCTAAAGTCTTTGATTGAGTGGATCACAACAAACTGGAAAATTCTTAAAGAGCTGGAAATACCGGACCACCTTACCTGTCTCCTGAGAAACCTATATGTATGTCAAGAATCAACAGTTAGAACCGGACATGGAACAACTGACTGGTTCAAAATTGGGAAAGGAGCACATCAAGGCTGTATATTGTCACCCTGTATATTTAACTTATATGCGGAGTATATCATGTGAAATGCTGAGCTGGATGAATCACAAGCTGGAATCAAGATTGCTGGGAGAAATATCAATAACCTCAGATATGCAGACGATACCACCCTAATGGCAGAAAGTGAAGAGGAACTAAAGAGCCTCTTGGTGAAGGTGAAAGAGGAGAGTGAAAAAGCTGGCTTAAAACTCAACATTCAAAAAATTAAGATCATGGCATTTAGTCCCATCACTTCATGGCAAATAGATGGGGAAAAAGTGGAAAAAGTGGCAGATTTTATTTTCTTGGGCTCCAAAATCATTGTGGACAGTGACTGACTGCAGTCATGAAATTAAAAGACCCTTGCTCCTTGGAAGAAGGAGCTATGACAAATCAAGACAGTGTATTAAAAAGCAAACACATCACTCTGCTGAAAGCTATGGTTTTTCCAGTAGTCATGTATGGATGTGAGAGTTGAACCATAAAGAAGGCTGAGCACTGAGGAATTGATGCTTTTGAACTGTTGTGTTGGAGAAGACTTTTGAGAGTCCGTTGGAGAGCAAGGAGATCAAGCCAGTCAGTCCTAAATGAAATTGACCCTGCGTATTCACTGGAAGGACTGATGCTGAAGCTGAAGCTCCAATACTTTGGCCACCTGATGCGAACAGCCAACTCATTGGAAAAGACCCTGATTGTGGGAAAGATCAAGGGCAGGAGGAGAAGGGGACGAGAGAGGATGAGAGGGTTGGACGGCATCATTGACTGAATGGATATGAGTTTGAGCCAACTCTGGGAGATGGTGAACGACAGGGAAGCCTGGTGAGCTGTAGCCCATGGGGTTGCAAGAGTTGGATACAACTGAGCGACTGAAAAGCAACAACAACATCCACTATCCTGGGGTTGCATGCTCCCAAGGCTTTGATGGCTCTGGGATGAGAACAGATTTGAGTGTCCTCTAGAGAATCCAACAGCCTAGTGTTCTGTCTACCTGGGACCTTGAGGTCAGGATTACTCCTCCCTGTTCCCAGCTTCCAAAATCTTGTTGCTGTCATCTCCCCCGTTATCCTTCTTATGAAGTTGTTGTCTTTGAAAAAAAAAAAACCCACTGTAGTTTTAATGGAAGCTGGAAAGGAGTGCAGTTAGTATGAGTGTTCAGTCTTTCATCTTGTCCCTTCATCTTACAAATGAGGGATTTGGGTGAGAGTTCGGGGCTTCCTAGCTGCAGGTCTGAACGTCATCCTGTGTCGATGGAGATCCTCACTTTATGAGGTTAACCTCGCATCGTGGAAACTGAAAATGTCAGACACAGACTTTCCTGTCATCCCTGGTAGATAGGTAGACTATGAGTCCATGCCTCAAACCCACCAGTAAGATGCTTCTCACTGGATGCTTGGGTCAGGAGGTAAGAGCCAAGAAGCAAGATCAGGGGAGAAACTTCTGGATGAGGTAGCAGCAGGGGCTGTGCTGTGTCCCTACCAGCTGCTGGTGGCCTACCAGCCTGACGGTGCTGGCAGCAGTGTCATCACTGGCCAGATTCTTGGCAGGATTTCAAGCACGATCAGGAAAGAACCCCGAGTGATACACACGGCTGGTTATTGGTAGGCTTGGGGTCAGGGCAGAAGTGTCTAATGCGACACCGTGTCCTCCCCATGCTGTCAGGTCCTACTCAGCCCTTTGAAGATGTATCCGGAACCTCCCCAAAATGGGCTTTCCTGACCTGCAAACTTCTTACGGCCTCAGTATGGCTCTGCTTCTCTGACCTCTTCTCCCCTTCCCAATCCTTGACCCTTGACCTGCTATCTCTTATCCAAACGCAGGCCCTACTCTGTGGCTGTCAGCAATCTTCTCAGCCAAATTCACACTGACTGCATATCTTCATCTGCTCTGCCCGTGTTTGCCTTCTCCTGTTTCAGCCAGGTCCTTGCTCCTTGACACCCATAGAGCAGTGCTCCAGCCCTGGGCATCATTACTTAAATATTAAAAAAAAGCAAACCATTTACTATCTCATGTGTTTACAACTTGTTCTTCCTACTAGAAAGAACTTATCCCTTCACTGCAGAGCACAGGACCAGGCAACGTGCAAAATGTTCAATAAATATTTCCCTACTTCCCCACTCTATCAAGGAAATAAAGTACTTATGAACTCGTATATGATTTACAGACATGAATGCTGGGAGCGAAAATTATTCTCCCTTATCTGAGCTTCATTTTCTACTATCTTTTATTGTAAAAACAATATAACATGAAAGAGACTTTGGAAAAAAAAGAGGGAGAAAAATCACACACAATTCTCCTTGGTGTAACTGTTTTTGTTTTTTGCAAATGCATTGCCTTCAAGCCTTTTCCTTTAAGTGTCCACATGTTTACATAGCTCCAATCCTAGTGCTCACTGCCCTTAAAAATCCAGCTCAAAGACCACTTCCCAGGGCAGCTTTCTTGGACCCCAAGAAACTCCCTCCCACTGTGTCGCTGCGTTTCTCACCCCCTGAGTTTCATGACTTGTTTTCACATCATCGCCGGGGACCAAACTTCCTGGGGGCAGGAGTTGCATCCCCTGAGTCTCTGTGGCCCAAGCACAGGGTAGGGCACATGCCAGATGCTTCTCATGGTCTCGCTTTTGCATTCTGTGCTGTCACTGTGCATTGGAACAGATGCCTTGTCCCCTGTTGCTCAGTAGTTTCCATAACGATCATTTTTAACGGCTCCAGAGTATTTCATCAAGTGGATGTTTCATAATTTAGTTAACCAGTCCCCTACTGGGGAACATTTGGATTGTTTCCATTTCTTTTTCTATCACAAATAATGCTGCAACCACTGTTCTTGTGCAATATAGTTTATTTCTTCTTTTGAGAAAATTTACAGAATCCTTGGATCAAGCAGATCGCCAGCTCCTAAGCCCATTTCAGCCTGGCAACAACTGACTCACCGGGTCCCGTCTCGTGGGGAGGACACAGGTGCCCTCACAGTCCTTTCAGTCTTGGAGCCAATAGTCTTCCTTCAGCTTAAACACTCCCTATGATCCCATGAACCTGTCTTCCTTGCTTTGCTGAGAGGTCATGGATTGAGTTGCCCTTCTTCATCAAATGTTTATCAAACTACTACTTATCTTAGCTCTCTAGAGCCTTGTACAAAACCTGGTATGCCTTAGGTTTTCTTCCCCCCATCCCTCTTTCAGTGTATTTTCAGAGGTACTGATGCTGTTTTTGGTCCCAGGGATTGGCCTGGGCTTCAGGCCTGACCAATCAGAGCACTGTGTATCTGCTTTCACTGATTGGCTCAGGGAAAGTCACATGACTTAGAACCAATGAATTGCAACCTTGGGACTTTTGGGAGAGAAGCCCTTTTTTTCTGGCTGAACTTGGCACTGCTGTAAGATGCATTGATGATGTCATATCATTGATATAGTATAGACCATGAGGTGATATTGATGGGGGAACATTGGAGCTGCCTGCAGCCATTTTACCATTGTACAAGAAAGACCCACCTATGCAAGGAAAGTAAGACTAAGAGAAGCAGAGGGAGTGTTTCTTTACTCATTCCTTCTACATCTATTTGTTAAGCCTCACTGTATGCCAGGCCTGTTCTTGGCTCTAGGGAAAGAACCGTGAACAAGACAAAGTCCCTATTCTCATGGAGCTCTTGTGTATTTTAGTGGGAGCAGCAGTCTCTACAACAAATAAGCATATAAGTAAGCAGGTGAATAAACAGGATAATTCTGGAAATGGCAAGTGCTTTGAAGCATGAGAGTGAGTGGCTGAAGGAGGGTAGCTGCTTTTACTGGCCTGCAGTGGGTCTCTCTGAGGAGCTGACATTGGAGCAGGGACCTGAATGATGTGAGGAGATTGCATTCCAGGTGGAAATAACCACCTGAAGGCCCTGCCAGAGTTGGGACAGGGCATAGGGCACAAATATTCTGTTTTGTTAAAAAAAATCTTTTTGTAATTGTGGTGAAATACACATCACATATCTGGAGAAGGGCATGGCAACCCACTCCAGTATTCTTGCCGGGAGAATCCCCATGGACAGAAGAGCCTGGCAGAGTATAGTCCATAGGGTGGCAAAGAGTTGGACACAACTGAACAACTTAGCACACACGCATTCACACATAACATAAAATTTACCACCTTAACCATTTTAATGTGTACAGTTTAGTAAAGGCACAGCTTTAGAAGACATTTTTGAACCTCTGGATTCAGCAGTAACTGAAGTCATTACTTCCCCTGACTTTATAGTCGTGGAGCCAATAGTTGCCCCATCTAGACCAAGTATGAGCTGGATTCTCTGCCACTGGCTCCCAGAGACCCAATACAACCAGTGCTGTTGAGCGAGCAAATACATAAGCAAATGAATAGAAGCCGGAAGTCTTCAGAAACATACGTTACCCCTAGCAACCCATCAGCAGCCCTGGTCTCTGGCAGCTTCGTCAGTGCCAGGTATTATCATCAACAACTTTCAAGTCTAGAATATGAGACACAGGGAGGGAACAACGAATTCCAGGAGAGAGTGACCTGGGACCAGCCTTGCCTCTCTTCCTGCAAGTTCTCAGCACTCATCCCCACACAGCTGGGCTGAGGCCTGCTTTGTTCTCTGCTCTGTGGCAGGTTGTGACATTTCCACCTGGAGGTGTCTTGCTTATTGCTCTTGGGACGTTTTTATTTTTTTTATTTAAAGAGAATTTCTGTGGCAGTCTGTGCCACCAAGGGCCATCAGGAGCCCCTAGCAATATGATTCCGTCTGAAGAACAAAGAGGCAAATTTGCTGAAGATCAAATGCAAAAGCATCATGAGAGGAGAGGGCTGGGAGTTACAGATGAAAACGGTGCCGGTTCCAGCCCAGATCTGAGAGCTTTGAATAATGGAGGATCCACACACAGCCTGGGGTGTGTGACTGTTGGGGGTGTGAGAGGAGACAGGGATCCCCCCCACCTGGCTGAAGACATTTTGCTAGGAAGAAGTTGGGCCAGGCACAGCCCTCCAGGCAGGGTCAGCACAAATGAAAAGCAAAGCGGAGAGAAGGAGGATGGAGTCAAGGGTTGGGAGAGCCAAAGTGCCTGCAGTTGCAGGGATAGGGTGTCGCTGCCTGGTGGCCTGTGTGTGATGGGAGCTCAGGCATAGGAAAACACAGTCCCGTGTTCCCCAGGTGGGAGCCAGGTATCCCTGGGGACTTAGGGGAAATGCGGAGGACAGAGAGCTCTCCTGATGGATCCTACTAGTAGATGCGCCTTTTCTGTGAGATTCCAGAAGGAACATGCAACCTCCTCTGGGGGTGTGCCCCCTGTGGCCCTCCTCCTGAGTCAGCCTGTCTGGGGACCTACTCTGTGCTCCATCACCCTCTGCTTATTCCCGTCGATGCCTCAGGCCAAGCTCAGTGCCTCTCTCTACGCATACTGTGTGCTAAGCCGCTTCACTGTGTGTCCAACTCTTTGCAACCCTACGGACTGTAGGCTCATCTGTCCATGGGATTCTCCAGGCAAGAATACTGGAGTGGGTTGCCATGCCCTCCTCCAGGGGATCTTCCCCACCTGGGGATCGAACCGGCATCTCCTATGTATCCTGCATTTGTAGGTGGGTTCTTTACCACTAGTGCCGCCTGGGAAGCCCCTCTCTCTAAGCAGTCTTGCCCTACTCTCAAGCCCAATCCTGAGACTCAATCCACCCTCCTCAAGGTCCTTCCAGCCTCCCCATCACACCACCTGACGCAGGCCCTCTTCCCCCACTCTCCCCTCTCCTGGAGCTTGCAGATCTCTGCGTTGGCCTCAGATACTTCCCTCTGTGCAGCTCTGACACATCTTGTCCCTTGGTCTTGCACCATGCAGCACTGTGCCTCTGGGGACATGGTCCGTCATTCTAGGAGTACACGCTCATCATTCTTTTCAGCCACTCTGTACCAGAACTCTCTTTCTGACTATAGAGTGATCTTCCCTTCATCTAAGCTGAGATGCCAGACATTCACCCTCTAGGCCTTCTGTAACGGGAAGATTGCCCATCAGTCAAATGTGCTCCGGCTAGTCAGGGTCACAAAGCATCAGGGACCACCCAGCATCCCAGAATCTGTCTGTGAAGGGGAAGTGGCAGCACTGGCTGCAGGAGCAGCCTCATCTGGCTTCCAGAGACAGCAGGGACAGGACTCAGGGCCCAGCTGGGCAGGTTGTGATGTCAAAGACAAGGGCAAGGGCAGTGGTGTCCTTGTGACTTCTTCCTGGATGACCAGCCTCTTAGCATGATGCTCCTTGAGGATCTCTGGGGTCCAAATATCCTTTAATAAGGATGCTTTCTGTTTACATCAGCCAAAATATGTTGCTATTACCTTGAATCACACTCCGTTTGTATTAAAAGACCCTGACTTGTCCATCACTTTTTTCAATTTCTAGGTTTTTTTCTTTATTCTAGTATCCCTTAAAAAATACATACTTATTGGGACTTCTCTGGCAGTTCTGTGGTTAAAACTCAGAGCTTCCACTGCAAGGGGTATGTGGCTTCGTTCCCTCGTTAGGGAAGTAAGACCCTGCATGCTGCAAAGTGCAGCCAAAAAAAATAGAATAAATAAGCTATTAAAAATACAAACTAATTAAGTTTAAAAAATAAATTGATGTAAAACAAGATATTAAGTAAATGAAAAGGTCTTTCAAATTAAGACTTAGAAATCCATAAGCCACAAAAGTTTTGATGATATCATAATTACAATCCTGAATATTCATTGGAGGGACTGATGCTGAGGCTGAAGCTCCAACACTTTGGCCACCTGATGTGAAGAAGAACTGACTCATTAGAAAACACCCTGATGCTGGGAAAGACTGAAGGCAGGAGGAGAAGGGGACGGCAGAGGATGAGATGGTTGGATGGCATCACTGACTCAATGGACGAGTTTGAGCAAACTCTGGGGGATGGTGAAGGACAGGGAAGCCTGGTGTGCTGCAGTCCATGGGGTCACAGAATCGGACATGGCTGAGCAACTGAACAGCAACAACAAATAATAATAATAATAATAATTACAAATGCATATATCCTTTAACCTACCAATCCTAATTTGGGGAATTTATCCTACTCCTATCCTATTCAATTAATATAGCCTAGATATTAGAGATCTTTCCTAATCAGAACATCTTCCACATCTTCCCCCACCTCCTTAAAATTTTTCTTTTTTACAGAAGAGTGTTCCATTGTAGACAAGCTGTAGCTCATTGAGCCTAACCCCTTTTGATGGACCCTGAGTTGCTTTCCATCTTTGGCTGCTATAGTGCAGTGAATACCATTATACATATGCTGTCTCATGTGTATAAAGTAGAACATCTGTGCAATGTATCAAGTGAGAAAACAAAAAGCAGAACAGTCTATAGGATGTGTTATGTTTTGCACAAGAAAGAGGGAAAATAAGAATATATCTTCATATTGGTTATGCTTCCATGAAGATACTCTGAAAGGATAGAAAAATGCTAATAGTAAACATACTGCCTTTCGTGGTTGGTGGAGGAGGTGGGAAACTGGGTGGCAGGGCCAGAGGTGGGAGAGAGACTTCCCTCCACCTTTAGCCTTGCTTTGTGTTTGGAACCAGGGGGAATGTATTACCTTTTTTTTTTTTTAAACCCAAAACATAAATGAATGTAGAAGTGGTACACAGACATTACCTAAATCCTGAAGATGGCCATCAGTGGTTGAATTTGGGAACTGCTCCATACGGTGGCTTTGGGGCATCTCGGATACCCAGACTACTCCTCCACCCACAGAAGCCAACGGGGAGCCGAGGAGAAAAGAGAGGTGGCGCCTACACAGACAGACCCCTGGCCCACTGTGTGCACGTGGCTGCCTGCAGCTCGCACAACCGCCCAGAGCATCCTGTTTCTGGTTAACCTTGTCTTGGGGGTTGATGAGGGGACCTCTTCCTGAAACTGGACACCTTCTATCCCTCCCTCCCCAGGAGAGAAGACTCCAGAGGGGCCTGCCGGGTGAAGGAACCGTCTGATGACAGGCCACGTTGGCCGGTTCCCACACTCACATAGACGTCACTCGTTCCCCCCAGTGCAGCTTTACGAGCTGACCTGTGCGTGGGAACCCACGCAGAGCAGCCCACACCTTGTCCCCGGATCCCAGGCCTTTGCAGAGGCTGAGCTGGATACACACCTTCAAGTCTCTTCTCTGCAGCACGAATGACGGCTCGGCTTTGGGGAGACAGCCAGAGCAGGCTGCGAAGGGAGGGCCCTGCGCCCGGTTTGTCTCCAACTGCCTTTGTTCGAGAATAAACACCCCATCCCCACCCCACCTGAAAGCTGCAGCCTCTGCCAGGAAGAAAAACCATATACAATCTCTGCTTTAGATGTACAAAATGTCTGAAATTGCTTGGAGACTGGGTGGGAGGGAGCCTGGACGAGGCTGGGGGGATCCGGGCGCGTAATTGCGGGTCATCTATCTGCCTCTGGCAGCACACGCCTGCTCAGCAAGCGTTTGCAGACAGGACTCTGTGAATTTGCTTTTCCCCCCCATCTTGCATTACTTACTCTTTTCTCAGCAGCTGTAAAAACCTTTTCCTAAAACTGCCCTCAGGCATAATGAACAGGAGACATTCAGAGCTGGGAAGAAAGACAGCTCCGAAATGACGCACCCGGCCTTTCTCAGGGTCCCTGACAGGGTTACCCACAGGCTGCAGCTTGCTCTAGGGGGAGTTGGAGGGCTTCCACTGGGACCGAGGGCAGTCAAGAAGGACACCCACAGCATAGAGAGGGTCCCAGTCTCTTTCTCCCCCACCCACTCAAAGCAATGGCCTCAGGAGAGAGTTCTGAGCCTCTTCCAAATGGACATTAGGGCTTAGAACCCATCAGAACCCACTCAGCCCCATGGGGGGGCATCCTCAGGGTAGCCCCCCCAGGACCCCTAGAGTTGGGGTCCACCTGGTCTGAAGCTAGCCCACTCCCTGAAATGAAACAAGGGCTTGGAGACAGGAGGCTGGGGTGGTGGGTAATGCCTTGCAGTGGATGGGACATGGGGATGACCAGCCCAGCTGCTGGGGAGGGGGTAGCACCAGGGACCACTGAGCAGCCCCAAATGTGGCTTATTAGAACCAGAGCTTGGGGCCAGAGTCGGGGAGGGGAGAGGCTGATCCTGGTGGGAAGCGGGGACATGGAAGCCCTGTGGGGTGATAGTTCTGCCACTCATAGGGTCACCCGCAGAACTACTCCAGGGAGACTTTCGCCCCCGGAGCCCCTGGCTCCTCTGGTCTCGGCTCCTTACCCGCAGCATCACCATAATAAGGGGAGAGTGTGTGGCTCTCACGAATTGTGCCAGTCAGGGCTTGAACCTATCCAGAGGGGCCGTCTCTTCCCAGTCAGGCCTCCCACAGGGTCATGATGTGGGGCTATGTGTAAACACCCCTGTGAGTCTAAAGATGCCTGTTCTAGAAGGAGATGGAGTCTTTCAGAGTCAGAAGAGTCCCTGGAGACCATCCCAAAGTGATGCCTGGGAGGTTAAGGGAGTCCTGGCTTGTCCCCTGAAACCACCGCTGTCCCCACCTCACCTCCACATGCTGGATCCTTCTGTGTGCAAGACACTCCCACCCAATTCTGGCCTCCTCTCTGCCGAGGAGGGGAGGATGGAAGGGAGGGGGTGAACCCCAGACGTGGCCAGCTCACCCCAACCCCGCCTTCCTCAATGCGCCAGCCTCAGGTCTCGGTCAGGACAGGGCTTCCTGGCCCTCTGGGTCTTTCCTCTCTCCCATAATCATTCCCTAGGTGTCTGACCATTTTTTCCTCTTGCCCTCCCCACAGGGCACCCCTGACAGGGGCCTCGGCAGGATTCCCAAAGTGGGAGATGTGCTCTCAGGGCCCGGGACCTCATCTAAGCCATTTCCTAGCCTGTAAAATGGGCAACAATCCATACGTGAGGGTGCCCTAGGGATCAGCATCTTCTCTGACAGGGAAGGAAGGAGGTCCCGGGAGGCAGTGGCCTGGACCTCAAGTTAACAAGCCTCAGGTTCAGCCTCCAGACAGGTGATACACAGATGGAGAGACGCTCTGACAGGATGGGGAAGAAAAGACACTCCCCACTCAGCGCTCTTGTCATCTTTGAGTGCTCTTTCTCTCGCGCTCCCTGGGGCTGCACTGTCAGCTCAGGATCTGTCCAGAACCCCACCTCTCCCCCTCCTCTAGGACCCCCCTCCCCGACCAAGACAAGCACCAAGTCTCAGCTGCTCCCTTCCCCCCACTGCTCTGCTCCAGCTTCCATCTCCCTTTCAGGCGAGCTTCCACTTCCAGACCTCTGCCACTGCTGTTTATCTGGAAGGTTCTCCCCACAGACCTCCCTGTGCCTCACTCCCTCTCTTCCTGGATTTCTGCTCAAAAGTCATCAAAGAAGCCTCCCTGAACCTCCCTCCCTCCCCCTGGGGCATAGGAAAGCGGAGGCCCTCTTGCCTGGCTTCTGTACCCCCTGGGCCTTGTCACCACTTGACCCTTCATATGCTTTTTTTCTCTACTGCACCTTGAATGTAGGTGGCTTTGGAAACAGAATCTTTAGTTTTGTTCCCTGAAGTCTCCACAGCTCTTAGAACAGTACCTGACACATAGTAGGAGCTCTGCAAACATGTGCTGGATAAATGAGTATAAATGAAGGAATTATTAAAAATAAGTATTGACATTATCCCAGTTTCTGTAACCCTTTGGGAGCATCTCTTGCATTTTTAACATACAAGGATTCAGAAATGAATGTTTACTTGAAAAGACTGTTCACTGAGACTTCTCTTTCTGCCCTCTGAAAGCCTCCGGGGATGAGCACGGCTGTGAGTGGTTAAGGCCAGGGCTCCTGCCCACCCTGAGGAAGGGGAAAGACTGGGCTGTGGTGAGTCCCAGGGCCCAAGAATGTCCCCCTTTCAGGGATGAGGGAGTGGAGGCCCCTTGAGCCACACAGAGGAGGTGACTTGGTCTGTTTCCCTGGGAGTCAGAGCTCTGTTTTATATAAATCCCAGTCCTGAGGATCCTAACTCAGAACTAATTATTCACAGACCATGAGGGGCATCCTCAGAAAGGGCATTTGCAAGATGAGTAAGAGCCGCTAAGCCGACTTAAGGAAAGGTTGTATGAGGATGGTGCAAACACAAATACATGGGCAGAGTGTATGGGCAAATAGTCTTCCTCGTGGGACATCAGGGGTTCTGTGTGAGAAGAGGGCACAGATTGGCAACGCTGGATTAAACAAAGTGAAACTTGACATACAGGACTTGTCAGAGTCTTTAATACACAGTGTCCACTGTGGCTCTCCGAGACAGGCTATAGCATGCCCCATTTGCTTCATGGAGCACCCATGAAGACCCATCTAACTTACCCCCAGGAATTACTGACAAGAGCATAGGGACACTTTGCAGCTGGAGAGTAGTCTGAGGTAGGGGTGAGGCAGAAGGGGAAGGGATGCTGGGGTAAGTGAAGCTGAGGGCCATTTGTTAATTCTCTGCATGACTTGCAAAGGAGTTTGGACTCTATCCTACAGGAAACTGATACTGATGTGCAATTTGCATTTAATTTGTATCCACTTATCGACTCTAAGACAAGGCATGCAACTGGAATGCTATAGGGACTTCAGTAAAGAGATGGGCCTGGTGCTGGAGCAAACTGGAACACCTGTGTCCTTGTAAGGAGGGAAAGGCTGCTACAGACTGCGCATCCACAGGGAGCACCAATCCCCAAAACTACCACATGAATGGTGCCTCCTGGAGCTGTGCAGTGCACATCCTGAGCTCCTGACCAGGACAGCCCTGAGAAGGGAATGCTCACTCAGCTCTAGTGGATTGCTACCAGATGAGAAAGTGTGGTAGACTAGTGTTGACCAGTATCAGTGAAACCAGTGTTCACAGAAGACTGTACGTCTCAGCCTCCTTGGGGTGTGGATGGGCAACATGACTACATCCAGTCAATGACAAGTGGGCAAAAGTCAGACATGGGTAGCATGCTGAGGCTGTGCCACATCCATGTACCCTCCTCCTGTCTCTTTGCCCCCTGAAGCAGCAAGTGACAAGGCCATGTTTCTCAGATGCCACTAACCCATGGTGGTGCCTCTCTCAGCCTGGGTCCCTAACTGATTGCATGGGACAAAGCCCCTGGAACACTTGCGCTGGACATGCCATGTGAGAAAGAAATCGACATCTGTGTGGTAAGCTCCTGAGACTTGAAGATGCTTGTTACTGCAGCAGAGCCCAGCCTTTCCTGACTGCAAAGAGCTAGAGTGAATGGTGTCCTGACTTCTGATTTGAAAGAAAAATATTCTGGTGTTAAATGTTGAGCATCTATTAAAATTAATACCTGATAAAGCGCAGGCCAAGCAGAGTTTCTCTGCAGGTCAGACATGCACTGGCCACTGATTTGCAACCCACAATCTCTGGCTATGCTATGGGGTCTTAGGGAACTGTACATAAGACATGAGCTAACTCATTTTATTTTTTTGCACTTTCCTGGGCAATCTCATATCCTCGTGGGTATACTGGGACAGAGTGAGACTCTCGGGTCTATGATTAACTTGAAGAGAATGTCTGGTTACAGACAGAGAGGAAGAAGGCAATACTAGGGCTCTTTTAAAAGCTGCTGGAGAACATCATCGGGCAGTTTGAATGGCTGTGAGAGCAGCTATGAGACTCTGGCTGAATCAGCCTGGAGTGAGGCAGGAAATGGTGATTAATTGGTGTGTGACCTTGGGCAAGTCATCTCACCTCTCTGAGCCTCTGCTTCCTGGTGGAGCAGTTGGGGATTATGTGCAAACTCCTTCACAGGGATGTCGATGGGAGGAAGTAAGGGGTGCATACGGCACTCAGCTCACATGAAGGGCTCGGTAAACACCAGCTCTGGTGGCTCTCATTCTCTTTCTGGCAAGCTAGCCAGTGGCACTGAGCTGCCCCTGACAGAGGCTCCTCCCTGGAGCGCGAGCAGGATTGGCCTTCCTGAGACACATGCCAGCTCCGTGTCCCCAGGACTGCCCAGCTGCAGGCTGGCTGAATTCATTTCCTGTAGCTGCTGTCACAAATCACCACAAACTTGGTAACTCCAAAAAAGAAAAAAAACATATAATCTGAAATTGATCATTTTAACCATTATAAAATGTACAGTTCGGTTGTGAAAAGTATATTCACATTGTTGTGAAACTGATCATGCGAAGCCATTCATCTTGATAAGCTGAAACTCTGCAACTTGGTGACTTTTGAAACTACGCAAATTTATTCTCACACAATTCTGGAGGTTGGAAGTCTGAAATCAGCCTCAAAGTTAAGGAAAGGAGCGGGCAGGGCTGACTCCTGTGGAGGCTTCAGGGGAGAATCCATTGGCTTGCCTCTTCCAGCTTCTGGGGTGCCTGCCCTCCTTGGCTTAGGGCCCTTTCCTCCCATCGCTTCAACTTCTGTTGTTACATCTCCTACTTCTGTGTCTAATTTCCCTCTTCCTCCCTCTTATGAGGTCACTTGTGATTGCATTCAAGGTCCACCTGGATAATCCAAGACACCCTCCCCATCTCAAGGTCCAGAACTTAATCACACCTGCAAAATCCCTTTTGCCATGTAAGGTCATATTTTCACAGGTTCCAGGACTTAGGACTTGGCTATCTTTGGTGGCCACAGTTCAGCTACCACACTGGCCATGTGGTAATTTCGGGGCCTGGGCTCCTGCCACCAGTGGCCAGGAGGAACAGAGTTTGGGAAATTGCTGGAGATGGAGGAGCGGTGCAGTGGAGCAGCCAGATTTGGAGACAGCCCGGTTCTGGCCCTGCCCTGGCCCTCACCCTCTCTGAGACCATGGCAGGCTCCTTCCTCCCACTCTTAGCTCCCTCAGGACTACTCATTGAAACAACAAAGCACTGGGACACAGACAAAAATTGCCTCTCATATGAAGATGCTGTTCTAGGCAGGGAGACATGGAGAATGAAGACAAGCACATGAAATGAGAGGCAGTGGGGAGCGCAAAGGAAGAAAAGGAAGCAGGGACGAGAGAGGAGGATGGAACAGGCCCCCCTCTGGGCTGGGAAGTTGTAGTCTACATGCACTTATCAGGCATCTATTATGTGCCAGGCACCATTCTACCATCTGGGACCCGGCCAAGAACAAGACAGCCTTGGCCCCCATCCTGGAGGACTTCCTGTTTCAGTGGAGGACAAGCCAGGGAGTACATGGATGGGATGAGTTCAGATAGCAATGAGGCTATGACGCAACTAAAACAGTGTCCCAGGTGGGAGTGCGATGGGGCCACTTCAGATAGGCTGGTCAGGGAGGGTCTCTGGGAGGAGGTGACCGCTGAGGAAGAGTCAGAGTGTGGGGACCCTGCGAGAAAGAGTTATGGGGACAGAAAGACAACATAGAGGTGATGCCCCTAGATTGCCCGGTATGGTGTCTGAGTGGCATGTGCTCAACAAATAGTGTGGCCAGCAAGTAGGAGTTGGAGAGGTGGGGGCTTTCCTTGGATGGGACACCAGGTCAAGGGCTTCACAGCCCACCTGTTGTGGTCAGTGCTTCTGAGTCAAACGACCCAAGCCGCGAGCAGCCCCCACCAGCAAAGAGGCTGCCTTGGGTGCCCCGGCTCCAGCACGGAGCCCTGTTCCCTCATGCAGGCTGGTTTCCTTAATGAGACCATCTGTCTGACTCTCCTCACTCTGCTGAGCTGATGGGGCCATCCATCTCCCCAGTCCTTGTCCTCGTCTGTCTGCCACCGCCCGGGTCCCCATTATGCCCGCCCGGCTCTGCAGTGGGGCTGTGGTGGGTTTGGCCTCTAGCATTCGTGTTTATTCTTTTCATCTGGCCGCATCTGGCCTCTGTGCTGAGTCATTTGCTCCATCTGCCTGTCCTCGCTGTGGGACGCGGTCGGCTCTTCCTGGCTCTCCCTGCACCACGTGGCAGCCCACACGTGTGGCAGGTGCCAGGGTATGCACACGTGGGGACCGGACCCTGAGCAGCTCCATGCTTGCCTGCATGCTGGAAGCGGGGGCCCCACTTCAGGGCCAGCCTCCCCTGGAGGATCTCCCCAGGGTCATGTGGTCCACGTGCTGAGTCCCTGAGAGGGTGGGCCACAGCCAGACCCGGAAGGAACTAAAAGGCCTGTGTGAGCTCAGCTGTGCTCCATGCCAGAGCCCTTCCATTTTTGCAACTGAGCTTGGACATGAGGGGAAGGTGGGCATCACCATCTGCAATTCAGATCCCAGCAGGCCTGTTCCCAGGACCTAGAGCTCTGAATTTGAGCAGGACTTTCCAAGTCTAACTTTCTTCATATTTTTTGAAAAATGAACCAGTTGAGCTGATGCAGTGTAATACCATCAGTATCCCATAGTCTCAGCACCTAGTCCCCCTTTCCTCCAGCAACAGCACCCCAAATTCTTAAAGCCCTGCCCACAATTCCTGGGATTTACGCTAGGTTGACATCAGACTTGGCTCCAGGAGAGGCCTCATAACCAAAAATTAGTCAATCAGAGCATTGCAAACAGTCCCTGCCTTCTCATATCAGTGATAGGTTTCAGCATCATGTGGGCACCAAGCTGGGCCAGTTGGGGCCAGAACATTTGCTAGAACTTTTCTCCTGAGTCTGTGGTTGAGCAGGATGCAGGAGTGAGTGATGGGCAGCTTCCAAGTGGTAAGAGCCAGCCTTCTAGGGAAAACACCACCAAGGGAAGCAGAGCCAAAGCAAGGAGAATGAAAGAAGTCCTAACAAGCTTCTAGATCCAGCTGGACCTGATGCCAGCCCTACCTCTGGGCTTTTCTGTTACTGACACCAGTACATTCTCTTTTACAATATAATTTAAGGTGGCTTCTGTCACTTGCAACCAGAAGACTCTCATGTAATATATATGTTCCTAAAGGGGCTAACACCTGCCTGCTACGTAGTAGGTACTCAATAAATACTTATTTTAAAATAAGGCCCTTGTGAGTGAAGAAAGCTATTCTCAAGAGCCAACATAGCCTATGATTTCATTTACATAACATTCTTGACGTGGCAGTCATGGAGATGGCAAACAGATTCGTGGTTGCCAAGAGCTGGGGATGGTAGAGGTGGATGTGACAGTAAAGGGTAGCACAAGGGACATCTTTGTGGTGATGGAACAGTTGTGGAGGTTGACTGCTGTGATTTCTTGAATCTCCACAGGTGATAAAATGACAGAATGATATGCACACATTGTACCAATGCCAGTTTCCCGGTCTTGGTGTTGCACTAGAGTTATGTGGGATGTAACCACTGGGGGAACCAGAGAAGGCACATGAGACCTCTGTGTTACTTCTGCAACTTCCTGTGACTCTGTAATACTTCCGAAATACAAAGCTTAGAAGTTTTTTGTAGGCTGTCACAGTCTGGGAGTTCTTGGGCCCAAAATAGCAGAGCTCGTGGATGGGAATCAAATGGACCCAAGTTTGAATCCCAGCATGGCCATTGATGAGCTGAGCGATCCGAGGTCAGTAACATCTATTCTCTTGCTCTAGTGTCCTTGTCTATGAAATGGGACCCATGAGCCTAACTATAGGGTGGTTATGAAGAGAAAATATAATGGACTGTAACCTGCCTTACACCATGCCTGGCATATGGGAGGTAATAAACAACAGCCGACAGATGCCGCAGGATGTAAATATAGGACTTAACTGGGAGGAGTACGGTGTGGGGGTCAAGGCTTTGGGGTCTGGAGCCAGCCTCCCTGGGTTTGAATCTTGGCTATGTGTCTTTCTGGTTGGGTGACCTTGGCCAGGCTACTTGACCTCTCTGGTCTTCACTTAACCTATCTGTAAAATGGAGATTAAAATAGTACCAATTTCATAGGCTAATTTTGAGGATTAAAAGAGATAATGCACCTGAGACCATTAGGGAGTGCCTAGCACTCAGCAAGGATGGTAAACTAAGCTTTGAGTGCCCACTGGGAGAGAAGCTGGCTCCCAGGGTGGAGACCAGGGTGGTGGTGGTGGAGAGGCACCTGACCATGCAATGGGGTCTGTAGAAAGCTCACCCCAGGAAAGCCCTAACTTCCTGGAAACCAGCCTCTCCCCCTGGAGGTCCTCCTTCAAAGTCCAGCAGCCAATGATGAATGCCACCCGTGGCCAAGCAGAAAATCTGATCACAGGCACCAAGGCACCCCTGCCCCCAAGATCCAAGCTTCCCTCTTCCTGCTTCTGTCCTCCCTGAGGAGGGCACATACAAACCTGAACTGGACTCTGCACGGAATGAACTCTGAGGTACAGCCTCCCAGGAGAAGGGAAAGGAAGTAGGGTTCATGGTCAGAGAAAGAAATCATGGGGACAGTGGGGGCTGGGTGGTGGGGATCGAGGGGGCTATAGAAATTCCTCCATCCCCAGTCATACATTTCATGGTTCAGTTATGACTTTAAGAGGTCTACGACACCATCATCACTGAACCCATCCTTTAGGTTAAACACTGTCCACTCCTGTGTCCTGTTCCTCGCTGAAATCTAGAGGAGTAACACATTAAGCCACTACAGTGTGAATTAATTTCTGACAGGATATGGGGCAAGGTCCACTAAAAGTAGACAGAGGAGGGATGCAGGAATAAGGGGAGAATGATGCTAAAGGCAGACTTTGCCTGCCCTGGCTGACTCTCGGTGATAATCTATTTAAAGGCATGCCCTCGCTGTCCTCGTTGATGAAGATCCATTTGAACAGTTTCAGGGCTGCAGTCTTTATTTAATGCAGCTCTGAGCTCGGCTGCATTGGGGCCCAGAGCTAAGAGGAGGCTGGCTCCTGGCAATGCTTAATAGCAAGGTGAATGTGTGCAGCTTCTCGGTAGATGGAGCAGCAGAGCCGGGCAGCAGTGGCCACACGTGACAACCCAGTGCCTGCTGCTGCTGGGGTGATGGAGCCTGCTAGAGGTGGAAATTCCCACCCTGGAGCCAGGCGGGGGCACTTATGAGAAGGGACTCTCAATTTTAAATGAGCTGGTGATTTGGTGGGATGGAAGAGGCTTTATTTATAGCGACTGAGAAAAAGCTAGGCTTCTCTCAAGTTGGCTCGTGTGGCAGTCTATCTTCAGGAACAGGGGCATCCAGGATTCCCTGTGAGAACATTTAATAGTTCCTGAGACCACAAGCTTCCTGTTTTGAACATGGGGTAGGGGAAAAGCATGTTTGTGGCCAGGCATTTGGCTGATACAGTAAAGAATCTGCCTGCAATTCAGGAGACCCGAGTTCGATCGCTGGGTCAGGAAGATCTCCCGGAGAAGGGAATAGCAATCTATTCCAGTATTCTTGCCTGGAGAATCCCATGGATAGATGAGCCTGGTGGGCTACAGTCCTTGGGGCCGCCAAGAGTCAGAAATGACTGAGTAACTCACATTTATTCCCATAAAAGTCCTGAGATTCTTTGACCGGCCTGGCTTAGGTCACATGCCCTCTCCCTAAACCAATCACTGTGACTAGGAGGATGGGATATGCTGAGTATCTTGGCCCACCCCAAGGAACCAAGGGAGGTGAGGAGGGTGTCAATCGTATCCAAGGCTCACAGAGAGCAGGGAGTCCAGAGCAGGGCTGATTTGGCTAGGAAGCAAGCAGAACAGTAGCGCATACTGACAGCTTAGCCGGAGTTCACATGCTTCATCCAACTTACTTACTTACCCCTCTCAACAGTTTCTGCAGAAATTCTTCTTCCCATTTGACAGATGAGGACACTAAGGTAGAGGAACTTGCCCAAGGTCACACACCCAGAGAGGGATTCCAGCGTTGCTCTATTTTATTCCCAATTCTTTCCCACCTCTCCTGGTCCAGTCCCCCACTCTTGGTATTCCAGAACACTTAGCCTCCTAGTAAGTAAGACTCTTAGAGACCTGGAAAGAATATCAGAGTTCATCCAGTCTCCTTTAGGGACATACTCAAGGCCATGCAGCCAGTGAATGTAGCAGGGATCAGTCAGTTCAGTTCTGTCTCTAGAATCATATCTAGCTGTCACCTCCCCTTTGCCCCGCTGCTTGTGATCTGGCCTCAACTGTGTGGCCTTCGTTTGCTCACCGGCCTCAGTTTCTCACTTTCCCGTTGCCTCATACAGTCCCCCAGACCCCAGAGGCTGGGGTGTCTTGACGGATGGGCTGTGCTCTCTTGGGTCCCAATGATACAGCTATTTGCATGCATCTTCCTTTCCCTGTGTACCATTTTCTTTCTAGCTAATTGCTTTGTTCTGATACTTTAGAGGTAACTTTCCTCTGTTACTTTATTTTTACAGTTAACACCCTCCAATTAATTTCATAGCTCTTAAAAGTTCTCACATAAGATGCCCTGAGAACCCTCACGGTTTAACCATCGCGTGTGATAACGATGTTTCCCGCACGCAGCCTGGTCATCCAGTCACTTGTACACATCCAAGGCACTTGGGTGTGTTTGTCACATTTAATGTTCATAATAGCCTTTTGAGAGTAGCCTCATTTTACAGAGAAGCTTCCCTGTAAAAGTGGCTCAGATGGTAAAGAATCTGCCTGCAGTGCAGGAGACCTGGGTTCGACTCCTGGGTTGGGAAGATCCCAAGAGAAGGGAATGGCAACCCACTCCAGTATTCTTGCCTGGAGAATCCCATGGACATAGGAGCCTGGTGGGCCATAGTCCATGGGGTCGCAAAGAGTCAGATACGACTGAGCGACTAAGCACAGCACAGAGCCCTAGCGTGGGCAGAGCTGGGGTTTGAACCGCCACCTCTTCCTCTGTCCTGAGCTCCCGGACTCTCTCACAGGGAGTGCTAGCGGTGAGCCCTGACTCCCAGGTACCCTTCTGACTTTTCTGGGTTGCCCTAGAGGGAACTCAGTGGCTATGCTGCCCCTCACCCCCACCACCTGGTGATTCTCTTGCTCTGAGAAACTCCCCAAGCAGGTGGGAGGACATGAAACTCAAGGGACAGGGTCTCAGCATCTGCGCGTGAATGAGAAAAAGACAGGGGCATCTCCAGCCTCTTGGGGGAAGGGGAGGGGGAAAAATGCCAGCATCGACAACATTTGCAGAGAAATAAGAAAATGACTTCACATTCTATTTTCCTGTCTCTCTCAGCACATCCCCCAGCACTATTTTATCTAGTAAATAGGAAGCCTACTTGTTATTCTCAATTATGACATTAATTCTCCAGGTGACCCTTGGCTGCTTACCTCCCTACTAGGAGCTGGTTTCTCCATCTATCACCACCCGCTCAAGGACAAAAAGATGTTCTCACAGGAAGGGAGCGCCCTGCATCTGGAACAGACCTGGGCCCTCATTACCCAGCAGGTGCTGCAGGTAGGGGCACGGGGTGGCCAGCGAGGGGTGGACAGCATCTCTGCTTGAGGCGTTGGCTCTCACTTTCCGTCTCTCTCTCTCGCCTCCTCACAGACTTCTTCCATGCTGACTGTTTTGTTTTTTTTTCTGTACTTGTTAGCTTCACAGTCTCTCCTGCCAGCCTCCCCGTCCTGTTGAATTGTGGAATTTTCTCCCACCCCTTGCCCCTGTTCCCCCAGAGTTGGGGGAGGGGTGGCAGCAAGTTCCCAGCTGGGTACTAGCTTTCACCACCTTGTGGTTGGGTCGATATGATCTTATTTTTCCAGCCATCTCCCCTCCTTGGGGGGCAAGGTTGCCACGGGTAATTGGCCTCGAATTTGTTTACCTCAGTTCTCAAAGGCTCCCTCTCCCCCCAGTCTCTCCATCGCCTCTCGCTCTGTCTCCTCCATCCCACCAGTGGCTCCTGAAGCCATCTGGAATCTCAGCTCCCCTCCCCCTTCACTTGTGAGCCAGAGAAGTCCAGTTTGAGCACCGTGTGGGAGGCCCAAGCTTCCTTCCAACACAGGCAACTGGATTCAGGAAACAGCTCGTCAGCGGCAAAGGAAAAACACAAATAATGAACTGCGGAGACCCGGCGCCGGGGATTGGCAAACATAGATGAAAGCAAGTCCCTGATGATAAATTCAAACGATTTTTGCTCTTGTTCAGAACCACAGACTAATTTGGAAATATCAGTCACAAGGAGGGAAAGGGTTCAAGAGGGGGCGGGAGCTGAGGTGGAGAACTTCGTGGCCTGGGAGGCTCCGAGCGCTCCAATGTGCAAAGCCCCCACTTCCTCAGCTAAGTTACCTGGAGGATCCTCTGTGAGGCAGGCAGGAAGCATCATCCTTCGTTGTTGCTTCTAATAAAGAAAGAAACTGAGGCTGAGAGAGAGGACTGGTTCTGTCTGGGATGGGCTCGGGCTCCCGTCTGGGTCTTTCTGCTTAACTAGGCGGGCCGCCCCCCATGGGGAGATAGAGATTTCCTTAGCTTACAGAGGACTTCAGGTCAGATTTGTGACAAATCCTCTCTGAGACCCAGGGTGACAGCCAAGATAATTAATAACCCCAAAGACCAGGCGCTGATGCTTCAGAGCTGTGGCCAGAGCAGGTCCAGAGGGTCCTGGAGGCCCAAGGAGGCCAGAGCAGCCAGGACAGAGGAGCCAGGGGCCTCAGGGAGCCGGAGGCAGCAGCTACACGCCGTCTGGGGTGGAAGCAACTGGCTCACACCACCAGGTGTCCCAGCTGACCCTCAGCGCTGCTCCAACCAGCACTCGATGTGGACCTAGCATGTAGTTCTTCCACAGAACCCAAGCCTGCAGTGTGCAGTTTCCTGTTCTCGCTCTCACCAGCCTAGGAGGCGGGAAGGAGTGTGACTCGGGCTCTAGGTCATTCAGCTTGCTGGCCTCTCTGTTTCTGTATCTGTGAGTTGGGGACAGTTCTAGCAACTGTTGCTCCAAAACTTTGGGCAGAGCAGACAAGCCTTGTCCAGCACTTGACCTAGAGCCCGGCCTGAGGCTACTGCTTCTCAGTTCCATCCACCCCAGCTCTCATCTTGCGAGAAATGTGACCCCCCAGGCAGTAAGATGAGTTATAGTACCACGTAGACAAGTGTCTGTACGTCTGGACGGAGTGGGGCGGCTGCAGCCACAACTGCGCTCCCCACCGCAGGCCCCTCTCCAGAAACAACCTTGGGGCCACACAGAACACAGCGTTCTTTCCTGGGGTCATGACAGCAAAGATGGAACTGCCTGATTCATTCACCTGCTGGGCCCACCTCGCACCACCTCAGCCGGAACAGGGCATGGTGGCAGAAGGGCCAGAGGTTACCTTCCTCACAGAGACCTCAGGGGTCCTTGGGGTCAGCACACTGTCTCCTGAGGGGCCCCTCTCCCTTGAGCCCAGCCCATGTTTGGAAGACAGCCCTGTCCCTTGATGCCAGGTTGCCCCTTCGCCCCTGTTTGTGTCCCTGTTGATGGAGCCCACATCACCCAGGTGGACTTGGGTTCAGGCCAGGCACAGGAATGAGGGAGAAGGATTGGATCAAGAGCCTTCCCTTCCCTTCCTCTGGCCAACTCCCCCATGCATCTCACGGGAAGCTAGCTACATGGCTGACTTTCAGATCCATCAGCTGACAGCAGCAAGGCTGCCATGGCATCAATCAGGGCTCATCGTCTCACTTTGGAGAGGATGCGGGGGTGGGGGTAGGGAGCAGGCAGGGGAGAGGGGAGGAGATGGTGGTTTTGCAGGGACCATCACAGTGGTGGTTCCTCTGGTCTCTGGCCAAGACACTCTCCCATCAAAGGGTGGAAGTCCCTTTGCTGCCTGTACCAGTTACCTGGGGGTGCTTGTTCAACATGCAGGTTACAGGGCTCCACCTCAGTCCTGCCAAGTGAGAATCACTGGGGCAGTGCTATCAAACTGACCTTTCAAGTGACAGCTTCAGAGACTGTCTTGATTCAAAATATTTGAGAGTCACCCACTACCCTAGACTTAAATGTCATGCTTATGGGTTCAGGTCCCCCCTTAACTCCCTCCTCCTCTATTCCAGACCGCCTGGGTTTGAGCCCCGTCTTTGCCACTTACAAGCCGTGGGGATTTGGCCAAGCATTTCACACCCCTGCTTCAGTTGCCCCATCCGTGAAATGGCAGCGAAGCAGAACCCACCTTCTCTTCAGCCTCCCCAAGCCCTGCTTCCAAAGGGATGGACGGCATCTTGCCTTGTGGCTTCCCGACAGCAACTCAGATGGGAGCCATCACAGATGAGAGCCTGTCCCTGGCTTGTCCCCATCCCCAGGTCCTGGGCGTGGGATTTGTCAGGAGAGGGAATGGTTCTGAGCCAGACACACACGAACCTTCCAGTCCCCTTGTCACCACTTCCGTCTGTCCATTCTCCAGCTGTGATCCCGGGCAAGTCCATTCTCAGTGCAGGCTCAGAGCTCTCCCAGATAGGCACACATCCATTCTCAGGGCAGGCTCGGAGCTCTCCCAGACAGGCAAGCCCCTGTTTGCCCACAGTAAGGATGTAGGTGATCAACTTACGAATAAATCAATGAAACTAAGTGACTGAAAATACCGATAACCTTTGTGAAGGCAAGAAAAATGGGGTGCTGATAAAGAAGGGCAGCCTGGAGGTTGGGGGTTGCCTCCCTGGAGGCCCAGCATTTGTGTGAAGACCTGAATGCCAAGTTACTGGCCTGGTATAAATTGTGGCTGAGTCTTCCAGGCAGACAGCACGGCAGTTGCAAAGCCGGGAGGGCAGGAATGGGCATGGCGAGCTAAGGCAACAAAGATGGCTGATGTGGCAGGAGCACCTGAGGGAGGGATAGCTGGGGAGGGGTTAGAGAGGTCTGCAGCAGGCAGACCTTGCAGGGTCGATGAGTTTATTCCAAGTGCTATGGGTAGCTCATCCCTGCCAGGAGAAGTGAATGGGGTAAGGGCATGCTCCAGCCAGCTTGGTGCTAGAGGGGTGCCCTCTGTGCCCTCACTCTGTGACAGCCCAGCTTGTGGCCTCAGATCCTATAAGGGATTTAAAACTGTTCCCAAGTTCGGGCACTGGGATCCCATTAGAAGACATCAGGATGTGTTTGTTTGGATCACTGGCTTCTCCCTGCTTTCCTGCCATGGACTGACAGTAGAGAATATCCCTCCTCTCCTCTGTTTTCTCAAACCTTACATCCAGCCAGAGCTTTTAAGAGCAGCTCTTTTCAGAGATCCTTGAATCCACATGGTGCCCCGGGGAAGAACAGAGCCTGGTCATTTTGGGGTTCTGGCCTCGGTGGGGCTTGGTGTCTGAGTTGGTGAAAGCCTGGTTGCCCCTCCTCGGAGGATGAATGGACTGGCCATCTGCCTGGGGGATGTGCCAACCCCATTCTGGGGACCTGGCTCTGGGGACGGGAGTGGGCTGCGGGGAGAAGGACCAGGAAGGAAGAAGGCAGAGGCAGCACGGGGAGGGAGGACGACTGTTGCCATGGAAGGAGCTGCAAGGTATTCTGGGATCAGAATTCTCAGTGCAGAGGACTGGGTGGGGGGGGGCGGAGGGTTGGGGAAGGTGATGGGGAAGCCAGTGTCTTTCCTTTGTCCTTGGCATGTTCCTGCATCCCCACAGATGGAGAGTTCCCCTCACGCCCCCGGAGCTGGCCCCCAGCATCCCCTCCCTGTCCTGCCTGTCCGCCTCGTGTACAGGAGGCAGAGTGGCCCCTTCCAGGAGGCCTGTTTACCAGCGTGACAATGGCAAATTAGTGCTCTTAAAAGGCATTCAGCGTTTATCCCGGCAAACAAGCTCACTGCAAAGGGGGCCTGTGATGCCTTCTCCCTGGAATCTGCTGAAACGGGGTTTGCTCCGCTGCTTAATCGACTTTCTTCCACCCACCACATTAAATGCGTTTAATCTACTCTCTGCAAATGGCTAATTTTGAAAATCCGCTTATCAGAATTAGGTCCTCAACATCCATATTTATTTACTTTTCATTTTCATAACCTTTTTTTCCCATGTGTATGACTGAATTCCATTTTCCACGGTCTAGCTCTATCTCACAGGTCTGGGGGGCAGGGGTGGGGTGGGCGAGGACCAGCATAGGAGCAAATTGGAAATGGGCACATGGAGGGAGAGAAGGGGTGGGTTTAGGAATTCATTTCCGGGATCAGAAGGCTGCAGTCTCCTGTGTGGGGCACCCTCTCTGGGAAATTACAAAAAGCCGAGACTTGAGAAGAACTAGGTTGAGAAGACGAGAACATCTCGACGGGTCCTAGGCACTTGGAGCGTGCCTCTGTTCTACCGAGGGAACCAGCCGCCATGGCAGAAATATGCAAGAAAGGGATTCCGACCAACCACTGTTCCCCAGAGCCCGCTGAGTGCCAGGATCCATGTCAAGTGTTTTATGTATATCGTGCCCAGTGTTCTCGGCTACGCTGCTGGTGAGGGGGAGCCCCAGTTTACAGAGGAGAAAATGTGCCATGACTCAAACCCAGGTTCATGTCCAGACTGCACCCTCTTCCCCTTTATATCATATTGTCAAGTGTGCCAGGGATGGTTTATTCACTTCAGTGAGTAGGAAGCCCATGTGTGTTGGTGTAAGATAGATGCGAGAAACACAGACTCAAGGGAGAGCTTCTTTGGGACAACATCTAGAGCAAAAACCTGAATTTGATTTTATTTCATTTCCTTTGGACATTGACTGGGCAACTTCTATGTGCCAAGTGATGTTATGGATGGAAGGATCCCGAGATGGAAGGATGAATCAGATATATTTCTAGCCACAGGAAGCTCACATTTAGTGGGCTAAAAGAAAGGCTCAGAACAACAGAGTATTAACACATACATAGGAGATAATTTTATTCACTCAGAGAACAGCTAAGTTATTTTGTAGCCACCTGCTCTGGCAAAATAATTGGAGATTTTTAGATCTGACAGGAAGTTCTGAAGCATCAGGTATTACACCTTGGTGGTTGAGGTTAGGACTGAATTGTCAGCAGACTTGAGCTCAAGCTGCCATTCTTCCACCTTCACCATGACCTTGGGCAAGTCCCAGCCTCAGTATCCTCATCTGTTGACTAGGGGGTTATGGTACATGACATTACATCTACCCAGACAGTTTTGCCGATTTAAATGAATGCTGCCTGTGGCGTTTCAGTGCAGTATCCAACAAGGGCATATAGCTAATCACTAAATAGTAAACATTATTACATTTAATAATTTTCTCATTCAAACTCAGGAAATAAAGTGTGAAGGTAGGGAAATAAACATTGATCAACGGTTTCCCAACATCGCAAGTGTGTTTGCAAAGTGCCTGGGAAGTGAATTTAACTGTCAGGGGCTCTGCAGACCCTGGGGCCAGGAGCTGGGTGAACAGTGAGGCGGATCAATGGTTCATCCATGGTCGTGACCATCCCTTGTTACTCTCCCTCTTCTTTCCCCTCTCTACTTCCTGCCTCTCTCTGGAATTGAACGTTGCTGGTAGGATATGCCAAAGTAAGTTCCTTCGCACTTCTGAGTAGCCTGCACTTGATCACCCCAGTTTGCCCACCTAAGGGTAGGAACTACCCACTCTTAATGAAGATGAAGTCTACTCAAGCCCGGTGTTAGGGTGCATCTGCAAGAAGGGAAAGAGAGGGAATGTGTGTGTGTGTCAAGGCAGGTAGAGAGCACGAGGTTGTGCTTGCAAGGAGACACCTGTGGGTGTGGGTGTGGAGATTTGTGAATGAACCAGTGCATGTGTGCATAGGCATGGGGCTTGTGGAAGGGGCGATGACCTGGAAGGAGGGCAACATTCAGTAAAACTAATTCTTCCAATACCCACCGTGGACCAGGAGCCCTCCCACCTAGGTGTGCCTGGTACCACCGAGTACCATGAGTGGAAGCAAGCTCATGCAGACATGCTACGGTTCTCCATGGTGTGGTCTAAAGAGAGAATCTGCAGGACCAAGGGCTGGAGACATGAGAAGGTAGAAGTCTGGACCATCAGGCCGTGATGAGGTATGCAGAGAGGATGGCAGCACATCATCTGCAGAAACAAGAAGCTGGTATTTGGGACATGAATGGGCTCCAGAGGCGGGCAAGTAGAAGGTAGGGAGCAGAGGGCTGTGTGGACACCAGAGCAGACGACCCAGCTCAAGTGATTCGGAGAGCAGTGTTGGGTTGCCCTTGCCATGGTTCCGATCCATCAGGGTGAGTGGACAGTGGCTGGACGCCGTGGAGGGAGAGCAAGTTGCCAGCCCAGAAAGAAGATGATGCTCTGCCCTGGCGCTGAGGAGGCGGGTGGGACTCAGGAAGGGGTGGGGTGGAGGGAGAGCGAGGATCTGCAGTGACAGAGCTGCACAAATACCAGGTATTTATAGTATTTTCTGTTGATTTTGAAAGCTGAGTCAAGCTGCATTTAAAATATGAGATTACACACTGGAGGAAAGAATCAGGTCCCTTATTAAAAGAAAGAAAAGCTGTAGAAGGAAGGTCTCCAACTGGGAGATGCGCAGCCAGGGACAAAATTCTCTGGCTGGGACCCCTCTTATCAAATTTCACATCCCCCTTGAGAAGTAATTAGCAATTCTGTCCCTATGATCATGGGGATCTCTTGAGATAAGACTTCTTGCTCTAAAACCCTAGCTTATGCAGAACAAAATCCTACCCTAGATTACTTTAGCACAGATGAGAAAGGCGGAAATTTTTTAAACATTTTTGTGCACATGCACAATCCTGCCTCTCACGTGAGGCTTTGGGAGCACTGAGGACACATCTCCCTGATTCAGTCCACTCCTCTGTCTTTCTTGCTCAGGTCACTTGTCACTTGTGATGGGTAGAAAGCCCAACCCAATCTGGTTTATGCAAAAAAGGAAACGTTTTGGCTCTCATAACTGTACAGTTGGACTGCGGGCTTCAGGTATAGCTGGATCAAGGACTCAATAGGGTCTTGAGGGCCCAGTTTCTCTCTCTCTCTACTCGGGGTCTGGCTTCAATCTCCCACTCTGCGTGGGGCTCTCAGGAGACCTGGACTTCCCTCTGTGGCAGCAAGATGGCTGTTGTATGTACTTCATGTTCCTGTACTTTTGGGGACACTTCAGAAGGAAGATCTAGTTGATCTTGAATGTCATTGGCTAGAATTGGATCGAATATCCGCCTCCCCCCCCCCCATTTTTAAGGACAAGTTATCCTTTTGCAGGCCAACCACCATGCCTGGTATATGGAATGAACTGATTGGCTGGGGTCCCAACACTGCTCACCCTTGGAGCTCATGCGAGAGGAATGAACTGTCAGTGCCCAGTCAAACCTCACGAGTCCTCTACGGTCACCCCAGGGTGCTGGACATGGGAAGGGCCACCGTCCCACAGCCCAGGGCATGTAGCCTCTCTCTTCATCCTCTTCTCTCCTCTCCACTGCAGCTGGCAAATTAGGTGGGGCTTTTGGGAACCCGTTTGCATGCTACAGCCCACATGCACTAAAGGGAGACAGGGAGCAGAGCAAAGAAAACACAAGAGAAGGGAAAGCAGCCTTCTGCCTGTGGGGACCATTTGTCATTTCTTGGAGGCTCAGAATCCACCCTCTTCATGGATATCATCCCAGATTCCCCTCTGTGTCTGGGTAACTCAGGCACTCTCCTCTCATGGCAGAAGCAAAGGTACCAGGCGCCCCCCACCCCGGCCCAGTTCCAGATGCAGCTTTCCCATCAGACGTCCGCTCCTGGGACCCTGACTCTGGATCAGGTGTCTCAGGGATTGTGAGGACAACAGGAGGGCCTGTCCTGCCTCCTTTGTGGCTCTGGCACTTTTGGCAGCCAAGACATAGCCCTGACAAGATTTCAAGTTGTCTGCTGGGTTTCCTGCTTCTCATCTCACCTTTTGCTCACCCCCAGGCCTGGTCCCTCTGCCTCCTCCTGACTTGGGGAGGCCTGACAGCCATCCAATAATTCCCTTTGACGCGCATGGGCCTCGGCACCCTCCTGACACAGTCCCAGGCTTCAGGTTTCTGTTAAGCCAGGCGCCAGACCAGGTCTAAGGGGAGACCACCCCCAGCCCCAGAGGGGAGAGGATTTCACAAATGACTTGCTCAGTCACTGGCTGTGGCTCCCAGCCAGACCCCTGTGGAGGTGGCCTTCACAGCCAGGGTTGGAAGAGCCCCTGCCAAGGGGCTTCCCCTCTCCGGAACTTCCTGGTAGACCTTGGTTCTCCTTGGAGCAGTGCACTCATCCCTGAGTCATTGGTGGGACCCTGGCATGTTGCTCAGTGAATGAGCTCACACACATTGAAGTTTTGATCAGTGTGTTTACCTCCCACTCACCCACCTCTGCACTACCCAGATCTCTTCTCCTTGCCCTGAGGGTGTCTTTCCTCTTCCAGCCTCCACAGCCAAGCATGAGTCACTTGCTGCAGAACCAGACATTCAGGCTGCAGGGGCTCAAAGCCACTGGCTCAGGTATGGTGGAGGAAGATGTTGCTGGATATAGAGTTTCGTGTTGGCTGAGGCTGGGGGAGAAGGGAGATGGGAGTGGTTGAGATCCCATGCTGCAGGAACCTCATGTATCTCCCTTTCATCCCAGCATCCTCTCCTTTTCTGTTTTCCTACAGGAGGACTACCAGGTGGCCAAATGGCAGCTGAATCACCCTGAGTGGTTTCTGTAGTTGCCAATGGTCTTGCATGGCCAGTAGTCAGTTCATCCCCCATCAGTGCTCTGGATAGGAATGACGCTTGTTTGAGCCCCAGGTGTTATAACCCATTCTGTGACTGTGGCCATCCCCTCAAAATGGAGTATGGGGCACACTGAAGGGGAACAGAGGCAGAAAGACATCTCCTGCCCCAGGCCACATGGGAACACGTCTGCAGTCACCCACAGAGCCGGCCTGCCTCTGTAGGATGCGGCACCCTGTCAAGGGCTGAAAGCCTGCCCCATGCACCTAGGGAAACAAGTGGGCTCCCTTTGGGGCCAATGCTCAATTCTGAACTTTAGTGTCTGTACCCTGGAGGAGGAAATGACAACCCACTCCAGTATTCTTGCCTGGAGAATCTCACAGACAGAGGAGCCTGGAGGGTTGCAGTTCATGGAGTCAGACACAAATGAGCAACTGACATGCACGCATGCACCAGAATTGCACATCCAGAAAAGGAGGGATGGTGCAGTCATGCACAGAACTCAGTTAATTCACATTCACTTGGATCAGAAGTTCCTGGTGGTAAGGCTGTGCCTGTCCATCCCCTGAGGGGGCTGGAGCACCACTGACTGCATGGCCAGGAGGCTCACCAGGGGAGAAAGAGGTTCTGAAAAGTTCAGCACAGAGCACGGAGCCCTGTGGTCCATCAGAAATTTCTGGGAAACTCCGGGCCAGAGGTCTTTAAATCTGCCCCCCGTAGTATGTCAAAGTTTCTCCCAGAAACCTCCCGGGGTGACTTCACCTTGTTCACCAGGCCCTGGCCTCCCTGTGGACGACAGTGGGGGTCACCACCAGAAACCCAGTGCCTGGCAGAAAACCAAACTTCTGTAGGTCTTTGTTAATATTTGCCAAAGAAGTGGATATCTGCTCCCAAATAGACAAGAAACGGTCAGTTAATTACTGTTGGCCCAGAGATGGTACGGTTGCTCAAATGTATGAGTTGTGCTGGTCATGTCAAAAATCAGAATTAAATCTATTCAGATGCCACAGTTAAAAAGACCCAATGATATAATGGTCTGGCAGTTTCTTTTATGAAAACAGCTCTAAAGCGTTACCTATTTTTCACTTGGAGCTCACTTGAAGTGCATTCCATTTTGGACTTTATAATTTATTTTAGGGCTCCTGCTGTATCTTTGCTCTCAGAGTCTTGTGATGGCTCTGGGCTAAAAGCAATAACCGACCTCAGAAGAAGAAAAAGAAAGGCTCTGCGTTGCAAGAGCACAGCCTCTGAAAGGAAAAAAATTTTCTGGAGACCTCAGGTGGTAGCTGTGGTAAGTTGCCTTCTGTCTAGGGGGCCATCTTAGGCCACCTTTCATCACAGGCTGCAAACACTTGAGTACAAAAACACCTCTCAGCCACAAAGCAGGAAGGGCTCTGCTTCTGTGTGCGGGGATCAGTTGGCAATACCCTGGTAATAATGAGTAATGTTTGAATGATGCCTGGGTGAAGCTACCCAGATAGTGGGTGGAGGCTCTGGGTGTTCTGGCCACGCAAGGCCTGCTTGACCACCAGACCAGAGACCCTAGCCTGGGGGAAGCTTGAGAACAATCAAGGGGAAATGCCAAAAACACTTAAAATTATAATTATTATTTGTTTGTGTTAATCTATATCAAAAAATTATCCATGCACAGCAAACCTGTGATTTCACACACATTATTTTCAAGACAAGGAAGGCTAAAGATATTTAGGTTAAAAACAAGTGAATTGAAGGGCTTCCCTGGTGGTCCAATGGTTAAGAATCCGCCTCTCAACACAGGGGACACAGGTTCAATCCCTAGTCCGGGAAGATTCCACATGACACGAGGCAACTAAGCCTGTGCACCACAACTACTGAGCCTGCACACCCTAGATCTGTGTTCTGCAACAAGAGAAGCCACTGCAGTGAGATGCCCGTGCACTGCAACTAGAGAGAGCCCTCGTGCAGCAATAAAGCCCTCGTGCAGCCGAAAGTAAAAATAAATAAATTAAAAAACAAGTGAGTTGATTTACTGGAAACATGTATGTAAATAATAGTGCATATAGTACACGGATATAGCAAACATGAGAATGACTAGAGTTAGGAAAGTGTGGCTTTGTGCTTCGTTTCTGTGGTCTTAGGTCTAAAAGCACAAACATCCCCACCTCTTGTTACAGTAACGGGTGGTTCTGAAACCGCAGAGCAGCGTACCACACACACTTACAGCAGAATGAGGAGTTAGGATGTGGGAAGGAGTTTTTTGTCTTAATACCTCCCCCGCCCCCTTAATTTTTGTCTCATCTACACAGAAGGAGGTAATCAAGCCAGGGATGCTGGATCAAAAGCAAACTGAGACCATATGGTGAAAGTCCAGCCCTCTCACCCATTTCACAGATGAAGAAGCCAAATCCCAGAGGAGAAAGCGACTTGATGACACATAAGATAGAACTGGCCTTAGAAAACTCTGGCTCAAAGGCAAAAGCCCAAATTCTCTGACACGTAACAAATGCCTATAAATCAATGAGGAGAAACACCAGTAGGAAGATGTGAAAGGATTTCAAGGAAAACATGAACAACATTTAAATATCAGAAAAGATGCTCAACCTCATGCATAATAAGAGAGATGTAAATTAAAAGTATATTGACACATCTGCTTCTGGCTATGATGGACTAGCTTGTACTGGGAATAATTAGGAAAACTGGATGGAATTTTACAAAAACAACTGTTTGAAGATACTGGAGAGCTACCAAGGCTCCAAGATTTCAGAGAGAAGGGGGGTTCAGAGAGCAGAGCCTGACATCTCTCTGTGTGTGCCCTACCTCTGGAAGCATATTCTAGTTCTAAAACAGGGAAGGAGAGGCTGAGAAGAGTGTTTGGCAATTTCATGAGGCTGAGGAGGAAAAAAATTGGAGTTCAGGTTCTCTTGAGAACTACGGATCCTATTTGCACACCCATGTTCACAGCAGCATTACTCACAGCAGCTCAAACGTGGAACCCAAGCGTCCATCAACAGATGAATGATAAAGGAAATGTGGTATAGACATACAATGGAGTATCACTCAGACTTAAAAAGAAAGGATGTTTTGACACATGGATGAACCTTGAGGACATTATGCTAAGTGAAATAAGTCAGTCACAAAAGATGAATACTCTATGATTCCACTTATATGAGGTACTTGTTATTCGGTGGCCAAGTCGTGTCCGACTCTTTGCCACCCCATGGACTGCAGTACGCCAGGCGTCCCTGTCCCTCACCATCTCCTGGAGTTTGTCCAATTTCATGTCCGTTGAATCGGTGATGCCATCCAACCATCCCATCTTCTGTCGCCGTCTTCTTCTGCCCTCATCTTTCCCAGGATCAGGGTCATTTTCAATGAGTGAGTTCTTCGCATTAGGTCAAAGTTCGCCAAAGCACTGGAGCTTCAGCTTCAGCATCAGTCCTTCCAGTGAATATTCAGAGTTGATTCCTTTAAGATTGACTGGTTGGATCTCCTTGCTGTCCAAGGGACTCTCAAGAGTCTTCTCCAGCACCACAGTTCGAAAGCATCAATTCTGCGGTGCTCTGCCTAGGTACCCAGAGTAAGCAAATTCATAGAGACGGAAAGTGGGATGGTGGTTGCCGCAGGCTGGGAGTGGGGAAAATGGGGGAGTCATCATTTAAGAGGGACAGAGTTTCAGTTTTGCAAGTTGGAAATTCTGGAGATAGATGGAGGATATGGTTATGTAACAAAGTGAATGAGCTTAATGCCACTGAACTGTACATTTAAAAATAATTAAGATGGTAAATTTTATGTTATATGTATTTCACATATATTTTTTTTTAAAGGAGTAAGGACGCTGCTAAGCAACCTAGGCTTTCACTTGAGACCCCAGAGGGCTATATGCTAGGAGTAAGTGACCCAGAACTAAACTCTCTTGGGGATGGCAGGTCTGTTTCAAACCAACTTAATTCCTGATTGGATAAATGCAAACTGAGATGCCTGGTGCTCCTAGCTTAGACAGAAGTAAAAGCAAATTCTCCTTGGAGGAAGATAATAACATCCAGATCTTCAAATTATTTTTCCCATGTTCATCTGCTACATCTGATATTCAGTGAAAAACAGAAATGGAGAAATACAAGAATGGGATAAAAATCAAGAGAAAAATAACGCCTCTAGAAATATATCCACAGAGATCCAGGTATTTGAGGTATCAAGGATGGAATTTTTAAAAAGTGTAATATAGTCCAGAAATTAGATGATAGGAAGGAAAATTTCAGTGAAGAACTGGAAACTATCCAAAATAATCAAATAGAAATTCTAAAAATGATAATAGAGGATAATAAATTTGACAAAAGATGTGTAAGATTGGCACATGTAAAACTCAAGACATTGCTGAGAGATAGAAATAAACAGATTCATGGATCAGAAGACACAGTGTAGTTAAGATGTCAGTTCTTCCCGAAGTGATCTATAAATTTAATGCAAGGGTTTGGGGTTTGTTTTCATTTTTTATCTTTTTTGGTAGAACTTGTAAAGTTGATTCTAAAATTTAAATGGAAACACAAGGAATCTAGAGCAGCCAAACATCTGAGAAAGAAAAGTTGGACGACTTATACTTCCTTATTTTAAGACTTATTAGAGGACTTCCCTTGTGGTACAGTGGATAAGAATCCACCTGCCAGTGCAGGAGACTTGCCTTGGATCCCTGGTCTGGGAGAATTCCGTGTGCTACAGAGCAACTAAGCCAGCGAGCCACAGCTACGGAGCCCATGTGCTGCAACTACTGAAGCCTGTGCCCCTAGAGCCCCTGCTCAAGAGAAGCCACTGCGATAAGAAGCCCATGCACTGCAACAAAGAGTAGCCCCCACTCGCCACAACCAGAGAAAGCCTGTGCACAGCAACAAAGACCCAGTGCAATCAAAAATCAATCAATAAATACAAGACATTATAAAGTCACAGTAGTTAAAACAGCTTACCACAATAGTATTGGTGTAAAGATAGACCAATGGTGCAAAATGTGAATCCAGGCGTAGAACATTCCAGTTAATTTTGACAAAGATATCAACTCAGTTAATGAAGAAAGAATATTATTTTCAACAAATGGTGCTGGAACACTTAGGTAATCATATGCAAAAAAAAAAAAGAACCTTGACCCTTACCTCATACCATATTTTAAAATTAACTTGAAATGGATCATAGATCTAAATGTAAAATCAAAAATTATAAAGATTCTAGAAGAAGATATTAGTGATCTGGGTTTGGTGATGATTTCTTAAATATGTCCCCCAAATCATGAACTATAAAAAAAATCAATAAATTGGATTTCTTAAGATTAAATATGTTTAGTCTTCAAAAGACACTATTCTTTTGGCAACATCTCAAAAAGTTAAATATACACTTGCCACACGACACAGCAACTCTACTCCTAAAAGAAGACATATGTTTGCATGAAGATTTTCATTTTGAACAATCATAGCAACATTATTCATAATAGCAAAAAACTGGAAACAACCCAAGTGTCCATCAAAGGATGAATTTATATAATGGAATACTACTCAGCAATAAAAAGAAATGAGTTACTAATAAATGCAATAGTATAGATGAATCTCAAAAACATTTTACCAAGTAAAAGAAGCCTGACAGAGAAGAATATATATTGGGTGGTTTTATTTATATGAAATTTATAGAAAAGTCAAAACTGTAGATATAGTAAACATTTCAGGGACTAACTGAGGCCCATGTTGGGAGTGAGGAAAGACCACAAGCAGGCACAAGGGAGCTTTCGGGGCTGATGGAAGTGTTCTAAAACTGGATTGTAGTGATAGTTTAGCAACTGTACTACTTACCAAAAATCACTGGCCTGTGCACGTTTAATGGGTGAATTGTATGATATGTAGTTTACCTTTTAATAAAGTTGTTAAAAGTGGAAGGAAAGGCTACTGTTAAGAACATTAAAAGGCAATCCACAGACCAGGAGAAAATATTTCCAAAATACTTATCTCACAAAAGACTTGTAGCTAGAGTATATTAAAGACTATTTCCACTCAATAATAAGAACAACCCAATTTTTAAAATAAGCAAAATATTTATTCATATGATTCATCACAGAAGACACATGGTTGTCCAATAGGCGTATGAAAAGATGCTCAACAATATTAGTCATTAGGGAAATGCTAATTAAAACCACAATGAAATTCCACCTCAGACCTACTAGAATGACTAAAATTAGAAACACTGGCCATACCAAGTGTTGGTGAGGATGTAGAATACTGGGACTTTGAGACACTGTTGGTGGATATATATATTGGTATACTTATTTTCGGATAATGATCTGTCAGTTTCTTCTTAAAAACATTAAACACATGACTACCATAAAATTCAGCCATTCTACTGCAGAGTATTTCTTGAGAAAAATGAAAACAAGCATCTGCCCAAAGACATGTATTGTGAGTTTTCATAATAAATTTATTTGTATAAATAAATATTTATTATAGCTGGAAACTGTAAGAATCAAAGCCCCATAATGAGTCAATGGACTAATACACTATAGCATATCCATACAATAGAATATTTCTCAGTTTTAAAAAAGAATGAACTATTGATACAACGTGGATGATACATGTTGATGCAACAATATGGATGAATCTCAAAATAATAATGCTGAGTTAAAAACAAGCCATACCAAAAATAAATTCACACTGTATGATTCTACTTATATAAAATTCTACAAAATGCAAATAATCCATAGTGATGGGGAGCCGATCACCTAATGCTTAGGGAAAAGGGATGTAGAAGAACAGATTTGGGACATGAGGAAACTTTGGGGATAATGGATATGCTCGCTATATTCATTATGGTGATGGTTTCACAGGTGCATACATATGTCAAACTTGATCCAGGTACATACTTCAAATATGTGCAATTATTTATACATCAATTAGGATACAGTAAAGCTCTAAATATGGAAAAAAGAATTTTTAAAACACAATAAGTAAAAGTAAGAACTAAATAATTGAGTTCAGACACTGCCGAAGAACGATTGTGGGACTGTAAGATAGATTATTGTTGTTTTTCAGTCACTCAGTCATGTCTGACTCTTTGTGACCCCACAGACTACAGCACACCAGGCTTCCCTGTCCTTCACCATCTTCTGGAGCCCGTTCAAACTCATGTCTGTTGAGTCGGTGATGCCATCCAGTCATCTCATCCTCTATCGCCTGAACAACAAAGATAGACTAGAATGAAATATCCCAAAGTGAAGCATGAAAAAAAAAAACACCATAGAATTGAAAATATATAAAAGAACATAAGAGACATATAGATCATGGTGAAAGAGCCAATGTAATAAGTATTTGAAATCCAAGAAGAATCCAGGAAGAAGAAAGAAAAGAAAAGAAGGAGAAGCAGAAGCAATATTTGAAAGCTATTTTCTGAAAAAAACATTGAAAGACAAAATGTCATAGGTTCAAGCAGAGCTAGGAAAATTACACCAAGGTACATCACTGTAAAACTGAAAATCAAAGACGAAGAGAAAATCCTAAAAGCAGCCAGAGATAAAAAGCCAATTACTCTCAAGGGACAGCAATAAGACTGATACCTGACTTCTCAACCGAAATAGCGAAATCCAGAAGACATTGGACCGATAACTTGAAAGTGCTGGAAGCAAATAACTGCCAGCCTCAATCCCCACTGAAAATATTCTTCAAATAATAAAAAGACATTTTCAGCAGACAAAACCTGAGATAATTCAATACCAGCAGGTGCATTCTAAAGCAAAACTTGAAGGAGTTTTTAGGTAGAAGAAAACAATCCCAGGTGAAAACATTGAGATACCTTAAGGAAAGACGAATAACAGAAAATGGAAATATGAAGGCAAATTCATTTATTATTGACTACATTAAAAAATAACAATGTCTCTTTAGGGTTTAACATAGAAAATTAAAAGAGGAACATGCCAGCATAAAAGATGAGAGAGGAGTAAATTGAATGAAGTGTTCTGTTGTTGTTCATAATTCTGAGGAATGATACAATTATTTATTTGTACTAGATTTTAATAAGTAAGGGTCCCTGGTGGCTCAGATGGTCTCCTGCAGTGCAGGAGACCCAGGTTTGATCCCTGGGTCAGGAAGATTCCCTGGAGCAGGAAATGGCAACCCACTCTAGTATTCTGGCCTGGGAAATCCCATGGACAGAGGGGCCTGGCAGGCTACAGTCCATGGAGCCACAAAGAGTCAGGCACAACTTAGCGACTAAACTACCACTAAATAAGTAATTACATTAAAAGTAAATGAACTAAATATTTCAATTAAAACTAAATATTCCAATTAACATATGACAAATATTGTTGGATTCAATTTTTTAAAACTATGTGTTATTTACAAGGACAAATTTTAAATATAAAAACATTAAAAGGTGAAGAGTGGAAGTATATACCAGGAAAGTTCTGACAGCAACAAAAAGTTCAGGTAGTTACATTGGTATCAGAAAAAATAGACTTTGAAGAAGGAGATATTTCTTTATGATAAAGGTTAAATCCAATAGAAAACTACAATAATTCCCTATATTTTAATGCACATTATTATATAGCCTTGAAATATATAAAACAAAAATGAGTAGAACTAAATGGGGAAATAGCTGAATTCACAATCATCATTGAGCCATTTCAACATTTTGATATACCCCTTATTAAGGTTTAAAACAAGCAGACCAAAAAAATCAGTGAGGATATAGAATATTTGAATAATACATTTAACAAATTTGACTTAACGGACATATACAACATACTGAACCTTACAACTTCCGAATACATGTTTTTTATGTGCACATGGAACATTCATCAAAATGAACCATATGTTGTGCCTTAAAGCAAATCTCAACAAATTTCATAAGATTGAAATTTCTGACCATATTGAAATTAAGCTGAAGACCGATCAAAAAACTAGAAAATTCCCAAGTGTTTGAAAGAAGTATTATTACAACATAAAATATTCTTCTAAAGAGCCTCAGCTCAGAATTTTAAAAATGATGAAAATTTAAGACATCTACATAGAATGATGAAGAAGACACAATATACCAAAACTTTTGTGGGTACAGCTATAGCCATAAATAGAGGAAACAGTCTTAAATGAGGAAAAGTTAAGAAGGAAGAAAGACTGAATATATTAATTGAAGATTAAAAAGAACAGCATCAGCATATTTTAAAAGAAATTTGAAAGTAAAGAAATAAGAGCAGAATTAATGAAAATGGAAAATAATTTAGAAACAGCCAATAAAAATAAAAGTGATGTGAATGGGTGAATTTAACTCAGAGGACCATTATATCTACTACTGTGGGCAAGAATTCCTTAGAAGAAATGGAGTAGCCATCATAGTCAACAAAAGAGTCCAAAATGCAGTACTTGGATGCAATCTCAAAAATGACAGAATGATCTCTGTTCATTTCCAAGGCAAACCATTCAATACACAGTAATCCAAGTCTGTGCCCCGACCAGTAATGTTGAAGAAGCTGAAGTTGAACTGTTCTATAAAGAACAAGACCTTCTAGAACTAAAACCCCCAAAAGATGTCCTTTTCATTATAAGGGACTGGAATGCAAAAGTAGCAAGTCAAGAAACACCTGGAGTTACAGGCAAATTTGGCCTTGGAGTACAGAATAAAGCAGGGCAAAGGCTAATAGAGTTTTGCCAAGAGAACACACTGCTCATAGCAAACACTGTCTTCCAACAACACAAGAGAAGACTCTACACATGGACATCACCAGATGGTCAATACATAATCAGATTGATTATACTCTTTGCAGCCAAAGATGGAGAAGCTCTACAGAGTCAGCAAAAACAAAGCTCTATAGAGTCAGACTGGGAGCTGACTGTGGCTCAGATTATGAACTCATTTCCAAATTCAGACTTAAATTGAAGAAAGTAGGGAAAACCACTAGGCCATTCAGGTATGACCTAAATCAATCCCCGATTATACAGTGGAAGTGACAAATAGATTCAAGGGATTAGATCTAATAGACAGAGTGTCTGAAGAACTATGGACAGAAGTTCATGACATTGTACACGAGGCAGTCATCAAGATCATCCTCAAGAAAAAGAAACGCAAAAAAGCAAAATGGTTGTTTGAGGCAGCCTTAAAAATAGCTATGAAACAAAGAGAAGTGAAGGGCAAAGGAGAAAAGGAAAGCTATACCCATTTGAATGCAGAGTTCAAAAAAATAGCAAGGAGAGATAAGAAAGCCTTCTTCAGTGATCAGTGCAAAGAAATAGAGGGAAACAATAGAATGGAAAAGACTAGAGATCTCTTCAAGAAAATCAGAGATACCAAGGGAACTTTTCATGTAAAGATGGGCACAATAAAGGACAGAAATGGTATGGACTTAACAGAAGCAGAAGACATTAAGTTCAGTTAAGTTCAGTTGCTTAGTTGTGTCTGACTCTTTGCGACCCCATGAATTGCAGTACGCCAGGCCTCCCTGTCCATCACCAACTTCCGGAGTTTACCCAAACTCATGTCCATTGAGTCAGTGATGCCATCCAGCCATCTCATCCTCTGTCGTCCCCTTCCCCTCCTGCCCTCAATCCTTCCCAGCATCAGGGTCTTTTCTAAAGAGTCAGTTCTTCACATCAGGTGCCCAAAGTAATGGAGTTTCAGCTTCAGACATCAGTCCTTCCAATGAATATTCAGGACTGATTTCCTTTAGGATGGACTGGTTGGATCTCCTTGCAGTCCAAGGGACTCTCAAGAGTCTTCTCCAACACCACAGTTCAAAAGCATCAGTACTTCGGTACTCAGCTTTCTTCACCGTCCAACTCTCACATCCATACATGACCACTGGAAAAACCATAGCCTTGACTAGATGGACCTTTGTTGGCAAAGTAATGTCTCTGCTTTTTAATATGCTATCTAGGTTGGTCATAACTTTCCTTCCAAGGAGTAAGCGTCTTTTAATTTCATGGCTGCAATCACCATCTGCAGTGATTTTGGAGCCCAGAAAAATAAAGTCTGTCACTGTTTCCACTGTTTCCCCATCTATTTCCCATGAAGTGATGGGACCAGATCCCATGATCTTAGTTTTCTGAACGTTGAGCTTTAAGCCAACTTTTTCACTCTCCTCTTTCACTTTCATCAAGAGGCTTCTTAGTTCCTCTTCACTTTCTGCCATAAGGGTGGTGTCATCTGCATATCTGAGGTTATTGATATTTCTCCCGGCAATCTTGATTCCAGCTTGTGCTTCTTCCAGCCCAGCGTTTCTCATGATGTACTTTGCATATAAGTTAAATAAGCAGGGTGACAATATACAGCCTTGACGTACTCCTTTTCCAATTTGGAACCAGTCTGTTGTTCCATGTCTAGTTCTAACTGTTGCTTCCTGACCTGCATACAGGTTTCTCAAGAGACAGGTCAGGTAGCCTGGTATTCCCATCTTTTTAAGAATTTTCCACAGTTATTTGTGATCCACACAGTCAAAGGCTTTGGCATAGTCAATAAAGCAGAAATAGATGTTTTTCTGGAACTCTCTTGCTTTTTCGATGATCCAGCGGGTGTTGGCAATTTGATAAGAAGAGATGGCAAATATACACAGAAGAACTATACAAAAAAGATCTTCACGACCCAGATAATCATGATGGTGTGATCACTCACCTAGAGCCAGACATCCTAGAATGCAAAGTCAAGTGGGCCTTAGGAAGCATCACTATGAACAAAACTAATGGAGGTGATGGAATTCCAGTTGAACTATTTCAAATCCTAAAAGATGATGCTGTGAAGGTGCTGCACTCAATATGCCAGCAAATTTGGAAAACTCAGCAGGGGCCACAGAACTGGAAAAGGTCAGCTTTCATTTCAATCCCAATGAAAGGCAATGCCAAAGAATGTTCAAACTATTGCACAATTGCATTCATCTCCCATGCTAGCAAAGTAATGTTCAAAATTCTCCAAGCCAGGCTTCAACAGGACATGAACCGTGAACTTCCAGCTGTTGAAGCTGGATTTCGAAAAGGCGGAGGAAACCAGAGATCAAATTGCCAATATCCATTGGATCAGCAAAAAAGCAAGAGAGTTCCAGAAAAACATCTATTTCTGCTTTATTGACTATGCCAAAGCCTTTGACTGTGTGGATCACAAATAACTGTGGAAAATTCTTAAAAAGATGGGAATACCAGGCTACCTGACCTGTCTCTTGAGAAACCTGTATGCAGGTCAGGAAGCAACAGTTAGAACTAGACATGGAACAACAGACTGGTTCCAAATAGGAAAAGGAGTACGTCAAGGCTGTATATTGTCACCCTGCTTATTTAACTTATATGCAAAGTACATCATGAGAAACGCTGGGCTGGAAGAAGCACAAGCTGGAATCAAGATTGCCGGGAGAAATATCAATAACCTCAGATATGCAGATGACACCACCCTTATGGCAGAAAGTGAAGAGGAACTAAAGAGCCTCTTGATGAAGGTGAAAGAGCAGAGTGAAAAAGTTGGGTTAAAACTCAACATTCAGAAAACTAAGATCATGGCATCTGGTCCCATCACTTCATGGCAAATAGTTGGGGAAACAGTGGAAATAGTGACAGACTTTATTTGGGGGGGCTCCAAAAATTTTGGGGGGCTGCAGATAGTGACTGCAGCCATGAAATTAAAAGATGCTTACTCCTTGGAAGAAAAGTTATGAGCAACCTAGACAGCATATTAAAAAGTAGAGACATTACTTTCCCAACACAGGTCCATCTAGTCAAAGCTATGGGTTTTCCAGTAGTCATGTATGGATGTGAGATTTGGGCTATAAAGAAAGCTGAGGGCCAAAGAATTGATGCTTTTGAACTGTGGTGTTGGAGAAGACTCTTGAGAGTCCCTTGGACAGCAAGGAGCTCCAACTAGTTCATCCTAATGGGATGGGGAGGGAGGTGGGAGGGGGGTTCAAGATGGGGAACACATGTACACCCATGGCTGATTCATGTCACTGTATGACAAAAACCACTACAACATTGTAAAGTAATTAGCCTCCAATTAAAATAAATAAATTAATTTTAAAAAATAAAGGAAATCAGTCCTGAATATTCATTGGAAGGACTGATACTGAAACTGAAACTCCAATACTTTGGCCACCTGATGCGAAGAACTGACTCATTTGAAAAGACCCTGATGCTGGGAAAGATTGAAGGCGGGAGGAGAAGGGGACGACAGAGGATGAGATGCTTAGATGGCATCACTGACTCAATGGACATGAGTTTGAGTAAACTCCGGGAGTTGGTGATGGACAGGGAGGCCTGGCGTGCTACAGTCCATGGGGTCGCAAAGAGTCGGACACAGCTGAGCAACTGACCTGAACTGAATAAAAGTGATAAAGCCTTAGGAATATGATTTTTAAAAGACAGCAAAATAAAGTACAAGTAACTAACATCAGAAGTGAAAAGGGGAGTCATCGTTATAGATCCTATAGATGTGAAAAGATAAGAGCATATTATAAACATCTAAATATGATAGTTTTGAAATTTTAGATGAAATGGAATAATTACTAGATAAAACAACTTATTCAACTGTGTGGCCTACTAAGACACAAGAAGAGGTAGAAAATCTAAAACTTCCCATATTCAATAAATAAATTGTATCCATAACTAAAACATTTCCCACAAAGTAAACTCCTGGCTAGTATGTCTTCACTGAAAAATTATTCTTCCCAAAGGATTCTTATATTGACCCATGTAATAAGAGAGAAGTATCACCAATCTTGCATAAAGGCTTTTACAGAATAAAAGAAAGGGAAACAATCCTCAATTTGTTTTTATAAAGCCAACATAAACTTCATACAAAAACCTGATTAGGAAAGCATAAGAAAGGAAAATGTTTCTTATGAACACGTCAGACTCTTTCATGGACATATACCTATAAGTAAATTATTAACTGATCAAATCCAGAAATACAGAATGATATATCACCACCAAGTTGGATTTATTCAAGGAAAGTAAGGTTGGCTTTAAACAAAGGAAACCAATGCAGTTTCCTCCACTAATAGAAAAGAGGACAAAAATCATGATCATTTCAAGAAATACTGAAGAAACAACTGATGAAACAACTATTTATAATTTTTAAAAGCTCTTAGAAAACCAGGAATAGATGGAAATTTCCTTGATGTGATAAAAGGTATATGCAAGAAACACCAAAAACATCATGCTGCTGCTGCTGCTGCTGCTGCTAAGTCGCTTCAGTCGTGTCCGACTCTGTGCGACCCCATAGGCGGCAGCCCACCAAGCTCCCCTGTCCCTGGGATTCTCCAGGCAAGAACACTGGAGTGGGTTGTCATTTCCTTCTTCAATGCATGGAAGGGAAAAGTGAAAGTGAAGCCACTCAGTTGTGTCCAACTCTTAGCGACCCCATGGACTGCAGCCTACCAAGCTCCTCCATCATACTTGATCAATATTTTTAAAGTTTTTTGCCTGAGATTATAGATGAGACAAGGATATCCATTATCTCCGTTTCTCTTCAACATTATCCTGGAGGTCTACTTAGTGTAGCAAGGGCAGGAAATGAAATAAAAAGTATAAAGATTGGAAAGGAAGAAATAAATCTGTCATTATTCATGGATAACATGATTGCGTATGTAGAAAATCCACAAGAATCTACAGATAAACCATAGAAATGAATAATTGAATTTAGCAAGGTCACTTGATGCAAGGTCAACATTTTCATATGCCACTAAGAATTTTTAAATAAATCAAAGTTTAAAAAGAGACATTTATAAAACCATAAACATTAAGTGTCTAAGGATAAATTTAATAAGAGGTGAATAAAAACTTCTATGATGAAATCTATTAATATTATTGAAATTAAAGACCTAAGTAAATGGAGAGATACCATGCTTACAGAGCTAAAGACTCAGTATTATAAAGGTGTCAATTTCCCCAGAGCTGACCTGTAGATTCAATGAAATCTCAATTAAATCTCAGTAGGCTTTTTTGTGGAAATTGATAAGCTAGATCTACATATAGGAATACAAAGGGTGAAAAACAGTCAATACAATCTTGCAGAAGAAAAACAAAGTGGAAAGACTTACACTATCAGATGTTAAAACTGAATATAAAGCTACAGCCGTTAAGAAAATGTAACACAGGCACACAGGTAGACAAATAGGACAATGGGACAGGATAAAGCCAAGAAACAGATATACACATGTGCACTGGGATTTGATTTTTTTTTTAAGTTGACATCATAGAGCAGTGAGATATAGCCTTTTCAGTAAATGGTGCAGTAGCAATCAGATACCTATACGGAAAAAATTAATCTTACTTTTACCTCACACCATATGAAAAGTAAAATAATAAAGCTTCCAGAAGACAACACTGGAGAATATCTTTGTACCTTTGAGTGAGTGAATGAGTGAACGTTGCTCAGTCGTGTCCGAATCTTTGTGACCCCATGGACTACACAGTCCATGGAATTCTCCAGGCAGAATACTGGAGTGGGTAGCCTTTCCCTTCTCCAGGGGAATTTCCCAACCCAGGGATCAAACCCAGGTCTCCCACATTGCAGGTGGATTCTTTACCAGCTGAGCCACAAGGGAAGCCCTTGTGCTTTGGGGAAGGCAAATTTTGTTGAACAGGACATAATTGCATTAACATTAAGGAAAATATTGAAAATCAGACTATTCTAAAATCAAGTACTTCTTTGAATGAAGACACTGTTAAAACTGTGAAAAGTCAAGTTACAGAGGGGAAGAAGATATTTTCTGACATATTGCTGGCAAAGGACTTCTACCTAGTACATGGGAAGAATTCCAAAAAATCAACTAAAGAAGACAATACAAGAATGGGCAGAAGGCTTGAACAGGCATGTCACAAAAGGGGCCATCTGATTGATCTACAAACACATGAAAGCTTGTTCACCTTCTTTAGTCCTCTTGGAAATACAAATTAAAACCATGAGATAACTATTAAAAGAATTTAAAGGACTGACATTACCAAGGGTTCATAAGAATAAGGATCTGCTGGAACTCACAGAAAGAGTGTAAATTAGAAAATTCACTTTGGAAAACTGTATGGTGTTTTCTACTAAAACTGAAATATTCATATCCTATGACCCAGAAATTCCACTTCAAACATATGCCCAACAGTCATGAATGCATTTTGGACCAAGTGACGTGTAAAAGAATGTTCACTGCATCACTATCTATCTGTTCAGTTCAGTCGCTCAGTCGTGTCCGACTCTTTGTGACCCCATGGACCGCAGCACGCCAGGCTTCCCTGTCCTTCACCAACTCCTGGAGCTTGCTCAAACTCCTGTCCATCGAGTTGGTGATGCCATCCAACCGTCTCATCCTCTGTCGTCCCCTTCTCCTCCTGCCTTCAATCTATTTATAACAGCTCCAAACAGGAAACAATGCAAATGACCTTCAATAGTAAAATGGAGAAATAAATGGCAGTAGAGCCGTTAAGTGGAACGTCACACAGCAATGAAAATGATTGAACCGCAACTCCACACAAAATGAATGAATCTCAGAGATGCTGAGCGAAAGAAGCCTGACATAGTATATCCTGTAAGAGTTTCTCCATAAAAATGGTAAAAATAGGCAAACTAATCTGTGGTGACAGCGGTCAAGTTAAGTGTTACCATGGTGAAGGGGAGACAGTGACTGGGACAGGACGCAGAAGAGGGCTTCGGGACTGATAATGTTCTATACCTTGATCTTGAGTTGTTTGTAATACGTTTCACTTTCTGAAAATTCATCAGACTTTGGACTTATGATATGTGCTTTTTTCTTTAAGTATGTCAGACTTCAATAAAAAATTCATTCCTAAAAAATTGTACCTAGACACCAAAAACTGGCAGAGTCCCAAGAGTTTGATGGTACACTCTGCTGGTGAATGTAAACAGGCACTCTCCTACATGGCAGGTGTGTACAACTCCTATGGAGGATGATCTGACAATGTATCTAGTTGACATTTGCACATAGATTTTTAAAAATAGACTTTAATTTTCAGAGCAGTTTTAGGTTTACAGCAATACGTAGCAGAAAGTACAAAGGGTTCCTACATACTCCACCCCTCACACTCCCCCACCATCTGCAGTCCTCATTAGGGTGGTACATTGGTCAATGAATCCAGCATCACCAACAACCAAAGTCCATAGTTTACCTGAGAGTCCACTCTTGTCTTGTTCATTCAATGGATTTTGACAAATGTGGAATGATACATATCCACCGTTATAGTATCATACAGAATAGTTTCCCAGCTCTAAAAACTGCTTGTACTCCATCTATTCATCCCTCCCTGGCCCTGGAAACTCTGGCAACCACTGATCTTTTTTTTAAGTTGTGGCAAAATACACAAACAACATAAAATTTACCATCTTAACCATTTGTAAATGTACAGTTCAGTAGCATTAAGTACAGTCATATTGTTGTGCAACCATCATCATCACCATTCTTCTCCAGAATCCACTTCATCTTGCAAAACTGACACTCTAGCCAATGAGGAATAACTCCCCATCCCCCCACTCTCTAGCCCCTGGCAACCACCATTTTACTTTCTGTCTCTGTGAATTTGGCTATTCTAGGGACCTCTTTTAAATGGAATCATACAGTATTTATCCTTTTGTGATGGGCTTATTTCACTTAACATTATGTCCTCAAGGTTCATCCATGTTGTATCATGTGTCAAATTTTCCTTCCCTTTTAAGACTGAATAATATTGCATCGCCAGTAAATTCTACATTTTGTGTCTGTCAGTGAACATTTTGGTGGCTTTTACTTTTGGGCTATTGTGAATAATGCTGCTATGAATATGGGTATACAAATATCTCTTTGAGTCTCCAATTTTCAATTATATTGAGAATATATCTACATATTCTCTGAAAGTGAAAGTCACTCAGTCATGTCTGACTCTGTGACTCCATGGACTATACAGTCCATGGAATTCTCCAGGCCAGAATACTGGAGTGGGTAGCCTTTCCCTTCTCCAGGGGATCTTCCCAACCCAGGGATCAAACACATTGCTCTGTCATATGATAATTCTCATTTTAATTGTTTGGAGAACTACCATGCTTCTTTCTATTTTATGTTCCCACCAACAGTGCACAAGGATTCTGATTTCTCCACATCCTCACCAAGAATTGCTATTTTCGGTTCTTTTTTTAAAATAGTAGTCATCTTGATGGATATAAGGTGATATCTCATTGTGGCTTTGATTTGCATTTCATTAATGATAAGTAATGTTGAGCATCTTTTCATGGATTTATGGATATTTTTATATCTTCTTTGGAGAAATGTCTATTCAAGTCCAAAGGAAAACTGTTTCTCTGTTCACAATATTTTTGACACCAAATGTGTGGGAGTTTTTTTTTCCCTACACCAACCAATTTCTCAGTTCTCAGGACACTGACTGGGTGTCACGTCAAAAAATCATTTCACTATATATGTGATGGTTTATTTCTGGTCTCTCTTTTCGTTCCATTGGTCCATATGCCTGTCTTTATGCCATGACTACACTATGTTGGTTATTGTAGCTTTGTAGTAATTTTTGAAATCAGAAAGTTTGAGTTCCAATTTGTTTCTTCACTCTCTTAGCATATCAATTAGCATTTCTCTATTTTCTCTTCACTCTTAACATATCAATTGTACTTCTTGGCTTTATTTTTTAACGTTTTTTTTTTTTTTTTCGCTTTTTTGGTAGCTGCCCTAGAGTTTGCAATACACATTTACAGCTAATCCAAGTCTGCTTTCAAATAACATTATACCATTTGACAGGTAGTGCAAACACCAAATTCTTTCTTCCCATCCTTTCTCAAGTTTCTGTCCTTCATTTCATTTATCCAGAAGCAATAATCATCAAATACATTGTCACTATTATTATTTTGAAAAACTTATCTGTTAGATAAATTATAAATTTCAAAAATATTTTTTATTTTACCTTAATTTTTTCCTTCTCTAAAACAGTTCCCCCGTTTTTGTTTTTTTTAATGTAGTTTTGAGTTTCTGACCTATATCATTTTCCTTCTCTCTGAAGAACTCTTTCAACATCAACTCTTTCTTACTAAGGTACTGTAGGTTTAATGGTGGCAATTTTCTTCAATTTTTGTTTGTCTGAAAAATCCTTATTTCCCCTTCACTTCTGAAGGATAATTTCACATGGTACATAATTTTAAGTTGGTGTTTGTTTTTTTCTCTCTCTCTCACCACTGGAATTATTTCACTCTCTTCTTGCTTGAAAGATTTCTGAGAAGTTAGATGTAGTTCTGATCTTTGCCCCGATACGGGTAAGACGCTTTTTACCTCGGGCTTCTTTCAATATTTATCTTTAATGTAATGTATCTACTTGTCATTTGGGGGCTATTTTGTTTGTTTGTTTTTGGCATTTATCCTGCTTGTTGTTCTCTGGATCTGTGGCTTGGTGTCTGACATTAATTTGAGGACATTCTCAGTCATTATTGCTTCAAATATTTCTTCTGCTCCTCTCTCTCTTTCTCCTCCTTCTGGAATTCACATTACATATTACATCCTTTATCCTCAAATTCGTAGTTATTCTTTTCTGGGTTTTTTGGTCTTTTTTTCTCTTTTCACTTCAGTTTTCATAAGTTTCTGTACATATATCTTCACTGATATGTAGTTCACTGACTCTTTCCTCAGCTGTGTCCAGTCTGGTGATGAACCCATCATCAAAGGCATCCTTCATTTTTGTTACAGAATTTTACATTTCTTTTTGATTATTTCTTAGAATTTCCATCTCTCTGCTTATATTACCGACTCGTTCTTAAATGTTGTCTGCTTTTCCCGCTAGAGCCTTTAGCCTATTAATCATAGTTATTTTATATTCTCAGTGTGATTATTCCAACATCTCTGCTCCATCTGAGTCTGATCTGATGCTTGCTCTGTCTCTTCAGATGTGTTCTTTGACTTTTAATATGCCTTGCATGATGTACTGAATAAAAGGAACCATATCCCTAGGCTTTTAGTGATCTGATGGTGAGGTAAGGGGTGAGGGGAAGTGTTTTAGTTCTACGATTAGTTCTGTCTTTTTGTGAGCTTGTACTCTTGGCCTGAGATCCTCATGAGTTTTTCTTAGTTCTCTGCTCTCCTTTCCATCCCACTTTAGATGGGACAAAAAGGCTAGATGGGATTGCAATTGAATATTTCCCTCCCCCAACACGGAAAGCTAAATGGAACTGGAGTTGAATATTTCTCTTCTACCAAATCAGTTAAGAAACTGGTTAAACAGTTTCTCCTGGAGGCAGACAGGTCCTTGTTAGGAGGAACAGAATGCTCTCATCTATTTCAAAATGCCTGCTTCCCCACTCCTTCTACTGGAGACAAGAGGGGGATTTCTTCTAACGTTCTCTCTGAAATTCTAGTGGAGCTCATGGAGGTAATATGTCATCCCTTGATATACCCAGGGGTTAAAGGACCCCCTGCAGACACCAAAATCCACAGATGCACAAGTTCCAGAGTTGGTTTTACATCCCTGGACTCAACCAACCTTGGATCCTAAACATAGTACACATGGTATTGAAATATATAAGTGGACCTGTGGGCTTCCCTTGTGGCTCAGCTGGTAAAGAATCTGCCTGCAATGCGGGAGACCTGGGTTCGATCCTTGGGTTGGGAAGATCCCCTGGAGAAGGGAAAGGCTACCTATTCCAGTATTCTGGCCTGGAGAATTCCGTGGATTCTATAGTCCTTGGGGTCACAAAGAGTCAGAGACGACTGAGCGACTTTCACACACACGCAAGTGGACCTGCATAAGTCAGAAATGCACTCACAACTGTGGAGAGCTTGCTGACACTGGGCCCTCCCTGGAGTTCTGTTTTATTTTTACTTTATTTATCTATTTTTACTTTATTTATCTATTTTTGCCTGTTCTGGGTCTTCACTGCTGCACGGGATTTTCTCTAGTTGCAGTGAGTAGGGACTACTCTAGTTGTGGTGCACCAGCCTCTTATTGCCATAGCTTCTCTTGTTGTGGAGCACGGGCTCTAGGGTACATGGGCTTCAGCAGTTGTGGTTCCTGGGCTCTAAAGCACAGGCTCAGTAGTTGTGGCACACAGGCTTAGTTGCGCTGCAGCGTCTGGAATCTTCCTGGACCAGGGATCGAACCTATGTCTCCTGCATTGGCAGGTGTATTTTTTACCTCTGAGCCACCAGGGAAACCCCCTGGAGTTCTTAATTCTGAAATTTGTCTGCAGTGAGCAATTCATCAATTACAGTCTGGGTTTCCCTACCTCAGGCTGGTTCTCCCAGCAATTTCTGCCCATAGGTTGCTGCCCTGATAAGTTGCAATCCTCTGTATCTGCCTGTTTTTTCTCTCATTTGGGGAGCAGAAATTTGCCCTGTGACCTCAGTTCTTTGCCAGGTTTAAGAAGAGCTGTTATTTTTAGTTTGTTCAGCTTTTTTCTTGTGTGAATGGGAGAGATGACTTCCAAGCTCCTTACTGGAAGTCTATCTATTCACAGTGTTTTATTATGGACATCTTCAAGGGTGCATAAGAGTAGAAAGAACCACATGAGGAACTCCTGTGTACTCATAAGCTTCAACTTTTACATTCTGCAGTTTCTGTTTCATCCACTCCATCTCTCAAATGTTTTTTTTTTTCCTTTATCAAAGGTGGTTTGTTTCCTCTGACCAGCGATATCACTTCTAGAAATTTGTTTTAGAGATATATTGTGGGTCAGCTGGTAAAGAATCTGCCTGCAATGAGGGAGACCTGGTTTAATCTCTGGGTTGGGAAGATCCCCTGGAGAAGGGAAAGGCTACCCACTCCAGTATTCTGGCCTGGAGAATTCCATGGACTGTATAGTCCATGGGGGTCGAAAAGAGTTGGACACAACTGAGCAACTTTCACTTTCACTTCGCTTTCATGCATTTGAGCAAAATTTGACTTATCCAAAGTTATTTATTACAGACTTGTTTGGACTGGAAGAGGCAGAAACAATGTATATGTCCATCAAAAGGGATCTGGTTAAATCCACCATGGAACATCACACAATGGAGGGCTAGCCAGATGTAGAAATAGGCCTTGGATCCATGTTATGCATCAATACAGAATATTCTCCAAAGTATATTGCAAAGTGAGGAAAGAAAGATAACAAGGGGCCAAAGGATGCATCTAGTATACTGCCACCATGTAACAAAAAGGGGCGGGGTGATGTGACCATATTTTCTTGTGTGGTGCATAAAATATCTCTAGAAGGTTAAATAAGACACAGATGACACTGGTTGCCCTTGCAGAGAGGAGCTGATGCCCTGGGAATAGTGGGAACAGTGATATGAGGAGGATTCTCACTGTATACCCTTTTCTACCTTCTGATTTGTAAATCATGGGAATGTATTGAAGGCAGGAGGAGAAGGGGACAACAGAGGATGAGATGGTTGGATGGCATCACTGACTCAATGGACATGAGTTTGAGCAAGCTCTGGGAGATGGGTAAAGGACAGGAAAGCCTGGCGTGCTGCTGTCCATGGGATCACAAAAAGTCAGACATGACTGAGCAACAACATCATCCTGGTGAATGAATGAATGAACAAAATTTAAAAGAAAGGAAGGAAACTCCTCCCGCACTCTAGAGGATGGGGAGGTGATGAATGGGGAGATCCACACATTTATTGAATATTTAGGCCACTGGGCTGTGCTCCTTATCCTATAAAGCTCCCCACACCCTGGGAGGCAGGTGGTTTACACCCATTTCTCAGATGAGGAAGCTGGGGCTCAGCTCTCTGAAGGAGCTTAGCCAAGATGAATTATGACCAAAGTTAAGCAGCAGAGCCAGCCAGGAGCCCAGGTCTGACTCTGTCTAATCCAGCTCACTCCCCTATGGGGAGTAGACAAGGAGCTCAACTTGCCGCACGGCTGGCACAAGAGCAGTCAGAATCTCTGGGTCTCCAGCATGGACTCAAGTTATCCCCAGGGAGCAGCTGCACTTACAAATTCATCCACTCCCAAGGCAGAATTACCTGGTTCCTTCCCCAGGGATTTTTTTCAGCTGTTGGATTAATCACAGCATCTCACTTCCCCCACCTCGGAAAACAAGATCCAATTTAATTTAGGGAGAAAGAGCACAAAAGCCATAAGACTCAGTTTATCCCTTGAAATACAATCAGACTGAAGGAAAGAATTAATTTTTAATTCCATCTTAATTACTCAGAGAAATAATCTATTGGCACAACCTGGCCCTGGGGTGCCCCTGGCTGATCTCTGCCTGCTGCAGCCAGCACCTGAGGCTCACTCCAGGCACTGACCAGAATGGGGAGAGGAGGGGCCTGGGCTCTCACACAGGTACCCTTGCTGAAGAGAATTAGGAACTGTAGAAAGTAATCCCTAATCTTTCCTTTAGCCCAATCTCAGATTTCTTTAATAAAGTGTGATTTATTCCTCGGTGATGCACAGTGTGTGTGTGTGTGTGTGTGTGTGTGTGTGTGTGTGTGTGTGTGTGTGTGTGTGCGTGTTGCTATTGGTACACAGAACATGCCGGATCACTTGTGACCCTGGGCTGAGGGGATAGGGACTATGTCTTCCTCATCATTTACTACTTGTTAAGCAAACCCTCATTGAGCACCTACTATGTGCCAGACATCTTATGGGAGCCAGGGACCCAGTGGAGCCTGTCCTCCCCCGTCACATAGATGACATTCTAGGAGGAGGTGGGGGACATAGACAATAAACCCGTAAGCAAATAAATGTAAGTTCATGTCATGATAAGTGCTATGTGGTAAATAAAATAGGGCAATGGGCTGAAGAGTGATGGGCGAAGGTTTTCAAGAGTAAATAGGGAGTCAGGGAGGCTCTCTCCAGAAAAGGATGATGGGGCGCTGAAGTTTAGGAAGAGTACATCAAGCAGGGGGCAAGGCAGGTGAAAAGGCCCTGAGGCAGGGACTGGACAATTTGTCTGCAGAGGAGAAAGGTGGGTGTAGCTGGAGTGGCTAAGCCAGAGACAGGGTGGAAGCTGATGACTTTGCATTGTATCTGGTGCCAAGGAAGGCACTGCGTGTGCATGCCGACGCATAGTAGGTGCTCAGTAAGGGCTGGCTGCACAAACTGCACCCTCTGAACTGCTAGCATCTGGGAATCTGTTTGCTGCCATTTTGTCCCTTCCCTGCTGCCAGGGAAATTCAGACAACTGCTAATGTCCAGGAAACCACCCTCTGCCAGCCCTCACCAATACTGTTTTGATGTGCTAACAACTCTTAATGAGGATCCTAATGAGTCACTAAAAATGGCATCATTAGGTTGAGAACAGAACAGTCTACACAAGCAAATGTCCAAAACAACCAGGCGATTAGCCAGGGAGCAGACACTGCCCCTACCCCTTCCAGCCTCTGCCGGGCAGGCCTCTCCTTTCCCCAAAATGCAGGGGCCAGTTTGTCTGCCTGTATCTCCTTGGGCTGTGATTCCTCATCCCTGTACACTATCAGACTGGGTTCTTACTACCACATGAAGCGGTTAGTCTAAGAACTGAGAAAAATGAAATGTATATGCTGTGCTTAGTTGCTCATTCGTGTCCGACTCCTTGTGACCCCCTGGACTGTAGCCCACCAGGCTCCTCTGTCCATGGAATTCTCCAGGCAAGAATACTGGAGTGGGTTGCCATGCCCTCCTCCAGGGGATCTTCCTGACCCAGGGATCAAACCCAGGTCTCCCACATTGCAGGTAGATTCTTTACCATCTGCGCCACCAGGGAAGCCCAAGAATACTGGAGTGGGTAGCCTATCCATTCTCCAGGGGATCTTCCGGACCCAGGAATCGAACCAAGGTCTCCTGCATTGTAGGCGGATTCTTTACCAGCTGAGCTACCAGTGAAGTTCAAATATATATACATATGAATTTACTTAAATATAAAAGTGGAAGTGAAGACATAGCTCGAGGCTGGTCAGAACTTAAAGTGAAAATGCATTAGGACAGAGGTTCTAGAATGAGGGCTGCAGGCTAAATCCGACAGGAGGATGTTTTATTCGGCCTATTCAGAAGTTACAAAAAACTTAAATGTTTCCCACATTAAATAATGGGAAGAGTTTATGTAAAAACGTGAGTGAAAAGCCAGAAGCTCTGGCGTCCCTGGGCCCTTCACCCCACACTCTGTCCTCTTTGTCACAGCCCCCACCATGCCCCAAGTTCTCCCCCACCCCTGAGACCAAGTGTTAGTTGCCATTTATTATCAGGTTTGCCCAGGTGATTTTCTTTTTGGGGATTTAAAGGAAAAAGGCATATATTTCTCAAAGTCCCTCGATCAAAAGTAGGCAAACAAAACACAGATCAAGAGAGAGGAATGATGGGGGAGAGACTAATTTCTTGAGGATGTGGAGACAATTCCTACATATTCAGTGTGCAAGTAAAGTGTGTCTGCTTCCAGAGAATCCACTAAAATGCCATGGGAAGCAATCCCCTTCTCATCCCACTGTCACACAGCCTGGCCCTGCGGCTTTGAAACAGCCTTTGGCCCTGCTTGAGGGACTGTCACTTCTGCACTGGGATTATTGCTATGGCAGGGGCAGCCCTGGAAGTGAAGTGTTCACTGTTGGGAATCTGAGTTTGTGACTTGCTTTGAGCATGGTGCAATATTATGAGTATTTTGAGTTATATTCTTGGTGAACCTGAGCGTTACTATGTTTTCATTTGAAGATAGATTTCAAACCCCACAGCCGATCCCTCCTGATTGACTTCTGTGGGTCCAGCCATGGAACCCAGCAAATATGAGTAGGGCCAACCCCTGCCCTGGGGAGCTGGCCACTCTGGGCAGGGGCATGCATAAGGGCAGTTAGCATCCTGATGATGGTGTGTGAATAAGATCTTTTTAAAGTGCTCAAAATGTTGACTAAATGGATTACTCCTTACTGTTTGAAGTTTGTAAAAATATGCTCACGGGAAAGAAGTCAAACCATTCAAGAAGTTGTCATGAAAAGCAAGTCTCTGCTCATCCAGACCCCCGGTCTATGGGTTTCCCTTCCTCCACTTTCCCATGGGGCTGAATCAAATGGTAGTCCCCAGAGAGATATGCCCATGCCTTAATCCCTAGTAGCTGGGAGTGTGACATTATTTGGGGGGAAAGGGACCTTTGCAGATGTAATTAAGTAAGAATCCAGAGATGAAAAAGTTATCCAGGATTGTCCACTTGGCCCTAAATCCAATGAAAGGGTCCTTAAAAATAGACACAGCACAGAGGAGGAGCCAGCGCCAACTCAGAGGCAGAAACTGAAGGGATGCAGCCATGAGCCAAGGGATGCAGAAGCTGCTGGAGCACAGCAGGGAGGCCTTGGGAGGGAGCACGGCCCTGCTGACACATGGATTTCAGACGTGGCGACTGGTGACAGAATTAATTTCTGTTGTTTTAAGCCACCATGTTTGTGGTAATTTGCTCTGGCGGCCACAGGGAGCTAGAGTTCCTCTTTTTCTCTATCCCTCCTCCCCCTCATATTCTAAATACAAGGAGAATATCATAACCGATGTATTTCTTTCCTTTTTCATTTAAGCATTTCTTGAAAATCTCTCTTACAGACAGCTGCCAATGGTATTATTTATGCTTGTATGGTATTCCATCGTATGGATGGATATACTGTTGACTGGTCTACCCCATCTCTTACTGATGAACTGAGGTTGTTCCCCATCTTTTACTCACATACACAGCACTGCAAAGACGTCTTTTCCCGCACAGGTGGGTATGCAAGTGAAACACCTGCAATATCAATTCCCACAAGTAGAATTGCTGTATCCAAGAGTGTGAGCGTTTCCCATTTTCCTCAGTATTGCCAAATTGCCCTCCAAGGAGGTTATACCACAGATTCCTTTTTAAAAGTACATTTTTTTCGCATTACAAAAGTAGTCTTTTTGTAGAATTCTTAAGGGTGACTTGATTACACCTTGTAACCAAAATCTTTTCTAGCAGAACATAGTCAATAGGAAAAATAACATCAATTACCTGAAATTTTCTTGCCAGCCTGGCTGGATTGGCCCTCATCTGCTAAATAGGAGTTCTTGTGTTACGTGTCTGTTTTTCCTCCAAGTGGCCTCTGTCCGGGGCTCTGAGGCAGGGCGCCAGGATGAGGCTCTTTGAGCCTGGACGGCCACCAGAAAGGCCCCCTCCTCTGCCATCAGTGAATAACCCCAAACTTCCCTATCGTCCAACCCCGGTTCCCTTTATGAGACAAGGAGAAAGGGGAACAAGAGAGTCACGCCCCCATCTGGACAGTCCTGTACTCAAAGCTGAATGTCCAATTTGTCCTTGTTCTTCGTGTTCCTGGACCAGATTTTGGCTCAGAGGAAATTCCCCTGCTCCTTGCCAAGGTGGAGAAGGAGGTCTTGGTTCCCTGAGGTGCTACCCAAGCCCCATTCTGCAAGCAAAGGGGGCCTTCTCTCCTCTACTCTTGGTCTGAATCGGCTGCCAGGATGGGTGGTCTCTGCTGTAGTGTGCCCACTCCCTGTCAATCCCCGACAATGGTTTTGGATTTAAAGAGACCCCCAAAGACCATCTTGCCCTGTTCTTCATTTTAGGGATGGACAAACCCAGGCCAAGAAAATGAGTCTATTGATCCAAGACCACACCCTCAGGGCACCCCCCCCATTACCTGCTCATGAAGATTTGAGCTCCTTCCATAGGATACAGGGCCTGGCTGGATGTGGACCCTACCTTCATTCCCAAACCCATCTCCTGCCACTATTTGCCTCACCTGAAGTGGTTTGAATAGCTCAAAGGAATTTGAAGTTCACCTGCTCCTGCCCTCCACCACCGCCCCTACCCGCCAGCCCCAGTCTATGTCTCACCTCCAGCTCACACTCATTCAAACCCCTTCCCTCCTCAGCTTTGCCTCGTCAATTCTTTCTCATTTTTATGACTCAGCTCAGATACACCCCTTTCTCCAGGAAGCCTGCCCTGATTGTTTCTTAGTTGGGTTGGGTACCTCTTCCTATCTCCCGAGCACATTTCTATGACCCCACTCACTATGGTTATCATGATCTGTCTGGGGTCTGTCTCCTTACTGCCACCATGTAGAGCTCTTGGAGGACTAAGAAAAAACCCAAGTCATTTATGTTGACTCACATCACCCAAGTAAACATGTTTATTGAATGAACAAACGAACAAACCAGAAGATAGGTGACAGTCACTGCAATGGATTAGAAAGAAGGAATCTTGAGCGAGGTGTCAGGAGACCTTTGCTATTTATTATTTGCACACCATTGGGCAAGTTTCTAACCTTCTCGAGGCCTCAGTTTCCTCCCCTGTAAAATGGTGTGATCTGACTGTACACCAGTCAGCTGCTGCTGTGTAACAAACAGTCATAGGCTGTGAGTGACTTAACGGCAATAAGCACCATGCAGTTCATGCAACCATGGTTGTCCAGGTGTTGGCTGATTCAGCCTGGGGCCCTGAGGTGGCTGGCCAGGTCTGGCCCTGCTCAGTGAATTTCTTATCTTCTTTGGGACGGTGGGGCAGCTGGATCATATCCTCAAATGGTGATGACAGAGGCAAAAGAGAACCCATGCAAGTGTGGAGAGGCTCAGAATGGGTACTCTGCCCACATTCCATTGACCAAAGCTTGTCATATGGCTGAACCCAAAGGTAATGATGGAGGGGACACACTCAACTCTGGGGGCGGAGAGAGGAACTGCTAACTCACATGAGAAAAGGATACAGAGAGGGTGAAAAAAATCAGGGCCCACAAAGCAGTCTGCTGGAAGTTACGTGGTGAGTGAAGATCCCGCAGGGCTGGCAGACTTCAGTCCTCTGAGACGACCCACCCCTTTCCTCCTCTGCTCTGTGTCCCCTCTTGTCCTCCTGCTTGGTGAACTCCCCCTGTTTCTTTCTGCCAACCTGGGCCCAGGTCGCTTCTGGTGGAAATGCTGGGTAAACAGTTCTTTCTTTTCCCCATTTCGGCCTGCATTTCTCACCCTGTACAGAACCTCAGCCCAAATCATCTGCTCCCTCCTTCAGCAAGCGCACAACTGACCATTTGTTCTCTTGAACCTGGAACCTGACATTGGCCTCCCTGTCTGCCCCTCCAGGGTCTCACCAAGCCCATGAATTTCACCTCTCAGCTCCCTACTGACCCTGCCGCCTGCTCCTAGGACCATCTGTTCTACCCTGTACCAGGCGGCCTCATATTCCCTAAACTGAGTCCATGCCTCCTCCAAAAACATGCTCCATGCTGTCACCTATGAGATCTTTGTAACAGGCAGATCTGATTGGGTCCTCGCTGCTAACAGCAGGGGCAGCCAGGCAGAATACATAATTAAGGCCATGAGGGGATGGGGTGGCTGCTATGGGTAGAGCTGTGTCTCCTCCCCACAAATATGTTGGGGTCCTAATCCCCAGTACCTCGTGATGTGAGCTTGTTTGAAAGCAGGGTTATTTCAGAGGTAATCAATGTTGCAGTGAGGTCATTAGGGTGGGCCCCAATCCAATATGACTGTGTCCTTATGAAAAGGAGAAATTTGGACACAGACACACATGGAAGGCAGACAATGTGAAGACACAGGTAGAACACCATCTACAAGAATACCTGAGGCCTCCAGAAGCGAGGGGAGGGGCGTGAAAGAGAGGGTATCCATAGCCCTCAGAAGGAACCAACTGTGCTACACCCTGATCTTGGACGTGCAGCCTCTGGACTGTGAGACCATAAATTCCTATTGTTTAAGTCACCTGGTTTGACATACTTTGCTACTAAGCAGCCCTAGGAAACTAACACAGTGGGGGGGAGCGGGGACAAATATATTAGCACACTTAAAGGGAAATGGTAACTGAGAGGCACACTGGGTTCCTGTGGAGGAGAGAGAGGCAGAGGGTCAGCCAGAGAGATGGCCACATGAAGCTGGACAGGCTGTTTCTGGCTCTGAAGATGGAGGAAGGGACCACAAGCCAAAGAGTGCAGGCAGCCTCCGGAAGCTGGAAAAAACAGAAAAAGAGATTTTCCCTTACAGCCCAGAAAGGAATGCAATACTGCTGACACTGTGATTTTAGCGGATGATACTCATCTTCACCTCTGACCTTCAGAACTGTAAGGGAGAAAGGTGTGTTGCTCTGAGACACAACGTTGGTGGTGATTTCTTAACAGCAGCAATTAGAAACCAATATGGGACCCTCCAATCCACCCCCTAGCCCTCTGCTCCTCCTTGGACCCAGCTCTCTCAGCTTTGAGCCTGGAAGGCTGACCCAAGAATGACCACACAGCCGGGCTCCCTGGTCCTCCAGCTAACAGGTGGGTGCAGCCAATGGACCTCCCCCATAGCAGACAGGAGGGTGGGCAGAGAGAGAGGCCAGGGTATTTCTTCCTTCTCCCTGCCTGCCTGGGAGGTGGTCCTGGCTGCATCCTGGGCTCCTACGGACAGCCCTCCCAGCTCTGGTCACACTGTTCTCTCCCGTGTCTGGCACTGCCACTCCCACTGCGGCTTCTCTTATCACCCCGCCTGCACAGACCCTCATTAAAATCCCCTCAGACTTCCAACCTTTAGTCCTATATGACTGAAGTGGCCTTCTGTCTCCTGCCAGAAACCTGCCCGAAGTCAAAGGGTGTGACCATCAAAGATGATCCCACCCATTTCCTCAGGGCACTTGGAGGAGCACTTCCCAAAGAAGAGTATTTGGTGTGACCTTTGCAGTGATTCCACAGGTGGGATCAGGAACAGGGATCCCGGACCTGGAAAAGGGGTCCGGGATTGGATTCTCCACCCTCTTCCCATAAATGTGTGGGCTTAGATGGCTCTTCTGGACTCTCAGAGAGCTTGTTTGCCTGTTGTAGAATGGGTGGAGGTGTGTCCACTTCCCAGGCTGACCAGGGAGTGAAGTGGCGCACGTGTAAGAGCACAGTCAAGCCGATGGGGGCATTCCAGGGGCAGAGCAGCGTGAGCTCAACAAGCAATCACGGCCATGCCTGGTGGGCAGCGAGCAGCCAGAGTGCCTGGAAGAGTAAGACCTATTTCTGGAAAGGTGTGTGGGGAGCAGCGCCCAGAAGGCGTTTAGAATCTGCGCAAAAACCTGGATTCAGTTCAGTTGGCAGTGGGCCGCCGGGTGGGTTTTTGAGTAGGGGAGTGACATGTGGTCCGAATGATTCAGGACCAAGAGAGAGAGAACGGGAACTTAGGAGGTTAAAGATCTTTGGCAACTTCCTTCAGAGAATTTTGCAAAGCCATCTGTGTCTTGTTTTCTTTGTGTGAAAAGGGGAAATAGAGGTAAATAGAATTCCAGAAGCAACTTATTGACAATGAGTCCCTGAGAGCAATCCTTTTCCTGGGTAATATGTCTTCCGGCTGGAAGTGTTTGCCAAGCTCGTGTTCAGGAGCCTCCAGGAACAGGAGGGCCGCCACGTGAGGTGCTCTTGAGGGGTGGAGGGTGGGAGTACTCTCTCATCATGGTCTACCGGCTGGTTGTACGTTCCTGGTTATACGTAGGAAAGGGAGGAAAAACTGAGTCACTGAACAAAGTTACACAGAGCCACCGGGTAAATGAGGTTGGTGGAAGCCACCCTGTCCCTTAAGAGTCACGGCATATACCAAAAGGCACAAGATAAAAGCACCATTCTATTCGCCTGGCTACTCAGAGCCTGGTCCGCACAGAGGGGCCAATCTGCTCTCATAGCGCATCACTCCTGTTGTTTATCGTCTCTACTGTAACAGTCATATATGACTTTGGCATCTTGTAAAATGTCATTGTTATTTCCTTAAAATGACTTGTTTGGAACACTTCTCTATATTAGTCAGTGCTTTTTGGCTTGCAAAGTCAGAAACCCAACTCAAACTGGCTCAAGAAAATAAGCAAACTGAGATGTCCAAGGGTATGAGCTGCAGCATCAGGCATGGCTGGATCCAGGTATAAAAACACAGTCATCAGGACTCTGTTCCCCCTCCCCCACCCAGGTCTGTTTCTTCTGCACTGGCTTCATTCTTTGGCAGCTTCTCTCTCCATGGTGGTCCCAGCAGCTCCAGACTCTTATTCTACAGGCCAAGTACCCCGGAGGAAAGAGAGGACTTTATTCTTCATGGAATGGGACCCTCTTGGGTTATGCAGGGTCATGTGTTCACTCTGACATTGTTGTGTCAAGGATGGTAGGCTCTGGGTGTCTGTCCTAAGTGCCCACTCCCTGAGAGGGGTGGGTGGTTCCAGAGGGAACGTATCTGGGCACAGAGAGTAAGGTGGGGGGTGGATGCTGGACTCACCAGTAGAGCAGGGGCCACCAGGGGTTCATTCCTTATTTTCTCCTTCACTTTCAATAACCCAATGTACATTCTAATCCAAAAATGTGTTTGCTACCAAATCTACATGTATGATAATTCATCACAGAAAATATAAAACTCTAGACCTGGCTGGATTCTTGCTCACCTTCTTGGGAGACAGGTTCCAGGAAGAAGTGATGACATGGGCCTTCAGAAGTCTGGATGGGAATGGCTGGACCCTTCTGCTTAACGCAGATATCCCCAGAGTGATGAACAGCAGAGTCTTTCCCTGTAGAAAGAGTAAAATAATGGAGCCCAGAGCTCAGGCTCAGGCAGGTCCTGAGGTTGCTCCATGGAAAGGACCTGGGGAGAGGCCATTACACTGTTAGCTGAGTCCCTAAACAGGGGTCTTTCCACATTACTTAGAATTTTTGGGTTGCAAGTGACAGAAACTAAATTCAGACTGACTAAAGCAAAATAGTAATAATAATAAAATTATTATTCATAATATAAAAATCATCATGATAAGCATTATTAATTAACATATAGTTATGTGATTAATCACATAAATGTAAAATTGGATATAATAGAATAGTTATGAATATTATTATGAATATTATTTCCTGACTCATATAACTTCAAGCATGGCTGGACCCAGGTGCTCAGTAAGTCATCAGGAAGCTGTAAGCCCTTCTCTCAGGTAGCTCTTCTCTGCATTGGCTTTATTCTCAAGTCCTCTGCAGCATCAGGCTTATACTCTCAGCTCAGCTGCTGCTGCTCAGTTGCTTCAGTCGTGTCCGACTCTGTGCAACCCCATAGACGGCAGCCCACCAGGCTCTGCCATCCCTGGGATTCTCCAGGCAAGAACACTGGAGTGGGTTGCCATTGCCTTCTCCAATGCATGAAAGTGAAAAGTGAAAGTGAAGTCGTTCAGTCGTGTCCGACTCTTGGCAACCCCATGGACTGCAGCCTACCAAGCTCCTCCGTCCATGGGATTTTCCAGGCAAGAGGACTGGAGTGGGGTGCCATTGAGCAGTCCCAGCATAAAGAGAGAACTCCTTCCCACCATCCCGGGATTCACCTGGATTAGATTTCAGATTCCCTGTCCATCTCCAAACTACCCTCAGTAACCAAGGGATGAGGTACGCTGATTGGCCAGGCCTGGGGCATGCACCATCCCCACTCCCACCCCTCCCTAGTGATCTGCGCCGCCGCTAAGTCCCTTCAGACGTGTCCGACTCTGTGCGACCCCATAGACGGCAGCCCACCAGGCTCCCTCGTCCCTGGGATTCTCCAGGCAAGAACACTGGAGTGGGTTGCCATTTCCTTCTCCAATGCAGGAAAGTGAAAAGGGAAAGTGAAGTCGCTCAGTCGTGTCCGACTCTCAGCGACCCCATGGACTGCAGCCCACCAGGCTCCTCTGCCCATGGGATTTTCCAGGCGAGAGTACTGGAGTGGGGTGCCGGTGCCTTCTCCATCCCGAGTGATCAGATCCTTTCAAACTGAATGAGGGGGAGGGGTGGTCCCACAGAGGGGGCCGCTGCCTACAGGAAAAAAACAACAGCTGTCCCTCACTCTGGGAGGGGGCTGGTGGGGGAGTGCTGAAGTACAGAAGGCAGCCACATGCCAAGTAGGAGAGAAAGGCTGTTCCTGGCGGAGAAGTCTGAGTGAGGACTGGGCGATGAGGTGGGGGAGGGGGGTGCTGGGGAGCAGGTGTAGGGTCACAGATGGCGGGAGTCTTCCGCAGCACAGCCGATGGGCAGCCCTGAAGGCAGAGCAGAGGAGAGAGAAGCTGGGGTCAAAGACCCAGAGAGCAGTTTGGTGCAGCTGAGAAGTGAAGCCTTGTCCTCTCCTCTCAGTTACGTGAGTCAGACGCCTGCCGCCCCCCACACCCCCACTGTTGGCAGGCACGCCATGGCTCCCCCGGCTCTTTGCTGCTGAAAAGCTTCTAGCCGGCTGCCCGTCTTCCTGGAGTTGCCCAGATGGCCAGGGCACGAGGAGGATGCTTGTCTTCCTGCAGGGGTTCAGGGCTGCCACTCTGAAATTACTCCTAGAGGGATTCCTGTGAGTCTGGCCTTGCTCTGGGGGGCCAGGACACACGCGAAGGGGCCAGATGCGGCCCTGGTGTGCAGAGCTCACATTCTGATTGGAGCCAGGACAGCCCTTGGGCTTTTCCCTGGCCTCTAGCACAGAGTCTGGCTCACCAATGGGCTTCGGAAAATGTTTGTGGAATGAAGGGCAGCGATTGGTGGAAATGGCTCTCACTGCCCATTGGGGAGAGGAACTGCATTTAGTCTATTCCACCTTTAACTGGCTGGGTGACCTTCACTTAGTCACAAAACCTCTTTGGGTGTCGGGGTTCCTCGTCTGTCAAATGCAGGGGTTGGAATAGCCGGTCCCCAGGCCCTGAGTCAGCTCCAACACTCGCTAGCTCTCTGGCCGATCCTCCTGCTCTGGGGCCCCTGGCCCTGGCAGTCATGCTGGCTTCCAGCCTTCTCCCCTTGGTACCCTGTGCGGAGCCGGCCCGGGCCAGCCGGGGCAGGGGAAAGAGGCATTCAAGGCACTGTAATTATTGTAAAGAGTAGAGTTTAAGTGTTTAGTTTTATGAGGTAGCCGGCCCTCTCTGTCAGCAGAAAGCCTCGTGGTTCCCTGGGTGCGAGTTAATTTCCTCCGTGGCTCGTTTCCTCGCCCGCTGTCATTTTTTCTCAGCTGCTTTATGGCTTTCAGAGCCTTCGGAGCAGTGTGTGGTGGTGGCGGTGGCTTTGCGCACTGGAGCAGAAAGCCCCAAGCCCCCCACCCCAGTGCCAGAGCCCACCATGGCCGGGTCCTATGGAGGACAGCAGGGCTGGTGACCTCTGTGCTGGACGAGACCGGCAGGCTGGGAGGGTGGGAGGAGAAATGAGGCCGGGCCGGACTGTACCCAACCAGGCCATGGCCCCTGGCACCTCCCTGAAAACTTGTAAGGAGCAAATCTAAATTAAATGATGGTCAGGCCAGCCTTGAGGCTGTCCCAGGTCCCTCAGTGAAGCAGTGGAAGATTTTTTCCCTCTTGTTTACAATGAGCAAGGCAGGAGAGAAGGCACCAGCTAGCTCTAGCTTCAGACAGACCTGGGTTCAATTCCCAGCCCCATCACCGTTGTGTCACATGGACTGAGTGACCTCACCCCCTGGGCTACCGTTTCCTAGCCTGCAGAGTGGGAAGGTCAGTGGTGCCTGCCAAGTGGAGCTGAAGGGACAGAGAGTAGGGACAGAGTCTGTAGGAAAAGCACCTGGAAGAGAGACTCTGCTCCCCAAATGTTAGCTTGGTTCTCCTGCCTTCTCTTTGGGGAAGTCATTGCCACCCGGGGGAAGGCAGGAGTCCTGGGAGCCAGCAGATGACCTCTAAAAGACACTGCGGGTCCACCAAGACCAAGAACAGCCTCTCGCCTGCCTCAGGCCTGGCCATGCACATGGCATTGTCACGAGGGGGACCTGTGGGGACTTGGTGAACCCAGTTGAACCTACCATGTGTAACCATGAGCACATCATGGGTTCTCTCATCCACATGATATGACAGCAGCTACTTCTAAGGGCACATATAGAGAATTACATTAAATGAGATGAGGCATGTGGACTGACACAGTGAGAACGTCACGGTGATACCCCACCCAGGCACGCAGGGGCAGGGAACTGGGGGACCCGGATTCTCTTCTGGATTGTGCCTCCAGCTCTTGTTCAAACTTGAATGTAGCTGCCCCCTCTCAGGGAAGCTCATTCAGGCTGCAGATCCCTCTGAGACTTCATTACATTGTGGCTCCTCTTCCCAGAAAAGTGAACACACAGGACCCCACAGACCTGGCAAGTGACTTCAGAGGTTTCTGAACCTCCTGAAATGTGTCTGCAGATCCCATGTTAAGGACTCTTAGCCGGGCTTCCCTAGTGGTCTGGTGGTTAAGAATCCATCTTGCAATACAATGGACACTGGTTCAATCCCTAGTTTGGGAAGATTCCCAACAGAGCAACTAAGCCCATGCTCCATGGCTACTGAGCCCACGCTCTAGAGCTTGTGCTGCACAGCAAGGGAAGCCACTGCAATGAGAAGCCTTTGCGCTGCAAGGAAGAATATCCCTGCTGGCCACAACTAGAGAAAGCCTGTGTGTAGCAACAAAGATCCAGTGTAGCTAAAAATTAAATAAATAAATATTTTTTTAAAACAGAACTCTGAGCCAGTGGTTGTTCCGTGTCCTCACTGTCTGTGTCTTTGTGAGGGAACTGGAGGTAGGTTCTATGTGGCTTATTTGTGTCCTTTTCAGACCCAACAGCACCTGGATTCAGGGATTGGTCCCAGCCAAGAGTCCCCTGTCCTGCAGAGGAAGAAGCCGCACAGTGGCTGGCTCCCTCGGCTCACCTCCCCCACAGCTCAGTACATCTGCGGTTTACCCCAAGTATCCGTCCCTTCTTCCTTCAAGAAACAGTCCTCCAATATTCCCCTTGGAAATAGGAATGCCATGTCTCAGCCTACGACTGGTGAGCTGACTCCACACCCATCTTCAGGAACAGACCCTGATTGGCTGCTCAGCACATCCCTTCCTCCTGGCTGTGTCTGCTGGTTCAGAGATGGTCAGGTCACCCAGTCAGAGCCAATGAGACACGAGAATATTCCTAGAGCTTCTGGGAAAGAAAGGTCTTCCTTGTCTTACATGGAAGCCTGGGAAAGGTCTTCATTGTTCCCCCTGAAGGATGTGGTATGAGACTGGGATGACTGCGGCCATTTTGCTACTAGGAAGGGATAGCCAGGAGCTGCCCAAGGTGGAGTGTGGGGAGGAGCTCCATGCAGAGCCTCAGGGTGAAACAAGGAAGTCAGACAAGAGAGATGGAGAACAATGAAGTCTCTGTGAACATCTTTGGATCTGCTGGACCAAGCCTCACCTGATGCTAACCCTACCTCCAGACTTTAAAACTCTAGTTCAATAAACTCCTCCATGAGACAACCATTAGTGTGAGTTTTTCCTGTCACTTGCAACACAAAGCATCTTAATGGAACCTCCCTGCCAGCTGGGCCAGACAAGCAAGAAGGAGTGCTCAGGGATCAGAAAAGCAAACTTCTTCCAAAGGATACGGGAGATCAGAATCTCCATCTACCCGCCTGGTCCTGGGGAAACTTCAGGAAAAAAGCCAGGGCTGAGAGAGTAGATGAATCTTTGATATTATCTGACTGGACAGGAAGAAATATTGGCTATTTGGAGTTTGATTAATCACCAATTCCATTCAAGTCCACAAATGTTTCTGGAAAACCAGTCATATGCAGGACACTCTGCCAAGTGATGGGAGAGGCACACAACGAACCAGGCAGTCCCCACGACGGGGAGCTCCCAGTCAGGTGAGGAAGACAGGCTCAGACAAAGCTCATCTGATACAAGCAGGACTGGGATAAGTGCTAAGATAGAGATACGGACTGACTGGCCCTGGGAATCCAGAAGAAGAAGGCTGCGGGGAAGACACAGCCAGGGAATAGGGTGATGTTCTCTGCCCACCGGGTTTCCCTGCCTGTCAATGTAGGAGACTCAAGAGACACGGGTTCGATCCCTGGGTCAGGTAGATCCCCTGGAGGAGGGAATGGCAACCCACTCCAGTATTATCGCCTGGGAAATCCCCTGGACAGAGGAGCCTGGAGGGCTACTGTCCATGGGGTCACAAAGAGTCAGACATGACTGAAACAGCTTAGCATGCACGCACATACCCTGCCCACCAGGGCATGCCATCACCTCTACCCCAAGAGAATGCATTTCCCCACCCCTACGAAGACACTTCAGGGGCTAGCGTGGTCCCAAATGCCAGGTGCATTTGTGGAGCAGTCCCTCGATCCCTAACCTTACTGAGTGGCCCAGATTCTGTGCTCCCAAAAGTGTGGGATGAGGACCATGGTCAGGGTTGGCTTTTAGGAGGTACTGAGAATGGAGTCAAGCCACACTGTCTTGCTCAGATTGTGAGAAAGCTGCTCCCTGTGTAGTTCTCTCTAAAACCTTCCATCAAGGACAAAATCAGGTTGGCGCCAGCCCATCTCTAACACCTCTCCAGCACTCCCTGAGTCCTCCCTCTAGCAGAGAGAGGGAGAAAGAAAGAGAGAGCAGACCTCTGCCTATTGCCTTCTGCAGGCAACAGGCTTTTGCTCAAATTTCTTCACACTATTTTGTTTTCGTGGCATTTATTTTAACAGTTGTCTTCTATTTATGGCAAGTGATATTGGCTTTCCATTTATGGCAGTGATAAAAAAGTTTCCTTACATTTCATTTCTTTAAGTTTTTTTTTTTTAACAGGGGGGCTGTTGGAAGGAAAAATATGAGATAATACAAGGGGAACACAGATATGATCAAAAGTGTGAAGGTGGGGTGTGAGTGACGAAAGTTGGGGGAATAGTCATTGCACAAACACAGGCTACCTGCCTACTGTGTGCCAGGTGCAGGGAACACGGAAGGGAACCAAGGCAGCAAAACCCTGTCCTCACTGAGCTTACAGTCTCATAGGGGAGAAGCAGGTAAAATGCAGCCGTGTTAGATGATGCTGGGTGATCTGGCATGAATCCCAAGCAGGGAACAGGGTGGCCATGCCTGCAAACCCACCAGGTCCAGCTTCACTGAAAACCTGGCCGTCAGGGCAGACTTGGAGGAGGTAAGTGGAGCCTTCACAGACGCCCTGGGAAAGGGACACAGCAGGAAGGAGAATGGAAGGACCCATCATGTTGCTGTTCCCTCCTCACTGAGGCTAGGATTAGAGACTCCCGCTGGTTGCTATGACACACTGAAGTCCACATCAATGCACGTTCTCTTCCTTTGGTATAAACAAGCAGAGGATGACCTGCAGAGATGAGATAGTGTAGCCTGCAAAGCAGCCCCCAGGGCCCCTGCAGCTATACCTGGCTCCACACTGTGCACAGGTGCAGGGCCCTGTGTGAGATGGGGACCCTGCAGGACAGGGCCCCCCGGGGCCTTGAAATCATCGCCTTCTGAGTCATCAAAGTGCCATTGACTTATGGTCGATAATTGTATGGGTACTGAGTGCACTTTATTACTCCCTTTATTGAAAATTGGCCATCTATCTGTGGTCCATCTGTAGCATGGTAGGTAGGAAAGCTGAGATTCCCAACTGTGGCTCCCCTGCTTATGAGCTGTCTGCTTCTGAGCGGATTCTTTTATTCCTTTGATCTTTCATTTTCTTGTGTACAGAATAAGGGTAACATATTGAACAAGGTCGCTTGTACTGCTCTTGGTACATGTGACCAGTCAGTAAATGTTGTCCTGTCCTCCATATACCTGAGTCTGTGTTGTCTGGGACACCCCATCTTCTTTCCACAAACGGGAGCTGGTAGAACCAGGAGATGGCAGGAAACCCATTCATCATTCAATAAGAACTTATAACTCCACTCCAGGCACTGCTCCAGTTACTAGAGGCACAGCAGCAAACCAAAGATGGATAAGGTCTTGCTCCCATGGGATCATGTCATCAAAGCAACACATAAGATTTCAGCATGAGTCTCAAGGACTGTTCACAGACACCAGCTCAGACTGAGTGTCCAGAGGAGGCTTTGCCAAAAGATGGGACATTGGGGTAAGAAGGGGTGAGCTTTGCAAAGGTTTGGGCGGACAGCACTCCAGGCAGACGGAAAAGCAAAGTCCCTGGGAGCTGTCTGAGCCATAAAAAAGCCCAACTACTGGAGGAAGTGAGCACTGGGGAATTTAGCATAAGAGGAAGGGAGACATCACTCCCTGTGGACTTGGGAAAGGGAGAAAATTTGGGGGAAGACTGTGTGGACTGGGAAGTATGAGGAAGGCTGCAGTTCTCATCGCCTGCCGGGGTCCCTTTAACAGCTTCTCTAGGAACTCCCAGCTTGAGCGAGACCCTGGCTAGCTCCCCCCACACAGCCTCTGAGGTCAGTTCCATCTTTGACCAGACCCATAGGGCATCCACGTGCTGGCTAAATTTCCCTTCCTGAATCCTCTCCAGGTTGGAAGAAATCTCTGTGGTTTGGATGAAGGCAGGGATGAGGTGGAGGGGGAGAGAGCAAAGTGTGTTTGTTGGCACCAGAATTATAGCAGAAGCCAATGCTGGAAACTTTCCCAAGTATTTAGAAATTAAAATAATAAAAGAAAACTGAGCATATGGAGTTTGTAAAGTGCCGTCCATCTTTAAGAAGGGACATGACTTGCTCAGGATGCACGGGAGATCTGGGGTCCTGGGGGACGCATCCATGAGGTAAGGATAGACACTCGCCTGGTAGGTGGGGGCGAGCAACAGGGGCACACACTGACCCAGGCCATGCAGAGCATGGGAATCCCCTTTGGGTTCCCCTTTTAGAAGAGGAGAAAGAATTCCTCTATGCCCACTCCCTAATCTTGTGGGAGTCCCCAGTCCTCCCCTACCCTGGGAATGTCCCCTTCCCTTACTCAACTCCAAACCTGTCTTTAATTCTACTGTATCCAACTCCAGAGTGGTCCTATAGGCTCAGCTTCAAAAACACACCCCAGTCCAGCTGCTTCTTTCCTCCTCCCCACCTCCACTCCAGTTTGGCACCCCCATCTCTACAGCAACTGCCTCTGCCTGGTCTCCCAGCGCCTTTCTCCTCACCTCAACCTGGTCCAATCTGTCCTCCCCACAGCCAATAGATGGATCTTTTCTGCATCAACTCACTTAGGACAAAAGCTGAGTTCCTGCCCATGGCCTTCAGGTCCTGTATGATCCAGGTCGTAACTATTTCCACCTTCACTCGTCTTTCTTCTATTCCTCAACTTGTCAAGGCTGTTTTACCTCAGGGCCTTTGCACACAGAGCTCCCTCTGCCAGGAACACTTCCTCAGCCCCTTCTATGATAGACTCCTCATTCAGGTCTCAGCTCAAATGCCACCTCCTCAGAGAAGCCCTTCCTGGCTACCCCATCTAGAAGGCCACCTCTCCAGTTCCTTCTGACATTGATATATTTCTACATATCCCTGACACTATCTAAAATTGCCATGTTGTTGGTTTGAATTGTCTCTCTATCATGTAAGTGCCACGAGCCCTGGACTTTGTTGGCCCCGTTTCCTGCTGTGCCCAGCACACCCGGAATAGCGCTTGACCCAGAGGAGAGCCTTCACAGCCATCTCCTGAATGGGGCCTGACTGAATGCAGGGCCACCTGGCTTATTGGGGCATCAATCAAGTGTGTCGGTAGCATCACACACAGCCTTGCAACTGCTGAGAGGCTAGCATGGCTTCACTAAGGCAGAGTTCATGAGATGCTGGTGGAGCTCCGGTGTCATGAGTTAGGGCACCACAGGGTAGGGCCCATTCCCAGCCAACTCACCAGATGCCTCTGCATATGTTGGGCCACCCACCCCATCCTGACAGAGCAGAAACCAGGCAAGAAAGCTTGACTTGCAGCTCCTGGAGTTGGGAGCCCACCTGGGAGGCCCAGGTGCGTCTTTCCTCACCAGGTGCTCAGGTGTCCCCAGTGCCAGACAACCCAACTGGCAAACATCTATTCCCAGAGCTGACTGGGAGGTATGGTAAGTGGGGTGAAAGGGGAAGGTAGATGTCCTATGTGAGCCTTTGAGGAGGAAACCTGGTCGGCCTGTGAGCCCTCAGAGTCCTTGAGGGCTCTTGAGTGCCTTGGCCTGGATGTGCAGAGGTGGCTGCGTGGGGACATGTAGACACCCAGGGGGCAGAGGGGCAGAGAGGATCTGCCCCCGGGGGTGGCCGGGCTTGTGGAAGGGAGTGGAGGGGCTCCTCCCCACAGCCCCTCCTCCTCCCCCCTCCTTCCTCCCCCTCGTCTGGCTGCTCCTCTCCCGCTCTGCTGCACGCTGGCCTCTGAAAGATGGATTTTCCTGGCTGTGCCAATCTTGCTGCCACCTGTTCGCACTGTGCTGGAGCCAGCAAAGTGGCTCAGCTTCAAACCCAGAGCAGCTGGGGGAGCGGTTGCCAAGCCTCATCGTCCCCCCTCACGCCCCTCCTTTGATGCAGCGGCAGCAGCTTGGGCTCTGAGTCATCCTGTCATCTGAGAAGCCCCTTCTTTGCCCGTGCCCCTGCCAGACCCCTCCAGACCCCTCCAGCCCTCCCCAGGCCTCAGCCCCTCATGGCCAGGCTGCAGAGTGGGGAAGAGGCAGGGACATTCACCACCCCTTGCTGCCTCCACCCCCAGCCCCAAACCTCAATCTCCATCTCCCTTCCCATGGGATTTCCCACTTTACTGTTCCCCAGGGCTCCAGACAGAAGGGTTGAGGCTTGTGTCAGGGCCCGGACAAGCCAGGAAGCACCTGGCTTTACCCACTGAACCTGTGACAGAGCACGTGGCCAGTGACACCCCCAGGCAGAGCAAGCTCCAAACCTCCCCAGGAGAAGGAGGCCTCTGGAAACTTCCTGCAAGAACAATACAACCCAAACTCGAGGCTCAGGTCCCCGCTCTGGCCTGAGCGCTTGCTCCATGACCTTGACGAAGCCCCTCTGAACTCTGTGTTCTTGCTTACCGAGGGGCTAGGTTGGGGCCCACGCCACTGTGAAGAACAGAGGATATCGCTTTGAACTCCTTCAGAAACAAGGCAAGGATATAATTAAACATACGCGTGGGACAGAGACATGCAAACTGTAAAGTACTGTGCAGCCTGAGGAGCCGTTTTTACTCTTTCTCACGGGGCGTGGACCAGCTCCCCGTGGCTAGAACGCGTGCGTGCCCGGCCCCCGGGGGGAAAGATGTGGGCTGTTTCTGACTTCAGAAACACTGACTCCAGCTGAAGGGGCCTCTGAAGACTGAGAGACAGACACATCAGAAGATAGAGCAAGACACAGGCAGACAGACATATAAACACAGATGAAATAGCCGGCAAGGCCGATGGCTCTCCTGATGGGAACAGACAAGCGATGGTGGCTGGGTTCCCATAGCCTGGGGCCTCTCTCCGCTCCACCAGGATCCTTGCCTGCCTCCTGCCCTCAGTCATCAGCTCTCAACACGTGGTCCCAAGGGCACACCCTGCTGCTCACATGGCTGCCTCCTGCAGCCACAGATGCCCGGGGGGGAGTGGGGCTGGCCCCTCCAAATCCTGAGCTGCTACTGAGAAGGGAAACAGTCTCTGGCATTAGAAGGAAGGGATCTTCCTTTGGTGCAAATTACCTGGGAGGAAGTGCGTCTTTATCAGCGATGCTGCTGCTGCTTAGTCGCTTCACTTGTGTCCAACTCTGTAGGCTGCCAGGCTCCTCTGTCCATGGAGATTCTCCAGGCAAGAATATTGGAGTGGGTTGCCATGCCCTCCTCCAGGGGATCTTCCTGACCCAGAGATTGAACCCAGGTCTCCCACATTACAGGAGGCTTCTTTAGTAATAGGAAACTCCGGACCATTTCCCATGTGAGGGCAGGTGGGGGTGGGGCTGGGGTGGTGGTGCTAATCCCTGGGGATGAGTCATCAAAGAGAAGCTGAGGACGTTGGTGGAGAAATCATAGTGTCTGCTAAAGTTTATCAAAGTGCATCTTTCTCTGGGTGCCCAGCACTAGTCACAAGGATCTGCAGGTGAGCAGAGAGCACTAGGGGCTTCCAACACCATCTGCTTGGCGAGGGTGGGCTGGACGGGTGGGCTGAGCTCCAGAAGGGTCTGGATGAGACAGGGGCTCAGGCTGGCAGCCCCGCTTGTTCTTTGCCCCTGCCAAGCAACGCCCCAGAGCTGCCAGATCACTGCTTCTAGAATGAATGTAGGATCCGTCCTTCACCTGCTTACATCCCCTCCATGGCTTCCCATCGCACAAGTAATAAAATTCCAACAGTACTCATAGTTTACAAAGGCCCCAGGGTCTACCCTATCTACCTCTCCAACTTCATGGGCCAACTTTTCCTCACTCAGCTCTCCATCCACGCCAGCCTACTCTTCCTCCAACTGGTTCTACCTCAGGGCCTTTGCACTTGTTGTGCTCACTGTCTGGGATGCTCAAACCATCAGTTCTTGTTTTCTTTATTTTTTAATTTTTATTATGATTTTTAATTTTTTTGTTGTATATTTTCAAACGATCGGTTCTTGCCTTGGTTGCCTTCTTCTCATCATTTAGGTCTCAGTAGCTAAGTCTCCTCACCCCTCTTAGTGCCCTCCTCCTTCCTCTGAGCATGGTCTCATCTCCTTGGGTTTTGCTTATTTGTTTTCTGCAGAGCGCCTATATGAAATTATTTCCCTTGTGTGGTTGTAGTCTGTCCCTGTTCTATAGAATGCAAGCTCTTGTCTTGCTCACTGCTGTTTCCCACCTTTGGGAGCAGAGCCTGGAATGCAATAGGCATTGAATAAATAAATAGGCCCTCAGTGAAGGAGTGGATCCTGGAGGAGGAGACCAAGTGTCCCCAGAAAGGAGAGCCCACATCCAGGAAACTGCACAGGGCAGAGGGGAATGTAGCTGAAGAAATGGGCGTGACTTTGTTTATCACCTGAAACTGGTGTATTACTAGGTCCACTCACAGACGAGGCAGTTGAGAGCTTAAATCACATGTCTAAAGTCACACTGCTTATGAGATGAGTAGGACTGGGACTCTTCATCCCAATTCTCCTCTGTGGCTTGGGGCTCCCCAGCATGTTGGAGAAAGGTCTTAGGGGCTTTGTCTGTCTCCCTAGAGTCACTCACATTCCTAAAAGGGCTTTGCCTGCTTAAAATGTCAGTGGAGGGGAGCCACAGGCACCAGGCTTACAAGGACCGCAGGCTGGTGGGGACAGTGACCAGGAAAGATAAGCCAGGAAAGTGGGGCCTGCTACTTGGTAGGCAAAGGGTGAACAGAGGGCTTAGTCGTGATCAAACAGGGGTGCTTGGAGGAGAGCTGTACAAAGAGACTGCACTCATCCTCCAAGATGAGAATAACTAAAGTCTTGGATCTGAGCCCCAGCCCTGTGCCTGGCAACACCCCTTGACTTTTGGCCCAGCTGGCCTCCTCTATGGAATGGAGATACTAATGCCTACCTCCCAGAGCTGCTGTAAGAATGAACCCAGCTCTGCGTGTGATTGTGTTTTTATAAATCGTTAAGGGTTGTGCAACTGTGCATTGGTGAGGACCCATTTGGCTTCAAGGGTCAGAAATCATATGTCAAAGTTGCTCAAACACAAAAGGGAATTCATGGATTCTTGTAATTGAAAAGTTAGGAAGAGGATGTTGCCTTCAGGTGTGGCTGGATCAGGGCGCTTTAACAGAATGAGTCTCTCTCCTTGTCTCTTTGTTAGCTCTCTTTGGGGGCAGGATCTTGCCAATAAATGACCATCACCCACTCATGTCACGTATGCTGACAGATGAACAACCCCATCTGAAAGAGAACATCTATTAAGCTTAAGTCCCAGTTTAAGTTGGTTCCTAATCTGAACCAACCACCAGGATAATGGGAAGCCAGGATACTGGGATCTCTGACTGGTCACTCCTGGAGCCAAGGAGAGGTAGTGGCTCTACCTGAACCACAAAGACTGTGAGTGGTGGTGGAGGAGGTTCTCCAAAGGGATAAGGTACTGCTGCTACCAGAAGAGAGGGTCTGGAGTCCCAGCCTTAAATAACAGATATTCACAGCAAGACCAACAGTGGCATTCCCACCCTTCCAGCAGGCATTGTAGAGCAGCGCTCTTTAGGGCTTCAGGTTGGGAGGCTCCACTCTGGGGCTGCCCTGCAGATGCTCAGAGGAGGTCACTTCCTTGATAGTGAACAGAGCTACTGTGAGAGTTACACAGAATCGTTCCACAAATGTGAAATGTAAATGATGAGAACACCCTTCAGATGTTAGAGATCATCCTTCATGTTGTTTTAGAATTTCAATTTAGAATTGAAAATGGCAGGATTTTGAAACGGAAAGGGACTTAGGAATCACTGGCCACTACCCTCCTCCCCGCCTTGTTTTATAGTCATCACGTTAAGGCATCAAGAAGAGTGGGTTTCAGAAGCAGATCACATCATATCACTCCTCTTCCTAAACTCTCCACTGGCTTCCCTTTGCTCTTGGAAGAGTCCAGTTCCTCTTCCTTCCCTGTTGAGTGTCCTTGGGATCTGGGTCCCTGCCACCTCTCAGACCCAACCCCCTGTATCCCTTACTGCCAGCCCCTTGTGCCCCAGCCACACGCTTTTCCTGTGGTGGCACAAGTACACCAAGTTCATTTCCTCCTCAGATGTTTTGTGCTTGCTGTTCCCTCTGCTGGAAACACTCTTCCTCCAGATCTTCAAGCAGCTGTCACTTTCTCCTCACTCAGGTCTCAGCTGAAACATCACTTTCTCAGAGTTTCCTTGCCTTCCATGCCTTCTCCCCTCCACTCTCTCTCACTTTACCATCTTATATTTTTTCACCATCTTGTTGGTTTATTTATTTCCAGTCTCTCTCCTGCCTGACAGCCCCTCTGGAATAATGAGATCCAAGAAAACAAGATCCGTGTGCAGCACAGGGCTTGGCATAAAGTTAGGGGTCAAAAAATGCTTGCTAAATGAATGAGTTCATGGTTGGAGAGATGGTTCGTGGATGGTGGATGGATGGGTAGGAAGATGGGTGAGTAGGTGAGTAGATGGATGGGTGGGTTTGTGGATGGGTGGGTGGATGGGTTGTTGGGTAGATGAGTGGACGGGTGGATAGGTCAGTGAGGAAATGGGTAAGTAGGTAGCTGGGTAGATGGTGGATGGGTGAGTAGATGAGTTAGTGGATGAGTAGACAGGTGGGTAAGCTGGTAGATGGGTGAATGGGTAGATCGGTGAGTGGATGGGTGGGTGGATGAGTAGAAGGGTGGCTGGATGGTGGAGGAATGGGTAGGCTGAGCCCATGCCCTGTCTAGCCCTACCTTCACGTTCTAACCTGTTTCTTGCCCTTTAAAAAGTGTGACCTGTTAACCCCTTTAGATCAGAAGCTGACTTGGGGCTCTGGTAGCTAAAGCCCCTTCTTACCCACTACTTTACATCAGCTCAGGCACTACAGCCTCAGTGCCACCTGCTCCAGTTGCTGAATTCACCTGACTTCAACAACTATTAAACCGATCACTAGGAGGTTAATAAAGCCCCTACCCTGCAGTAAGTACACTGCAGGGACCCACTTCCTCCCTTGCCTGCTGCCTTCTGCCAATCAGTTGGGCCTGCCTGTCACTGTTGCCGGGAGCTGGCGGAGAGCTCAACGGCTCCTCTCCCTGGCAAACCATACATACAGGTGAGCTGAGCTCTTTTGTCCTCAAGGAAACCGCCAGGGAGGGTGTCACTCAGTCCCCCAGGGCGGTTCTCGGAGGTGGGAAGCAGGAGGCAGCTGGTTGCTTTGAGGACCACCCCCCCCTTGAGCTAGGGGGCCTGTGAGGTTGATGGGGGTGGCTGCTGCAGTGGGGCCATGGCAGCCTCACACACACACAGCTTTGTGTGAGCCACCCCGGTGTCTCAGTGACAGAGGCTGGAGGAGGGAGGGGGCACTGCTGTGACCCCAACTCACTCAAATCACTGAAGAGTAACAGGGTCCGGGGGAGCATTCAGGCAGATGGGATGGGCTAGGAGCCTGGGGAGTGTAGGGTTGGACCCACTGGGCTGAGAGTCCATAGTCAGAGAATGCCCTGATGCAGGTCCCAGGCCATTCTTAGCATGAGGTCCTGAGGGCGAGGAAGACTCCTCTCCCTACCTGGAAACTTCCATCTTGGTGAAATCTGATTGAAGAAAACATCAGTTCTGCACATTGAACGGGGGAAACACACACACACAGCAGAATGAGAGATACAGTAAGATACTAAGTTATAAAAAAAAATCAAACATCAAGCAAAACTTCACCTCGTTATCTCAACATGTTACAGCTGCGTACAAGCAAAGGCCCAGGAGGTGACCCACCAGACTTTCGTTGGTGGTCCCTTCCCTGGCAAAACCTGAGATTTTGGAGGAGGGATGGTATTCGTAGTCTTTTTTTTTTAATTTTTAAGAAAAATAAGGTATTCATGTTTTATACATGAAATTACAATATAATTGTTAAAGATATTCCCCAAGGATGTTATTTGGAGTAGAATGGGTTATTTGGAGTAGAATGGTCAGACTTAGCCCTGGAAGAAAGTGACATGAAGAGTCATGGGAAGGCATAAGAGAGTCCCAGTTGGCATAGGAGCCTCCCCCCAACCCATGGCAGGCTGGGCTGGTGTCTGGCAAATCCTGGGTGCTGCCTTTCCACCTTGGGGCATCCCCAGGACAGGCTACCCTGGCTGTCTCCCTACACCTGACCTTCCTCACAGCTCTCACCAAGATCCCACCTTAAGGTGACAGAGGCAGACCCAGGGGTTGGTTCTAGGACTCAGGGAGCAGAGAGGGCAGGAGGACAGTGCCCAAGGGAGCAGGGAGCATTCCACTCTACTGATCCCACAACTCCAGGGCTGCAGCCCCTCCGTTTCTGCCCAGCCAAGCAACTGCATCCACGTGCTTGTGCAAGGGGGTTATTTTATTAACCAGATAGATTAAGCATCTCTCCTTCTAATTACCAGTTTAATTAACCTTGGCACACAGTATGTACCAACCCCCGAGGGACTGAGTCAGAATTGCCTCGCTGGGTGAGCATCGCCCATCTGCTCTGCCTAGCTTCAGCTGGCCCTCCAGGGACTGGGACCGCAGGCTGTGAGGGCCAGGGGTCTGGTGGTACCAGGGAGAAGCAGAGGGAAAAGTGGAGGGGGGTTGTCAGGAACCTCTCAGGAAGATGCTGGGTTCCAACACGGGGACCTCTTCAGCAGCCCTTTTGGAAGTGACTTTGGGCCACCCTACTTGGATCTCCATAGGGCCTGCAGAGTAGCAATGGGCCCTGAGTAAAGCCTGGGAACCAGAAGACTTGTAATAAACTACTACTTACTTAATGGTGATGGTGCAGCGTGCTGCCTTCAATCCCCAGCCTCAGTTTTCTCATCTGTAAAATGGGCATGGTGAGACTGAGGACATGGGGCAACTTATGAAGTTTAATTCAGAGAACAGAGCTCAAGATGCTTTATAATTACATTCATTTATTCACTCCCTTATTCAGCACATAGTTATGGAGTGCGTACTATGTGTTGACAAAATAAGCAAAACAATGATGAACAAAGAGAATTTGGAGTCCAGGCTCCCTGAAAATTGGCCAGTATCTGGCTAAGAACCCCAGAGTCACCCCCAAGTGTACATACACACACACACACACACACACACACACACACTCCTACTCCTTTCTGACCTGTTGCTCACAACACTCTGCCCCAGCACACACCTCACAAACACCTGTACACAACACCCGGTCACAGGCAAGCTCCTTCACAGCCATGCGCAGAGCACACACCACCTCAGAAACACGCCCACACACATGGAGACAACTCTGTTTTCAAGAAGCGTGAGGCCAAGGAGGTCACATTAATAAGAAGCACAGAGGCCCCAGTAAAGGGGGGTTATATATTTATTTATTTAAGGGCTTATTAAAATCCTAACCTAGTCCCCTCTTCACTAATGCAGTGTTATCGGAGCCTCCTGGTGTCTGTGTGGGAGGGTGAAGATGGGAGTGTGTGTACTGCATATGTGTGAGCAGAAGCCTCTGGATGCGTTCTGTGCAGAGTGTGCTGACGTGTGCAAATCTGAGTGTGTGTGTGTGTGTGCAACCGGGTGTGTGTATGCTTGTGTCCCCATGGGGAGGGTCAGTTGTGTGTCATGCTCTCATGCTCCTTAGGACCTTTCAATAGTAAACAATGTTTCTCAACGTATTTTTCACTCTCACCCCCATAAGGAGCCTCTACATTTTTTGTTCCTAATCGCCCCCTCTCTGAAATTGTAATACCACGATACCCTGTCTATCTGTTGATGTACTGTATATAGATCTGTGCTTTATATAGAGAAAGAGTCAGGTTTTTTTCACCTACCTCCACCCGCAAAGAACCAATTCCTTGAGTATCACCCCTGGAGTGATACTGCCCCTGATGAGAATTCATGATGTAGTGCGAGAGTTTCTGGCTCCAGTGGCCCTACAACCCCTGACATCATGTGCCATGGTTCTCAGTCTAGTGGGCCCAGATGGATATCTCTTAAAATGCAGATCCCTGGCCCTTCCCCCACCCTGAGAACCCACAGTAAGCCTGGGAGGGAGTCCAGAAATCTGAGTTTTAGCAAGTTCCCAGATGCCCTGACCGAGGGAGGGATCTGAGGTGGAAGGGAGTTTAGGGAGTTTAGAACTATCAGAGATCACCTGAGCTGAGAGGACAGGGTCTGTCTGGAGCCCCCACCTAGTCCCAGAGAACTTGGAATCTCAGCTCACAAAGGCTGGGACCTGGCTGGCAGGGCCTCACTATGGCAGAGCTGCCCCAAGGAACTTCAAAGAGACTCAGGGGAGTCTGGTCACTGGACCAGGACCCCTCCAACCGACCAGGACTTGGAGAAGTCACAATGAGGAATCTGATCCCAACACAAGAAGTGTGTAATTGGAGGCTGAAACAAACACTGACCCAAGTGTCTGGAGCCCCCTTTTCCATCTGTGCACTAGAGCCACACTGACCTGGGTCTCTCTCCAGGGACCCCCCAACCTCCTCCCAGTCCCAAGGAGGAGGCAGAAAGTTACTCCAGCCCTGCACACCCACCAGCCCCGGGATTGCAATGGGAGCTCCAGGTTGTCAGGGATGTACCCTCCTCTGGGGATTGCCAAAGACCTGGTAGCAAAATCAGTAAAAACAAACAAACAAACAAAAAAAAAAAAACCAGAGACTTTCTACCTGACCCTGCCTTTTGTGGGTGCCAAAGGAAAGCTCTTTGCAAGACTGGACCAATGCCAAGCATCAGCCCTGGGTGTCTGAGTGATCAGAACACAGGGGACCAATTGATACTCTGTGGGCAGTGGTCCAACATGGGGCTGCCAAGGGGCAGATGGGAGCCTAGAAGAGGCAGGGAGAGGCCATCATGGTGGCTGAGGAGCAGGGAGGGGTGGTGAGGGGTATAAGTGACTCCATGATGGCAGGAGAGGGGAAGGTGGAGTGAGCGTGGATGGGAGATGAAGATGGAGGGAGCCACAGAGAAAGAACGGGGAGGGAGGAACGCTGCGGTCAGATGGGGAAGCCAGAAAGGCATCCTTCTCCCTCTCTTAAGCTTTTAAAGGCATCAGAGCATCTTGCTAATTGTTCATCTCCCAGAGACGCTAATGAAATTAACTCTGCAAAATGCTCATCAGGTCATCTGCAGAGGGCATGGTGCCAGGTTTCCACTTGGTCCAATCCCGTCTTCCTCCTCCTCCTCAGCTCCCCCTGCCCCTTCTTGATAATTCCCCCTCCTTCTCACCCTGGCCCCTCAGCAGGGAACACCTCACCTTCAAACCTGCCTGAGAGCGCCCAGTGGGGAACATTAGAGATGGGGGCCGTGTAGCCAGGGAAATGTCTGAGTCGCAGAGGCCATAGAGTTCGTGGAGCTGGAAAGGTTATTTCTGGTTGTGTGTTTCTGATTGCATGTGTGTGTGTGGTAGCACATATATCATAGGAGCATGTGTCTCTAATAAAACCATTTGTTAGACTGAACAGTCTTTCAATCACTCAACAAACCTTTTTGGAGCAGAGTCTGAGTTTAAATCCTTGTCCCATCCCTTACAAGCTGAGTGGCTTTAGGCAAGTACATCCCTTCTCTGTAGCTTAGTTTTTGTGTCCACACAGTGGGGGTTATAACACCATCTGTGTCCTAAGGGGCTGCGAGAATCCATAGAGATTAACCAGGTAAGGAGCTTAGTACTGTGCTGGGCAAACGGTGTCTCAAGAAATGCCAGGTGCTGGCCTTGGTCCTGAAGAATCCATGGTGAGAACACCTCACTTCTTGAGCGGAGGCATAGGAGGGGCCCAGGCACAAAATTCTCGGTAGCATGGGACTGCAGGGAGCATGGACATAAAAAACAGTCTGTGCATGAAAGAAGTGGTGATATCTGGCAGTATTTTTACATATGTAAATACACAGAGATCATATGTGTTTTCTATTGATTGTGCTCAATATTGATTGATTATATTATTGATTGTGTGCATCTGTGTGAGTAGCGTGTGGGAAGTCCGTTTGTGTTAGAAGCAGAGATTGAGTGGATATTGTATGGTGTTTTGTTATGTGCTGTGCTGTGCTGTGCACAGCACTTCAGTCATGTCTGACTCTGTGCGACCCTATGGACTGTAGCCCACCAGGCTCCTCTGTCCATGGGATTCTCTAGGCAAGAATACCAGGGTGGGTTGCCATGCCCTCCTCCAGGGGATCTTCCCAATCCAGGGATCAAACCCACGTCTCCTGCATTGCAGGCAGATTTTTTACCATCTGAGCCACCAAGGATAATGATGTTATAATGACCTGAAAGAATTAAGACAGAATTCTAAAAGAAAATCTGCTTAGTGAAGAACCAGGAAGATACCTTTGTTAAATTGCACAGTGCCCTGTACCAGTGAGTAGGAAAGTGCAGGGATGAATTGGTTTACTTGAGCAGATATAAACTGAAACACTCTAAAAGGGTATGCTCTGTGTGTGTGTGTGTGTGTGTGTGTGTGTGTGTGTGTGTTTTGGTTTCAGGGAATGGGTGGATGTTGGGATTCTATGTGCAGAAGGGACTGGTCCAGTTATTGCTGGGGGTCCTGTGAAGAGGTTTGTTTCTAGTCTCTCTACCCTCTTAACCCCTACACATTCATTTGTCTTATAGCCAAGCTCTCACTACAGCCTAACTGCCATGTCTTCTCCCACAGGCTACAGTTTCCCCCAATGGGTAACACTGAGCCATGCAAACACTAGGCACTAATAAATACTTTCCCTATCCTAGGCAAGGCTCTAGAACAGATTTTTATAAAGGACGATTCTGTGTCATTCTTTAAAATAAAAAATGATAGAAACCCAAGTGGGCTTTAGCAACAACAACAACAACAAAAAAAAAAACCATGAAAAACAAGTGTATATCTTGTAACTTCAGGAGCAGCTGGATCCAGGGGATTTGAATGAAGAACCAGGATTCAGCCCTTCTCTCTTCTCCAGGCTCTGCTCTTCTTCATGTGCACCTCACAGGATGGAAGCCCTAAGATCACCTCTTTCCTTCTTCAAGTCCAGTAAGAGAAGAAATTCTTTCTCTACTTAGTCCCAACAAAAGTCCTAGAAACGAGCCTTAGTGGCTTGACTTGGGTCACATGTTCATCCTTGAATGAATCACACAGTTTAGGGAATAGTGGATGCTGTGCATCATGAAATATGTGCCATCCTCTGGAACTGGGATAGGGTAGCCCCACATGAATCTCATGCACTGACAGTGGGGAGGCATGCTCCCTCAAAGGAAGGAGAGGAAGATACTGCTTCCAGAAGACAGAAACTAAATGCTGAGCAGTGGGCAGATATTAATGCTGGAATCATGGCAGGGACCATCAAGAGCCAATCTGGGGCCACCAAGAACAAGTCCTTCCTGCCAAACTAATTTCCTGTTTGATTGGGTTATTGGCCTGGTAGATCAGAGCAAAGCAGGGGGCTCGTGAGTCTTTGGCTATCTGGGGTATTTCCATTTATTCTGTGGATGTGGCAGTTATACGTGAGTTAAAGGATGGAGTGATCAGAAGTTTCCCAAGTGGATGAAAGAGAAGCTAGCTGATTTATTGTCCCACTGCAGCTTGTAGGTAGTATACAGAGAGCCACTGAGCTGTCCTTGGTCCTGTTCTGAGCCACCTGTTCAGTAACAACTTGACTGAAAGCATATACAACTTCCCAGTCTCATCTGGGAATGACAGGAAGCTGAAGAAAACAGCAAGCCCCCTGCCCGACATCCTCCATATCCTGAGAAGGTCCCATGTGGGAGAGAGGGATTAGATGTAATACAGTGGAATACGACTGGGATGAATTGAAGTTTCTGAATTTAAATTCAGAAAACCAGCAACCCAGGGTAGATGGGTAACACCCTGTTGTTGGCAGCACCCATGGCAAAGACCTAGGGCAGTGTTCCTCAAAGAGAGGTTTTCAGACCACTGGCACCAGTAAGAAAAAACAAAACAGCCGGTAGGGGATGGTGGGGGCTTGGTAAAAGTGTGGATTCCTAGACACCTCCCCTGAATCAGAATGGGGAAGGAGTAGGGCCTGGAGATTTGCATTTTAATCCCCATCACAGGAGCTTCTGGCACATCTTCAAGTCACCAATGGCCTCGCCATGAACTCTGAGATCCCTCAGTCTGGTGGGCATTAACAGTACGATGTCACTGATCAAAGCTGACTGGAACCCTACTCATGCATGCACAAGGCCATGTGGGCAGGAGACATGCCAGCTCACTTCAGGAGACGGCTTCAGAGAAATGTTCCCACTGGAGAACTCCTTCAAGGGGCGGGCGGGGCAGAGGGGGTGCCGTGTGTTAAGGGTGCCTGTGACAGCAGAACTGGAGAGAGAGAATCCAGGGTAGACCCAGACTTTGTGTTCCAAAGTCAAAGAAGTAAGTCTTCTGAAGAAAAGAAGTGGCAGACATGCTTGACGCGGCCCCAGAAGATGAACCCAATGAGAGACAGATTCCTGCTCCCTTGAGACATTTCTGTCCAGGAGAGCAGGTGCCCTGTCAGTGGTGCAAGGGGCTACAGACACTTGCAGGAGGGTCCCCCCAGGGAGGATCTAGCTCCTCCTTCCCTTGGAGTCTGACGCTCAAGAGTAAATGGGGTTGGAGGTGTCAGGTGCCCTCTTATCTGGCCATCAAGCTTTGGGTCTGAGATGAGCCCTTCCTGGAAGCCCTCCAACCTGGATTATTACACAGAATTCAGGTGAGACATCTACTCGCTCATCTCCACAAGGGAATTTCTACTCCTTTTCCTGACATGGCCCTGAGTACCACTTGGAAGAGGACAGCTGACCTGAGTGACTAAAAGGAACCATGCATGTGAAGATCTGGGGACAGGAAAGCAAACAGGAAGGAATGGAGGTGGTATGAGCCTGGATGCTGGAGAAACAGAAGGGAGGCCACCACGGCCAGGGCCCACACAGAGCTGCAGAGTAGGCAAGGGGAGGGCCATGCTGGGCCTGGAGGCTGTGGCCATTGCCACTGCTGCTGTGCATGTATTTCGGTAACTGCCTTCCAGGCATGTGGTAGGTATGCACTTTCTTATCCTCTTGAGTGGGGTCATAGTTCTGGCCATTGAACTGTGAGTGGAAGTGACGTCCCTTCCAGGCTGAGCCATTGACTTGGGGGAGGGTGTACCTCCAGAGCTCCCGTTTCCTCTCCCTCATGGGAGAGTGGCTGCTTTGTCAGCCTGAGTCCTTGAGTGAAGAAGATCTGGAGCAGTGGACCCATGAGGAATAAATCTTTGTTGACTTAAGCCACAGAGACTTGGGGGCTGTTACTACAACACAACCTAGTCTATCATGACTGCTACACACACCATCTTATTCCAGCTGAAGAGAGGGGGCCAGAGAAATGACAGAGCAATTAAACTGAATAGAGAAGGAGACTTTCTTTTCCTGTACCCCAGACCTCATTCCCAAGTTCTCATCCCAGAGCAAAAACTTCAGGATGAAATTTAAGGAGCATGGACATTGAAATCAAACCTTGCACAGAGTCATCTCAGCTAACCTCACAATTATTGAATAAGATTGGCCCTGGGCATAGGGTTCTTTGCTCCCCCAAGCCTCAATGGCCTCATCTATAAAATAGGGACAATAATGTTTATTTAATAGGATTCCTTGTGAGGATCAAACTAAATGTAAATAGACATAGCAGAGTCTAGCACACACCACTAGGACATCATCTTATACCCTAGCCCCAACCCCAGTCTTTCATCCTCAACTGCTTCCCTCCAGTACCCAAATCATAGTCCCTAATCATCTCCCCATAATGGGGGCTGAAAATGAAGATTCTGCTATTGTTTCACCTCTCACCCATTTCTTTCCTGAAAGTGGGATGAGGTATAGTGTCAGAGGGAGCAGCCTGGGCACACTGCTCCCCACAACTCACACACACAGTCCTGTTGGGTAGATCAGGGCCCCCTGACACAATCTGCACAAGCAAACCCCAAAGCAGAGTTCAAAACCCAGAGCTTCTAGATATTTGTGGACATTTTCATCTGGGCTCACATGAAATTAATTTTATTTTAAGTTAAAAATTTTAAATCAAGAAAACTTCATATACAATGGCTTCTACTGAAAATTTGGAATATGTGGCCCCATTGGGCCCCACCCTCTCAACCTGGCACCTGGACAAGAACCAGCTGTGCCTGGAGATGAGACCCTGTGCCCAGTCCCCAGCGCTGCCCTGGCCTCCTTGGTACTGAAGCCCAGCATCTATAGATACCTAACTGGACACTGTCTGATGTTTTTCACAGCAGAGTTAAGAGGAAAGCAAAACATTTCTCACAACCCTTCTCTCTCAAAAGTGGAAATCAAAAGACAGACCGAGAGAGGGCCTCGTGTTTCAAGAAATACAGGAGAGCTCGTATCTCTTTGTGGAAGCGAAGACCATTCTTATGTCGCCCAGCGTGCAGCATCAATTGGTTATATATCATCGACTGGCCTTTTAGAATGCCCATCGATTATAGGCATTTTAGTTTGCGACCCTGCCCTTCCCTTCTCATTCTCCTCCCTACACAGAGTTCTTTTTCTAACCACTCTCCTTGCGCACATGGTGCGCGTCTGTCATTTCCTTTCTCCTTCAACCCTCTGTTTATTTAAACCCGATTAGGGAATGGGGGTGGGGAACAGGAGGCTCCAGCAGTGGTCGTTGCTGGAGGCTCCGGGAGACTCCGTGACTTGCCCAAGGTCACAGAGCTAGAAGGCGGAGGCCCCTAGACCCTACCCCAGATCTCTCTAGCTCCCCAAACCCAGTTGGTTCCTTCACGCCCACGTCTCGGGCGAGGTGCGCGCTCCGGGCGCAAACACCGCGCGTCTTGTTGATTGCGCTGCGTCCTAGCGTTGTTTTCTTTAGGTAAACGGTGCCGTGGGGTTAGAGAAACCTAGGATCACTCTGAGGCCCACCTGGTTCCGTGGCTGGGACTGCGGGCGGCCCCTAGTCTGTCCCACCCGTGTACCTCTGCTCGCGGGCCAGGGCCCTAGAGCTTCCCGCAGTCCCCTTTCCGAGCCGCGGGCTGGGTGGCGTACAGCAACATGCTGACAGCCTCGGAGCGCGGCCGGGAGGTGCGGAGTAGGGTGGGGTGGGGATAGAGGGCTGCGCGGAACCGCCGCCGGACACCGCTGTCCCTGGCCGCTGTCTGCAGCCTGGCGCGGCGCCGGGATCGCTGCAGCCCTGGGCCCCTCCCGGGCCACCTGTGCGCTGGCTGGCGGGCCCAGGAGAACCCGGATCCGGAGAACCAATCCACTCCGGGTTTCAGACTTTGGGCCGGTCCCTGGAGATCGCGCAGGGAGGTGGGAGGCCTCCCGCCCACCACCCCAGCCCCTCCCTGGGGGAGCCTCGGGCATCGCCGGGAGGGATCCCCAGAGCTGGGGGTGGCCCGTTCTCGCGGCGCGGGGCTGCTGGGCCCCTCCTTCCTTCCCCCGCCCCGCTCTGACACCGCCCAGCCCCGTTGCTCCAGTCCGGGTTTTGCGGCGCCCGCCGGCCCGCTCCCCGGCTGCGGGCTCCGCGCGGCGGCTGGCTCTGTGCGCTGCGCGGCTGGCGCTGCGCTCCGCCCCGGCTGCATTGCTGCGTTCCCGGTGCCCAGGGGAGGCACGCGCCGCGTGCGCCCCGCAGCCGGCAGCCCCGAGGCAGCGCAGTCCGCTGGCATGGGCCCCGGTGGTGCCTGGGGCCGGGGCTCTGGGCTGAGGCGCTGAAAGGCGCCCTCCTGTCGGCGGGGCCCCGCGCCCGGCCCGCCCGCCTGCCCGCGGCCATGGCCGTCCGGTCCGGCCTGTGGCCAGCGCTCCTAGGCATAGTCCTCGCCGCCTGGCTCCGCGGTTCGGGTGAGTCACGCGCGCGCTCTGGGGAGGCTTGCGGGGGGACCGTGCGCGCGAACGCTCGCTGCTCTAGGGGTCCCTGACCCGCGCTGCCGGACCGGGTTGGGAGCCCCCTGAGGCCAAACTTTGCGAGGCGGGACGCGGGGGTCGACTCTCACTGCTGCTCAGCTTCCCCGCGCGCTTCCCCGGAAGCTTGGGTTCTGCCAAGTCCAGGAGCAGCTGTTAGCGCGTGGGGCTGGCGAGTGTAGACGCCCCACGCCTCCAGGCGGGGGAAGTTTGCTGGTTGCCTGGCCTCAGCGCAGGGTTGGGGGTTTAGATCAAAGCCCCGGGGAGTCTGACTTGGCCGATTAGCAGGTGAGAGGGTTTGACCACATCCCAAATGCCCAGGAAATTGAGGACGGGGTTTAAGATACCGTTTCCCGGCAGCATCTGCCCCAAACAGCTACTCACAATTCCCAGCTTGGCACCTGGCCGCTGCCCACGTCCGGAACACAGTGTCCTCCTCTGTCCCCGCCACACACTCTCGCACACGCGCACACTCAGGCGAGGAGGCGCATACACCAGCCCCCGAGCCCTTGCAGTCCCGCACAGTGGAAGCACCAGGGCCCCGGGCCCCCGCACTGTGGCTCCTGGCCTTCCTGGTGCATAGGGACCAGAGTTGTGTGCGTGGAAGCTCTACCGCTCTCCCCACTCCGTTTCTCTGCACAATCCTTCTCCCTCCCCTCGTGTCCCTTTGGCCACCCTCACCTGCCCCATAAGTCAGTCCTCAGCCCACTCCTGGGGGTGGGAGGAGTTCCCCTGCATCCTTTGTCTGCTCTCCCCGAGCTTCCTTCCACCTAGGCTGAGTTGTTGGGGCCTCCTGATGGCTACCCGTCCCCCTGCACTTAGCAGAGCTGAGCACCTATGTGGACAGGAGAGGATCATTTGTGTGATCTGGGGGCACGGAGCTTGCCCTAGCAATTCTTGATTCTTGCAGCCCTGAGACCCTGGGGGCTGCCGCTGAGCCTAGCCAGGCCATTGTTAATCCCAGGGGTGTCAGAAGGGAGCACTGGGGTTCCTGAGATAGGAAGCCAGACTGACTGGAGAGGAATGAGTGAAAGCTCAGAAACCAGCCTGATGGTTGAGGCCGATGTCGTTTCCTTCAAGGGTCTCTGCGTAGTGCATCCTGCATCCACTGGCTAGCCGCCTTCCCCACCCTGCCCTCCTCAGTCTTCCCTCCCTCACCCCATCCACTCTCTCTCTCCTTTTCTATCACCCCAGCATCCCCCCACTGAATCCTCACTTTAACAAACCCCTCTGCCCCATGACCTCCCCTCCTCATCTGGGAGGTTGCACTGCCACTGGATGTGTGTTCCTGTTGCACACACGTGCGTGTTACGAGTGTGTGTGCATCGCTCAGGGGGCACGAGTTGAACCATTGACCGTGGTGAGCTGGGGGGGTGTTCATGCTCCGCGCACAGGGGAGGTGTTGCTAGATACCCGGTAGGGGCCCAGGGCTTGTTTACTGAGATGCATGCGGGAAGGTTGTGTGGTCATATCTGCATGTCGCCCACGTGAGCATGTGTGAGGGCTCTGGGTTGGCATGTGTGCCCTGGCGATGATGGGGGCTGGCAATGTGTGCAGCCCGGGTATGCGTGTGGCCGGATGAGCGTGTGTGGCGGCAGGCCCGCTGCACGTGTGTGATGGTTGTGAGCAGTGGCACAGGTGAGCATGTGTAGATGGGAGGGTGATGGGTGCTGGTGAGTCCGGGTGCCGCAGCTCCAGGGGGTGCTGCATGGATCCCTCAGGAGGACATAGAGTCCAGGAACCGCATCCCAGGGCCGTGGGGCACCTGTTGGGGCCTCGTGCAAGGTTGCCCAGGGCGCTGGCAGGTGGGCACCAGTGCCGCAGGGCTGCCCTGGAGCAGAGCCTGCCTCCGGCATCAACCCCCAGGCCTGTGTAAGGGGCTGCTGAAGGGCATGGGGTCCTTCTTGTCATCTGGGGCCCCTTTACTGCTGGCCCCCACAGGTTCCCGGTACATGTGCCCAGCAGGCTGGCCCTGCGCTGACCCTGGCTCCTCCCGCATTGCCCATTCAGCTCCTTGGCAACAGCAGCCAGTGAAAAATGGGTCTGAGGGAGGGACAGCCAGCCAGGCTGCAGGGGGCGCCAGGGGCCAGCAGGACCAGAGCCTCCTGCCCCCCAGGCCAGGTGCCCACCCTCTGTCTAAAGGCTATCCCTTGGCACACTCATCCAGGCAGGCCCTCTCTGTGCCCCCAGATGCAGAGACCACCTGTTTCACAGGCTTTTCCCATTCATACCCACTCACACAGCTGGCACCTGCCTCCCCGCCCCTGTGGGCTGCACACACCTGCCGGCCTCCTGGTCTCTGATCTCTGCACTCCTGAGGGGAGGGGCCCACAGGGAACGGACCTCCTGAAAGGGGGGCTGGGAGCCATCCCTGAGCCGTGATCACTTCCTCAGCCCCTCTTCCACCTATAGGGTTGATTTGGACCCACTTTCCACCCCCCATCAGCTGGGGTCGTTGGTTGCTGGGAGGGGGTCTTCATTCTTCAGGGCTAAGAGATACCCTGCTGTCACTCACTATGCCTTGAGAGGGGGAGTCTGCTCTTTGGGGGCCCCCCAGGCACCCACAGGCTGGTCCTCTGGCCCTCCTGCTTCTCCTGCCCTGTGCTGGGAGGAACGTCCTTTAGGAGCCTGGGGACTGGCACTGATGCTGGTACCAGACCCCCAACCTAGAGGCACTGACGGACCTGGTTCCTAGAAGCAGCCAACTTTGGCCTCAGCCAGGGGCCAGGGAACGTCCCAGGTGGCGCTAGTGGTAAAGAACTCACCTGCCAGTGCAGGAGATATAAGAGACACAGGTTTGATTCCTGGGTGGGGAAGATCCCCTGGAGAAGGGCATGGCAACCCACTCCAGTATTCTTGCCTGGAGAATCCCCATGGACAGAGGAGCCTGGTGGGCTACAGTCCATGGGATCACAAAGAGTTGGACATGACTGAAGTGACTTAGCACGCACGCACAGGGGCCAGGACTCCCCTGTCTTACAACGCTTTCTGTTGCCTTGTGCTGCTGTGGGCCCCAGACCTGCAGACTTAAGCCATGAAGTCTCAGAGGCAGAAACTGCCCTGAGCCAGGGATGACAGACTTCTCCAGGCGAGGGCCCTAGGGCTGGGCTTGGCTGCGTCCTGAGAACAAGTGTACATGCACATGTACACACACACACATGCATGCATGCACACACATGCACGAACACACACACACACACACACACACACACACACACACACACATTGTTTCATGCACATGCCCAGACCTGCTCTTTCCAGGCCAGCCCTCTCCTGCAGTCTGTCCTCCCAGGCCCCCTCCTCCTCTCCCCCAGCCTGGGGCGGGAAACCTTGAAGTCTCTCTTGGCTCTAACCTTCTCCTTCACGCTTCATGTCTAATCCGTCACCAGGTCCTCCAGCTCAGCCCTACTTGTGACTTTGCTCATGTCCCTCTCCTCCTTTGTCCCTCCCCACCCCAGCCCTTTCCCCCTCACCTTTCTCACCTGGTCTGGTGCCGTGGCCACCCCCCACTCCTTCCCTCCTCTGCATCCTCCACCTAGACTGATGCCGCTGGTGCCCAGGCTAGAATGCACGAGAACACCTTCTGTGGCACCCCAGTGGCAGCAGGTAAAGTCTGAACCCCGAGCCCAGGAGCCCTTAGGGAAACTCCTGCAGCACACACATCCCTGGGCGGACATGTTGGCAGGTTAGTGTCCTCCCTGACTCTGACCGCTGGCAGGCTGGCCATCCACACTCCCAGACAAGCTCCGGCTTCCACCCACTGTACTTCCCATGCCTTGCAAAACATGGTGCCCCCTCCCCCAGCCAGCCAGCCATGATCCCCATCCTATACCCCAACATCCTCAAATTCTGGTCAGGGCCAGGCCAAGCCCTCGCTGCTGCTGCCAGTCCCCACTGTGCTGTGCTCATCTCAGCCTCCAGCATCAATCCAGTGCCCTCCAAGAGGCCTCCCTCACTCCTCCGAGACCCGTGAGGGGGCCACGGCCCACTGGTAAGCTCCAAGTGGGCTCCAGGACAGAGGTACTGATTCTTCAGTCCTGGAGTGGCCTGGGGCAGCTGCCAGAGGCATCTGGGGTGGGAGAGGGCACCTCCTCACTCATGCCAGGGCTTCCCACAAGTATTGCCGTTGTCAATGGCGCCATGACCCTGTTCTCAGCCCCCAACATGCTCCGAGTTACGGCCAGTCAAATGCTTATTTCTCTCTTTATTTCCTCTGCTTGAGTTTGAGTTCTCAAGCTAGACAGGGGGGGTGGCGGGGTGGGCGCTGTGGCTGGGGAGTGGGGAGAAGTTTTCTCTGTCTCCTCGCAGCTCTCCTCATCCCCCCACCCCCATCCCTGTGCCTAAACACAGACTGCTCTGCTCCAGGGAGGCCAGCCATGGCTCCTGTCCAGGGCCAGGACCAGCTAGCTGATGCCCCCACGCAGATGGCAAACCAGCTCACCGGAGCCTGTGTGTTGTGGGTCCCTCACACAGGTGCACCCATATCTGGGGAGCAGGAACCTTGCTTGCCCCAGCCCTCCCAGTCATAGATGTTCCCAGGTGGGTGTCTTCTCATGCGAATAATGTAATTCTGGGCCCCAGACCTGCAGACTCTAACCCCTGGAAGGTGGGGTTGAGGGGCACCCCCTCTGGTAGTACCCCTCCTGACCCTGACCATCTGTCTGAGTGGCCTCTTCCTCGGGCCCCACCCTGATGCTCAGGGCTGGTGTTGACACCAAGACTGGAGGCTCTGTGAGCACCAAGCAGGGCTCCCAGTTCCCAGACCCAGCAGAGCCCAGCCCCTGGGCCCCAACGCTTCTCACCACCCAGATGGGCGCCCAGCTTCCTGCAGTCAATTCTGCTGACCTAGCTCTCCATTCCCCTTGTCTGCTCCCATGAGAGTGGCATTGAAGGGTCCTCCTGTGATTCCCTGGTGGCTTAGATGGTAAAGAGTCTGCCTGCAATGTGGGAGACCCAAGTTCCATTCCTGGGTCGGGAAGATCCCCTGGAGAAGGAAATGGCAACCCACTCAGTATTCTTGCCTGGAAAATCCCATGGATGGAGGAGCCTGACATGCTCCAGTCCATAGGTTCGCAAAGAGTTGCACACGGCTGAACGACTACTTTTACTTCCTTTCCTGCGTCTGGGGAGCCTGTAAGGTAGAGTGGAAAGGGCAGGGCTTTGGAGGCAGACAGGGCAGGCCAGGTTTCAGTCTAAGCCATCTGACCTTGGATGAGAAAATTTTTCTCCCCAGCCTGTTCCCACCTTTGGAGAATGGGGTCACCTCTGCTCCCTGGGGTTAGAGTAACGAGTTGATGGGCAGCACTGAGCGCCCAGGTGGACCCCGACATGGAGCAGGTACCTGTGTGCTTCCTTCCTCCATTTTCCCTGGCATTTGAAAGGAAGTGAGTTAGGACAGGGTGGGTACTTAAGCTGTGTCAGGCCCCAACCTCGTATATGAGAGAAGACCATCTCTGTATAAGCTGTTTCACCTCCTGCTGCCCCTGGGAGGTCATTGCTTCTAGTTGGAAGAAGCCTCCTACTCACCCCGCCTCATCTATACTCACACCACCCCTTGCAGGGCACCTGGTTCAGACACTTGATTCAAACACCATTCCCCCCAGCGTGCGAAGAACTTGGGAGGTTCTGTGAAGATGATGATTTGGGCTCAGTTTGTCCTGGAACTGTGGTGACCAGCTCTGACACACGGAACATGGCAGCAAAGCAAGGGTGGGCACCCTAGATGCAGTTCAATTCTGGTTCAGGCTCTGCCATTGGATTGCTGTGTGACCTTGAACAAACCACTTAACCTCTCTGGGCTGTTTTCCTCTGTATGCTAACGGGCTGGGCTGGATAACTACTGGGGGCTATGCCCAGAGAGGATGCCTCGTGAGCCTGAGATAGACTGTGCACTCAGCAGCATGTTCCCCCAGGAACTGTTCACACCTGCCCAGCACCCGCTGAAACCACCAACCACGGTGGCAGCAGCTGCCTGTGCTGCCTTGGAGCCAGCTGGCTGTTGCAGCAGGGCTGAAGGTGACTGACATAGAGGTGAGAGCTGGGAGCTCCAGCACCCCGGCGAGGAAGCCAGGTCCTGTTTAGCTGGTTGAACACCCCCCAGTGGCAAAAACAGGCCTTCACAGGACCCCCAGAAGGTCAGCGTGCCAGTGCCTGAGGCCTACTGACTTCCATGGGACTGATAGAAGATGCTGCAGATAGCCTTTGGCCCCCTGGGAGCCAGAACCCCAGGCATGTGTAGAAGGTGGTAGGGTGGTTGAGTTGGCAGGCTCTGGGGTCTGGGTTTGGACCAGGGCTCAACGAGGGTGAGGCAAGGAAGGGGCCTAGGGTGCAAGATTTATGTCGTGCAAGTGCAGCGTCAGCCCCTGAGAGCAAAGACTTCCTTACATCTGTGCTCGCGACACCCTCTGCCTCACCCTAGTCCTGGCCATGGATGTAGCTCCTCCCTGTACTCCTTCATTTCCTGTCTCTAAAATATGATGTGTGCATGCGTGCTAAGTTGCTTCAGTTGTGTCCAACTCTCTGTGACCTCGAGGACTGTAGCCCGCCAGGCTCCTCTGTCCATGAGATTCTCCAGGCTGAATGGGCTGCCATTTCCTCCTCCATGGGATCTTCCCGACCCAGGGATCGAACCCGCGTCTCTTTTGTCTCCTGCATTGGCAGATGGGTTCTTCACCACTAGCGCCACCTGGGAATCAGCCAAAATATTATAAAAGGACCTAATTCACAGGGTCCTTGTGTGGATTAGGCAGATTGAAGCATGTCCATCCTGGCATACAGAAGGTGCTCAATAAATGTGAGCAATCCAGGTGACGGATATGGCAAAGGGCACTGTTCCTTCCTCTCCTCTCCTACAGAGAGTGGGGGAATCCTCCCTCTTTGTGGGAGAGGGTGCAGCTAGGGGTCCAGGAAAGAGGGCAGAGGCCTGGGGGTGGGGGGCTGGCCTGGTGTCTTTTCTCTGCCCCCTTTGAGGGATGACAGGGGTAGGGCGGTGATCAAAAGTCCCCTGCCCCTCCCTCTCTCCAGAGGCAGAGTGGTCATTGGCTGGGCCATCCCAGCCCTGTTTGAGATGGAGGAGACAGGGAGATTCATGGCCATCAGGAGAGGCCTAAGTGGCAGTTGCTCCCCAGAGTAGGCCACAAAGGGCATATTTGAAGTCCCACTTAGATGGGGGAGGGGACTCAACTCCCTGCCTGTCCACAGTGAGAGCACCAAGGGCCAATGTCCTGATGGGTGAGTCCCCCAGATTCAGGCCCCTCCCCATGCCAGGATGTCAGAGCTGTGTCCCTCTGGAAGGCTCGGGGTCACCTTGAGCTCCAGGCGAATGCGTGGCTGAGGTTTGGGGAGGGGCAGTCAGTCTAGACTGATCCTTGGAGAGGGAGCTCTGGCCCCTGTAACCCAACCTACCGTAGACCTCCCCAGCCAGGGTGGCAGGTGCGACTCCCCATGTCCCACCCCAGCAGGTCTAGCCCAGAGCCTGCAGGGAGATACACCCCAATTTAGACCCTACCCCCTCCTTACTGGAGCACAGACCAGATGGAGTTGAGAGGCTGTTGGTTTTTCCCATATCCGCATCTTTCCAGACCTTCTCTTCCCCTCCCCCACCAAAATAAAAAAAGGGGGATGACAGGCACTGGCAGGTAGGAATGATTCCTTATCGTCCCAGCGTGACCAGAGCCTTCCCCTCTTCCCAAACAACCCCCATCTCGTCCGGGATAGCTCGGCGGGTGGGGGTCCGGGGCTAGAGGCAAGCCTCCCGCCGGGCGGGCGAGCTGCGGGGCACGTGAGCGACCTGGGGCGGCAGATGCCCGAGCCAATGGGAACCCGAGCCCAGGGATTAGCAATTAGCCACGGCGCTCGCCCGCCCGGGCCCTGGGGAGGGGCGCGCCCCGGGGCCATCCTGGGAGAAGGGGCGCCGCGCGTCCAGCTCCACGGCCTGGGCCCCGGACCCCGCCCCCCCGCCCGGCGCGGGGTAATGAGTGCGCGGTAAACTCGGCGGCAGCGCGGAGAAGGGGCGGGATCCCTCCGCCCGCCAGCCCGCCCGCGGCCGCCCGCCGGATTAGCGGCTCTTTGTTCGGGGCCTGTTAACAAGTTCCTGGCTGAGCGCTCGGCTGCCGCCCGGGGAGCAGGCGTCCAGCCTCCGGGCACGGCGGGCAAGGCGGCCTCTGCGGCTCCTCGGTTCCCGCGCTCGCCCGGCTGTAGCTCTTACCCCCGCCGCCTGCCCCCGGATCCCCGGAGACGTGGCTGGGCAGTGGGCCCCTTGGCGGTCTGGTGAGGGTAGCGCTTCCAGAGCCCCCAGGCTGACCTCGCGGCGGAGAGGAGGAGATTGGCGGAGCACCTCCCCTAGGCGTGCGCCGCGGGGTCCGTCTCATTTTTCCAGATGAGGGAGGGCACGGCTTCCCGAGGTCCCGCGTTACCATCTAGGCAGGCCTGGGCTTTCAGGATGGGGTTTGGATGTCTCCTCCTTCTGGTAAGAGGATTTGAAGCCTGGGCGGGAATAGGAGGAGCCTTCGGTGTCTGAAACTGTCACATCTATGGTCATAATTACCTTGGTGATGGTAGGAACCGTGTCCAGTGCTGGACTCTACCGGCATCATGTGATCAGAACCGCTGGACAACCCAGGAGGTAGGTTGGATCCCATTTGTTGGATGAGAACATTGAGCCTTAGAGAAATGGCAGAGCTGGGACTTTGTTACTGCTTGGCCTCACCTCCCCCACCCACACTAGCAGGGAACAGAACAGAGTCCCATATGTCCATTTACTGTCAGGGCCTTGTCTGGTGTCCCATGGACTTAAAATTCCACTGGAGAGTCATGGGACGTTGCTTCTCTCCATGATCTTAGGCTAATCCCAAATCCTCCTGTGTGCTAAGTTGCTTTAGTCGTGTCTGACTTTTGTGATCCTATAGACTGTAGCCAGCCAGGCTCCTCTGCCCATGGTATCCAGGCCAAGAATACTGAAATGGATAGCCGTGCCCTCCTCCAGGGGATCTTCGCAACCCAGGGATCCAACCTGCCTCTCTTAGGTCTCCTGCATTGGCAGGCAGGTTCTTTACCACTTGCTCCACCTGGGAAGCCCTAATCCCCTGTCTCCCAGAGCCCATTTCCCCCCTATATCCTTCCTCTTCATACCACCCTGCCACCAGGGTACAGGCTGTTTCTACACCTGGGCTGAGATGTCCAGGCCACAGGATTTTAATTATAAAAATCCCTGGGGGTCAGCTTTCCAACTTACCCAGGGCCACACACACAGGGTGGCTGGGACTGTTCAAAAAAACTTTCTTACATGAGATGGAATCTTTTGTGGGAAGCTCTCCCAGATAGTTCTTGACTTTTCCTTCTGGGGCCACAGTGGGTGGATTTTGCCTTTTCAGTTACTTAATACAAGGCCCCATCTGCCCTTTCCCAGGTCAGGCACCTCCTGTCCACTCAGCTGTTCCTCATGTAGCAGGTTCCATGTCCCCATCTCTATCCCCAATGTCTTTGTTAGCTTCTCTGGAGATCAGTCCCAGGAGGGCATCCCCCTGTGACACAATGCCCTGGCACGGACTATCATAGGATACTAAGTGTGTCTGTTGCAAATATTGGAAAACCCAACCCAAATGGCTTAAGCAAAAAAAGGGAGCGGGGAAGGATTTTTTGCCACGTGTAACTGAAAGGCCAGGGGTAGTCTGGCTTCAGGCATGGTTGGATCCAGGGAAAACGTGTGACCAGGATTCACCCTTCATCTCTGCTCTGGCAGGGGAGGGAAGTATTGCTGCCTCTCTCCAAAAACCTTTCCTCTCACAGTCCCAAGGTAGCTGCCAGGAATTACCATAGCTACATCCTTGCAGGCCCAATCCAGGAAAAAATAGAGAATCTCTCTTCCCTTAGCCATCCAACAAATGTCCTGGTCTCTCCTCATTGTTCCAACTCAGATGCTGTCAGAATGAGCCAGTCCCCACAGCCAGTGGTTATGGTCATGCAGGTTAGCTTGGGCCCAAGCCACCTATGTCACTGTCCTCTTACCAAGGCTGTTTGCCACCACTCACAGCTTCTTGTCCAGGGAGAAGGGATGGGCACACGATCCTCAGATTTAACCAGTATGCTATCAGTGCATTTTATCCAAGTATTTAATAAAAATCTTGACCAGCTCAAAGGGCATAGCCTGAGGCTCAAAGGTAACGACCCAAGTGTGGACCAACATTAGTCATTTAATCGGCTGTGTTAGAAAATAGTGCTGGCCATTCCAAATATTTTGCATTCCCTTTAATGTGTTATCACCTGGTTTGTGCATCTACATTTGCTGATCTTGAGATATTTTATCAGGTACCTGGCTGAAGTCCAGGCACACTGTCTCCAGTCCAGGCCTAACCTATCAGAGCAGTAACTCTATGATAAGGGAAGCTGGCCTGGTGTGACAGGTCTTTGGGGGTCCCAGCTTGTCTCCCGGTGTCCCTGCTCCCTTGGTCATCTGAAGCTGGCTCAGATGCGCTACCAGAATCATGCCTGGGGTCTGCATTGGGTTCACCAGGATGTGGCTGTTGCAGTGGACAATTGTTGTTGAGTTTGTATCTGTCCAGCTTCCATTCCTAGCCGCACCAGAACCCCCTGACCTCTCCCCTGGTACAGGCATGGTCAGTGTTCAGCAGGCCCCTTCATCTTGAAAGCAGGGCCCAAGTAAGGCAAGTTGGTAATTTCCCTATCCTGGTTCCTTTCCTGCTTCAGAGCCTGCTTTTTAAGCCTCTTTCCCCTTCTCTCAGCAACCTAGTTTCTCACTAGAACCTCCCCCTTTTTGCTTAAATTTGTGAGAATCGATTTCTGTTGCTTGCACTCAAAGAACATAACTGACGCATCCACCGAATACAACTTTCTTGTTTCTTTGGCCACAGTCGACTCATCTCCTGCCCCATGACTGCTCCAGGCCTGTGCCTGGACCTGGGGTGTGGTTTATTAGGACCTAGAGACCTGAGCTCATTCACAGCAACCACTCAGCCTGTCCTGATCTCACCTCTTGCCTACAGTGCTTTCTTACTAGTGTTTATCCTGCCTCTCCACTTCAGTGTCCTCAGGTGTAAAATGGTGGGGTGGAGAGTCGGGCCTTCCAGCACCTCCCAACCAGTCAGAAGGTCCACCCTTTCTTGGGCCTCCTCCTCCAAGCCCCTCCTGCCCCAAGTTGTTTTGGCATTTCCCACAAACCTCTGCTGGACCTGAGCTTGGGCTTCCCAGCTTGGTTCTCCATTCCATACCTCTCATCAGTGGCACTGTCCTTGGTTGGTGGCCAGCTTTCCACGTTGGGCATGTTTGGTTAGAATATACTGCCCTGACCCTTTCTGAGCGTGCTTTCCTTCAGATCTTTTGGGCTCACACAGCCAGAGGCCCATCTTTGAGACCCACCCAGTCCTCTCAAGACCCCTTGCTTTTAAGACTCCTGACTCCACTGAAGGGGCTTGTCTTTGGCGCTCTTGAGTGGACTGTGGGATGGGGTGTCAGACACTAGACGGTTAAGAGTCAGGGCTCTGAAACAGAATCCTAAACTGGGTGACCTTAGATAGGTGATTTCAGCTCTTTGTGCCTCGATTTTCTCATCTAGAAAATCTGGATAATGACAGGCTTCTACTTTGTAAGATTGTGAGGATTAAATGAGTTATTCTGTTTGGAATGCTAAGCCCATGCCAGACCCAGGCTGAATGCTCTATAAATGGAAGCTGCTGCGGATGCTGTGTGGACAGCGACAGGGATACTCACTCTTGGCCTCCTTCTGTGACACCCCCTTAAGTGGTGGGGGGAGCAGGTTCTTGGTTGACAACAGTGGCAGAGAGCATCAGGGCAGGACCCTGCAGATCTAGAATACTGGGAAGGTGCTCATTCGAGGGTGATAGGCATTCATAAGGGGGCCTGAGAAGGAAGGTTGATACAGTGAGAGATGTCTCGTCCAGAGGACTTGACTAGGTATGACTCCTGAACAGCCTGGAAGCCAGGGTGGGTTCCCAGGACATGCAGAGCAGAGAGGTGGTGGGGGCCACAGCAGCATTCAAGAGCCCAGACAGGCCAGGCAAGGACAACCCATCTGCTGACCTGCAGACTAGATTGTGGCTTTAGGGCTGGCCCTGGCCACACCACTTCCTCTGTTCCCAACTGTGGGTGTCCCAAGGCCAGAGGAGAAGAGGGACTCTGCTTGAGACCTTAGTGTGTGGTAGCGCTGACCAGACAGTGAAGGGAGGGGAAAGAGCACACAGGCATTCCCTGGTGACAGCGTGTGTACAGGGGAGCCAGGAGGCGCAGCCTGGCTGAAGCAGACGGTGCCTGTGGGGGACCAGTGAGCGACAGGGCTGGCTACATCATTGAGCTGGGGAGTGACAGGCAGTGAGCAGTGTTTAAGGAAGATTAATCTGGCAGCACATGGAGGATGGATGAGAGCAAAGAGAGGCTGGAGGCAAGGAGACCAGCCAGGAGGCTGCGGCAGTCATCCAGGCAAGAAATGACGAGGCCTCCCTTCTCAGGGATCAGGCAGTGGGGATGGAGTCAGAGAGATGGATGTGGGAGACATTTGAAGGGAGGAGCCTCTGTATGTTGCATGTAGGGGGTGAGGGATGGGAATGAGGGAAACATGATTCAGAGCTTTCAAGCCTGGGAAAGTGATGTCAGAAGCAGAACAGAGATGGGGAGCCTCAGCAGGGGAGAAGCTGCAAGAGGGCTTTACAGAGCTGTGAGCTTCACCCTGCCAGGCCGTGCCTAGAGCATGGACATCAGTCAGGGACTTTGGCCACAAGTAACAGAAACTGGTTCTAGTCAGGTGAAGCAAAGAAAATGTAACCGGGCTGGCAAATCCAATGGGTAACCGAGGGAGAGACAAAATCATGCCCTGGGAGAGAAGACTTCAACAGGTCAGGGCGATGATGGGGCTGCTGCTGCTAAGTCGCTTCAGTCGTGGCCGACTCTGTGTGACCCCACAGATGGAAGCCCACCAGGCTGCTCCGTCCCTGGGATTCTCCAGGCAAGAACACTGGGTTGCCATTGCCTTCTCCAATGCGTGAAAGTGAAAAGTGAAAGTGAAGTCGCTCAGTCGTGTCTGACTCTCAGCGACCCCATGGACTGCAGCCTACCAGGCTCCTCCATCCATGGGATTTTCCAGGCAAGAGTACTGGAGTGGGGTACCATTGCCTTCTCCCTGTGTAATTCAAGGCACTGAAGGCAGGGGGAGAAGTGGATTTGCTTTGTTCTGTTTAGCCTTAGAGGGCAGGGTCAAGACCGGCAGGTCAGACATGAGAGACTGAGAAAGACCTTCCTAACAAGCAGTGACACCTGTGGCCTTGGCAGGCAGGGAGCTCCCCTTTGGTGGGGCTGTTGAAACAGACTCTGTTGGGACCTGTCAGGGAGACTGTGAAGTGGTAGCAGGTGCCCTTGGTGAGGTTCCATAGTAAAGGGGAAAGGGTGGACTTTGGAACTGACTTGGCCTCCACCCTCAGCCCCACTCTTACTGGTTGGCCTTGAGAAGCGCCTTACCTTTGGGAACTGAGCTCTCTGGAGGGATGACCTCACCTCGTGGAATTTTGTCATTTCTTCGGTGCTCGTTGTTTTGACTACTCAACACACATCTTGTCTGCTCTAGGTGACCTCTCCAACACCTTGGCAAGGTCCTGGTGGGACTGTCAATCAGGGGGCCCCACCCTCCTCCTGGAAAGCACCTGACCAGGCTGGCAAATCCTAGTGGAGATCTTAGGCACGGTGATTGGTCCATAGTGGCCCTGGGACATGGGCTAAGCCAATCAGGATCCTTCCCATGGTTTTTCCTGCCTGGCAGTGGAGGAGCCCTCCTTTCTGCCTCTGGGATTGGCAGGCAGAGATGTTGGGCCACTGGCAGCCATTTCCCCCTTGTATGGAGAGAGCCTGGCTGCAGAGGGGAGTAAGGCCAACACACAGACACAAGAGGGAGAGGGAGCTGTCTGGTGGCCCCAGAGACTCAGGAGCCCGCAGCTTTTCCCTTAGTCCTGTGAGCTGTGCCCCAGTCTTCCCAGCACTTGAGCCAAGAGCTTCCTGCTTTTAGGCTTATGCCAGCTTGGTTGGCTTTCAATGCCCTGTACCTGAAGGGACCCTAGCACCAGGTCTTGGGAGGAAGATATGACAATGGGGACAAAGTACCCACCCAGAGGTGGCTGGGTGGCAGTGTGCAGGGCATGGCAGCCTCACATGGCAGACAGAACATTCTAGACAATAGTAGGTTTATATACAAGTCCAGATTTGGGGATTCCCTTGAAAAGTTGGATCTGGGCACTGAGAGCCCATTTTACTGGGCGGGCAGGGGCTGGGACCTGGCTACCTCCTTGATCGGTGTACACCCCTGTCTTATGCACCCCCGCCCCCAGGCACCCTGAGGCTGCATTCTTACCCCAGCACAACACCAAGAAGTTGTGCAAAAGCCTTCCTCCCCTCCCTTCCGGCTCTAGAGCCTGCGTTTGGGGCCTTAGATGTCACCTGTTCAGTAGAGGTGGCAGCAGCTAGTCGGGTAGGAGAGTCTAAAAGCTTATGGGAAACCTGGGACTGGCACTTTGAGGGGCATGGAGGGCAAGAAGTGGAGATGCAAGGCCCATTCAGAAGGAGCTGGTCACTGTGAGCTCGAGTCCTGTTGTAGGGTGACTGGGGAATGGCTGCGGCTGAGATGGAAATGGAGGATTGGGAGAGTGATTCTGAGGAATCCAGAAGGAGGCCAAAGAGAGAGCCCAGGAGTCCGGAGAAGAGTTTTAAAGTTTTGAGGACAGGGTGGCAGCTGCGAAGAGGGCTGCAGAGAAAGCCCCTGCAGACGAGGCCTGGAAGGCGTGTGTGCGCATGCTTGTAAGCGAGTGGCACCAGAAATTGGTGCCTGAGTTCCTGTGCCCAGAAGCATGAACCAGTCTTAGAGAAAGGAACGAATCCAGTGGGTAGGGAGTAACAGCCACTTGGAATCTGAAGAGCTTCAAGAGAAGGACATTAGAAGCCAGAAATGGATCCTTGACGGCTTCAAAGAAGGAGCCTGGGCACAGGGAGCAGGGGCTGTATGGTTGAGATTGCTCAACGCTTGCAAAGTTCTTGCACACAGCTTTCTGCAGGCAGCCCCAGAGGGGAAGTGACTGCCTGAGTCACAAGGGGCCATGGCAGGCCAGGTCCCAGCCCCAGCCCCTATGAGCGCAGATCTGTGCCATGGGGTTGGGGAGAAGGCCCAGGGCCCCAGGGAGCTTTTGAGGGAAGCCAAGAGGATGGACTGGGGGACAGGGCTGAGTGAAGATGCGAACACATCAGTCATTAAGTAAGCATTGACGAGGACCTACTGCGGACCTATGGATACACACTGAACAAGGTGAGCACCATCACCACTCTCATAAAAAGTAGACAGACTATGGCATGGAAGCATGTAAATTGTCATATGTGAAACGAATCGCCAGTCCGGGTTCAATGCATGATACAGGGTGCTCGGGGCTGGTGCTCCGGGATGACCCAGAGGAATGGGATGGGGAGGGAGGTGGGAGGGGAATTCTGGAAGGGGAAAACATGTACACCCATGGTGGATTTATGTCAATGTATGGCAAAACAAATACAATATTGTAAAGTTAAAAAATAGAAAATAAACTATTTAAAAAAAAAATAGACAGACTCAGATAATGAGGAATGCTTTCCAGGACTTGGAAGGTAGACAGAGAGGGCCATGTGACCCGTGACCCTGGGTGAGCTAGATGCAGGCGTGTTGGCTGGCATATTAGCCTGGATGGTCAGGCCTCTCCAAGGAGGTGATCTCTGAGCTGAAACCCTAATGACAAGAAAGAGCCAGCCATGTGGGCAGTGGCCCAAAGCTGGGAAGAGCATGATTTGTGGAGGTGCATTGTGATCCAGGCACAGCGAAGTGTGGAGCTGGGTGGAGAGGAAGTGTGACTTGTCTCTGTGCTCATTTATACCATGTGCCCTCTCAGCTTCCCAAAATGTGCAGTCAGGGGAGCTGAGTGATTAAAGTCCCTCTGAAGGCAGATCAAGAGAGCCCAGTCCTGGGCCGGTTGCACATCATCCTGGACTGGGAGTCAGGAGACCTGAGTCCCAGGCTGCTCTTAGTTCAGAGGGGCCCACCCTCTGCCTCATTTGAGAAATAGGGAGGATGACCTGGGCCTGGGCTGCATTGGTGCTGGACCCAAGGCCTTAGAATAGAGAGCAGGAGCCGGGTGAGGGTGGGGAGGAGGGAGGATGTGGGGAGAAAGTAGGACAGGCCCCTTCAGCACTGCCTTGTTGTCTCAAGGCCTGCAGTCCCCACTGCCTCCCAGTATCAGATATGACTCTCTAAAATGAGCTAGGGAAGTCCAATGCAGTCGAGAATCACGCCCTTCTTGAGTACTTTATTATATAGAGAATCGAGGTAAAATTCATGTAACATAAAATTAGCCATTTTAAAGTGCACAATTTAGTACGTTCACAATGTTGTGCAACCGTCACTTCTATCTAATTCCAAAACATTTTTATCAGCCCCAGGGGAGACCCCATTAGCTGTCACTCCCCATTCCCCCCTCTCCCCAGCCCCTAGCAAACCCCAGCTTGCTTTCTGTCACTACAGATTTGTCTATTCTGGGTATTTCATGAGAATGGAATCATACGATGTGTGTTCTTTACTATCTGGCTTCTCTGACTTAGCATGATTTTGAGGTTCGTGCAGGTTGTAGCATGTATCAGTGCTTCATTTCTTTTTATGACTAATTAATGTTCCATTGTATGGATAGATGGCATTTCGTTTATCCATTATCATTGGCTGATGGACATTTGGGTTTTTTCCAGTGTTGGGGCTATTGTGAATAATGTTGCTCTGAACACTTGTGTGCGAGTATTTGTTTAAACACCCGTTTTTAGTTCTCTTGAGTATATACCCAGGAGTGGGATTTGCTGGGTCATATGGTAATTCTAGGTCTAATTTCTTGAGGAATCACCAGACTGTTTTCCTCAGCAACTGCACCATTTTGTGTTTCTACTAGCCATGCATGAGGGTTCCAGTTTTCCACATACTTATGCTTATTTTTGAAATCATTAAATTCTTGCAAAAATTGTTTTTCTCCTCCTGGTGCCCAGCTTTGCCCGTAGCCTGAATTTATGTTCATGTTCATGAGGCTGCTGCCAGGCCAGCCAGCCCTGCCTGGTGTGGCTTACATGGTCCAGGACTGGAATCAACGGGCAAGTCGGGGGATGGGGACAGCTGGGGGGCACTCGGCCCTGCAGTGGGTCAGGCGGGCTGTCAGGGAAGAGCCAGGCCTCTCCCTGCCCTCCCGTGCTCGGTTTCCCCCGACCCCTCCCTTCTTCCTCCGCACACGCCCCCAGTGGGGAGCTGCCCTTGCCGCCCCTGTACTCCGTTTTGTGTGTGTGTCTCGTCACGGGGATAAATGTAGCTACAAACAATGCGGTGGGCTGGGTGCTAATTTGTCAGACGCAGTGCGTGGCTGTGATTCCGAATACATTAACATTTTCACATGAAATCATTTCAATTTTTAGTGATTAAGAAGTATTTGTTTTAAAGCATTAGGGTGTTGACTACAGGCCTAGGGGACTGTTGGGGGGGAGGGTGGGGGAGTCCCCAGGTGTGACGTCATTCATAGATACAAACAGAGATCACACCAGTCACTGTCCCACACCCACCCATACCCACCTTGGGTTTCCTGGGTGTGAGGCCGGAGGTGGCAAGGAGGGGGCAAGTCTCAGGACCAGGAGGTGGAAACCAGGCCCCTAACCTCAAGTAGCAACCTGTCACCGACTTAGCTTTTTGCGGCACTTATCCGCATCGGAGGACCCTCTTCATTGACTCGCGCACTTCTTTTCTACTTCCACCCTTATGTTAGGACATAAGATTCTCCAGGGGCTGTGGCTCACCTCCTGCTCACTGTGTCCCATGAGCCTGGAGTAATGCTGGCACTAAGTAGAAGCTCAGTATGTGTCAGATGGATAGACATACAGGCAGGAGAGAGGACAGATGGGTGGATGAATGAAGGGGTGGGTAAATGGGTGGGTGGAAGGATGGAGGGATGGGAAAGGGGAGGATAGATGATAGTTCAGGGGGCACAGAAGACCATTCACTGTATTGTGCATCTTGTTATCCTTGAGTCAAGCTCTCTATGGGACTTGAAGGACACCAGCCCTCTCAGTCAAGTCACCTCTGCTGTGCCAGGCTTCCAGGCACCTGGGAGGTACAAGTTCATCAGCACTAGGGCTGGTACCCACAAGCCTCTGATCCCCGACTTCCTCATCATGCCCACTCTTGAGAGCCTGTCTGTGCCTCCCTCTCCGAGTGAATGGGAGCCACTGAGGGTTCCCTAGGGCTGTGGACAGACCAGCTCCTCCAAGGGCCCAGCTTCTGCCCGTCTTCTTGACCAGGGATGCTCTCCTTCCCTCCCAGGGGCTTCCAGGCAGGGTGGCCCTCTCCAGAGCAACTTCCGGGTCAACTGAGGTCTGGGCATGAACAGAGGACATGTGCACTGGCATGTGTGTGTGACAGGACATGCTCAGAGCCTGGCCAAGTGGAAATAAGGCTCCTGCAGGCTTCACTCTGGGGGAGTCACACAGGGGACCCTTCATCCCCCTTGTGTGCCTCCAAAACTTCTGTGGCCCTGCACCCCACACCCATACCCTCAGATCATCAGATCCCTCCCCCACCCACCCCAGTGAAAGGAAAATAACTGGAAGCTTTTATCGTTCAGCAGAAGCAACATCAGAAAACAATTATTGTTTTAATTACCTGCTGTCGCCGTACAAGACAGGGAGGTTGTAAAATGCGATAAAATCTTTCATGTTAATGGACTGCCAGCCTGGGCCAGGGTGCGATTTATGGGACTGCAGCTGGCAACTTCAATCAGCTGGTATGGAGTCCCCCCCAGGCCCCTTCTCGCCATCCCTGGGGCCTGGTCTCCAATGCCACGGTGTTGTCCATCACCTTCTACTGAGACACAGAAGGGGTCCTTGCATCAAAGCCCAGGAGTGCTTGAGAGTGTCCTGGGCTGTGTCCCCTGGAGGGCAAACCTTGGGTCGGCCCCTCTTTACACTTCCTGGAAGCCATGCCAGTGATGGGCCAGGGCTGGCACATGGGCCTGTCTCCATAAAATACCCTCCAGCCACATAAGATCAGTGCCCTGGGTACCATCTTGGACTCCTGTGCTGCCCAGAGCCAGCCCTCCCCACAACCCTGCAACCTTGCACCTTCTCCTCCTCCTCTGCCCCCCAATACCTCCCAGAGCCTGACTGCCACCTCCTGGCAGAGGTCCTCCCCCATCCTGCCCTCACCCAGCCCAGCCCCACTGCTGTGCCTGCATCTTCCCAAAGCGCACTGTGGCACAGCACTGCTCAGAAACCAGCCTGTTTTGTGCTAAACACCTTCACACATTGTCTCATCGAAGCTTCACAACAGACCTCTGAGGAGGTGCTGTCATGATGCTCCCCATTTTACGGCCATGGAAACCGAGGCCCAGACTAGTCAAGTGTTTGGCTGGCAGTCTGATTTCAGAGGGCTGGTCTGAAAACTATGTGGAGTAGCAGTTGTGGAATGCTTGGAACAGTGCCAGAAATAGAGTTCAGGCTCCAAACATTTTAGCTCTAATAATAATTCTTGTTGTAACATTGCCGTTCAACCTGGAGCAAGTCACTTGGCAGCTTCCATTACACCTCACTTTCCTATCTGTACAATGGGGACAGCAATCGCCTATCCTATTTGATGCTATTGTGAGAGGGTGAAATAAGCCACACGTGCGGCTCAGGGCAGAGTGCGTGATGAGAGCTTGGACCTGTTAGCTGCTGTCCTTGCTGTTGCCATGGTGATAGTGGCAGAAGTTGAAGCTGTAAAGAGGAGTTGAGTCCACATTATGCAAGGCCCTCCATGCCGCACTGAGGAGTCTCCTCCAGCTGTCCCAGCAATAGTGGGGAAGCTGCTGGAGACTTTAAATCCAGGAAACCATGTGATCAGGCTTTAGAAGGATCATGGTGGCCCGGTGGCAGATCAGTGGGTGAGGGAGCAAAGCCCAGTACCAAGATGGTCCAGATGAGGGCTGACGAGCCCTGCAACCCAGACTTGGCGGAGAATTCCAGCCATGATGAAGGAGGACGGGCAGGGCTTATTACTGCCTGGACAGAGGAGGGGTAAGAGGAGCATCAAGGGTCTGCACGGGGCTGGCCTCTGTGAAGACTCATGCTTCTTTCGATCTTCTCTTCTCCGCCTGGTGCCAAGGACGGGATGGCACAAGTGGTGACCACTCCCGCCTGGAGGACACGGTAGTTGGTTAAGGCCCAGGGAGCAGCAGGAACATCTGAGTGGGAAGGAGCCCAACTTGAGAGAGTCCCACGGACTTGAGTGGGGCTTACTCTGGGCAACCTCAGGGGCCTGACTTCGTCTCCAGATAGGTTCGGGAGCAGGCTGCGTGCGAATCTGCCCTGGGTGGATTTGCTCATTGATTCGTTCACTCACTCACTCGTTTGTTCATTTCTCAACTCACGTCTTCAACGAATGATTGTTGAGCCTCACCTCCACTGGGGGGCGGGGGCGGGTCTGATGCAGACCCTGGGGATGCTGGGAAGTAGGGTGAAGCCATACCCACGGCCTCCCAGAACTGATGTTCTGGTGGAGGAGATGGGCCACGAGCCAGTGAACAAATGGAATGAAATAGTTGCGCGTTATTGGGAGTGCGGAGGAGAACAGAGAAGGAGCTGAGACAATGAGACAATGAGACAAGGAGGTCCCTCCACCTCCTCCCTCCTTCTCTCAGGCCCTGTCCTGACTGCCTATGAGAAGTGACCCACAGCTCCCCAGCCCTGCTGAGATGCATGGCTGGCATTAGCAGCCCGTCCTGCCCGATATGTCTCCCTGTCTTCCCCGGATTACTTCCCCCATTTTGGCCATCTCTTCAGAACTGTAATATATTCCCCAGAGCCCACAAGGGGCCGTTCATTTAAAGATTCTTCTATGGAGCCTTCTCCTCAGAGGACCCTGAGGGGAAGAAAAATGCCAGGAGAGGACGGAAAAGAGAGCAAGAGGGATCTGACTTCAGAACTCCCAAGCAGCAGCACAGAGGCAGACGGGAGCAGGGCTCTGCCCGCTTAGAGACATATCTATCCCGGCATGTGAGTGCCTCCCGCCCTCTTGGCCTCTGCCTATAGCCCTGCAGGAGTCTGAGCTCCCCCACCCTCCCCTCCGCAGGAGAAGCTGTCCCCAGGTGCTGGGAGATAGTTCCCTAATTACAGTTCAATTTGCCCGTGTCCCTCCCAGTTCTCTGAGGAGCCACATGGGTACTATGAGGGCCTCAGCGGGGACTGCCTCGGTGTACTCTGTTCCTGTAGTGGGGCCAGAGTGGCTGGCAGGCTGGGCCCACCCTGTGACAGGTGACAGTTCCAAGACATGAAGTGTGAGAAGTCGGTGGAGGTGCTCTGGGCCCTGGTTGGTGCTCACATGACTCTCTGGGCTGGAATTTATCACCCGTTGGAGATTTCAGGTGGCATCCACTTCTCATGAAAACACTGAGTAGTTCCAAGTCCCTGCCTGGTACTGTGGGCCACCCTTGCCCTCTGCAGGCACTGTGACCAGGGAGAGAGGTGATCTCAGGGTGGCTTGGTTGGAGTGATAGATGTTCTTGTGCCTCATGTGAGCCTGGGAATGGTGCCTGTGGCCAGGGTTGGTTTGCACACCTGGACATCAGGATTGATGTGACTGAACAAGTGTGTGCCCATGGGTGAAGGTGCCTTCATGCATGCTTGGAAAGCAGGGAGGCCTGCTCCACAAGGCCAGTTCAGGGACTGCCTGCTCTTCTCAGTGTGAATGGCAGCTGCCTGCCTGGTCCACTGCACGCTCAGTGTATGAGACCCACAAGACCGCTCCCAGGTGGAGGCAGCTGGGCACCCTGCCCATGGCTGAGAGAGGTCTTCATCCAGGATTCTCTAAGCACCCAGGTCCAAATTTCAGGAAATTCCCTGATCCCCTCCCAACATTTCCAGATGCTCCAGGGCCTCTGATCCATTTCTCTTATGTGCTGGCATTTCCCTGCCTGGCTCCATCCCCTTCCCTCCTGTCAAACATATGAAATCACTGGGTTTCTCAAAGAGCAGCGCCAAGTTCCTCTTCAATGTGCAGGTGTGCGAGTGAGTGTGGAAGGAAGTATGTGGGGGCAGGGTAGGTACTCCTGAGCCTGAGCCTGGGCCTGGGTGTAGAGGCACCAGCATCAGTATAAATAGGTGCCGTGATAAACGGGCTGTGTGTGTTCTCCAGTTGCATGCATCCTAAGTGTTCTGGAGTGTGAGTTCCACATATAAGTGTGTCTAAAAACCGGATTCATCTGGAATTTGAAGCAACTGTTTCATCGTTGATAAAAAGCTGACAAAGAAGAGAAACAAAAGGTCTGAATGAAAAAACAGTCTTCTGGATAGAAAAGTGTAACGTGCGCTCGGCCAAGAATTGGAGCTAATCTTTTTTTTTTTTTAACATTTAAATAAAAGATCTGGAAGAGAGTATGTACAGTGAAATCACCAAGTTTGCAGCTAAATCTAAACTCTCCTGGGTAGAAGTAAAATGCCAGGCTGATGAAGGATAAGCTTTAGGAAACTCTTATCTTGACAGGCAACAGGCTGGGCAGAGAATGGCCAGCAAGTTTCTGTTTGGGGGAAATGATGTAGATGGTGTCTAGTGGAGAGTATTTGAAGCTTCTTTCCTAAAGAGGGGCCCATAAGGGCAATAGAAGCCTGGGTATGGTTGGGAAGGGAATTTGAAGTGAGCCAAAAATTTTCTCTACTCCCAACACATGAGTGAGGTATATATGCATCCAGCACTCTGTGTGCTTGTGGTCCTGTCTCCTTAGGGGAGCACCAGCCCAAGATTGAGGGGACCCTGGGTTTTATTACAGACTCACATAGTCTGGGAAATTTATATCCCTTCCTTGACCCTCAGTTTGTACATCTGTGAAACACAGGTAATGATCCCTGGGGGCCTCCTTCACAGAGTGGGAGAGACTGAGATCTCACTCAGTTGATGATGTGTAGGTAACTGTAAGTTCAGTGCAACTGTGAGTGGTTGTTATTGAGAGAGTTGTGATGAGAAGGAAACTGTCATATAAAATCATTCTAGCCCACCCGGGACACCTTCAGTGTACAGAGAGAGGCTAAGAGGGAATATGGTAGAAATCTATAAAATCAGAAAGGGCATAGAGGAGGGAATACAGCTCCTTCACTAAATCCCAGCCTGACAGCATGAACCCCTCTCCATTCTTCGCCCCCCCACCAAAACTCAGGAGAGGGAAGTTTAAAACCGATAACAGGAAATCCTGCTGCACTCAGCAGGGAATAAACTTTGAAAATCATTTTCCCTAGAGGTGATACAGGCTGGAAATACAAATTGCCTCCAGAAGGGTTTAGATAAGTTCATGGATAGCAGAATCAGTGTAGTTCTTGGGCAAAATTAGAATGTTAGGAGGTCTCCGCACTGTGGGGATGATGTCAGAGAGAAAGTCCCCAGCAGAGCCAAATGCCTGGGCCAGATCTAACAATACTATCCCTGTGTGTGTGTGAGAGAGGGAGGGAGAGAGTCTGTGCTTAGGACTAGTTTGTTCCTCTCTCACCAGTCCACCTCTGTTCTGAAACTCCCTTTACTTCCTCCCTAATCCATCACCCCCATTGTTGTTCCACACCCCCCATAAACTCCATCCCACGAGTTCCTTAGCCCCACTCCCAGAATTTCATTCTCAGTGCTGACCTGTGTCTCTAGCTTGTCCCTGCCATCTCACCTGTCATCACACAGTACCCACCATCCTCCTCCGTGTACTGTCTCCTAGCACAGGCGCCTTGCCTGGCAGTGCCCTTGAGCCGGTGAGGACTAGAATCTCCTGCCAGACCTTCCAGTCAATGCTGCTGGCATTGCAGCTTCTCTCCCCGGCTGCCTTCCCAGAGTCCGTCTCTGCCTGGCTGCCTCTCCCTGGGTCCCCAGCAAAGGCTGGCTGATAGATGTTCAAACCGTTTAGGGACCCACAACTCTGGAGAGCTTGGGCATATTAGGATGGACTGATAACCTGCACTTGGGGCAGGGTCATCATCAAGGAACAGGCCTTCTTGGGTCTGTGCCAGGTTATCTATCTTGTGCAGGAGGTCTTGGGGGACTAGGATTAGCAGGGGAGGCAAGGTTATGGAGTCTGCTTCCTCACTGTGGTTCCCAAAATGCTTTGAGCCCTTTCCAAGTCACTATGGATGGACCGAGTAAGCTAGCTGTGAGCTCTGTTTTAGCACCACGGATAGCGATCCTGGGTGCAGCAAGGCTTTCAGCACCATGGACAGTCCCATGCCGTTTCTTGGCTGACTCTCTGGGGCCTGCCTCTCCAACCTCTGCTCCCCTCCTCCACCACCATCTCCAGAGAAATCATTGATCCATTTGCCAAGATTCATTGGGCACCTACCTACTGTGTGCAAGTTTTAGATGCTGGCAACACATTAGGGGATGAGGCAAACATTTTCCCTGTTGAGCCTCCATTCTCTCAGGTGAGGACTCCCCACATCATAGGCTTCCACTGACGTCCCCAGAGTTTGTTCCAGGAAAGGTAGCTGTGGAGGATGAACAGAATATGCTTCTTACAAACCTGATTCTGCGGCTTAACTCTGGTGGAAGGGGGCTGGAGACGTAGGAAACAGGGATTTGTGAGGCCAATTCAGAGGATACTTTAGGATCTGGGAACCCAGTGTGATCCAGTTGGGACCCATGAGTCCCCAGTGCCTATGGAAATAAACCTGTCATTCAATCCATTGGTAAAATGTTCTTGATCCTTCTTGCCAGTTCTATCATTTACTCTCTTTTTATACTTCCTATACTCTAACCAAACTGGAGTCTCAGTTAAGAATCTTTTGATTATAATATGACAGAAAACTCAACTCAAGACCTAAACAGTCGGTGGATGTTATTGACTCTTGTAACTGGAAAGACCAAAAGTATGGCTGACCCCTGGCAAGGTTTGCTCCACTGACTCAAGCAATGTCACTCTGGAACTACTCTCTCCATTTCTCTGCTCTGCCTTCTCTGGTGTTGGCAACATCCTTGGCCTCCTCAGGGAAGCCCCCAACAACTCCATACTCTCCCTGTCTGGTAACATAATGACTGCAGCAGCCCAGCCCCTGCATCCTTGCCCCACACCATTTAGGAAACAACTTCATTGACCAGCTCCCATGCCTCTCCCAAATCATTCCCCAGCCAGGGAAGGAAAGACAGTTGGTTTAAGCCAATCAAGGCCTACTTCCAGAGCTGGGAATGGGAGTCATTTCCCCCAAAACCACATGACTAAATATGGGTCAGCAGGAGATCCTCAAAGCAATGGAGCTGCTATTGGGGAAACGGGGAAGATGGAGGCTGGAAGGGCAGGTAATAGATGCCCAGTTATTGAGCATGCTATTTTTTCCACTTCTGTGATTTTGCACCTGTTTAATCCATCTACCAATACTCTGTGCCAACTTCAAGCACCTTCTCAAGTGCCCCTGCCTTTCCAGCACCACTCCTGTCCCTTCCTTTGGGGAGTCACGCCTACCTCTTCTGATCCCTCCCAGCACTGTGCTTACCTTGCCCTTCTATTTGCTCACCATTCCCTGATCTGCAGGTACTGAGGGGAATGGACATGCTTCCTAGGGCACGTATGCTGGAGCTGGGTGATGGATGGCTGCTGTCACATTGGCTCAGTGGGGTGAGATAACAGCATTGCTGAGCTGCAGGCTGGCTAGGGAGAGCTGGCTGGTTGGGCAGCATGGGCTGTCCCAGGTGCCACAGCCTGGGCTGTCCCATTTCTTCACCCCCAGCAAAAATTTGGACTTGCCCAGTCTGCAGGTAATCCTCTCTTAGACCCTGAACTGCCCTGGCAGGGCCAGTCCAAATGTGACAAGAAAGCAGAGGACATACATGAGGAAGGCAGACTAGCCTGAGAGTAGTGGCACTTGGGAGATGGTCAGCAGGGTCCCAAGAGAGCAGACACTAGGAGGCAGGCAGCACCCTGGGTTCCTTTTCCCACGATGGCTTCAATGCCTCCTTTTTGAAGTGTTAACCTTCTTCAGGTGTCTCTGGCATTGCGGGGATGAGAGAGTTGTTGAGGGAGAGGAAGCACTTGTAAAGAGCCTGCTGGTTTAAAACAGAGGAGACCAGAGCTGAGTGTCAGAGAGGGAAGACACTCAGAGGCAGAGGGTGGGGTGGGTAAGTGTGAGGGGGTGCAGTGACAGGGGCTGGGCTGTGAGTCTGTGGAGGGGACAGAGCCATTATTCATTCCCACCACTGAGCCTTGCAGCTTCCCTCAGTGGGGTAACACATCAGCAGTTTTCCCTTCCATGCTCCTGTTTTAATAAAAAGTTGGGCTCAGCAGGGGGGTAGCCACATCTCCTGATCTCTTTCTCTGCTTGACAGGGATCCTCACCCTGCCCAGATGCTGACGGTCTGGAGCAGAGCTCAGGGTGGCTGAGGGCTCATGTGAGGGACTAGTGGGGTTTGTCTGTCCCCTGTGAGCACTGTGAGCACTCCCTAGAGACAACTAGTGGGCAGAACAAGAGGGAGGCTTCTTGTCCCAGGCCTTCCTGATGATCATCTTCTAAATCACTGACCCCAGGAATATACTAGGGCTTTCCTGGTGTCTCAGATGGTAAAGAATCTGCCTGCAATTCAGGAGACCCCAGTTCGATCCCTTGGGTTGGGAAGATCCCCTGGAGAAGGAAAGGGCAGCCCACTCCAGTATTCTTGCCTGGAGAATCCCATGGACAGAAGAGCCTAGTGGGCTACCGTCTTTGGGTTTGCAAAGAGACACAACTGAGTGACTAATGCTTTCAGGGGATGTATTACATCCAAGCCAACTTCAGAGAAATCTCATTCTTCAGTGAGACAAATGGGACCAGATGATGGAGAGACCTGCCCAGGTGACCCCACATTGACAGCCTTGCAAGGCAGGTGGGGGTGGGGCTGGAGAGAGCCTCCTGCCTCTCCATTTTTGCCTTCTTCTTGGGTGCCCCCACTGCCCTTGAGGACTGAGGAAGGGATAGCTGCTGCCCTCTGGTTTCCTCACTCTGGCTTTGGTTTCCTCACTGGAAATCTCCATCTGCCAGACAGAGGGAGACTCAGTCCATTGGGGCTGCCATAACAAAACACCACACCATGGATGGCTTGTCAACAGAAGTTTATTTCTCACAGTTCTGAAGACTGGGCCATCCAAGATCAAGGCAATGGCAGATTTGGTGCCTGGTAGCTTCCCTGGTGGCTCAGCTGGTAAAGAATCTGCCTGCAATGCAGGAGACCCCAGTTTAATTTCTGGGTCAGGAAGATCCCCTGGAGAAGGGATAGGCTACCCACTCCAGTATTCTTGGGCTTCCCTGGTGGCTCAGACGGTAAAGAATACGCCTGCAATGCAGGAGACCTGGGTTCGATCCCTGGGTTGGGAAGATTCCCTGGAGGAAGGCATGGCAACCCACTCCAGTATTCTTGCCTGGAGAATTCCCATGGATGGAGGAGCCTGGCAAGCTATAGTCCATGGGGTCGCAAAGAGTCAGACATGACTGAGTGACTAAGCACAGCACAACACAAGAGCCTGTTTCCTGGTTCACAGACAGCGTCTTCTTTCTGTGTCCTCACATGGTGGACGGGGCTAGGGAATACTCTGAGGCCTCTTTTATAAGGGACTAATCCCATTCATGAGGCCTCCACCCTCATGACCTAATCACCTCAAAAGGCCCACCTGCTAATATCATCACACTGGGGGTTAGGATTTCAACAAATAAATTTTGAGAGATCACTTTCAGTCTATAGCAGAGGAAGATGAATGACTAGGCATTGAATGGATGCAGTGTGACTTGGTCACGTGTTGAAGTCATGGCAGGCAGTGGGTGTGTCAGGAACCATTCTTGTCCCTTCTGCTAAACTTGGAATGTTCTGGCGTCAGGACAGCATGGTCATTATCACAGAGCTGGAGCTGTAGGGGGCGCCAAATGTCTGCTCCAGTTTATTTCCTTCGAACCACAGAGCTCTCAGTGACACAGGCAACTGTGGGTACCACTTGTAGACACGGATCAGCCAGAGTCAGAGGGACTTGTGTGGGCACTCTACTAGCCAGAGAGGGAGCTGGGACTCGGATTCTGGCTTTCAGTTCCCAGGTCAGAGCTCTGCCCACCATCCCGGACCTTGCCCAGGGCTGAGCCCAGGAAAGCTCCGAGCGGCGGTATAGCTGGCGCCTTAGGGCACAGACTCTAGAGCCAGACTTCTGGTTCTGCCATCAGCGTTGTCATCTGAATCGGTGGTTTGTTCCCTTTGATTGCTGAGCAGTATTCCATGTTATAGATGGACTGCAACTTGTTTATCCATTCACCAGAGCTGTTTCTAGATTTCGGGAATGACAAAGCTGCCTTTGATGGACACGTTTTCACTTCTCACAGGAGTGGGATTGCAAAGGCAAATGGAAAGCATGCCCTTGGCCAGTTACTTCACCTCTCTGAGCTTCAGTTTTTCACCTGTAAAATGGGGATAATGATAATACCTAACTCAAAAAATTGTTGAGGAAATTGAGATGTTATATATAAACATGTAGAATATATGTAACAAAAAGAATTTCTTATCAAGTTAAACACACACTTTCCATTTGCCTTTGTAATCTCACTCCCATGAGAAGTGAAGACGTGTCCGCCAAAGGCAGCTTTGTCATCCCCGAAATCTAGAAACAGGTCCAGTGAATGGATAAACAAGCCACAGTCCATTCATACAATGGAATACTGCTCAGCAATCAAAAGGAACCAACCCCCGAATCAGATAACAATGTCGATGAACCTCAAAGGCATTGTGCTAAGGGAAAGAAACCAGACACAAAAGCCTACATACTGTATAATTCCATTTCTGTGAGATTCTAGAAAAGGCAGAACTATTGCAACAGGAAGCAGATCAGTGGTTACTGAGGTTGGTAGATGGATTGATAGCAAAGGGGCTCGGGGGACGTTTGGGGGACAACACTGTTATCTTTCTTGATTGTGGTGTTGGATACATTTGTCGGAAGTCACCAGACTGTAGATTTAAAGGGGGTACATTTTACTTTGAGTGTCAAAATAAAAAGACAACACTGCTCTTTAAAAGCAGAGCCAGGGGCATAGTAAACACTATACAACTGTGAGCTGCTATTATTATGATTACTGTCACAGTTAGGATCACCCAGGGGAGAGTGTCCAGATCGGTCATGCATGTTCTGGATCTACCCTGGCCGTGGCCCAGCACCAACCTGCCTGCTTAGGTTGGCAAAGGATGAGCCAGGTCTTTCCTGCAGACCTGGCTCCCGTGGGTGCGGACAGCTGAGCGGGGAGCTTGGAGCCAATGCTCAGCTGTTTCCTGAGTCTGGTTTCCCTCCTGCTGATCCTGAGAGGTACTCAATGACACGTTAGCAAGAAAGATGCCACAAGAAATAAAGTTTGTTATGAATTATTCTACTTGGGGCTAATTATAGGCACAGAGGAGAGGATTATTTACAGAGGCAGGAGACAGCGGGAAGGGAGAGGGGCCCGGAGGTGTGGAAACCAAGTGGAGGGCTGGAGAGTGAAGCCAATGGGGTGGTGTTTGGGGCAGTAAAAGCACCTTTTAAATAAAAGCTGTAACTAAATGCAGGTCCAAGCTGAAGGCAGCGTCTCAGCAGAGAGATCAGAGCCCTCAGGCCTTATTATGTCCTGGAGACACACTGGGGTCCCTCAGGCCACCGAGCTTTGCTGGGTGAGGTGTGTCTGAGGGGATAGCAGTGTCCAGACTGAGCTAGACGGGTGGCTGGGGATGACCTGAGCCAAACATGGCACCCCCTAGATCTAGCAGGCCAAGGTAGTGGGTGGATGGGCCCACAGGGGCTGTGGTGAGCTGTGCCATGCCAGTGGTGGCTACTGGACGTGAAGGCCTGGTGTAGCCCTAGCTTCCGATTCATCAATGGGGGTAGATACGTGTGTTGGTGTGAAAATTCCTAATCTCCAAAAGCTGATTTCAACCTACAGGACCTAGGGGCCCGCAGACCAGCGGTCTGCAGCCTCAGAAAGCCAGCCTGGCCTCCCATTGTTCCATTTGGAAGACAGAGGCCCAGCAGCCCAGCCCCGAGTGGCCCTGCTCATGGGGAGTCACAGGGCCAGCTCGGTCCAGCCATGGACCCCCACCCCAGGGCCCCAACAGCCAGCCATCATCACACACTTGTGTCTTCAGCAGGGCGGGCTTGTGGCTCTCTCAGCTTGTAGGAGGAGTCCCACCTTTCCAGAAGGCACCAATCTTGCCTCCCCCCCCCCCACCCCCAAGTGTGAGTAGCAGGCCAAGGCTTCTCCAGTTATGTACGCCTGGCTGCATCACCATCTACCCACTCAACCAGGCAGGAAATGACAGACTCGTCTCTGCTCCCCACCCGCCTCCCTCCCAGCCAGGATGGTGACTCTTCTTACCCTGGCCTCCCACCCCCCACCAGAGGCTTTTCACATCCGCTCCTGCTCTCCAGCAACCTGTTCCAAGGCAGACAGCTCCCTGGCCCCTGGTGACAGCCTTCACTCCCCTCCCTCTCCCCAACAGAGCCACCTCTCTCCTCGTCTCTGATCCCATCCGCCCTACTCCAGAACCTTCCTGGCTTTCCCAAGCTCAGTGTCCTCGTGTAGATTCACACCATTTCTCATCCCATCCATGCTGTCACCAGATACGTCCTGCCTCAAACTCCTTACTCCTGTTGCTCCCCCAGCCCAGAATGCCTTTTCTTACTGTTCTCTCCAGGCCCCAGCCTTTCCCCCTCCTGCCCCACCCCAGCCCTGCAGCAGAGCATGCATGCTGCATCCTGTGCCTGGCCCCAGCCGAATGGTGTGTGTCCCAAAGACCCTCCATGGCCAAGACCTCAGGGCCTGGCACAGAGCAGGTTCTCCAGAAACACAGCCATTCCTTCACTTAGAAATATGCAGTGACAGGGCCTCTGGTTCCAGGCAAACAGATGATAAAAAAAACAAGTCAAATAGGGAACCCATCAGAGGAGTGACAAGGATTGACAGAGGGCGGGGGCGGGGGCCACTAGGAAATGACAGGGATGCTGTTTTGGCTGGGCAGCTCAGGCAAAGCCGCTCCGAGCAGGTGCCGTGAGCTGAGATCTAGACAATGGAAAGCGAGAGCCACAGCACCAGAGTAGCGGGAATAGCAGGTACAGTGGCTCTGGGGCAGAACTGAACTTGGAGGGGCAGGAGAACAGATGGAAGGCTGGGTGTTGGACGATGAGTTGAGAGGACGGTGGCCTGTGACATCTGAAGGGACGGGAGACCAAGAGACAGAAGAGGCAGAGCCAGCAGATGCCCAGCAAGGGCCATGACAGTGCTGCTTGTGCAGGGAGTGGGCCATTGGTGAGGCCACATAGGATGGCTGGGAGGAACCATCTTGCAGAGACAAGCCTGAAGGTCCTGCCAGGGGATTTCAGAGTCTTCTGCTCCGACATCCTTGTTGAAGCCTGCTGTTCTCCAGGAACGAGGAGCACACAGATGAGAGGAACAGGAGGGAGGGAGGAGCCTGGGCCAAGCCCTCAAGGTGGAGGCCAAGAGGAGCTCTTGATTCAGAGGGGTTCCTTGGCAGAGGGGAGAAGTGAGGTGAGAGCCCAACTGTAGGGCTGAATTAAGAATAAGCAGGAGGGAGAGCAGAATGGGGGCCCCAAGGAGGGGGAAAGAGAAGGGACCTAGGCTGCAAGGGGGCAGAAGAGTTAAACAAATTGTTTTCTTGGCTTTGATAGAGAGGAACAAGCATCCTTGGACACCCTCAGGTCTTCAAGGCATTTTACATAGCTCAGTGACACCACCTCCGGGAAGTCCTCTCGGATGCCTCGGATCAGCACTCCCTGCCAAGTTATGTGTTCTCCTGCCACTAGTGTTTCTCTGACTACTGGTTGTAACCTTGGACTTATGCCCCTGACATCAAGCCAGCATCTGTCTCCTACAAGTAAGCTCATGAGAGAGGGGCCTGGGTTTTGCCATTCGTGGAAAATCCGGGTTGCTACTCAGCCTGGCGGGAGAGGCCGAGGATGGGCAGGGAGAGCAGCACAGCCCTGGCGGGGAGGCCCGGAGGGAGCCGAGGCTGCTGGGTGGTGAACTGGCCCAGAAAGAGGTCGCACCGACCTTGAAGTGAGCTGGCGTATCAAAAGGGGGCGGATGTGCTCCGGAGCAGGGTGGACACAGATGCTACACAAATGTCCTGCCTGCCGAGCTTCCATGAGGCACCCCCCAGCCCCACCCAGACTCGCATTCCCTCTTGGCCTCCCGGCCCCTCACCATCCGTTTGTGTTGTTCTGACGGCGATGCCTGCCTTCTGGTTTGGGCGGAGATGAAGGTCGGCCTCATCCATGGCTCGCTGAAGTCAGGCCCCATCTGATGCTCCACATCCAACAGCCAGATCAGGCCCTGGAGGGGTCTTGTTGGAAGAAAGGCTGCCTAGGTGAAACTGCCCCATTGCCAGCCTCAGAGGCTGACCGGCTGTCCCCGCTGGTCCCGGCAGGAAAGCAAGTGTCTGTGACCTGGCACGCTGACCCAAGAGCCCTCCCTCCAGGGCTTCCCTTGTGGGGAGGCCCCCCACCCAGAAACAGGGTACTGGGGGTCCCAGGGAGAGCACCGCCTGGGGGCGGAAATGTGAGGGCCCTTGGCACCCACTCTCTTCCCTCAATTCATTAAGACCTGTAAATTTTCTCATTAATATACTTAAAGTTCGTTTTAAGGGGAACTAGCGCAGAGATAATTGATAATAAACCCTCAGTTAATGCCCTCAGTTTACTGTATGTAATTTATATCCGCTGATAGCGTCTCTCACTCCCAATTACCCGTTTAGCTGTGGCGATAACAGCAGTTCAGTCAGACCGATACCAACTTTTATATATTCCAGGCTGATAGCAATAAATACCCACACAGAGAAACTCACTGGGCCTACTGTATTTTTTATTAAGATTTAAATATTCATGCAATTATTAGTGATTTATTAAGAGCTAATGACCCCTTCAAGAGGCTCTAAATATTCACCCAAAGAAGCCCTGGCCCTCCTCTCCCCCTATGCCCCCATCTCTCCTTGCCATACCCACCTCCCCACAAATCAGAGAAATGAGTGGTTCTTTCACAGCCCAGATGACATCAGAGCATCACCCATGTTGCCATGACAGTGGCAGGTAGGTGAGGCAGAGGCCAAGGATGGAGGTCAGGCCCGGGAGGGGCTGGATTTCTTAAAGGTAGATGCCTCTGTTCCTTCCCCCATCAGATCTGGGGGCCACAGGGATAAGGAGGCCACCCACCAGCCCCTCTGCACCCCCACTGGCCAGTGGCCCTCCACACTGCAGCCTCCTCCAGGCTGATCTCCAGGAGCACCCACTGCCCACTTCACTCTGGCCTTAGTGTTCCCTCACTGCCCCCTCCTCTTTTCCGTACTCCTCCTACCCTCTCACTTGTCTGAGTCTCTGCCCAGCCTGTAGGGCTCCCTTGGAAGGAAGTACACTTGCTTCTCTCCTGCTGCCTTGTCCCTCCTTTCTTTCATTTTCAAATGTTCTGCCCTGGTTACATCAAGGACAGGAGGGTGTGCAGGGGTCTGGGATTCTGGAACTCAAGGCCCAGAGAGGGCAGTAGCTCACCTCAGGCTGCACAGCAAGGCCCAGGGCACCTCTCCTTCCTCCACCTCACTTCCTCCAGCCCCTTCTCCTCCAGTGGCAAGACCTCCGAGCCCATTAAAGGGGCAGGAAAGGTAATGAACAAACCAGGAAAACATGAAATCAACATCAGGAGAAAAAAAGTACGGCTCCCATTAAGTGAAATAAACAAGCTGGTAATTATTTGGACAGCGGGTAATTAAAATGGGGTGAGGGCTCATTACTGTTTTGTTGGGGTTTGATGGGTGCAGTATGACACCCTCTTCCCAGCACTAAGGCCACAGCTGGGCCTGAGTTCCTGCCGGCCCAAATTTGGGGGGATCGTAGCAGAGATTTTCTCTGTGGAGTACCCACCCCTGACCTGCCTGTGATCTCATCTCCAGCAATCTTCTCTCAGTTCCCCTCTCAGGATCTGAGGCCCAGAGCAAAGGCAGGCAAGGTAGGGCCTGCCTAACCCACCACCATCCCCACCAGGAAGCAGATTCCTGCTGGTTCTTAAACCCCCAGGCTCTTGGAGAGAGCAGTGCCTTCAGGCCTCAGCTGAGGGTGACCCTTGTGATGACCCTGGGGTGATAGGCGAATGACCCCTCCAGCCTCTACCAGGCCCCAGGGAACCTCCTTTGGGAAACCTTGATGAAGAGGGGTCCCAACGCGAAGACAGGATGATAGGGTGGGTGCTGGCAAAGGTGGAAAGAGCGGGGGAGGGGACGGGGCTCCCCTTGACCCTGCTGTGACCCCAGTTCTTAGCTCTATACAGTTGAAGGAGACCTTGGACATTGTCAAGTCTGGCTTTGGCCTGCCAACTTGTTTGGCCCACACGGTGTCTAAATGTTTAAATTAGTTGTCAACATTTTAAAAAGGGAAATTTCACATAAAAATGATTTCTAGCTTCTCTTGAAAGAAAAAAAAAAACCCCAGCACCTCCTGGCTGGTCTGCCACGTGGCAGCAGTTGGCTGAGCTGAGCTGGTCCCTGGGATGGGCATCTTCACTTTCCACTTCTCCTGGGCTTCATCTGCCCCTGAAGCACTGAGTTCGCCACCCCTGATGCCGTCCCATTCCTTCTGGGGCCCAAAGAGGGCAATGACTTACCCAAGGCCATACAGCCAGGTAAAGGCAGAGTGGGGACTGGCCCCGCTCTTGCCCTCAGGGAGCCCATGCCCTGGGCCCATCGCTGGTAGATACACTCCTGAGCTTGCAAGTGACAAAGGAGGTAGGTTGTGGGTTGGTGCCAGAGTTGAGGCTGCTACACTGGGTGTGTGAGGGGAATGGGGGGTGTTTGGGGAACCCACCTTTACCCTCTGATCACTGGGAGCTGTTGCAGGGGTTCGAAGGGCAGGATCAGATTTTCTTTCTAGAAATAGCGCTGTGTTGGCATTGTTGACAAAGCCAGGAGATGGTCACCTAAAGACAGGTTTCAGGAGCTGGGGGGTGGGGTAGCCCCAAAGTGCAAGAAAGGAGGGAGTGGGTAGGAGAGATGTTGGGGGAAGCTAGAATGGTGGACAGTGAGGGCACAAGAAGGCCTGGCAGCCCTGCTGTGTCCCTGCCAACTGAGCACAGTCTCTGGGAGCAGGTTTGGGGGACCCACCAAACCCAGCTTGGGACATGCCCAGTGTGAGGTTGAGGGGGCATCCAGAGGCAGGGGAGATGTCAGGATGCAGCTCAGCTGTGACGGGGAGTGAGGGGCCCCATTGGAGAGCAGAGCTTGTGGGGGTGGGGAGCTATGGAAAAGGGGGGCCCCGGGAGAGGGCAGAGCACAGCCAAGCGGCTGCGTGGACAAGGGACAAAGGAGGAGCTGGGCTTGCGTCCACCCACCACCCCTGCCGGTAGGAGCTGGATCTGGTACGGGGTTTTCAGGTCCCTGCTGAGAATGGGGTTACAGGATGGCCTGGCCACCGGGTCGCCATCCTAGTGAGGGCATCAGCCACCCGGCCGAATTTAGGCCAGAGGACAGTGGGCAGTGCTGGTGTGCTCTGTGCCCAGAACTTCCCAGGTGGGGCTGTGGCTACTGGATGCTCCACAGGGCAGGGGCAGGAGTCTGGCTTGGGCCCTGCTGTGTGGCTCGTGTCCAGCATACTTGCTGAATCAGTGTGACCTGGTTAAGGGCATGGGGGACTATACGGGAATCCTTCACTCAGCATGTACTTCCCCTGTCCCCACCTCAGTTTTCCTGCCTGGAAATTAGAGCTTTAAAATAGTTTGGCTCCTAGAATTGTCATGAGGATTAAATAAGAAAATCCATGTGAAGTTCACCACTGCTACTATGGTATGACCGTGTAAGGTGTGTGTGATAGTGAACGTGTGTGCACGTATATGTAAGAGCCTGCATGCGTGTGCTTGTGCTGGCTGTGGTCGTGGGTGGTGTGTCCCACCAGCCTAGGGCAGATCACCAGGTGGCCCCCTGTCTCATCTCTGGGCTCCATCCAGGGGGTGCACTGTCCCACCCTGTGCACCCTGAGCTGAGCCCTGGATGCCCTCCTGGCCCCCGCTCAGGCAGGGCTTACATTAAACCAGTGAGATATGAACCCCCACCGTATCCAGGACAGGGTCTTTAATTAAATTAATTGCCGGCAACACTGTAAAAATGCTGATAAGGTCATAAACAGAGCCTCGGTGATGCAGTTCATCATCTCCTCGGACTTGACGGGGCCATTCCTGGGCTGGGGGCAGAGGTGGCAGAGTCCCACTGAGCAACCGGGGAGCTCGGGTGGGCAGGCCAGCCACAGGAGAGGGAAATGGGAGCAGGGGCACAGTTTGTCTTAAGGGTGCACTCGAGACACGGTCACACCCTCCTTACTTAGCCTGTGTGTTTCCCTGGTGAAGGACATGGATGGAGGAGCTGGCAGGGGCTGCAGGGAGAGGGGGGCGCCTTCCATCCTCCTGGCCAGTCAGAATTACTCTTGATCCAACCTGAGAATCTGGCCCAGCCCGGCCGCTGATGGCTGTGTGACCTTGGGCAAGTTCTTGCCCTATCTGAGCCCCAGTTCTCTCACTAGGAAGACAGGCAGACCCGCTCCCCACCTGCCTGCCTCCCTCATGTTCCCAGTACCCTCCTGGCCACCCTCCCATGGCCTCCCACCTCGCAGGAAACACTTGCCAGGGAGCCTTTTACGTCTCTTCCAGCTGGAGCTGCAACAGGCCCTGACAGGGCTCAGATGACTATCTCCTGCCGCCAAGCACTGGTGAGGGGCTGGGCCTGCACCCACCTGCCCACCTCTGCCAGGTGAAAGGTGGAGGAGGCCTGCCTTGCACACACACACCCCGCCACGATCACCATCGCCAGAAACACACCCGCAGCCACACACACGGCACCGGCAGAAGATTCCAAAGCAGGGAAAAGCCTTCCTTCCCTGGTTCTCTCTGGGCTGTGCGACCACATAATTATCCTGGATTCCATTCTATTTAATTGCAGCTTATTAAATTCTAACCAGCCAATTATCAGCCACAATTACAGCTTAATTCAGGGACACAATAGCTATTTTATCGTTTGTTAATCAAATGCTTATTTAGGCCTCAGCTTTATTAACTGTTTCTCTGGTCCAAAGCAAGACCCTGTGGCCAGAAGGGGCCCTGGGAGGGACTCCCTGGAGGTCTGTCCCCCCATCAAGCACTCTTTCCCCGGGCACCTGGTAGTTTCTAAGTCCCCTTCACTGGTGGGTTTAGGGGCTCTTAGCAATGGCAGGAGTGTGGCACCCAGTGTGAGCTCTGGACCAAAGTTGGAAGACAGAATTTGTTCATTCATGCATTCAGCATGTGTTTATCAAACACCACCTGTGTGCCAGGCCTGGGACTATATCCATGAACAAGACAAGTTGGTTCCCATTGTCACGACACCTTTTAGGGGAAGGAGACCTAGACAAAAAGCAGCAAACAAGTACACTACTTCAGATAGTGGTGGGTGCTATGAGGAAAATAGACTGGGGGTGGGGCGAGGGGCTGGTTTAGAGGGCCTACTTGAGGGACTTCCCTGGTGGTCCAGTGGTTAATACTCCTCGCTTCCACTACAGGAGGTGTGGGTTTGATCCCTGATCAGGGAACTAAGATCCTGCAAGCTGCATGGTGCAGCCAAAAATAAAAAAGGGCCTACCACAGACACAAAATTAAAAGACGCTTGCTCCTTGGAAGGAAAGCTATGACAAACCTAGACAGCGTATTTAAAAGCAGAAGCATCACTTTGCTGACAAAGGTCTGTCTAGTCAAAGCTCTGTTTTTCCAGTAGTCATGTTCGGATATGAGAGTTGGACTATAAAGAAAGCTGAGTGCCAAAGGAATTGATGCTTTTGAGTTGTGGTGCTGGAGAAGACTCTTGAGAGTCCCTTGGACTGCAAGGAGATCAAACCAGTCAATCCTAAAGGAAATCAACACTGAATGTTCATTGGAAGGACAGATGCTGAAGCTGAAGCTCCAATACTTTGGCCACCTGATGCAAAGAGCCAACTCATTGGAAAAGACCCTGATGCTGGGAAAGATTGAAGGCAGGAGGAGAAGGGAATGGCAGAGGATGAAATAGTTGTATAGCATCACCAACTCAATGGACATGAGTTTGAGTAAATCCCAGGAGTTGGTGATGGACAGGGAAGCCTGGTGTGCTGCAGTCCATGGGGTTGCAACTCAGTCGGATACGACTGAGTGACTGAAAAACAACCACCTCAGATGTAGCAAGGATGGCTTCTTAGAGGAAGTAAAGTTGAAGATGAGACCTGAGGAATTAGAGGAGGACCCTGTGGTAGATTAGGGGGCAGCGTATTACAGGCAGAGTAAAGAGCTATACGAAGGCCCTGGGGAGGGGTGAGCTTGGAGGGTTTAGGAAGCAGAGAAGGGTCAGTGTGTAAGCCAACTGAGCAAGGGGTGGTGTGATGGGGGGCCAGGTCTGGCTCCAGGAAAGGCGCATAACCTTCCCTAGGCCTGGCCTGGGCCAGTGGGCGTGGAGAGCAGGCCCTCCTTCTGAGGCTATGTGACCTTAGACAAGTCCTGAGCTTCATGTTCCTTGTCTATAAAACAGGGAGGGGCTGGAAGGCCCCTGAGGGCAGCTGCCAGAGGTTCAAGCCTGGTCTGCAACAGCAGGTGGACAGAGTGATCCAGTCACCCACCCCACACAGTGTGACTGTCCTCTGAGCCATTGAGGGGGCACCATGCCCAGCCCCAACTGCCTTGTTCTTTGCAGTTCAGCCCGTCTGCCTGTCCTCCCCATGACGCCTGTGTCTGTCCTTGTGACCAGGCCCCTAGAGCCCGCTGGGGAACTGGGTGACTTTCCTCCAATCTTGGCAAGGTGGCTACCGTCTCTGTGACACTTTCACACATGCGTTACCATAGAAACCACAGTGCCACTCACACATGTGTGAGAACAAGGGTTAGGGGATCAGCCCTTCCCTCCAAGGGACACGGCAAGGGGCTGTCACTCCAGCCTGCCAGCTCCGGCATACTCCCTGACAAGAGGGCCTGCGGTCTTCTGTCCCCTCACTCACTGACCACACGCCGGGGCAGAAGATCCTGAGCTCAGGACCGTCCCTGCCATCCAGGAAGCTCTGTGATGTTTGGAGCCACAGCCAGGGAGACAGAAGATTGAAGGACAGACCACAGGGCCGGGGAGGGAAAGAAGAGCAGCACTGGGGCAGGCCCGGAGGCTCCAGGGGTGGTGTTCCTGACCCACCTCGTCCTGGGCCCAGGTCAGCACTACTTGCCCCAGATGAGGAAACTGAGGCTCAATAAGCAGGGGGCGGCACAGGGGTCTGCAGCAGGCAGTGAGTCCCGGAAGCAGCTGGTGGACAGAGTGAGGTTTTTACATGTTGGATTTAGAAAAATACTAGAGCGCACCCCCACCTTGCTGTGGCCTCGTGGCACCCCATCGTCACCTCCAGGCAGGTCCTTGCCTCTGAGTTGCCACCTGGAAGCTCAGAGTCCTTCGTGTAGCCCCCGGATCTGTCTCCCCATGGCCTCCCATCCACCATCCCTCCACCCCACCGCTGTGTGTATTTCTCCAACAGCCAATGTGAACTTCACCCCTGCTTATCAGAGCCTCTGAGTGAAGCTCCCTCATCATAAAATTGCCAACATTTAAAAAATAGTAACTCGCGAGGGCGTCTCTGGCTGCAGGGGTGCAGATGGGCAGGAGAGCACAAATCCCTGTTCCTGTGTGTGTCTGCACCCCCTCTGCACGCTCCCCACCACTGTGGCCATGGCTCCCGCCCCTCTGTCTCCCCTGGACCCTGAGCAACACCCTGGTCCACCTCCCCACGTCCAACACAGGGGTGTTCTAGAATTGACTGTTTGGAAAGTAAGCAGAGCTAGCTTCCAGACAAAGCTGAGTGTGTGTCCCCCTCTTTCAACCCTCCTTTCTGGGCTGTGGTCCTTGTCAAGGGAATCATATTTAACATTCATTCAACAAGCACTCACTGGACACTTGCTGTATGTCAGTCCCTTGCCGGGCTCTGGGGGATGCTTAAGTGTTAGGGGGATGTCACCATTCAGTCCCTGCCCTCAAGGCACTTACAATCTGAGTGGGGAGACAGATTCATAAAGGATGACCACATGGTGTGGGAGGTACCAAGGTGAGTTCGGCCAGGGCCTGTGGGAGCCTGGGGAAGGTGCAGCCAGCTCTGTCTAGGGGTCAGGGAAGTCTTCCTGGAGGAGGGGGTATTTGAGTAGGCCTAGAAGGACAAGTAGAAGTCACCAGGCAGAGAGCAGATGGGGACTGGATCAAAGCAATAAAAGGATCCTCACTCCAACTGGCTTCAGGCAAAGAAAGGAATCCAGGCATAGCTCTACCTTCTGGCTTCTTGAGACCCCAGGCTTCCCACGGAGTGAGGAGTCGATCTCCTTTCTTCCTTGGTTGCCTCCATTCTCCAAGCCTCTGCTTCAGATCCGTGGACAGCCTCCCATTCACTTGGCCTCCTATAGCCTGCACGGCTGGCAGGACTGGTCCAGCAGAGAGATTCTCTCTTCCCAGCAGCCCAAACCAAATCCCAAAGTCCCATCTTTTGCAGTGGGGTGACCTGCCCATCTGGGCACTAGTTGATGCCACATACCTACCTCTGGGGCCAGAAGTGATGTCGGCCCACCCGGACCGAATGGCCATATAGATGAAGTTGGGGGAAGGCCAGGCATTCCCTGCAGAAAATCAGACACTGTCAGCCGGACAGGGGAGGGAGACAAGGCCCTGGCCAGGATATGCACCTGCGTTGGGAAGATCCCCTGGAGAAGGGAACGGCTCCCCACTCCAGTATTCTTGCCTGGAGAATTCCATGGACAGAGGAGCCTGGCGGGCTACAGCCCATGCGGTTGCAAAGAGTCAGACATGACTGAGCAGCTAACACTTTGCACAACTGTAAAGGGTCAAGATGCCAACCTACACACTTGAAGGGAGGCCCTGGAGGTGAGGCCAGCTGGCAGCTCACGCCCTGGGCCAGTAGAGCCTCGAATGCCAGGCAAAGTGTGTGGCACACCATCCTGTGGACTCTCCTCTCCCCACCTGGGCCTGTGGAGCAGGACACCCAGGCCCCGAGCGGACCTACCAAACGCATGTCTCCAGGCTGGGGAGACTGGGAGCACGGTGCCCAGGGGTGGGGAGTACAGTGCCTGGTGGACAGCCAGGAAGAGAAAGACAGAGGCTGCCAGGCCCCCAGCCCCCTCTCCTTCCTCCACCCATCTTCACACCCAGGACATTTCTCAGGGAAGTGGCAAAAGCAGGGGCTTGCCGCCCCTCCTCCTCACCATTGACGCAGGCCCGGCTGTTGGGAGGTTAAACAGGAGCAAGTTGTGGACCAGGACTGGGCCATCCACAGCTCCCAGCTGAGTGAGGCCAGATGACACCCTGCCCCCAGTCCTCCCACCCTGCTCTGTGGGACTGAGTCCTCGCTCAGTAAATACAAGTTCATTAATAGCTTGATTAATCACACCTCATATTTTCGTGGTGCTTTTAAAAATAAAACACTTGAAAGCACTTTCACACCCACCCTGGGCCTCCGAGTTACATGAGTAGGTCTTATCTTCCCAGGCTTCTGGTGAGAAAAGGGAGGCTCAGCATCAGAGCAGCAGGATGTTGGGGTATGGCGGGGGCAGGTTGGAGTGCAGAGCCCTCTCCCTACCCACATCTCTGCCTGTGGGCCACTCTGAGCTCTCTCTGGGTCTCCCTGCAGGACAAGAGTGAAGGGGGCTATCCTTAGGCAAATCTGAAGTTCAAGGGGTAAGTGAGGGGTGGTCATGCAGTCACTCAACAAACACTCCAGAAATAAAGGATTCTGTAAGTTGCTGAGGGTTCTGAAGCAGATAATTGTTGTTGTTCAATCTCTAAGTCACGTCTGACTCTGCAACCCCAGGGACTACAGCATGCAAGGCTCCTCTGTCCTTCATTATCTGCGAGTTTGCTCAAGTTCATGTCCATTGAATCAGTTCAGTCACCCAGTTGTATCCGACTTTTTGCAACCCCATGGACTGCAGCACACCAGGCTTCCCTGTCCATCACCAACTCTGGAGCTTGCTCAAACTCATGTCCATTGAGTCAGTGATGCTATCTAACCATTTCATCCTCTGTTGTCCTCTTCTCCTTCTGCTTTCAATCTTTCCCAGCATGAGGGTCTTTTTCAATGATTTGGCTCTTTGCATCAGGTGGCCAAAGTATTGGAGCTTCAACTTCAGCATCAGTCCTTCCAATGAATATCCAGGGTTGATTTCTTTTAGGATTCACTGGTTTGATCTCCTTGCAGTCCAAGGGACTCTCAAGAGTCTTCTCTAGAACCACAATTCGAATGCGTCAATTCCTTGGCACTCAGCCTTCTTTATGGTCCAACTCACATTCGTACATGACTACTGAAAAACAATAGCTTTGACTCGGTGGCTCTTTGTCGGCAAAGTGTTGTTTCTTCTTATTAATATGCTATCTAGGTTTGTCACAGCTTTCCTTCCAAGGAGCGAGCATCTTTTAATTTCATGGCTGCAGTCACCATCCCCAGTGATTTTGGAGCCCAAGAAAATAAAGTGTGTCACTGTTTCCATTGTTTCCCCATCTATCTGTCATAAAGTGATGGGATCAGACACCATGATCTTGGTTTTTTAAATGTTGAGTTTCAAGCCACCTTTTTCACTCGCCTCTTTCACCCTCATCAAAAGACTAGTTCCTCTTCGCTTTCTGCCGTTAGGTGGTATGCTCTACATATCTGAGGTTATTGATATTTCTCCCAGCTATCTTGATTTCAGCTTGTGATTCATCCAGCCTGGCATGTTGCATGATGTACCATGCATGAACTCTGCATATAAGTTAAATAATCGGGGTGACAATACACAGCCTTGTCATACTCCTTTTCCTATTTGGAACCAGTCCGTTGTTCCATGTCGAGTTCTAACAGTTACTTCTTGACCTGCATACAGGTTTCTTGGGAGACAGGTAAGGTGGTCTGGTCCTCCCATCTGTTTCAGAATTGTCCACAGTTTGTTGTGATTCACACAGTCAAAGGCCCTAGCATAGTCAATGAAGCAGAAATAGATGTTTTTCTGGAATTTCCATCCTTTCTCCATGATCCAATGAATGTTGACAATTTGATCTCTGATTCCTCTGCCTTTTCTAAGTCTAGCTTATACATATGGAATTTCTCAGTTCTTGTACTGTTGAAGCCTAAGTTGAAGGATTTTGAGCATTACCTTGTTAGTATGTGAAATGAGCAAAACTGTGTGGTAGTTTGAACAGTTTTGGGATTGCCCTTCTTTGGGATTGTCATGAAAACTGGCCTTTCTCAGTCCTGTGGCCACTGCTGAGTTTTCCAAATTTACTGACATGTAGTACAGCACTTTAACAGCATCATCTTTTAGGATTTTAAGTAGCTCAACTGGAGTTCCATCAGTTCCACTAGCTTTGTTCATAGTGATGCTTCCTAAGGCCTACTTGACTTCACACTCCAGGATGTCTGGCTCTGGGTGAATAACCACACCTTCGTGGTTATACAGGGTCATTAAGACCTTTTCTGATATAGTTCTGTGTATTCTTGTCACCTCTTGTTAATCTCTTCTGCTTTATTTTAGGTCTTCACTGTTTTTGTCCTTTATCATGCCCATCTTTGTGTGAAATGTTCCCTTGATATCTCCAGTTTTCTTGAAGAGATCTCTAGTCTTTCGCATTCTATTGTTTTCCTCTATTTCTTTGCATTGTTCACGTGAGAGGCCTTCTTATCTCTCCTTACTATTCTCTGGAACTCTGCATTCAGATGGGTATATCTTTCCCTTTCTCCCTTGCCTTTCACTTCTCTTCTTTCCTCACCTATTTATAAAGCTTCCCGAGACACCACTTTGCCTTCTTGCATTTTGTTTTCTTTGGGATGTTTTTGGTCACTGCCTCCTCTACAATGTTAAGAGAACACGTTGGTCATAGCAAACACTCTTCCAACAACCCAGGAGATGACTCTACACATGGACATCACCAGATGGTCAGTACCAAAATCAGACTGACTATGTTCTTTGCAGCCAAAGAGGGAGAAATTCTATACAGTCAGCAAAAACAAGATCTGGAGCTGACTGTGACTCAGATCATGAGCTCCTTTTTGTAAAATTCAGACTTAAACTGAAGAAAGTAGGGACATCCACTAGGCCATTCAGGTACAACCTAAATCAAATCCCTTATGATTATACAGTGGAGGTGACTAATAGATTAACGGGATTAGATCTGGTAGACAGAGTGCCTGAAGAACTATGGATGGAAGTTTGTAACATTGTACAGGAGGCAGTGATCAAGACAATCCCAAAGAAGCAGGTTAAAGGGGTGCTAATTCAGAAAGTGTGGGTGTGAGGGCTCCGAGGGAAGAGGACTTGGGGAAGTTCCTCTGTGAAGGTCTGAGCAGAGCCCAGAGAGCCTGGGCCAGGAGGAGAAGGAGACAGCAGAAGCTGTCAGGCAGGACGCAGCTGGGCTTGTGTGAGGACCGGGAGCCGGGCAGCATGGCCAGAGCAGAGGGAGTGCAGGGAAGACTAGTAGGAGATGAGTCAGAGAGGGAACAGGCATATGTCCTTGGAGTTTGTTGGGAGGGCAGTGGGAAGCCTCTAGGGTGCTGTGTGCAGGGCAATGCAGGGCTCTCCCTCGTGAGGAATGTGCGGAGGGAGGCAGGATGGCCAAGGTTGGATGGGGAGGCCTTCAGTGGAAATGGCCATAGTGGGCCGGCCCTATGAGGTCCATCTGGGAACTCCCCCACCCAGACATCAAGTCTCAGCCAACAAGCCACCTCCTCCAGGACGCCTTCTTGGCTCCATACTCTTCATTGACTTGCTCCTGTGCCCACACTGTCCCCTGAGCCTCCCTCCAGGGTATGTGCCACATTCAGGACTGGGCATGCTGCCTCCTCCACTGGACCGTGAACTCTCTCAGGCAGGAGCCCAGGTCTTGCCTGGGCCAATGACAGGTAGCCCTCCTGAGACGCATGGGGGCCAGCTGGCCAGCCCCAGGGCTCATTGGAAGTGGGATTCCCACTTCAAGGCCCGAGCATCAGTAAAGCCCCATCTGCAGTTCTCAGTGACCAAGAACCCATCAGGGATCCACTAGTAAGTGAAAGAAGTCTTCCAACTGAACTCCAAGAGGGTAGTTGGGCAAGTAGGAGAGGCCTGGCCAGGGTGTGGTGGGCAGAGCTTCTGGAGAGCTGGAGGGTGAGGCTTGCAGGCCCTGCCCCTGCCTATGGTCCCACAGCCCTAGCATCCATGTTGGGAAAGCCTTCCTCCCATGCTCATCACCTCATAGTCAGAAGGGAGCAGGAGTGGGTACCCAAATCCTAGTCGGCCCACATTTCTTCTCCTGTGATAACAGCTCCAGCACTAGGCAGGTCCTGAGCTGGGGAAATCGGCAGTTGGGGGACTTTCAGAGAAGGACAGAATTGGCCCTGGGAGGTAGGAGGCCAGCAGAGGAGGAAGTCTGCGGTAGGGAGTGGAGTCGTGACTTTTTTTGTTTGTTTATTTTTTAACACCAAAACATGCATTTTGTATTGGGATATAGCCAGTTAACAATGTTGTGATGGTTTCAGGTGAACAGTGAAGGGACTCAGCCATACATATACATGTACCCATTCTCCCCCAAATTCTGAGAGGGGCTGAATTTACCCCCCACCCCTGGCCTTACAGTGTCCTTGCCAGAGGGCATAATGCAGCCTAGAGGGGGCCCCTGGGTCCACCCAATAAATGCCCCACCGGGGGGTGGGGAGGGGAGACCGTGCCCACGTGGCGTGGCGGAGGCCCGGGAGAAGTGAGCTATGTCCCTTATTGGTCACAGTACATTTATTTTTCATTAGCAGTTAAATGCAGACATGAGGGATTGTGCTGGGTTCAGCAGGCGGCTGACGTGAGCAGTGCTTGGTGCAGTGATCGATAGGGAAGCTGGGGGGCCACGTGCCTTCTCTGTGCCCGCACCCCCAGCTAGGACCCCTGCCCACCCAGCCCCAAGCCAATAGGCAGCCCTGGGCCATCACATCGAGCCTGTGCAAGGCAGGGCATGGGCAGGCCCAGAAGCTGCTGCTCAGGTCTCTTCTGGAGCCTGTGGTGCCTGCCTCCACCTCCATGGGCTCTGCTCTGTGCAGCCCTGGGGTCTGCAGAGACGCTATGGCTTCCCCAGGAGGCATCTAGAGAGGCTCCTGACCCACAGCACCCCTCCTCGGGGGTCCCTCCTCCTATTCACCCTCCAGACCTTGGGAAACCCAAGAGCAACTCAGCCTCTCCCTAGCTGAGCCCACTGCCTGGGTCAGGGCTGCTGAGTGACAAGTGAATGTCACATCAAAGGGTCAGGATGTGGCCCCCCAGAGCCCAGGGCTGAAGCTGGGGGATAGGGTAAGTGGCTTCTCCCTCAGGCCTCAGACTCCACATCTGTAAGATATCTGGAGGGCTCCTCCCATTTGCCAGCATCCCCCACCTTCCTCACCCTGAAACACACCTGCAGACTGGTTGAGCCCCATGGAGGTTGTTCAGGCGGGAGTGGGGCGGGACCAGGGGAGCTTGTCTTCCCAACTGCAAGTGTGGTTCCAGGCAGCTTAGCCTTCATTCCAGTGTAGCACAAAGTGCATGGAGGCGTGGGGACAGGCTGGGGATAGGGGTGGATGAGCCCACTGCTGCAGACACTGGGGGAAAGCTCTCTGCCTCAGTTTCTTCGTCAGCCCTCGACCCTGAAGAGATTGCTGGGAGGGAGCTGGAGCCCTTTGCCACTGTCGTGCTGTCCAGCTCTGGGTGTGGACAGCAACTGACATCGACCGAGCACTGTGCCTTTGTCCTTTTCCCCCTCACGAGAGCCCAAAGAATTGGGTACCATTCCCCACTTTGCTGGTGGCTCAAACGATAAACAATCAGCCTGCAGTGCAGGAGATCTGGGTTCAATCCCTGGGTCAGGAAGATCCCCTAGAGGAAGGCATGGCAACCCACTCCAGTGTTCTTGCCTGGAGAATCCCATGGACAAAGGAGTCTGGTGGGCTACAGTCCGTGGGGTCGCAGAATCGGACATGACTGAGTGACTAACACACACACACACCCCACTTTGCAGGCAGAGAAACAGCCTGGGGTTGAGGGGAGTGGGGATTACCTGAAGTCCCAGCAGGTTTCTCAGCCTCTGCAGACTTTCCAGCTCACCCCATTTGTGCCTACAGATCCCCTCCCCAGGCAGAGATCCCCTCCCCAAAATCACAGTGTTGGGCGGAGGGGACAGACTCCCTCCTTGGAAAGAGAGGGTCCCTGTGCCAGCAAGAGGGAAAGAGCAGCATGGATGCTCCCTGGGCCCAAAGAGCCAGGCCTCCCATTAGAAGCCCTCCATGGGTTTTGGGCTGTGGGTGAGGAGGGTAGAGGAGCTGGGAAGCCACTGCAGGAGGCACCTCCAGACCTGCAGTGGGCAGTCAGGACCTCCACAGAAGGGGTAACTCACCCAAGGTCACCCTAGCAGGGTCTCTGAAGTCCAAACATTTCCTTCCATATGCCCAGAGGCCCCTGTTGGTTGGGAGTGTGTGTTGGGGGAAGTGACTGCAGGCCGAGAGAGGCCCTGCCGTTAGGGGGCCTGTCTGGTGGGTGTGGAGGCTGAGGGTGCTCCTACTCTGCCCCCGACCCCCACCCTCCCCAGGTCCTGTTGGGGGAGCAGACTGCTGAGGGTTTTACCTCCACCAAAGCCTCAGAGCCAATTACCTGTGTAATTAGCAACAAATGACTTGTGGGATAGCTGTGGTTTTCAGTTAAAATTAGAAGGAAACCCATGTTCAGGTCTCCTTAAAGAGTGAGACTTGGCCTGGGGCCCCTCAGGCTCCCAGACACCCCTTCCTGGCTCCCACCCTGCCTGAGACCCACCCACCCAGCAGCCCAGGCTCACCCCAATTCGCCCCTCCCCCCTACAGAGGCCTCACCTGTAGCACTGCCACCAGCATCCCTTCACATCCGAACCTGCCACAGCCTCTCCCCACTTCGTTCACTTGCTATTTTCTCAGCTCCTACTAGGTGCAGGGGCCAGGAATGGGGAGCAAGCCAGAAGCAGCCCCCCAGGCAGCCCAGGCACCAGAGGAAGGGACTCCTGACCCCTAACCCCTGGCTGCTGGGGCCCTCTGCCTGCTCCAGCTCTCCCCTGGCACCTCTCCAGATCCCTGAACTTCTACCAGGGTAGAAATGAGCCCTGACAATTGCCACATGCTGGCACTTCCACCTCTGTCTCATTTCAGGTCTCCACAGGTCTTCATAAGTTGGGCGTGGAGGGGTGGGGGGGGTTGGGGGGCTGCTGCTTCTCCCGTTTTACACTGAGGGTTGGTGAGGGGCCCACTTAAGCATCCCAGGTCACTGGACTGGAAGTGGCAGAGCCTGGCCCCACAGGTGTCTCCTCATGGCCTGGCCCTGGCCCCTTAGCAGCCAGGTGGCCCAAGGAGGGCCTCCGAGTCCAGCAGAGCCCACCCCTCGACTCACCAGCCCTGTTTGCTCCTGCTGTAGGTGCCCAGCAGAGTGCCACAGTGCCCAACCCGGTGCCCGGCTCCAACCCAGACCTGCTTCCCCACTTCCTGGTGGAGCCCGAGGATGTGTACATAGTCAAGAACAAGCCGGTGCTGCTGGTGTGCAAGGCCACGCCTGCCACGCAGATCTTCTTCAAGTGCAACGGGGAGTGGGTGCGCCAGGTGGACCACGTGATTGAGCGCAGCACGGATGGGAGCAGCGGTGAGGCCAGGAAGGGGCGAGGGAAGGGGGACGCGGTATGGTGGGGTTGGGGGGCATCTCGGCCCCCAAGGCAGTGGAGGCTCAGAGAGGGGGCCCTGCTGCCCACCTGAGACCGGAGGCCAGGGTGAAACTAACCAGCTCTGTGCGGGCAGGACCCCCTGTGTACACACCAAGGCCGTCTCTGGGAGGCCTACCTTCACCAGATTTCATCACTTGGTGGGGGAGTAAAAGGGAAGCCTATCCACCAAAATATCCCAGGGAGCTGTGGATGGTGGGGCAGGTCCTGGCCGCTTCATCTGAGGGCTTGGTTGCCTGGTGAGTGGTGCCAGCAGAGAAAGGTTTGGAAAGAGTGGGTCCCAGATGACAGAAGAGCTCACAGACCTCAATTCCGTGACTGGTTTGTTGGTGCACTCACTCCCTGAGCAACCACTCCCCAGCTGCAGATACAACCCCCACAGAGAGGGTGGGCAGCACAGCCACCTCTCCGTGAGTCCTGGGAGCTGGGGCTGCCCGCGGTGGGCTCTTCAGGTCAGGGCAAGAAGAGGGGAAGGGCGTCCCAGGCGACCCAGGAAAGGATACAGTGCCAGCAAAGGCCTGGAGGCAGATAGGCGTGTCAGGGCTCAGCGGGGAGGGGGTGGAGTGGGCGCGGGGGGGCTCTGGGGCCACCCCAGGAGCCTCACCCATTCAGCTCTGGAGTGAGGTCACAGTGCTGTGGGATTTCAAGCTACCGAGTGACATGACCGGTGCTGTGGGTGACGCTCGGGGCCCATGTGGAGGGCTGACAGGAGAGGCAGACCCAAGAAGTGCCCCTTCTGTGGGCCCCTTCATTTCCCTCCTCCAGCCCTGGGGATGGGGGCAGAGAGCCATTGTTTGGGAACCTGTGCTTTGAGAACGGGCCCAGTGGAGCTGACAACAGCCTCTCCTCTTCACTAACTGGACCCCAGTTAAGCTCATTTCCGGCCCCCTTCACCTCAAAGGGGCTTCCCTGGTGGCTCAGACAGTCAAGAATCTGCCTGCAATGCGAGAGACCTGGGCTCGATCTCTGGGTTCAGAAGATCCCATGGAGAAGGGAATGGCAACCCACTCCAATATTCTTTCCTGAAGAATTCCATGGACAGAGGAGCCTGGCGGGCTATAGTCTATGGGGTTGCAAAGAGTTGGACACGACTGAGTGATTTCACTTCGCCTTGATGCTCCGTGGAGCCCCCCACACATGCTGAGTCCTCAGGTTAAGCCCGGAGCCCCTTCCCACACATGCTGAGTCCTCAGGTTAAGCCCGGAGCCCCTTCCCACCAAGGCTCAGCCAGCCTGAGACACACAGCACACGGACTCTGTGCCGGGTATGGCCACTTGAGTGAGGTCTGAGTCATAGGGCCAGCAGCGGGCACCCAGAACAACTTACAGTGATGCCAACAGCAGGCAGGAGACCAAGGCCCAGAACGGTGGCCCATGCTCCAGGCATCAGAAACCGGGAAGCCCAGGAAGGAATTCCGGAGTGAGAGCTGCCATGCATCCCCAGTCTTAAAACCACCTGGAATGAGTAGCAGGTCAAAGGACGAATGCAGGGCACAGCAGGCTTGCCAGAGGCCCAGGCCTGGGACAGCAGAAGTGGGAGTGGAGGGGGTGGTCAGCGGGATGAGGAAGCTGCAAGCTGCAGCCACATTGCGCTATGGGAGGTAGGGTTGGGCAGAGGGAGGCCAGGGGACGGGGCCCTGCCCTGATGAACATGGAAGCTTGCATAAGAACGCAGGTGTGAGCAGGCAAGCCCTGAGTCTGGGCAGCGTGTGATTTAGTCCTCAGAGCCAGTCTGTCATGTTACAGATGCTCTGACTCATCCAGAGCTCCAAACAGGTCTTTTGGTCCATAGAAGTCACACACCATCCTACCCTAGCAGGGTCAGCGGGGCTGGTCTTCAGCATGAGCCCCCAGCCAAGTCCTTGAGCCTGCCTTGTCCTGGTCTTACACACACCTGCTGCTGGCAGCAGCCTTCTTGCAGTCCTCAGGTGTCAACGGAGTACCTACCATGTGCCAGGTCTGGGTGAGGTGCTAGAAATTTAGCCTGCAAGTCTCTTGGTGCCAGTGATCCAGTTCTGTTTCCCACCCTTGGGAGGGGAATGGATAGGGTCCGTGGCCTCTCTGTGAGGTCGGTCCCCTTCCCCCACGGGCCTCAGTTTCCTTATCTGTAAAATGGGGATGAGGAGGGGCCCCTGGCAGGTTGCTGGGGACAGCTGTGAGATTTCTCATACCCAATTGGAGCCCAGCTCCAGGTCTTCCCTGTCTTCCTGCCCCACGCCCGGGGCCCAGCCTCACTTTGCAGCATCAAGAGTCCTCCTGCTGCTGAGGTAGGTCCCCAGGGAAGGAACAGGCGAGGAAGAGGAAATCACCACAGCCTGTCCCCCTGCAGCCTTGAGGGCCTGTCCTGGAACCTCTTGGGAAGTCTCCAGGCCAGCCCCAACTGCTCACAACCTGCCCTTCCAGGCTTCCCACATACACCCCTCCATGTCTCCTGCCATCATGAGGTCTGGTATCCACAGCTTGGGCAAGACCCAGGCTCTTGCCTGCAAAGCAGTCACAGTCCAGGCCAGCCCCACAGGCTCTGCTGGCCTTGATCCCTTCAAGCCAGGCAGGGAGCAGAGCTCACAGAGACACATCCCGCCCGTGGCCACCAGGGTCCCCTCCTGCTCTGAGCCTCCCAACCTCAGGCCTCCCATGGCCAGCCCATTTGATTTGCTTTGATCTTACTGACTTCTTAACCCAAAGCCGCTGAGTGCTTTGAGGCGAAGAGATTGGTTTCCCTCACCCACAAATGGATGCCCAGGCAGTGGGTGGCACCCATGATACACACACAAGACCCTGACCCAGGCATGCTGTGGTCAGGCAGGCATGACAGAGGCAGAGGTCAGCCCAAATCTGGAGACCTGCATGGGGGAGGGGATGGCTGAGTGGACACCCCAGGAGAGAGTATCTGGTCTCCCCTTTGCTTGCCCCCAGTCCCCATCAAGGGGACCAAGGGGAAGGGACCAAAGCCTGAAAACTCTTAAACCCAAACCCACTGATAGTGTAAAAGTTGAACATTTACCAAGTACTGGACTCTGGTCTGGGAATATAATATAATTTATTGTGTGTTAAACATACTGATTATGAAAAGCAGTTTGGTAAGAAGGTACCCTACGCACTCTCTTGGCCTCAGAGCCCCCCACTCCCACCCCTCCACCTCCCAGAAACACTCAGCATGCACACACCAGGGCCTCCCCACACACTCAAGCCCTCACACGCCTGCACACACCCAACATGCTCCCGGGCCTGGGCCAGCAGGGACCCCCACCTTCCTCCAGCCCTCCCCCAGGCTGGCATCTGCTCCCATTTTCCAGACAGGTGCAGACACAGCCGTGCCCAGAAACTGCTTTCGGGAGCCCGGCTGCTCAGCAACCTGCAGCTGGGAGGGTGCAGCCCCTCACTTCAAGGCCCAGCCAGCTCGGGTCTCCCCCACCCCCAGAACTTGTGGGGCTCAAGGGCGCTGCCTGGATCTAGAGCTCGTGGACAAACTTGGCCCTCATTTGTGGCAGCAAGAAGGAGAGGAGGAGGTGGCAGGACAGAAGGGGGAGGAGACAGAGAGGAAGAAATAGGAGCACTTTAAATTTAGTGCTGTTCTCCCTGAGCTAAGCTGCCTGGGTGGTGCGTGAGTTCCCCCCACCACCCTGGGGGACAGAGCAGTCCATCCATAGAACTGTCCACCCAAGAGAGGAAAAGCACACAGTTCAGAATGTTCTGCAAGTCTCCCACCACTAACCCCAGAGGCTTAGAGGGAGGACCCTATCTCTACCCCCAAGTAGGTGCACAGCTCCTGCTCGGATGCTTGACAGATAGCTGGTGCCCAGGGCCCCTCTCCTATACACAGACCCTGTGAGGGACCTCTTCTCACCTCTCAGCCCTCACCCCATCCCTGAGGACGTTTACGTTCAGCACCTTAGAGTATGGGGCAGGTGGTGCCCAGAACGGTGCGATCTCCAGTAACAGTGACCTCAGCCAGAGGGGACCCCCCCATCTCCTGTGGGAACTCACAGTGTAAGGGGACAAGGGTGAGTGATAGAAAAATCTGGGAACCTGTGTGGGAGCTGGAGAGACTCATGAGGAGGGGTCTGGGCAGGGGTCAGGGAAAGACACGTTAGAGAAATTAAGACAGAAAACAGCCTCCTGGCTTGCCTGCTCAGCTGGGCCGCTGCTCCTCCTGCAAGGCAGCCCTAATTGAATTTCTCTGTTAACAATGGAAGCACCAGCCTCTCTCCCTCTTTCTGATAAACCAGTGACCCAAGGGAAATTGGGGTCAGGAGGAGGAGAAATTGGAAACAAACAGTGTTTTCTCACTCCTGGGGACACTGGTTTCAGCTGAGGGCCAGGGGGCTGGAGGAGGGCTGGGGTCCCCCTCCCTTCTGGGTGCTCAGAGGTCTGGACCCTCCCCAGACACCCCACACCTGGTTCTGGGTGTGGCAGATATATGGGGGATGGGTACTGTGTCCACCCTTGAGAAGGGATCCTTCGGGCCCAATCCGTGCAGGATAAAGAAGGTCCCGGACACCCATCACAGGCCAGCTTCCCCTCTGCAGGCTGTCTCTCCCCCTCACCAGCGTTTCTCCTGGCACGAGGGCCACCCCCAGCACCCCTCAACCCTGGTGAACCCTGAACACATTCTGGACTCAGACAGCAGGCAGTCCTGGGCGCCTCTGGCAAGTCACTGCCTCTCTGAACCTCTGTTTCCTCATCCACAGAATGGGAGCAAATACCTCCAAGGGAGGAGATTGGAGAAGATAAGCCAGCAAGCGGGAAACCCTGTCTAAGCCCCAGGGGTCTATTATCATACTACATAATCACTGTCATTATCTTGTTAATAGCTGTTATTATATCATCACACACCTACTAACCCCAGGAGGCCAGCCAGATAACTGTGAAAGTGAAAGTGTTAGTTGCTCAGCCGTGTCCGATTCTTTGCAACCCCGTGAATTGTAGCCCACCAGGCTCCTCTGCCCATGGGATTCTCCAGGCAAGAATACTGGAGTGGGTAGCCGTTTCCTTCTCCAGAGGATCTTCCTGACCCAGGAATCAAACCCGGGTCTCCAGCATTGCAGGCAGATCCTTTACCGTCTGAGCCACCAGGGAAGCCCTAGATCCCTCCTTATCTTTTTTTTTTAACCCACAAAGGCCACCAGGGCTGGCCTATCTGCCTCACCCCTTCTGTCTAGGGTCCTTTAGAGGCCAGCCTCCATTGCCCCAAGCAGGAAACCCCTTTCCTGACTTTTTTTGACTCCAGGGAGATACGCCTTGGGTGACCAAGTACCCACTCCTGACTTTCAGGAGATACAAAGGGACTTCCCCGGGAGCCCCTTCTCCAGGCAGAGGACTGCCCCCAGTGTCCGCCCACTCTCCTGCTCAGCAGAGGGAGTGTCTGTGGTGGTGCAGGGACCTCGCAGGGGACTGGACAGTGAGGAGCACGCGCGAGACACGGCCCTTGCTCCACGCCCCTCCCCTCTCAGGACTGCCCGCCATGGAGGTCCGCATCAATGTGTCGAGGCAGCAGGTGGAGAAGGTGTTTGGGTTGGAGGAGTTCTGGTGCCAGTGCGTGGCGTGGAGCTCCTCGGGCACCACCAAGAGTCAGAAGGCCTACATCCGCATTGCCTGTGAGTCCGGGGCAGAGGGGCCCCAGGGTGTCACCCGGGAGGAGGTCCCATAAGAAATCCTCAGGTCCTGCCTTGACAGCTGGAGGGAGTGCCTACAGATGCTGCCCAACCACCCGCCACGTTCCCCCCAGGCACTGGATGCTTCTTCTTGGCCTGTGCCTTGGTCCCTTCAGGACCAGCAGACAGGTTCTGCCAGGCTGACCCAGCGTGAGGCACTCAGCCAGGGGGACGCTTCTGTTCTGCCCCCAGATTTGCGGAAGAACTTTGAGCAGGAGCCACTGGCCAAGGAGGTGTCGCTGGAACAGGGCATTGTGCTGCCCTGCCGCCCACCGGAGGGCATCCCCCCAGCCGAGGTGAGCGGGGTTGCGGTGCCGCTCCAGGTGGGCAGTGCTCCCAGGTCTCAGCCCCGCCCTGCCCACCCCTCCAGGCTGATCCCTCCCAACCCAAGGGCCACGCTCGCTCCGGGCAGGGCCAGCACAGTCAGGCGGTGAAGTGGCATGGCCCCCTCCCCCAGGTGGAGTGGCTCCGGAATGAGGACCTGGTGGACCCATCTATGGACCCCAACGTGTACATCACGCGGGAGCACAGCCTGGTGGTGCGACAGGCCCGCCTGGCCGACACAGCCAACTACACCTGCGTGGCCAAGAACATTGTGGCTCGTCGCCGCAGCACCTCCGCCGCTGTCATCGTCTATGGTGGGCCCCAGGGCTGGCAGGGTGGAAGGGCTTCGGGCATAGGAGAGGCGCTGGGGTGCCTTCGCAGCAACCACACGTGGCTGGCTCCCTCCTGAGCCGGGACCAGGCCGACCGCGCCATGGCCTGAAGGGGAAGCATGGGGGAAGGCCTGGCCGCGGTTGTTTCGGAGCCGAGGGGCCTGTCTGGACAGAGGTGTTATTGGTGGCTGGACCATCCCTTGGCTTACCTGTGGTCAGGGGACATGGTGCAGGAGGAGATGAAGGGATAGGATGGAAGTCTAGAAAAGCGACAGACCCCAGGGTGGAAGTAGAGTGACCCGGGCACCCCCAGGAGCAGACAGAAGGAGGGGTGCAGGAGTCACCCCGTAAAAGGCTGGGGTTTGGATTGGAGAAGCAGGTAGGAGCTGCAGCTAGGGCTGGCTGTCCTGAGCGCGTGCAGTGCCCACTGGGAAAGGGGTTGTGGAGCGGGCGCTGCCAGGCCCCAGGGGGCAGAAGGGCAGAAGCGTGGCCTCCCCTCCAGGGCTTTTCTCTCAGCCCAGCTGCAGCCTGCCCACTTCCAGCTCACAGCCCCTCTGTCCTCCTGCTCTGGCCCCTGGGCCAGTGTGTCCAAGGAAGCCCCCGCTCCCTGACCCAGTCCTTCTCTGTCCGGCCAGTGAACGGTGGGTGGTCGACGTGGACTGAGTGGTCTGTCTGCAGCGCCAGCTGTGGGCGCGGCTGGCAGAAAAGGAGCCGGAGCTGCACCAACCCGGCGCCTCTCAACGGGGGCGCCTTCTGTGAGGGGCAGAATGTCCAGAAAACAGCCTGCGCCACCCTGTGCCCAGGTACCAGCGGCCACCACCTCCTGCATCGCTCTTCACCACGCCATCTCTGTGCCCTGGCTCCATTGTGCCCACCAGCCTGCTCCCCATTGGCTCCATCCCACCCACCCGCACGCAGGGCCAGGCTCAGTCCAAGGCCAGGATGGGGTTCAGTGTGATCGGAGGCAGGGCTCATTTTGTGTGCAGCCTCAGCCTCAGCGGAGGGGCCGAGTCACAGGGTCCAAGGTACCATCGGGACAGGGACAGTCCATGTGGGGCAGGGCCCAGCCTGGTACTGCAGAGCCACCCGCGCCTGGGATCAAGGGGTCATCGTGCGACCGAGGGCCCTCACTGCCCCAGGGCCAGGACGGCCCCTGGTGTGGGGAAAGCCAAGCAGGCCCAGCGTCATTGTGCCTCCTGTCATTAGCATGCATCATCCAGGCCCGCTGGACACCAGAGGGCTTGCAGACTGGCAGGCTTGGCCCTGGCCCTGGCGTTGCACCAGGTCTGGCTGCCCAGCAGGGCCATGCTGGCAGACAGCCTAGGCTATAGCTCCCTGGGCTGACCAACCATCTCCTGTCTGTCCGTGTCTATCTCGTGTCTAGTGGATGGCAGCTGGAGCCCATGGAGCAAGTGGTCGGCCTGTGGGCTTGACTGTACCCACTGGCGGAGCCGTGAGTGCTCAGACCCCGCGCCCCGCAATGGAGGCGAGGAGTGCCAAGGCGCTGACCTGGATACCCGCAATTGTACCAGCGACCTCTGTGTGCACAGTGAGTCCTCTCCACTCAGGAGCCCTCTTGAGTTTGCCAGGATTGGCCCTGCCCTGCCCTGGGGTGATGATGGCTCAGGGAGTCTGTCCCCTGCCATAGGTTGCACCTTCTATTCAAAGGTCAGAACCTTTGCGGGACCCCCAAATCCCTAACACACCCAACATGTGCCCACATACACCCCAGTATTTCCCACACCTGCCCTGAGATGTGCATACATCAGTGGTTTTACCATGCACGCTGAGCCTCTGGGATCGTCTTCCAACCCCTTTCCCATCCTCTCCTACAGGTTTACCTCTGCCCCGTCCCCCAAGTGCACATACAAGTCCTGTGGGGACACCAGGCTTGTGAGGCCTGTTAATTACAAGGCCATAACTAACAATTAAAGATCTCTGTTGGATTTTTTTCTTCTCTAGAATACACCTTCCCCCATTCTTTCAATTAAAAACCTAATTATCTGTGTCAATTTCTTTCTGATGGACATTTCTTCCATTATGCAAAACCTTTCTAAAATCAATATCGCTTCCTCTGGGCAGTCAATCACTCTCTCCTCAGCCCTGCCCCAGGCCTAGAGGGAGGCAGAAGAGGAGAAGAGCCTAGCATCCCTGCTCCTGGTCCAGGGGTTGGCCAGGAATCAGATTGGTAGAATCCCCCACCCCCAGGCCCTGCCTCAGAAAACAGATTCCCTGCTTTAGGGATCCTAGGAGCTCACCCTCAGTCTCAGCTGCCCCTGGCTCCATGGCCCCAGAAGAGCCAGTTTAGCCAGGCTCCAGGCCACCCAGGGAAGTGGCTCTTCCCCGCCTCCATTCTCTGTCAGCAGCAACTTCAGTATGAATTGAGCTGGTGAGGCATGCCATTTGCCCAGAGTGACACAGCAAGGTGATGGCAGATGCAGGACTGGAATGCATGCGTGCTGATATTTCATGCCCCTTGCTGCCAGCATCCCGCTACCCCCTGGCGCTGATGCCCAAGGAGTGGAGGCCCCATCCCCCTGGGGTGTAGACTGCTGACCTCTCCTTCCTGGCCTCCTGCCCCCTACCCCGCTCAAGGCTGCACTCTCTCCCACAGCTGCTTCCGGCCCAGAGGACGTGGCCCTCTATGTGGGCCTCATAGCCGTGGCCGTGTGCCTCCTCTTGCTGCTGCTCGTCCTCATTCTTGTGTACTGCCGCAAGAAGGAGGGACTGGACTCGGACGTGGCCGACTCGTCCATCCTCACCTCAGGCTTCCAGCCCGTCAGCATCAAGCCCAGCAAAGCAGGTGAGGTGCCCCCGCCCCCCGCACTTGTGCCGGGGCCTCCACGCCACGAGTCACCCACACAGGGCCGCCCCCCACCCCCAGCCTCCGTGCCTCTCTCTGAGTCCATCTTGATCCTTGCAGACAGTCCCCATCTGCTCACCATCCAGCCAGACCTCAGCACGACTACCACCACCTACCAGGGCAGTCTGTGTACCCGGCAAGATGGGCCCAGCCCCAAGTTCCAGCTCACCAACGGGCACCTGCTCAGCCCACTGGGCAGCGGCCGCCACACGCTGCACCACAGCTCACCCACCTCGGAGGCAGAGGACTTCGTCTCCCGCCTCTCCACCCAGAACTACTTCCGATCCCTGCCCCGCGGCACCAGCAACATGGCCTATGGGACCTTCAACTTCCTCGGGGGCCGGCTGATGATCCCTAATACAGGTGGGTAACACCCCCGGGGTGCCCCCCAGGGAGCACTAGGAGGCAAGACTAGCATGAGTCCCTCCTGGAGGAGGATGGGACAGCCTTGACCTTCCTCCAGTGCCTGTCAGCCTCACCCTGAGAGCGGGGCCAGCCCAGCAAGGAAGGAGGACAGAGTACTGGAGAGGATCCAGTTTTTGGGGCTGGCACTGAGACTGAGGCCAGAGCTGTCTCCCTTCTGTTCCCCAAGGACGCAGGACTACTGTCCATTCATCTACAAAGCCAGTCAGCCTGTGTGTGCCAGGCCTGGGGGGGAACTAGTGGAGAGAGAGCAGAAGAAAAACATCCGGACAGGGGCTTTTCCACCCAGCACCTCATGGAAACCCCTAGGACATCTTCTGAGAAAGAGCCACAGTGCCTGGTGTGACTGCCCGCTCCCACCCTGATATCCTCTATTCCCTCAGTTATTGTGCCCCTGCATGGCCCAGACCTGCTTGTCCCCCTCCAGCTGCTTCTGGAGCCTGCTCCCTAAATGCAGATGTTCCTCAGAGCCCCCTCCCAGAGCCCTCTCCCCGGCTGACCCACCCATTCCACCGCCTCAGTCGCCGTGTCTGTATAGATCACTCCCACTCCTCCATCCCCAGCCACGGTTCTCCTAGGTGACAGAATCGCACACCCAGCTGCATCCTGGGCAGCTCCATCTGTATGTCTCACAGCACCTCAGGTTCCTCGTGCCTAAAACAGCACCGTCTCCCACCTTCCCCCAGAACCTCCTCCCTCCCCGTGTTCCCTACCTCAGGGACAGCGCAGTCGAGTTGCTCAAGACAGAAACTGGGAGTCACCTTGACCTCCTGCTCTTCACTTTTCCCCCTTCACCTCTACCCCAGCTTCATCCATGCACTGATCGCATCCTTCTTTCTCCTCCACTGTGCATGCCTCCTTCTGCTTGTCTTTTCTGCGGCCCCTCCTGGCCTAGGCCACCACACCTGCCTCTCGTCTGGTTCACAGCTGCAAGCATTTATTCATAGGAGCCAGACTTGACCATGTCCCTTTCTGGAGTTTCCACTTTCCCCCTCAGAGCCTGCATGACCGAACCACAAGGACTCATCCTCTGGGGCCTCCCCTCCCCGCCACACTTCTCCTGCGCTTGGTAGCCTCGGTGTGCTTTCATGAACCCAAATACACTAGGCTGCCCTTCGCACACACGGCCTCTCTGCCCCCATCCACTGGCCTAACTGCTACTTCCCCTTCTGGTCTGGCAGCTCTCCCTCTCTCTCTCTGCTTCATGGTCTCCTTCAGGGGGGCTGCTAGGAGATGGTCCTTGTCAAGATCTTAGAAAAGGGCAGGCACCCAGTGGGTGCTCAATGACCATCTGCCCCTCACTTCCCAGCAGGGTGGTGGCCGGGGGTGCTGTGCGCCTCCCTGCTCTCACCCGACACCCAGCACCCTTGGCTGCCATGCACTTACCTGTTTCCCTGCGGGCTGAGTGCTCCGTGAGAGCAGGGCTCATGGTTTTCCCTCAGCGTTTGCATTAGCTCAATAAATACCTGACTGAGCATACCCCACCACAGAGCACTCACACATGGGTCACTCAGACTGTCACCACCCTGGCAGCCGCACCAAGATGTGGCACAGGAGCATGAAGGGAGCAGGAGCCAAAAATCTGCCACTTTTGGCTTTGCTCTCCCTCCTGGGCCGCAGCAGATGCTTTCAGATGCTGCCCCTTTAGACACCGGGACAAAGGTGAATCAGCCAGACAGGACGCGTGTGCAATGGCACCCAAACTAGGGAGGGCTGCCAAAGCAGGCACGATTGTTAAAGGTCCCAGCCCCACCCACAGGGGGCCACTGCCCAGCACAGAGCAGAGCTGAGGTATCTGCCCAGAAGTGGCCGAGCTGAGGGAGAGGAAAGGAACTCGGGGAGGTCAGGAGGATGGAGCACCCAGAGGCACAGGCAGGGGGGTGGCTTCAGAACAGCAAGTGTGCAGGGCAGGCCAGGCCCAGGGCCAAGGGCCTTAACTCTCAGGAGCTGCACTTATCCTGGAGGCAGGGCAGGTTTCAAATGGGTGATGAGGGAGGGAGGTAGAGCATCCAGAAATTTCTGTGGCCAGGCTAACTAGGTATGCATTGCCCACATGAGTTCCCTCAGCTTCGTGCCCACTGGCCAGCCTGGCAGTCCCAGTGGCACCTCTGTTCCCAGGCCAGGCTGACACCAGTCAGTCCTCGGAGTGAGGCTCAGGGAGGCACTAGTAGGGTAGGGCGTTTGGTGTCTCTGCAGCCCTGGTAAGCCCCGGCCCCCTCTCTGTCACAGGCATCAGCCTCCTCATCCCCCCGGACGCCATACCCCGAGGAAAGATCTACGAGATCTACCTCACACTGCACAAGCCGGAAGACGTGAGGTGTGGGCATGGGCCCTGCTGATGGGGCTGGGTGGGTCCTGGCCCTACCTGCTGTCACCCTTGTGCCCCTGCCCTGCCCCCCTAAAGTGGGGCCTGTGCTGGCCTGGCCCAAGGGAGGGCAGGGGAAGGGGGAATCCCAAGTGCCACCCAATTCCACAGCCCTCTCCCCAGACTCCCAAGATGGTCCCCCTGACGCCTTTCCCTTCCCACCCGTATTTCCCCACTTGAGGTTGCCCCTAGCTGGCTGTCAGACCCTGCTGAGTCCCATCGTTAGCTGTGGGCCCCCTGGAGTCCTGCTCACGCGGCCTGTCATCCTCACCATGGACCACTGTGGGGAGCCCAGCCCCGAGAGCTGGAGCCTGCGCCTCAAAAAGCAGTCCTGCGAAGGCAGCTGGGAGGTGAGCCCGAAGCCACCCCCATCCCCCCAGGCTCAGAGCGGAGGGGCTCCTGCCTGGCCCCCAGGCCCCACGCCCTCCCTAGTCTCTGGCCACTCCTTAGAGAGGCAGCTGGCCGCCAGCTGACCTGTCGGGCCCTGCCCACAGGACGTGTTGCACCTGGGTGAGGAGGCACCCTGTCACCTCTACTACTGCCAGCTAGAGGCTGGCGCCTGCTATGTCTTCACGGAGCAGCTGGGCCGCTTTGCCCTGGTGGGAGAGGCCCTCAGCGTGGCTGCCGCCAAGCGCCTCAAGCTGCTTCTGTTCGCCCCAGTGGCCTGCACCTCCCTCGAGTACAATATCCGAGTCTACTGCCTGCACGACACCCACGATGCACTCAAGGTACCTGCCACATGGAGGCTGGCCCGGAGGGCTGACCACGCCTGGCCCTGGGAGGGGGGCAGTAGAGAGTGTGCCCCCGCGTGCTTGGCTGACACCCAGGGCACTGCAGGAGGTGGTACAGCTGGAGAAACAGCTGGGAGGACAGCTGATCCAGGAGCCCCGCGTTCTGCACTTCAAGGACAGCTACCACAACCTGCGCTTGTCCATCCACGATGTGCCCAGCTCCCTGTGGAAGAGCAAGCTCCTCGTCAGCTACCAGGTGAGGATACTCAGGATGCTTGGAGCCGGGCTCCCCTAAGCCCGGCTCCCCTGACACCGCCTCTCCATAACCCCCCTTGCCCCCAGGAGATCCCCTTTTATCACATCTGGAATGGCACACAGCAGTACCTGCACTGCACTTTCACCCTGGAGCGTGTCAGCCCCAGCACCAGCGACCTGGCCTGCAAGGTGTGGGTGTGGCAGGTGGAGGGCGATGGGCAGAGCTTCAACGTCAACTTCAACATCACCAAGGTGGGCCGCACTGCATAACCTGCTCCCCAAACTGGGCCTTCCCGGCCCTGCAAGCCCACCTCCTAGAAACCACGTGGCAGCTTCCTCCAAGTGTCCCGGGGAGGGAAGTATAGATGCACATGTAGACAGAGGTAGACAGAGACTGTGGGGCTTGGGGAGAGGGTGGAAGAGGGTATGGGAGCCACAGGACAGGAGGGGGAGACAGAGCTGGTCTGGGGGCCCTGGAGGACTTCTCTGAGAGGAGGGGCTTGTTTGGGGCTTGGAAGGGTGAGTGCGAGGTAGACGAGGCAACAGTGAGGAAGCAGTGTGGAGGGCAGAGACAGGGCAAGGAGAGCCTGGAGTTCAGAGTGGTCAGCAGAGGCTGGCAGGGGTGACTAGGGAGGAGTGGAGAGGAGAGGAGAATGGGGTCAGAGGCTCCTCCCCTCACTGGGTGTGTGACTATGGGCAGGTCGCTGCACATCCACACTCCAGGGAGCAGGAACCTGCCCATGGTGGGTGCCCAGAAGCAACCGTGCCCATGTGTGCCCTGGGGTGGTCCAAGCGTCCTCCACCCTCAGCATGAGGAACAGTGGGCTGGGCTGGGCAAGTTCTAACAGGTACCTCCATCCTTCCCCACTCCCAGGACACGAGATTCACTGAGCTGCTGGTCTTGGAGAGTGAAGGGGGGGTCCCAGCCCTAGTGGGCCCCAGTGCCTTCAAGATCCCTTTCCTCATTCGGCAGAAGATCATTACCAGCCTGGACCCGCCCTGCAGTCGGGGTGCTGACTGGCGGACTCTGGCCCAGAAACTCCACCTGGACAGGTGGGTGGGAGGTGGGCAGGGAAAGGGATGTGAAGGCCACCTGCAGCCCAGCTTGGGCGGGATTGTGGGGTGGTGGGGGTGGGTGGACAAGATGCACGGTGGGGCCTGAGGTCCAGCCCCAGCAGCTGGGGCCTCCCCTTGGCTGACTGAAGGGAGGCCCTATCCTCTGGTGGTCTAGGAGGGCGGAAGCAGCAGCAGCCAGTGAGGGCAGGCCGCTGATGCGCTCCCCTCCCTTCTGCAGCCATCTCAGCTTCTTTGCCTCCAAGCCCAGCCCCACAGCCATGATCCTCAACCTGTGGGAGGCACGGCACTTCCCCAACGGCAACCTCAGCCAGCTGGCGGCAGCAGTGGCCGGACTGGGCCAGCCAGATGCCGGCCTCTTCACAGTGTCGGAGGCCGAGTGCTGAGGCCGGCGAGGCCCACAACGCCTACACTCTCACCAGCTTTGGCGCCCGCCAGGAACAGGCAGAAGCCAAGACAAGGCCCTTCCCCACCACCAGGGAGAGCTGCGGGACAGGCCCCCTCCTGGCGGACGCTGTCCCTTATCACTCGCCCTTTCAGACCCTGCCCGCACTCACTTCCCTCCACGGCCTGCCCAGCCAGGCTGGCACTGCCTGCTTTGACTCTGCCCGGGCCCCTGGGTCCCAGGGTGGATGGCGCCTGGAGCCCAGGCTGGGCCCAGCCCATCGGTGTGTGTGTCTGTGCGTGTAATGTTACCTCTCCTCCTGCCCCTGCCAGGGGGCTGCATACACACGGGCAGGCACGCACATGATGGGCTCGGGACGTGGCCCCAGAGCTCCTGCCTGAGCTGGATCTTATGCAAACATTTCCGTGCCTGCTGGGTAGGGGCACATCTGAGGGGCTCGGCTGCAAGCCTTCCGGACTGAAGGCCACAGCTGAACAGGGGGCGGCCCCTGCACTCAGGCACACAACCACCACACGGCCATGTGCCCACGCATGTCCTGTGTGCTCGTCACCTGTGTCCCCCCCCGACACGCATCTCATGCCGTACACCCAGAGGCTGCTCACGTCTCTCATGCCCGGTGTCAGTCCACACCTGCCTCTCACATGCTGCCCTTCTCCCACCTACCCAGGGACACCCAATGGCTCCTCCCTGTCCCCCCTCTCCCACCCCCAGCCATGAGGAGCCCTGCCCGACAGGGCATGTGAATATGCAATGGGAGTCCCGGGCTGGACAATGGCGAGTGTGCGTGCCATGGTGTGCCCATTCCTGGGGCTGGCAGGTGCCCCATGTGGGGCCTGTGGTGTGAAGTTTGTGCCCTGACTCTGTTTTAAGTGCATTCGTGCACTTACACTTGGCCTTATGTACACAGCCTTGCCCGGCCGCCAGGGCATGTAGGGATTTTAGCGGACGTGAATGTAAATAAATTATATATATATATTGCTAACCTAAGTGCTGCTTCTCTCGGGGAGAGCTAGGGGTCTCCCCAGCGGGGGTCACACATGGCTATTCTGGAAAGTCCTGGGTGTCTGGGCCTGGCTTGGGGACAGACAGGGTCCCAGCCCTGGACCAACAGAGCTGGTTGCTGGAGACTTCTTCAGACACGGGTCCTCTGGGCAAGGCGACAGGCAACAGCAGTGACCAGGGCTGCACCTTTGCCAGACCCATCCTCCGACTGCAGGAAGGTGACCACACAGCGAGGGGCCAGCTCCCGCACCGTGGCTGCCACCAGGCTGGAGAAGCTGTGAGGGGGAGAGGCCAATGTGAGCCTAGGTCAGTCCAGTCCCACTTGGCCATGGCCCGCCTGCCCAGCCCGCCACCCAGACTCACTGAGGGTGCAGCTTGTAGAGGGTCCCATCCACCCCCACAGATATGGTCAGCTCTTCCAGGCCCCGGTTCTCACGAATCTTCTCCACCACGGCAGCCATGCCTGCCCCACAAAGCTGGGCAGCCCTCTGGGACACAGCCTGGCACACCTCCAGGACCATCAGAGCATCATCTGAGGTCAGGGGCAGCCCCAGATCCTCCAGGATGGCTCGGACCTGCCTCAGGGCCAGGCTATCACTGGGAACAGGAGGGAACAGAGGGGCAGGGTCCTGCATGAGCACCCCCTCTCATGACTTTTCCGTCCTCTGGGGTGGACCTGCCTCCAACCAGCATTCCACCCCAGGAGAGAGTCCTTTGGGAGGTGGAGGGACATAATATAGGCCTCAGCACCTTTCAATCTCAGAGAGAAACTTGGTCTTGAAGATGTCCCTGGTCTGAAGGCGCTGGGTCTGCTGGCCCCGGAAGAGAACTCCAAGGCTAGTCAGATGCAAGAGGATGTGGCGGACAATCTCTCCCAGGTACATGCCACTGATCATCTTCTCAAACCTGCATGAATGTGTGTGTGTGCCCACAGGGCTAAGGCCCCAGCCCCAGCCACCACCAGCCACCAGCCATATCAACTAGTGCCGGCCACCACCAGTCACACCTGCCTGGCTCAACCCATACCTCTGCTTGCCGGGATTGATGGATGCCTGGTCCACACTGGCATCAAAACGGGTGCTGAGCATGCTGAGAGAGCCGTCGTCCCCGAAGGCGCCCCACTCAGTGTTGATGCACATCTGACCTGAGTCCCCATCCACACTTGCCACGTTCCGGAGCTCCTCCATGTAGCAGACATTGGTGCCTGTTCCTGCAGAGGGGCCAGATGGGGTGTCTGCATTGATGATGCCTACACGATGCCTCTGAGGCCTTCCCACCAAGATGGCAATATTTGCGCTCATTTCCTACTCCATCTCCACATGCTCATTGGCCTGTTCCAGGGCCAGGTCAGTCCTCCTTCCTTTCTTTCTCATGTCCCTTCTTCAGACCCTGCCACCACAAAGCCCCCTGGGCCTCCACTACTTCCACTACCAGCACCACCATCAGTCCATCTCCCATGCTGCCTTAGGGTGCTCCCCAAATGTCTGTCAGTCGTGTCATCCCTTGGGAGATGTGTGACAGTCCCACAGTCACACAGGTGAGAGGCCCATGCCTTCTTGGACTGGCCTTCCAGGTCTTTAGTCAAATAGCAGGTGCTGGGCTAGGAACCAGGGACATAAAAATGAGACAGGAGGAGGAGCCCCACAGTGGCCAGAGCCTGGGCAATGAGCAGCCAGCTGTGATGCTGCCCAAATAGAGGTGCAAAGAAGAGCATCATGGGATGCCCAAGCACAGGTGAGTCTTCCTGCCTCAAAAGTTAGGAAAATCCACAGAGGGAACATGACATTTAGATGTGACCTTGACGCCAAGAAGCTTACAGACAGAGGGCACACCCTGGGTAAAGGTATTTCCTCCCTCTCCCCAACACACGGTCAGCTCTAAGCAGGTGTGTTGGCCCCCGGAACTCCTCCATCCAATTACTTATCCATACAGCAATCTGGGCCACCTCTCTCCAGCACCTCCCAGTGCCAGGCAGTATGATCAAGAAGCTCCCGGTCTCCTGCGAGGCTGCCACATACCCTCTGCTCTAAGAGATGGATGTCCAAGGAGCTCTGAGAGCCCTCCCCCTCCATCTAGCCAATCCCTTTTTTCAAAGCTTTCTTTTCAAGTCTCACTCATGTTGGGAATCTCTTCTTTTCTGATCTTGGCCTCATCGCCCTCGCATTTAGAGTTGGGTTCAGCTCTCTCTGATGGCCAGGTGCTCTTCTGGACTCAATCCCCGCTAAACAGTCAGTTCTGAGAAGGCAGATATTTTCCCCTTCTTTTTGTCTTCCTGTCCCTATATCCAGCCTCAAACTGGCCACAGGAGAGGAGCTTAATAAAGACTTAGAATCTTGGACTACTCAAAGGACCATCTCAACTCATTCTCTGCACATCCCCACCCCTGGGGTCCACTGCATTCCAAATACTGTGTGTGTCTTGAGCCAGGCATCCTGCTACAGTTTGTCCCCTCTCATTTCATCCACATCACCCCTTCAGACAGGCATTGTTACGTTATCATCTCCACCTTAGAGATGAGGAAACAGGCTTTGGCGATTTGCCCAAAGTCATACGGGGGAAGTGACAGAGCTAGTGTGCTGTGCTGTGCTTAGTCGCTCAGTCATGTCTGACTCTTTGTGACCCCATGGACTGTAGTCCACCAGGCTCCTCTGCCCATGGGGATTCTCCAGGCAAGAATACTGGAGTAGGGTGCCATGCCCTCCTCCAGGGGATCTTCCCAACCCAGGGATCGAACCCTTGTCTCCTGCATAGCAGGTGGGTTCTTTACCATCTGAACCACCAGGGAAGCCCAAGAATACTGGAGTGGGTAGCCTATCCCTTCTCTAGGGGAACTTCCTGACCTAGGAATCAAACTGGGTTCTCCTGCATTGAAGGAGGATTCTTTACCAGCTGAGCTACCCGGGAAGCCTGACAGAGCCAGTATTTCTACCCAAATCTGTAACACTCCAAAGCTCACATTCATTTAACAGATAAGCAAACTGAGGTTCAGAGAGCTTAAATGACTATGAGTCAGCAGCTGAGCTGGGCTAGACACCCAAGCTCCAGACTCTCAACCCAATAGTGTTCCAGTGCCCCATGGGCTCAGTTGGAATGATGCCACATTCCCAAGGCGAGGGGAACGTCCGACCTGAGGAATCAACAGGAGGCAGTAAATTAGCATCAGGCAGTAGAGTCACAAAAGGCAAGGCCCTCCTCACCGACGATGAGGCCGACCTCGCAACGGGGGTCCTCGTAGCCACAGGACATCATGGTCCCCACCGTGTCATTGACAATGGCAACCACATTCAGCTCCACTGCCTGCACAAAAAAGGATGCCTCTAGTTGCTGGGCAACGTGGTTGTCACAGCAACCAGCACCAGACCCAGAGGTCTCTACTGCAGAGGGCCCCCCAGCAGGCAGACTGAGACCCCTCGCTCCCTTCAAGGCCTGTTGCACCAAAGCAGCCCTGGAGACAGACTCCTTACCTGTCGGCGCCTGATGGCTTCCCGCAGCAGACACACAACGTCTTGGCCCTCACAGTCAGATGCATTGAAACCCTTTGTCCAGTTCAGGAGGATGCCCTGGGGTGGGACCAAGGGGAGTCAGGAAGCTGGAGGCCCCTTGGAATCTCACTTTGCCTCCCCCAAAACCTGTATCCCATCAGAATACAGAGTATAGGATTCCCTCCCCAGTGGGAGGCTGTCCTACTCTACCCACATGGCTAAGGGCCTTGCCCTCTGCCCCTTATCAACTCCCCAGTGTGAAGAAGCCTATTAATAACCATCCAACCTATGTTTCTATTTTTAGTGCCAGAATGCTGAGATGGTCTGAAGGTCTGGCCATTTTAAGACGTCTGCCCAGAAGGAATGGTCCTTTGTAATCGGGTTAGGAATGAACAGAATGAGTGCTGTGTGTTAAGAAAGGGAAGGACAGAGAGAGGTCTAAATGACAGCAGAGTCTGCTCCTGCAGAAACAACTAGCAAGAGCCACTTGATAGGGAGAAATTCTGAGCTGGGACAGAGCTGAGTCAATGGGAGGTTCACACGCATGTTTCAGATACAAATGAGGGGTGAATGGAAGAGCCAGAAACAGACACCTGAGCAGGACGGGAGGGACACAGCAATTCTCCATGAGAAACTGGCCTTAAACTGTGGACTTAGTAATGGTGGCCTGGCTGTACTGGGAAATGTTCTTTTCTTATTGTGCTTCCTCTGGGTGGGATGGGGACGCGGGAACTATTCTACTACCATTAGGAGAAATGACCGCTCTGCCCAAGTAGAAGCACAAAGAGCAGATCTGGGAATCTTTAGGGGCAGGAGATTTTAGAAATATTAACTGACATTTCCCCCAGCAGTTTCCTTTTATTCCTTTTCCCAAAGAACCACAGCTAGAGTGGTCTGTGCTCACTGTCTCAAAAAAAGAAATCAGAGAGAGAGCGTGGGTAAGAGGGAGAGCCAGCTGGTGAGTAACAGCAAAGTTTCCCTGCTACCAGATGAGAGGAAGACCCCCTGGTCTGGGGAAGGTGAGGTGGGCAGAAGTCAGAGCCAGGTTCCGGATGGCTTCCTGAGAAAGATGTCCTAAGCCTTCCACCCTGGGCCTGCTGCTGTAGGGGAGGGGAGGAAACAAGGGATTTGGATAATCTGAAAACAGAAACGGCCTCTGACCTTCCACAGAGGGGAAGGTAAGGTGTCAAGTGAGATGTCAAGATCCAAGAGAGCAAGAGGGGCATTCCAAATAGCTGGCACCTAGATGTCTCCCCAAACTCCCGGCTTGTTTGCACATTCTATACAGTAAAGGAGGGGCCCCTGCCTGGATAAGGGGGTCCCTGAATTGATTAACATTAAGTTTTCACTCCTGAAAAGAATGTTGGCTTAACATAGAAATTGAGTTCTGTTATAGAAAATAAATAGGATTATGTTTCCTGCATGCCTGATTTTTCACATAGAGTCCCACCTGCTTCTCACACCTTTTGTTATTGTTGTTGTTGTTGTTGTGTCCAACTCTTTTGAGACCCCATGGACTATAGCCTAGGCTCCTCTCCAGGCAAGAATGGAATTCTCTAGGCAAGAATACTGGAGTGGCTGCCATTTCCTTCTCCAGGGGATCTTCCCAACCCAGGGGTCAAACCCTTGTCTCCAGCTTTGCAGGCAGAGTCTTTACCACGAGGCCACCTGGAAAGCCCTTCTCTCTCACCTTACAAGGAATAATAATAAAGTGCCAGAATGCTTAGACTGGAGGGGGACACTGCAGAGAGACAGACAGACCAGCAGAGAGACACTGCCCACTGCATGATCCAAAGGAAATTGGAGCACAGAGGTCTCCATCTGAGAGGTCATAGCAGGAGCAGAAGACAAGTGAAAACCAGAGAGCACAGGTGTGGAAGAACCTGGTGGGCACCTTCAGGGCTAGCGAGCTCCTCATCAGAGGAGCTTCTTAGCAGAAGTTGGGGGTGTTGAGAAGAAGATTCCTAGGAACTTGGATCAGAGGTCTGGGAGGAGCTGTCTCCATGGCAGTCCTTATGGGTATGCATGATGCATCAGCATTCCTGATGAAGGATGTGGAGGTGTTGCATCTAGGCCTGTGCCTGCCCCTCTTCCAACCCCGGCCAGGCACCTAACCCTGAGCCAGGCCCTGAGACGACACCAGCAAGGCTGGGAATGGGATAGAAGACAAATAAACCCATGCAACCACAAGCCACTTTGAGAAACAGAACAAATTCTGCCTTCAGCCTGCAGGCCTACACTGCTCCCAGGTGCCCAGACCTAACCCTGACTCCACTCTCCTGCCCACTGGCAGCCTCTAGTGATAACCAACTATGTCCTTCTCCATCCCATGTCTTTCCATGGCCCTGGATTCCAGGCCATTTTACCACATCCCTTCCACCTGAGCATGCCACATCTGGGAAAACTGAGGCTAGGTTCAAGGCACAGCCCTGCAGTGTCTCCAGCTGGTCCTCTCCCCAGCCCAGAAAGCCCTCTCTGGACCTCCTGCCCACTCCATGAAGAGCATGTTAGTGGAAAGCCTCTGAGTATGGCTTCCTCAGACCTCGCCTTTCTCACCTGGTCCAGGCCCAACTGCCTGCACGGGAAGGAGAAGGTGAAACCCAAGGGGAGACTCTGCCCACTCAGGCCTTGCTTCTGCTGGAAGTCCACAATGCAGTCCACAATATGGTCAAAGAGCTGAGGGGTAGGAGAAAGTCAGGGAGCAGGCCACTAGGTCCTTCCCTGCCCCCTGACATCAGCTCCGGGCTGTGGGTACCTGCTGTCCAGAGCCCTGGGTCACACACTCCGGGATGGAATAGATCTGGCTGGAGATCTGCACACCTCCCGTGGCCACACGCACCAGGAGGACTCGAAAGTTGGTGCCCCCGAGGTCCAGGGCCAGGAAGTCCCCACACTCTGTGAGGCAGAGACCCTCAGTGCTAGGACAGAGCTGGAGGCTCCAGCCCCACACATGCTGTGACCCCCGGGAGCCCGTATACCCTCTCCATGTTCAGGCCGGGTCCTTACCGCTGCCATCAGGCGTGGCCCGTACGTAAGTGGGCAGCATGCGGAGGGAGGAGGCTTCCCCTTGGAGCCCCTTGGCCATGGCCTCTCGCATCTGTGCCTGCACCACTGCCAGCTGCTCCCGGGTCAACCGGAATGGTGCCAGGGTCTCCTCTAACAGGCGCCGGTGGGCAGCCAGGCGGGCAGCCACAGCTGTCACCATTGCCACGCCCCGGCCGCCCCCGTCCACAGAGGGGATGAAGGAGATATTGCAGTTGGGGGCCAAGAGCATCACTGTCTCCCGTAGGACACTGAGAAACCTACACAGACACACAGCAGGTGCACCCTGGCTTGGCACCTGGCCCTGACCCCCGCAGCACACCGAAGCCCTGGGCTCCCTCACTTCAAATCAGTTCAGTTCTAAACCCATCTATGCACCAGCCATGCAGCCAGTACTCCTGTGATCCCCTCCCTTTCACACCCAAGAGAACCCTCTTTCTCTCCTCTGACCTCTTCTGGCCTCCCCTAACCCTCCATCCATCTTTATTCTGCTAGGGAGCCATTCACATCCACTGCCTTGCACCCGTGGTACCAGAGTGCCCTCTGGGTGTGTATCACACCCACACACATGCTCCAGTGACCTGCTCACACAGGTTCACGCCGTATTCCAAGTACCTGGGGTGTCGCTCAAACACTCGGCCTCCAGTGGCCACAGCGATCTGAAGAGCCTGCTGCTCCCGGCTGTGCTGGAGGCGGGAGAGGACAGCGGCCAGAGCAGCAGCACAGAGCTGGGCGGCCCGCGTGCACACAGCCACACACACGCGCTGCACCCACTCAGCATCTGAGGCCTTCGGGTTCAGGCCCAAGTCCTGCAGGACAGCGTGCACACGGGCTGCCCCAGCAGAGGGACTAGGGGGGACAGGGTGCTGCTTTGGGGCTCAAGGAGGCCAGAAGTTTCCTGCCCCCACCAAAGCTCCATGCATGGCTCCCTCAGGGGAAAACCAGCCCCCCCACTCCCAAGCCAGGAGTCCCTTTGTCACAGCCCCCTTGCCTCCCGCACTTACTCCTCCATCTCAGCCACGTGTTCCAGGAGGATGCTGCCTTGGCTTCGCAGGATGGGGGAGGTGTGGCCGCCAAAGAGGACCCCGCGCTGGGCCAGGTGAGCCAGCACCAGCCGCACCAGCTCACCCAGGTACAGACCCCCAATCATCTTCTCAAACCTACAGGCAGGAAGGGTGGCTTGCCAGAGCCTTTCCTAAGCCCTCAGCCCTCCTACCCCCACCTCCAAGAACTCCCACAGAGGGCTCATTTTCTTTGGGGTCCCTGACTGAAGGGTCCAGAAGCAAATGGCCCCCTCAGAGATAGCTGGGTGTTTACCCAGACCACACTACCCCCTCTGGCTTAGATGAAGTTCAAGGGGGCTCCTGGAAGGACCCAAGGAGGGTAGGAGATCCTTTGCTTGGCTACTCCCAACCCCTAACCCCTGTCGGAGCTGGCCAGAGTCAGGAATAAGAGTTGAAAACTCTGCATTCTATAACTTTGAGCCATTCCTTCTTTGAGACTGGCCAGGGCCCCCTAGGATGCAACTGGGGAGCGGCAGGTGTGGGCCTAAAGACTTGAATACAGGGACAGCAGAGCGGGAGTGGAACAAAGCAGTTGTAGGACCTAGAGAGAAGGTTAGGCCACCTCTGGGCACCCGGGTTCAATGACTCATGATCCAGGGTGCGGTCAAAGATGGTCTGCAATGGCCCCAGGGACCCCTCGTCACTGAAGGAGCCCCACTCGATGCTGATGCAAATGCGGCCCCGGTCCTCGTCCAGCACTGCCACGTGTCTTGCCTCCTCCATGTAACACGCGTTGGTGCCGGTGTCTGGCGGGGACAACCCCATCAGGGCCTGCCCACCAGGCATCCAGGCCCTCCATCCACTATCACAGATGCCCGCGTGGCTTACCTACAATCAGCCCAACTTCACACGGCCCGACCCCTGGCTCGCAGCCCATCATGGTGCCCACGGTGTCATTCACCACAGCCACAACATCAATGCTGTAGGCCTGGGCAACAGAGAGGACAGAGGTTGGGGAGCCTGGGGGATGGGTGGGGCTGGGGCCCTGGCTTTGATGGAGACATGCAGGGTCCCCCAAAGGTGTGTCCACCTGCCCCACATGTTTGTGCCATGTATGCTCGAGGCCCTCCCACCCTATAGAGGATTTTCTTCCCTCTTAGCCCTGCCGCTTGGCTTCTCTGCCCCTGTCTCAGGCCCTCGAGGTCCCAGAGGCTCTCAGCCTCAGCCACTACTTCTGGAACCCCAGTGCTCCTCACAGGACCGGGACAAGGGTAAGCAAGCATGTCACCTTGAAGGCTGCGCTGTGGGCACCTCACTTGCTCGCCCTGGTCCTGGCCTGTCTTCCCAAGCCTGCTCCTCTCAGTCCTGACTTTCAGCTACTCACATAGCACCCATGGTGGCGATTCCACATGGATCCAGAGCAGCCTTTCTTAGCCATTCAGACTTTTGAAAATGCCCTTCACTGAAATTAGAACTTCCTCCCCAGCCGCAGCTTATGCACCTGGCAAACTTCTCCTTCAGGTCTCTGCTCAAGTCACAGTGCACCCTTCTCTGTGCTCCCAGAGTCATCGGAACCACCTTCTCAATAGGGACAATCTTTTACTGGGATGCTGTCCCCACTAGGCTTGCAAGGTCCTTGAGGACAGGGCCACGTCTTCTGTTTCCCCTATACTACTGAATATTTATTTGGCCCTTCTTAGTCTCAGTCTCCTCATCTATAAAATGAGAATGTGTTGTGTGCTTAGTCACTCAGTTGTGTCCAACTTTTGGCAACCCCATGGACTGTAGCTCGCCAGCCAGCTTCCTCTGTCCATGGGGATTCTCCATGTAAGAATACTGGAGTGGGTTACCGTGCCCTCCTTCAGGGGATCTTCCCAACCCAGGGATCAAACTCTGGTTTCCCACATTGCAGCAGATTCTTTACCATCTGAGCCACCAGAGAAGCCCAAGAATACTGGAGTGGGTAGTCTGTCCCTTCTCCAGCAGATCTTCCCCACCCAGGAATCGAACTGGGCTCTCCTGCATTGCAGATGGATTCTTTACCAGCTGAGCCACCAGGGAAGCCCATAAAATGAGGATGGTAGCAGCATTTACCCCAGGGTTACGTGGATAAAGGATACCAACAGGATAGGAAAGTAGGCCCTCCCAGAAGCCTAGGCACAGCCCTATTTGCTCCCCTGTCTCTACTCACTCCCTGCCTCTGGATGGCATCTCGTAGCAGTTGGACCACATCCTGGCCTTCCACATCACTGCACTTAAAACCTTTGGTCCAGGAAATGAGGGTGCTCTGGAGGCAGGAAAGTCAGGTCAATCCAATGACCTTTACAGCCCTGCAACCCCTCCACCCACTGTCCCCGTAACCACTCTGCCTCACCTTGTCCAGGCCTGTCTGGTGACAAGGGAAGGAGAAGCTGAACCCAAGCTGCAGACCCTGATTGCCCACGGGCAGCACATCCAGGAACTCAGACAGGCAGCGGGCAGCAAAGTCAAAGAGCTGTGGGATGGGGTTGGTGGCTTAACTCTGCCCACTGGAGCCCCAGCTGCCCAGCCAGGCCCGGAGCCTATGCACTGAGTGCTCACCTGCTGACCAGGACCCAGCATCACTTCCTGGGGGATCACAAACTCCTGGCTCCGGGGCTCCACCTTTCGCCCCTCGATGCCCGTTAGGGTCACCCATAGAACACGCAGTGAGGCCCCTGTGGCCCCCAGCTCCAGCACCACGAAGTCCCCTTGTTCTGTGGGCAAGCATGTCACAGAAAGGCATGTGGCTGGTGAGACCAAGCCCTCCGCCTCCCAGAAACATTTCTAAGGCCTGTGTAGGCTCATCCAAGGACCTTAGAGATGGAGCAAGGGGTAAGGAACAACCCCCCCACCCCCACCTCTCTCCCAGATCAGAACCCTCTCTGCAGGTCTGGCCACCCATCTTAGTCTGTGCCACCCACCAGTGCCATGTGGGGTAGACCCCACATATGTGGGCAGCATCCGGACAGCAGGGGCAGGGCCTGCTTGCCCCCTCAGCGCCTGCTCCATGGAGCCCAGGAGGCTGGTTTGGATCTGCCGTAGCTGCGCCCCTGTCACCTTGAACTGCTGTAGGCACTCCTGTACCTGAGGAGAAATGGGCAGACATCTGGGCGGGCGGCCTGTTGGCCTAGCCATATCCCCCAACTCCAACCAGGACAGAGGCCAGCCTGGCCCAGCTCATACCTCCCTTCCCTAACTCAGACCAGCTGCCCTCCCTCAGCTTTCCTAGGGGCTGACCTGAGCTCTGCTTGAGCCCTGTCAGCCTTGCTGCTCTCCCAGCAACTGTCCAGCCCCCCTCCTCACCTCTTCACACACCCGTGGCTTTCCCGCTGCTCACAGCCTGCACCAGCTCCTGCACTCTCAGAAGGCTCCTCTCTGGAGGGAAGACCCACACACTTCCTCCTGCTCCATTCCTGCATGGCTCCTTGTCAGCTCTCTGCAACTCCCTCCACTTCTTTGAATTCAGGGATGGCGAGGCCTCTCCCCTATTACCCCAGTATTGATTAGCTCTGGTTCCCCAGTACCCAGAGCCAAGCTGCTCAGTGCATTGTTTTTGGATGAACAAATGAATGAACAAATGTGTGAATGCACTTCAGGTTCAGGGGTTTCCCTCTTCTGATACACTCCATTGTGGCGCCCGGGCAAGCCCAGCCCAGGAGAGTTTGGGGGCCACACCGTGGAGGACAGTCCTCCCACAGTTTGGCCATCCTTCCCACAGACATTGACTGAGCCCCTAATACATACCCAGCACTATTCTAAGTACCAGATATTGCACAACCAGTGGAGCCTGCTCTTGTGGAACTCAGATTCCAGTGTAGGGGGCAGAAAATAAGCACAGAAACACATAATACAGTTCTGGTAGTAATGGTAGAAAAGAAAGGCAGAAATAGAAGTTCAGGAGTGACCAGGGGAGGAAGAGGTATTTTTGGATATTGGTCAGGAAAGGTTTCCCTGTAGAAGTGACCTAAATGAAGGAAAGGAATGAGCCATTTGAAGTTTTGGAGGAAGAACACAAAGGGATTTTCTTCAGAGCAAAGGGGATGGATGTGGAGGAAGGCTGGGCCAGGAGTGGATCAGAGTGAAGAGAGGGGCAGGCAGGCAGGGAAAGCAGAGGATGGGACACCAGGTTCTTCTCCACCAGAAGCTTAGTGGAGCTGAAGAAAAGCTCCAGTACCTCAAGTCTGTGTGGGAACCTCCCCTGGACAACCCTCTGGCCTGTTTTTCCAAGAGACCTCAGTAGTCTCCTAGAGTTTTTCGGAGGGCCCCAGGCTCTTATCCTACTCTCCCAGACCCCCACCGCCCATCTCATAGGAATAGAATTCCTATGACCTGCTGCCCCACACTGGGCCCATATCCAAAAAGTACTACTCAGGAACCTGGATAAGGCGGCAGGGAGAGCCAGGGAGGGGGAGGCTGCCCACTGAGGGAGATGGAAGCAACTCAGTCCCACCCCTGCTTTAGAAAGAGAATGGGAAACAGATCCCTACAGAAGCAAAGGATTCTAACTAGAGTGCCAGATGTTCAGTTTCATATTCACGCTACTGCTTCCAGTAGCCATGCGTGCTAGGAGAGGCTATTACTATGTCACAAATGAGGAAACTGAGGTTCAGAGAAGGCCAGTCATCTGCCTAATCCAAGTAGTAAGGGGAATAGTGGGACTTGAATCCAGACCTCTTTGACTACAGAGATGTTTCCAAATAAATGTGAAGCCTTATAAAAATACCTGAAAAGAACCCAAAGCTGATGAAGAAACTCTATCATCAAGAACTTGGGGTGAGAAAGCTTACATCTGAGTCCTTGTCCTGCCACTTCCTAGCAATGTGAAAGTGTTAGTCACTCAGTCATGTCCGACTCTTTGAGACCCCATGGGGTTGGGGTGTAGCACGCCAGGCTCCTCTGCCCATGGAATTCTCCAGGCAAGGATACTAGAGTGGGTAGCCATTTCCTTCTCTAGGGGATCTTCCCAACCCAGGGATCAAACCCGGTTCTCCCACAATGCAGGCAGATTCTTTAACTTCTGAGCTACCAGGGAAGTCCTGGCAATGTGGCCCTGGGCAAGCCAAACTTATCTCTGACATGATCAGGTTTACCTCTTATGCAACACCAGAAGAATAATAATACTCTCTGGTGAGAGTGCAGCAGCCAGAAGCTACTGGAGTCTCCCCGCTCAACCTCCCCCAAGAAGAGTGGGGAGAGACCTCAGCCAGGAGAGTGAGGGTGGATTTTATGTGACTTCAATGCTGGACTCTTTGACCAAATTGCTGTGTTGGTCAGCCTGGGTCCATCACCTCACTTCTCCTCTGTCAAGCAGGAATAAATATAGCACCCCCTTCTCAGTAATGTGAGAGAACTGAGAAGACAGTAGATGTGAAGAGGTGAGACCGTGGTCGGTCTACAGGACATGCTCAACGTGGTTCCCTTTACTCAGAGTACAAGTTACAACCAGCCTGGGGAGCCTGACTCCACGTCCCTTCTGGAGACAAACAGTCCTGAGGGAACGGACGTGGAAGGGACGCAGGTGGCGCTGGCTCCAACACCATATGGTTTTAGATCACTATGGGAAAGGGAGCTGAGACTGAGGCCTGTGGTGCTGAGTGGGGACCCAAGGCCACAGGATGTTTGGCTGCATGTGGAGTTCCCCCAAAGCCAAAGAGAACTGTCTTTAAACTGCAGGTGTGTGCAGTTGAGCCAGCAGGGTTGGTGTGGGACCAGTGTACAAGTCTCAAGAGAGGGTGGTGTGAAGTAAGAGAGGAGGTGGTGGCAGGCCCTAGAGCAAGCCCAGCAGGTCAGACTCTGCAGCAGAGTCCCTGCTCCCTTCTGTGGCCCAGTTATGGGCTGCGCATAGAGGAAATGTTTACAGCAGGGTCTGGGGCAGAGGTTGGACAATGGTAAAGTGGGGGCATGAAATGCAGTGAGGGATGATGCCCCCACAGTGTGGGCAACAAGCCAAATACAGCAGATGTCAGAATGGGCTGGGAAACTAAAGAAACTGCAGGGAACAGTTCAAGAACCCCTTCATGAATGCCCCCTCTGCGCAGTTCCTTTATCTTCAACAGCTCACTGCATCCGCCAGGGTGGGGGGATTAGACTTTATTTTCCTCCACTGCACTGATGAAGAAACAGAGATGAAGAGATATGAAATTACTTACCCAAGTGTTTCCTGCTCAAGGGTGTGGTAGGGAAGGGCTTCTAAATCTTGGTCATGATGACAGGAAAAAGAGAAGCTCACTCGGAGCTAACCTAAGGTATACGGACCACAATAACCTCCAAGTTGAGTTCAGCACTGAAATCATCTCTGTGTGCCTGACTGTAGTGGCCATGTTGAGGGGAAAGAGATGAACAGGAATGACTAGAGAATTGAGGAAAGGAAGGGCCTTAAGCTTTCTACCAGAAAAACCCTGGAGGGTCCTTTCTAGACTGAGACAACCCAAGGTACCAAAAGTGATATATTTGGAGCTGAAACACCTCAGTTCAAGCTCCTGTCATGCCTTAAACTCAAGGCATGGTCACCTCTCTAAGCCCCCTCATCCTTACCTGTTAGAGGAAAAGATAACTCCCACCTCTCAATGGTGTGGGGTCTTGAAAGAGGACGTTACTAGATCAGATATGAAAGGCTCAGTAAACTGGAAAGGGCTGAATGGGTGTGAGCCCATGGCTCCATGGTGGGGCTGCTCCTGCTTGAAGAGGCATAAAGAGGCATGAGACAGGGACCTAGTGTTGAACTTACCATCTCAGAGCTGTTTGAGGGGCAGGGCAAGCCTTCTTGGGGGCAGCCAGGGGCTCCTTCCCCTTGCTGCAACCCTAGAGACCCAGTGGAGTCCATGTGGTTCCACGATGGTGAGGGGTAGCCTCCTATGGGAGAAAAGGGATAGCCCGGATGAACCACATACTCCACGATCTGTGATGAACCTCAGAGGCTGTGATGAAGACCCTTCACTTTCTTCCTTCTGAAGGGGACCAGGAAGGAAGATGTGGGCAGAGCTCAGAATCTCTGACCATCAAAGATTCTTTAGTAAATCAACCAGAAGGCCCTCACTTTCCAGAGCATGTACATCTCATGCGTGCATGCTAAGTTGCTTCAGTCATGTCTGACTTTTTGCGACCCTAGGGACTCTAGCCCACCAGGCTCCTCTGTCCATGGGATTCTCCTTGCAAGAATACTGGAGTGGGTTGCCACGCCCTCCTCTAGGGGATCTTCTCGACTCAGGGATTAATATCTCTTACACTGGCAGAGGTGTTCTTTACCACTAGTGCCACCTGGGAAGACCATCTCCATCTCAAGGCCTTTTTTTTTTTTCATATGGCTATGAATTAAAAGGGGACCAGGAAGTTTCCAAAGACTTCAGTGATTCAAGTGCCCTTCAGGGGTGGTGCAGTGGAGGGCCCAAGATGGGCAGAAGGCATCTGGCCCTCTCCTATAACAGGTAAACCTTGGGAAAGTTGCCTTCCCACCATCGCAACCTCTCCCCACCTGCCACTCCCATCACATCCATGAATTTGCCCTTCCTATCGTCACCCGTGGTCTCCTGACTGCCCAATCCCAGCCTTTTCCTCAGTCACCACCCTTTCGTCCTCTCAGGCATGCAAAGCCATGAGAATTCTCTTCACTGCAAAGTTCTCTTCTCCCTTGGCTGCACCCGTCAGTCTTTCCTGGGCCTCCTTGCTGAGTCTCTCACAGTCTTCATCAATAACTCCTTTACTTTGCTCCTCTTAAACAATGGGGCTCTCAAGTTTCTGGCCATAGCCTGCTTCTCCAACGCTTTCTCTTTATCTCACTCATCCCCAAGGTTTGATTAAAACCTCTGTGTGAAGGTTCTCAAATCTACCCCTGTTCTGAGCCAAATTCCAATGGTCTGTTAGCATCTCTGGATGCTGCAGAAGGCTCCTCAAACTCAATGGTCAAAGTCACACTCATTTTCTCCTTCACTTTTCCCCATGAAATTCTTCTCCTGTTCTTCACCTTGGCTGGAGGCATTCATGTTGCCTCTATACATCCCCGACCTTCATTTCCTCTATGCAATAATTTCTCAGGCTGAAAAAGCTGAGAGTGGAAAGAGCTCTCCTGTGTGTCCCCATCTCCCAGTTCCCACAGACACTGTCCTAGACCTTCCACCCATCTGACTGTTCTAACAGTCTCCTAATTGATACTCTTGCTCCTGTGTGTCTACCTCCCCACCCTACAAACAACAAACATGTCACCAGAGTGACTGTGCAAAAATAGACTTTATGTCATTCCCCAGTTTCATCTCCCCTAAGAAAGGAAGACAATCTTCACACTGATAGTTTCTACTGCAGAAAAAACAAGTCCCTGATGCTTTACTGTGACGTTACAGGCCCCTGACATTGTCCTCAACCCAAGCTTCCTCTCTTGCTCCTCCCCTTCATATTCCAGACAGACTATGAGCTTTGTCCTATCTCTGGCTGTTCAGCCTTTGTTCACAGCCTTCGCTGGAATTGCTGTGTCTGAGTCACCCCTATTTCTTCAGTGCCCAGCATAGAGCTTGGCCTAAGCAGCTGCCAGTAAAGCTGGCCTAGCAGCTAGAAAAATTGAGAGATGGGGAGTTTTTTCTTATTCAGAGAACCAAGAAATCACTTTCCAACAAATCTCCCCAAAGTCACATATACCTATACTCTCTCTCAAATCTGTCAAACATATGTTCCACATATGTTAGAGGTCTCTTTTGAGGATAATATGGGGTAAATGAGGCAATTATCTTTGGGAAAAGAAGGCCTAGGGATACATACATGGTGAGATTTCACTCTCCTTTCGAGGCCCAGCTAGCTCATTCATTCTTTCATTCATTCACTCTTATTCATTCCTTCTTCTATTCAATATTTATTTAGCACTTCTACATGTCAGAGACTATAAAGCTTCCCTCAAGTAACCCCAGTGTTTACACTTCTGGTAAAAGCATTCATTTGTGTCTCTTCCAGCTGAGAGTCCCTATGGGGAGGGACATGCTCCCGTATCACTAGATCCCTGAACCCAGCCTAGGGTCTCATGTTTGAATAACTAAGGGGCCTCTTGGCATTATTCAGCTGAATCAGCTACATCGAACGGGTCTTCCTTCTGAAAGGTATGCCAGGGACCTCTACCGAGGATGGGAACCACCACTGAAGAAGAGCCAACTTAGTCTTTCCAGCCTCCTCTCATCCAGGATGGACTAAGTAGGAGAGATGAGGGCAAGGGGCTGGAGCTGAGGTTGGCAGTAATTAGAGGAGGATCTTACCTGGGAGAAGCAGCAGTTGGTCACTCTCCTTAGATCTGAGTTCTTCTTTCTCAACGAGACATCCACTGGCCTGGTTTGCACTCCAAAGTAAAACTCACCAGTGACATGAGTTACAATGTCACCAAGCCCCACCCTCTCACTAGACACCAGCTAATTCAGGAAGGTACACTTCCCTCTGAGTCTGTCTTAAGGGGAGGCTAGGTTAAGCAGGGGCATGGTGCAAATTTAAGCAAGATCACCACAGGAAGTTGAGAGTCCTGAACTGAGTCAAGAGCCCTAGGATATCCCCTCTGCAATGCTGGGAAGCTCCATCCATTTTACAAGCACTCCAAGTCTAAGTTCTGAGGTGGTGGCTCACCCCTGGAAAGGAGCTAGAGGAACCTAGCCTGGGAAATACGCAATTCAATGGACAATTTTCCAAAACATGGAAGGACTTACTCAGTGAACAAGAGGCAATGTGGGAGTACAAGAGGAAGAGACTAACCCTGCCCCAGAGTGGGCAGGAGAAGTTGAGGAAGCTGAGCCCTGAAGGAAGAGTGGGAGTATGTCCTTGACAAAGAGAAGAACATGTACAAAATCACGGAGCACAAGGCAACTTCTTGGAATTGGGGTGCAGCTCCAAGGACCTCAAGATGACACATGTAGGTGAGGATATATGGTGGGATGAGAGGCAGCCAGACTGTGGAGTTTAGCCTTTAGTCTATAGGCCAAGAGGTTAACAGTAGGTTCACACTGTGAGACTCCTCTACCAGAAGGGGAAGAGGAATCTCAAGCTGCAGTGGAGCTATGGGCCACCCAGCTGGTTTTCCCTAAACTAGTCTTCTGGAATGTGCAGAAAGCTGGGGTATCACTGTGCCCAGTGTTGTGATCTAAATAGTTTTGTCCCCCACCACCAACAACCTAATTCTTATGTTGAAAGCCTCATGCTGAAAGTGATGATATTAGGAAGTGGGGTCTTTGGCAGGTGATTAGGTCCTAAGGGCAGAACCCTAATGAATGGGACCAGTGTTCTCATCATAAGTCGCTGAGAGCTTCCTTGCCTCTTCTGCCATGTGAGGTACAAGAAGTTGATGGTCGGCAACCTGGAAGAAGGCCTTCATCTGACCATGCTGGCACATTGATCTTAGACGTCCAGATGCCAGAACTGTGAGAAATACATTTCCATTGTTTATAAGCCACTCAGTCTGTGGTACTATTTAATAGCAACCCAAATGGACTAAGATACCCAACATGGTAACTAAACGTAATGCACCAATTTCCCTTGAAATTGGTGAGCAGATACTTTAAAACTTCAGGCTACCTCATCAACAGTAACCTTACCATTAACCATAAACAGTACTCGGCCTACACATGACACCAGGATGGAGACCAAGGATGATACCTATTCTATCAGTCTGGGGCATGACTGGACCTGGAAACATGCCAGACATCAGCCCCTCTGCACAGTTCACTGGGCAGCAATCAGGCAGATAAGCTCTAAAGGCAGGAAAATTGGGAATGGGGGTGGGGAGGACAGAGTGACCGTCGTTCACAATATAGGAGCCTGCTTAGCCTGGGGCTCGTCTCTCTCAACTTTGTTTAGTTAGGAGAGAACACAGAACTGAATGCCAAAGGCCCAGCTGTGATTCATGCTGACAGTTTGCTGTCTCCTGAACCTGAGTGAGGATACACCCCTGACAAGCAATGCCAGGGCTCTTTGTCTATGTTTCTGGAAGTCCCATGTCTATTTCCCCAGCAGCAGGGGTCCCAGCACCCTAGGCAGAGTGTCAAAGGCCTATGTCAGGGCCTATGGAGGGAGGAAGCAGCCTGGGCTTGGGGTCTGTGAACTACTATGACAGCCCTGACTGTAGCAGAGGCATAGCAGGGATCAGCAGTTCTCTTCAGACACCAGATGACCATTGACCAACAAGGGGAAGGACAAGTCCTGACAAGGCTCCTCATAGACCCTAAGCGCCAATCTCCAGCTGTTCAGGAGGGACTAAGGAAAGAGAGGCAGTCAGCTGGGGGAAAGGTGGGCTGTAGCCCAGGTACCATGGCTGGGATGAGAGCCAGGCCATCCCTGTTCTGGGCTGCTCCCAGGCTTGCTTCTCACAGCTGACAGTACCCCATGGCCAGGCACACAGGCCCTCAGGCCCAAATAAGCTTCCTGCCTTTCCCCCCATGCCCTTTTACTCCAGCTCTCCTACACCCATCAAGCTGCTCTTTACTGTTAAGTGTTTTGTTCATGCTGATCTGTCTGGATTGACTCCCTCTTTGCCCCGTCCAGCCTTTCCACTTAACTTTTCCTCATTCTTTAAATTACACCTCAGACATCACAAATGCTGGGAGCCTTCCCAGACAAGCTCCTCCTGCCCCTGATCCCAGCTGAGTAGAAGCCTATTGATCCCATAGTGTCTTGATCTCCCTGTATCATTGCATTGACTACAATCTATCAATAGAATCTGTTTGCCTTCCCCCACTGCACTGCAGACTCTCAAAGAGTGATTCTTATTTATCTTTGGAGCCCCTGTTCTAGATCTAACATGAGATGAAAAGTGAAGGTGAAAGTTGCCCAGTCGTATCCAACTCTTCGCAACCTCATTGACTGTGGCCCACCAGGCTCCTCTGCCCATGGGATTTCCAAGGCAAGAATACTAGAGTAGGTTGCCATTTCCTTCTCCAGGGGATCCTCCCAACCCAGGGATTGAACACGGGCCTCCTGCATTGCAGGTGGATTCTTTACCATCTGAGCCACTAGGGAAGACGTATCAGTTAATTTTTGTTAAATTGAAGAACTCTCCCACAACCTCAATAGTATAGGGCTTTTGAAACTGAGAGGACATAAGTAACCTCTTCTTGCCTTCCAGGTACATATGGCTTCAGCAGCCTTCTCACTCAGGGTTTATACATTCTTCCATCTTCCCACTGGTACTACCATCTACTTACTACCTGCCTTTCCCTCAACCCAATTCCCATCTTCTAGATCAACTTAGGGCCAAAGCTGCTCTGCCTCACAGGTGAGAATGGGCCCATCCAAGCTTAAAATTCCCATTGGATTTTGTGACTCAAGTTGGGGTTAGGAAGTAGTGTGGAATAGTAGAGAGAATCAGCACTGGTGTCAGACAGACCTGGGTTTGAATCCCATCTTTTACCAGTTGTATGACAAAGTGAGTTTTTGCACTTCACTGAGCCTCAGTTTTCTAGGTATAAAACATAAAGACTAATGCCTTAGGACAGGTTCCTCTAGAAGTGGACCTAATTTGAGTGCAGTTTAATTGGGAAGCAATCCAGACCAGGGTTAGGATTAGGGCAATGCATGTGAAGTGCCTAGCTACAAAATGTGAAGAAACCCTTTCAAGTTCATACTAGTGTCAACACTTCCTTTACATGAACTAAAGAGTGAGAGTCCCTCACCTCAGTCCCACCCCTGATCCAGGAAGCACTGACAGGGGAGTTGGAAATGAGATAGGAAAGGAAGGAAGTCAACAGAACATACATAATTAAGCTGCTGCTGAGCTGAGAGCTCCTGAGGTTCAGTCCCTGAGGGAACTCTGGGAGACACATAGAATGAACTCAAGTGAGGTGAGGAAGCTGGGGAATTTACCTTCCAAATTCCATTTTCACTGGTTGAGGGCTGCCTCAGAGGCCCTCACTTCCTGGCACTCCCAGCTGTGCCACACACTAGCCTAGAGAAGTGCTAAGGCAGAGAGTTGCAGGTCCTTGCAATAGGACCCTGTGGGTATGCAGGAGAACAATGAGTGCCCAGGGGAAATGGACAAGGCACAGCCTGGGCTAGAGGGCTGTTATAAGGGTGAAGTGAAATAACACAACCACCATGCCTAATAGAAAAGTTACCTTCTCCTTCCCCATTCATCACAATGCCTTGTGAAATTCATGGAGTTTCCCAGATTCTTCAGTTAGCGACAATAGTAGAACAGCTGCTTCCCATCTTTAAGAAGTAAAACAAAAACAAGAAACAAAACCCCAAAACCTGATGGCCTGAGGCAAGTTCTAGACACCTGAGTTTGCTGTGGAAGGCTGGTACTTGATGGAACTAATGTCATCAAACCGTATCCTCTCACATCTGCACATCACCTCTCTGGCTTTTCCACCTCTCACCGTGACACTACTTAAGACATACAAAACTAGCATCACATTGAAATAACAACTACTGCCATTCACTCATCTTCTAAGAGATCGATACTGTGCTTTTATATACATTATCTTACTCTTTAGAACCCTGTAAGCTTTCCCCCAATTTATAGAAAAGGAAACTAGGTCTCAGAGATGTTAACTTGTATCATAAGCAGAGGTTCAGATTCAGTTCAGTTCAGAAGCTTAGTCGTGTTCGACTCTTTGTGACCCCACGGACTGCAGCACGCCAGGCTTCCCTGTCCATCACCAACTCTCAAGAGTCTACTCAAACTCATGCCCATTGAGTCGGTGATGCCATCCAACCATCTCATCCTCTGTTGTCCCCTTCTCCTCCCACTTTCACTCTTTCCCAGCATCAGGATCTTTTTTTTTTTTAAATATGGAACGCTTCACGAATTTGCATGTCATCCTTGCGCAGGGGCCATGCTAATCTTCTCTGTATCGTTCCAATTTTAGTATATGTGCTGCTGAAGCAAGCACATCAGGGTCTTTTCAAATGAGTCAGTTCTTCACATCAGGTGGCCAAAGTTTCAAGTTGATGTCATACTCTTTCCACTGACTTTGTCTCTTCAATGTCTAAGGTCCCTCCCACAGGACCACCAGTATTGGGAGAATAAGACAAATGAACAAGCAGCCTTTACCAAAGATAGAGGTGGGAGGGCCTAGGGAGATGGCTGTCTTCTCCTGATTTCACATTAGTCAACAAATAAGCCTATCAGTACTAGTCCTGCTGATCTACACCCTCCTCCAACAATTTGCCACTGATTCATGTTCTAGGGAGACTGCTCAACTATAAGTTAAATAATTCCCTTTCCAGAATCAGCCCTTTCCCTATTCGTATCTCCGGGCAGAGAGATAAACATACTACCCCGTTTATAGAACTTTACCTCCAATAAACTGCCATTTACTGAGAAAGAAAACTAGTGAAAGTTAAAGTGATGGAACATAACTGATAAACTACTTCTCATTAGAAGGAAAACGGGAAAATAATCAATACTAGCATTTTTGTTAGAACTGAAGAGGCAGAGCACTGTAGTCTCACTGCCAAGGACAAAAAGTGTTTTTTTATTTTCTTACTCTAAGCCTTTGTTTCCTCATCTGAAAATTGGGGGGGATAATATCTACCTTATAAGGTTGCTGTGAGGATTAAACGAAGGAACACACATTGCCTGAACCATAGCAAATGCTCAAAAAATATCAGCAATTAATTATGTGGTGCTGGCCACAATGTCAGTGCAATCCAACACCACGACATGAAAGAAACAGAGAGTGAGCCTGCCATCCTGCCTTCTTCTAACTCTAAGAGCTTGCGTGCAAAGGCAGCTAGGCGGGAACAGTGCATTAAAAGCCTGTGCTGTGCCCTACATCAAGCTATCTCTGAACTTCCCGGTCTAATATATACTTCACATTTGTTTTAAAATAAAGGAGGGACTTCCCTGGTGGTCCAGGGGCTAAGACTCTGAGCTCCCAATGCAGGGGGCCTGGGTTCGATCCCCAGTCAGGGAACTAGATCCCATATGCTGCCAAGAGTCTGCATGTCGAACTAGATTCTGCATGCCACAACTAAGACCCAGTGCAAATAAGTGAATTAAAATAAATATTAAAAATAAATTTTAAAAAATAAAGGAAAAGAAAATTTTGGACTTGGTAAATCAGAAGTCAGGAGAGTCTGAGTGGTGTCCCGTTTATCCTGTCCCAAGATCCTTTCCTGCTTGGTAGTCACCTCATACCAACTTCCACTACAACATCAAATCAACTTGGGCCAATGCTAGTTTTCTCAGCATCCTTGTTTGGTCATCTCCCTTAAGTAGTTGCTTCTGCCATTCAACATCCTCTCATCTTTGCAGTCTGTCTATGCACTGAGGATAGACCACAGCTCTGTTCTTTACTGTAAGATCCTGAGCAACGAGGTTGAGAACATGCATTCCTCCACTGATGTACTGAAATAGAAGTTACTTCCTGTTGCTGCTATGACCTCTGATGACAAGAGACGCCATCTCAATTTTAGCAGATGAATATGCAAGGCATCCCCACTGGTTAATCCATGAAGAAAAAATAATTGCATAGAAACTAGTAAGTTTAATTTACAAATTCCTGGAAAGAATGACTGGACATATTCCTTCAAAGGTCCTGTGCTTTGGTTGAGAATTCTTAACTGGGTGAGGCAGCAAGATGAAGTGACAAGTCACTGAACAGTAAGGACAGCAGAAAAGAAGTAGCATTCAATCCCTTGGCATCTTCCAGAATGATGTCAGAGAAGGTCAAAACAGTAAAACTGTACACTATACGTTCAGTGAATATAGGCAGTATGTCAGAGACCAGTAATGGAATTCCAAGACATGCAATTTATGAGTATGAGAACTAGCTCCATAATTAAAACACCCCTTCCCAAGCCCTGCAACACAGAGACAAAAAGGAAACTCTCCATCTTACTGAAATAAGACTTCATACAAACATAGATAAATATATTTAAATTTTCTTTTTAACTATAAGTGAATTCAAACAGATTGTTATAAAACAGAACACTACACACAGTTGTCTATATAGCTCATAGAAAACATAGAAACCAGAATGCTGAGTAGATGCTGGTAGTAGAAACTGTAGGGCCAAAACTTTCTTAACAATTAACTGCAGGCCACTAAGGCTTAATAAACATGGCAGACTTCTGTTGCTAATGATTTTGTCAACCTTCGGACCCTAGAAATTCAGGATTTCCTCCTTCTTCCTCTGCCTGCTTTGGTTTGTGTCTGGCTATGTGGCCGGACAGTAAGCTGCTTTTTAAAGTCCACTAAGCAATCTGTAGCTTCTGAAACAGAAACAAAAGACTTGATGGGAGACTCATTTGAATCGAGATGTGTAAGGGAACTCTGCATCTTTCTGCTGCAGCCTGCTTCTTCTAGCCCTGGTGAAGACACCCTAGAGAGGAGGAAAAAACATCAGAATTCAAGATACACCTACTAATAAGGAATAAGTATGTGTCTCAGGGGTATTTACATATACTACTAGCTCACATAATCTTTGGAATAATTCAGTCAGATAAGTACTATCATTTCCCTTTCACAGATGAGGACAATGGGTAAATTATACACCCAAAGCCATACAGTTGGGCAGTGAGGAAATGAGGATTCAGACCCAAATTCCCAAATTGTTTGAATTCTAAGTCAAAACATGAGGGCTGGGTGGGGATAGACAGGCAAAAAAGAGTAAGACAGCCTTTTCTGTGCTTATATTAACACCATGAATGAATGGAGGTAGTCATCCAATTCTTAGCCTAGACATATGAGGGTCACAGAGTTACATCGAGAGTGGTCACACAGCTCCACAGCTTTCTATTTCAACTGTTTGAATACCACATTATACACAGAATATAGGCTCAGGCCTGTACTTTTCTAAAACTGTTGACAGCCACACTTCAATGCACATCCCAATTCACCTGAAGGCTCCTGTTTCTGGAAACTTGGTCTTTATCTCTGCATCTGTGATAGGATAGAAAAAGTAGTAATTTTTTTAGTAGTGCTACAATCATAATACTTTTCAGTGATCATGTGCTTCCTATGTTCTGGGCACTGCTCTTCATCAGGCTTATCCAGGTATCTCAGATCTCCAATCCCCAGACCAATGGAATGTGAGCATTAGCATCCAATAGGCTTAGCTGCAGAAGTACAGAGATGAACACTTTTGAATGAATAACCACTGAATAAACCTACTTCAAATCTGGACTTGAGGAACAATGAGTTGCCAAGGGAAATATGCTACTTGCAGATCTATAATCTGCTGATCTAAAGGCAGCAGGCTATGGGGCTCAGAGAGGCAGTCTTTTTATAGTCATCAGAAGACACAACAGATTTACTGGTGGGAATGAACTATTAGAACTAGATGGCAAGCAAATCTCATCAGACCTAAGCAAAAGTTCCTCTTTCATCTACGTCTACTAAATTTTAACAAAAGCAACTATCAACAAGAGCAATAATAATAATAGCAGCTAACATTTATCAAGAGCTTATTTACATCAGGGAATATATGTGGAGCTTTACTAGATATAATCCTTTCAATCTATGAAGTTGGTATTACTAACTCGATGCAATGCTACAGACTCTCAGGAGGATAGGTTGAGATACTAAGCTAAGGGTAACATGAATAATGCACAAAACCTTAGGAGAAGACAGTAATGTCTGATTTTCAATGTAAAAGGTATTTAGGGCTTGTGCCATTGCCCTATGATTTGGAAATGTTTTTTTCCCCAGTTCAACACGCAGTAGAAAGCTCAAGCTTTATAAAAGCTGAAACAAAACACATGATAAATAAGACAGAGTATTTCATCTCCCTTAGGGAGAGATGATCTATATCAAGTCTCAAAGGCCAGCTGATTGGGTCAAATGTGCACCTTCACAACCCTAGTAAAAACTGTAGTAATAGAGTTGGTAGTGGCTATTTTTACTGGAAGAAGCAGAAGCTTAGGCAGAAGCTCAGAAAACTGGTCCTGAGGGCCTCACCTTCAGTCTTGTACTCAGACTGTTCTAAGAGACGGAGGAGACGACCTTCATTTTGGCCTTTATCCTGTGTCAGAGAAAAATAGATGAAAAGGTTACACAGAGTCTAAAATACAACTACCTTATCCCAGATCACAGATATCTCCAGGAGAGGTGTGGGGACACAGCTGAATGGAAGTCTTCTGGTTTCTAATAAAGGAGGGTACACAATTAAAAACAAAAAGGGCTTTTCCCTGCTGGCTCAGGTGGTAAAGAATCTGCCTGCAATGCAGGAGACCTGGGTTCGATCTCTGGGTCAGGAAGATCCCCTGGAGAAAGAAATGGCAACCCATGCCAGTATTTTTGCCTGGAGAATTTCATGGACAGAGGAGCCTGGCAGGCTACAGTCCATGCTGTCTCAAAGAGTCCAACACGACTGAGCGACTTAGCACTTTCACACAGTAAAAAAGCAAACATGATTAATAGATACATCTTTATGCCAAGAATATATCCAGGAATGGATACCAGAGTCAAGGCAAATTATTCTCAGTTCAGTTTAGTTCAGTGTTTCAGTTGTGTTCGACTTTTTGTGACCCCATGGACTGCAGCACGTCAGGCTTCCCTGCCCATCATCAACTCCTGGAGCTTGCTCAAACTCATGTCCATTGAGTCGGTGATGTCATCCAACCATCTCATCCTCTGTCAACCCCTTCTCCTCCTGCCTTCAATCTTTCCCAGCATCAGGGTCTTTTCCAATGAGTCAGTTCTTCACATCAGGTAGCCAAAGTATTGGAGTTTCAGCTTCAGCATCAGTCCTTCCAATGAATATTCAGGACTGATTTCTTTTAGGATTGAATGGCTTCATCTCCTTATAGTCAAGGGATTCGCAAGAGTCTTTTCCAACACCACAGTTTAAAAGCATCAATTCTTCAGCACTCAGCTTTCTTTATATAGTCCAACTCTCACATCTATACATGACTACTGGAAAAACCACAGCTTTGACTAGACGGACCTTTGTCAGCAAAGTAATATCTCTGCTTTTTAATATGCTGTCTAAGTTGATCGTGGCTTTTCTTCCAAGGAGATTGCTCTTTACAGCATCGGACTTTACTTCCATCACCAGTCACATCCACAACTGAGCGTTGTTTTCACTTTGGCTCTGTCTCTTCACTCTTTCTGGAGTTATTTCTCCATTCTTCTCCAGTAGCATATGGGGCACCTACCAACCTGAGGAGTTCATATTTCAGTGTTATATCTTTTTGTCTTTTTATATTGTTTATGGGGTTCTCAAGGCAAGAATACTGAAGTGGTTTGCCATTCCCCTCTCCAGTGGACCACGTTTTCTCAGAACTCTCCACCATGACCCATCCATCTTGGGTGGCCCTACACGGCATGGCTCATAGTTTCATTGAGTTAGACAAGGCTGTGGTCCATGTGATCAGCCTGATTAGTTTTCTGTGATTGTGGTTTATTCTATAGTAACCTTTGACCTATGATAGATTTGGAGAGATTTGAAACAGAAAATAATAAGTTTCAAGTTAGCTTTTAGAGACAGTAATGTCAGAGAAAAAACTAGCTCTGTGGTATAAACACATACCCATAAGCCTCAATTCCAAATTACAACCTCAAAAATCACCCTATTCATACAAGGGTCCCTTTTTCCCCTCATGACATACTATAGCTTCTCCATCTTGGTGTGCAATGATTGCTATGTCAGTAAGTCTAGAATATGGAGTCGCTGCTTTATCTTTAATTTCAAAGCCAAGACTTGCTTTTCCTGTTCTCTAATCACAAAGGCCAGAAAGCACATCTTCCCAGTGACCAGGGCCAGATCCTACGACTTCCTAATAAGGCTAGGTACACGAGGTATTCAGCAGAGTTGATCGTGAATATGTTCCTGGCAGTGGGGGTATGACTAGAATACACTTTCTGGAAAGTCATTTGGCAATACATTTCAAGAGATTTTAAAATGTTTAGATTCATTGCCCTAAGAGCTCCACTTAAGGAAATCTATTCTAAGGAAATAATACAAAGACCAATTAATGCTTTAAACATAGCGTTATAACACAAAAGAACTGGAAATAATCTGAATGTCCAATAATATGAGAATGGCTAATTGACTGTGTGATACAAACATTAAGAGTAATTTCAGAAACAGTTTAAAAATATACTTAGGAAGTTTGTTATGCTACAATGATAACTGTGTATGTACATATACAATTAATTAAAAGTACATAGAAAAAAAAGACTGGGAAAAAAACAGGCCAAACTACTAAAAGATGTCATCTTTGAGTAACTAAATTATGGGTGATAATTCCCCTTGATTCTTCATACTTATTTTTTTTAACTTCCTGTATTTTCTATATTAAGTATATACTACTTGAGTATATACTACTTTTTAATTAAAAGAAAAAATAATTTTAAAAAGCACAAATCCAGTTTCAAGATAAACAGAAGAAAAGGAAAGAGGGAGGAAGGGAAGAAAGAAAACCCCGAACAGAAATGTGAAGAACTAGGTAACCTTTCCTAAAACACTCCATACGTACCTTTAGGTTCCTCAGCCGCTGTGGACGCTTCCTCCCCACAGCTGTGCATACTCTCTCACTCTCTTCAGGTTCATCTCCTTGGTTACCTCTTACAAGCTGGAGACAGGACTCTACATGACACTGGTACTCTCTGAGTGGAACAAGGGATTTACAGAGGTAACACTTCTCATCCCTAGCCAATCATAAAAAAATAGAGAAAAAGCAGTTTAAAAAAAAAGATTTGCTTTTGCCTCTATGCTCCTAGATACACCTCAAATTGTGTTTTTACATCTTAAAGTTATTCTATGGATGAGAAATGTCAACCAAAGCAGAACCGCTCAGCAGGATCATCAATAAAATGAACCCAATGCCAACCTAAAGGGCTGAGTGATTAGCAGTTTTCCCTGGCTGTTTCTTTGTATCCTGCTGTTGCAGCAGTAGGATGATAATGAAATAAGCTCTTCTAACTAACTCAAACAATGCTGATTGCTTTCCAGACATAAAATATTCTGTCAAACTCTTCTCAAATTAAATGTAATAGTTTTTTCAAAGGGAAATTAAAAGTTTAGACAGAAAAGAGAACACCAAGAGCACTAAATCAAAAATGACATTTCTACCAGGGAGGGTGAACTTGTCTGATTAGTAAATCAAGTCTGTCTATATGCTGCCTTCCTCAATTCTACAGCTAGGAAGTTACTAAAACCATGCGGCTCTGCCAGAGGCTTTTGCATAACTTCATATATATAGCTATTTTTATCTTTTCATAACATAGACTTTGTGTAAAGAGAGGAAATTGTGTCCTTGAGGTAAGGTTTATTGGGCATCAGTGAAAATGGAATCACTGGAGACAAAGGAAGAAAATGAACATTCATGATGTATTTTCTCTGTGGTGAGAACTGGTGCAAGGCCCTTTAAACACAATTTCTCAATTAATTCCTTGGCCCGGTTAGGAAGGTACTACTCTCCCCAAGGTAATAATAATCGTCAGAAGCCAGATTTGCCTAACTCATAAGATCATCTTAGTTTTAAGAAGCTAAAGAAAACCTTCCAAAATTTCTGACTGTTGCTACTCAGTTACTACAGAAAGATTTAAACTGCCTTTAAGAAAAGTTTTTCTGAGAGGTCTTTAAAATAGGAGAAATAAGTCTCTCAAGTAATTAATCATCAGAGAGACTACAAGTAAAACTCTGCTTTATGAGAAAAGTTAGACCAGTGTACCTTTCAAGGTTTATCCATTAATGTAAAAAGTATTACTAATCTCCGACTTACATGAGAGAAGTAGCACTGTAAAAGCAGCATAAGTTTTTGAGTCAGGTAGACTTTGCCAGTTCTGGCCACATGATCTTAACCAGTTACCTATAATTTCTCTTCAGTTTCTATATCTATTTTTAAAAAAGAAAAAAATAACTACCATATCAACAATTGTGATAGTTATAAAGTAAATAAAGCACTCAGCACAGTGGCTGGCACATAATATTAAAAGCTCAACAAAGCGGTATTACAGTTATTGCTATCTCACACACATTCTATTAGATGCTGGGGATACAAACATGAATGAAGGCAAGTATCTGTCTTCAAACATTGTAACTCACAGCCTAGCCAGGGAGATAGAAATGTCAAAAATGAAAGAAAAAAGATTAGTGCAATAGTGTGATGAATACAGTCCTAGAAGAAAATCTGCATGATGGTAGGATTCTAAAAGAAGGAAGTGGATCAGCTCTGCTCAACTGGATTAAGGAAGGCAGCTATGAAATTCAGAGTCTAAGATAGGATCTGTGTTTCAAAGAAAAATGTTGCTAATTACTAACTGCTCTAATGTATTGTTGGTAATATCTTTACTTTTAGGAGGTAGCACTTATACCTGACCTCCCCCTTGCCTCTGCCTCCACTGGGAACGAATGTGCGTTCTTAGTCAAGCTGCAACCCACAACCCAAGGAAGTCTTCAATATTGCCCAACTTCTTGCAACTCAACTTCTGCACCACTACATTGCAAAATAGCTCACTGCTTCCCCAAAGCACCAAACACAAAAATGCAAATTCAAAGAAAACAGAAAGCTCAGAGCAATGTGGAAGTGAAGTGGGTGGCAGGATCTTCTCAGAGTAACAAAAAGGGACACAAGAGGCCACCAATACTGACATTAACTGAGAATACTAAAAAGAAATTGAGGCATTAAAGCAACGATGTGACTGCCTGGTTAAAGAAACCCAGGGTAAGAGAGGAACTGGTCTCTCATTTGGTCTAAGCAACGGTATGTTAAGCAAGAACTCCGTAAACACAGTGCACCTACTTACTTGTCAATGTCTAGGGAAGTCTGAGCAGCTGTCGCACTGTTACGTCTGTTCAAGGCCTCTCTTTGACTCCGAGTCAACACTTTCAACGAAAAAAGAAAGACAAGAAATAAAACAAACAAAAAAAGAAAATCTGTTAGCTGGCAGTAGACTGTAAATATAAAATGTATTGGAAGTAGAAAAGTATAAAATTCTGTTCCAAATGGGAGAGGTGACTAGGAAACCTCTGCCTTTCTACTATAGAGAATATTACTTACATAATATGGATTGAAACTGCCAGATGCAAGGTATTTCCATATTTGCTAATGAGATCTATTTTTCCTCTATTTGCCATTAGATCTAAAGATCTATTCCATACCAAGAAAAGTTTTTGTGTACTACCTCAACTTGCTCAACTCAGGGGAACAATTTATACCTCAACTACCTCAACTCAGGGGAAGGATTTACACTTTCCCAATGAAAATTCTGTCTGGTGTGATATATGCTCCAATAAGATGCTTTTGATACATAGCAATGACAGCTACATCTGAGTGCCCACATTAGCTCCAATCTTTATAAAACACTGGAAAGGGTACCATTTACCAGTGAGAAAAGCAGAGCTCTGAACAGTTAACACAACCAGTCTTTTCCACTACACTAGGACCACTTCCTAATTCTAGTGAATATAGACAGCTTTAGCCCAGGTGGCATACAAATTCTTTTCTCATACCAAAAGGTATGTTTACAAAATCACACTCTCTTAAAGGGTTTTGGAAGTTAATTAACCAACTGTTTTTCAGTCTTCATTCTTTGCAGTTAACAAGAATTATGAACATCTCACTTCACACCTTGCCTTTGTCCCTCTTGACACTTGAAATTCCCATGACAGAGGATTTAGAAAGGTTATCAGTTCACAAAATAATTTAGGTTGTGGAAGCATTTACCTAGACCAGAGGTTAGTAAAATTTTTCTGTACAGGACCAGACAGTAAGTAGTTTAGGTTTGGAAGGCCATATGGTCTCTGTCACAACTACTCAACTGGGCATGAGCGTTCCTATAGCAGGAAGGCAGCCAGAGACAACATTATAATGGGGTGTGGTGCATGCTAAGTAACTGCAGTAACGTCCAACTCTTTTGTAACCCTATGGACTTCAACCCTATGCAACCCATCAGGCTTCTCTGTCCATGGGATTCTCCAGGCAAGCATACTAGAGTGGGTTGCCATGTCCTTCTCCAGGGGATCTTCCCAACTCAGGGATTGAACCCAGGTCTCTGGCATTGCAGTCAGATTCTTCATCATCCTAAAACTTTATTTACAAAAACAGATGTCTGTCTGTATTTGGCTCTGGCTGGCCATAGTTTACCTACCCTTCTAGTCCAACCCACCACTCATAAAAATGCCTCTAAAAGTATCCCTGACAAGTGACTATACAGTGTCACCTTGACTATGTCCAATTACTGAGGAGAATTCACTTCCTCCTAGAGAAACCCATTCTACTGCTACATAACATTTCTAGCTCAATCTGCATTTACGAGCTGTATGGATACATTTACCCCCTTTTCCTCAAGTCAGTTCTTTGAACACAGAACAAGATGCATTACTTGTAACCTTCAAAACAGGTACTATATCTAGTCATTAAGCCAATCTGTAATAAGACTTGGAATACAGAACCTTTTGAGGGCCTGCTGCTGCTGAGTCACTTCAGTCGTGTCCGACTCTGTGCGACCCCATAGACGGTATTGGATGCCATTTCCTTCTCCAATGCATGAAAGTGAAAAGTGAAAGTGAAATCGCTCAGTTGTGTCCGACTCTTAGCGACCCCATGGACTGCAGCCTACCAGGCTCCTCCATCTATGGGATTTTCCAGGCAAGAGTACTGGAGTGGGTCGCCAGTGCCTTCTCCGTTTGAGGGCCTAGGGTAGCTCTAATCCTTTTAATGATCCTCCAGAGACTAGTATTATTATTCTGTCCTATTTTAAAGGTACAAAAATAAACTCAAAGGAATTGACTTTGCCAAGCTATCACAACTAGGAAGAAGACCCCAGGACACAGTCTAGATCTGTCAGATTCTTATACCCATATTTTATCTTTTGAGTTAACCTCTACATATACCCCAATCTGTTAAGTCTTCCATATGTGTGGCACCCCAAAACAGATCCAAAATTCCAACAAGCAATCTGACCAGTAAAGAGAACACAAGAACCACAAGCTACCTCATCCAGACTAATTCAGCCAAGGCTGTGACAATCCTGGTATGCTACTGGCTTAAACTGAACTTAAAGGCAATTAAGATATATCCCCCTTCCTCCCAAATCATCTTCAAAATGCTATCAAGACAGGTCTCCTAATTCTATATTTGGGTAACTAAATTGTTGGGTATTTTTCCCCTTCAACAGGGCTTTATATTTATCCCTGTTCTTTTCAGTTGCAGTCTGTTGAAATCATCTGAAGTCTTGATTCTGTCATCTAATGTTATACTAGCTCTCTGTTTCAGCTCTGCTTCATCTGCATATATGACAAGCATGCTTTCTACATCTTCATCCAAGTCACCGGGGGAAAATGGTTGTAAATGATTAGGCCAAGGACACAGAAAACTGTGGCATGTTACCAGAGAAGCCTGTCTTCTCCTAGTCCGAATTTCCTTTAAATACTTAATCAAGCAAATATTTATTGAGAATCTTTAATGTGTGAGTAATTTGGGGAGATAACAGGAAATTGTGAGGCATGGTCCTTTCTCTTAAGGAGCTTACAATTTATTAAGGGAGACAGCACATACACTAAAATCACTGTAATACAAGGTTAAAGAAATATGTATAATAAAACATGATCATATACAGAAACAACTATTAATAATGTCTTGTCTCTGGGGAGGATGACAGGGACACCAGGGGACTAGAACAGGTGGTAGGCAAATTTTTCACTATATAGTTTTCTATACTACTGACTTAAAAATTTTAAAAAGTATGCATTTACCTGAAAAAATGAAAACTCTAATTCAAAAATATATGTATCCCTATGGTCACTGCAGCATTATTTACAATAGCCAAGATATGGAAGCAACGTAAGTGTCCATCAACACAGATGAATGGATAGAGAAGAGGTGGTATGTGTATTAATGGAATATTATTCAGACATTAAAAAAAAAAAAAAAAAGCCTGTGCCATTTGCAACAACATGGATGGACCTAGAGGGTATTATGCTAAGTGACATAAGTCAGACAGAGAAAGACAAGCACTACATGATTTCACCTATACGTAGAATCTAAAAAAATAAAACAAACAAATACAACAAAACAGAAACTAAGTTGTAGAAACAAAGAACAAACAGGGAGTTGCCAGGGGTGGGTAGCAGGAGGCGGGGGGGCATGGACGGGAATTAGATGAGGGAGATTAAGAAGTACAAACTTCCAGTTAGAAAATTTTTTTTTTTAATTTTTTTTAAAGTTTCTCCCTTTTCTCTTCAAAGGGAGAAAAAGAGACCAGCTTATAGTGAGGACTTAGGCACAAATTAGACTAGATGATCTATTTCTAAGTTCTCTCCAACTCAGAGATTTTATAAGTAAAAATAAAGTACTGCGGGAGAAAAACATCCTCGACATAGTTGTATAACCACCTACAAAACCCACTTCCTATTCTATCAGCTAACCCACATTTCTCCAACTTATGTACAAGAACTTTGAGAGATTTTATCAAGTGCCTTGCTGAAATCAATTCTTAAAAGACTGGCATTTCAGACTACATAAACCTTTAAGTGTTTCCCACCCCCTCTCTCTGTTTGTCCCCCATCTTGACTATCAAGTATGTTTCCAAAAGAAACACTTAGAAACCACTCCACAAACAGGGCTGGGAAAGAAATTAATTGTTTACAGCACTTAATATTAATATGAAGGTGAAGGTGTTAAGTCACTCAGTCGTGTCTGACTCTTTGCAAACCCATGGACAGTAACTCGTCAGGCTCCTCTGTCCATGGAATTCTCCAGGAAAGAATACTGGAGTGGGTTGCCATTCTCTTCTCCAGGGGATCTTCCCAACCCAGGGATTGAACTCAGGTTTCCTGCATTGCAGGCATATTCTTTACTGCCTGAGCCACCAGGGAAGCTCTCTATATGTTAATTTATACCTCTGTAAATAGCACATTTCTGTTATTTGTCAGTTGTTTTTCTATATCACAAGAACTTCTGAATCCAGAGATTCCAGATTTTGATTTGATCTCTTTACCATCTCCAACAGAGTCTAGCAAAGATTAGATGTTAATAAATATTTGTCAATTTAAGTCACAGCAATGGATTCACGGGGGAAAAGGACTCTTATTTTATGAGACCCTTTTCTGTACCAGGGACTTAATAAACATAATTGTTAATCTTTACAACAGTCCTGCAAGGCACATATCACTATTTGTGTTTTATATATGATGAAATAAACTGACCAAGATCACAAAGCTAAAACAACAACAAAGAAACATGGCACCAAGAATACAATATGAGTCTGACTTTAAAAAAATACATGTTCTTCTCTAAGAGCAGGCTGCCTCTCCCGGGAAATAAGACGGCAAAGGATGGGAAGACACAAAAAAATGATAAATGGGTAGGTGGAAAAGAGATTTGGCAGATGGCTGAGAATTATATGCTAATTCTATATTAAATGTTATGATCAGAGAAGACTTGGTCTGGGCCTTGCAGCTACATTTTTCCTTTGAAAATTACTACCCCTACAAAGGAGCAGAAAGGTGGTAAGTTGCTCTAAGAGAGTCTCCTACTTTGGTTTATGAGTGTTGAGAGAGCCATTTCAACTAGCTGCAGGATGAGAATTCAATATGAAGCTTAGACTCAGTTGCTGGTGACAATAGCCAAAGATCTCAAAAGGGAACAACAGAGTCTGAGGACAACTCCAGGAGAACAACTACCTAGACAAGGCAAGCAAAACAGAAAGGAGGAATATCACTGAGAGCTCAGAGAGCCATCCATAAACCTACAACCATTAACTCAGGCCTGTATAAACCACTGGATGGAAAACACCCTAAGAAACTGCATTTGGGACTTGACTTGGCACTGTCAAGATACAAAGAAGCAGTGACACACAGCGGAATAACGTGCATCAGCTTTATAGTTGGACAAATCCATCCCCAAGTTGGGACTCTACTAGTTGTGTTGCCTTCCGTGAGTTACCTAAGCTCTCCGAGTATCAGCTGACTTACCCACAAAATGACATGATAATAAGCATCTATCCCCTTGGGTTTTGGTAAGGCTCACATCAAATAATCCAAATAAGTTTAAGAGTGTTTGCGCACAGAAAGCACTCAGGTAACATTAGTTGTTTATTACTATGTAATTCTTGTTATTAGTCTTCCGTATTTATTTCTTAGTTTTATCCAAAGATGTAAACCCATCTTTAAATCAACACCTACCAGCCTATTGGATTAGGTTTTACTCTTAAGTGTTTCCCATTCTAATTTGTACAAATAAAATGAAATAACCAAAGCATTACAGAACAATTACCAATACTATGTAAGAATCAGCACATTTATTTTCAAAATCCAAACCAGACAAGCAATCAAAAATAAAAACATAAGACCTTGAACTGTAAACAGTGACGACAATGCCTCCTTGAGTTAAACGTATATATGTAAAAGGAGAGAAATTTGGCAGAATGACAGAAGTTAGTCTTAGTTTGTCTCCTTCAGCCTCAAAACCACATCAGCAGAAAATAATGGGAGGCCACAGAATTGTTTATGTTCCTGTTAAGGCTGACTGTCCTCCAACTTAGCACTTCCTTAGTGAAATGTTAGAGGAAAAAGGAAAGGCCTGCTTCACTTGCATGTTGCCTGCCTCAGTGCTGCCAGTCTTCCCTAACAGACTAGACCCAACACAAAGGCTATCAAAAGAACTGACCATTATCTACCATTTTGAGACATGTGGCTATTTAAATTTAAATCTCAATTAGAATTGAACGTAATTTAAAATTTAGCTCATCAGTTACAAGAGTTAAATTTCAGGTGTTCAATAACCACATGCGACTTCTGGCTACCATGTTTGGTCCTACTGTTACAGAACATTTCTGTCACTACAGACAGTCCTACTGGCTAGCACTTCTCCTTTAAGAGATAACCAGGACTAACCCTTGATTGCCTTAAATTTGCTTACCTTGGACACCCCGAGAAATTCAAGCTTCCCGTGGCTCCTCTTATCACTTAGATTCTCATTCCCACATGACTCTAATCTGTCATCTGGGCACACTTTTCTAATATGACTCAGTCTCCCGCTACTGCTCTCACAATAACTGCCCTCCGGAATTTGGGTCAGTGAGCAAAAAATATCTTTGACCTTCTTAACGTTCTTTGTGAAAGTACTCTTCATCTTCTTGCTGTAACTGAAAGATGGCTGTCCTCTGAAGGTACTGTTTCTCCCTGTACCCTCTCAAGTACTGGCTGTTTATTCTTCCTTACAACTCAGTACCACTGACTTATCTAATTCACCATCCTATTATTGTCAACTTCATTTCCTTCTTACCTAACTTTAGATCTCATGGTGATCATACCAATCATTCCTCTGAATATTTTCTCAACTTATTTCTACTGTACTGCCTCGCAAAACCCAATTCTGGTTAATTCTAATTCACCACCTATTATGTGTCCCTGCCTAAGAAGCACAATTGTGCTGACTATGCTCATGTTATATTTAAGACCCAAAACCTCAAGCAGCACCTCAGTATGGCCTAGCAATCCTAGTATGTCTCCATACTCCATAGTCAGTTTATAGTTCTACTTTCAGAAATTATTTTACAACTTCTATGCTATCCTCTAACTTTCAATATCCATCCTGACTCTGCTGTCACTATTCTATTTTGTTTCAATGTTATTGTCATTGTTGTTCAATAGATATGTTATGTCCAACTCTTTGCAACCCCATGGACTACAGCATGCCAGGCTTCCCTGTCCTTCACTATCTCCCAGAGTTTGCTCAACTTCATGTCCATTGAGTGGCTGATGCTAACCATCTCATCATCTGCCACTCTCTTCTCCTTTTGCCTTCAGTCTTTCCCAGCATCAGGGTCTTTTCCAGTGGGTTGGTTCTTCGTATCAAGTGGCCAAAGTTTTAGAGCTTCAGCTTCAGCATCAGTCCTTCCAATGAATATTCAGGATTGATTTCCTTTAGGATTGACTGGTTGGATCTCCTTGCAGTCCAAGAGATTCTCAAGAGTCTTCTCCAGCAATTACATATATATGAAACAATTATATTTGTTTCAACATAAAATCTTTATCAAGATAAAATTACATAGTATATTCTGAGTATATTCACAGAGTTGTATAATTGTCATCACTATCTATTTTAACATTATCATTAACTAAAAAAAAAAACTAGTCCCCATTGGCAGCCATTCTCCTTTTCCCCCCAAACTCCCAGCCCTAGGCAACCACTAATCTGCTTTCTGTCTCTATGGATTTGCCTATTCTGGGCATGTCTGATAAATGGAATCATACAATATATGGGCTTTTGTGACTGACTTCTTTCACTTAACATATGTTTTCAAGGTTTATCCATATTGTGGCATGTGATAGTACTTCATTCCTTTTCTTCCCCACAGCAGTTGCAACATTTTACATTCCCACCAACAGTGTACTGGGGTTCCAATTTCTCCTTATTTTTACCAACATTTGCTATTTTCATTTTTTTAAATAGCCATTCTAGTGAGGATGAAGCGGTATCTCGTGGTTTTGACTCACATTTCCTTAATGACTAATAAGGTTGATCATCTTTTCAAGTGTTTGCTAGCCATTTGTATACATTCTTAGGAGAAAATGTCTTTTGTTTTAATTGAGTCCTTTTTGATGTTGAGTGGTAAGAATTCTGTATATATTCTGAAATCTAGACTCTTTATCAGATATATGATTCACAAATATTTTCTTCCATTCTGTAAATTTCCTTTTCACTTTCTTGATAGTGTTCTTTGATGCAAAATAATTTAAATTTTGATAATTTAACCTATTTTTTCTTTTGTTGCTTGTGCTTTTGGTGTCATATCTAAAATCCACTGCCAAAATCTAAGATCATGAAATTTACCCTTAAGAGAGTTTTATAATTTCAGCACTTACATTTAGGTCTTCAATCCGTATTTTGTAGATGGTGTGAGGTAGGGGTTCAACTTCTTTTTTCACATGCAGATATTCAGTTGTCCCAGTGCCATTTCTTTTTTCTAATTTTTTATTTTGTATTGAAGTATACCTGATTAACAATGTTGTGACAGTTTCAGGTGGACGCCAAAGGGATTTAATCATACATGTACATGTATCCATTCTCCCCAAATTCCCCTCCTATCCAGGCTGCTACATGACATTGAGCAGTTATCTATACTATACAGCAGGTCCTTGCTGGTTATCCATTTTAAATATAGCAATGTGTACCCATCCATCCCAAACTCCCTAACTATCCCATCCCCCTATTCTTCCCTTCAGCAACTATAAGTTCTTTTTCTAAGTCTGTGAGTCTGTCTTGTAAATAAGTTTATTTGTATTATGTCTTTTTAGACACTGCATATATAGGATGTCATATGATGTTTCCACTTCCTTGTCTGACTTCATTCAGAATAATAATCTTTAGGTCCATCCATGTTGCTGCAAATGACATTGTTTCTTTTTGATGGCTGAGTAATATTCCATTGTATCTATGTACTGCTGCTACTGCTGCTGCTAAGTCACGTCAGTCGTGTCCAACTCTGTGCGATCCCATAGACTGCAGCCCACCAGGCTCCCCCGTCCCTGAGATTCTCCAGGCAAGAATACTGGAGTGGGTTGCCATTTCCTTCTCCAGTGCATGAAAGTGAAAAGTGAAAGTGAAATCGCTCAGTTGTGTCTGACTCTTCGTGACCCCATGGACTGCAGCCCATCAGGCTCCTCCAACCATGGGATTTCCTAGGCAAGAGTACTGGAGTGGGTTGCCATTGCCTTCTCCGATCTATGTACTACATCTTCTTTATTCAAATATTCCTCTGTCAATGGACATTTAGGCTGTTTCCCTGTCTTGGCTTACAAAACAGTGCTGCAAGGAACACTGCAGGGTGCATGTATCCTTTCAGACCATGCTTTTCTCCAGATATAGATCCACAAGTGGGATTATAGGGTCATATGGTAGCTCTATTTTCAGTTTTTTAAGGAATCTCCATATTGTCCTCCATAGTGGCTATATCAGTTTGCATTCCTACCAACAGTGCAGGGGGACAGGATAGTTAGGGAGTTTGGGATGGATGGGTACACATTGCTATATTTAAAATGGATAACCAACAAGGACCTACTGTATAGTATAGGTAACTGCTCAATATCATGTAGCAGCCTGGATAGGAGGGGAATTTGGGGGAGAATGGATACATGTATATGTATGACTCAATCCCTTTGGTGTCCACCTGAAACTGTCACTTCTCTCCACACCCTCTCCAGCATTTGTTTGTAGATTTTTTGATGATAGCCATTTTACTGGTGTGAGGTGGTATCTCATTGTAGTTTTGACTTACACGTCTCTAATAATTAGTGATGCTGAATATCGTTTCATGTGTCTCTTGGCCATCCTGGTCTTCTTTGGGAAAATGTCTATTTAGGTCTTCTGCCTATTTTTTGATTGGGTTGTTTGTTTTGATGATGTTCAGCTTCACGAATTGTGTGTAGACTTGATACTAACCCCTTGTCAGTCACATCACTTGCAAATACTTTCTCTCAGTCTGTGAGTTGGCTTTTTGTTTTATCATTTCCTTTGCTGCACAAAAGCTTTTGAGTTTAAGGAGGTCCCATTTGTTTATTTTTATTTCCACTATTATGGGAGTTGGATCAAAAAAGATACTGCTGCATTTATCTGTGATGTATGTCAGACAGTGTTTTGCCTACATTTTCCTCTAGGACTTTTAGAGTGTCCAGTTTCACATTTAGGTCTCTAATTCATTTGAGCTTACTTCATTTTGTGTATGGCAGTACTATTTCTTGAAAAGACTTTTTCTCCCATTGAATTGGCTAAGTAGGCTTAGCCAAAAACCTAAGTCAAAGTTGCCTTCATTCATCCTGACCCTCAGTCACAGAGTTTGACTGATTCTCTCACCAAGAGATTCTCAAATCTGTCCGCTCCCATGACACTGCTTCATTACCTGTCTCCTTAGTTCTAATCTCAATTCCTCTAGTCTGTCTTCCAAAAATACTATTGCAAGAATAATTAGGCCCAGGATTACCAGTTGGCAGTACCCAGGAAGTCCTTCCCTAACCCAAGAATGCCACAATCTCCACACTTGAACAGAACTCTATGTGCATGTATCACAGAATTTTCCACACAACATTCTAATTATTGCTTTACCTATTTATTTCCCCCAGTCAACTCTCAATCACTTCAGTATTTCATTTTCTTGGCATAAAATTGACACAAGATTGGAAACTTTTCTTGGCTTTAAAAACAATAGAATATTTCTGTAACTTAGAGGAAAATGTCTCTAGAATTTGATGTGAAATACTCTTGAAATAAAAAGACCCTATCTGTCTCATTCCATTCAACAAGCACATTCATATTCTCTCAGGTACTAGGCTTAATAATCTTATTCTACTAGTGATAGATCCTAACTAAAAAATCCTAATGACTATGTTGATACTTCCTAAATAAAGCAACACTTAAAAAAAGGCAGGCATCACTGGGTCCAAGGAACAAATGAACAAATATAGGCTCAGAGGCTTTAATTTGGCAAATACCTGGATATGATTCCAAGTCTGTTAAGAGTCCAAAGCCAATACCACAATACCAAACTGCCCTCTTTGTTGCGGAGAAGGCACACAGGCATCCTGTCCCTATTCAAGTTGTAGCAATTTTCATTCAAGTTTAAGAGATAAGCTTGCCTTTCTCAAAAAAGTACATTTGAATGTTGAGCAAATGAGCTTAATCTTCAGTACTGCTGTAGTTGACCCTTGCATGATTTCTTCAATGTTTTTCCATATAAGATAAAAATAGTCATATAAAAATATGCTTGGCAGTGCCCCCACCACCCTGAGACTTAAAGGAAAGAATTAATTCTGAGAAGAGAATTAATTCTGTGTCTTAAACCACACAATTCCTACTTAGGATATAGAAATAAAGGGTCTACAACCATTATACTTTTATGAATAAAATTCTTCAATCTGTGAGGTATTTAATAATTTAGTGGTCTTAGAAAAACAATCACTTGTGTAGTACCTACTAGTATATGTGTATACTTATAGGACAATCCTTTTCTTTAATAGTTGGCATTTTTATTTAAGCAGTTTGACAATATATAAAGATTCTGGCTGCAATGCAGGAGACCCAGGTTCAATCTCTGGGTCTGGATGATACCCTGGAGAAAAGAATGGCTACCCACTCCAGTATTCGTGCCTGGAGAATTCCACGGACAGAGGAGCCTGGCGCACTACAGTCCATAGGGTTGCAAAGAGTCAGACACGACTGAGCCACTAACACTTTCACTTTCATAAAGAATTTAAACATAATTCATATGTTCTGATCCATGAATTAAAATGTGGGAATCTACTGAGGAAATCTCTTGAATTTAGACAAAATCATAAGACAAAGATATTCTATCAAAGCATTTTTATAACAATGAAAAATTTAAACAACCCAGTGTTCAAATACAGAATGAAATACTATGCAGAAATTTTACAATAAAGACTGAAAGGAAATAAACCAAACTATTAACTGTAATTGCAGCGAGGAGATTAGGGGATGGTTAGTTTTGGATGATTATCTATGTTGCCAATTTTTTCAATGAGCCTATATTCCTTTTATAATTTAAAAAATTATTTAAATATTGAGAGACACCCTTAACGAAATAATGGATCTGGGCAATGATCATCAATGACTATTAGTTAATACGCTTTCAAATAGACAGATGAGGCTGATCCCACTAATCAATCTTAACACTATAAAAGAAAGATAACCAGACAGTACGTATCTCACAATCTGATATAATACACCACCTATGAAATACTCTTGTTAAAGAAAAAAAAAATCTAGGGACTTTCCTGGTGGACCAGTGGTTAAGAATCCACCTTGCAATGCAGGGGACACCTGTTGGATCCCTGGGAGGAACTAAGATTTGACATGTCTTGGAGCAAGTAAGCCCCAGGCCCAACTACTGGGCCTAAGCACCACAACTAGAGAGTCTCAGAACTGCAATGAAAGATCTCACATGACGCAACGTGCTGCAACTACTGTAGCCCGTGTGCTTATAGCCTGTGCTTCACAATAAGAAAAGCCATCACACTGCAACAGAATGAAGCCCTTGCTCACAGCAACTAGAGAAAGTCTGCAGGCAGCAACGAAGAGCGAGGCCAACAACAACAAAAAATTTTTAAAAATCTAAAGGGAATTTGACCAACCTCAAATCAAAATAGAAGCTCCCAGAAAATATAGTTCAGAACAGAAGACCATGTTAAAGATGACAATAAGCATACAATCAGCAAAATTTAGGAGAGAAATTCTGAAAGAGAAAAAGCCAATCTCTTTAACAAACTATAAAGAAAACAAAGAGAAGAGGATACAGAGACTAAAAGAAACTTGAAAGACACTGGGACTTCTCCAGTGGTTCAGCAGCTAGGACTCGGTGCTCCCAATGCAGGGCCCAGGTTGATCCCTGGTCAGGAATCCCACATGCTACAACTAAAGATCCCACGTCCATAACTAAGACCCAGCACAGCCAAATGAATTAATAATAATAAAAAGGAAAGAAAGAAACTTGCAAGACATCAACCAAATGTAACACGTGAACCTTGTTTGGACCCTGATTTGAACAAACTATTAAAAAAAATTATGATATGACTGAAGAAAGGGAGATGCTGACTGGTACTGGTATTTTGCAATAATGCAAAATGGTACTGTGGCTGTATTTTTTTAAAAAAATAGTCTTTATCTTTTAGTATTACAATATTTATAGATGTCTAAAAATTGCTTCAAAAAATCTAGTGGGAGGTGGATGGGAGGAATATTTTATGTAAAAAAAGATTGGTCATATGTTGAGAACTGTTGAAGCTGGAAAGTGGGTTCATAGGGATTCATTATACTGTTAAACAATAAAAATTTTAAAATGGTCTCAAAATAAACCTGCTGTTCAAAGCTAATTACCAGCATACATCAGAGATATTGCGGGTTCAGTTCCAGTCAAGTGCAAAGCAGCAAATACTGCAATAAAGCAAGTCACACATATTTTCTGGTTTCCCAATGCATCTGAAAGTTATATCTATCCTATACTATAATCTTTTTTAATTTTTAAAAATCATTTTATTTTTGGCTGTGCTGAGTCTTGGTTTCTGGGCAGGCTTTTCTCTAGTTACAGAGAGTTTGATCAGGGATCAAACCCATGTCTCCTGCATTGGCAGGTGAATTCTTTACCACTGAGCCACCAACGAAGCACTTTCTTTTTTTAAGTTTTATTGGAGTATAGCTGATTTACAATGTTGTGTTAGTTTCAGGTGTTGAGCAAAGTGAATCAGATATATATATATATATATCTCCATTCTTTTTTTAGATTCTTTTTCCCATATAGGCCATTAAAGAGTACTGAGTCGAGTTCCCTGTGCTATACAGTAGGTTCTTATACTGTAGCATTTTAAGTATATAATAGCATCATGTCTAAAAAAAAAAATAATGTACATACCTTAACTAAAAATACTTTATTGTCAGGTATATATGTATACCTATGGCTGATTCACTTCACTGCAGAAACTGACACAGTAGTGTAAAGCAACTATACTATTAAAAAAAAAAAACTTTATTGCTGAAAAGTGCTAACCATCTTCTGAGCCTTCAGTGAGTTACAGTAGTAACATTAAATATCACTGATCACAGATCATCATAACAAACAGAAGAATGAAAAAATTTGAAATATTGTAAGAACTACCAATATGTGACACAGAGACATGAAGTGAGCAAAAGTTGTTGGAGAAATGGTGCTGACAATCTTGCTTGACAAAGGACTACCACAAATATTTAATTTGTAAACACACACACACACACACACACACACACACACACACACACACACTAAAAGACAATGCAATAAAACAGGGTATGGCTGTAAATAAAAACAGAAAAAGTAAAGGAAAAATACACATCAAACTTAACAATGGCTTCAGTCAATTCATTTCAGTTGCTCAGTCATGTCCAACTCTTTGCAACCCCATAGACTGCAACATGCCAGGCTACCCTGTCCATCATCAGCTCCCAGAGCTTGCTCAGACTCATATTCCATCAAGTCGGTGATGTCATCCAACCATCTCATCCTCTGTCATCTTGGACTGGGCCAAATCATGGATGAGATTTTTCTGAGTAAAATTTTCCAGTGTTATAAACCAACATCACTTCAATTAAAAAAATTTTTTTCCACTTAAATCTTCTATAATGAAGATGTACTGCTTAAAAAAAATTGTTAGGAGGCAAAATAGCATAATGACTAAGAGTGGAACTCCTGGATAAATGGCAAATTCAAGGCTGACATAGGAAAAGTCAAAGCAACATCGTAACTTCTTTTAGTTGAAAGTAAAACTGATGGGCACATGACAAAAGGTTATACAAGGCACCTGAAAGGACTTTCACTGGTCAAATCTGGAACAATTTGAACAAGCTGCTAGAAAAAATTAATTATGACACATTAAATTTTAAAAAATGAATTCATATCATATTTTTAAAAAATTAATGGGGCTTCCCTGCTGGCTCAGTTGGTAAAGAATCTGCCTGCAATGCAGGAGGCCCAGGTTCGATTCCTAGGTCAGGAAGATCCCCTGGAGAATGGGATGGCAACCCACTTCAGAATTCTTGCCTGGAGAATCCCATGGACAGAGGAGCCTGGCAGGTTACAGTCCATAGAGTCAGAGTCGAACACAACTGAGCGACTAATACTTTCACTTTCAACGGGAAAGGGGAAAGTTTCTCTTACAGAACAATGGCAGGAATACAAAAAAAATCACCATCTACTATTATAGTAACAATTAATTTAAGCAAGATGCGCCAATGGATACTAAAACCAAGGTGAATACTAAACCCAATGTCTGTTTGGGAATAGGCTATTTATACAGCCTCAGAGTATATTATCCCACAGATGACATACTGATTACAAAATAGAAAGGTACCTTTGTGGAAGGAGATCTGGCAGACACTACCTTAGAGAGACACTACCTTAGTAGGCAGACACTACCTTATTTAACAACCCCAATAACAAAACTGATATCATTTGCTCCCTGATGTAATATGTTATGGATTGAATATTTGTGTAATATGTTATGGATTGAATATTTGTGTTCCGCCAGTACTCATATATTGAAATCCTAATGCCCAATGTGATTGTATTAGAATATGGGGCCTTCAGGTAGAGATTAGGTTGAGAGGGTGAGCCTGTGTGAATGGGATTAGTGCTATTATAAGGGACTGAAGAGACCAGAGCTCTCTCCTTCTGCCACGTGAGGACACAGCAAGATGTCAGATGTCTGCAACCCATAAGAGGGCTCTCACCAGAACCCAAGCATTTTGACACAATGATCACAGACTTCCAGCCTCCAGAACCATGAGAAATAAATTTCGGTTGTTTCTGTCAGTTCAGTTCAGCCACTCAGTCATGTCTGACTCTTTGCAACCCCATGAACTGCAGCACGCCAGGCTTCCCTGTCCATCACCAACTCCCGGAGCCAGCCTAATCTCATGTCCATTGAGTCAGTGATGCCATCCAGCCATTGTTGTTGCCATCCAACAACCAGTTGTTTATAAATCACTCAATCTATGGTACTTTGTTGGAGCAGTCCAAGCTGAAAAAGACACGATACACTTAGAAGAATATACCATTCTCTTTGTTATTATTCCTGCCAAAAAGATTTTAACATAAATTTAATCATAAGAAAACATCAGACAAATCCAAAGTGAGTAATATTCTAGAAGGCAAAGCCAGAGAGGAGAAATTCCATACTTTGTGAAGAAACTCTGCCCAGGTCTCTGGCTGACTCCAGAACCATTCACGTACTAAACAGACTGCAGTTAAGGACAAATAACCAAACTGAGATTTGAACTGCTTCTCCAAACAAGAGTGTGTAGTTGATTCTAATCCAGTGAACTGTCTGATGAAACAAAATACAATACTTTTCTGAGAAATAAAACACATGCTAGAACACCCACAATGTAAATTCACAACTTCCAGGATACAATCCCTAATTATTTAATATACAAGGAGAATCAGGAAAATGTGACTTGTTTTCAATTTAGAGGGGTACAACCATTTGAATGACTTCTTATCAGAAGCTATAGAACCCAGAAGATAGTGGAAAAAAATCTTTAAGTTGCTAAAAGGGAAAAACCTATCAACCTCAAATTCTATATTCAGTGAAGACATCCTTCAAGAATGATGACAAGGCCCTCAAACATATTTGTTGGATTGAGTGTTTTGGAATTAAATCATATAGAACTCAACCGATGATATTTGAACAGAACAGCACCCTATGAACAGGATTTCAGAAATGCAGATGAATCCTAAATGGATGTCAGAGATGTAGTACTTGAAAAAAATATGGCAGCATTTGATAATTCAAAAGATATTGATCCTAAGAAATTGAACTCCAATGACTGAAAAAATTAATATAATATTAATAGAACTAAGAAAATCAGAAAGAAGAGCTAGATACGGAGTTAAAAGATGAATTCTGATCTGATTGGTTCTCTTTGAAAACCAAGATCAGCATTAACTTTTGGAAAAAAAATCACATTCTAAATTTCATACTAGTTATATAAATAAAATAGCATTTGCTTATTAATTTGTTTATCTTAACAATGCAATGGTTAAAGCAAAGATTAAGAAATAAATAAAAGAGTTAAAAATCAGACAAACAGAATTTTAAAATATATACTTAAAGAAAAAAAGAATGATGGTGAAATCAAGACATTTTCCAGATAAAAAAATTATTAAGGAATTATTATGGAAGTTTGTTGCCAACAGGCCCACACTGTAAGAAATACTAAAGGCAATTCTTTAGACTGAAGGGGATAATCAAGAGCTGAAGAATATAAAAAATGGTAAATATCTAGTAAAGATCATTTTCCTCTTAATTTCTTTACAATCCACAGCAAAAAACTGTAACATTGTTTTGTAGGATTTATAATATATGTAGATATATGAAAACTACAGCATAAAAGAAAGGGTAAGGTAGTAAATGGACTTATATAGTTATAAGATTTCTATACTCTTCATAAAGTAGTATTAACTCTAAGCAGACTGTGGAAGACTACTTCCCCCAAGAGTAGCCACTAAAAATAGTTATAGCATTAAAAAATAAAAGTGAAAAAAAGTAATTCTATAACATATTCCAATAATCAAAAGAAGATAGAAAATAAGAAAAAAAACAAAAGAGACAAAAATTTAAGAACAAAATGGTAGACCTAAAGCCAATCACATTAAAATTAAACGATTAACTAAATTTTCCAATTAAAAATTAGACAGTGTCAGAATGGGTAAAAAGCATGACTCAACGATATGGTGTCTACAAGACACATACTTTAAATATATATATATATTTATGTTAAAAGTGGGGCTTTCCTGGTGGCCCAACTGGTAAAGAATCCACTGGAATGTGGGAGACCTGGGTTTGATCCCTGGGTTGGGAAGATCCCCTGGAGAAGGGAACATCTACCCACTCCAGTATTCTGGCCTGGAGAATTCCATGGACTATACATATACAGTTCACAGAGTCGCAAAGAGTCAGACACGACTGAGCAACTTTCACTTAGACTTTCATGTTAAAAGTAAATGTCCAGAAAAACATGTATCAGGCAAGCAGCAGGCATAAAAGAGCTGAAATGGCTAGAATTGTCTAGTTGTTCTATCAGATAAAATACACTTCAAGAAACAGAACATTACAAGAAACAAAGTTGGAAAATAAGTAACTTAGTGGCCACTCAGCAATGGCCACAGGACTGGAAAAGGTCAGTTTTCGTTCCAATCCCAAAGAAAGGCAATGCCAAAGAATGCTCAAACTACTACAAAATTGCACTCATCTCAAACGCTAGTAAAGTAATGCTCAAAATTCTCCAAGCCAGGCTTCAGCAATACGTGAACCGTGAACTTCCAGGTGTTCAAGCTGGTTTTAGAAAAGGCAGAGGAACCAGAGACCAAATTGCCAACATCCGCTGGACCATCGAAAAAGCAAGAGAGTTCCAGAAAAACATCTATTTCTGCTTTATTGACTATGCCAAAGCCTTTGACTGTGGAAAATTCTGAAAGAGATGGGAATACCAGACCATCTGACCTGTCTCTTGAGAAACCTGTATGCGGGTCAGGAAGCAACAGTTAGAACTGGACATGGAACAACAGACTGGTTCCAAATAGGAAAAGGAGTCTGTCAAGGCTGTATATGGTCAGCCTGCTTATTTAACTTATATGCAGAGTACATCATGAGGAACTCTGGGCTGGAGGAAGCACAGGCTGGAATCAAGATTGACAGAAGAAATATCAATAACCTCAGATATGCAGATGACACCATCCTTACGGCAGAAAGTGAAGAAGAACGAAAGAGCTTCTTGATGAAAGTGAAAGAGGAGAGTGAAAAAGTTCGCTTAAAGCTCAACATTCAGAAAACTAAGATCATGGCATCCGGTCCCATCACTTCATGGCAATTAGATGGGGAAACAGCGGAAACAGTGGCTGACTTTATTTTTCTGGGCTCCAAAATCACTGCAGATGATGATTGCAGCCATGAAATTAAAAGACACTTACTCCTTGGAAGGAAAGTTATGACCAACCTAGACAGCATGTTAAAAAGCAGAGACATTACTTTGCCAACAAAGGTCCGTCTAGTCAAGGCTATGGTTTTTCCAGTGGTCATGTATGGATGTGAGAGTTGGACTATAAAGAAAGCTGAGCGCCGAAGAATTGATGCTTTTGAACTGTGGTGTTGGAGAAGACTCTTGAGAGTCCCTTGGACTGCAAGGAGATCCAACCAGTCCATCCTAAAGGAAATCAGTCCTGGGTGGTCATTGGAAGGACTGATGATGAAACTGAAGATCCAATACTTTGGCCACCTGATGCAAAGAACTGACTCATTGGAAAAGACCCTGATGCTGGGAAAGATTGAGGGCAGGAGAAGAAGGGGACGACAGAGGATAAGATGGTTGGATGGCATCACCAACTCAGTGGACATGGGTTTGGGTGGACTCCGGGAGTTGGTGATGGACAGGGAGGCCTGGCGTGCTGTGGTTCATGGGGTTACAAAGAGTTGGACACAACTGAGTGACTGAACTGAACTGAACTGAAGCTATTAGCATTAAAAATGCTCTGCAATGTGAGAATCTTGTTTAGAACTCTATTTTAACAAACCAACTATAAAAACCAATTATGAGACTCAAGGAGATTTAAACAGACCAGATATTTATATTAAAATTTTTGGCCTAACAGTATTACATTACTAGTTAAGGTTTTTTAAAGAAGAGATTTTATCTTTCAGGGATACCTTGTAAAATAATGAAATAGTATCTAGGATCTGATTTGAAATAATCTAGGGAGTGGGAGTTACGGATGGAATACAGATGAAACAGTGACCATGAGTTGATGACTGGGCAGCACATGCGGGTTTCAAGGCACTAATATTCCTTCAGTTTTTATGTCTGAAATGTTCTTGTAATTAATATAAACATGCACACACAAAGTCCTTTTGCAAGACAATAATCAAAGTTAAACTGGCCATTGTCTTTTGAAGAAACTGGTATGAAAGACATGTGGCACCGATAAAAGAACCTGGAAAAAACCCAAAGAGGTTGTTAAAAACTATTAATGACAATCTAATCCAGTAGCTGCATATTATTACCAGAGCCTAAATTAAGATAATACTCAATGAGCTTCATATGGGGAAAAAACTCCCTATGAAATAAATTTCTCTGAATTTTATTACCAGTGGCTGGCTTTATCAAGGTTCCTACATAAGTGAAATGGATGACAATGGAGCATAATAAAAACAGACAAGCTCTTTAAAATGTTTTCATAATATGTACAAAAGAATATATATGCAAATTAGTCACCCAACTTAAGAAATACACTATTATCAACACTGATTAGCTAACTGTGCTTCTTCCTGATTCTATCGGCCGTCTCTACCCCCTCCCAGCAAGAAGACTTTAGTCTCAAAATTGTTATTATTACTTTGTTATTCTATAAAACCACAGTTTTACTATAAATTCTTAAAACAAAATATTGACTATCATACTGTATTCAGTAATCTTAAATTTTTTAAAAAATCTGAATATTTCCTGGATGATTCTCTGGCGTACAAGCTTTTGAATTAAAGCTGGCTGCATATCTGAGTTCTTGCCACTTATCACGGATGTGACCTTGGGGAAATTATTTTCCCATCAAGCCTTCGTTTCCTACTACAAAAGATTGTTGTGAGAATTAAAACAGAATATACAAAAAGGGCAGTTTCTGGTATATAGCAGATGCTCATAAATGGTAGCTGTACTAGGTATGATTTACAAAGACTTGACAAATTAAACCCTTTTACTTAATGGGAAAACAAATCTATCTTGCTATCAAATGCTCCCTTTATATTAGGCCATTAGAAAACTCATCAGTAACAAGTCTGTGAATGGTCAATCTCCATAGCCACCACCAGAAGTAATTCTGATAATTCATCTGATCCTTTGACTTTGCACACATGTTTTCAGAGATGACTTATGTCATACCAACTCTGTTCACCAGAAAATAGTCTGAATCCATCAAGCAGTTTCTTCTAGGTAACTGAAAAGCTGACAAGGTCAATTCTGATGAGATCAGAATTCACGCTTGCATTCAAGAGTGAAGGATTGCACTCTGCCTTCCTAAAACTGAGGCTTATATGCTCTCCTCGATACTTTCCCCATCTGTGTGTCCCCATCTTTACACACAGAAAGGCAGAGAGAAAACAGCAGTGAAGAAAAATGCTAGCTCTGGAGTCAGGCAGACTTGGGTTTGGGCTCTGACTCTGTTGTTTATCTGATGTTGGACAAGAACTAAACCTCTCTAATACCAGGTTCCTCATGGATAAAATAGAGATAACAAAAATACTTAACCTCTAAGATGCTTATAGTCCTGACTGTGGTTCTATGAAAATTATAATGGAGATAACTCACCTAATATTAATTTCTTGAACTTTCTTCTTTCTTAAAATGCTCTAGATGCCTGAATTAAAACGTGTGACTAAATCATGAAGGGAGAGAACTTCTCTTAGGTAGTTTTTAGCTGTTAATATTCCTTCAACATATAATGCTTTGGGTATTATTCAGGTGTTAATAAGAGCTATTTGATTTTTTCAAGGAAGGAATAAGCACATCTAGGAGAAAGAAACATGCTAAAAGAAATCCTGATGTCTTTAGCAGCAAGTCACAATGAATAGGGATAACTAAAACAAAGACAAAGTCAAAGTTTGGAGGAAAAAAATGGGAAGAGTGAAGACACTGAGGACTAAAGCAGACATGGACTGCAGTCATACTGCCATTTCACATGCCACATCATACAGTAACCTTACTGTTACGCATCATAGCGGAGCTGATACAAGGAAATGTTCTACAGAAAGGGGGAACAAAAATTATCAGAAGACAATTCAGATGACAAGCATGGAGGAATGGGACAGGACCACACAGTTCTGTTACATTATTCATACAAGAGGAGAGAGTTACATACAAGAGAGAGTTACAAGCAATGGAACATCACAAGTCTGGAGGGAGGTACTTGGTCTAAGGGTTCATCCAGTGGCTAAAAGTTTTGATCTATTTCTATATCAGTAGGCATTCAAATAAGATGACGGCCTCTACAGAAACACCGAACAGTCTGGGGTCAGGTCTATCAAAGACGAATCTACTTTAGATGTATTACTTCCAGCTCGTACTGACCTCTCTACTAGACCACCATCTCTTCCTACCTCTCAGCTTCCGTCTCCCATTATCAGCAGCAATGAATTTTTTACAATTTCTCCTTGGAGCCTTCTCCCTAATTGCATGGATTCCAATACTCTTTTCTCCATATCCATGCCACTGATTAGGGATCTTTCTATAGGATCAGCCCTGCCTCTGCTTTAAGAAATAAAGGCTCTGACTGTTTAAACACAAGAAGGAGGTGCTGTGCCAGGCTGCACAAATTTGTAAACTTGGTAAGAACTGATGGGTGGGTGGGAAAAACCTGGAAAGCACCTTTGAAGCAAAGGACAAATACCATTTCTAAAGAACTTACATAAATTGATAAGAAAAATCTTAAGAACCCAATAGATACTTGGGCAAATTCAGATAACATTTTTTCAAAGAAGAAAAACAAGTTGGCTTTTTTAAAAAAGAAACAAATTCAACTGTACGAATCAAAGAAATATAAAATATAATGAAATATCATTGATTATCTAATGAATATACCATGCTTTAAAAACAAAAAAGAAAAAGTAACATTCCTCAGTATTTGTAATGGTGTGGTAAAAGGAACATTCTCATGTGCTGCCAATGAGAATTTAAATGAGTAGAATCTTCTGAAAACAGTCTTAAAACTTGATACATATAATCCAGTAATTTTACTTTTTGTAGCGTGGTTTAAAGAAAAAATCAGAAATTCAGACAATTTACACCTAACAAGGCTTGTTGCTATTTTAGATGCACATTTTCAATAAGGGGGGTGGGGTGGTTAAAAACCCACACCTGATATGAGCGCCTCTATTTTAGCATTTCAACTGATTTGTATCATATTTAGTCGTGTCCAAGTCTGTCTGCCTCATTGGACTGCGAATTTCCTGAATACAAATTTGAGGTCCATCAGCTCTGTGAGCACTTATCACCTTATCACCCTGTAAGCACTCCCAGCACCTAACACAAAACTTTATTAACAGCAAATTAATCAATGACTGACTTCAAAGACTTATAAAGACATATAAACACACAAAGAAAGGACATGAACAAACACTAAATTTATAACTGACCTAATTTTTCCACAATTTGGAATAAACTTAAATTCCATGAGATTATTACAGGAATGAGTTAATAGACTGCAGTAATTACAACCTACAATCATGCTCTTTTATCCTTTCTTCTTGCCTGGCACAGATTTAAGGTCTAGAGATATAACAGCCATCTTGAAACCATAAGTCAAGAAGCTACAAGTCAAGGACTGTAGAGCTGAAACAGAAAAGCTTTGGTCCTCTTTATGTCACTGAGCCACTACCTCACTCCAGATATCTTGTTATGTGAGAAAAAGAAACCTCACATGTTAAACTCACTTAATTACATTAATTAATATGGTGTTTTCCATTATCAGAATTGATAAAATTTTCTGATAGATACTAACAGGGTTTTCCATTACTTGTTCTAACATATTAATAAATGATATATAACCATCCACTTGATAATAGTGACTAAACCAGCGGTGGCTACTTAAATAAAGACCATCAGAGTCTTTCTTAGATTGATTTATGGTCTCAGGAGAAAGAACTTCTTTTTTTCCATTAAAGGCTAAAACTCTATGGCTGCTGGCAGACACTTTGCCTGTCCCTTAACAACAACAAAGTCTATCTGTTGAATAGAGAAAAGTAGAGTCAAAAGATGAGAGAAACATCATCTCAGCTCCCAGATCTGGCTCAGCTTGAAGCCTATCCCAGGCTTCCTAATTATTATGCAAACTAAACTCTCTTTTTTGCTTAAGATTACCAGGGCTTCCCTGGTGGCTCATATGGTAATGAATTTGTCTGCAATGAAGGAGACTTGGGCTTGATTCCTGGGTTGGGAAGATCCTCTGAAGAAGGGAATGGCTACCCACTCAAGTATTCTTGCCTGGAGAATTCCATGGACAGAGGAGAGCCTGGCAGGCTACAGTTCATGGGGTTGCAAAGAGTCAGACACGACCGAGTGACTAACACTTTCACTTTTCACTTGAATTCTATTTCCAACACTTCACCCAAGACTCCTACATACTACACTGGAGTGAACACATAAATAATTTTTTACAGGTTGAAAAAAAACCTTGTCCTATATTAACTCATATAATTCAAGTTACATTTTTGTCATTCTCCAACTGCTTACTATTTATTTTCATTATGTCCATACTACAACCACACTGAATTGCATGCTCTTTTGTACACCTTTCATGTTTTCCTATTTATATGATTTGATTTTTGCCTGCTGTTTTACATTAATGCCTTTCTTCTAAATCTCTAATCACACTTCTTCTGAAACACCACAGAATTTATCTTTATGCCCCTTAGTAGTTTTGATCTTGCATTACAGTTATTCATGTGTATGTCTTATCTACCCAACAGTACTATAATCTCACTTTGTTTGGATTTGTATATCTCCCCACAGGTCAGTGTGTTTCCATAATCCATGCTATTTCTACTAAACTTAAGCTACTTCCTAACAATACACCTAACTACTGACATGTATTGTTAACACCTCTATAGTTAGTTGTCAACAGTGATATACTTAATCCTCCTAGATACCACAAAAGCCACATTAATATAAGTGAGAAGACTGAATGGCAGTACAAATTACATTCAGGTAGGCAAATACACATAGATAAAACTGATAAGATCAACTCTGTCCAATTTAAGAAATGTTTTACCTAGAGACGTTCAGGTCTTCTGATTTTTGCTGAGTCACCCAAGTCAAACCTATTCTAGGTCTCAGTATTTCTCTGATAGTTCTCAGGCAAATCTCTGTTAAGGATTTTTACCTCTACCCCTAGAGTCAAAGCTATGGTTTTTCCAGTGCTCATGTATGGATGTGAGAGTTGGACTATAAAGAAAGCTGAGCACTGAAGAATTGATGCTTTTGAACTGTGGTGTTGGAGAAGATTCTTGAGAGTCCTCTGGACTGCAAGGAGATCAAACCAGTAGGAAATCAATCCTGAATATTCACTGAAAGGACTGATGCTGAAGCTGAAGATTCAATACTTTGGCCACTTGATGCAAAGAGCTAATTCATTAGAAAAGACTCTGATGCTGGGAAAGATTGAAAGCAGGAGAAGAGGATGACAGGACAAGATGGCTGGATGGCATCACCAACTCAATGGTCATGAGTTTGAGCAAGTTCTGGGAGATGGTGAAGGACAGGGAAGCCTGGAGTGCTGCAGTCCATGGGGTCGCAAAGAGTCGGACATAACTGAGCGACTGAACAACACCCCATGTACTTATCCACCATTATGTTTCCATGAAATATCCATGGAGAGAAAATTCACTCCTAGCAGTATTCACACCTCTGTATCTAGGCCCAAAGAGTATATAGTTAATGCCTTCAGCTTTCCTAACTCCACTATGATCTATTTCTCACTAACTTATTCTTAGCACTTTGGCTCTAATGCCTTTCCCTGTCTTTCATCCTTCCTTTAGCTCTAGCTCAAATACTGAACAATAACAGCAGCTACCATTTATTGAATATCTGAAACAATCCAGACACAGTGCTGGGTACTTTATAAAAGTATTTCTGATTCTCATGACAATACTAATGATGCTAGACTAATTTTACAAATAAGGCACCTGATCCTCAAAGAGTAAGGTAGTTTGTCAAATATTACCCAGCTAACCAGTATTACAGTTGAAATTTAAGTTCAGATCTACCTAGTTCCAAGCCTATGTTTCTCTCATTGTATCATATTACCAAAAATAAAACACTAGCTGTTCTCGCAGCTTCTACCCTTGTCAATCAACAATCTATTCACACAGCATCCAGAGTGATCCTTTGTTCAAATATTAATTCATTTTTTGGCTCAAATCCCTCCAATGTTTCCTTATTTAAAAGCTAAAATTCCTCACTAATGACCTCCAAGTTCTATGTGATCTGTTCACTTGTCCCCTCCCCAATTATCTCTCTGGTCTTGTAAATCTCTTCCTCACTCTACTCCAGCCACACTGGATTCTTTGTCATTCCCCATACACATCAAGGCTGTTCACACCTCAGGGTCTCTGAACTTAATGTTCCCACTGCCTATAACACTCTCTCCTCTCCACTCAAAATTCTCCTACCTCATTCCCTCATTCGGGCCTCTGTTCAAATGTCACCTTCTCAATGGAAACTTCCACACCACCTATTTTAAACCGCCACCTTCTGTCCTCAGTACTCTCTACTCCCTTCTTCTTTTGATTTCTTTCTCTAAAATACTTATCAACATGACATATTATAGGGGGCTTCCTGGGTAGCTCAAACATTAAAGAATCTGCCTGCAATGCAGGAGACCTGAATTCAATCTCTGGGTCGGGAAGATCCCCAAACCACTCCAGTATTCTTGCCTGGAGAATTCCATGGATAGAGGAGCCTGGAGAGCTACTCTTCAGGGGGTCACAGAGTCAGACACGACTGAACGACCAACACTTTCACTTCCTTTCTCCCATGATGTATTTTATGTTTGTTTATTGAAGTAGTCTACTACTAGAATACATCTCTGACTATATGGTCTTTGTATATTCTGTTGACTATACCTGCCATGTATTAATAGTAGGCATTTAATAAGTATTTATTGGATGAGTAAATGAATACCTTTTTTATTCCTAGATGTTTAATAAAACAAGCCAATGATAGCTCAGTGGTAAAAAAAAAAAATCTGCCTGCCAATGCAGGAGACACAGGTTCAATCCCTGATTCAAGAAGATTCTACATGGTGGGGTACAACTAAGCCCATATGCCACAACTACTGAGCCTGTGCTCTAGAGCCTTGGAGCCACAACTACTGGGCCCATGTACCACAACTACTGAACCCTGCATACCCTAGAGCTCAAGCTCTGCAACAAGAAAAGCCACTGCAATGAAAAGCCTGCACACCATAACTAGAGAGTAGCCCCTGCACTCTGCAACCAGAGAAAAGTTTGCACATTAACAAAGACCCAGCACAGCCAAAAATAAAATTACAAAAAGGAAAAAATTATCTCAAAGACATTCTCCAGAAAGCAAATGTAAAGGCAACCTGCTTCTGTCACAGTTTAGACTGATTTAGCAAATCGTTTCTCCTCAAACAATGCCTTTAAAGAACACTCTCTAATTTTTCCACAGTTGTGAATAGACAGCCATGTCATTGAGCAACAAACTGAGCAGACTGAGCCAACTCAACCAGAGTGTATTATTATAATCAAATAAAACTTACAGCAAAGTTAATCAGACACATATTTAATGATATGCATAATTGTTATTGTGCTGCACAGTAACAGGCATAAATGGTAGACACTTCATGTAAATGACTCTAATTACTATTTCTTTCACACAGCCAAATCAAGCATGTCTAGGATCAGATTCAGGGAAAAACAGGAAGAAGGGGAAAGCTGGATCCTTACCTCTGGAGAGAAAGTCCTCTCTTATTCCATCCCCTTAGGCATTGGGCTAATGGTCTCTCATCCTGAGGTAATGTGTAAAATCTTTCCCCTCTATTGTAGGAGAGGCTTTCTTTCACCAAAGATTAAAATATTAGGCTGAGGAGAGCACTCTCTCTTTCATAGGCTGAGAAGAACCAGAACAAACACTACAGTACATGGCAAGGAAGACAGGACAGGCAAGCTGGTAGAGAAACCAAATGACAGCAAATTCACTGAAGACCTACTGTATGCCAGTCACACTAGTACATGTTTCACATAATTCATCTAATGTACTTCCTCTACCCACCTTAGAGCCGCAGGCTCAATCCCCAGGAAAGCAGAGGAGTAAGCAGCAAGAGCAACATTTTTCGTAAGGACGCCCTGCTCCAAATTTTCCTGTAAGACCTAAATAATGTCACCAGAAAGGGTAATTTAGGTAAGCTAACATTACTAGGAAGATTAAGAGGAAGCTGTTATTTAGCAGCTGTTTCCCTTGCTTAGTACCTTATCTAACCCATAGGAGGATAAAGGGCCCCCTACTTTCCTATGGGTTTGTCCAAACCTATCCAGTTGAGGCTAAGCCCACCCTTCTCTGGGAATATCATCCCTATTCACTGCAGCTCTCCTTTTTCCTGGTGCACTTACTGTCAGGGTACACAATATACACTTTGTGCCATCTTGTAATTAATTTCTTAGGTTAAGGCTTATCTCCCCAATGACACTACAAGCTCCTTAATGGCAGAAACCTCGTCTTAAACTTCTTTAGTAACCCACACAAGGTTGAGCATCATTTTAAAAAAAGGTGTTTCTATTAAGTATTCGGATGAATTAAAGTAGGTAGGCAATAGGTAGTATAAAAAAATAAATTTCTGGTTCTAGGTAAACAAGCTGGTGTTGAAAAGAAGTTTGCAGTATTCTAACATGTGTTCGTCATACTTTTGGATTTTTTCTTTGGGGAGGTGGGGAGCCTGTGCCATGTGACATGCAGGATCCCTGACCAGGAATTGAGCCTGTGCCCCCAGCTGTGGAACCACAGTCTTTTAACCACTGGATCACCAGGGAAGTCCCTGAACTAATTTTTAAAACAAATTTCCTTAAAAAAAAGTATGACTGTCATTTGGGATACCACAGACATCTATGAATGGAGGTCTGAGACATTTGGATCAGAGCTACAAGACATACAGTGTCAAGAGTATAAAAGCTTCCAATTATATTGGAAAATACACTTAAATCTATAATGTTTGAAAGAGTCCTCAAGACCCAGAGTGTAAATCCAACTGAGCAGCAATACACAGGATCACTAGCCCAATGGATTCGAGAACTTGAAAGACTTCCTGAACGGATAATAATGCAAGTCTCAGTCTATTTTGCCTACCCGATGCTGTCAGCTTCTCAACAAGTTCAATGAGAATAACCTGATTCTGGTGGTATAAGTCTGCAATAGGTTTGAGAAAACTCAGAAACAAGCCTGAATCAAGTATCTGGTGTTGTGAGTTGCCCCACCACGCCCCATAAGGAAGAACAAGCTTAAAAGCAAGTCTCGTAAAGCTGAAAGATATCTGACAAAGATGAATACCAAAGCTTCCTGTTTAAGCACAAACTATCAGTGTTCTGTCCAGGAGATGTCAGTAAAGTCTACTCTATACTACTTTTTACCTTTTAATTATGACTGGAAGAAGGTCATCTATTCGTAGAGCTCAGTGGGGATTGAGTTTCTCAAACTCGTTTATTTCTGAACCTCAGTGCTGAGTGGGGTATTGACTCAGTAACTAATACCAGTTGGGTAAGCATGTTTGGTGAGATAGACAAAACAGTCTCTCCCTTCTCTGATCACCAAATGTCCAGCCTTCGAATTCTTTCAGTCACTAAAACTCTACTAAAAATCAAACTAAAGAGTTATATCAAAGTAAAACTGCATCTAAAATCCTAGTTCTACAGTGCTCTTCAATTAAAGGAGTTGACCAGATTTAGGTCTTCAATTTTCAGTGTATTTAAACGACTACAGTGTTATTCATAAAAACCCTTAAAAATCATGACAAAATATCTGACCTAGTAATTCCACTACTGGGAACAATAACAGCAGCTCAAAGTTCTTAAGTACTCACTATGTGCTAGGCACTGTACTGAACACTTTACTTAAAATACCTCATTTAACCTCATAAAAACCAAATAAGGTCATTTCTATTGGTTGACAGATGCATGAATAGAAACTAGCACAGGGTCACAGAGTAGTAAGTGACACAGGTAGGACTCAATCTCAGACTGACTGGACTGTGGAGCCCATCTTTTTCTCACTACCACCCAAACTAAAAATAATCCTTAAAAAATAACACCAAAATATAGCAACAATTTTTGGCATAAAAAGCTCAGTGTCATGTAAGTATAACATGGTAACATGAAGCATTCTAAATATACAACAAGTAAATGAAGGCACTTTGGATTACATAATATTATATTAAATATTTTAATATAATATTAAAAATATTTTTACACCTAACTTTTAGTGGCATGGGAAAATTTTAATGCTATAGGTAGAAAAAACAAAACAGAATTTTACATACAGTCAGATCTCAACTATGTAAAAAATATATCTGTACATAGAAAGATCTAAATTTACTGCTAAATAAAAAAAAAAGCAAATTACAGAATTACATGTGGCATGGTCCCATTTATGTAAATAGTGCCTGACTCATTTCAAGTACTCAATAAATGTATGCCATTATTATTATTTGTACTAAAATGAACAGGTACTACTTTACAATTAGAAAAAGCAACAAAATTTATTTAAATTATAAGTTTAGGTACTTTCTTATTTAATTAATGAGAAGTGTATAACAGTCAGAAAAGTTAAGTAACATGTGTTTTTCTTTCCCATACCTCACAATCATACAATTTCAGATTAAACATCTCTAAGTGATGGGAACCAAGTAGAAATGAGAAAAATGTTGCAACATTTCTAATCTTCTAACAAATGGTTACATTCAACATGTTAGACCAGAGAGAAGGGTGCAGATTCTATTATACTTAGACCACAGAGAGCTGTGCAGATTCTATCATATTTAGAGTTTAGAAAGGCAAGATCAGGGGTGGTATTTCAAGGGCTGTGATGAACAAGCAGATTCTCTTGGCCAATATCTCATGCTGTACCAAAACCAAAGCCACTGATACACTCTTTGAGAGACAACCAAAAGCTCCAGGGTGATGCATCAGAGACATATAGGAGAAGAATAGAAACTAGGGATATTTTTCAGCTGTAACTGTCTTTAGGTAAAATTTACACACACACACACACACACACACACACACACACACACCTTTGACAAGAGATTTATTCTGAATGAAAAACAGGCAACTCTAGAACTTATTTCCTCAAGTTTCATAGGAGTTTCAGTATTTGTATACAACGTGAAACGCAAGATCCATGGGATCACATTGATCTTTGGCCTGCCTAAAGTAAATGGCCTGCCTAAAGCAAAGAACAAGTTTGAAACATTAAAAGATGAAAGAGTTTTCCCATCCCCTTGTTCTGCTGCTGCTGCTGCTAAGTCGCTTCAGTCGTGTCCGACTCTGTGCAACCCCATAGACAGCAGCCCACCAGGCTCCTCTGTCCCTGGGATTCTCCAGGGTGGGTTGCCATTTCCTTCTCCACCCTTGTCCTGACGTATGTGCAACAAAACAGTATGCCGGCCAACGTAGTAAAGAATGTCAAAAGCACTAGAGACTTAGCTAAATAGAACAAAATCAACAACTTAAATACTAAAGAAGAGTTGTCTGTTGCACTGTACTGTACAGGATTACAAAACCACCACATAGTCAAAGAAAAGAGTGGCTTTACCTGTATCTTGCCCCATCAGCCCATTGCAATACATGGCATGTCGCTCAATCTTTGTGGGTGGGAAGCCTTGGTCACAGAGTGGGCAGGATACCTGGGCACTAGATGAGAAGATAGAAGTAGATATTTCCTTCTCAGCATCTTTCTTGTTATCAACTTGAAGAACCTAATGAACATGACAAATAGCAATTGTATTAGCTTTACAAAGTATCTTTTCCCAAAAAGAACTGCAAGAGGCTCCATCCCATATTTTACTTACTTTCAATGATACCAATCATTTTGCCAAATTCTGGACAGTAGATTGGGAGATACACTAACATAGTTAAAACTCATTCAGTGTCTGCCTACTGTGTGCTAAGCATTCTGCATGTAATAATGCTCATTTAAACCTCATGGTAATCTTGCAAAGATTACTACATTCTTCTTACACTTGAGAAAAGTATTGTCTAAAACAATAAAGCAACTTGCCCAAAGTTACAGAACAAATAAGTGGCAGAGCTGAAATTCAAACCAGGGATTACTGGGCTCCAAAATCTGACAGCATTCCTTTCTATCCCACTGCAAGCCGCTGTCCTCGTTAAGTCAGTATGCTATGTTTCAGTTTGTATTAGCAACAGCATCTTAAAGATGGTTTTTCAATCTCACGAAAGAATTATGAAGGCAGTCAAAAGGTATAAACTCCTAACTTTAAGATAAGTAAGTATTTAGGGTGTAGTTTACAATGTAATAATATAATTAATACTGCTGTATGTTATATATTAGAAAGTTGTTAGAGTAAATCCTAAGAGTTCTCATCACAAGGAAAAAAATTCTCTATTTAATTTTTATTTCTTTATTTTTAATTCTTTATTTAATTTTATATCTATATGAGATTACAGGTGTTCACTAAACTTATTGTGATAATCATTTAACTATGCATGTAAGTTAAATCATTATACTATACTCCTTACACTCAAACAGCACTATGCTGCTGCTGCTGCTAAGTCACTTCAGTTGTGTCCAACTCTGTGCGACCCTATGGACAGCAGCCCACCAGGCTCCTCTGTCCACAGGATCCTCCAGGCAAGAATACTGGAGGGGGTTGCCATTTCCTTTTCTAAAACAGCGCTATATATTACTATATATTAACCATATCTCAATGAAACTGAAAGAAAAAAAAAAAGAATTAATTCCACAAACACACAAAAAGAACTGTGATCATTTTAAGTAACTTCGGACATCAGGAGTTAGGGGAAAAAAAAAAAGAGCTCAAGCAACACAACTAAAATTTAAGTTGAGAATCTAGGCCTCAGCTTATACCAGGTAAGACAAACCACCTCTTATGTTTTATTTGTTTCTTTTGGGTTGAAAGAGGAAACACAACTAAGACCCAAACATTTAAGAAGGCCTGAAGGCAATCACTAAAACAATTCTGACAAAGCCATTCTTACTCCCTTTTCAGTGTTTTGTAGTCATCATTTTTCCTACAGTTTCCAGTATCTCTCAGAGGCAGTTTTATTTTACCTTTACAGGTCAGAGCCAAGAACTCTGCAGTGATTAATTCAACAGTATGCGTGAGCACTGCAGCACTACTGCCTAACACTTGCTTCAAAGGACATCATGTCCTATCCAATCAATGGGAAACTATCCTGCATAGCCACTGCTTCCATTTAAAAGCAAGGAGCAACTAGGCCATCATTATGCTTTACTATAGGAAACAAAATAAACCCTTTTCTGATACAAGAACAAAATGAGACCAAAACTGCAGTGGATAGGTAATTTGAGCTCTGAGAAAACTGGGTTTTTTTTCTTTCTTTCTTTTTAGTCTATAAGTTTAGGCCATCCCTAAAATTTACCACCTGAGAATGTAACCCAGCAGAGACAGAAACAGGCCATCTAAATAAATACCAAGTAAAACAATTTCTACAACTGCCAGAAAATGTTATTTTCAACACATACCTGCTTTTTACTTGGGGGGGGGGGGGGAGGTGAGGGGGGAGAAGAAAGATAAGAAAGGAACCAAGAGTGGTTGAATTCCTGTACTATGCCAGGCTTGGCCAAGCATTTTCCATATTCATACCTCACAACCACCTAATTGTCAGAGGTATCACTTGCTCCAGCATTATAGAAGAGGAATTCTTGAAAACAACCACCTAAGTGGACAATGTAAACTCAAACCCAGGCCTATGGTGGCATCCAAACTCTCAGTATTTGGAAGCTGACTCTGCCAGGTATTGAGAGACACTCTGGTTCTAAAATTATTCTTCTCTAGGATGTGGGGTAAGTCAAGTGGGTCTAAAAGTTCTACGTGCTTTTTATTTCAATCTTAGTCACTGAGATTCTCACAAACACAAGTCCTTTTGTATAAGGAAAAGTTGTCCTGTAGGTACAAAGCCATTTGAGCAGAGGGAAGAAAAATCAATATACCCTATAATTTGCAAATAGTCTTGAAAGTTAGTGGCAGTTGAGCAGTTACTTGGCATTCTAAAGTTCACTAAGCATAGAAACTGGAGAAGGAAATGACAACCCACTCCAGTATTCTTGTCTGGAGAATTCCATGGATAGAGGAGCCTGGCGGGCTGCAGTCCATGGAGTCGCAAGGTGTCAGACACGACTAGGCGACTAACACACACAAGCATAGAAAAGTTATACGACATGAATGCTACTTGTACTCACATCCAGTACTATACTCCTTTGTATTCCATCACCAGCTCTATAAAATGCAGAGAAGGTACCTTCAACTATTATTATAGTATTCAAGAGGGAGAAGCTGATCTATTATTGTTTTATTGTGAATACAAGACCACTTCCAATCACATTCATAGGCAATCCAGAAGGTTTCTAAACATTTTTGTTTACCTAAGTTTTTTCCCAGCACCATTAAAAATGTCTATTTAAATATTAGCTACAATGGAGGAGCCTCAAGAGGAAAAAAAATTACAAGCCAAGAAGCTTTTGTGAGGACTATGCAATCAGGGACTGGTCTCTGCAGAGTTGCTTCTACTTCTTTTAAAATACTATATGTGTATTTTCTCAAAACAGGTACTTGTATACCAAATCATGATCTCTTAAAGGCTGGCCTGAAAAGAAACTTCACCTAAAGAAATGGATCCAATGAAAATGAGAATAAGCCTACAATCACCAACTCCCTTACCCATTCCCCATAAGATTTATGTATAGTTTAGGAAAGTGTTTATCGCCCCTCTTATCTTAGACACAGTCTATTTAACACAGTTTACTTAGCCAACTGACTAAACTGACTACAGTTGTGCAGGTCCACTAATATACAAATATTTTTCAACAGTAAATACTACAGTTCTAAATGACTGCGGCTGGCTGTGTTAGGGAGAAAACACAGACACCAAGGGCCCGCTATAAATTACACACAGGTTTTTCACTGCACGAAAAGTCAGCACCCTTAACCCCCTTGTTGTTCAAGGGTCAACTGTATCTGAGTCTGAATAAAGCCTACAGTTAACAGACTTATGAGTACAGAATATCTGAGACCCCCATTCAAGCAAGATATTCCAAAGATATTATTTCCAAAAGAACTTTACCACTGCAGGAAATCAAATCAAGAGGGACTACAGTTCTGGCAAGGGTATTCCAAATACCTCAAATACTGTCAAGCAATTCTGGGTCATTAGTTAGCTAATATCACTGAGCAGCCACAGTGTATTACAGTTCCACATGCATACTTCTACTTGTGCCAAATCCCTGCTGTGTTTCATATTCCTTATCTAATTTCATCATCAGAGCAACCCAATAAAATAGGCTATTTCTGTCTACATTTTATAAATGAAGAACTGAAATTCAGAAAAGCATTCCTCTCCATTAGGGCATTCCTCTAATGCCCTCCTCTAATGCCCCAGGCATTTTTCTAACATTACATTTGTCAGACGACATTATAATTATCTGTTTATGTGTCCCTTTGAGGGCAGGAGTTGTTTTTATATTTACCTATATCTCACAACTCCAAAACAGTGACTGGCACACAATACACAGACTATAATATCTGCCAAATAAATGAACAAAGCAATTAATTTGCCCAAAGTGATAGGGTTGGAATTCAAAGTCATGTGTTCTAGTTCTAATACTCAAGCTCCTTGCATAATAAACAAGAAATTTGGGGGTAAATGACACTATACACAGATTCCAAGGGCAAGAGTCCACACCCTTTGTAATACTATCTTTGTACACATAAAATGCCCAGATTCTATCTTTCTAGTAAGTGACTTGTAACTAGTGATTGTGCAATAACTTAAAAACTACAGCATCTCCAACTTCTTTTAATGTTAACTTCTAAGACTATTTAGAGCATCCACAGATATTAGCAAACTTCAACACCAAAAAAGAGGACATTAGATGTGAAAAAGACCATACAATTCCACCCACTTCATGTGTAGTGCTGCAGACATACATAACTTTTAAATAGGGTTCTTGCTCTTTGCCCCCAAGACTTGTTTCCTCCACAGTCATGGATGCGTAAGAAATCAGCCTTGATTAGCTAATGGCTTGCAGAGCTTCTTCTGCATGTTAGGATAACTATGTTAACAACACTCTGTTCCCCCATACCTATTGAGAAGGTTATAGTTTCTCCCTAGGAAAAGAACCTGAGGCCATTTTGACACTATGTAGCAGGATCTATCTTCAGCAGCTCTTACACAGGGAGCTCCTCACCAAAAGGTGTTAGGAAACTAACACCACAGGCATAAGGGAATCTCAGTCTATCAGTTGTGACAGATCAGGTTCCAGGGAACCAAACAGCGTGCACAAATCATGAAAGCAGGATTTCCATTCAGTCACCTACAGCACAGAAACTAGGAAGGGGATCTATTAATAACTTCTACGGCAAAAATTGTTTTCAAAAAAATGTAGAGTATAAAAAGGAATAAGAGAATGAAGCTCAGAATAAGAGAATTGCTCAGAATAAAATGGTATGCACATGTGTAACCAAAAAATTTATTTTCACAAAAAAACTAGTTTTAAGTCTCAGGATACTTTTCACAACAGATTTTTAAGGTCTGAATTCCTTAAAAGAGTTATTGCTACTTAAATTGTTTTGTCAGACTCAACATGAAAAACTATGCACTGAATCTTAATCAGGCGTATGAACTTGTGTCAATCAGCCTTATGGTTAATGTCAGATATGTGAAGTTAGGAAAGGTACTAGTACAAATACAGATTGACTTATTTTATCATGCTGCTATCCAGATTTTGCATTTCTGATCACATCTCAAAATTAGGGCTGAAAGTTAGGTCGTAATATAAAGGTAGCAACTTTTTCCAAGACTGTTCATCTCTGTTACTTATATAATGGAAAACGCTCCAGGACTTTGGAGACGAATCTATGTTCAAATTCTGGTACTATCATTATTAGCAGTTTGAACTAGAGCAAATTACTATGAAATGGAGTATTTCCTGTCACATCAATAAACAAGAACGTCATAGCCATCAGAGATTCTGGCCCTCCAAATGTGAATTTCTGAGCCCAGGAAGAACAGTGCTTGCTATCAGGAGCCATCAACCACTCCCCACAGTGAGCACTGGCCCCAGACAACTGAGATGCATATGAATGGAATGATTTTGGTAAGCCCAGACTCTTGCATCTTCCCATACAAAGAAAAGCATTAAATTCCTTAACTTGAGATATTTGGTTTTCCTTAAAAGCATTAAATTCCTTAACTTGAGACATTTGGTTTTCCTTAATTAACAATAATCTTTTGATGTTTAGACTACCTGCTCCTTGTTAAGAGCTTTTATATAACCTGACTCCTCCCCCCTAAAAATTCCCACCAAATAAAACATAACTCTCAACTTCTGGGTTGTGACTAGTTTTTAGGTTGACATTACTCAAACATCCTAAATCTCCATTTCCCCATCTGTACTAGACATAATAAAGCATATTAAAATACTGAAGAAATGGAACTACTATTATATTTAGAAATAGTGCTGAACTCACTTTTAAGAATCTGAGATAAAAACCTAACCCTCTTGTCACTTAAATCTCTTCATCCAAGGTCAATACTGCATCAGAGAAAGGACGACCAGTAGAAAGAAAACACTGAGAAAAATTAAAAGTAGTACTCACCTCTTTATCTGCCATTATTCTTACTTCATCCAGGGTCTCTCTGCCATCTGGAAAGCCTTCTTTTTCAAGGTCAAAAGTTTCAGGAGAACTTAGCTGTGTCTCTGCAATTTAAAAAATCAAAACTTCATTAATTTTCATTTTGTATTTTCATAGTTAAAAGAAAACACTATCTCCTTAAGCTCAGAGTATGATAATACTGCAGTAGCAATATAAATCAAGCTTGTTTCTTCTTAAAACTTTACTGAGGGCTTCCCTGGTGGTTCAGTGGTAAAGAATCCAGATGATAAAGCAGCAAACATGGGTTGAATCCCTGGTCTGGGAAGATTCCACACACCACGGAACAACTAAGTCCACGTGCCACAATTATAGAGCCTGTGCTCTAGAGCCCAGGAGCCACAACTACTGAGCCCACATGCCACAGCTGCTGAAGCTCTACACTCTATAGATCCCGTGCTCTGCAACAAGCATAGCCAGAGCAATGAGAAACCCGCACATCACAACTAGAGAAAAAGCCCACACAGCAACGAAGACTCAGCACAGTCAAAACTAAATAAATTTAAAAAAAATTTAACGCTGATCTCCATTTTTAAAAAAAGAACTTTACTGAGGCATCATTTATATACAACAGAATTCACCAATTTTCAGTATACAGTAAGTTTTGACAAATGCATACAACGTATACATAGCATCTTTACATCACATAACCACAATCAGTTATATTTGACAAATGCATACAATGTATACATGGCTTCATTTATATCACATAACCACAATCAAGATATAAAATATTTCAAGCACCCTCAAAAGTTCTTATGTACCCCTTTGCAGTCAATCCTCCTCCCACTTGGCTCCTTGCAACGATCAATCTACTTCATGTTCCTACAGTTTTGCCTTTTCTAGAAAGTCATATAAATGAAATAACACAGTGTGTCATGTTCTGTGTCTGATTTCTTTATTCTAGCATGTGTTTGAGAAGCATTCATGTTGTTACATATATCAGTAGTTTATTCCTTTTTACTGCTTAATAGTATTCCACTGTATGGATATATCACAATTTGTTTATCTATTCATCTGTCAACCCATTTGGCTTCTTTTCCAGCACAGTTCTGGCTTTGAAGTATATTTACACATATTTAAAACAAAACATTGCCAATGCTAATTCTGAGGCTAAAGGGATGATTAGAAAAGATATAAAAATTGGGAGCAGAAATACAAATACATTCTCAAAGATATGCCTTTCTTTAATTATTCTTTAAGCAGCATCTATTGATTCAACATTAATGCAATACATATTTATGGAAGAAGTTTCAGGCACTGCATAGGCTACTAGCAACAAGGAGAAGTATTGGGTTGGCCAAAAGGTTTCGTTTTTTTTTCCATACAATGGCTCTACTAGCACTTGGTTGTCTTTAACTTCATTTAAAACAATTTTATTAGATTGTATTGTGACAGCTGTTACATCAGCATGCATTTTTTAAAAAACATATCAAAACTGGTGGGTTTTGTGTAGCCATTTTAGTATTGTAGATGAAAGGAAAAAAACAACGTTATCAGCATATCATGCTTTATTATTTCAAGAAAGGTAAAAATGCACCTGAAACAAAAAAATATTTGTGCAGTATATGGTGAAGGTTCTGTGAGTGATCGAACGTGTCAAAAGTGGTTTGCGAAATTTTGTGCAGAAGATTTCTTGCTGGACAATGCTCCAGTCAGGTCAACCAGTTAAAGTTGACAGCAATCAAATCAAAACATTAACTGAGAATAATCAACATTAACCACACAGGAGAAAGCTGACATACTCAAAATATCCAAATCAAGTGTTGAAAAAAATTTACACCACTTTGGTTATGTTAATAGCTTTGATGTTTGGGTGCCACATAAATTAAGCAGAAAAAACATTCTTGACCACACTTTCACATGCAATTCTCTACTTAAATGTAACAAAACATTCTGTTTTTTAAAGCAAGTTGTGACGAGCAGTGAAAAGTGGATACTGTACAATGATGTGGAATGGAAGAGATCATGGGGCAAGTGAGAAGGACCACCACCAACCACACCAAAGGCTGATCATCCAATGAAGGTGATGCTGTATATATAATGGGATTGGAAGGGAGCCCTCTATTATGAGGTCCTTCTGGAAAGCTAAATGATTAATTCCAACAAGTACTACTCCCAATTAGACCAAATGAAAGCAGTACTCAAAGAAAAGGGTCCAGAATTAGTCAAAAGAAAATACATAATCTTCCATCAAGATAATGTATGATGCATGTTTCTTTGATGACCAGGCAAAAACTGCTATATCCTGGCTAGGAAGTTCATTCTGCTATATTCACCAAAAGTTGTATCTTCAGGTGTACGTTTATTTTGGTCTCTACAAAATTCTCTTAATGGAAAAAATTTCCTTTCTCTGGAAAACTGTAAAAGGCACCTAGAACAGTTCTTTGCTAAAAAAAAAATAAAAAGTTTTGGGAAAATGGAATTATGAAGTTGCCTGGAAAATGGCAGAAGGTAGTGGAACAAAACAATGAATACACTGTTCTATAAATTTCTTGGTGAAAATAAAAAATGTGTCTTTTTACTTTAAAAATTGAAGGAACTTTTTGGCCAACCCATTAGGATGGGGATCCCTAACGCTCTGGTTCAGGGGTCTCCAACTAGTTCATGAGTCAAGTAGAGTCAGTTGCCTGTTTTTGAAAATAAAGTTTTAATGGGACACAGCCACATTCATTCTTCTTTATATTGTCTATGATTGCTTTCAAGTTAAAATAGCAAATTTCAAGTACTTTGTATGGCCCAAAAAGCCTAAAGTATTTATTATCTAGTCTTTTTATATTCGGTTGGTGCAAAAGTAATTTTGGTTTTGTACTGTTGAAATTTGCTATTTGATATTAGAATACATTCTTAAATAAATGCAGTTATGTTATACATCCCTTCAATGTGCATTTCTCATTTTATGTTTTTTTGCTAATGACTTATTACTTACTGTTTATATTTATTTTAGACTAGGGAAATGATGTTAGACAAAAAGCAAATTTGAGTAACTTTCTTATTCAAGTTCAAAATGGGTTGTAAACAGCAGAGACAACTTGCAACATCAGCAAAACATCTGGCCCAGGAACTGCTAATGAACGTAGAGTGCAGTGGCTGTTCAAGCAGCTTTGCAAAGAAGATAAGAGCCTTGAAGACAAGCACAGTGGCCAGCCAACAGAAGTTGACAATGACCAACTGAGACCAGTCACTGAAGCTGATCCTCTTACAACTCCAAGAGAAGTTGCCAAAGAAAATGTCGACCATTCTATGATCATTCACCATTTGAAGCAAACTGGAAAGGTGAAAAAGCTCAGAAAGTGGTGCCTCTTGAGCTGATCACAAATCAAAACAATTATCATTTTCAAGTGTCATCTTCTCTTATTCTATGCAACAAAAATGAACCATTTTCAAGATCAGCTTGTGACATGTGACCAAAAGTGGATTTTATATGACAACTGGAGACAACCAGCTCAGAGGCTGAACCGAGAAGATCCAAAGCACTTCCCTAAGTCAAACCTGCACCAATAAAGGTCATGGTCACTGTTTGGCGGTCTGCTGCCTGTCTGATTCACTACAACTTTCTGAATGCCAGCCAAACCATTACATCTGAGAAGTATGCTCAGCAAATCAATGAGATGCACCAAAAACAGCAATGCCCGTAGCCAGCATTGGTTAGAAGAAAGGGCCTAATTCTTCTGTACAATGGCCAACTGCACATCGTACAACCAATGCTTCAAAAGCTGAACAGATTGGGGTACAAAGTTTTGCCTCATCTATATTCACCTGATTTTTTTTTTGCTGACTACCACTTCTTCAACCATCTCGATACCTTTTGCAGGGAAAGTGTTTCCACAACCAGCAGGAGGCAGAAAATGCTTTCTAAGAGTTCATCGAATCCCAAAACACAGATTTTTATGCTACAGGAATAAACAAACTTATTTCTGGTTGGCAAAATGTGTTGATTGTAACAGTTCCTATTTTGATTAATAAAGATGTGTTTGAGCCTAGTGATAATGATTTAAAATTCCCAGTCTGAAACTGCAATTACATTTGCACCAACTTAATAGAAAAAGTTTGTCAACCTTTGGTTTAGACATCTATCACTTGATATAAGAACAGAAACAATATTTCAAAAGACGACAATAAGTTCAGGAAGGAAATTTATCTGAGAACACAATCCAGTAAGTTCTCTGTTATCTACACTATACACACTTTACATCTAACTGGTATTTCTGTGCTTCACAAATACAATGAGCGGCCAATGTCGGGCAAACAGTATACTTAAAAGGTACTGAGGTAGCTTCTCAATCATCAAAGAATGATTATATACATTTCTAGTGTTAACCATATTTTAATACATCATAACTTTTTTGAAACTGGTTATACACACAGATTTCACAGTCTTGTTGGAAAAAGACTTATAGCGTATAAACTTCAAAATCTTCTCTATCAAGCCTTCCTGAGAGATATTTTCAAAAATGACATTTAATCTGTTACAAAATAAAAGAGTTGCTCACTGCTTGTACTACTGTAACAATAAAAGTCTTTCATTAAGCTTTCTGTAAATGGTTGAAACATTTAACTATGTATTCAATGATAGTTACAAATTAAGAGGACATTAGCTTCATAGAAATGAATAATGTTAGCATCATGCACAATGTGGGCATGATGTTGTAATCCTACTTCTGCACTAAGACGATGTTATAATTTGAGTATCAGACCCTGGGAACTGTAAGCAATATGAGACAAAACAAAATAGGTAAGATGGACTACTATACTCAATCTATGTTTCACTCATTTAGGACACATTTTTATACATAGCTTCTAAATTATATATATATTTTTTTGAAGTACAGTTGATTTACAAGTTGTGTTAATTTCTGTTGTACAGCAAAGTGATTCAGTTATACATATATATACATGTCTTTTTACATTCTTTTCCATTATGGTTTATCACAGGAAATGAAATACAGTTCTATATGCTACACAGAAGAACCTTATTGTTTATCCATTGTATATATAACAGTTTGCATTTGTTAACCCAAGCCTCCTACTCATCCCTCCCCGACTCCCCCTTGGCAACCAAAAGTCTGTTCTCTAGGTCTGTGAGTCTGTTTCTACTTCATAGGTAGGTTTATTTGTGTCATACTTTAGATCCACATATAAGTGATACCATACAGTATTTATCTTTCTTTCTAACTCAGATGTCACTTAGTATGATAATCTCTACTTTCATCCATGTTGCTGCAAACGGCATTATGTCATTCTTTTTTTATGGGTGAGGAATACTCTGGGGTGTGTGTGTGTGTGTGTGTGTGTGTGTGTGTGTGTGTGTGTGTGTGTGTGTGTGTGTGTGTGTGTGTGTGTGTGTGTGTGTGTGTGTGTGTGTATGTGTACATATATACCACATCTTCTTTCTCTATTCACCTGTTGATAGACATTTAGGGTGCTTCCATGTCTTGGCTATTGTAAACAGTGCTGCCATGAAGAGTGCTGCATTTTTTTGAATTATATCAATAGTTTTGTCTGGATATATGCCCAGGAATGGGACTGCTAAATCATATGGTAATTCTTAGTTTTTTGAGGAAACTCCATACTATTTTCCATTATGGTTGTACCAACAGTGTAGGAGGGTCCCCTTTTCTCCGAACCCTCTCTGGCATTTTGTTATTTGTAGACTTTTTAATGATGGCCATTCTGACCAGTGTGAGGTCAATGGTACCTCACTGCAGTTTAATTTGCATTTCTCTAATAATTAGCAATGTTGAGCATGTTTTCATGTGCCTGTTGGTCATCTGTATTTCTTCTTTGGAGAAATGTCTATTTAGGTCTCCTGCCCATTTTTTGATTAGGCTGTTTGTTTTTTGTTGTTGAGGTATATGAACTATTTGTCTCTTTTAGAAATTAAATCCTTGTCGGTTGTATCATTTGTAAATATTTTCTCCCATTCAACTGGTTATCTTTTGCTTTGTCTATGGTTTCCTTTACTATGTAAGAGCTTGTAAGTTTTATTAGGTCCCATTTGTTTATTTTTGTTTTTATTTCTATTGCTTTGGGGGTCTGACCTAAGAAAGCATTGGTACAATTTATATTAGAGAATACTTTGCCTATGATCTCTTCTAGGAGTTTTATGGTGTCTTATGTTTAAGTCTTTAAGCCACTAAATTAAAGAGACTCAGGAGTCTAGCTCCATGGAGAAGTAGTTATACTTTCTTAGCAAAAAGAACAATAATGTTAGGGAAACCTTTTACCTAACTCATTTAGAAGTGGCTTATATCAACAAATAGTTGGGAATTAATTAGCAGGTTAATGACCGCAAATCATGATCACAAAAGTTATATAACCACAGTGGTGAAGGGCTTGCTTTTTCCTCATTAACTTTCCTCTCATTAGGGATTTCAATATTATTGTATTTGCAGGTTCCTCCTGCAAGATCCCAGGGTGATGTCACATGCCATCATCCTTAACTTACTGCTTCCCTCTGGATGACATAGGTCAACAGGCCTAGATGGAGAGGGAGTAATGCTATTTTTTCACAAAAATAACACCATATTCCTGAGAGCTTCTGCCAAAATCATGGCACTTGGTAGTGCCATCATTAGACAATAATCCACATAAACTTCAAATAATAAAGAAACCACTTTCAATTAAAATGACACAGTTAAACTTTAAAAATAAGTAAAGAAAGACTTTTACAATATGTTGCCAAATGTTTAAACTTTGGCAGGACTTTCCTAGACTAATGTGTAAACTAAGTATGAGTCTCTGTGAGACAAAACTTGAAAGAAACCAAAATAAGAAAACTATGAGTCTCTCTAACCCCAATAGGTTATGTGCAACCTCAGGAAAAACTAGATATGACTTAAGGTAACATTTGTCCAATTCTCGCTGTCCAAAGAGTTTAAACATTAAGAGGAAGCTACTCACATGAATGAGGCTACTGATAACTTATATATTAGCCCTCAATTTTAAGAAAAGCCAAATATATATATAAGCTAAAACAAATTCCTTAGAAAGTAGTGATTCATATCACAAAATAATTCTTCATATTATATAATGATTCAACTCAAGAGTTCACTTAGATAATGGATATCTTAGTTAATTTTAAATTATTTTGTATATCAAAACCTTTTCACATGCAACTTTCAATTAACATCTTCTCAAACCTTAAACAAAGTACATGTGTATTTTCATCATTATTATTAACAAAAGCAAAGTTCAATACTTACCCAAGTTAAGTATCTATTTGGAGATTAAAAATAAGTCAATGACAGAACTGTGCACAAAATTCAATTTCTGAACTCCCTATGCAATAGACTCCATGATTGGCAACGTAAAACTAACCAGTAAAAGCCTTGGGGAAAAAAACTGCTTAATGACAGGCAAATTTAAGGACAACCCACTTTGAGAACCCATAAACCAAACCATAAAGTCCTTTTAGCTCTGAATGTAGAGTTAAACGCTCTGAATGCTTTGCTGCCATCTCTGATGACACCAGTAAGTAAACAAGCAGACAAAAGAGCCATGTTAGTTTCAAACTATCTCTAAGAAGAGAAAAGGTGAGATGCAGAGCCAATGTCCATCAAAAAAAGTGTATGTATATATATGTGTTGTATGAACACATACATACATCAATCACACACAAACCTCCTAAGAGCGAGTTGGAAAAGTCAGAAAAATTAATAGACACAAAAAGGTAGGGACCAGAAACTAGTAAAAACACAGTGGAGTACTTACCAGGACACACAGTGATTTCCTTTGCAGAACTCTTTGGCATCAAGGCTGAGCTTCTCTTACTGGTCAAAGCAGCAATGCTGAAAAAAGAATCAAACCCCAAGTAAATTTCCAGTAAAATAAATCAGAACACAGGACCAAAAGCAATAGTTAGTCTTTCACAAAGCCACAGGTAATCTGATACCTGCTGTCCAATACCACAAAAGCACAACAGGGAAGCAAGGAATCAGCAGTGAAAACTCCAAGTCCAAAATAGGGAAAATAAATATGCTTACAACTTTGGTTTCAGTGAAATCAGTGAATGAAAAGAATCCCCTTTTGGAGTCTTCACAAAGGAAGGTTGAAGGGTAAGGACTCTCTATGAAACCACAGAAGACCAAAAAAAAGTCTACTCCAATATAAGGATGTCAAAAGTGTTTTACAGTCTCCATCTCGGCCTTCTGAAAGCTAGAGTTTTGTAAACTCATAAGAGAAGATATGAAGATTCTTCTGACACAATAGCTTTTCCTTCACCTTGCAGTTAAATTTCCTATTTATCTCAAGATGTGGCTCTACAAGCAACAAAAATAAGATACAATTCCAAACTGCCTACAGCAAAAATCTGTCCAACCACGTTGAGTATCTCTTCTGAGGAAAACATAATTATGAAAGGCTACCCTCATCCAATTTTTTGGTTTACCCTGACTGCTCATGGAGTGCAATCTCTTCCTGACATAGAAGCACATGGCTGAGAGATCTGAGCATCTGAGCTAGCCCCCTCATGCTTCACAGAGCTTTACAATTAATTTAATCAAGTATGCAAGAGAATGCTTAAAATCACAAATCCTCACATCAACCAAGAACCACAGAGAGAATAACCACCACTGATTCATGATAAATAACCAAATCCTGATAAGACACCACAAGTGATTTCTCCCTCTAAATAAAACATCTTAGAGCATTTGTTGTAAACCTAAGCCAGATACAGTTTATTCTGCATGTAATATTAGAGCTCTATTCAAAGGGTCCATCACAAAACAATTTGCTGACATTTATTAAATGGGCTAATCAATTTGAAGTCAAACCACATTGCCTGCAATTCCAACTCTCTCCTGGTGACAAAGCGTATAATCATTTATTAAAACCTACATCTGCTCTGCAGAAGGCTCACCACAACAAAGCAGAGAGGCCTGCAGGAAGCAGAAGGCCTACTCCGGTTAAAACCACTTCCAAAACTATCTTAACAGCAGGAGAATCAAACCAAAGCCACATTCGTTAGCTCAGGAAGAAACACCCAGTACTATCAATTTAACCAAAAGCCTAAGAACATCAGCTTTAAGTAACAGCAAATGGCGACTGGGCCTCAACTTCTGTTTGGGAGATGAAAGTCAGTTAACACAAAATTAAGCTCTTGAATAATCCCCAAAGGTCAACTAATGATAAAAGAGAAAAGTAATTGGATGTCTGATCTAATTAATGTAGTTTATAACCAATCAACCTTTACATATTATTAAAGTAGGAAGATTTAAGAAGGTAACCCATCAATCAATCCATCCATCAAGAATAACTGAGATGGTAATACAAATACAGCCATTTAAGGAAAGATGAGATAAAATCATATTAAAAGTGACACTGGACATGGAGTGAGGTGATACAGATTCTGTGTGGCCTAAATAATATAAAGGTTTCAAACAGGATGTAAATCTTAAGACTTTTTAAAAGATGTATATGGTTTAGACATGTGGATAAAATAAGCATGAGCATAAGGAACAAAGGAAGAAAGAACAAGGACCGTAAAGAAATCAGTCTAGAGCCTTGTTATTGGCATAGGAAGCGAGTGTCGTTAAGACAGTAGCAGGATGTGACTGCTTTTCAGGAATAGTGTAGATGGAATTTGTGCCAAGATAGCTGTGTCAGACAAGCAAACCTCTAAGATCTCTTCCACCCTAATTCACTAGGCTTCTATGAGATGCATATTTGAGAACTGGAAGATAACGATTTCTCTTTAGTTGTGTCTATAAAAGAGCTAAAAGGTCCCTGGGAAAGCTGTTCCTATACAGTCTCACTCATGTGGCTATCTTTTATTCTGGTACTATCAGAGAATTCAGACCCACAAAAATATTTAATCTTACCTCTGTGAGGCAGGTACAGAATTTCCTTCTTCAGAAGTTTCTTCAACAAAGAGTCCTTGGGAAGACTGTAAAGAAAGATGTAACATCCTAAATATATAGGCACAGATGAACTAGTTTTTCTTCCTTTAAAAAAAATAATAATTGTTCAACATTAATACTCAGCACATAGTAATAAGAATAAAACATTTTACAAAAGTCAGTGAGTTTAAGTAAAAAGAACATATTCTGTGGAATCAGAACACTGGAATTTAAGTCACAGGTGAATCACCTATTAACTTTTAATCCTGGATAAGTAACATCTCAATCTGTTTCCTCATCTTAAAATAGTATTAAAACCTGCTTCACAGTGTTATTGTGAGAATTAAACAAGATAATATATACAATGCACTGTGTAAAACACAAGGCATATAAATATTAGTGAGTCAAATGAATTATGTTTCAGAAAAGAAATTATGAAGCTTTTGTTGTGGAAGGAAGAAATACAGAGAAAAGTTCAGCTCTCAATGGAAAGAAGTATCTCTTGGTAGAACCAAGACATAACATAGGCTATCCAAAAGAAAAGGTTATAAAGATTCCTTTTGCTATGAATCTGCCACTATGGTTAATATTTATCTACAAAAGATACCTTTTAAGAAACACAACAAATAGGGACTGGATAAGGAAAAAATTATTTTCTTTGACTATTAATAGAGTTGGTGCAAATGTTAACTCATTAAATGTAGGTGCATGGAAAAGTGTGGGAAAAGCAGCTACTGCTGACTTAGGGGTACTTCTGAGGAAGTACCTGGGCTGTGAGGCTTCTTCCAAGAGATATAAAGCTGAAGTTTTCAGGGTCTCCTAACAATATAAATAACCTAAACAAGTTAGGCACCTCTCTATCTCTCAAGTAAATGATGAAATACACTAACAAACAAGAACACCCTAGATGAGTCCTCAGTCAAAGAAAAGATAAAGCTGTACAATGACTGGGAATGTACTTATTGTGAAAAAGGAGGGTTGAACAAAACTGTCAAAAGGACTAAAATACAACAGTAATAAATACTTTACCTATTTGTTTGAACTCAGTGGTGACAAAACAGTTTTGTTCCTGTTATCTCAAAAAACACCAAAAGATAAATACTGACACCTGGTGTCCATTTAATAGAATTTTACTTTATTAGAATGACCAGCCAATCAAGACTTAGGCTTCAGAAACAAATAAGGCCCTAACCAACAAGTTGAGATACTGCCACCTCTACCTTAGGCTAAAGCACATCTCGACCTTTTCCAGTGTAATTTTTTTTTAATTATTGTTACACCTATTATGTGTCAGGCCTATGCTAATCACTTTACATGTGTTATCTCCTTTAATCCTCAGAAGAACCTTCTGAAGTAGAAGCTATTAAATTATTTTAAAAATGAGGAACGTGAAACTTTGACAGGTTAAATCATCTTCCCCAAATCATGCAGTGTTCAAACTGGAGCTTGGACCTTTCTGACTCCAAATGATCTTCTTCCTAACCATGTCAATACAGAATCCCAAAACTGTCTTTATTTCAATAAATCATTTTTAATTTCTAAACTTACACCTCAAAGGCAGTGATCTAAACACAGAGGCAAAGTAAAGTTCTTCCAGAATATGAAAATAAGAGAGCAAAACAAGCAAACAAAATTTGATTAGACTATTCACGGCTAATCAAAATGAACAGAGAAGGATGACAGGAATGTAACTTTCACTAAGGAAGCTGTGGCCTAATCAAGACATTGTACACGGCATGAACAAATATGCTACTGGAAATGGACAGTTTGCAACAAACAAAAAAGAAAAATCCAAAGACCCAGAATCAAGCAGTGGCTTCAAAACTGTGATCTGCAAGTGAAAGCAAATAGACATATACATCATCTGATCACCAGAGAAATGTCCTCTGCTATAAGGCACTGGTAGTTTATTAAGTCTTTCCACAGCCTAGTTGAACCACTCTTTAAAATTTCCATTTTCTGATTATTATTTCAGCCTTCCAGATCCTTCATCCTTGAAAAAGGTGTGATTGTGTATTTGTATTCTGGTCAATGAAAATGTCTCTCTTCCACAACAAAGTAACAGAGATTTGGTATACATACTAGCTTGATATTTGGTTAGTCAAAGTCAGTTCTCACATTCTCACACAATCTGAGAAAGAAATCCCAGTACCTGGACTAAAAATTAAAGATCAGACCCTGAAAAGTAGTGACCACATCAATATACTACCCTTCTTCTCCCTGCTGTAAAGCCATTAAGGTGACCCCTCCATCTTCATTAAAATCTTCTCTATAATTGCAGTGATGCCAGAAACCAGTTATCATCTGATTCAAATTGCTTAGTCTATACAAAGTTTTTGCAACCTTTGTATAGACTACGTAATTTGCCCCAAGGTGAATGTTTCTCTGAGTCCTTATTTCTGGGACTCTTGCTATCTCTATTAACCAAGCAGTCTCAAATATGGGCAGTTCCAGCCAAGTCATGCTGTTGTTCAGTCACTAAATCGTGTCCAACTCTTTGCAACCCCATGGACTGCAGCACACTAGGCTTCCCTGTCCTTCACTATCTCCCAGAGTTTGCTCAAACTCATGTCCATTGAGTTGGTGATACAAAGTCACAGAAAATGTTTAACAAGCACATAAACTCTTTCTACCCAGTTCCTGAAAGCAAAAGACCAAGATAAGATGTGAAATTACAACTGCAAGATTTTCATTGTTTGCCGATAGAATTAGGATATTAATTTCTTTTTGTTTTTTAAAGATACTATTCTACACTGGCAAGGCTGCACTGAACTAAGCATTTTCATACACTGCTGGAAGGAAACAGTACAAATTTGAACAACCTTTCTTAAAAGCAATTTAGCAGTAAACAGTAGGTCTTCTTTTCTACGTTCATAACTCTTTAACCCAGTATCTTTCTGGTTCCCTATCCCTAAAGACACAAATTAGTGTAATTAAATAAATAAAAGTTTTACTTAGACGTTTATCACAACTGAAATATTCATCAATAGGAAAATAATTTAAATATGATGGTAAACTCATAAGCATCCATTAAAAATGAGATCTATAAGTAATTTTAACATCAGAAAATGTATGTTAAAATACAAAAATATAGTAATATGATCTAAACTATAGAAAAAAATAGGTATAGAAAAAAAGATGAAGGAATACATCACTGGATGGTAAGACTGTGGATACTTTCAACTTTGTTCTTTACACTTTTTGGCATTTTTCAAGTACTAAGTGATTTCTAAAATTAATGTTAATGACTAAACTGAGTATTTACTAGGTTGTCTACCTGATCTCCTTTTACTGAGGACTGTTCCTCACCCCCTTGAATGGTAGTATAGCAGTGGGCTCATAGCCATTTATACAATTTGGATCATAGCCCCTTTGGGCCACAGACAACTGGGCTGGGGTTTGTATTACTAACTCCATATGCGCTGTAAGTCATTTCCTGGAAGTTTGAAGTTGGAATTTGGAGAGAATAAATCTCCTGTAACCTGTATTTTCCTTTGGGAACTGTAGGATCAATGTCTTCCACCTACCATGTATAGCAGAGAAGCAAAGGAAGCCAGTTTGCAGGGAGAAAAATGAAGCAGATATAACTAAGAGACAGGGATGAATTTTCTAAACCTAGTACCTTATCTAGGCTTGGTTTACCATTCTGTTTGAGAATTTATGAGAATCTATCTTTTTTACGATCAAGTCCTCTTTTTAATTAAGCTAGCTTGATTTGGTTTCTTGTCGCCAAATAGTACCAAATAATAATACTACTAATAATAATATGTGTAGTATTTGGTGGCCTGTTCATGAAGTTAGAAAACTTCAATCTAAAAAGCCAGCTACTAGGTTCTAATCACTTCCAGCCTATTCTAAAGGCACTGGTTTAAAACCTCAGAACCTGACACAAGTCTATGTTCTAAAACTCCAGCCCCTGGGATCTTTCAAGCTAACAACTTGAATTACAGTAAATCATTAAATATTCACTCTGTGGACTTTATTTATTCTTTTAAGAAGAAGCATCTCTGAATTACAATGAATAAACAAAATGTTATCATAAGCATAACTTAACTTTCCTTTGGAAGAGAGGCAAATCACTGGAAGAACTGTTAAGAAAAATGCTTTATCGTTCCACACAGCTATCTTTCTAAAACATGGATGAAGAAGGCTGCTAGGGAAAAAAAATTCCCATATATAGTTTCAATCAATAACCTTCTGGTCCCTTAGAGAAAACTACCATTTATTGAGTGGCTATTATTTCCTAAGTATTATACTAGATATTTTACATAATTCACTTTATTCATTAAAACTATTAAAAAATATGAGTAAAAACTTCCATTTTAAAGATGTTTTTAAACTGAGATTCAGAAGTTAAATGGCTTTCTTAAAGGCAGTTACTAAAACACTAAAATAAAAATTCAAACTCCAAATCCATGCCGTCTACACTATGCAATGAAATTTCTCATAGCTACCATTTCTTGAACCCTTAAGAGACAAAAAAAAAAAAAAAAAAACATCATAACTGTAAAACAAAACCAAAAACTCAGAGTCCAATAACAGAAACAGCAACACAAAGCAGTACAGTAATATTCTATATTCTTAAAAATTATAGTTTATAAAGAATTTGTAATTATATGATTGTTTTTATAATACTCAGAGAAACAAAATGTAAGTTTAACCTACCATATATACAAATATATATCTATATAATATAATCTAGGTATCTCAGAAAAACTTTTAAAAGGCAAATGTGCCCAAATAGGGAATCGTTTTCAGTAAATTATCGAAAATCTCAAGCAAAAATCAGAAACACATGACTATGTGAGGTTAAAAAAGTAAACTGGAAAACTACCTGCACTTCCTATCACAGAGGACCACTTACCTGCACTTCCTATCACAGAGGACCACTTCCCCTAATACATAAAGGATGCCTATAAACCACTAAGAAAAAGACTGACATAAAAGAAAAATGCCCATAAGATGTAAATAGACAAAAAAGGAAATACAAATGGGTCTCAAGCACACATAAGAAAAGCGAAAATTAAGGCTGTACTGTGATACTACTGTGTTTCATCCTCACACAGGCAAAGATCAAGAAGTCCTGACAATACGGTACTGGTATGGGGATGGGGAAAGCTGCTACTCATACATCCTCTACAGAAGGCAATTTAGGAACAGCTATCAAAATTGTAAATACATATATACTTTGATCTACCAATTACATCAACAAGTTACCCTACAAAATCTCCCATGTAGATGAAACATATTATGCACAAAAGTAATAATGCTCTTCCAATTAAAAAAGTAATAATCACTGCAGTAGTGTTTGTAATAGTAATATTTTGGAAACCACCTAAATGTCCACCAATAGGAACACTAGATACAATAAACTTATTTCATACATAGAGTATTACACATTCTCCCTCCAAAAGAAAAAGAAGAAACTCTTCATGTACTGTTATGGAATGATCCCATAGAGATAGTAAACGAAAAAAGCAAGGTACAAAACAATGAAGAGTATGCTATCAGCTGTGTAAAAGGTGAGGAAAAGTGTCTATACACATTGCTTGTACCACATGAAATCCTCAGACGGATGCACTAGAAAACAATAATAAATGTTGACTCCAGTAATAAATTATTATCTCCAATAATAAATGTTGATGGGGATAGAAGACAAACTTTATTTATATCTTTTTGAATTTTGAGTCAGTTGAACATTACTACCTATTCAAAAACTTAACTTTTTAGAAATACATATTTTAAAACAAAAAATAAACTGATACATACATCTGATACAATAATGTTTTCAAGAATGTGTAAGGAATACGAAAAGATCTAAGATAAGCATTAAGTAGCAGAAAGGAACAAAGTTTATACAGAAAAGTCTTCATTTTGTTGAAAAATTAAAAAGAAAAAATTACTTTACATGCATAAAAATAATAATGATTGCCTCTTGGTGCTGGTATTCTGGTCAATTTTCTCTTCTTTACACTCTTCTGTACTTTCCTAACTTTTCATAGTGAGCATATATGTGTTACTTTAAAAGTCGAGAGGAGAGGGCGACACAAAAAAAGCAGCTAAAATAATCCTTGTTTAATCTGTGAATAAACCATCCTTAATCACAGCATCACTGACCCTTACCTGACCATGACTGGTTGTTGGTTCTTCCTCCAACAAAAGTTTCTCTTTCAAGCTTTTAATTGGACTTTCTTGGAAATCCTTGGTTTTTGAGTGCCAGACAGAGGCCCTAGACTCCTGCCTCTCCTCTTTGTCTTCATCTCCCACATCTTCTGAGATGCCTTCATTTTTTTCACTAGCCTGATCTCCTTGGCCACATTCATTCTGGATCAGAGAAGGAGGTCTAGGTAACACTGGTTCCCCAAAACCTTTTTTTTTTAAGAGCTGCCTCTGAGTCATTTTCAGGCTCTTTTGATAAACCTCCAACTGGCAGAGAATGACCTTGGTATATTGGTTAGGGTCTACTCCATCAGGGCAGAATGGAATACCCCAGAAATAGTGCACAGTGCCCCCAATGTCCTGGAGACCTTTGGCATCTGCTGGGGTAGGCAGACAGTGCCTAGATGTGTCCCCCCTACCCTGGGCAGCTTTGTGAAAAGCACAACCCCTCCCAGTACTTTCCTGTGGCTTCCCACACTGTGTGTGCTCAGCCAAGTGGCCAGTACATCTGTCAAAACATTTAACGTTCTCATTCTCAAACACTGGCTGGCTTGATTGGTCCCAGCTTCCTGAGCTGCCAGAGACCGGCTCCTCTTCAGTGTTTTCAGTGTGGTCCCAAGGCTCCTCTCTTTCCTCAGACTCGTTTCCCTGACTGATATGTGAGCCTTTAAACAGTGATGGAGGTACCAGCTGCCATATGCCTGTAGGTATTTGAGAAAAAGTAGGGCTAAGGACAAACCATTTTTTATTAAGAGGGTTTGGTAAGTTATCACTTATCAAGAATTACATAATGTGGGTAAAAAAGGCTCTTCTTTGGGTTTAACCAAAAGTTGGCTTCTCCTGGGAGATAAAAGTATGCTGGATATTAGTGAGATCTCAACTACTATCTAATTTAACCTCTTTAATACCACCAAAGGGATTCTGGACATTTCTGCATATCTACTATCAGCATGATATCCCTCTAATATGGTTATGCTTGATGAGAAGAAGGAGCCAGAACAGGGAGACATGCCTTCAGTGGTCCCAGAGTCTGTGGTTTTCTGTTGGTGGGACTGTGAAGATGGTCCAGCAGCCAGAGGTCGAGATCTGGTAGCAGAAGCATCAGAAGGCCGGCAACTCTGAAACAAGTGATTCCACACCAGACCAAGTTTATTATTAAGATAGCTAAACATGAAGGGTCATAGGAAGTATAAAAAGAGGAGTCCACTGTCCCTAAGAGATTCTCCTCTCCAAAACGTAGATGCTCAATTCAAATAAATTCCACAGTGTGTACTACATGCCTACTATGTACAAAGCACTGTATTAGCTGCTGCTGCTAAGTCGCTTCAGTCGTGTCCGACTCTGTGCAACCCCACAGACGGCAGCCTACCAGGGTCCCCCGTCCCTAGGATTCTCCAGGCAAGAATACTGGAGTGGGTTGCCATCTCCTTCTCCAATGCATGAAAGTGAAAAGTGAAAGTGAAGTTGCTCAGTCATGTCCAACTCCTAGCGACTCCATGGACTGCAGCCTACAAGGCTTCTCTGTCCATGGGATTTTCCAGGCAAGAGTACTGGAGCGGGTTGCCACTGCCTTCTCTGGAGCAGGAATACTTGACCGTAATGCTCAGTTTCACCTAAAAATTTCCGTTGACCAGTGCCTGTATTAGATCACTATACTAAACCTTTTTCTAATATAGAAAAGTGAATGGCATAAAGAATGGCTCAGGATCTGCCACTGGCAAATATCTTTCACATTTAAAATAACTTCAATTACACATATTCAAATCACACTTTAATATTCTTTGAAAATTTTTAATACTGCTCATTCTGTCTCTTCATGCTGCTGCTGCTGCTAAGTCGCTTCAGTCGTGTCCGATGCTGTGCGACCCCATAGACGGCAGGCCACCAGGCTCTGCCGCCCCTGGGATTCTCCAGGCAAGAATACTGGAGTGGGTTGCCATTTCCTTCTCCAGTGAATGAAAAGGAAAAGTGAAAGTGAAGTTGCTCAGTCGTGTCTGACTCTTAGCGACCCCATGGACTGCAGCCCACCAGGAGGCTCCTCCCTCCATGGGATTCTCCAGGCAAGAGTACTGGAGTGGGGTGCCATTGCCTTCTCCTCTGTCTCTTCATAACCCACCTCTAGTTCTCATTCCCTTTGTTCTCCCCACAATACAGGGGAAGTAAGCACCTTATCTTGCTCTCTTTTGGTTTCTTGGTACTCAGAAACTTTTCAGAAGCTGCCAAATACTATGGTTCTCTTAAGACATGGACTGAAAATTTGTGAGGTAGAAAACTCTTCCATACAGAATTAACAAAACACCAAATAGAGTTCACAATTCTACACAAATTTTAAAAATAATAGTGGGAAATATCTGTTAATTGAAAACCCTATGAACTACTTACTACAGCTAGTTCCTAATTAGCCATGACACTGCAGAAATAAAATATTGCTGATCAATCCTCACAAACTTTTTCAACATAGCATATTTACATTCAGGCTCTCCGCAATGGCTTTCCTCAAGAGCTCCTCTTCTTCCGCCTCCTGGCTGTTCACCTCCTTAGCTTCCTGTTTACTCATTTTGACAGCCAGAGCAAACTGTTCTTCTTCTGTCATTTCTGTAAGAATACAGGGAAAAGAGAGAGAGTGACACCACAAACATTAAATAAGTGTGTAGACAAGAAACAAAATTATTAAACTTTACAAGCGAAGACACTAAAGACCACTTAGTACAATTTTGTGAATAAGGAAAGCTCCAAAAGGTAAGGTACCAGTAAAGATCAATAGCAGCAGCTGTAAGAATCCAGGATTAACGAAACTGTGAGCTCCCATGAAGGCAGAGTTTCTGCCTACTTTTCTTCACTGTTGTATCTTCAGCACAAGATAAGAGTACCTGGCTCCTGACAGGTAATATCTGTTGAATGAATAAGAGGAACTAACTCCCAATCCAGGGTTTTTCAATACCTATCACTTCATACTGATGCATATTTGCTTTATGTGCAACATCAAGCCAGAGTAATTTTACTTTTCAGAATCCTCTGATTTATCCAGTAGAAAAGAACATCTCTGAAGACCAGAGTGTCATCCCCAAACAACATTTCCCATTAAAAGCAACTGGGGTACCCTGGAGAGGAATAGTTGACTGCAAGTCTGGAGAATGAAACATATTAATAGAAGACGAATTAGAATATCTGTCATATCTATGAGCAAAGAATCTACCAGATACTACTAGGGTCATATCAAAAGAACTTAAGACCCAACTTAAAAAGGTTCTCAGTGGCCAAAAATGAGACCACTGAACATCAAAAAGGATAATGAATACAATGAATTAAAACATACTAAGTAAGTTTAACTGGAGAAGGGAATGGCAACCCACTCCAGTATTCTTCCCTGGAGAATTCCATGGACAGAGGAGCCTGGCAGGCTACAGTCTATGGGGTCACAAAGAGTTGGACACAACTGAGTGACTAATACACAAATAAGTTTAAATCTATAAGTTTATAATAGTACTTAAAAAAAAAACTAATTGGTCACTGTTGAAGAATGTTAACAATATATTATTCAAACAATCATGAATCAATTATTTTGAAAACTGGAAAAAAAAGGATAGAGAATCAAGCTTTTGTCCTATTCTTCCAATATAAGCTATACTACTAGATAACCAAATAGATGAAAAGAAGCTTCTCTTTAAAGAGTTATTCCAGCTAGTAAGAGGTGTGGAAAAAGGCAAACCCTCTTGTACTGTTGGTGGGAATGTAAATTGATAGAGCCACTATGGAGAACAGTATGGAGATTCCCTAACAAACTAGGAATAAAACTACCATATGACCCAGCAATCCCACAACTGGGCATATACCCTGAGAAAAATCATTCTAAAAGGCACATGTACCCCAATATTCACTGCAGCACTATTTACAATAGCCAGGACATGAAAGCAACCTAGATGTCCATCAACAGATGAATGGATAAAGTTGTGGTATATATATATGTTTGTGGTATCTATGTCTGTATGTGTGTGTGTATATATATATATATATAAAATTATATATATATATATAATGGGCTTCCCTTGTGGCTCAGCTGGTAAAGAATCTGCCTGCAATGCAGGAGACATGGGTTTGATCCCTGGGTTGGGAAGATCCCCTGGAGAAGGAACGGTTAACCACTCCAGTTTTCTGGCCTGGAGAATTCCATGGACTGTATAGTCCATGGGGTCACAAAGAGTTGGACACAACTGAGTGACTTTCACTTTCACCTATATATAATTGAGTATTATTCAGCCATAAAAAGGAACAAATTTGAGTCAGTTGTAGTGAGGTGGATGAACCTAGAGCCTGTTATGCAGAATCAAGTATGTCAGAAAAAGCAAATACTGTATATTAACGCATATATATGGAAACTAGAAAAATGGTACTGATTAACCTATTTGTAGAGCAGCAATAGAGATGCAGACATAGAGAAAAGACTTGTTAGACAGTGAGGGAAGGAGAGGGTAGAACAAATTGAGAGAATAGCATTGAAACATATACATTACCATATGTAAAACAGATAACCATTGGGAATATGCTGTATGATGCAGGGAGCTCAACCCAGTGCTCTGTGACAACCTAGAGGGGTGGGATGGGGAGGGGGAGATGAGAGGGAGGTTCCAAAGGGAAGGCACATATGCATACCTGTGGTGGATTCATGCTGATGTATGACAAAACCAACACAACATTGTAAAGCAATTATCCTCCAATTAAAAATAAATTTTAAAAATACTTCAAAAGAGAATTATTCTAGCTAATAAATATAAAAAAGAATATTGCCATTTTGTATAATGCTTATGGACAAGATTCTGGCAGTGACTAACAAACTATACATATGACCCAGCAATCCCAATTCGAGCAATGTACTCTAATGATATATTTTCAATTTTTTAAAAAAATAAATATGCACAAGACAGCATATTTAAAAAACAAAGACATCACTTTGCTGACAAAGGTCTGTATAGTCAAAGCTATGGTTTTTCCAGTAGTGAGAGGGTAACAGGAAGGGAGGCCAGGGGTCTCCAAACGGAGGAATAGGCTACAAGTCTTAGACATTTTTTCTCTTTTAAGCAGCAGGAGGAAACAAACCACAAGTGTCATCTTTTTTTCCCTTCTCGATACAAATTTAAAAGGTTTCCCTTAAAATTCTAGTGTTGCCATGACAAAACCTGGTTCCACCTTAACTTTTCTCAAACCTTGAGCTAACCAATGTGCTTTTTCTTATGGAAATGGTTTTCTTAAGCTATGTTAATGAACTATGTATTTACACTAGACTCTGTCTCTCTTCAAGTCTGTTCTGCTTAAGACTCAGATAAGGGCTCAACAAACCTGCATGTTTTACTCATACACTATTCTCCTAATCCATGTCAATGAAACTATATATTTATTTGTAAACCTGCCTTTCTTCAAGATTCATGTCAATTGTTTTATGGCCCACGATGACTCACCTGGTGCCAATGTTGTCTCAAAATGTATGTTGTGGGAGAGAGGGCTGGTGCCACTCTGAGACATCTCCTTTCTCTAATTAACTGCTTGCTGATAGGTATGCAACATACTGCTAAAGGCTAGCAATTGCACTCATTTCACATGCTAGTAAAGTAATGCTGAAGATTCTCCAAGCCAGGCTTCAGCAATACGTGAACCGTGAACTTCCAGATGTTCAAGCTGGTTTTAGAAAAGGCAGAGGAACCAGAGATCAAATTGCCAACATCCGCTGGATCATCGAAAAAGCAAGAGAGTTCCAGAAAAACATCTACCTCTGCTTTACTTACTATGGCAAAGCCTTTGACTGTGTGGATCACAATAAACTGTGGAAAATTCTGAAAGAGATGGGCATACCAGACCACCTGACCTGCCTCTTGAGAAACCTGTATGCAGGTCAGGAAGCAACAGTTAGAACTGGACATGGAACAATAGACTGGTTCCAAATAGGAAAAGGAGTATGTCAAGGCTGTATATTGTCACCCTGCTTATTTAACTTATATGCAGAGTACATCATGAGAAACTCTGGGCTGGAGGAAGCACAAGCTGGAATCAAGATGGCCGGGAGAAATATCAATAACCTCAGACATGCAGATGACACCATCCTTACGGCAGAAAGTGAAGAAGAATGAAAGAGCTTCTTGATGAAAGTGAAAGAGGAGAGTGAAAAGTTGGCTTAAAGCTCAACATTTAGAAAACTAAGATCATGGAATCCAGTCCCATCACTTCATGGCAAATAAGATGGGGAAACAGTGGAAACAGTGGCTGACTATTTTTCTGGGCTCCAAAATCACTGCAGATGGTGATTGCAGCAATGAAATTAAAAGACGCTTACTCCTTGGAAGGAAAGTTATGACCAACCTAGACAGCACGCTAAAAAGCAGAGACATTACTTTGCCAACAAAGGTCCGCCTAGTCAAGGCTATGGTTTTTCCAGTGGTCATGTATGGATGTGAGAGTTGGACTATAAAGAAAGCTGAGCACCAAAGAATTGATGCTTTTGAACTGTGGTGTTGGAGAAGACTCTTGAGAGTCCCCTGGACTGCAAGGAGATCCAACCAGTCCATCATCCATCCTAAAGGAGATCAGTCCTGGATGTTCATTGGAAGGACTGATGTTGAAGCTGAAACTCCAATACTTTGGCCACCTGAGCTGACTCACTGGAGAAGACCCTGATGCTGGGAAAGATTGAGGGCAGGAGGAGAAGGGGATGTCAGAAGATGAGATGGTTGGATGGCATCATTGACTCTCGATGGACATGGGTTTGGGTGGACTCCAGGAGTTGATGATGGACAGGGAGGCCTGGAGTGCTGCAGTTCATGGGGTTGCAAAGAGTTGGACATGACTGAGCGACTGAACTGAACTGAAAGTCTAGCAGGGAGGCACTCTTTCTGCCCCCTTCTGATGTCTATGTCAGAAGCTTAGTCCGTCTCTTTCATACTTGAATAAAACTTTATCATGCAAAAGTTCTGAGTGATCAAGCTTCATCACTGGCCCCGGATTGAATTTCTCTCCTCTGGAGGCCAAGAAACCTGGCATCTTTCACGGCTCAGCAACAACCTTTCATCTTGGGGGCTCATCTGGAATCTGAAACTGGGACCTCTCATGCCAGAGGCAAGAACCGTAACCTGTAGATCAACCAACCTGCTTCACCAGTCATGTACAGATGTGAGAGTTGGACCATAAAGAAGGCTGTGAGCACTGAAGAACTGACACTTTGGAACTGTGGTGCTGGAGAAGACTCTTGAAAGTCCCTTTAACTGCAAAGAGGCCAAACCAGTCAATTTTAAAGGAAATCAAACCTGAATATTCATGGAAGGACTGATGCTAAAGCTGAAGCTCCAATACTCTGGCACCTGATGCAAAGAGCCGACTCACTGGGAAAGACTTTGATGCTGGGAAAGATTGAAGGCAAAAGCAGAAGAGGGTAACAGAGGATGAGATGGTTAGATAGCATCACCAGTTCAATGGACAAGAATTTGAGCAAACTCCAGGAGACAGTGGAGGACAGAGGAGCCTGGCATGCTGTAGTCTATAGGATTGCAAGTAGTTGGACACAACTTAGTGACTGAACAATGACAACAAAACCAAATATGTACTATGCTTTTCACTGCAGTGTTGTTTGAATTTGCAAAACACTGGAATCCACGTAATGACCATCATAGGACACTGCTTGAATAAATTTTGGTATTCATACATAAAACTGTAAGGAAGAATAGGAAGGTATCTATGCTCTAGGAATAGAATTATTTTAAAGATACAGTATTAAGTTAAAAAAAAAAGAAGCAAAACACAAAAGATTATATAGTATGCTAATTTTTGCAAAGAGTGACACAAGAAAGATGAATTAGAAACTAATCCAAATGGTTATATACAAGTACTTGGGTACAAAGTGGAAGGGATAAGGGAGGGAGTGACGTTTTTTGACTATACCTTTTTTTGACTATACTTTTGACTATACTATATCTTTGACTTAATCAGGTAAACGTTAAACCTGTTTTTAAAAAGTAAAATAAAATCAGTAGGAATGAGGGATCCCTAAGATTAAATCCCAACATAAAAAAACGCACCCAAATGAACTTAAAATAATCTTAATGAGAATGAAAACAGATCAGAATTAAACAGTGAATGAATGTCAGATGGTCTTAGATTTTCTTTATAGAGAGGTTTTTAACTATGAATTCAAATTCTTTAATAGATATAAAGCTATTAGATGTTCTTTTTCTTCTGTGTCAGTTTTCATAAAATATATTTTTCAGTGATGTTTTTAATTTGTTTCAGTTAAATTAGTGTTTCTCAGTCCTTTTTCCATTATTATTCCCTGAAGAATCCTTTCTAGACTTTTTTTTCCTCGTCAAAATCTGTGGAAGTACCTAATGCGATGTTTCTAGGGATATGAATAGCTTTACATGATCATATAAGAAAAGAAGAAAAATTTAAAATCAGAGATCCAAGATTTCCTCTTTAATAAGCTAAACAATGAAGAGCAAAATTAACCCAAATTAAGAGGAAAGTAATATAAAGAGCAGATATCAATGAAATAGAAGATGGTGTACAACACAGAAAATAAAAATTAATACCAAAGCTTAGTTCCATGAAAAGGTCAATAAAATTTATAAATCTCTGATTAGAGTGATCAACAAGAAAAAGAAAACATGTAAGTTAACAATACAGGAATAAGAGGGGATCTATCACTACAGATTCTACAATCATGAAAAGAAGAACAGAATACCATGGACAATTTTATGCCAATAAATTTGACAAACAAACATGCATTCTCAACTGGCATGATATCATCCCCAAGTGGACAAAAACTGGTTCTTGGAAGTCCAAGAAATCTTACTCTCTTTATATATAAAACACAGGTGTATAAGTTGGTACATAAATAGGATATATAGCATTATCTATGGCATTAAAATTTCATGGGGACAGTGGTAGCTAGGGAAAAAAAAGCCTAAAAAGGATCCTTCAGGGAACATAATGAAAAAAGGACTGAGAGACACTGACTTAACTGAAACAAACAAACAAACAAAAAAAAAATCACTGAAAAACATAAATTATGAAAACTGACACAGAAGAAAAAGAGTATCTGAACAGCCTTATAGCTATTAAAGAATATGAATCTGTAATTAAAAATCTCTCCATAAAGAAAATCCAAGGCCATCTGACATTCACCACTGGTGAATTCTAACAAAAACTAAAGAAAAAAATAATAGCAACATAATTCAGAAAATAAGATATCAAGTCTCCCCAAACTGATTCAACACAATCCCAACGAAAATCCAAACAAGCTCATTAAATGTAAGTAATAGAAAATTCAGAAATAGACGCACAAATTTTTTTCAATTGATTTCCACCAACAAGCCGTTTCAACAAATGGTACCAGAACAACAGGAAAAGGAAAAAAAATGAACCTTTAACCCTTATCTCACACTATATACAAAAATTAACTCAAAATGGAATACATATCTAGATGTAAAAGCTTAAACTATAAAAATCCTAGAAGAAAACACAGGTAAAAATCTTTGTAACTGAGGGGTAGTCAAATTTTGCTTAGACATGATACAGAAAGAAAAAAGTAAATATAAAACTTCTCTTTGTTACAAAAATAAAAAGTAAAAAAATATTTTCTAATTTAAAAAAATTTTTAAGTAAAAAAGAAAGAAAAGAAAAAGGTTAAGTCACAAAATGGAAGAACATATTCACAATATATATAATCTGACAAAAGACTTGTATCCAAAGTATATGAAATACCTGTACTTCATAGTAAGAAAACAAGCCATCTAATTTTATCAATAATGAACAACAGATCTGAACAGATCCTTCACAAAAGAAAATTTTGGAATAATCATTAAGCATAAGAAAAGATCATTAACCATGAAGAAAATACAAGTTAAAATGAGCTCACTATATATCACTAGAATGAATAAAATGGAAAAGACTGACATTCTTACGACATGATTACTCATTCTTAATGAAGTCACTAAGTCATCAAGAAAATGTTGATGTTGATTATATCCTTTGTGTTCAATTTAAGAGAACCAAAACCATGTAATAATGCAAAATGAGTTCTTTGTAATATTCAGTCTTTTAAAATATCTTGTATTCCCTAATTAAGAGTCCTTGGACAGCAAGGAGATCAAACCAGTTAATCTTGAAGGAAATCAACCCTGAGTACTCATTAGAAGGACTAATGCTGAAGTTGAAGCTCCAGTATTTTAGTCACCTGATGCAAATAACTGACTCATTGGAAAAGTCCCTGATGCTGGGAAAGACTGAGGGCAGAAGAAGAGGGAGTCAGATGATGAGATGGCTGAATGGCATCACCGATACAATGGACATGAACTTGGGCAAACTTTAGGAGATGGTGAGGGACAGAGAAGCATGGTGTGCTGCAGTCCATGAGGTCACAAAGAGTCGAACACGACTGAACGACTGAACAACATATTTCCTAAAGATTCTGGAGAGATGCAGGCTTTGCTATTACATTAACATGAAAACAAGAACTTAGTAAGGATTCTGTTTTCAACTACATAGACAAGAAGCTCCCACAGCCAGACTGAGGAAGGAAATGAAAGTCCCTCAGTCATGTCTGACTCTTTGAGACCCCAAGGACTGTATGTAGCCTGCCAGGCTCCTCTGTCCATGGAATTCTCCAGGCAATTCTATTGGAGTGGGCTGCCGTTCTCTTCTCCAGGGGATCTTCCCAACCCAGGTATCAAACCCAGATCTCCCACGTCACAGGCGCATTCCTTACCATCTGAGCCACCAGGGAAGCCCCCACAGCCAGACTACCTGGGTTTAATTCTTGATTGCATGCCTTTTTAGTTGTAAAATTTGGGGCAGGTTATTTATCCTCTAAACCTGGATACTGGTGCTGGTCTCTGATAATCTCCTTCCCTCTTTTTCCTTTGTCTCTTTTAATCTGCATGACCATGTATCTAGAGTAAATATAAACATACTCTTAACATTAGAATTCTCATATAAATACTATGATTCAATAATACTTGTTTTACTTCAAACACAAGAAAAACAGAGGTAATAGTATTTAAGTCTGTTACGAGGGTTAAATAATACATGAAAAATATTTAGAATACTACCTGGCACATAACAAGTGTCTAATAACTGTTTATTATTACTATCAATTAACAAATTATTTACTGTTATTATATATTATTTAAAGAAATCCAAAATTTCAGATTATTATCTTTCACTAACAATAACACCTGCCTTCCCAGGTGGCTCAGTGGTAAAGAATCCTCCTGCCAATGCAGGAGATGTAGGTTTGATTCCTGGGTCAGGAAGATCCCCTAGAGAAGGAAATGGCAACCCACTCCAGGATTCTTGCCTGGAAAACCCCAAGGACACAGGAGCCTGTCAGTCTACAGTCCACGGGGTCACAAAAGAGTCAGATACAACTTAGCAACTAAACAACAAACAGTAACATACAAGCACATAATCTGACAAAGCCACCACTACATATTTACTTTAACCACAATCATAATTAAAAGGACACTCTTATTCACTAGTTACTGACTCGTATTTTTTATATAACCATGATCTGAGACTAAAGTCTAATAAACATCACTACTGATTAGGACATATTTTACCTAACCTCTCTACAATATAAGAACCCAACCATTAGAAGAAAGGGAGAAACAAACTGGAACTCCAGCCACAAGGAAATGTCAGCAAGTGTCAACATTAGAATCTCTAACTGAATTGGCTCAACTAGCTTATCAAATGATTCTGATTATGCTCTTCAAAATTTATGATGATTACCATCTCCCAACATTCAGGCTGGCCCACTGGGATGTGTAAACAGGCTGTTAACAATCCAAACAATCAAGAACACAAAAATAGATATAACCTGTATAATCTGTGGTTATTTAAAAAGGTTGAGGGGCTTCCTGGTGGTCCAATGGTTGACAATCCACCTTCCTATGCAGGAAATGGGGGTTTGATCCCTGGTTGGGGAACTAAGATCCCACATGCCAGAGGGCAACAACTCCATGTGCCGCAACCACTGAGCCTGCGTGCTCTAGAGTCCGTACAACAAAATTAGAGAAGCCCGCGCACTACAATGAAGACCCAGCACGGCCTAAATAAATAAGTAAACCGAGAGAACAGAACAAATGTTCTGACAGAGCACATTTCATGCAACAACAAAAGATAAATTATCTTCCTGCCCAAATCTTTTCCTAAGAATTTTTTTTTGCAAAACAGACATAGCTCTGCTGCTGCTGCTACTACTAAGTCGCTTCAGTCATGTCCGACTCCTAGCGACCCCATGGCCTGCAGCCTATCAGGCTCCTCTGTCCATAAGATTTTCCAGGCAAGAGTACTGGAGTGGGTTGCTATTGCCTTCTCCCAGATATAGCTCTGCAGCTGTGATAAACTTAATATATCTACACATTGCCAGTTGTAATTTAAGTTTATAAAACAAAAACAAAGCCACTGTTAAGTTACATAAGGCATGTTAACTCAAGAGACTCATATGTTATCAAAATACTAATCATGAAGATATATAAAAATGATAAAAGCCATATGAAAATATAAAGGTAATTGTAGAACCAATTTCTGATTCCACATGTAAGAAACCTGGAAGTCACTGCTCTGTCCTGAAGAGTAAAAAGCTATTAATAAAGCAACTGAAAAAATCAACAACTCTTCCTGGATCTGTGAGAAAGGAGGGCACAGGGCAAACTGCTGCCCTCAAGATGGAGAGACAAACAAGGGAATACAGGGAGTCATGGCTTATCAGAGCAGAGATTCAAGAGTAAGAACTAACACAGAAATCAGTGCCAAGAAAACCTGAATTGTAAAGGACAAATTGCTGGAGGCTTGGTGTGGACAGGTCTGGGAGTTAAAAATTCCAGGGAAACTCAGTCAAAGGGGGCCCACAGACTTATAAGTTTTATTTCCAAGATTTTAACCAGTTTCTCACAATAAATATAGGAGAAGCTTCCTCTTAAGTGTCCCAAAGAGGGTAGAGGAGAGGAGCTATTTTGAAATATATCAGGGCACTCTGTTCTTTCCAGCAAGGCTTGCCCTAGGAGAAACTAAGTAATCATTCTAGACTAACAGTATAACTGACCTGTGAGAAGGGACATACCAAACTCCAACCTACTCTAGCCATCCTCTCCCACCTAAAGAGGGAAGAAAAATTAGAAACACTTGTGAGGTCCACAGACTGAAACAGTGAGACCTAATTAGGGAACTTCCCTGGTGGCTCAGGTGGTAAGGAATCTGCCTCCAAGGCAGGAGACCCGGGATCGATCCCTCCATCAGGAAGATCCCCTGGAGAAGGAAATGACAACCTACTCCAGTGTTCTTGCCTGGGAGATCCCATGGACAGAAGAGCCTGGCAGGCTACAGTCCATGGAGTCGCAAAGAGTTGAACACAACTGAGAGACTTTCACTTCACAATCAGGGAACTACAAATACTTCCCTTATTAGCCACACCCTAACACCACATTACTAAAGGCCTATTTAGAGTAGTTTCTTTAACCTGGTACATCATGTCCAGCTATCAAGAAAAAATTACAAGTCACACTAAAAAGCAAAAACTACAATTTGAAAAGATAGATTATGCATCAGAACCAGACATGGTGCTAATGCTGGAATTATCAGGCTAGAAATTTAAAACAATTATGATTAATATAAGGGTTTTAAAGGATAAATTAGAGCACAAACAAGGACAGATGGGAAATGTAAGTAGAGAGATGGAAATCCTAAAAAAGAAACAAAAAGAAATACTAAAGATTAAAAACACTGTAACAGAAATGAAGAATGCTTTGGATGGGTTTATCAGTAGACTGGACACACCTTTAAAAAAGAATCTGAGCTTGAAGACATGTTAATTAAACCACCAAAACTAAAATATAAAGAGAACAAAGACTGAAAAGGATAAGACAATATTCAAGGACTGTGGGACAACTACAAAAAGAATAATAAAAACATAATGCAACTGCCAGAAGGATGAGAAAAACAGAAGCGAGAGAATTATGTGAAATAATAGTGACTCAGAATTTCCCCAAATTAAGGTCAGATACTAAACCACAGATCCAGGAAGCTTAAGGAACACTAAACAGGGTGATCCTGCAAGATGGCAGAGTAAAATAAGGAGGCCACCTTCCTCCCCACAAATATGTCAAAAACGTATCTGCGTATGGAACAACTCCTACAGAACACCTTCTGAAAGCTGGCAAGATCCCAGACTTCCAAAAAGGCAAACCAATCTCCACAGAATGAGGTAGGGGAAAAGTTATAAGAAAAAAAAGAGACAAAGGATTTGGGATGGGGACCTACACCTCGGGAAGGGAGCCGTGAAGAAGAAAAAGTTTCTGCACACTTGGACACCCCCTCACTGCAGGGTTGTGGAAGAGCTTTGGAACCACAGAGGGGAATGCAGCAACATGTGCTCAGAAAGCAAAATGGAGAGAAATCACCACAGAGATTGTTGCTGACCAGCACTTATCAGCAAAGATGCTGTTGGCACGCCCTGCTGCAGCCAGTACGGGCTGGGTGCTGAGGGCTTTGGGGGTTGGACTCCAGGGACAGGACTGGGGTTGACTGCTTTGAAGATTCTGAAGTGGCTAGTACAATACAGCTGAGGGAGTCCAGGGAGTTGGGCCTGACAGAGAGACAGGAGATCATTGCCATGAGGATCCTCAAAAACTGACCACAGGACCCAGCCTTCAAGAGTGCCATGGGTGGGACAAGCCCTGGCTATGGACTGAGACCCCAGAGGCAGATACACTGGCCAGCTGGCACAAGTGCCAGAGGTGGCACTAGCCACAAATGCAACTTACGATCCCAGAGAGAGGCACTCAGGCCAACTGGCCACCGTCAAAGCCAGGGCAAGTGCAATAGGCAAAGGAACAAACTGCCGCTGCGGTCCTGACTCCAAGGTAGCAGCTGCCACCAAGCTGTCAGCAGGCAGAGGTCACTGTCCACACCTTCCTGAGAACTTACGTGGCTTGGCTCTAACAAGGGACACACAACCAGGGACCAACTACCCTAGGGGAGTGTATGAACCACCTCAGACTGTAGCAACTTCTCACAGGCCCTCTGCTGAAGCAAGTACTCCCCACACACCCCAACTGTGTCTGCCATACCCCTCCATTTCCCCAGCCCAACTGAGAAGTGAGCCATAATAAGCTGCTATTTTCACCCCCTCTTGTCTTGGCAGGGAACAGACACCAGAGGGTTGCCTACAAGCAGGTGTTACTGGTATTCAGTCACTAAGTTGTGTCTCTTTGCGACTCCATGGACTGTAGCATGACAGGCTCCTCTGTCCTCCACTATCTCCTGAGTGTGCTCAAATTCATGTCCATTGAGTCAGTGATGTTATCTAACCAACAACATAGTAAAAGGATCATACACCATGATCAAGTGGGGTTTATCCCGGGGCTTCTCCAATATACACAAGTCAATGTGATACACCATATTAACAAACTGAAAGGTAAAAACCATACTCAATAGATGCAGAGGAAGCTTTTGACAAAATTCAACACTCATTTATAATTAAAAACTCTCCAGAAAGTAGGCACTACCTAAACATAATAAAGGCCATATACAACAAACCCACAGAAAACATTATTCTCACTGTTTAAAAGCATTTCCATTAAGATCAGGAACAAGACAAGGGTGCTCACTCTCACCATTATTATTCAATCTAGTTTTGGAAGTCCCAGTAACACCAATCAGAAAAAGAAATAAAAAACATCTAGATTGGAGAAGAAAAAGTAAAACTCTCGCTATCTACAGATGACATGATACTATACATAGAAAACCCTAAAGATGCCACCAGAAAATTACTAGAGCTAATCAATGAATATAGTAAAGTCACAGGATATAAAACACACAGAAATCCCTTGCATTCCTATACACTAACAATAAAAAATAAGAAAGAGAAATTAAAGAAACAATTCCATTAACTATTGCAACAAAAAGAATAAAATACCTAAGAGTAAACCTACCTAAAGAGACAAAAGACCTCTATGCATAAAACTATAAGATATGATGAAAAAAATCAAAGATGACACAAACAAATGGAGAGATATAACATGTTCCTGGATTGGAAGAATTAATATCATGATAATTTTGATACTACCCAAAGTAATCTACAGATTCAATGTAATCCCTATCCAACCACAAATGACATTTTTCACAGAACTAGAACAGAAAATTTCACTATCTGTATGGAAACACAAAAGACTCCAAACAGCCAAAGCAATCTTGAGAAAAACATACCTGGAGAAATCAACTTTCCTGCCTTCAGACTATACTACAAAGCTACAGTCATCAAGACAGTATGGTATTGGCACAAAAACAGAAATATAGACCAATGGAACAAGATAAAAAGCCCAGAGATAAACCCACACATCTATGGGCACCTTATCTTTGATAAAGGAGGCAAGAATATACACAATGGAGAAAAGACAGCCTCTTCAATAAGTGGTGCTGGGAAAACTGGACAGCTACATGTAAAAGAATGAAACTAGAACACTTCCTAATATCATACACAAAATAAACTCAAAATGGATCAAAGACTTAAATGTAAGGCCAGAAACTATAAAGTTCTCAGAGGAAAACATAGGCAGTATATTCTTCAACATAAATTACAGCAAGATCCTATTTGATCTGGAAGGGGAAAACATGTACACCCATGGTGGATTCATGTCAATGTATGGCAAAACAAATACAATGTTGTAAAGTTAAAAAATAAATAAATAAACTAATTTAAAAAAAAAAAGATCCTATTTGACTCACCTCCTAGAGTAATGGAAATAAAAACAAAAATAATCAATGAGACCTAATTAAAATTAAAAACTTTTGCATAAGAAAGGAAAGATTAAACAATTTTAAAAGACAACCCTCAGAATAGGAGAAAATAACTGCAAATGAAGCAAGTGACAAAGGATTAATCTCCAAAATATATAAGCAACTCATACAGCTCAATATCAAAAAATGAACAGCCCAATCAAAAAACTAGCAGCAGCAACAAATATTTCTCCAAAGAAGACATACAGATAGCTAATAAACACATGAAAAAATGCTCAACATCACTTAGAGAAATGCAAATCAAAACTACAATGAGGTATCACTTCATACCATTCAGAATGACCATCAACAAAAAAACTACAAACAATAAATGCTGGAGAGGATGTGGATAAAAGGGAACCCTACTGCCTTCTTGATGGGAATGTAAATTGATACAGCCACTATGGAGAACAGTATGGAGATTTCTTAATGAACTAGTAATAAAACTACTATATGACCCAGCAATCCCACTACTGGGCAAATATTCTGAGAAAACCACAATTCAAAAAGACACAAGCACCTCAGTGTTCACTGCAGCACTACTGACAATAGCCAGGACAGGGAAGCAACTTTGATGTGCATCAACAGATGAAAGGATAAAGAAGTTGTGGCATATATATACAATAGCATAATACTTAGCCATAAAAAGGAATGAATTTGAGTCAGTTGCAGTGAGGTGGACAAACCTAGAGTGTGTTACACAGAGTGAAGTAAGTCAGAAAGAGAAAAACTATTACCGTATATTAACATATACATATGGAATGTAGAAAAATAGTACCTATGAACCTTTTTACAGAGAAGAAATGGGGATGCAGACATAGAGAATGGTCTGGTGGACACAGAGGGGGACGGAGCAGGTAGGACAAATTGATAAAGTATCACTGACATATATCAGAGAAGGCAATGGCACCCCACTCCAGTACTCTTGTCTGGAAAATCCCATGGATGGAGGAGCCTGATGGGCTGCAGTCCATGGGGTCGCGAAGAGTCGGGCACGACTGAGCGACTTCACTTTCACTTTTCACTTTCATGCACTGGAGAAGGAAATGGCAACCCACTCCAGTGTTCTTGCCTGGAGAATCCCAGGGACAGGGGAGCCTGGCGGGCTGTCGTCTATGGGATCGCACAGAGTCGGACACGACTGAAGCGACTTAGCAGCAGCAGCAGCACTGACATATATACACTCTGCTTAGTCACACAGTCCTCTCCAACTCTTTACAACCCCATGGACTATAGACTGCCCAGCTCCTCTGTCCATGGGGATTCTCCAGTTGAGAATACTGGAGTGGGTTGCCATGCCCTCATGCAAGGGATCTTCCCAATCGAGGGATGGAACCCTGGCCTCCGGCATTGCAGGCAGATTCTTTACCATGTGAGCCACCAGGGAAGCCCATGAATACGGGAATGGGTAGCCTACCCCTTTTTACACTATCAAGTGTAAAATAGGTACTAGCAGGAAGCTGCTATATAACACAGGGAGCCCAGCCTAGCGCTCTGTGATAACCTATAGGGGTGGAATGGGTAGGGAGAGACTCAAGAGGGGAGATATATATATATATATGACTGATTCACGTTGATGTACGACAGAGACCAGCACAACACTGTAAAGCAATTATCCTTCAATTAAAAAAAAACCACCAACCAGCAAAAATGCACCCCGCCAAACTATACCAAGGCATATAGTTTTCAAACTGCAGAAAATCTAAGATAAAGTGTTGAAAAAAGCCATAGGGAAAAAACACCTTACCTATAGAGCACCAAAGATAAGAGTTACATCTGACTTCTCAGAAACCATGCAAGCAATAGGAACGTAGAGTAAAATATTGTTGAAAGATGTTCTTTAGACAGAAGGAATATTATCTAGGTCAGAAACTCAAATCTACATTCACAAAGGAAGAATACCAAAGAAGGAATAAGTGAAGACAAAATAAACTTTTATTTTTCTTATTCTTTCTTTGTTTATAGTCTTTAATTGAAATGATGATAAAGGAAACAGCTATTTAAAATAAAACCACACAGCTGCTTCAGCCTAGATTAAGAGGTGGCACCGGGTGTGGGGTTCACATTCTGGGTGGCCAACTGCAACACAATCTCAATGATCTGGGGCTTGTCTATGATCCTGGCTGTGTGGTTACCCTTCTCCATAATCCCAATAATCCATACCTGTTGGCCTATTTGGGGGACTTTATCTCTGCACAGAACTGAGCTGCTTGCTCACAAAGTAAACAGATCAGGAGGCCTCTTGACATCTCCGGATAGGTCCCAAGGCCAAACATGTTTCCACAGGCCTTGCTCACAGCTGCCATCTTGGCCAGGATAGGAAGGTTATGAATCACAAAGGACACCTTGTTTCTCTGCTGTTTGGCCAGGTTCTGTGCATGGCCCATAATCCCAAAGCCTGTGATATCGGTGGCCGCATGGGCACTGAATGTACACATGAGTCCTGCCATTGTCCTGTTGAGCTTGGCCATGTTCATCATTGCCTCTTGGTACTCCAGCTCCACATCCTCCTAGGGGACCACTAGTTTGATTTTATTCCATTTCTCAGGAATGTGCAGCCACTGGTGCATGGCCATGACCACTTGCATCTCCAAATGTTTTGTTAGCACAAGCACACCCAGCACTGCATTATCTGGCATGATAAATTCGTTCAGGTTGCAGACAGTTATATCCACAACAATCCATGGGTTTAGCAATCCAGGGGTTTAGCTCTGTTTGCTCACCCATTATAAACGTTCCCACTCCTCTGCTGCATCTTTAAAACCCTGTATATTTAGGGGCATTACTTTATCCCTTTCCCTGTTGGTCATTTTATGACTGATTTCAAGAAGCATCAGCATGTTGTCACATTCTGTGCCCCCCATGGCATAGAGGTCGCTGAGGACGTTGGCACAGGCTATCCTGCCCATCATATAAGGGTCAGCAACCATGGGCTAAATGTAATCTGCAGTTTGAATCACAAGAAGACTGCCATGCCTCAGAAGAAAGACACAAGTGTCCATCCCGATGCCAAGTCTTGGCATATCTGCTACAAGAAATTACTCTTCTTCTTGGAAGTGGTTCTCCTGTAAGGGCTCCAGCAATTTCTGCAGAACATCTTAGAGACCTTTGAAGCCGGAGCCCTTCGGTTAAGTGAATCTGGTTAACCAGAAGCTGTTGTCCAATTCATAACTTTCCTGATTAAAGTACTCCTGCTCAGACATGGTTCTTGAGCCCACACACCTCACAGTTGGGTTCCTCTCCTCCCTCTCCTATGAAGCTGGTTTCTTTATAGATCCACCGGTTTGCTTTGCACCCTCTGCCTCCTCCCACAAACAGGACTCTGTCACTCCCACAACGTACCAGGCATGGTACCTTAACAAATTTAAAGCAAGACAAATCATGCAATGTCTGCTCTCAGACCACAATGAAATTAAACTAGAAATCAATTACAAAAAAAACAGGAAAATCTCAAAATAAATGGAGATTAAACAACATACTTTAAATAACTCATGGCTCAAAGAAATCTCAAGAGAAATATAAAAATACTTTGAATCAAATGAAAATGAAAACACAACTTATCAAAATTTCTGGGATGCAGCAAAAGCAGTCCGTAGAGGGGATTTATAGCATTGAGTGCATACACTGGGAAAAAAGATCTAAAATCAATGATCTAACCTTAGGGAACCAGGAAAAAAAAAAAAACAAGAGAGAGAGAGAAAATTAAATACAAAGTAAGCAGAAGAAAAAATAATAAAAACTACAGCAGAAATCAATGAAATTGAAATTGAGACGTGAATAGAGAAAATGAACCAAAAAAAAAGCTGATGTATTTTTTAAAAAATTGATAAAATTGATAAACCACTAGCTAGGCTGACTAAACAAAGAGAGCACATAAATTTCCAGTATCAGAAATGAAAGAGGGGACATCACTACAGACCTCTTGGAGATTAAAAGAATAAAAAAGGAATACTATGAACAATTCTACGTCCACAAATTTGATAACCTCAACGAAACAGACCAATTCTCTTGAAAGACACAATCTGCCAACACTTACATTAAAAAAAAACAGACAGTCTGACTATATCTACTAAAGAAATAAAATTCATAATTAACCTTGCACAACAAAAAGCAACATTCACTAATAAATTCTACCAAATATTTAAGGAAGAAATCATACAAATTCTCTACAATCTCTTTCAGAGGATAGAAGCAGAGGGAATACTATGTAAGTTATTCCATGTGACCACATTAACCCTAACATTAAAACTAGACAAAAATGTTACAAGAAAAGTACAGACCAGTATCTCATGAACACAGATGCAAAACTTAACAAAATACTCACAAATTGAACCTAACAATATATAAAAAGAATTATACACCATGACCAAATGGAATTTATCCCAGATGTGTATGCTAGTTCAACATTCAAAAATTAATTAACATAATGCAACACATAAACAGAATGAAAAAGAAAAATCACAGGATCATATTCAATAGATTCAGAAAAAGCAGTGGGTAAAATCACTCATCCATGATAAAACCTCTTGATAAATTAAGAAGAGAGAATTTTCCAATTTGATGGAGAATAATCTATAAAGAAAAATGTATAGCTAATATCATACTAAAAGGAAAAAACTCAAAGCTTTCCATTATAAATAGGAAAAAGGCTACGATGGCCCTCTCATCACTCCTTTTCAAAACTGTACTGAACATACAACCTAACGCAATAAGACAAGAAAAGGAAATAAAAGGCATACAGACAAGGAAGGGGAAAAGTAAAACTGTCTTAGTTCACAAATCACATATCATCTAAGTAGAAAATCCAACAGAATCAACAAACTTCCTGGAAGGAATTATACTAAGGTTATGATATACAAGAACAGCAGTCAATCACATTCCATATATCAGCAATGAACGAGTGTAATTTGAAATCTGATGCCTTCCAGGTGATGCAATGGTAAAGAATACATCTGCCACTGCAGCAGATGCAACAGACACAGGTTCAATCCCTGGGTCAGAAAGATCCCCTGGAGTAGGAAACGGCAACCCATTCTAACATTCTTGCCTAGAAAATTCCATGGACAAAGGAGCCTGGTGGGCTGCAGTCCAGGGGTTGCAAAGAGTCAAGCACTACATGCACACATGAATTTGAAATTTAAAACACAATACCATTTACATTGGTAATAAAATGTACAAGATCTATATGAGGAAAGCTACAAAACTCTGATTAACAAAATCAAGTAAAAATTAACTAAATAAAGGGATTCCATGTCATGGGATAGAAAGACTTATATAATGTCAAGATACCAATTTTACAAACCTGATCTGTAGATTCAATAGAATCAAAATCAAAATTCCAGTAATTTTGTAGATACAAACAAACTCATTCTAAAGTTTATGTGGAGAGAAGGAAATGGCAACCTACTCCAATCCTCATGCCTGGGTAATCCATGGACAGAGGAGCCTGGCGGGCTAAAGTCCATGGAGTTGCAAAAAGTCAGATACAACAGAACAACTAAACAACAACAAAAGCAAACCTACTCCAACCAGGGCAGCCTGGCAGCGTGCCAGCCTGGGGCATCCCATCCCCACACCCCCACCCACCAAACTAAAAATTGGACTGAAATGAAAATACTGCTTTTGCTAAGACATCAATGAAATGATTTGGATTAAGTTAAATGATCACGTCAGAAGAAGGGTATGGTCATCTGGAGAGCTGGCCAGTCCTGGTACATGCTCTCCGGAGTCTGCTTGTCTCCCAAGAGAAACGTGGTCTCAGACAAAGGCACTGCCCACTGCTCTGCTCCATCAGGTCCACACACACATATATGTCAGCTTGAGATAAACTCGTATCAAATACTTTCTTTCACTCATTGAACCTGAGTATGATGGTTAATAGTCCTTGTTTGAATCAAGACTCACCCACTTAGTGGCTGGATAATCTTAGAAAAGTCACTTAATTGGTCTCAGCCTGTTTCTTCTTCTCTAAAATGGGGATAATCTTAAGTAGAGCTACCAGTTCTTAATGTTCAATAAATATTTATAAAGTCCCCACTATATGCCAAGTATATGGTTGAATTTTTTTTTCAAGATTTTGCATGTAAAAATAAGCTGATTCCAGTCTGGCCCAGAGTAAACCTAATTTTCACTATTAAGAATGTGTCTCTTCCACATTCCATAGGCAATGTTCATTTGTCAGCCAATGGAAAACCATCATCAGCAACTTCTGCCCCCAGAACTGTGATATTGTTTAAAAAGTGTGGCCATTTTTTTTTTCCCTTCTGTACTTAATAAAGCCTCATATAATACCAGAGCTGGAAAGAATCTTAAAAGTCATCCAGGCCAGCTGTCTGCCTACCTGGCCAGGTGGCCCACCCTATCTTTGGACAGCTCAGCTAGTCGACAATTCTTTCTTGAAACCAAGAAAGAATGGTCTGTGTCCTAGTTCTGCTCTCCAAATCATCTCAGGAAAAAATGTGCATTTTCTCATCTCCCTTAAAACAGTCCTTTTTGTGTATGTGGAGACCTCTCTCACACCTTCGTCAGAAATTAATCTTTTATCCAGGCTCAGATAAAAAGTAATAATAACTACTTCAATCTAACTTCTTTTCCAAAGGAAACAGTGCCTTTATTAAGATGATGGGAATTGTCTGTCCACTTAAATCTTTACATATTTTATTGACTAATATAAATTAAGGCGTTCAAAATGAAAAAAGTAAAAGTTTATATGAAAAGGGCAAAAATCTAGAATAGTCAACACAATATTGAAGGAAAGGAACAAAGCAGGAGGACTGATGCTACCTGACTTTAAAACCTACTACACATAAAGCTTCTTTACTGTCTGAACTACTAGGTAGCACTAGTGGTAAAGAACCACCTGTCAAGGCAGATTTAAGAGACCTGCGTTCGATCCTGGGTCAGCAAGATCCCCTGGAGAAAGGCATGGCAATCCACTCCAGTATTCCTGCCTGGAGAATCCCACGGACAGAGAAGCCTGGTGGGCTACAGTCCATGGGATCACAAAGTGTCAAACACAACTGAATGACTAATACACAATCATAGTTGAGGCAGGAGATACATGGGCCGCAGGTCAGCTATCTACAACTGGCCTCCTGTTCATACCTTCTAGGGCTGGTCATTCATTAGCAGCCCCTGTTTACATTCGCTGAAGTAAGAGACAAATGGGCTCAGGGACTACATATTTATGACTGGACTCCTGTCTATATTTCAAGATCTATACCTCAACATAAAAACCAACAAGAACAGGGTAAATAACTGGACACTGGGCAGTTTTAGGGCAGGGAAAGAGTGGGACTAAAGCCTGTTAAAAGATTAAGAGGTCACACACTCCCCCATCCTTAGAGCAAAGGAGACACTATGCATACACAAAAATCCTTCATGGGGTCAAAAGGGCAGGGGATGCCAGACCAGAGTAAGCCTTGCCACCCCCTTTCATAAGCCTTTTCAGTGGGATCCATCTTAACTGAAAGGTCTGTGCACACCCAGGGGAGGGTTAGGACAGGTCAGGTGTGGAAAAAGAAACCAGATAATTGGCTAAAGAAGACTAGGAAGAACTGTCCTATATAAATGACTTAACAGCCTCTTTTCTGTGCTCCTCACTATGAGGGACGCCCACAGCCCTTCTCTCCAGGTGCATCTCTGCCTTGTTTCTATCTTAACTAAACAAACTGTTTTTCTGTGTGCTCTCCCACTTGTTCTTATGCTATGTCTCTAATAATAAACTTTATACCTGCATTTACAGTTTTTGTCTCTGTGATAAATGCATCTTTCACTGGGGGCAAAGATCCAGGAAAAAAAACAGCCTCTAGCCTTTGCTGGTCTGGATTCCTGGTTTTCATCCACGTTGCCCAGGTTCAATTCCTGGGCAGGGAATGAAGATCTTACTTCACGCCACTGCTCACTGCTGCCTCACGGAGATCATAGTGACAGCCACCTCTAGATGTACCACAATGATTTAGCAACAACAACAGTTATGGTTAATTTTATAAGGCTGAGAATTATACTTTAAATCACCTAAATTCAAATTAATAGTGAAAAAAATTCTGCTTTATCTTCAATCAATGTTTTGTAATAATCTCAGCTAGTTAACATACATTTTAACAAGTTCACTGAAATACTTAAACATCACACATGACATTAAAACGCAAAAATAGTGTCATTATTAAATAACTTCACAATTGAGTAACAAAGTCAGAAGAGAAAAAACTTCCAATAAGTATTTTTTGTGATATTGTGATTTATAATAATATATAATTTATTTGCCCCTGAATCTTGGCCCCTGACACAGAGCTCCTAATAATCCTGGAATTTCCTAACAACTCCTAACAGCTCCTAACAACTGGAATGTCCTAAATGAAAAGAGCAATAAAGGTATCTTTTGTTATTCATAACAATTCCCTTTTAGGAACACCAGAGATTCTATTAATGAACTTACTTTTGGAAAGCCCCTAAGGATGGGGGCTGATTTCCAGGGGAACCAACCAAGCTACTAGAGGATTAGAACTTTTATTCCAACTCCCCAACCTCCAGGGAAGGAAGAGCAGTTGTTTGGAAGTTGGACCAATCGCCAATGAACAATGATTTAATCAATCATACCTATATAATGAAGTCTTCATAAAATACCTGAACTATAATGTTTGGTGAGTCTCCAGGTTGGTGAACATGTACAGAGACTGAGGTGACATACCTGGGTAGGTCAAGAAGGTCCAAGGTCTCCTGTATCTTGCTCTGTATCTTCAATCTGGCTGTTACTGAGTTATATCCTTTATAATAAATGTGAAAGTGAAGTTGCTCAGTCATGTCTGACTCTTTGCAACCCCATGGACTGTAGCCTACCAAGCTCCTCCATCCATAGGATTTTCCAGGCAAGAATACTGGAGTGGGTTGCCATTTCCTTCTCCAGGAGATCTTCTCGACCCAGGGATTGAACGCGGGTCTCCCGCATTGTAGGCAGACGCTTTACAGTCTGAGCCACCAGGGAAGTCAATCTGGCTCTTACTGAGTTATATCCTTTATAATAAACCAGTCATCTAATAAGTAAACTGTTTCCCTAAATTCTGAGAGCCATTTTGTCAAATTAATTGAACACAAAAAAGGGGTCACAGGAACCTGTGATTTATAGCCAGTCAGTCAGAAGCCCAGGTAACAACCTGGACTTGTAATTGTCATCTAAAAGAAGGGGAAGTCCCCCAGAACTAAGCCTTTAGCTTGTGAGATCTGACAGTGTCATATTTCCATAAACCGTAGGGCACCCAGTGTCCAAAGAGTTGGAGAACTGCTTGGTGTAGGGGAGAAAAAAAAAACCTTACACATCTGATAACCAGAATAAAGTGCTGAGAGTAAAGGAGACACACAGAATTTTAGTGATCAAAACAGTAACACCATTATTAGAGCCACTAAGTGATTTTCTACGTGTTATCTTCATTTTATTGATGAGGTAACAGCAGCAGGCTGTAGTGGCTTGCCTAAAGTCTACATAGTAAGTGGAAGCAAGGGTGCCTAACTCTGAAAGGGCACATTCTTAATTTCAACATGCTGCCTTTAATAATCAATTGTATACATTCTAGGTAATTGTGAGCCCCACAAATTTTAATGGAATCCAGAATTAACAAGAAGCACACACATTCTTATTCAGAGAAACCTCTTCTTAATGAAGAAACTAGTGTCAATTCTATGATTGTTGAAACTTCCAAACCATTCTCAATACAAAAATGAAAACATACGTGAAATTTTTCTTTTAGCCAAACACTTTGCTCTATTTGACTGTTTTGCCTTCGTTTTCTGCAATCCATTTTCCTCCTTTGGCTCCTGTTGCAAAACAAGAAACATGATCAGGTTGATTGCTATTAAAAGTAGTATTCTTCCTACCCTCCTCTACAGCTAATAGAGGCCACTAAACCTCTAAAGAATCAGTGTTTTTGTAAATGTTTGTAAATGTTTTGTAACATTGTTTGTAAATGTTCAAAGAAAACATCAGGAAAAGATTTTTATGGTAGAAAAAGAAAAATGTAGATTCAGAACCAATAAAAATAAAAAAACTGTAATATACAGATATAATTATGTCATATTCAAGCTCATATAAAAACTGGCCCATCTGTAAAATACCAGCAAGTATGCACCCAAGTTCAGAGAAAGCTCGATTCAATGTTTTAAAGTCAGTAATAAAGTTTAAGCCCAGTGCATACTCACTTCTTTTAAATCAGTACTTTTAAAAGCAAAAGAACAACCAGGGAAAAGTATGTAACATATTTATCAGATAAAGGGCTAATTTTCCTTATATATAAAGAGCTCTTACAAATCAACACAAAGCGTCCTCCCATAGGCAAAAAATATGTTAAGACACTTCATAGAAAAACATACCCAAAGAGCCTGTAAGTATATGGAAATGCAATTCACAACAATTATATAGGTTTATATAGGTATTTTTTTTAATCTATACCAATGGTAAAAATGAAAACATTTCATAAAATATTTATTGTGAGGGAACAAGTACCACAGATTGGATAAAATGGATGCAAATCACTATTTTGTGCACCTGGAACTAATATAGTGTTGTGGGTAAACTATACTTCAATTACAGTGTGTGTGTGTGTGTGTGTGTGTGTTGGGAGAAAATGCATCAAAATGCTAATGGTGGTTATCTCTACAGGGTGGGGATCGTGTGTGGTTGTCATTTTTTAGTTTAGGCTTTTACGTGTTTCCAACTGTCCACAATCAACAGGTAATTGCTTATAAAATTAAGATAAAAACAATAAATGTCATTAAAAACAAACAAAAAAAGGAATACAGGCAAAGGTGATCCCATAAATATATAACTGGGATCTCTGAAGAAGAAAACAAAACAATGAAACAAACTAACATTAAGATTATAATAAATAAAATTTACAAGGGAAAAAAGGCACAGGATGAGATGGTTCAATGGCATCACCGACTCAATGGACATGAGTTCGAGCAAGCTCTGGGAGTTGGTGATGGACAGGGAAGCTTGGCGTGCTACAGTCCATGGGGTCTCAAAGAGTCAGACATGATGGAGCAACTGAACTGAACTGACATATTGAAAGTTCACTCTGACCAATCAGTTTCCTAACACATACACATAATAAACCTATCTCACCCTAAAGAAAAATTCTTAGCATTCAGACTAACAAAAAGGACTAGTCACTTACCAAAAAGGAAAATAAATCAGACTTATCAAACATATCATACAAGGCAAAAATCAAGAAGGCAGCATTTTAAAGAAACTCAAGGGAAAAAAGAAAATTTTAAAGCAAGGATGTTGGATCCCATCAAGCAGTCTTTCAGACATTAAGACTATAGAAAAACAGTATCAAAAACATAACAACTTAGGAAATAATATAGTCACAAGGCCTACTTGACAAATCTAGTAAAAATCAAGCACTATTAAACTAAAAAATGATTAGAAAAACCTGGCAAAAGAATTGATAGTAAATATTTAACATATTTAATTTTAGAACTAAGACTAAAACAAAAGTAGAGATAAGAATAGAAGAAAACATGTAAATATTATATGCAGAAATGACACATCTAATAAATGAGAGAAATCAGAAATGGAAAGTAAAATAACTTCATTTTCTATTGCATGCACTATAAGTGAAAGTCAAAGGATACTATTTACAACTGACAAACCAGACTACAAAAAGCTAAATTTAAAAAAAAAGGAACTACGAAAAGCATTTATATAAACTCTAAAAAAAGATATACCAAAATATATGCCAAAAGCAGAGTCAAAAATCAAAGAATATAGAAAAAGAAATAAAATTAATATAACAAAAAATTAAACTCAATGCTATATATATAAGAGATTGGGTTATAACAAAGTGATCCAGAATGGCTGTAAATGAAAGGTCCAGAAGATAACAGTAATTGTGTGTGCGTGCTCAATCACTTAACTGTGTCTGACTCTTTATGACCCTGTGAACTGTAGCCAGCCAGGCTCCTCTGTCTCTGAGATTTTCCAGGCAAGAATACTGGAGTGGGTTGTCATTTCTTCCTCCAGAAGATCTTCCCAACCCAGGAATCTACCCTGCATCTCCTGTACTAGATTCTTTACCACTGAGCCACCTACCTAAATTGACTCTCTCCATATATCCTCCCAGAAAAACCACAAAACCAATAGGGCTTCCCAGGTGGCACTAGTGGTAAAGAACCTGCCTTGCCAATGCAGGAGCCACAGGAGACCTGGGTTCCATCCTGGGTCAGGAAGATTCCCTGGAGGAGGAAACGGCAACCCACTCCAGTATTCTTGCCTGGAGAATCCCATGGACAGAGGAGCCTGATGGACTACAATCCATGAGGTTACAAAGAGTTGGACACGACTGAAGTGGAGAAGGCAATGGCACCCCACTCCAGTACTCTTGCCTGGAAAATTCCATGGACAGAGGAGCTTGGTAGGCTACAGTCCATGGGGTCGCTAAGAGTCGGACACGACTGAGCAAATTTACTTTCACTTTTCCCTTTCATGCACTGGAGAAGGAAATGGCAACCCACTCCAGTGTTCTTGCCTGGAGAATCCCAGGGACGGCAGAGCCTGGTGGGCTGCCGTCTATGGGGTCGCACAGTGTCGGACACGACTGAAGCGACGCAGCAGCAGCAGCAGCAGAAGTGACTTAACATGCAATAAGGACCAGAAATAACACCACCTATGACCAATGCCTTCAACATTACTAGGAGACAAAACATACCACAGAATTCAAATAACCAATGAGCAGAGAAATGGCAAATTCTAACAGAGTTCCCAGTGCTATTGCAAGTCTATGAGTAAACAGAACAAAGAAACAGAAGGCTTAAGAAACTATATGAAAATTAAGAAAAAGACATGAAAAACTTAAGAACACAGACAAAACCACCTTCAAAATTAGAATGTCTGACACTAAGACCAAACATTGGTCCAAGACGTGGTATTTCACATAATTGGAGTCCAGTGGCTAAGACTCTGCACTCCCAGTACAGGGGGCCTGGGTTTGATCCCTGGTCAGGGAACTAGATCTCTCAAGTCACAACAAAGATCAAAAATCCCATGTGCCACAACTAAGATGCAGGACTGCCAAATAAATAAATATTTAGAGAGAGAGAGAAAAAACATGAATGGGCTTATTTTTGCTTTAAAGCTATGTTGTAAGAATAAAAAAATTAATAAAATTGGTTATCAGTGGAGTAAGGGATGTGGAATAGGGTGTATAGAATGGAGGAGCAAGATAACTTGAGTGTATCTTTCTCTATAGATTTAATTTATTCAACAAAGCAATCTCTACATAATGCAAAAATAAAATTAAATCAACAAGAATAGGAAGAAAACAAAGAACCAATGCAAAAACAATCAGTTGGATGGTACCTTTTAAAGTACTTCAGTAACTTTATTACATATAAATAATCTAAACACATCAATTTAAAAAAGAGATTCTCAGACTGTATAAAATTAGCAACCTGAAACCGTGTGCTACCTACAAGAAATCCAAATAAAATATAAACAAATACCTAGGTTAAAAGTTAAAATACCAACAAATGGTGCTGGAAAAACTGGATATGCACAAGCAAAAAAGAAGTCAGATCCCTATCTTATACCACACACCAAAGCTAATAACACAAAATCAATCAAAGACCTAAATATAACACTTAAAATTTAAAAACTCTTAGAAGAAAACATGGGGAAGGAAATGGGAACCCACTCCAATATTCTTGCCTGAAAAATTTCACAGACAGCAGAGCCTGGCAGCTACAGTACATGCAGTCACAAAGAGTTGGACATGACCGAGCACACACAGAAGAAAATACAGGGGGAAAAGCTTCATGACATGGAAGATTTGGCAATGACTTTTTGGATATGACACCAAAGCATAAGCAGTAGTACAAAAACCAGATAAACTGGACTAATTTAAAACTACTCTGCCTAAAAAGACTATCAACAGAGTACAAAGGCAACCTATGGAATAGGAGAAAATATGTGCAAATCATATATCTGACAAGGGGCTAACTGTCCACAATATATAAAGAACCCCTACAATTCAATGGGCATTTCTGTAGTGTCGCAGTTACCACATTCACCTCATACACAAAAGGTTCCTGGTTCAAAAACAGGTGGAAACATGTTTAGGGCTTCTGTGATAGCTCAGTTGGTAAAGAATCTGCTCGCAATGCAGGAGACCTGGGTTTGGAAGATCCCCAAGCTACCCACTCTGGTATTCTGGCCTGGAGAATTCCACGGACTGTAGAGTCAATGGGGTCGCAATGAGTCGGACACAACTGAGCGACTTTCACCATTCAACAACAATGTGAATATATATAACCTAAAAATGGTTAAAATCCTAAATTATGTTATGTATATTTTACCACTACACACACACACATGCCATCTCATACCATACACAAAAATTATTTCAAAATGGAACAAAGACCAAACTGTAAGAGCTAAAATTAGAAAACTCTTAGGGATCAACTTCAGACTTTAGATTTGGCAATAATTCTTTAGATACAACACCAAAAGCATTAAATAACCAAAGGGAGAAAAAACAGGTAACTTGGACTTCATCAAAATTTAAAACTGTAGTGCATCAAAGAACGTTATCAAGAAAGTGAAAAGACATCTAGAATGGTAGAATATGTTTGCAAATAATGTATCTGATAAGAGGTTTAATATGCAAAATATAAAAAGAAAACTTACCACTCAACAACAAAAAGAAAAAATGCAATGTATAAATGGACAGAGAACTTGAACAGACATTTCTTCAAAGAAGCTATACAAATGGCTAACAAGTACAAAAAAGATGCTCAAGTTCATTAGCAATTAGGGAAATGCAAGTCAAAATCACAATGAGAAACCACTACACACCCACTGTTGCTGCTGCTGCTAAGTCACTTCAGTAGTATCCGACTCTGTGCGACCCCATAGACGGCAGCCCACCAGGCTCCGCCGTCCCTGGGATTCTCCAGGCAAGAATACTGGAGTGGGTTGCCATTTCCTTCTCCAATGCATGAAAGGGAAAAGTGAAAGTGAAGTCGCTCAGTCGTGTCTGACTCTCAGCGACCCCATGGACTGTAGCCTACCAGGCTTCTCCGTCCATGGGATTTTCCAGGCAAGAGTACTGGAGTGGAGTGCCACTGCCTTCTCCGACACACCCACTAGGGTTATATAAAAATTAACCATTTAAAAATAACAAGTGTTAGCAAGAATGTAGAGAAACTGGAATCCCAGTATATTGCTGATGGGAGTGTAAAATGGTGCAGTCACTGTAGGGAAAAAAAGGCATGCATGAAGAGGACTTCCCTGGTAGTCCAGAGGTTGAGAATCTGCCTGCTATCACAGGGGACACAGGTTCAATCCTTGATCTGGGAAGATTTCACATGCAGTAGGGCAACTAAGCCCCTGCCGCACAACTACTGAGCCTGCATGCCCTAGAGCCTGTGTTCTGCAGCAAGAGAAGGTACCACAATGAGAAGCCCTGCACCACAACTAGAAAGCAGCCCCTGCTCACGTCAACTAGAGAAAGCCTGTGTGCAGCAACAAAGACCCAGCTCAGCCAAAAATAAATACATACATAAAAATTTTGTAAAAGGGATTAAGTACTGTTATATGCTACAATATGGATGAACCTTGAAAATATATGTCAAGTGAAAGAAGTCAGTCACAAAAGCAATTTGATTTAAAAGGAAGAGTCAGAGACAATTCTGAGCTTTATAACCTGAGGCAAATGAGTGGTTCTACCATCAAATGAGATAGAAGATAAAGAAGAGTGAGAGGTAAACTTAGATGAAAAAACAGTGACTTACTTCACTGCCTTACTGGATGTGACCTACAAACAGGCAGAAATCTCCAATAAACAAATGGAAACACAGATCAAGGGAAAGATTTAAAATCTATTACAGCACTGTCCAACAAAGCTTTCTATAATGAAGGGAAATGTTCTATACTTGCACTAACACAGCAGACACTAGATGTGACTAGTCCAAGACAGGAACTAATTTTTCCTTTTATTTAATTTTAATTAATTTAAATTTAAATAGCTATAGGTGGCTAGTTGCTACCACACTGGACAGAGTATATCTAGAGACTTAAAAAGCTGTCTTTCTCTCACTTTACAGACATATGAAAATTTTCACATTTGATTTATTCAAATGGTTTTAAAATATCACCTTCAGCTAATACATTATAAAACTGAGGAACTATGATCCATCCTCAGCCAAACTGTCTTTAACTACTTTCTGACTCTTGTCTAGCAGAATCCTTTAACTTTTTTTCTTTCTCCGTGGCATCCTTTTGGACAAGGAACCTGGTTCCATAGGGTCGCACAGAGCAGGCATGCATAGCAGCGGCATGCATACACTGGAGAAGGAAATGGCGACCCACTCCAGTATTCTTGCCTGGAGAATCCCAGGGACAGAGGAGCCTGGTGGGCTGCCGTCTATGGGGTCGCACAGAGTCAGACACGACTGAATCAACTTAGCAGCAGCAGCAGCAGAAGGAAAAATAATTTACTTAAAGTATAAGTTTTCTAGATGCTATTTATCATTTCGTCATATAAAAGAAAAAGATATCTATGTAACAGAAGTAAAATTGGATTTCTGAACTCTTCTACTAATTAAAATTTGTGTTTTTTCTATAAAGGAAAAAATACACATAAAAATCACATTTTTTTAGTGACATTTCAATAGGAATAATATAATAATTTATCATAGTTCCTTAAACATTAACTTAAATAACTGGCTCTCTGACAGCATATTATTATTCATCTAAAAGCTTTTTTTTTTTAATATCAATGCCTCAACCCAATAAAGGACATCTTTTAAAAAAATCCACTGCAAATAATCATACTTAAAGGTAAAAGACTGAATGCTTTCCTTTTAGGATAGGAATAAAACAAGCATGTCTGCATTCATCATTTCTATTGAACATTATACTACAGGTTCTAAACAGGTCGATTATGGAATAAGAAGAAATAAAAAATCCAAATGAGAAAGGAAGAAGTAAAACTATTGCCTTTTGTAGATGATATGATCTTGAATTAAAAAAAAAAAACAAAACACTAAGAGTTCCACTAAAAAACCATTACAACTAATGAACAAGTTCAGTAAGATTGTTGGATACAAGGTCAATATACAGAAATCAACTGAACAGCTATCTATAAGCAATAAATAATCCAAAAATTAAAATTTCAAATTCCATTTTAATAGCATCAAATATAAAAAAATTCTTAACAAAATTTAACAAAAGTGCAAGGCTTGCAACCAAAAACTATAAAATGTTGCTGGAAGATATAAAAGATAAATGCAGAGACATCCCATGTTCATAAATTAGAAGACTTGACACTGTTAAGACAGCAATATTCCCCAAATTGCTCTACAGATATAACATAATTCATAATAAAATTCCTACTGTTTTTTTTGCTGACATAGACAAGTTGATCCTAAAATTCACAGAGGAAATGCAAGACAGAGGAAAAACAGAGGTCCCAGAACAGCCAAAACAATTTTGAAAAAAAGGAACAAAGCTGAAGGACTCACACATATTAATTTCAAAACTTACTACAAAGCTATATTATCAAGACAGTGTGGCACTGGCACAAGAATAAAAATAAGACGACCAGGGAGTTTAGAAAACATCCACACATTTACTGTCAATTGCTTTCAACAAAAGGACCAATATAATTCAATGGACAAAGTATAAGTCTTTCCAATAAATGGTACTCTGACAACTAGATATCCAAATGCAAAAAGAATGAAATTGGACCTCTACCTCACATAATAAAGAATTGCATGAAACTGATCAAAGACTGAACGAAAGAGCAAAATCTATAAAATTCTAAGGCAGAACATAAGCATAAGGCTTTGTAATCTTGGATAGGTGAGTTTGTTAAATATGTTATCAAAAAAATAAGCAACGAAAGAAAAAATAAATAAACAGGGCTTCATCTTATTAAAAACCTCTGTGTTCCAAACCACAATATTAAGGCAAGTTTAAAAAAAAATAAAGAATGAGAAAAATATCTGTAAAGCATCTATGTAATAAAGAAATTGTATACAGCATAAAGAACTCTTGCAACTCAATAGCAAAAGGGTTTCCATCCAGAGGTCCTATAGGCATGTATAAGCTATTGATACCATGTGGTTCTTGAACTGAGGAGCATGTACATGAGTGTTCATACAATATAATATAGTGTTATATAACTTACATGCATATTACACATAATCTTTTGTTTGCAATAATTATACTGTACTAAAACATACAGTGGAAAATTGGAATACTCATGATTTCTAAATTGAAAATTAAATAAAATATAGTTATATGGTTAAAAAAATAAATAAAATTTTCTTCATCAGATATAACTGTAATATCTGAAGACTTTCTCTTTCATTTTGAAAAATTTAATTTTTAAATTTCTACTTGCATGGAATATAATCAGTGTGTTTGTCATCAATTGGTAATACACAACAATTAAACTGAGTAATCTTTATGAGTATAAATAGATTTTTGTGTTACTGAGTGATGAATATGTATGTAATGCCATTATAATCATTATTCTCATATGGATTAAATATCATTTTACTGATGGGAAAACACACAGAAGAAAATCTTAGATGAAATATTGCCTTATAGGACTTCTATACTAACTAATCATATCAGTGTTTAAAATCTGTGAATAGACAACTCTGTGTGCTGTTTTTTTTTTTTTTTTTTTTTTTTATTTTATATTTTTTATTTTAGTTGGGGGCCAACTACTTTACAATACTGTAGTAGTTCCTGCCATACATCGACACGAACCAGCCATGGATTCACACGTGCTCCCCCTCCCAAACCCCCCTCCCCCCTCTCCCCCCGTGTGCTGTTTTTTAAGTCATTCATATTCAGAAACTAAAGTAAATGTGAAAATGTTATGAGTTGAAAAAAAAAAAGGGTTTCCATCCATATCTTGGTTTTTTGTTAATAATGCTGCAATTAACACTAGTACGCATATATCTTTTCTTTTTTTTTTCACACTTCTGGGTATTTATTCCAGAGACATGAAAACGAAAGTTTATACAAAAACCCACTTAGAAATGCTCACAGCAGCTCTATCTGCAATAGTCCCAAACTGGAAACAATCAAGATGCCACTCAACTAATGAGCAGTCAACAGAAACTATGGTACATTCAATCCATAGAACATTCATTTTTGTTGTTGTTGGGTAGTTGCTCAGTCGTGTCTAATTCTTTGCGACCTCACGGACTGTAGCCTGCCAGGCTTCTGTGTCCATGGGATTTCCCAGGCAAGACATATATCTTTTCAAGTCAATGTTTTGTTTTCTTTGGGTAAATCCTCAGAGGTAAAACTGCTGAATCATACAGCAGTTCTGTTTTTTAATTTCAATTGTATACTTTAAGTGGATGGATTATATGGTAAGTGAATTCTATCTCAATAAAATTGTGTTTTTTTCTTAGAGAAAACAGCAAATGTTGGCAAGGATGCAGAGAAATTAAAACTTTCATTCATTCAGAGTGTGAATATAAAATTCTGCAGCTGCTGTGGAAAACAGCTTGGCAATTCTTCAAAAAATTAAAATACGTCTAGTAATTCTACTCCCAAGTAAACATCCACCAAGAAAGTTAAAAACAAGTATTCAAACAAAGACTTGCACTTAAATGTTCTTAACATCATTAATCATAATAGCCAAAAATAGAAATAACCCAAATGATGAATGGATACACAAAATGTGGTGCATCCATCCATACAATGGAACGTTGGTCAGCCTTAAAAAGAAACAAAGTACTAATACATGCTACAAAACGGATAAACCTTAAAAACACATTAAATGAAAGCAGCCAGACACAAAAGCCTACATATTGTATGATTCTGTCTATATGAAACATCCTAAATGGACAAATCTACAGAGACAGAAAGCAGATTAAGATAACTAGAGGTTTGAGGAGAGAGAAATACAGAGTACTTAATGGCTTTGGGTTTCTTTTTGGGGTTATGAAAATGTTTAGAATTAGAAAGTGGTGGACTTCCCTGGTGGTCCAGGGAAGGCGCCCGCCCATGCAGGGGACACAGTTTCAATCCCTGGCCTGGGAAGATTCCACACGTTCTGGGGCAGCTAAGCCTGTGCACCACAACTACTGAGCCAGTGCTCTAGAGCCTGCAAGCCACAACTACTGAGCCCACGCACCTAGAGCACATGCTCTACTACAAAAGAAGCCACCACAATGAGAAAACCGCACACCACAATGAAGAATAACCCCTGCTTGCCACAACTAGAGAAAGCCCGCACACAGCAACAAAGACCTAGCAAAGCCAAAAATAATAAATAAATCTAAACAAAAGGAACATAGTGATAGTTGCACAACATTTTGAATGTACAAAAAGCCATTAAATTATACACTTAAAAAAGATGACTGCTGGCTTTTACGTTCTATGAAATCTACCTAAATTAAAAAAAAAAAAAAAACTTTCCAGATGATTTTCTATTATAACCAAAGCAGAAACTCACTGACTTAAATACTGATTTAAAAAGAACGCTAACTGTGTTACAAACTTCTCAAATTGTTTAATTATTCAATTACTCCTAAGAGAAATGTAACATCTCATTGTCAAAAAACATCTGGACAAGCTGAGTAGTAAGGGAGGATAGTAATAAAGGACACACTCAAACTCCTCCAGTCTAGTCACTCACAATATCATTCCCTATCATAAGAATAGAATAAGAATAGAAGCTTAACACAAATTTCTTTTCTATTCTTAATGTTTATTTTTAAATAACTTAAATCTTGAAGAAATAGATATCACACAGAATGATGAAAATATTAAACTACACATAAATTTTTTACTGTAGTATAGATGCTCTACAATACTGTCAGCAAAGTGATTCAGTTATTTTTTCAGATTATTTTCCCTTACAGGTTATTACAAGATATCAAATATTGTTGTTCCCTGTGATATACAGTAAATCTTTGCTGCTTCTCTATTTTATATATAGCAGTTTATATCTGTTAATCCCCTACCCCTAATTTATCCTTTCCCCTTTGGTAACCATAAGTTTGTTTATTGTCTGTGAGTCTGTTTCTGTTTTATATATAGATTCACTTGTATTATTTTCTAGACTTCACATATGTGTTATTATATAATATTTTGTCTTGATCTGACTTCACTTAGTATAATAATCTCTAACTCCATTCATGTTGCTGAAAATGGCATTATTTCATTTATTCTTATGGGTAATACTCCATTTTATTTATACACAGACACACATACACACATACATGCACACCCCCCTCCCCCAGCTCCCACTCCTCCACCAGCACATCTTCTTAAACCAACCAACCAGACTGGCACCTGGGTTGTTTCCATGTTTTGGCTATTGTAAATAGTGCTGTTATGAACACTAGGGTATCTGTATCTTCTCAAATTAAGAGTTTTCATCTTTTCTGGTCATGCCTAAGAGTGGGGTTACTGGCTCATATGGCAGCCCTACTTTTATTTAAGGAACTTCCATACTGTTTTCCATAGTGGCTGCACCAATTTACACTCCCACCGACAGTGTAGGAGGGTTCCTTTTTCTCCACACCCTCTCCAGCATTTGTTATGTGTAGACTTTTCGCTAGTCATTCTGACCGGTATGAAGTAATACCTCATCGTGGTTCTGATTTACATTTCTCTAATAATTTAAGCTACATATAAGCTTTTTTTCTCTACAAGGGAAACTAGAAAGTATTTTAATAAAATGAAAACAAAAACACGAAAGCAAAATCTGTGGGATGCAGCTAAGGAGTTCTTATAGGAAAGCTGATGGCATTAAATGCTTATATTTTTTTAAAAAAACCAAATATCTCAAATCAGTGACCTGACCTTATACTTTAAGGAAACTAGAAAAAGAAAAGAAAAGCAAGCCCCTCAAAAGCAAAAAATAAAAATAATAAATAACATGAAGAAATTGAAAACAAAAATGACAGAGAAAATCTATAAAGCCAAAAGCTGACTTTTAGAAGAGATTAATAAAATGATAAGCCTCTAACCAATCTACCCAAGTGAGAGAGAAGATATAAATTACCAATATAAGGTAATTGAAGGATTAAGCATAAGGATTTTAAAAAGTTTCATCACTACAGATCATATAGATATTACAACGATAATAAAGGGATATAACAAATAATTTTTGTCCTTAAACTCGACAACTGAAATGGAACAATTCCTTGAAAGGCACAAACTCCCAAAGCTCCATCAAGACACATTTAACCAAAAGAGATAGGATTAGGTAACTCTATTACACCTTTGATTTGTAGTAAGATACTACTTTCCAGAGTGATGTTCAAAGCACTTGTTAGGTACTGATTGAACTCCTCAAAGAACATTCCGTTCCCCTTCTTCATACTTTCCATAGTTCTCTGAGTACTCCTTTTGAATGCAGTTATTGGTCAAGTGGCTGGTTTTATCTTGGAAATTATCCACCTGATACCGTTCTGAAGCAGTCTCCAGGACACCCTCTCTATAGAGGTAGATATTAAACTGATGGTCCACCAAGACCCAGCTTCAGGTGTCAAACTCATGATGACTAGGCTCCAGGAACAGCAGGCGCTCCAGGTATTTCTGGATCACGTGCACCTGGCCTTGGTTGTCTATGAAATCCAAGAGTTCTGTAGCCCCTGAAGAGATGAGGATGCCTTCACTTTTAGCTCCGGCTGATGACTTTGCGATCCAAGCGTTGCCCTCTCCCTCCTCTTTCTTTCTGTTATATTAAGTCAGGAAAAATTCTTTGTCATCTGTCCTTGAACTAGGGAGCGGTGGATGGATTCCATTCTGAGCTGGAGCAACTGGGGTCTTGAGGTTGGCTGGATAAATCACGTAGGACTCGGGGAACCATGTGCAGGACTCAGCCTGTTCTGGGCTGGTTTTGATGAGCTTCACTAAAGATGCTTTGCGACACAGTTTGTTGGCCCCTCTGTAGTAATTCACCAACTGCATCAGCCTAGGCTCACGATCCAGTCTCCCGAAGGGCAGCCGGTTCCTTTCTCCCAGCATCAGGTTGAACCTGGGGTTATCCCGCTGCAGCCGCTTCCAATGGCCAGTGGCGAGCAGCAGCCGGAACACCTCGTTGGCGTAGACACTGTTGTTCTCATTGCACACCACGAAGGTGTACATGGCGAAAGGCCATGCGCTGGGCACACCCACCCCCCACCCCGGCAGCTGCCTCAGAGACAGACCAGCCAGCCGGGTGGCGGCTCAGCTAGAGACCAGCCCAGGCGCCTGCCACCTAAACTTTTGAGTCTATATATATTTAAATACATATAATAACAACAAAATTAGAGAAATATTTATAGCATAAATGAAAAAAGCTATTGATTATATTAAAAAAGTAAAAACTGACACAAAATATTAACATCCCATTAGATAACAAGACATGAACTGCCAATTTGCAAGGAAAAAAATACATCAAACGTGAATATGTGGAAGGATTTAACCTATAACACTATTAGACAAATTTTTAGACAAATTAGACATATTTTTACTTCCTAAAGTAAAATGAATTAATTTTAATTAATTTTAATGATAATCCTGCAGTTGTGGGAGCAGTTCGTCAAACACCAAACTGTAACAGACATTTAAAAAAACACACACAACACAAAATTTTGTATAAACGGTGCCATGCTGCTGCTCTAAGGCGCTTCAGTCGTGTCCGACTCTGTGCGACCCCATAGACGGTAGCCCACCAGGCTCCGCAGTCCCTGGGATTCTCCAGGCAAGAACACTGGAGTGGGTTGCCATTTCCTTCTCCAATGCATGAAAGTGAAGTGAAAGTGAAGTCGCTCAGTCGTGTCTGACTCCTAGTGACCTCATGGACTGCAGCCTACCAGCTCCTCCATCCATGGGATTTTCCAGGCAAGAAAATCTGGAGTGGGAAACAGTGCCATATTCTAATGTAAATTACTAAAATCACTAAAGTTTTCAGTTTTAACCACCCACTCTATCCCTCCTTTTAGACTTAGGTCTGTTACTGCCATAATGAAAATTACCCAAAGAAAAACAAAACAAACCTCTTTGGAGACCAAGAAAGAAACAGCTAAGACATCTGAGGGGAAAGTAAAATGGAATCTGGCAAATTAAAGAGATAAATCTTAGATAAATACTTAAAGAACTGCTGACTAAGGGTTCTTAACCTGTCAATCCACAAGCCTTTAAAGGACCTACGATTAGGCTTCAAGGGATTCACAATCTCCTGAAACTGTGTGCAAAACTGTCTTCTTTTTGTATGCTCCCTGGGAAAAATTCTTATAGCTTTCATCCAACTCTCAGAGGAGCTCAAAATCCAAAAGAGTTTAGAACTACCAATGATCTAGCTAAACCCCTTCATTATCAGAAACAACCCGAAGATTTAAACTGACATGCATAACCAGTCTCCTAGTGTTTTTGTGTTTAAGAATTATGTTTACTTTGTATTATTCAGGTTCTTTGACTATTTCACCTTTTCACATTTGGGGGGTTTTTTGTGTGTACATGCCTTCTAACATACCTAAGAGTATTAGCACACATATAACTGACAAATAAATATACATATATTATGGATTGTGAAAAAGAAAGTAATTAGCATGGATATAAATTTTTTTAAAGGTAAAATTTTTGTGACCTGAGTAACAGAGATTTCTCAGGATACAAAGAGTAAAAGACACAGAATTTTTACAAACTGACAAACTAGGCTTCAGTGAAACTTAAAACTTATGTTCTTAAAAAGACACCAATAAGAAAACAAAAAGACAAGTCATAAAATGGGAGAAAATATTTGCAACGCATATATCTTTCAAAAGACTCATAGTCACAATATATGAAGAACTCTTATGGTGGTGATGGTTTAGTTGCTAAGTCGAGTCCAACCTTGCAACCCCATTAACTGTAGCTCACCAGGCCCCTTGTACATGGGATTTCTCAGGCAAGAATACTGGAGTGGGTTGCCATTTCCTTCTCCAGGGTATTTTCCCAACCCAGGGATCAAACCCAGGTCTCCTGCATTACAGGAGGTCTCCTGCACTGCAGGCGGATTCTTTATCAACTAGAGTCACCAGGGAAGCCCAAATAACTGTCATAATGCAATAATAAAAAGACAAACCAATTTTTAAAATGAGCAAGATATGGACACAAGAGCAAATGTACTAATAGCCAATAAGCAAAACAAACAGAAAAAGATGCTCCGCATCATTAGTTATCAAAATAGAAATTAAATCCACAATGACACTACACATCCATTATAATGGTTACAATTAAAAATACTGAAAACACTAATGTCGGCAGGAATGAGGAATACATGGATCTCTCATACAGTGCCAATGGAAATGTAAAATGTTATAAGCCACTTTGGAAAACTGGCAGTTTCTTTAAATGTGTACTACTATACAGGCCAGTCATTCTGCTTACTACTATTTACTCAATAGAAACAAAAACATATCACCACACAAAGACTTGTACAGTAATGTTCACAGAACCTTTTCACACAATGTCAAGCACTAAGAAGTGAAGTTGTTCAGTCGCGTGCAACTCTTTGCGATTCCATGGACTGCAGCTTACCAAGCTCATCCATCCATGGAATTTTCCAGGCAAGAGTACTGGAGTGAGTTGCTATTTCCTTCTCCAGGGATCTTCCCCACCCAGGGATCAAACCTGGGTCTCCCACATTGCAGGCAGACACTTTACCTTCTGAGCCACCAGGGAAGCCCACGAGATGACCCAAATGTCCATCAATAGATGAATAAACAAATCGTGATTTATTCATACAACAGAGTATTACTCAGCAATAAAAAGGGCACAGGCAAAAATACACATGAACCTCAAAATCATTTTGCTGAATAAAAAATTTCCCTGGTGGTCCAGTGGTTAAGACTCCACGCTCCCAAAGGCGGGGACCTGGGTTCAATACCTGGTCAGAGAACTAGGTCCCACATCCTGCAACTACATTCAAACACAGCAAATAAGACCTAGCACATCCAAAGAAAAAAGCCAGTCACAAAGAATACAGGTTGTATTATTCCATTTATATAAAATGTAACCTAACCTATAGTGACAAAAAGTAAATTAATAGTTACTAAGGTTCAGGAGTGTAAGAAGAGAAGGACAGAAGAGAGGCATAAGGAAGCTTTTGAGGGTGATGGGAACCTACTGTATCATGATTTTGGCGGCAGTTTCACAACTGAATACAACTGGAAAATTTCATCAAATTATATGCTTCAAATAGATGCAGTTTATTACACATAAATCATTTTTCAATAAAACTGATAAGGAAAAAATAAAATGAGATACCACTACATATCCACTAGCATGGCTAAAATTTACAAGACTAAAAAGATCAAGCATTGATAAGAATACAGGAGCAGCTAGAACTCTAATACACTGCTGGTAGGACTATAAAGTGGTACAACCACTTTGCAAAGACAGTTTGGCAGTTTCTTAAAAAGTAAAACATATACCTACTATATGACTTAGCCATTTCAAGTATTTAACCAAAAGAAATAAAGTCACGTTCATAGTAGCCCTATTCATAATAGACGAAACCTAAACAGCCCAAATATCCACCAATAGGGGAATGGATAAACAAATTGTGGTCTATCCATACCATAGAAAACTACTTCACCAATTAAACTACATAAAATATTATGGTGAGCAAAGGAAGCAAGACACAAATAAGTACATACTATATGATTCCATTTACAGGCATACCTCATTTTCGCACTTTGCAGATACTGCATTTTTTTACAAACTAAATGTTTGTGGCAATCGTGTGTGGAGCAAGTCTCTCAACAGCATTTCCTCACTTTGTATCTCTGTGTCACATTTTGGTAATTCTTGAAACATTTCAAACTTTTTCATTATATTTATCAAGGTGACCCACTTTCAATGATTTTTTTTTCATTTTTTTCTTTTTCTTGATCAGTGATTTTTTTATGTTACTACTATAACTCAATGATGATTCAGATGACAGCAATTTTTAGCAAGTTTTTTTTTCATTTTCATTATAGTCAATTTATAAATTTTGTGTTATTAATAGTTTCAAGTGTACAGCAAAATGAATCAGTTACACATATATCCACTCTTTAGATTCTTTTTCCATATAGGCTGCTACAGAGTATTGGGTAGAGTTCCCCGTTAATTAAATATATACATTGTATGGATGTGAGAGTTGGACCATAAAAAGGCTGAGTGCCAAAGAATTGATGCTTTTGAACTGTGGTGCTAGAGAAGACTCTTGAGAGTTCCTTGGACAGGAAGGAGATCAAACCAATCAATCCTAAAGAAAGTCAACCCATAATATTCATTGGAAGGACTGATACTGAAGCTGAAGCTCCAATACTTTGGCCACCTGATACAAAGAGCTGACTCACTGGAAAAGACCGTGATGCTGGGAAAGACTGAGGGCAGAAAGAGAAGGGGACAACAGAGGATGAGATGGTTGGATGGCATCACCGATTGGTGATGGATCCAATGGACATGAGCTTGAGAGAACTCCAGATGATAGTGAAGGACAGGGAAGCCTGGTGTGCTGCAGTCCATGGGGTTGCGAAGTGTCAGACATGACTAAGCAATTGAACAACAACAAAATTATTTTTTTAGACACTGCAAGCTTAACAGACTACAGTAGAGTGTAAACATAACTTTTATATGCACTAGGAAACAAAAAAGTCATGTGACTCACTTTATTTTGATTTACTGCAGTAGTCTGGAAAGGAACCACAGTATCTGAGGTATGCCTGTGTTTGAAATTTCAGAAAAGACTAATACAATCAATAGTGGAAAAAAAACAAACAAACAGACAAGTAACTGCCTCAATAAGTGTTCTGTATCTTGATTAAGGAGGTGGTTACACAGGTGGATACTCTGACCAAAATTCAACCACAGACTTCTGATTACTTGTCATGACAATAAAGAGGTTAATAAATCTTTTCTCAAAAAGAAACTTAAAAAGCTGACAAATTTCAGCTTGGAAACTAACTGAAAGAATACAACAAAATCAAGAATATTTATTCATGAAAACTACTTAACTTTGGGTAAGAACACCATGAATCTCTGCAATTCATACCAAGAGCTTCTCCCATATATCCCCCACCCCTAGATCTACCAACCAAGGAAAGGAAGGACATGAATATCAACAATTTCACTTTCACAGCTGGCGGGGACTCACTAGGTAGGAACATTTTTAGTCTATCTTAGAGGCCAACAGCCTGTGGTTGGGTCCTATATGAGGCAAGCAACAAACCAGAGAATGAATCAAAGATTTATCAGCAAATTCCAAGAAGACAGACAGCCATAAGAGGATTCATAAAGTCTCCAAATATCCCAGACTGATGAAAGGCTGTGTACATGCATGCAAAAACCACAGCAGACCCAAGTTTCCTATATAAACCTGGCAGCAGGATGGTGTGCATACAGAGTAGAAATTTGAGAGTCCTTGAGGACAGTAAAAGCTGGGGCAAGCTTGAAAGCTACTACTCATGTTCCACCCTATACAGAACTAAGACATCATCTTTGATTCCCTTTCCCTCATTTTTCATATCCAATTAATCCTCATGCCTTACTGATTTCACCTCCTATATTTCTCTTGAACCTATCCACTTCTGTCCACTTCCAATTCAGTCACTCAGTTGTGTCTGACTCTTTGCGACCCCATGGACTGCAGCACACCACGCTTCCCTGTTCATTACCAACTCCTGGAGCTTGCTCAAATTCATGTCCATCAAGTCAGTGATGCCATCCAACCATGTCATCCTCTGTTGTCCCCTTCTCCTCCCACCTTTAATCTTTCCCAGCATCAGGGTCTTTTCCAATGAGTCAGATCTTCCCATCAGGTGGCCAAAGTACAGGAGCTTCAGCTTCAGCATCAGTCCTTCCAATGAATATTCAGGACTGATTTCCTTTTGGACTGACTGGCTGAATCTCTTTGCAGTCCAGGGGACTCTCAAGAGTCTTCTCCAACACCACAGTTCAAAAGCATCAATTCTTCGGTGCTTAGCTTTCTTTATAGTCCAACTCTCACATACATACATGACTACTGGAAAAACCATAGCTTTGACTAGATGGACCTTTATTGGCAAAGTAATGTCTCTGCTTTTTAATATGCTGTCTAGCTTGGTCATAGCTTTTCTTCTGAGGAACAAGCATCTTTTAATTTCACTGCTGTAATCACCATCTGCAGTGATTTTGGAGACCAAAAAAATAAAGTCTCTCACTGTTTCCATTGTTTCCCCATCTATTTGCCATGAAGTGATGGAACCGGATACCATGGTCTTAGTTTTTTGAATGCCGAGTTTAAAGCCAACTTTTTCACTCTCCTCTTTCACTTTCATCACGAGGCTCTTTAGCTCTTCTTCGCTTTCTGCCTTAAGGGTGGTGTCATCTGCGTATCTAAAGTTATTGATACTTCTCCCGGCAATTTTGATTCCAGCTTGTGCTTCATCCAGCCCAGCATTTCGCATGAAGTACTCTGCATGTAAGTTAACTAAGGAGGGTAACAATATACAGTCTTTCCCGATATACATACTCAATATACATAACATACATAACTTAATATACATACATACATAATAATATACATACTCCTTTCCCAATTTGGAACCAGTCTGTTGTTCCATGTGCGGTTCTAACTGTTGCTTCTTGACCTGTATACAGATTTCTCTGGAGGCAGATAAGGTGGTCTGGTATTCTCATCTCTTTAAGGATTTTCCACAATTTGTTGTGATCCACACAGTCAAAGGCTTTGGTATAGTCAATAAAGCAGAAGTAGATGTTTTTCTGGAACTCGCTTACTTTTTCAATGAACCAATGGATGTTGGCAATTTCATCTCTGGTTCCTCTGCCTTTTCTAAATCCAACTTGAACATCTGGAAGTTCATGGTCCATTTCCACTACCAACCCTAGTTCCAAGCTACCAGCAACTCGCATGTGGACAATATCTTAACTAGGTCCCTTACTTTCACTCTTGCCCCACCCCCTGTCCAATTTGCTCTACACACTGAAGCTTTCACCTTTTACAATTGCAAATATTAAATTATTCTACAATTTAGGAATTCCTTGGCAGTCCAGTAGGGTTGGGACTCCACACTTTCACTGCTCACGGGGAGGATTCAATCCCTGGAAAGGGAACTAAGGTCCCACAATCCACATGGCAAGGCCAAAACAAACAAAATAAATAATATTCCACTATTTAAAACTTCAATATCTCACTGTTTCATATTTAAGACATTTTTCTCTTAATATGGTCTACATGGTATGCCCTGTATTATCTGACCTCCTGCCAGATTTCTCTTGCTCTAACCACTCCCTCAGTTCTTAAGTTACATCCATACTACTTTTCTGCCACAAAGCCTTCCCACACACTTCTGCATGAAAGATTCCCTCCAACACTCCCTTGTTCACCTAGTTTATTTCTTCTCATCCTTGAGATCTCAACTGAATTATGATCTCAGAGAAGTCTTCCTTGACCCCCAAACTTGATCAAATCTCTTACCACATATGCTCAACATATCAGCTTTCCCTCAAAGTAAGTAATCACAGCTGTAACTATATATTCATGTTTGTGATTTTTAAGGAAATACCTGTCTTTTCCAACAGATTTGTAGGTTTCAGAAAGAAAAGGATAGGTCTAGCCCTAGGATTTAGCACATTCTCTGGTAAATAATAGATGATCATCAAGTACTTATTAAATAAATTACTTATACAAAATTTAGAACAATTAAGTGGTGAAACACTTTTCTCCTTTATCCAAACTTTCTAGTCTTAAAGTTTTTAAATATTAAAAAAAAAAAAAAAAACTAGCTGTGTTTTGTAGTTTTCAGCTTACAAGTCTTGCACATATTTTGTTAGATTTATGTCTAAATATTTGAGATGGCTGGATGGCATCACCAACTCAATGGACCTGAGTTTGAGTCAGCTCCGGGAGTTGGTGATGGACAGGGAGGCCTGGCGTACTGCTGTCCATGAGGTTGCAAAGAGTTGGACACAAATGAGAGACTGAACTGAACTGAACTTCTCTTAGTAATTAATGAAAGCAATCAAAGATCTAAATAAGTGGAACATACATGCTTGATTGTAAGACTCAACATAATAATGCTGTCAATTCGTCCCAAATTCATCTTAGTGTGTGTGTATCAGTCTCTCAGTCACGTCCAAGTCTTTGCAATCCCATGGACTATAGCTCCTCTGCCCATGGAACTCCCCAGGCAAGAATACTGGAGCGGGTAGCCATTTCCTTCTCCAGGGGATCTTCCCAACTCAAGGATCAAACCCGGGTCTCTCAGGCTACAGACAGATTCTTCACCATCTGAGCCCCAATTCATCTTAGATTTAACATAATTCCTATAAAAATCCCTGCAATATCTTTTTGTAGACTTAGACAAGTTTATTCTAAAATTTACATGGAAAAGCACAGGCCCTAGAAAAGCTTAAACAATCCTGACAAAAAAGAATCAAGTGAGAGGAATCACACTACTCCATATTAAGGGTTACTATATGACTACAGTAATCAAAATAGTGTGGTATTGGTAGAATAATAGACATACATCAATGAAGAAGAACTCAGAAACCATCACAACATACTCAAATCTAATTTAGTAGGGAAAGTCTTTTCAACAAATGGTGTTAAAGCAAGTAGAAACCCATTGGAAAGAAAAAAAACTCTAAAGCTAACACTTTATACAAAATCAACTCAAAATGAATCTATTAAAACCACTAGATAGTACTATTGAATATACATTCATCAAAATGAATAAAATTTAAAAAGTCACACCACCAAAGTCAGGCAAATATTCAGGGAAACTGGATCACTCATACAAAGCTGGTGGGAATGTAAAATGGTACAACTCTGAAAAGAGTTCTGCAGTTTCTTAACTATCACATAACCCAATAACTGTACTCCTGAGTATTTATCCCAGAGAAACAAAAACTTATATTCACATGAAAACCTTGCACACAAATGTTCACAGCAGCTTTATTTGTAATAGTAAATCGAGGAAACAGTTCAAAGTCCTTCAGTAGGTGAGTGGCTAAGCAAACTGTCGTATATATATACTATGGGACATATTCAGCAATGAAAAAAAACGAAGAACTTCCCTGGTGGTCCACGGAAGCTAAGACTCCATGCTTCCAATGGAACTATTAGGTTGGTGCAAAAGTAATTGCAGTTTTGCACTGCTGAATCTGCTGTTTGATATTAGAATACATTTTTAAATAAATGTGGTTATGTAATATATCATTTCAAGGCACATTTTTTACTTTAGTTTTTTTGCTAATGACATTATTACTTGCTGTTTTAGACTACTGAAATGATGTTAGACAAAAAGTAAATTTAAGCAATTTTCTTATTTGAGTTAAAAATGGGTCATAAAGCAGTGGAGACAATTCACAACACCAACAACGCTTTTGGCCCAGGAACTGCTAACATACAGTGCAGTGGTGGTTCAATAAGTCTTGCAAAGGAGACAAGAGCCTTGAGGATAAGGAGCATGGTGGCTGGCCGTCAGAAGTTGACAAAGACCAGTTGAGAGGATCATCAAAGTTGATCCTCTTAACAATTCCACTATAAGCTGCCAAAGAATTCAACGCCACAAATTGGAAAGGTGAAAAAGCTCGATAAGTGGGTGCCTCGTGAGCTGACCACAAATCAAAAATATCATCATTTTGAAGTGTTGTCTTCTCTTATCCTGTGCAACAACGACCATTTCTCAATCAGACTGTGATGAAAAGTGGATTTTATGTGACAACCAGCTGAGTGGCTAGATCAAGAAGCTCCAAAGCACCTCCCAAAGCCAAAGTTGCACCAAAAAGAGGTCATGGTCACTGTCTGGTGGTCTGCTGCCCATCTATAATCCACTACAGCTTTCTGAATCCCAGTGAAACTATTACATCGAGAAGTATGCTCAGCAAATCGATAAGATGCACTGAAAATGCCAAGGCTTACAGATGGCATTGGTCAACAGAATAGGCCCAATTCTTCTCCACGACAACGCCTCACCACACTTCCCACAACCAACACTTCAAAAGTTGAACAAATTAGGCTACGAAATTTTGTGTCATCTGCCATATTCATCTGACCTCTTGCAAACCAACTACCACTTCTTCAAGCATTTCGACAACTTTTTGAAGGGAAAATGTTTCCATAACCAGCAGGAGGCAGAAAATGCTTTGCAAGAGTTCATCAAATCACAAAACAAGGATTTTTATGCTACAGGAATAAACAAACTTATTTCTCATTGGTAAAAATGTGTTGACTGTAATGGTTTCTATTTTGATTAATAAAGATGTGTTTGAGCCTAGTTATAATGATGTAAAATTCACAATCTAAAACTGCACCTATTTTATATAAATTTATTTTTAATTGAAGGATAATTGTTTTACAGTATTGTCTTAGTTTCTGTTAAACATCAACATGAATCAGTCATAGGTACATATATCCCCTCCCTCCTGGGCCTCCCTCCCACCTCCCTTCCCATCCCACCCCTCAAGGTTGTTACAGAGCTCCAGTTTGAGTTCTCTGAGTTATACAGCAAATTCCCACTGGCTACCATATCTATTTTACACATGGTAATGTATGTTTCCATGTTACTCTCTCCATACAACTCATCCTCTCCTTCCTTCCCCACTGCTCCATGTCCATAAGTCTATTCTCTATGTCTGTGTCTCCACTGCTGGAGACACAGCGGAGACTCAGCTCCACTCCTGCAAATAATTTCATCAGTACCATCTTTCTAGATTCCATTTATATGTATTAGTATACGATATCTGTTTTCCTCCTTCTGACTTACCTCACTCTGTATAATAAACTCCAGGTTCATCCACCTCATTAGAACTGACTCAAATGTGTTCCTTTTTATCACTGAGTAATATTCCATTGTATATATGTACCACAGCTGCTTTATCCGTTCATCTATCAGTGGACATCTAGGTTGCCTCCATGCCCTAGCTATTTCAGGCAATGAACATTGGGGTACATGTGTCTTTTTCAACTTTGGTTTCCTCGGGGTATATGCCTAGTAGTGGGATTACTGAGTCATATGGTGGTTTTAGTCCTAGTTTTTTAAGGAATTTCCATACTGTCTTCCATTGTGGCTGTATCAATTTACATTCCTACCAACAGTGCAAGAGAGTTCCCTTTTCTCCACACCTCTCCAGAATTTATTGCTTGTAGACTTTTTGATGATAGCCATTCTGACCACTGTGAAGTGATATCTCACTGTAGTTTTAACTTGCATCTCTCTAATAATGAGTGATATAGAGCATCTTTTCCTGTGTTTATTAGCCATCTGTATGTCTTTGGAAGAAGGAAATGGCAACCCACTCCAGTATTCTTGCCTAGAGAATCCCGTGGACAGAGGAGCCTGGTGGGCTGCTGTCCATAGGGTCGCACAGAGTCGGACACGACTGAAGCGATTTCACATGCATGCATGCGTTGGAGAAGGAAATGGCAACCCATTCCAGTATTCTTGCCTGGACAATCCCAGGTACAGAGGAGCCTGGTGGGCTGCCGTCTATGTGGTCACAAAGAGTCGGACATGACTAAAGCGACTTGGCGGCAGCAGCATGTCTTTGGAGAAATGTCTGTTTAGGTCTTTTTCCCACTTTTTGATTGGGTTGTGAAACCACAATTACTTTTTCACCACCTTAATAGATCCCACATGCTGCAACTAAGAGTTCACATGTCACAATAAAGATCGAAGATCCTGCATGCCACAACTAAGACCCAGGGCAGCCAAAAAGGCAAGCAAGTTAAAAATAAAGAAAAAGAATGAACTACTGATATATGCAACAACTTGGTTGACTCTTAAGGAAATTGTGTTGAGCCAAAAAAGTCCATCCTAAAAGACTGAAGGCAAAAGGAGAAGGGGGTAGTAGAGGATGAGATGGTTAGATAGCATCATTGACTCAATGGACATAAATTTGAGCAAACTCCAGGAGATAGTGAAGGACAGGGAAGCTTGGCATGCTTCAGTTCATGGGGTCACAGTCAGACATGACTTACTGACTGAACAACAACAAAAATGTTATACAGGGCTTCCCTGGTGGTCCAGGAGTTAAGAATCCACCTTGCAATGTGAGGGACACTAGCTGGATTCTTGGTCCAGGAAGATCCTGCATGGTGCAGAGCAACTAAGCCTGTGTGCCACAACTACTGAGCCAGCACTCTAGAACCCCCATGCTGCAACTACTGAAGCCTGAGCACCTAGAGCCTGTGCTCCAGAACAAGAGAAGCTGCCTCAGTGAGAAGTCCACACACAACAATAAAGAGTAGCCCCCGCTCACCACAACTAAAAAAAGCCCAAGTGCAGCAACAAAGACCCTACCACAGCCAAAAAATGAAATAAATATATAAATCTTTTTTTTATGTTCTATATTATTCCATTTATAAAAATGAGTGAAATGACAAAATCTTAGAAAACAAGCATATTGTTGTCAAGGGTTAGGGACAGGAGAGGGGATATGCAGGAAGGACATGGGTTTGGTTAGAAAAGGGGTTCCTGTGGTGTTGGAACTGTTTAGTTTCTCGATTGTGGGGGATAATACAGGAACCTACACACAAATGATAAAATTGTAGTAGTTAACACACACACACAGAAACACATAAATGAATATAAGTAAAATGGGGGAAATCTATCAGTGGGATATACCAATGTCAGTATCAAGGTTGTGTTATTAAAGGCTAATTTGGAATTCCAGTTCAAGATGATGATGTAGTAGAATCTTTTTTTTTTTTAATTTATTTATGTATCTATTTTTTTACTTTACAATATTGTATTGGTTTTGCCATACATTGACATGAATCCACCTTGGGTGTACATGTGTTCCCCTTCCAGAACCCCCTCCCACCTCCCTCCCCACCCCATCCCTCTGGGTCATCCTGGTGCACCAGCCCCGAGTACCCTGTATCATCATCGAACCTAGACTGGTGATTCATTTCACATATGATAATTTACATGCTTCAATGCCATTCTCCCATATCATCCCGCCCTCATCCTCCCCCATAGCATCCAAAATACAGTTCTATACATCTGTGTCTCTTTTGCTGTCTCGCATACAGGGTTATCTTTATCGATTTACTCAATTCCATATATATACATTAGTATACTGTATTGCTGTTTTTCCTTCTGGCTTACTTCACTCTGTATAATAGGCTCCAGTTTCATCCACCTCATTAGAACTGATTTGAATGTATCCTTTTTAATGGCTGGGTAACATTCCATTGTGTATATGTACCACAGCTTCCTTATCCACTCGTCTGCTGAGGGACATCTAGGTTGCTTCCATGTCCTGGCTATTATAAACAGTGCTGCAATGAACATTGGGGTACATGTGTCTCTTTCAATTCTGGTTTCCTCGGTGTGTATGCCCAGCAGTGGGATTGCTGGGTCATATGGCAGTTCTGTTTCCAGTTTTTTGAGAAATCTCCACACTGTTCTCCATAGTGGCTGTACTAGTTTGCATTCCCACCAACAGTGAAGAGGGTTCCCTTTTCTCCACACCCTCTCCAGCATTTATTGCTTGTAGATTTTTGGATAGCAGCCATTCTGACTGGCGTGCAATGGTACCTCATTGTGGTTTTGATTTGCATTTCTTTGATAATGAGTGATGTTGAGCATCTTTTCATGTGTTTGTTAGCCATCTGTATGTCTTCTTTGGAGAAACGTCTGTTTAGTTCTTTGGCCCACTTTTTGATTGGGTCGTTTATTTTTCTGGAATTGAGCTGCAGGAGTTGCTTGTATATTTTTGAGATTAATTCTTTGTCCATTGCTTCGTTTGCTATTATTTTCTCCTATTCTGAAGGCTGTCTTTTCACCTTGCTTATTGTTTCCTTTGTTGTGCATAAGCTTTGAATTTTAATTAGGTCCCATTTGTTTATTTTTGCTTTTATTTCCAATATTCTGGGAGGTGGGTCATAGAGGATCCTGCTGTGGTTTATGCCGGAGTGTTTTGCCTATGTTTTCCTCTAGGAGTTTTATAGTTTCTGGTCTTACGTTTAGATCTTTAATCCATTTTGAGTTTATTTTTGTGTATGGTGTTAGAAAGTGTTCTAGTTTCATTCTTTTACAGGTGATTGACCAGTTTTCCCAGCACCACTTGTTAAAGAGATTGGCTTTTCTCCATTGTATAACCTTGCCTCCTTTGTCAAAGATAAGGTGTCCACAGATGCGTAGCAGAATCTTGAACTCACTTCCTCCCAGACACCAAATCTACAGCTACATACAGAACAACTTCCTGCAGGGAAGAAAAAAAATTATACATATACACACACACACACACAGAAACATAGCCGAGCAACTCCTACACATCAGACAAACAAGAGAAAATTTACTTCAAAGTAAATCCCACATCCTCATGTAGTGACCCACAATCAGGAAGGAACTCAAAATCCCAATCTTCTCCCTGAGCAGTGAAGGGTTTGAACCCTGTATCTGGCAGCCCAACTTTTAAGACGTACCTGAGAGATGACCCCCAATATATCTAACTTTGAAACCTGACAGCGCTTGCATTCATGAAACCCACAAAGCTACAGTAAACTGAGAAACATTTCTCAAAGGGCTCACACACACAGAAAACCACCAAGAGCCCAGCACAGAAGCCAACTGAAAAATGCCCAAACTTTCTGTGAAAAAGGTTTATTTGCTTATCATAAAGAACTGGCCTGATGAGCAGGCATCTAACTTAACACAAATCTAAGCATCTGCTGAAATATTATTCAGAGACAAAAGCTGGTGGGTGACATCTTTGCACTCTTCCTCTGTTTTGCTCCAGCTTGTCAGTATCTTGCAGAACAGAGCTTGTACCCTCATCTGATGCCTTGATTTTTGCAGGTGCCACCAGAAGACACCTCTAGATTGCCAAATCCTAGTGGTCAACAAGGCTTACGCTCAGAATCCCACAGGACTGTATCTATCTGCGTATTTTTTTTAACATTTATTTGGCTGTGTCAGTTCTTAGTTATGGTACATGGGATCTTCATTGCAGCATATAGGATCTTTCATTGTGGCGTACAGGCTCTTTGTTGAGACACATGGACTTCTCTCTAGTTATAGCATGGGCTTCTCTCATTTTAACGCAGAGGCTGAGTAGTTGTGGTACACAGGCTTAGTTGTCCTGCAGGATACGAGATCTTGGTTACCTGACCAAGGATCAAATCCATGTCCCCTACATTGGAAGGCAGATTCTTAACCACTGGACCACCAGGGAAGTCCCTATCTGCATAATTTAAAGGCAGCTGCCTAAGAGTCTGGCTTCCAATCATCCTTTATCTAGGAGCAGAGCTCTTTCACTTTAGGATACTGACAGGTCTTGGCACATCTTAAACGGACTGGGGGCCACTGAAAATAAAGTAGGCTGCTTGGACATTCACAAAGGTTTGAGAGACAACCAAGAGTTAAGGCAAAGTTGAATGATAAGATTCATGCCCTACACAGGGTCACTCTTTCAAAACTAAAGAGTGGCTATTTCATCTAAAGCATAACCAACTAATGCGTATCTAACCAACACAGAGTCAAGGAACATGAAAAAACAGACAAATATGTTTCAGGTGAAAGAACAAGGTAACACCTCAAAAAAAGACCTTAATGAAACAGAGATAAGTGATTTAACCTGATAAAAGTACAAAAGAATGGTTATAAAGATATTCACCAAGCTCAAGAGAAAAATGGAGGGACAAAGTGAGAATCTCAGAACAGAGGCAGAAAATAAAAGGAAGCACCAAATAGAAGTCACAGAGCTGAAGAATACAATGACTGAAATGGAGAATATAATGTGAAGGTTCAACAGCAGACCAGATGAAGCAGGAAAAAAAAGGGTCACTGCATTTAACGACAGGGCACTGGAACTCACCCAATCACAACAGCAAACAGAAAAAAGAGTGAAAAAGAGTGAAGACAGCCTAGGAAACAAATGTTGTTGTTCAGTCGTTAAGTTGTGTTCAACTTTTTGAGAACCCACGGACCGCAGCAAGCCAGGCTTTCCTGTCCTTTACTATCTTCCAGAGTTTGCTGAAACTCACGTCCACTGAGTCAACGATGCCACCCAACCATCTCATCCTCTGTCACCCTCTTCTTCTCCTGCCCTCAATCCTTCCCAGCATCAAAGTCTTTTCCAATGAGTAGGCTCTTCACATCAGGTAGCAAAAATATTGAAGCTTCAATTTCGGCATCAGTCCTTCCAATGAATAATCAGGATTAATTTCCTTTAGGATTGACTGGTTTGATATCCTTGCTGTGGCTATCAAGAGTCTTCTCCAAGAGTCTTCTCAAGAGTCTTCTCCAGCACAATTCAAAAGCATCAATTCTTCAGTGTTCAGCCTTCTTTATGATCCAACTCTCACATCCATACATGACTACTGGAAAAACCAATGCTTTGACTAAACGGACCTTTGTCAGCAAAGTGATGTCTCTGCTTTTTAATACACTGTCTAGATTTGTCGCAGCTTTTCTTCCAAAGAGCAAGTGTCTTTTAATTTCGTGGCTGCAGTCACTGTAGTGTTTTAGGAGGCCAAGAAAATAAAATCTGTCATTATTTCTACTTTTTCCCCATCTAATTGCCATGAAGTGATGGGACCGGATACCATGGTCTTAGTTTTTTGAATGTTGAGTTTTAAGCCAGCTTTTCACTCTCCTCTTTCACCCTCATCAAAAGACTCTTTAGTTCCTCTCCACTTTCTGCCATTAGAGTAGCATTATCTGCATATCTGAGGTTGTTGATATTTCTCCCAGCAATCTTGATTCCAGCTTATGATTCATCCAGCCCAACATTTCACATAGTGTACTCTGCATAGAAGTTAAATAAAGAGGGTGACAATATACAGTCTTGATGTACTCTTTTCTAAATTTTGAACCAGTCTGTTCTTCCATGTCCAGTTCTAACTGTTGCTTCTTGACTCACATACAGGTTTCGCAGGAGGCAGGAAGGTAGTCTGGTATTCCCATCTCTTCAAGAATTTTCCACAGTTTGTTGCGATCCACATAATTAAAGGCTTTAGCATAGCCAATGAAGCAGAAGTAGATGTTTTTCTGGAATTCCCTTGCTTTCTCTATGATCCAGCTGGTATCCCCTGGAAGTTCTCAGCTCCTGTACTGTTAAAGCCTAGCTTGAAGAATTTTGAGCATTACCTTGCTAGCATGTGAAATAAGCACAACTGTACAGTAGTTTGAACATACTTTGGCATTGCTTTCTTTGGGATTGGAATGAAAACTTTTCCAGGACTGTGGCCATTGCTGAGTTTTCCAAATTTGCTGGCATAAGGAGTGTAGCATTTTAACAGCATCATCTTTTAGGATTTGAAATAGCTGAGCTAGAATTCCATCACCTCCACTAGCTCAGACAATACTAAGATGGCAATACTTCCCAAATTGACATACACAGTCAGTGCAATCCCTAATAAAATCCTGCTGCTGCTGCTAAGTTGCTTCAGTTGTGTCTGACTCTGTGCGACCCCATAGATGGAAGCCCATCAGGCTCCACTGTCCCTCGTTGATTTTATTAGTGAAAACTGATAACTTGATCCTAAAATTGACATAGAAATTCAAAATAATAATTGAAACAATCAAAACTATCTCGGGAAAAAAAAGCTGATGGACTAACACATCCTGATTTCAAAATCTAGTACAAAGCTACAGTAATCAAGACAGTGTGGCACTGGAGCTAAGAAGGAATGCACACATCAATGGAACAGAACTGACAGTCTGGAGATATATGGTCATGTTTACAGTCAACTTATTTCCAACAAGAGTGCCAAGACCATTCAATAGGGAAAAGAATCATCTGCCTAATATATGGTGCTGGAAAAACTGTACAGCCAGATGCAAAAGAATGAAACTTGACCCCTACCCTCACACCATACAAAAATTAACTCAAAACAGATCAAATACTTAAATGTAGAAGCTAGAATTATAAAACTCATAGAAGAAAACAGACAAATTTTTACAAGCTTGAATTCGATAATGGTTTCTTATATATGACATCAAAAGCACAAGCAACAAAAGAAAAACTAGATAAACTGGACATCAAAAATCAAGAAATTCTTTTTTTTTATTTTATTTTATTTTATTTTTTAATAAATTTATTTATTTTAGTTGGGGGCTAATTACTTTACAATATTGTAGTAGTTTTTACCATACATTGACATGAATCAGCCAAGGGTTCACATGTGCTCCCCCTCCCGAACCCTCCTCCCACCTCCCTCCCCATCCCATCCCTCTGGGTCATCCCAACGCTCCATCCCTGAGCATCTGTCCCATGCATAGAACATGGAATGGTGTTCCGCTTCACATACGACAATATACATGTTTCAATGTTATTGTCCCAGAACTTCCCACCCTCACCTTCTCCCTCAGAGTCCACAGGACTGTTCTATGCATCTGTGTCTCTTATTCTGTCTCTCATATAGGGTTACCATTACCATCTTTCAAATTCCATATACATGCATTAGTATACTGTATTGGTGCTTTTCTTTCTGGCTCACTTCACTCTGTATAATGGGCTCCAGTTTCATCCATCTCAATAGAACCGAAAATCAAGAAATTCTGTGCTTCAAAGACACTATCAAGAAAGCAAAGGGACAGTCCACAGAACTGGAGACAATTCTTACAAATCACATACATGTTAAGGAGTTGTACTTAGAATATATATATACATATATATTCTTATAACTCAAAAACAAAACAGCAAATAACCCAATAAAAATTAGTCACAGAATCTAAGTACACATTTCTTTAATGACTATTTACAGACAGCAAATAAATGGGTGAAAAGATGCTCAATATGATTAGCCATTAGGGAAATGCAAATCAAAATCACAATGAGATACCACTTTACACCCAGCGGAATGGGTGTATAATCAAAAAGATAAACAGTAACAAGTCAGACTTTATTTTGGGGGGCTCCAAAATCACTGCAGATGGTGATTGCAGCCATGAAATTAAAAGATGCTTACTCCTTGGAAGGAACGTTATGACCAACCTAGATAGCATATTAAAAAGCAGAGATATTACTTTGCTAACAAAGGTCCATCTAGTCAAAGCTATGGTTTTTCCAGTAGTCATGTATGGATGTGAGAGTTGGACTGTGAAGAAAGCTGAGTGCCGAAGAATTGATGCTTTTGAACTGTGGTGTTGGAGAAGACTCTTGAGAGTCCCTTGGACTGCAAAGAGATCCAACCAGTCCGTCCTAAAGGAGATCAGCCCTGGGTGTTCATTGGAAGGACTGATGTTGAAGCTGAAACTCCAATACTTTGGCCACCTCATGCGAAGAGTTGACTCACTGGAAAAGACCCTGATGTTGGCAAGGATTGGGGGCAGGAGGAGAAGGGGACAACAGAGGATGAGATGGCTGGATGGCATCACCGACTCGATGGACATGAGTTTGGGTAAACTCCGGGAGTTGGTGATGGACAGGGAGGCCTGGTGTGCTGCGATTCATGGGGTCACAAAGAGTCGGACATGACTGAGCGACTGAACTGAACAAGTGTAGGCCAGGATGTGGAGAAATTGAACCCACATACACTACTGATAGATATGTAAAACAGAGAAGACTCTCTGGAAAACAGTCCAGCAGCTCCTCAAAATGTTAAAATTAGAGTTACCATGCAACTTAACAATTCCACTCCTCCGTAAACAGCCGAAAGAAATTACAATTTATGTCCACACAAAAACCTGTACATAAATATTCACAAAGCAGCATTAGTCATGACAGCCCCAAAATGGAAACAACCCAAATGTCCATCAACAGATGAAGGAATAAATAAAATGTATATCAGATCCATACAATGGAAAATCATCTAGCAATAAAAAGGAATGAAGCACTGATACATGCAACAACACAGATGAAGTTTGAAAACATTATGATATGTAAAAAGAAGCCAGAAGGACCACATACTGTATGATTCCATTTACATGAAATATCCATACTGGTAAATCTAAACAGACAAGACAGTAGATCAGTGATTGCTTACGGCTCAGGGGGATTGGTACTGATGAATTAGGGGTGTGGCATTTCTCTTTGGGGTGAAGAAATGTTCTAAAATTGATTGTTGTGATGGTTATACAACTCTGTGAAAATACTAAAAGCCACTGAATTGTACATTTTAGTGGGTAAATTTAATGGTATATGAATTATATCTCAATAAAGCTGTTTAAAAAAATTAAGCTATGGTGACCAAGTCAGAACACTAGTTACCTTCGGAGTTAGTTACCTTTGGAGGGTACTAACTGGAAAGGGGCACAGAGGATCCTTTTCAGGTGTTAGAAATGTTTCATATCTTGATTTGGGAGGCAGTTACATGGACGTACATATTGAGCTATACAATTAAGATTGGTTCACTTCACTGTATGCAAACAATACTTTTTTAATAATAAACACTTGTGAGTGAATGACTATTTTATTTAATCCTTATAAAAACCTAAAAAGTATATATAATTATTATGAGGAAACATAGGTTCAAAAGACTAACCTGCCCAAAGTAACAAGGCAGGCACTTGCATTTCTATCTCTCGACTCTAAATCCTGACTCCAACACTCTATGACTTAATCTTTGGATTTCTGATGTAAGGTATACACACATAAATATTAGATGAATTGGTGGCACTAGTGGTAAAGAACCCACCTGCCAATGCAGGAGATGTAAGAGACATGCGTTCGATCCCTGGGTCAGGAAGATCCCCTGGAGGAGGCAATAGCAACCCACTCCAGTATTCTTGCCTGGAGAATCCCATGGACAGAGGAGCCTGGTGAGTTCCAGTCCATGGGATCGCAAAGAGTCAGACACAACTGAAGTGACTTAGCATACTTTATGCTATATATTTAAATTATAAAATATAATTCAATAAAATGTTTAAATTATATATATTTACTTATTGAATGCTATATAAGGGCACAAAAGGCTAAATTACAGGTTGAAGGAAACTATTGCTATATGTGGAATAATAAGACTTGAGGTGATCCTTGAATCTAAGAGAACAGCTTGAACAGGACTTGGAAGTAGGGATAAGTATGGGGTCAGACAGGAGGAATCATAGTGCCCTAGGAAAACATCTTGTATAGAATAGTTTTCATCTTTTAAAGTGTTTCCTGTACATTTAATTATTGAAATCAATATGTTCAAATCTGAAAGCAATGGTGCTACACCACCAAACACATCTAATTTCTTAAAGATGTGTAAAGAAATAAAAACTGTTCTCCTTAGCACAGAACCATCTACAGGCTCAAAGTGGGTTTTCAAAGAATCATAATAGATAAGGGATCAATAAGCATTAAGTTAGAGGCACCCCACAGACAGATTCCAAAATTCCAGTGCTTCATGACATTTAGCCACACTATTTCCATGGAAATTCTAAGAGTAAAAAAGGTCATATGCATGTGTGCCAAGCTACTTCAGTTGTGTCCAACTCTTTACGACCCCATGGACTGTAGCCTGCCAGACTCTTCTGTACATGGGATTCTCCAGGCAAGAATACTGGAGTGGGTTGCCATTTCCTCCTCTAAGGGATCTTCCCGACCCAGGGATTGAACCCGTGTCTCCTGCGGCTCCTGAATTGCAGGCAGATTCTTTACCACTGAGCCACTTGGGAAGTCCCTAAAGAAGTCACTGTTCGGCCAATTTTAACAAGCAATCTAACATAATCCAACTCCTATTTAAGTTGCCATCTTTCAAAATGAAAAAAAAAAAATCACTAAAATAATGGCTTATCTTCAATTACTTGAATAGAGGCTGCTGCTGCTGCTGCTAAGTTGCTTCAGTCATGTCTGACTCTGTGCGACCCCATAGACGGTAGCCCACCAGGCTCCCCCTGGGATTCTCCAGGCAAGAGCACTGGAGTGGGTTACCATTTCCTTCTCTGTGAATAGAGGCTACAGAATGAATTACCACTAAGTGTCTGCAAAGAAGGAATAGAGTCTAGATGCCAACATTCTCTTCTCAATCGTAACAGAAACAAAACATCTCTAAAAGAATGCACAGGCAGGAAAGGTGACCCAAAAATGAGACTCGTTATATTACAGTTGGTAGTGTCCTTGAAAATCTCCAATTTGTAATTTGTCATTTTTATGTTTTGTCATGATAAATGACAGATATTATTTGTCATTTTTGTTCAACACATCCATCATCTTGATCTATGAGAAGAACAATCACTGACAAGAAAATTTAAAATCTTGACATTCTACCTACCAAACCTGTCAAAATTGCTCTGAAAGTGTGGGGGCATAGGGACCTTAACAGTCCTCTCTGACTGATTGACTCTTACTTCTAAATAAGCCACCATTCAAGAAATCTGGTACCAAGCTCTTCATCAACGGATCACATGAGCTTTACTGTTTCTCCAATTAAAAAAAAAGTAAATGCACACCTACACACACACACACACCGATGCTCTATGTGCCTACACACACACACACACATACACACACACCCTGATGCTCTACTTCCCAGTTTATACTCAGCCTCAGTTTAAGGCAGTGTGTAAAAACAGAATCCAAACACAATGAGTAATAGTTATTTACTGGGTCCTTGGACACTATTTTAGGTACCTCAAATGCATTATAGAGGTTATTCCTCCCAAAAACTCTATGTGGTAGGCTTCATTATTTTAGGATACTTTTATCATGATTTTACACGTTAAAACATCTGGTAATTTCTTAAATTCAAAATGGGAATGCTGATAATTGAAGCACAATGTATCTGATTTCAAAAAGACACATTTTTTGATTCAACTAAAAGGCACTGCCTCTGACAGGAAAAAATAAAGACAGTAGACTTTCACTTATTCATACTCAGTAACTATACACAAGAACACTGGAGCCAAGCTGGCTGGATTCAAAGCCAGCTCAACCGCTTACACCATGTGTGTCTTTGATCCTCAGTTATCTAATACATTAGTCAAAGAGGGTAAGAGTACCTATGGCATAAGACTGTCGTGAACGTTCAACAAATGTGTATGCATGAAAGGCCTGAAACACTGTCTATCATCGTACAGAACAGAAACATACTACTTCTGTGGCAGGGGGAAGTGGTAAACGACGATAAGGATTCCCAAGGAAAAACTTAATTTCTGGGCAAAATAACCTAGACCACTAACCAACAGAAAACAGTAGCCCGTAGGAGATAGAGAGCGTGAGGAGAAAGGGGGTGGGGGACCCAGTCGACCTGACTCAGAGAGAGGTCCCGGCTCTGAGGCCCCACGGAAGGAGGCGGCATAGACGGAGCCCTCTTCCTGGCTGCTCAGCGTGAGGAAAACGCCTTCGAGGGGTGGGCAGGGACCGGAGCCGGTCGCCGGAGACCCAGAAGGGCCAAAAGGGACCGCGGGGAGAATGAAGGCCGCATCCTCGGTTTGAGGGGAGCAGGCCCGGCAGTCGAGGGAGGAAGACCATCCGGGGTCCCCAGAGGCCCAACCGCCGTCCCGAGGGCCCTCCCCGGCGTCCAGAGGCGCTCAGTATTCTGAGGGGCCATCCTCGATGTCCTACCAGGCCTACCCTGGTGTCCCGAAGGGCCGTCCTGTCAGCAGGCGCCCACCTTGGCATCCGAAGAGACCCGCCTCAGCATCAAGAGGGCCCTAACCCCAAGTCAGAGGCTCCGCTCCGGAGAAGAGTGGGCCGCGCCCCCACTGAGGGAGAAAAGGAGTCGGGAGGAAGGCGGCTGGAGGTGTGACGAAACGGCTCGTACTCACCGACCGTCCGCGGGGCGCGGATGAACCTTCCTCTCAGGTCCTGTGGGTCGCGAGCTCCTCGCAACACGTCAGGAATCTGAGGCGGGCGAGCGCGCGCTAACCTGAAACACCGCGGGGTTGCGACGCGCTCTCGGCAGGTGGCGCATGCGCGGGCGTCCAAGGACGGAACCAACCCGCACTGAGGGGGGGAGGCTGCCACCAGGACATACCAACTGTGTGAGGTGGGGGGGTCGCCATCAACCGAAGGCAGATTGCATCTCCAACAGCAGACTGGGCACCTCCCAGTGGTCTCGCAGTTTGTTCGTTTGCTTTATCATTTGCTAGTACTTTGAGGGAAACCAAAGAGTAGTAGTAACCGAGTCCTCGAAACGCTACCGTGAAACCTTGAAAGTCTTCTGTGTCACATCAAGCCTCCTCAGGCCCTGTTTTTGAGTGCAACTTAAGTTATACTGAAATTATCTGTTCATAAGATAATGAAAACAGTGCTCGCTTCGGCAGCACATATAGTAAAATTGGAACGATACAGAGAAGATTAGCATGGCCCCTGTGCAAGGATGACATGCAAATTCATGAAGCGTTCCATATTTTTCACAATGGAATATTACTCAGCCATTAAAAAGAATACATTTGAATCAGTTCTACTGAGATGGATGAAACTGGAGCCCATTATACAGAGTGAAGTAAGCCAGAAAGAAAAACAGCAATGCAGTATACTAATGCATATACATGGAATTTGAAAGATGGTAACGATAACCCTATATGCGAGACAGAATAAGAGACACAGATGAATAGAACAATCTTATGGATTCTGAGGGAGAAGGTGAGGGTGGGACGTTCTGAGAGAATAGCATTGAAACATGTATATTATCATATGTGAAACAGAACACCATTCCATGTTCGATGCATGAGACAAATGCTCAGGGCTGGGGCAATGGGATGACCCAGAGGGATGGGAGGGGGAGGGAGGTGGGAGGGGGGTTCAGGATGGGGAACACATGTAAACCCATGGCTGATTCATGTTAATGTATGGCAAAAACGACTACAATATTGTAAAGTAATTAGCCCCCAACTAAAATAAATAAATTTATTTAAAAAAATAAAATAAAATAAAAGATAATGAAAACAATCTCTGGTTGGTAAATGTTACTAAAGTATGACCATTTCAGAAGAAGAAGGGACTCTGGAAAGTGGAAACTCTTAGAGATGCAAGGTAAAAGCATAAAATAAGAACAGCCACTTGTGGTGAAATTTAAAATCTGCATTTTTATGACCCAGCCATTTCATGTCTACAAGTGTGCAGAAGATGTGTTCATGTTCAGGCCCGCTTCCTTGTGAAAAATATAAACAAAAGAAATGTACAATAAGATGTGAATGAATAAAACAGTATGTTCTATATTAAAATATTACAAATAAGACTAATAAATGAGTACTATATGTATCGACATTTGACACCTCGTAAGAGTTGTTGAATAGTAATGTGTCAATAAATATGTTACTGAAAATTTGGTCCTTGTCACCACACCAAATGAGATTGATGGGGACAAGGTTTGAGGATAAAGGAAAAAGAAATGTATTGATTTGCCACCAAATAAAGAGGGTGGCAGACTAGAGTCTGGGAAACTATGACCTGCCTTCTGGAGAGAAAGCAGGTATATTTAAAGAAAAGTCTTGAAGCTGGGGTTAAGGTAAGAGGAACAAGCAGAGATGAATATGTGTATACACACCATGACAATATGACTTGTGGACTTTCTGAAGATATGGTCCATATAACCCTAGCAAGTGGTAAAGAGCCTGGCCAAAAATAAACACCCAAAACTTGTTGATTGAATTGAATTGGGAAATGGGGAGATCAGAAAAGTTTTCAGCGTAGGGCCAGAAATGTCCTTTTGAAGCATCTTACTTCAGAGAAAAATGTTTATCAATTGCCGTTAGCAGCCATCTTGCAACCCTAAAAAGAGCCAGCCTATGGCGTGCAGTCTCTAAGATGGCCCCCAATCATCCTGCCTCCTGGCAATCACATTCTTATGGAATTCCTCCTTCCCTTTGAGTGTGGGCTACACTTAATGACTCTCTTTCAAAAAATATATAATATGAGAGAAATGCTGGGATGTCATTTCCAAAATTACGTTGTAAAAAGACTCTGGCAGGCTTCCCTGATGGCTCAGTGGTAAAGAATCCACCTGCCAATGCAGCAGACATGTTTTGATCCCTGATCGGGGAAGATCCCACATGCTGGGGAGCTACTAAGCCCATGCACCACAACTACTTAGCCTGCGCTCTAGAGCCCGGGAGCCACAACTACTGAGCCTGCATGCTGCAACTACTAAAGCCCATGCACCTAGAGCCTGTGCTCTGCAATAAGAGAAGCCACATCTATGAGAAGACTGCACACAGCAAGGAAGAGTAGTCCCCACTTGTTGCAACTAGACAAAGCCAGAGCAAAGCAACAAAGACCCAGCGTGGCCAAAAATAACATAAATAAATAAATATTTTTTTAAAGTATTTTCATAGGCCTGGGAGGATGGGTGGATACATAATAAGCCAAAAATAGACAATACTTCTGGAAAGGGAGCTGGAAGTCCAAAAATGTGTTCAGACAAAGAGAACCTTTATTTATCTGTAATGTTCTCATTTTATTTTTACAACTACTGTATAATTTTAAATAAATAAACCATATATTTATAAAGCAAACAAAGCAATCACTCAGTTCAGTTCAGTTCAGTCGCTCAGTTGTGTCCGACTCTTTGCGACCCCATGGACTGCAGCATGCCAGGCCTCCCTGTCCATCACCAACTCCCAGAGCCTACCCAAACTCATGTCCATTGAGTCGATGATGTCATCCAACCATCTCATCCTCTGTCATCCCCTTCTCCCCCTGCCCTCAATTTTTTCCAGCATCAGGGTCTTTTCAAATGAGTCAGCTCTTCGCATCAGGTGGCCAAAGTATTGGAGTTTCAGCTTCAGCATCAGTCCTTCCAATGAACACCCAGGACTGATCTCCTTTAGGATGGACTGGTTGGATCTCCTTGCAGTCCAAGGGACTCTCAAGAGTCTTTTCCAACACCACAGTTAAAAGCATCAATTCTTCGGCTCTCAGCTTTCTTTTTAAGCAATCACTAGAGACCGTTTAATGATTGCTGCATCCAAGGGATCTAATATTTCTGTGTTGATCTTTATTTTCTAAAGTTTTTCTTGTCATTTCTGCATAAAACTTCTTGTCATTTTTAAAGTGGGTTATTTATTAACATTAGGAAAATCATTTGTTTACAACTCCTCATGTTCCACGTGGAAACACTACAGTTAGTGTAAAAAGCCTGGCCCCTCTCTACCTCCTTCCTCACACCTCCCAGAGTAGGTCACACTTATATGACTGATAGGTTTCAGAGAAGGAACCACACTTGCTTTTCCCGGTCCTTTCCTCACTCTCTCTCAGATCTGCCCACCTGCATAAAGCACATTTTTTCTGCTCTTCTCTGCTATAACTTTTCAGCACATCACACCATCCCTCACCTCTACCGTACACACCAAGAAAAGCTGAGACTCTTTAGATGTACCCATAACGTGGCAAGGGCTTTCCAAGTGGCACTAGCGGTAAAGAATCTGCCTGCAAATGCAGGAGAAGAGATGTAGGTTTGATCCTTGGGTCAGGGAGATCCCCTGGAGGAGGGCATGGCAACCCACTCCTGTATTCTTGCCTGGTGAATCCCATGAACAGGGGAGCCTGGCGGGTTGCAGTCCATAGGGGTGCACAAAGAGTCAGACATGACTGAAGCAACTTAGCACATGCACACACATAACATGGCAAGCCCATCCAATTCAGGATTGAAATATAAGCAATCTCACTTGGTTAACACACTAATCTTTCAATTCATTCCAATCTTGGGCAAAGAACAGGAATATTATTTATTGACCTCCTCAAACCACAATAATTAGGAAGCTGATAATTCTTTACTTTTCTTAAAAAAAAAAATGTAAGGCTATATAATTATCTACTCCTGTAAAACTATAGCAAAAGAGAACAGTACCAAAGCGCATGTACACAGCATCCAAGAAAATGCTAGAAAAGTCTCAAGTATATGCAGACAGCACTTGGTTAGTTATGATGTAATCTTTTCTTTTTTCTTTTCATTTCTCTTTTTTTCATTTTTTGGCCTCAGCATTTATTATTACTATTGGGCTCTTTCAAATCTATATTTCTATTTATTTATAAATAGAAATATTTATATTTATAGGGAATACACACCATTAGATAGTGTTCTTAATTCCATTTAGAAATAAAATTTTCCTTCTCTTGTTTAAAGCTTCCATCTCAGTTTAACTGAAGAACAGCTTGAAATCAAAGCTGTTGATTGTGGATAGTACAATCAAGCAAGCTATTTTTTTCGACCATTATAATTAACAAATACTCATCTATTTGAATCTGAATTTTTTTTAGATATTATAAACAGATTAAAGAAATATCTGCCTTCAGTAATACAAAAATACATATACATAAGTTTATCCATTGGTGATTTTATTTTATTTTGGGGGGTTTTCTTTTGGCTGTGTCACATGGCTTGCAACACCTTAATTCCCTGACCAGGGATTGAACCTGTGCACCCTGCAATGGAAGCATTGAGTCCTAACCACTGGACTGCCAGGGAACTCCCTCACTGATCATTTTAAAATACTGAAAATAAATGTTCAGTCACAAGAGAATGAAATATCCAGTTAAAGGACTATTGGGACTTAGGATAGCCACTATGGAGAATAGTGTGAAAGCTCCTTAAAAAACTAAAATTAGAGCTACTATATGATCCACCAACCCTGCTCCTAGGCATATATCTAGAGAAAACCATAACTTGAAAAGATAAAGCACTCCAATGTTCATTGCAGCACCATTTACAATAGCCAGGACATGGAAGCAACCTAAATGTCCATCAACAGAGGAGTGAATAAAAAAGATGTGGTACATATATACAATGGAATATTACTTGGCCATAAAAAGTGAAATAATGCCGTTTGCAGCAACATGGATGGACCTAGAGTGAAGTCAGACGGAGAAAGACATATCATATGATAGGCTTATATGTGGAATCTTTTAAAAAAGAATATAAATGAACTTATTTATAAAACAGAAATAGAGTTACAGAGGCAGAAAACAAACTTAGGGTCACCAGGGAGTAAGGGGAGAAGGGATAAATTAGGAGATTGGGATTGATACATACTACCTTGAAAAAACAGAAACTCACTTAGGAAAAAGCCTGAAGTTAACTCTTACCATGTCCTCGAAATACACAGCTCACTCTACTTGAGACTTCAGACTTGGGCAAATTAGTAGAACTTCAAGCCAAGAAAAAAAAAAAGGCAAAGAGACGTTTTAAAATATCAAGCATGAGATCTCTGTCTGTCTGGATATGTAGGTCTCGGTGTGTGTCTTTGTCTTTTGATAATATTGCTACAATTAATTTGTAAATAAGCTCTAATTTAATTGGCTTAAAGAAAAGTAAGTGTTTACGAAACAACAATTCTAAATACAAGATAAATTAAACTGAATGAATTTCATGTTCACATGAACTGGGAAATATTCAATATTAAATTAATACCTGGTATCAATATTAAATTAATACCTGGTATCAATATTAATGTTTGTTTGTTGACCTAATTAATATGGATATATCTAAGAATCATCAACACTAAGTATAACACTTTTATTATGCCTAGATTTAATATAAACTAAATAAGATCTTATTATATCTATTGCAAATTTGTCAACAAGGAAAGTCTTGATATGAAGAAATTTTAAGGAAAGAAAATGCAAATGAGATAAGAGCTTTAGGTGATTTATGTTTACTGATCTATAAAGTGCTGAAATAAAGGACAGTTCACGGTTGCTTAAGGAAAGTAGGACATGTGCTTTTATTAAAAAGGTATAAGGAGTGCAATTACATTTTACTAAGGCAAAAGAAAGTAAGTCTGACTTACAGGTGACTGTTCTCTGAATGGACAAATAAAGTGATGAATACAGAAAGTGAAAAAAAGGTTTATGGAAAGTGGACCCTGAGAAAAGAGTTTTGTGGATAGTACAAGTTTTCTTGAGATGTTGAACTGCCTTTGAAATCTTTTATTTCTGCTTTACTGACTACGCCAATGTCTTTGACTGTGTGGATCACAACAATTTGTGGAAAATTCTGAAAGAGATGGGAATACCAGACCACCTGACCTGCCTCTTGAGAAACCTGTATGCAGGTCAGGAAGCAACAGTTAGAACTGGACATGGAACAACAGACTGGTTCCAAATAGGAGAAGGAGTACATCAAGGCTGTATACTGTCACCCTGCTTATTTAACTTTATATGCAGAGTACATCATGAGAAACGCTGGGCTGGAAGAAGCACAAGCTGGAATCGAGATTGCCTGGAGAAATATCAATAACCTCAGATATGTAGATGACATCACCCTTATGGCAGAAAGTGAAGAAGAACTAAAGAGTCTCTTGATGAAAGTGAAAGAGGAGAGTGAAAGAGGAGAGGAAAGTTGGCTTAAAGCTCAACATTCAGAAAACTAAGATCACGGCATCCGGTCCCATCACTTCATGGCAATTAGATGGGGAAACAGTGGAAACAGTGGCTGACTTTATTTATTTGGGCTCCAAAATCACTGCAGATGGTGACTGCAGCCATGAAATTAGAAGACGATTGCTCCTTGGAAGAAAAGCTATTGACCAACCTAGACAGCATGTTAAAAAGCAGAGACATTACTTTGCCAAGAAAGGTCCATCTAATCAAAGCTATGGTTTTTCCAGTAGTCTTGTATGGATGTGAGAGTTAGACTATAAAGAAAGCTGAGTGCCGCAGAATTCATGCTTTTGAACTGTGGTGTTGGAGAAGACTCTTGAGAGTCTCTTGGACCACAAGAAGATCCAACCAGTCCATCCTAAAGGAGATCAGTCCTGAATATTCTTTGGAAGGACTGATGCTGAAGCTGAAACTCCAATACTTAGGCCACCTGATGTGAAGAGCTGACTCATTTGAAAAGACCCTGATGCTGGGAAAGATTGAAAGCATGAGGAGAAGGGGACGACAGAGGATGAGATGGTTGGATGGCATCACCGACTTAATGGACATGAGTTTGAGTAAGCTCCGGGAGTTGGTGATGGACAGGGAGGCCTGGTGTCCTGCAGTCCATGGGGTCGCAAAGAGTTGGACACAACTGAGTAGCTGAACTGAACAAGGTGCTTGGGAAAATATCAGAAGAAGGAAGTGGAGAGGGAAAGAGTCAGACTATAATGGACCTCTTTTGCCACAGTGGGACATTTTAACTCTGTCCTGAAAGCAACGGGGAGTCAAAAGTTTTGTCAGTGAGGGAGTATAGTACAATGCCTGGCTGAAACAGACTGTTTGTGTCCTTCCAAAATTAAGATGTTGAAATCCTAATGTCCCTGTTATGGTACTTGGAGGTGGGCCCTCTGGGAGGTGAATAGGTGATAAGGATGGTACCCTTATTAATGGGATTAGTGCCCTTATAAAAGAGATCCTAGAGAGCTCCCTCACCTTATCTGCCATGTGAGGACAGACTATCTATGAACCAGGAAGAAAGCCTCCACCTGACACCAGCTCTGCCAGCACTTCAGTCTTGAACATTCCAGCCTCCTAGAACTATAAGAAATAACTGTTTGTTATTTAAGCTGCTCAATCTATCGTAGTTTGTTATAACAGCCCAAATGTACTAAGACACTGGCACATAATGTAGTAGACTCTAAATAAAGCCTGCTGTTTTGATGTGACTAAAACTACTATGCCAGTTCCAGATCCATACTGATTTCTTGGAAGTCCTTTGGTAAAGATGATCATTTTAAGCCATTCTAGATTTCCTTAGGTACATTACTAGACTATATCACTCTGACCCACAATCAAATATATAGACTATTAACTGAAATTGGTTCTCAGAATTATAGGATCTAAAACTGGCTCTAGAAAAGCAGGATTGAAGTGATACAGTCTTTACCGAGATGGAGACTAGAGTGTAGTATCAATTTGTTAAATTACAGGAAAATGTGGGTCTTGGAATAAACCGGTAACAACTAACTCGTATTATGTGCCAGGTAATGTGCTAGGTAATTTGAGATTATTTTCCTTAATCTTCACAACCACCATTTAAAATCATTATCATTTTTTCATTTACAGATAAAGAAGCCGACTTACAAACGTGAAACAATTTACCTAAGATCACATAAGTCATGGGAGCAGAATGGAGCAGTTGACGTCAAGCTGAGAACCTCACAGCTTTAAATGACTGCCCAGTTTGTTTGTTTTTTTCCTCAGAGATTACTGAGGTTAATCCCCAGCCACTTGCCTCAGATATCATCTAGGTCCAAAACATCATGACCATCCACTGCCCCTCATGTGGCTCTGACTATCCACCTCTTCTTCCCCAAGGGTGACTTGGTAGAGCTTAAAATGGTTAGAATCCCTAGACTGCCACAAGAGTGATGAGAAGCAGTCTTATCTGTTTACTCTAACTTGCCATAAAGACACTTATTTTCTAAGCGGGCTGCGACACTGAAAAAGTTGAGCAGCTCTGCTTGAAACCAGTCTAATCTTCCTCCTCTCAAAATCCTCCAGAAATCTCAATCTGGGATCAGCAAACTCCACTATACCCTCAATCTGTCCTTGGAAAGCCAATGAATTAAAATTTGGCATCTGCTGAAGATACTGCTTTCCTGAAGACACTAATAAAAATGACCCAGCCTGAGAAATAGACTAGGATTGTAGCAAAGATCATTCCCAGAGTGTGGCTTTTCCATCATTTCCCTCAGCAACCATGCTGTTTTTTAGATTAATTTTTCAGGTTTGAGATAACACTTGTTCATATCCTGTTAAAAAAAAAAAAAACCAATCTATGGCCACTTCTAACAGCTAGAGATGTGTTTGCCTCATATAGGGTAACCCAGAAACCATCATGATCCCCACAACTGTGGATTCATTGTTCCACCCTATCCACACTAGACATATTTTTTGTTTTCTGTTTTATTTTATTGATGCTTTGACGTCTTGGGCCTTGTAGACCAGGATGGAACTGTCCTGCTCAGGGTTCGCTAATTTATAGAGATGGAAAACAACTTGCCTTCAATCACACTTTTTGTGTGCAAACCAACCAATCCAAACCTGCTTTATGGACTCTTATGCACCAAACCAATATTCTCACTGCCCTAAATCACCGAGGGCCAGGTACAAGAAAACTAGGGATCGCCCATATAGCCCAGAGCCCTGTTGAGATTATTCAAACTGGGACTTCCGGGGTGGTCCAGTGGTTAAGAATCCACCTGCCAATGCAGGAGACGTGGGTTCAATCCCTGGTGGGAGAGGATCACACGTGCCACAGGGCAACTAAGCCCATGTGCTATAGCTACTGAGCTCATGCACCACAATTACTGAAGCCTGTGCGCCCTAAGAGCCCGTGCTCTGCCACAAGAGAAGCCACCACAATGAGAAGCCCACACACCACAAGTAAAGAGTAGCCCCCGATCACCGCAGCTAGAGGAAGCCCATTCACAATTAAGATCCAGTACAGCCAAAAATAAAAATAAATAAATAAATATTTTAAAATAACAAAATTCTTAAAAAAAAAAAAAAGAAAAAGGAATTATTCAAAGTAGCCAACTCAATCTTTTTCCTTGCCTCACCCATTCCTTCTTGTGAAAACCATAATAAAGTCTCTGGGCAAAGCTTTCTCCACACACCTTCTGCCTCCTGGCCAACTTTCAGGCTTAGGTCCCTGCATGCACCTCTTGGGACCTCTGCATAATAAAACTTTCAATGGCATTGAAGTCCTGTGTCATAACTCTGTCACCTCTATAAATTAAATACTGGGCACAATCAAAACATTTGTCACTTCCATTATAGCAGTTAACATATACTCTCAGATATTATGTATATAGTAGATACTTTCATCTCCAGAGTCTAATCTCCCTGAGAGCAGGAACCATATTTTACTAAAAAGCTCTGTAGTGTGGGTTTGTATGCCCAAGAATGCACACAATCAGTATTTATCCAACTGAAATATTTGTTGAACTGTGTGGTCAATTCCTGTCCCTTGGCAAAGCCACTTCCTTGCGATTGTTCTTCTCCCATAGCAACAGTACACCATAGAATATGTGGAGAAGTGGTTCTCATTTCCCACAGGGAAGAAATAAAAAAGCCAGCCTCACAAACACAAGGCATTACCTAGACTGCTGGGTCCCAATAAGGAGTCCAAGCCTAGACCAATATTAGAGGCATTTACACAGAGACAAAGCAGAAAACTGGTGATGTGGCTGTTCAGATACTCAGTGCTGTGGCTCAGGACTCTGCATCAGTGATGACACAGGAGACAAATTGTGACAGCATTCATTGGAGAATAAATGGAAATTATTTTGAGTATCTAATTGGATTGACAGTGAAGAACTGGGGATTGTTTTTCAAAAACCTAAAGCATCTTAAGTATCCCATTCTCAAGATTTGTTCCATTGTGTTTTTAAAATTACATATGCTTGAGTTCTGGGGCTCAAACAGAGATGCTCTCTATCCCTTGATATTTCTAACTGAATAATTCAGATCCCCTAGAGATGGAGATGGCAAACCACTTCAGTATTCTTGCCTGGAAAATCCCATGGACAGAGGAGCCTGGTGGGCTATAGTCCATAGGGTTGCAGAGTCGGACATGACTAAAGCGACTTAGCAAGCAGCAAAATGCAAATATAAATATCTAGAAATCCTCTTTGAGATAAATAAGTAACATATAGTCATTGGTTTTTAGGTCTTCTGGTATTGGCAAAAAGACATGAATTTGCAGTCTGAGGACTGGTATGTTCAAGTACAAGAGTGACTAGGCTCTGTCACTAATTAGCTGTGTGACCCTGATAAAACCTTTACCTCTCTGCCTCTATTGACAAATAAGCATCTATCATAAGAGAACCACCCTGATGATTAAATGTTAAAGGTGCTTCATCTGCTTCTGGGTCAGAGCCATGGCAGGGGCAAATTCAAGCCCTGTCAATCCCATGGTATTCTTTGATGACAGCATTAGTGGCCAGGAAGTTGGCCGCATGAAGACTGAGCTCTCTGCAGACATTGTGCCTAAGACTGCAGAGAATTTTAGGCAGTTCTGCACAGGAAAATTCAGAAAAGATGGGGTTCCAATAGGATCCAAGGGAGCACCTTCCACAAGGTCATAAAAGATTTCATGATTCAGGGTGGAGATTTTGTTAACGGAGATGGTACTGAAGTCACCGGTATCTACTAGGAGCTGTTCACAGATGAAAATTTTAAGCTTAGACACTCAGCTCCAGGGCTGCTTTCCATGGCAAACAGCGGTCCCAGTACAAATGGCTGCCAGTTTTTCATCACCTGCTCTAAGTGAGATTGGCTAGATGGGAAGCTCGTGGGGTTTGGAAAAATGACTGATGGACTTTTGGTGATGAGAAAGATTGAGAATGTTCCCACAGGCCCCAACAATAAGCCCAAGCTGCCTGTGGTGATCTCACAGTGTGGGGAGATTCAGTCCGGAAGATTGAATCAGACCCTCTACCTCTGCCACTGCAGGCCTTCCCTTGCTTGATGTGATGTTCTTGAGTAAGATAACTTGGATTGGCCCCTGTGCTGGCTTCCCTGCTGGCTGCTGCCCCATTTGATCAAGAGACCTTGGAAGCATCACAGATTCAGAATCCAAGATTTTGTGTTTAAGTCAACTGTAAATAAAGTTGGAGTTTTTTTTTTAATGTTAAAGGTGCTTCATAAACTATAAAGCACTGCACAAACATCAGTCATCTCTTGCACTGGAAGCTCCAGAGCCTGGCATGAGGCCTGACACAGAGCTAGAATTCAAAATTCACAGAGCTCAATGAGTAACTGATGAGTTGTGTGATCTCAGGAAACAAAAATCTCTTCTCCTGCTCTACTTCCTTCCTCCTCCTCCTCCTTTGATATCACTGTCACCCTTGTTCACTGGACTACAGTCATACTGTCCATTTTCTTGTCCTCCTAAGCAGCAAGCTTACTCCTGCCTCAGGGTCTTTGCACCTGCTGTTTCCTCTGCCTGGATCACTCTTCCCCAGCTCTTTGCATGGCAAATCCATTCTCCTCAGTCAGGTCTTAAGCCAAATGTCATTTTTTCAGAGGCTTTCTCTTACCACCCTAACTAACGTTCCTCTCCTATCAGTCACCCAATATATATTCCTGTTTTATTTTCTCTACCTGTTGACTTATTACACTCTCCTTCACTAGAATAGAAAACACTCTACTAGAGATTCCTTGTCTGTCTTTCTTTTTTAATAATTTATTTGTTTGGCTGTATCAGGTCTCAGTTGTGGCACGTGGGATATTAGATATTCATTGCAGCATTTTGGTTCTTTAGTTACAGCATGTGGGATCTAGTTCCCTGACCAGGGATTGAACCTGAGCACCCTGCATTAGGAGTGCAAAGTCTTAACCACTGAACCACCAGGGAAGTCCCTCCTGTGTCTGTCTTGTTCACCACTGTATTCCAATGCCCCAAAACGTCTAGCTCACAGAAAACTCTCAACAAACATTTGAATAAATAAGACTGAAATAACTTTAATCAAAAGTTTCATTTATTCAACAAATATTTTGTACACACCTATGAGGATTCAGGCTTTATTTCAAAGTGGTGGAGATTCAGCTGAGAACAAAACAGACAAAATCCCTGCTTTCTTGGGGCTTGCCTTCTAGTGGGGAAACAAACAACAAACAAGTTACAAAGAGAAGTACATGCTATATCTGATAGTAAGTTTTAAGGAGAAAAAATAGAGAGAGCAGTAAAGGAGGATATGAAGTGTATGTGGAGGGGCACACAGAAACGAGACTGAGCCATGAGGATATGTGGGGGAAGTGCATTTCAGGAGAACAGGGTAAGTGGGACAGGAATGAAGGGGTTGGAGGCCAACACTGTAGGTGATGAGGTCAGGAAGGTTAAGAGAATTCATATTGTATAGTGCCCTGTCGACTAAACCAAGGACTTTGACTTTTACAAAGAGAACGATGGGAAGGTTTTATAAAATTTAAGCATGGGGTATCATGATATGGCTTGCTTTAAGAGGATCGCTGGGGCTGCTGTTTTGGGACTACCTGAAAAGCTAAGTGAAGGGACCAGTAAGGACATTACAAATACCACAGCAAGAGATCGGGGCTCCAAAAGACTAGGGAAGGAGCAGGTGTGGGGTTGGAAAATTACATTTTGACTTTTGACGTTACTTTGGAGTGGAGTTTAGGGAGAGTTCTGGCCTAGGTGTCAGCACCTGTAACTTAAATCAGTTCAGTTCAGTTCAGTTCAGTCGCTCAGTCGTGTCCGACTCTTTGAGACCCCATGAATTGCAGCACGCCAGGCCTCCCTGTCCATCACCAACTCCCGGAGTTTACCCAAACCCATGTCCATCGCGTCAGTGATGCCATCCAACCATCTCATCCTCTGTCGTCCCCTTCTCCTCCTGCCCCCAATCCAACCCAGCATTAGGGTCTTTTCCAATGAGTCAACTCTTTGCAAATGAGGTGGCCAAAGTATTGGAGTTTCAGCTTCAACATCAGTCCTTCCAATGAACACCCAGGATTGATCTCCTTTAGGATGGATGGATTGATTGGATCTCCTTGCAGTCCAAGGGACTCTCAAGAGTCTTCTCCAACACCATAGTTCAAGGAACTTAAATGGTACCTAATATAAAAGTAATCGAGTCCCAGCTCTACCACTTACTAGTAGCCAACTCTTGAGTAAATCATTTCTAGGTTCTGAGCCTCTATTGTCCTACTAGTGAAATGACAAGGATATTCCCACATAACAGGGCCTTCATGAGAACAATGAGAAGTGTCAAAAGTTGGCTGTGAGCAAGGTGAGAACCCTGAGCCTAGGACCGCACAGCCCTGCCACAGAGGAGGGGGCTGCCGTGAAACTACTGACTTTCGAATCCACCGCACGAGCTCCGCAGCGACAAGAAAGAAGCGCGCGTGCCAGAGCCGCAAAGGAGCCCGCGGTGCCCAAACCTCGCGAGATTTCTTGGCCAGGGAAAGTCATCTTCCCAGCCACATCTCGCGAGATCAAGGTTCATGAGCGGCTATCGGCCGATTAGGACTTTCGGGGAAGATGGAGTGTACTGCATTGGGCACGGTGGAGAACGCGGACAGCGGCGGGGCCCGGTCATACAACAATTCGGAGGAGCGGGAGGGCCGGGAACCGGATGGGCTGCGCTTCGACCGCGAGAGGGCGCGCCGCCTCTGGGAAGCAGTGTCCGGGTCGCAACCAGTGGGGAGGGAGGAAGGTGAGTCCGGGGGCTTCAGAGGCTGGAAGCCCCTCGCCCGCCAGCTCGTTTCGCGGGGAGTGGCGGAAGCGCGGGGCGGGGACGCGGACCGGCCCCCGGGTCTACGGTCACACCCCCTGGCGCTCGGCCCGCCCCCTTGCGCAAGGAGCCAGGGGACTCCCTGACTCGTGCACCACGCTATGGCCTGGGTGCTGTGGGCCAGCTCCCCTGAAAAATCCAGGCTGCAGCACCCCAACAATCGCGCGCAGATGGTCAAGGACCTTCTCACGCTCTGGCCGTGGGCTTTTTTCCCCCGCCTTCGTCACCCATCACTCCTGAGTTTGAGGATTGGAATCTCTTGGCTTGCCGTCTAGGCCATCTCGGAGGCCCCCAGAACCTTCCCTACCAGCCTCGTAGCCCCTTCACTGTCCCAGTTTCCAGGTTCCCCCATCCCTAGTGTCTCTTGCCTCCCTTCTTTCATGCCCCACGCTTCCGAGGGCTCTAGAAGGCCACCTCTTTGCCCCAGTGTTCCTTCTGGACTTGATGACTGAGTCCTGGCTTACCTCTGTTTTTTGGTGTCTCTTCTCTTGTCTCCACCATCTGGGTCTTTTTTCTAATATGGGGCCCAGGAGCCTGAGAACCTGGCCAGGGCATTCTTTGGCCCCAACTTCTTGTTTGTATCCCACGCTTGACCCAAAGTTGAGGAGAATAGAATACACAAGGCCACCTAGGAGGGCATTTCTGGGCTTCCCAGCTTGCTCTGCACTTGACCTGGCCCTGGATAAGATGGAGATAGAAAGAGGAGAGTGGAAAGAGCTGCTGTGACCCCGTTTTGTGACGCACTTCACAGTTCTTAGCAGAGCTAGCTGCTTAAGTCTAACCCAGAAGTACACAAACCGGGCTTTTGTGCTAATCCTGTCAGGTAATCTACAGAGAAATCAGATTTCTCTAAAGATTTGTTTGCTTGCTGAGCAGACTAATCTTGGAAGTTAATATATTGCTTGTGAACTGATTGCCGTGGGATAAAATGAAGTTTTTGACCACATCCAAGGAAGATATGTTTAAATTTGGGGTGGTACACACGACAGACCTATATCCTGTATATACTTTACCAGTTAAACTAGTCTTGTGTGACTCTTAAATTAATATGAGGCTCCTGTCTCCCTCATTCTTATACTTTCAAACTTGTTTGGCACAGAGTTACAATTTTCCTTTCATTAATTTGACAAATACTCTCTTCCCAGGATTGGCTGAAAATCAGAGCTGCAGAGATGAAAATACTTCCCTTGCCCTGGAAGGGCTTGTGGTCTAGTCCAGGAAGCAGACACCAAGACAGTTGTAGTATAATGTAATGGGTGCAGTAAAGAGGAAAGTCTAAGAGTTGGGGGTACACAAAAAGGATGTGACCTTTGTCCTCAGGGAACAGAGCAGGTGTGTTCTGGACCTTGAAGCAGAGAACACAGCAGCTGTGCTCTGGAAAGTGAACTGTTTATGTGTGTATGAATGCACACAATCACTTAAAGACCAATTCATTTCTCTGATCTCACTTTGTCCAATGATTTGTTTGAGATGTAGGTAGATACCTATAACACCAAGTCCTACTCACCTTGGGTTTTTTGTTTTCTCTTAGTTATAATTTTTGTTTTCTCATTGAGTTGTAATTTACACACCATAAAATTCACCCATTATAACTGTACAATTCAATGATTTGTAGTAAAAATACAGAGTTGTATAATGCTAGTCCAACTTAGAATATTTCCATCTCTCCAATTAGTTCCTTTGTGCTCTTTTTTTTTTTTAATTTGTTTATTATTTGGCTGTGCCAGGTCTTAGTTGCGGTATGTGGGATCTAGTTCTCTGACCTGGGATCAAACTCAGGGTACCTGCATTGGGAGTGTGAAGTCTTAGCCACTGAACCACCGGGGAAGTCCCTCTTTTGTGCTCTTTTACATTAAATCCCCACTCTCACCTCCTGCCACTGGCAACCACTAATCTGTTTTCTGTCTCTATAAATTTGCCCTCTCTGAACTTTTCACATAAATGGAACATATAATACATAGACTTTTGCATTTTGTTTCTCTCACTCAGTATGTTTTTGAGGTTCAGCCAAATTGTAGTGAGTATTAATACTTTATTCCTTTTTATTGTTAAATAGAATTCCATTGTATGATTCTTGCTTTTTTATCCTCTAATGATCTCTGCCTTTCAAGTGGGTTGTTTAAACTATTGACATTTAACTTAGTTGTTGATATGGCTAGATTTGCTGTCCCTCCTTCATGACCTTGTAAAAATCAGCCCTCTGTTTCACATTCTAGATCTCTCAGCCTCTGTCCCATACATCTTCTGATTATCTACAATATAGATACAAAATAAATCCTACCAATTATGTGCTTTCTTATAAGATTTGGAAGGCAGAAATGTGGTGAAAATCACATTCCTAAGACTATTGGTACTATCAAGAAAAGTTGTAAAACTGTGAGGTCTTCCCACATCAGTGTTCCAGCATCCATTCTCCAGCTTCATAGGTTAAGAGGCCTGTTCAGTGACATGGAGCTTCTTACTTCAGCAAGGCTGCAGTGGAAGCCTCAGAGACTGTAGCTCACATGTTGGAACAGTTATGCATGCATTGTTCCTGGAGACATTTCCGGAAGGCTCAGCCTAGTACCTTCAGTCTTTTCAATATTTTCCAAGCACCTAATTGCCTGTATCAAACCTGTCCCCTGTGGTAATTGGTAGATGGATTAGAGTTGTATCTAAACAACAGGGATGCACACTCAGGCCACCTTCTCAGAATTCTGATAACTCATGTAAGTTCTTTTTCCCCTCTGTGGACCTTAGCTTCCTCCAGCCTCATGAACTTCTCGCAGATTTTTTTAAGTCAGGAATTCAGGAAAGGGTTGACTGGACAGTTCTGACTCAAGGTCTCTTTTGCAATTACAATCAGATGGTGGCTAGAGCTGAAACAATAGTGATGGAACTTCTGAATAGTGGATAGTCTCAGAGTCTCTCCATGTGATTTCATAATGGAATAGTTAGGGCTTACTCCCAGCTTGGAAGAAAACTGCTTATGTAGTGGCTTAAGACTTGAAGAACAGTGCTCGCTTCGGCAGCACATATACTAGAGTTGGAACAATACTGAGAGGATTAGCATGGCCCCTGAGCAAGGATGACACGCAAATTTGTGAAGCACTCCATATTAAAAAAAAAAAAAAAAGAAGAGCAAATATTCCCAATTAGGTTCATTTTTATAATATGTCTTCCACATGTGTATATGTTGCTTAGTGTTCAGCCAGTGATTCAGTAACACCTGGAGCCAGTAAGGCCTCAGTCCTCTGCATTTGGATCTGTGGGTATGTAGGAAAGGGCACTCAAAGTTCAGGCCATTTTAAAGTCAGCCCTAACTTTTACTTTCTGTCAGGCTCTTTTGCATTGCTTCTGTGCATGTGAACAACCAGAGTTGGCCAGGAGTATTTAGCCACCTTAGGCCCTCTTAGGTCCCCACTGCCACACAGTCTCAGCCACAGACATGACTAACCTCAGGTTATAGTAAGAGCCTTTGGCCTTTCCTGCTCACCTGCCTCTGAGACCATCACTTCCACTGACACTATCAAAAGATCGGGGCATTACGCACCACTCCAACTCAAGTAATTTCCTCTTTCAGAGGAAAGGTTGGTTCTCACATCCTACCTCTTCCTGGTAGAACCTCTGCTCTGACTGAGTGTGGGAGGTGACGAGAGCAGTCCCAGATCCCTGCTGTTCTCATCCAGAGTTCAGCAGATGTACAAGCATAACTGCTTCCCAGATTGTTAAGTGCCTTTGTTCAGTTTCCAGAGTACTGAAGGGATTTTTTCTGTCAACTTTGTCCAGTTTTATAGTTGCTCTGGGTGAAGAAGATCTCCTCACTCGACTATAACTGCAAGCTCCACCTTATACTCATTTTATGTTCAATTTCACTTTCTCTGCCTGACTTCTAAATTTGGAGGGTCCAGGACTCAAAATCCCAGGGGCTTCCCTGGGATTGGTAAAGAATCCAGTCCACTCAGTGATAAAGAATCCGCCTGCCAGTGCCAAAGACACTAGTTCAATCCCTGATCCAGGGAGATTCCATATGTTGCAGAGCAACTGTGCCTGTGTGGCACAAGTACTGAGCTTGTGCTCTAGAGCCTGAGAACCACAATTACTGAGCCCACAGGACGCAACTACTAAAGCCTGTGCACCTTAGAGCCCGTGCTCTGCAACAAGAGAAGCTACTGCAATGAGAAGCCCATACCCTCCGCAGCTGGAGAAAAAGCCCACACAGCAGCAAAGACCCAGAACAGTCAAAATAAATAAATAAATATTAAAATCCCAAGAACTCTTTCCTTTTCTCTCTACATTAGGCATCCTCTTCTAGTCCACCGGTTTAAACATGATAAATACACTGATGATTCTCAATTTGTATCTCCAGCTCTGACCTTTCCCTTGAACTCCAGGCTTGCATCTCTAGGTGACTACTTGATATCTCTACCCATGTGTATGATAGACCACTCATGTTTAATATAGCTGAAGGAAAAGTCTTAATTTCCCCTCCAACACTGTCTTCCTCCACTTATCATCTACTTGTTGCTCAAATTCAAAACCTAGGAGTTATCCCTGACTCCTGTCCTACTTCACCCCCTCCATCCAGTCAGAGAAATTGGATGTCAGATCTACTTCCAGAAGTAAGTGTTAGTCACTCAGTCGTACCCGACTCTTTGCAACCCCATGGACTGCAGCCCACCAGGCTCCTGTGTCCATGAGATTTTCCAGGCAAGGATACTGGAGTGGGTTGCCATTTCCTTCTCCAGGGGATCTTCCCAACCCAGGGATCGAACCCAGATCTCCTGTACTGCAGGCAGATTCTTTACCCACTGAGCTACAAGGAATTCCAGATCCATCCACTTTTCCTCATCTCCACTGACAACCTGCCTGGTCCAAATTTCTGTCAGGCAATGGCACCCCACTCCAGTACTCTTGCCTGGAAAATCCCATGGATGGAGGAGCCTGGTGGGCTGCAGTCCATGGGGTCGCTGGGAGTCGGACGCGACTGAGCAACTTCACTTTCACTTTTCCCTTTCATGCACTGGAGAAGGAAATGGCAACCCACTCCAGTATTCTTGCCTGGAGAATCCTAGAGACGGCGGAGCCTGGTGGGCTGCCGTCTATGGGGTCGCACAGAGTCGGACACGACTGAAGCGACTTAGCATAGCATAGCATAGCTGCCTAGAAGACTGCAGCAGCCTCCTCCCTGCTCTCCCTGCTTCCGTTCCTATTCCCATAGAGTCTGCTGACACAATAAACAGACTAATCTTTTCAAGCCATATCTTGTCACCTCTCATTGCACTAAGAATGAAATCCATGGTTCAGACCATGGTTTATGAGGCCTATACTCATTCAGCATTATCTGGTAGGCCTCAAGCTGTCTCTCCCAACTTTATTTCCTACCACTATTCACTCATTCACCATACTGTATCGACAGTGTCCTTCTCTTCATTTCTTGCATATGCCAGACTTATTCCTGCCTCAGAGACTTGATTAATTTATTTTATTGAAGTATAATTGATTTACACTATTAATTTCTGCTGTACAGCAAAGTGATATTTTTTTCATATTATTTTCCATTATGGTTTATCATGGGATATTAAATATAGTTCCCTGTGCTATACAGTAGGACCTTTTTGTTTAATTCATTCAACATATAGTGGTTTGCATCTCCTAATCCCAAACTCCCAATACATCCCTCTCCCACTCCCTCCCCTTGGTAACAAGTCTGTTCTCTATGTCCGTGAGTCTGTCTCTGTTTCATAGATAGGTTCGTTTGTGTCGTATTTTGAGATTCTACATGTAAGTGATATATGGTATTTGTCTTTCTCTGTCTGACTTCACTTAGTATGATAATCTCTAGTTGCATCCATGTTGCTGCAAATGACATTACTTCATTCTTTTTTTATGGCTGAGTAATACTCTATTGTATATAGGTATCACATCTTCTTTATCCATTCATCTATTGATGGACATTTAGATTGTTTCCATGTCTTGGCTGTTGTGAATAGTGCTACTATGAACATAGAGATACATGTATCTTTTTGAATTATAGTTTTGTTTGGATATATACCCAAGAGTGGAATTGCTGGATCATACGGCAACTCTATTTTTTCAGTTTTTTTAAGGAAACTCCATTGTGTTTTCTGTAGTGACTGTACCAATTTACGTTCCCACCAGCAGTGTAAGAGAGCCCCCTTTTCTCCACACCCTCTTGAGCATGTGTTATTTGTAGACTTTTTAATGATGACCATTCTGGGTCACACATTTTATTAGATATTGGGGATACAAAGTCATAAATGACATGGTCCTTACCCTGTTTAGTCTCTGGGAATCAGATTCTGAATATTCTTGAGAGGGAACCCCATCTCCTTTAATAAAATAATCCAACATCTCCAGGCAAGGAGAGGAAGACTGGACCCTGGGTAACATTTTCCCCTTGTGGGTTTTGCATTCTGAGGAGCCTCTCACCTTCCCTTTAAAGAGCTCTCAGGGGTTTCCCTGGTGGCTTAGTGGTAAAGAATCCACCTGCCAATGCAGGAGACACGGGTTCAATCCCTGATCCAGGAAGATCTCACATGCCACACAGCAACCAAGCCCAACCATTGAGCCTGTGCTCTAGAGTCCGGGAGCCACAACTACTGAGCCCATGTGCCTCAACTGCTGAAGCCCACGCACCCTAGAGCCTGTGCTCTGCAACAAGAGAAGCCACTGCAATAAGAAGCCTTCACACTGCAACAAGTAGCCCCTGCTTACTGCAACTAGAGAAAGCCCACACACAGCAGCGAAGACCCAGCACAGCCAAAGATAAATAAATAAAAATTAAAAATCTCTGGCCCAGATCTATTCACGGATCCACTTCCTTTTTTCTCTCTGAGGATGGCTGAGACAGCCAAAGTCTTTCAGAAAAATTTACCAAACACTGCAGGAGAAAAATGGGGAAATAAACAAGAGACCCCAAGGAGCAGAAATATAGCCAGACAACACCCCTTCTTCCCAAAAGGGCTGTTATAAATAAGCTTTAGTTCTTGCGGGAGAAGTACCTTAAAAGTTCCCCACCAAGAAGTACCTTAAAAGTTCCCCACCCACAAGTTCCCTCCAGGAAATCTTGTCTACTTTTTGATCCCGAGTAGAAGATAAAAATGATTTGCCATCTCATCATGGTTTTCTAGACTTATCCCTGCCTCAGATCAATGCCCTGATGATAGAAATGTCTGGAGTGAGATTTTACTCCCTCCTCAAAAAGTAAGTCCTTGTTTTCCAGGTGCGACAATTAAGCACAGGTTAATACTGTAGTACTCTTGCCTGGAAAATCCCATGGACAGAGGAGCCTGATCGGCTACAGCCCATGGGGTCGCTAAGAGTCGGACACGACTGAGTGACTTCACTTTCACTTTTCCCTTTCATGCACTGGAGAAGGAAATGGCAACCCACTCCAGTATTCTTGCCTGGAGAATCCCAGGGATGGCGGAGCCTGGTGGGCTGCCGTCTATGGGGTCGCACAGAGTTGGACACGACTGAAGCGACTTAGCAGTAGCAGTAGCAGTAATACTGTGGTTTCCTAGAGTGTGGAACTTACGTGACATATTGAGTAATTTTAGATATTTCAAAATCAGATCAAGAACAGTAAGAATCATTTCCTTTTCAAGTCTTTCAATCCTTCCAGTTCTATCTGAGAAGATGTCTCAGTTGGTTGCTACCATGTCTTAACACCTCTCCTCACAGTTGCCACTCTCTTAATGTTCCTTTTAGGGAGCTCTGCAAGCTTCTCACACCAGTATCTAGCTAGAATTTTTCCTTTGTAATGTATTCATTTTTATTGGTTTTTACTTAAGTTTGTTATTTAAAGACTCCTTTTTAAAAGAATTTAGTAAAGAAAGTTGGCCTACATAAAATTATAAAGTAAGTTATAGGTTCAGTGGCGCAAGAATATAGCCTGAGTCATGAAAGCCCTTAGGGGAGGGGTGGCAGATTTAATAGTATGGCATTCCATTATTCAGTGCCTGCATTTGAGGCAGCATTCAAAGATGGTGCTATTGAGGCAAGTTTTTAACTCACAGAGCTTTTATTTTCCTCTCTGTAGTGGAACACATGATCCAGAAGAACCAGTGTCTCTTCACCAACACCCAGTGTAAGGTTTGCTGCGCCTTGCTCATTTCTGAGTCCCAGAAGCTGGCACACTATCAGGTATGCCCTTGTACCTTAGTATTTTCTAGACCCAATGCCAAGCCCCCTCTTCTCTCTGGCTTGCACAGTGAATTCCTTCTTAGCCACCCAGATGTTGCCTCCACGCATGTTGGCTTAATTTTTGACTGAGTCTTAATTTGACTGGTTGTCGTAATTTGACTGATTGACTTAATTTTTCTGAGTCTCATTTCTCCATCCAAATCAAGATCATTGTACTTATATGTTCTCTTACAGCTTGGTATAGTAGAAAGTCTATGCTTTGGCTTTAAATAAACCTGTAGTCTAATCACAACTCTGCTACTCATCTTGGTCAAGAAACCTCATTATCTTCAGCCTCAGTTTCCTCATCTATAAGATTGAGATGATGATAATTTTCTCATAAATTTTTATGATTAGATTGGACAGCATCGAAGTACCTTATACAAAGTAGGATTTCAATAAACTCAGTTTTTCCCCCACCCTCTCTTCCTCAAAAGTTTCTGTGAGGATGAACCACTGAAAGTCTAGTAGATATTTTTGAGTGCCTTAGGTATTAAATGGCATTTGGGTATCTTTGATCTTTTTCCTGGGTTCTTACAGAGCAAAAAACATGCCAACAAAGTGAAGAGATACCTAGCAATCCATGGAATGGAGACACTAAAGGGGGAAATGAAGAGGCTAGACTCAGATCAGGTAATCCAGCTGCCATGTTGAGACCACTCACTTCCTGATGAAGCCAGCAGGCAGGTTGGTGTGGTGGAAAGAGCGTGGGCTTTGAGTCAGACTGACTTGGCTTCAAGTCCCGGCCCTGTTTTGTGACTTGGGCAAGTATTGACCCTTTCTGAGGCTTGATTTCTTCCTCTGTAATAATGAGGATGCTAATATCAACTATCTTTCAGGATTTTTCCAAACAAAAATGAAGGAAAGTTTATTAAAGCACCCAGCACAGAGCCTGGCACATAGTAGGGGCTCAGTAAGTGGAGCCATTGTTATACATTACACCGAATGGTTTGTTAGAGTAGGACAGCTGTCCGTGCCCTACTCAAGAAGAGAAAGCGGAAGAAAACTAGGATGCTTACTTTCTTGAGATCCAGTGGAAAGAACTGAGTTTAGCACTTGAATATTGGGAATAAACACATGGAAGGAACACTTTTCCAAATTCTTGCTCTAATCAAGATGTAAACATGTTTGCTTTTGCCTTAGCAATACTATGAGAATTATGCTGAAACAACCCCAATTTCTCAGGTGTACCATTATTTTTGTTCCATAGCAGGCTGTGCAAATATTATGGGATGAGAAGTTAGCAGACTAGGGCCAAATACTAGCTCTACAACTTACTGGTTGGGTGACCTTGGACAAGTCACTTAACCTCTCTGTAGAGATAATAGTTGCTACCTTGTAAGGGTATTGTGAAGTCAAATTACAATTCCTAGTGGATGTTCAGTGAATTAGAGTTTACACTACAAACTGTGCCTTCCTATCACAGGGGCCACAGGTTTGGAAGGGCCTTGCTCATCCCTTCTCCACATTCACTGGACTAACCCCCTAGTTGCCCTCCTTATGATGTAGAATTCAGAAAGATAAGATCAACTCTGCGGCCCTGGGCAAGTCACTTCACCTCTTTATATCTCTAATCCCTCAACTCTTGGGGTGGTCCAGTAGTTCAGATGAGGTCACAGACTCCTCCCCATCCAACAAAGAATCATTCAGCCCCAAATGTTAATAGTACCAAGGTTAAGAAATCCTATCTTAGAATTAATATTTTATTCAGAGAGCAGACCTGGAAGAGATCCTGGAAGCCCTTAATATAGGCTTGAAATACATTGTTTTCTAGCCTAGTCATAATCATCAAATAAAATCCAATGGTCTGCTTGTTCAATAAACCCTGAACATCTGCTGTGTGCCAGTCTCCACCAGGGTGCTAAGCATAGGAAACATAGATGAATCTAATGGTCTTTGCCCAAATGTTGAGCTTTAGTCCACAGGAAAGTCTCCTAAGCTACGACACTGTCAGTTTAGGGTGACACATGGTATGATAGAGGTCTGTTTAATGTATTCCAGGAGTATAGAGGAAGAATAAAGTTAATTCTTCCTGGAATAATCACACAAAGCAGATTGACAATTCTTTACTGAGTAATTTTCTTGAGTAAAAGTCTCTCAGAAGAGGTGATATTTAATCTGGGCCTTGAAGGCTAAGCAGACATATGCCAGGCAAGAAAGAAAGGAGAATCATTCTAGGTAGTAGGAATGGCTCAAGTAAAACATGTAAGTAGCAGAGAACAAAACGGGGAATGGTGAGTAGAACATGGGATGAAGTAGCTCAGAAAGAATCCAGAAAGGTAGGTTGGGGTTAGTGTGTGAAGGGGGCCTTGAAGGCCCATTCTCCTATGGGCAGTGGGGAACCAGTGAAGATTTTCTGGCCGGGCAGTGGCGTGATCAGACCTGTGTTCTTTCTCCTAACCAGAAGAGCAGCAGAAGCAAAGACAAGAACCAGTGCTGCCCCATCTGTAACATGACCTTTTCCTCCCCTGTCGTGGCCCAGTCGCACTACCTGGGGAAGACCCACGCAAAGAACTTAAAGCTGAAGCAGCAATCCACTAAGGTGGAAGGTACTGGTTTTCCTGAGTGGTGCTATATTGGGACCCCTCCCGTCCTCAAGGCACCAATGCCAGGTGCTCCCAGAAATGCTCACTGGGGCCACAGACTTGAAGAGGTTGAACTGCTTTTGAGAGCCCTTAAAAATATCAGAGTAGACACAGCTTCATTGAAATGCAGACTCAGAGTCATACTCACCTAAACTTCCTTTCTTTGGTTATATCAGTCTTTCTGTATGGAAGCTTCTTAGTCCTGAGCTTTTGTCCTGACAAATAATTATAACTCAGGAGTGCCCAAGTCCTCCAGGCTATGCACACTAGGAGAGCATTCTATCTCCTGCCTCTCTCACTTAGATTTTTCCCTCCTAGCATCCACCTGCCCTTATTACCATATATTCCAAGTTAAAAGTTAGATTCTTGTCTTTTTTGTGTGCTCAGGTTATGCCCTGCTCACTTTAATCCTCAAAGCTGCCTGTTCTCCTCAAGACAAGGACTTGCCTTTCAAAGCTAAATACTTCAGCACTGCCACTACTGCCCAACAAACAGTGTTTGCAGCTGCCATGAATTCACTCCCAGTGCAGTGACTTCTAAAATAACCCCCTTTATCTTGTCACCACTAGGGCTAAGCCTTCAGTTTCATCTCATTAACTGCTGACTTTTTAGGATTTTAAATCTCTGCTAACTGCAGTTAGTCAAGACTGAAGGTTCTTTGATCTTTATTTCATTTTTTTCTCAGTAATTTTTCTTCTCTATTTTGGACCAAGAGGTAGCCTATACTATCTGTAATACTTGTCTGTTTTTGAATTGCTGTATTATGAAAACGAGACAGTTATGTTTTAGAAGACTTTAAAGAATAGGGTAAAAAAAAAAAAATCACTCATAATTATACTGTCTTACCACACCCAAATCTAGTATTCTACCAATGAAACAACAGATGAAGTCATGGATGCCCAAGTTTAAATCCTGGCACAGCTATTTACCATCTGTATGACTGACCTTCTTCATGCCTGAGTTTTCTCACCTATAAAATGTTGATAATATCATCTACTTCATAGGTTATGAGGATGAAATAATGTGTATAAGGGCCCTGAGATATAATAGATGTTCAGTAAATGACATTTTAGGATTTTTTGTTTTGTTTTGTTTTTGGGCCATGCTGCACGGCTTGCAGGTCCTTCGTTTCCCGAGTAGGGATTGAATCTGGGCCCCAGCAGTGAGAGCGCCAAGTCCTAACCACGGGACTGCCAGAGAGTACCCAGGAGGTCCTATTGTCAGTATTATCAGCACCATCAAGATAGTGAGTGGAATCCCCACATAAAATGCAACGGCTGATCAGGCACTCACCACCCAGAGCATGTCATTGGCCTTGCTTCTGGTTTGTTCATCATTAAGTTATACTAGTACTGGTTGCTTTTTTGTGAAGTCAGTGTTGGTACCATTTATGGTACCAAAAGATTAAACATTAGGCCAAAGGAAACTAGCTTAAGAACAGAACTTTGTAAGATCACTTATCTTTAGATTTGTATGAACTTGTCTTTCCATAAATGGGAAAATTCCCTGGAATATTCCTAGTCCAAAGATTCCATATTGAAGAGTTTATTTTTCATATTTACTTTTGGCCCTTGCCACATAACAGATATGTTTTTATATAGTTACAGTCATAGTGCATGTACCATTTGTATCCTGCTTTAACTTTTAATTTTGTAGTAAGAGCACATTTCCATGTTATTACATGAGTTTATAACTATATGAAATTAAACATTTCTCTAATGTACAAGTAATACAAGCATATTGTAGAAAGTATGGAAAATATAGATAAATGGAAAGAAAAATACCCATAATTTTACCATTCAAAGACAACCACTGTTAACATTTTGGAGTACTGTTTCTCCTGTAATCTTTTGTTATGTGTATGTGTGTGTATCTGTGTCTATATTTGTTTTATGTATGTCAGGATTATGTATATAAATGTAAAATACTTTAACCTTATTGTTTTTATAAAAACAATGCATACTCCTCATTGTTACTTCTAGTTCAAACAATGAAAAAGGTACAAAGAGAAGAGTAAATACCACCCAAATCCTACCACCAAGAGAGAAACACTGTTAATATGTTGGCAGCATTTCAAAATACCAGTACACACATATAGATTGCACATGTCTTTTAGTAATGATATGATCATATTGTGTGTATAATTTTCTTTTATACTCTTCTCGCTAATAGAACATTTGTATTTCTCCATGTTATTAAAAAGTTTTTCATAAACATTTTTAATGACAATATCCCATTGCACCACATTCATTTAACCATCCTCTAATGATGAATATTTACGTTTTCTCCCTCTCCTTTGTTGGTGTTTATAAATAACACTACAGTGAATAGTCCTGTAGAATTCTCTTTCTATATTTCAAGTTGTTTCCTGAAAGAAGACTCCCATGGCTCTCATTTTTATTGGATGTCCATTAAATGGTTCCTCCAACTTTAATTAACCATTCATCTCTGATGTTTCTCTTTAGTATCTTTGAAAGAATGATCTTTATGTTTTAATGACTATGATTATCTCTTCTGATATCAAAAATCTACATTCACTATAGAAAAGGTGGAAAATACTGAAAAGTATCCGTTTACTCAATGCTTTTGGTCTTTCTCTACACATCACCAGTTGTTTTACAGAACTGAGGACAAAAGAAATAGTTTGCTATATAACCTGCTTTTTTTTTCACTCAACACCACATACTGAATACTTTCTCATATTATTGAATATTCTGCAACATCTACATTACTTTTCCAGTGACTTGTTGAAATAATGACTAAGGAAAATTAATAGCCAGGGGAATTAAGAGTCTCTGTACTGGAAAACCATTGTAGGAAAAGCCAGCAGGTTTCTTCTGGCTTGTTGAAAATCCTCAAAACTTCCCCCATTGAAGTGGAAGAGATGAAAGAGCATCTGTGTGTGAGTGCTGCTGAACCCCACCCCTCCTCCACCGTTGGTGGGGGTTCTAGGCCACATTCTTAAAGCAGTGGTTACTGGATTGACACCATTCCAGCCATGTGGGCTCATTAGTGAGCCATGGCATCCACTTTTTAAAGCAGCAGTGCAGCCTATAGTCAGGACATTTGTTGGCCCACAGAAGGCTTACACATATGCTTATACCAGGCTGATTAACTGAATTCATGGACCCGAGCCAGGGATGTATTCTGTAGGTACACACATGGGCTGTAGCCTTCTTGTCTCCCTGCCACACTCTGGCAGCCTGGCATAGCAAAGAGGGCAGGGTCTTTAGGGTCACACAGACCTGGATTCACTCATTAACTGAGTGGTCTTGGATAAGTCATTTCACCCATCTGAGCCTTGTTTTTTCTCTGTACCGTGGCAAGATGATACCTACTGCAGAGCATAATTCTGAGGACCAGAAGAGAAAATATATATACAAAGCTCGTAACTAAATGTCAGTGTCATTCACCTCTCCCCCATTCAGCCTAGAAGGCAGTGTAGCTTAAAAGGCCCCCTTAGTGTGGTGCCTTTTCTAAATGACCTCTAGACCCTCAGGCTGTGCATCTGTGCATTGGCTTCCAGATCTATAACTGGGGTACTTTAAGGATGGGAATAAAACACCCACATTTCTTGTCCTGTGTGCTGTGACAGTCTGGGGAGTTCTGAGGGATGAAAAAGGCTGCAAGCATGTACATCTCTCATCTATTGTAATTTGGCAGATGGGTAGCAGAAGTGCAGAACCTCCTCGGAATATGAGAAAATAGGGATTCACATGCCTAAAGTAGTTTAAGCTGCCAAACAAAGGAGCCGGTCTTTGGGTTCCCCTGTATCTTCTCAATTAGAGAAGATTTTCACTGTGTGATTCACACAGGCAGTGCCCCATATGCAAGTGTGATTAACTAGTGACCCAGCCTTTCTTTGCATTCAGCATACATGAAAGCCTGGCACCTTCTGGGTTTTTTCATTGTTTCTGTTTGAACTTTCTCACCACAGCTCTGTCGAAACGCCTTACAAACCCTTTCCTTATGGCCTCCACCTTAGCCTTGCACCAGAATAGAGAGATGATAGACCCAGACAAGTTCTGCAGCCTCTGCCACGCGACTTTCAATGACCCTGTCATGGCTCAGCAACATTATGTGGGCAAGAAACACAGGAAACAGGAGACCAAACTCAAACTTATGGCACACTACGGACGGCTGGCCGACCCTGCTGTCACTGACTCATCAGGTAAGGGGCCTAGCTCACACCCAGAGCGGGATCAGGGCTTGACTGCTAGAGCTCCCTGGACCATCAAGGGTATGCCTTACCTCTTCAGGTCTTCTGAAGCAAGCATTGCAAATTCAAATGCTTGCAAAAGCTAGATGGGAAATTTTGATAAGTGAAAAAGCCAGGAAGGGATGTAGTCAGCTGAAGAATACGTGCCTCTCCTAGGCAGTGCTCAACATTTGTTACCGTGTCTTTCAGTTTTTCAAGAGACTCTGGAAGCCAGATTTACAGCTGAGCCTCTTTTGCTCTAGTCTCTGCCTCTGCTTTACTTGGTCCTATCTGGCCATTCCCTCATTGTCTCTTTTCTGTTGGCAGGATTCAGGCACTGCAGTGTTTCAGGCCGCTTATCTTAACTTGTATCCATTCTTTTCTTTTATCTCAAGCCAAAGCCTTCTCCTTGTATTCACCCTCCTCCATTTGTCTAAGGCTAAATTACCATATTTAATCCTAGAACTGTATCCTAGATATTTTTTTCATGCTTAAATCATCTGATTTCTTAATAGATCAACTAAATTCTTTCATGAAAACCTAGGTGGGGGGAAAGGGTATCACATCCCACTTTGATATTAATGTATACAGCATAATTTGGTCCCCACAGCATTCCTATAAAATAGTTGTGATTTTCCAAACTTACAAGTAAAGAAGATGAAACTCAGAGTAACACACTCAGGTCATAAAGCTGATATGACCTGATGTTAATAAATGACAGCATCAGTCAGGGTCTCTAGCTCTGTCTGATTCCAAAACTTGCACTCCTTCCCCCTGCCTCCAGCTTTGAGTGTACTTGGCTGGAGGCGCTGCAAGTACAGAATGTCAGCAGAAACACCAAACTGACACTGACCCTCTTCTTACTTACAGAGGTGGGGTGTTGACCTAGGATGTGCAAGCAGGGACTTCCACTGACAGGACTTCTGCCTTCCCAAACAATTTAGGTTGTTAGCAGCTTGGCTTTTTTTCCCTGCTGGCTTCAGTCCACCCTTGTTCATTAATTCTTTCAGACAGTCATCCTGCACTTACCAATAGCTGCCATAGTCCAGGCCTTAGGCTAGATGGTCTCACATGTAATTACCTGATTTAATCCTCACAGCAACTCTGTTTTGCACATTTGATTATTCCCATTTTACAAATGAGGACATTAGCATCAGAAAGATGAAATGGTTTGTTCTGGATCCCACGCTAGACTGTGGCAGCCAACACTGAAATCCAGATAAGGTTCTGTGTTAGGTCCACAGAATAGTTTCCATGGGGCTTCTGGCATGTATCATGACAAGTATGGGTCAAATGTGAGATGACCCAGAGTGTCCAGATGTCTCCCACCAGGGTGAGATGCAGCATCTACCAAGCAGATCAAACAAGACTTGGAGTTTGCGTTACACTCCAGGCCCACGTTTCTCTCATTTATTCAAGAATGCCAAACTAAGCCCTGCATATCATTCAGGGAGCCAAATCCTTCCAGTCGCTGGAGCTCTCAACATCCCTTCTGGGTTACTGGAATCCTCTTTTTCTGTACCCCCCATCACCTTTGCTCCCTTCCTTAGGGCCTTGCCTCCTGCACAGATCAGGTCTGCTTTCTCTGCCCCGTTCTGATCCCCTGGATCCTTCAAACTCAGTACATAGGATTTCAGGTCTATTCATTTCATATAAAGTCAAGAAATGTTTGTTGAGCTCTTTCCTAATATACGCCAGGCATTGTGTATATAACATATATTAATTACATGTCCATATTCTTATGGAGCTTAGAGTCTAGCAGAGCAGACAGGCATTAAGCAATTAACTACAAGTGTGGCAAGCTTTAGAAAAAGAAACAAACAGTATGCTATGAAGATAACGTAAGATAGAGGAGCAAGGATCAAAGGCTCCCAGAAGCAAAAGGGATAGTGTGGGGCAACATGATGCTGCGGAGATGAGCAGGCGTCCAATCATGGCATTGTAGGTCATGTTTGAGATTTGAGCCTTAATCCTAAGAGCATTGGGAAGCCATTCACATCTTCAGCATTATTAATTAGAACATTCTGGTTACAAAGTGGAGAATGGTTTAGAATGAGGAGGAAGGGTAGTGGAGAGAGACCAACAGTGAGGCTGTTGCAATAATTCATAGTGGAGTTTGTGGGAGCTTGGACTAAGGTAGCATTGGTAGAGATAGACAGGAGTAGATGTATTTAGGAGGTAGGTAGAAAGTAGAATTGGCCATCCAGTGTGGGAGCTGAAGGAAAGGGAGCAGTCAAGGTTTAGCCTTAAGCCACGAGGTGAATAACCAGGTTTTGGCAGCCTGAGTTTAAGATACCCATGAGATATCCAAGTAGGAATGTTCAAGAGGCAATTGGATATATAGGTGTAGACCTAAAAGAAAGGTCTCAGTTAGAGATACCACCATTCTGGTGGTTAGAAACTGCTAAATATTGGTAGTTTCATATGTTTGAAGCTAATAAGTGGTACTTGAAATCAGGGAAATGAATGAGATCCCTTAGAGAGTTTGGAAAGAAAGGAACGAAGGGCCTAAGACTTAGCCCTCTGAAAATTCTGATGTGCTATAAACATGGATGAACCTTGAGGATATTATGCATAGTGAAATAAATCAGTCACAAAAAGACAATTCCTATATGATTTCACTTGTATGAAATATCTAGAGTAGTCAAACTCATAGAAACAGAAAGTAGAATATGGTTGCTAGGGATTAGGAGAAGGGAGAAATGGAGAGTTTAATGAGTATAGATTGGCAGTTTCACAAAAATGACAAAAGTTCTGCACAATAATGTGAAGATACTTAACATGGTGAAAACACAAATTTATCTAGCCCAGAACTGTCCTTTAATATTAACTGAATTGGACACTTAAAATAGATTAGATGGTAAACTTTCTGTTATTTGTATTTTACCACAATTTAAAATAGTAAAAAAAGAAAGAAAGAAAACCAAGATTGAACCCTCTGGAACTGGCAATAGTAAATGGTGGAGGTCAAACAAGAGATAGCAAAAGAAACTGAGAAGGAACCACCAATGAAGAAAAATCAAGAGTGTGGCATGCTGAAAGCAAGGGCAGGAGACTGAAGGAGGAAGGAATCACCCATGCTGTCAGGTGCTGTTGAGAAGCCAAATAGGAAAAGGTTGCATAAGCATCCATTTTGTCCATTAAGTTTAGATACAGGGAAGCCTCCATTGGCCTCAGAAAGAGCATGTGTGTGCGTAGGGGGGTAGGTTGCAGAATAATTGAGAGACAAGGAAATGGAGAAGCAGGTGTAAACGGGGCTTTCAAAGTCTTGGCAGTGAAAGGGAGGAGATACAAGTGCTTTTCGAAATAAATCAAATGTTTTAAAATGAGCTCTAGTGACTTATTCTTCATAAAATCACAGGGGGAAACCAGATTATCAAACATGTAAAATGAAAACCAGATAAAAATGGATGAGTGTGGGTACTGAACAAAGCTGTTTTTTAGAGGCACCAATGAATTCTTTACTTACCCAAATGACGATTTAAATCTAGCTTACAGATCAGTATACTCTGCACTGAGATGTACTTTGCATAGGAGAGTCCAGAGACCTGTGGTGCAGAGGAAAGGATGGGGGTTTCACAGACCAGAGGGCAAATCCAGCTCTGATCCCAGGTCATTTAACCTCCCTGAGCTTGCTTCCTGCTCTGATAAATGGAGAAAACCACCTACCTATCTTCCAGCATGGTTATAAGAATCCAAGAGCATAAGTATCCAAAATTTTGTCATGGTGCTTGGTGTTTAATAGATGATGAGTGAGCTCTTGTAATCTGGGCATCAGTGACTCTTAACCATTAGTGGTTGTTACCCCCACACCAGCCCCAGGTTCCACCCTGGACCTTGCAGGGATGGTGGTTCTGCTAGTCCATTATGAGTCTTTTGCCTGTTGGTGTTGAACCATGAATTCTGGCCTTCAGTGTCTAAAAAAGACCTGAATTCTGACTGTAATAATTTTCCCCTTAAATGCTTTAAAAGGATATGTCTTCCAACAAATACCTGAAGATACAAGAGAAACAACAGTAGCTGGGAACATTGGCTAGCTTATTGAAATAGAGGAGATTGTTGGTGTTCCCAGCTGCCATGGAAGGCTGGTTGAAAGATACTCTCCACTTTTTTGCCAGCATCACTCATGGAACCTATAAGAGTGAAATACAAATAAGCCAAAACCTCATACTTACTGGACACTTACTACGTGTCAGTTACTTTTATTTGAATGATTACAGTAACCTTATAAGGTTGATACTAATATTAACTGCATTTTATAGGTAGGGAACCTAAGTCTCAGGGAAGCCCTACTTTTACACATCTCAGAGAGATTAAGTACCTAGCCTTTGGTCCTACAGGTAAGAAATGATGGAGCTGGGGTTTGAACCTAGGTGATCTCACTCCAGAGCCGTGAGGTTTTAGGATGGCAGATGACTCAAAAGGTGTGTCAGAGGGCTCTTGAAGTCATGTGTACAGTGGCCTGCCTTGCGCCGCTGGCACCAGGCATGCTGGGTAAGTAGAGCCTCGTAGTCAGCCACTCCTATTTGCCATTCACTCTGTGTTCATGAACATGTGACCATCCCTTATTTTCCTCCTCTGTAAGAGAAGGATGGTTTTCATGAGATCCTTATGAGCATCAATCAAAATAATATGAAGTGCATGACTATATCAGACACTTAGTAAATAATAACTGCTTTTTATTATAGGTATGGTATAATTGGTTTATAGTTGAGAAAAGCTGAGGATCAGAAAGGCAAAGGGATTTAGCCAAGGTCACATGAATGCAGAGCCAGGAGTCCAACCCCATTTCTTGGCTCCTGACCCATGCTGTCTCTGCTAGACCATGTGAAGAAAGGCCACTTTGTCATTGGAGCAGCCCTATTAGTGAGAAGGGGTATCTGTGAGCCCCACGGTAGAGAGATTAATTTTCCTTATAGGCCTTCTCATTAATTACTGACATTGCATGCCCAAGGAGAAGGCTGCCTTCCCAGAGATCTCTCATCTAAGGGCACAGTCAAGGTGGAAAAGACAGTTACACCAAATGTCACCTCTTTGTTCTGTCAATCATTTATTTCCTCAGCAGACAGCTACTCTGGACCAGGCTCCATGCTGGGACTGAGGTTACAGGGCAGGGGGGCGGAATGAGGTTCCCAGCTCCAGGGAACACACAGGCACACATGTGCCCCTGATCATTGAGACATTGAGGCCTCTGGGATTCTTACCAGGGCCAACGACCTAACCTCACTCCACTCTTTCATCTTCAGAAGGGCATTTGCACATGCTGTCAAAAGCACAGAGTCCCCAGGTCCCTTCTTACTGGGTTACTAAGCATCTTGACTTTTACATGTGTTTCAGCCGGGAAGGGCTACCCCTGCAAGACATGCAAGATAGTGCTGAACTCCATAGAACAGTACCAAGCTCATGTCAGCGGCTTCAAACACAAGAACCAGTAAGTAATCACACTTTGAAATTCATGGGTCTGCAGCAGCAGGGCTTCAGAATCAGAACAAAGCCAGGTATTCTTGGCTAAAAAGGAATCCTGGCAGTCTTTTCTTTTTAGTTAGCAGAAGCTCGGTCAGTCAATAGAAGTATCCCCTATGTGAGTTCCTCTATCAGCTTCTCCCCAGCCTTTAGACCTGTTGGGCTGAAGGTTTTAGTAGAAAAACATAAATGATTCCCTTAGTGGTCTCCTAAATTTTTTGGCTGTTAGCAGTCTAACTGGGGACACTCCCCAACCCCAACCCACTACTGGTTTGAAGACCCTAGGCTTCACTGCCATTAGTTCTGTGGCAAGAGCTCCCTCTACAGGTTATTACCAAATATGACCAGGTTCTTTCATTGATCAAATACTGAACACCTCTGAGTGGTAGCCCAGACAGACCCAGTCTGACAGACTCAGTCCCTGCTCTGGTAACCTAACATTCTGATGGGAGGAGACAAAAACAATGACCATGCAAACCACCAATAATTACAAATGGTGATAAGTGCTTTAAAGGGAAGAGACTAACAGAGTTGTCTGTAATAATCTTGAAAATGACTCAAGACTAACAGAGTTGTCTGTAATAATCTTGAAAATGACTCACATTCTTTGGTTGAGCTCCTGGTCTGTTGCAGGTCATATGCCAAGCAGATTCTCTCAGGTAATCCTCACAATAGTCCTGGGAGGAAAGGGTTATTATTCTGATTTACAGACAAAGGCGACCACCACTCAGAGTGGTGGTATGAGGCAGAGCTACAATTCACACTGAAGCTTGGCAGGCTCACAGCATACTCCTACAGGGCAATGCTGACCAGCGGGTTGTGGTGCCACGTGATATGAACAGGCCAGGTCCGGCTGGGAGGGCTCAGATGGTTTAGTCCCTGCTTCTCAGGAGAGGGTAGTGTGGACGGTGTGCCACAACATAACCTTCAGAGATAGGAATTATCCCTGTTTCACAGATGAGGAAACGGTTTCAGGCAGATCTGCTGAGATGACTGCTTTGACTTTGGTGATTGGTTCTGCATTGCTTACAGAGCCAAGTGAATTAAAGATGGTAGAAGTGCAGAGTGTTAGGCTCAAAACGTTCTTGGTCCTCTCTGCTCTGCCTGAAGTCTCCTCTCCCACCTGTGGCTTTATTGATACATACATCTTTAACTGGGAGAACTCGTGAGGCTCCCTTTAGATATGGATTTGAGACAAGCCTTCGCAATTTGGCTTGCATCTCACTTTCAGCATTACAGCTTCAGTTCAGTTCAGTCATTCAGTCGTGTCCAACTCTTTGCGACCCCATGAACCGCAGCACACCAGGCCTCCCTGTCCATCACCAACTCCCGGAGTCCACCCAAACCCATGTCCATCGAGTCAATGATGCCATCCAGCCATCTCATTGGTGGCAATTTTGGCAAACAACTCGAAACCAGTCAGAACCCTACCGTGGGGATACCCAGACTTGAAAATGCTAGTGTTGTTTACTGTTTTCTTCTTACACTTTCCAGCTGTGTGACCTTAGGTGAGTCAATAAACCTCTTTGAGCCTCCAATTTCTTTTCTATAAGATTATGGTACAAAAAACAAAACAAAAATTATAGTACAATTTGTTGAACACGTAATTCAATCTCATTTAGTTTGTAACAGCATCTCTGAATTAGGACTCCCCCCACCCTTTACAACCCAAGGAAACCTAATATCAGATAGTTAAGTAACTTGCCGTAGATCTCATGGTTACTTGGAGTTAGACCCAGTATTCAAACCTCTGACTCCAAAGCCCATTCATTTTGCTCTGCTATTTCCAAATGGAGCTCTTCTTCCTCACCTTATGGGATGAAGTAAGTGTTAGAGATAATATATGTGAAGTCCTAGTCCTGATAAGAGGAGCTGTTAGAGTTAAGCTTTCATTCATTCACCAACAATTTATTGTGCACCTATTATGTGTCAAACCCTGTTTTGAGCACCAGGGCTATGGTAGGAACCAAGACCAATGCTTTTCTCTGATCCTTTTGATCCCCCTCTGATGGTAGGAAGGGATCCTAAACAAATCCAAAACAAATCAGACAGTATCAGGTGATACTAGTGAGGTCATGACTGGAGAGCCACTTGATTCCGTGTGCTGGGAGAATGGTCTTTCTGTCCCATCCATGTCGTGTAGGGCCCCGTAGGCAGAAAAAGTGGTTCAGTATAGAGGAAACACATGGAATCTACCGGAAATCAGTCCAGAATCTACCACACTGTAAAACAGCTTACTGTGGGCAGGTCACTTATACACTCTGAACTTTAGTTTCCTTGTATATAAAATGGGGGTGCTCGTCCCCCCACCTTGCAAAATTAGCATGAGAACGAAACAGGATACTGAAAGCAGAACACCCGGCCTTGTGCCTGGCATGAAGGGGCCCTCGGTAAAGGAAAGCTGCCCTGCTTATTACTCCACACCCTGAAAGAGCTGTACTATCATTAGAATAAGCCACCTGGGATACCATTACAACCACCACAAACTAACCCTATGCCTTTGTTCCTTCTCAAATTACAGGTCACCAAAAACAGTGGCATCACCTCTGGGCCAGATTCCCATGCAAAGGCAACCCATTCAGAAAGACTCAACCACCTTGGAAAACTAGAGGTGTTTCTGTCCAGCAACCCAGGTTGAACCGGCCATGAGCCAGCTTCCTGTTACTATGGTCATCCCTTGGCTCCCTCTTCCTCCTTTCTTACACCTGGAGAATACACAGGCCTGAGGCAGGAGTAAACCATAGACAGCCTCTGATTGGCCCAGGCAAATCTACTCCTCCTCCTCCCCTTTGGAATCAGCCCTGTAGGTTAGGGTAAGGGAAGCAGAGATGTTGACAGGACTTGGGATTTCCCAGGGTGGTAATTTGGAGGATGGCCTTTCCCCTTTGTCAGCCCCTCCGGGCCATATGTCATGAGACCCCAGGCCTGTCTTTCCACTAGAGGTTACTTTTGGACCACTCCCTGCAGCTAAAGAACAGAGGTCTCCCTAAGCTCTAGGCATCTCCAGTGAAACCTGGAATTTTCACTCCGGGCCTTGGCCTAGGTAGAAAAGGGCAGATGGAAGTGGCTGCCACATGGAGGCTTGGAGTTCATGTGACACTTCCTGCCCCACAAAGAGTGTGAGCTTTCCTGAGCCTGGTATCCGATGCTGACCAGTTGCCCAGATTTCTGCCCACTGTGAAGTCTCCTCCTGGAGCTGTGACACAGTCCTGGCAGAGCACTGCTATCCCGCTTTCCCCTTCTCCACAGTTCCTGAATGGTGCTAAGGACCTGCAGTAACTGGGGACAAGCTAGAGCCGAAGGAGGCCTCAGTGCCCAGTGGGATCACAGAAAATGCCAACAGAGGCCTTTCCCCTCCTCCATCAGAGGTGCTCTGGCACAGGGTCATGTGGGTAGGTCCCCACATAAAAATTTCCTGGATGGCTCTCTCCCTTTAAAGGGAAACTGCCCTCACGCCAGCCAGCTCCGAGGTTGACCACTGCCCTTCGGCCCTACTGGTCCTGTTGTTCCCCTTGCGCAGCAGACCATCCGCCCAGGCTGCTGTGGTGCTAGTCCTCCCCCATCATCCACTAGGAGATTCTGGAGACCAAGGAGCAAGATGGACCCTTAAGGGAAAAGAAAAGAGAGCTGGTGTAAGCTTTGGAGTGAGGAAACAGCTCTGTCCCCAACCCCAAATGTAGATTTCTACAACACTGCTGTGCTTTATGGCCTGGGACTTCACTGGGAGTGGACTTTACCTCATAGCTTTCAAACAGGAATTCCATGGAGGGTCACCCTCTGAGGTACCTCCTCACTGGGTCAGAGAAGTCCACAGCTGCTCTCGTGGGCTCCTCCCTCCACTCCCTGTCCCTTCGCCTGTAAATGCCTTTGTGTATTGTGTGTGGGTGTGCGTGTGTGTGTGTGCTTATGCTCTATCTTTTGGTTACTGAAGCATCTAAATAAAGAATTTCTCCCATGAGCCAGACTGCAACTCAACAGATCTGAGATTTGAATCATCTAGTATGTGTATCTTTACCCTTTGCCCTTGCCATGCCCAGACTTCCAGCATCCTAAGTAGTGATTTTAGGAGCTGGGACAGAAACAGATATCCAAATTGCTTGGCAGCTCTGTAGAAGTCCTACAGAGTCCAGGTGCCCTAAATTCAATACAAGCTTATCTGCTCATCTACCTCCCCCTGTCCTAGAGGGCCTCACAGAGGTCTCTAGAAGGTTTAAGCTGGGAATCTAGTTTGTTTGAGATGATCATGTGGCTGTTGTGTGAGAAGGAATTCAGGGGAGCAGGAAAGGAGATGTACAAGGAGGCCAAAATGGAAGCTGTGTCCAATTTGACTCTCTCCAGGCCAACTCCTTCAGGGCAGAGACCTAGCGTCATTCTTCCCCATTCTGATGGACAGAGTGGTTTGTCGTGCAGTGTTTGTTGAATGAAAGAATGAATGAATGAGGATGCATAAGAAGAGATGGGCTTTTCCTGCTCAGCTCATACACAGCTTGTAGGCTTGTTTCATGGGACTTGTGATTCTTGGAAAAACCTTTTCTATGACCCAGAAATGAGCTGGGAAAGGAGTGCATGTGATGACTTCAGCAGCCTTTTTTGCTTCAGACAGCCAGATCTGAGGAAGGTGCCCAGGCGGCCTGAACTCCCATTCTTCACTCAGCAGACTGTTCTTGGGAACCTGCTCTTCACCACTGGGAAAGGCCCTACACAGCTCTCAGCTTCCAAAGCCTAGACTGCCTTAGCAGTTTCCCCAGTGTCGTTCTACCCCAACCAAGATGTCATGATCAGCCCTACCTACCAGGCAGGGAAGCAAAAGGCAGAGAGGTGAGTGAGCTGCCAGAATATGAGCCCTTGACCTGCAGGACCTCTTAGTCAGGATTCAAGAGTCCTACCAGCTGTGTGCCCAGCCCTGTTGGCCTGGGATTGCAGGAATGAACATTCTCTTAGAGCCCTTGGGTAGCCATACAGTCAAAGATCATTATGGTGATAGAGGGTTATATAGGATGCTCTGGGAATGCACAGAGATGCAGGCACTAACTCAGCCAAGGGTATGAAAACACTGAAGAAATTGGGAAACTAGCATTGGGTCTCTATAATAACCTTTTGAGCTAGGAGATGACACTCCATTTTGTAGAAAAAGAACAAGGTTCAAAAAGATATAGTGATTTGCCTAAGGTCTCGCTGCTAAGAGCAAAATGGAGCATAGAATCTGGTTCTCCAGATTCCTTGTCTTTACAAACAAGGACCAGAGTACTTCCCCCGTGACCCCTGGGCCTGCCTCACTCATCTGGCAGGGCCACGGTCTCACAGAGTAAGTAGCCACTCAGCAGGGGTGGCAGCGGCACCATCAAAATGAGATTGGACAAGGCTGTATGGTTATTTTATATTCCCCAGCCCCCTTCCCCTCTCATAATTTTACCCAAGATTCCTGGTGTATTAGACTCTAGTTGTAACTGTAAGAAACTTACAGTGATTATCTAAAAAAGGAAATTTATTGCTTCTCCGAATGAAACAACCTTGTACAGGGGTGGCTAGATTCAGGTTCTGACAGTCATCTCACTCTGGTTTGCCCTGTGTGGCCTCTTTCCCTGGGCAGACTTTCTCCAGAATGTGGAGACGGCCTCTGGCAGCTTCAGGTTTATATCCTAATAGGTTGGTAACTGCAGTGGAAAGAACATCTTTTTCTTGGTACCAGTAAAAAATGCTGGGATTGACTCATTAGCCCATCTGGATCTGTTCCCATCCCTAAACCAGTCACTGCAGCTAGGGGAAACAGTCCTCCGGGCACCTGGAAAGGAGTGAGTCCCACCTACAACACACTGACTGAAAGAAGGAGAGATGTGCTTGCATCAAAGAGGAAAGTGCAGAGCTCCCTCCGTCCCAAGGGAGAAAAGTGGACGTGGAGGGCAAAAATAACTGTTGTTGTCAGCCATATTCAAAGATTATCTTGACTTGATCATTGCTTTTCTAATGTTTTGAAATACAGCATACATTCAATAATGTGAGCCAAATTTTTTAGAGTACACTTTGATGAGGATAGTGTATCCATATGGTCAGTCGGCCTCTAGACCAAGAGAGAAAACATCACCAGTCCCCAGAGGCTGGCCTTGTTTCCCTTCCTAGTCAGTATCCCACAGAAGCAAACACTATCTTGACCTGTCTCACCATAGATTTGTTCTGCTTGCCCTTCAGTTTTATAAAAAGGGACTCGTCCATGCATCCACTTGTGTTCAATATTATGTCTGTGAGATTGATCCATGTTATTGTGTGTATCAGAAGTTCATTAAAAAAAAAAAAGTTTATTTCATGCTGTATAGTAGTCCATTATATGAATATACCATACTTTACCCATTCTACTGCTAATGGACAATTGGGTTGTTTCTAGTTTTGAACTATTATAAATAAAGCCACTATGAAAAATTTTTGTTATGTGTCATTTGTTGTGCACATGCATGCATACACTCAGGAATAGAATTGCTGCATCATAGGGTAGGTGCATGTTTAGCTGGACTAGATAATGCCAAGTGCTTTCCAGAGTGATTCTACCAGCTTACATTCCCACCTGCAGTGTAGAGTTCCTGCTCCACATCCTTGTCAACACTTGGTATTGTTCATCTTTCTAATTTTGACCATTCTGGTGGCACCCAGGAATTTGAACCTAAGAGACTTATTTTTTCATCAAGGTTCCTCTTACTCTGAGCACCCCTGAGATCTGGTTTGAATTTCTGTAGCCTGAAATATTCTCCAGTGTGGCCCAGGACCCACAATACACAACCCAGCAGATAAACATTAGAGGGAGCCCCTGCCCATGACTCCACTGGCCAAGGAAGTTCTCATGGAAGAAGAGGTATCAGCCCTGGAGAGGCAGCCTAGTGAAGCAGCAAAGAACTCAGGCTCTGGGACTTCCCTGGAGGTCCCGTGGTTAAGACTTCACTTTCACTGCAGGGAGCATGGGTTTGATCCCTGGTTAGGTAAGATCCTGCATGCCACATAACATGGCCAAGGGGAGACAAAAAAAAGTACCTATTAAGAGCTCAGGCTCCAGAATGGGTAAAATGTTAGTACTCACCTTATAGGGTTATTTAAAAGAATATATGGGTGCTAAGTCACTTCAGTCATGTATGACTCTTTGTGACCCTATGGATTGTAGCCCGCCAGGCTCCTCTGTACATGGGGTTCTCCAGGCAAGTATAATACTGGAGTGGGTTGTCATTTCCTTTTCCAGGGGATCTTCCCAACCCAGGGATTGAACCTGAGTCTCTTGAGTCTCCTGCATTGGCAGGCAGGTTCTTTACTACTGGTGCCACCTGGAAAGCCCAAAAGAATAGATATATATGAAAAAATTACAGTGACTGACACATGATAGAAGCTATGTGAATGATGACTACTGTTTCTATCATTGGCCAGAATTAAGCTCTGGGTCTCCTTGGGGAGGGAAGTCTATAGGCAGATGGCATCTGGCTCAGCCCCCTGTATTAAGACTCAGTGATTTATGAAATGTCAGAAACCTATTTCAATCTGATTGAGGGAGGAAAAAAAGGCAACATGCAGGCCAAAGATGATTCTCCCCTGGGCTCTAGCAAGAAGTCATCTTCCACTGATATGGAACCTCAACCTATCACTGCACCCCAAGCCCTACAGCCAATGACAACTGAAGAGAAGATGAAATGGAATCGTGCAGGTAAAGCTCTTAGCTCAGAACTGGATGCACCAACCACTCAATACAGACACAAGACTGTGTATGTGCCAGGAGCTGTATGATTCTGGATTCCTGGGTATTGGTCTGAGCCCTGCCACCAGCTTCACGTGACCTGAGGCCTTGATATTTTCTTGTGAAGTAGAAATTAGAAGAAATCATAGTTCTCAGCCAGAGTTCTAAAGAGGTAGTGACAGGCAGGGATTCTTCCAAGAAATAGTAAAAGAGAAAGCCCTTCCCTCACAACAGCCCCTGTCAGATGAGCTGTTCCAACCCTTAACCAGGCCTTCTGATGGGCAGCCAATAGTGTCAAATAGGAAAAACAACTTCTCCCTTTCACCGTCTGTCCACCTAGTGACCTCACCTACTCTGCCTTGTGTCAAGCCCACATTACAGACAGGGCAGACACAGCCCTGCTCTAGCACTCCCTAGCTTGCTGTTCTCCACAAATGCTGCTTCCATCCATCCAGGAGCTTCAAAACCGGGAAGAAATCTTACGGTTCTGGGAAAAGGTCAACTCTGTAGTGCAATGACCCCACTGGCCACTAGGTGGAGAAAGCTCCTTTTTTTGCTGGACAAAGCAGATCCGTCTCAGGACCTTAACTGTTTGATTTAATGCCGAACAGAACAGAATGACTTTTTCTGAGCCCCTGTATTTGATATTTCATTTAGCCTTCAAGACTATTTGAAAAGGTTCGTTTTAACAGGAAAAATACAGAGGCAAATTCTTGCAAAGCTTACACAACTAAGACATAGTATACAGAGATATGACCCCCATGATCCCAAGTTTTAACACACTTTACCAGGTGTCCCTTGGGGGATAACTCGGAGGGCTATAATTTAGTCACTTTCCCAGGAGTACACCTGATGTCTAGCCTGCTCATCAGCCTTTTTTTTAAAACTCTCTTCACTTGAGTGATGTCTCTGCTCCATTCTTTAGACTCTGTGGTTCTGAGAGACTGACACCGCCCACTCCCTGGTTCCAGGGGTGAACCTGTGACCTAAACATGGGCAATCAGAATCATAAGTCTGGAGCTGTTAGTAGCCATCTTTGCCAATATATAAGGATAGTCTGCCTGATAATGAAGCCAACATAGGTTTTCCCTGGTGGCTCAGATGGTAAAGTGTCTGCCTGCAATACGGGAGACCCAGGTTCGATCCCTGGGTCAGGAAGATCCCCTGGAGAAGGAAATGGAAACCCACTCCAGTACTCTTGCCTGGAAAATTCCATGGAGGGAGAAGCCTGGTAGGCTACAGTCCATGCGGTTCCAAAGAGTCAGACACAACTGAGCGACTTCACTTTCAGAGGAAAACAGAGCTGAGAGATAAGAAAAGACTGATTTCTAATAAGCATCTGGATCCAACCATGCCTGAAGCTAATACTCTCAGGACTTTTTAGTTATGAATTAATACATTCCTTTTCCCTTAAGTCAGTTTAAGTTGACTTTCTATCACTTCAACCAAGAGTGCCCCCTAATACATTTCTACCCATCCTGAGAAGATCACTGACCCTCAAGGCTGAGTTGCCTGCCTTTCTTTGCTCCCAGATGCCTTATGCCTCCTCTAGCATTACTATTAATATTCTCTGTTATGGTCAGCTTCCCTGGTGGCTCAGACAGTAAAGAAACTGCCTGCAATGCTCAGAGACCCATGCTTAATCCCTGGATCGGGAAGATTCCCTGGAAAAGAGAATGACAACCCACTCCAGTATTCTTGCCTGGAGAATCCCATGGCCAGAGGAGCCTGGCGGGCTACAGTCCATGGGGTGGCAAAGAGTTGGACACGACTGAGCAACTAACACTTTCATTTAAACTAGAAACTCTTTGAGGTCAGGAACTGGATCTTATTCATTACCCTGAGTCCCTGGTGTTTAGCATAGGACTGTGATTATCTTAATAACTGCTTTGTGATCAGTAAATTAATGGATAAGTGAATACGGGCTGGTAGGGACCATTGCTGGAATTTTACACAAAGACTTCTTGAAGGAGCAGAGTCTCTAGTGATTATCAAGTTCAAAGGAACCAGGTTGCTGGATGGGAAGAGAGTGGAAGGACATAGAAGGTATGGGGTATAGTAGATTGTTTCAATAATGGCCTCTCGGGATTTTTGGCCTCCTGGGTCTATGCCCTTTTGCAAAGTGACTTTGTCACTCTAGGCATCAAGATGGCATGCTAAGCTGCTTCAGTTGTGTCCAACTCTTTGCGAGCCAGTGGACTGTCACCCACCAGGCTTCTCTGTCCATGGGATTCTCCAGGCAAAAATACTGAGTGGGTTGCCATGTGCTCCTCTAGGGGATCTTCCTGACCCAGGGATCAAACTTGAGTCTTTGACATCTCCTGCATTCGCAGGCAGGTTCTTTACCACTAGCGCTACCTGGAAAACCCAGGCATCAAGATAGGAAGTCCATTTCACAATCCCTTGAATCTAGACTGACCTTGAGACTTGCTTTGCTCAGAGAATGTAGGAATGTGACATTGTGCAACTTCCAAGGCTAGAGCATAGGCCTTGAAGCTTCCACTCCAGCCATGTTGAAAAGAAGCCTGGACTAGACCACATGGAGACAGAAGCCAGTAGCCAGTTCCACATGCATGGAGGAGAACATCTTCAACTTTCCAGTCTAAGGGGAACCACCAACATAGGTGATCTCAGGAGGGAGAAGCAGAAGTGCCAAGCTGAGCCCAGCTAATCAATAGAATCACAAGGAATAATAATGTTTTAAATCACTATGTTTGGGGATGATTCATTGCACAGTAAAGGATCACAGAATCACCAAGTACAGTATCTATCCCTTGTTTTGGCTTCCTTGTATCTATTTACCCTTCTTCCTATAATAGGATTTTCCTGGAAAAGCCTCACCCTCAGCTCCTGTGGTCTGGGTGGATCCGACTCTACCCTCCTGGCTTCTGCTAGAAGCTTTGGGAAAGTCTTAAGCCCAGGGTTGTTGGTGACCTTCTTTGTTACTTCTTGGGGAGCATCTGCTGGAGAAAGGAGCCTTTGGGAAGAAAACAGGAAAAGAGAACGGGTCTTGATACAGCTGTTCCTAGAAACTGTCTGCCCCTGAACTTTAAAAGGCAAAGGCCAATCAATTTTGTATTAGCCTATTCAGTTCAGTCCCTCAGTTGTGTCCGACTCTCTGCGACCCCATGGACTGCAGCATGCCAGGCTTCCCTCTCCATCACCAACTCCCAGAGCTTACGCAAACTCATATTCATCAAGTTGGTGATGCCATCCAACCATCTCATCCTCTGTCCTCCCCTTCTCCTCCCACCTTCAATCTTCAATAAGCTGATTAGAGTTGGGAAATCTGTTTCTTGCACTTGAGGGCCAGGAATGGCTAGGAGCTGAGCAGTTAGTTCCTGGCAGAGGGCTGTTAGGGTAGGAGAGAGCTCCCTGGAGCGTGTGGGAAAGTGAATTTATTTTTCCTCAGTGCCTCCTGTATGCCAGGATCCTGGAATGAGACACGATCTCTGTCCCAGAGGAACCAATGGGTACAAGTTACTCATTACAATTATGATAAAGTGCTGGGAAGGAAAACGACTGTGCAGCTAAAGCATATAACTGAGGGGACTGAGCCTAGGCTGGGGGAGGGGCAGGAAAGGTCTCCCTGAGGAAGTGACCTTCAAACTAAGACTGGAAGGTTGAATAGGAACTAGACTGTGGGTGATGGGTAACAGGTGCAGGGGAGGGGGAGGTGATATTCTAGGCAGAGGAACAGTGTGTGCCAAGGCCTTGAGGCAAGAAGATGCTTGTCATCTTGAAGGAGGGAGAATATGTCACCATGTAAGGGGAGAGACTAGCAGGGCCAAGTCCCTTGGGGTGAATCAAGATTTTCAACAGAAAGCCGCAGAAATAAATTCCAGCTAGTTAAAATTCAAGAAACTACCAAGAGCACTAAAGAACTGGGTTTGAGGTATATAACCCCTACCACATCACAGGACAGCTACAGAAAGGACACTGCTGTCCCCGCCTATCCTAAGCTCTGGACACTGCTGCCTGTGCCAGTAGCCCAGCCAGTCCTGACACTGGATGAGAGTTCACTACCCTGTGCCCAGGACCTCAGTCTTGTCACCACAGCCCCCACCAGAGAAAATTGCTCCTGGGCCTCCCCAGCCCAACTTGTGGGCATCACTGGCTCTCTGGAGTAGATGCCGTGAACTGGAAGAGCCTGGACCTTAGCTGGAAGAGAAACCTGGAGAACAGCTAACATTTTTGGCAGAAAATGGGGGCATTTCCCAAACGTTAGAAAAGGGTTCAGACAACAAACACCAGAGTAAGATCTGGTCTCGTAGTGGTTTTATTATAGTCTTATAGTGGTCTTCTATGGCCATGCATTTTTTAAACTATTCCTCTCTTTAGGAAGTCAAGTTTTAATTTCCTCTCCCCCACCCCACTCTCTACCTTGAGTGGCTTATACTGAGTGATTCGCTTTCGACAACCAGAATAATGTAGAAATGACAGAGTATACTAAAAAAAATAAATAAATAAAAAATAAAAATAAATAAAAAATAAAAAATAAATAAAAAAAAAAGAAATGACAGAGTATGACTCTCGAGTAAATCATAAAAGACATGCAGTCAGTCTTTCTTGGATCACCAGCTCTGAAGGAAACCAGCTAACATGTCCTGAGGACACTCAAGCAGCCCTGTGGAAAGGCTTGTGTGGAGAGAAGTGAAGGACTCCTGTCAACAGCCAGCCAAATGTTTGTTATTTTAAGCCATTAAGTTTTGGGGTAATTTGTTATACAGTCATAGATAACTAATACAGGTCTTTATTCTAAAAGCAATGGGAAGCCACTGAGTGGTTTGAAACAAGTGGAAGCAGAGACATGATGAATTTGCTGGCATGTGAACAGATGAACAGTATGGTCTAAGAGCCAACAAAGGGTGGTGGAGACACAAAGGAGGGAGGAATCATTTCTACTGGGGAAGATATTTATTAAGAGCCTTTTATGTATAAAGAGTTTGGGGGGAAACAAAAGTCAGATTAAGAAAAAAAGTATTTGGCTCACATAAATGGAAAGTTCGAAGAAGTAATGGCTTCAGGCATGGCTGGATCCAAGCACACTCCATCTCTTGGCCCTCTTGTTTCCTGTGTTGGCTTCACTCACAGGCAGATTTACTCAAGCAGCTCTCGACTTCCATATTCATACCTCAGAAACCTCTGAGAGTGTTAGCTTCCCATTAGTTCCAATAAAAGGCCTAGATAGCCTCTCACTGGCCCGGCTAGAGCCGTCTGCTCATCCCTAACCTGGTCATAATAGGCTGAAGATGGGATATCTTCATTGTCCAGGTGAAGGGACACACGCCCACCACAGGACCAGGGAGAAGTGTTGGCTCTACCCAAACCTCTCATGAATTCAAAGTAAGAGAGGGCCAGGACCTCAAAGAAGAGGTCCTGTTTCCACAGAGAGGGAAAGGATTTAAATGTCCAGATCAGGGTGGTCAGGAAGGGTCTCAGAGAGGATGGAATGCTTGAGAGGAGTCCAGAAACCCGAATGGCAGGCATCTGGTGGGATAACTGGAGGGGGAAGGGGAAGGAGGGACAGGCAGGAAGGCTAATCCCAAAAAAGAAGAACAGCAAGTACAAAGGCATCAGATGTGAAAAATCAAATCTGTTCAGGAGGGAGTTCAGTGCAGCTGGAAATCATAGAGGGGAAATTGGACAGGAGAGAGTAGTAGACACCAGTCTTGAAGGGTCCTGAGTGCTAGGCTAAAGAGCTGGGGATACCAGTGGGTGGTGGGGAGAGAGTAGTTGAAGCTGAGGAGTGACTGGGCTAGGTTTGTGTTTTAAACAAGTCACTGCACAGCTGATGAGACTGGTGATACAGAGGCTGTTAGGCACTTGCCCAATGCTCGGACACCCCTTCTTTTTAATGGATCCAGGTTTTGTTAGGGAAGACAATGTGTCCACCAGAATTAATGTATGTACTTCCCAGCCTCCTTTGCAGCTAGGCATGGCCATGTGTCACAGTTTGGTCAAAGAAATAAAATCAGAAGTTGCTTGGTACAGATTCAGTTCTTTGTGGCTTCTTCCTTCTTCCTGCCTGAAAACAAATGAGATGCAGGAGTTGAAGCTACTATTTTGCAATCATGGGGCAAAAGTCTAGTGACCAGAAGGGACCACAATCCTGATGACTTCAAAATGACCTTCACCTACCTCCAGACTTGGGGCTAAGGGAGGCCTGAGGCTGGCAAACCACAAAAGCCCCCCGACACCTCTGGTCCTAATATGTCAGGACACAGGCTCACAGTATCTGATACCAGGCATGAGGGGACCAAGAATGCTTCTGAGACTCTGGGAGGTAGCAGGATTGACCCAGAGAGACCCTCATATCCTTCATAGGCCATTCTTATCCATCATACTTGGTTCAGGGGGCCTTGCTGAGAACGCTCCCAAACTGCCAACATTAGCACCAGGCTCCCCGCCTTTGCTACCAAGGTCCTGGGCAGCCTGTAATTCCTGGCTTTGTTGTTCCCAGAGTAGAAACTGGATGTAGATGTGCCCAATGGGTGACTTAGGAGGAGATATGAGGGCTGGAGGAGAGAAGACCCTCATAGTCCCTCCCTTCTGGTCTTAGGAGTATATTTCCCACACCTTGGACCAGGTCCTACCTAGGCCCATAGTTGTGAGTATTAGTATTGGCTATTCTTTCCTGAACATGGGATGTGTGCATCATATTTTAGACACATCAATATCACATTGAGCCCTCACAGAAGAGTTGTTGTTCCCATTTTATGGAAAATGAAACTGAGGCTTAACTTAAGTGACTTATCCAAGGTCATAAAGCTTTCAGCATTCAAATAACTTATCTGTCTGACTCTAACACCCAGCCTTTCACCATTCAATAGCTATCAGTGTCACCTCCATTTTGCAAGCCAAGCCAGACCTCCCCAGAGCCTATGCGAGAAACCAGAAGAGAAAAGGTTTGGGAAAAAATGGTAAAGTGATACTAATTGTCAATTCTGAGTAGCAACTATTAATCTATTACCCTAGGTACTTTTTCCATATCCTAAAACTTCCTCAAAATAAAAATTGTTTTAAAAGAAAGAAACGAAGGAAAGAAGAGCAGAAAGCACAAGACTGGGTCAGAAGATGGGGCCAGGCTTGTGCTGGAGTGGGGCCTGGGCAGGGGCTCACAGCAGCCCTTCTGCACAAGAGCCCCAGTGTTCCCTGGGCCCGGCTGCCATCCAAGAACAACATGGTCGGCACCAGGCAATGTCTACCCCCTCCCCCTAACTCTGTTCCCAGGCAGGTGGGGGGTGGGGGCCTGGCCTCAGGAGTCCCTCTTGGCCCAGCCTTGCAATCCAGGATCCCAGAGCCTGCCAACTCTGCCTTGGGCCTGGCACTTCATAGGTACCCCATCAATCCTGACCAAATGGGCAGAGAGAGCAATGCCCAGTCCCAGCTCCCACACATACTCTCCTTAGGTGAATCTCCGCTTTTCCAGGCCACAGAGCGAGCGAGAGAGAGAGAGATGCAGACAGAAAGTGGGCTGATGTATTAGCACCAACCATCCCAGCTCTGTAGACAGTCACCCCGAGGTCTCCCTCCCCTTTTTGGCCCAAGAGAGTAGGGTTCACGGCTCACTTCCATTCAAGTTTACTTGCTATGTGACTTTGGACAAGTCATTCTGTCTGCCTGAGTGCCTGCTCTGTCACCAGCAAAAGGGAGCTAAGGACTCCTCCCCCATTTGGCTGGAGGGAAGGATCGAAGGATATAATGGATGGATAATACTTACCTAGCGCGGTGCCTGGCATATGGTGGGAACTCAGTCAACACAAGGAATTCTTCTTCTCGACTTCCTGTTCTGGTGAAACCCATTCTCTTAACTCATTCAATTCCTCCAACACCCAGAGGAAAAGGAAGTAGGGTGAACCCATTTGGGGGCTAAAGAAATTGAGGCAGAGACAGCTAAAGACAAAATCACAGGATGGCAGGCTCCTGAGCCCCCGTTAGGAGTGTGGGATGTGTGTGTGTGTCTGTCCGTGCATGTTTAACCATCTTTGAGGAAGGTTGCAAATGTGACTGGTGAAAGATTGCTAGCAACAGAGCGAGACCGTGAAGGGAAGACAGGCTTGGGTGCCTCTCCCAGACTCCCCCCGCATGTCTCCTTCTGTGCTCTGTTTACTTATCTATCTTTCCCTATTACAGTGTCAGCAGCTTTAACCCCAGGACTTAGAACAGTATATGCTATAATGAACCTTCCATACATGCTTGGTGAATGAGTGAATGAATGAGAGACCTTGTGAAAGAGTGTCAAACTCTGCACAGGCTCAGTGTGAGAAGCTGTGAGTGTGGGAGGAGGGCTGGACACACATGTGTCGATGCAGGGAGTGGGGGCAGGGTTGTCAAGCTGAAGGACTCGGGCATCTCAAGGGACAGGGAAGTTGCACAACCTGGACTATGAAAGCCTGATTCTGCTTTTGGCTCAAGTAAACCGGGAAAGTGCCTGGAAGTTGAATGAAAGCTATGTGGGGTCCAACTCCTGCTGGCAGCTCACCCCAATCCCCCCCCCCCCACCAACCACATTCACAGAGGAGCCAGCAGAGACCCAGCAGTGGGGAGCTGAGTCCAGGAGGTCTGAGGGCCTCTCTGTGCAGGAGGCTCCCATTTGCTTGGCTTCCCCAGTGCCCGGAACCTCATCTTTCCAGGGTGCACCACAAGGAAGGACCCTCATGGGGGAATCAGGACAAACAGTTTTTAAAAGCTAGCCAACTATTTTCTGGAAACTCTGCTCAATATTCTGTAATAACCTGAATGGAAAAAGAATTTGAAAAAAAAAAAAAAGATACATGTACACATATAACTGAATCACTTTGTTATACACCTGAAACACAACATTGTTAATCAACTATGTTCCAATATAAAATAAAATATTTTTTAAAAAGATAACCATTTTCTGATTTATCTTTGCGAAGTGACCCTTCTTCTGTTTGAGAGGGAAAAGGGAAAAATCACTCTGATGGCCTTTTAGGACTTCCCTAGTAGTTCAGACGGTAAAGCATCTGCCTACAATGCAGGAGACCCGAGTTCGATCCCTGGGTCGGGAAGATCCCATGGAGAAGGAAACGGCAACCCACTCCAGTACTCTTGCCTGGAAAATCCCATGGACAGAGGAGCCTGGTAGGCTACAGTCCATGAGGTCACAAAGAATCGGACACGACTGAGCAACTTCACTTTCTTTCACTTTAGTTATCTAGCTCTTTGGGAGTCAGGGTGGAGAGAGCGGGACTCCTCCGCATAACAAAGGGAAAGGAAGCTACTTCTCCAGGGCAGGGTCTCCACCAGCCTAGGGGCTGACTGGGAGGCTTGACTGAGACTACACTGCAGGGTTCCCTTTCTCCTGCAGAAGTCTTCAGAGGAGAACAGGGCTTGGACTTAAGGTGAAGATTGGATAGAGATCAAAGGTAAGCAGACCTATGACACCATATTTCGGAGAGAAGTGCTCGCAGTTGAGGCAGACCTGAGCTGGAAGGGACATGGTGGAGCTATTTGGAGTCCACCTATTGTGTACGAGGCAACTGAGATATAACGGTATGGCCTATGGGCCGTTCCTGCCTTCTATTTACAGAATTAGCTGCTGTATTTTTTGAACATGTGGTGAGGGAATAACAAGTCCTAAATAACCAGAGCTTACATGATAAAGCTAGTGCTATATGTCAGGCAGCATTCTGAAGGCTTGGGTTCAGCGGTAAAGAATTTGCCCACAATGCAGGAGATGCAGGAGACACATGTTCGATCCCTGAGCCGGGAAGATCCCCTGGAGGAGGGCATGGTAACCCACTCCAATATCCCCTTGGACAGGGTAACCTGGTGGGTTGTGGTCACAAAGAGTCAGGCTTGACTGAGGAACAGCAGCATCAGCATTCTGAAGGCTTACACATAACATGTCTACTTATTTTTCCTTCTTATTGAGGTATAGTTGCTATACAATCGTTCTAAGTTACAGGCATACAACAAGATGATTCTCAATTTTTAAAGGTTATACTCCATTTATAGTTATTGTGAAATATTGGCTATAATCCCTGTGTTGTACAATATATCCTTGTTATACATATTAGTTTATACTTTTTAATCGCCTCCATTTTGCCCCTCCCCACTTCCCTCTCCCCACAGGTAACCACTAGTTTGTACTTTTTATCTGTGAGTCTGTTTCATTTTGTTATATTCACTAGGATGTTTTATCTTTTAGATTCCACATATAAGTAATATCATACATTATTTGTCTTTTTCTCTCTGACTTATTTCACTTAGCATAATACCCTCCAAGTCCATTCATGTTGTTGCAAATGGCAAAGGTTTGCCCTTTTTATGGCTGAGTAGTATTCCATTATATATATATATATATATATATATATATATATATATATATATATATAGTAGTATTCCATTATATATATATATAAAATATCTTCTTCATTCATTTATCTATTGATGGATACTTAGCTTGCTTCCATATCTTGGCAACTGTAAATAATGCTGCTATGAACATTGGGGTGCATGTATTTTTTCAAATTAATGTTTTAATTTTTTTCCATATATACTCAGGAATGGAATTGCTGGGTCACATGGTGGGTTTTTTTTCATTTTTTGAGAAACCACTATACTGTTTTCCACAGGGGCCCCACAAATTTATATTCCTACTGCTGTGTGTGAGAAGAACATGTCTACTTTTTGCAACCACTTCTTGAGAATGATACTATCATACCTGGTTTACTGATGAGAAAATGTAGACACAGGGATGGAGTAACTTGACGAGACCATGTGTGATGGTGCTGAATTTGAGTTCTGCATCTGTGCTCTAAATCACTTCACTACCTGCTTCTTTCCCATGCTCACAGAAGAAAAGACATGGAAGAAGAACCTGGCAAGTTCAGAGGGCTTCTCTGGGGATGTGAGCTGAGATGTAAAGAATACGCCTGCCGATAGGAGGCATGGTTTGATCTCTGGATCGGGAAGATGCCCTGGAAAAGGAAATGGCAACCCACTCCAGTATTCTTACCAGGGAATTTGCATGGACAGAGGAGCCTGGTGGACTTCAGTCCATGAAGTCGAAGAGTCGGACACGACTGAGTCACTGTTTTGCTTTGTTTGTTCAGTTGCTCAGTCATGTCTGACTCTTTAGGACGCCATGGACTGCAGCACACCAGGCTTCCCCATCCTTCACCATCCCCCGGAGCTTGCTCAAGCTCATGTCCAGAGTCAGTGATGCCATCCAACCATCTCATCCTCTGTCGTCCCCTTCTCCTCCTGCCTTCTATCTTTCCCAGCATCAGGGTCTTTTCAAATGAGTTGGAATCAGGCGGCCAATGTATTGGAGCTTTAGCTTCAGCATCAGTCCTTCCAATGAATATTCAGGACTGATTTTCTTCAGGATTTACTGGTTTGATCTCTTTGCAGTCCAAGGGACTCTCAAGAGTCTTCTCCAGCACCACAATTTGAAAGCATCAGTTCTTTGACACTCAACCTTCTTTACAGTCAAACTCACATTCATACATGACTACTGGAAAAACTATAGCTTTGACTATACGGACCTTTGTCTACAAAGAAATGTCTCTGCTTTTTAATACTCTGTCTAGATTTGTCATAGCCTTTCTTCCAAGGAGCAAGCGTCTTTTAATTTCATGGCTGCAGTCACCATCCTTAATGATTTTGGACCCCAAGAAAGTAAAGTCTGTCACTGTTTCCATTGTTTCCCTATCTATATGCCATGAAGTGATGGGACCAGATACTGTGATCTTCATTTTATGAATGTTGAGTTTTAAGCCAAATTTGCGACTTAATGACTAAACAACAGCAAATCAGACCTAGAGCAGAAAGATTGTTTCAGGAAGCAGTACCATTTGTTCAAGGCCCAGAGGTAGGGTGGGAGCAGGGAAGAAGTAAGGAAGGTTTCCTTTGGAGACGTGGGAGGGGCCAGGTCAGGCCAATAATCTCTACAGGAAGCTATTGGAAAGTTTTAAAAAGATGGTTGTGATTGGCACAGTCAGATTTGTATTTTAAACATCACTCTGAAGGTTGTGCAGAGAAGGATGAGGGTTAGGGCAGAGAGGGTCGATTGTATGATGATTGTGCAGAAGAGAGAGGAGCCAGGCTAAGCCAAGTTCTGCGGAGATGGCAGATCTGAACTGCTGAATCTTGTTCCCTGAGGTGTGAGGAGCAAGGGACGGAGCGATGGTCAAGAACTTGGAAGCCTGACCCAGGTGGGGCAAAAGGAGCGGACTCTGAAGGGGTGTGCCAGCCATCACTGGGCCGATCCCTTAGGCTACCAGGCCCAGCTGAGTTCGAGGAGTAGTCTCCAGGTACGCGAGACGCTGTACCACCAGCTGTCAGGAGCTGATCCCGGCGGGGCGGGACCCGAGATGGGCGGGGCGCTGGGCCGTTCCCCGCCAAGCCGCCGTTAGGACAGAGTTGGTCCAGGAGGGGCGGAGCCCGAAGTAGGTGAAACCCGAGGTGGGCGGGGCGCTGGGCTATCCGTGGCCACGCCGCTGTCTCGGGTGCATTCCTGGCTCTGCGGCCGGGGGCTGAGCAACTCCCGAGCAGTCTTCTGTCTCCGCTGGGCGCGGGGGTCGGGACTGACAGGAGCTGAGAGCGGTGCCGCGAAGGACCCAGGTAAGTCGGGACCTTGTGCCAGTAGTGGGACCACGAAGGTTCGAGGTGAGCCGGGACCCCGTGCTGCGCTCCCAGCCACCAGGGGGCGAGCGGCAGCGGGGCTCCGGGAGCTGACCCCTCCCAGCACTAGGGACCTGGGCGTCCGCTCGGCGTGGGGGTGAAGGGGAAGGTAAATCAGTAACCCGTAGCGCACACAGGGCCTTTTGTCCCGCTCCGTCCAAAGAGCACCCTGGCCGCGGAGCTGGTTACTCATTGCCCACCTGGGCGGGGGCGGGAGGACTGTCCCTGCAGCTCCTTTCGAGACCCTTTCGAGTGCTGACTGGCACTGCTCCCCAGGGTGGCCCGATAGGGGCGGAGGAGGAAGGGCGCGCTGGTCTCTCGGCTTCTGGACGGTCTGCTCCCCCCGAATAGAGATGAGGACGCTGAGGCTCCAAGAGGTGCAGTCACTTGCCCAGGCTCTCCCAGCACTTGAATGCGGGAGGCTGGAGAACCCAGGACTACCTGATGTCAGAGTCAGACCCTTCCACCCTAGGTGCAGGGCAGTCTGTCCGGTCAGCCGCGCGGGTGACCCGACTAAGATTCTGAGGTCAGGGTAGCCTTGGAGTGGGAATAGAATCCCTGGACCTCCCACTCCCAACCCAGAGAGCTACGTCCTTGAAGAGCAGAGCAGGGTGAGGGGATTTCACAGAGGAAGGCAATGGAAACCAAAGGTGGGCACAGACAGAGCACAGATTGTGGCATCTGAGCCAGGTAGAGAAGTGGGGTCACAGAGGTATGGGCAAGAGAGAAGACATGCCCAGTTCTGAAAGCCAATGACTTCTCAGTGCTGAAGAAGCAGACTGGGTGGCCAATGAGAATGACAAGGGCAAGGAGGGAGGCCTTGGGCGCTGGATGAACAGTGTGGACTGGATGCTGCTGCACACAGGCAGCCATTATGAGCTTGTAAGCTGGTGGGTGTTGAGCAGGGGGGACATGACAGGCTCGTAAATTTCTAAAACCCTGCTGGAGAATCAAGGGAGATGTTTGCAAAGGCCCAAGCTAGAGATGCCCGTCGCATGCTCTGGGTTCAGGCAGGGAAGGTGAGATGGACTGGAGAGGGACTGGGCAAGTGATGCCCCAGCTGTGGGGGCAGCCCAGAGAAGAAACCGTTTGAAGGGGGAGATGATGGCTTTGGCCAGAACAAGCTAAGCGCCCCCTGCCTCAGAACCAGAGCTGGACAGAGGGAGCAGTGGCTGAGGAGAAGGGGTGCCGTGAGATACCTGAGTGAGGTGGATGCAGAGACATCAATGACACCTGTTACTCAGCCCCAGGTGATAGCCAGCAGGCCCCTGGAACTATACTAGTCACCCTCTTCCCCTGCCAGCTGAGGCTCAGGTTTGAGTGTTCCTTTTGGAGGATGGAGACATCGTTGGTGGTGCTTAGAGGAGAGTACCTAGATGGGGTGGGAGTGTACATCACACCTGCTAGGAACAGCACCAGAATTGGAGGTGACTGGCTGAGGGCAGATGCAGGATGACAGTCATGGAGAGGGGAAGGGAAGAAAATACTGCAGCATTCTGTGTGCCCAGCCCTACATATGTTCTCTTTTATCCTCAAAGCAGTCCTGTAAGGACAGCAGCCTAGAGAGGGACAGTGACTTGCATTTGGTAAGAGTCAGGATTTGAAGTTGGCTCTGTCAGACACTAGAGTCTACCTGCTTTACAAGAGTTTGTGTCACCTGATGGAGTTGCGGGGGCACAAAAAACAGAGGTATCCCCAGAATGCAATTCTGGCTCAGAATTTTTCCTGGCCATGGAATGTACGGCCTTCTTAGCAGTGAGCACCCTGCCATTGCAGGGCTTCTTGGGTGGCTCAGGTGATAAAGAATCCACCCACAATGCGGGAGACCTGGGCTTGATGCCTGGGTCAGGAATATCCCCTGGAGAAGGGAATGGCAACCCGCTCCAGTATTCTTGCCTGGAGAATCCCCGTGGACTGAGGAGCCTGGCGGGCTACAGTCCATCGGGTCGCAAAAAGTCAAACATGACTGAGCGACTAAGCACACACCCACCCTGCCACTATAGGTATCCGAAGCTGGTAATGAAAATGTAAGCAATGCTCTAAGGAGTGGGGGTAAGATCAGATAACATCCAAATGCTGAAGTTTGGCCTTGTATTATATTTCAGATTTTTTTTTTTTGGCTCTTCAGTAATACATTTATTCAGCAAAAAGTAAATTATGTGCGCTGAAAGGGAGAAGATGTGTCTCCATTCTCTGTTTCCCTCCAAGCAAAGAATTCCAAAACTGCCCTTTCTGTGAACTTGTGCCAAGGAAGGTCTCAGCAGGACCCAAGAAGGGCAGGAAGCCCAGCCCCCTTGCCCCCCTGCCCTGACCTACCATGGGGAAGCCTTGAGCTCTGGTTAATGGCAGAGCTGGTTCTAGTCTTTGCTCTGATGCTGCCTGTCGGGCTTGGACAAGTCAGCCAGCCATTTCTTGTCTCAGTTTCCTCATCTGCAAAATAGGAGCAGAGCGGCAGCAAAGGTGCGGGTCTAGTAGGAGTTCTTCGCCCTCTCTGTTTCAGGAAGGCAGTCATAGGAGGCCCAGCCTGGGTCCCCGAGAGCAGCAGGAAGGAGATGCGGCTGCTGTTGGTCCTACTGGGGGTCCTGCTGGGGGCACCTGGGGATCCAGCTTTGTCCTTTGAGGCCTCTGAGGAAACGGACCTGGGTATGGCCTCTAAGAAGGGAGAGGGTGGCCGGGGTGGGAAGAGTGGGCCTCAGGAGGGGGCTGCTGGCTGAGCAAGGCTGGAGAGGATCCTGGCCCAGGCCCTGAGGAGGTGGCAGCAGGGCAGGACTCAGCCATGGAGACTTGGTGTAGAGAGGACTGGCCTTGCAGGGTGCAGGGCCCCAAGCTGGGCTGCAGAGCTGGTGGTGAGCCCCTTGGCTGTGTGTGTGTGTGTGTATGTGTGCGTGTGTGTTCTGTGCACTGGGTGTGTGGGACTTGGGGGGCCCCACCAGCATGTGTGGTGTATGCACTGTGAGTGTGATATGCCCCAGAGGTATGGTGTGTGCCCTGTGTGTGGCACGTATAGCATGTGCCTTGTGTGTGTGTGTGTTCCTTAGACAGTGGCATGTCCAGTCCAGCATGTATGCTATGTACCATGTGTGTGTGCTATGCACCAGAGGGGTGGCATTTGCCCTGCGTATAGCGTCTGTAGCATGTGGTTGTGTGTCCCTGAAGGGGCAGCAGGTGTTTAGCATGTGTCGACCGTGCTCGTGTCTTGTGTGTGCAGCATGTTCTCTGTAGGCACGGGGCTGCGGGACTCACAGACCTCTGCCCTCGATCCACAGAGCCCTGCCTGGCCCCCAGCCTGGAGCAGCAGGAGCAGGAGCTGACAGTGGTCCTTGGGCAGCCTGTGCGGTTATGCTGCGGGAGGGCTGAGCGCAATGGCCACTGGTACAAGGAGGGCAGTCGCCTGACACCTGCTGGCCGGGTACGAGGCTGGAGAGGCCGCTTGGAGATTGCCAGCTTCATACCTGAGGATGCTGGCCAGTACCTCTGCCTGGCACGAGGCTCCTTGCTTCTGCACAATGTCACCTTGGTTGTGGATGGTAAGGGGGTCCAGCAGAGGCTAAGGGATGCCTGGGGAGAAAGACTCTCTGTCCTGGGCCTCAAACACCTCCTTCTGTCCCGGACATAGACTCCATGACCTCCAGCGATGGTGACGAGGACCCCAAGATCCACAGGGGCCCCTTGAATGGGCACATTTATCCCCAGCAAGGTCAGTGTGAGTCCTCAAAGACCCTGCCTCCATGCTGGCCACGGAGAACAGATCTGTGTGGGAACAGTAGGTCTTCTAGCGGACACTGAATTCTCCCTTCTCCTCCTCTTCAGCACCCTACTGGACGCACCCCCAGCGCATGGAGAAGAAACTGCATGCAGTGCCTGCCGGGAACACCGTCAAGTTCCGCTGTCCAGCTGCAGGCAACCCCATGCCCACCATCCGCTGGCTCAAGGATGGACAGGACTTCCACGGGGAGCATCGCATTGGAGGCATTCGGGTGAGTCTCCAGGTTCCCTTGTCGGTGCCCTCAAGTCAAACCCACAGCTCTTTTCTAATGAGGAAGGCAGCCGAGCACCTCAGAAGGGGCACCAGGCCTTGGACATGGACAGCTCTGGGTCAAGTTCCCACTCTGCTACTCCCTGGCAAGTGACTTAACCTGCCAATCTTAGCAACTCCATGTGTAAAGTGGGAAAGATCACTGACCAGCAGGTATCAGTGTTTTAGCGGCTCATTTTCATGATAAGACCACAACAGGGTCAGTTCCAAGCTGTAGTCTCAGAGGAAGCTGAGACTCAGAAGGGCAAAAACTGGTTCAAGGTGGCCCAGCTTGGAAGAAGTAGAGCTAAAACTCAAAAGACTCAAACCCACAGTTTGAATACTTTTAGGAGCCTTCTCCTTTGTCCCAAGGTCCCTACCCTTGGCATTGGGCTCCCCGGGGCTTAGAGAGCTTGAGAAGACCCCTGTGGGCATGGTTCGGTGGCCTCTCATGGACACTTGCCTGCTCCCCAGCTGCGCCACCAGCACTGGAGCCTGGTGATGGAAAGCGTGGTGCCCTCTGACCGTGGCACGTACACCTGCCTCGTGGAGAATTCTTTGGGCAGCATCCGCTACAGCTACCTGCTGGACGTGCTGGGTGAGTGGGCGGGCAGGTGGGTGAGGTGGCATGGGGGTGAGAGCCCTGTCCCTGCCTTCAGGTGGGACCTAGTCTGGCAGGCCAGATGGACTTAGTCTTAGGTGACTCACTCAAGCTACTCAAAGTGAAATGGGAAAGACATCCAGGCAGAGGAGACAGGCAGAGCCAAGGCCCTCAGTGTGAAGAATACAATGCTTCTTTGGGGAGGTATATGCCTGGGTTATGGGATTTAAGCAGAGAGCCAGGCCTGGAGGGTATTTGAGTGCTTGGCTGAGAAGTTCTCTTTGTCCCCAAAGGCAATGGGGAGCCACAGAAGGTTTGAATGGTGTAAGGAGGGGATGAACAAGGTCTGAGCTGAGTATCAGGAAGGTCCCTCCCTTGAGCTGGGGGTAGGTGGGAGGCAGGTAGGTGCCACCGATCAGGGCTGACAGCCTGGCCTGGCCTCACCCCCAGAGCGGTCCCCGCACCGGCCCATCCTGCAGGCAGGGCTCCCGGCCAACACCACGGCTGTGGTGGGCAGTGACGTGGAACTGCTCTGCAAGGTGTACAGCGACGCCCAGCCCCACATCCAGTGGCTGAAGCACATTGTCATCAACGGCAGCAGCTTTGGTGCCGATGGCTTCCCCTATGTGCAAGTCTTAAAGGTCTGGTCCCTGCTGGCACCTGATTCCACCATCCTCCCACGGGGGTGGGGAGTCCCCACCTTGCTTCCTGGCCACAGCGGGACCCCAGGCCCTGCTGTGACCCCTGAGTGTATCCCCCATCCCCAGACAGCGGACATCAATAGCTCAGAGGTGGAGGTCTTGTACCTTCGGAACGTGTCTGCTGAGGATGCAGGCGAGTACACCTGCCTGGCAGGCAACTCCATCGGCCTTTCCTACCAGTCGGCCTGGCTCACGGTGCTGCCAGGTGAGCTCCTGCTGTGGTCCAGCCGTGAGCTGTGACCTGCTGGGTAGAGAGAGTTTTCCTTGGTCTGTGAGATATGGATTTGGGATGTGGCATGTGGATTTGGGATTCTGCATACAGTAATCCCACTATGCATGTTCACATATGACTGTCTGTACGACCCTCTGGGACATGGGTATGCAGTGCTGTGCTGTGCTTAGTCTCTCAGTTGTGTCCGACACTTTGTGACCCCATGGACTGTAGCCCACCAGGATGGGTATTCTCCTAGAATACTGGAGTGGGTTGCCATGCCCTCCCCTAGGCGATCTTCCCAACCCAGGGATCGAAGCCAGGTCTCCCACATTGCAAGTGGATTCTGTATTGTCTAAGCCACCAGGGAAGTCCATGGGTATGCAGGACGGGGTATCAATGCAGTTTTACTGGTGTGTGTCTCTCTGTGTGAGGAGCTACAAGGGCCTCAGTGAGAGGGGGTGGGACCAGCCATCTGACCGCTGACTGACCAATCAGTTTCTGTCCGTGTGTCCATCTGCGGGCAGAGGAGGATCTCACGTGGACAGCGACAGCACCCGAAGGCAGGTACACGGACATCATCCTGTACTCGTCAGGCTCTCTGGCTTTGATCGTGTTCCTGCTGCTGGTTGGGCTATATCGCAGGCAGACACTCCTCACCCGACACCACCGACAGCCCGCCACTGTGCAGAAGTTGTCTCGCTTCCCTCTGGCCCGACAGGTAACCACCGTGCTATCCCCACCTCCGTGTTTCCATAGCAAAGGCTCAGGGCCTGCCTTCCTGCCCCAGCTCAGCTTCAGCAGACCAAACAAGTCTCTCACTTTGCAGTTCTCGCTGGAGTCAGGCTCCTCAGCCAAGTCAAGCTTGTCCCTGGTGCGGGGTGTCCGTCTCTCCTCCAGCGGCCCCCCCTTGCTCGCTGGCCTAGTGAATCTCGACCTGCCTCTTGACCCACTGTGGGAGTTCCCCCGGGACAGGTATGCCATGCCGAGTGAGGGTGGGGATCAGATCCTGGGTGGGAGTGAGGCCTGGTAGCTGAGGCTTCGTCTCTCTCATCTCCAGGCTGGTGCTGGGAAAGCCCCTGGGAGAGGGCTGCTTCGGGCAGGTGGTGTGCGCAGAGGCCTTCGGCATGGACCCCACCCGGCCAGACCAAGCCAGCACCGTGGCCGTCAAGATGCTTAAGGGTGAGTGTGGTGGCTTGTGGGAGACCCTATGACCTTGGGAGTAAGAGACAGGGTTCAGGGTGCTAGTGGATGAGGACCAGGAAAGGCTGTCAATCCCCTCCCTCAGGCCCAGTGCCCAAATGTGCCACCGACCCTGGCAAGTCATTTCTGAGCTTCAAATTCCTCACAGGTCACATGGGATAAATAATAGTCCTTGCCTCCCAGCCCAAAGTTGGTGGAAAATGACGCCTAAAGTCTTCACCACTGGGATGATGGTGACCACAAGAGTTCAGGGTGATGGGTCTGCTACCCTGTGTCAGCCTTGACCTCAAATAACCTTGTTAGCCTTGAAGGCCTCCACCTCATCCCTCATGATTCCCCCCCAGATTGCACCCTTAGTCTCCCCCAGGCCCTTCCCAGATCTCCCCCTGTGTCCACCACTTTCTCGGAAAACAGCCCAAGCAGCAGCCCCAGGAGGCTCAGGACACCCGGGAGGGACCCACCATCGAGGCCTCTCACAGCTATTTCCCAGCCCCCTCTACAAAAGTGGCCCAAACCGTTGTTCCACTCCCGCCAGCCCCTCCTTTCTGCACAGCTGGGGCCACCTGGCAGTTTCTGGGAGGCAGGGATTGAGAAATGTGCATTGTGAGGTCTGGCAGGAAGGGTATGTCATTGGCCCAGGGCCACAGGTCAGCCCCGGGGGGCTCAACCCCTGGTCCTTAGCCTTCTCAAGAGAAACTAGAGCAGCTTCTTCCTGGCCTCCCCTGGCTGCACCCCCACCAGCGGCTCCCTGAACTCGCAGGCCAGATGGACGCCAGGCCCTGGTCAGACAGACCTCAGGGCGCCAGCCCACTTCCCGCCCCTAGGAGCTCTCACCCAATTCAGGGACTAATGCCAAGGCCTCCAGACAGAGCTTCCTTCCTGTTCAGAGCTCTTTCCCCTCCCTCTTGTTTCCTGGTTGCACTGGCAGGCCTAGCACTTTTAGATCCTGATCTTGTCGCATCCTTGCAACTGCTACGAGAAGGGCACGATCCATTGTCCCATTTCATACAAGATGATCCTGAGGTTCAGAGAAGTTAAGAGACTGTTTCAAGGCCACACAGCCTAGCAGGGATTCAGGCTCAGACCCTCCTGGCATGGAACCTAGGGCTCCACATCCTGTCCCCAACCCAAAGCCTCCCTTGTGTAGTCACCCTGGCTGTCATTCTCGCAGACAACGCCTCCGACAAGGACTTGGCAGACCTGGTCTCTGAGATGGAGGTGATGAAGCTGATTGGCCGACACAAGAACATTATCAACCTGCTGGGTGTCTGCACCCAGGAAGGTGGGAGCGGGGCGGGGTGAGGGACGGGGATAGTAGGGGCATGGAGCCACAGCCTCGTCAGCTTCCCTGTCGCCCCTCTCCTCTGCAGGGCCTTTGTACGTGATTGTGGAGTGTGCTGCCAAGGGCAACCTGCGGGAGTTCCTGCGGGCCCGCCGCCCCCCAGGTCCCGATCTCAGCCCTGACGGGCCTCGGAGCAGTGAGGGGCCGCTCTCCTTCCCTGCCCTGGTCTCCTGTGCCTACCAGGTGGCCCGGGGCATGCAGTACCTGGAGTCCCGGAAGGTAATGACCCATCCCCGCACTTTCATGCCCTGCATTAAATGCCCCCAACTTCTCCCTCTCTCCTCTTTTTCCTTACTCTAAGTGTCCCTGAGTCCTTCTGTCCTGCCTCATCCATATGCAGTTAACACTGCATGTTCCCATTCCTTCCTACCCCACAGGAAGGAAGAGGCGGTGCAAGAGACAAGGTGTGGGCCCTGAAGTTAGTTGGCTTACATTTCCCCTCTCTCAACTTCCCCATCTGCAAAATGGGTGGATGATCCCCACCCGTCGGGTTGCTGTGAGGTCCCCTGTGCCCAGTTCCCAGTCGTGTGTCCTCAATCTAAGACCCCTGCCCCGCCCCCAGTGCATCCACCGGGACCTGGCTGCCCGCAATGTGCTGGTGACCGAGGACAACGTGATGAAGATTGCTGACTTTGGGCTGGCCCGCGGCATCCACCATATTGACTACTACAAGAAAACTAGCAACGTAAGGAGGTGGGGCGGAGCTGGTTGGGGCCAGACACTGGGACCCGTGGCCCTTGGCAGCAGTGTGCCCTCTTCCCTCCAGGGCCGCCTGCCTGTCAAGTGGATGGCACCAGAGGCCTTGTTTGACAGAGTCTACACACACCAGAGTGATGTGTGAGTCCTGGAAGCTGGGGCCTGGGATGTATCTGCAGGCAACCTTTGTCTTTCCAAAGCCCTTGCCCTGGGTCTAAGCGGGACCAGACTCTAAAAGAAGCAAGCCCTTATTCCCACCCCCACGGTGGATCATAGTTGTGAGGTCCCCCATCCTAGCTGCAGGGTTAGGGAGTGAAGCTGTGCCCTGCTGAGCCTGGGTTCTGCCTCCATCCAGGTGGTCATTTGGAATCCTGCTGTGGGAGATCTTCACCCTCGGGGGCTCCCCATACCCTGGCATCCCCGTGGAGGAGCTGTTCTCACTGCTACGAGAGGGGCATCGGATGGACCGGCCCCCACACTGCCCCCCAGAGCTGTGAGGCCTCACCCCACTCTCCCTCACTTTCCAGTCCTCATTCTCTGTTCTAACCCCGACCTCACAGTCCGGTCAGACAAGAGTGGTCAGCTCTCACTCATGGACACCACCTCCTCAGCCCAGCAGGGAAGGCCTGGCAGGGTACCCTTTCACTGAATGGCCTCACCTCGCATCAAACCCTCCTACCCCTTCACCACACCCCCTTACCCAGGCCCTAGGTTCCTTCTGACCCTCCCCCGCCCCTCCCCCAGGTACGGGCTGATGCGCGAGTGCTGGCACGCAGCACCTTCTCAGAGGCCCACTTTCAAGCAACTGGTGGAGGCGCTGGACAAGGTCCTGCTGGCCGTCTCTGAGGAGGTACTGCGCCCTTATGGTCCCAAGACCGCCCCCCCCATGCCCACCGCCCTCTGGGCCTCTTCCCACCTGACCACCAGGGCTGACCAGCACTGTTCCCCACAGTACCTCGACCTCCGCCTAACCTTTGGACCCTACTCCCCTGCCGGCGGGGACGCCAGCAGTACCTGCTCCTCTAGCGACTCTGTCTTCAGCCACGACCCACTACCACTGAGGCCCAGCTCCTTCTCCTTCCCTGGGGTGCAGACGTGATCAGGGGCACAAGGCTGTATGGGCAAGGTCGGCTGCCAGCCTTGGGCCTCCTGGCTCAACTGCAACCAGGTGGTGCTCGACCTTGACAGCCCCAGGCCCTGACCTAAGAGTACCATCCCAGATCTCTGGTTCTGTTTGGGGGAGGTCTGTCCTTGGTCCTGGGGTCCCTAGTTTTGAGACTTCCTTCTCTGGCCTCTGGGTCTCAAGTCAGAGTTCAACCCCAGTCTCAAGGCCCTGTTCTTTGGAGTCGTGGCCCCAGTATTCTAATGGCTTGTTAAGGTTCTGCTTGGACTTCTGGGCCTTGGCACTCAGTCCTTGCTCCGGGGCTTTGGTTGGACCTGGCTGCAGGGCTGTCTTAAACCTCCCCGCTTCCCCATACCAAGAGAGGTCTTAGACCTCTGAACCCCACTTCCCCAGGCCTCCCCTGCCTCCCTCTGCTGCTTGTCCCAGCATCTTGATGAAAGGAGCGCTCGTGCCCACTCCATCCCCACACCGCCCATGCTGGCTGAGAGGCTGGGAGCCTGCCAAAACACAGAAGCAAATGACCTTTCATAAATTATTTTTTTGAAATAAACTTCTGTGTGCCTGCCTGGTGTCTTCCCCACAGCGGATGGAGGGGGAACAGGGTGGAGAAATCCCTGAGCTGGGAGTTTTGCTGGGGATGACATGGACAGAGGGCTCCACGCCAGGCCCTGGGTTGACATCCACCTCCAGCTGCCTCAGGGTGGACCCAGGAGCCTTTGTGCCCCTCTGTTTTGGTTTGTCTGTCTCAGCAGCCTCGTCGGAAATGTGATAGTGTGAACGAGTGCTAACTGGCAGGTGAGTCCACACGGCACCATCCACTTGGCGGGACTCCTGTACCCTCTGCACATGCGTTATGTGCATACGTGCCCTGGGACTGTCCCCAAGGGAGCTGGCAGCACCCCGCCCCCATCTGCTCAGCATTAACCAAGCTGACCGTTAACACAGCGTGAAAGCCTGAAACTCAGCTTCGAGGCTGCTGCCCGCTCCCACGCTCTGCCGCTCAGAGTGGGGGCTGTGCCTACCCCGCCCCACCCTGGCCAGTCTCCCAGGCAGCAGCTGGTTGCTGCCTGGCTGGGCTGCAGCTGTCTCTGCCTGCCTGGTCCTCCCCTGGGGAGGCCGTCATGGCCTTGTTCTCAAACACCCTCTGGGGGAGGGTGGAGGGATCAGCTTCTCAGGGCTCTAAGCCTGGAACCTTCTCCGGCTCCATCCCAGCAGTCACCGCCGCTCTTCAGCCCCCGAATCCACAGAGGAGGTACCTGAGCCAGTGCCTGGCACTCTCTCTGGCCCTGCTCGGCCCTGCTGAAACAGGAGCTTCCATCCAGGACAGACCCTTGGTGGAAGCTCCTGGATTACCCCCAGAACCTCTAGGGGTTGGTGGCTGAAAGTACAAACAGGGTCGGAAGGGGCTAGGAATAAGGATTTGGGACTAGGGCCATCCTGGAAGACGGAGCAGCAGCCACACTTCTCTTCCTATTCCAGGTCTCCTCTTTGTCTCCTCTTCCTATTCCTGTGCCCTCTTTGCCTTGCTATGTCCCATCTTCCCCCACAAAGCTGTACCTCCTCCAGGAGCCCCCAGTCTCAGAGAAGGCACTAGAGAAATACCCAGGGAGTCTTCCCTGACCACTTCTTTTCCCTCAGGAGCCCTGTTCCCCAATGGAATGAGAGAACACTGGACTTGGAGCTAGCAAGTTCAGAGTTGCCACTTCCACTGTCCCACGGCCACTGCTCTCACTTATTTGATCATCACTCTTCATCCATACGAGTGGTGCACTCCTGCTTGCTTACCTCCAGGGGTTAGGGTTTAGGATGAAATGAGTCTTAGATGAGCACATGCTTGGGGAAGGACACCCTGCAGAGTTCACGTGGGTTATGCTGAGTGTTTCCCTAAGAACTGGTGATATTGGCCTTTGCCACATCCCTGAGTCTCAGGGTTGCCTCAAAGGGTCTCCTTCCTGCCCAAGGTCTCCTCCATTCCCTTCCCTCCTATTCCCTTGCAGGTGGCTCCACAGGCAGCTTCCAAAAGCAGCTCTTGGCTTACGTTCCTCCTGCACTCAAGAACCCACTCTGGCTCCCAGGAGTCCTCCAAACTTTCTGACTGAGCCCCTATCTCCCACTGAAGTCATTGGCTAGTTACTGTCTCATTAACCTAGTCAAACACAGGACAGGCAGATCCCTCAAAGCCCACCCAGGGAAGAAAAGGGCTGGGAGGCTAGAGCAGTGTGTAAGGACAAGGGAGTGGCAAATGAGAACCCCCGTTTTCCACTTTCCCACCGTGAGCCCATTGCTGTGCTAGCCCCAGCACAGTGGAGGGAGAGGCCCACCACTCTCCCTCATCGCAGCCTTGCCAGATATTGTGACCCTATGGACTGCCAACCTGCCAGGCTCCTCTGTCCACAGGATTCTCCAGGCAAGAATACTGGAGTGAGTTGCCATGTCCTCCTTCAGGGGATCTTCCCGACCCAGGGATCGAACCCAAGTCTCTTATATGTCTCCTGCATTGGCAGACGGGTTTTTTACCATGAGCGCCACCTGGGAAGCCCAGATAAAGATTGGTTTTCCCAATTTAATGGTAGAGAAACTGAGGATATGATGAGCCCCAGGGTCATAAGGATTAGAGTCTAAGGAAGGAGCTCAGTTGATCCCCCACACCAGGTTCCCAGCAGGTCCTGTGTATATGGGAGACTCATCAGAGTGACGGAGGCAGCTGCTGCCTGGTAGGTCCTGGGGTCCCAGGGGGGTTCAGCTACCCCTCCCTGTGTCCCCTCCCTGCTAGCCTCTCTGGCAGGCACGTGCTTACTGGGGCCTTTCCACATTCCTCACGTCCCATGTCAGAATGAGACAGATGCTACTAATTCCCCCGTGCGAGCTTTGCTGCTCCATCTCCCCTCCCCCAAACCCGCTCTGGGCAACGTGGCAGCATCTGGAGCTGACACCCTTGGTCTGCCTGGGTTCCAAGCAGCTTCTGAGCTAGTGCCCACCCACCCCCCAACCGCAAGAGCCTGTTCGAAAAGCACTGGGTCACCTCCAGACTCTGCCACTTGCTGGCTGCTTGGGTCAGCCAAAGGTTCTGGTAGGAGCAACAGACAGACGGCCACTCAGATCTCAGAAGTCAGAGCCAAGAGGCAGGAAGTTGCTGAGAGGGAATCAGTGCCTGGGAGGGAGGATTAAGCTGGCCCTGGTAAGGGGGTTAGGAGGGTGTTGAGCTATGACAGAAATTACCCTCTCTGAGCCTGAAACATAGGAATGACAACATGCCTTGGAGAGTGGTTGGAAATGCTCGGTCAAAAATGGCTGTTGTTACATGGATTAGAAGGGAATGGCCCCCAGGTCTGGGTTGCCATGATCTCATGCCTTCCTTATGGCATCCCTTCCCTGAAAGGCATGCTTGTCCCCATTGCCCAGATGAGGACACTGAGGCTCAGAACGAGGAAGTGACTGGCCCGAGGTTGTTAGTCACTCAGTCGTGTCCGACTCTTGTGCGACCCCATGGACTGCAGAATGCCCGGCTCTATCCATGGAATTTTCCAGGCAAGAATACTGGAGTGGATTGCCATTTCCTCCTCTTCCCAAGGTCACATGGGGGCAATGAGAGAATCAGTGCTCGGGACCAAGTGCCTTTCCCATTGCAGGGATCATTCCCAAAACCCTGATGGCCCAGTCATTCCGAGGACCAGGAGAGGCTCTGGATTCCCATGCAGCAGAAATGGAATGTCCACACACACAAATGGATGGTCATTCATGACACCTAAGCACAGAGGTGATGGGCCCAGCACTTTGAGCTCCAGCCCTGTGACCTTCATCTCTGCCACCTCAAGGCCTCACATGGGCTATTCCTTCTCCCCCACTTAACTGGTCAAGTCCGTCCTGCCCTTTAGATCTCACTTAAACCTCATTTTGAGGGGCAGCTTCCCCAAGGCCCCCTTCCAAGTTGGGCCTCACTTCATGCTCTCACTGCTATAGAGCAGGATGCTCACAAGAATCTCCTTTCCCCAAAGTGTGACCCCCAGGAAGCAAGCACTGCCTTGGTAGATTTTTAACTAGTAGTTCTAAAATTTTAGCATATATCAGAATTACCTGAAAAGTTTAGATTGCTGGGTCCTACCCCAGAATTGTGTATCTAGTAGGTTTGAGCATTCTTGTCTGGAGAATCCCCATGGACAGAGGAGCCTGGTGGGCTACAGTCCATGGAGTCACAAAAAGTGAGACACGACCGAGCGACTAAGCACACACACACACCGATTTGAGGTAAAGCCTGGAAATCCGCATTTTTAACAAGTTCCCAGGGGATGCAGATGCTGCTGGTCTGAGGCTACACTTTGAGAACCACATTTTAAAGAGGCATTCTGTGTTCATGGTTTAAATAACTGAAACAAAAACTTGAATGGCACAAAAGGTTTTCCATGAAAAACTACCCCCTTGTCCCCACCCTCTTTGCTCCCAAGAAAAACTTCCCCCATTTTCTGAGTCTTCTTGCATTGCTCCCCCCATATTCATGTAGCCCTTGATCCAGGTTAGCAGTTACTGTCCTTGCCCCCCAACTCCCACCCAGGGCAACACTAGGCAGAATGGAGGCAAAGTAAAAAGTTGAATGGAGGGACAGATGGAGGAGCCCCCCCCCCCGAACAAATACACTCAGGTGTGTACCACCACTGTCTGCCCCTTCCCACACTCTAGGACCCTAACTGGGAGCCCCCCTCCCACCCCTCCACCTGCTGTTGGATTTAGCCTAATCCCAGAGTATGTGTGTGAGGCAGCTGCAGTTCTCTCTGCAGGGAGAGGGCCCCCCTCCGGAGGAAATCTCCTTTTATTCTCTTGCTACCGAAATCTGACCTTCATCAGCACCTGGGCCCCTAGGCTCGGGCCTGTCCCCACGAAGTGGCTGAGGAGATGGTGTGAAATTGCAACAGCTGAACTCACCCAGGCTTTTCCCGCATCCTCTCCTACTCAGTTGCCACTCACATTCCACAGCACCAGTCCCTTCCGGGCCCCTGATGCCAGCCTCTTGTTCTTGTGCTGCTGCTTGGGGCCCAGCCTGACCTGGCCCTACCGATCGCACCCACTGGCCCTGTGGCATATGGCTGTGGGTGCCTCCCAGCTTTCAACCTCCAGACCATTCTTGTTCCCTTCAGGGAGTGGTTTGGCCTTCACCTCCTCCAAGAAGCCCACACTGATCTCACAGCACAGCCTAGGCATTCTACCTCTATGCACAACTGGAATGACCCATTTATGGCCCTCTCTGTCTCACTCAGGACAGGAGGCTCATGGGCTCCCTCTCAAAGTCAGGTCCAGTGCAGGGCAGGCCCACAAAGGTTTGTGAAATGACTGAATGACCTGGTAAGGACGATGATGAAGCTCCTGGTCAGGGAAGTATAAGCCCTTTTCTTTCACAGCTGAGGACCCTAGGAAATCAGGTTCCAGGAGAGGAGGGTTGGGTCGGAAGACTGAGACAGCAGGCCTATATTGGACAGCACAGCTCTACAACCTTGCCAACGGGCTAGCCCTCAGATCCTGGGGGAATGAGGTTATTATAATTGCTGGGGGACTTACTGCATGTGCTAAGGAAGGCTTCACCCACACAACTGAGCTTCTGCCTAGATGACTGTGGCCCCTTCCAAGTCACTGCTGGAAACAGACATGGATAGCCTGCCAGGCTCTTCTGTCCCTGGAACTCTCCAGGCAAGAATACTGGAGTGGGTAAGTCACTTCCTTCTCCAGGGGATCTTCCTGAGATTGAACCTGGGTCTCCTGCATTACAGGCAGATTCTTTACCATCTGAGCTACCAGGGAAGCTCTGAAAACAGACAGGCTAGAGATAAATGATGGATGGCACAGAATTCTCTAAAGCAGCACTGGCGGGAGAACCACTTGCAATGATGGAAATTATCCATTTTGTCCAATACAGTAGCCACTGGCCATACATGGGTACTGAACACTTGAAACATGGCTCATGCGACTGAGGGATTGATTATTTTAATTCATTTAAAGACAAGTTTAAAGAGTTGTGCATTGACAGGATAGCTTCAGAGCCTTCACAAAGGGGCTCTTAAGTGTCCTGAAGGGGAATTCGCTCCACTTGACAATGCTGAGGGGAAAATTCAAAATGAAGTGGTGTGGCCCTGTCCCTGCGAAGCACTTACTCCAGTTGTGGGGATGCAATCACTTGTGAAGTGTGTGGAGGAGGTCACTATGGATGCTTCTGGGGAGAGGAACTTGGTGGATGGGCCCACAGAGGGAGCGGACCTTTGTTTCTTTTGATTTTTAAACTCGATACATGCATCGTTATTTATCAAAATTGAAATTATTTTTTAAAAAAATGTAAGGGCAGCAGATGTATCAATACTATTCTTATATTTACTGTGTTCCCTTAATATTTTGTAATAAAAATTTTGCATATTAAAAAAAAAGAGGGAATTCCCTAGCTGTCCAGTGGGCAGGACGCTGCACTTTCACTGCCGTGGTTCAGTTCAGTTCAGTTCAGCCGCTCAGTCATGTCCAACTCTTTGTGACCTCATGACTGCAACATGCCAGGCTTCTCTGTCCATCACCAACTCCTGGAGGTTGCTCAAATTCATGTCCACCGAGTTGGTGATGCCATCCAACCATCTCATCCTCTGTCCTCCCCTTCTCCTCCTGCCTTCAGTCTCTCCCAGCATCAGGGTCTTTTCAAATGAGTCAGTTCTTCGCATCAGGTGGCCAAAGTATTGGAGCTTCAGCTTCAGCATCAGTCCTTCCATGTTCAATCCCTAGTTGAGGAACTAACACCCTGCAAGTCATGCAACATGGGCACAAATAATAATAATAATTCATTAAAAGAAAAGGAAAAATACTAGAGACGAAAAGTACCCCTCTGACTACACATCAGCTTCCACAGTGGCCTGGCACAAAGCTCAGGCTGTCCTAGGAGCCAGGTGCAGAGCTTCCCGGGGCCAGCGCCCTCCTATATAGTCCCTCTGTCCTCCTGTTGCTTCATATGCCAGCCCAGGCTGAACCCAGTCCCATCGGACAAAGCCTGAACTGACCCCTGCTGACTCCCCGAACTCCCTGCACACCCCTCCCTCATCAAGTCTCTAGACACAGTCACCTTCTTTCTGTTTCTATGCCACCCCAAGTTCATGAGAACTTTAGGGCTTTTGACTTGCAGGTCTCTGCACGGAATACTAGTCCCCCGATGCTTCGGGTTGGCTGTCAGAACAAAGGTCACCTCCTAAGAGTGACCTCTCCTGACCACTCTGGCCAAAGTCCCCCCTCCGTTATTCCATATTTTAGCCCCTTGTTTGTTTTCTTTTATCATTATCTTATTTGCTCACTCTTTACTGACTGCCACCTCCATAGAAGGCAAGCTCTGAGAAGCCAAGGGACCATCCTGTTCACAGTTGTACTTGTCAACAACGAGGTCTGGGGGCCTTGTGGATAAGTGCTCCCTAGATATTCACAGAATGAATATGTGTTGAATGAATTTCCCAGATTCAAAATTCAAATTCCAGATTGTCAAGCCGGGAGCTAAGACAGTCTCCCCAGAATACACACATAGCCTCCTGAGGGGATCACAGTGATGAGCTCCATAGTGTCCACCAAGGGATGGTCAACCCACCTCCTCCTCTCTGAGTGGGGCTGGGAACCCCGAGAAGACTCAGGACCATCACTACCCTTACCACACCTAGGCTCAGGGTGTCTGCCTGTAACCAGTCTGCCTGTGTCAGGACACCACGGGGCAACCAGGGGGGGGGGGAGCCTGCAAATCCACAAGGAAAAGACACTTCGAAACACCACAGGGACCTCCCTGCCCGTCCAGTGGTTAAGACTCCACACTTTAACTGACTGCAGGGGGCACGGGTTCAATCCCGGGTCGGAGAATCAAGATTCTGCATGCTGCAAAGTGCAGCCGAAAATTAACAACAGCAAAAAAAACCACCAAAGAGAGAGTATGATGAGGTGATTAAACAAGGAAACCGGAGGTCAGCAAGCTTATGAAGAGACCCTGAAATTCAAGAATAATGCAAGAGATGCTCTCAAGAGATGTCACTTATCACACTGCCAAAAGCTAGTGAGCTGGAGAATGCCAGGTGTCGGCAGGAACAGGGAATGGGAATGGGGGGGTACCCACCTGGACTGTGGGTGCAGCTATCCCAGAGAGCTGCCTGGGAGCTTCAGCTAATTATATAAATGCATGCCCTATGATCTAGCAATTTGGCCTGAATATATACCACCCCCTCTTCCCAAACCCTCACACATAGGGGCCCACACGGGGAAGCTTGGAGGAGGAGTTGGAGGCAGTTGGGAGTCCATCCTGGGAAATGGATGGACTATATGTGCAGGGGACCCAGTGGATGCACAGCCATGTGGGAGGACCTCAGAAGCCTAGTGCTGAGTAGAAACGGTCAGAAATGAAATGGGCTCTAAAGCATAAAGCCATTTGCACAAAAGAAATGATGATGACACAGAGGATACACATGTTATAAGTACACACACAAAACCATTAGCACTGATGCCCGAGGCACAGGCTGATAAGAGGGGAATGAGGCTCAAAGGGAACTGAAAACCAAACAAAGGAATAAAGCCCAAGAACCGCATGCACCCCAGGCAGGGGTCAGTGATGCTTTCCGGAGGAGGTAACGTGGGGGCCCAAGCTGAAGAAGGAATCAGGGAGACGAAGGCAGGAAGGCACAGTAAATCAACAAATGTTTACTGAGCACCTACTACATACCAGGTGCCATTCTAGTCAGTGGTTATACCCTACCCTAAAGAGCTGGAAATCTAGAGGAGAGGACAATCATTAAATAAACACCTAGGGAAGCACTGACTATAATTAACACAGACTCTGAAGGTCAATCGACTGCATCTGTTGAGTGTCTACACTGGGGACTGATCCTGATCCGACCCAGGGAAGAGCTCCATGAGGAAGTGATATTTGGTAGAAGGACAGCATTTGGCTGATGATGAGTGGGAGGAAAAGCATTCCAGGCAGAGGGAACAGTCTCACAGTAGTCTGGAGGCAGGCAGGAGTGGGGAGAATCCGAGCTACTCCAGTGGAGAGGGCACATACAGAATGAGTGAGAACATGGTGCCAGGTGAGGCCACACCATAGAGGGCTTTGCAGGCTTCGGATTTCATTCCCAGAGGAATGAAGAGATCAGAGAGTGAGGGGCTGCTAATACAGATGTGGAGAGATGGGTGAGGGGCCACTACAATGTCTGAGTAGAGCTGGAAATTGGGACAACACCCCCAAAGGACACATGGAGTCTCCCAAGGTGATGAAAGTAGTGAGCGTTAATGCATCCAAGGAGGGACCATCCAGTTACCCTCCCATGTTCTCACCAGGGACCAACACCATCCTTCACAGCCGCACTGCAGGCTCCTATGGTAGCCAGGCGATGGACAGAAGTGGAAATCAAAGGATGTCTTTAGAAAGAGAGAGCTTGTTAATACAGGCCAGAAGGAAACGAAGGTGGTTCTTGGCAATGGCTAAGAGCTGGGTGAACAGGTGGGGTCCTTGTGAATGTTTCAGGGGCCTGAGGAGGGGCTGCATGGAGGAGGGCAGGGAACACAATGGTGAATGAAAATCTAGTGACTTCCCTGGTGGTCCAGTGACTAAGACTCCACGCTCCCAAGGCAGGGGGCCCGGGTTCAGTCCCTGGTCAGGGAACTGCATCCCACATGCCACAACTAAGATTGAAGATCCCGCATGCTGCAACTAAGAACCAGCACAGTCAAATATATATTTTTTAAAAGAAGATTTGAGTCAGACTGACATACTGTGCTTGACTCTGAAAAAAATCAAAAGGGAGCCAATACAGCCCAACTCCCCTTGTTCTGTGCCTTGCATCCCAACCACCCATTGGGCCCATGGCCTCCTTTTCTCTCCTCCTTTCCTCTCCCGTTTTTGTCCTATAATTGCACCCTGGGAGGGGTCTCCAGCACAGGGAGCAGAGTAGAGGGGATACGCTGGGGTGATGGTGCCACCTCCTGGAGGCCACAAGAAGTGTAGCATCCTGCTTCAGCCTCCTGTTGGGTGGGGATGGGGCCTTGGGCTATATCCATAGAGCTTTCATGTTGGTGATGACCACATCATTTCTGGAGGACTGTTCAGGCCTGGGTACTCCATTTGTCGGTGAGGTGCTGACATGCCCTCTCCACCCTATCCAAGGGAACCGCTGTAGCTTCCCCTGATAAAAACCCTCCCACTGCTCTTGGGACTGGGGCCAAGCGGTTTGGCATAGCAACTATGGATTTGGCCCTGGCCTTAGCGATGCCTCATTCCTATTAGTCTCCATCCCTACCTGTCCCCCACCCCACCCTGCGACACGTGCACCTCCATCCCTTTGCACAGGCTGTTCTCTCTTCCTGGAACCAGTTTTCTCTTCCCCTCCAACCAGTTTTCCCAAACTCTACTCTTGCAGGTTCCAAAATTCTCCATTCCAGGGCTTCCCTGGTGGCTCAGTGGTAAAGAATCCCCCTGCCAACACGGGAGACACGAGTTTGATCCTTGATCTGGGAGGATCCCACATGCCTTGGAGCAACTAAGCCCCCTGTGTGCCACAACTACTGAGCCTGTGCTCTAGAGCCCAGGAACCACAACTACTGAAGCCCACGCACCCCAGAGCCCGTGCTCCACAATAAGAAAAGCCACTGCAATGAGAAGTCTGCACATGGAAACTAGAGACTAAGCCCTCATTTGTGGTAACTAGAGAAAAGCCCCCACAGAAATGAAGCCCCAGCACAGCCAAAAATAAATAGAATGATAATTTTTTAAAAATTCTCAAGAAGCTTCATAATTTTAACGAACAAAAATTCTCCACTCCCCCACCCCTCAGCCCTTCCAGCACCTCCACATCAACTAGGCGAAGAGAACAGGGAAGAGTGTGTTAGTCCATGGGAACAGCATGTGCAAAGGTCAAAGGTGGCTTAAAGGAGATGGGAAGAGCCAGACATCAGAGAAGGTGACAGAGCTGACAGGGCTATAGCAACTGATCCATAGGATCACAGGCTCTAGTGAGGGGCTGAGACCCCAGCGTGCAGTGAAAGGACAAGCTTTTCAGTAGCAAAGGACATGATCAGAGGTGTGTTTGGAAAGGCCAACACAAGGCTGCCAAGTGGGAAAGGCACTGGAGAAGCTAGAGTGGGTGTGGGCAGAACAGGTCCCAGGGGTTGCACAGGTGAGAGCTGATGGGAGCTTGGACATCTGAACCCCTACTTTCTGCGGGCTGGGTCCTGAGCCAGGGCTCCCAGCCATTGACTGCAGCTTCCTTGACAGGACCTTGACTTACCTCGGTGTGTTCCATACCAGCTCTGACTGCCAACTGTGATACCTTGCCCACTTCTCAGCCCTGGTGTCATGTCCCCAGTCACTGCCTGCCCTGTGGAGTCAGCGCCTGTGCCTTGTGGGAGCTGCCATCTCATTTCAGAGAAAGACAGGCTGCTTGGGCTCAAAGCTGGGAAGTCAGTAGTGAGCAACAGAGAATTTGAACTGAGGTCTGCCTGCCTCCTCCACCACACCAGGTGTCCCAGAAGTTGTAAGCAGGCTTCTGTCCCCTGATGGCAATGCGACTTTGGGTGGGTCACTTTACCTTTCTCTGCCTCAGTGTCCTCGTCTACAAAATAGGGGCAATGGTAGCAACCTGTCCTGCAGGATTTGTGAAGAGTATATGCACTAAATGCCCATAAGGAGCCCAACACAGCACCAGACACATAGTAGGTGATCCATAAATGGTTGCTGTTCACATGAACACTGTTCCAGGAACTTAACATGTTCACTGGGAAAATGTGCTTCAGGGTCGTGAATTAGGAGGAGGACAGGGTGAGCTCAGGAGGGATGGGAAGGAAGGAGAAAACAGCGAGCATCTCGAGGCAGGTCTGGAGCTAGGTGGCCCTAGGATTCAAGCACACAGCAGGTGTCAAGGATACTAGCTCTGAAAAGGTTTGAATGGCACAGTGAGGAACCACTGAGAGTTCCATAGTTAGAGAAGGCACAACCAGAGCCCTACACCTAGGCGTGGAATGATTTCTCCTCCACAAGTGACAACACTGACGCTGGAGGCCAGAGGGAGCCTAGACAGCAGAGCACTGGTAGCAAGGAGCCAAATTCTCAGGTTTCAGAAAACCCAAGTCTAGGGCTTCCCTGGTGGTTCAGTGGTTAAGAATCCGCCTTGTAATGCAGGGGACGCCAGTTCGAACCCTGGACTTGGAAGATCCCACATGCTGCAAGGCAACTAAGCCCCCTGTGCCTCAACTGCTGAGCCCATGCACCCTGGAGTCCATGCCCCACAACAGAAGAAATCACCACAGTGAGAAGCCCATGCACCACGAATAGAGAGTAGCCCCCGCTCACTGCAACTAGAGAAAGCCAAGGTGCAGCAGTGAAGACCCAGTACAGCTAAATAGATAAATATTTTAAAAGAGAAGAAAACCCAAGTCTAGGCAGCCCTTTTCAGGCCAAAGAACCTCCCTTATGTAATTTTCCATCGTGTCACACGGTGGCGATAGTGTGCCACCAGGAAAATCTTCTTTACCTGTCTTTCAACCAAAACAATAGCCAAGTACCAATACTTGTCAGGTTCCTCAAGGGCTCTAGGGAGAACCCTTACAAATCTCTGTGACGTAGAGTCTCTTTATATCTCTAACTTACAGGTGGAAATGTGGGCTCACAGAAGTCCAGGAGGACCCATAAAATAATCCAACTAGGATTTGAACCCTGGTCTGTCTGTCTCCCTGTCTGCCTGCAGCAGCTTCCTGTCCTGGGATGAGAGCTCCTGGCTGTCTCTTCTGCCCCATCACTGGGCAGTGCTACCTTTGTGGAGCAGACAGATTACACAGGGAGTAGAATATTAGACAGGACAAGAAGGACTTTCACTTCTGCTTTTTCTCTCTTGTTTACCTCCCTTATGCAGGTTTTGCATTGAAGGTGAGGTGATGGGACAGTTCCCATTCCTGGGGTAGAGAGGAGCTGGGCTGAGGGATGAGGCAACTAACTTTGAGCACCTTCTCTGTGCCAGGCATTATGCCAACCAACATTCATTCCTACATTAATTCAGCACACAGTAATGAAGCACCCACTGTTGGCCGGTCACAGGAGTACTTCCAATCTTTTGGCACACAACAATAAACACTTATATATTTATTTTATATGTAAAGAAAGAAAGAAAATGAAGTTGCTCAGTCCTGCCAGACTCTTTGTGGCCCTATGGACTATAGCCTGCCAGGCTCCTCTGTCCATGAGATTCTCCAAGCAAGAATACTGGAGTGGGTTGCCATTTCCTTCTCCAGGGGATCTTCCCGACCTAGGGATTAAACCCAGGTCTCCCAGATTGCAGATAGACTCTTTACCATCTGAGCCACCAGGGAAGCTTTATATGTAAAGATACGTTTAAAAATATTCATACGGTAAATGAGCCCTCAGCTTAATAAATATTTATTGACTAAAACACCTACCTTCAGCCTTAGGTACCTGTGAGACATGCAGGTAGCAATTCTGGAACTCTGGGACAAATCTAAGCTAGAGATTGAGGCTCAGAAATTACTGGCATTTAGGATATGCCAGTGACCAGACGGGATTCCTCAGTAAATCTGGGTAAACAATCAGCAAGGTGGACCTCTGTTTGCCAAACGGGAAAAAAGGGAGGCATACCCATGACAGGATGGCGCAGGGAAGGGCTTGATAAAGAGGTAGGAAGGGACCAGACTAGAGCGGGAGCTTCTGGAAACCTTGTTAGTTCCCAAGGGTCATGAGAATATAATGCTGCAAAGCGGAGCAGCAAAGATAATGAAATACCACCGGTTCTGGCCAGAGCAGGACTGCTGTTGACCTGAAGCCAGACTAAAGTGGGATGAGAAAGGGAGGCCAGAGTCAGCGGAGGGGAGAAGAGACAGAGCCTCTCTGCAGACGCATGGAGATCTTTCTCATACTAGAGGGAACGACTACATGGTTTGTGGGCTGCCGAGAAAGAGCAAGAAAGACAGGAAGGCTTGGAGCTCCAGGGGAGCGAAAGGAGAAAGATGCACAAAAGCGGGCGGAAGCATTAGGGCGGGACCCAGAGCGCAAGAGGAAGGCCAGCCCAGCCCAGTCCTCTTTTCTATCTCAAGACGATGCGGCAGGGCGCAATCTCTGGCTGGATTTGCGGCATGCTGGACATTACTAGATACTGCCGGCCCTTTCCGAGCGCGCCCCACTGCGTAAGATCACCTTTCCCGAGGCTCCACCACCCTCTGCTCCCAAGGGCAGAGCGGATCGCGCGGCCCACGGTCTGGCCGCTGCTGATAGGCCCACGGGAGCACCTGATCGAGCCGACCAATCAGAGGCACTCTCCCAAGGAATGGGGCCCCACGTGTGGCCCCTGATGCAAGGCTGAGCTGCTGTGAGGCCCAGCGGCCATACGGACAGCGAGGTTAGAACAGTTCTCAGCCCCTGAGGAACTCAGAGGAGGCCCGGCCTCCCCCAATCCCGCCGGATTCCTGCCTATCCGGCTACTACAACCCCCAAGCCCTTTTGCTAAATTTCCTCTCTTGACAGCTTCTGTGACAGCCGAGGTGTGTTCATCCTTGTCCCTCTGCCTTGACTGGTCCAAAGTGGTGATTTGGAAGAAGACAGACCCAAGTTCCAGTCATCGTGTGACCGATGGCAACTGTTTAACATTCTTGAGCCTCATCTGTAAAACGAGACTCCTAATGCCTACTGTGGTGTTTTTGTGCGGATTGTAAAGCCCAGCGCCTGGTACATGGTGAGCTCCCCAAAACATTGATTATATATATATTTTACTATTGTCGATATTTCTACCTATCAGGAATTCACAATCCTCAGTACACAGGGTCTTGTGTTAAGCTATTTTTTATTCCTGTTCTCTTACTAGAATGTAAACTGCTTGTCCACGGGAATGTGCCTGTATACCTTTTTAGTCTTCCAACTCCATGGTCCCTTTACTTGGTCTGACAAGGGTAAATTTAACTTACAGAAACAGTAGCAGGACAGAGTATACAAAATCAAGGAATTTATAGGATGGAAAATCTCAGCAGTTAGGTGGGGCTGTTTATAATGCAACATTAATGTACTAGGGGGAAAAAGAAGTCTTAGAGGACTACCAGGTACCAGCTCTGTGAGCTCAGGCAGATCTTGACCTCTCTGAGCCTCATGAGAACAATAATCATGACTGTAACAACTGCAGGACTAACCAGCTTCTAGATACTATTTGAAGCTCATATTAGCTGTCTACAACCCCACTTGACAGAGAGGACACACAGGCACAGAGAGATTCTGAACTTGCCTGAGATCACACAGCTATTAAGTGGTAGAGCTGGGGGTTCAAACAAGGTCTTTGGGGTCTGAGTCCATACCCATAACTGTGCTATGTGCTACCTCTCAGGCACCAGCACAGGCAGTTGGCAAACAGTACAAAACTATGGAGAGGGCTGGGGTAACAGGGCAAAGTCTTCTGCATCTACGAACTAAAGGAGGCCAGTGTAGCTGAAGGGCGGAGAGGGAGGGGAGCAAGGTAGATAATGAGCCTGGTCTTACAGGCAGGTGCACATCTTTATGGAGAAGGCAATGGCACCCCACTCCAGTCCTCTTGCCTGGAAAATCCCATGGATGGAGGAGCCTGGTATGCTGCAGTCCATGGGGTCGCTCAGAGTTGGACACAACTGAGCGACTTCACTTTCACTTCTCACTTTCATGCATTGGAGAAGGAAATGGCAACCCACTCCGGTGTTCTTGCCTGGAGAATCCCAGGGAAGGGGGAGCCTGATGGGCTGCCATCTATGGGGTCGCACAGAGTCGAACACAACTGAAGCGACTTAGCAGTAGCAGCAGCAGCAGCACATCTTTAAGATGTCTAGGCCGCAGTGAGGAGCTGGTGTCAGCACGGCAGAAGCATGTGACTAGGTGTTCCATGGGCATATTTTTTTTTTTGCCACACTCTAAGGCTTGTGCAATCTTAGTTCCCCAACCAGGGATTGAACCTTCATCCCTTGCATTGGAAGCACGGAGTCTTAACCACTAGACCACCAGGGAAGTCCCTCCACAGGCATTTCTGACCCTTTGTTGCCACAGACCTGGGATGCAGAAGGCAGCAGCAGTCTTTCTTCTACTGTGGTTTGGCATTAGTCCCTGCCCGGATTGGAGATCCAGGGCCTATCATAGACCTAAGTCCTCTGGCTCTTGCCCAGGGTCCCCTCCCTGGGCAGGACTACAGATGTCACCACCTTGCCCCCCACCCCCCAACTCCTCCTTTCTGGTCTCATAATTGTCTTAGGCTCATTAATGTGACTAATTAGATAGGCCTGAAGTCAATTGCATCCTCCTATCCTCCCACTATATAAACCCTGAGATGCCTCATTATTTAAAGCCTCTGCATGTCTCCCTGGGGCTTATTATGAACTCTAGACACATCAACTGACTCTCCAGGCAAGGGGCCCAGAATTCAGGGGAACAGGGCAGGGCTCCTGTTGACCATTGAGCCTCAGTTGTTCATTTCGTTCATCCTGTCTTATCACTGACTTCTCTGGAAACTTCCTGGCAGTCTCCTCATACTCCCTGGGTTTTCTCACCACCTGTCTTGCCCCTACCAAAGGCTTCTGGTCCCACCTCCTCTATGATGACTCTTGAGGTGTTCTCTCTCATCTGGTTCTTCCTCTAGGTCTTCAAACCAAAAGTATTTCCAGCCACTAGCATGACATGTGCTCCTGATGTCCTTCAGGCTCTCCAAACCTAACATGCCTGAACACCAGCACCTGCCTTACTTCAAAGCATTCTTACAAAAACATTAACCCAAGTGTAATCAAGCCTCCACCCTTATATCCAGTTTACAGGAAATACAGGGGGCATATGAACAGGTAATGAAGAAGCATCAGCCAAATGCAGAACATGGGGCCAGATAACTGGCCCAGTCCCTGCAAAAGTCAATATTTCAGAAAACAGGCGGTGGAGCATTCAAGGTGGTAAGAAACTTAAGAGCTACAAGGACAAATGCAATATATAAAATTTGATTGGATTAGTTCAGAAAAATCATCTATCAGAAACATTTGGGAGAAATTTGAATATGGAAAGAATATTAGATATTAGGGAATTATAGGTGGTACCATGGTTATATAGGAGAACACCCTCATATGTTGGAGAAGTTTGCTGAGTCTTTAGGTGAGAAGTATCAGAATGTCTGTAACTCACTTTGAAATTAATTGTACAGAAAAGAAATACCTTTATTTCTGGGACTTCCCTGGCTGTCCAGTGGTTAAGACTTAGCGCTTCCTCTGCAGGGGGAATTTAATCCTGCACATTGCACATAGGGGGGGAAAAAAAACAACTTTATCTCTGAAGCGAATATAACAAAATGTTAACAGACACTGACTCTGGGTGTATTGATTATATCTTTTTGTTTTGTATGTTTGAAAAATGTCACAATAAAATGGATATTTGAAAAATTAACATAGAAAAAGATGGTGGCGCCCAGCTTCCTAATGCTGTTGCATTGGCCTATGGGCTACAGGCCCTTCAGTGTAGAAGCCTACAGAGAACATGTTTCTGCTGCTGGACACACTCCAAGCAGCAGTGGTATCTGCATTCCTAGCCTCTATGATCGGTCTTCAAGCTCTGTACATCTGCACTGATGTCAACCCCAAGGCAGCAGCGTGTACCCTGGAGACAGCATGCTGTAACAAAGTCCATATTCAACCAATAATTACAGATTTGGTTCCAGGCTTGCTACCGAGATTGAAGGAAAAAGTTGATATTCTGGTGTTTAATCCAATGTAGTTACTCCACCTGAGGAGGTAGGGAGTCACGGGGTTGATAGAGGCAGCTTGGGCTGGTGGCAGAAACAGCAGTGACATAATGGACAAATGCTTACCACTGGCCTCAGATCGCCTTTTACCAAGAGGATTGTTCTGTTTGGTCACCATTAGAGAAAATAATCCATAAGAAATTTTGAAAATGATGAAAACAAAAGGTTTACAAAGCATCACTGCACTTTCCAAGTAAGCAGGCCAGGAAATCCTGTCAGTCATCAAGTTCACCAAGTCCTAGTCTACAGGGTGTGCTACTTAAAGCCGAATGCATTTGGCATATTTTGAAACTGAAGTCATGTCTTAGTTAGTAAGTAAAATTGTCAGAAATTTGTCATCCAGAAAAAGGCAGACAAGTAAGGGTATTTCTTTTTACCCAAGAATCAGGCCTATAGAAATATTTACACAAATGCAAGTAAGTATATATATATTATATATATATACAATTTGAATTTTACATATTATATGTATATGTAGAGTATATATAATGAAAAAGTTATACTTAATTATATGTGAAGAGGATATTCATTTCAGCATTACTTGTAATGGCAAAACAATGAAGTTAAGTGTCCATCAGCAAAGGAATTGGTAAAATAAATTACAGTATATTCATGTTACTGAATATGAGTGACACATCCAACCATTAAACATGAGTCAGGTATATACTGAACCAGAAGGGGTTTGTGGTGTACTACTGAGAAGTGAAAAAAAGCAAATTGCAAAACAGTGTTAATCTATATATATATTTTTGAAAAACTAACAAAGAATGTTTGTGTGTATATATATATAAGAAATTCTGAAAAGGTCCATAACAGGTGGGAATAGAGGAATTTTAATTCTTTTGTGTTGACATTTGTACAGTGATAATGTATTGTATAATTAAACAGATTTTTTTATTAAAAAAAAAAACTAACATATATTTCTTCCCCTTGTCCCAGCTGTATTCCTTATATCTGCCATCTTAGTGGTTGATGCGGCCATCCCTCTAGCCTGGAAATCTGGATCCCCGCTCTGACTCTTCATATTCCCTCATGCTCCCATCCAGTCTCCATGTTCTGCCCTTTCTACTTTCTGAAGTCATTCTTAGTCCATTTTTTTTTTAAATTGATATATACCTGATATATAACGTGTTAGTTTCAAGTATACAACATAATAATTCAATATTTGTACATGTTATGAAATGATCACTACATCAGCCTAGTTAATATCCGTCACCATATACAATTACAAAAACATTTTTTCTTGAATGAGGATTTTAAAATCTACTCTCTCAGCAACTTTCAAATATGCAAAACAGTATTATTAACTATATTATTAACTATAGTTAATAGTTAATTAACTATAATTAACCATTATATCATGCTATATATAACATCCCCCAGATTTAGTCCATCCTTTATCCCCATTTCCCTGCCATTGCTCTGGTAAAGATCACAGCTACCTCTTGACTCATGGTCCCAGCATCTTCCCAGGTATCTCTGCCTCCACACTCACCTTCCACATAGTCCCAAGTTCATGTTTTTCAATGTTGTATCTGATTGTGGCACTCCCCATTCCAGTGGAATTAAATTCCAGTCCTCAGAGCTCTTCATAGTCTGCTCCTGATGATTTCTTAAAATTCTCTCCGTTTCAGCCACATCAACCAGACCCCTTTACATTTCCTTTATACCCTTCAAAAATATCTTCCGAAAAGAAAAGAAAACAGAGATACAAAAATATCTTCTAAGAACTGAGTCTTGAAAAAAAGGCAACTAGAAAGCTGTAAGTTCAATCTGAAATACTGTTAAAAACCAGAAAAGTCTGATTCTTAAAAGCATGTTTGAAGGCCTTGCTGTTAAAAAAAAAAAAATCCATCCTATTCAACTGAGGTATTTAATTGAGAAAAACCTAATTTATGAGCTTCATCAAATGGGAAAGTGTCCACATAAGAGAATGGGTGTCAGTGGTTTGAAGTATAATCCTGGGGACAATAATGGAGCCCTTTTTAATTTTTTAAAATATTTGTTTATTCATTTATTTATTTTTGGCTGCACTGGGTCTTTGTTGCGGCATGCAGGCCTTCTCTAGTTGCGAGTGGAGGCTACTCATTGCAGGGCACAGGCTTCTCACTGAGGTGACTTCTCTTGTGGAGCACGGGCTCTAGGGTATGCGTGCTTCAGTAGTTGAGGCTCCTGGCTCTAGAGTTGCCCTGAGGCATGTGAGATCCTCCTGAACCAGGGATCAAACTTGTGTCCCCTGCATTGTCAGGCAGATTCTTAACCACTAGACCACCAAGGAAGTTCCATGGAGCACCCTTAAGAAAGGCCATGTCACAAATGATCTGATAACACAAAGAAGGATAATTGAGCAAATTAACATGAACATCAACAATTCTGAACCAAAAAAAGTGATTCACGAGTCTACATTCAAATGTAAAGAAGTTTTAAAAATACCCTAATTAATTTATTGCACTTTTATTTTTCTGTTTATGAATGCACAAAAATGATATATGATCTTTTAAAACTATGAGTAAATCTAAAGGAGCTCCTTATGTAAGTTTAAAATTAAGAATATAAGTAATTAAGAAAAAAGTCTTCCAAGATCTCCCAAAGATTCAAGAATATTACAAATCTACAGACGAAAATATGTAACCAGCAAGTCCAGAGATCAGCCAAACTCACTGAGGGAGGCAGGGTTCATTTAATTCACTTCCACTCTCAAACTGGCCTCATGGCTTGCCTTTGCTCCTACCCCAACCATGTTGGCCTGTGATCTGCCTCAGGTCACTTTAGCCTTGAGAAGTCTCCCACAGGAGATAACACTCCACACAAGCTAATGTGTGCCCAGCAGTGGCTGGTATGTAGGGTTTAGGAAATGTTGCCTGAGGTCAGGGGCCCTGTGCTATGGCTTCTCCCCTGCTTCAGCCAGCCTGGGCCCCAAGGCCTTGACTTCACGTGCATCCTCTCTAGCCCATCACCCCTTGACCTTTCATCTGGTAACCATTTCCCCCTAGAACCCTGGAGGGGATCCAATCATGAGTGGAGAGTGCCCATTTGTTAGGTCCAAGCCTGGGCTCTGGCCCCAAGGTCACTCAGCTGTCCTCTGCTTCCTTGAGCCTGCAAGCCCATCCCTTCCCTCTCACTTCCTATCTCTGGAGAACACAGAGGCACTGGGTGGGACCTCTCTCAATTTCCTTCCCTTCTCACTTAAAACATAGCTGAGGCCCCTTGCCTTTCCCTACATGTCTCAAATATTAAGGGGTTTCTCATCTGCTCTCTGGGCCACCCATCCCACTATGGCCCCATTCAAACACCCTGTACCTCCTTGCACCTCCTTGACCTCAGTGACCTCTCATCATTATTGTACCCTCAACTTTCCCCTCCCAATCGGCTTCTTCCCAAAACATTGTACTTATTCAATGTTATTCATTCAATAAGACATTGAATAAGTTTCAGTTGATTTACTCATTCAATCCACAAATATCTGTCAAGCATCTACTCTGTACCAGGCACTGGGAACACAGCTGTGAACGAGTCCTAACTTCTTGGTATGTCTATTCTAGACAATGAGAAAGATAGAGGTATGGGACTAAAAAAACAAATCAGGCAATTTAGACTTTATAAGGGTGGGAAGGAGAGGGAGGGATAGATTGGGAGTTTGGGATTGACGTGTACACACTGCTATAGTTAAAATGACATGCTTTTCCATAAAAAAAGGAAAAGACTTTGTACTACTGGCATAAAGATAGATCTATTGAGTCAGTGATAGTGAGGTGGATGGACCTAGAGCCTGTTATATAGAGTGAAATAAGTCAGAAATAGAAAAACAAATATTATATATTAACATATATATATGGAATCTAGAAAAATGGTACTGATTGACCTGTTTGCAGAGAAGGAATGGAGATGCACATGTAGAGAAGGGACTTGTGGACACAGGGGGGAAGGAGAAGGTAGAACGAATGGAGAAAGTAGTGTTGATATGTATACACTATTGTGTAAAATAGACAGCTGGTGGGAAGTTGCTATATAACACAGGGAGCCCAGCCTGGTGCTCTGTGATGACCTAGAAGGGTGAGGGGAAGGACGTAATATATGTATAAGTATGGATGATTCAAGTTATTGTATGGCAGAAACCAATACAACATTGTAAAGCAATTTTCCTCCAATTAAAAATAAATTTTGTAAAAGATCTATTGGTCAATGGAATTGATTGAGAATTCAAGAAGAAACCCATGCTTCTGTGGTCAATTGATTTTTTCTTTTTCTTTCTTTACTTTTTCTTTATTTTTAATTAATTTTTGTTTAATTAATTTGTTTAAATTAATTAATTTTAATCAATTAAATTTTTTGGCCACACTGTGCTGCATGTGGGATCTTAGTTCCCCAACCAAGGATTGAACCCACACCCCTTGCATTGGAAACATGGAGCCTTAAGCACTGGACCACCATGGAAGTCCCTGATTTTTTGGCAAGGGTGCCAAGACCATTATTGAAGAGGAAAAGTCAGTCTGTTTAAAAAATGCTGTTGGAACAACTGGTTATCCACATGCAAAAGAATGAAGTTGGATCCCTACCTCATACTATAGTAAATTAACTCAAAAGTCCTAAATGTAAGGGCTAAAACTATTTCATGGGATTAAACAATGGTTTCTAAGATATTACAAAAAACTCAGCAACAAAGGAAATAAAAACCAAATAAACTGGACTTCATCAAAATTAAAAGCCTTTGTATTTCAAAAGATACTATCGAGAAAGTGAAAACACAAGTCACAGATTAGGATAAAATGTTTGTAAATCTTATATCCAAAAAGTACTTATATCCAGAATACACAAAGGATCCTTTTAACTCAATAACAAAAAAAGATATTACCCAATATAAAAAATGTGCAAAGAATCTGGATAGACATGTCTTGAAAGAAGATAAACAAATGGTCAACAAACACAATAATATGAGCTCAACATCACTAGCTGTTTGGGAAATGCACACTAAAACCACAAAGAGATACTATTTTGTACCCACTAAGATAACTATACTCAAAAAGGCAGATAATAAAAAATATTGGTGAACATGTGGAGAAATTGGAACCCTCATACATTGCTGGTGGAAATGTAAAATGGTACAGCCACTTTGGTCACATTCTTCAAAGAGTTCCTGATAACTCCTGAGAAGGTTAAACATGGAGTTACCATATGACCAACAACTCCACAATTCCACTCCTAAGTATATATGACAAATAAATGAATTCACATGTCCAGGCAAAATTTTGTACATGAATGTTCACAGCAACATTGTTCATGATAGTCCCAAAGTGAAAGCATCATTAGTGGTATATGTATATAAGGGAGTATTATTCAGCCATAAAAAGGAATGTAGTACTGCTATAAACCACAATATGGATGAGTCTGGAATACATCATGGTCAGTGAAAGAAACCAGACATAAAAGACCGTGTACTGTTTGATTCCATTTATATCAGTTCAGTTGCTCAGTCCTGTCCAACTCTTTGCGACCCCATGAACCACAGCACGCCATGCCTCCCTGTCCATCACTAACTCCCAGAGTCCACCCAAACCCGTGTCCATCGAGTCGGTGATGCCATCCAACCATCTCATCCTCTGTCGACCCTTTCTCCTCCTGCCCTCAATCTTTCCCAGCATCAGGGTCTTTTCCAGTGAGTCAGCTCTTCCCATCAGGTGGCCAAAGTATTGGAGTTTCAGCTTCAACATTAGTCCTTCCAATGAACACCCAGGACTGATCTCCTTTAGGATGGACTGGTTGGATCTCCTTGCAATCCAAGGGACTCTCAAGAGTCTTCTCCAACACCAAAAAAGCATCAATTCTTCGGCGCTCAGCTTTCTTTATAGTCCCACTCTCACATCCATACATGACCACTGGAAAAACCATAGCCTTGACTAGACGGACCTTTGTTGACAAAGTAATGCCTCTGCTTTTTAATATGCTATCTAGGTTGGTCATAACTTTCCTTCCAAGGAGTAAGCGTCTTTTAATTTCATGGCTGCAGTCACCATCTGCAGTGATTCTGGAGCCCAGAAAAATAAAGTCAGCCACTGTTCCCACTGTTTCCCCATCTAATTGCCATGAAGTGATGGGACCAGATGCCATGATCTTAGTTTTCTGAATGTTGAGCTTTAAGCCAACTTTTTCACTCTCCTCTTTCACTTTCATCAAGAGGCACTTTAGTTCTTCTTCACTTTCTGCCATAAGGGTGGTGTCATCTGCACATCTGAGGTTATTGATATTTCTCTTGGCAATCCAAGAGAAATTGGATTTCTCTTCCAATTTCCTCCAGCCCAGCGTTTCTCATGATGTACTCTGCATATAAGTTAAATAAGCAGGGTGACAATATACAGCCTTGACGTACTCCTTTTCCTATTTGGAACCAGTCTGTTGTTCCATGTCCAGTTCTAACTGTTGCTTCCTGACCTGTATACAGGTTTCTCAAGAGGCAGGTCAGGTGGTCTGGTATTCCCATCTCTTTCAGAATTTTCCAGTTTATTGTGATCCACACAGTCAAAGGCTTTGGCATAGTCAATGAAGCAGAAATAGATGTTTTTCTGGTACTCTCTTGCTTTTTCGATGATCCAGCGGATTTTGGCAATTTGATCTCTGGTTCCTCTGCCTTTTCTAAAACCAGCTTGAACATCTGGAAGTTCATGGTTCATATATTGCTGAAGCCTGGCTTGGACAATTTTAAGCATTACTTTACTAGCGTGTGAGATGAGTGCAATTGTGTGGTAGTTTGAGCATTCTTTGGCACTGCCTTTCTTTGGGATTGGAATGAAAACTGACCTTTTCCAGTCCTGTGGCCACTGCTGAGTTTTCCATATTTGCTGGCATGTCCAAAACAGGCAAATCCACAGAGATAGAGAGTAGATGAGTGGCTGTTAGGGCCTAGGGGAAGGGAGGGAATGGGGTGTGACTGACTGCTAATGAGTACAAAGTTTCTTTTTAAGTGATGAAAATGCTCTGGGATTAGATAGTGGTAATTGCTGCACAACTTTATGAGTGTATTAGAAACCACTGGGGAATTCCCTGACAGTCTAGTGGTTAGGACTCTGTGCTTCCACTGCAGGGGACCCAGTTTGATTCCTGGTCCGGGAACTAAGATCCCACAAACTTCGAGGTACAGGCAAAAACGATTTTTTAAAATTAATTTAAAAAAAGAGATCACTGGATTGCACATTTTACTTATTTATTTACTTATGTATTATTTTATATACTTTTCTATATTTTGGCTGCATCACATGGCTTGCAGGATATTAGTTCCCTGACCAGGGATTGAACCTAGGCCCCCTACAGAGGAAGACCAGAGGCCTAACCATTGGACCACTAGGGAATTCCTGGATTGTACATTTTAGAAGGGCAAATTTTATGGTATGTGAATTATATCTCAATAAAAAGAAAATAAAGAAATAGGTAGGGGAAAATCAGATAATTTCAGGGAATGGTAATTGCTGTAAGTTACCTCAACAGGAAGATGTTACAGAGTGACCTGGTGTCAGTTGGAAGTCCTCAAGTTGAGGGAGGAGCCAGGGAAGCCTGTCTGAAGAGAGACTCTTGAACTCATAGATAGAAAGAGTCCTGGCAGAGGTGGGAATGGAATCTTCCAGACACAGGAACACAGACCCTGAGGTGGAATAGTTTACACAAGACTGAGTCCCTTCCGCCTTTAAGAAAAAGTCTGCCCTCCTAGCCCCTCTCCTGTTCTACATGGCCACCTGTTTTCCATGGTTTTAGCCTCAGGTCTTCACCTGAGGGCTGTGAAGATTTTCCAGATTATTTGGAACATGGTTGTTTTTCCAATCATGGTTTTTGCCTAAGGTTGTCACCTGGGGCATGTGAAGACTTTCCAGATTTTTCTGAGCTTAGTTGGAGTTAAGGGTACAATTTCCCAGACCTTTAACTTCCATTTGAACTCCTTGATTTGCCTAAGAAAACACCTCTCTTCAGTTCTTCAGATGGCTTCCCACTCATGAGAGACAAGCTATATCCCACCCAGATGAATCTCTGTGGGCCAAGCACTCCAAAGAGAGGGTGCTGGAGATCCCTCAGAGCTTCCTAAGGACTTACTTCATCCAGTAAACTCAGGTCAGGGCTTTAGCCTTGTCTATCAGTACTAGAATTAGAACCCAGCAAAGGCATGGTTGTCATGGGGACGCATATTATAACATGCTGGTTTTAATTGAGAATGGAGTCAAATCTTTTCTGATCGAAAATCAGTGTGAATGCTTGCTTCAGCAGCACGTATGCTAAAATTGGAATGCTACGGAGAAGATTAGCATGGCCTTCGTGGAAGGATGATACGCAGATTCATAGAGCACTCCATATTCTTATATTAAAAAGTCAGTCTCAGTTGGCTGAGGCATTTGATGATGGGGCCCGATTTTGCCATTTTAGACACACGAGAGACATTTTCTATAAATTGATAGAGCTGAATCTACAGCCCCAGGGCTTTATGATGTATTTAAAGCACATATATAGTATGAGTGAGTGTTAGTTGCTCAGTGGTGTTCGACTCTTTGTGACCCCATGGACTGTCTTATCCCACTGGGCTCCTATGTCAAGGAATTTTTTCCAGGCAAGACAACTGGAGTGGGTTGCCCTTTCCTTCTCCAGGGGATCTTCCTGAACCAGGGATCAAAACTGTGTCTCCTGCAGCTCCTGCATTGCAGGAGAATTCTTTACTGGTGAGCCATTTAGTGACTACTGGGTGTAAACTCTGAGCCTTAGACCACTTGCCAGAACAAGACACTGCTTCTTTCTCAGCCTCTGTTTTCATATGTAAAATAGGACAATATCCTCTTTTTGCAGGGAGATGATGGGTGGGTGAGAGTAAAATGGTGACCCTTAGGCAGGCAGAAGGTACAGCATTCTCCTGGCCACCAGCTGCAGATCTCCTCCTTCCTCTGACTTCATCCCCCTCCCCTCCCAGAGCCCAACATTCTTCCACATCCCCCCTTTCTCCCCGGGGAATTAGTACCTTCAGGAGTGCTTGTCTGGAAGCTAAGGGTGCATCTGAAAAATCAAGTGGTCAGAGGAGAGGTTTGGAATGGAGGGAAGACTGACCTGTTGGGTTGGGGAGCCTGGTGGCATCTGAAGCAGGTGTCTCATGGGCAGCTGCTCTGTGCGAGCCCTCCTACCATGTCCTGCCTACATTGACATATTCAGTCTGCCCAATGACCTCATTTGTGAGGCTCAGGAAAGGGAAAAGATTTGCTGTTAAGTGGCCCCGCTGCAGTTTGAACCCACATCTATCTGACTCCAGATACTATAGGCTCTCATACTTTCTGAAAGTGTCATCTGGCACAGAGGCCTGAGTGTTCCCCAAACATCCCTGAATCCTTTGAGGGATGGTTTGACATGACCAGGTGGTCCATGTGAAAGTGAACATCGCTCAGTTGTGTCCCCCTGGACTGTGGCCTGCCAGGCTCCTCTTTCTATGGGGTTCTCCAGGTAAGAATACTGGAGTGGGTTGCCATACCTTCCTCCAGGGATCTTCCCAACCCAGGGGTCATACCCAGGTCTCCCACATTGCAGGCCAATTCTTTACTGTCTGAGCCACGAGCCATAATTCTTCTGTCATTTGAAGACACAGACTTAGAAAAGAGGTGAGCATTAGGAAATGTTTCCCCAGCACTTACTCTGATCTTCATAGTCCTGGGCTTGGTCACTGGTGATCATAAGGGGCTCACCAACTGGCTTGGACTAGATATGTAAAGCCAGTAGTTACTGCAAGGGCTCATTCAGGAAAAAAAATGACTGCCTGCCAGGGAGGAAACAGGGAAGACTTCCAGGAGGAGAAATCTTCTAAACTGGGCTCTGAAGCATGAGTAGGGGTTTGCATGACAGGGGAAAAGGCAGAGGGGTGGGCCTGAGCACAGGATGGATGGGATGTGGCCGGTCCTGGCACAGTGATACACTGGGCAGTGGGGACATTGATGAGGGCAGGAGGGCAGGGATTAGAGGCCACTACACTCAGGGCTTTCCAAAGAGAACATTTGAAAAACAGAACACTTGAAGGTGAAAACTTGAATCCTTGGGGCTAGGGCTACAGAGTCAGGTTAGCTGACAGAAACCTGGTATTTTGGGCAGGAAGGAAATTGCTGGAGGGCTGTATGGCTCCAAATGTCAAACCTTCCTCAGTCTTAAGTGGAACCCTGATCCAGTTCTGGAGAAACCACTCGGTGGGACAGAAAGTCTTAGACCCATCACAAGGAGTGGTTGTATTATTCACCAGAAGTGTTTGGGACTAATCACCACAGGCCTCCAAACCTCCCCACAAAACCGGGCTATTTCATCAGAAAGCATATGCTGCTCTTGTCCAGCGTGGATGAAGAGCTTGAACTGGGAGTTGGGGTGGGAGTTCAGCTCTGAATAAGTCACACTTCCTCACTTCCTCCCTGGAAGATGGAGATAACAAGTGTGCCCATCTCAGGAGTAGATGATAAGTGTCTTGCAGAGTAGCCAGCACAGAAGAAGAGAAGCCACAACTGTTATTGTAACAAAACAGTCCTAGCATTTCCCAAAGCAAAGCCCTCTTGTTTCTAGAGGAGGTATCCATCTCTTCTGGGCACTGCTGGCAGAGTGAGCTTTCAGCTGCATAGATGAGAGTCTTAATCTGCTTCTTAACCTTCCATGGCTCCCTACTGCCTTCCCAGTTAAAAGCTGAATTCTTTAGCTTAAAAAAGAAAGTCCTGAATTGTCAGGTCCCTGTGGCTTTCCCCTTCTTCGTCTGAGGCCTCTTAACTGCACTCATCACCTCTACTTCTCCCACCTTGCACTAGCCTCTGATCACACTGAACTGTGGTCAGTCCCTCCAAAGCCCAGTTTCTGCTGGAATCTCTAACTTATCCTCTCCTTTCCAAGCTATTCCTGTATATCCTTCTGAGTTCCCTCTGAATGTTACTTCCATGGAAGGCCTTCTCTGACTGTCTCTGAGCCCTCCTCAGCTCCCCCAGCACCTCTGGCTTCTCTCTCAATGTTCAGCTCTCTACCTTGTTACTACTTCTCTGCCTTTCCCTCAAGACTCTGAGGGGGAACACAGTATCTGCTGAATCAATGCATACCCTTTTTTTTTCTTCCTAATTACATAGTTTACAACCCCATGGACTATAGCCTGCCAGGCTCCTCTGAGGGGAATTTTCCAGACAAGAATACTGGAGTGGGTTGCTATTTTCTACTCCAGGGGGTCTTCCTGACCCAGGGATCAAACCTGTGTCTCCTGCATTGGCAGGCAGATTCTTTACCACTGTACCATGTGGGAAGCTATATCTGCTGAATTCATGAATGAAAGGGGAGGGCAGTTCTAAGAAAAAAGGAGTACACTGGCAGAATGTCTCCACAGGTATCTCTTTCAGCAGGTTACCAGTATCGGTAATTTACACATGAGGAAACTGAGGCTAAGGTAATCTCACTCTGCCCACCACTCAAATTCCAGAGTCCCTGTGTGCAAGGCACTGTACTGGGCCTTCTCACCTTCTGTACCAGAAGGTGTGTTTGCCAGGAGCAGAAGACGTGAAATGACAAGACTCTGAGACCTTGCAGAAGGGCTTAATTTTTCGGGCCTCATTTCTGCATAGGGCTGCTAAAGGTTTAAAGGAACTCATGCATGTCAAGTGCCCAGCATGGTATCTAGTATACTGCATAGACTCAGCAAGTATTTACTGATTCTAATCTCTGTCTTAAGGATGGGAGGCATAGGCCCAGAAAAGTTCCTTGTGCTAAGACAAGGAGGGCAGGCCACAGCCTTATCCTTTCTTCAAGGAAGGGACCTTTGAGTCATTCTAGGAAGAAAGTCCAGGAGGTTTTCTCTGGGATTCCAGTCTTTTCCCTAAGACCATCACCTGTAAGCTGTTCATCCCCAGCTGCCTGTCCTCTTTTAGCTCCTATGCCTATTCTGTGTGGGGCAGTGGAAAAGAATCCACCTTCCAATGCAGGAGACGCACAGGGGACTTGGGTTCAAACCCTGGGTCAAGAAGATCCCCTGGAGGAGGAACTGGCAACCCACTCCAGTATTCTTGCCCGGAAAATAACCTATGGACAGAGGAGCCTAGCGGGCTACAGTCCATGGGGTTGCAAAGAGTTGGGCATAACTGAGCACGTAAGCACTAGACCTATTCCGTGGGGCCTGTGAAGTTGGAGACAGAGGTTCGTATAGGTCAGTGATGTCTAGAGGTCAGCTCTGGAGGAACCATTTTCCTTCTCCCTCTTCACACCTTTATTTAAGTGTGTTTTCCTAAGGCTGGGGGCTTCCTAAGGTAGGGATCTCATTCTTTGTTTCCCCAGCATCTAGCAAAACTGCCTGGAATACAAAAAAATGGTTGCTGAAAGAAGCAATGAAACATATCTCAGCATTTATCAAGTATGTAGTCTGTATAGGTTCCAAACACCTTTGCCTTACAAGAGTCCCAGAGCCACCCTGCGCATTGGAAACCACAGGTGAGGAAACTGAGGCTTGTGGCTTTTTAACTGAGTGGCTCAAGGCCATTGAGTGGCACCTCACAGGCCCTCAGGACGGTCATGGGAGAGTAAAGGGTTGCAAGTAATCTTCTCAACTGGGGCAGTTGATAGGAGGTTAACTGTCAGTCAGGAATGACTAGTTCAAAAGGAGTCCCAGGTGGCGCTAGTGGTAAAGAGCCCGCCTGCTAAAGCAGAGGACATGAAACACTGGTTCGATCCTTGGGTTGGGAAGATCCCCTGGAGGAGGGCAACCCACTCCAGTATTCTTGCCTGGAGAATCCCATGGACACAGGAGCTGGGCAGGTTACAATCCATACCGTGGCATAAAATCGGACAGGACTGAAACAACTTAGCATGCATGAAGGAAGAAGAGCCAGTCAGAGCTCCCCCATTGAATTGACCAGAAAGGATTAGCAGGAGTCACTCCTTAGCAGAACAAAGGGCGGGTCCTTGTAGGGCGGGACCCTGGAGTGTAGACTCAGCTCTTCTTCGACTACACTGCCAACCTGACTATGCACTTGGGAACATTCAGGATACCTCATTCTCTTCAATAGAAGGAGGCCGCCTGAGGTCACAGTGCTTCCTTCATCACACTGGTTCCAGGGGACACCTTCGTTCCAAGACAGCCTGCTTGCTTTCTTGGCAGGGATGCATCCCAGCACTCAGGTGTGGTAAGGACCTGTTGTCTATCTCCTTGGCTGGTCTGTGGGTCTTGGAGGGAAGGAAGCTACGGGCATCCTGAGCTCCAAGTCTACTGGGGCCAGTTTCGGGGTGAAGCCTGGGCAAGGCTGAGGAACGGAATTTGGGGAGCCGCAGGCGAAAGCCAATACCGCGCAAGAGAACGCCAAAAGTGCCTTTCTCCCAGGTGGGCTCGCTGTTAACAGATAGAAGGATGGCGGGTAAACACTCCACTGAGGCAATAATTATGCACATTTACTAAGCCCTAGGAGGAATGGTAGTCACGTGGCTCTCGAGGGCGGCGCCCTCAGCTTTGAGATGGAGTTAACTCTAATCACAGAAGGCTTTCTGGAGGAGGCGGAATTTTTATGGCGGTCGTTTGTGATTTTCTCTGAACATCGAGGATGAATTTAGCATTCTAGGGACCAAATAGGTATCCAGGTGAGCTTTTTGTTGGGGAGCACGCCGGGAGGGGGAGGGGGGTCAGAGTTGATCGGGTTAGGCGAAGGACCTGGGGGAGGTCGGCGTCGCGGGGTCCTTATTTGGGTTTCCCCACCTGCCCTCGCGGTGTCTTTGGTGATAGGCCAGTGCTGCGGGGCCCCGGGTACTGGGTGCAGGCCTCGAGGTGCCAGGAGCCCGAGGGCAGAGCGCCCCAGACCAGGAATTAGGCGAGCAGTCTTGGCGGGGCCAGCCCGGCGGTCCGCCCTCCTAGCGCTGTTCCGCCGGGGTCCCGATGCCCGGCCCGCAGGGGCGAGGCGCGCGCTCCCCGGGGAGCAGGGCTGCGGAGCAGGCGGCCTGCGCGGGGCGGAGGTGGCACGAGAGGGCCATCTGCCTGGGTGCAGAGAACTGCAGCGTCCGCGGTGCGAGGCTCGGCCCCTCCGGGCCCCCAGCCCGCGTCCACTGCCCCGCGCGCACACACCTACGGACGCCCGCCCGCGCCCCCGGCCCGAGTCCCAGTGCCAGGCCTAGACCCGGACTAGGCGCGGGAGGCGGTGCAGGGATTAGTGGACCCCTCCCCCAGCGCTCCCCTCGCCCCGCCCGGGGCTGCGAGGACCCCTGGGCCCGGGGGTGACGAGGGAGCTTCGTCCCGGCGGTGCCCGGGCTGGGGACTCGGCCTCACTGGGCGGGGGCCGCACCGCGGCAGGCCGAGGTGCGGGCGCGCTGTCAGATTGCTGCCCGGCTCGGGTGCGGGGGGTGGGCTCAGCGCGGGGGTCGCCTGGCCTCATCCCCCCACGGAGGCCAAGGCTGGGCGGGCAGTGCCCGGGCGGGTAACCCGACCCGACCCGGCTCCCGGGAGCCGCTCACCCCGCACGGCCGGGCAGGGGGAGGAAGAGGAATGGAGGGAGGGGGAAGGGAAGGAATGGTGGGTGAGGAGCTGTGGGGACCGCAGGGCTGAGTCCCCGGCCTGTGTGCGCTGCTCTAGGGCGGCTGCCTTTGGTGCCCGGGACGAGCCAGCCCCCTGCCTCGCGGGCGTCGGGCCTGCGGCAGGAGGGAGCCCTGGGGCTGCACAGGCTTGGCTCGGGGAGGCAGACCCGAGCTGCTGCCTCCATTTTGTTTCCTGCTCTGCTTGGTCTGTGGTGGTGGTGATGTGGGCTTGGGGTGCGGCCCGGCAGGGGGTTCACCTGCGGCCGTGCCTGCTCAGGGTTTGAGGCCTCGAAGACCCCAGCCCAAGCCCCCAGGTGAGCCCCGCGGTAGGAGGGGGGTTGCCTTGGTCTCGAGCCCGAGCTGAGCGGGCTGAAGGCAGGTGCCCAGTGGATGGGGAACCCGGGCTGTAACCTAAGATGGAGGCCGGGACTGACGCGGGCCCGAGCGGGGCTGGCGGGGCGGTCGGACAGGCCTCAGCCCAGCCAGGTGCCGCCGGGGCTGGGGCTCCAGACCGGTAGGGTGCTGGAAACGTGTGCAGCCCGGGTCCGGCGCAGCTCCCCGAGGTAGGTGAGGGGATCGGAGTGCCACCCACGACGCCCGCAGGCCCCGACACTCCGGGGAGGCGCGCGAGGCCCCTGGGGAGCCCGCCTCAGGCCCCGCCCGGGCAGTCGGGCCGGCCCGTAGGCCCGGGCCGCGAGCGGGCGCGCAGGGGGAGGGGAGGGGGCGGCAGCGGCGGCTCCGCTGATTGGGTGGCGCGCTCGCGAGCCCGACTTCACCCGCCCTGAACCCCGAAGAGTGAGGCAAAGGAGCGCGCGCCTTGGGGGAAGGGGTGCGCGCGCACTCGGGGCCCCAGCCGCACGCGGGCCGGCGCGAGGCGCTCGGTCGCACGCGCCACCGCGGGGGGCGCGCGCGGTGGGGGGTGTGAGGAGGAGGAGGCGGCGGCGGAATAGGCCGGGGCAGGTCGCGCTTGCTACCTTCTCTCCTGAAGAGAGACGCGGGGGGAGGGGGGTGCGGCGAGCGGCTCCACGCTCTCCCCACCGCTCCGCTCGCGCCCCAGTGTAATGAGGGTCACCCCCTCCCCCCAGCCGGCCCGGAGGGGGCGCGGGGCACGGTAACTAGTGCGCTGGGGTGGGCGGCGGGCTGGCGCGACCGGATGGGGGGGAGGCGGCCGGGCGGGGAAGATGGTGGTGGCCGTGAGGTGAGGGGCGCCGGGGAGGGCCGGGCGCGGCGCAGGGTTGGTGGCCCGCGGCGTTGCAGCCGCAGGCCCCCTCCCCCTCCATCACTACCAGCCGGGCTCAGGCCTAGCCGGCCGGGCCTCCGCGAACTTCCTCCCAGCGCGGCCCGTGCCCCGCCGGCCTCCCGCGCGCACCTCGGCCTCCGCCTCCCTTCAGGTAGCCGGCTGGGGGGCACGGGGCCGGCTGCCCTCCTGCAGCAAACTTTGCTTGGTGCTGAATATTGATGAGTGCGATCGGCTCGGCCAGGAGGTGCTACCGGCGCTGCGGGAAGGAACGCGGCCCGGGCAGGCGGCGGCGGCGTCGGCAGCAGCCATGTTTGTCAAGCTGTAGCAGCTGCTGCTGCTGCCCTGACTCGGCTTCACCGACTGCCTCCGTTTCTCCCCCTGCCGCGTTCCGGCCTCTGGGCCTGCAGCTGTGGACCAAGCAGGCCTGCAATCAGAAAGGAGAGCTTCGGGGTGCACCCGCTTCGCCGACTTGCTCGCGGCCTGAGCACGGCCACTGCAAAAGCTCGGGCGCCAGTTGGGGCGCAGGGTGCAGCGCTATTGTGACCGCTGCGCCCGAGCGAGCCAGGAAGGATGGGGGGGTAACCTTTTTGTGCAGCGTCCCGGAGCCCTCCTCGAACCCTACAGCCCCCTGCTTTTGGGAGATCCGGCCGCTGGACTCCTAGCGGGGGAGGGGAAAGACAATCCTGTTTGAGATTTGGAAATTTCTACTGCCAACGGGATTTTAATTTTAGATCAGCCCAACTGTCCACCAGTCTGCAGGAAAAAGGGACGGGCTGTTTCCATGTGGCAAGATCTACCCGTCTCCGGGAAGATGGAGTTCGCGGAGGCTCACCGAGGCCGTTTTTCCGTCGTCAGCTGGGGAACTTTTTCCACCCATGGAAGTGCAGCAGAAAAGCATCGAGGCCACTAGGCCTTGAGAAGTGGCTGCCATTTTGAAGATAAGAGTCAAATGGCCCATTAACTCAGATTAATTGCCGTGTTTTTGGATTCCAGGTTGATGCTGGCCCAGGATGGATCAGACCTGTGAACTACCTAGAAGAAATTGTCTGCTGCCCTTTTCCAATCCAGTGAATTTAGATGCCCCTGAAGACAAGGACAGCCCTTTCGGTAATGGTCAATCCAATTTTTCTGAGCCACTTAATGGGTGTACTATGCAGTTATCGACTGCCAGTGGAACATCCCAAAATGCTTATGGACAAGATTCTCCATCTTGTTACATTCCACTGCGGAGACTACAGGATTTGGCCTCCATGATCAATGTAGAGTATTTAAATGGGTCTGCTGATGGATCAGAATCCTTTCAAGACCCTGAAAAAAGTGATTCAAGAGCTCAGTCGCCAGTTGTTTGCACTTCCTTGAATCCTGGTGGTCCAACAGCACTTGCTATGAAACAGGAACCCTCTTGTAATAACTCCCCTGAACTCCAGGTAAAAGTAACAAAGACTGTCAAGAATGGCTTTCTGCACTTTGAGAATTTTACTTGTGTGGACGATGCAGATGTAGATTCTGAAATGGACCCAGAACAGCCAGTCACAGAGGATGAGAGTATAGAGGAGATCTTTGAGGAAACTCAAACCAATGCCACCTGCAATTATGAGCCTAAATCAGAGAATGGTGTAGACGTGGCCATGGGAAATGAACAAGACAGCACACCAGACAGTAGACATGGTGCAGTCAAATCGCCATTCTTGCCATTAGCTCCTCAAACTGAAACACAGAAAAATAAGCAAAGAAATGAAGTGGACGGCAGCAATGAAAAAGCAGCCCTTCTCCCAGCCCCCCTTTCACTAGGAGATACAAACATTACTATAGAAGAGCAATTAAACTCAATAAATTTATCTTTTCAGGATGATCCAGACTCCAGTACCAGTACATTAGGAAACATGCTAGAATTACCTGGAACTTCATCATCATCTACTTCACAGGAATTGCCATTTGTAAGCAGTTTTTGGTACAACTTAAATATATACATTAATGTATATATACAGGCAACTTAAAGGGAAACTATAAAAACCGGTTATAACTAATTGTTTTTTGATTGTTTATCAGTTCACAGATGAAAGCTTGTTGCTAATGATAAGCTCTTTGGGAAAATTTTACTTTGATCTAAAATTTTTTCTGTATTATATGAGTTTGATTCTTTTCTGATTTTCCAAGTTAACTCTCCATTGAGGACTGGCTAAGAGTTAAGCTTTTAAGGGCATTTGATTGAATTCAGAATTAAGTTTTCGAGATAGAGGTATACATTTGTTTACCTTTTTTTTTTTTTAAAGTGGCCTTCGCTTTGGCTTGCTGGTGTCGTGAGTACAGGAATCAGTGAATTACCTGGAGTCCTATTTTTGTATAAGGCATGGCTTATATTTTTAGTTGATGGGATGACTTGCAGGTTGAAGTACATTTTGGGTTCACATTCAGGGTAGCTAAGATGAAAAGGTCTTTTTGGACATCAGTCAAAATTTAAATTAGGCTATTTTTTCTGAGGTACGTGTTGTACAGCATCCTATGGTAACGGCCACCATCAGAGTAGGCTCTTGAACCTTTTCTACTTTTAAATTTTGAAGTGTATGTATGTGTGTGGTATGGGTGTATGTGTATAGAAATGGGAAAAAATGTACTTTGAGTTACTCAGTATTGCTACCTACTATTGTTAGATTGTGGTAAATGATACTTGCTTTTTAAAAGTCTGGTCTTCACTCAGAATTTTTGACTGTCCCTAGTTAGCTAAATGACCAGTTGACTTCACTTACCCTGTTTCATCACTTTTAAAATCTGAACCAGCTTGATGTTAAAAGATTCCTTTCAACCTTAAATACTTGATTCTGATTTTGTTTCTACCCAGACACATTGTCATGGTCATCTGTTATGTCACCAGAGAGGATCCCATTCCCTCCCCAAGATGCCTCTGAAACACTCTGTAAAGATTTAGATAGAAAAAACTTTATGGTGTGTGCTGATAGTTTTGAGTGCATTAAACGTTCATTTTACTATATAGCCCTGCAGTTCTTTAAAATTAAGAGTGAGAATGTGGGTGTGTCGCTTTTGTTTCTGTTGATTCCTATCTTAAATATGCTTTAGTACTACTCCTTGATTTCTTAGTTTGGCAGCTGCAGATTTTAAAAATTTGTTTCGTTAGTTATCTTGAGTCTGTTTTGTCCTAGATATTTTTTAGGGTGGATAGGCTGTGTTGGCAGCCTATCAGCAGCTCAGACAAATCCTTCTTGTTACATTGAAATGTATTTTACATGTATATAGTTTTGTCTTTACATAAAATCTTAGATCGGAAGGTGGAGATACATGTTTCTCTAGAAGCGCAAGTGTAAATCTATGTGGTTCTTGTCAAAGAGATGTCATTATTCTAAAATATTAGAGCCTTTAGAAAAAAACGTTACGCATCTAAAATGAGACTTAACAAACTTGTATAAGTGTAGAAAAATTTTTTTCATGTAAAAAATAAAATTACTCAAAGACTGTGGACTTGAAGAAACCAGTATCTATTCTTTTTTTTTTGACCGTTCTGCATGTGGCTTATTGGATCTTAGTTCCCCTGACCAGGGACTGAACAGTAGTTCAATCTTAGTTTCAGGACACGGCAGTGAAAGTCCTAGCCACTGAACGCTAGGGAATTCAAATCTTTATTCTTATAAGTCTTTCTTACAGATTGTGGCTACATCTGAATTGCTTCATCCAAAATCTATTGCTTTCATTTTCGCCTTTGATATTTTCTGAGAATTTAAAGTGAAGTCAGTCTCAAAATGCAAATTTAGTTGAACAGTAAGCTTGAGAAAGGTGTAATTAAAAGAGATTCTATATAGCTACACACTTGATATATTCAGACTATTCACAGTGACTGGTTGATGCAGCAGGTATGGAGAGCACTTACTCTGTATTAGAGCCTGCTTAGGGCTAGACATTTTAGAAAATCTTTTGCACACGCTATTGTCTTTTTCTGAATATGATATTGTGATAGAATAAGATTCTCCTGGCAAGAGTAACGAGTACTTATTAGGATTTTAAACCCTCTGTCTGTAACTAGAGAATGGCAACATAATTCAACATTGTATTGCCAGTTGTTTTTGTACAACTAGCTATCAGCAGACTGTTTGTCTCCTGTCATAAAGGAGCAACCTCTTCAGTTTACCTTGGTGCTCTTCAGTTACTTTTTCTGTATACAGTGATGTGAAATGGTTGTCACTATAGTTAATAATCCTGACCTGGTGTTTTTATATTTAATTGGGTTGATACTGTCTAATTTCTGCCAATGTACATATATAGTGTACAGTGCTTTGTATATGGTAGGTTCTTGGAAAAAATCTTCAAGCAAGGTTGGTTCCCAGAGCTCCAAGTTATAACAGGCAATAACTTAGTTTTAAGTGCTTTGGTCTGTATTGTCTCACTGGGTCTTCATAGCCTTGTAGTAAAAAACAAATGTCATGGAAAGTCTAGGTCCACCTTAAAGGTACTTGAGATTATTGGAGATAAGACTGAAAACCATTGAAACCATAGAATTACTTGAGTACTCTTGGTTTTCTTTAGGGACTTTTGAAGGTCCCTGACACTCTTGGCCTGCGCCTGAAGTAACTCCTGGTCTTCTTACTAGGCTGATTGCAGCAATTGTTTGTTTGATATTCTTCCTCATTTAGATATTTTATGGAGGTAAAATTGAGTTAATTTATGCTGTGACAGTATTCATGAATTTTGGGAATCCTCAAAGTTCTTAGGATGTAGGCAGCCTCCAGAGTAGTCTAAAGTATATGTTATATTAGTGATTCTCTTTATCTGAAGAAGACCACTAAAAATGAACACAATTAAAATTGAGGACTAAAATTTCACAAGTAAATAGGGAGAAAAAGGTTTATTTAGATTTTATATTGAAATGTAAAATTAAGAATTAAAAAAGTTTTAAACTTTTGTCAAAATTTTGATGGCAGCTATTTTTTTTATAATAAGGCAAGAATCAAATAGATTTTTGTTTTTGGCTAGGACGAATCTCCATTGCTGCACATGGGTGTTCTGTAGTTAACGGCGAGCATAGGCTACTCTTCATTGCGGTGCTCAGGCTTCTCATGGCAGTGGCTTCTCTTGTTGTGGAGCATGGGCTCTAGGTGCCTTGGCTTCGGTAGTTGCAGACCTCGGGCTCTAGAGTGCTGGCTCAGTAGTTGTGGTGCAGGGGCTTAGTTGCTCAGTGACATGTGGGATCCTCCTGGACCAGGGATCGAACCAGTGTCCCCTGAATTGCAAGGCAGATTCTTAACCACTGGATTACCAGAGAAGCCCTCAAGTAGGTTTTTAAAAATTTTGTCCAGGAAAATTGTACAATAGGTAGATGGCATCCTTTGTTTTACTTCATTTTCTTACCATGATCATAAGGATAAATTTTTATAAAATATTTAAGGACTTAGTCTTAACTAAGGTACTCTTTTAAAAAAATATCCACTATGCACAGTTTCAGGTGTATACCAAAGAAGAGAAAATGGTTGAATTTCCATGTACTCCTCACCAAGCTTGAAGAATTACTGATATTTTGCCAATCTTGTTTTATCTTCTCTCCACTATGTCATTTCACTAACTTTTCTTAATCCTTTGATGTTCATCATCTTTCTCTTTGAAGCTCTTGTCCTCTTCTCCTTGTCAGTTGTCACTTGTTTATTGGTTGACCTAGATCACCTTTTTCTTGCCTGTAATTGGAGTAGTTCTTTATTATTTACATTGACTTTAAGAAACACAGCATCTTTGTGCCAGATTTGTTTGCAGTTTTACCTTGTAATTGATTTGCACTGTAATACTAGTTTGTGCTTCATTAGATAGAGACAGACATTATATTGTATGTGGGATGGATGTTTAAATAGAGACTTTTTTGGGAGCCATTTCAAAATAGATATCTCGATGTTGTGACAGTATCCCCCTGTACAGTCTTGGAGATGCAGAAAATACGAACCACCCTCTGTGCTAAATTCTGTGCTGTGGGTGTTCAGGTGGTTAAGGAGATCAATGGAGAGGTGAATGAAACCTAGAGCTATCAAGGCTCCAGTGAAGAGTGGGACTTCAATTCATTGATTGGGTTGGGTTTGGTTAGGTTTAGAAAGGTACTTTGGATAAAAAAGAATTAAATAAACATAGTATTTTCGCAGGGTTGGATAGGATGAATGTCCTCAGGTAACGTGTGGATGGTTTAGTTACTCAGTTATGTCTGACTGTGACCCCATGGACTGTAGCCTGCCAGGCTCCTCTGTCCATGGGATTTCTCAAGCAATAATCCTGGAGTGGGTTGCCATTTCCTCTTCCAGGGGATCTTCCTGACCCAAGGATTGAACTCACATCTCCTGGATTGTAGGCAGATTCTTTACCGATGAGCCACCAGGGAAGCCCATCCTTGCAAATTAGGGCCTAGAAATTCAGATTGGCATTTGATGTTGATGTGATAGAAAATGGGATCCAGTGAGGAATTTTAGCTGAGTAGTGACATGATGAAATCTGTGTTTGAGAAATTTTGGCTGGGAGAGAGTAGAGGCAATGTTAGGTTGTGGAGTCTTGCAGTAGTAATTAAAAATTAGAATTGAGCAGAGTCATTAGTAGTAAGGGGGTAAATCTGAGAGATTATTTCAGAGGAGAGAAAATTGGCAGCCCTTTTAGGGTTGCCTGGACTGGAAATAAAGTTGGAGCCTGGATTTGAGGAATGAAAGAGATAAGTACAGACTATGTCCAAGGCTTGTGTTGGTGCCTGAGACAGAAATGGGGTTCTCTCTTCCCTTCTCATCATCTCAGCAATTCTCTGCTTCCTCCTTTCCTGTCTTCACACTTCTCAGCTTCTGCTCTTTCTCTGACTCTGTCCTTGCTGGAGGTCCTGGTTCTCTTCATTACTCTTTCTCCTTTCTGCTGGGATCTTTATTCTCAACCTTCACTGCATCACTTTTTCTGCCTAAAAACAGAATGACATCTTTCTATTCTAAAGAATCTTCCTCTATCCTCTAACCCCTGTGATTACTTTCCTGTTTCCTGGGGAATTTCTTGAGAGTTGTCTACTTTGTTTATCCCTCCTTAAAGCTCTGTGGATTGGCTTGTCTACTCTGTTGAAACTGTTCTTTTCAAAGTTACTAATGACACCTCCAGACTTATCCTACTAGATGTGCAGTGTTTCGACCACTACTCCTTGAAACAGTCCTTTTTGGACTGCTTGTTCTCTTTTCTTCCTCTTTTCTGTCATTCTCTGCAGTCTTATCTGCTTTTATTAATTCACTTCTCCGCTGTGTGAAAACTCGATCTGATTTCTGAGCCTCAGATCAAGAAACAAATTTCCAACTGAGTTTCTCTTCCACCTATAGCATACTTAGCTACTTTTGACCGTCTCTTTTTGTCAAACATGCTTTTCCGTCTTTTTAAAAAAATATTTATTTTTATTTATTTGTTTGCCCATGCCAGATCTTAGTTGTAACATGAGGCATATTTGATCTTCATTGCAGCATTCATGATCTTTTAATTGCAGCTTGTGGGGTCTTTTAGTTGCAGCATGCAAACTCTTGCTGCACGTGGGATCTAGTTCCCTGATCAGGGATCAAACCCAGGCTCCTTGCATTGGAATTGGGGAGTCTTAGCCACTGGACTGCTAGGGAAATCCCCTCCTGTCTTAATGATGGCATCATCCTCCAGTTCTTTTCAAGGTTGGAAACGTTGGAGTCACTTGTTTATATGATCAAAATGCACTTGAGTGCCTTCTCGATGCCAGGCACTGCTGGTATTAAAAAGAAAGATACAGTCTGCTTTTGAGGAACTTGACCATGCAAGGAAGACTAGTGTAAACAATGACAGTACAGAATACCACATGGCCTGGTAGAAGTTATAGAGCAGTACTGTGGGAGTTTGGAAAAAGTCATGCCTGGAGTAATGTGGAAGAATTTCACAGAAGGTTGTATATATTTAAGCAGAGACATGCCAGTAAGTAAGGAGGAATAGCATATGAAAGTGGCAAGAAATTCTTTGACAGGAATCTGCAAGGAGCAGGGTTGTCAGGAGATAAGTATAAATATAGGCCTTGTATTCCATGTTACAGGGTTGAGTTTTTATGCTATTTCCATTCTATTATGTTATCTTTATTACTGGTCTTCATATTGTTTTTCTTTCCAGTCTGTCTGGAGAGACAGACAGAATTACCTTTGACCTTCAAAATGAGAAATCCGAGGTGAGGTCTCTGATGGGGCTTCCCTGGTAGCTTAGATGGTAAAGAATCTGCCTGCAATATGGGAGACCTGGGTTCGATCCCTGGGTTGGGAAGTTCTCCTGGAGGAGGACATAGCAATCCACTCCAGTATTCTAGACTGGAACCCCATGGACAGAGGAGCCTGGTGAGCTACAGTCCATGGGGTCACGAAGTGTCAGGACTGAATGACTATAAGCACACAAACAAAACACAGGGCTCTGATGAAAGCTTTACCTTCAGTGCCTGGCTCTTCTCCCCATGTGCCTAACAAATAAAGCCCAAATTCAGTGTCTTTGAAAAGACCTCAGCTTGACTTTCCCAAATCTCATATGCTAAACCCAAGATATCCTGGCTGGCTGAGTTCAGCCAACCTGAACTGTGCCTTACTTTACAGTCCCCTGGCTTATGCCTTTCTCTTCCTGGTCTAATTTCAGCATTTAGTATCTTAACGGGGAAGGCACTGGCGACCCACTCCAGTACTCTTGCCTGGAAAATCCCATGGACGGAGGAGCCTGGTAGGCTGCAGTCCATGGGGTCTCTAAGAGTCGGATGCAACTGAGCAACTTCACTTTCACTTTTCACTTTCATGCATTGGAGAAGGAAATGGCAACCCACTCCAGTGTTCTTGCCTGGAGAATCCCAGGGACGGAGGAGCCTGGTGGGCTGCCTGCCATCTGTGGGGTCGCACAGAGTCGGACACAACTGATGCGACTTAGCAGCAGCAGCAGCAGTATCTTAACAGTGTGTAGTGTGATGCTTTGTAGCAGACACTCAGTGTGCTTACGGAGTAGAAGAATGAATGGTACTACTACAGAGATACAAGTTGGGAAGGGGAGTAAATTTTAGGTAGGAAGGTGATCAGATGTTGAGCTCTTATTGTCAATGTACCAAATTTCAAAACTTCAGAGTTTTTTTTGACTTCATTTTCTCATGCCTTCAGTTTCTAAGGGCTTTGAATTTGTGCTCCTTATATTTCAAGCTTTCATTTCCCTCTCTATTCTCATGTTTAAGCTCTTACTTAAGGATATTAAGTCATAATAGTTTCGTAGGACAGATTCCTTGAGATGCTACCTGTTTAGATGTCCCTAATCTCTTTGAGCCCATTCCTCATTTCTAAATGGGGCAAATACTGTGCAGCCTTGCACATTTGAGAGGATGGAGCAAGATAATTTATCTGAAGCAGCTAGCACAGTGCTATTTTTGAAGTAGGTGCTCAGTAAGTGATGCATGTTATTCTATGCCAAGAGCCAAATGCACATTTGGAAGAATTGTGAATTTTGAGAAACATATCTTTACAGTTTTGCTTTTTTCTGTTTATCCAAACTCTTCTTGCTTAATTGGTAAGATAAGGGCATTGGACTATTTGACAGTTTCAGTTTTTATTTAATATCAGGAGAATTGGATTCATTCTTTGATTGGTAATCAGGAGAATTTAATTTGGGCCATAAGTTCAGTATCTTTCTGTACTCCAGCTGTGAAGTGGTATAATTCATTACATTGTTGCTCTTTGCTGGGTGTTCTTTGTCAGGGATATAAATGTTTCATTTCCACCCCCTAGTTTGTAGGAGAGCCCACCTCTTTTCTTGTAGAAGGCTTGATTTTCATTGAATGATCATATCTGAAACTTTTTTAAATGATCTCAAATGAAGAAATTGCTAGGAATCTTTTAAGTTAGAAGAGTAACATAAATTCATGGTAAAAGTGAAAAATGGAATACTTATAAAAAAGGATCTTTATTTCTGTCACCTTCATATGTTCCTTCTTTTTTCCTTTGTTTGGGTTAAACTGTGACTTGTGGGATCTTATTTCCCCAACCAGGGATTGAACCTGGGCCCCTTGCCGTGAAAGCAGAGTCCTAACCACTGAACTGCCAGGGAATTCCCAATGCTCCCTCATTTTCACTCTTAATATTTTATTAGAATTTTCTTTGAGTTGATAGACCTTTTTTTTTTTAATCTTTTGGTCACACAAGTGGCCTCATATACATATTATTGAATACTTTGGTTAGTATATTAAGGACATGCATTCAAATGAATAGGTAGATTTTTTTTTTATTATTGAAACTTTTCTTGAAATTAGTATAAGTTTACATGCAGTTAGTTGTAAGAAATAGTACAGAGATCTCTTGTGTGTTTTGCTTGATTTTGCAGTGGTATGTTTTGTGAAAGCATCTAATACTACAACCAGATTATTGACATTGGTATAATCCACCAAACCTACTCAGATGATCCAGTTTTTGTTTTTCATATTCTTTTTTAAAGAAAATTATTTATTTTTCTAAGGACATATTCCAGATGTCCCTGGTTTTACTTGTATTTGTTTGTGTGTACTGTGTTAAGTTCTTTGCATTTTTGTCACCTGTATGGATTTGTATACTCTACCACAGTTAAGATGTTTAACAGTTTCAGTGCCACAAGGGGCTCTCCTGTGGCCCTTTTGTATCACATCCATCTTCCTGGCAATTCCTCCTGCACCTTTGGCCAACTACTAATCTGTCCTTTGTTTCTAAAATTTTGTCATTTAAAAAGTACCTATAAATGGAATCATGCAGTGTGTGTGTGTGTCTGTGTCTGTGTCTGTGTGTGTGGAGAGAGAGAGCCTTGTATTGGGTGTTTTCACTTATAATTACCTGGAGAGTCATCCGAGTTACTGAGTATATTGGTATTTTATTTATTTTTGTTACTAAGTAGCATTCTATCACACACACACACACACACACACACACACACACACACCTACACACACCCCCCCACACCAGTTTGTTGAACCATTCAGCTGTTGAAGGACATCTGGGTTTATTCTAGCTTTTGGCTATTAGAAGTAAAAGTGCTGTGACCATTCATATATAGCTTTTGTGTGAACATAAGTTTTCATTTTTCTGGGAATAATGCCCAAGAGTACAATTGCTGAATCATATGTTACTGGCATGTTCGCTTTTATGAGAAACTGCCAAGCTGATTTCTAGAGTGACTATACTGTTTTACATTCTCACCAGTAGCGTATGAGTGATCCACTTTCTGTTCATCCTCACCATCATTGAGTGTTGTCACTATTCTTGTTTTAACCTTTTGATAGTTATGTAATAATATCTCATTATGGTTTTAATTTGCATTTCCCTGATAGCTAATGGTGTTGAACATCTTTTTGTGTGCTGATTTGCCATTTGTATATCCTCTTTGGTGAAATATACTCATGTCTTTTGTTCATTTTCTAATTAATTTGTTTGATTTTAATTGTTGAGTTTTGAGAGTTATTTTTGTATTCTAGATGATCTACATTCTTTATTATGCCTGTATACAAATCCTAATTTTTAACTATTTCATCTTTTAGATGACTTATTAAAGAAACTATATAATCATACAAACTTGTGGTTTCCCCTTAATAAATTGGAACAGATTTTAGTGTTTGTTACTGTTACTAGGTAAAATTACTTTATTAAGTCCTCTAAAGTTCTTTTCATATGTCTAGTGAACTTACAGGAAATACCATAATACTATGTTAAAGATTGCTGGAAGGATAAAATCCATTTTGGAGGATGAACAATTATATTTACACGTTAAATTAAAAAATAATTACTGGTTATATGATATCCCCTCATATACCAAGAAGAATCTGAAGGTAATCTTTCTCTGTAAATTATGAGGGTATATTCCCCTTGTCATCTCTATAATTTCTCCTGACACAGTAATTGGAGCTGTCGGGGATCCCTGATGATGTCAGCAGTGTGCACTGTGCAAGTTCTGTCTATACCCAGTAAAAATAATAGACATTAATGCCGTGCTAATTGTTAATGAAATTTTATGTCCAAAGACATCTCTTTAATGTTGCAGATGGTTCAATTGACAGTGTATTGACTCTATTTTTCTAATTAACATATGAAGAAAAAGCACTTCCACCATGCCATGATCTGTAAAGAATTGCAGAGCAGTGGTTGAGAGGTAATAAAGTGCTACATTTGAAATGCTTTTTTAGTGTAGTAGAGCTTTGGGGCAGAAGTGTTACAGTGCCGGTAATTATACCACTGAAATTAGTTACTTGGTGGAGTAGATACTGGAGTTTTAAGTAAAGTCTTGATAGGTACCTTAATAATTTCACAGTAACGCCTGTGGAATTATTTCCTAAGGATAAACTGGTGATAGGGGAATCATCAGGGCAATGGGTTAATTTTCCGTGTGCCTCACATGTGCCTACTTCTGTATGGTTTTCCAAAAGGATTGTATGATTTTACACAGTTCTAAATAGTGTATGAGTCCAGTGTTTTTCCTCCCATTGATAACAAACCAACTTTGATAGCATTGATTTTTTTTTTTTAAGTTTTTTACATAATTAAATAGATGCATACTGCTACTGAAAGATTGATTTAATTAATACAATTTTATTGTTGAAAATGATTTATGTTTGTATTTCTTCTGTGGCCTTTGCTGTCTGTATCCTTCGCTGACTTATCTGGATTGTAGTGTTTTATAGCTATTATCCTTTTATTTTATGGACATAAATATTTCCTCTCAATCTGGTTTTCATTTTAGTTGTTAATTTTCTATAGTTGTAGAGCTGAAGTTTCATTTTTCATATAGCCAAATTGGTGTTTTGGAGTAATTTCTTTTACCGATTTGAAGCTTACTGTGCTTCTATATATTTGATAAGCAAACTTTACATGCTTGTAAAAATTTGAAGAAATCCTGTCTGCTACAGTCTTACTGATTTAATAGAGATTTTATTTTAATATCCAGTACTATACGGATAATTTTTATTGTGTCTTTAGTATTCTTTTTGGAAGCAGATTCTCTTAGCTGTGGGAGGAATGTTTCCCTTTGTATTAGGGAAGCAAATTACCCTCAAATTACCCGCAAATTGAGTAGTCTAAAACAATAAACATTTCTGTCATACGAAGTTAGGAATAAGGGTGTGGCTTAGCTGGATGGTTCTGCCTTTCTCTCATGAAATTACAAGCACGATGTCCTTCACTGCTGCAGTCATTTGAAGGCTATTGTAGGATCCTTGTCCAAGATGACGCACTCATATGGCTATTGGGAAAAAAAAACAACATATGGCTGTTGGCTGTAGGAGACCTCAGTTCCTTGCCTTGTGGGCCTCTCCATAGGGCTGCTCACAGTGAGTAGCAGGCTTTCCCCAGAGTGAGTGGTTCAAGAGAGGAGAAGCCTAACAAGGAGATCCAAAGAGATATACAGTGTGGGAGGGGAATACCTTGAAATGTGGACCACTGGGGGCACTAGGGCAACTAGTTACCAGCCCACCCAGTAAGAAATAAACAGTTCTAAGTAAAGGAGAAAGCTTATGCATACATAGTAGTGATACTTTTTATTAAAACTTTGAGCTAATGGACCTTGAATTTTTGAATTAGGTGTATGATTGAAAAATATAATATAGAAAGATAACTAATGAAGTACCCTGAAGTACTCTTCTACCTTGCCTGCTTAATTAACACTTTCAATTCCTCCTATGCGCCTTCCTGCCTTTTTGTATGACAAAGGTAGCAGATTGTGCACACTTAATCTTTCTTTTTCACTTAATGTGTTGTCTAAATCTTTACATTTTTGAACAATATTTTATCATTCTTCTATACACTTGGATAGTATTTTATTGTATGAATGTATGAACATTTTCATTCCACATATTCTTTTGCTGAAAGGGAACAACTGTGCACATAAGTCATTGTGAATGTATGCAAATAAATCTTTTGGGGAAATCTCCAGGACCGAATTCTGGGTCAAAGTTAAATGTTTATGATTTTGAAAATATTGCCAAATTGCCCGCTAAAAGAGTATATGTATTTACACTCTCAGCCAGCGGTATATGAATTTGCCTGTTTCAATGGGGATTCTTTATTTCAGTTGTCATAGTATAAAATTTAGCATCCTAGCTTTTTTTTTTTGCCACACTGTGCGGCTTGCAGGATCTCAGTTCCCCAACCAGGAATCGAACCTGGGGCCACTGCAGTAAAAGCCTGGAATCTTAACCATTAGACTACCAGGAACCTCCCCATCCTAACCATTTTGAAGTGTACAGTTTGATAGCATTAAGTGTATTTACATTTTGTGCAGCCATTCTCCAGCACTCTTAACATCTTAGAAAACTCTCCCGTTAAAAACAGCTGTGCACTTTCCCTTCCTGCCAGCTCCTGTCAACTACCATTCTGCTTTCTGTTTCTGAATTTGACTGTTCTCGAAACCTCTTGTAAATGGAATTATACAGTGTTTATCTTTTTGTGATTACCTTATTTCATTTAGTGAAATATCCTGAAGAGTTTACCCATGTTGTAGCCTGTAAGAATTTTCTTCCTTTTTAAAGATATTCTGCTGTATACCACAGTTTCTTTATCCATTTATCAGTCGATGGCCACCTTTTGGCTATTGTGAATAATGCCAATATGAACATAGGTGTACAGATACGTCTTCTGGATTCCATGGGGTTCTTTTTTTTTTTTTTTTTGGTCACACCATGCAGCTTGTGGGATCTTAGTCCCCTGACCAGGAATTGATCCCACACATTCAGCAATGAAAGCGCATAGTCTTAACCACTGGACTGCCAGGGAATTCCTTATGGGGGTTCTTTAAAGCTTTTTTTTTTTTTAATTTGGCTCCGCTGAGTCTCAGTTGTGGCACTTGGGATCTAGTTCCCTGACCAAGGTTTGAGCCCTGGCCCCCTGCACTGGGAGCACAGAGTAGAGTCTTAGCCACTGGACCACCAGAGAAGTCCTCTTGTGGGGATTCTTCTGATACTTCTTATACCCGAGGGAGAAGAAGGACTAATAAACGTTTCTTTGATACCTAAATGACCTAGAATTTGGATAGTCTTTTTTTTTTTTCCCCCTCTTCCTCCCTCCCTCCTCCTCTTCCTTTCCTAAGATATTTTTTGTTGTTTAAAGCATGGACCTGTAAAAATCAAACATTCTTTTACATCATGTATAATTTTTTTCAACATTTCAACTCTGAGTATATGTTTTATAAATTAAAAAAGCATAGTAACTGCATTTTAAAAAATCAAGATAAAATTCACATATTGTAAAATTCACCTTTTTAAAGGATACAACTCCGTGTGGCTTTAGTGTATTTACAGAGTTGAACAACCAAAACCACTGTCTAATTCCAGAACATTTTATCACCCAAAATGAAACCCATAGCCAGCAGTCACTCTTCATTTTCCCCTCTCGTAGTCCCTGTCAACCACTGATTTACTTTGTCTCTATGACAAAGTATTTTATCTGTTCTGGATATGAATTTCATGTAAGTGGAATTATACAACCTTTGGCCTTTTGCGTCTGACTTCTTTCATTTAGCATGTTTTCAGATTTATCCATATTGTAGTATTAGTATAACTACTCAATTCTGTTTTATTGCTAGATAATATTGCATTATATTCATAATGGTATTTTGTTTACCCATTCATCATTTGATGGACATTTTGTTTGTTTTCACTTTTTTTTGTCTGTTAGGCGTAATGCTGGGCTTCCTAGGTGGCACTAGTGATAAAGAACCCGCCTGCCAGTGCAGGTATATATAAGAGATACAGGTTTGATCCCTGGGTCAGGAAGATCCCCTAGAGGAAGGCACAGCAACCCACTCGTGTTCTTGCTTGGAGAATCCCATGGACAGAGGAGCCTGGCACGCTGCCGTCCATAGGGTCTCACAGAGTCAGACACAACTGAAGCAACTTAGCATGCAGGCGGGCACGATGCTGTTAGAAATACTTGTGTATAGGTTTTTTTAATGGATATATGTTTTCAGTTCTGTTGGGTGTATTCCTATGAGTGGTGTCGGTGGGTCACATGGTGACTGTTTAATATTTTGAGGAACTGACAGACTGCACCATTTTATCATCCTTTTAATGATGTATGAGAGTTGTAATTTCTTCATATTCGTGCCAACACTTGCTTTATTTTTTTTTAAATTTTAGCCACCCTGGTGAGTGTTACGTGTTGTCTCGTGATTTTGATTTACATTTCCCTGATGACTGATGTTGAGACTCCTTTTATGTGCTTTTTGGCCATTTGTATAGCTACCTTGGAGAGTCTGTGTTGTAAATTCTTTGTGTATATTTTTTAAAAATAGGGATTTTTTTTATTGTTAAGTTACAGTTCCTTATATATTATGGATTAAGTTTCTTATCAGATATGATTTGCAAATACTTTCTCCCATTCTATGGTTTTTTTCATTTTCTTGATGGTATCCTTGAAGCACAAAGGTCTTTATTTTCTTAATTTGGCCATGCTGAGTAGCCAACCAGGGATTAAGTCAGGGCCCTTGGCAGTGAAAGCATGGAATCCTAACCTCTGGACTGCCAGGGAAATCCCAAAGTTTCTTGATCTTTTTTTAAAATATATTTGTTTATTTGGCTGTGCTAGGTCTTAGTTATGGCACTTGGGATCTTTGGTCTTTGCTACAGCATGTAGGATTTTGAGTTGTGGCATGTGAACTGTTAGTTGCTGCATGCAGGATCTAGTTCCTTGACTAGGGATCAAACCCAGGACCCCTGCAGTGGGAGACCATTGGACCAACAGGGAAGTCCACGCCACATAGCACACACACACCCGTATATATATAAATATATAATTAATTATATATAAATATATAATTTATTTATTTGGCTGTGTCTAGTCATAGTTGCTGCACAGATCTTAGTTGCTGATGAATCTTTGTTCCATCATGCAGGATCTTTCATTGGAGTTTATGGACTCCAGAGCACACAGGCTCAGTAGTTGTGTGTAGTTAGTTTCCCGACCAGGGATCGAACCCGTGTCCCTTGCTTTGGCAGTTGGATTCTGTACCACTGGACCACCAAGGAAGTCCTGCCGGCTGCCTCCCCCCGCCCTCTGCCTTTTTTTGTTGTTTTTTGTATTGGCTGCATTGAGTCTTCATTGCAGCACGTGGGTAACTTAGAGTTGTGATGCTTGGACTTCTCTTATTGTGGAGCTACGGGTGCTAGAGCTTGCAGGCTCAGTAGTTGTGTCGCACAGGCTTCTTGAGTTTCCCTTAGTTGCCCTGCAGCATGTGGGATCTTAGTATCTTAGTTCCCTGAAAAGGGATCAAGCCCTTGCCCCTTACATTGGAAGGCAGATTCTTAACCACTGGACCACCAGGGAAGTCCTTCCTTTCCTTCTTTAGTACGGTATATTACATTCATTAATTGATTTTTCTGTATGTTGGAGCAGCCTTGTGTTCCTAGGATAAATTTCACTTGTTCATGATATATAATATTTTTTATTTGTTGCTATATTTGGGTTGTTAGGATTTTTGCATCTTTATGCATAAGGGATGCTAGTCTGTAGTTTTCTTGCAGTGTCTTTCTGATTTTGGTATCAGGGTAATACTATTCTAATAGAATGAATTTCATTTTTTAGCATGATTATTTTTAATAGTAAGAGTTACATTCTAAGTTTTCAGTTAAGAGTAATTTTACCAGGTACATATTATTGTAACTTTGCATTTTGAAAATTGCTAACATTGAGTCAGTACATTCTTCATTACTCAATAATTTTTTATGTGCCAGGAATGCATAAGATGGGAATATGGTGGAAGCTGAGGCAGAGCAACTGTGCTAGGCTGAGGGGAGTGTGATTTAGGATTCTAAGGATTGAAATAGCTGCTGCTTTGGGAGGATAAGAAGTTGAATATGACGTGATTTGGGAAGATGGGGTAGGAAGGGATGGTATTGAAGGGAGAAGTTAGGGTCTAGGTCTTTCCCTAAATTCTCCCATTTCTTTGTTGTTGTTGTGTAAATGATTGAAGTGATTTTCTGTGTATTTATGGCAGTGTTGGCTCCTTTGCAGCATGTGGGCTTCTCTCTAGTTGTGTTGTGCAGATTTAGTTGCCTCGTGGCATGTGGATCTTAGTTCCCTGACCTGAGTTTGAACTCATGTCCCCTGCATTGGAAGGCAGATTCTTAACCACTGGACCACCAGGGAAATCCCCGATTGAAGTGATTATTTTTTTTTTTCTATTTGTATTTGACATTTGTATCTATTGTTAACCTGTTTCTATTTCTTACACTTTGATTGCTGCTCACTAGGAAAAAGCATATATTACATCCCATTAAAAGAAGTCATAAGAATCTTACTTTATATTAGAAAGGCAGTTTATGATTGTAGAAAAAATGTGGGAGGAAGCAGTCCCTTAGAGTTACTTGGAAGGCTGTGTCTTGGCCTTAAGTGCTCAGTTATGTCAACCAAATAAAACATAACTCTCAAAAAAACAATTGTGGGCTTTGGAGTTGGATATGTCTCCATTTGAGACCAAGACTTGATTCCTGTGTTTTCCTTGGACAAGAGACTTTTCACCGTTAGTTTCTTCATCTATAAGCTGTTTTGAAAATTAACTCATAGAACATGGTGAGTATTTGCTGCTATTGTTAATTATCATAGTTAACATGTATTGCCCTATGGTAGGCAGCTAGGCTCTGTACTAAACACTAAACAAGTATTAGCTCATTCAAACCTCAGAACAAGCCCACACAAGTTGCTGGGCACAAACGTTACTTCAGGTTCACACATTAAGAAATGGAACCCAGGTGACGGTGTGGGTGTTTCAGCTAAAGCCATCTGGCTTCAGAGCATTTTCTCTGCTCTACTGCAAGGGTGCTGTTCATTACATAATGTATTTTTAGTGGACTCTTGTCTTGTTGGGAGTGGGAGATTAAAGTGAGAGGTAGAAATTTGACAGTTTTTCTCAAGTTTACATGTCAATTTGGCCTGAAAACATGAATAGAAAGATATGTGTCATTAGCAAATCTGTCCTGTCCTGTACTTCAAAGTCAAATGTAATTTCTGTCCAGTATGAGGATTTATTTCTGTCTGAATTCTGATTTATCTCTAAGAATAAATAACCAAATAAATAACTGCAGTGTAAGTGTAGCTATGTGGTAATAAAATGTTCTTTCAGTTTATCATAACCAGATGTGAATGTTCCATTTAAAAAATTGTTACCTTAGGAAGCTAGGACTTTTTTAAGAATTGAAATAAAATTTAAATTAGTTAAAATTTACCATTTAAACCACTTTTAAACTGTATAATTCAGTGGCATTTTTTATATTTACAATGTTATATAACCATTACTGCTAATTCCAGACCATTCTTATCACTCCAGAAGGAAAGTACTTAATCATTAGAACAATCACTCCTCTTTTCTTCAGTAGTACACCCCTGAAAATCACCCTTCACTTTTAGCTCCTATGAATTTAACTATGTTGAATTCTGTATAAGTGGGATCATATAGAATTTGTTCTTCTGCGTCTGGCTTATTTCCCTCAGCATAATATCCTCCATATTCATGTAATAGCTAGTGGCAAAATTTCCTTCTTAAGAAAATTCATAATACTCTTGTACATATATATCACATTTTCTTTATATGCTTAATTGTTGGACACAGTTGCTTCTGTGTCTTTTGTGTTGTAAATAAAATGCTACAGTAAGCATGGGTGTGCAGATATCTATTTGAGATCCTGATTTCAATTCTTTTGGATATATATGGCAGAAGTGGGATTTCTGATCGTATTTTTAATTTTTTGAGGAACCTTCACATAGATTTCCATGGTACCAATTTATATTCCCATGAACAGTATATAAGGGTTCCCTTTTCTTTATATATTCTCATCAACACTTGTGGAAGTTATTCAATGTTCTGGATGCTAGATGTTTATCAGATATTCAATTTGCAAATATTTGCTACCATTCCATGAGTGTGTTACCATTCTTAATAGTTGATAGTGCCCTCTTCTGCAAAGAGAACTTTAATCTTGATGATGTTCAGCTCAATCTTTTTTCCCTTTTGTTGCTTCTGCTTTTGGTGTCCTTACTATGACTCCATTGCCAAATCCTAGGTTGTAAAGATGTACTGCTGTGTTTTCTCTTAAAAATTTTATAGTTTTAGCTTCTACGTTTAGATCTTTGATATATTTGAATTAATTTTTGTGTATGGTGGGAGGTAAAGGTCTAACTTCATGTTTTAAATTAAAAAAAAATTTAACGGCTTTATTGTATAATTACCACACAAATATATCCATTTAAAATATATAATTAGTGATTTTTAGTGTATCCATTGAGTTACATGTCCATCACCACGATCTAACTGTAAGTTTTTTTTTAAAAAATTATTTATTTATTTGGCTGTGTTGGCTGTGTTGTGGCCTAGGAATCTTCATTGCGTCACGGAGATCATTCGCTGGATACACAGACTCTCTAGTTGTGGTGCTCAGGCTCAGTTGGGGCATGCAGCCTCAGTTGCTCAAGGCATATGGGATCTTAGTTTCTTGATAAGGGATCAAACCTGCATTGCAGGGTGTATTCTAAATCACTGGACCACTAGAGAAGTCCCTGTAAGAATTTCTTTATTATTCTATTAGCAATCATTATTCTCAGCCTGAGGCAACCAGCAGTTTTATGTTTTTCTTTATGGATTTTTCTACTCTGGACATTTCATATAAATAAACTCATATAATGTATGGTCTTTTATGATGAGTTCTTTAACTTAGTGTAATAATTTCAAGTTTATCCATGTCATAGCATGTATCAGTACCTCAATTTTTTGTGTGTGGTTGAATAATATTCCATTGCATAGATACATACCACATTTTGCTATCCATTCATCAGTTGATGGATCTTTGGTTTATTTCCACAGTTTGGCTGTTGGAATGCTAATGTGCAGGTTCATGTAAAAGTTTTTGTGTGGACACTTATGTGTTTTTTTTCCTCTCTTGGGTATGTACTGAGCTTGAATCCACATTTAATGTTTTTCAAAATTTTTAAATTAAATGTCACAACTAAGAAAATTACTATTTATGAAAATTACAGCTGCTTCCCTGCATACTCCCAGTAGTCTCTCCCTACTTTTTATAAAAATTGATGTAAATTAATATAGCATAAAATCAATTATTTTAAAGTTTATCTGTCATTGGCATTTAGTATAGATATTCACAGCATTGTAGAACTACTACCTCTGTCTAGTTCCCATAGCATTTTCATCAACTCAAATGAAATGAAAATCCCATGGCCATTAAAGTCATTTCCTATACACCTCTCATCTTAGCTCCCAGCTGTCTGTCTCTGTGTATTTTGCTTATTCTGGATATTTTATATAAATGACGTCACATATGTGTGACTTTTTTGTTTCTGGCTTCTTTTCCTTAGCATAATGTTTTCATAGTTTGTCCATATTGCATGTACACCAGAACTTCATTCCTGTTAATGTTAAAATACCACATTTTTCTCATTCTCCATTGATGGGCATTGGTTTCTTCCCACTTTTTGGCTATTTTGATTAATGCTGCTATAAATGTATGTGTACTAGTCTCTTTGTGGACATAACTTTTCATTTATATTCACTGTATACCTAGGAGTAGAATTTCTAGGCCATGTGGCAATTTTACATTTTAACTTCTTGAGGCACTGCTAAACTTTTTCAGTATTTGCACCATTTTACATTTCCACCAGCACTGTACTAGAGTTCTTATTTGTTCATATTCTCGCCTCTCCAGTGCTTTATTTTCCTTTTCTTTTTAAAATTAGGGCCATCCTAATGGGTGTGAAGTGGTAGCTTATGTAGTATTGATTTGCTTTTCCTCACTCACTACTAATGTTAACCATCTTTTCATGTGGTTGTTGGCCATTTGTATACCTTCATTGTAGAAATATCTGGACACATTATTTGCCCATTTTAATGTTAGGTTTACCTTTTTGTTGTTGAGTTTTAAGAGTTCTTTATATATAGAGGATATTAAGCTCTTAACAGTTATGAATTGCAAATATTTTATCCCAGTTGGTAGGCTGTCTTCTCATAGTCTTTAAAATTTTTTTTTTTATTTTTAATTGAAGGATACTTGCTTTACAATATTATATTGCTTTCTGCCATACATCAACCTGAATCAGACACGGGTATACATATGTCCCCTTCTTGAACCTCCCTCCCACCCCATCCCACCCCTCTAGGTTGTTATAGAACCCTGTTTTGAGTTCCCTGAGTCATACAGCAAATTTCCATTGGCTCTCTATTTTACATAGGGTAGTGTATATATTTCCATGATACTCTCTCCATTTATTCCACTCTCTCCTTTCTCCCTCCACCTCGGCGTCCATAAGTCTGTTCTCTATGTCTGTGTCTCCATTCCTGCCCTGCAAATAGGTTCATCAGTACCATCATTATAGATTCCATGTATATGCATTAATATATGATACACATTTTTCTGACTTACTTCATTCTGTGTAATAGGCTCTAGGTTCATCCACCTCATGAGAACTGGCATTTCATCTTTCAGTGGACATCTAGGTTGCTTCCATGGCCTAGCTATTGTACATAGTGCTGCAGTGAACACTGAGGAAATGTGTCTTTTTCAGTTATATTCTTGATAATGTTATTTGATTGACTAAAGTTTTAATTTTGATGAAGTGTAATTTGTCTTTTTTTGTTGTTGCTTATCCTTTTGATATCAAATCTAAGAATCCTTTGCCCAGTTGGAGGTCTTGAAGACAACTCTTTGTTTTATATCAGTTCTTAAATAGGCTTCCTTGGTAGCTCAGTGGTAGAGAATCTGTTTGTCAGTGCAGGTAACGTGGGTTTAATCTCTGGGTTGAGAAGATCCCCTGGAGAAGGAATTGGCAACCCATTCCAGTATTCTTGCCTGGAAAATCCCATGAACAGGCAAGCCTTGCAGGCTACAGTCCATGGGGTTGCAAAGATCAGACATGATTTAGTGTCTAAACAGCAACAGATAGCCTATGATCCACTTTGAGTTATTTTTGTATATGGAATAAGGAGTCCAACTTTATTCTTTTGAGTGTGATGATCAGGTTGTTGCAGTACCATTGTTGCATACAGAAGAGACTGTTCCTTCTCCATTTAATGGTGTTGGAGCCACTGTCGGGTGTACTGAAGATGTTTGTGCGAGTTTATTTCTGGACTCTAAATTTTATTCCTTTGATCTATATTTCTGCTCTTATGCTAGAATCATACTGTTCTGATTGCTTTAGCTTTGTAGTAAGTTTTGAATTCAGGATGGGTGAGTCCTCCTGTTTCTTTATCTTTTCCAGTATTATTTTGGCTATTTTGTTTACTTGCAGTTCCGTGTGAATTAGAGAATTGGCTTGTCCATTTCTCCAAAAATGTCCTTTGGAATTTTCATAGGGAGTGCATAGAATATGTGGATTACTTTGGAGAGTATTGCCATGTTAACAAAATTAAAAATTCTGATCAGTGAACATTGATGTCTTTTCATTTATTTAAGGTCTTCTTTAATTTCTTTTCAGCAGTCTTTTGTAGTTTTCAGTGTACAAGTCTTTCACTGTTATTCTTTGGATGCTGTTGTAAAGTGAAATTTTTTCCAGTTTCTTATTTTGAATGTTCATTGCTCCTGTATAGAAACAAAGGTAATAGTTGAGGTAATGTTATACCCTGCAACTTTGCTGAATTTATTAGCACTAGTATTCTGTGTGCCCGTATGTGTGTTTATGTTGTGTGTGTGAATTATAAAGGATTCTGTGTATAGGATTATGTCATCTGCAAATAGAGGTAGTTTTACTTCTGCCTTTCTAATTTAGATGCCCTTTTTTTCTTTCCTTGTTCTGGCCAGAACTTACAGTACACAATGTTAAAAGCAGTTGTGAAAATATTTTGGTCTTGTTCCTGATCTTAAGGGAAACGCTTTTAGTCTTTCATTTGCCATGGAATATGTTGTTAACTGTGGGTTTCTCGTAATAAGTATCCTGAATTAAGTTAAGGAAATTCCCTTCTATTCTTAGTTTTTTTTAAATCATGAAAGGGTGTTAGATTTTGTTAGATGGTTTTTCTGTGTATGTATAATGGTAACTGTGTGTTCTTTTCTTTGCTCAGTTTTTCTCTTTTGGCCACTCTTGGCAGCATATGGGATCTTTGTTCCCTGACGAGGGATTGAACTTGGGACCTCAGCAGTGAAAGCACTGAGTCCTAACCATTGGACTGCCAGGGAATTCTCTCCTTTGTTCTATTAATATGATGTGTTACATTGAATTTTTTTGGATGGTTACCCTTTTTGGTTGTTGTGGAAGTATTTATTATTTTTCCATATGTGAGTATGCAATTTGGTGGTGTTAATTACATCCATATTGCTATGTAACCATCACTGTTAACTGGAGTGAAAACTTTCATCATCCCAAACATCTGTACCCTTTAAATAATAACTAATTGCTTTCTCTCTAGGCCCTGGTAACTTCAGTTCTATAATTGATCCTGCTAGTCTTTGAGGGTCTCTTGGGGAGGCAGGGGTGCAGGGGGTCATAAAAACTGGTGGCAGAAATATTGGGGAGTGCCCATCCACCTGAACTCATTGAATGCAGACATATTGCTTGGGCAGTTAGCATTATTGTGTTAATTTCTACTGTACAACCAAGTGATTCAATTACATATACACATGTATATACATTGTTTTTCATATTCTTTTCCATTATGGTTTATTACAGGATATTGAATATAGTTCCTTGTGCTGTACAATAGGACCTAGTTGTTTATCCATTCTCTATATGATAGTTTGTGTTTGCTCATCCCAAATTCCCAATCCATGCTCCCTCTTCCCTCTGCAACCACAAGTCTGTTTCTGTCTATGAGTCTGTTTCTCTTGCATAGATAAGTTCATTTGTGTCATATTTTAGATTCCACATGTAGGTGATATCATATGGTATTTGTTGTTCTCTTTCCTATCTATTTTACTTAGTATGATAACATCTAGGTCCATCCATATTGCTGTAAATGGCATTGTTTCTTTCTTTTTTACAACTAGGTAGAATCCCATTGTATACGTATCCTGCACCTTTGTCCATTCTTCTATCAATGGACGTTTAGGTCATTTCCATGTATTTGCTGTTGTAAATAGTGCTGCTATGAACATAGGGGTGCATGTATGTTTTCTAATAGAAGTTTTCTCTGGATATATGCCCAGGAATGGGAATACTGGATCATATGGCAACTCTATTTTTAGTTTTTTTGAGAAATCTCCATACTGTTTAACATAGTGGCTGTACCAGTTTATAGTCACACGAATAGTATACAAGGGTTCACTTTTCTCCACACCCTTTCCAGTATTTGTTATTTGTAGACTTTTTAATGTTGGCCATTCTGACTGGTGTGAGGTGGTACCTTATTGTAGTTTTGATTTGCATTTCTCTGGTAATTAGCAATGTTAAGCATCTTTTCATGTGCCGGTTGACCATTTGTATGTGTTTGGAGAAATGACTATTTAGGTCTTCAGCCCATTTTTGGATTAGGTTTTTTGTTGTTGTTGTTATTGAGTTGTATGAACTGTTTGCATATTTTGGAAATTAAGTCCTTGTCAGTCACATCATTTGCAAACATTTTCTCCCAGTTTGTGGGTTATCTTTTTGTTTTGTTTATGTATACAAAAGCTTTCGCTATACAAAAGCTTGTAAGTTTGGTTAGGCCTCTTTTGTTTATTTTTGCTTTTATTTTTATTGCTTTGGGAGACTGAGCTAAGAAAACATTGATATGAATTATGTCAGAGAAAATGTTTTGCTTTTGTTTTCTTCTAAGAGTTTTGTGGTGTCATGTCTTATATTTAAGTCTTTAAGCCATTTTGAGTTTATTTTTGTGTATGGCATGAGGATGTTTTCTGACTTCATTGATTTGCATGGGGCTGTCCAACTTTTCCAACACCACTTGCTGGAAGAGACTCCTGTCTTTTTCCATTGTGTATTCTTGTCTCTTTGTTAAAGATTGATTGTAGGTATGTGGGTATACTTCTGGGCTCTTTATTCTGTTCCATTAATCAGTATGTCTGTTTTTGTTCTAATACCATGCTGTTGATTAGCTTTATGGAGAATGAAATAACAACCCACTCCAATATTCTTGCCTGGGAAATTCCATGGACAGAGGACCCGATGGGCTGCAGTCCGTGGGGTGACAAAAGAATCGGACACGACTGAGCGATTTCACTTTGTAGTATTATCATCTGAAGTCTGGGAGGGTAACGCCTCTTGCTTTGTTCTTTTTCCTCAGGATTGCTTTGGCATTTCTGGGTCTTTAATGGTTCCATATAAATTTTAGGATTATTCTATTTCTTTGAAAAATGTCATGGGTAATTTGATAGGGACCACATTAAATTTGTAGATACTTTTGGTGATATGGCCATTTTAACAGTAGTCTTCCAATCCAGTAGAATGGGATATCTTTCCATTTCTTTGAATTATCTTCAGTTTTATTAATGTTTTATAGTTTTCAGTTACTTCCTTGGTTAGGTTTATTCCTAAGAATATTTTTGGATGCAATTTAAAGAGGGATTTTTTTTTTTTTAATTTTACATTTCCCTTTCTGATATTTCATTAAAGTCCCACATAATGTACAATACAAAGAGTAAATTCTAGTATAAACTCTAATGTAACTATTTAATAATAATGCAGTATAAGCTCATCAATTGGCATAGGAAATGGCAAATCCACTCCAGTATTCTTGCCTGGAAAATTCCATGGGCAGTGGAGCCTGGTGGGCTACAGTCCATGGAACAAAGAGTTGGACAAGACTAAGCAACTGAGCACATAGACTCATCAGTTCTAACGTATGTACTACATTAAGGTAAGATGTTAAGAGGAATACGTTTGTTTATTCCTGTAGCATAAAAATTTGTGCTTTGGGATTCAGTGAACTCTTGGAAAGCATTTTCTGCCGCCTGATAGTTGTGGAAGCATTTTCCCTGCAAAAAGTTGTCGGGATACTTCAGGAAGTGGTAGTTGATTGGCAAGAGGTCAGGTGAATATGGTGGATGAGACAAAACTTCGTAACCCAATTCATTCAACTTTCAAAGTATTGGTTATGTGATGTGCGGTCAGATGTTTCTGTGGAGAAGAGTTGGGCCCTTGTTGACCAGTGCCCACTGCATGAGTGTCAGTTTTCGGTGCATCTCAATTTGCTGAGCGTATTTCTCAGATGTAATGTTTCGCCGGGATTTAGAAAGCTGTAGTGGATCAAGACAGGCAGCAGACCACCAAACGATGACCGTGACCTTTTTTTGGTGGAAGTTTTTGGCTTTGGGAAGGCTTTGGAGCCTCTTCTCAGTCCAGCGACAAAGCTGGTCATCTCCAAGTTGCATATAAAATCCACTTTTTGTCGTATGTCACAATCTGATTGAGAAATGAATGGTTTGTTGTTGTTGCATACAATAAGAGAAGATGACATTTCAAAACGACGATTTTTTTTGATTTTCGGTCAGCTCATGAGGCACTTATTTATTGAGGTTTTTCACCTTTCCAGTTTGCTTCAAATACTGAATGACTATAGAATAGTCAACATTGAGTTGTCAACTTTTTGTGTAGTTGTAAGAGGATCAACTTCGATGATTCTTTCAACTGGTCATTGTCAACTTCCAGTGGCCAACCACTGCTCACCTCATCTTGAGGGCTCTCGTCTCCTTTGCAAAACTTACTGAACCACCAGTGCACTGTATGTTGTTAGCAGTTCCTGGGCCAGATGCATTGTTGATGTTGCGAGTTGTCTCAGTTGCTTCCCAACCCATTTTAAACTCGAATAAGAAAATTGATTGAATTTGCTTTTTGTCTAACATTGTTTTCCCTAGTCTAAAATAAATAGCAAGTAATAAGTCATTAGCAAAAAAAAATTAGGTGAGAAATGTGCATTAAAGTGATATATAACATAACTACATTTATTTGAGTGTATTCCAATATCAAACAGCAAAGTTCAACAATACAAAACCGCAGTTACTTTTGCACCAACCTGATAGGCCCTCTATTCCCACTTTGGTAAGAGTTTTTATCATGAATGAAAGTTGAATTTTGTCAGATGCTTTCTCTGCATCTGTTGAAATGGTTTTTGTTTTTTCTTTTGTTGATGTGATGTGTAACATTTACTGATTTGTATATGTTGAACCATCCTTGTGACCCTGAGATGAATCCAGCTTCATCATGGTGTATGATCTTATTTTTTTTGTAGCCTTTTATTTTTTTCTTTTAGTTTTTTAAATATATATTATTTTACTGAAGTATAGTTGACTTACAGTGTGTCAGGTGCACAGCAGGGTGATTCAGTCATACACATACATTATTTTTGAAATTATTTTCTATTATAGCTTATTACAAGGTATTGACTACAGTTCCCTGTGCTATATAGTAAGCCTTTGTTGCTTGTTGCATATCTGTTTTTTTAAATTAGAAATCTAACATTCTATTCATATTGAGTCAAACAAGTAGAATCACAATGTCATAACTTTTTTAGGCAAAAATTAAGTTTTCTAAAATTTATATATTATACATTTTATTTATGTATATTATACAAAAGCTTTTCTACTACGCTGATAAAGGCTTGAGAAAGAATATCAAAAAAAGAAAGAGATGGAGAAATTGGAAAATATAGACTAAATGAAATGGAAACACTGAGTATGAAATAGAGTGAAACAAACTAGATAAAAGTAATAAAAGATCATCATATAGTCCAGTTGTTTTTAAACATGACTGCTCATTAGAAACATATCTGGAGCTCTGGAGGGAAAAAAGCAATGCCTGGGCATTTGTATTTTTCAAAAATTGGAAGATAATTCTGATATGCATCTGAATTTTAAAAAGTGAATTACAGGTTTTTCTATTAAATGGTAGTTTTGGTGATAGAGAATTCTTTAACTTTTCTGTTGACCAATCATGATACACTATGTGGGGTCTGTATTTCAGTTTGTAAAGAATCTCTGCAATACAGGAGATCTGGGTTCAACCCCTGGGTTGGGAAGATCCCCTGGAGAAGGAAATGGCAACCCACTCCAGTATTCTTGCCTGGAAAATCCTATGGACAGAGGAGCCTGGTGGGCTCCAGTCCATGGGGTCGCAAGAGTCAGACACGACCCACACCAAACCAATCATGATACAGTAGTATTAAGAGAGTAATAGTTAACACAGTCACAATAGTAAAAAATATTCATCAGTTTTCACAATCAATAGCCAGACAAAAGTAAAAGATAATTACAATTGCAAGCCATAATGGGAACATGATTAACTTAACAATATAAAATAGTTACATACAACTTGAGGGCAGGGGGTAGGGGGAGTCAAGCAGAACGATGTGGTAAAGTGGAAGTGCATACATATACATATTTTCATCTGCCCAGCCGGTCTATGTCTTTTGGTTGGTGCATTTAATCCATTTACATTAAGTTAATTATTGATATGTATGGTCTGTTACTGTTTTCTTAATTGTTTTGGGTTTATTTGCTGTAGGTCTTTTCCTTCTCTTGTGTTTCCTGCCTAGAGAAGCTCTTTTAGTATTTGTTGTAAAGCTGGTTTGGTGGTGCTGAATTTTCTTAATTTTTGATTGTCTGGAAAGTTCTTGATTTCTCCATCAAATCTGAAGCAGAGTCTTGCTGGGTACAGTATTGTTGGTTTTATCTCTGTATTTAATTGTTGTCAGTTTGATTACTGTGTGTCCAGGTGTGTTCCTCCTGGGGTTTATCCTGCCCGGGACTCTGCTTCCTGGACCTTGGTTCACTGTTTCCTTTCCAATGTTAGGAAAGTTTTCAGCTCTTATCTCTTCAAATATTTTCTCAGGTCCTTTCTGTCTCTCCTCTCCTCCTGGGACCCCTATAATGCAAATGTTCATGCATTTAATGTTGTCCCAGAGGTCTCTTAGGCTGTCTTCATTTCTCTTCATCCTTTTTTCTATATTCTCTTCTGCGTCAGTGATTTCCACCATTCTGTCCTCCAGGTCATTTATCCATTCTTCTGCCTCAGTTATTCTGCTATTGATTCCTTCTAGTGTATTATTCATCTCTGTTTGTTTGTTCTCTAGTTCTTTTAGGTCTTCGGTAAGCATTTCTTCTCCATTGTTTTCCCAAGATCCTGGATCATCTTCACTATCTTTATTCTGAATTCTTTTTCTGGAAGGTTGCCTATCTCCATTTAGTTGTCTTTCTGGAGTTTTATCTTGTCCCTTCATCTGGGACATAACTTTCTGTTTTTCATCGTGATTAGTTTTCTGTAGTCTTAATTTTCTGTAACAAGAACAAAATATGTTTTTTTCTGTGGGACTGTGCTGCTTGCTTCTTCGTCTGCCCTCTCATGGATAAGGCTAAGAGACTTGTGTAAGCTTCCTGATGGGAGGGATGAGTGATGGGAAAAACTCTGGTGGGCAGAACCTTGCTCAGTAAAGCTTTAATCCCATTATCTGCTGATGGGTGGGATTGCACTCCCTCCCTGGTAGTTGTTTGGCCTGAGGCAACCCAGCCCTGGGCTCTATGGTAGATTAACTGGTGAATTCCAAGAGGGTTTACGGCAAGGGGACCTTCCTGGCCTAACGCTGCCAGTGTCTCCGTCCCTGTAGTGAGCCCCTGCCGACCCACACCTCCACAGGAGACCCTTCAGCACTAGCAGGTATTTTTGGTTCAGTCTCCTGTGGGGTCACTGTTCCTTTCCTCTGGGTCTTGGTGTGCAAAAGACCTTGTTGGTGCGCTCTGAGACTGGAGTCTTTGTTTCCCCCAGTCCTGTGGAAGTCTTATAATCAAATCCCGCTGTCCTTCAAAGCCAGATTCCATGGGAGTTCCCAGTCCCTTGGTTGGATCCCCAGGTTGGAAAGTCTAATATGGGGTTCAGAACCTTCACAGCAGTTGGAGAACTTTGCTATTACTGTTCTCCCGTTTGTGCATCACCCATCTGGCAGGTATGGGATTTGATTTTATTGTGATTGTGCCCCTCCTACCATCTCACTGTGGCATCATCTTTGTCTTTGGACGAGGGGTATCTTTTTTTGATGGGTTCTAGCATCCTCCTGTCGATGGTTGTTCAACAGCTAGTTGCAGTTTCGGTGTTTTCACGGGAGGAGATGAGCGCATATCCTTCTACTCCACCATCTTGAATCGGAAGTCCATGGTGTATGGTCTTTTTAAGGTGTTGTTAGATTCAGTTTGCTAGTATTTTACGGAGAATTGTGCATTAATATTCATCAAAGATATTGGCCAGTGCATTTCTTTTTCGGTAGTGTCTTTGTCTAGTTTTCATATCAGGGTTATGGTGGCCTCATAGAGTGTCTTTGGGAGTTTTCCCTCTTGAGTCTTTTGGAAGAGGTTTGAGAAGAATTGGTATAAGTTCTTTGTATGTTTGGTAGAATTGAACTGTGAAAGCCATCTGATTCTGTACTGTTGTTTGTAGAGAGGTTTTCAGATTTTTTTAAAATTACTGATTCTATTTCACTTCTAGTGATTGGTCCATTTAAATTATGCATATCTTCTTGATTCAGTTTTGGTGGGTTGTATGTTTCTAGAAACTTACAGGTGGTTGAATGTTTTTCACATATAATTGTTCATATTGTTCTCTTAAGACCTTTTTCATTTCTTCAGTATCAATTGTTATTTTTCTTTGTTCATTTCTTATTTTGTTTATTTGGGTCCTCTCTTGGTGAGCCTGGCTAGAGGTTGGTCAATTTTGTTTACCCTTTCAAAGAACTAGCTATTGGCTTCATTGATTTTTTTTTTCCCCCTATTGTTTTAAAAATCTCTTTCACTTACCTGATCTTTATTATCTCCTTTCTATTGACTTTTAGGTTTTGTTTGTTCGTTCTTTTTTCTGATTCTTTTAGATGGTAGCTTACGTTGCTTATTTGATATTTTTCTTGTTTTTTGAGGAAGGCCTGTATTACTATGAACTTCTCTGAGAACTGCTTTTGCTACATCCCATAGATGTTGTGTTGCTGTGTTTTCATTTTCATTTATCTCAAAGTAATTTTTAAAATTTTCTCTTTGATTTCATTGTTGACCCATTAGTTTTGTAGGAACCTGTTGTTTAGTCTCCATGTAATCCTTTTTTTTTCTCTCCTCTTTTTCTGTGATTGATGTGTACTTTTTTTTTTTTTTGATGTGTACTTTTTATGCTATTGTGGTCAGAAAAGATGCTTGGGATAATTTCTGTATTCTTAAATTTGTTGAGGCTTGTTTTGTGCTGTAGAGAGTGTTCAGTGTGTACTTGAAAATAATGTGTATTCTGTTTCTTTTTTTTTTGTATGTAATTTCCTGAAAAATATCAAGTAAGTCCAACTGTTCTGTTGTATCATTTAGGATCTCTGTTGCCTTAGTGATTTTCTGTCTAGAAGATCCAGCCATTGATATAAGTGGGGCATTAAAGTATCCTAATATTATATTCCCATCAGTTTCTCTATGTCTGTTACTATTTGTTTAACCTGTTTGGGTGCTCCTGTATTGGACCCATGCTGATGGGTGTAATACCCTTTCCTTATGTTGATCCTTTTATCATTTTCTTTATGGCCTTTGTTTTATCTGATATGAATGTCAACACCCCTGCTTTGTTGTCATGCATTCCATTTTTTTACATTCCCTCTCTTTCCATCTGTGTGTTTCCTTTGCCCTAAAGTGGGTCTCTCTCTCTCTCTTTTTTCTGGCTGCACTAAGTCGCTTGTGGGACCTTAGTTCCCTGACCAGGGATCAAACTTGCGCCCCTGGCAGAGTCCCAGCCACTGGACCACTTTTCCCTACTCCATATCTTTTGATTGGAGCATTTAGTTCATTGACATTTAAAGTAATTATTGATAGATATGTTCTTATTGCCATTTTAATCCTTGTTTTACTTTTGAGTTCGTATTTCTTTTTTGTTCTTTTTCCTTTTGTGGTTTGATGATTTTCTTTTGTGTTATGCTTGTGTTCTCTTTTTGGTTTTTGTGAATCTATTATGTTTTTGATTTGTAGTTTTAAGTATGTTAACCCATTACTATGATGTTTCTTTGATTTAGATTAATAGTCATATAGGCTTAAACACATTCTTAAAAAAAATCTGCATTTTTTACTCTCGTCCACTATTTTATGATTTTGATGTCCTCTTTTACATCTTTCTGTTTATTCTTTTGGTGTTCTTTTGTTGTTGTTGTTCATACTGGTTGTAACTTTCAGAACAATTTAGTTTTTCTTTTAATTTGTATACTGTCTTATTTAAGTGATTTACTTGAGAATTGTGATTTTTCTCTTTATTATAGCTGCTTGATTTTTTTCCTTTTTTTATTTAGAGAAGACTTTTCAATATTTCTTTTAGAATAGGTTTAGTATTGTATTCTTTTAGTTTTTGTTTCTGTGAGAAATTCTCTCTCTCCTTATATTCTAAATGCTAATCTTGCTGGGTAGAGTATTCTAGGTTGCGAATTTCTCCCTATCAGTACCTTGATTGTATTTTGCCACTTCTGGCCTGCAGCATTTCTGTAGAGAATCAGCTGATAACCTTATAGGATTTCTCTTGTAGTTAACTTTTGTTTCCCTCTTGCTGCCTTGGAGAATCCATACTCTCTTTAACTTTTGTTATTGTAATTATATGTCTTGGTATAGGTCTGTTTTGGGTTCAACTTGTTTGGGACCCTCTATGCTTCCTTACCTGGATTATCTCTTTCCTTCTTGAGGTTTGGGAAATGTTTAGCTATAATTTCTTCAAATACATTTTTGATTTGTTTCTTCTTTTTCTGAAATCCCTATTATGCATAGCTTGGCACACTATATCATCCCATAGGTTTCTTGTGTTGCTTTCAGTTTTCTTTTCTCCATTTGGCTTTCTGCGTGCTATTCTGATTGGATAATTTCCATTATTCTGTCTTCTAGATCACATATTCATTCTTCTGCATTATTCAATCTGCTATTTATTGCCTGTATCTTGGGTTTTGTCTCAGCAAATGAGTTGCCTAGTTTTTCCTGGCTTCCCTTTCTGGTTTCTTTTTACAGTGGTCCACATTTCTGTCGATAGCCTTTCTTAATTCCTTGATTATTTTCATTGTTGGCATCTGTTAAACTGAAGAGATCAGTTTCATAGTTTGTTCTTTCAGGGGAATTCTCTTGATTGCTAGTGGTTACTTTGCTTTTCTATTTTACTTATATTTCTTATCCTGTGAGTTTAGGAAAAACAGTTTTCTGCTGTGGTCTTAGAGGGGTCTTTTTTATGTGGGATCATCCTTTGTAGTCTCCAAGTTTTAACAATTTTGGTGTGAGGACTGTTTTTAGTATGGATGCCTGCTACCTCTTTCCTCAGTGTGTGCTGACTTTTATCCCTTTGATAAAGGGGTGTACGTGGTGTTGTGACCAGAGCCTGCACTGGAAATTGAGCGTGGCCACCTCTTTGCTCCATGGTTGTCATAGCCCTGTTATGGGCATTCACTCCTTAGTTGTAGGAGTGAATGTGAAAGTCACTCAGTCGTGTCCGACTCTTTGCGACCGCCTGGACTATACAGTCCGTGGAATTCTCCAGGCCAAAATACTGGAGTGGGTAGCCTTTCCCTTCTCCAGGGGATCTTCCCAACCCAGGGATCAAACCCGGGTCTCCCGCATTGCAGTCGGATTCTTTACCATCTGAGCCACAGGAAGCCCAGGAATACTGGAGTGGGTAGCCTATCCCTCCTCCAGCAGATCTTCCCAACCTAGGAATTGACCAGGGTCTCCTGCATTGCAGGTGGATTCTTTACCAACTGAGCTATCAGGGAAGCCCATAGTTGTAGGAGTAGAAGCCCCCATATCCGTTTTTGAGCTGTGGTGTGAGGTAGATGGGATTGGAGTATTCCCATTGGTAGAGGAGCCACTGAGTATTCCTCTGCTGGAGCTGTCCACTGGGGAGTATGCTTTGTGGTGTCACCTGAAACCCATTGTGTAAGCTCACGAAGTACACTGTCGAAGTACACTGTCGCTGGCACTGTCCTCATCCCTGGTTCAACTGTGGGAATGCTGGTTGTAGGCCCAGGCGTCCCTCAGGCACTGCATTTACAAAACTACCAGTGCGTATCTACCAGCTCAGATCCAGTGAAGTCCAGAACCAGGACCAGAGTAATTACAATGTGGGAACTATGGAAGCAGCTCAGACCCTGGCCCAGCCTCCACGTGCATACTCCCATACAGCCCACAGCTGCTAAGGCCAGACCTATCCCAGCCTTGGGGGCACCCGTTGTCTACTCACAGGTGCTGAGTATAAAAAGCTGGTAGCCTTTTCTTGAGTAATCTTTTGCTTGATTGTTGCAGACCTTTTTAGTTGTTCGAGATGGTCATGTAGTTGTTTGTGGTAGTTTTTCTTTACCCTGTTGAGTTGTTATTTTTGTGGAGGGACTGGCCTTTAGAGTTGCCTGTTCCTTCATTTCTTCTGATATCATTCGAGATACATTTGACTATTACAGCCTTTGCAGAAAGTATTTTTGGAGTTTATTTTTTGTAATCATTGTTGGGCCTTGTTTTTCTCTTTTTGGCAACACCTCATGGCATATGGGATCCTAGTTCCCTGACCAGGGATCAAACCTGTACCCCCTGCAGTGGAAGTGGGGAGTCTGAACCACTGGACCACTGGAGAAGTCTCCCAGACCTTGCTTTTATTAGGGAAAGTCAAGTAAGGATGGAATCTGATGCAGAAGTTAAAGTGATAGATAGTAGTTTAGGTTTTGCATGTAATTTGTAATTAACACGAAAGAGTTTTAGCATGTGGTATGTAGAGTTGACTTGTTAGTAGTAGTTTTTTATAAACTACGGATAAATCTGTCTACCACCTGTGTTTCTAACAGCCCACCAGCCAAGGATAGTTTTTTTGTTTTTTAATGGGATCAAATCAAATCAAAAAGAAAATATTATGTAACATATTAAAATGATACAAAATTAAAATTTCAGTGACCAAAAAGTTCCGTTGAAACATGGGTCTTTTATGTGTTGTCTTTGGCTCCCTGTGTGCTATAATGGAAGAGTTGAGTAGTTGGGGAAAAGATTGTATGAAATATTTACTATTTGGACATTAACAGAAAAAGTTTATCACTCTCCTGTGTAAGTTATCCTGAGAACTATTTTAAATGGTCTTGTAAGGACCATACGTGTTTACAAATTCTGGTGTGTTATGTCAAAATGTTGTTCATAAACACATCTCATATTTTAAGTTTTAATGAATTAAAACTAATTCCTTAGTTAACTACAAATATAACTTTTCTGGTTAATGGGAAAGATGTTTATAGGTAGTCTGATACTTATATTGTTACTTGGTTAGCATTTCTTCTTACTCTCTTAATACTCTTCCTTGGTTTTCAGAAAGGTGGATTAAAAAGTTCTGTGTTCCCAAAATACTGTTAAAGCATTTTTCATATATGTTTTGATTATTGTTCTGTCCTGTATCACTCCAGTAAACTTACAACTTCAAGCCTGGGATTGTGTTGTCTTTATTTTGTATCTTTGAATCCTGCTACAGTTTCTCATAAGTAGGTAAGCAACAAATATTTTTAGGAGGAAAGAATTAATATTCTGTTAGAGAAATATCTACGTCGTTTCTCATTCTTGATCCTCAGAGAGGAAAGAGATTAAATCTAGATGTATATTTTAGAGATGTAAATTAAAATAAGTAGGAACTTGCCAGAGACTGAATCAGTTGTAGGAAATTATTATACATTCAAAGTACTAGTGACCAAAACTGTTACCATCTTTTAACTCACAAAAGTATAGATTGTGCATATTTATTACTTCACTGATTTTGTTTTGGGGCTGTGTCATCAACTATGTGATCACAAAAGATGAGGGTTAATTTTCAGTAGAAAGAGAATTTGAATTGCATTTACATTATTGGAAGTAATAAATAGTATTTAAAAAGTCTTATTCAGAGGTTATTATTGGAAGGGCAAATAATGTTAAAGCTTTGCCTGTGAAATGTAGTAGATTATTTAAACCACATGGAAAAGGATATTTTGTGTCACTTAAAATAATAATACACAAGGTAAAATTCTAAAAATATCTCTAGAATGGCAAGTGATACATCCTGTCTGCATTTTACAGTAAAACTTACTTGTCATGTGAACATTCAAATTAGAAAATTCTACCTTTTCTTCATTTTAGTGTCTTCAAACTGTTTTGAAATTGAAGTGTTAAAAACTAAATTGTTGTTTTAGATTTTATGATTGCAAATTCTGAATACTGTCTACATTTCCCTGAAATGTTTAAAACAGGTTTTGTCATTACTTTCCCTGATTAGTACAGTATAAATCGAAAAGGATTGTGTTGGAAGAGTTTATAGTAACTTAGAAAAAAAATTTTTTTTAAATTTCGTTTTTAAAAATCCCCGCTGGTGATATGCTCAGGTTTTTCTTTTAACTCTAGATCTTAGTACAGAGTCCAGGCCCAGACTTTTTGCAGAGAGCAAGATGGTAGATACCCAGACTTTGGCAATCAGTCAGAATTGAGCTCAGCAAGTAATGGTGTCCTGTTGGAAATTTTCTGTTTTGGGTTTCTCAGTAGTACATGGAGGTTAATACCCCACCTATTAGCATTTTTTATGATTCCATTATATTACATGTAGAAGGGCTTGGCACATGGTTGAAGGTTTGCAGAAATGTTTTTTCCTCTAAACCTAAGATTCAAGTTGGTCCCAGTTTCTAAAGGGTCAAAGTATTTCATTAAATATTCAAATACTGATTGACAAACATTGGGTTTTCAAGTTATGTCGGTCACTTATTAGCTCAGCATATTTACTTAACTTCAGTTGATTTAAGACCTGTGGGCTCTTCATCATTTGAGTTGGTGTTTGAGCCTATTTGTTCACCAGAAACTTCAGATACATCATTTTCATAAATCCAACAGGTTTAGCATTGAGAATCTACATGGATAAACTGTGAAACTTATTTTCTGGTTCCTTCATGTTTGTATCAGGGTCCTCTTAGCACATGCTGTATCTTTCTTTTCTCAACAGCTCTTTGTATTTTTTATTTCTTCTTCTGTGTGGGAATCAAACCATACACCGCTGAAGGGGACTAGTTAAATTTCTGGAATATTCCAAGTAGACTACTGGCAGCCAAAGGAGAAAGTATCCATTGGTTATGGTTTTTAAACGAGTGTGACACTTTAGCAGGTGCTTTGCACCTCTTTGCATGCAGCTGTTGTTTTCCCACTTACATGTAAGTAGGACTAAAAGTTGCTTTATGTTGCAGGGAGTGAAATGGAAGATACAAACTTTCACAATATCTCATTAAGTTATTTTTTTAACTTTGATTTATTCATTCATTATTCAACAAATATTGAGCATTAACAATGTGCCAGACACTGTTTTAAGTGCTGGAAATATAGTTACCCTCCTTTGAGTACTATGGGGAAGGCAAACATTAAACTGGATACTCCACAATACTTATATAACTAAAGTTAAACTGAGGATTAGGAAGAGAAGTAGGGGATTCCCTGGCAGTCCAGTGGTTCGAACTCTGCTATAACTTCCAGGGGCCTGGGTTTGATACTTAGTCCGGGAACTAAGATCCTACAGGCCACACTGTGCAGCCCCCCTCCCCACCACCCCACCCCCACCAAGAAATAAATGGGGAGGGGGAGTGGAAAAGTTTAGGGAACTTGGAGCTTGCATCCCAGGAAGACTTGATTTAGTTTGGTGCTTACTTAGGGAGTTTTCCCTGAGAATGTGGAGACTGGGAATCCAAAGATTAAGTAAGAGTTAACTGGGACACAAAAGGGATTGAGAGGGTAGTGATGAGAGTGGGAGAAATGAGTTTTCTTTTTCTTTGAATGTGTTAGTATCTCTTTTCTTTTTAAATTTTTTATTGAAATATGATTACATTGTTGTGTTAATATGTACAGCAGTGATTCAGTTATACATGTATTCTTTTTTTAGATACTTTTCCATTATAGGTTATTACAACATGGTTCCATGTGCTGTACAACAGGTCCTTGTTGGATATTTATTTTAGACGTAGTAGTGTGTATATTTTAATTCCAAACTTTTAATTTATCTCCACTTCTCTTTCCCCTTTGGTAACTGTAAATTTGTTTTCTGTGCCTGTGAGTCTATTTCTGTTTTGTAAATAAGTTCATTTGTATCAGTTTTTTAGATTCCACATATACACGATATGATTTTTTTTTTGGCTTCACTAGTAAGATTATCTCTGGGTCCTTTCATGTTGCTGCAGATAGCATTATTTCATTCTTTTTATAGGGGAGAAAGGAACTGAAAGACCATTTTAGGCAGAGGAACCAGCTTGAGTAAAGGCTAAAAGGAACTATAGTAATTTAGTAATTGTGCCAAGTCTGTGAGCTTATGATTGAATACTGGGCATCCTGAGTATCTGCCTTTCAGGTTTCCTTTCTTTTTTTAATTCAGAGATAGATTGTGTACCCACATTGACTATGATGAGAGCAAACTCTTTATACCAATGCCCAGATTATCCTCTTTCTTTCATGATGCCTTCTAAATAAATTATTTGTTTCAGTTAAGATTTTAGAGCCTTTTGTTTGTTTCCTGCTTGAAAATGGCATTGTAACACATATGCTGTAAAAGATTTATAGTGAAAAGTATTTAGGGACTTCCCTGGTGGTCCAGTGGTTAAGACTTTGCCTTCCAATGCAGAGGGTGAGGGTTTGATCCCTGGCAGGGAGTTAAACCCCACATGCCTCCGGGCCAAAAAACTAAAACATAAAACAGAAGCAATCTTGTAACAGATTCAATAAAGACTTTAAAAATGGTCCACATCAAAAAATATCTTTAAAAAAAAAAAAAGAAAAGTATTTAAATCAGCCAGTTTCTGTCCCTGGTAAATCAGTTTATCAGTTCTTATGTGTTATCCTTTGAGATATTTTATACATATATAAGCAAATGCATATACTATTCACCTCGTTGGGTTTTTTTCTTTAATAATGGTGGTGCATACTATATTACTTTTTTTAGTGTAAAAATATTTTAATAACTAGTTTTTGTTTTAGAATTATTTTATATTGGAGTACCATAGATTAACAATGTTGTGATTCAGCTCATTTAAACTATTACAGAGTTCTGAGCAGAGTTCCTTGTGCTATACAGTAACTCCTGTAACTCCTTGTTGGTTATCTATTTTCCTTTTTTTTTTTGGCCATATCACACGGCTTGTGGGATCTTAGTTCCCACACCAGGGATTGAACCCTGGGCCCTCCACAATGAGAGCACAGAGTCCTGACCACTTGACAGCCAGCGAGTTCCCTGTTTATTTTAAATATAGTAGTGTTTACATGTGAATTCCAGAGTTCCAGTTGGTCTGTCCCCCAACCCCCATAACCATAAATTCATTATGTAAGGCTCTGAGTCTGTTTTGTAAATAATTCATGTCATTTTAAAAAAATTACTCATATGATCAATATCATATGTTTGAAATGGAATCTCATCCAGAACATCAGTATAGAACAGAAAAAAGATGGAGCTGCTTTAATTTGGGATGGAGAAAAGGCATATTTTCTTCTTCCTCTCTTGGGCAGACCCTGAGGGACTCTTCAAGATACACTCTCTGAGGAACACAATTGAAACTACTTTTTGGATGGAGTTTCAGCAGAAGGATTTTGAGAAGTCCAGAGGGAGAGATCACCTAAACCAGTAAATGTAAAATATATTGTTACAGGGGGAAAAAAATTGGTGTCATGTGGAGGAGGGCAAGGGGGAAAAGCCAGTCCACCTGTGTTTGGGCTGTCTTGAAACTGTTTCTGTTCTTTAGAATAGTCTGTTAATAGATAATAAATGTTAATTAAACGTTCCTTTAGAGATACATACTGAAGTATCATGAAGGAAAATGTATCTGGAGATTTGCTTCAAAATAATCCAGATACGAGGTTTGTAGAATCATCATAGCTTATACCAAAACTCTTGCATCCTGGGCCTCTCCATTGTATGAGAGGGCTGGTGTTACAGGGTATTAAGACTGGAAAGACAGCATAGCCTTAGGAAAAAGACACTAGAATAGAAGACCACATGTTCTAGTCTTCTTGTTGCCTTGAGGAAATCACTTAGATATGGCAAAGAACATGGCTTTTTTTTTAAGGTACATGGGGACATATAAAGTTAGATAGAGTAAAAATTGCTCTTTTTTTTTAATTGCAGAAGGCTATACAAATTGTTTTACTGTGTTTTCTGAGGGCATCTTTGTTTTAAACTTGAGCTGACTCAAGTTTAGTACTATCTGTTAGTGACTTGTCTCTTAACAGTATTGATTAATTTCTCTTAACAGTATTGATTAATTTTGACTCAGATAAAGAAGTACAGTAAAGAGAACAGATTTTTTTTTTTTTTTTTGAAGAAACTGAGGCATCTTCTGTTAGTTGAATTATAATGTAAAGGTGTGAGGAACGTTCCCTGGTGAGAGTTTATGAGCAGAATCCCCTTATTGAATGAGAGAGTAAGGTCACTAATTGTGTTGAGGTTGAGTACAGTTACGGGTACTAAAGGCTGATGTTTTTATTTGTTTTTCTGTGTTGTGATCTAGTGAAAAGAGCATGGGCGATTGAACTGAGCACAGACATGGCTCTGTTTGGCATTTGACCAGCTCACTTCCTGTTTCTGAGCCTCAGATTCCACACCTAAAACAGAGAGATAGTAATTGATATCTGCCTCATTGTCACTATGAGGTTTAAAATAGAATATACATTTTCATAGAAGTTTCTCCTACCTAGGGTATCAGAAAACGGTTCCTTTTTCCTGTGTGACTTTACATTGGAGTTGTATAGTCAGTTACCTCTTGGCTTGTGTCAGAATACCTCTTTTTTAAATTTTTCTTACCTCTTCTCCCCCACCAAAACAAACTCACTCAGGCCTATAATTACAGTAAAATACTAGCTAGCTATATGATTTGTTTTCAACCTTGGCTGTTCATCAGAATCCCCTATGGATCTAAAAACAACTAGATGCCAAAAACCTCACTTTGTATATATTGAATCAAAGTCTCCAGGCCTGTGGGTGGGTGTGAGGGTCTGGCTATGTTTGAGAACCGTTGATTTGCTTCCTCTGGCACTCAGAAACAAATCCCTAAAAGACATAGACTAAAGCAAAAGTCAGAGGGAAAATAAGCCCCAGGTCATACCCAACAGTTATTCTCTTTGATCTATTGTCAATGACTTTCTCTTTGATCTGTTGTTCCTGATATCTAGCCAATAAGCAAGAGGTCATTTCTTACTCAGTAACAATTAAGTTGTACACAATAATCTTTAGTCTTTTGCCTCAGCTTGCTGTAGGTTAAAATTGTAATGCTGCCAGAAATCGTTTATCTAACTACTCGTTGCTAGATTTTTTTTGCTACCTGGGTCCCAGATGCCCTTTTTTTCTCAGTGAAAGTTAATAGACCTAGCTCTGACTCCCATCTGCAGTGTAGAGAGGATTGGTGGGAGGAGACTTGAGAGGACTCCAGTTCACGCCTTTGTTCTGTGACTGGTATGGTGAAGTAGGGATCAGAAGAGGCTGACTTTTAATCCCCACCTTTTGTTAAAGCCCTCTACACTTCTGACAGGGTCACTCTTTTGTTTCTCTTTCCTTGTCTGCTGTAAATGTGGGATAATAAAAACTGTGCTGCCTACCTCACCTGGTGGTTTTTGAGATTCATATGATATAATGGATGTTAAAAGAACTTTGACAACTAGGATACACATGAACATTTATTTGACTACGTAGCTGTGAGCAAGGTGGGAGTAAAGCAGATGCTTAAAGTAGTATTTTACTTTCTATTCTACAGTTGAATGTTTCCTTTGCAGTTCTGGGTTGATACTGGGAAAGGAAATCACAATTCTCATCAGGTAGAAGAATTGTAATCGCTGACTAAAAATAGCTATCATTTATTTTTGATTTCTTGTACTGGATTAAAAATAGTATTAGAGTTGTTCAGCCTCCTACAAAATTGGAGGCATTATTATCCTACTTTCACAGGCAAAGAAACAAACTAAGAGAGGTAAAGTAACTCTTCAAAGTCTCAGAGGTGGTTTAAGAGCATAGCAGGAATTAAGCCCATACATTTCTGTTACACTGACTGGCAGTGTATGTAATTCCTCATTTAATTATAAGCAAATGTATATGAAGGATTAAATTTAGTCACTGTAAAGTGAATTACAAATTCACAGAATAGTGTAGCTATTTATCTTGTTAACCTACTTATCTCATAGTCATGGACAAGTTATTTGGTACCTCGGTCTTTCACAGTCTCTTTGGGAATAGTTTATCACTCAGAGAGGACACTCATTTTTAATAAGTTCTAGAAAGTGAAAGTCGCTCAGTCATGTCTGACTCTTTGCGACCGCATGGACTACACAGTCCATGGAATTCTCCAGGCCAGAATATTGGAATGGGTAGCCTTTCCCTTCTCCAGGAGATCTTCCCAACCCAGGGATCAAACCCAGGTCTCCCACATTGCAAGCAGATTCTTGACCAGTTGAGCTACCAGGGAAGCTTAATAAGTTATAATACTGTGTACATTATATAACAGCATTGGAATTGTGTTACTATTTAAATATTTTTAGGTCAGTTATTTTGAATTTGAAATAGTTCTCTAAACATAGTGTTAAATGGAGGTTAAGTGCCTGTACTGCCGTATTAATTCTTAAAGTAATTGAAGTAATACCTTTGCAAAGAAACACAGTGAATAATAATATAGCAGCTGCTTTTGAGTTGTAATTATGTGTTAGGCCCTTTATAACTTTGTAAGTTTGACTTCAGAGAGCCAATGTTTTTTAAATTTATTAATTAATTTTGGCTGTCCTGGGTCTTCCTTGCTACATAGGCTTTTCTCTAGATGTGGAGAGTTGGGGTTACTCTTTAGTTGTGTTACATGGGCTTCTTATTGTGATGGCTTCTCTTGTTGTGAAACACAGGCCCTAGAGTACACGGGCTTCAGTTGTAGCATGTGGGCTCTAGAGCACAGACTCAGTAGTTGTGGTACATGGGCTTAGTTGCCCCATGGCATGTGGAATCTTCTCAGGGATCAAACCTGTCTCCGGCATTGGCAGATGTATTCTTGACCACTGAGCCATCAGGGAAGTCCCAGAAAATTTCTGTATAGCATTCAAATGTATTTGTTCTTCTTCAGTCGCTCATTCATGTCCGACTCTTTGCAACCCCATGGACTGCAGCATGCCAAGCTTCCTTGTCCTTTGCCATCTCCCGGAGTTTGCTCCAACTCATGTCCATTGAGTCAGTGATGCCATCCAGCCATCTCATCCTGTGTCTTCCCCTTCTCCTCTTGCCTTCAGTCTTTCACAGCATCAGGGTCTTTTCTAGTGAGTTGGCTCTTTGCATCACGTGGAAGTATTAGAGCTTCAGCATCAGTCCTTCCAGTGAATATTCAGGGCTGATTTACTTTAGGGTCAAACATACAGATACTGTGTAATTAGCCAGGTACCTGTCCAACATCTCTCTGTATTATTTCCATTTCTTCCATCATTTAAAAAGAGATGAGACTAAGTTACATTTTAAGTACTGCTTTTCTAAACTATGCCACGTTCTCTCACATTGTTCCTGAGATTTTTGTTTGTCTTTTTTAACTGAAGTGTAGTTGCCTGTTTCTGAGATTTTAACCATTGCACTTTGTGGTTGAAGAAAATGCTCTTCGAAAATCAGAAAATGTGTTGACAGCTACGGAAAAGCTTCAGTGGCTTTGCTTCCATGAAAAGACTTTTGAAAATTAGTCGATTTTTTTGAGGGGGCTATGTTGTGCAGCTAGTGGGATCTTAAGTTCCCCAGCCAGTGATTGAACCTGGGCCCTGGCAGTGACAGCGCCGAGTCCTAACCACTGTACCTCTGAGGAATTCCCTAAAGTTATTGAGTTGGCCAGAGAGTTCCTATGGTTTTAAAGTAAAAATAAAAGACACATTTTCACCAAGAATTATTGAACAACACATTTACTGTTTTGTTCCACTTCATTCTGCCATTTTTCAGGCAACTTTGTGATTCCACCTTCCCAAATTTTTTATCTTTTTGAGCAAAGAACTGTACCAGATACCTTTTACAGTCTTCCAGAGAATTGAAATTTTTTCCATTAGGAGAATTTTTTAAAAACTGAAATAAATGGAAATCCAAAGGTGCCTTGTTGGGTAAATACAGTGGATGAATCAGAACTTCCCAGCTAAGCTGTAAAAGTTTTTGTGTAGTTATCAAAGAAACATGCAATGTGATCTTGCTTTTATCCTGATGGAAGATAGTGTGGTTTCTGTTGACTAGTTCTGGTCATTTTTTGTCGAGCGCTGCTTTCAGTTGGTCCAACTGGGCGTAGTACCTGTTGGAATTAATTGTTTGATTTCCAGAAGCGGCTCATAATAGAGGATCCCCTTCCAATAGCACTGTATACACAACATCACCTTCTCTGGATGAAGACTGATCTTTGGTGTGGTTGGTGGGGGTTCATTTTGCTTGTTCTGTGATCTCTTCTGTTCCACAGTATTATATAGTATCCACTTTTCGTCATGTCAGCTGTCTCCTGCGTGGTCTAATGTTGATTGTTCTCTGTATCTCGATTTGATTGCTATCCCCTTCAACTGGTCTGCTCGACTGTGGAGCATCGCCCAGTGAGAAATCTCCAGTGCAAAACTTCGAAAACTATTTTTTACACGTTTGATCAGTCACATCACCTTCTCCACATACTGCACAAATCTTTGCATCTCAGTTGCATTTTTACCTCTTTTTAAATAATAAAACATAATGTGCCAAAAATGTTGCTTTTTTTCCTTCCATCTTCAATATTAAAATGGCTACACAAAAATTCGCCTGTCTTGATAAGTTTTTTTTTTGTTTTAATGCACGGTGATATGACAGCTATCACAATGCAGTGTAACAGAATTGTTTTGAATGAAGTTAAAGACAGCTAAATACTACTAGAGCCATTTTATGGGAAAAACCGAATGAACCTTCTGGCCAACCCAATAGCTGTTCTTGATGGGGGAATATTTGGATTTCTAAAATGGTTAGGGGGATACGATTTATATTTAAATAGTGTGAAAAATTTATTTATAAAGTGTAAAATCTTATATGTAAAGAAAATTTTGGTTTATCTTCAGCAAATAGATTGGTACAGTGTTAAAAGCATTTTTTTTGGAGTCAGATTTGAATCCGTGTGTTGATATTTTAGTAATAGTTTTGTAAACCTGGGTAAATGATTTAATTTCTGCCTCAGTTTTTGCATGCATGGTATGGAGAAAAACACCCTCCTACCCTATTCTTGGAAGCTACTGTGACATCAGAAATAATTAAGTGTTCGGCAAAGTGCCTGATTTTTTTATTGTGCCTAAATGTAGCTGGCTAGATCATTATACTTAGTACCATTATTTTCCTCAGCAGTTACTCGATGTGTGATGTGGTTGGGATGTACTTTAACCCTCTTAAAGCACATCTTTAGTTACAGTGTGCAGGCTTCTCTTGTTGGGGAGCATGGGCTCTAGAGCTTGCAGACTCAGTTGTGGCATACAGGTTTAGTTGTCCGAGGCATATGGGACTTCAGTTCCCCAACCAGGGATCCAAACCTGTGCCCTCTGCAGTGGAGGTGGGAAGTGGGGAGTCAACCACTGGACCTCCAGGGGAATCCCGTGGAGTTTTATACTTGTTCAAGACCAAATTCCAGATTTTTATTTCCCCAAACCTGCTTTTCCTGTAGTCTTCTCCATTTTAATAAATGGGAACTCCATCTTTGCAGTATTTAAAGCATGAAGGAGTGATCCTTGAGTTCTCTGTTTTAGCATACACATGCAGTCTAGCAGCAAACCCGCTGCCATCCCAGCTAGGTTCACATAACTGTTACATCACAAGCCCCTTTAAAAGCAAAAGATGGGGGAGGGATGTGATTAGTTGTTGCAAACTTCTTGGTGTCAGATCTTTTGTTCTTGAGGTCAGGTGATAGTCAGGTAACAATATTTCTATAAATCTCTACCAAAGGAATGTTATTCTCTGTCTTTACAAGAAAGGGCAAGGTGCCAAGGCACAACTTTTACTCTCCAAGGTCTCAGTTCAGTTCAGTTGCTCAGTCGTGTCCCACTCTTTGCGACCCCATGGACTGCAGCATGCCAGGCCTCCCTGTCCATCACCAGCTCCCGGGGCCTACTCAAACTCATGTCCATTGAGTCGGTGATGCCATCCAACCATCTCATCCTCTGTCGTCCCCTTCTCCTCCTGCCTTCAATCTTTCCCAGCATCAGAGTCTTTTCCAATGAGTCAGTTTTTCGCATCGGGTGGCCAAAGTATTGGGAGTTTCAGCTTCAACATCAGTCCTTCCAATGAATATTCAGGACTATTTCCAGTCCTGACTAAGAGGAGGCAGAACTCAATTGGCAGCTTCTTCAGGGCCAGATTCCCACATCGTGCCCAGCTATCATCACTGAGGGAGCCAGGCACCCAACCCAAATGGCCCTCAGTATCCTCAGGCTACGGGGGAGACCAGGTCTCACTGACTGTAGCCCAGGCAGATGACCACTGCTAGTAGGTCGCAGAGACAGGGATGGGGAGAGGTTCACCGCTTCCTCAAAGCCTGGGCCAAGGCTAGTGGAGGGCCTTAGTGAGGACTCTGAAGCCCTGCAGGACATAGTCCCCAGTCTGTTCCCTGGGCCCTCCAGCTTACCTGCTGGCCAAAGGCTAAGTGAGCGGGAGGCCCTTTAGGACAAGGCCTGAATCTGCCTCTTACCTCACACTCCACCTGATGACCACCACACACCACTGACCCTTGGGTGAATCACTTCCCTGATGGTTCCTCATTGACAGTTACTTGTGGGCAGGGCCATGCTGACCAATAGCTGAGCAGGACAACTAAGAGTCCCTTGTTGATGGTTGCTTCTGGGCAGGGCCCACTGAGGCACCGACCAATGGCTGAGCAAGACCTGTTGCCTGGTAATAGGGTGCAGAATAATGAGGCAGGGCACTGGCTGCCTGATAAGGGCTGTGCTCATACTGCTCTATTAACAACGTCTCTTGTGGAGCATGGGCTCTAGAGAGAGCTGGCTCAGTAGTTGTGGTGCATGGGCTTAGTTGCCACTTGGCATGTGGAATCTTCTCAGGCCAGGGATCGAACCTGTGTCCTTTAAATGAGCAGGTAGATTCTTAACCACTGGACCACAGCGAAGTTCCCCAGTGGTATTTCTTATAGGGCAGATGTGCTAAGGACGTCCCTTGAAATTTGGGGCTCCCCCAGTGGACTCAATCTTAAAGAATCGGCCTGCAGTGCGAGAGAATCAGGTGACAGAGGTTCTGTCTCTGGGTCGGGAAGATCCCCTGGAGGAGAAAGTGGCAACTCATTCTGGTATTCTTGCTGGGAAAATTCAGTAGACAGAGGAGCCTCTTGGGCTACTGTTCGTGGGGTCACAAAAAATTGGACTCGACTGAGTGACTGAACAACAACAATAATAGGCTTAAGTGTTCCTTCAGTAATAAAGAATATCATGGTAGTTATTTTGGGGAATTAGCTAGACAGTAACTATTGAACACCCACTGTTTGCCAAGTACTGCTAGGGCTAAATGTTGGGCACAGATGGTGTAAGAAGTCTGCTTTTCGTTAAGGTGACTATAGTCTCTGAGGTCTATTACCTGTAGACTTAAAGATAAGCTTTGTTATTATCGTGTTATGATGAAATCATATTGGAAAGTGCTTTATAAACCCCCCCAACTTATACAAATGTAAAACTGTTTTTATTTTATTTACTCAAAAAAATTTGTATGTTGAACAACAGTGTGAGTTTTATGTAATCTTTCACCTTAGGTGTCCTATTTGTAAAATAGTGAAACTACCTACTTTTAGCATAAGAATAAAGGAGTAAGCAGGAAAAAGTTGAAATTCCAAAGGAAAGTTCAGATAACCCTATATAATGTAATTCTTTAGAATAATGCTTAAAATTTGGTATTTTATAATATTTTTTTAGCTTTTTTGGGGGGGTTGTGCCCTGAGTCATGTGGGATTTTAGTTTTCAGGGATTGAACCCTTGCCCATTGGAGTGGAAACACAGAATCTTAACCACTGGACCTCCAGGGAAGTCCCCAAACTTGGTATTTTAAATAAGTTACTAAACATATTTTTTTCTTCTTTTGGAATTGATAAAAGCAGTTGTCATTATTGTTGTTTAGTTCCTAAATACCCCTTAGACTCTAGCCATCAGGCTCCTCTGTCCATGGGATTTCTCAGTCAAGAATACTGGAGTGTATTACCATTTCTTTCTCTAGGGGATCTTCCTGACAGGGATTGAAACCCACGTCTCCTGCATTGGCGGGTGTATTCGTTACCACTTAACCACCAGGGAAACCTGATAGAAGTAGTAGTAGACTGTTAACAGACCTTTGGAATATGATTTTTACTTGTTTATAAACCCAAGGATTATGTGTTTATACTCTGAGTTGAAGTTGTTCTCAAAATGGATGGTTTGAACTATGGAAATCAGTTTTTAGATATCAAATAATCAAGCATTTAAAAAGATGCATTTTGTCTTATACATTGCCATTGTTTTCTTATGTGAGTTTAATTTTATGCAGTTATTGTTGCCTAAAATGACAACTGAGTCCTAGAGTTACAATAAGTCCTCTGATAATTGTCATGACAGTATTAGTTTTCCCCCACATTAAGACCTATATCACTGTACATTCTTGTTTATTTCTCTAATTGTGGCAAGTGGGGGCTGTTCTCTAGTTTGCGGTGCACGGACTTCTCCCTGCAGTGGCCTCTCCTGTTGCGGACCTGGGGCCCTTGAGTGCGCAGGCTCAGTAGTTGTGGCGCACAGGCTTGGTTGCCCTGAGACACGTGCAATCTTAGTTCCTGGACCAGGGTTCAAATCGGTGTCCCTTATTTTGGTAGCACACTGGACTAGCAAGGAAGTCCTCACTGTACATTTTTTTTTTTTTTTTTTTTTTATAATTTTATTTATTTTAGTTGGGTGCCAATTACTTTACAATATTGTAGTGGTTTTCGCCACACATTGACGTGAATCAGCCATGGGTCCACACGTGCTCCCCATCCCGAACCCCCCCCCCCCAATCCCATCCCCCTGGGCCATCCCACCGCCCCAGCCCTGAGCATCTGTCCCATACATCGAACCTGGAATGGTGTTCTGCTTCACACATGATAATATACATGTTTCAATGCTATTGTCCCAGAACGTCCCACCCTCACCTTCTCTCCCAGAGTCCATAAGACAGTTCCATGCATCCGTGTCTCTTATTCTGTCTCGCATATAGGGTTATTGTTACCATCTCTCAAATTCCATATATATGCATTATTATACTGTATTGATGTTTTTCCTTCTGACTTACTTCACTCTGTATAATGGGCTCCAGTTTCATCCATCTCAATAGAACCGATTCAAATGTATTTTTTTTAATGGCTGAGTAATATTCCATTGTGTATATGTACCACAGCTTCCTTATCCATTCGTCTGCCAATGGACATCTAGGTTGCTTCCATGTCCTGGCTATTGTAAACAGTGCTGCGATGAACATTGGGGTACATGCGTCTCTTTCAATTCTGGTTTCCTCGGTGTGTATGCCCAGCAGTGGGCTTGCTGGGTCGTATGGCAGTTCTATTCCCAGTGTTTTAAGGAATCTCCACACTGTTCTCCATAGTGGCTGTACTAGTTTGCATTCCCACCAACAGTGTAAGAGGGTTCCCTTTTCTCCACACCCTCTCCAGCATTTATTGCTTTTCTGACTGGCGTGAAATGGTACCTCATTGTGGTTTTGATTTGCATTTCTCTAATAATGAGTGATGTTGAGCATCTTTTCATGTGTTTGTTAGCCATCTGTATGTCTTCTTTGGAGAAATGTCTGTTTAGTTCTTTGGCCCATTTTTTGATTGGGTCGTTTATTTTTCTGGAGTTGAGCTGCAGGAGTTGCTTGTATATTTTTGAGATTAATTGTTTGTCTGTTGCTTCGTTTGGTATTATTTTCTCCCATTCTGAAGGCTGTCTTTTAACCTTGCTTATAGTTTCCTTTGTTGTGCAAAAGCTTTTAATTTTAATTAGGTCCCATTTGTTTATTTTTGCTTTTATTTCCAATATTCTGGGAGGTGGGTCATGGAGGATCCTGCTGTGATTTATGTCGGAGAGTGTTTTGCCTATGTTTTCCTCTAGGAGTTTTATAGTTTCTGGTCTTATGTTTAGATCTTTAATCCATTTTGAGTTTATTTTTGTGTATGGTGTTAGAAAGTGTTCAAGTTTCATTCTTTTACAAGTGGTTGACCAGTTTTCCCAGCACCACTTGTTAAAGAGATTCTTTTCTCCATTGTATATTCTTGTCTCCATTGTCGAAGATAAGGTGTCCATAGGTGCGTGGGTTTATCTCTGGGCTTTCTATTTTGTTCCATTGATCTATATTTCTATCTTTGTGCCAGTACCATTCTGTCTTGATGACTGTGGCTTTGTAGTAGAGCCTGAAGTCAGGCAGGTTGATTCCTCCAGTTCCATTCTTCTTTCTCAAGATTGCTTTGGCTATTCAAGGTTTCTTATATTTCCATACAAATTATGAAATGATTTGTTCTAGTTCTGTGAAAAATACCATTGGTAGCTTGATAGGGATTGCATTGAATCTATAGATTGCTTTGGGTAGTATACTCATTTTCACTATATTAATTCTTCCAATCCATGAACACGGTATATTTCTCCATCTGTTTGTGTCCTCTTTGATTTCTTTCATCAGTGTTTTATAGTTTTCTATATATAAGTCTTTTGTTTCTTTAGGTAGATATATTCCTAAGTATTTTATTCTTTTTGTTGCAGTGGTGAATGGTATTGTTTCCTTGATTTCTCTTTCTATTTTCTCATTATTGGTGTATAGGAATGCAAGGGATTTCTGTGTGTTAATTTTATATCCTGCAACTTTACTGTATTCATTGATTAGCTCTAGTAATTTTCTGGTAGAATCTTTAGGGTTTTCTATGTAGAGGATCATGTCATCTGCAAATAGCCTCACTGCACATTCTTAAAAAGCTATTTTAGAAGATATTGTTTGATATACCAATATACAATCCTAATGGGTTTTATATTTTGTTAAGAGGATAATCTCAGTTAAGTTTTTCTTTTGTTTTTTTAATTAATTTACTTTTGGCTGTGCTGGGTCTTCGTTGCTGTGTGGACTTTTCTCTAGTTGTGGCAAGTGGGAGCTACTTTCTGGTTGTAGCTTGCTGGCTTCTCACTGCAGTAGCCCCTCACGTTGCAGAGCACAGGCTCTAGGGAAAACAGGCTTCCGTAGTTGTGGCTCCCAGGCTCTAGAGCACAGGCTCAATAGTTGTGGTGCACAGGCTTAGTTGCTCCTCACCATGTGGGATCTTCCTGAATCAGGGATCAAATCCTTGTCCCCTGCATTGGCAGGCGGATTCTTTACCACTGAGTCACCAGAGAAGCCAAGTTATTCTTACAACAAAATTTTTTTAAATTAAAGGGAAGATACTGTTGTAGTATGATTTGGTTGATGTATAGTTTACTTAAGTATACCTGGGAAGAATCTGATATCTAAGGGTTATCCACTCTGTGGTAGCATTCATGTAGAACACAACTTTGCCTGTACCACCTGAGCTTGTTTCATCTTAGAAAACCATTATAGGTCTGGTTTGGACCTCCTGATGGAAATTCAAGGGAAAGTGAAAGTTTTGGAGTTTAGAAGTCCAGCGGTTGTTGGTAAGGGGTGGTTCCTTCTGAGGGCCGTGAGAATCTGTCCCATGCCTTTCTTACTGTCTGGTGGCCTCTGTTGAACCTTGGTTTGTAGAAAGCATTCTCCCTGTGCCTTCACATCACTTCTTTATATGTGTCTGTCTCTGTGTCCCAATTTTCCTTTTATATAAGGATATAGTTGTATTTTAGGTTGTTGTTTAGTCACTAAAGTTGTGTCCAACTCTTTGAGACCCCATGGACTATAGCCTGCTAGGCTCCTTCTCCATGAGATTTCCCAGAGAAGAATACTGGAGTGGGTTGCCATTTCCTTCGCCAGGGGATCTTCCCAACCCAGGGATCAAACCCATGACTGCCACTCAGTAGGTGAATTCTTTACTGTTGAGCCACTTGGGAAAGCACCAGTATATTTCATCTGATTGGACATAGCTATTCTGAAATATGCCTGTCCTCCAGTTTAAGCTTAAATGACACTTCTTCACTCTAGTTTTTGCTGGTATTCTCCAGGAATTTTGGAGTCAGGAATTCATCTTTGTGTTTCTTGTTGTGCTTTGTATGTAGGTTTTTAGTTGAATTACAGGCTTTTATAAGGAGTTGTTTCAGAGTCTTTCTGAGGTGGTATTTTTAAGCTCTTCTGAGGAGTCATATTCCTTCCCCCCACCCCCTTTAATTTTTCTTTGTTCTTATTTTCTCTGTTTTCATGCTTGGAAGCCTGTTTTTGGTCTGAAATTCTTGCCCGTTTGTAATTTTTTATATATTGAGGTCACTTATAGGGACTTCTCTGGCAGTCCAGTGGTTAAGAATATGCCTTCCAATTCAGGGGAATCATGTTGCATCCCAGTCTGGGAACTAAGATCCCATATTTCTTGGGGGAGCTAAGATCATGTGCTGTGATGAAGATATTGCAGCTAACCCAAAATAACCAAAAACAATTTTTTTTTTTTAAAGATCACCAGTATTTGAATGTTGTTGTTTATTACTAATATGTATTTCTATAGGCATTTTTTCCCAGTAGGTTTTCATATTGGTGTTTTTTTTTTTCTTGGTTGTCCTAGTAAATGAATTAAATAGTAAGGAGAAAATTAATGTTTCAAGTTTATGAAAATCTTCACCCATGATACCTTTAGTTTAATGAAACTATTTTTTGTGTTTCTCATTGACTTTTTTTTCATCATTGTAGTTCTGGCATAGTTTCTGAATAGTTGGTATAACTTATGTAAGGCTGTGTATTATACTTTCAGTATCCCTTAACTTCATCTTCACTTTGCATATTTCATTGTTTTCTGCATAATTTGTTTAACGGGCCTCTAGTTGGTTTTTTAAAAATTGAAGTACATTTGATATACAATATTGCATTAGTTTCTGGCGTAAAGCAAAGTGATTCAGTTACACACATTCTGTTTTCAGATTCTTTTCCATTTTAGTTTGTTATAATGTATTGGATATAGTTCCCTTTGCTTTACATTGGGACCTTGTTAATCTACGTTATATGTAGTAGTTTGTATTTGCTAATCCCAAACTCCCTAATTGATCAACCCCCCTTTTCCCCTTTAGTAACCATAAATTCTTACTGTTAAGTCTGATTCTGTTTTGTAAATAAGTTCATTTGTAATGTTTTAGATTCCATATATAAGTGATATCATATGTTGTTTGTCTTTCTTGGTCCAGTTTGCTTCACTTAGTGTTATAATCTCTAGTTCTATCTATGTTGCAATAAAGAGCATTACTTCATCCTTTTTATGACCGAGTAGAAATTCTCTTGTGCTTCCGTGATGTCTCAGACAGTAAAGAATCTGCCGATCTGCCTGCAATTTGGGAGACTTGGCTTCATTCTCTGCGTTGGTAAGATCCCCTGGAGAAGGGAGTAGCTACCCACTCAAATATTCTTGCCTGGGAAATCCCATGGACAGAGGAGCCTGACAAGCTACCGTCCATGGGGTCGCAAGGAGTCGGACACGACTGAGTGACTGACACTCGCTTTCAGAATTTCATTGTATATGCATACTGTGTCTTTATCCATTCATCTGTTGATGGACATTTAGGTTGCTTTCATGTCTTGGCTATTGTAAATAGTGCTGCTGTGAACATTGAGGTACATATATCTTTCCAGTTGGAATTTTCTCTGGATAATGCCCAGGAGGTGGATTGTTGGATCATATGGCAGCTCTGCTTTTAGTTTTTGAGAATCTTCCATAGTGTTTTCCAGTTTTTGCTTTTTTCCATACCTGTCCAGCATTTATTCTTTGTAGTTTTTTTTTTTTTTCAATGCTGGCCATTCTGATCAGTATTAGGTGGTACCTTGTTATAGCTTTGATTTGCATTCCTCTAATAATTAGCAATGTTGAGCATTTTTTCATTTGCCTGTTGCCTTCTATATATCTTCTTTGAAGAAACATCTGTTTAGATCTTCTTCCTTTTAAACATTAATTTGGCTGTGTAGGATCTTAGTTGCGGTATGTGGGATCTTTAGTTGTAGCATGTGGGGTTTGTGAGCAGGGGCTGCTCTTCACTGTGATGCATGGGTTTCTCGTGGTGGCTTCTCTTGTTGTGGAGCACAGGCTCTTGGTGTACAAGTTTCAGTAGTTATGGTGTGTGGGCTTTGTGAGTTGTGGGACTCTGGACTCTGGCTCAGCAGTTGGGGCTCGCAGGCTTAGTTGCTTCACGGCATGTGGAATCTTCCTGGCCTAGAGAGATCGAACCTATGTCCCCTGCATTCACAGGTGGGTTCTTAACCATGGGACCAGCAAGAAAGACCACATTTGTTTTTCTGTCCCATCTTGGTATCATGGTTTTAAAGTTTTGAAGCCGTTATTAGCTTTGAAGTAATTTTTTTCCTGATAACTTACAGAATGATAATAGGCAAAAATGGTGCCTTTGCATCGTGCTTTTCAAAAAGTTTTTTAAAAAACATTGTGGCTTCTGTCTCTTGTTCCTAGTAAGTGTATATACATGAAGAACTAATGACACTGTTTTTTAAAAACATTTATTAAGCACTTACTATCTGCCATACACACTAGGCATTAGTGTTATTTTCAACTATTTTACTTTTGGCTGTGCTGGGTCTTGATTGCTGTGCAGACTTTTCTGTAGTTGTGGTGAGCAGGAGCTACTCTGTAGTTGAAGTGTGTGGGCTTCTCATTGTAGTGGCTTCTCTTGTTGCAAAACACAGGCTTGAGGACGAGTGGGCTTCAGCAGTTGTGACAGATGGGCTCAGTAGTCAAGGCTCCTGAGCTCTAGAGCGCAGGCTCAGTAGTTGTGGTGCACAAGCTTCAGTTGTTCCTTCTCATGTGGGATCTTCCTGGACCAAGCATTGAATGCATGTCTCCTGCACTGGCAGGTGGATTCTTTGCCACTGAGCCACCAGGGATGCCTGAGACTATTTTCAGTAAAGGTATTCTGTGAGAATTACCTCTCTCTGAATGCAATCTTTAAGTTCAATGGTAACTTACAAATCATGGAATTGAGCCTAGTACTTTGGTATCCTTGAGCCCCAGATATTACTGATCATTATTTTATTTGAATGATTTCACTCATTTCATTCACAAATATTACATTTTTTTCTTTAATTCCTGTTTCTTTATTTGGTTGTGCTGGGTCTTAGTTGCAGCATCTGAACTCTTAGTTGTAGCACGTGAGATCTAGTTCCCTGACCAGAGGTCAGACCCAGGCCCCTTGCGTTGAGAGTGAGAGTCTTAGTTATTGGACCACCAGGGAAGTCCCTATTCAGCATATTCTCTATTGAACACTTAATATGTTCCAGGTGGGTAATTCTGTAGGCACTAAGCAGGGACAATCAGGTCTGAAACAGGAACTCATCAAGCCTCTTTCGAGACTTGAAATTTATGGAAAGTCATAATGTTTGTATGCCTCCTTGGAGTAAATGTACAAATCCTTTGTCCAAGTACCTTAGGTGCTATTTTTAGCTACCTAGAAACAGTTTGGCATATGTGACACCCCTTTGTGTGGCTTGTCAGGTGGGAAGCTCAGTCCTAGTAAACACAAAGCCATCTTTCTCTCAGGGCAGGAGACCTGTACTGTTGATGGGATGTTAAAGATGTTGTTGTTGTTCATTCAAGTCGTGTCTGACTTGTTTGTGACCCCATGAATTGCAGCACGCCAGGCATCCCTGTCTTTCACTATCTCCCGGAGTTTGCTCAAACTCATGTGCATTGAGTCAGTGGTGCCATCCAACCACCTTATCCTTTTTTGTTCCCTTCTCCTCCTGACTCATTGGGAAGACCTTGATACTGGGAAAGATTAAGGCCTTTTCCAGTGAGTCGGCTCTTTGCATCAGGATTGCCAGAGTATTGGAGCTTCAGCATCAGTCCTTCCAGTGAATATTCAAGGTTGATTTCCTTTAGAGTTGATTAGTTTGATCTCCTTGCAGTCCGGGGGACTCAAGAGTCTTCTCAAGCACCACAGTTTGAAAGCATTGATTTTTTTTTGGTGCTCAGCCTTCTTTATGGTCCAACTCTCACAACCATACATGACTACTAGAAACATCATAGCTTTGACTATACAGACCTTTGTTGGCAAAGTGGTGTCTCTGCTTTTTAATATGTTGTCTAGGTTTGCCGTAACTTTTCTTCCAAGCCACAAGCATCTTTTAATTTCATGGCTGCAGTCACCATCCACAGTGCTTTTGGAGCCCAAGAAACTAAAATCTGTCACTGTTTCTATTTTTTTTCCATTTATTTGCCATGAAGTGATGGGACTTGATACCATGATCTTCTTTGAATGTTGAGTTTTAAGCCAACTTTTTCACTCTTTCTCCTTCATCAAGAGGCTTTTTAAGTACCTCTTTGCTTTCTGCCATTAAAACGATGTCATCTGCATATCTGATGTTGATATTTCTCCTGGCAATCTTGATTTCAACTTGAGCTTCATCCAGCCCAGCATTTTACATAGTGTATTCTGCATGTAAGTTAAATAAGCAGGGTGACAATATATAGCCTTGACATACTCCTGTTGTTCCATGTCCGGTTCTAACTGTTGTTTCTTGACCTGCATACATATTTCTCAGGAGGCAGGTAAGGTGGCCTGGTATTCCCATCTCTTTAAGAATTGTCGCCTTTGGGCTTTCTCTAATTGCAGTGAGTGGGAGCAGCTTTCTTTGGTTTGCATAGGCTTCTCATTGCAGTGGCATCTCTTGCTGCGGAGCACAGGCTGTAGGCATGTGAGTTTCAGTAGTTGTGGTACTCGGGCTCAGTAGTTCTGTTACATGGGCTTAATTGCTTCTTGGCTTGTGGGATTTTCCTGGACTGCGGATTGAACCCATATGCCTTGCATTGACTGGAGAATTCTTAACCACTGGCCCTTTATTGTTAATTAATAGAAATGTCTATGTGTGAGAAGGATGGAGAGTATCACCTGCTCATGGGACCACGGTATCCTCCCCACCCTCCAGTTTTATTGAGATGTAGTTGGCATGTAAGATTGTAATGGGATCAGAGTCTCTTGATATTGTTAAAATTTTTCTTGGGCTCCCTGCTTCCACCCTATGTTGTATTGTGATCCAAGGACTAAGGCAAAGATATCTTTTCCTTAGGATGAGTCTGTTTCTCTGTTACTCAGTTTTTAGTTTTTTAGAATTTGAAATACTTATTTTCGTAGAATGTAGGTAGATTGCTTATGTCAAGCAAATATAAATTGAGAGCTACTACCAACTGGAATATGTTATAAACAGTTAAGACAAAATAATTTAGTTCTACTTATTTTGTAATTGTTGTTAAGGTGGAGTATTCATTAGGTCATGTTGTCTCAGAAGGTGTGTGGGAAGGTGATGTTTTGTTTTAAAAAGTTTTGATTTTTATTGATGCTCCGTGTTTTGTCTGTCTAAAGTGTCAACCCAAGAAAAAGGCTACACCACTGAAGTATGAAGTTGGAGATCTCATCTGGGCAAAATTCAAGAGACGCCCATGGTGGCCCTGCAGGATTTGTTCTGATCCGTTGATTAATACACACTCAAAAATGAAAGGTAAAACTTGCAGCTGACTATATATGATAAAATACAGTATGGGATTAATTATACATTTGCAGTTGCCTTTAGTAATAATTCATATTTACTTTTGATCATTTCATTAGTGCATTGTTATGTAATTTAACTTATTTTGGACTTCTTTTAAAAAGGTTTGTTTTATTTTACTCTGTGGTTTTAAAATTCTCATTTATTCTATCTGTAGATGCCAGGAAAATTTTAGGCTTATTATGTAAAGTTTATATTATTCAGAATCATTTTTCAGTATATTTATGTTTTTCTACTTCAGTCTTCAGATTTGTGTTACTTGTTAGTTTTAAAGCTGAAATAATTACAAAGAATGCTTATAAGTTATCTTGAATTTTAAAATCTTGATTTAAAATATTTTCTTCAGTTACTATTGTTTGTTACTTGATTATTCTGTTTGAATCTTAATGTCTTAACTTTAGCCTAACTTTATAGCATAAGGGTGAATTTTTATTTTGAGCTCCCTGTTTCCTATTAAGATATTCTTTGATTTTATTGTAGTTTTAATATATGTATTTTAGTTTTTGACTAAGTTACTAACACATGGGGCTTCCCTGGTTGCTCAGCTGGTAAAGAATCCGCCTGCAATGTGGGAGACTTGGGTTTGATCCCTGGGCTGGGAAGATTCCTTAGAGAAGGGAACGGCTACCCACTCCAGTATTCTGGCTGGAGAATTCCATGGACTGTATAGTCCATGGGGTTGCAAAGAGTCAGACACGACTGAGAGACTTTCACTTGCGCTTTTTTCACTAACATATGCACAAGGTTTAAAAAAACAATCTCTGTCTTTACCGCTTTTCAGAGAGTAGCCAATTGTTATTAATGTTTCTTTCTAAACTTACTTTATGTAAATACAACTATATATTCTCATCTCCCTACCCTCCTTTTATTTAACATAAAAGTAGCATATTGTAGGTACAGTTTTTTCACCTGTTTCACTTCTTGGGGATTATAACCATTCCCCTGTTGATGGATGTTTAGGTTGTTTCTAATCTTGGGTTGAAAATATTATACATATACATACATGCGTGTTTGTGTGCATACAAAACAGTGTTATAAACGTTAATTGTATTTAATGTCTATTTATCTGTAGGATGATTTACCACAAGTGATATGTTCAATGAAAAATACCGATATCCAGTTGGTGATGATGTGAAGGTACCTAACCTGAACTTTACTAGTCAGGGCCGGTGCTGAAGTGTTGAAGACTACTTAGGAAGTAAAATGTGTATGATTTGTTAATGGATGGATAATGGAAAGTGAGGGAGAACGAAGACTAGGGTTTCTATATCTCAGGATGGTTCCCAAGTTTTTAGCTACACCAGCATGTAAATAATGTTGCCATTTACTGACAGCACTGGAACATCTCTAACTTCGAGGTGACATCTTCTTGTTGATATTATCTGAAGGCCATGAGGAAAGCATGGATGAGTTGGCCTTGGGAGAAGGTAAATGGTGAGGAAAAAAAGTGGCTCTGAGGAAGCCAACATTTGAGGTCTGTGTGGAGGAGACTGAGTGTGCAAAATAGATGGGAAAAAAAATCAGAGATGAAAGAGAAACACCAGGAGCATATGGTATTGGTGACTAGATTTGTTTTATAAAGCAAGTGTGGTCAGTTTAGTTGAACAGTGCCTAGAGATCAGATAAAATGTCCGTTAGGTATAAGGAGCTGGAGATCACTGGTAATCTTTTTTGATGGTACAATTGTGACTGAAGTGTGTGTGTGTGTGTGTGTGTGTGTGTTGGTAAGGGAAAGGATTGTTAGTATTCTATGTGTTTATTATTGGTAGTAAATCTCTCCTAGTTTCTGTTCTCTCTCCATATGAACTGATGCATCAATAATTTGTTATTTTTCATCATCTTGGAGATTGCCTTCAACACTCTTGTGTTGAATTTCATGTCTTCTGGTTTTTGATTTGCTTACTACTATATAAAATACATAGTAAGCTCTTAAGTAATTTCCTGTGAAGGAAGCATGGAGGTAAAATTTTTTGATACCTTTGAGATCTGGACATATTTCTATTCTTTTCCTATACGTGTTTGGTAGTTGAGCTGTATAAAATACTAGGCTGGAAATAATATTTGCTCACAATTCTTTGAAGGCATTGCTCCACTGTCTTTTAGCTTCCAGAGTTTTCTGTTAAATCTGAGATTGTTTTGATTTATGATCTTTTGTATGTGATTTTTGTCCTTTACTCTGAAAGCTTGTAGTCTGTTCTGTTCTGACAGTACACAAACTATACCTTGCTGTGAGTCTGTTTTCATTCTTTGTAATGGGTACGTAGTAGGCCCCTTTTGATCTACAAGGTTAGTTTTCTTTAGTTCTGGAACATTTTCTTGAATTTTTTCATTGATTGTTTCCTTCCCTTTATTTTCCTGTCAGTCTTATTCACATGTTGACTTTTCTGCATTGAACTAATTTTTTTTTTGGTTGAATTTTTGTTGTTTTGCTCTACTTCATGGGGTAGAGCACACATGAGTGTGTTGATGTAGTTGGTTCTTGGATTTGCTCACTTTTTGTTTTTTTTTTTCAAAAATTTCCTTTTTAAAAATTAATTAATTGATGTGCTGAGTCTTTGTGGCTGTGCATGGGCTTTCTTTAGATTTGAGTGGGTGCTTCTCATTTCTGTGGCTTCTCTTGTTGCAGAGCATGGGTTCTAGGGGACACCGGCTTTAGAGACAGGTTTAGTTGCTCCATGGCATGTGGAACCTTCCCAGACCAGAGATTGAATCTGTGTCCCTTTCATTGGCAGGCAGATTCTTAACCATTGGACTATCAGGGAAGTCCATGCTCACTGTTGATTGATAGATTTTAGTATCTATTACGTAAGTTAACATAATACTTATCCAGGTATTTCCCAGCTTCTGAAACTGTGTAACATACCTGCACAGCTAATAATTTATTCACCTGTCCCCTCTTATTCTCCTGTCCTTAATGAGTCTATCCTTGAACATCTCTTTATTCAATTCTTCCATCTTAACCTGGAAATACTCTCACTTCATCTTGAACAGACTTTGAGCCAGTCTTGTTTTTATGTTTTTCTAAATTTTATGCTTTTCTGTACTTCCACTTCTAGAGCTCCCGTTGCAAAGCGATCTAGGGGTAGATCAGATTGCTTCTTAGCTTTTCTCAAGGCTGGCTTCTCATTCATTTGGTTTAACTCTTGTCACCATCTGACTTTCAGCCTTCCCAAATTTTTATTGTTGTTTCTTTTCCTGTATTTTATCTTTTGTATCTTTAAAAAAATTTTTTTTATTTGGAGGATAATTGCTTTACAATGTCGTGTTAGTTCCTGCTATACAGTAATGTGAATCAGCTATAACTATACATACATCCCCTCCATCTTGAGCCTCCCCCCACAACCACCCCCGTTTGCTTTTGTTAAAATTGCTCTTTGTTTTTCAGTTGCTAAGTCATGTCTAACTCTTTCCGATCCCATGAACAGCAGCATGCCTGGCTTCCCTTTCCTTCACTGTCTCCCGGAGTTTGCTCAGACTCATGTCCATTGAGTCCATGATGGCATCCATCTCATCCTCTGTCCCCCCTTCTCTTCATGCCTTCAATCGTTCCCAGCATCAGGGTCTTTTCTAGTGAGTCAGCTCTTTGCATCAGGTGACAAGTATTGGAGCTTGAGCATCAGTCCTTTCAGTGAATATTCAGGGCTGATTTCCTTTAGGATTGACTGGTTTGATCTCCCTACAGTTCAAGGGACACTCCCAAGAGTCTTCTACAGTACCACAGTTTGAAAGCAGCAATTCTTTGATTCTCATCTCTCTGCATCCTTACTACCAATTGTTACCTGAGTGTTTTTTTTTTTTTTAAGTAAAACAATGTACATATATAACAGAATTTTATCATTTTATCCATTTTTAAGTTTATAGTTTAGTGGCATTAAGTACATTCACATTTTTGTGAAATTCTTTGCAGTGTCCATCTCTAGCACTTTTTCATATTCCTGAACTAAAACTCTGTACTAACTTAACAAAACTTTCAGCCCCTGGTAAATACTATTCTACTTCCTCTTATGAATTTGACTATTCTAGGTACTTCATATAAGTGAAATCATGCAGTGTTTGTCCATTTGTGTCTGGCTTATTTTATTTAACATAATGCCGTTAAGGTTCATCCATGTTGTTATTGTGTTATTCATTTGTAAGGCTCAGTAATTTTCACTTATATATATATACCTCATTTTGTTTATCTTTACATCCTTCAGTGGATATTTGGGTTGTTTTCTCATTTTGGTTATTGTGAATAATGCTTCTGTGAACATTGGTGTTCAGCTATCTTCCCTATCTGACTTTTTATTAATATCTAGTCCTTTTCATTTGTCTTAAGCAAATCTTTCAAATTTTGTTTTCCCTCACTGCAGCCACCTTAGTTTATGTTCTAGTCATTCTGAGTATACACGAGTGGTAATTTCTGGTCTCCTGTGTCTCCTTTTTGTTTCCTCTTAAATGTAATATTCATTGGTCAAGGAGATTTATCTTTGTAAGATACAAAACTGAACCTGTAGTTCCACAGTTTAAGTGCAGTTCAGCGCTAATAGTATAATGATCAGACTCTTAACATGGCATCGAAACTCTTCAGGTAGTTTCCCTTTCCTTCAACTTTATGATTCAGTGTCTGAACTACTTATTGTTCAGCTGTTTCATTTGTTCTATTCATTTGTGTCTTTGAGCGTTCTGGGCCCTCTTATAGGAGTTCTTCCCTCAATTCTCTCCCTTAAAATTTTCTACTCAGGTGTCCCATTTGTCCTCCAATTAATGATTTTCACTTAAAAAAATAAATATTAACAACCTAAGTGTCCATCAGTAGATGAACAGATAAAGAAAATGTGGAAGAAAATGTGGTATGTATACACAGTTGAATATTATTCAGCCATTCCAAAGAAAGCAACCCTTTCCATTTGTGACAGCATGGAAGTACCTGGCAGGCATTATATTAAGTGAAGTACGTCAGAGAAATATAAATACCGTATGAACTCCCTTATATGTGGAATCTAAAAAAACCAAAATCCAGAAAAGGAAACCAAATTCATAGATACTGAGAATAGATTGCTTACTGTCAGAGGCCGGGGGTGGGATGGGGCAGGAATGGCAAAATGGGTGAAAAGGGGGTCAGAAGTTACAAAGTAATAGTTACAAAAGAAATAAGTCACATAGATGTAATATACAACATGGCAACTGTAGTTGATACTGCATTGTATATTTGAAATTTGCTAAGAGAGTAGATCTTAAAAGTTCTTATCACAAGAAAAAACATTTTTGTAAGTATGTATGGTGATGAATTGATATAAATCATGTTGTATAACTGAAACTAATTATACCTTAATGTTAAAAAATGCCATTGCCAATACATGCCATCAAATGATAAATTTGAGTGTATGCAAGGCACTCAAAGATTTTTAAAAAACTCAATGTTCATGTTACATCAATTAGCATGCTGTTTTACCATAATCTCTTTATACTATATATCTCGTACCCTTCAGGCAGTGAATTCTTTCCATTGTCTGTGAGTGTTTTTGCCTCTGTATGGTGTTCTTTGTGTAGTGAGTGCTTTTAGTTCTCTGTATACTGGCACATCATAAATGTTCAGTTTGTAGTAATTGAATTTACTTGTTTTTGGGAGAATGACTTACTTTTCAGATTGACTTTAAGAATCTGTGCGTGTGTGTACGTTTAATCTTCCTTTATAAGTGGTTTCTATTGAAGTGTTTACCAGGTAGAGACTAAGGAGTTCAGCTTTTTTTTTTTTTTAAACAGAACTTGTTTTTAAAATGTACAATAAAACAAAATTTAACTAGGTTGTAATTCAGTGTGAGTTAAAGTGAATTTTTATATAAAATAATTTCCTTTTTTTAGAGACAAATCATTTTACCTGTGTAGCCCTGGCTGTATTTCTTTTGTGACCTTTTTTTTTTTTTTTTTTACTGGTATGAAAAATGCTAAGAAAATAAGTGTATAGAAGTACATATATTATGTAAATTAGATTATAATCTTTTCTGGATGAGATTTGTATTGATTTTTGATAATTGCATGCATATAACTTTGGACAGCCAAGAAACTAGAATAACTGAATTTTTTTTTCTGGCAATTCTAAATTTATTATTTATTAAGTTATTTCTTTATTTAATAATAGTTATTATTTATTTAATTTTTTATTTTCTTTTCTTTCTTTTTAAAAAATTTCTGTAGTTTGAATTATCAAGTCCCACTTTCTCTGCAAATCCAGTGTTTCATTCTGAATTTGTTCTCTCTGAAGTTGTTGAATTTATTATTGTTTGTAAAATGAAGGTTATACCACTTATTTTTTAGAGTTCATTGTGAAGAATACATGAAGAGCAGCTTGTCCAGAGTAGCTGTGCCATAAATGTTAAGCACATCGTATGTGGAATAATGCTGAAACATTTCTTCCTCCTTATATTTTAGCATACTATTTTATAAGTTTGTTTAGTGGTTAGTTCTTGGTAATTGTCATTTTTACAATACTGCAACTTATTATATGCCCTTTGTGATTTCTGGTAATGAGGGTATAAAACTTCTGGTTTGGAACAGATAGCATATCATCAGAGCAAAACATTATATTGTTTCATTAACATCTTAACCATTTTCTTGTCACATAAATTGAAATTTTACTTTCTATCTGACGTACCTTAAAGTTTCTTTTTCTGTAGGTTTTTTAGCTTGTTATTTTTTATGTTATTTTTAAGTGACAAGAGGCTTCTTTGCAACTGCCATGTTGCTGTTCTCTTGATGATGAGTAGTCTTTTTTTTTTTTTTTCTTTTTAAGGTAATGACATTGTGGTTTTTGTTTTTATCTAGTTTCTAACCGCAGGCCCTATCGACAGTACTACGTGGAGGCTTTTGGAGATCCTTCTGAGAGAGCCTGGGTGGCTGGAAAAGCAATCGTTATGTTCGAAGGCAGACATCAATTTGAAGAGCTACCTGTCCTTAGGAGAAGAGGGAAGCAGAAAGAGAAGGGATATAGGCATAAGGTATTTCTTTTTTTTTTTAAGCGTCTCTGATTATCTTCTTAGGATTAGGGAGGGAGGAATCCCCAACATTTCTGGGACCAGTTTTATGGAACGTAATTTTTCCACGAACCAAGGTGGAGGGTATGGTTTTGGGATGACTCTTTTAAGGAGCACGCAGTTCACAGTAGGGTTCTCACTCCTGTAAGAATCTAATGCCGCTGCTGATGGATGGGAGGTAGAGCTCAGGTGGTTTATGTTAGCCATGGGGACTGACTCACCTGTCGCTCACTTTCTGCTGTGTGGCCCAGGTCCTAACAGGTCATGGACCAGTATCAGTCTGGGGGTTGGGGACCCCTGGTTTATAGGATCAGTCAAAGGAAGAAATATTATAGTTTTTGAAATATAAGTTGGTAGTAGGATGTGGAAAATCCCATGGACAGAGGAGCCTGTAGGCTGCAGTCCATGGGGTCGCTAAGAGTCGGACTCGACTGAGTGACTTCACTTTCACTTTTCACTTTCATGCACTGGAGAAGGAAATGGCAACCCACTCCAGTGTTCTTGCCTGGAGAATCCCAGGGACGGGGGAGCCTGGTGGGCTGCCGTCTACGGGATCACAACAGAGTCGGACACTATTGAAGCGACTTAGCAGCAGCAGTAGCAGCAGCAGCAGTAGGATGTTGGTGAGAAAATTGTCAGAAAGCATTTTTTTTTTTTTTTTTTTTTGCAGGGATAAGATGGGGCTAACCTTCCAAATAATTCTTCTCAATTATTTGAGAAGTGATTTCAGCTTACTTTTGCCGTGTCACTTACATGTGATGGTACAAAATGGTACTACCAGTCATGTTTGGGTCTATCTAATTTAAGCAGAAAATGATCATCAAAATGAAATGTTCTTCTCTCTCTCTAGATTAATTATTTCTCTTAAAAATTACAAATATAAGGCTTTGAACATTCTTGTTTTGTTTGTCATTTTGGTTTTCGTGTGTGATTATGAATGCTTAAGATTATAGTTTCAAACCTTGTTATGTTTTAATAAAGGACATGTTTTTCTTTCATTTGCTTGATGTTGTGTTGAGCTATTTCTTTTGATACTCCTTTATAGTCCATTCTAAAAGGGGAAATAGTTTCTTTTAGATTTGTATTTCCTTCTTTTAGACTATTATATAAAAATCACAATTTTTACAAATTTGAGTCAGTATGCAGTCCCTGCTGTTTCCAGCTGGAGTTTCTTTGTCTCTAAAACTAAGGTAATAATATGTACCTTGTTGAACTCTTGTGAGGATTAGAAATAAATACTTGGTATGACGACAGAGGATGGGATGGTTGGATGGCAACACTAACTCGATGGACATGGGTTTGGGTAGACTCCGGGAGTTGGTGATGGACGGGGAGGCCTGGCGTGCTGCGATTCATGGGGTCGCAAAGAGTCGGACACGACTGAGCGACTGAACTGAACTGATGTCACAACATTCATGCTTTGAAACAACTAATGTGTGCTACTGTTAGGATACAGGAGGCTAACTGCATCCTTTCTAATACTCTGGGTAGTTGGTGGTAGGGAGATAGCCAAGTTTTTGTGTCAAGCCTTTAAGTATGTGTATTAAACAAGCCCCCTTTCAAAAGAGTTTGCTTGTGCTTTCAGGTTCTGGAAAATTGATTTACTATGACCATAGTTAGACAATTAATGGCTGTGTGTTTGTGTCTAAAGTAAATCAGATGATCTGTGTATTGCTTTATAAGAAGAGGCTACCTGTGTAGTGGCCTGAATTGTTACATGATCAGCAGAACATCTCTTTCACAAGTATTAAAGTATTTGTGGACACTAAATGATAGTTAGAACCTTGACTAACATCTATTGTATGAAGCCAGGGAGGGAAAGAAGAGTCTCGAAGATTAGAAACATTTCACAGAGCCTCGATGTCCTTATGCTGTGCTGCTGTTGCTGCTGAGTCGCTTCGGTCATGTCCGACTCTGTGTGACCCCATAGACAGCAGCCCACCAGGCTCCTCTGTCCCTGGGATTCTCCAGGCAAGAATACTGGAGTGGATTGCCATTTCCTTCTCCACCTTATGGTATGAGGATTCAAGAAAAGAGCATATGTAACTTGTTAAGATATCCAGGGTGTATTGGTGTCTCTGGACTACATGATTAAGCCCAAGACACTGTTTGATTATAATCCAGATTGTATGTAAAATGTATAGAAAATTCTTGATTAGTCAAGGGCCTGGTTATAACCTGAGTTGCAAATTTCAGGTCTTCTAGGGCAGATCTGACTTAACTCATTTCCAGTCCTAGTTTTTCCACAGTCATCTTCTTTAGCCTTTTGTTTTCTCTTTTATGCAACTGAGCAAATGCTTGGCCTTCATAATTCAGGAAGGAAATCTTTATGATTGACGGAGTAAGTAGGAGTCATCTGGTTATTCCTTGACTTAGTAATATAATGTTGATTAGTAATGTAATGTCATAGTCTAATTTATGGTCCACTTTTTGTGCTTTTACTGGCAAGGAGAGTGGAGGGTTTCCAGGATCAGTCTTTCTTCAGTGATAGATCTTAGTGATAGAAGAAGTGTTGCAGAATCCCCATTAGCTAAGGTCTGACTGGGCTGTGGGAGCTAACTGCCTGACAGTCCCATAAAAGAGCATCGAAGAAATAAAACAAGGCTTGAAAAGCTTCTTATTTGATAGGTGTTCAGTGATCATTTCCCTGTTTCCTCTTCTATTTCTTAGATGAGTAATAATCTTTTTTTCTTTACATTTAAGGTTCCTCAGAAGATTTTGAGTAAATGGGAAGCCAGTGTTGGTCTTGCTGAGCAGTATGATATTCCCAAAGGGTCGAAGAACCGAAAATGTGTCACCAGTTCAATCAAGTTGGACAGTGAGGAGGATATGCCATTTGAGGACTGTACAAATGATCCTGAATCAGAACATGACCTGTTGCTTAATGGCTGCTTGAAATCTCTGGCTTTTGACTCTGAACATTCTGCAGATGAGAAGGAGAAACCTTGTGCTAAGTCTCGAGCCAGAAAGAGCTCTGATAATCCAAAAAGGACTAGTGTGAAAAAGGGCCATATGCAATTTGAAACACATAAGGAAGAACGGAGGGGAAAGATTCCAGAAAACCTTGGCTTAAACTTTATTTCTGGGGATGTGTCTGATAAGCAGGCCTCGAATGAACTTTCCCGGATAGCGAACAGCCTCACAGGGCCAAGCACTGCCCCAGGAAGTTTCCTGTTTTCTTCTTGTGCAAAAAATACTGCAAAGAAAGAATTTGAGACTTCAAATTGTGACTCTTTACTGGGCTTGTCTGAGGGTGCCTTGATCTCTAAACGTTCTGGGGAGAAGAAGAAACTCCAGCGAAGTCTGGTGTGTAGTTCGAAAGTACAGCTCTGCTATATTGGAGCAGGTGATGAAGAAAAACGAAGTGATTCCATTAGTATTTGTACCACTTCTGATGATGGAAGCAGTGATCTGGATCCTGTAGATCATAGTTCAGAGTCTGATAACAGTGTCCTTGAAATTACAGATGCTTTTGATAGATCAGAGAACCTGTTACCTGTGCAGAAAAATGAAAAGGTAAAGTATTCTAGGTATCCTGCCACAAACACTAAGGTAAAAGCAAAGCAGAAGTCTCTGATTACTAACTCACATACGGACCACCTAATGGATTGTACCAAGACAACAGAGCCTAGAACTGAGACGTCTCAGATTAATCTCTCTGATCTTAAAGTGTCAACTCTTGTCCGAAAACCCCAACCAGATTTTAGAAATGATGGTTTTTCTCCAAAATTCAACACATCATCAAGCATTTCCAGTGAGAACTCAACAATAAAAGGTGGGGCTAAAAATCAAGCTCTGTTACATTCAAAAAGCAAACAGCCCAAAATCCGAAGTATCAAGTGCAAACATAAAGAAAACCCAGTTGTAGTAGAACCTCCAGTTGCAAATGAGGACTGCAGTTTGAAATGCTGCTCTTCTGATAACAAAGGCTCTCCTTTGGCCAGCATTTCCAAAAGCGGGAGAGTGGATGGACTGAAACTACTGAGCAACATGCATGAGAAAACCAGGGATTCGAGTGACATAGAAACAGCAGTGGTTAAACACGTTTTGTCAGAGTTGAAGGAACTCTCTTACAGATCGTTAAGTGAAGATGTCAGTGACACCGGAACATCAAAGCCATCGAAACCATTACTTTTTTCTTCTGCCTCTGGTCAGAATCACATACCTATTGAACCAGACTACAAATTCAGTACATTACTAATGATGTTGAAAGATATGCATGATAGCAAGACCAAGGAGCAACGAATAATGACAGCTCAGAACTTGGTCTCTTATCGGAGTCCAGGTCTTGGGGACTGTTCTACCAGTAGTCCTGTGTCAGCTCCTAAGGTCTTGGTTTCAGGAGGCTCCAATCACAGTTCAGAAAAAAGTGGAGATGGCACTCAGGATCCCGTCCACCCTGGCCCTGGTGGGGGCAACTCGGCACTGTCTGGGGAGTTGTCTACTTCCCTGCCTGGCCTGGGGTCTGATAAAAGAGACCTCCCTGCTTCTGGCAAAAATCGTTCAAACTGTGTTACTAGGCGCAACTGTGGTCGATCAAAGCCATCCAAATTTCGAGATGGTTTTTCAGCTCAGATGGGAAAGAACACAGTGAACCGTAAAGCCTTAAAAACAGAACGCAGAAGAAAACTGAACGAGCTTCCAGCTGTGACTCTTGAGGCTGCACTACAGGGAGACAGAGAGAGTAGGGCTTCAGAGAATAGCTCCTCCAGAGGTGAGGCAGAAGACCCTGGTAAAGAACCACCCCTTCAATTAATGGGCCATTTAACAAGTGAAGATGGTGTGCATTTTTCCAGTGTTAGTTTTGATAAGAAAGTCAACCAGTCTGACCCTGAAAAAATTCCTGAAAAAGGCCCCTCTTTTGAAATCAGAAAAGTCCCAGAGCTGGACTCTGAAATGAACAGTGAGAATGATGAACCCAATAGTATAAATGAAGCAGTGCCTAAAAAGCGATGGCAGCGTTTAAACCAAAGGCGCACTAAACCTCGTAAACAACGCACTAACAGATTTAAGGAGAAAGAAAACTCTGAGGGTGCCTTTGGGGTCTTGCTTTCTGCCGACCCTGTGAAGAAGGAAGATGAATTCCCAGAGCAGAGACCTCCTGCTTCGACAAACAAACTAGAGGATGCACTGACAGATCCAAATCATGCCGACCACTTAGATTCAGCTGGGCCACGGTTGAATGTTTGTGATAAATCCATTGCCAGCAATGAGGAGATGGAAAAGGAGCCAGGAATTCCCAGTTTGACTCCTCAACCTGAGCTCCCCAGGATTCCTCCCCAGGAACCAGGTAAGGATTCCTAACTGCAAAAGAAAGGGACTAGATGAAGTGATGATAATGATACCCTTCCAAGTTTGCTCTGTTTTCACAGAAGACCTAAGTGTAAATTGGGAGGGAAGGGTTAATTACTTTAAGTGAAAAAAGGGCTTTATGTAGAAGGGTCTGAATTTTGATGACCAGGTTTCCACATACGTTCAGAAGTTACATTTTACCAAGAAGCTCTTTTTTCTTTTGCTTTTAATAAGTATCAAGAACATTTTGTTTCTCCTCCCCATTTCATACCTTTTAAAATCCGTGAACTTTTGGGGACTCTGTATTTGAGATGTTCTGAGCATAAGATTAAAATCTAGTTATTAGTTTACAGAAAGCAAATAGATTTTGTTGAATGTTAAGCTCTTACAGCTTAAGGAAGGTTCTCCTGTTATATAGACAAAGGGGATATGTTTTTGAAAAAACGTGACTGTTTTATAGTACTTATTTGAAGAACTTAGATGTCTTGCATCCCTTCTGGAATGAAGTTTGAGAATAAATTTTAAAAAATCTGAAATACCTTAGCTGCAGAAGAAAAGTAGCGTAAGTTTTTCAAAATATAAGTATTATGCACTGAGGATAAAACTGACTTTCCTTAAAGATTTCTGCATATTGTTTACCATAGTAGATTCTGTTTTCTAATAGCTTTATTGAAATATAATTCGCATATCATAAAGTTCACCTTTTGAAAGTTTGTACTTCAGTGATTTTTAGTACACTCAGAGACTTGCGCATCATGTTTATACATGATTAATTTTGGAACATTTGCATCACCCTAGAAAGAAATCATGCAACCTTCATCAATCTCTCTTCATTTCACCAGAGATACTTTGACCATACGGTTAAGGGTTTATTTCTGTACTCTCTGTTCTATTGACCTATATGTTTGTCTTTATGGTAATAACAAGTTTGTTTTGACTGCTGTAGTTGTGTAATATGTTTTGAAAACAATGTATGATCAGTCTTTTTCTTTGTCAAGAGTATTTGGGGTCCTTTGGGATTTCATGTGAATTTTAGGATGGCTTTTTTGTATTTCTGCAAAAAATGACATTGGGATTTTGATAGAGTACTGAATCTGGAGATCACTTGTGTAGTATGGATGTTTTGTTAATGTTAAGTCTTTGAATCCATGAACATAGGATGTCTTTTCATTTATTTGTGTTTAGTACTCAACTTCTTCACATCCTTGCTTAAGTTTATTCATGAGTGTTTTATTTTTTTATCGTATTGTAAGATTGTTTTCTTAATTTTCTTTTTGAATTGTTTGTTGTTACTGTATAGAAACACAAACTGATTTTTTAAAAATTAATTTATTTAATTCATTTATTTTTAATTGAAGGATAATTGCTTTACAATATTGTGTTGGTTTCTACTAAACATCAGCACATAATCTGATGTTTTTTAAAAAATGTTTAGTTTTGACTGTGCTGGGTCTTCATTGCTGTGAGGGCTTTTCTCTAATTGTGGCAAGTAGGGGTTGTACTCTCTAGCTGCAGTGTGCAGGGCTCTCATTTTGGTGGCTTCTCTTGTTGCTGAGCACAGGCTCTACGGTGAGCAGGCTTTAGTAGTTGTGGCTCCTGGACTCAGTAGTTGTGGCACACGGGCTTAGCTGTTCCTTGGCATGTGGGATCTTTCTGGATCAGGGATCGAACCCATGTCTCCTGCATTGGCAGGCAGATTCTTTACCACTGACCCACCAGGGAAACCCAGAAACACAACTGAGTTTTAAATGTTGATTTTTCTATCTTGCAGCTTTACTGAATTCATTATTATTTTTATGGCTTTTTTTGTGGAATCTTTAGAGTTTTCTTTACATAAGGTCATGGCATCTATGAACTGAGATCATTTTACTTGTTCCTTTCCAATTTGAATGTCTTTTATTTACAAAATGTCTTTTATTTATAATTGTTTATAATTCTTGTCAAATTGCTCTGGCGTGGACTTCCAGTATCATGTTAAATTGGCAAGAATGGGCATCCTAGCCCTCTTCCTGATCTTTCAGTTTTTCACCATAGACGCTCATGTTAGCTGTGGGATTTTCATATATAACCTTTATTTTAGACTATTTCTTTATGTTCCTAGTTTGTTGAGTGTTTTCTATTAGGAAAAAGTGTTGAATTTAGTCTTTTCTGCACCAGTTGAGATGAGCGTGGTGCTTCCCAGGTGACTCACAGGTTAAGAATATTCCTGCCAAAGCAGGAGAGGAAAGAGATGTGGGTTCTGTCCTGGATCTGCACTCATCTCACATGCTAGCAAAGTAATGCTTGAAATTCTCCAAGCCAGGCTTCAACAGTACGTGAACCGTGAAATTCCAGATGTTCAGGCTGGATTTAGAAAAGGCAGAGGAATCAGAGATAAAATTGCCAACATCCGTTCAGTTCAGTTCAGTCGCTCAGTTGTATCCGACTCTTTGCAACCCCATGAACCGCAGCACGCCAGGCCTCCCTGTCCATCACCAACTCCCGGAGTCCACCTAAACCCATGTCCATCGAGTCAGTGATGCCATCCAACCATCTCACCCTCTGTCGTCCCCTTCTCCTCCTTTCCCAGCATCAGGGTCTTTTCAAATGAGTCAGCTCTTCGCATCAGGTGGCCAAAGTATTGGAGTTTCAGCTTCAGCATCAGTCCTTCGAATGAATGCTTAGGACTGATCTCTTTTAGGATGGACTGGTTGGATCTCCTTGCAATCCAAGGGACTCTCAAGAGTCTTCTCCAACACCACAGTTCAAAAGCATCAATTCTTCACTGCTCAGCTTTCTTTATAGTCCAACTCTCATATCCATACATGACCACTGGAAAAACCATAGCCTTGACTAGACGGACCTTTGTTGGCAAAGTAATGTCTCTGCTTTTTAATATGCTGTCTAGGTTGGTCATAACTTTCCTTCCAAGGAGTAAGTGTCTTTTAATTTCATGGCTGCGATCACCATCTGCAGTGATTTTGGAGCCCAGAAAAATAAAGTCAGCCACTGTTTCCACTGTTTCCTCGTCTATTTGCCATGAAGTGATGGGACCGGATGCCATGATCTTCGTTTTCTGAATGTTGAGCTTTAAGCTCTCCTCTTTCACTTTCATCAAGAGGCTCTTTAGTTCTTCTTCACTTTCTGCCATAAGCGTGGTATCATCTGCACATCAATTAGATCATCAAAAGAACAAGAGAGTTCCAGAAAAACATCTACTTCTGCTTTATTGATCTGCTTTATTGACTACGCCAAAGCCTTTGACTGTGTGGATCACAAAAAACTGTGGAAAATTCTTAAAGAGAGGGGAATACCAGACCACCTTACCTGCCTCCTGAAAAATCTGTATGCAGGTCAGAAAGCAACAGTTAGAACTGGACATGGAACAATGGACTGGTTCCAGATCGGGAAAGGAGTAAGTCAAGGCTGTATATTTTCAGCCTGCTTATTTAACTTCTGTGCAGAGTACATCATTCAAAATGCCGGGCTGGATGAAGCACAAGCTGGAATCAAGATTGCCAGGAGAAATATTAATAACCTCAGATATGCATATGGCACCACCTTTATGACAGAAAGCAACGAGGAACTAAAGAGCCTCTTGATGAAAGTGAAAGAGGAGAGTGAAAAAGCTGACTTAACTCAACATTCAAAAACCGAAGATCATGACATCCAGTCCCATCACTTCATGGCAAATAGATGGGGAAACAATGGAAATAGTGAGAGACTTTATTTTTCTGGGCTCCAAAATCACTGCAGATGGTGACTGCAGCCATGAAATTAAAAGATGCTTGCTCCTTGGAAGAAAAGCTATGACCAACCTAGACAGCATATTAAAAAGCAGAGACATCACTTTGCTGACAAAGGTCTCTCTCTAGTCAAAGCTCTGGTTTTTCCAGTAGTAATGTATGGATGTGAGAGTTGGACTATAAAGAAAGCTGAACAGCAAAGAATTGATGCTTTTGAACTGTGGTGTTGGAGAAGACTCTTGAGAGTCCCTTCGACTGCAAGGAGATCCAACCAGTCCCTCCTAAAGGAAATCAGTCCTGAATATCCATTCGAAGGACTGATGCTGAAGCTGAAACTCCAATACTTTGGCCACCTGATGCGAAGAAGTGACTCTTTGGAAAAGATCCTGATGCTGGGAAAGATTGAAGGTGGGAGTAGAAAGGGACGACAGAAGATGAGATGGCTGGATGACATCACCGACTTGATGGACATGAGTTTACTCAAACATGAGTTGCTCAAGCTCTGGGAGTTGGTGTTGGACAGGGAAGCCTGACGTGCTGCAGTCCATGCGGTGGCAAAGAGTCCAAAGTGACTGAACTGAGCTGAAAGGTATTGAAATCGTACAGAGTGTTAGAAGACTGAAAAAGCACAAAGGGCAATTGCAGAGAAGTAAGCATTTAAATGAGCCATTAGTATCAGAATGAGAAATTTATATCAAAGATACTTTAAAAATCCCATGTATTTGGAAATTAATTGTCCACTTCTAAACAGTGGGTGTATCTAAGAAGCCATAGCAAGGAAATAGAAAATATTTGTAATAGAAAAAAATGCAAAGAGAATTTACCAGAATTTGTTGCATGCAGCTGAAGCTGTTCAGTGTAGTTGAATACAATGTGGAGTTTTGAATAAGGTATGAAAACAAAACAAATAATGGATACTAGGATAAAAATTTGTGAAATTTTGAGCAAAATCTGTAGTTTAGTTAATAATGTTGTATCACATGTTAATTTCCTGTTTTTGTTTGTTTTTTACAGAACATAGTATTTCTTTAGGTTCTCAGAATTGGATTAGAAATTCCAAGCCTCATTCAAAAAATCTTTTTAAATCACTAAGAAGATAAGCTTCCTAGACTTTGAGCTGTAATACTTGATGCCAAAATACATGGAATTATATCAAAGTTTTGAGTGAATATAAATTAGAAATCTCGCATTCAAATTAAGTCAAACAAATGAAATGAATGTCATAAAATTTTTTGCTAGACAATAACTCATTTTTTCCAAAATATATGTTATACATACCGTGTGTGTGTGTGTGTGTGTGTGTGTATACACGCATACACCCACACAAAAGCTTTTCTAGTATGCTTATAAAGACTTAAGAAGGAAAGTTTTTTAAAAAAGGATGGATAAATTGGAAAACATATGCTGAATGAAATAGTAGCACTGATTTTGAAATATAAGAAGTAAAATAAACTAGATAAAAGTAAAAATCATCATAGAGTGTACTTGTTTTTAAACATAACTGCTGATTAGAAACACATCTGGAGCTTTGGAGAAAAAAGTAATACCTGGGCATTTGTGTTCTTCAAGAAATTCCAAATTAATTTTGGTATGCATCTGGATTTTAAAAAGTGATTACAGGTTTTTCTAAAAATGGTAGTTTAGTCTTAAAATAATTCAATTTTTTGTTGACTATTATTATTTTTTGTTGACTGTCATGATTTCTTTTAGATATCGGTGTTCTCTTGTAGATCACTGAGTTTCCTTAATACAGTTGTTTTGAATTCTTTGATAATTCATAGATCTCTGTTACTTTATGATTAGTGCCTGGAGATTTATTTTTATTCTTTGGGATGTGTTTCCTTGTTTCTTCGTATATTTCATGATCCCCCCACCCCCCCGCCCTGAGTTTCATGCATTTGAATTTGATTAAACAGCCACTTTTCTGAGTCTTTACAGACTGGCTTCATATAGGGGAAGGCACACCAATCATCTTGGCTAGAGATTCTTGGGACCTCTGAAATCTTTTTTGGAGAATGGGCTTCTGTGGGCTTCTGTGTGTAGTTTCCTAATCTGAGAGGTTTGTCTATTTCTTTTTCATGAGTTTGCAATCTCTTGCTTCCTCTTGTGTTTTTCTGCAGTACTGCAAGTTAGTTGTTGCTATTGCAACAAGCTTTCTCACGTCTTAAATTCTCAGCAGCTCCCAGGTATCTGAAGAGGCCAGCTCTCTGTTAGCTCCCATAAGCAGGACAAACAGGTACTAGTCCCTTGGGCAGTTTTCTAAAAATCCAGATTTCCAAATACTCCCTCTTTTACCTCCCTTTGTAGAGAGAAGCCAGGAGTTGAGTACCTTCTCCCAGTCTTACTAATCTGGCCCCTGTCTGTGTCACTATAGCCCCTCTGGTTCCACAACATGTTGTTCGCTCTCTCCCTTATTTTTAGTGCCTCCAGGAGTCCAAACTATGTGACTTCTGTTGGGTTCCCAGTCAGGTTAGACAGAAACGGAAAAACTGGAATGTTGGACACCCCCACTCCCACTCTTCAGCTTTAAGGGGGAGCTCAATTGTCCTTGCTTTCGGAGTGGCAATCTCAGGTAAAGTGGATTGGCTCTTCTAATCCACTTCAGTGCTGGGTTTTTTTGGGTTTGCCCTTGCCCTGGGGTACTGTAACTTCCTAACTGATTCTGCCTTCCTGCTGTACCAGTTTTGAGGAACTGCCAGAATGTTTTGCAAAGGTGTCTACCTCTGCATATACACCTATTTGACAAAGCTGTCCTGTTGGTGTCAAGTGGTATCTCATTACTGTGATTTTGATTTGCATTTCCCTGACGCTGACGATGTTGAACATCTTTTTTTTATATGTTGTTTGATCAGATAAAATGTTTATTGGGCTATTTGTCTTTATTATTTAATTGTAAGAATTCTTTACATGGTCTATATATAAGTCTACTATTAGGTATGATTTGCACATATTTTCTCATATTTTGTAGGTCACCATTTATATTCTTAATCATATATTTTGAAGCACAGACGTTCTTAATTTTGACGAAGTCTGGTTTGCCTATTTTTACTTTGGTTCTTTGTGCTTCTGGTGTCATTGCTAAGTAACCATTGCTTAATCCAGTTGTCTTAACACCATTTGTGGAGAAGGGTATTCTTTCCCCATTGAATGGTCCTGGCACCCTCTTTGAAAATCTTTTGACCATAAATGTGATGGTTTATTTCTGGACTCTCAATTCTTTTTTATTAATATATATGTCTGTCTATATGCCAGTACCACAAATTCTTAATCTTTGTAGTAATTAATTATTGTAGCTTTGAAATCAGAAAGTGCAAGGCCTCCAACTTTATCCCTTTTCAAGACCATTTTGACTCTTCTGGATTTTTGCATTTCTGTATTTATTTTAGGAGCTTCTTATCATTTCTGCCAAAAAGCCCGGCTGGGATTTTAATAGAGGTTGTGCTGCATCATAGGTCAGTTTGAGTAGTGTTGGCATTGTAACAATGTTAGGTTTTCCAGCCTATGAACAAGAGATGGCATTTCATTAATTTAGGTCATCTTTGATTTCTTTCAACAATATTTTGTAGTTTTCTGTGTACAACTCTTGTACTTCTTTTGTTCATCTTATCCCTTAGTATTTTTATCCTTTTTTGGTGCTATTATAAATAAAATTATTTTCTTAGTTTCATTCTTGGATTTCCCATTGCTAGTATGTAAGAAATACAGTTGACTTTTTAAAACAAATTTTTACTTATTTTTTTTAATTGAAGGATAATTGCTTTACAAAATTGTGTTGGTCTCTGCCAAACATCAACATGAATCAGTCATAGGGGTACATATGTACCGTCCCTTTTGAAGCTCCCTTCCACTTTCCTCCCCATCCCGCCCCCTCTAGGTTGTTACAGAGCCCCAGTTTGAGTTCCCACAGTTGACTTTTATATATTGATCTTATGTGTTGCAATCTTTCTGAACTTTTTTTTTAAGCTCTAATCGTTTTATTATGAATTCCTTAGGATTTCCTGGGCTTCCCTAGTAACTCAGATGGTAAAGCATCTGCCTGCAATGCAGGAGACCCGGGTTCAATCCCCGGGTCAGGAAGATCCCCTGGAGAAGGAAATGGCAACCTACTCCAGTATTCTTGCCTGGAGAATTTCATGGACAGAGGAGCCTGGCAGGGTATAGGCCATGGGGTTGCAATGTCGTCAGCCAAAAGAGATCATTTTGCTTCATCCTTTCTAATCTGGGTACATTTTGTTTCTTTTTCTTGCCTAATTGCCCTAGCTTAATCCTTCAGTGCATTGTTGAGGACAAGTAGAGTGAACAGACATCCTTGTGTTACTCCTGATGTTAGGGAGGAAAGCTTCTGGGATTTCACCATTTAACTACGATATTTATTTACTAGGAGTTTGATACGTGGCCTTTCAGACTGAGTAAATTCCCTTCTATACCTAGTTTGTTTAGTTTTTCAGATGTTTTTTCTGTGCTTATTGCGATGATTATTCCTGTTTTTCATTTAATATGACATATTAACTTTCTTATGGGGCTTGAATTTTCCTGTCCATCAGACTGTAAACTGACAGGGGCTCAGTCACAATTTCTCAAGGACTTGTCCTCTCTCCTGCTCCCCTTCTACTTTGTGCCAAAGCACCTTTCCTAGTGGTCTTCTGGGGGTTGGGATATGGTTTACTTCTGTTTCACTGTAACTCTGAGGATAGAGTCTTTTGGGGCCCAAGTTTAGTCTCCCTTAAACCCCTGCCTCCCAACAGGATTGCCAAGAAGTCCTCCGGACAAAATCAGTTTCAGTGCTCTCCTTATTTCTGTGGGTTATTACTTTCCATTGGATTTTGGTTTGTAGTTCTTTACAGTTTTGTCAGTTTTTGCTTCATTTAAGGTAGTTTTTTAAACATATTTATGCAGTATTTACATTTGCTTTCAACAGGTGATTTGGGCTGAGTAACTTGCCGTTATTATGAAGAGTTGTTTATATTTTTGCCTCCCCTCTGCCCCTTTAAATTCTTTTTCCTCTGAGATCCCAGAACTAGAGAAGTAGAGGTATGACAGGGTTTAATAATCTGTACTGGTGGATTGATATTGCTGTTAGTATTCTAGTTTCTTGGGAAACACCAGTGTTTTGAAGAAACGAAGAAAACTTACTTGGTAAAATTTACGTTCTACAAAAGTCACACACTTTTTAAGTGTGCAAGCAAATGTTTTTTAGTAAATTTACTGAGTTGCACAACTATCCCTATAAATCTGTTTTTGAATATTTATAGCATTTCTGTAATATCATCATAGTTAGCCCCTGTCCATATTCTTAGTCCCAAGCAACCACTAGTCTCCTCTTTCATCTCTATAGATTTGCCCTTTCTGGACATTTAATGTTAATGGAATTATAGAATGCATGATCTTTTTGTCTTGGTTTTTTCATTTAATATAATGTTTTTATGGATTATTAATATTGTGGCATGTAGCAATATCTTACTCATTTTGGCAGTGTGCCCAGCATCACCCATGTTCCTGATGTCATATTTCTTATTCCCAGTGTGTTCCTCACTTTGAACATCCTACCTTGCACTCGGGGACTCCCACAACAAGCGTGCCTTGGATAACCCATGTCCTGTGCATCCTGGGCACCTCATCTTTCTCTGCACCTGCCATAAAAATCCCACATTCAGGGTGCCCCATGCCTAAAATGCTCTATGACTCTCTGTGTCTTGAGGACCCTATATTCTGTGCACCTAGCACCTGGGCACCCTGGCCTCGGATATGGATGGCTCTGCTTACCTGTTCCCTGCTTTCCAACGCTTGCCCTCTTTTTGTTGTCCCCAGTGTCTTGGGCCCCCATGCTAACTGCCCTGGGTGCTGTACCCTAGTTGGCCCCAATGCTTGCTGAGCCTGTGACCTTTTCTTTTGTGTTCCTTTTATTAAGAGAACACCCATATTGCCACATTAAAACGAAGCAGGAATAACGTTCTCTGAAGTCACCATATTATGAAGTACTCCTGGCCTCTTGAGTAGATTGTATCCAGCATTCTGTAGGCATTAGCCTCTGCTCCCAAAGAGTTTACAGTATAGTAAAATGATTATTGTTGTTGTTTAGTTGCTAAGTCGTGTCTGACCCTTTGCCACCCCATGGACTGCAGCATGCCAGACCTTGCTGTCCTTCACAATCTCCCAAAATGTGTGCAAATTCATGTCCATTGAGTCGGTGATGCTGCCTAACTGTCTCATCCTCTGCAGTACGAAAAGTAAAATGATCATAGCATGTTAAGTATATTAAGACTGGGATGAAGTTTTATAGGGAAATTATAATAGATACTTGTTTAACTGTTAATTCAAAGAGAAATGGTATGGTACTTTGATATTTTGGTTATAAAACATGGCAAGAGTTTTTTTTAAAACAGGTACCCAAAATTCTTTATCTTATCTTTTCTGTCGGGGTACATGCCATACATTTTTAAATGTTATATTGGCATACATTTAATGGTATACAGATAACTATTTTTTTGATGTTTCTAAAGTGAGACTCGAATACTTTGGCCACCTGATGCAAAGAGCTGACTCATTTGAAAAGACCCTGATGCTGGGAAAGATGGAGGGCAGGAGGAGAAGGGGACAACAGAGGATGAGGTGGTTGGATGGCATCACCGACTCAATGGACATAGGTTTGGGTGGACTCCGGGAGTTGGTGATGGACAGGGAGGCCTGGCGTGCTGCGGTTTATGAGGTTGCAAAGAGTCGGACACGACTGAGCAGCTGAACTGAACTGAAAGTGAAACTCATCACAACTGTGATAGAAAGTATGTGTGAAATGCTTTTGAAATTCATGTTGTAGTACTGATTGGATAAATATTCTATCTGGATATTCATCTAATATTCTGCATAATCCAGAGAGAAGTTGTTGTTTAGTCACTAAATTGTGTGACTCTTTTGCAACTCTTTGGACTGTCTCCCACCAGGCTCCTCTGTCCTTGGGATTTCCCAGGCAAGAACACTGGAGTGGGTTGCCACTTCCTTCTCTAGGGCATCTTCCCAACCCAGGGATCAAACCCACGTCTCCTGCATTGACAGGTGGATTCTTTACCATTGAACTACCTTGGGAACCCCTTTAAGAGAGATGCTACATGGTGTTCTTTATGAATTTGCCTGATTTAGAATCTGTATTGTATTATTAGCTCTGTCACTGTAGGACACTGTGTGCTACACTGTGCTTACTTACTCAGTCATGTCCTACTCTTTGTGACCCCATGGACTGTAGCCTGCCAGGCTCCTCTGTCTCTGGGATTCTCCAGGCAAGAATACTGGAGTGGGTGGGCATGCCCTCCTCCAGGGGATCTTCCTGACCCAGGGATCAAATCCGGGTATCCTGCATTGCAGGCGGATTCTTTACCATCTGAGCCACGAGGGAAGCCGCTATAGGACTGGTTTCAGTTTAATTTCCTTAAGATTAGGTGGGCTGTTTGTATTTGTGGATAGAGCAACAAAGGTCTTCCTTCCTCCCATTTTTTGTATAGGATAAACCATAGCACATCATTTTACCCTCTTGGAGCTTAAACCATGGTGTTTTTTGTGAATTTCCTATTTCTTTTCCTTTGGGAATGCAGAGATGGTTATATGAAGACATTGGGTTTCTCTCTGACTTTTTGTTTAATACTGAATTTGTGCCTCCTCTTTTAGCTGTGCGAACAGAGAAGAAACGCCTTAGGAAGCCAAGCAAGTGGCTTCTGGAATATACAGAAGAATATGATCAGATATTTGCTCCTAAGAAAAAACAAAAGAAGACACAGGAACAGGTGCACAAGGTATATTCCAACATTTCAACAATCTTTTATCAGTCCTTTTAGGATACTGCAATTTTGCCTTCAATATCATGTTTTATCTTCACGACAATAGTTTCCTTAACTGGAATCTTGTTTTTAGCTTTTTATTTCCAGTTTCTGGCATAGTATTTAGCATATACTAGTTATACAGAAAATGTATAAATGATTCTACATACTATGTGTATATAGTGTGTGTATGTCTATTTTCCCCTTTTGCTTTTGAAATGATTTTAATGATTTAGGAGTATTACTATGATAAAATATTTAGTAAAAATAATACAAATAATATAAAAATGATAGCTTGAACCTGATTCTGTCAACAAATGTTACAGTACTTATTTGCTTTATTTTTCGCTTGAATTGCTTGAAACTCAAAGTATCTTAAAGTAAATTAGAGATATTTTGACTCTGTTTCCCTAGATAACATGCATCTCTAAAAATCTAATAACAGATCCTTGTTCAGATTTCCCCAGTTATTTCCTAACGTTTACATTTAATTTATCTGAAACAAGATCCAGTCCAGGACTACACTTTATATCTTGTTGTTGTATTTCTTAAATCACTTTAAATCCAGGACAGTCCCCCGCTTTCATGACCCTATGTAAGTTATGAGAGTGACATATTTAGAGTATTTCCCTTCTCAATTTGCAATTGCTTCTAGGTTCCCTGTTAAGTGGTAGTTTTAACTAACATTTTGATAGATTCAAGTTAAACATTTTGGCTAGATTGCATCATAGCTGTTTCATGACATTGGAAAGTATTTAACCTCCACTAGCTCAAAATGGTGATTAACTGATCTCTCTGGTTTGAGTTATGCTTCACCTCTTTTGATCAAGCAACAGTATATGTATAATTAATTTGACTCTGACAGCATATTCTGTTTCCCATCAGCTATTTCCCTGATTTTTTTTTAATCAATTATAATTCCTTGTCTATATCAGTAATTTCATTTGAGGTTACAAAATGAAGACTTTCAGATTTTATTATTTCTTCTGCCTGTATTAAATCTGGCAATCTCTCATTTTATAGCATAGAAATGGGTATATTTCTTTCCCATTAATGTATCAATTCAACATTGGAAGTTTATTATTAGCTGCTTTTATTGATGACACATTAGGGAATCTTTTGGAGAAGGAGATGGCCAACCCACTCCAGTATCTTTGCCAGGAGAGTTACATGGACAGAGGAGCCTGACGGGCTACAGTCCTTGGGGTCTCAAATAGTCGGACACAGCAGGGAAACTAACACTTTCACTTTAGGGAATCTTTTTTTTCTCTTTTTAGATCATCACTATGGCCTTAATGAATTTTTATAGCTTTAGTGTTTCTCAGTCACTGTGATGTTGAATGATTTGCTTTGGAAATGAACTGAGATCATTCTGTTGTTCCTGAGATCATTTTGTCGTTTTTGTCATATCTGTCAATGACGTTTTTACCCTTTAAAAATTATAGTGAAATATATATATATATATAACATAAAATTGATCATTTTAACCTTTTTTCCTCCCAGTTTTTATCTGTTTTTTGTTTTTGGCTGTACTGGGTCTTCTTTGCTACACATGGGCTTTCTCTAGTTGCAGCAAGTAGGGGATACTCTTCGTTGTGGTGCATAGGCTTCTCATTGTGGTAGCTTGTCTTGTGCAGCACAGGCTCTAGGCGTACCAGCTTCAGTAGTTGCAGTGTGTGGCCTCTCAAACATGGGCTCATTAGTGTTGCTGGGCAGGCTTAGTTGCTCTGTCATGTGGAATCTTCTCAGACCTGGGATTGAACCCGTGTCTCCTGCACTGGCAGATTCTTATCCAACTGTGCCACCAGGGAAGTCCCTGACCATTTTTTAAGTGTAAAATTCTGTGGCATTAAGTATGCCATCATTGTCTTTAGAACTTTTTCATGTTCCCAAACTGAAACTCAGTACCTGTTAAAATGTTTCCACTTCCCCCTTCCTTTAACCCCTGGCAACCACCATTCTATTTTTTTGTCTCGGTGAATTTTCCTATTCTAGGTACCTCATATAAGTGAAATCATACAATATTTGTCATTTTCTGTCTGCTCATTTCAGTTAGTGTTATGTCTTCAGATTTCTTCCATTTGTAGCATGTGTCAGAGTTTCATTCCTTTATAAGTGCATTATTCTTTTTAACACTTGAATTACTACAATTTTGGCCTATGGATTGCACATTTATCTTTTGTTCTTAGGTAAGTTCCCGCTGTGAAGAGGAAAGCCTTTTAGCCCGATGTCGATCTAGTGCTCAGAACAAACAGGTGGATGAGAATTCTTTGATTTCAACCAAAGAAGAGCCTCCAGTTCTTGAAAGGGAGGCTCCATTTTTGGAAGGGCCCTTGGCTCAGTCAGAACTTGGAGGTGGACATGCTGAGTTGCCACAGCTGACCTTATCTGTGCCTGTGGCTCCGGAAGTCTCTCCACGGCCTGCCCTTGAGTCTGAGGAATTGCTAGTTAAAGCACCAGGTAAGATGGGGATGGGTCTCAGTATGTAAGTGGGTGTACTTAGAGGACGCAGGAGATTTTAGTATGTTTTGATGGAAAGCCAGTAGTGTATCTGTGTACAACAAACTATCCACTTTGATCCTGGGAAATCCTTATAGTACTGGCTAATGGATACAGTTACTCATCATAAATTGGTGATATACTGTCAGGAAGACATATTAAAAAAAAAAACTAGGCTCCTTACACTGTTACTGCTCTTCATAATTGTTGATCAACCACAGTGTGAATCAGCACTCAGACTAGGATTTGGGGGAAGAGCACTGCATACTAGTTGGGTAAACACATAAAAATTGTACTTCAGATACTGATTTTACCAATCTTTGTGTTACTTGGGAAGTTGTTTTTAATTTTATAATTTTTATAATACTGACTATTGAGTATTGTAGACAGCCAAGGAAAATTCTGCATGTAACTTTCTTAAATTCCCAACAATTGCTTGCAGTGTTATTCTTTAGAAAGGTATCCCAGTTGTGCAGAATCAAATAAGACAGAATCAAAAAGAATAGTAAAGATACTTAGCAGTTCATTCCCCATATGCACCAAACTGTTATTTGGCTGTTTTATATAATTCTTAAGAGCAGTCCTATAAAGTAAGTAAGTGTCTCTACTTATTTAGGAATAGAACAAAAGTTCTACTCTTGGTCCATTTATGCCCAGAATTCTGGCTCTGTTGAATTCACTTCTCCTTTTTTTCTTATCACCAGTTGATGGCTCTAAAAGCAGTTCTGCCCTTTCAATTTCTCCCTTAGTTCATTTATGATTTAAAAAGCATATGTGTGTGTGTGTGTGTATACACATACATTGACATAAGAAGAGCCTCACATTAGTTTGTGTATTTGTTTGTGTATTTTCTTATTTTGTTTTACATTAACTAACATTTTAGAATAATTTAATTTTTACCCCGTCTCTTCCCAGAATATCATGAGAAAAACAAAAAAATAGGATGACTAATTTTTGCATGATATATAGGTTTTTAAAAAAATCAGCTTGTACCCAGTTTCTAAATCATCTAATGAAAAGATACATGCATTTCAGGAAATTATGAAAGTAAGCGTCAGAGAAAACCAACTAAGAAACTTCTTGAATCCAATGATTTAGACCCTGGATTTATGCCCAAGAAAGGGGATCTTGGCCTTACTAAAAAGGTATGTTAATTTTAGTCAATTCTAAAATAGGGTTGCATCCAGAAAATAGGGGCTTTTAAAAACAAATCTTTTAGTAATACCTATAACATCAATGCACATGTACATAGAAATTCTAGAATGTCACAATATATGTGGTTGATCTGAGAGAGTCCACATTAAGAGACCATTTTGCATTTGTATGGACATATGTATCAGTTGGTTTTAGATTTTCTTTTCAAATGAAAATGAAAAAAGCCTTTACAATTTTTTTTAATTAGTTTATTTTCTATTTTTTAACTTTACAATATTGTGTTTGTTTTGCCATACATTGACATGAATCCACCATGGGTGTACATGTTTTCCCCTTCCAGAACCCCCCTTCCACCTCCCTCCCAAGCCTTTACAATTGAGTAAAGTTTGTATTAATTGTAAGTTCTTTTCTGGGCTCAAAACCTCTTACCTGATTTCTACTTCACTTCTGTCTCTACAGTCCACTTTAAATTAATGCCATTGCACTCACTGTCTGCGTAATACCTCAGAAAAGACCCTCCTCAACTATAATCCAGGCAGAAACATTTCATCTTCAGTTTTGTGAACTTGGTTCCCATTAGCCAAGAAGGCATAATTCTATAGTAGTTAGAAATAGAAAATTATTTTCTAATTCTATAACGGATGATAACTGGATATTGATTCCTTAGGATATATCCTGTTCTCTTTGTATTTGGGGAATAAGTATATGTTAAAGTTTCAGTTGTAGGATCCATAGATTTCCTGTTTTTAAATATATATATACCTTTATCTGGTTGCATCGGGTCCTACAGTAGTTGTGGACAGACTAGTGTTTGCGCTTGGGCTCAGTGCTGACGTGTCCGTTGCTCTGCAGCATGTAGCATCTTAGTTCTCTGACCAGAAATCGAACTCTCATCCCCAGCACTGCAAGGCAGATTCTTAACCACTGGACCACCAGAGAAAGCCCCAGATTTCCTGTTTTTAAAAATTCTTTTTCCTTAAAGAAAAAATATAAGATTGTAATCAAGTCATAAATAAGTTGAGTTTCTGGAATTCTTTTCTTAGTGCTAGCAAACTTCTAATCTTTAGTCCTATATTAAGTCCCCTTGATTTTGTTAGTCACCCACCAGTAAATGTAAAATTTATTTGTGTTTTTATTAATATGTTATTTAAAAAGCCATTTTATGTACTTTAGTTTTTCTTCTCAAAACAGTCTTATGACATGGACTTTTCAGTTTTTCTTAGGTTCATGTCCTGCCCTCTGCACTTTCTCTGCAGTCTGTACAACCTTCAGTGACAGTGTCTCCAACTCATTATCCTCTTGTTGTTCCTTATACTCTAGTAAGGCTGAGAACATCTCCTGCAGTGCTTTCTCTCCTGGCTTGTATTATTCAAATTATAGCCACTTTGCAAGATGGTTGGAAAAGGGCCAGGGAAACTGAGATTCAGTTGAGCATGGAAGTGACTTTTGCAATCAGATGATAGATTTAATGGCTGAGTCATGGGAGGCCTGTTGTCTTACTGCTAGAAGTGAGGCACTGCAAATATCAAAAGAAAGTAAGAATTCAGGCAAGTTAAGTGAATGATCCCCTCCTCCCATTTTGTGCTAAGCTGCTTCAGTCATGTCCAACTCTTTGTGACCCTATGCAATGCAGCCCACCAGGTACCTCTGTCCATGGGATTCTCCAAGCAGGAATACTGGAGTGAGTTACCATTTCCTTCTCCAGAGGGTCAGTCTTCCCAACCCAGGGATTGAACTTGTGTCTCTTACATCTCCTGCCTTGACAGGCAGGTTCTTTACCACTACTGCCATCTGGGAAGCTATAATTGACATACGTAAGTTAATGATTTGAAGAAATAAGATGAAATTCGAATCCTCACTTTTGAGGTTTTAAGAGTGTTACTTAAAAAATAGTGTTAATTTGTTTTATAATAACTGTAAATGGAGTGTAACATTTAAAATTGTGTTTTAAAAAAGTTAATTTGTGTAACCTTGCTCTGTCCAACACAGGTTTCTAATCTGAAATTTAAGAGGATAGAAAGCATGATTTAGTTGAAACTTCCTTGGCTGTCCAGTGGTTCAGAGAGTCCTCACTCCCACTCCAGGGGGCAGAAAACACATGGTTTAGTTGATGTGTGTGTGTGCTCACTTGCTCAGTTGTGTCCTTCTCTTTGTGACCCCATGGGCTCTAGCCCTCCAGGCTTCTCTGTCCATTGGATTTCCCAGGCAAGAATACTGGAGCGGGTTGCCATTTTCTACCCCAGGGGATCTTCCTGACCCAAGGATCAAACCAGTGTTCTCCTGCATTTCCGGGTGTATTCTTTTTACCACTGCTCCACCTTGGATGCCGATTTAGTTGATACACTTAATTTTAATAGGCATATGTATCCAAGAACTCTTCTTAAGTTGAGATTTAATTTACACCAGTAAAATGCACAGATCTTAATTGTTTGATGTCAATTGATAGGCAGTTGTATATACCATGTAAGTACCAGCCAAACTAAGTATGCTATATAAATCCATTACCCCCAGAAGTTCTCTTGTGCCCCCTTTCATTAATTCTCCATTCTCATCTCTTCCAGAGGCAAAATTTTCTAACTTCTGTTACCATAGATTAGTTTTGCTTGTTCTTTTTTTGTGTGTGTGAGTTTTGGTTGCGCTGGGTCATCATTGCTGCAAGTGGGCTTTCTCTGGTTGCAGTGTGCAGGCATCTTGTGATGGCTTCTCTTGTTGCAGAATATGGGCTCTCAAATGCATGGACTTCCATATTTGCAGATTGCAACTTCAGTAGTTGTTGCAAATGGGCCTCGTTGCCTCGTGGCCTGTGGAATGTTTCTGGAGGAGGGATCAAACTTGTGTCCCCTACATTGGCAGGCAAATTCTTAACCACCAGACCATTGGAGAAATCCAGTTTTGCTTGTTCTTAAATGTCATATATTTTGTTTTTGTTTGCTGGCTACTTGTATTCAACACACTTAATTGAGATCCATCCACAAAGTTGCTATTTCAGTAGTTCATTTCCTTTTATTGCTGAGTAGTAGTTCACGTACAGTTTGCTTCTCTTTTTTCCTGTTGAGGCACATTTGTGTTTTCATTTTGGGGCTATTAATCATAAGGCTGGTATGAATATATACTCAGAGTCTTTTTGTGTACACATATTTTCACTTTTCTTGGTGTTGTAAATACTTAGGATTGGGATTGCTGGCTGATAAATGTTTTCCTTTTAAAGAAAATGCCAAACACTTCTCCATAGTGCTTGTACAACTTCACATTCCCACTAGCAGTATATCAAAGTTCTAGTTGCTCCACATCTTTAATAGCATTTTGTTTACTGGTCATTTAGCCCTTCTAGTGGATATGAAATGATACCTAATTATGGTTTTAATTTGTATTCTCTAATGACTTTGAGCCTTTTATTATGTGTTTACTGACCGTTCCTATATCTTATCAAACAACTATTCAAGCACACATATTTTTGGTTGGGCTGTTCATCTTTTTTATGGTTGCCTTTTTAGGAGTACTTTTTGTATTTGGAATATGAGTCTGTTGTGAGGTATATATACGGTAGATATTTTTTCCCAGTCTGATGGTTGCCTGTTCATTTTTAAGTTGTATCTTTCATGACAAGGAATTTTTAAAGGTTTTTTTTATGATTTATATTTTGTGTTTATTTCAAGAAATCTTTGCTTACCACATCAACACAAAGATGTACTTGTTGTGATTTCTTTAGGGATTTTATGATTTTGATTTTATGTGTAGATCTTCATTTTTTTAAAAAAATTGATTAATGACTTTATTCGATAAATTTCTGTGAAGAGTGAAGAATAAGAGATGATACTTGTATTAGTTTAGCTGCCATGACAAAGCAACATAGGCCAGGCAGCTTACACAACATTAATTTTTGCACAACTCTGGAGGCCAGAGTCTGCGATCAGGGTTTTAGCAGAATTCCTTTCTTCTAAGGTCTCTCTTCTTAGCTTGTAGACATCCGTCTTCCTCCCTGTGGCATCATGTGGTTTCCCCTTTGTGTGTGTCTATGTTCTAAGCTCTTTTTCTTATGAGGACACTAGTCCTTTCCTGGTCATTAGAGCAGCAAGGGTAAGAACAGTAAGAAATGAAGGAGAGTATGGGGGAGTGAAGGCCATTGTCACCGTGGGGTCCCAGGCTGACCCTCATGTAGATTATTGGAACCCAGGACCCAGGCCCCCAGAGAGCTGGGCGGCAACTCATTTCCTGTCCCCGTGTCCCCCACAGGCCCCTGCTGGGCAGCATCCACTTCCTGCTCCTGGTCTTCCTGAAGGTGCCCCTGCTCCTGGGCATGCTCGGTGCTGTCCTCTGGGGCAACAGGCCACTGAGGAGATCTGGGGGGAAACCCCAGGAAAACTGGTAACCCCCATGCTCTTCAATGTCTTGTCCAGAGAGAAAAACTGATAAAAACTGGAAGTTCCATTGCAGTAGAACTTTCAGGCTTGTCCAGTTCCAAGGAAGGCAGAGCGGGTGCCTTCAATGATCAAAGTGGGGACATGGTCTTTTTCAAATTCTTCTACCTGAGCTGAGCATGTCCTGGTCTGAGAGGCTAAGACAGTCATCTTCTTCTGATGTCATACACTCACTCCTTCACTCACTCACACTCATACACATGGTCTCAGGGAGAGGTTCGGGGATTCATCTTTATAGTTTGAATAAGAATGAAGGGGATCCTGGAACCTCCATTGACCAGCAACATAATGCTTGGAGGAAGAGTCCTTATCTGGGTCAGTGGTCACTTTAACTCAGACCCCAGGGTCCGCTTTGATTCTCTCAGCCCCACACCAGTAAGTGTCTGCATTGTTTTGCTTGAGCTCCTGCAAATGTATTGAGAAGCTGGAGCTAGTGTGTTAAATGAAAACTATGCAGATTATAGAATGAAACAATGCCATTTGCTGCAACATGCTTGGACCTAGAGATGATGATACTAAGTGAAGTAAGCCAGAGAAAGACAAATATATGATATCAATTATATGTGGAATCTAAAAAAAATGATACAAGTGAACATATAAAAAATAAACAGACGCAGAGACAAAATAAACTTGTAGTTACCAAAGGGGACAGGAGGGGGAGGGATAAATTATTAGTTTGCGATTAACATATACACACTACCATATATAAAATAGACAACCAACAAGGACCTGCTGTACAGCACAGGGAACTCAACTCTATATTTTGTATTACTGATAACCTATAAGGGAAAAGATTCTGAAAAAAGTTATGTATTATGTACAACTGAATCACTTTGCTATACACCTGAAATTAATACTACATTATAAATCAACTATACTTCATTAAAAAAATTAATTAAAAAAAGAGTCTGAAAACCCAAAAATAAAAAAAGAATATGCTGATGATAACCTGTTGAATGAGGAGGTACAACCCACTCACACAGGGTCAGCAGGTAGCTAGCTGACCCTTAGCATCCAAAAATCCCACTTTGGAAGTGAAGCCCATGAGGTCATTTTGGTTGAAGTTGTCGTTGTTTAGTCCCTAAGTCATGTCCAACTCTTTGCAACACCATGGACTCTAGCCCACCAGGCTTCTCTCTCCTTGGGATTTCCCAGGCAGGGATATTGGAGTGGGTTGCCATTTCCTTCTCCAGGGTAGATCTTCATTTTTTGAGATGGAGTTTTGAAGTGTGTATACAATTGTTTTAGTACCATTAGTTAAAAATCTCTATTGCTATCCAATTCTCTTTCATATTTTTGGTTTCTTTAAGTATTAAATATAATTAATGACCCTGTCACTGTTGAATTTTTAGTTTTTTGGTAGGGAGATGGGAATCAGATTTGGTGCTAGAACAAGTGAAAACTAGAATTATTGGTGATGGCTAGACCCAGACTCTGGAGAAAAGTAACCTCTAAGTTCAATTCTACTGTCTGACCTACTCAACTTCACAGTTAAATTTCTGGCTACTCTGAAGTGTATTTTGAAACCATCAGGTTGAAACCATGATTCAGCTCAATCTTGGGACTATGCCATGGGTTAACAGGCAGGGCACATCTTTCCTATAAATGAATTAGTCAGTGGCTCAGAGCAAGAGATAGTCTGTTGAGGTATTGGTACCTTAAGAGTGTACTGACTTAATGCATATCCATACCAGGCTACACATAAAATAAATTAATGGAATCTTTCATGTACCCTCCAAGGCACTTACAGAGTTCTGTGGTCTTTTTTATTATAAGCAGAGCAGATGGGTTTTTATTCATGTAGTGTGATTTGTGTGTATGTGCCTTGTTATTTCTATTTTAACTTACACAGTTGTTGATATCAGACATGAGAATATTTTCTGTATTGTTCTCTAACTATAGTTTTGGGAACATTCTGATTATTTTTGTCCCACAACTTTTGGGTTAGTGTTAAACAACGACGTATGGATTAGTTATCAAAGTAATATAAATGGTATTTTTCTTTAAATTAGGCCATCTATTTTTTGTGTTTCTCTACTGGTGTTTTGTTCCTTTTAACTAGATACCTAACATTAGCTCTTTGATTTTATTTGACTTTATAAGACTGATCTACACTGAACATGAGGAAAGTTATATTCTTATAATTTATTAATGTATATAACAAGCATTCAGAAATTCACAGCTGCATTTTATGTTGTTTTGACCTCAAACTCTGGGAACTTCATAACAAGAATAGCATCTGTTAAATTTGCTTTTGTGGCCACTAAATTTTTACAGTCATGATGAAGAACATTATTCTTGTAGGAGAAGACATTTTCTTGGAATAGAACTAATTGATACAGGCATTAGTAGTAGGGGAGTAAAATGTGTAGTAAATTATTCTTGTTTAAGGTTGACTTTTTTTTTTCTTTTTTTTTTGGCCATGGTGCATGGCTTGCGGAATCCTATTAATAGTTCCCCGACCAGGGACCCTTGGCAGTGAAAGCGCGGAGTCCCAACCGCTAGACTGCCAGGGAATTCACAATATTTTAAGTGTTTTGTTGAGCATTTAAAAAAAAAAAATTCTGATGCTTTCCCTCACAAAGTTTCTTTATTATTATGCTGTTCCTTTAATTGTCAAAAATAGCTAAGATTCTATATCTATGTCAATAGGCAGTCCAACTTTTGGCGTATAATGTAAAGGGTTTAATTTCTACTCCCGTGTAAAACATGATGCATTTTACTTATTTACAGTGTTATGAAGCTGGTCACTTGGAGAATGACATTACGGAAGCATGTGCTGCACCTCGTTCTAAAGAGTTTGGTGGAGGTGAGTATCTTGAGATTTAAAAAAATATCTTACAGAAATAACTGTGAAGTCGGCTAATGAGAAGAGTGAGATTGCAAGTTCTAAGACTTGTTTGCTCAATATGTGCTTCAAATGACACTAGGGAACTGTATTGATTCATTTCCACCTTTATGCTGAAATTAGTTAAATTAGAATTATATTAGCATTAAGGAAATGTTAGGAACAACAGAGAAAAGTCAGTTCCTTTTCTTATTAGATAATTCTCTATACTGCATCATTCATTACTTTCTTGGCTTTGATTCAGTTTTTTATTTCTGTAGAATAGAAATAGAGAATTTGAGTTAAGTGGAAATTGCCAATCATCTTAAGTCCTCCATAGTCTTACATTCTTTTATCACATCTGTGACCTTGGTCAGAGAAGAGTTTAAACATTTGAGCCTATTTTATTATAGTTGCATCCTAAGACCTTGGGAATCTTCTGGATTAAATTTAAATCTATTTCCTGGAACTTCTGCTTGGTCACCTTGTTTCTGCCCATAGGAGGAACTGACAGCGCTTCCTTCAATAACAGATGAGATAATAATAGTTACAGTATCTACTAGGTTCTTTGCTTAAGGACTGTTACCTTTAATCGGTCTAAAGCATTACAAGAATTGGGATGTTATCTGTATTATCCCTATTTGTAGAAGAAACATGAAGATGAAAGAGGTTGGCAGAGTTGGGATATTCAAATCGGACCAAATGTATTGCCACACTGCTGTCTCGTGATCCACTCTGTATTTTCTTTTTTCTCCATTTGAATTCTTTCTACCCCTTTGATCATGTTGTCTGCCAGTGCCATGTATTAATGTGTCATTCCTGAAATATTAGCCTATATTTGAGCACACTGCATCAGATGTGGTCTATCAGCAAAAGGTATTATGGGGAGATTGTATTTTTTGTGGTCTTCAGTGTACACTTCTGTAAATGTGATCTGTGATTATTAAGTTTTTCAGCAAGTAAATTTAGCAGTATATTTACTTATTTTAACCCTGTATGCAGTTATAATGTCGGGTGGTAAATTTGTTTGTTTGATTTAAAACAAAAAATACTTTCAAAATGATATTAGCTCTTTCCGTATACACTTGTACTTCAGCTTTTGGTAAAACCTACTGCCTGCACTTAATCCTTTGTAAGTTTCATCTAAGTGTTTTAATTTGTGAGAAATTTGAACCTTTATACTGCCACCATATTGACTCTTCCTTTTTAGTCTTAGTTTGTCAGCTGCTTTGATAGCAGAGCTTCTCCATCTCGATCAGGCAGTTCAAGAAGAGAACCCTAAAGCAGTCTTCCAAAGTCCAACCTTCATGTTGATGTCTAGCCTGAATTTCCAGGAACATTTTACAAAATACTTCTTTAGAGTCCTCCTAATGTTTCTGTAACAGAAAGTTGAAATATGTATAATATAAATTGAAGGAGAGTGTAGATCATTTTCTAAATATGTCAGACTAGGCATTTATTTTATACTGTTGGATGTTCAAGGTTATAATACCACTGCATAAATATATCCTTTTGGCTGTTAGATGTATTGGTTGTGGGAGGGAGGTGTTCTTCTCTCCTCCTGTAAGCCACATCTTATGTATTTCAACTTTTTATCTTAATCCTTAAGTCAGAGAGTAATATACTTGATTGTCTTTAATCTTGGAGGCCTGCTTTTAGTTATCTTTACCTGACTACTAAATGCATTTCCTCCCTATCTGTAGGATATTAAAGTCCTTTCTGGAACTAGAAAGTCTTTCATTTCAATCATATAAAATGGAATTACTTTAATAATCTATACATTTACTGTTTAATATGTATGAAACAGAACATATATATACACCCATATATACATACTTCCCTGGTAGCTCAGACAGTAAAGCGTCTGCTTACAATGTGGGAGACCGGGGTTCGATCCCTGGGTTGGGAAGATCCTCTGGAGAAGGAAATGGCAACCCACTCCAGTACTCTTGCCTGGAAAATCTCATAGATGGGGAACCTGGTAGGCTACAGTCCATGGGGTTGCAAAGTCAGACACAACTGAGTGACTTCACTTCATACATATATACATACATACATATTTATATATGTACATGTACAGCCATTTCCTCAACTACATATATACTAATGGGTAAGTCTCTTTTATTTTCTCTGCCCCTGTTTTCCTCATTTACAAAGTTAGAGAATTAAAATTAAGGTTGTTTTTCACTCTTGACATTCCGTAATTCTAGGAGGTACCTTTAGTCGAGGATAGAAGTTCTTAGACATGTACATGATCAGCCATCAGGTAACACCTGTTGTCCTGTCCTAGGCACCACCAAGCTGTTTGATAAACCAAGGAAGCGAAAACGACAGAGGCATGCTACAGCCAAGGTGCATTGTAAAAAAGTGAAAAATGACATCTCATCAAAAGAAACTCCAAACTCTGAGGTATTACTCAGTTCTTCATCTTTTGACCTTCCATAGTGAAGCTTCTTTTTACAGTAGAGTCCACACCCCTCTTTCCCTTAAGTTTACCTGAAAATAATATCCTATTGAAATTGCTAGTAGTGATAAGGAATACTGAAGAAAATTCTAGTAGAAGTAAGTCAAAACACATATGGTACCTGTGGGCATGACCTTTTTAAAAGATCACATCTCATGTTCTAGATATCAGATGAAATACATAGCTTGTTTCATCATGAAGTAAAATTGTTCTAAAACCAGAGAGCACCACCAGTACCAAGAAAATACATGATCCAAATGAACTTGGATATTGCCCTTTAAACGTTGAGACTGCTACAATTAAGGGAAAAACTTACTTGCTTATTTATTGAAACCACCAACTGCTTAATTTAGAGTAATGTTTGTAAATGGTGACTTTTAGGAAACAAAGAGGTTTAAAGCCATTTCCTTACAGAGCATCGCTGGAGTTATTGATGCTATCCCTTGCTTTCCAATTCAGGTTAAGAGAGAATTAGAACAAGTCAGGTCAGCATCACACATTATGGTGCAGAGCATTTCTTTCCAGGACAATATGAGTAGAATGCCCAAGGGGGGCATTATTTAGGAAATACTGATCTTGGAAGGACAAATAAGTAATCAAATAAACTTAAGAATGTTTTCTCTCCCTTAGTGAAACCTTAAAATGGAACAGCTCAAAAAGTTCCAGTGGAACAGCCTCAGAGCAGTTAGTGGCAGGGCATGAGGCGCCCACTACCCGCCCAATCACAGCAGGGTTAGAACTAACATTGCATGCAGTCCGCCCGCGTGATTGGCTGAACATCTGTAAGTGCTTAATGGATAGACAAATAGCAGCCCAGAGGGAGGGGGTCAGATGGCGGAGACATCAATAATACAGATGTGGGATGTTATTTTTTTCTCTGCAAGGGAGAACTGATGACACACAGGACAGCTGCAAGCCCCAAGGAGACTGTTGAGGAGGGTGTAGAAAACGACCATGGAATGCCTGCATCTAAAAAACTGCAGGGGGAACGAGGAGGTGGAGCTGCACTCAAGGAGAATGTCTGTCAGGTAGAGAATGTTTGCCAACTTGAATTTTGATTGCATGCTTATCTTTTAAGAGAAATCGTCCCCCATCTCTTGATGACTTAGTCATGGTTAGAATGAAAATTTTCTGCGATGATTCCAGTGGAATCACTTATCTTCTTTAAGGCTTTAACTCGGCTCTCTCCCCACAAAAAGAGAAGTGAAATAGTGTTGTCTCTGTAGATAACCTAAAGTTAGATCTGAGATGGCAGAGGTGAATCTGTGGTTGCTCAGCCAGAGGTAATTTTGCTGTACCTCTCATGGTGTGAGAATCTTTGGGTTTCTAAGGAATTTTTCAAGGAGAATTTTCACTTCGAGATTTTCTTGGTCTGTTTTGTTTGCTTAAGTAGTTATTAATACTTTAGCGAACCTACCATTTGTATTTTTCTATCTGTTTAATAAACATACAGTGTTTTTGTTACATGTTAAGTGTTTTTACATTCACTTTTTGAATACTGCATCATTTAAGTATCATAACAATCTCATAAGATTTTATTATCGTCATTTTTGTTGTTCAGTTGCCACGTCATCTCCAACTATTTCTGACCCCATGAACTGTAGCACACAGGCTGCGGTATCCTTCGCTGTCTCCCAGAGTTTGCTCAAATTCATGTCCATTGAGTCAGTGATGCCATCCAACCATCTCATCCTCTGCCGCCCTCTTCTCTTTTTTGCCTTCAGTCTTTCCCAGCATCAGGGTCTTTTCCAGTGAGTCAGCTCTTCGTATCAAATGGTCAAAGTATTGGAGCTTCAGCATCAGTACTTTCAGTGAATATTCAGGATAGATTTTTTTGTAGGATTGAGTCCTTGCAGTCCAAGGGACTCTCAAAAGTCTTCGGCACCATAATTCAAAAGCATCAATTCTTGGGCACTCAGCCTTCTTTACGGTCCAGCTCTCACATCCGTACATGACTACTGGAAAGACCATAGCTTTGACTGTATGGACCTTTGTTGGCAAAGTGATGTCTTTGCTTTTTAATACACTGTATAAGGAAATTGAGGGACCGGGTATTAAATAGCTTGCTTGTAGTCACTTTGTGAAGCCAGGATTCAAACCCAGGCAATCTGGGTTTTGAGCCTTAACTGCTACGTTGTCTTGCTTTTCTGTGAAATGTGATGCCATTTTAATGTTAAATGCCTTTATCTTACTTGGGAATAGAGTCATTAAAGGGATGCTTTGGTTATCTTCTCTTTTCACAGTCTTAATTTACCCTTGTAAATGCTTTAAAACTTGCATATAGAAAGTTGAAAATATTAGTGTCTTTTTTCCTAATTGAAACTTCTAAAAAATAAAATTACTCCAGGTATAAAATATTATTATTATGGCCAATATAATTTCAACTCAGTTTGTTTTTTGTTGATTATATTCAGTCCTGCTCCTAGTGTTAGTCCTCAAAGACTTAAACCCACCAAAATTGTTATATAAGATAAGATGTCATAACCCTGTGGTCCTGATTTGTTTGGATCAGTCTTTGTTTCAATATGTTGTGCTTGTATAATTTACTTATTAACAGCACCTTCTTTCATGTTGTGGTATCCCAATTGGAAAGATGAATTACATGGTCATCCCAATTAAAGGGTTAGTCTGTAATATCTGGTTAATTTGAAAAATTTATTCTTCAGTACATGGTATACTTGAAGTTTTCCTCTTTGAGTGATGAAGGTGAATTTGTGTGAATAGTAGATGATGGGAGGGCCAAACATGTGGTACTGGTTCAGGATCTTTTGCGGTTCTCCTCTTAATTCCTGGCTGCCTCTGGCCCTTTATTCCCAAAGCTTTTCTCCTTGCTTGCTTATTTAAACTTTAATGTTATGTGGCCAAGACCTGTTCTGTTTCTTTAGGTTCTTGAAAATATTAGACTTGCCTAGCCATCTTTCCCCTTTTCTTGTCTTACAAATAAGACTTTTTTCATTTTTAGCATTTTTCTGCTGATATTACTCTAGGGAAACAAGTGGAAAATCACTATGGGGGAAAAAGAGAGGTGTAACAAATATTTTGGAATTTCCAGAATTTTCATAACTCTTTAAATGTTTTCAAAGCAACAAAGTCAGATTTTTATTTCCTAAGACACTATCATCATTGACACCCTGCTTTAGATGAGATTAATTTAGAAAGGTGATCTCTCTCATATGGTTCTTGATGTATCTCAAGGGTTGTTCAGATGTCAACCAGAGCCCTTCTGGACTGTTGTGACTCCAATCCAACTGGGCAGTATTTCTTGCTTGAATGATTGCAGTAGCCTCTTTGATTATCTCTGCTTCCCCTCTTCAATTCATTTTTCGTGTAGTCATAGGGACCTGTGCTTAGATAAATACCTAACTTCAACCTTCCCTTGGTATGGCTGTCATTATAATGACTTACCTTTGTAATTAGAATAAAATCTGAAACTGTGCAATAATCTATAAGGCTACACAGCCAGGCTCTTGTTTGTCTTTTTCTCATTTCTGCAGCTTCTAACTTTTGTTTGCTTTTGTCCAATGATGTTGACTTTGTGATTCATAAGCATGCAATGGTCTTTCCTATCTGTGGGCTTTCTGTACTTTCTGCCATCTTGGTCCCTTCATATCACGTGGCTGACTTGTCATTCAGAGCCAGGTCTAAGAGGCCATTCTTAACCACCCAATCCAAATTTGCTATTTGAATTCTACCCAGATATTTATTTTCTGATATTTTTTGTTTATTCATTTACTTGTATCTTCATATCCTTAGAATGTAAGAAGGATGGGAGCCAGGACCTTGTTGTTTCTGGCGTAAAGGAGGTAATTAAATACTAGCTGAATGAATGGTGGTATTTTTTGTTTCTGCTAGAGCTGCTTCTTAATTTTTGCTTTAATGAAGACTTTCTGCTTGGGATTTTTAAAACCTTTCTCTATAGACAGATCTGTTTTCTTTTTCCTAACAGAACTGTGAGAAACTGGGTGAGCTGCTATTATGTGAGGCTCAGTGCTGTGGGGCTTTCCACTTGGAGTGCCTTGGATTAACTGAAATGCCCAGAGGAAAGTTTATCTGCAATGAATGTCGCACAGGTAAAGTAGATAGGTCTTCTTCCAAGGAAGTTTTGAGCTTTAAGTTTTTTAGGAAAAATTGTTTATTAGAGACACTTTTTTGTGGTAATAATTAATAGCTACAGACACAGAGATAGGTGCTCTGTGGTCTTTGCCCTCCAAAGAACTTAAAGTGAATAATGAACGTATAGCATAATGTAATGCAAAAAGTGTTGTGAACATTAAAGTGCTGTGTGAACGAAGATACACTAGTGCCAGAGAAGAAGGTATCTGAGTTTGGCTTTAAGAGAGAAATAGAAATTGGTCTGTGGAGGAGAAGGATGGAAGGTCCAGTAAAGAAAGTGTAAACTATTTGGGGAACAGATAACAGTTCAATATGTTTGGAGTTCAAGGAGGAGGCGAGGCATAGATAGTGAGGAGGAGGACTTCCAAGTTACTGATGATATTTTATGTTTCTTGATCTGACTGATAAGAAACGTATTCATTTCATGATTATTTGTGAACTTAAACAATTTTATTAACGTATAATTAACAAAGTGCACAAAATGTTTAAAAAAAAAATGAGAAAGAGCTCTTTTGTGAGAGTTACAATATATGTATCGGGTCAATAACTAGGAGTGGACAGATGAGACCTCACAGCTGTTCTAAAGAGATTGCTCTTTTTTCAGCATTATGAATAGATGTTACAGTATGAAAGTAGTAAGAAAATAGGGCTGACACTAAAGATCTTATAAGTCATTAAAACTGTAGGTGTGCATGATGTTGTACAAATAGAAAGCATCTGTAGTATGAGAAGAGGGCTAATAATAGTACCTGGGGATACCCACTTAAATGTGGCTACTGGAGGGTAGGGAGGAGCTAGTAAAAAAAGAATAGCCATAGAGAGGCAGACGTGTCAGATAGACCAAGGAGGTTCTGGAGTGAAAAGGAGATCTGTTTTTGGAAGCAAGAGAGAGTGCTTTACTGAACTAGACTGAAAGATGAATGGGTAGCAGTGTACGCTATGTATTATAGAAACTTAACTTCATTGGGAAAAAGAGCTGAAGGCAGGATGTTTTAGGGTCAGGAGGAAGAACATCTTTAGTATGATGAAGGTTGCGAATTGTGTAAGGAAATAAATTTCCATAATAGGAGGGGAAATTATTGATGGAGTACAGTCACAGAGACAGGACAGGATAGTCTTGAAGAGATGAAAAGATTAAAGAGGAATGTACCATGTAATTATGAGGAAGACAAACATTTTCCTTGACTTGGTGAGAATGGTGGGGAAGGTTTTGTAACTTTGTAACTTGAAGGAAAAAGTGTGGGCTTAGACTAGCCCCTGTGGAAAATAAGGGACAGAATTAACTGGTGTCTCTAAGTAGATGGCTGTGTCAGATTGAGTTGTTTCATCTTTCTGCCACCACTTTCAGCAGTATAGGGACAAAAGTTGAAAGACAAGATAGTTGTGGGGTAATTTTGCCTTCTGCATAGTTGGGCTTTTGATCAGTTTGTGCCATACAGTGCCATCTAGCCCTGTAAATGACATTTAAAAACAAATTTTAGGTATGTGCATATCTCTGTTATCCTTATCTTCTTAGAAAGATCTTTTTTTGTTTGTTTGTTTTAACTTTCCATTTTATATTGGAGTGTAGTTGACTAACAATGTTGTGTTAGTTTCAGGTGTAGAGAGTGATTCACTTGTATCTATTTTTTAAAATTCTTTTCCCGTTTAGGTTGTTACATAATATTGAGCAGAGTTAACCTGTACTATACAGTAGGTCCTTGTTGGTTATGTATTTCAGATATTGCTCTCTATACATGTCTGTCTCAAACTCTCTAATTATCCCTACCCCACTGGTAACCATAAGATTTTTTCTCTTTAAGTCTGAGAGTCTGTTTTATAAATAAATTCACTTGTTTTTTTTTAAGATTCTGTGTATAAACACTATCATACTGTATTTGTCTGTCTCTATCTTACTTACTTTACTCAGTATGACAATCTCTAGGTCCGTCCATGTTGCTACAAATAGCAATGTTTCATTCTTTTTTAATGGTTGAGTAATATTCCATTTTAATAGAGGTACCACATCTTCTTTATCTGTTTGTCTATAGATATTTAGGTTGATTCCATATCTTGACTTCTGTAAACGGTGCTGCAGTGAACACTGGGGTTCATGTATCCTTTTGAACCTTGTTTTTCTCTGGATAATGCCCAGGAATGGGATTGCAGGATCATATGCTAGCTAAAAATCATCTTTATTGGAGTTCAATTTGCCTACTATAAAATGTGCTTTCTTTAAATATATGTTTTGATAGGTTTGATAAAATGTATACACCCATGCAACCATGACCACAGTGAAGATTTAGAACATTACCGTGATGCCAGAAAGTTTCCTTGTGATCAGATCCAGTCAGTCTTTTTGCACCTCACCCCTATCATCAATTTCAGGTTAAACAGTGATCTGCTTTCTGTTCATAGCACATTAGATTTAGCTTTTTTTAGAGTTTGTGTCCAGCTCAGCGTAATGAGGCTCATCTGTGTTGATATATGTATCGGTAATTCATTCTTTCTTAAAGTAGTGTTATTGAGGTTTAATTGATGTATAGTAAACTACACACAAAGTGTAAAGTGTGATAAGTTTTTCGTGTGTGTGTGTGTACACACCTTTGAAACTATCCCTCTGTGTAGTTATCTTGAGAGTCAACAACATTGTTGTAGGTATTGAAAATTTATTCCTTTTTATTGCCAGTGGTATTCCATTGTTTGGATATAGCAGTTTGTTTATCCACTCATCTATTGATGTACCTTTGGATAGTTCTCAGGTCGGGCTATTTTAAATAAAGCACTGTGTATCCTTTGTATGGATGCATTTTGTTGTATATTTATCTAAGAGCAGAATGATGGTTTATATGGTCAGCTTTACTTTTTAAGAAACATTCAGTCCTTGTACCATTTTGCATTCACATCAGCAGTGTATGAGAGTTTTAATTCTGCCGCATCTTTGTCAACACTTGGTAGTGTCAGTCTTTTTAATTTAGCCATTTGACAGATGAGTAGTGGTATTTCATTGTGGTTTTAATGTGCATTTCAGTAATGATGGATGATATTGCACATCTCTTTATGTGCTTAGTTTTCTGTCTTCCTTGAGGAAGAAAGAGTGCTCAAAGCTTTTTTTAAATTGGCTTTGGTTTTTTTTTTAATGTTGAGGTTAGTTTATCAAATTTTTGTTTAATTGACTGATTAAGAAATTTTTTTCTTTTGTTGGCTAAGAAATCTTGTAAACACAGTGTTGAAAAGATTTTGTTCTGAAAAGTTTTATAGTTTAAGGTTTCACATTTAGGTCTATAGTCTGTGTTGAATTAAGTTTTTTATATATGATGTGAGGTAAGAGATGTGTTTTGTTTTGTTTTTTTAATGTATTCATTATTGGCTGCACTGGATCTTCGTTGCTGCGTGTAGGCTCTCTCTGGTTGCTGCGATTGGGCGTCTGGGTGTGGTGCACGTGCTTCTCCTTGCCGTGATTCCTCTTACTGTAGAGCTCGGATTCTAGGGCTTGTGGGCTTCAGCAGTTGTAGATCTCCAGCTCTAGAGCACGGGCTTAGTTGGCCTGCATTATGTGGAATCTTATGGACCAGGGATCAAATCCATGTCTCTTGCATTGCCAGGCAGATTCTTAACCACTGGACCATAGGGAAATCCAAGGTTATTATTTTTGAATGCCGAAAATTTTACCCTAGTTTGGAGAAGGCAATGGCACCCCACTCTAGTACTCTTGCCTGGAAGATCCCATGGACGGAGGAGTCTGGTAGGCTACAGTCCATGGGGTCACTAAGAGTCGGACGACTGGGCGACTTCACTTTCACTTTTCCCTTTCATGCACTGGAGAGGGAAACGGCAACCCACTCCAGTATTCTTGCCTGGAGAATCCCAGGGACGGCGGAGCCTGGTGGGCTGCCGTCTGTGGGGTCACACAGTGTCAGACACGACTGAAGCAACTTAGCAGCAGCAGCAGCAGCAGCAGCAGTTTTAGTAAAGGTGAATAGAGTAAGCATAAAGGAGTCCTTTCTTATTTGGCTCGCCCTGTTTTCCTGTGTAGAATGAACACACCATAACTTAGGTTACTCCACTTCAGTATTGGCTTCCAGTTATTCAACATCAGGCAAGTAGATAGCTTCTTTTCAAATACTTATTTAAAATTTTTTCATAAAATCATTATTAGTTGGGTGATATCACTATTTATAAAGATTTGAAGTGGGTAATTTTAATATGTTCCTATTTTCAGCAAGTGCCAAAGGCACTTCATGTTCAAGTCTGTCTTGCCTCTCAAGCCTGTGCTCTTTCCTTTATATCATACTGCTTCTCAGAGAGAGGTAGATTTTTTTTCTGACTTAAATTTTTCATTACAGAATTCCTCAGACATATACAGAAGTAGAGAGAAAACTGTAAAAGATAAAAGTATAAAAGATTCAACGTACTCATCACTTAGCTTCAGTAGCTACAACTTTTGGCCTCATTTTACTCAAAATATATGTAATTAGCGTATTTTTTTAAAAACTTAAAAAAATAATATCCAGTATAAACAGTAACTCCTGTGTGTCTTCAGCTACTCAGTCCCACGTTCAGATTTTCCCGCTTTGTCTATGAATATATTGTTCTATAGTGTTTTGAATCAAGATCCAAATAAGGTCCATGTATTGTATTTTTTAATAAAAAAAAAATTCATCTCTTGAATTTCTCTTAGTCTATAACAGTACCATTCCCCTCATCCGATTTTTTTTTCACAAGAGAAGTATATGTTTTATTTAGTCCAGTATATTAAAAATGTATCCACATATAATTAACACATTATTGACTGGGGAATTTTTGCAGATGGTAATTTGCATGGTGTTAACATTGTCTCCAGTCAATAATGTGTTAATATGAAAATGACTGAAATTTTTTCCATTCTTTTTTACTTGCCAGGTCTTCAAGCTCCAGTATTGACACTGACTACACATCTCAGTTTGGACTAGTCCCATTTTAAGTGCTCAGTATCCGCCTGTGCTCTCCCTGTTGCACTTGTGCTAAACCAGACCTTACCTGTCACCCCTACGTGACGAACCTTATGGCTGGATCCAAATAACTGCATATATTTGAGGGGCCCCACATCCACTTTTTTTAGTGTTCTTTATTTCTTGGAACAGTGATCATTTGTCTGCTAAGTTTTCTATATTCTAAATTTGGTTGATTATATCCTTAATGTATCCTTTTAACTTGTTCATCTGTTCTCCATATTTCCCAGAAACTTGTAGTTAGATCTGGAGGCTGGGTTAGGTCAGGTCAGCTTTCTTTTGCCAAGAGTACTTTGTGGGGGATGTATACTTCCTATCACATCACATCAGCAAGCATGTATTAAAATTTCTACTTAATAGTAACCCTAAGATTGTTCAGTTAGTTCATGTTGTCTTCCTGACCAGTCTTATAACGGTCTTTACTGTGATACTATAATTTTAAATAAATACATATTTGGTCTTTGTCCAGTTTCTGGTACAGAGCTCCTGAAACACTTGAAATTTCCTAAGTGATCAGAGCTATAAAGATGTTTGTCCCTTTTATTTTTTTTAATGTTAATGAGATGACTTTAGGATCTACCTAAAGGATGGGAGCTGATTGCTAGGAGAACCAATCATATGATTAAAGGGATTCATCTCCCCCTGACCTTTTTGGAGGGGAGAGTGCTAGAAGTTGGATTAGTCCTCAGTTGCCTGTGATCTAATCAATCATGCCTAAGTAATGCGGCCTCCACTGAAGCCTCAAAAGAATGGGGTTTGGAGAGCTCCTGGGTTGGTGAACACGTAGAGATTAGGGGAATGTGACATGCTTAGAGAGAGCCTGGAAGCTCTGAGCCCTTTCCCCATACCTTACTCTGTGTATTTCTTTTATCTAACTGTTCCTGAATTATATCCTTTTTTAGTAAACTGATGATCTAGTAAGTAAAATGATTCTCTGAGTTCTGTGGCCACTAGAGCAAGGTAATCGAACCCAGCCTTTGATTTATAGCCAATTGGTCAGAAGTACAGGTGACAACCTTGTCTTAAAACTGGTGTCTGAAAGAGTAGATGTGGAGGGCAGTCTTGGAGGACTGAACGCTTACTTAACCTGTGGAATCTGATATTACCTCCAAGTTGTTAGTGTCAAAATTGAGTTGAACTGTAGGATACCAGCTGGTTGCTTTGTGGTGTGGCAACCTCCCACCCCTACCCCATGCTGGAATTTGTGGTGTGGCAACCTCCCATCCCCACCCCATGCTGGAATTTCGCGCACAATTGTGTACTCACTAACTCTCTGCCTAATGGGTTAGTACCGAGTGAATCCTCGTGTTCATATTGTTTTTTTTCTGTTCCTCAGGAATACATACCTGTTTTGTATGCAAGCAGAGTGGGGAAGATGTGAAAAGGTGCCTTCTGCCCTTATGTGGAAAGTTTTACCATGAAGAGTGCGTCCAGAAGTACCCACCCACTGTGATGCAGAACAAGGGCTTCCGGTGTTCCCTCCACATATGTACTACCTGCCACGCCGCCAATCCAGCCAGTGTTTCTGCGTCTAAAGGTATGTGTTTCTTGTGTGGACCAATCTACTTACAGAACCTCAGCTTCGTTGGCAGTAGATGTTTCCAGATGGAATCTATTATCTATCTTCATGGCGTCTAGCTTTTGTCAGCGTACCAGCATTTACCGTGAGAGATCAGAGAGTAATAGACAAGTTTAGCAGCCACCAGATTTTTACATGTGGTTTATGGAGCCCTGGCATTATGTAGTAGTTTTAAAATATTTATATATTTATGGCTGTGCTGGGTCTTCGTTGGCTTTGCACAGGTATTTGTAGTTGTGGCAAGCAGGATCTGCTCTTCATTTCAGTGCACAGGCTTTTCATTGTGGTGGCTTCTCTTGTTGCAGAGCACAGGCTCTAGGTGCATGGGTGCCAGTAGTTGTGGCACATAGACTCAGCAGTTTCAGCTCATATCCTCCAGAGTACGGCCTCAGTAGTTGAGAAATGTGGGCTTAGTTGTTCCCTGGCATTTAGAATCTTCCCAGAACTATGGATTAAATCTTTCCCTTACACTGGCAGGTGAATTTTTATCCACTGTGCCATCAGGGAAGCCCAGTAAATATTTGGAACTCAAGTGCCATTTAGTTTGCAAAGGTGTTCTGCTGGATATCTTACTTACATTTTTTGACTGCACCATGCAGCTTGTGGGATCTTAGTTTCCCGAACAGGGATTGAATGTGTGCCCTGGGTAGTGGACATGCAGTGTCCTAACCACTGGACTGGTAGGGAATTCCCTCTGCTGGATATCCTCCTCCGTTAGAACAAAATGTATTCTTCTCCTGTGGGCCCTGTATCTGTGGCTACCAGATGTGATATCATTCGGACATGATATAGGGCAGAATTTGTTTTGTGCTGATTTGTTTTATTTTTGAAAATGAAAATTCCTATCCTGAAAAAATTTTCGTCTGGCATAGTTAGGCTGAGAGCTGAGGTTTCCAAACTGTATGTGGGCACAGGTAAACGCAAGTTTCTAAATTCTTTCTGCTTAGTAATAGTGGGTCTCTTACTGATTTCACTGAAAGCCAAATATTGTGTCTCTACTATTAAATCCTTATTTGCCCAAAGAGCCTCCCTTCTCCCAGTGGGGACTGAGCAGGAAAAATGTAGCAGCGTTGGCTTTTCTTTTAATCAGAGTGGTAGTACCTTTTATAAGATGATTAAGATGATTTCCTGGCCCTGTTAGATACAGTAACGTTCTTGACCAAAATTGCAATTTAACCATCAGCTACCTTCCCCTTTTCAGTTGCTACTGCAGATTGCATTCAGGTGGCTTGGTAATGGTTTTTAGTTGGTAAAGTATGTTAGAAGATATATCCCAAGTGGGGTTGAGGTAGACAGGTTCATTCACCTAAAAGAATCACAGAGTAAAAGTCAACAAAAGCAACCATTAACGTTTCTACCATCTGGTCTTTTAGTCTGATCATATACACACATACTACCACCGCTTAGTCTGCAGCTGATTCCAGTTTCCAAAGAGTCAGGACAGTGGTTTGAGTAGCGCTTATCCTTGCTGAGGCAGGCTTGCTTACTCTTGTGGTGTCTTTGACTCCTTAAGGCTGTTTATTGTACGGTTCCCATCTGAGCTTTTTCATAGAGAATTGAGTGTTTAACATCTTTTGACCTAGTAGTGCTTCCATTTATTTGTGACATTTTCCCAGTCCTAGCAAATAGACTTGAATAACATTGCTTTTATAGGAGAAGGCAATGGCATCCCACTCCAGTACTCTTGCCTGGAAAATTCCATGGATGGTGGAGCCTGGTAGGCTACAATCCATGGGATCACTAAAAGTCGGACACGACAGAGTGACTTCACTTTCACTTTTCCCTTTCATGCACTGGAGAAGGAAATGGCAACCCACTCCAGTATTCTTGCCTGGAGAATCCCAGGGACGGCGGAGCCTGGTGGGCTGCTGTCTATGGGGTCGCACAGAGTTGGACACAACTGAAGTGACTTAGCAGCAGCAACATTGCTTTTGTACTTATACTCACATTGTTTTTGTACCTAATCTCTTTTTCTTTTGTCCCTTCCTGGTTTTTCTGCTTCTTGTATTTTTAGGTCGACTGATGCGCTGTGTCCGCTGCCCAGTGGCATACCATGCCAATGACTTTTGCCTGGCTGCTGGGTCAAAGATCCTTGCCTCCAATAGCATCATCTGCCCTAATCACTTTACCCCCAGGCGTGGCTGCCGAAATCACGAGCATGTTAATGTTAGCTGGTGTTTTGTATGCTCCGAAGGTAAGACATGACTTGTTGATGTATGGATAGTGTAAAGAGAGATTAATTTAGCAGTGTTAAATTGCAACAAATGTATAGTTTTCTTCACATTGCCACTAGAAAATATATTGGGAAGTGATGTCCTGAATTACTGATAACAGTACAGTGGTTTTGTTCCCCAATAGGGAGAGGTTTTATTTTTGTTATTTTGAATAATGATTTAATTTTAACAAAATGATAAACAGTTGAAACAATTAAAAAGATTAAGAGAAAAGGAACAAAGTCATTCTTGGAAAATTTGAGAATGTGGTCAAATGAATAAGTTTAGGGGATACAATGTACAGTATGGTGACTATAGTTAACAATACTGTATTTTTGAAAGTTGCTGGGAGATCAGATCTTAAATTCACACATACACACCCCTTAAAATTGTAACTATGTGAAGTGTTTTTAATTTTTGGCTGTGCTGGGTCTGTGTTGCTGCATGCTACTCTCTCTCATGGTGCAGTGGCTTCTCATTGTGGAGCACAGGCTCAGTAGTTGCAGCGTGCGGACTCGAGAGCACACAGGCTTCAGTAATTGTGGCACATGGGGCTTAGTTGGCCCGCGACATGTGGGATCAAACCTGTGTCCCCAGTGCTGGCAAGTGGATTCTTAACCACACACCACCAGGGAAGTCCGTGAGGTTTTGAATGTGTTACCTGGTTATTGTGGTAATCTTTTCACAGTATATATACATATCAAGTACATATATGTTGCTCACTTTAAATGTACACAATATTATATGTTAATTATATCTCAGTAAAGGTAGAGGTGAGTAAAAAATAAATTGGAAGTAAAAAACTAATAAGAAATTTTAAAAACCCTAAATAGCCCCAAGTCCTATATCAGAAAAAAACATTGCTTAATATTAAGTCATAATACTTCAGACAGAGGTGCATTTAAGCAGGTAGAAGGGGCAGATGTTTGGATAGAAATAGCTCTAGAAGATGGTGTTATGTAATTGCATGTGTTTTTTTTAAGTCAATTTTATGTTTAAAAGGGAATAAATAAGGGGAAAGTAAAAGAATTTATGAACTTCTGTTAAATATTTCTTCAGTGTAACATATATTAGTCTCTATAAAGTTTTCTATGAAGGAAAAATAAGTTTTATGTCTTTATCTGTATCTCCCCCACATCCCCTACTTAAAACATACTTACTTCTCCTAATTTAGAGCTGAATCAATATTATCCTTCTTAAACACAGCCTGATTTTTGCTAGTTACGTTAAGTGGAATATTTAGTACTCCACCAGTCTGTTTACTGTGGTGCTTATAGTTCTGAATTCCTTATTTCAATTTTTCTCTTAGTTGGCCGAACTTCTGAGAAGCACCCAGGAGGCCTGCATTTCTCTGCTTGAGACTGTTCAGCTTTTACCTCTGTTCTAGAAGCACACACTGGGTTACTATAAGATTGTTGGCCGCTTGTTCTTTTTCTAAAACTTTTATGGATATTACTCTACTATCTTAGTGTTGAGGGTGGTACCAACATCCTCTTTTCTAGTTTTTTTTAATTTCCTTTTCAAATTGACTAAAATTTGTTGATTAGTAATTTGAGGGAAACAGTTTTCTTTAGAGTCAGCATTTGTATTTGAATTAGCATCCCTTTTGAAAAATTTGAATATACGAAAGAGTGCTAAAGCCAAAAAAAGTTTTATGACTGCTTTATGTGTTGGAAATGGTCAATCAGGACTTTGTTGTTGTTGCTCTTAAAATTTATGTAACATGACTAGGGTTTGCATCAGGACATCCTCAAACTATGGTGCTAATATAGAATAAATAAAACAATATTAAGTGCAATCATTTGGGTAGAAATGGAATTTTTATGTACTTATGGATATTTTACTGCACAAAAGATTGTGCTGGATTTGGTTTTAGGCATGTTAGCTTTGTGATTGTCTTGTATAAAATTTTATGGTATCATACTTTATTTTTGGCTTTTTAATATCTGTTCCTTATAAAACTGCTGAACATGCTGCCTGTTTATTATTATACTACTTATCTTTTGATTAGAAGAAAATTAAAGATAATTTTGGTATGTAATAGCATTTAAATACAACATTGTATAATCCTGCTCTTAGAATGGAAATAGACATCTGTCTGAGAGGCTGAAATGCAGGCTCCAAAACTTTTCCATGTTTCATGAAAATGGGGAGATAAAACAGCTTTAGCACTAGACTGGTTTTAATTGTATAGTCGTATGAGATGGTTTCAAAAGTAGTGTGGTTTCTGTGTGATGGCACTCTTAAGTTGTGATGTAGTAATGAATACCCAAGAAAACTTAGTAGCTGTAGCAGTGGCTCTGAAAATGTGAGCCATGAATCCTTGGGAAGTGGAGAGTACCCAGAGACACGTTCAGAAGCCTTCATGACACCATAGCTCTTTTCATAATAATTCCTAGATGTTACTTGCTTTTTTTACTTTGTTGACATTTGCACTGGTGGTATATAGCCAGTAGTGAGTAAAACTACCAGCATCTTAGCACAAATCAAGGTGGTGGTTCTAAACTGTACAAGTAAAAGCAGTAACTGTATTCTGTGTCATTTACCCACTTGTAGTAAAAACATGGAAGTTTTACATAACAGTATCCTTGATTTTATTTATTTAGTTTTTAAAAATATTTATTTATTTCCTTGGCTGCACTGGGTCTTAGTTGCAGCATGCGGGCTCTTTAGTTGCTGCATGCAAGATCTAGTTCCCTGAACAGGGATTGAACCCAGGCCCCTTGCATTGGGACCACAGAGGCTTAACCACTGGACCACCAGGGAAGTCCCACAAGGTCCTTGATTTTAAAAAGTAAGTAAAATTTATTAAATCTCAACTCTCATGTAGACGTGGTTTTAGGTATACATAAAGCAGTTCTGTTGCATACTGATCATGATCTTAAGTTAAAGCATTCATGTAATTGAGTTGCAATCTGAACTAGATGCCTTGTTCGTGGAACACCATTTTTAGTCTTAAAAATTACCGAGAAACTATGGCTCTTCATTCTTGGATATTTGTCAGATATTTTCTTGGAATGGATAAAAACGAGCACGTCAATTCAAGGGAAAACAACTGACAAAGTGTTGCCAATGATAAAATTTGAGTTCTTTAGAATTTTGGAAAACCTGTACCTACTGACTCTTGCGTTTAATGACTTCCTGGTATTTACTGATGAGATCATGGTGACACTAATAAATGTGACATTTTAGTAGTATGTAATGAAACAGGTCAGTATATGGAAGGTCTGGGACTTCCCTGGTGGTCTGTTGGCCCCATGCTGTCAGTACAGGGGCCCCAGATGCAATCCCTGTTCAGGGAACTAGGTCCCGCATGCCGTAACTGAGAGTTCACATGCCACAGTGAAGATTGAAGATCCAGTGTGCCACAACTAAGACTTTGTACAGCCAAATAAATAAATAGAAATAAGTATCAAAAATATTTGGAAGATCTGCCAGACTCAGCAAACTAATATTTTCCACAGGAACAATGCATGGTGTTAAAAACCAGGCATATGTAAAGGATCCATTCAAAGTGCAAGACAGATCAATGAATTTTAATGTAATAGTACTGAAAGTTTATTAATATAGTTTCAGAGTTGACACCAACTAAGGATTACCCTGTGAGGTTTTAGTGTATAGTATCAAAGAAGGAGAATTACATAGTACTCCTTTTTCCAACTGTTTATCTGTGAGAGACCAGATTGTCTTCATGTACCTCAACCAGACCACATTTTGCAACAAATTCAAGTAAAAAAATTTTTCAAAAAAGTATGATGGCCATTGGTCAAAATCATCAAAAGGTCTGCAAATAATAAACGCTAAAGAGGATGTGGAGAAAAGGGAACTCTTCTACAGTATTGGTGGAAATGTGAATTGATATATGGAGAACAGTATAGAACTCAGTCATGTCCGACTCTTTGTTACCCCATGGACTATAACCCGCCAGGCTCCTCTGTCCATGGAGTTTTCCAGGGAAGAATACTGGAGTGGGTTGTCGTTTCTTTTTCCAGGGGAACTTCCTGACCCAGTAATCAAACCCGAATCTCCTAGCATTGCAGGCAGAGTCTTTACCTTCTGAGGCACCTTCCTTATAAAATGAAAAATAGAGTTAATCATATGATCCAGCAGTCCCACTCCTGGGCATATGTCCAAAAAAAGATGAAAACTGTAATTTAAAAAGATAACATGCACCCCAGTGTTCATAGCACTATTCACAATCACTAAGGTATCCATAAAAGTATTACTTATGTTAACATAATAGGTTCATTGTCACTTTTTAATGAATTAATAATATTTTTAGCCCATATCAACAAAAGTTCACTGGGAATCTCCTTATTTTTCAAGGTTATAACATGTTCCTGGAAGGAAGATTTTTCTACCAAGGCCATGTAATTGGCAAACTGTTTTATTAAAAGGCCTAAGAACTTTTGATCCCAGTATCTAAGATTATCCTGCTGTTACAAGACAAGGAAAGAGTAGTCTTAAGTCATTTTTTTTTCTCCATGTGTAGGAGAAAACTGAAGGTGGTTATCAGTGTTAGGGTAATAATATGGTAAATCATAAATTAGAAAGTAATCTATTCCTAGAATTCAAGAATCTCTTTACACTTTATTTTCTCTTAACTTCTTCCACCAAATACCACCTTTTCATCTTTTGGTTTCTTAAGATGATACATGTGATTTTCCGTCTTTTCTTCCCCTTTCTCCTATATGTTTCCTTTACTCCTACCAGACAGAACTTCCTGCTTGTCTCCCATTCATCACCCAGAGTAATCCTGTCAGTTTCTTTCTTCATATTCTCACTTATCTCATCCCATTATGTCCTTCCCAGCAAAACTGTTGTGCTTGCCACCCTTGGCCTTTCTTCACTGGTTATTCTTCAGTCCAGATTTTTTGCCCATGCCTTCTTTGAAGCTCTAATTCAAATGCCTTATTGAATATATTTTCTAGTTGTCATGAATGTCAGGTAAGTAAAAGGAGGAATTTTTTTTTTTTTCCTTTTTTATGAAAGCCATGTAATTGGTACATTGTTATTAAATTTTGACTCAGCAGGTAAATAAGCATAGAGAGGAATGTTATAGAGGGTATTCCATTATTGAGGTGGTTAAACTCATGTGACTCTGTGTCACTCTATGTCCTGTGCTAAGACTGTTTATCCCATCTACAAAATGCACAAGGATAGCCAAATCTGACTTTTGAGAGCCTAGAGTACAGGCTATATGTGTTAAGTAAACAAGTTCTTGAAACTTGTTTTGTAGCAACAGAACCTCTTACAAAATGAAACCTTATTCTGAATCTGAACTCCAATGTACGAAACAGGAGATTTTCTCTAGTTGAAGCCAGAGTTGGGTCTTAAGAGTACATTCTTGGCCACAACAAAACAAATGCCCCAAAGCTTGCTTTATTGAGAAAAGGAAAGGCACAGTAGAAATCATTTGAGGAGGGTTTCACAAAATTAAGTTTTTCATAGGTTTTTACGTGGGAAAAGAAGCACAGTTAAACCAGGAAGATGCACATATATACCTTGCTTATGGCTTTGTCCTTCGTTATCTCTTCAGGATGAAACTTGGAATTACATGCTTGAGTCTAGCGTGTTTGAACATGCTAGTTTCTGGCATGAGATAAATAAGGCATTTATTGTATTACTTATACATGAGATGTCTTTACCTGAAATTCTTTATTATCTGTACTGTGATGTTTCAGATTCAGTTTCACTTTGAGTAAAAATCTTTTAAGAATTGAAAATTCATTATCATTGCAATGTATGTAATTAATCTGGTATCTGAAAACTTGGCAGGAATGGGGAGATCTTATATCTAACTGAAGTTCAAGCAAAAAATCACAGTAGTAATGTGATTTCTGTCACCAGTAAAAATCAGATACTATTGTTATTGTAAATATCTTGAAACCTTGTGTCCAGTCATTACTACTGCTAGATCTTATCTGTGTGTTACAGAGGACTGTATGTAATTCTAATGTCTTGTTCTAACATTCTGATCATTTTACTCTATTCTTTTATGTATTAATTTTATGCATTTATAAAGGTTATTCTGCAAAGGGCCCTTAAGGTGTTGTGAGAGAACCCAACAAAAAATGATTAAAAAGTAATTTCAAAAAAGAGAAAGAACTGACCTTATAGAGACTACTAATGTGCGAGACACTGTGAGGCAATTTATTTTCTTATTTAGTTCTCAGATAGGTGTGATTATTTAGTGTTCATTGCAGAAAATACTTTACCATTGAAGAAGGTAAAGCTCAGCAAGGAAAGTGAATTCCCTAGACTGATACTATCTTAAGAGTTCAAATCTGACATCACTTAAAGCTTGTGCTCTTTATACTCTGGTCAATGTGTATCATTGATATCTTTATTTATAATGTGTTGTCTTTTAATGAAGAGGAAGAACTTGGGGGCAGGCAGGTTGTATACATACATGACTATTAGGGATTTACTTCTGTCCTCATTGCCCTAACCTAATTTTGCCAGTAAGATCTCATGATTTGCTGTGACTCTTAACAGATCCCCAGGGGTATGGTTCAGGTACATTGGAGAGGGAATACTTTTATAGAAAAGTCTTTGTGAATAACTAATTAAATTACTAAGCCCTTGGCTGCAAGATAATTGGTTAGGAACTGAGCAAAACCTGTTTCAGCTGGGTCCTTGTATGCAGCCTTGTGATTCTGAGTGCCAGATTTTTTGATTCCCACAGGAGGCAGCCTTCTGTGTTGTGACTCTTGCCCTGCTGCTTTTCATCGTGAATGCCTGAACATTGATATCCCTGAAGGAAACTGGTATTGCAATGACTGTAAGGCAGGCAAAAAGCCACATTACAGGGAAATTGTCTGGGTAAAAGTTGGAAGATACAGGTGAGTAAGCATGAAGGAGACTGACAGTTCTTTCACCAGCCTGTGTTTCTTGTGTTTAACTTTTTAAATAAATAGCCTTATTAAAGCAGGTTTACCCACTCCCCCATTAACTTTACATTATAAAAGAAAAAACTATATACTAAACTATATATCATCTGTAGAAGCTTTATTGATGAAAACAAACCCATAATATCACAAAGAAGGTGCATCACTAACATTTTGGCATATTTACTTTCAGACATACCAAACATGCACCTTCAAAATAACTGACCTATTGTTAATTGTACCCAGTCGTGTGTGTTGCTTTTTCTTTTTAAAATTACTTTTTATTGCATATTGTTGATGTTTGCTCATTAAGTCGTGTCCAGCTCTTTGTGACCCCGTGAACTGCAGCATGCCTGGCTTCCCTGTCCTTCGCTATCTCCTGGAGTTTGCTCAAATTCATGTCCATTGAGTTGGTGATGCCATCCAACCATCTCATCCTCTGTCGTCCCCTTCTGCTCCTGCCTTCAATCTTTCCCAGCATCAGGGTCTTTTCCAGTGAATTGGCTCTTTGCATCAATTGGCCAAAGTTTTGAAGCTTCAGCATCAGTCCTTCCAGTGGATATTCAGAGTTGATTTCCTTTAGGGTTGACTGATTTGATCTCCTTGCAGTCCACAGGACTCTTCAAGAGTCTTCTCCAGCACCACAGTTTAAAAGCGTCATTTCTTCAGTGCTCAGCCTTCCGATGGTTCAACTCTGTACATGACTACTGGAAAAACCATAGCTTTGATTATATGGACTTTTGCTGGCAAAGTGATGTCTCTGCTTTTTAATAGCTGTCTATATTTGTCATAGCTTTTCTTCCAAGGAACAAGTGTGTTTTAATTTCGTGGCTGCAGTCTTTTGGAGCCCAAGAAAAGAAGATTTGTCACTGTTTCCATTTTTTCCCCATCTATTTGCCATGAAGTAATGGGACTGGATGCTATGATCTTCTTTTTTTGAATGTTGAGTTTTAAGCCAGCTTTTTCAGTCTTCTCTTTCACCCACATTAAGAGGCTCTTTAGTTCCTCTTCATTTTCTGCCGTTAAAGTGCTATCATCTGCATATCTGAGGTTGTTTGTTTCTCACAGCAATCTTGATTCCAGCTTGTGAGTCATCCAGCCCGGAATTTCGCATGATGTTGAATGCACAAAAAAATGTTATAACATGCATGATTTTAAAGAAATACTTGTGTGTGTACCTCCCAGTTAAAAAAAAATAGCACCTTTGAGGTTCCCTCCCTGCCCCTATCTGAATCTTGTCTCCCCACCCCTAGAAGTAGCTGCAGTACTGCATTTTGTGTTTTTTCTTTGCCTAACTGTATACATTTACCATTTGTGTGTTTTATTCTGTATGTTTTAGTCCTTTATATAAAGGAATTGTTGCCATATTTTCTTGCAGCATGTTTTTTTATTTGCTCTTTTGCTCCTTAGATATTGTGGTTAGTGCAGTGCTGCAGTTCATTCATATTTCACTATTCCAGAGTGTTCCTTTATGTTTACATGCAGTGTGGTGTATATATCCATTCTTATGTTTGAACTATGAACATTTTGTCAGTGTTTCTTGTTATATATGCACGGGAGTTTATTTACTGCATTCTCACAGTAGAATAGCATTGTCTTCCTAAAGGTTGTTGTAATTTATGTGCTTTCTTTGCCAAGCTGGTGGGGGTGGGGTATTATTTTGGGTGTTCCATTTTTGTATACTTCTAATAATTTTTCAAAGTTGCCTTCTTTAAAGACCAATTTGTATTTTGTTGTATAGTGTCCCACAGCTACTTCCATCATTCCCTTAATGTTGAATATTTAAATTGTTTACAGATTTTCATTTTTTCAGATTCTTCAGTAAACACTATAGTCATAAAGTTTTGTCCATGTCTCTAATTACTTCCTTTTATACATTCCTTGAAGTAGAACAGCAGTCTGAGGGCGTGTGTTTGGGTCTGTGAGCGTGTATGTAAGGGTGGCATCTCCAGGCTTTTGGCACACACTGCTTGTTTCTTCTCTTGTAAGGATTCCCTGGGTCAGACATTAATGTAGGTTAGAGAGACATTGCTATCTTTCTTCCTCTCTCCAAAGTAAGATTCTTTTTAGTGCCTTGCAGCTTTCTAGAGGTTTTCTTCCTTGTTTTCACATTTCCCAGGTGGTGGCCAGCTGAGATCTGCCATCCTCGAGCTGTACCTTCCAATATTGACAAGATGAGACATGATGTAGGCGAGTTCCCTGTGCTCTTCTTTGGGTCTAATGACTATCTGTGGACTCACCAGGCCCGAGTCTTTCCCTACATGGAAGGGGATGTGAGCAGCAAGGATAAGATGGGCAAAGGAGTCGACGGGACATATAAAAAAGGTAACTTTATCCGTTTTGTTTCTTGGGCCAACATAGATCTCTGTTGCCTGAGTATCTGCTCTCTGTTTGAATTAAATGTTTTAGAATTTATATACAATCTATTAGCAGCTATGTTCTACCCTCTGGAGCAGTATGTGGCTGCAGCCATAGAATTTTGCAGACAATTTGACCCATGTCAGTCAGTATTTTTGAAGCTAACCTTTTCTTAACTAGAATTTCCTTAAGGGATGTTTCTTATCAATCCTGTTTTATTAGCATCCCATCAAGTCAGTACTGGAGCTTTGGAACTGTTTTATAGAATAAACACTTCAGTTTGCTCGGCAAGACCAGAATCTCTAGCAGAGCCACATGTGTTCCAAGGAGAGGTTTTTTTTTTTTTTTTTTTTTTTTCAAGTTAAGAAGAAATAAAATTCAACCAAAATTATAGAACAATATAAGATAGTGAAAGCACATAAATGTTCTAAATCAGAGTTTTTTTTAAGCTGGCCTAGCAGTGAAAGAGAAGGGGCTATTTTGAGGCCAGGAGGGTCTGACAACAATATCTCTCCCTATGTAATGAGTAATAGTTGCTTTGAGAATTCAGTGAGATAATATAAAAATCAGCCTGCAGGCGCATATAGTTGGTATCCCATCAACGATAATTAGCTTCTTCCTTTAGCTGTCCTTTGAAAGGCAATACAGGTATCTCTTATTATTTGAATGTTTGGACAGTGATGTGTAATATTTTGTCTGCATAGTGAGGTGAAGAGATTCTAAGCAGGTAGAACTTCTTGAATGGGGAATGAAGATGATGTACATAAGGAACAAGTTTGACAGAGGTTTTGTTTGCCTCACGTTGTTTCAAGGGTCCTCACTTACCTGTTGGAATGTGCTTTCTGTGCAGATATGGGCTATCAGTATTAGTCCTACAGGAGTTTTGGTAGAGTCTCAGGTGGTCAAGGACCAAGGGACCAACATCTTTGCCTGTATAGAGCTGGCCACCATCAAGGCTAGGGGTGAAGTTGGAGTGTAGGAAATATTGCAAATCTGAGCCTGCTGAAGCTCTGCGATTCTACTCTTTCTGTGCCTTGAACTTGGGCTGGCTGGATGCCTCTGCCTTTAACGAACACATGGTTTTGTAGGGGGAGACAATCAAATGGTCGTTCTTTGAGAGTGTCGTGGCAGAAATGTGCATGGTATGCTGTGGGAGCCAACCAAGAGGAAGCAAAACAGTGCTGAGGATGACAATATGGAAGTCATGGATGACTTCTTTCTTAAGTGATGCTTTCAAGATAATTACCATTTTTTGTTCGCCAGTCCCTGTTCAAAGTTTGTTTTCCCACTTTAAGTCTTTGAGGCAACCCTATAAGTTAGATGCTATTATCTTTATCTTATAATGAGGAAACTGAGGCACATAAAAGTTAAATTGGGAGAATTCTCTGGTGGTTCAGTGGTTAGGACAACTGTTTTCGCTGCTGAGGGGCCAAATTCAGTATCTGGTCAGGGAACTAAGATCCTACAAGCTACACGGCGTGGCCAAAACAAAGTTTAATTTGTTGCCCAAAGTCCCTGTGCCAGTAAGTGATATGGGAAGGTTTCACACTCTAGCAGTTGGACCCCAGAATCCAAACTCTTAACCACTACACTGACGGTGAAGAAGTTAACTTAAAATGTAACAAGAAGACAGTGTATGTAAAAGTGCACGTTGAGTCTAACATGATGAGTTAGTGATATCCAACTATTTGGTATAGTTTAAGCATAGGGTTGGGAGAGTACCAGACTGTTTTACTGATAAGGTAGGTTAGTTGCATGGTTAGAACAGAGTTTTATAAGTCTCAGTCTGAGTAGAATTTCAGGACCATAGAAAGTGAGAGGATAAATAGCGAGAAATGCCAATGAGATGGCTGTTTTAGTAGTTTCAAGCAGAGATGATGTGACTGTCACAGGGACTAGTCCGTGGGGTGGAGAGGATGATGGGTACTAGATAGACAGTGTGTAGATCAACTAGGTAGCACATGCCATATAATAGGATGAAGGAAGGAGGGAACAGCTGCAGGCAACATAAACTGCTGGATGGTAATGAGAAAATGGAGAAAGAAGGGGTGAATCAGAGGGAAGATTTTCTTTATTGTTTTGGCAGATCATGGGGAGAGCCACAGAGAGGAAACTGGGAAAATTTGGAATTCTTTTCAGAGTTTTTAACCTGAATCAAGAGTAATGAATTAAAATTTTGTTATCAGTGGAGAAGAATGAGATTCTTGGGATTTTTGTTGGACTTTTCAGATACTCCAATCTTTTAAACATGAAAGTGCAGGACTTGAATGAAGATGAACTGTGAAGATGGATCTTAGGGTTGTGTGTTTGTGTTTTAGTCACTCAGTTGTGTCTGACTCTTTGTGACCCCATGGACTGCGGCCTGTCAGGCTCCTCTGTCTATGGCATTCTCCAGGCAAGAATACTGGAGTGCGTTGCCATGTCCTCCTCCGAAGGATCTTCACTACTCAGGGATCAAACCTAAGTCTCTTCTGTCTCCTGCATTGGCAGGAGGGTTCTTTACCACTGTTGCCACTTAGGAAGCTGTATTAGGATAATCACTGATATTTACAGAAGGAGTTTTAGAAGAAGAGTAAACTAGGTGTTCCAGAGAATAGATAGGAAGAAAAAGAAAACTTCAAGTTTCATTTCTTCCAAAGGGACACAGTATGTCATCTGGACACCTATGAGGCACGCTATTTGTGGAAGCAGAAAATTGGGGTCTGAGGAAAAGAATTAGGCTTCTAGGCAATGACATTGCTGAGTGGATGCAGCCTTGTTGTTGTTAGGAGATATTACATGTGAGCTTTTTCAGATTATTTAGCTATGTTTTTGTTTTGTTTTAAATTTTCCTCTGAAAGTGGTAGTCCGTATAGGGCCATTGAGTAATGTATTATGTTTTATTTAATGCCATATGTGAATACCCTGGGGACTGTGACTTACTTAAAAATAGAAATTGTATGTATGTCTTAGATTTTTGTCTAAAACATGGATTTTCTCCAACTTATAAGGGAGAAAAGGCCAAATAACTCTACCCAGAGATAAAGTGACTGTGCTATATGTTTTCTTAGCTCTTCAGGAAGCTGCAGCAAGGTTTGAGGAGTTGAAGGCCCAAAAAGAGCTAAGACAGCTGCAGGAAGATCGAAAGAATGACAAGAAGCCACCACCTTACAAACATATAAAGGTGAGAACAGACTTCAGGCGAGACCATGTGATAGCTTGCCTGCTTCCCACTCTGTTCATGGTGAGAACTGGAAGCACAAGGACAGTTGCTTTTAGGCAGAGGCATGAGCTTAAAAGAATATAAGAAAAAAGTGCTGGAGTACCATTTTTAGCACATTGTTTGTATTGATACTTTAAAAATCAATTGTATGATGATACAGTTTTATTCTTGTTGCTTTGGAAAGTCTTTTCATAAAGTAAATTAGAATAGATTCTGTTCACAGTCAACATATTGCGGTGTGAACGGCAGGCACCAAAGAGCCATGATAAAAAATGACCCAACGTCCCTGAGATAGTGTGAATAATACACATGATAATTTCTTCTGGTAGTAACTCATACTAAAGATATTTTAGGTGAGTAGTATGACTAGAATTCCCAAAGTCACAAGAATTCATGTTAAGTGTACTTAGGTATGCTAGTCTACTTGGTAAAAGAGTCATTGTCAGTTATCATCTGGGTCTGGTAGACCTTTTGTATTTTTATATTGTTAAGTCATTTTTATAAAGAATTTACAGAGGTAAAAATAAAGGAATAGTGAGGAACAAACTTATTAGAAATTTAGTTAAGTATTTAGTAAGTACTAAAACATCTTTTTGAAAACCTTTTAATCAAGTTAGTTTTGGTGCTCAAATATCAGACCACATGAAAGAATACTATAAGCTCTATTAACAAAATGAAATTGCCCAAGTTGTTGCGAAATGCTTGTCATTCCTGGATAAGACAACTATATATATTTATTTTTGTCATTGGTAATGCATTAGTTGTGTACTCATTTTTTTTTTTTTTTTTTTTTTTTCTGAAGTCTGAGGTTTTTACTTAGAGATCAATTTCACCACCATTTTTAGAGTCTAGTGTGTTTAAGTGTGTCCAGATATTCTGTAGGACATTCGTAAACTAAAAAACTATTTGTTATTTATCTGAAATTCAAATTCAGTTGGGTGTCCTAGATTTTTACTTGCTAAGTCGAGCAATCCCACTAAAGATATACTGAAAGATACTATCTCCCGTCTTCTCTGCTTTCTGGAAAGATATTATAGTACTTTGGGTAATGCAGTGCAGAAACTAAACTGTGCCTGTTTCACTGTTGCATCAAGCCTTTATGATTCTGTCATTCTTCCACTTTTCTTATTTTTGTCTTTTTTAGAATATTTGGGAATCATCGAGTAACAAAATGGGGTGATGAAATAGTAAAGAATTATGAGATACAGGAAAAGGAAACACTAAACATTTAGTATTTAGAACACTGAAACTCCATAATGAAGCTTAGATTGATAAAAGAGTGTAATGGATCTGCCTGGTAGTATGCAATATAGAATGAGTTAAAATATCAATCCTTACAAATAGTTAAAACTATTGGAAAAGAAAAAAGAAACAAAACTTAAAATTGCGTAGACTTGAGAGTTAAATGGAGTTAATTGTTCATGGAGACATAACACTGAATTGTAGTTCGTCCTCAAAAAAGGAGAAAGTAATTCCCGTTTCCACAGTCGTAGATGTCACATGTAACAGAAGTTAGGCACTTCAGTGTAGCTTGTCATCCATATTGAACCTGAGTATTGAGAGACCAACTAATGTCCTGTGTGTGATCTAGTCACAAAATTTAGACCCACTTTCTTTCCTCCACCTTTAAAACAAAGACGTATTTCCAGGGAAAAGATGAAAACAGGGGTTGGTAAACTATAGTCCCAACTCTGGCCTACCATGCATGGTCCAGAAAAACATTTTCTTTTTTTTTTTCAGAGTTTTTCCTAATACATGAAGATTTTATGAAATTCAAATATTAGTGTCCACAATTAAAGCTTTATTGGCACACAGCCATGCTTGTTCATGTAGATGTGGTCTGTTCCTTCTTTGGAGCTATAGTGACAGTTGAGCAACATGCACGAGAGATCTATGTCCTGAAAACATAAAAATATTTACTATGTGACCCTTTACAGAAAAGGTTTGTCAGTCCCTGGCCCAGAGTGAGTGTAAATGCTACAATTATATATCTGTGTTGTTCCTACTTAACCATGTGTAGGGTTTTGTTCTTGCTTTATGTTATGTTAGGCAAGAAACTTATTTGAGATTAATATCAGTTTAGATCAGATGTCAAGGAAGAATGATTGAAACATACCTTTATGTAGAAAAAAGGAGTAGAATGCAACTATTTTGAATGGGGAGTGTCAGGTAAAGATAACCTTGAATCAAGGTGAATATTTCAGATGGCCCTATGTGGGACCAGGTGATTGAGCACAGCCCTGGCCTGCTGCCTTGGAGTTTGCCTTAGTAGGTCTGTGACTTGCAGTGGCATGTGGTAAGAGTGTTCCTCCATTGACAAGTATTTACCAGTATTTTGAAGAAGCTGGGAAGAGATCTGGCAGTGAGACTTCCTGTCATTTTAAGTTGTTCTGGAGAATATTTGAAGACAGTGTATTTTTACACACAGATTGTAGTTTATTCTCCACAACAGTCTTGCAATTTAGGTCTTGCAAGTAAAAATTAACTCACCAAATAATGCAATTCCTGAAGAATCAAGTTTTACATATAGGATGGGTTTTTGAAGACTCGTGATTTGACTGTTCCCATTATCAAGTAGAGGAAACTCATTCCTTTAATTTTATTGAAGTATAGTTGATTTACAGTGTTGTGTTAATTTCTGCCTATAGCAAAATGAATCAGTTTTATATATATAAAACATGGGTTTTCATTATGGTTTATCACAGGGTATTGAGTATCGTTCCCTATGCTATATAGTAGAACCTTGTTGTTTATCCATCCTATTTATAATAGTTTGCATCTGCTAATCCCAGACTCCCAATCCCCCACCCCTGGATATGGAGCTGGACATGTAGGGTCTTAGTTCCCCTACCAGGGATTGAACTACCGACCCCTGCATTGGAAGCGTTGAGTCTCCCACTGGACCACCAGGGATGTCCCCAGGACTCATTCTTATAGTGCACAAATCTCTCTCTATTGTGGAATGTCTACTTTTTTCCCACACTGTTGTTAGTATCTAATGGCTTCAGTATCACAGCAATTGGCCTTTATGTTTTACCACACTGGATATTCATTACTAGCACCGCTAAAAATGAATGCTTAGGTGACATTGCTGTAGTCTATTAAAAAGATTTCAAGTTGTGATAGTCAATATTAAAATATATCTTCACATATTGGAACTCAATTACTCAGATACCTCTTCATGTTAAAGATTTACCACTTGAGAAGGGTGAATTTTTTTTTTTTTTTTTAATATAGCAGCTAATGTGGCACCACCATGTGGCAATAGCAGAAACTCAAGTTTACAATTGACTTCACTTGTTTAGTTGCTCAGTTGTGTCCGACTGTTTTGTGATCTCATGGACTGTAGCCTGCCAAGCTCCTCTCTCCATGGATTTTCCAGGCAAGAATACTGGAGTGGATTGCCATTTCCTTCTCTACGGGATCTTCCCCGACCCAAGGATGGGACTCTTGTCTCCAGAATTGGCAATCGGTTTCTTTACCACTGAGCCACCAGGGAAACCCAGGCTTAAAATTATGAATTTTTTAGAAATGATTTCTTTTTAAATGTTTATTTAGACTGTGCCGGGTCTTCGTTGCTGTGCCGGCTTTTCTGTATCTTCATTACTGCACGGGCTTTCTCTAGTTGGGACAAGCAGGGGCTACTCTTCCTTTCAGTGTGAGAGCTTCTCACTGCAGTGGCTTCTCTTGTTTTGGAGCATGGGTTGTAGGCTGTGTAGGTTTCTATAGTTGTGGCACGTGGGCTCAGTAGTTGTGGCTCCCAGCTCTAGAGCGCAGGCTCAATAGTTGTGGTGCATGGACTTAGTTGCTCTATGGCATGTGGGATCTTTCCAGATCAGGGATCGAACCCATGTCTCCTGCATTGGCAGGCAGATTCTTATCCACTGGGCCACTGGGAAAGCCCAGAGATGATTTTTTATTTTTCTATTTGTGGTATTTATATTTTATGTATTGAGTGAGACTTTATTTTTATATCAAACTGCCTAAATTTTTATTTCTTTCAGCTTTTTAATTGTGGTAAAAATATAAATTACATAAAGTTTTTTTTTATCTTAACCATGTTTAACCATACATTTCTGGAGAACCATACATTTCAGTGGCATTAAATGCATTCATGTTTATAACTATTGCCATTATCTCTTTGTATCTAAGTGGTATAAGTATTTGTCTGTTTTGACTGGCTTATTTCATTTAACATAATGTCCTCCAGGTTTATCCATGTTGTGTATTGTGTGTCAAATTTCCCTCATTTTTAGGCTGAATAATACTCCGTTGTTTTTACCACATTTTGCTTATCCATTCATATGCTGGTGGACACTTGAGTTGTTGCCATTATTTTAGATATTGTGAATAATCCTGTTAAATCTTGATAATTCAAAATCATGTAAAATGTGTGCAACTTTAAAGAAACTTGCCTTTCACAGGTCCTGAACTGTCCTGTGTTGACTTGCCTGCTGTACCATAGTATGTGTTTCTTCTCTAGGTGAACCGTCCTATTGGCAGGGTACAGATCTTCACTGCAGACTTGTCTGAGATTCCCCGTTGCAACTGTAAAGCTACTGATGAGAACCCCTGTGGCATAGACTCTGAGTGCATCAACCGCATGCTGCTGTATGAGTGTCACCCTACAGTGTGTCCTGCCGGAGGTCGCTGCCAAAACCAGTGCTTCACTAAGCGGCAGTATCCAGAGGTGGAAATTTTTCGCACGTTACAGAGGGGCTGGGGTCTCCGGACAAAAACAGATATTAAAAAGGTGAGGAAACTTAATCTTCAGTTTTTTTCCTTCTTTGCATTTGCTTAATACAAGTAATTCTTCTGATTAATATGAGAAAATTGGTCATGGAGGAACATAATAAAGTGTAAGGATTAACCTTATTATAATGTCTTGCCATATCCTTCCAAAATTTAGAAACTTGTAGAATAGATGGTTTCTTTTCTGTCTGAAGTTCACTTATTGATCATATTCACTATGTATGAAGATGAAAAAAATGAGGGAAATTCATAGAGATGCTATGGTTTTGTCCTCTCATTTGTGGAAATCCTGGAACTTGTAGTTAAGAGAGGATAGAAAGTGTGATACAGGTGTTAATCATCAACTAATGAAATAAAATTTATTTTTAGTGAGAGAAAAATAGGTTTGGGTTCATAAAACATGAAGGAAAAGAGGATTAGGTCTTCTCTAATGAAAATGCAGTAACATCTTCAACTTGAAACTTGGAAGGACCTAAAAATTTCTGATAAATAGTATTATACAGTCTTTGAGTGGAATAAATCATATTTGACATTTGAATGTAATAAGTCTTACTCTGGTTATATTTTCTGAAGAATTTTATTGAAGTTTATTTCTAGGAAAGGAGGTGAATATGAGTTGGTTGATCTGTTTTAGTCATTCGCTGAGTAACTATTGTATATCTCCTTTGTGCCAGGCATGTTGCTGTGTGATGCAGTGTTCAGTAAGAAAGACATGTTGCACGCTTTCCTAAAGTTTACTTCCTAGATGGAGAGAGACATTGACCAAGTAATCACTCACTGTGGAAACACAAAGGGTTCTGGAGGCATGTGGCAAAGTGCCTGAAGCTAGCTTACCTCTGAGAATGTTTTAAATTGAGACTTGAAAGATAAATAGTTCTTGTCTTAAGCTGGTTGAATATTTAAGCATTTCGGGTAGAGGGGACAGCATGTGAGAAAACTAGTATGACCGTAGTATAGTGAATCATTAGGACAGCATTGTGAAGTGTGGAAGGGCAGCAGGCAGGGCATGTTTCATGAAAAAAGAATATAGTTTAGGAAAATTGACTTTCAGGTTCTTAGACAGGTAAAGGGATAAACCATTATAGTGGAGCCTTAGTTTACTTACTTCCATTTTGATTGATCTTAAGGTGAATGTGGTAGGAGTGGGGAGATCATTCTTATTGTTAAATAGTTGAAGCATCGTATTTATGTTGTATCATGAATAAGTGAAGTGAAAGTGTTAGTTGCTCAGTCCTGTCTGACTCTTTGGGACCCCATGGTCTATAGCCCTCCAGGCTCCTCTGTCCATTTGTTAAGTACAAAAGTACAGAGTGAAGTCTCTCAGTCATGTCCGACTATTTGCGATTCCATGGACTGTAACCTACCAGGCTTCTCCATCCATGGAATTTTCCAGGCAAGTTTACTGGAGTGGGTTGCCATTTCCTTCTCCAGGGGATCTTCCCAACCCAGGGATTGAACCCAGGTCTCCTGCATTGCAGGCAGACACTTTACCGTCTGAGCTACCAGGGAAGCTTTTGTGAATCTGTTATTTTCTTTAATTTTTTAAAAATAAGGTATACCTATGAACACAATTGGCACTTTTTGCCATTTAAATCATTTCTCGTTCCAGGGTGAATTTGTGAATGAATATGTGGGTGAGCTAATAGATGAAGAAGAGTGCAGAGCTCGAATCCGTTATGCCCAAGAACATGATATCACTAATTTTTATATGCTAACTCTAGACAAAGTAAGTAATGGAAAGTGCTATTTCCACTGTTATAAGCTTGTTTTTAATTAGTGTTGTCCCTGCTATTCTGTGTAGGCATGTCATACACTGCGTAAACAGTGTCTTCCCCCATGTTCATAGGGATTGCTTGATCAGGGTCCTGGAGTTGGGTAAGGTTACTCATTTCTAGCTGTACATCCATAGGCAAAAGGCACTAAAACTGCTTTTCAACTGTCCAACATAAGTTTGAGATGAGTTCTTTTAGTGTTTTTCCTATAAGATTAAAACTTGAAGCCAGAAAAATAAATAATAATTATTTTACTGTTTATTTTACAGATTGAAACACTGATTTGTTAATATTTAGTTAGTGCATTGAGAAAGTCATAAATATTGACTATAGAACTCATTTTACAAACCCAAGTCAGCTCTCCAGTTATTGGAATTTCTGATGAGTTGTGTTTCATTGGTGTCTAGGATTATATTTGGGATTCCTTTTTTTCCATATGTGCATTTCCAACATGTTTTATTTATTTCTTTTTAAAAATTTATTATTTTAAAAATATTTTATTGAAGTATAGTTGATTTACAATAGTGTGTTAATTTCTGCTGTAAAGCAAAGTAATTCAGTTATACATATACATATTTTTTCCATTATGATTTATCACCAGATATTAAATATAGTTTCCCATGCTGTATATAGTAGGACCTTGTTGTTTATGGGATTAATTCTGGCATCCTAATGCATTTTGTTTCTGTGTACACTGAGATTCCTCTTTGTACGTGAGTATTGGGTTCTGTTAGGTTTCCCCCTGTCCCCAGCTTTTCTTAGTATGAAACTTTGTATTTACCTGGTTGTACTTTGATGATTTGTGAGATCCTTAGCTCAAGGTTCTCTGATCATTTGGGATGAGGTCTGGATGTCATTATTAAAATCTTAGGTGATTACTAATGTATAGCCAGGGTTCAGAAGAGAATACAAGAAGCTACTGCTTCTAGGATGGTCCTCAAACTTCAGCATAATCCTAACCACCTAGAGGGCTTGTTACTACATAGATTGCTGGGCCTCAGCGTTCCCGCTTTAGTATCTCTGAAGTGCCACCAAAGACTTGCATTTTTAGTGTATTCCGAGGTGGTGATACTAGTGCTAGTCTAGGCACTACATTCTGGAAGAGTCAAAGTTTACGAATAGGAACTCCAACTTATTAAAATACTCTAATTTTACTCAGTAATAGTGGAGGTCTGCTGAACAGCATCTCTTGGAATTCTAGGACCGGATTATTGATGCTGGCCCCAAAGGAAACTATGCTCGATTCATGAATCATTGCTGCCAGCCTAACTGTGAAACACAGAAGTGGTCTGTGAATGGAGACACCCGGGTTGGCCTTTTTGCCCTAAGTGACATTAAAGCAGGTAAGACTTATTTAAGGATTTTGGAACCAGGACTAGGACTTCAGTTTTTATTTCTAAAAACCCAATTTGTCCTGTAATCCAAAATGAGGCTGCAAATCCCTGAGGACACAAGGAGACTATCTCGGTGGTTCCTGGCGGATACTAGGTCTGTTCTTATTGGTGGTGGAATGGTAAGACACATGTAACCTGAAATTTACCATTTTAGACATTTTTAAGTGTGCGGTTCAGTGGCATTAAGTCCATTCACATTGTTGTACAACTATCACTACCATCCATCTCCAGCACTTTCTCTTTTCCTGAACTGAAGATAGCCATTAAACAAAAACTCCCTCTCTCCCCACTCCCCCAGCCTCTAATGACCACCATTGTACCTTCTGGGTCTGATTTTTTTAGCTGCTCTAGGTATCTCATGTAAGTGCAGTCATGTAATACTTGTTTTGTTGTGACTGACTCATTTTATTTAGCAAGATGTCTTCAAGGTTTGGGCATGCTCTCCAGGCGCACCATGTGGCTTGCGGGGTCTTAGCTCTCCAACCAGGGGTTGAACCTGGGGCCGTGACATTGAAAGCACCGAGTCTTGACCACTGAAGTGCCAGAGGATTCTCTGTATGGCTTTAAAGGAAGGAATTTCCAGACCTTTCCATAACTTATATGAACTGCATAAAAATTGGGCTGCCTTAAAAATCGTCAGCAGTCAAGGTCTCCTTTCACAGTTGACCTTCATCCATTTTGTAAACCAAATAGCCACCTCTCACTCATCTGAATTTTATGGTTTATGAGCCCAAGGCTAAGAAAAACAAAATCCCTCATCTCTTGGGTGTCAAAAAACTGGACATTTGGAGAATGCACATTTATGTTGTGGCTGGCCTAGATGCCCATGCCTCTGAGAGTTCAGAGTGCAGAAGTGAGGTTGTTGTGTTCAGCACAATATTAAGATATTTATTTGAACTGAAAGTACATCTGGTAAGGCTGAGAGATTTGAAAGTAAAGGTATATGATGGATATTTTCCATAAATTAAAGCATCTTAATATTTAGTGTCAAGGTTTTTATGAAAATTTTGAAGCATATTATATGACATGCTCTAAATTGATTTTTTTTTAATATTTAGACTTATGTAAAGTTTGAGTGTAAGGATATACCTAATTTTTCAAAGTAAGTTTTTGCAAGAATACTAGCAAAGCTTTTAAAGATCACTCTCCCAGGTGGCGCTGCTGGTAAAGAATCCTCCTGCCAGTGCTGGAGACATAAGAGATGTAGGTTCGATCCCTGGGTAGGAACGATCCCCCTGGAGGAGAGCATGGCAACCCACTCCAGTATTCTTGCCTGGAAAATTCCATGAACAGAGGAGCCTGGTGGATTACAGTCCATGGGGTCGCACAGAGTCAGACATGACTGAGAGACTGAGGGTGTGCGCACATACACTCTCTCTCTCTCCCCTACTCGGCCCACCCCCCACCACCACCCCCCGCCCCCAAATGAGACTAGCCTGAGTAGGTTTTTTTTCCTCTCATTAAAGCAGACTTTACTGGTGGAGCACCTGGCAGCCCTGCGCCCCTGGGTGCCCACCCTGTGCTCAGCGGGCAACCACTGCGGCGTTGTTACCCTGAGTTCTGGCTTCGCTGCTCTTGCACCTCGGAGGGCAGCTTGCGGCTTGGGCAGTTCAAAATTGACAGTAGCATAGTCCAGTGACTCTCAAAGTGGAAATCCTATATGAGCCCAGTCGGTGTTATTCATGTTAACCTCAAGAAACACTAATCAAAATAAAGAGTAATTTGGTCAGCTTGTTATCTGTTGCCTTTTTTTTTCATCTGTAGACAACCTCTCCTCTCTTATTCCCCCCTTTCCCCCGTATATTTTTTCTCTTTAATTTAAATATACTGCTGCGAAGGAGTCTTTTAGGCTGTTTAGAATTTTTAAATTTCTTACAGTTTTCCTGTTTTTAAAATTGAGCCACTAGTTCCTTTCTCCTGTTTTGCATTGCTTCATATAAGGTATTTAATGATGAAAGTAACAATACTTGAGCATCACTGTGTACTTGTGTTCTGCTGACTAAATGAAACTGATTTTTAAAATCGTAATGTGTGTCAGGTTTTTAGAATGGATGGCTTCAGAGTAAATTGGGTAGATTTCTGATTTGTAAGAGGAATTACCAACTGAATGCTGTTAAGAGCTACATTTATCACATGCCAAACTTTGTTCCAAGCTTTCTATTTAATCCTTACAAAAATGCTATAGATTATGTGTTATCATACCTGTGTTTTTGCATTCTTTGATCTTATCTCTCTCTCTCAATCTTTTATCTATTTTTCTCTCTAATCATCCTAGGGGAAGAAGGGGCAGTGTTCCTCTGTATTAATTACTCAGATGTTAGTCATATGACTTCCGTGCTTATCTCTGTCCTGACTGCTTTTAGTACCACACTTCTACCTCGAACTTTAGTCTGTGTCTGTGGGGATAGCTTGTTCTATCATGTGTAGCCACAAATTTCTCTGTTCCTAGCATTGTGTGGGAACTGACTGACCTTGTTCCCATCCTCCCAAACTGCAGGGGTGTCTTCCGTGTGTTATTCTCATTCCTTGTTTATCTCTTATCCAGTGCCCTTTGCTGTCCCCCCAAATTGCAGATAACTGTATTTTGGACTCTTTTCTAGAATGGCTTTCCCGTGTGCACACTGATACCCTCTGATTAACCCCCGCCTGTAGTTTTGTTTGTGTAGTGGATGCTGAGTGAGCAGCAGGTAATAACAAGTATCCTGCTATCTTATACTTGTGTATTTGGTTGAGTTGCATTGTAAGCCCATTAAATTTGTGAAAATTCAGCTATATACTCAGAAAATTTTTAAAAAGGTTAGTGTGAATAAAAGTACTCATCATTCAGTCTAGTAAGTTCACAGTGGGTGTGAGAGGCTAATAGATGTGACCCTGCTGATACCCTGGTCAGTCTTAGTTCCTTCAGGTTCTTCACAATGTGAGCCTCTTACCAGGCCACAAGTAATTCTAGCATTCATACCATTCAGGTTCCTAAATAGAAGCCAGCTGCTTTATCATTTACTCAACCAAATTTAAGGAATAATGATCTCTTTCCAATATTAGATGAAAACCTATTAGATAAAATCTATTAGATGACAATCTATATTAATTAATCTCACTGATAGAAGATGTATCATTCTGCAATGGGAAATCTTCCTCAGTTTTGACAGTTTTAACTGAACAGTTATCACTTTGTACATTAACGGTAAGCCATTACCCCCACCCAGGGACAGTCTCGTCGTGTATTTCTGTAAAATTCTTCTGTTTGTTAGCCTTTCCCTAACACACTTTGATTTTGAATGTTTGTGTGATTTATTTGCTCTCAATTTTGATGAAATGCACTTTTGAGAAAAAGGGGAATTTTTGTATGTTAAATTTGTAAATCTCCTGTTAAAGTTGACAAATTCCTGCTGTGTGCATTATGTCATTCTCAGTAAGCTTGTAAGATTGTTATCTGCATTTAACAAATGGACTTTCAGGCTCAGCTCACCCAGCTAGACTATGGTGTAACTGGGATGTAAAGCCAGGGCTTAGGTCTTGTTGTTTCGAGTTCCCTAATACTATTCTGTATTGACTTGTCTCTCGAGTGCTGCCAGGTAAGATGCTCACTTTGGGACAGACGACAGGCTTCCTTCACACTTGGCTTTCACAGTGCCTGGCACATCAGTGCATAAATCGCATTTTGTTGTTTTTGGTAATATATTTTGAATCTAAATGGTTAGAAAAAAAATTAAAAACAACTTGGGTAACACCTCGATGGTAAAAGTTGTTTTAAGTATTACTTATTAGGTCATGTTTTTCTGTTATTTAGTTATGTTAGTTAATTAATATTGTTATTGGATTCAGATCCATTAACATGTTATTAATATAGTGGGATTAAAGTTAATATGTCCTTTTATTTCTCTTAAAAACTAACCTTGTTCTCTTGGAAATCTGTATCTTTTGTGGTTAATACAGAACTATTGTAATTAAAACCATTGATACTAATATTTTCATGGTCTCTTATGCAGGCACTGAACTTACCTTCAACTACAATCTAGAATGTCTTGGGAATGGAAAGACTGTTTGCAAATGTGGAGCCCCAAACTGCAGTGGCTTTTTGGGTGTAAGGCCAAAGGTACCTGTTAAACGTTTGCATCAAGGATAATGTTGTGGTCATTTCTCCCTAACCCGTTGGCAGGACTGAGTATTTAAGAAGATGCCTGTTTGAAATGATGACATTGAATAGTTGTCAGTAGGGACACTGGCCATTTAAGCATTCTAATAGCCAGTTTGGTACACTAGAGCAGGTCTTTGGGTATTGTTGAAGTGTTTTGAGTAATCTGACTTCTAATGAATGTTACCTTTGAAACTAAAAAAGATGTAAAATAGGCATCTATAAGGTAGGTTACTTCCCGTATCTCTATTGGTCTTAGTCAATCTTACATTTCCTAAGAAACTACTTAGACTCTCAGTCTCTCTTTGTGTCTTTCTTTTTAAAGATATTAGAGAATCTGATATTGAATTTAAGATTCTAAATGTAGTATAAGATTGTAGATAAACACAGGACCCTTATTTTTTTCTTAAGGATCCTTAATCTTTTTTTTTTTAACATTTTGTATTGAGGTATAGCTAAATAACAGTGTGTACATGTAAGAACTCTTAATCTTAACCATGTGCCATGTAACAGAGTATTAACTTTGTTGTATCTTATATCTTGATTTTTTTATGTATATTTTAACTGAATTATAATTCTATAACTGTTAAAAAATGTTTATAATTCATAGATATTATTTAAAAATATTTTCCTGCTGTTACATTATTTTATTAACCATCATTTTCAATGACTGTTAAAGTTTTTATGTAATGGATGAACCATAATAGGTGAATATCTGGATGCTTCCTGAGTTACTCTATCATAAGTAACAGCACACTGAAAATTGAAGTTTAACTTTGATACAAAATAGACTACATGGTGACTCCAATTGGGTATTTCTTATTATACATCTTGGATAGTGAAATCAACATTAAGAACTGAAAAGTGAAAATTAGCATGGAAACCATTTAATAAAAGGTTCATTTTGACCTATAGTACATGAAGAACACCCAGTAATTATTCTTTTATCTATTAAATAAGAAAATGTATATTGGATTTTGTTTTTTGTTTTCTTGGTTGGTTAAATGGTCTTGTTTCTTAAGGTATCCAGTGGATTTAGTCCCTGTAAATTAAAATAGTAACAGAATTTAATTGTGTTTGGTGCACTTGGGATGTCTGTTTCTGTATCCTTAAGGTCTGTGTAGCACTTCACAGGTGAATCAGTGGGAGAGAAATTTGAGAGCAGAAGTTTAGAAATGGGAGATCACTGTGGGCTGGCAATAAACTGGATTGGTCCTGGATGTTTCTAGGCCAAGGTAAATAATGTGATAAAACCATGGCAGTTTGGTGGCCACGAGTGGGCTGCAGGGAGCACAGAGTAGACCTGCTGGCTGCTCCAGGGTCTGTTTTGGCAAGTGGTGGATATGAACCTAAACTGATGTAGATAAAGATGCAAAGACCACAAATTAGTTTTCTGTGTCTTGCTGGAACATGGCTCATACGAAGAGCTCAGTGAAGGTTTGTTGAATAAATTAAGAAATGTGTGTGACCCAAAGAAGTCTTCCTTAGTTTTGATATTAGACAAACTTAAGAATAAAAATAAAACTTATCATTAAAGGATGATCTTTAATACCAGCCTTGTGTGTCAACAAAAAGCAGCATATTTCTATTTTATTGCACTGAGGTGGTAGGAGTAGTTGATGTCAGATACGCTTAGTGCTACCATTTATTGGGTACCAATGATATGCCCTGTCCCTTTTTCTGCATTTTCTTTTATCTTCACAATAGTCTATGAGGACTGTCTTTCCAGAGGAGAGTCTGAAGCGCAGAGAGATTAGTTAACCTGATCAAGATCATACAACTAATGTGTCAACAATATTTGACCTCTAGAATCAACCCATTGCCACAGAGGAAAAGTCAAAGAAATTCAAGAAGAAGCAACAGGGGAAGCGCAGAACCCAGGGTGAAGTCACAAAGGAGCGAGAGGATGAATGTTTCAGCTGTGGGGATGCTGGCCAGCTTGTCTCTTGTAAGAAGCCAGGCTGCCCCAAAGTTTACCATGCAGACTGTCTCAATCTAACCAAGAGACCAGCAGGTTGGTGCCAAAATCCATTTAGAGTTCTCTTTGTTCTCTGCCAGAATTCTCAGAGCCCTTTGGTATTCCCATGCATAATATTGAGGGATTGTATGGTTCATGTTCTCACTGTCAAAATAAATGACAACAAAGATTATAGAGAAGGGAACAGAAACTCACTTGCTCTATGAAGCATTTTATGTTAGTTTATCCTCCCACCAGCCTGTAAAGATGAGGCCTTTTTACCTTCCCATGTTCCAGATGAGGAAACTTGAGTCTTGACTTGTCACATTAAAGCATATAGATGGAGGAACTGGCTTGAAAGCCAGGACTTTTCTGACTTTAAGCCCACTACATCATGTTCACTCTCTAGAGAAAAAGATGCTGAGAAAGAGTGGAGCTTCTGGATGATTATAGCCCTCCTCTGGCCCACTTCCCTCTGAAAGAGATGCAGTTATGTTAGTAAACACAGGAGAACCTATGCAAGCAAATGTGGTACTCAGAAATATGTGGCTGGAAAAATTGTCACTGATCTTTGGATGATAATTTGACATTAGAGGAGTTCGGGGATTTGGGTGTGCTATCTGTTTTAAACAACAAAGGTGAGAAACTATTCTGGGTGACACACATAATTAGCATAATTAGCGGCCTGCTTCTGGGAACTGCAGAAAGAAAACTTTGGGTTGGGAGTGAGAGCAGTTTGTCCGAAAATTAGCTTTTCTTCGGTATGTGGTTGCCAGGATAATGAAATAATAGAAACTGAGGTAGCTTGGGGGCAAGCCCGTAACACTGATTTCAGTGCCAGGAAATGGGGAATTGTTTCAGAAGCATTTACTCAGGGTCATAGCTGGCATAGGTTGTGATAGAACTCATCTTGCCAGTTCTAGAGCCAGAAGTGAGCTCTAGCAGAGTTCACATGGAAGGAGCTGGGATGGAAACAGCTGTCCATGTCAGAGACTCTGGTATCATGAAATGAGGATAAAGAGAACAGCTTAGGTTGGCTTTGGTCTTTTCTGCTGATTCTGTGTAGACAACACAGGTTAAATTTGTTCTAATTTCCAGCTTTAATGTTGAGCAGAGATAAATCTGTTTCCATTTTTCACTGTGTATATCTACTCCCTGTTCCTAGTAATAATGAAGTAAGCAGTTTAATTGGCTGATATTTTGCCCCTAGAATTAAATATTTAAAGGCTATGTAGGACAAATGGAATTTGTAAATATATAAAAGTAATATGTTCACATTCCATCTAAGGGGAGCTTTGGGTTTGGTTTAGTTGCTGTTTCTCTCCTTATTGGAATTCGTCATAGAAATCAGGGTTTACTCCTTGGTTGTTGTCGTTTACCGACTGCTGCCTTCCGCAGAGAGCTCATGCCCCTTGTCCATATCCCCTCCCTCAGGATCTCGGCTTTACTTTCTGCAAAATGTGTGAAAACAACAGCCAAATATTAAGTCACAACTGAGTATCAATTAAAAACCAAGTAGGTTTTGTTTTGTTGTTTCTCTCCTTGTTGGAAGAGGTCATGGAAATCAGGGATTATTCCTTGGTGGTGGTTGTTGTTTACTCCTGCTTGGTTTTTAATTGATACTTAGTTGTGACAATATTTGGCTATTATTTTTACACATTCTGCAGAAAGTAAAGCCCAGATCCTGAGTGAGGGGATGTGGGCAAGGGGCACGAGCTCTCTGCGGGAGGCAGCAGTTTGCAATCACTTTTTTGACTTGGTTCCAGAGCTGTGGCCCATCTTGGGCATGTTTTGTTTTCCTTAGTTTGTGTTTCACTTCTGTGTTTTCAGGAAAATGGGAGTGTCCTTGGCATCAGTGTGACATATGCGGAAAGGAAGCAGCCTCCTTCTGTGAGATGTGTCCCAGCTCCTTCTGCAAGCAGCATCGGGAAGGGATGCTCTTCATCTCCAAACTGGATGGGCGTCTGTCTTGTACTGAGCATGATCCCTGTGGGCCCAACCCTCTGGAACCGGGGGAGATCCGTGAGTATGTACCTCCTCCAGTACCGCTGCCTCCAGGCCCAAGCACTCACCTGGCAGAGCAATCATCAGGAGTGGCTGCTCAAGGGCCCAAGATGTCGGACAAGCCATCTGCTGACACCAACCAGTCGCTGTCGCTGTCCAAAAAAGCTCTGGCAGGGACTTGTCAGAGGCCCCCGCTGCCTGAAAGGCCTCCTGACAGAACTGACTCCAGGCCCCAGCCTGTAGATAGGGTCAGGGACCTTGCTGGGTCAGGGACCAAACCCCAATCATTGGTATCCAGCCAGAAGCCATTGGACAGGCCACCTGCAGTGGCAGGACCAAGACCCCAACTATCTGACAAACCCTCTCCAGTGACCGGCCCAAGCTCCTCACCCTCAGTCAGGTCTCAGCCACTGGAAAGACCTCTGGGGACAGCTGACCCAAGGCTGGATAAATCCATAGGTGCTGCCAGCCCAAGGCCCCAGTCACTGGAGAAAACCCCAGTCCCTACTGGCCTGAGACTTCCACCGCCAGAGAAACTGCTAGTCACCAGCAGTCCCAAACCCCAGACTTCAGACAGGCCCCCTGACAAATCCTATGTCTCTTTGTCCCAGAGACTCCCACCTCCTGACAAAGTACTGTCAGCTGTGGTCCAGACCCTGGTAGCTAAAGAAAAAGCACTGAGGCCCGTGGACCAGAATACTCAGTCAAAAAATAGAGCTGCTTTGGTGATGGATCTCATAGACCTAACTCCTCGCCAGAAGGAACGGGCAGGTTCACCCCATGAGCTCACATCGCAGGCTGATGAGAAGATGCCAGTGTTGGAGTCGAGCTCATGGCCTGCCAGCAAAGGTCTAGGACAGATTCCACGAGCTGTTGAGAGAGGCAATGTGTCAGATGCTGTCCTTCAGCCACTGGGCAAAGCAGCGGCCCCTTCAGAACACTCCTGGCAAGCTGTTAAATCACTCACCCAGGCCAGACTTCTTTCCCAGCCCCCTGCCAAGGCTTTTTTATATGAGCCAGCAACTCAGGCCTCAGGAAGAGCACCTGCAGGGGCTGAACAGACCCCAGGGCCTCCCAGCCAAGCACCAGGCCTGGTGAAGCAGGTGAAGCAGATGGCTGGAGGCCAGCAACTACCTGGACTTGCTGCCAAGAGTGGGCAGTCCTTCAGGCCTCTTGGGAAGTCCTCCCTCTCCACTGAAGAGAAGAAGCTGGCAACCGCAGAGCAGAGTCCCTGGGCCCTAGGAAAGGCCTCACCAGGGCCGGGGCTCTGGCCCATGGTGGCTGGACAGACACTGGCACAGTCTTGCTGGTCCTCCGGGAGCACACAGACACTGGCACAGACTTGCTGGTCTCTTGGAAGAGGGCAAGACCCTAAACCAGAGCAAAGTACACTTCCAGCTCTTAACCAGGCTCCTTCCAGTCACAAGTGTGCAGAGTCAGAACAGAAGTAACACCAGTAAATGCCACGTGACCAGACCAGCCGCCCCCAGGGTTCTTGGGGAAGGGAAAAATCTTTTTCCCTCTTATAAAAAACAGACCCCAACACTTTTCCACTGTTATTCTTTCCTTATATCCCAACATTCAGAACTCTTGTGACATTAGCCAGTAGGGGGGCTTGTGGTTGTGTGAGCCATGTATGGAAATCCAAGTGGGCCCCAGCCAAGGAAACAGACAGACGCGGGTCTCTTTCTCCCCAACCTTTACTCATGGTGAACTTGAAATAAAAAGTCCACTCTGGAGTCAAGCATGGGATTCAATTCCACTGGTCAGGTTGGAAGGTAGTAGGGCTCTCCAAGCTCTTTCTCTAGTCCTGCCAAGCCCCACTGAGGGTACCTGATGAATCCTTGGGAGGAACTAATATCCATTCAAGTCGGTGGTGATTTCTTGAACATCTGTGTGTGTGCTAGGTGTGGTACTAGTCACTGGCAGGAAATATAGAGATAAATAAGACCTGATCCCTGTGAGCCTAACATGCCTGCCTGGGTTCTCAGGTTGTTTTTAAAGAACCTTTGACCAGGAAATAAATAACAGGAAGTTTGAGGGGCCCTGGGGCTCTGGGCTCATTTTGTAATGGCCTTTGTGGCCCTAGAAGTGGTTGTTCTTGAGTGTCTCCTGGTCAGGTGTCCCTGTGTGCGTCTGCATGCATGCAAGCTCATGCGGAGGTCTCCTCTATAGGCAAGAGGGGGCTGCACCAAAGCCAAGGGCTGTGGCTGGGTAGCCAGTGCTGCTTCTGGCTGGGCTCTGCAGAGTCTAAAGATCTGTCCTTGGTGGAGCAGTTAGTTGAGGGGTTGGGCTCTATGAGGACACAGCTTTCCCTCAGTGTAAGAAGGCAGTTGGCAAGCTTACCTTCCTGTTCTACAAACTTTCCTCCTTTTACATCAACTCACCCCAAGCCTATCCCCCAGACACTCAGGTGCTTTCAGATTTCAGAGTCTCGGGCAGTAGATCTAGGGCATCTGGCAAACTCTGGGCTAGATCTACCACCAGCTCCATGGAGAATGCCAGATCCTGGCGAGAAATTATTTATCTTCTGATCCTTTGCCCTCCTACCTGAACGGAGGAGTCATCATCTTCACTAGTGGATCCTACCACCCTCTCCTTGAGCAATGGTGTGCTCCGTGTTGGGAGCGCCTACCTGCTGACTTAGCCTAAGGGCAAGCCAGAACCCCTCCCCTGTGACTGGCAAGATGGGGCATACAGAGCAATGTCCAGCCTAAGAGATGACTCCTCATAACTGCTGATTATCTGTTACTGCTGCCCTGAGCTGGGGCCCAAGGGCTGGGAAATCTGTTGGTGCTACCCTGCCCTACCATTCACCCAGCTCACTGACTGCCAACAGGAAGTGCTGTTTGGCCAGTTCCTTCCCATTCACCCACACCCTCGTCCCTAGACCAAACATGTTTACCTCTGCTTCGCCAATGTAGCCAGCAGCTTTAGCCAACAGGCCATCTCCTGGCCCCAGTGTCTCCTGGCCATTTCTGTCGCTCAGTTATGGCTTTTATACCCTCAACAGGATTCTGTATTGTCCCAATTTATTCCTCCTGAATTTTTATTGAGGTTATTCCCGTCACTTCTAAGGAGGGAACAATAGTTGTTTTAGAAGCATTTGCGCTTTATATAAAGATTTTAAAAAGAATTTGCTTTTATTTCCCAAAGTCTGTCTCTGGGGTTGAGACATTTGAACTCAGGCAGAGACAAGAGGCTGGGCAGGGCTGCCCTGAGTTTAGGGGCCTATTCTTGCATCTCACTTAGACCTCAGACTCTCCTCTGTAAATTCCACCTGCCTAGTTCTCCCCTTTCATCCTCTCTCTTCCCACATCATCAGAGAGGAAAAGCTCTTTGTTTAAGAGGAAGAGAAACAAAGCATCTTATTTTCTTTTAAAAAATTTTAAACCATGGAAAAGATATTTTTAAAGAAATCCACCCAAAACATTAGAGTTCATTATATTAAGTATTTATCATGTGTGAGAATAATAAGTATATAACTGCAGCTAGTAGGTCCCTTTCCCTAATCTCTTAGGTTGTATGAGTAGGATTTGCTTGGAGCCAGTCCTGTGCCCTTTTTTCTCCTGTCATCTGTAGTTGTGATCAGAAAAAGATAACTGCACTGCGCTGTCAGAATCTCTTTCAACTATGTTGTGTGTTCAATTACCATAGCTCTTTGTTTCATGAAATAAACTGTGAATTTTTGGGGGGTGGGTGGGTATGCAGGCTATGTAAAATTTTTAAGAGGAGAAGTTTGATCATGAAGTAGCTTCTCTGATGTAGGCTTTGGTAGGTAATTGACTTGACAGCCACTCTAGATATGTCTTACAGGACAGGAAGGAGTGAGGGAAAGGTGGACCACTTTGTGGTTTTCAGTTTTTTCCATTCTCCGTCATTCACTGGCAGCTTCCTTCCAGACCTGCCTAGTAAACAGCTTCTGAACTGTGCTTGGTTTGGGGGAGGCAGGGTAGCTCTTAAATGGATGGACAGCCAGCCAGAGTTTTGTGAGGGCCATTGAAAGATTCTTAGATTGATTGGAAATTAGACATTCAACTCAGGCCCACTAACAGCATTTGATACTAGATTGTTAACATCATGATAGCAGTTACTGTACAATTAGAAGCAAGAGTCGGAAAGACTTTTGGAAAGAGAGACTCTTGCATGAAAGGGGGGTGGTGACCTTGGGGATTTTCCTGGAGCCTATACTGAGACCTTTTCTCCAGGGAGTGTGAATTGGCATTTAACAGGAAATCTTTACTCTTAGAAACTCCTGATCTTTGTGTAAGATGGTACTTTGGCATTTGGCCAAGTGCTTAAAAATCAGGATCTCAAGAGTCTGCCTCTAAGCTGGTTCCCCAGGAAGTCTTTCTGAGGAGGAAGCCATAGCTTCCACAAGTAGCTAGAGAACTAATACCTCCCTTAGCCCTATTCAGAAGAAAATTATGAAAACTGTTGAAATTTTTATTCAGAGCCTCATTTGCTTCTCTACTGGAGCAAACCCATTCTCATGGCAAAAGAGTCGTTGCTACAACAGCATTTAAGTTTTTTTTAATGTCTGCTTCCCCTGAAGTTACTGAGTTTGAAGTGATTTAAATCACTGTGTTGATCCTCTTCTGAACAACTACCAAATCCACATCTTTATATAAATAATTGTTTTATTCTTTACATTCTCCACCCCACACTACAGTCAGGGCATGAAGTGCATCAGAGATCCTTTTCCAGGTTTGGCAGCGTCTACTCACTGGAGCTGGACTCGCACGTTGCCTCATGAGAACAGAGTGGCAGGAAGGAAGTTGGTCCTGGCAGCTTCCCCTGTGGAGAAGAATCAGGAGAGCACTAAACATGGATGGATTTTATTTTTTGCATCAGCTCCTATAAAAAGTGGGCTTTCTCCAAGGCTTTTTGGGGGGATATCTTCATCTTGGTATCTGTCAACCAGGAGGTCCGAGTTAGCCCAGTGTCCTCACCTCTCTGAGATCATGGCAGGAAAGGAGGTGGGACAAGCCCCTATTCCTCCTGAATAATGACTGGGCTGTTCCATGTGTTCGACATTCCAGATCATTTAGAGCTCAGTAGCTGCTGCATGAGACTTTCATTGACTGTGGCCCGTTAGCTCTCAGCTGAGCTTCCTAGGGCTAGTGTAGCAGGGCCAGAGGTTGCTATAGTGTAAATTGAAAAAAGAATAGATAATTTTCTTTGTACACACACAAAAATGTAATGATGGTGCTAATTTCCTGGTAAAAATAAGCACTGCCAAGGGTTGAAGGACTGGTGACTTGAGAAACCTAGATTCCTGTTTGGGAGGAAGAGATCTCATGTTTTAGTTTCCTCGAGGTTCTGTTAGAAGAGGAGAAGTTAGAGCCTTGGTGAGTCCTGCACCTGACCCTGGGGTGATCCAGTGCAGTATGGATGTAGAAGACACACTGTTTGCAGATGAGGGAGTTCTTTGAGTTTCTCAGGGCTGGTGTCACCTTGTCCACAGCCTCCGTCCACACTGCCTGAACAGGTTGGTAGAGAGCTCCAGGTGTGGGATCTCCCTCAGATACCTTCTGCCCCTCTACCTCTTCACTCTCATGGGAGCACCTCTATTGCTTATGAAGACTTAGGATGTTATTTCTTAAGGAAGTGGAAGGAGTTTATTAATTAGAAACCCACAGCCTGGGGAGAAACATGTCCTATAAACATAAGCAAAAATAGCACATGTGGTCCCTTTTCTAGAGCTACTTTCCCATGACTCTCAAAACATCAGGCTCTTTAGGGGCTTCAGGTATAACACCTTGGAAATCCAGGAAAGCTTTGCAGATAAGAGGTGAGCCCAGGGAGCAGGAGCAGAAATGATCCGTTCTGGTGCTTTAGACTTGCAGGGTCGGGGCAGAGGACAGGCAGTCTCCAGGTCTGAGATGCGTGCTGCCTGTGTGCATGTAGGTGAGAGTGTTGAAGATGGGCGAGTGCAGCACACAGGAGCTCATGGAAGAGCAGCTTTCTAAGTCTTGGCAAAAAAACAAGCTGACAATAGAGATCTATCTATATTTTTAAGGGGCAAAAGGGGGTGTCAGCTGAGGTCCATCACTTTTTTTGCCCCCCCTTCACCCCAATAGATTGTCAGCGGTAAGTGAAACTCTTAGTGAAAAAGAGGGGAGCCTGTGCTAGGAGTCCCCATAAACATGTACTGTAATTCTTTGTATATAGAAAAAAAATTACTGTAAAGTAAAGTGTAACTTTACTCTTACGGCCCTTGCCCTGTGTTTTGTTTTGTTGTCCGTGGGGAGATAGAGCCTAACAGGAGGGAGGATGGGTGTGGCATGAGAGCAGAAGCCAGACTCTGAGGTGGTTCCCAGATGGGGACACGGAGCTGAGCCCTTCCTCCAGGCACCTCATGGAAGTGGTGTGGGTTTCCTCCCAGCAGCCACTGATGTCAGAATGTCTTTCTGCTGCTTTTGGGAGTGGCTGGTGTCAGTCTCAGTCCCTACCCAGGAGGCCTCCATCACCCACGCAAAGGAAGGGTATTTTGAGGAATTGGTTTTTAAAAAGGAACTGGAACCAAAGCACTTTTCTGATTATGAGTCTAGCCATCTTGGCCAAGTTTTTAGTTTTTAGAGGCAGGTGCTAAGCACTGCAGAAAACCCAGCCCAGGCCTAAAATGGGATAGTGAGGCAGAGGCTGAGCATCCCATACCAGAAAGGGAGGGCTGCTATATGCTTCCTTGTGAAAAGAAAGGTCAGTCCTGTGTACAGTAAAATCTGGTTCTTCTGAAATCTTGACATCCAAGGCCCAATAATAATACTTTCAGGGAACCCTGGAAATCACTTCCCTTTGTGACTTCGTCCTGAACTTCCTGCCCCAGGGAAGAATAGGGGGAAACAAGCATTTAGTCCTACAGTTAACATTTCAACCATATTCTTCATAGTCTTGAACTACATACTAGTCACCTCATTTTAAAAGGAGAACACAGCCAAGTTTGAGTCCCTTTTCTGGGTAGCTAAGTTAGAGCCTAATCTGGATCTCTAAGACCTTTCTAAGTCTTGCAGAACCTATAATTTGTCTACTATTTAGCCACATTATAGCATGTTGCTGGGAAGCTTAGGCTCTGAGCCACAGGGATGACTCAGACCTAGACGTGACAGAGGTGCAGTAGAGCCAGCCAGTCTGAGGTAGAAATGCTTGACCCTTTGATCTCTCGATACCACCTGAGTGCCTTTCAAGTTGTTAACACCAAGAAGGAACCATGTGAGCTTTGCACTGCCCCAACCCCAGCTTTTCACCCTATCTCTGCCCCCAGCAAAGGGCCCTTTTGCTTCTCCATTATCTCAGCTGCAACCCTAGGATGAAGCCACTTGGTTTCCAAAGGAAAATAAGACCTGAGAAGAATCTGATTATAGGAAGTGAGGCCAACCAGATGGCCCCAAAAGTCCTAGGTATCCTGACACCCAATCCAGACAGCAGGGAAAGGGGTTGAGTGTAATTCACAGTGCATTGATTTTATTTACAAGTCAGAAGCCGTTTAAATAATCTGTAGACACAACTGCTGTCCAGGGCAGAAGCCTGGGGTCCAAATCAGCCCTTACCCTCTTTGTGCCCAGCAGTCAGCCCCAATGCTGTCTCCGTTCCATGGGCCAGCACAGGCAGGTGCCATCTCTGCTGCCATGGGAACCCAGGTAGCTCAGATGTTTGATCATCCAAGCCCAGATAAGAGCTAGGTCCAGCCTCCCTGGGGGAATCCCCCCCCTGGCCAAGTGAGTGGTGAATCAGTGATGACAACAGCTGTAGAAGTAGGGGTTTGCTTTCTGGCCCAGGTCCACGCCCTTGTCCTCTGTCAAAGAGAGAGGTGGTAGCTCAACATCATACTGTGGGGGGGGGGGGGGTCAGGTGCTGTGGGCCTAAAGGGAGTCTCCACAGGAGCTAAGGAAGAACACACCTGTCATCACCTGGAAGGCGGCCACACTGACGTAATCCTCTGCCACTTTCTGGAAGAGCTCGTCTGGCAAGAAAAAGGGCAATCAGTGAGGACCAGACGCTAGGAGCCCAGGGATCACATAGTAACCCAGCACTCTGGGCTTTTCTCTGCCTCCTTTGTTGCCCCTGTGTGTTCTGCTGTGAGGCCAAGGACAGCACTCACCCACACTCTGGCCTGTCTTGCTGGATGTTTCAAAGAGCTGAGCTTTGATATCTGTAAAGAGAAATGACTAAAGCCTCATACCTGAGAATTAGCTGGGCACAGACAGCAGTACAGAGACTCTTCTGAACCCCACAGATGTGGGGAGGCCAGAGAAGGTCTTCCTGTGGGGGATCTTGCCAAGTTTGCAGCCCCCATTTTCTATGACCCACCCAAGCAGCCACTTCCCTCCCCACCCCACCCCCAACCCAAGGAGCTAAGGAGCAGCTACTGTCTGCATAGTCCTGAACGTCGTGGAAGTCCACACGTCGCCGCCGCCTGTCCTCCTCCAGCAGGTCACTCTTGGTGCCACACAAGTAGATCTGACAGCCCTGGAGCAGAAGACAAGGTCAGGGTCACCTCCCTTGGACCACCAGACCCCCAGCCCCTGCCTGGTCTTCTGGTGAGATCAGACCACCTACCTCCTCTAGGTTGCGCAGTTCCTTCACCCAGAACTTTGCCCGTTCAAAGCTGCTGCTGTCTGTCAGGTCTTGGTGTGGAACACAGGAAACACAACCAAGGGTGAGGGGCTGTTCTGTAAGGCCAGCCTGGCACCCTCCCCTTCTTGTTTGAGGAACAAGCCAAAACCCTTCTTACCATAGCAGACGATGGCAGCCTTGGCGCCCCGATAGTAGATTCGGCTCATAGCCTCATAGCGCTCAGAGCCTGCTGTGTCCTGAAGGGCAGGGGGAGGCTCAGCCCTGGCCTGAGTTACGGAGCTACACTCCCCACGACTTTAAACTAATGCCACGTTCTCCAGACCCCTGTTTTTAAATTGGGGTCTAGAGAACAGAAACCTCCGTGAGCCCACAGGTCAGTAAAAGGCAGGACCTACGCCTCAAGAATGGGTTTTCCCAGATTACGTGCCCAGAGAACTTACCCAAATACCCAAAGTCACCGTCCGGTCTCCGACGGACATCACCTTGGCTACGAAGGCGGCCCCAATGGTCTGCAACCAAGGGGAAAAGATCAGAGCGTCGCGTGTCGGCTAGCCCCCTCCCACCCGTGCTGGGCCCCGCCGGGCGCACTCACATTCTGATAAGGCCCCACCAGGAAGCGGTCGTGCACGTATCGCTCCACCAGGCTCGTCTTGCCCACGTACTCCTTGCCCAACATCACCACCTTGACGTCCACGCGCTGCCCGCTCATGCTCCCGGGGCCGCCTCACCCGCGTCAGGGTCCTGAGCGGGGGCGCGAGGCAAACCCGGATCTCCGCTCCTACAGGCAGCGCCCTAGCCTGTCCCCGACCCCAGGCGCCAACCTAAGGTTCCACACGCCGCGACGAGCTTGAACGACGACAACGCCTCCGTCCGCCCCCGCTTTTCGGACCCAGGAATTATCCCCCTTCTAAGAGCCGGGGGCCCGGGGCGGCCTTGGAGCGCGCGGGGCAGCGCCCTTAACGGCGCCGCACGCCGCCGCCCGACTTGCTAGCTCGATCAGCCGCTCGCTCGCCCACCTAGCTTAGAGGCCGCGCCGGCACAGATTGCCCACCGAGCCTGGGGGTTCCTCCAACCCAGCTCCGGCCCGCAGCGCCGAGACTCCAGCGGGGGCGGGGAAGGGGAAGGGGAGGCGGGTGTAAGGGGAAGGAGATTGTGGGGGCGGGGTCGTCGGGTCACGTGGGCAGGCACCGGAAGAGGTGGGTACTTCACTGCTGAGCCGGAAGTGGCGCGCGGCCGGGTAATTCCTCATGGCGGCGGCGGCGGCTGGTTGGGTGCGGCGCTGTAGCGACTGATCTGCTGCTAGCCTGGCGGCCGAGCGTCGAGCTCCAGCCCGGCCTCCGCGTGCCCCTCGGGCTCCGCACCCCTGATGCTGCTCGGGCGCTGAGCCCGCCCCGACCGGGACGATGGTGAAGTATTTCCTGGGCCAGAGCGTGCTCCGGAGTTCCTGGGACCAAGTGTTCGCTGCCTTCTGGCAGCGGTACCCGAATCCCTATAGGTACGTGGCCCTGGGAAGAGCAACCCTCCCAATCTCGCTGTTTGGAGATCGGAGTCTGGGGGCCGGGAAAGACTCAACTTCGAGTAGGGGGATCGCCAGAGCCTGGCCATGTTTAGGGCAGAAGAACCCTATCGGGGTAGCGGCCAGGCTAGGCCTGCAAGGTACTGGAAAGAGGCTGGGCCTGGGCAGTGGATTACTTGAAGCCCTAGTCTCAAGGTTCTCTCATTTCAGTGTGGTGAGACAGGAAGAGGAGGCAGCACAGGAATTGGGGAGGGATCTTGGGGTTGGAAGTCTGGGCGCTTGCCTGCTTCTCTGCCCTTGACTGCTCTCCAGTGGTGCAATAAATCGGGAGGTCCATCCCCGCTGGAATGCACAGGAATCCAGGTCAACGAGGGGGCGGGAGTTGGAATTTGCCCCGTGGAGGCTCAAGGGCTCCAGTTCAGGTCTGAACCACAACCACCGCTTTACTCTGAAAGTTTGGGAAAAGGCCTGGCCATTCTGAGCGTGGAGGCTCCAGATGGGAACCTCAACAGGCAGTCTCCCAGGGTCAGGCTCCTGAGGGTCACCTTCACCCCGACACCTGCAGCAAACATGTCTTAACGGAAGACATAGTGCACCGAGAAGTGACCTCTGACCAGAAACTCCTGTCCCGACGACTCCTGACCAAGACGAACAGGATGCCCCGCTGGGCTGAGCGACTGTTTCCTGCCAATGTTGCTCACTCAGTGTACATCCTGGAGGATTCTATTGTGGACCCACAAAACCGGACCATGACCACCTTCACCTGGAACATCAACCACGCCCGGCTGATGGTGAGACCCCTCCCACTTCCCCCCCAAACTAGAAAGCTCCGGATACATGTGGCTAGGGAACCATGAGAGCTTCTGTGATTCAAGCAGATCTGAAGAGTGATAGTTCTAGAGTACGAACTCGGATGGTCTTTTCAGCTGACCTTCTCTAGGCCTGTCTTCTAACTTGTTCATACAGTGGAGGAGGAGTACCTGTTTTCCACTTGTAACTACTAAATGCAGGGCACTCACACTGTGCCTGGCATGAGTATAGGTTGGGCCACAGGCATGATGCTGAGGGAAGGAGACAGTGGTTTTCAAACATCAAGCCTCCAGAGTACCTTGGATGCACCTCAGAGGGGAGAGGACTGGGAGCCCCCTGACCCTTTCTTTGACTATCTGTTTAATGTAATGGATTTCTGCCTGAGATTTCGGGGCAAGGAGAGGGAAGTTCCACATACCTTTGATTTCTTGCTTAAAAAAAAAAAAAGACTTGAAAACCCATGATTTATTAATAGTTTAAGGAACATTTCATCTATGAGTACCTTGAAAGCTTTCAGGACACTCTTATTCTCTTTCTCAGTTAATTGTCACAATAACACGGGGAAGTGGGTCTTACTCTGTTGTGCAAAGAGGAAAGTGAAGTTCAAGGAGGGGGAAGTGTGCTGCAAAGTCACAGAATGAGTCACCTTAATGCTTTGCCCCAGAGTCATCTGAGGGGCCTGTCTCTGTGTTTTGTAATTACTAAGATAAGACCTCTGAGACGTCCCTTTCAATTCAGCTGTGACAGGTGTCTTTTTAAGTGTTTCTCTTGGAGGTACAAGTCCACTTTCTCCTCTTTGATAAAGATAACTATGATGATTGCCAGGTTTCCTTTTCTGTTTTTGGATTGCTGGCAGCTTAAGGGCCAAAGTGGGTGGTCATAGTGTTAGTTGCTCAGTGGTGATGGACAGGGAAGCCTCGTACTGCAGTCCATGGGGTCGCAAAGAGTCGGACATGACTGAACTGAATTGAACTGTGTCTCTTGGCAACCTGACAGACTGTAGCCCACCATGCTCCTCTGGCCCTGAAATTCTCCAGGCAAAAATACTGGAGTGGGTTGCCATTTCCTTCTCCAGAGGATCTTCCTGACCCAGGGATCAAACCTGGGTCTCCCGCATTGCAGGCAGATTCTTTATCATCTGAGCCACAAGGGAAGCCCAAAAGGGTTGGCAGGCAGGCTGAAAACACCACAGACATCTCAAAGAGTTCATGTGCCTTTTAGTGTGAAGAGAGGTTTTTAGAGAGCAAAATGACTTTTTTTGTTCATCTTCCTACTCTTCCTGAGGCGCCATTTGAGAATGCAGTAAGGTAAGGGAAAGAACGCTTTCCCTCATGAAAAGAGGCAGGGGGTCAAACTGATGTGTGAGTTGGCCAAGTGAAGGACTCCCATGCGATTGTGCTCGACTTGCCTTCCTGCACAGATGGTGGAGGAACGATGTGTTTACCGTGTGAACTCTGATAACAGCGGCTGGACCGAAATCCGCCGGGAAGCCTGGGTCTCCTCTAGCTTATTTGGCGTCTCCAGAGCTGTCCAGGTGAGCAGCGCTGGGGTGCTGGGGCACAGGCCATTTATCATCAAGTCTGGGCTGGGGTTCCGTGGGCAGCTCTGAATCCTTCCCTTTGTCATTTTTTGCCAGGAGTTTGGTCTCGCGCGGTTCAAAAGCAATGTGACCAAGACTATGAAGGGTTTTGAATACATCTTGGCCAAGCTTCAAGGTGAGGGCTTGGGACACAGACAGAGGCTGTCAAGTCCTAACTGCTATGACTGGGCCAGAGCCTACTCTGAGCCCACCCTCAACTCATCTGTACCCTGAGTATTTCCTTCAGAGCCTAGCCCCCAGGAGATAAATGTCCTGAGAAGTAATTTAGGTCAGTTTTCTTAGCATTCTCTAAAACCAGCCCCCCACCCTTTGCTCCAGGTGAGGCCCCTCCCAAAACCCTTGTTGAAACAGCCAAGGAAGCCAAGGAGAAGGCCAAGGAGACGGCACTGGCAGCTACAGAGAAGGCCAAGGACCTTGCCAGCAAGGCAGCCACCAAGAAGCAGCAGCAGCAGCAGCAATTCGTGTAGCCAGCCCAGGCCCCGAAGCAGCAGCCTAGCAGACTACTGGCTCCAGTCCCTGCCCCCTCCTCCTGTACTTTATTATTAAAAGCCAGCTTCTAGCCCTCTCAACTGTCTGGGTGGTGGGCTGAGGGTAGGTGCCCTGTTTGGCATCTCCAGCACAGCCGACCGGTTACCCATGTCTGAGCTGGGCCTCCTTACTCCTGCATCGGGTGGCTGAGGACAGAGGCAAAGAGACTTGCCCAGGGTCATTGCATCCAGGTGAAGTGGTCGTAAATGCTAGACTGTAAGCTCCATGAGGGCAGGGACCGTTTTATCCTCTGATGTGTCCCAAGTATCTGAAACAAAATCTTGCGTGTAACAGACACTCAATAAATACTTGTTGAATTCATTCGGACCCAGCTCTGGAGTCAGAAAGCTTGAATCTTGACCCCACTTGTTTTCTGGCTTTGGCCCTCAGGTTGGTCGCATCACTCAGCCTTGGTCCCACTCTTGAAGTGTGGACAGATGGCCTCCAAACTGTGGGGAGTAAAGGGGCACTGCCCGGTGCGGTCAGTAGGGTTTGTGGTGGCTATGAATCTCATTTCTTCTCTTCCAGTTTGTGGCTGGAAGTTCCCACATTTTCATCAGGCAAGACCATGGACAGGAAGTTAAGAAAGAGGCTTTTAATGAAAATACAGTATGCATGGGGCAAAGGCCAGGGGCCCTTGTTTAGGAAGGAACATGAGGGCCCAAAAGGCTTCCTGCTGCCATGGACAGCTGGGCCAAGTGCTATAAAAAATGCCTGGGAGGGTGGCCTGGGCCCAAGCTGCCTGCCCTGCAGGGCTCAGGGGGGCCCAACACCCCTCTCCCAGGTGGGACTGCCAGCTGCCAGCAGCAGGGTACAAGGAGCACCTGTTCCCACACAGGGTCCTTTTAGTCCATTCCAACAGTGACTCCAAGCAGCCCGGGAGGCTCGGCGAGGGCTCTGGCCTGACGGCGCAAAGAATGGGCTGAGGGCAGAGGCCGCTCTGGGCGGTGAGGGTCATAACCAGGCACCGCCGCTGTGTGAGTAGCTGTGCTCCTGGCCTGCGCTGAAGCCCCGCAGCAGCTCAGCCTCACCTCCGAACACCAGGCTCTCCACGTCCACCTCCAGCTCCTCTGCACAGGGAGAGGGCCAGTCAGGAGACCTGGCCTACTCATCCCACCCGACCCCTCCACTCCAGGGCCCTTACCTTGGTCTGAGTCGGAGCGCTCGGAGGAGAGGCCTGAAGAGTCCAGGCTGTCCGCCCGCAGCCGCTCCCGCTCGCCCACCGCACCCAGCCCCTGGAGTTGCTCCAGCTGCTGCTGCAGGCTCTGCTGCTTGCTGCGCAGCTTCTCCTTGAGCTGCCGGGCCCGCTGCTCCTGCTCCTCCAGCTTCTGCAAATCCAGGGGAGTAAGGGGCTGGGCTCAGGCACCGCTCGATAGCAGACCGGTCGTGTGACAGGCTCACTAGATGTGGGTGCCAGAGGGTTGTTCCCACATCCTGCAGGAAGCCAGGGCCTGCTGCCCTCCTATCTCACGTAAGTGGCCTGGGAGTTCTGTCTGGATGGTTGGGAGGGAGGGCCGCACAATCTCAAAGGCCCTCAGGGCTGTCAAGTGATGTGAAGGAGTGGAGTGTGCGGGTATCAGGCAATGGAGACAGGAGAGGGACTGGGGTACACCAGCAAGTGCATACTAAGGCTCGGAAGAGGTGTCCCAGGCCAATTACTGCCAAGTGGAAGCAGGCCCAGTGTTGCCAGATCTCCTAGAGCTTTTTGTTTTTGTTTCAGCCATGCCACACAGCATGTGGGATCATTCCCTGACCAGAGATCGAACCCTCATCCACTATTTTTAGAAAGCTATGAATCCACCTGTCGATGCAGAAGATGTGGATTCAATTCTTAAGTAGGGGCGATCCCCTGGATAAAGAAATGGCAACCCAACCCCATACTCTTGCCTGGGAAATCCCATGGGCAGAGGAGCCTGGCAGGCTATAGTCCATGAGGTTGCAAAGAGTCTGACACGACTGAGCAACTAAACGACAAGAGATTACACAAAGGCTACCAGTTTGTAACTCCTCAAGACCCTCCCAGGAACTCTAAGGCTTCAGTATTAGTCCCCTCCTGCCGCCTCCATGCAAGCTCTGCCAGCCTTGAGATCCAGGGACTGGAGGGCCAAGGGTTCTCCCATCAGGCCCTCAGTGGGCAAAAGCATGCATTCAGTCAACAAGAAGGGGAGAATTGGGTGAGGAGGTATTTGAACTGGGTGCAGATGGATGAATAAGCACTACCCAGGTAAAGATGGAGGAGGAAACATCCCGGCAGAGTGAAAATGGGAAGAGTATGGGGAGTTCAGCTTTTTAGTGGGACATGGGGCAAGATGAGACCAGTGGCAAGGCCTGAGTTGTGAAGGGCCTTGAGTTTCACAGGAAGTAAGAAACTGAAACTGTCCTGTCAGAAACCATGGAAGGTTTTCAGCAGGGGACAGACCTGGACAGATCTATGAGCAGCAAAGAACATTCCAGGGCAAGGTGGGGAGGGCAGCCAGGTGGAGGCAAAATAGGAAGTAGGGAGTCCAGGAAGGAGCAATCCCTAGGTCCCGCCGATGGGACAGCCAGCACCCAAGCACACATCCCTCTGAGAACCAAGTCAGGCAAACTCCACGTGAGACACTGGAGCCCACTTTCCAACCAGGGTGTAATTCAACCATAAGGCACCATAAGGACAGTGCTAACAGTTTCCACCTCCAGCCGTCTCTGCCACAGCTGCCTGTGCCCACAACAGGGCCTGCCTGAGCAGATGCTCACTTGTTGAGGAAAAGAATGCAAGTCAAGAGACACAGGCCACAGTTCTGAATCTGCCTCTCATCAGCCAGCTGTACCTCCATTTCTTCCTCTGTCAAAAGGGCCAGGAGGGCAGGAAAATGCCTCCATTGTTTCCAAGTCGCTTCTAAGCGCCCCTACTCGGTGGTGATGCCTCATCTTGAGTCAGCACATCCCACTCCCATCCACCAGGGGGCGCTGAGCTGAGCCCGGTAAGGAAGGGTCACAGGAGTCCTCTCAGCCCTTTCCCACTTCTGGCCTCTGGACCTGCCTCCCAAAGCAGGACAGGCCCCTCAGAACAGGAGGCCTTGAGGATGCAGGAGAGGAAGAGTGAGAAACAGCCCTCTCCAGACTGAGGGATCCTTATAGTGACCCATCACAGAATGTCCCCCATACAGAGGAGGAAATGAAGTCCAGAGAGGCTACCTAACTCACTCCAGGTCTCACAGTTGGGATTCAAGTAATAATCGTTGTAATAACAAGTGAACATTTATTGGAAAAACTTGCTTAAAGCCTCAGAACAATCCTCTTGGGTTACTTCCTGCCTTTCTTCCCACTGAAACTTGGAAACTAGAAGCGCAGAGCCCAATGTCACACAGTTGGTTGGTTACATGAGACTCCTCTCCTAGTCCCTCCCAGTCTCCCGCTACTGCGCTGCTCCCAGCATCCTGGCAAGCTGGCCCTGGGCCCCAGGGTCGTGTCTTACCTGGATGTGCATTCTGGCCCTGCGCAGAAGGCTCAGTGTGGTGTATCGGACACAGTCAGCCCCCAGGGGCATCTGCTGCTTCAGCTGTTCCAGGCACCGCTTCAGCTGGGCCCTCCTGCAGAGGGAGGGGTCTAGAGGGCAGTGCCAGCCCAAGCTCGCTGGCCAGATGAGGGATGACAAGGGAGGGGAGGCCAGAGGGAGGCTGTTCCTGGGGACTGGTACTCTCAGGGCAGGGTTGGGACTCACCTGCGCTTCTCCAGCTCATTGTGCACAGACCTGCCAATGCCAGAGAGGATGGGGTGAGGGAGTGTCAGTTAGTGTCCACACCCTCAGTCCCAGAGTCCCCAGGGGCTCAAAACTCACTACAGATGTGTGACCCAAACTAGCCCACTGTGGGGACCTTGTGCTGGCCTCAGACAGCTAAGTCCCAGGCAGAGGCAGAGACAGTAAGGAGGTCAAATGCTGAGAGAGGTCTGCCCGGGTGATGTGGGGTCCAGAGTCCCCTAGTCACAATCAGGAAGGGCTTCCTGAACACAAGTGACATTTGAGCTGAGCCCAGCCACACAAGTTACCCAAAATGAGTAGTGGGGGAAGAGGCATTCAAATTGAGGGGGAACGCGTGTGCAAAGGGTTAAGAGGAGAGAAAAGGAGAATGCCTGTGAAGGAAAGCAAGTGGTTTGTTTTAAGAGTGTGAGTGGAAGCAGGACCCAGAACTATTATTCACAGTTCCAAACACATCAGAGGTCTTGAGAAATAGTCCTTGAACGAAGAGTATGTGTTCGGAGGATGGGAAAACGGCAGGAGGAGTTCATATGCCTCCAGAGCAAGGTACTTGGCCCAGAAGATGCAGGCAACAAGGAAGAAGTGGGCAGTGGAGAGACCCGATGAAGGACGGTGCCCAGCCCCCTACTCCCCACTGCCCCCGGCCCTCCTCACCGCCCACTGTCCAGCGCGCCTGGAGCTTGGGGAGACCGCTTCCTCCTCCTGTGGACTGGACCTGGACTCCGGTGCGGGCACAGGGACGCATAGCCATGCTCGGCCTCTGCCAGAGAGAGTCCCCGCCAGCGTCAGGCTAGTCCCAGCGGGCGCCCCAGGCACGGCACCGTCAGAAAGGGATTTGGGGCTACACCAACCCCTCCAGCCCACTGCCCGCGGACCCCTCTTAAGTTGAGCGCGGCGGTGCCGCAGGACTACTGCCCCAAGGCCATGCATTCTTCAAGTCGGGAGTCAAGCCAAGCCCAGGCCAGTGTCAGCGAGGTCGCTGCCTGGAGTCCGACCAAAGGTTCTTCCTCACCTCTCTCTCGGCGCTCCAGGAACTCCGCCGCCTCCAGCAAGACTTGGATGTTGCTGGCCACCGGTTCCATGTCGGCGACAGCTGGAGGCGGGCGGGCCTGGGGTGCAGACCGGAGCAGCGGCGGCACCACTTTTGTTACAATGTAACTGACACGGGGCAACAAACACAGGCGCCCGGCCCGCCCCCAATTCGCCCCGCCCCGGGACAGCCTAGCTCTTGGCCCCGCCCTTCTGGAACGCGCCCGGGAACCACGGCCCACCCTCCGCCCACCTGCCCGCCCCATAGGACTCCCGTAGGGCTGCCACCGACGCCGGCTACAGGCCCGGCCCTCGGGCGAACGCCCGGGCTGGAGTGGGGGTGCCGCGTCTTGCCGCTTCGCTCAGCGACCCCGCGCCAACCACTTGACGTTTCTGGGCCTCAGTCTCCAGCCCAGTACTGGTTACCAGAGGCCCGCACGCTGAATGGTGCTCTGGGGGCGGATGGATGGTCCACCCGAGGCCCCGGGCTCGGCCGCTGCACGTGGGCGCCGCAGAGGCGGGGCCGGCGGACGCCCTCCGCGATTTGCTCTCTGCCTCTTGTGGCTAGCTGACGTCACTTGTGGGCGGAGCATGAGGGCCTCGGAGGTACTATTGGCTGCGCGCGGCTCCGCCCTCTCCCGCCGCTGGTCAACATGTTCGGGCGGGAAAAGGAGCAGGTTTCAAATTTGAAAACCCCGGCAATGGGGGCGGGGTTAAGCGGGCAATGGGGCCGCAGTGCGCAAGCGCCGGGGGAGGGGGCGCGGATCTGGCTCCTGCGCTCGGGGGTCGGTATCCTCGCAGGCTTGCCATCTGCCCCCGTAGCTCCTCGATGAGCTTCAGCTTCCTAGTGTGGCGAATGGGAATAGTCTCCCGGCTTCTCCTCATCTGCAGGGAAGCTGTTGTTGCTACGAAAACGTCAGAAGGGTACCGATTTATGAGAACCAGCTGGCGAGAGTCCTGGGTTCTGGAGCCATCAGAGTTGAGTTCTCTCACCGCTACTTCTCAGTTGTGTGGCTCGGGAAGTGCCCTCTTTCCTGGAAGTTCGGGAAGCCCTGCGAAACCGTTGTCGTTGAAGGCTTGGGCATTGAAAGATCAGAGCCGTGCGCAGTTTGTAGGAGCTGCTGATTTTGTAACCTGACACAGGCTTCTTCCTCCCACAGAGCCCATGGTTGCCTTACTCAGAGTCAATGAACCCTTCTTTAACGTGACTGTCTAGCCTCCCAAAGGAGATGATGCAGTGACTTCTACGGGCGGCACCACCCCTGCGGAGACAGTGACAGTCTAAGGATGGAGCCCGGAAGATGAAAGCAGCTGTTACAGAGTTGAGCATTACTGTTAGGCTGGGACTGAATCTGTGGCCCGGAAATGGAGAGGAGGGAGAAGGAGGAACTAGATTCTTTATAAAGAGACAGCCCTGGGTAAACACATGGCACACGACAGTCAGTCCTCTCAGTTCCTTGGACAAAACCTTTGAGTTTCTCTAGGAGTCACTTCTAGAGGAATCACTGACATGCTCAGCCAAGAACTGCTGCCTGGGACTATCCACCCTTTCACCCACCCGTTCACTCATGAAATATTTGCTGAGAACTTGCAGGACCCTAGGCAATGTGCTGAGGGCTGGAGAATACAAGGTTTGTCAGAACCAGACAGGGTCCTTCCCTCTGCCAAGCTCTTGCATGAGGGGGAGGGAGACTGACATGGTAATCACACAGTAAAGATCCACTGTGACAGGTCCACACAGGAAAAGACACAATGTAAGGGCACTTCCTAAAGGAGCATTTGACCTTATCAGAGAAGTCAAAGAAGGTTTTTCTGGGGCAGGGATGAGTAGATGTTATCTATGTATAGGAGGAATGTATGAGAATTCCAGACACATTAATAGCAGGTGCAAAGGCCCTGGGGCTGAAAGGATGTATGCAGAAGGAAAGAAGGTCAATGTGGCCAGCCTAGAGACATCAAAGATAATGGTACAGGTTGACACTGGAGAGGCTTGCAGGGCCCAGAAGAGACTGAAGGGTTCCCCAAACCCCCGCCTGCAATTAATTATGTCCACAGAAAAGAGTCACAAGACTTGTGAATGAATTTCCCATTTTATTTCACTAAAGTCAGCACCCACACAGTGTAGGCACAAACCAACTAGTAAGATATCTTCCTAGGTGGCCCAGCCTTGGGCGGGGAGAGCTGTGAAGGATAAGAGTTCCCAGCAGCGGGAGGGAGCTCTTAAAGAGTTGTACTGTGTCCTTAGTAGTGTCCAACTCTGGGACCCCATGGACTGTAGCCCACAAGGCTCCTCTGTCCATGGGGATTCTCCAAGCAAGAATACTAGAATGGGTTGCCATGCCCTCCTTCAGGGGATGTTCCCACTCAGGGAACCCAGGTCTCCCACATTGCAGGCGGATTCCCACTGAATCTAAGCCACTAGGGAAGCCCAAGAATATTGGAGTGGGTAGGCCTGTCCCGTCTCCAGAGGATCTTCCTGACCCAGGAATCAAACCAGGGTCTCCTGCATTGCAGGTGGATTCTTTACCAGCTACCAGGGAAGCTCAGAGTTAGGGCTGCTCCAACTGGAGGTTGTGGAAATGAGGCAGAGGCCACAAAGTGGACTTGAGTAACCATGTCAAGGAGTTTGGACTTCATCCTAGAAGGGTAGGATTTGAGCTAGGGAACAACATGGCCCTCAGGCCTCCCAGGGCCACTAACTGGAGGAACAGGAAACAATCCTTCCCAGGGAGCAGGGCAAGTGAGGGGGGATGGGGCTCCCGCCCCAAACCTCTGGATGCCCTTCTGGGCCCCTCTGAGACAATGCTAGTACTAGTACCATCTGGGCACAGGGCTGGGCAGAGGCCTCCCATGCTCCTGCCTTCTCAGCAGTGACTGGTCTTAGAGCCTCTTCCCCAGACCCCCAGGTCCTACAGAGTTCAGCCTGCACACTGAAGCCCTATGGCCTCCCCACCCCTCAGCCCTTATTGCCCACACTTCAGTGCAGGTTCTGTCTGAAACCAGTGTCCTCTGGGCTCCAAGGGGCAGAGCCTGCATCTGTGCCCTGAGTGGGAGGGGAGAAGGGGACCCCCACCCTGCTGCCTTGCCCCAGTCAGGACATCTGGAAGAGGGCAGCTTTCAGTGCCTCAGCCTTGGGCTCACCATCCTCTCTCACCCTATGGACAGGATGCCTGAGGAGACAGCTCCTGCTGTTCCCCTAGGACTCTCTCACCTCCTTCCCTGCAGGTGAGAGTAATAGTGGGGGGGGGGGGAAGATTGGGGCAGTACTGGAGCTGAGGTCTGGCTCAGACCCTGGACCCTGCCCAGCCTCTTCTCTATGCTCTCTGTCCCAGCCTCTCCCAGTTCACTCACCCTTCCCTCTTCCCAGAGAGTAGCATTCCATGGTCACTGAGCTAACCAGGCCGTGTCCCTGCTGAAAGTCCCTCCAAGACTCCCTCAGCCCTGAGGACAAAGTTCAAGCTGGCTGTGCCTTCTTCCTGCCCTGTCAGGCCACATGCCCTGCCCTTGCCCCACTTCCCTGACTCTGCTGGTTTGGCTTACATGTCACTTCCTCCAGGAAGTCCTCAGGCCTCCATTCTTCTGAAAACAGAGCATCCTTCTGAAAACAGCAGTGGCTCTGTGTCCCTCAGGGTCAGCCTTCTCTGTCTGCCTATGAGCACAGCAATAGAGGAAGCCTGTGCTAAGAAAGGGGTTTGGCCAAGCTGTCATGGGGGGAGGGGACAGCAGACCTTTGGTGGGCCTGGGTCTCTATGTACACAGGAGGCCAGTGGCATAGCAGTCAACAGGCCCCCAACTTGGAGGCCACAGCTGGAATGCCACTCCAGGCATGTTGTCAGGGGCTGCACAACACAGTGACTGGCAGAGTCAGGAAGGCTAACTGCTCCTGCTGAAAGTGCAGGGGAAAAGGCCATGAGGCCAGGCCTGGCTAGACTACGTCTCAGAAGTGGCTGACAGTCCTGGTTATCCTGGGTGGGGTCTCCGGGCAAAGGCCTCTATAAGACCTGTAGTATGTCCACATTTTTATTCCTGATATAGGAATAAAAATTCCCCACCACCACCCTTGATAAGTTTTGCTGGGAGTGTATCAATTTTGTTAATTGTTTTTAAACAATCAACTTTGGATTTCTTTTGCTCCTTTGGTATCTAGTTTCTTAACATGGAAATGCACATAATTCACTTTCTTCCTTTCTTCTTTTCTGCATCTTGCTTTCACTCCATCCCACAAACTAAGTTGTTGTTTTTGCTTTGTTTTTCATTCACATAGACATATTTTTAGAATTTTTCTTTGACCCGAGGCCTGTGGGTAACCTGAAGTGTTTTCCATAATGTCCAATACTTGGGAATTTTCTAGATGGCTTTTTATTATTGGTTTGTAGTTTAATTCTATTGTGGTCAGAAAATATACTCTTATGATTTTGATCATCTGATTCATCAAATTTATCAAAGCCTGTATGTTCCGGTATGTGACCTATCTTGATGATGTTTTATATGCATGTAAAAATAACACGCATCCTCCTGTTGTTACCTGTAGTGTTCTGAAAGCATCAGATTAAGTTGGTTGACTGTGTTGCATTTAAAAAAAAAAATTTATACCCTTACTGATCTTTTTTGTCTACTAGTTCTACCAATTAGTGGAAGATAAGTGTTAAAATCTCAAAATTTAATTGTGAAATTGTCTATCACATTTTACTTTATATATGTGAAACTCTAGGTGCATATACATTCATGATTGTTTTATCTTCTTGCTGCCTTCATCATTTTTGCATTCTGAAATATCCCTCTTTATCTCTGAAAATCTTTTCTTTAACACTGCTTTGATATTAATATAGTCACAACAGTTCCTTTTGATTAGTGCTCTCATTGTGTGTTTTTTCCTGTCTTTTTTACTTTTTACCTAACAGTGTCTTAGTATTTAACATGTTTATCCTACAAATAGCATATGACTGGGAGTTTTCCCCTGTGGGCTGATAATCCCTGCCTTTGAATTGTGTTTAATACAATTATTCTGACATAGTTGATTTTAAGGTCTGTCATCTTGATTTTTATTTTACATTTGTCCCATCTGTCCTTTTCCTCTTTTCCCTCCTTTTCTGATTTATTTTGGATTATCTGAGTCTTTGTCAGCCTTCCATTATATATTAATATCTACAATTGGCTTATCATTTCCTCTTTCAAGTGGTCTCTTAAGTATTCACTTTAAGAACTGTAATAATAAATGTCTTTAAATTAGCACAGTCTACTCTGAATTAATATTATACAATTTAAAATATAAGATAAGAAACATACACCATTATGCTTCATTTACTCTCTACCATCCTTTTTACTACTGTTATTATATATTTTATTTCTATATGTATTATAATTCCTAGAATACATTGCTACAATCTTGCTTTAAACAGTCAATTGACTTTTTAAAAATTAAGAACAAATAATCTTTTGTATTTCACCACACTTACCATTTCCAGCATTCTTCATTCTGTCCTGTAGAGCTGGGTTTTATTGGTACCATTTTCTTTCAGCCAAAGGAGCTGCCTTTGGCCTTTCTTGCAGTGTGGGTCTTTTAACAACACATTCTACCAGCTTTTCTTCATTGAAAATGTATTTATTTCATCTTCATTTTTGTAGCATATTTACACTACATATAAGATTCTAGGTTGACTGCCTTTCAGCACTTTAATTATGTTACTGGTTTGCCATCTGACTAGTATTTCTTTTCCATGTCAGCTGGAATTATCACTTCCCGCTGTATGTAATGTGTTTATTTCCTCTATTCTAATTTTTTTTCTTTTTTTCAGTTATTGGCTCTGGTAGCTCAGACGGTGAAGAATCCACCTGCAATGTCAGAGACCTGGGTTGGGAAGATCCTCTGGAGAAGGGAATGGCTACTCACTCCAGTATTCTTGCCTGGAGAATCTCATGAACAGAGGAGCCTGGCAGGCTACAGTCCATGAGGTCACAAAAAGTTCATCACGATTGAACAACTTTCACTCTCACTTTCATTGGCTATGATACCCGTGGATGTGGTTTTCTTTATGTTTGCCTTGCTTGGTGTGTTTTGAGCATCTGGAATGTTTTTCAGTCTTCAGTTCTTCAAATATTTTTCTCCACCTCTATTTTCTCTCTCCTCTCTTACTCTGATCTCAATTTCATGTATGTTTCCCAGTTTCATAATATATCAAGGGGAATTGATGCTGTTATTTTTTTAATTTATTTTTTTTAATTGAAGGCTAATTCTTTACAATACAGCATTGTTAATGTGTGTGTGTGTATGTGTTTTAATCTCTCTGCTTCATTGTAGATAAGTTCTATTTACTTGGCTTCAAGTTTGCTTACTCTTTCTTCTGTAACATGTAATTTGGCATTTAGCCCATCAATTGTAGTTTTTATTTCAGCTATTGTATTTTTCAGATTTAGAATTTCCACTTAGTCCTTTTTTTAAAGTTTTCTACCCATATCCCAGAATATCTCATTACCCATGTGTTATGGGCTTCCATAACACAACTGAGTGGCTTGCAACAATAGAAATTTGTTCTCTCACAGTTATGGAGAAGTCCAAACTCCAGGTGTCAGCAGGGTTGGTTCCCTCCTAAGGGTCGCAGGCTGACTTCATTTTATAACTATATCTGTAAGGATCCTATTTCCAACTTAGATCACATTCGAAGTTCTGGGTGAACATGAATTTTTGAGGGACACTATTCAGCTTATCATTACCCCTTCTCTATCCCAATTATTCTTTTGCTATTAATTAGTGTATATATTTACAATACTTGTTGTATGTTGTCTGCTAATTCCAATAACTTAAGGTTTTATTTTTGGGAGGGGGGCTTCCCTTGACTATATTTTCTCTTTATAATAAAGCATATTTTCTTGCTTCTTCTCATGCCTTATAATTTTTTACTGATTCTAGAATATAAAAGTGAGAGAAAACATAATGGAGTATAACCATATCAAAGTATATATTGGGTTTTTTCTCAATTTATTTATTTTTGGCTGTGCTGGATCTTCCCTGCTGCTCACAGCCTTCCTATAGCTGCGGTGAGTGGGGGCTACTCTCACCATTGCAGTGCGCAGGCTTCTCACTGCGGCGGCTTCTCTTGTTGTGGAGCACAGGCTCCAGGTGCACAGGCTTTAGTAGTTGCAGCTCCTGGGCTCTAGAGCACGGACTCAGTAATTGGGCCACACGGGTTTTAGTTGTGCTGTGGCATGTGGAATCCTCCCTGAGCAGGGACTGAACCCATGTCCCCTGTACTGGCAGATGGATTCCCATCCACTGTACCACCAGGGAAGTCCTATATTATTTTGTTTTGTTTATTCTCTTAAGAGTGCAAGTCCTTACCTGTTTGGCAGTTAGAGGGAGAGGCTCATCATTTAGATTCCTACTAAGCTTTGTGACAACATTAGCCAACTGTACAGGTTAGAGATGAGAAGGATCACACTCACTTCAGACCCTAACTGCAAATTCAGAAGTTTCGCCTAAGTACTGTTGGGAATGGCAATTTTCAAGGACTCACAGAACCTGCTCAAAGCTGTTATACTCCCTATATACACTGTATTATTCAGTTTCTTTCAGGGAAGGGATACAGATTAAGATCGGCCAAGTGAAGAAGTTCATGAGTCTATGGAAGTAAAAATGGTACGTCTACTCCTCTCCGTGTAGCCAGGACATATATACACAGTGTACTGTGCGCTAGGGAGGCTGTTCTGAGTTCCTTAGGCCAGACATTGATTGGTTGATCTCAGTCTGCAGATCAACTGACACGCTGTGACCCTGAATCACGCGTGTGGTCTTTATTGTGTGAGCGGTCCTCACCCTGAGGTAGGGTCAGCACCCACCCTAAATCATGTCCTATTCTCTGGCTAGCGCAGCACTCCTTAGAAGAAAAGCTATGACCAATCTAGACAGCATACTAAAAAGCAGAGACATTATTTTGCCAACAAAGGTCCATCTAGTCAAAGCTGTGGTTTTTCCAGTGGTCATCTATGGATGTGAGAGTTGGACGGTGAAGAAAGCTGAGCGCTGAAGAATTGATGCTTTTGAACTGTGGTGTTGGCAAAGACTCTTGAGAGTCCCTTGGACTGCAAAGAGATCCAACCAGTCATTCCTAAAGGAAATCAATCCTGAATATTCACTGGAAGAACTGATGCTGATGCTGAAGCTCCAATACTTTGGCCACCTGATGGAAAGAACCGACTCATTTGAAAAGACCCTGATGCTGGGAAAGATTAAAGGCGGGAAGAGGAGGGGATGACAGAGGATGAGATGGTTGGCTGGCATCACCAACTCAATGGACATGAGTTTGAGCAAGCCCCAGGAATTGGTGATAGACAGGGAAGTCTGCATGCTGCAGTCCATGGGGTAGCAAAGAGTCAGACATGACTGAGCGACTGAACTGAACTGAGCCTAACACTCCCAGAGAATAAAGCATAATTTAGGGAAAACAAAGGTATCTCCCAGGACCTGAGGGCAAAATCCAGACCTCTTTTGGGACAAAGTTAAATTCTTTAGGACACAGGACACTCTTTGCCTTTGGCCAAGGCTCTGACAGCAAAATGATCATATTGCCTAACAGTTGGGACCAGTGTTAAGGTTGTTTTTGTTGTTCAGTCACTAAGTCGTGTCCAGTGATTTTCGACCCCAAGGACTGCAGCATGCCAGGCTTCTCTGTCCTTCACTATCTCCCAGAGTCTGCTCAAATTCATGTTCACTGAGTTGGTGATGCTATCTAACCATCTCATCCTCTGCCGCCCTCTTCTCCTTTTCCCCTCAGTCTTTCCCAGCATCAGGGTCTTTTCCAGTAAGTCTGTTCTTTGCATCAGGTGGCCAAAGCATTGAGTTTCACTTTCAGCGTTAGTCCTTCCAGTGAATATTCAGGGTTGATTTCCTTTAGGATTGACTGGTTTGGTCTCTTTGCTGTCCAAGGGACTCTCAAGAGTCTTCTCCAACACCACAATTCGAAAGCATCAATTCTTTGGTGCTCAGCCTTCTTTATGGCTCAACTCTCACATCCATACATGACTACTGGAAAAACCATAGCTTTGACTAGACGGACCTTTGTTGGCAAAGTGAAATCTTTGCTTCTTAATACGCCATCTAGGTTCATCATAGCTTTCCTTCCAAGGAAGCAAGCACGGTTTAATTTCACCGCTGCAGTCACTGTCTGCAGTGATTTTGGAGCCCAAGAAAATAATATCTGTCACTGCTTCCATTTCCCCCTCCCTTCTATTTGCCATGAAGCAATGGGATCAGATGCCATGATCTTAGTTTTTTGAATGCTGAGTTTCAAGCCAATTTTTTCACCCTCTTCTTTCACCCTCATCAAGAGGTTCTTTAGTTCCTCTTCATTTTCTACCATTAGAGTGGTATTCAACAGTATATCTGAGGTTGTTGATACTTCTCCTGGCAATCTTGATTCCAGCTTGTGATTCATCTAGCCTGGCATTTCGCATGATGTACTCTTCTGCATAGCAGGGTGACAATATACAGCCTTGTTGTACTCCTTTCCCAATTTTGAACCAGTCGGTTGTTCCATGTCTGGTTCTAACTGTTGCTTCTTGACCTGAATACAGGGTCAAGTGACCCTGTCAGAATAGGGATAAACAAACAGTTCATCTGTCCTACAAGCATTTTCAGATTTTTGTACTAATTCAGTTATTCATTGTCCCCTTTGTATCTTATGATAAAGTTGTGCAGAACTCTTTACCTTAGAAATTAGCTAATAATTAGGTAAATCTAGTTCTTCCTGAGACCAGTCATTTTCTACCTATTTGACTTCCTCAAGGGGTTTTAACTGAATTTCCCCAATACATGTGACTATAAGTATTATAACGAGGCCAGTGTTCACTATTACAGTGTGGCAGGAGACATGTCCTGAAAAACCTCTGGCACATGACCAGAGTCCCACTCAGCCAGTAAGAATTAGTTCAGTGATGGAAATGTCTCCCAGAGTGATGGATGTCATTCAGGTTTGCAGACTCCCATTCAATTGTTTCAGACTGTAAAAGCAGGAGTGGTCTCAGCAACATGTCATCATCCTTTCAGGCATCTGGTGTAACCGAGCTAAGAGACAATAACATCTTACTCTGAGCCTCTCTCGAGGTACCAATGTAAACTGTATAAATCATTAAACTTTATGTTCAGCTACCATTCCTCATGGGCTTTCCTGGTGGCTCAGATGGTAAAGAACCTGCCTGCAATGCAGGAGGTTCAGGTTCAATCCCTGGGTCAGGAAGATCCCCTGGAGAAGGGAATGATTCCCCACTCCAGTATTTTTGCCTGGAGAATTCTATGGACAGAGGAACCTGGTGGGCTATAGCCCATGGGGTCACAAAGAATCAGACACGACTGAGAGACCAAAACACCTTCACACACACACACACACACACACACACACACACACACACACACACACACACACACACACCATTCTTCTTCCTCCTCTCCATTCAAACCCTAATGTTCCCACTTTGGGAGGGGGTTGTTAGCAGTGGCCACTGTGCTGGTCCAGACTGCCAGCAGCAATACAAATCTAGTCTAGAACCTACCCTCCCCCAGGCCACTCTCATTCCTGTGGGTAGGGTTAAAAGGGTGCAGAACTGGTGGGCTATCCCAACCACTAAGCAATACAGCAGTATTCACCATCAGCCCCAATTTTGCCAAGTTAGGTGAAGGCACAACCCACTCCATCAGACCCTTAAGAATCTGACATAAAAATTTAAAGGCATAGTTACAGTTTCTTAGGGGTCATCCTTGCGTTCAGCACCTGCAGTTGCAGCCCTGATCCTGGACCACTGCATCAGGTAGGACAAAAGGGGTGGAAGTGAGGTGAGAAAAAAAGAAAAATAGTTATACCACCATCTTTCCCACCTCCTCTTTCTCAAATACCATCCCCTCAAAAGCAGAGGAATCTAACTAGGGGGGACTATCCCTTTCCCCACCCACTTGTTGTGTGTAAGTGCACACTCATAATGGTGTGTAAACCAGCCCTTTATGCCTTTATTTCCCCATGTTTTAGACCTCCAAAATAGTTCCACATTGCTAACGATTAGTGAAACGGAAGTCAAAACTACAATGAGGTATCACCTCGCGCCAGTCAGAATGGCCATCCCAAAAAGTCTATAAATAATAAATGTTGAAGAAAAGGAAACCCTCTTACACTATTGGTGGGAATGTAAATTGGGGCAGCCACTATGGAAAACAGTATGGGAGTTCCTTAAAAAACTAAAAATAGAGTTGCCATATGATCCAGAAAGCCCATTTCTGTGCATATACCCACAGCACTGTTTACAATAGCCAAGACATGGAAGCAACCTAACTGCCCACTGACAGATGAATGGATAAAGAAGATATATGATAGAATGTTACTCAGTCATAAAAAGAATGAAATACCATCATTTAAGCAACATGGATAGACTTGGAGATTATCATACTAAGTGAAGTAAGTCAGAGAAAGACAAATAACATACAGTATCCCTTATATGTGGAATCTTAAAAAATGATACAAATGGGACTTCCCTGGTGGTACAGTGAAGGGGAATCTGCCTGCCAATGCAGGGGACACAGATTCAATCCCTGGTCTGGGAGGATTCCACATGCCACTGAGCAACTGAGCCCATGCGACACAACTACTGAACCTTTGCGCTCTCGGGCCCTTGAGCCACAACTGTTGAGCCTGTGTGCTGCAACAAATGAAGCCCACTTGCCTAGAGCCTGTGCTCCACAACAAGAGAAGCCACCACAATGAGCCTGCGCCCCACAGCAGAGCAGACCCCACTCGCCGCAACTAGAGAAAGCTCGCATGCAGCAATGAAGACCCATAATAAGTAAATACAATTATTTTTTAAAATTATACAAATGAACCTATTTACAAAATGGAAACAGACTCACAGACATAGAAAATAAACTTACAGTTATCAAAGGAGAAAAGGGGGTGGTGTAGGATTAAATAAGATACACACCATGTTATATTGGAGAAGCAAATGGCAATCCACTCCAGTATTCTTGCCTGGAGAATCCCATGGACAGAGGAGCCTGGCGGGCTATAGTCTATGGGGTCACAAGAGTGGGACACGACTGAGCGACTAAGCACACCATGTTATGTAAACTAGACAAGCAACAAGGTCTTACTGTATAGCACAGGGAACTGTATTCAATATTTTGTAATAACTTCTAATGGAAAATAACCTAAAAAATATATGATATATAATTATATAATATATAATTATACATATAATTGAAAGACTTTTCTGTACACCTGAAACTAACACAACATCATAAATCAACTATACTTCAATTTAAAAGAAGTTTCAATTATTCATTTCTCCATCAAACTTACTCTGAGGATGACATGTCCCTGTCCATCTACTTCATGGACCCAGGTGGCCACATAAAATGAGCACCCTAGGAAACCTATTTGTTAATTCAAATCATCTTTCATATCTGGAAGGTGTTCTGCTGGGCGTCACTGTCCTATCTTACTGCACCCATTCTATTCCCATAGTGGTTTCCATGGGGTGCACCCCATATGGTCATCCTGTTAACAGGTCAGTTTTCCATTGCCCTCTGCCTGATCATATGGCCAGGCCGTTGGCCCCTGCCTGTGAGTCAGTAAAAACCCAAACATAGGGTCTTTTTACTATTGTTCAGTCCTCCCCCCACTGCTAGGAAAAATGCAGATGGCATTATTTCCTTCTTTTTAATGGCCGAGGAATAGTCCATTGTATATATTTACCACATCTTCTTTATCCATCTGTCTGTTGATGGACATTTAGGTTGCTTCCATGTCTTGGGTATTGTAAAAAGTGCTTCAATGAACACTGGGGTGCCTGTATCTTTCTGATCATATTTTTCTCCAGATATATGTCCAGGAGTGGGATTGCAGGGTCACATGGTAGCTCTATTTTTAATTTTTTAAGGAACTTTCATACTGTTCTCCACAGTGGCTGTGCACTAAGTTGCTCAGTCATGTCCAACTCTTTGTGACCCCATGGACTGTAGCTCACCAGGCTCCTCTGTCCATGGGATTCTCCAGACAAGAGTACTGGAGTGGGTTGCCATGCCCTCCTCTAGGGAATCATCCCAACCTGAGGATTGAATCCACATCTCTTGTGTCGCCTGCATTAGCAGACAGGTTCTTTACCATTAGCATCACCTGGTACATAATGCCTGTACCAATTTACATTCCTGCCAACAGTGTAGGAAGGTTCCCTTCTCTCCCTACCCTCGCCAGCATTTGTTGTTTGTGGATTTTTTGATGATGATCCAGCAGCTCTTTAGGTGGTTCCAGAGTCAGCCCTAGAGGAAAAGAGTAAGTATCACCTGGCATTCTGTGGCATGTTCCTGTATGAACCACTTCCATTGTATGACGGAACACTCCTGGGCATTGCCCTCCCCATTAGAGTATTTCTTCATCATCACCCAAAGCATAACAAGTGTTTCAGGTTCAAGGTTATTTTATGTCTCTAAATCCCAAGGACGGAGGAGCTTGGTAGGCTCAGACCATGGGGTCGCTAAGAGTCGGAAACGACTGAGCGACTTCACTTTCCCTTTTCACTTTCATACATTGGAGAAGAAAATGGCAACCCACTCCAGTGTTCTTGCCTGGAGAATCCCAGGGACGGGCGAGCCTGGTGGGCTGCCGTCTATGGGGTCGCACAGAGTTGGACACCGCTGAAGCGATTTAGCAGCAGCAGCAGCAGTCATAGGGGAAATCTCAAAGCCCAATAGCAAGCTGTGTGTGTGTGCTTAGAGACTCAGTCGTGTCCAAGTCTTTTAGTAATAATTTTCTCTCAAATGTGAATGTTCTGGTCCCAAATCCCAGAAGTTGCCACTAGGTGGCACTCACAGGCTTTTGCTATAACTCCAGTCTACACTGCACATTGGACTTTGGAATTTCAAATTAATAACCTGTGTGGGCTCAGGCACTCTCACAGGTTCCCATTTAATGTTTCCAATCAATACTGGAGGAAGGGTAGATTTCCATGCCTTCTGTTTTACAATGCTGGTAGGGGAAGCCTTCCCCAGTCAGACACAGTATCCATCCTCATAATACATTCAGGTAAAGAAGACGCAACCACTTCATACAGTCTTGATGTGGGTTCAATCCCTGGGTCAGGAAGATTCCCCGGAGTAAGAAATGGCAACCCACTCCAGTATTCTTGCCTGGGGAAATCCCATGGACAGAGGAGCCTGGCAGGCTGCAGTCCACGGGGTCACAGAGTCGGACACGATTGAGTGACTAAACAACAACAAAGCAGACGCAGCCACTTCATATAGTCTGTTCATACCTGCGATTTTCATCCAAACTTTCACCTTTACCCCATCTATCCTCCCAATTTAGCTACAGCACTGTTAGGACTTCACATACAGATTTTGGAATCACAGTGCATGTGGCTCCCATATCAAGGAGTCCCAGAAAAGTCTCTTCCCCATCCTCTGACCATTTTATGCCCTCAAGTTCATATGGCCTTGGGTCTCCAGCAGGGGTCAGTTCTTATCTTGATTATATTGCAGGGTCATTGCCCCAGATAATTGGAGGCCTCTAGCCATCTTTGTCTTCCAGCTTTAAAAATTCCTCCACAGAGGATAAATAAAGCAGACTTATTTAGGGCCCTTCACTATCAGAGCTTGTGTTCACTTCAGCAGCACATACACTAAAATTGGAATGATACAGAGAAGATTAGCATGGCCCCTTTGCAGGGATGATATGCAAATCTGTAAAGTGTTCCAAGTTTAAATATATATATAACTTATATAACGTGTGCATGTGTGCATGTGTGTGTGTGTGCGTGTGTGTTAAGTCACTTCAGTTGTGTCCAACTCCTTGTGACCCTATGGACTGTAGCCCATCAGGCTCCTCTATCCATAGGATTCTCCAGGCAAGAATACTGGAGTGGGCTGCCATGCCATCCCTCCAGGGGATCTTCCCAACCCAGGGATCGAACCCACGTTTCTTATGTCTCCTGCATTGGCAGGTGGGTTCTTTACCACTAGGGCCACCTGGGAAGCCCATAATATAACATATATAATATATACATATCTTCACTGTGGTTCCAGTATCATTTCTCCCTTCGATAGTGGCCCTGATACTAGCGCCTGTAGCTCAGACCAGCTGTAATCCAAGCTTGGCCCCGTCTCAGGATCTGCAACACTCTTGCTTTCATTTTAGCAATTACAGATAATAACCAAGGCAGAGTCTATTTTTTGCTTATTTCTTGTTACTTTTGATTTCCTTATGCATCCAGTGAACCAATTCTGTGGGAATGGATTCTATCATTTCTAAATGCTATTACTGATTTTTTTTAATATATATTTAAATTTTTTACTTATTTATTTTTGGCTGCACTGGGTCTTTGTTGCTGTGCATGGGCTTTCTCTAGTTGCGGTGAGTGGGGGCTATACTTTGTTGCAGTGTGCGGGCTTCTCCTTGCAGTGGCTTCTCTTGTTGTGGAGCACAGGCTCCAGGACTTGCATGCTCAGTGGTTAGGGCACACGGGCTCTAAACAGCTGGCTCAATTGTTGTGGAGCACAGGCTTAGCTGCCCTGAGGCATCTGAATACCAGACCATTTTACCTGCCTCCCCAGAAATCTGTATGCAGGTCAAGAAGCAACAGTTAGAACTGGACATGGAACAATGGACTGGTTCCAAACTGAGAAAGGAGTATGTCAAGGCTGTATATTGTCACCCTGCTTATTTAACTTATATGCAAAGTACATCATGCAAAATGCTGGGCTGGCTGAAGCACAAGCTGGAATCAAGATTTCTGGGAGAAATATCAATAATCTCAGATATGCAGATGACACCACCCTTATGGCAGAAAGCGGAGAAGAACTAAAGAGCCTCTTGATGAAAGTGAAAGAGGAGAGTGAAAAAGCTGGCTTAAAACAACATTCAAAAAACTAAGATCATGGCATCTGGTCCCATCACTTCATGGCAAATAGACGGGGAAACAATGCAAAGTGACAAGACTTTCTTTTCTTGGGCTCCAAAATCACTGCAGATGGTGACAGCAGCCATGAAATTAAAAGACACTTGCTCCTTGGAAGAAAAGCTATGACCAACCTAGACAGCATATTAAAAAGCAGAGACATTACTTTGCCAACAAAGGTCCATCTAGTCAAAGCTATGGTTTTTCCAGTAGTCATGTATGTATGTGAGAGGTGGACCATAAAGAAAGCTGAGCGCTGAAGAATTGATGCTTTTGAACAGTGGTGTTGGAGAAGGCTTTTGAGAGTCCCTTGGACTGCAAGGAGACCAAACTAATCAATCCTAGAGGAAGTCAGTCCTGAATATTCATTGGAAGGACTGATGCTAAAGCTGAAGCTCCAATACTTTGGCCACCTGATGGGAAGAACTGATTCATTGGAAAAGACTCTGATGCTGGGAAAGACTGAAGGCAGGAGGAGAAGAGAACGACAGAGGATAAGATGGTTGGATGGCATCACCAACTTGATGGACATGAGTTTGAGCAAGCTCCGGGAGTTGGTGATGAACAGGGAAGCCTGGCGTGCTGCAGTCCACGGGGTAGCCAAGAGTCGGACATGACTGAGCGACTGAACTGACTGACTGAGGCATATGAGATCTTCCCGGACCAGGGACTAAACCAGTGGCCCCCTGCATTGGAAGGTGGATTCTTAACCACTGGGCCACCAGAGAAGTCCCTTCCTTAATCTTTAAGAATGTCCATCTTTTTCATCTCCTCCCAAAGTTTTCTAGGATACTTCTCATAAAAGAAATATTCACATATTGAGGTATGAGGAAGTCATTCTGGCTTAAACATGAGCTAACTTGAATTTTATGCTAACTAGAATAGCCTATTTACCATCTAGCAAACATACCTTATGCTGCTGCTGCTGCTAAGTCACTTCAGTCGTGTCCGACTCTGTGCGACCCCATAGACAACAGCCCACCAGGCTCCCCTATCCCTGGGATTCTCCAGGCAAGAACACTGGAGTGGGTTGCCATTTCCTTCTCCAATGCATGAAAGTGAAAAGTGAAAGTGAAGTCGCCCAGTCATGTCAACATACCTTATACATCTGCTTTGATTATTTTAAAAAAGAGCTCATCCACCATAAGTAGACTGTTCCATGCTAAAAATAAAGAATTAGGGCTTCCCTGGTGACTCAGTGGTAAAGAGTCTGCCTACCAATGCAGGAGACGCAGGTTCGATACCTGATCTTGGAAGATTCCACACACCCTGGACCAAGTAGGCCCACCCACCACAGCTATTGAGTCTGTGCTCTAGAGCCCAGGAGCTGCAACTATTGAAGTCTGCACGCCCTAGAACCTGTGCTCCACAACAGGAGGGACCACTGCAGTGAGAAGCCTGAGCACCAGAACTAGAGAGTAGCCCCAGCTCGCCACAACTAGAGAAAAGCCTGTGCAGCAATGAAGACCCAGCACAGCCAAAAATAAATAAATAAGAATTTTAAAATTAATAAATAAAGATTAAATAAGTGACTGATTCTCTAGGAGCCTTTCCCTTCTCCAAGGGATCTTCCCAACCCAGGGATCGAACCCAGGTCTCCCACATTGCAAGCAGATTCTTTAGCAGCTGAGCCAGAAGGGAAGCCCAAGAATACTGGAGCAGGTAGCCGATCCCTTCTCCAGGGGATCTTCCCAACTCAGGAATCGAACCAGTGTCTCCTGCATTGAAGGCTGATTCTTTACCAACTGAGCTATCAGGGAAGCCCTGTGACCAACCTAGACAGCATATTAAAAAGCAGAGACATTACTTTGCCAACAAAGGTCCATCTAGTCAAAGCTATGGTTTTTCCAGTAGTCATGTATGGATGTGACAGTTGGACTATAAAGAAAGCTGAGCACTGAAGAATTGATGCTTTTGAACTGTGGTGTTGGAGAAGACTCTTGAGAGTCCCTTGGACTGCAAGGAGATCAAACCAGTCAACCCTAAAGGAAATCAATCCTGAATATTCACTGGAAGGACTGATGCTGAAGCTGATACTCCAATACTTTGGCCACCTGATGGGAAGAACTGACTCATTGGAAAAGACCCTGATGCTGGGAAAGATTAAAGGCGGGAGGAGAAGAGGATGACAGAGGATGAGATGGTTGGATGGCATCATCGACTCTACGGACATGAGTTTGAGAAAGCTCCAGGAGTTGGGATGGACAGGGAAGCCTGGTGTGCTGCAATCCGTGGGGTAGCAAATAGTTGGAGATGACTGAGTGACTGAACTGAAGTGTCTCTCCCTTCCTGGGACACCAATGCTGGTACCCTTAGATGATAAGACTACGTTTCACATGCCAAGGTCATACTGATTCAATGTATATGTGCTGATCTGATTTTTTTCAAAAAACAAAACCCTGAAGGAATGTATCCCTGACTTTCTGATGTTCTTTGCTCTGACCAGACATAAAACTGTGCTATAAACCATGTTTCTCTGGAGCAGTCCCTCAGAGTAATCTGAGAGGCTGTCTTCTGGGCTATAGCCCTCAGTTTGGCTCAAATAAAACTCTTTTCTATTCCTATTATAGATTGTTTATTGTTTTCATCCACTCTTCTTTGACTGGATCTTTTGATTTGCTAGTTTGTTGAATCCATGTTGTTACTCAACCCATCTACTGAGTTCCTTGGGTCAACAACGACACGTTTCAGGCCCCGTATCTCCAGTGGGTTCTTTCTAACTGCTTGTTCTTTCTTCATGTTCAGGAGCCTCCTGGGTCTGAGGAAATCCTTACTGGCAGGTCTATGCAGTTGGCTTCACTAGTACAAGTTGTTCCATTTCCTCTTTGCAGTTCCTGCAAGTCTCAGATCCCCAGAGGACCCACAATCCTACCTGCCTGGTATTAATATAAGAGGCCCAAGTGAGTCTACTGTCAACTCTGCCCTGATGGTGAACCTACTGTGGGGGAGACTACACCTCAGGGCTGAGGGCCTCTCAGGTACATTCTGGCTCCATCATTTCGCATTTTCTCACCCCCTCCCCATGCACCCCCGCCACGTGTGTGTGTGTGTGTGCAAAATCGCTTCAGTCATGTCTGACTCTTTGCAACCCCATGGACCATAGCCCGCCAGGCTCCTCTGTCCATGGGATTCTCCAGGCAAGAATACTGGAGTGAGTTGCCATGCCCTCCTTCAGGGGATCTTCCTGACCCCGGGATCTAACCCACATCTCTTAAGTACACTGACAGGCGGGTTTCTTCACCGCTAGCGCCACCTGGGAAGCCCCACCAGAAGTCGTTTCTATGAGACGTACTGTGTGATTCACTCCTCACTTCCTCCCTGTTCTCACTCCTGTGACTCATCTATTCTGTCTGCAAGCCCTGAGATCACTCAAGGTCAAATGACTGAAACTGAAATGCTTAACTTCATTTTCCCTATTATATATTATATATAATCTTCTGTTATGTAGTTCAATTCATCTACGTTTACTGATATAGCTGATACTTTGGTGTCAACTCTCTTGTACCATGTCATATTCACTCTGTATTGTCTTATTTTTAGGGCTTCCCAGGTGGCTCAGTGCTAAGAAATCAGACTGCAATGCAGGAGACCCAAGCCTGATTCCTGGGTCAGGAAGATCGCTGGAGAAGCAAATGGCAACCCACTCCAGTATTCTTGCCTGGAGAATCCCATGGACAGCAGAACCTGGCAGAGTATAGTCCATGGAGTTGCAAAGAGTCGGACACTACTGAAGTGACTAAAACAACAACAAATTCTCTGTATGATTAGTTTGCTTTTGTTTTTGTATTTCTTTTGGAAGTGAGGAGGTTAGTATTTCCAGTTAGTGGTAATTTTTCGGTTAATTACTTCTATGAGGCCCTCAGGCCTTTGTCCTTATTTAGGTTTCTGCTATTTTATTTGCCGGCTCTGAGTGCCACCCTTGGATGCTCACCTGTTCTCTCTGTGGGAATCGGTGAGCTCACCGTGCTTTCCCTGCGCTCTGCCCATCCCCCACTGTTCAGTCACTGTTAGCACATACAAGGTTTACATACATTTTCTTCACCCTTTTTCCTATCTTTGTTTTATAGTTTGACCCACAGATAACATATTCCAGGCATCAAGAGCTTTTTGCCAGTTTCTCAAATCATCTCCTTGTTGGATAAATTTCATCCTCAAAGGACCTGTGAATGGGTACTCCCTGTTTCTGTATTTTTAAAGCTGTTTTTTTCTAGCATCTTAATACTTAAAGGATTACCTGTCTGCATATAAAGTCATTGGTTTACACTCTCATACACTGTTTCTTTTTAAAAATACTATTACTTAATTTAATTAATTTATTTATATTTATTTTAGTTTTGGCTATGCTGGGTCTTTGTTGCTGCTCAGGCTTTTCTCTAGTTGCAGCAAGGGGGGCTACTCTTCATGGCAGTGTTCAGAATTTGGCAAGACAGAACCCCATTCTTTCGAGGTGCCGTCTCCAAGAAGGTACCATAGCTGAGTCTTCAGAGAGCCATTCCACATTTCCATTGAGTCAGCCACTTCTGGATGACAGACTATGTGGTAAGACTATGACAGAGAAGAATAAACCTGACTGCATATTGGATCTATTCCTTTACCTATAACCTCTGCACTGTTGCCTGTGCTTGGTCATGCTGGTTCTGAATATCTGTAAAAGAATGTTCCTTGCCGCCTGAAATATACATACTAGCCCCTTCTCAATGCTCTGCCTCACAGGCTTTAAAAGTATAACATTTTTCCATTCAAATAGAGATAAAAAGTTGTAGAACAGAAAGTAACAACTGTCTTGTTGGAAGATTATATGTGAGCAGATCTATGCAGAGAGCTGTAAGAACAAAATATTAAAGAATCAAGAAGTCTGCAACAACCAGTCACATCTCCTCCCCTTTTAGTACAAAAGAAGCCTGAATTCTAACTCAGGTAAAATGGTTCTTTGGAACGCTAGTCCATCACCTTCTTGGTCTGCTGGCTTCCTTAATAAAGTTGTTATTCCTTGTATCAACACCTTGTCTCTTGATTTATTGGCCTGTCATGCTGGGACCTGGGGCTTCCCTTGTGGCTCCCAGTAAAGAATCCAGGAGATTGCAACGCAGGAGATGAGGGTTCAATACCTGGGTGGGGAAGATTCCCTGGAGAAGGAAATGGTAACCCACTCCAGTATTCTTACCTGGGAAATCCCATGGACAGATGAGCCTGGCAGGCTATAGTCCCTGGGGTTGCCAAAAAGAGTTGGACACAAATTTGCAACTAAACAATAATATGCAGGGAGGAGTAGGAGCTTGGACTCACTAACAAGACCAGTTAATGCCATTAGCATGGACCCAATGATGCTTCTTTGTAGTGGAATTAATTTCTTAGTCAGAAGCAACACTGTGCAGAGTACCATGACAGTGGGTAGATCACTGTGTGAGTCCAGAATGGTGGAGCTAAAAGAAGCATCAGAGGCAAGGAAGACAAACCTAGTCTCAGATCTAGATCAAGTAAAGCGAAAGTGGTAGTCACCTCAGTTGTGTCCGACTCTTTGTGACCCCATGGACTGTAGCCCACCAGGCTCCTCTGTCTAGGGAATTCTCCAGGCAAGAATACTGGGGTGGGTAACCATTCCCTTCTCCAGGGGATCTTCCTGACCCAGGGATCAAACCTGGGTCTCCTGCATTGTAGGCAGACTTTTTACCATCTGAGCCACCAGGGAAGCCCAAAGATATGCCAAGGAAGACAAATCTACACTCAGATCTAGCTCAAGGGTCTGTGTCTATTTCTGTAAGAGTGAATTTCTTTCCCTTCCACGATGGAAAAGAGAATACTATCAAACAGAAACCAGGAAAGTGGCTATTCTTCCTTCATCAGGGGCTCAGGGCTGGTCTCTGCAGCTGTCATACAGCTCACTCAGCAGTGGCATGACCCCGGTCAGATGTCGTCAGGAGAAGTCCATGGTACTGAACTGTGTACAGGCTCCACTGCTATCACCAAGGCTACTTTGCTCATGGGTCCATTGAGCCTATTGTGGCTGGGAAAAGGTTGATGGACACCCACAGGTGTTATTTTGTCCACCTAATTATGAAGAGCCTCCTCTGCATAGATGCCCTTTGGTGGGCATCCACACAGAACACAGAAAACTTCACAGTCGGCTCCCTTTCAAGAGGTCCAAACATATTCTTCTCCAGACGTTCTCATTATTAATATTCCAATTTTGATCCCCTTAAGACCTTGACAATCCAGCCAAATAATCAGCCACAGCCCATAAATCATGGTACACCCATTCTTCCAGGCATTTTTCACTCCAGACAAAGTGCACAGCCAGATGTGCTGCCCAGAGGATTTCTCTTCACCTCTGACCCCAATTCAGGAGGGTCAGAGTCAGGGGAAAACAAATTTGAAGATGTTATACAATTGGCTTAGAAGATGGAGAAAGAAGTTCTAAGTCAAATAATGCAGGTAGCTTCTAGAAGCTGGACAAGGAAAGGAAATGGATGACCCCCTAGAGTGTCTAGAAGGAACCCAGCCCTGCTGTCCCCTCGATTTAGCCAGTGAGATTTCTGACCTACAGTAGGGCTGGCCACTGGAGCTGTCCACTTCCGAATGTCAAAAGCTTCTCATGTAGACCATCTGGAGACCAGGTTCAAGTTCGTTCTCTCTCAGTCAACTGGCCAAGAGGGCTCCCCATGACGTCACAGGTCTGGACTGATGGCAACAGGCAAACACGGGAGTTGGCAGCAACGGAGTCCAAGCCACCCCTTGGTGTACCCTACGTGTGCCTTTGGACATGCCCAGGCCCGGTCTCTAGTCTGCCATTGCCACTGCTGTTCCGTTGCTGCCTTGTGCACCAAAGGACAATATAAGGACAACAATGCCAAGTTCGTTGTGGGCAACTCAGACTGCATCATTACCTGATGTCCCAACCCAAAGCCAGAAAATATTTCTTGAAGGGAGAATGGTTCTATATGCAAAGGAGGGGATGAATTTGCTCTAAAACCCTGAGGTCTGCGCTGTAATTCTCTTGGTGCTTTCCAGAAGCTCCACACAGCATTCCTATTTATCACAGACACAGTGAGTGTCATTGGTTCTGCTGGATCCTGAGGCCCAAGTGTTGGGGAAGCTTTTACTGCTGCACAGCCTGCCCTTGTTCTGGTCTCCTCTCAAACCCAGGTGGCTGGGACTTCCCTGGTGGTCCAGTAGCTAAGACTCCAAGCTCCTAACGCAAGGGGTCCAGGTTTGATCCCTGGTCAGGGAAATAGACCCCACATGCCTCAACTAAAAGATTCTGCATTCTGCAACTAAAGAGTGCTATAACTGAGACCTGATACAGCCAAATAAATAAATAATAATAATAAAAACAGGTGGCTTTCCAGGTGGCTCTCACTGGGTAAAGGGTCAGACGCAAACATGGTGTGTGTTGTCTGTCTGCTCTGAAAGGACTCACCAAGAACTGTGCCTCTCTTTTTTGGTGGTAGGTTGTGGAAGGTGCGTTTGTCTTTTATCAGAGAAGAGATATATTCCAGACCATCAGACTTCCCAAATGAGGAAGTGACATTTTATGAGGTTCATACTGCTCACCATATGACTTGTGTGCATCTTATTAAGACATCAAAAGTATCTGCTGTTTCTTGTTCATCAGACCAGTCAACATCACAATGCAGAGGATCAGCATCAGGCTTTCTGGAACATCAAGGTGGTCGAGTGGTCTATGGATTATATTACAGCTGAGCAGGAGAGCTGACATATCCCTGAGGTAAGACCAAAGGCAAGTTGCTGGTCCCAGTAGGTGAAAAAAAAAAAAAACTTACCTTACAAATTGGTATAGAGACAAAGGCATTAGCTAGATCAACAGCTACCAACTGTCAGGAGATGTGCTGAATTGCTCCAGTGACAGGCTCCAGTGACGCCTGGGACAGCAGCTGCAATTTGAGTCACCAACAGCCAACAACTGAGTTAAGTGGGGATGCGGCATTAAGCTCTGCAACTCCTCTCGGGAGGCAGTCTTGTTTCCAGGTTCCTATTTTGGTACAGAGGAGCAGCTTCTGGAGCTTTCACTCCAAGGGGTAGGGAACCAACGTCAGCATTCCTCCAGTTGCCAGGTATGTCTTTTCCAATTATACATTCAAGAATTGAAGAAATATCAATTGAGGGACTTCCCATCCAGTGGTTAAGAGACCACTGGCCAATGCAAGGGGCACGGGTTCAATCCCTGGTTCGGGAAGATTCCACATATCATGGAGCAACTAAGCCCGTGAGCCACAACTATTGAGGCTGTGCTTGAGAGCCCGAGAGCTGCAACTACTGAGCCTATATTCTGCAGCTACTGAAGGCCACATGCCCTGGAGCCTGTGCTCTGCAACAAGAGAAGCCACCGCAATGAGAAGGCTGTGCACTGCCCCTGCTCTCTGCAACTAGAGAAAGCCCATGCACAGCAATGAAGACCCAGTGAAATTGAAAATAAATAAATTTTTTTTTAAAAGAAATATCCATTGATTTTTGACAAGGGTGCCAAGACAATTCAATGGGAAAAAAGTCTTTTCAACAAATGGTGCCAGGATGACTGGATACCCACGTGGAAAACAATGAAGTTGGACCTCTTTCATATACCATGCACAAAAATGAACTCAAAATGGATCGTGAACCTAGATGAATGAGCTAACACTATACAATTCTTAGAGTGTAAAAGTAAACCTTTGTGACCTAGGGTTAGGCAAAGCCTCTCTAGATCTGACATCAAACACACACACACACACACACACAAAACACAGATAAATTGAACTTCATAAAAATTAAAAACTTTGAGTACATCTAGTACTTGATGAACTAGAGATCTTGATTTCAAATACCATTCTCCAATGAAAGGAACCAGGGCTCCTTGGAGAAATGGCTGATTCTATAGGAGTAGGCAGGAATTATATAAGATGAGACTGAAACATCTTATAGTGCCAGAAAGTAAAGAAGTGATGAACACATACACACACGAGTGATGGGAAAATGTCAAAGGAACCCAGGACCAACTGAAAGCAGAGTTGGAACAATCTGAGCAACAAAGTGAAGTTGTCATGGTGTATAAAAATAAATATCACTGAGTCTGTACTGCTATAGCTAAATGACTGACTAAATAAATGAGAAGAAGAGACAAGTCACCCACGCAAAAGAATTCTAAATAATGTATATGGCTACTCTGCCCTCAAGGAGTTCGCCTAACTCCACAGTCCTCAAATGGAGGCTGCACATAGTGTGGATATAACTCCAGCTTAATTAGGAGAGATACATCAATTAAAAATAAAAAAAGAAAAATACATCAGATAAACTCAAACTAAAGAATTTCCTAAAAAAAAAAAAAAAAAAACACCTAACCTGTACTCCTCAAAACTGTCAAGGTCATCAAGGTCATCAAGAACAAGGAAAGTCTGAGAAATTGCCACCACCCAGAGGAGCCTAAGGAGACATGCTGACTAAATGTGATGTGGTGCCCTGGGTGGGGTCCTGGCACAGAAGCAGAACATTAGGTAAAAACTGAAGAAATCTGAATAAAGTATCTATATTGGTTCATTAGTTGTAACAACTGTGCCATATCAATATAAGATGTTAATAACATGGGAACCTGGGTGTAAAGTATATGGGAATTCTTTGTACTATCTTTGTAATTTTCCTGTAAAATTCTTCTAAAATTAAAGTTTATTTTTTAAAAAATATAAAACTTGTGAAGGACACCCTAAATAAAGTGAAAGGAAACCCAGAAGATTAAGTATTTTTCCTAGGAGAGAAAGGTCCAGAGAAGCAGGCAGGGCCAATGATACTGAGTATTTTTCACGTGCTTACTGGCCATATGTATGTCTTCTTTTGTGAAGTATATGTTCAAATCTTTTGCACTTGTAATATTGTATCAATTGTCTTATTACTGCCTTTTGTGTGGAGTTTTATTGGCTTAAAACAACATAAGCGTATTATCTTATAGTCAGGTAGACCAGAAATCTCACCGGGCTAACATCAAGGGGACAGCAGTCCCCCTAAAGACTAGAGGATCATTATTTCCATGCCTTTTGCACCTTCCAAACCCACCTGTGTTCTTTGACTTGTAACCCATTCCTCCATCTTCAAAGCCAAGAATGTAACATCCTCAAAAATTTGTTTTTTTCCGACCCTGACCTTCCTGTCTCCCTCTTCTAAGGTCACTGTGATTACACTGGGCCCAACTAGGTAACCAGGACACTCTTCCCATCCAAACATCCTTTATTTAATCACAACTGCCAAGTTCCTCTGCCATCTAAAGTAACATATTCACAGGTTTTAGGTATTAGGATGTGGACATCTTTGGGGAAGCCATTAATCAGCCTACAACACCTACAACCTATCATTAAGTATAAAAAGCTAGCAATAAACAATGCACGTAGATTCATTTACATAAGAAAAAACACTATTATCATTGAGTGTTAAGAGCTCTTTATATGCTCTAGATCAAGTTCTTTTTTTATTTAATTAATTTATTTATTATTTTTGGCTGTACTGGGTCTTCGTTGCTGTGCATGGGCTTTCTCTAGTTGGGGCGAACAGGGGCTTCTCACTGTGGTGGCTTCTCTTGTTGCAGAGCACTGGTTGTAGGCACTCAGGCTTCAGCAGTTGCAGCATTCAGGCTCTAGAGCATGTAAGCTTAACTAGTTGTGGTGCACGGCCTAGTTACCCTGCAGCATGTGGAATCTTCCTGAACCAGGGATCACCCACGTCCCCTGAATTGGCAGGCAGATTCTTAAACCACTGGATGACCAGGGAAATCCTAGATCAAGTTCTTTGACAGGCATGTGTGAATACCATCTCCCAATCTGTGACATGTTGCTGCTAAGACACACCACAACCAAGACGGATCTCAAGAATATTATTCTGAGTGAAAACGGCCTTACACAAAAAATTATACTGTATGACTCCGTTGAGAAGAAGTTCTAAAGGAGGCAAGACTAGTCTATGGTGGAAAAAAACCCAAACAGTAGGAAAGGCCCTGATATTTGTGCAGCTCAGACTCAGGGGACCCTCTGCTTAGGGTAGCTACTCTGTGTTTCAGGCTTCTGCCCTCCCAGCAGATGTTGAATATAAATCTTCAGCAGTTCATTCTGTCTGCTTTACCCTTTGCTCAGCTTAGGGACCATGGTAGAAAGACCGATGGCCCACAAGGATGCCCATATCCTAACCCCTGGCATCACACATGTGACTATCTTAATGCTACACTGGAAAAGGGGAATTAGAGTGGCAAATCAGCTGACTTTAAAATAGGATGATTATCCTGGATTTTCCATGTTGGCCCAATGTAATGACATGGGCTCTCAAAGGCAGCAGAAGATGGAGAGATGCAATGATGGAAGAGATTCAAAGTGTGGAGGGACTGGTCCACTATCATGGGCTTTGAAGATGGACAAAGCAGGCCACAACCAAGGAATGTGGCTGGCCTCCGGAAGCGGAAGCAGGGGATGGCCCCAAGCCGATAGCCGGCGAGAAAGCAGGGACTCAGCCCTATGTCTGCAAGGAAGTGAATCCTAGCAACAACCTGGATAAGCAAGCACACCATTCTCTTTTAGAACCTCCAAAAAGAATCAGGGCCTTGATGACACCTCGATTTCTATTGGTTGAGGTTCACCTTGAGCTTCTGACTAACGTGACTAAGAAATAAACCTGTGTTGTTTAAATCACTACATTTGCAGGCATTTGTTAGAGCAGCAACAGAAAACTAGCACAGGAACCAAGCTATGTGCTCATGAATCCATTAATTCTGTTTCTCCAGGCATATCATAGACTATTTCCAAGCCCATCTCATCACATACATACATCTTAATAAACCCTAAAGCCCAATATATTTCGTGTGCACTTTTCTTAACCTAATACATTTCTCTTCTCAGATGTTCTGTCCCCAGGATATGATGCTGCCACCCCCAAGATCTACTCCCACCCCGAGTCCTGTGTCATTCTGCTCTCATCTGGGGCAGGTGCTTCTTAAGCCTCTGCCTCTCTGTGGGCCTGTGTCCGCCCACTGCTATTCTCCTGGGTTGGAAGAAACAACTAGAAGAGTTTAAAAAGTTGTTCCCTGGGAGGGTGGGGACCATAGAACTGGTGTTTTTCATGCCAGAGGGAACAGCCTCTCTTAAGACTTACTCCTGAACAAAGCACAAGGGCAAAGCTTACAAAGGCCAAAAGATCAAAAACCACAATCTCACCAAGACTGAATGGTCCATTTAGTGAAGCCTGTGGGTGGTCCATTCAGGACTGGTTGGGTTGGGCTGGTTACTAATCTGTGAACTTGTGGTTTTCCAAAAGACTGTGTTGGTTTATCCAGTCTATGACATTTTGTTTTCTCTGGGAGCTGTGCCCAGTTGTTGCCTGTCCTCTGCTTGATGGTGGCAAAACCAACCTAGAGCAAGGAACCAAACAAAGACAGAGTCCAACACTTACTGTGGTCAGGGCCTTCCTCAGTTTTCCCTTTTGGCCACATTCTGCACTTGGCTGGGATGGGAACAAGTATTAGGTGTCAGTGTTGAGGTTGGACTAGATGGGTTTCTAGGCCAGGTCCTTCCCCTCCTTGAAAGCTGTGGCTGCCACCAGGGCTTGTGTGCGACTAGGTTATTTTGATAAACAATCCAAATAAACAGAAATGGAGGCCAAGGAAATGAGAGCGAGAGGCAAGGAAGTCAACAAATACAAGGGGGTTTCGGGGACCTGGTAACCTCGGTAGGTCACTGAGGTTCAAAACGGCCAAGAGGATGGAGTTACCCCTGGGCATCCGCCATGGTGGGTTGCTTGGTTTCTGTCTGTCCTCGGACCGACCGTGTGCCTGTTGAGGCAGAGGCTCAGACTGAATAGTATTTGCTCAATAAGATATCGTGATACAAAATCACAATACACATGCAAGTACCTCAGACAATTACAACTTGATCACCAACAACACTGTTCCTTGGAAAAGCCAACCCGTTCATCCTGACACCACACCAGGGAACCAAGAATTCCACCAGTGAGGTGGGAACCTTCACCATGTTTTGAATGTGTATAATTACCTTGATGTAGCACAAGCTGGAATCAAGATTGCCGGGAGAAATATCAATAACCTCAGATATGCAGATGACACCACACTTATGGCAGAAAGTGAAGAAGAACTAAAGAGCCTCTTGATGAAAGTGAAAGTGGAGAGTGAAAAAGTTGGCTTAAAAGCTCAACATTCAGAAAACTAAGATCATGGCATCTGGTCCCATCACTTCATGGCAGATAGATGGGGAAACACTGGAAACAGTGGCTAACTTTATATTTCGGGGAGCTCTAAAATCACTGCAGATGGTGACTGCAGCCATGAAATTAAAAGACGCTTACTCCTTGGAAGGAAAGTTATGACCAACCTAGACAACATATTAAAAAGCAGAGACATTACTTTGCCAACAAAGGTCCGTCTAGTCAAGGCTATGGTTTTTCCAGTGGTCATGTATGGATGTGACAGTTGGACTATAAAGAAAGCTGAGCGCCAAAGAATTGATGCTTTTGAACTGTGGTGTTGGAGAAGACTCTTGAGAGTCCCTTGGATTGCAAGGAGATCCAACCAGTCCATCCTAAAGGAGATCAGTCCTGGGGGTTCATTGGAAGGACTGATGTTGAAGCTGAAACTCCAATACTTTGGCCACCTGATGTGAAGAGCTGACTCACTGGAAAAGACCCTGATGCTGGGAAAGATTGAGGGCAGGAGGAGAAGGGGACGACAGAGGATGAGATGGCTGGATGTCACCACCGACTCGATGGACATGGGTTTGGGTGGACTTAGGGAGTTAGTGATGGACAGGGAGGCCTGGCGTGCTGCGGTTCATGGGGTCGCAAAGAGTCGGACACTACTGAGCAACTGGACTGAACAGGGCTATTTGGCATGCTTTCCCTACAGAGTAAGAGCTGTTCTTTAATACTTAGAGCCTCCTTAGGAAGCTGACAACACTCCACCATGGGGTGGAGTATGGGGCTTGCTAAAGCCCCCACAGTCATAGTTTCCATAAAGCCAGAAGTATTATCTAAGGTTCTCATCAGTTCCTCCACTTTGAGTTCAGGAACCAAGGGCTATCACAACTAGCCTCTACCAGGTTTAATGGGCATAACCTTTAACTAGAGGGGTATCATCTTTCTTGAGATCCTAAGTTCGCCAACATGTCTGACCTGCCAGGAAGTGACCTCCTTACTGCCTGTAGACTGGGACTACACAGGCCATTAAACTAGCAGCAGGTCTGCTTCCTGAAACACTTTGCAGGTATCTTTTCCACGTGTGCTCCCTGGAGGGCAGCCAGCCCTGAGTGAGTGGGACACGGCTGAGTGAGTCATAGTCACAAGTCCAGTCTATCCACCAGTAGGAAGGCAGCCTGGCTGGGCCTATGCCAAAGATTATAGCACCATGCAAAGTCAGGTTAAACACAAAGTTAAGCACAGAATTACTATAAAACCCAGCAATGCTACCCCTAGGTTTATACTCAAAAGAACTGAAAGCAGAGGCTCAAACAGAAATACTTGTCCACCCACATTCATAGTAGTCTTTTTATTTTTAATTTATTTGGCTGTGCTGGGTCTTCGTTGCTGCCTGGACTTTCTCTAGTTGTGGTGAGTGGGGGCTACTCTCTAGCTGTGGTGCTCAGTTTTCTCACTGCGGTGGCTTCTCTTGCTGTGAAGCACGGGCTCTAGAGCGTGTGACACATGGACTCAGTAGTTGTGACTCCCTGGCCCTAGAGCAGCATGGGCTCAGTTTCCCTGTGGCATGTGGGGTCCTCCTAGACCAGGGATCGAACTCATGTCTCTTGCATTGGCAGGTGGATTCTTTACCAATGAATCACTGGGGAAGCCCCACAGCAGTCTTATTCACAATAGTCAGAAGGTGCAAGCAATCCAAGTGTCCATCAGCAGATGAACAAATACACAAAATGTGGTATATCCATATAATGGAACATTATTTGGTTATCAGAAGGTTATCATTTCTGATACTTATTCACCTTTTAAAAAAATATTTATCTGGCTGTGCCAGGTGTTGGTCACGGCATACTCAATCTTTGATCTTCACTGCAGCATGTGGGATCTAGTTCCCTGACCAGGGATTCAACCCAGGCCCCCTGCACTGGGAGCTTGGAATCTTAGCCACCGAATCACCAGGGAAGTCCCCCTGATACTTGTTAACTTTGAAGCCCTAATCCTAACCTTGAAAACATGTGAAGTGAAATAAGCCAGACCCAAAAGGATAAATATTACATGATTCCACTAAATGTGTAATCTACAATAGGCAAATTCTGAGATGGAAGGTAGAACAGAGGTTCCCAGGGGCTGAGGTGGGGGAAAGAGGAGTTACTATTTAATGGGTAGAGTTTCCATTTGGGATGAAAAAAAAGTTCTGAAAATGGACGATGGTGATGGTTGCACAATACTGTGAACACATAACTTAATGCCACCGAGCCGTATGCTGAAAAATGGTTAAAATGGTTACTGCTATGTACATTTTATTAAAAATTTTTATAAAAGTAAAGTGACTTAGTACTGACCACAGACTTGAGTAGTTTTATAGATAAAGCCAAGTCAATATGTCCTATTTTCAAAGAATCAATATCTTATTGAGATCTCTTATTATTAGCCTACAATCTACATGATCTCCCAATGGATATTTTTCCTTAGTACTGACTGTTCTCATTCAGTTGGAACAATATATCACTCACAGACTGCTTCATTCTAGTTTGTACAAGCACAGCCTGGTAAGCTAAAGACTAAAGATAGACAAGAAAAAAGGTCAAGTGCTTCCTCATATGCTGCTCAGAAAAAAGAACATTAAAAAAAATACCCCTATGTTCATGCATGAATAAAAAGTTATCAGAAATACCAACAGTATTCTAAAACAAATGACCTCAGTTGGTTTTTCTCATTTTTCATCACACAAACCAAAAAGGAAAAATACAGAGCATCTGAGCAATAGAATAAGGCTGATCTAACACAGACAGATCAAACTCCACCTCGAAAACTAACTATATGATCACAATGCAAAAGCTAATCTACATTTTACACCACAAAGAAAAGCTCAACTCATTGCCAGAAGAATACAGACCAGATCCCAAGGGAAGGCACATGCGTCTACTTCTCTCCTCTCCAAAAACCCCATTAAAGTCATTAGAAAACACACATCCCATAATTTCCAGAGAAATTTCTAGATGTTCAGTACAGACTCAGAGAAAAATGAAAGCAGAAAAAAAAGCCCAAAACCCACAGGATGAGACTATTCAGAGGTTAAGCACAATGCCAAGGAGAACAAGTAGGAAGTGACTCAGGTGGACAGCACTCAAGGGAAGAGAAGTAAAGTAAGACACTGGTTTCCATCTGTGTGGTCTGGGGAGGTCGACATGTAATTTCCTCTACAAATAGTGAGCAGATCCTGGAGCAGACCAGAGTAGGTTGGATGTAAACATTCGGCAGAGCAGAGAGCTTTAGGAAGAACCACAAAACTTCTGGGAACAGGAAACAGAAGCAGAAACAGCTGAGTAAAAGTGAGCCTTTAGGTGAGACTCAGAGCACTCAAGAGATGACAGCAGAATTGTAAACATTTTTCATGAAAATGCAGCTATTCCTTTTCTACTTTCAAATATGGCTTGATCCTACTGTATACAGCACAGAGAACTATATTTAATATTCTATGATAGGCCATAATGGAAAAGATTAAAACAAAGAATAAAGAAGTCACATGTATATATATGTATATATATATAATTTATCCTGGAGGAGGGCATGCAACCCACTCCAGTATTCTTGCCAGGAGAATCCCAGGGATAGAGGGGCCTGGCAGGCTACAGTCCATAGGGTTCCAAAGAGTCAGACATGACTGAAGCCACTTAGCATGCACACACACACACACAAAGAATTTATATATATTTATATATTATATATAAATTAAAATATAAGTATGTATTTTTATATATATATATATATGTATATATATATATATAACTGAATCCCTTAGCTGTACAGCAGAAATTAACACAGCATTGTAAATCAACATACTTCAATAAAAATAAATAACAACAAACAGGGAGTGAACCGGAGTGAAGAATTAGGTCCCAGACACATTCTTGTGTAAAGTATGTCACTTAATAGTTAACTGTGACTCTTCAGAATCATCCTTTAGGGAAAGCAGTCTTTTCAGTAAATAGCTGAAGTCTCTCATGCATCCATTCAGTTCAGTCGCTCAGTCGTGTCCCACTCACTGCAACCCCATGGACTGCAGCATGTCAGGCTTCCCTGTCCATCACCAACTCCTGGAGCTTCCTCAAACTCATGTCCATCAAGTCAGTGATGCCATCAGAAACTGAATTAGGTAGGCTGCCAGTGACAGAGGCCAACCTGTGTCTTAATCCCATAGGGCTTTCAATTTTTTTTAATTGAAGTATGGTTGACTTACATATTAGTTTCAGGTGTACTACATAGTGATTCGATATTTTTATAAATTGCATACCATACAAAGTTATTATAACATATTGATTATATTCCTTGTGCTGTACATTATATCCTTGCATCTTATTTTATACATAGTAGTTTGTACCTCTTAATCCCCTTCATTGATGTTACCCCTGCCCCTACCCTCAACCTGTAGTGACCAGTAGTTTGTTCCCTGTATCTGTGAGTCTGTTTCTGTTTGGTTTTGGGGGGCCCACAATGAGCAGTATGCGGGATCTTAGTTCTCTGACCTGGGTTCCCAAGCCCCACTGCAGTGGAAGTGCAGAGTCTTAACCACTGGACTGGCAGAGAAGTCCCAGCCTGTTTCTGTTTTGTTATATTTTGCTTTTCTCTCAGGAAACAAAGTGTTCAGCATCAGGTATGCAGGGTTGGCAGGACTACTGCAGCCAGCAACTCCTTCTGCCTTTCTGCTATGACACAGGATATCGTCCTGGAGTTCACCTCTTGGATGGCACTTCCAAACATTAGGTGGACATCCCAGGAAGGAGCAGGGCCAGGGGCAGAAGGGTGAGCTTCAGGCTGAGCCAGCCCCTTCAAAGAACATTCTGGAAGCACCACTTGATGACTCCCACTAACTACTAACCAGCACCAGCAACAGTAGCTGGAAAAGGTCACCCCAGATTAAATCTAGGTTTTGACAGGCGTGAAGGAGATAGCACACATCCGGGAGACAGCTAGTCATCCCCCAACTGAGTGTGTGAAGCCTGTGGGTATTTTCTTTTTCTTTTTTAAGATCTAGAGAATCTTTTATGGTTTGAGGGTGATATGATTAGAAAGTAAAAAAAAAAAAAAAGCTATGGATTCCAATTAGCTCAAAATTAAAATTGCTTATTTTTTAAAAGAGGGATCAGGAAATATATTAGAAAAAAATTAATAAACTAAATTGAGTTCAACATACAATAAAATAATTAGAACAAAAGTCATGAGAAATAGGAATTTTTAGACGGAAAACTACCAACTTTACTGAGGGACATAAAACTAATTTCCACAGCCAGAGAGTCCATGTTACAAAATGGAAGGAATGAGCAGCATAATTTGTATTAATGGTAACAGTTACTGGGGGCTCCGTCATGACAGACAGACAGACATTACTCCATGTAATGGGTTTGCGCATGTGTTGCTCTCAGCAATCCTGAGGCAGACAGACTTGACCCACTATTAAGACAAGACAGAGACACACAGGAGTTGAACTTGTTCCTCTCAAGGTGCAAGGGTGAAGGAAGGATTCAAACACACCCAGAAATCTACAACCACTGCACTTGTCACTATTTCAATATAAAATTTCACACAATCCCCCCCAGCTTTGCTGAGGTACAACTGACATGTAACATGTGGGTCAAGGTACTGTCTTTACGGTATGTTCGGGAAGGAGGGGTCTGGAGCTGTTGGGTGTGTGTAACAGGCTGAGGTGGATGGTTGATTGAAGTTCTGTCTGTGGTTTCTCTAGAGTTGGGAGAAGAAAGACAACCCAAGGTCACACCAGGGGTCAGAGTTTAGATTTCAAAAGTTTAGATTTCAAAAGTAGGCACTTGTGCCTAGGAAGAAAGAGAATGAAGCCCAGGAGAAGGAGCTCGGACTCAAGAGGGCAAAGAACCTAGGCATGGGGCACCTGGGCTAGAGGGAGAACGACTGGGAAAGGAGGCAGAGACGATGTGGAGGAGCTGTAGGAAGACCTGAGGATTTGCACACGGGAAACACTGCAAGTTAAAAACGAGGCAAGTGACAACTCAAGGAAAAGCTCAAAGCTGCACAGTCAGGCACTGTAACTGGGGCGGCTCTACCTGGCTTGAAAGTAGAATATATTTGCATTGTGATAATGATCATTTATTTAGCTAAAAATAGGGACATAATCACATTTGGAGGCTGGGAAGAAGGCGGATGTAAAAGAGCTGAACCTCAAGTATCATACAAGGAAGTGAATACATAATGCTGAACACTTAGATATTCAGACAAAACAGGCATATCATTTAGAAATACAAAAGTAACTGCCAGGAATAAGAGCTAAAGAGTTGAAAATCACTGCCCCTGGAAAGCAGAACTGGGGATCATGGAGAGTGGTCATTTTTGTTGCTGCTGCTATGCCCTTTGATATATTTGATTTTTAAATCATTCCATGTATTATTAGATGTGGGTTTTATTTTTCTTTTTGATGTAGACCATTTTTAGTCTTTATTGAAATTTGTTACAATAACTGCTTCTGTTTTATGTTTTTGGTTTTTTGGCTGAGAGGCATGTGGGATCTCCGTTCCCCAACCAGGGAACAAACCTGTATCCCCCGCACTGGAAGGCAAAGTCTTCACTGGACCACCAAGGCAGTCCCTATTTAATGTGTTTTAAAATAAACACAGAACAGAATTGATACTACCTGTAAGTTATTTCAATTAACCCATGTAATTGTTTGTTTTTAGCAAAGTCTTTTCTCTCCTTGGTAAAAACCTCAGTTCCTGATGTGATTGATAAAGTTTCTACTTTGAGGGGGTCTCCTCCTTTCTCAGTCATAAATGTTTCTGGGGTGTGATTCTCTAGAGTCTGTCAGGGAGATGACACCTTCTTACTTAAATGGTGAGCTGGCTTATTTAAGGGAACTCGTATTGCTGTGCACACTCTGTGTGACATTAACTTTGTTCTCAAATGATGTGCAGGGATGAACAGAAACATAAGCAATTCAAGCAATGATATTAAGAATTAGGCTGCATCCTAAAAGCGTTTATTTTTGCATTCCAGGTTTAAATTTCTGTAAGTAGATTTTAGAGAGTCTCCTTATCAAAATCCTGAACTGCAACGCTCAAGGCTGCAGAGCTGCCACAAAACGTCACTCCAGCCCACAAATCTGGGACTTCAAACACCAGCCCAGGAAAAAGTGGAGGCTCTCCCTCAAATGAAGTTCCCTTCAAGGGAGGCCATGCTCTTGGAAACCGAGGCAACTCTGACACTGGCTCTCCGAGAGAGAGAATATGAGAGTAAAATTCTAACGATTCCATCCTAAGTTTGGGGATTTTCTTACTAGGTAATATTTGACTAGAGTGTTACCAGCAATGAGTTACCAAGGGGTGCTTTCTGGGGCTTGTCCTGATCCTGTTCCTTGCACTCACCCTTAAATGGAGATTGGTTAAGGAGACGGATGCTTGGGCTCTAGAGTTATAATGCTGTGCTTGTCTGCTTTCTGAGGGAGAGTAGGGAGTACAATTACCAAATGGATTTTGTGTCCAAGATGATGAATATTGACATTTCCCCAGTTTCATTCTAGAACAGATAAAGCAATATTTCTATTGGACTGTTTTACTGTTATCATAGGTTTTTCAGAAGGCTTTGTAGTGAGTTTGTGGAAGCCACCAGAGAATGCTAACATGGACAGCTGACTCAGCGCCTATGCTGTGCACAGGCCTCCTCTTTTTACAAAAATGCATATTCCCAGGCTCTGCCCCCCAGCAGTTTGGGTCAGTTGGCCTGGTGCCCCCCAGGCCCCACTCTGAGAGCCATGGTCTACCTTATGCTGATACTTGGATGTCTGCACCCAGCCCTCTCAAGACGGGAAAGGGGAACACTTAGTCCTCAAAGACCTGGGCTTTGGCACCCAGTGCTCTGATGAACTTCTCCTTTACTAGCTGCAAGCATGCCTATGGTATGTTAAAGCAAGTGGAGGAGGTCAGCAGCCACTTAACCCGACAGTCACCCTGTGGCTCTGTATGTGCAGGGACTGCCCTTCCCCACCGCCAGAAGTGGGAGGAGGCCGGGAGTGATGTCTCCAAGGGTTGGCACATGTCAGTCCAAACATTGCCCATCTGGAGTGCAGAGTCAACATAAGGCATTGGCAAGAGGGGGGAAATGTCTGTCTTCCAACAACTGGATGACCGAGAGCCCAGGACAGCAGGGTGATCAGGGCCAAGGCACTTCAGCGCCCGTTCCTCTCAACTGGAGCTCAGACGGAGAGAACCGCAGATGGTGAGGAGTGGTGGTGGGGGTGTGTGTATGGTACAATTATACACTGCTGCATAAAAAGCCACCCTGAAACTTGGTGATGTAAAACAGCAATCTCTTTTTGTTGTTGTTGTTTTTGTTGATTCATTCACTTACTGATGGACATTCAGAATATTTCTTTTTCTTTTCGCTGTACCACGTGGCATGCACAGGATCTTAACTGCCCTACCAAGGACTGAACCCATTCCCCCTGCAGTGGAAGCACAGAGTCCTAACCACTGGACCACCGGGTAAGTGCCAGCAATCCCTTTAGGACTCTGTGGTTCAGGGATACGGAAAGAGCAAAGGAATGGCTCCATATCCAGTCCACGACATCTGGGGCTTCTGCTGGAGGACCTGAACAGCTGATGCAGGAGCCCAGATGGCTTCTTCCCTCACATGTCAGCACCCGGAGGCTGAGGAAGAGGATCAACTGGGACTGGAGGCCTGCTTCCAGAGTGGCTCAGCGTTCCCAGGGCCAGTGTCCCAGGCAAGCGGGTGAAGCTGCCTGGCCTTTAAGGCCGGCCTCAGAAGTCACAGCACCTCACCTCTGCCACATTCCACTAACGGAAGCAAACAGAAACCCACCAGACGCAAGGAGGGGGCGACAGGGCATGGACCCTACCTCTCGAGTGGAGAAACATGAAAGAACTTTGGGCAGTGCTGTAAAACGAACACAGCAGGTCATCAGAAGAGTCCATGATAAACGACAGTTAACAGAAGAAAACCTCCCAGAGCTAAATAAAGACACAAGTGTCAAACTGAAAGGAGATCCCTAGTGCCAAGGAGGAGAGAAAAAGAAAAAAGATTCAGACCCATGGAGAAGGAAACGGCAACCCATTCCAGTATTCTTGCCTGGAAAATCCCAAGGACAGAGGACCCTGGTTAGGCTACAGTCCACTGGGTCGCAAAGTGTCCGACACGACTGAGCCACTTCACTTTCACTTTCTAAAGGAGATCAGTTGAGAAAAAGAAAAAAAAAAAAGATTCAGACCCAGACACATCCTGGTGATGTTTCAAACCATCAAACATAACTACACCTAAAAACTTCCGGAAAGAAGAATCAGAGAGGAGCAAGAATCAGAAGATGACATCAGACTTCTAGCTGACCTCACTAAACACAAGTATAAGATCAAAATAAACCTGATTTCAGACAGAGGAGAATTCAGAATGATAACTTCCCCAAACCGTCTCTAAGAGAGCATCTAATAGGCATATGCCACAAAACAAAACACAAAATGGAAAAGGACCCTGGAACACAAGAACTGGAGAGCAAAGAGACCATGAAGGCAAGTCAGTGCATATTTTTAAAATAGCCATTTATAACCAAAATTCCAAACAATTTCTGTTGGTTTCCTGTTCTGCCCCTCCCCCAGGATGGCGGTTTAACGATGACTACTTAAGATTAGTACCACAGGATCCCGAGGGGACCCCGGTTCAGGCACGATTTCTGGAGTGCTCAGCCAAGCAGTGGCGTCTGAGTGTATCAGCTGAGACTGGGAGCGCCTGCCTCAAGCCACCCAGTTTATTATGAATCACTGTCTCCTCCACAAGGCTCCAAGCAAGGCAGAGCAGGGTTTGCCCATTTCCCTCCTAACATCCCCTCTCCACGAGATCCACTCCCTCCCACATTCTCAGTGACAAGTGAAGTTTCTACTAAATTTATCAACTTAGCCATTTAACGTCGTTCCTCCTTCTACATATTAGATTCTCCTGATCACACTTGCATGAGTTACAATTATTTTCAACCATGAGTAAAAGGAAACTACACATGCACGCAAGTTTGATTTCTCTCCTTGTGAATGCCCTCTGCAGCAGTGGTGGGTCCAGGGACCTTGGTGTGCCACCCTCCAGGCAGCCGCGTGCCCAGCAGCCTGCTGTCTGTGGGTTAGTCATCGTCTCTAAGGTACAAGCCCACATTTCTATACTGTTGCGTGGAGCTGCGTCTGGAACTCTGTAAACTATGCTTGCCAAGCTCCTTAGCCAGCCAGCCAGCCTCCTGCTGGGTTCTGCTCTGGGGAAGTCTTAGATGGAGACTGGAAGAAAAGACAGATGGGACTGGTCTCCTTTTTCCCAAGGGAAGCAGCAGTAGCCAGAGGCTCCAGCCCGTTCAGCACTCACAGCAGCACAGACCTTGTCCCATTCATCAGCAGAAGCAACTGTTACTGCTCCCTCTCTGCTGGGAGTCCAAGTACCTGCCAGGTCCCACCTTCTCCAAAGTCTGAGCCCCAACCAAAGGGCACCCCAATTTCTTGATGCCTCTTTGAGGATACAAAGATCCTCCACTGACGAGAAGAGAAACACAAATGACAACTTTTGTACACTCATCAGACTACCAAAAATAAGCACTCTTAACAACATCAAGTGCTGAGAAGCGGCAGTGGGCTGGCAGCCAAGATGGGTGTGGAATGGATGCGACCCCTTTTGGAGAGCACCCTGACCTGTAATAAAACTGAAACTCATGTGGGTTACAACAGTAGCTCCTGCACACTTGTGTGTGAAGACTGCTCACGAATTGTGCAGAGCTGAGCTCTAAGGGCAAAACCTGAAACCGCCTAAATGTCCAGCAGTGCAGAATGGAAAACTGGAGTCTGCTCAGGCCACATCTTGAGCTACATGCAGTCCAAAGGCTCACAAACAACGCTGAATTTTAAACACTTGAGGAAGGGAATTCCCTGGTGGTCTGGGGGTCAGGACTCCACGCTTTCACTGCCACAGGCCAGGGTTCAACCCCTGGTCAGGGAATGAGGATCCTGCAAACCAAGTGGTGAGGCCAAAAATAAACAAATAGACATTGAAGAATACATCTGTGTACCATTTATAATTTTTAAAATGCAAAATAATACTACGTACTGAGGGATACACACTTCCATGGTAAAATTTTTCAGAAACACATAAAAAGTCAGAACCAGCAGTGGTCACCTCTGAGGGGAGGGCACAGGTTTACAGCAGGGGACAAAGAGGTATGCAAACATTTTGAAATGTTTCTTCTCACACTGCACAGCAGGTCCAGGGATATGCATTTATATATAACTTTCAGATGATCAAATAACTCAATTTTTAAACACACTTGGCAAAAACTTAGATAACAGCATCATGATCCCACGGGTATGAAAAGACAGATTAAGAACATACATCTAACCATCTAATTTTCTGAGGAAGCACCCCTGGGTGTGAATTTTGAGAGGAATATAAACAAGACCCTGACAGTCAAGCACAGACCAACACCATCACTTTACGCTCTGCCTTCAAATCAGTGACCTGACACCGGCTAGCAAGCCTGGATTCTCATCAGAACCACCTGGGCGGGGGAGGGAGTGCTGTTAAAACGGCCCTTGGGCTTCCCTGGTGGCTCAGTGGCAAAGAATCCACCTGCCAATGCAGGAGACATGGGTTCAATCCCTGGTCCAGGAGGATCCCACATGCCACAGAGTGGCTGAGCCCATGCACCACAACTACTTACCTGTGCTCTAGAGAACAGGAGCTGCAAGTACTGAAGCCCGTGCTCCACAAGAGAAGCCACCGCAATGAGAAGCCTGAGCAAGGCAACTAGAGAGCAGCCCCCACCCTCTGTAACTAGAGAAAAGCCTACAGCAAGGAAGCCCCAGCACCACCGAAAATTAAATATATAAAATTATTAAAATACATATATATATATTTAAAAAACAAAACCAAAAAAGCCTGCCCTTGCCCAGGCCCTGCCTTCTTACACCAGAGCTGGAGAAGGCAGGCTCACTTTCCTTTTCTAGGTGACTTTAACATACAGTCAAGGGTGAGAATCATAGAGTACCAGATGCCAACTTGCCTACTTCAGGAATTCAGGGGACACCAAGTATGGCGAGTGGGCTGCAGATGACATGGCTGCTGCCGTCATGGAGGGCGGTCCAGACTCCAAGCCTCAGCTGTGCATGTCAGTGTGGACATGGCGCTCCTCTCCAAGAGCCCTCCCTACAGATTTCCTGCATCCACAAGGGCATGGAGTGAAATGAGTTAACTCATGTCAACCGCTTAGAACCAAACCCTTGGGCACACAGTGCGTACTCCATGTTAGCTACTTTTTGAGTAAAGAAACCATTTTGAGGTAAGTGCTTAATAAAATGTTTCAATAAAGAGGATCATGTTTACTCTTATGGCTTCACGAACAAGCTCCCAAACCCATGTGATGGAAACACAGCTCAGACCTCTCAAAGTCAAGCGTGTGAACAATCTCTCGACACCTAAGCCGTACACGCAGGAACACACCTAAGCCGTACACGCAGGAAACATTGAGAGGGACAGGAGATGTTAAGAGTAGACCAACAAAGAGCTCTGGGAGTGAGCCTGAAAGACTGAGAAAGTAAGTTCTCACTCTTCACTTCATCTACTTTTACACCACCTATTCTACAATGAAAGTCTGATAATGTCAATTACAAAAAGCCTGCGCACAACTGGAAGCGAGGGTTTGCGCTTTCTTTAAGATGGAGGTTCAATTGCTTCTGTGTCCTGGTGCTGCACTGATGCTAAAAAAACCCGTGTGGTTCTTTAGCCAAGATGTTTGAGGAAACCCAGACCCCAGACCAGCTGACAGAGGAGGAGGTTGAGATGTCTGCCTTTTAGGAAGCAATTACCCAGTTGACGTTACTGAGCAGCAATAATTACCACTCGAATAGCAAGCTCTGAGGGAGCTTTTTTTCTAAATCATCAGATGCTCTGGACAAAATTATGGTATGAAAGATTGACCGACACCAGTAAACTAAAATGTGGGAAAGAGCTGCACATTAATCTCATTCCAGACGAGTAAAATTGAACCCTCATGGCTGTGGACACCAAAATAGGGACGACCAAGGATGTTCTGATCGATAACCCTGGTGCTATTCCAAGTCTGGGACCAAGGCACTCACAGAGGCTTTGCAGGCTGCTACAGAGCTCTCTGTGACAGAACAGTTTGGTGCTGGGTTTTACTCTTACCTATTTGGCTACTGAAAGTGGCCGTCATCACCACTACAGCCTTCTGTAGGAGGATCGTCCAGTTAGAACTAACAGAGGCAAACCTACGAGCCGAAGAACAAAGGCTATTCTGTGTCTGAAAAACCAAATCAAGTCCTTGGAGGAAAGAAGAATAAAGGAGATTGTGAAGAAACACTCAATTTATTGGATGTCCCATGACTCTCTTTGTGGAGAAGGAACACGATAAGGAAGTCAGTGGTGGCTGAAATGTTTAACAGTGAGTGGGAAGGTTCTGGGCTGGATGGGGGCCCCATCCCATGGCGGGCAAGGGTCAGAGGAGACTGGATGCAGCAGTCAGCTGCACTGGGAGTGAGCCTCAGAGGCTGCCACATGTGGCACTTACTGTGAGCTTTCCTCATGTCCTGAACCACCTTTGACCAGCCGTGACACCAATGGGAACACCACTGCTGACCCACAATCCCTTGGGTGGGAAGTCACACCCTCCGTGTGGAAACCACATCCTCCCCTCAGTGGGTCCTTTCGCAGAGGCCCAGGGTGCGTGGAGATAATGCAGGCCCCACTCCATGTTGCCAGTGGTTGTGTGTCACTGGGCAAGTTTTGCTTGACCTCTGAGAACTGTGATTCCCCATCTGGGAAATGGAGACCACAGCACCTGCCTCCTGGGGCCGTGCCACGCCTGAGGGGATGAGGCTCGAAGCTGGAAAGCAGCCGGAAGTCATTCGAAGAAAAGAAAAGCAGACCTCTTAGGGCAGCCACACAACTGAGGTTGGTTATTTCACTTTATTTAGCAAACCATCATACTCTGGGCCCCACCAAACTGCTCCTCCAGCCTCACCCGAGGGTCTGCCTTGGGAAGAAGCTCGGAGCATGAACAGGAAGACCCAGGCTCCCCAGCTGGCCTCCTCTTCTGCCACACATACCACACAGCACAGAACAAGATCACTGCTTGTGTTCTCAGGCGCCCACCCCAGCGTGGCCTGGGGGGCCTCCAGTGTTCACAGCCACCTGCCAGGCACTCGGCCCAGCACCAGGCCCAGACCCCCTGCTCCTGAGAGGCCGGCACAGGGCCAGGGCCTCTGCCCCCAGCTGTGGGCATGGAAAACCCTTATTCCCCAGCCCTGCAGCCTTATTCCCCATTGGGCAAGAAGCAAAATATATGAAAATACTTTAATTATTTCTTTGAAATGGTTAAGAAATAAGGTCATCTTATTTTCCTTTTACAATCCTAGTAAAAAAAAAAGTTCACATTAGCGCCAGGGCCCTTCCCCAAGCCACGGGCTGGCTGCTCAGTAGAAACGCTTGTTCCGTTCCTGCCGCTTCTGAAACACCACGGCCCCCACCACGGCGCACACGATGATGCCCAGGAGCGCGCACAGCAGCAGCAGAAACACCCGCCACCCTGTCAGGGGTCCACTGCGAAAGTTCCCCGTTGGGTCGTCCACATTGTCTGAGGGAGAGAGGGGGAAATGAGAGGCCGAACGGGCTCCCCGGAGACAGCGTGATAAGGTCCCCCACCCCACCCTCGAGGCAGCAGCTGTGGCCTGCTTGCACGGCTCCAGCGAGGGGCAGGGGCATGCACAGAGCGACAATCTCACTGGGACCAAGGTTTCCCGGGATCCAGGCTGAGGTGCCTTCTGCTGCAAGAAGCTGGTGAACACTGGACACCTGGGATCTCCCTGACAGCCTCAGTCTGCCTAGGCGGGCCCAGAACCTGTTTTCCCAAGACCACCCCCAGGCCAGTGCAGTGGTCTGAGGTCTCCAGCTGAAGAAACATGGCCCTGGCCACAGGCTGCCTTCCCTCATATGTGGATGCATTCTGTGCCTCCTGGGGGGGCTCCCAGGGCCCTGACCCCCAACCTCCGTCCTTTCGCTTTGACCTTCTAGCCCAGTGGGCCCACTTGTCTGACAAGGAATTAACCCCTGCTGGGCCAGCCGCATGGGCTGCTGGGTGGGCTGGAGCAGATGTGTCCAAAAGCCTTGGTAGCAGGAAGCCTTCAACGAAAGATCGCAAATCAGTGGTCTATGGCAGGGTTGGTTTGGCCCCCAAATTGTTTAAAAGCAACTTGAATCTTTAAAAAGTGAAATGTCACATAAAATGTTGGTTTCCAGTGGTACTCTATCTCCCGCTGGGCCAACACACACAACTTTGGGGCTCCTGAAGTAGAGTTTGCAACACACACACACACACACACACACAGGGGCCTCACTCCCCATCCATCCTGAAAACCCTCTGTGAGGATGGAGTGGTGGCTGACTACTACCCTGCAAAGGCTCACACTTGGATGTTTGCCAAAACTCAAGTTTGCATCCCACCTTTTCACCTCTTTCTAGCTGAGGAAGCCTAAGGATCAGCTCCCCTAGCAGTTGTAGGACCTACTGCAGGCTGTTCACTGAGGCCACACACTGAGGTATCAGCGCGCCTGCACCAGCAAACAGCCCCTCTGGCTTCACTGTCTGTTATCCCAGCACTGAGTGCAGGACGATGCAGATGCCAGGGGCTCACACACCTGTTCATGAGCACTAGCTGCTGATTCAAGGGCTGAGTTGGTCCAGGCAAGGGCAGATGGACCCCGAGCAGCTGCCTAAGCCAGCCCAAGCCCCACAGGGAGGGGCTGTGCGTTCATACCTTTGGGCGACTTGAGGAAGTTGACGCTGGGCTCGATCTTGGTCCAGTCGATGCTCTCCTCGTCTGGTGTGTGCTCCACCATCAGCTGGAACAGCTTCATGGAGATGATGTCATGATTGTCTGCAGGATGAGAGTTAGCTTCTAAGGGGCATGGAGCCGCTTTGGCACACGTGGCTCAACCCTCTCCTGCCCCCCACCACACAGAGTGGCCAGGTCCCCTGGGGAGAATCCAGTAGCCTCCAGCAAGCAGTATTCCAGGGGCCGGAATACTCCAGAACACAGCAATAAGAAACCTGGGAGGAAGCAGAGCAGAGAGGAAAAAGCACAGGTTTTACAATCAACATCGCTGGGTCTAATCCCAGCTCTGCTACCCTCTTTGACGCTCAGTCTCATTTGTAAATGGGGGTGGTAATCTCCATCTTGTGGTTACCGAGGCATGTAAATGAGAAAGTACAGACAGGGCCGAAGGTATACTGCCTGGAGGTAGTATGTCCTTGAAAATAGAACCGGATAAAGACCCACACACTGCTGCATGGCTGGTTGAGAAGCCTGACCCTCCCGGGGGTGGGCAGCCACCAGATGCTCTGTCACATAGACCCAAGTGCAGGATGCAGATGAACAACCTGGCAGCTGGCTGACAGCTTGGCTCTAACAGTCATCGACTGTTACCTGGGGAGACTTGAGGAAGGCCCTGGTCCACTAGTATGGGCAGGAGAGAACCTCTGCCTGACACTGACAGTAACTGACAACCCTATTTTGAGATGGAGAAGTTGAGGTTCAGAACTGAGACGAGGGTCCCAGTCAGCCTGCCACCAGCTATCAGCTCAGCTAACTGATTAGAATCTGAATAAAGGCCAAGAAAAGGGGGAAAGCGTAAAGTGCAAGGACCCTGCAGCCAGGTCAGGCAGAGACCAGTGTACCGGACCCCTGGTATGTGCAGCCCCAGAAGCCCAGGGAGAAGCAGGGACCCTGGAGTCAGATAGCAGGCCCCATTTGAGCTTTGTCACTTCCTGGGTGCCCGAACTTGACATTCATCTCCCTTCAACTCCCAAATGCCCAGTGGTCTCAGTTGTACAAAAGGGGAAAGAGACAGCTACCTAAGAACACAGCCGTGAGACACCTGGCGGGAGGCTGGCTGACCCTCCGCCTAAGGGTCACACACTACTGCAGGCATGGCCCCTCCATTGCCCTTCCCAGGGCCTCTCCAAACAGACTTAAGAGAATACCACCTGTCACAGACCTGGCTCTGTTTCCAGAACCTCCTCCTGATACCTGCTGAAACGCTTTCAGATGGAATCCCAGGTAACCCAGGGAAGGGTTGTAGCAGGTCCACAGATGAAACAAGACAGGCCGTGAGCTGGTAATTACTGAAGCTGGGTAACAGCAATAAAGGGCTTATCACACCATCTTCCCTCTTGTGGGTATACAATTGGAATTTCCATATTAGAAACCTTAAAACAACAGACACTCCGGGAACCAAATGGACCCAGACACTTCCATGGTGATGGGGATGCTCCTAGACAGTGGCTGGCTCATAGGCCCTGGAAACGTCTATCCTAACAACAAACAAGCCTCTGTCTAGTCTGCCACATTACTTCTCAGCTCTGGTCAACAAGAGCTGGCCCCAGACATGGTGCCTCCCGGGGGCCCTGAGAAGGGACTAAGACAGAGCCAAGGGCCACCAACAAGTGCCACCCAGGCCTGGTGGTCCTGAGACGCCTGCACAGTTAGGTAGCACCCCAAAGCTTACAGCACTCACCGTGGGCCAAACAAGACAGAGCCCTGACTCCATGGAGCTTACAATTCAGTGAGGGGGACATGACAATGAAATAAATGACACAGCAGACACCAGGATGGTTAAATGCTATGAAGAAAAATAAAGCTAGAAGGAGACAGGAAGTGTGCAGGGGACTGGGTGTGTGTGTGACTTTAAATGAGGGAATCAGGGATGGCCTCACTGGGGAAGAGATATCTGAGCAAGACCTGGAGAGACGCAGCACAAAGGCCCAAGGCAGGAGGGCAGGGGTGGGTCTGAAGAGTGGCTAGGGGCAATGTCACCAGAGAGCAGAGAGGATGAGGCAGAGGGAATGTGGCAGAAGGCAACAGGACCACTGCTGGGAGGACAGCAGCCTCAGGTTTGAGTGAGGCGGAAGGAGTAGCTCGGCTGTGGTGCTGGGAGGAGGGGACCCTCAGGAGGCTCCTGCGATTGTCCAAGCAAGAGAGGACGGTGGCCCAGACCTGCCTGCAGTAAAGGAAGGGAGAAGAGTGGTCTGCTGCAGGATGAAAGGAAGACACAGCCAGCAGGACACACCAACAAATGGGAGGTGGCATGTGAGAGAAAAAGCAGAGGCCGGAATAACACCAAGGTGTTGTGACCCAAGTAACCACTAGAACAGAAGTTCGTTTGTCCCTGGCTGTGGGCGTGTGAAGGCTGAAAGGCCTGCTGGTCACGTTGCTGGTGACTCAGGTTTGGAGAGGGAAACGTGAGGGTCCATCGCTGGGTTCATCAGATTCAAACCTTCCCAGCTCACAGATGACAAGAGAGGGAAGATGGCTGAAGGACTGTGCACACATATGGGAAGAGGGGGAAGAAAACATGTGGAACCAAATGAAGGCAGGTCGAGGAGGAAAGGGATCTGCCATGTCACAAGCTCCCGACAGCAGGGAAGGCCAAACTGAGACTGGATGCCTTGCTCTGCCCGCACACTCACCAGACAGGTCGCCAGTACCAGCCGAGGCTCCAAAGTAGTAGCCAGTGGGTAGGCGCACTCCCGTGATGTCAATGCAGTTCTTCCACTCATTCTTGTCCTCCAGGTCGGTCATCACCTGTGGCCAGCCAGCAGGTCAAGGGTGGCCCAGGGCCGGCGTGCCCACCTTCCCAAGCCCCGCAGAGCTACCCCTCCTGCCTGCTCACCGTCAGGCGACCCCGGGAGTAGCGCACTGCCAGGAAGGTGTCATGATCGCGGTTGCGGAAGTCAGCTGTGCAGCCCGCCAGCTCGGTCCAGCGGCCGTCCTTGCTGTGGTCGTAGGACAGGGAGCCATTGTTCACCATCACGGAGATGTACGGGAACACGCGCTGAGACAAGACACCGGTCACTCCGAGGGCAGCCCAGCCAGTGGGAGGCCGCGGGGCACCCACCACCCTGACCCCTGGAGGCTGCTCTCACGCAAGGCCCAGGGAGAAGTCCTGTCCTGCCCTGCAGGAGAGCAAGGGCCTACCTCTGTGGTCTCATCGTTGGGGTACGTGTCCAGGAAGATGGCTAAGCCATGGAAGTTGTCTTTGCTTCCAAACACAGGCCCTAGAATTAGAAGGAGATGCTCCTGTAACGGGAGAAATTGGGAGTTGCCCGATGGGTACCTGAAGGACAGAGGAACGCCAGCGTGGATGGGACCAAAAGAGGTTAGCCCATGGTCATGCTCCCAGGAAAAAGAAGGGATCTCTAAGTGGGGTGGGGCGGGGAGGTTGGAAGGGTAGTCTCAGGCATATGGCAGAGACGACTCAAGTTTGAAGCCTGAACTGTGAAGGAACAGCACCTGTCTATGTGCTCTGAGGTGTTGGGGGCAAGGGGATACCTAATCTGTAAAAACCAGGTGGTCATGCAGTAAGGACCATCCCTGAACCCAGAGGTCATCAACTTTCTGTCCATGGCCAGAGAGCAAAGAATTTAGGCTTTGTGCGCCACAGATGGTCTGTCACAGTCGTCCTTGTTTTTCCCTTCTTAAAATGGTAGGATGGTAAAACCCTCTTAGCTGGTGGAGAACACCAGGCCACGCTGGGCAGAGTTGACCATGGGGTCATCTTCTACAGGGACGCTCCATCCAGCTACTCCCCAGGCCCCATGTTTCCTCAAAGAGGAGCAGCAGCACCCTAACAGGGAGTGCAGAGTGGAGGATTCCTGGCCACAGACAGCCCACTTGTGCCAGCACCACCCTACCTGGCACCAGGCGGTCCCGAGTGTACCACAAGGCAATGCCGTCTCCATGGAGATTTTTCTTTCCTGTGCCATGAACTTTGAAGTGAACGTGCATCTCCCAGTCCTTGAGGAAGCAAGGCTAGAGGGGGAGCAGAGAGGGCTGTCAGAGCTCCCCATGCTTGCCTACTCACTGGAAGTGACCCAGCACAGACCCTACAGTGAGTCGGGACACTCAGAACAGGGCCAGGCAACAGGGTCCCAAGTGTCACTGATCAACAGATCCCCTAACGTCTCAGTAGGGAGGGAGGGGGAGGCCACAGACTGTCCCAAGGCTGCTGAGGCCCAGACGCCACCCACCCTGGCCCCAGTCTTCTCCTGGGTTGGTTCTCACACCTTGACTCACTTTCCTTGATACCAGCCAAACCTGTTAGCCCTGTTTCTTCTCCATCCCCACTGCTTCTGTCCCCTGGGATCTTGTGGGAGGATTATTATCCCTATTTGAGTCATATATTTTATAAAAAGAAAACACATTCAGAGACGAAACAACTTGTCCACAGCAGGTAAGTGGACGTCCTGACTCACGCCCAGGACTGTCTGACTCGGAAACCCCTGCTGTTGCCTACAGCTGCCATGGCCTTCAGGCCTGTAATACAAGCTGTACCAGCTTCTTTTTGGCTTTCCATCCCCACGGTGTTCCCTTCAAACCAACCTCTCAAACTGAGGGACCCCCACCCAGGTCTGGCAGACTCGAAGCCCTAGATTCTCAGCCAGCACCCCACCTGCCTCTTGCAGTCTCAGCCCAGCCTGAGGGTGGTGACAGTGATATCAGGGTTGGGAGCTGGACGGGCTACTGTGATGTGAGGGAAGGAAGAATTTCCCAGCAGTCAGGAAGGCACAAAGCTGAGCCCACAGCAAGGACACCAGCCTGGCCTTGCCTACCAGGAAGCTGCTCATGAAAACCATGGTATTGACACTCTAACAAGAATCTGCTTAGGGAAAGTCTGTAGATGGGTGTGTAAGCAAGTAATTAAACAAAGGCCCAGCTGAAAGGCAAACTAAAGCAAGATATTGCTGACTTATCAGATTGGCAAGGCTTAATGCTGCAATGCAGAAAAGAATGAAGAGAAACACGGCCTAAATCCAGAGGACAGTGGATGCTCCCATCCTCTTGGGGGCAATTTGGCTGTTGCAGCTTTTTAACAAAATGAGGGAGATCCATAAGCTCTTACAGGTCAAGATCAAGATGTCAAAGATACTAAGAGGAAAGATAAACTGAAAACAGTATCAGCGCTATGTGCTCATTTTTAAAAAATGTATTAGTCTATGGGCAGAGTAAGAAGGAAATGAAAGAAATATGACCAACAGTAATGAAAGCTAACTCTGGGAGGGGAAGGATTACTTTCTACATTTCAGTCTTCTATACTGAACATATTACTCCTGTAATCATAAGAAATTCAAGTAAAAAATAAAAAACCCTATGTCGCCTTGTGGCTTGTGCATCACTGATTCACCAGACGCAGTGTTCTGGGCCTGGGCACCAGGAGCTCAGGTGAGAAGACTCGGCCCTTGAGAATACAGTTAGCAGGCACCTGCATGACAGGCTGACACAGTGTGAAGTCAGCCCTCCCAGTTTCTGACAGTTCACTGGCTCTGGGAGACCCTGCAGATTCTGGAGGGGGGCAACTGTGAGGTGATAAAAAGCAGGTCTCCATGACAGATGTGCAAGGAATCTGAGTCCAAGACCTGCTGAGGGGGTGGAAGGACTGGTGAATCAGTCTTGCTTTGGATTGAGGTGACAAAAATCACAACTGAAAAGTAAGAACGAATGAGAAAGGGCTCCCAGGGACTGCAGCTCAGCTATGAGTTCTCAATCCCGGAAATTAGACTAAACAGACTCACTCAGGCCTCATACTTTTAACAAAATATTGTACAAACACAATATCTGGGACACACCCAAAAATACCAGGCACATGAAGAGACAAGATAGGAACTAAACACAGAGAAAGGCGAGGAGGGAGAGAGAACAGCCATAGGAACTAAACACAGAGAAAGGCAAGGAGGGGGGAGCACAGCCACAGGAACTAAACACAGAGAAACGCAAGGACGGGGGAGCACAGCCATAGGAACTAAACACAGAGAAAGGCGAGGAGGGGGAGCACAGCCACCGCCATTACATCCCAGGGACCCTTAAAAGTAACCGAAGGAAAAAAAGATTAACTTCAAAGGAGCTATAACTAGCCTTATACTAGAATTTTCAACAGAAACACTACGAGTAAGAAGACAACAGACTGATATATTTGGAGATGAAGGAAAATAACAATCAACATAGGATTCTATACTTAGCACGTGTATCCTTCAAGAATGAAGGTGCTCTTTGGCCTCGAACCTAATTTTCAGCAACAGAGCTAAACACACTAAGAAGATCCAGTAAATATGGGATCTGCTATTTCCCTCAGGAAAATGGTGAAGGGAATGGAAATCAGCCAGCACAACAAGTACACTTGCTCCTGTGACAAAACCAAGATGAAGAGATAAGCTGAGGGGATCTGCCACTGTGGTTCCTTCATGAGAACAGTAGCTGATGGTGCCTGAACCAACACCACCACTTCTGCCGTCACGGGAAGGTCAGGCCTCAGAAGACTGAAGGAACTGAAGGACCAGCAGAAGCACCACCACTGCTAGCCTATAATAAATAGATTAATTTATGTAATCCCCTTAAAAAAAAAAAAAAAAAAAGAAGGTGAAATTAAGACATTTTCAGACAAAAACACTGAGACTATCTTTCATTCTTCAGGGAGAAATGGGATCCAGATTCAGACATGAAGTCAGAGATTCAAGAAGGAATGAAGACCACTGACTATACTAAGTATGAGACTAAAAATACAAATAAATATTTGGCTGTATAAAACAATAATGTTTTGTGTGATTTAAAACAGAAAGATTAATAACAACAAGGTAAAAGAAGTTAAAGCGTCCTAAAAGCCTATCATTGTCTTGGAAGGAGTTAAAAGTACATCCTTATCAGTACTCTTTGGTAAAACGTGATCTGTGTTTTAAACTCCAGAGTAACCACCAAAATCTTGGGAATAAGCACAGAACTTTCAAGCTAACAGAAGAATAAAAGTGGAATAAAAATTAACCAACTCAAAAGAAGCCACGATCAGAGAGAAAAGTGAACAGAGGACAGCCAGTACAAACAGAAAGTAAATAGTAAGATGGTACATTAAATCCAAATGTATCAATGACTTCACAAAATGCAGTTAGACTAAATGCTGGTAAGGGTACCCAGGACCACCCTGTATTCTTTTTTTTTTAAATGAAACATAGTTGACATACAATATCAGTTTCAGGTATACCACACAGGGATTTGACAGTTACATACACGACAAATTGATCACCACAAGTCTAATAATATCCGTCACCATAGAAAGTTACTGTAATACTATTATTATTGCACTATTATTGGCCACATTCCCTACGCTATACATTACATCCCCATGACTCATTTAATTTTACAACTGGAAGTCTGTACTTCTTAATCTCTTTATTTTTTCTTACAACTACATGTGAATCTACAATTATCTCAAAAAAAAGTTTAAGTTTAAAAATAAGTAATAGAACAAAGACTTAAACTAAAGAGCTAAAAGTATAAAACTCTTAGAAGAAAACATGGGAAACACTAGATTTAGCAATAATTTCCTGGATATGCCACCACAGCACAGACAACAAAAAAATTAGATAAACTGGACTTCATCGAAATTAAAACCTTTTCCATGTCAAAGAACATCAAGAGAATGAAAAGACAATCCACAGAATGAGAGAAAATATTTCCAAATCATATCCTGATAATGTCCAGAATACATAAAGAACTCAACAACAAAAAACAACCCAACACTGTACAAAGGATTTACACAGACATTTTTTCATAGAAGATAATAATTTGTATAAAAAAGCATATGAAAAGATGCTCAACATCATTAATCATTAGAGAAATGTAAATCAAAACCATATACCACTTCAAACTCTTTTGGATGACTATTATTAAAAAAATGGAAAATATAGTATTATAAAAATGTGGAGAAACTGGAACGCTGGTGCTTTGCTGGTGGGACTAAAATGGTGTCGCTGCTGTGAAAAACCGTTTCAGTTCAGTCAGTTCAGTCGCTCAGTCGTGTCTGACTCTCTGCGACCCCATGGACTGCAGCACACCAGGCCTCCCTGTCCATCACTAACTCCCAGAATTTACCCAAACTCATGTCCATCGAGTCGGTGATGCCATCCAGCCATCTCATCCTCTGTCGTCCCCTTCTCCTCCTGCCCCCAATCCTTCCCAGCATCAGGGTCTTTTCCAATGAGTCAGCTCTTCACATCAGGTGGCCAAAGTATTGGAGTTTCAGCTTCAACATCAGTCCTTCCAATGAACACCCAGGACTGATCTCCTTTACGATGGACTCGTTGGATCTCCTTGCAGTCCAAGGGACTCTCAAGAGTCTTCTCCAACACCACAGTTCAAAAGCATCAATTCTTCGGCACTCAGCTTTCTTTATAGTCCAACTCTCACATCCATACATGACCACTGGAAAAACCATAGCCCTGACTAGACGGACCTTTGTTGGCAAAGTAATGTCTCTGCTTTTTTATATGCTATCTAGGTTGGTCATAACTTTCCTTCCAAGGAGTAAACGTCTTTTAATTTCATGGCTGCAATCACCATCTGCAGTGATTTTGGAGCCCCAAAAAATAAAGTCTGACACTGTTTCCACTGTTTCCCCATCTATTTCCCACGAAGTGATGGGACTAGATGCCATGATCTTAGTTTTCTGAATGTTGAGCTTTAAGCCAACTTTTTCACTCTCCTCTTTCACTTTCATCAAGAGGCTTTTTAGTTCCTCTTCACTTTCTGCCATAAAGGTGGTGTCTTCTGCATATCTGAAGTTACTGATATTTCTCCCAGCAATCTTGATTTCAGCTTGTGCTTCTTCCAGCTCAGCGTTTCTCATGATGTACTCTGCATATAAGTTAAATAAGCAGGGAGACAATATACAGCCTTGACGTACTCCTTTTCCTATTTGGAACCAGTCTGTTGTTCCATGTCCAGTTCTAACTGTTGCTTCCTGAACTGCACACAGGTTTCTCAAAAGACAGGTCAGGTGGTCTGGTATGCCCATCTCTTTAAGAATTTTCCACAGTTTACTGTGATCCACACAGTCAAAGGCTTTGGCATAGTCAATTAAGCAGGAACAGCCGTGAAGGGATACCCGACGTCCAAGGTGAGAAAAACTCAAGTAAGACAGTAAGTGTTGCGAGAGGGAATCAGAGGACAGACACACTGAAACCACAGTCACAGAAAACTAGCCAATCTGATCACAGGGACCACAGCCTTGTCTATCTCAGTGAAACTAAGCCATGCCGAGTGGGGCCACCCAAGACAGACGGGTCATGGTGGAGAGGTCTGACAGAATGTGGTCCACTGGAGAAGGGAATGGCAAACCACTTCAGTATTCTTGCCTTGAGAACCCCATGAACAGTATGAAAAGGCAAAAAGATAGGACACTGAAAGATGAACTCCCCAGGTCGGTAGGTGCCCAATATGCTACTAGAGATCACTGGAGAAATAACTCCAGAAAGAATGAAGGGATGGAGCCAAAGCAAAAACAATACCTAGTTGTGGATGTGACTGGTGATAGAAGCAAGGTCCGATACTGTAAAGAGCAATATTGCATAGGAACCTGGAATGTTAGGGCCATGAATCAAAGCAAATTGGAAGTGGTCAAACAGGAGACGGCAAGAGTGTACGTCGACATTCCAGGAATCAGTGAACTAAGATGGACTGGAATGGGTGAATTTAACTCAGATGACCATTATATCTACTACTGTGGGCAGGAATCCCTTAGAAGAAATGGAGTAGCCATCATGGTCAACAAAAGAGTCCGAAATGCAGTATTTGGATGCAATCTCAAAAACGACAGAATGATCTCTGTTCGTTTCCAAGACAAACCATTCGATATCACAGTAATCCAAGCCTATGCCCTAACCAGTAACGCTGAAGAAGGTGAAGCTGAACGGTACTATGAAGACCTACAAGACCTTTTAGAACTAACACCCCAAAAAGATGTCTTTTTCATTATAGGGGACCAGAATGCAAAAGTAGGAAGTCAAGAAACACCTGGAGTAACAGGCAAATTTGGCCTTGGGAGTACAGAATGAAGCAGGGCAAAGGCTAACAGAGTTTTGCCAAGAGAACGCACTGGTCATAGCAAACACCCTCTTGCAACAACACAAGAGAAGACTCTACACAAGGACATCACCAGATGGTCAACACCAAAACCAGACTGATTATATTCTTTGCAGCCAAAGATGGAGAAGCTCTATACAGTCAGCAAAAACAAGACCGGGAGCTGACTGTGACTCAGATCATGAACTCCTTATTGCCAGATTCAGACTTAAATTAAAGAAAGTAGGGAAAAGCACTAGACCATTCAGGTATGACCTAAATCAAATCCCTTATGATTATACAGTGAAGTGAGAAATAGATTTAAGGGACTAAATCTGACAGACAAAGTGCCTAATGAACTATGGATGGAGGTTTGACATTGTACAGGAGACAGGGATCAAGACCATCCCCGTGGGAAAGAAATGCGAAAAAGCAAAATGGCTGTTTGAGGAGGCCTTACAAATAGCTGTGAAAAGAAGAGACGGGAAAAGCAAAGGAGAAAAGGAAAGATATTCCCATTTGAATGCAGAGTTCCAAAGAATAGCAAGGAGAGATAAGAAAGCCTTCCTCAGCGATCATTGCAAAGAAATAGAGGAAAACAACAGAATGGGAAAGACTAGAGATCTCTTCAAGAAAATTAGAGATACCAGGAGAACATTTCATGCAAAGATGGGCTTGATAAAGGACAGAAATGGTATGGACCTAACAGAACCAGAAGATATTAAGAAGAGGTGGCAAGAATACACAGAAGAACTGTACAAAAAAGATCTTCATGACCCAGATAATCACGATGATGTGATCACTCACCTAGAGCCAGACATCCCGGAATATGAAGTCAAGTGGGCCTTAGAAAGCATCACTACGAACAAAGCTAGTGGAGGTGATGGAATTCCAGTTGAGCCATTTCAAATCCTGAAAGATGATGCTGTGAAAGTGCTGCACTCAATATGCCAGCAAATTTGGAAAACTCAGCAGTGGCCACAGGACTGGAAAAGGTCAGTTTTCACCCCAATCCCAACGAAAGGCAATGCCAAAGAATGCTCAAACTACCGCACAATTGCACTCATCTCACACGCTAGTAAAGTAATGCTCAAAATTCTCCAAGCCAGGCTTTAGCAATACGTGAACCATGAACTTCCAGATGTTCAAGCTGGTTTTAGAAAAGGCAGAGGAACCAGGAAAACAGTTTGGTGGTCCTCAAAAAGTTTAACAAAGAGTTACCATAAAACCTAGCAATTCCACTTCCTAGGTATTTACCAAAAAAGTGAAAGCAGGCACTCCAGTAGCCACCTATGTCCACCCATGTACACAGCAGCACAACAGCCAAAAGGTGGAAACTACCCAGTGTCCAGCAACAGATGAATGGATAAACAAACTGTGGTGTACACAGACACACAGGAATATTATTTAGCCATAAAAAGAATGAAATACTAATACATGCTACAACACGGATGAACTTTGCCTATATTATGCTAAGTGAAATAAGTCAGATACAGACAAATATTCTATGATTCCATTTATGTGAGGTACCTAGAAGAGTCAAATTCAAAAACAGAAAGTAGAATAGTGGCTACCAGGGGCTGTAGAGAGGCAGAAAACAGGGAGTTAGTGTTTAAGGAGTACAGTTTCGGCTTCCGATGATTAAAAAGTTCTGGAGATGGATGGTGGTGATGGCTGCACAACAAAATGAATGTACTTAATGCCACTAAACTGTACACTTAAAAATGGTTAAAATGGTCAATTTTATGTCACGTATATTTTACCACAATAAAAAAATTTGAGAAATTTTTTTATTTTCTTTTTCATGCAGATACATATTTATAGTAATTGAAACTAATTTTTTGTTGGTAGACATTACACTTTTAAAAATTTTACCTCAGACTGCTTTACAATATTGTGTTAATTTCTGCTACACAGGAAAGCGACTCAGTTATACATACATAGTCTTTTTCATATTTTTATATCTTCCATTACAGATTATCACAGGATATTGAATATAGTTCCCTATGCTATACAGGATTTTGTTGTTTATTCATCCTATACTAATAGTTTGTGTCTGCTAATCCCAAACTTCCAATCCTTCCCTCCCCAGCTCTCTGACAACTTGGCAACCACAAGTCTGTTCTCCATGTCTGTGAGTCTGTTTTGTATATATGTTCATTTGTGTCATATTTTAGATTCCACATAAGTGATATCATAAGATACTTATCTTTCTCTAATTTCACTTAGCGTGGTAATCGCTAGGTCCATCTGTGCATGCATGCTAAGTCACTTCAGTCACATCTGACTCTGTGCAACCCTACAGCTGCTCTGTCCATGGGATTCTACAGACAAGAGTACTGGAGTAGGTTGCCATGCCCTCCTCCAGGGGATCTTCCTGACCCAGGGATCACATCCGCATCTCTTATGTGTACCTGCACCAGCAGGCAGGTTCTTTACCACTAGTGCCACCTGACAAACCCCCCAGGTCCATCCATGTTGCTGCAAGTGGCATTATTCTTTTCTGTGGTTGAGTACTATTCTGTTGGTGTGTATATGTGTTTACATACACACACATATATCTAGATCCATTCATCTGCTGACCGACATTTAGGTTGTTTCCATGTCTTGGCTACTGTAAATAGTGCTTTAACAAACATAGGGATGCATGTATCTTTTCAAATTAAGAGTTATGTCTAAGTATATATCCAAGAGTGGGACTGCTGGATCATATGACAACTCTACTTTTAGTTTTCTGAAGGCTCTCCATACTAGCTGTACCAATTAACACTCCCATCAACAGTGTAAGAGGGCTCCCTTTTTTCCACACCCTTTCCAGCACTTATAGTTGGTAGATTTTTTAATGACGGCCATTCTGACCAGTGTGAGGTGGAACCTCATTCAAGTTTTGACTTTCATTTCTCTAATAACTGGCTTCCCAGGTGGCTCAGTGGTAAAGAATTCACTTGCCAACGCAGGAGATGTGGATCTGCACTGAGAAGATTCCCTGGAGAAAGAAAAGGCAACTCACTCCAGTATTTTACCTGGAAAATCCCATAGACAGAGGAGCCTGGGGGCTACAGTTCATAGGATCACAACGAGTCTGACTTAGCAACTGAGTATACACACTGGCATTGGCCATCTATATATCTTCTTTGGAGAAATGTCTGTTTAGGTCTTCTGCCCATTTATTAATTCTTTTAAAAATTATTATTGAATTGTATGAGTTGTTTGTATATTTCGGAAATTAAACCCTTGTTGGTCTCATCGTTTGCAAATATTTTCTCTTAATCCAGGCTTCCCTGGTAGCTCAGTTGGTAAAGAATCCGCCTGCAATGCAGAAGATTCCAGTTCGATTCCTGGGTCAGGAAGATCTGCTGGAGAAGGAATAGGCTACCCATTTCAGTATTCCTGGGCTTCCCTGGTGGCTCAGACAGTAAAGAATCCTCCTGCAATGGGGGAGACCTGGGTTCAATCCCTGTGTTGGGAAGATCCACTAGAGAAGGGAAAGGGTACCTACTTCAGTATTCTGGCCATGGATTACAGTCCAAGGGTTCGCAAAGAGTTGGACACGACTGAGCCACTTTCACTTTCTCCCAATCCATAGGTGTCTTTTCATTTTGTTTATGGCTTCCTTTGCAAAAGTTTCTAAGCTTGATTAGGACCCATTTGTTTATTTTTGCTTTTTATTTCTATTGCCTTGGGAGACTGACCTAAGGAAACACTGGTACGATTTATGTTAGAGAATGTTTTATCGATGTTCTCTTCTAGGAGTTTTATGGTGTCATGTCTTATATTTAAGTCTTTAAGCCATCTTGAGTTTATTTTTGTGTGGTGTGAGCATGTGTTCTAACTTCACTGATTTACATGAGGCTGTCCATCTTTTCCAACACCACTTGCTGAAGAGATTGTCTTTTTCCCATTGTATACTCTTACCTCCTGTGTGGTGACCATTTACACTTTTAAAAACTGTCTCAATGCCATTAAGTATCATGCAGAAGAGAATGGTTTGAAAAATTACACTGTTTAAAAATAAAAAACAATAAAAGGTTAAATGAGGGACTCCCCTGGTAGTCCAGTGGCTAAGGCTCCAGACTCCCAGTGCAGGGGCCTGGGTTCAATCCCTGGTCAGGCAACTAGATAGCATCTGCCTCAACTAAGATTCACATGCCACAACTAAAGATCCCACATGCTGCAACTAAGGACCGAAGATCCCTCATGTTGCAGCTAAGTCTAGGCAAAGACCAATAAATAAACTTCTTTTTAAGAAAGATTAAACGGCAAATGGTTATATTACTGTATTTTATCACAATAAAAATAAATGGATAACCACCCAAAAGCCTAGTTATATGCTGTTTACAAGAGACAACTCTAAAAGAGGTAGGGAAAAGAAAAGGACAAAAAAAGACAGCACATGCAAACACTAAGCAAAAGCAAGCTTGTGCAGCTGTGCCAGTAACAAAGTTTAGAAGAGGACTCTTCTCCATGACAAAGACTCCATTTACCAGGAAAATGTTGGTCTCAAAATATATGAAGTAGAAACTGACAGACTATAAAGATGAAGGCAAATATACACACAGACATTTTAATACACCTCTTCTAATAACTGATAAAAACAAGCAAAATGTCAGAAAGATATAGAAATTTGAGCCCAATCAGCAAACAGACCTAAAGATCTAAATGGCACACTTCACTCAACCAGCACAGAATCCACATCTTTCGCAAGCACACATGAATGTGTCCCCCAAATCCTGATCACTTGAAGGACCATCTGCAAGACTCAACAGATGTCCAAGGACTGAAATCACAGAATCCGTTTCTTGACTATGAAGAAATTAAACTAGATATCAATAATAACAACTTAAAAAATAAAGATAACTAGAAAAGCACTTATATATTTGAAAAAAATTTAAAAACATAACTTACATACACAAAAGTCAGCCCAGAAGCCAATATTTCAAATGGTCTCTTTGGTGCCCAGGAGTTTCCTGTGCCTGGGAACAAAGCACTGAGGTAAGACCCCAAGCTAGAAGGAGGTGTGCCTCTGAGAAGGGCAACTGTGCACTGGAGGATGGGAAAGGAAAACCTCTCCCCCTGTCCCCAGCATGCCTGCAGGGAGATCAGTTTTAGGAAAGAGTACACACACACACAGAATTTGAGGACCTAGAAACTGATACCTCCAAGACTATCCAAGCCTTGGAAAGTCTCCCCATAGTATAGGTAAGACTGCAGATCATCAGATAGAATACTATGATAAAGACAGTACAAAGAAAGATTTTAAGCAGATGAGGTATGGGCTGGAACTAATGTAAAGCTGCTTTGGGGGGACAGAACATGACATGGTCATGGCCCTCCATCCCAGCTGAGCCATGTGGGGAGCTAAGAAATCTTAATGCCCTGGCCCTCCCCCAGGCCAACTAAATCAGAATCAATCACCTGGCAGTCATGAACCATTTTACAGCTAGGTGGTTTCTATGTCTTGGCTTGTAACAAAGTGAAAGGCAGAGCTAATCTAACAGTCAGCTGATACATCATTAACATTTTTTTTCATTAAAATTTCTGATGAAAGATCACTACATGATTTGGGGTTTATAAGTCAAAGGAGTTCAAAATATTGAATGACCCCTGCTATAACAAAATTCTTTGCATCTCTATCCACCACTTAAGCGAACACAAATTTTCAGCATTCACGTGAACAAAGAGCAGAAGTCAAGCTTAAGCTTCTCATTCTGACAATGACATTCATTCAAATGGGGATGGGGAGATAACAGCTCAATGAGATCCCTTTCAAAAAATGTTTACTTGGTGTAATAATTATTCAAAAATTGTGTAATGTGTAAGGCATTTCTTTCGATCAATTGTATACTAGTGGTAACTAAAATAATCCCAAAGAAAATATTAAAACTTAATTTCAAGGTCCCAACAAAGTTAAAAAGCTTAAATTATTACACTTAGTCACAGAAGAACATGATAGGCTAATCAATAAGATTTTCAAGCATTACATACACTGCATTAGGATAAAATTGTGTGGGATATGAAATGAAAATATAAATTCAATTTTAAAAATGACATACAATTTGGGCTTATTAATAGTGTTTAAAGGGCTTCCCCAGTGGCTCAGCTCCTGCCTGCAATCCAGAAGCAATGGGTTGGATCAGAAAGATCCCCTGGAGGAGGGCATGGCAACCCACTCCAGTATTCTTGCCTGGAGAACCCCATGGATAGAGGAGCCTGGCGGGCTACAGCCCATAGAGCTGCAAAGAGATGGGACACAACTGAAGTGACTTAGCACATGCACACAGCATTTAAAACAGTGGCTCTCAAATTGCAATATTTAGATTCCACTAAACAAAAAGATAAGACAATTATATTCCAGATTGAAAATGTGATGATGACAAGTGCAGAATTCTCTCAGCCCTGTGGTGGTGGTGGTGACACTACCAACCACCAGTGACCTCCAATCATAATTAAGTTACTTGTGACTGAACCAAGAGTTTCGGCACAATTTGTACCTCACTTAAAAAAACAAAAAATGTACGCTATGCTGAACTCACTTTCTTGAAAAATATCATTCTTAAAAGTTATCTAAGGAGAGAGTAGCGTGGAAGCATATATACTAACATACATAAGTAGACAGCCAATGGGAATTTGCTGTATGACTCAGAGAACTCAAACTGGGGCTCTGTAGTTACCTGGGTTGGAAAGATTCCCCTGGAGGAGGACATAGCAACCCACTCCAGTATTCTTGCTTGGAGAATCCCCATGGACAGAGAAGCCTGGGGGGCTACAGTCTGTGGGGTTCGAAAACAGCTGGACACAACTGAGCAACTAAGCACAGAACAATAACCTAGAGGGGTGGGAATGGGCTGGAGGAAGGAGGGAGAGTCAAGAGGGAGGAGACATACGTACACCTATGGTTAATTCATGCTGATGTATGATAGAAATTAAAGCAATATTGTAAACCAATCATCAATCAATTAAAAATAAATAAACTTTAAAAAAAAAAAAATAAAAGTTATCCGAAAGCATGGGAGTTCCCTGATGGTCCAGCCATTGGGACACCGTGCTGTCACCACAAGGAGCCCGGGTTGGACAACTAAGATCCCACATGCCTCTCAATGCAGCTAAAAAAAAAAGTTATCCGAAAACAAAGGAGACCTAATGAAACTTAAATGCGTTTGCACAGCAAAGGAAACCACAAACAAAACAAAGACAATCCACAGAATGGGAGAAAACATTTGCAAACGAAGCAACACATGAAGGATTAATCTCCAAAATATACAAACAGCTCATTCAGCTCAGTATCAAAAAAACCACCCAATCAAAAAAAAAAGGGCAGAAGATCTAAACAGACATTTCTCTGAAGAAGACAGACAGATGGCCAAAAAGCACATGAAAAGATGCTCAGCATCGCTCATTACTAGGGACATACAAATCAGAACTACAATAAGGGCCCTGCGGGCAGCACAGCCTCCGGGCAGTAGAGGGGGCTTGGGGCTGAGTCCTTGCTAATGCCAGTGTGGAGACGGCACCATGGGCAAGGGGAGAGGGACAAGTCGGCCACCGCCACTGCTATCACCACCAAGGGTAGTGAAAGAGCCGCTTCAGGTCAGGGGTCAGGTTGGGGAGAAAGGGGTAGGTATCATTTTTCTAGCTTTTCTGGATGCAGTGGTGGTGATGTTCCAGATCCCCAGAGCGACGCTGGCTGCTACCTCCCTGGGGAGAGGAACGCCAGCTCCTGAGCAGGCCCCCTTGGGGGTGGAGGGACGACCACTGACCTGCCAGGAAACTGCCTCCACTGGCCCAGGCGTGGAACCTGAGAGCACAGCCACCACTAGTCTAGCTTCTGTGAAGGAGCAGGTAACTTTGCACACTGAAGAAAACTGGAAACCTGTCATGATTTTTGCCCTGTAATTCCTTGATGGCTTCAGATGACTTCAAACTTTTATCTTTTGGCAAAGAATAGTACTCTTAATGGATGTATGTATGGGAGAAAGCAAAAGAGGTTCTGGTTTCTCGGGAAAGAAGGAATTTCCTTCTATTTAACTGCTACTTCTTTCGTGAAGCCACATCCACCTCAGCCTGAAGATAATAAGTCAACTCTCTCCTGATCTTCTTCAGCACTTTTACCACTGCTCTGACTCTTATCATATGCTCTTTTGGAGGATATAATAAAAAGCTAGCTAAGGATTAAAAAAAAAACTACAATGAGGTATCATCACCTCACACCAGTCAGAATGGACATCACCAAAAAATCTAAAAATAATAAATGCTGCAGAGGGTGCAGAGAAAAGAGAACCCTCCTATGCTGCTGGTGGGAATGTAAACTGGTGTAGCCACTATGGAGAACAGCATGGAAGTTCCTTAAAAAACTAAAAATAGAGCTACGACATGATCCAGTAATCCCACTCCTGGGAATATTTGGAGAAAATCATAGTTCAAAAAGGCACATGCACCCCAATGTCCATAACAGCGGTGTTTACAACAGCCAGGACATGGAAGCACCCTAGATGTCCGTCAACAGAGGAATAGATAGAGAAGATGTTGTACATTTATACAGTGGAATATTACTCAGCCATAAAAAGAATGAAGTAATGCCATTTGCAGCAACATAAATGAACCTAGAGATCATACTAAGTGAAGTAAGCCAGACATCAAAAGTCAAATATCATCTGATACCACTTCTATGTGAAATCCAAGGGAAAAAAAAAAGATATAAATGAACTTATTTACAAAACAAACAGACTCACAGACTTGGAAAACAAACTTTTGGTTACCAAAGGGGAAACGTAGTGGGGGGAGGGATAAATTGGGAGTTTGGGCTTAATAAATACACACTACTATATATAAAATAGACGATCAACAAGGACCTACAATACAGCACAGGGAACTTTACTCAACATTCTATAACCACCTATATGGGAAAAGAATCTGAAAACAAAATGGATATATGTATAAACGAATCACTTTGCTGTATACTTGAAACTAACACAATATTGTAAATCAGTCATAATATAAAATGAAATTAGGGGCTTCCCTGGGGGTCCAGTGGCTAAGACTCTATGCTCCCAATGCAGGGGGCGCAGGATCAATCAACCCCTGGTCAGGGAAGAAGATCCTGCATTACGCAACTAAAAAAGATCCTCAATGTCACAAGATCAAAGACCTCTGTACCGAAACTAAGGCCTGGCACAGCCAAATAAACATAAAATGAAATTTTTTAAAGTTATATGACAGAATAAGAGGAGAGACTGTGACTCCAGGGAAAACAAGGTAGTTATTGAAGTGCTCTCTGAGTGGGTGGCACTCGAACTAAAACTTAACAAATGAGGAGAAACCAAGCAAGCCTGAAGAGCCAGGAGACGGTGTCCCAGACAGAAGCTACAAGCGCAAAGGTCCCGAGGCACAATGGCAGCCAGAGAAGCCGGAAGAACATTTAACAGAGAGGATGACTGGAGATGTGAGGCACCAGGGGCCAGACCGTGCAGACACAATGCGTGTTTATCCCTTCACGGGAGACCCCAGGCTCTGAGGATCAGAGTGAAAGCTAAGCCAAGTATCTCCAGATCCCTCAAGCAGGAAAGAGAGGAGGAGGAGAAGTAACACGCAGACGAGGCAACACAAGGACGGTGTGGGCTCTCAGAACTGCACGGGAAGTCACTCAGAGAGACCAAAGAGCAGGGTGATGGAGAAAACTAGGACACTGGCCAACTGCTTAGGCCATGGAAAGGGTTGGGATCAGGCAGGCTGAGAGGGGAAGTAGGTTCTGCCCCCAGTTATTCCCCTTCCATTCCTTCCTGACCTTCCTTGGTGTGGTGTCTGTGCAGCAGCAGATCTCGGCCACTACTTATGTATGACACGCCTGCGACACCTGAAGGTCCCTAACCTCTGCAGCAAAGGTCGCAGAAACTAAAACTGCGCATGACTCCACTCATGACCAGACCCTCAATCAAGCACTGAGGAAGGGGACTGACGTCTGCAAGGATTTTTAAGGGGTTCCTTCACTGTCCAGGCTGGGTCAAGTGTAGTAAGTGAATTGCTGAACTTTGAGATGAGACAGAATTTAAATGTTGTTTATAGCCATTCACTGTCTGTGTTTGCTCTGCTTATGCAGAGTCACAAAAGCCATCTACATTAGTTTGAGAACTAAGTGCAATAAGGCACGTTAAAGTCAGTGCCTTACACACATAAAATACCCAATAAAGACGCCACTCCTTCCATTTATCCCACTAATGAGAGGGTTCAGTTGAAGCAGACAACAGCTCCACGACTTGCTGGCTATGTGACTTTGAGGAAGGCACTTTCAACTCTGAGTCTTAGCTTAAGCCAGTGAAACGGAGATAACATCAGTTACTTCACATGGCTTTTGAAGGAATGAAGAGACGGGTGCACAAAGTGTCAAGATCAGCTCCTGACATATGGTAACTTCAACAGCCATCACCTGTTACTACTGGCAAGTAGTAAGGCAAGTGACCAAGGGGGCGGGGGAGCAGGGGGGCCTTCAAATCAAGCTAAAGCCTGCTGAAGACTAACTGTAATGGCTTACTTCATGGTCTGCCTCCCCTCTTAGGAACCACTCACCAGGTGGTTCCAGATAGAGCCCTCTTTGCTGCGCTCGTCAGGGGTCAGACGCACATACTGACTCGTGAGCATTGTGCTTCCTTGGAAGTCCCAGAGGAGCGTGGAGCTGGAACCGATCCCTGCGGACAGAGACAAGGGCAGACAGGTGCGTAAGAGGCCGGGCCAGGACTAGCTTTGCCAGAGGCAGGAAACCCACAGGGCTGCCCTGATCAGAAGAAAGAGAATCCCATCCCCAACCCCGTCCAGCCTCGACCTTACCCTAAACTCATTCCCGCTACAGGCCTCACCGTGGTAGGGCTTGATAAGCGAATGCTCCCGCTTGAGGTGTTCACTGTTGCCGTCAGTTATATCCGCAGCCACCTGCCCCAGCAACAAGAGGAAAAGCAGAAGTATAGTGGGGCCTGGGCCGGGGCCGCGAAGCCCAGACCTCCCTGGGCACCGCCGGCCCCAGCCCCAGGACCAAATCCAGCCTGCTGCCGCCGCCGCCGCCATTCTCCGTCCCTCTCGGCCACTTCCGTCCTAGGACTTCCGCCTTCCGGGTGTTCCATCTAATAGCCTCCGGCCCGAAACCCGCCAACCCTAATGTCACCTGGGAACTCCCAGCAAAAGCAAAGCCCCGCTGCCGAGTGGACGACAGCTTTATTTGCTAAGCAGCCCCCTATCCTGGTCGAGTGCCTTGGCGGCTGCGAGACACCTGTCAACCAGGCTCAGCAATGGGTTCGTAGGAACGACAAGAGCAGCAACCAATCATGGAACAGCACGTTCGGCTTGCTCCTAGAACACTTGGCCTCTGGCCCCCGGTTACCTCTGTGGGGTAATCTTGCCCAGTCAGAGGAGAAAGGAGTTCTAAGTTGAAGGTGGAGGCCTGAATTCCAACTTCTGCGCCGTCTAGATCTCAGGCGGGGCTTTTTCGTCTGTGACTCCAAGCCTTTGGAAACTTAGAATTCTGTTATTTGGTGGCGTCCACTATTCCCAGCTCCTCAGGCCCAGTTGGATTTCAGCAGGAGGAGGCCCGAATCACCGTCCCTGTGATGGCTGGGGCCCATTCATATCCAAATGATTGTAGCAGGTCCCCTCCGTGAAAGGTCCAGGGAAGCTGACGGGACCAAAGGTGGGAAACAGGTGGCCCACAGCTCAACAGAGCTCTTACTAATGCTATTTCAATAAATGGCTTAACTACCAATATTTTAAATCATGAGACAAATGCATATTAAAAATCCAAATTTCCAGCTTCTCGGGAAAAATCAGAAGACCCAACCACCGTTGGGTCATGGGGATGCCCTGCTAAAAATGCCTTATTTTTCAAAGCTCGTCTCCACTCTGGCCACTAATTTACAGCACCTGCCTGGCCTCCTAGACACTTGAATTAATAACTCCTGTTATAGATCACAGGGTAGAATAGTCGGTTGCTTGCTCCTTTAAGAAGTTGGGCCCCCCCTCTTTTAAATTGTTGTTCTGTGGTTCAACAACCCATCTTTTTTAAAAAAAAAAAAAACAACTGTTTGCTTGCTGCAGGTCTTAGTTGCAGAACACAGGATCTTCAATCTTTAGTGGTAGCATGTGGGAATTTTTTTTAGTTCCTGCATGTGAACTCTTGGTTGGCGGGACCTAGTTCCCTGACCAGAGATGGAACCCAGGCCCCCTACATTAGGACAGAGTCTTAGCCACTGGACCAATGTAGGAGAGAGATGGGCTCCAGGTTAGACATTTACAACTGGCTTCCTGTTTGCATTTCACAGGGCATGAAGAAGTGGGCTTCCGGCTGGATACTAACAACTATTAGCACTTCTTGAGACAAGAGATAGGTGGACTCCAGTTAAGGCATTTACAACCAGCTTCCTGTTTGCCCTCCAAAATGGAAGCAACAGCAGAAACAGGGTAAAAAACCAGTGTTTTCCTCTTGTAAACACCTTAAAGTAACAGTCATGGCAAGGACAAAGAGGAACAAAACCCTGTTTGAGTAAAGGATTAAGGGATCTCCGTTCCCCCCTCTTTTGGGACAAGGGAGATGTTACACCTGTGCAGGAAGGCTCCTTGTGGGTCAAAAATCAGGGGATAATGCCAGACCAGAGTTAGTCTTGCTCCTCTCAGAAGTCTTCACTTAGAGATCCATCTTGGCTAAAGGGTGCAGGCGCACCCAGGGTAGGCCAGGTGTGAAAAAAGAAACCAGATAATTGGCCTGAAGGAAGACAAAGACCTGGAAGAACTGCCCTATATAAATGACTTAACCACCTGTTTGTTGTGTTCCTCTTCACAAATGGGGACGCCCACACCCTTTCTCTCCAGTGTGTGTCTCTGCCTTGCTTCTATCTTAACAAAGCATTTCTGTTTGCTCTCCCACTTGTTGTTGTGCTATGTTTCCAATAATAAACTTTGTACCTGCATTTACAGTTTCTGCCTCTGTGATAAGTGCATTTTTCACTGGGGGCAAAGATCCAGGGAAAAATAACTTCTAGCCTCTAGCCCTTGCTGGTCTGGCAGTTAAGATTCCTGGTTCTCATCCAGGCTACCCAGGTTCAATTACTGGGTAGGGAATTTAGAACTCACTTCATGCCACCACTCACTGCTGCCTCACTGAGATTAGGACCACCAGGGAAGTCTCAAGAAGTTGCCTTTTTGATTGAATGAACTTCAGGATTAAGTAGTAAGACATCTTTTTAAAATTATATGGGGCTTCTCTGGTGGCTCAGTGGCAAAGAATCCGCCTGCCAGTGCAGGAGATGCGGGCTCAAACAGTAGGTCGGGAAGATCCCTTGCAGAAGGAAATGCCAACCCACTCCAGTATTCTCGACTGGGAAATCCCATGGACAGAGGAGCCTGGAGGGCAACAGTCCCTGTGGTAGCACAGAAGTCAGACATGACTTAGCGACTAAACAACATCAGGTGTATATACAACAAAAGTCCTCTTCCAAGAGGTATATGCTCCCAAAGAACTATCCATATTTAAACAGTTGGACATGACTGAGCAACTAAGCACAGCACACACATGCAAACAAAGACATATGCATACACTTAGACTGCCATGAGGGTTAGGGTTTTTACCAGCTATTGTCACTACTGAATCCCCAGCATCTAGAAAAGTGCTTGGCACACAGAAGGTGATTAATAAGTAATTGGTAAAAGAATGAATATTTGGTCTAGAATCTGGAAAGAGACCCTGACGAATCAGTCAGTTTACCAGAAAGGCATCCTCAGCAAAGGGAACAGGAAATGCAAAGACCAGGAAAGATCCCTGAAGGCAAAAGGAATTACAGTTTGGAATGGCTGAGGAGTGGTAGCGGAAGAGTATGGCTGAGGCCAGAACTCAAAGAGCCTTCAATTCCAACTACGGAGTAGAAGGCAATGGGATGGTTTTAAGCATGGGGGTGACCAATCATGGGGTTTCCTTGGCTACAGCGAGAGACTGGAGGGAGGTTACAGGTGAAGTAAGGTGTTATGGCCAGAACTCATAGAGCCTTCAATTCCAACTACGGAGTAGAAGGCAATGGGATGGTTTTAAGCATGGGGGTGACCAATCATGGGGTTTCCTTGGCTACAGCGAGAGACTGGAGGGAGGTTACAGGTGAAGTAAGGTGTTATGACCAGATAAGAGAGGGTGGGCCTAAGCCAGGGAGGTTTCCACAGGGAAGGGGGAGCAGAAGTCCACAGGGAAACTAGATATCAGTAACAAATCCCCTGTGGGAAGACAAGGAAAGAACAGTTAAGAACTGTGTTTTGTGATGTCGAAGTATCACTACAATTATGGAGGGAAGAAAACTAAACAAGGGCTGAGAGGTGGGAAGTCCCAGGGTTGGCTGGAGGTCCCTAGGGTGAAGATTCAGTCTGTGCCAAAACTGGCATCCATTGTGGAGTGGTAGGAAGACACATCTCTGCAGCAGCAAGGGGGGATGTGCTTGGGGGGAGGTGAGGGTGCCAGGCAGAACCTGGGTGGTTACGTCTTTGCAGGGAAGAAGATGAGCTGTTGGAACCTGGACCAGTGGTGGCCCAGGGCCAGCTCCTAGAGCCTTAAGCACACACATCCACAGCTCAGCAGAGTTCTAACTTGATATGTAACCTTGCTGTATTCCGGCTTTCTCTAGTTGTGTTGAGCAGGGGCTACTCTGTTGCAAACCATTGGCTTCTCATTTCAGTGGCTTCTCTTGTTACTCAGGCTCTAGGGCACTTGGGCTTCAGCAGTTGCTGTATGCAGGCTCAGTAATTGTAGTGCATGGGCTTAGTTGCTTAACATGTGGGATCTTCCTGGACCAGCGATCAAACCCACATCCCCTGCATTGGCAGGTGGATTCTTAATCACTAGGCCACCAGGGAAGCCCAGCAACTCACTTCTGAATCTCAGTTTCCTAACTGTAAAATTATTCAAGGAGCATCATTCACAAGCAGGTTGTGAGGATCGAAGGAGTTCATGTTGGGGGAAGACTTTGTAAACTTTAAAGTCTTATGAAGCTAGGCCCAGATCCATGGCACAGCGGACAGGCAGGCAGCTGCCACTCACATCACACACCCTACCACCCCCTGTCACAGATATATTGACACTGTCACAGACCTTAAGACCACCACTGACAATACTCCAAATGCAACTTCCAATACACACACCAAGTATGACTTACTGAAGGCAGGAGGAGACGGGGCAACAGAGGGTGAGAAGGTTGGATAGCACCATCGACTCAATAGACATGAGATTGAGCATTAAACGAACTCCAGGAGACAGTGAAGGACGGGGAAGCCTGGCATGCTGCAGTCCAATGGGGTTGCAAACAGTTGGACACAACTTAGTGACTGAGCAACAACAATCTGGTGGCCTGGAGCAAGTCATCTAGAAAGAAGTGAGTTAGAACTGGGCAAAGAGGTGTATTAACTAGGATAATGCTAGATACTATAGCAAATACACCCCATGTATATAACAGCTCGAGGAAGTTGATCTCTCTCTCTCTGAACAGTGCAAAGCTGGTGTTCCTGGTTGACTGGTGGCTTGCTTTCTTACATTAATGTGGAGACCTAGGCTCCTTCCTTCTTGTGGTTCCACAAGCCCCTAGGGCTTCATCATCTTCTGTATACTGTCAGCTAAAGAGAAAGAAAAGAATGTGGAAGACGCCTTGGCATACTTCACTCCACTCACATTCAGTTGATGGGAACTAGTTAGCGCATGGCCACACCTGACTGTGAGGGAACCTGGGAAACTAAAGTTTAGCTGTGTGCCAAACAAGAGGACATAAATTTGTCGTGATGAGTCACTCGGTTTCTGCCTTTGAAGTTTTCAGGTCATGGCCCTAGAAGGGGGCAATGGAGTAGAGGGTATAATATGAAAGATGGGGTATCACTTTATCCTTGTAGAAAGAGGGGCACAAACTGGAGTGGCAAGTGACTTGAGAGCTCTAAATAAGCCCATGTGTGTGTACATGCTCAGTCACTTCAGTCGTGTCCGACTCTTGCAACCCCATGGACTGCAAACTGCCAGACTCGTCTGTCCATGGGATTTCCTAGGCAACCCACTGGGAAATGGGTTGCCATTTCCTTCCCCAGGGGACTTTCCTGACCCAGGGATTGAAACTGCATCTCCTGTGTTGCAGGTGGTCTCTTGCAATGCAGGCAGATTCTTTACTGATGAGCCACCAGGGAAGTTCCAAGTAAGCCCACACTGAGGTAAAATACAAGTCCCATGCTGGATACATGCATATATTAAAAAAAGAGGCCAACTGAAGACTCTGAAGGGCCCGAGTTCATCTGGGACTGGGCCAGGCCGTGGAGGCAGGTGCCCTTCTTCAGTCAACAATACTACATGAAGGTGGGACTTTCATGTGACTTGAATGCACAGGTGTCTTTGGGAACCTGACCTGTTCCCTGTCCAGATGGATGAGTGTGTGCATACCTGATTGTATGTGTCTGTCACTGGGGTGTCTGAATTCACAGGTTCCTGTGCACATGTGTGATTGTCACATGCCCATGTCCAAGGGATTGTGCATTCACATGACTGAATGCCCAGATATTCCTGATGAAGGAGAATCTGTGAGTTTCTGCCCCACACACCTGAAGGGTCTGTGTGTGTGTGACCATGCCTGCAATGCAGCCATTTCTCTGAACACACAGGAACAGGTCTGGGAAGGACAGCCTGGAGATGTCTCAGGACAGAGGTGGTAACTGTTTGTATACAATTGCCAGGGGGAGAGGTGCTGAGTGTGCACACGTCCAGCACACGGCAGGTGTGGGATAGGTGTGTGCTAAGTGAAGAACACATGTGGACACTCAGATCACAGTACATATGTCCTGGTGTCCACAGGAGCCCCAGCAGCTTGTACAAAGGTGCCCAAGTGTGTGAACATATACTTCTGTGTGCCCAGACGTGCCCTTGGAACTCCCCAGATGGTCCAGATTGGGCTGGGCTCCTCGCTGGGCACACAGAGGCCTCTGCTGTGTGTCAGTGCCTGTGTGGGGGCACTGCCAAGGGTGCATTGGCAGCATGTGTGTGTGCGCGTGAATGTGTGCGCGCGCCTGCGTGTGTGTGTGTGTGTGTGTGTATGTGTGTAGGAAGAAGCATTCACTCTCTTAGACCTTGCTTCTTTCTGTGGTTCGGTTTCTATAGAGACACTTCCTGTGGCAGAGAAAAGAGGTAGTGAGCTGGTGTTTCAGGATGTGAGGGCCCGCAGGAGCAGACCTGGGTTCTCTCTGTCATCTGCCCGTCATCGTGCAAGCTCTGGCCGGAGGTGCCCGCAGTCCCCATGGTGGGCGCCCCCCGCAGCGGGGACCCGTGAAGAACAGCGGCATGCCAGGGAAGCCCAAGCACCTGGGTGTCCCCAACGGACGCATGGTGAGTGTGGGCTCCGGGCCAGGCCCACAGGGAGGGGGTAGGCACACCCAGGGTGGAGCCCAACAGGCACAACAGGCAGGGCTGGGCTAGAGAAGTTGTGGACAGACAGCAGCAGGTGGTGGAACCTACTGCCCTCACCCCAGGACCCTCCAGATGGCTCTGATGGGGGCCTGGTGCCACCTTGGGGATGAGACCACAGGAGAATAGCCATAGGCTTCTGGCCCAGTCCCCACTGCTCTCTCACCTGCGACTTAGGCACCATCTGGGGCTGCCGGCTTCTTAGAGGAGCAGGCAGACTTGGCATGCCCTTTGCCCCCTGTAACCCCCACGAGGCCCTGAACCCCATACCTCACTTAGCCTCAACCCCCTCCCTCACCTCGTATTCTGATGCCCACCATCAGGTGAGGGGCAGTTCCTACGGGGTCACCACCCTCCACCAAGACCTGCTCCAGGGGCTTTCTGCCACAGCTAGCAGTCCTTGGGCAGCCTGGGTTGGGTCAGCAGGATCAGGGTAGGTCCCTGCAGCTCCTGTCTGTTCTATTCCTGGGCTGCTAGGAAGGGTGGGGGGAGCTGAGCCCTGGGATGGCCCTGGCTGTTGCCGCCGCCTCACCCCTTAAATCCTCTGGTGGCTTGGCGTCCAGGTTAGAGATGCCCTTGGAGAGGTGGCTTCTTTATTCATTCAGCAGATGGGACAGGCTGTGCTGGGCTTCTCATCTCTTCCCCTGGACACCAGCCCACTTGGCAGAGACCTAGCTCCTCCTAAAAACTCCAAAAAGTCTAGACAGTGTCCTAGTCTCTGACCCAGACCCAGCCTAGTACTGTCCACAGAGACCTGGGTTCTCATCTCAGCTCTGTTGTCCCTGACTAGGGACTGACGCTCAGTTTCCTCCACTTGAGATGATTAAGTGGAATAATGAATCTGAGGTCCTTGACCCACTGGGGAGTCCCCATTAAATGTCAGCCCAATGCCCCCCCTCATTCTCAGCCCCTCTTCAAGGATCTCCTGCCTCACCAAGAAGCTGAGCCACTCCCCACCCCTACTCCTCCTACTAATTCCCAAGACCTGTCTCCACACCTCTTCCTCCAGTATCTCTTTTTTCGGTAGGAGAGAGGCAAACCCCTCCAGGCTGGCCCAGTCCCCCACCTCACTATCTACCATCAACCCAACTTTGAAAATTTGAGTACGCAGGGGCCTTGCACTCCCTGGAGGCATGAGGCTTGGCTCACACCTCCCAGGACATCCACGCCAGTGGGCATGAGGAACATGCCCACTCCCCCACCTACCCCAGAGGTAGCTGACTTGATGCTTCTGAGCAGTGCCCAGAATTGCAGGACAGCCGAGGGGCTGAGACACCCAGCTTCTGCCCATTGCATGTCAACACATAGTTTCTTTAAGTCCATGGACACCCCAGCTCCTCTCAGAAACTTTCACACTCAGGTTTATCTTTGCCCTTCCCCAACTCCATCCTGACTCTCTGTGCTACCTCTTGGCATCCCAAGGGTCACAGATCAACCACTCACTGGCCCTCAGGCAGGCTTCTGCAGCCATGGTCAGCTGAAATGGAGAGGGACAGGCAGGCATCAGATGAAGATATCCACAGATGTGGTCCAGCTGTCAGCTCCCTTCCATGAGTTACTTCCTGAGGGAGGCTCAGAGGAGGACATGACGTGCTAAGGGCAGCTGGCAGGTAGAGGGACCTGCCTGTGAACCTGGCCAATCTGACTCGATGCCAGGACTCCTCCGCTTCCCAGAATTGCCTGGCTTGGTCCTCCCCTACCTCCCCCTGCCGCCACCCCCACCTGTCATTCCCTGCTGAGGCAGCTTCAATTGTCAGCCTCGTCTTTCTGCCACTCAGCTTGTCAGGCGGTTGCAAAGCAACCTGTCACTTAGAGATGGCTCCCAGCCCCCTCCCAGAGAGGCCTTCACACAGTCCCAGCTGCTGCTTCATTTGTTCACTCACACATTCATTCAACAACCCCTCCTCCGGGCCTGCTCAGTGCTGGCCCTGTCCCAGGCATCAGGACCCAGGCCCATTGCCCTAGCCCCTGCCTTCAAACAGCTCCTGGTCTGGCAAAGCACAGAAGGCACGAGCACAAACGCTGAAATAAAATGCAGGCTTGGGTAAGAACGTGGGTCAGGAAGAGAGAAAGCTTGAGGAGGACCTGGGAGGGAGAACCAACTTTTCCAGTTGCTTCATGCATTGTTGGTGCGGAAGGTGTCCTGAAAGGACGTGCCAGCCAGAGTGGGGAGTAGCCTGGCGAAATGCCTAGACTCGGGGAAACAGGATGTGGGTGCAGGGACAAGGCCTGAGGGCTGGTGAGCCTAAAGCCTGGAGTTACTGAGTCTTGTCACTCTCAGGGCACCCAGTTAGTCTTCCTGCTGGGGAAGACCTGCAAGGCAGAGCCCACTGCACCTTGGAATCCAGCTCAGGGCTAGGGGTCAGCTCCATAGGGCTGACTCAGGCTGCAGAGCCGGGCAGCCGTGTGTCTTCCCAGAGAGGATCTTGAGGCCTAGTCACCCCAAGCCAGGATGAAATGAGATGATGGTATAGAGGGCCCAGTTCAGAAGTTGCTCAGTAAATCAGCCTTCCTTTTGAAGTCTGACCCCCTCCAGAGGGCAGAGTTCATCCAGGAGCCCCTGAGCTCTTTACCCCAGTCAACCTTGCCCAACTACACCCCAGGGGCTGAGAGGCTGTGGGCCTCTCATCTCCCTGGTATGTCTCCTGTGCACACAGGGAGGGAACTCCATGGAGGAGAGACCTCAGGCTCCCGAGGCAGGCACCCTGGGGCCCTAATTTCAACTCGGGCACTCCCTAGCTGTGTAGTTTCTCTGGGTTTCACCTGTAAAACGGAAGCCATAATACCTACCACCCCAGGTGAGGATGGAGGGAGAACGTGGCTCTGTGCCGTTGCTGTTGGAGAGAGCACAGGAAACATCGGGCCACTCTCACCTGGGTATTCTCAGACACCAGCGACTCCCCCAGGGCCCATTTCCAAGGAAAAAACTATGGCAAACTGAGGCCACATCATGGTTCAGGGGCGCCACTGGCCACCACACCCTTCCTCATCCCTTCTTCCCCTTTTCTCCCATTCACTCACCACTTCTCCTCAGGCAGGCCAGGGTGGGGCAGGGCCAGCCTGGCTCAGCACAACTTCCCCAGGCCCAGGAGCCTGGACAGGTCAGAGCCCTGAGTAGCAGCAGCAGCCACTCTCCTCGCTGCACGCCCACCACATCCCTTCCTGGCAACCCTGGAGGATGCGAGTGCTGAGCCCCAGACTACCCCGGGGGGAAACTGAGGCCCAGAGAAGGGAAGTGACTTGCCCTGGAATGGTGGATCTGGAATTGGACTCCGTCCCCACTCCCTGCCACCTCCTGTCTCAGCCCCAGTTCTATGGGTTAGCATCTAGTGGGCAAGAGAGGGCCAGGAAGAACTGCAGGCCACAGAGATTGGGGGTCTGGAGCCACAACATCCCTGATGGAGGGGTGCCAGTGCCTCTTGTGAGGGCAGAGGAGGGCTATGTGGGCTGCTCAGGAGACTTGGACTAGTGCTCCTTATGGAGGGAGTTCAGGTCAATTCTCTCCTGTAGTACAGGCCTGCCTTCCAGGAGCTACAGGATGGAAGAGGAGAGGTCCAGACATAAAAGGGCAGCGTGCACTGGACAGGGGATCAGGGCAGCTGTTGTTTAGGGATAACCGATGTCAACAGGCAGAGACTGGAGAGCGGTAGGGCAGCGAGAGCAGGAGCAGATACCAGGCAGAGGAAACAGCAAAGCAGGAAGCAGGAGTGTGAAGGGGTGTGGGGAAAATAAAAGTCTGATAAAGCAGAGGGTAGAGGTGAGGGGGAGGCCATGGGGGAGGCTGAAGAGGTTCATTAGTCAGGCCCGGGCAGAGCTTCAGCTGTAACCCAGCAACTGCTCTGCCTCCCAGATGGAGGAGTGGGACCAGAAGAGGACCTGGGAGCCAGCCCCATCTAAAGACACAATCCATCCAACAAGACGTAAAGAACAAAACAAAACACAAGTGTAAGCCAGCCCAGGCCCCTCTGCCTTCTCTGGGGTCCTGGCTTGCCCATGAGCATCCTGCTTCTCCGCCACCCCACCCCCAAACCAGGGGAGAGTGCAGTGGAGAGCGCTGAGTAAGTGAGAGGCTGAGTCCAGGTTAGAGGGCAGGCCAGAGAGAGGCCGGTGGGTGTTGGGTGCGGGAGGAGGGAGGGCCAGATGGCCACTGTGGACGAGGAGGGGAAAGTCAGCATGGTTCCCGGAGGCCTGACCTGGTGACCAAGGCTGGAAACAGCCACAGAGCAGCCTGGGGAGAAAGAACTCAGGGCAGGCAGGTGTCCAAGAGGGCGCGAGTCTGTGCTAAGTCATTTCAGTCGGGTCTGGCTCTTTGCTATCCTATGGACTGTAGCCTGCCAGGCTCCTCTGTCTATGGGATTCTCCAGGCAAGAATACTAGAATAGGTTGCCATGCCCTCCTCCAGGGCATCTTCCCCACCCAGGGACTGAACCCGCGTCTCTTAGGTCTCCTGCACTGGTAGGCAATTTCTTTACCACTAGTGCCACCTGGGAAGCCCCATGCATGAGGGTAGCTGTCAGGAAAGGGTAAGAACAACTGGAAGGAATCTTGAGCTTCAGCTTATCCCCTTCACACACCCCAGGAGTTTGTCCCGCAGCCCCAGGGGAGAATTCTGATGAAGCTGTCAGATGGGAGAGCGCAGAGGCAGCTGGGCGAGGGCTGGGGCGGCCAGGCGAGGGCGCACGGCTTGGTTCCACGCCCAGCTTCCCTCTGCACAAGCTTTCCTTCCTCCTCAGCAACATCTTATCCCCACACTCCAGCTTGGAGACAGGCTCAGGGAGGGGCCCAAGGTGGCAAAACTAGGATTTGAATCTGGGTCCAACGGACCCAGTACCTGTGCTTTTTCCTCTACAGCAGAGCTTGGCAAAGCTGAAAGCTGAAGCAGGGTCAGACACCAATACTAGTGCAACAACAATAATAGTTATGTTCCTTGAATATTTACCACATGCCAGGTGGTGCTCTGAGTTCTATGTATATTTAACTTCTTTAATTACAGCAAGCCTTTGATGTCAGGACCATTATTTGCCCTGTCTGGTGGCACTAGTGGTAAAGAACCTGCCTGCCCCACAGGAGATATAAGACACCAAGGGTTCAATCCCTGGGTCGTGAAGATCCCCTGGAGGAGGGCATGACAACCCACTCCAGTGTTCTTGCCTCGAGAGTCCCATGGACAGAGGAGCCTGGCGGGCTACAGTCCATAGGGTCGCACAGAGTTGGACATGACTGAAGCGACTTAGCATGTACAGAGGGAGAATGTAAGTCACAGAGAGGTGAAATATCCTGTCCAAGGTCACAGAGCACAAATTTGAACTCAGGTTGTCTGGGACCTGCTTCCATAAGTAACAGAAATGCATCAAACTGTCCCCAGAGTCCTCTGAGGAGAGTGTGAACTCCTTCTAGAGGAACCGGTTGTTGCTCAGGACCAGCCAGGGTTGCCATGCTGGGAAGGAGCTCAGGGGAGCTGGGGCAGAAACCGGGGCTTCATGTAAAATGCCTGACTTTTAAATGTGGGAAACCCCTTTTAAGTTAAAAAAAACACATTCTGATATTAATAACATCCTACCTGTTTGCAGGCCAGCTCTGGCCCACAGATGTGTGACCCAGGTGCTCTGTGGGGGACAGAGAGGGAGATTCCAGCCAGGAGGGCAGGGGGAGGCTTCCTGGGGTGGAGACATCTGCAGATGTGTTTCCAGTAGGGATGGACTGAAAGGACAGGTGGTGGAAGCTCCTGTGACAGGACCTGGTGAAAATGCAGCAGGGCCGAGGGAGGAAGGAACCAGGGATCAGTCAAGCCCTGGTGATGGAAAGGAAACCAGACGCAGGGGAGCTGGTTCCCTGCCCTGCATTGGTGGCGGCAGGAAGTGGCTTCCATTTGGGACTGGCTGAGCTGGAAGGGCTTATGGGGCATTTGTGTAGAGATGTCAGCAGGAAGTTGGCTACATGTGTGTTTGAAGCTGGGGAGATGTGGGAGGGAGAAAGGGCCCTGAACAGAGTCAGAGAAGGTTAAAGGCCGCCTTGCATGTATAGATAATGAGGAAGCTGGAGGAGCTGCTAGGAAGGTAGGAAGACCAAGGGAAACCACTGCGAGAGTCATTTTGAAAGGAGGGTTTTTCTGTTTCAATAATGGTTGGGATTCCCAGAGAAGTCAGAATTGTGCACCCAGGGTGGGGAGTGACGGAGGGGGCACAGAGGATGGGATTGACCTCTGTAGCTACTCCCGGTGAGGTTCATAACCAGCCACATCAACACTGCCTGGGAGTTTGTTAGAAATGGAGAGCCTGAAGCTCCAGAGGTGCCCCTCTATCATTCTAATGCACACTAAAATTTGAGAACCACTGCTCTCTACTATAAAATAGAATCCCATGCCCTGCCCAAGGTAGGGTGTTTTCAAGAAGAAACAGTTACAATAAGGAGATCATCAGTTACTAATCTCTCCTTTCTCAAAGAAAACAGCAAACATCAACATATCACTTGCCACATGCTGGCCACTGTTGTAGATGTTGGAAATATATTAAGCTGATTTGACCCTCACAGCAGGCACAGGAAGTAAGTCACTATTATTATCATCCCCCCTCACTTACAGATGGGGACAAACAAGTAACTTGCCCAAAGTCACACAGCTAGTAACAGAAACAAGATTCAAACTTTACACTCCTACCCACCATGCTCAACACCCAGGCTCACCCAGTGGGTGCTAGGGGTTAACCAGGAGTGACTGGAGGGTACCTGGCATAAGTCCTAGCACACAACGTGGTTGGCACATGATGGAAGGGGAGCCTGAGCAAAACCCTGAGCAAGCAGTGACCTGGCTGAGGATGCCCAGCGTGGCCCTCCAGGCAGATGAGAACACAGCTCCAGTCCCAGGGGCTGGGCCTCAAACTGTCCCTTGAGAATCCACCCGGGGCTCCACTCTGACTTTCTGCCTTGGGTTTCTTGTAGGTTCTGGCTGTCTCCGATGGAGGTAAGTGACAAAGTGCATAGAGAAAGCCTGGGTGGAGTTGGGGGTGGGGGTTGAGGGGGGTGTATGTGGAGAAAGGGTGGGGATACCCCTGCCATTTGCTGTCTTTCCAGGGAAAGTACCTGAGATGGGATTGGGCCAGGGGCTGGGGAAGGCCGCAAGGCTCACCTGCACTTGTCCATCCCCCTGCAGAGCTGAGCAGCGCGACTGGGCCCCAGGGCCAGGGCGAGGGCCGAGGCAGCTCCCTCAGCATCCACAGCCTCCCCAGTGGCCCCAGCAGCCCCTTCCCCACCGAGGAGCAGCCTGTGGCCAGCTGGGGCCTGTCCTTCGAGCGGCTGCTACAGGACCCACTGGGCCTGGCTTACTTCACTGTAAGCCCTGGGGTGGGATAGGGAGGGCGGATGGCAGTGGCCACCATGGGGGGAAGGGCGGAGGGGCATGGGAGAGGGCAGGGCTGGAGTTTCAGGCTGGCCAGATTTGGACTCCTCTGTTGCCTTCCTCATCCAGCCTTTCTTTGGCACTCATTTGTCTTCTCCCAACTGGGAAGTTTCCTTCTCTCTGCCTCTTTTTTTCCTCTCTGTGCCTCTGGATCTGATCCCATCTGTCTGTCTGGCTTGGCCTCTGGGCCCTCTTTCTATCCCAATCTCTTTGACCACATCCTCTGACTAGGTCTCTGGGTCTCCACGTGCCTCCTCCTTCTCCCCACCCCCAGGAGTTCCTGAAGAAGGAGTTCAGTGCTGAGAATGTGACTTTCTGGAAGGCCTGCGAGCGCTTCCAACAGATCCCGGCCAGTGACACCCAGCAGGTGGGGAGAAGGGGGAGCTGAGGCTGCGAGAGATAGGACCAACCCCTGAGCCATGTCCCTGACCTTCTCCTGTCCGTGCCTGCCCCAGTTAGCTCAGGAGGCCCGCAACATCTACCAGGAGTTCCTGTCCAGCCAGGCGCTGAGCCCCGTGAACATCGACCGGCAGGCCTGGCTCGGCGAGGAGGTGCTGGCAGAGCCGCGACCAGACATGTTCCGGGCCCAGCAGCTTCAGGTGAGCGGTCCCAGGGGGCGGGGCTTGGGGTAAGGGGCGTCGCCTCTGGAGGGAGCTGGGCGGAGCAGAGGCGGAGCAGAGGCGGGGCCAGATCCAGGGGCGGAGCCTGAGCGGCAGAGATGGTGGGGGTGGGGTGGAGAAGAGAGCAGATCTGGATGCTGGGACTCCGCAAAAGGTAGGAGCAGGGCGCGGGTCAGAGGGAAGACGAGAGTCTACTGTGAAGGAAGGGCTGGGGGGGCGGCGCCTGGGGCAAGGAGGGGCTCGGGGCTCGCCCCAAAAGTTGGGGATGCAACCAAGCCCCAGGGCCGGGTCTGGAACCCTGGCGGCTCGCTGAGTGCTCTCCGCAGCTCACCGCCCGGCGCCGCCTCCGCAGATCTTCAACTTGATGAAGTTCGACAGCTATGCGCGCTTCGTCAAATCCCCTCTGTACCGCGAGTGCCTCCTGGCGGAGGCCGAGGGTCGCCCCCTGCGGGAACCTGGCTCCTGGCGCCCCGGCAGCCCAGACGCCACGAGAAAGGTCCGCACGCGGGGTTGTGGGGGGCGGCGTCTCGGTGCAGATGTGCTGGGGTCGCCCACGGTCGGCCTGCGGGCTGGCGCCCGGCCCAGTGGCAGTGCCTTCCGTGTGTCTTGCAGAAGCCGAAGCTGAAGCCCGGGAAGTCGCTGCCGCTGGGCGTGGAGGAGCTGGGGCAGCTGCCACCTGCTGAGGGCCGCCCACTCCGCAAGTCCTTCCGCAGGGGTGAGGGCAGGAGCGGGCCGCAGAGATAGCGAGGGCAGGAATCTGGGCAAGTCTGGAGAACACTCCCTTCCTCCTACTGGTCCTGCAGTTTAAGTCAGTGAAAATCGAAATGCAGGGCCCTGTGGACCCCCCACCCCCACCCCGCTACGTTCCGCTGGTGGTTCGGTACCCACGCTAGAGCCCAGAAGTTTGGAAAGCACCCGTCAGCAGCGAAGCCTCCCGGGACCTAAACCCCGTTAGACCCCTGTAAAAGGGCTCCAACAGGGTCCGCTCGGGTGCGGAGAGGCCTCAGCAGAGGGGTAAAGAGAGGGGGCCTGTCCTGCTCAGTCTTCTTCTCCTCTAGAACAAGCCGGCGGGGCGGCCAACTCAGCCTTGCGCCGTGAGTCCCAGGGATCGCTCAACTCCTCTGCCAGTCTGGACCTGGGCTACCTTGCCTTTGCCAGCAGCAAATCTGAGGTAAGCCAACTGCTAGGGGAGACGAGGTGTGGACCCAGGTCACTGATTCTCATCCCTTTGAGTGGCCACCATCATTCTCCGTCACCAGCCCCACTTCATCCCCTACTTGATCCATATGGCCAACAACTCAGCCTCCTTACTTTCTTCCTGTCCTCACTGCATTGGGCTCCATGCACATTATGGGTGAACTCTTCAGCCTGTGTGTGCATGTGTGGGTGACCAGGTGTATGCAGCATGTGTGTAGCAGTCGGTGGGTAGACTGGTCCCTGGGGTGCCCATAGGCTTGGGTGAGCATACATGTATTCCCATAGGAGGATGTATCCTGCCTGCCTGCAAGTGTGCCCTTGGGCACGTGTGTGCCTGTGTGTGACCCAGTGAGCTTACCTGTGTACCTGTCTTTGTGTCCTTGTATGTGTACACATCACTTCCCTTGACATCTGCTCTGGATCAGAGCCACCGGAAGAGCCTTGGGAGCTCAGAAGGTGAGAATGAAAGCCGACCAGGGAAGTACTGCTGCGTATACCTGCCTGATGGCACAGCCTCCTTGGCCCTGGCCCGACCCGGCCTCACCATCCGTGACATGCTAGCAGGCATCTGTGAAAAACGAGGCCTCTCTCTACCTGATATCAAGGTCTACCTGGTGGGCAATGAGCAGGTGTGAACCTGGCCTGGTCTCCAACTCTAAATCCCTTCCTGATCCTGAACCGCGCCTCCCATTGCTGTCTCTGCTCAGCCGTGACCCCAACACCAATTCCATCTCTAACTTTAACCCCATCCTCCATCCCTACCACCTTCCTGACTCCAGCCCTCACTGCAACTCTCAGCCCCATGCCCACCTTCAAATCAATCCAGCACCAACTCCTCACTCAAATTCAGATATCTACTCTTACCCCACAAAAATCCTGTCCCCATCCCATTCCCATCCTGGTTTCCAACTTCATCCATATCCAGGGACTGTGATAGTCTCTGGGAGCAAGAGCGGGGAAAAACTGCTGCTGGAGCTGGGTTTTTTCCTGTCATCCCCAGACTTCAGACTGCCCATTCCTGAAAGGGCCATTTGGAGACCCCTCACTCCCTCCAGGGAAGCCCAGCTTCATCCAGCCTATGAAAACTTTCCCTTTAGGTACAAACTAGCATAGCTTTAAACTTAAACTAAACCATCCAGTAAGAGGGAATCTAAAGGAAGGATGCTATATCCCAGGGAGAACTGTCAGAATATCATTCACCCAGTAGACACTCCTAAGGCCCTGCCCAGTGAGTAAGCAGAGGGACCCAGGGTCCTCCAGGTCCAAAGGCTGGAGGTGAGCCAGGCAGAATGTGATCAGGGAGGAGGAGGTGACCCTCCAGAGAGTTTCTGGGGCAAGATAGGCATTTCTGGGTGGTCCCAGGAGGCTTCAGGGAAGAGGTGGTGGTTGATGAGGATGAGTTTGCCTGGCAGAGCTGTGGGGGGGAGAACATTTGGGCAGAGGGGATCTAAGAAGTGCTGGGCACATTCAGAGGCCTGGAGCACAGGAGTGTGAGGGCCACAGTGGGAGAAACTGCCCACTCTCTTGGCCACCCAGGCAGCCTCCACAACCCAGATGGGTTCTCATGTCTGCTAAATATAACTTCCCCACCCACACTCCACCTGTCCCTGCAGACAGCACAGGCCTTTTGCCTGGGAGAGGCTGCCTCCCAGCCCTGGGCTGGTGCAGGTTGCCGGGTGGTAATTACTACCACTACTTTTATGTGCCTACTGTGTGTCAGACACTGTTTAAGATACTTCACATCCTTCTGGCCTCACAGATGTCTTGGAGGGAAGAGCTCTTTTTTTGCAGTGAGGAAACAAGAAATGTCCTTAGTAGGTGGGAATGGAGAGAAGTGGACAAGTGTAAAAAAATAAGGACAAGGCCTGGGTGGCTGACCAAAGGTGGGTGGTGAGGGAGGAAATGCATCCAGCTGGCCCGGTTAAGTTTCACATGCCCAAGGGACAAAGGGCAGCTGTCCAGGGGGCAGCCTGGCTCAGGAAGAGGTAGTTTCTTCCAGCCCTTAAGCCTTAAGCCCTTAAGCTGGCCCTTTTAACCACGCAGCCCATTACTATTTCCTGCTTACCTGACCTCCATGTTTCCCATAACTCCGCTCCTTTTCCAAGTCTTTCCAGCATTCTTGCCACCCTTCTCCCTGGTCTGGGCCATTCTAGGCTCTGATCCAGCCTGGTCTCTTACTCTGTCCGCATCTCTATGGCTCACCCGACCATCAGCCCTTCCCTCTGACCCTTAGGGAGCCTCCATAGTGGTCATGGAAGGACGTGAGGATGACCTGGGGTGGGGGGAAGGGGGAAGGAGAAGGAATTCTGAGACTCTGCCCTTCTGCGTCTGCAGAAGGCCCTAGTCCTGGATCAGGACTGCACCGTGCTGGCAGACCAGGAAGTGCGGCTGGAGAACAGAATCACCCTCGAGTAAGTGTCTGTCACCTCAGCCTAGGGTCCCAGCACTTACTGGGGTCCCAGTTCGGGCTGCTGTTGTCCTTCCAAGTTCGGCCCCTGTACTAACTCCGCCCCCTAGGCTTAGGCCCCACCTCCCATCTGTCCCACCGCCCCAGTTCAGGCTCCACCCCCTCTCGGGCCAGTCCCAGGTGGGTTGGGGGAGAGGCGTGGCGGGCTCTCCACCCTTCCGCAGCGCTAGGGTCCCGCGCAGGCTCGAGGTGTCGGCGCTGGAGCGCGTGGTGTGGATCTCGGCCAAGCCCACCAAGCGGCTACAGGAGGCGCTGCAGCCCATCCTGACAAAGCACGGCCTGAGCCCGCATCAGGTGGCGCTACGCCTGGTAAGCCGCGGGGCCGAGGGACCGGGGTGGAGCGGGGCGGGCTTCCCGCCCCGCGGGCTACTGACCTGTCCCTTCAGCCAGGCGAGAAGCAGCCGCTGGATCTGGAGAAGCTAGTGAGTTCGGTGGCCTCCCAGAGATTGGTTTTGGACACTCTCCCAGGTAAGGGATGTTGGCCCCATGGCTTTGTCCCCCAGAATACCTCTGGCCCAAGAGGAAACGGGTCCAGACAGGAGGCAAACAGGAATGGTGGCGCTCTCTGCTGCAGGTGTGAAGATCCCTGAGGCTGGCGACATACCCCCCTGCCACAGCCAGGTGAGCCAGGGGCTGGATGCCCTCCTTTGCCCATCAGTCTCCCCTCCTGGTTATGGCTCCAACCCCACGTTCTCGCAGGGTGGACCACCTAGAATCCAGGACAAGGCCACCAACCTCCCTCCACCGACCCTGAAATCGCTGGCCCAAGTGCCCAATAGTATCATTGGAAAGCGGCAGACCTGTGACATTGAAGGTACGTTGGGAATGGTGGCAGCTAGGGACCAGGATGGTTGAGGACCATTGAGGGTGGGTGGCCTCAGAGAGCCTTGAGTTGAGGCAGAGGCCTGGATGTCACTGGGGTTGGAATAGGGTCCCCTGGGATTGAGGGACCAGAAAGGCCAGGATGGGGGCAGGAAGGGAGCATTAGTACTGGGTTTAGGAAGGCTGTGGCCACAGTAAGGGCAGTGGGTCTGTGGTGGGCCAGCATAGGTAGGTCTGCACCCATGGGCCCCTTGACTCTGCTACCACCCCTAGGCCTGGTGGAGCTGCTGAACCGAGTGCAGAGCTGTGGAGCCCATGACCAGAGGGGCCTTCTGCGCAAAGAGGACCTAGTGCTTCCAGAATTTCTGCAGCTGCCTGCCCAAGGACCCAACTCCCAGCAGCCTCCACCACAAGTGGAATCAGCAGCCCAGCCCAAGGGGAGCGCCTCGGACTCCACTGTCCACTCTGCCCTCTGACAGCTACCCAACAGTCCAGGCTGGCTGCATAGCACCTGGTGGGCCAAGCATGCCATGGGCCCGCTCTGCATGCCCTGTCTGTGCCATGAGTGTCCCTGGCCCCTTCCTGCCACGGGCAGGCCCGCAGGAAGAGGTGGCAGGGGTAGAGAGGAGACTCAGCGGAGTGACACCCCACAGGTGCCACCACTCGGTCCCTTAACGGGCTTGCTCATCCATCCCTTGCTGCCAGGCCACCAGGGGGAAGTGGGCCTTGCCCCCAGTGCAGGTGTGCCCAGCGCAGAGGGGCGGCATTGGCAGTGCCAGCCTCCCCACTGCCTGCCAGGCCTCAGCAGGGAGCAGGAGGAGGGGCCGGCCCCTCTTCCAGTAGTTGGTCTGAGTAAGGCCTGGGGGTGCAGGCAGGCAGCCCCTCCCTCTACCCAGAGACTTGGACTGTGCAGTTGGCTTGGGGCAGCTGGGTTTGTCCTGGATGTATGATATTGTTATTATAATAATTATTATTATTCTGCCATGAGGTGTCTTCTTTGTGTGCCAGTCTACACTGTGCGCCGCCCCCACCCAAAAATTGCATTGCCTTTGTCACTAAGGTCAGCGCCAGGAAGTTCTTGGGGGCCTCAGGATGTACCCCCTGACTTCCTGTTGTCAGAGCCTCTCTTCCTGATTGCACGGGAGTATAGGGTGTGAGTGTGAGAGAGAGACAGAGACAGCCAGAGAGAGAGAGGAAGGGACAGAGGAAGTGGGGGAGGGAGGAAGGGGAGAAAAGGGGAAAGGGAAGGGAGGGGTAGACCCCTCTGGGGAGCTGTGCCTCTGCTGATGTCTTTGTGCTGTTCCTAGGTCTCTGAATCTGAGTACAGTGTCTGGTCACTCAACTCCTTTTCTCAACTCTGCAGACGTGGCAGTGGGCTCCTTTGGATTCCTTGAAGGCCTCAAGGAGGACACTGGCTCTTGTGGCAAGGGCGGGTTCCAGCCCTACCTGCTTTGGCTGTTTGGTCATCCCTGTCTCCAGGCAGCCAGGGAGGCCCAGTGCCCACCCAGGAGGAGAAGCAATGATCCCTTTTAACATTCTGTGATTCTTTTGGGGAGAAACACACTCTTTTTTAATTGAAGTATGGTTGATTGATAATATTTTGTTAGTTTCAGGTGTACAGCAAAGTGATTCTGTTTTAAGTTTAATTGAGGTATAGCAAACATATGGAAGATAAGTCATGACTATTTAACTTGAATTATCATAAAGAGAACACAAACCAAGAGTGATTCCATTTTTTTTTTTTTTTCAGATTATGAGATAAAATATGAGAATGGGATTAACAGGTACAAGCTACTTAAGATAGATAAGCAACAAAGATTTACTGTGTAACACAGAGAACTATATTCAAATCTTGTAATAATATATAATAGAGAATAATCTGAGATTGATTGTTATATATTTATCTTGTATACAGCCAAGTTCTCTTATTAATTCTGGGTGGGGTTGTTTTTATTTGTTTTTATTTTTAACTAGATCCTCTTAGAGTTTTATAGATATTCAATATCATCTGCAAATAAAGGGAATCATGTCTCTTTTTCCACTGACATACTTTAATTTGACTTTTTATTAAAGCAATTTCAAATTTGTAAAAAGTTGCAAAAATAAAAACAGTACAAGGAGCATCCATATACCCATTTGTTCTAGCATTTTCTCTGAGTGTGCATCCATTTTTGTGTGAGTGCTTGTTTTTTTTTTAGAGCTTTTGAGGGTAAGTTATGTCCAAAACTCCAGTGTGTACTTCTGAAGAATAAGGATATTCTCTTATATAACCACAGTAGTTATCAACATGAAATTGACAGATACTTTTATCTAATCTACAATCTATATTCCAATTTATAAGCTGACCTAATAAAGTCTCTTATAGCATTTTTCTCCCTCTAATATAGGATTCAGTCTAGGGCCAGGTATCATATTTAATCATCATGTCTGTTTTGCCTCCTATAATCTGAAATCAGGGAGAACCCAGGAAGGAGAGCCCCAGCCTTCAGGCAGATAAGCCAGACTCAATCCCAGTGTTCTGTGATAGAGAAACAAGGGACACAGGAGCCTTGGAAAAGCACTGAGAGGAGTAAGGGGTGCTTGTGACTACCTCTAACAGGTTGAGCTCTCTTCCCCACTCCAGTTCTTCACCCTTTGCCAGGGGGTCCCCATATCTGCCCCCTATCTTGTAATGGACTTTTTACCCTTGAAATTCCTGGAAGAGATGAGTGGGGTTTGCTGACCTTTCTCTGGAAGCTGGATGCCATGATCTTAATTTTTTGAATGTTGAGTTTTAAGACAGTATTTTCACTCTCCTCTTTCACCTTCATCAAGAGGCTCTTTAGTTCTTCTTCACTTTCCAGTAGTCATATATGGATGTGAAAGTTGGACCATAAAGAAGTCTGAGTGCTGAAGAATTGATGCTTTTGAACTGTTGGATAAGACTCTTGAGAGTCCCTTGGATGCAAGGAGATCAAACCAGTCAATCCTAAAGGAAATCAACCCTGAATATTCATTGGAAGGACCGAAGCTGAAGCTCCAATACTTTGGCCACCTGATATGAAGGGCCAACTCACTGGAAAAGACCCTGATGCTGGGAAAGATTGAAGGCAGGAGAAGAGGACGACAGAGGACAAGATGGTTGGATGGCATAAAGACTCAATGGACATGAGTTTGAGCAAACTCTGAGAGACGGGGAAGGACAGGGAAGCCTGGCATGCTTGCAGTGCATGAGTTGGACATGACTGAGTGACTGAACAACAACTCTAGAAGTCGAGTACAGGCCTTCCTCTTGGGGCCTTCAGCCCTCTGTCCCCTCAGCCCATTTTGTTTAGCTGTTGGGGTCGTCTCATGAGCCAGGCTTGGCTACTGAGTGTGGTTCAGGAATGATCCTCTGACCCCAATCAGAATCCCAATCCTGGTCATTTTCTACTGTCCTTTGGGGGATTTGCAGAAAAGACATGCAGGGAGAGAACATGCTTGCAAATGAAACCAGCACAAGAAAGCAGGTCTGATGCATGGCGATTCTTGACAAAAAGGATCTAAACTCCTAAATTCACCCATCCACTCCTAGACTTCCTCATTAGGCAAGCCAATGCTCGTGTGTGTGCTCGTGACTCTGAGTGAGGTTTCTAAGACTTACAACCACAGAAGTCCCACTTCACTGAAGCTCTCAGCTTACACACCTCAGAAGAGCCTTCCTGACCCGCATTGTGCTATGGTCTAAACATTTATGTCTCCCTAAATTCATGTGTTGAAATCCCAATCCCCAAGGTGATGGTATGTGGAGGTGGTGTTTTGGGAGGTGATTAGGTCATGAGAATGGAGTCCTCATGAGTGAGATTAGTGCCCTAGTGCCCTTACAGTGTGACCCCAGAGAGCTCCCTGACCCCTTCCACCATAAGATGACACAGAAATTGGCTGTCTATGACCTGGAAGAGGTCCTCAGCAGAACTCCACTGTATTTGCACCCTGATCTTGGACTTCTGACCTCTAGAACTGTGAGAAATAAATTTTTGTGGTTTACAAGCCCCCCTCGCCACCTCCCCCCTGTTGCTGGGTTTTTTTGTTAGAGCCACCAGAACAGACTATGATAGTCTATATGAAGTGCTTCCCACTTTTGTGTGTGTGTGTGTGTGTGTGTGTGTGTGTGTGTGTGTGTGTGTGTGTGTGTGTGTGTTTGGCTGCACCGGGTCTTAGCTGTGGCATGTGGGATCTAGTTCCCTGATCAGGGGTTGAACCCAGGCCCCATACATTGGGAGCACAGAGTCTTAACCACTGGACCACCGGAGAAGTCCCAATTGCTTCCCAACTTTGTTCTCTACTGTTTTATCCATTTTTCTTCCCTCACACCACTCAGCCCACTCTGTAATGATCTTGTTTACTTATTTATGCTTTGCTGACAGAATGATATATGTCAGTAGGAACCTTGTCCATCTGAGTCACTGCTGTGTCTGCTTGGCCTAGTGGGCTGACAGATAATGCCACAGCCCACAGATCTAGTCCCAGTGAAGAATTCAGGGCAGCAGGCAGTGGGGGTGCTGAGCAGGGGACCACATAGCACCAGGGTCACAGTCTGTGGCCAGACATGGAGGCAGGGAGGCCAGCTTTGTCCCTTCCCTGATCAGCTGCAGAACCTTGCTCATACTTCCCAGGGACTGGAGCTTCTCCCTTGTGGCATACTTCCACGTGCCCTGGGATAGAGAGGTGGGGACACCAGGTGAGAGATGGGGTATCTTCCCAAAGTTGGAATATCCTGCAAGCCAAGCCCACTCTCCTACAGACTTCCATCCCCACTCCCAGAGATGATGCCTCTTACTCTTAGGGACCAACAAGATTATCCCATTAGAAAGGGGATCATGGGCCAGGCAGGAAAGCCTCCATAAAGGTCAGCCCCTACAGGAGGAAGACTTCATATCTACCAAGGCCCCCAAGTTAGAACTGCTCCATCCTTTTTTTTTTTTTCTCATTATTTAGAGAATACTTTATTAGTTTCTGTAATCAAACCCATGTAGATAAGACCTTACATATTTAATACAGTGCGTTACCCCTGTACAAATGGAAAAAAATATGTTTAACGTTTCTAGACCAATATGGCTGTTAATTTCTGTACAATGCCAACCCAACACGGTACAACTGGGATACTTTTTCCAAAGTTGACAGCACAGCTAAAGTTTCCAAAAATTCAAATTATATATATATGTATATATATATATAGATTTATTTATTTATTTATATAAAAAGACCAATAGCAGTATGTTATGCATCAATAGCAGCAACAGCTTTTCCAAGTTCTGCAGTCATCTGAACAAAATTATAGAGACATCCAGCACACTCCATTAAAAAAAAAAAAAAGGTAAAAAACAAAACCTCAGAAAACAGCAAAGTTCTGTTACTGTTGTGGTACCTGGCACCATTTTTTTTAATTACGTTTCTCAATCATCATCTGGAAAGAAAACATTCTAGAATAACGTCATTAAAAACAGATCTGATAAAGCACGGTCACTACTACGTATCATAAAGCAGGTACAAGATATTTTACATTCACAGAGGTATGATACAGTACTGTCCTACATCTATAATACTAGAGGATATAATTAAAAAGGCATTATTTGAGACTTGATTCTACTTTTTGCTCCATCCTTTATCTCATTTTGTCCTCACAACAAAACAGACTGGTATGGATGACATCAGGGCTGCAGGAGGCCAAGTGACAAGTCCCAGGATCACACCGGGAATTGTCACTGGGGTGTCACCGCACTCAGTCTGTCTGATTCAGGGACACACACCAAGGAGGTCCTGGATACTGTAGGACCCCTGTTGGGGAGTCTGGGCCCTCTCAGAAGAGGACACATTGATATGGCTACTCTGGGGGCATTTTGAGAATTTCCATTAAAACTTAAAAACACACAGTGTGTGACTCTAGCAATGCCCCTAGAGAATCCCTCACTTATGGACACAAAGGGGCCCATCCCTGCAGGGTGGTCTATTGCCTGAAAACTGGGAAAAGTGGATGGGGTGGGGGTGGGGTTACACAACATGTGCTCTCCAATACCACACAGCAGATAAAGAATTGGGTACAGCCTGTCCTGCTACAGAAAGATCTCCAAGACATGTTATTGTTTGGTTAAAAAAAGAAAAAGCAGAGCAATGAACATGGCACGATACCTTTATATAAACCACAAACACACTAGGCACTTATAAGTGTACAGAAAGGAGAGGAATGTTCTCGAAGGATGCACACCAAACTGACAAGGAGATGGGAGGAAGACCAGGATGGAATAGTAGTCAAAGGAGACTTTCGCCTTTAATTTGTTTTTAAAGAACACAATTAAAAATAATTATACTATCACAAAGCACTCCCCAAGACCACTTCTTTGTCACTTCTGGCCTGCCATCTCTTTCTCAAAAAGTGGTACCAAATTCTTCCTTTAGGGTCTTCACCCCAGGGGTCTTCTGCCCCCTCAGCCCATTTTAACCAGCTGGGTGTGTCCCTCTGCCACAGTCCCCTCATGCTCTCCTCCCCATCACACCCCTAGAGGCAGCCCTGAGCCTTCATCGTCCATCTCAGCCTGGCCAAGCTCCATCTACAGAGATGGGGGCAAGGAGCACCTGCTGGTCAACCCCTGGGACCATGTTTCAAAACCACTGCACAGACTCCTGAGTGGGTAATGTAGCAGAGCTGCTTGTCTTCATGCTACCAGCGGGGCAGCCTTGGGGGCAGTCAGCCCACCCAGTGCCCAGGGTGAAGGAAGGGAGAGAGTACACGTTTGACCACTCTGCAGCCTCCACCACTCTCATCCTACAACCTTCACAGGCTGAGAGGGCACATGTGACTTCCTCAGGGATACACAGGGGCCCTGGCCCATGGGGCTCCAAGCCTCTAAGAGAGAATCTGTCTCTTGTCCCCCTACTCGCCTTAACAGCCTTGGTTCTGAGCCAGGGTGGGGGCAGGGTAGGGGCACTGGCTGCTCACCTGGAGCTGGGCTGAAAGTGCTGACGTGGCCGCGGTCTAGTGCTCCGGGGATAGCCACCCCACCCCCAAGGGCAGTGCAGGGTACACAGGCAGGGGGCCTGGCCTGGTGGTCAGGTGACTTGGACTTCTGGGGGATTAAAGGCTGGAATTCAGCTTCCACAGGGAAAGGAAGGCCCAGATAGGGAAGAACACACATGGTTAGTTACACTGAATCAAATGCAGCCAGATCTGGGCACAGGCCCCTACCCCTGCACAACTGCAGGGGGTGCTGTTCATGTCCACCATGGTCCTGAGGGTCCAAGAAGAAGGGACATGGACGTGTGTGTGTCTAGTGACTCCTGCAGGGGCTGAGTGAGGAGTGCTCTGTGACCGTCTCAGCTCCTGTCTCCAGAGAACTGGCTTGTGTGTGGAGAGGGACAGAAAGCCAAGGAGAAGCCCCACTGAGCGTCCGACCTCCAGGCTGGCCCGAAGTGCCAGCTGCCAGGAGGAAGCAACCAACCAAGGTGGATGGGTCGAGGTAACCCCACCAGCCGAGGAGGAGGCCACCATCTTCCTGCCCCGTTGCCGAGGCACTGAAGAAACACAGAACCTAGACCACAAACCTTAAGCTTGGATGGTGGAACTAGAACTTGGGATCTGGAGCACAAAGCCTGAATCTGGGACCTGAAGCTCCGACCCAGAACTGGGAGCCAAGAGCTGAAAGCTGAACCTGGCATCTGGATCTGAAACTGGAGATGAGGACTCAGAACCTGGAGTCCAGCGCCAAGAACCAGAGCCTGGAGCTTGACATCTGATGCCTAAAACTGGAGCCTGAGACCGGAACTCAGATCCCGGAGCCCACTTGGAGGCCAGAACCAGAGTGGGGACCCCAGAAACTGGAGACAAGCTCCACATTCAGACCATGGAGGCCAGGACCCGAAGTCTGAAGCCAACCTCCGAGCTTCAGGTCTGGAACCCAGAAGCCAGAGGCTGGGACCACCAGCTGTGAGTTCACAGCCTCCCATTCAGGCCTATTCCTGAGGCCAGCAGGAAGGGCATTGGGCTGGGGACACATAAGGAACAGAGCTGCAGGGGAAGAGGTGATTTCTGAGAAAAGCCCAAAGCGGCCTCAGCTCTTTTGGCCACAGACTTTGGCCTCGTCAGTCAATGAGTGACTGGTGCCTGAGCCACCAGGATTAATCATTATACGGGCACAAATCCCCCAAACAAGGACACGGCATCCTCAGCCAGCCACCCCTGCCCTGGACACAGAGGATTTAACGCAGTCTTGGCTTCACTCTAGAAAGTGGGGCTCAGATGGAACAACATCTCAGGGCTCTGCCTGTTCTGTGCCGGGCAGCTCAGATCAAAATCCAGCTCTCTATGAGAGGACAGTCAAGACGGCCGGGGAGGGAGGGACCACTCTGTTCCCAGAGGGAGGTGACAGGTGACCTCTACTGTGTCACTCAGCCTGCTGGTAAGAGTGGCTGCCTTGACTACAGATACAGAAATGAGGCATCCACGTGTGCAATGCACACTCATACTGGGTCTGTGTGCAGTCTGGCTGGCCACACGCTGGGTCGGAATGTTAACATCCATATTCCCAGTGTACAGCTCTGTGCTGCCTCCGTGGGGCTTATATGTTGGTTGAATGAGTAAGTGTGGACGAGAAGAGGCACAAGTTCCCCAGACTGTGCTAATAGGAAACCCTGTTGTGGTCATTAACCAGATCCCCTCAAAAAGTCTGGTTCAGGGCTTCCCTGGTGGCTCAGTGGTAAAGAATCCTCCTGCCAATGCAGGAGACACGGTTCGATCCCTGATCTGGGAAGATCCTATATGCCGTGGAGCAACCAAGCCAGTGTGCCACAACTCCTGAGCCTGTGCTCTTGAGCCTGGGAGCCACAACTCCTGAAGCCCGTGTGCCCTAGAGCCCATGCTCCACAACAAGAGAAGCCACCACAGTGAGAAGCCAGTCCACAGCGATGAGCAAGTAACCCCCGCTTGCCGCACCTAGAGAAAAGCCTGAGCCGCAATGAAGACCCCGGGTGGGGCGGTGCTTAGTCCCTCAGTTGTGTCCGACTCTGCGACCCCTTGGACTGGAATGTTAGTTGTTCCTCCTTTGATTGTTGTCAACCTTCAGGTCCCACAGAAAACTCATGTGAAGCAAACGGTGTGTATTTAAGGAGAAAATGAATCTCAACAGAGAACTGCGGAAACAGAGCTGGTTGTGCCGGATTCCAAGGCTCGCACTCTTTCTGATCCACACACTGGCTCTTGGTACCATCCTCCACTCCGTTCAGTAATTATGCGACTCCTAGAGAGACCTTGTCATTCATGTGATGAAATTCAAAGTCTGTCACCTGTCCCATTCACGTTAACTACACTGTCTCTGCTCCTGCCTCCTGCTCCTTCCCCTGCCCAGCACTGCCCCGGTTCAGCTCTCCCAGGTCACTCAGCCTGCTCTGTGCTCACATTCCCTGACATCTCAGCAGTATTTGATCATGCTGACCAGGGTGTCTCTTTCAAAATGTGGGCAATCCTGGCTTCTGGGGCACCTGCTTTTCCTCTCTTCCTCCTGGTCCCCACTGAACCTCTTCCTGTGTCCTCCCTCAAATGTGGGTGCTCGGCTGGGTCTCTCCTCCCTGTGCCCACTCTCCCTGTGGGCACCTTCAACTGAGGCCATGCATGCAGTAAGTCAAGTCACACCAGGCCCCGAGCTGTGACTGGATGCTGGTCTAAAGGCTAGCAGGGACAGGATTTAAAAGCAACAGGGGTGACATGGTGAGATTTGCCTTTTGAAAGGTGGCTGGCAGTTTTTCTGGAGATTGGATTGGGGGGAGCCATCGGACAGAAAGGCTATTGCACTAATCCAGCCGAGAAATGGTGCCAGGACAAGGAAGTGGCAGAAGAATTAGGGAGCTCCCAGAAAAGGAAAATTGGGAAAATAGAGGGATGGATCTGAGACCAGGACGTGGAGGAGAACACGTGTCAAAGATGCCTGCTCCAGGTCTGGGTCTGTGTCACCCACGCGCTGCTCACTGAGGTCAGAACATGCAGGAGGCCCCATGTGGGGGCAGGAGCACGCCGTGTGCTTCAGACCCGCAGCTCCAACTGCTTGCACCAGAGACATCTTAGACTCAGCAGTACAGTTCAGAACAGACAGATCTTGGCATCTTCCCTCCAAAACTGCTCCCCCTGGGTACCTTTTTTCAGTGTGAGACACCGCCAACCACCCAGGCTCCAGGTCCAGAGGTCTGGGGGAGGCAGTGGCTAGAGGAGAGGTGAGCAGACAGGGTGGGACTCACCATTCAGGGGACGCACAGAGTCAGTCACAGACAGGGAGGAGGCAGGCTGTGAGCAGAAGCTGAGATGAGCAGAGGGGCTGAGATGCTTGGGGGCTGGGGTGTGGCCACCTTTTCCACTGCTCTCAAGAGTCCCAAAGGCAGTTCTGATCACCTCTATGCTTTTGCTAGGGCTGTGGCAGCCCCATGCGTGCGTGCTCAGTCACTTCAGTTGTGTCTGACTCTTTGTGAACCCATGGTCTGTAGCCTGCCAGGCTCCTTTGTCCATGGGATTCTCCAGGCCAAAATACTGGAGTAGGTTGCCATGCCATCCTCCAGAAGATCTTCCCAACCCAGGGACCGAACCCGCGTCTCCTGCATCTCCTGCACTGGCAGGTGGATTCTTTAGCACTGAGCCACCGGGGAAGACCCAAGGAGCCCCACTCCCACCAAAATATTTTTGGAATTGGTGGATGTCCACAGCATTTTGTAATTGTATCTCCTGTGAGGCATTTCATTAATAACTGCCTCCCCCTGCTAAACCCTGAGCTCCCTGAGGGCAGGGGAGGTAGGCTTCAAAACTGTCAAAGACCCAAACCTTCTTAAAAAGGAGACATGCCTCCAGTTCATAAGGAGCACCTTGGATACCACTGCTCCTGCCTGGAGCCTGACTGGAGCAGGCAGGAGAGAGGACCACACCTGTGGGTGGGGGTCCCTGGAACCACTGTGGCTGGGGATGTTTGTACCCAGACAACCTCCAAACCCATCAGGGCCTCTGAGCTTAAGGATGAATCCAACAGAAGAATTCAGTAATAACTGAGTTTCCCTGGATAAGCAACACCCCTTCCACCCGTGCATGAACCCCAATCTTAACCCAAATCACTTCCTCCAAGTAAGAGAGGTTCTAGAACACCCATAGGTTCAATGTGTAAATTAGTGTTCGTGAGTGTGATACAATCACTAAAAACAGTATGTGTGCTGAGTGTAAAAACAGAGGAAAAGGCTCGTGTTAGAATGTTAGATGAAAGAAAGCAAGGTGCAGTCTTCTAGAGACAATCAACCCAAAATAGGCACAGGGAAAAAGACGAAAGGCAGTGTCTTAGACACCACAGTGATGTTTCTGAGCAGCAGGATTGTTTTTATTTTCCTTTTGCTCTGAATGGAGACCCTTCTAGTAAGCACCTGGTGGCTGATTCCCTGCCTTAGTTCCTGAGAATCTTCCAGAACGAGCCATGTGGCTTATCCTCCAAACCAGGGCACTTTGCAAAATGAAAGGGGACTCTGGGCCAACAGTCATAACCCAGATGTGGCCAGGCAAACCGGGACTCATGATAACTCTACTCAAAACCAATCCAAGCCCCACCTCCATGCCCCTCACCCTCGTGGGTTTTGTGGCCTCAACTACCATCGCCACAGTGTGGTGGTGCTAGGAGCCAAACGCAGGTTGGCCTGTTTCCTTGCTCTTGGGCACTTCAATAGTCTATTGTGAAGTCTATGCAGTGGATAATTCCACAGCTCTCTGCAAATTAAGCACTAATATTAAAGAGGGAAGTGGACAGAAATGTCCATCCTCCTTGAAGGAAAACGCTGGGTCTGTGTCACCCTAAGATGTGTAAGATGTTGAGCAATCAGAGGGCTGTTGAGCCAAGAGCTGTTGACCTGAAACAGGGCTGAGAATCTAGAGAAGTTTGGGCCATTTCTTTGGCAGCGATACTTCGACCATCCTAGAAACAGTGAAAAGGGCATGAGAGCATGAAGAGAACAAACATGCTGAGGTCCTTTGTTCTAGGCACTGAGATGGGTCAATTATCTCATTGAGTCCTACAGCTCCCAGACAAATCCATACTCATTGCCATTTTATAAGAAAAGGGACTAGGGGTCAGAGAGGTGAAGACTTAGGATCCCAGGCCCACTCAGGGACTAGACTGTTTCTTTGATGAAGAGAGAAGCTAGCCTTGCCGATTTTGGCTCAGCATGGAATAGGAACTCAACTACTGTTCTTAGAAATGAATGGATAGACACATGGCTGACTGGGTGGATGTTAGGTTGCTCTGACAGTTGCCCAAGCTAGATCTCGAATGGAATTCACCAGTCCTGGATCTGATAAAATCTAAATCCCTTAGAAGAGGATCACATGTCTCTATGTGATTACGGACCCCCAACTCAGGGTTCAAGGTCCTATAAAAGGGAAAGAAACTTTCAAAGACTCCCTGCATTTCAGGGACTCCTCAACAGACCTCAGGTTATCATCAGCTTCTTGATCCAGAAACCCAGCTGTGATACACCTCCTCTCCCTCCCACCCCCCCAAACACCATTTGTTCTGCCCAAGCATAATAACTGCTTAGGCAGACAATAAAGAATCTGCCTGCAATGCAGGAGACCTGAGTTCGATCCCTGGGTCAGGAAGATCCCCTGGAGAATGGAATGGCTACCCACTTCAGTATTCTTGCCTGGAGAATTCCATGGACTGTACATTCCATGGGGTCGCAAAGAACACAACTAGGGCCTAACAATTTCAAATTTCAATAAAAAGCATCCCAGGAGCACACATTCTCCTCTCCGTTCCTTTTCTTCCCACTTAGATTCAGACCTCATCCTATCTCACCTAGACCATCTCATCACCCTCATACCCAGTCTCTCTGCTTCCAGACTCACTCCCCTTAACTCATGCCAACCCTCCCACACCCAGAGCCATTCTAAAATGCAGACCAGGCCCTTCCCCATCCAGGTAGGGGCTTCACATTCTCTCGGGTCATATCTTAGATCTGGGGTTGTGGACCTTCCGCGGTTGAGCACTACACAGCCCCTTTGAGTTTGTCTTCTGTTGTTTCCTCCATCACACACTCTCTCTCCTTCAAATGTCCCTAAGGACACACAGAGGCAAAGCAAGTATAAAGTGTGTTTGGGTTACCTCCTGGGGAGTACTGTCAGGCCAAGAATGAGGGAAAGAGGCCAGAGCCATGGCATCTCTGGGGACTCTGGGAATGAGGTGCCTGAGTGGCATCAGGGTTTCTGCCTAGGGACATGGGATCATCTGTGCCCTCCTTGCTGGTACTGAGTCACAGTTTAGGCTGGGTGTCTGTGTGGGAGAGGAAAGAGCCTATCCACAGATTCCCCCTGCAGAGCTGACGATTAGCAATTAACCAGGAAGAATTTCCGAGATGAAGTTAATTGGGGAACAGAGGGAGGGAAGCTAGGATTCTAGGGACTTTGCCCTTGACCCAAAGGTATAAAGAGAAGGTCCCAGGTTCTCCTCAGGCTCCTAGGGCTTCCCTGAGCTGCTGGGCAGGAGCTGAAACACAGAACACCAAGGTGAGTCCAGAGTCCCCACATCCCAATCCCATCCCCATCTTAGCAGAAAATGGGCCCCTCGCCTCTGTCCTTACTGTGCTCCCATTTCCTGTCCCCTGTAACATCTCAGTCCCAGCCCAGCCTGGCCCACTGCCTCAGAGTCTGTAGAATGGACTCATGCTCTTCCAGGGCTTGGAATTCAGCTCTGCATTGTCCCCAACCCCAACAGTCAGGGCCCTTGGAATAAGGTTGGGGGTGGAGGGCGGGGGTGCTGAACCAGTCCTGGTTTGAGCCTCATGGCAGAAAGTCCCATCAGTGTTTGTTTATTGCTGGGGCAGGTCGGGGGAGAGTAGGGATGGATAGGGAAAGAAGTTCACTTGTGAGGGTGAACCCCTGTACCTCTGGGACATCTCTGGTGGTATCTCCCTCTGTCGTTAGGATGCTTGTTCCTATCGCCATGTTCCATCGACCTGAGGGATTACTTCATTGACATCTGTTTCTCTGCTAGACTTCGAGCTTCCTGGGGGCAGAAGCTGTATCTGTATTTAGCCAGCTGTACTCCAGCATCAAGCTCAGTGCCTTAGACAGAGTAGATGCTCAATAAATACTTGGTGAATGAATGAATGAATCCTCAGATCTGTGCTAAGCACCTGTGTGCCTTTTGGGTGTATGTGGTGGTGGAGGGTGTGCTTCGCTGGAGGTGTGTTCGGGATCACACACCATGGGCGTCTGTGCAAGTGAGTGTATGGGTGTGGAGGTAGGGGGATGAGTGTGTGTGTGTCAGTTTCTGGGACACAGCAGTCGTCACTCAGTGTTGCTATGCCTCTGACGTGCAGGCCCACAGCAAACACCTGAGATGATGTCTTATGGAGAGAAGTTGGAGGGCCAAGCTGTTTCCCCACTCCCAGTCCGTGGGGGGCACATGATGCATGGAGCAGCCTTTGCCTATGTGCCCAGCCCACAGGGTGAGAGCTTCTCCTACCCCTGGACCCTGTTTGCCCTCTGTTGCATATGTCCCCACCCAGGAGGGAGGCCTCTAGCCCTCTGCCCAATGCCTCCAACCCTCTCTGGGACATGGAGCCTCAGGGAAATCCTGACCAGCCTCGTTCCCCAGTCTTGCACAGGATTCCAAGGACCTCGGCCTATGGCTTCCCCAGCGTGGGCCCCGTGGCCCTCCCAGAGCATGGCTGCCCCTACGGGGAGATTGTGGATTGCCATGACCCACTGCCTTCCAAGCTGGCCCTGGAGGATGAGCGGAAGCCAGGTGGGCCAGGGTTGGGGTGGCGGGGGTGTTGGCAGTCATTGGCAGAACCCTCTAGCCCCTGTGCTCATGACCGCCCATCTCCAGAACCCGGATTGGTCCAGAAGCTGCGCTGGGCTGGCGTGACACTCCTCAAGGTGCCACTGATGCTTTCCTTCCTCTACCTCTTCATCTGCTCCCTGGACGTGCTCAGCTCGGCCTTCCAGCTGGCTGGAGGTAGGGCGGAGGGGAGGGGGCCAGGCAAGGGGCCCGAAGGGTCTCGGACAATGCTGGCTTATGTTCCCCAGGGAAGGTGGCTGGCGACATCTTCAAGGACAACGCCATCCTGTCCAACCCGGTGGCGGGCCTGGTGGTGGGGATCCTGGTGACTGTGCTGGTACAGAGCTCAAGCACCTCCACGTCCATTGTGGTCAGCATGGTCTCCTCTGGCTGTGAGTTGGTCCACCAGGGTCAGGGAGAGTAGGGGTGGGGGTTGATACTGTACCTGGGGCTCTGGGTGGGAAGAGCAGGAGACAGGGGCAGAGGAAAATGGGCAGCTCTGGCATCTCCCACTCTATTCTCCAAAGTGTGGCCTCGAGTCTCAGCCAGGAGGGGTGCCCACGAGCCAGGAAGGGTGGCAAGTGGGGAGTACAGGCCCAGGAAGGCTCACCTCCATGTCCTCACACAGTCACTCATTCCATCAGTCAGGGTAACAGAACCAGAGGAATCAGAGAAACAGAACCTGCAGGAGGTATAGAGCCGTCTATGATTTATCGCAAGGAACTGACTGTCGTGATTGCGAGGCAGGCTGGGCAGGCCATGGGGAAGGGCAGGCCAGAGCTCATAGGCAGAACCCGATACCACAGGGCACAGGTGGAATTTCTTCCCTGGGGAAGCCTCAGTTTTGCTCTTGGGGCCTTTCATCTCACTGGATGAAGCCCACCCAGATTATTGAGGTTAATCTCGTTTCCTTAAGGTCAACCGATTGTTGAGGGAAAATCACAGCAACATCTAGATCAGAGTTGTATTGAGTAACTGGGTACTAGCCAAGCTGACACCTGAAATGGACGTCACACTCGTGTGCATATGTGCACACACAAGCACAGAGGCACAATTGCACATAGGACCCGTGTGTTAATGGACACGCACCCACATACACATTCACACATTTGCAGGGGCAGTACGCATATGTGAACGTCAGGTTACACACATGCACACAGCACATCCCCCTCATACCTGTGATGCCAAGGCTGAGCAGAGTCAGCAGCATGGCAGGAATGCCTGCTGGGGTGGGGATGTGGGGAACGGGTCTGACAGGAGAAACTGTGGGGGCAGGAGTTGGGTGGCCACCCCTCCCAGTTTCTGCCTCCTTCTACCAGTGCTGGAGGTGAGCTCTGCCATCCCCATTATCATGGGCTCCAACATCGGCACCTCCGTCACCAACACCATCGTGGCCCTCATGCAGGCGGGGGACAGGACTGACTTCCGGCGGTGAGGGGGGAGCGGTGAGGGGCCTATCCTTGTTGGGGGAGGGTGGTCCCCCATGCCAGGAGCCCCTCGTCTGAGCGTCTCCTGGCTCCAGCCTGCCCTGCAACATGGCCTCCCTGCCCAGGGCCTTCGCGGGGGCCACCGTACACGACTGCTTTAACTGGCTGTCAGTTCTGGTGCTGCTGCCCCTGGAGGCTGCCACGGGGTATCTGCACCACATCACTCGACTTGTGGTGGCCTCCTTCAACATCTGCGGCGGCCGTGATGCCCCTGACCTGCTCAAGATCATCACAGAGCCCTTCACTAAGCTCATCATCCAGGTAGAGGCAGGGCGGGCGTGGGGTGGGGGCCCAGGGGACTGTAGGACCTCACCCTCACACCCACCGCCCACACTTTGCCCACAGCTGGACAAGTCTGTGATTACCAGCCTTGCCTCGGGGGACGAGTCCCTGAGAAATCACAGCCTCATCCGGGTCTGGTGTTACCCAGACCCCACAGAGGTGAGTCCCGGGTCCAGCCTCGGTGAGAAGACTCCCTCTTCAGACAGCTGACTGCTAGTGTCATGGTCTGTTTAAAAGCTCTGTAGAGACCTTGGCAATCCTTTAGCTTGGGAGGACAGGTAGGGGGCACTTTTGCTGTGATACTACACCTGTGGCGGATATTGCTACACCCTCCCAGCCTCACATCGGCTTGCTTCAGGCAGCCATTGCTAATCAATTAGAGTTAGCATGTCATTGAATTAGCCCAGAGATCAGTTCTCAAAGTGTGGGCCAATGGCACACCTACCGCCTGGGAACCCGCTAGAGACGCAAAGTATCTGGCCCTTTCCTAGCCCCACTAAATTAGAAAAAAAAATCTGGTGGAGCCCAGCAGCCTACATTTCAACAAGCCCACTAGTTGAAGAACCACTGATCTGGCTCAACCCTGTGGTTTCACAGGTAAAGAAATAGTCTCCAAGAGGCTAAGAAACCCTTTAGAGCTTGTTCTACTGCTTCAGGGCCCCGAGCGTGGGTCTTGCAGTCTAGGGCTGTCTCTCCCCATCAGGATCCAGGGAGTTGCTTAGTAACAGCTCTGCCGTGTTTGGGGGCCCAGGTAATGTGCAGAGGAGGGCAGGGAGAGAGTGCTACAAGGATGCCTGGGAAAACCAGGACCAACAGGTAACCAGCCCATAAGCAGGACAAGCAGGCCATGGAGACCTCACTGGAGACACAACAGCCACTCGTACTGATACTGGGTTCCTTCTGCTGGAGACTGCTGCAGGCCTGTGTCGTCTTGTCCTGTGCATTCTTTCTGCTGTTTCCTGGCTTCTCACTCCTGGAATGAGGCTCCATTTGGATCAGTTGGACACTCATTGACCAGCCATCACACCAGGCTAACAAGGAAGCAGGCAATTACCGCACTTTCTCAATCAGCCATCAAAAAAGGAAAATGCTCCATCTAAACCATAATCCACAGTATCTACTTCCCCTTGCTTATGACATACAAGAAGTAACACCATTGAGAATTAAAGAGGAGGAAACAGCACAGCTTCTTCACTCCCTACTTGATGTTCCCGCACTTTATCCCAGCATGAACAAAGAACATTCTTTCAACCGGCCCTGCAAGCTTCCTTTGCATCTGAGTGGCACACAGCTCCAGCTCAGTGCTAAGTGTTCAAGGCAGTTCGACATCAAAAAGCCCATGCGGACAGCTTTTGCAGTGGCTTTATGACCCCACTAACACATCTCTCCTTCTCACAAGCACTCTGGGCACTCTCCAAGCTCTCTGAATCACTAAAATCCCCTCTGCTTCACTGCAAACCCTGAAAGACCAGAGTCACACACTTTGATCAAAAAGCAAGCTGTGGAAAGGAGTTCCTCAGCTGTGGTGATCCTCGCTTACTGAAATCCCCACCACCTGCCTGCAGCTGCATTCACCCGGTCTCCCTTTGCAGGATGCAAACGGGGCCCTCACCCGATGGAACCTTCAGTGATGCTGGTGAGGCAGACATGATCCACCTAGAACCTGAGGTCCACCAACCAGAAGCAAGCTGCCCAGTTCCCTGTCTTCACACATTCCTCTATGGCTCCTGCTACCACTCGTCCGCTCACTGGTTTCTCATCCCAGCCTCCTGGAGAAACCTTTCCTTGACAGCAGGGTCCAGATAGAATTTCCTTGGCCTGGAGAACAGCAGGGGGTGGGAGATAAGCTCCCGGTTCTGGCCCTATCTCTGGGACAGTCCCCTCAGGAAAGTGGCTCACAATCATGTACCCTGGCAGCTCCTCCTGCACATTTTTCCTTTGGCCACTGAGTCTCCCTGTGGCCCCTTCTGACCTGTTCTCACTGCCTCCAGCTTTCACCAAGCCAGGCCCAACCTCACCTGAGCCAGCCTCTGGGGCACTATCTGATTGGCAGTCAGGGATTTTCCAGATGGTGAAAGAAAAAGCCAGAGGTGGTATTAGTATTCCAACAACTCTTGATGCTCAGGGGGTCCTGACACTGTCCTTGGAGTTACCTTCCTGTGTGGTCACCCTGTGGATTGTCAACCCTACATGCATGGATGAAAGAAGCTTCTTCCAAAGAATTGCAACCTGGGAGGCAGGGATTATCACAACCCCAATTTTAAAAATTTATTTATTTTTTGGCTGCGGTGGGTCTTCGTTGCTGCACGTGGGCTCTCTCTAGTTGCGGTGAGTGGGGGCTACTCTCTAATTGTGGTGTGGGCTTCTCACTGTGGTGGTTTCTCTTGTTGCAGAGCACGGGCTCTAGGTGCGCCGGGCTTCAGTAGTTGTAGCTCGAGGGCTCAGTAGTTGTGATGCAGAAGCTTAGTTGCTCTGCAGCACGTGGGATCTTAGTTCCAGGACCAGGGACCCAACCTGTGTCCCTTGCCTTAGCAGGCAGATTCTTAACCACTGAACAAACAGGGAAGTCCCTCACAACCCCATTTTAAACAGGCTCAGGTTTGTCCAAGTCATGCAACTGAGGGGGGACCAAAGTCCTGGTGGAAACTACACCCCACACTCCTGACTCCCCATTTCGACTTCTCTTCCAGATGTATATCCCACCATATGTGTCCATTGCCCACTCTGCCTCTCGGGCACGAATGCCACCAGGTGACCAAAGCCACTTGGAGACCCTCCCGGGGTGATACGTAGGGCTGTAAAAATGAATTTTCCTCTTCGCCACCAGATGGTGCCACTAGCACAGCACTCACGCTCTGCTTCCAGAAAAACAAAGACCCTAGAACACCCCTTCTCCTGGAGGAGAGGCTATAGTACAGCCCCAAACACTGCGCTATTTCCCTGTTCCGTCTCCGGCCTGGGTGGTGGTGGAGAATTCTTGGAGCTCACATTCCTCTGCGAGCTTAATCTGGTGGCTCAGATGGTGAAGAGTCTGCCTGCAGTGCAGGAGACCTGGGTTCAGTCCCTAGGTTGGGAAGATCCTCTGGAGAAGGAAATGGCAACCGACTCCAGTATTCTTGCCTGGAGAATCCCATGGACAGAGGAGCCTGGCGGGCTACAGTCCATGAGATCAGTCAGACATGACTGAGCAGCTAACACTTTCACATTTTCAGTTGCCAGAGGTCTCCTTAGCTTGGGTTGTCTCTTCAGGCACATAAATTCCAGGACTTTCTTTTTCCAGATTTCTCACAACTAGCCCCTGGGGAGCAGTGGGCTGCGTTACGGACCGCATGCTGCAGACAAGGAAACGGAGGCTCAGAGAGGTTTCGTGTTTGGTCCAGTGTCACACAGCAGGGAGTGCTCAGCTAGGGTTTGAGCACAACTCTTTTCTTATCCCACTTCAGAGAAAACAGGCTCAGTGAGGTGGGATGACCTGCGCAAGGTAGTTGGGATAAAAAGCAGGACTGAACTCAGATCTGCCTGATAGCAAACACCTGGCTCCCTCCAGTTACCATTGCTTTCCCAGCCGGCTTTTGCAAACAAGCCCATCAGAGACCATTTTCTTTGATTTCTCAGCCTGGGACTATGGCCGAGGCTTGAAGGTGTTCCAGGGCTGTGGTATGGGTGCACAGATGAGTGTGCTGGCCCACTCAAGGGAGTACATGCCACTAAAATAAGCCCCAATTTAAAGTCATGTGCCATAAATAGTTCTTATCTCTAACAAGTGTGTGTTAGTCACTCAGTCTTGTCTGACTCTTTGCAAACTGTATGGACTGAAGCCCACCAGGCTCTTCTGTTCATGGAATTCTCCAGACAAGAATACTGGAGTGGGTTGCCAATTCCTTCACTAGGGGAGCTTTCCAACCCAGGGATCGAACCCTGGTCTCCCACATTGCAGGCAGATTCTTTATCATATGAGCCACCAGGGAAGCCCATCTGTAACATACATTTTTTTAAATAACACAGTTTAGAATAAAACATAAAGGAGCTGTAAATCCAAGTGGCATACCCCACTTGAGCCCCTCCCCCCAGCACCCACGGAGGTCAGAGGGGTGTGAGCTGCTAACCCCCTAGGGAGAATGGGACCAGGGTCTATATCAGCTCCCACAGGTGGCAGAATATGGTGACAGACACTGTGGTTCTTGCATTTTGCTGGGGGCCCAAGGAGTCACTACCCCTTTCCAGGACCCAAGTTGTTCTTCGTGACATGGCTTTTCTGCAGCCAAGCCTGGCCCACTTTCTCCGTTCACTGACAGGACCCTGGGGGAAGGGTAAGGAGCCTTAGGTTGCATTTTTTAAAAAGAACACCTTAGGGAATTCCCTGGCAGTTCAGGGGTTAGGACTCTACACTTTCACTGCCGAGGGCCTGGGTTTGGTCCCTGGTCAGGGAGCTAAGATCCTACAAGCTATGCCAGGAAAAAAAAATTCCTAACTCAAGAAGGCTACAAATGAGTGGTCCCTAGGCCAGACTGGCCTTACAGAATTATAAAGTACATCTTGAAGCGGTTGCCAGCATTTACAGATTGGGAGATTTTATCTAAACTTTCAGAGTTGTGATTTTTCTTGTAGAAGCAGGTCCTTTGGCTGAGCTGGGCTGCATCTCTGGATGGTGACAGTGGCCTGGAGCTCAGCAGCTGCTGCCCCTTTAGGCCCAACATTCTTCCCAACACCTCCACACACAGCCTGAGCCCCTCATCTAGGCTACCTGCCTGGCCCTGGGCCCTCTGAGTTAAGAGACCTCCCCAGGAACCCTCTCCTTTTCACTGACGGTTAGGGAGGGGAGGGAAGAAATATGGGGCCTGGGGCCTCCGCTCCATCCTCTCTGGACAAGGAATTGAGGAAAACTCCAGAACTTGGGCTAGATGCCTGAGGGGAGAGGATGGGGCAAGGGTACCAGGGAAGAGGGGGGCAGTGAGGCATGGATTGATAATAAAAGATGGGAAAGGGAGAGTTTTCAGAAGAAGTGGGCCACGGTCAGCAGCATCCAGGGCCAAGGAGAGGTGGGAGAAACATGGACAAGACACCATCTGATCAGGAGGCCACTGCAGGCCCCTGCAGGCCCCGGTGAGAGCCAGATCAGTGAGTTGATGGAGTATTCTGAGGGCCAACTTCAGCCAGATTCTCCTGTGGCAGATGTTTTCACCCCCATTTCATCACTAGAAGAAACAGAGGGCAAGCAAAGCACCCAGAGGCATGTAGTCACAAGGACCACCTATATCCTCTCCATCCCCCATCTCTCCCTAACCCCCATTGTAGCCCCAGTCTCAGAATGCATGTTCCTAAATTAGCTATGTCACTCTCAGCCATGAAATTAAGATGCTTGCTCCTTGGGAGAAAAGCTATGACCAACCTAGACAGCATATTAAAAAGCAGAGACATTAGTTTGCCGACAAAGGTCCGTCTAGTCAAAGTTATGGTTTTTCCAGTAGTCATGTATGGCTGTGAAAGTTGGGCAATAAAGAAAACTGAGTGCCAAAGAATTGATGCTATAGAACTGAGGTGTTGGAGAAGACTTTTGAGAGTCCCTTGGACTGCAAGGAGATCAAGCTAGTCAATCCTAAAGGAAATCAGTCCTGAATATTCACTGGAAGGACTGATGCTGAAGCTGAAGATCCAATACTTTGGCCACCTGATTCAAAGAACTGATTCATTAGAAAAGACTCTGATGCTGGGAAAGATTGAAGGCAGGAGGAGAAGGGAATGACAGAGAATGAGATGATTGGATGGCATCACTGACTCGATGGACGTGAGTTTGAGCAAGCTCTGGGAGTCAGTGATGAACAGGGAAGCCTGGCGTGCTGCAGTCCATGGGGTCGCAAAGAGTCAGACACGACTGAGCAACTGAACTGAACTGACCTCTCCTCTTAATCTAGGTTCCCACTCCTATGGCCAGGGCAGAGGCCAACACCAGCCAGATGCTCAGAAATGCCACCCTGGAGAAATGTGAGTACCCACAGTATGGGAGATGTCCAGCCCAGCAGGGAAGAGTCTGGCAGAGGCAGGGCCATCTTCCATCTGGCCACTGCTGCTTCCAGCCCAGAAGGACCGCTATTGGCCAGCCTAGCTCCTGGGCTGGGGTCAGGCTCTCACGCAGAGGCTGAAGGAACACGAGGCTCTGAGTCCAAGAGGGTGGCAAAGGTTGGGGGCTGGGAGCCAGACTGAGGGGGCAGCAGCTTGATACCACTTCCCCACCCTGCAGGCAACCACATCTTTGTGGACACGGGGCTGCCTGACCTGGCTGTGGGGCTCATCCTGCTGGCTGGCTCCCTGGCACTCCTGTGCACCTGTCTCATCCTCCTTGTCAAGATGCTCAACTCTCTGCTCAAGGGCCAGGTGGCCAAGGTCATTCAGAAGGTTATCAACACTGGTGAGCCCCGAGCAGTGGGTGGGCAGGCCCCAGGATGGGCCTTCTGGATCTTATTAATCCTTCCACTGCCTTACTGTGTGATCTGGGTAAAGCCCTACCATCTTTCAGCCTCAGTTTCCCCATGTGAACAAAGAGGTTGCACTGGGTGATATATGAGGTCCCTGAGGTGACGACAAGCTGGGGATCTGTGGCTGCTTCCGTTCTAGCAGGTGGCTCCAAAGGGATTCTCAGAGGCCATTGTTTGATTCAATTAACAAATAGTCATTAAGTCCCCTCTGTGTGCCAAGCACAGAGTGGTGTGAGGGATACAGAGGTGAGCCTCACAGAGATAGCTCTTGCCCTCAGGGGGCTCACAGCAAACATGGGAACACAGCAAAAAAAAAAAAAAGATCGAGGGGGAATAAATTCAGATAAAAGAGAACAGTAACTGCCAAACAGAAAGCAAAAACAGCAAATAGAGTTTAGAAGTGTTGCTTTTGATAGGGGGTCAGTGGCTTCCGTGCAGAGGTGACATTTGAGCAGGGACCTAAATGTGAAGCAGTCAGATGTGGCCGAAGAGCTTTTTAAGTGGAGGGAACAATACACGCAAAGGCTCTGAGGCAGGACTTGGCTGGGCAGGCTTGTGGGACAGAAAGGTAGCCGGCCCTGTGGTGGGAGCTCGGTGGGTGAGGTGGACAGAGGCAGGGAGAGGTCAGCGAGGTAACAGGGCCCTGCAGGCTGCACTTAGAGGACTTTATCCAGGGTGATGGGGGCACTTGGGAGTTTGAGCAGTGACACCATCTGACTTTGATTTAAGCCTCATGTTGAGCTTTGGGGACCCCACCTGGCATGGGCAGAGGCTGTATGCCAAATTCTGGAATAAGGGGCATTTGGGAATCCATGGGAGTGCAGAGGAAGGAGAAGCAAAGTCTGCCTGGGGGCTGGGGTCAGGGAGGGCTCTCCAGCGGCAGCGATACCCACGCTGAGTCCTGAGCATGAATATTTAGGAGTGAGGAAGCTATCCCAGGCAGAGGGAACAAGGGAGCAAAAGTATGATGGAAGCAGGCTAAGAAGGGTCTTTAATTTAAGATCAACGTGGACCAGGAGAAGCTGCTGCAGTTGAGCAGGAGACTGACAAGGTGCCACTTGGAAGCTGGCATCGGAGACCTCCTCCCCAAGAAACGTCCCCGCCCCCTCTCAGTCCCCTCCCACTGATCCTACTCCGATGGTTTCCTTGCAGACTTTCCCGCCCCCTTCACCTGGGCCACAGGCTACTTTGCCATGGTGGTAGGGGCCAGCATGACCTTTGTCGTCCAGAGCAGTTCTGTGTTCACCTCAGCCATTACCCCCCTCATCGGTGAGTCCTCACACCGAGGCAGGGTCGGGTGGGGAGGGGCCGGCAGGGAAAGGGTTGAAGGAGGGAGCTGGGGAGACCGTGTCCTCTCCTCTGCCCCCAGGCCTTGGTGTGATCAGCATTGAGCGCGCCTACCCGCTCACACTGGGCTCCAACATCGGTACCACCACCACGGCCATACTGGCTGCCCTGGCCAGCCCCCGGGAGAAGCTGTCCAGTGCTTTCCAGGTGAGCTTGGGAGAGGAGCCCTGCCAGAGGGAGGACAGGGCTGAGACTGGCACCTGAAGCCTGACCCAATGTAGACAGTGTGTACCAAACAGTTTTTGACTGCCTGGCAGGGGGCACCTGCTATGCCAGACTCTATGGAAATCATCTGGGCAAAGTATGCCTGGTGCCACCGTCAAGGCCTTGGAGTCTAACAAAGGAGACATTACTAAGAACACAGAGTCAGACATGACTGAGCGTGTGTGCGCATACACATGCCAATCAATGAACAAGAGTCAGTGGGATTCACACTCCAAGGAAGGGGTGCTGTTAACAGGGGGCCTGGCTCCATCTGGGGGATCAACTGATAAGCCAGGATGTTGCCCACTCAGGGGGCCAGAGCTTCTGAACCAGAAATCAGTATGAATCTTTCAGCTCCTGGATCCGGATGGGATCTGCTGGGGAACTCCTGAGAGAGGGGCTAGTGGGGGGAAATGTGCAGAGTTTAGGGCAGCAGCCCACTGGTCCGGAAGTGTACCAGGGTTTCACTGGGGGCATGCTAGCCCTGAGTGCTGACTTTCCTGTTGCCCAGAGTCGGTGGTCCCTTGTCATCTAATCCTGACTTGGGAGCTAGGGCTCATGCCCGCCTCCACCCCTCTGTCCTCTCCCCTGCAGATTGCCCTCTGCCACTTCTTCTTCAACATCTCTGGCATCCTGCTGTGGTACCCCGTGCCCTGCACGCGCCTGCCTATCCGCATGGCCAAGGCATTGGGCAAACGCACGGCCAAGTATCGCTGGTTCGCCGTCCTCTACCTCCTCCTGTGCTTCCTGCTGCTGCCTTCCATGGTGTTTGGGCTCTCCATGGCAGGCTGGCGGGCTATGGTAGGTGTGGGCGCACCCTTCGGGGCCCTGCTGGCCTTTGTGGTGCTCGTCAGTGCGTTGCAGAGTCGCAGCCCCAGGTGCCTGCCCAAGTGGCTGCAGACGTGGGACTTCCTGCCTCCATGGATGCACTCCCTGAAGCCCCTGGACCGCCTCATCACCCGCGCCACTCTGTGCTGTGCCAGGCCCGAGCCCCGCTCACCCCCACTGCCCTCCAGGGTCTTCCTGGAGGAACTGCCCCCCCACCACACCCTCCCCCCGCCTTGCCATGCCCCATCACCACAACGCCACCCGTCTCTAGGCTCCAGCCCAGACGGCTGCCTGGAGCCAGAAGGGGCCTGTGTCTGAGATGCCCAGGGTGGAAGGGCAGAGGGGTGCGTCTGGGCATGCGCCGGTACTTGTACAGGTCCTGGGAGGTCTCGGCTTGTGTGGCTGAGAGTCAGTATATGTGCACATGTGGGCAGGTTGGGGTGAGCCTGTGTGTCAGCCCGCATACAGACACTGATGAACCTGGTGGGGGGCCGCATACCAACTGCAAGGTCTCTGGGTATGATTGTGAGTCCTTTGCATATGTATTTGGAAGCCTGCACTTGTGTCCCTGTGTACACACAACTCTGACTGGGCTGGGTGGGAGTGAGGGTGAGTCCGTGTACGTGACCGACAGCTGTTTGCTGGGGTATAGATGTGGGTGCCTGAGTCACTGCTTGAATTCTCACCCCCTCCCTGCCACCTTCCTTCCTCCATGATACCATTCTCCTCATCCTCACCCAGGGTTCCTGCATCTCTGCTACAAGCCCCTTCCTAACACTGCCTGATTAAAAAGAAAAGAAAGAAATGAAACTCTCATTGTGCACTTGGAAATCTGCTTGCTCTCCATCTGGAGGAGAGGAACAGAGCATGGTTTGGGGCTCAGCAGTTCTGTCTCCCCTCCCAAAGAGAGCCTGCTGTGCCCTGGAAAAGCTAGCCAACAAGCTGTCGCCAACAATCCTCCTGTCCCTGCCTAATGAGTCCAATCCACAATTCAAACTCCCTGGAAGCCCCCTTGAGGGCTACCTTAAGGCAGGTGGAAGGAGGGCTCTGTGCATCTGTATCCCCCAACCCCAGCAGGCTGACCTCAGCTCTCTACCTGTCTCCCTCCCCTACTCTGGGATAAAACCAGTTCTCCAGAAACCAAGTGACAGGTGGGGGCCTGTCAGGGCTCCTGGAGGAAGGAAAGGGAGGGTGGAGATGGGCAAGAGAAGCCATGCCCTGGGTCCCAGTGTGCAGAGGGCAGAGACCAGCCACTTTCTCTCCCACCTTTATACTCTGCCTTTGGGCAGTAAACCAGGCTTCATTTAAGCCCACCCAAGTTTTTCAATTCCTCCTCCCCCATAGGGCCCCCTGAGCAGAGGTCTGCAGAAGGAGAGGCAAAGGGTGGCAATGCTAAAGCTCCTCCCTCTAGTCCAGGGACATCTCTTGGGCCTTTGAACCCCAAAGTTGCAGGAAGACTGTAGGGCCCCGCATCTAGTTGTGATGGTCTACAACACTTGCCTCCCCACCCCCACATCCACCCCCTTTGAAGAGTTGTGAGGGGAATGCAAGGGCCTGGAAGCCCCAGAGCTCTTCTCCAACTACCAACCCCACCCACAGCCCTTGCTAGTGCTTCTTCTTGCTAGGTGGAGGTGAGAAGTACACTGGCCCCAGCTTAGGGAGTGGTGTGGGAGGATGGGGAGAGGACTTCCTTTAGAGTTTGTCCCACACAGACTTGTGGAAGTTTTGTGGGAAAGGATACACAGGTCTGAGTTGGAGGGTTTGAGGAGGCTACCCCCTCCTCAACTTGGGTGTCCCTGAGAACCCTGGGGAGGCACCAAAGCCCTCGGACTCTGGCCTAGGGAGCTAGTCCAGAGGCAGAGCACTCATGGGAGGTCCTGAGATAGAGCCTAGGAGGCTGGGAAGCTTTTGGACTCACAGTACCAACCTCACCAGACACCCTTCTGCAAGCAAGGATCTAGCAAAGTACCTTCCTCATCGGCAATTCCCCCCACTCCCCCTCACAACTGGAGCGTGAGTCTGCCACGCCCAGGTCAGACTTTATTCTGGATTGGCCGGCTGTCCTGCTAGGTGCCCTGCGAGCGCAGCCCACAGATCAGCTCGTGCATCGTCTTGTTGAGAATGCCCCCGTGCACGCCCCGCCGGCCCATGAGCACGAGGAGCGCCCGGGGCGTGTGGCCCACGCAGATGGCGCGCCCGTCCAGACCCTTGGTGCGCGCGTCCAGCACTCCATCGCCCTCGGCCAGCAGGTGGTCTCGGATGACGCAGCAACGGCGGCCCGCCACGCACAGCCCCGCCTGCAGGAAGGTGCTCCGATCTGGCCCGGTGAGCACACCCACCTCCTGCGGTGAGATGGCCGCCAGCAGGCCCCCAGGCCGCGAGGCCCACACGCAGCGATTGTCCGAGTGGCCCACGATGGCCACGTCGTCGATGCGCTGGTCCCGAAGCACTGCACTGATGTAACCTTTCCAGTCGCCCATTCCAGCTCAGAGTGCGCCCCTCGCTTTGCACTTTTCAGGGTTGTCCAGCTGCGCCACACTGTGCCACATGCCTAGAATGCCCAGGACACTATGACGTGTTCAGGGGGCGTGGTTATGACGTGAGGCAACCGTGACGTCACGTAGGGGTTGCCTACGCTGGAGAATAGGGTGGGGGTGGGGCCGCGTTCGTACCTATTGCCTGATGAAGTTTTAAAGTTGGCCTGAAGGAGGGAATTGCACAGCAGTCAAACTAACTCTCAAACAACAACAACAACAACAAAGCGCTTAAATGGTCCATCAAGCACAGCATACATGAGTTTAAAAACAGAAAGATAGGTGCCCTGTCTGGACCGCCAGACCGCTCAGGCCTGATAACCATTCAACCCCAGAAAGCTGTTCTCAGACATGAGGAGTATCAGAATCTCCTGGAAAGCTGTTAAATAGATTGCTGGGTCCCAACTCAGAGTTTCTCTCATCCTGTACTGTGGGATGTAGCCAGAGAAAATGCGTGTCTAACAAGTTCCCTGATGATGGTCCAGGAACAACACTTCAAGATCCACTGCCCTGGGGCAGGGATAAGGGGCTTCCACGCCAGCAGCCTTAAGAGCCCACACCACTGTTTTAATGTTGAGTACTTTTTTTTTTTTTAATCTTTTTGTAGCAGCATGTAGGATTTTAGTTTCCCTGCCAGGGATTGCACCCCCTGTATTGGAAGCATGGAGTCTCAACCACTGGACTGCCAGGGAAGTCCCTAATTTAAGTACCTCTAACCATGGTTCTCAACCTCCACTGCAGATAGAATCACCTGGGGAGTTTTAAAAACATCCAGCCACCCACCCCCATCCCTAGAAATATTGATTTAGTTGACTTGAGGTGGATGTTGGGCATAGGTTCAAAAAGCTCCCCAAGGTGATTTGATGTACAGTCGAGATTGAGAACTCCTGTTCTGTAAACTTAAAATATTAGTTTCATATTCATGGAATCACCTCACACTGGTTTGGTACACAGTGTGGCTTAGTAAATATCATCTGGACGTGAATTTAAATCTTACATCAGATCTCAATAGATTCTGTTCTCTGACTGGGTCTGAAGAAGTTGAGTAACAGTATACTGTTTTGGGTAAAGAATCCGCCTGCAGTGAGGGAGACCTGTGTTTGATCCCTGGGTTGGGAAAATGTCCTGGAGGAGGGCATGGCATCCCACTCCAGTATTCTTGCCTGGAGAATCTCCAAGGACAGAGGAGCCTGACAGGCTACAGTCCAAGGGGTCGCAAAAGACTCGGACACGACTGAGCGACTAAGCATACAGCACACACTGTCTTGGCATTTCCCAACAGGACCTTGAAGAGCTGAACCTTTCAAGCATCTTCAAAACCACTTTATTGAGTGCCATGCCATCTGGCCCGGGCTGGCAGCACTGGGGGGAATGGAAAACAATCCTTGCTATCCATAATCCCCCGTCCGCCACGCTTCCATTCTAGAACTGCTCAGAAGGGAAAGACAGTCGCCGGGCGGTCAGGAAGCGGTGTGCTCCCGAATCCAGGCTAGGTAGTTGGCCACGTCGGTGTACACACCCGGCTTGAAGCGGTTGCCGCAACCTGAGCCCCAGCTGACTATGCCTCGCAGGATGAGCTGGCGCTCAGGGGTCTCATCCTCACACACCAGAGGGCCTCCGGAGTCACCCTGGGTTGGGGACACGCGGTTCAGCCTCCTTGGCTGGGAGTTCACCCTTGGCTGGGTTGGGGAAGGGCGCCAAGCGGGGCCCCAGGCTCACCTGGCAGGCGTCGGTACCGCCCTCGAGGAAGCCAGCGCAGAGCATGCCGCCGGTGAAGGCGGCTCCGTGCACGTCGGGGGCGGAGCAGCGCTCCGGGTCGATGAGCGGCACCCGAGCCTCCTGTAGGAAGCTGGAATAGTCCCCACCTGCGAACGGAGAGCACCTTCCTCACACCCCTCCAGAGTACATTTGAAGCCCAGGCCATGGACCTGGCTTTACCAGGCTCTTTCAAATCCGCTATAATCTCTTGTCTCCCTCGCAGCAAGCCCGGGAGGGAATGAGTTGCCTTTAACACCTATCTCATAGACAGGAAGCCAGAGAGGAGCTGTGATGTGAATGGACCAGAAGGAAACAGGACTGCTTCTGAACCCCACCCCCACTTCCCATCCAGCGGCTCAAAACCTTGCTCCCCATCCAACCCACCTGTGGCTCCATCGCGGGCCAGCGTTCTAGTAGCCCTTGCAGCCCAGTGCCCAGAGGGAATCCAGAGAACGTGTGGCTCTCCCGCTTCGTCACAGGAGTTCTGGGGACTCCCCCACTCCCCCGACAGTGAATTTCAAGCCCTTGGAGAAGCAGACTGCAGAGACAGGGGCCCTGCGCGTCCTCACAACCCACCAGACCGGCCCCACCTGTCCACCTGCAGGCTTCTCTTGCCTACCCCGGTGACCAGAGGCCTCCTTCCCGATTCCAGCCGTTCTGCCTACCCTCGAACTGGTGACCCCAGCCGGCCACCTCGCAGACTGCGGCTTCGGATTCGGCGGGGCGGGCGGTGCTACTCGGCAGGCACACTGGCTGAACGAAAGGCGACGGGTGCGCGCAGCAGCCGTCTGCGCTCTCCTGCAGGCGCACCAGAGCTAACCCGGGCGGGGAGAAGCGTGAGACCGGGACGCCCGGACTTCGAGCTCTGCCCACCCTTTCCCCTGATCTCCGTAGGGGCTCTTCCACGCACCCAGGTCGTGCTGGTAGGTGATGGGGGAGAAGGCCTCGTGCAGGCGGTAGTCTCGCACTGCCAGCGTCTGGCACTGCTCACAGCTCTGGTTGTGGCGGTCCTGGCCGAGCACCACGGTCAGCTCCTCCGGTGCGGGTCTGGGGACAGGGTCGGGAAAAGGAAGCGCGCTCAGAGCGGGCCACAGGCATCCTGCGGGAGCCCTCTTCTTCCGAACCCTCAAATAGGTTTCGGCTTCTTCCTGGGAAGCTCTGAAAGGGAGAAGGGGGCAAAGGTGGGCGGGAACGCAGAGAGGTAGGGCACGAGTTCGGGTGTCGCGCGGAAGCTGAGCATAGAGGAGAGAGGAGCTAGGGGGGTCCCGGGCGGGGAGCTGAGCTCGAGGACACTCGCCGGTTCTGCAGGCAGTGAGCTGCAGTCAGTACCCAACAGGGGGCGATGAGGCTGCCGGCGCAGAAATGTTGGCCCCAGTACAGCGCGGCGATGTAGGGGTGCGCCCCGGGGAGCGCCACCAGTCCTCCGACGACGCGGTTCAGCGAGGACAGCGATTTGCGGAGCCGCTGTCCACAGCCCCCGGGGCCTGCCCTGGCCAGAGGAGTCGGCTGTTTGGGCGGCGAGCACCAGCCTGTGGGAGGAGCCCAGGCTGAGGACCTGGAGACCCACGGTCGATAGGTTGTAATATAGCTCGTCCTGCGCCCTCTTTGCTCGACCCTTCCCAACTACCTGAAGTCAGGGATGGAAGCGGAGTCTGGGTCGTGGACTCAGGTTTCTGCAAAGCCGACGGCGTGGGCATGGGGAAGTGCTCGTGCCGGGCTGCGGCCTGGCACGGTGCCAGGCGGCAGTAATTCCAGCTCAGTCGGTCGCCTTTCCAAATGAAGCACCACGGGCGGGTGTCGTTGTCGGGGTTCCTGTAACCACGAGGTGGGGTGGAGGCGCTATTTTGAACGTGAGAAGCCCTAGAAGGGCCCAGGAGCGGAAGGGGACTTCCAGCCGCGTCCCACGCGCGCACCGGCAGAAGGCGTGGTCGCCCAGTCCCCAGTTCAGCACTTGTTCTGCGGTCACATTCCAGTAGGTGGCCTCGGAGGCCCACGACAGACAGGGTGCGCCGGACAGCGTAGTCCCGGCCATGCCGCGGTAGCTGAGTCCGCGGTCGCGGTCGTCGTAGCAACTCGCCTGGAGGTCTGGGGAGAGAGGAGGCTCCCCGCCGCTAGGTGATGATATGGTCCCTTCCCCCGCTCCCGCCCCCAGCCGCCCTCTCAGCCACGGCGCCACGCCCCCTCCTCCCTCTCCGCTAGTCCTTCCCACGTTGGGGTGGGGCTTCTGCTTCCTAGAGACCTTAACTCACCTACATCGCACAAACGTCCCGCGAAGCTAGGAGGGCAACGGCACAGGCGGTGGCCCTCCGCCTGTAGGCAGCTGCCCCCGTTGAGACATGGGTTGGTGCGGCAGACTGGGAGAAGGGGCACTCTGAGTCACCCCGAGGCCCAAAGACGGCTCAGAGAGCTCCCTCTTACCCGGGCACACCACCTGGCCTCCTGCCAGCCTTTCTTCCTCACCTTCCACTCTGGTCCCTGCCCAGCTCCCCACCAGTCTACTCACCCTGGCTGGCCAGTGTCTTGCATTGGGCATTCGGACCCTTGCACTGGCACTTGGCCACACCTGCTGGCTCAATCCTATGCCATATTTCATTCTCGTGGAAGAGTTGGAAAAACTGGGGCTCAAAGCACTTCTCTGGGGACAAAAGGAGAAAAGGGACCATGCCAAGTCTCCAGGAATCCACAGGACTTCTTCAGTGGGTCTGAGGCTGCCCCTGTCCCCCAGTGCCCCCATCCCTGGCCTCGGCATCTCCTCACCTTTCTGGCAGTGCTTCCCAGTGAAGCGATCTGTACAGATGCAGTGTGGGCCATCTGGCATGTTCACACAGCTCCCTCCCTTCTGGCAGGGATTGTGTTTGCTGCAGTGGTCTGAGAGATGGACCCAGAGGGAGAAAGAGCAGGGAGCCTGAGTCAGACAGATGGGGGCCAAGTCCCTACCCAAATGTGCTTGTCTTTTGACCTTGGCCCTCCAAGTTTCCAAGCCTTAGTTTATCCACCTGCAAAATGAGGCTATCCACTCTTAGAACTTCTCTGTCTTGGGGAGAAGGAGATAGGTGGGCCAAGAATCCCATGTATTTTGGGTCTTATGATACCCAGGAGAGGAGCTAGGGGTGGGGAGAGGGCCCTGGGTCACTCCAAAGGTTGTATCACACCTTTCACTTTCTTGGGCTCCAGGCAGTATGCCCATCGTTGGTCCTTCTCAAAGTTGGGGGTAGTAGCACACCTGTAGAAAGAGAGAAAGCTTAAGATGTGGAAGTGACCCAAGTGCCCATCAACAGATGATTGGTTTAAGAAGAGGTGGTACATGCACAATGGAATATTACTCAGCCACAACAAAAGAATAAAATATTGGCATTTGCAGCAACATGGATGTACCTAGGGAATTAGTATACTAAGTGAAGTAAGTCAGATGAAGATAATATTATATGATATCACTTATATGTGGAATCTAAACAATAATACAAGTGAATCTGTATACAAAATAGAAACAGACTCACAGACATAGAAAACAAACTTACAGTTACCAAAGTGGAAAGGGAGGGGATAAATTAGGAATATGAGATTAATGGAGAGAAACTACTATACATGAAATAGAAATTAGCCCCCAACTAAAATAAATAAATTTATTTAAAAAAAAAAGAAATATATAAGCAACAAGGATTTACTGTATAACACAAGTAATTATTTTCAGTGTCTTATAATAACATATATATATATATATATATATACACACACACACACACACACACATATGTATTCTCCAGGCCAGAATACTGGAGTGGGTAGCCTTTCCCTTCTCCAGGGGATCTTTCCAACCCAAGGATCGAACCCAGGCTCCCGCATTACAGGCGGATTCTTTACCAGCTAAGCCACTAGGGAAGCCTATGTATACATATATATATATATATATATATATATATATATATATATATAACTGAATCATTTTGCAGTACACCTGGAACCAACACAACATTGTAAATCAATTATACTCCAATAAATAAAAGAAAGAGATGAGGCTTCCCTGCTCTGCCCAAGGGGCTAAGCTAACCTCCCGTATCATACCCCCCTCTATTCAAGCAGGGTTCCCTGGACAGAAGGGTGGGCAGAGTCCGCAGAAGACCCCTGCTCTAACCCTTCCTGGGTAGTCTTACCAAGGTCGGGGGCCTGGCCGGCCTCTGTGGATGCATTTATGATACAGCTGCCGGTGGAACTGGAAGGGGAAGTGGCAGGGTTCCCCGGTGACAGTGAGAACTGCAGGGATAACACACTCCTTAATGCCTTTCCCCGTGCCCCCATTGACCAGGAGCCACCCTCAGAGTCTGGTTGGAAAAAGGATAGACCTTTGAAAAGACCTTCAAGACCATGCGTGCACGCTATGGGGATTATCCAGGCAGGAATACTGAAGTGGCGTGCATGCCCTTCTCCAGAGGATCCAGGCATTGAACCTGTGTCTCTTACGTCTCCTGTGTTGGCAAGCGGGTTCTTTACCACTAGTGCCACCTGGAAAGCCCTACCTTCAAGACCACATTCTGCTTAAGAGTTGGGTTCTGGAGTCTGACAGCTGGAGTGGACTCCTGACTCTACCAACTACTAACTGGGTGACTTTGGACAAGTCTGCAGCCCCCAGTTCTAGAAGACTGCTTGCCATATAACAGGCACTTGATAAATACTTGCTGAATGTTGAAGTTACTTGACCATTCTGAGCCTTACTTGCCTCATCTCTAAAATGGCAAAAATAATACATAGTAAAGATGAAGGGTTTAGGTTTTGCAAGATGAAAAGAATTTTAGCAATGGATGGCAGTAAGGATTGCACAACAGTATTATCATACTTAATACCACTGAACTGGAGTTAAAAATGGTTGAGGTAGGGACTTCCCTGGTGATCCAGCGGTTAGGAGTCCACCTTCAAACGCCGGGGATGTAGGTTCAATCCCCAATCAGGGAACTGAGATCCCACAAGCTGTGGGGCAATTAAGTCCTCAGTGCTGCAACTACTGAACCTGTGCTCTAGATCATAGGTTCTGCAACTAGGGAGGCCCCAATGTGCCTCAAAAAGACCCAGTGCAGCCAAATAAATAAATAAATGGTTGAGGTAGAACATTTTATGTTATGTGTATTTTACCACAATAAAAAAATAATAATGATACAGGTCTATTTGTACAGAAAGATATTCATAATTTTAAATAAAGTAAGTCAAAAACAGCATGTCCTATTTTTTTACAAGTATTTTTACATATGCATAAAAAATAAATCTAGAAAGATATCTCCAAAATTTGTAAAAGTGGCTTTTGGAAGATAGTGGATTATGGGTAACTTTTCCTTCTCTTCTGTTTCTGTAAATTGTGTAGTTTTTACAATAAAAATATTGCTACCATAATTTTTAAAAAATAGTACAACTGAGCTTCATTATTCACATTCTGTGTTTGCTTATCTGCACATCCCACTAAAATTTATCTTTAACCTCAAACCAATACTCAAGGTGCTTTCACGATCATTTGCAGACCTGTACAGAGTGGTGAAAAATTTGAGTCACCTGAAGTGCACATTCCCAGCTAAGGTCAAATGAAGTGATGCTCTGCTTCTTGTTCAGCTCCGACTGTAAACAGGTGTCCTTTTCACACTCTATTTAGTGTTACATTTTCAAATTTTGTGCTTTTGGTAAATGATTTTGCTTGAAAATGGCTGCCAAGTAGAGTGCTGGAGTGTGGTCCAGTGTTCCTATGCGCAAGAGGGCTGTGATGTATATTATAGAGGAATTTTCAGACTAGATAAGCTTCATCCAGCTGTGAGCTAATAGTGCCACTGGCCATGAGTTCAATATCAATGAATCAACAACATCTATTAAGTAAAGTGTCTTTAAACAAAATCATACATAAGGCAAGGTTATGTATTGATGGTTGATGAAAATATAACCAGAGCTTACAGGAACCTAACCTTATATTTCCTCTAGGAGTAATGGTTCGGTTTTTGCTAATTCAGTGTTCATGGTGACTTTATAGAACATGACTACTAGGAATAATGAGAACTGACTGTATATACTTTAAAGGAGTGTTTTGAAACTTAAATGGGATTGTGTCTGTATAACATTGAGAGTCTGGCACATAGTCTGTGTTTGATATACATTAGCTCATATTTGGTTGTTAAAAGCATAGTGGCACTTGTGCTGAGGGCCAAATCACAGAAAGGATAGTAAAGAAAGAGGGAGAAGCATCTGAGATAGACCTTTAAGATGCAAATGGAATGGAAAAAAAAAGAAAGCGAAAATCGCTCAGTTGTGTCCAACTCTTTTTGACTGTATAGTCCATGGAATTCTCCAGGCCATAATACTGGAGTGGGTGGCCTTTCCCTTCTCCAGGGGATCGTCCCAACCCAGGGATTGAACCCAGGTCTCCCGCATTGCAGGCAGATTCTTTACCAGCTGAGCCACAAGGGAAGGCCAAATAGAATGGAGAACCTTAAGTTGGTGATTAGGCAAGGACAGAGCAGCTAGGTTGGGTCAGGCTAGAGGAAGGAGAGCCATTTGGCTGGGTGTGACGTGCTAAAGAGAGGAGATGAGGTGGTCAGGGTTGGCTGGGCTGGGCCTCAGGGCCATGCTGAGGGACTCTATCTCATCCCACCAGGCCAGGCTTACCAGAGCAAGCTCTAGTTTGCAACTCTAGGTAAATATTTAGTGTCTAGAAGAATAAAGACAATAGGGAGCTAGGGGGAGATGGCAGATATTCCCCCTCTAAAAGGAAACTTGATAATAAAAGTCAATATATTTTAAGCATTTACCATGCACCAAAATGTGGGCTGAATGTCTCACCAGGATAAATGACTCATTTCTCCTTCTCAGCAACCTTAAGAGTTTTACCATTACTAGCCAGGTTTTATAGGTGGGGAAATTTAAGCTTGGAGAAGTCAAGTCAGTGACCCAGAGCCACCCAGCCCATGAGTGACGAGGCTGGGATTCAGAAGCATTTGGGCTCTAAAACCCTGCTCTCAATCCTTTCTTGTCTGTCAAGGGCCCTGGCCTTTGTGTGGCATGCCTGATGCCTGTGAAATACTTCGAGAAGAGGAAAGGATGAGACAGGCCTGGGAAGCTGAGGAAGAAGAGCAGGTGCTGGGCCAGGCACTCAGATACAGCCCCAACCTGCCCTCAAGGAGCACACAGCTCACTATCACTCTGGGTCTGCAACACCCACTTGCCCAAGACCCGACACATAGCAGGCACCCTGGTCCGAATGCCAGCCAGACAACTCCGGGAGTAAGAGTGAAGAGTGCCCAGGATCCTCCCTCCCACTCCAAGGGCCAGAGACTAACAATCTGCACACCCCTACCATGACTCATCCCTTTCCGAGGCTCTCTCTGGAGGTGGTCCCAGGCTACTTACCCACTGTGTGCTCACTCTCTGTGAGCTTATGCTTCTTGGGGCCTTTCCAAGGTGGAGTCTATGGGGGAGAGAAGAAGACACAGAATTTTGCCAGGAAGTCATTGCCTGCTCCCGTCCCCTGCTAGTCCTCAGCTTCCTCTCACAGCCCTGAAGTGCAGAGATTTCCTCCAAAGGCCCGGATCCCTCTTTACTCCTCCTGTTGTCTCCTCAATTTCCCTCTCCCCAAGAAATGCAGGCCACGTCCTCATAGCCACCAGTCTGTCTATTCTCTCTCTCCTCTACTTGGGCCTTATGGGCTTGCCTTGTCTTTCCAAATAGGACTTCCAATCTCCTGGGCCAAAAGGTCATGGTCAGAGGCCAAAGCTGTGATAAGGACCCACCAGGGCCATCTCAGTATAACCCTCCTGGTTCCCACAGTCCTCACCGAAACCGTTGACTCCAGGCTCACCAGCAGGGCCCCCAGGAGCAGCAGAGCCCTCATGGCGTCTGTCTGTTGGTCCAACCACTTGACCAGGAGTCCAGATCAATAGAACTGGTCAAAGGTCCCTGAGGCCTGGGGAGCAGAGATTGGTTGAGCTGCCCTTCTAGGTTGTTTATGGAAAGTTAAGCAGAGAGTTTCCTTGATGAACCCCTAAGGATGGGAAAGTTGGGAGCTGGTGGGTGGGAGTAGAATAATAAGGAATGGGGCTTCCCCCATCTTTCCCAGATAGTAGAACTGGAAGCAGGAACAGGGATTGCCTCATTTCCGGTCCTACTGGGGATGAAGAGGGTAAGGAAATCCAAGAGAAGCTCCCTACTTTGGGAATCTGAGAGTCCATGGGGAAGTATCTTGTTGTTTAGTTGCTAAGTCATGTTTGACTCTTTTGCAACCCCATGGACTGTAGTCCACCAGGCTCCTCTGTCCATGGGATATCCCAGGCAAGAATACTGGAGTGGGTTGCCATTTCCTTCTCCAATGGGAAAGTGTATTCATTTTCTATTGCTGTCTAAAATTAACTGCAAACTTTGTAGATTAAAATAATACCCATAGTTAGTTCACAAATTTCTGGGTCTAAAATCCTACACTGCGTGACTCAGTTTTCTGCTCAGTTTCACAAAACTGAGTTCAAGGCTGAGTTCTCCAGAGGCTCTGGGGAAAAATTCCTTTCCAAGGTCATTCAGGTCATTGGCAGAATTCAGTTTTTTGCATTTGTAGAAAGTGAGATCCCTGTTTCCTTGCAAGCCATCCGCTAGGGGCTGCCCTCAATTGCTAGAAGCGTCCTGCATTTCTTGCCATAGAGTCCCTTCAATTTTCCAAGCCAACAACAGAGAATCTCTGCCATGTTGACTCTTGCTCACCCTTTGAATTTCCTCTGTTAGGAAGAACCCTGTCCCTTTTAAGGATTCATCTGATTAGGTCAGGCCCACTAAGGAAAATCTCCCTCTCTTAAGGTCAACCGATTTAGGACCTTACTTATATTCACAGCATTCTTCTACAGAAGCCTCTAGATAAGCATTTGATTAAATACCTGGGAGAAGGTATGTTTACACCAGGGTCTTGCAGGCCATCTTAGAGTTCTACCTACAAAGTAAGTAAACCCATGGAAAAAATACCAAAAATACTAAACCAAGAAGTGCTAAAATATGCAATTGGAACACAAGGAAGGAAGATGTGTTGGGGATGTATTATTGTTTTTGTTTTGTTTTGTTTTTAATAGCCCTCGTAGAAAAATTTTATTGGAAAGCAGGGAAAACTACCAAGATATGAATGAAGACAAAAATTTAAAAAGTTCAGATATAAAGTGTATGACCTTGATTTAAGTGGAAATGGAACCCTTCGGTGGTTTGTAGTTAGTGACCTATATTTTCACTTTGTGGCGCTGCTGCTGCTGCTGCTAAGTCGTTTCAGTCGTGTCCGACTCTGTGCGACCCCATAGACGGCAGTCCCCCAGGCTCCTCCATCCCTGGGATTCTCCAGGCAAGAATACTGGAGTGGGTTGCCATTTCCTTCTCCAACGCATGCACGCGTGCTAAGTCACTTTAGTTGTGTCCGACTCTGTGTGACCCTATTGATAGCAGCCCACCAGGCTCCTCTGTCCACAGGATTCTCTAGTATTCTAGGCAAGAATACTAGAGTGGGTTGGGATGTATTATTTTACCTTCCTAACAGCCATTTATCTTGGTTCAGTAAGGATACCCTGAATTTCCCTTTGAAAACCATTCCTCTTTCATCCCCTCCATGAGTCTCTAGTGCTGCCCACTCTACCCTCAGTTCTAGGGCTGGGGGTGTGGCCCAATCAGAGTATGGTATTTCCAGACCACAGGGGTTCGTTCAGGGATAAGCCATACACAAGTCTGGCCAATCGGAGTCAGCCTTGGGACTTTTCACCAGAACTTTTAGGATAAAGGTAATTTCTTCCTCTTGGAGTCCTTACGAATGCAATCCTGAAGATGTTGATGGCCATCTCTGTCACTGCCTGGGGAGGTCCTGCCTGAGAACGAGGCATACATATAGGAATAGCAGAGCAAACAGGGAAGGGAGGATGGAAGAATGCTACAGGAAGCAGCCTCCTAGATGGTACCCATAGACCCTCACCTCTGGAATTCATGACCTTGAATAGTCTCTTCCTACACTGGGTCAGAGCTGTTCTGTATCCAGTAGAATATGGCAGAAATGATTATGTTTGACTTCTGAGCCCAAGTCATAAAAAGGGATCACAGTTTCAGTCTTGGTCTCATGGATCACTTACTCTGGGGGAGGCCAGCTGCCATGTTGCGAGGACACTCAAGCAGCCCTTCAGAGAGGCCCATGAGGGAAGAAAGTAACGTCTTCAGCCAACAATCAGCACCAATTGGACAGCCATGTGAATAAACACTTTTGACATGGATATTGCAGCCCCAACCAGCAACTGGCCTGCAACCTCATTAGAGACCTCAAGCCAGACCATCCAGCTAAGCAGCTCCTAAATTCTTGAACCTCTAAAGTTGTGAAAATCCTAATTGATTTTTGTTGTTTTAAGCCATAAATTTTTGGATTATTTGCTACCCAGCATTTGATAACTAACACAGGTAGAGTGATTATTGATTATTTTATTTGAGAATCTGGATCCTAAAACTAGAGATAGCCTCAAGAGTTCTCAGTCACATGTGCCAATTAAAACCAACTTGAATGGACTTCCATCGTTTTCAATCAAAGAAGTCCTGACTGATCCAAAGTAATTTGTGGGAAATAAAGTGAAGGCAGAATCAGCAAATTCTTAATTCTGATGGAAGAGAGGCAGGTCATGAAAGACTTCCTGGTGCAGAAATACAGCAACAGGAGGGCAGGAGTAGAGGCACCACTTCAACAACTGTTTTCAAAAGTGGAAGTAATGGCTAATAAGACCATGATGAAAGTGAAACCATGAGACGTACAGACAAGCTCATTAAAGTGAAAGCACCTTCATCAGGCCTTGATTTCAGTTCCTGAATACAGTCTGTGACCCAGAGCTGGTCCCATACTGGCTCCTTCCATCTGATGAGAAACCAGCTCTCCCTCCAAATGGAAGGGGCCTTTTAAACACATCTTCCCAAAGAACAAGGAGTTGCAGGTGGGAAAGGGAGAGAAGGGCTTCCAGGCAGAGCAAGTACTACAACTTCACAGAAGCCTGAATGTGGCATGTCAGATGAAGAATACGGTAAGCACATGTTGCTTTATATGGAATGTGAGATGAGACAACCAGTCTGCTGGGACCAGAGACGGATATTCATGAGTAGTGGATGTTCAACATCTGATTCCCCCTCCTCTTCCTCTAGTCTGCCAGTTTCTATTTGGGGTTGTGTGTGCATGCTAAGTTGCTTCAGTTGTGTCTGACTCTTTGTACCCCTATGGACTGTAGCTCACCAGGCTCCTCTGTCCATGGGATTCTCCAGACAAGAATACCGGAGTGGGTTGCCATGTCCTCCTCCAGGGGATCTTCCTGACCCAAGGACTGAACCCATGTCTGTTAAATTTCCTGCACTGGCAGGCAGGTTCTTTACAAGTAGTGCCATCTGGGAAGCTCATATTTGGGGCCACCCCACCCCTATTGCCATCTACTCTTCCCCAGTACATATAGGACATATTCCAACCTTGGAGGTTTATCTTTCAGCGTCATGTCTTTTTTTTGCCTTTTCATACTGTCCACAGGGTTACCCAGGGAAGAATACTGGAGTGGTTTGCCATTCCCTCCTCCAGTGGACCACATTTTTTCAGAACTCTTCACTATGATACATCCATCTTGGGTGGCCCTGCACAGCACGGCTCATAGCGTCATTAAGTTACACAAGCCCCTTTGCCATGACAAGCCTGTGATCCAGTATGCTACTGGGGAAGAGCAGAGGGCAATTAATAATAGCTCTAGTAAGAGTGAAGCAGCTGGGCTAAAGTAGAGACGATGCTCAGTTGTGGATGTGTCTGGTGGTGAAAGTACAGTCTGATTCTGTAAAGAACAATATTGCATATGAACCTGGAATGTTATGTCCATGAAAATTGGATGTGGTCAGGCAGGAGATGGCAAGACTGAACATTGACATCAGTAATCAGGGAACTAAAATGGACAGGAATGGTCAAATTTAATTCAGATGATCATTATATCTACTACTGTGGACAAGAGTACCTTAGAAGAAATGGAATAGCCCTCATAGTCAACAAAAGAGTCTGAAGTGCCATACTTGGGTGCAGTCTCAAAAACGACAGAATAATCTCAGTTCCTTTCCAAGGCAAACCATTCAACATCACAGTAATCCAAGTCTATGCCCCAACTACTGATGCTGAAGAAGCTGAAGTTGACTGGTTCTATATAGACCTATGACACCTTATAGATCTAACACACACACACACACACACACACACACACACACACACAAAATGTCCTTTTCATCATAGAGGATTGGAATGCAAAAGTAGGAAGTCAAGAGATACCTGGAAAAAAAGGCAAGTTTGGCCTTGGAGGTCAAAAATGAAGCAGGGCACACTGGTCATAGCAAACACCCTCTTCCAACAACACAAGAGATGACTCTACACTTGGACATGGACCATCACCAGAGAGTCAATACCAAAATCAGATTGATTATGCTCTTTGAAGCTAAAGATGGAGAAGCTTTATACAGCCAGGAAAAACAAGACCTGGAGCTGACTGTGGCTTAGATCATGAGCTCCTTATTGCAAAATTAAGGCTTACATTAAAGAAAGTAGGGAAAACCACTAGGCAATTCAGGTATGCTGCTGCTGCTGCTGCTGCTGCTGCTGCTGCTAAGTCGCTTCAGTCGTGTCCGACTCTGTGTGACCCCATAGACGGCAGCCTACCAGGCTCCTCTGTCCCTGGGATTCTCCAGGCAAGAATACTGGAGTGGGTTGCCATTTCCTTCTCCAATGCATGAAAGTGAAAAGTGCAGCCTACCAGGCTCCACTGTCCATGGGATTTCCAGGCAAGAGTACTGGAGTGGGTTGCCATTGCCTTCTCCAATTCAGGTATGACCTGAATCAAATCTCTTATGATTATACAGTAGAGACGATGAATAGATTCAAGGGATTAGATCTGCTAGACAGAGTGCCTGAAGAACTATGGATGGAAGTTCATAATGCTGTACAAGAGGCAGTGACCAAAACCATCCCAAAGAAATAGAAAGGCAAGAAGGCTAAGTGGTTGTCTGAGAAGGCTTTACAAATAGCTGAGGAAAGAAGAGAAGCAAAAGGCGAGGGAGAAAAGGAAAGATATACCCAACTGAATGCAGAGTTCCAGAGAATAGCAAGAAAAGAAAACCTTCTTAAATGAACAATGCAAAGAAAAAGAGGAAAACAATAGAATTGGAAAGACAGATCTCTTCAACAAAATGGGAGATATCAAGGGAACATTTCATGCAAGGATGTCCTTTACTGTTAAAGGACAGAAACCACAAGGACCTAACAGAAGCAGAAGAGATTAAGATGGGGTGGCAAGAATACACAGAGGAACTATACAAGAAAGGTCTTAGTATAGCATTGAAACATGTATATTATCATATGTGAAACAGAACACCATTCCAGGTTCGATGCATGAGACAAATGCTCAGGGCTGGGGCAATGGGATGACCCAGAGGGATGGGATGGGGAGGGACGTGGGAGGGGGTTCAAGGTGGGGAACACATGTAAACCCATGGCTGATTCATGTCAATGTATGGCAAAAACCACTACAGTATTGTAAAGTAATTAGCCCCCAACTAAAATAAATAAATTTATTAAAAAAAAAAAAAAAGAGAGAAAGAAAGGTCTTAGTGACCCAGACAACCACGAAGGTGTGGTTACTCACCTAAAGCCAGATATCCTGGAGTGTGAAGTCAAGTGGGCCTTAGGAAGCATTACCACAAACAAAGCTAGTGAAGATGATGGAATCCCAGCTGAGCTATTTCAAATCGTAAAAGATGATGCTGTTAAAGTGCTGCACTCAATATGCCAGCAAATTTGGAAAACCCAGCAGTGGTGACAGGACTGAAAAGGTTAGTTTTCATTCCAGCCCCAAAGAAGGGCAATGCCAAAGAACATTCAAACTACTGTACAGTTGTGCTCATTTTACATGCAACAACATTATGCTCAAAATTTTTCTAGCTAGGCTTTAACCTAGTATGTGAACCAAGAACTTCCAGATGTATAAGCTGGGTTTTGAAGAGGCAGAGGAACCAGAGATCAAATTGCCAACATTCATTGAATCATGTAGAAAGCAAGGGAGTTCCAGAAAAACATCTACTTCTGTTTCATTGACCACACTAAAGCCTTTGACTGTGTGGATGACAACAAACTGTGGAAAATTCTTAGAGATGAGCGTACCGACTACCTTACCTGTCTCCCGAGAAACCTATACTTGGGTCAAGAAGCAATAGTTAGAACAGGACATGGAACAACGGACTGTTTCAAAATTGGGAAAGGAGTACAACAAGGCTGTATATTGTCACTGTTTATTTCACTACTATGCAGAGGACATCATGGGATGCCAGGCTGGATGAATCACAAGCTGGAATCAAGGTTGCTGGAAGAAATATCAACATGCTCAGATATGCAGATGATACCACTCTAATGGCAGAAGATGAAGAGAAAATAAAGAGCCTCTTGATGAGGGTGAGAGAAGAGAGCAAAAAGGCTGGCTGTCTTTCACTCAGCATTCAAAAACCTAAGATCATGGTATCTGGTCCCATCACTTCATGGCAAATAGATGGGGAAACAGTGGAAACAGTGACAGATTTTATTTTCTTGGGCTCCAAAATCACTGCAGACGGTAACTTCAGCCATAAAATTAAAAGGTGCTTGCTCCTTGAAAGGAAAGCTATAACAAACCTAGACAGCATATTACAAAGCAAAGAAATCACTTTGCCAACAAAGGTCCATAGAGTGAAAGCTGTTTTTTCTTGTAGTCGTGTATGAATGTATGAGTTGAACCATAAAGAAGGCTGATCACTAAAGAATGGATACTTTCAAATTGTGGTGTTGGAGAAGACTCTTGAGAGTCTCTTGGATTGCAAAATAAAACCAGTCAATCCTAAAGGAAATCAACCCTGAATATTCATTAGAAGAACTGTTGCTGAAGCTCTAATACTTTGGTCACCTGATGCAAGGAGCCAACTCATTGGAAAAGACCCTGCTTTTAGGTAAGATTGAAGGAAAAGGAGATGGGGGCAGCAGAGGATGAGATGGCTAGATAGCATCACCAACTCAATGGACATTAGTTTGAGCAAACTCCAGGAGACAGTGGAGGAAAGAGGAGCCCATAGAGTTGCAAAGAGTCAGAATCCTGGGAGAGAGCACCCATTGATTGAGTTTAGGTCTCTCTGACTACATTAGTGTAGGGAGAGGGTGATCTAGTTCATTAGGCTTCCATAGTGGGAGGTGGTCACTGGAAATTACCCTTCCCTTACACAATAAGGGAGTTGTTCTTCACAACTTAGCGACTGAACAACAACAACTTCCCTATTGTGTGGGGGAAGGGTAATTTCCAGTGACCACTTCCCACTATGGAAGCCTAACGGACTAGATCACCCTCTCCCTACATTAAGGTAATCAGAGAGACCTAAACTGGGCCAACGGGCTCTCACTCCCAGGATTCTGAATCCTGAACAGGCCACACAAGCAAGGATGGTGAAAAGTGCCAGGGTTGGAGGTCTGCCATTTCACCAGCTGTACCCTGGCCAGATTGTCCCTGCTCCATGGTATGTCAGGATGCCTTCCAAAACCCAAGCTTAAGTAGCAAGGAAATTTAAATTTATCATTTCATATCATAAGAGATCTAGAGTGGAGGGGCTCCAGGAACAGTGCTTTCAGTGGTTTAACAATGTCTTCAAGAATCCATGTTCTTGGTTGATTCACATTGTTGTGCAGCAGAAACCAACCCAACATTGTAAAGCAATTATACTCAAAAAAAAAAAAAAGAATCCAAGTTCTTTTTTCTTTTGTTTACTATGGTCCTCAATGTACATACCTTCAAGCTGATTCCCTTATGGCCACCAAATGGCTACCACAGCTCCAAGAATCATGTCTAAACTCCAGTGAAGAAGGACCTTCCCTTTCATTAGATCATTCTTAGAAATGAGGAAAGTTTCCTCCCAAAAATTCCCAAGCAGACCTCCTCTCGTGGCTCAATGGCCACAACTGGGTTATCTGCTACTCCTAACCAATCTCTAGCAAGGGTAAGAGGTTCTCTATAACTGTCTTAGAACAATCAACCCTGGAGCCAAGTCAGAGGCATGCAGGTCAAGTGGCCACAGGAACAGAATTGGGACTCTGCAGAAGAGTAAGAAATAGATATTAGGTAGACAACCACAGTTGTAATTCCTACATTCTGGTCCTCTAGTGGTCCTTTGTCCCTACTTTTTTTCCATGTGTATTCCTTCTAGCTGATGCTATGAACCGTTGAGGGCATTCCCATGATGTAAATTCCCTTTTGTATAGGTAGCTAGAGTCATATTCCAATGCTTCTAGCCAAGAACTTTCACTCTCCCTTATCCCTCAAGTTTAACCAGCCTTCAAGTTCTGTTCATTACACTGCCCACATATTTCTCAAAACCCTCCATTTCTCTCCATTCCTACTACCTCTTTCTTTGACTTTCAGAAAAATCCAGGTATCAACAGTGCTGGAACGTAATTTGAGAACCTCTGGTGGACATCTGTCATTTCCCTTCTTTGGCATCCATTCTCCCTTCATCGAGCAAGAGCCCTCAATGTTCCTTTGGGGAGGGGTCCATTCTCCCTTCCATCAAGTGGACAGAAGAAAGCTTACCCTCTCCCTCAGCTGAGGGTGGAGTGGGCATGTGATCTGGGCCTGGCCAATTAGAACACTGCCTCTTTTGGAAAACTCAGGATGCTTAGATCCTTAATTCAAGGAGGAATGTTTCTCATGTTTATTCATTCTAGTTTATTTTCATTTAAAATCTTTTTTGGTTAAATTTAAGCTCTCTAGAAGTTACTTTTGGAAATTGAGACACATTACTAATACTGTAGGAACTGGCAAGGACTTGATTTAAAACTTTCTTTGTACTGTGATTTCCTTTCAGGTGTATTTTGTAAAATGAAACATTAAATTTTTTGTTAACTTAATGTTTTTCTTAAAATAAAGACTTTTTCACAATTAAAAAAAGAACACTGCCTCTTTCTGTCCTCAGTGATTGGTTCAAAAGGAACACCTGACCCAAATCAAACCAATGAGAGGCAACCCCAGGATTTTTTGCTAGAATCAAGATAGAGGCTTTCTCTTTCTATAAAAGTGGCCCTGTTGGTAGGAAGTGAGCTTGAAGCTGCTGGCAGCCATTAACATCTCAGGAACGGGCTGAGATAACGATAACACTTTAAAAGCTGAGTCAGAATATGGGAAAGACAAATTTTGAGTGATGCAATTTGAGACCTGAGATGCAATGACACTTGTAATCAGAACCACAACTTGTACTTTTAAATTACTTAAATCAATAAATTTCTTTTTTTTTTCCACCTTAGCCAGTTTTAGTTGCAATCAAAAACTCCTAACTGATGTAAGCAGGAATTCATACATTGTTACCATCAAGTTCCTAAAACAAAAGAAAACAAAACCCCTAGAGATCAGCTCTGTAAGTCAGCACCCTAAAGAACAGGAGAACAATGACCTTAGAAGTAGGAACTGGAGGGAAAAAACAGCAATGAACTTGAATCAGGAAAACTTCAAATCCCATCTTGGCCACTGACCCTCAGTGTGATCACTGGGTCAGGTGCTCAGCTTTTCTGAACCTTGACTGCCACACCTCTTTAGGGAGGGAACGGCACTCAGACCAACAAGCATGGCTTGTTGAGATGCTTGAAAGGGAATTCATGTGAAAGGGCCAAGCCTGGCATGTGATTGGGGCTCAGTCTATAGGAATTTACAAAGAAACTTTCACTAGAAAGAATATAAAAAATAAACAAGAAAAAAAAAACAGAAAAAAATTTAAAGGAAAAAAAAAGAAAAGAAACTTTCCCATGTGGTCACCTCTACCCCCACTTTAGCAGTGTCTTCACACATGCCCAGCTCCTCTGAACATCTGGGTCCCTTATCAACTGCTTTGGATCAGAGCAGAAAGGTACTCAGGTTTCTGTCTTCCCACAGCTGGAGCATCTATGGGATCAGAAGGGAGAAAGTATCAAGTTCCTGCTCACAAGTGCTTGGATCCACACAGACACACAAAGACAGCACTTCTTCATAGTAGGGACTTGGAAGGAAGATTTCAAGAGGTGGCAGAACTGCCTATTCAATGGCAAGTTTAGGGGGTCAGAAGGTACCTAGCCCACCATCCTTCATTCCTCCTTACTTAGTGGCATCATTTTTCTCCCAGTTGTTCAGGCTGTCACCATGGAACCTTTGTACAAATGGAAGCCTCTCCTTCCTCCAGATGAGTGCTGTCAGAACTTCTATGATGATGGAAATATTCTCTAGCCATTAGTCACGTGTGGCTATTGAACAATTGAAAACTGGCTAGTGTGACTGAGGAACTGGATTTTCTTTTTTTTTAATTAATTTAAATTTAAATAGCACATGTGGCCAGTGGCTACTGTATTGGACAGCACAGCTCCACAGTGTGACAAGAGGGAGAGGTGTATAAAATATTGTTGGAGAGCTACATGGGCCCAGATCAAGTTGGGCCCTAATAGGCCATGGGGAACAGTTTGGGTTTTATTTCTAAGTGTAATAGGAAGTGAATTAGTTATCTACTGCAGCTAATAAGGGAGACGGCAATGGCAACCCACTCCAGTACTCTTGCCTGGAGAATCCCATGGATGGAGGAGCCTGGTGGGCTGCAGTCCATGGGGTCGCTAAGAGTCAGACACGACTGAGCGGCTTCACTTTCACTTTCATGCATTGGAGAAGGAAACGGCAACCCATTCCAGTGTTCTTGCCTGGAGAATCCCAGGGATGGGGAAGCCTGGTGGGCTGCTGTCTATGGGATCGCACAGAGTCAGACACGACTGAAGCGACTTAGCAGCAGCAGCAGCAGCAGCTAATAAAAGATGAAAAGTTGCTCCCAAATTTAGCAACTTAAATTACAAACATTTACAGGCATACCTCACTTTATGGCACTTCAAAAATAGTGCAACTGGGGGAGGGTCCACTTCCAAGTTCATTCATAAAGCTATTGACTTCAGGTTCTTCTTGATGGTTGGCCAGAGACCTCAGTTCCCAACCATATAGGCCTTGCCATAGGTCAGCTTACTTGAGGATGACATTTTGTCACTTTTACTGCATTTGTTTTTTTCTTTTTTGGGGCTGTGCTGGGTCTTTGTTGTTACATGCAGGCTTTCTCTAGTTACCACAAGCAAGGGCTTCTCTTTGTTGCAGCGTGTGTGCTTCTCATTGCGGTGGCTTCTCTTGTTGTGCAGCACGGGCTCTAGGCACACAGGCTTCAGTGGTTGTGGCACTCGGGCTCAATAGTTGTGTTTAGGGCTGAGTTGCTTCGTGGCATGTGGGATCTTAGTTCCCTGACCAGGGATTGAACCTGACTCCCCTGCACTGCAAGGCAAATTCTTAACCACTGGATCACTAGGGAAGTCCCCTGATCTCCCTTTTTAAAAATCATTTTGAAAAAATAAATAAATATAAAGATCATTTTGGCCATAGGTAGAGAATGGGTTGAAGAGTCAGATTCTGGGAGTTGTGTGAGATACCTTCCCGTCCTTATCCCATATCAGTCGCCAAGTCTTATTCATCCCATTTCCATGATAGCTCTCAATCTGGTCACTTCTCTGCAACCCCTGGCCACCTCCCCAGCGCAGGGTATCATTCCTCTCTCTAATAGTTCCTCTTAAAAGGACCTCCTGCCTGTCTTACTCAGGATGGTGGTGGTGGTTTAGTCACTAAGTCATGTCCAACTCTTGCGACCATATGAACTGCAGCCCACCAGGCTCCTTTGTCCATGGGATTTTCCAGGCAAGAATACTGGAGTAGATTGCCATTTCCTTCTCCAGGGGATCTTACCAACCCAGGAATTGAACCCAGGTCTCCTGCATTGCAGGCAGATTCTTTACCAACTGAGCTATGAGGGAAGCCCTTACTCAGGATATGTGGCTCTCAACAATGAAGCCAATTCTGGGTAACTTAGGCAGACAAGGAACTGACTGGGTGCTTGTTGAATCCACCTACCCTCCTAAGGGCTGGATTGACCTCCTCCCCCTCTTCTTCTACTGTCACCATAATGAACCCTCAATGGTCCTCTAATGTCTGATGTGAATCACTTGCTTTGGATTTCAAAGACCTGCTTGCAAACATTGGAAACATGCTCCAGGTACTAGGGACCTTGGAGAGGAAATTTTGCCTCCTCTTTGATTTCACTAGTGCAAAGCAGGGCCTGCCTCTGCATTTTATAGGTTTCCTCCTAAAGTGGAGGGGTATTCAGATACTGGGCACCAAAATAATAGGTGTTTACAAGACAGCCTAAGCCTCTCTCTCCTGACCCTTCACCCCACCCCTAGTATGGCACACAGTAAGCAAACATGATCAAACTACTTCCTGGTTTAATACACACTGGACAGCTCCCCACTATTCTCAAAATGAAGTCTAAACTCCTTGCCTAGCTTCCAAGGAGCTCCCTTATTCAGGCCTCTTTTGAAGGCCTGAGCCTCATTTCTTGCCCCCACCCCTCACCATGCACACCCCAATGTGCACCTGAAACTCTAGTTCAGTGCTCTGCCCTCAGGTGCCAAATGTATGAGCCCTCACCACCTTCCTCGATAGAACTCTGAACATGTGCTGCCACTTGCCAGAGCTCTTTCCTTCCCACACCAGTTACCTCTGAAAACTTCACATTCTCACTTAACTCTCAGGTCTCACTTGGACATGACAGCCTTCAGTGGGTGAGGTACCTGTCCTTTGTCCTACTGACCACTGGTTTTTCTTCTTTCAAGGTACTTATTTTTATTCCCCAAAGTATCCTAGATCCATGCATTTCCCTGCATCTCCACTGCCACCTTCTCAGCCCAAATCATCATCCCCTGTCTCCTGGAATTCTATAGCCTCCCAACTGCTTGTTCTGCCTCCATTCTTGGCCCCTTGAAAGTCTACTAGCTAGAGCAATCTTTTAAAAGGCTTTCAAAGGCTTTGAAATCTTTCAAAGACTTCACATTTCATTTAAGAAAAACAAACTCTTCTCCATGGTTTGCAAAGCATTCCAGGATCTACTTAAATCCCTGCTCCTTCATTTCATATCAGACTTTTGGGCTCAGAAGCTACACAGGCCTTCTTCCTGTTCCCTGAACATAGCAAACTTACTCTAGGCTCAGAGCTTTGCCCTTGCTATTGCCTCTGCTTGAAACTCTGTTTCTCTGTGGTTGGATCTGCTCAAATGTCACACCCTGAGACCAATTCCCTTCACTATTTTGTCTTACTGTCTTAAAAGCATTTATCATTCTTTCAGACCACCCCAATTATTTGTTTACTCATAGGATTACCATCTTGATCCTCCTTCTTGCAGGTAGGCAGAGAGACTGACTATCTTGCTGGCACTACTGTATTCCCCAGCTCCTGGCTCGGTGCCTGGCACGAAGTATGTGCTCTGCATTTTTGGATGAATGAATGGATAGGAACCAGAGAAGCCTAGTTGAATCTGGCTTTGCTTTACTTGCAAGTTTGGGCAAGCCTCCGTTTCCTGGTGTGTGAAGTGAGGGTGGAGGGAGTAGGATGTTGAACTAGAAGGTGTTGATTAGCTGTAAAATTTCAACCTTGTTTTCTTCCTAGTCTTAGGCCTGAAGCCAGCCACTGGACCTCAGCTCCCCACCTGTATAATGGGTGTGAGCTCATTCCTGCGGCTTGGGGTGGTAGCGCTGCCTTATAAGGCAGCAGAGGCTGAGGGCGGGCGAAGCCGTGTGGGTGGAGAGAAATCACAACATCCGGCTGTGGGGGCAGGGCGGGGGCGCCCGCAGTGGGCAGGCTGGAGGCCGGGTCGCAACTAGGGAGCCGCTAGCCTCCTCTAGGCCTCTCCCTGCCTCCGATGTGCGCCCTCCAGGATGGGCCGACCCAAAAGCATACGGACAGATATACAGAACGAACTTGCTTGAGGCCGGCCCGCAGGAGGCCTAGGATGCCAAACGCATTCCCTTTAAACCTTGGAAAAGCCAGGGTGAACCAAAGGGACCACACCCACACTTAGTGGTCCAATCAGAGTGCAGTGCTGAGAATGACTGACCTTCGTTCATCCAATCAAATACCCGGTATCCGGGGCGTGATCCAGAGATCCCACCTCCGTTGTCCCCGAGGGCTCGACCCTAATTGGCAGTTCGGTATCCTACGAAGGTGCAGAAATTCGAACGCAGGGGCTGAACCCCACCGCAGACGGCCAGCCTACCCCACGTGCCCGTGCCCAGATTCAACCTGGGTTGCGCCCAGCCTGGGCCGGCGCAAAGTTGGTGCAGCGCGAAAGGTTTGGAGAATGAATTAACCGAGGCTCTGCCATAGCAGAGCCCACCCGAGGTGGGTAAACTGCTGGTCATTTATGCTACCCTCATGACTGGCACTTGCTTGGAACTTCGGGACACTGGGGACAGAGGGGAATGGGTCACAGTTTTTGCCCTCAGGACTAGTGGGGCAGATGGGCACAGAAATAACTGGAAGCTGAGTTTTGAAGGAAGGGAGCATGCCAGGCTGGTAGGACTATTAAGTGCAAGGCCTGGCAGAGGGAGCCTGTCTAGTGAACCTGGTGTTACTGAGTGCCTCATGTTACCAGACACCTGCTGTATGAGGGTCCTGGGGATGCATAAGGACCAGACCCCGTCTGCCCCTCACCTGCCATCGTTCACCTCTGTAACATAATCACCGAACACCTACTCTGTACCCTGTCCTGTCCAGGGTGCTGGGGACCAGTAAAGAAGAAGACATTTCTCTTTGAAACTCTAGGGCAGGGAGGTCAGGACTCTGCTAGGCTTTCAGGCAGGTAGAGCCATCTGCATTGCCTCTCTAACCTTTTACAAGTGGGAAACTGAGGGTCAGATCAGGAACTAGCCCCCAGGACCCAGCAAGACGGGTTGACTCAGGCCTAGGACACAGCATGTTCCCGGTGCAGCTGTAGGAAACAGATGCTCTCTGGCACAGCATCTGGTGCCCCCTGCCTGCCCTATGCATGTTGACCCTGGGGAGGTGCTGCCTGGAAATGGGCATGGCAGGCTGGGTCCTCAGTGCCCAGAGCCTTCTTTATCTCCTGTCCCTTATCGAGTCCTGGGGCTAGGCCTTCCTCCCTGCCTCTGGGGGCATCTGCCGATTCTGTTCTGCCTCGTCATCCAGCCATCCAGGGAGGAGGGGAGGGGAGAGCCTGGCCAGGCCTCCCTCCCTAGGGCTGCAGCCAGTTCAGGCCTCAAGCCTGCTGAGAACACTACCTTGCCTGGCCGGAGAATGTAGGCACCTTCTGACAGGCTTCCTTAGGCCATGGGTGAGGCATAGGAGGTTATGACCAGACTAGGACCAGTTCCTTCACTGGAGAATCCTTACTCCAACCTGGCCCTGTCCCTCCCACCTGGGTGACTCTAGACAAGTCTCCTCTCTCTGAACTTCAGTATCTCTTTTTGTGACATGGTTGAGGATGGGACATTGAAAACTAAAGGAAATCCCAGTTGTCACTGAGTTCTGAACCCTGGTCTATAGACTGAGTGCATTGGAATCCCTTCATGAGCTGATTAACAGCTGGGGCCTAGGCTTTTGCCAGCTTCTCAAGTGATCTGAGGCCCTGAGTGATTTGGGATTGCATGTATACAGTTGACACCTGATAGATTCCAGGCATGTTTGGGTTTGGAAAAGAGCTTGGCCTGGGGTCCTAGGGAGCTGGGTTCGAATCCTGCTTCTGGGACCTCCAGACTTTGTAATCTTGGACAAATTGATTCCCCATTTCAGGGCCTCAGCTTTCTCAAAAAATTGAGCCAGGTCTGGCAGAGTTGCTGTGAGGATGAAGTGGGACAGCACTGGGGGTTGTGAACCCTCACTTAATCCTCCTCCCTTTCCCAGACCCCCAGAGACATGGGAAAGGGTCCAGGCTGGGGTGGGGTGGGGAGGAGCCCCACTGACTCTAGTGGCAGTTCCAGGACAGGATATTTGCATGTGACTCTTTGCTGCTGCCTTGATGTGGCTGAGAGGAGGGGGAGGAGGAAGTAACTGGTGGGGGTAGCAGGCGGATGGAGGGTTGGGTGAGGGACTTGCGGGGGTGGGGGAGGAGTTCCCCTTCTGGGGAGGCCTTGCCCTGGGTTGAGGGTGGGGGTCTGTTGCTCACTCACAGTGGAGCAATGACTATTGGGTGTGCTGGGTTCAGGCTGCAGGAGGGCTGCTACCAGGTTTCCCAATGTGGTACCCTGCAACACTTCCTCCTCTAGGCAGCTTAGGTCAGGGAGCCCACTGGAGGACCCAGCCTTGCCCCCTCCCTGGAAGGCGGCACCTCCTACACCACTTGCCTTCCACCAGGCTAGATGGAAACAAAGCTGCATAAACCATAGGGGAAACTGAGGCCAGGCAAGGGAAAGTGGTGGCTGGAGGTTGCCACTGACTTTTTGGAGCTGGGACCCACCCCTTGCCACAGCTGTACTGAGTACTGAACACAGACTCTGTTAGTCATCTTCACAATACTTCTGGAGGACCTGAAGTACACATGGAGAAACTGAGGTTCCTAGAGAGCAAGTTAGGGGCTTCCCTGGTAGCTCAGCTGGTAAAGAATCTGCCTGCAATGCAGGAGACCTAGGTTTGATTCCTGGGTTGGGAAGATCTCCTGGAGAAGGGAATAGCAACCCACTCCAGTATTCTTGCCTGGAGACTTCCATGGACAGACCACCGGGTCACAAAGAGCCAGACATGACTGAGCGACTAACATACAAGAGAGCAAGTTACAGTCTGAAGCGTAAAGGGGCTGTTCAGACCCAAATCTGTAAGATGCCAAGACTCAGGCCCCTCCACCATGTTCAACCTCATGACCCACAGGCCACACCTGTCTAGCAGTCTAGCTCTCTTAACATGTTTTATGTATTTGGCTGCAGTGGGTTTTTTTTTTTTTTTTTTTTTTATAATATAGGAATCGATATTTCGTGTAACAGTCCAGATTCCCGGCTGACTTTGAAAAGTCTGAAGAGTTGGCCACACTGAGCCGGCATTCCTGCCTAGTCAGAGGTCAGCTGCGGTTGTGCTGCAGCTGTCTCCGTTTGAGGGGTCCGGTTCCCACACTCCCCACCACTCCCTGTTGTTTCCCATCTGGTCCATATTTACTGCACCTGTCTGATTCTGTAGGCATTTGAGCTGCTGCCCAGCGGCTACAGATGAGGGATCAGCTAGGTAAAATGAGGGGGGTGTCAGGACCAGGGAAGTAGGGGTAAGAATTCTGAGTGCCAGGCCTCCTGCCACCACTTCGTTTGCCTCTGATGCAGGGTCCCGTCATAGGGGCCTGGAGCCTGCCTGGTGACCCAGCTGCCTTTTGCCATCTCTAGGGCATGTCCCACACATCCCAGGATATCTCCCTTCTGGGCCTGGACTTAACACAGTTCCCGCCACTATTGTGTCCTTCTCTTCACTTGGGAGGGAAACTCCTCCCTGGTTGGAAGCAGCTGAGGCTTGCTGAAGCTAACTGGAAACCCCACCTCCTCCCCCCCCACCCCGCCCCTGCCGTGGCCTGGCCTCATCCCCTTCTTGGTTCTTCCTTCCCTTCTTGGATCTTCCAGCCTAGGAGCCCCTAGCAGGAGGGCCTGGGGCCCGTGTGTGTCCTGAAACCTAGCAAGAGCATGTTGCATGCAGAAGGAAGTCCCAAGGGGCCTCTCAGAGTGGACTGGGCCTAGGCTGGACCCTGAAGGCCTCTGGACCACGCTGAGGGTGGCAGGGAGGCCAGCAATGGCAGGACTCAAGAACTAGCACCTGTTTGCTTCCACAGGTGGCGGCGGGAATCGTAAAGGCAAAAGCAAGAAATGGCGGCAGATGCTACAGTTCCCCCATATCAGCCAGTGCGAAGAGCTGCGGCTCAGCCTTGGTGAGGCTTTGGTTGAGACCACGGGGTGGGGTGGGGTGGGGTGGGGCGCAGAGGTGAGAGAGTCCTGGTGTGCCAGGGGAGCCTCCCCTGAGACCTTGCCTTGGGGCAGAGGGTTGTGGGGGTTTCGGGGAGCAGAGAGATAGAATCTGCACCACCCAGCTGAGTTTCAGTTCCTGGGTCCAGGCTGGGTGGAGGGCAGAGAGCACACAGGACAGCCGGGGGTGGTGGGGGTAGGCGTGGGGAAGAGCCCCAGGTCAGATTTGGGGGCGGTCTGAGGGGAGCTGCAGAAGGGAGGGCCAGGCCTCGGGTGAGCAGGGCTCGGAGGACAGAGCAGAATGTGCAGGGGGGAGCTGGAGTCAGCTGACCATCTGGGGCAGTGGGGGTGGCGGAACCCAGGCCTATGTGCAGCCCTACCCAGCCTGGCCCTGGGGGCGCCCAACAAAGCCTTGACCAGCAGGGCCCAAGCCCCCTCTGACGGCCTGCACGTGGGCCAGGAGTATACCACGGCTGCAGGAGGCCTAGCCTCGAACTCGCCGGAAGCCACAGCTTCCTCCCACACTTTCGCCAGGCAGGCAGCAGGTGTGGGCTGGGCTAGAGCCGGGCCGGAACCACACAGACCACACCCAGCCCCAACCATGACGTATGTACAAGTAGTGTGAACCGTAAGTCAGCGGCCGGAAGTGAGGACCCTGGCTCTGGAGCCACACTCCTGCTTGTGTGACCTTCGGCTAATCACTCAGCCTCCCTGGGCCCTGGAGTCCCAGGGCTATGATGGCAGTAACAGTGGTGTTGGCTCAGTGCTGTGGCGAGGGTTCTAAAGGAGACAGTGGCTGCCATACTGCAGGGCTAGAAGCTGTTGGCGGGGGCTCCGGGCCTGGCGGTGTGGACAGTAGTGCCTTGCCGGCAGGCTCCAAATCCAGGAATCCAGCAGCTCCCACCTCTGCCTGCAGAGCGTGACTACCGCAGCCTGTGTGAGCGGCAGCCCATTGGGCGCCTGCTGTTCCGAGAGTTCTGCGCCACGAGGCCTGAGCTGACTCGCTGCATTGCCTTCCTGGATGGGGTGGTGAGTGCGGCCCAGCCCCACACCGAGGGTGGGCAGAGGTCCCGGGCCACATGTGTGACCTGTCTCCTCAACACCTGTTACTCCATCCAAACCCCAAGCCTTCTCTGCCTCCTCCTCAACCCCCCGCAGGCCGAGTATGAAGTGACCCCTGATGAGAAGCGGAAGGCGTGTGGGCTGCAGCTAATGCAGAATTTTCTGAGCCACACGGTGAGTTAGCACATGTGCAGGGACAGAGCTCAGCGATGGTGAGGGGAATGACCACTGCCTGTGCAGAGTGCCCCTGGAGCTACTCCAGGGTCACCAGGCAGCACTGTGGGCAGGGAGCCCAGGAGGGTGGGCCGGGGCACTGGGCCCAGCAGCTCTGCTTCACCATGCCTCAAGGAGAGCTGCAGAAAATTCAGCCGCTAAGCAGGCTGTGCACCCCTGGCCACCCAGCACACCTTGGGCAGAAAGCCCGAGATCTCTGCCCTGGGGGTGGGCAGGTCCTACACTGACCTGTCTGTGGCCTGTCGCCAGGGTCCTGACCTCATCCCCGAGGTCCCCCGGCAACTGGTGACGAACTGTGCCCAGCGGCTGGAGGAGGGACCCTGCAAAGACCTCTTCCAGGAGCTTACTCGGTAAGCCTCTCCCTGCCCTCAGGCTGAGAACTGTGTCCTGAGGCGGGGGCTTCTGCAGACCCAGAGGGCTATGAACAGTGCAGCAGGTGGTGAGCAAACTCAATCTCTCAGCCCAGCGTTGCCCCTGCTCTGTGATCCTGATCAGATTGCCTCCCCTCTCTGTAGCATCCTAGGCTTTAGCATCAGATATCCGTCTCCCCTGCAGGTAGGCTAGCAGGAGGGTTGGCCAAGGATTCTGCCTTTCAGGCTGAGCATACACATAACAGGGGGCCTGGCCCATTAAGGGGAGAATGGGGGGTGTCAGGTGCTGACCAGAGGCTGGGCCTTCTCGACAGGTTGACCCACGAGTACCTGAGCGTGGCCCCTTTTGCCGACTACCTCGACAGCATCTACTTCAACCGTTTTCTGCAGTGGAAGTGGCTGGAAAGGTGAGCTCCTTGAAGGCTGGCCCCACATGGGCTGGGTTGAAGGGGTTCTCATGGGTCTCAGGCTCCTGCTCAGCTAGTGTTTGCTTCCCAACCCCTTGTCCACAGGCAGCCAGTGACCAAAAACACCTTCAGGCAGTACCGAGTCCTGGGCAAAGGCGGCTTTGGGGAGGTGAGTGGCCAGGCCAGAGTCCAGCAGAGTGCAGAGATGGGGTAGAGGGGACCCTGACCATCCCCTCACCCTCTCTGAGCCTGTAACCCCCAGGAAGGCCACAGCTGGTCCCCATTTGCCCCATCTATCCTGGCTACAGGTATGCGCCTGCCAGGTGCGGGCCACAGGCAAGATGTACGCCTGCAAGAAGCTGGAGAAGAAGCGGATCAAGAAGCGGAAAGGGGAAGCCATGGCACTCAATGAGAAGCAGATCCTGGAGAAAGTGAACAGTAGGTTTGTAGTAAGTACAGACAGGAGACCCCTCCTTTCCCCCGCGGCCACACTGGCCCTCCCCACTCACTGGACTAAGACCTCTTCCCTCCGTGACCCGCCCCCTCCAGGCACCGATACCTCTCCTGCCCTCAGAGATGCCTGGGAGGGGCGGGTTTGGGATGTTGACACCTGGCCTGGGAAGCAGGATGGCCCCAGGGAGTGGCACTAAGAATAGTGTTTGGGTGGCTGGCGCTAGCCCCGCCACCAGGCATTCCCCGGCCGCTGCTTCAGGGCTCATGTCCCCTTGGTCACAGGTGAGCTTGGCCTATGCCTATGAGACCAAGGACGCACTCTGCCTGGTGCTGACACTGATGAACGGAGGTGACCTCAAGTTCCACATCTACCACATGGGCCAGGCTGGCTTCCCTGAGGCTCGGGCTGTCTTCTACGCGGCAGAGATCTGCTGTGGCCTGGAGGACCTGCACCGGGAACGTATTGTGTACAGGTGCAGGGGCATGGCCCTCCCGGCCAGGGGCCGCAGCTAGGCTGGGGTAGAGGCTGCAGAGGGATGTTGGTGTGCTGGCACCGTCGTTGCAGGCATAAGTCTGTTGGACCTTGGCTTGGGCTCTACACTCACCCACGCTCACTAGGCTACTAGGCTCAGCATGGCTCAGAACCCAGGCTCTGGGGTCTGGTTAACCAGTGAATCCTGGCACTGTCACCCCTATGTGGCCTTGGCCAGTCAACTCCCTGCTCACAACACCATTTTTTTTTCCTGGGAAGCAAAGATTCTAATTCCCTGCCTCGCAGCTTGTTGTAGAGAATGAATGAGATAATGCTGGAAAGTACACAGAACTCGTCAGTGGGGAGCTCTGCTTAGTACTATTACTAGTAATGATTTCAGGCTTCCCTGGTAGCTCATCTGGTAAAGAATCCGCCTGCAATGTGGGAGACCTGGGTTCGATCCCTGAGTTGGGAAGATCCCCTGGAGGAGGGCATGGCAACCCACTGCAGTATTCTTGCCTGGAGAATCCCATGGACAGAGGAGCCTGGCGGGCTACAGTCCGTGGGGTTGCAAAGAGTCAGACACGACTGAGTGACTAATCACACCAGGAGGGGGTGGCCCCGTTGGCTGTCCTGCCTGCTGAGCAGCATCTGACCCTGCTGTTCTCTCCTTACAGGGACCTAAAGCCAGAGAACATCCTACTAGATGACCATGGTGGGTGAGGGGCCCCTAGGGGAGGGGGAAGGATGGGAAAGGTGTGCCCATCTGCCTAATGGGCCTCCCTGCTCCTCCACCCACATTCAGGTCACATCCGCATTTCTGACCTGGGGCTGGCTGTGCATGTACCCGAAGGCCAGACGATCAAAGGCCGTGTGGGCACCGTGGGCTACATGGGTGAGTCTGCCTTCCCCCGACCCACCAGCCTTCTGTCACCTCTTGCTGTCATGTGTCCAGTCCCACCACTTCTGTTGGGAAATCTCCTGTGCCTCACGGAACAGAAAGAGCTGATGTTCCTCTTTTATAGATGAGGAGACCAAGACTCAGCCAGGGCCCCACACACTGTGAATCCACAGCGTTCACTCACTTGCATAGTCATTGAGCCCCTCCTACTGACTGGGCCTGAAGGCGGCTACCAGTGAAAGACAAGGGCCTCACACCCGTCTTCCAAAGCCCTGGTCCTCCACTGCCCCAGCCTGCCCATGCTAGGAATGGGAGTGCCCATCTATGGTAGGGGCCATGATGAGGCCCTGAATTCTCCTTGAGAGCACATGACTCAGTAGGCAGAGCTCCAGCTGTGCGCTCCACCATCTCCTTATTATGTGTCCAAGGGCCAGACATTCTGCTTCTCTCAGCCTCACTTTCCCTGACTAAAGCCTGCTCCCAAGGTTGCCTTGAAGATGAAAAGAGGCAGTAGAGGCAAAACCCCCCACCTGCCCACTCTAGCAGGCAGTAGACACCCAGCAAATGAGTTACCATCTTCTTTCCTCTCTTTGACATTGAAGCTAGAGGTTGCAAACTGGTAGCCACACTGGGTCTAATTTGGCTTCCATCTGTGTTTAAATTAAATCGTTTTTCAAACAATTTGAAGTGGTCACCAGCATTTGATAACCCAGACAGCTTCACGTTAAAAATGTGATTTCTGACTTCTCTTGAAAGATCAGAAGACCTGACCCCCCACCCCCACCCCACCCTGCAGGGCCATACCAGCTCCTTCTGGTGGGCTGTGAGCTTCCCTACTCCCTGTGGGCCCCACAAGGCTGCTGATGGTGCCTGCCTGGCACTGGCTGGTGCCAGTGGGTGTTTGAATTGATCCCTGGCCTTGACTTGATGTGCGAGCTGGGCATTCCCAGGGCCCCAGGGCTCAATTCTGCCTCCCGCCCAGTCTTAATTCCTGCTGTCCCTCCCAGCCCCAGAGGTGGTAAAGAACGAACGGTACACCTTTAGCCCAGACTGGTGGGCACTCGGCTGCCTCCTGTATGAGATGATCGCAGGCCAGTCACCCTTCCAGCAGAGGAAAAAGAAGATCAAGCGGGAGGAAGTGGAGCGGCTGGTGAAGGAGGTGGCCGAGGAGTACTCCGAGCACTTCTCCCCACAGGCCCGCTCACTCTGCTCCCAGGTACGGCCGCCAGCAGGAGGCCCACCCAGCCGGGGCTGGGGCTGGGGCTACCTCTCCCAAGGATACCCTAACTGCCCCTGCCCTGCTGCAGCTCCTCTGCAAGGACCCCTCTGAACGCCTGGGGTGTGGCGGGGGCGGCGCCCAAGAGGTGAAGGAGCACCCCCTCTTCAAGAAGCTGAACTTCAAGCGGCTGGGAGCTGGCATGCTGGAACCACCCTTCAAGCCTGATGTGAGTGCCACCCACTCCTGCTGAAGGCAGGGCCAAGCCCAAGCGGAGCTGGGGGCTCTTGGAGCATTGATTGGGACCTGCTCAGGGCAAGCATTAGAAAACTCAAGTGGGTTAACCAACCAAACAATTCACCAGGCTCCTAAAAATGAAAGGCCCCAGAATAGGCCTGGCTTTTGGCACACTGGATCCGGGGCTCCAGCAGTACTATAGGAATTTTGTCTTCCTCCTCCTCCCCACTACCAGCTGTGTGCAGGCTTCCCTCTTGGGCAGCTGTCCCCAGGGTATCAAGCCTTCATCCTAATAACTCAGTCACCCTGGTAGACAGAGAGTGCCTCCTTGCTCATTGCCTGATTACTCGGAGGCCCCTCAGCAGCCACATCAGGACCACGTGCCCACCCGAGCCACTCAAGTGGGGAGGATTGGTCTCCCAAAGGGAAACGAAGATTCCTTGCCAGCAGGGGGAAGGGCCATTGGACTGACAAAACATACACTGCCCCCTATACCTGGCAACGCTGACCTCCCATCTGTGAGCAGAACACTCCCCTCTGCATAGTCCCACTCACTTACTGAGCTTCTCAGTGGGTCAGGTATCTGCTGGCAGAAACATCCTGGAGTCATCAGATTCTCAGTGGGAGAAGTCCAACTCAAACTTAGGCCCAACATGGAGCTTTTTGGTTCATTTGGCCAGGAAGTTCCAGAGTAGGACCAGCATCAGTGTTTTACACTGTGTTGCCAGGACTCCACCTCTTGTCACTGCTTGTCACCTGTTGACTGTTCTCCCACTGAATTCAAGCTTCTCTGTATAATGTCATAGGCGAGGTTCTGATTGGCCAAGATTAGGTCATGTGCTTGCCCTCACCTCATGTGTAAGAGGACTGAGTCCTGTGATTGACAGTTCACCAGGAACACAGGGAAAGAAGGAAGGTGATGATGGGCAGGCCAGATTGGTGGCTGTCAATCATGCATGTGATTGTTTACACATTCAGCAAAATATCTGAGTGCCAGTATGTGCCAGATTTCAGAATTCATAGGGTCAGTAGGACCCAGTCCTACCTTCATGGTCTAGTGGGAAGACATAGAGAAATAAACCAGTAAAGTGAATAAGGAGTGGTGGAGAGGTGGGAGTATTTTTGGACAGGATGGCCTCTGAGTAGCTGATGGATAAGTATCAGTAGAAACCTAAAATATGTGAAGGAGAGAGTTGCGCCAGGATTTGGGGCATGAGCATTCCAGGGAAAAGGAGCAGCCAGGCATTGAGGTCCTAGTCCAGGGACCAACCTTGAGAGGTAGAGCAGCAGTGGAGGCCAGTGTAGCTAGAGTGAGTGTGGGCAGGGAAAGAGGGAATGTGGAACAGGAGTGTTGAGGGGTGGGGACGGATGGTGGGGCCATAGAGCTGGGAAGTGGGAGTGGGAGGCCCCTGCCTCCATAGGACTGCATATTGTAGGTGGTGCTCACCAGCGCTCAGGGGTGTTTGCCTTGCCATCAGCAGTTGAACTGCAAGCCTGACTTCTGCAGCCTGCCTTAGAGCTGGCTGTCCCACTCAACTTTACTCCAGCTTCCCTGCACATCTTCTCAGTTAATCTTGAAAATCTGCCCTGGAGTTTAACTTTTTTAGAAGCAGATGAAAAGTGTGCTTGATGGTGATACAGTTTTTAACAGCTTTATTGAGTTCACATACCATACAACTCACTTCTTTTAAGCATATAATTAAATGACTTTTAGCATAAAGATGCAACCATCACCGAAATCAATTTTAGAACATTTTCATCACCCCTCCCCCCCAAACACCCCATACTCATTAGCAGTCATTCCTCATTCCCCTTCCCTTTGGCAGCCACTAATCTACTTTATGTCTCTCTATATTTGCCTGTTCTGGACATTTCATGTTAACGGGATTATATAATATGTGGTGCTTTGTGACTGGCTTCTTGAAGTTTGCATGATGTTTTCCAGGTTCACCTGTGTTGTAGTTCTTACTGGTCCTGCATTCCTTTTTTTATGACTGAATAATATTCCATTCTATGAATATTGCACCTTCTGTTTATTCATCCATCAATGGACATTAGGGTTGTTTTCATTATGGGGCTATGATGAATAATGCTGTTTTGAACATTCACATACAAGTTTTTGTGGGGACATATGTTTTCATTTCTCTGGGACATATACCTAGGAGTTGAATGCTGGCTCATATGGTAACATGTTTAACCTTTGGGAGAACTGCTGACTTGTCTGAAAAGCAGCTGTATGATTTTACATGATAATGTTTTGACATCCTTAACAGTAGGATTTAGAAAACAATGTAAAGATGAGAAAAGAAGTGGCCTTCTGGAGTGAGGTGGGCTCCTGGCAGGGGGCTGGAGGCACAGGGACTGTTGGCTGTGAAGCAGAAGGAGATGGAGTATGCCATTGGACATCCCAGGATAGAGGGACCCATTAGCTCCAAGCCCTGCATGGGGTGTCCAGCTGGAGGGGCCAGCTGAGATTCAGCCTGCTCTCTGCTTACCAGTTGCCCCCAGACAGCTGTGTACAGGCAGGGGTGGGGGCTCCCTATTATTGATTCCATATGGCACTGTGGGGACTGATGGACTCTCATGGGTCAGCTATGCAGCCTCATCAGTCCGTGAGCAGTGAGGGGTAATAATCCCCAGTTTAGAGGGAAACTTGGGCTTCAGAAGGGACTGTCATGCTCAGGAAGTGCATGGGGCACTTTTGTTTTTGAAGTGAAGTTGATTTACAGTATTGTGTGTTAGTTTCTGCTGTACAGCAAGGTGATTCAGATAAGATATATGTATGTGTTTATGTATGTGTATACATACTTTTGTCAGATTCTTTCCATTGTAGTTTATTACAAGGTATTGAATATAGCTCCTCACACTATATAGTATGACTGTGTTGTTTATTTATGTGATATATAGTCACGTGTATCTGCTAATCCCAAACTCCTTATTTGTCCTCTCCCCTTCCTCTTTGGTAACTGTAAGTTTGTTTTCGATGTCTGTGAGTCTGTTTCTGTTTTGTAAATTAAGTTCATTTGAATCTATTTTTCTAGATTCCACATGTGATGTCACTATATTTGTCTTGATATGACTTACTTCACTTAGTATGATGATCTGTAGGTCCATCAATGTTGCTTCAAATGGCATTATTTCATTCTTTTTTTATAGCTGAGTAATATTCCATTACACACACACACACACACACACACACACACACACACACACACACACATCTTCTTTATCCATTCATCTATGGATGGACATTTAGACTGTGTCCATATGTTATCTATTGTAAATAGTGCTGCTGTGAACACTGGGGACACCAGGAAGATGCAAGGGTCAGGGCACACCCAGCCCCAGCTCAGGGCTGAGTTGGTCTCCTGTGGGGTCTTCCTGTCTGACCACTGCCTCTGTTTCCCCAGCCCCAGGCCATTTACTGCAAAGATGTTCTGGACATTGAACAGTTCTCCACAGTTAAGGGTGTGGAGCTAGAGCCCACTGACCAGGACTTCTACCAGAAATTTGCCACGGGCAGTGTGCCCATCCCCTGGCAGAACGAGGTGGGGTCCTGCCCGGCTGGTGGGGGGCGTCTTGGGGTGGGGGGTGACCTCGGGCAGTGCTCACAGCTGCCTGTTCTGTGGCAGATGGTGGAGACCGAGTGCTTCCAGGAGCTGAACGTCTTTGGGCTGGATGGCTCAGTTCCCCCAGACCTAGACTGGAAGGGCCAGCCACCAGCACCCCCCAAAAAGGGACTGCTGCAGAGACTCTTCAGTCGCCAGGTAATCCCCAGCAGTGTCCTACCTTGGCCCCCAGCCCAGCTCCTGGGGACGGCGGATGGGAGGCAGAGCTGGTGCCCGTATGCGGGGGAGTGGGCATCCTCTGGTCGTGTTAGCGGTGCCCAGGGTCTCTGGCCTCATTCCCGCCTGTCCCCCACCCCTGGCTGGGCTCATGGCCTCTTTTCTCTTTCCAGAGGTGAGCAGTGTGGGCTTCCCGTGGGTTGGCCTTGCTGCCCAGCCCCGGGGAGCCACAGGCAGCCCTTCCATGGCAGAGGCAAGATGTGGGCGAAAGAAGTCTGGTGCCCGCTCCCTACCCACCTTTCCTCTCCCACTTCCCCTTCCCCTGCCGTGCCCTGCACCTGGCACCTGCAAGCAGCGAGCCTTGCTTAGCCGTCTTGTCTCCCCATGCCCTGCATTCACCAGTCCCAGAATAGAGGGCCCTGGCAGAGCCTGGGATCCACCTGGTCCCTCTTAACTTCAGCCTATTGCCAGCAGCCTCTGCACTGGTGTCCACACGTGTCTGGCCTGAGCTGCTGCTCTGGGCCCCTCGTGGGGAACCCCCTCCATGGAGCACAGCCCTGGTCAGCTCCTGGTCGGCCCTGGCAGGGCTGGGCCAGGTGAAGGCCCTGGTGGCTAACTGCGCACGCTCTGCCTCTCTCCCTCCGTGTCTCCCCTGCCCTGCAGGACTGCTGTGGAAACTGCAGCGACAGTGAGGAAGAGCTTCCCGCCCGCCTCGAGCTCCCCACCCGCCTCTAGCCCCCAGCCTGAGGCCCCCCCGGGCGGTTGGCGGTAGCAGCTACTGCGAACGCTGTTTACAGTTTTGCACAGTGGTCTTCCCCATTGTCCACTCAAGTCATGGCCTGGGAGACACAGCTGGAGCTGTCCCCAGTGCCCTCTGCCCCGGAGCCCCTGGTCTGGCTGAGTGGTCAAGGCCTGGGCTGTCCCCTGGGACAAAGGTGCGTCCCTTCAGCTCTTGTCTGTGGAGCTCGGGGCTTTCTGTATTTATGTCTTTGTATGAATGTATATAGCAACCAGAGCATTCTTAAGACTCACCCTGGAGCCGGCAGAGGGGCTGCTGCCGCACACTCCAGGCACCTCAGGCCCGGGTTGGATGGGCAAAGTTGGGCCAGGCCAGGCCCCTGGGCCCTCAGCACTGTGCTTGCCACCGCCGACCTCCGAGTGAGACTCGTGCCTGCCGCTGCCGCCCTGGGTTTAGGCCACCGCCTCTGGGGCCCAATACTGTCCCTTCTCAGCGCCTGTCAGAGCTGGATCTGGGACCACTGGGTCCCCTAGGCCTGTGCCAAAGTGTGACCAGAGACTGGGCTGCCCCTGGGATCCCTCAGTCCACTGCCCAGGCTGTCCCAGACAGGTCTGCCTCTGCCTTCCAGCTCCCGGGACACCTCGTCCCTTGTGCTGGGCCCTGTCCTGGAGTCACCTCTTGCAGAACACCCCAGCCCAGGCCATAGGAAAGGAAGGGGTGGGGGTGTCACTGACCAACCCTCAAACATTCCAGACTCCCCTCAAAACAGACACATGTGCCCAGCAATAATCCGCCCCTCCCTGTGTGTGTGTGTTTGTGTGAGTGAGAGAGAGAAAGAAGGGGGCAGGCTGAGGCTGTGTGCCTGCATCCCAGTCCTAGCCCTTCCCAGACTGATGGCCCTCTTGGTCACAGTGTTAACGGTAGTGTGGGATACAGGACCCCAGTTTTTCCATATTTAAGGCCGATTTTTATTACTCATTTTGTCCAATGTAAGCTGCCACGTGTCTCTGTGTGAATACAGTCTGAGCACAAACCTGGCTAGCTGCCCCTGCCTGCCTCTTTCTTGGCCCTGGTGGTCCAGGGATCTCCTTGCTTCCCTGGCCCTGCTGGAAGTGGGAAGGGGTTGGAAGTGGGGCTGGTGGAGGCTGCCCTGCCACCAAGGCCTAAGGGCCTCAGGACTGATCTTGGGGTAATCTCTCCAAGCTCTGGTGGCCTTTGGGCCCCACCAGTTTCCTCAATGGGATGAGGCCTGAGGGAAGATGCCTTGGGTCCCCACTAGAGTATGGGTCTGACTCCGCCTGTGCTGAAGAGGCTTAGCTGGCAGTATCCTCCAAGACCAAGGCGGCCTGGCCACCAGTTGTGGGTTTGGAGCCGCCTGTGGAGTAGGGTGGGAGCTCCTGTTAGGAACACTTGCTCAGTCAGTCTTGTCTGGACACCTGCTCCATGATTTGCCCAGGGCCTGTACACATGTATTAGAGCCATTCCTCTGCTCTGCTTCTGAAGCAGGAAATGTGGCCGGGCAGAAATGCACACTGGTGATGCTGCGAGTCAGGTCATGGCAGAGGCAGGTGCAGACCAGCCACGTGGGCATCAGGGAGAATTCTCTGAAGGTAGTAGTTGAGCTGGGCCTAGAAGGAGACCTGCACAGAGAAGGGAGTGACAGCCTATTGACCACAAGTCTGTCCCAGGCTACACAAACCTGATCCTGTAGCCTCCCAATGACTCCAGCCCTGCTATAACCACCTATAATGGTTTGTTCCTGGCCTTTGGGCCAGGCACCCAGTGCCACAGAGGCCACATGAGCTTTGCAGTTGGACAGCTCTGGGTTCAAGTCCCAGCCTGGCCACTTGTCAAGCTGCATATGCATAGACCCTACCATTGTCTGGAAAGAGGTATGTGATTTCCCATTGCCTCACAGTATCTATGAGAATTCACTTAAATAGCCAGTCACCCTCCTGAGCCCTTGGGTCACCGGCAGCCCAGCTCTTGGCATGTGCAGTGTGCACTGCTGCTTCTGTTGATTTGAGGGGAATGGGGTAGGGAGAGGGCTTTGCCTGTGTCTTCCAGCTGGTGAGTGGCCATTGCAGGGTTGAGAGGAAGCCAATTGAAGATTAAGAAACTGGAGGTGAGAGGTAGGGGCCTGAGGCACAGCAAATTCTGTTGTGGAGGTTGAGGAGAGGGTAAATAGGTATTAGTGTACAGAGGCCGCAGCTCAGCTCTGGGCAGGTATGTGAGAGTGAGTGAATGCCAGGTAGACGGATAGGTCCATACCTCCTGGTGGCACTAGTGGTAAGGAATTTGCCTGCCAATGCGGGAGATGCTGGTTCAATCCCTGGGTCAGGAAGATCCCCTAGAAAAGAGAATGGCAACCCACTCCAGCATTCTTGCCTGGGAAATCCCATGGACAGAGGAGCCAGAAGCGCTACGGTCCAAGGGGTCGTAAAGAGTCAGACATGACTGAGGATGAACACGTGCAAACCTCCCACCAGACTTCCCCTTAGGCTAGGTAGGCACCCAGGGAAATTCTTGGCAGAGGTTCAACCCACCTTAAAGTTCTTACCACAGTGGATCCTTGGCAGAGGAAACTTCCAGAATTCACTTACTAACAAGTCTTCCCCAAGTTCACCTCCTCCCCATCCAGCTCTGTGATCAGAGCTGGGAACCTAGATGGAGATGAGGGGCCCCCCTGCCAGCTTGGAGCTGTCTGGTAGGCAAGCAGACGTGGGAACAGTGGGACCCAGTGTGATCAGTACTATAGCAGAGATGATTCTAGAAGGGCTGGGGCTGGGGCTGCCACAGGGCTGAGACTGGGGGCCAACACAAAGCAAGGGAGGAGGCCCCTTGTCACAAAGTTGTCCAGTTGGGACCCTCCAGGATACAGAGTCAGATGTTCCCAGAAAAGGAGTCAAATGGGTGATCTAGAGCCTCTAGTGGGGCAGTGGCTGGAGCCAAGATCAAGGAGACTGCCACGCTGGGTTTTGAAAGCTGTGTTAGGATGTGGGGTCTCCTCTGGAAGGTGGGGGCAGTCCTGAAGGGTTTTAAGTGGTTGTGTTAGGGTCTCTGCCTAACATGTACAAAAGCACCCCATGTTTCCTTTGGGCAAACTCGCCTTAGTCTTCATGGTTCAGATGGGACTGGGCTGGCACTGGCTGTATACACATACACTTAGAGCATGTGACCCAGAGGGCACTGTCAGGGATCTTTGGTTGCAAGTGACAGCTGTCCTGTAGCTAACTTAGAACGTGTTAAAATGACATGGAGGAGCTGAGAGAACCAGGACTTAGGCAGCTCATCAGGCAGCACAACCCCCAGGAGCCAGACACTACAGCCGTATATATGTCTTTGCACTGCTATTGCTGCTGCTGCTAAGTTGCTTCAGTCATGTCCGACTCTGTGCGACGCCATAGACAGCAGCCCACCAGGCTCCCCCGTCCCTGGGATTCTCCAGGCAAGAATACTGGAGTGAGTTGCCATTTCCCTCTCCAATGCATGAAAGTGAAAAGTAAAAGTGAAGTCGCTCAGTCATGTCCAACTCTTAGCGACCCCCTGGACTGCAGCCCACCAGGCCCCTCCGTCCATGGGATTTTCCAGGCAAGAGTAGTGGAGTGGGGTGCCATTGCCTTGCACTACTGAGCTTCAAATCCCAGGAGTCCAAATGACCAGGCTGGGAACCTGCCCACTGCACATCAGGGGCACCTGGTGGGGGTGTGGTGAGTCCCACAGTGAAATAAGGCTGCTCAAAGAAAAGGGAATGGATACTGGGTGACTGAACACATATCCCTTCACCCATACCTGGATCGGTTCACCTATGTACACGTGGCCAAAACAAATCCAAAAGGAGCCTGGGGGGTTGCCTGCACTACTGACAGAGAGTCAATGTTCTCAGTTCCTCTAGGGATGGATGGCTTATGTCTAGAGCTGTGGGGTCAACCTCACCACCACATGGAGGCAGATTTACCCAAAAATGATGAAAACAGAAGAAAGCTGAGTGGAGAGAACAGATAAATGCCTCGTTGCATTGCTAGAACACCTGGAACCAATTGTGACCATAGCTTAAAATACCCTGGACATCCCACTTACAGGGAAAGTTACATTACACAAATAGGCCTCAAGCCTATTTCTTTTGAGGTTTGGTCACTTGCAACCCAAAATGTTCTGGCCAACATGAGAGGAGAGGATGTTTTTTGGAAGACCACCCTAAGTGTGGAGGAGAATTTGGACTGGAAACAACCCAATTAAGAGGCTGGTGGACAGTCAGGATCAGACTCAGCCTAGGCAGTGGGGGCCCTGACTAGAGCTCACCTCTGTTCCCTTAAGATGAACAGAGTCCTTGGAGGCCAGCTGTACAGATCTAGCACTAGGTACTCCATGTGCTACTTCTTACTAGACATGTGGTAGTGTGTGCTGGGAACACAGTGGGGAGGGCCATGAGTTGGGTTGTTGTTCAGTTGCTCAGTCGTGTCTGACTCTGTGACCCCGTGGACTGCAGCACGCCAGGCTTCCTTGTCCTTCATCATCTCCCTGAGTTTGCTCAAACTCATGTCCGTTGAGTCAGTGATGCCATCCAAGCTCTCGTCCTCTGTTGTCCCCTTCTCCTGCCTTCAATCATTCCCAGCATCAGGGTCTTTTCCAATGAGTCGGCTCTTCGCATCAGGTGGCCAAAGTATTGGAGCTTCAGCTTCAGCATCAGTCCTTCCAATGAAATATTCAGGCTTGATTCACTGGAAGGACTGATGAGAGTTGGGAGTGGACCATATATTTGTAAGCTGGAGATTCAGTGAGGTGCCTGCCTGCTCCAACCCCTGCCCAATGCGTGTGGTGTGTGGTGCCTGTCAGGATGTGACCGGGGCCAGGACATGTGTGTGCACTCCGGGTTGAGCTGTGTGTGTGTGAGGGTTCTTCATCTCAGCTGTGTGTGTGTAACTGTGTGTATGTGTCAGGGTTTTCCATCTCAGCTGCTTGTCTCAGCATACTGTGTGTTCGGCGGATGACGGCCTGCATGGGGTCTGCCAGCGTGTGCCAGGTCCGGACAGCCTGTTGCCTGTTGTGTGGCGTGGTGTCAGCATTCCCTGTGCAGGGTGAGCCTGGCGCCCTTCCTGCTGAGTCTCAGATGCGGCAGGTGGGTTTCAGGTTCTCCGCTTCTCGCTCCCGGGACAGCCTCCTCGGCAGCGAGTGACGGGGGGTGGAGGCACTCTGCTGGCTGCCGCGCGCGCGCACGCCGGACTCGGTACGCGCCGTGTACGCGCCCGTGCGCGCGCCCCGCGGCTCCAGCCCAGCGCTCGGAGCCGCCTTCGCTGCCACAGTCAGCTCCCTGGGGCCGCCGCCTCCCCCGGGTCTGGGGCTCTATCCGCGGGCCCCGCGCCGCTCGCCCTGAGCCAGGAGGACGAGCTCAAGGAGGATGCCTGGGCCCGTGAGTACCGCGGCGGCGGGCCGATCGGGTCCGGAGCGCGCGGGCAAAAGATGGTCCCGGGGCTGAGCCCCTCCCCGCGGGCGGCTCCGCTCCCTGGCCCCGGGTCGCCGCCTCGGACCCCCGCCCCGGCCAGCCCCTCCCCCAGCCCACAGCGCAGGGAGGGAGGGAGGGAGGGAGGGAGAGGGAGGGCGCCAGTGAGCCGAGGAGCGGGGCGCGAGCCGCCGCCGGTTCGCTTGGAAACGGTTGCCACAGCAACGAGGTTGCGCTCCCCGGCAACGCGGCTGCAGGGCGGCGACGCCCCCTCCCCCACCTCACGAGGGGCCGCATCCCAGGGGCGCAGGGAGAGAGGGACTCTCCCTCTCGCGGTGGGGGGGAACTTCGCCCCTCTGGCCCTGTCAGGATGTGCCTGCCTCCACAGCCGTCGAGGGTGGGGGTGGGGGGCGATCGGCCCCGTGGGCACGAGCTGGCTCCCACGTGGCTACAGTCCTCGCAGCAGGGCTCCTGGGGTGGCAGCAAACGTGGGGGAGGCCCAGCCACTGGGCCTGCCATGGGAGGAGGAGGCATGGGTCCGGGGTCCGTACCCCGCCACACCAACCCCCCACCCCCTCCCCGACCCCCCCACCCTACCGCACCCACCGCCAGCGAAATGGCCTGCCACGAGTTGGGTGCTTCAGAGGCGATGGTCCCTACCAGGGGAGAGGAAAGACGCTCACCTCCCTCCTCCTCATGGCGAGAGCATATGCCAAACGGTAGCTTGGGCCCACGGAGGGTCTCTCTGCTCCTCTTCTCAAGCCAAATTCTCCAGGGAGGGGTAGGAGCAGCGTGGTTAGGAGCAAAGGACACAGCTGATCCAGGGAAGCTGAAGCCCAGGCCAAATGGGAGCACCCAGCCCATTGTCTGGATCACAAGTGTCCCTTTCTTGTCTGAGCACAAAGCCCAGACTGTGCTGGGTGGCATGCAGGTTAGCCAGCAGGCAGGCCAGCGCCACATGGAGATGCCCTGTCTTCCAGGGGAGCTCCTCTGAGGGCAGAACGGTTGCTGAGTCAGAGGAAATGACCTCTGGCTCCCCTCCCAACCTCCCCTCAGTGGGCAGCTTGCTGGGGGAGAGAAAGGGCCCTCCTGCCAGCTCTCCCAGGCCTGACTCAGCAGATGCCAGCCCCGACCACAGGCCTTGGACCCAATATCCCAGTGATCCACCCTGGGGTCTCCTTTCCCATCCAAGTATCCTGGGTATCACAGGTGACCATTAGCTAGGCATTTGAGGCAAAGATGCCCTTAGATGGGTGGTGTCCTAAGTCAGGCCTGAATCTCTCACAGGCAGGAGTGCCTTTGGAATTACTCACAGGCTCCTTTCATTCTGTTCCTGCTTTGTCGGAGACCTGTGTTGAGCGCTCTGCATCCATGATCTCCTTATTCCTTACAACATTGTGCAAGGTAAGTTTATGATCCCCACTTTAGAGATGATGACTCCAAGATTCAGGGAAGTAAAGTGACTTGTCCAAGGCTGCGCAACCAGTAAGTGGTGGAGCTAGGTTTCCAGTGTTGGTGTCTCTGCTGGCTTGGCCCCTCTCTGCTGTGGTATTGCTTCATACCACCTCTTGTGACCCAGGCAGAAAAGAACTGCAGAGCCTTCTAGAGGAGCTTTCTTAACCTTCTTCCACATTCCTCCAGTGAGGATATTCTCTATGTTTTAGGTCTTGGTACCCCTTTCCTTTTTCCGGCAATAGCAGCCAGATTCTTGCTCCTCCAGATGCTCTATAGGACCAACTACTGCCGGGCTGCCTCCTTCCCTCCCTCTCTCTAGTAGAAGTTGAGCAGTGAGGGCTACCTCAGTCCCCTGGAAATCCCTGAGGCTCCATTCCTTGGTTTGTGGGCTCTGTGGCATGGTCAGCTTGTAACCTTGGTGGTAGCAGAAGGAATTTAGCAATAATAGGCCCATGCACTGCTGGCCCCTGTGGGTGCTCAGTCTAGCTCAGTGACTGGAAACCCAAATGGCTCCAGGGCCCAGGTGGACTAGCGCACTAATTAGCTGCACTCTACGTCACCATGTGAGAATGTGGACTTGGTATGACCAAGTTGTCCAATTTTCAAGGTGAACCAGAAATCCAGATATTTATGTAAAAATCTCCTGGTTTTTAAATGTTGACAACTAATCATAATATTTAAAAAAAAAATGATTATGGGTCAACAAACCATGTCCATGAACAGTGTCAAACCTGAGTCACAAGGCTGAGACCTCTGACCCATGGGAAGGTGATGGCGGTTTTTGCTGGACTACCTCCAGGCTTGTGTAGATGTGGCATCACGGCCAGTTAACACATTTGAACCTCTTAAGGCTGCAAGGTGCTGGCAGTTTCGTTTGTTAAGTGCAGCTGTGTATGCTCGTCTTGAAGTGTTTTCATATCCCACATCAATTCTGCTCCTCCCTTGGCACTGCCAGGCTGGTCTCATCATTTCTGTCTTATAGGTGAAGAAAACTCAGTTCAGGCATGGGAATAGCTAGAATGGGTTTACACAGCTGGGCAGAAGGAGGATTTGAACCCAGGGCTCCCTGCTCAGCGCTCTGTGTGTTCACCAGGCAGCCCCTCAAAGGAGGATATAATCCCCTCTGCTTTCCCCCTACCCCCCAACCCTGAGCTGTGGCCACCTCCCTTGGAGGGGCAGATCTGAGTAGGTCCCCCATTTCTTGTCCCATTTGCAGTTTCCCAAGCCCCAGGTTCCTGGCCTGGTGCCGAGGTTGGATCACAGAGATGCTGCCTGCAGGTGAAGGTGTCAAGCCAGTACCTTGGCCTCACTGGGAATAAGTTCTGGCCAGCTCCATGCCTGGCCAATGGTGGCAGCTGGGATGGTTCCTGTCACTTCTCTCTGGTTTCAGTTCATTTATCTTGGTGTGAGAGGAGTGTAAAAATGTCACCAGTGCTTCCCTGAAATGACCTTCCTGCCAGGTTCTACAGTTCCCTGGATTTCATAAGCCCACAGGCTACGTGGGCCTGAAGTGGCCCCAGCTCCCTGCCTGTAGAGTGGGGATGACAGCAGCTCTCTCCTGCCTTGGAGGAGGAAATGGCAACCGACTCCAGTATTCTTGCCTGGAAAATCCCATGGACAGAGGAGCCTGGCGGGCTACAGTCCATGAGGTAGCAAAGAGTCGGACATGACTGAAGCGACTCAGCATGCACGCACGCACATTTTACCTCCCAAGGTGGTTCAGTGGTAAAGAATCTGCCTGCCTATATGCAGGAGACTCGGATTCGATCCTGGGGCCAGGAAAGATCCCCTGGAGTAGGAAGTGGCAACCCACTTTAGTATTCTTGCCTGGAAAATTCTATGGACAGAGGCTGCAGTCCATGGGGTTGCAAAGAGTCGGACAGGAGAGACTAAGCACCCTCCTGCCTGAGGCAAAGAATGTAAAGAGGTTAGCAGGGGACTTGGCATATTCAGGGAGGGAACGCAGGATAGGTGAGTGGTCACCTTTCCTACCCCACCCTCATTCTATACACCACACTCTCCTCCCTCTCTCTGTTCCCTGGCCTGAATTCCTGTTCCTTCACAGGACTAGCAGCTCTGGGCTCATGTCCAGGGCTTCCCCTTGTGACCCAGAGCCCCTGGTACACATCTTAATCTCCATGTAGACTTTTCCTTTTAGTCATGTAGATATATGTATCCTCAGCTTGTTTATAAACCTCCCTGTGAGGGCTGAGAGCTGGTGATAGCTTGGTTATCAGTGATGTTTTGGTGAATGGGCAACATGTCCCAGGAATGAACTGGATGCAGACCTAGCTCTTGAGACATTCCTTGTCAGACAGGTAAAAGACCAAACAGGTAACTGAACACCTCCAGTTACTCCTTCAACAAGTAGTTTTTGAGCTACCATATGCCAGATGATGAAGACAGATGTAGGCCTCGTGTTGGACACAGGTGACTACAGAACACTGTGATCAATATCACTGGACTTCTCAGCCAGCCCTGGGGGGGTGAGGGAGCTGGAAGTTGACACGTCCAGGGAGGTGACAGGTGAGACCAAGAGGCTGAGGAGCAAGCAAGTGCTAGGGCGAGAGCAGTGAGGCCGTGTTGCAGCTGGGTTCATAGAAGGCCTGGGGGAAACAGGCAGTGTGGAGAATGGCAGGCCAAGCAGGAGCACTGTGTGGAAGCAGAGAAAGTGGTGGCAATGGTAATGGAAGCCCAGGTGAGAGGGACAGTGGCTTGGCCAAGCCAACAGTGACAAGGGGACAAAAAGAAGTGGACAGATGGAGACACACAACCCTGAGGGCTAAAAACAACAGGACTTGGGCAGATGGTGTAAATGCTGGGCTCTTTGCAGAGATAAAAGACCCAGCAGCAGATCTTTTGGGTGTAAGGTTAGGGTGCTGGAATTCTTTATGCAGAGGAACAGTGTGGGAGGTACACACAGCAGTGTACCAGGCCCCAGAGACCATTAATCTGTCTGAGCAAAGTATTCTCATCTGTCAAATGGGCAGAATGCTCACCTAGTTTATAAGGTGACTGAGAGAAAACTCTGTGGCATCCAGCCCTGGGGCACACACCTCTGCACCCCCAGCTGTGAAACTGTGGCAGCAATGCTCATGTTTCTGGGTGTCTCTAAGCCCTTTGCATAGATTAGCTCACTCTTCTCCACTGATGAGAAAACTGAGACAACATGCCCCACCCTCCCAGCTCTCACTCCATCCCCCTGCCGTGCTCCCAGTGAGAGTATGGCCTAAGAAAACCGTACAAAGTGATATACGCGAAACTCCACAAATAAATCAAGATGGAATCCTGAAAAATGTCTAAATAACCCACAAGAAGGTAAGTAAAGAGAATGAGGAGGAAACAAACAGAAAACAAATCATAAAACAGCAGACTTAAGGATGAGCCTGGCTGAAGGCTCTGCTCCCAGCACACAGTCGGAGTTGGTATTTACTAAGGACCAGGCATGTGTCTGCAGGGGATGGAGAAGGTGAGCTGCTGTGAGCAACAAGCAGAGGGTCTTCATCTGAAGGGCTTCCCAGACCCGCCAGGAGCATGCACGAGGCATGAAGGGATAAAGGAATAACCCTTTAGAAAGGCTTTGAGAAACTTGGCTTAGGAAAAGCCCTTGGAAAAGTCTGAATGAATCCCTTGACATTTATATAGTGGGCACCTACTGTGAATTAGATGCGATGTTACTGAGCAACTCCCTCCAGACCAGGAGGGAGGCTCAGGCAGGATTCCTGCCATCTGGGCCTGCTGGACCACCAGGATGAAGCAGCAGCCCCAGAGGCATTTGTCATTGCTCCGCTCCACATTGGGCACTGGAGCCAGTGTGAGGTCAGAGGGCCAGCTCAGCTGAGACTGTCCACAGACTTTCTCTCTCAGACCCACAGTGGCCAAGCCTGTAAAATTCAGCGATAGTTCTGTCACTTGGCTGGTATTTAGCTAAATAGAAATAAAAATACCTGCTAAGGCCTGTCTACTGTGTGTCAGGCCTTGTTCTATGCCTCTTCTATGATCTTACATGATCATATGTGATGATCACGTCTTACATGATTTTCAACACCACCTTCTCACTGGGGGTCATATCCATTTGATAGATGAGAGAGGCGACCATGGCACCCAGCAGGTCTTGGGTTTGGCCTGTCTGTCCCCCTAATGCCCAAGGAGCTGAGCTAGACCCCTCAGGGCACAGTCCCTGTCCTTTGTCCTTTATTAACCCTAGAGCTGCCATTCCACCTCTCCTTCACCCTGTAGACTTTTCCCACTCTTGAACTGAGGGCTGGTCGGCAGAAGCACGAAGTTTTGGTGAGAAGGTACAGGAAGGTGCATTTTGACTACAGGCTGGCCAGTGTCCCCACAGGTTCCAAATCTCCTGTACTAAGTGCTCACACATACTTATTTACATCTCACTCATCATTTAGGGGAAAGTGTTTCAACACAGACTTTGGAGTCAGAGTCAGGCTAAATCCTAGCTCTTCCCCTTATTAGCTGTGTGACCTCAGGCAAGTCATTTCCTTTTCTAAGCCTGTCTCATCCATCAGCTGGGCATGACCTCCAGTGGGAAGGTGGTGTTGATTACATAAGATTATTCTGCATGGAAGGAGTCTAAAATGAGGCTTCACACAGCAGATAGTCCTTAGCATGTATTTCTAATTCAGCTAAACTCCATCACCTCCAGCCCCAGAAGTGCTTCTGTGACCCAGCTGTTCCTGCCCTGCAAGCCAAGGAGGCACCTAGTTAGTGCCAGCTTCCTCAGAGAATTCCTGAAAATTCCTGTGGGCTCAGGAAAAGGAGAACAGATTTAATTAACCCCCAATGACTGGCAGCATCCTGTTTTTATCTGGGCTGCGTCGCCATGGCAGCCTCATGGTGGGGTTGTGAAGGGGGCGGGTGGAGCTATTGTTCCTGCCATTGTCTGTTCTGGAATGGAGGCCCAGGAGAAAGGGACTGGCACGGGGACCAAGTGGCACATGGCACAAAACAGCCATGGAGTCAGACAGGAGCCATCTGGGGAGAAGTGAGGGGTATACTGGGCAGCCTGGCTTCCCCCCAGCTTGCTCTCAGACCAGTCTAAGTTTAATGTGGGGTCCTCAGCTTGGGGCTCAGGCCCACTGTGACATCCAGAGCTGAATACATGTGTGCCTTGGCTGGGCATGCTGAGGATGGGGGGCGGGGAGTCCAAAGAGACCCACAAAATAGCTCAGGAGGCAGCACTCTTAACACCCCAGGCTAGGGTTTTGTGGCCAGGCTTGGATTCAAATTATGGAACCGTCACCTGCCATCCACACAGCTACTAATTGTGTAAAATCTGTAAAACAGGAATAATTCGTTACCCCAAAAGGTTACTGTATGTTTAACGCCTTGGGTGTGAGGCATTCAAGAAGAGCTCATTCCTGTTCTGAGGGGGTGGTGAACAGTTGCCTGCCACTGTCCCTCCAAAGTCAGGGCACCCCTCCTACATACCTCTTACGATGCAAGGTTCCCCTCTTAACCCTGACTGTGGAGAGGAGGTGGAACTGGAAGTGCCCATCTGGAGTGATGTGGGCCCAGGCGGTACCGATTACTTGAGCTAGTTTTCCTACCCTCTGCTGAGAGGGAAAGGAATTGGGGGAAGGGACATGGCGGCCCGGAGCTAGAAGGGCAGGGCCAAGTCGGGCTGCGCATGGGTAGGAGGCTCGGGAAGCGGAGACGGAGATGGGACTCAGCGGAGGCGCCTAGAGGAAAGGAAAAAAGGGAACGGCCCACGCTCGGAGGCATGCTCGGCTTAGACAAAGACAAGCTGGTAGCACGCAGTAGCCACTAAGAACGGCCCGCCTGATCCCCCCTACAAAAGCTGAGACAACCAGGAGGCCGCGGTGCGGGCCGGAATGTTCCAAGCTCTGGGCAGCCAGGTTTGGGAGCGGGAACAAGGTCTAGGACGCCAGACGTTGCCAGGTGCGTATGCACAGGCTGAAGCTGGGCCCCGGCGGGTTGCTCGTGGGGCCTAGGAGGTGAACCACCTTTTCCCCGCCGCAAAGCAACCGCGCAGTGGCTCTGGGTGTCTGCGCCTTCAGCGTTCTGGGTGTCTGCCTATGGGCAGACAAGCCCTTTCAGAGCTGGGGTACCCTGGACCCGCGCGTTGCGGATGACGAATCTCTCATGAACACTGAAGCCGAACCTGGCCTTCGCGCGCCCCCTGCTGGCCGGCCTGGAATCACCTCGGATGGGAGGCGGCGGCGGCCGGGTCTCAGATACGGGAAAGCCCTACCGGGGAAACCTCGGGCGTGACGTCATCCCTGGTGACGTCACCGGGCCCCCGCGGAATGCGGGGGTTCCGCAGAGGAGGCTTCCCCGGGATTGCGCAGGGCACCCGCGCGGGCAGGAAAGTCGTCGCGGGCTGCAGCGCGCCTTCACCGCGCCCTGTGTCTGTCCTACAGGTCCCACGCGGTCCCGGGTGAGGCCCGCCAGCGCGCCTGCCGGCGCCATGGGAAGGAACGGGCGCCGCTGCTACTGCTCCCCGCCGGCGCGCGCACGACTTGAGCCCAGCTGCGGGCAGCCCCCAGCCGCGGGTCCTCGAGTGACGCTGGCGGCGTCTGGGAGCTTGGCGCGGGCCCGAGGCCACGTCGAGGAACCCATTGTCCAGTGAAGCAGCCGAGGACCCGCCGCCCGCGCCGCCGCCGCCATGGTTATGTCCCAGGGCACCTACACGTTCCTCACGTGCTTTGCCGGTTTCTGGCTCATCTGGGGTCTCATCGTCCTACTCTGCTGCTTTTGCAGCTTCCTGCGCCGCCGCCTCAAACGGCGCCAGGAGGAGCGGCTGCGTGAGCAGAACCTGCGCGCCCTTGAGCTGGAGCCCCTTGAGCTTGAGGGCAGCCTGGCAGGGAGCCCCCCGGGCCTGGCGCCCCCGCCACCCCCCGCACCGCGGCCGTCTGGAGGCGCCGGCGCACGCCCACCAGCACGTCCCCGTGCACCCGCTGCTGCACCACGGTCCCGCGCAGCCACACGCGCACCCGCACGCACACCACCACGCGCTTTCCGCACCCGCCGCCGCCACACCTCTCCGTGCCGCCCCGGCCCTGGAGCTACCCCCGCCAAGGTAAGTACCACGTGCGCCAGGGGGCGGATGGGCTCACTAGGGTGGGAGAGGCCTCGGCAGGGGGAGGGCTCGCTGCTGTCCCGCGGGGCTTCCACGGGACAGCCTCTCCAGCGAACCTAGGAAGAGGGAGCGGGCTGGGTCTGGGGTTGGTGACTGGCCGAGGCCTTTGCTGGAGGCTGAGTTGGCCTCACACCCTCGGACCGCTTCCCACTCCACAGCGGAATCGGACATGTCCAAGCCACCGTGCTACGAAGAGGCGGTGATGATGGCCGAGCCGCCGCCGCCCTACAGCGAGGTGCTCACGGACACGCGCGGCCTCTACCGCAAGATCGTTACGCCCTTTCTGAGCCGCCGCGACAGCGCGGAGAAACAGGAGCAGCCGCCGCCCAGCTACAAGCCGCTCTTCTTGGACCGGGGCTACACGTCGGCTCTGCACCTGCCCAGTGCCCCGCGGCCCGCGCCGCCCTGCCCTGCGCTCTGTCTGCAGGCGGACCGCGGCCGCCGGGTCTTCCCCAGCTGGACCGACTCAGAGCTCAGCAGCCGAGAGCCACTGGAGCACGGAGCTTGGCGCCTGCCGGTCTCCATCCCCTTGTTCGGGAGGACTACAGCCGTATAGAGGGCGCCCGGCGTCCAGAGCCCCACCCGCGGACTCCTGGCCTGGTTGCGGGGCTTTTTAAATGCTTCCCTTGGACTGCGGGGGGTCGGGGGGGTGGAGGGGTGGGGAGGGAGGGAGGGATTTCTTACCCCGTTTGTTACATTTTGAGGATAATAAAGGTGTGTGATCTGGTTTGGTACAAGCGGAGGGGGCACACACTGCTTAAGGCCAAGGTTCTGGTGGCCAGGTGTGGCCGGCCTCATCGGCCCAAAACTAACTGTAGAGCTAAACCTGAGGTCAGCCTGCTCCAAACCTTTGGTTGGTCCCCCCAAGAGCCTCATACCCCACTTTCCTTGGGGCCTTGGTGAGGGCGCCCTGGCAGCTTTGGAGGTAGGAAAAGTTGGGAATGGGGTCGGGGCAGGCGGCCCACCACAGATCAGCCCCTGGAGGCCCGGAGCAGCAGGCCTGAAGGGATCTGGATTTCTTTATTAACAGACATGAGCACGACCTGTTACAGAAGTTTGTGCTTTCCAAAAAACAGTTACTGAATGTGAAAAAGGAACCCAAGCAAAGAGGGAGGAGGTGGAGAGGGGCCACCCATAGCCCTGACCTGAATCACACCTAGGGCCTCCAGCCTGGGACCTGCCCAGCAGGAGGGGGCAGGAAAGGGCTGGGAAGCTGAGAGGCCCCAGCTAGGCCTGCTTCTCTTCCTTTGGGCCAGGTGGAGAGGGGTCAAGAGAAGGGCGGGGAGGGGTGTCCCAGGGAGCCAGAGCCCACGAGCCATTTATTGCCATGTTTTAAAATTCGTGCAAAATATCTGAAGCCCTGGACAGAGAATACAAAGTGATATTTTTTCCAAGAAACAGAAAACTAGGAAAAGAGGTGGGGGGAACATTTTCCCACCAGAACTTCCCCCCCACGCCAGGCCCCAAGCAAGGTGAGGCCTCCACCCCGGCCAGGTGAGTGAGCAGGGAGGACTAAGAGCTACAATCTGAACCGGGTGGGAAGGGGGTGGAATTTGCAACAGCGTCTCAACTACCAACGGGAGGAAAACCAGTCAACTGTACAAGTCTCCTATCAACTTTAAAAAAAAAAAAAGAGAAAAGCTGTAAAAGTAGGGCCCTGTGGGTAGGGATGCGGCCAAGTTCCCAGCCAGGGCCAGAATCCAGAGTGGGTGCCAGGCGGAGCTGCTGCGAGTGCAGGCACTGTGGACCATCTGGCCAGAGACGGGGGCAGGTGGGCGTCATTGGCGAAGGCAGCCTAAGGGCAGGCACCACTGCTAGTCACCACCCTCGAAGCCCTCCTCCTCTTCCGGTACTGGGTCTGCATCCCAGCAGGTGATGTCGATTTCTATGATGTGGGGAAGGGAAGGGAGTTAGGATGGCTCAGCAGATCCATGCCTGTGTCCATCCCAACCCGAGAGAGCTGTCCCAGCTGTGTATGGGGGAAGGGCTGCCTGGCCACACTCGAACGCAGCACCCCCGCCCAAATTCCTCTCCATCATCCATCCCAGCACTACCTGGTGGCTTGTTGTAGAACACAGGAGGCGGAGCCTTTGCACATAACTCTTCTGATTGGACAAACTCCTCCTCCTGTGATTGACTGAAGTACCCCTCACTGGCCTGCAGGAGAAAAGCTCCAAGTCACTGGGCCCCACCCAGCAGGACTAGGGCTGACCTACCAGGCCTGAGCTCGTTTCCCCAGCAACCAGTGAGTCCATCAGTGGTTGCCAGGGAAACAGATGCCTACCCTGGGAATAAAAGCAGAGCTGGCCCATGGAAGGAAAATGAAATAGCTTCCCCCCAACAATGTGGGTCACAGAGAAAGGGGGCAGGGTACTGTTGCAAGCCTAAGGAACCAAGGGTCAGCCCTCTGCTCCAGCCCTGACTACTTCCCCTCCCAACAGGCAGCCCCAGACCCACCTGGGTCCCCTCCTTCTGGGTGGTCTCGCCATTGGTCAGCAGGTGGGGCTCTGGTTCCAGCTCTGGCTCCAGCTTCTGATCCAGCTCTTCTAGAGCTGAGGGCAGAGTTGGAGCCTGGGGGGCAGCCAGGGGCTCCCCTTCTACTTCCTCCCCTGGGTCACAGAAGGTGGCTGGCGGCTCAGGCAGCTCATCAAAACTGAGAAGATTAGCACTGCCTTCTCCTGCTGGCAGCAGTGGCTCCTGAGCCACCTCATCCAGCAGGGGCACCTCCGCCAGCATGACTTCGGCACCTGAAGGTGGTGTAGGGGCCCGAGGCTCAGCCTGGGGTGCAGAGGCCCCTTCCCCATTGCCTGGCCATAGGTCAATGAGGCTGGCAGCGGCAGGGGTGACGGTGTTAGCAACAGCAGTGTCAGCAGCGGCAGTGTCGGTTTCAATGGCATCAGCTGCTGGGCTGTCGGCTGCAGAGGTTCCAGCCATGGCAGGCTCTAGAGAGGCAGCCAGGTCTGCCTGCTCTGTAGATGCCATGAACATCAAGTCCTCCTCCATGGGGCTGCCTTGGCCCTCGGGAGGCTCGGAGACCTGAGGGGACTCCTCCAGGGGGCCAGCCCTGGCCTGAGGGGCTGCTGCTCTGGCTTCCTTGCTGGTCTCTTCACTATCCAGGCTGAGGCTGGGCTCTTGGGTCTCTGTTGAAGCAAAGACAGAGGAGACATGCGATCAGCTCCCAGGATGCAGGCCCTAGGCAGCCACCCGAGAGTACCCTGCTTACCCACTGAAGAGTTCAGGAAAGAAGGCTTCCACTAAGACTTCCATGCAGAGTGCCTTCTAACACCCACTGGCCCCTGCTGTCCTTTTACCCGCAGTCTTTAAACTGCTCAGCAGCCCTGGGAGGAAGGCCCAGTTCCCACTCCAGGAAGACACTGAGGTCCAGAGAAGGCAAGTCTGACCAGGGCTCGTCCCTGCCCCAGCCACCTTCAGGGCCGTACAGCGGCCACTTGGGAGTTCCCGGTCCAGGGGCCAGGGTCCCCTCATATACCTTGGGCTGCTGGGGGTGGTGGTGGCAGTGGTGGAGGCTGCGAGGACGTGACCTCATCCAGGGCCCGCTCAATCTGCTCAGCAACAGGAGTGGAGGCCGTGCTGGAGTCAGAGGGGCTCCGGGCAGGGAGGGGGGTAGGTACCATCCTCCGGTGGCTGTCAAGGTGGCTGCCTGTGGGACAGAAAACCCCAGGCTGATCAGTGAGGGCCAAGGAGCCAGATAGAAACAGGACTGTCCAACTTGGGGCCTGGCCAGCCCCTCCTCTCTGGAGTCTGGGTTGGGGCTGGGAGCTCCCCAGGCCCCCCAGGGGCCAGACCACAGCTCCAGGCCCTGTAAGCCAGGCCGCCGGAGGGCCAGTGCTCCTTCAGGGCCAGGGGAAAGAAGCAGGCAGTACCTGCTCTGGGGATAAACACCAGAGATCAGCCATCAGGCTGGGGGAGGGCAGGGGGGCTGCTGGGAAGCGGGGCCCTCCTTACCCCCTCCCACAGAGGCCTGGGACTGCTACCTACATGGGAGGGAGGAAGAGAGGTTTGGGGTGCGGTGACAGGTGATATAGGGAAAGGGAGTCCGTGGAGGGGAGGAAGAGGAAGAGGAGGAGGAGGAAGGCCCACTGTCCGATGCCTTTATGAAAGGGCAGTACGGACGACCTGCCAAGAGAGACAGACAGAGAAAGAGAGACAGAGGACAAGAGAGGGTCAGTCTCCCCCACCCCCATCCTGAGGCCTCACCCACCCCCTGGCTGGCCCTGGATGTCCAAGCTGCCTTCAGCCAGGGTGCACATTCAGCCAAGCTGGACCAGAGCCTCAAGCCATCAGACCACTGCCACCAGCACCAGCCACACACGGCAGAGCGCCTGACACATCACGATGCAGCCAGCCTCCCAGCCTCTGGGCAACCCACGCCCAGGAACAGCCTGCCCCACCCCTAGAGCCCTAGCACTTGAGCCAAGCACACAGAAGGGGCAAGCAGGCCAGCAGACAGGGAGCAGAAAGGTGCTTCAAGGAGAGGTGGAAGCCATACAGGGAGAATCCAAACAGGGAACCCGGAGTACAGCTCCAGGCTGCTCAGTCTCAGGACACGACGAGGCCCCACTCCCCATGCACCTACAGTTCTTCAGATAAGACAAGTTCAATCCCAGCAGGGCCATTCACTGCAGCCAGGGGGATCCCTCAGCCTCAGATGGCCTCTAGCGCCACCCATTGCTCAGACCGGGCCCTGCTCGAGCCCTTCTCAGCCCTGCCACCTGGAGGCGGTGGGTGGAAGCACACGTGATGCTCGAGCCTTTCTCAGCCCTGCCACCTGGAGGCGGTGGGTGGAAGCACACGTGATGCTCGGCCTTGGCTCCTCCAGGGGGTCCTTGGGGAAGGTCTCCCCTCCGAGGAAGGTCCCAAAGAGGCTCAAGACCAAAACCTGAGGAGTGGCGGTTGGGTAAGGGTGTAGGAGCTGGGACTACCTGGTCGGTGGTTGAAGGGTGAGGGGACATCGCAGCTGCCTGCGGAGGCCGATGCGACTCTTTCCTGCTGCTTAAAGAACTCCCGTGGATTATCAGGTCGCTGGGCAATAATGGCTGCTGCCTCCTGGGGGCACACGGAAAGTCAGGCCAGGTGGGGCCTGATTGAGGCAGCCAGGCCAAACTCAGATGCCTGGTCCCCTCCACAGTGCTCACCTCTACCTCTGATTCTGACTTCTTCATCTGGGTCTCTTCTTCCTCATCCCGCTGGTCACCCTGAAAACCAAAGGGATGGTGTTCTGAGCACCCCACCCCGACAGGAGCTCTGGGCTTTCTTACAGCCCACTTCTTTCACTACCAGAAACCACTTTCATGACCCAGTCCCATAGCACCTTCCATCTGCAAGGTCCTCAGCTGCCTCATCTCCAGTCCAGACAGGCCCCTGGGCACCCAGGGCCATCCAGGAACACTCCCAGCTTTGTAGCTAACTTTTCTCGAACCTCTTACCCCAGTACCTGGCCAGCCACACCATCCGTGCAGCCTGTATCTTGCTATCATGACTGAGGCTTCACTAGTCCCCTGCCTCCTTGCTCTTTCCCCCTATTTCTTTCTCTATAGACCCTGAAAGGATCTTTCCAAAACATTAATTAACTGCCATCACTTAAAAATCATGAATCTGCTTGCAATGCAGGAGACCTCTGTTCAATCCCTAGGTTGGGAAGATCCCCTGGAGAAGGAAATGGCAACCACTCCAGTAGTCTTGCCTGGAGAATTTCATGAACAAAGGAACCTAGCGGGCTTCAGTCCACGGGGAAGCAAACAGTCAGACACGACTGAGCAACTATCACTCACTCACTCAAAAATCAAGTTTCTTACTGAAATCAGGGTCTTCAGTTCCTCTTGAAAATGCCAGTAGCCCCGGTAACAGGCCTATGTGCCCCAAAGCAGCTTTCGACTAGAACTGCAGTGCAGCAGTCCACAGTTTGCCACAGTCCCCACCACTCCCTACTGCCCTTCACATGCTCACTTCACTTGCTGTTTTGGGACTGCAGCCCCAGAAGTAAAGATAGGTGGGGGTCCTTGGTTGGGCCTCCCCTCACCCTGCCTGATCCAGCCCATCATCTCTTCCAACATTCTCCTCCTGCCCTGACTCGCGCACACCCTGTGAGATGTAGACATCAAGTCCTCAGCACAATGGAGTTGTAGGTCCTGTAACATGCATACAACTTCCCAACTCTGTGCCTTGGCAGAGGAAATGAATCTCTCTCCCCATGTGCCTGACCCTCACCCTGGGTCCAGCTCTTCCTGCTTCCGGCCTCAGCTTCGGTACAGCCTCCTGGGGAAGGGGCCCTTGGCTCATTCAGGGCATTTCCTTCCCTGGGCCCCCATGAGGTGTTCCAGCCATACACTGATTACACTGTGTCTTATTTTCTGTTTCTGGATCATCTCCCCACCCTCTGTGGGTGACACAGGATGAGAACTTATGTATGTGTGTGAGTGGTCAGCCTGATGTTCAGTGGTACCTGATTCCTCAGTTGACCTCACCGCATCAAGAACCTCAAGAGGGTTGTCACCCTAACCACCACTTCTTGTCTCCCAGAATGAAGTCTAACTCCTCCTCTGGCCTCGCTCTCTCCTCCCAACTTTCCAAGGGGCCTCCAGTCAAGCTCTTTGCCTTCCCTCAAAACATACATCCCACCAGCCTCTGCTGCTATGCCACCCCTGCCTGGTGTCACTGCCTGTCACAGGCAGGTGTCACCCCTGCCTCATTCAAAAAAAGGACCAGAGGCAGCTTACCACAAAAACCTTAACTACCAACACTGTGAGAAGCACGGAAACAAATCAGAGCTGGGGATAGGAGAAAGACATCAACACAGTAACTGGAAAGGTCAATGGTGCTGCTGTGCTTCAGCATCTTCAGATAAATGGAAACTCCTAGTATCCCAGGCAAAAAGGGAACTCACATAAGGAAGGCAATTCTTATCAGAAGGGAGAAAGCAGAGTACCTCCTTAAGTCAAAAGAAAGCATTTTACGGTTGTAAATTCCAAAGTTTCTTGTGTGGGACCTTCCTCAGGGGACCTGAAGTTGCAGGGTCACCACAGTGACCTGTTAAAATACCTACTGTCACTGTCACATGACCCATACTTGAAGGGCCAGATTAGACTATAAAACAATGGTGTAACACTGTAAATCTTTGCCTGAAACATTGGTAATTGAAGATAAGTGATCACAGTCAAAGGTTCACTAAACTATTCTTTCTACTTTTGTGTGCGCATGTATGTGAAATTTTCCATAAAAATAAGTTTTTTTCCCCAAAAGACCTTGCTCTGAACGGATAAACAAAATCTGGTATACGTATACTACAGAATACTAAGTTTTCAAAAGGAAAAACATTCTGACACATAGATGAAGCCTGAAGATGCTAAGTGAAACAAGCCAGTCATAAATGGTAAAATAACTGCGTGATTCCCCTCATATGAGGTACTTAGTCACATCACAGACACAGAAAGCAGTTGCCAGGGGCTGAGAGAGGTGACAATGGGGAGTTAGTGTTTAACAGATACGAGGTTCAGTATGGGAAGATGAAGAAAATTCTGGAGATAAACAGGGGTGACGGCTGTACAAAATAAATACACTTAACGCCATGGAACAACACACTTAAAAATGGTAAAGATGGTACCTTTTATGGTATGCACCTTTTGCTGCAATTAATTCATCAGCTAATTGTAAAAGAGCCTTGCTCATCTTGCTCTCCACCATATTTCCAACACCAGCACATAGCAGGTGGCAAGGGTTTGTTGAATGAATGACTCTGGAGCTTACTACCCACACATTCTTTCCACCCTCTAGCGGCTAATGTGAGTGGAATGATCTATGATAGCCATTAACGCCAGTGCCTACAGGGCTGTCCTGCCACCTCCCTCCCAGCCTCCTGTGGGTGTGACCTTGAAGTCTGCTTGAGTCCCCATGGCCCAACAGCTACCCACCATAGTCTCAGTCCAGACGACTATTGCCTACCTCCTGTCCCAAACTGCACCATGCTCAGCACTGAATGTTCTTTGCTATTTCTAAAATGTAAAATTCAATTCAAAGCATGAAGATCTGTCTCCACTGTGGTTGTGAGAGGGTCAATCCATGATGATCCTAGGGCCATCCCAATGTTTGGAGGTTCAGCCAAGTATCCCTGGAATAAGTGCCTGCCCTAAAGGAGACACTACACATACTTGTATACAGATGTTCAGAGCACCAGCCCAGATTCTTTCAGTGGCTCTACAGCATTACTACAATGGGGACCAGGCCTCAAGTCCCATTAAGTATAGGAAGCATGGCTAATCTACCTTGAGCCCCTCAAGTCCTGCTGGAAGGGGGCAGGGGGAGCCTGGTCAATGAGGGTTTAGGTCAACGTAGATTTTCTCTTTCAGTCTTGAGTATAAACTTCTCCGAAGAGGTCTCTTCCCACAGCCAGGGGACAGAACCCCACATGATCAGGGGTCAGGCCTGACATGGCAGGACATCCCATGCTGAGGCAGGGGTACCCTGAATGCCCAGCACTGTCCCCAAGACTCTGACTATCCCCCAAGGGGCCCAGTAATTCAGGGACCATCCCCACTTCCCTGACCAGGAGACAGAAACCATGGGCTAAGAACTTACAAAGATAGATTGCTCCTTCAACCGCCTCTTGGCCTCCTCAGCCTCTAAAGTCTGTTGTTTCCTCCTGGAATGAAAGGTGCAGGTGAGCCATTAGGACTGGCTGACGTGGGGGCCGCGGCAAAAGGTGGGGGTGGAGCTGGGGGCACACCTGTGTTCCTCAATCTGCTGCTCTCGCTCCCGATAGCGGCGCTCGCGCTCCTCCTGCTCCTGCCGCTCCTGCTCCATCCGCTCTTGCTCAAATCTGAGTCTCTCATCCAGGGCCTTCTTCCGCTCCTCCTCCTTCCTCAGTTCTTCCTCCTTCTGCAGCAACCCCCGTGCCAAGGCAATGCAGGCCCTGAGCTTATGGCCCACCTCATCCCACCCCACCCCACACCCATCCCTGACCCAGGGTTCTGTGACTTTGGGGGCTTTCAGTGTGGGGAGCACATGGGATGGGCTCTGCTGTTGAAAAGAGGGACTTTAGGAGAGGAGCCAGAGCAGCCCCATGGGGTCAAGACAGGGAGAAGTCGCCTAGCCAGCAGGCCAGGGTCAGGGTCTGCACCTTGGCCTGCTCCCAGAACTGCTCGCGGTTAATCCGCTTCATCTCCACAGCCGCATCAGTCTTCTGATAGGTGGTGCCCTGCAGAGTCAAGGGGCCTGGTGTGAGCGCAGCCCACAGGCCAAGTGCTCGGGAGCACCCCTCTGCCCCCCCACGAAACAGTGAGTCCCGAGAGGGGACCGGCCAGTGGAGCGCTAGGCAGGGCCAGCCCACCAGGGGCGTGCACTGACCACCGGCTCAGCATTCTCGTCCTCACGGAGCCGTAGTCGGTGCAGCACAGGGCTGGAGAGCCGCGCCAGCCCATTGGAGAGCCGCTGCCCGATGGCGCCTGCATCGATGTCTTCCACGCTACTGGCATTCACGATCACGTCGACGCCCTGCCACAGGAAGAAGGCAGGCTCAGGCAGCCAGTCCCCGCTCCTGTCACCAACCCCTATAAGCCCTGACCCCACGCGCACCTGGAAGAACTCGGCCACCTTAGCCACGTGGCTGGCACAAGCACATTTGCGGGCATCAGGTACATCCTCACCAACCTGAAAAGTTGCAGCAAAGGGGGATAGGGCAAGGACGAGAGTTGGGGGCAGGCTGAGGCCTGGGGCTCTCTTCCTGCAGTATCAGTGAGTGGAGTAGGAGGGAGGAGAACCATTCTGGGGCCCTCAGCTCCCCTCCCCAGCCCTCCAGTGCATACCCAGTTGATGAGCACGTATTTCGGCAGAGCAGCCTGGGAGTCCTTGACGCTACAGAAGCCATACATCACCCTCTGGTTCTCAAAGTGGCCGGAGAGCTCCTGCAAGCCCCCATCTGGGGGAATCAGGAGGGTTGTCAGGCCCAACCTCCTGAACCCCTCCCCCACAAAGGGCCTGGAATCCAAAGCAAAGACTCCTCTTGTGGGCTCTGCAGACACCCCCAGAGGTCTACAAGTCCCAGAGTTCTGTGCTGGTGTGAAAGAGGCAGCAAGGCAGGTGCAAGTTTTCCCTTTTAATCCCCCAGGACCTTGGAGAACCGAGGATGTGTTCTTCACACATCAAGTTTCACGCGGTGCTAGCACCCATTGAGGTAAATTAAAACCTTTTTGGGCTCTGGAGAAAGCGGGGTGATCCAGGCCATCCCTGTCAGGCCCCTTCCCACCTAGCTGTGTGACTCTGGACAAGTCACACTCCTTCTCTGAGGCTCTGTCTTTTCATAATCAAACAGGAAACCAGTCTCCCTCCCTCTCCACCCTGGGGATCTTAGGGAAGATTGGAGGAAGGACATTTGCCAGACAAATAATGGTCTGCTGGACGCAGGCAAGCAAGCATCGAAGTGGCCTGGAGCCAGACGGGTGGGGAAGAAAACAACCGGAGGAGGGGGCGGGGAGGAAGACAAAGGAATGGCTGGAATTCTTACCTCCTGATGCAGCAAGCTTGAGGTCATCTGAGCCATCCTCATAAGTGTACAGAGCCCTGGGGAGAGGGAGGGGTGGCTCGGAGAACTGTCAGGGCCCAGGCAGCCAATTTTGGGTGGAGATGGCTCTGGGAGGGTAGGAGGGACACAGAGGGGGCAGGACAGGAGGGGGGATTCCAGCCTAGCACTTAAGCCTTATCACCATGACAACAGAGCTAAGCACCATTTCAGGCTGGAACTCAGTGGGGGACAGTTTGGGATTTGATGGAGGGAGGCTTGGATCAGGTAGAAAGCAGGCAATGGGGAAGGAATTGCTGGCCAGTGGCTTGCTTCCAGTAAGCCAGTGTGTTGTGTCCTCGGAGCCCTGGCCCTAGCAGCCTGCAACCCAGCCAGTGGTGTGAGATGGAGATTCCAAGGCGACGGGTTCCTTGGTTACCGTTCCCTGGCTACAGCTCCTCATCCCCCATTGGTGGTTGCCAGGAACCTACCTGGCGCGTGCCTCAGTACCCACTGCCCCTCCCCCTACAGCAAGGCGGGGCAGGGGGAGAGAACCTGGTGCTGTTCAGCTCTGGGCATCCCCCTGGTAACCATGGCAACCCAGCAATTGGCACGCGACTGGCCCACCCAGCTGCATCCTCCTGAACACAAAGGACCCCGGGGACACACCCTCATCCTCAATCTCAGACTCTCTGAAATGGGGATGAGGTCACCATGGCCACTCTTGCCTGGACTCTGGCCTCTGGGCGGCGGCGCTTTTTTGGCCTTCCAGCCCTAGGCTGCCTCTGCCCTAGCTGAGGTTCTGGTCTCCGGAGACTGCTGGCCTTTCCTTCCTTCTCAGCTCTGGCAGAGAGCTGACCCAGCAGCCTTCCTCCTCCCTAGCTTTTTCTCCACAGGTAGGAGTGGCTCAACATCCATTTTACACAAGGGAAGAGAGAAATGTCTCCTTCCCAGGACCCACTTGGAGGAAGACAGGCTTGGGGCCGAGAAGAAAGGCAGGAGGGGCAAGGAGGCTCAGCCCCTCTCTCCAGCTCCCTTTTCCTGACTGCCAAGGCAGGGTGCTAGGAGGAGAGGAGGGAGGAGACCAGCGAGATGCAGAAGAGAAAGCGAGCTAGGAGAGGAGGCAGAAACAGAAGACAAGGGAAGGGAGGGATGTGAAGGGATGGAGAGAAAATGAAGGAGGGGGGGAGGGAAAGGGGTGGGAAGGAAAGAGGGGGGAGAGAAGAGGGAGAAAGGAGAGGGGGAGGGAGGTGGAAGGAAGGAGGAGGGCGGAAGGAGTGCCTGGTCTAGGCCCAGCCCCATGAGGTCAGCACAAGTCACTGCCAAATGGGCCCCAGCCCCTCCCTGCTTCTCAGGATCTCTTCCCTCCTAAAAGGGACACAGGTGGGCTGTGGGGCCAGAAACTCCCTGTCCAACTGTTGCCTGGGCCCCAACCCTAGCAGCTGCCTTCTCCACACAGCTGTCCCACCACCTGTCTGGCTGCCCTAAGCTGCCACTGGGAACAAAAGGCCCTTAGAGAAGGATCTGCCCCTTTGCATCCCGCAGCTGGGAAACTGAGGCAGGACTCCACGACTCTGGTTCCCAGACACTGCACTAGCCATCAAGTCACACTTCCCTGGCGTGACTTGTCAGCCTCTCCCAGGCTCTCTGTGGCTCTTCCCAAGAACACGTGTCCTGCCCCTTCCATTCTTTACTGCTTGTCTACCCACCTTCAGGCACCTTCTGTGCTGCAGCCCTGGCCCTTACCTGGTGAGATTTCAGCAGGCCTTCATCCCTGAGCTCCACCCCTCCTGCCTTTCCAGCCAGACCTCCGCATCCATACCATACACTTGGATCACATTGGATGGCTCCTGATGTCCAGCACAGTTCTGGGCATTTCCCACCCTAGAGCCTTTGCATGAGTCTCCCTTCACAGGAAGGCCAGATCTGCTTCTCCATCCCTTGCCCACCTCTGACTGAAATCCCTCAGGGACCCAATGCCAGCTCCCCAGGAAGCCTTGCCCTGCACTGCACCTCCCTCCCCAGGGTGCTTACCACACCCCAGCAAGGATGGGAAGAGGCACCTGAAGCTGCCTGGGATCTCACTAGACCTGTGCTTCTCAAACTCATTCGAGATGACCTGAGCTTTGGGTGGGTTGGAGCTGGTGAAACTGAAAGGAATCGGCAAGGGCAAGGGGGGGGGGGGGAGGCGGGAGGGGGCGGACAGGAATCTACACCTCCAACCCCTGCAGATAGACACCGTTCCAAACCGTAAGCTTCGTGAAGGTGGGACATTTAACTCAGACTTTCAAGACAGCACAGACCAGCTCTAGTTGGTATTTACCATCTAGCAACCACCTCAGCCAGAGAAAGTGGACCGGGGTGAGTGGGAGATTGAATGTAGCAGCTCCAGGGAGATTCTGGGTTGAGCTGAGGATGGGGATTGCAGGGCAGGTGGATTCCTCAGGACAATTACACTCTCAGGATATTAGAACTGGAAGGGCCTTGAGCATCCCAGGTATGGTTGAGCCCAACTCCCTCTCCTGCTTGTCAACAGGAGCAGGGACTCGTGTGGTCATACAGTGAGTCAGGTCATGTCCAGGGTAACACCAGTTCTTCTCACCACACAATCTGACTGCCATGGTCCCCTGCTCCCAGCACCAGGCAGCAGTCTGTTTCAGAGTAAGCCACCTGGGTGTGACCTTCCCCCACCCTCACTCCCTACTCAGAGGAGGGCAGTGCCAAGCCCCCTTTGCCCAGACAGTGATTTTATCCAAGACACCCTCCTCCAGCCTCAGTGCAGGGTCTGCTCCTGAGTCTGGAGACCCCACTGTACCCTGGCTCTGTGCTGGGTGCTAGGGGCCCTCATGTCCCTGATGATTCTCACATCCTTTCTACCAAACGTTTATCTGGGCCCTTGGGAATGAGCAAATGTGTGTATGTGCGAGGGTGCATGTGTACATCTGTTGAGTGTCCCACACACAACCCAGATCGGGGCGGGGCGGGGTGGGGTGACGCACGCCAGTGATGAATAATAACTCGCTTGAGCCACATGGATGCTGCTGGGTGGTGGGAGCCCAGGCCTCCGCTGAGCAGGATGCAGGCCAGCAGTGGTTGTGGGAGCTCCGCTTTTTGGAAGGTGGGGGGAAACAGGGTGGTGATAGGCAGCACCCCCAGACTGAAGAGCATTGTGAGGTGGGCTGTGCCTCTCTCCAGGCACGGCCCATATCCCAAGGGCAGCTCTTCCACCAGGCCAAACCGGCCACTTGCCCTCAACTCCTCCCATGATCTCAGCCCCCCGGGGAGAGGGCTGGGACAGAGGGTGGGCCGCCTGCCTGCTTAGCCTGTCTTGGCCTCTCCTGTGACTGACCCGTAGGACACGAGAGCTTACTTGTCTCCCTCGTCCATCCCTCCAGGCCTGGCCACCTGCCAGTGCTGCAGTACTGTGGCATGGATGCCTGGCCATCTTTCCCCTCCTCCAGCCCCCAGGTCAGTGTCTTCCCAGCATGAGGGTGAGGCCAGCCCAAGTGTGGTCCCTCAGATCTTCCTTCACTTTGTGTTTCCTGCTTGCCAAGGGGAGAAAAGGCCTAAGGAAGAGAATGGGCACTTGCCCCAGGAGAAGAGTATTCCGGGGAGATGATGGTTCCTGAATGGGGCAGTGTGGAACCCCTTGGCTTTTCCGCCACACTGGGGACTCTAGCCTCAGAGCAGGTGGTCGGTCCCCACCCACCACCTAGGGGGAGACAACAGCTGGGGAGGGGAGAGAGGGCAGCCCAGCTCCTCCCCATCCTCGCGGTAGCTGAGAGCCCCTTGCCACTGGGCCACCAGGCCAGGGGCTCCGTGGATCTCCTCACCCCCTCATTCTTCTCAGAAAACTCCCTCCACTCTCTCCATAATGGTCCACCTGGGGGCTCCCTCCCAGGGACCCCACCTGGCACCCTAGGCAGACAGTTCAGTTCCTTTGGCACGTCCCAGCCTGGGTGCCTAGTCCCTGCAACCCTCTTCGCCTCGGGGAGAAGACTTAGCCCTGCCCCCTCGACCCCTGAGGGGAACAGGAGGCACTTGGCGGCGGTGGCCGTGTGGCAGTGAACGTCTTTCCATCACACCCCAACTCCGAGAGGCCCCCCGGTGGGCGGGGCGCCCCGGCCCCCAGCCCGCTCCGCTCCGCTCCTCCCCCGCCCTAGCTTTTCCTTTGTGCGGTGGCCGGCTGGGCTGGGCCGGGTAGACTGCTCTGGCTCTGCCGGTTCGGTCCCCGCCCGCTCAAAGGTGTCGAAGGTGCCCTTGGCCTCCCGGTGCACACCTGTCCCCCCCCCCCACCCCCGGGGCCCAAGGCGAAGAGGAGGGGGTGGAGGCGGAGTTCTGCAAGGCCAGGAAGCCTCAGGCCACACATCTGGACCCTGCCTCTCTCCAGCCTGCGTCCAGCCACCAGCGTTCCCACTGCGCGGCTGGGGCCGCCTCCGGGTGCTCGGGGACCGCGGGTGCCCCGCCTGGCCCGGCCCGGCCCCTCCCCCGGCGCGCACAAAGGCAGCTCCTCCCTGGCCCTCCCGGGCCGCTGCAGCATTTCGGGGGTCTCCTCCTCCCTCCTGGCTACCGGGCGGCGGGGCCGGGTGGAAACAAAGGCGCGGCGGCGGCGGCGCGGGGACAAAGGGGCTGAGGGGCGGGGGCGGGGGGCTCACCAGTCCGGCCGCGCTCTCCTCCCGAATCACCTCTTCGTACGCCGCCAGCAGCTCCAGGCGGTGGCCACTGAAGCTCACGCCGGCCATGCTGCGGGCCGGACCGAGGCAGAACGGACAGACGCACGGACGGACGGACGGAGAAGGAGGGAGGGAAAGACGGAGTCGCCGCGCCGCCGCCTCGGAGCCTCTGCAGCGCAGCCCATCTGGCTTTCTCCAAGGACAGCCTCCGCCCAACCTTATGCTTGGTGCAAACCCCTACCCTATTCGTCAGACCCCATCCCTAGCTGCATCTTCCTTATTCCAGCCTGTCTGATCTTTGTTCCCTCCACCCCTTAGTTCCCAAAGCTCTGAACACAGAAAACACTGGGGCCTCAGAGGAATCTCTTGCAAGGAAGTGGGCACCACTGCCAGGGGCTCCTGGAGCAACTCTGCTCCAGTCTAAGCTGGGCTCCTGAAACCCTCTGCAGCTCTCAGAAGCCTTGACCACCACCTGCAAAGCCCTCCACCCTTGTCTTCCCAGAGGAGGTGGCAGAACCTGAGCAAACTTTTTCTGCTGGGTAACCAACCAGCTGGACCAAGAAGAGGAAAGAAGTATGCACAATGATCTCCAGCAGTGGATCCCAGCACTTTAGAGTACGAAGAACCCCTTAAAACCCAAAAGATTCCACAGGCCCCCGCCTGAGGAATTCTCAGCACTATGCCCCTGGACCCCTGGCCCTGTCAGTTTCTCCAGGGCCCCCACTTGGAGCAAGTCCCAAGCAGAGTCCATGGGATTCTAGGGAGAGAGGAAGACCCCATAGTGAGGCTGAGGGGTGCCTGGGAAGGGTAGGTCGAGGGATCTCAGGCCTCAGTCCCTTCCTGCTTCCTTTGACTTTTCCCAGGTTTCATTTCCTCATCTCAAAGCCCCCTCCCCAGCCTCCTGCTCAGTTTCACACCCAAAACACAGAAGCCCTACCTGCACCTGCGGGCTCTCTTTCTCAAATTCCTGCCTCCCGCAGCCACCTACAAATTCTAGCCACACCCACTCTTACCTCTTTGCCATCTATATTTTTAAATAAACTTTTAATTTTAGAACAGCTTGAAATTCACAGAAAAATTACAAAGATAGTACAGAGAGTCCCCATATGCCCCATGCCCAGTTTTCTCTATTTTCAGAGGAGCAAGGAGGTTCCCTGCTCATATTCCCTGGAGCCCACCCTTCACCCCTTCACATCATCATCATCCTATAATTTATCTGTACTCTGCCTCCTTCCTGCATAGCCTCTGGCCCTGCTCTGGCTGAGGTCACCAGGGACCCCTAAATTGCCAAATTCAGTGGCCCCGTTGTAGTCCTCAGTTTCCTCAAACAGTGGGAACAGGGTGACTAATGATCACTCCCTCCTCTGCAAAGCCCTGAAACCCACATGCTCAGTCATGGTGGGTGGGTGCTGGGTGCCTCCTTGGAGGCTCTCCCACCAGGCTTTCATGTCTACCACTCCCAGCACTTTTCACCCTTCAAGTCTCTCCCTCCCCAAGATCCTGAACTTGTCCCCTCTCCCAGCTGCTCCCCCTGCCCTCTCCAGCCTTGGGAGGCTTGTCCAATGGCTTCTCAGTCCCCAGAGTGGAAAAGCTAAGAAAGAAGGAGGATTCGTATCCCAAAGCTGGTCACTTGCTGTGTGACCTTGAGTAAAATGCTTTCCCTAAGTTTTCTCTTTGATAACGTGTTGTGAGGATAAAATGTGACAGGGTGAAGGCTTAGAAAGCAAAAACCCCTTCCCCTTCCTCCTCGCAGCCCCACCCTCCCACGCCCACCTTCTTGCTCTGTGCTCCCCCACACCTCTCAGATAAAGCTTCAAGGCTGACATGTAGGTTTCAGGACTTTTTCAGCACCTGGAGCCTTCTCTGCCCTCACCCTGCCTCTGCAAGTTCCTACCAAGCATACCTTCAGAAGTTTCGCCCTCATCATTACAATACTCCCATCACTTTTCAGATCTTGCCCCCGGCGTGGTCCCAGCCACTTTCACCACTTACCTCTGCTCCTGAGCTGCACAGACCTTGCTACAATGTGACTTTAGACTCTTCTGCTTGGCCTTTCTTATCTCGCTGTAAAATAGGGACGATAATGATGGTATCCACATCATAGGATTTGTTTGAGGATTTAAGAAAAAAGTATCTAGAAAGCATTTAAAACGGCAGCTGCACATAGTAGGTGCTATTGACATGTTGGCTATCATTACTATTTCACAAACGGGAGAACCGAGGCTCAGAGGGGCAGTGACTCACCCTGTAAGGCACCGAGTGGCAAAGTCCTTATAGAAACCTGTCTGTCCTGCATCCCTTCAGCATAGCACACTCTCCCCCTGCTTCTCCTTCTAGCACCCCTATTTCTACATCCAGGGGTTAGCCTGACCTGGAATTTGGTCAGAAGTAGTTCCTGAGGCTACAGCTGTGGGGCCAATGGAAGGAGTCTGGGGGGCAAGGATCCTGAGTGTGGAGAGCGAGATGTCTGCTCAGCGCAGTGGACATCTGTGGTCAGCCATTCCTGCCCATCTTCCAGTTGCTTTTCCAATGCAGGCTCCAGAGGACAGCATGTGATTCAGGCCAGTGGGTCAGAACCAGTGGCTGCTTCAGAAGTGGACACGTGATCCCATTAAGTCCAATGGGTATCAGCCCTGGAACTTTTTGCTGGAACCATCAAGAGTCTCTGGTGGGCTGCTGAGCTGGCAAGATGTGGGCCTAGAGCTGGCTGAGAGGTGTTTTTGCTGATAATGGGATGAGTTGCCTGAGACTAAAGCCAGAACTGAGAAAAGGAGGAGGGCTGGGACTCAGACTCCTGAAAACATCCTGACATCCATGGGTACCGGATCCTGCTGTGTCTGAAGCCACTGACCTTTGCAATTAAATGAGACAAATTATCCCTGTTTTTTGCTTAAACTAGTTTGAATTGCAGCTGAGAGTCCTTCCTAGTTGACCCAGTCTCCAAATAATAGTCATTTTTGTCAGTGGCAAGAGACAAGGGTGAAAACAAAGTTGATCCTCTAGTGCCCCCAGGTCCTGAGTGGGATAACTTAGGCTGGTCCTGGGACCTTCCTTGGCTATTCAGGGCTGGTCCCAGCCTCATGAGTTCTCTGCAGGCTCCCAGAAGGCTGCCTCTTGCCCCACCAGTAGCCCCTGGAACCCCCTACCTTGCCCCACTTTAGGTCCCAGCTAGGAAGGAACTCTTCCTCCAGTCTCAGGTTTGGCTTTGGATTCAGGCCATCTCAGGTTCGAATCCCAGCCTTTGTGGCTGTTCCATGTGTGTGCCATGGGGCTAGGCCCTGTAGTCCCTAGCCTCAGCTCCCTTCCTGTAGCAGGACCTTGTGTACCTTGTGAGTGTTCCAAGGCCCACGTGGGGCCCAGCATAGAGAAGCAGCACCAGAAACGAGAATCGTCAGTCCTTGCCTGTGTACCCTGTTCTCCACCGCCTGTCTCCCTGCTGACTTCAAATGAGTGCAAGCCGCTCAGAACTGGAAAAAGCCCCTCCCTGGCCTGCTGTCTCTCCAGTTGCCCACTCAGCCCCCTGCCAAGGGCTCTGCTCCCTCAGCTGGGGGTACTGCACACTCCCAGGGTGCTAATGGCCTCCCGTGCCTGGTACAAAGACATTTCCCAGTACCCTTGGCCTCCACCTGTATAGCCTTGCACCTGAAACTTGAGAACACAGTGATCCCTGCAGTTCTGTGCTGGAGAGGGGTGGGGAGCTGGGAGGTACAGTGAGAAGCAGCTCCGCCTTTAATCTGGGAAGCAAGGACTGGACCTGGGCTGCTGGGTGGCTCCGGAAAGGTCACTTTCCCTTTCTGAGCCTCAGGTCCCTCCTCTGAAACGTGCCTTGAATGACATCTTTTAAGTATGTTTTAATGATTTAATGACATCTAAGCGATTGCTCTGTGGTTCCAGCAGAGAGGTAGCTGTTCAGAGCAAGTGGCCCATGCTTGTTTTGACTTCTATCTAAAAAGCTCCGCTTTCCTGAGATTCAGTCCCCAGCTCTCTGCTCTTCCCTTTACTCTCCCCTTACATCTGCCCTCCAGCTTCTTCAACCACCTCCCCTTGGCAGGAGCCTTCAAGCTGCCTCCTCCACCCCTCCTGGCAGCTCAGCTGACCACAACTGCTCAGGGCCCACCACAGTCAAGCCTTTTAAGACAGCTGTCCACACTCGTTCATCGACTCACTCTCTACACCCTCCCCTTCTTCCTCCAACCTTGGCACTGGCCCCAGCTCTCAGGAAAACTGATCCGCAAACGTCACCTTGTTGCAAAATGCCATGGGGGCTCTCGGCCTTATCTGCCTTCAGCATTCCCACACGGCTGCCCCCAGAAGGCTCCCCACAGACCAGCACTTAACCATCTGCCCCTGTGCTCTTGCTGGCTTGTATCCATGGTAACCAAGGATGGACTGAGAGGTCTTCATGGTTTAAGAGGAGAGGCAGAGAGTACACTTCCCTGTGGAAGTGAGAGATACTCTTCACTGAATATGCCAGGAATGTCTATGTTGAAAGAAAACCACATCCTACCTGCTTTACTCCTGTGACCTGCCGGGGCCCCTCTCTGAGCATCTGTGATAATGGTTTAATAGCTCCAACAGCTGTCCTGAACTCACTCCCAAATTTAATCCAAGGTGTATCTAGACTTGAATCTTCAGCTGCTTCCTGGATTTGTCTCCTAAATGTCTTGTAGGCACCTCATTCAGTCATTCAACATTCACTGGGCATCCACTGTGTTCTAGGCATAGGCACTGTTTTAGATTCTGGTAAGATATCATGAAAGTGACATGCAAAGTCCTACACTCCTGCTCCAGGGGTCCTTGAGAAGCCACAACACAGAGGCCCTGCTCTTCTCTTAAAGAGAACAGGCCTGAGTACCTGTTGAGAACGCCAACAACTTCAGATGTGCTATAAAGTTCCTCATGACAGTGAGCCCTGGAGGACAGGTGGCTATGGGTGCACCATGTTCACCTGGTCTAGTTTGGGGCCTCTCTTCAGTCCCTCTCCAGTTCAAGCCTGGAATAGGAGGAATGACAGTCCCCTTGGGGTAGTGGAGGCCACCAATACGATGCAAGAGGCCCTGGGGAAAGATGGGGCCACCGCCAGAGCCTCCAGACTTGGAGGCAGCAGGCAGAGGCGAGCTCTGCAGGGGCATCCCTGGAGTGTGGCACTCAGCGCCAGCCAGTCTCAGGACGTTGTGCCCAGCTCCAGGCCTGGCTGCCGGTCTGGCTCGTGGCTCAGGGGCAGTGCAACTCTGGTCAGGTCTCCTAAGCTTTCGTCCATAAGATGAGACCAAGTGCAGACACCCCACAGGGTTGCTGCGTGAGATAATGGGAGGAATGACTGGTATACTCCAGATGCCATCCTTCCTCTTCTCACCTCTCATCCCCTACATCTCTGCTACAGGCCTGGGGCCAGTCCCTGCCATGTGGCTTGTTGCTCCTTCCTTCCCCTGAGCCCTGCCCCTCCTCCCAGGCTCCCTCCTTCCGCTTACCCTGCTCATGGCTCCCAGGGGTTCTTTCTACAACACAGACCTGAACCTTCTGTGCCTGGCTCTCTCCACCGTGCCCTCAAGAAGCAGTCCCAGCTCCTCATCCTGGCACTTCCAGGCATCCTGGCACTTCCAGGACTGGGGGACTGCATTCTCCAGCCCCCTTTCTTTGCCTGCAGCATACAATTGCAGCAGCCTGTCTAGACCCTCACTTGGATGTACCATTTTCCATGTTACACCCCTGAGGATGCCCTTCCAACTCCTCTTCTCTGACTGCCAAGCCAAGCCAGACCAGGCACCCCCAACTTCTGTGGGTCCTGGGCTCAGCACGTGAGATTCCCCTTTGCCTCCTCCTGCTGATCCTGAGTCTTCCCTGTCCCCATCACGGGACCACCAGGACGGTCAGCCCTGGAGAACTTAATCTCCACCCTGCTACAGGCCTCAGATCCCACCTTTCTTGATGCACAGGGGGAAGCATACACCAGACACAGCTGGAGACAGATTTATTGTAGCACTGGACGTGAGCAGGGGCCAGTGTGGCCAGCACCAGTGTGTGGAGGTGGTGGAGGGAGTGGGGGGAAGTGAAGGGGGTGGGGCCCGGGGGACCCCAGGCTCGGGCCAGGAGTTGGAGTTGGAGCAACTTTTGCTAGCCCTACCCAGAAATCTGGGGCGATGGTTCCAGAATCAGCAAACCCCTCAGGTTGGGTAGGCTGGGGTGGGCAGCAGTGGGTGGGAGGGGCTCACACGTGGGAGAAGGCGTGGCTCTTGCAAAGGGGCTTGTCCTTCTTGGAGTAGAAAGTCTTTCCTTCCAGGTTGATCTGACATATCTGGGAACGGCCAAGGTGCAGTTACGAGGGGTGGGGGTAGCAGGAGAGGGCCCTTCCCAACTGCTTAGGAATCCCAGAGGCAGGGGTGGAAGGCGGGTGAAGAACACAGGGCTCTGGGGACAGGGCCTGAGTCCGAAGAGGGGTACTCACTGCGCACACGAAGCACGTATCATGCCAGCTGAAGCCCAGTGCCTCCAGGAAGCGGTCCCCAGCATCGATCTTGAAGTCACAGCCTCGGCATTTTGTGCCAAACATCTTTTCATAGTCTGGAGACACAGAGAGAAGAAAAGTGCGGGGGGACTTGGGTTCTCCCCTGCCCACACCCCGCCCCCTCACCCAGCACCGCCTTCTCACCTGTCCCAGCCCATACCTCGCTCGCAGTAGGGGGACCCTTCCTCCATGTAGAAGGCCCTGTTCCGAATGGGTGTCTTGCAGGCCGCACAGGTGAAGCAATGCACATGCCAGGTCATCTTCAGGGCGTGCATGATCTCCTAGGAGGAAGCAACAGTCGCTTGGCAGCTTGGCACCCTCCTCTCCAGAGCCCAAGACACAGGCAGGCTGGCTGGGGCCCTCTTTCTTTCCAGATAAATGTTTTATCTGCACATCCACTGCTCCCACTTTCTCCAACCCCAACGAGTCCCTGTGGATGTCCACTGTGCTGTGCTGTGCTTAGTCGCTCAGTCGTGTCCAAGTCTTTGAGATCCCATGGACTTTGGCCTGCCAGGCTCCTCTGTCCATGGGATTCTCCAGGCAAGGAATACTGGAGTGGGTTGCCATGATCTCCTCCAGGGGCTCTTCCTAACCCAGGGATTGAAACTAGGTCTCCCTCATTGCAGGTGGATTCTTTACCATCTAAGCCACCAGGGAAGCCCATGAATACTGGAGTGGGTAGCCTATCTCTTCTCCAGGTGATCTTCCCAACCCAGGAATTGAACTGGGATCTCCTGCACTGCAGGTGGATTCTTTGCCAGCTGAGCTACCAGGGAAGCCTGGTGGCTGTTCACTATGCTACGTCTGAAGTTCTGTTCCCAATCTCTACACACTGGGCCTTGCACATTCCCACAGCAGTCTCTGTCTCAGTGGATGGTGACTCCATCTGCACAGGCCAAATTCCTTGCTTTGTCCCTTATTTCGGGTCCACTCCAAAATCTGGCTGGGCTCTCCTTCAAGATGCATCCAGATACTGGCCATTTCTCATAGCCTCCCTGATGTGGAATGTGAGCCTTGGCACCTCTGACCTGGATGAGTGCACAAAACTGGTTTCTGTGCTCCTTCCTCTGCCCCTGACAGCCTGATATCAACCTGTGCTGGGCCAGCTTCTCCTCTGCTTGAATCCCTGCCTTGTTCACATTGCTCTGAGCAAAGGGCAAAGCCCGGGGAAGGGCCCAGAGGCCAGCAAGACTAGCTTCTGTCCCTCTGCTCTCCCCATGTGGCCTCTCATCCATGGTTGATGCACCGGACACACCGTCTTAGGGCTTCTCACCAGCTGCCCCCTCTACCTGGACTGCTTGGCCCAGATATCTGCTAGGATCAGCCCTCACCCCCTTCAAGATTTTGCCCAAAGGTCACCTTCTCCTTGAGGCCCATGCTAACACGATCAGCTCATATGCCAACCCCTCTTCCCAAAGCCATGCTTCCAATAGCTTGAACCCTGCACTTTCTTCCCATACTAACGTGTGTGTTAGCCACTCAGTCGTGTCTGACTCTTCACGACCCCATGGACTATAGCCTGCCAGGCTCCTCTGTCCATGGAATTCTCCAAGCAAGGATACTGGAGTGGGTTGACATTCCCTGCTCCAGGTGATCTTCCTGACCCATGAATTGAACCTGGGTCTCTGCATTGCAGGTGGATTCTTTACCACCTGAGCCATCAGGGAAGGCCCCCCATACTAGCATACCACCAGATAATTTACCCCTTGTGTCTTTTGCTTATTGTCTGCTCCCCACCGCCTTCTTCCCGATCTAGTATGAAGTCCCAGAGGGCATGAACTATTAACAGTTATGTTAGCTGGTATAACCCAACAGTGCCTGGACCATGGGTAGGCATCACGAATGTTCGTGAGCTAAGTTACCTGCTCTACTGGAGGCCTGACAGAGCAGAGGCCACAGGTGGGCTGAGCTCTCCCTGGGGATAACCAGGTGAGCAGCTCTCACACCCGGAGCAGGCAGAAGGCAGTGTGGAGCCCCAAGAGACGTCAGATGGTAGGTTCAGCCAGATCTTAGCTGGGTGGCTTGTCCAACAGCTTTACCTCCTCATGACACTTGGCTCCTTCACTTTTGAACTGGGAGCCTGATCCCAGCTTTGCTGGGTTGCCGTAAGGATGGTTCCACATCTGAGGCCAGGGGTACCAGGCCCGGTGCCTGCCAAGACCAGGTCACATACACAGTGGGGCAAGGTGGGGACTGTGTCATGGGAGAGCATGTGTTCCGTGTGTAGGGGTGGTGTTGACCACTTCATTCAGGAATGCTTGCAAGGCTCAGGTTGAAATCCAGGTGTTAAGTCAAATCCAATTTTTCAATATTGGCTATTACTTTAAAAATGAAACAGAGGCTTCTCTCATGGTCTGGTTAGGAGTCTGCCTGCCAATGCAGAGGACACGAGTTCGATCCCTGGTCCAGGAAGATCCCATATGCCGAGGGACAACCAAGACTGTGCACCACAACTACTGAGCCCTCAACCTGCAGCCACTGAAGCCTGCGTGCCCTAGAGCCAGTGTGCCACCACAAGAGAAGATCCGCAAAAAGAAGCCTACACACCACAACGAGAGAGCAGCCCCCACTCACTGCAACTAGAGCAAGCCCGTGCGCAACAACGAAGACCCAGCGCAGCCAAAAATAAATAAACAAACAAATCTTGGAAAAAAGACTTCCCTGGTGGCCAGCGGTTAGGAATCCACCTGCCAATGCAGGAGACACAGGTTCAATCCCTGGTCCAGGAAGATTCCACGTGCTGCAGAGGTAGCCAGACCCAGGTGCCGCAATTACTGAGCCTGTGCCCCAGAGCCCGTGCTCTGCAGCAAGAGAAGCCATCGCAGAGAGGCCCATGCACCACAACGAAGAGGAGCCCCTGCTTATAGCAACTAGAGAAGGCTCTCGTGCAGCAACGAAGACCCAGCACAGCCAAAAATAAACAAAAAAATTTAAAATAGAAACTGTTAAAAAAATAATAATAAGGAAAGAAACAGTGTGGACAAAGCAAGGCGTAAGTGTGGGGAGCACCTAGCTCTCAGCTGGCCTGTCCATGCCCACTAAAGAAACTGTCAAGGGAATTCCCTGCTGGTCCAGTTGTTAGGATTCACTGCTCTCACCGCTGAAGGTTCAGGTTCAATCTGTGGTTGGGGAACTAAAATCCCGTAAGGCATGTGGCACAGTCCAAAAAAAAATCTGTCATTTCTCACATATACCTCACAACCAGCCTGGCCAGGAAGTTACTGCCACTCCCATTTTAGCAAGGTCCAGAGAAAGTGATCATAGATATCACAGTAAATAGATGACGGAAATGTGTTTCGAGCCCAAATCTGGCTCACTCCAAAGTTGGCTCTTCCCACTGCCAGGTGTTGCCTCTTTGCAAGGAGAAGACCAAGGGCTGGGGGAAGGAACTTGGCTGTGTGCCAACAGGACAGGGTCTCGGCAGGAGCATGGGGAGCCCAGAGCTGGGCCCAGTGGGCGTATGGGCAGGGAGGCAGGTCTCTGAGCTAGTTCTCCATGGCTACCCAAAGCCCAAAGCTTCCTAATCTGTCTGCCCCTGCTGTCCCATCACCCTAACCCAGGCCTAAGAGTTCCATCCCCTCCTCGAGTTGTCTCCCCTAGGGGAAGCGCACTGAGGCACATCTGACCTCAGCAGTCCCCAGCTCCGGAACCCCTAACATGGCCCCTGCCCTCAATTCCACCTCATCTCACACCCTCCCCGAGTGTTGCCTTGTGACACAAGCTGTTCCCTCTGCTTGGAGCACTCTCTCCTGATCCTTGTGCAAGCTAATTCCTACTGATGATTAAGTTCAGCTTAGAGACCACTTCCATTCACTCCTTCAAGTGTTAAGTGACCACTTTCTATACATGTGTTAGTGTGTTAGTCACTCAGTCATGTCCGACTCTTTGCAACCCCATGGACTGCAGCCCGCCAGGCTCCTCTGTCTATAGAATTCTCCAGGCAAGAATACTGGAGTGGGTTGTCATGCCCTCCTCCAGGGGATCTTCCTGACCCAGGGATAAACCCAGGTCTCATGCATTGCAGGCAGACTCTTTACCAACTGAGCCACCAGGGAAGCCCTTCCTATATATGAGGTACAGCATTACACACGAGCAAAAGAGCCCTGGTCCCAGCCCATGAATTTCACACTGGAGAAGAGATGGGACAAAAAGACTGGAGGGTAGTAAGCAACCAGTGGGGAGCCTGGCCAGGTGGGAGGGTGGGTATCAGGGAAAGTGCCCCTGAGGAAGTGTTATTTGAGTCGCAGATGAGAAGGAATGAGGTAAAGAGAGTGCTAAAAGGTATTTCTAGCAGAGTATAGCCTGTGCAAAGGTCCTGCGGTAAAGGAAACATTGCACTGGCAAGATGGAGCTGCCTGTGTCACTGAAGCACCGGAGTGAAGGGGGCTGGTGATGAGTGGTAAGGCTTGACAACAGTCCTCCAGAGGGTCCCCAGACTAGAACACATCCCCTCTAATGTGTCCATCCCATCTCCCCGAGTTCTCCTCCAAGTCTGCTGAATCAACCAGACGGTCCTGTGTTTTCCCATGCTCTGAGCTCTAAGAGCCTGAAGCCCATGGTAAACTGGGACAGTTAGGTTCCTGCCCACCCCCCTGCACACACACCGTACCAACCCCGCTGGAGGGTGTGGTCTGTCAGCCCCTGCAAGAGGGGAAGCTGAGTGCCCCTGGGCCACACGTGGAACCACTGGGCTGGGGCAGGAGCAGGGCTTACCATCTTACTCTGGGCTTACTCTAGGGCCCAGGAGCTAGTCAGGCTCTGTAAGCCTTGCCTCTGGATCTGCAGCCTGGGCAATAACTTTGTCCACCTAGAACTGTGGCAGGGCAGGACGAAAATGTGATGTAATGTAGGCGGGGCTGTCAGTGAACAAAACATAAGGGCCTTGATCTGTGGGAAGCAAATCCAGATGCCAGCTTAAGAAAGGTTCTGGGGAGACTTCCCTAGTGGTCCAGTGGTTAAGACTCTGTCTGCCAATGCAGGGGACACCGGTTCAATCCCTGGTCTGGGAAGATCCCACATGCCATGGGCCAACTAACCCCGTGTGCCACAACTAGTGAGCCTGTGCTCCGCAACAAGAGAAGCCACCTCAATGAGAGGCTTATACAACACAACTAGAGAGTAGCCCCCGCTTGCTGCAAATAGAGAAAAGCCTGCATAGCAATGAAGACCCAGTGCAGCCAAAAATAAGTAAATAAATAAAATTAGAAAAAGAAAGGTCCTAGGTTCCAGCCCATCTGATAGAACAGTCCAACACGGTATCGGTTAGGCTGGTGGGGAAATGACCGTAATCCTGGGCAAAATTTCCCCATCTTTAAGATGAGAATAATCAAACTGACTTCACAGTGTAATTGTGAAGCTGGATGCCCACACGTATAAAATGGCCCACAACACAAAACTGTGATATCCTTTCTCCCCTTCCTGTCTACTGATGGAATCCTCACTTTTTGCTGGGCACACAGCTATACCAAACAGACTGTATTTCCCAGCCTCCCCTGCAGCTCAGTAATGTCATGTGACTGAGTTCTGGGCTCTGGGATGGAAGCAGAAGGGTTGGATGGCACCCACAGCCCAGTCCAAAAGGAAATCAGTCCTGAATATTCACTGGAAGGATTGAGGCTGAAGCTGAAACTCCAATACTTTCCCACCTGATGCGAAGAACTGACTCATTGGAAAAGACCCTATAGCTGGAAAAGATTGAGGGCAGGAAGAAAATGGGATGACCGACTCGATGGGTTTGAGCAAGCTCCGGGATTTGAAGGACAGTTCCCTGTCCTTCCCTGGCGTGCCGTAGTCTATGGGGTCACAAAGAGTTGGACACAACTGAGCGACTGAGCTGAACTTATCTTCTAAAGATGGCTCCCAAGAACCTTCCACTCCTTCTTCCTTTTCCAATTTCCTAATGAGAAAAGAAGAGAAGCGAAAGGCAAAGGAGAAAAATATACCCATCTGAATGCAGAGTTCTAAAGAGTAGCAGGAGGAGATAAAAAAAGCCTTCTTAAATGAACAATGCAAAGAAATAGAGGAAAACAATAGAATGGGAAAGACTAGAATTCTCTTCAAGAAAATTAAGAGATACCAAGGGAACATTTCATGTGAAGATGGGCATAATATAGGACAGAAATGGCAAGGACCTAACAGAAGCAGAAGAGATTAAGAAGAGATGGCAAGAATACACAAACTGTACAAAAAAGGTTTTAATGACTCGGATAACCATGATGGTGTGGTCACTTATCTAGGGCCAGACTCCTGCAGTATAGTCAAGTAGGCCTTAGGAAGCATTACTATGAACAAAGCTAATGTAGGTAATGGAATTCCAGCTGAGCTATTTCAAATCCTAAAAGATGATGCTATTAAAGTGCTGCACTCAATATGTCAGCAAATTTGGAAAATGCGGCAGTGACCAGAGGACTGGAAAAGGTCAGTTTTCATTCCAATCCCAAAGAAGGGCAATGCCAAAGAATGTTCAAACTACCACATAATTGTGCTCATTTCACATACTAGCAAGTAATGCTCAAAATCCTTCAAGCTAGGCTTCAACAGTATGTGAACCAAGAACTTCCAGATGTACAAGGTAGATTTAGAAAAGTAGAGGAACCAGTGATCAAATTGTCAACATCCACTGGATCATAGAAAAAGCAAGAAAATTCCAGAAAAACATCTACTTCTGCTTCATTGACAAAGGCTAAAGCCTTTGACTGTGTGAATCACAACAAACTGGAAAATTCTTAAAGAGATGGGAATAGCAGACCACCTGACCTGCCTTTTGAGAAATCTGTATGCAGGTCAAGAAGCAACAGTTAGAGCCATACATGGAACAATAGACTGGCTCAAAACTGGGAAAGGAGTACGTTAAGGCTGTATATTGTCACCCTGCTTATTTAACTTATATGCAGAGTACATGATGCAAAATACTGGGCTGGATAAATCACAAACTGAAATCAAGCTTGCTGGGAGAAATATCAACAACCTCAGATATACAGATGATACCACCCTAATGGCAGAAAGCAAGGAGGAATTAAAGAGCCTCTTGATGAAGGAGAAGGAGGAAAGTGAAAAAGCTGGCTTAAAACTCAACATTCAAAAAACTAAGATCATGACATGTGGTCCCATCATTTCATGGCAAATCGACTGGGAAAAAATGGAAACAGTGATAGACTTTATTTTCCTGGGCTCCAAAATCACTGTGGACAGTGACTGCAGCCAGGTGCTTGTTAAAAGACAGGTGCTTGTTCCTTGGTAGAAAAGCTATGATGAACTTAGACAGCATATTAAAAAGCAGAGACATCACTCTCCCGACAAAGGTCTGTATAATCAAAGCTATAGTTTTCCTGTAGTCATGTTCAGGTGTAAAGAGTTAGACCATAAAGAAGGCTGAACGCTAAAGAAGAGCTGCTTTTGAACTGTGGTACTGGAGAAGACTCTTGAGAGTCCCTTGGACAGCAAGGAGATCAAACCAGTCAATCCTGAAGGAAATCAACCTTGAATATTCATTGGAAGGACTGATGCTAAGGCTGAAGCTCCAATACTCTGGCCACCTGATATGAAGAGCTGACTCATTGGAAAAGACCCCGATGCTCAGAAAGATTGAAAGCAGGAGAAGCAGACAACAGAGGATGAGATAGTTGGATGGCATCACCAACTCAATGGACATGAGTTTGAGCAAAATCTGGGAGATGGTGAAGGACAGGAAAACCTGGCATGCTGCAGTCCATAGGGTCGTAAAGAGTTTGACACCACCGAGCAACTGAACAGCAAGCCGATTGGAGCATAGAAATTTTGCCTGAAGCTCAAGAGGTATCTTGGACTATGAGTGGTAAGTAAATAAATGCTAAGATGTTGGAGAAGCAAGACACAGGAGCCTGGATCTGCCTACATGTCCCAGACTGCCCACCTCTCAACTTCCTTAGGTGAGAAACAGCAGTCATTATTTTTTCTGTCACTTGTGGTCAAGGCATCTATCACTAATATGACCATTACTACGGAGTTCTCTGGGCTTCCCAAGTGGTGCTAGTAGTAAAGAATCCTCCTGCCAATGCAGGAGATGTAAGAGACACAGGTTTGATCCCTGGGTTGGGAAAAAACCACTGGAGGAGGGCATGGCAACCCACTTCAGTGTTCTTGCCTGGAGAGTCTCCATGGACAGAGGAGCCTGGTGGGCTACAGCCCATAGGGTCACTGAGTCAGACACGACTGAAGCGACTTAGCACACATGTATGCGCAGAGCTCTCTGGCCACATCTGGAAGCTCTGCTCATAGATCCAAAAATAGGGAAATGCATGAGTGCTGGAAGTCCGCAGCGCCTGGTGCTCTCTGGTTTGGCCCTCATGCTCTGCAGCCTTGGGCAGCTTCTGCCTCTCTCTGCATTTCAGTTTCCACTCAGGCACAGCTGAACCCCCCTCAACTTGTCACCTGGCCTGTTACGCTCCTCTTTCCTTAGGCTGCTCACCCTCGACACTCTTGGAGTCCCCTTCCTCCGTGTGAGTTCCTGGGGGCAGGACCATGCCTGTCTCTTCACAAGGTATTCCCAATGTGGGGCACACTGTCCCCAATGAATGGAAGATGGTAGATAGGACATCACTCTCAGCCCATAACATGTGCTGACCCAAGTCCCAAGCCCAGCTCCAGGTGGCAGCTAGGTTGCCCTGCAGGAGACCAGACCAGGCTCTGCTGCATATTTAGACTCAGTAGGAAGACTTTTTTTAAGAATAGGTTTTTAATGTATATGTTTATTCTATTTATTTGGCTGCATGGGGTCTTAGTTGTGGCACAGGGGATCTAGTTCCCTGACCAGGAATCGAACTCAGGCCCCATGCGTTGGGAGTGCAGAGTCTTAGCCACTGGACCACCAGGGAATTACCAAGAATAGGATTTTGAATCACAAGTTTTTGAACCTAAATTTCTGCCTTTGCAAATCAATAGTTCTGTGTCCTTCAAGCCTATCTTTAGAGACAACGTTTTTCATACACATTCGCATTCAGGGCAGCAGACTCTGCATTAGCCTCTCAAAAGCCAGTCACAACCCCCAAAGCCTTCCTCTCTTATAGAGAACAGTAGCTAAAATACTGGATTTGCCAGCTTCCCTCACTGGCCCAGGTGCTCATACAATAATAATTCCAACAACTGAGATAAAGATGCAAGTTCCTGGTTTTTCTTCCAGAGTCAAAAGGCAAAACCTCATTAAAAGAAGGTGCCTGCTCCTTCCCTCTTCTTCCCACCTGCAACAAGAATGTGAGCCTGGGGCTTGACAGTCATCTGGTAACCATGATACAATAAACTTGAGGACAAAAGCCTACAGGCTAAGGATTTCAGAACTAAAACAGGAAAAGCCTAAAGCCATCCACGAGCTGCTCTTCAACCCTTGGAATTCTTGCAATTGAAGTAAACACTACCCCTTCTGTTTCAATCTCTATAGTGGAGTTTTTTCTATTACTGAAGCTGAATGCAATCCTAACACAGTAGCCATCTCTTGTTTTGGCCTGACTAGCACTTACCTCCTCTCTTGGGGTAATGTCACTCTGGTTTTATTTTCAAGGAACCAGTACTGTGGTTCAGGCAAGGCCACCAGACCCCATTCCAGGGGTGGGCGTCACCCAGGCCTGGCCAACTAGAGTCACAGGGCTTGGTTCCGAGATGGGCATGTGAAGCAAGCCAGGCCAACGAGCATCAGCACTGGGACTTGATGCATCAGCTGGCACAGAGGTGCTTTCTTTCTGTGGTGCTAACCTGGGGAGATGTAACCCTGGAGCCATTGATGTAGCAGCATCTTTGCCGCTTTCTAGGGAAAAGCATGCTGGGAACAAAGCCAACACAGATGAAACCAGAGGCAAGTAGTAGAAAGACTCCTGACGACCTCAGGATCTGCGTTCAACTGGGCCAGAAGTTAGCATCCCTCAGTCTTTCTGATTATTGGCGCTAATTCTCTCCTCCTTGAGCCTTTTAGAGTAGGATTTAAGTCACCTGTTAAGACAATCCTGGCTAATGTAAAGTGAGGTCTATATAGTAGCCTGATTGTGAGACTGGTAAGGTTCCAGTGGGGTCCTGCAGGGAGAGCCCCCCAGCCCAGGAGCTGCTCAACACTCCTCAGTGCTGAAGAGTCAGGCTTGCCTTCCCAGTCCCCCGCCAGCCGCCAGCCCCACTCACGCCGGTGATCTTCTTTTTGCACTTGGCACAACTGGGTGCATAGCGCACATCATAGCAGGGTGGGCAGAAGATGGCCCCCTTCTCCTCGAAGAAGCCACCCTCTTCCAGAACCTTCCCACACTGGCTGCACACAAACTCCTCAGGGTGGTATGCATGGCCCAGTGCCACCAGGTAGCGGCCCCTGCAGGGGAAGGAGAGGGCAATGAGCAGGAGTGGGTGCAAATGAAGTCAGGGTTCCTGGTCAGCACCCCACAGGGTCTACCCTACACCTATTATGAAGCCTTGAAGGGAACGTTCGTTCTCTTCATCTCCAAATAGGGAAGAGACAGGCTTGGGAGGTGACTTGCCTAAGATCACACAGCAAGACAAAGCTGCACTGTTGTGGGACTTCCCTGATGGTGCAGTGGTTGACAACCCACCTCCCAATGCAGGGGACACGGGTTCAATCCCTGGTGGGGGAACTAACATCCCACATGCCTCAGGGCAACTGAGCCTGTGTGCCACAACTAGAGAGCCCGTGCACCGCAACTAAGATTCCATGTGCTGCAACTAAGATCAGATGCAGCCAAATAAATATTTTAAAAAGCTGTACTGTTTTGATGACAGGAGTGAGGAAGAAGGGTAGTGTCAGAAAAGGGAGGAAGGTGAGGACTGGGTGAGCCCACACTGGGTGAGGACTGCTGACTGAAGCCTAATAAGTTGAACCCAAGGGGTTGGTGTCCTGGGTGACAGGAGGCCTGGAATACCTGTGAGCCCTGAAGACCAGTGGGCACTTGAGCTGAGCCTGGTGCACTCTATCCCACTGGCTTGTTCCATCTAGGCTGGAGAGGGACCTGGCCATCCCAGATAAATGGGGATGTCTGAACAAGGGGGTGCTTTCCAGAGCTTAAGAGCTGACAGGAGTTGAGACAGGGCAGAGCCTGGGATGAGAACTAGGAAGGCTCTGGGGCCTGACACAGAGCTGATTCTGGGGGGCTGTGGGACTCTGCTGGGCCCTGGGGAGCAGTGCAGAGAGGGAGGGACTTAAGGGGCTTAGCAGAGAGAGACCAAGTGAGCAGGAAGGAGACAGGCAGAGGGGCTGGGAGTGGGGAGGCCTTTCCTGGCCCAGAGAGCAGCGAGTCTAGGGCTGCAGCTTGGCTATGTCGTTGGCACCTCCTCCATTTCACCAAGGCAGATGTTGGAGAGAGGCTGAGCAGAGGGCAGCTGAGATGAGTAGGGAGATAGATGGGAGGAGCAGTGTGAAAGACACCAGGGCTGGAGTTCCGGTTCAGGAAAGACCAGGGTAGGAAGGAACGGGGCACCCACCGGATGACCTTGTGGCACTGATGGCACACGGGAGTCTTGCCGTTGCTGCCCCCGCCCCCGCCGTGGCCCCCTCCAGCGGCGGCCTGCACGATGGAGGTGCGGTTCTGCATAGGCGTGGGCGTGGCTGGCTGCGAGTGCCGGGTCAGCACCGTGCTGGTCTTGTCCGGGGCATAGCGCTCAGCAAATGCAGGGTCCACAGCCCAGGGTGGGCGGCTCGTGGGACTGGGGGTGGTAGGGCCTGCCAAGGCCAGGAAAAGTGGCTTCATGGGGGTGCCCAGGGATACCACAGGACAGTGGGGAGAGCCCGGGGCAGCTTGGAGGGGCCCGCCCCCCATGCCTCTGGAGATTACCCACCCTTCCCCAAGCCCAAGCCCACACTCTCTCACCAGGCCAGGGTTCCTGGGGTGTAGCTGAGGCTGGGGTTGGGGCTTCCGTCCTGGGCACCTGGCTGTAAGATCTATCATTCAAGGCCCTGCACGGCCGAGGCTCCTGGCATGGCCCCACCCCCCAATCTTGGTCGTGATGGCCCCATGAGAGATGCCTGGGTGCATGAGAGCAGAGGACTCCAGGTCCCCCCAGGGCAGGGATGGGGAGGGCAACTTCTCCTGGCCAGGTTCCAGCTGCCTGGTCTGTAGCACAGGGCTGGGAGGTGAAGCAGGGCTCTTGCTTCTGGGGCCGCTCGTGAGGGTCCTTCTGATGGCAAGGCCCCCTGTTTCTGGGTAGCCCCACCCACTGATACCTAGACTGTCAGGGCCCACACTGGATCTGAACCATCTAACACCCCCGACTCCAAATGCAAACCAAGTCCACGAAGATAGAGAACAGAGGCAGAGAAAGCAGGACCGAGAGTGTTTATTTTCATGCCCCAAAAGCCAGCACAGACCTGGCAGACAGCAGTACCATAGGGCAAAGAGTGAAGGCAGCAGTGTCAGATGGAGCCGGGCCCTGTGCCAGGAGGGCAGCTGGGGCCAGGCCAGCAGGAGGCTCAGTCCAGGGGCAGAAAAGGGATGGGTGAGGTAGGCAGAAGCTGGAGGCGCCAAGGGGAGGTGCCCTGGGGCGGAGAACAGCAAGAAAGAGGCAGAGAGGGCAGCCGGCCGGCGAGGACCAGGCTACGACTGCACGTTGAGCACATGGGCAGAGCGCTGGTGGTGCCAGTCCCGGAGGCGGGTGTAGCGTGGGCTCTGCAGCTCCAGGACATACTTTTCCCTGAGGGGCAGAGAGAGAAGGAGGAGGAAGTGGAAGGAAGGAGAGGTGGAAGGGAGGCAGGGAGGGAGGACCAAAGGAAGGAAGGAGAACGGATCAACCTGGCTAGGGGTGGCTGGGAGTAGATAGGGCTGGAATGGGAGAGGCCGGAAATGAGAAAGAGGGGCTGGAGCCTGTCCTGTTACCTTGATTTCTTCAGATGCTCCTCATCCGGGTCTTGCACTGAGAGGGCAGAGGCAGGCAATGACCAAGAGAAGACAGAAGGCCACCCCAGCCCTGAGCCCTGGTAGAGGGTCACAGGGTGCCGGAACAGGCTCCAGCTAAGCCTGGGTCCGGGCTGGGGACCAGGAGGAGAGTCCGCCCTTCCCTGGGCTGGCACTTACTGAACTCGGTGCCCGTGAGGTGGGCGAGGATGCGGAAGGAACGGGACTGGCCTGTCCCAGGCCTCGGCCGCCAGTCCTCTGTGTCCTCCATCAGCCGCTGCTTGCTGGCATCTGGGACCAGCGGTCGGAGCGGCTGTCTGTGGGGAGGGTGTGGCTCAGAACCTCATGCTGGGGTGGGCATCAGGGGCGGCCCCTCCCCGGACTTAATACAGGTGGGCTATAGTGACGGGAAGAGGGGTGGGCAAGGCCAGGGCCCTGCTGGGTGAGGGGTGGGGTAGGTAAGTGAGAGGGGAGGAGGGCAATCAAGGTGAAAGGAGGGCAGCCAGGGTGGGGAGGGGCCACCACCCAGAGTGCCAAAAGGAAGGAAGAGAGGGACAGGCAGAGGGGGCTCACTGACTTGTCAGGGGTCTGCACCTGTGAAGGAAATAAGACAGATGGACAGATAAAGGCACAAAGAGATAGACAAGGGGAGGAAGAAAGATGGCAAGGGGTCAGAATAGCCAGGGGTAAGGCTGCACTGAGTGTCTCGGCTCAGTCGGCCGACATCAAATCCCAACCCCAGGCTACCACCGAGTGGGGGGCGGCGCGCTGCCTTGCTCACAGCCCCCAGGAGGGCCGGCCCAAGGCAGGAGCCACACCCTCGGTGGGGCCCTGTGCCTGCAGTACCCGCCCCAGCCACCAGGGGTCGCTGTCGCACGGTTCCGGCCAGGCTGGGGCGCAGCACAGACAGCAGCAGCGGGCAGCAGCCGGCGGGCGTGCGGCGGTGGAGACAGGGCGTGGACGGGCAGGACAGACGTACCCATTCTGCTGCGGGGCGCTGTCAGCGGGTGAGTTCGCCCCGAAGGGTCGGGCCGTCTTGTTGAGGGAGGCGCTGGGTGCAAAGGTGTACCGCGGGGGGTCCGCGGCGGGGGCCAGGGCCTGGGCAGAGACAGAGCGGGGAGGGCGGGCAGGGCGGGAGGAGGCGGGGGATTTGGCCAGAGTGGGGCGTCCCCTGGCACGAAGAGGCCAGCGGTGCTCCAGCCCTACCCCCACACATCTGGCCTGAGGCTCCGGGGAGGAGGCGACTCAGGTTTCAAGGGGCCCATTTGGGAGCAATAATCTCAGACCACGCAGTCCGAGGAGGTGTGGGCTAGTGCAGCTTGCAGCACAGGCCGGCGGGAGAGAGGGAAGGAGGCAGGCAGGCAGACGGATGGACGGACGGACGGACCGACAGGCAGACATGCATGGTGCTCTGACCGTGCGGCAGTCCCTGGCCCAACTCCCCGTTCCCAGACTCCCAAGGTCCGGCCTCCACCCTCTACTCCCGTCCAGGGATGGGGGGGGTACCAAGGCTGCACCAGGGAGGGCAGGTGAGCCTGGATGTCCAGTACCACCCTGCCCGCTGCCCACATATCCCAAGCCCATCCCCTACCTTCTGCGGTTTGCTCTGAGTAGGCTGAGCCCTAGAAGAGAAGGGGAAGCGGTGATGATGGGCCACACCCAAGGGCACGCCCACCTGCCAGGGCTGCTCAGCTCAGGCTTACCTGCTGAGGCTGAGGCTAAGGCGCTCCCCGCAGGCACGGATCTTGTTCTGGGCTTCGATGTGTGTGAGGCCCCCCGCGTTCTCGCCATCAATACTCAGCACCCAGTCACCCACGGCCACGCCGGCCTGTGCAGCTTTACCTCCAGGGGTGAGCTATGGAGAGATGGAGGGTCATGGAGGGTCAAGACTCTGCAGACCAAACTCAGGCAAACAGCAGCCAACCCTGCCCTTCCTCAGCTGCCCCACTCGCAGAACCCAGGGGTCTCTTCATTCAAAGTGTTTCTGGACTACTGTTGGATACTAAAGCCATCTGGGAGGGGGTGGGGCTCACTTGAGCTTCACCATCACCTCAAACACTCCACTTAATACATTCATTGACCTCCAGGGACCCTCCGCATGGTTCAGAAGCTGCTGACATCAACACGCAGCCACCTTCAGGCTAAAACCCAAGTGTCTCAGCTCCAACCGAAGCTTTTGAGGTCCCTGCTAGCCTCTTGCCCAGGCCATTCCACCCATCAGACCTGCCCTCTGGCTTGTGCATGTGGCAAGTTCCTCCCTGAGCACTCACTGACCTCTTACACCCCTAGCACCCAGTCCTGGTGCCATTTGCAGGGATCCACCAGGACCCTTTGAGCGCCAGAAATATCCCCCATCACCCCTAGGTTCCCAGTGATCAGTGCCCAAATGGGGCCCAAAGTGTCAGCTGGGGGCTTCACAGGCTGTAAATACGGGTGTCACCCCCAAGCCCAGACTGCCACATCATCCTCTCCCCACAATCCTTTGGGCTCTGCGTTGGGAATCCCTGGTTCCTGTGGCAACTGAGGAGCAATAGCAGGCTGGAAGGAACGGTCAGCAGCATGAGCTGAAACCATGAAGGTGACTTCTGGGAAGTGGTGGGCTTTGGCAAAAAGAGAGTGGAATGGGCTGCCTAGGGTGTGAGAGAATCCAATTACTTATGAAGACCTCAAGTGCTGAAAGAATTGTTCTCAAGGTTAGGAAGCACCAGTTTCAAGGCCCAGGGTGGGGTATTTCCCAGGGTCTTGATACAGGTGACCCTGAAGAACCCAACTGGGCCCTCCCAGTCCTCTAGCCTAGTGGCACCAACAGAGGCAGAAGTAGCACTGCTGTTCGTAAGTCTAAGCCTGCAGGGCTGCCTGGCCATCTGGCAACGGGCTTGGCCTTGAGCCGGCTTGTGGGGAAGTACTGGGAGGTAGAATCATACTTCACGAGTTGGGGAGGTTTGCGGAGTACAAGCTGCCTGTGACCCCATAAGGCTCCTCAAGTGGGCCGATACTCAGAAGGAGTTCAGGCAGGGAGAGGAGGTAAGGGGTTCCAGAGAGATGGCAGAGGGACCAGACCCAGAGACTGATAGCACTAGGGCAAGAAGGGAGAGCTTGGTTTGACGGCTCTACCTCGTGCTTCAGAAGTTAGAAGGGTAAGACAGCTGGGTGGCCCTTTCTTTACCTGCTAAGTACTAACAGCAGTTTACATTTATCGAGTACCTAGTATTACTACATACTGAATCCTCCAAAAACCCTGTGGAGGAGAGTCTGGGAATATACCTATTTTATACATGGGAAAACAGAGAGGTTAAGTAACTTGCCTCTAGTTGCCCAGCTAGCAACTCAAGAGGCAGGGCCAGGGCCCTGAATCTAAGGCTCCACCCTTTTAGGCCACCTCTGTTGAGAAAAGTAAAGTGAAAGTGTTGGTGCCTCAGTTGTGTCTGACTCTTTGTTAATCCATGGACTGTAGCTCCTCTGTCCATGAAATTCTGCAGGCAAGAATACTGGAGTGGGTTGCCATTCCTTCTCCAGGGGGTCTTCCTGACCCAGGGATCGAACCCAGGTCTCCTGCATTGCAGGAAGATTCTTTACCGTCTGAGCCACCAGGGAATTGTTGAGAGCTGGAGCTTCAGAGGTCAGCCCTCTGAATGGAAAGATTCTCTGACCCTCAAGCTGGGTTTGGGGTTTGGATCCCCTATCTTACCTCTAGTTCAATCCAACCCCTTATAATGGACATGGGGAAGTGATGCCCTTGAGTGGAAGTGACTTACTCAAGGTCACAGTGAGTCACTAGAAGGGAAACCTGGTCTGGCCACTCCCTACCCACATGGGCTGGCTCCCGGGAAGTGTGGGCTAAGCCCATGGAGGTGGGTCTCCAGTTGAGCTGGAGCTGTTGGCTCCCAGAGAGGGGATGGGGAACTGGCAACTCCTTCCTTCTCTGGGATGAGGAGGACAGGAGGACACAGGAGGGACAGAGGAGTGGTCAGAGGTGGAGACAGAAGCAGAAGAGACCTGGGGATGGAGGGTGGGGTGTGTCTGGAGAGAAAAGCAAGGAGGCCCAAGGGACCAAGGAGAGGAAAAGCCAGGGGGCTGGACACTACACGGAGCAGGGGGTGAGTCAGCCTGAGGGCTCCACTGAGCAGCCCAACCCCCAAGTCCCAGACGTTACCTCATCTCCCAGGCCTGGGCCTACAGCCAGCCCGAGCCCCTCCCTCTCCTCCTCCATGCTAGGGTCAGGAGAGAGGGAGGGGGCCCAGCCCAGCTCAGAAAAGACCACCCTCACTCCCACCCACCAGGGCCTAGGTCCAACTCCAGGGCTGGGCTCAGCCAGTGGCCCCACCCACATGCTGGGGCTGCTGACAGCAGAGCCCGAGCTCAGAGTGCCCCCAACAGGCCACATCTGAAAGTCCATCCCTTAGGCTGCTTTGCAGCCCATCCCCACCAATGAAGAAACTGAGGCTCAGAGGTCAGCCAAGCTCCCAGCCACACTGACCAGCACTTTCCCAGGAAGGGGAGTATAGGATGGGTTCCCAGGGCTGGCAAGGCTTGAGTATTATGTACCGGCTGGGTGTATGTAGTAGGGAGAGCAGTGCCCTTAGCTACCTTGCTGGCAGAGCAGCTTCCAGGAAACTCCGGGGAAGGGTCCCTGGGAACAGTGACTGCCTGCAGGTCCTGGCCACCAAGCCCAACTACAACAGACTCCACCTTGGGGCCCCCTCAAGCTGGGCTCTCTAGACCCCTCCAGGCTATACCTGCCCTGGGCTTCATGCCAATAGCTGCCTGCTGACCAGGAGCCTGGGTGGGCCTCTCTGGACAAGCGGATATGGGGACAGGAAGTCCCCACCCCCTCCTGACCCCCAGACTACAGTCAAGAGACACCAACCCAAGGGCTGGCCTCACCCTCTCAGGGCAGGCACTTTGTTCTGTGTGTCCCACAACTGATCCCACAGTCAGAGCCACAGCCTGGTGATCGGCTGAGGGGCCCACTGATGGGGTTCAGGGTTCCAGGCCTAGGCCAGCCTTCTTTTAGCTCTGCAGACTCCAGCCACCAGTTGGCTATCCCAGCATGGGGCTGCATTCTTGGGCTTATAAGGCAATCCCCCTGCCACAGGGAGGAGCCAGCCTCCAGCTCCACCCCCACCAGGACAGGCTCTCAGGAGTTGAAGTCAGAGCCCTAGAGACCCAAAGACTACTGCATCCTGAATGGGACAAAAGTCCTCACCTGGGCTGGGGAGAAGCTTATCCACCCACAAAAACTGCAGGCCATCCCTGTGTTTGAAGCCCCATGCCTGCTTTGCCATGGGACTGATGAAGAGTCCCTTCAATAAGTCTTGAGTTATCTCATCTGAATAAACAGGATGACAGTTGCTATTACTTAGATGGCAATGAGGATGAAGTGAGCTCCTGCAGTCAGAGTGCCCTCCCAGGGGCCTAGCACCAAGCATTGCTCCTCAAGCAGTTTATGGACACTTCTTGGAGACCTCAGGCTCACCTCCTGAAGAATGGGCACACTCCTGAGCCTAGAAGGTGCAGTGCAGTGCTGTGGAAGTCTGAGGGCTCCTTTCTCAGCATCTACCGAGTTGGGAGTCCTTGTGGAAGGTGCCCACAGCTCTGGACCTGGACACCTCCTGGTCTACTGACCTCGGCTCATTCCTGCTCAGACTCCTTCTGCCACCCACTAGAGATCTGAGCACCCAGAGACCCCTAGGGGAACCCTTCCCTCAACCTAGGCTCACCCGGGAGATGGAGAGGGGTACATTGAAGTCCTTGCCCCCCTGCAGCCGAAAGCCCCAAGGTGCTGGCCCTTCCAGCACCACCTTGAAGGAATCCATAGTGCTGCTCCTGAGAGGAGAGAAAAGGTGAGTGATGCACAGTGGGTGCACAGGCAGGCCCGACTCTGGACACCAGCCTTGGACTAGCGCCAGGCAAGCACTGGTAGACGCTGAGCACACCCAGGGGGAGGGTAGGCAGGCACCCTGTTAGGTTGGGCTGGGCTGCTCGCTGGCAGACTCATTTTGGAAAGACAGGGGCAACTCCCCTTCCCCAAAGGACTGGGGCGGGGGGTGGTGAAGGGAGCTCGCATCCAGTCTTAAGGTTCCTCTCATCCAGGAGTGGACCGCAGGACTACTTTGGCATGACCTCCTTCCCAGCCAGTCTTGAGCCTTGGTCTGGACAGCAATGCCAGTCCAGGGCCGGCGCTCCTCTCCCCCGCCCCCAGGTCCCGACAGGCAGGCCTCGGCTGGAGCCTGCTCGGACTATATAAGGCGTGTAAACTGACACTGTGCGGAGAGAACACGGGGGCTTGGGCCGCGAGGGGGAGGGGTGGGAAGGGGTGGGGAGGGGTGGGGAGGGAGGCGGCTGGAGCGAATCCTAGCCATTCTAAGCCCAGTCGAAGCTACTGAGAGCCAGGGCAGGACCCCTGGGAGCGCTGGGGTTCTGGGCGGGGGCGCGGCCCCTGGGGGGAATGGTGGGGGCTGGGACTCCAAAGCATGGCCAGGAAGCGGATTTATCCTGCAGCCCAGCGGGGGTGGTGCCTCCCACACAGGACTGCTACCACCCCAACGTGACTCAGTTTCCCCCTGGGCTCCCGCCTGGGCCCCAAGCATTGGCCGAGTCCCAGGCGCAGGAAGCGGCGCAGGCGCCAATCAGCCCCGCCGCAGCCGGCTTCGCCGCAGGAAGGCGGGGGCGGGGGTAGGGGCGACGGCCCACCGGAGGAAGTGCAGAGCTGGCTACGCCCCCCAGCCCCCTCTGTGGTCCCCATTAGTCCTCTGCCCCCAACCTGATTCGGCCCGAGACGCCCCGCGCTGTCGCAAGTACCTCCTGGGCCCCGCCGGGGCGCTGCTCCGCGGCGGCTCCAAAGAGCCGCGCTGGGATCCGCCGCCCGAGTTCTGACCCCGCCCCCGCCGCTGCCATCCGCTTTGAGCCCGCGTAGGGGGGCGGAGCCAAATGCCCCGCCCCTTCAAATGTCGCGGTCGCCTGGGCAGTGGGAAGCCCCACCCAATCCTTCCGCCCCACCCAATCATCAGGTCCCATCTAGCTTTGAGCTCTAAGACACAGCCCTCCTTGGTCCCGTTGGTGGGGCGGGGCCTGGACGGAGTATGGGCGGGGTCTCGGCTGCCGGACACCTAGTCTGGGAGCCTAACCCTCCACTTTCCTGGCCCTTTGCGCCTCCAGCTGGCGGAGTGAAAAGAAAGTCGACTTGGGAACCAGACAGATCTGGATCTGAGTCGTCTGTGAACCTTAGTTTCCAACTCGGAAAAATGGGACAATAATACTCGCTTCACAGGGCCGTCGTGAAGATAGGCACAGTTTGCCGTAAGGCACGGCCATCGGCGGCTCCAGAATTTCTAAATAGGACGGATTTGGTGGAGAGTTGGTGGGGGGCGGGGGACCTCGAGGTGGGCTTTGTTGAGGAGGACACAGGGGAGCATGAAGTTAAGTTTGCAGAACACTCCACCGAAGGCAGAAAATAATGACAGCCGACACAGGTGGAGGGACCCTTGGCTCTGGCCCCAGTCTTTACTCAATCCTGACCTATTCCTACCGCCGACCCCCGGCAGTCAGCGGCCAGAAGCCCAGCGACCTCACCTAAGTGCTGACTGTCCTGATGGGCTATGTCCTGCTACCTGCTCCAGAGCCGGCAGCGCCTCCAGTGAGGGTGTCAGAGTTCCCACTTAGACCCAGTGCTCAGCCCAGGCGGCTAGCTCAGGCAGCGGGGGAAATTGAGCAGGGACCCAAGTTTGCGAGTGAGTGAACAGATGTCCACGCCTCAGGGCATGGCCAATGCTATTCTCCCCTCTCCACTATTATCATGTTTAATCCTTTTCTGCATCATTCCCCTCACTACATAAACTGATGTAAGAATTCTCATCTTTAAAGAAATTTTCTCTTGATCTCACATCACTTTTCAGCAATCTTTTATTCTTTTATTCTACTCTCCTTGAGGGTAAAATTTCTTGGAGTTGTCTATCACCCTTCCTCCCCGTTTTTCCTCCCCTTCTCTCCTGAATCCATTCAGTCAAGCTCTTGTCCCCACCAGTCCTCTGAATTAATTCCCTCTTCAAAATGTCTCTAATGACTTCCAGGTTATTCAATCAATGGTGATTTCTCAGCTTTCCTCTTTCCCTACCTAGGAACAGCTCTGGTCAGGGTACACTCCCTCTTCCCCGTTGCTTCATCCTGTGTCACTGACTGCTTCTTCTCCACCATCCTTCCTCCTGCCCTACTGAATTCTCCTTCTCCACCTCCTTTGGCAGCTCCTCATTTGCTTTCCGACATGGCCATCAGCTCTTTCCTCTCTACATTCACTTTCTGGGAACCCATTCCGTTCTGTGAGTATCAATAACACCTATATGCCAAGGACTCCCAACTTATATGTCTGGATCTGGCCTTCCCCAACCAACCCAGACTCCAGTATCCAACAGTCTATCAAACCTAGAATGTCTATCTCAAATCATCATTGTTGTTGTTCATTCGCTCAATCATGTCCAACTCTTTGTGACTCCATGGACTGGAGCACAACAGGCTTCCCTGTCCTTCACCACCTCCCAAAGTTTGCTCAAACTCATGTCCATTGAGTCGGTGATGCCATCCAACCATCTCATCCTCTGTCATCCCCTTCTCCTCCTGCCTTCAATCTTTCCCAGTATCAAGGTTTTTTGCAATGAGTCGGCTCTTCGCATCAGGTGGCCAAAGTATTGGAGCTTCAGCTTCAGCATCAGTCAATTTAAACTTGCAATTTATCCACTTCCCTAACTCCTTCTTCACTTTGGTAAAGTAAAAAAAAAAAAAATTTAAAAAGAGCAGCATTATTCATCTGCCTGGTCCAGTAAAAATTATGAAGTTTTCCTTCCTTTATTTTCTGCCTCATACTTCAGATTCTGCAAATTCCACCTTCAGAATTTGTTCCACATTTGGCTTCCATGTATGTCCCTGCCACTTCTCTCATGTCTGGACATTTTAAAAGTCTCCTAATAGAGCTCTCTGCTACTACTCTTACGCAGTCCAGAGTTCTTTCAATGCAGCAGCCAAAGTCCCCCTAAAGCAGAGATCACATCAAATCACCCTCAGCTTTTAGCATTCCAGTGGGCTGGTATCACACTTGAAAGTAAAGTGTTTCAGATGTACATGACACTAATAAATTTCATCCACCATGACACAATAAACTGGGTCACTTACCTCCTCGTTCACTCCATCCACTCCAGTCACTTGGCCTCCTCAGTGTTCCTCCAACACAGCAAAAGTATTCCTGCCTCATGGCCTTTGTATTTGCAACTCCTTCTGCTTGAAACACTTTCTCCCAGATATCAAAACAACAGGCTCTCTCACTGTGTCCACCTCTCTGCTCAGATGTTGCCTCCTCCTTTCCTGATCATCCTATCTAAAACAGCAGCCCCTGACACCTCACCTGCATCATGCACTAGCTCCTTATCCTGCCTTACTTTTTCCCTATAGCACTTACCACCATTTGACATTATATTAAGCGCTTGTTTCTTCATTGCCCTTTATCTGCATTAGAAAGTCAGTCCTATGAGAACAGGGGCTTGTCTGTCTTGTTCACCATCTCCCCAGTGACTGCACACAGCGGATGTGAATAAACAGATGAAGGAAAGGTTGAGAAAGTGAAACAGTAAATGAGGAACGGAAGAAATGGCAGCCTGGGGCTCCAGGCAGTCCTCCAACAGGGAGGGCCAGGGATCCCATTCCTTGGGCTCCGGCGTGGCTCAGATCTAGATGGAGCCACCAGAGCTCCCTGCACAGGCAGCCCCTGGGTAGGGAGGAACTGGCCATGGGCTAGGTCACAGTGCCCCCTGGTGGTCAGGATACCTGTAGCTCCAGGGCCAGGTCCCTAGATGTTTCCAAAGACTTTCTCTTTTACTGTCTGATTGGAACCTCACAATAATTGCCACGAAACAAAAAGGTTTAGATTTGTTAAAAAAAGAAAAAAGCATTCCCAAACAACAAGAACCTACTGTATAACACAGAAATTTATATTCAATATCTTGTAATAACCCATAATGGAAAAGAATTTGAAAAAGAACATATATATGTATGCATATATATATATATATATATATATATAACTGAATCACTTTGCTGTATATTTGAAACATTATAAATCAAATCAACTACACTTCAATTTAAAAATGAATATACACTGAAAATAAATTTAAAAAGAACATTCAATTGCTTAAAATAGAAAGAAAAGCTATTCTATAAATTGTGTTGAAACAACTGGTTATTGTCTAAAAAAAAACAAGCCTCTACCTCATGCCATATATAAAAATATATCATGTATAGATTAAAATATACTTTTATGGGAATTCACTAATGGTCCAGTAGCTAAAACTCCTCGCTCCCAATGCAGGGGGCCTGGGTTCGATCCCTGGTCAGTGAACTAGATCCCACATGCTACAACTAAACACCAGTGCCATCAAATAGATAAGTAAAAATAAATATTTGAAAAAATAAAATAAAATCTACTTTTACAAGTAAAATTGTAAAAGTATTAGAAGACAGTTTTAAAAAGAAGTGTGCCAGACCAAGGACCCAGAGTCCTGGATTCCAATTCTGGGCAAGATCTTGACTCTCTAGGTAACCTCTAGTGTGCCCTGGCATTTTGTGAGGTGGCAGGACCTGACCTGCCCCTGTGGGACCAAGAGGTCTTTGCTGAAGGTACCCTGACACCTTTTAGCCTCAGCATGCCCTATTGAAAGCAGCCTGATCAATCATGGGAAGACTGCCTTCAGGAGGACCATCTGTAAGTAGGGCTGAAATCTGCCTCTCGGTGTTTCCAACATTTTTCTCGGTTTTGTCCTGTGTGGCCACAAACACTATGGCCTAGCACAGAATGCACCTCCCCACAACCTCCCTTCACAAACTACATTTGGAGATGCCTTGTAGACACCTAGAATTCTTGTGTGCAGTTGGAATCTTAAATCTGGATCTCAGGGGCGAGATCTATGCTGAAGATATATGTTAGGAGTCATCAACATTTAGATGGCTTGTGAGATCTGGAGACCACCTTGACTCACTTAGGACTGTGGTTCTCAGCCTTGGGTGCATACTACAATTATCTGGGGAGCTGAAAAAGTGGTGCCCAAGGCCTGCCTTGACAGATGAAATTTGAGACCATGGGTGTGGGCCGAGGCACTGGCATTTTAAAAAGGCTCTACTACAAGCTTCAACAGTAAATGAACCAAGAACTTCCAGATGTACAAGCTGGATTTAGAAAAGGCAGAGGAATCAGAGATCAAATTGCCAACATCTGTTGGATCATAGAAAAAGCTAGAGAATTCCAGAAAAAGATCTACTTCTGTTTCATTGACTATGCTAAACCCTTTGACTGTGTAGATCACAATAAACTAGAAAATTCCTAAAGATATGGGAATACCAGACCACCTTACCTGCCTCCTGAGAAACCTGTATGCAGGTCAAGAAGCAACAGTAGAACCAGACATGGAACAACGGACTGGTTCCAAATCGGGAAAGGAGTATGTCAATGCTGTATATTGTCACCCTGCTTATTTAACTTATATGCAGAGTACATCATGCAAAAATGCTGGGCTGGATGAAACACAAGCTGGAATCAAGATTGCTGGGAGAAATCTGAGAAATAACCTCAGATATGAAGATGACATCACCCTTATGGCAGAAAGCGAAGAGGAACTAAAGAGGCTCTTGATGAAAGTGAAAGAGGAGAGTGAAAAAGTTGGCTTAAAACTCAACATTCAAAAAATGAAGATCATGGCATCCGGTCCCATCACTTCATGGCAAATAGATGGGGAAACAATGGAAACAGTGACAGACTTTATTTTCTTGGGCTCCTAAATCACTGCAGATAGTGATTACAGCCATGAAATTAAAAGACTCTTGTTCCTTGGAAGAAAAGCTATCACCAACCTAAACAGCATAATTAAAAGCAGAGACATTACTTTGCCAACAAAGATCTGTATAGTCAAAGCTATGGTTTTTCCAGTAGTTATGTACAGGTGTGGAAGCTGGACCATACAGAAGGCTGAGCACCAAAGAATTGATGCCTTCAAACCGTGGTGTTGGAGAAGACTCTTGAGAGTCCTTTGGACAGCAAGGAGATCCAACCAGTCAGTCTTAAAGGAAATTAATCCTGAATTTGCATTGAAAGGACTGATGCTGAAGCTGAAGCTCCAATCCTTTGGCCACCTGATGCGAAGAACTGACTCTTTGGAAAAGACCCTGATGCTAGGAAAGATTGAGGGCAGGAAGAGAAGGGGTCGACAGAGGATGAGATGGTTGGATAGCATCAATGACTCAATGGACATGAGTTTGAGCAAATTTGGGGAGGTGGTGAAGGACAGGGAAACCTGGTGTGCTCCAGTCCACGGGGTCACAAAAAATCAGACATGACTGAGCAACTGAACAACAACAGGTGATTATGTATGCAGGTAGGGTTGAGCTACACTGTGTCTGATGCCAAAGTCCCGCATAGAACTCAGGCAGGGAAGGTGACAGAAGAGTCTGGGAAGGAGAGACCTGTAAGGAGGAGGAACACCAAGTGAAGACCACATTCCAAGAAGGGGTGTGGAACGCTGCTGAGAAGTAAGGAGAGTCTAGATTACAAAGAGGGTCCGGGTTGCTTTCGTTTGGGGGAAAAAGGAGGTTGGTGACCCTAAAAAGAGCGATGGAATGGAGTTGTGGAGACCACCAGGAGATTGGATTTGGTTGAAGGGAGAATGGGAGGTGAGAAAGTGGAAATGAGAGTAATCGACAACTCTTTTGAGGAATTTCTCTACGAAGAGGAAGAGAGAAATGGGGAGGTGGCTGAAGGAGGATGAGAGGTTGAGGGAAGGTTTGTTTTAAAGAAATTATAGAGCATATTTGTGTGTGGCTGGAAATGATGATGATGATGGAATTAACAGGTCAAGTAGAGATGGTAGAGATCCGTTTGCCAAGCCATGGGGAAGTGAGAGGAGATGGGAGCAGACACTCTTCTGTGGTAGGGCAGGAGGGAGACTGGTGCAGATATAGCTGCTCTTGTAGATGAAGTGGTGGGAGGTCAAGGATGCTCACTTCTGTTGGCTGCCATTTCCTAAGTAGAAATGTGAGAATGGTCAGGGATGGAGAGCAGAAGCCATGAGAGCCTTGGGGAGGAGAGAAGCAGCCAGTGTGGGGCGCAGGATCTCTGGGCAGCCTGGAGAGCCTATCTATTTGAGGTCTGAGATCACATCGTTAAAGAGAACGCAATCAACCTGGTTATGGGAATTTCTCATATGGTGGAACAGAGAATTGGGTTCACCTGAGGCTGGTGACTTTGCCCCAAAAATAGGATGGAAGGAGAGGGGAGCAAAAGGCAGAATCCAAGTAGGGCAAGGATGGGGTTATGGACTGGTGTAGTGCAGATAATGAGAAAAGAGTCAGTGCAGGTCAGTGAGAATGGAGAGCAGCCACATAGGCTACACTAGAGGAAGCGGGCTGGAAGGAGAGGAGGTAGCCAGAGGCAGACACTTGAAGTAAGATGGCGTCACTGTGAAGTGACAATGGAGTGCCACCATCATAAAGATGAAGTTCGGGATGTGTCAAAGGTGTGAGCAGCTGAGGTGGTGCTGAGGTCAAGGGGCCAGGAGGCTGGATCTTTGGGGGCATGATGCTTGTATGCATGGAGACCCAGGGATGGTGATGGAAGCAGCAGTAAGGGGAGGACAGTAAGGCAGGCAATGAAGTCTTCAAGAGACTCATCTCCTTCTGGAATGTGGACTCCTTGAAAACAGGACTGTGGCTGTCATGAATACAGCCATGGGTCCTCAGTGCCTGGCACAAAGTAAGCATTGGTAAGACTCGAGTGAATGCATGTCTGGTATATAATTTGATCTTTAGCCTTGATGGCTAAGGAAGAGACTGAGGCCGGGGACTCCCCAGGAGTGTCTGTGCATTTTTGAGCCTCAGCGGAGAGTGTTTGGGGTGTGCACATCTTTGAAGTCCCAGCCCCCTGCCCCTCCCCCACTCCCACTCCTCCCCAGCTCAGGCTTTCTGGTCCCTCAAAATCAGCCTCCACACAGTTTTCCCTGGTCTGACTGTGTCTCTCTACCCAGCTCCTTGTAGGATGATCAGGCCTCTCATGCGCGGCCAACTCAACCTCAAGCCCCTAGGAACCCTCTGGTTCATGCTCTTCCCTTACTCTCTGCAACCGCCATGCCTACCTTCAGCCTGGAAAGCTCCAGGGGTCACTGCCAGCCTGGTGAAGCCCTGCCTCCCCTTTACACTCAATTCAGAGGGTACATCGCCCATCAGCGAGCCTTATTTCTCCCTCTGCCCTACTACTGTCTGAGTCACTTCCACTGCACAGGACCACATGGAGCCATAATTATCTGCATTTGACTTGTCTGCTCCGGTGGACTTGAACCTACTGGTGGCAGAGGTCGGCGCTGGGTCACATATGTCCCTGGAACCCAGCACAGGGCGCTGGTGTTTGCTGCAACCCCTCTGTTTGAGGATGAGTGTGGACATGGGCATATCACTGCCGGGAGCCTTGCTGTGCTTAGTCGCTCAGTCATGTCTGACTCTTTTCGACCCCATGGACTGTAGCCTGCCAGGCTCCTCTGTCCGTGGGATTCTCCATGCAAGGATACTGGAGTGGATAGACATGCCCTCCTCCAGGGGATCTTCCCGACCCAGGGATCAAATCCAGGAATCCGGCATTGCAGGTGGATTCTTTACCATCTGAGCCACCAGGGAAGCCCTTAGGGAGGAGATAGCACTGTGGGCCAGGAGGCTGGACAGAAAGGAGAACTAAAAAGGCTTTATTACTAGCAAATCTGTACACTACACCGGGCGGCCTCCTCAGGCCTCCTGCCTTGTCCCTCCAGGCTAGAGTGAGTGTGAGGGTTGCGTCCCCAGATGTCCGTTGTCCTCCCTGCCCTCTTGTCCCAGGCAGAGCGCCCTCCTCTCCTCCGGAGGCCACGCCAAGCGGTTCAGGGCCGGTCGCAGGGGGCCGGGCCCTTCTTCCGCTCTCGGCTCAGCAACGTCACCAGCTTGGCCTTGAAGCCTGAGTGCGCGCCGGGGCGGCTAGACCCCGCGGCCTCGTCGCCGTTATCCGCCAGCTCCAGCTCCAGCAACCGCCGGTACTGGGCCTCCAGGCTGCTGTCGTGGGCCGCGCTGGGCCAGCCCAGGTCCTGGCTGTTGTGGTAGATGGGGCTGGCCGGGGGGCTGCCGCCGCCCGGGCCCTCTTCCACCAGCTCCCGGCAGCCGGCGTCCGGCGCGCACAAGTTCTCGTACAGGTGTTCGGCGGCGGCGCTCGGGGGCCCGCTGGCCCGCTTGCACACGGACGCGTAGAGCACTGCCGGCGGCTCCTCGGAGACCGCGGGACCCAGCAGCGGCGGCAGACTCTGCGGCCCGGGCTCGGCCGCGCGCATCTTCCGCGAGGCGGGCCCCTCGGGCCGCGGGGGCCCCTCCCGCCCCGCAGCTCGCCTGGAGGCTCCAGCGAGGGCAGCGAGGTGGCCCGCGGCAGAGGGCAGGGCCGGGGACCCGGGAGCCGCTCCCGCTGGCGGGAGATGGCGGCAGCCAAGGCCCCGCACAGGTCGCGGGCGCGGGCGCAGCTGAAGGCGAAGAGCCCCTCGCCCGAGTCGCAGCGGCGGCCAGCTTCGAAGGAGAACACGCCCTGGGCAGGGGGCGGCACGAGGAGTCAGCGGTTTGAGGGGCCGCGCGCCACCCGCCACCCTTCCTTGCGGGACCAGCGGGGCCGCGGCCCAGCACCTCACCTTGTCGGAGCCGAACTTTCTCAGGAAGCAGTAGGGCCAGGTGTAGAGCGCCTGCGGGCTGGCCGGTTCGCTCAGCTGGATCGCGTCCTGGCCCAGCCGCAGGAGGTAGGGCCCCTTCAGCTGGCAGCGGGTGGCTGCCTCCGTCCTCTGCACCACCACCGGGAACTCGCCCACTGCAAGCACCGGCCGTGAGGGCCACAAGCACAGACTCCCGAGGTGGGGTCCCAGAAGGCTTCCCGCCTCGGGTGTGCGGGGGCTGAGGCTGCCCCTGTAATCTCTGCGACTTACCTTCCTGCCAGGAAGAGTAGATGGAGTTCTCCTCCATCGGGACCAGGCTCCTCTGCCGAGCCTCCACCTCCCCAGATCCCGAGCAACTCTCCCCTGTGCCCTAGGGAATGGGACAAAGTCAGTGGTTAGTGCCCTTCCTCCCCATTCCCATATCATTTCCCTGGGGTCTGTGACAAGCAAGGGCACTCAGTGACCTGAGTGCCAGTCCCAGTGCAAGGCCCTGGACACCACTCTGAGCCTATTTCCCCACCGGCTGCCCCTTTTAGGCTGCTGAGGGCTGTAAAGCGAAGGGCACACATGAAGATGTCCTTCATCGCCCCTGAGGTTGGCCAGGGACTGAGCCAGTCTGTCTGTATCCCTGATAGCTTGGAGCAGTAGAGGGGTGGGAGCTTCAAGGGGGGGGACCCACGAGTGAATGGCCACTGTTCCTCCCGTCTTTGACCTCTTTCCCCATCTTCCCCGACATTCTTCAGGCTCTGACCCTGAGCATCTCCATCATGACCACCTTGGCCCATGATACCACGTGCAATGCCATGCTAAGTCACTTCAGTGTCCGACTCTTTGTGACTCTATGGACCATAGCCTGCCGGGCTCCTCTGTTCATGGGATTCTCCAGGGGAGAATACTGGAACAGGGTTGCCATGCCCTCCTTTGGGGATCTTCCCAACCCAGGGATTGAACCCGGGTCTTCTGCATTGCAGGCGGATTCTTTACCATCAGAGCCACCAGGGAAGCCCCAAGATACCATAGCCAGGGTCAAATGCAATGGCTTCCCACTGGTCTCTTTGCTCCTGTTTATTTACCTTTTTTTTTTTTAGTCAAAACAATTGTGGTAAAATACACAACATAAAACTGACCATTTTAATCATTTTAAAGTGGATGAAGATGTAATTCAGAACTTTTTCATCACTCCAAGTGGAAATCCTGTACCCATTAAGTCTTTACTTTCTATTCCCTCCTCTCCTCAGCCCTGACAAACCATAAGCTGCTTTCTGTAACTATGGATTTGTCTGTTCTGGGTATTTCATGTAAATGGAATCACACAGTGTGTGGCCTTTAGTGTCTAGTTGTTCTGACTTAGCATGTTTCCAATGTCCACCCATGTTGTAGCATGTATCAGTGCTTCATTCTTTTTAAAGTAATGTTCTATTGTATGGATAGACTACATTCAGTTTATTCATTCATCCGTTGATGGACATATGGGTTGTTTGCATCTTTGGGCTACTGTGAACAATGCTGCACTAAAGATTCTCATACAAGTTTTGTTTGAACACCTGTTTCAGTTCTCTTGGGTCTACGCCTAGGAGGAGAATTGCTGGGTCATATGTTAACTTTGTTTAATTTTTGAGGAACTGCCACTCATTTCCTTTTGGTCCATAAGAGACCCTGCAAAGCTTTAAAACACTCAGTTTCTGGGTCCAACTCCCCAGAGGCTTCTCCTCTTGCTCAGAATAAAAGCCCAGACTCCACAAGTGGCCCAAGGCAGTTTCAGTTGGCTCCCACCAAGTTCTCCACTGTTGCCTCCTCCTGGGTCCCCTCTCCCTCCTTACACTGTGGCCACACTGGCCTTTCTGCTCCTTGAACATCAAGCTTTTCCCTGCCTCAAGGCCCTTGCCCACGCTGCTCCCTCTTTGCAGGAGCCTTCTCAGACTGGTGTTTAGGACACTCTTTCCTCAGATCTTTGCCTGGTGGGTTATTTGTCCTCTCCTGAGAAGCCTTCCTGGACCATCCTGTCTAACATCCCCCCACTCACTCATGGTCCCACTTAGCCTCTCATATTCTCCGTAGCATGCATGGCCATCTGAGATTTGTTCTGTGGGCTTCTGGGCTGTATCCCAGGCTTCTAGGTGCTTGCTGAGTGATGGGATGTGAATGAGCATGGAGATGAACAAGGTGTGGGTGAAGTGGTCTCCCTAGCCCGCCCCTGGATGCCTTACCCACCTGCCCTGTGCTCACCGGGAAGGCCAGCTGACAGATGGGGCCCATCCATGCCTGGCGGTGCTCTGCGGCCAGCAGGTGGCTTCGCTCCATGGTGGTGAGCAGGAAAGCAGCAGTGTTCCGGGGGCAGCTCTCGCCATCAGCCGGTAGCACGGACACACAGTCAGCCAGGCGGATGATCCGCCGTTCTCCCCGCCGGCCAGGCCCCGCAGACCTGTCACCTGCTGGCCCCAGGCCACCATCCCGGACCTCCCAGCTCTCTAGCCGGGCCACGCCCGAGGGGCCTCCTGCATAGAGTAGACCCCATACCTTCCGCCAGGACTTCTGCAGGAGATAAAAATGGGGGAGATGACCCTCATGTGGCAGTTCTCAACCTGCAGCTCAGCCCCACACAAGCCAGTCAGCCAGTGCTCCTGGCCACCCAGGGTGGCCTCCGCCTCCCCGCTCTTCAGGCTATGTGAGAGTGAAGTGTCGCCCAACTCTTTGTGACCCTATGGACTGTAGACTGCCAGGCTCCTCTGGCCATGGGATTTTCCAGGCAAGAATACTGGAGTGGGTTGCCATTTCCTTCTCCAGGGGGTCTCCTGCACTGCAGGCAGATTCCTTACGGTCTGAGCGGATTCTTTACCGTCTGAGCCACCAGGGAAGCCCAGGATGCCTTGCCAGAGCTGGCCTGGCAAGGGGGACAGTCTGTACTTGGAGTCAGTCAGCCCTGGGTTCACATCCACCCCCACGCTTTCCCAACTGTGACCCCCATAAGCACTAGTATCTTCGTCTCTCAAAGGTCATGAGGGGGGACTTCCCTGGTGGTCCCGTGGATAGGACTCCATGCTCCCAATGCAGGGGCCTGGGTTTGATCCCTGGTTGGGGAACTGGATCCCACAAGTGGCAAGTAAAACATCCTGCACCGCCACCACTGAGACCCAGCATGGCCAAATAAATAATAAAATAAAATACTTAAAAAACAAAAGGTTGTGAGAACGCACGAGGTTGGGGCTTCTACTGGATAATATCTAGTGGCTAGAGCAGACAACCTGACACCCCTGCTTTATCGGTGCCCCCACCGCCTGCAAAGAAAAGGTCAGTTAGGCCATGGGACAAGGGCTGGGGTGGGAGGGAGGCCTCGGTCTCATGAAGGCAAGGAAGGAAACATGCAAATAATTCCGAGCAAAGGAAACAGACGGTTTATCTGCTTGGGCAGCAGCTGCAGCTGAGCTATGGGTGTGTAGGGCCCGAGACCTCAGGACAGGGCTGGGAAGAGCCAAGCCCTCTTCGACAGGATGGAGCTCCACTTTTGGGGGCTCCTCCAGCTCAGCTTCCAGCCCTCTCAGGGGCCACAGTGCCACTAGTAGATGGGATGGAAGGCTGTTGGATTAGCCAGTCCCTCACCTCTGCTCTGCCCCAAGGGTGGCACTACTGGCTCCCTGCTCTTGGCTTCCCACCTGTAAATGAGGCAGGGTCTCCCTGAGGCTGGACTTCTCCACACCCAGGTTGGATTCCCCGCCCTGACGCCTACCCCCTTTCTCCCAATCCTAGTGGCCTGTCCGAGTCTGGGGCAGAGGCCCACCACCTGTCCTAGGCGGCCGCCTGGCAGCCAGGGTCCCCACCTTGCCGAACTTGATGTGCTGCTGGTAGAGGATGCCGTCCTTGACAGGGGTTTCCAGAGGCTCCATGGCCACGGCTGGGCCCCAGGGCCGCCACTCTGAGGACCTGAGGAGACTGATGACGGGCAGGAGGGGAACTCCTCACACTTCCCCTTCTGGCCACTTCCCCCTCCCTCTGTCCAGAAAGGCAGCTGCAGGGCTGGGGGAGGGGAGCCCTACCTACCGTAAAGGAGCTAGAATGGGGTGGGGAGGGCATCCCATGTTTCTCCCTTGGGGTTCCAGGTACCCCACTAGGGCCAGGCAGGGGCCTCAGACCACCTGAGGGCAGATGATCCCTGCCTGTCCTGGTCAGCTGGGTGTGGCCCTCTGACTGCAGACTGGCTCCCGAGTCATGAGCTCCGACCCCTCCCCCATCCTGGGGCAGTTGTGTACCCTGAGGCCTGGCATGCCCTCAGCCTGGTCCCCACCCCAGGACCTTACTCTAGCCAGATGGGCAAACTCCTTGCTTTCCCATTCAAGAGTCCTAGTTGGTCGTCCTGTCTTTATGCTGGTAAACAGTTCTAACAATCACTTGGTCCTCTCCATTTCACAGCTCCTGTCCATTACCAGCCTTGGCATCTTCCCATTGAACCATGGCCCCACCTGGGCCCATCAGGCCCTTTCTGCCATTCCCAAACCAACCCATCCCTCCTCTTCCAAAATGCTGCCTGGCTCCCAGTGCCCTCATGTCTAGCTTGGATTCCTGGGCCCAGCACTTGAGGAGTATTTTCGCCTCCACCTCCCCATGCCTGGCCCCTTCAGGGCGCCTCTCACCGTGCTCCTCAGGGCACTGGGCCTTCTTCCTATGGCCTTCTTCCTCCAGGAGGCCTCCCTTGACCACCCCACGCTGTCTTGAGAGCACAAAGGCCCCAGCCCTCACGGCACAGCCCCAGCCACGTGAGTGAGGGTGGCACGCCCCTGCCGAGTTTCCTGGAGAGCTCACATGCTTTTTTTTTTAAGCTTTGCTTCTTGCTGGGGCTCTTTCTAAGCCTTACCTTGCTGGAGGCCAGTATCTGAGCTCTGCATATGAATTTGAATTCTGGCGACAGCCTTGTGTCATTTATCCCGTGCCACTTCTGGGAAGGAATGTGTGAACAGGCCAAATACTCTTTGGGGGTTACATGTGGGTTGTGTAGCTTCTCAGGCAGGAAATCTAGGGCCTCATTCACCTGGCTTTGTGCCCATTATGGCCCAAGCAGCCCGGAGCCCCAGCAGCCTCAGACACCATGTCCTTTGCATTCTCAATGCCATTTCACCAATGAGGAAATCAAGACTCACAAACATTAAGTAACTTGCCCAAGGCCACACACCAAGTGACAAACATGGCTCAAGCAACTGCTATCTTGCTGGGATAAGCATGCGGCCTTGCACGCGAAGTGTCTGGCACAGAGGAGCTGCCTCCAGGGCTTTTTTTCTATCTACCCCTAGCAAGATGCTGAAATCCTGGCCCATTTGCTAGTAGTCCCGCGACTGCAAGCCTGCATTTATTCATGGCTGATCTGTCTGTCCCACTCACTTGTGAACTTCCCAGAGGGCATCTTTCTGGCTCATCTGCGTCCTGAGCCGAGCAGATAGCTGGGCACAGAGCTGGGTCAGTGGGTGCGTGTGGCCTGGGTGGCAGTCCTATGGCATTTGCTGCTCCCTTGGCATAGAGAGCAGAGGCCTCCCTACTGGGAGCCTGCGTGGGCAGGGGGCCTGAGGCAAGACGTCTCCAAAGAGCCTTAGGAGAAGCCCTGGGGAACTTTACACACTGACAGGAAGAGGCAGGCTGGGGCAGGGCTGGAGGTTATAACAGCCAATCAGAAAGACCAGAAACCCCAATCAACCATTTCCCTTTGGTCTATCAGGGTGGTCCTTCTCTGAGTCACAACAGAGGAAATCTACCCTAAGCCTCCACAGGAGGCCCCAGGCAATCATCTCCTAACACAACTCAGTACCAGCAGGTTTTGGCAGTGGTGGTGGGAGATACCAAGGTCCCACCTCAGAGGGGCGCTGGAGGTCAGAGGGTGAAGCCTGCCCAGGGAGCACGGGGCAGACAAGGTGAAACACAGAGGCTGAGACCAGAAAGGCTTGTGCTTTAATGGCAGCTAAGGTAAAGGGGAGCAAAAATAGTAATTCTGGGGGGCATGGGGAGCAGGCAGCCAGGTCCAGCCTGGCCCAACCCAGGCCAGCTGAGCCAAGGTTGCTGTCTTCTTGTCCACGGGGCAGGTGTGTGTGTGTGTTGGAGGAGAGGGGTGGCTGGAGCTCCAGGGACAGAGGCCCCCCGCAGAGAAGGAGGGGTGGCAGCCAGCTCAGAAGTCCATGGAGCTGTGGGCCAGGTAGTCCTTGCGGCCGATGTTGCTAACCTGCTTCGTCTGCATGGCTTCGAGCTTGGGGCAGTCGGTGATCCGATGGCCCAGGCCCCCACAGAAGGCACAGCCACGCTCTCCTGTGGGAATGGGGCACCAGGGGAGGGAGGGTCAGCACGATGATGGGGCCAGCCTCCATACCTGAGACCTTGGGCCCCCCATCAATCCACCAAGGGGCAGCAAGCACTTGTTCTGTGGTGTTCTTGACTGCCCCCACCGGGCTAGGGTTCTTCCACCCCGTGTCACCTCCGATGTCCAGCATGGACTCGTCCCCACAGTGCAGGACTTGCAGGACGGGTGGAACCTTCTGCTTGGCCTCCAGCAGCAGGGCTTTGAGATCCATCAGCACTGACTCATCTGTGGGGATAGTGGGGAGCCTTCAGGTCCAACCCTGGGCCCTGCAGCCAGAACCCGAGTGGTCACAGGTGGAGGACCCAGGAGATAGCCTTGGTGGCCTTGGTGGCAGACTCACCACAGGCCTTGTTGATGAAGGTGGTGGCGATGCCCGTGTTTCCTGAGCGCCCAGTTCGGCCAATACGGTGCACTGCAGAGAGAGGGAACAGAGCATGTGGCCCCCTGTCCAGGGGCTGGGGCTGAGCCCTCAACCCTGGCCTCCCAAATACCCCACCATAGTTCTCGATCTCCTCAGGCATGTCATAATTGATGACGTGCTGGATGGCAGGGAAGTCCAAGCCCTTGGAGGCTACATCCGTGGCCACAAGGACATCCTTCTTGCCTTCCCGGAATGCCTCGATAGCCTTGGTCCGTTCCTCCTGGTCTGGAAAGGGTCAGGCAGGAACTGTTAGAGTGACAGCAGTGGTCTGAGGAGTGGCAGGCGGTCCAGGTAGGGGCAGGGATAAGATGAGGGGCTACTACGGCAGTGGGGTCCGTGCCTAGGACATCCCACCCTGACCTTTGCCCCCATGGATGGCAACAGCCTCCACTCCCTTGAGCAGCAAGTACTCATGGATGGCGTCCACATCTGCTTTCTTCTCTGCAAAGATGAGCACCTGTCCAGAAAAGGCCAACTCTTGTCACAGGGGCTGACTCCTGGGTGCCCCCTGTGACATTCCCCCTGCATGCTGCCCCTGGGCCAGCCTGGCTGGCAGCACTCACGGGTGGCGGTGTCTTCTGCAGGCACTCAAGCAGGTACACCATCTTGGCTTCCTCCTTCACGTATTCCACTTCCTGCCACCACCAGGATCAGGTCAGGTGGTCCTGAGAACAGGCTCACCAGCCCTGGCCCTGCCACAGAGAATGGGTCCCCAGTCCTGGCTGGGAGGTGACCAGAAGCCTCTTGCTAAGGGTGGGGCACTATAAGAAGGCTTCCGGCTAAGGGCCGAGACTGTGAATGAAACCCCCAGTGCCCACCCCACTCTGATCAGTTCCCAGGAGCCTTGGAAGACCCCGCCCTCCCAGGTGAGACTGCCGAGCAGGTACCTGGATGACATCCAGGCTGGCGGCCCCGGCACGCCCCACGTTGATTGTGACAGGCTTTACCAGGGCACTCTTGGCAAAGTTCTGAATCTTCTTAGGCATGGTAGCGCTGAAGAGGAGCGTCTGTCGCTGGCCCTGAAGAAGAAGAGGACATGTGGGGGCTGGGGGGAGACTGGGCGGCCGGGACAGTGGGTGGGCCTCAGGGCCCTTCAGAGTTGAATGTGATGTATGTGGTGGGGGGAACGGTGGTGGGAACATCCCGGCCAGGTGGGGAAGGGCACCTTGAAGTAGGAGAAGATGGTGCGGATGTCGCCCTCGAAGCCCATGTCGATCATGCGGTCAGCCTCGTCCAGGGCCAGGTAACGACAGATGTCCAGGCTGACCATCTTCTTCTGCAGCAGATCCATGAGGCGCCCAGGGGTGGCCACCATCATGTGCACGCCACTGGGGACCAAGGAGAGACACTGAGCCTCCTGCTCGACCTTACCTAGAGGCCGGCAGCCGGCCTTGTTCTGCCTTCCAGTCTCCTTCCTATCTCTCCTCACTTGTCCCTCCTTGTCACCGCCACCACCTTGCTCTCCGAACAGAACAAGGCTCTCCTGGAGAGCACTATAGCCTTCTTTGCTAGACCCCAGCCATGTGGTCACCTCTGCCTTGCACACCCTTCCCCCTGATCACTCCTCTGCCTCTAGGAGGGCTGACCTGAATCTTCAGATAGTTTCAGCTTGTGCTCCCACAGCTCCCTCTGTAGGCCTAAATGGGATCACCTTCCTGGTACACTGAACTCATCTTTTCCATGTTTGCATCTTCTCTGACTAGCAATGCGTATGGAACAGGGACTGGGTTTGGACTGTCTGTAACCCTGGACATGTACTGATGTGATGTCTGTCGGGAACGGCACTGAGTGGAAAGGGCACAGGCCCAGCCACACCCCAGAGCCTCCTTGGTAGATCACACTGGACAACCCTGATCATCCTGGATACTCCAGGCCCTCCACCTCTCTGCCTTCTGCCTGGAATGCCGACTCGTTGACCTTCCAGATGCCCCTGTTCCATCTGCTGTGGTCCCACAGTACTTGAGCACCTTCCTCTGTCCCAACCCACCTCCCCATTAGACTGGGGGCTCCTTGAGGGCTGGGCCCATGGGTGGCCTCTGCAAGGCTCTGCTGAGTAGCTAAAGCAAAGGGTCTTTTGGCTTGTCAAGAGGTTCTGAGGAAGACCTTGGGGCAGGGTTACTTAGACTCACTGTCGGATGGTCTCCATCTGCTCTTTGACGGACATGCCCCCGATGCAGAGGGCACAGCGCAGGAGTGGTGAGCTGTCTTCCTGCAGCAGGCGGCAGTAGTACTCCAGGATGCCGTGGGTCTGCCGGGCCAGCTCCCGCTGCAGGTACAGGGGCAGTGGCTGGCACCAGAAGGTGGCTCCCTCCCTCTTGCACCCTGCCCTCCAGGCCAGCCTCTCTTACCGAGGGGCAGATAATGAGTCCATAGGGCCCTTCTCGCTTAGAGAAAGGTAACCTTTTCTCTTGTTCCAGGCAGAACATGATGACAGGCAAAGTGAACACCAGTGTCTTGCCTGAACCGGTAAAGGCTATGCCTATCATGTCACGGCCAGAGAGACTGGTGAGAGAAGAGAGGCCAGAGGGTCAGCTTGGTGGAAAACAAAGACTGCTTCTCATCCAGTGACTGCTCCTCCCCCGGACTGTCAGGTTCACACTCACATGGTGGGAATTCCCTGGATCTGAATGGGTGTTGGGTGGTGGATGCCCTTCTTCTTCAGGCCTCTCAGGATGGCTACAGAAAACAATCTGGCTTCATTTTTGTGTTTCACAGGATAAGAGACACAGGCCCATAATGCCTATAAAATTGGCACTATTCCCTTCATGTTACAAATGATGAAACTAAGACAAACAGAAAGAAAGACACACAAACTTGTCCAAGGCTTCTAGGCTAAGTGGAGGCAGGATTCACACCCAGTTCTCTTTAAGGCCATCATCACTTGCCCACCAAAGCTCCCTAATGGCAGAGGTTACGAAATATGAACAGCTGAATGACTGAAAAAGAAGCATAAAGACGAATTCCTCCTTCTCCACTGACAAGACCTGATGCAGCAGCTTCTGGGTTCAGCGGGGGTCTAGGATGCAACCTCACAGATGTTTCACTATCAAAATGTGGTGCATGTTTCATGATCACAATGTGGTACTGCAGACTTCCCTGGGGGTACAGTGGATAAAAATCTGCCTGCTGATGCAGGGGACGCAGGTTCGACCCCTGGTGTGGGAAGATTCCACATGCTGTGGAACAACTAAAGCCTGTGTGCCACAACTACTGAGCCTGCGTGCCACAACCAATGAAGCCTGCACACCGCAACCTCTGAGCCCATGTGCTGCAACTGCTGAAGCCTGAGTGCCGAGAGCCTATGCTCCACAAGAGAAGCTCCACAAGAATCCTGTGCACCACAACAAAGAGTAGCTCTTGCTAGCTCCAACTAGAGAAAGCCTGTGCACAGGAACAATAGACCCACCACAGCCTGTATGCATATAATATGCTAGTGCTTTTGGCTCCCAGGTACCTGCAGGAAATTTCATTTCCTTGAAGCTCTTAATGGGTGGTGGGATGCCATCGCCTTCCACCAAGATGTGGTACTTCTTCCGGACACGTTCATGCCGCTCTTCAGACATACTTAGGACGTAACGGGGTGGTGTCCAGCTGCAGGTGGGTGACAAGGGTCAAGACAGCCCCTAGGCACACCTGGCTTTGGGGTGTCCCTTCCAGTCTCAGCCACCTACCATCCCAAGTAAGAGGAACCAACAGCAGACAGGAAAGACGTACCTAGTTTTGATTGGATCGTCGTATGTGATTCCCTTAGCCATCTCCTTCACCGACATCAAAGCTGAGGAAACAGATGTGGCTCAAGGCTGGCTCCTGCTTCCCAGAGGCCAGGCCCCTTGAAATGGTACATGCCTGCTCCTCTCTGCCCTGGCTACAGCCATACCTCGACCTTCGGCCACACTCTCCAGGATCTTCTCCTCTTCCTTCAGCTGCTTCTCTTTGGCAGACTCCTTGCGGGCTGACAAAAGAAGCAGAAGGTGTCAGAGAGACACCAAAGCAGTGCGCCACGCTGAGCCTCCGGCCTGATGCCCAGCCCACCTTCAGCCTTCTCTTTGAGATGCTGGTGCTGATCCAAGAGGCTGACGTTGGACTGAGGACCCAACGGGATGTCGTCCTCATCTCCTCGGGGCTCGCTGCCGCTGTCCTGCTGCTCCTCTTCCGCAGCTCCCTTACGTCTTCGCTGCAGCAGCTTCTGGAGCTGAGGTTCCACCAGTGCCCCTCAGAGCCAAGCCCAACGCAAAGTGGGGCATCGGGCCCGGGGGCCTGCGTCAGGATCCTGGCTTTTGGGAGAGGGTCCTGTGCTCGGAGGCGCAGAGCTGCCCCATTCCTCAGATGAGATCGCCAGTTCCCCGTCTGCCTGGGGACCACGCTTCGCGGACCGGGGGCCACCTCTCACCGTATTGCTAAATCCCCATCTCCTGCCTTCACTCCTCCCGCGACCCACGGCCCTCACCAGCAGTTGCCGGCGCTGTCGCAACGGCACGTATGGCACATAGTCCTCGTCGTCCTCATCCTCTGCCTCGGAGCGGCTTCCTGTGGCAGTCGCCTCGTCGGTGCGAGCCCGCTGCAGACACACACGAGTCAGACCCGGACCCCAGGCCTTTACCTTCACTCTCCACCCGCGCGGACCCCAACCTCTCTCCCACCTTCCGCTCAGGTTCCGATTCCGCCATCCTTCGCTACACGCATGCGCACCACAGTAAAACTCCGTCCCACCTATGATGAGACCCAATCAGATGTAAGGAAGCGGACGTCGGCACCTAGCAACGACCTCTGAGTGCCGGATCGCGCAGAAGGACAAATTTTTTCCTGAGCGTCGGTAGTGCGGTGCCGTGTCCCCGCCCACTGCAGGCGGCTACGCAACTGTTGCCGGGGCTTAGGGTGAAAGCGTCAGGCAATGCATTGTGTGACTCTGCAGGATTTGGAGCACGCGCTAAAAGCTTAAACCGAGCAGGGTAGAAGCGTGGAAACCGCCGTTCCCGAAGAGGGCGGCCTGCCGGCTGCCTAGCCTCGCCCAGGGTGTGACGTCACTCGGCACGCACCCGCTAGTGGACACTGCGCCCTCTCGTGGCCGGGAAGCTCAGAGACCAGGCTACCTGGAAACCCGGCCCGGACTCAGTTCAGTTCAGTTCAGTCGCTCAGTCGTGTCCGACTCTTTGCGACCCCGTGAATCGCAGCACGCCAGGCCTCCCTGTCCATCACCAACTCCCGGAGTTTACCCAAACCCATGTCCATCGAGTCGGTGATGCCATCCAACCATCTCATCTTCTGTCGTCCCCTTCTCCTCCTGCCCCCAATCCTTCCCAGCATTAGGGTCTTTTCCAATGAGTCAACCCTTCGCATGAGGTGGCCAAAGTATTGGAGTTTCAGCTTCAACATCAGACCTTCCAATGAACACCCAGGATTGACCTCTTTTAGGATGGATTGATTGGATCTCCTTGCAGTCCAAGGGACTCTCAAGAGTCTTCTCCAACACCACAGTTCAAAAGCATCAATTCTTCGGCGCTCAGCTTTCTTTAGAGTCCAACTCTCACATCCATACATGACCACTGGAAAAACCATAGCCTTGACTAGACGGACCTTTGTTGGCAAAGTAATGTCTCTGCTTTTAAATATGCTATCTAGGTTGGTCATAACCTTCCTTCCAAGGAGTAAGCATCTTTTAATTTCATGGCTGCAATCACCATCAGCAGTGATTTTGGAGCCCCCCAAAATAAAGTCTCTCACTGTTTCCACTGTTTCCCCATCTATTTCCCATGAAGTGATGGGACCAGATGCCATGATCTTAGTTTTCTGAACGTTGAGCTTTAAGCCAATTTTTTCACTCTCCTCTTTCACCTTCATCAAGAGGCTCTTTAGTTCTTCTTCACTTCCTGCCATAAGGGTGGTGTCATCTGCATACCTGAGGTTATTGATATTTCTCCTGGCAATCTTGATTCCAGCTTGTGTTTCTTCCAGCCCAGCGTTTCTCATGATGTACTCGGCATAGAAGTTAAATAAGCAGGGTGACAATATACGGCCTTGACGTACTCCTTTTCCTATTTGGAACCAGTCTGTTGTTCCATGTCCAGTTCTAACTGTTGCTTCCTGACCTGCATACAGGTTTCTCAAGAGACAGGTCAGATGGTCTGGTATTCCCATCTCTTTCAGAATTTTCCACAGTTTATTGTGATCCACACAGTCAAAGGCTTTGGCGTAGTCAATAAAGCAGAAATAGATGTTTTTCTGGAACTCTCTTGCTTTTTCGATGATCCACCGGATGTTGGCAATTTGATCTCTGGTTCCTCTGCCTTTTCTAAAACCAGCTTGAACATCTGGAAGTTCACGGTTCACGTATTGCTGAAGCCTGGCTTGGAGAATTTTGAGCATTACTTTACTAGCGTGTGAGATGAGTGCAATTGTGCGGTAGTTTGAGCATTCTTCGGCATTGCCTTTCTTTGGGACTGGAATGAAAACTGACCTTTTCCAGTCCTGTGGCCACTGCTGAGTTTTCCAGATTTGCTGACATATTGAGTGCAGCACTTTCACAGCATCATCTTTCAGGATTTGAAATAGCTCAACTGGAATTCCATCACCTCCACTAGCTTTGTTCGTAGTGATGCTTTCTAAGGCCCACTTGACTTCACATTCCAGGATGTCTGGCTCTAGGTGAGTGATCACACCATCGTGATTATCTGGGTCATGAAGATCTTTTTTGTACAGTTCTTCTGTGTATTCTTGCCACCTCTTCTTAATATCTTCTGCTTCTGTTAGGTCCATACCATTTCTGTCCTTTATCGAGCTCATCTTTGCATGAAATGTTCCCTTGGTATCTCTAATTTTCTTGAAGAGATCTCTAGTCTTTCCCATTCTGTTGTTTTCCTCTGTTTCTTTGCATTGATCGCTGAGGAAGGCTTTCTTATCTCCCCTTGCTATTCTTTGGAACTCTGCATTCAGATGGGAATATCTTTCCTTTTCTCCTTTGCTTTTCACTTCTCTTCTTTTCCCAGCTATCCAGCCCCTATTAACCTGCACCGGCCAAGGCAGGCAGGGCAGGATGGGTCTTGCAGAGTAAGTGACTCAACACACGCTGCTGCTGACTGGTGAGAATACTACTGGTGTTATCTGTGTGAAACACCTAAGTTCAGAGTGGTGAGGGATAAACAAAATGATGACTGTGGTTTTAAACTAAGGGCCTGTATATGTACGCAAACGATTATTATTGTAAATGCCATAATAGAGCTGAGAGAGTAACTGGGGAACCAGAGAAAACTTCGAGACCCGGAACTGAAGTTATAGGGAAGTGAGGAACCTCAGAGCTGCTGGGAAGGCAGGAGAGGGAGAGGCTTCCTGAGAGAAGGTCTAGCAGGAGTCAAGTTCTGGCCATGCGCAAGTTTCTCTGTGAACAGAGAGTTGTGGCCTATGTAGGGTAGGGTAGTCAGAGTTAAGGCTGGAAAGGTAGACCCAGAGTGTGCAGGGCTGACTGTCAGGATAATTTCAACTTTTGAAGAGGATAGGTTAATGCTGTTCTTTTCTTCCTTTGTATGATAGTGTACTGGACATTGTGCACAGTGTGAACATGTTAGTCGCTTAGTCATATCGCCTCTTTGAAATATCGTGGGCTGTAGCCCTCCACACACCTCTGTCCATGCAATTCTCCAGGCAAGAATACTGGAGTGGGTTGCCATTTTCTTTGGGGAACTTCCCGACCCAGGGATTGAACCTGGGTCTCCTGTATTACAGGCAGATTCTTTACCATCTAAGCCATGAGGCTAAGCCCAGAGATTAGGTGGAAAGATAGATAATTGGTCTTGAGTTTAAGAACTCTCCTAGGATACACAAAGTACCACTTTTGGAATTAGCATAAAGGCAGGGAAATGGCAACCCACTCCAGTATTCTTGCCTGGAGAAATTCATGGACAGAGGAACCTGTCAGGCTACAGTCCATGGGGTCATAGAGTTGGACACGACTGAGCAACACACACACACAGGGCAAACTGTAAAAAAGTGGCTTCTCAGCTGGAATGTGAAGGATTAGGTAGTATTCATAAGAAAGTGCTATTTCGGAAGAGGGAAACAAATGAGCAAAAGTCAGGAGCCCTGAGGGTGCCAGACCTAGCTGGAGACTGAAGTCATCAGGTGTGGCTGGAGCGTGCCAGAGGCAGGAGCCAGATTTGAACAACCCTGAACACCATTCATAGAGCTCTTTTTCTGTGGGAAAGGGCTTCTCTGATAGCTCAGTTGGTAAAGAATCCACCTGCAATGCAGGAGACCCCGGTTCAACTCCTGAGTCGGGAAGATCCGCTGGAGGATAGGCTACCCACTCCAGTATTCTTGGGCTTCCCTTGTGGCTCAGCTGGTAAAGAATCTGCCTGCAATGTGGGATACCTGAGTTCAATCCCTGGGCTGGGAAGATCCCCTGGAGAAGAGAGAGGCTACCCACACCCATGGGGTCACAAAGAGTCAGACATGACTGGGTGACTTTCACTTTCTGTGGGTAAAGCAGCTGCTTGATCAGACCTGCAATTCTGCAGATGAAGCAGAATTTTTCATAGCTGTGACAATTCATTTGCAGAGCAGGATCCCAGTGTAAGAGTTGAAGGCAAGAAGCACAGATAATAAATATACAGAGAAAGGTTTCACAGAAAAGTGGCCACACTTCCTTGAGGATTGGCCAAGGGACCAAGAATTGTGGCCTGTGGTCAATGCTGTTTCACATCTTTGGAAGAAGTGGTACTGCTAGCCCAGTGTGTGTGTGTCTGTTGCGGGGTGGGGAGGGTTCAACCTGGTGGAGAGGGAGGGAGTGGTTTTGGATCCTGGTCCCAACACTCCACAAAGACCTGTTAGTGAAGGTATAGCTGCTGCCATTTTCACTCCCCACATGAGCACAAGCTAAGAGCTCTTCTAGTAGAGAAAATGACATTGGAGGTGAGGATTTGGGACAAAAGTGTGTGTGAGGCATTTCTGGCAAAACTATTATTTTAAAATCTGAATTCACAAACAAGATTTGTGGTGGGGAGCAGGGGATGAGGTAGTTTGCTTTACACAAGAGTTCCTTCTTCTCTTAACACTCAAGTACTTTGGCTACACATCCATGCCCATTGTAAACTCAGATCCAACTTATAAAACTCCACCTTTACTTTTACCCTCACCTTTCCCTGACAACTTCAGTCATCCAGGCTATAGGTACACACACAATCCACAAAGGCCTCAAGACTTCCTGACAGCTTCCCACATTAGCTGCACAGAGACAAGTCCTACCCCTCCAACTCATCCATCTTGGAGGGAGGGAAACTGAGACACAGTGTGGGGAAGAGGTTGCTCAGGGTTTCCATACTGGAGTCCTATTAACAGGGGGACATGGCACAGATGCTACTGTCATAGAGCCCTATGCTTTAACCCTGTGTGTGTGTGTGCGCACGCTGTCATGTCTGACTCTGAGACCCAATGGACTGTAGCCCACCAGGCTCCTCTGTCCATGGAATTTTCCAGTTATAGAATACTGGATCATGTTGATGTTTGAAAAAAAACAACAAAAGTCTGTAAAGTAATTATCCTTCAATTAAAAAAAAGAATACTGGAGCAGGTTGCCATTTCCTACTCCAGGGATCTTCCTGACCCAGGGATCAAACCTGAGTCTCTTGCATCTCCTGCACTGGCAGGCAGAGTCTTGACCACTGTACCACCTGGGATCCTAGTTGGCCAAACTGAGCTCAGTCGAGTCACTTTGCTGTCTTGGCTTTAATTCCTCATCCGTAAAATGGGCTAATAGTTCCACTTAGCATTGCTGACAGAATTAAGTGGAATCAATGCCAACCTCTTGAGGTAGCACGTGCTCAGGAAGGTTAATGACTAAGGCAGACTACAATGCCTCTGAGTACATCCTTCACCCTCACGCCCCACCCAGATGAGTAAACCGTCAATCAACACACCGACTCTGTGTCCAAATGTTGCTTTATCTTTCGGCAGGAAAGATTTTCACAGTATCAAAAGTAAAGAATTGAAAAACAAGTAAAATAAAAACAAAAAAACCAAACACAAAAAGAGCAGTGTTGGGCCAGCAGTACCATCAGCCCCCAAGCCCACAGGCCAGCCCAGCCCCCGAGCTCTGAGTGTGGAGGCTGCGTAGCACCAGGAAGCGGCTCTGCGGAGGTCCTGAGGGGCCCCAGCATGAATAGCATCTATTCAGCTTTTGGTTGGTCCAGGATGGTGGAGCAGGGAGTGGGGTCTTGGGCAGGTAGGTGGGGATGTGATGGAGAAAACTGTAGACCTTCGGCTGGCAGTTGGGGTCTCAGGACACCCTTAAGAAGCTGGTTCTGGCAGGGGCTGAGAAAACAGAAGAGTATGGCCACATGGTGAGAAATGGCCCCATAGCAGCCTCCCTGTGCTGGCTCCGAGTCTCCACAGGTCCCCATGGAGGCAGCTGGGCTGAAAACACTGAACAGACTTTCCCCATCACCTCCAGCAGAGGACGAAGGTTAAGACAGAACCCCCGCCCCACTGAACATCATCCTAAATCTCAAGGAATGAGGACAGCACTTGAGGAACCCAGAGCCTCCTGCTGTAGGCCAGGGTGGAAGAAGAGCCCAGTCTCTCCCACTGACTGTGGAGAGGTCACCTATGCTCTCAAACTCCCGCCTCGGGCTCCAGATGCCTGGCCCAGGCTGGATCCCCAGCCTGCACGAGCAGTGCTCTCTCACACACTCAGGCCTCACAACCAAGGCTACGAGAAGGGTGGAGAAGGTCAAAGGAGGGCATTTATTGGTGGGGAGCACCCCGTCTTGAGAAAGAGATCAGTCAAGAGGGAGTGAGAGAAGATGCCTGGATGAGGTTTCCTACAAGACAGGGGCACTGGGCTGCGGGAGGCAGTGTGACTTGTTCTCTCAAAAGGGGCAACAGATGAAGGTGCCTGGGGTTCTGGTAGCTCCCGGCTCCTGTGGAAGGGGTGAAGAAAGGCAGGATGGCACCCTGACCCTGACAGAAGCTCCTGGGGGGCGTGGACATACTATGACAAAGGATCAGGGAGCCTAGGCCCATAGAGCAGAGGAGCTGAGGCGAGTCTGAGGACTGTCCTGACTCTGGGTTAGTACAAACGTGACCAGCCTACAGGGAGCCCAGCCCTGAAGGCTGCCCCTGGGAAGCAGAGGCTAGTGTCAAGGGTTGGGGGGATCCTGACTCAAAAGGGGACTCAGGAACTCAGTCAAGGGTCCAAGAAGTCTGCTGCCTCAGCACTGGGAAAAGGAGAAAGAAGACGAGAGGACGTCCTTCTGAGGGGTGAGCTCAGCCCACCTGCCCCAGCTCCCTACTGCCTCAAAGGCAGCTGTATGCTTGCCAGCCTGAAGAGGCCCGGCCCCGGGCACACATCTTGGGCTGAACTATGGCACTGTACAGCCATTAAGCCCCAAGCCCAGGACCAAGGCCTGCCAGCCAGTCAGTCTTCTCATCTGCCCTGGGGGTTCCCAGTCCACTGCCTTCTCAGTTTTCTGTTTTTAGCCTGGAACAACATCTGATTTGCCAATAATTCAGATAAAAAGACCTGTGCAGGTGGCTGGGAGGGGAGGCCAGAGCCCAGCTGGGGGCCAGGCTCTTCTTCCAGGAGGGAGCTTCAGTACCGGTTTCCTCATGGAACCCATCCTGTTTGAGGAAGAGGGCCCACCTAAGCCTCAATGGCTAAATGACCTCCAAGGCCTTGGTCTAGTGGGACTGCCCTCTCACTGTTTTCTTGGGGCTGGGTCTGTTTTGCATGGCTTCAGCTGGGAAGCACCTTGGTAGCCTACATGGAGGAGCCAGGCCAGGCCAAAGAGATTTAACCCTGAGGCCGATAATGTCAGGGGTGGGGGCAGCCCTCTGAGGCCCATGGCCCCCTGGGCACTTTGGGAGGCAGCTGGTGAGGGAAGTTAGAGGTCTGGCAATGACACCCCAGGGGATGGCAGTGCTGGAAGGGCCCTTCAGGAACAGGGACAGGTAGGCTCTCAGGAGATGAGATGGGGCCGGTAAAGCACCTAGTCCAACTCGCTGTGCCCCAGAGCATGAAATGGCCTGGCAGCAGCACACAAAGAGGCAGAGCATGGGAAGAAGGGGTGCACAAAACACTTGAGGGATCTCGATACCTCACTGAGCTGTGCTGGGAGTGGTTTTCTTGAGGCTGAAGTTGGTCCAGTTCACAGCAACTTTCTGACGCGTCTGCTTTGCAGAATCCAGACAGAACCTGTTGGGTTTGGGAGATGCCCAGGCAGGGGGTGGGGTGGGGGCACAATCAAGAGGTTCTCTCTTCTCCCCACTGGACCCGCTTCCAGACCTGTGAGCCCTGGCCACTAAGGAAACCAGGTCAGCTCTGTACAACCCCTCGGACTCCCAGGTGTTTGGGTCTAACAGTACGGGGCTGCCCGGGTGAGGTGCCCACACGCCTAAGGGGCAGTGTGTGAAGAGAGTGACCTGCCTTAGCATACTGCTGGCCTTCTCACCCTGGATTTTACTCTAGCTAAACTGAGTCAGAATGATGTATTTCTCCTGCCCGCAAACCCTTTTCATTTTACCTAGCCCACTCATTCCTGTTCTTCAGGTTTCAGTCTGGTTACCGCCTCTTTGGGGAGGGCTGCCCTGGCCATCCTATCCTTCAGCTTGTCCATTCCTAGGCCCTAGCCCCATGCCTTTTCTCCTCTGATAGCTCTTATCACTGGATTGTATGTATATGGCTCTCTCTCCCCACCTAGATAAGACTCTGCCCCCAAAACTCAACCCAGGCAAGAGCAGAGAAATGCAGGTGAATAAAACTGGAGAAAGGCCTCGTTCTTGGGGCCTGACATCCCTCCTGCTCCCAGTGCCTTGCACCTTTCCAGATGATCCATCCTGGCTACCTGTGTCCCTACCTGGGGCGGAGTGGGGGGGCTGGAGTCCACCATGAGTGGGAGAGCAGGCAGCCTCACACCTACCTCTTGAAGTACTCCACCTCCCGGTCAGTCTCATCCATCTCCACCCCATCCATGTCCTTGGGCAGGAACACATCGTCTAGGAAGACATAGCCAGGAGGGCTCAGTGCTCATAGCAGCCTCTGGGTCATGCTCCTGGGGCAATGCTGCTCACATGTAAGGACTGCCCTCCACCCCATGGCCTGGCTGGGTGGGGGTTGGTCAGTCATTCAGTTCCTGGTGCACTCACCCAAGGAGGAGGCTGACTTCTCCTGCTTGTTGCGGCTCCGGCGGCTGCGGCCCTTGCCCTGCTGCAAGCTCTGCGGCCTTGCTGGACCTGGGGGCTGTACAGACTCCTGCTCCAGAGGCCGTGCCTTGGCTTCACCTGGCCAGTTTCGCCAGGAGCTGCCCTTCTCCTTAGCTTTGGGGCTGTCAGCCCAGCCTGGTCCTGGTCGGGTCCCCTGGCTCCCTTCTCCAGCTTCAGCACAGCTGTCCACTCTGGGAGGCTCTGGGGCCTTGCTTGGCTGCTTGGGGCTAGGGGTCTGGCCCTTGGCACTGGGAGTCTCCAGGCAGGCTGGGGACTGGGAAGCTGGGCTCACTTCACTCTTCTTGGCCTGACTACCCTGTCTCTTGCCCTTCCGTGGCTTCCCACCTGAGGCCACAGGCTCAGGCAGCTCCTGCTTGCAACCAGGGGCCTCCTTTATGCTTGGCTCCTCAGAGCTAGGGTTACCTGGCTTGGGTGTCTTGACCCAGATCATCCGGGACAGGTTGGGCACGGTGTTGAGTCTCCTCACTAGCCCATTCTCAGGGATGATACCAGGAGGGGGGCCCTTCACCTCTGTCCATGGTGGGTGGGGACTTCTCATTTCTGCCCATGGTGGGGCTGGCTCTCCTGGAGCTTGCAACATATGGTTCTGAGGGGAGCCCAAAGTCAAAGGGGACAGGTCAAGGTTAATGTCAGACCTTTGCTCTGAGGAGCCACTGGGGTGTGAGGGGGCTAGACTCTGAGGTTTTGGCTCAGTGGCCCCTTCCTTAGAGAAGCCATTGCTGTCCACGCTGAGCTCACACATACTGAAGCTGGCACAGATGGAGTCCTTGACAGTGTTCTTGATCTCCTGTAGACGGCTGTTCAGAAAGCTGTTGACCCGATCCAGCTCCCGATCGGGCCACCCCAAAAGACTCTCCCTGGCAGGCCTCAGCTCCCGGCTTCCAGAAACACTACGATTTGCTTGCTTCAGAGCTTCCGCTGCCAACTGGGCCTTCTCCTTTTCCTGCCAAGACAAGAGGCAGTTTCAGCAGGGGCTTGGCACTGCCAGGCACAGTGTGACACCTGACACGTCTGCCTCCAGCCCAGCTTTGCCACTAACTGGCTAGAAGCAGGGCCTGGCAATCCTGGCCTGCTCACTCTACAGTAACAAGGATGAAATGCAATCTGACAGGTACACGTCGTGGCGATGGAGGAAGTTACACCAACAGAGAGTAGGATTTTTACATCTTGTTCATCCAGGGTCCTAGACTCAGTCCTAGGGCCTAAAAAGATTAAAGGATCTCAAAAGGGATAGGATCTCCCTCTCAGGCATAAGCTTAAGCAATTCACTCACTTGCTGAGTCTCAGTGGACTCATCTGCAAAATGGGGACAGTAATTCTGGAGTGAAAACCAAAGTGGGGATATGTGTAAGGAAGATTGCTACTATGGAGGCATTCTCTCCAATTCTGCAGGTGGCAGGAGAAAAAAAGCCATGACAGTATGTAGGTCTTTCAAGAAGGAAGATGTGGGGCTGTGAGATACCACGGTAGCTCAGACTGTTCTGGGTGGCTGGAAAATGAGTGTGCCCTCCTGAGGCTGCCTATGGGTGCTATTGGAGAGGGCCAAGTTCCCATAGGAAGGCTACTCACGACTTAGTTGGCCTCAAGGAATCAAGGGCACATCTAAAGCATGCCCAGTGGCAGACAAGGGGCCCCACAGCAAGAGGTAAAAGCAGCCCCTCTGCCCAGTTGAGGACCAGGAGGCTGAGGGAGGCTGGACTCTGCCACTCAGCATCGACAGTCAGATCGGGAGAGTGAAGGCAAGTCTGTGGCCTCTGAGTCACCCCACCCCTAACCTCTGGCACCAGCTCTGCCCAACCTCAACGCACCAGCAGGTTGAGGAGGCCTTTAGAGGGAGACAGGTGAGAGTTTTCAAAAGGCAATGGGAATGAGGTGGTAGTGGTGTGCTAGGGGCCGGATGACTTCATCATCTCACCTATTTATAGCTGATTTGGGAATGAAGGGGGAGGAACAGGAAAAGTTATGTGAGAAGAGGGCTTGCCACCACAATGTCAACTTAAGGAGGGTGACCCTCTGCCCCAGGGGGCATACATTTATTCTCTCATCTTTTTAACAGGCTGGTTCTATAGCTGACTAGGACCACAACTGTGGGACCTTGGACAAATCACTTATTCTTCCTGAACCTTACAATCTCCATTTATAAATTTGGGAGAAAAACAACCAACCTATATATGTCACAGGGTCACCATGAGGACACCTCAGTGGGTGTCTGTCCCCTTCCTTGGGCAATAATCACGTTGTGCCTTGGCACAGTGGTGCTCAGGTGAGAAAGAAACTCAAGTCTGGAGCAGCTGTAAGCCATGGAGTTCAAGGCTACAGGCAGAGCTCTGAGGCCATGGGGCTGGACAAAGAACTGGAAGGCCCTTCACTTTGCTCTTCCTCTGAGCCAGAACAGCTCTGCTTTCACTTGTTAGGAATTGAGGGCCTGAGGACAATCTCAATTGCAGAAAGGACTTTTGCTGCTATACAAGTGTGAAACGACTGGTGTAGAGGGAATGATGTGGAATCATATATAATTTTGTAATGAGAGAAGGAAAAAGCACGGAACCACACGTTTTTGCTATGTACCATAAGCCTGGTACCTTCCCATGTTGCCTCATTTAATCCCCACAACTGCCCTTGCAGTGTCATTATCCTCAGTTTATAGATGAGGAAACTCGACTTTGGAAAGAGTTAAGGAACTGACCCAAGATTACATGCTAGTTAAGTGGTGAGTCAGGAAAGCATACCCAGGTGTGATCTTCAGAAGTTCTTATGTTTTTCAGTATCATCTGACAATCATTTCTTGACCTGTAACTCTTATATGAGGCATTGGGCTGGGCTCTGAGAACTTTCTGTTCACTGACTTGAGTCTGCTGGGGGAGATGGACGTGCAAACAGGCTGTTTAATTCCGAGTGACAGTGTGAAAAGCGACAGGGGAAAAAGCACAGGGTGCTCTGGGGACCCAGACTGGGCCATCAGGAGAGGCTTCCCAGAGGAGGCAGTATCTCACTGAGCACTGAAGGATACGTGGGATTATCCTGGAAGTGTGAGACAAACATATTCTAGTCAAAAAGTAGAAGAAAGGTTGGGAAATGGGAACATGCAGAATATTTAGGGAATGCAAATACTTAGAAGGACAGCTGGAGCACAGATTTCTTTTGGGTGGAGTAGAGTGGGCAGGAAGGCCACAGGGGCAGACTGAGAGATGAAGCTGGCAAGCTAAGCAGGGGCTAGATCCTCAAGAGCCCCGCAGGCCATATTTGATCCTAGACTTGAGCCTATGGGCAATGTTCAGTCACTGAAGCCTTTTTAAATAGTGCCAGTAGGGTGGAAAGAAGTGGATGGTGTGAGCTACTGGAGGGGATCACATGGCCAGGACTGTTCGGGGATGGGTGGGGGAGAGAATGAGATGAGTCGTGAAAACATCATCAACCATCACTACTGTTTCTGCAGCAACTACTCTGTTCATTCTGCCCAACCTTTCTGTGCATCACTCCATTTCATTCTCGCAAAAGGCTTGAATTTTAGTTTCTACTGTTATTCTCATTTTATGGAGGAAAAAACTGAGGCTTAGAGGTTAAGTGATTTGCCCAAGGTCATACAGCAAGTACGGCAGAGCCGGGTTTCAAACTGGTCCAACTGCAAGGCCTGTTGCTCTCCATCACCATGATGCAGTCCTCCCCAGATGGCATCTGGGGTTCTGGTTGAGGCAACTGGGTGGATGGTGGTGCTATTAACTAGACAGACAACGGAGAAGGAAAAGTGGGCTCTTTTGGAGAAAGGTGACAAGCTCAGTTTGGGATATGCTGATTTTGGGTACCTGTAGAATGTTTGTGAGGAGGTACCCACCAGTGGTAGGATATGTCACTGTGAAGTACAGGAGAAAACAGGCAGACATAATGACCTGGGAGGAAACACTATCTAGATGGCTCTCTCCCAGGGAGCTGTCTTTAAGGGGGAGGGCCAGGCAGAGGAAGAGGTGCTCACAAAGGAGAAAGGACAGAGGGCAGAGAGGAAGTGAGAAATGTAGAGAATGTGGCCTCCCCTTTCCCTTTCCCTGCCCCTACTTGAATGAGGTCGGAGAGGCCAAAGAAAACAGTGTTTGAAAAAGAGAACAAAGGGTGAGATGCTGCCTAGCGGAAAAGATGGAACAGGAGAAAATGATTTGGCAACAAAAAAGTCACTAGTGACTCTATTGAGGAGTGGAGGTAGAAGACAAATTTGCAGTGAGCTGACAGGAGTAAATGCAGATGACGTTTTTGTGTGATGAGAAAAGAGACCAGGGTGGTTTAGAGAGGCTGTACGCTCAAAGGACAGTTTGCTTTCAAAAAAACAGAGTACTGGGCACAGTGAGAGGTTGGAGCCACACAGGAGGAAGTGGTATTAGACTGAGGAGGCAGGAAAGACAGCACAGGTTTTAGGTAGGAAAAGGACTAACTCTTCCTTCATGCAAGAAGGAACTCTGCAGGACAGTGCCTCCGCACTGGCTTTTAATCCTTGTTGAAACAGGAAGTGAGTTATCTGCCAAAAAGTAAGGTGGGGGTGGGGAGAGCCTGGCAGTTGGAGCAGAATGGAGGTCTAACAAAGGGGCTGGGGTGAATGGAAGTGATGAGGAGTCAAAAGACTAGAGAACAGCAAAGTGGGGGCTCAGGCAGGTGGGAGACCACTTGGCCAGAGTGCCAAAGACAGACTCAATCTAGCACCTTCCTCAAGGTGTAGGAGAGAGGCAGGCTGGGGCTGAACCCAGGACTATGGTTTTTCTGAGTGGGTATAATGGAAGGACGATGGGGCAAGGAACTGAGAGGACTGGTAGGAGAGTGAATGAATGATACTCAAGGGATCTCAACTGGTCTGAGAAAGGACGGAAGACAGGTGACAGTCTTCAGTGGATGAAGAGGAGTAGTGGTGGGAGGTTACAGATGACAGACCCACGGTCGGTTTCAAAGGAGCAAGGGTTAGGACATTAAAGAGTCATGGTCCAGAAATGGTATGAGAGAACAGAAAAATATCCAGCTTTATCTGTCTCCCCAGGTGGGTAGTGGGTGGATGGCTTTCATGGTGGAAGCTGTATTTTTGGTGGACTGTAGTTAAGTCTGGGAGGTGACGGAGGGGTACTGTGAAGGAGGCTGATGTATCAACAGATAATGCCCATGATCGCTAGTTACAGGACATCAGAACAGCCTACTTTGTGTTGTATCTTGGCCTCTAGACTGGGTGGGGCATATGGGAGCTGTGCAGGCAGTTTCTGAACTGTGAGTGGAGAATGATACATGGCAGACTAGAGAGATGTGCGAGATGCAGCCACAGCACAGTGGATGTTACCTGAGGAAGAGTGCAAAGGAGGAAACATTTGAACTGGGCTTGGGAGGAGGTTTTTAGAAGGAAAAGGAGGAGGCAGAGGTGAAGGAGAAAGGATATCCAGGCAGAAATTTATGAAAAAACATACCAGGCCTGGAACTGTGAAGTGTGCTCCCTGGGACCTAACTGGGAACCACAGCCTTGGGAGGCCAGGAAAGGCCAGAGAGACCATTTCTGCTCACTGCACACTTCTGGCCAGGCAGTGCTGGCAGAGAGACAGCAAATGCCGACCATTTTCTGAAGGCAGTGGTGAGACCCTTTGGTTTACTACTTCAGGGTGCACGGAAGGGTTCCTGGTTTGTCCTTTGGGCTGGAAAAAGATGGAGAAAATGCTGTTTTCCAGAGCACCAGGGCTGTTTGACCACCCAGGACCTGGAGCTAGCTGGCCATCAAACCCATTCTCTTCAGCTGCTGAGCTCCTGAGTGTGGCACTGTGCAGACAGAGCTGGGGGCAGGCAGGCTAAGAGGTAATGAGGTGGCAGGGGACAAGCCATCAAGCTCTGCTGCTCGCCTGGTGGCAGGGCTGCCCAGGAACAGTCCCCTGGTTCTGTCCTTGGCCTTCTGGGAGGAGTTCACTCAGTCCTCAGGATGGGTCACTCCCATGGCTTCAATTACATCTCCATGCCAGCAACTCCCAGCCCCACATCGCCATCTCCACTTGGACCTCTCATGAGAATCTCCAAGTCACTGTGCCCCAACTGAATTCCCTGTCTTCTGCCAATTCCATCTGTGCTCAGTAAGGCATGCCATCCTGCCAGCCACCCTGGAAAACACCTAGGATGTATCCCTGACTCTATCATCTCCTTGTCCTGAAATCAAGAGATCACCTGCCTCCTCTGAAAACTCCAGCTCTGCTGCTTCAGGCCCACTATCGATCACCTCTCCCCTGGCTCTTGGTTCTCTGGCCTGGAGTATCACCCCTTCAGGCTACCCTCCACATTGCTACACAGTCATCTTGGGAAGCACATCTGGTGAGTGCATTGCGTGATTAAAGCCCTTGTGTGAACCCCCCTCAGCTGTAGGATCAAATCAAAGCTCTTGAGCAGTACCATTCCCTCACCTCTGTTATCTGCCTGCCTTCCCCTCCGTGTGAGCTCTGGCTTCAAAAACTGCTGTGGATGTGCTATGCCCGCTGCCAGGAGGGTCCTCCTGATGAATCTGTACTCACTCTCTACAACTCAGCTCCCCAGGCAGCCTGGTGGTCCAGCCATTTCCAGTGCCTCAGGCAGGATGGGGGCTTCCCTCATCCCAGCACTTGTTGCACACTAATGTGCTTGTCCAGTGTTGTGTTTCTCCACTAGACTGAGCTTTTCCAGGGTAAGAACTTAACTGCGTCATATTTGGCTCCAAGTATTTGCAGAAGTGTTTGCTGAATGAACATATGACTGACTGACTGAAGCAAGTCCTAAGCTTTGAGGAATCCAGCAAGCGGCTTCTGACGCCAGGACTTGTTTTTCCTCCAATCACCGGCCCCCTGGCTCCCTTACCCCAACACCTCCCAAACTCATTCAGACCTTCTCAGAGAGTCCTGACAAGGCCTTTGGCAGCCAGCACTATTCATGCTTGAGAAGTCCTGGGGGTTGGGGGCGAGGGATTCCTCGGGGGAAAAGAGGTGGTAGAGCTGGGCTCCCCCCACACCCACCTTCTTTTTCAGCTTGTGCCGGGCCCGCTTGGCAGCCCTGGCGCTGTTGGGGACTTTGGGCTCCGTGCTGTTGATGAATTCCAGCAGCTCATCCACATCTCGATGGTCCACGGCGGGTTCCCCAGGGATCCCGCCCAGGGCGCCCCCCTTCATGGGCAGCTCCTCTTTGCGCTTGGTCAGCCTTGAGCGAAGCTTCTCTCGGATCTCTGTATAATTCCGACTCGTCGGGGCAGCGGGTGGCTGGGGGAGGGGAGGTGCTGACGTTACACCCTGGGCCTGGGAAGCCCGGAGCACTCCCACCCGCAGGCACCAAGCATGTGGTAAGAAGCAAGACAACTGTTCTTTCTACCACAGCCACAGAGGCCAAATGGCTTCACCCTCAGCCAGGCTCGGAGCCAAGGCAGTGGTGGGCGGAGGAGTGGGAGGTATGCAGCAGTGTTGCGAGCAAACTGACTTGGGAGCCAGGAAAGCAGGTTTGAGCCCAGGCTTCATCACTCGGAAGCTGTATGACCTTGGGCAGGTTCACTGAGTCTTTGTGAGCCTCGATTTTGTCATCTCTAAAATGAGGATAACAACTTCTAGCTCAAAGGTGACCAGCAACATAACTGCTTGAATTTCTTCTGTCCTCAACTGCTCTCCCCTAGCCAGAAGCCCTTTCCTCTTCACCTTATGAGACTTCTGAACTGCTTTCTCCCCCTGTCCAGAGACAGCCTGTACTCTGCTCTGAGCCTCCTTCCTGGCGCCATCTGTGCTCACGGCCTGTCCCTTGGCTGGCTCCCACACTGGGGACTGAGAGCCTTGGCTTCCACTCTGCCTTCATCACGCACAAGCCTTCACTTCTCTGTGATTACACACGTTACGTATACATACTCATCAGAATCATAGCTTTCCTCTGCCACTTCCTTTCTTTTTGCCTAAGGAAAAAAGTCAATCTTAAGAGAAACCATGAGAAAAGCAAAGGTAGCAAATTGTTGAAAAATCTCTACCTCACCCATATGCCATGAGGATCTAGCAAGCAGACGCTGGTGAGGACTCACAAGGTCCAAGCACAATTATTAGTTCTATGAGCAAGGGGGGCCCTGGGAAGAGCAAGGTATTCTCCTGGCTTCCCTCGGCTGGCGCCCAGCCTGCTCTGGCCTGGGAAGGCTCACTCACCGCATTGTGGCCGAAGAACTCACAGTAGCAGCAGTCACAGAACTTCCCATCTCGCTGGTGGGTGGAGGATGAGGTGCAGGAGCTACGCTCCGAGCTGCTGTCCTCTTCCTCGCCCAGCCCCTCGTCTGCCTCGCACGGCTGGGGAAGCTGGCACGTCAGGCCACTGTGGGTAAACTTGTGCCCCTTGCACCCAGGGTCCCTGCTGATGTGGGAGAAAAGACAGGCCCAAAGGTGAGGAGAGGCAGGGCAGGAGCACGCTGTGAGGAGCCTGGGGAGCAGCCCCACCATCGCCTTCATCTGCCTCATCCCACAAAGACCAAGGCAGGCAGACAGAATGAGCCCCTTGTAAGAACAAGGCAAACACCCTCGCTGTTCCTCAGGGTCCCCCTCAATGGCACTGTTCTGGAAAGGTTCCCCATGCCTCCCCTCCCGTCTACCACGTGAGCCTCCTGGACTCTGAGGGCACGAAGTATACCTCTATCACACACTATAGTGATGGTCTGTTTACCCATCTGTCTTCCAGACCAGAGTGTGCATTCCCTGAAGATATGGACTATGCCACTTCTATTTTTGGGTCCAGTGTGTATCACCACAAGCTTGTACACAGTAGGTGCTCAGGAAGTAGGTGTCTGAACAGATTAGTGGGCTGGTGGTTCCCTGGAACATCCAAAGGAGGCCAATGTCCTTTCATTCTCTACGGTTCCCCCCACCCTGACACCGTGGTTTTGTTTTTGCCCATACCATGTGGCTTGTAGGATCTTAGTATCCTGACCAGGGATTGAATCCGGGCCCCCGACAGTGGAAGTGACAGTGGACCATGCTTGAAGGTCCTTCTGATTGAGATCGCACCACTGCACAGAGCTGCCTTAGCCATGTTGTCCTGAGGTTAGGAAAGCAAATGTGCCTTGTGGGACATACTTTGAGCTACTGTTTGTGCCAGGTATTGCATACAGCAAATTATTTCTAACAGTCCCCCAAATCCTGCAAAACAAGTTTTGCCATCTCCACACTGCAACAGAAGAGACCGAGGCTCAGGGTGCTTCACTGTTTTGCCCAAGGAGCAGCTGGGACTCACCCTTCCACTGCACTGCTCTGCCTCTGGATTTCAGTAATATGGACTAATTTCCCACGTTAAGGAAGAGACAGGTCTGAAAGGTCCCAGAATTCGCGCTAGAAGAGTCAGATTCCTGGGTTGGCCATCAGCAGTGGGAGTGCTCCAGGGCTGAAGCCAAAGGGAGCCAGGAGGAAGGGTGGGGCAAGGAGCAGCCAAGAAGGTTTCCTGGGGCAGGAATCATTATCAAAGTGCTTAGAGGACTTTCCTGGTGGCCCAGTGGTTAAGACTTCACACTTCCACTACAGCGGGCACGGATTCAATCCCAGGTTGGGAATTAAGATCCTGCATATTGGGTGGTGCAAAATAAAAAGGTGCTTAGAGCAGCTTAACCCCAACTGACCATTATTCATCTACTACATTAGCACAGCTGAAAATCCCTAGTGCTTTAATACTGGTGGTTACATCAATTTGGAGACCCTTTTGGAAAGCAATTTTTCAATATGTATTAAGAGCCCTTCTCAATAAAATAAAAGCAAAAAATCCCTCATATCCTTTAAACTGAGAACTTTTTTCACCCTGAGAGATCTATTCCAAGGAGAAAAATCCAAAAGAGTGAGAAGCTTTAAGCAAAGACGTCGTTAAGAGACATTATTTATGTTAAAATGTTGGGATGACCTAAATGTTCAGCAACTGGAGAACAGCAAAGAATTTCCCAGCCTTCAAAGCTGAGGTTCAGAAGCCATGTGGGAACCTAACAGTGCTAAGTGAAACCGGACAACGAAAAACGACACGGACACCACTGCCACACGGGAAGGCTACTTGAGAGAAGACTGCTAGGAGTGCTGTATTGGGGTGGTGGGACTTCAGAGTGGGCAAACAGAAACACATCATCAACACACATCCGATTTATAAAAAGACAGATCTTCTCCAAAGAATTGTATCTTTCAAATATATATTAAAACAAACTTTCTTGGTACTTAAGAGTTAATTCTAGGAATCTACTTTAAGGATAGAACTCCTGACATTTAGGTGCAAGGATGCTTATTACAATCTACAAAAAAATCTACAAATGCCTGAATATCCAAGAATAGGGTAATGATAAAATAAATTATGCCACAGCTGTACAATAAAACATGTGGCCACTGAAAAAGTTTTTGAAGAATTTTAACTAGGGAAATGATGATGATATAATGTTAAAAAGTAACCACACAAAAATAATACAGAATGTGGACCTCATTTTGGTATGGATATATAGAAACATCAAAGAAATATACTGTGGTGTTAAAGTTTATCTTTAGGTTGCCAGGAATTTTTTTCTTCATGTATTTAAAATTTTTATACATTTATATATTTTTCCAAGTTTTTTTAAAAAAATAACAAACATATTTCTCTCATATCTGGAAAAACTATAGAAAAAACATAAACAGAGTATACCCTTTAATTTCCACCCCAAAGTTTTCCCCAAACTCTACGTTGTCAGGGAGTTTGCTCTTTGTGCCACTCACCTGTGAGTGCTAGGGAGCTGCTGAGAGCTGGGTGGTGGGAGGAGGGGCCCGCTGCAGTGCCCGCTGCAGTGACCACTACAGGGGTGGCTGCAACCCGAGAATGGAGGAGGCATCTTCAGGAGCGGCATGCTGGTGGAGGGAAGGTGGGGGCTCTGACATGGCCCTGGGGTGTGGGGGGCAGCAGCCACGGCAACAGGGCATTCTGAAACCTGGGCAGGGAAATGCACTGCTGGGGTGGTGGGCAGCAGGTGCGGGTGGGGTGGTGAGCCAAAGGATCCGGGGTGAGATGGGATCAGCGGCGCTGGCTGGGGGTGGTGGCCGGTGGGGCTGTTAGGTGGAGCAGTGAGGTCTGAGTGCCGGTGGTGCTCCGAGATGGGGAAAACCTCACCTGTGGGCGGATGGGGGAGAGAGGTGTCAGAGTGGGAGCCCAGATCCTGGGAAGGAGGCCCAAGGGCTCGCTGCTGCAGCAGCCTGCTTACTGTGACCAGAGGCAACATGCCTGGGCACAGTCTCTCAGCATGGTGGACCCATGAGCTTTTGGAAAAGCTTAGCGATACCTTGGGCTGGAGAGATTTCTCTGCAGGCAGCAGCTGGACAGGCTGAAGATGGCCAGGCCTGAGGGAGAAGGCACTAGGAAGGCCAGCACCATGCAAGGTCATAAAACCTCTGCTGGGCATAAACAGGGGTTGTACGTTCTCAGTGCTTCTCTAGGACCTGTCTGACAAGGCTCTGCTTCTGGGCCACGTGCATCAAGGCAGCCAGGGTATGCCAGACTTTCGGGTGGCCCCAAATTTCAGAGGACAAGTGGGAAAGCACTTTGATGACTCTCTCTGGCTCATGCACCAAAATAACTGGAATTGTTACCGCTCCACTCACAATTCTGGGGGTGCTGGTGGTGCTCCGAGATGAAGAACTCAAAGGGATGGTGTACCCCTTTGAAGAACTCAGGTCCTCCATTTAAAAGTAGACAGTAATTCATACTTACAAAGTACAGCAATAACTCAAGATTTTTTCTTTGGGCTGCTAAGCATTATCCCAGGGTCTAAAAAAGGCTTACACAGCTGCACAACTGGCTAATAATCAATGCAGCTCACACTGCCAATCTCATGCGGACGGAAGTGCAGTGCTTTTATAAAAGCACCCATCCCTTGGACGGAGAAGAGGAGGCACCCAGGCCCTTGTGCTGCTGCAGCAGTCAGGTGATCTGAGTCCTAATTCCTTAAAGGCCCTTGCAGACTTCACTTTCTCTTCAGCCAATGCTTACCAGGTCCCCTCTTAGATCCAATGGGAACAGTTATCAGAGCCAATGCCAGCAGTATTTTTCAAGTTCAGAGTCTTGGGGAAAGGATTCCTATCAAGATAGTCAAGGGCTGGATTCCCTACTTGGCTTCCACCAGAACAGCTCCACTGTTATTTATTTTAATAACCGATCTGATTTGTTCGAACAAAACGGTTAGGAAAACACAGCTCTCTCCATTTATGGAGAGAGCTCTCTTCTGAGCTTGGAGACTCACCAGGGATTGTAGGAGGGCTCCCGAGCGAGCCACCTGGCATGGCCCCACTGGAGTGCGGGGAGTTCCAGAGGCCCGAGAGCTTATGTGCTGACAGGAACGAACTAGGATCCCAGTCCCCTGAGTTCCCATGGCAGGAGGAGGACGAGGAAGAGGACGATGAAGAGGAGGACGAAGAGGAATGAGAATCACCCCCACAAGACTGTGATTTGCAGGATGTGTGTGACAAGGAGATCTGGGGAAGAAAAAGGCTCATGGTAAAACAGTAAACATCAGGGCTGACCCTCTGCTGCCTTGGCTTTCCCAGGGGCACCTCCTCCTCCAGGTCCCCATGCCATGGCACAGTTCCCACAACTCCAGGTGCAAGGGCAAACATGGGCCAGGCCTTTGCCAAGAGGGGCTGTGGTGCTCCCCATGAAGTGAAGTATGTGGATGTGATGAGAGATTCTGGCAGTGGCAGAGACTGCCTGTCAACTGTGGCCTTTGGGGAGTCCTGAGAGCTGCCAAGGAGAGGAAAAAGGTCTTTTTAAGTTAGGAGTCCTGAAGCTGAACTGATTCTGGGTTACAGAGAGGGACTGAGGGGAATGAGAAATGAGGAGTCTGACCTCTGTGATTCAGGAGATGGCAGTTAGATGGCTCCCGGGCATCTTGGAAGCCTTCTAACAGAGGCACTGAAGACCCTCAAACTGACCTTTGCCTTCCATGTCATACTGGTTGGTTTTTGAGCTGCCACAGAGCTGAAGGCAGCACAGTCACAGGGAGGGTCAGGATCTCGATCTACCAGTGCCTCCAAGCCGGCCATCACACGGTGCACTGTCCTTGGGGGCTGGTGGGCTGCCTGAAACCTCTCTTTTCTTCCCCCAAATGTGGGCCACAAGCTGCTAATGCTGTGTGGGCGCAGCCTCTTTGGCGCCGGGGCAGAGGTGTTGCCTGAGGACAGCCACTTGAGCACAAGGCAGCCAGCCACAGCTCAACAGCCTGACTTCTCTGGGCAGGCAGCGCTCCTGCATTCGGGGACCCCTTCTCAGCGGTTACCTACCGCCACTGCATGTTCTCGACCTGTCTGCCTTTCATCTTCCTCCATGCTCTTTCGGCAACTCTGGCAGACCCACAGAGGCATCTCGCCTAGGAGATTCTTGACGAGCTTTGGCATGAAGTCAGGGGGCAGCTTCTCACCCTGCAACACCAGTCCGTTCTGGGAAGGGCCTTCTTCCCAGCCTTTGCGTTCCCGGTGACACAGCAGGCAGCAAGTCTGCACAGACTGGCTGGTGGTAGGGGGAACCTGTCCAACAGACAGAAACAGGGTTTCCCAGAAGAGGAAAGGCTCTGCTTAGAAACAATATTAACAATACTGATGACATCACTTATTATGTGCCAGGCACTGGGTTAGGCACTTTATTTACCCAATTTTAGTCCTTGTAAACAGCTCTGCAAACTGCGGTATTATCATCTTTTTTTTTTTTTTTTTTAAAGAAGAAACATTTCAAGAAGTCAAATAAGTTGCCCAAGGTTATAGAGTTAGTGAGTGGTTGAACCCTATAGGATTTGAACCCCAGTGAGGCTGACTCCAAAGCTCATGCTCAAATGCCCTAGTGTCCCAACGTCTCCAGATCTTGAAGGTTAATGAGTCGGCCCTTCCTGCTGTGGCATGTCTGGGAGAGGTCACAATTCTTGGGCTGTCTGTGAAGTCTACAGACCAATCCTCACCTGAAAGGAAAAAACATGCTTTCAGTTAACGCAGTTTGGGAGACCATGTGGGTTTCCCAAAGAGCTGCACAATTCCATTAGGATCACAGGAGCATTCTGGAGAAGCCAGTCAAAGAGTATCAACTCAGCTGAAAACCGAGCTGGAGGGTAAGGAAGACCCAGGGGCTTCTGGGAGGCAGGGCGTTGTGGTGAAAAATCCCTGGGCTTTAGGTGTCAGACTGATATGAATTCTAATCCCTCCCTGACCACGAATGAGCTGGGTGACCTTGAGCAAGTTATTCAACTTCTGATTTCCTATCTACTGCGCAGAGTTGTTATAAGGGGGGTGCATAAACAAGGAAAGTGCCTAGCCCTGTGCATGTCCATAGTACAGTCCCAGTATACAGTCATTATTATTTTTTCCTTTTCCTTCTAGGACAAATCTGACCTAGAGATGTAAGTCTATAGGTTTTCTGTCACACTGAGGGGTAGTGACTTGAGAGACTGATTGTGTCTAATGACCCCATTAATGGCTTTCCTATATTCTGCAACTTGGCATTGTAGTCCATTCTCACTCTGACAGTCATGTCACTTTCTCTGGCCAACGGAATGTCAGCAAACATGCTGCCAGCATGAGCTTGAAAAGTGTGTATGCATTTCTACTTGCTCCCTTGCATGGCTGGACTTGCTCGCTCCTGCACCTCCGCCATGCCACAGAAGCATGACCAGGCTAGCTGCTGGAGGGATGTGAGAGACCCATGGGGAAAACTGAGTCTTCACAGCTGACTGGCCAGTAGATCAGATACTTGAGTGTAGCTGAGATCAGCCAAGTAGGCCCAATCAGCAGAAACACCCAGTCCATGACAAATAATAAATGGTATTGTTTTAAGCCACTAAGTTTTGGGATGGTTTGTTGCACATAATAGTTAACTGATATACCTTCCAAACTTACCCACCGCTAGGCAAGACATATTTGCAGAGGCCTAAGCAAAGGAATAATACAAGTATCACTTTCATCCTACCAATAAAATAAATGGCATCATCTTTTTCAAATAAAATCACCTTCTCACAATAAGTTGGCATCAGGGTATCCTTAAATTTGTAATGTTACAATTACACTGACCTGGGTCCCTGGTTTCTAGAAAAAGAAAGGAAACAAACAGTAGTACCAGAAGCATGTGTGTTTGAGCCTGTGCGTGTGTGCTCAGTTGCTCAGTCATGTCTGACTCTTTGCGACCCCATGGACTGTAGCCCACCAGGCTGCTCTGTCCATGGAATTTTCCAGGCAAGAATACTGGAGTAGGTTGCCATTTCCTTCTCTAGGAGATCTTCCTGACCCAGGGATTGAACCACGTCTCTTGGGTCTCCTGCATCTCCTGCACTGGCAGGGAGATTCTTTACCACTAGCGCCACCAGTAGCATACTGAAACGTGGGGAATTACAAGGACCTTAGGAAAGATATCAGAGAGAAAGAGAAAGAAATCTTACATAAGGAACTCATGTGAGAGGCTGCCTAAAGTCCGTGCCAAGGGGACAGTTCAGTGAGCAAGTCAGCTACTTAGTGGCAGCTTCAAAAGAAAATTGCATTCTAGAACCCATTTGTGGTGAGTATCTCATGGTAAGGGTGGAAGGCTGATAGAGAAGTTAAGGTAAAGGAGGCCTTTCTGAGACATGCGCCCAGGAAACTTTCCATAGCTACAAGATGCCACAGTATTAATAACTCCAGGAGGAGGAGGTGAGGCCAATGCCCAAGTCCCTTTCCCTGTGAGAAGGAGTAAAGTGACTATATTTTTTAGGCAAACACCAGGATGTGCAATTTTACTACAGTGGAGCTTCATTTTCCAGTGTTAGGTTCTAGAGTTATTACAGAAGAAGAAAATCTTGGGTGAGTAAAATAATTCTTGAAATTTTTAATGTGGCCTGTAAAGTACAGTATATATGGTTTTATAGGAACAACCAAGAATGCAAATGTACAGTGTAAATGACAATGTGTAGTGTTATTTGCTGTTTTCTTTTTTAAAAGTGAAACAATTCTTATAAGGTAAATATGTGACCTGTGTGACTGTACTTGGTGCTAAAATACTTGTGGGAGGTGCTGGGGTGTAGAAGAAACAATACTGGCTTTGGCATTAAATCCTGGGCCTCCATCACTTACCAACTGTATAATGTTGGGCAGGTTCTACTTATTCTGTGCCTTCCCATCTATAAAATGAGATTAAGTTCTGACTTGTAGAGTTGTCTGTGAGCATTGTGATAAAGCACCTAGTCCAGTGCCAGGCATATATGCTACTCAACATATGGCACTAATTATGAACATGATGGGAGCAATAGGAAAAAATATTTAAAATCAGGACTAGGGTTGAAAACATAGAATATACAGTCACTGTATTTTAGGAGAATGCAAGAGTCTCTCACATGTAATGAACTAAAGGTGACATTCAGGCATCTTAATCTCTGTCCTCACTCCACTAAGTCATTCCTTAAGTTCCCCAAATACTCCTTGTGCTCTCCTACATCATACCTTTGCTAAAGGGGATCCTCTCCCTAAACCCCCCTTCCTCCCCACATTTACCAATAGGTAGATGAGCAGGGCTTAAATAAAGCCCAGCCTAGATCCAATCTCACCCAAGCTTTCCTAGAGATTACCTCTTACAATTCACCTCTCTTTCCTATTTCCATACCCCCACAGCACATTGGGCCTTGGTGACAAGATTTGTACCTTCTACTTAACTTATTTACCTGTATCTTCTGTCCCTTCTACTAGGTTGTGCTCCTAGAGGGCAAGTACCAGGTCTGATTCTTGTCTGGATCCCTCATGGTACCGCACAGGGCATAGGCTCAGCTGGGCATATAGTGGCTAAGTCAGATTTGTTAAGTATCCCCATGGCAGTACAGCTGGCACGCAGTTTGGTGAGACATTGCTTGAAATTGTTGTTTCCCATAGAAAAAGGCCATCTTCCCACCCTGGACCTCCAACCAAATGGTTCCAATTGCAAGTGTGGAAGAGTGGAAGATTGTTGGAAGACTGTATTCCTCAGGGATTATGAGACTGCTTGTTCATGGGAATAATGTGACTTTCCCTAGAGCTGAAATGGTACACATGATAAATAAGATTAGCCATCAAAGGAAATGAATTTACAGGTCAGGCTGTCTTTCTAGTTAAAGGAAGAAACACAAGGCCTTGGAAGCTAATTAAGTACAAACTGAAGCAGGGATGATACCACCTATGTTGCATAAGGTTGCCCAGAGGATTAAGTGACATTAGAGATGCAAAGCACTTAGCTCAAAGGATCCATACAAGAGGTGCTCAATCTATTATCTAGGCTCCTGGGCTGGTCTTTTTTTGGGGGGGGTCTGTTCTTAGTAAGTCTACACTGGAAACTAGCTTATCTACTGTCCTGTGTTTGGTATACTAGATTCTTTCTTTCTAGGCCCAGGAAGTTTTAGGGGGCCACCCTCAAAGTTGTCTTAACTCTAAGCCTTGGTGCCTACCTCTGGGTAAAATTCCCAGTGGAGCCTATGCACTGTTTCTCACCAACATTTTCATCTCTACTTTAATTGCCAGAGGGTGTTCAGAATCCCAAGCCCTGGAGACATTATATACAGTTAATACTATCAAATTTTTGCTTTGGCAGAAAAGCTCTTGGTTTACAGTTCCCTTTGATTGCAATCTCCTGCCACTTTCCAAATTCTTGGAAATCATGACCTTGTATGCCCTGTAGTCAATTCAATTCAGGCTTTCAACTAGCTGCTCTCAAGCTGTACTTTTTAGCAGCTAGCACAATTTTACAGTAATCTCACATGAAGAACATGATCAACACGTTTATCGAATGAATGAAAATTCCAACCATGTTTCTTCATCAGAAAGGCTGTCGGAACTCATTCTTCAACCCAGCGACCCTGGGCAACAGCTAATTATTCCTTCTTACCTCAGGTTAAATTCAGAGCCTCTCCAAATTCCAGTTTAGCCTTAGGTAAAAGATGGAGGAGTGAAAGGAAAGGTTCTAGGGGTTCTCTAGATTTGCTATCTGCTAAAAAAGCTCCAAGATAATTCTGCTTCATTCCCTGAGCAAACCCCAAATCTCTGGACGTATGGAGTTAGTCACAAAGGGTATCTGTGCTATAGGCACATCCCCAGAGCTCTCAAGGAGCCAGGAACCTAGAATGTGGCCACTCGCAGCCCAGGGGGCTGGCATGCACACCCATTAAAACTAGTACCTGCGCCCTCATCTGACCAGGCCCAAGACTTTTCTGTTTTTGTCTGAGAAGCATTATGCTAGGACTTGCTAGTTTTTCCTGAGAAAAAATAGATAAAGTCAAAGGAAGGGAGAGCCAATTTTTCACAGAGCATTTTTAGTTCAAAGAATGACTAACTGACAAACTATGGTTATTCAAACTTGGGTACTGGCAAACATTTTCTCAGAAAATGAGCAAAACAAGCCTATCACCCTCAAGGAAAACTATTCTATATTTGTGGTCAATGATAAAAATTCAAGTTTTAGGTGAAAATTAGAATTTTGAAAAAGCTGCACCCACAACCATGAGCTTGACAGCTTCCCAATACTTAAAAGACTTTATGATGAAATTGATGGTGATGTTAATAAATGTTATTTTTTGATATTATAAAATGAAACAGGAAAACATCTGGAAGATCTATATAACTCAGTGAACCTATTTTCCAAATGATCCAAGCATGATGCCAGAGTCATGCACTGGTATAAAGTCCACCCAAAGTGTTAGATGAACCAACAGATTTTAACGTAAATGAGTATAAAGACTTTATTGATATGTTCTCAGATTCCATATTGCGAAGAATAATGCCAACAATCATCTGAAAAGGCTATCAAAATATCTTTCTCTTTTCCAACTATGTATCTGTGTGAAGTTGAATTTTTTTTTTAAACATTATTCAATCAAAATAATGTACCGCCAACAGACTGAATACAGAAGCACATGTGTGTGTGCTTACTCAACTGTGTCCGACTCTTGGCGATCCCATGGACTGTAGCCCATCAGGCTTTTCTAGCCATGGAATTTTCCAGGCAAGAAATACTGGAGTGGGTTGCTGTTTCCTTCTCCAGGGGATCTTCCTGATCCAGGGATTGAACCCGCGTCCCTTGTGTCTCCTGCATTAGAGCAAGTGGATTCTTTACCACAGGCATCACCTGGGAAGCCCCAGAAGCATGTAAGAGAATCTAAACTTTTTCTATTAAGATAGACATAACTTTGCAAAAGTGAAAACAAGACCATTTTTCTTACTTTTTGGGAAAATTGTTATCTCTAGTTTAAAAACTATCATTTATGTTAATATGATAGATCTAATACTGTTATTCTGAAACGAGTGACCAAATATTTTTAAACTTTCTCAACTTTAATACTTAATTTGGTAAATTTCAATAGTTTAACCAACAAAAGCTCTTCTGGGTCCTCAAAAATTTTTTGAAATGTAAAAGGGTCCCAAGACCAAACCCTTTGAGAACAGCTGATGTAAAGCATCTAACAATGCCTATCAGCCAGCGGGTGTGCTATAAGCAATGGTGATTATTAACAACCATATAGCAGCTCATGGTTTATCTGAAAAGCTGTTTGGGGTCATGAGAAAATTTTGCACCACAGCCTTTCTGGCCACAGTTTGGGAATTATGTATCACTAGGCCAGATGGCTATCAAGGACTGCTCTTGAAGCTGGATCTAATTTCCAAAACCAAACCTGCTCTCATTTCTTTCATGGGTTCCTTTTATTCCCAAGAGTTAGTATATGTTTATAGAGGATTCCCCCAAGACACAGTGCTGTATTTACCCAGGAGCCCTGCGACAGTGTCTAAATTCTATTCAGAAATGGCCCAACTCCAAAAGCCCCCTTGTCACCAAGGCAGGCAGAGGACAACAGTTAAAATTCCCTTCTAAAAGCAGAGAAAGTGATTAGTTCCCCAGCCTAGAAAAACTTAGTCAGCCCAGTCATTACCACTCACTCTTCCATTCACCCATTCATTCCCTCATTCAACAAACATTCTCAGAGCCTCTACCTGGTGCCAACCATTGTGCTAGGTGCTGGGAAACAAGAGTACCTGCCTTAAGAACACATGTGTAAAACCAGGCAGGTTTATGCACGGGGCTGTCAATGCTCCCAAACTCCCAGGATGCCTCATATTCATTTTGGAGAATCAGGCAGGAACACATATTAAAATAATATACAATTATAATCAGTAAATGAAATAATAAATTAAAAACAACCAATTAGGACATTGAGATTCTCTCCTAAGGTTAAGCTTATAATGTGCCTTCTCACACTATCTATCCAGTTTGAGGATTTCTTTCCTTTACCTCCTCTTTCCTACCTTGGTCTCTTTTCATCTCTAGGCTCCTTTTTGGTGGAGCTCACTACTCTCACTATGATACCCTTTGGCCTGTGGCATTCATAACGTGGCCCCAGCTGATCTCTCCATATTCCATTTCCATGCTTAACACCCTGAGCCATAGGTTCTATTTGTACTATTCCTCAGATACACCGTGCCCCATCAAACCTCAGCTTTGTTCCTCAGGAAATTCCTACTCATCCCCTAAGATCTTGGTCAAAGGTTGATGAAGCTTTTGCTGGACCAGGCTAAGTAGAATTCTTTTAGTATAGCATCTGTTACATTGTGCCATAGACACACATCCTCTGCCCACTCCCAAACCCCCGTAGAATGGGAGCTCTTTGGGAGCAGGGAGTGGACCCTGGCCGTTTAAGTGAGTCCAGGAACTAGGCTTGGCTTGGGCCTGGCACATAGCAGGCATTCACTGAATAAATGAATGAATGTTTAAGCCATGTGGCTTATGTCTCAGCTGCTCTACACAAAGGAGAGGAACTAAAACACAGCCCAACTAGCCCAACTAGCCCAACATACTATGCTGAAAAGGCATGCCTGCGTCCCTCCAGGTCACTACTGGGAAGGCATCAGTGCTAAGAATCTTAGACCATTTTAATGCTGGCCATCAGAGGTGTGGTTAATTCTTAGGGAGCCAATACAACCACACCTCTGCGCCCTGAGCTTTCACCCAAACTCCCACTCAGGCTATTGGCTCAGGTCCTTCCAGGAGCTAGGACAGTAGTTTCACAACATAAAGTCAGTTTGTGGAGAATTCTCTCTGGCTGTACAGGCTGAGTCAAGGATAGAGCAGTGAGTCTCTCTGACCCCAGTGGCCCTCTACCTGCGAAGGTTAGTTCACCTGTTGAACCTGTTTCCTGGGTGCAATCAGTCATGGGAAGGCCTAAGCCCCTGCTTATTTACCTGGAACCTCATGCAAACCTTATTACCGACTACTCTATAATGGCAACAGAGTTCTCATGGGTGGAAGAGAATGACCTTTGAAGACAGACTGTTGAGTTCAAATCCAAGTTTTGCCATTTCAGTATGATCTTGGATTATTACTGAATTTCTTTGAGCCTCAATTTCCTCATTTATGAAATGAGAATAAAACCATACTTCACAGAGTCGTGAGGACAGAAGGAAATAAATTATGTAAAGTACCTGGCCTGGGCCTGGCACACAGTAGGTGCTCAATACCCGTTAGTTTCTTTCCTCTTCTGTCCTGGAAGAAATGACAGGGAAACTTACTAAGTGAGACTTGCCCAATCCAAAGTTATTACTTGAAGCACAGGACAGAAGACTAGACAGATGACCTTCAAGGTCTCTTTAACCCCCCCCAGTCCATGTTCTCTGGCTACAACTTCATAATAAGAACCTTCAATATTTCTAGACCCTTCTTTCTGCCTTAATTTCTCTATATCTATTCACTTCAGAATGGAGGGGGAAACCACAAAGGGAGCTGGACAGCTAAGAGTCTTGGGGAGGGAATAAAGGAGAGGTGGCCTATAGGACAGCACCATGTTCATCCGTCTTATACTTGGAAGGATGAGGGTAGGAACATGGGCATAGAATTGAAAGGTGCAAACACAGGGTCCTTCCGAGGACACAAGCATTCTTCTCCTCAGTTCTTTTCTGCTCTGCATATTCCGCCACGAAGAACCATGAACCACTCCTTTCCACAATATTCATTCCCTTTCCCCAATTCATAGTGTATCTTCACTCACACTGTCCTCTTTGCCTCTTCCTATTGAGGCTCAGTTTGGGTATTACATTCTCCTAAGTCTACAGGCAAAATAAACTGTGCTCTGCTCTGTTAGGGGATGCCCTAACACTTTTTTTACATGTCTCCTGAACAGAGGTTATCATGTGTATCCCGATTGTCAAAATCTGTCTTCTCCACAGCACTGTGAGCTTTTCAAGGGCCGGGCCTGTATCCCATGAGTGACTGCATCCCAATTGTTCAGCAGAGATGGCAGCACATGTTTTGATACACAAAGAAAGATTAGTAGTTGGAGAATATGGACAAATGGCGAACTGGAAAAAGTTTGTTTGTTTTTTTCTTTAAAAACAAGGCTGGTTCTTCTTCTGCTTAGGGAAAAGCTCTCTCCTTCCCCAGGAATCTCCATTCTTTAAAGAATACTCCAGGCCTCCACAGAGATCCCCATGGCACCCTCAGTTAAAACAGTTCCCAGACCCAGCCACACATCAGAAATCATCTGGGGCAATTTAAGAACAGGTTCCTGGGCTTCAGACCTAGAGACTCTAGGTCTGGGATAGGGTCTAGCAAAGCACAGGGGATCTGATCATTAGTTAGGTTGGGGTGAGAGAGAGGTAGAATCAAGCAATCACAGTTGCTTCTTCTATTGAAAATTACTTCCTCCCACACTCTCATTCACTTTCCCACATCTTCTGTTGACTCCTCATAGCCTATAGGATAAATCCCAAACCTACTAAACTCTCCAGTCAGACTTCTCGCCACTCTCCATGAATTGGGCAGTTCTGGCTTCTGGGTCTTCGTCTACGCTGCTTGGTTTGCCTAGACGCTTTGCTTTACCTTCTCTGGAGGACCTTCTACTTGATCTTGAAGCCTCAGCTCCAAGAAGCCTTTTCTAGGCTATCACATCTGTGCATCCTCAAATCAAAGCATCTATACTAACCATAGCTACTACTTGTGTTCAGTGCTTGACTGCACTGTTGAACCCTAGTTTAAGTCCAGTATCACTATTATTTTATACACAGAAAACCAAACAAAAGACTGAAATACTTCTAAAGGTGTGTACCAGGATCTAGAATTTGACTCAACCCAGAGGAAGTGATGCTCCTCTAGCTTGACTGTAATTATTACATATGTGTTCTTTAGACCATGAGCCCCTGTGGGCAGAGACCATGTCTGATTGATTCACTTCTATATTACCAGCTAGCCCAGGACCCAGCACAGATCAGGAGTCTATTAGTGTTGGTAGAATAAATGAACACCTGGTTAGGTGAGAGGAAGGCTGGGCATAGTGCGTGTGTAATGGGCCTGAATGAATGAGTGACTGCCAGCCTGGCCTAGCAGTGCAGGCAGTAAGAATAAGGTGCCAGAAACCTAGCGTTTCTTTTATTATAGTTTAACAGCCACTCATTGAAAACATAAGGACCATGTGCAATAAATACTCCAGAAATGAATTAAAAACATAGCCCAAGCTCACAAAATTCTAGACTTAGTAAAGGTGTTAGGATATTAATAGTATATCTAACATATATTAAACTTATAGTTCTGGGAAGTTTTAAGGAAATTTAAAATTTTAGGAAGTAAGTTTTAATCTTCAAAGGTCTTTTGGCATTTCTACATGGTGAAGCTCTACTGGTTTACAAAGGACCAGACGTGACAGGGATCTCTCCTCAACATTTTCTCCTCCTAGCTGCATTTAAAATGGCTAGGTGGGCAGTGATTTTAAGGGGGAAGCCTCAGGGTACAGGGATTATCTCATTCATCTGTGTGCTCTGAATAAAGGCCTTGGCACAGAGGTTGTTAATACTTGCTGAGTGGATTAAATATAATGAGATGATTTTAATAAAGATACTGACTGTCATCTGCTCCTGTCCCATGAGGGAGTAGGTTTAACTCTGAGCAGTGGTGGAGCCAGGTCTCTAGAGTTCCTTTAAACTAGGCTGGGCAAAGTCCCACGGGAAGCTGTAGAGGAGAGATGGGAAGGACAGGATGCGCTCAACCCCTACCAATGCCAGTTTACAGTCTAGCGAGTCTCCTGGGGGTTTACTGAGTGAGTGTGCACCTGGACTACAAGTTGAGTGGTCCAAGAGAACTAGAAATAGCCAGCGGAGCTGGCAAGTGAGAACACTCAGGCTTTGGATGGCCAAATGGCTCCTGCCACACACCACATCCAATTCTAGCTCTGGCATGAGGAGCACTAGATGCTATGTGGGTTGCGCCACATTCTCTTGTGAAGCTGCGTAAGAGTCTTAAAGAAGGGAAGAAACATCCCGACTAACAAAGCTAGGAGACTGAGCAGGAAGCTCACCCCAAGTCTGTAAGATTAAATACTATGTCTCTCTGTCTCCTTCAACTGTTTTGTAATTTGTTTTCCCCCCCTTCACTAAGAAGGCTATAACTGTTTTAGTCTTCTCATGGGGGGAAAAAAAAACAAACGAGGATTTGGGTTTTCAGTGAATGTATCAATGTTATTTAGGGGCCTAAACAATTAGAAGAAAGGGCTTTTGGGATTCCAATTAAGTTCAAGGTCTTGCATTTAAATGCGTATAAGTTATGAAAATAAGCAAAGGAGACTGGATGGAACCAGAGAGACCTATGAGCCTCAACTCAGAGAAAGCAATGCTCTTCTAGTCTTACCATGACTACTATATACATGTTCTCTAGCCCAAATGAGCCCCTTGTGAGGAGCGTTCACAGTTGATTTACTTCTGTATACCAGCTAGCCCAGGGCCCGGCACAGATCAAGTGTCCTTCATATGATGAAGGGGGCAGACACTTCCCCGAGACTGCAGATGACTAACTTCTGGAAATGTGGGCCTAGTAGCACCAGATTTTTAGCAGCAGATGGCACAAATCCAGTTTTGTGGGAAACTGATTTTTAAAAATACTGGCTCAAATGAAAACAAAAAAAGAAACAAAACATGTGACTTGGGGCATTAAACCCTGTGTGTGGACTGAAAGTGATCCCATTCTCCAGCTGTGGCTTCAGTGTGGCATTCGACACTGACTTTCACCTTACTTACCCACTCTAAGTACTTAAGACAGGGGACTAAGTGGTGGTGGGAGCCAGAGGTCCTCGCCAAAGGTATGCCTGTGGGCAGAGCAAGGACTGATCTTAATTCTTTCAGCAGGTGCTTTTCACCAAGGCACAAAGGCCTGCTTCTGGCACCCAGAACTCCCTTCCCCAGCAAAAATGGGGCTCAATCAGAAGTTTGTCCATTTGTTTCACCTATTGCAGCTAGAGTTAAAAAAAAAAAAAAGTCTTGCTAAATACCCCACAGTACACAAGAAGGTACTTTATGGGGTGGTGGTGGGTGTACCTATAGTAGGAGTTATTTGGGCAAATGTTTAGTTTCTCTGAGTTTCCATTTCTTCATCTGAAAAATGGAATTAATAGTATTTATATCTTCATTCATTAGAATTTATCAATCACCACGCTTAGTGGTACCATAGTGACTGACTTGGTTTCTACACTCTCAAGAGTTTACAAAGCAAAAGCAGACTAATAACTATATCAATGGTTAACACATCATATTCGCGCTAAATGCTGAGAACACAGGGGTGGTGGGAAGGTATGTAAAATGCCTAGCATGAATAAATGAATGAACTGAAAGGTCAAGCAGTGGAGTAGGTAGGAATCTATCATGTTAAAACTGTGACCTAAATAAAAACTGAATGGTTATGCCATCAACCAAACTTTCTGGCCATGAATACTATAGGCTGGTTAAGGGGGACCCTGAATGGTAAACAAGAGAAGACAACAGCTCCCTGACCCTCCCTTCCCCTACCTTCCTCTTCTGGAGAACAGCACTCCCAGGGGTCCAGAGAAGGCTAGAGGGGGAAACAGCTTCAGGGTGGGAAGTTAGACTAGGCAAGGATGGGGTCCAACTTGAGTTCTCAACTTGAGGAGTCCTTTGGAAACACTCTCAGCCCAGGGTAGGGGATGGGGATGAAGGGGGGGCTTCTCACACTCAGTAAGTGGTAACATCTTCATTAATTAAAAATCTTACTATGATCTGAGACACAAAGGAGACAGTATAAAAACTGGGTCACAGTAATTTCGGGTTCTCAACGGATTCATTCTCTCTCATTCACCTAATTATTCCTACTCTGTGTCAGCAAGGCCAGGGCTAGGTGTGGAGGGCTGGGGACAGACGGCATGATTTGTGCCCCTGCGGAGTTCACAGTTCAGTGGGGGGAACAGACACATCAACAGACTATGTTATTGTAGAGCAGGGAGTGCTACCAGAGGAGAGCATGGGGGCTGTGGGACAGAGGGGGCACCTCACACAGCTGGGGAGGTCAGGAAAGGCTTTCTGGGAATGGTACCCCAAGCATCCCCACTCACATGCACAATTCCAGAGATTCTACTAGAAGGCTGTCAAGAGCCATGCCTTCTGGCTGCACCAGCCTCCCAGAGTCCCCTGCTGCCCGATGCAGTGTCTGCAGAGCCAAACGCATCTTCCGCCACGCCTCATCCTCATCCGGCGCTGCATCCGACCCTCCAAGACTCCTGCAGGAGCCTGCCTTCCTCGGCAGACTCATCCAAAAAACCAACTCAAAACTCTTTTGTCAGAGCAAGCTTAGGGCGAGCCACCCAGCCCCAGGTGCCACAACCCTCCCAGAGGAACTGTGGCTCATGCCACCCCAGCTTCACAGTGAACACTGGCAGGGTACCTCCTATAATCTCCTTTGCTCAAAACAAAGTGACCTTCTTCCAGGTGGCAAGCTGGAAGCCCTGGCGAGTCCGCCTACTGCTCACTTTCAGCAGGATTTGCCAAGCCCAGGGATCTGAGGGTATGGCTGCCTCGTGGGTCGGGGTTATATCGGGGAGAAAGAGCAGGCTTTGCTGGGTTTCCAACTCAGTACAGAAGCCCCACCAAATAAGTCTTCTAGGCAGCCTGGCTGTCTGCTTCAACTGCTCAGCTGGTCAAGGCGGGGGGGCGGGGGACGGGCGCCCTGGAGACAGATGCTGAGGGCACAGCTGCTGAGGGAGCAGCGAGGGGAAGGGGTGGAGCTGCCCCCGAGGGGGTGGAGAGGGAACAGGCTGCAGCCTTCCAGGCTCCAGAGCCCCGACGTGGCCTGTGGGTGGGTGGGGAGCAGGTAGGCCCAGGGAAGGTGAAGGGCACAGAGCTAAGCTGTGGCCCTAAGACTGGAGAGCGGTCCTAGTGGGTGTGCGACCGGAATGTATCCCGGAGGCGGCGAGAGAGGGCAGGGAGGCTGGTCTCACTTAGAACCGGACGGGCCGTGCCTCGGCTTTGGCCCAAAGGGTCCAGGTTCACTCCCGCCCTGGAGTAGAAAGCCCCAGCCCTGGCCCTGAGGGTTAAGGTTCTGGTCCCAGCCGGGGATGGTCCATCCCCAAGCCCGTCCCAGCCCCACTCCGGGGAGGTGAAAGAACCCGAGCAGCCAGACTCGCCTCGCTCGCTCCTACCTGGGGGCTGGGCGCCAGCTTGGGCTCGTCCTCCTCCCTGGGGCCGTCGCTGTAGGGCTCCGCCGGCGCCTCCGGGGGCCCTGCACCCGCTCCCGCTTCCAGGCTCGGCGGCGGTGGGGGCTCCGGCGCCTGGGGCTTCTGCGGCCCCGTGGCCCGCGCCCGCTCGCGCCGGCCCGCGCCGCCGCTCGGCCTGCTCCGCCTCCGAGTCATGCTGCTTCTCGCGCCGCTCCCTTGCTCCACTCGCACCGCCGCCGCCGCTCCCCACACAGGACAACAGCCAATATGGCGGCGCCCAGCTCCCCCCTCCGCCGCTGCCAGCAGGTCAGAGGGCACGCGGAGTCCGCGCCGCCGCACTAGCCCCCGAGGCCGCCTGCGCCATTTTGCAGAAGGTCACTACCCGGAGTTCCGGGGGAGAGGAAACCTGGTGAGGAAACGCCCTCCTCATTTCGGGATTCCGGGGATGAGACCTGCGCCAGGAGGAGGTGTGCGCTGTAGTAACCGTGCTGCACGGCCCTGGGCGCTTCAAAACTGGCTGTTAAATGGATGATTGAATGTTAGTAATATTAGTAGTTTCTATAGTGCTCCGCTACTTTCACAGCCGTGACTTGATTTCTCGCACCTACACGATAGGTGCGATAGCTCCTATTTTGCAGTGGAGAAAACGGGGGCTACAAAAGGTGAAACGGTTGCTCAGCATCAGCCAGCCAGAACTCATGGGCTTGTGGACCGCCTGAGCTGAATGGGGCGAAGGGATTGTCTAGGTCATTATTTTCAGTGTATGGTCCACGGGGAGATCAGCGATTGGTGCTTGGGACAGGGAGACTCAGCTCCTCAGTCTGGTGGGAAGAGTGGACACTGAAATACACAATTACAACAAGTGTGATAAAGATGAGATGACTGGGGCACATACTACTAGGTCAGTGTTTTCAAAAAAGTATGTGTGTGTGAGAGGATTCTGAGTGATACACAAAGGAACATTAAAAAAGTGTAATGATTATGTATTTAATTGTTAAAAATGGGATATTTACCCTTTTTTGAATATGTGACATGCACGTAGAACAAATTTTTAAAAAATAGTTTTGAGTGCAGCTTGTCTCATGCATGGGTCAGTGGTATCCTGAAACTTTATAGTGGTTATATGTAGAGTTGCTGTTGCTCCATCAAGGGCACAATTTTGACATTGGCCCAACTCAGGGAGTAAGGGCTATTTTGAGAAGGGCTAAATGGAAGGCCCTGGAGCTCTCCCTAACTACCGAATGAAAAAATAATACTTCATCTCGTTATAGGGATTAGCACCACTGTCAAAGATTTGAAAGATTCGGGGTGATTCCCACTATATCAACATTAACTCTTCAGTTTGGCCAGAACAGAAGATAGATGGGATTTTTTTCCCCCATTTATTTATATTCATTGTGGTAAAATATGTGCAATGTAAAACTTACTGTGTTAACCATTTCTAAGGGTACAGTTCATTTGTATTAAATACACTCAAATTGTTGTGCAGCCATCACCACCATCCATCTCCAAAACGCTTTTCTTGCTAAACTGAAACTCTATACTCATTAAATAAGATCCCATTCTCCTATCCTTGTAGCCCTTGGCAACTAGCATTCTACTTTAAAAAAACACAAAAAAAAACCTTCCCCTTTTCCCTATACCACAATGTCTGGTAACCATTGTTCTACTCTCTTTTTAATGAGTTTAGCTTTTTAAAAAAATATTTATTTATTTATTTGGCTGTGCTGGGTCTTTTGGAGAAGGAAATGGCAACCCACTCCAGTATTCTTGCTTAGAGAATCCTGTGGACAGAGGAGCCTGGTGGGCTGCCATCTATGGGGTCACACAGAGTTGGACATGACTGAAGTGACTTAGCAGCAGCAACAGCAGCTGGGTCTTTGCTGCTGTGCAAACTTCTCATTGCAGTGGCTTCTCTTGTTCCAGAGCACCGGCTCTCCAGCGCGCAGGCTTCAGTAGTTGCGGCTCCTGGACTCTAGAGCACAGGCTCAGTCGTTGTGGCACATGGCCTTGGTTGCTCCGAGGCATGTGGGATCTTCGCAAACCAGGAATTTAACCCATGTCTCCTGCATTAGCAGGCAGATTCTTTACCACTGAGTCACCAGGGAAGCCCTACGAGTTCAGCTTTTTTTAAAAAAAGTATTCCACATGTAAGTGAGATCATGCAGTGTTTTGTCTTTTTGTGACTGGCTTGTTTCATCTAAAATGCCTTTCAAGTTTCATACATGTGCAAATGGCAGAATTCTCTTCTTTTTTTAAGGCCAAATAATATTCTTTTATATTTATTATATACACTTTTTGTATATTCCTTACATATATACTCATATATATATAGTACATACTTATATATTCCTTCATATATATACAGATATCTGTCTGTCTATAGCACATTTTCTTTATCCGTTCATACTTCAACAGAGAAGATAGATGGTCTTAAAAAATGATTGAGCATTATGATAAACTCATTCTGGTAGGGAACCTAACTGAGGGACTTTTTCAGAGTAGCACAGTTGTTGGCCCACAATGATAGGTCAGGTCAATGCATTTTATTCTATACCAAAGCTCGGGAATAGTTTGTATTCCTCTAGCAGAGAAGGCAATGGCACCCCACTCCAGTACTCTTGCCTGGAGGATCCCATGGACGGAGGAGCCTGGTAGGCTACAGTCCATGGGGTCGCTAAGAGTTGGACACGACTGAGCGACTTCACTTTCACTTTTCCCTGTAATTCACTGGAGAAGGAAATGGCAACCCACTCCAGTATTCTTGCCTGGAGAATCCCAGGGACGGCAGAGCCTGGTGGGCTGCCGTCTGTGGGGTTGCACAGAGTTGGACACGACTGAAGCGACTTAGCAGCAGCAGCAGGGGCAGCAATAGACCTTTACTGTCTTCACGGGTGTGTCACTGTCTGGATACACTCAGTTTACAGGAATTTTTGACCAGATCACCATTCCAGGGGATATCAGGCTAATGTACTGTGATACTGATGACAGTATCCAGATGGAGCTTGAGAACAGGAAGTGGCGGATACCCTAGATGATTTGGTAAGCACATAAATGTGTGCCAGAGGGGAGATAACAAATCCCACAAATACATAGGGTTCTGTCTACTCAGTGAACTATCTAGGGTTCTGGGGTGTACTGTAATATTCTGCACCAAATAAAGGACAAGTTGCTGAACACCACACTCCTGACCGCTAAGAAAGAGGTATACTACTTTGTGGACTTCTTTAGACTTTAGACTTAAGTATAAAATATACCAAATTTAGGTATATTATTTTTACCTGTTACTGGATCATTTGAAAACTATCAACTTTAAGGAGGGCCATACAAGGAGAGATGATTTTCTTACTGGATCAGGCTGTAGGGTAGGTGGTTCTGCCTTTGGCCTTTTATGTTCGGGCATTGGATTTTGGAGCAAAGTTATGACCTCCTGCAACTGTTATTTTCCTTCTGAGAAACATCTCCTGCCTTGCTCCAGGAGTCTTGAAATTGGATGCCTGATCATGGCACAGCAGGTGACCACATGACCTGAGCTTCTGTGGTATCTGATCTACCTAGATATAGAACTAGGGATGACCAGGCCTCACTCCTTCATGAAGAGGACGTGACATATATGGCTGGGATCCCGCAGGCCTTAAAGGCACAAGTAGGTTGCCTGAGCAAGTTGTTTACATTCCTCTTCTCCAACTGATGTTCTACCCCAAGAGAGTTTTTTGTGATGGGTTGATTAAGGAAGGAAAACCTAAAGCCTTGTTTATAAATGGCTTTGCACATTATGTTGGCTCCTGCTGAAAGTGGATTGCTAGGGTCTGCTAGTCTTCCTCTGAGAAGGCCTGAGGGACCTAGAAAAGGGAAGTGTGCTCAGAGGCCCCAAAGTGAAGATGCACTGATTCCTGGCCATTGGTTAATGGTATGGTCTGTTGGTCAGGGACTTGAAAGGAACCAGACTACAGGCTTAGTGATGAGAAGTTTTGAGAAAGATAAATGTGGATAAACTGCCTAGAATGGCTTCAGAGCCTAGGGTTATTTGTATGCCAGATGAATAGTCACCAAAGGGTCTTACTGCAGAAGAACTTCTTAACAGCTTGGTGGGCAGTTGGACTCCTTCCCTAGCCATATCAGGACTGGCTCGATGGATTTATGAGAAAACTGGCAGGATATTACAAAATGCTCCCTCCCTCAGCTGACCTATTCTCGGTGCTGAGCCCAATTTGCAAGCCTTGGGGAACCAGCCTGAGCCCCCAGGCAGAATCTTACTTTGAGGGAACCAGCTTGCTATCTCCTGGCCAGGAGCTTACATTAGACTCGGTATTAGTCAGTATTGGCTAACTGCTGTAACAACCGACTCCAACATGTCAGGGGTTTAATACCATAATAGCTTAGTTCTTGTTCATGTCACAGTCCAATGCTGGATGAAGGGACTTTGCTTCAGGCTGTCGTTCAGGGGTCCACTCTCTCTGCCTTATGGCTCTGCCCTCATCTAGGTTCTCTCCATTCAATGAGAGGATGGGAAAGAAGGTAGAGCAAGGGTTGCATGGGCTGTTTTTATGAGCAATACCCATTAATGACTATACATCACTTTCACTCATTCTGTTAGGGAGATTTCAGCCACATGGCTCCACCTAACTGTAATCTTTCCCTCCCACTCCTTCCCTCTCCCCAGGCAACCACTGATCTGTCTCTGTGAGTGTTTTGCATTTTCATATAGCATGCACTTTGTTTTGTTTGACCTCTTTCCTTCAGCATAATTATTTTGCAAATTATCCATGTTGTAGCGTGTATCCATAGCTCATTCCTTCTTAATACTAAGTAGTATTCCGCTGTATGGAAGTACCACAGTTTGTTTATTCATTCAACATCGATGAATAGTCATGACAGATCTTTCTCATACATTGAATTAACTTATTATACTGCTCTGAGAACCAAAAGAAAAAAAATTTTCTTCCTTTTTTTTGACTGCACCATATGGCATATGGTAATCTTCCCCAGCCAGGGATCAAACCTGCATCCTTTGCATTGGGAGCACAGAGTCTGTAGGGAAACAGCAAATCAGCCAAGATGGCAGTGGTCAGGCTCTTTCACCCCACGCCCTCTTGCTCTCACCCCATGGTTTGTAAATAATGCTTATGTAACAGCCGAGATCACCTGTAGCACTGCGCATGTGCCTCACAAGGTACTCGCTTGGCCACGGGCTACTTTTGTTCTGTAAGCATACATAAATTCCATCTGAAAAAGCCCTTGCAGCTACCTTATGGCTATGTTATGGTGGTAAGGTTGTGTTATGGCTGTGTCCACTGGGTCAACCATGAGAAGGGAGAATACAGCATGTCTGCTGCTGCTACGGCTGCTGTGCCAGTCTGGAAAGAATAAACATGTCTGCAGTTCCTATGGCTCCTTGAATTTTCTTCTAGCTTCCCTGCTCATGCTTTACCTACCATGGGTTCAACGAACAGTGTACTCAGTGAGATACAGCAAGACAGTCGGCAGGATCAGCGAGACAGAGTCTTAACCACTGGACCACCAGGGAAGTCCCAGGAAGAAAATATTTTTAAAGCAAGTATGCAGGATACTAAAATCACATCTTTTGCAATTGCTTAAAGTTGTGTATATATATATATATATATATATATATATATATATATATATATATATACATGCTAACTTAAGACTGTGTGAGAGCAGAACCAGCTTCTTGGAGGTGTAACCTGCACAGTCACTCAAGACCTCTAATTCAGAAGGGCTCTGAGCTTGGCTTAACAGTCTGCCATCACTTCTTGAACTGTTTCCAATCCCCCCCCCCCACTCCCTGCCCCCAGCCACATTGCACAGCATGTAGGATCTCAGTTCTGACCAGGGATGGATCCTGGGCTCCCTGCAGTGGAAGCACAGAGTTGTAAGTAACCACTAGACCACCAGGGAAGTCCTTTGAAATTCCTAATAATGTTTGGCAAGGGGCCCACATTCTCATTTTGTTCTAGGCACTCCAGTTTATGTAGCTAGTCCTCTGAGAGTGCGTGTAGTTTTAAAAACTGTTTTTGGGGGGCGGGAAGCAAGCAGGAAGCAAAAGTTTGCAGGCTACTGACCTCAACCATCAAGTCTGTAAGAGCTTGGTCTTTCAAAACACAAAATCCAGGATAGTTTATAAGTTCTCCTACTTTCCACTTTCCAATAAAGTAGTACTTTATTCCTACTTCAAGGCAACAGTTACAGAACCAGCTGCTTGAGTGGAGAGGAGGAAAGGGGAAATGATAAAGGTGATGCCAACCAGATTACCATCTCAGCATAGTGTCCCGTCTGCACAGGTGAGGTTGGGTATCATGGGCCTCACACAGGTGTGTGCTTCAAGCAGCCCTGGTGCAGTTCCTGAGCCCCATCCAGCTTGCCACCCTCATCTTGGGGCTGGATTCCAGGAGGAATTTGTCAGATCAGGGTGCCTTCCTCTCCTTGAGTCCTGTAGTCGGGCCTTACCCATCTAAGGAATTTATTAACCCTTTTTGAGGGAGGTAACTAATTCTCCTTTCCTTTCCTTCAGTCCTCCTCCCTCTACACTTGAGAAGTGCCTTTTTACTCTTGGGCAGGAAGGCCTGGGACAAACCCTTCCCACCTCCCCAGAGAGGAAGAGAGGTTTAGAGGAAAGGACATAAGGCTGAGAGGACAAGAGATGGGATCCAGTGGGAAATAATCTCAAATACTAGGGTGAGGACTGAACCTTCTGTGAGGGTAGTAGAGCTTAATCACAGGGAAAGAATGAAACAGGAAGGTCCAGATGAGATACTCATGGAGGCAGAGCATTTGAGAATTTGCCCTGACCTCTTCCAGGCCCTATGGACTAACTTAAGTGACTATTGTGCAGAAGTCTGAATGGGGCAATTTTCAGATACATTTTATAGGAAGTAAACAGTAAATTGCTAGTAAATACATTGCTTTATTAGAGTAACCAGTAATGGCTCCTGATCATTAATTAACTGGGCAAGAGCAGTGGAACCTATGTTATAGGCTGTGAGAGAAGAACATCAAAGGAAGGAAGGAAAACTTTGCAGACAGAATTGAAGACCTGAATTTGCCTGGGGCATTTGGGAGACAAGTATCTCAGAGGGGACAGAGACTTCTTCCCCACCACTGCATCATACATCAGGCCTCCAAGTCTTGTTGATTCTGCCTCCAAAATATTTACTGCAGCAAGGAGGAAACTCTGTTCATAAATTCACCTGTGCAAGAAATATAATTATGGACTTCCCTGTTAGTCCAGTGGTTAAGAATCCACCTGCCAATTCAGGGAACATGGGTTTGATCCCTGGTCCAGGAACTAAGATCCAACATGCCGTGAGGCAACTGAGCCTTCACTGCCCTAGGGCCCGTGTTGCCTTAGGGCCAGTGCTGGGCAACAAGAGGAGCCGCTGCAATGAGAAGCCCTCGCGCCACGACAAGAGAGTAGCCCCCACTCGTGACAACTAGAGAAAGCCTGTACACAGCCAACAAAGACCCAGCATAGCCAAAAGAAGGTAATTAAAGTTTTCTATAACTCAATTTCTGCTTTGAACTCCCATTCTGCTGGAGTGGCAAAACCTAAGCTTGGCTAATTGAGGGTTTTATCCTTTCCCTGGGGTTGTGTTTAAGGCCCTGGAGCCTTATCTAGTACTCAGTTGTGACTGAAAGAGAGAGTGTGTGTGCGTGCATGGTTGTGGATTGAACCTAGTTCTCTAGGGCGTCCATTCACACAGGTGCTCATGGTGGTGTCATTGGTTCCCACTGGCTGCTTGTTCTCACTCACATGTCTGTTAAGGACCTGTCAATTACAAACTGGGGCTTGCCAACAAACTGTGGAAAATTCTTAAAGAGATGGGAATACCAGACCACCTTACCTGCCTCCTGCGAAACCTGTATGCAGGTCCAAAAGCAACAGTTAGAACTGGACATGGAACAACAGACTAGTTTAAAATTGGGAAAGGAGTACATCAAGGCTGTAATATTGTCATCCTGCTTATTTAACTTATATGCAGAGTCCAGCATGTGAAATGCCAGGCTGGATGAAGCACAAACTGGAATCAAGATTGCCGGGAGAAATATCAATACCCTCAGATATGCAGATGACACCACCCTTATGGCAAAAAGCGAAGAGGAACTAAAGAGCATCCTGATGAAAGTGAAAGAGGAGGGTGAAAAAGCTGGCTTAAAACTCAACATTCTAAAAACTAAGATCATGGCGTCTGGTCCCATCACTTCATGGCAAATAAATGTGGAAACAGGGACGGGTTTTATTTTCTTGGGCTCCAAAATCACTGCAGATGGTGACTGCAGCCATGAAATTAAAAGACACTTGCTCCTTGGAAGAAAAGCTATGACAAACCTAGACAGCATATTAAAAAGCAGACACATCACTTTGCTGACAAAGGTCCATATAGTCAAAGCTATGGTTTTTCCAGTAGTCATGTACGGACATGAGAGTTGGACCATAAAGAAAGCTGAACGCTGAAGAATTGGTACTTTTTAACTGTAGTGTTGGAGAATACTCTTGAGAGTCCCTTGGACTGCAAGGAGATCCAACCAGTCAATCCTAAATGAAATCAACCCTGAATATTGGAAGGACTGATGCTGAGGCTGAAGCTCCAATACTTTGGCCACCTGATGCAAAGAACTGACTCATTAGAAAAGACCCTGATGCTGGGAAAATTGAAGACAGGAAGAGAAGGGGATGACAGAGATGGTTGGATGGCATCACCAACTCAATAGACATGAGTTTGAGCAAGCTCTGGGAGATGGTGAAGGACAGGGAAGCCTGGCATGCTGCAGTCTATTGGGTCACAAAGAGTGGGACATTGAGCGACTGAACAACAAGGGCATTTGCCATCTGCTTCTGCAGAGACTGAACCATGTGCTGCTGCAGCTGTTGACCTTCAGCACCCGCTAAAGGAAATTCAGGATGGAGACTGAGGCACTCTGTGCTCCAGGGAAACTGGTGGAACAGGTCTTTGGATAGTTAGATATTTTCAGGAACGGATTTCACGATCCCATTCTTTGCATCTCCTCAAAAGGCAAAGGAACCAGAGGTCAAATTGCCAATATCTGCTGGATCATACTCTTTTGCCTTGAAAATCCCATGGACGAAGGAGCCTGGCAGGTTTCAGTCCATGGGGTCTCTGAGTCGGACACGACTGAGCGACTTCACTTTCACTTTTCACTGTCATGCTTTGGAGAAGGAAATGGCAACCCACTCCAGTGTTCTTGCCTGGAGAATCCCAGGGACGGGGGAGCCTGGTGGACCTCCGTCTATGGGGTCGCACAGAGTTGGACATGACTGAAGAGACTTAGCAGTAGCAGCAGCAGCTGGATCATAGAAAAAGCAAGGGAGTTCCAGAAAAACACCTACTTTTGCTTTATTGACTACGCCAAAGCCTTTGACTGTGTGGGTCACAGTCTTTCTTAGTAATTTACCTGAGAAGGAAGCTCACCTTGCTAAGGAAGCATTAATTTTCTTGCAGATGACAAAACTGTCTCCTTGAAAGAAAGAATATTCTTCCTGGAAATGTAATACTGCCCTTTTGGAAGCCATAGCCTAGACCATCACATAACGGGTGTTTGACATTTCCTGGGCCAAGCTCATCTATAGAACTGGCTTCACTGGGGATATTAGGTCTCCCATGAGGATTCTTCCAGCTTCCACTTGATTTTCTTTGATTTAAAAGGATCACTCAGATAAGAGAGCATCTGTGTGTTTCCAATTTGCCCTATTGAAAAATAATTTGTTTATTCATTAGGCCTTTGTTAGCACTCCATGTCATAGCTTGACTTGGTGATGGGTAAAAATTTAGAAGAAAAAGATACTGTTCTTGGCTGAGGAGCTCTTGGTTTAGAAAAGGGAGCACAGAGAGATAAGGCCATTGAGTGCAGTGTGATAGGGGCTGACATTCAGAACACTTGTTGATGTGGGAGTCCAGAGGGTCTGGGAAGACTTTATGAGGGAGAGAACTTCAAAGTAAGCTTTCAAGGGCATGTGGGCTTCCTTAGTGGCTCAGATGGTAAAGAATCTACCTGCCATGCAGGAGACCCAGTTTCGATCCCTGGGTTGGGGAGATCCCCTGGAGAAGGGAATGGGTACCCACTCCAGTATTTTTGCCTGGAGAATTCCATGGACAGAGGAACTTGGCAGGCTACCCTCCATGGGGTTGCAAAGAGTTGGACATGACTGAGCAGCTAACACTTTCACTTTTCACTTTCAAGGGTGTATAGGATTTTGTCATACTCATGGGGGTGGGGGCTGGATAACTCTTCAGTCAGAGGGAATTACCACTGAAAAATTTGAAAGGGTGTTCAAAGTTTGAAAGGGTATTAGATGTTTCTTGAATAATATAGTGAGAAGCCCCATGAAGTCTGAGCATGGGGGTGAGAATGGTCTTGTAGGAGAGGTATGTACTTTCTTCTACTGTTTATGGTGAGTGACTGAAGGGTGTGAGTCTAGCTGGCAGGTAGTATGAGAGTACAGGGTTTGAAATGAGGCTCTGGATTGGGAGATATTGTGGTGGAATTGAACCTTGTCCAGTTTGTTGCTGTCATTTCATCAGGGAGTGCAAACTCAACATCTGGAGGCTTGGGCTCTAATTCTTTTCGAGCCCCAAACTCCCCATCAACTGCAACGGGCACTTGTATTTGAAAGTTAAGAGCAATGTCTGCTTATTTGCATAGCCTTCTACAAGGAAACAACAGCTACCATCTGCCAGGTGCCTTTTTATTTTTGAGTTATATTTTGGGGGCAAAAAATATGCAAGGAATATCTGTATACATGTATGTAAAAATTAAAACACTTTATTGTGAAATGCAACATACATAGAGAAGAATATAGAAACAGTACATTTTCAGTTGAAAGAGGAAATAATAGAGTAAATATCCACATACTCATCTCTCAGGTTGGGAAACAGACTGTTACCAGAACCATAACTACTCTTCCGTGTGTCCTCCCCCACAAACCACTCAAGGTCCCTAACCTCCTCCTAGCCTCACTTACGTATGTCCTCCTTGCTTTTCTTTGTGGTTTTACTCCTTACTTATATACTCCTAAAGAATGCATTGTACAACTTTGAAAACCAGAGGAACCAGAGATCAAATTGCCAACATCCATTGGATCATCAAAAAAGCAAGAGAGTTCCGGAAAAACATCTACTTCTGCTTTATGGACTATGCCAAAGCTTTGACTGTGTGGATCACAACAAACTGTGGAAAATTCTTAAAGAGATGGGAATACCAGACCACCTGACCTGCCTCTTGAGAAAGCTGTATGCTGATCAAGAAGCAACAGTTAGAACTGAACATGGAACAACAGACTGGTTCCAAATCGGGAAAGGAGTACATCAAGGCTGTATATTGTCACCCTACTTATTTAACTTATATGCTGAGTACATCATGAGAAATGCTGGACTGGATGAAGCACAAACTGGAATCAAGATTGCTGGGAGAAATATTAGCAACCTCAGATATGCAGATGACACTACCCTTATGGCAGAAAGCAAAGAACTAAAGAGCCTCTTGATGAAAGTGAAAGAAGAGAGTGAAAAAGTTGGCTTAAAACTCAACATTCAGAAAACTAAGATCATGGCACCCGGTCCCATCTCCTCATAGCAAATAGATGGGGAAACATTGGAAACAGTGAGAGACTTTATTTTGGGGGGGCTCCAAAATCACTGCAGATGGTGACTGCAGCCATGAAATTAAAAGATGCTTGCTCCTTGGAAGAAAAGTTATGACCAATCTGCTGCTACTGCTAAGTTGCTTCAGTCGTGTCCGACTCTGTGCGACCCCATAGACGGCAGCCCACCAGGCTCTGCCGTCCCTGGGATTCTCCAGGCAAGAATGCTGGAGTGGGTTGCCATTTCCTTCTCCAGTGCATGAAAGGGAAAAGTGAAAGTGAAGTTGCTCAGTCGTGTCCGACTCAGGGACCCCATGGACTGAAGCCTGCCAGGCTCCTCTGTCCATGGGATTTTCCAGGCAAGAGTACTGGAGTGGGGTGCCATTGCCTTCTCCTATGACCGATCTAGATCTCTGCTTTTTGATGTCTCTATTAAAAAACAGAGACATTACTTTGCCAACAAAGTTCTGTCTAGTCAAGGCTATGGTTTTTCCAGTGGTCATGTATGGATGTGAGAGCTGGACTGTAAAGAAAGCCGAGTGCCGAAGAGTTGATGCTTTTGAACTGTGACGTTGGAGAAGACTCTTGAGAGTCCCTTGGACAGCAAGGAGATCCAACAAGTCCATCCTAAAGGAGATCAGTCCTGAATATTCATTGGAAGGACTGATGCTGAAGCTGAAACTCCAATACTTTGGCCACCTCATGAGAAGAGTTGACTCATTGGGAAAGACCCTGATGCTGGGAAAGATTGAAGGTGGGAGAAGAAGGGGATGACAGATGATGAGATGGTTGGATGGCATTACTGACTTGATGGACATGAATTTGAGTAAACTCTGGGAGTTGGTGATGGACAGCGAGGCCTGGCGTGCTGCAATTCATGGGGTCGAAAAGAGTCAGACACGACTGAGCGACTGAACTGAAACCCATCTGTAGAAGGAAAGGGCAGTATGGCCACTGTTTGATGAAGCTCCAGAGGATACACTGAACAGAGGTTCTGAGGCATAACCTTGGTTTCAGTTTCCTTAAGAGTCTCTGAGGCCCTGCTCAGGGAAGTTGGTGGGCAAGATTGTGGGTGGAATTTTCCAGAGAGAGAAATCCCAGCTGGGAAATCCCACAGGGCTCTAGAGTTTGCAGGAGCTGCACATCTGGCAGCAATGAGGTAGGAGGAACGGGCTGTTTCTATGTGGTGGGCTGAGCATCCTCCACTGATGCAAGCAGCAGGGCATGGAAAAGAGCAGCAATGCTTCCTATGTAAACAAGTACAGATGAGACTCACAATCAGCTCAGCAGCTCGCGTGTCATCCAGTTATAAAGGTGGTACAATGGGAGAGGGCACCCAGGGATTCTCTTCCAATGTTCTCTTGGGGATTTCCATCACTTCTCTCCTTGTTGGATCTTCCGGTTCTTCTCACCCATCTCTTCCCCTTTCTTGTTTATCTCGTTTGTTTTTGTGGAGAACATCATGGTAACCTTTCAAGGAAAGGTACTTAGGGTCAATTTTTCAGACTTTGCATGCCTGAAAATATCCCTATTCAACCTTCCCACTTGATTAATGAAGTGTTGAAAGTGTTAATTGCTCAGTCACGTCTGACTCTTTCCGACTTACTGGAGTGGGTTGCCATTTCCTTCTCCAGGGGATCTTCCTAACCCAGGGATTGGACCCAGTTCTCCTGCATTGCAGGCAGATTCTTTACCATCCGAACTACCAGGGAAGTCTTACTTGGTTACTGGTTTGTCTTGAATATGAAATTCTAGGATGGGAATAATTTTCTTTCAATATTTTGAAATGATTACTCTCTTGTCCACTTGCCTCCGGAGTGGTTGTTGATAAATCTAAAGCCATTGTAATTCTTGACTTTCTATATGTCTTGTTTTTTTTCCTCTTTTCTAGCCTTTGGAATCTTCTATTTGTCCTCAATGTTCTGGAATTTCACAGTAACTTTCCTTGTTGTTAGTCTATAGGTTTTTTCAAGGTTCTTCCAATGTTTAAAAGTCAAGCTCTTCAGTTCTGGCAACATTTCTAAAATTATTATTTTGGGGATCATTGATTGTTTTTTCCCCTCTATTTTCTCATTTAGATGGTTGAACTCCTGGAGAATTTCTCTTATTTTTCCCATCTGTTCCATCCCTTTTCTTTGCCCTCCTTGTTGGGAGAGTTTCTCAAATTACCCTCCAACTCTTACTTTACATATTTTCCATTTACGCTGTCAGACTTTTAATTTCCAAGACCTATTTTTGTGTTCTTCTGAATCTTCCTTCCTTCCTTCCTTTTTTCCCTCCATCCCTCTCTCCCTCCTTTCCTTCCATCCTTCTTTTTTAAAAATAGCATTGTTACCATTTTAAGGATATTTAATTTTTAAAAAAGATTTCAATGATAGTTTTTACATCTTAATTTAAAAATTTACACGTGGTAGTATTCACTATTTGGGGTGTGTAATTTGAAGGTTTTGTTTTTAAGTCTTTATTGAATTTATTACAATATTGCTTCTGTTTAATGTTTTGGTGTTTTGGCTGGGAGGCATGTGAGATCTTAGCTCCCTGACTGGGGATGGAACCTGTGCCCCTGCATTGGAAGGTGAAGTCTTAACCACTGGGCCACCAGGGAAGTCCCCTGAAGAGTTTTAACACATACATGAAATATTCTCCCTGTATAGTGTGTTTCCTCCAGATTGCTTTTTTTCTCTTGTTTAAGTGTGTTCAACGTTTTTCTCAGATGTCTAGCAATTTATGACTCCCTGCCCATGATCAAGAATGGGGACTAACCGGGGATTTTGAGAAGGTGGTGGGCCTTGCCAACTGGGAGGTTCACAGTGGGTGATGACATGAGCCAATTGTTGGGGGTCAGATTCCCCAGTGAGGAGCCCTCTAGGCTCCTGCCTTCAGCGTTTATATGTTTTTGGTATTGCCACCCTATCTTATTCCTTTAAATATATTCTTTATTATTTATTAGCTTAAGATAGTATCTAGTATTGTGTTGGGAAAGATGAGAAAATCAACATTTTTGTACTGTCTGTTACCATTTCTGCTTCTCCTTTACCGACTCTACTGAAGACAATTTCTTCAGTTATTTCTAAGTCTGGTTTCTGGAACCAAAATCGCTGCAGTTGTTTGCAGCTCAGTGGTACATGTGAATGCATCAGCACTCACTTTCTTGCTGTTGTTGCTAGCTTTTCTGTTCATCTTTGGCTGAAAATGGTCTTTTAAGAACAGAGCCTTTCCAGCTTTTATGTTCTTAAGATTCACCTGGAAATCGTAAGACTTGAGTTCAGTAGGTCTGAGAGATGTTCTTCACTTGTTTCTTTATTTTTCCACTTTCTTTCTTTTTTCCCCTGCAGTATAGACTCTTTGCTTATTCACTTTGTAGTTGACTTCTTGGACGAGCTGTTTTCATAAGGATGGTGTTGGGGAGGGCCCAGGGTATTTGCATTATTTCATGGGACGTCTCATAAGACAAGTGCTTGTGACTGAGGCTGCTGAACTTTCCTCCGCTGAGCTGACCAAGAATGGCAGCTGCAAGGCTACTGTCTCTCCTTGAGCCCTTCTTGCTCCCCATGTTGCCGAGGCAGCCATTTGCCAGGTCCTTCAGGTAACCTCCTATCTCTCTGAGCACCTTCTCCTTCTACTCCACTGTTTCCGATGTTCTTGTTTTGTCCCGACCCCCACCCCAGGTAGGCCACCCACCTGCATGGGTCAGTCCCACACTGGCCCTGCTATAAAGGTCTCCCTGGATGGCCCACTGTTCTCTGCCCTCGGCAATTTTTCTCAGTTATTTTAGAGTTTGGAGTTTGAGGTTTTGCTCATTTAATCAAAGACAGAAAACCACTGTTTCTCATTTTCTTTGCTGCTTTTGGTGGGTTTGGGAGAAAGGCAGATAAGAAGTCGAGGAATAATTTCCTATATGTAATTTCAATAAAAGAATGACCCAAAGTAAATGCTTGGGAAAAAATAATGAATATTAACACACCCTTCCTTACTATAAAATGCAGGCAAACTGAAATACATGTAAATTTCTGTATTCAGCTCAAAATCTTTACAGAGGTATCCCCCACCCACCCACTCTTACGGTAGTAAAAATAAATGTCTTGATGCCTCTAAAACCGAATTTCAGCTATATTCTATAGCTTGTATTTCAAGTCAAACTATGCTAAACATCGCTCTGCATTTGGAGAAAAGTCACCCATCTCCATAACGTGGTAGCAAACAGTTATTTTACAGAAAGGCAGAAATACTACTTTACATAAAGGAGCAATGGGTGTAAAACACTTGTCACAGTGTTTGCTCCTATCTGAAATCAACATTGGGCTCTTCTCTCTGCCTTGTCTCCTCAGTTATACCTGGGGTGATACTGTTGTGGGAGGAATGGAGCTCTTCATCAGGACTGGGCCCTTAGTCACTGGGACACTCATCTCCCAGCTAGTGCTGCTGTCGTTGGCCTCTGCAGGTCTGTGTCTAATTGCCTGTGGCCTGGGCCCCTCTCTCTGAAGCACTATGACCTGGAGGGGCCCAAAGTTCTTTGAGAGGCTGCTAGAGGCTGGCAATGTTACCAAGTCCAAGGTTGTCTGTTCGCCGCACAACAGACCAATGAATCCAAGACACGAGGGGTTGAGGCAACAAAGAGACAATTTGAGGAGCTGGCTGACCAAGCAGATGGCAGGCTAAAGTGAAATGAAAGTCATTCAGTCATCTCCGACTCTTTGCGACCCCATGGACTATAGCCTGCCAGGCTCCTCTGCCCATGGAATTCTCCAGGCAAGAATACTGGAGTGGGTAGCCGTTCCCTTCTCCACAGGCTCTTCCCAACCCAGGAATTGAACCCAGGTCTCCCACATTGCTGACAAATTCTTTACCGTCTGAGCCACCAGGGAAGCTCCAAAATAACCATCTTATGGGGGCTGGATGCCAGGTTCTTTTATAGATCAGAGATGGCCGGGAGGTGAGGAAGCCAAGTAAAAAGGCCATTAATCTTGCAAACATCTCCTAGAATGGCAAGCCTCAGGCAGGGGATGTGTTCATTTCTTCCTTCCCGCAGGTGGACAGGATTCTGAACAAAGGCACTTTAGTGAAGAGTCAGGCAGAGGGGCAGAGTTCTCTGAGGCAAACCATTCTGTATGGTTATAATAACAAAAGAAACGAAAAGCAAGTCAAAGAAACAGTTCCAACACTGTTGGAGGAGTCAGAATTGGCTTCTCTGCAACAATAATACCTGAAGTCACGATGCCCAGGACTCTCAGCCTTGTGTTTTCCAGTTCAGCAGAGCCAATTCTCCAGGCCCTCTAGTCTCCATCACCACTCTATTTGGTGTTCACCTACCTGCACCTGTGAAACAGCTACTACTGTCCTCACAGCAGGCTTTTTACAGTCTCCCCCTGCCCCCAGCTTCACTGTAACCTGGCTCCCCTCCCCTCTTGCCCCTCATTCTCCCTTAGCCTGAGCTTCTTGGTGCAGAGCTTACATCGGAGTGTCCCAGTGCTGCTGTCCCACCGTGCAACTTTGCCATGTTGCCCGTTGCAATCCTGTTTGGGCTTATCACCACTCACCATCACTTTGGAAGTTCTAGGGCTGTGGCTTTTAGCTTCTGCTCTATGCCTGGGAGATTTCCAAGCCCACCCTACAGTGAAGGGTTACTTCCATGCCTCCTCTGGGTGCCCACAGCACACCAGTCACCCCCCAATATGGCATTGACTCCTGGGCATAGTTCTGTTTATGCGATTGTTTCTCCAAGCCCCCAGAAGCTCTTCTAAGAGAGTCTTAGTCATCTGTACCCCATTGTCAAAGTTAGGAGCAGCTTCTTGATCAACACTTGTCTGTTTTAAGAATAAACAAAAGACTGGAAGGTAGGGACATAGAGAAGGAAGCACAGGCTCTGCTCTCCTCTCTCGCAGGTCATCGTGCCTTTTCTCCAGGCTGGAAGACTTTCTCCATCTGCCCGTCCCACTTCCTTGCTCCTCCTTCCTCCCTCCGTAACCCTCAACTTCCAGGACAAGTCCTCCAGGCCTGCTTCCAGTCCTACTTTTCCTTTCTGTTTAGGGTTGGAGACTGGAGGCCTGCGTGGCCTGTGGCAGGTAGAGGGCAAGTACCCTCTGAGCTGGGCAGGGTGTTCTTGCCTCCCTCAGTGCCTAGGCGGGTCTGGGAGGCTTAGGTGAGATTAGAGAAGGGTGCCTTGGTGCTGAGCCCTGAGCCTTGCTCTGCAGCCTTCAGCAAAGGATTTGACTATTGACTTAAGGCAGGTACCTGCTGTGCGGAGGAAGCCTCAGGTGGGCAGGGAAGGGAAGAGGCTCCTGAGGTAGTAAGGTGTCTTGCCTCTCCTTTGATGAGAGGCTCTTTGGGGCCCAATGAGGAAGGAGGCCAAGCAGGGGCCTGGGAAGAGCTGGAGAGGGAGCATTGGGAGCCCAGGTTGGGATTCCCTCTATGCAGGGGTTCATGACTGCCTGCTGTCAGTTCTTTCAGTCCCAAAGTGATAGACAGAGGGTGCAGATTATCTGGGAATTTTCCTGGAACTGGAAAAGAGTGGGTGGAGGTCGAAGAGTTGTGTTTAATCAGGTCTGATTCCTCCACCCATTTATCCCTGAAAACATACACAAGTAAGGAAATATAACAGTGGACTTGTAGCCACATGTTCTGGGAAACAAACTCACTCAGAAGGACAATGCAGATAGTGGAGTGCAGTTTATCACACCGGTGGGCCCAAGGCAGAGTCTCCTTTTAACCAAGGACCCTGACCAGTTTTTGTGAAAACCTTATATACCCTAAGTGTACGTGCACAAACCCACCTCCCCAAATTCTCTGACAAAGTTAACCCGTGATTCATATGCCTTAAGCCTAGGTAGTTAACAGTGGACAATTATCAATAGGCTTGTGGTCATACCCCAATAAGCATGATAGAACCTAAGATTCTATTTACTTACACAGATAATTCGGGTATTCTTTTAGCAATGGAGAGCCCTGGGGCTCTTCCTTCCGGGGGCCTGGTTTCCCAGTTGGTATGTTGTTTCCATAGATACTGGGCATATAGCTCAAAGTCCACAGTCCGGCCCAAGATGGAGTCCTGCTTTCAAGATAGAACCTGTTCTGTTTCCTCCTTCAGACTCACATGTACCCATTCTCTAGACTGAATAATTATTAAGATTGTGCTGTATTTACTCTGTCACTTTTATTTTTGCTGAAGTTCAGTTCAGTTCAGTTGCTCAGTCGTGTCCGACTCTTTGCGACCCCATGAACCGCAGCACGCCAGGCCTCCCTGTCCATCACCAACTGCCGGAGTCCACCCAAACCCATGGCCATCGAGTTGATGATGCCATCCAGCCATCTCATCCTCTGTCGTCCCCTTCTCCTCCTGCCCTCAATCTTTCCCAGCATCAGGGTCTTTTCCAATGAGTCAGCTCTTCACATCAGGTGGCCAAAGTATTGGAGTTTCAGCTTCAACATCAGTCCTTCCAATGAACACCCAGGACTGATCTCCTTTAGGATGGACTGGTTGGATCTCCTTGCAGTCCAAGGGACTCTCAAAAGTCTTCTCCAACACCACAGTTTAAAAGCATCAATTCTTCGGTGCTCAGCTTTCTTTATAGTCCAGCTGTCACATCCATACATGACTACTGGAAAAACGATAGCCCTGACAAGACGGACCTTTATTAGCAAAATAATGTTTCTGCTTTATAATATGCTGTGTAGGTTGGTCATAACTTTCCTTCCAAGGAGTAAGCATCTTTTCATTTCATGGCTGCAATTTACCATCTGCAGTGATTTTGGAGCCCAGAAAAATAAAGTCAGCCACTGTTTCCACTGTTTGCCCGTCTATCTCCCATGAAGTGATGGGACTGGATGCCATGATCTGTCTAAATGTTGAGCTTTAAGCCAACTTTTTCACTCTCCTCTTTCACTTTCATCAAGAGGCTCTTTAGTTCTTCTTTACTTTCTGCCATAAGGGTGGTGTCATCTGCATATCTGAGGTTATTGATATTTCTCCGGGCAATCTTGATTCCAGCTTGTGCTTCCTCCAGCCCAGCATTTCTCGTGATGTACTTTGCATATAAGTTAAATAAGCAGGGTGAAGTATTTTAAGGCAAATCTCAGACATTTTTGTCATTTTACCTCTAAATACCTTGGTATGTCAAAAATATGACAGTTACTTTCATACCATAGTGCCATTATCATACTTAACAAAATTAACAATGGTTCTTTGGTATCAACTAATATTAGTTCATAGTTGAATCTCTTTGGTGTATTTTTGCTATTGTTTGGTATGTAAAGCCCAACATTTGGTTGTGATATCTCTTAAGTCTGTGTTGATGGACAGTGCTCTCCCTTTCATTCTGGGTCAGTGACCAGTGTTGCTGACACTGGGTGTCCTGTACAGCCATGACACTGTCCATGGCTCTCGATCTGTTTGTCTGTATAGTTGATGGTTTTGCTGCCCCGCCCAGATTCTCTTTACTGGCACACTCAACTTTTGGCTACAGGGCTACAGTGAATGGGGGATGCTAAGGGCTCTCAGGTGGCTTCTACTCAAGGGAACTGCTTCTAGAAATTCGTCAACCTGAGCTCACTCTCCTCATGGCTCACAGACAATGCTTGACAGGGGTACTGAAGCCTGGGCTTCCTAGGTAGCTCAGTGGTACAGAATCCACCTGCCAATGCAGGAGACATGGGTTCTATTCCTGGGTCAGGAAGATCCCTTGGGGAAGGAAACAGCAACCCAGTCCGGTGTTTTTGCGTGGGAAGTCCCACAGACAGAGGAGCCTGGCGGGCTACAGTCCATGGGTTTGCAAAAGAGCTGGAAAGGACTTAGCGAGAAAACAACAGCAACAGCTGAAACCTAACCTCCTTGACCTGAGGTGGGACAGTACTGTAGTGGTGCTCACGTTCTAGAGCTTTCCAGGGGACTCGGCAGAGCCTTGGCTTCACCTGAAAGCACTTTTGCTTTTTCTAAAAAAATAATTTATTTTAATTGGAGGATAATTACTTTACAACATTGTGATGGTTTTTGCCATACATCGACGTGAATCAGCCATGGGTACACATGTGTGTCCCCATCCTGAAACCCCCTCCCACCTCCCTCCCCACCCTATCCCTCTGGGTTGTCCCAGAGCACCAGCTTTCAGTGCCCTGCTTCATACATTGGACTTGCACTGGTCATCTATTTTACACATTGTGATATACATGTTTCAATGCTGTGCCCTCAAATCATCCCACCCTCGCCTTCTCCCACATGGACCAAATCTGTTCTTTACATCTGTGTCTCTTTTGCTGCCTTGCATATAGGACCATCATTAACGTCTTTCTAAATTCCATATATATGCGTTAATATACTGTATTGGTGTTTCTCTTTCTGACTTAACTTCACTCTGTATAATAGACTCCAGTTTCATTCACCTCATTAGAATTGACTCAAATGTGTCCCTTTTCTTAGCTGAGTAATATTCCATTGTGTGTATGCACCACAACTTCTTTGTCCGTTCGTCTGCCAATGGACATCTGGGTTGCTTCCATGTCCTAGCTACTGTAAACAGTGCTGCAATGAGCACTGAGGCACGTGTGTCTCTTTCAGTTTTGGTTTCCTTGGTTGAAAGCACTCATCTTCTTAGCTTCCTCCCCTGTTCCACTCTGCCTCCCTCACTTCCCTGCACGTTTCTTTTGAGAGCGCTTGCTGTCAAAAAGAGAATCCTAGGGTCAAACTCTGCTCCTGGGAGACCTATTTTCTTCCTTAGAGTGTGACTTAACTTTTACTTTGATTTCTTGAATACCTACAAATGGAAATACCCTCTAGAAGCCTAATTAGAACCAGGTTTGACTCTGTATAGCAAGATAACCTCATCAGAGGTCTGGTCAGCATATTGTAACCTGGAGGCATAGGGAATCAATGACTTCAGTCTGATCCCTCCATTGTGAAGTTACCCATCAATCTCTCAACCAAATGCTTCATCCATCGATTATTCCCTCACTCAGTTACTGCAGTAGGGGTGGCAAGGAGGTTACTTTTCTAATTCTTTTTCTAACATCCTTCCTTCCACATTCATTACCTGAAACATTTCTATAGGGAAGAACTTTCCCTTATCAATGAACCTATTTGGTTGTCCTGGAATGCAATTTATTCAGGAAAGGTTAGTTTCTTTCCTGATGATCACCAATGCTCAGTAAAGAGGTAATGCCCTTTGTTTCCTGGTTCTATTACCATTATTACTCATGTCATTGTGTATTCCAGTATCATAAAAATGCGTAGGTTTTTAAAGATTGAGATAAAATTCATATAAAAGTAACCATTTTAAACTTTTAAAAGTATGCAATTCAAAGGTTTTTAATATATTCACAAAATTGTGCAATAATCATCACTATCTAATTCTAGAACATGTTATTACCTAAAAGCAACGCCACCCATTAAGCCGTTAGTCCTCATGACTCCTCAGCCCCAGCCCCTGGAAACCATTAATCTACTTCCTGTTTCTATGGATTTGCTTATTCTGGACATTTCATACAAACAGAATCATACAATATGTGGCCTTTTGTGTCTGGCTTCTTTCCCTTGGCTTAATGTTTTCAAATTCCATCCATGTGGTAACATGTATCAGTTCTTCATTATTATTCATTCACTACTGACTAATATTACATGGTACAGATATTTCACATTTTGTTTATCCATTAATCAGGTGATGGATATTTGGGTTGTTTCCTTTTTTTTTTTTTGGCTATTAGGCATAATGCTGCTATGAACATTGAGGTACAAGTTTTTGTGTGAACATGTCTTTTTAATTGTCTAGAAGTAGAATTTTTGGCCATATAGTAACTCTATGTTATCTTTTTAAGGAGATGTTTTCCACAGCCTCTGTTCTGTTTACATTTTCACCGGCAATGTGTGAGGGTTCCAGTTTCTCCACACCTTCATCAACATTTGTTGCTTTACCATTTAAAAAATTATAGCCACTCTGATGAGTGTGAAGTGGTATCTCATGTGGTTATGATTTGCATGTCCCTAATGCTAATAATATTGGACATCTTTTCATGTGTTTATTGGCTATTGCATATCTTTGGAGAAATTTCTACTCAAATCTTTGGCCCATTTTAATTTTTATTGGATTGTTTGTTCTTTGTTGCGGAGTTGTAAGAATTCTTTCCAGACTATACTCCAGGCTGTCTTGATGGTATCCTTTGATGTATAAAAGTTGAAACCACCTCCAACCCCACTTATTGAGAGATATATTGACAGACAACATTGTGTAATATTGTATAAGTTTAAAATGCAAGTGTGATGATTTGATATATATACATATGTTATGAAATGGTAACCATATTACAGTTAATGAACACATAATCACCTCATATACCCATCACTTTTTTGTGTGTGCATGTTTGTGTATGGTGAGAACATTTAAGGGTCTATTCTCTTAGCAAATTTCGAGTATACAATACAGTATTATAAATTATTGTCACCATGCTATACATTAGATCCCCAGAACTTACTCTTCTAATTGCAAATTTGTATCATTTGACCAACATGTCAAATCTCCTCATTCCACAATCTCTGGTTACTCTCTGTTTCAATAAGTTCAGTGTTTTTCGATTCCACATTTTAGTAAGATCATACAGTATTTGTCTTTCTCTGTATGACTTAATTCACTTAGCATAATACCTCAAGTTAATCCATGTTGTTGCAAATGACAGAATTCCTTTATTTTTTATGACTAAATAGTATTTGTGTGTCAATCCATCTAGTGTTAGTTGCTCAGGCGTGTCCGACTCTTTGCAACCCCATGGACTGTAGCTCACCAGGCTCCTCTGCCCATGGAATTCTCCAGACAAGAATACTGGAGTGGGTTGCCATTTCCTCCTGCAGGTGATCTTTCCAACCCAGGGATTGAACCCTGGTCTCCAACATTGCAGGCAGACTCTTTACTGACTGAGCCACTAGTGTCAGTCCATATCACCTTCTTTATCCATTCATCTGGAGACTGACATTTAAGATTGTTTCCATGTGTTTGATATTGTGAATAATGCTACAGTGTACATGGAGGGTGTGTGTGTGGATATCTTTTCAAGATGGTAATTCTATTCCCTTTAAATATGTATCCAAAGGTGGAATTGCTGGATCATATGGTAGTTCTATTTTTAATTTTTTGAGGAACCTTGATACTGTTTCAAATAGTGACTGTACCAGTTTACATTCCCACCAACAGTGCATAAATGATCCCTTTTCTCCACATCCTCTCCAACACTAGTTATCTTTTTAATTGTCGTCATTCTAACAGGTGTGAGGTAATATCTCATCATGGTTTTGATTTTCATTTCCATGATAATTAGTGATGTCGAGCATCTTTTCATGTATCTGTTTGCTTCGAAAAAATGTATTTTCAGGTCCTCTGCCTGTTTTTAAATCCAATTTTTCTTGAGTTGTTTGAATTTCTTATATATTTTTATATTAATTCCTTATCAGATGCATGACTTACAAATGCTTTCTCCCATTCCATGAATTGCTTTTTCACTTTGTTGACTGATTCTTTTGCTGTGCAGGAGATTTTTAGGTTTATGCACTCATTTTTGTTTCTATTGTATGTGCTTTTGATGTGATATTAAAAAAATGTTAAGATCAATGTCAAGAAGTTTTTCCTTCTAGGAGCATTACAGTTTCAGGTCTTATGTTTAAATCTTTAATCCATTTCAAGTTAATTTTTCTGAATGGTATAAAGCAGTGTTTCGATTTCATTCTTCTGCTTGTGACTGTCCACTTTTTCTATCACTATTTATTGAAAAGACATCTTTTTTTCCCATTGAATATTCCTGGCTCTCTTGTCAAATATTAGATGAATGTATATGTGAAGGTGTGTTTCTTAGTTATGTTCCACTGGTCTGTGAGAGTACCATGCTGTTTTGGTTACTGTAGCTTTGTAGTTATAGTTTAAAACCAGGACGTGTGATACCTCTAGCTTTGTCCTTCTTTCTCAGAACTGCTTTGATTATTCAGTCTTTTGTAGTTCCATACAAATTTTAGGATTTTTTCCCCCATTTCTGTGATGTCTTTGGAATTTTGATAGATGTTGTATTGAATCTATAAATGGCTTTGGGTACTATGAAAATTTTTAAAACATTAATTTTTCTGATCCATGAACTTGGGGAAATTTTCCATTTATTTGTGTCTTCTTCAATTTCTTTCATCAGTCTTATAGTTTTTGCTGTACAGTTATTTTACCTTCCTGGCTAAATTTACTCCTAAATATTTTATTGTGAATGGGATTGTCTTCTTTGTTTCTTTTTAGATATTTCACTGTTAGTGTATAGAAAGACAACTGATTTCTGTATGTGAACTTTGAATCCTGTAATTGTACTAAATCATCAATTAGTTCTAACAGTTTGTGTGCATGTGTGTGAAATCTTTAGCATATATATATATATACATATACATATGTATATATATGATTGTATCAGGGCTTCCATCATGGCTCATGTGGTAAAGAATTTGCCTGCAATGCAGGAGACCTGGTTTCTATCCCTGGGTCAGGAAGATCTCCTGGAGAAGGGTATGGCAACCCACTCCAGTATTCTTGCCTAGAGAATCCCATGGACAGAGGAGCCTGACAGGCTACAGTCCGTGGGGTTCAAAGAGTTGGACTTGATTGAGCAATGAGCACACATGCATGATCATATCACTTACAAACAAAGACGATTTTACTCCCTCCTTTTCAGTGCAGATGCCTTTTCTTTTTCTTGCCTAATTGCTCTGGCTAAGACTTCCAGTACTATGTTGAACAAGAGTAGTGAGAGGGGCATGTGTGTGTGTTAAGTCGCTTCAGTCATGTCCTACTCTTTGTGACCCTATGGACTGTAGCCTGCCAGGCTCCCTTGTTCGTGGGATTCTTCAAGCAAGAATACTGGAGTGGGTTGTCATTTCCTTTTCCAAGTAAGTGGGGCACCCTTGTCTTATTCCTGATCTTAGAGGAAAAGCTTTCAGCCTGTGACAACTGAGTGTGATGTTGGCCCTGGGCTTCTCCTATAGAGACTTTATTATGTTGAAATATGTTCCTTCTATACCTAATTTATTGAGTTTTTTTTTATTAAGAGTTTTTAATCATGAAAGAATGTTATATTTTGTAAAATTTTTCTGCATCTATTGAGGTAATCATATGATTTTTACCTTTCATCTTATTAATGTGGTGTATCATATTTATTGATTTGCATATGATGAACCATCCTTGCATCCCCCACTTGAACTTGATGCATGATCCTTTTAATGAGCTGTTGAATTCAATTTTTTAATATTTTTGGGGGGGAATTTTTCATCTATATTCATGAAGGATACTGGTTTATGGTTTTCTTGTAGTGTCCTTATCTGGCTTTGGTATGAGGGTAATGCTGGCCTCATAAAATGAATTTGGAAGCATTCCCTATGCTTCCTTTTAAATTTATCGGAAGAATTTGGAAGGATTGATATCAACTCTTCTCTAAGTGTTTGGTAGAATTTGCCAGGAAAACCATCTGGTCCTGAGCTTTACTTTGTTAGGAGAATTTTGATTCTGATTCACTCTCCTTACTTGTTATCATTCTGTTCAGATTTTCTACTTTCATAAGATTCTATCTTGGTAGGCTGTATGTTTCTAGGTGTTTAACCATTTCTTCCAGATTGTCCAATTTTTCACATATAATTGTTCATAGCAGCCTCCTTGATCCTCTGTATTTCTGTGGTATCAGTTGTAATGTCTCTTCTTTCATTGTATTACTGATTTATTTTCATCTTATCTTCTTAGTTTAGCTAAAGCTTTGTTAATTTTGTTCATCTTTTAAAAACAAACAGCTCTTAGTTTGGTTGATCTTTTTATTGTTCTGGTCTCTATTTCATCTCTGATCTCTGTTATTTTCTAACTTCTGCTAAATTTGGGCTTAGTCTTTTCTTTTTCTAGATCCTTGAGGTGAAAGCTAGGTGGTTTATTTGAAATTTTTCTTTTTTTAAATATAGGTGTTTGTCACTATAGACCTCCCTCCTAGAAATGCTTTTGTTGATGCTATAAGTTTTAGTATACTGTTTTTCCATTTTTGTTTATTTCAAGATTTTTTTACAACTTCCCTTTTGTTTTCTTCTTTAATTCATTGGTTGTTCGGGAGTGTGTTGTTTCATTTTTACATATCTGTTAATTTTCCAGCTTTCCTCCTATTATTGATTTCTAGTTTCATTCCATTGTAAGCTCCAAGGAAAAAGATACTTGGTATTATTTCAGGTTTTTTTTTATATCACTAAGACTTGTTTTGTGGCCTATCCTGATCTATCTTGAAGAAGGTTCCATGTGCACTTGAGAAGAATGTGTATTCTTTTCTGTTGAGTCAGTCAGTTCAGTTGCTCAGTTGTGTCCAACTCTTTGCGACCCCATGAATTGCAGCATGCCAGGCCTCCCTGTCCATCACCAACTCCCAGAGTTTGCCCAAACTCATGTCCATCGAGTTGGTGATGCCAGCCAACTATCTCATCTTCTGTTGTCTCCTTCTCCTCCTGCCCCCAATCCTTCCCAGCATCAGGGTCTTTCCCAATGAGTCAACTCTTTGCATGAGGTGGCCAAAGTATTGGAGTTTCAGCTTCAACATCAGTCCTTCCAATGAACACCCAGGACTGATCTCCTTTAGGATGGACTGGTTGGATCTCCTTGCAGTCCAAGGGTAGAATGTTCTGTATATGTCTCTTAGGTTCACATGGTCTAAAGTGTAGTTCAAGTCCAGTATTTCCTTGTTGATTTTCTGTCTAGATGATCTATTCATCATTGAAAGTAGGATATTCAAGTTGAAGTCCCCTACTTTTATTGTATTGTTGTCTATCTCTCCCTTCAGATCTATCAGTAGTTGCTTAATATATTTAGGTGCTTCAGTGATGGATGCATATACACTTATTGTTGTTACATGTTCTTAATGAACTGACACCTTTACCACTATATAATGACCTTCTTTATCTTTTGTTACAGTTTTTGTTTTAAAGTATATTTTGTATTATATAAGTATATCTACTTCTGCTCTCTTTTCATTTCCTCTTGCAATGAGTATCTTTTTCCATTTCTTGCCTTTGAGCCTATGTATGTCCTTAAAGCTGATGTGAATCTCCTATAGGCAGCATGTATTTGAGTCTTGTTCTTTTTTTTTAAATTTTTTTATTATTATTATTTTAAATAAATTTATTTATTTTAGTTGGGGGTTGAGTCTTGTTCTTTTTATCCATTAGCTGCTTTATGGATTTTGATTGGAGAATTTAATACTAATATCATCTTATTGTTTTCTAAATGTTTTGTTGTTCCCTTATTCCTCTCTTGCTGCCTTTCTTTGTGAATTAAATTTTTGTACTGATATGCTTTGATTTCCTTATACCTACCCTTCACATATCTACTATAGATTTTGCTTTGTGGTTACCATTAGCCTTACATAAAACATCTTATAGATGTTATAGTCTATTTTATGCTGATAATAACCTAAATCACATATAAAAATTCTACTCTATTTTTCTCCCCTCCTTTTGTGTTTTTGATGTCATAATTTAAATGTTTAATACTGCATATTCATTAATGAGTTATTACAGCTACAGTTATTTTAATTTTTTGTCTTTTAACCTGTATAATAAAGTGGTTACTATATCACCATATTACAGTATTAGAGTATTCTGAGTTTGACTATGTACTTAAAAAATTTTTTTTTGGCTGCACTGTGTAGCATGTGGGAGTTTAGTTCCCCGACCAGAGATCAGAACCACACCTCCTGCCCTGGAAGTGCAGAGTCTTAACCACTAGACCACCAGGGAGATCCCATGACTATATACTTGTCTTTATCAGTATGTTGTATATTTTCATGTTGCTAATTAGTGTCCTTTCATTTTACTTGAAGAACTCATCTCAGCATTTCTTGCAAGACAGGTCTAGTGGTGATAAACTCCCTCAGCTTTGTCTGGGAAGGTCTTTACCTCTTCTTCATCTCTGAAGGACAACTTTTCCATGTTGAGTTTTCTCATTTGGCAGTTTCATCCTTCCAGCCCTTTGAAAATATTACCTCCCTCTCTCCTGACCTGCTAGGTTTCTACTGAGAAATCCCCCGATAGTCTTCTGAGGATTCCTTTATAAGTTACAGGCTTTTTTTTGCACCTTATAATATTTTTTTTGTCTTGACTTTTGACAATTTTACTATAATATGTCCTAGAGAAGATCTCATTAAATTGTTTGGTAACCCATGAGCTTCATGAACCTGGATAGACAAATCTCTCTCCAGATTTAGGAAGCTCTTAGCCATTATTTTTTGAAGTAAGTGTTCTGCTCTGCCCCCGCCTTCTCATTCGGAGATTTCAATAATTTGAAGGTTGTTTCTTTTTACATTACTCCATGGATGACACATGCTTTCTTTACTCTTTTACATTATTTTTTCTCTGTTTCCTCTGACTGGATAATTTCGAAGGTCTTGTCTTCTAATTCCAGGTTCTTTCTTCTCGATCCGTTCTGATGTTGATACTCTCTACTGCACTTTTCATTTCACTCATTTGTATTCTTTGTATTGAATTTTGGTTTGGTTCTTTTGTATGATTTCTCTTTGTTAAAGTTCTCATTTTGTTTGTGCATCATTTTCCTGATTTTATTCAGTTATCTATGTTTTCTTGCAGCTTATTGAGCTTCCTTAAAACAATGATTTTGACTTCTTTATCAGGTAAATTATAGGTCTTCATGCCTTTGGTATCAGTTACCTGGTTATTGGGATCCTTTGGTGGTGTGATATTTCCTTGATTTTTCATATTCCTTGAAGTCTCATGACGCTGTCTCCACATTTGAAGTAGCAGTCACTTCTTCCAGTCTTTATGCATTGACTTTGGGAGAGAAATACCTTCTGTCAGCCCTGTTGGGAATTCTGAGGTTTCCTCAGACCTACTATGGATATACCTAGTCCATAGGGAACATTCCTTGTTCCCTCTTGTGGCAGAAATCTTAAGCTTCTCTCCATCCTGCAAGGCACCAGACCAGAGGCTGGCAGATTCCCTTTTGCTTTTTGAAGGGTAGAGCTAAAGCTCAAGTTTGTGATCTCTCCCTGGCCAGCAGATTTAGGCCAGCTTTCTGCACATGCCCTCCATTTTCTGCCTGAGCTTATTCTCATCGCCATCAGGAGTGCATGCAGGGAGGTAAGACACAGGGTGGAGGTGTGTAGATGAGGCACATGGAGCATTGGCAGTACCTGTAAGTCATTTGGGGGAAATGTGTCCTCAGCAGCTTGTGGGCAGACTTCTAAATGGAGTTCGTGACATTCAGTAGGATCCATGTCCCTTTAATGTCCTCTGAGAATCCTATCTGCTCTCTCCCAGCCTCTTTCCACCCATAGTCATGTAGCTCATAACTCAGTACTCTGGATGGAACAAGAGAGAAATGGCTTCTTTGGCATGAGCCCACAGTGCTGGGGAAGTTAGGTGCTCATTCACACACTCTCACTTTACCCTGCAGGAGAAATCACTGGCCAAGAAAATGATTTCTTGGCACTGAGGTTTGTCAGTTTGGAGGACAAGTGATGCAGTCAAACTGTTCCTCTTAGCCTCTCCAGTGTGTTCAAATGTGTATTTTTCTCCTCCAACTATGTGCTAGAATTTCTCTTCTGGAAACCTGGACTTCCACAAAACCTCTCATATCTATGAGTGATTGTCTAAGACAGTGCTCTTCAAGGAGAGAGGCCCACTCCTTCCTCATAATTTTTATCATGCTTCCTGGATATGCACAACTGTCATTTTCCAATGTTTATGTCAAGTCAAGTGTTACAAAAGAGCTCCAAGCTCCTTCATCCAACCAGTTTGCCTATCCAATATATCCCAAAATTTATATTACAGAAACTGTGATACTGTTACTGTTGTCAAATAATTTGGAAAAAATTAACCACAAAAAGATAAACAATATATTTTCAGGTCACCCATCTGCAGCCTCTGATAACAGCCTACTTCTAGTTGTCTAACTTACAGTAAGTATATTCCCCCTTCATGGATCACTGCCTTGTTGTGGTGAAGGGGCTTGTATAACTCAATTAAGCTATGAGCCATGTCATGCAGGGCCACCCAAGATGGACAGGTCATAGTGGAGAGTTCTGACAAAATGTGATCCACTGGAGAAGGGAATGGCAAACCACTCCTGTATATTTGCTGTGAAAACCCCATGAACTGCAGAAAAAGGCAAAAAGATATGACACTGAAAGATGAGCCCCCAAGGTTGGAAAGTGTCCAATATGTAATGAGGAAAAGCAGAGGACAACCACTAATAGTTCCAAAAAGAATGAAGCAGCTAGGCCAAAAAGGAATGACTCTAGGTTGCAGGTGTCTGGTGATGAAAGAAAAATCCAATGCTGAAAAGAACAGTATTGCATAGGAACCTGGAACGTTAGGTCCACAAATCAAGGTAAATTGGATGTGGTCAAGCAGGAAATGGCAAGAGTAAATGTTGACATCTTAGGAATCAGTGAATTAAAATGGATGGGAATGGGTGAATTTAATTCAGATGACCATTATATCTACTACTGTGGACAAGAATCACGTAGAAGAAATGGAGTAGCTCTCATAATCAACAAAAGAGTCAGAAATGCAGTACTTGGGTGCAACGTCAAAAATGACAGAATGATTTCTGTTCTTTTCCAAGGCAAACCATTCAATATCACAGTAATCCAAGTCTATGCTCCAACCACCAAAGCTGAAGAAGCTGAAGTCGATCACTTCTATGAAGACCTACAAGACATCCTAGAACTAACACCAAAAAAAGATATCCTATTCGTCAATGGGATTGGAATGCAAAAATAGGAAGTCAAGAGATACCTGGAGTAACAGGCAAATTTGGCCTTGGAGTACAAAATGAAGCAGGGCAAAGGCTAACAGAATTCTACCAAGAGAATGCACTGGTCATAGCATAACACCCTTTTTCAACAACACAAGAGATGAGTTTACACATGGACATCACCAAATGGACAATACCAAATTCAGGTTGATTATATTCTTTGTAGCTGAAGATGGAAAAGTTGTATATAGTCAGCAAAAACAAGATCTGGAGTGGACTGTGTCTCAGTTCATGAGTTCCTTACAGCAGAATTCAGGCTTAAACTAACAAAAGTGGGGAAAACCACTAGGCCAGTCAGGTATGACTTAAATTAAATCCCCTATGAATATACAGTGGAGGTGACAAATAGATTCAAGGGATTAGATCTAGTAAACAGAGTGCCTGAAGAACAATGACAGAGGTTCATAATATTTATTGTACAGAGTGAACAAAATCATCCGAAAGGAAAAGAAATGCAAAAGTGGTTGTCTAACGAGGCTTTAGAAATAGCTGCGGAAAGAGGAGAAGTGAAAATCAAGGGAGAAAGGGAAAGGTACACTCAACTAAATGCAGAGTTCCAGAGAATAGCAAGGAGAGATGAGGAGGCCTTCTTCAATGAACAATGCAAAGAAATACAGGAAAACAACAGAAGGAGAAAGACTAGCGATCTCTTTAAGAAAACTGGAAATGCCAAAAGAATATTTCATCCAACGATGGGCACAATAAAGGACAGAAATGGTAAAGACATAATAGAAGCAGAAGAGATCAAGAAGAGATGGCAAGAATACACAGAACTATACAAAAAAGATCTTAATGGCCCAGATAATCATGATGGTGTGGTCACTCACCCAGAGCCAGACATCCTGGAATGCAAAGTCAAGTGGGCCTTAGGAAGCACTGCTGCCAATAAAGCTAATGGAGGAGATTTAATTCCGGAGAGCTATTTCAAATCCTAAAAAATGAAGCTATCAAAGTACTGCACTCAATATGTCAGCAAATTTGGAAAATACAGCAGTGGCCACGGGACTGGAAAAGGTCGATCTTCATCCCAATTCCCAAGAAAGGCAGTATTAAAGAATGTTCAAACTACTGTAAAATTGCACTCATCTCCCAAGCTAGTAAGGTTATGTTCAAAATCCTTCAAGCTAGGCTTCAGCAGTATGTGGACTGAGAGCTTCCAGATGTTCAAGCTGGGTTTAGAAAATGCAGAGGAACCTCAGAGATCAAATTGCCAACATCTGCTGGATCTGAGAAATCAAGAAAGTTCCAGAAAAATATCTACTTCTGTTTCATTAACTAGCTAAAGCCTTTGACTGTGTGGATCATAACAAACTGTGGAAAACTCTTAAAGAAATGGGAACACCAGACCACTTTTACCTGCATCCTGAGAAACCTATTTTCAGGTCAAGAAGCAATAATTAGAACCTTATATGGAACAACTGACTGGTTCAAAATTGAGAAGGGAGTACAACAAGGCTGTATATTGTCACCCTGTTTATTTAACTTATATGCAGAGTACATCACATGAAATGCTAGGCTGGATGAGTTACAAGCTGGAATCAAGATTGATGGGAGAAATATCAGCAACCTTAGATATGCAGATGATAACACTTTGTAGCAGAAAGCAAAGAGGAACTAAAGAGCCTCTTGATGAAGGTGAAAGAGGAGAGTGAAAAAGCCGGCTTAAAATTCAATCTTAAAAAAACTAAGCTCATGACATCCGGTCCCATCACTTCATAGCAAATAGAAGGGGGAAAGGTGGTGGCATTGACAGATTTCCTCTTCTTGGGCTCTAAAATCACTGTGGATGGTGACTGCAACTAAGAAATTAGAAGAGAGTTGCTTCCTGGCAGGAAAGCTATGGCAAACCTAGACAGTATATTAAAAAGCAAAGACATCGCTTTGCCGACAAAGGTCTATATAGTCAAGGCTATGGTCTTTCCAGTAGTCATGTACAGATGTGAAAGCTGGACCATAAAGAGGTTGAGCACCGAAGAATTGATGTTTTCAAATTCTTGTGCTGGGGAAGACTCTTGAGAGTCCTTTGGACAGCTAGGACATCAAACCAGTCAATCTTAGAGGAAATCAACCCTGAATACTCTCTGGGAGGACTGATGCTGAAGCTCCAACATTTTTGCCATCTGATGCAAACAACCAACTCATTAGAAAAGACCCTGATGCTGGGAAAGATTGAGGACAGGAGGATAAGGGGGGTGACAGTGGATGAGATGGTTGGATGGCATCAGTGACTCAATGGACATGAATTTGAGCAAACTCCAGGAGATGGTGAGGTATAGGGTATCCTGGCGTGCTGCAGTCCACCGCGTTGCAAAGAGTTGGATGAGACTTGGTGACTGAACAGAAAAGTATATTCACTTTCATCTTTTGTTTGATCTAACTTTCTTCCTGTTTTCACCATGCTACACTTATCTCCCCAATTCCTTTCTGTTTCAAAGTCTCTGTCTTGCAGTGTTATATATTCATGGGTATTGAATTATATTGAAATCCTTTGTACATTTGCATCTTTATAGGCTCCATTGCCCCAAACTGAAATTCCTTCCCGATTCTTCCCATATTCAAACCATTTATCTTTCAATGTTTTCCTTATGCACTATTTCCTTTATAAAGATCTTGGCGTCCCTCTTCCTATTTATCCATCCATCCACCCGGGTCTCACCCCATACTGAATTCTGAGAGCTCGGAGTACCCCATTTGTTAGATCACTTGGATTCTTATCATGTGTGCATGTCTTGCTCTCTGTTGTGGGTTGAATGGTGATGCCACAGAACATATGCCTATGTCCTAATCCCTGGACCCTGTGAATATAAGCTTATATGGAAAAAAATTCTTTGCTGATATAATGAATTCAAGGCCCTTGAAATGAGATCATCCTGGATTACCTTGGTAGGTCCTAAATTAAATGACAAATGTCCTCACAAGACACAGAAGAGGAGACACAAGAGGAGGAGATGAAGGCACACAAGCTAAGGAATGCCTAGAGCCACCTGCAGCTGGAAAAGGATGAAGGAGTCTCTTCAAGAGCCTTCGGAAGGAGTGTAGCCCTGCTGACACCTTGATTCGGTACTTCTGACCTCTAGAACTGTGAGACGATAGACTTTTGTTGGTGGTGGTAATTTGTTAAGGCAGCCACAAGAAACTAGAAATTCAAATGACCAGCTCTTACCTCTTTGTATGGGATCTTTCCTCTACCTGGAGAAAAGTAGTCAGAACAGAGAAGCCGAAACAGAAAAAAAGAACACCGAGAACTGAGTTGAATTCACCCCAGTTCAGAATGACCCATCCCTTACTAGCTGGTTCATGTCTCTAAATCAGGGACATGTGCCATTTCCTCCAGAGAGTGACTGTGAAGTTTCCATGTGGAGATGGATGGGGAGGTGGACACGAAGAAACCCCCTTCTTCTGTGTGTGCAGCTCTCACTGTACTCACTCACTGTTGCTGTTTTGTGACTCGTTTCCCTATCGAAGTGACAGGATAAGGTCTCACCTATGTGGAGAGAGGACAAAGTCCCTCTGAAAATTGTGTGGTCATTCTGGGGTTAATCATGAGGAAGAGGCAAGTCCTAGACATGAAATCATAATTTGGAAACCAAGCTGCAGGCAGCCTCTCTGGAGCTGGGGTTTTGATATTGCGGCCTCCTTTCAGTTTCCCCAAATAGCCATGTTCTTTTTTGTTTTAGGCTTCTGCATTTGCTGTTCTCTCTAGCCAGAACATTCTTTCCCCAGCTAACCTCTATCCTGAGTCTGAGTTCTGAAAAGCACCCTTCTGTGACTAACTAGATTAGACCAGGACCCTTGAAATACTGCCCTTAGTCCAATGCCTTCCTCCTCAGAAGCATGTGTCGCCCTTACATCTTGTTCAATATCCTGACTCATTTGGTGTTATACTGCAGGTTCCATGGGCAAGAATGTGCCCATCTAGGTCACTTTCCTTCCCCTGCAGCAGAGTAGAGCACCTTCCCCATCCCCATCCGTGCCGACTTCAGATGAGGGAAGTGAGCCTAAGGTCACATTCTATGGTTAGAGGTTATTCTCCAGTGGTCCCTGCCCTCAGCCTTCAGTTAAGCCTCATTCATATTTTCTGAGGCCAACTGTGGCCAGACGCACAAGTGAGCAACACCCCTGAAGCTTGCAGTCACCCTCAGGATTATCCCGGGGAGGGTGAGTCTCTGTCAGGGGCCAGGGCTATCACAGCTGCACCTCTGCATGGGGAGTCTCTCTTATTAATACTCCTGGCCTTAACAATTTTGATGTGAATTTATTGAAATGCCAACCAGTGAATTTCCTTATAACAGAAAATGTCAAATTCACATGAGAGATGAGTACAGTCCAACAGGGCCACTAGCATAGGATTTGGTAAAATGTGGACTAGATCAGGCAGAAGCAATGGGGGGCATCTATACCTGTGTGCCAGGGCTTCCCAGGTGGTGCCAGTGGTAAAGAACCTGCCTGCCAATGCAGATAGACATAAGAGACGTGGGTTCTGTCCCTGGGTCAGAAATATCCCCTGGAGGAGGGCATGACAACCCACTCCAGTATTCTTGCCTGGAGAATCCCCATGGACAGAGGAGCCTGGCAGTCTGCAGTCCATAGGGTTGCAAAGAGTTGGACACAACTGAAGCAACTTAGCACGAACACATGCATACCTGTGTGCACTTGTGAAGGCTGAGTTACAGGAGATGCTGAATATAATGGAAACAGTGACTTGGAACTTCAGGCATCTCCTGAAAAGACAAGCCAGTGGAATCACAGAGAGGTCAACTGAAAAAAAGCAGGACCACAGAGGGGCGCATCAGATTCCTTGAAGAACCTAGCAGTCCAAGTAATTGGAATAAGGTAGCACATGAGCCTGACTAGAGCCCAGAGAGAGAAGGTGCACTGGGCACACGATTACCACCAGCACTCAGGTTACCCAAAAGAGGAGCCCAAGTTAGACTTTTCTAGAAAAGGTTCCACATGTTGCTAATGCTTCTGGGATAAAAGCATTCTTCACCTCATCCACTTTGGGATCAATCTCCCACCAAAGCCTCAAATGTTAAACATCTGACTGGCCACATAGAATGAATTGTAGCATAGGAGGCAATAAATGTTTAGCTCAGAAAATTGGACAGTTACAATTTATATTCACTCCTATTTCTCCATCTTGGGATACTTCACTCATCCTAATTAACACGGGGGTGGGGGTAACACTCACTACCCTCCTGCTCAGCCAGCAGCTCCTCCCACCCACATGTCTCTAGCTGGAAAATCATTCTCTCCCAAATCTCAACTGAGAACACCAGTTGAACGAGGTCCTCTCTCCCCCTGCCAGTTAACAAGGAAACCCCTCAGGGTTGGGAAGGATGGGAGAAGTCAGGAGACAGATCGGACCAGACAACTTCCAAACATTCAGCAGCAGGGGATTGACTGGAGGCCAAGCCTCTGGTCTCTGAGGCTGATCTACACCAACTTCTTGGCTTTAAAGAAGCTCTTGAGGTGCTGCATCTGCCAGATGCCGGTGGCCACAAGGATGAGGGTCTGCAGGATGGACCACCACAGCACCCTCTGATTGGTGCTCTCGCTGGTCTGCCGGAAGCGCTCCTCTCGCCACTGTGGGAAGGGGAGAAGGAGGAAGGCATGTGGCTAGAATGGAACTGATCTCCAGCGGAAAAGCTGAAAGAGCTACTCCCTGGGAGGTTACACATCTGCTGTCCCAACTGGGCCCAGCCCAGCCCCTCACCCTCTGGTATTCCTGCTCCTTCTGGATCTTCTCCACCTGCTCCACCAGCTGCTGTATGTGCAGATGCAGCAGGGTCAGCTTGTCATTGGCCGCAAGTTCCGTATAATCATTGGTGTCTTCACCCAACTGCATGTCCAAGTGGATGGCCTGAGGAGCAGAGGAGCCAAGGGTTGGAGGTCAGGGAGAACCTGCAGGAAACCCAGCTTCCACACACTAGTCTGGGCCTGACTGAACTGAGCAGTTCAGTTCCTCACACTCAGTGATGTGGGGACAGCCCTGCTCCAGGTGCCAAAATCCCAGATCAAGGCCCTGCTTGCATGGAGTTCCAAGTCCAAAAGACAGAAGAGACAGAACAAAATGTGCAGAGAAACCAAAGTGTGACTCAGTGTTTGAGACAGCCAGCTTCTAGGAGATCTGTGTCAGTGGGAGGTGGTAACGAAGAGCCTGGCAGCATTCAGCTGCCGGACAGCTCTGAATCTCACATTAGAAGCTTGGGCTTCATTCTAGAGATGGCAGGGGGCCTAGGGATGATTTTAAATCCAAGTGACTCCCTCCTAGGTCCCCTCTCATTCTTCAGGACCTGTCCTCTGTAGGCTTACTTCATGGAAAGCCCAGCCCTCATCAAGAGGCACCACATATGGAACCCTTCTCACCCCAGGGACTGAGAAATTGAGGACTGGTGATGTTCCCCTCCATACTCACCAGTTTGCCATCATAGAAGAGGGCGAACCGGATGGACTTCAGGTGAAGGCAGACCTGGTGCTCTCCTGGAGACTGGGAGGTGAAGGTGAAGCTGCCCCGAGGGCCATACTGACGGGCCAGCAGATTCTAGCAGAAACAGCTTCTGGTGAGCACAGAGAAACGGACCAGAAACCTGCTTCTAAGAGAGGAACTCCGGGGGTATCCCAGGTTCTGATCCCCACTGGCCAGACCAGGAAGGAGGGTGTGAGAAAAATGGCATCTGTCCGGGTTTGAAAATCTCAGATCCCAGCACCGCCAATACACAATACTCTACAGTTTGCAAAGAGCGTGGCCTTCCTTGAGCCCTCCTGCCTGTGAGGAGATGGTCCCTCGTCTAAGAAACGGAGAGCCAGGGAGGACTAGGCATTGACGCTGGAGACCGTGGATCCAGGCGACGGTCGGGTGAAGGGGGCGGGGCTGCAGGAAGTCAAGGCCTGTCTCACCTTGTTCTCAGGGTCCTTCACAAACACGAACAAATTGATCCACTGCGGGGAGGGCTGGTACTTTTCCATAGCAGGGTCGTATAGCTCGGTCTTGTAGTTACCTAATGGAGAGGCAGTTTGGATGCATCTCCATCCACAGTCGCGACCAAGAGCCCACCAGGGATTATGGTCACAGGGGTGGTGGTGGGCGGAGGAACAGGAAGATCTGGTCTGATTGTGGGGCCTGACCACAGCCCTCTGGCTCTCTCTTCCCCTCTCCAGCCCTGCTTTTCTGCTGTTATCCGGATCTGGATCAGTCTTGCCTCCTCCGTGTCCCCAACCCCTGCTCAGGCAATGGAGAGGGTGCTTTGACCACACAGCTGTCCACCCGTTTCCCATCCGTGCCCTCCCTGGGGCCTGAGCTGATTCCGCGGGCCTCATCTCCCATTCCCTGTCAGGGCTCTGGGTGTAGGTAGGGCAAGGGCGGGACTGGCGGCGCGCGCGCACCTATGACCACTGTGCCATCGGGAATCTCCTGAATGAAGCACTTCTCCTCCAGCTCACGGACCTCGAGGTAGAACGCGCCCCCGCCGCCCGCCAGCGCCAGCAGCTGCCCCAGCAGCAGCGGCAGGGCCAATCCGGCTGCCCTCGCTCGGCCCCATCCCAGCCCGGGACCGGCCCAGCGCCCAGGGCCTCGTGTCCCGCAGGCCCCCGCCACTTTCCCAGGCGAGTCCGAGGGCCTCTGCGCCCCGCCTGCGGAGACTGCGAACTAGCGCACAGACTACAAATCCCAGGAGCGCCAGCGCGGCCCCGCCCCAGGGGCGTTCCCGCGAACCCGCGTTGCGAATGGGCCACGCGAGCTCCCAGCCTGCCAATGAGGCGCTCTAGAACGCTTTCCTTGCCTTATCTCGCTTAATTCTGGCAGAAACCCAAGGAGGCAGGTGCTCTTAGCGCCATCTTGTTGATGTGGTAACTGAGCCTCAGAGAGAGGAAGGAAGAGGATTGCCCTCTGAAACTTGCAGAGCAGTTGCCAGAGATGGGTGGCTGGACCTAAACCTCAAGGAGGTTAGAAGTGATGGTAGACGGAATGGTGAGACAGAATGACAACTGCATACAAGCCCCGTGGAGTTCAGAGGCTGAGATAGTAGTTCAGGAAAGGGAGTGAGAAATGTCCCTTTTATGGAAGGGGTAAGTTTGACTCAGGGCTTCGCAGGTGGAGCTAGCGGTAAAGAATCTGCCTGCCAATGCAGGAGAGGGAGGAGACACAGATTCAGTCTCTGGGTCGGGAAGATCCCCTGGAGGAGGACGTGGCAACCCACTGCAGTATTCTAGTCTGGAGAATCCCACGGAGAGGAGCCTGGTGGACTACAGTCCATAGGGTCGCAAAGAATCGGACATGACTGAAGCGACTTAGCAAACTCGCAAGTTTGACTCAAGCTCTGAAAAATGGTTAAATCTCCCTGAGCAGCGAGGGAGCAAGGACCACTTAGGTGGAAAGACCTAGAATTACCTAGCAGCAGTAGGACAGTTAAGGTACTAGAAAGCTTACGGGAAGGAGGAGGTAAATTGGGCCAAATCACTTGAGGGGGCAGAAGCTGCCAGGCCCACTTGAACAGGTGGGACCCTCCATCCAGTGGGACCAAAAGAAGAGATCGTGGGTGAGCCTGAAGAGTGAAAGAAGGCAGCAGGAATGCAACTGGAAAAGGAGAGGAAATATACAACTGAAAAGTGTGGGAGAATGGGGCCAACATGACAGGATAGGGACCCAGGAATAGCAAATCTCAAGAATTTCAAAGCTCACAGTGCCCTGAGTAGGCAGTGTAGACCCAAGCGTCAATATAAAGCAGTAATCTATCCAGAAGGTGGGATGAAATCTTCCACCATCCCGTACTTGGTAATAATACATACTCATTGGTTTATTCAGCAATATAAAATAATGATGATGAAAATAATAATATTCTTTTACTCTTCTGTGCCAGCCACTGTTTTAAGCACTTTTAAGTGTACTAACTAAATTAATATTTTTAAAACTTCATAAGGTAGATTCTAATGGGATTCCAGTTTAACAGGTGGAGAAGCAGTGGCAAAGAAAAGTTGAGTAACAATTGCCCAAGGTCATCCAGCTGATAAGCAGCAGACATTTGCTCACACAAGCTCTGGGCAAGACCTTACGATGCATATTGGACAAAAAGATGAATAAAACCTGTCTCCTTCCCTCTAAGAGCCCACTGAAAAACAAAGCATCAATGTCAATACAGTATTTTAAAATCAATGATATGTTTAAGTTACCAGAAATTGTCCCCCCAGTTTAGCAGTGTGGCCCGTTGATAATTCTAGGGGAACATTTTTGTTCCTTCATTGGGAATGGTCTTTAACAAAAATGGCAGATGCAAGTGTTAACAAAGGCAGATGCTTTAGAAAGGTCAATTAAGACAACAAGTGAAAAGCATCAGTTGGATTTGGAAACTAGTTGTTCACAAAGGGCATTCACCAGGAGCTGGGAGCAGGGATGATGACTCAGGGTTTGGGAGAGTGAGTGAGGTGCTGTCCATGGTCCTGAATGGTGATTGCCAGTACCACTGCCTGCATTAAAGGACTGGTTTGGTTTTTGTTTTTGTTGTTGTTTTTGTATAAAATTTCCAATCCCTCATGAACCAATGCTTTTGTAAAACAAATTTTTAAAAAATGAAACATTATATGCTTGGATGTCACATCAATGTTAAATTTCTACAGAAGTTTCTAAACACTCAATTTCTGTACTTTATCTCTTTGAAGATCTATAACAAATGCTCATGGACCAACACTGGCCCACAGTGAGTAGTACTGTTTCATAGCCAGTAGTCAGACTTCCCACAGAAATCTTCTAAAGGGACAAAAGTGTGAAATTATTAGGGGCTGCCAAGACATGCATGTAAGAAGACAGCACACCAGCAAGATTTCAAAGTCAAGAATTCAGATGTTGGGAATGGTGACATGGTTTCCAAGTGGCAAAAGTATTGTTTTGATGATAAAACCTGTTTTTAAGTGATGACAGCATTGAGAATATAAGAGCAGTGAGGGATTCTCCCACTTGACAGTGATCTCATTCCACACTGCCAAGACCACTGAACCTGGGTGTCATTTGTGAGATTCAAAGGAGATATTAGGAGAACTACATCTGCTTGCCTTATCTGGGGTTCCCCCAAGATCTAGTCTCTGCAGGCCTCTACTACGTGCTGTGCCCTTTTTAAGGGATGTCCCAAACCCCCATTGCTGCCCTCTTTTCCACTTGCCTAATTCCTATTCACCCTTTCAAATCTCAAGTGCAGCTGCACTTTCTTAGGTGTTTCTAATCCTGGGTTCCTTGGGGCCTTGTATTAACCACATTGAATTACAGTTGTCCATTAACACTCAAGTCCCTTGGGGCTGATGGCTAGGAGGGATAAAGACAGGTTTCTGCCACAAATTTATCTCTGTTCTCGCCAAAGCCTAGCAAAAATCCAGGAACAGCATGATTGTGTGATGGATGTTTGGTTAGAGAAAGGGAAGAGAGATGAAGGAGAGAAAGAAGAAAAGTATGGAGAGAAAGGAAGGGGAATAGAGAGGAAAAAGAAAGAGAAATTGGAGAGAGAAAGAGAGAAGAGGGAAAGGATGAAGGGGGAAAGAAGAAAGAAAGGATGAAGGAGGTAGGAGAGAAAGAAGGAAGAAGAGTAATGGTGAGTCATAAGCACTGGAAAAGCCAAAATCTCTATACCTGATGTCTGGCTTTTCTTGTGATGTCCCCTCCTCATTATGCCCATTAGGCATCTCAAGCTGAGGATGGTGGGGGAGGAGGCTTATCAGGGTTACGATGTCCTGCAGCTAAAATCGGAGCTTCCATGTGCAATTCTGCTCTGGTGCTGGATGGATTCTGTTGGTTTGCTGGTGACCTCCACTTCACCCCCAAGATACTGCAGTTTCACTGTCCCTTCATCCGGTCCATTGGCCTCTACGTTCTTCCTCCTCCCTGGCCTGTAGAAAAATACTCTTTGTGACCATCTCCACAAAGGTATTTCCTATGCGTGTTCTTTCCCTGTGCTTTCTGTCCCAGAACACCTAGGCACTGAAGGGCGTGTATGTGCTGCATCCAGGGACATCAAGAACATTATCACTCTGGATCTGGAATCAACTACACTTCTTGATGCAGATACCTCCTGCTCCCAGGCTGACATTGATCCCTCTGACAGAATTCTTTTACTCCTGGTGAGTTTTCTCACTGTCTTCCTTTCCAGTTTTCCTCAGAGCTTCGGGCAATCCATCTCACAGGTATGTGCCTGGCTTGGTCCTCCCTCCTTCCTGCACTGCATGGGTTCCCATAATGAGGGCAAATCAAAGGGAGTGTCTCAGTCCCTGAGAATCAGGAAGCCATTGATCCCAGGACTCAGAGGACTACTAGGGGTAGTGTGGCCAAAAACAGTATACTTAAATAACACACTTAAGTCTCAGCTCTACTCCAGCCAAAATGTCATTATACTTTTCCACAGTAAAATATTTGCAGCATCCTCAAAGTTCTCCACCATCTTTCCAAACATCTTTTCGGGATGATTAAAGAAATGCACAGACTTGGCTGAAGCACCAAGACTCCTCTCTGGGCTCTGTTTTAACCAAGGGCAAACCCTCTCCCCTCATGCCTGAAGTTGTATAAATGAACCTGGATGCAGGATGCAGCTTTCTCAGACATTGTCTACTGCTCATAACCCTTTCTGTCAAGTTCCCTAACTGGTAACCACTCCTGCCCTTGACTGAAGACTTCCTCTCCAGTCTTTCATACAAATGGGAAACCCCATTCTTTAGGTTCAAAGATCATTCATTGTCTATAATGAGACAGAGCCCAGGGGAAAGGTGGAGGGAGGAGAGAGGAGGAAGATGGCAAATGCAGACAGTGACACTTACTTACTTCCACTTTCTCCCCCTTTCCTCTCCTCTGTTTCCTCCCCTCTCTCCCATAGCACCTCCCACCTCTCTCTCCTGTTTTTAAAATGCAGGTTTTACTATTATTTAGGCATGGTGAGACCTAAAGATAGGAGATGATTGCTATTGAAAAGATAGTTGGGGACTTCCCTGGCAGTCCAGTGGTTAAGACTCTGTGCTTCCTCTGTAGGGGATGCAGGTTCAATTCCTGACTGGGGAACTAAGATCCCTCATGGAGCATGGTGCGGCAAAAAAAAAAAAAAAAAGAAAAAGAATAAGGATGAAAGAAAGAAAAAAAAGATATTTTCTTACTCACAGTTCCCAAGAGGACTGTTTACACCACATCATGCAGGGCCACATGGGGAAACACCAGGGTTGGTTAGGAGGCAGGAGTGAGGGGAAATCATGGGTAAAAGCCTTTATTGTGGTTTCCATGGGAAGGGGTGGGTGATTGGTTAGTTTGAATAATTTCAGCAGTCTCTATGGTGTTTTGGCTTTCATTGGTTGTCTGGTATCTGACCATGGGGTGATTAGGGCAGGAGAAATACTAGTTTGGCACATGAGAGTTCAATAAAGATGGTGGTTGAGGACCGGTGGTGGTGGTGGTGGTAGTGGTGGTGGTGATATGGGCTTTGGATTGGTTCTTTTGCATCTGAAAGATACCCTCTGAGTGGAGTTCTTTGCTATTTCTAAGAACTGACTCACCCTGGGAGGGGCAATGAGGGCCTAGATGCCAGAGCACCAAGACCACAGAAAATAAGAAAATACGGTTAATACACTCCCAGCCAGAGTCTGTGCCACTGGGTCTCCAAAAGGTCATGGCAGCATTCTCATCCCAGCTACACTGAAGTGTTTACAAACCAGGAGATGGGGGTCAGAATGGAAAGGCAAGAGTAGAAAGGTGGGTCACAGTCCTGTCTTCTCTTTGACTGGAGTGGAGCAGATTGGGGCTGAGGTTAAGAGGAAAGTAAAACAATTGGGTTTCTGCTGCTGCCACTGCCAAAATACTGCTATACCAAACCTTGTAAGTCCCAGTTATACCCAACCTGGTAAGCCCCAATCATGTTTCTAGCTTTGAATAGTAAGTTCAAATGACCTAAGGCAGGTTCTGGTCTCCATCCTTCTCCATCCCCCTCCTTAAAACTAGGATTCAGGATTCTGGACTAGCTCTCAGTTGATTATATGAGCTTGTACCTTGCTTCCCTTCTCTGGTGCTCAGATTTTCCTGACCCTAGGGCTGATCCAGATGAGGGCTCAGCCGCTGTGCTGCTTGCTGGTCCATGTTGCAGAACTCTCTGCCTCTCCTGGGCTTATGTCAATCACTCCATCCTACGGTCCCAAGTGTGTAGATACTAGTTGATTAAATAGGCACTGCCAGCCCTGGAGAGAAAGGGAACCCCAGGACTGCTCCCTGAGTGTGGGAGAGGTGGCACTGGTGTTTGCTTCTCAGGAAGCAAACACCTCCTCCTAGGGGAGTTTCTGCCTTAATAGTTGGATGGAATTAAAGTGAAGTAAGTTCTTCAGTTACCATTAACACTGATTGATGTTATTTGATCTCTAGTTTCCCTGTTCCCTTGAATGTATGTCAATAATAAGCTCCATACTTGTGTCCCAAATCTCTCTCTCTCTCACACACACACACACCTTGGGTATACGCTTTTTTTTTTTTTAATTTATGTGGTGGAACTGGGTCTTAGTTGCAGCATGCAGGATTTTGATCTTTGTTGCAGCATGTGGGATCTTTAGTCTTAGCTTATGAACACTTAGTTGTGGCAAGTGGGATCTATTTCCCTGCCCAGGGATTGAACTCTGCATTGGTAAGATCCCCTGAGGGAGGGCATGACAACCCACTGTAGTATTTTCGCTTGGAGAATCTCTTGGACAGACGAGCCTGGCAGGCTACAGTCCATAGAGGTGCACAGAGGCAAACATGACTGAAGTGACTTGTCATGCATGCGTGCATAGGAGCATGGAGTCTTAACCACTAATAGTTGAACATTCATATTCTCTTACTGCTGCCTTCTTTACTTTCCCTGTATTATTTAATCCCTTTTGAACGTTTTCCTTGTTACTGTTCAGATTCCTCTGAGTGTTCTCCAAGCTGTAGCCCTGGATTTAGGAAACCTGTTTAGGACTTGAAGCCTATCTTCTGCTTTGACTATGTCAATGCTCAGTGGGGAAGATTTCCAGCAAGACTGATAAAAGTCTGGATAGAAACTTTTCTTTTTCTACACTGCTACAGAAACAGAATGTGCCAAGAGTTGTCTACTTCTTGATAGTTCAATTCTTAATGTGAAGACTCTGACTTAAAGAACTCAGAGGAAACCAATGGAACATACCAGCGAGTGTGTCAGACTAAAAGTGCAGAGCCTGGTGACCGCATAGCTTAGGAAATATGACATGTGTGTGAGATGTGGAGACATCCCTCTCCTCATCTCTCAAGAAACTTCCTGTAACAGCGCTTTAGTAAAACTGAAAATTTAAATTTAACCATGGTAAAAGATTGAAAGATTTCCTTCTAGAATCAAGAACAAGGCAAAATGTTTATTCTCACCACCTTGTTCAGCAGCGCATCAGAAGCTGTAACAGCTGCAGTAAGGCTGAAAGAAGAAATAAAAAGCATGCAGATTGGAAAGGAAGAAATAAAACTATCCCTATTTGTAGATGCGTTGATTGTATAGATGGAAAATCTCAAGGAATCTACAAAAAACTCCTAGAACTAACAAATGAGTTTAGCAATTTGCAAAATATAAGAGTAACACAAAGAAATCAAGCACATTGCTATGTATTAATAATAAACATAAAGAAACAAAAATTTTAAATGTAATACCATTTACAATTATGCCAAAGGAAATTACTCAGGTAAGATCTAAGCAAACCATGTACAGGATCTGTTTACCAAAAGTTACAAAATCCTGATGATAGAAATCAAAGAAGACCCAAATAAATGTAGAGACATACTGTATTTGTGTACCGGAACACTCAGCATAGTGATTGCAATTCTTGTGATTGCAAGATGGCAATTCTTTCCAAATTAATATTCAGGTTTAACACAATTCCTATTAATATCTCCTGAAAAAAGAAATGGCAACCCACTCCAGTAGTCTTGCCTGGGAAATACCATGGACAGAGGAGCCCAGCTGGCTACCGTCCATGGGGTTGTAAAGAGTAGGACACGACTTATCAGCTAAACAAAAACAGCAATCAAGATGATAGTAATAAAGGCTATGTGGTATTGGTGTTGTAGCCATGCATTTTGGGAAACAAACTCACTCAGAAGGACAATGCAGGTAGTGGAATGCAGTTTATTACACTGGCTGGCCCAAGGCAGAGTCTTCTCTTAGCCAAGGACCCCGACCAGCATTTGTGAAAATCTTTTATACCCCATGTGTACATGTCTGAACTCACCACCCCAAATTCCTAGAGACTTACATAAACAAAGGAAGGGTAAATACAATCACAATAATCTCATCATTTAGGTGTTATGTGTTCAAACAGTTAAACAATTGGCCAATAAACAATAAGCCTGAGGTTACACTCTGATAGGTACAGAAAAATTGAGGCCTGTCCAGAGACAGGGGTGATTAGTGTATGTTTTCTCTTCGGCAATGAGTAACCTGGATATGATCTTCAAGGTTCCCCTGTCCGGCGGGGGTCTTATCCTTTTGTTGTCATTTCCATAGGCACTAAGCACAGAGTTTAGAGTCCATTAGAGAGGTGACCGAGCATGATCAGCATAAACAGGCCTAAGATGGAGTCCAGGTCCTATGAATTCCCTCTTCATTGGTAGAAAGATAGACAAATAGCTCAATAGGACAGAACAGAGAACCCAGAAATAGACCAACAGAAGCCATTCTGATTTTTGACAAAGATACAAAGCAGTTTGATGGAAGAAAGATATCATTTTTTTTAAAGGACTTTATTTTTTAATGCAGTTTTAGGTTCACAGCAAAACTGAACCAAAAGTACAGAAAGTTCCTTGCCCAGAGCATGCACAGCCTCCCCACTGTCAACATCCTGCACAAAAGTAGTACGTTTGTTATAATCAACTAAAGTACATCGATACACCATTACTACCCACAGTCTATAGTTTACATTAGGTGTCACTATTGGAATTTTGCATTCTATGATTTTGGACAAATGTATGATGACATGCTCAAAATTCTCCAAGCCAGGCTTCAGCAATACGTGAACCGTGAACTTTCAGATGTTCAAGCTGGTTTTAGAAAAGGCAGAGGAACCAGAGATCAAATTGCCAATATCTGCTGGATCATCGAAAAAGCAAGAGAGTTCCAGAAAAACATCTATTTCTGCTTTATTGACTATGCCAAAGCCTGTTTCAGCTTCAGCATCAGTCCTTCCAATGAACACCCAGGACTAATCTCCTTTAGGATGCACTGGTTGGATCTCCTTGCAGTCCATCAAGAGTCTTCTCCAACACCACAGTTCAAAAGCATCAATTCTTCGGCGCTCAGCTTTCTTCACCGTCCAACTCTCACATCCATACATGACTACTGGAAAAACCATAGTCTTGACTAGGTGGACCTTTGTTGGCAAACTAATGTCTCTGCTTTTAAATATGCTATCTAGGTTGGTCATAATCTTCCTTCCAAGGAGTAAGTGTCTTTTAATTTCATGGCTGCAATCACCATCAGCAGTGATTTTGGAGCTCCCAAAAATAAAGTCTGACACTGTTTCCACTGTTTCCCCATCTATTTCCCATGAAGTGATGGGACCAGTTGCCATGATCTTAGTTTTCTGAATGTTGAGCTTTAAACCAACTTTTTCACTCTCCTCTTTCACTTTCATCAAGAGCCTCTTTAGTTCTTCTTCACTTTCTGCCGTAAGGGTGGTGTCATCTGCATATCTGAGGTTATTGATATTTCTCCCAGCATTAATCAATGATATTTCTTACATTTGGTGTATAGACTAGAGAAAGTCATTTGTAAAGTGTTACAATACTACCTACTGCAAATTACCTACTAGTAGGTGGAATGAAAGAAAACTATTTCACAAATTAAGGCAAAAACCCTAACAATTCTATTTTGGTTTATAGTATCTCAATTTTAGGAGTAATATTATCAACTTCTTGATTACCTGTACAAATGGATGGGAAAAAAACCACAGGTCTATAACTTACAATGAATAATCCAAAAACTTTTCAAGTGCATTCATCTGATTGTTTTCCAGAATATATATGTTTTGTTATATAATAAATATTTTCAAACAAAATCAACATGTATTAATTTCCTTTAAACCACCAAGGCTTCATTAAACTCTTTTCACTTACTAAACTTTTGTGTCTTCTTTGTTTTGACACACTCTCCTTTGCTCTTATCTCTTCTGTATGTCAGGAAGTTTTCAAATCATTTAGTTCAAATACTGAACTACTCAATAAGCAATTATTTGATTTTTTTTTTTGGCTGTGCCACCTGGCATGTAGGATTTTAGTTCCCTGACCAGGATCAGACCCGTTCCCTGCAGTGGAAGCCCCGAGTCCCAACTGCTGAACCACCAGGGAAGTCACAGCTACTTGATCTTTAATGATGACTTCAGAGGAGTGGTCCTCACCAGGTGCTTTATCCCTTTTATATTTATTTGCACCCATCTCTTGGATTGGACATAGTAATAACAATTTTCGGTGTTGAGAGCTCTTGAGTTCAGTCATTATCCCCAATAACAAAGAAGAGTTGGTTCTAAATTCAATTCAGATTTAAAATTATTAAAATTTACCCCAAACAATACAAAATTTGGTTTTATTTTTGCCCTTCAGTTACCCAATGTGAAGTCTGGATGAATAAAGAATGCACAGCTATAGCTTTCTACTTAACTTCTATGTTTGCTATTTAAAATGCTGTTTACCCTCAAACCCTTCTCCTTCATATTCCTTTGCCTCTATTCTATACCGCGGATTTTTTTCTTGCCTATTGTAAAAGAAATTGTGATGTCTATTTTCATGCAATTTGATTTTGGAATTTTGTCGCCTGATATAGTGAGTTCTTCCAAAATAAAATTTTTTTCCAATAAAATTTTAAAAAGTAAAATGAAATAAAATGAGCCTCTTGCAAATAGCATATAGTTGGGTTGTGTTTTTCACCCATCCTGCCAATCTTTGTCTTGACTGGAGAGTTTAATCTATTTACATTTAATAAATTACATTTAAAATAATTGCTTATTAGGAGGGACTGACTTCTGTCATTTTGCAATTTTTTTCTATTTCCCTTATAGCTTTTTGTTCCTCATTTCTTGTGTTTACTTCTTTTGCATAACTTTTTGTAGTGAAACATCAAAATTCCTTTCTCATTTCTTTTTGTGTACATTTTTTTTTTTTGCCATACCTTGCCATACACAGGGATCTTAATTCCCCAATGAGGGATTGAGGCTGTGTCTCATGCAGTGGAAGCATGGCGTCTTAACCACTGGACCACCAGCAAAGTCCCTTGTGTCTATCCTTTAGCTATTCTCTTTGTGGTTGCCATGGAGATTATATTTAACATCCTAAAGTTATAACACTCTAATTTGAATTTATACCAGCTTACCTTCAATAACATATAAAAACTCTGCTCCTTTAACAACTCTGTTCTCACCCCTTTCGGTTGTTTATTACAAAATTTTATCTTTATACATTGTAATGGTTATTTTTCACTATAAAAAGAAACTAACAGTTGGTGCATGCAATAAGCTGAATAAATCTCCAAAATTATGCTGAGTGAAAAAAGCCAATCTCAGAAAGTTACATACTGTATGATTCCATTTATATAACATTCTTGAAATGACAAAGTTATAGAAATGGAAAACAGATTAGTGGTTGTCTGAGGTAAGAAGGGGTTAGGGGTAGGGTAAGAGGGTAGGGAAATGGGTGTGGCTATAACAGGACAACATGAAATATCCTTGTGGTGATGGAACTACTGTCTCTGGACTGTATCAATGTCAATATCCTAGTTGTGATATTGTGTTATACTTGGGCAAGATGATACCATTGGGGGAAACTGAGTAATGGGCACTCTGGATCTCTGAGTTACTTCTTACAGTTTCATGTGAATCTATAATTATCTCATGTCCATCAAGTCGGTGACACCATCCAACCATCTCATCCTCTATCATCCCCTTCTCCTCCTGCCTTCTACCTTTCCCAGCATCAGGGTCTTTTCCAATGAGTTAATTCTTCACATCAGGTGGCCAAAGTGTTGGAGTTTCAGCTTCAGCATCAGTCCTTTCAAGAATATTCAGGACTGATCTCCTTTAGGATGGACTGGTTGGATCTCCTTGCAGTCCAAGGGACTCTCAAGAGTCTTCTCCAACACCACAGTTCAAAAGCATCAATTCTTTGGTGCTCAGCTTTCTTTATAGACCAACTCTCACATCCATACATGACTACTGGAAAAATCATAGCTTTGACTAGACAGACCTTTGTTGGCAAATTAATATCTCTGCTTTTTAATATGCTGTCTAGGTTGGTCATTGCTTTTCTTCCAAGAAGCAAGCGTCTTTTAATTTCATGGCTGCAATCACCATCTCCAGTGATTTTGGAGCCCAAGAAAATAAAGTTTGTCACTGTTTCCACTGTTTCCCCATCTATTTGCCAAGAAGTGATGGGACCAGATGCCATGATCTTAGTTTTCTGAATGTTGAGTTTTAAGCGAACTTTTTCACTCTCCTCTTTCACTTTCATCAAGAGGCTCTTTAGTTCTTCTTCACTTTCTGCCATAAAGGTGGTGTCATCTGCATTTCTGAGTTATTGATATTTCTACCAGTAGTCTTGATTCCAGCTTGTGCTTCATCTGGCCCAGCATTGTGCATGATGTACTCTGTATATCAGTTAAACAAGCAGGGTGACAATATACAGCCTTGATGTACTCCTTTCCTGATTTGGAATCAGTCTGTTGTTCCATGTCCAGTTCTAACTGTTGTTTCTTGACCTGCATACAGATTTCTCAGGAGGCAGGTCAGGTGGTCTGGTATTCCCATCTCTTTAAGAACTTTCCACAGTTTGTTGTGATCCACAGAGTCAAAGGCTTTGGCATAGTCAATAAAGCAGAAATAGATGTTTTTCTGGAACTCTGTTGCTTTTTCGATGATCTAACGGATGTTGGCAATTTGATCTCTGGTTCCTCTGCCTTTTCTAAATCCAGCTTGAACATCTGCAATTTCACAGTTCATGTACTGTTGAAGCCTGGCTTGGAGAATTTTGAGCATTACTTTGCTAGCGTGTGAGATGAGTGCAATTGTGCAGTAGTTTGAACATTCTTTGGCATTGCCTTTCTTTGGGACTGGAATGAAAACTGACCTTTTCCAGTCCTGTAGCCATTGCTGAGTTTTCCAAATTTGCTGGCATAGTGAGTGCAGCACTTTCACAGCATTATCTTTGAGGATTTGAAATAGCTCAACTGGAATTCCATCACCTATACTAGCTTTGTTCGTAGGTTACGCTTCCTAAGGCCCACTTGACTTCACATTCCAGGATGTCTGGCTCTAGGTGAGTGATCACACTATCGTGGTTATCTGGGTCATGAAGATCTTTTTTGTATATTTCTTCTGTATATTCTTGCCACCTCTTCTTCTGCTTCTGTTCTGTTAGGTCCATACTTCTTCTGCTTCTGTTCTGTTCTGTTAGGTCCATCTTCTGCTTCTGTTAGGTCCATACCATTTCTGTCATTTATTGTGCCCATTTTTGCATGAAATGTTCCCTTTGTATCTCTAATTTCTTGAAGAAATCTCTAGTCTTTCCCATTCTATTGTTTTCCTCTATTTCTTTGCATTGATCACTGAGGAAGGCTTTCTTATCTCTGTTATTCTTCGGAACTCTGCATTCAAATGGGTATATCTTTCCTTTTCTCCTTTGCCTTTAGTTTCTCTTCTTTTCTCAGATATTTGTAAGGCTTCCTCAGACAACCATTTTGCCTTTTTGCATTTCTTTTTCTTGGGGATGGTCTTGATAACTGCCTCTTGTACAATGTCACAAACCTCCATCCATAGTTCTTCAGGGACTCTGTCTATCAGATCTAATCCCTTGAATCTATTTGTCACTTCCACTGTATAATCGTAAGGGATTTGATTTAGGTCATACCTGAATGGTCTAGTGGTTTTCCCTACTTTCTTCAAGTTAAGTCTCAATTTGGCAATAAGGAGTTCATGATCTGAGTCACAGTCAGCTCCCAGTCTTGTTTTTGCTGACTGTACAGAGATCCTCCATCTTTGGCTGCAAATAATGTAATCAATCTGATTTCGGTATTGACCATTTGGTGATGTCCATGTGTAGTCTTCTCATGTGTTGTTGGAAGAGGGTGTTTACTATGACCAATGTGCTCTCCTGTCAAAACTCTGTTAGTTTTTGACTTGCTTCGTTTTTTACTCCAAGGTCAAATTTGCCTGCTACTCCAGGTATTTCTTGACTTCCTACTTTTGCATTCCAGTCCCCTATAATGAAAAGGATATCTTTTTTGGGTGCTAGTTCTAGAAGGTCTTGTAGATCTTCATTGAACTGTTCAACTTCTGCTTCTTCAGCATTACTGGTCGGGGCATAGACTTGGATTACTGTGATATTGAATGGTTTGCCTTGGAAACGAGCAGAAATCATTCTGTTGTTTTTGAGATTGCATCCAAGTACTGCATTTCTGACTCTTCTGTTGACTATGATGGCTATTCCATTTCTTCTGAGGGATTCTTGCCTACAGTTCATTTCAGTTCAGTCGCTCAGTCGTGCCTGACTATTTGCGACCCCATGGACTGCAGCACGTCAGGCCTCCCTGTCCATCACCAACTCCCAGAGTTTATCCAAACTTATGACCATTGAGTTGGTGACGCCATCCAACCAGCTCATCCTCTGTCCCCTTCTCCTCCCACCCTGAATCTTTTCCAGCATCAGGGTCTTTTCAAAAGAGTCAGTTCTTCGCATCAGGTGGCCAAAGTATTCTTGCCCACAGTAGTAGATATAATTGTCATCTGAGTTAAATTCACCCATTCCAGTCCATTTTAGTTCACTGATTCCTAAAATGTCAATGTTCACTCTTGCCATCTCCTGTTTGACCACTTCCAGTTTGCTTTGATTCATGGACCTAACATTCCAGGTTCCTATGCAATATTGTTGTTTATAGCATCGGACTTTACTTCCATCACCAGTCACATCCACAACTGGGTGTTGTTTTTGCTTTGGCTCTGTCTCTTCATTCTTCCTGGAGTTATTTCTCCACTAATCTACCGTAGCATATTGGGCACCTACCGACCTGGGGAGTTCATCTTTCAGTGTTCTATCATTTTGCCTTTTCATACTGTTCATGGGGTTCTCAAGGCAAGAATAGTGAAGTGGTTTGCCATTCCCTTCTCCAGTGGACCACATTTTGTCAGAACTCTCCACCATGACCTGTCCATCCTGGGTGGCCCTACATGGCATGGCTCATAGTTTCATTGAGTTAGACAAGGCTGTGTTTAGTTAGTTTTGTTAGTTTTCTGTGATTGTGGTTTTCAGTCTGTCTGCCCTCTGATGGACAAGGCTAAGAGGCTTATAGAAGCTTCCTGATGGGAACTTGTATCAAATGTTGATACCTCAGTGAAAGTGAAAGTCACTCAGTCATTCGACTCCTTGTGACCCCCATGGACTATACCTGTCCATGGAATATACATATCAATGGACCATAGAGTCCATGGAATTCTCCAGGCTAGAACACTGGAGTGGGTAGCCTATCCTTTTTCCAGCAGATCTTCCCAACCCAGGAATCGAACTAGGGTCTCTTGCATTGCAGGCGGATTCTTTACCATCTGAACTATCAGGGAAGATCGGGATGTCTCTAAAAAGCTTAACTTTAAAAATACTTGAAAGTATTATCATAAAATGTTATCATTTGTTAATTCTGTAATTATTTGTTAATTCTAAGTGGTGGTTACAATAGCAGTAATATAGCATGTAGTTAAAACAGCAGAAAGAAAAATACAAGCAGAAGCAAGCCCAGAGCGGCAGATCCTATGCCCAGGGAAATCAAGCATCCTAGGTTAGGATCCTGTCCCTTATCATAATTCGCTTGCCGACTCAAAGTACGTTAGTTTCATCATCTGTAAAACAAAACAAAACAAGCTGATAATCAACACCAGTCACTGGGCGGCGATGAGAGTTAGAGGAAAAAAATTCCAATTCTGCAGCTCTAATTCGGCCCTAGATAGAAGCGGCGCCCCAATCAGGTACTGCCGCGCCGTGGCCTCGGAGCCTCTGGGACTTGTAGTCCACCCGGCGGAACTCGCTGTCCCGGCAGGTCCCGCGGCGGCGGCAGGGCTACGTGGCGCGGCAGGCTGCGCCTGCGCGGGCAGGTGGGGCAAGATGGCTGCGGAGCGGAGCTTGTGGGTCGTCGGGCTCTGCCCTGGGTCCCGGTTGGGTAGGGTCGTACGGGTCCTGCTACTACTGCTGTGGTTTGCGGCCCGCGGAGGCGCGCTGTATTTCCACATTGGGGAGACGGAAAAAAAGTGCTTTATTGAGGAGATTCCGGACGAGACCATGGTTATAGGTACGGGGGAAGGGAGAGAGTTTTCAACAAGAGCGCGGTCTGGGGGTGGGGGGGGTGGGGGGAGTGCAGGAGAGTCATGTCTTCAGAGCCGGGAGCAGGCTGCCTCGCAGTGCCCTGGCCACCCTGGACCCGGCGCCACCTCGCGCTCCTCAGACTGGGCTCACCCCGCTTCCCTCCAGGAAACTACCGGACGCAGCTGTACGACAAGCAGCGAGAGGAGTACCAGCCGGCCACCCCTGGGCTTGGCATGTTCGTGGAGGTTAAGGACCCAGAGGATAAAGTGAGTCGGCCCTTTAGCCCCGCTGAGCCCCGCCACCCCCACTCCGCTCTGCACTTGGGCGCCAGATCAAGCAGGCGCTGGTACTTCCCCTCATAGTTTCCGCATCTGCTAAACTGATTAAAAAAAAAAAAACAGTTGGTACTATGGGAAGAACCTGCGTTTTCACTCCAGTCTGACCTTGGGTTGTTTCAGTGCTAGCTGCTTCTGTCAACTTGTTACTGATCACAGTGTGACTCTGCCAAGTCAGTTGCTTTCCCTGAACCATTTTTATAGGTCTGTGAAATAGAAATTCATCCATCTTACAGATGTGATGGGTGGATTAATTGTGGTGCTGGAAACCAAAGAGTTTTGTTGACGCTAAAGCTGTGGCGTATAGACTTTAGGATATCAGGGAACAGGGCACTTTCCAAAAAGAATGAGCAGCTTTTAATTTGACAAATAAGGATATTAAACCATATCCCAAACCAGCCAAACAAAACCGTTTAGCTGGCACCTTTCACTTAGAAGAATCACAGAGAAAGAGTTGAAGGGCCGTGAGTTATGAATAAAGTAAAGAGCTTTCCAAGAGTGGCTACATGCCAACCTCATGTCAGTCTGTTCACCCTTTCTCCAGATAGCTCAAAGACGAGTTTGTGGCAACTGCTGCTAAGCAGCATTGAAACTTTTAGTGTTCTGGGATGTCTGTGCTTGTCAACTTTTAAGCCACTTAGAAACTTAAGCACTATTCAGCCTTATCCCTACTGTAATGCTCATTGAAGTCTCTGCTCTCCAGGTTATCCTGGCCCGGCAGTATGGCTCTGAAGGCAGATTCACCTTCACCTCCCATACACCTGGCGAGCATCAGATCTGTCTTCACTCCAATTCCACCAAGTTCTCTCTCTTTGCTGGAGGCATGCTGGTAAGTGGACCCATGTTGGATTCTTTCAACCTCTAGCTTGTCAAGACTGGGAACTGGTGGTACTGTAGGTGACTATGTCAGATGTTGTGTTTCTTAATACAACTGGGTTTCCAGTGAACATTGAGGGTGTGGTTGCAGCGCTCTCTGTATATGCTTTGCTGAGAGCATCAGCCAAAGCTTATTCTTGCCTTTGGGCCTAGAGCCCCCTAGGGCCAGACCCTGAGGAGGCCTCAGTCAGTGTTGGCTAAATGAACAAATGAAGAAAGGTGGGAGGCCCAGCTGTTAGGCCCTGGCAGGAAGACAGAGCAGGGCTACCTGATTCTCCCAACCTTCCTTGTCTTGTCTGTCTCCAGAGAGTTCACCTGGACATCCAGGTAGGTGAACATGCCAACGACTATGCAGAAATTGCTGCCAAAGACAAGTTGAGTGAGCTGCAGCTACGAGTGCGGCAGCTGGTAGAGCAAGTGGAGCAGATCCAGAAAGAGCAGAACTACCAGCGGGTGAGTGGCTGGGCCAGGAGCAGTGGGCCTCTTCCCAGAGGCTGCCCACTGGCTTAGCCAGGAGTTGCACGTCAGATTCATTATGAATCCAAGGGACTTCTGTGTCTGTGCTGCACTGCCAGTTTAAAAGGTGGGATGGGTATTACTAACTCTACTTTGTAATTGAGAAGACAGTCTCTTAAGAGGCTGTCATTGTCTTATTAGGAGCCACACAAAGTGACAGAGCAGGAGTTGATACCAACACCTTGGGTGCTCTTTCCATGGTTCTCAATGCTCCCAGGATTAGGGGTTTCAAACTCACTTGTGTCCCAGAGCCAGGCCTGTACCATGAATGGATCTGTGACCATAAGGACTGGTAGAATAGCGACCTGTCTAAACGGGAACAGCTGCTGTTGTCAGCTGAGGACAGCGTTGTAGAATTGCTCACCCAGGGTTTTAGGAGATACTTAGAGGTCCAGGTTTTTTTTTTTTTTTTTTCACATAAAAAATCTGAGTTTTAAATGTTGTCTAAACATTGTGTGAACCTATAAAATACATATGTGAGCTCAGTTCAGCCCCTGAACCACCAATTTGCAACCTGTGCACACAGTATGCAAGGAGCAGTTTGGGAGACCCAGGCAGAGGGCTCAGAGCAAATCCATTTCTGAGTGTGCCAGGACAGCTCTGTCTGATAGAGTAATACTGCAGCCACTTTACCACTCCCCCAGGCATCAGGGTAGGACCAGGTGAGGGCTATACCTGACAGATGAGCCAATAGACCTGGGAGAAATGAATGGGTTACCCAGGGGCATATGGCTGGTGAGGATGAAGACAGTTCGTTCCCAGGTGGGGTGGTTTTTTTTCAGACTCTTGCAACTGGAACCTGGACAGAGTTAGTTGGTCCTGGGGCATCCTCTGGAGAGGGAACCCAATGGTTCTAGTGGCCCCAGATGAGGACCAGGCAACTCAGGCTTCTCTTCTGTTTTCCCTTCCCACAGTGGCGAGAGGAACGCTTCCGGCAGACCAGCGAGAGCACCAACCAGAGGGTGCTGTGGTGGTCCATCCTGCAGACTCTCATCCTTGTAGCCATTGGTGTCTGGCAGATGAGACACCTCAAGAGCTTCTTTGAAGCCAAGAAGCTGGTGTAGCCATCCCAGGCCTCCCAGGCCAGCCTTCCTCCCTGGCTGGGGAAGAAAGGGCCTCCTGGACTGACTTCTCTCTGACAGGAGGACTGGTTCCCAGCCATGGGTATTTGGAGGGGAGAGGGGCCACAGCCCAAGCCGAGGGCAACAGCTTGGCTGGCTAATACTGAGCAGGTGGTTGGATAAATGCCTGCCCCCTCCCCTGGGCCCTTTGCAGTAATCTGGTGAAGCCACTGGGAGCCCTACTGACACCTCAGAATCACAGTGTTACTGATCAGGGATGTGAGCCTGTTGTCTGGGGTGACTGGGGGGGGAGGGGAGCGGGTGGGCAAGCCAGTCTTCCTTCTGTCTTCCTTTGCTAACTTGGAATTTTGACCAGGTTGGGGCATAGCTGTGATTCCCTGCCACCCAGGAAACCTCACTATTCCCTCCTTGGGCCTAGACCCAGCCTGCTGATCCGGGGTGTGTTTGTCAATTGCGGGTGGGGCATAGGGAGTTGCAGTGTGGGAAAGTAGCCCTGAGGTTGACCCCAGGTTCTTCACATGGTTGGTCTTTTGGGGACTAAAGAAACTGGGGTCAGGCCAAGCAGAGGCCTTGGTGCTGGTTGGGGATGGGGCCTGCAGAGTCTTAGTTACTGATTTCATTTTCAATAAGTCTAGGTTTGTTACATTGGTTTCCCAATAAAAAAAAAAATTGACTTCTTGTCCAGTGTAAAGTTACTCTACTGCCAGTGGGCATAGCACTGTAGGGTGCTTGAGGGAATGTCAAGTTTTTCCAGTGGGAAAAGCACTTCACATTCTAAGACAAATACCCACCTGTGGACTTCATTCCTTTCATCCTCTCCATACCTTCTAGTGGCAGTGGGTGGTGGTTTTTCCCAAAATCATGCAACAAGTAAGTTGTGCGGTTGGTGCTAAAATCCACACCATTTCTTCTATGCATTTGCCATCTCACCTACCTTTCCAAAACAGGTGGACAGAATTGTTCTGGTGCTTCAAAAAAGTGCCCAGTTTGTGAAGGTAGTGTGCACTGATCAGAGGAGTGCAACACGTATGGGAAGAACAGCAAGCCTTGGGCTGGGGGCAAGAAGAAGGTGCTGATGAGCTTAACCAATAGCATGGAATCTCAACAAGGACCTTGAAGGAGAGGAAGGATTCTAATAAGGCGGACAGGTGGTTGAAGGGAACAGAGGCAAACAGCTGGTGTGGAGATAGATGGGCATTGTTTCAGCTAGAGTTGAGGGGTCAGTGAGAAAGCTGGAAAGGAAAGTTGGTTAGTATTAGAAAGTTGAATCCCAGGTAAGAGATTTGGACATTGCCAAGTGTTCAACAAAGTTTTGAGTATTAGAACCCTATGAAAATAAATATGAGGGTCGTTAATTTCCTCGTGGCTCAACCATAAAGAATCCTACCAATGCAGGAGACTTGGAGTTCGATCCCTTGGTGGGGCAAATCCCCTGGAGAAGGAAATGGCACCCACTTCAGAGGAGCCTGGCAGGGTACAGTCTATGGGTTTGCAGAGTCAGACATGACTTGGCGACTAAATGACAACAATCTTAACAGTATGTAATGAGACAGGGTAAAAAGGCAAGTTTGGGGACTAGAACTGCTAGGAGAATGTAGTGTGAACACATACTGCCACCTAGACCTCCACATTTAGGGGAAAAAAAAATTTAAGAACAGCTTTAAATGACAGAAAAATTGATGATAGTTAACATTATTAACATCATGCAGTAGTCTGGTATATTTGTTAAAAGTGAATTAACCAATAGGGATGTGCTTAGTCATTTCAGTCATACAGGACCCTGAGCCTGCCAGGCATTTCCCAGGCAAGAATACTGGAGTGAGTTGCCGTTTCCTTCTCTAGGGTGAACCAATAGGATAGTCCATGCTTTATGCAGATTTCCTTAGTTGTTAACTTGTGTCTTTTTTTGTTCCAAGAGCTCTGGTAGGAGATACCATTGTTACATTTAGTTGTCTTTTCTTCTTGGGCCCTTCTTGGCTGTGACAGTTTCTCAGACTTCTCTTGTTTATTGACTTCACAGTTTTCAGGAGTACTGGTCAGGTATTTTGTAGAATTTCTCTGAATTGCAATTGCTCTGATGTTTTTTCTCATGATTAGACTGGGGTCCTGGGGTTTTAAAAGAGTGCAGAAATAAAGTGTCATTCTTATCCCATCATATTAAGGGTACTAATTATCAACATGACTGGATGTCACAGTTTAAAATTAGTTAAGGGGCTTCCTTGTGGCTCAGTGGTGAAGAATTTGGCTGTCAATACGAGAAACATGGATTCGATCCCTGATCTGGGAAGATTCCACTTGCCAAGGAGCAACTAAGCCCGTGTGCCACAACTATTGAGTCTGTACTCTACAGACCGGGAGCCCTAGAGCCTGTGCTCAGAACAAGAGAAGCCACTGCAATGAGAAACCTGTGCAACACAGCTGAAGAGTAGCTCCCGTTTATTATAGCAACCAGACAAAAGGTCAAGCAACAGCGAAGGCCCGACACAGTCGAAAAATAAAATTATTTAAAAAGTTAATTTGGATTTTTACATGAAATCTGATTTCTTGAGGTATACTAGAGGGGCTTCATTCTGAGATGACAACAATTAGCTGGATTGAAGAGTCCCCTTAAGGTGAGCTTGTGCTTTCCAGGCCAATTCCATCTCCCAGTTTCCATCATTGGCCATACCTGACTGTTCTCTGCAGGGGTCACCCTTGCCTTTGTCATCAGCTAAATCAAGGCTGGATTTGTCAAGGTTTTAGTATAAGGTACGGTGATCTGGGAGAGCTCAGCAGGAAGGGACCAATGGGTTGTATGCTGGGTTAAAGGGAAAAAGGGGGCTGCTGGGAATGATTAATTTCCTACGCATAGTGAAGTCCTCTCAGAAACAGTAGCTGAGATCATAGACTGTGCAACCAGACTACCTGGGCTTATATTCTGAACTACCTCTTTGTGCCTTAGTTCACTCGTTAAAGAGGGCATAAGTACAATACACATAAAGACAGAGATAGCAGTAGTAAAAAATTTGGAAAAATGACTAGCACATAGTAAGAACTGAATGGATGTTATTAGCTATTTATTAGAAACCTTAAAGTTTGCCTGGAAGAACAGAGATCAAGTCTAATAACTTTCCCATTCTGTTTTCCTAGGTGGAATGCTGGCCCAGGCAGAGGCTAAGTTCCCACTGTTGACAAGGTCAATATGGGAAGTGAATTCTACTCCCTTCTTCAGTTCTCAATTCAGCTCCACGAAATACTCCTCTCCTCGATGACAGCTGTCATTTATATAGCATTGATGATTGTGTCCATCACTGTATCGAGTGTGTGCATTTCTCCTTTAATCCTCACAGCAACCATATATATCAGGAACCATTTATATACTCAGGTGAGGAAACATAAGCAGATTGTGTCTTGCCCCAAAACACAACCAAACTAGGAGAGTCAGGTTTCAAATCCTGCCAATCTGTCTTTAATACCAGTCTCCAAACTACTACTTGGGGTAGTAGGCTGATCGCAAGACAGCCTTGAGCTTGGCCCTGTCCCCCTCCAAGCTTGTTGCGGACAAAGAATGCACTAGGGGTGACGGCAGGACTACTCAGACGCGCTCCCCGCCTTCCCTTGGGAAGAGGAGGAAGATGCAGATTCTCCCAGGGCGCTGGTTTGGAAGTCTGGAGTTTTAATTCAGTCCCAGCCCGTTGACTTGAACGCTCTCCAGGGCCTCAACCTCTTCAGACCTCCAGCGCTCTCCGGAAGGAAGTTACCAGTTCAGGCGGTTGCGCGTTCACGTCTTCCTTCGGACGCGGAACCTTTGACACCACAGCTTCGGGGAGCAGACGGCGTAGACGGAGCAACGGACCCAACGGGCCAAGGGGCGGGGCGGACGGGCTTAGGCGGGGGGCGGGAGGCGGAGGCGCCGCGTAGGCCAGGGAGGCCGGGCTGTCCCGGCTTGGGAGCTCTGTCCCCATGTGCCGCCGCCTCCCCCAACGATGTTCCCCTCCCGGAGGAAAGCGGCGCAGCTGCCCTGGGAGGACGGCAGGTGAGCTCGGCGGCCGACCCGGTCCCCGTCCTCCCGGGTGCCAGTTCTTCCCGGGCCACCGCGAGGAATCTAGGAGCCCGAGGCCGTTGCAACTCCGTCTCTGCGGGGCTCTCTGAGGGTCTGTGTTTCTCCTTGGGGGTCTCTCTCTCTCTATTTGGGTTTCTGTTTCTCTCTGTTTGCGTCTCTGGCTCTATCAGTCTCTGTCCCTTAGCAGGTCTGTATTTCTCCTTTGATTTCCCTTTGTGAGTTTCTGTCCCTCTGTGCGCGTCTCTCTCGTTATGAGTCTGTGTTTTTCCACTGGCTTCAATTTTTATGCGGGTCTTAGAGTCCGTTGACCTTTCTCAGTGGATCTGTTGTCTGTCCCTGGTTTCAGAAGGTCTGTATTTCGTTTCTCTGGTCTCTGCCTCCCCCATCACATGCCTGTAGACTCAGACCCTTCTCTTGTGCTTCCCCATTCTTTGCTGACCCCCCAGAAGAGTACACCAGACAGAAGCTCTGTGCACTGCCTTGCTGGCCACTGCCTGGCTGGGACTGAGTTCTTAGACTTAACATTAGTTCATTTCCGGTGCAACTGTACTTGAATGTGGCCTGCCCCATGTGTTAGGTGTGGGGTTGACCCAGACCTTAGTTAGTGGTTGTCACTAAAGCAGAATGGGGATGAGCTGTTTGGCCATTAAGATTGGAAAGGACGCCCAGACTTCAGTCTTGAGGTGTACCCTCGTCTTTTCAGAACACATGATAGTGGATCTACACCTGGTGAATGACACCTCTTTCCTTTTATGTCTGTTAAGTTTGCCCAAAGGTGCCCAGAGACTTTGGAATATAGTGGGCACAGCTGTTTATTTTGGGGAATTTTTCAGGCTTGGTGTTGAAGTAAGAAGACAGGACTATAGTAGAAAGCCTAGACTGTGGATTTAGGCCTGGACCGCAATCCTCTTTAATAGCCATGTGACCAGAGCCAACTTAATCTTCCTCCTCAGCTCTTCCATCTCTGAAACAGGGATCATAATATCTATTCTGCAGGTCTATATGAAGATATAAAGGAGATCACACATATATAAAACTCTTGACACTATGCTTGGCACAGAGAAGGTGCTAGTTATCTTCCAGTTTGCAGTTTGGAGGTGCTGTAACCAGAGCAGCTGAGTATTCAAACCTGTGTCACTAAAGGTTTGTGTGAGGGAAGAAAGGAAAAGTTATGGAGAATTTCCATTTCCTAATTTCTTCCTAAGAATTTTAGGAAGACAACCATATTCCACAAAACTTGACTGGTATCACTTCATGTTTTTGACACAGGGATACAAAGATCCATGCAACAGATGCTTACTAAGGTAGCAATTAAGAGTGTTGGCTCTGGAAACAGCCTGTCTGGGTTTGAATCACCCTTTTTATTAGCCTTGGACACAGATTGATGAAGGAGACAAAACCTCATCTGGTCTGCCTCCCCACCGCCAGAAACAGGGTGGCCTGGGCTTGGTAGCCACTGAGACTGCATATCTGGAGTTTGCCACCAGGTGGTACCAGGAGCAATTGTCAGTGTCCACTGTCCTGAGGAGTTGGGATTCAGCTCTGAATTCAGTTGTTCAGTGATTTGGGCCCTTGCAGCACAGGAAGAGAGTGCCTGTGGGGATGTGATCCTAGTAGAAAGGTAAAGCTGGACCCAGGAGACAGAAGGTGAAAGTGCATGGAGTATCCAGTCCATGCCACACCTCTGGATAATGGTCACTGCTTCTTCTCCCGAAGGTGGGATGTTTCCTCATGTCCATCTCCCCGGTCTCTACCCCACCCCCAGCAAGAGCCCAGAGAGAGAGTCTATAGAGGTTCCAGCCTTCCCAGGCCAATAGCAGGATTGGCCTCTGCTCCTCCCCAACGGAAACCCCCACCACATGACAATGGGGGGTAAGTCAGAAGTCCTGCAAGGTTGTCCTGCCGTGCTCCCTCCCTGCTGTGTGTGGGACCTGGGCCTGGCTTCAGGGTTGCTTCCAGTTGGCAGTTTTGCCTCTAGAGAGAGACAGAAGTTGGTCTGGCTTTACTGTGTGACAAGCATGCCCTGAATGCTTGATCCCTTCCTGTAACTCACTTAGCAAGCCCTCTGCTGTATGACTTGTGCTAGGTCCACAGCTATGAATCTGATTACCTGTGAAGAAGACAGGCAGGGACACAGGTGATTTCAAAACTCCTAAATGCTTCAAGGAGGGCAGTACCAGATACTCTGGGAACACAAAGGAGGGAGTATGTATCTCAGTCTGTTGTGTATGTGGGAGTAGGGGGTGACAGTGCTGGCCATGACATTGGAGTTTGGCCTTGAAGGATCAAGGGGTGTTTCCAGGCAGATAAAATAAGGAAAGCCATTTTAGACAGAAGCAGCAGACTCTGTGAGGGCTAGAGCAGGAAGGAGTACGGTGAGTGGAGAAACTGAATTGCTCAGTGTGTAGCACTGGGTGAGTGGCAGGGAGCAACTGGAGATGGGGCCAGGTTACAGAGGGGGTTTGACTGGCAGACCACGGAATTTGGCCGTTATCTTGTAAACAGGAGGATCATCTATGAGATTTGAAGGGGTCTGAACAGGGCAAGGACCAGGTGAGACTTGAACTAAAAGATAGGCAGTGTGTGAGGGAGGAACAAAGGGTACTTAGGAGGTAGAATCTGTATGCCCTGGTAGCTAATTGATAGTTCTCAGAGGTTATAAAGTAAATTACTTTGATGATTATTTCAGAAGACAGGAAGCTTCTGTTTTCTTGGATTCCTTAGTTCCTTCACTGCCCTCAGGAACTTCCAGAGAGAGGGGCAAAGAAACCAGATGAATTCCATCCATTTCTTTGTTTTTCCCAGCACTACCCCAGAGTGTAAGATATTCCGCTGTTCTTCCAGCTTCTGAAAGGTGCCTGGGTGCTGTTCCCAGCCCTCAGCTTTCTTTCCCTCGTGTGTTTCTCATCTTTTGTCACATGAGCTGCCCTGGACTGAAGCTTTGAGATGCATTCTGTGAACTGCCTTTGTTGGTTTGGGCCTCACACTGGTTTGGGGACAGACCTGATCTCCCTGAAGTAAACAGTGGTCTTTTCACTGGGGCTGAAACAGTGAAACAGCTCCCCTCTTTGGGGGAGCTTTCTGGTCTGAGAAGTAGGATGAAGCCAAGCTTTCTGATGAGGGTAAACCTGCAGGGGAACAGGTAGAAGGCAGTGCGTAGGGTCTCTAAGGTGGGCTTCTGCCTTCGGCTCTGGACGTGAGATGTTGTCTTTGGGAGGGGCAAGTGCAAGGGACAAGGAGTCTCTTCCCTGCCCTCAAGCAGCTCTTGGTCTGATCTGGACTCAGGCACAGAAAGTAAGAGAGCATTGAGCAAGTGGGGCAGCTCCGAGACCTGCGAGTGTTTGGAGGGCCTCCTGGAGGTGGGGTGGCTCAGGCTGAACCTAGAGCTGTAAGCAGGATGCTGATGCATGGTAGCAGCACAAACAAAAGCACTAAAATTGCTTCTGCACTAATTCCCAAGCGCTTGGGGCTGACCAGTCACGTGTGCCTTACTTGTGGGAAGCCAGAGAAGGGTGTGTTACAGGACCTTGGCTCACCTTGCCCTTCTGACCCACTCCTTGTTCTTGTCCCAGGTCCAGGTTGATTCCCAGTGGCCTCCCCCGGAAATGTTCCGTCTTCCACCTCTTTGTTGCCTGTCTCTTACTGGGCTTCCTCTCCCTGCTCTGGCTGCAGCTCAGCTGCTCTGGGGACGTAGCCCGGGCAGCCAGGGGACAAGGACAGGAGACCCCAGGCCCATCCCGGGCCTGCCCGCCAGAGCCACCTCGTGAGCACTGGGAAGAAGATGAGTCATGGGGCCCCCACCGCCTGGCAGTGCTGGTGCCCTTTCGAGAACGCTTCGAGGAGCTCCTGGTCTTTGTGCCCCACATGCACCGCTTCCTGAGCAAGAAGAAGATCCAGCACCACATCTATGTGCTCAACCAGGTGGATCATTTCAGGTAGGGACCACCTCCAAGCCAGCACCCACTCACCTTGCCCTGGCCTTTCCCTTGCCTGCTCCCTTTCCTGAGAGCAGTCCAGTACCAGGTAGCCCAGGCCTGTGAAAAGCCACCTGGGGCAGCAGCGGAAGAGTGGGAGGTGCTCGACCCCTCTCACTGGGTGTGATGGGAATTTGGGGGGAGGGTTTGGGACTGGGGAGGCCCCAGATCTGGTTTCCATTTTACAGAGGTCCCTGTGGCTGCTATTTGTGTACTAGGCCATACCAGGACAAGAAGGGGAGTGAGAGACCTGTTGGGCAGGTGTTGCCCTCATTGCCATTGGGGCACACATGGTGGAGAGAAGCAGTGTGGAGGAAGTGCAGGCAGGGCTTGCTGGTGGATTAGCTGTGGGGATTGGGGAAAGAGAAGGGTCAAGGGCATGGCCTTAAAGTTGTTCAAAATCTGGCATCAACTTAAAATCCTTGCCCTAAGCAAAAACTGCTCCCCTCCATGATCACAGTCCATGCATTGTACAGCCCACCCCCAACTCCTTTTCCTCCAGCACGCTCCCACTGGGGGACACACTCCAGCAGTTCTTGCAACCGGCCAGGTCCTTTAGTCCACGATCCTCCCAGTGTTCTCTGCCTTCCTCCGTGTTCTCTGCCTTCCTCCTGACCTGACCTCTACTTTCTCCTGACCTGACTTGACTACAACTGAATCCCTCTTTCCCACCTGCCCCTGACCTGCTTCTCCTGCCCTCTTCCTCATTTTAGGAGATGGAAACTCCACACTCCCAGCTGCTCAGGCCAGAAGGTGCTGGCTCCACTCCTGCTCCCTCACACAACATGTCTAGTCCACCAGCACAGTGCGTCTAGCATCTGCCCTCCTATCATCCCCACTGCTACCTGAGTTAAGGCATCATCAGTTCATGCCTAAATTATTGTAGCAATCTCTTAACCTGTCTCCTTGCTTCTACCCTCACCTTCCAGGCTCTTTTCATCATACCAGCTAGAGTGATCCTGTTAAACACTGAGCCACTGCACATGATGCCTTCACTCTTAGCCCTTCAGTGGTTCGCATCTCATCCAGGGTCAAAGCCCATGTCCTTCAGGGACCTGTCACCCTCTGACCTCATTCCCTAAAACCTCACTCACTCTGCTTGACCACATTGCTGACTGCTCCTCCCTCCAGCTTTGGGAGTCACTTTGTGCTCTGCTCAGAGCCCCATTCCCCTGATTTCCACAGGGCTCATCCCCTCAGGCCTTCAGGTTTCTACTCACATATCACTCTGTTACGCTGGCTCTCCCTAACTACCTCGTCTAAAAGGACAGCCCCTACCTGCCAGCATGTTTTATTCTTCTCACATTGCTTTATTATTCTTCTCAACATTAACCGCTCCCTGGCTTGTTGCATGTTTACTCAAGTTTTTTTTTTTTTGTCTTATTAAAATGTCAGCTCCTTGAGGGCAGGGCTTTGATTTCTCACTGAACAGTTTCTGGGACATAGTAGGTGCTCAGTAAACATTCATTAGATGAGTGGAGGAGCAGCTGGGCAGCCCTGTAGTGAAGTTGGCATCAGGCTGGAGGGCAGCATGGGTACTGGGGTCGGTTGCTGTGGAGGACAGGCTCTCACGTGGAGGCTGGGGGAGAGCAAGCTCGCTGCCCCCCTGCTCAGCTTTGGCACCCTGCACAGGTTCAACCGGGCAGCACTCATCAACGCGGGCTTCCTGGAAAGTGGCAACAGCACAGACTACATTGCCATGCACGACGTGGACCTGCTCCCTCTCAATGAGGAACTGGACTATGGCTTCCCAGAGGCTGGGCCCTTCCACGTGGCCTCTCCAGAGCTCCACCCACTCTACCACTACAAGACCTACGTTGGTGGCATCCTGCTGCTTTCTAAGCAGCACTACCAGCTGGTGAGGCCTGGCATGCCTGCTCTGCTCAGAGCCAGGCAGCACCTACCTGGATAGGGGTTGTGGCCAGAGGAGTGGCAGTTCTGGGGCCCAGTAGATGGAGGATCTTTCCTGGGGCCAGCAGGGGAGCCCAGGGCTAGCCAGAGGCATGAGAGAGGAGCAGGACCAAGCAAGCCAGTTAGGGAGAGTTTCTGCCTCAGTAACAGAACACCCCATGTGAACTAGCTTCAGAAGCCCTGTTCTTTGCCTCTCAAAATGGAAAAGTCTGCTCAGCCTATCAGACAGTTGTCACCAGGACACCATTTCACTTTCCATCTCTCAGCTCTGCCTTCTCTAGACTGGATTTACTTTCAGACATTTGGGATGCAACGTAGTTGTTGTAGCTGCAACCTGCATCTGTCTAGGCCCAAGTCCAGTGGAAAATGGAGCTCCCTTTTCCAGTAGCCCAGACAGCAGGCCCACAGCTGCTCCACGCTGGCTCTTGATTGGCCTGTCTTGAGTCATGGCTAATCCCTGAATCGGTCACTGTGGTAGGGGTGGGAGTGGGATGGTGGGGTGGGAAGAACTGAGTGGCTTAGACCCCCATCTCTTGCTCCTCTGTTCAATCTGTGGTTGAAACCAGCTTAATGTAAATGAAGCCTGAAGTCATGGCAAAAATAAATGTCTGCCATCTGACTTCAGACACTGTCTCTCTCTAATATACAGAAGAAGAGACAAAGGCAGAGAGACCCTCAGGAGAAATGGGAGTAGGGTCCCAGGCAGAAATAGAGCAGGAGCTGGCACTGTGCCCATCATCAGCTCTTCAGAGGTCCCCTCCCAGCAGGCAGACATTTTTGAGAACTGTTCATCTCACACAAATCCAAGGCCCCATTAGAACAGGCAAAGGAACTGGGGTATGCTGACTGTTCCCCACTGGTACCACAGAGGTTGTAGGAACCAAAAGCATCTGAGTGTCCATTCATAGCTGTGGGGGAGGAGGAGGAAAGGGGGCCTGTCCTGGCCCCACTTGGGCTGGGGACCCCCAAGTAGGAGACCAAAGAGCACCCCTTGTAGGATAGGGCAAGTGATACTGCCTGTCTTTGTGTCAGTGCAACGGGATGTCCAACCGCTTCTGGGGCTGGGGCCGAGAAGATGACGAGTTCTACCGACGCATCAAAGGAGCTGGGCTCCAGGTAATGTTCCCCCCACCCCTTAACCCGCCACTTCCTTGGCCATCATGGCAGTCCTGAGGTTCCTCTCTGCCCTCAGATGAAGTTCCTGGGGCTGGGAGATGGTACTCCTGGTTCCGATCCCAGCCCTGCCCCATACTAGCACACCTCTCTTAAAGAATGGGAATACAGGCCCCTGCCTGTGGGCTATCGCCTAGTGGTGAGGGCCAGGGCTCCAGGAGAGGCAGCCTGATCCAGCTTCCTTTGGCCTCCTTAGCTTTTCCGCCCTTCGGGTATCACAACCGGGTACAAGACATTCCACCACCTGCATGACCCAGCCTGGAGGAAGAGAGACCAGAAGCGCATCGCGGCTCAGAAACAGGTGATGGCTGATCTCTTGATCAGGCTGGACAGGTGCTGGCCGGTCCCTTGATCAGGGGTGGACAAGTGCTGGCTAGTCCCTTGATCAGGGTAGGTATGTGGTATATAGGGAACCAGTGGGCCAAGCTTTTCACCAAGTTCTCATTGTGCCCAAATGGTCCCATCTTCCCCTGCTTGGCCCAGGTCACTGTGGGCATTCTCCGAAGTACCGCGTGGATTCTCGTACAGCCCTGTCTGTGGGCGGGGCCCCCTGCACTGTGCTCAACATCCTGTTGGACTGTGACAAGGCCGCCACTCCATGGTGCACATTCAGCTGAGTTGGCTGGACAGTAAGGAAGCTTGTGCCTATAGGCCACACTGCTACTCAAGCCCAGGACAAAGCTTTGGCCCAGGCCCAGCTCCAGTAGGACATGGAGTGGCCTGAAGCAGTGGCCACCCAGCCACATGTTTGCAGCAAGCTGGCTCCCAAAGGCAGGCTTGAGCCAGGACAGGACACACACAGGGTGCCTGGGATGCTACCAGCAATAAACAGTGATTGAGAGAGGCTGGGACATGGCTCCCAACTGGGACTCTCCACCCTGCCTTACTGCTTGCCCTGCCCTGCCTTACCCTCCTTTTGTGCTGAGATATACAAGTTCCTCCCTATGGGCTGCCTCGTGCAGAGATCCAGTTTAGAAGCCAGGCCACTGATATGGGTGGCCAGGGCCATCAGGAGGGTTAAAACTGCAGAGACCAGTGTGCAAGTCCTACAAAGGGAGCAGCTGAGACCAGCTGTGGCTGGTTGTCACCATGCAGGAGTGTGGGCCTAGTGTTGCCAGATCTTCTGATTTTTCAAAAGAAACTAGAATTCTGGATTCTTGAGTGAAATTGGTTAATTTTTTTTTTTTGAAATTGGTTAATTTTTAAATGATAGCAACTAATTCAAACTTTTAAAAAGTATGGCAGGCCAAACCTGTGGCTGAGGGGGAAGGGAATGGGGCAGAAGAAGACATTTTTCTTAGTTAAAAGCTTGCAAAGAGTTGGGGCAAGGCTGGGGACGATGAGGCCGGGGGAAGCTCAGGTGGGAAAGAAGCCCAAGGCACAAGGTCCCTGTTCCCTCCCTCAGCCGAAGGGGTGCTTTATTCTGTCTCATTAAAATGGACAGAAGTAGATCACAAGACTGGACTGAGGGTAGTCAGGCTATATTGCGGAGACTCACTCGGTCATGGCTTGGGAAGGGAAGACTGTGTTGCTGAGGCGGGAGAAAGATGAGAAGTAGGAGAATCCCCAGAGAGTTCCCACAATGTGAGGAGAGATTACTGATGGTCATCAAAAGCAACAGAGAAGGAAGGAGGGGAGCCAAGGGAGATGGTGGAACCATCTGGAGGGAAGCCCAGGGCCAATGAGAGAGGGAAACGAGGGACCCTGAAAGGTAAATTACTCCTTCAGGACATTTGACTGCAAAGATTTGGGGCAGAAGTTGGAAGAGATGGACTAGTTAAGGTTAGTTTAACAATAAACAGGACACCTGAAGTGCAAGAGGAAAGATTGAGGTGCCCAAATACAGGAGGGTAGATTCAGCATCTCTGCTCCAAAAACACTCCTTCTCCAAGGGTGATCTCAGGGTTATTTTGTGCAGTTGTGTGGGTTGTGCACTGTACAACCTGAGCGTAAACCAAGAGATTTAAGCAAAGAGGAGTCGAGGAGTGAAGAACTTCAGGTTCCATGTAACTGTTGAGACTTATAAGAGAGGGTCCTTGGGATTCTAAATCGACCTCACCCAGCAATTCAGCTTTACTTACTATAGTGAAAGGCAAACAGACCTTGATGACAGTGCAAGGGTAATCAAGGGACTTTCTCGACTTGAGGCCCAGGGGAAGGGAATGGTGCAAAGGGAATGGTGCACTTTCTGTATGCTGGTCTCCTGGACAACCCTGACTATGTCATCTTGGACTTACGTAACAGGAAGCCTTTTGGAGTTGGTGGGAGTAGGTGTGACAGTGCCCCCAGCTCTGTACTCACCTGGCAGGTAAGAAGACAAAAAAGATGGGGACTCCTTCCTTTCCACCTGGGATGAGCAGGAGAAAAGCAGTATCAGCCAGGTCAGCGTTGGCTGGGTGCATCTCTAACCCTGCACTCCCACACTCACTCACGACCACCACTACCACCTCCATGATCCAGACACCAGAAGGCACCCAGGCCAGGCCTGATGCAGCTCTGATCTTCAGTCCTCACCCTCACTCCCCATCTCGGGCCTCCCCTCAACCTTTCTGGGAGAGTGGGAGAAGGCTAAGAGGTGGTCAGTAATGAGAAGAAGCAGAGAGCTCTTGTGCCTCCTCAGCGCCTTGGCAGCTCTTCTCTGGAGTGGAACAGGTGTCCCAGTCTTGCTGGTCAGTATGTGAATGATGTAAACCCAGAATATAGGAGCACCTGGCACGTGCTTCGCCAGTGTGATTCTAATGATGACAGCCGGCACTAGTTGAGCATTCTCATATACAAAATTTAGTATGCTGAATTATTTCATGTAGGTCTTCACCTAGGAGCTAGGCCCTGTTTTATTAACCTGTTTTATAGATGAGGATGGAGGAGCACAGAGAGGTAAGAAACTTGCCCAGGGTCGCAAGGTTGATAAGTAATGGAGCTTGGGATTCAGATCCCTGGAACCTGTCTTCTGAGCAGGAAAAAAATGAGAAAATCTAGGTGATTTTGGTTTGGCAGTGAATTTTTAGATACAATACCAAAAATATGATCCATGAAAGAAATAGTTGATGTTAGACTTTTATTAAAACTTAAAACTTCTGCTCTGTGGAAGCAACTGTTAAGAGAATGAAAAGACAAGCCATAAACTAGAAAAAAAAAATTGTAAAACATACCTGATAAAGGACTTGTACACAAAATATACAATGAGTTTTAAAATTCAACAGATGAGAAAAACCCAAGTGAAAAAATGGGCAAAAGATCTGAACAGACATTTCATCAACAAAGATATACAAATGGCAAATAAGCATATGAAAAGATGCTCAACATAATTTGTCACTAGGAAATTGCAAATTTAAAACAGTGAGACACTAATACATACCTGTTAGAATGCCTAAAACCCAAAAAACTATCAAATGCAGTGAGGATGTGGAGCAATGGGAAACATTCTCACTGTTGCAGGTGAGAATGCAAAATGGTAAACTCACTTTGGAAGATGGTATGGTAGTTTCATACAAAGCTGAGCGTAATCTTACCATATGATTCAGTGAGCTCACTGCTAGGTACTTTGCCAACTGACTGAAAATTTGTGTCCTCACAAAAACTTACATGTGAATGTATTATGGCAGATTTATTTGTAATCACTAAGTACAAGAAGTGACCAAGATTTCCTTCAATATGTGAATGGATAAAAAAACTAGTGGCACATTTATACAAGGAAGTATTATGCGGCACTAAAAAGAAATGAGCTACCAAGTCACAAAAAGACATGGAAGAACCATAAATGTGGCTGAGTGAAAGAAACCAGTCTAGAAAAGGTACATAGAGAATTCCCTGGTGGTGCAGTGGTTAGGACTCTGCGCTTCCACTGCAGGGGGCATAGATGTGATCTCTAATTGGGGAACTAAGATCCTACAAGCCCTTTTGTGTGCAGTCAAAAAGCTTTAATGTATGCAAATTAAAAAAAAATTAGGAGCTAAGAGGATCGCAGGGAGGAATGCACACTGTGGCAAGAAAATCTAGCTGGGTATTGTCAAAAGAACACAGGAGCCAACTTAAAGGGCTCCCGATGGCCAAAATTGGGACAACTGAAGCCAAAAAACACACAAAAAAGGAATATGGAGTTATGACCCAATGTATAAAATAAATATACTGATAAATGGGAGAAGAGAGAAGCATCTTATGCAGAATTATTCCAGATAATTTACACAGATGCTCTGCCCTCAAGGAAAGGGAGCATGACTACCCATTCTTTAAGCTGTTGACTGCTGACAGTGACTCTTCCAAAGAGTACAGTGTGGAAATGTGTGTGTGTGGCGGGAGAGTAACTCTAGAATGGAAAAACATGACAAACACTACCCCAGCCAGGTGATCAAGGACACCACCGACAGTGATAAGTGATCTTGATCGTATTACCCTTCATATGTTGTCAGGAAAATGATACTTTATGTCAGCCGTCTTCCTTCCCCAAATCCATAATCTGAGTCTAGTCATAAGGAAATCAGCAGGACTTCCATGGTGGTCCATTAGTTGGAAATCTGCCTGCCAGTGCAGGGCACACAGGTTTGATCCCTGGTCCAGTAAGATTCCACATGCCACAGAGCAAGTAGGCCCGTGTGGCACAATTGCTGAAACCCAAACGCTGTAGAACCTGTGCTCTGCAACAAGAGAAGCCACCGCAATGAGAAGCCCACACGCCACAACTAGAGAGTAGCCCTGAGTTTGCTGCAACTAGAGAAAGCCCACACAAAGCAACGAAGACCCAGCACAGCCAAATAAAAAGGAAGAACGAAGTGACCAACACATAGCTGATACACTTTTTAAAAAGTTTTAAAAATAGCAAATTCCAATACAGTGTACCTTAGAAAACACCTGACCAGTGCTCAAATTTGTTGAGGTCGTCACATACAAGAAAAGCTGGAGAAACTGTCACAACCAAGGGGACGCTAAGAAACATGACAATAAATGTAATATGGTATCTTCAGTGAGCTCTTGGAGCAGAAAGAGGACATTAGGTAAAAACAAAAATCTGAATGAAACACAGTTTTATTTTAGTTAAAAGCAATGTATTAGTATTGGTTCAGTAATTGCAGTGTAATAAATGTACCATACCAATTGAAGTTGTTGATAATAGGTGCAGGTAGATGGGCATGCAATAATATCTTTGCAATTTTTCTGTAAATCTGAAAATGTTCTTTAGTCTTTTTTCAAAAAAAGGGAAACAAAGCTATGTCAGGGGAACCAAGAGGAGGCAGCTTTTGAAAAGCTGAAGTCTAAGTAGCCCTGGTTCATGGGGGTTGAGCAGGGGTAGTTTTGAAGGCACATGGCTTTCCTCTCACTGGTTTCCTCTACTTGCTTGTCTAGTCCTCAGTTCCAGCCCAGGTTCTCCTGTGACTCTATAGAGTTCAAACAGGCTTCAAGTTGGGGCAGGAGATGTTGGCAGTATCTAAAGACATTTTTGGTTGTCACAACTGAGATGATAACAGGCATATAGTTCGTAAGAGGCCATCAATATTGTCCAACATCCTACAGGACAACCCCATCCCCAACAAATAATTATCCAGCCTCAAGTTCTATAAGAGATGGGAATACCAGACCAGCTTACCTGTCTCCTGAGAAACCTGTTTGCAGGGCAAAAATCAACAGTTAGAACTGGACATGGAACAATGGACTGGTTCAAAATTGGGAAGGGAGTACATCAAAGCTGTATATTGTCACCCTACTTATTTAATTTATATGCAGAGTTGCTGCTGCTGCTAGTCGCTTCAGTTGTGTCCGACTCTGTGCGACCCCATAGATGGCAGCCCACCAGGCTCCGCAGTCCCTGGGATTCTTCAGGCAAGAACACTGGAGTAGGTTGCCATTTCCTTCTCCAGTGCATGAAAGGGAAAAGTGAAAGTGAAGTTGCTCAGTGGTGTCCGACTCTTAGCGACCCCACAGACTACAGCCTACCAGGCTCTTCTGTCCATGGGATTTTCCAGGCAAGAGTACTGGAGTGGGGTGCCACTGCCTTCTCTGAATATGCAGAGTACATCATGTGAAATGCCAGGCTGGATGAATCCCAAGCTGGAATCAACCTTGCTAAGAGAAATAACAACCTCAGATATGCAGATGATACCACCCTAATGGCAGAAAGTGAAGAGGAACTAAAGAGCCTCTTGATGAAAATGAAAGAGGAGAGTGAAAAAGCTGGCTTAAAACTCAACATTCAAAAAAGGAAAGATCATGGCATCTGGTCCCATCACTTCATGGCAAATAGATGGGGAAACAATGGAAACAGTGACAGATTTCATTTTCTTGGGCTCCAAAACCGCTGCAGATGGTGACTGCAGCCATGAAATTAAAAGACACTTGTTTCTTGGAAGAAGAGCCATGACAAACCTAGACAGCATGTTAAAAAGCAGAGACATCACTTTGCCAACAAAGGTCCATCTAATCGAAGCGATAGTTTTTCCAGTAGTCCTGTATGGATGCTGGGCTTCGTCAATGCAGCTACTTCCAAATCAGAGGGGTCCTCCCTGGCTGAGGGTAGAAGGGACAGCGGCTAAGTAAAAAAAGAGAGACTATCATTTTTTTTTCCCCATTTAAGTGAGACTATCTAATTGGATTACTCATGTGGGTGATATTTGGTTCCAGAATTTCAGGACGAAGCACAGGAGGCTTCTAGGAAGAAGCTGCAACAGGAGAGCCCAGAAGCTTCAGACAAGGCACGAAGCAAGGAGGCCAGCAGAAATGGCTGCCCTGTGGACACTGACAGAGCATCCAAGGGCAACAGGACAGGACTACTCCACTTGGAGAAGAAATCTTGTTACTTTGGGTCTGGAGCAGGGCCACTACCAGTCCTCCCAGAGGTTAAGGAATCTTTAGAAAGAGCAGCCAGGCAAGTTTGAGATGGCAGAATCCCCTAGAATCCACAAACCATACAGAGATGAGATGGTGGGTCTATTCTTAAGTATTTGTTGGGTTTGTTACTTTCACTAGAGAGCCAGTTGCCAGCTGCAGGGACTCCTTAAGGCCACATCACAAGTCCCATCACCTCAGGCCATGGCTGTGAGAGAGCAGGTCTCCCATGCACCCAGAATTAGGTTGGAGGCTTAGCCCTGGATTGAACTGGTTCTTCTGGACCTTCCCATGCTCTTCTGGGAAACTTTCTCCATCTAGCCTTCAAGTGTGTAGTGGAGTTTGATGGCAGAAGAGGAAAAGGAACCCTATGAGATACTGTGGTCAGCCCTGACATTGAGTATATCAGGTGTAATAACCAGGTGTAATGTCTGGGTTAAACCAGAGAAACAGAACTCAGTTCAGTTCAGTTCAGTTGCTCAGTCGTGTCTGACTCTTTGCAACCCCATGAACTGCAGCACGCCAGGCCTCCCTGTCCATCACCAACTCCAGGAGTCCACCCAAACCCATGTCCATTGAATCGGTGATGCCATCCAACCATCTCATCCTCTGTCATCCCCTTCTTCTGCCTCAATCTTTCCCAGCATCAGGGTCTTTTCCAATGAGTCAGCTCTTCGCATCAGGTGGCCAGAGTATTGGAGTTTCAGCTTCAGCATCAGTCCTTCCAATGAACACCCAGGACTGATCTCCTTTAGGATGGACGAGTAGGAGATATATTTTATATACGTGTGTGTGTGTGTGTGTGTGTGTGTGAAATTGACTCATGTAATTCTGGAGGCAGGCAAGTCCCAAGATCTGAAGGCTGAGTCATCAAGCTGGAGACCCGGGAGAGCTGATGTTTTTTATTTCATTCTGCATTCAAAGGCCTGAGGACCAGCGAGCCAGTGTTGGAGTTCCAGTCCAAAGGCTGGCAGGCTCAAGACACAAGAAGAGCCAGTGTTTCAGTTCAAGTCTGCAGGCAGGAAAAAAACAGGTGTCCCAATTCAAAAGCAGCCAAGCAAGGGGAATTCTCCCTTACTAGGGGGAGAACTTTCTGTTAGATTCAGGCCTTCAACTGATTGGATGTGGATCACCAATATTAGGGAGGGCAATCTGCTTGATCAGTCTACCAATATAAATATTAATCTCATCTAAAAACACTCTCACAAACACACCCAGAATGATGTTTGACCAGAATGTCTGGGCTCCCTATGGCCTAGATCAGGTCAACCCATAAAATGAACTGTCACTTTGGGATTCCCGAGCTACCAGCTCTGCCAGGGAACTGGTGGATCTAGTAAGGCAAGGTGCCTTGTCCACTTCATTGGACCTCACCCTACTCATCAGCAATCTCTCTTCCTTGAGCAGACCTGAAAGGAAATACAATGTTTCTCTGCCTTTTTGACTCTGGCAGCCATGAAATTGCACTTGGCTCAAACTCCTACTATCAGAGTCCTTAACTGGCTGAGGGCCCCAGCTGCCACACTTAAAGCCACTATATGCTTTACTGAGAGCACACTCCTGTGGGTTGCTCTAGTCCTCCACTCAGAAAGGACTCCTTTTCTGGCACCCAAACATCTCTCTCCCTCTCGCTTGTGGTCAGACTTTCGTGGAAATATGACAACGCCCCCTATCTCTTCTGGCTCCCTCCCTATTTCAGGCATTTCCCCCAATAAAATAATTGTGCAGTTAATCATCTCTTAGAGTCCACTTCTCCAAGGATCTAGACTGACACACTGACTTCTCCTCCTTCAAAGAGGCAGCGTTATCTAGAAAGAGCACACATTTCAGAGTCAGACAGACCTGGATTGCAACCTGAACTTCCCCCACTTACTTGCTGTGTATCATATTATTTGAGTCACAATGTCTCTGAACTTCGGTTTGGCCAGAGTTGTTGAATGATTAAATAAGATATTAAAAGATAAGAAACTTGAAATCCAAATTTCTTTCTGTAATTTAATATCTTAATCTATTTGGGCTGCAATAACAAAAAGATCATAAACTTTTTGTTGTTCAGTCGCTAAGTCCTGTCCGACTTCTTGTGACCCCATGGACTGCAGCACACTGGGCTTCCCTGTCCTTTACTGTCTCCTGGAGTTTGCTCAAACTCATGTTCATTGAGTCAGTGATGCCATCCAACCATCTCATCCTCTCTCACCCTCTTCACCTTCTGCCCTCAATCTTTCCCAGCATCAGGGTCTTTTCCAACCAGTCAGCTCTTCCCATTAGGTGGCCAAAGTATTGGAGCTTCAGCTTCAGCATCAGTCCTTCCAAAGAATATACAGGGTTGATGTCCTTTAGGATTGACTGGTTTGATCTCCTTGCTGTCCAAGGGACTCTCAAGAATCTTCTCCAGCACCACAGTTCAAAACCATCAATTCTTCAGCACTGTCTTCTTTATGGTCCAACTCTCACATCTGTACATCACTACTGGAAAAACCATAGCTTTGACGAGACAGACCTTTGTTGGCAAAGTGATGTCTCTGATTTTTAATACCCTGTCTAGGTTTCTCATGGCTTTTCTTCCAAGGAGCAAGCACCTTTTAATTTCATGGCTGCAGTCACCATTTGTAGTGATTTTGGAGCCCAATAAAATAAAGTCTGTCACTGTTTCCATTGTTTCCCCTTCTTTTTGCCATGAAGTGATGGGATCTTCATTTTTTGAATGTTGAGTTTTAAGCCAGCTTTTTCACTCTCCTCTTTCACTTTCATCAAGAGGCTCTTTAGTTCCTCTTCACTTCCTGCCATTAGGGTGGTATCATCTGCATATCTGAGGTTGTTGATATTTCTCTTGGCAAGCTTGATTCCAGCTTGGGATTCATCCAGCCTGGCATTTCACATGATGTACTCTGCATATAAGTTAAATAAGCATGGTGACAATATACAGTCTTGACTTACTCCATTCCCAGTTTTGAACCAGTCCATTGTTCCATGTCTGGTTCTAACTGTTGCTTCTTGACCTGCAAACAGGTTTCCCAGGAGACAGGTGAGGTGGTCTGGCATTACCATCTCTTTAAGAATTTTTCACAGTTTGCTGTGATCCATGCAGTCAAAAGCTTTAGTATGTAGTAAAGCTTAACTAACAAACATTTATTTCTCACAGATCTAGAGGCTGGAAAGATCAAGGTGCCAGCAGATTTGTTGTCTGGTGAGGGCCCTCTTTCTGGTTCATAGGTTGTTATCTTCTGGCTCTGCCCTCACATGTCAGAGGGACAAGGGAGCTCTCTGGACCCTCTTTTATATGGGCACTAGTCTCATTATTCAGGGTTCCACTGTCATGACCTAATCACCTCCCAAAGGCCACCATCTCCTAATACCATCACACTGGGGGTTAGGATTTCAATATATGAATTTTGGAGGAGGGGGACACAAACATTCAGCCTATAGCATTTAGCTGCAAGTGCTGTACTACTACTGTCAACTTAGTTTTGATAAATGCACCATGGTTATATAAGATATCAACCTTAGGGGGAGGTGGGCAAGGGGTCTGTAGAAATTTTCTATAATATCTTTATAATTTTCCTATAAATCTACAATATTCCCAAAGGGAAAAAAAGATGTTACAAATGAGATGTAGTTGTTGCTCAATAAGTGACAGAATCCTGCCCTACCGTTCAGGCTGACAACTGAGAACTGCCTCTGCTACTGCATCTGCCTGAGCCATGGCCCCTCACCCACAAATAAGGTTTGGTTGTGGACTCTCCAAGCTGTGATATTGAAAAGAAAGAGGTATTGTTTTATTTAACAGAAAGGTCACTATTTGGTTGTCTGATAGTTCAGCACTGTGTGTTTGCTCACCTAGGAAGGGAGGAAGAAGTTTGTCCTTGATAACTATTCCCAGGGTCCCTGCGTCATAGAGGCCTCCCTGACTCCCATTCTAGAGTTCACAGGCGTGCGTACGGACACATACGCTGAAGTCCTATTTATTGTCTCTCCCCTCCCCCCATCCCTCTAGAACATCGTCCTCCTGGATTCAGAGCTGAAGTGTCACTATTATAGCCTCAGTGCCCAGGACGGTGCCTGCTGCCTTGTAGTTTTTATGGAATTGAAGTTTCCTGGTGTGGGTTCCAGCCCCCCAGGTTCAGCCACTGTTTTGGGGGCCTCCTCTGTCCTAAAGGCTGGTGTCTTGTTCTCCTATCCTGCCCTGAAGACCTAGCACCACCCTTCTCCCATACCTGGGCTCCCTCTTTGTTCACTGGCTCTTTCCACCTGTCTGCCAGCAGCTGCCATGCTCCCTGCCAGCCTTAATTCTGCTTCATTTAAGCTCATTTGTACCAATTTCCTTTTAAAGAACTCCCCTGAAGAGAAACACCTGTTCTGGGAGGCCCAGTTCCCTTTCCTAATTAGCCCAGAGCCTTGTAGAGGAGGCACCCCTGAAATGGCAGTTTTCTCCCCTCTGGGAACTAGCTGGAGCAGAGGCCAGTTTGCAGGCCCAACAGCAGGTATTTCCTGGGAAGCCCTCTGCCAGGACAGAAGCAAGCCTAGAGAGACTTAGATATGCTCAGTTCCTACCGGGCTTGTGGTTGGTAGAACATTCTGTGAAAATTCTGAATTTAAGAAGACGGGAAGTCCAAAGTGCGATCGGTGCTGACTGCCTCCTGAGGTGAGTTTTCCTCCCTCACGGCTATGACACACCCCATGTCCTCACTGCAGGGGCTTTAGACCTCAGACTGTCCTGAGGGTTACAACCCAGGATGAGGGTCTGTTCTACTCAGGAAATTGGAGTGAGAAGTAAGTTTGGGAGCAGTGTCCTTGCCCCAGGGAATATTTTCATTTCACCCGGACAGCTGGCAAAACCAGAAGGCCTCATCGACAAAAATTTTTGTCCAACCAGAACTACCCTTTCTGTGTAGTGTTCTAGAATCTCATCTCAGCATGAGGAGACCAGGCTCTGCTAAGCACATTTTCACATCCTCCTCTCACTTTTGTGCTGCAGAAAACTCATTAGCACATTGAATTCCTCTTGGTTTTCACGGAAATGAAACCAAAGCAGGAAGTGGGGGAGGCAGAAACAGAAGGGCCCAGGAGGCTCACCTGGAAGAGGAGAAATTCCTGGGGCTGGGTCAGCCAGGGTCCTAGGACTGGAACTCTGGCCTCAGCTAGATGAGGTCTGAGTCCCACCTCCACCATTAATTCACTGCAACCACAGACAAGTCACTGAATCTCTTGGAGCCTTGGTTTGCACATTTCTAAAGTAGAACTTTTAATACCTGGCTGCTGAGAATAAACGAGATAACATCAGTATCTGGCATCAGTTCAGTTCAGTTCAGTCGCTCAGTCGTATCCGACTCTGCGACCCCATGAATCGCAGCACGCCAGGCCTCCCTGTCCATCACCAACTCCCGGAGTTTACCCAAACTCATGTCCATCAAGTTGGTGATGCCATCCAGCCATCTCATCCTCTGTCGTCCCCTTCTCCTCCTGCCCCCAATCCTTCCCAGCATCAGGGTCTTTTCCAGTGAGTCAACTCTTCACATGAAGTGGCCAAAGTATTGGAGTTTCAGCTTCAACATCGGTCCTTCCAATGAACACCCAGGACTGATCTCCTTTAGGATGGACTGGTTGGATCTCCTGGCAGTCCAAGGGACTTGGAAGAGTCTTCTTCAACACCACAGTTCAAAAGCTGATGCCACTCAGCTTTCATGGCACTCAGCTTTCTTCACAGTCCAACTCTCGCATCCATACATGACTACTGGAAAAACCATAGCCTTGACTAGACGGACCTTTGTTGGCAGAGTAATGTCTCTGCTTTTTAATATGCTGTCTAGGTTGGTCATAACTTTCCTTCCAAGGGGTAAGTGTCTTTTAATTTCATGGCTGTAATCACCATCTGCAGTGGTTTTGGAGCCCCCAAAAATAAAGTCTGACACTGTTTCCATTGTTTCCCCATCTATTTGCCATAAAGTGATGAGACCAGATGCCATGATCTTAGTTTTCTGAATGTTGAGCTTTAAGCCAACTTTTTCACTCTCCTCTGGTATAGTACATGGTATTTGATACATAAGGAGTGCCCAATAAATAGTAGCTTTCATTACCATTGAAAGGCTTCAAAACAGTGAATGAGGTCATCTTTATCTTTTTTTAAATTATGTGACTCTATATGAAATCTCCAGAATAGGTAAATCTATAGAGACTGAAAGTGGTGGCCAGCAACAGCAGGGAGAGGGAATGGAAGGTGATTGCTGACGGATATAGTTTATTTTGGGGATGATGAAAATGTTGTAAATCTGATTGTACTGATGATATCATAACTCTGTGGATATGTTTAAAAGCCATTGAATTATATCCATTAAATGGGTGAATTACTTTGGCGACTTGATGTGAAGAACTAACTCAATTTAAAAGACCCTGGTGCTGAGAAAGATTGAAGGCAGGAGGAGAAGGGGAAAACAGAGGATGAGATGGTTGAATGGCATCACCGACTCGATGGACATGAGTTTGAGTAAGCTCCGGGAGCTGGTGATGGACAGGGAAGCCTGGCGTGCTGCAGTCCATGGGGTCGCAGAGAGTAGGACACGATTGAGCGACTGAACTGAACTGATGTGATGGGTGAAATATATCTCAATAAATCTATTACTAACATGCATTTGAATGACACATTAGAGTGATGAAAGACAAAATAGTAAAACTTTTGAAGTAAACTTTTTGCTTTCTTTTTGGATTGGAGATCACTTTTATCTTACTTCAGAGAGTGCCATATTACCCCATTATGTCAACAATTCTAACCTAAAAGTCTACTGGAACTCACTGAGGATCGGGAGGACCTCACAGATAGGCCTTGTAGAGAGATATAGGCCATTTCCACAACTACACAAGAGGGACTTGGCCTCAGACCTTGAACTCACTGACTTTTTTTAAAGACAAATTTTCTAGTATTTACCTATTTTGGACTGCATTGGGTTTTAGTTGCAGTATGTGGGCTTCTCGCCATTTGTGGTGCTCAGCCTTAGCTGCCCTGTGGCATGTGGGATATTAGTTTTCTGACCAAGGATTGAACTCATGTCTCCTGAATTGCAAGGCAGATTCTTAACCACTGGACCACCAGGGAAATCAGGAACTCACTGACTTTTTAAATTAAATGCTATTAGCTAGACTGTCCTCCATATAACATTTGTACTGGTCTAGATTAAAAAGCAAAACAAAAGCAAACCCTCCACAACAACAAAGAAAGAAATGCGTGTTTTCAGGGCTCTGAGAATCTGACACAGAAAACTGGGGCTGTGTTCCAACCTTCTAGGTTTCAGAGTCTGTCTCCTCCTATGTAGTCTCTATCTGGGAGTTGACACGGAGGTGGTCTTCTGGTACAAAGGAAAGTTGATGGCAAGAGTTGAACAAAAGAAAAATGTAGGGCTTAGAATTAAATATTGCATTAAGAAAGTAAACCGTCTAAGCAGAATGATCTAGAACACATTCTAGATTCCTGAACTAGAGCAACGGTCCCCACCCTGGCCACCCACTAGAATCACCTATGGAGCACTAAAAATGATGGTGCCTGGGTCCACCTCCAGGGGTTCTGATTGAGTTAGTTGGCATAGTACCTGGGTAACCAGGATTTAAAATCTCCCCAGGTAATTCCAATGAGCAGCCATAGTTGAGAACCCCAGGTCTAGAGTGTTCTAGGCCTCAGTTTCTTTGGTCCAGGAACAAAGTTTCAAAGGATTGTAGTAGGTGGGACAGGGCAAGCATGAGCTTCCTCCTCTACAGGAAGAGTGCACATTTCAGAAGACAGGTTAGTTGTGTGTGAAACAGCAGGACCCTATGATCCTTCCCCCCATGTCTTCTGCCTGCCTTTTGTCTGTGGAAAACTTTAATCAAAGAACAAGTTTAATTAGAGAACTGAGAAATGTGGAAACCAAGGAAAATTAGAGAAGTGATAAATGTGGAAACAAAGGAGACTAAATAATAATAATGCAGTCATTAAGCATAGTCAAAGACCTTTAGTTCTTTCTCAAGGGCTATAGATAATATTCTGAGCCACCTCCCGTGAGCTGTCTTATAGATACCAAAACCCCAGGTGGAGAAGTTAGCTACATGTTGACCAGACTGTACTCAGGACTTGAGCTGCCACAATTCTGAGAATTGACTGCAAAGAAATGGAAACAAGTGGACTCTGGAACTGAAGATTACCTGTACCTAAAACAATCAAGAGATGCTGGTCAGACCACTGATGACCAATTTGAAGACAACTGTTATAGATGATTGTGCTGTTTCTGCATGTGACCCCCCCCCCCACCATCTGTCTATAAAAGCTCTCACCCCCTGCTTGTCGGGGGTGGGGAATCAGCCTTTGGACAGACATCTGCCATCCTCTCCCCGACAGTTGCTGGCATCTGAAATAAGGCAAACTTTCCTTTCCACCAACCTGGCCTGTTTATTGGCTTTGGGGCGGCAAGCAGCCAGACCCTCCCACACATACCTTTTGGTAACATGTGTATAAGGGCCAGTCTTTACCCAAGAATGGAAGTGACCAAGTTTAGTTAAAGTAGGAAATGTCATGGCTCCAGACAAAAAGCCTAAATAAACAGTGAAGGCAAGACTGGTAGCAATCGTGGAGGGCCATGTCATAGCTTAGTGGCTTTCATGCCTCACTGTACATCCAGAGGGTGCCCTGGAGAAGGGGACCCCAGGGAGGAAGGGAGTAGGCTGGAGGGGCACTGGGCAGCATGTTCTCCTGGACTGCTTTGTTGCCTTGGTCTCAGAAAAGCTCCAGTCCTGGGCTTCCCTTTCCCTTGAACACTTTAGGGCCTTTTTAGGAGATAGGATCACTCCCTTCACCAAGTCTAGGGGTTCCATGGGAGTTGGCAGGGCAAGGGAAGGAGGGAAGGTTGGGTTGGACTTTGAAATGTGGATGCAAGTCATCAGGGTGTCTTGGAATGTCACTTGGGTGGGGTGTTGGAAGTTCAAGAAGTTCTTCTTTGGTGTTCCAGTATTTCTTTCAGAATCTTCTATGATTCTGACTGGTTTAAAAAAAAAAAAGGAAGAATATTCAAGTCAGAAGTCAGTGGATTGGAATAGAACAAAGATCTCATAAAATTCAAGAAATGATCAGTAGTCAGATCCGGCCAATGCACTAATAACTAATAATTTGGATTGAAGGGGGCCACAGAGACAGGCTGATTTGTTTCCAGTTACTCTTTTCTACTGTGACAAGTAAAGAAAAAAATGAGCAGCAACAGCTGAAACTCATAGAAGTCAAAGATGGTAGATTAAAATGGCCTTCCCAAAGGATAGATGCGTGAGTGTATGTCCAACTCTTCGTGACCCCATGGACTGTGTCCTGCCAGGCTCCTCTGTCTGTGGGAGTCTCCAGGCAAGAATACTGGAGTGGGTAGCCTTTACCTTCTCCAGGGGATCTTCCCACCAGGGATCAAAATCTGCATCTCCTGTGTATCTCCTGCATTGGAGGTGGATTCTTAGCCACTGGGCCACCAGGGAAGCCCCCAAAGGACAAGTGGTAATCTCCAAATTCCAACAGTTTATGAAAGGGGTGCCCTTTACTGGTGCTGAGAATGAGTGGGAAAAGGGTCAACAGATTGCTGGCACAGAAACATACAGAATAAATCTTGGCCCTGAATCCAAAATGAGGCTTCTCTTTCAACTGTAATATTAAAAAGAAGAAATTTTCATTCTAGTGTTTGGTTTGTATTTACTTCCTGTGGAAGCTTCTACTGAGGTTATCAACCATTCTGGGGGAAATGATTGTGGACATAATGATCATTACAATGATCACTACACTTTTTTTTTTAAGTAACAAAGTGCTTCTATTGCTTAGAAAATCTCAAACATTCTGGATTGAATTCTTAAAATGTATGTCAGTATGCTCTCATAAAAAACATAAAGTGAGACACTCATGTAATTAAAAAAAATTTAGTAGCCACATTGAAAAATATATAAGGGCACCATTGAAACTCATTTTAATAACATGTCTTACATAACTCGGTATGTCCAAGATACAGCATTTCAATATAAATCCGTGTATACATTTTCATTAATGCCGTATTGGAAATAACACATATACCTAGCACATGCACCACAATACAACATCTAATAGGATGCAATGCTAAGGTGAAATGTAGTCCTACCAAAACAGTACACTGCTTCAGTTTTTAAATTAACATTAAAAATTCACTGAAGTTTGTGAAGATAGATTCTGAGCAGCCACCTTTTGGTCATCAGTATATAATGAGCTTCCCAGGTGGCGCTTGTGCATGGGTGGTCAGTTGCTAAATAATGTCCAACTCTTTGTGGCCCTATGGAATGTGGCCTACCAGGCTCCTCTGTCCATAAGATTTTCCAGGCAAGAATCCTGGCATGGGTTTCCATTTCCTTTTCCAGGGGTCTTCCTGACCCAGGGATCAATCCCACATCTCCTGTGTTGCAGGCAGATTCTTTACCTGATGAGCCATGGCACAGTAGTAAAGAATCTGCCTGCCAATGCAGGAGATGCAAGAGACTTGGATTCAACCCCTGGGTTGGGAAGATCCCTTGGAGAAGGAAATGGCAACCCACTTCGGTATTCTTGCCTGGAAAATCCCACAGACAGAGGATCCTGGCGGGCCACAGTCCGCAGAGTCACAAAGAGTCAGATACAACTGAGTGACTTTCACATGTTAATAGACTCAGAAGAGATCAAGAGGAGATGGAAAGAATACACGGAAGAACTGTACAGAAAAGATCCAAATGAACTGGATTACTATGATGGTGTGGTTAGTCACCCAAGAGCCAGTCATTCTGGAGTACACTGCTGTTAATAAAGCTAGTGGATGCAACAAAATTCAGAAGAACTATTCAAATTCCTAAAGGATGATGCCATAAGGTTTTGCATTCATTATGTCAGCAAATCTGGAAGACCCAGTAGTGGACACAGGACTGTGAAAAGTCAATCCTCATCTCAATTCTCAAAACGGGTAGTACCAAAGAATGTGCTAATCATCGGATGACTGCACTCATCTCCCATGCTAGTAAGGTCATGCTTAAAATCTTGCATGCTAGACTTCAGCATGATGGTGAACCAAGAACTTCCAGATGTCCAAGCTGGGTTTAGAAAAGAGACTAGAGATCAAATTGCTAACATTCGCTGAATTAAAGAGAAAGCAAGGGAATATCAGAAAAGCATCTATGTCTGTTTCATCAACTATGATAATGCCTTTGACTGTGTGGATCATGACAAACTGTGAAAAGCTCTTAGAGAGATGGGAATACCAGACCATCTCACCTGCCTCCTGAGAAACCTGTATGCAGGTCAAGAAGCAACAGTTAGAACCCTGTATGGAACAACTGATTGATTCAAGATTGAGAAAGGAGTACGACAGGGCTGTCTGCTGTCACCCTGTTTGCTTAAGCTATACGCTGAGCACATCATGAGAAATGCCAGGCTGGAATCTAGTTAGGCAGGAGAAACATCAACAACCTCAGATATGCAGATGACACCACTCTAATGGCAGAAAGCAAAGAGGAACTCATGAGCCTCTTGATGAAGGTGAAGGAGGAGAGTGAAAGAGCCAGTTTAAGACTAAATATTAAAAAAAAACAAGCTAAGATCATGACATCCAGCCCCATTTCTGCATGGCAAATAGATGGGAAAAGGTGGAAGTAGTGATAGATTTCCTCTTCTTGGGCTCCAAAATCACCACAGATGGTGACTGCAGCCATGAAATCAGAAGACGATTGTTTCTTGGCAGGAAAGTGGTGATAAACCTAGACAGTGGGTTGAAAAGCGGAGACATTACTCTGCTGACAAAGGTTCGTATAGTCAAGGCTATGGTCTTCCCAGTGGTCATGTATGGTTATGAGCACTGGACCGTGAAAAAGGCAAAACATCAAAATTTGATGCCTTCGAACTGTGGTGCTGGAGAAGACTCTTGAAAGTCCTTTGGACACCAAGGAGATCAAACCAGTCAATCTTAAGGGAGAGCAACCCTGAATATTCACTGTAAGGACTGACGCTGAAGCTGAAACTCCATTATTTTGGTCATCTGATGTGAACAGATGACTCACTGGAAAAGTCCCTGATGCTGGGAAAGATCGGAGGCAGAAGGAGAAGAGGGCATCAGAGGATGAGATGGCTGGACAGCATCAATGATGCAGTGAACATGATCTTGGGCAAACTCCTGGAGATGGTGAGGGAAAGGGAGGCCTGGTGTGCTGCAGTCCATGGGGTCACAAAGAGCTGGACATGACTGGGCAACTGAACAACAACAACATGATAAACCCACAGCAAACATTATTCTCAATGGTGAAAAGCTGAAAGCATTTCCTCCAAGATCAGGAACAAGACAGGGGTGCCCACTCTTGCCACTATTATTCAACATAGTTTTCAAAGTCTTATCTACGGCAATCAGAGAAGAAAAAGAAATAAAAGGAATCCAGACTGGAAAAGAAGAAGTACAACTCACTGTTTGCAGACAACATGATACAATACATAGAAAATCCTAAAGATACTATCAGAAAATTACTAGAGCTAATCAGCGAATTTGGTAAAGTATCAGGATCCAAAATCAATACACAGAAATCACTTGCATTTCTATACACTAACAACAAAAAATCAGAAAGAGAAGTTATGGAATCAATCCCATTTACCATTGCAACAAAAAGAATAAAATAGCTAGGAATAAGCCTACCTAAGGAGACAAAATAGCTGTATACAGAAAATTATAAGGCATTGATGAAAGAAATCAAAGATGACATAAACATATGGAGAGATATCCCATGTTTCTGGGTTGGAAGAATCAATATTGTGAAAATGACTATACTACCAAATGCAACTTACTGATTCAGTGCAATCCCTATCAAATTACCAGTGGCATTTTTCACAGAACTAGAACAAAAAATTTCACAATTCGTATGGAAACACAAAAGACCCCAAAAGCCAAAGCAGTCTTGAAAAAGAAGAATGGAGCTGGAGGATTCAACCTTCCTCATTTCAGACTATACTACAAAGCTACAGTCATCAAGACAGCACTGTACTGGCACAAAAACAGGAATACAGACGAATGAGCAAGATAGAAAGTCCAGTCATAAAGCCATGCACCTATCAGCACCTTATCTTTGACAAAGGAGGCAAGAATAATAATGCAGAAAAGATAGTCTCTTCAATAAGTGGTGCTGGGAAAAGCCACGTGCAAAATAACAAAACTAGAACACTTCCTAACACCACACACAAAGATAAACTCAAAATGGATTAAAGACCTAAATGTAAGACCAGAAACTATAAAACTCTTAGAGGAAAACAGAGGCAGAACACTCTTTGACATAAATCACAGCAAGATCCTCTATGACCCACCTGTTAGAGTAATAGAAATAAAAGCAAAAATAAACAAATAGGGCCTAATTAAACCTAAAAGATTTTGCACAGCAAAGGAAACTATAAACAAGGTGAAAAGACAACCCTCAGAATGGGAGACAATAATAGCAAATGAAATAACTGACAAAGGATTAATTTCTAAAACATACAAGCAAACAAAACAAAACAAATATACAAGCAACTTATGCAACTCAATACCAGAAAAAGAAACAACCCAGTCAAAGAGTGGGCAGAAGACCTAAACAGACATTTCTCCAAAGAAGACATACAGATGGCTAATAAACACGTGAAAAGGTGCTCGACAACACTCATTATTAGAGAAATGCAAATCAAAACTACAATGAGATATCACCTTGCACTAGTCAGAATGGCCATCATCAAAAAATCTACAAACAATAAATGCTGAAGAGGATGTGGATAAAAAGGAAACCTCTTGCACTGTTAGTGTAAATTAGTGAATGTAAATTGATACAGCCACTATGGAGCTTCCTTTAAAAACTACAAATAAAACTACCATATTAAAAAAAAAAACCTATCATATGACTCAGTAATCCCACTACTGGGCATATATCCTGATGAAACCATGGTTAAAAAAGACACATATATCCCAATGTTCACTGCAGCACTATTGACAATAGCTAGAACATGGAAGCAACCTCGATGTCCACCCACAGATGAATGGATAGAGAAGCTGTGGTACATACATACGATGGACAATTACTCAGCTATAAAAAGGAACACATTTAAGTGAGTTCTAATGAGATGGATGAACCTAGAGCCTATTATACAGAGTGAAGTAAGTCAGAAAGAGAAAGAAAAATATTGTATATTAATGCATATACATGGGATCTAGAAAGATGCTACTGATGAACCTGTTTGCAGGGCAGCAATGGAGACACAGACATAGAGAATAGACTTGTGGACACAGGAGAAGGAAGGAGAAAGTGGGACAAATGGAGAGAGTAGCATGGAATCACATACACTATCATATGTAAAAGAGATAGCCAGTGGGAATTTGCTGTATGACTCAGGGAACTCAAACTGGGGCTCTGTGACAACCTAGAGGGGTGGAATGGTGTGGAAGGTGGGAGGGAGGTTCAAGAGGGAGTGGACATATGTATATCTATGGCTGGTTCATGTTGATATATGGCATAAACCAACACAATATTATAAAGCAGTTAACCTTCAATTAAAAATAAATAAAAAATTTTGGTTTCATATGGAATAAATGAAAGTGGATCTGTATTTCACATACTATAAAAAAATAAATTACAGCTAGCTTAAAGATTTAAAGTGAAAGGCAAATTTTAAAAGCCACTATAGAGGAATATCTTTAAGATCTTAAGGTAGGACATAATTCACCAAGCAAGATACAAAAAGTGAAAACTGAAAATATAAAGTTTGATAAATTTGGCTACATTAAAATTAGAAATATTTAATTCATCAAAAGGTGTCATATGTGTTCATTTTCTTCCTTTTCTCCTTCTTTTCACTTCCTCCCATTCCCTCCTTCCTTTTCCTCCCTGAAACATTCAGTACTAAAAAATTAGGTGAGGACAAGTCAGGTATTTTGTCACATTAGAGGGTGAAGGGAGAACAAGGGTGGCTCAAAGGAAGCATCAGAGTCCAAGCAGCATACAGGCATCTGCACGGGAGATGTATCAGAGGCCAGAGAGCATAAGCAGGGAAGCAGAACAGGGGCAGCAGCCTGGAATAGGGTGTTAGAGCACAAAGGAAGTGGGGAAGGCATCCAGACAGGATGCACATCCTTTTAAATATAAAAATATGAGTATGAATATATATGATGTCCATGATTTGTTTCAAAATAACACAGGAGGTAAAGGAAATAGATGTGTGGCGAGGCAGGATGAGCCAAGGGTGGGAAGTTTGGTGAGTCTTGATGATGGGTACAATGGACTGTATTAGGTTATGTTTTTGTATGTCCAAAATTCTCCATAATAAACATTTTTCAGTGTAAACACACACACACCACAATGACAATGAAGAGATAAGCTACAAATCTGTAGAAGAATTGTGCTATGCATATAAGTGATGCAGGATTTGAATCTATAACACAGGACTTCCTTGGTGGTCCAGTGGCTAAGACTCATATATCTGAATGCAAGGGGCCTGGGTTCAATCCCAGGTCAGGGAACTAGACCTCACATGCAACTAAGACCGGGCACAGCATACATAAGTGAATGAAAAAATAGAAAAGAAAAAAAACACAATTAGATACTAGTTTATCTTTATCAGATTGACACAAATTAAAAGCTGTGTTGCTAAGTCTCAAGCACTGCTTGTAGGAGTGTAAATCCATCAATTGTTCTGGCACCATGTAGCCAAGTATAAACTCTTATATGTGCGCACCAGAGCATGGGAGTAAGAAGACTGAAGGTAAACTTGCCTGTAATTAAAAAAAAACAAAAACAAAAACTGGAAATAAGCCAAATGTCTGATGGAGCAATGGATTAGTAATTGTGATACACAATGAGATGACATTAGCAGTGCAAATGTACTACTTATATCAATATGAATGAATCCTGCAAACATAAGGTTGAGTGAAAAAGGCAAATCACAGAAAAATACCAAAAATAAAATAATACCTTTAGAGGAAAACTCCACACAGCAATGAAGACCTAGTAAAATAAATAAGTCCAATTATATAAAAAAGAAAAAAACAAAAAACACACACACAAAAAGAAAAAACAATATGGTCTTTACAACACACATACATACATATGTGGTAAAATAGAAAGGAAAGCAAGGATTGATAAAAATTCAAGACAGATTTACCATGGTGGGTGAAGAGGGAGAAGCTTCAAAGATACTCTTAGAGCTGCATTTCTTTTTTTAATTTATTTTTAATTGGAGGGTAATTGCTTTACAATATTGTGTTGGTTTCTGCCATACGTCAACATGAGTCAGCCATAGGTCTGCATGTGTCCCCTCCCTCTTGAACTTCCCTCCTGAGTTCCATTTCTTATGCTGGATGTTGGGCACCTAAAAGCTCATTTTATTATTTTTATACCTTATATACACATTTAAACATATATGTGTTTTGTACTGATGAAATATATAATCTTCTAATAAAAATTTTAATCAAAACAGAAATAAGACTATTGATATCTATAAATATATAATCTTCTAATAAAAATTTTAATCAAAACAGAAATAAGACTATTGATATCTATAAATATATAATCTTCTAATAAAAATTTTAATCAAAACAGAAATAAGACTATTGATATCTATAAATATATAATCTTCTAATAAAAATTTTAATCAAAACAGAAATAAGACTATTGATATCTATAGTAGTTATAAGCAATGAAGACACTTTCGTCAATGCTCTGTGAGAGCCAGGGTAAGCACACTTGCAGTTTATGCCTTTGGTCTCAGCATCCTCGTACGCACCCTCTTTTCACTCTTGGAAGTTTTGCTGATGGAATCTATTAACAAAAGGATCCTGTGCTCTCGGTGATGGCTGCTGTCACCACTGCTTGTCCCAAGATAAACAGAAATGAACAACAAGCTTAGCTAGGACACTATCAATTTTTATTACTTAAAGGGAATCAAAATGAATCAATTGAATTCAAATATTTGAATGGTGAACATTAAAACATAGATTAACTATAAACAAATCTTTACTCACCTTCTTTCTAGATAGACAAGAAATACTTACATAAAAATGATCAAAAAAATTTGCACTTTGACCTGAACCAAGTATCTTGTATGGTAGGTGGAGAGCTAAATGTGACAAATGACTGAGTTGTCCAGCTAATTAATTTCTTAAAAAAGAACAAGTCTTTGGAAACACTTTAAATATTAAAATAATAGTTATATTAAAATAATAAAATACTTGGTAAAAAAGAGAAAGAGACCTAAGAGACCCACCCACCAAATGTGAAGTGTGGATTTTAGGTGAATCCTTTGGTGGTGGCTCAGAGAGTAAAGAATCCACCTGCAATGTGGGAGACCCAGGTTCGATCCCTGGGTTGGAAAGATCCCCTGGAGAAGGGAATGGCAACCCACTCCAGTATTCCTGCCTGGGGAATTCCATGGAGAGGAGCTTGGCAGGCTATAGTATATGGGGCTGCAAAGAGTTGGACACAACTGAGCAACTATCCATTTCTTTCACTTCTGAACTGACCCAGTCAACTATAAAAATATATTCTTGATAAAATGAGGAAAATGTGAGTAGGAATTGGGTATTAAAAGATACCAAGGTATGATAATGGAACTGTGCTTGGATTTAAAAAACAACTCTTACCCTTTAGAGATGAAGCCTAAAACATCTGGGGAAAATGTTATAATAGCTAGAATTTGTTGTGAAATAATCCAGTGGTGGGAGTGGAGAGGAAGGGATAAAGATGAAATAGGATTGGTCATGAGATGCTCACTGTAGCTGACTGGTAGGTACAAGGGTACCTTGTTCTCTTTGTCCTTCTCATGCCTGTGTGAAATCTTCCATGGTAGAAGGGAAATATGGGAGAGGAAGAGGGGGGAGAAAGTAGGAAGGGAGATCCTCCAAACAATGCCTTGTATCTCTCAGAGCAAGAGCCCAGCTCGGTGGATGGTTTCTGCTGCCCTCCTGCAGGAGATAACATCACCGGCCAGAGAGAACCTCAGAGGAGGACGGTCTCACACACTATGCCATTTCACTGTTCTCTTGGGGCCAAACCTATGCAAAGGGCTGCTGTATCAGAATGCATGGTCTGCGCAGGCCCAGGTATCTGACCCTCATGGGTTTCGCAACTTTGGCCCTTCTCAGTCCCAGGAAGCCATGCACAAGAAGTGAGCCACTTTCCTTTTTTTAACCTCCTGAAATACCACAGCAGTTGTGAGTTTAGTTGGCCTCGGCCTGCAGTGCCTTGAAGCAGGATTCTGGTACCAGAGCCTAAAGTCAGGTACTCCGGAGACTAAAGTCAGGCCAAGAGCACTGAATACTGGCCACCAGACCAGCAGGGCCAGTGGCCAGTGACAAGGCACAGGCCCACCGGCTTTGTAGCAATGAATTCCCACACAAAAAAATGGAAAATAGTGAAATAGGCAAAGTGTTTATTCGGAGGGTAAAGGATACATGTAGGTAGACACATGTGTGGGCTCAGAGAAAGAGTCATGCCCTTGTGGTAGTTTGAATCGCTTATATGGAGCATTTCTTCTGGGTTTTCTCTGGTCAGTCATCTTGCTTTGCTTGATTCTGAGTCCATAATTGGTTTATCTCAGGGTCCTCCCCTATGTGTGTGCACATCTTTTAGCCAAGATGGATTCTAGTGAAGAGGCCTATGGGTAGGTTGACATTACCTACTATGGGATGGCACCTCTACATTTTGGCTTCCAAGGAGCCTCATGTGTAGTCAGGAAGCTCTCCTTGACCTTGAGAATGAGAAATATGTGGTCTCTCTTCCACCTGGCACAGCTCCTCTCTCGCTCCTGCTATCATCTTCATCTTGGAGTATCTGTCCACAGTGGACAGATTCTAGCTGCTCACCCTGGGGCCCATCTATCTCCTGCCTCAGATACTCTTGAAAAACACCCAACATTTTCATTACACTCCTTCTGGCACAGCCTGATAGCCCCTGAGAAGGAGCTCAGAGTTTAACAAGAGCCTGGCGGCACCCCAGCGCCCACCCTAGGCCTCTGCCTCCTCCTGGGAAGGGGAAAGACATAGTGTGGACTGGGTAGGGATAATCTTTGCTGATTAATTCCTGTTCACCCCCTGTTCTACTTGCCCCAACCAATATAGACAAGGAGACATCTCACTATAGAAGTGCCATGATAAAAGTTAAGAGGGTGAGTCCCTGTGTTATAAGCAAAGGGAAACTTTAAGGGAGACTCCAGGTGCTGAATGGGGGCTGTTCATTCCCACTCCCAGCAAGCAAGAGCTCGTCTTTCACCCACTGGTGTTTTTTTTTACCGCCCCCTTGTGGTCATTTGCTTCCTGTAGACAATCCCAGTTTCCCAGGCGGCGCTAGTGGTAAAGAACCCACCTGCCAATGCAGGAAATGCTGGTTCAATCCCTTGGTCTGAAAGATCCCCTGGAGAAGGAAATGGCAACCCACTCCAGTATTCTTGCCTGAGAAATCCCACAGAGAGAGGAAGGAGCCTGGCGGGCTGCAGTCTTGCAGTCACAGAGTTGGACACAACTGAAGCAACTTAGCACGCAATCCTGCAACCTTGAAATACAGGTTTCCCACCCACACTGACAAGTCAGTCCCCTGCAAACCTTGCATTGGGTTTATCTTCATTAAGGGACAGATATTTCGCTCAGTAGTGAGAAAACTTTCTTCCAAAGCAAATAAGAACATGAGTGCCTTCCAGACAATTTCTTTGCTTCTTCTTTTTTTTCTTTGACCATGCCATGTAGTTTCTGAGATCTTAGTTCCCTGACTAGGGATCGAACCTGGGCCCATGGCAGTGAAAGCACTAAGTCTTAACTGGACCGCCAGGGAATTCCCTCTTTGCTTTTTAAAACCTTTACTGGTTGAAAAATTTTAAAACAAAAACTGGGGGAGAAAGAAACTTCATGAGGATTTCCCTGGTGGGTCCAGTGGTTAAGAATCCACCTGTGAATGCAGGGGATATGGGTTTGATCCCTGGTCTTGGAAGATCCTACATGCCACAGAATAACTAAGCCTGTGCACCACAACTCTTGAGCCTGTGCTCTAGAGCCCAAGAACCACAACTACTGAGACCACGTGCTGCAACTACTGAAGCCCATGCGCCTAGAGCCCGTGCTCGGCAACAAGAGTTCAGTAAGTTCAGTTAAGAGAAGCTGGTGCACTGCAATGAAGAGTAGTCCCCACTCGCTGCAACTACAGAAAGCCCACACATAGAAATGAAGACCCAGCACAGCCTAATAAATCAATAAGAAACTTCATGAGATGGCTACAGGGAAAGGGGATCAGGAGAGTATTCCCTGCCTCTGTGTGGATGAAGGAAGCTCTGTAATTCCTGTAAAAAATGATGCCCCTCCAGATGAAACCATGTTAACTCAGATTGGGGCTTGAACACATGATCTTTTTAACTGAGATCACATCTAGTCTTAGGACTTAATGAAGCTCAATTTCTTGATGTCTCATTGCAGAAAGAATTCAGTGAGAGACAAAGTGACAGGTAAGAAGTGGATTTATTTAGAGAGAAACACATTCCACAGAATGTGGGCCATCTCAGAAGGTGAAAGGCCCCAGGGTAGGGGGTTGTCAAGTTTTTATAGGAGTGGGTAATTTCATAGGCTTATGAGTGGGAGGTGTATTCCAGCTATTTTGAGGAAGGAGTGGGGATTTCCAGAAATTGGTCCACCATCCACCATCCACTTTTTGATCTTTCCTGGTAGGTCATTGTCATGGTGGGTGTGTCAATTAGCTTGCTGATATGTTACAATGAGCATATGATGAGGCTCAAGATAGAGTGGAAGTTAACAGCCATTTTGGACCTATTTGGTTCTAATCAGTTTATAGTAACACAATAATAGTAGGAGACTTTTTAAAATTAATTATTTATTTATTTGACTGCACCAGGTCTTGTTGAAGCATATGGGATCTAGTTCCCTGACCAGGGATTGAACCCAGGGCCCCTGCATTGGGAGCACAGAGTCTTAGCCACTGGACCACCAGGGAAGTCCCAATAGTAGGAGACTTTAACACCCCACTTACACCAATGGACAGATCATCAAAACAGAAAAATTAACAAGGAAACACAAGTCTTAAATGATACATTAGATGAAATGGATCTCATTGATATCTTCAGGACATTCCATACAAATGCAGAATACACCTACTTCTCAAGTGCACATGGAACATTCTCCAGGATAGACCACATCTTGGGTCACAAATCAAACCTCAGTAAATTTAAGAAAACTGAAATTGTATTAGGCATCTTCTCCAAGCACAATGCTATGAAACTAGATATCAATTACAAGAAAAAAACTGTAAGAAACACAAACATGGAGATTAAACAATGAGTTTCTAAATAACCAACAGGTTACTGAAGAAATCAAAAGGGAAATAAAAAAATTTCTAGAAACAAATGACAATGAACACATGACAACTCAAAACCTATGGATGCAGCAAAAGCAGTTCTAAGAGGGAAGTTTATAGCAATACAATCCTACCTCAAGAAACAAGAAAAGCATCGAACAGACAATCTAACTTTACAGCTAAAACAACAGGAAAAAGAAGAACAAAAAACCCCCAAAATTAGTAGAAGGAAAGAAATCATAATGATCTGAGCAGAGATAAATGAAAAAGAAATGAAAGAAACAATAGTAAAGATTAATAAAACTAAAAACTGATTCTTTGAGAAGATAAACAAAATTGACAAACCTTCAGCCAGACTCAACAAGAAAAAAAGAGAGAAGAATCAAATTAACAAAATTATAAATGAAAAAGGAGAGGTTACAACAGATAATTCAGAAATACAAAGGATTATAAGAGACTATTATGAACAACTATATAACAATAAAATGGATAACCTGGAAGAAATGGACAGATTCTTAGAAAAGTTCAATTCTCCAAGACTGAACCAGGAAGAAATAGAAATTATGAACAATCCAATTACAAGCCCTGAAATTGAAGCTGTGATCAAAAAATCTCCCAAAAGACAAGGACTAGATGGCTTCATGGGAGAATTCTATCAAACATTTAGAGAAGAGCTAATGCCTATCCTTCTAAAACTCTTTCAAAAAATTGCAGAGAAAGGAACACTTCCAAACTCATTCCACGAGGCCACCATCACCCTGATACCAAAACCAGACAAAGACAACACAAAATAAGAAAACTACAGGCCAATAGCACTGATGAACATAGATGCAAAAATCCTCAGCAAAATTTTAGCAAACAGAATTCAGCAACACACCAAATAGCTCATACACCATGATCAAGTTGGGTTTATTCCAGGGATGTAAGGATTCTTCGATATACACAAATCAATCAATGTGATACACCATATTAACAAATTGAAAGATAAAAACTATATGATCATCTCAATCAGTTCAGTTCAGTACAGTTGCTCAGTCATGTCCGACTCTTTGTGACCCCATGAACTTCAGCATGCCAGGCCTCCCTGTCCATCACCAATTCCCAGAGCCTACCCAAACTCATGTCCATTGAGTCGGTGATGCCATCCAACCATCTCATCCTCTGTCATTCCCTTCTGCTCCTGCCCTCAATCTTTCCTAGCATCAGGGTCTTTTCAAATGAGTCAGCTCTTCGCATTTTTGCCCAACAAAGGTCCATCTGGTCAAGGCTATGGTTTTTCCAGTAGTCATGTATGGATGTGAGAGTTGGACTATAAAGAAAGCTGAGCACCAAAGAATTGATGCTTTTGAACTGTGGTGTTGGAGAAGACTTTTGAGAGACCCTTGGACTGCAAGGAGATCCAACCAGTCCATCCTAAAGGAGATCAGTCCTGGGTGTTCATTGGAAGGACTGATGTTGAAGCTGAAACTCCAATACTTTGGCCACCTGATGTGAAGAGCTGACTCATTTGATAGATGCAGAAAAAGCCTTTGACAAAATTCAGCACCCATTTATGATTAAAACTCTTCAAAAATGGGCATAGAAGGAACCTACCTCAACATAGCAAAGGCCATATACGATAAGCCTACAGCAAACATTATTCTCAATGGTAAAAAGCTGAAACCATCCCCCCTAAGATCAGGAACAAGACAAGGGTGTCCACTTTCACCACTATTATTCAACATAGTTCTGAAGTCCTAGCTACAGCAATCAGAGAAGAAAAAGAAATAAAAGGAATCCAGATTGGAAAAGAAGAAGTAAAGCTCTCACTGTTTGCAGATGACAAGATACTGTACATAGAAAACCCTAAAGATAGTATCAGAAAATTACTAGAGCTAGTCAGTGAATTTAGCAAAGTTGCAGGATACAAAATCAATACACAGAAATCACTTGCATTTCTATATACTAACAATGGAAAATCAGAAAAAGAAATTAAGGAATCGATCCCATTCACCACTGCAACAAAAAGAATTAAATATCTAGGAATAAACTTACCTAATGAGACAAAAGAACTGTACACAGAAAATTATAAGACACTAATGAAAGAAATCAAAGATGACACAAACAGATGGAGAGATATTCCATGTTCCTGGGTAGGAAGAATCAATATTGTGAAAATTATTATATTACCAAACTCAATCTATAGATTCATTGTGATCCTTATCAAATTACAAATGACATTTTTCACAGAACTAGAACAAAAAATTTCACAGTTCATATGGGAACACAGAAGAACCCAAATAGCCAAAGCAGTCTTGAGAAAGAAGAATGGAGCTGGAGGAATCAACTTTCCTGACTTCAGACTATACTACAAAACTACAGTTATCAAGACAGTATGGTACAGGCACAAAAACAGAAATATAGACCAATGGGACAAGATAGAAAGCCCAGAAATAAACCCATGCAACTATGGGTACCTTATTTTTGACAAAGGAGGCAAGAATATACATGGGGCAAAGACAGCCTCTTCAATAAATGGTGCTGGGAAAACTGGACAGCTACATGCAAAAGAATGAAATTAGAACACTTCCTAACACCATACACAAAGGTAAACTCAAAATGGATTAAAGACCTAAATGTAAGACCAGAAACTATAAAACTATAAAACTCTTACAGGAAAACAAGCAGAACACTCAACAACCTAAATCAAAGCAAGATCCTCTATAACCCATCCCTTAGAGTAATGGAAATAAAAGCAACAGTCAACAAGTGGGACCTGATTAAACTTAAAAGCTTCTGCACAGCAAAGGAAACTATAAGCAAGGTGAAAAGACAACCCTCAGAATGGGAGAAATCAATAGCAAATGAAACAACTGACAAAGGAAAAATTTCCAAAATATACAAGCAGCTCATACAACTCAATGCCACAAAAACAAACAACCATGGAAACTTACATTACCATGTGTAAAACTGATGACTGACAGGAATTTACTGTATGGCTCAGGAAACTGTAACAGGGGCTCTGTGTCAACCTGGAGAGGTGGGATGGGCAGGGAGATGGGAGGGGGGTTCAGGAGAGAGGGGAGATATGTATACCTATGGCTGACTCACACTGAGGTTTGACAGAAAAACAACAAAATTCTGTAAAGCAATTATCCCTCAATAAAAAATTAAATAAACTTAAAAAAATAACGTATTCTAATATCAAACAGCAAATTTCAATGATGCAAAACCACAATTACCTTTTGCACCAACCTAAATAATACACACAAGAGGGTGTTGGGGAGACAAGAGCTCTGCAAACATCATCCTGTAGGGGGTGCCTTCCGCTCAGAAACCTGCAACCGCCTTGGGGGTGGAGGTGGGGTAGGCACTGTTTTCACAACCTGAGGCAACCCTAGATGCTATGTCATTTGGTGTGCATCCACTTATTAAAGCGTTTGCTTTGCTGTAAACAGTCCCAGAGAGCTCAAGCAAATAACACTCCTTTAAAATCACAAGATAATATCTACCCAGATATCTGTATCCTACACAGACAGAGAACCCTTTCAGAAATACCACCCCTAATCCCCTTTTCAACAAGCCTCCCAAGCAAAGGTCAGGGTTTCTGGTCACTTCCTTTTAGTCTTAGAAAATGTCCCATTATTGGATTCAAAGTTACATAAGAAAATGTGGTTGGTTATGTTATATGTAATTGGCTGTAATTTCTATCTGCTTTCTGTTTAAGGTTTGCTTCTTTAAAAAGTGCTTTTTTCTGTCTAACTTTGCTTTTTGAATATGTAAAATATTTTCATGATTCAGAAATCAAAACTATATAAAAATGTTAGGCAAACCACTGATCAAAACTGCCTGCCTTGGCCAGGCCTGATAGTAACCACCTGCATGAGTTATCTTAGGAGGTCGGATGCAGAGCTAACAAACTACCACTGAATGGAAGAATTCAGGGAGGGTCAAAAGGAGGGAGGCAAATACTAGAGAGAAGATGCCAGTCCATATGTCCTACCAAACTCCCAGAATTCTTGCTGGAATCCATCTTGGTTGAGTAATACACGCATCACCAGGAAGGACCCTGAGTAAGAACAATTGGTCAGAGACAACCTGGAAACTAACCCCATTACCACAAAACCTGAGAATGCAAGCCACATGGCAGAGCAGTTCTCCTCAGTTCCTTTACCCTCCTCCTCTCCATCCAGATGTCTTGTCTTGGTAAAGTCTCTTGCTTTGTCAGCACGTGTATCTCCTCAGACAATTCATTTCCAAGTGTTGGACAAGAGTACACTCAAGGCCCTTTCCTGCAACAAATGGCAACTCAAGTGGGACCTCTTCTTTGTTATGACTGACATCCTGACCACTCAAGGTACTTGGGGACCAGTTCGCCTGCAGACTGACTAGGCCCAGCAGCCACAACTGGGATCCTTTTGTCTCTGTTCTCCTCCTTACACAGACAGCAGGCCAGAGTGATGTGACTGCGTAAGGAACAAGAGACTTTGTTGATCTCTTTCCCCTTCTTCCCTCTTCCTTTCCTCTTTTCAACCTATCCTATGCTTTTTTCTTCTATTCTGGTTCTGGACACAGGAGTATAGTTGAAGGGCCTCAGCCTGATCTGAGGGTTAGAGCCTGATCTCTTCCAGAGGTCAGAAAACTTGAATTCCCATCTAGTTTTTGGCACCTGGTTTCTAGCTTCTGGTTGGGCCAAGTTCCTGTCCTCCCTTCCTGGAAGCCCAGGGGAAAGTTCCATAATGCCTGAGCATCTGCAGGCGGCAGGAGACGTCTGTAAGGCCACCCTTTGGCCCCTTGTCCTTCCCCTTTTAGTTAACCTGGCCTCCTTTTCTTCCTTTGAAATCTTTGAAGACCCGAGATATTTCAATTTACTCTGTCAGTGTTCGGATCTGAAGTCCTGTGTCTCTGTGGAAGTAGAAGATTTTCTGAGAGACTGCAACCTTGTCTTTAAGGGAGTGTCTGATTAGGACAGCTTTGCCTATTTGTTTTATACTTTGTGTTCTGTGCTGTGACTCGTGATGGCCATTCTGCCTTGTGATATGGGGAATTCTGGTTCTGTTCTGCATGTGCCACCAGGAAGGACTCCAAGTGAAAACATCTGGCCAGAGACAACCTGGAAACTAACCCCATCACCTAAAACCCAAGACTGTGAGTCACGTGGCAGAGCACTGCTCCTGGGTTCACTTACCCTGCTGCTCTCTCCCCGGTGCTCCTTCACAATAAAGTCTCTTGCTTTGTCAACATGTGTGTCTTCTCAGACAATTCATTTCCAAGTGTTAGACAAGAGCCCACTCTAAGGTCCTGGAAGGGGTCCCCCTTCCTGTAACAAAAAGGTGAACTCAGAGAAGTATATGCTCCTTTGATTCTGCACCCTGATTTCAACATGCGGGGTTTTTTTTTCCCCCCACATCACCATTCAGTTGACAAAAGAAATGCTCACATATTGAGGTATGAGGAAGTCATGCTGGCTTATACATGAGTTAACTTGAATTTTATGCTAACTGGAACAACCTGTTTGTGTCCTATCAAACATACATTGTACATCTGCTTTAACTATTAAAGAAAAGGGCACATTGACCAGAAATAAAAAGTTGTTCATGTTAAAAATAAAGATTAAATGCCTCCTGTTCTGGGATGTCGATTCTGGTACTTCTTCAATGATAAGACTCCGTTTCCAGATGCTAAGGCCATATTGACTTGCTGTGTATGTGCTGGTCTGGCTTTTAAAAAAAACGTTGAAGAAATGTATCCCTGACTTATTTAGTGTTCTTCCTTCTGACAAGATGTAAAGCTGCACTGAAGCAGGCGTCAGTTCACGGACTTTCTTCTGATTGACTGGTGATGAGGTAACAGGGTGATGTTTCCAGAATCTTAATCATCAATCTTCTGGTTCCAACCAGTGTGGGGTCAGCAGATGGTCACCATCCTTCCACCTGGGTGTGTGTGTGGGGGGTGGTGGTGGTCTTAGTTTCCGCAGAACGGCTCAAAGGTATGTGTCAGTTTGTTATGTACACCCCTTGAAGAGGAGCTAGGACTATGCTTTGGGGCTGAAGAATTGTTTTAGCTATGTTTACTTTTCTTGTTTGACAGTTTTTCCTTTGTTTCTGCATTCCCTCCCTTCCCTAATTAGTACCTGTTTGAGTCTGCTCTTTGGAACTCAGGGAAACCTAGGAGACTAAAGCCTTTTTCTACAAATAAGAAGCAGGGGAACAAAGAGTGATTTTTGTACCCTGGAGGGCCCTGTAGGGTCCTGCTTGGTTTTAATCCTACCTTTTCTTTGATCCTACTCAATCCTGAAGGAAATGATACCATGCAGGTCCCAGTGGGGCTCCTGGGCACAAGGCCTTTCCGTATCCCCCATTTCTTTGATTATAGGAAACAGTCTTCATTCAGCCTTCATGACCTACCCTGAGTTCCAATGAGCAGATTCAAGCAGTTTTTAATTAGGGAAGGGAGGGAATGCGAGACCAGGGACAAACAGTCAAGAGCAGACTTTGGGCAAGGTCCTGTTTCCCCATCAATGGATACATAATATCTTTGAGCTATTTTGCAGATACTGAAACCCCCTCCAGGTGGGAGAAGTTAATGATTAATGATGGTATGCTGCCTACAAGTATGTGGACCCCAGACAGTTGGACCTGAAAGTTGATGATGCTGACTCCTACTTCCCTTACCACTAGCTCATCAGAAGAATATTCACGAGCTGATCACACCCTACTTTTACTATAAAACTTGTCACTATCTTCCCCAAGTTGGGACACTTGGTCTTGAGGGCATTAGCCCGCTATGTCCCCTTTTGCCAGGCAAAGCAGTAAAGCTATCCCTTTCTACTTCACCCAAAACTCTGTCTCTGAGATTTGATTCTGCACCAGTGCACAGAGAAGTTGAGCTTTCACCATCAGAATCAGGGGTGGGACAAGAATGGGAATCAAGTTTTGGAGAGAAAAGTTAACCATAAACTCAGCAGGATAATTTGGTTTTGGAGGTGCTTGGTTTCACTTCTGGCTATATCAGCGATTCCCAAGATCCTCTCCTTGGGTTTGATTGTGGCTCACAGAACTCAGAGAAAACATTTACTAGGTTTGAAAAGGATTTAACTCAGGAACAGCCATATAGAAGAGATGCACAGAGCAAAGTATGGGGAAGGAGCTTGGGGCTTTCACACCCTCTCTGAGCAGGACACTCTCCCCAGTCTCCAGGTGCTCACCAACCCAGGAGCTCTCCAAACCCTACCCTTTTGGGTTTTTATGGAGGCTTCACTATTAAGGCATGATGGATGAAATCACTGACCAGTGCAACTGATTGAACCTCCAGTCCCTCTCCCCTTTCCAGAGGTCAGGGGGTGAGACCGAAAGTTCTGAGCCTCTAATCACCTGGTTGATTCTCCAGGCAAACAGGCTTCATCCTTTTGTTGTTGTTTTTCAGTTGCTCAGTCATGTAGGATTCTTTGCGACCCCATGGACTGCAGCACTCCAGGCTTCCCTGTCCTTCACGATCTCCCAGAGCTTGCTCAAAGTCATGTCCATTGAGTCAGCGATGCTATCCAACCATCTTGTCCTCTCTCGTCCCCTTCTCCTTCTGCCTTCAATCTTTCCCAGCATCAGGGTCTTTTCCAATGAGTCAGCTCTTTGCATCAGGTGGGCAAAGTATTAGAGTTTCAGCTTCAGCATCAGTCCTTCCAGTGAATATTTAGGGTTGATTTCATTTAGGAATCACTGGTTTGATCTCCTTGCAGTCCAAGGACTCTCAAGAGTCTTCTCCAACACCACAGTCCTCATTCTTAAGTGGGTCCAAAAGTCATCTCATTAACATAATGAAAGACACCTTAGGTTGCTCTTATCACTGAGGAAATTTCAAGGGTTTTCCAAGGAGCTCTGTGCCAAAACAAGAAGACTAAATATATATTTATCATTTTTAAATCACAACATTACAGCTCCCTTTCCCATTTAGGAAGTACATTTACAGCAGCTGTCTCCAGAAGCCCCCCATACCAGGTATTCCAACCCCTACCCTGTCCCTCTTGGACAGAGCCTGGCCGTCCAGATTCCCATCAGTGCATCGGGTGGCCTCAGCAGGGAGGGTCCCTGGAGGTCATCCAACATGCCTCTCTTACGGATTCAACTGGTCTGACCCAAAGATTTTCATGCTGCACCACAGAAAACATACTCTCCTGCCTCTCCTGCCACTCAGCTGCATCTTAAATCCCCCACTTCTCCCAGCAGCAGCAGCAGCAGCCGCGGCATTCAGGCTTCCAGACCAGCCACACCGGAGCCAGTTTAGCTCTTCCCTCTCCCTTACCCTGGCATCCAGCCTATGGGCACAGAATCCAGCCCTGAAGGGCTGAAGAAACCATGAAGGGCATGCAATTCAGCTGCCCACGCAACACTTGGATTCCCTCTGAATGGCTGGGGCAAAACTGTTGCCCAGGCTCAGCCTGACCTACCTCCACACCAGGGAGTTGGTCACTTCCTGACATTGCCTGTTACATCTTGAAATAGTTACGATGTTGAAAAGTGGCCTTAGGTTGAGCTGAAAATTGCCTCCCCATTGCTTCCCACACATACATTTTCACTGTTCCTAATTTTTTTCTGGGTTTTCACAGGACAGACCTCCCTCCTCTGTCTGTATCTTAGTCCTTTGAGCATTAAGGCTATGATCACGACTCCAGAGGGTAAATATCCCCCATCACTCCAGCTAGTCTTCCTATAACATATTTCAAGTCACTAACTGGTCTGGCCTCTCCTCCAAACATGCTCCAATTTATCCAAATCAGATGTTGCAGACAGTGCTTACGGACGCCAAAAGCCAGTGATATCCATGGGTAAGATGGGTGGAGCACAATAGGGAGTGGCGGTGACTGAAGCAAAGAGAGTAGTTGCCCTGGTTACTGGAAACAACCATTTCCGTTTCAGCCAGTTGTCACCACTCAGAAGTGGGGCCCCAGTTTTGGCAGACCTCTCACTTTCCAATAGAAACAGGAAATCTGGATTTGTATTTGAAATGTCTTGATTTTTTTAAACTGGGAATTAATTAAAACAAAACACTGTATGTGTCAATACTGTGCAAGCAAAACAAAAACCCATGGGCACCAGTATGCAATTTCTGTCTGTAGTTGCAAAGTTGTGTCTAACACTTTTGCAACCCCATGGACTGTAGCCCGTGAGGCTCTTCTGTCCATGGGATTTCCCAGGCAAGAATCCTGGAGTGGGTTGCCATTTCCTTCTCTAGGGAATCTTCCTGACCCAGGGATTGAAACTGTGTCTCCTGCATTGGCAGGTAGGTTTTTTATCACTGTACCACCAGGGAAGGCCAATGTTTGGTCTACAGGCATCTAAAAATGTGCCACCTAAAACTGAATGTGACACTCAGAGGTGGCTGTTGATCTATCCCATCCATCCTTCCTTGGGAAAGCGTTTTCCCTCTCTCTCAATGTTTACTATTTCAACATCTCTCATCAGGACTGGGTCTGTAGTATCCTGACCAGCAGCCATCTCTCCCTCTCCTGCATCCTCCTCACCACTGTGGAGGGCATGCCCATCACCCCGGTCCTTGTCCTAGGACCTACTGTGGCCAGACCTCAATCAGCCAGGTCTGCTTCCTTCTGGAGAGCAGACAGGCCAGGAACATGTTAACATGCTCCCTCAGCCTCTCCCCTCTTCTGATAGAAGTCCCCCCTCTTCTGCCCAATCCTCCACACCTTTACTCAAGCCAGGCCTCCCTCCAAGAATGTCTTCCTCCTCCCCCACCCACAGGCCTACCTCTTCCTAAGGCCTTTCCTGGCAGTGTGAGCCCTTCTCTGCCTCTTATACTTTGCCACATCTGTAATATGGGGAGAATGACAGACCCAATTCAAAGAGCGTTTGCGGAATAAATGAGTGACACATGTCACCTGCTTGGAGCAGTACCAGGCACACAGGAAGCGTTCAGTGAACACAAACTGTGACTATTAATACCCACTTAGCACTGAGTCCCTAAGAGCTTTCCTGGTGGCTTAGACGGTAAAGAATTTGCCTGCAATGAAGGAGACTCGGGTTCTCCCCCTGAGTCAGGAAGATCCCCTGGAGATGGGAATGGCTACCCACTCCAGTATTCTTGCCTGAAGAATCAATGGACAGAAGAGCCTGGTGGGCTACAGTCCATAGGGTCACAAAGAGTCGGACATAACTGAGCAAGTTAAGCCTAGCACTGAATCCACAGGCTGTCTTGTGCCTTTTCACATTTGCTACTCACATGTTTCTACCTAAATGATCAAAGAAGCCTGGACGTGCACACTGGCAGACCTGGGACTGAATTCCATCTCTCCCACGTTTTACCCTGGTGAAGTCACACAACCTCTCTTGGCCTCTGTCTCTGAATCTGTGAAATGGAGCTAATGGTTCCTACTTTTCAGGATTGTGATAAGGATCAAATGAGGCAATGTCTGCAAATGCTCTAAGTAAACTGGGAAGAAACGCTGGAAGAATGACCAGTTTCTGGAGGAGGAAATTCCAGACCAGCCACAATACTGCTGCAGTGAAGGGCAGGTGGTCCCATCTTTGGGTAGACCTAGAAGATTCTTTTGTTGGAAGTTCCACAAACGGTTCTTGAGCAGCCACTTTGGGCCAGACACCATGCAGAGTTACTGCAAATATGAGGGCCCAACCATCAGAGTAAAGGGTTAAGTCACCTTAGTGGTGGCCTCACCAGCCCTCCACTTAGTCCTCCCTCTCTATGCAGACCCTCACCTGGGACCCTGTATTCTCACACCTCCTGACTTCTCTTCCAGGCTCCGCCCATTCCTGTCAGTCCTCTCATTGCTGCTGGAATAACTTTTGTGCAACACATTCATTCATTCACTCATTCATGAATTATATTATTTATTCAGTAATTACCAGCCTTCTGAAAAGTGAAACAGACCAGAATCCCTGCCCCGCAATGGGTTTCACATTCTAATAACTCTTAGTAACTCATTACCTAATTTCTTTGCTTTAAAAGCTCATTGGTCTTCAATTACTTATACTAGAGTCAAATCTTGAGCTTGGTTTTTGAGCTCACATCTGGCTCCACTCCCATCCAGCACCTCCCCACTTTCACAGGACAGTGTTCCTAAGGGCTCCAGATGGGCCACCCCCTTAGACTTAGTTTCCTGAGTTTCCTGGTTGTTTCTTCAGGCTGGGAAATTCCTCTTTCAAGTTAGAGGCAGCTGAATGTTTCATCTATAGAGGAATGTGTTCTCAGCCCTGCCCATGAGCTCTACCACACTCACCTGGGAGTTCTCGAAGGTCATTTTTCTTTTGTTTCCCTGACATCTACAGAGTGGATGCTCAACCATGGGGATCTGTTTGTGTGTGTGTGCATGTGTGTGTTGAGAAAGAAGCTTGTAACGAACATAAATAGTTTTGTAGATGGCCAGAGAAGAAAAGCAGAGAGCACCCTTCAACGCGGAGAGTTTCAGGGAGAGTTTCAGGGAGGCTGTCCTTGTGGCCTGGGCCTGGATGAATGAGCAGGATGTGACCACAGGAAGACCACCTGTTAGGCAGAGAGATCCAGGCACAGTGTGGGCAGAATCATGGGACATGCTAAGGAGCCATCCAGCGTTCCATGGGGAGAAGAAGGTAAGAAAAGGAATGGACAGAGAAAGAAGGTGGGAGAGAGGACATGTCCCCTGAGTTGGAAAAGTCTTGAATGTCAAGCTGGGGTATCTGACCTTAGCAGGCCAGGGGTCAAAAGCTCAGATGGAACAAGGGCAGGTTAAGGAGATGAATGTGGTCCAGAAGACTCAGGGGAAGTGCAGACTAGGGCCTTTCTAAAAGGGAGAGGCACTCTTAGCTCCCTGTGATGGAGCCAAAGTTTGAAATCTGGGCTCAGACTGCTGTAGCCACCTTTTAAAAAAAGAGAAGCCAGAAATCCAGTCTTTACAGTGAAACGTTCTGATGGAAAACACCAACACCACCACTGCCAAACCTGTTTATGGGTCTTGAGTTGGCAATCTCTGGGGCAGAATTTTAGGTGGCAAGATCAGAGATGTGTGTTGGCCTCGTAAGCTGGAGACTGGTGTGGAACAAGGCCCAGAGAGGGCCAGGAGTAGAAGCAGCTGCAGAGGATTGGAGGGGGCTATAGTAGTTCAGGTGGACTTGAGTCAGGGGTGAGGATGGAAAGGAGAGGAGAGCTAGGGCAGGGGTAAGGTTGCCAGACAAAACACTGAAACCCCCAGTTAAATTTCAACGTTTCAGAGTAACAAATTATTTTCTTCATATTAAAAAGTGGTATAACAGATAACTCACTGTTTACCTGAATTTCCAATTTGCCTAGGAGTGCTGTGTTTTTACTTGCTAAATCCGGTCATCTTGCAGATTATGGGCTATGGAACTGAGAGCACTAGATAAAGAACTAACCATCGTGCGGAGTGTCCCAGGTGGCTCAGGGCAGGGCAGCAGCACCTAGGGGCCTGGTGAGGACAGCTCGGCCTTATGAATCCAGACCCGCGCCACCAGCCTGGATCAAAGAGCTGGTAGAATCCCAGAGGCGCGCACTCCTGCTTCAGTCTAGTCTCTGCAGGCTGACCCTCAGGCTGGGCTCACAACAGTCAGGAGATCCGAAGCCTCTGGAGTTGAGGAGGAACAGGCAGACCCCGTCCTCCCAGGGGCCTCTCCCTGCAGCACAACAAAGCACTCCCCGCTCCACCTCTTTCCATCAGGTCAGCTGAGCGGGGTTCCCTATCACTGAGCCTCTCCACGATCACCGCACCTCCCCGACCCGCTGCTTCGGCGGGCAGGGCAGCGCATGCGCACCTGGGTGCGGCCAGACCCGGGCGGGACCTGCTCTTCGCTGAACCCTGTGGACAGGTGGGGTCCGCGCCAGCTTTCCTTCTCTCTCTCTGCGGGTCTTGCCGGCTCCTCATCCTCCTGGACCTGCCTTCACATCTGGTAGTCCCACCAGCCTTGACTTAGAACTCAGTTCCCTCTCCAGAGGATCTGAACCTCGGAGCTTCAGTAATATGCAGAGGGTGACAGGAGGGCATTTTTCACCTTCCCAGTTTAAAACCCAAGGGTATTCTGACCTGCTGTACCCTGCATCCTCTCCCCGCCCCCCCATCCTCCATCTCTCCCTCCCCGTCTCTTTCTGCCCCCACTCTGTCCTTTCTCCTGTCTTCTTTCCCTCTCTCCCCATGCATGTCCTGATATTCCTCAATTAAATTATTCTGTTCTCTTGCTCTCCATTTGTCTTGATCACAAAACTGCTCAAAAATTTCTCCTGGATTCCCTAAGAAACAGAGACAAACTATCACTCATCCACTGAATGCTGTGCTGTGCTTAGTCCACCAGTCGTGTCCGACTCTTTGGGACCCCAGGGACTGTAGCCCGCCAAGGTCCTCTGTCCATGGGGATTCTCCAGGCAAGAATACTGGAGTGGGTTGCCATGCCCTCCTCCAGGGGATCTTCCTAAACCAGGGGCTGAAGCCAGGCCTCCTGCATTGCAGGCAGATTCTTGACCGACTGAGTTACCAGGGAAGCCCCTTCCACTGAATACCCCCAAATAAAACTGACAGCAGCTTAACCTGAACCAGCAAAATGTCTGGCTTCAAAAGGTTGAAAAATTCAAATCTTCTTGACATAACTTAGATCTGCAAAATCTGATCCAGAAGACTGGACTTCACAGAAATAACAGTTGCAAGAGGAAATGCAAATTGACTCATGGAGAAACTGATTTTATTGTAAAATTAGATTGAATAAAGTTAAATTGAAAAGCAGTGATAAAGAAAATAATTTTTGCAAAATAAACTTTAAATGCAAAAAATAAGAAACAGTTTGACTGGGCTGTATTTAAACTTTTTCAGCAAAATTATTTGTTTTAATACAATTTGTTCAAAAAATGCTTTAACAACCCAAGAAAAAATCATCAGTGTTGGCAAAAATTATAGTTAAAATAATTCCATTCAAGAAAACCACAGGGTCAAAGGTCAAAGTCTTTCTATTGAACACTCGCCATTTTATATATCACTGCCTGAACTCCAGACCCAAATATGCAGTTACCCATGGAACATTCTCTCTCTTGGACAGCCCAAAGCCTCATCAAATATATATACCCAAAACCAAACTGCTGATCTTCTGTTCCCAAATTGTTCTTCCTCTCAGACAACTATCTCTGAGACTGGGAATCTATTACCCATTCAGTTACTCATGCCAAACACAATAAAAAACGAAGTCTATCATGTCAACATTCAGAGTAGCTCTCAAAATCTGTTCTCTTTTCAGCTCTACTTCCAATGCCCTATCGAAGCTTACAGCATCTTCCACATAGATGAACATAACTGGCCTCCCCTAAACCACTCTTATACTCTCTGATGTATCCTCCACACTGGTAGTTTAATAGTTTAAAAGGCAACTAGGGGAATTTCCTGGCGGTCCAGTGGTTAGGACTCAGCACTTTAGCTGCTGGGTTCAATCCCTGGTTGGAAGACTAAGATCCTGCAAGTCTTGCAGCAAGGCCAAAAAAAGAGAGAAGCAAACCAGGACCTTTCTTACAGTAAAGGCAGTCTAGACATTTTGGACACAACCTCCTGCTGAAGACAGCTAAAAGAGCTGGTCAAATGTTCATAAAATTCACACACACACTTTTTTTTGGCGGGGGTGGGGGGAGCACAATATGGCTTGCGGGATCTTAGTTCCCTGCCCAGGGATAGATCCCTGGCCCCAGGCAGTGAAAGCCTGGAATCCTAACACTAGACAGCCAGGGAATTGACACACAGACACAGACACACACACACACACACACACACTCACTCACTCTTAAAAACATCGAGGAGCTAACAAGATAGTGAGGAGCTGCTGGGCCAAGGTCCTGGAGAGGACAGGATTCCAAAGAGGTGATCCTGATACTTGATGCTATGGTTGTCCTCAGAAGCTTTTGCCAAGTGCAAAGAAGTGGCTGAGAGGCCAAGCTCACTTCTAGTGGCCTTGCATGGCTGGAGACAAAAATCAGAGTCAGGGGGCTTCCCTGGTGGCTCAGTGGTAAATAATCCACCTGTCAAGGAAGACAAGTGTTCGATCCCCGGTCCAGGAAGATCCCACATGCTTTTGGAGTAACTAAGCCCATGCATCAGAACTATTGAGCCTGTGCTCTAGAGCCAGCAAGCCACAATTACTGAAGCCTGCATGCCCTAAAGCCCTTACTCTGCAACAAGAGAAGCCACTGCATTGAGAAGCCCATTCACCACAATTAGACAGTAGCCCCGCTGCTCACCTAGAGAAAAGACTGCACAGCAATGAAGACCCAGTATATATAAATCAGTCAGGGGCCTACCAAGGGTGGCAGACTGACAAACCAGCTCAACATTGGGCTCAGCCCCAAAGAACTGCACCCCAGAAGTAAAAATGAACTGAAAGCAAAACTGCCCTTCCCTGAATGGTAGTCAAGCTCTGAGTCATTCAGGTGCCCCAGAAAACATCATGCCCTAAGTATGAACTAACATGATCTCAGTTTGCTAATCCCTCCAGGCACCTGGCAAGAGCAACAGAAAATTCCCCTTGGTGAATGACAAAACCACCTCATACCAAATTATTCTCTACAAATAATTTCAAAAACACAATATTCAACATACAAAAATAACCAGACACAGGAGGAAGTAAGATTCCTTGAGCAAAACCCTTTGGAAATAATAATCAATAGAAACAGAGCCAGAGGAACTCCAGACTATAAAACAAATTACATTTACTATGTTTACAAAATTAAATTCTAACATTGGAAATTTCAGCAAGGAACTAGGAACTCCATAAAATTATATAGCACATGCAAAAACAGAATAAATAAAAACTCAAAGCTCAAATTATAAACTGAATGGATGCTTTAACAGGAGATTTGACATGACTGAAGAATGCATTGCTGAACAGGAAGGTTGGTCAGAAGAAATGAACCAGAAAGAAGTATGGAAAGATAAAAGGATGGAAAATATAGAAGCTAAGAAAATTATAATAAGATCTGACATATTTCTAATTGCAGTTCCAGAAGGAAAGAAGAAAGAGAGACCAGACCAGAGACACCATTCAAAAGATGGGTTGAGAATATTCCAGAATGGATAGAAGATATAATCTACAGATTTGAGAACTCAAATAGAGCCCACTAGAGTAAATAAAAAGAAATCCATGCCTCAATACATCATAGTGAAAATGTAGAATATCAAAGAGAAAAATGGTAAACACATCCAGAGGAAAATAGATAATGATGCTGGTTATTTACTTCTTGTCTCTCAGGTCTTAGTCCACTCTTCCATAACAAGCTTTGCAATGTTAGGGGCAAGGGGTTGAAAGCCATATTTCCCAGGCTCCTTTGCCAGCTGACTTGCTATTCAGTTCTGCCAGTGGGAGGCACTAAAAGGAGATTGACATGCGGGAGAAGGGGATTCTTTTCTGTCCGCTTCACTTTAGGAGCCTCCAGCTCCTTTCAATGCTCCCAGCACAAGTCACACAAAACCCCCTCCAGGAAATAGCGCAAGCCAGCTGGGCCCTTCCTATAGTCAGTCCAGCCCAGGTGCAGGTCCTTCTTCAAGCCCTTAGGTCCTGCTACACTGCCTCTTCCCTTTTATCCTTCTAGGCCAAGGGATGGCAGCTGCTTCCTGTAATTATTAATATATGGGTAAACTCAGCATCCTCTTTTGCTCTTGCCACTTCAAAATTATGTGTAAACAACTCATCTTGTATATTATATCCCCTTTGTTTGAAAAAACTAACATAATTTATATTTTCCTGAGTGTACCCAAAGTGTACCCTAGTGAAGAGGAACTAAAGAGCCTCTTGATGAAGGTGGAAGAGGAGAGTGAAAAAGCTGGCTTGAAACTCGACATTGAAAAAACTAAAATCATGGTATCTGGGCCCACCACTTCGTGGCAAATAGATGCAGAAAAAAATGGAAACAGTGGTCAATTTTATTTTCTTGGACTCCAAAATCACTGTAGACGGTGACTTCAGTCATGAAATTAAAAGACGCTTGCTTCTTGGAAGAAAAGCTATGACAAACCTAGACAGCGTACTAAAAAGCAGAGACATCACTTTGTTGACCAAGGTCTGTATAGTCAAAGCTATGGTTTTTCCAGTAGTCATGTACAGATGTGAGAGTTTTCATTTTTGCTGTTGAGGAGCCAGATATAGTTGAATTCTGTGAATCAGTCAGGTTTTGCTAGAGTATGCTGCAGTAACAAATAGCCCCTGAATATCTTTGGTTTGTGACAACAAAGGTTTATTTCTAGCTTTCTTTCCATGTGCTGCATGAGTTGGCTGCAGCTCCTGCCTGAGACATGCTAATCTCCTAGCAGAGGGAAAAAGAACCATGGCAAAATCATGTGATGGTTTGTAAAACTTTTACTGAGAAGTAGCGGTCTTTTAATTTCATGGCTGCAGTCACTGTCCACAGCACAAGCTTTACAAACCATAAAGAAGGCTGACCGCTGAAGAACTTATGCTTTCAAAGTGTGGTGCTGGAGAAGACTCTTGAGAGTCCCTTGGACTGTAAGGAAATCAAACCAGTCCATCATAAAGGAAATCAACCGTGAATATTCATTGGAAGGATTGATGCTGAAGCTGAAGCTCCAATACTTTGGGCACCTGATGCCAAGAGCCAACTCACTATCAAAGGCCCTGATGCTGGGAAAAATTGAGGGCAGGAGGAGAAGGGGACAACAGAGGATGAGATGGTTGGATGGCACCACTGACTCAATGGATGTGAATTTGAGCAAACTCTAGGAGACAGTGAAGGACAGGAAAGCCTAGTGTGTTGCAGTTCATGGGGTCGCAAAGAGTCAGACACGACTTAGTGGCTGAACAACAACAACAACACACCTAAGTGCTACAGAACTCTTCAAAGGAGCTACAGTGTGATAGCACTTTTGTTCCCAATTAGTCATCCCTCAGGATCCACAGGGCATTGATTGGTGCTAGGATGCTCAAGTCCCTTATGTAAAATGGTATCGTATTTGCATATAACCTACACACATCCTCCCATGTACTTTAAATCATCTCTAGATTACTTATAGTACTTAATAGAATCTAAATGAAAATAGTTAGCTGGGTGCAAAGAAGATTCAAGTTTGGCTTGTGGAACTTCCTGGAATTTTTTTCAAATATTTTTGATTGAAATATCATGGTTGGTTGAATCCACAGATGCAAAATCCTTGGATATGGAAGGCCAACTGTATTTGCCACCAATCTTCATGGGAGGCTAATATTTTTCCAACCTACTGTCAGGCTTTGGCCAATAACATGTGTGGATAAGTGATATCTACCACCTACTGCTGCTACTGCTAAGTCGCTTCAGTCGTGTCCGACTCTGTGCAACCCCACAGACAGCAGCCCACCAGGCTCCGCCGTCCCTGGGATTCTCCAGGCAAGAATACTAGAGTGGGGTGCCATTTCCTTCTCCAGTGCATGAAAGGGAAAAGTGAAAGTGAAGTTGCTCAGTCGTGTCCGACTCTTAGCGACCCCGTGGACTGTAGCCTACCAGGCTCCTCTGTCCATGGGATCTTCCAGGCAAGAGTACTGGAGTGGGGTGCCATTGCCTTCTCCGATATCTACCACCACTTCTCAGCAAAAGCTTTACAAACCATCACATGATTTTGCCATGGTTCTTTTCCCTCTGCTAAGAGACTACCATGTCTCAGGCAGGAGCTGCAGCCAACTCATGCAGCACATGGAAAGAAAGCTAGAAACAAACTTTTGTTGTTGCAAACTAAGGAGACTCGGGGGCTGTTTGTTACTGCAGCATACTCTAGCAAAACCTGACTGATTCACAAAATTCAACTATATCTGGTTCCTCAACAGCAAAAATGGAAATGGATGGTTGAACAATAGCATCAATTTACTAAAAGAAAATTGGTGCCAACTTAGAATTCTATACACAGAGACATTATTCTTTAAGGAGAAATGCTAGATAAACACACTGTCACAAAAGCTGAGAGAATATGCTACCAGGAGACCATAATACATGAAAGGAATTCTAAAGGGTGTTTTGCAGAGAGAAGGAAAATTATCTGATATGGCAGATCATGGACGCAGGAAGGAATGGACAAAAACCATGTTATATACATGGGTCAATCAGGCTAAAGACTGGCTGCATGAAAGAACAATAATAAAGTCTTTAAAGTTATACAGACAACAGTATCTCGGAAATCAAAGGGTAGTGACTGGAATTTAAGTTTTGTAAGATCTTGGCACCAGAGAGGAAATACGCTGATATCTTGGCCCCTGATGTGTGCCGAGATGGCACACATCTCAGTAGTTCCCTTCCCCATGCTGTCCAGCCTCAGACAAACATAAGTTGAGGGCATTCTACAATACCAGTGCTCTTCAAAGAGTGAAGTCATGAAAGATGAGGAGGGACTGAGGAAATGTCAGCGTGGAGGGGACTAGGAAGACATGACAACTAAATGCCTTGTGGGGTGCTGGGCTAGATCCTGAACCAGACAGGGGTGTTAGTAGAAAAACTGGTTGAATGCAAATAAAGTCCACAATTTACAGTATTGAACCACTGTTAACTTCTCAGTTGTCATCACTGTGTTTGGTTACGGTTGATATTAACATGGGTGGAGGCTGAGTCAAGGGTATAAGAAAACTCCACTATTCTTGTAATTTTTCTCTAAGACCAAAACTATTTCAAAATTAAATCTTAAAAAAAGTCACCCAGAAACACTGAGTGTTAACATTTCTGGTGTATTTTCTGCCTGTTCCTTATCTTGCATGGGGTGATGTTCTATGCTTCATATAAGTAAGATTATGTCAGACACATGATTTTATTCTACACCAGGTTAGATGTTACCATGTTTAAGTATGGCATCATCACTCTCATTTCACAAATAAAGAAATCACGGTCTAGAACAGGTTAGAGGTTGTATAGCTAATAAAGGCACAGACTGAAGGTAAGCGCAGGTTTCCTGATGCTAAATTCCAGAATTGCACTAAAACCTGATTCTTGAGGAGTATGTTCATCTACTTGTTTACACGTGTTCAACCACACCCTGCACCTCCTGGAAGTGGAGACAGAGTCTAGGAGACCATGGTCCCACCATTAAACTGCTTCCCCACTAAAGGTTTTATGCCTGCAGCCCAGGGCCTTCAGTCACACAGCCTGTCCTATGACTGGGTAGGACAAGGTGACATGCCCCTTCAAGAAAGGACTCATTGCCCAGCTGCAAGGGATGTGCCTGGATGACAGAGCCCATCTATCAGCATCTTCTGAGTCCAGCTCAGCTTTCAGATGGAGGTCACACTCTTCTCTGGAAGCCAGCATGGTGGTGGTAGAAGGACCTTATACTTATCAGATGAGGGATCCTCCAACAGGCAGTTAGGTCTGGAGCCCCTCGCTGGGCACAGTTGTTGGAGTCTGTCTTGCCTCATGGTGCCCTCTACCCAATCCTGCTCCCTTTTCTTTCATAGATGTTCCCCCAATAAACTCTCCCCTTCTGCCTTTCCATCTCAGCATCTTCTGCCAGCAACAAACTGTTCAGTACGTTTGTGGACCTTCCCACTGGCTCCTGTGGGTAAACTAACCCAGGGACGAAGGGTGAGGTACTGTTTGTCCCCGTCAGCCTGGTAAGCCCCCTGAAACTGATAGCTGTGTGTAGAGTACAGGACTGGCCCCATTCCCCTGATGTCCATGCCCACACACAATCCTGTGCCCATCCTGCTGTCAGACCTGACAGGGGTACTACCAACTCCTGCTTGAAAAGACCTTGAGGACCACGTGAAGATCTGTATGTGGCCTGGATTTCAGAGGAGGTGGAGCAGTGGGTGGAGAATGTCTTCCCTGGGGAGGTTTGGTTGGTGGGTGGGGTGGGGATGTGACAGGCAGGCAGGCAAAGCTGTGCAACAGCCTGTCTGGCTCTCCTGGGTGGGGCCAGTTGAATGTTTGGGTATAGGCAGCAGCTGACACAAGCCTCTTAGTCAAGCCTGCCATGAGTTGGGGGTGGAAGCCAGATAGGCTGTGTCGGGCATATCTACCCAGTGGGCTGAGGAAGGGGAACAAAGCAGGGGCCTGAGCAGAAGACACAGGGAAGAGGGCTGACTTCCAGACTTCCAAGGCCTATGGCCTTTTGTGCGCCAGGGCCTGGGGCATGGATGAACAGAAGGGCAGGTGAGGTGCTCACAGGGTGGATATGTGAGTGAGGGGACCAGGGCAGCCAGGTAGCCAAGCTCCCCAAGACCAGGACCTAACTGGTCAGGCCTATGGCTCCCACTCACTGTAGGAAGCATCCTTGTCTTGGCGCTCCAGCCTGCACCTGATCACGTCAGCCATCTTTTAGACATATGCAGGGGTCCTACAGGTGACCTCAAGGTCTTTCCCCCTGGCCCTCTTTAGAGGGCAAGAGAGAGAAATGAGCTTCCTCGTTCTCTCTCAGGAAAGCAGTGTCAGTGAACAGGTCACCCCGGTGGTGGTAGAGGGCAGAGAGGAGACCACCAGATGGCCCTACCTGGCAGACCCTGAGGAGTCCGAACCCTTCACACCTGTGAAATCACTCAGCCTAGAATAAATGCGCGTTATAATTTTAAATGTTTGTCGGCACTGAAATATTGACAGATGAAATACCCTGTCTGGAATTTGCTTTAAAATAACCTGGAGTGGAGGAGGAGCTGAGGGCATGGGGGAGGGTTTACATAGAGATGAATAAAATCAGATGATGGGGTGATGGGTACCTGAGAAGTTTTTTATTCTCTTCTCTTTACCTTTGTGCATGTTGGGAAATGTCCATGATTAAGCTTTGAAAGTAATCTAGGTAAATCTTTGTTAAAAAAAAAATACCCTTAATAGCACCTTTTAGTGAACACTGGAATATGTGAATCCAAGTTCACTTCAGTGTAGTTTTTTCTGTTAAAAAATTTCTAATTGTGGTAAAATACATGTCACACAATTTACCATCTTCAAGTGTGCATTCAGTATTGTGCTGTGCTTAGTCACCCAGTCACATCCAACTCTTTGCGACTCCATGGATTGCAGCCCACCAGGCTCCTCTGTCCATGGGGATTCTCCAGGCAAGAATACTGGAGTGGGTTGCAGGCAAGAATATTGGAGTGGGTTGCCATGCCCTCCTCCAGGGGATCGTCCCAACCCAGGGACTGAACCCAGGTCTCCTGCATTGCAGGCAGATTCTTTACTGCTTGAGCCACCTATTGGGCCCCCAATCTCCACAACCCTTTCATCTTGCCACAGACTTCCCAGACTTCTCTCAATCTTCCCTCACCCCCACACCCAGTCTCCCCTACTGCCCACTGCCCATAAGTCACTACAGCCAAGGACCAGAGCCCAGGTCTCGCTGGTTTCAGGGCAGGTTCCCTGCTCCCACCCTGGCTGGAAGCTGGGCTCAGCCTGGCTGTGGGGCCAGTGGGCCGGCCAGGTGGCCTGGACTTCTGGGCAGCTTTCACAATGTAGTCGTGCTGGCTCCTGCAGAGCTGAGTTCTCTGCCCCTGGGCAGGCAGCTGAACAAGTTCAGGCAGCTCTCAGCTTCCCCCTCCACCTGCGGCCTGAGGTTGCCCTGGGTCACGGTCACCGGAGGAGGCTGGTCACAGGGACGGTAGCAGAGGTGGACTCGGGCTCCTCCCCAGCACAGTAACTCAAGGAGGGCAGTCCAGATCCCAGGAGTCCACTTTCATCCCAGGGTGCGATGTATGGGAGGGTGAGCAGGGTCCTTCTGCCCCCACCCTGACAGCCACAATGCTCCGGCCATGACACAGCTCTTGGGTTTAGAATAATCTTGGAGCTGGCAGCAGCTAGAGTGGGCACCAGGAGTTACCTGCTAGCCTGCCCTTGCCGTGGTCTGAAATTCTCAGTTGCTGCCTCTCTGGGAACACCCAGGGCTTCTCCCTCTTCCTTCCTCCTGCAGGCTAAGGCCTGGCCCCAGAGGACGAGAAGGGACAAAAGAGGACAAGGAGTGAAGAGCAGGTGGGGGACACACAGCTCTCAAGTCCCTGTATGTGCCAGTTCCCTCCCATGGCTGAAGCCCATGACCTGTTCTGCCTGTTGACAAATGAAGACATGAAGGCTCGGAGAGGCCACCAGGAAGTTTTAGACTGGGGATTACAGCCAGGGCCACCTTTCTTCATCCTCCTCCTCCTGGTTAGAAAGCAGTCACGAAGAGGCTTTTTTCACAGGTGGTGGGTTGGAGCTGAGCATGGTCAACCGTCAGGTTTGGGGAGGCACCGGGAGATGTGGACTGGGGGCTCGGAACTCACCAGATGTCTCCAGCCAAATGAACCACAGGTGCCAATGCACTGCATCAAGTGCTGCCCCAGTGGCAGGGAATGGGGGAGCAGTTTTGCCTTGGGGGTAAGAGGAGGGGCCATGGGCACGGTGGGTGCCTTTAGTGGATTCTTCCAAAAACAAGCACTTACAGACGAGGACACAGACGTGGTCCCCAGCGCAGAGGTGGGGGAGACAGGGGCCAGAGCTGGGCCTGGAGGAGCTATGGTACCAGTCCTGAAGATGAGATGCCATCTCTCAAAGACAGGACGGTAGAGACAGAATGCGTAGGATGGAATGTGCCCTCCGGGGCAGAGTGGGCAAAGGCCAAGGGTAGACAGCAGGGAGCTCAAGCAGGTTGATGCAACAATCAAGGAGAAAAGTGATGAGGGCCGAGGTGGCAGACAGAGAGAAAGCAAAAACCCCAAGTCTCCATGGGTGGCTCCAGGGTTTCACTTGCAAGTAGCGTGGATGTATGTACCACACAGCCCAGAGAAACTGACCCAAGACAACGTGAGTGCGTGCTAGGTGGGAGTCCAGCTGCCTCAAGATAGACTTGGTGGCAAGCATTTTGACCTTCTGATAAACTTTCCCCATAAGGAGTAGGAAAAGGACAAACTGACGTTTACAGATGCCTATTATTTGCCAGATACGGTGGCGGGCACATGCTTCACAGATGATACTTCATTTAATCCTCCCAGCCAAATTATGATCCCCTTTTTGAGATAAGAAAACCAAGGTGTAAAGAAAGAAATGAAATTGTCCAAGGCCAGCCAATTCAGGAAGCGGGTGCATCCAGGGAGCTTCTTTCCACTCCCCTGGCCCCGGGCTCTCAGTGCCTCGCCCCTTGGCATCTGGGCAGTGTGTGGCTCCTGAGTCAACTCCACGGGGATGCCAAATCTGGGGGCAGGTGCCCAGGCAAGGGTGTCTGCCTGGTGAGCCCAAGAGGGTGAGCAAAGTTCACTGCATTCAACCCCCACCGCCGCCCAGTCTGGCTTCTCCTCTGCTGTCCAGGTAAGCATGTGGAGGGGGACAGAGGTCTGGTTTCTGCTCAGCCCTCCTTTTTTTTGTTTCATTCGCTGAGGCTGCTGGCATTTATTGTTTATTATTGCAGCCACATCAACTCTATGAAACACAACTAAATGTGGTGGTTGTTGTGCCTGAGAATGTGATAATTCATGCAATGTACAGGAGAAAGAAGGTGGAAAAGCAAACACAATGAGTAGAATATTTTACAAAACTGAAGGTGACCCCAGTTAGGTAAAAATAAAGAAGAACATCAAGTTAGCATAAAGAATTTCACTTTTGTGCTGTATGTCAAGGATATTTTCAACTTTCAAATTTAACTTGTTTTTGAAATATAGCTTTACTGAAATATAAGTCACATACCATTTAATTAATTCATTTAAATGTATCATTTAGTGATTTCTAGTGGTGTTGTCACCTCAATCAATTTTAGGATATTTTCATCATCAAAAAAAGAAACCTCATGACTGTTAGCAGTAACTCCCTATTTCTCCCAAATCCCCAGCCCTAGGAAACCATTAATCAACTTTCTGTTGATTTGCCTATTCTAGACATTTTATATAAATGAAATCATATAATATGTGGCCTTTTGAGACTGGTCTCTTTCACTCGACATAGTGGTTTTAACATTTATCATGTTGTAATAGGTATCAGTACTTCATTCCTTTTTACAGTCAAATAATATTTATAGCTATAAATTTCCCTCTAAGTACTGTTTTAGCTGCTTCCAATAAACTTTTGTCATTTTAATTCATCTCAATGCATATTCTGATTTCCTTTGTGATTCTTCTTTGACCCACTGATTACGTAGAAGTGTACTGCTTAATTTGCACATATTTGTGAATTTCCCAAATTAATTTTGTTGTTGATATCTAATTTCATCCCATTGCCAGAGAACATAACTTGTATGATTTCAGTCCTTTTAAACTTACTGAGGCTTGTCATATGACCTAGCACATGGCCTATTCTGGAGAAAACGCCATGTGCACTTGAGAAAGATACCTTCTGCTGCAGTTGGATGGAATGTTAGGTTTGGAACGCTTGGGTTATAGTGTTGTTCAAGTCTTATAAATCCTTGTTATCTTCTGACTAGCTGTTTTATCCACTATGGAAAGTGGGGTATTGAAATCTCCGACTATTGTTCAATTTTCTATTTCTCAGTTCAGTTATATGCATTTTTGCTTCATGTAATTTGGGGCTATATTATTATCTTCTCTAATTTTAAAGAATTAGTATCCTCAGAGTTGCCAACATATCCTTGTCTAAATTATTTTATAATTTTATTATTTATTTTTATTTTAGACTCTGCTGGGTCTTCATTGACTCGACCACTGAGCCACCAGGGAAGCACTCCATGTCTAAATTTTTATGAGGTAATTTTCAGGAAGCTTTATATGAGAAACTGAGATAACTGTTTTTAAGAATCCATGCCTAGGGACTTCCCTGGTGATCCAGGGGCTAAGACTCTGCATTCCCAAAACGAGGGGGCCAGTTTGATCACTGGTTGGGGAACTAGATCTCACATGCCACAACAGACACCTAGCATGGCCAAATATTAAATAAATAATAAAATTACACTTGACTATTAAACAATAGTCAAAATTAACTTGATTTGCCTTTTTATAATACAAATATAACAGAAACAGTCCATTACTTTATAGAAAGTGTTAGTCGCTCAGTCGTGTTTGATTCTTTGTCATCCCACTGATTGTAGCCTGCCAGGCTCCTCTGTCCATGAAATTCTCCAGGCAAGAATACTGGAGGGGTTTGTCATTTCCTTCTCCAGGGGATTTTCCTGACCCAGGGATCGAACCTGGGTCTCCCTCATTGCAAGCAGATTCTTTACCATCTGAGCCACCAAGGAATGAAAGCTTTATACAGTGAATATACTATACTAATATTAATTATAATATATTTAAAAGGAAAATATTTTAACTATTTTTCAGTTTCCAAAAACATTAGACATTATAGAAATGAAGTATATTAATCTATGAGCAATTGCTATCTTAATTATAATTCATTCTTATTTACTTATTAGAGTAGATAATACCCCAAGGTGTCTTATTTTGGATTTCATTGTATTATCTTGTATTTCATTCACTTGGAATGAAATAACACTTTGCCAGCCCACTTTCTTAAAGGCCTCAGAAAGGTAGATCAGAGGTTAAAGGCCAAGGGGACATAGGTAAGAATAAGAGGCAGCCTGCATGGAGGGAAGGAGAACAGTTGAACTGTTGGGTGGCTAGACTTCTAGCTTTCATGTCCAGCTCTCAGGAACTAGCTATGAAATGTATTTTGGGGGAGTAAGACATGTGCCTTCTCTGGACCTTAGTTTTTCCATCAGAGGTGGCGGGACTGAGGTCACCCAAAGGGTTCAATGTCATGCTCTCTGGTTAATGCCCTAAGGGAAGAAGGCCTTCATAAATGAACAATGCAAAGAAGTGGAGGAAAACAGTAGAATGGGACAGACTAGAGATCTCTTCAAGAAAATTGGAGAGATGAAGGGAACATTTCATGCAAGGATGGGCACGATAAAGGACAGAAATGGTAAGGACCTAATAGAGGTAGAAGAGGTGGCATGAATACACAGAAAAACTATATAAAAAAGGTCTTAAGGTCCAGGATAACCACGATGGTGTGGTCACTCACCTAGAGCCTGACATCCTGGACTGTGAAGTCAAGTGGGTCTTAAAAAGCATTACTACAAGCAAAGCTAGTGGAAGTGATGGAATTCCAGGTGAGTTATTTAAAATCCTAAAAGATGATGCTGTTAAGGTGCTGTATTCAGTATGTCAGCAAATTTGGAAAACTCAGCAGTGGCCACAAAACTGGAAAATGTCAGTTTTAATTCCAATCCCAAAGAAAGGTAGTACCAAAGAATGTTCAAGCTACTAGACAATTGCGCTCATTTCCCACGCTAGTAAGGTTATGCTCAAAATCCTTCAAGCTAGACTTCAGCAGTATGTGAACCAAGAACTTCCAGATGTACAAGCTGGGTTTAGAAAAGACAGAGGAACCAAAGATCAATTGCCTACACCCATTGGCTCATAGAAAAAGCAAGGGAATTCCCCTCCAAAAAATCCACTTCTGCTTCACTAACTATGCAAAAGCCTTTCACTGTGTGAATCACAACAAACTGTGGAAAATTCTTAAAGAGATGGGAATACCAAACCACCTTACTTGTCTCCTGAGAAACTTGTATGCAGGTCAAGAAGTAACAGTTAGGACCGGACATGGAAAAACTGACTGGTTCAAAATGGGGAAAGGAGTATGACAAGATTTTATATTGTCACCCTGCTTATTTAATTTCTATGCAGAGTATGTCACACAAAATGCCAAGCTTGATGAATCACAAGCTGGAATCAAGACTGCTGGGAGAAAAAGAGAGAAAAAGAAAAGATTGCTGGGAAAAATATCAACTACCTCAGATATGAAGATAATACCACTTTAACGGCAGAAAGTGAAGAGGAACTAAAGAGCCTCTTGATGAGGGTGAAATAGAGTGAAAAAGCTGGCTTGAAACTCAACATTAGCTTTTATTAAGATCATGGCATCTGGTCCCATCACTTCATAGCAAATAGAAGGGGAAAAAGTAGAAGCAGTGACAGCTTTCATTTTCTTGGGCTCCAAAATCACTCCGGATGGTGACTGCAGCCATGAAATTAAAAGATGTTTGCTTCTTAGAAGGAAAGCTATGACAAACCTAGACAGCATATTAAAAAGCAAAGACATCATTTTGCCAACAAAAGTCCATATAGTCAATGCTATGGTTTTCCCAGTAGTCATGTACGGATGTGAGAGTCGGACTATAAAGGAGGCTGAGCACTGAAGAACTGATCCTTTAGAATTATAGTGCTGGAGTAGACTCTTGAGAGTCCCTTGGACTACAATGAGATCCAACCAGTCAATCCTAAAGGAAATCAACCCTTCATTGGAAGGACTAATGCTGAATTTGAAGCCCCAATATTTTGGCCACCTGATGCTGAAAGCCAACTCACTGGAAAAGACCCTGATGGTGGGAAAGATTGAAGGCAAAAGGAGAAGTGGGGGCAGCGGATGAGATGGTTAGATAGCATCACCAATTCAATGGACATGAATTTGAACAAACTCCAGGAGATAGTGAAGGACAGGGAAGCCTGGCGTGCTGCAGTCCGTGGGGTTGCAGAGTTGGGCACGACTTAGCAACTGAACAACTGTTAAGCTTCTGAATACGCATGGGAAGATGTGAGGGTGAATGGCTGTGGGGGAGGAGGAGGAGGCACTTTCTGGATTAGTGCTGAAGGCAGCTGGTCCCCTCAGCCTTGCACTCCCCACCCAGGTGACACGGCATCATCAAAGGGCTACAAGAAGCCGGGCAGGGAGGAACACCTGCCAGGCCAGCTCCTCAACTTCTGAGGGGAAGTGTTGGGGTGCTCTTAGCAATACAGAGACCAGAGCCTGTGCAGGAGATTGGGACCAGTAGCCCGGTCCAGGCTAGAGGGGGCCACGGACCTAAGCTCGGTTTCTGTTCATGACAACTCTGCTAGAGAGATGGGGTCAGGCTGCTCTCTACTCCTGCCCCAACCCACTGCACTCTGCATCGTGGTGCCCAGCAGCCAGGGGTCTGCCAGCCTCCCACGACCAGCTGCTGTCTCTGGTTGCAGCCACTTTCTTGGTATTCCATTCAGTGGAGACTCTCTGGCCCCTCTCTCCTCCCTGCCCAAGTTTTTATATCTCTGGGTTCCAGAATATCATCTGATTTCTTTCCCTCCTCCTGGGATGTTCTAAGATATTGAACACCCTTCCCCTCCTATCTCCCTCTGGCTGGGAAAAAACAGACTAGGGGTTGGGGGTTGGTCAAAAGACTTTGGCTAAGTCACTTACCATTGATCCCTTCCCTCTCCTCCTCACGGAATTTCTCGCCAAGACAAGTCAATCCTCTCAGACCATCTCGTGAACATCCTTCCTCTCTTCCTCTCCTCACTTCCCTTTCCCTCCGTAGCCCTGATTCTATTCCTTAACATCCCTCTAATCCATCCTGCCTTCCTCAATCACCTCCTAGGGCCTGTGTACATGCCCCGAAGTCCAGCTTGGTCCTCCCTCTCCCCTCTCTCAACACCTCCGAGGCTCCCATCGTCTGGCCTTTCTGAGTCTGCTCAAATGTGCCACCTGTGTTTTGTTTCTCCCACTGACCTTTCCCACCCCAGGGCTCTGGGTTCACTAGTAAGGTTGCCTTCACCAACCATGCAGTGCTTTCTCCAGCCACAGGGTCTCGTTCCATCATAAGCACCCTCCTCCATGGAAATACCTTCCACCCTTCAAGTACCATCTCAAAACCCACTTCCCAATGAGGCCTTCTTTCAGGTCTCCCCAAAGGTAAAGTGCGTACTTGTACTGAAGCTTCATATGTAACCCTATCAGACTAGGGGCTCCCCAAGAGCTGATACCCCAAATACTTATTAATGAGTTTTCTTAATTAGACAAGTCCTCTGAACTCTAGCACTTCCATTGTTAGAACACTGGTAAGGACAGCATAGAAGACAGGGGTTGCAAACTGGTGGCCTGTGGGCCAAATCTGATTCAAGGGTAATATGATGTCTTTTTGTTTGTTTGTTTAATTATTTATTTATTTTTGGCTGCACTGGGTCTTCGTTGCTTTGCGCGGGCTTTCTTTAATTGTGGGGAGCGGGAGCTACTCTAGCTGCGGTGGGCTGGCTTCTCATTACGGTGGCTTCTCTCGTTGTGGAACACAGGCTCCTGCAGCACGTGGGCTCAGTAGTTTTAACGTGTGGGCTCTAGAGCACAGACTCAGTAGTTGTGGTATGGGAGTTAGCTGCTCCGTGGCATATGGAATCTTTCCAGACCAGGGATCGAATTCATGTCCCCTGTATTGGCAGGCAGATTCTTACCCACTGTGCCACCAGGGAAGTCCTGATGTCTCTCTCTTTTTTTTAATTGAGGTAGGATTCACGTCACATAAAACAAACCATTCTAAATTGTGCAACTACCATTTCTATGTTGTTCCAAAATATTTTCCTCATCGAAAAAGGAAACTCCACATCCATTGTCGACTTAAAAAATATAGTCATAACCTGAAAGTGGAAAGTTGTTTTATTTGGTGGGAATGTTTACGACTTCAAGCCCAGAGGATGGTATCTCAAGTAACCTTGAAAGAACTGTTCCGAGGAGGCAGGGGAAGGAGTCAGGTTATACAGAAGTTTGCAAAAAAGGGAGCAGGTAGCCTGATTATTGTTAATTAAGGAAAACTAGATATCTCAAGTTAAAGAATCAGCCCTTTGCTACGTATAGGAGGATGCAAGCTCTGGGCTCACTGAAATCTTTCCTTTCATACACATCTCAGCTATCTGGGGTCAGCATCTTGCTTCTTGGTTTCTTTTACATCCTTAGTTCCTTGTTTACTGCTGGGAGTGACACAAGAATGATGGTCGCTGACAGCTACTGGATTGCAGGCATTGTTCTCCCTTTCAGGCCCCTCCGAGCTCAGAAATTCACTTTTGGAGGCCTTGAAATCGCTGACATCCTTATTTACTGATATGGCAGGAATCAGTCCATTTTACACCATCAAGCAGTCACTCTTCATTCTTCCCTCCCCACAGCATCTAGACCTAATCTGCCTTCTGCTGGATTTATCTGCTTCATATAAGTGGAATCATACCACATGCAGTCTTTAGTGTCTGGTTCAGCAAAACTGGCAGATCATCCAAATTGTCCTTTTGTGGTTGAATAATATTCCATCTATGGACATACCACATTTTGTGTGTCCATTTATCTGTCGATGGACAATTGGGTTGTTTCCACCTTTGGGCTATTGTGACTAGTCCTGCTACAAACATCCGTGCACTAGTGTCTGTTTGAATTCCTGTTTTCAATTCTTCAGAGTATATATCTAGGAGCGGAATTGCTGGATCATACCTCACTATATATTTATAACCTTGTTTGGAAGACTTGGTGTTTTCATATTTGAATCTGAATGCCTCTAGGTGTCCATCTCTGTCTCGGTTTCCATCTCTTCTATTGTCTTACACCTGCCAGTCTGACTCACACTATTTGCCTGGCCCCTGAAGACATCTGCAGATGGTGACTGCAGCCATGAAATTAAAAGATGCTTGCTCCTTGGAAGGAAAGCTATGATCAATCTAGACAGCATATTAAAAAGCAGAGACATTACTTTTCCAACAAAGATCCACCTAGTCAAAGCTATGGTTTTTTCAGCAGTCATGTATGGATGTGAGAGTTGGGCTATAAAGAAAGCTCAGCGGCGAAGAAGTGATGCTTCTGAACTGTGCTATTGGAGACGACTCTTGAGAGCCCCTTGGACTGCAAGGTGATCTAACCAGTTTATCCTAAAGGAAATCAATCCTGAATATTCACTGGAAGGACGGACGCTGAAGCTGAAACTCCCAATACTTTGGCCACCGGATGAGAAGAACTGACTCACTAGAAAAGACCCTGATGCTCAGAAAGATTGAAGGTGGGAGGAGAAGGGGACGACAGAGGATGAGATGGTTGGATGGCATCACCGACTCGATGGACATGAGTTTGAGTAAGCTCCGGGAGTTGGTGATGGACAGGGAAGCCTGGCGTGCTGCAGCCCATGGGGTCACAAAGAGTCGGACACGACTGAGCGACTGAACTGAACTGAACTGAAGACATCTGAATCTGCTCCCCTTATAAGTCTTTGGCACCAAAAAACCCCACAAAAACATAGCGCCCAATTCAACTGCTAAGAAGCCCGAGATCTTGGGCAAATCTCTCCACACCTCTCGGAGTACTATTTTGCTCAGCCTCGCCAGGGAATAACACTGCTTACCTAAGGGGAGGCGGCAAGAATCAGGGAGATGATGGACGGAATGCGTCTCTTCGGAAGCTGTCGGGTTCTGGAAACCGAGACGGACGGGCTAGGCTAGAAGAGGAGGAGGCGGCGGAGGAGAGGGGCGGGCTGGACGCCCTCTGGGAGCATAGGCCGCACTTCGGGTTGCAGACCGGCCCGGGGTCCGAGCCAGTGCGCCCGGGCGTCCGCGGCACAGAGCGCAACCGGCAGGGGGCTCGGGCGCCACCGCCTCGCGACGTCTCGGCGGGCTGGGCTAGGCTGGAGTAGCGATCCCGGGCGGGGCTCAGGTTGGCACGCGGTGGGCGGGAGGTGGCCCCCGTCCCCGCCCCCCACATCCGGGGGCCCGGGCCGGGCTGTGGGTCGGCCGCGCGCCGGTGAGTCAGGCCGGGTTTTCCCTCCGCCTCTGGGGCAGGCTAGCGAGCGCGGCCGAACGCGTCCCTCCCTCCCTCGCCAATCCGGCTCCGGAGCCCGCCCGCCCGCGTTTTCCCGGCGCCTGCCGCCTGGCCGCTCCAGCCTGGTTCGCAGTCTCGGCCGGAGCTGGCGCCCTGGAGGAAGGGTTCAAATCCGCGCGCAAGGGAGCTGTAGCGCGCGAGGGGTGCGGATGGGCGCCAGCATGGTGAGTGGGGCGCACCGGGGGGCTGGAACCGCGGCCCGGGGCTGGACTCGGGGGGTGGGGCTGGCCGCCGCCAAGGTCTAGCTTTCCCGGCGACCTTGGCCAAGCCCGCAGCCCTACGCGGGCGAGATTCCCGTCTGAGAAGTGGGCAGGGGTGGCAAGGTGAGGTGTGCGCCCAGGTACCCCTTACCTTCAGACATCGAAGCACCGAGGTGTGGGAACGGGGACCGTCCGCGGGCAGGGAAGCTGTGCTGAAAGGGCAGGCGACAGGTTATGCTCTCCGTAACCCATGCAAAACGCGCTTTCCTTGGAGGAGTTCCTGGGACCCCTGAACCACCACTGGGGTGGGGCAGGTGCCCTTGGCGCGGGAGTCTGACCTCGGCTTCCGCACCCACAGCCCATCCATTCGGGGTAAGTCTTAGAGAGAAGCCTGGGAGAGACATCCCCTCCCATCCCTCAGGTAGTTTGGGGACCTCCCCCAGTTCTGGGGAAGCCCTCGCCTCTGCCACATCCTTCCCGGAGGAAATTCCATGGAGATGCCAACCTCCACCTTCCCCAAGAGACGGCTTCCTGCCCTCTCCTGCCCCCTCTGGGATACCCCTTCCTCCACTGTATGAACCCTGTATGAGCGGCAGCTGCCAGCCTGCTGTCAGGGGTCCCGTGAAGAGCAGACGCTCCCAGATCCTGAGCACCATCCCAGTCTGGCCACAACCTTCGGCCAAAGTGAGGGCCCGTTTGGAGCCAGGCGGAAATCGGGGCCGTGACTGCGTCCGCAAAAAAGGACTGGGACCTGTCGTCTCCGACGCGGCAATCCACCCTCTCCTGCCCCCCGCGCCCGCCCGCCTCCACGAGCCGACCGGGTCTCTCCTGGCTTGCACCCGGGGCTCAGCCTGTGCCGCGGCCGTGGTGCTCTCTCCCTGGCCGGCCCAGGGAAGGAGAGAGGCAGGAGGCCGTCCTGGAACCGGTGATCTGCCTCCTCTCAAAGCCCTCCTGGGCAGGGCTCCTCTCCTGCCGACTGGCTGTGTGTGGGTGTGTATGTGCCAGACTGAATGAGGGCGGCCAGTCTGCTCAGGCCACCGCCTATGGAACTAGCAGCTTCCAGGGCTCACAGTGCCCATGCAGTGGTGCTTCCACTATTTCTACCTTACCTAGCTGTAGGATGGAGTAAAGGTAACTACTGTCTTGCCTGCCTCCATGAAGCTGTCGCAGAGATGAGATGATGAAATGAAAGGGCTGATAAAAACTGTAGAGCGCAAGTGACTTAGTGATACTAAGAATCACTCCAGCAGGACTCTCCCTCTTCATGAGTTGAAATGGGGCTAGGGAATGCCAGCCTCTCCCCTCTCCTCCCTGGGCCCCTCTTACCCACTGCCCCCTCTTTTGGAGCTGGGACATTCCAGTCCCATTCCTCAGGGGCAGCTGCAGTCACTCCCCTCAGCAAAGCTGATCCTCCAGCAGGTGGTGGGACCCTCCCTGGGGCCAGGGCTCAGGAGGGGCTAAAGGCAGTCGAGGCCGGACTGGGAGCTACCTACCCAAGTGCTCTAGGTACTCTCCAGAGGAGATGCACAGTGGGGTCAGGGCAGGCTTCTAAATGTAGAGAGCCTATGGACTTTTTCCTGTGCAGCTGAACATGACCTTAGGCACCTTATTTTACCTCCTGGGCCTCAGTTTTCTCCTCGGAAGTGGGGGATGACACTCTTCCCCTCCCATGTGTGTTGTGAGCCTGTGCCAGGCTCAGCATCAGGCTGACCCAATGAGGCACCCACTAAGGGACACCAGGATGTCTCCCTGAATGTCCTGTCTTTTTCTGCTTCATGGCCAGGGCGGTATCCCAGCCCCATTCTCCAGTCTTTACCAAGAGTTGGTCCAGAGAGATGCTCCCAGTGTCCAGGCTGTCTGATCTTGGAGTGGGCGGAAGGGAAGGTGAAAGCAGGAGTAAAGAGACCCTGTTGGGACCAACTAGGACCTGTGCAGAATAGGGCCTACGTGACCAGCTGAAAGCTTGCTGGCAGAGCAGGGGGGTGGTGGCGGCGAGGTTCTTCTCTGTGCAGAGCTCTGGGCCCCAGGCACGTCATGAGTTCTGGGTAGAGAAGCCCAGGCACTTGGAGGAGGAGGCCCTGTTTTCCCCAGTGGGGCTGCAAGGCACTTGCGGTCTCTCCCTCCCTCCTCCCCCACCACATCCTCTCCTGCACAGCTGCCCTGGGCCAGTCCCTGGGCTTCCAAGCAACGGGAAGGAATGTGTGTATTGGGGGATGTGGGGAAGTCAGGGGAGGTGGATGGAGTCTTTTAGGAAAAAGGACTGTCCCCAGATTGAGACCTGGGCAGGGTGGAGCCTCCTGAAAGCCAGGGGCCTTGGCCCAAGGAGGAGGAGCTAGTAATACAGCCTGAGAAGTTATCTAGGAGGGGTGGAGAGAGGAGGGGGGAGGGTGGGGGCCTTAGATAAAGACAAAGGGAAGGGCTTTTGGTGCCCCTCTGTGTAGCTCGGGAATTATTTCAAATTGCTCAACTCAAGTGTGAAGAAAAGCCAATCCCATGCCCTCCTTGCCACACACACACACACACACACACACACACACACACACATACACACTTGCCTTCATCTAGCAGCTTCGGAGCTAGGAAGGACAGCTGGGTATTTGTGTGTGAAAGGTGCTGAGTGCTGTGTGGATGACCTTGAGTGTGTGTGTGAGCCTTGCTGTGTCCTCTCACCGAGGAGCTTCTGGGCCGCTGGTGGCACCGACTAGACTGCAGTATGTGTGTGGTGTGCGTGTTTTGGCTCATGACTGCTTCTCCCCTGGACCTGAGACCCTTTGTGGGGGTTATGGGGTGTTGATTATTGCTCCCTGAGACAGGAAATGAGGCTGTGGCCAGGGGAACGTGAAGCAGTGTGTATTTGGGATGAAGAGGGCGTGTTTAGCTCCCCCTGCCACCATCACTGCCCCCAGGCTCTCACCAGGCTTGCAGCTCAGGAGCCCTTTCACCTCCCTGTCCCCACGCTAGCTGTCAATGGCAACCCTATAGGAAGGCAGGGAAAGTAGAGTCTTTCCCATTCGGGGGAAACTGAGACATGGTCAAGGGAGGTGTCCCATGGAGAGATAATGTAAGGGTGGGCTAGAGACCAGATTATCTGCTGTCTACCTCCCCAAGAAGTGGTGACAGGAGTTCAGTGGGCTTGTGAAGGGGTGTCAGAGTGGGAGGCAAGATGCTTCAATTCAACTCTTGGGCTGTGGGTGACATTGTCCGTTCCCACTAGACATTTCAAGTCATTGTACTGTAATCACAGGCAAGCACCTCACTCTGACCAGCTTTGTGACCTTGGGCAGGCCAATTCACCTTCTGGAGCCCCCTTGCCCTTACCTAAAATACACAGAGTTAACCATGTGCCAGGACTCTGTGAGACCCCTACGCAGGGCCGCACCGCTGTAGGTGCCCAGCACCTGTCATCCCTTATCTAGATGACTCCCCTAACCCTGTGTGGTTTGTGGCACCCCCAGAGGGGTTGAGCTGTCTGGGGACTGGAAAGGGAAGCTTGGGAAGGTTTCTTTTGCCCAAGGTAAGGTTTAGGACCGCAGGGTGTAGGAGCAGGTCCGTGCCTTCCACCCTCCTCCCTCCCTCCTCACCGAGAGCTTTGTCTTCTACAAACACAAAACCTGGAAATGGTTGAGGAAGATGGAACCTCCTAACCATTGTTTGGGGTGGGAGTCTGTGTCCCAGAAGCATATTGAATTGGGGTAGTTGAGGCGGGGCACGTCGGACTTGTAGCTGCATTGTGCCTGCTGGGTGTCTGTTCAGGAATGGGAATAGCTGGGTAGGAGGCAGAGAAGGGGGCTTCTCTGGTAGCTCAGCTGGTAAAGAATCCACCTGCAATTCAGGAGACCCCAGTTCTATTCCTGGGTAGGGAAGATCCTCTGGAGAGGATACCCACTCCAGTATTCTTGGTCTTCCCTGGTGGCTCAGTTGGTAAAGAATCCGCCTGCAATGCAGAAGACCCTGGTACGATCCCTGGGTTGGGAAGATTCCCTGGAGGAGGGCATGGCAACCCACGCCAGTATTCTTGCTTGGAGAATCCCCTTGGACAAAGGAGCCTGGCGGCTATAGTCCATGGGGTCACAAAGAGTTGGACATGACTGAGTGACTAAGCATAGCACACAGACGGAGAAGGTGGCATTCGTTCATTTGGCAAGTCCTTTCTGAGCACTTACTGTGTGCCAAGTGCTGGGATGGACACAAGGGATCCAGCGGGCACTTTGGGGACAGGTCCTGCCTTCCACAGTGTGGTCCCAGCACAGGTGGGAGGCAGTCCATAACCCCGTCACTCGGGCACTCGCAGGTGGCGTTAGTGTGTCTACCAGCTAAGCTCAGCTTCAGCTAGCCCGTGTTGACCCTGGCTGTGGGCCAGGCCCTGGACTGATAAGAGGGCATGTTTATCCTCCACACAATCTTAGCCTGTGCCTGGAAGTGGCCTTTGAAGTGGCAGCATATTAGAGGGGCTGGCAGGGGCTCTGGCTGCCCCATCTCCCTGTCGGTGGGGGAGCTGACACAGAGAACAAGCAGCTGGTTTTAGGGCATCTGGGGAGTTGGGCAGCAAGTGCATACCTGCCCCTGATGGAGCCTCCCAATCCCCAGAAGCAGCCGCCTGTGCGCTGGTGAAACTTCATGGCCACAGCCCCAGGCCCTGCTGGCATTGCCATGGGCAGCGTGGGCAGCCTGTTGGAACGGCAGGACTTTTCCCCTGAAGAGCTACGGGCAGCACTCGCAGGGTCTCGGGGCTCCCGCCAGCCTGATGGGCTCCTCCGGAAAGGCTTGGGCCAGCGTGAGCTCCTCAGCTACCTGCACCTTCCAAAGAAGGATGGCAAGACCACCAAGCGGGCCCCTCGGAATGAGCCTGCTGACTATGCCACCCTCTACTACCGGGAACACCCTCGGGTTGGTGACTTCAGCAAGACCTCGCTGCCTGAACGGGGGCGTTTTGACAAGGTGTGCCTCGGCTCCTCCCCTCCCTACTGTGGCAGGGCAGGGAGGGGGGCCCTCCTTGAAGACCCCAAGGCTGGGATGGGACATGGAAGTCTTGCCGTGGGCTGGCCTGGTGACACGTACCCCTTGTTCTCAAAGAGGATTCCCAGGGGCTTCGGGAGGGAGCACCAAAGGGCAGTCAGCCCAGAGCCTCATCCCTGCCCTCTCTTTCTGGCAGTGTCGCATTCGCCCATCAGTATTCAAGCCAGCCTCGGGTACCGGGAAAGGCTTCCTGTCCATGCAGAGCCTGGCGGCCCACAAGGGCCAGAAGCTGTGGCGCAGCAATGGCAGCCTGCACACGCTGGCCTGCCATCCGCCCCTGAGCCCGGGGCCCCGGGTCAGCCAGGCCCAGGCCCGTGCCCAGCTGCTGCACGCCCTCAGCCTGGATGAGGGCGGCCCTGAGCCTGAGCCCAGTCTGTCTGATTCCTCCAGCGGGGGCAGCTTTGGCCGCAGTCCCAGCACTGGCCCCGGCCCCTTCAGCTCCTCTTTGGGCCACATTAACCATCTTGGGGGCTCCCTGGACCGGGCCTCACGGGGTTCCAAGGAGGTTGGGCCACTGACTCTGCTGAACTGCCTGCCCGAACCACCGCCCCCCTACGAATTCTCCTGCCCTGCCGCCGAGGACATGGTGGCTGTGCTGCCGGACACCTGTGAGGAGCTCAAGAGGGGCCTTGGTGAGGAGGATGGCGTCAGTCCCTTCACGCAGGTGAGAGCAGCTGTTGCCTTGGCCACCTGTTCTGTCCCCTGGCATTAGCGTACAGGGCAGACAGGGTCACCCGCCAGCTCTCCTACAGGGCTCCGGGTATAGGAGGGTAAGGAAGAGAGAGATGAGTTTGCTTCTCTCCGCAAGCCCCACATGGTGGGGATGTCATGTCATTGGCGGTCCTTGCAGGAAGTTGTGAGGGAGGGAGACTCCCTGGGAGGGCCGCATGCTAGGGACACTTCACCTCCAGAGGACACATCCTGGGTTGGGGCACATGTGTGCCCAAAGCGTTGCACCCTGGACCCTGTGGTGTTGCAACAGAGGATATCAGAAGCAGCTGGAGCATTGGAGCAGCAGGCTAGCCGTGGGAGTGCAGGCAGTTGGCATCCAGGGGGCAGGGCGGTGTGTGAATCTTGGGCCATGGCAAGTGCCCTTTCCCCTGGACAGGTGCTGGAAGAGCGCCAGCGGCTGTGGCTGTCTGAGCTGAAGCGCCTATACCTGGAGCGACTGCACGAGGTGACCCAGAAGGCCGAGCGTAGTGAGCGCAACCTCCAGCTGCAGCTGTTCATGGCCCAGCAGGAGCAGCGGCGCCTACGCAAGGAGCTGCGAGCACAGCAGGGCCTGGGCCTGGAGCCTCGGCCACCAGGCAGCCTCTCAGAGGCCGATCCTAGTGCCCGAGCAGAGGAGGAAGCCCGCTGGGAGGTGAGAGACCAGGCATTCAGAGACTCCTGCCCCCACTGCTGTTGTGCCATCCTCTGCCTGCCCTCTGACCGGTCCCCCCCTTACCCTGCTTTGTTTGGCTCTTGCCCGTCCCTGTCCCCCTTCAGGTGTGCCAGAAAACAGCAGAGATCAGCCTCCTGAAGCAGCAGCTGCGGGAAGCCCAGGCGGAACTGGCTCAGAAGCTAGCTGAGATCTTTAGCCTGAAGACACAACTTCGGGGCAGCCGGGCACAGGCCCAGGCCCAGGATGCAGAGCTGGCCCGACTGCGAGAGGCCGTGCGAAGCCTGCAGGAGCAGGCCCCTCGGGAGGAGGCCCCAGGCAGCTGTGAGACCGATGACTGCAAGAGCAGGGGGCTGCTGGGGGAGGCGGGAGGCGGTGAGGCCAGAGACGGGGCTGAGCAGCTGCGGGCCGAGCTCCTGCAGGAGCGGCTCCGAGGCCAGGAGCAGGCGCTGCGCTTTGAGCAGGAGCGGCGGACGTGGCAGGAGGAAAAGGAGCGGGTGTTGCGCTACCAGCGGGAGATCCAGGGCGGCTACATGGACATGTATCGCCGCAACCAGGCGTTGGAACAGGAGCTGCGGGCGCTGCAGGAGCCCCCCGCACCCTGGAGCCCTCGGCTTGAGTCCTCCAAGATCTGAGGCCCTCGGAGCAAGCTGACAGCAGGAGCACCGTCAGAAGATGGCTTGGACAAGCCCACCCTGAGACGGCCAGCTCCTTCCTTACATTGGTCTGGGGTGGAAGCTGCTGAGACCAGCCAAGGATGGAGAGGCTGGCCGAGAGGAGGGATCCAGTGGGGCTGTGGGCTGGATGGGGTGCCAGTAGCAGGAGGAGCCAGGGCAAGGTCCCCCTGGCTGAGGAGTCTCCAGGCAGAGCCCAGCCCTGGAGTAGGTGTGGCCCAGGAAAGGAGGTTTGGAAGTGAAGAGCCTATGAGGCGAAAAGGGCCAGTGTGAGGAGGGGAGGCTGGGATGGGAACTTTGGCCTCCCCAGAATAAAATCACATTTTCTACGAGGAATTACCAGGTGATAATGTCAGGCCTGTCCCTGGCCTGAGTGCAGAGGACTGTGGAGGGTCCGGGTTGGGGCTGTTGGCCTGGACTGTAGCTCCTCCATGTCCATGATCGGCGGGCAGGGTGTACCCTGCACCTCCGTGTGCAGCTGCTGGACAGGCCCGTTGGGGAGTGGGGGGATCCCTGCCCTGGCACTGCAGTTTCTTAGCTGCCATGTGAGCTGAAATTCCTTTATTTAGCATCAGTGAGACTTTTAATAGGGAACAATGCCAGGGAACCCAAGAAAACAAAGGGGCAAGTCAACCAAGGCATTGCTAGAATATGAAATGTCCTCTTGGTAAAAAGTCTGGGCTCCTGGGTCCCAGGCCCGGCTGGATGTGGAGCCAGCCTAAGACAGCTTCTGCTGGAGAGCCTTAAGCCTCCAGTAGTCTGCCCATCCCAGAACTTGCCTCCCATCTTTCTCTCTGGCTTGTGTACCCCTCCCTCCATTGGGATGAGGGCCTGGGAAGATGCAGGAAATGAGGCAGAGAAAGTTCGATAAAGGGCTAGAACCACAGCAGGGAATGCGGATATTTCCCCGTAGGCATGGAGGGCCATGGGGTATTCTTGAGCAGGAGTGTGAGGTGTGATCTGATTTGTATTCTGGAAAGCTCTGTCCTGGGAGGAAGCACCTCTGTGCCCAGCCCTGCATTGCCTGATCCTTGCTCTTAGCCAAGGCTTGCTGGTCCTTGGCCCCTAAAACCCATTCCCATCCTCTCTGGACCCTTGCTCCCTCCTGGTGGGTTACGTAGAGCACAGAACCAGTCGGGCTGTGCAAGTGGCATCTCCCCAGCCCTTGCTGTAAAGCTTGGTGTCCTTACAGATGCATTAGTGTATCTGCTGCCACACAGGGAGCACTTCCTGTCTGCCTGGTGCTGCATTAGGCTGTCTGGGTCTGGGGGCTCAGGGTTGAATGAGATGTGCTTCCTGCTGCAGGGGAATCAATACACAGACGTCTCCCTCCTAGGCTGCCTGGCCACCTCAGATCTCCGCAGACATGCCCAGTTTGCTCCCTATGGCTGTGCTCTGCTCCTTCCTTGGCCCCTTTGGCAGCCCCCTCAGGTGGGCCCTGATGGTGGAGGGGTGTGCAGGGGTACAGACGCAGCTGTGGAGTATGAGCCAGTGGGCCCCGCCTTTTTAGGGCGGAGAGTGGGGTGTGTGTGTTGTCTGCTGTGGGGATAATGTGTTTATGTCTCTGTGAGTGGCATCTGTGTACAGTGGAGGTGTGCTGTGGGTGTGGGTGTGTCTAAGGGGGTGTGTTTGGGCCTCCTGAGTTGGAGGCTGGGTTGGGGCTCCTCCCTCTGTTCCATTCTTTCCCACCCTTCTCAGCCCTTTTAGTCCTGGCCAGGCTTGACGAGAGCTTGTGACCAGGTAAGATCCCTGGGCCTAGGTGAGTTATCTGGGCTCACCCCTGAGCCAGGTCCTCTGCCTGGGGAGGGAAAGTAGAGACACCTGAGTTAGGCAGGCCTATTCTTCACAGGCCTTGATACCCATTTTACACACCCCACCCAATCAAGCTTTCTGGGTCAATGGTTCCTCCAAAGGGCCCTCCAGAGCTCAGTGCTAGCCTGAAGCCTGGCTCATCCCCTGGGCTGGAGCTGGTCAGGCTGGATACCCACATGGTCCACAGTGGCCGGGGTCTACTTTTTGGTGTCCCAGCTTTGCAGAAGAGCTCCCCACCCAGCAATTAGGGAGCTGGGCCGGCCAGTACAGCCAGCAGGGAGTGGGTGGGCGGTACCAAAACTTGGCAGCTGTGCCAGAAACCAAGGCCAGGCCCAAATGTAGGGGGAGGGCACAAGAGAGCTGAAGCTGGGGCGTCTCAGAGGGAACCAGATCCTGTTAGCTCATCGCTGCCAGGAAAACCAGTTCCCTGTCCCCAAGCTGGCTGGGCAGCTCTGGGGCCAGCTGATCACAGGTGCCACTGTAGTGGCTACACCTTGGGGCAGCCCCTCCATTCTGCCCCCAGTGGATCCCTCAGTGCCCCAGCTGTCCTCTGAGCCCCTCCCCTAGCAGACTAAGCCCGAGTTGATTCTTTCCAGAACTGAGACTAGCTCCCTGCACTGGACTCCCTGCCTTTGGTCCCTCTTGTTCTCGATAGTGTCCTCCAATGGCACCTTGGGTCCCTTAGCTTATCACTTGAGCCCTCTGACAGTCTTGCCTCCAGGGTCACTGATGGTGGTACCCTTCCTAATCACAACAGCCCTCTGCACCCTCGTTCTCCAGGCAGACTACTCCCCCCATCCCGACCATGATGCTCAGATTTTCCCTCCTTAGGGAAGCCTTCCCTGAACTCACACCCTGTCCAGGCAATTCCTTGCTCCCTATGCCCATCCCTGTTTCTGTCCACCAGCTCTGTCTGTTTCGTTGGAGTGGTCAGTTTGCCTCTGTTTTCCACTGGGCTGTGGGCATGGCTGGAGCAGGGCCACATCTTCTGTTTTCATCCCCAGAGCCTGCTGTGATTCCAGCCTAGAAAGCACTGGGGTGGCTTTGGAGTCAAAAGAGACCAGACCCCTTCCCTGACTGGCATGGGTTCAAGCTAGAGGTGGTAGGGGGAGATGGCAGAGGCTCAAATGCCAAGCGTTCATTCACCTTTTGTGCCACCTGGTCCGAACCAGGTCTGTGCGAAGCACCACCATTCACTGCACAGTGATGTATTGAGTGCCTCCTTTGGGGAGGAGGCTGAGGTGGTCAAGGCCTTTGCCCCTGTGGTCCTTTCCAGAGGGTGAGGGAAGGAGACAACACATACGGGTCCACAGTAGTGACTGGGCCAGAAGAGTGCCAGCATTACAGAGGTGGGGACAACAAAGGCATCTGTACAGTGGCGAGCAAGTCAGCAGAGCATGCAGAAGGCAGAGGGAGTCCATCTGGGGGACTGAGAGTAGATTTCTTTGAGACTGGTTGGCTGCGGGTATTAGGGAAACTTTTCCCAAAGAGGGTGTAGGCCCCAAAGTGACAATTCAGATTGCAATAACCCACCATTCTAGTAGGTGGGGGCTTAGCCCTCTCTATTGGATTCAGAAAAGATAATGTGCTATTTCTTGTAGAAAAAACAAGAAATATGAAATATGCAGCAAAAACAAAAAGTGAAATATGTCATGAGAGGTGAAGTTTGAATGCCATGGGAGTTCAGAGGAGAGCTGGCTCACTTATCACTCCAGGTGGTGGGGTGGGGCGAGGGGACAAAGGTTGACCAAATTTGGGGCAGGCACTTCCAAGCTTTCTGACTGTGCCTTCCTGTGTGCTTCCTTGTGCAGCCCAGTTCTAGCAAGAATCCTGCTAAGTTAGGTTAGCCAGAGTCTCCCATCTTCTATGTCTGAACACCCTCCATATTCTAATCTGGTTCCTCCACCTCCACCATCTCCCACATTATGTCTGGTCACTCTGGCCTGTCTTCATTGAGAATTCTCTGTGGTCGTTTCCCAGTTCCCCCTGCCCCCTGAGGTTTCCTCTTAGTAATTTTTCATCCACTGACCTCCACCCTGCACCTTGGCTATGAAATATACTTTTCCTTGTATTTGGAGTTGAGGCCATTCTCTGACCCTTAAATCCCATTCCAGTAGCCCCCACTGAATAAAGTCTTCCTTACCACTCTTTAACACATGTCATGGCAATTTTTTTTCTTTTTTCTTTAAAGAAAAAAGAGGCAAGCTTCCCTGAGGAGGAGAAGTTGTTGGGGGGGGGGGATATTTCCTGTGGAGTAGGGTGGGATGAGGGCATTCCAGGATGGGCCTGGATTTGGGCATGGGGAAGTGTGGAGCATGTCTGCAGAGGGTCTTGTCTGGAAAGGGATGAGAGGAGGCAAGACAGATATTGGGCAGCCCGGCAAGCTGGCACAGAACTTCACGTCTTGTGACTGCGGGTGGATCCCTCAGGCAGCCAAGGGAAAGGGCCAGAACTGGGACCAACTTTGTGTGTGTATGACCTGTGCAGTCACCAAGGCCTCACACTCAGAAGGGCCCTAGGCTTGGTGTGGTGCTCTACTGTCACTATCTGGAACTTAATGATGTTTGAACAAGGGGCGTCACATTTTCATTTTGTTCTGGGGCCTGCAAATGACACAGCTGTTTCTGGCCTGAACCAAAGCTGTGCAAGGACAGGGAGAAACAGGAGACTGGTTGGGAGCCACCTGAAGGGTGGAAGGAAGAACAGGGTCTGAGCTGGCAACTTGAGCTCCACAGGCTGAGCCCTGATGCTCCCAGGTTCTGCAGAGAGCAGGCAGTGGAGGTCTCACCTGATGTTGCCCCCTCTCCCACCAGCTATCAGGGGAGGGTTCATCTTTTTCTAGCCTGGCCTTCTTGGACACACTCTGGGCGGCAAGGAAGACTGTGTTTTCAGGACAGAATTCCAAGGCTTGTTCTCTCTGTCAAGGACCAACCTTTCTTTCTTCCTAAAGATTTATCTGGTGTGTTTTTTGTGTAGTGGTCTCCCTGCCCCCTGCCATTTAAAAAGTATAATTTACATAGAGAAAAATTCAATGTTTTGACAATACAGAGAATTGTACAACCAGACCTATGCCAAGATACAATATGGTTTCATCATCCTCCCACATCCTGCCCCTGCCACCCCCTCCTGGGTCCCTCTACCCTTCCGCCCCACCCTCAGGCAACCAGTGATCTCCTTTCTCAATAATCTTGTGTTTTTCTTTTTGTGAGCAGTGTTTAATCCCGATTTCAAAGTAGTGAGGAAAACAATATGCAAGGATGCGAGCATGCTTAGTCTCTTCAAGCTCTTTATGACCCTGCCAGGCTCCTCTGTCCATGGGATTCTCCAGGCAAGAATACTGGAGTGGGTTGCCATGCCCTCCTCCAGAGGATCTTCCTGACCAGGGATCAAACCCGCATTTCCTGTGTCTCTGGCATTGCAGGCAGATTCTTTACCCACTGAGCCACCTGGGAAGCCCAAAACAATATGACATTGGTGTAAAAATAAAGCTATACCTCACTGGAAAGAATGAAGAACTAGAAATAGACTTCATTTTGAAGAAAAATCTTGGTATTATGGTAATGGGCTTCCAAAATGAGAAGGGAAGGAAGGATTATTTTATAAGCAGTTCTGGGATAACTAGACAGAAGTGTGGGGAAAAATAAGTCATACTTTGCACCAACCCCTGCAAAATAAAATGAAATTACATTTTAAAAATAAAATCCTAGGAAACTAGAAAAAAGGTGAAACAGACTGTTAATGAGTTAGTGGAGAACAGCTAAGTTTTTCTGCTTTGAAGCAGCTACACTCCAATAAAACGAAATGAAATAAAATCACACAGTCCCAACGAGGCAAGACTGACAAAATTAGCTAGTAAGAAAACACGGTGTGCCCTGAAAAGTGACAAAACCATAATGACAGACAGGTGAAGGAGTCTGACATGTGAGCTGGGCATTCTAAGTTTTGGCAGAAGGTAGGCTTTACTCACACCCCAGTGTGGCTGAGAAGCAGGCTCCTTCAAAGTGGGGAAGCCTGGGGCGTGTGGTTGCGAAAGCCTGTGAGGTCCTGCTGGAGTGAACTCAGCTTCAGATCAGTGGCCCCAGGTAAGGTTCCCTCAACCCTCCGACCTCCACAACTCCCACCTGGGCCAGGACCACCCAGGCTCCCCGTGCAGACAAGCTTCTCCGGGATGCTCTGACACCTCTGTGGGTTCCTGGAGGGGCTGTTGACCGCCCTCTTCCCTGCAAGTTTCATCAGGTTTGGAGCCGAGGTTTCCTCATTCATAAACAGAGGATATTGGCTACTTTAGACTATTTCTGAGCACCTCCAGTGTTCCAAGCACAGGGTGTTGGGGATACAACAGCGATGAGTACCAAGTGCTGGCCCCAATGGAGCTTTTATCCTGAAAGGAAGGGTGGAGAGAGTTAGGGGCAGGAAACCAGGATAAACAAATAAACGCTCAAGCCAATTTAAAAGTCAAAGATTATAAAGAAAACAGGACTGGATTGTGCAAGTGCTATACAGAAAACAAACCAAGATTGTGCAAGGGTGTTCTGTTGGGATGGGGAAGAGGTATGGAAGGTTGGAAGGCAAGAGGCCTTAGAAAGAGACTGGCCCTGAAAAGAAGCAGGAAGTCAGGGAAAAAGAGAGTCTTTTCTCTCGGGATGTTTCTAGTCCAAGTCCCTGAAGCCTTCGGAGGGGATGGGGCGGGAGGGGCTTCCCTACCCCTTTCCTGCAAAGCAAGGGTGCCTGGCAGGGTTATGAATTCAGTCCTTAGGGTCACCGCCTACTCTCTTCACCTTCCTAACTCTTACCCTTCCGCCTCAGGGAGGTTGTGCAACTCCTGTCTCTTCTCCATTCTGCAAAGAGGGCGACCAATGGAGGGCAGCAGAGCAGGGCTGAGTCCCTCACAGCTGAATTTAATTGCCCAGTGTCAGGCGCCATCGCGGGAAAGCCTAACTGTTGGACCTTACGTGCATTGTATTGTGTGCTACTGTCTTTACTTTGAATGAGAGTGGAGGCCGGGAAGTCAGAGCGGCACAGTCGTTTCTAGTCTAGAGCTTCTTACTGCTGAGCCGCCCCGCGTACCCTTGCTGGCCAGTGAGCGGGTTGCTCCGATTCCTTCCCGCACACGTGGAAAGTCGGGGCCCAGCCGGCGGCGTCGGCGGCTGGGGCCCCTTCCCCTCTGGCTGCCCAAGGGAGCCCGGTCACAGCCGCAGCAAACATCTAAGGTGCAATTTCTAGCCGCCGCCCGGATCCTGTGGCCGCCTTCACTCTTACTGCACGGGAGGGGGAGGCTCGGCCACCCCTCCGCGAAGCTGCGAGTGGGCGAGCCCGGAGCTGCTGAGCAACTGTCGTGGCTTCCGGTTCCGTTGACAGCTGCACCGGAAACCAGAGACCCGGCTGCAGGACCAGGTGAGAGCCCGCTGGCTTCCCGGATGGGAGGTGCGGCTTAAGGGCGTGGCGCGCCGGGCGGCTGCTCCGCCAGGCTCCCAGGTCCCGGGTCTTCTTCCAAGCTTCGGGACTGAGCGCCCTTCACCAGTCCTCCCTCGGGTTTGTGTTCTCCGCAGACCTCGGCCCGGGCGGGGAGTTGGACCCTTGCATTCTCAGAGAAATTTGAGGAGCCGCCCCTACTGGGGAAGTCGCTCGAATCGACACGACCCATCCAATTGCGACCCGGCCGAGTCGGAGGTAACTCGTCATAGGGAGATCTGGAAGAAGTGTTCTAGGCATTGGGGAAAACCCTGAGGTAGAAGTAAGCTGATGTTCGAGAAACAGAAAACTAGTGATTGGAATATGGCCATTGAGGGGGACAGTGGTAGGAGATGAGGTTAGAGAGGTGGCTTGGAGTCACATAGAACCTTGTAGACCATAAAAACAGGGGTGGTTTTTAAGTACGTGTAAATCTATTGGTTTTTTAAAATTCTTTATCTCTTTGTTGTTGTGCTGGGTCTTTGTTGCTGCTCATGAGCTTCCTCTAGTTGGAGCAAGCAGGGGCTACTTTTCATTGTGGTGCACAGGTTTCTCATTGCAAAGGCTTCTCTTGTAGAGCCTGAGCTCTAGGCCTGCAGGCTTCATTAGTTGGGGCACACGGCTCAGTTGTGGCACACGGGCTTTAGTTGCTCCACAGCATGTGGAATCTTCCCAGACCAGGGATCGAACCCTGCATTGGCAGGTGGATTCTTACCCACTGTACCCCCAGGAAAGTCCAGTCTACTGGGTTTTAAGCAGAGGAGTGATGTATAAGGTGAAGAACGGATAGAGGTGAGGGGTGTAAAAGGTTAAGTCTTGGGCCAGTGGAGGCTGTTCAGTTCTGTGTCAAGCAAAGGGGACTTTCTGTGATTTGCACAAACCCTTACTCGCTCACCCCAGAAGGTGCCCCTCTTGTGTTAGGATACTGAAGACTGAGGACAAGACCCCTCCCTGTGCACACGCCTTGGTGGGGATTTCATTCTTTCACTCATGTCTCTTCCTGCCCAACCAGGACATGTTTGAGTTCCGGTCCCCTAATTAGGAAGTGCATGTACCCACTGTGGACCAAGCCATAGGCCTGGGGAGAGAAGATGAGATTGGACTCCAGCCCTGAGCCGCTCACAGTCTAGTGTGGGGAGACAGACGTGTGAATGGGCAGTTACTGTGTTGAAGTGCTGAGAACTCAGATGTCTGTGGTTTGGGGCGCCCTTGATAGAGGTTTGGTTTGTGAAGCAGGGGAGGAGGCAGGGAGTTTCATTGAGGGCTTCATGGGGGAGCTGATGATTAAATGTCATCTGTGTAGAGAACACTCTAGACATAGAAAGAGTAGCACTCTAAATGTAGGAACAGCTCATACAAAGGAAGTGAATGAATGTACAATTGCAAAGGGCTTCTGTGTCAAACCATGACAGTGATGAGTAAAGGGGTGACAGGATCTGATGTGTTGTTTTGGGGTGATCACCCTGGTAGATAATTTGAGACCTTGAGGAGGAGGGCTTAGGATAATGGAAGTGAAATTCCCTGGATTAATCCTGAAGACAGACTCCCACTCATCCATCCTTGTGCCTGGTGAAGATGACCGACTGTGACTAAGAGTGGCTTACCCTGGACACACTGAATTGGCCTCTTGGGCTTTTCAGATGGAATACCTGCAGGCAGTTCTATTTTCCCCATCTTGTTCATTAAAAAATTTTTTATTGAGGCAATCACACTTGTCATTTCATGGTACATTTAACTGGTCCACACATGCCATTTTTCTCCTTGGCATTTGTTTACATATTTCCCTTTTATCCCTATTCCCTCCCTCCATTCCCTTCACCTCTGCCCTGACTGCAGAAAGCCACTCTCTTATGTGTTTGGTACATATCCTTTTATTTGCGTGTGTCCTTGGTTGTATACCTATATTTTAAAAGTGCATAAATGGTATTCTGCCTGGACTTAATTTTGTTTCTTTTTTTTCCTTCGGTACCATGTTTTGCGATCTTACTGATGTTGCTGTGGTTTCTCAGTGCTACCCCAGTTTCCACAGATGCATCTCCCAGATTTTACTTCCTTGACTTACAACTTCCTCTAGGCTCCTGAGTTGTCTCAAGCTCCCTGCCACAACACACAGCACTGGGATAAAACTTCCATCTCCTTCCTCAGCTTTTTAATTCAATTTCAAGTTGGTGACTTGGGCTTCCCTTTAATAATCCTGGTATTAGTTGATGTCTGATAGGGTCATACTCTTTGACGTTGGTGAGGTCCTAACCTTCCTTGAGCTGTGTTTATTTTTGCTAAATTGTGATTCTGGTTCCCAGAAACTTTTGGCAAATACTCTTTTGTACTGCCATCTTTCCTAGCTGATCATTTCATAGGCTGTGAGGTTACTTTCCTGTTTCTTGTTGTCATGAATCATTGCTGTCTGCTCATTCCAACCACAAATATTGGCTGTGTTCCTTTCCTGGTGACCTGGTGGCTTGTTAAGCTGGTCCAGGGAGGACTATGATGCAGAGTGCTTCAGAGAGGGGCTCTGGAGCCAGACTGCCCAGCTTTAGTTCGAGATCCTCTGCTTTCCAGCTGCGTGACCTTGAGCAGTTTATTTAATCTGAGTTTCACTTTGTGTTCTGTAAAGTGGGTCTCATAATTGTATCTGCCTCATAGTGCAATTGTAAGAATTAAGTAAATTAGTTAATGCCAAGTCATTAGAATAGTTCCTATCACATAATAAACCCCTATGAAATATTAACTATTAATAGTAATTATAGTATATTATTTCCAACAGGTATCCCTGTTATATTTCGCTTGTAATGGTTCATATCCAGTTATAGAGTATTTCTTCAGGGAGCATGAAAATGGGGGCATGTTTTCTAGACACGATGATGAACAAATTCTAGTGTGATCATGTCAACCATAAGGAGGGAGGACATGAATACATCTCAAGGCCCTGCGTACCATTTCTTCATCACTCATCACTGTTTGATAAGGAGACCTTGGCTGCAGGTTGGGCTGAGATGATGGGGCTAGAACTAACAGTGCTGGTGGAAATGGGAAGAGAGCCTGGTAAAACTGGGAGAAACCCAATGGTCACTTTGGACACAGAATTCTCTTTGTGGTGTTACTCTGTACCCTTCTTTGAGAGAGAGAACAACTGGCTAGATTTGATCATTTGAGAGGTGCATTTGACAGAACCCTCTCACCTTTTTGGGGGGAGGGCTTCCCTGGTGGCTCAGATGGTAAAGAATCCACCTGCAGTGTGAGAGAGACCTGGGTTCAATCCCTGGGTTGGGAAGATCCCCTGGAAAAGGGAATGGCTACCCACTCCAGTATTCTGGCCTGGAGAATTCCATGGACAAAGGGGTCTGGCAGGCTGCAGTCCATGGGGTCGCAGAGTTGGACACAATTGAGTGACTTTCACTCTAAATCCTGTAGATGGAGGGATGAGGAGTGAAATCAACTCTGTCACTAACATTTTAAGGATTGTCTATGTGTTCAGTGTCACAGGCTGCTCTGAAACGGAAGGGAGCGGTGGCCCGGTGTTGAAGGGATTTAGCAGTGGGACCTCAGTGGGGAAGGTAGGACAAGAAAAGTCAACTCTCTTTCAATGGTATAATGAGAAGGAAAGTTGTGTTACAACAAGAGATTTTCTAGTCTAGTGGGGGAGGCAGGCCCTCAAGCAGATCATTACCCAGTGATCAAAACTGAAATAGAAGGGTGCCAAGTGAGAGTGGAGGGAGCCAGGTGGGAGCAGGCTAGGGATAGCTGCAGAAGATGACCTCTGATGGGCCATCTTCTCCAGTAGTTGAGGAGGTGAAGGGTGATGGCATACCAAGGCATGGAGCTGTGATGGAGTATAGATAGTATTGCCTACTGAGGGCTCTGCAAGGCCTGCTCTCTATTTTGATTTAAAAAAGAGATGAAGGGAATCCCCTGGTGGTACAGTGGTTAAGACTTCATGATTCCACTACAGGGGTCACGAGTTCGATCCCTGGTTGGGGAACTAAGATCCCTGCATGCTGGGATCAGCCAAAAAAAAGGAAGAGAAATGAGTGAAGATTCTGATGAAGAGTTGAAAACAATGAAAACAGGAATAATTTTCTTACCATGATTCAGAAAACCCCTGTCCTCATGTCTCCCTGCACCCTCCAATGGGCACCCTGGCTGGGGGTTATGGAAGCTGTGTACATATATGTTAGGCTGGGAATTTCTAAGCATTGAAATATGATATGGGAATGGTGAGGTGGGATCTGGAAGCCCTCTTCACTGTGCCCCTCTGACCCAGGTGGGGGTCTGACGCAGTGGCTGCTATGGAGCAGTGCGCAAGTGTGGAGAGAGAGGTGGACAAGGTCCTGCAGAAGTTCCTGACTTATGGGCAGCACTGTGAACAGAGCCTGGAGGAGCTGCTGCACTACGTGGGCCAGCTGCGGGCTGAGCTGGCCAGCACAGGTAGGTGTCCCCTCATGAGAGTCCCACATCTGCCTCCCTAGGGGCCTAGGAGACCCCAAGGCTGCTTGATGACAGAGTTCTGGAAGGATGGTGGTTAGGGCATTGATAACGTGGGTCCTTAGGCCTCTTCAACAGGGGACAATGGAAGTCTCTGAACTATTTCAGAAAACCCAACAGAAATTGTTAATTTACCTGAGATTATTTTCATTTATGTTTAGTTTTCGATTTATTTTCTATTTTGAATGTTTAAGATATTTTAAGATTTCAAATTTACAGAAAAGTTCTAAGAACAGTATAAAGAGCTCGTATATACCCCTTTATCTAGATTCACCAACTGCTAATATATTGCTGTATTTGTTTTATCAGTTTTCTCACATATTATTACTTTTAAAACCACTAGAAAGTAAGCTGCAGATATTATACAGCTAAGTATGACCTAAGGTCAAGGGCATTCTTTTACATAAGTTCAGTGTAATTATTAAAATCAAGAAGTTAAACAAACCACTATTTTCTGGGAGGCAGGAGTAGAAAGTCTGCCAGTTGATGGTAATGGCAGGTGAGGAAATTAATGAGGACTATCCAGTAGAAATTCATGAATATTTATCAACCTTTGAGAATTCCATTGGTAGTGTGGATGAGATGCTGAAGACCAAGATGTCTGTTTCTAGAAATGAGTTGTTGCAGAAGTTGGACCCACTTGAACAGGTAAAAGTGGATTTAGTTTCTGGCTTACACATTAAATTCAATGTTTGGGGTTTATTTGGCAACTCATGGAGTCAATCCTAAGGAACATCCAGTAAAGCAGGTATTGGAGAGAATCAGAGTATACATGAACAGAGTCAAAGAAATACAGGCAAGAAAAAGGCTAGCAAGTTGGACAGCGGTGCAGCTTCAAGATTTGTAAAAAAAAATACCCTCTGGGATCCAAAACCTAATAATGAATGCATCCAAAGTTGCCAATAAAGGAAAAAGTAAAAATTAACCTTTTGGTTTTGACGTACACGTATTAAAAAGTACATAATTTTTATTGTTTTCCACAGAATAGATGATTATGTGGTATTGTAAGGTTTAAATGTACTCTTTATTGAATTCATGTATAAAACTTGCATTTTAAATTTTTAATGCTGAATACTTTTTTCCTCAGTAAGATTGTTCACTTCAGTTCAGTTCAGTCACTCAGTCGTGTCCGACTCCTTGCGACCCCATGAACCGCAGCACGCCAGGCCTCCCTGTCCATCACTAACTCCCTAAGTCCACCCAAACCCATATCCATCGAGTCGATGATGCCATCCAGCCATCTCATCCTCTGTCTTCCCCTTCTCCTGCCCTCAATCTTTCCCAGCATCAGGGTCTTTTCCAATGAGTCAGCTCTTGTTACCTTTATTGATTTTCCTATAGAACACTATGAGGTTTTTAACATTGTGGTATATATATATATATTTTTGAACTTTTTATTTCGTATTGGGGTATAGCCGATTAACAGTGTTGCAGTGGTTTCCTATAGCAGTGAAGGGACTCAGCAATACGTGTGCACGTATCCATTCTCCCCAGGGCTCCCCTCCCATCCAGGCTGCCACATGGTACTGAGCAGAGTACCATGTGCTATACCGTAGGTCCTTGTTGGTTATGCTTTTTAAATATAGCAATGTATACATGTGTACCCCAAACAACATTGTGGTATATTTTGTATTTACAGTTTACTGTCTGTTGATCAGACTTATTTTATTAGGTCACGCTTTCAAGTGTCATTTTATAAGCAATTATGAAATTTAAGTTAAATGTTCTTTGTAAACATTTGTCTATTTTTGATGAATAATGATTTTATGAAGTATGCTGAAGTTATAAATACATCTGTTTTCACTATATAGTATTAAGAAAGAATGAAATGACTTAAATGTCCATTTTTTCTGTGTAGTTATTTCATTGTGCTTTCATGATTTGAGGAATTAATGCTTTTTGTGATATTTGAATATGAAAAGCAGGAATTGGAGAGAATCAGAGTGTACATGAACTTTAAGGTTATTCTTCAAGTCACGGCAGTTTGCCACTTGTTTAGTCACTCAGTCAACATGGACTGTGGCCCACCAGGCTCCTCTGTCCATGAAATTTTCCAGGCAAGGTTACCGGAGTGGGTTGCCATTTCCTTCTCCAACTTTGCCACTGTGTCCCACTTAAAATAAAATATATTCTTGTTAACTTTAAATGGGAAATGAGGTTGTACATTGATGGCTGAATTTGACATAATGGCTATACCCTATCAGTAAAGCTGTAAATGTGTGGGACGTGTTTTTTATTTTTCTCTTTTTGAGTAAATTTTCCCTTGGAATTAGGAAGGTAGGTTTTAGAAATCCTTAGAAATGGAGGAATTCATGAGTTTTTGGTCCTTATGCATAGTGCCCATAGTTCTTTTGGCCTCACTTTTTTAGATTTCTTTTTATTTGTTTCTGAGGCTACAGCAAGTATGTACAATTATTTTGGAACAACTTTGTATGTTATATTATGCCACCACTTAAGCAGAGGAGAAATCCAAAGGAGAGTACACTGTGTTTATATTCTGATTTATTGTTCTGCAATATTTGTTACAGAGGATTCTAAATATTAAAACTTTTAAAATATCTAAGCCCTTAAATTTTAATTATATACCATTAATGCTTTCAGTCTTTTTTCTTTTTTTTTAATTTATTTATTTGGCTGCACTGGGTCTTAGTTTCAGCTTGTAGGACCTTTTTAGTTGTGGCATGTAGAATCTGGTTCCCAGACCAGGGATCAAACCCACACCCCTTGCATTAGGAGCTCAGAGTCTTAGCCAGTGGATCACTAGGGAAGTCCCAATGCTTTCAGTCGTTGAGTTCACATCACTATGTAGAGGAATGCCAAGTATAGTAAAGTACTTTAATTTTTGAAAAAGAAGTGTTAAATTTTTCCATGTGATTAATTCTCCATAAGTAACCTGGAATAAATGGATTTCTTGGTTTATGGTAGCAGATATGGGAAATGGTCTTCAGTGTAATGGATTTTGTAGTGTATTGAACTCTTTCTGTGGCACATGAAGAGGAAGGTGCAGAAAGACAGATGCAGGTAGATGCATCTGATAGATGCAGAAAGTCTTCTGATGCAGATGTCGGACAGTTTTTGAAGTAGAACATTCATAGTTATTTCACTCCTTTTTTCACCTTCATCCCCTCTAGATTGTAGTTTTCTAAAAAGTAACTTCTTTATGAGAGAAGTAAATGTTAAGATAAAAAATTAAGTGAATATAGCTAATGAATATAGCTCATATTTCAATTTGCCATTACCCAGTAATTTTCATAAAGCATTTTATTTCCCAGTCCAGGCTCTGATCTAAGATCAAGCACTGCACATAGTTTCTTATGTCTAATCTTTAGCTTTTTTAGTCTGGGACATTTCTACCACATGCTTTTGTCTTTCAGGACATTGACATTTTGGGAACATTAAGGTCAGTGATTTTGCAGAATGTCTCTTGATTTTAATTTGTTTGCTGTTTCCTCATCTTTTTTTTTTTGCATTTTGGGCAGGATTACTTCAGAACTGATGTGTTTCTCAGTGCATCACATCAGGAGGTACAAGGTATCAGCTTGTTCCATTATGGGTGATGTTAACTTTGATCACTTGGTTAAGATGGTGTCTGCCAGGTTTCTACACCCTAATAATGTTAATATTTCTTTCTTTAGAGTTAATAAGTAATTTGTGGGGAGATACTTTGAGACTGTATACATTTGCTGTGCTTCTTCAGACTCTGCCTCATTGGTTTTCACATCCCTTGACAATTCTTGCCTGAACAAATCATTATAGAGTTAGTTTCAGCATAGGTGGTTTTTCCTGCTCTATCATTTCCTATACACTTGTTAGTAGGCATTTAACATAAGAAAGAAGCTTGCCCATCTTCCCTACTTAAGTTCATGCTCATAAATTCTTATTTTATTTAATGGGTTATAATCCATTACTGTTACTATCAAGTTGTCTAAGATTTGACCAGAGATAACCCCTAGATCCTATGTTCCTTTTTTTTTTTTTTGATTGAGCTATGACTCACATTAAAATTTACCCTTTTAAAGTATACAATTAGTGGATTTTAGTATATTTCCAGAATTGTACAATCATTACCACTAATTATAGAACATTTTCATCTCTCTAAAAAGAATCCCCCACCCATTAATAATCACTCTGTCAGGTCGGTTTATCTCTCTTCCTCAGTTCTTGTCTGTCACAGTAAAAATTTGGAACAATGAACTAAAGGGTTTAAAACAACAAACAAGTTAAGAGCTCAGTTCAGCTCAAGCAGACAGATTTTTATCAGACAGACACTCACAAGACATCCGAGCAGGCCGACCCCAAAGGAGCTGTCCTCCCCTTCCCTCTTGGCTTCCCCCTTTTAATACTTCCTGTCACCTCCTATTGGTTTTGCCCTGTGCAGAATAGGGCTTGTACCCACCAATAATTAATGAAAGGGAACGTAAATGGGCATATGCTCAAGGCCAATTGACAACTGCAAGTTCTATAACAGCAGGCCCTGCTGTTTATGTCTTCCCATAATTCAGTCTGTTATGATCATATATATATATATATATATATATATATATATATATACACATGTTATAATATATAATTAGGGCTTCCCTGATAGCTCAGTTGGTAAAGAATCTGCCTGCGATGCAGGAGACCCCAGTTCAATTCCTGGGTCAGGAAGATCCGCTGGAGAAGGGATAGGCTACCCACTCCAGTATTCTTGGGCTTCCCTTGTGGCTCAGCTGGTAAAGAATCCACCTGCAATGAGGGAGACCTGGGTTCGATCCCTGGGTTGGGAAGATCCTTGAGTGTATGCTCAAGGCCGATTGACAATTCCAAGTTATATAAAAGCAGGCTCTGTTGTTTATGTCTTCCCATAATTCAGTCTAATAATCATATATACATACATATATATATATATACACGTTATAATCATACATGTATATAGTCATATGTATATAGACAGACTTTATGAACCTTTAATGGGCTCCTAGCTACCTGTGGTTACTTGGAGAAGCCCCTGTGGTTAGTTTATATCCACTGTGTGCCTGGGATGCATGTACAGGAGTTGGAAAAGGGGTTAGTTTTGTAGCACATCTGTGAGCTCTCCTGGGTGTATCTGGGATGGAGTTTAGAGATCAGCTTGCATCCCTTTCAGCTCAGCCAGGCCTCCCCTGGTTGCTCATGTCTAACTTCCAACCTTATAACTCCATTTCTGCTTCTCCTCCGCTAACCTACTTTCTGTGGACTATTCTGGATACTTCATATAAATGGAATCATGTAATATGTGACCTTTTATATTCTTACACTTAGTGTGTTTTCAAGGTTCATCCCTATTGTACCATGAATCATTACTTCATTCTTTTTTATGTGCTGGGTCATGTGGTAACTCTCTGTTCAAGTTTTTGAAGAGCTGGCACACTGTTTTCCAAAGTAACTGCAACGTTTTGTATCCCCACCAACAATGTATGAGTTCCAATTTTCCCACATCCACCCCAACACTTGTTTTTACCTATTTTTTGGGTTATAGCCATCCAAGTAGGAGTAGGCCCAGCCACCACCTTCTGTTTGTATTTGTCAGGACTCATTCAGTTACATGTGACAGAACCCTAGCTCAGACTAAGTGGGGGGGGGGGGGGTTGGGCTGCTGGATTTATAGTCTCAGGTAACTGAAAGGTCCAGCCCAGCTGGATCTGGGTGCTTATGTGATGCCTTCAGTCTACACTGACTTCATTTTCAGAGCAGTGCTCTCTGGAGGTGACTGTGGTGCTCCAGCAACTCCAGGAGTTCACATTTTGTTTAGCAACCTGGCAGAATGCCTTTCTCTTCCAGGGCTTCTGGTCTCAGAGCTGAGACACTCTCTGGTCCTCATGGGTCATGTTATCTTCCCTGGGTCATATTTTCCTACCTGAACCCAGATGCTACCATCTAAAGAAGGGGCAGAGATGCTGGTTGGAAGAAGGGACCTGTCTGCGCTTCTCTATTCCAAGCCCCACACGCTTTTGGTAGTTCATGTGGTTCACCCAGCCATGGGGGTGGAAAGCACTGTATTGTGAGACAGAAATGTCTTTGTGCTTCCCTGATGGACCCTGGCCTGCCTGGTGTCCTCTGGGTTAGAGGCATTAATGTGGGGATAATATTTTACGATTCAAAGCCTTCCCACGGAGTGTCTCCCTTGAGATGTAAAGGAACCTTCTGGTGTGGTGGTGAGGAGCCAGGGCTTCAGATCTGTCACTGCTGTGAGCTCTGGCAAGTTACTGCCTCAGCTTCCTCAGCTGGAGTATAGGCTACTAACAGTGCCACTGCACAGAATGGTGGTGAGGATTAAATGAGCTAAAACCAAGTACTTACCCACAGTAAGTGCCAGAACATCTTCATTTCACAGCAGCCTCCAAGGCCAGTGCTATCACCTCTGTTTTATAGATGAGGAAATGAAGACGCCAGGCAATGAATCGGCTTGTCCCACTTGGCTAATTCCAAGTCATACTGTTAAAAAGTGGCGGGACCCGGAATGGAAGCTGAGTCTTTCACTCTGGAGTTTAGGGCTGCTTCCCAGGCCTCCATGTTGGCATTTAGAATAGGGAGGCCGAGACAAGGTCTGCTCCTCTGTGTCTGAGTCCTGACTCATTACCACTGTTTCTCTGCAGCCATCCAGGGAACCCCTCTGTCAGCCACCCTCTCCCTGGTTATGTCACAGTGCTGCCGGAAGATAAAAGACACCGTGCAGAAGCTGGCTTCGGACCATAAGGACATTCACAGCAGTGTTTCCCGAGTGGGCAAAGCCATTGACAGGGTGAGCACAAGGGCAGCTCCAGACTGGGGGCGGGAATACCTGTGGCCGGTGTGCATGTAGCAGGGCTCCTCGGGGAGCCAGTGTGAGAAGTGCAGGCCCGAGTCACAGGGCACTGTCTCTCGTCCTTGTCAGAACTTTGACTCGGAGATTTGCGGTGTGGTCTCCGACGCAGTGTGGGACTCGCGGGAAAAGCAGCAGCAGACCCTGCAGGTGGCCATCTTGGAGCACTTGTATCAGCAGGGGATGCTCAGTGTCGCCGAGGAGCTGTGTCAGGTAACGGGCTCACCGGGGAGGTGCCGGGACCTGCCTGTTCTGCTTTCTGCTTGGTAGCATTCTTTATATTAGGACCCCATTATTATTATCATTTTTTATATCCAGACAGGTCAGTTTATTTACACGACTCAAACATGTGTGTCATCAGTCTCTGATTATCTGATGGGAACGCCTGTTCCCAGAGACCCATTTCCAGTGGACAGTTGGCCTGGCAGGGCATCCTCCTCTCTGGACTGCACATGGGAAGTCCAAGGTTTCCTTCAAGACTGTGTGCCTTTACCTTGTTTCCATTGATGCAGTCTTTCCTTAAAAGAGTTAATCTCTATTTTGAAAATTGTATTTAATTCACTAAAACGAAAAACAACGAAAGTAGTTCACCCATTGCTCCCACCCCCTACCCTCCACTTCTTGTAAGCACCAGTCTGTTCTTTGTATTTATGAGCTTGGTTTTCTTAAAAACTTTTTACATTCCACATATAAGTGAGATCATACAGTAGCTGTCTTTGTCTGGCACATTTCATTTAGCATAACACTCCCATCCATATTATCACAAACGACAGGATTTTCCCACTTTTCTTAATGGCTGAATGCATGCATGCTCAGTCGCCTAGTCGTGTCTGACTCTTTGCAACCCCATGGACTGTAGCCCACCAGGCTTCTCTGTGTGTGGGCTTTTCCAGACAAGAATACTGGAGTAGGTTGCCATTTCTTACTCTAGGGGATCTTTCTGACCCAGGGATTGAACCCAAGTGTCTTATGTCTCTTGCATTGGCAGGCGGGTTCTTTACCACCAGTGCCATCTGGGAAGCAATATTTCATTATATATATACATATATATATTTAGATGGTAAAGAATCTGCCTGCAATGCAGGAGACCCAGGTTTGATCCCTGGGAAGGGAATGGCTACCCACTCCAGTATTCTTGCTTGGAGAATTCCATGGACAGAGGAGCCATGGACACAAGGACAGTGGGATACAGTTGATTGGGTTGCAGAGTTGGACATGACTGAGCGACTATGTATTTATTTTATATATATATATATATATATACACACCACATTTTCTTTATCTATTCATCCATAAATGGACACTTAGGTTGTTTGCTTATCTTGGTTATTGTAAATAATGCTGCAGTGAATGTGGGGAGGGTGTGTGCAGATATCTTTTCAAGTTAGTGCTTTCATTTTCTTTGGGAAAATACCCAGAAGTGGGATTGCTAGATCATACGGTAGCTGTATTTTAATTTTCTGAGGAACTTCCATACTGTCATCCATAGTGGCTGCACCAGTTTACATTCCCACCAAAGGTGCACGAGGGTCCCCCTTTCTCCACATGCTTGCCAGCACTTATTTCTTGTCTTTTTGATAACAACCATTCTGACAGGAGTGAGGTGATGGCTCACTGTGGTGTTGATTTGCATTGCCCTGATGATTAATGAGGTAGAGCATCTTTTCATGTGCCTGTTGGCCATTTTGATGTCTTCTTTGAAAAAATGTCTCTTCAGATATTCTTTCCATTTTTTATAAGAATTTTTTTTTGCTATTGAATTTTTATATATTTTGGATATTAGTCCCTTAGATAACACGATCTACAGATATTTTCTCCTATTCTGTAGGTTGCCTTTTCGTTTTGTTGATGGTTTTCTTTACTGTTTCAGAAGTTTTAAATTTAGTTTGATGTAGTCCTACTTGTTTTGCTTGTTACTTCATAAAATAAATTTATTTTAGAAATCAGTGCCCCTGCCATAAATGGAAAGTAGCTACAAAATATATACAATAAAAAGTGAAATTATTAATTTCTAGCTAGATTTGGTTGTCTGCCAGAGTTCTCAGTGCCTGATAACCCCTTTCTTAAAAGGGAAGATTAGTAAAGTGACAAAGTTGCACTTGTTAGGTGTTAAAGGACACCCTGGCAGTGAAAGTAAAGGATGCTTTCCCTTAATGTAATTAGGGGGATTGAAAAAGAGTAATTTTCTCTCCATGCTACTCAGTGTGGGTCTCTAGTACCACAGCAGATGGGGGTGGGGTTTGCAGTCTGCCCTCTGGGAGGCCAGCATGTAGCACTCAGCCTCCCAGAATTTGAACTGGGGAAAAAGAGGAGTCCAAGGGACTGGCAAGAGACCATGGCCCCTCTCTAGCTTGTCTTTGGTGCATGAGGTTTTACTAGGTGTGGAGCAGAGAAGGTTGGAAACACAGTCCTCCAGTGGTAGATGGCTCTCTCTCCCTCTAGGAATCAACACTGAATGTGGACTTGGATTTCAAGCAGCCTTTCCTGGAGTTGAATCGTATCCTGGAAGCTCTGCATGAACAAGACCTGGGGCCAGCATTGGAGTACGTTGGCCTTTGGGTGGTCCCGCAGAGGACAGGGCTTGTCTGTGCTCTTCACGTCACCCAGCATACTTGACACACCTCCAGCCTTGTCTCATGGGCCTCACATAAGATTTTGGAGGCCCTGCCAGGCCCCCTTCTCTTGCCTTACTAGCTCCACACTCAGCTGGCCCCTTTCTTTCCAGATGGGCTGTCTCCCACAGGCAGCGCCTGCTGGAGCTCAATAGCTCCCTGGAGTTCAAGCTGCACCGACTGCAGTTCATCCGTCTCCTGGCAGGTGGCCCTGAGAAGCAGCTGGAGGCCCTCAGCTACGCCCGGCACTTCCAGCCCTTCGCTCACGTGCACCAGCGGGGTATGTGCCCGGATGCTGGGGTGGCCCCCACAACACACATGCCCTTATGCTGCTCTGCCTCACATGCTATATGGCATGCCCCCCCCCCCCCCCCCCCCCCCGGCCAAAAAAAAGATCAGCTAGTACTGGAGCAGAGGGACAGGAGCCTGAGACCCGCTCCTTGATGCAGCTGGAAGGATGGGGAAGAAACCGCAACCCCTCCCTACTTCATGTCTTGCGGTCATGCTTGCCACACAGACAGCCCTGAAACCTTACGTCCTCACTGGATTTTAGGGAAAACTGGCTTTGCCAGAAGGCATTTTAATCCTTGGTTGGCCAGGTCATGGGCCTGGGAGCCATGGGGTACAGCCTGCTCCCCATGCTGCCTCTGCAGCCCTGCCACCCGAGGGCTGGAGGCAGAGCCTGGAGAGGGGCTGCCACCTTGCACCCTGATTCCCCTTTGCCTTGTAGAGATCCAGGTGATGATGGGCAGTCTGGTGTACCTGCAGCTGGGTTTGGAGAAGTCACCCTACTGCCATCTCCTGGACAACAGCCATTGGGCCGAGATCTGTGAGACCTTTACACGTGATGCTTGTTCCTTGTTGGGCCTTTCTGTGGAGTCACCGCTCAGTGTCAGGTAGAGTCAGCCCTGTGGGGGCAGTACAAGTGGGAGGGCTGAGGGAAACCCAACTTGTCAAGGCCCTGCCCTGTCCAGAAATGGTGTCTGGTGCCTTCACAGACCTAAACTGGCTGCTCAGTCACTCTTCTAGATAGGAATTACCTTTCTTTCTAGCACTCCTCCCAGGTGGTGCTAGTGGTAAAAAACCTGCCTGCTATGCAGGAGACATAAGGGACATGGGTTCAATCCCTGGGTAGGCAAGATCCCTTGGAGGAGGAAATGGCAACCCACTCCAGTATTCTTGCCTGGAGATTCTCATGGACAAAGGAGCCTGGTGGGCTATAGTCCATGGGGTCACAAAGGGTTGGATGTGGCTGAAGTGACTCAACACACTCCAGCTGGAGAACAGATTTAGAGTTGTGGCCTGGGATCACCACAAGGTCAGTGGCAGAGTCAAGGTTCCCGTTTTGTAAGGTCTCTTGAATGACGTCTGTGCCTCTTGTACCTCACCTCTGGGTAATCACAGGACCCTCTGACAAGCCCAGCCTTCTGGCCACCTCATGTCTCAAACACCACTTCCCTCAGGGAGTCTGAGTAGCTGAGTCACAGGTGCTGAGAGCTTTCACTTGGAAGGCTCCTTTACAGTAATATTCTCCTCATGGCTTCAAACCAACCAAAGAGTTACATACTGTTACCCTCATTTTACAGGAAGAAACAGAGGCTCCTAGGGCCTCACAGGGAATGAAGGTCACCTGGTCCTGACCCCACCACATATTGCGCCACAGTGGTGTGTTTTATTTAGGCTGGCTGTGGCATCACATGGGGTGCATTTGCCTGCCCGGTCATGATAGGCTCCATCCTCCAGTTTGTTCCCATGGACTCTGGTTACCGAACAGTCTTCCCCAGCATGAACACGGGCACCTTAGGACGGTTCTGTTTGCACACCTGCTCTGTGTATTGTAGGGGTTTGGCACCCCACACTCCAGTCAGTTGGTTCCCCATCCCCACCCCAATCCTAGTGAAAACCGAATCTACTTTTTCCCATTTCTAAGTGCCCTGGTTGATAACCAGTTATAGAGGTGCACTGTGATGACAGAATGGGGTACACAGACAGGATGAGGCCCTTCCAAACATCAGTGTCCCTGTCACACCAAGGACTTATCAGTGGATGAACAGGTATCTGTCCCCTGGATATTCCTTTCGTCCAAATTTTGGAGTGCATTAGAATGACTTTCTAGCGTTAAGACACAGAGCCACATATGTGGCTTTATGCATGACCTGAGAGATTTTTAAGGACTGGTTTGATCAAGTGCTACTTTGAAACCCTGTCCTGAGTCACGTACTGACAGTGTGCTGGTCCTTTTGTCTGTCTGCTGGGCTCTTGGTCAGGCTGGTCACTCCAGCCCCTGCTGTCTGTTCTGCAGCTTTGCCTCTGGCTGTGTGGCGCTGCCTGTGCTGATGAATATCAAAGCTGTGATGGAGCAGAGGCAGTGCTCTGGGGTCTGGAGTCACAAGGACGAGTTACCGGTGAGGCCCAGCAGGGGGAGGTACAGCATGAAGCACTGGGGAGGAGAGCCGCCACAGGAAGTGGGACTCACCCCGCTGTTGGCCTCCCCAGATTGAGATTGAACTCGGCATGAAGTGCTGGTACCACTCAGTGTTCGCGTGCCCCATCCTCCGCCAGCAGACGTCAGATTCCAACCCTCCCATCAAGCTCATCTGTGGCCATGTCATCTCCCGAGATGCACTCAACAAGCTCATTAACGGAGGAAAGTAAGTTCCTGGGGTTCTGTTCCACCTTAGGTTGATTCTTCTGCTGGCTGGCCATCTGAGACATTCCTGGTTCTTCTCCCTTTGTAGGCTGAAGTGTCCCTACTGTCCCATGGAGCAGAACCCAGCAGATGGGAAACGCATCATATTCTGATTCCTGCTGGGGAGGAACTTTGTTGCAAGAGGTTTTTCACCCACAAGCCTTGGTCTGTCTCAGTGGGGGTGGTTGGCTTCCGTGAACTGTGGTTCATTTCAGAGCAACTGGCTGAGGAGTGCCACCACAGGCAGGGCCGGCCCTCTGGCAGAGGCCAAGAGGGAGATGAGACAGCCTACAGCAGGCAGCTGGCTTGACTGTAACAGCAGGGAAACTCAAGCATCTTGTACTCCTGCTCTGCCTCCTGCTCTTTATATTTGCTGTTGACTAAGTGGCAACTGACAGAATAGCAAAGGACTTGGTGGGCACAGCAGATGTCTTCCATCCCTGCCCTCAGCCAGATCTCTTCCTGCTACACCAAGGCTTGTGTCCACTCCTCCCATTGTACAGCCTCACAACTCTATGTGTCAATTCCCCACTTAGTCCGGGATAGAACTGAATGCCATTGTTTTATAACTTTGAGCAAATATATTCACAGGCCTTCTCCTTACTTTGCCTGCCTTTAGCTTCACTGGCAAAGAATTGCCATGTGCCCACTGTACACAGGTACTGGGCATGCCGGTTGGGAGCATGGCAGCCAGAGTGAAGCTGGAAAGAACCCAACCTGCATGTGACTGGGAGAAAACACTAGGAGATGGCAAACCCTGGGCAAGACGCTTTTACATATACATAATTGTATTACCTCCTTGTTAGAAACGAGTGTGAAGGGATGTAGAAAGATGAAATGACTTGCCTGGAAGGGCTCACAGCTTATCAAGAAGAGAGCTTGGAGTTTAAACCAGTTCCAACCCTCAAGCCCAAGGTCATTCCAGTTTATTGCAGGGTGCCTGAAGCTTGGCTGCTGTGTGTACTGAGTCCTGCACTGGGCCTCTGAGAGCAGGAAGGCACTGTAAGTCTAAAATGTTTGAAGAGATGAGGTTACTGGGGCCATAATGACAAAGTAGGAGAGATGGCCTGGGATTCTGCATTTAGCTTCATATACCTACTTAAAATTTACTGTGTGGGTGGGTAAATTGCGTCCATCAGCTTCCCAGTGGCATTTAAGGCTCTTGGGGGAAAAAGAAAAGAGGAATGGGGGTGTCCCCAACATAGGAACTACAGGCTCCCATGAAGTGGGTTCTGGGCCCAGCTGGCTTGCCCTACAGCTCCCAGCTACTCTAGAAGTAGAGTGGAAAGCTCAGGGTGCAAGCAGAGTCCGTTCTCAGCTTGAGTCCAGCACTCACCCTGGTGGCCAAGCATTCACACTGAGCATTACTGAAGTCCTGGGGTCTTCTGGTGAGAAAGGTTACTTCTGCTCTTTCCTCCCCACCAACAACTTGGCCCCACCAGTAGTTGCTGCTTAAAAAAAAAAACACCCACAGACTCACCACATTTTAGTTTTAGGATTTACTTCCCCCACATCACATTCTTGGAACTATCTTCACTGACGCTCAACAGGAAACAGCGCTGACAGAAGATGCTGGCTCTGCCATTGTGAAGTAGCTGTTGGAGCTGCTTAGGAAGAATACATGCCTCAAGGGACCACGGAGATGCCTGAATGTGGGCAGCAGGAGGGCAGCCAACTGGCCTGCCACCAAGCCAACTGTTTTTGGAGCAGGTGCCCAGGTTGTGCCTAAGTCCTTCACATGGGCGGGGGCAGGGCTTGCACCTCCTCCAGGCACTCGTCATAGGCCTCCTGGTATTCCTCGTGGGGCTTGACCATTATCACGCAGGTGGGGCGCTTAGAGCCAGCGGCTGCACCCAGGTCCTGCAGAGAAGGAAAAAAGGCTGTTTGGAACAAAGGCCACACAACCTGTGCACCGAGTCACGCACTGATGATCCACAGCCTAATCCAGCCCACAGATATGTGCTAGTCAGTCAGTGTTAACATTTTGAATTGGTTGCCACCATTTAAACTCAGCAGACTTGCAAGCTGTGGTCCAGCGACACTGGGCCTACAGTTCCATATGGCAACTGTGAAGGGGCTCCAGCTCAGTAGGGCCTATCCCCTTAAGCAGGGCCTATGCTTTCCAGCCTCTACTATGTAAGGGTAAGGACAGCTGCAGGTCCCTAGAACATCCCTTCTGAACACTGCACCCACCTAACAGGACTGACACATTCAAGTTCATTCTGTTTCATTCCCACAGTCCCATTTTACAAGGAAGTAGAAGTACAGAGAGGTGACTTATCTGCATTCCCTCATCTAGGAAGCAGCAGAGCCAAGAATCCATCCCGGCCTGTCTTTAGCTCCAAAGCTCATGCTGTTTGCCACTACGGCCTACTGCCACCAACCCTATCCCAGACCCTCTTCTGTGCTGACCAAGATCAGGGACTCAGGTGCTCCTTACCGTCTTAGAGGGGATATAGACATAGGGCAAATTCCGGTCTTCACACATAACTGGGAGATGGCAGTATACCTCAATGGGTAACGTGTCTCCTGCCAAAACCATAATCCTGAAATAAGAGAAACCACTGTCATTCCCAGCTTGCTGGTTCCCTTTTCAGTCATAAGGGAGGCCTCTGAGCTGGGCCTTGGGGGCTACAGAGATGGATGAACTGGCCCCTGACCTCAAGGAGCCCCATCATATATGTCTCCCAAACTCAAGAAATGCATGCAGATTTATTTGGTGAGTGCATTCTTCTGGGGAGGTGATCTCTGTTGGCTGGCAACAAGTAAATGCCACCAAGTGTGACAAAAGGTACTGTACCGGGACAGATGAAGTATGAGAGATGCCAAGGAGTGAGAGCTCAGCTCTCCTTGGATAATCAAAAAGGGAATCAGGAAGCAACATTTGAGAGGAAAGCTGAATGATGAACATCTGTCAGGCAGCCCGTGGAGGGGCTTTGTTGCTGTCAGTGACTAAGTCATGTCCAACTCTTTGCGACCCCATGGACTGTAGCCTGTCAGGCTCCTCTGTCCACGGGGTTTTTCCAGGCAAGAATACTGGAGTGGGTTGCCATTTCCTTCTCCAGGGGATCCTCCCAGATCAGGGATTGAACCTGCATCTCCTGCCTTGGCAGGCAGATTTTTTACCACTGAACTACCAGGGAAGCCCATAGAGGGGCTAGGGGCAGGGAAAGCATTTAAGGTTGAGAGAATCAGAAAGATACCAGATACACAGGGGATGGCTGTTGTTGGGAGCCAGGGATGGCTTTGGAATCCAGGATGGGGAGATGAGGCTGACAAGAAGGCTAGAAAAACTAGTCACATGTAAGGGTCTTGAGTGCTTCAAGGCTCATTCCTAAGAGTGATAGGGAACCAAGGAAAGCTTGCCAGAGAATCTTTAACTGTTCTAGCTGGCAAGGTGATGGGGTTCTGTGACAAGGGCTTCGGGAGCCCTGATGACAGAAGAGTCTGTTCTAGGGGACAGGAAAACACAAGGAAAGAGCTCTTGGGTTCAAAGCACTATGTTCACACTCCCTAGTTTCCTCTGGCTCATAGACTCTCCTCTTCTGCAGGCTCCTCTTCCTTTGAGTAGCCTTTATTGTTTTTGGCCGTGCTGTGCAGCTTGTGGGATGTTAATTCCCCAACCAAGGATGGAACCCTGGCCCGCTTGCAGTGGAAGCATGGAGACCTAACCACTGGACTACCAGGAAATTCCTGAGAAGCCTTTCAATGCTGGTATTCCCACAGCCTGGTCTTTCTGCTCTGTCAGTATGTTCTCTCAGCTGACCCCATCCATAACCAAGGCTTCAAGTGTGCCAACTCTATATTGACAACTCCCAAATCTATTCTCTCCAACCCAACCCTCTCCCAGACTGAACACCCATATAGCCACCTGCCTATTTGACAGTTCTGCTAGGGAGAGGGTTCCCATGTTTAAAAGGCACCTTGAAAACTTGTCTAAAACCAGACTTGTGATCTTCTCATACAAACCTGGCTCCCTCACTGTTCACTGTCTCAGTGAACGGGCCCTCTGTCCATCTGCCTGGAGCCCACAACTCCTCACTCTGTATGCAAAAGTCCTCTCATCCATCCACTTTAATTCTCTCCATCTCTGCTATCAATAACCCAATCAAAATTGCTCTCATCTCTTCTGCACCACAGTACCCACCTATCTCAATTTCTCCATCTATTCTTCCACCTCTGATCTTTTCCAAAGTTGCCAGAAAAACCTTCTAAAGGTGTAAACATAATTATGTCACCTCTCACTTTAACACTCATTGGCTTCCAAAACTCCTGAGTACAAAAACTAAATTTACAGTGGCTTATAGAGTCCCATGAGAAGGTAGCACTTCTATCCACTAGTACCCTCTCCTGCCCTGGAATCTACTTTCTTCTGGCAGAATGCCCCCCAAGCCCCGAAGCCACAAACTAATCCTATATCTTCAGGCCTCAGCTACCCCACCTAGGTCAGAGTCCATAGAGCACCAAATCCTCCCAACATTACTTAGCTCTTGTGCACCTACAGTGTACCAGGCACTTCTGAAAATAAAACAGTGAGAGGCTTTATTCTATTCTCAAAGAGCTTACTTTCTGGCCTGAGTGAGAGAGGGAATAAAAATGCAAATAATTTTCAGATCCTGAAAAATGCCAAAAAGGAAAGCTGTAGGATAATGAAGTCATTCTCACTGCATCCTGTACTTTTCCTTCATGCTTACCCATGACAACTTGTAATTTTGTGTGTATTTGATTACTGCCATTGTCTCCCCATAGCACAGTGCCTGAAAAACAGTAGACACTTGGTAAATAGTCGCTAAGTGAATGAAGCTGGGATCAACTCTAAATAAGTTGGCTTATACGATTTGGTTCCCCTGGAATTCACCTTCCCCAAGGTGTCCCTTTGAGCTCTTGTAAGTGGTATCGACATCTGTACGGAAGGGAATGTACCTTCTGCATACGACCCAAGTTGGAGCACTTTTACCAACTATCTGTTAAGTAGCAGGATACCATCCCCGAAATCCGGCGGGGGTAAGGGGGAATTCTTACCCTTTCTCGCCTTTGTTGATAAATTTCTGAACCTCCTTCACCCCGCGCCGAATCTGCTTCTGCTTCACGGCTGCAACGACAGAACAATCATTCAGGGGGGCCTCGGCCTGCCCCCCGCGTCGCTTCCCGCCCCGGCCCGGCCCGGCCCGGGGTCTACCGCACCTTTCTTGATGCATTTATAGAGCTTCCGCGTGAGGCGGCGAGAAGCCAGAGGCTGCGCGATGGGGTTCAGATTCACCAGCAGTTCATGGTAAGTGCGCTCCCCGCAGCACGCGTCCGCCTGAGCCTCTGGCCCGTCCGGATCTGCCTTTATTTTGGTCATGGCAGCGACTGCAGCAACCTAGCACGCAGGCGGGGCGGAAGAGGTTTAGGGTAGGAGTTGGCAGGCAAGCTGTGAATTTGGGCAGACTCGGGGAGATAGTGAAGGACAGAGGAGCCTAGCGTGCTACAGTCCATTGAGTCGCAAAGAATCGCACACAACTTCGCGACTAAACAACAACAACGGAGGGCCTATGAGGCGAGGGGCGAAGGCCGGGGGGAGGCGGGCCCTGGAGGAGGTGAAGAGGGACTAGGACGCGGGCTTGGATTTGTTTGAGAGTTCATCGTCACGAGTGTAGGCAGTGCGAGGAGGAAGCTGTACCTGTAGGGGCGTGACCGCATCTAAGTGGACGGGAGCCTTGCCTAAAGGGGGGGTCTGCGACCAGGGTTGTGGAATGGGAAGTCTTCGGTGTGATTCCAAACCTCCTTTGACTGTGATCCCTCACTTGGGCAGTTCCAATCCCCATCTGGTCCCAGGTCCTGAGTTGGTCCTGGGTGGTGTACCCTAGGTGCCAAGGTTAAGGTAAAGCCTGGCACTGCTTGCGATTTCTTCGTTCTAGCACGGTTCTCACACTGCTTTCTCTTTCCTGGCGAGGGATGGAACCATTCACTCACTAAGCGCCTCGGTCTAGACCGCTTTTCTCCGGAGAACTCGGTACCACCCTTCCCGCAGGAATCTGCTCAGCTGTTAATCACGGGAGCGGTTCTCCTGACCGACATACCTAAAATTAAAGTTCTCCACCGACCTCCCGCCGGCATCCTCTAACCCTCTTGTTTTCTTCCTAGTTCCCGCCGCCGCCTGGCATCACACCCACAGAAGGCATGACGGAGACCGCTGGCGGGAGCTGAGAGGGAAAACAGTGTGAACACGGGCTGAGACTTGAGGGTGGGGAAGTGCGCTGAGCAGGCGGCGCGTTTGCAGTTAACTCTAGAGGGTTAATTGGGCTACCCTGGTGGCTCAGGTGGTAAAGAATCTGCAGGCAATGAGAGAGACCCCGGTTCGATCCCTAGGTTGGGAAGATCCCGTGAAGAAGGAAATAGCAACCCACTCCACTCCAATATTCTTGCCTGGAGAATCCCATGGACAGAGGAGCCTGGAAGGCCACAGTCCATGGAGATCGCAAAGAGGCGGACACGACTGAGCGACTAACACATGCATACAATGCTGAGGAGGTGAGCAGGCCTAGACCGGGGTGGATCTTGTACCTCTGACTTATTTCTTGTACTCTGTCTTGGAACGTTGGATGAATATTTGTTGTTATTTAGTCGCTAAGTCGTGTCTGACTCTTTTGTGACCCCATGGATGTAGCCCACCAGGCTTCTCTGTCCGTGGGATTTCCCAGGCAAGAATACTGGAGTGAATTGCCATTTCTTTCTCTAGGGAATCTTCCCAACCCAGGGATCAAACAGGGGTCTCCTGCATTGGCAGGCAGATTCTTTACCACTGAGCCACCAGGGAAACATTGCTATAAATCAATTGCCTTTGATTATGTGGTGGTAGGTGGGCCATTTTTGTGGTAGTGGAACAGGCCATAAAGTGGAACTTTAAAAGTCTGCAGGGGACAGTTAAGCCAACTGAAAACCTGAACTTTTAACCCTCTAACCAAGTGCAGCCATTACATAAAAAACAAGTACTCTTGTTTTCAGACTTTAAACTTTTTATTTTGTATTGGGATATAGCTGATTAAAAATGTTGTGGTAGTTTCAGGTGAACAGGGAAGGAACTCAGCCATACATACACATGAATCCATTTTCCCCTAAACCCCCCTCCCATCCAGGCTGGCACATAACGTTGAACAGAGTTCCTTGTTGTATACAATAGGTCCTTGTTGGTTATCCATTTTAAATATAGCAGTGTGTACCTGACCTTCCCCAAATCCCTAACTATCACTTCCCTCTGGCAACCATAAGTCGTTTTCTGAGTTTGTGAGTGTCCTTCTGTTTTGTAAGGTCATTTGTATAATTTCTTTTTTGATTCCTCATATAAGGGATGTCATATGATAGTTCTCCTTCTCTGTCTGACTTACTTCACTCAGTATTACACTCTTTTGGTCCATCCACGTTGCTACAAACGGCATTATTTCATTCTTTTTAATGGCTGAGTAATATTCCACCATATACATTATCACATCTTCTTTATTCATTCCTTTGTTGATGGACATTTAGGTTGCTTCCATGTCTTGGCTATTGTAAACAGTGCTGTAATGAACACTGGAATGCATGTATCCTTCCAAATCATGTTTTTTCCCCCAGATATATGCCCACAAGTGGGATTGCAGAGTCATAGGATAGCTCTATTTTTAGTTTTTAAAGGAACCTCCATACTGTTCTCCATAGTGGCTATACCAATTTACATTCCCACCAACAATGTAGGAGGGTTCCCTTCTCTCCACACCCTTTCCAGCATTTGTTGTTTGTGGATTTTTTGATGATAGCCATTCTGATCAATATGAGGTGATATCTCATTTAGTTTTGATTTGCATTTCTCAAATAACTAGCGACATTGAACATCTTTGCATGTACCTATTGGCCATCTGTATGTCCTCTTTGGAGAAATGTCTATTCAGGTCTCCTGCCCATTTTTATGCTGTTAAGTGTCATAAGCTATTTGTAAATTTTGGAGACTAATCTCTTATCAGTTGCATCATTTGCAAATATTTTCTCCCAATCTTTGAATTGTCTTTTCAATTTGTTAATTGTTTCCTTTGCTGTGCAAAAGCTTTTGAGTTTAAGTAGATTCCATTTGTTTATTTTTGTTTTTATTTCCATTATTCTGAGAGATGAATCAAAAAAGATGTTGCTGTGATTTTTATGAGAGAGTGTTCTGCCTATGTTTTCTTCTAGAAGTTTTATAGTGTCTGGTCTTACATTTAGGTCTTTAATCCATTTTGAGTTTATTTTTGTGAGTAGAGTTAAAGAATGATCTAATTTCATTGTTTTTTTTACAGGTGGCTGTCCAGTTTTCCCAGCACCATTTGTTGAAGAGACTCTCTTTCCAGCATTGTGTAGTCTTACTTCCTTTGTCATAGATTAATTGATCATAGGTGCTTGGGCTGATTTCTGGATTTTCTATACTGTTCCATTGATGTATATTTCTATTTTTGTGCCAGTACTATACTGTTTTGATGAGTGTAGCTTTGTGATATAGTCTGAAGTCAGACAGCCTGATTCTTCCAGCTCTGTTTTTCTTTTTAAAGATTGCTTTGGCTATGTGGAGTCTTGGGTCTCCATACATTTTAAATATTGAGATTTTTAATTCTAGTTCTGCAAAAAATGCCATTGGTAATTTGATAGGTATTGCATTGAATCTGTAGATTGCCTATCTTTCTGAAACTATTCCAAAAAGTTACAGAGGAAGGAAGCTTCTAAACTCATTTTATGAGGCCACCATCACTCTAATACCAAAACCAGACAAAGATATCACACACACAAAAAGAAAATTACAGGCTAATATCACTGATGAATATAGATGCAAATAGTCCTCAGCAAAATACTAGCAATCCATATCCAACAATACATTTAAAAAATCATACAAAGTGTCAGCTTTTTGAGTCATAAGACAATGAAATGCCAAGAATAAATCTGTCATTAGTAAACCTCTCTGATGATCAAGAGGGATTCATCCCAGGGATGCAAGGACTTTTCAACATCTGCAAATCAATGTGATACACCACATCAACAATATTGAAGAATAAAAACCATATGATCATCTTAATAGATGCAGAAAAACCTTTTGACAAAATTCAAAATTCAGCACCTATTTATGATTTTTAAAAAACTCTCCAGAAAGTGGGCATAGAGGGTACATATCTCAGCATAATAGAGGCCATATATGACAAACCTACAGCTAGCATCATACTCAGTGATGGAAAGCTGAAAGCATTCCCTCTAAGATCAGGGATAAGACAAGGATGTCCATTCTCACCACTTTATTCAACATAGTTTTGAAAGTCCTAGCTACAGCAATCAGAGAAACAGAAGTAAAGGGAATCCAAATTGGAAAAGAAGAAATTAAACTGTCACTGTTTGCAGATGACATGATACCATACATAGAAGATCCTAAAGATACTACCAGAAAAATACTAGGACTTGGCAATGAATTTGCAAAATCATAGGTTACAAAATTAATACATGGAAATCTGTTGCATTTCTGTACACTTAACAACAAAAGATCAGAAAGGGAAATTCAAAAAGCAACTTCAAAAAAAAAAAAAAAGCAACTTCATTTACCATCACGTAAAAAAAGAACCTAGTAATGAGCCTACATAAGGAGACAAAAGACTTGTACTCTGAAAACTACAAGCTGCTGATGAAAGAAATCAAGACATAAACAGATGGAAAGGTGTACCATGTTTGTGGATTGAAAGAATCAATATTAAAAAAATGACTATACTATCCCAAAACAAGTAGCTTTTTGAAACTTAGTATTTTAATAGAAAAAGTAGGATGTAATCCATTCTAACCTTATACCCCAAATAATTTCACAAATAGAAAAATATATCAATTGAGCAATGAGAATGGTTATGTAAGCAACAAAAAATAATTTGAAAATAAAGTTTGTATGCACAATGTAACCAAAAATTGATCGTCAAATGTTTGTACTGTGTAATTTCTTGAGAAAAGATAACCTGTCCTGAGCTTTAGGACTGGAGAAGGCAATGGCAACCCACTCCAGTACTCTTGCTTGGAAAATCCGATGGATGGAGGAGCCTGGTAGGCTGCAGTCCATGGGGTCGCTAGGAGTCGGAGACGACTGAGCGACTTCACTTTCACTTTTCACTTTCATGCATTGGAGAAGGAAATGGCAACCCACTCCAGTGTTCTTGCCTGGAGAATCCCAGGGACAGGTGAGCCTGGTGGGCTGCCGTCTATGGGGTCGCACGGAGTCGGACACGACTGAAGCGACTTAGCAGCAGCAGCAGCAGAGCTTTAGGACTGGTGGCTACTGTCAGATTTGCCTTACTGTCCACCACTTTGCTACACTATTTCTCACCCCAAACCCTCCCCTGCCTTCTTCCCCCTAGGTCTTGCAGTAGAAGTTCTGGCCCTCCCTGGGGAGCCCTCCCCAAATGGCACCTGAGACCGTGAGAGCAGCACTCCTCTGAGCACACAGCTGGCTGGGCTTCCCAGGTGGTTTTCTATTTCTCTTTCAACCTTGTTGGTTGGGTGACAATGTATCAGGGTTGCAAAGGCGAAAAGTGTTCCCAGATGTGTGCACTGGGCATGATGAGCTCTGCAGAGAATTTCATCCCCACGAAACCCAAGTCAAGCAAATGTGCTTGACTGAGGTCTCAGGTATGAAGACCTCTCAGTTCTTATGTGGAAAGAAGAAGGAATTAAAAAACGCATGTGCCAAGCACATTACATGTAATAGCTCACAAAGAATACCTTTATTATTTACAATTTCCTTAGGCTCATAAAGGTAATAGCTTCATGCAGCTCACACAAAGCTGAGTTTGAATCCTGTCCACTAGTGTCCAAACTCATGCTCTGCTCATCTCCTGTGGACTTGGTATTCAACTTTAGTTCAAAGGTGATGAAACATGGCTGGATAATGAAAGTGTAGGCATCTTGGCTTGACTAGGTCACAAGTGTCAGCCTTTTGAACTCGAAGACAATGAAATGCCAAGAACAAATCTGTCCTCAGTAAACAAATTTGTATATTTCTAACACCAGTCTGGAGCTCTGTGCTAGACCTAAGGTGGTTTGTGTGACCTCACTGATTTTTTGTGAATGGCCTCTCATGTGCACTTGAAGTAGGGTAAAATGGGTGAGGACATAACCGCTAATGGATAGTCAGGCCATCAGAATTCTAAATGGCAAAAGACTTTGAGTCATTTTAACCTCTCTGGGCTTCAGTGCCTCATCTAGAAAATGAGAAAGTTAGACCTTGATGGACTAAAGGTCTGTTCTTTTAAAAAACTCGGGAGGATGATTTTTTTCAGTTGGAGACATGGGACTTCCCTGGTGGTCCAGTGGCTAAAATGCTGCGTTCCCAATGCAGGGGGCCTGCATTTGGGGGCCTGGGTTCGATTCCTGGTTGGGGGAGTAAGATCTCACATGCTGCAGCTAAAACAAACGAAAAAAGATCCTGCGTGCTGCAACTACAACCCGGTGCAGCCAGATAAATAAATAAAGTATTTTTTAAAATAAATAAATTGAGACATAATTCCCATATCATACAATTCACCCATTTACAGTGTACGATTCAGTGGCTTTAGTGTATTCACTGAGTTGTGCAGCTCTCATCAAAATTAATTAGGACATTTTCATTAACTTCAAAGAGAGCCCCTGCACAATTTAGCTATCACTTCTTACCACCTTATCCTCCCTAGACCTAAGTAACAACTAATCTATGCTTTGTCTCTATAAATGTCCCTATTCTAGACATTACACAGAAATAGAATCATAAAATATGTGGCCTCTTGTGTCTGGCTCCTTTTGCTTAGCATGTTTTCAAGGTTTGTCTATGTTGTAGCATGTGTTAGTGCTCCATTATTAAATAACATTCCATTGTATGGAGATACTGCATTTTATCCATTTATAAGTTGATGGACAGGGTTGTTACTACCTTTTGGCTATTGTGCTACTGTGGACATATATGTACAAGTTTTCATGTGGGTATATGTTTTTGATTCTTCTCTTGGGTATGCACCTGGAAATAGAATTGCTGTGTCAGTGGTAACTCTTAACTTTTGGGGGAACTGCCTGACTGTTTTCCAAAGTGGCTATACCATTTCACATTTCTACCAGCAGTGTGTAAGAGTTTCAATTTCTCCTCATTCTCATCAATACTTGCTGTTATCTGACTTTTTCATTATAGTGATCCAAGTGGGTATGAAGCAGTATTTCATTGTGGTTTTGATTTGTGTTTTCCTGATGGCTAATGATGCTGAACAATTTTTCATGTGCTTAATGGCTGTTTGCATACCTTTGGAGAAATGTTGACTCTTTTCCATATTTCAGCCTGGAAATTTGGGGTGCACAGCTTCCGGCCTAAAATCTGAATTTCTCCATATTTCAGCACGGAAACTTGGGGCACAGATAAAAATATGGGAAACACATCTTCAGAGTTAACACCTTTTGAATAGTTTTTGAAAAAAATCATCAAAACTTTTATGTATCATTTGATGGCACTTATTATCAGAACATGGTCCTGGTAAAATGTGACTTTTGCATGGCTTTCTTGTCCGTATTTATCTTGTTGGTAGGTTCATTGGCCTCTTTTGACCAATCAGTTGTTTTTGAAGCAAAGATTGAAATGGTAAATCTAGTTTGTGTGATTTTTAATAATCTCATCCAAAGTAATTTCTCAATTGGTTTTTCTGTTGTATAAAATTTCCCATTTTCATTTTGTTCCTTTTTTCTTGTTTTCTTTTGTGTTTGTAGCTATATATCCCATTTTTTTTGTAATTGAAGTACATTTGATTAACTATATTTGTGTTGCGATACAACATAGTAATGCAATATTTTTATGGAATCGACTTTATTTAAATATTACCAAACTGTGAGCTGTTTGTTAGTTTTGGAGATGAATTGCTTGTGGGTATCTTGGTTTGCAAATATTTCTTTGCATTCTGGGTTGCCTTCTTCATTCCTTCATATTTCCTTTTTTTGGGCACCTGCTTTGAAATTGAAGTAGATCACATTTTCCTGATTTTGGTTTATTTCTCATTGCTCTAGGAGATGGATTCCAAAAGACCTTGCAATGATGTCATCCAAATCCAAAAAGATGTAGTTTATATCATCACATCTCCTTCCTATGTTTTCCTTAAGACTTTCATAGAATCCCTCCTGACCTTTAGATATTAATGATTTGGAGTTAATTTCATGTATGGGGTTAGAGAGTGTTCTAACCTCATTCTCATTTTCTTTGTTTTAATAAGCCTCGCGCGATCCTTCATAGTGTCTCTTACCAGTGTGTATTCCCAGCATCAGGGGAGGAATATTCCCTTTTCTCCACACCTCCATCAGTTACTGTTTGTCAAGTTTCTGACAATAGCCATTCTGAATGCTGAGGTGATTCCTTCCTGTGGTTTTGATTTGCATTCCTAATATTTAGTGAAATTGACCTCTTTGCATGTGATTTCTTTTCAAAGGTGAATTCACGTTACCTCTCGATTCAGCTTCCTATAACTCGGCCTTGTTTTAAATTCTTTTCTGATGACCACCCCTAGGACGTTTGTTGAGATCAGCTGTTTTTGACTTAGAGACCCTTTGGCCTTGAGAATGCTCAATGCCCATCAGCACAGCTTTTCAAGCTGTTGTTACAGAAAATGGCCACAAGACAGCAGCATTCCTCAGCCCCACACATTCCCTGCCCCCACCCCACCCCCCATCATTTCTGTGTGATTTTATATTGGAATAGAGGTGATATCTGATTTTATGTTTCAGGTATACAGGAACTTGATACATTAGCGTATGACCATTTATCTATTTTCTTTCAGGTTCTTGTTCTCATCTAGATGATTACGGTGTGTTCAGTAAACTTCCACCTGCTATTCAGTAGTTCATTTTGGATCATCTATTGGATACATATATGTGTGTCTACATTAATTCAAATCTCTTAATTTACTTCACCTGTACCTAGAGATTGGGGGCTCCTGCAGAGGGCAAGAGGCACTCCAGGGACATCGTGGGGTCACACTGCCTGTCACATCCTCCCAGGACCCTGAGCCCCAAACAACCCAGCCTTGGGACCCTAGCCTGCCCAGTCTCCAGAGATGTGATACCAGCCAAGGTGACCATGGGATGAGGGGAATCGAGTCAGCATATGTCTCCATATTTATTGTGTTTACTCACTTGTTTGAACTTGAGTATATAGGTGAATTACAAGGCAGTGGGTGTTTGTTTTTTTTTTAATTCAGTCACTTGATTTACTCACACATAGATGTGTGTATGTTATATTTCAGGGACTGTCCCTGTATAGATTATTACAGAAAGCGGAGTATCATTCCTAGTGTTACTCAGTAGGTCCTTGGGGCTTATTTTTTAAATAGTGAGCACGTTAGTCAAGTAGCTCATTTCTATGTGTGCAACACCTTTCTTCTCTGCTAATAGTGAGAAGAGTTTTTTCTAAATCTGTGAACTATTTATCTTGGCTCAAAGAGCTCCTGTGTATCCATTTTTCGATTCCACCTAGAAGTGACATCGTATTCTATCGCTTGCTACGATCATCTCTACCTTCTTGCCTGTGCCTGAACATGGCATTTTGCATTCTTCCTTATGGCTGATTCATATACCGTTGTGCATATAGAATCCATTTTCTTTGATCATTTCTGTGTCCTTGTACACTTAGGTTGCAGCAGTGTCCTTTTGGAAACCGGTCGGGCAGGGATGGCATGCGTACCCTTGTCTTCGAAAATGTTTCTTTTCCCTGACTGCATGCCCAGGCACGTGACTGCTGTTTCCGCAGGCACGTCCACGTTTCGTTTTCTAAAGATCCTCCGTACTGTTCTCTCTAGTGGATGAACCAATGGAGATTTTTAGTAATCCCATCCAAATTAATTTCTTGATGGGAGTTTCTGTTCCTTAACTTTTCCCATTTTTATTTTGCTAACCTTCATTATTGATTATTTCTTGTATTTGTAGCTATCCATCCACTCTTTCTTTTTCAGTTGAGGTATAGTTGATTCACATTACTCTATTTGCTTTGGGATACAACATAGTGATTCAATATTTTAATGGAATATACACCATTTAAAGATATTTCAAAATCATGGTTATATTTCTCTCTGTTGCATACTACATCCTGTTATTTTTTCTTACATTATACATAGTGATTTTCATCTCTTAATTTCTACTTCAATCTGGCAACACCCACAGCAAAATCCCCACAGGCATCCATTAGTTTCTGGATTTGTGAGTCTCTTTCTGCTTCATAGATAGGTGCATTTGAGTCTTATTTTAGATGGAAATTAAATGTGATTTCCAATGGAAGTTTTCTCTGTGTTTCTGACAACCTTGCCTTATGAGAATATGTAAATACATTTTCCTGAAAAGAGTATAATTTTCAGGAATAGTATAATGTCAAATGGATTTTTTCCAGCTTTCAGCCCACAGAGTTTCTGGCCCGAAATATGAACTTGTCCATTTATCAGCCTGGAAACGTGGGACACAGAGCTTCCCGCCGGAGATGAGCACTTCTTGTCTTCCATCTTTCAGCCTTGAAACTTGGAGTGTACAGCTTCTGGCCTGAAATATGAACTCTTTTCCATTTAATATGAAATATGAACTCTTTTTCCATTTAAAATTAAGGATGAGTTTTTAATTGACTTTTTATTTGTCAAGCTAGATGCTTACTCTAGGAGCTGAAGTTCAATTAGAAGTTCAGTTGCCTTAATGGCAATTAGTGTCTCCCCGGAAGTGAAGCCTGAGATTTTGGAACAGAGGCTAAGGAGAGAGGGACCATCAAGTGGGATTCCAGAGGATGCAGCCTTCCTCAGACACAACTGCTTAGGACACACCTGACTCAGTGTAAAGCTGAGAGCTTAGAAAAATCAGGTTGACACTTCAGAACGCTAGGTTTCTTTAAGGTCAGGATTTTGGCTTTGGAATTTAAAATGTAACATTGTGATGATATTTATGTTAAAAACATTTTCAGATAGTACAGAAGGGTATAAAGCAAAAGTTAAACATCTTTCTCCCTTAACACCTATCCCTTCATTTAAATGTTCTCCAGAGATATTCACTATTAAATTTGTGTGTATATATGCAAATATATATCATGTATTTGTTTGCATACATTAAATAATATAATACATTATTCTGACAATTTGTTTCCACTTCTCAATATATCTTGAGAAATTTTTCTATTTTCATCATAGATAAAGATAAGTCTTATTCTTCTAATACACTGCCATATCATGTTGTGTATTTAACCAGCCCTTACGGAGAGAGTTTAGTTTGTTGTTAGTGTTTTTACAATTTTGAATAAGTTTGCAATGAATCTTGTGTTCTATCTTTGGTACTTTTGTAAGTCTCTTCAAGGATATATCCGTGACTTTTATGTTTTGATGGATGCAGTATGGTTCAACTGTCTTCTGAAGAGGTGTGGCTTAGAGTTGTCCTAATAGTGTCTCTTCTGGAGCACTTGGTTCTGCAAACTCTTTTCCAGAGGGAAGAGCACTGGTGATGGTCCAATAGGGAGAGGCGGCGTCTAGCTTCATTTACTAGTTCTCTCTAGCTCAGAAAGAGGCTGGTACCTTCTATTTTTATAGGTCATTTATGTTTCTTTTCTGTGAACTTTCTGTTCTTTTCTGGTCTAGTTGTTCTATAGGATTGTCTCTTAGTGCTTTAGAAAAGCTTTTTGTATTTTAAGGAAATTTTCTAGTGCTTTTGTGGTTTTACTGTTTATACGAAAATTTTTGATCATTGGTTTTACCTTGTGAGGAACAGGCAGGGCTCCAGGTTTGCTTTCTTCCAGATGGCTTGCCGTTGTCCTGATGCCATTTATTGAATTCTTTCTCTTTCTATCCATTCTTTTAAAATGCCTTTGTGATATACCAGAGTCTAATATGTGTTTGGGTCTATTTCCAGCCTCTCTATTCCTCTCTAGTATTAAGTTACTCTGATGGCTGTACTGCTTGTTTTTTAGAAATCTGTTTGTTTTTAATCTATTTCATATGGTTTTGGCAGTTTACCAATTAAGTCAGGTCTAGCGAGATGCAGGTTATATGCAGAAAAAAAAGTGGGAGTCAAACAGATCACGATTTGATCCCAAAAATGTACTTTGTCAGCTTTTTAGCCATGGACAAATTCTTCAACTTTACTATGCTTCAGTTATGTTCACCTTTAAAATAGAATGAGGGTTGAGATGAGATGCTGCCAGGGAGGTACCTCCTGGTGCTCTTAGGCACATGATGGATGTCAGACTGTTGCCTTCTGGGCCACCAGGCACTGCCAGGGCCTGAGCAGGGGTGAGACATGTGCAAGATCAAGGGGATGTGTGCCCCCACCCCCAGTCCTCCGAGTGCGGTAATTCCCTACCCAGTCAGCCCTGAGTCCATTACTACAGACTGCCCAGCCCTCTCCCTTGATCTGTTCTTCAGAGAGAGAACTGTCCCTGAAGGGTGGCCAAGATGTGTGTGGGTGGTGTGTGGACAGAGCATGGGCGTTTGCCTTGGGGTGTCCACATATGTGCATATTGTTCCCTAACTATACAGAACAGCGGAATGGGTGGAAATAGAAAAGGAGGGACCGGAACCCCATCTATACTCTTGCCCTGAATCCTTCCCATATGAAGTTTGGGCCTGCTTCCTCTCCTTTCCCTCATGGTGATAGACTGGGGTGGGGTGGGGAGGAGATGTATTCATATGTTCAATAAGCAGATCCTGGGGACTGGCTGGGTGTATTAGTTTCCAAGGGGTGCACTAATAAAGTACTGCAAACTGGGTGGCTTAAAACAACACAGATTTATTGTCTCACAATCCTGGAGGCTAGAAGTCCAAAATCAAGATATCCATAGGGCTGTGCTTTTTCTGCAGGTTCTAGGGGAGAATCTCTTCTGTGCCTTTCTCTTAGCTTCTGGTGTCGCTGCCTTCCCTGGTGTTCCTTGGCTTGGAGACACATCGTTCTAATCTCTGCCTCTGTTATCACATGGTATTTTCCCCTTCTTATGAGGACACCAGCCCTATTGTATTAGGGCCCACCCTAAAGACCTCATCTTTACTTGATTACCTCTGTAAAACCCTCTTTCCAAATAAGGTTACTTGCATAGGTACCAGGGTTAGCACTTGAACAGATCGTTTCGGGGGACACAGTTTAACCCATAACACTGGTAACACTGCCTCTTAGTAGGGTTATCCTCCTGCTTTTCCAGCCAGTGACCTGGGGTGGGCAGTAGCATGTGGCTTTGATTTCTGACAGAGATAAAATTAGTGGGGAGGGTGATATTTTTAGAAATCCAAGGGGCCCTAGGGACCACCTCATCTGGGCATTTAATAGATGGAAGCTGAGGCAGTCCAGTGAGATGCTTGGTGTTCTGGTCGGGCTCTTTGTGCCGATGCAGCTGCCATGGGCCATGGACTGTGGCTCCAGCTTGTGGTGGAGAGAGGGAGAGGGTGGCCGCTGAGTCCATTGTCAGCCCTGGATCCTCAGTTGCAGCCTGAGGCAAATGCTACTAAGGACCACCAACACCGTGCTTTTCCCAGATGGAACTTCTTCTGGGGCTGCCTGAAAGGAGGAGGAGGCAGTGGGTGCCGATGCTACCACTGTTAATGTCTGACTCCCATTCACACCATCCTGAAGCCTGTGGGTGCCACTTGAGGCAAGTTTCCTCTGCAGCATCCCTGCCACCACCCCCCCCCCGAAGACTCCCCTGGGATGCAGCTCTCACCACCTGCTTCATCTGTTATCCTTTTCCATTGGCTTTGCATGTTCTCAAAAATCAGAGAAGTTTCTCCTCTGCTGTTTTCTTTGCTGTTTTGATAGAAGCTGGCGGTGTGTTGGGGTGTGTGTGTGTGTGTGTGTGTGTGTGTGTTTCTGTGTGCAAGTCCGTGCATGTAAAACCTGCCCTGTCTTCACAGTGCCATCCTGCCTCCCACTGCTTAACAAGATCCTTGAGCTTGATGGGCCCAGAAAATCTCTTCCTCTTCCCTTGGCCTCTTTGGAATCAACACTGACATGCCTGCCAGACTTCATGCCATGGAATGAGCTCTGGTCCTTAAATAGCTGATCCCAACTGGGATTCCAGCTGCAATTTACAGGTAGGACAGAGGATGCCAGCATAGGCACCCATGGACTAGAGCTGAGTGGTGGAGTTTTTGCTGCCAGCATTTTCTGTGGAGTTGACAAACCATCAGGAGTAGAGAGGATGCTGAGGAGGTTTGCATCTCCACCATTTGCCTATGAGACTCTCCATTCATTCCAAAAAATGTACTGAGCATTTGGTATGTGTCAAATGCTGTGCCAGGCATTGGAGGAAGTGCTAGTGAGCTGGAGAAAGTCCTTGCCTCCCCAGAGGTTCCATATGAATTCCACTACTGTGTTCCATGATGGAGAAGCATCAGGAACTCTAAGAGTATTGAACTGGAACCTAGGAAGGGATCTGGGAAAAAGCTCCTTCCTACTGAGATTTGTGGAATGGGTAGGGGTGGTGCTGGGAAAGCCTGGAGGTATGGAAAGGGGAGGGCAGGGATGAAGACAGCCTGGTGGGCCCACTAACACTTACCACAGCCATGTTCATTGTTGGGGTCCCTCCATCTCACAGCACTTAAAGCTCCAGGAGGGCAGAGACTGTGGATCTGGCATGTGGCAGGGAGTCAGTGCTTAGAAAACATTTGAATGAATGAACTTTACAGAATTTTGTTTAGATCTTGATGCTACTGGGGACTAGAGTTTGAGTGGAGGCTAACCTGGTTAGTTTTATGCCTTTGGAAGATCATTTAGGTAACTGCGGGAAGACAGGAGAATGGACAGTATGTCTGAGGAGCTTCCTCTGCTGGTGACTGAAGGGGAATCAGATTTGAACCTGGCATCTGAAGATGGAGGAGGCCACTTGGAAGGAACAAAGAGTAGCTGCAAGGAGCTGAGAAGGATCCCTGGCCAACAGGAAATGAGGATCCCAGCCCTACAACCACAAGGAACTGAAATCTGCCAACAGCAGTAATGAACTAGGAAGAGGATCCCAAATGCCAGAAGAGATCACAACAGTTGGAAACTGATTTTACCCTTGTAAGCACTGCTCAAAGAACCCAATCATGCCATCCTGGACTTCTAACCTGCAGACCTGAGAGAGAATGAAAGGATATGTTTTAAGGCACTAAAGTGGTCATGAAGTGAAAGTGAAAGTCGCTCAGTCGTGTCCAACTCTTTGTGACCCCATGGACTATAGAATCCCTGGAATTCTCCAGGCCAGGATACTGAAGTGGGTAGCCTTTCCCTTCTCCAGAGTATCTTCCCAAACTAGAGATCGAACCCAGGTCTCCTGCATGGCAGGCGGATTCTTTACCAGGTGAGCCACAAGGGAAGCCCAAGTGGTCATATGTTACAACAACAATAGAAAATGAACACACCAACTGCTGGATACATTGACACATGTGATGGGGCAGGTCAGGACAGGCCAGCAGGGAAAAGAGGCCCAGGAGGACTTGGAGTTGATGATAATCACCCCCGCCTCATCAGGTTGTGGAAAGGATCAAATGCACAGAAAGTGAATGCTGGATAAATGTCGGCCACTGGAGGTGTGGCTGGAGCTGCAGGGAGACCTGGGTCCTAGATGTAGCTGGAGATCTGGGAGTTGCAGGAGAAGGGCTGCTGCTTGCAGACACCAAGCCTCTCTCAGAGTCGTTGATTCCATGAGATAGGATGGAGAAAGCAGGTGACATTGTCACTGCCCAAGCTCTGCTGCATCCCTTGCGCTTGGGGTCTGTCAAGTGGGCTGGTCCCAGCCCTCTCACACTGGGCTCACACCTCCTCTCCTTTGAGTTTACACCTACCCTCTAGAGCAGTGAGGAACTACCGAGATTGGTTGTGGCGGTCTCTGGCTTGTGAGCTTTTTATTGCTGTGCTCTGCTGACAGCTGGTTTCTTACTTTGCTTTTGGAGGGGAGCATGGACGTCATGGTCTTACTGCTAGAATGGGAAAACTGGAAGCATCTTTGGGGCTTATCTATTCCCTCTCCTTCGGTAACAGAGGCTTAATGAGGCTTGAGGAGGAAGGGACTTTCCCCAGACCACAGAGCAAACCAGGGGCCAGGCTTCCCTTCCTCCCTCAGTCAGTCTTTAGCTGGGATTGGAGAGAGGTGGGATTCGGGGAGCAGCAGGTGGTCCCCTTCCTAGTCCTGTGCTCCTTTTCCCCAGCCCCCAGTATCACTGAGGAGGAACGGAAACCCGACCATCCTCAGTTTCTGTCCAGGCTTTCCTTTTCTACACGTGGATGGAGAAATCTATTTTTTTCTTCCTTCACGAGAGGAGGGAAGACAGGCTGAAGTGGAGCAGACTGGGGAAGAAACTGGGTTAAGAATGTTTGGGGCTTGATAGGGAGACCTTGGGTGTCAGAGTCCTTTTGATTTAGATGAGGAGTCAGCAAATGTTTCTGTTAAAGCTCTGCAGGCTACACAATCTCGGTTGCAAGTGTTCAGCTCTGCTGTTACAGGATGAAAGCAGTATGGACAGTATGTAAACAAATGGACGTGGAGTTTATAATAAAACTTTATGTATGAAAAAAAAGCCAGTGGGCTACATTTGGTACATGGGCTGTAGCTCACTGTAGTTCCTTGATTTGGATGATGGTGGTGGTGGTGGCTTCTCCTATCCTCACCTCCTCATCACATGCATAACCCCATGACTTGGAGCCCAATAATGAAAAGGTTTTAGATACCTAAATCACTTGCTGGCAACGCAAAGCCATTAAAATATTTTTTTAAAAATAGAAATATTATTGTTTTCAGTTTTTAAAAATTTTGAATAAGTAACGTATTCACATGATTCAAAATTTTGCTCAAAAGGTATACAGTGAAAAGTGTTCCTCCCACCCTATTTCAGTTACCCATTTTACTAACCAAAAGCAACCAATGAGACCCATTTCCTACTTCACCTCCTATAGATAGTCCATATCTTATCTATATACAAATGCTTGTCCCCTTTCTATAGAAATGGTAGCACGCATCTTGCTTTTTTCAGTAGGAGATTGTTCCTATTACATTTTGGTATTTTTATCAGGATAGCATTAGCAGATTATTTCATCAAATGTTTACAAGAGCTTGACATCTTCCTAATGTTGAATCTTCCTATTTGCTCAGATCTTTTGTGTGCTCAGTATTTCAAATTTTCTTCATCTTTATCTTGTTAAGTGTATTCCTAGGTGTTTTAGGTCCTTCTTTTATATCTTCAAGTGTTGTTGGCATATACAAAAGCCACCACATTGACTTCTTTTATAGGTTGGAATAGTGTCCTGGGTTTTGGGTTTTCTGTTTTCATATTATCTGCAAATGATGATGGTTTTATCTACTCTTTTCCTGTTTTTATACCTCTAGTTTCTTTCTCTTGTCCAGCTGCTTTTGTTGTACCCCCCAAAAAGGTTAAATAATGAACGGAAGAAGACAACTTGTATTTCTTCTTACTTTAATGAAAGTGCTTCTGGAAGATGACTGTTTGGGTTGTTTTTTATAAATACTTACCTTATTCTATCAATATTTTTATCAAGAATATTTACTAAAAATATATGTTGAATTTTATCAATTGCCTTGTTAACATGTATTGAGACTTCTTTCTTATTTTATCTATTAACATGGTACTTTATATTAACAGAGTTCCTAATATTAAATAATCCTTGTAATTTTGGAGTAAACCTTCCTTGTATATTGTTAATGTGCTGTTAGAGCATGTTTGCTTATGAAGTGAAGTGTGGAAATGAAAGTGTTAGTCGTTCAGTCGTGTCTGACTCTTTGCAGCCCCATGGACTGTAGCCCTCCAGCCTCCCCTGTCCATGGAATTCTCCTGGCAAGAATACTGGAGTGGGTAGACATTCCCTTCTTCAGGGGATCTTCCAGACCCAGGGATCAAACCCAAGTCTCCTGCATTGCAGGTGAATTCTTTATCTTCTAAGTCTTGCTAGCATTCTTCCATCACCACTCATAACTGACCTCAGGCTGTGGTTCTCTTGAATTGGTTGTGTCAAACCTGATGGCTGAGATGACCAAGCAGAGATGTGGAAGAGGCTGTGGGACCTGTGTGTCTGGAACTCATGGAAAAGGGCTAGACAGAGAGATGTGTGAGTCATTTGCATACAGGTGTTATTTTCTGTCAAGAGATTGAATGAGATCACCCAAGAACTGAGTTCAGTTCAGTTCAGTTCAGTCGCTCAGTCCTGTCCGACTCTTTGCGACCCCATGAAACACAGCACGCCAGGCCTCCCTGTCCATCACCACCTCCCGGAGTTTACCCAAACTCATGTCCACTGAGTCGGTGATGCCATCCAGCCATCTCATCCTCTGTCGTCCCCTTCTCCTCCTGCCCCCAATCCTTCCCAGCATCAGGGTCTTTTCCAATGAGTCAACTCTTCGCATGAGGTGGCCAAAGTATTGGAATTTCAGCTTCAACATCAGTCCTTCCAATGAACACCCAGGACTGATCTTCTTTAAGATGGACTGGTTGGATCTCCTTTCAGTCCAAGGGACTCTCAAGAGTCTTCTCCAACACCACAGTTCAAAAGCATCAATTCTTCGGCGCTCAGCTTTCTTCACAGTCTAACTCTCACATCCATACATAACTACTGGAAAAACCATAGCCTTGACTAGACGGACCTTTGTTGGCAAAGTAATGTCTCTGCTTTTTAATATGCTGTCTAGGTTGGTCATAACTTTCCTTCCAAGGAGTAAGCGTCTTTTAATTTCATGGCTGCAGTCACCATCTGCAGTGATTTTGGAGTCCAGAAAAATAAAGTCTGACACTGTTTCCGCTGTTTCCCCGTCTATTTCCCATGAAGTGATGGGACTAGATGCCATGATCTTAGTTTTCTGAATGTTGAGCTTTAAGCCAATTTTTTCACTCTCCTCTTTCACTTTCATCAAGAGGCTTTTTAGTTCCTCTTCACTTTCTTCCATAAGGGTGGTGTTATCTGCATATCTGAGGCTATTGATATTTCTCCCGGCAATCTTGATTCCAGCTTGTGCTTCTTCCAGCCCAGCGTTTCTCATGATGTACTCTGCATATAAGTTAGATAGGGACAAAGAGGGGAAGAGGATTGAGCCTTGGGGTGCTTCAGCATTTTGAGATTCAGCCTCTGCCAGGGAACCGGCAAAAAAAGTGGAAAATTATTTGGCAATAAAGAGGAATGAGATACTGACACACACTATCATATGGATGAACATTGAAAAGATTATGCTAAATGAAAGAGGCCGGACGCAAAAAGCTACATATGATATGATTCCATTTATATAAAATGTCCAGAATATGCAAATCTATAGAGACAGAAAGTAGGTTAGTGGTCGTGGGAGCTAGAGGGAGAGTGAGGATGGTAAGGGTAAAGGGTTAAAGGGTAAGGGTAAAGGGTAAAGGGTGAAGACTGGTAAAGGGTTTCTTTTCTAGGTGATGAAAGTGTGCTAACCTGAGAGTATAGTGACCATTGCCCCACTCTGTGAATATGCTAAAACCATTGAATTGTACATTGTAAGTGGGTGGACTTTATGATATGTAATTATATCTCAATAAAAAATGTAGGGGAAAAAAGGAAACTGAGAGGTGGCTAGCAGGTAGAAGGAAAATCTGGTGATTGGCATGAGGAAGCTGATCCCATCATGGGTCAGGGCTCAAAGCCCCACCAGTGGGAGGCTAGTTCTCACGTTTTTGGCCAAATGGAGGAACATTAGTTGGGGCCAGGAGTACTTGTTGGCAATAAGTTCAATTCTAGGCCATAGTTCTTCATTGCTAGAAGGAGTTCTGACCTAACAGTTAAAGGGAGGGTCAATTTTATAAGAAACACTTCCCTAGCAGGAAAAGATTTACTGGCAGGATGTGACAAAGGAAGATTGGTGGGCCCTGAGCTAGAGCCTACACTAGCCTAACATAAGCTGGTGACCACACTGACATTGGCTTGGGAGAGAACATGACTGGAGCTGGTTCTAGAAAAGCAGAAGCCATTAGGACTGGGCAAGATTGGTAAGGGTGTCCCTGGGAGGAGGCTCTGTTGAAACAGGGAGCAGCCAGGATTATCATGTCGGATGTCAGAATTGATGAGATTTTTGTCATGGAGCTAGAGGGGAAAGGAACGACATGGCCCTGGAAATCTGGCCCATGCCTCATTAGGCCAGTCTAAAGTGTTTGTTGAGACCTTTGTGTGTGCCGAGGGCTGGCCTGGGTTGGGCCTGGAATTGGTCCTCACCTGGAAGAACCACAGCTGTGCACAAGCCAGATCACCTCTCAGGCATGGCAGAAGTCAGGCCCGCAGAGGGGCAGAGCTGTGAGCCAAAGGGCACTGCTGGGGCTTCAGGGGTGTCATCTTGGAGGAAACAGAATTTGGTGAGGGAGATGGGAGGCTCTTCTAGGTCGACAGAGGTTTGTGCCACCAGAATGATTCAAAAGCCAACAAAATGGGGCTTTTGCCAGTGGAGGCAGATATTGCTGAGGATGCTGGGAGAAGGCGACTGGTGCAGTTGTCACCTGGATGAGGTACTGAGTGAGGTGAGGGGGGGCTTGGTAGACAGGTGTTTTACCTGGAGATGTGAAGACTGGAAACTGGGAGAGACTGGAGGACCGGAAACAAGTGGATGAGTGACCTGCTCTGTGGCTGGCAATGGGTTTGTTTTCACCCTCTTTACACCCACTTGAGTGCTGACCTGACTTTCAAATGAAGAAAATGGAGGCCCTCAAAGGGGAAATGACTTGTTCTAAATCCCAGAGTTGGGATGCAGGGGAGCTGGAATTTGAGCTGAGCCTTTTGATTTCAAAGCCAGATCTGTAGCTCCTGTATTGGAGTCTAGGGAGTAGGAGAAGGGCCTAGGATAGAACTGGGCAAGCATTTCCCTGTTTAGGATCAGATAGTAAATATTTTCTGCTGTGTGGGCCAAGAGAAAAATTTAGAGGGTATTATGTAGATAAGTAAAAATATAAGAAGAGATGAAGCATATTTCCATACATTTTTATTGACCGAATTTAAAACGTTACTTATAAATACTAACTTTGGGTTTCATAGAATTTGTGTCATGAAGTATTATTCTTTTGATTTTTTTCATTCATTTAAAAATATTAAAAAAATCACTCTTGAGAATTCTCTGGCAGTCCAGTGCTTAGAACTCCGTGCTCCCATTGCAGGAGACCTAGGTTCTATCCCTGGTCAGGGAACTAAGATTCCACAAGATTCGAGGTGTGCCCCCCCCCACCCCCGCAAAAGTCACTTTTTGTTCAAGAGTCATACAAAATCAGACAGTATGCCAGCCGGATTTAGGCTGTGGGCCTTGGTTTGCCAACCCCTGGTCTAGATGTATGCTGTCTAGTATAGTGGCCCCTGGCCCCATGTGGCTACTGAACACCTGAAAAGTATGTAGTCTGGACTAAGATGCACTGTAAGTGTAAAATACACACTGGATTTCAGGCAATCTAAAAAAAACAATCAAAATATCTCAATAATTTTCTATGCTGATTACATATTGAAATTATAATATTTTGTGTAGATTAGTCTACATTAAATATATTATTAAAAATTAGTTTCATCGCTTTCTTTTTTACTATGTTACTAATTTTGTACTAGCCTTTTATATTAGAAAATGTTCAATTGTCCATGCTTTTGCGTTTGTGGTGTGCGTCGTATTTCTGTAGTGTGGTGCTGCTCATGGAATGAGACTGGGGAGTGGAGGGTGAAATGGCCCCTCCCTCCACTTGTGTTGAGGGAAGCGAGAGGAGGCATTCAGGAGTGGTGAGTGGGGCTGTGCGGGGACATGGATTTCATTAAGGGGAGGTGGAAGGCCAGGGTGAAATGGATGTGCAGACCAAAGAGGCTTCTGCCTCTTGGCTTCTGTGGGCCTAGGTTGGCTGTGGTCAGGGGGCTGCAGTGGGACTGAGTTGTTTAGGGGGCAGCCATGAGAAGTTGGAGGGCAAGACAGCTTCTGAGATGCAAGAGGTTCCTGAGCAGTCAGCCAGGTGAGGGAGTGTGGAATGAGGACCCTGCCTTGAGGAGCTTACATCCCTCAAATCCCTTGGATCAGGAGACAGTATGCACTTATCTTCTGTTCTGAGCCTAAATGGTGCCCCCTACTTGGAGAAGTGGTTTGGCCAGTTCACTGGCAGAATGTGGAAACAGAATGTTAACTGGCAGCATCTACCCCCAAAATCCTTGCTTTTCACATCAAGAGCGTCTCATGGCTAGAGATCATTCCTCTTTCCTCAGCCCCCTCTGCCCAGCATTGGCAGTCCTGCCTACGCTGGCCTTGTGCTGGGAGCAAACATGACTGTCAGAGCTATGGCTCCATGCACTTGGTGTTCACATCCAGGAGCTAGCTCTGCCATGTCCTCTGGAAGGAGAAGAGGGTGGGAGGTGCCAAGGAGATGGTACCCGTGTGTGGATTCCTGTTTCTTAGCTTGTAGGAGAAAGGTGGGGTTTCTCTGTTCATATCTGTGGTCTCTTACATTCAGCACTTGAGGTGACAGGATGAAATACTCAGCATGCCTCTGGTTGCTTGTTTCCCAAGTGCCCAGAGCTTGGGAGGGTGCTAGAGGAGCTGAGAGAACACGGCACATGGAGGCCTGGCTTCTAGGCCTGGTGCCACTGGACATATTACTCCCTGCTAGAGACTGAATGTGCTCCCCACCAAATTCATATCTTGAAATCCTAACACTGCCCCTTTGCCCCTCCCCAGGGTGATGGTGTTAAGAGGTAGGGCCTGGGAGGTGATTAGGTCATGAGGGTAGACTCGTTGAGAATGGGATTAGTACCCTTATAAAAGAGACCCCACAGGGCTCTCTTATCCCTTCTGCTAGTTGAAAAAGGAGTAAGAGGGAGAAGAGAGCCATCTGAGAGCCAGGAAGTGGGTTTTGCCAGACATCCAGTCTGTTGGTGCTTCATCTTGGATTTCTCAGCCTCCAGAACCATGAGAAATAAATTTCTGTTATTTATAGGCAATGTAGTCTATTGTTGTTCTTCAGTTGCTCAGTTGTGTCCAACTCTTTGCAATCCCATGGACTGCAGCACACCAGGCTTCCCTGTCCTTCACCATTTCCTGGAGCTTGCTCAAACACATGTCTATTGAGTCGATGATGCCACCCAATTATCTCATCCTCTGTCGCCCCTTTCTCCTGCCTTCAATCTTTCTCAACATCAGGGTCTTTTCCAATGAGTCAGCTCTTTGCATCAGGTGGGCAAAGTATTAGAGTTTCAGCTTCAACATCAGTCCTTCCAATGAACACCCAGGACTGATCTCCTTTAGGATGGACTGGTTGGATCTCCTTGCAGTCTAAGAGATTCTCAACAGTCTTCTCCACCACCACAGTTCAAAAGCATCAGCTCTTTGGTGCTCAGCCTTCTTTATGGTCTAATTCTCACATCCATACATGACTACTGGAAAAACCATAGCTTTGACTATATGGAATTTTGTTGGCAAAGTGCTATCTCTGCTTTTTAATACACTGTCTAGGTTTGTCATAGCTTTTCTTTCAAGGAGCAAGTGTCTTTAAATTGCATGGCTGCAGTCACCATCCTCAGTGATTTTGGAGCCCAAGAAAATAAACTCTCTCACTGTTTCCATTGTTTCCCCATCTGTTTGCCATGAAGTGATGGGACCAGATGCCATGATCTTCGTTTATTGAACATTGAGTTTAAGCCAGCTTTTTCACTTTCCTCTTTCACCTTCATCAAGAGGCTCTTTAGTTCCTCTTCACTTTCTGCCATTAGGGTACTATCATCTGCATGTCTGAGATTACTTCTGTATCTCTTGGCAATCTTGATTCTAGCTGGATCTTCACCCAACCCAGCATATCACACGATATACTCTGCATACAACTTAAATAAACAGGGTGACATACAGCCTTGACATACTCCTTTCCCAATTGTGAACCAGTTTGCTATAGCAGTTTGAATGGACTAAGAGACTCTCCCTTCCCTGACCTTTGGTTTTCTTCCCTGGTAATGAGTGATTTGGACTTCATCTTTGAAATGGGTCATCTCTTGATCCTTTCCTAGCCGTTAGGGACTAATGTACCAGAAGAAACGGACAAATAGACTGTGGTGCTGGAGGCAGGCACAGGAAGGAAGCGAGGGGGTCATCACCTGTGGTGGAATGGTTTTCTCCTTGAGAGAGGCAGACAGTGCTCACCCTCTGCCTTCCTTGTCAGGCCTGGCATTCAAGGCCCTCCACCTGGTAGTTCTGGTCCAACTTTCCATCCTTACTTGCCATCTCACCCCTATGCATGGAGTCAGGATCGTAGCCACATACCCTCCTTAATGTCTCTCATCACCCCCTCCTTTCATGGACCATTGTCATCACAGAACTCACTGACTTCCTGTTTCCTGCAGATAAATGAAACTCTTTGTCATGGCTTGTAAAACTGCCCAGCAACACAGTCTCAACTCCCCTCTGTCATGTAGGGCTACTTGCAGTTCTCTAAACAGTCTTGCTTTCTCGAATGCTGAGCCTTGGCTCAGTTGGTCTCCTCTGCCTTGCACCCCTTCTCCCCGGTCCCTGTCTGAAGAACCCCCGTTCCATCTCCATGGCACAGCCCAGCATCTGCTCCTGTGAAAAGCCTTGTCCTTCCTGCCCACTTCCCAGGCTTGGTTCATGTCTCTCCTGTGTGTCCCTGTCCTCCTGTGCTTCCCTGATACGGTGTTCACCTTACCACATAGAAAGCAGACCTGCTCCCGGGACAAGGGCAGGGGTGGCCTCTGATAGTTCTGGCACTTGCTGGCGGTCCCTGAAAGGCAGGCTGACTGACGGGAAGCTTTCCTCTAGTCTCTGTTCACTGTCACTAACATGCAGTTGTTGAAGCCTAGTGTGAAAAACTGAGCACCATTCTGTCCCTGCCTTCCCTGTGCCAGAACCTCAGCTTATTTCTCAGTGCCCTTTGCAGGAACGCAAGGCCACAGAGTTCCAGCTGGTGGAGAGTGAGTGAGAGCCACGTGTGCCCCTTCCAGGCCTGGGCCATCAAGCTTCACACCAGTTTCTCTCTGTGTGTTTCCTTCTGCCAGCTGCTTGCGATGACAAGGCCTGAGGGGCTGGTGGAGCCATAAGATGGAAGGGGCATGGGTCCCTAAATGACCCTGTGGAAGACAGCTGCTTCTCTGGCCTGAATACCACCTGGGACTGTTATCTGTAAGAAAATCTTCCATGGCTTTTAGATCTATTTGGTACACAGGGGGGTATCCTGCCCTGACTGATATTCCCATAGTGCAAACCTTAGTGCAGATGACAGTCATAAAAGCACATTGGGGTCTAGGTGATGGATTGGATAGGGGAGGAGTGGGGAAATGGGCATCAAGGCTGGTCCAGCCAGGTTCCTGGCCTGCACAGGTGGGTGGCAGAGGCATTCTTTGCGGCCAAGAGCACTGGCAGAGGGTCTGGGCCCAGGGGAACACCACGTATTCTCTTTTAGACATGCTGAGATGGAGGGGCCTTCGGGACATTTCAGGAGAGATGTTGAGGGATAGTGACTCATGTGGGTTTACTGTTCAAAAAACAGATCTGTCCTGAGGGGCACGCTGATGGCAGTTGAAGCCCGAGCTGTTAGTAAATGAATGAATATATGAATTGTTGTGTAATCAGATACTAAAGTTGAAATGGAGAGACCCCTGAGGCCACCCTGACTTAGTGGCAGGGATAAACCACACACACACACACACACACACACACACACACACACGAGCCTCCAAGGCTGCTCTGATGAGTAGGTGTTGCTGCCTTTCAGAGGGGAGGTGGGCGTTTCCCGGTTTCATAGGTTTTCCCTGACCTGGTCAGCAGCACTGTGTCCTGAATCCATCCCTGTCCAATGGTCTGTGCCCAGAATACTGTAAAAAGTGAGAATCTAGCCACGGGGGCCTGGATTTAGGGCCACAAGATGGAAGGGACGTGGGTCCCTTTCTTACAGGTAACAGTCGCAGGTGGTATTCAGGCTAGAGAAGCGGTGTTCTGCCACAGGGTCATTTAGTGACCCACGCCCCTTCCACCTTATGGCTCTAAATATAGTCTTAGAAGCTACACAGGAGATCTGGGACATGAAGCCAGGCTGGGCCCCTCTGCATGCTGTAGCCACTGAATGCAGCCTTGCGAGCTCAGAGGAGATGGGGAGGGTTAGGTCTGTACGTGAACCACATATTCCATTAAGGTGTGATTCCAGAAGGGTGTCCTAGGCAATTATGATTGGTCTCTGCTAGGCAGAGGCTGCCTCTGAGACTCAAACTAGGCACAGGTGGCTGTCGCAAGAATGTGATCTTAGCAGGCGGGGGATGCTGGGTAGTAGAGCTTCTCCAGGTCTTCCACTTCTGTTTTGAGGATTTGATTGTGATGGGGAGCTCCTCAAGTGAAGGAGTTGTCCCTGAAAGCTAATATTATTATTGTCAGCAGTCCTAGCACTAACAATGACAGTTATACCTACTGGCCCTCTGTTAAACTCTTGGCAGACAGTCCTTGATCCGTGCAGGAGTGCTGAGAGGCAGGTGTTGTCATCCCTGTTTTACAGATGAAGAAGCTGAGTTTCATGGAGGCCTAGCTAGGGATTGGCATCCCTAATGGTTTCAGTTGATGAGACAAGTTTAGAGGGACCAGGAGCAAAACATTGGGACCTTGTAGGGGCTGTAATGAGCTGGACAGCACCTGCTCCACCTGCTGAGGGGCAGTATGACTCAGCTCCTGCTGAGTGTGAACATGTGACACTGCGGCCCAGTGTGACTTCATCTAAAAATTTTCCAAAAGTACCTGGAAATGTAACATTTTGTAGAAGTATGCTTTATAAATGTTGGCAAATATTTTTTTTTTTTACAATGTTCAAGACATTGTATAGGCAAGCAAGCACATCTGATAGATTCAGCCCATTAGGAATCCATGTGTCACTTTGGGTTAGGAGATTCTTTTATTCATTCTGCAAGTATTGTGGTGCCCACTGCAGGTGTCCAGGTGAAGGAGACAGCCCTGGTGCAGGATCTCATTGAGCTCATGGTCAGTGTCAATACTGTGTGGTCTGTGTTGAGAGGCTCCCTTCCTTGGGGCCTGACAGAGCACTTTCTGGAGGAAGCTGAATTCCCATGTATGTTGGATTAGTCAGTTAGGGGTGCTATAACAAAACACTACCAGCTGAGGGGTGTATCAACAATAGAAATTTATTGTCTCACAGTTCTAGAGGCTAGAAGATCAAAATCAAGGTGTTGGCAGAGCCACAGTTGCTCTGAAGGCTCTAGGTGGGAATCTGCTCCATGCCCGTCTCCTAGCTTCTGGTGTTGCTAGTAATCCTTGGTATCCCTTTGTGTTATGGACTGAATGTTTGTGTTCCTCCAAATTCAAATGCTGAGATAATTCCCATTGTGATTATATTTGGAAGTGGGGCCTTTGGGAGGCAATTAGGTTTAGATGAGGTCATGAGGGTGGGGTCCTCATAAGGTAAGTAGCGCCCTTTTAAGAAGAGATATGAGAGAGCTTGCTTCTCTCTATGCTTTCTGCCATGTGAAGATACAAGAAGATAGCCATTTGCAAACTAGGAAGCAGATCCTTATCAGAAATCTTGATCTTGGACTTCTTAGCTTCTAGAACTGTGAGAAATAAGTTTGTTGTTTAAGGCACCCAGACCACAGTATTTTGTTACAGCAGCCTAAATTGACCAAGGCACTTGGTTTGTAGACTTATCATTCCAGTCTCTGCCTCCGTCATCACACAGTGTTTTCCTCGTGTCTGTTTTTGTGTCTTCTCTTCTTATAAGGCACCAGTCTTATTGAATTAAGGGGCCACCTACTTCAGTCTGACCTCATCTTAACTGGATTACATCTGCAAAACCCTAGTCCTAAATAAGGTCACAGGCATAGGCACCACAGGTTGGGAATTGAAAAGATCTTTCGTGGCAATACAATTCAAACCCAAAGAGATACGCAGGGTAGGCAGGTGAAATCTGTGGAAGAGTATTTCAGGTAGAGGGAACAGCATGTGGAAAGAGAAGAGTGCAGGTGAGTTCCAGGAAATAGAAGAAATCAGCACGGCTAGCATGGAAAGCTGAGCATGAGCTGTGACTGGGGTGGTTCAAGCCATGTGGAATGGTCAGGTGTGACTAGGCTGCAATTAAAGATCTCAGTGGCTTGACCCAGTACAGGTTCATTTCTTACATCAAGTCTGACGTGGGTTAAATAGCTCTTCTCTATAATGTAGCTCTGCCATGCAGAACACATGGTGTCCAGGAAAAAAGAGATCTGGGGGAGGTACCCAGTCTCAACTGACTCTTCTACTCAAGACGAAGAGAGGCTGGAGGGAGGAGGGCAAGGATTTCTGTGAGCCTCAGATGTCTCTCTTACCCGTATTCAGACTTCATCCTTAGAGTACTGGGGAGTCAGCCAGAGTTTTCATGCAGAGTGTGCCAAGATCTGACTTGTGTTTTAGGAAGTCTTCTCCAGATGGAGCCAGAGTCAGCTCAGAAGCAAAGGAGCTGAAGTCTGTGGAGCTGTGGTGAAGGAAGTGGCCCATATGGGAGTCAGCCACAACAGTCAACATATTTGCAATTAACTTTTGCAGTTTCCACCTTGTAGGCCCAGACCCAATAAATAAATAAATAGAAAAATTTATGTAATTTAAACAACTTTCAAAATCCATTTTGTGTCTACCCTCTCCATTCTACGCTGTTGTTACTGGGCTCCTTGCTGATTTGAGAACTTCATTGTTTTAGAATATGCCCTCAACCCAGGTCTGTAATTCAGACCAAATAACAAGAGTCCCTTGTGTCAAAGGGACTTCCTGCTGGTTCCAAACAGCCTGGTGACCTGCCTTTGTCAGAAGCAATCTTGGGTACAATATAAAAACATTCTGTATTGAGACTGACCCCCATTTGTCTGCAGTTCTTTATAAAGTATGTTCCCTTTGAGCCTCAAAATCACTTAATCTGAGATATAATATATATATATTATAATGTATATATATATATAGATAATATATATAATCCGACCAAAGAACTCAGAAGCTCAGAGCCCCCTTGTCCTACAGTACTCAGCACTGGAAACCATGTAGAGTTGGAAGTATTGACTTTGTGGCTAAGATTTTAGCTGTGTAATTTAAGTGCTTTTGTGTATAAACTATGGATAATTGCATACAAAGTTATTTTGAAGCTCTATAAAAGCAAAGTTGGTGAAGGTATTTTGCAAACTGTGAAGCACCATCCAAATGTTGTCATGCTTCAGACTTGACATGTCATTGAAAGCATTTCCCAAATTGTGCTAATGGAATCCAACTGGACAAGAGCAGATTTTCCTAGTGGTTCAGACAGTAAAGAATCTGTCTGCAATGTGGGAGACCAGGGTTCGATCCCTGGGTGGGGAAGATGCCCTAGAGAAGGAAATGGCAACACATTCCAATATTCTTGCCTGGAAAATCCCATGGAGAGAGGAGCCTGGTGGGCTACAGTCCATGGGTCTGCAAAGAGTTGGACACAACTGAGTGACTAACACACACATGCCCTCAGTGGTTACGTCCTGCAGCTAAACTTGACCTTGATTACCTGAATTTTCTTTGTTGATGGGTCAGTTGTGCCCATCATTGCCTGTGACCAAAAACCCTGATTCTTATTTCTGTAGGTGAGCAAAGACTGGGGTGGAGAGTTTGTTAGGGACTTCCCTGTAAGCCTTACCACCAAGGTTTTATGGAGTGACCAAAGTTTTATGGAGTGACCAAGGTTTTATAGAGATATGTGAATCTAGCCTGAAAGTGACATGGTCAGGTGAGCCTTGGGATGAACCAGCAGCAGTTGCTTGGGGGTGGGTGTCCCAGCTCTAGGTGGTTGATACCTTGGGGGAGATGCAGCATTGTGTGGCTAAACCTTAAGATTTTTTGAAATTTATTTTTTTCCAAATGTGAAATTGTGACATTTTACATTCTCATGGCAACTTCATTGGGCTTCCCTGGTGACTCAGATGGTAAAGAATCTGCTAGCAATGCAGGAGACCTGGGTTCGATCCCTGGGTTGGAAAGATCCCCTGTAGAAGGGAATGGCTATCCACTCCAGTATTCTTGCCTGCAGAATTCCATGGACAGAGGAGACTGTAGCGACTACAGTCAGGCTCTTTGAGACCATTGGGTTGCCAGACACGACTGAGCAGGTTGGCTTAGGAAGTGAGCCTCAGACCAGGGCTCTGGGCTTGTTTTCTCATTTATAAACTGGTTGTCAACTTCCATAGGGTTGTTAAGAGACCAGATGAGAAAACAGAATGCCCAGCCCACCACACTGGGCCCGGCCACAGGATTCCAGTGGGAGATGTCAGCTACTTGTGTTCTGCTGTTATTTGGCAATCCCCAAGCTTCAGAAGTTTTAATCCTTCTTCATTTGGTATTTCTCACCCATATGGTTAAAAGGAATCATGACTATACAGGCCTTTCAAGCTTGGTGGTCAAGAAGATAAATAAGTATTAAGGGGTTTTCTATATTAGAAAAAGAGAACTATTCTTCCCTTCCCCAAAACTGCATGATTTCAAGGAAATGGTGTATTCTTAAAAACAGATTTCGGCAAAAATAAACGAATTGAAGATATTAAGTAATCAAAAGTAAAAATGTGATGCTAATCGTCAAGGTGGTGCCAAGCGACCTAAGAATGGGGTACACCGCAGTCCCACCGTTTCTCCCGCGTGGAGCACCATTGGCCACCTAGCGAACTCCGCCCCCTCCTCGCTTCTCGCGTCGCGGGGAGGCGGCAGAAGGGGCTGGAGCGAGTGGCTTTGACGGCACCAAGGTCAAGGGGGACGGCAGGTTCCGTCCCAATTTCCTGGGGCTTGGAGGACACTACGCGCCCAATCTCCGAAGGTCGGGTTCTGCACTTCCAGCCGGGCGACCTTGATTTCCGAGACTTCCTGGAGTCCAGTTTCCTCTTTCGGGAAATGGAGTGGCCAAGGCTGCCAGTGCTGGTTTAGGGAGCACGGAGACCAGGGTCTACGACCTCAGAAGGCGAAGGGTCAGTCTTGCACCTCTCCAGTGCTGGGCTCAGGCCGCCGGCCGCTGGGGACAGGACCGTCAAGCGACCAGACCCGGCAACCCTCCGCAAGGCCCCGGCTCGCGGGGATTCTAAAAAGAGGACAAAGCCCGCCCGGATCGACTGTGCGCGCGCCGCTGTGGCCAATGGGAAGCCGGCACGGGGCTGAGTGACAGACCGGCAAAGCCAATGAATATGCACCTTGTTGCGTGGTGGCCTCGTCTCCGGCATTATAAAGAGCGCCACGAGTCGGCATTGTCAGGCGGCGGCACCGCGCGGCCGGGGAGAGCTTTAGAGTCAGTGGGTTCGTGTAGCTGCGGAAGCGGAATAGGAGAGCTCGAGGTCGCCGCGGCTCCGTCGGTAGACGGGGGAAAGGCCCGGCAGCGCGAGCGTGAGCGCGGCCGAGCCCCGCGGTGCCTTCTCGGCGGGTGGGGACGATCGGGCCCCGCGGCGTCATCGGCGGCGAGGTGAGCGGCCGGGCCCGCGGGCGGGAGTCTGGGCGGGAGTGGCGCCGGCCTGACGCGCCGTGGCTGCTCGTTGCAGGAGCCGCGCGCCTCGGCCTAGCATGTCGGAAGCGGGTGAAGAGCAGCCCATGGAGACGACGGGAGCCACCGAGAACGGACATGAGGCTGCCCCTGAAGGCGAGTCGCCGGCCGGGATCGGTACCGGCGTTGCGGCGGGCGCTGGAGGCGGGAGCGCGGCGCCCCAGGCCGGCAACCAGAACGGCGCCGAGGGCGACCAGATCAACGCCAGCAAGAATGAGGAGGACGCGGGGTAAGTGCTGCTGCGGGCCGACGGGGGCGCCGCCTTTGTTCCGGGGCCGCCTTTTGTTGGCGCCACGCGGCGGGGGGAGGGGGGCGGGCGGCCGGGGCCTGCTCGCGGCCCGCAGACCGGCAACTCCGCGCCGCCCGCTTACGGCGCGCGCTGGAGTTTGCAAGAGTTTGTTGGGTCGACTTTGGCGCCGCCCCGGGGCTGCTGGCGCGGGGACCTGCGGCAGGCGGCCCGGAAGGGGAGTGCGCTCGGAGCCGGGGCCTGGCGGGTCGCGGGCTGCGTGGGCGGAGTTGGCGCGCACCCGGGCCTCCCTCCTCTGGCTCCTGCCGAGGGCGGAGTCCCGGTCTGAACTCTGACTCGGCCCCGGAAGCCTCGAGTTCCTTGAAGTGATCGGAGGTGGCAGGGACCGGAGTGTCTTGATACATAGTTGGTAGACAGATTAGATTCCTTCCGGTTGTGAGACCTCAGGTCCTAGCTCTCCGGCCAGGCTGTGCTTGCTTTCCTCAACCAGCTTAGGGTACGGAGTCACCTGAGGGTTTATTAGGGTCAAGGTTGAGTTTGGAAGGGTAGGGGAGACTCGTTAACATCTTTGAGAGGTGGAGCCCTGTTCCGAATGGTGGCTTTATTTCTAACCCTTTCAGTGAGAGCTTTGACAGGGCCTATCCTTCCAAAACCACAGCTTGGTTATAAGGCTTGTTGCCATGTGTCTCACCCCACTATTTCAGAAAAATGTTCGTTGGTGGCCTGAGCTGGGATACCAGCAAAAAGGATCTAAAAGATTATTTTACCAAATTTGGAGAGGTCGTTGACTGTACAATAAAAATGGATCCCAACACTGGCCGGTCAAGAGGGTTTGGATTTATCCTTTTCAAAGATGCAGCCAGTGTGGAGAAGGTAAGCCGGGTAGTTCACAATCAGAAGTCTCAGTGTATTCTAAGATACCATTCTCAGACCATGATTGGCTTGTGTTTTGCACAGTTGAGTGCCTTGGGAAGAGCAGAGAGGTTGGGAATTTATCCTATCCTTTTCGAAGGGATTAAAAGTAGAGATTAAATGGTGGAGTGAGTATGGGCTGGGGTGATCTAGGAAGGTTTATAGTGGACTATTATCTTGTGCCTATTCTGGACTTTGCTAAAGCAAACATTTCATTGAGAAGATTAGAAGAGAGCCCACAGTTGCTAAGAGTTAGGCATTACTTTAACCTCATTTTGCAAAAAAAAGAAGGTTAAGTAGGAAAGATCACATGGATTGTGAGGATTCCATCCTTAGCAGCCTAATTCTAGCCTGTGCTTTAAGTTTCTGCTGCTTTACCGCCTTAAATTGGGACTGGCTGGGCAAGAAGAGGGGTGCCGGGCATGGTCAACAGACTTGGGTGTGGGTTGAGGATAGATTTATAAGTGTTTAGGTAAACCAGGTGAAGTTTGGAGACTGGGTTGGGAAGTCAGGTTGGGGGTAGAGTTTGGAGGGGATGAAGCAATTTTGTGTGCCTGTGTTGGAGTCTTATGGCTGAGAGAAAGAATGTCCTTGTCTCAGGTCATGCTGCTGAGTTAGAACCCAACTCCCTTCTGTTGGAACAGGTTCTAGACCAGAAGGAGCACAGGCTGGATGGCCGTGTCATTGACCCCAAAAAAGCCATGGCTATGAAGAAAGACCCAGTAAAGAAAATTTTTGTAGGGGGTCTGAATCCTGAAGCCACTGAGGAGAAGATAAGGGAGTACTTCGGCGAGTTTGGGGAGGTGAGTGTGTGGCCCCCACAATGGTCTGCCAACTACAGTGATGTTGCCTTCTTACTGGTCCTTGACACCTTAGCTGACTGGAACTTTTTTCACTGTGGTGTTTGTGGGCCTTTTCCTATGAGTTCCATATAGGTTCTGAGGTAGAGTCTTGAGCTTTGCCTGTGTTTGCAGATTGAAGCCATTGAGCTTCCAATGGATCCAAAGTCGAACAAAAGACGAGGCTTTGTTTTCATCACCTTTAAAGAAGAAGAACCTGTGAAGAAAGTTCTGGAGAAAAAGTTCCACACCATCAGTGGAAGTAAGGTAAGGTGTCCCCAACTGTGTGTGCACTTAGCTTTCTTCTGGAACTGGCCTTTGCAGGTTGAACTACCTCCAAGAGTTCTCCAGGGTGGACCTTACTGGTTTTGTGCAGTGTCTGCTGTCCTGATGGGGACAAATGGTCCTGTCCTTCAGAGCACCTAGGCTGGTAGGACAGGATGTGAGGGAGGCAGAATACTGGAGGATGGGAGGCTTCTATGGGATAGGTAGTGTGCTGAGTAGTCTCTTCAATTCCTGACATAAAGCTAGAGGTCAAGGTGTTCTGGATGTAGAATGCAGTGTGTATAAGTCCTGCAGTTAAGGTCTCAGAAGATTCATAGTGATTTCTGTGGTGAAGTCTCTCCTGCTATGGACATTGTTGCAGAGCTTTTCTCTTATCTGTTTCCAGCCATAACCAAATCTCTTCATTTCTGTCCCTTTTGGTCGCTGGCTAAATTAACCCCTAGTCCAAAGATCCTTTCCAAAGAGCTCCCAGGGTCCTGGCCACCTTAAATCCAAGGCCAGTTTTGACTTCAAAGGAGCAGAGTCCTTTGCAGTGTGGGGCAACTCTTTCTCCTGAACTCTGGACAAGAGAAAGGGTAGGTAGGTCATGCTCTAAGTGTTCTGGTGGCTGAGACAGTTGGGAGTTGAGGGTGTGGCCCACTGGCAGGGTGTGGTAGGCTCTGCCTGAGCAGGAGTGGCAGACAGATAAGGTGGGACAGGTAGGGTGGGGCTCCTGAAAGTCTCAGTCCTGGCTGGGAATTTGGAAGGATTGGATTTGGGATTGGGCCCTTAAATTTTATGTAAGAGAGAAGAGGATCATAGGGGGCTGTTGGGTGAGAGCCATTGTTATCCTAGTGGACACTGACATGGAAAGAGACCTTTTTCTCTGTGCCATGATGTGAAACAGGCATGAAGTGCCCGTTTTACAGTGCTATTAGTCAAACTGCTGTTGGTTGGTTGTGAAATAAATGTAATTTAGGTGGTTGTATTCAGCAGTTTTAACCAAGTAGGATAGAAAACATGTGATTGGTGGGGGTAATCTGCCAATTTTTGACTATGCTTGGATGAGGATGTCTTATAGAATGGTTTTTTAATTGGTCTTAATGGGAGACCAATGTTGGTGAAGTTTGTTTTAAAAATACACTTAAAAGCAGGAGCACAGGAAAGTCCATGGCGTTTCCACCCACAGTAGGCAGAGTTCTGAGCAAAAAGGAAATTGACTCTTATGCCCTAGCGGGGGGAGATATACCTGGCCCATCCCAAGTAGATCAGTGTTTGGAGGAGGAAGGAGCAGTGGGATGGCCTTAAGGAATGCTGTCCTGAGCCCCAATGGCTTTTTTCCTCCTAAGATGGAGGTCAGGGTTGCTACTTCAATAGTGTATTTGAGTGGAATGTTTTATTTCTTCTTGGGGGTGGGTGGGGGGAAAGGAATCTGCTTTCTCTAAGATCCCTTACCTGGGAAGCCTTCTCTGACTTACTTGCCCAAGGTGGTGTCTTGCTACACTGGACTGGCACTGGCCCAGCTGTCCCTCGCCTCCCACTGGTTTAGGTATAGAGTGGCCAAGGGTGACCATCAGCAGACCTATGGATGTGTGCCACTGTTTTTCAAGCAGTCTGGGAAAAGGATTGAGCAAAAAAGGCCAGTGTGAGTCTTGGTCGGAGGTTTAGTTGAAGTTCTGAGCTCGTCCAAGTATGGTTTCCTACTCCAGCATGTCTTGAGCAGATAGACAAGATCTACCACCTTAATGTTTGTCATTGAGGGCCTTGGTGTACACTCCCTGCTTAGGGCTTGTCCCATTGGCATGACCCACTGTTCTCTTGACTTTCAGTGTGAAATCAAGGTGGCTCAGCCCAAAGAGGTTTATCAACAGCAGCAGTATGGCTCTGGGGGTCGTGGGAATCGCAATCGAGGGAACCGAGGTAGTGGTGGCGGCGGCGGAAGTGGAGGTGAGTAGAACCCAGATGAAGACGGGTCCTGCTTCCCTGCCTGCATGGAGCTTCTATGTTTGTCTTGGGGGGTTCTCTGGTGCTTATTGCAGTAGGGTGGGTGCGATCAGGAATGGCTCCTGAATCGATGCTATGCTGCTGCTTGGATTAGAAGAGCCCATCTTTCTCTCGTGGCCTGGGGCCCCAGGGCAGAGGGGGCCTCTGCATCACACTCCCAAGTTTTGAGGGGGCAAGGTGGGAGTGTGTTTGCCTCTGTGGCTGTCCTGAGTCTTGGTACACCTGTGGTGGGTGGGCTGAAGGATAGGGCAGTGCTGTGCCAGGCGCTTATCCTCCATCCATCCCAGGCCCCTCTGACTCCAAAGCCTGAACTCCATCCTTTTTAAGGCCAAGCTGCCAGGGAGGGTGGGGGTGATCAGTGGGTGATTTGAATGAAAGTGAGCTGCCTTGGTTGCCACAGTGAAGTTAGTTTTCTGGCCTGGCCTCCTTATCTTTAGCTTGGGTCTCTCAGGCCCTCTACACCAGGACAGCAGCCCCTTGGCTCTTCTGAGTTGCCATAGTAACCTCGCCACCCAAAGGGCAGGATTTCTTCCATCCTAGCTCCTGCGTGTGCTAAATGGTCCATGGGCCCCTGTGCCCTGCTCCCCCCACAGGTCAGAGTCAGAGTTGGAATCAGGGCTACGGCAGCTACTGGAACCAGGGCTACGGCTACCAGCAGGGCTACGGGCCCGGCTATGGCGGCTACGACTACTCGCCCTATGGCTATTACGGCTACGGCCCCGGCTACGACTACAGTAAGTAGGAGAGAGGGAGGCCCCCATCCACTCACCCATCCCGGGAGGCAGGAAAGACAGTGCAGGGGCCATTGGCAGCAGGGGCTTTGGAGTCGGACAGGCTGGGCTTTTGCCTGAGAGTGGATTTTGAGCTTTTGGGTTTCAGGAAGGTGGGGTGACTTCCTACCAACAGAGTTGTTGGTTCTGGTGAGGATGCATATCAAGCGCCTGGCACAGGGGTAAATTGTTCAGCAAGTTGTAGCTACTTTCATTGTTGTTCTTGTCCCTAGGTCAGGGTAGTACAAATTACGGGAAGAGCCAGCGACGCGGTGGCCATCAGAATAACTACAAGCCATACTGAGGCTTCAGCAGGAGTGCCTGACTGACCACACACGCTTTGTTTGGATATTGAATGAACACAATTATGTACCAAATTTAACTTGGCAAACTTTCTATGGCCTGTCCCATGTGCATCTTATTTAAAATTTCCCCCCTGGAAATCACTCTCCTGTTTAATATTTCCAGAGCTCTAGTTATTTAGGCAGCGTGTGGTTTCTCAAGAGGCCAGAGCGGCATTATGGGCTGATTTTTATTACCGGGTTACCCAGAACCAGATTGGAGGGTCTGCTTCCTGCTGCCGCTCTGCAGCCTGGACCTGTGGACCCTGGTTGTAAAGAGTAAATTGTACCTTAGAAAACCAGTGTCACCTTTTTTTCACTTTTTAGTTTTATATTATTTGTGTCATACATTTCCTATAATGGAAGTGTTAATTTTACTGTACTTTTTGGTACCTTTCGGGAATCTAATGTATTGTAAGGTATTTTACACGTGTCCTGATTTTGCCACGACCTGGATATTGAAGCTATCCAAGCTTTTGAAATAAAAATTTAAAAACCCCCAAGCCTGGGTGAGTGTGGGGTACACTGAAAGGGGGCAGGTGCTCCAGAGTTCCAGTATCCTCCACGACCTCGTAAGGCATCCTGTCAGGCATAACCACACACTGTCTACATCTTTGGTTAGTTTCCTTTAATGACTTGGCCCTGCTTAGGACTTGCGAAAGCTTTAAAGAAAGTGGAGTGGCAGAGGTTTGAGGCAGTTGTTCAAGGAGGTGAAGACAGTACAGTGAGGGTTACCACCTTCAGCGGGGATGCTGGCCCAGGCCAGTTGGAGTCTGGAGCACCCTGGAACACCTGTCTTGACTTGCCATTGAAAAGGGGATTCTCTCCCAGCAAAGTTGTGAAACCTAAAGACGAGGGAATACACAAAGGACCACCTGGATCTGGGCACCAGTGTCCCTCCTGGTTGTCATGTTAACAGCTCCATCTGGCAGTGGTATTTGCTAGTGTGGCTGGAGCACCCTAAGTCTAGTGACTTATCTGCGGCCAGGTAGGTAAAGCCTCACAGAAGTTACATATCTTATAGAGGAACTGGCTGGGGAAGGAAATAGCTATCAAACGCAAACTTAAGGACTCAAGATTTTCAGGGGTGAGGGATGTGGAGCTCAAGGCACCCAGAGCCTCCCAGTGTTGAAATTAACCTGTCGGGAAGGTATACCACTTGCAACATAGGAGCTGCTGATGGATGGTAAGGAAGGCCAGTTCTGGGTCTTCTGGGAACAAGAAGCAAGGCCACTTACCTAGAGAAAGACACCTCTCAGCAGCGCTGCCTCAGGAGTGGAGCCTCAGGGTCTCACAACTTCTCACTTTCTCTTCCATGTCTGAAAAAAACCACAGGACCACTCAAAATGGTTCACCTTCAAAAATACATTCCCTTCTCCCAGCAGGTCCCCTTCCACCTCCAAATATATCTACTAGGGGAGACCTGGGGGCAGGCAGTACAGTAGTCAAGTAATCTGGTTGGGGATGATGGGGTGGTTGTCGCTGGGCTGTAGGGGAATCTATAGGGGACAGGGGAGACCTTGACTTTACTAAATGATTAGCAACGTGGGAAGATTTCACATTGAATCAGTTCTGAGCGCATATCTCATTTTAGCCACTTAGCAGCTGAAAAACAAACCTGCTGCCACCTGTCTCAGGGAAGCTATAAGGATATAAGAAGCTATAAGCTATAATGGAAATTTCCCACTGTGGTTCTGATGGTTGGGCCCAGCCCTGCTTTTCCCTTGTCCTGCGTGCCACAGTGGTGCCTGCCCAGGGCTTGAGTTTTGGGGGCATAGGCAGGAATAGGCCTCCACTTCAACTTCAGCTCCCCACTCCCTGCATTGCTGACGACACCTGGCTCAGCTATTAGACCCCTGTCCCTGGGCACACTGGGAGGTTGTGGCTCCAGGCTAGATTCAAGAGCATTATCAACTGCCCCTTGGCCTCCAGGCTCACCTGTTAGAATGGCATCTAGTTTTGCTACCACGTGTCGTGCGTTGTCCAAGCTGAAACACATCGGGGGCTTAAACTTGAGGACATTCCTCCCAGGCCCGTCAGTGCTCAACAAAATGTAGTTCTCCTTAAGCCTGTGAAGGTAGGACACATCAGGGCCTGCTGCTTACCGGCCAAGGGCACTTCATACAGATCTTCCAGACTTTTCTCAGCCTGGTATTGGCAGCCATATTGCTCTCAGAACCAACCATAAGCCAGTTCCCACCAAAATAACAGCATTGGTCAACCCCTGCCCAGACGCCTGCCCAACTTCATGGCCCAGCATCAAAGACAAGCACAGCACCCCCATCTGAGGTGCCCTGTACCTGACCCTGAGCCTGCTGCCCCCTCTCCCCGACTCAAGCAGGGGTGTTGCTTCATCCATCCCTAGAGGCCCAGTGTAAGCCAAACAGAATGGCCACGGGGCTACAATGTGGATGTTAAGATTGCCTGCTTTTCCATTTTGATGTATGGTTTATGTCATGCATGGTTTTTGTTATAGGAAGGGTCCAGCATTCACAAATAGAAGAGTGCAGTGAATTCATGTAGCCTAGCTTCAGTAACTCCTGCCAACCCCTTCTCTACCCTGCCCCCAGATTATCTTCTAACTCCAGTTCTTTTTGGAAAAGGACTTTACTCTCTTCAGCATTATCATTGGTACCTAGTAATCACTTTTAATAGTCCACATTTATACTTTTAACCCAGGAAGGTATTTTGGCCTCTCAGAGAAGGGGTCTGATATGACTGTATATACATTCTCTGACCCCTGCTCTCATTTTTAAAATTTATTACTTTTATGTAAGTATTGTCAGGAACAGTGTCCTCAGCCTACCTCTGGCTCCCTTATCCCATCCGTCTTCCTGGCACTGACAACAGCCAAGCTAGAAAGACCAGGTTCTGACTTCAAATCCAGCTCTGGCTCCTACGAGCAGGGTGACTGCCAGTGAAACACTGGCACTGGTCTCACTCACTCAACTGGAGAAACTACACGGGGCTGGGGGGTGGGGTGCAGAGGGGTTGTTGTAAGATGTAGGCAGTCAGGCTTGGCTGAAGAGCTGGCTCCCTCCTTCCCAGAGATCACTCTGAATTCCTGAGTCCTGAGGCTCCCTGAGAGAACTGGACAAGCTGGTGGATGTGCCCAGCCAGCAGAAAGAAGGCAGGGGCTGGGTGGCCATGCAGGAGGGGTCAGCCTCCAAAACCATGTGGAGAGATTTTACATCAGTACAGTTTGTATGAATTCAAAACAGAAGGATGCACATTTTACAACTTGAATAAGAACACACATCAAACACTAGATGGGTTTTCCAAGGTGGGGGAGTGAAGAATGGAAGAAAAAAGGGAATAACTAAACAAGAAGGGGAAGGGTCCTGGGGCTCAAGTGAACATGCAAACCAGGGCTGGGGGTGAGGGCTTCTGAGTCTTGAGATGCCAAGTCCTCCAGACACTCCCCACCCAGATGAGGAGCAGGAGTCTATCTGAAAACTTCTAGGAATAAGGAGTCTGGTTCTGCCACAATCCCAGCTGTGGCTCTGGAGAAGCTGCTTCTCTCAGGCAGCCTGGGGCTGTGAAATGCAGGGTTGTGGCTGCCTGGGTCTGAGAGCTCCAGCAGCTTTAGCATTGTCTTGTTCGAAGTGGCTGCTCAGGCTGGGAATGGCCTGCACTCATCTGTGGGCCCAGCATGCCTGGGGGCATGGGTCAAAAAGGAGAGGCAAGGGGGGAGCTCCTTCCCAGTCAGAGTAGTAGACACTACAAAGGCAACTTGTTACAAGAAAAAAATACCTGGACACCACGTAGTCAGCCTCTTCGGTTGCTGGCATTCTTGTGGCCTCATCTTTGATAAGATCCACACCAATGAAGAGCCCAACACCCCTGGAGCAGAAGGTGACATCTCAGGAGACAAGGCTTGAGGGACCAAGGTCCTTGCTTTCACCCTCTGCCTGGGTCTCAGCCAAGCCCCTGTCAGAAGGCTGACCAGGGCTCACACCTCTTACCTCCCAGGGAGGCTGAGAGTTGTAGGAACCCTCGGAGGGTGGTGAAACAGTTCAGGAACTGTGATAGGGAGGAACCCTCTGTGGACAGAGGAAAGTTTGATTCTGGCTTCACCACCCCACCTCCCGCCAGGTGCCATCTTGGGCAACAGCACCTATAGGTGCTTCAGTTCCTTCTCTGTGGAGATAGAAGCTGCCACCATCCCACGTGGGGGTGACAAGGTGAATGAAGGAACCATATCAGGCCCCTGGCAGATAACGACTGCTGCTCTTAGCCTCACCTGATGTCCCCAAGAATGGGATGTTTGGCTTTCTGCTGTCCGAGGAGCTCCATCAGGAAGCTGCCCACACAGGCAGCGTGAGCCTGCAGTTGCTCCTTCTCCAAGACATCCAGGACGGCCAGCCCCACAGCACAGGACACTGGGCTGCCCCCAAACTGAGCCAGGGGACAAAGGGCAGTTCAGGCGCCCAGCAGAGCGGGCCATGCCCCAGGGAGCGTGAAGGGCAGCAGAACTGCCACACACATTCCAAAGGCAGATGAGGAGAGGTATGAACCCATAAGAACTCAAGTGTTCTGGGCAGTAGATGGGGTTCTCTTGAGGCCCCCATGGATCATCCTGCCTTTCCAGGTACTAATGGAGATGCATTAGGAGGGATCCAGTAAGGAAGCCAGGGATGCAGTAGGATCCCCAGGAAGATGCAAAAATCAGAAGAGAGGGTGCTCTGAGCATTCCCAAAGAGCTGGTTTTTGTCAAAAGGCTTCCGGGTCCCAACTCGTGGACTGGACCCAGACCCACTTCATTGTACTACCCATCACCTCTTTCAAGGAGAGTCAAAAGCAACATGCCAGAGCCATACCCAGGAAAAGTCACTCTAGTTTCAGCTCACAGCTTTACTGGCTGAGCTCAAGGCAGATTTTAGGGCAAAGACCACAAGCTGGCTGCCTGTGAGCCAAATGGAGCCTGAGGATTCACTTTGTTTGGCTTGTGTGGCATAATTAAAGTTTTGAATTAGGTACTAATGTCTTAAAAAAAGGGACTTCACATAAAAATATGTTATGTCTGACTTAAACCTAGCCTGTCTGGCTAGGGGGCCTCCTATAGACCATCTTTTTTTTTTTTTTTTTTAAAGTGTATCTTAAAACCTTTACTGAGGTATAGTAATACATACCCAGGTGGTGCTAGTGGTAAACGACCCACCTGCCAATGCAGGAGACATAAGATCCCTGGGTTAGGAAGATCCCCTGGAGGAGGGCCCGGCAACGCACTCCAGTATTCTTGCCTGGAGAATTCCATGAACAGAAGGGTCTGGCGGGCTATAGTCCGTAGGGTTGCAAAGAGTCGGACATGACTGAAGCAACTTAGCACATACATACAATAAACTGCATATATTTTAAGTGTATATAGTTCAGTGTGACTTGAAAAATCTATGCTTAGTTGCTTAGTTGCTTAGTTGTGTCCGACTCATATGACAAATGTATATACCTGTAGAAACTCCACTACCATGAAGATATAAAACATGTCCACCATTCCCCAAACTTCCTTGTGCCCCCCTCCTCTACTGGCCCAGGTAACCACTGACCTGCTTTCTCACCACAGTTTTGCCTTTTCTGGAATGTTATATGAATAGACTCACAAAATATGAACACTTTTGTGCTTAGCTTTTGCTCAGCGTTTTTAAAAACTTATCCATAATGTGTGTATTGGTAGTTTGTTCATTTTATGGCTGTATAGTATTCCATTGTATAGACATACTACAACTTGTTTATCCAAATTCCTATTGATAGACTCTTGGCTTATTTTGATTTCTGTCTATTTATGAGTAAAACTGTTATGAATTTATAATAAAGTCTTTTTGTTAACATATGGTTTCATTTCTCTTAGGTAAATACCTAGGAGTGGAACTGCTAGACTGCTTGATAAATGTATATTTAACTTTATAAAAAATGTGAAACTGTTTTCCAAAGTGGTTGTGTACCATATTACACTTGTACCATTAGTCTATCAAATCCCAGTAGCTCCACATCCTCAAAAACATTTGGAATTGTGGCATTTTTAATTGCAGCCATTCTAATGGGTATGTAGTGGTATCCTATAGACCATCTTGGAAATTTGTGTGCAGAATCTCATACCTGAGATGATAAAAACTTTCCTAGGTGATTCTGCTACGAGGCAGCTTTCTGATAATGTCACAACAAATTATATGTGGAATGGACACAGGGGATGAATTGAAGTTACTAATTGTATATTATTATCAACTGTGAACTCATTACAAGGTGGTATGTTCCACTCATAGTGTCATTGTGGTGGTTTTTTTTTTTTTTGATGTGGACAATTTTAAAGTCTTTATTGAATTTGTTACAGTATTGCTTCTGTTTTATGTTTTGGTTTTCTGGCCTAGAAGCATGTGGGATCTTAGCTCCCTGACCAGAGATCAAACCCATGCATTGGAAGGTGAAGTCTCTAAGCACTGGACTGCCAGCGAAGTCTCTATCCACAGCATCTTTGGTTTAGAATTGTGGCCTGGTCAACATGCTGAACTAGCATAACAGATAGGTCTTTTCACCAAGATCACCACAGAGGAACAATAGAAGGAAAATGAAAAAAGCCCTTGGTTTTTTCCTAAATGCCCATGGGCATTTAAAAAGCCATGCAGATGTGTAGGGATATGTTCATACCCCATGCTACATGCATGTTTAGGAAGCCTGGGAAAAGCTCTCAGCTCTCACCACCAGCTAACTTGAGGGTTCACAGAAGGAAATAAAGGCTAAGGCAGAGTTGTCAACTGCTTGGCTGAGTGTTGAAGGCATGTGCCAACACACACATAGGGCCCCTTGTCAAAGACTGACACAACTCTTGGTTTCAGGAATGTAACAAGATGTCTGTCTAGTCATTAGATGATCACTGATCTAACCAAGCAGAGACTATAGTGGTCACACATGACAACACAGACTTTACAGAACTAGTTCAGAAAAGGCAATATACAAACAACAACAAACCATGAGGAGGGAAAATGATTTCCTACATTACATTATTTTAAATGTCTAATTTTCAACAGAAAATTGTGAATCATGAAAGCATGGCCCATATATGGGGCAGTGGTAGTGGTGGGGCAGGTAGAATCAATAGAAACCGTTCTAGAGGAAGCTCAATGATGGCCTCATTAGACAAAGACTTTAAATCAGATGTTATAAATATGCTTAAACACTACAGGAAATCATATCTAAAGAACTAAAAAGCTAAGCATGACTATAGTGTCCTGCCAAATTTGGAATATCAATAAAGAAACTGAATTTATAAAAAAGAACTCAATAGAAAAGCATAATAACTGGGATGAAAAATTCACTAAGAAGTCAACAGCAGATGTGATTAGGCAGATGAAAGAATCCGTAAACTTGAAGACATGTCAGGTCTGAAAATCAGAAAGAAAAAGGAACGACAAAAAAATGAACAGAGCCTCAGAGACCAGTGGGACACAAACATTCCAACATACGCAAAGGAGAATCCCAGAAGGAGAGGAGAGAGAGAAAGGAGCAAAAAGAATATTTGAAGAAACAATGGTAAAAAACTTAACTAAATTTGACTTAAAAAAAAAAAAAATCCAAACCCCAACAACTATTTAAACATCCAAGGAACTCAATGAACTCCAAGCAGAATAAACTATGAAGTTCCATACTTAGACACGACATAACCAAACTACTGAAAGACAAAAACAGAGGGTGGGTGAAATGGGCTATAAAATACGTAAATCACAGGGATGTAATGTACAGCGTGGTGACTATAGTTAATACTGGGGACTTTCCTGGCGGTCCAGTGGTTAAGACTCTGTACTTTCATTGCAAGGGGCACAGGTTTGATCCCTGGTTGGGGAACTAAGATCACACATGACCGTGGTGTGGCCAAAACAAGCGACTAGGCAAACAAATAAATAATACTGTATACTTGAAAGCTGCTAAGAGAACAGACCTTAAAAGTTCTCATTACAAGGAAAAAACACTTAACTTTTTGGTGAGGGGTGTCAAGTAGACTTACTGTGGTTATCATCTTGCAATATACACAAATGTTGAATCATTATACGGTACACCTGAAACTAATATGACTTGTATGTCAATTACACCTCAAAAAAAAAAATTAAAATTATCAAGAGAGAAGCAACTCATTTCGTACAAAAGATTCTCAACAAGATTAATAGCTGATTCCTCACTCTTGTTGTGTTTTAGTCGCAAAGTCATGTCTGACTCTTGTGACTCCATGGACTATAGCCCACCAGGTTCCTCTGTCCATGGGATTTCTCAGGCAAGAATACTGGAGTGGGTTGCCATTTCCTTCTCCAGGGGATCTTCTCAACCCAGGGATCAAACTTGGGTCTCCTGCATTGGCAAGCAGATTCTTTACCACCGAGCTACCAGGGAAGCACTTTGGAAACCCTAAAGGCCAGAAGACAGTGGGATGACCTATTCAAAGCGATGAAAGAAAAATGTTGTCAGTCCAGAATTCTATATAAAGTAAAAGTATCCAACAAAGATAAAGGAGATGGGAATTCCCTGGTGGTCCCATGGTTAGGAGTCCGTGTTCTCACTGCCAAGGGCCTGAGTTCAATCCCTGTAGGGAAACTAACAGCCTACATCCCGCAAGCTGCCATGGTGTGTGCAAAAAATTTCAAAAAAGATAAAGGAGAAACTAAGATAATTCTAGATAAGCAAAAAACTGAAAAAATTTGTCAGCAGCAGATCTACTTTACATGAAATATGAACAGTATTTCTTCAGTGTAAGGACATCAGACAGTAACTCAAATCCACAAGTAGGTTGAAAGTGAGAGAGTGAATGTATGCCATGCAAACAGAAACCAAGACAGTTGGGGTGGCTATAGTAATATCAGACATAAAAGACTTGTAAGATTAAAACTGTTATTAGCAACATAGAAAAACATTTTATAATGATAAAAGAGTTATGTACTTAACAACAGAGCCCCCAAATACATAAAACAAAAACTGAACTGAAAGAAATATAGAATTCAACAAAAATAGTTGGAGTTCAATCTCTCATTTTCAATAATAAACTAGACAGAAGATCAACCAGGAAATAAGCCTGAACAACACTATAAGCCAATTATATCTAACAGATATATACAGAGCACTCCACTTCAAAAAAGCAGCATAAATACTCTTCTCAAGTGCACATGGAACATTCTCTATGATAGACTATATATATTAGGCCATAGAACAAGTGTTAATATATTTTAAAAGTCTGAAATCCTAGAAAGTATCTTTTCTCACCACAGCAGAATGAAACTAGAAACAAACAAAGAACACTGAAAAACTAAAAAATATGTAGAAATTAACTTAAACAATGGGTCAAAGAAGTCATAAGGAAGATTAGGAAATATTTAGAGAGAAAGGAAAAAAGCACGACATAGCTAAACTCATGGGGTGCAATAAAAGTACTGCTTACAGAAAACTTGGTATCTGTAAATACTTTTGTTAAAAAAACTCAATACTTCCACTTTAAGAAAGTATAAAAGAGAAGAGCAAACTAAATCCAAAGCAAAAAGAAACGAAATCATAAAGACTATACAGTGGAAAGAAACAAATATAGAAAAACAACAGAAAAAAAAAAACAAAACCAAAAACTGATTCCTTGAGAAAATCAACAAAATTGACAGACATCAGTTAGACTGAGCAAGATAAAAATGAGTCAAATTATGAAGATCAGGAATGAAAGAGGATGTATCACTGCCAATCTTATACAAGTAAAAAGGAGTATAGGGAATAATATGAACATATGCCAAATTCAGACTGAAATTGAAGAAAGTGGGGAAAACCACTAGACCATTCAAGTATGACCTAAATCAAATCCCTTATGACTATACAGTGGAAGTGAGAAATAGATTTAAGGGACTAGATCTGATAGAGTGCCTGATGAACTATGGATGGAGGTTCGTGACATTGTACAGGAGACAGGAATCAAGACCATCCCCAAGAAAAAGAAATGCAAAAAAGCAAAATGGCTGTCTGAGGAGGCCTTACAAATAGCTATGAAAAGAAGGGAAGCAAAAAGCAAAGGAGAAAAGGAAAGATATTCCCATTTGAATGCAGAGTTCCAAAGAATAGAAAGGAGAGATAAGAAAGCCTTCCTCAGCGATCAATGCAAAGAAATAGAGGAAAACAACAGAATGGGAAAGACTAGAGATCTCTTCAAGAAAATTAGAGATACCAAGGGAACATTTCATGCAAAGATGGGCTCAATAAAGGACAGAAATGGTAGGGACCTAACAGAAGCAGAAGATATTAAGAAGAGGTCGCAAGAATACACAGAAGACCTGTACAAAAAAGATCTTCACGACCGAGATAATCACGATGGTGTGATCACTCACCTAGAGCCAGACATCCTGGAATGTGAAGTCAAGTGAGCCTTAGGAAGCATCACTATGAACAAAGCTAGTGGAGGTGATGGAATTCCAGTTGAGCTATTTCAAATCCTGAAAGATGACGCTGTGAAAGTGCTGCACTCAATATGCTAGCAAATTTGGAAAAGTCAGCAGTGGCCACAGGACTGGAAAAAGGTCAGTTTTCATTCCAATCCCAAAGAAAGGCAATGCCAAAGAATGCTCAAACTACTGCACAATTGCACTCATCTCACACACTAGTAAAGTAATGCTCAAAATTCTCCAAGCCAGGATTCAGCAATATGTGAACTGTGAACTTCCAGATGGTCAAGCTGGGTTTAGAAAAGGCAGAGGAACCAGAGATCAAACTGCCAACATCTGCTGGATGTAAACTCCAGGAGTTGGTGATGGACAGGGAGGCCTGGCATGCTGCAGTTCATGGGGTCGCTAAGAGTCGGACATGACTCAGCGACTGAACTGAACTGAACTGATGAACATATGTCAACAAGCTAGATAACTTCGACGAAATAGACAAATTCCCAGAAAGATAAAAAGTATTAACACGGCTTTGAGAAGAAATAGAAAATCTGAATAGACCTGAAGCAAGTAAAAGCAACTAATTAGTAATTAAAAAAATCCCACAAAGCAAAGCCTAGAACTAGATTGTTTCACTGGTGAATTCTACCGAAATGTTTAAAGAATTACCACCAATCTTTCAGAAAGTCTTCCAGAAAACAGAAGAGGCACAAACACTTCCTGCCTCATTTTTTTGAAACCAGTATTACTGATACCAAAACCAGAAAAAGATATCCCAAGAAAACTATAGATCAATATCTCTTAAGAACTAGATGTAAAATCCTCCAAAAATATAATAACAAACTGAATCTGGCAACATATAAAAAGGATTATATACCATGATCATGTGGGCTTAATCTCAGGAATGTAAATATTAACTATATTAATGGGATGAAGGACAAAAAAAAAATCACACGATTATTGCAATAAATGAAGAAAGAGAATTTGACAAAACCCAACAGCTTTTCCAGATTTCCCTGGTTGTCCAGGGGTTAAGAATTTGCCCTCCAAAGCAGGGGGCATGCATCTGATTCCTGGTTGGGGAACTAAGATCTCACATGCTGCGGGGCAACTAAGCGTGTGTGCCATAACTACTAAGCCTGTATGCTCTGGAGCCTGTACTCTACAACTAGAGAGAAGCCTGTGCCCTAGAAAAGCCTGTGGATCACAACTAAGACCCAATATGGCCAAAAAAGAATCAGCCTTTCATTATAAAAGCTCTCAACCAATCAGGAAAAAAAAGGAACTTCCTCAACCTGATAAAAGGAACTTCTTCAACCTGATAAAAGACTTCTATGAAAAACTCAGCTGATATTATACCCGATGGTGAAAGACTGAACATATTTCCCTAAGATTAGGAACAAGACAAGATGTCTACCCTTGCTCTAAAGAATCTGTAAAAAAAAAAAACTATTAGAGCTAATAAATGCATTCAGTAAGGTTGCATGATACAAGATTGATATCCAAAAATCATCTATATTTCTATATACCATAAATGGAGAATCTTAACGTAAAATGAAGAAAGCAATTCCATTTATAAAGCCATGAAAAAGAATATAATACGAGTAAATTTAATAAAAGTAGTTCAAGCCTTTTACAGGGAGTTCCCTGCAATCCAGTGGTTAAGACTCCATGCTTCCACTACAGGTTGTGTGGGTTCGATGTCTGGTCAGGGAACTAAGGTCCTGCACGCTGTGTAGTGCAGCCCCCAATTTTTTTTTCATCATTTTATGAAGAAAATTATGAACATCATTGACAAAAATCAAAGACCTACATAAATGGACAGGTATGTTTATAGATTAGAAGACTTAATACTGCTAAGATGGCAATACTCTCCAAATTGATCTACAGCTTCAATGCAATCTCTTATCAAACTCCAAGCTGCTTTTTTGGTGGAAATTGACAGGCTGATTCTGAAAATTCACAATGAAATGCAAGGGACCCAGAAGAGACAAAACAGTCTTCAAAGAGAAGAACAAAGACTGGAGGACTAACAGTTCTTGATTTTAAAACATACTACAAAGTACAGCAGTCTAGACTGTGTGCAACTGGCAAGAGGGTAGATATATAGATCAATAGAACAGAACTGAAAGTTCATAAGGAAACCATTAAATCCATATATTTATGATTGATTGATTCTTGACAAGGGTGCCAAGACCACTTAATGGGGTAAAATATAATAAAGAATAGTCTTTTCAGCAAAAAGGTATTGGGACAACTGGATGCAAAGTCGAGTAACTCCAGCTCATACCATCTGAAAATTAGCTCAAAGTGGATCTAAGACCTAAATACAAGAACTAAAACTAGAAAATTCTTAGAGGAAAATACAGGTGTAAATCCTCCTGATCTTTGATTAGGCAATGGTTTATTAGCTATGACTCCAAAGTATAAGCAACCAGAGAAAAAATAAACTGGACTTTTAAAAACTTTTGTGCTTCAAAAGACAACTCAAAGGGAGAAAAATTTTATGTTTGATAAGAATCTAGTATTTAGGATACATAAAGAACCCTTAAACTCAGCAAAAAAAAAAAAAAAAAAAGACAAGTAACCTAATTAAAAAATGTGCAAAGGATATATTCTTTGGAATATATATGTCATATATATTGGAATCTCCTTCATGAATCACATCCTTGTCATGGCAAAGGGGCTTGTGTAACTCAATAAAGCTATGGCCCCATGCCTTGTAAGGCTACCCGAGACAGACGGGTCATAGTGAACAGTTCTGACAAAACGTGGTCCACTGGAGGAGGAAATGGCAACCCACTCCAGTATTCTTGCCATGAGAACCTCATGAACAGTATGAAATGGCAAAAAGATATGACACTGGAAGATGAAGCCCCCAGGCTGGAAGGTGTCCAATATGCTACTGGGGGAGAGCAGAGGGCAATGACTAATCGTTCCAGAAAAAATGAAGCAGCTGGTCCAAAGTGGAAACGACACTCAGTCGTGGATGTTCCTGGTGGTGAAAGTACAGTCTGATGCTATAAGGAATGATACTGCACAGGAACCTGGAATGTTAGGTCCATGAATCAAGGTAAAGTGGACATGGTCAAGCAGGAGATGGGAAGAATGAATGTTGACATCTCAGGAATCAGTGAACTAAAATGGACGAGAATGGGCAAATTTAATTCAGATGACCATTATATCTACTACTATGGGCAAGAATCCCTTAGAAGAAATGGAGTAGCCCTCATAGTCAACAAAAGAGTCTGAAATGCAGTACTTTAGTGTAATCTCAAAAACAAGAGAATGATCCTGGTTTGTTTCCAAGCAAATCATTCAGCATCACAATAATCCAAGTTTGTGCCCAACCACTGATGCCAAAGAAGTTGACCAGTTGACCTACAACACCTTATAGCACTAACACCAAAAAAAGATGTGTTTTTCATCGTTAAGAGATTGGAATGCTAAAGTAGGAAGTCAAGAGATACCTGGAATAACAGGCAAGTTTGGCCTTGGAGTACAAAATGAAGCTGGGCAAAGGCTAACAGAGTTTTGTCAAAAGAACATGCTGGTCATAGGAAACACCCTTTTTGAACAACCCAAGAGGTGACTCTACACATGGACATCACCAGATGGTCAATACTGAAATCAGACTGATTATGTTCTTGGCAGCCAAAGATGGAGAAGCTCTATACAGTCAGCAAAAACAAGACGTGGAGCTAACTGTAGCTCAGACCCAACAACTCCTTATTGCAAAATTCAGGCTTAAGGCGAAGAATGTAGGAAAAACCACTAGGCCATTCAGGTATGACCTAAAAAAAATCCTTTATGATTATACAGCGGAGGTAATGAATAGATTCAAGGGATTAGATCTGGTAGACAGAGTGCCTGAAGAACTATGGATGGAGGTTTGTAACACTGTACAGGAGGCAGTGACCAAAACCATCCCAAGAAAAAGAAATGCAAGAAGGCAAAGTGGTTGTCTGAGGAGGCTTTATACATAGCTGAGGAAACAAGAGAAGTGAAAGGCAAGGGAAAAAGGGAAAGATACACCCAACTGAATGCAGAGTTGCAGAGAATAGCAAGGAGAGATAAGAAGGCCTTCTTAAATGAACAATGCAAATAAATAGAGGAAAACAATAGAATGGGAAAGACTAGAGATCTCTCCAAGAAAACTGGAGACATCAAGGGAACATTCACGCAAGGACAGGCTTGATAAAGGACAGAAACAATAAGGGATCTAACAGAAGCAGACAAGATTAAGAAGAGGTGGCAAGAATATACAGAAGAACTGTACAAAAAAGGTCTTAATGGCCCAGATAATCATGATGGTGTGGTCACTCACCTAGAGCTGGACATTTTGGAGTGTGAAGTCAAGTGGGCCTTAGGAAGTATTACTATGAGAAAAGCTGGTGGAGGTGACAGAACTCTGAGCTATTTCAAATCCTAAAAGACAAAGTTGTTCAAGTGCTGCATTCAATATGTCAGCAAATTTGGAAAACTCAGCAGTGGCCACAGGACTGGAAAAGGTCACTTTTCATTCTAATCCCAAAGAAAGGCAATGCAAAAGAGTGTTAAAATTACCAAACAACTGTGCTCATTTCACATGCTAGCAAACTTATGCTCAGAATCCAGAATCCAGGCTAGGCTTCAGCAGTATGTGAACCGAGAACCTCCAGATGCACAAGCTGAGTTTCAAAGAGGCAGAAGAACCAGAGAAAAAACTGCCTCTATTTGTTGGATCATAGAGAAAGCAAGGGAATTCCAGAAAAACATCTACTTCTGCTTCATGGACTACTCCAGAGCCTTTGACTGTGTTCAGTTCAGTTGCTCAGTAGTGTCCGACTCTTTGCGACCCCATGAATCGCAGCACGCCAGGCCTCCCTGTCCATCACCAACTCCTGGAGTTTACCCAAACCCATGTCCATCGAGTCAGTGATGCCATCCAACCATCTCATCCTCTGTCGTCCCCTTCTCCTCCTACCCCCAATCCTTCCCAGCATTAGGGTCTTTTCCAATGAGTCAACTCTTAGCATGAGGTGGCCAAAGTATTGAAGTTTCAGCTTCAACATCAGTCCTTCCTAGACCACAACAAACTGTGGAAAATTGTTAAAGAAATGGGAATACCAGAGCACCTTACTTGTCTCCTGAGAAACCTGTATACAGGTCAAGAAGCAACAGTTAAAACCAGACATGGAACAACAGACTGGTTCAAAATAGGGAAAGGAGTCCGTCAAGGTTGTATATTGTCACAGCCTGTTTATTTAACATATATGCAGAGTACATCATGAGAAATGCTAGGTTGGATGAATCACAAGCTGGAATCAAGATCACCAGGGGAAATAGCAACAACCTCAGATATGAAGATGCTACCACTCTAATTGGAGAAAGTGAAGAGGAACTAACAACCTCTTGATGAGGGTGAAAAAGGAGAGTGAAAAAGCTGGCTTGAAACTCAACATGCAAAAACTAAGATCATGGCATGTGGTCCCATCATTTCACGGCAAATAGAAGGGGAAAAAGTGGAAGCTGTGACAGATTTATTTCCTTGGGCTCCAAAATCACTGCAGACTGTGACCACAGCCATGAAATTAAAAGATGCTTGCTCCTTGGAAGGAAAGCTGTGACAAACCTAGACAGCATATTAAAAAGCAGAGACATCACTTGGCTGACAAACATCTGTATAGTCAAAGCTATGGTTTTTCCAGTAGTCATGTATGGATGTGCGAGTTGGGACCATAAAGGCTGAGTGCTGAGGAACTGATGCTTCTGAATTGTGGTGCTGAAGAAGACTCTTGAGAGTCCTCTGGACAGCAAGGAGATCAAACCAGTCAATCCTAAAGGAAATCAACTGAATACTCACTGGAAGGACTGATGCTGAAACTGAAGCTCCAATACTTAAGACATCTCATATGAAGAGTCTACTCATTGGAAAAGACCTGATGCTGGGAAAGATAGTAGGCCAAAGGAAAAGTGGGTGGCAGAGAATCAGAGAATCATCTCCAACTCAATGGAGATGAATTTGAGCAAACTCTGGGAGAGAGTGAAGGACAGAAGAGTCTGGCATGCTGCAGTCCATGGGGTTGCAAAGAGTTGGACACAACTTAGCAACTGAACAAGAACACCATATTGGAATATATATGTCATATACATTGGAGTGTGTGTGTGTGTGTGTGTATGTATGGTCAATAAGCACATAAGATTCTCAACACCACTAGCCATCAGGCAAATGCAAATCACAGTAAGATACCACTTCACACTCACTAGTATGGCTATGATAAAAGATAGAAAATAAATGCTGGAGAGTATATGGAAAAATTGGGACCCTCATACATTGCATGTAAAGTGGTGTAGCTGCTTGGAAAAAGTCTGTCATTCCTTGGAAAGTTAAACTTGGAGGTGCCATGTGACCCAGCAATTTCATTCACAGGTATATGCTCAAAAGAATTGAAAACGTATGTCCATACCAAAACATCCACACTGAATGGTCAACTGCAGTATTACTCATAATAACCAAGGAAGGGAAATAGCTAAAACGTTAACTGAAGAACAGACAAACAAAACATGATATGCTCATACAATGAAATATTATTCATTCAAAAAAGAGAATGAAGGACTGATTCATGCTATGACAATGGATAAATCTTGAAAATATTATGCTGTGTGGCAGAAGTCAGACAGAAAAAGTCATATATTATGTGATTCCACTTATGTGAAATGTCAAGAACAGGCAAATCTACAGAGACAGAAAGAAGGTTAGTGATTGCTAGGACTTGTAGAGAGAAGGCAATGGGGAGTGACTGCTAATGGGTATGGGGATGCTTTGGGGAGGGATTGAAAATGTATAATAACAAAAACTACGACAGTGGTAATGCCTGTACAATGGGCTTCCCTGGCAGCTCCACTGGTATAGAATCTGTCTGCAATGCAGGAGACCCCGGTTTGATTCCTGGGTCGGGAAGATCCCTGGAGAAGGGAATGGCTACCCACTCCAGTATCCTTGCCTGGAGAATTCCATGGACAGAGGAGCCTGGTGGGCTACAGTCCATGGGGTTGCAGAGTCAGACATCAGTGACTAACACTTTCACTACTTTCATACAAGTACTGAATCATTATGTTGTACACCTGAAACAAATGTTAGTTATACCTCAGTCAAGAAAAAGATTCAATTCCCAATGAACATACAAAAACAAAAATACACGTACACTGGGAATTCCCTGGCAGTCCGGTGGTTAGGGCTCTGTGCTTTCACTGATAAAGGCACAGGTTCAATCCTTGGTAGAGGAACTAAGATCCCTCAAGCCAAGTGGCATGGCACCCCCCACCCCCACTAAAAATACACACACACACACACACACGCTTAATACCTTCATAATATCTGAAGTAAAAATTAATAGTATTATGAGAAAAAGATCATTTTTCATCAGAGTGTGATATTTAAAGACAGTCCTTAATTATTAATTAAGTAGAAAAAACAAATCCAGCAAGAATACAGAAGATTCAAACAACATAATTAACAAGTGTGACCCAAGAGACATTCAGAGAGTCTGGCAAACAACATTTAGAGAACCCACAATTTCCCAAGGACATGTAGAACAATCAAATACCAGATCACCTCACCATATTGTACAGAAAAAGTATCAAAAGAAAAAGTGGCAATAAGTCAGAAGTTAATAAAAAGATTTGAAAAAACTAGAATTTAATGGTAATGCAGTGGTTCTCACACTTTTGGTCTTAGAATCTTTTATACTCCCCTAAATTTGTAAGCAAGCTGAAGAGGTTTTGTTTATATGGGTTATATCTATTAATATTGATGAAAAAATAATTATATTTACAAAAAAATTAGTGAGTAGTAGTGAGTTTGTTTGCACAGAAGCTACCATGGTGCTTCCTGGTCTGGAGGTTTTACTCACCGTGTTGAAGTACTCCACGCCGGTGGCTTCAAATGCCCTTGCCACAGCTTGTGTTGTGGCCACGCAGGCTACAGGGTGGCCATTGCCTATGGACTTGCCCATGGTGACAATGTCGGGGACGAAGTCTTCCCCCTGCAGCTGGAAGGCCCAGAAGTGCTTGCCTACTCGGCCAAAGCCCACTTGAATCTCGTCTGCAACAAAGACCCCTCCGGCCCTGCGGATGTGCCTGTGGCAGAGGACACACGGCTGATGGGAGACTGTGGTGAGAGGGAGCAAACCAGGAGCTGAGATGTCCTGGAAGTCTGAATCCTGGTGTTGCCAAAAGTAAGGTAGGGACCTGAGGCAGATATCTGGCCTTTTTGGAGCCACTGTTTCTTCAGGGACTTTGACAACTCTGGCAAATAGGCCAGGCTGAGGTTGGAATTTGGAAGCAAGGCTGGGAGACCCCACCCTCAGGCAGCCTCTCCCACCTACTCACCCTGCCACTTCTGGGAAGTAGCCAGCAGGGGGAATGATCTGCCCTCCCACGCTGGGCAGAGATTCAGCAAAGAACGCTGCAATCTGTGGAGGAGAAGGGAATGGCACTGTGGTGGGGCTGAGTGGCAAGCTGGTGCATCCTGCTGATGCTGGCTCAGTGCTGGTTCCAAACATGAGTTACTATTATCACCATGCCCCCACTTTGGGCTCCACATCATATCTGAGTATCTGCAATGTAGTTTTTTCAGGCCTCAAATCAATTCTTACCGCCTGGAGGTCTCCAGACCCCCTGTACTTAGTGTGTTCCAGGTGAAATTCACAGACTTCTCACCCATAAGCCTGTTCCTTCCCTCCCCCCATATGGTGAATCCCATTCCCCCTAACTAGGAGAGAAATCTGGCCCCATCCTTGATCCAGCCTCCTTCTTCACCCATCAGCTGGCACAGCTTCTGACTCTTATCCCTGTAACATCTTTGTATCCTCCCTTCCCTTCCTGGGCAGATCTGCTAGTTTCTGCCTTGCCCTCCTGCAGCTGCTTTCTAACTGGACATCCCTTCCAGTCCATCCTTCACTGGCCACCAGGGTAATGCCTCAACCCAGAAACTGAGCTCATCATTGTCCTATATAAAACCCATCACCAACCCTTTTGCTTACAGCAATGACTTCCAAACTCTGCTCTGCCTTAGAGCCGCTTCAGAGGCTACTGCTGGGATAAAGGATGGACCAGTGGGGTGGGAAACTGGTCACCCACCCATGCTAACCTTCAGAGCAATTTCTTTTTTGATTTAATAGAAGAAGTGCAGAGCATCTGAAATGCGTAAGTCAAGCTTCCCAGCTCTGATTATGCCAACCTTTTTGGCCTGTCTTTTCTGTATATCCTGTGTTCAGTTGCCACTCTTTCAGTGAAGTCTTCTAGAGAGCCTTCACGCCAATTGCTGGCTGCCTCCCTTCTACTGTTGCTGTGGCTGTTGTTCTTCCAGGGTAAGACAAGCTCTCGTCTCCCCACTGCTCAGGCCAACAGGGCTTTTGCAGGGCACCATGTCAGACTGACACCATTCAAGTGCATCCCCTGGTCCCATTACCTTCTCTCTTAAAACTCTGTAAAGGTCCCCCATAGCCACTAGCCCCTCAACTAGAAGGGCACTTGCAGTCCTCTGACCTATGGTCCCACAGCCTAACCCCGCAGTCACATGGTTCCTGCACAGGCCACTGGTCTGTTGAAGATGCCTTATTTGTCTACCTCCTATCCTGCCTTGAGTGGCTAACGCCTACTCACCTTCTATTACTAAAATCAGTCAGTACCCGCTTCTCCCCCGACAGGCCCACCTTCACACCCACACCAGTCCAGCCTGGACCCCTGGACTCTAGTAATGTCCAGGATATATCTCTACCTAAACTCTCAATTGAACAATAACCCCCTACTAGATTTCCAAACGGCAGGCCCTGGTTCCAACTTCTCTCAGGGTTCTCAAGATCCAGTCCAGGGTGAGCAACATTTGCTGCTTGCTGGACCAGACCTGCATGGATGTGGTTACCTTCCTGCCCTTCTCCTGTGCGCTGCTGACCACACGTTTCACCTCATTGGCGTAGGCCACAGCTGGATTGGGGTGGTCTTCCCGGTAGGGGCCCCGGTAGGTATCTGGGAGAGGTGCCTGTGGGGAGTGACAGCGCCACGTCATCCAGGCTGGGGTGCAAGCGCCGACCTGTTGCCCACTTGAGCAGCGCATACCACGTGAACCCACTCCTTCTGGCCATCCAGGTCCCGGAACTTGTAGGGGCTGATGTCGATCAGGGAGCTCAGATGACCGTGATAAGCACTGGGGAGGAGAAAGGAGAGAGGACTTAGGCTCGTACTTCCTGGCCTGGCCTTGACCACGGTCCATCCATCTCAGGAAACAGTTAGGCAAGACCAAGCTTTCTGACACAGCCCCCAAGTCCTGGGGCCAGGAATGAGCATAGGTCTTGGAGTCAGCAAGCCTTCCTGCAAGGCCACTCATTAGCTATGTAATGGTGGCTAACTGTTAAAATCTTTGGGTTCAGTTCTCTCCTCTGTAAAGCGGGGTGCTATTTCTCTCTTGTGGTTGTGATTTTAAATGTGATAATGCTCTAACCTTGGGCCTGGGTCTTGCACATATACTGGGAGTTACAGTTTTAATACCTAAAATGTGGGACCAACTCTCACCACCTTATAAAGCATTCTCTGTTCCCCAGAAGCTGCCATTATGGAAGAGATGCTGGGGAAAGAGACACTGGGTATCCGTATGGGGAGTGTCTTTGTGGCCAGGTCCTCGTGATCCTTTCTAGGCCCAGGCCTCTCATCTTTCCTGCCCAAGGCACCTAAAGTCAGAGTCTCACTGATTCCCAATAAGCGGCAGGCCCACACTTCTGGAAATGGCACTTACTGATCTAATACCACCACATCCCAGTGTCCTGTGTACTGGCGTGCCAGCCTCAGGGCCAGGTCGTTGGCTTCTGACCTATGACAGAAAAGGTGGATACTTCTTGTACAGCTGTCCAGGGCTTTCCCTCCTGGATAACTGCTTCCTACAGAGAAACCTGGGGGGAAAGGAGGAACCCTTCTAGCAGCAAGAAGATTCTTAGGACACCATTCGTTAGTCATTCACTTATTCATTCAATAAATATATATCAAATGCTTTCAATGTGCTAGGAGCTGGGGGTGAAAATATTAAGTAAAACAGGCAGGCCCTGGCCTTCTTGGAACTTATGCTCTAGTATGTGTCACGAAAGCCCCAAAAACGAAGACAGAACGATCATTTGGTAAGTGCTACAATGGACACAAGGCATCAAGAACTAGAAGGGGCTCTACCTTTGATAAGGGGTGTTAGGGGCTTGAATCATGTCCCCCAAAATTCATGTGTTGAAGCCCTAACTCCTAATATCTCAAATGTGATCGTATTTGGAGACAGGGCCTTTCAAGAGGCGATAAACTTAATATGAGGCCATCTGTGTGGCCTTAAACCAATATGACTGGTGTCTTTATAAGAAGACATTTGGACATACAGAGAGACATCAAGGATTGTGCATGACTGGACAAAGGTCATGTGAAGACAGTGAGAAGGTTGCCACCTGCAATCAAGGAGAGAGGCCTCAAAGAAACCAAACCTGCCAGCACCTTGATCTTGGATTATGACTTCCAGAACTATGAGACAATACATTTCTGTTTAAGCCACCTTGTCTGCAGTGTTTTACTATGGCAGCCAGAGCTGACTAAGGCCATACCTGTAGAGTCTTGAGGGTAAAGTTCCTATGCAGAGTGAGCAGCACACCAAGACCTTGTGAAGGAAAAGAGCTCAGGAAACCACAAGACGACAAAGAAGGCCAGGAAAAACCTGAGAGAGGAAGTGGGGAAGACAGGTAGGGCTGCAGAAGGAGCCTGGATTTTCTTCTCAGTGCCAGATGAAGCCACTGTAAAGTTTTAATCAGAGAAGGGACATGATTCAGCTCCCATATGAGGAGGAAGCCTCTCTGTGTATCTAATGGAGTAGAAAGCAATTAAGGTGCTAGTGAGGAGAACCAGAAGGAGGACACAAAGGTGAGAGCAGGTGGTGGCCATGTAGATGGAGAGAGATGGATGGAGTTAGGAGACAACGTGGAGACAGATGTGATAGGCTTAATGCAGGACTGGAAGGATGGCGCGTTTCTAACTTGAGCAGAGGTGCACATGCCACTGTCATTTGCCAGGCGAGATAGGGTGGTGGTGGTAGTGGTGGTGAGGGACAGTGGTCTTCTTGGGAAGGTCTGGGGCAGCTGCTTGAGAATGTCAGGGAGAGCCAATGCCATGGTTCCATGCCAGGTGTTAGTGAAGTCGATCAACTCTTGTGTCTTTTGGACAGGTGATGTTAGACATGTTCCAAAGTCAAGTGGGTGGTTAGAACCTTGAGGCAGAAACACATGGGGAACATCTGGGTCTAAGATACAAATGTTGGAGTCAGCAGCATGTGGACAACATATAGTACACGGGAATGGATGAGATCAGGAAGGGAGAGGGGCTCAGAGAAGACCAGCCCTGAGGAATGGAAGGGGAGGAATTAGCAAAGGAGACAGAGGAGTGGCTAGAAGTTGGCAGAAAACCAGAAGCGTGAAATGCTCTGGAAGCAAGACCAGAAAGCATTTCCAGAGAGTGGTAACTATCAATATTACTGAGAGACACAGGAAGACAAGGGCAGCAAAAAGACCAGGTCTCACCACTCCTATGCCTCATTATTCTTTGTACTCTTCTCTCCAGGGCACACTGGGTTGGTTCTGTGTACATGCCATCACCTGCCATTTCGGCTGCTACCGCTACTCCCAGTGTAGCATCTCCTGTCACCCAGTCACTAAACTGGTGCCTAACGGTGTCCATTCTTGCTCTCCTCCAGCCCTGGTGACATCACTTACCTGATTAAAGCCTTCTGATGGCTTCCCAATGCTCTTAGGATAAACAAGTACCTTACTTGACTAAAGAAGCCCTGAGTGATGGGCCCTGCCTCCCTCCCCAGTGTCTTCTCCCAGCCTCTGCCCTCCCTCAATGGCTGCCTTTCAGTTCAACTGTGCTGGGGTGCAAATACTCGTCCTGCCACAGGGCCTTTGCACAGGCTGTTCTGTGTGGTGACCAACCTTGACAAGAATACTGCAAATGGAGCTGGCAGCAACCTTTCTTCCTCCTCATCCAGCTAGCCCCTAGTCAGCACTTAGCCTAACATCACTTCTTCAGGGACATCTTCCCCAACCCTCTCAGAGGAGGCCAGGCCCCCCCACTGTTTTTTCTCTGCCCCACTATTCTCTGTACTTTTCCTCTAGACCAAGACTCCTCTTTGTTATTTTGTATTTCTTTGAAGAATCTTGGATGTTTCTGTTCCTTATGGAGCTGGGATTTTGGCTGTAGCTCCCAGCACCATGCCCCTATATTCTTAAAGCAGACATAAAGGAACATATTACATTGGTAAGCCCCAACAACAACCCTAGAAGGGAGGTAAGGGAACCCCTTACAAAGAGAACAGGAAACTGGATCTGACAGAGAAGCAGCAGGGCCTGCAGCTGGGAAGCGTGAGTGCCCAGCACACTGAGGGCTGCCTCTCGCCAAACTCAGTTGGTTACACTACACTTTGCCCATGTGAGCAAATCGCTGCCTCATCCTTTTGCTGGGGGCTGGCCATACCATAGTGCACTTACCCAGAATTCAGGAAATAAAACACACAGAGCTTCTCTGGCAGGGTCTCTGACAGCCTCTGTGCGTAATCCACAATGTTGTCGTGCAGGTATCGGCTGTTGGTGTTGAGCACCTGGTTCTGTTCGTGTGCTGCTTGGACCACGAGAGGGTGGCAGTGCCCAACTGCAAGAGGGCCACCTCTATCATACGGCTGGCTCCGCTCAGCCAATCCTTCCAGGCCTCCCCCTGCCCCAATCTGTAAACCCAACTAGAGGAGATGCAGTTGTGGAGGGAGAGGTACAGAGGAAGGAGGGGAGTCTGAGGACAGAGATGCCAGTCTGGAAAGGAAGCCCTAGAAAGGAGTCCCTGAGATTCTGGCAGAAGGCAAAGTTCTCTGGCAGAAAGCTGATCTAGAAAACCCATGTTCTTAAGGAAGCTTCTTGAGGCCTTCCTCTGGACAAAGATGGGGGAGGAGTGGGATTACAGGGATGAAGATGGCATTGGGGTGTCTGCTTGACTTTACCAGTTAGGGAGGCTGGAGGTAATGATTGCCAACAGCCAAGGATTATAACCAGAGAATGAAGATGACTGGTGGCTCACCAAGTGTCAGGCACACTCAAAGCAAGTTACATGAATTAACTCAATCCCTCCAAATGTCTGCAGGTGTGTACCTAGTATCATCATGTCCATTCTGCAAATAAGCAAACCGAACAGAGACTGAAGCTTGCCCAGGACCACAAAGGGAGTAAGTGGAGGACAGGGATATGAACCCAGGAAGCCTGAAACTGAAGCTCCTGCTTGCAGCTCTACTAACTTCCAATTTCCCTACTGGGTCACTGGACTCCCTTTCCTTCCACCGGCTCTGGTGGCCTCATCTGGTTAACTGAATTCCTACTTAAGTTTCCTCGTCCAAGACCTGAGATGGTTACCAGGGCTAAAGCCTTGCTGTGACTGCCAGGGCCTGGCTAGGGTCCTCTTGGGTTGCTGATCATGGCTAGACTGACTACTGTTCTCTGAGCTCACCATCAGTTCCAAGTGGAACTGAACTGGTAGACTTAGGTCTTTGACTCCTGCTGGTTTAGCACAGCTTTAGTGGTGTTAAGTCACTCAGTCATGTCTGACTCTTTGTGACCCCATGGACTGTGGCCCACCAGGCTCCTCCGTCCATGGGATTTCCCAGGCAAGGATATTGGAGTAGGTTGCTATTTCCTCTTTCAGGGGATCCTCCTGACCCAGGGATTGAACCCGAGTCTCCCGCACTGCAAACAGACTTTTTACTATCTGAGCCACCAGGGAAGCATTTTAGCACAGCTAGTGTTTGGATGTTTCCACAGTTTCCATAGAAAGACTGGGCCTCCTCTCCACATAGATGCTGGCTAAGTTGAACCTGAGTTCCCTGCACCTCTCTGCAAACTGAAGATTACCCCTGAACTAGGTTCAGTCTTGGCATCCTCTCTTGCCCCATCCTGAAGTATGATACTGACCGTGAGCCACATTGTTGATGCAATCGATGTATTCTGCCCCCTGTTCATCATACATGTACTGCCCTTGGCCCCGGACAATCTTAATAGGATCCTCAGGAAAAAAGAGTCTGCAGGAATTGCTGTAGGGACAGGCAACAAATGGACAGCCATGTCTGAAGATCTGAAGGAGGAAACCCACCCATCACAGGCCTCCCCCAACATCTTCCCAGTTTCTGGAAAGGACAAAAGCTTGAAGGGCAAGGTGTTGTGTCCTTGCCTCCAATTCCCCCACTCCACAGGTGGCTGGAAAGGATGAAGGACGGGTTAAGAAGTTGCTAAAACTTAAATTGTTTAAGTCATTTGAAGACTATGTGGCTTCATACATATCTGAGTGTGCCCAGAGTCCCTTGTGTCCTGGAAAAAGGTGGCTGCTTCAGACCCACCGGCTCCCCAGGGCAGTGTCTCTTTGCTGGGAGTGTGAAGAGGGCTGGCTCTCGGCCCTAATGGTCCTTGCTTGCCAAGCCTTCTGCCCTGCTGGGGGCCAGGCCCAAGCTCTAGCCCAAGGCTGCCTCATGCTCCACGTCCCAAGAGCCCCTCAGACAGAGGTCAAGAGTAGACTTTCTCTAAGGCTGCCTGTGAGCCGACTCCCCCTACCCCCGCCTTTCGTCTGGACTTTCAATCCCTTCCTGGGTCACTGTCTGGCCGGCCCCAGGTCCGGAGAGCGGGCCACCACTGGGCGAGGTCTTCCCAGGCGCCCAGACGCTACGGGGGTGGATAAGACGCTGCGGGGGAGGCGCAGGAAGCGACCGCCTGCCACAGGCTGGACGCCGCAGGGTCTCAGGGGCCGTAAGCTCCGGAGCCGGACGAGGCCGGGCGGAGCTGAGGCCTGCAGGCTCCGCGCCGGACGTGCGTACGTGGTACGCGCCGCCCCCACGCCGCTGTCTCTGTACCTGAGCAGCCGCCGCCTCAAGGCCAGAGTCGCGGCCTTCCCACGCTGATCCGCCGCCATAGCGCTCGCGGGCCGTCTTTCGGAGACGCTGGGCGGAGCGTCCGGGCTCCGCCCAAAGCCGTGCCCCAGCAGCGGGCCCCGCCCATCGCAAAGCGCGACTCAGGGCTCCGGTTTGCCCCGCGGCCCCGCCCCCAGGTGGTCTATTAGGAGTTTGTTCCTTAATTAATTTGGCTAGAGTCTGGTGGGCTCCTCACCCCAGCGAAGTTCCATAGACCGCGCCGAGCGGAAGCTGGGTTTGTGCTTGCCTTGCCTAGTGCTGCCCCATCTTAGGTTTCTGGACAAATCACCAAATCACTGACCTCGCTCTCCCGACCGCTGTGGTTTCCTTTCTCGGGAAGTGTACCCTGGTGATCCCACCGCTGCTTCTGCACCCGAGGGGGCTCTGAGCTTCGGGAGGCCTCACCTGGCGCCTCAGGCTCAGTCCCTGAGTTGCCTCCAACCCACCCCCCCCCCCCCGCCCCGCGCATAAAATGGGATGCGCCGTAAGCTTTCCTTGGGAACGTGTGACAGGCACCCAGCCTGGTTCCGGTCTCAAGGCAGGCAAAGTCGAGGAGCAGTGGAAAGGGCACCACTGCACAGCCCTGTGAAGAAGCAGCAGAAAGGGCAGAAGGAGAGCACAGGGCCACTTGCTGGGGCTGGCCGAGGAGGTCCTGGGCGTGATCTCTGGGACTCCTGCTGGAATCCAGGCAGGGTGAACCTGAGCTATAGAACCACTATGAGAATCTCACAGTGTTTAGGTGGGAGGAGAGGTAGGAGGCCTCCTGAACCTTATCTACGGCCGGGAGACGGAGGCTCAGACAGGGAAATGGCTTGTTCTTAAACACATAGCACGAGTGAAGCGGAGGCTGGACTCTCAACTCCAGGGAGTGAGAGAGAATGCCCCTAAGGGACTGGAAAGCAGGATACAGAGAGATATCCCCTCCTGGAACTTTCTGCCCTGGTGAACCCTAGAACCAGGGCGGGAGGCTGCAGCCTGAGCTGGGTGGCCTGAGCAGGCTGGAGAAAGGGGAGGCTCCTGCTGTCCCTTTTGTCACCTCTTCATGAGTCTCAGCCCTCTGCTTCACGCCCTCATTGCTGATTTCTTCATCTCTTCTCCCAGATTTAAGGCTTTTTTTTTTTTTTTGGCTGAACTGTGCAGCTTGTGGGATCTTAGTTCCCCAACCAGAGATTGAACTTGGGTCCTGGCAGTGGAAGCGCTGAGTCCTAACCACTGGACTGCCAAGGAATTTTCCCACTTAAGGCATTTATTAAAGAATATTTGGAGTTTCTTTATTGTGGTAACATATACACATAACAAAATTTACCATTTTAACATTTAAAAAATATTTTATTTTTGGCTATGTCGGGTCTTAGTTGCAGCACGCAGGCTCTCTAGTTGAGGTGTGAGGGCTTAGTTGCCCTGTGGCATGCAGGGTCTTAGTTCCCCCACCAGGGATCAAACCCACATCTCTTGCGGTGGAAGTAGATTCTAGCCATTGGGCCACCAGGGAAGTCCTCATTTTAACATTTTTAAGTGTACACGTTCAACGGCATTAATGGTATAGTGTGTCCAGCATCACTATCCATCTCCAGAACTTTTTCATCTTCACACACAGAATGAAGTTTCTTACTTTTAAATGTAAAGCTGAATTAAACTTTAGGAATGATTCTTGAAAAAAATTCCTCCCAAATTAACCAAGAAAGTTTGCTTGTGGCCTGTACTTTTTTTCTGAGGGCCAAGCCCCGCTCCCTGCATGTGAAATGTGGTCACTGGTTTTCTCAATGGATCTGATCCTTTTCTTTGGCAGAGAGACCCATAGATGTCTGTATGTCCTGCAGTTCCAGCTTTGTATATGTAATGAGTATTCTTGTGGGCTTCCCAGGTGGTGCTAGTGGTAAAGAACCCACCTGCTGATACAGGAGACATGAAAGAAGTGGGTTCGATCCCTGGGTCGGGAAGATTTCCCTGGAAAGGGCGTGACAACCTACTCCAGTATTCTTCCCTGGAGAATCCCATGGACAGAGGAGCCTGGTGGGCTACAGTCCATGGGGTCACAGAGACACGACTGAAGCGACTTAGCAGGTAGGCAGGTGTATGCTAGCGTGTATGTGTTTGTGTGGCAGAGGAAGTCTGAGAGTCCTGTGAGGGGCCTATCTTTGGCCCTGTCTTGAGCCCAAACATAAGCCTGTCTTGTGACTCAGGACAGCTCAGAGAAGTCAGGTTACCTCAGGAAATTTTCCAGCTTTGAGGTCGATGGTGAGAAGGCCAGTCAGGCTCAGCTCACATCTCACCCACTCCTGGGATGTCCGGAGTCAGAAGGGTGGAAGTCAGACCAGGACTGGCCATTTCCGGGGCTGAAAGTATCTACAAGAGGGTCAGGACAACACCAGGAAACCTCCCTTCTTCCTGCTCAGAAAAGCCCACTCTTTTCTTCCTCTGGCCCCATGCTAAGCACTCCTGTGTTCATTTTCTCATGTCCGACCTTTGAGATGGCATTGGAGGCCGGTGGGGCAGGGGAAGAGAGGAAGTAGCTGAGTCAAGATTTGAAGCTAGGGGATGTTGTTTCTCAACGCAGGCAGCATTGGCATTCTCACTGAGATGGTTCATCACTGAGCAGGACTGTCCCATGCATTTCAGATGTTTGATGTGCCTGGCCCTATCCACTAATGCCAGGAGTGTCCCCCAATCATTGTGGTAACCAAAAACAAACCATGCATTTCTGGTAGTATTCTAGGGGTCAGGAGGACGGAGACTGGGGTAAGCCCACTCCTTTCTGGCCTCAGCTTCTTCTGCAAAAGAGGGAAGTCATCTTTGTGACTAGTTTACATGCTATGGCACACAGTGGGGCTCCAAAAACGTGTTCTTTCGCTTCTGGAAGGGGTAGTTTGAGGCACAGCTGCCCCTCTTGGAAGGGGAACATGAGGTCCCCAGTCCTGAAGCTCAGTTTTGAGGCAGGGTGCTCCCCTTGTCTCTGCTGGGACTGCATCAAATCACTCTTGTATAGTCTTGTATAGTCACTCTTGTATAGTCTCTTGCCCCTACCCCAAGCTCTTGGTTTGTAAAACCTGAGAATATACAGCACAAGGCCAGAAGAGGGCAGCAATGGACCATGAATGGCCCTGTCCTGCCCAAAGGATCAGGAAAGACCTGCCGCCTCTCCCCCCCACCCCCCACCCAGGTATCTGGGGAAGGGGGTACATGTGGCTTCTACCCTCATGAGGTTCTGCCCACCCAGCATCATGGTGCTCCCCATAGACTCCATGCTCTGCCAAACAATTTTGGAAAGACAAACTGGAGGACCTCCAAGAACCTCAGTTTGATGCCCCAAGCCTGCTACCACGTCCTGACCATGCATCCCTGGGCAGGGGACTAACTCCTTGGAGCCCCACTTTCCCCACATGTAAGGCAGAATAGTGATACCAACCACATACGCCCTTTACAGGTTGGTGAGGGGATCCAGTCAGTTACCTGGGTGGTGTGGTGTGCTGTGCTGTGTTTAATCGCTTAGTCGTGTCCAACTTTTTGTGACCCCATGGACTGTAGCCCACCAGGCTCCTCTGTCCACGGTGATTCTCCAGGCAAGAATACTGGAGCGGGTTGCCATGCTCTCCTCCAGGGGATCTTCTCAACCCAGGGATCGAACCCAGATCTCCTGCATTGCAGGCAGATTGTTTTTTACCGTCTGAGCCACCAGGGAAGCCCAAGAATACTGGAGTGATAACTGACAGAGATGTGTGCAGTGATGCTGGAGTTCCAAAGGACACCTGGATGTCCAATGGTCTCCGTCAGTCATCACAACTCCTCTGTGTTTTCCTTCATTTTCATGTTACTGACTTCCCTGGTGACCCACATGACTGGCTGAGCAGCATGGCCTGCCCTTTATTCCCAGCAACTGAGGGAAATGGGGGCAGAGATTTGACCTATTTCTTCTGCTTAGCCAGCATGTGGCTGGACCTGTTTTGGTAGTTAGGAGGCCACAATGGTGGGGCCTGGGGGTACTGCTCATACCATGGCCTCATTAGGCCTAAGTTCTTGGAGGGAGAAGGCTGGGATACCATCACGGCAGGCCCCGCCATGTGCCTGGTTTTGCCAGCTGAGACATAGGCACACTTGCTGGGCCCCTCTTTCAGGATTAAGGACCAGCTGGGATGTAGAATTTTCTAAGATGGCTGAAACAAGATCTCCTATCCCACATTTTCTCTTTAAAATATGACATCAATAATTTTCTCTTGAATTAGGGTGAACCTCTGATTCTGGCAGGAAGTAATACTGTATGACTTCTGAGGCTTGGTTGTAAAAGGTGACACAGATTCCATCTGGCTCACCTGGGACATTCACCTTGGGAATCCAACAGCCTTAGGGTGAGGAAGCCCAGACCACACAGAGAGGTGTGCTGACCATCAGAGGCCAGCCAACATCAACTGCCGGATGTGGGAAAGCTTGAGTGACAGCTGCTGAATTAAGCCCATTACTCCCAGAACTATAACACAGAAATAGAAAGGATTTTTTTTTTTTTTTGGTTTGTTTGTTTTTGGCCATGCCACGTGACTTACGGGATCTTAGATCCCCAACCAGGAATTGAACCTAGGACCCAGCAGTGAAAGCACCAAGTCCTCACCACTGGACCACCAGGGAATTCCCAAGGATCATTGTTTTAAGGCAACAGATTTTGGGGTGATTTGTTATGCAGTAGTCATGGCTCATCAGATCAGAGAACACACAAGGGCTCAGTGACATGGGTGACTGGACAGAGGGCTCAGCTGGTATGTTAGCAGGGCTAGACCTTGAGTCTGTGTCTTCCTAACTCTAAACCCCATCTTTGCCTTGAGCCTGAAATACTTATTCTGGTTTCTGGAGGTGGCTCTGACCCAGGGAGAGTTCTCTTATCCCTCCCCACACAGCAATGGCCAAACTGAAACCTCACCTAGAGATGGCCCTAGGGGCAGTCTGCAAGGACAGACATACCCAGACACACATTTGTGATTTATTACACACAACAATATCCATCTACACAGAGAGGGGAGGCAAGTACTTGGTCTGGAGCTGGTGGCCGGGGCCCCTTGTCAGAGAGGGCGAACTTCTTCTCAGAGCATCATTGGCTGAGGGCACAGGCCGCCTACTCAGACAGGTGTGGAAGCAGCCCTGAGGCTCTTTTCATTTGCATAACTTACTCAGAGGACTCATTTTTGGCAAGCTGACCAGAGTTCCCCTGGGTGGGGAGACTTGGGGTCATCAAAGCCCAAACTCTGAGCTGGTGGTCCATCTCCTCAGGCTGGCAGTCCCATCACGTCCCTCATGTGGTAGGGGTGTGGTGAAAAACAGGAAACAGCAGACATTCCAGCCTGGGACCTCCGCATTTGAGGATCACAGGGCTCCCTGCTGCTGGGTCCATGTGGTAGTGATCACAGAGCCTGGCCTTCACTCCTGGCCCGAGGACACTTGTTCTCACAGCAGGCAGGCTGGTTCCTGAGGCCTACAGCACTCGATGGGAGCTCAGCCTGCTTAGGTTGCTTCCCACAGCTCCAGCTATGAGTGCTGGGTGGGAGTCCCATCCTGCCCTGGTGAACCCAGGGCCCAAGGGGGCCCAGAGGAGTGGGTAGCTGGCTGTGGCTGAGTGCAGAGGCCAGAGAGGCCAAGATCAGTTGTTTTTGCTATTCATGCCATGAGCCTTTGTGGATGGCATGGCTCTGGGGCTCCAGAGCTTCAGAGGGCAGGCTCTTGCAGGGCAGCAGAACAGCCGGAGTCTCTGCTCTCAGGTGACCAAAAGCCCAACCTGACGTCTCTGCAGCCTCTCCTGAGCCAGGCAATTTACCTTCATCTCCTTCCTGGGAAAGCCAAGCCCTGAGGGAGCCCTGCAAGCACACAGTGCCCCCAGGGGGCCTGACTGCTTTCCTCTCAGCTTCACACACTGATTGTCCTGGGGCTGGGCTGGGCACACTCTCAGATGTTAAAAGGCCACAGGTATCGGTGATGCATCCCGTGAGAAAATATCAATATATTACTGTTTTGTTTTTACAAAAATTAAAAATGTCCACATGGATCTATACAGGTTGTGAACTGCGTGCTCAGGATCACTAGAAAAGGAGGGAAAGACTGAAGGTGAGGAGGGAACAGGGGGGCCCTGCCTCTGATCTGGGTAGCCCTGTCTTGCCCATTTCCTTGGGAAGAGGTATGCCCCCTCCGCCAATCCTCTCATCCCAACCTCCTGAATTCCACCTCCTCTTGGGGTGGGGTAGGGGGGACAGTATGAACAAAGTCCCAGGGGCTGATGGCTTTGCCCTGGCTGGGCCAGGGCTTGAGTGAGCCCTGTATGACCAAGAGGGTGGTTTGCTTACAACCAGGATCACAGCCCCGGGCCTTGGGCCACACGATGGGAGAGTCAAATCTAGGGTCACCCGGGGAGAGCCGGCTGTTCCGTCACGATGTAGGGAGAGGCAGGCATGCAGCCCCAGGGTTTCCTTGGCTCCCCCACTCCTCCTAGCCTTCCCTGGAGACTCTTCTCTGAAAGTTACCTTATGCCAGCAGCCAGGCACGGGCAGTCCATCGGGGCCCTGGAAAGGAAGAAGGTTTCAGTGACAAGGAGGCAGGGCTGGTCAGCAGCTCCCTGTGCTCCACACACTCCTGCCCCAGGAGGAGCTAGCTGCAGCCCAGGGAGCTGCCACCTGAGGTCACTGGACCCCACTGAGACAGGGCCTGAGTGCCTGCCCTGTCCACCCGGGTAGTTAGGTCATGGGACACGATAGCCCCTCTCGGTGCTTGTTCTAAGCATGCCCCCATGGGCTTTGCTGGGACACGAGTAGCTGTAGGCAGAACTAGGATACCATGGAGTACAGGGCATCGTGCTAGACACCCCCAGGCCAGGAGCAGGCCTGGCCCTGGTCCCACCGAGCACCTGTGTGTCTTTCTGTCTGGCAGCTGTGACAGTGGTTCTCAGTACCCTGTGGTCCTGAGAGCTTTCAGACATGTGTCCAAGAATATTTGAAGGACAGTCCAGGAAATGGGATTCCCTTTTGGCCTGTCCTGGTCCCTGTGTTTGGATCTGAGCAGCAGACAGGAGGGGCTGAGGTCAGGGTGGACACTGGGCCGGGGTGGGGAGGTGTGTGTGTGTGGGGTGGGGTGGGTTGGAGTGGGGATAGTCTGGCGGCATCAGACACAAGCAGGGAGGTGGGTTTCCTCAGGCGGCTGGAGGTGGGGAACTGGAGATGGACCAAGGCTGACCCGTCAGTCAGCCTAGCGTTCCTGGTGGATGCCATAGTGGACAACACTTCACTCTGTTCTGAAGCACACAGGCAGACCATGGACACGGGGGAGCACGCCCCCCCAGCACTCTCATGCATCCCTGGGGGCTGAGGCTGGGACCCAAGGGGGAGTGGGGAGGAGGGGCAGAATGGAAAGGAAGGCAGGGCAGGGCAGCGGGCACGGGCAGCACAGAATGCCCAGCACAGCAGAGCACATAGCACACAGCAGGCCAGGCTGCATACCGCAGGGCAGGGTCCGCCACCCCTGGCCAGGCCCCTGGAACCTGGCGCCCCTCGCCTGCCTCTGCATTTAAGATTCTCCTGTTTCAGAGACAAAGGATTAATGACTTGGAGGGAAGTCTTGACCCAGGGCTTGGGGCTTGGGGCAGGGCCACCCTGTCTCCCCGCTGTCCCTGGTCCTTTTAGTTAGTGCTCGCCTCCCCCCTGCTCTTCCTGTCTTTTCCCATTGTCTCCTCCAAGCCATCTGGAGGTAGGGATCAGAACCCCTGTTGCATGGATAAGGGGACTGAGGAACAGAGGGCTAAATGACCCACTTGAGGTCAGAAGATTGGATTTTGGGGGTCCCTGGCCCTGCCCCTCTACAGGGGATACACAACATGGCTCCTCTCCCCCTCTCCAATCCCGGCAGAGATGGGGGGATGTGAGTAACTGGTGAGTTTCAATATGGAAACTCAGCTGTTTTCCTGTCTTTTCTGAGTTCCACTGGACGAATTTGACATGTAAACCTTCCCTGCCTTCTAGAAGAAGAGAACCAAACTTTGGTTATTTCAGGTATCCGGTCTGGTGGGCCACAAGAAGCTGTTGTAAAAAAAGCAGGAAAGGAGAAAGGCTGTGAGGAGAAAGGGCTTTGGGACTCACGGAGGAGATGCAAGGGGTGAATGTGCAGCTACCCAGACCAGCAAAAGCCTCCTTTGGGACAGGACAGACCCCCAGAGAGGTAAGGGTGGTTCCATCTCCCTTTAGGTGCAAGGAAGCTGAGTAAAGAGGAACAGTGACCTGGCAAACAGACTCCGTCCCTGACCGGGCTTCCACCTTGTAGACAGGGTGGGTCCCTGGGCCTTGCCCATGGAGGGGTTACGACCAGAGCAAGAGGAGCCTCCGTGATGGTAGAGACTAGAGGGTAGCCCCAGCAGTGTGGACACCCCAGGGCAGGGCCCACAGGGCCTCTGGGACTTGCAACTGAGCTCTGAGGACTGCAAAGACCTGGGTTGCGGCTCCCATGTCTCACCAACACGTACCACAGGACACGGCTGGTCCAGGCCTGGGGGTCCCGGCTCGCCCTTCTGGCCTTTCATTCCTTTCCGACCTGGGACACCGCGATCCCCCTGGGCAAGAAGGAAGATGGGGTGTGATCGTGGCTGCCAGGCCCAGGGCACCTACAATGTCCCTCAGAGAGATGGGCCTGGGGCCGGCAGCCCCCTGCCCTGCTGCCCACAGACCAGCCTCTCCGGCCTTCCTCCCCCCACCCACCCCCGCTTTCTCTCTGCTTGCTTCCTGCCTCCCATGTCCTTTCCTTTCCACCTGCTCCCTCCTTCTCTTTGCTTGCCTCCCTTATGCTCTCCTGCTGCTCCTCACTTTCTCTCCACCTCCCCCACCTTCTCTCCACGCTCGCTCCGGTCTCCTTTTTCTCCTCGAGGTCCAGGGAAACCCTGTCAAAAAGATTAAAGGTTAAACCTGACGATGAAGTTTGAGGTGTGCTCTGGTTATCTCTTCATCTCTCTACCTCTCCCACCCACCTCTGCCCCTTCCCTCCGCACATATCCATGGTACAAGCTGGACCAGCCCTGGCTCCTAGGGGACACAGATGCTGGGTACGAGGATGATGCAGAGAAAAGCCTGCATTCAGGACACTGGCACGGCTTCCTCGAAAGTAGAACACTTTTGCTGTTTCTGGGTGGAAGCCCTCAGGCAGAACTGCTAGCAAAGAGCTTTGTCTTATGTCAAGTCAGGTGTAGCAGACACTGGCCCAGGCTCGGCTGGGGACTGAGACACAGGAAATCCATGGAAGTTTATATCACCATCTTCAGCAGACCAAGAAATGGTGCTCTCTGTTTTCTGCGCTTGGCTGAAACTCATGCACCCACCTACCCATCCATCCATTTGTTCATCTGTCCATCTTCCCAGTCAACATTTCTAAGCATCCACTAGGAATTGGGCTTTGGGCTAAATGATGACGGCAGAAAACCAGATTTGATGAGTTCCCTCTTAGGTAGCACTAGTGGTAAAGAACCCATCTGCTACTGCAGGAAACCTAAGAGACATGGGTTCAATCCCTGGGTTGGGTAGATCCCCTGGAGGAGGGCATGGCAACCTATTCCAGTATTCTTGCCTAGAGAATCCCATGGACAGAGGAGCCTGGTGGGCTACAGTCGAACATGACTGAAGCGACTTAGCATGCCTGCTCTTATATTTATTATGCTGTTTATTTTCAGCAGGATATCGTCAAAATCTTGCTGGCTGGGGAGAGGCTGCCTCTCCTGGAGGTAGCCAACCCTTAGATATACCAAAGAGCTAGGCGGGGAGCATGCCTTTCAGATGTAAACCAACCAATCCTGGAACAACCTCCTCTATCTAACTCACACACCAAGTCAATATTTCCCCTGCCCCAAATCATCCCAGGGCCAGGTAGCAGGCAACTAGAGACCACCCTTAGAGCCCAAAGCCTGCCAAGATTATTCAAACTAGCCAATCCTAAACTGTTGACTCTGCTCTGCCTTGCTTTCCCCAGAGAAATGTCAGTAAAATCCCTGCCCTAGGTTTCTCCCTGACTCCTTTCTGCCTGCCAACCAAACCTACTACGTCTCCATGTGGTCCCGTGTGGGGCATGCCCTTTCCTTGAGAACTGTAAATAATAAGTTCTTCTTTCAAAGGCATTTGATCTGTGTCATCACTCAGTCACTTCCATAAGTTAGAACCCCACAGGTACAAAGGTACAGAGTCTAACATGACAGGCAGTGGGGTGCAGAAGATGATGATCAATACTCAGTGATAGAGATCTGAACCAGACACCATGGGGTCCAGGAAGAGGGGCTCTTCTGTTCAGGTGTGAAGTCAGGAAAGGCTTCCAAGCAGACTCCCCATTTCAGCTGGGCCCGTTGGAGTAGGTTGACTTTTTACTTTGGCCTCACCTGGCATGTGAGATCTTAGTTCCCTGACCAGGGATCAGGATCAACCCCTTGCCCTCTGATTGAAGTATGCAGTCTTAACCACTGGACTACAGTGGCCACAGTATTGGGGGAATAGAGTCCCTTTTGCTCCACCACCACTACCTCTCTGGGTCCACAGCCTGAGCTGGATTCAGCAGTGTCTTCTCCTGGAACATCAGTGGAACCCTCCAGTCAGAAACTCAGCCTAGAGTTCTCCCTCTTCCTTGTCTGTAGGGTGACACTTTCTCCCTAAAGTTTAGGGTGGGCACCAGAGTCCTTGCAGCCCTACCTGCATCTGGTCACCATTTCCCTTGCAATAGCTATCTGATTTTCCTGGGAACCACTCTCCCTTCTCACAACCCACCAACTCCACCCCCAGATCCAGGATGGAGCATTATGAGCAGGTCTGGCCAATTAGGGAACTGCATTCTTATGGCCAAGTGACATTTCAGCATTGGCCCAGCTGAGGCCGATAAGAGTTGATGAGACTTCTTCTCAAAGAGTAGAGAGTGAGGCAAAAGCCTTTCTCCAGGATTTGGACTTAGCGGGATGCAAGTTGGAGTTCTTGGCTCCATCTCATCACCATGGGGAAATTGGAATTATTCAAGAGGAAGAAGAGACAAAAGAGGGTGAGAGGTTGTGTTGTGTTGACATACTTGAGCCCTGGATCTATGTGTCACACACATGGATTTTTCAGTTATGAGTCCCTTTAAACCAGTTTAACTTGTGTTTCCTGTCTCTTGCAACCAAAAGATACTTGAGCCAATCAGCATTGGATTAATACTTCTCCTCTCCTTCCCGCAGTACTGCCATACCTGAAGCCTTATCATCTCTCACCAGGATATTGCAACATGCTCCTCATTGCTCTTCCTACCTCCCTACTCCAATGGATCCACTCTCCATCCTTGATCATCCTCCATCCGTCATCTGTCCAGCTATCATCCATCCATCCACCATCCATCATCCATCATTCGCTTACATCCATCACTCATTTACATACCATCCACCCATCCTTCCTCCACCCATCCCTCCACCCAACCATCCTCCATACTCTATCCATCATCCACCATCTACTCAACCACCCATCCATCCATCAAGAAAGCACCTACTCTGGGCTGTGTGTTGGATTTGGCACTGTGGATATGGGTGGAACCAGTCAGTTGTAGTCCCAGCCCTGGAGAATGGGGACACATCTAAGCCATCCAGATCAAGTTGCTGTATGGGCAGCATGAGGGCAAAAGTTACACATGGGAGAGACCCAGCCACAGTGGATGGTGAGCTACTTACATCTAGTCCTGGCTCCCCGGGTCTGCCCTGAGAACAGACAAAGAGGAGATGTGAGGAAGGTGAGAAGGAGGTGTTGGGAACACAATTCATAGCTCTGTGAATTGTCCACAGAACCTGAACTCTGGCCCCAGGGACCAGTGAAGCACAGGGGTTGAGCCCCCAGGACTGAGTGATACCATAGTTGGGGGACATTAAAGGAAGGTGGTTACCTTCTCTCCTTTGGTTCCTGGCAGCCCAATAAGGCCTGGTGGGCCAGCTGGCCCCTGGGTGGAAAAGGAATATGTCAAGAGTCATGACAGTTACAGAAATTAGCCCCTCTAAGGATGAACAAGGCTCATGACACTCACAGGCAGGCCGCTGGGTCCTCTCTCACCCGACGAGCCCTTCTCTCCCTTTGCTCCATCCAAGCCCTGGAAGCAAAGGGGAGATACCAGTTAAGGGGGCCAGACAGATGGCAGAACAGGAAAGCCTGGGGCCTGATCAGGAACCGAGGTGTGCGGGGCCAGAGGGGCAGACTCCAGTCTCTGACAGGCCTAGCCCTGACTTCCTTCTTGTGCAAATGTCAGAATGTGGGTGTGCCTGTTTTGTCTTTCCTTACACATGGGCTTTTTCAGTAATCCTGGAAGGTGGGTTATGGTCACACCCATTTCACAGATGAGGAAACAGAGGTACGAGAGTGGCAGGGACAGGCCCACTTGCACAGCCAGGAAGTGGCAGGGCTGAGCAGCCACTGGGTTTCTGAGTCCCCATCTTGGATCTCATCCCTGACAGCAGCTGCTTATTCTAAACAGGATCTGGGGAGGCCTCGGAATAAAACAGAACCAGAAGCCGCACATCTGCTCAAGCTACATGCTCGGCCCCACTCAGCCCTGGGATTCCATGACTCTGAGGCCCCGCTTGGCCTCTGAGCTGGGGATGCGGAGATGTGGTCTCCACCAGGGTAAATGAGGGAGATGCAGTGAGGCCAGCTGGCCTCCCTGGGCGAGGGGACATGGGCAGACCACACTCACAGTTTTAACTGGAGAGCAGAGGACACGACGTTATATAATATACACCAAAGCCAGCACTTTGTATCCAGGCTGTGGGCAGTTGAGAGACAGATGTGCGCTTGAAGGGGTGAAGAGGAGAGGGGGCAAGGAACGGAGAGGCTGAGTGTGGGCTGGGGAGCACCAGCTCTGAGGACACTGGCAGGGGCTTGGGAATGGTCAGGCCATGGGAAGATGCAGGGCTGGTCCGGGGCCAAGTGTGGAGCCCTCACTTTGCCTACTAGCAAGAATTTGGGGAACCAACCAGGCTGTGAGCCTGCAGCAAGTAGAGGGTGGGGTTCCCATCCATGCTTCAGAACTCACCTTGGGACCCTGCATCCCCTGAAGGCCCTGGAGGAGGAGGAGAAAGCCCCAGATTAGAAAGGCCATCAGGCTGGGAACAGACCTCCCGGCCAGGCCCTCTTGCAGCGGCCACGAAGGCTTCCAGGCCACTCACTGGCCCTGTGGCCCTGAACTCTATGGCCTCCCAAGCCCAGACCTGGGCTCTGCTTGGCTTGCCTGATGTGCCTCCTCCCCGCTGGGGTATCCTGTTGTCCTCTGGGCCTAAGCCCACCACCCTCTTCACATCCCAGCTGCTTCAAGCCAAACTTTCTTACCATGGGGCCTGGGGGACCAGGAGGGCCTGGGGGCCCTGGTTCTGCTATGATCTGGGCCTAGGAAGGGTCAGAGGTGGATTAGTTGCCCATTGCCCCACCACCCCTCACCCACACTTGAGCTCATCGGACGTTGGAGAAGCGCTCCCTGGGTGCTGGGCACTGAGCTCCACACTGCCCCCAAGAGGCACTGCTTGGTGGGAGGCTCAGTGCTGGCGTTTGGGTTCAAAGATGGGCCTGAGGCTCCCCCTCTCCCTCCCCCTCCCCCACTGCCCTGAGCTTGGTCAGGCCAGGTGGCCCTTTGTCCCAAGGCTCAGGGCCCCAGCCAGCCCTCAGTAGAGACCTTCAGCAGCCCCCTTACCAGGCTCTCCTGTAGCTTGTCAGATGCCGACTCTCCCTTCTCTCCCTTGGGGCCGTTGGCACCCTGCAGGACAGGATGGCCTTGAGCCCTTTATGTCTGTCACCAAAATTGCTACCCACTGGGCTCAGCACCTCCCCTTCCTTCCTCCATCAAGCAGTGCATCTTCAGTAGCTTTCCCTAAATCAGTGGGTATTCAGAGAGCATCTTAACAGCAGTATAAGTTGTTTCCTGTGGGGCAGCCAGGGGCTCTAGGAGCAAAGACCCAGGGTTCAAATCCTGGCACCAGATCTCTAGCCGAGTGAGCCTCATGGATGGACAATGGATGTGATGTGGTGGCAGCTCTTCGCATCTGGCCACGCATGACAAAAGCAATGAAAAATGACGATGACAGTGGGTCCCTATTCTCAGCCCTGCCCGTGTGTCCCTTTGTGGGAAGGGGAGGTTATCACTCCCATTTTAGAGCTGAGGAAACTGAGGCCCAGGGAGGTTAGGTCACTTGTGCTGGGTTCCAGAGTCAGTGAGATGGAGCAGGATGCAAACTTGGGCTGTCAGAGCTCCCCGTCTAGTCATCTGCCATTAGGCGGGGTCTCCTTATTTCACTTTAAGGAGGCCTCTCAATGTAAGTGGTAGGTCTGTCTGCTGGGGAGGAAGTGGAGGCTCAGAGTCAGCGCATCCCAGCGCTTCCTTTCAAAGGCCCAGTGGGCTGGGGCTGAGACTGGTTTGAGACTAGGACTGCAGAGTCCCAGCCCCTGGCAGCCACTGTGGGCGGCACGCATTCACCTTGGGACCCTCACATGGGGCAAGTAGCAGGGGGGCTTACCCAGCCACTTACCGGGAGGCCTGACAAGCCCATCTCTCCTGCTTCCCCTTTGGGTCCTGTTGGTCCGGCTTCTCCTGGGTCTCCTTTCTGTCCTTTGGGACCCTGAAAATCACAGAACAAGATACAGTAGGCACTTTGCTTCCCCCTATGCATAGCTTATTCTAAGCCAGGCCAGACCCTCCCTTCTTCCTTGTGGGTCCTCTCCTCCAGACCAAGTGATAAATGAACACAGGGGCCTGGCTGGCAACACAGAAGGGGCAGTCCCCGCCTGTCTTACTGCAAGCAGGGCTGCAGGGTTGGGCAGGGGGCAGAGTGGGTGGAACAAGTGGGACTGGGTAGCTACTGAGGGGGTGCATATGGGGTCAGGGCCAACCCTGTGCTCACATCTCAGGAGCCAATGGTGAGAGCCCCCAACCCCATATACAACCAAGCATCCCTCGGTCATCCAACCAGCTGCTGCAGTCCTTCATTCAACTGATTGTATAACTTTCACTCTGTGCCACACACTAGGGACCCAGTGCTAAAGGCACATCCACGAATGTTAAGTGATACCCACAGACACTGTCGTGTCTATGCAGGATCATACACATGCGTGTATACTTACACTAATACTAATAACGACAGTGAGATGACTCTTTGCTATTACATGCCAGGCACTACTCTCGAGTGTGTTCCGTGTGCCGTTATTTAACCCTCAGCCCTTTTACCATCTTCAGGAACTGAGGAACCGAGGCTGCCAGAAAGCGAGTAGCTTGCCTGAAGTCTATGGCAGAACTGGGATTTGCACACAGGCTCCAGAGCCAATGTTCTGTTTTCTAGAACTCTGCATGCACACGTATACACACACACACACACACACACACACTCAGCCTGACACAGCATCAGGCACAGCATCACCAAGGAAATGAAAGGCCCAGAGACCTTCTCTCCATCGATTCCAGGAGCACCAGGCAATCCGAGTTCACCCTAGAAAGGAATAGACAGCAAGGTGGGGGTTATGGTGCCCCGGCCCCTGGCAGGGATTTGTGGCCAGGCTGCCTCCTCTGACCAGCACACTGGCCCTGGGTTGGGTCCCTGAGGTTGGACCTTCAGGAAGAAGCTCACTGCGTGCCTAGCACAGTGCCAGGCACAAGCCACCCCCTTCTCCATTTCCTCAGCCCCTATGGGCAGGTGCGGCCGTGGCTGTGGTAGGTGGAAGCTGAGGGTCCAGGCCACACAGCCCAGGGATGATGGCCGGGACCAGATCCTGACTGATTTTAAAGTCTTGGGCTCCTTCTCCTGAGCCAAGTGGGCAGGTGTGAATGATACACACAGGCCATTGGAACGGCTCTGTAACCTACAGGACTTTGTAACATCACGAGGGGCCCATTTATGGATTATATGTGTGAATGAGGCATCGCAGGGAGAAGCCAGGGCCAGGAAGAAGGCACCCCGCTTGGTTAGGAAGGAGCAGGGCCACTTCCTCTGAGCCCTAGGGGCCAGGCCAAGGTGCTGGGAGAGAAGCAGAGGCAGAGAGGAGACCCTGGAGGCGGGCCCTGGGGACAGAGACCCGGGGGGGACCACACAGTTATGTCTGCACTGACCTTGGCTCCGGGGATCCCTGGTGGCCCTGGGGGCCCCTGTGGCCCAGGAGGACCCTGTGTGTGAAAGTCAAGGGGTCAGTGTTTAGGTGGGGCCTCTCCATCACTGCCCACCCACCTCTCCATCCTGAGGTTGCAGATCACATAGCCCCCTTCCCACCTAGTCAGGTCAGGCCTGTGTCTTGGGGGAGGCCAGGCAGATGGCACCAGGTATCAGGTAAGACAGCACAGTGTCTACCCCTCTGCCCTCGGGATACATTTCATCACAATACACTCCTGCTCAATCCCATGATAGCTCTGCACTGCCTCTAGAAGCAAACGTAAAACCAAGCCCTGCTGGCACTCAAAGCCAGCCCCAAATCCTGTCCCCAGCAGAGGCCCAGCACTGTGCTCTTTGCCTCTCCTGTGAACTCTGGTGCTGTCTGCTGCTCCCGGGCATCCCTTGGTTTCACGGGGAGGGGACAGTATATTCACTCCCAAGCTCTGGTCCCTGACCAGGCTTCCCTCAGGCCACCTGCCCATCATCGCTCCCCATCCCACCTCATGCCCCTTCACAAAGGCTGCTGTTACTCAGCCCCTAGTCCAGCAAGCCCCGGGCTTCTTCCCTTCACCTCCTCTCACCTACCTGCCCCCTCCTTTTTAAAAATTGAGGTATAGTTGATATACAATATTATATATGACATGCAATATTATATAATATTATAATCACTATAATATAGTGCTTCAAATCACTGTCCATAACTCATTTATAGTTATTATAAAATATTGGTTATATTCCCTGTGTTGTTCAATATATCCTCGTATCTTATTTTATACATAATAGCTTGTATCTCTTAATCCCTTAACCTTATCATCCCTTCACCCTTCCCTCTCCCCACTGGTCATCACTAGTTTGTTCTCCATATCTGTGAATCTGCTTATTTTTTTTTGTTATATTCACTAGTTTGTTGTATTTTTTTTAGATTTCACATATAAGTGATATCATATCGTATTTGTCTTTGTCTGATTTATTTCACTTAGCACAATACTCTCCAAATCCATCCATACTGCTGCAAATGGCAATTTTTTTTAACGGCTGAGTAGTATTCCATTGTGTGTGTGTGTGTGGCGGCGGGGGTACACATCTTTATCCATTCATCTGTTGATGGACACTAAGGTTGCTTCCATATCTTGCATCTGCCCCTTCCTGTTGGTGTCTCCATTGAGATGCCCTGGTCTTACTCCTTCCTCCTTTCCACCCACCCTCCTCCAGATTCAGACCCAGCACCTGCTTCCCTGGTGAGGCTACCTCTGGCTCCAGTGACCCTATCTTCTACACCATTCCCCAGCTAGCCTGCCCCTCAGTATGAGTTTTTCAACTTCACCCCTCTATGTCTGCCCAACAAATCCAGTCATCCTCCCCGTCTGGCATCCACAATCCATCCCCCCCCCCCCCCCCGTACTCATAGGGCTTCTCCTTGCGGCTCTGGAACAACCATGCACAGGCACACCCCTGGGCCACGTCACACCACACCATGCCATGCAGGCCTGGGGTGGGCACAGTTACCATCAGCTTGTGCTTCCCTGAGGCCTGTGGGAGATAACTGAAATTGAAGCTCAGGTGTGATTCGGTGCTGACACCCAGTCTTTGAGGACCACCTCTCCCCACCCCAGCTCCTCTCCCTGGTACCTCTGAGCAGCTGGCCCCCAACCCTTCTCTCTAACTGGTGATGGGTCCCGGGTTTGCCTAGCACTGGGACAGGGCTGAGGCCACACAACTCCCGAGTCTCCTGGAGCAGGCCTTGCCACACTCTTCTTTCTCACCCAATGGTTGTTAGGAGATCCAGCCCTCCAGCCTCTAGTTCCTAGAAAAGCCACATGGGCCCATTTACAGTGGCTCTCTCAGCATCGTGTGGGACTCCGCACAGTATTGATTTCCATGTTAGGTACCTGGTGAAGTTACCTAATATGTGTTAAGTCTCTGTGTTAAGCTACCCCTGGTCCCTTGTGTAAAAAAGTGTGCAAAGTGAGTGGATGGTCCCTCAGGAAAGGAACAGCAAGGGTGTACCAGGGTCCACCAGGAATGCTACCTTAAGGGCGTCCAAGATTCTGCCATCGTAGTCAATTACCACTGTGTCTCCTTGTTCACCCTTGAGGCCTGGGGGACCCTGAGGCAGGAAGAAGAGGAAGAATTTCAGGGAAGAGCATGGTGGGCGTTTTTGTTTCACCCTGAGAACCTGGTAACTGGGGCTGCACACAGGCCTGTGAACTGTGGACCAGCTCTCAGCTGGACCCTGGGCGGCCCCCAGCATGGTGTCTTCTTGAATTCTCTCGGAAACTGGCAACTGGCACCCTGGCTCACTGAGTGAGCATTCTGGGGGCCAGGAAAGGGGTTACATGAGGGAGAGGGGAGGCCTGGGGCCAACTGAGGAACACATCTCCACCAGGTCTGGAGGTGGCTGTGATTCGCCTTCATGAGAACCGAAGCCCACCGAGGCTCGTCCTTGAGAGAAAATGCAGAGCCTGACTTTGATGTGAGGTTCTTCAGATTTTTAAACGTTGGCACACAAAAACACCCAAACCCTCCAAAACACTGTGCCGGCCAACTACAGACCTGCCAGCTGGAGTTTCTTAACCTCGGGGGGAGGCTGCAAGCACCAGGCACTGACACTCCCATTCATTCCTGGTTCTGAGTCCACACCCACCCATGCACATGTCCACACATATGTGTCTGCACATGCATGTGTTGACACAGGCACAGACGTGTGCCCTCCTGCTGGCCTCACCTTTCCCCTCTGAACCTCCCTTTCCCCTCTGGACTCTTCTCTGCTAGAGCAGCAGGGGATGTGAGCTCTTTGGTCAGGCTTGAGGCCAGCTGCACCAGAGAAGAGGCCTGGCCAGGGCATCATTTGCCAGCTGCCTCCACGGTCATGGCCTTTATGGAACTATAAGGTATACACTGAATTGCCACACTCAGTGCTTAATCCTATTCCCCGGCCATCTGCACCACCAGGCGGCCAGCTTAGACTTTTGTCTTGGAAGAGGGAGGCAGCCTGTGGGACCGTGAGGGAGATGTGATTGCTCGGGATCACAGGGCCAAGAACAAGGTGTGCTGATAGGGCTCATCACGAAAGCTCTGCATCCAGGTGTGGTGGGTGTGCTCCAGTGACAGGCGTGACCTGTGAAGTGGGGCTGGGGGAAAGGCAAGGCCCCCATACGTCATGTAGGATAACGCCATCCGTGACATATTGAAGTCTATGTTGAATGTGCTAAGGAGAAGAGTCTAGGAGGGCAGACACTTGCTTGGGGAGAAGAAGAGGGAGGAGGACGGGACTCTTCTTTTCACATTCATAATCGAACATTTTACCCAAAGCATGTAGTAAGAATTAAAAAGCAAAAAACCCACCAAAAACCCAACCCACTAATGAAATATTAGTATTAAAAGAAAAAGACTCCAAATTCTTGGAGTGCCACTGCTCTTCTGAGGTATCTGGGGGACAAGGGCTTCGGAAGGAATCAGGTCTCTGGATCTCATTGGTGTGGCTGGGGTCGGGGGACTGCTTACCCGCTGCCCCGTGGCTCCATCAGTACCTGGGTGGCCGGGCTCCCCCTGTGGAGACACATGGCTGCAGCCAGGTGTGTATGGCTGAAGCCAAAAGGTCCCCCGCCCCCCTCCAGTCCCCTCTTCCCCAAAGAGCACAGGGCCGAATGGATGTGACTGGCATCTCCCAAGTTGAGGGAGGAACTGTGGGACCCTCCTCTGACCCCTTGTTGTGTAGACAAGATGGGCCACTGAGGCCCAGGGGCCCAAGGCTACATGATGAAGGACCTTGTCACCACTTGAGACCACCTGCCACCTGAGTCCAGGCAAGCCTCTGATTGTCAGGGCCCAGACCCTTGGGCCAGGGAACTTCTGGACTCCCAACTTAAAAGGGTAGATTGGAGGTGAAACCAGTTTCCCCCAGGATGGGCCTTCGGGAACCAGAGCAGCTCACATGATGTCACCTTGGCCCCCAGGGCTCTGTCTGTGCCATCCTCTACCTCAGGCCCCCTTGCACCCTGACTGGCCCTGCAACAGAGGCATCTGCTGTGGAGCTTCCAGGCTCTGCAGGCTTCCAGAGGAGGTCCTGAGAACCTGTCTGAGCCCACCCTGGGGTGGGGGTGGTGAGTTCAGTACAGCCCCAAGGACTCAGGACCCAGGCTCCCTTCTAGTTTGGTCTTAATGCATGGCTGGAGAAGCTCAGGGCCTCAGTTAGGTTAGAGGAAGCCTGGCCAGGATTTGGTTGTTGTCTTAAGGGGATGAGGGACCAAAGAACACAGCCAGTTCCTGGCTTGGGGGAAGGGCAGAGTGGGGCCACCTGAGATGGGAGCCAGAGGACTTGAGGGTGTAAGGGGAGGCCAGTGGCCTGGATGATTTGCCAGACCTGTTGGTGAGTGGGACCCTGGCCTTCCTGCTGGCCTACCTCGGTCAGCAGCCCATTCGCCTGTGATGTAAAAGGGTTGGGTAGGCGCTTCACCAGGCATGTGGGAACTGGGGAGATGGGAGGCAGGGGGACCACTGGAGGAGGGATGTGTACCTACCTTGGGTCCTGGGGGTCCAGAGAGCCCTGGTTGGCCTGGTATCCCGTCATCCCCCTGAAGAGAAAACAGCGGAGGCTGCAGCTCTCAGACTTGGACGCACTGGCTGGGTCCTCTGGCAGTCAGCTGGCCATCCCTCCTCTGCACTTCCTAGCACACCAGTCCACTCCTGGTAGCGGCACTGATCACACTGGGTCAGGGCAGTGCTTTCTCCCCTCCTTGTCCCTCTAGGGCATGAGTGGGGTAAGACCCACTTCTGTCCCATCCCCAAAACCTCAGTAGGTGTGTGCAAAAGGAATGAATCGGCTGAAGGAGAGGAAATTCATTCCCTCCGTCATCAAACATCTCTGAGCACCCTCTGCAGGCCAGGCAGACAAGATCCCTGCTCAGTGGGTCTGAGGAGACCAAGGGCCAGGAAATATCCAGATAAATTCGTAGCCTCATACTGGGTAGTGGATGTGCCAGGAAGAGAACATAAAAGAATGGTGGGATGGAGAGGGACTCAGGGAGAGTGTGGGCTTCAGTACGTGGCTGGGGATGGCCCTTCGGAGGGGGGCACAGCTTCGCTGAGACCAGTATGAGGAGGTGGAGGCCCGGCCATGGGAAACAATGGGGGAAGATCAGTCTGGGTCAGTGGTTCCCAAACCCGAGTGCACGTTAGCACCACTGGGGGCTGGTTGAACAGAGCATGCCCACCTCTAGTGTCTCTGACTCAGTGCTTTTGGGCCCCAAACACGTGGGTCTAATGAGACCCAATGATGCTGATAATACTGCTGGTCCAGGGATCACACTTTGAGAACCAATTTGACATGGGAACAAATGATGTGCCTGAGTAATTCTATGTGTTTGATGTATTTCTCTAAGAATGAGTGAATGAACGAATGAAAGAGAGCTGAATGTGATCCTGGCTTCTGAGACAGGTAAGAGCAGCCACCCACAGCGAGGACTTGGGTTTGGTCCTGCTGTGCCCAGCTCCTACTTTTATCTCCAGCCACTTCCCACATCCCTGCCAAGAAGGCCCTCCACAGCCACCCCCATCTTCTTCCCAGAAACCCTGGGCTCACCCAGGAGCCACCTGGACACCAGGCTCCTCCTCCTCTGGTAGAAGTGGCTCTGATGACCTCCATCCAGCATAGCCCATATACCCTGAGCTCCTCAGAGAGATTCGCACGGGTGATGGGGCTGATAGTCCTGGACTCCACTCTGACCCTGGCCTGGTCCTTCCCAAGCTGAGTGATCTTGGGCAAGTCACTGCTCATGGGGGCTGTGATGCCCCCAGTCTCAGAAGGTGGTTGCGAGTTTAGAGGGAATGCACTGAAGGCCCTCGGCTCCCAGAAGATGCTCACTAAAGATAGCTCCTTCCCCCCACTTTCCCTCCTGCCCAGTCCAGGGGCCCTGGCTCCTTCACGGACGACCATAGCCTGCCTTCCACCCTGGCAGTGCTGCTCAAGGAAGGAAGAAAAGAGAGCTGACAAGCTAACAGGTTTTATCATTCAATCCTCACAACCTGCTGTGAAGGTAAGGCAGGAAAAGTCTATCATGACCTCATTTGACAGAGGAGTAAACTGAGGCCCAGAGAGGAGATGAGGTCACTTGTTCAAGGTTATAGAACTTGGTCTTCTAACCCTGCTGCTTTGGCTTCAGTGGGAGAGGAGGAGGAGAAAGTGGTGGGGTGAAGGAGCCCCCTATGCCCAGGCCTGAGACAGGAGTGAGAGGCACTCACCTTGGGCCCTGGGGGTCCACTTGGGCCCTGGAACAAGAGAAGAAGGGGTGTTAGACACCATCCCAGAGGCTGCACCTGGGCTGTCTTCCTTAACATTCTTGTTTTGCAAAGGGTGACATCAAGTCCCAGAGGGTGGCAGGGCTGTCTCTGGAACCCAGCTGAGCCACTTGTTTGTATCTTGGACAGAAATCTGTATTAGATCCCAAGCCATGATGAGTGGACTGCAGGCTGTCTCCCAGGGGTGTGGGGTTGTGAGAATTTTGCTGGGGTTGGGGTCCTGGCCCATCTGCTCCCCAATGGTGGTGGGGGGCAAGAGCCCAGGTATGCACACTGGGCTACACGCCCAGTCCCGCTGTGGGTGTGTGGGGGAGAGGAGCTTCCGGGCCTTGAACCACGGTCCTGCCTGCCCAGGCCTCTGAAATGCCCTGGATACTGACCGTTGCACCATCTTGTCCAGCTTCTCCTTTGGGACCCTGAGGAGGCATAAGAGAAGAGCTCTGAGGTGGGGTGGGGTGGGGGTGGGGGTGTCACAGTTGCCTGAGCCTGTATCTCCTGCCAGACCCTGGGCTGGGGCTGCAAGTACGTTCTCTCACGCAAGTACATTTTTGTCATCACCAAACCTCTGAAAAGTGGGTGTCACTGTCCTCACTTCACAGATGAGAAAGCTGAGGCTCAGGGAGTTATGTGCCCAGCATGACAAGGAATCGGTGAGCCAGTTGAGTAGTTGCCCTGATAGGGGACCCTGGAGGCAGTCTAGGGGGGGTGCCAGCTCTGCACTGGAGGAGAAGCAAGGTCCAACCTGAGCCCCTGGGGGAAGGAAAGGGGGCTGACCCTGCTGTTTGGGTTAGGACTAAGGGAGGACAACAGTGGCTTCATACTAGGGAGAAAGAGAGAGAGAGAGAGATGGAAAGAAAAGAGAGAGAGAGGGAGAAGAGGTTGGTAGAGAGCTGCAGAGACAGAGTCTCAGGGTCAGGATTGGGACTGAGATTATAACCAAGGTCAGAATCTATGTGCGGTTAGAGAGTGGGGTTAAGAGTTGGGTCAGAGTCTGTAGGCGTGAGAGTTAGGGTTTGGATAACAGTCTGAACTGGGGGTGTGGATCTGGATTTGGAAATGAGTTTGGGGTCAGACCTGGGTTTGATTCCTGGGTCGGGAAGATCTCCTGGAGAAGGAAATGGCAACCCACTCCAGTATTCTTGCCTGGGAAATCCCATGGACAGAGGAGCCTGGCGGGCTACAGTCCATGGGGTCACAAAGAATCTGACATGACTGAGTGACTAACGCTTTCTCTTTCACTTGGGATCAAGGCCTACGTTGGGGTCAAGGACCTGGTTTATGTTAGGTTAAGGTGTGATTGGAGTAGGAGTCTGGGTTGGGGCTGGGGATAGGATAGGGTGGGGGTTGGTTCTGGGATCAGGGTTGGGAGGTTGGGTAACCACGTCCCGCATGGTCCAGCTCCATGCCCTCTCTTACCACTGGGCCTGGTGCTCCCCTGGGGCCATCTTTTCCAGTGTCGCCAGGAGGGCCCCGGGCCCCAGGGGGTCCTGGGGGCCCTGGAGGCCCAGCAGCTCCATCTTGCCCTGGATCTCCCTGAAAGAGATGGGGTCCAGCATGACTCTGAGGGAGGGCGGGGGGAGTTCTGGCCTCCAGAGAGAGAGAGAGAGAGAGAGAGGCCTCCTCAGAGGGGTGGCCAGATGCCTTCACCTTCCCAGCGTGCGGCCGGCTCGGAGGAAAGGGGCTTGTTATTGGGCCTCTTGCTACTTCTTGGTATACAAAGGGACAGGACAGGTCCCTTGGTATATAAAGGGACAGGACCTACATCTCTGCATAAGAGGCAATAGGATCTCGTACCCTCCACGGTATGCATCACTGCTCCAGCTCTCAGTGCCTGAAGCCCAGCTACGGAGTTTAGGTGAGAGATGAGACATATTAGGTGTGGGACAAAGCACACGTGCCCAAACAGCCTCTTTCCTTTTGGAAGGGAGGAGACTGTTTGCCTCCTGAAAGACCTTCCTGGTCGCTCAGCTCCTGCTTTATTAAGTGCTAGAGGCACACTCTCGGGCATTGGTCCCAGAGAAACACTGAAAATATTGAAATTAGAAACACGTCCACACAAAAACCCATACGTGAACATTCACAGCAGCTTTATTTCACAATAGCTCCTCATGAGAAACAATCCAGATGTCCTTCAATGGTGAATGGTTAACCAACTGGGGTACGTCCACATCACGGAACACTGCTCAGCAATAAATAAAAAGAAACAGAGCACTGACACACGCAACAGCGTGGATGCGTCTCGAGAGATTTATGCAGAGTGAAAAAAGCCAGTCTCAAAAGATGGCTACGAGATGACTGCATCTACACGAGATTCTTGGTATGCAAATTTACGGAGATGGAGCAAGGATCAGCGGTTGCCAGGGGTTAGGGATGGGGGCTGGAAAGGAGATAACTACGGCTATAGATGGAGAGCAGGAGGGCTTTTTGTATGGTGGTTGCACAAATCTCAGAGTGATAAGATTGCATGGAAATACACAGATGCACAAATAAGTAAATGGGTGCAATTGGAATAAGGTTGGTGTATTATATCAATGTCAGTTTCCTGGTCGTGGGATTGTACTATAGCGATGTAAGATGTCACCATTGAGGGAAACTGGATGATGGGTACATGGGGTATTATTTATTACAACTGCATGTGAATCTATAATTATCTTAAAAAAACAAAAAAGCGACAAAGGGCCACACCGTCTCTCTCTTGCAGCACCCGATCTCTTGACTCTTGGCTGTGTTAGTAACGGGTTAGACCTCAGGCAGCCAGAGCCCTCACCTTGTGGTATGTCCCCAAAAGGAGGAGAGACTGCAGAGCCCCTCGCACTTCCTGCTGCTCTCAGGGGTGCCTGCCCAGTACTGGCTCAGGGCACAGTAATAGGGCATCCCTGGCTCTCAGTGCCAGCAACTCCCAACCCACCTGTTGCCAAGAAAGGAAGAAGGCTTTTGTAGATTGGGCCCCTGCTGCGTGCCTAGCACTGAGGGGTGAGGTTGTCTCACCCAACCCTGTGACCACCTGGCCAGGGCACTGCTACTGTCCTTTTTTTAACAGATGAAAAAGCCAGGGGTTAGAGAGTGTAATAATTTACCCAGGGTTACAGAGTTAGGAGAGGCAGTGTCTCTTCTGGCCATCGAGGCAAGAGTCTCTTTTAGACAGTTTTTTTCATCTGTGGACCCCACAATATGAGAAAACTTGCCTCTCTAGACCATGGCACATATGACATAGCTCACTTGTCTTCCCAATTAAAAAAATTAACTGAAGTTCTCAATGTCCACCACACAGATCTTCTGACCAGTCTGACTTAGCCAGGGTCCTGACCGAGAGAATAGAACTCCAGCCAAAAGACAACTGAGTTTGGTAATGTTACTCAATCAGAGTAGCAGTGGTGGTGGGTGATTCCTGTCTCATTTTACACTGTGTTAGGAATCAGCTGCTAAACAATTCAAAGGCTCAGGGTGGGAACCACTGATATGGACTCTCCTTATCAAGGCAGAAAATGAATGTCGACACTTGAGCATGTTCTAGAGGGTGTTTAACTTCTCCTGAGTTACTTGGAATGAGGCTGGAATCTCCCCCCAGGATCGGATGGCTGAGGTCTCCCCCCAGGAACGCGGGATGAGTCGAGGGGATCGTGCACACCAGCAGCCCAGACTCGGCCAGTCTACCTTGAGGATGCGGCGACTGTACACGTGATGGTCTCTACTTATAAAGTCCAGATTGAGCCTCGGGAAAACCATCTAGTCAGCAAACAGGTGTTTGATGAGAAAGGCAGGAGGGTGATTTGGAAACCACCAGGCTATTTCTGGAGGCAAAACCACTTAACCCAGCCTGGAGAGAGGAAGGGCATTGGAAGTGATGGACCACAGTGAGAGGGTAACAGGCAGGAAGGCCAGGGGTTTCCAAATGGAGGAAATAGGCTGCAAGTGTCAGACATTTTTTTATCTTTCTCTTAAGCATCAGGAGGAAACAAATAAATGTCAGATTTTTTTCCTTCTCTATACAAATTTAAAAAGAGGTTTCCCTTAAAATTTTTTGTTGTCATGATGACACCTGGATCCACCTGAATTTAACTTTTCTTAAACCTTGAGCTAACCAAGGTGTTTTTCTTACGGAAATGTTTGTCTTCAGCTATGTGAATGAACTATGTATTTACCCTAGACTCTGTCTTTCTTCAGCTTGGTTCTGCTTAAGACTCAGAACTGATAAGGGCTCAACAAACCTGTATGTTTTACTCATACATTGTTCCCCTAATCTATGTTAATGAAACTATATATATTTACTTGGAAACCTGTCTTTCTTCAAGATTCATGTCAATCGTTTTATGGTCTGCGATGACTCACCTGGTGCCAATGTATCTCAAAATGCATGTTGTGGGTGAGGGGCCTGGTGCCACTCTGAGTTTTGAGACATCTCCTTTCTCTAATTAACAGCTCGCTGATAGGTATATAACATACTGCTAAAGGCTAGCAGGGGGGCACTCTTTCTGCCCCCTTCTGATGTCTATGTCAGAAGCTTTCTCTATCACTTTTATAGTTTAATAAAATTTTATTACACAAAAACTCTGAGCGATCAAGCCTCTTCACTGGTCCCCAGTTGAATTCTTCTCCTCCAGAGGCCAAGAATCCCCGCGTCTTTCATGGTTCAGCAACAACCTTTTAACAGTCTCCAAAGAGGGCTGCTATGCTTGATCCCATTCCTTGGGTTCTTCTGCAAAGGAATCTTGCCCTCCCCTAAGAGCTGGAGTCCATTTCTTTACCCTCTTGACTTGGGTGGGTTCTGTGATTTCTGTGACCAACAGAATGCTGTGGACATGATGCTATGTCCCTTCTGGAGGTGGCTCTTAACTGGCCTCCTGACTCTTGGAATGCTACTCTTGGGACGGCCCTTCTCTGACCAGGCTGAGAGAGGCCTGAGCCACACAGAGATCCATGAGCGGGCATCTCCAGCTGAGCTCCCCACCAATGGCCACATGACTTGACAAGACCTGCTTTGTGAAGCTCACCCAGCAGGAGTCCTCACTCTGCTTCAGACTCTGTTGAGGAGACCCCTGGTTTGGCATGAGGTGCTTCTGGGTACCCAGGCCCAGGGGACATGGAGGGCTAGAGGAGACTCTGACCTACTGTTCCCACTAGGCTGGGTTCCCACTTTCCTGATTGCCATGAACCTTCATTTCAGGGGCTTGGGCTATAGGATGTCACCCCTACTCAGTTGGAGAAACTGAGTCTCAGAGGAGGAGGTGATTCACTTCATGTCACTCGGCTGGTAAGTGGCAGAATTGAACTCTGGGCTCAGGGCCTCTGGCTCCAACCACAGCCTTTCCTCTTCCTGGGTGCCAGCTGCTCTCAGGAAGATCAGTCTCTAGTCTGGGCCCGGTGCCAGCCCCACTTTCTGCCTAGCTATGGTGATAAGGGTGACCAGGATGTCTGCTTGTCTGTGCAGAGAATGGAAGCTTTGGCCAAATCAAGGTGCTTGGCGCTTCTACCTGATGGCTGCTTAAGTAAAAACAGGCAGCAAGATAGACCATAGGTGGGGAGGGGACTGTCACTCACTTCTTTCTGTGATAAGCATAGGGACCTAGAAGATACACTTATTATGATATAAAACAAACCATGTGGGGTCGGGGGAGGGTCTTGCTCGGTCCTTACCTGGGGGCCAAAGTCTCCTGGTGCACCCTAGGAACAAAAAACAGGATGATACGTCACCACTACTTCTATTACTTCGTCACATGTGTGGAGCATTTGCTCTATGCTCAGGGCTTCATATACACGATCTCACTCCAATTCTAACAAAAATAACGTGCAGACTCTATGTTATCTCCATTTCCAACGAAGAAACTGAGGCACAGAGAGGCTAAGTAACTTGCCCAAAGTCACACAGCTAGCAGATCCACGGCTTGGAGTGAGGTGGTCTGCCAGCCTCCAGACACAGTGGGGTAGAACCCTCGAACTTCTGAATAATGATGGATGATAACTGACTCACCACTTGAAGTCACCAAGCTTTGGAGCAGTGTGCTATGTAGCAGTAGATGCCAAGACAACAATTTCTCTCTGGTTTCAAGAGAGAGGTCTCCCTGCCTTCATCATTTCTATGACTCAGTGGCATTAGCCAGAACTGGCATGAAGGCAACCACTCCACCCGCCAATTTGGTGCCTATTCTTTGTTCATCTATAAAGAACACTTAGTCTGTTACCTTGCACAGTCTTCTCCACGAGAAGTTGGTTTTAATTTACAGATGGAGTAACTGAGGCCCACAGAGCTGGGCAACTTGCCAAAGACGACATAGTTGCAGTGGAGCTGGAATGCACACTTGAGGCTCCAAACACCAGATCCTGTGCCTTGCTTAGCCCTGATGGTGGACGGGAACCCTGGCTATTCTGACCTACACAGGGCACATGGCAATGGGAGTTGTCGGTGGTGCAGCTCAGCCTGGCCCTGTCCTGCTTAAGAAGTGTCTGTCGGTTCTACCACACCCAGGGCTGTTCTGGCCCCTGACTCCACTGTGGGACACACAGGCCTCCCCTCTCTCTTGCTCCCCTCCAAGGCACCTGGATTCCCAGCCCTCCAGGAGTCTGATATGACATATAGTGTCCAAATGCCAGGGAAGTCCTCACAAAGGGCTACAAATATCCTGGGGCTAGCTCTCTACCATTTGTTTTCCTGGGAGGTGTTCTCCCCACAAAGAATGCCATCAACAGTGTTCAATTCCCCAGGCTTTTCTGGTACCTTCCTCTTTTCAGGATTGATAATTCTGGAAACCCATCATTTTAGATTATGCTTTGAGTTTTGTTACACTCTGGTGCCAGAAGAACTCAGATTCAACCCTCCAGGTACTTTAACTTGTCACATGTAAGCCTTGTAAACGTTTTAGGAGGTAGGCACCACTAACCCCACCTCACAGATGAAGAAACTGAGGCTACAGAGGAGATGTGACTTGCCCAAGGTCACACCCTGGGACTGGGGTTTGAAGGCAGGTTTCTGGCCTCCTTTTTCAGCCTACCACATCTGGACAGCCTCCAGCATCACTTACCTTTTCCCCTTTGGGGCCTGGAAGTCCCTGGAGAAGGAAGATGGAGAAAGAACACGGGTGAGTGAAGAGGACTAGGCTGACCCCCTTCTGGTTTCCCTGAGGCTCTGAGGGCAGAAAGGCCTGTGAGGCTGAGCGGAGCTGTGGGTGGCTGAGTGAAAAGACATGTGAGCCTAGCAGCCTCTAGCTGTCCGTGCTGGCCCCAAGGAAGCTCTGCACCTCAGTCCTCACCATGAGGAAGACAGGGCAGTGGGGCAGTCAATGGCATCCTCTCTGAACAGGGGCAAGTGTGCTAGTCACTCCCCCCAGAGAACAGAGCTCTCCCTGCTCAGCCCTCACTGTGCCCAGACACCAGTGAGGAGTCGTTGACTTCTGGGTCTGGAGGTGTGAGAAGGTGGAGGTGGCTCCTGGCAGGCCACGGTGGTTGCCATCACCCTCTGGCTGCAGGGAAATGTGTCTCTTTCAGTCTTACCAAGTTATTAACACCAGGACTTCTAGGGAAGCGGGTCAGGTCACACACAAGGCACTGACTGTGGGGCTCAGAGACCCAGGGGTGGGGGCTAGGCTGCGGTAGGGCCAGTTCGGCATTCACACTCGTGGTCAGGGGCCTCGATCACTGGGATGGATCACTCCATCCCAAATCATGTTCTCTTCAGCTAGTAATGGATTCGCTCACTCACTCTTTCAACAACTCATCCGTCTAGGTACTGGGTTCTTTCCTGCCATCCTTTAATGATGTACCCAGCAGCAGTCAGCTCTCCAATCATTTGTTAACCCATTCATTTTTCACTCAATTATCTGCCCAACCATCATGCATTTATACATCCACAAACTCATCTACTCTTGCTTGCATCCAACTGTCTGTACAGTGTTTGATTCATTACCACCTCACTTGACTGTCCTTCCATCCACCCACTCATCCACCCACTCATCCGTCCATCTGTCCATCAATCTATCCATCCATCTGTCCCTCCTTTCTTCCATCTATATCCAATTATTAATTTAATTATGTTATCTGTGTGCATCTTATTTATTCTGCTAAGGATGCCCATGCACCACCTCTGACCCAGGTGTTGAAAACTCTTCAGCGTGGTGTCCACCATCCAACTCCTGAGACTGTAGGTGAGGGGATGCTATGTGCTGAGGGCCTCCTGGGAGGGCAGGTATTTTGAGGGCTGACTGGACATTAGGGACAGTGTTGTTCACAGTTTTTTTGCATTCCCAGCATCCATGTGGAGAGAGTTAATATGACTGTTTGACAAAAAAAGAAGCCTCAGGCTTGGGAGGTGAAAAGGCCCCCACAAGGTTGCACAGTCAGTAGGAGGTGGGGCTGGATGACGGTCAAATAGCTTCTCTCCATGTTGAACCACATTCTCAGTGGCTCCTCCCTCTGGCGTCCATGGTCATTCCCAACCCCAGGGGCAGCCCCATCCCAGGACACCTACAACTGCCCTGTTATCACTTACAGGCTTTCCATCCAGACCCAGTGGCCCCTGGAAAACGAGAAAGAGAGACAGAGAGAGCACAGAGGTTATATTTCTTCTGTGTTTTATGACCCAGAGGCACTGAGTGATAAGAGACCAAAGCCTGCCCTGAGTTCATGGTCTTGGGTACATTTCACATGGACTCAGGGTGGGGGCATCTCTGTGTTGTTTGTTGCCCAGAATCCCCTCCTCCGAAAACAGAGCCCGTTTCTCCTTCAAAGCCACCCGCTTCTATCACCCCACAGGATTTGGGCATGTGACCACGTTCCCTCCGCTAGGCTGAGTGGTTCAGGAATGAGTGTCATGCCTGAGACTCTGAATGGTGGAGCTTTGGCTTTGTGGTGTCTGCAGATGGCCAGTGACCACTGCACAGAAGCCTCCACTACCTCCCCTTCACCTGTCTACACACCTGATAAAGCCTTGCTGAGCTCCTTGTGGGGGAATAGAGGAATCAATGGGGGTGCCATGGACTAGGTCTGCCTGGTCTTGACCAACTCTTGCCTGCTGGGTCTAGCTGTAAACAGTCAGTTTCCCTGGCTGGGTCTCTAGACTGCCCTGGCAGATAGTCATCCACCAGTTCCCCAGATGCCGTGACAATGGCTACCCCTTGGTGCTCTTGCTCAAGGGCCTCACTCCAGGAAGGAAACCAGGGCAGTTCTTAAAACTGGTCCCCTAAGTGCTTCCGGCCACTCACTTCACATTCAGTCAAGGGTCTTGATGTCAGGGCAATGGCCTGGGGGCAGCTGGGGTCCCAGGAGAAGGGGGAATGGGGCCATTTCAAGGGCCCAGGCCCTGGGGTCTCTTGGTGAGGTGCAATCTCAGTCCCCGCCATCTGCAGCTCAGCAGGAGCTGCATGAGCTGGCCTGTCTCCTCAGGCCAGCTCCTGGCCATCTTGACCTGGATCCGTATGAAAGGGCTCTTCTCTTCAGCAGTCCACTAGGAGTGGGCCTTGTCCCATCTAACCACCAGGGGCTCCGGCCCTCATAGGGCTGTGTCCCTCTGAGCATCTCTACCTGAGACCCCTCACTTTGGCCTGGCTTTCTCAGCTTCCATAACACAGAGGGCCAGTCCCATCCTGGGGCTCTTCTGGGGCTATCGGTGGCCTCCATACTCTGCCTGAATTGTAACAGACGCCCTGTGTAAGGCAGGTGTTATCATTCCCATCTTACAGAGGAGGAAGCTGAGGCCTAGTGAGGGGAAGGCATTGCCCCAGGCCAGGCAGCCAGAAGAAGTGGGGACTGGCGCCCAGATGGCAGGGACTTCAACTCTGTGTGGACACAGAAGCCCATACTGCACTCAAGCCCTGGCAGTGGTCTCACCTAGCTTCTGGCCACTCTCTCTCCCTCTTGTCTGCCCTTGTGTTCCTCTGTTCAAACCTTCCTTGCTCTATCCCATTGCCCACTGGATCTTGCCTGTCCCTGGAGCCCCAGTCACCTTGCCCAGAGTGGTTGCCACTGTAGACTCTGTGCCCAGGCCCGAGTGTGTCTGTCTGTCCTGCCGACCTGAGCCCAAACATAGTGCACACTTGGCCCCTCTTTATTCTGCATGGTTTTACAAAGTCATAATGCAGATGGAAATTAAAAAGAGACGAAGATGCAGCTTAGAACTAAGTAACATTCTTTCCTTTTCAAGAAATAAGAAGGCGAGGATGTAGAGAAAAAGGAAGCCCTGTGTGTTATTGATGGGAGTAAATTGTGTAGCCACTAGGGAAAACAGTATGGAGGTTCCTCAAATAATAAAAAACAGAACCACCTTATGATCTGGCAATTCCACGTCAGGGTATTTATCCAAAAAAAAAAAGATGAAAACAATAATTCAAAAAGATACCTGCACCTCCATTGCAGCATTACTCACAATCATGAACAGAGAAACAACCTAAGTGTCCACTGATGGATAAACTGATAAGGAAGATGTGGTACACACACACACACACACACTGAAATACTATTCAACCATAAAAAAGAATGAGAGGAGCTTGCCTTTTCAACAACGTGGCTGGACTGTGAAGTGCATTATGGTAAGTGAAAAAGTCAGGCAGAAAAAGACAAATATCACATGATCTCATTTATGAGTGAGTGAGTGAGTGAAAGTCGCTCAGTTGTGTCTGACTCTGGAATGGGTAGCCTTTCTCTTCTCCAGGGGATCTTCCCAACCCAGGAATCGAACCAGGGTCTCCTGCATTGCAGGCGGATTCTTTATCAGCTGAGCTATGAGGGAAGCCCTCTTTCTATATGTGGAATCTAACACCAAACAGCACCAAAAAAATGAGCTTATAGATAGAACAGACTGAAGGTTGCCAGAAGGAGGGGGGTGGGTGAAATGAAAGAAAGGGTCAAAAGGTACAACAACCTTCAAGTTACAAGATAAATAAGCTCTAGGAATGTAACGTACAGCAATGATGACTCTAGTTAACAATACTGTATTGTATACTTGAAAGTTACTAAGAGGGTAGATCTCCAAAGTCTTCATCACAAGAAACAAAACGGAGACTAAGGTGTAGCTTAGAACTAAATGAAGCTCTTTTCTTCAAATGCCAGGGGGCAGGACACAGCAGAACTCACTGCTAAGTCACCAGCAGCAGCTGGTGACATGAGCTGGCCTTGGAACTAGATTGCATGATGAGTTCAAGCCACTCCTGATAAAGGCCAGGACACACAGCAGGGCTTGCTTTGGACTTGACTCCATTTCCTTCACAGGGTCTGCCCTTGCCACAGCTCTAGGAGACTGATGCCATGTCCCTTCCTACAGATGAAGAAGCTGAGCCAATGTGATTGTCCAAGGTCTTGGAATAGGCCCTACTCTCTATGGAATGCTCCCTCCCTCCGGCAGCACAGGGTGGCAGGAGTGACGGATGGTTATCCAGGGAATCTGGGGAGAAGGCTCATAGGCTTTGCCTTCCTTCCAGGATTTCTGGCACCTCTGACGCCCTGAGTGAGGAGCCCTTCCCTGGGGAAGGGCTCTCTGGACCCTCTTTCACTTTGAACCTCTGCCAGGCCCAGTTCCAATTGACATGAGGCATGCAATGCCTTGGTGCCCTGCTTCTCTAGAAATAACTGCTACAGAAGGGATCCTGGGGATGTTCCCTTGGCTTCGACCCCAGAGGGGAAAACTCAGTGCCACCAACTGTCTCTGAGAGCATTCTGAAGGCCAGGCCTCAGCAGCCCCCTCCTAAGAGTGACCAGGGGCCTCTTGCCTTCCTGCCACCTCCAAGACTGTCCCAGTGGATCGCTGACAGTGCAGCCTTGGTTCCCAGCTTGTGAGAAGCCTCCTACATGGCAGAAAACCAAGTTTTCAATCCGGGGTCCTGCCTGTGTTTAGGGTCACAGGGCTCTTGGCTCCTGGGACTTGATAAAGTTTGTAGTTTCACAATAATGGCAGAGGGGGCACGGAGAGCAGCAACCTTGGAAATGCCCACGGTGAGGCTGAAGGAAAGTTATGAGTTCCTCAGGGACTCAAAGCTGGAGCTGTATGTGGAGAATCCCATGGACATAGGAGCCTGGAGGGCTACAGATCATTGGGTCACAAAGAGTCAGACATTAGTGAAATGACTTAGCATGCACGTGGTTAGATATGATGCCAAGAAGATTCCTTTGGCAAACATAGAATGGTGACGGGCAGATATTTAGAGACCAGAGGGTGCTGGTCTGGCTTCAGGGATGGAGCTGACCCCCAGCCATGGCTTTGGTCTGTGGAGATGGCTCTGGGCTCATCTCTGATGACACCAAGGCATGAAGGTTGTGCTCAGGCCCTTGAATTTTCTGTCTGGGGAAATAGCTGATGCTTGGAGAGGCTGCTGGGTGACCATGGGTCACTGGGAGTCACTGAGGAGGGAACTCACAGAAGGGTGGGGTGGAGGAGGAAACAGCTTGGCTTTGGAGTCAGATGGACTTGCCCAGCTTTGGGGCATGATTCTGACCCCTCTTATGCTGGGAGAGGCTGGGGCCTGGGCTGTGACTCTTAGAGGATGGGCCCTGCCCACATTCACCCTAATACTGCTTTTACCAAACTGATGTCCATGGACACTGTTGTCTTGCAGGGTGTTAACAGGCTTGCCTAGGGTAAGGAATTCTATGGTCAAGTAAGGAGTTGTTGTTGAGTTACCAAGTTGTGTCCAACTCTTTGAGACTCCAGGGACTGCAGCACTCCAGGCTTACCTGTCCCTCACTGTCTCTTGGAGTTTGCCTAAGTTCATGTCCATTGAACTGGTGATGCCATCCAACCATCTCATCCTCTGTTGCCCTCTTCTCCTGTCTTTAATCTTTTCCAGCATCAGGGTCTTTTCCAATGAGTCATCTGTTTGCTTCAGGTGGCCAAAGTATTAGAGCTTCAGTTTCAGCATCAGTCCTTCCAAAGAGTGTTCAGAGTTGATTTCCTTTAAGATTGACTGGTTTGATCTCCTTGCTTTACAAGAGACTCTTAAGAGTCTTCTCCATAGAAGACTTTTTTTGAACCATAGTTCGAAAACATCAGTTCTTCAGCATTCTGCCTTCTTTACTGTCCAACTCTCACATCTGTACACAACTACTGGAAAGACCATAGCCTTGAATATATGGACCTTTGCTGGCAAAGTGATTTCTTTGCTTTTTAATGCACTGTCTAGGTTTGTCATAGCTACCCTGCCAAGAAGCAATCGTCTTCTAACTTCATGACTGCAGTCACCATCTGCAGTGAAGTAAGGAGTTATACCCTGTGAAATAGGTTTCTTTCCTGCAAGACTTGTCTGAGCTATCATTCTGCTTGTGGGTCTCCCAGAAGAAGGCAATGTTCCCAGCCTCAGTGGATCCCTTGTCTCAGGGCCTGGCTGAATCTTTGCAAAGCAACTGTGCTGGCAGGCTGTGTGGACGAACCTGGTGTTTCCAGGAGTTGGAGGGAGGTCCAAGCTTGGCTCTGAGTGCTCTGTGAGGAGGAGAAACATTCTGGGGAAGGGTAGGTCTAGGAGATGGGCTGGACCAAGGCTGGACCAAGTCCAGGCTGAGTGCCCCAGCTGCTGACAAGCTGGTTTTGAGCAGGAGGGGAATGTACTGGGAAGCCAGGCCATCTAGAAGAGCAGAGCCCCAGGCGGGGTGGTGGCAGGGCCTTGGTGGCAGGGGGTCTTATCCTATTCGGTCAGCCCTCCCTTCCCTGACTATCGGCAGTTCCAGCTGCTTCTCTCCCTGCATCTCCCACCAGAGGAGCAGAAGGAATGACACTGAGCAGCCCACAGAGTGAAGGCAGGACTTGGGCCTTCCCTGGGTTCAAATCCCCTCTCTGAGCCTCAGCTTCCATAGAACGGGTGATCCTGAGGGTCAGATGCCACAGCACTGTGCCTGGAGGCGCTCGGTCCCTGCTGGCTCCTTCCCCTGCCTGATCAAAGCTGTGGAATTCATCAGAGGTTTTCAATGCTTCCTGCCCTCCATGAAGCTAGACAGCTGTTTACAAGCCTGGGTTATGCTTTAAATCACTCCTCCCTGGTGCAGATCAGCTGAGCTCCAGGGTGATTCTGGATGTGTAGAAGCAAACAGAACCTTGCGCTCTGCTGAATCTTGGGCCAGGAGGACACAGCCCCTATGCTGGCCCATCCCCTTGCCTCGCTCAACAACTTGAGCAGCCTGGAACCTCAGTTTCCTCATCTATAAAATGGAGGTCATGCCATTCTCTCAAATGACAAGTTCAACATGGGTCCCAAGATAGTCTCCTTGGTCTCCTCTTTTAGATCAACCCAAGTTGTGAGACCTACAGGCAAGCAGACATGTAGTCTGCACTGGCCCTGGGTAGGCAGCGCTGGGGAGGGATGTTTGTGTGACCTTCCGAGTGGCTGGCAGTGAGATGCCAGGCTGTGCCACTGCTGACATCTCTTACCTTTGTGGGTTTGCTCCCTCCCTCACCCCTTGGGTATTTCCTAAGCAGGGTTCCATGGAGTCATCTTTCAAAAAAATATCAGCAAGTATGGCAAAAGAGGGGAGGTTTCTTGGTGAAGTAAGTTTTGGCCATGGAGTATGCCAACTCTATCACTGGAGCTTCTCAATGTGGCCAGGGAACAAAGCCTTGGAGGGACCCCGAGGCAAAGAAGTTGTGCAGACTGTTTCCTCTGTGTGAGGCTGGCTCTGTTCCTCCCTGTTAGCTGTGGCTCAGGCCTCCCAACTGGTGAGAGTATCTGTTGTACGGAACTGAATCAATACACTGGCTGTGTTTAGACGGAGACAGGAGTAAATGCTCAGACCAGCCGGAGCTGGGTGACTATCTTGCTTTCTGGTTGTAATTAATGCTGACAGCTCCTGTTGGGGAATGGAACCCCCCAAATGCACCAGAACAGGGCCCCTGGATGGGGGGCTTACCAGGATTATCAGTCCAGGGTCCAGTAATTATGGCCCAGATGTTGACAATTCATCAAATTACAAGGCTGTTGGGGCCCAGAGTCCCAGCCTGGGACGCGCACTTTCCTGTACAAAGGCTCTCTCATTAGGGCTGTCCAGTGGGCAAGGGGGTGGATGGGCAGCGCCCTCGGGCAGGTCAGCACCATGTGGTTCTGATTTCTCAGGTCAGGCTGTTTGCATACACATGGGCCACAGCACGACTGTCTGGGCTTAGCGATTTCCCAGACTTGAATTCCACTGTAGGGTAAGGGAAAGAACCCCCAATCTTACATTCAGGCTGGCTGCAGCTTGTGTCTTGGTGGTGCACGTGGCTTCTTCTGGGGAACCCCTTCCTGGGATCTCGGGCCCTTTGTAGAGTGGTCTCTGCAGTCACCTGCCACACCTAACTCAGAGCGAGCTGTGGGGACTCCAGCTGTGTGGGGACCTAGGAGCCTGCCAAGGTTGGAGCCCTGCCTTTCACTTGCTCCTGGGCCTTCCCATGCTGCCCCCTCTCACTCTTTGTCTGGGCAAGGGAGAGCAGGGCTGGCCTGGAGGCAGGTTTGGTTTAGTCCATGCAGTTAAAAAAAAAAAGTAAAACTTAACCAAATTAGTTGCAACATTTTAAAATTGTAATGTTTCCCATAAATACCTGGAGCATGGACTTGTACTGAAAACCTGAAGACCTGGCACCCTGGGTTCACATGCCTAGCAATGGCTGCTGGGTCCAGTGCAGTTCCCAGTGCCTCCCAGGACCTACTGTCCTGCTGAAGTGACCTGCCAGCTCTGTAGGGGCATCTGTCTTTGTAACCCTTGGCCTAGAAAACCCATTAGTCCCTTTAGCTCTGTGATTCTGTGAGGCCAGAAAGCCAGCTGGCTTCTATTTTGGGGGGAAGACATGATCAGTGAACACGCTGTGCGCCCTGGAAGCAATTACACGTATGTCCATTACACATCATGGCTAGAAGAAGGGGTGCCATGCCTTTGAACAGACCCCAAAATACCTGCCTAAATTACACATTTGCCTGTTACATGATTACCCTATCAGATAACAGGAAAAATTATTTCAGGGTAGGGTGAAAGGGAGTGACAGACCTGACTTCCATTGGGTGGGGGAGGATGGAAGCTGGATCAGTGAACTGAGCTTATCTGCTGAGAGCAGCCTCTAGCCTGGTGTCTCCAGCTAGGCACGTGGGGCTGGTCTGGTGGAAGGCAATGGGGATGGCAGACCAGCTGAGGCACCCATTTTGGTGGCAGCCTCTGGTGCGATGAAGATCTAGCAGGATGGATCAGAGGGTGATGGTCCCAGTGTGGCTGAAACTATATGATGGGTAGTGGCCTGCCTGGGACAGCACAGCTCAGCTGGTGGGACTGAGACACAGTATTACCAGGACACCAGAGAACAAGGGTGACTGATAGGGCTCACAGCAGACACTGAGGCTGCAGGGACCCCTGATGTCCTAGGCTACACACCTGATCTGCCCTCTTGCCCTGAGCCTTAGTCTGCAGGGCCACTTGCCTGCTTCCTCCCATCCTCACTCATGTTTGAATCCCCAGCCTCTCTGAAACCTTGGCCTTTGAGGTAAGCCCTCCTTGGTTTCCTTGGGTGACACAGTTGTCACCCACTGTTAACAGATTGGGCTTCCCTGGTGGTCCAGATGGTAAAGAGTCTGCCTGCAATGCAAGAGACCTGGGTTTGATCCCTGGGTCAGGAAGATTTCCTGGAGAAGGGCATGGCAACCCATCCAGTATTCTTGCCTGGAGAATTCCATAGACATAGGAGCCTGGTGTGCTACAGTCCATGGGGTTGCAAAGAGTTGCAAGAATTAACAGGTTGGTTGGAATCCTTAAGAATCCAAAGATTTCATATAAAAATCTGTATTTCTAGCTTCTCTTGAAATGTTAGAAGATGTGGTAATGATCGATCTGCTTGGGCTGAGCTACAGTGACCCCCTTAGATGGCGGATGTGCCCTCCCAGTTCAGTCAAGGCCCACTGTTCCCTCCACTCCCCTGCACCCAGCCAGTCTCCCCTATTTCATCACCTGGCTGGCCCCTGGAATGCACCAATGAGCTTGTGAGCCTGCAATTCTAGCTCTGAACCATCTCTCCGAACCACGTATACGTCCAGTCCTCCACTCACCCTGCCTAGACTTGGCCTCTCTCCTGGAAGGGCCTCCACCAGCCTCCATGCTTCCTATCCCCAGTGCCCATTCTTCCTACAGTGAAGCAGCCATGAGTCAGCCTCACTGTTCTGCTTTTACCCTGCAGGCCTTGGAGCGAGCTGCCTATCTTCCCTGGAGCTTGTTTCCTCCTCTGTAAAGTAGGTGTGGTGTGGATGGAACGATTTCCTATAGGTGACAGTGTCCAGACTAGAGCTGGGCACCCAGGGGGTTGAATGAGTGTGACTGTAATGTGCTGGGCCAGTTTCGGTGTAAAAATCCAGGAAATGGGGCAGAGGTAAAAGACACACACACACCTTTGCCTTCTCACCTAGAAGTCACTGACCCTAAGCATAGCCTTGTTGCGCAGGTACCGTTATTACCTCTGTGCCACTGATGAAGAAACTGAAGCTTGGTAAGGCCAGGCATAGCCAGTTTGGCCTGGGACCCAAGCCTGAATTTCCTGCTTAAACCCTGCATGCTTCCCACCTCACCATCTCCCTCTGGCTGCACCTGGTACGGCCTCACCCCCACCCTCAGGGAAGAGCTGCAACTCCCCTTGGCCTGACATTCAAGGACCCCCTGTCTGCCCCCACGATACTCCTTCCAGACCCACATGCCACCTCTGAGAAGTCTTCCTCACCTTTTCCTTAGCCCACACAGTTCCTCAGTAACTGACCCACTGCACTGTCTTCCTGCCACCTCCCCTCCCCACTGTGACTCTCCCTGAGGATCCAGTGCCCACAAGAGGCCTGCCTCTGAAGGGTGTCTGTGACTATTTGAAGTGCCCCCTTCTCCAGATGGGCTTGTGCCATTCTGTCCCACCGAGTTTGGGTCTGAGTAGCCCAAAAAGGTTTCCCAGATGGTACTAGAGGTAAAGAACCTGCCCACCAATGCAGGAGATCTAAGAGACATGGGTTCAGTCCCTGGGTCGGGAAGATCCCCTTGAAGGAGGAAATGCAACCCACTCCAGTGTTCTTGCCTGGAGAATCCCATGGACAGAGGAGTCTCGTGGGTTACAGTCCATGGGATTGCAAAGAGTCGGACACGACTGAAGTGACTTAGCACACACATGAGTAGAAGGACCTGCCTTTGTAGGGAGATGACCCACTGGGGCCAATCTCTCCCTAGAAGCCCCTCCTGAAGGGTGGTTGTGTAGCACAGGCTTGCATACCTCCAGTGACAGGGAACTCACTGCTTCCTGGGCAACCTGATGGATTTGCAAGTTTTCTGTTAAGCCTGGACCTACCCAGGTTGGATGCTATTTCACGTTCTCTCCACCTTGTTGCCCACTTTACGGAGGCAACCAACTTCTTGTCAATGAAGCTGAGTGTTCCAGGCCTGCTCGCCCTGACCCTCCTCTCCTGTTCCCTCCCAGCCTGGCCTGTCTTGGGTGCACCCTCCCCCTGGATATTATCCTTGAAGTTCCCACCTGTCAGCCCCTCCTTCGCCTTCCAAACTCGGCTCACACCTCTCTTCCTTTGGATGGTGCCCTGACCTCCACCAAGCCTGGCCTGGGTCACAGACACTTGTAATAACCTGCACCTTCTCAGCCCTGAATTTTGATTCTCTCTCCCACTCAATCCCCACCTCCATGAGAGGAGGGGCCCTGGATGTATGTCTCACTAGTTGTATCCCAAATGTCAAACAAAGTGAGGACACAATAAATATTTGTTGAGTGAACCAACTGCCAAGTGAATTCTTCTATAAAGTTCCCTACTGGCACCAGGGCTTGGCCTGGGAGCACCAGAGGGCGCTCCTGACTTGTCAAAGGCTGTGATGGGCACCAGCTGACTCCTGCCCTTCTGGGCCACATCTTGGGTGCTGGGGACACTGGCTTGGGAGGGGCTCCTTCAGCCTCAAGGGCTCCCCCTGCTGCGGCCGGTGATTACTGTGGTTGCAGGAACTGTCACTCACTGAACCCAATCTGTATGTCCAGTGCTAGGGCTCTCATGGGGTCAGTTAATTGGCTCCCCAAATGCCTGAAGAGGGGTTACATGGTCTGTGGAGCCCCAAAGCCCACTCTCTCTCCACTGCATGGGCAGGACAGAGGCCAGTCACTGATTTCAGGAGGATACTGTGTGGACCAGCTTCATACTTCAAATAACTGCTTTCTTTCAAGTCTACTTACTTGGAAGACCTGAGTTTGCCCCAGTGGCCTAGTGCAGGTCTGTGAACATGCTCTTCCTGGCAATGGGGTGAGGGTGCTTCGCTGCCTAAGGGGAAAGGGGGTCAGAGACCAGCCTGGAGGGCATCACTCTGCAAAGATGTTGTCACAGGAACACCTGCAAAGAGTCAGACAAACCTCTGCTGGCCTCCCATGGGCTGCCCCTGCTGAGAGCAATCCCAGAACTAGACACGGGAAGATGGTATCTCCCTTGGAGGTTTGTAATAGGAGCAGGGGGCTCCTGGACCACTGCCTGGAAGACGCAAAATGCTTCCAAGGGTAAGTAGGGCTTCTAGAGACCAGGGGCAGGAGCAGCAGCTCAATCCTCTGTTCTTTTGGTTGCTCCACATGAGATATTTGAGGGACATGGGCCCAAGGCAGGGAGCCCAGGTCCAGGAGCACCTGTACTGGGCTTTTGAGGGGACCCTGGGGAAGGGGAAGGGGAAGGAGAAGGGAAAGTCAGCATGGTGACCTTTTCCCTGGGGCCCAACTGTGGTTCCCCAAGGTTCCAATCTGGGGACCATTAGCAGGGGCTGCTCAGGAAATCTGCTTTCATATGCTCCACCCAGAATCTGGAGAACTGGGGAGCAGCCCTGCAGGGGTCAGATGAAAATGAGATGTAGGATGCTGGAGTCTAAAAACAGATGAATTTGGGATATTGCAGATGAATCATTTAACTAATTACATTTCTACAATCAAAGCTGTTTTTGAACTATGAGGGTGCAAAGAAGCCTATGAATGCATGTGCCTGGTGGTCGTTTTTTGTTCATTTGATTGATTCCAAACAGTCTAACTGAGTTATTCGTTTCAAAATTGGTCCCAGGCAGAGGCTCTGTCTCCTATCCCGTATTTCAGCTCGGGGCTTGTGCTGGTCTCCTGGGGCCTAGGCTGTTGATGCCCCCGACGACTGACTCTGCATGCGATGGGCAGCTGTTTATGCTCCACCCCTGCTCTGGTTAGAGGATGCTCGGGGAACTGGCTGCTGCCAAGCATGAGGAGTTCTGGTCTCGGTCTCTTCACCTGTCAGAGTCAGGCTGCAACTCCTGCCAGCCCTCTCTTCTCCATTCTTCCCTCTTTCATTTCATCCTTACTGGGACTTGTTTTAGCCGCTTGATATTGATAGCCACCTTCTGTCTGGACCTCCCCCCAACACCCAGCCCCTGTCTCTGCCCTGTAGCCAGGGAAGCTTTTCCAATATATACATCTGCTTTCATCCCTCTGGGTGAGTGGGGGCCCTTCATTCAGCGTCATCCTCCTGCCTTTTCCTGCCCTTCCACAGGGTCACTGTCCACCGGCACATGGACCACACTTTGTCCCCTGCCATTTTCAGTGGGCCTGTGTTGGTGCTGCACGGAGTGCCTACCTACCTTGTTTCCCTGTCAAACTCCTACTCATCCCTCAAAACTGTCCCTCTTCTTTGAGGCCTCCCCTGTCCCAGGAGGAGTTAGCTCCTCCTTCCTCTGTGGGGTCCAGGGCCTTGTCTGGCTGCATTACAGCCTTATCCACTGTGCCATAAAGATCTCTGTGTGGGAAGGTCTACAGAGGCTTCAGGGGGAAGCCAGGCCCCTTGTGCTTGCCACTGTAAGATCTGGCAAAGTGGCATGGCCACTCTAAGCTTCAGTTTTTTCAGTCCACAAAATGGGCACAAGTCGTGGTGTCCAGGGATAGGATGTACTCTGACACTGTGAAGTGCTGCACAGATCTGATCCCTCATGTTTTCATCCAGGCCAAGTCTCACACTGCAAATGTGGACAGAAGGGCTAAGTGGATGCCTAGGGGCAGGGGTGGGGAGGGGGTCAGTTATAGCTGTGGTCTCCCTGCTTCCCCCAGCTGCTCCTGGCCAGGGAAATGGAATTAGACATTTCACCGTAGGAAGATTTCCCCCCGCCTTACCACCACCAATTTCTAATAATTGGGGCTTGTTTTGAGGGATGAGTAGGAGTTTGACAGACATATGGATGAGGAATAGGAGAGAAGATGGAATGAAGAAATTTTCTTCTTTAAGTTAGACCTGGTTTTCTGTTTGTTTTTTTAATGGAAAGCAGGAAAGGGTCCTAACAATTTGATAATGGGGGGTGGGGGTGGAATGGGGTGAGAATCCAAGGGCCAGATAGAAACAGTGATGAGGAGGAGAACATTCACTCTAAATATGTTTCTCTGGGTGATGAGAGGAGAAAGACCCTTCTGCCAGTACACAGTCTGAGCCCTGATCTGCTGCCGCAGCCAGCTTACTGATAGGGTGGCTGGTGTGATGGAGAGTCTGCAGACTGTGTGCTAATTCAGGCTTTGCCATGAGGGTGGGTCTGGTGTCTCAGCCAAGTCCTATCATGGACTGAGCCCAGCTTCCTCCTCTGTGCAGTAAGTTCAAGACCATCAATCTTTCAGGGTGTGAACATGGGCCAGCATGTCTCCAGCAAGCACTCAGTCCATGCAGTTACAGTCCTTACAGTCCCTGTCATGTTGGAAAAGCCTCTGGAGGGGGGAGGGATGGGAGTGGACAGTCCAATAGCTCAGCAGGTAAAGAACACACCTGCCAATGCAGAAGACCCAGGAGATGCAGGTTCCATCCTTGGGCTGGGAAGATCCCTTGGAAGAGGAAATGGCAACCCCCTTCAGTATTCTTGCTGAAAAATCCTATGGACAGAGGAGCCTGGCAGGCTATAGTCCAAAGGATCACAAACAGTTGGTCATGACTGAGCGACTAAGCACTGGAAGGAGAGAGTCTTCCAGCTCTTGTCAAGGCAGCCTGCCCCTGTGGACAGGTGGTTTCAGTAAACACAGAGCCAAGTTTTCTTGGCCTCCTGCCTGGGTCAGCCTCTCACCGTGACCTACAAGATTCTACTCCATGCAGCCCTCAAGACCTCTCCAACTCCCCCTTCTACCATTTCCTGGCACTTGCTCACTCACTCCAGCCATATTGGCCTTACACATACTCTGGACACCCGACGCTTGTTACAGTCGCATGACCTGTGCACTTCTTTCTCTGCCAGGAGCATTTCTCACCATCTCCCCAAATTGTGACATCTTTTCATCATTTAAGTTTCAGCTCAAATATCATCTTCCGCAAGAGCTTTCTGATTACTTAATCCACATTATCCCACCCAGTCAGCCCTCTCATCATGTTCCCTGCTTTATTCTCTGTCTAGGACATTTTGCTGTTTGGTCGGATTCTTTACTTTGTTTCTGTCCTCATCACTGCAGGGTGGGGACTTGTCACTCCGGTTTGGTGCTAGTCCGAAGACCCAGGAAACTGTCTGGCATAGAGACGATGGCCGCCGGTGTTTCTGAAGTGGGCACGCTCCCCTATTCCAGGGACTCTGCACCACTGGCCCTCAATGGGCTTCATCATTTCTATGTGCCTCTGGCCTCACAACCTATCTATCACTCTCCTCATACATTCAAAATCACAAATCTTAAGCTCTGGAAAATTTACTAAATACACATTTTCAAGAACTATTTGTGTTCTGAAGGTGTCAAACAAACCCAAAAGTCATTAAAGCTCAATGTCTAGAGTCAAAAAGTCCAAATACCAAAAAAGAGGAAATGTGAGGATTTTGATGTTGTAAATAGGAGATGGTGAGACTTTTTCTATGCCGAAGTCAAGATGTAGACAATAGTGAGCCTTGCATGAGGGACAAGTCTTTTTGTCCTAGACAGAAGCCACAGTTTGGAGAGGAAAAAGGAGAATTTGTGATAAGAAACCTCTAGGAAGGTCACAGTGACCCCTAGTTGTCCTTTCCTCTCTATCCCATGGTAAATTGGCTGTTGGCTACCCTTCCCCCATAGTTCCCCAAAGACTGCAACTGGGTCTGATTCTCTTCATGCTACCCTCATATACAACACACCTCTTGGATTTGTTGAGCAGAGCCAATTCTGCTATTTATGAGATGACAAACTCACTTTATCAACATGAATGCTGATTACTACTCTTAAATGTAAGAGTGCTGTGTCAAGGGCTCCTCTGCCAGTCCCACCTTGGACTGACAATGTCCTGAGTTTAAAATTCCCCCTGTGCTGCTCATTTCATGATGTCTGCTGTCCCTGGATCAATTGAAATTTGAAAATTCTTAAATACCTGGTGATCTCCTGAAATTCTATACCTGCAATTCCAAGTTCTACCACCAGATGGCAGTTAGGATTACACAAATTTTATCAAAACTAGTTTCACCTGTGATTGCTTCTAATGAAAATATACCCGAAATTAAAACAAGATACACACTTACACACACATCCATAAATTTTTACTTATCATATTGGCATAGATTTAAAAGTATAATACCCTTGATTGGCCAGGGCTTTGGGAAACATGTAGCATTCATGTGCTGTTGGTGGGAATGTAAATTAGCACAGCCTCCAGGAGGGCAATTCGGCAGTACACATCAAAAGCCTTAAACATGTGCAAACCCTTCGGGCCAGCAAGTCAACTTCTAGACTTTTATTCTAAGGAGATAATTATGGAAATAAGCCTAGATTTAGTCCCATCATGTTGACTACAAGAGTGAAAGATTGTCAATATAAATAACATGACTTGGAGATTGGTTAAATCAATTACATATATGGTAAAATGCTCTGCAGCTATTACTTTCTATAAAAATTTCTTAATGATGTAGGAAAGCCTCATTCTATATTAAGTGAAAAAAATAGGTCACAAAAAAGTATGTCCACTGTAATCCCATTTTTATAATGATAAAAATAAAAACAAACTTGTACACAAAAAGTATGGGAAGAACAAACACCAAAATATTGAGAGGACTTATCTGTGGGTGGTAGGATTATGGATAATTGCTTTTTTCTTTTTGTGCTTTTCTCTATTTTGGGAAGGTTTTAATAAAAAACATGCTTCTTGCGTCATCAGCAGAGAGCTATTCATGAACCCCTGCCGTAGAAAAGGACAGGCTGGCCTTTGTGTAGGGAGACTGTGGACAAGGCGACCACAGGCCCTTTTCGGTCCACAACCTGCCCCATGTACATACTTAGCTTCTATGCCCCTGTCCCTCTGCTGCCCCTATTGGGTCCACATATGGACTTAGTTTCAGCTGCTCTCCTCATGGGGTGGAGAGGGGCACCCTGGATTAACCCAGAACATGCAGCTGGCACAGTCTTCACCACAGCCACCCTGCTTAACTCTGCTCTTACTTCCCTTTAGGAAGTGACATGTTTTTAGCACAAAGGAAAAGAAAAACCTCCCTGAGGCTGGTCTTGAAGTTTACTAAATTGCAGAAAAAAGCCCCTAAAACTTTTTCTAAAACTGACCATTCTCAGGGTTTCGGTAAAACTTTTACAACTTTGAAATGCTTATCTAACCTATTGTTGGTAGCCCACTAGAAGGTATATAAAGCTCTGTTCAAGTTAACGATGGGGGTAATCTCCTTTACTCTCTTCTGACGTCTATGTCAGAAGCCTTTTCTGTTCCCTTTCAATAAACTTCCTCACTGAAAAAAAAAGAAAAAAAGAAAGAAAGAAAGCTGACTGCTCTCAAAGCCATTTTCCTTTCTAAATGCTGCCAATGTGTGTTGGTGGATAAATTTCCTAAGCTTGTCTTTCTTTCCATCAAGGTTGTGTAAGGTGAGGAAGATAGAGGTATTATTGAGGGGCTGCCACCTGACATCCTACACTTGGGATCTGTGTGTATTCTCTCATTTAAACCTTTAACTCTGTCGATGTGATTTCCCCAGGTTCCAAGTACCCCAGTTCGCCCAGCTGAGCCAGGATGGGACTTAGGTCAGACAGATTCAAAGCCTGTGAATACTCAGCACATGAGGTGCCTCTCGGGTGGCCAGGCCCCTTGCGCTGCAGAGGTCACCTTACCCCTAGGTGACCACATGGAACGGTCTGTAAGCAGAGCCCAGGCTGGAAGCCAGGCCCTCCATCAGTTAAGAGGTCTGAATTTCAGCCTAAAACACATGGACCCCTGAGCCTGCAGAATTCCCTTCCAACCTCCCCCTGCCCACATGGGTCTGCTTCCCTCCTATGGGGGGAAGCCAGGCAGGGTGTCACCTTAACCCTGGGGGCCCACCAAAGGGACAGTCTCTGAGGCATGCTGGAACAAGGGTGCTCAGAAGCACACAGCTGGGTGAGCTGACTGGCTCCCGGCACTGCAGGCATGAACACCTTGAGCTCAGCAGCAAGCAAGGCCAGCCCAGCTAAGGCAGATGCCCAGATCTGTGTGGAATGCTGCTTGCATGCTAAGTCACTTCAGCTTGTCCGACTCTTTGTGATCCCATGGACTGCAGCCTGCCAGGCTCCTCTGTCCATGGGATTCTTCAGGCAAGAATACTGGAGTGGGTTGCCATTTCCTCCTCCAGGGGATCTTCCTGACCCAGGGATCCAACCCGTGTCTCCCATGTCTCCTGTATTGGCAGGTGGGTTCTTTATCACTAGCGCCACGTGGGAAGTCTGAAGGGAGGAGTTGCATGCAAACTCCTGGGGCTGGGTGACCTCAGGAAAAGGAGCAACCCAGCCCTGGGGTAACTGTGGGTGTGATACCAGCTTCTTACCTGGCCCAGTCTGCTCGGGGCTGCCCAGAGACAATGAGCCTAAGGGGCCTAGGGCACAGACTTCCAGTGCTGCCTGCAAACAGGCATTGGGGAGGGCTTGCTGGGCTCTACCCTGCTTCCTTCCCAGAAACCTCCCAACTTCATGCCGGGTGAACATACCTCTCCTTTGGCCTCCCTACCTCAAATTCACAGACCCTGTCTCTGACCCGGGCCCAGCACCAAAAACCTCACACACTATATGCTTAGTTGCTCAGTTGTGTCCAACTTTGGGACCCCATGGACAGCAGCCCGCCAGACTCCTCTGTTCATGGGGATTCCTCAGGCAAGAATACTGGAGTGGGTTACCATGCCTTCCTCCGGGGGATTGTCCCAACCCAGGGATCAAACCCAGGTCTCCTCCATTGCAGGCAGATTCTTTACCAGCTGAGCTACCAGGGAAGCCCCAAACACCAGGCTTAATTTCCTGTCAGCCCTATAACAGCCCCACTCACTTGGCCACCGTTTACTGTGATCTCACTTTACCTAATCCCAGCTCTCTTCTTCACATGGAAGGAAACAGATTCTTAGTGCTGCTGAGGGGCTTGCCCCTGCTTCACAGTTAGTGAGTGGGATTCAATTCCCAGCTGCCGAACTCTGCAGGGGGACTCTGGCCCGTCACCCACAGAGCCTGCGGACCACCCCCACAGCCTGCTCTGTCCTGGGAGGAAGGGCAGGGATGGTGGCAGAGGGAGTTGAGGCTCTGTGGGAGGTAGACTGGACCCTCTGGCAGCTGGTGTAGAGCTCCCTGCTCCTTACCCGGGCTAAATGACTCCCACAATCGGCCAGCAGCCTCTCTGATGCTCACAGCCAGGGAGAAAGAACCTTTGGGTGTCATGTGCTCAGAGGAGACAGTAATTGAGGAAGAGCCATCACTCACTCCCCTTTGCACATGGGCATCCCTGGGGCTTCCCTGGTGGCTCAGTGGTAAAGAATCTGCCTGCCAATGCAGGAGACATGGGTTCAATCCCTGGTCTGGGAAGATCCCACATGCCTTGGAGCAATTAAGCCCATGCGCCACATCACTGAGTCTGTACTCTAGACTCCAGGAACCGCAACGATTGAGCCCACGTGTAGCAGCTACTGAAACCCGCGTGCCCTAGAGCCTGTGCTCCTCAATAAGAGAGGTCACCGCAGTGAGAAGCCTACACACTTCAACAAAGAGTAGCCCCCGCTTTTTGAAACTAAAGAAAAGCCCACGAAGCAATGAAGACCCAGTACAGCCAAAAAAAAAAAAAGTAACCCTGGAGTGTAAAAGGTAACAAGGTAATGCCAGGAGTGGTTCTGTCGGAAACTTTCCAGAGCTCCTGGGCTAGTGAAGCGGGTAGGCCCAAGACATGAAGGTGACATATTCTAGCAAAAGCTTCTAGTTCCCCAAGACTTTAGCTGCCATGTCTGGGAATGTGAGGCCTGACTCCTTCCTGCCTCATCAGGAAAAGTTGCTGGGGAGGTGGTGGTGCCCTGACCTGCTGTGTGCTCTTGCGGGATGAAGGTGGATCATGGCTGGCTTCACATTTCCTTCTTAACCCATGCAGAGCTGGGTGTTTCTAATCTGAGGGTCCAGGCTGCTTGCTGCCGGGGGAGCTGCCCTGGCCAGCCAGGAGGTTCCAAACTCCACTCTGGACTCAGAATGGACCACTCCAGACATGAGGGAAATGCCCCCTAAATTTCCACCAAGTCTTGTAGGCTAGGTTTGTGACACATTTTGTGCAGCTCTCACCTCCTCTGTCTTAATTAATCTCAGCTCCAATGCTGTAAGGGAGGCTTTGAATCACCCCGTGTCACAGAGCAGGAAACTGAAGCTCACAGAGGGCCAGAGCCTTCCTCAAGGTCACCCATATACGAGACAGCGGTGTTGGAACCCATGCTCAGGTCTCCCTGATGCTTGGGGCTGGACTGCCCTCCATAGCCTCCTGGGAAGGCGACTCCTGCAAGACTGGGGGACCCACCTTCTGCCCCTGCCCTCCCCTGCCAGCCCATCCTGAGTGTGGACAGAGCTGGCCGCTAGAGAGGCCCCTGAATCTATCGACGTTTACCCTCCCTGCATCCTCCTGGCCTGAGGCACAGAACAAATGTGTCTCCCAACAGGATGGTCCTGGTGTACTCCCCTTCACCGGGCTCACCCCCTGCTCTTTCTTTATCAGGACTTCTGGATGCTGCGGTCACGGGCAGGACCAGACAGCAGCACAACCTCATGTCACCATGCTGCTGCTGTGGTGCTCACTCGGCCCAGGCTGGGGACGTCCATTCCAGGTATAAGCTAGCTTTTAGGTTTAACTGTAAAAGATCTGAGAAGCAATGACACCAAAGAGGCCAAATGGGAACCACCCAGTCTCCGGTTCTGGAGTGGTGACAGCACCCGGGGAGCTGGGACAGGGAGTCTCCTGTTCGCTGGGAAGAGGACGGCATCCAAGCCCGTGGGGGAGCACTCACTCCACGGTCAAGGACTGGACCCTGGGCTCAGGGCTGACAAGCTGGCTGGGAAGAGCAGTGTTGGGTGGTCTCAGCATGCCCATGAGACTCTTGAAGGCTATTTGATTTGTCTGCAGGGCCGCTGGAGGGGCAGACGGTTCCTGTCAGGCCAGGGCCTTGCAGACCTGCACCTTTTGCATCTCCACAGAACTAATGCTAATCCATCCACAGAGAGACTGCGGCCAGTGAGGAGCAGAGGGGGAGGAGGAGGAGGAGAGGGGTGCAGACAGTTAACTAAAGGCACAGAGGAAGAAGATTGGCTAGAGAGTAAAGGGCAAAGAGAGAAAAAAAAATAAATGGCAAATTACCGGGTAGCCATCTCGTCCCGATTGCCCCTGTGGTAATTAATATGTCATTAATAATTAGACCTTCGGTAGAAAAACCATATGGCAACACTTAGAACTCAATCAGGGCCCCAGATCCCCCTGCCCCTGTGTCTGTGGGGTTTGCAGCAGAGGCTGCTGACAGACTCCTTCAAGGGGGAATGCAAGGCTGCAATGGGTCTGGGGGATGGAGCAGGTAGTCCCCACCTCATTGACCTGGCTGGAGGGTTCGGCAGGGCACACACAACAGTGTCTTCCTCGCGTCAGCCGAGGCACATGGCAAGGACCTTGTGGAGTTCTAGGGGGTGGCATCCTAGCTACCACGGACAACGCTCCTTCATGGGCCTCACGGGTTTCTTGCCTGTTGCCCCTGGGAATGGGGTGACCCGAAGAAGACAGCCTTTGGAAGTCAGAGGTATGGGGGCATGTTGACTGCTACCAGATGCTTCTCTGACCCCACGTGCTTGCAGTAGTGGCTGCCCAGACACTGGAGCACACATCGGCCTCCACTTCAGGTTGCCGTGGGAGCTATGGAGCCACCTTCCAGAATCCCATGGGGTCTTTGCCACGTGCAGCTTGAGAATTTTGCATTTGTTTAATTCACTTAGTCATTGTACAGCCAAGTTAGAAAACACAAACATACACACAACAAGACAAATTCGCTCCATAGCCCTCTGCGTTCCGCACTTTGGCGAGTTCATACAGGCTAGCCTCCACATGACAGGAATGATTCAACTGCGTAAAACTGCTCCTGGCCCATAAATCTACACATTCCAGCTTTCTTCCTCAACGGGGTGCTACTACATGCACCAAGACGTTCAGATTATGAAGGGTGTGGATTGGGAAATGAATCATGGTTAAGTGGAAGTAAAAATGAAGCTGCTCATCTGAAAGGAATTCCTTTAGAAGATTAATTTTGGCTCAAGCAGACCGTCCTTGTGTTTCTTGAATGAATTCATTGGGATTTATCAGGCTCTGAAATATTGCCGAGATGAATCAAAGGCGGACTTGTCATGGGTCTTGGAAAAGGAATGGGATTTCTGGGGCTGCTGTGGCTCCAGTAGCCACCCCCTTCCTCACACCCTTCTCCAACTCAGCACCCTTACTGGCCAGCTGTATTCTCGAGGTCTCTGTTGCCCAACCCAGAGAGTCAAATATTTTGGCAAAGAAGGAAAACAGACCCCAGAATCTAGTGGTTAAGCCCCACTTATTCTTGACCTAATTGCCTGACTCTAGAGTCCTTTCTGCCAAAGCACGTGAGATGAAAATGTTTATGCAGATCAACTGCTGCAGAAGGGTTAGGAAATACAGGACATGGTGCTTGCACTTCTGTGCACCGAGTTAAAAAACTTGAGCCAGAGATTTTGGTGAGGAGAAGCCAGGCTCGTGCCAGCTCTCTTGGAAGGAAAATAGTCACAGGATGCTTAACTGGGCAAGTCAAGCACATGGAATCCTGTACTTGCATTCATTCACAAATGCCAAAAGAACATGTCCCCTGGCTGAAACTGAATTTTCTTTTTAAAGAATACACCTCTCTAATCAAATATTCTTTTCACAGAAGTGCTACACAGAGAGAAAACAAAATATCTTATCTTTCAGGAGCAGAGAACATAATCCAGGACACTTACAGGAGGACCTGCAAAACACAAGCAGAGAAGCCACAGTAAGTATCAAAGGGAGAGAGGGTCCCCTCACCCCGGCCAGCCCCTTCCTTGCACAGCTCCTGGTCACCCCTCCTTGCAAGGCTTTGATGCTGTTGTCAGCCCCAAAGCCACGTGTCAGGGCAGAGGGAGCACCTCTGTCCTTGGAGGGACTGGATGGGCATGTGTGTGGTTATGACAATCCAGCAAGTTTTGGTTCATGCCTTCATGACATGAGGCCACTGTTGCTTCCTGCTTGGGGCACACCCGTGTTGGGCTTTGGCAGGCAGGGTAGGAATCAGATCTGTTCCTTTTTGAAGAATACATTTTGGAGCTCAATGGGGGTTGGTTCATTTCTGTGGAAAGGGAGATACTTGAGAAAGAAAACACTTTGGGCAGAGGGGAGAATACTCCTAACAGGCATTGGCCCTGTGCTTGTGTGGCTGAGCAGATGTGTAAGGAGGTGGAGGGGGCCCATAGCCCAGCTCTGGGGTTAGCAGTGCTAAGCCTGGCTGTGTGTAGGGAAATTTGAAGGGGGCCAGTCTAGAAGCACAGGTGGCAGCTTCAGTAAAGCTGGTGCAGCAAGCTGAGACTTGCCCCATGGAGAACCCTCAGGTGTTCCTCACCTTAGAATGAACAAAGCACACTGTACAGCCATGACAGCATTTGACCTACTCAGTAATCTTTGAGGAATGACAGACATATCCATGTGGCAGATGACAACGCAGAGGCTCAGAGAGAAAGAAGTGACTTGTCTAAGGACACATTGTCGGTTAGGGATGGAACTTATGCCTGAAGGAAGTCTCCCGACTCTCAGACCCTACACATATTCCACTAAAAGCCACAGGGCTGCCAAACCAGTGACTCCTCTGCTTGCTCCTCTCCAACCCCAGACCTCAGTCTGGAGGGTGAGGCCAGAACACAGAGGCGGCCCTTGGCAGTCAGCCACCCCCACATTTTGATGGATCAGCGTTGGGTGCAGGTAGTGGGACCAGGGGAGAAAGAGGCCAAGATCTCTGACTCACAGAATTTTCCTTGGATGGATTGATACTTGAGAAAACAATGACACAGGAAGGAAGCACAAGAAGCTCCCAGCCCATCATGAGAGACCAGAGCCAGACTGGGCTGACTTGGGACGGGAGGCTAGGCTGAGTCCAGAGGGTGAGGCATGGTTATCTGGCAGAGGAACAGGGAGGGAAAAGCTCCAAACACTCCAAGTCATTGGGCACCTAGGATTCAGGCAAAGCCAAGCAGGCTGCAGGAGGGGAAGACCTGGGGAGAAGGCAAGTCAGCCAGACCACAGTGTCTTGTTTCCATGTCATCATCTGGGGGTGGAGGGTGTGATCTGAAGGACAGTGGGGGCCACTGAAGGTTTCTGCACAGAGGAGGGATTCGAGGGGGTGAAAGTGGGCCTGAGGATGTGCTGCAGTTGTCCCCCTGAAGGTGACAGTGGCCTGGACTTGGGGACTGGCAGAGGAGATGAAGAAAAGTGAGTTAGATGGACTTGCCAGTGAGGACAGACAGAACTTGCTCATGGATTTAATGGTGGAGGGTGAGTGAAGAGGTGATGGGATAGAGGAAGGAGAGAGATGAGACAAAGATTTTTCGCTTCAAAAATTGATGCATGAGGTGCTTATGTCTGAGACTGTAACCTGATTGGGGGCGGGGTGCGTTCTGTGCATACCCTAAATCTAGACTAGGGGCGGGGCAGGTTGTTGACCATGTGGACATCTGTACTGCTGGTATCTCACTTTCAGACAACTGCCCCACTCTCTGTTTTACCAAAAAGAGAAAAGCCACCAGATGGACTTAACATCACCTTTCTGATGCTACGTGCACACACCTGTCCGCACTTTCCCCTGTACCTGGCCTACTCCGTGCTCGGTTAACTCTGATAGAAGACATGTTCACATATTGAGGTATGGGGAAGTCATTCTGGCTTATGAGTTAACTTGGATTTTCTGCTAACTAAAACATCCTGTTTATGGCCAATCAAAGTACAGTGTACCTCTGCTTTAATTATTAAAGAAAAGGATGCATTGACCAGAAGTAAAGACTGTTCATGTTAAAAATAAAGAACAAATGCATCCCTTCCTGGGACGCCAAAGCTGGTACTCTTTTGATAAGACAGGTGCCAGGCCATACTGACTCACCAGGTACCTGATGATCTGTTTTATTTTTAAACCTTGAAAGAATGTATCCCTGACTTGTTTGAAGTTCTTTGTTCTTTTTTTAAAACACAACATGATTATATTTGAATATACAACCAAAATACAAAACACCATAGTAAACTGATGGAAATGAAATATGGTATTTCATTTGCATTGCATGAAAATAGCTAACATCCCTAGTTATGAATTCTTAGAAACCAGTAACAAAGACACTGATATACCAAGGAAAATGAAAAAAAAAAAAAAAACAGAAGAAAATGAAATAACACAAGTGACTAGTAAGGATAAGCATATGTGAAGATTACTGAGCTGAATGAGAATAGAAGAAAAGCAATTTCTTTGTAATATCACATTGCCAAAGGTTAAAAATGTAACACTTGTGCAGTTTCAGGAAACATACCCATATAAACACTGGGGGACAAGACTGATGAAGTTCCCACATATATAGTAGGGAAAAGTATATTATAATTTAATTATATAATCTATAATTCTAAGTTCAAACTCAGTCCAAATTCTGAGTGTGGACTCAGAATTATAAAATTTAGGTATCCTTAGCCCTTGCAGTCTCAATTTATTGCAATTATTTCTACAATTTAGTCGGATAAGTTTAATCCATATAAACCATGTTTACCACATAGAAAATTTGTAGCTAATATACATACCCAAAATGACATGCATATTAATTTATCAATAAATCCAAAAGGATGTGCACAAGATTTCATTAATAGCAGATAACACAGATAGAGGTGGCAGAATTAGAGGAGGAAAAAAGCCATTTAATAAGTAAAATATTGCACTTCACAAATTGCCATATCCTTTGAAATTTTGAAAAAGATGATTTTTTAATGAATTAATTTTAAATTTCCCTGTGATAAGTTAAAAATTTAAATATATGCAGTTACGGGAGCATTGAAATGAAGCCTTGAAATTACACCATCCTGAGCAGAGTAACAATATCTCCATCATTCAAGGTCCTGAGATATAATCCAATGGCAGCAATGCAACAGTCAACTTGCCTGGTTACTGTTCTCTCCAGTATCACCCTTTAGGTCACTTTCAAACTTGAGCCTTCTCAGCCTGTTTTTCTGATCTACAGGGAGTGTCTATTGCAACACACTGATGAGGAATCTCCATACTTCATGAAGACTGTCTTTGGCTTTACTGAAGATGGTGGTAGAAGCAACGGCATCAGTTTTCCTATTTAGTCATCACAATTATTATCACCGAGAGGGTTCTCCTGGGCCCAGAGGTGGGAGTGAAGAACACTTGGAATGAGGCATACTGCATCCAGTCTGGTGGTACCAATTGTTGAGATTAGAAACAAAGAAGACAAAAGTACCTTTTCTTGGGACTATCATCTCCCTGTGGTTTACAGTTGAGATTTATACATTAAGGAACTCCAAAGGCAGAGAAATGTTCCTGATGATGACAGACATCCTCAAGTTATTTAGGTCTTTCTTTCACCATGTTCACCTCAAATCCCATCTTCTCCCTTCTTTCTGTGGATAATCGAATACTCTTGTTTCACTGTGTACAATTCTCTGCCGCACTAGTATCTAAGTCACAGGCTCTTCGGGATCACTCAAAAACTATTCCTAACAGTCACTGGGAGAACAGAGTTGGATACAATAGCCCAACACTTCCAAGATGTCAATAGGTAACGATGAAGACAGGCACAAAATGGTTGTATCTTTAAAATACCCTCTGTTGTTTATATGTTGCTTTAAAAATTCTAAAGGCAGAAAATAGCAGCAGTCCCTTCTTTTCTGATCTATTAGTACAGTAAAATTTTGCTATGTTTTTCCAGACAACTTTCTATTCAATAATTCACATTCACATTTTTAGATTGCCATGTAGCAATAGACAAATAAATAAACAATGTTTTAGTATTTTACTTACGTATGTGCAAAAATTTTTAAAAGAACACTAAAATAATCACCATTTTAGTTAACGCTAATGAGTTACCATTACTTAACTCTATTATCAGGTAAGAATAAACACATTCTAAAAAAAAAAAAAGAATAAACACATTCTTCAGGAATAGTAACCACTAATATTTCAAACAGAAAAACCTGAGGCATATGGACACACCTCAATGCATACATTTAGTTGACATTTGTACAAAAACGACAGTTTAAAAAATCAACTTGGGACTTCCCTGGTAGCACTGAGGCTAAGACTCTGGGCTCCCAATGCAGAGGGCCTGGGTTCAATCCCCGGGTGCGGAACCAGAGCCCATATACCACAACTAAGACCCCAGTGCAGTCAAATAAATAAAAATAAGTAAATATTTAAAAAATCAACTTAAAACACCCTTCAAAATCAGAATAGCTTTTCAGTGCTTGAATGATATTCATACGAATAAGCTATCATTACAATTGCTCTTTTAATGGAGGTTCTTCGTTCTGACATGACAGAAAAGTGTGCTGAAAACCATGTTTCTCTGAGGCAGTTTCTCAGAATTATCTGGGAGGCTAGCTTCCAGGCTACCGTCCTCATTTTGGCTCAAATAAAACTCTTTTTAATTCCTTTCATAGACTGTTCATTGATTATTTTTGTGGACAACTCAGAGGAGCTCACCCACCTCCTGTTTCCTGGGACTCTGCCCCCCTCCCCATGCTCCCCCAGTCACCGTCAAGACTGACTTTCAAGCACACCCCTCTCCACAGATCTGAACATGGGAAGCCACCCTTCACTGCATGGCCTCCCTTGTTCCTGCCCCAGCTCCTCTCTCCCTAGCAGCTGCACTGCTGGAAAGAGGGGTCTCGTCTCACTTACCTTCCATTCACCTTGTAACCCTCCCATTTGGATTTCATTCATATTTCTCCATCAAACTGGCATTCACCAAATTTCCAAGGACCTCCTCCAATCAGTATTCCTGACAAGGATTTCTTCTCCTTCAACTTATCTTCTACCTCCTTCTAGAAGCGCTCTCCTTTGGCTTCCAAGATGACACATCCTTCCACTTCCCTGACTGTTCAGCTGACTCAGTCTCCTCTCCCAGCCCCACATGCTGAGGCTCCTCAAGGTTCAAGTCTAAGCTTTCTTTTCTTCAGTTCTCTGCTCATCAGTCTCCTCTCTCCGTCTTCCCCAAAGAGCTCTTTCACACTCATGGCTACACTACCAGGTGGAAATGTCCCAAGTGTATATCTCCAGTGCTGACCATACCTCAAAGTCCAGGCTCCCTTTTTGAGCTGCCTGCTTGATTTCCCCTTGAATAATCCCATGATTCCTTAAACCAGAATGCATAGTCATGCTCATGATTCTCTGCCCTCAAACATGCTCCTCTCTAGCTCCTGAACTCAGTGGATGTCATCCCCTCCTTCCCAGCTGGTGAACAGGAAAATAAGGAGTCCTCCTTGACACGATCTATTTGGCACATTCCCTGTTTGTTGCTCTGGAGCTCATCCACTTAGGTCTATCCCCAGTACCACAACCTCATCCATGTTACCAGCATCTCCTGACTGTTGCAATAGCTTCTTCACCCATCTCCCACTTTACTCATCCCACAGACATTCCCTGAGTGCCCACCGTTCCAGACCCTCTTCTGGGAAAGTGGGATACAGCGGTGAAAGTGACAAGCATCCCTGTCCTAAGGAGCATCCCTGCTAGTGAGGGGACAGCTGAGATACAATAAGCATAAACAATGGTACATCACCTGGAAGAGGATAGTGCAACGGAAAGAGAGAGGCAGCGGGACAGGGTATTTCTCCAGAATGAGAAGCACAGCAGCATGTTTGCACAATGGAAGTCATCAGCAGGAAGGGGAAGACCTGATGTGTTGGAGAAAGGGGGATTCCTGGAATGATGCCCTTGAGGAGGCAAGAGGGCCTGGCACTGGCACAGCTGTGGGTGGGAGCCTGGACAGTCCATCTGTGGAAATGGGCAGGGAGGGAGAGCATGCAGGTGTGTGGCCGTGCAGGTAGGATTTGTGGAAGTTCTTTTCCAACTGCCCCAACTGTGCCGGTGAAGTAGGAACTGAGGCCATGAGTCACGAGTGAGGATTAAGTGGCTGAGGGTGTGAGGGGCTTCTATGAGGTTATCAAGATCCCCAGGAGTTCACCTAGCAGTGGTGTTGGAAAGAGGACTGGGACCCAGGAACTGAAACCCACTAGCTGTGAAAGTGATGTGTCTGAGATCAGAGACAGCCTCAAATATGTAGACCTAATGTTCTCCAGTCTCCATTCAGAGGCGAGATGCAAATCCGATCATGGCCCGTCCCTCCACTCCTCACTTTCCCATTGTTCTTAAGACAGAGGCTCAATTCCAAAGCCCTGTCCTCGCTGTGGGCTGCCCATGCCTCTTCACCTGAGCCCGTCAAACTGCTGGCATGAGAGCTGTTATTAATAGAAGGTGGTGGGCAGGCTAGTGGTTACTGGGACTAAGTCAAGTTGGAGTCATACCGCTGCATTAATCAGGATAAATTCCAAAAGGATAAAAGATTTACAAGCTTCAGAAAAAAAAAATCATAAAAATCCTAAAGGAAAATATGGGGAAATTTCTTTCTAACCACAGAGAGGAGCAAGCTTTCTCAAGTACAGTTCATAATTTAGAAGCTATGCCATAAAGTCAAATCCAACCATAGAAAAGTAAAAATGTCTGCAAGGCAGAAAGTCAAAAGCCAGAGTGGAAACATTTCCAACTCATGTCACAAAGGCTAGATAGTTGGATATAAAAGTATTTCTAAAAATCAACTCTAAAAACATCAATAATCTAACAGAAAAATGGTCAAAAGATATGAATAGAGAGTACACAGAAAATACAGCCCTTAAGTATGTGAAACAAGAAATCTTTATTCTCAATAAAAGAAATGAAAGTTAAAACTATATCATATCAGATGAGAAAAAGCGAAAAAATCTGATGGCTTACCATGCCAAGGGAAATGAGGACAGCCACCTCACACATTGGTTGAGAGAATAAATTGGTACATTCTCTGAAGAGAACAGCTGGCAATACTAATTAAGATGTAAAATTTTTGTACCAATTGCTACAATGATCCTCCTAGAAATGAATTCCATAGACACATTAACATATGTATAAGATGATAGGTATATAAGAATACTCACTGCAGAACTGGTTGAGATGGTAACGACATTAGAAACAGCACAAGTGGAACAGCTTAAAGAGATGATGGGATGCTTACGAAAGTGGGACACTAAGGAGCTTTGAAAAAAGACTCAAGTAGTTCTGTATGTTCTAACATGGTATATTGTTACATTTTTTAACAAAGGCATGCAACATTATATTAATTGGTAGCCATTTTTACTAAAAAAATTGGTAGACTTTTGCCTGTAGAAATGTGGAAGGAACACCTCCATGTGGTCAGAAGAATTTGGTCATCAAGTTGCTTCCGAGTAGTGGAATAGTTGGGAGAACAGGAGAGGCGGGGAGAGACATCTTTTTACAACAGACTCTAATGCCATCGGATACACATGTGTAGCTCCCAAGTCAGCCAAAGCAATAACTTTAACTTAAAAATGGCTGGATTCAGCTCTTGTGTTTTTGTCTGGTCCTCCAGCTTTTGCTGCCTTTCCTCACGCTCACTTCTAAGCCCCCTTCAATAAAGCTCAGACTGTGATGATCATTCTGAGGGCCTGGGTGCCTGAGATAGGAGCCTGTGGCCTGGTCTAAGGTGCAGCTCAGGAGATGAAGGAGGAGCTGCAAGAGTGACCATCACTATTAAAGACCTCATCAGCTTTTTGCATACTTAAGGGCTGTATTTTCTGTGTACTCTCTATTCATATCTTTTGACCATTTTTCTATTAGATTATTGATGTTTTTAGAGTTGATTTGTAAGAATACTTTTATATCCAACTGTATAGGCTGGAAACTATAACACTCTTAGAGGAAAACATAGGCAGAACACTCTCTGACCTTAATTGCAGCAAGATCTTTTTCGATTTATCTCCCAGAAAAATGGAAATAAGAAAAAAAATAAACAAACAGGACCTACTTAAACTCAAAAGCTTTTGCACAGCAAAGGAAATAATAAACAAAGTGAAAAGACAACACACAGGCTGGGAGTAAATATTTGCAAATGATATGACCGACAAGGGATTAGTCTCCAGAATTTACAAACAGCTCATCATCAAAACAAACAACCCAATCAAAAATAGGCAGAAGACCTAAATAGACATTTCTCCAAAGAAGACATACAGATGGCCAATATGCACATGAAAGATGTTCAACATTTCTCTAGTTATTAGAGAAATGCAAATCAAAACTACAATGAGATATCACCTCACACTGGTCAGAAAGGCTATCATCAAAAAATCCACAAATAATAAATGCTGGACAGTGTGTGGAGAGAAGGGAACCCTCCTACACTGATGGTGGGAATGTAAATTATAGCCACTATGGAGAACAGTATGGAGGTTCCTTCAAAACTAAAAATAGAGCTACCATATGACACTGCAGTCCCACTCCTGGGCATATATTTGGAGAAAAAACATGATCCGAAAGGGCACACGCACCCCAGTGTTCATTGCAGCACTGTTTACAATAGCCAAGACATGGAAGCAACCTAAATGCCCATTGACAGAGAAATGGGTAAAGATGTGGTACTTACACACAATGGAATACTACTCAGTCATGAAAAAGAATGAAATAAGGCCATTTGCAGCAACATGGATGGACATAGAGATTGTCATACTGAGTGAAGTAAGTCAGACAGGGAAGGAGAAATATCAGATGCCATCCCTTATATGTGGAATATAAAAAGAAATGATACAAATGAACTTACAAAACAGAAAGAGACTCATAGACTTAGAAAATGAACGTATGGTTGCCGGGGTGGGGTGGGGAAGGGATAGTTAGGGACTTTGGGAAGATCATATACACACTGTTACATTCAAATGGATAACCAACAAGGACTTATTGTATGGAACATGGAACTCTGCTCAATGTTGTGTGCCAGCCAGGATGGGAGTGGGGTCTAGGGGAGAATGGATACATGTATATGTATGGCTGAGTCCCTTTGCTGTTCACCTGAAACTACCACAACATTGTTAATCCGCTATACCCCAATACAAACTAAAAATTTAAAGTTTGTAACGAAAACATAGGCAGAACACTCTCTGACATAAACTGCAGCAAGATCTTTTTCAATTTATGTCTCAGAAAAATGGAAATAAACACAATAACAAACAAATGGGACCTACTTAAATTCAAAACCTTTTGCACAGTAAAGGAAACAATAAACAAAATGAAAAGACAACCCACAGATTGGGAGAAAATATCTGCAAATGATGTGACCAAAAAGGGATCAGTCTCCAAAATTTACAAACAGCTCATAAGGCTTAACATCATCAAAAGAAACAACCCAATCAAAAAACGGGCAGGAGCCTTAAATAGACATTTCTCCAAAGACATACAGATGGCCAAAAGGCACATGAAAATATGTTCAACATTGCTAATGATTAAAGAATATAAAATCAAAACTACAATGAGGTATCACCTCAGACCAGTCAGAATGGCTATGATCAAAAAAAAAAAAAATCCACAAACAATAAATGCTGGAGAGGGTGTGGAGAGAAGGGAACCCTCCCACACTGCTTGGCGGAGATGTAATTTGGTACAGCCACTATGGAGAACAGTATGGAGGCTCCTTAAAAAACTAAAAGCTAGAGCTACCATATGATCCAGCAATCCACTTCCGGACATATATACCGTGAAAGCCATGGTCCAAAAGGATACATGCGCCCTAATGTTCATTGCAGCACTGTTTACAATGGGCTTCCCTGGTGGCTCAGATGGTAAAGAATCTGCCTATAGTGCGGGAGACCTGGGTTCGATCCCTGGGTTGGGAAGATCCTCTGGAGGAGGGCATGGCAACCCACTCCAGTATTCTTGTCTGGAGAATCCCCATGGACAGAGGAGCCTGGAAGGCTACAGTCCATGGGGTCACAAAGAGTCAGACATGACTGAGCGACTAAGTACAACACAAGACATGGAGAGAACCTAAATGTCCATCAACAGAGGAATGGATAAAGAAGATGTGGATAAAATGGATAAAGAAGATATATACAATTGAATATTACTCAGCCATTATAAAGAATGAGACAAAGCCATTTTCAGCAACATGGATGAACCTAGAGACTGTCATATTGAGTGAAGTAAGTCAGACAGGGAAGGAGAAATATCGTATGCTATCCTTTATATGTGGAATCTAAAAAGAAATGATACAGATGAACTTATCCTTAAAACAGAAATACTCACAGATTTAAGAAAACAAGCTTGCTAAGTGGGAAGAATGGGGGAAGGGATGGTCAGGGAGTTTGGGATCAGCATGCACACACTGCTATATTTAGGATGGATGACCAGCAGGGTCCTGCTGGGTAGCACAGGGAGCTCTGTGCAATGTTATGTGGCAGGCTGGATGGGAGTGGAGTTTGGAGAGAATGGATACATGTATATGCATGGCTGAGTCCATATGCTGCCCACCTGAAACTATCACCACATTGTTAATTGGCTATACTTTGATATAAAACAAAAGCTTAAAAATGGATTCTCTCAAAAATAAGAAAAAAAAGAAAAAGTATCCATCAGTCACTTAGGGCTCATCATGCTCTGGGAACTCCATATCTCCTTTCCTCAAACATCTCATTTAACTCCTGCTGCCACTGTACTTGCACATTTTACAGGTGAAAACACTGAGGCTCAGAAAGGTTATTTTGCCTTGGTCATGGCCTGCGGGAACCCAGCGTTATCCAGGCAGCCTGACTTCAAGTCTAACAAAGGGCAAATTATTTTGGCAGAAAGAGCTCTTACGTTCACCGAGTGTCCCCTGAGGTCCCTGAGAGGGTGTGTGGCATGTCTGAAGTCACTTAGCTAGCGGGGAGCAGTTCAGGCTGGAAGCAGAGCTGTGGGACCCCAAACCCACAGCACTTTCCACCATCCCCAGAAGAGTGGCCAGAGTGGGAGTGGCAGCATTCCAGAGACCGGTCCCGTCACTGGTGGGACAGGACACATCTAGCCCAGCCAAAGTGAAGTGAAGTGAAAGTCACTCAGTGTTGTCCGGCTCTTTGCGACCCCATGGACTATAGAGTCCATGGAATTCTCCAGGCCAGAATACTGGAGTGGGTAGCTTTTTCCTTCTCCAGGGGATCTTCCCAACCCAGGGATCGATCCCAGGTCTCCTGCATTGCAGGCGGATTCTTTACCAGCTGGAGCCATGAGGGAGGTCCAAGAATACTGGAATGGGTAGCCCATCCCTTCTCCAGTGGCTCTTCCTGACCCAGGAATCTAACTGGAGTCTCCTGCATTGCAGAAGGATTCTTTACCATCTGAATTATCAGGGAAACCCTCTAGCTCAGCTGAGAGACTTTAAACACACCATCACCTCTCATGAGCCCTTCTGGCACCACGTCACCAGTCATCATCACTTAGCACTGGCATTAGCATTACAGCCTCATTCTTCTGGGCACCTCAACCCCACCAACCAGCAGGTGCTGTGCGCTTAGTCTCTCAGTTGTGTCTGACTCTTTTTGACCCCATGGACTGTAGCCCACCAGACTCCTCTGTCCACGGAATTCTCCAGGCAAGAATACTGGAGTGGGTTGCCATGTCCTCCTCCAGGGAATCGTCCTCATCCAGGGATTGAATCCACATTGCACGCAGATTCTTTACCATCTGAGCCACCAGGGAAACCCAGAGGGGCTTATAAAAATGCTCACCCCTTCCCAGGGCTTCCCACTCACATGGAATAACAACACCTAGACTCTCAGGAGACACAGCACTCCTGTGTGGCCCTGCTACTTGCTCTATCACGCTTAGCTACGCACTGGGTCTCAGCTCTCTCTCTCTCAGTTCCCCAAGGGTCCAGCTCTCTTCAGCCCCAGGACATTCACACCTGCCTTCACAACTGTGAAACTGAAGACATCTCCTCACCTTTTGCTCTTGTTTCCATCACAGCTGCCTGCTATTTTCTCCCAAGCACTTATCACAGTCTTTACTCCTGAAATCCATTTATACGTGTTTTGTTTATTGTCTGGCAGCCCCACCAGCAAGGCAGCTCCCTGAGAGCTGGGGCTCCGTGTGTCTGGCTTCCCACCATTTCCCTGAGGCCTAGAACCAGGCCTGGCAGACACAAGCGCTTTGTAAATACATGCTGAATGGATGAGAGGGGAGGAGGTCAGGAGAGCCAAGCCCTTGACTCCTGACTTCATTGTATAGTCAGTTGTTGATATCTAAGGTTGGGAATGGTTCCATGACTCCCCAGGATACCCAAATACAAGGATGCTCAAATCCCTTGTATAAAATACTTATATTTTCATTATAACCTATGCAATCCTCTTGTATATTTGAAAGCATTTCTAGATTACTTGTCATACCTCACACAATGTAAATACAGTGTAAATACTATGTAAGTAGTTGCTGAAGCACAGGAAATTCAAGTTTTGCCTTTTGGAACCTTTTGGAAATTAAAATTCTGATACGTGGTTGGTTAATTCCATGGAGGGCAAACCGTACAGGATTTGTGCAGTGGCCGCCAGCAACCTCTGGAGATGGACTCGCTGGCCAGTCGAGAGTCACATGTGGGGTGGAGGGCTTGGCTTGGGCTGTCCAGGGGGTTCCCTGCTTAGAAATTGAGGCTGGCTGCAGGGTCTCCAGGCGGCCACGCGGTGGTCCGGCCAGGCCCTGGCCCCATTCTGCACACAGTTTTCAAGTATGTGTTTCAGGTATTGGCTGGATATGCTTTATTTGCTGTTGGGAATGTGGGATCAATTAATAGGAGCCAGATAAGGTTGGAAATAAGAGGGGTCTGAGGGAGCCGAGGGTTCGATGGTTTTGGAGCTTCTTTAACCGAATTGATGCAGCCTGACAGGGACAGTGTTTCCCAAGTGGGGAGCCAAGTCTTCTCATGCTTCAGGGTTAGAAGGGTGCAGGAGTTGCTCCTTGACAGCCAAGCAGAGGTGGGCAGAGGGCCTGGGGCCTACAACGCCTACCTACCTAGAGCTCTTAGCCCTTCTGGGAATGATCATTTCCTGAGTGTTTCCCAAAGGCTGTATTCCTGGAAAAGCAAACTGGGAAGAATTCCCACGGTCTGGAAAGTACGTGGCCTGCACACATGGAGGTGGAGCTGAACTTAGTGCATAAGGCTGCTGGGGTCACTGTCCCTGCTCACAGCCCACACCTGCCCCTCTGGCCTATGCCTGGACTACTGACTCCCACTCTGCTGGCTCCCTGCTCTGCCCAACAGGCTCTGGCTCCTATCCAGCCCTCTGCCTCTTCCCACTCAGCAGCTTGGGTTACAGGGCCTGGCTCTTGACTCTTGGAAGCCCACTGACCCACGAGGAAATGACCTTCAGCCATGCTTCTCTGGGGCTTTCCCCAGGGGAGCAGAGTGGTCCAAGGCTTTTGAACTGAGTTTGCAGGTAGATGAAATGAGGCTTGGAGGCTGGCAAATCCAGAGCCAGTACTGAGTCAGCAAGCCAAGCACTTAGATCAGGCCTCAGGGCCTGGATTTAATCAGGCCAATACTGCCAGGGAGTGTGGAGGCCTTAGAACCTGGCTCTCCAGCTCATGAGCTCTAGACCTTGAGCAAGCACCTGTCCTCTTTGAGGCAAAGTCTGCTTGGGAGAAACATGGGGATTAACAATTCCTGCTTCTCTGGACTGCTACAAGGACTAAGTAAGATATTGTGTGTACATAAAGTGCCCAGGACAAACAACAGTGGCACAGAGGAGGCACCAAAACCCAATGCTGGCTGCAATTACAGTACAGCGTTCTTTTTCTAACATACATATGCATTCTATGCAGACACACACGTAGACAGAAAGAAGAGAAACACAGATGGTGATTTTCCATTGTTTGGCTCATGTTGCCAAACAAACACTGACTGCACAACAGGTTTGAAGAGTCTCGTTTTGAAATGGCACCTGAGATGGGTCTCTGGAATTTTGGCATGGAGGTTTGCTCTGGCAATCACCCTGTTCAGACACTGTGCAGGGCAGACAGTGGTGCTAATTAGAAGCCTAAGTGAAAAGTAAACTCATTGGATTAAAGAAAAAAAGAAACTAGTCCTATTGAAGTGTAATTCATATACCATAAAATTCACTCTTTTAAAAGCATAAACTTGAGTAATTTTTGATATATTCACAGAATTGTGTAACCATCATCACTGTGTAGCTTTCTTTCAGTTCAGTTCAGTTCAGTCGCTCAGTTGTGTCTGACTCTTTGCGACATCATGGGCTGGAGCATGCCAGGCTTCCCTGTCCATCACCAACTCCTAGAGCTTAATCGAACTCAGGTCCATCGAATCAGTGATGCTATCTAACCATCTCATCCTCTGTCACCCCCTTCTCCTCCTGCCTTCAATCTTTCCCAGCATCAGGGTCCTTTCTAATGAATATCAGGTGGCCAAAGTATTGGAGTTTCAGCTTCAACATCAGTCCTTCCAATGAATATTCAGGACTCAGTTCCTTTAGGATGGACTGGTTGGATCTCCTTGCAGTCGAAGGGACTCTCAAGAGTCTTCTCCAACACCATAGTTCAAAAGCGTCAATTTTTCAGCACTCAGCTTTCTTTATAGTCCAACTCTCACATCCATACATGACTACTGGAAACACCATAGCTTTGACTATACAGACCTTTGTTGGTAAAGTAATGACGCTGCTTTTTAATATGCTGTCTAGGTTGGTCATAACTTTTCTTCCAATGAGCAAATGTCTTTGAATTTCATGGCTGCAGTCACCATCTTCAGTGATTTTGGAGCTCCAAAATATAAAGTTTGTCACTGTTTCCATTGTTTCCCCATCTATTCGCCATGAAGTGATGGGACCGGATGCCATGATCTTACTTTTCTGAATGTTGTTTTAAGCCAACTTTTTCACTCTCCTCTTTCACTTTCATCAAGAGGCTCTTTAGTTCTTCACTTTCTGCCATAAGGGTGGTGTCATCTGCATATCTGAGGTTACTGATATTTCTCCTGGCAATCTTGATTCCAGCTTTTGCTTCATCCTGCCTGGCATTTCGCATGATGTACTCTGCATATAAGTTAAATAAGCAGGGTGACAATATACAGCCTTGACGTACTTCTTTCCCAATTTGGAACCAGTCCGTTGTTCCATGTCCAGTTCTAACTGTTGCTTCTTGACCTGCATACAGATTTCTCAGGAGGCAGGTCAGGTGGTCTGATATTCACATCTCTTTAAGAATTTTCCACAGTTTGTTGTGATCCACAGTCAAAGGCTTTGGCATTGTCAATAAAGCAAAATTTTCCTTATCCTTCATTTTTAAAAAAAACAGAATGTGTCTTTTAAAAATAATTTTATGTATGTGTGTATTTATTTTTATTTTTGGCTGCACTGAGTCTTCGTTGCTATTTGGGATTTTCTCTAGCTGAAGCACGCAGGGGCTAATCTCCAGTTGTGGTGTGTGGGCTTCTCACTGTGGTGGAGCAGAGGCTCTAGGGCGAATGGGGTTCAGCGGTTGTGGCTCCCAGGCTCTAGACACAGGCCCAATAGTTGTGGTGCACAGGCTTAGCTGCTCTGTGATATGTGGGATCTTCCTGGATCAGGGATCAAACCCGAGTCTCCTGCACTGGCAGAATGATTCTTCCCGCTGAGCCACCAGGGAGGCCCTACGTTTCATTTCTGAAAGAGAGTTTTGCTGGACTTAAGGGTCTACGTTTTGGTTTGGTTTTTTTTAGTCATTTGAATAGGTCAGGTCATCCCATTGCCTCCTAGCCTCTATTATTTCTGGTGGGAAGTCAGGGTTTTTATGTTATTGAAGTTCTCTTGTATGGATGAGTCGTTTCTCTCTTGCTGCTTTCAAGACTTCCCCTTTGACTTTCAGTATTTTGCTGTAATATGTCTGGGTCTGTTTCTTAGATCTATAGAAAAATCTATTTATGCTTGGTATAATTTCTCAGAAGGTAGGACTTACGTGTATCAATTTGCTACTTAATTTCTGTATGTCATATCTTTTTTTTTTTTTTTTTGCCTGCACGATGCAGCATGTGGGATCTTAATTCTTTGAAAAGGGATGGAACCTGGGTCCCTTGCAGGGGGTGTGGGTTTGATCCCTGGTTGAGGAACTAAGATCCCATATGCCACACAGTGCAGTCAAAAATGAAAAAAAAATACATTTATACTCTTTCATATTTATCATCTGTTATTTCAAAAACTTTTTAATTCTGTGTGTGTGGATTTAAATTACTGTCTAATGTCCTTCAATTTTAGACTGAAGGAATCCCTTTAATATTTCTTGTAGAGCAGACTGCTAGTGATGAATTCTCTTCATTTTTGCTTTCCTGGGCATGTCTTATTTTCTCTTTCACTTTTCAAGAATAGTTTTTCTTGTTATAGAGTTCTTTGTTGACAATGTTTTCTTTTTTCCCATCACTTTGAATATGTCATACCAACTGCCTATGACTTTTGTGGTTTCTGATAAGAAATCAGCTATTAATCTTATCAAGGATTCCATTTCCATGATGAGTCATTGTTCTTTCACTGCTTTCAAGATTCTTTCTTCCATGTGTGTGTGGAGAAGGCACTCTTCCTTAGACAGGATCATCTCAATTGACATATCTTCAAGTTTGCTGGTTCTTCTGCCAGCCCAAATCTACTTTTGAGCCCCGTTAGTGAATCAATCATTTCAGTATTATACATTACAGCTTCAGAATTTCTATTTTGTTCCTTTAAAAATACTTTCTTTTTATTGATAATCTCCACTTGGTAGTACATAATTTTTATAGTTTCTTTTAATTATTTAGACATGATTTCATTTAGTTCTTTGAACATATTTGTAATAGCCATTATAAAATCTTTGTCCAGTAAGTTCATCTGGGCTTACTCACTGATAGTTTTAACTGCTTTTCTTCCCCTTTACCCCCCATTGCCACACTTTCTTATATCTTTGTGTGTCTCATAATTTTTGTTGAAAACAGTATTTCAAATAGTCTAATGTGGCCACTCTAGGAATTAGATACTCCTCCTCCTTTCCAGAGTTTGTTGTTGTTTGTTCAGGGGCTTTTCTGAGCTAAATGTGTATACATTTTCTCTGAAATGTGTACTCTTTGTCATGGCAGTTACTGGATTCTCTGCTTGGTTTGCTTAACTGTCAGAGGTTAACAGGACAGAGGTTTTCTTTAAAGCCTTGAACTGGTAGATCTTCCATTCTGTGCCAAGGGACTCTCTGTGTGTGCTGGGCATAATTTCAACACTCTATCAGGTTACACCTCTTGCCTTTGCCTTCACTTTTTGCTTGAATGGAACCTCAAGGTCAGCGAAAGGTGAGAGACTGGGGTTCTTTTAGGTCTTTCCCTATGCAGGCATGTGCATTCTAGATCCCCAGGTATATGCTGGAGCATTTAAAAGCTTCTTTGGACAGTTCATCCCCTTGATTTTCATTTAAGTTGCTGTGTCAGCTTCTTGTTTGCTACAACTGGCATTGCCACCTTAGGCAGCTGCAATGTTAAACAATTGTTGCTGAGTGTTTCTGGCAAACACTCTTAGGATATGGCATTTTCCAATGAGTGAGCTCTGCATCAGTTAAAAAAAAAAAAGACAAGTCATGTGTATGGGCTTTTCCAGGGAGCTGAAAGTGACAATTTTTGGAGAATGAGCATTTGAGGAGCTTCAAACTTGTTCTGCCACCTCCAGTGGCTGCTCGTTTTCAATGTACTGTGATTGTGAGGCTGTGATGGTTTTAAGGTTACCATGGGGCTGGGGAGATGGGCAAATTAAAAAGCTACAAACTTCACTGCTCTCAGCAAGGTTCAGACCTTTTTTATAAAATTAACATTTCTGAGGTTGTTACTAGACATTGATTTTCAGAATTCGGAAAAGATCACTTTCTTCCTAGTGTTCTTGTGGTTTTTATGGAGGAGTTGATTTTCAGAAGTCCTTACTCTACCATTCTGGCAGTGCTTCTGCTGTATTTTTAGAAAGGGTTTCTTAGGACCAGGGTGGATAGAAAACCCTAACACTAAAACTGCTGATCTAAGGCTGGCACCTGCAGAGATCTGGTGAGTGGTTCCATTTGTCTCTATAGGTTTAGCACAGCCAAGCAAAATTTGTTTTCATCCTTGTCCCTTCCTGCCTCCTAACCCTTTATCCTTCATTTGCCTGTCTGTCCCTCTTTCTCTCTCTCTCTCCTCCCTTTCCTCCCTATTTCCTGTCAACAAGCATTTGTTGGCCATCTCTTTAGTGCCTGGGGTCAAACTCCTGCTCTGAGGAGCCCAGGCTTTGGTGGAGAAGGACAGGTTTGCAGAGCAGCCCACCAGCACTGCAGGGAGTTCTGGGACCGAGAGAGGGATCTAGGGCTGGGGGAGCCAGGAAAGAGTGATCGACGACATTCACGGAGAAAGGGGAATCCGGAAAGAGAAAAAAAGCCTGCTTAAGTTCCCTAGAAAGAGGATCCCAAGGATACTGCTGGCCTTCCCCAGCTGAGAAATAGGCTACTGGGGAGATGAAAAATCCGTTCTATTATGATAAACGTACAAAAACACTGAAGGACCTATGAAGTATATTCCAGGCAAAGGCTCCCACTGGGAGCTGGAGAGGCCCCATCCCCACAGGTGGGCTGGGTCAGTTCTGTCTGCAGCAGCAGCAGGAAACCCTCTCAGCCAGATATTGTCCCACCAGGCAAAAAACAAACAAACAAACAAACAAACAAAACAAAACAAAACAAAAAAAGCCTTTCTCCCTGGGGCTCAAGAAAAGCCTGGTTTGTACAGGGGAAGGACCCAAAGCCAAGAGGTGCATATACGTGAAACTATCTAGAAATAAACACGAGGCCCAGCCAAAGCTAATCAGAGAGGGACATCTGCTCTGTGCTACTCACACCATTCTGTGACGGGCAGACCATCAGGGCATCGCGTGGGAAAGGGCAGTGAAGGGGAGGAGGTGCTGCCCCCCTTGCCCAGCAGCTGACCTTAGACAAGACATTTCTCCCCTTGAAGCATCAGTTTCCTTATCTACAAAATGGGGATAATAACAAATTCTTATCTTCTGCAGAGCTCTGTGAGGATCACATGAGAAGAAGGACTTGAGAGGACACAGCACGGGGTCAGGGGTCCATTGAGTCCTTGATTTTCCCTTGACTTTTAGATCAGTTATGAACTGGAGTCATAATTCTAACGCGTTTTTAAGTTGAGTAATGTTATACTTTGTCCTAAAAAAAGTCACTATCTATTCCTCTTTTTCTTCCAAAAAGGACATCAGGAGCTTACAATAAAAGGCAATAAAATCTTTTACGAGGGCAGAAATGAGAACTGAGTGATGAAGTGTGTATTTGGCTGGCGGTGGTGCAGGGGGGGTGATTACACAGAAAATCCATTGTAATCAAATACAAAGTAGTCTCCAGCTTCTGAAAGTCAAAGCAAACAGAGTACCATGAAAGGCATTTCCTGCCAGGGAACTCTGGGGAGTTTATCTAGTAAGGAACTAGATTGGGTAAGCAAGCAGCAAATCGAGGGGACAAGAGGCCCATGTTCAGGGCCAGGAAGAAGAATCTGAGCTTCACAGAGAACCTGCCTTGTTTTTCCCAGATTCAATCTGCCTGGGGTCCTCCTGATGGTGGAGCATGGTTACCACCATGCTCTCCTTATGAAGGTGCCTAGGGGCTGAGCATGTGTGCATTCATTCATTCACTGTTCTGCGCATTTCCATTCCCTGGAGGCTCCTCTGGACCAAGCTGTTAACTGCGTGCTGTAGACTTGGGGTGTTATCCCCAGCCAGAAGGATTAGATAGGACTTTTTGGAGGAGATGCTTGAGCCTAAAGGACAAAGAATAGTGAACTTGGGGTAACAGTCCAGGTACAGGAGGCGACATCTGGGTGGGGGAGGATATGAGTGCAGGCTCAGAGGGGAGGACCCTGGACATAGCTGGAGGTGGGGGGCATGGGAGGAGTAGTGGTGAGAACTGTGCCGATGAGGCTGTGCTGAGACAGACTGAGGAGGACAGATGGGAGGTTTGGTGTGGGAGTGGGGAGGGAGGGATCAAGGAGGATGCCTCTTGTCTGCATAGGGATGTCTGTATAGGGAAGCAGGTGGCTGCAGATCCCCTCCCTGCAATGGGGAGCTGGATGAGAGCAGGCTAGGGGAAGTGCTGGGTTCAGTGGGGCCAGGTTCACCCTCTGGGTCCAGAGGGGATGACTTGGCTAGAGGAAGGAAGAGGGGCATTATCAGCATTATGGGGGTGCCAGAGCCACAGGGGTGGGAAAGAAAGAAGGCCAAGGGCAAATCTATTTAAGAGGGAAGTAAGGTCCCATAGGAAAGGTATAGGAGAAGGGGTCAGAGATGTGGGAGAAAACACAGGCAAGAGTTGGGGGGGGGGTGCCCGCGGGAACAGCCAATGCGAGGCCCAGGAAGAGACAGCAATGCATTTGCGTCTGCCCGTGTGGCCACCAGGAGGTCAGTGGTAACCTTTGGCCAAAATGATGTGAATGGAGTGGCAGTGAGAGGAGACTGGAGGGGCTGGGAGGAGCGGAAGGCAAGGTAGAGGAGATGGGAGCCTGATAGGGGTGTGCAGCCTCTGAGGGAAGCTTCATGGCGAGTTGGGGGAAGAGTACGAGTAGAGAGAGTGCATTTTGGGTGAAAGGCAGATGGCAGGAGGGAGGCTGGCAGCAAGTGCAGGCGAGTCTTCAGGTTGTATGGCAGGAAAGTGAAGGGGTCTTATCCTGGTGGCTCTGCCAAGGGAAGGACTGGCCAAGTCTGTGGAGGGACAGGGACACAGAGGAGAACCATCTTGTGTCAAGGGACCCAGGGTAGCAACCCTGGCTGGTGGAATCACCATCTATTCCCACAAAGACAGGAGGTCATTTCAGAGTGGGAGAAGGGGGATTAAAATTTCTGAGGCTGATAATGAGATTCAGGGAGTGGCCAAGGGCATACAGGGGACGGTCACTGGAATTGTAACACTGGAATGATGTCAAGAAGCCAAGAAGGCAGCACTGGGCACTGCAGCTCTGGGGACAGTGGCCGGAATTGGAGGGGGAGACAGAGACCTGGTCCTTAGTTATGGGCTGGTGCGGGGACTGGTGCCTCCAGCCAGGTTCCAGGTCAAGGGCAGACTTCCAGGTCGAGGTTTAGGAACTAAGAAAACCTGGGACTCACCGGGATCACCTCTTCTTCCGGGCTTGCCACGCCGTCCAGGGGGGCCTAGACAGGAAAACAAGGATGGACTCTTTAAGATGGGAAGCCAGTGGGCTTGGGTACAGCCTGCCTGCAGCCAGCTGCCCCCAACTCACACGCATTGCAGCAGCTGTGGGAACAGCCTGCCCACCACCTTGCTGGCTGGGAGAGTGGAGAGGAGTGTGAAGAAAGCTCTGTCTCCTGCCCCTTCCTTACCCCTGCTCCTCTGGATCGTCCTTATTGGTTGCATTCTCATCCCCCACTCATTCATTTAGTTATTCAATTATCTGTTTATTATTTCATTCACAAGTCCTTTCCCATTCAAAAATATATACTGCCTAGAAACTCTTGAGGCGGGAGACTGCCGCTGAGAAACTTCAGACTTACAAGAAAAATAAGGCTGAGGATGGCAGTTATGGACAAATGCTTTTTAATATTCACTGAAATAAAACAGCAGAGAGAGAACACCACATAAAGACACTATCGTGTGTACATGCTCAGTTGCTTCTGTCATGTCTGACTCTTTGCAACCCCCTGGACTGTAGCCCACCAGGCTTCTCTGTCCATGGGATTCTCCAGGCAAGAATACTGGAGTGGGTTGCCATGCCTTCCTCCAGGGGCTCTTCCCAACCCGGGGATTAAACCCAGGTCTTCCGCGTTGTAGGTGATTCTTTACCATCTGATGCTCTTCTCTAAAAGACACCATCATGGCATCTCAGATGCTTAAACTCAGTGATAACAGGCTCTATCCTATCCACCTACCTCCTTCCTCTGTTCACTAAATGCTTTGGCACCTACCTCCCCTTCCCCACAGCTCTAGGGAGACACATAAAGTTCTTGAGATTTATTGCACATAATGTGCACACTGATATATGTGCTTTTTGGTATCCAGTCTCATCCACATGTTTTTGCACTTTCCGAATCTGATGTAGACCATCCTGCCTTCACCTTCTGCTCCTGGGCCCACATCAGCCCCCAAGACCAGAGTGACCGAGATGCTGAAGAGGGAGAGGGCTCTGGGTACCGGAACAGACGGCAGGGCTCAGAGAATAGCTCACCTGGCTTTGGAGTGGAGGGCGGAGCTCATGCCTCCTTGCCATCCCCTCCCTGTCTCTCTTTTTTTTACTGCCTGTTAGTCTAACTACCCCTGGTTCTTTCTCCTGTTTTCTCAGGTGCTGGAGAAGGTGTGCAGAAGTGAAGTCGCACGCACTAGATTGTAATTTATACCTCTCTTCATCCTGCCCCCCACTGAGCTCCCGGCTCTGGGCTGGGCCTGGAGGCAACTGAGGAACAGCCTGTGTCATAAGCACTGTCCTTTCCTGTAAAAGTCAACTTTAAGGGGATTTCCCTGATGTTCCAGTGGTTAGGACTTAGCTTTCCAATGCATGGGTTTTAGGTTTGGTCCCCTGGTGGGGGAGCTAAGATCCCACATGCCTCAGGGCTAAAAAACTAAAACATAAAACAGAAGTAATATTGTAACAAATTCAATAAACTTTAGATATGGTCCACATCAAAAAAATACTTAAAAAAAAAAAGCCAACTTTAAACCCCCTCAAAAATTCCTGGAACAACTGCAGAATAGAGGCAGAGACTAGCCATGAACCAGGTCTGCGGTAGGATGGCTCACTGAGAAATTAGTGTGCCTGTGTGTGTTTCCCTTTAGTGTTCTCTTCATTTTTAAGCGGGTAGTCAATCCCACTTGTGGGCTTCCTGGGTAGCTTAAATGGTAAAGAATCTGCCTGCAATGCGGGAGACCTGGGTTTGATCCCTGAGTAAGGAAGATCCCCTGGAAAAGGGCGTGCCAATCCACTCCAGTACTCTTGCCTGGAGAATTCCATGCATAGAGAAGCCTGGTGAGCTACAATTCATGGGATCGCAGAGAGTCAGACATGTCCGAGCGACTAACACACATACACATGACCATTTGTGCACCTGAAATGGGGGTCTGGGACGGAGCAGAAAAGCAGAGGCAGCCCCAGGTCAGTGGTGCTTCCGACTTTTGTTAGGGGGGCGTCCTGGATGGGGAGGACAGCGGGCTTCTCAGTAAGAGAGAGAGAAGAGACTCCTGTGGAGGGGAGGAGGCCCCTCAGTTACACATCAGACTCTGAAACCTTTGCAAACCCCATGGGTGAGGTAAGAATGAATTTCATGCCAGCCTTATGGACTGAGGGGCTTGAGCTTAGGAGGTTAAACAAACTTTAAAAAATGAGAAACATGCTATTTCTTGCACTGCTGAGTTTGTAGTTAAAAATGTTTTTATTGTGGTCCCAAACATAAAATTTACTGTCTTAACCTTCTTTATAGTATATAGTAGTGCTAACTAAACACACACTGTCATGCAAGAAATTTCTAGAACTTTTCAGCTTCCAAAACTGAAACGCTGTATTTACTGAACAACTCCCATTCTGCCCTTCCCTCCAGCCTCTGGAAACTGCCATTCTGCTTTGTGTTTCTAAGAGTTTAACGATTTCAGGTATCTCAGACAAGTGGAATCATGCAATATTTGTCTTTTTGTAATTGGGTTCTTTCATTTAGCATAACGTCTTCAAGGTTCATCCATGTCTCAACATATGATAAGACTTCATCCCCTTTTTAAAAAAAGAATATATATATATATATTTAAATTAATTAACTTTCCCTGGTGGCTCAGGCGGTAAAGAATCTACCTGCAATGCGGGAGATCTGGGTTTGATCCCTGGGTCAGGAAGATCCCTTGGCGAAAGGAATGGCAACCCATTCCAGTATTCTTGCCTAGAGAATCCTATGGACAGAGGAGACTGGGGGGCTACAGTTCATAGGATTACAAAGAGTCAGCCACTACTAACACTGTATTTATCTTTGCCTGCGCTGAGTCTTCACTGTGTTGCGTGGGCTTTCTCTAGCTGCGGTGAGTGGAGGCTACTCTCTAGCTGTGGTGTGTGGGCTTCTCAATGCGGTGGCTTCTCTTGCTGCAGAGCACGGGGCTCCAGAGAGTGGGCTCAGTAGGTGTGGTGCACAGGCTTAGTTACTGTGTGGTATGTAGGATCTTTTTGGAACAGGATCGAATACATGTCCCCTGTATTGGCAGATGGATTCTTCTCCACTGTACCACCAGGGAAGTCCTTCCTTTTTAAGGCTGAATAATGGTTGGTATAGTCAAGGCTATGGTTTTTCCAGTAGTCATGTATGGATGTGAGAGTTGCACCATAAATTGATGCTTTCAAACTGTGGTGCTGGAGAAGACTCTTGAGAGTCCCTTGGACAGCAAGGAGATCAAACCAGTCAGTCCTAAAGGAAATCAACCCTGGGTATTCTTTGGAAGGACTAATACTGAAGCTGAAGCCTCAAGACTTTGGCCACCTGATGTGAAGAGCTGACTCGTTGGAAAAGACCCTGATGCTGGGAAATACTGAGGGCAGGATGTGAAGGGGCCACAGAGGATGAGATGGTTGGATGACATCTTCAACTCAATGGAGATGAATTTGAGCAAACTCCAGGAAATAGTGAAGGACAGGAAAGCCTGGTGTGCTGCAGTCCATGGAGTTGCCAAGAGTTGGGCAGGACTGAGCGACTGAAGAATAGTCCATTGTATATATCTGCCACATTTTCTTCACCCAGTCATCTCTCTTTTTTTTTTTTTTTGCTGTGCTGGGTCTTCACTGTGGTACACGGGCTGTCTAACTGTGGTGTGTAGGCTCAGCTGCCCCACGGGCATATGGGATCTTAGATCCCTGACCAGAGATTGAACCCTCATCCCCTGCATTAGAAGGTGGATTTTTAAACACTGGACCACCAGGGAAGTCCTATCTTCATCCATTCATCTTATCAGTTGATGGACACTTGGGTTTCTTCTACCTCTTGCGAACAACGCTGCAATAACATGGCTGTGCAAGTATCACTTCAGGATCCTTTTTCAATGGGTTGGGATACATACCCACAAGTAGGATTGCTGGATCATGTGGCAATTCTATTTTTAATTTTTTGAGGAAATGCTATTCTGTTTTCTATAGTGGCTATACTATTTTATATCCCCACCAACAGTGCACATGTGTTTTGTTATTTCTCCACATCCTTGCCAACACTTGTTACTTTCTGTCTCTTTTTTTTTGATAGTGGCCATCCTAATGGGTATGAGGTGATATCTTGTGGTTTTGACTTGCATTTCTCTAATAATTAGTGATGCGTACCTGTTAGCCATTCATGTATCTTCTTTGAAGAAATGTCTATTCAGCTCTTTTGGCCAGTTTTAAATTGAATTGTTCTTTTGTTGCTGAGTTATAGAGGTTTTCTATTTATTTTAGTTGAAGGATAATTGCTTTAAAATGTTGTGTTGGGCTCTGCCATACATCAACATGAATTGGTCATTGGTATACATATGTTCCCTCTCTCTTGAACCTTCCTCCCACCCCATCCCACCCCAGTAGATTGTCACAGAGCACTGGATTGAGCTCCCTGCATCACACAGCAAATCCCCACTGGCTATTTATTTCACATATGGTAATATGTATGTTTCAATGCTACTCTCTCAATTTTCTCCACCTTCTCCTTCTCCCACTGTGTCCATAAGTCTGTTCTCTATGCCTAAATCTCTATTGCTGTTTTGGGGTTCTTTATACATTCTGAATATTAACCCATTTCTAGGCATAGAGTTTACAAATATTCTCTCCCATTCTGTAGGTTGCCTTTTGTCTCTATTGGTAATTTCCTTTGCTGTGCAGAAGTTTATTAAAAATTTTACTTGTTTATTTCATTTTATTTTTGGCTGAACTGGGTTTTTTTTGCTGTGCTTGGGCTTTCTCCAGTTGTGGTGAGCAGGGGCTTCTTTCCAGTTGTGGCACATGGGCTCCTCATTGTGGTGGCTTCTCTTCTTGCAGATCATGGGCTCTAGAGTGTGGGTTCAGTAGCTGTGGTACATGGGTTTAGTTGTCCCTTGGCATGTGGAATCTTCCTAGACCAGGGATTGAACCCGTGTCCCCTTCATTGTCAGGTGAATTCTTGACCACTGGACCACCAGAGAAGTCCCAGAAGTTTCAAAGTTTGATGTAGCCCAATTTGTTTATTTTTACCTATTTGATCATTAAGTTAATTTTAACTTTTAAACTTTTGAGCTAATTGTCATATATAGTATAAGGTAAAGGCCCAACTTCATTCTTTTGTATGTGGATATCCAGTTTTTCTTGATAGCATTTGTTGAAGAGATTATTTTTTCCCCATTGTGTAGCCTTGGCACCTTTGTTTAACACCATCTGACCATATAAATGATGTACCCCTGAGTTTTTTTTTTTTAATAAAGATTTATTTATTTGTTTATTTTTGGCTGTGCTGGGTCTTAACTGATGTGCATAGACTTTCTCTAGTTGCAGAGAGTAGGGGCTACTACTGTCTTGTTTCAGAGCACAGGCTCTAGGATATACAGGCTTTAGTAGTTGCAGCTCTTGGACTCTGGAGCATGGGACTCTAAGTAGTTGTTGTATACGGGCTTAGCTGCCTCAAGGCATATGGAATCTTCCCAGACCAGGGATTGAACCTGTGTCCTCTGCATTGGCAGACAGATTCTTTAACCACTGGACCATCAGGGAAGTCCCACCCCTGAGTTTGGAGAGTAGAGATTCATGCCAGTTACACAGCCCTTGAGGCCCTTGAGTTTTCCTGATACCAGACAGAGACCTTGAGTTTCATGCTGGAATGGCTGAGGACTGTATTGACTGGCAAGGCTAAGATTCTGGCACCCCCACAACTGACAACAGCTCCTCACAGCAGTGTAAACAGTGTAACCAGCCTCCAGGTCCATGATCTCAGCCAAGGCCCGAAACACCGCATTGCACGTACAACCGCCTCCAACACCTATACGTGGGTGTCTCACCAACACCTCAGACCCCTCATGGCTAAACATACATCCTGCTCTCCTCCCAGCTCCTTTGTGGGGCTGACGGTACCTGGGAACTTTGTGAGGCTGGTCGGTGTTTGGCCTGTTCTTTCTGGGCATCCTCTGTGCTGGAGGTTGAGTGAGGGTGTGGGAATAGGAACTCCATTGGCACACCTGGGCTCCTGCTCCCCTGGCTGTATGAGGGAAGAGGCCCAGCAAACTGACCCCTGGATTCTCTGCTCTCACCAGGCTATAGAAGGCCTGTGATTGGCTCCACAAGGCTGCTCGGCTGTCCTGGGCCTCGGACTGAGGTGTGCGGCATGGCAGGAAAGGGGCCCAAGAGTGGGAGAGTAAGCCACATTCTTCCTGGATCTGAAAGCTAAAGCAGCACCATGGTTTTCTGATGGTCGTTATGGGGTATGACTGTAAAATTCTCTGTCTGGGTAACTCAAGCCAGATGAAGAAGACATTTGTTGTTGCTGAGGGAGCTGAACTAGGGGATTTTTCTGGGTGGTTCTTCTGGGTGGCATAGTTAGGCAGAAGGCACAATGAGGAGGATGCTAAGTGGGTAGGCAGCTGTCCAGGCATGGTGGGGTGCCCCCGCTTCCCAGGGCCTTTGGGGGAAGCTCCCAGCAGGCCTGGAGTGGGCGAGGAGCCTGGGTACTGATGAGTGCACATGGTCTGTGGGGCTGTAGGCCCGACAGGCTGGACAGGACTCCCCACTGAAATGGCCTAAGTGAATAACGAGACTGAGGCTGCTGCTTGTGAACCCTCTGCAGCCAGTCTGAATCAGATCCCGGCAGCCTCTGTGTGAACAGCTTACAAACAGACAGCTGGTTGACCCTCTCTTCTGAAATTCATACTCAAACATTCAACTGCCTCCAGGATAATTCTATTGAAAGGCAACATGTCCAAAGCCAAAATCATCTCCAAGTTCTCCATGTGCTCCCTGACAGGGTTCTCTTCTCACCTAAGTATAGGGATCACCAGTATCCATGGAGCCAAGCCAAAAATCATGTGGAAGCTGTCTGTAGCATCCTCCTTTCCCCACACCTGAGACCTCTTCCTCATTGGCATCATGCAAAGACTGCCCCCACACCTAGCTTCTACCACCTACCCTTCCTGCCATGCCTTGCTTGTTCTCCTCCTAACAGAAGATAATCCAGTGGACTGCAGCCTGCAGTCTGCATCCTGTGCAGCCTAAGTTCCCTCCTCACCATTTCTTGGCATTCTCTTTAAAAGACTGTCAAATCCAATGAGATCCATGGCTTAGAAGAGATGCAAGATGACCTAATTTGATGCCCAGGGCTGTTGAGATGAGGGATACATTTTCCTCCTCCTTTCTTCCCATAGCAGGAGATGCAGGTGGTGAGGCCAGCCGTGCTTGATAAATAGAGGCCCTGGGAGCAGGGAGTGCCAGAGCTGAGCCTCATGCTGACTACTAGTCTCCCTGTCTGCTTCTTTGGCAAACAGAGAGGCCTTGTACCCAAGAGGCTTGCATGGTGAAACCTGAAATTGTGGGGGCAGTTGTGGGGTGGAACGGCGGGAAGCATGGCCCTTCATGAATTTCTGGATTGTCAGGTGCTGAGGGCTGGTCAGAGGCAGAAGCCCTGGTTCAGAATCTACTAGGCACCACTCTAGCTACTTATATAGCAAACATAAACTTGGAACCCTTTGTGCTCCAGGTCTCCTGTGGCTCATCCAAGGAGCTCAACTATTCCCTGCTCATCCCTCTCATATGCCTTTTACAGAGGGGAACCCTGAGGCTAAGCGAAGTTAAAAGACTTGCCTGCCTAAGGCCACATGGGCTTCCCAAGTGGCGCTAGTGGTAGAGAACGACCTGCCAATGCAGGAGATGTAAGAGACATGAGTTTGATCCCTGGGTTGGGAAGATACTCTGGAGGACAGCATGGCAACCCACTCCAGTATTCTTGCCTGGAGAACCCCATGGACAGAAAAGCCTGGCGGGCTATAGGCCATGGGGTCACAAAGAGTTGGACACAATTGAAGTGACTTGGCACATATGCCTGCATACAAGGCCACACAGATGGTGCTTTGGGGAGCCCTTCATCATCAGTTTGTGATTCCTAAGGTGTAAGGGTAGTTGTGCCAGATATGTCAAACCCCCAGGCAGGCAACCTTGACAACGGAAGGGGTGGCCACCCTGGGGTGAGCAGCAGGGCAGACGGGCCACCCCTTGGCATCTGGGTCAGGCCTACAGCACGTTGTCCTGGGCTCCCAGGGATAGCTGGGCCAGCTGGTTGCAGCTCAGATGTTCTCCAAACAAGCAAAGCCAGGCTTCTGGCCCAGCAGTGTGCCCCAGAATTTTCCATTTGTTGGTTTTCCTCTGTTCCTTCCTTTCCACAGTAGGACAATGTTTCCCACTGCTGGCATAGACTCAGACACTCAGGCTGCCCTGCAAGGCACCTGGGAGTCTGTCTTGATCAACTTGTTGATGTACAGATGGAGAAAATAAGGTCTTGCCCAAGGATACTGCTGCAAGAATGGTCCCGGCTGGAGACTCTCCAGGTGGTGAAGATAAATTCAGTCTGTTCTCACTTCTGTGTGACCCACACAGCTCTGGATCAGGGGCTGGTGGTTGTGGGGACCCTGGTGTTTCACAGTGGGTGCTGCTGTGATGGTGCCTGCAAAGCTTCTTTCCAGAGGCTTTGAACAACAGACACCCACAGGTGATGCTGGTGCAGAAAGGGAAAAAACATGACCGACAAGAAGCTGTTTAACCTCTCTGCGCTTTGGGTTCCCAATCCACAAGGATAAAAGTTTAGGGGTGATGGCAACCGCACCTGCCTTGCAGAACTATTTAACAGATGCGCTGACAGCAGACACACCAGCATGGGGGCACAAAAGAGGGACCTATTTGGGTCTGAAAGAAATAATGCAGGGGCCTCTGGAGCATTAACATCTGGGTATTTGATGTACCTCGATTACATGCTTCCCAAGGGTCATGAAGCCTGAGTCAGAGTAGCTATATTTCAGTTTAGCTCAAGTATGGAGTGGTGGGCAGGGTTTGAGTCCAGAGGCTGGCTGAACCCTCAATTATACCCTGACCTTGAGCCCACGAGAGCAGGGCCAGTCTGGAGCCTTTCCATATACCTGATTACAGTGTGTCTGTGGACCTGGGGATCAGGATGCAGGGGTAGAATGGTCTGGGAACAAGATTTCTCAAACAAATCCTGAGGTTTCAGGCATAGCATGGGCTAGTGAGGGCTCTGCTTGTGACAACCATCTGCATATTAAGTAACTCCAGGAAGGACGATGCTTTTCTCAAGCACCCTTTGAGGCCAGACAAAGTGGAATCATTTCTAACTGATAAAAATCTGATCTCTGGTTGGGCTGGAGAGCTTATGTCACTGACCCACTTCAAGGGGGGCCTGAACCCTGACAGGCTCCAGGGAGGCCTGAGCAGTGAGGACCTGCTGGTCTCCCTCAATCCTTCTGGGCACCTCCCTGCGCTGAGCACACCTCCTCCAGCAATGCCTGCCTTATTGCTGTCCTCTCACAACTCTGGGGCCAACCCGGGGCCAGCCTGCCCAGGCCTCTCCCTCTCTCGCTTCCCCTGGATCCAACGGTTACTCAGCCACCCTCCGTCAGCCAGGTCCCGCTCCTCCCTCCTGCAAGTCCTTAAGGGTAGGAGCTGTTGTACAACTTATCTAATTGAATCTATACTCAGCTTTGAAAATGCTTTAAACCCTCCCCATTCTTTCTTCTCTAAAGATCGGGAAAACTGAGGCTCAGAGAAATCAAGAAAGTTTTCCAGATGCAACACCAAAAGGTAGAAGCAACTCAAATGCCCATCAATGGGTGAATGAATAAACAAAATTTATTACAATATATATGTGCAATGGAATTTTATTCAGTCTTAAAAAGGAACGAAATTCCTGCACATGCTGCAACATGGATGGACTTTGATGACACTATACTCAGTGAAATACACCAATCATGAAAGGAAAAATACTGTATGATTCCACTTATGTGAGTTATCTGGAGTAGTCAAATTCATAGAGACAGAAAGAACGGTGGTTGCCAGGGGCTGAGGGTGGTGAGCAGAATGGGGAATTAGTGTTTAATGGGGACAGAGTTTTGGTTTGGAAGATGAAAAAAGTTCTGTACATGGATGGTGGGGCTGGTTGCCCAATGATGTGAGTGTACCTTATACCATTGAATTATATACTTAAAAATGGTAAATTTTAAATTATGTGTATTTTACCACAATTAAAAACAAAAGAAAAGAAATGCTCCCTGGGTTCTCAGCCACCAAGGGCCAGAGTGAAATGTGAACTCAGAGCCTGGTGGAGACCATAGTAATGCTGCTGGCAGCACAGCTATCATGATACCACTGAGCATCTACTGAGAGCCTGGAACTGTGTGGTCATAGGGGACAGTGGTGTTGTCCCCCAGGGTACACAGCAAGGAGGTGGCAGGTCTGTGTGACTCCAGGGCCCATCCTCCAAACTCCTCAGCTACTGTGATTAAGGCTGTCCCCAAATGTGTCCACATTCTCCAAGGTCTTCAGACATGGTCCTCTGGCATTGGAGGCTCCTTTATCTGACCTTCTTCTCAGGACTCCAGGAAGAGAGTGGTTCTGAATCCCCTAGACCTTCAACTTGGAGTTCCCTAAGATTGCCCAGGGCCCCAGGGTCATTGTGGGGGTGTACCTTGAGCACAGAAAGCAGGGGGAATTCCTGGATCTGAGCTTCCATGAGCACATCATTAAAACATCTCCCCAGATCATTTTGTTTTACAAGTTTCAGACCAACCTCGGAGCTGGAAACTTCCACCGTGCTCGTTTTCAGCCTGGCCTCACAGGGCCCTCTGTCCCTCGGAGGAGGGAGGCAGTGCATCCTGTGAATGCCTCTGGGAGGGCCTGGGGGACACTGCACTCTGGGAGGGGACACTGACCCTGGGAGAGGCTGGCTAGCTGGCAGGCTGCTTGGGTTCCAGAGGTCATACTGTCCTCCAGGAATTAAAATCACAGTCTCTTGCTTGGCAAGTACAGCTCACTTCAAAGGTATTTAGCTCCTGCGGGCTCATCCTCCACCATCCACCACACTTGTAAGCCCAACGGCTTGTTGTAAGGTCCCGAAGCAGTTTGGAGAAGCAATGCCACAGGCTGCTGGGGTTGTAAGGCAGATGTTTGTTTGGAATTACAATGGTTGTTCAGGTGAATGAAGACGCCTACTGCCCCAGTGATCAGACCTGGTCAGCCTGCTTGAACATCATGCCAAAGGAACAGAGGCCACCTTGGGGTGGGGGGCTGGGCCAGGGCTGGTGGATGGCCCCAAACTCACATTCACCAAGGGCCTCAGATATGAATGCTGATGCTTCCTCCAAAGGAGTGGACAGTTCTGGACAGACACAGCAGCCCCTCTAACTCTGTTCAAGAAAAACTAGAGACAGGTGGTACCATTTACTGAATGTTTACACATGGCACTAACCTCGATTCCATGGTACTAACTCATATTCTTCACATCAAGCCTTGGAGGAAAGCTACTATTATGATCTGTATCTCATAGATGGAGAAATTGAGGCACAGAGAGATTAACTGAGCTCTGAGGTTAGACAGCTGGTGTGGATGGGGCCGAGCATTGAGATCCTGAGCCCTGGCATCCCAACCCTGCCACTGGCCTCTTGCAGAAGATGCTTGTGGAAGGTGGGCAGGTAGAATGGGTCACAATTTTTATACCCAGTTCTTGGCATTTGTTATTATTATTTTTAAGAAACTTACTGTGAACCACACAAAATGGAAGGGGCACAGAGGTGGTTCTTAGAAGTCTGTGAATTAAATACTGAAATAAAAGACCACACGCTGCCAACACTGGAGCAGACTCTGGCCTGCTTTTGGCATGCCCATCCAAAATATCTATTGTTTCCAGACTGGTTTCTCTCCCAAGTCAGGAGCAACTTTAATAAGGCATTTTGCTTTTTATTTTTTTCTCTCTTTTTACAAAGTTTAAATTGGAGGAGAATTGCTTTACCATGTGGTGTTGGTCTCTGCCATACATCATAATAAGGCATTTTAAATGGGATCAAGGAGTCCAGACCCATTACTTAAGCTGGCAGCACACCAGACCCAAGAGCCAACTCCTGAGGGTCCCCAGGGTCCCGGTGGGAGGGGACTCAGAAGACGGGGTGCAGCAGGCCTGGGGGGCAGTAGGGCGGCTGACACATGCTGAGCTGATGCAGGCTATATGCTGGGTGCTTTTACTGTCTCTTTAATTCTTCTGGCAATTCTGAGATGTGGATGTAATGGGTTTGCTCACAGCAAAGAAACCGAGGCCCAAGGTGAGGTGACCTGTTCGAGTCAGGGCTGGTCAGGAGCCAGGAGCTGGACCAGAGCTCTTGTTGGCACTAGCACGACACTCCTTTTTTGGGAAAATGGATCATGGTATAGGCACCAGAGCTAAAGAAATGGACTGCCTCACCCAGAAGACCTGGAGAGAAGCAGAATATGAGTGGAGGGGATGAGGTGTTAGTACATGGTTTCTGGGTCAGAGCAACAGGGCTCATGGAAGGGCTTTCAGGAAAGGGCCTCTGTGCCTTAGGGTGGAGATTTCAAGGGACTATGTGAAGGGGTTCTTTTAAGTGACAGATGGGTAAGTCACAACCCTTGGCTCAGGCAGCTGAAGGGAGGGCTGAGTAAACTTGCATGAAGAGTGAGAAGCCCCTCAGAGGGACAGAGAGAGAAAATGGCCCATCTTTTCTCTTGGGCTCAAGGCCATGAGTACATCTCCAGGACTGGAGAGGCCCTGATTGGCCAGTTGGCTTGGACTGGAAGGGCTGAATGGGAAGTTCCAGGAAAGGCAGAGGACTTTCTTGAGCTCCCCAAGGAAGAAGGTAGAGTCAGGTTAACATGAACGTGGAAAGAGCTGGTGCCCAGGCTAAGAAAGGCATGCAAAGAAACTGTGGCTCCTGACAGCTGGTTCCTGTGCAGGCGGCGAGTGTATCCGAGGCATCGGCTGTGAGGGGTCGGTGTTGGGTGGTCAGCGGTGAGTGGGAGAGCCCAGGGCAGGTCTCTGGGGCTCAGTCAGACCCAGATCTGTGCTAGTGAGAATTGGCTTCTTCCCAGAGCCTATCATCTTCTGGGATTCTGTTTCCAGTTGGAAAACAGACTCCAGAGAAGCAACACAGAAACCAGCACACCCCAAAGATACCAAATTCCTCAGTTCTCCATTCACCCCAAAGCCTTAATCACTGACACATGGGCCAGTGTATCCCCTCAAACTTAATGAAGGCCAGGATTTATTGCTTTCAGAGAAGGAAAAGCTTTTATTTTTTTTTAAACTTAAAAGCCATCCATGTGAGCTTTGATTTCCAAAAGAATTCCTCCTAACCTACACGTTAAAAGTCCAGTCAGAAAGTTCTAGAAAAGAGCAAGTGAGGCCTTCAGAGCATGGCCAACATGCTGGTGGTCATGGCCTTAGGAAGTGACCCACAGGGAAAAGCTGGCCACTCAGCTTGCCCCACCCTGCTCCGAGGTAATTTGACTCTAAGGGCCTTGGACCTAGGCCTCCCACTCCTGGGGACAGGAGAATAGAGCTCCCCTGAGGGAAGGGCATGCCAGCCCCCAGCAAGGCCTGGGGTGCTTTAACGTGCACATCCAGGAAGTGAGGGCAGCAAGTGAGCAATCCAGTGACTAGCCATCCCAGTGTGCTCAGGACTAAGAAGTTTGCTGGGCCTTTCAGTTTTAAAAGTGGGACAGTCCCAGGCAAACCAGATGGTTGGTCACTTCAGCGGGCAGCCTGTGAGGAATCAGGCTCTCCACACAGTCCCATCTCCCACTGTCTCCCTTCACTCCACACCTACACCTCCTGCCACACGGTCTTGCTTCTGCTTCTCAAGCCAGCTAGGCCTCGTCCTCTCTCAAGGCCTGTGTTCCCTCTGCCTGGGGCTCTCCTCACGTTGCTGGGGTATCTCTGCATGGTTGACTCTTTGTTGAGCTTCCCGGACACCTTCACTGGTCACCATCTCTGGCATGTTTTTTTGTTTTATTTTCTTACAGTCACTTACCTCTACCTGGTTTATTTATTTTATTTCTTTTCTAGTGCTCAGGGGATGGGGAGGTTGGAACCAAGTTGTGAGTTTATAATACCCAAGGGACACCAGTTCTGGGTTCATAAACCACCAGCCATTATTTCTACAACCACCACCAGCAGGATTACTGCAGTGTACACTCAGAATTTACTGTGTCCTGGGTGCTGTTCTGAGCTCTGTCATGTCAATCCTCCTGTAATTTTCATAGCCATCCTATGGATGTGAGAGTTGGACTACAAAGAGAGGTAAGCACCGAAGAATTGATGCTTTTGAACTGTGGTGTTGAAGAAGACTCTTGAGAGTCCCTTGGACTGCAAGGAGATCCAAACAGGCCATCCTAAAGGAGATCAGTCCTGAATATTCATTGGAAGGACTGATGCTGAAGCTGAAACTCCAATACTTTGGCCACCTGATGCTAAAACTGACTCATTTGAAAAGACCCTGATGCTGGGAAAGATTGAAGGTGGGAGGAGAAGGGGACGACAGAGGATGAGATGGTTGGATGGTATCACCGACTCAATGGACATGAGTTTGAGTAAGCTCCGGGAGCTGCTGATGGACAGGGAAGCCTGGCGTGCTGCAGTCCATGGGGCTGCAAAGAGTCAGACACGACTGAGCAACTGAATGGAACTGAAACCTAAACCTCATTCTACTGAGGAGAAAACTGGACCCAGAGAGGACAAGTCACTGGCTTGAGGTCACTATCAGTGGCAAGGTCAGGACTTGACCAGGTGGTCTGGTGCCAGAGACCGTGCTATGAGCCACAGGCTATTCTGCTTCAGGATTAGATGAGGTGAGGCAGAAGCCCCTTATGAATCCTAGTGGAGGCTGGTAGAATGGCCTAAATCAAAGTTCTTACCCCCACCCCACCCCAATTCTCTATCTGAATTCCCAGTCTCTGTGAACAGCATTACCATTTACCCAGGAGCCCTCAGAAATGTGAGTGGATCCATCCCACTCACACTTCCTGAGCAGCTGACCAGGTCTTGGCCTTGTCCTGGCATTTTATGTGTATTACTGCGAACCACACAACAACTCCATGTGGTGGGGGCTATTATGCCAATTTTATAGCACCAAGAGGTTAAAGAACATGTACCAGATGACAGAGTCAGAAGAGGAAGAACCAGAGTCTGCCCCTCTCTGTTCCTGCTGGGTCTGGTACCAGCATCTCTCCCTGGGTCAATGGTAACAGCCTCGTCCCTGGCTCCCTTGTTTGCTTTCATTCTCTGTTTCACAGTCAGGACAGTCCTTCTAAACCACAAACCTGATCATGCCGCTTCCTTTAAAGCCTTTCACAGGCTCCCATCTGACCTTGGGCCACAGTCTGAGCTCTTTGGCCAAGGCCCTTCCAGGTCGAGCCAGACTTTGGCCTGCGCTGCCCATCACCTACGTGTCCTCCATATATTACTCCTGGACCAGAACACACCAGGGCCCCTGAGCTGTATGTTCTTTCTCAAATACTGGCCGGAATAACTCCTATTTGTCCTTCAAGACCCAGCTAAGACATGGACCCTTCTCTGGGAAGCCTTCCTGGCTGCCACTCTTGGGCCAGGGATATTTACTTGCTTCAGCACTTAGTGTACTAGGGTGAAGCTGTCTGCCCAGCTCTCTGTATGTCTGTCTGCTAGACTGTGAGCCTCACAAAATGGAGGCCACATTCAATTTGCCTTGGTCCTCCAAGAGCCTGACCCTGGCTCAGGTTAAATCCAGTTAAACTGGACTAAGATGGATGGTTACCAGCAGCCATGCAAAAATGCTCTGGACTCTAGGGTGTCCGTCAGCAGCTTGTCTCAGGGTCTGATCTTTGCTGGGGTTGGAAAAGGAAAAGATGTAAGTTTGTCCCTTTAATTATTGAGCACCTGTGCCTAACCCATTCTGCCCACTGGGGTAGGAACACGCCCAGTGATGAACCAAGGGCCAGCTGCCATGGTCTTTTAGCTGGGGCTGTTGGAAATCACTTGGGGCAGATTTAGCCCTAGTAAACTGCTCTTAACCACTCTCTGGGGAGATCCTTGAGCCCCCAGATAATTAGTTGCATGTGTGTGGGAGACAGGCCTGTTTTTCCCCCAAAGATTTATGAGAAGGGGGAGTATTCTCATTGACCTCCATTTCAGGAAAGGCCTCTTTCTGGAACACTTGCTGAGTATTCCATCAACAGTACAGCACATATGCTTGCAGTAAGCCTGCTTGACATCATCACACCCGGCATATGTTTCTTGTCTCATACGCATTTTAGCACTCGCTTTGGTGACTGTATGTATTTCTGAGGGTCCCTAAACATAGCTCTGAATGAAGCACTTATAATTCATCCTTCATGAAAGCCACCACTGGTCTTTCTAAACATACTTGGAAGTGGATTCAAAGTTTATTTAGAGAAAAAAAATTTTTTAGTAGACAGAAAGAGAGTGTTTGTGAATTCTTTCTCCTAACCCCTCCCCTTTGAGACCTTGGGAACAACTCCTTCGGCTCACAGACACTGACACCCTCAGAGGAGAATGTGAACGTGTGAACGTGGGCCATCTCTTTGCCCAGGCATTTCTCTAGCTCCTCCTCAGTTTATTCACCTGCCTTGCTGTTTCTCCCTCCATCCCAATTTCCCTTTCTTTCCTTCTAGTCATGTCCTCAACCATATACCCTGCTGTAGAAAAACTACTCACTACATAGTTCTGAATGAAAGACTTTATTCATCTAGACTATCAAATATCCACCTAAATATTTGTTCATCTATTTTTCCAGCTGTTAAATTATTAATCTCTGTTTATTCTTCCTTTTGATCACCCATCCACCCATCCATCCATTCAACCATCCGTCTGTCTATCTATCCATCCATCCAACATTAACTCACTCTGTGCCAGGCTCTGGGGATACTCAAATACATACATCTGGTTCTGTTCTTAAGCAGCTCACAAGTTTCTGGGGTATTATATGCAAACAGTCAATTACAGCACAGCGTGGGAAGTGATTTTAGATGTGCAGGTGCTGTGGGGGGCCTGGAGAAGGGGCGTGGATGCCTGGGAGCAGTTCCAGTACAGAAGGGGAGATAGAGCCATCCACAGGTAGAAAACATGCCCACCTTCCCTATCTCCTAGAACTAATGGGGTGGCAACTTGGGGTGAATGGAGTCAACAGTCCCTTCAAAGCCATTCCACTTCTGCCTTGCAGACATTTCCTGTCAGAAACACACTTCTTGACAGGGCCCACTCGGATGTACTCTCTAGTGATCCTGCATTCCCATTCTGCAGAGGACAAACCGGGGCTCAGGAGGAGGGAGAGGCAGAAAGAATCGGCAGAGCCTTCATATCAGAGTCTGAGGACGGGTGGTCAGCCCTTGCAGCCTGCTGCAGCCATTGGCCAGTGGTTAGCCCTCAGGACAGCACCAACCTCTGGCTTATCTACTCCCACTTTGAAAGCTTCCAGAGTGCTTGGGACTCGGGCCCAGTTGCTTGGGATCTGGGCTCTCTCTGTACCCCATTTGTCCCAGAGCTAACCAGAAATTCCTGGCAGGTAAGTCGTTGTCCCTCTCTGGGAAGCAGAGTGCTCAAAGGACCCCTCAAACCCTGATATTTCAGCACCTCCCTTCTCCTGGCCTCATGCCAAGGGCTGAGAACAAGGATCTTGTTTGCAGAGCAGGGGCCATGCCTGTCAAACTCTAGGCTCTGGCCAAGCCTTAGGCTCTGGAACCTGCAGAGAGTGGCCACGGTTCAACAAGCATTGTGGGTGCTGGACTGACCAACACTGCCTTGCCTGTGTGAGGATGGCAGGGTGTTCCCTCCACTGGGTAAGGAAGTCCCTCTGCCCTCTCTGGCTGAGTGTTTCCCCTTCATCACAGGGTCATCTTCCTTGCCTCCCTTGACCATATACCCCAGTTCAGTTATAAGCCCTGCCCATGGTCTCTGTAATCCCTGTCATATGGGCCCTCTCAGCCTCACTGCTTTCAACCATCTACAGCAGCCTCCTCATGGGCCTCCCTTTCCCCAGGCTTGTTTCTCCTAGCCAATGTCTTCCCTGATTCCCCCATCCAAGGCACTTTCTAAATCTAGCCATGTCAGTCTTCCTTAAGAGAACATCAAAGCCCATGGCCACTTCCTTAATAGAAGTAGGATCATTAAAAGAGTTATGTGTTCAAATTCTGCTCTGTCACACACTATCCAGCGAGCTCAGGTAACTCTGGGCCTCAGTTTTCCCATCTATAAAATGGGCATATTAATACTTTTTTCACAAAGCAGTTTTTGTTAGAATTATGGCTGCAATATAAAGTAAAGTTTTTCCCAAAACAATGCCTCAGAAAGGAAGGAGTCATTTTATACTCAAGTCTTTAGAGAAGCCTTTCATTTCATGTGGTATATGCTCAATTAATTTATTAAAAAAATAGCAACAAAGTACCATTTGGTAAAAATACACAACCTAAATCATTCCTAATTAACATTAGTCCTAGAGGCTTCCCTGGTGGCTCAGACTGTAAGGAATCTGTCTGCAATGAAGGAGACCTGGGTTCGATCTCCGGGTGGGGAAGATCCTGGAGAAGGGAATGGCAACCCACTCCAGTATTCTTGTTTGGAGTATTCATTCCAGTATCCCATGGACAGAAGATTCTGGTGGGCTACAGTCCATGGGGTCTCACACGACTGAGCGACTACCACTTTCACTTTCTTTCTAGATGCTTAAAGAGGTAAGCCTACTAAAATAAATAAATTTATTAAAAAAAAAAAGGTAACCCTAGGGATCTATTTAAAAAAAAATAAAAGAATCCAGGAATTTAAGGATGGGAGATGGAATTTATTTCTACTACTTCCAGAAACCTGAGTTCCAACGGCAAAATAGGTCAGGAGAGGAAACACCAGTAACAATATTTAGGAAGCTGGGGAGTAGACAAATGAGAGATCACTGCCTAAGCAGAAGTGGGACAACCAGTATTTTAAGCCAGGATTCGGGACACCTCAAAAGCAACCAAAACAAATACCCAAAGCCCAGAAACTGGAAGCACCATACAGTGATGAGCTGGAATCTAGACCAGGAGTCTCAAGCCATGGCTCACAGGCCAAATTTTGCTCGCCCTCTATTTTTGTACATAAAACTTTGTTAGGACACAGCCATGTTCATTTTTTTTTTTTAAATGAACTACCTATGGCTGTTTTTATGCTACAAAGGTAGAGTTAAGTAGTTGTGATAGAGATTGTATCAGTCTCTGATCTGGACAGCTGCCATTCTTCAAACTGTACAGAAGCTTGGGGTTTATTTTCCAGACAGAGGAAAGAGGAAAGTCTCTAGCACATGTAGGAAGCCAGGCACAAACGAGGGAGGGTTACCATTAAGTGAAAGTTTACACAAGGAATATGGAGGCCCACATATCTCTCCTTCTCGACACAGACCCCTTCCTTTGCTGCCAGGTGGGAGGTGGGAAGGCTCTTCCTTGGGAATGTGATCAGCTCAGGAGAAGGACCCAACCAGCTCATGCTCCTGTGGAGCCATAATAAGTAGTTCCATCTGGGTCAGTGGAGCTACCAGTCAGCTGTTTAGGCTTATACTCTGAAAAATAAGTCTAAGGTACTGGACACCTCTTACAGAGGGCAAAACAAATGGAGAAAGTAACTCAGAGGAAACTGGCTTTCAAAAACATAAAACTCAAAAAGTCCATAAATAATAAGCTCAGAGATAATGGTGGATATAATATACATGAAACAAGACCAGGATGCTATTAAAAAGGAATACTCAGAGAGCATTTGCACAAAAATTCTTTCAAATTAAAAACATGATAGCAAAGATTGAAATCCCATGAGAAAGGGTTGTGAGAGTAAGGTTGGGGAAGTCATCAAGAAAGGAGAACAAGACAAATAGACGCAGATAATTGGAAAGGGGAGATAAGAAAATCAGTCCAGGAAATCATGATTTGACCAGGGACTTCCCCCTGTTTCTTTGCCCTCAATAAAAAACAAAAGCAAAAACAGACACCCACCCAACCACTGAGTCAAACAAACGAAAACTTCAGGAAGAGGGAACAGAGAGATGTGGAGAAGAAATTGTTAAAAAAATTCAAGAAATTTGGTTATTTGAGAGCCCAGCTCAGTAAAAGACAGCAGACCTTGTGGGGGGAAAAGTCAAGATAGTGAAATTGTAGGATGCAGAATTTGTCTCTCCTCATGAGTACATCAAGAATACATCTACACACGGAACAATTCTCAGAGAAAACCTGCTGTACATTAGCAGAAGACTTCAGACACCTAAAAGGGCAAGAAAAACTGCCTCACAACAGGGTAGAAAAAAGAAAGAAAAAAACAAAGGAGGAATCAAAAGAGGGTCCAGCAACCCTGTCAGGAAGCTGGACATGAGGAAGAGGAACCAGAGATCAAATTGTCAACATCCATAGGATCATCGATAAAGCAAGAGAGTTTCAGAAAAACATCTACTTCTGCCTTATTGACTACGCCAAAGCCTTTGACTGTGTGGATCACAACCAATTGTGGAAAATTCTTCAAGAGATGGGAATACCAGACCACCTGACCTGCCTCCTAAGAAATCTGTATGTAGGTCAAGAAGCAACAGTTAGAACTGGACAAGGAGCAACAGACTGGTTCCAAATTGGGAAAGGAGTATGTCAAGGCTGTATATTGTCACCCTGCTTATCTAACTTACATGCAGAGTACATCATGAGAAATGCCGGGCTGGATGAAGCACAAACTGGAATCAAGATTGCTGGGAGAAATATCAATAAACTCAGACAGGCAGACGACACCACACTTATGGCAGAAAGCAAAGAAGAACTAAAGAGCCTCTTGATGAAAGAGGAGAGTGAAAAACTTGGCTTAAAACTCCACATTCAGAAAACTAAGATCATGGCATCCGGTCCCATCACTTCACAGCAAATAGATGGGTAAATAATGGAAACAGTTATATATACAATGGAAACATATATATACCCAAACAACCCAATCAAAAAACGGGCAGAAGACCTAAATAGTCATTTTTGCAAAGAAGACCTACAGTTGGCCTACAAACACATGAAAAGATGATCAACATCACTAATTATTAGAGAAATGTAAATCAAAACTGCAGTGAGGTATCACCTCACACCAGTCAGAATGGCCATTATCAAAAATATCTACAAACAATAAATGCTGGAGAGGATGTTGGAAAAGGGAACACCTTTACACTGTTGGTGTAAATTGTTATAGCCACTATGGAGAATAGTTTGGAGGTTCCTTAAAAAACTAAAAATACAATTATCATATGACCCAGCAATCTCACTCTTGGGCATATACCCTGAAAAAATCATAATTCTGAAAGATACATGTACTCCTGTGTTTACTGCAGCACTGTTTACAATAGCCAGGACATGGCATGCATGCTCAGTGGTATCTGTCTGACTCTTTGCAATCCAAGGACTGTAGCCCGCCAGGCTCCTCTGTCCATGGGATTCTCCAGGTAAAAATACTGGAGTGGGTTGCTATTGCCTACTCCAAGGGATCTTCTCAACCCAGGGATCAAACTTAAGTTTCCTGTAGCTGCTGCATTGACAGGTGGATTCTTTATCACTGAGCCACCTGGGAAGCCCAGCCAGGACATGGAAGCAACCTAAATGTTCATCAACAGAGAAATGGATAAAAAGATGTGGTACCTATATACAATGGGCTAATACTCAGCCATAAAAAGGAACAAAATCCTGCCATTTGTAGAGATATGCATGAACCTAGAGATACTGTCACACAGAGTGAAGTAAAACAGAAAGAGAAAAATGAATATTTTATATTAATTCATATATGGAGAATCTAGGAAAATGATAAAGATGATCTTATTTGCAAAACAGAAATAGAAACACAGAGATAGAGAACAAATATATGGATACGGGGCAAGGGAAGGGGAGGGTGGGATGAGTTGGGAGATTGGGACTGGCATATACACACTATTGATATGATGTATAAAATAGATCACTAATGAGAACCTACTGTATAGCACAGGGAACTCTACTCAGTGCTCTGTGGTGACCTAAATGGGAAGGCAATCCAAAAAAGGGGATATATGTAAACATATAGCTGATTCACTCTGCTGTACAGCAGAAACTCTAATGGCAAAAAGTGAAGAGGAACTCAAGAGCCTCTTGTTGAGGGTGAAAGAAGCCACTAAAAAAGCCGGCTTAAAACTCAGCGTTCAAAAAATTAAGATCATGTCATCTGGTCCCATTGCTTCATGGCAAATAGAAGGGGAAAAAGTGGAGGCAGTGACAGATTTTACTTTCTTGGGCTCCAAAATCACTGTGGACAGTGACTGCAGCCGTGAAATGAAAGGATGTTTGCTCTTTGGAAGGAAAGCTATGACAAACCTAGACAGTGTATTAAAAAGCAGAGACATCACTTTGCCAACAAAGGTCCATTTGGGCAAAGCCATGGTTTTTCCAATAGTCATGTACAGATGTGAGAGTTGGACCATAAAGAAGGCTGAGTGCCGAAGAATCGATAATTTTGAATTGTGCTTTTGAGAGTCCCTTGGACTGCAAGGAGATCAAACCTGTCAGTCTTAAAGGAAATCAACCCTGAATATTCATTGGAAGGACTGATGCTGAAGCTGAAGCTCCAATACTTTGGCCACCTGATGTGAAGAGCCAGTTCACTGGAAAAGACCCTGATGCTGGGAGACAGTGAAGGCAAAAGGAGAAAGGGGCATGGTGAGATGGTTAAACAGCATCACTGACTCCAATACAACATTGTAAAACAATTATAGACCAATAAAATTATTAATAATAAAAAAGAAAATAGACCTTGCTAAGGTACTTCATCTTGAAATTTCAAAACTCTGAGGTGCAACAGATGATTCTGAAAACACCCAGAGAGAAATAGCAAGTTTCACACAAAGGATTGAAAAAAGAGGAAGACTTTGGATTTCTAATAGATAATGCCTAAAACTGAAATATCAAGAAGTTGCAGGATATTCATGTTATTTAGAGGAAGGTGATAATTACCAGCAGAGCCCCACTATTGGTCAGGTGTTATGCCAGGAACTGGGCATAAAATGGAAATAAGATAGCAGTCTCTACCATCATTAGATTAGTAAGAGAGACAGTTCAGTTCAGTTCAGTTCAGTCTCTCAGTCGTGTCCGACTCTTGGCGACCCCATGAACCGCAGCACGCCAGGCCTCCCTGTCCATCACCAACTCCCGGAGTCTACCCAAACCCATGTCCATTGAGTCGGTGATGCCATCCAACCATCTCATCCTCTGTTGTCCCCTTCTCCTCCTGCCCTCAATCTTTCCCAGCATCAGGGTCTTTTCAAACAAGTCAGCTCTTCGCATCAGGTGGCCAAAGTATTGGAGTTTTAGCTTCAACATCAGTCCTTCCAATGAACACCCAGGACTGATCTCCTTTAGGATGGACTGGTTGGATCTCCTTGCAGTCCAAGGGACTCTCAAGAGTCTTCTCCAACACCACAGTTCAAAAGCATCAGTTCTTCGGCACTCAGCTTTCTTTATGGTCCAACTCTCACATCCATACATGACTACTGGAAAAACCATAGCTTTGACTAGATGGACCTTCACTGGCAAAGTAATGTCTCTGCTTTTTAACATGCTGTTTAGGTTGGTCATAACTTTTCCTTCCAAGGAGTAAGTGTCTTTTAATTTCATGGCTGCAATCACCATCTGCAGTGATTTTGGAGCCCCCCAAAATAAAGTCAGCCACTGTTTCCACTGTTTCCCCATCTATTTGCCATGAAGTGATGGGACCGGATGCCATGATCTTAGTTTTCTGAATGTTGAGTTTTAAGCGAACTTTTTCACTCTCCTCTTTCACTTTCATCAAGAGGCTCTTTAGTTCTTCTTCACTTTCTGCCATAAGGGTGGTGTCATCTGCATATCTGAGGTTATTGATATTTCTCCCGGCAGTCTTGATTCCAGCTTGTGCTTCCTCCAGCCCAGCATGTCTCATGATGTACTCTGCATATAAGTTAAATAAGCAGGGTGACAATATATCGCCTTGATGTACTCCTTTTGGCAGTGGCCAAATAATGTACAAAATTACAAACTGGTAAGTGCTATGAGAAGACTCTCAACAGTCCCTTGGACTGCAAGGAGATCCAACCAGTCCATCTTAAAGGAGATCAGTCCTGAGTGTTCATTGGAAGGACTGATGTTGAAGCTAAAACTCCAATACTTTGGGCACCTGATGCAAAGAGCTGACTTGTTTGAAAAGACCCTGATGCTGGGAAAGATTGAGGGCAGGAGAAGGGGACAACAGCGGATGAGATGGTTGGATGGTGTCACCGACTCAATGGACATGAGTTTGAGCAAACTCAGGGAGATAGTGAAGGACAGGGAAGCCTGGCATGCTGCAGTCCATGGGGTCACAAAGAGTTGGACACAAGTTAGCTATTGAACAACAATTGCTATGCAGAAAAAGTACAGGGACCTCTTACAGTACATGATAGGAGAACACGATCTGGTCTGGAAGGTCTGGGCTTCTTTGAGAAACCTATGCTTGAGATAAGGTCAGAAAGATGCTCAGAGCTGACTGGGCAGAGTGGAGAACATTTCGGGCTGGAGGAACAGCAGGTACAAAGGGTTTGCAGTGAGAGGAGGTAGCAGGGCCTCAACTCTGCACCTCCATCAGAATCACCTTAAGAGATCTTATAACAGATGGCTGGGTCTCACCCTCAGAATCTCTGATTTAGTAAGTTTGAGAATTTGAAATTCTAAAAATTCCCAGGTGATGTTGATGCTGTTGTTCTAAAACCACAGTTTGAGAAGCACTGATGTAAATATCTGCAGAGCCCAATCAGAAGGAATTTGTATTTTATTCTTCAGGCTAGTGGTTCTCAAATGGGAGAATCATCTGGGCACTGGTTGAGCTTACAAACTTCCAGGTGCCCACCCACCTTGGGCTGTGCAGGTCCTGACAATGAGTATTGACTTGGATGCTCATGTTCAGAGGCCACTAGAGGGCTGGGAGCAGGGGAATGGGCAGGCACCTCCTGCAGCAAGGCAGTGGGTAGAGGATGGGGTCTCACTAACCCTGGTAAGAGACTCAGTTGGAAAGAGCAGGATGGTTTTGCAAGGCAGACAGGCAGGTCTGAATATGGCTTGAGGACAACAAGAGCCAAAGAGTAGGTAGGAGCCTGGAGGCTCTGGTCTTGGGGGTCCCGGATCAGATTTCAGGCTCCCCAGCCAACAAGCACTGTCAGCTTTTTTGTCAGTTGGAAAGCCCTCCTCCAGGTGGACAATTTCAGGTTTCAAGTGTCAGCTGGATTTTCTGTTCCTAGGCTCCTCAAACCTGCCTGAAAGTTCACTGCCAAGTTAGTTTCTAAATTTTGTGAAATAAATTTATTCCCAGGTGAAAACTACTCTATCTGATTTTTTCTGTGGATGACTCAGCCAAGATGGAAATCTACTGTGTCTGACTTTAGAATCCATCAAAGTCAGCTTCCATTTCTAAGACAACTGAACAAAGCCTCAATTCCAACTGAATCTCAACAGATGGAGTGAGCCAGCCTTGGCCTCTCCAGGCTTTAGGCTTCCCCTGACAGCAAGGAGGAAGTCAACAGCAGACCCTGCAAAGCACCAAAGCCTCCCCAGTTCCCTACTGCGAGAGGCTGCTATTTTGTGGCCATGATAAGAGCCAATAAAAGTCCAAAAAGGCATCACATGAGGCCTTCATCGACCCTGAGTCATGCCTGCCCCCTGAGACCTTCGCTGTCCCTTTCAGTCTCAGTCCACTCACATTTGGACACAGGCTCCCCTGGTAGCTCAAATGGTAAAGAATCTGCTTGCAATGTAGGAGACCCCAGGTTTGATCCCTGGGTCAGAAGATCCCCTGGAGGAGGGCATAGCAACCCACTTTAGTATTCTTGCCTGGAGAATCCCATGGACAGAGGAGCCGGTGGGCTACAGTCCCTAGGATTGCAAAGAGTCGGACATGACTGAACAATTAACACTTTTGAGGCTCAAATGAAAGGCTCCCCACATAGCTGCCCATGTGACATGGTGAGTTCCAGGAACTGGAGGCCTGTGCAGTTCCTCCTGCTGGTTAGTCCCAGGAAGGCATGTGTTTGATGGGAGATATGGTTCCTGCAAGCACTGCAGAGACTCTGGGACCCAAGTACAGCTGTCCTCTTTCAGCAGGGCCTGTGGGAGAAGGCCCTAGGGACTCCTGCCTTCCTGCCCATCTTTAAAGGCCCACCTCTTGTTTATGAAGCTTCGACCTCCCCCACCCCTACCCCTCCCACCCCCTGCTAAATAGTGTATTTCTGTGAGCTTTGATCTTCTATTTCTTCAATCCTCAGAGCCACCTTGTGCAGTGTTATTCATGCCTTTTGTGTCACTTAGGGCACATCCTTCTCCTGCTCAAGTGCTCCAAGTCCTCCTCTGTACTGGGGTCAAAACCTGCCACCTTGCCCCGGCCTAACCACATTGTCGGATCTGTCTGGTGGTCACCACATCTTTGACCTCATTTCAAATCCCCCTACCCCAATTAACCACACAGACTTTCTTCCTTTTAGAATGTAAGTTCCTCCACAGGACAGATGTTGTCTCTCTTATTTCCTAGTGCTTGGTATAGACTAGAGTTCAGAAATATTAGTTGTGTGAATGAAATGAGAAAATGGAGGCCTGCAGAAAAGTGACTCGCCCCACATCACAAGCTGACAGAGGCCTATCAGGCCTGGACACAGGTCTGGTACTGGCTTGCCCAGCTTGGGGTAACTCTGTGTGGCCAAGTACTCTGATGAATGTTTCCTGGTCAAAAGAACCTTGTGGAAGGCAGAAATGCTGCTTCTGGACTTATCTTGCAGAGACAGTGGTTGTAGAACAAAGTGCAGTAGTTGTGGGTGGACACTTTGAAGCCAAGCAAACCCGGACTGACTCCTAGCTCTGCTACTCACTAGCTGAGTGGCCCTGGGTAGGTCACCTATTCTCCCTGAGGCTCAGTTTCCCAGTCTGTAAACAGGGACTACACAGCACCTACCTTCTCAACTTGTGAAGCTTGTGCAAGACCTGGAATATTGAACACTGAGCACAGGCCTGGCACTTGGTGATGTTGCAATGAAAGTGAAAATGTTGCTCTGCCTGCCAGGGGCTGAGATGTGGAGCTCACAACCCAGGCCATGTGCCCCCAGGGCTCTATTAGCGACCTGCAGGGAATCAGCATCCTCTGGAGCAGGTGATGGTGCCACCACATTGGGCAGGGTCATCAGGGGAGGGCTCTGAGGACAGAGACAGCTGCCAGCAGGAGGGCATGGTGGGCACAAATGCCACAGGCTCAGGAGCGTGGACAAATACACTTGGTTTTGCAATTTCAGACATTTGCATGGTTTTTCATCTTTTAATCTCATCTGTTATTAGCTGCTAGGAAGAGCAGAGCCAGACTCCAAGCTGTCAGAATCTTTCTCTGAATCCATGGAGGGAACAAAGAGTTCTGAAAGGGTGACACAGCTGCCTGACTGGCAGGGGCAGGGCTAGGCTGGAAGAAGGCACGTGAAAGCCAGGCAAAGGCACTTGGCCAGGAGGGTGGGCACAGCTGCCAGGAGGCTAATCAGTTGGCCTGCCAGGGACCACCCTGGGCTCTGGAATGTCAGAAGGCTGGAAGGAGTCATCTCTTTGAAGAGTGCCTTTGTGTTTGGGAACTCAGGAGCCAAAGTGGTGTGAAGTTCCAAGACCATCCCAGGATGCAAGAGGGGTAGGTCCCATCTGGGTGACCTCCCAGATACCAAAGCTATCCCCTTCCCCAGAGCTTGGAGCAGTGAATGGTCATTTGTGGCTGCTCTAAACCTTCTGGTTACCTCCTCACATTTAGATGCTTTCCCAGAACATAAACCCAACTTTCCAACATTGATCAGAAACTTCTCTGCTTTCTTAGGGCTAAGGGTAGGTGAGATCTACATTCTACTCTCAGATCCACTTGACTCAGAGCTTTAGGTGCAGATGGAAGCAGGGCTCAGGGCTTCCAATCTTCAGGTAGAAGTAGTATGATTCTAAGCCAGCACCCTTGAGGAAGCTTCCTGATCTGCTGGGAGTGCTCCTGGTAGGCTGGTTCAGAGATGTGATGCAGGGACCCATTCTCAGAAGCTTCTCCACCTAGGGCTTTGTATTTTTCCTTTCTTCTTAAATTAGCTGGGAGTGGATTCTGTTGTCTGCAACCATGAATCCTGACAAACTCCTCCAAGGACTCCCTGGCAGAGTTTCAAAATCTTCTGCCTACAGGCTTAAGCAGGTTATATAGATTAAACAGAACTCATGTAGCAAATATCACAAGGCTGCCATTTTGGTCTATGTTTGATTTTTGACAGTGATATGATTCAAAGAAGGCTTTCTTTACTACAAGAAAAGAGAGTGCAAGCTGCAGAGTAAGTAGGGGCTGACAGTCAACTGCAGGACCAGAGCTCAATAAGGAGTAGTGGGGACTGGCGCACACTGGAGAAAGTATACTCTAAGGGGTCAGCGACTACTATGTAGTTACAACAGACTGTTTCTAGATCCTTCCATTTTCTAAAAGAAGGCTTAAATCAGGATGTCCCATATCTTTAATCTTTTTGCAAACACAATGAGGGTCAAAAACAAAAAAAACACAGAAGCAACACCTTTCAATCTGAGTTTGGCCTGTGGTTGCCCCTTTGTGACCATAGGATCAAGCTCCAGCTCTTTATTATGGCATTTTACATAAATCCAACCTCATTTCCTCCCACCCACTCCTTTCCTTCCCTCCCCCACGGCTGCATGCACAGACCCCTACCCTATGCCTCATTTTTTCCTTTATTCTCCCACCTGGCAAAACATCTACATATCCTCTAAGATCATCCCAATGATCAGTCCTTTGTGAAATGTATTCCCATCTCTTGAATCCCAGATATCCCATCTTGGGGCTCCCACAGTTCCCTCTATGTCCTTTCATCCTGAAGTTTCTCGCCCCATGAGAATCACCAGGGCCTCTGTGTCCCCAGCCCAGTGCCAGGAGCATGTCCATCTTTAGAGAAAGCCTAAGGTGGTCCCCTAAGGAGGTGGGCTGATTCTCAGGTCTCAGGGGGTATCCATCCTAGTGGAATGGGGTGTGTGGGGTTCAGCTGGCTTCACTGTCCAATGAGTGAGCCCCTGGCCAGCCCTCCTTCCAGAGCTTGGAAACATATGCGCACTTTCAGGAGAGAGTTTCCCTTTCTCCTCTGGGTGGGAGCTGGGTGCGTACATGGCCTTGTGCCTGTCCTCCACTGCATGCCTTCAGGATGCAGTATGGGTGGCCTTGTTCCATCCCTGCCTCCCTCTCTAACTGCAGATTTGCCTTCCTCCTGTCCTCCTGAGTGGGGTGGTGATGCATTTCAGTTCACCCAACTCTAACTAGGTTCACCTCACAGTTATGAAGCTCCAGCTTTTTGCCTGGCAGAGGGCAGGGTGTGCCCATATCTCAGAGAAGCCTCACAATGATGCCTGATATTGGTCTCATGCCCATTTTACAGAAGCCCAGGCTCAAAGCGGTGAAGTGACCTACCTAAGGTATGTGCCTGACCATGGCCCTGATGCCTGTCCTGCCCTCTTTCCAAGAGAAATGATTCTTGGCTGTGGGGTCAGAGGGTAGCCATCAGGAGAACTGGCCTACCTTTCCACATCTGCTCCTGCCCTGAATAGAATCAAGTTCCTGGGAGCATGTCCAGCTCAGCATTTCATGGGCTGTGGCTCCATGATTGCCACCTGTACACAAGAGCCTATAGCTGGGGAGCACTATCTACATGGCACCCCTGGAGTGCTTTTCCTATGTTTAGCTTACTCTTGAATGTGGGAAATCTGAAGGGATGAGGGGGGGACACGGCCCTTGACCATAACTTTCCTCTGTACTTGGACAACAATGAACTTCATGGATGACAGGAACCAAGCATCTACGGTAGTGCTGGTATTTTCATATGTTGTCTCCTGTGGTCTTTTGAACTCTTAGGAGGTGCTGATACTATTACTAATTTATTATTTATTTTCAGATAAGGTGAGGGAGCCCAAAGATGAGGCTGTCTTGAGGTCACACACGTAGTAAGAGATGGTGCTGAGACTCCCAATCAGGGCAGTGGGCTTCCTTCCCCACACCCTGGGCCTGGATCAGCCTGGGCACAGTCCCAATTTTCTTCAAGGCAAGAATTGTTCCCTCAATAGATGGAGATGGTGGCCCCTAAGGCAAGGGGACTTGGCTGGCGGATAGGCCCTGTGCCAGATCCAGAACTGGTCACGACTAAAGACAGATGGAGCAAGATGAGAAGGCAAGGTTTCCAATTGCTGAAGGCCAGCCACTGTACACCAACCAAAAGGGGCTTTCAGAAGCAAAAAGTTTTCTAATTAAATGAAAGGTTGGATTTCACAGGAATGTCACATTTTGAACCTCTTACCCACTCAGACCTTTGAATAAAATTCATAATTATTTTGAAGAGATAACATAATTTCCAAATCAAAACTGTGTTGTTAGGCTTAAAGTGATGGAAGAACTTTCTGCCACCTCTGGTGACTAGGAATTTCATGGAGGCACAATGGAGGTTTCATCCAGTGCCTGGGGGAGAACGTTCCCCTTGAGCAGGTGTAAGGACCAAGGAAGACAAAAATAAAGGCAGCAGCTGCTGATCATGACTTCTGCTTATGGTATGAACTGGATATACGTGGGCACACACTGATTCCCTCCTGAACCTCTGAGCCAGGACAAGTGGTCTGGTCTACATTTAATGTATGGAGGCCCTCATGCTAGAATTTGCTGATGCTTCCAGCCATATATAAATGGCAGCTTCAGTATCTCTCTAGAAGGAAGAAGTAAGCTCAGAAAGGAGTTTCTGCTCAGCCTGTTGTGAGTACAGACTGACAAATCAGGAGGGAGGGTCTGCAAGAAGCACAGTGGACTTAGAATTAATGTTTGGACACTGTGATAATTTGCAAAGTTATTGCAAAATGCCAGTTTGCTCATCATATGTGAGCTATAATTAATCTACCATGTCTTTGCCAAGAATTCCAAATGATTCAGGGTGTGCAACTAACTTTGATCTGTTGCTAGCTTCTTAGGTGGCTGTGCCTGGTGTCTGGTTTCGAGCTCTGTGTTGCCCTAGGTGAGCTGGTAGGCTAATGAGGAAAAAAAGCCCTCTGTGACATAAGTAGGATAAACAGAGAGGCACAGTGTCTTGGTGCTCTGTGGAGGGGAAGGTGAAGTCAGGACTTGATACAGGCTGTGTTTTAGTCTGTTTGAACTGTTATAACAAAGGTATCATAGATTAGGTGGCTCACAAACAACAGAAATTTGTTTCTCATGGTCTGGAGGCTGGGAAGTTCAGGACCAAGGTGCCAGCAGATTGAGTGTTGGTGAGAGCTTCCTTCCTGGTTCATAGACAGCTGTCTTCTGCTGTGTCTTCACAGGGCAGACAGAAGGGGTGAGGAAGCTCTCTAGACTCTCTTATAAGGGCACTAATCCTACTTATGAGGGCTCCACCCCCAACACCTAATTGTCTCCCAAAGGCCCCACGTTCTAATACCATTACATTGGAGGTTAGGATTTCAACATATGAAGTTTGAGGGGACATAATACATTCAGCCAATAGCAGGCTAGAACGCACACTAGGTGTTCAGTAACATCTAAAATAATCCAGCTGTTCCTAAAAAAGTTAAACATAGAGTAACCATAGAACCCAGGAATTTCATTCCTAGGCATATAGACCAAATAACTGAAAACTAGCATGTTCACAGCAGTATTACTCACAATAGCCAAAAAGGTGAAAACAATCCAAATGTCTATCAGTGAATGAATGGATAAAATGTTGCAAATCCACAATGGGATATTATTCAGCTATAGGAATTAAGTACTGATACATAGTACAACATGGATGAACCTTGAAAAGAGCTTGCTGAAGCCAGACTCAAATGGCCACATATTGCATAATTTCCCTTACATTAAATACCCAGAATAGGCAAACCTAAAGATGAAAAGCAGATTAGTATCGGCCAGAGAGTGGGGGTAGGGGGTGAGGAGTGACTCCCTGCCAGCCCCCAGGAGGCGTGTTTTGTATGTGAACAGGTTTCTCCAACTTTTTCAAACTGGAGGCAGGCTCTGATGGCAAAGTCCAGACAGGTATAGGGTTTCCTTTTGGAGTGTTGAAATGTTTTTGAACTGAATAGGAATGATAGTTACATGACATTGATTTTACTAAATCCTACTGAATTATTCACTTAAACTGGCTGATTCTGTGTTAGGTGAATTTCACTTTAACGGTTAAAAAGAGAGAATCCAGCTAATAGTTCATCTTGCTCCTGGAAGCACAGCCTCTGTTTCATCTCTAATGATGCTTTTAAAAATAAACCAGAATTAAACGGGGAGAGGTGGGGAACTGGTTAGGGTAAGAAGGTAGAAGGGGGAAAAAAGCAAAGTCAAAACGAGTGCAGCTTTGGTGCAGCTGGTTTTCCAATCCCTCTGTTTTCCTGAGGGATGGTTTTCACTTTTAAAGAATAAAAATGCTTCTCCAGCAAAGCCAGTGGCTCAGAATAGCAGATACAGGAATCACTCAGATCTCTTCCTTCTGTGCCGGTCCACAGGGGAGCTCGATTTTCCAGAGAGGGAGGCTCAGAGAACATCGGGAAACCAGCAGCTTGCGGGGTGCAGCCTGTGGGGGGCTGCCCTTCTCAGAGGGGTCTGAGTGTGGAGACATGGGTGTATGGGAAAAAGGGCTCCCTGACCGCCTGACTCCCTGCCAGCCCCCAGGAGGCGTGTTTTGTATGGGAGCAGGTTTCTCCCACTTTTTCAAACTGGAGGCAGGCTCTAATGGCAAAGTCCAGACATCACCTCTCCCCTCTTTTAAAATTAGTTCCATAAAACGAAGTGAATTCAAACATGTGAGACCCTTCCACAAGCTGGGCTGGCTGCCAGGCTCTCCAGAGCTCCAGAACGAGAGGGAGTGGAGTTGCCTCCTTCCAGATCCACGAGTCTCCACTCTGAGGCATGTGGGCTCTGTAAGGTGGGAGTGGCACTGTGGTGTGGGGGTATTCTGGGGTAGGGGGCACTGCAGGGCTATCCGCGGCACCCAAGAATTGGAGGTGCCTTCTCCGAGCAGAGGGGGGCTGTTCACCAACCTGCTTCCTCTGGGGACAAAAGCATCATTCACCGTCGACCATTAGTTTTCCGTGATGAAAAGAGAGAGGTTCATGGGGTCATGGAGGGGTCAAAATAATAACAATGATAATTAGGGTATCTGGTATTCATTGAGCAGTTACCACATGGTGGGCATCATGCTAGGTGCTTTGTGTGGATCACTGCATGCAGGTTTTGAGACAACTCCAAGAAGTAGGAACCATTATCCCTCTGTTATCATTGAGGAAACTGAGGGTTGGAGAGGTTGAATGAAGTACTCGCGGTCCTGTACCTTGGGCTCAAACTCCCCAGGTGTGGGGTCCAGGTGTGTGTCTGGCTATTCCAGGTAGAGGTGAGTAGGGGAGGGATGAGGTTCCACCCAGGCAGTCTCTCTCCAGGGGCCATGCTCTTAACTATGCCTTTCTACACCCTGAGCCCTCAGTGCTCCCAAAGCTTCTTTGCACCCAACCCTGGAGGCAGCTGGATAGTACAGAGAACACTGGGTAGAAAGTCAGACTCACCCCAAGGGTCAGTGAGACCCCAGCTGGTCACTCTGAGCTGAATTTCTATGACACTGGGAGGTGCAGGGAGATAAGAAAGGTGAATCCACCATCCAGACATGCCTCAGACACAGAGGCGCTGTCCTTCCACCTCCAGCCTGGGCAACTCACATCAGGGGTGGGCTTCCCTGAATGGTGCAGTGCAGTGGCCTAGGTCCAGAGGTAGCAAGTCAGGCTGAACCAGCCAGGGCTGAAATCCTCTTTGCAAGCCTGGGAAGATGTACTGCTTGAAGCAGCATTCAACCCCTTAAGGAGACAGAGCAGTAGGCTTGTTCCTCCCAGAACTGGTTGCTCTGGAGTGTGCACCAACACCAGATGAAACAGTGGCTTGTGTCTAGTGGAAACCATGCATTTAAACCCTAGATGATCCCTAGGGATCATACAGAACAAACCCAACCACCCCTCGCAAAGGCTGCAAATTGACAGGCAAAGCCACAACCCTAGTTCTGCATCTCTAGGAGATGTGTGTTCCTTAACCCTCTGCCATCCTGGAAACCTTCTTCTAGCCCTGCCCCATCTAATAGCATCCTTCTCTCTACACCATGGCTCCAAGAATTGAGTCCTCAGGATAAGCTTCACAGGGGAGCAGAATAACCCCCTTTCTTGTTGAAGGTATATGCTCCTGTTAATACAGTTTCAGATCCTGCCCTGACACATAGGCAGTCAACCCCATGATGAGTTTCTCACCCAAGGCTTTATGCTGCCCTCTCTGGGCCTCAGCTCACACATATGTAAAGTGTGCACAGGTCTACCTTGTTTCTGTCCAGCTGATCTGGTATGGAGGTAAGAATGGGAAGGTGCAGGCTATGTGAATGATGTCCCTGGCTCAGTGTCCCTGGCTGTACCGTGGACAGCATTCTCACTGATTCACAGCCAACTAGGCATGTTTGGGGATAGACAAGAGATGTATGATTTAAATACCAAAGCTTCACTTATGCACTGGAGTCAGCATAAGCTGGGGACGTGAGTCTGCCTGCTCCTTAGTGGGCCTTGTGTGGGGTGAGGTGTGTGCTCCAGCCCTGAGGTGCTGAGTTTGGTGGCTAAGGACTTTTAGTACTCAAGGGCTCCTGAATGCAAGTTCAAGCTGTTCTTTTTTTTTTTTTAAGTTTTATCATTTTCCCCCCCAGCACTGGAGCAAACACTTGGCTCCACAGAGTTTCAGAGAGAGGTGCATTCTAGCTTCTTATGGGTAACCTGAGGGATTTTCAGAAGAATTTGGACTATGCATCATTTTTGCCTTCTGTAATGACTTTAGAATAAAGATCCCACCTAAAACATGACTTTGTAACAATGACTTATTTTGTACCTGTCCCCTGGGAAGGCAGGGGTCATATATTTTGGTTACCCATATCCCTAGGGCACAGTCTAGTCACTGGGATGTCTCAGGAGAAGGCCTGGCTGCAAGGATGCATGATGAATGGATGGGTGGGGGAAGATGGGATTGGAGCTTGAGGTGAGGATGGGCCTGGTTGAGAATTAGGACACCTCTCTGACCAGCATCACCAAAATGCACCCACATGAGAATAATAGACAGTTTTTCAAAAGGTGTGTGTCAGAACAGCCTTATTGGTGTCTCTAGAGTGTAAGTAATACAAAAGGCAATGAAAGCTGGTCATCTGGGCAGTTAACTTTCACTCCCACTTTTGCCTTGGAGGCAGAAAGAAGCTCACTCAATACAGCCACTCCAGCAATAAGTCAGCTTTTGGCTGCAATCGGGGTTGCTGCCCATCCCCTTCCCCATCCTCTAGATCATGGCTTCTCAAACTCACCTGGAGATTTTGTTATAATACAGGTCTAGGGCAGAGATCTGGGGCAAGGCTGAAGATTCTCCTAGGAGGAGCTGATGTTCGTGGTCAAGAGCACAGGGACTATCTACCAAGGTTCCTGGCCTGACAAATAGGATGGTATAATTGTGAGTCTCACCCAGGTGAATAGAGTGAGTCTGGTCTCCAGCACAGAAGTGGACAGGCCCAGCTTTTCCTACATGATGGTCCCATCTTCTGTTTAAAAAGTCACACCATCATTGTTCTTTTTGTGGAAAAGGGCTGTGAAATAAAGCACCCAGAGTTAATGTGCACTAGTCAGGAGAGCTGAGATGAAAGTCTGGATTCAGGTCACACTAGACCTCTCACCAACCACACCCACCCACTCTTTTCCTTCATTCTGATGACAAGGAAGCTAAGTCCCTTGTGCTGAGACACTTGGGCTGTGCTCCTCCAGGCTACACGGATGGTGCACAGGGCTGACCCCATCTCTCTACTCCTTGTTCCGTGCCCTCTCTGCTGATCTTTACAGAGAGGACAGAAGACAGTTCCTGCTTCCCCCTGAAAACAGCCTGTGTGTTTTCCTTATCCGCCCTGAATCGAGACTTCCTGTGGGCCCTGCAGTTGCTCAAGGACCATTGACCCCTCTCCCAGCCTCCTGTTCGAATCAGTGCTGCAGAGCACTTATGAGCCTCCGCCTTCCTGTGCCACAGAGCCTGCATTTTGTTTTCAAAATCTACACGTAAACACAGACAGCTGACAAAGACAAATTTTTCCATGCAAAGTTGTGCCTTGGGCTTTGCTCCAGGTTCTCGGTGGTGGAGGCTGGGGGAGATCAGGAGTATTGATGCTGGGTCCCCATGTGTGGCTTGCCTGAGTGACCACAGGCTACTCCCTCTCCATCTAAACTCCTGAGTGGTCTGGGCTTCTGTTATCCCGACTTCATCTGCCACCATTTGCTTCCTCTCTCACTCACCTCTAGCACATTAGTCTCTGTGCTGCTCTTCCAAACAAGGCACCATCTCCTACCTCACAACCTCTGCACTCAGTATTCCTGCTGCCTGGAATATTTTTCTTCTAGATGGCCACCTGGTAAATTGAGTCCCTTCCTTCACTTCTTTTCTCAAACATTACCGTTCTCACTGAAAGCTGTCACATCCTCCTCACTCTGCCACCCCAACACTCCAGGCTGTCCTTTTTCTTTCTTTTTTTTTTTTTATAACATACCAACTTTCTACCATAGTGAAACCTTCTTTACTGCCTATCTTCCCCAACAGAATACAGCAAGGGTTGCTATCTGTTTTGTTACTATTTCCCTAGGACTCAGACCTGTGGCGAGCACACAGTAGGCACCTAATCAGTATTTGTTAACAATACAGGCCCGACATAGAAGGAACCTACTTCAACATAATAAAGGCCATACATAACAACCCACAGCAAACATTATTCCCAACGGTGAAAAAATGAAAGCATTTCCTCTAAGATCAAGAAGAAGACAAGGGTGCTCGCCATTATTATTCAACATAGTTTTCGAAGTCCTAGTCACGGCAAGCAGAGAAGAAAACGAAATAAAAAGAATCTAGATTAGAAAAGAGGAAGTAAAACTCTCACTGTTTGCAGATGACATGATAATAAACACAGAAAACCCTAAAGATGCCACCAGAAAATTACTAGAGCTAATCAGTGAATACAGTAAAGTTGCAGGATATAAAATTAATACACAGAAATCCCTGGCACTCCTATATACTAACAATGAAAAATCAGGGAGAAGTTAATGAAACAATCCCATTCACCACAGCAACAAAAAGAATAAAATACCTAGGAATGCTGCTGTTGCTGCTGCTGCTGCTGCTGCTGCTGCTGCTAAGGCGCTTCAGTCATGTCCCACTCTGTGTGACCCCATAGACAGCAGCCCACCAAGCTCCCCTGTCCCTGGGACTCTCCAGGCAAGAACACTGGAGTGGGTTGCCATTTCCTTCTCCAAAGCATGAAAGTGAAAAGTGAAAGTGAAGCCAGTCATGTCTGACTCGTAGCAACCCCCTGGACTGCAGCCTACCAGGCTCCTCCGTCCGTGGGATTTTCCAGGCAAGAGTACCTAGGAATAAACCTACCTAAAGAGACAAGAGACCTGTATGCAGAAAACTGTAAGACACTGATGAAAGAAATCAAAGATAACACAAACAGATAGAGAGATATACCAAGTTCTTGGGTTGCAAGAATCAATATTGTAAAAATGACTATACTACACAAAGCAATCTACAGATTCAATGCAATCCCTACTACACTACCAATGGTATTTTTCACAGAACTAGAACAAAAAATTTCATAATTTGCATGGAAACACAAAAGACCTGGAATAGCCAAAGCAATCTTGAGAAAGAAAAATGGAGCTGGAGGAATCAACCTTTCTGACTTCAGACTATACTACAAAGCTACAGTCCTCAAGACAGTACGGTTCTGGCACTAAAACAGAAATATAGACCAATGGAACAAGATAAAAAGTTCAGAGATAAACCCACGTACCCATGGGCATCTTATCTTTGACAAAGGAGGCAAGAATGTACAATGGAGAAAAGACAGCCTCTTCACTAAGTGGTATTGGGAAAACTGGACAGTTATATATAAAAAATGAAACTAGAACACTTCTTAACACCATACACAAAATAAACTCAAAATGGATAAAATACTTAATTGTAAGACCAGAAACTATAAAGCTCTTAGAAGAAAACATAGGCTATACACTATTTGACATACATCACAGCAAGGTCTTCTTTGACTTACCTCCCTCCTAAAGTAATGGAAATAAAAACAAAAATAAATGGGACTTAATTTAACTTAAAAGTTTTTGCACAGCAAAGGAAACAATAAACAAGATGAAAAGAAAATCCTCAGAATGGAAGAAAATAATTGCAAATGAAACAACTGACAAAGGATTAATCTCCACATGACTCAATCCCACTTGTGGGCATATACCCTGAGAAAACCATAACTGAAAGAGACACATGTAACCCATGTTCGTTGCAGCACTGTTTACAACAGCTGGGACATGGAAGCAACCTATTAATAGATGTCCATCGACAGATGAATGGATAAAGAAATTGTGATACATATACACAAAAGAATATCGCTCAGCCATAAAAAAGAACACATTTGACTCAGTCTTAATGAGGGGGAGGAACCTAGAGCCTGTTATACAGAGTGAAGTAAGTTAGAAAGAAAAAACAAATATCATATATTAACGCATATATATGGAATCTAGAAATATGGTACTGATAAACCTATTTGCACAGAAGGAATGAAGACACAGACATAGAAAACAGATGGATGAATTGAGAGAGTAGCATAGAAAGATATACATTACCATATGTAAAATAGATAGCCAGTGGAAATCTGCTGTATGATGCAGGGAGCTACAATCAGGGGTTCTGTGACAACCTAGAGGGGTTGGGATGGGGTGGGAGGTGGCAAGGAGGTTCAGGAGGGAAGGGACACATGTATACCTATGGCTGATTCTTGTTGATGTATGGCAGAGACCAACACAATATTGTAAAGCAATTATCCTCCAATTAAAAATAAATAAATTGAAAAAAAAAAGAAACAAAAACCTATGCTGGCCTATGATGCCCACATGGTTGCCTCTGGGAGTTGAGGTTTGTGAACCAGATATATGAGCCAGAGGATGTGAGCATGTAAGGTGCCCCACACAACACGTGTGGTGTGGTGCCAAGTATGTCCAACATGAGCAGCTGATTTGGTACAGAAAAGGTCTGGGGAGTGGGTGGTAGTTCCCACATTAAAAGTTTAATGTGCAGTTTCATTGCATTGTGTCTTCACCTGCAAAAGCTTGGGTAGAGTAACAGACAAGCCCAGGAGGTAGCCTCAGACACTCCAGCCAGTGGGACATGGGCAATGCAGCATCACTCAACCTAGAGCAGCAATCTGTGCCTCTGCCCAGGGCACCTGCAGACATGGAAGGAGGCCTGCATGCCCTGCCAGGCTGAATGGACCTGGGCTGGCATGATCAGGAATGTGGCAGAGATGCATGTCATCTTGGGAGGCCACCTGCTCACCAGTGGGGACCAGGATGATGAGACCAGGAGAAACAGGCTTGGGGGAGAGGTCATGTGGCCCAAGGAGAAGGGTCCCTGCTGCTAGAGATTTCACCAAGTGAGTGAGCTGTAACCTGGTCAGAGGGTACTCCTCATCCCAGGCCTGCCACAGAGCTCCAGGTGAGAGACACTGCTCTCTTGCAAATGTCCCTTCATTTTGGGTCATGGGGGAACCAGAATGATACCCAGCAGCCTTCAGCAGAAGCAGTTTAGCAACTCTGACAGTCCCCTGCCAATCAAAGAGCTCTGCTGATGGAGTCAGAGATAGAGGTACTTCCCCATCAATGCCCATGTCCAACTGTGTGACCTTAGACAGGCCCTTCACCGCCTAGTGTTGTATTCTCCTTGTCTGCAAAGCAGGACCTACTATGAGAGGCTCATGAGAGTGATAATGAGAAAACCCCCACACAGAGCCAGCACAAGGCAAGGATGGACCAGGCTCTTGGGAACATTTATTTATTTTAAAAAGAGAAGATGGCTGTGATATACCAACATTTCTCAACCTTTTCTTTTGCAAGCCCCTCTTTCTATTTATATGTACTCTTATTAAATAAGAAATCAATATTTATTAATATATAATATACAGACCACGAATAGTAGCTGTAGGAGGAAATGATTAAAACAGGGGAAGTACTAGAGACAGATTTCCAGAATTAAAGATGAAAGCGCTCGAATTGCAAAAGTCCACAGAACACTAAATAGAGTTAAGAAAAAATTTGTGCCTCAATTTGTTGCAGTCTTCAGAAACTGGAGACTGTTAGAGACAGAGAGAGGCCTAAAATTCTCCAGAGAGAGCAGAGCATGTGATAAAGGGACAAAACACAGACTGGCACCACGCTTTCTGATAGCAGCATTGCCTGCAAGATGATAGAGGAGCAATGGTTTTGGGAATCAACGTGAGTATCTAAGCTCTAAGTACTGAACTTTGAATCTGGAAATTTTACATCCAGTCAAACTAGCATCCAAGGGTGAGGAGATGACCAGGGCAGTCTCAAACACAGAAGGCCCTAGATGGTCTGTCACATAAAGGCCCTCGTGGGAAAACATCCTGGAGGAAGAACTCAGACAAGAGAAGAGACAAACCCAAGGAATGTGACTAAGGGGTGGTCAGATTCCCTCAAGACTGCTGGTCCCCCCACCCTATGACCTAATTAGCTAAGACCAAGAAAGAAAACAGAGGAATAACAACATGATGGGAATTAGGTGGAGGGGACATCGGGGACATGAGGGTACAGGAAAGTTTTTGCCTTGACAGAGGCACATATGTATTACAATTTTTATTTAGAAAAAAGAAAGGATTAACAAAGAAGCATAGAAAAAGCAGAGGCAAGCTGAAACCATAAACTTCTCAGTAAAAATGGCAGATGGCTGATTGGATAAAATACAAAATTTGGCCAAGGCTTTTTACAAGACAGACAGTTAAGCCGTAAATTGAAGTAGTGAAGAGGAGAAGGGGATGGATGGGGTAGATCTGAAATTCGCTGGAGCTGGATTTGGTCCGTGGGAGTTCATTATGCTATTTCTGCCTACTTTTGCAAACATTTGAGTTTTTCCATTACAAAATGCTTTTTTTTTTTTTTAAAAAAAAGCATGTTTTTGACCAAGATTTCTCTCTTCTCCAAAAGTTCAAGACAGCTATGAATTGCTTTTATTTGCCCCGTGTCATCACTTGAGCTTTCAGAAACGGTTAAATAGAAATGAGCTTGGAGGAATTGGTTTTATTGGGTAATGATATAGTTTTGCATCTGAAAATGCCCCAAATTTCTACTTAGAGCATTGTAAATTGGCAGGGGTGTTTTGTGTGTTTAAATTGTGTATACAAATTGACCTTTTAAAATGAAACACAAATATATATACATCTTAATATCATACATATGCATATGTCTATGTGTGTACCCTCACACACTCCCCCAAATCTGAATCTTGAGACCATTAACTAGAATGCTAATAATGTTTGCCTCTAGATGGTAAAATCATACGAGGGTCCTTTTTATTATTCTCCTTCCCCTCCAAAAGATCATGTGTCCCAAATTGAGTTTACACAGTAACAGTTAACTTGTTTTCCCATCATTATTAATCAGAGTCATTTGCAGCCGCCAGTCAGAGCCTCTGATGGCTTCAGATAGGCAGACTCCCACATCAAGCTGATAAAACTCTGGCAGAAAGCCAAGAAACATAGTGTTGGGTTGGCTTGAGAGCTGCTTCCTTGTAAGGCATGATTTTCATCAGTTTTTGAAATAGCAAAATTCATTGGTGGATCCCATTGTGACCTTTAGGGACCTCAGAAGTGGATCTTGTTCACATCCCCTGTTGCCTCTCAGTCTTCACTGTCCACTGAGGGTACTGTGGAGCAGCACTGCCCCAGAGAACTTTCTGTGATGATGGACACGTTTGCCAAACTGCCCCATGTGGAAGCCAAAAGCCACATGTTGGCTATTGAACACTTGAACTGTGGCCGACTCAGCTAAAGAATTACATTTAAAATTTCATTGAACTTTAATTAAAGTAGCCATGGATGAGACTTGAAAACATTAAGCTAAGTGAAAGAAACCAGGCATAAAAGGCCACACACTGCATGATTCCATCTATATGAAATGTCCAGAATAGGACTCTGGATTTACAAAGAGAAACAGTGGTTGCTGGGAGTCATTGGAAGGGGGGTTGTAAGTGACCACTAGGGTTTCTATTTGTGGTGATGGACATGTTCTAGAATCAGAGACTGGAGATGGTAGCAAGCAAGTAAATACACTGAAACCCACTGAATCCTAACACTTTAAAATGGTGAATTTTATGTTGTGTGAATTATATCTCATTTTTAAAAATATGGCTTCTTGGCTTCTGGGCTGAGCTCTCTGCCCTGGCAGAGGAGGGTGGGAGAAGGTCTGCAGGCTCCCCTTCCACGACCAGCCCTTGTGGATACTTGATGGCTCCCACATTCCTAAGCTTAATTGAGGAAGGGCTTCCTAGAGATCCCAGGACCTGCTGGCCACCTGCCCTAAACCCAGCCTTTCGAATCTCTGACCCCTCGTCAGGGACTGCATAGGGCTTGAGGGTGAGGGGAGGGACCATGGGGCCACCGACTGCTGGTGGGAGGGAGGCCCGACTCCACACTGCAGCTCTCCTCACTGCACAGGGTCAGCCCCGCCTGTGACGTCACCAGTAGGACAGGCTGACCCCCAAATCCTACCTGGATCCAAGTGGGAGTGGGGGTGAGCACGCGTGCAAAGGTGCTGTTCTGAACACACAGAAGGCAGCATTGTTTCTGGCGTCTCGTCAGGCAAAGTCTGGAAGGGATTCTTGGTAGGAGCTCTGATGAGGGTTTACCAAATTCTCAGCACAGCAAGGGCCTGGGTGATTGATGCGGAGAAAAACATTTTTACCAACCCCCTTCATCTGGTTTGTATTAAGAGATTTCCATGCTTGGTTTTTGTTTTTGTTTTTTTTCCCCAAGGTAAAAATCCATGATGAGTTGAGAGCAGAGAAACAGCAGAGAGGACAGGCAGCTGGGTGGTGGTGGGGCCAGGGGGAGCTGGGGGCAACCAGACCAAAAGACGGGCTGAGGTGGAGGGAAGTCTCTCACTCTTTAGGACTGTGCTGTGCTGCGCTTAGTCGCACAGTCATGTACAACTCTTTGCGACCTCATGGACCATAGCCCACCAGGCTTCTCTGTCCATTGGATTCTCCAGGCAGGAATACTTGAGTGGGTTGTCATGCCCTTCCTCCAGGAGATCTTCCCAATCCAGGGATCGAACCCAGGTCTCCCGCGTTGCAGGCGGATTCTTACCAGCTGAGCTAGTGGGAGACAAAGGCCCAGTAGGAAGATAATCAGTGATGATGGAGATGCTGGGACTGGCTTCCTTTCTCACTTTATTAAGGTCACGATGGAACTGGCAGCAAAAAAACACGGTCCCTAGCAGCCCTTATCACCCTGGCCTCTCACCCCATGCCCAGTCTGCCATTTCCTCTATCTCTCCTGACCTTATCTTTATGCACCATGGGCATCAGATGTCACTAGAGGCTGTTTTTTTGATTTCAGTCTCCCTGCTGTAGCAGGCAAGCCCCACAAGGATGCGGGATTGTTGACTGCATGCATGAATGAATGAGTGACCGAGTCTTCCTCCTGCCTTTCCAGCCCCAACCTGGACACCCGGTTTCTCCTCTTTGGTTGGGGTGTCTCACTAGTGGGTGTGGCTTGGTGGAGACAGCCCCTTGCAGTGGCCCTGATGGGGGTAAGCCTCCACTTCTCCCTGGGTTTTTCTCTCTTTCAGAGCTAGAGAGAGTGTAAGTTGGGAAAGGTCTCCACAACCCAGTGAAGCATGCACACACAGGGACCTGGTTCTAAGCTTGTCTCACGGCCTTCTTGGTCCTCAGGCTCTCTGATTCTCCTCTCTAGGTACCTCCATGATCAGGTTAGCAGAGCTAACCTAAGCTCTCCATAAGCAGAGCTGGCTGAACCCCCAGAGACTAGGTTTTGGACCCACTATTCCCCTGCCTAGAATGACCGTGAGAACTTTCCCACTTAGCTGGCTTTTACTCATGCCTCAGGGCAGAGTGCTCATGTCACCTCCTCCAGGAAGCCTTCCTGGTCCTGCCCCTCTGTTCCTCCTTGTTCTTGGACCGACCTTGCTCTGAAGCCTATTTCTCCATCATAGTCCTTGGTGCTTGGATATCACTGACTCCCCCAGTGAGAGCTCCTGGGAGCTCAGAACCATCACAGTATCTGGCACACAGCAAGTGCTCATAGAAGGTTTGCTGGGCTGATGTGTGAAAGAGGAGCGTGGCCAGCACAGCGCCCTAGCACCCAGCATGGGGTGGGCCGGAACAGGCAGAAAACATGACTGGATGTAGAGAGGGAAAGCTGGGTGGGCCACCTGCCATCCCTTTCTCCCTTGGCCTGTGCATAGCCTGCCCGCTCTGGCTCTGTGACTTTGACCGAGGGTGACTCGTTTCTTGTCTGAGGGCACCTGCCCAGGGCTCAGGCCTTTCCTCCAGCGCTCAAGCTGTTCTCCTTGGCCATGGGCTCACTTGTGTCCACCCTCCATTTTTTAAAAACACAGAAGTGGCCACAGCAGGCCACTTTCACAATCATACCACAGAGGCAGGAGCCTCCTCTCCAGATTGTGACAAAGCCAGCTGGTGCTGTCCTCTGGGGTGCCAAGAGGACCAAAGGTGCTTTGACACTCCATCACCTGTCTGACAGTTTGGTGCAGAAGTGACCTCTTGCCACACCAGGCTGGAGTCTCGGTAACCAGCTGCCTGTGTGCTGTCGGATCGCTCAGTAACAAACCAAGAGAGAGCCACACAGCCGGCTGCAGAGGTGGGGCAAGGAGGAGTCTGACTCCAGGTAAGGAAGGAGGGGAGGAGAAACAAAGTGTGATAAGGACTGAGGAAGCACAGCTCCCAGCTCTGGTGCCAACAGTTAACCAGCAGTTTAAGATGAGGGGGAAAGAACTACGATTTCTGCCACCGGTGAAGTGAGTCTTTAAATGAGCAATAACATCTGTATACAGTGTAGGTGGTCTGACAGCAAGCACAGCCTGAGTGTCCACTTTGCGCCAGCCTCTGTGGAATGCTGGAGACATCTCAGCAGGCCTCTGCTCAGGGAACTTAGCTCAATGGAAAGCCATTCCAGATGGCACAAGTGGTGCCCAGAAGGACATGCATGGGGCTCTCAATGTGGGTAGCTTGGGGCCTGACCAGGTCTTGGGGTTCAGGAAGACTGTGTAGGGTTTGGATGGGGAGAGGATATGTAGGTGAGGGATACATGTAGGAGCCCGAAGCAGGGGAGCGTATGGTCTGAGGGTGCATCTGAGAAAAAGTGGTGTGTTCGCAGCATAGGGGAGGCATGAGGCTGGTAACGCAGTCAGGAGCCAGACCTGGGCTTACTATGGGGACCGTGGATATTATCTCAGCGGGGGAGATGCTGATTTCATGATGCTCAGCCTGTGGGGTGCATTTTGTGTCCTAGACTGTTAGGGAAAAAATTGTGTCCCTCACTCCATCTCCCAATTCATATATTGAAGCCCTACCCTAGTGGGCCTTCAGGGAGGTAATTAAGGTTCAAAGTGTTAGTCACTGAGTCATGTCTGACTCTTTGCGACCCTATGGGCTGTAACCCACCAGGCTCCTCTGTCCATGGGATTCTTCAGGCAAGAATATTGGAATGGGTTCCTATTTCCTACCCCAGGGGATTTTTCTGACCCAGGGATCGAACCATGGTTTCCTGCATTACAGGCAGATTCTTTACCTACTGAGCTACCAGGGAAGCCCAAATTAAAGTTACTGCAGGTCATAAAGGTGGGACCCTAATCTGATAAAACTGGTGTGCATATAAAAAGAGACAGAGATAACAGATCTCTCTCTGTCCATCACATGAGGACCCAGCAAGAAGGTGCTCTCAGCAGGCCCCGATTCTGATGACATCTTGTTCTTGGATTTCTAGCCTCTAGAATGTGAAAAAATAAATTTCTGCGTTTAAGCCCTCAGTCTGTGGTATTTTGGAATGGCAGCCCGAGCAGACTGATAACATGGGCCCTAAGTTAGATACTTTCACCCACGCTTTCCCTCTCACTTTCCAGGCAGCCCATCATCTTCACCGTCCTCACTCTGAGCAAAGAGGCCAAAGGACTTTGACGACTCAATCAAGTTTGCAGAGTTAGGAGCACAGCTGTAAAAACACCTTCTTGCTTTGGGTCTTTTCTCTCTTAAATGAAGAGAGAGACAGTGGCTACCTTTTCAATTAGCAAGACGGAAATGCTATTATTCAAATTTAATAAATAAAAATAGTCATCAGCTAATGACACAACAAGTTATGCTCAAGAGACTGAAGATGAAGGGGGAGGGGATGAGACAAAACCCTAATGGCCTCAAGTATTTAGAATGATTTTTCTTAAAATGTGTATAATGAATACTAATTTGATATCAAGGAGGGTTTTAATTAAAGGTAAAACATGGACGCGCAGCTCTTTCAAACTTCTGTCTTCAATACAGTATGAAGATAAACCTCTTCACTTTCTCTTCCAGAAAGAGAGGAAGGCAGCATCCAGCTAAGAGAGAAGGACCATGGAGTTTCTTGTGGCCCAATAGACAATTTATGCTAAAATCTTTTGAAGACTATTTTTTTCTTCTTCTTTTAAATTATGTATTTTTAATCGAAGGATAATTGTTTTAAGACATATATATATTTGGCTTTTTATTTTTTTGAGCTACAGGCTGCCCAGCAGGCATCAGGATAAGACAAACACACTCACTAAAGCAGCCTGCTGAGGAAGGTCTCCGTTTGAACATTCCAGCATGCCTCCTTCTCCATCATCCCTGCACTCAATATTTTCAGAAGAAAATAAACGAAGATGTTTCCCATTAAGAAAAAGAGCGGCAAGGCCCTCTCCTAAACAACTGAAGGAAGGAATACAGGACAGTCTCTTTGGAAAGCAATTTGGCAATATGTTTCAAAATCTAAAATGCATATACTCTTTGATCTAGCAAATCTACTTTTAGGAATGCCTCCTCAGATATTCCACATGTGCACCAAAGTATGATGTAGGAGGGGGTTCACAGCAGCATCACGTTTAATAGGAAAAGATTGGAAACCAGCCACATGCCCAATAACAGAAGAATGGTGAAGTAAATTATGACATACTCATACAATGAAACTCCATGTAGCCTTTAAAAAGAATGAGGTGAAATGAAGCCATAGAAGTACTAAAAGGAGCCATAAATTTCTTTTATCATCTCTGATTTGAGAAGACTCTTTTGCATACTACACAAACTTTAGAAGCCATACAATAGAAAGCTGATAAATTTGACTACATTAAAATTTTTTTGCATGACCCAAAAGGAAAATGAAGAAACAAACGCAAAGAAATAGTATAAAACTGAGAAAATATTTCCAACTCATATGAAAATTTCCTTAAAGCTAATCAGTAAGATGAATAACTCAACAGAAAAATGGACCCAGGATAGGATCAGGCCATTCACTGAGAATGAAACAAAGTTTCTCTGAAACATATGAAAAAAATGCTCAACCTTAGTCAAAGAGAATTGCAAATTAAAACTCTATTGGGATGTTGTTTCTCATCTCAGAATGACATACAGTGAAATAGTAGCAGGCTGGTAGGGCCTGGAGAAGCATTGAGAAAGAAGGAGGTAGATGTTGAAATGGATCAGCACTCTCCAAAACATTTTAATCCAGCAATCCCACTTCTAAGAATTAATTGCTCAAATATAGTCACCAGCATAGTATGCACACCGTTGAATGCAGGCATTGAAAAGAATGCGGAAGCTCTGCGGGTTCAAGATGGCGGAGGAGAAGGATGGTCACTCATCTCCTCCTGTGAGAGTACCAAAATCCCAACTAGCTGTTAAACAACCATCAACAGGAGGACCTGCAACCTATCAAAAAAAGATACCCCACATCCAAAGACAAAGAAGAAGCCGCAGTGAGATGGTAGTTAACAGGAGGGAAAGAGGCAGGGCACAACTTTTGAAAGAATGACATAGCCCAAGGACACAACATAAGCTGATTAGAATCAAATGGGACCAAGATGGCAGACAAGACTAGACCTTGATCTTCAATCAGCAAGTGAAATGACACACCCAGAGGTGCCATGTCAGTTCCAAAGCACTGTCAAAGGACCAAGGAGTGGGCGGTGGCCCAAATCCTGGAAATCTCCACCCCTTCCCCCAAATCAGGGCTTCCCTGATAGCTCAGTTGGTAAAGAATCCACCTGCAATGCAGGAGACCGTGGTTCAATTCCTGGGTCAGGAAGATCCGCTGGAGAAGAAATAGGCTAACCAACCCAAGTATTCTTGGGCTTCCCTTGTGGCTCAGCTGGTAAAGAATCTGCCTGCAATGAGGGAAACCTGGGTTTGATTCCTGGGTTGGGAACATCCCCTGGAGAAGGGAAAGGCTACCCATTCCACTATTCTGGCCTGGAGAATTCTATGGGGTCGCAAAGAGTCGGACATAACTAAGCGATTTTCACTGTCACTTTCACTCCCCAAAATAGTTGGAGTAATCCTCCCACTCATTAGCATATGAAATTACCCAGCCTATAAAAACTAACCACGCCACATTTTGCAGCCGCACTTGCCCTCTGGGATGGCCCACGCTCTGTGGAGTGTGCTTCTCTCTGAATCTGAATAAATCCACTTCTTACCTATCACTTTGTCCCTCACTGAATTTTTTCTGCAATGAGACATCAAGAACCTGAGCTTCACTAGGTCATGAAACCAGGTACCATGGATTTTGGCTGGGTTTGAGTCCCAGCCACGTGGGTTCAAGTTCCAAGCAGGGTTTTGGCTGGTTTTGAGTCCCAGCACATGGGTTTAAGTCCCAATCTATGGTAAATGGTTTCAGCAGGAGGGACACAATCACAATAAAATCAAATCCCATAACTGCTGGGTGGGTGACCCACAAACTGGAAACAATAATACCAAAGAAGTTCTCCCATTGTTGTGAAGGTTTGGAACCCCATATCAGGCTTCCCAGCCTGGGAGCTGGACAAAGGGACTGGATATCTTCAGGGAATCTGAAATTCAAGGACAGAATTTGATTACAAGATTTCCACAGGACTGGGGGAACAGACTCCAGTCTTGGAGGGCACAAACAAAGCCTTGTGTGCACCAAGACTCAGATGATGGAAGCTGACTGCACAGGAAACGGAACCAAAACTACCTGCTAGTGCTGGAGGGTCTCCTTGGAGGTGTGGGTCAGCAGGGTCTCATCACAGGGATGGGGGGTTGGCAGCAGCTGTCTGGGAACATCCCCTTTGGCATAAACCCTCTTGGAGGTCACCATTAACCAGACCACAGAGCCCTTGTAGACCCAAGGGCTGGGTTGCCTCAGGCCAAAAAACTACCAGGGAGGGAATTCAACCATCAGCAGATAATTGGATTAAAGTTTTAGTGAGCAAGGCCCTGCCCACCAGAGCAAGACCCAGTTTTTCCCACCACCAGTCCCTCTCATCAGGAAGCTTACACAAGCCTCTTAGCCTCCTCCATTAGAGGGAAGACAGAAGAAGCAAAAAGAACCACAATTCCACAGTAAGTAAAACAAAACCACATTACAGAAAGTTAATCAGCATGAAAAAGCACAAAGTTACGTCCCAGATGAAGGAATAAGATAAAATCCCAGAAAAACAACTAAATGAAGTGGAGATAGGCAACTTTCCAGAAAAAGAATTCAGAATAATGATAGTAAATGTGACTAAGAATCTCAGAAACAGAATGGAGGCAAAGACTGAGTAGATTGCAAGAAATGTTTACCAAAGGCCTGCAAGAACGAAGGAACAAACAAACAGAGATGGATAATACACTAGAAGGAATCCATAGCAGAATAACTGAGGCAGAAGCATGGATAAATGACCTGGAGGACAGAATAGTGGAAATCATGGCCAAATAATAGAATATAGAAAAAAGAATGAAAAGAACTGAAGACAGCCTAAGAGACCTCTGGGACATTAAATGCACGAATATTCACATTATTGGGGTCCCAGAAGGAGAATAGAGAGAGAGAAAGGACCTGAGAAAATATTTGAAGAGATAATAGCTGAAAATTTCCCTAACATGCATGCATGCTCAGTTGTCCAACTCTTTGAGACCCTATGGGCCACAGCCTGCCAGGCTCCTTTGTCCACAGGAATCTCCAGGCAAGAATACTGGAATGGATTGTGATTTCCTCCTCCAGGGGATCTTCCTGTTCCAGGGACTGAATCCACATCTCTTGAGTCTCTTGCATTTGCAGGCTGATGCTTTACCCACTGAATCACCTGGGAAGGTCACTGAGCCATCCCTAACACGGGAAAGGAAATAATCAACCAAGAATGAGGAAGCTCTGTCTAAGAGACAAAAACATATCAGATATTCTATTAAGTAGAAACAGGAGACAAAACAATGTGTGTTTTGTTATTACCACTGAGTTAAAAAAGACCTGGAAAAGACTGTATTTATACATGCGTTTGTTTAGATGGGTCAAAAACACCCTTAACAGGATACACAAGAAATGACTAGGGAAGGGTTGCTACATGACAGAGGTACAAGGACTTTCCTCCCTGAATACCTTTTTATATCACTGGAATCTTGAATTATAAATATCTTGCCTACTAAAATTACTACAATAAAATCAAAAGAGTGAGGCAGATTTATATGTTCTGATAAGGGATGTTTCCAACTTCCCTTGAAGTATAAACAGCAAGGTACCCGAACATACTACAACATGGATAAACTTTGAAAACATGCTGGAAAGGACCCAAGGAGTAGCTGGAAAGGAGCAGCACAAAACTCCATATATTGTATGATTATGTTTATATGAAGTGTCCAGAATTAGCAAATCTATAGAGACAGAAAGTGGATTAGTGATTTCCTAAAGCTGGGGGGGGGGGGGGGACTACTAATGGGTCCAGGCCTTCTTTTTGGGGTGATGAAAAGTTCTAAAATTGATTGTGGTTATGTGTTGCACAATTGTGTGAATAGACTAAAAACCATCAGCTTTGAGTTAATGGTGCATTTTGAGTGTACAGTGATATGGGCCATGGAGGGAAAGTGTGCGCATTTAAGGTTCCAAATGATGAGGACCTTTTCCAGCCATGTTAAAGATGGGGCTCTACTTGCTGTCCTAGGCATGGCACAGTGTGTAGTCTGGAGTTGCAGGCCTTCCCTCTAGGCCCCTGCAATAAAGCTGATAATAACTGGGTACAGATAATACAAGGTCAGGGAGGTTAGATGACTTTGCTCAAGTCACACCAAAAAGTCAATGCTGACCCAGCACGCAATACAAATCTACAGACTCAGAGCTCAAGTGTTCATTCCACTGAAGCTGCCCTTCAAGTTTGCAGACAGTCACAGGGTGCAGAGGAGCAATTCAGTAACAAGTACATGCCCTGCTCCTTCAGGTACAGGCCCTGACATGGGGAGCACCAGAAAGAGAATCAGGCTACCTGCCTCCCATCAGAGTGTGTGTGAGCCATGGTCCCCACCATCGTCTTCTTCCTCCCTCCCCATCATCACCTTCATCTCCCCCACTTCCCTCCACCTCCTGTAACATGAGCAGTGGCAGCTAAAACTCCCCAGTGATTACTACATGCCTGACACTGGGTACCCACTGCCTTGTTTAATCTTCAGGAAGTTCTCCTTCAAGTGTTCATGACAAGTCTTGAGAACATCTCACACAGAGCCCAGTGTTTCCAATCCAAGCCTCCACTTTAAGATATTAGGGAGAAGCTGTGTGAGTCAGGACTTCTGGGAGAATGGAAAGGAAATCAGTGATCTCAGGCAGAGGACCTTTATGGCCATCTAGTGTCAATCTCCCACTAAGCAGGAAGTGTGTCCATCCATCCAACATTAATTTAGCATCTATTACGTTGTCAGACTTCCCTTGTGGCTCAGACAGTAAAGCAACTGTCTGCAGTTCAAGAGAAACTCTGTTCGATCTCTGGGTCAGGAAGATCCCCTGGAGAAAGGAATGGCAACCCACTTCAGGGTTCCTGTCTGGAAAATTCCATGGACAGAGGAGCCTTTGCGTCCATGGGGTTGCAAACAGTTGGACACGACTGAGTGACTAACACATACACACATGTTGTCAAACAGCAGACTTTGTGCCAGAGATACAATTCAGAATTGGCCCCATTCATGAGGCCAGTTTAATGGAGTCTGATACAACTTCCTTTCCATCATGGCTCTTCAGCCTATTTTTGCTTACTTCTTATGCTGGGGAACTCACCACCTGGCTAGAAATCACATTCCATCTAATGGAACACTTGGACTATTTGGGCCCTTCATTTTCTAGTTGAGGAAACAGAGGTCTAGGAAAAGAAATGACATGGCTGGGCTCATACTGCGCACCAGGTCAGAGCTGGACACCTTCCCTAAGGCCGTTTCCTTCAGCTTAGAGCTCTCTGAGAGAGTGGTGTACTGCCTTCAGGGTCTGTTTGAGATACTCAAGAAGCTTGCTTTGCTGACCCAAACTTCTATTTAGCCTTTCAAACACACAGTGTACTGATGGCTGACTGTTTAAGTCCAAAGTCAGACAAAACCAATTTCTCTTTTTGTTAAAAACAATTTTTTAACAAAGATGTTTCTTTTTGTCTTCTTATGGAGAGGTCTGTAGTAGATCAGGAACTCACCTCCTTCACCTTGTGATCTCAGACTCCAGAACTGTGCCTGGCCTGTGGACTGGCTACAGAGCAGGAGAAAGAGCTTGGGCTTCCAGCCTAAAGTTCTGGTGCTGGCTAAGGCCCAGTCCTCTGTCCACCTAGCCTCTCTGAGCCTCCATTTCCAAACCAGGATATTTTTTAAAAAATTAATTAATTTTAATTGGAGGAAAATTACTTTACAATATTGTGAAGCTTTTTGCCATACATCAACATGAATCGGCCACAGGTATACATGTGTCCCCCCATCTTGAACCCCGCCTCCCACCTTCCTCCCTACCCTATCCCTCTGAGTTGTCCCAGAGCACTGGCTTTGGGTGCCCTGTTTCATGCATGGACCTTGCACTGGTCATCTATTTTACATATGGTGGTGTACATGTCTCAGTGCTATTCTCTCAAATCATTCCACCCTTGCCTTCTCCAAAAGTCTGTTCTTTACTTCTATATCTCCTTTGCTGCCCTGCATGTAGGATCGTTGGTACCGTCTTTCTAAATTTCATATATATGTGTTAATACACAGTATTTGTCTTTCTCTTTCTGACTTACTTCACTCTGTATCCACCTCATTAGAAGTGACTCACAAGTGTTCCTTTTTGTGGCTAAGTAATATTCCACTGTGTATATGTACCACAACTTCCTTATCCGTTCAACTGCCAATGGACATCTAGGTTGCTTCCATGTCCTCGCTATTGTAAACAGTGCTGCAATGAACACTGGGGTACGTGTGTCTCTTTCAGTTCTGGCCAAACCAGGACACTTGTGCTTGCTTCTTCAGCTAATCTGAGATACTATGTATGAAAAACAATCTAGGGCTTCCCTGGTGGCTCAGTGGTGAATAATCAGCCTGCCAGTGCAGGGGACTCAGGTTTGATCCCTGATCCAGGAAAATCCCACTTGCTATGGAGCAGCTAAGCCCATGAGCCACAACTACTGAGCCCAAATGCTGCAACTGAAGCCCATGCGTCCTAGAGCCTATGCTTTGCAACAAGAGAAGCCACTGCAATGAGAAGCCTGCACACCACAGCTGGAGAGTAGCCCCTGGTCACTGCAACTACAGAAAAGCCTGCACAGCAACAGAGACCCAGCACAACCAAAAATAAATAAAATAATTAAAAAAACTAGCATTGAACTTGACACTAATAAGTGCTTGATAAAACTGAGGTTGGGGTTGTTAATTTTTTTTTTAATGCTTTGAATCAAATTATTGTCTGAATGAAGGAAATGATTTAATTCCCTTTACAAGACACCGCTCGTTCCCTTCTGCTATTCCAGTCCCTAATTGCATTAAGCTCGAGTCCCCTTCCTGGTTGGGAGGTCTGCCTGCCTAGAAATCTGCTCTCTTAAGTCCTAGGTGACATGTCCCCTCCGATGTGACCTTCTCTTCTCACAGGCTTCCTCATCTGGCCCGGCCTGGCCCTTGGAAGAATGCCTTGTCTATGCTTTTATAAAAGACTGACCACTTCTGAGCTTGGAGGGGGCAGACACAGGTCCGTGCCCCCAGGCGCTGGGCAGTGTGGCTGCAGCACTGCGGTGCAGCCTCGTCTCTGAGAGCTTTCATAATGAAATGAGGTTACGCAGGGTGAGGCCAGGGAGAGATGGTAGCCTTGCTGGGAATACCACACCCTGAGGAACTGTGTGCCTTTGAGGTTTTAACTGTCTGCTGAGGAAACTCTTTAGTGAGTTCTTTAAAGGAAGATATATTTTGGAATTTTCTCTGAATGATACCACAAGGGCAGGCACCCTTCAGAGGTCGCCCTTGACTTTAGGCTAGAGTTATGCTAATGGTGAATATTTCCCTCAGTTTCAAAATGTTAGCCCTCAACATGAAAGAATCTACCCATCCGCTGAAATTCTTAGTTTTTATTTTGCTAAATACCATGTCAAGTTTAAAATATGTGAATGTGTGTATGCTGAAACATGACACACCAATGGCAAACTTAATATATGTGTAAAACCCCCCCCCACAGATATAAAAGAGATACATGTATAATATATTTTAAAATGCTTCTTTATAAAATTCCAGTGAAAATAATTTTTAAATAAAGGGAGAAAATAATTTATGATTTCATTATCTTTACATGACTATGTTTAAAATTCACTGTGTTTTGTCCCAGGAGAGATGTCATACCGTTCTAATAAAGACTTCAGATTTGGTCTGGAAGACTGAAGGGTGATCTATAGGGAGAGACGGTGCAGAGAGTGTAGTTGTGTGCAGGTGGAGAAACGTGGGTCTTCTAGGTCAGACCTGGCTTTGATGCTGGCACTGCAGTAATTATTAGTGTGACCTTGGGTAACCACTTAACCTCTGTAAGCCTCAGCTTCCACCAGTGGCTCAGCTGATTTCTGGGGAGAACAGAGAACAGGGCTAGAATGCTTCCCAGAAATGGAGCTTTTTCCTCAAGGCGTGGAGGGAGAGGGAGCAGGGGAGCCGGATGGAGGAAGAGGTGGGCTGTGGAGAAGGATCTCAGGGAGCAGGGCTGGGGTTAAGGGTGAAGTTATGGAAGCAGAAAAGCTTTTTGTGAGACTGGGGCCTCCTGTGAGACATGCAGGCATGCCTTCAAGATCACAGGGCTATGGCGACAGCTCCAGTTCCACAGTTCTCTTTGGTGGTCCTCAAAAACTGCCCAAATGTCCTGGGATGCCAGCCTTCTGACATGCAAACCACGACTCCCCGAGAGCCCATCCTGCCAGAAAGAAAGAAAGTGAAGTCGCTCAGTCGTGTCTGACTCTTTGTGACCCCATGGACTGTAGCCCACCAGGCTCCTCCATCCACGGAATTTTCCAGGCAAGAGTACTGGAGTGGGTTGCCATTTCCTTCTCCAACCCAGGGATGGAACCCGGGTCTCCTGCATTGCAGGCAGACACTTTACCGTCTGAACCACCAGGGAAGCCCCCATTCTGCCAAAAATAGCCTCAAATTCTTTGTTAGACCAAGAGTAGGGATTTCTGGTTAGGAAATGTCAATCACTGTGAATTTCATCAACAAGGATAGAAACTGCTAAATTATTTTTAAGGAAATATACATTTCTTTAGAGCTTTGCTGGTGGCTCAGGGAAGAATCTGCCTGCAATGCAGGAGACTCAGGTTTGATCCCTGGGTAGGGAAGATCCTCTGGAGGAGGAAATGGCAACCCACTCAAGTTTTCTTGCCTGGAGAATCCCATGCACAGAGGAACCTGGCAGGTTACAGTTCATGGGGTCTCAAAGAGTCCAAGACAACTGAGCGACTAACACTACTACTATATATTTCTTTATCAGGTTGCAAAATCTTCCTCAGTGGGGACAGGTCAGTTTAAAGTGCTGGCAGTTACAAAGGGATGACGAACACACAGATTCTCCCACCTGTGAAAACATGCCTTCCTGCGGAGCCTGGCTGGGCCTCACTTAGGAGGGCTGAGGTCCTGCATGGAGTGAGCCTCGGGCAGAGGCTACATACTGCCAGGCAAAGAGCATGAGGATGCCTGCAAAATCTGAATCCCTCACACAGTGTGCTAGCTGTGTAACTCCAAATAAGCACCTCTCTGAGCTTCAGTTTTCCCCACACAAAAATGGGCATAATGATAATACCTACCTACCTAGCTGGGCTGTAGAGAGAATCAAATGAGAAACATATTAGAAATTGGCACTTGGTGCCTGATCCATGGAGCTGTTCAGGAAATGGTGTCCTTGTCATACTCAGGGTAGGTGTTTCCATTGACTGCTGTGTTTCTGCAGTGAAATCCTTTGGGAAACCAGTAACCTCAAAGCGCCATAGATGTTCTAGGTCCGTGGGCTGGAAATTGGCCACCAGAGCAAATATGATGAGAGAGAAAACATGCGCTTGGGGGCTTGAGCAAGAACAAGTTCTATGGTCTTTACTAGGTCAACAGGCTAGTCAAGGACAATGGAATGAGTTTCTGACATTCAGCTTCAGAGTTCATAAACAAGACTGGCACTGAACCTCTCCAGGACATAATTTGGTCCCATTGTGCCATATCCAAGCAAAGGCTGCTGGGAGCTGTGGTGAGAGACTGTTTCTAGATCTTTCATCATTCATCATACAAAGGTTTCTCTCTTCCTCTCCTAGGATGTGAGGCCATTATTACTGGCAGTGAGGAAGCTCCTAGGTCCAGCTTCTTCTGGTTGACACACTGCAGGTTTGCAGGGACATGTGGTAGGAAGCATGCCTGAGTGCCCCTTCTACAACTGACAGCCAGGAGGCTCAGGGCGAGCCTTCAGAGCCAACCTCCTGTCCCTGTCTGGGGGCCAGTAGGTGGAAACACGCTTGTCCCTTTTCTATCCAGAGACTAAGGGAATGGAGGGAACCTGAATTTGGAGACAGCTGGATAAGGGCTTGAATCCCAGCTTAACCACTGACCCAGAGCCAGAAAGAAGATAGGAAGCCTCAATGATGGGGCCATTTTTTCAGCCTGGAGGTAAACCCGAGGTGGGAGTACCACTGAACCCTGAGCCCACAGAATCCAGGTTAAGCATGGATAACCTCACATGGGGGGTGCCTGGTCTGCCTTTCTCTCTCTTCTTTTGCCTTTAGCACCTCAATTTTCCTTGGAGAACCATCCCTCTTCACTCCCCTCAGTTCAGTGGGTTTGGTAAGTCTTGACCTCCTACATGTACCCTGGCTTCTGGTATGCAACTTTGGCTTGGTCTATCAGCACACTCTTGTCTTTCTGGCTGCAATGATTGACTCAGAGATGGACGTGCCACCAAGGAGACTTAGTCATGGGACTTCTGCTGTTGGGAAAGAGAGGCTCTCTTTGATTGAGATACAAGAAAGGAGTGAGGAGTCAGCTTTAAGGGCCCCACTTTCTGAAGAAGAAGCCAGCACAGAGCAAAGCAGACTCAAGCACTGGAGACCAGAGCATTCTGATGTCATCAGGGGAGCACCCAGACCCATCCTACTGAGGAACCAGAGATCAAATTGCCAACATTTGTTGGATCATACAAAAAGGTAGAGAATTCCAGAAAAACATCTTCTGCTTCATTGATTGCACTAAAGCCTTTGACTGTGTGGATCACAACAAATTGTGGAAAATTCTTAAAGAGATGAGAATACCAGACCATCATACCTGCCTCCTGAGAAACCTGTATGTGGGTCAAGAAGCAACAATTAGAACTGGACATGGAACAATGGACTGGTTTGAAATTGGGAAAGGAGTATGTCAAGGTTGTATATTGTCACTCTGCTTATTTAACTTCTATGCAGAGTACATCATGAGAAATGCTGGGCTGGATGAAGCACAAGCTGGAATCAAGATTGGCAGAAGAAATATTAATAACCTCAGATATGCAGATGACACCACCCTTATGGCAGAAAGTGAAAAACTAAAGAGCCTCTTAGTGAAAGTGAAAGAGGAGAGTGAAAAAGCTGGCTTAAAACTCAACATTCAGAAAACTAAGATCATGGCATCTGGTCCCATTACTTCATGGCAAATACATGGGGAAACCACAGAAACAGTGACAGACTTTATTTTGGGGGGCTCCAAAATCACTGCAGATGGTGACTGCAGCCATGAAATTAAAAGACACTTGCTCCTTGGAAGAAAAGTTATGACCAACCTAGACAGCATATTAAAAAGCAGAGACATTACTTTGCCGACAAAGGTGTATCTAGTCAAAGCTATGGTTTTTCCAGTAGTCATGTATGGATGTGAGAGTTGGGTCATAAAGAAAGCTGAGTGCTGAAGAACTGATGTTTTGAACTGTGGTGTTGGAGAAAACTCTTGAGAGTCCCTTGGACTGCAAGGAGATCAAACCAGTCAATCCTAAAGGAAATCAGTCCTGAGTATTCACTGGAAGGACTGATGCTGAAGCTGAAGCTCCAATAGTTTGGACACCTGATGCCAAGAATTGACTCTTTAGAAAAGATCCTGATGCTGGGAAAGATTGAGGGCAGGATGAGAAGGGGAAGACAGAGGATGAGATGGTTGGATGGCATCATCGACTTGATGGACATGAGTTTGAGCAAGCTCCAGGAGTTGGTGATGGTCAGTGAAGCCTGGCATGCTGCAGTCCATGGGGTCACAAAAAGTCGGACACGACTGAGTGACTGAACTGAACTACCATTTATAGTTTATCAAGGCTTGAGTAAATTTTAATTCTGTCCTCTGCTATAGTTACTATCATCCTCCTGTCATCTGCAAATGTGGTCACTGGACACATTTTATGTCTCCAAGTTATCAAAAACCATGAACAGGTTAGGCCTAAGTATGAATCTACAGTTCAAAAGAAGAAAATTTCCTCCTGGTTGACAGTGGCCCACTCATTCATTCATTCATTCAGTGTTTATTGAGTCCTCTTATGGGCAGCTCATGATCTAATTAGACTGCTGTGACTAATAACCGACCAACTACACTCCTAACTTGACTCTAGTCTGAATGACTAGCTCTCAGACAAAAAGACTGGGTATTTTGTCAACCCATCTGAAGTCCAAAGGGACCAAGACTAAACACTTCCCTGACCTGAGGTCATGTAGAAGACCAGCTAAGTGAACGGCCTGTACCCAATGGGCACTGATGCTGTCCACTGGTCACAGGGCTCATAGGCCCTTTGCTTCCTCATCCACTGGAGACAGCAGCCCCAGGTCTCTGTCTGGCTCAGCCATCTGGGGTTTCTAGAAATCTCCCTTCTGAAAACAGGACAGTTCTGATGTTACATCCTATCCTCTATTCTTCCTTAAATCCAAGGCCATATTTCTACAATCACACTGGCAAGTTCTTCCTGTGCTCCAAGCACAATTCACTTGGATCTAGAGACTCAAATTCATGCAATGAGACCCAGCAAATGCTTTTTGCATGTGATTTGTGACAGAGCTTCTTACAACTGCCCCCCTCACTCTCTCTACCTGGAGTGGAAGCAGGAACACAGGACCTGAGCCATCATTTGCTCTCACTGCTACCTGTTAAAACCACATCGTGGCATTCTGGCCACATGTCTGGCTCCCCTTTCTTCTCCTTATGCCGAACAGACTTTTAAAAGCCAAGTATGCTCTTCTGCACATTTTTGCCATCCCTGGGCCTGTTTTTTTTCTGGGCCATGGCCCTACTCCTCTTCCTCTTGTCTACACACAACACACCCTTTCTAAGTCTGAGAAGTAAGTTTGTGCATCCTCCATCCCATGGGAGAAGCTCTTTTTTTCCTTTAAACATCTTGACATCGACTTTCCTAATTTGCAGGATATGAATCTTTTGGTTTGTGGGACAGCAGCTCGAGGTCCCCAGGATGGTGAGCTAACTAACGGTGGAGGAAGCTCACAAGGGGGCCGCCTGTGTGGAGAGACCACAGCCTTGCCCCTGAAATGCAAGGGCCCCTTCATCTGCTGGTGCTGAGGGTCAGGGTGGTTCCTCACAGTCTATGTCTCCTTCATCCTGCCCCTCCATCTCCAACATGGAAATGCTAGATTATGGTTCTAGAAGGGGGAGCCTTGGAAATCACCCAGTCCAGCAGTTGCACCTTAACTGGCAGCATCACCTGGAGGGCTTTTCCTGTCTCCATCCCAGAGACTGAGCCGTGAGATTTGGGGTGGATCTCAGGCACTTGTATCTATAAAAAGAACTCCCAGCTGCTAAGATTCTGCTGATGAGCCTTTTTTGGAGCCCCCCACCCCCACGGGGTAGTTGGCATCTGGCACAGGGCACCAACCGCTAGGGTTCCAGGGTAAGCTCATAGAGCATGCCCAGGTGCCCAGCCTCGTATTCCCATTACCTTGTGCTGACTAAGGGCTTGGGAGCCTGAGCTAGGGGCTGCTTTACTTCCACAACCCTTGTAAATACAGCCTGGGCTTATTAAGCAACAGGGACCATCCAGTCAGGCCAATAAACATATGTATAAACAGATAAATCAATGAAGCAATAAACAGTAGGGGCCATAATGATCTTTTTACAATTTCTCTTTGGGGGTGGGCTTTGCAATGTTACTGTGTTGTTTCAATAAGCAAAATTGTTTTCTTGGGACTTCATCCAAGATCCAGCCCCAGCTGCTCACAGGAAACCCTGTGTAAGCAGACAGTATGGGAGGAGGCTATACTTTGATGTGTAGTGTGGGGGCATCCTGGGGGCATGAAGGCCTTCTTGAGAGGCCCAGGCTCCACCATCTCTGGCTCAGCTTCCCACTGGCCTCCTTCTTCCCCTCATACTCACATGGTGCCTTCCTCTTCACCCAAGCCCTCCTGTGTCCTCTTGACCACATACATGCCTCTTGTGCTGTGCTGTGCTTAGTCGCTCAGTCATGTCAAAGCACGTGTCTTAGACTCTTAGTCGTGTCTCAGAGTCATGTCCAACTCTTTTGTGACTCGCATGGATGGCAGCCTGCCAGGCTCCTCTGTCCATGGGGATTCTCCAGGCAAGAATACTGGAGTGGGTTGCCATGCCCTTCTCCAGGGGATCTTCCTGACCCAGGAAGAAGCACCAGGTCTCCTGCATTGCCACTTGGGAAGCCCCAGGTACCATCTGAATGGTACCCAGGTCTTTGGCATTTCAGCCTCTTTACTGTCTGAACCACCAGGGAAGCCCAAGAATCCTGGAGTGGTAACCTACACCTTCTCTGGGGGATCTTCCTAACCCAGGAACTGAACCAAGGTCTCCTACATTTCAGGCAGATGCTTTACCAGTTGAGCTACCAGGAAAGCCCATACATGCCTCTTGGGAGGTATTAAGGACTGTTCTGGGCCCACTTAACTGCTTCTCAGACTCTACCACATGACCTGAGTTCAGCCCACTGGGGTATTTGGTGATCTTTTCCCTCCTTGACAGCAATAGACCCTTCTGTTTCCTGACCCTTTCTTTTCCTTATTCTCTGAGCCCAGCTCTGACATCACCTTCTCCCCACTCTGCCTGGTAATGGTCTCCCTGCCACACTGGGAGCTCACTGAGGGCAGAGCCTGGGTCCTCTCAGGCTGGGTCAAGGACTGAGGCAAGAAGGGCAGTGGTCAGGGCAGCAAGAGCTTTGGAGGCAGACACACTGTGTTTAAACCCTGCTCACACTCTCACCAGCTGGGTCACTCCTTAAAGCCTATAAGATGATCCTCTCAGTGACAGGCATTATCTGGCACTGTTTTCCCTCCTTCCAACAGTGTGTGTGTGTGTGTGTGTGTGTGTGTGTGTGTGTGTGTGTGTGTGTGTGTGTGTGTGTGTGTGTGTGTCCACGCACACATGCTCAGTCACTCAGTTGTGACTGACTCTTTGAGATCACAGACCACCAGGCTTCTCTGTAGAATTTTCCAGGCAAGAATACTGGAGTGGGTGAGTGTGTGCATGCTTAGTCGCTCAGTTGTGTCTGACTCTTTGTGACCCCATGGACTGTAGCCCACCAGTCCAGGGGGATTCTCCAGGCAAGAATACTGGAGAGTTGCTATGTTCTCCTCCAGGGGATCTTTCCAACTCAGGGATCGAACCCAGGTCCTCTGCATTGCAGGCAGATTCTTTACCATCTGAACCACCAGGGAATGCCAAGAATACTGGAGTGGGTAGCCTACCCCTTCTCCAGGGGGTATTTCTGACACAGGGGTAGAACCCATGTCTCTGTGTCTCCTGCATTGGCAGGTAGATTCTTTACCACTGGGCCACTTGGGAAGCCCCAGAGTGGGTAGCCCATCTGTCGAAGACTCATCTTCCCTGTGAGTCCTCACAACAGAGCTGGGTCTGATTTATCTCTTCCTTCCCAGCTGGGCCCAGATGGTCACTCAGGAGCTCTGCTGGCTGCAGAGGCTGCTCCCAACCCAGCCCAACTGTCTGGAGAAGAGGGAAGTTCCTGCCTGTGCCCAGGGTTCCCTCTGTACCTTGTGATGGACTGATATCACCTCCTCCATCCTCTAAGGCATGAGGTCACCTTTACTCTGAGCTCATTCAGCTCCATCCAGCTTCCACACCTCTGCTGGCTCTCCTCCTCATCTACTGGGCTGGCCCCACTTTGCCCCATCTTTTGTCACATATACTTTTGTCCACAGCCTCCTCTGTACCCGCAACCCATCTGAACCCTTCAGCCATTTTCCACCCTGCCCTCAGGAGAGGGCTTTCAGAGCACCCCTCCTCAAAAACCCATCACTGCAACTAGAACACGTGCCCATATCTCTCTAGCTGACCCCCAACTGCTTCAGCTTCACCTAGAACTGAAGAGCATCCTGCCCCGATCCACAGTGTGGCCACTCAGAGCTGCTCCCACCTTCCTGGAAGCACTTCCCTCCTCCTTGCCTGTCCCTGTACTTGTTAACATCATATCTATTGTTTAGGCCCAGAGCAGAAATCATCCCTTCCATAAAGACTTTTCTGGCTCTCTCCTCCAACCAGGGAGCAGATCTCACCCTCCTCCACAGCCCAGGAGATCCAATTTGCATCCATACTTTGCGTGCCAGCCTTCCTGGCCATACAGCTGGGCCATGCTTTCCAGACCAGAAAGCATCTCATCCAGGTCTGGAATGGAATGGGCACTTGGCAAATGTTTGCTGAAACTGAATTTTACACAGTGTGTGTTTCAGACCCTTCTCAGAATAGGTTTTAGTCTGACTGTTGTGCATATGTGTGTGTTAAGTCACTTCAGTCATGTCTGACTCTCTGTGACCCGAGGGATTGCAGCCCACCAGGCTTCTCTGTCCATGGGATTCGCCAGGCAAGAATATTGGAGTAGGTTGCTAGGCCTTCCACCAGAGGATCTTCCTGACCCAGGGATCAAACCCGCATCTCCTGCCTTGCAGGCAGATTGTTTTACCACTAAGCCACTAGGGAAGTCCAGTCTGACTGTTAAACTGGCCATTTGCTATTAGACAAAATTCAATTGTGGTCAGGTCAAATTTTTTCCTATGGCCAAATCATTATCCGAGGGTACCGCTGGAATATAAATCAGCACTATCTCCATCTGCTTGGAAACAACTGATGGCATTGGCTCCGAGTTGCTTGATGATGTCCAGATGTGGGCTGCTGCACTAAAGTGCATTTTCTGTAATTGAGCTGACAGGAGCACCAAGTCTCACAAGGGTGCTTGGCCTCGAGCAGGTCACCCCTCTGTGTGCCTTGTCTCTCCTCTATAGCAAGGAGGGAGCATGGCGGGCTGAGACACAGAAAACATGAACTGACCTCCATTTTCCTGAAGCAGTCTATACTTTGAAATCAAGTTTTCTGTACACGCATATTGAGCTCTGAGCCCACTGTAGATGAGGTGTGCTCCTTTGTGGGCTAGCGCACCTGGTCTCACCACCACGTTGAAGGGAGGAGACCCAGAGCTGGACATGAGATCTTGCTGTATAATACAAGTTGGAAGCCTCCAAGAGTGTGTGTGTGGGGGGGTCGGGGGCCCAGCAGGCTCCAGAGGACTCATCCTATTCTGGTTCTGAACAAATGCAGGCTGTCATCACGCAAACATGTCTTTCCTTTCTTTCGCCTTATCCAAATGCACCCTCTTCCCACTTTGGGGGACTTCTTGCTCCCCTATTCAGAAGCCATTCTGGGGCACCTGCAGGTAGAGGTACACCTGAATGCTAGTCCGGGCTTCTCAGGGGTACACTCACCACCCTCCTGGGGCCCCAGCTGACCTGGGCACTGCAGGGAGTGAGACGGATGAGAGCCAGGTGCTCCCAGCCCTGAGGAGCTCAGAGTCAGGCCAGGTGGTGGGCTGTGCATGTAGGAGAACTGCTCTAAGGGAGATGCCACAATGTGCCAAGGAAATTCATGGGGTCAGCGGGCTTTGTTTTTGCACAGAGGGGATCAGGGAAGGCTTTATCAAGAAGACAATACTGGAGCAGGGCTTTGAGGGTGAGAGGGTCTTAGATTTGCTGAGAGGGTAGGCAAAGAACAGCCATAGAGACAGTTTGAGACAAGATATGGAAGCAGGTGGGGCTTCCCTGGTGGCTCAGTGGTAAAGAATCTGCCTGCAATGCAGGAGACACAGGAGATGCCAGTTTGATCCCTGGGTTGCGAAGTTCCCCTGGAGGAGGAGATGGCAAGCCACTTCAGTATTCTTGCCTGGAAAAATCCCATGGACAGAGGAGCCTGGTGGGCTTCAGTTGGTGGGATTGCAATGAGCTGGACATGACTGAGCACACACGCACAGAGAAGCAGGTAAGCCTGGATCAACTCATTTTTGTCTATAACTTGTGGTGTGAGAAAGGCAGAATGAGAAATCAAATGTACCTGGCCAGGATAGCAGGCTAAGGAGGGAGAATCCCACAGGCTGGGCAGAGAGGGTCTAGTGTTTTGTGCAGGGGGGCAGCAGGACCAGGATGGGCCGTCAGAAGCCATACTCCTCTGAAGGAGTGCAACCAGCAAGCATCACAGAGGTGATGAAATTCCTCCTGGGAGACCTGGTGCATTTGGCATCACTCCAAGCCAAGTATGGCTGTTTATTTGGATACTAGATTCTTTTTTATTGTTCCTGGGCTGTAAAGTCATGAACATGCTTTTCCCCTGACGTGGCCTTGCCTGCTAACAGATTCCTGCTGGCAGACACATGTTCCCCTCGGGCACACAGGGACTGCTCTTCACTGCAGCAAACCCAGACTGGTACAACCTGAGATAGGGAGTGGTAACACAGATGGGTGGGAGTGGGGAGAAGAGAGGGAGGTGAGGACTGCTCATGTGCTGTGGCTCTTTAAGGATTACCCTTTTGAGACATGGGTCCCAATTTACAGAGTGAAGTCGATATGGAAACCCAGCCGTTGAAACCATTTACAACATATATAGCATAAAAACCAGCCAGCAACTTAGCACAGCTAGTCGCAGCACTGAGGCCAGAACCAGATTGACGCCAAGTGTCCCCACAGCAGGATCCTATATCAACATTCCTGTGATGAACACAATGACCCTTGGGTACAGCTTTCATCAGTTGGGCAGTGCTGAGCTAAAAGAATCATGAAGGGCGTACGGGAAAATCTGCTAAAAAGACACCCCTATCACCACACCCCCTCACCCCACCCCATAGGAACATGTCGAGTCAGGCTGTAGACCCTAAGCATGATTTTTTTCTCTCCATGTTTAAAGTCTCCAAGGAAATGCTCTGTGCAGACTTGAGGAGGAGGAGTCAGAACCTGAAACACACATCCGAGTGCCTGTACTTCCTTATCCCAAGTGGTTTCAAGCAGCATCACCAGCCAGCAGCCCCCAAACCAAGACAGGCGCCACATCTCCTGTTTATAGGCTGAGATGGGCAAAATGATGTGCCCAAGTTTGCATCACTGGTCCATTTACTCTAAGACCTTTATATTAAGGGATGCTGAGCAAGGAGGACAGGTGAAAGAGACATGAGTTGTGGGTCTTATTTTTCTAACTGCAGTTGGGTCTCCAGGGATTCAGCTCCCCAGGCTCCTTGGCTGAGCTCGGTGACATCAGCCTAACCGGCTGACACTGGTAGGCCAGGACTTGAGTAGCCCAAGCCTCCTACTGAGGCACCATCCCTGGCTTTCGGGATGGGCTGACTCTGGCATCCGCACCTTGACCAGATTCAGTGCTCTGTTACCCACTTACCTCTCAAGGGAGAGCCCGAATTCCAGGGTCCCTTTTGGGTGGTCGATTTCCTATCAAAGTGGAAACATCTTCCCTACCTCTCATCTCTGAGCCCACCATCTCCTGGCCCCCAGCTGAACCTCTAATGTCCTCTCCACACAAAGCCAGCTCTTACTCCACCCCAGCACACCATGGAGTCTCACATCATTATGTCCAACTGTGAATCTGAGCCCGAAAATGCTTCTAAGTGTTAATTTTATAGCTATTACTAACCAGGGTTAAATCCTTCTGATTTAGCTTAAACTCTTGAACTATAGTTTTGAAGATCTAATGTGTTAGTTCAGAAGGATTTTGGGGAAAAAAAACAAACATAAATCTGACCAACTTTACACTAGGAAATCCAGTAAAATTTTTAGATTAGAAGTTGCACAGTGATAGCCCACAGACATATTTTGGTCTGGCCTGCAGAGAGTTTTTAAAACATGTGAATTCATTGCCCAGAGTTAAAAGGCAATTTTGCATACAGCTTAGGATTTCTGGTTCCTCTTTAAGAAATAAGTTGATGAGGCAGCAGAGGCTAACCCTCTGAGGATGGGGACTGACTCAGGAGGGTGAAGGTGGGTGCTGGGGAGAAGAGGGTCCTCCAGGAAGCACTGAGGGAGAGTGTGGCTCACCAGAGAAGTAGCGCTGAACATTCCAAGTTCCCAGCACAGACCTGACTTGGCTGCGAGCCCTGGTGTAATTTACAGACTTGGCAGGAGAGCTATTTCCTCCAGTTTTCTGTTTCTAATTAAAGCTTTTAGGCAAAGGGTTTAGTTGCTGATTCTGGTGCCAGAGTTAGCCCTGGCCTTATTAAACAGAAATATACAGCCAAGAGGAAATGAAGGAGGAAGGACAAATGATGCCAAAGGGGGAAAATGTGACTAAGAAACCAGAGGAGCATCTACAGGAGTAAAATATCAGGGGTGAGTTTGGCGGGGGGAGGTGGTGGAGAGAATGGGATGGGAAGCAGGAGTTACAAGGACTGCAAAGAACTTCGGATTTCTGAGGAGAACTGAAGACTACCATAGCAGCAAGAAATCAACCTCTTTGGAAAGAAATGAAGGCTTAAAAGATCCTCGAAACTTCTGTCTCAATTGGAACATCAGGGCGACCACTCATCAGCTGGCTTTCTACTCTCAGGCTCCACTCCCACCGCCGACCAGGGGTGGGGATGGGGTGGGTTGGGCATCTCTCCTAGTCTTGGTTTTCTCAGCTATAAAATGAGCACAGCAACAACTAGACAGGGGATGCTATGGGCATGAGATGAATGCATGGGGTTGCTGTGGGGATGAGATGAAAGCACGGTGTGAAAGCCTGCCCGCACCTGAGCAGTAGGACTCAGGCCACTTCTCAGGGGCGGGACCCTCGCTGTGCACCTGGGTGTGGTAGACCTGAGTCTGCGAGTCCCAACACAACTGCCACCAGCTGGAGGTAGCCCTGTAGGGATTAAGCTCCATAGTTTGGTCATATGAGATCAATCGGGGCAAAATCCATTTCAAGGCACAATCCCCACAAATACTTCTTACCTTGTTCTGCTGGGGGCCCTCCCACAGGATGGGTGAGTACTAAAGTCACCACCTGGGGTAAAAGCAGAGCTGTCAGAGTTACCCTTAAACATGCCCGAGCAGGATGCTCACCTGGGAAGAGGCATGGCCTGCTCAGGGGCTGATCTGTTGCTCAGGTAGGGGTTAATCCCCTCCTTCTTGCCCTCACTCACTCCAGGGACTACGGAAGCACTTTGGGGCAGCAGGGTGGTCAGAACGCCAGCTCTAGATACCATCTGTCTTGATTTTCTGTTGGTTGCATATGGAGCGGTTAGCTTAGGTTGGATTTGCATGTTTGAATCCTCCATATGCCAAGTCAATTAAAGAGCAGTCGCTAAGTCATGCCAGACTCTTTGTGATCCCATGGACTGTAGCCTGCCAGGTTCCTCTGTCCCTGGGGATTCTCCAGGCAAGAATACTGGAGTAGGTTGCCATTCCCTTCTCCAGGGGATCTTCCCGATCCAGGGACTGAACCCAGGTCTCCCACATTGCAGGCAGATTCTTTACCACCTGAGTCACTAGGGTAGCCCTTATGCCATATGCCAGGAGGTCTTCAAATAATTTGTTCACTTAACTTTAATCAAGTGGACCCTGGAGGCTATAATTTTTCATCACACACTGGCTTCTACTAGAACTGAAATATTTGATCTAAAGATATTCTGCTGAAGTGGAGGACAGACTAATAAGGGCTGTAAGGAGGAGGTGGCAAGGGTCTTGCCACCTGATCACCTGAACCAGACCTCTGCTCTTCCCAGTCTCTGCACACCCTTCTGCTCCTGCAGTGTTCTTACAGTCACCTCTCTCCACTTTACACACTCCTACTCACCCTTCCAGGCCCACTTCCACTATTACCCCCTTTATTCCTTGATATCTCATTGTCCCCTCGGGCTTTCCCGCATTACTGTGCCAGGGCACCTATGGAGTTACCCTGTGGACAGCAGTTCATGACATGTCTCCCACTGCTCTGTGAGGTTTCTGGGCATGGTCAGAACCAGACCTCCTGGCTTTGCATCCCAGCTCTGCCCCCTGTGACCACTCTATGCCTCAGTTTCCTCATCTGGAAGGTGGGGTTGGGAGAAGCATCTCCTTGCAGGGCTGGGTGAGTGAAGGCACTGAAGGTGTTGACAGCCTCTGGCCTTAGCGAGCACTGAAAATCTGTTAGGTGAACCCACAGTGGGTACCACCCCCACCCCTAGGGTGGCTAGAACCAAGACGTCAGATAATAACAAGCGCTGGTGGCTTGCGGAGAAATGGACGACACACCCTGTTGGTGGGAAAGCATGTTCCATGTCCCGCTTGCCTTCCTCTATCTGCTCTTTGCCATAGCACATGTCATCTTCTGAAGTACTATGCAATGTGCTCATTCTAGTGCTTATTTATTGTCTGCATGGGCTTCCCTGGTGGCTCAGATGGTAAAGAATTTGCCTGTCATGTGGGTGACCTGGGTTCGATACCTGGGTCGGGAAGATCCCCTGGAGAAGGGAATGGCTACCCACTCCAGTATTCTTGCCTGGAGAATTCCATGGACAGAGGAGACTGGCGGACTACAGTCCATGAGGGTTGCAAAGAGTTGGACACGACTGAGAGACGACATTTTCACTTTCCTGCTACATGGGAGCTCCACCAGGTCAGGGATTTTTATTTGTTTTGTTAATTTATGTATCCTCTTGCTGTATTGGTAGGTACTTGATAAACATTTGTTGAACAGCAGAGCATTTTGTCTTCACAACCTCTCTGAGAAGTAGGTTTTATTATTTCCACTTCTCAGTTGAGGAAACAAAGGCTGGAGGAGGTGAAATAACCTCCCTAGGGGGCCCCCCCAGTCCCGACCCCCCCAGCTGGCAAAGGGAGTTGGGGAGGAGTCCAGGGCTGCCTGTGCCAGGACTGACTCCCCTCTATGTTGCAGAGGTGCCACTGGACTCCTAAAAGCAGAGACCAGGTGACAGCAGCTGCTCTTTATGAAACAGACATTGAGTTAGATGCTTTCATTACCCCTTCCCTACTTTGAAGTGATTCTGCATGTTTGGCCTTTTATTTCCACTTAATAGAAAGGAGATGGAGGCTCAGAAAGGTTGTGGGACTTGCCCAGGGCCCTGTGGCTAGTGAATGTTTATTTATAGAAAGGGGTTTCGAGCCTTCTAGATGCAACTGAGCCCCTCCCCTCCTCCCAATGTATAAGTCACGTCCTGTTTACTTCCACAAGATAAGCACTCGTGGATGAAAAGAGTGCTCAGGAAGCTAAATTAGGACTTCCCAGGATGGGGGGTGGTAGGGAAAAATCAACAGGCAGCCTCTCAGGACATCCTCAAAGCAAACCCCGCCACTTTTATCTCCCCTGTAGAAGCCATCACGCTGTGGAAAGGGCCCTTGCTCCATCTGGCAGGCCAAGAGCTGCAGTAACCTGACTATCTAATCAGTCCTCGGATGGGGGTCACTCGAGGGGGGATGGCTCAAGGACACATTCAACCATCCCAAAGCCTATTTTATGGGATCTGGAAGGAAGCTGCACAGGACTGATGGCAAGACGTGGGCGCCTTCACAGGGTAACGTCTGTGTCAGCATCGGGCAGGGCAGGACAATGGTGTATCGGTCCTACGGTAGAGCCACTACCACTGTAATGTGAATAAACAGTGTCCCGTAACGGGCTACTGTTTTATATCTGCCAGACTCAACACTTGGCCCGGCCAGTACACAGGGAGTGCGTCCCTCCATGCTTCTAGCCTGGAGGGGATGGACCTCACGGTGTTTAAGAAGCCAAATTCTGTCCTGCCCCATCTCCAAAATGAGTTACCTTTAGCTGCTGAGAATGAACCCCAAAGCACCCACTGGGCAGTCTTGAAGTCAGTTTAACCAAACTTGCTCAAGGCAAGTCACAGTGAAGCCAGAAATCCCCGTTCTTAGATTCTCTCCTCTTCTTCACCTGAAACCCACCATCTGGGCCTAGGATTCTACCACCTTACTTCCCGGAGTACATTTCCCCAACTCACCCCACCTCCACAGCGGCCTCACATTCTCTAAGGCCAGGCCACCAGTCTCCTGGCCACAGCAGTCCCCACGCTGTTCATCTCCCACTGGCAGCAGATCCCATCCTGTGATGGGAGAGACTCTGATGCGCTATGGTAGGGATGGACCGAGCGCAGGCAGGCAGAAGAGGAGGAAGGGCAGACAGAGCTGAGGAAATCATCTATGCAAAGGCAGAGAGGAGAGGGGGCTTCCCAGGTGGCACAGTGGTAAAGTATCTGCTTGCCAATGTAGGAGATGCAGGAGACGCTGGTTCAATCCCTAGGACAGGAAGATCTCCGGAGGAGGGCGTGGCAACCCACTCCAGTGTCTTGCCTGCAAAATTCCACGGACAAAGGAGCCTGGTGGGCTACAGTCCATGGGGTTGCAAAGAGTCAGGCATGCCTGAGCGACTGAGCACACTGCAGAAAGGAGAGGATGGTTCTAGGGGATGGTGAGCGATGCTGTGCACATAGCAGGAGTCCCAGGCCCATCACACGGGGCCAGAGAAGACACTGGAGAGGCAGGCTAGGGTCGAGTGAGAAGGGCTTTACCCAGTATCCTCGATGTTAACCCTCCAAGGGGTTAACTAATTCCATGGAGCATCCCCTCTCCCAGAATGCGTACATGTGTCCAAACAGTCCAAACAGCCCAAACAGCCCGTCTGCTCCAATTTCAGGGTAGTCATCCGCCCCCTGAATGGCGCTGTTGCTGCCCCATGGTAAGTGGGTCTCATCGAGTAGGCAAAGACCACCCTTGTACCTGTGCCTGAGAAGCATGTGGAAGATGACTGAGCGGAGGCAGAGCACAAGAAATGGGGGTCTGGGAAACACCCTGTGATAATGCAAAGGTCTTTGGTAAATTCCTGCCAGATCCAAGTGGTAAGAACAGTGCCAAAGAGAGGGTTAAAGCTGAAGTTAATGGCAATCCAGGAGGGAAAAGGCAGTCATGGAGATGGAGAAGTCCCTGTGTAGAAGATGAGAGTAAGCAAATCTGTCTTGGGGTGGGGTGGGGCGGGGAGAGGGCCTGCAGGAGCTGTCCTCCCCAGCCCCCACACTGCACTCCCCTCACTGCCAGCTTCCAGAGGCCGGGAGACCAAGGAGCGGGAAGTGAGTGGCATCCTGTCTCAGCCGTGTTTGCCCAACAAGGGACTCCATGCCAAAGCCCACACTCCTGTCCTACTTTGAGTCCCAGAAGCTCTAAGCAGAGAGACTATATTCAATTGCAGATTGATCTAGAGGTAAGTCTGACTTTATGTATAGAGGCTGTTTAGAGACTTAATTTATTCCACTTTGGGGGCATATTTATTCATTTCATTGCAGAAACGTTAATATATCTGGTTACGGGGGCTGCCTGGTACATGTCTGACATTATCTTCTATTGCAGAGTGGTTTTGAATTCTGACACATCAAGTCCCAAGGGGTGAGATAACAGATTGTGAACTGTACTAGGGTAAGTTTGATTAAATTACTGTACGTCTGTCTGGCAGCCAAAAACAAAACACAGAAAGATCTCAAAGACATAGAGGTTAAGTTAAAAAAAATAATTCAATCGTGTAACAAAAAATTGCAAAGTATCTAGTAAGTTAGGCACTTTTCTAGGCACTGACATTAGAAAAGTGAAAGAAGTGGAAAAATACTAAACAAAGCTCTCTACATCCACTGTGCACACATGTGTATATAAATGTATAGGAAAAGGCCTGCATTGTACCCACACAAATCTGGTAATAGTGGAACCTGAGGGGACAGAGATCACGGAAGGATAAAAGTGGACTTTGACATTCAATGCCAAAGTGTATTGAATAAAATGTATATATGTATGTATTTTTGTGTATATGTGTATAAAATATAAAATAATATGTACATTGTGCATGCATGCTCAGTCATGACTGACTCTTTGTGACCCCATGAACTGCAGCCCACCAGGCTCCTCTATCCATGGGATTCTCCAGGCAAGAAAACTGGAGTGGGTTGCCATGCCCTCCTCCAGGGGATCTTCCTGACTTAGGGATCAAACCTGCATCTCCTGCACTGCAGGTGGATTCTTTACCCACTGAGCCATTGGGAAAGTCATAAATATATACACATGATGTAAATGTGAATATATTTATACAAATATATTTGTATATATTATAGATCCATATATTATATATACAGTACATATTGTATATATTTGGTATTGTATATATTCAATATACATATTAAAGTGCTATAGACTGAATTTGTGTCCATCTCAGATTTATATGCTGAACCTAACCCTGCTTTTATACTGTGCTTAGTTGCTCAGTAGTGTCTGACTCTTTGCAACCCCATGGACTATAGCCTGCTAGGCTCCTCTGTCCATGGAATTCTCCAGGCAACAATACTGGAGTGGGTTTCTATTTGCTACTCCAGTGGACCACTTTTTGTCAGAACTCTTCACTATGACCTGTCCATCTTGGATTACCCTGCATGGCATGGCTCATAGCTTCATTGAGTTACACGAGCCCCTTCACCACGACAAAGCTATGATCCATGAAGGAGAAGAAATAGCAAGTGGCTTTCACAGTCTCCTTTCAACTCCAGGGGGAAGACAGTAAAGTCAGCTCTCGCCAGGACTGAGGGAAGTATGGAGGCTGCATGAGGTGTGAGCTGCCAGCTCACTCTATCCCCACCTCCTCTAGGTAGGCAGAAAGGGCACCCAGCAGGCTCCCCCGGCTGCCCCCAGAAAGACATGGTGAGAGCCCTCCTATTGGGAAATTAGCACCTAAAGGGGCACATGAAGGGAGTGGCTGGGTTAATAATTACCCGGAAAGTTCCTTATACTGCCCAGAAAGTGCAATGGCCATGGTATTACATCTCTCCAGCACTAACCAAAAGAAGGGTGCCCTGGCCTGGATTGCTTTGATTAAATTGGCACATTCTCTCCTATGAAGAAACCAGGGACTTCCTGAGAGCAGCACAGTGAATCCTGACTCTCCTCATGACATGGTCTGACCAACAGAGAAATACCTATTTGGGGGCTTCACACTACCCTGGAGTCTTTCTGGAGAACATGGTTCTGGCACAGTCCCTGTGGGACTGTGATTTCTAAAGTGAGACGCTGAAGCCCAGAGAGACTGGGCTGTCTGCTCAAAGTCACACAGCTGGCAGGGACAGAGCCACAGCATCAGCTGTTTGGGGCCAGAGAGCACCCTGGCTCCTGATCAAAGGCACCTATATTGTCTAGAGGGAAAGTCAGGTTATTAGGGTGGGGATGAAAAGCTCAGGAAAAAAAAAAAGGTCAACTTCCAGGTTTTTGGTTTGTTTTCAGATTGGTTCTTTTGGGAATCCTGTACAGGTCTCAAGTTTATGTCATAACAGTGGAACGAGGGTAAAGTTGGGAACCCATCTTCTCCCTCTTCCTCACATGACAGGGACCAACAGGAGCAGGGGGTCGGGGAGGAACTGACCCTGAGGAGGTGGGGGCCTCTGGGGGTGGCAGGGGCACAGATGCTCCACTGGTGACTACAGGAAGGGAGCCTGCGGGGGAGGGGCTTGGGCCAGTATTCTCCGGGCTTCACTGAGCTCAAGGGAACTACCCCCATCGAAGGTACCAGTGTGCTCTTAAGCCACAGGGGTGTGGAATGGAAACCAGAGCCCAGACCCAAGGACTCAGGTGGGACTGCAGATGGAGAAGTCCAGCCTGGCTTCTACTGCTGTGACCACACTCTCCCCACTGAGCCCCTCTAAAAGCCCCCTTGACCTGCAGCCACTCCAGGCCAGCTGTGATTTAGGACAGCCTTACTCCTCTGCTGGTTGGGAAGTAAAGTGAATCCAGTCAGCAATTAGGGTCTGTAAGGAGTAGGGGTAGGGAAGCTGAAGGGGAGGAGATAGAGGCACCCCTAAGTGCAGACCTGGGAAGTGGTGAGTGAGAGCAGACAGCTGGCCTCAGTCTCTGGCCTGGCCCCTGCAAAACTGGCAGGAGCAGGGAGGGTCTCTGTCATCAGGACCACTGGCCTCTGGTGCAGGGTTCTCAGACTCGAGACATGTCAGCAGCGTCACCTGGCAGACTTGTTCACACACACATTGTTGCTCCCTCAACCCGACTCCCACCTCCAAGCTAGGTCTGGATGGAGCCTGATAATTTCCATTTCTAATTTTTGGAACCTTCCCAGGCAATGTTGCTGCTGTCACTGGCCTGAGGACCACACTTTGAGAACTACTGCTCTAGATTACATGGAATCTTTGGGGTCGCACAGAGTCGGACATGACTGAAGCGACTTAGCACGCATGCATGCTTTAGGCCTGATGCTCCACTCCAGCTGGAACCAGCTTGTCCCACAGGGACTGGTCATGCCTCACCCCTGTCCCATCTGATTAGAATTTCTCAAACAAGGGCCCAGCCCTAACCTCATTTTTGTCTGTGTCAGTAAACCCAGGACAAAGTCACACAGAGGCTCAAGCCTGGTTTGTTCCCCAGCTTCAGCTGCTCCCTGCCTCGTCTCTGCAGGCCCAAGACTCTGCATGGGCTGGTGGCTACCTTGTCATCCAGGGACTCTGTCAGCCCCAGAAGACTTTCCTGTTCTTTCTTGGGAGGTGGGCTGGGGATTTCAGAAGTTCTCACTCAGCTGTGACCTTGGGCCCCAGGACTTTCTGTGGAAACCTGGGCCTTCAGCCTGGAGGTAGAACAAGGCTTTCTCCTCACAGCTTGGGTGAGGGTGAGTGGCCACATGAATCCACCCCTGACTTCTTGATGAAGGATTCAGTAGGGTCTTTCACATCTCCTGGTTGCTCTTCTGGGTCAGAGGAGAGGTCAGTTTGGACCACTCTCAGGCTGAGGCATGCTGTACGTGTGACGTGGGGGCAACCCGCAAACTGTTGGTACATTGGAACCATGAATTAAAGGCCTCAGTGGTAGGAGGCACTCATTTCAGTATTGATGTCTTACCCATCAGCCATGCGATCTTGGACAATTTAATTTAATTTCTTTGTACTTTAGTTTTCTCATCATAAGATGGAGATCATTATGGGACCTACCTGGTAGGGTTCCCTGAGGTTAAATGGAATCATCTGTGTAAATCCATTTTTGTTGTTGTTGTGTAGTCGCTAAGTTGTGTCTGACTCTTTTGTGACCCCATGGACTGTTGTCCACCAGGCTGTCTTTCTCAGGCAAGAATACTCGAGAGGCTTGCCATTTCCTTCTCCAGGGGATCTTCCCAACCCAGGGATCGAACCCATGTCTCCTGTATTGGCAGGCGGGTTCTACCACTGAGCCACCAGGGAAGCCCTGTAAATCCATTTACTGCTTCATAAACTGTTATCATTGAAAAATAAACCGAGAACAAAAAACACTGTAGATGAATGATCACTGCAGCATTACTCGCAAGAGCCAAGAGGCAGAAATAACCCAATGTCTCTCAACTGATGAGTGGACAAACAAAATGTGATCTGTTCATCCAGTAGAATATTATTCAGCTATAAAAAGGAATGAGGCATTGATTCAGGCTACACCATGGATGAACCTCCAAAACATTAAGCTAGGTGAAAGGAGACAGACACAAAGGGTCACATATTATATGAATCCATTTATATTAAATGTCAGGAATAGATAAATCCATAGAGACAGAGGCAGAGTAGCGGCTCCTGGGGGCTGGGGGGTGGGGGTGGGCATGGGAAGTGAGAGCTGGATTTCCCTTCAGGGAGATGAAAAAGGTGATGATGGTTGTACAGTAGTGGTGATGGTTGTACAACTCTGTGAATGTATTAAATGCCACTTTAAGATGTCCCCAGGGGAAGATCTCACCTCTCCGCAGATGCTTCTCATTTCTAAAAGGGAGTGATTTGTAAAACGAGGCTGACCAGTGAGAACACCCAGAGGCCAGGGTTGAGAGGAAGATGTTTTTTTAGAAATAACAGTCATTATTAGTGACGAGAGGGGTGTCAACTTGGACACGTCAAACACACCGAGCTCATGGTTGCAGACCTAACATGTTAACCACTTCATGCGGCTTCAAACTCAGCCCCCTTACTACCTCCACCTGGCCTGGCTGTTTTCTCATAAAACAACTTTCACGAGCTCTTGGCTCCTCCATCTTGACATGAGATGAAGCCTAAGGAAATCCTAGAGATGTTTGTCCAGGTCATAAACAAGGCCACAGCTTTTCAAAGACCAATTTCCCCTCTCTTGGTCCCCTGAGCCCTCAGCCTTATGGAGGCCACGTGGACGGCTCTGAGCCCCAAATGAAACCAGGATGACTGACGTGTCCACCTCATCCTCTGACAGGGGTTCCACCCCTAGAGACTAAAGCAGGTTCTGACAGGGGTGGGACCTCTGGGACAGTCTGCTGGTGGCTGGACATGTGCCCACAGCTTGGCAACAACTGGTTGAGGTGGGGCGGGGGTCGTCCCTGGAGACCTTCACAGCAGCAGCTCCTGTTTCACCCACGACTTTATGGAGTGTGGGTCTCACTCTCCCAAGGGTCTCTCTACCCAAGAACTGGGTGGGAGGTGGTGGGGACCCATCTGCACTGCTGATGCCTCCCTTCCCTGGGGCATGGGAGCTTCAGGTCTTGGTGACCTAGAGAGGGCAAGAAGCTTAGGGTGGGAAGCAGACCACCCACATTATCAAACATCATCCCTCTGCCCATGCGCACACATCTTCATGTCAATAGGCTGGAAGCAGATGATCAAAAATGGGAATATTTGTGCTAGTTCTGCCTCAGTTACCCTCCGAGGGGTATGAGTCCCAGGTTCTTGGGGCTCCAGGAGGCTTGCCTGCCTCCACCCTGATGGTGGTCACGGAGCCTGGATTGCCACATTCTTCCTGCCCTTCTGAGAGCAGTATGGGCCCACTGCACAGCATTCCCACTGGGAAGTTACTCTTGGGCCCTTCCTCTGAAGCTTTCCACAGATGAGTGGTCTGCTATCTGTGGACTCTACCCAAAGAATCTGCTGTAACTTCTCGGTTCACACCTGTGTTCCCAGAGAAAAATGATGGAAGGAACAGTTTAAACCCAATGTGACCACTTCCTAGAGGCCAGAGCCGGGCTCACCACACCCGCCTTCAATGGTATGGGTGATAAAACTGGGAATGCAGGCTCAGAGTGCCTGCGTCAGCTGCCAAGATTTTTAAGAGACGTACTCAGTCCATTTCAGCAATTTCCCCTACATTCATAACAAGCCTGACTTTTCTTGGGAAATGAAATTCCATGTGTCCTGACCATCTAGTATCAAAGCAAGACACGCAGAATTTACAACTTCGTAGCTACATTAATGACAGCTGGAAAAATTAAAGCTTGTGTGGGTGGGTATGCAATACTGCATTCGTACCCAACTAGGGCTTTTTGTATATGTGAACTTTTTTTCAATATTATTATTGAAAAGGCAATATACTATTCCAGGCAATTTTAAGAATAAGACCTACTCACAATCCCATCAACCTAGCATAAATATTTCCATTTTTGGACATCTGTTTCCAGCCTGCTGACATGAAGACCTGTGGGCATGTGTGGAGGAATGATGTTTGATAAAGTGGGGATCTGATTCCTGTCCTGAAATTCCTGCCTTCACAGTTCACTGAGGCCTGGGGCGCTCATGCCTCAGGGAAGGAAAGCATCAGTGGGGCAGAAGACTGTGCCATCTCCCCCCACTCCTGAGCCATCAGAAGACTCTGGGAGGAAACCATGGGCTCCACGAGAAGGAGGGGCTGTGGCTCAGTTCCTGGTTGGGGAGAGCCCAGGAGACAGTGAGACCCACAGTCCATACAGCTGTGAATGAGACAGCCTTGTTCTTGTTTATTTTATTTTAATGTTTTAAAATTAATTATTTTAATTGGAGAATAATTACTTTACAATATTGTGATGGTTTTTGCCATACATCAACATGAATCGGCCATAGGTATACATGTGTCCCCCCATCCTGAACCTCTTCCCACCTCCCTCTCCACCCTATCCCTCTGGGTTGTCCCACAGCACTGGCTTTGGGTTCCCTGATTCATGAATGGAACCTGCACTGGTCATCTGTTTTACATATGGTAATGTACATATTTCAATGCTATTCACTCAAATTGTCCCACCCTTGCCTTCTCCCACTGAGTCCAAAAGTCTGTTCTTTACATCTGTGTCTCCTTTGCTGCCCTGCATGTAGGATTGTGTTTTCTTTTTTTTAATTTGTACTGTATGCACTACAGTGTGTACACCACCAAAAATTTGTTTATTAAAAAAATTTTTTTTGAGACAGCCTTCTTTTGCATAATATTTAATAGCTCCATACTTCCCCTTATAATTTACTTGCCCATTCCCCCTTATCAGACATCTAAGTGGCTTTCATTATTACACCATCAAAATGTTCCCATGTGACCTTGGTTTTGCCCTTAAACTTCAGCTCTGGTGCCCATCTCTGCTCAGGACCTCCTGTTGCCAAGGCTTCCACATTATCCTGATTCCTCCGCTTATTGTGGAGGCTTCTCCTTTCCCTTTTTGGAGCTGGCATCACCCTAGTTCCTCTTTTGTCTTTCGTTTTATCCAGCTTGATACTGATAGTCATAACTGCCCCATCCAAAAACTTTTAATGGCTCCCCATAGACAGCCTCCTGGACAAAAGCCACACTCCTTAGTCTGGTCATCAAGCCCCCAACTCCCTGGGCCCAGACTCCCCAAATCATCTTTCACATAACCTTCACATTTCAAGCTCTGGTCAAACCAAACCACTCACAGCCCCGTAGACACTGTGCTCATCTAAGTTTGCATGCATTTGCACACCCAGATTCCTCCACCTCGAACACCCCCACCAAAGCCTGCCCACCCACATTCCTACTTCTCTCCTCAAATCTCAGCTCCAGCATCAGCCCTGCTCTGCCTCTTGCCCACGATCTCCCCAGGTGGGATCAGGAATCGTCTGCCCTGTCTCAGTGCCCTGTGCACACAGTCCTGTCGTGCAACTCCTCACATGGACTGTATTTTGAGGCTTACTCATCAGACTCCCCTCCTGGACCAAGAACTCCCAGAGGTCCATCACTGTTCTTTTATCCCAAACACAAATACAAAGACCAGGCCAAATGTCACACTCAATAAACACATGGTGAATGACTGAATGGGGGAGTGAGTCTGAGTTCTCCCTGCCGACCATGTGGTCCTGGTGTGGCATTCCAGCTGAGTGTCCTGCCCCTCTCTCTCCCTGCTTTCACTCCCAGGGAAGAAAGCAGATCTGTGGAGACCCTTGGAGGCCTTGTAGAAACAGAAAAATAGAAAACAGTGAGCTGTAAGCAAGCTGCCTTTGAGGATTTCAGAGCCAGAGCAGCATTGACAAAAATTGCCATGATTAAGAACAGAAAACATTAAATGGAAGCAGAATAATGTAGAAAGCCTCCTCATGGTCTCACCCACCCCCACCCACACCTTTACTCTGCGCACTCCCACCCTCCCACCAAACCCACTCTCTGCATGGTACAAACTTCTATGAGGCAGCTTGTAAGGATCTGTAAGTTACAGCTGAATATTCCATTCCCTGTCTCAAAGGCTCACATGTTCCCTGGCTTGAAACATATCTTATGGACAATTATTCCTGAAACGTGAGTCTTCTGCCAACAAGCATGTCTAGTTAAAATGCAAGTATTTTTAGTGTTCTGATAATCCCATGGGAAGTTCAGTTCTCTACTCCAAGAATTTAAGGGCTAGAGTGGGCACCCTTGTCTCGTTCCTGATCTTAGAGGAAATGCTTTCAGTTTTTCATTGTTGAGAATAATGTTTGCTGTGGGTTTATCATATATGGGTTTATTATTTTGAGGTAAGTTCCTTCTAAGTCTACTTTCTGGGGAGTTTTTTTAAAAAATCATAAATGGGTGTTGAATTTTGTCAAAAGCTTTTGATGCACCTATTGAGATGATCATATGCTTTTTATCTTTCAGTTTGTTAATATGGTATATCATATCACCAGTATTATTCAACACAGTTTTGGAAGTCCTAGCCACAGCAATCAGAGGAGAAAAAGACATAAAAAAGAATCCAGATTGGAAAAGAAGAAGTAAAACTCTCATTGTTTGCAGATGACATAATATTGTATATAGAAAACCTTAAAGATGCCAGCAGAAAATTACTAGAGATAATCAATGAGTATAGTAAAATTGGAGGATATAAAATTAATAGACAGAAATCCCTTGCATCCCTATACACTAACAATGAAAAATCAGAAAGAGAGGTTAAGAAAACAATCCCATTCACCACTGCAACAAAAGAAATGTAAAATGTCTGGGAATAAACCTATCTAAGGAGACAAAAGACCTGTATGCAGAAAGCTATAAGACACTGATGAAAGAGATCAAAGACAACACAAACAGATGGAGAGATGCACCAAGTTCTTGGGTTGGAAGAATCAATATTGTGAAAACGATTATACTACTCAAAGCAATCTACAGATTCAATGCAATCCCTATTAAACTACCAATGGTATTTTTCACAGAACTAGAACAACAAATGTCACAATTTATATCAAAACACAAAAGACCTCAAATAGCCAAAGCAATCTTGAGAAAGAAAAATGGAGCAGGAGGAATCAACTTTTCTGACTTCAGACTATACTACAAAGCTACAGTTATTGAGACAGTATGGTACTGGCACAAAAACAGAAGTACAGACCAATGGAACAAGATAGAAAGCCCAGAGATAAGCCCACGCACCTATAGGCACCTTATTTTTGACAAAGGAGGCAAGAATATACAATGAAGAAAAGACAGCCTCTTCAATAAGTGGTGCTGGGAAAACTGGACAGCAACATGCAAAAGAATGAAACTAGAACACTTCCTTACACCATACACAAAAATAAACTCAAAATTGATTAAAGACCTAAATGTAAAGCCAGAAACTATAAAACTTTTAGAGGAAAACATAGGCAGTATACTCTTTGACATAAATGACAGCAAGATCCTCTTTGATTCACCTCTTGGAGTAATGGAAATAAAAGCAAAAATAAACAAATGGCCTAATTAAACTTAAATGCTTTTGCATTTAAGGAAACAATACACAAGATGAAAAGACAACCCTCAGAATAGGAGAAAATAATTGCAAATGAAACAACTGACAAAGAATTAATCTCCAAAGTGTATAAGCAGCTCACGCAGCTCAATATCAGAAAAACAAACAACCCAATCAAAAAATAGGCAGAAGACCTAAACAAATACTTTTCCAAAGAAGACATACAGATGGCTAATAAACACATGAAAAGGTGCTCAACATTGCTCATTATTAGAGAAATGCAAATTAAAACTACAATGAGGTGTCCCCTCACACCAGTGAGAATGGTCACCATCAAAAAAATCTACAAACAATAAATGCTGGAGAGGATGTGGAGAAAAGGTTGCATTGCTGGTGGGAATGTAAATTGATACAGCTACTATGGAGAACAGTGTGGAGATTCCTTAAAAAACTAGGAATAAAACTCTCATGTGTACATGCGTGTATGCTAAGTCACTTCAGTCACGTTCAATTCTTTTGTGATGCTATGGACTGTATCCCACAAAGCTTCTCTGTCCATGGGATTCTCCAGGCAAGAATACTAGAATGGGTTGCCATACCCTTCTCCAGGGATCTTTCCAACCCAGGGATCGAACCCACATCTCCCTATCTTCTGCACTGGAAGGTGGGTTCTTTACCACTAGCACCACCTGGGAAGCTTCTAAAACTATCATATGACCCAACAGTCCCACTACTGGGCATATACCCTGAGAAAACCATAATTGAAAAAGACATGTGTACCCCAATATTTGGCTTCCCAGGTGGTGTTAGTTGTAAAGAACCCCCTTGCCAATGCAGGAGACTGAAGCATTGTGGGTTTGATCCCTGAGGATGGCTTGGCAACCCACTCCAGTATTCATGCCTGGAGAATCCCATGGACAGAGGAGTCTGACAGGCTACAATCCATAGGGTTGCAGAGAGTCAGACATGACTGAAGTGACTTAGCACATATACACCCCAATATTCATAGCAGTACTATTTACAATTGCTAGGACATGAAAGCAACCTAGATGTCCATTAACAGATGAATGGATAAAGAAGATGTGGTACATATATACAATGGAATATTACTCGGCCATAAAAAAGAACGAATCTGAGCCAGTTCTAAAGAAATGGATGAACCTAAAGCCTGTTATACACAGTGAAGTAATTCAGAAACAGAAAAACAAATATAGTATATTAACCCATACATATGGAATGTAGAAAAAATAGTATTGATGAATTTATTTGCAGGAGAGGAATGGAGATGCAGATATACAGAATGGACTTGTAGGGGAAGGAAAAAGTGGGACAAATGGAGAAAGTAGTATCGACATATATCCACTTCTGTGTGTTAGACAGACAGCTGGTTAGAAGTTGCTATATAACACAGGGAGTCTAACCTGGCACTCTGTGATGATCCAGAGGGGTGGGATGTGAGGAGGGGATGGAGGCCCAAGAGGGAGGTGATAGATGTATAATTATGGCTGATTTGCATTGTTGGATGGCAGAAACTAACACAACATTGTTAGGCAATCTTCCTCCAATTAAAAAATAAATTAAAAGAATTTTTAGGGCTTGGGGTGGCATGGGTATGTATCACTTTTAATCCTATGTTTTCCCTATTCTTGAAAAGTGAAGAAAGGCAGATGTGCCCTGTTGGGAGCAGGTGTCCCCTGGAAACTTCAGGAGAAGAGCTCAGGACATATGACCTGCACTTGTGGAACATAAACACACATTGGCAGTAAAAAAGTCTTCAACTGTTCTTTCCACGTCCTCTGAAGATTGCAGGGGACTGTGGCCACTGACAGCTGCATGAGGAGGGAGGCATCCGCAGTTCCTGGAAGGTGGCTTCTGCCTTCTTGCTTGCCTCTCCTGCTCTCTGTGGTTGACTCCTTCTGGGTCTTTCCCAGACACTGAGGTAGCTACTGAGATGAACCTCTGACTTAGCCAGCGACTAGCGCTCAGTGTTCTCTCTGCCCGCAGAACAAACCAGCCATCCACCCCTGTCACTGGCATCTGATCTTGTCACACCCTTGCGCTGAAATCTGCACTGGCTCTCTACTGCCTGAGCTGTACTTCTTTTGGAGCAAAAAGGCTACAGGATGGTTTAAAGGAAGTCCTGAGTAATCAGCCAAAAAGAGTGTTTACTGCAAGACTTCTCAGGTCCTTTAGTATGCTAACATTCCTTGCAACTCTCCAAAGTGGGGATTTGGGTAGGTGGCGGGGGGTGGGGAGGGGGTTGGGGGGTGGGGGGGGTGTTGCATGTGAGATTTCCCAAACGTGTTTGACAGTGAAATCCTTTGTCCCAGCAGCGTATGTGTTCCAGGGACACTGTCTTTGGTACCAGATCACTCAGTCCACAAGAGGATGACTGCCAAGATGTGGCCCCGGGCAGAACCAAGGCACCACTGTCCCCATGAAAGGTGGGTGATTCATGGGGATCTGCCTGTCTGTATTGGGACAGAGGACTGAGGTCCTGTGCCTGATCATTTGGCTTTTCATTTATTTCAGGAAGGCCATCCTGGACCTAGAAAATTTTCTAAGGTTTCCTGCTGCAAACGAGCAAGGCTTGGAGAAAACGTTGTATCTGGAGAGCTTCAGTCTCAGAGAACTAAAGTGATACCGATTTGGCATTGGAAGCATCAGTTCAGTTCAGTCACTCAGTCGTGTCTGACTCTTTGTGACCCCATGGACTGCAGTACACCAGGCCTCTCTGTCCATCACCAACTCCCGGAGATTACTCAAACTCATGTCCATAGAGTCAGTGATGCCATCCAACCATCTCATTCTCTGTTGTCCCCTTCTCCTCCTGCCTTCAATCTTTCCCAGCATCAGGGTCTTTTCCAAGGAGTCAGTTCTTCGCATCAGGTGGCCAAAGTATTGGAGTTTCAGCTTCAATGGTGGTGGTTTAGTTGCGAAGTCGTGTCTGATTCTTGCGATCCCATGGACTGTAGCCTGCCAGGCTCCTCTGTTCATGGGATTCTCTAGGTGAGAATACTGGAGTGGGTTGCTGACCCAGGAATTGAACCCAGGTCTCCTGCAGTGCAGGCAGACTCTTTACGAACTGAGCTATGAGGGAAGTTCTAATGGAAGCATGGCCTGGCTCAAAGCAGTGTGGCCTCAGAAAACTCCAGATCAGACGTCAAGATAGCTCCTAACAGGGAATAATACAGCTGATAATCAGCTGCATGGAGAAGCTGCCAATAAGCACGGGAGCCCAGGGTGAGCTGGTACAAAGTGAACTGGACCGCAGGTGGGCAAAGAGTGTGCACACCCAGGATAGCAGCATTCTGGGGCATTCTCACCTGCTGCCATCTCAGCCCAACAGCAGCTCCCAGGACAGGTAACCCACCTCCAGCTTTTTATACTTGCATCTGCATGTTAGTGAGTCACGTCTCACACACAGCTGCATGGATGGTTCAGTAGAAGATGCCATCTCTGATGAAGAGGCCCCGGGAGAACAACCATGTGTTCATGCAAGAAAGGAAATGCAGATGTGGGTTACGTGAGTGCCAGCAGTGGCTGAACACAAGAAAACCACTTCCAGAGAGTCTTGGCACCATGCTGCAAGTGTGATAGTCCCCCACCCCACCCTCACCTCATCCTGGGAGGCCATCCAGAAGGTTTTCCAGTGCCTTTCCCTCCATCCTCTTGTGGGATAGGATGCTTGAAATCATCTGCTGAGGCATCTGTGTTTTACAGAGGAAACCAAGGCTCAGAGAGGAGAGGAGCCTGAGCATCCACCCACAGTAGGCATGTGATGGAAAACAGCTCAAATTCATGGTCCTCTAATTCAAACCATACTGTTTAATGACTTGTTGGATGTGCATAAAACATTTGTCTCAAAAGAACTCCTGGTACCAATCGATGACAAAATGCGATGTGTGGGCAAGTGAATTGATAACAACTATCAATTAAGACTTTCTTCCTTTTGTTCAACCACTGTCTACCGGGCGCTGAGGAGTGGGGAGGACCCATCACCCTGCCCACTATGGTCAGTGAGGAAGGAGGGACAGGACATAACCCCTTTGTTCCAAGACAGCAGGTGCATCGTATGGCCACAGCTCATTAACACTTGGAGTGAAAGACATCCAAGTCTTGGAGGGCGGAGTGGGGACTCCAAGGGTGGAACAGAGAGGGAGTAGGATCTGCTTGAGGACAAGGATATCCTCAGGGCTGAGACAGGAAGGGAGGTGGCCCAAGCCTTCTGATGCTCTCAAGAGTCTACATCCATTACCTGCCCATGTCTTCTAACCTCCGAGGCTTGGAGATGCTCAGAGACAGGCCCTGTGCAGGGTTCACCCTGTGTCCTGTGCTTAGCTCAGGGCTGGCACAGAACAGGCACCTGGCACATGCTGCTGAGTCAACTGCTTTTAGCAAATCTGTACTCTGTTGCATGCTGCTCTCCCCCTGGGAAGGCCAAGGCTGGCTTCTACTCATCCTCTCCTAGATCCAATTTCCAAAGATCTCCAGCTAATAAAACTGTATTTAAAGGACTGATTGATATTATACCTCAAGAAATTAATTCATTTCCAAAGCCTTGGTGTGCTGTCCTAAATGTGGTGTCCAGGTTGTTCAAGGCCACAGATGTCCACGTGGCCTGAAGGGTCACATCTTTAGGGAAGCCAGAAATGAGCCTGAACTACAATTTCTTGCTCAAAGGTCAGCTCCCGTTTCTTGTGCCCATCTTAACAAGAAAAGGGGAGTGTTGGCAGCATTACCCTCTCAGGCTACAACCTGGAGAGATAAAGTGACTCCCTGAATTACAAGCTGTATAGCAGCAGGGCTGGAATTTCAAGCCCCTGGGTGCTGGGCAAGGGCTGAGCGAGTCAGCAGGACTGAAGCCCCCTAGGCTGCGCTGAGCTGTCAGCTCCACCTCCCAGGTTCCCCCGCGAGGCTCTCTCCCCTTGTGCTGCAGGCACTAGGGTCTCCTGCTCAATGTGGTTTGGCGTGGATTTCAAAGAACCCGGACAGCTGAGCATCTGGGGTTTCTCTGAGTGAACAGCCCGTGGGGCCACCTGTCACATGGGTGGAGGCTTTCTGAGACCAGCCTGCCCTGCCCCAGCCAGCTGCGCACGCAGGCGCCAGGGAGTGGGCGGAGCTTCTGCAGCACATGGCCAGGCTGGCAGAACCACCTAGGGACTCAAGACCCAGTTTAAGACATGGTCTGGCCATTCATAGAACATGACCCTGGGCAGATCAAGGACAATCTCTGGATTTCAGTTTTCACGTGAAGAGTGACAAGCCAAGGAAAGCTAAAGATTGCTAGCAACTACTAGAAACTAGGAAGAGGCCAGGGAGGATTCTTCCCAGGAGCCTTTGGAGGGAGCATGGCCCTGCCTATAGCTTGATTTCAGACTTCTAGTCTCAAGAGTGGATAAAACTTACTTTTGGCTGTTTTGAGCCACCAAGTTTGTGGTACTTTGTTGTGGCAGTATCGAGAAAGGAATACCTACAAAAATACCTACAGGGACTTTGCAAGTGTGATTAAATTAAATATCATGACACCATGATCCACCAGTATATGCTGGATTATCCAAGTGGACCCAATGTAATCACAAGGGTCCTTATGAGAAGGAAGCAGGAGGTCAGAAAGGAGAAGGTGATATGAGGACAGAGCCAAGACTGAGGTGATGAAACCATAGGCCAAGGAATGCAGGCAGCTTCTAAAATAAATTCTCCTCTAGAGCCCCCAGAAAGAACCAGTCCCGCTGACACCTTGATTTTAACCCCTCAAGACCTCTTTTGGATGTCTGACCCTTTAGAACTGCAAGAGAATAAATTTGCCTTGTTTTAAGCCATCAAGCTTATGGCAATTTGTTTCAGCAGCTCCAGGAAATGAGCACGGTTAAGTCACTTGACAGTACTGGTGTACACTGGAGGCTACTGACTTTACCCTGATAGGTCTAAACCAAGCTAAGTTGCTTCACCTCTTGGCATGGTTTGTTAAGAAGTGCAGACTCCTAGACTGTATTACAAAGCTATAGTCGTCAAAATAGCATGGTACTGGCACAAAAACAGATCCATAGACCAATGGAACAGCACAGAGAGCCCAGAGATAAACCCACACACTTATGGTTAATTAATCATGACAAAAGAGGCAAGACTATACCTTGAGGAAAGATAGTCTCATTAATATGTGTTGGGTAAACTGAACAGCTAAACATAAAAGGATGAAATTAGAACATTTTCTTATGACATATACAAAAATAAACTCAAAATGGATTCAAGACCTAAATGTAAGAACTCCAGGCCAGAACATTGGAGTGGATATCCTTTCCCTTCTCCAGGGGATCTTCCCAACCCAGGGATCGAACTCAGGTCTCCCGCATTGCAGGCAGATTCTTTACCAACAAGGGAAACCACAAGGGAAACCCTTGTGGGGGGTTTCATATAAAAGAATGAAACTAGAACATTTTCTTATAATATATACAAAAATAAACTCAAAATGGATTAAAGACCTAAATATAAGAATGGAAACCATAAACTCCCTAGAAGAGAATATAGGTGAAACATTCTTTGATATAAACTGAACAATATTTTTTTGGATCTGTCTCTTATGGTGTAGGAAACAGAAGCAAAAATGAACAAATTGGATCTAATTAAACTTAAAAGCTTTGCAAGGCAAAGGAAACCATCACCCAAATGAAAAGACAACCCACTGAATGGGAGAAAATATTGCAAATTATATCACTGATTAAGGGATTAATATCCAAAATACCTAAATAGCTTGTAAAACTCAATATTAAAAAAAACTGATTAAAAACGGGTAAAAGATCTGAACAGATATTTTTCCAAAGAAGACATACAGATGGCCAACAGGCACATGAAAAGATGCTCCACATTGCTAATCATCAAAGAAATGCAAATAAAAACCACAATGAGATATCACCTCAAACCTGTTAGAATGGCTATCATCAAGGAGACCACAAATAACCAATTTGGGGAGGATGTGGAAGAAAAGGGAACCCTTCCACACTGCTGGCAGGAATATAATTTGACACAGCCACTGTGGAAAAGTGCGCAGGTTCCTTAAAAGCTAAAAATAGAACTACCATACGATCCATCAATTTCACTCCTGAGTATATAGCAGAAAAAATAAAAACCCTAGTTCAAAAAGATACACGCACCCCAATGTTCATAGCAGCATTATTACAATAGTAAAGATATGGAAGCAACCTAAGTATCCAACAGATGAATGGAAAAAGAAGGTGTGGTATATGAAATACTAATTTCTAATTTGTTTTGGAATATTTGGAATATTACTCAGCTATAAAAAGAATGAGATTTTGCCATTTGCAACAACATGGATGGGCCTGGAGGGTATTATCCTTGTGAAATAAGTCAGACAGAGAAAGATAAATACTGTATGTTATCACTTAGATGTGGAATCTAAAAAATAAAACAACTAGTGAATATAACAAAAAAGAAACAGACTCACAGATATAGAAAGCAAACTAGTGGTAACCAGTAGGGAGAGGGAAGCGGGAAGGGGCAAGATAAGGATGGAGGATTAAAAGGTACAAACTACTATGCATAAAATAAATAAGCTACAAGGATATACTGTATAGTACAGGGGATACAGCCAATATTTTATAATAACTATAAATGGAGTATAACCTTTAAAAATTGTGAATCAATTATGTTGTACACTTGAAGCTTATATAATATTGAAAAATCTACTAAACCTTTTTAAAAGTATTTTTAATTAATTTATTTTAATTGGCAAATAATTACTTTATAGTATTCTGATGGTTTTTCCAATACATCAACATGAATTGGCCATAGGTATACATGTGTCCCCCCCGATCATGAACCCCACTCCCACCTCCCTCTCTTGGTTGTCCCTGAGCACCGGCTTTAGGTGCCCTGCTTCACACACTGAACTTCTTCTGGTCATCTACTTTACATATGGTAATGTACATGTTTCAATGGGATATTACTCTGCTATAAAAAGGAACACATTTGAGTCCGTGCTAATGAGGTGACTGAACCTGGAGCCTATTATACAGAGTGAAATAAATCAGAAAGAGAAAGACAAATACTATATATTAACACATATATATATAGAATTTAGAAAGACAGTACTGATGATCCTACATGCAGGGCAGCACAGATTTTTGGACTCAATGGAAGAAGGCGAGGGTGGGATGATTTTAGAGAATAGCACTGAAACATGTATATTATCAACTATACCTTAATTTAAGAAAAAGAAAAAGAAAACAAGAAATGCAGACTCCTGAGCCCCACCCCAGACAGGCTGAAGGACAACCTTCAGGAGAGGTGTTCAGGAACCTGTGTTTTACCGGCTCCTGGTGACTCTGATGTTCACATAGGTAAGGGCACCCTAGGCTGGAGACCACAGCACCCCAGAGGGGAAGAGGGGACCCACTGACCCTTATTGCTCTGGCCCCTGGGATCCTGGGAAAGACTTTAAGGCTCAAATGCTAAAGCTATTCATGGGTACAAAATATGAATATTTTTACTTCTCCCTGTTTTCATTTTAATTGCATAAATATTCTGCATTTTGCCCTGGGCACAAGGAGTCTGGTGAAAGAGGAAGATGTCCTTCAAGGGCAGTGGTGACAACCAGGCCTGTGGGAACCACAGGAAGGAAGAATCAACCCTGCTAGGGTGGGCAGGGAGGGTTCATGGAGGAAGAGATCCTTGGTGGGGGCATCTGGAAGGAGGAGAAGACTGTCAAAGGAGTCGAGGTGGGGGAGGACATTCAAGGAGAGGGGAATGTGTGAATGAAACCACTGAGATGTGAACCAGCATAGGCCAAATGGGGAAACAGTAAGAAACAGGACTGGCCAAGTTGGGCAGCTTGTGGAGGACTTGTGGACTGTGCTAGGAGCTCGGACTTGCCTTGCGGCCTCACTGAAGGGGTCTTGGAGGATTGAGATTGGGCAGGGGCGTAAGGAACTAAAGGCTGCAATGGATCAGATTTATTTTGCAGGAGAAAAAAAACATTCTCAGGCACCATGCAGGTCCTCACATGACCATCCAATATCTGCGGCTTCACAGAGAGAAGCCCAAATACCACAACACAGGAACGGTGACAACCGAGCAGATCATTTATAAGCTCATCCCCTGTCAGGCACACCTTCCTGGTAGCACCAGCTCCTGGGCCCACTCATTCTGTCCCTGTCTTTGTTAGGCTGTGTCTGGGCGATGTCTATTTGTTGTAAATGTACCTGCTGTTTGAAGTGGTTATCTGTGACTGTAAATCATATGATGTAAATACATTGCAAGAGGAATTGCAAACCTTGTTAAAAGGTGCAGAGTTTCCTGGAGTTGATGACCATGACGTTGGAGGACTGCTGGGATCACATGTCCACAGATGGGGCTGGCTCTGGACAAGTCAGCTGGGTAATGACCGAAGCAGAGAAACTAGCCAAGGAAACGGATACCGTGGCCGCTTCAAAAGAGGGAGATTCAGGTGAAAAGAAGATCGAGAAAGACTTACGGGAAAACTGATTATAGCAGCCCTTGAAGACTGATTTGGGAATGATTCTCTTTACTGACATGCTGTGACATTCAATTGCAAAAAAAACTTAACTGTGCTTTCATGTAACTTTTTTGGTAAAACTCAACCAAAAAGAAAAAATTCTTTTCTCATTAAAAAATTCTCAAAGAGTTGAAATTATAACTTCAACATAGTTAAATATGAGATATTATAAAAATGAGTTTATTTTGGCTTGCTATTTCACTTTTTTCTATGGAAATAAAAGGCCTTTTTCTGGGCCCCAGTGTCTTTACATAATAGAATCTCCCGAGCATGCCTTTTTCTGCAGATCTGTCTCTCTCTAGACCATGCTCTCAGGGCAGGGAGTAACCTTTTCATCTTTACTCCTGGGTTCCACGCAGCCTGCAATATAGCGGATATTCCTGCAAGGTCTGTTAAGCAGATGAATGAAAAAGAAACGGAGAAACAACTGCTTTTCTGTGTCACTCTCTGGGATGTTTGCTCAGGATCTGGAGCAGTGGGCTTGGAAGGTCCCCACAGGGTGGCTTGGGGGCTCCGGTGCTTGTGGATTTAATTAAGTGCTGGGCTGGGCTGAGAGACTTTGAAGAGGAAGGGAGGTCCTCGTGCAAGTGATGGACACGCGCTAGGCACACGCAGGCAGACAGGTTCCTTTGTTATGTGCATGGATGCCGGCATCCAAGCAGACCCTGACAAATCGCTTCTCATGAGGAAAAGCATGAAAGGAAAATGACCACAGGGACTAACTGAGGAGCTGCGGCTGTACAGAGGAAAGAGGCTGGGGGTTAGAGGAAGGGCCAGGACTCTGGGAGAGGGAAGCAGGAAAAGACAGAGACAGAGAATCCTGAAGACACTAAGTATCTACTGGATCCAGCCATGACTGAAGCCTTTAAGTTTCATGAGTCAGCACTTTCTCTGTTTTGTTGAAGCCCGCCTCTCTCACTTGTAATTGAACTCTCTCTTTTATCTGATCTCTGGGAACAGCTGACAGCATGCTAAACACAGTGGTCTGGGGGACAAAACCCCAGCCTTTGCCTTGGGAAAGATCCAGGAGGCTCATGGAAAGCCCCCAAAACATGGGCTGCTTTCCTAGTTTTAAAAAAACAAATTCAAACAAAAGCCAGAGATGGTTTTTAAAACTAGAGCGTCAAAAGGAGGCAGATGTGAAGGGCGGCTGTATAAACATACTTATCTAAAAAATGATAGTGAAACATCCAGGGCCACCAGATTTCAGAACTGGCCTCCAGGGAAAAACTTAATGGTGTGATTTTTATCAAAATGATACTAAGACACATAGTTCTCATCTCTTCCTGCTCAGCTGTCTCAGGATCTACCCCTAGGGTTCTACGCCCATCCCTGGGGTTCAGGGGACACAAGTTCCCAGTGCTGTGCCAATGCGTAGGTGGAGTTACTAAATGTTTGCTGAATGAACCAGCATGAAGAGCAGAGCTCAGCTGGCAGGACTCTGGTCTTTTTTAAAATTTAATTTTAAATTTACGTGGAGTAAAATTCATTCTTTTGGTGTACAGGTCTCTTGACTAATGAATAGTCACATGACCACAATGACAATAAAGGCACAGAATAGTTCCATCATCCCCCAAATTCCCTTATCCTACCCTACCTCTCGCCCTTAATCCCTGGCAATCACCAATGTGTTCTCTGTCACTAGTTTTTTTTTAAGAAAAAAAACTGGTAAAATATTCATAACATAGAACTTACCATTTTAATTGTTTTTAAGTGTATAATTCAATGGCATTAAGTATATTCATAATGCTGTGTAACCATTACTATAGCCTATTTCCAGAACATTTTCATCAACCCACACAGAAATTCTGTTCCTATTAAACAATAACACCTCATTCCTACTCTTCAGCTCCTGGCAACCACCAGGAATTGTCTCTATGAATTTGACTCTTCTAGGAACTTTATATTAGTAGAATCATACAGTTCAGTTCAGATGCTGTCGTGTCTGACACTTTGCAACCCCACAGACTGCAGCACACCAGGCTTCCCTTCCATCACCAACTCCTGGAGCTTGCTCAAACTCACGTCCATTGAGTTGGTGATGCCATCCAACCATCTCGTCCTCTGTCATCCCCTTCTCCTCCTGTCTTCGATCTTTCCCAGCCTTAAGGTCTTTTCCAGTGAGTCAGTTCTTCGCATCAGGTGGCCAAAGTATGGGAGTTTCAGCTTCAGCATCAGTCCTTCCAATGAATATTCAGGACTCAATTCCTTTAGGATTGACTGGTTTGATCTCCTTGCAGTCCAAGGGACTCTCAAAAGTCTTTTCCAACACCACAGTTCAAAAGCATCAATTCTTTGGCGTTCAGCCTTCTTTAAGGTCCGACTCTCAAGTCCATACATGACTACTGGAAAAACCATAGCCTTGATTAGATGGACCTTTGTAGGCAAAGTAATGTCTCTGCTTTTTAATATGCTGTCTAGGTTGGTCGTAACTTTTCTTACAAGGAGCAAGCGTCTTTTAATTTTGTGGCTTCAGTCACCATCTGCAGTGATTTTGGAGCCCAAGAAAAGAAAGCCTGTCACTGTTTCCACTGTTTCCCCATCTATTTCCCATGAAGTGATGGGACCAGATGCCATGATCTTAGTTTTCTGAACATTGAGCTTTAAGCCATCTTTTTCACTCTCCTCTTTCACTTTCATCAAGAGGCTCTTTGGTTCTTCTTCGCTTTCTGCCATAAGGGTGGTGTCATCCGCATATCTGAGGTTATTGATATTTCTCCCGGCAATCTTGATTCCAGCTTGTGTTTCTTCCAGCCCAGCGTTTAACATGATGTACTCTGCATATAAGTTAAATAAGCAGAGTGACAATATACAGCCTTGACGTACTCCTTTTCCTATTTGGAACCAGTCTGTTGTTCCATGTCCAGTTATAACTGTTGCTTCCTGACCTGCATACAGGTTTCTCAAGAGACAGGTCAGAAGATCTGGTATTCCCATCTCTTTCAGAATTTTCCACAGTTTATTGTGATCCACACAGTCAAAGGCTTTGGCATAGTCAATAAAGCAGAAATAGATGTTTTTCTGGAACTCTCTTGCTTTTTAGATGATCCAGCAGATGTTGGCAATGTGATCTCTGGTTCCTCTGCCTTTTTTAAAACCAGCTTGAATATCTGGAAGTTCACGGTTCACATATTGCTGAAGCCTGGCTTGGAGAATTTTGAGCATTATGAGTAACATGCTACAAATGTTTTCATACAGATTTCTGTGTGAACATAAACTTTTATTCTTCTTGGGTAAATACTTAAGTGTGGGATTGTGGAGTCATATGAGAAGTGGATGTTTATCTTTGTGAGACACTGCCTTCCAAAACTCTTTTCCAAAGTAGCTGAACTATTTTGCATCCCCAAAATGTTGTGCATCCCCACTGGCAGTCTATGAAAGTTGTAGGTGGTCCACATCCTTGCTAAACTTGCAACTGTCAGTCGCCTTTGTTTTTTTAAACCCATTAAGTATCCACTAATTGCCAGTCCTAAGTAATACAGTAATTACAACAGTAGGAAGTGAGTGAATGAATGAAAACTGTAAGTTAGATCTTCTATAAATCAGAGACACAGCAAACTATTCCTGTGTGCCAGACATGGTCTTCACAGCTTTTTAAGTGTAATCTCACTTAATCCTTATGTTACCCCCAACATAGTGAAGAGGACACTTATACCCAGAGTGGAGAAATCACTTGCCCAAGGTCCCTCAGCTAGTAATTGCTGAGCCACACAGAACCCAGGCTCCAACCCACCACGTCACGTGCCTCCCTCATATACAAGATGGGTGCTAACAAATACAGCTTCCCCTTCCTCCCCTTGGAGAGTTTAAATGCATTGTCCCCATTTGCAACATCCCTTTGAGAGCAGGATTATCCTTCCCATTTTATAGGTGAGGTTCACTCACCAGTGAGAGGCATAGGCCCTGGAGTCTGAGTCATCTGCTTCCAGAGGCCCAACAGCTTTCCACAGCATCCCACGCTCACAGTGCGTAAACTGCTACTCTCAGACACAAGGCCTGAGCCTCAGGTATGCCCACTGGAAACAAAAGCCAAGAAAGAGAAGCCCTAGGGCCCTAGTGGTCCCTCTGATTCTTGGCTGGGATGCCTCTGAAATGTGCAGTCATTGTTTGAAGATCCTTCCCAGTGCCAGCTTTGCCCAACATTTTCCAGGAAAGACAATGTGAGGTCAAGGGAAAGAAAAGAACAAACACTTCTGTGGAAAAATGCACAGATCTGAAGGTACCTTCCAGCCTTTTGGGGCAACTCAGAAAGTGACAGATGTGGGAGGCTGCCACTGAGGCCTTGAAACCACAGGCTTGTGCTACTTCTCATAATGAAAGTCTCAAAGAACAAGAGAATTTCCTAAAGGGAAATTTAAAGGGTCTTTTCTTGCCTTTGGTGAGATTCCAGGAGACAGAAAGGCAAAGAAGACAGAGGCTCAGATTGGGGTGTCCATACCCTGTGTCTTCTCACGGCCCTCTACTCACCTTGCCACCATTTGCTTGCTGGGCAGTCAGAACTGGAAGATATAGTAGTCATTCACTGAGAACCTACTGTGTGCCAAGCAAGGTCTGCCTCCAGTTCTGGAGTTCTCTCCCAGATACCCCCTGGGATACCATGTCCATCAGAAGGAGTGGCCACTATGGAGAACAGTGTGGAGATTCCTCAAAAAACTGGAAATAGAACTGCCATATGACCCAGCAATCCCACTGCTGGGCATACACACTGAGGAAACCAGAATTGAAAGAGACACGTGTACCCCAATGTTCATTGCAGCACTGTTTATAATAGCCAGGACATGGAAGCAGCCTAGATGCCCATCAGCAGATGAATGGATAAGGAAGCTGTGGTACATATACCCAGTGGAATATTACTTAGCCATTAAAAAGAATACATTCGAATCAGTTCTAATGAGGTGGATGAAACTGGAGCCTATTATACAGAGTGAAGTAAGCCAGAAATAAAAACACCAATACAGTATACTAACGCATATATATGGAATTTAGTAAATAGGTAAAGATAACCCTGTATGCGAGACAGCAAAAGAGACACAGATGTATAGAACAGTATTTTGGACTCTATGGGAGAGGGCGAGGGCAGGATGATATGGGAGAACAGCATTGAAGCATGTAAATTATCATATGTGAAATGAATCGCCAGTCCAGGTTCAATGCATGATACATGGTGCTCGAGGCTGGTGCACTGGGATGACCCAGAGGGATGGGATGGGGAGGGAGGTGGGAGGGGGGTTCTGGAAGGGGAACACATGTACACCCATGGCGGATTCATGTCAATGTATGGCAAAACCAATACAATATTGTAAAGTAAAAAAATAGATAAATAAATAAATTAAAAAAAAAGTAGCTACAAAAAAAAAAAAAAAGAAGGAGTGGCCATACTGCTGGGTGTTGGCACCTTCGTAATGAGCTAGGTCATAATGATCACCATCATCATTTATTCCACTTAACAATGAAGGCCCATGGTCCAGTAAGGGACCTGGAGATGACTGCAGTGTGGGCAGTGAGTAGAGATGAGCACCAGGTCTGTGGTGGCCCCAGGAGGGAGAAATCAGCTTTGGGAGATATGGTATGCTTCATGGAAGAAGAGACTCTTCAGTTTTGTCTGTGAGGAGGAGGGGTTTGCCAAGAAGAAAAGGTCATTTCAGGTAGAAAGAACAACATATACAAAGGCACTGAGGTATGAAATAACAAGAATTGTTTGGGGAAATACAAGTCATTATTTATAGTGAGAGTATGGGGTAAAGGAAGGGCCATGAAGTGAGCCCAGACTGGCCCCTCTGTTGGCTCCTGTGATCCCTGATCCCTACTGCACACAGTAAGCACTTAATAACTTTATGCTGCAAGGGACACAAAGATCACTGAGAACAAGACCTTTTGCTTCCTCTGTCCCGCAGAGAGGCAGATGCTCACATGACATTGAGGGCGGGGAGGCTCTCGGGGTTCACATGCCAACCTGGGCCCACACCTTCTACATTCCCCTGCGGGCACCAGCTGTAACTCTCTCTCCTCCCTCTCCTACTCAGGAAAACATAGAAGGACAAGGTGGGGGTGAGAATGAGGCCACTATGCTGCTAACCTTGATTTTGCTTTCATTTAGAAAAGAAAAGGAAATCATTCACAAAGCCTGGTCCTTTCACTATTTACTAATACCACATTACCCACAGTGCTCCTGCAACCAGGGGCCTCTGTCTCGGTGCTCCCGCCCTGAGACCAACACTCTGAGCATCCCTGAGAGTGTGTCTTGACCTCCCTCACAGGCACCGCAGGCCACCAGCAGCCCTGGGGCCAGAAGGGCTTGTATGGCCTGTAGAATATTCAGTTCTGTGTTTGTTCTGGAAAATCATGATGGATGAATCATGGCATACTCTGAAGCCACCTGCACCCTGATGTTTCTGCTGCTTGGTTTTGTGAATCAGTAAATTCCCCCTTTTACTCAAGCTAGTTTAAGCTGTTACATGTTCTAAGACTTCTGATTAATACAGCTCAATTCTTGTTTAGATTATTCTCTAAACACACTGTGATTCAATTTTTGTATTTTGTTTCTGACCCAATAGTTATTTAAGAGAGTGTTTTAAAATCTCCAGATGGCAAAGTTTTTATATGTCTAAACACTTTTGTTATTCATGCCTGGCTTATTACATTGTGATAAGAATAGAAATAGATGAGTCCTTTCCCCTGTGATATTAAAAAAAAAAACAAACCACAAACTACAGTCCAACATGCTACCACACCTAATGCTGAAACACTCAAAGCTCCCCCATTAAAGTGAGGAACCAGGCGAGGATACGCCACCTCCACTTTTACTGAACAGCTTTCTAGAAGGCCACAAGAAAGGAAGGAATGCTATGTTGAAGTGGAGCACGAAAAATATAATTATTTACACACGGTATGATTTGATACCTCAGGTGCATGAACAAACTAAAAACCACTAGAAATAATAAGACAATATACTAAAGTAGATGGATATATGTTTAATACATAAAAATGAATGGCAGAGAAAGACAAATCTTATGATATCACTTATATGTGAAATCTAAAAAGAAAAGATACAAATGGACTTATCTATAAAACAGAAATAGACTCACAGACATAGCAAATAAGTTTATGGTTACCAAAGGGAAAGGCAGGGTTAGGGATAAATTAAGATCTTGGCATCTAGTCCCATCACTTCATGGGAAATAGATGGAGAAACAGTGGAAACAGTGTCAGACTTTATTTTTTTGGCCTCCAAAATCACTGCAGATGGTGATTGCAGCCACGAAATTACAAGATGTTTACTCCTTGGAAGGAAAGTCATGACCAACCTAGATAGCATATTTAAAAGCAGAGACATTACTTTGTCAACAAAGGTCCATCTAGTCAAGGCTATGGTTTTTCCAGTGGTCATGTATGGATGTGCGAGTTGGACGGTGAAGAAAGCTGAGCGCCGAAGAATCGATGCTTTTGAACTGTGGTGTTGGAGAAGACTCTTGAGAGTCCCTTGGACTGCAAGGAGATCCAATCAGTCCATCCTAAAGGAGACCAGCCCTGGGTGTTAATTGGAAGGACTGATGTTGAAGCTGAACTCCAATACTTTGGCCACCTCATGCGAAGAGTTGACTCATTGGAAAAGACCCTGATGCTGGGAAGGACTGGGGGCAGGAGGAGAAGGGGACGACAGAGGATGAGATGGCTGGATGGCATCACCCACTTGATGGACATGAGTTTGGGTAAACTCCGGGAGTTGGTGATGGACAGGGAGGCCTGGGGTGCTGCGATTCATGGGGTCGTCAAGAGTCGGACACGACTGAGAGACTGAACTGAACTGAACTGATGTGCAGAAGAGAATGAGCACCCTCGTCACTGAGAGCGTTATCATCTTAAAGACAGGCAAAGGAACAGACCCTTCATACCCAACTGGCTTCACTCACCCAGCCCCCTGGGTGGCTGAGGAGCTGGGCTGCAGGGGGCCGAGTCACTTTGCTTCCATTCACTGGCTGTCTGCTGGCAGTCAGCGCCTGTCTCCTCCTTTGTACCTGGATCAGATCTGCCTTAGGGAAGACCACTAAGGTGGCAGTGCTGATGGTCTGCCTGAGCAGTGGGTACAGGAAGGAGCTGTTGCCTAGACAGGATAACGTAGTCAGTTTAGAGAGAGGTGGGTGGCTTACACAGGTACTGAGGAGGTACAATAAACAATAATGATGCCCATTTTTAAAGCTCCCAATCTTCACAGCTAGCAGTAATAGTATCATTCCCATTTTACAGTTGAGAAAACTTGAGGTTCAGAGAGATTAAGTAACTTGTTCAGAGTCACACGGGCTTCCCTGGTAGCTCAGCTGGTAAAGAATCCACTGGCAATGTAAGAGACCTGGATTTGATCCCTGGGTTGGGAAGATCCCCTGGAGAAGGGAAAGGCCACCCACTTCAGTATTGTGGGCTGGAGAATTCCATGGACTGTGTAGTCCATGGGGTCTCAAAGAGTCGGACATGACTGAGCGACTTTCACTTTCACTTTCTGAGTTACACACAGCGAAGTAGGTGATTAATGGGATCTGGAGTATAAGTTGCTGAGGAGGCCCTGGTATATGGATGGGTGGGAGCTCATTACACAGGCGGAGGGGTGATGGTGAGAAGAGGCTGCTGATGTCCAGGTCCATCACCACCTGAACCGTGACCCCAGCTCTGGCCTCATATTCATTTCCTATCCCTCTGGGAGGTGTGAATCTTCCCCATCAGAGTAGGAGTTTTAGGAAGTATGGGATTTCATGTGGTCAAGCACCAGCATAAAGCCTGCTGACAAACAGTGGTTGTTGAATGAATCATTCCTACAACCGTATCAGTGACATTGGTCTTGAAACGAGACTTGAGCTTATTAGAATGTGGGGCAGGAAGGCAGAATGATTCCTCCTCTTCTGAACAAGCACATGTACACACATGTGCACAAGACATGCATGCACACAAACAGCCTAAATACAATCATACCCATGGCACCTGTACACCAGGAGAGAGTATGTGTGTGCGTGCTCTGTCACGTCTGATTCTTTGCAACCCTATAGACTGTAGCCCACCAGGCTCCTCTGTGCATGGGATTCTCCAGGCAAGAATACTAGAGTGGGTTGCCATGCCCTCCTCCAAGGGATCTTCCTGACCCAGGGATCGAACCTGCATCTCTTATTTCTCGTGCATTGGCAGGCGGGTTCTTTACCACTAGTGCCACCTGGGAACCCCATAAGAGAGTGCAGATAGACACATACACACATGCACACAACACAAAGACACACACATACACAGCACAATCTAACTATGAGGGCTTGATCCTACTGACTGTGGCCTTTGGGTCAATGCTAAGAAATTCTGCCTCCTTGCTATGAAACCTTTTAGTTACTACCAATATTTTTTATGGGTTTCCCTGGTGGCTCAGTTGGTAAAGAATCTGCCTGCAGTGCAGGAGACCCAGCTTTGATCCATGGGTTAGGAAGATTCTCTACAGAAGGAAATGGCTATCCACTTCAGTATTCTTGCCTGGAGAACCCCATGGACAGAGGAGCCTGGTAGGTTACAGTTCATAGGGTTGCAAAGAATCAAGACACGGCCGAGTGACTAGCACTTTCAAACCAGGTACGCAACTTTCTGGATTCTTCATCTGGGAGAAAACCATAGCACTGCTCCCTCATTCCACCCTACATTCCCCCAGTGAGATATCCTTATACAGCAGAAAACCATGGGGTCTGTATCAGAGGGAAATCGAACCCTCGATGATAAAGGGGACATTTGAAAGGATGCCCAGAAACACCAGCATCTGATTAGATGGCTTTTATAGGGAGTTAGGCCCCTGCCCCTTTGCTGCCCTCCTCATCCAGGCCAAGGAGACTGGGTTCATTAGCAGAACAGATGTGGCTTTTCTTTACCCTAAGGATAAAGATAACAAACTACCTACAGAAACAGGGACATTCTGAATCTGGGGTACAGCAACAACATCTGACTGGGACCCAAAGAAAATGGCATTTTCCCCTTCCAGTTCAATTAACAAACATTTATTCAGGGCTTGTTATTTATTCAGCTTCATGTTTCAGTCTTGGGCTTCTCTGTCAAGGCCGCCCCCTAATACTAGAATCAGCCCTGGGGAAGCAGCCTTAGGCTGCCAGCAAGTAGGACTGCAGGAAGTCAGTCCTGTCTGGAGGACCCAGCGTTTGGAGGGCCTGGCCCCCGTGTCCTCACTGGGTTAGTCTTAGCTTTGTCGGTCAGGAAGCTGTGTGACTCAGTTAAGTTACTAACTTTCTCTGTGTCTTTATGTCATACTTTGAAAATTGTGAACAATGATAGCATGTACTCAGAGGGTTGTGACGACTCAGTGAGATAGAACACATAAAGTACAAGGGTCTTATGCATTTAGTAAGGGTTGGCTATTATTACTAACATCATGATAATTATTATCAAGGTAGCTCAATTTTCTTGTCTGAGCTCCAGTCTCAGCTTTCTTGTCCTGTTAAAGCTCCTCCATGGACTAGAGCCCTTGCCTAAATTTTTGCCCTCTTGGTCAGACTCTGACCTTGCTGCCTCTTTAACAAGAAACTGGAATTAGCCCCTGTGTGCATTTCAGCCATACGCCTCAGCCTTGTCTGTATGCCTGACTCCAGTTTGAGTGGTGCTTGACCCTGGTTGCCTGGTCCGGCCTGCTGCCCCAGGCAGGGCCTCCTACCTCAACCCTTAACTCTACTTAAACCCACTGCGGCTAGGGTACTGGTCAGCTGGCTAACTCTTCAGCCAGTCCTCCAGCTCCACAAAGACTCACTTTAATGCTGATTCTAACCTCATGTCCCACTCAGGCCCTCTGGAGGCAGTAGGATGGAGATGAGGAAATCAGAGAAAGAATCTGAAAACAAGCATCAGACACATTGACCAGTCTTTTCTTATCTGGGTCTGGAGGCAGCCAGGCCCTGAATCCTTGGCCAGAGATAGGAAACCACATGGCTTCAGTTTTAGCAGGACTATAGAGACCCAGGTATTCTTCAAAGACTAGATCGTGGAACTGCAGATTTATACCCTGCCTCTTCTCTCTAGGATGTAAGCCCAGGAGAGCAAAGACTCTGTTGCCTGATTTACTACTTAGTGGTCAGAATGATGTCTGACCCATAGTAGATGCTCAAGAAAATGCAAAATGACAGAAGAGAATACAGTTGCCCCCACACTGCGTGATCTTTGACTCCTTCCATCCAGGTCTTGGCATTAGTTTTTAAGGTGAGTGGCAATGCCTGTGATGTCCAACTTGGCTAAGGCCACACCATGGGTCACTGCCCCAGGACAAGGGGAGACCAGCAGAGCTGAGTGAGGCAAGTTTCCAACCATTCAATGCCAAGGCTGAAGTCACTGATTTGTTGTTGTTCAGTCACTCAGTCATGTCCGACTTTTTGGGACCCCATAGACTGCAGCATGCCAGGCTTCCCTGTCCATCACTATCTCCCAGAGCTTGCTCAAACTCACGTCCATTGAGTCGGTGATGCCATCCAACCATCTCATTCTCTGTTGTCCCCTTCTCCTGCCTACAATCTTTCCCAGCATCAGGGTCTTTTCCAGTGAGTCGGCTCTTCATAGGCTCTTCATAGTTTGGCCTCTTCATAGCAGGTGGCCAAAGTATGTTTCAGTCTCAGCATCAGACCCTCCGATGAATATTCAGGGCTGCTTTCCTTTAGGATTGACTGGTTTGATCTCTTTTCAGGCCAAGGGACTCTCAAGAGTCTTCTCTAACACCACAGTTCAAAAGCATCAATTCTTCAGCACTCAGCTTTCTTTATGGTCCAACTCTCACATCGATACATGACTACTGGAAAAACCATAGCTTTGACTAGATGGACCTTTGTTGGCAAAGTTAATGTCTCTGCTTTTTAATATGCATCCAGGTTTGTCATATCTTTTCTTCCAAGGAGCAAGAGTCTTTTAATTTCATGGCTGCAGTCACCATCTGCAGTGATTTTGGAGCCCAAGAAAATAAAGTCTCTCAGTGTTTCCTTGTTTCCCCATCTATTTGCCATGAAGTGATGGGACCAGATGCCATGATCTTCGTTTTTTGAATGTGGAGTTTTAAGCTACTTTTTTCACTCTCCTCTCTCACCTTCATCAAGAGGCTCTTTAGTTCTTCTTCGCTTTCTGCCATTAGGGTGGTGTCATCTGCATATCTGAGGTTATTGATATTTCTCCCGGCAATCTTGATTCCAGCTTGTGCTTCATCCAGCCATTTCGCATGATGTACTCTGCATATAAGTTATATAAGTAAGGTGACAATATATAGCATTGCTGTACTCCTTTCCCAATTTGGAACCAGTCCGTTGTTCCATGTCCAGTTCTAACTGTTGCTTCTTGACCTGCATACAGGTTTTGAAGGAGGCAGGTAAGGTGGTCTGATATTCTCATCTCTTTAAGTCATTGATCCTAACACATAAATAATTACTGAAAATCTGTTCTGTGCCAGGCACTGTGCTAGGCACCATTAACCTGAGTTATCTCTTTTAATCTACGAGGTAGGTATTATTATTACTATCATTTTTTAGGTTGAGAAGGAAAGTACCAGGAGATAAGCAACAGGCCAAGAACAAGGCTGTTAATTGCAGAGCTAGACTTGAACCCAGACAGCAGGACCCAGACTCAGCACTGCCTCTGGTGCTCTGCTGCCTCCCTCAATGCACCGGCCGGATCCCCAGGGTTGGAGGGTCTCAGCCCTTTCTCCCTGCCTTGCTTGCAGACTCAGGGAAGGGATCAACAAAGAGTCCAGTTGTCAGCAAGGCTGAGTGTAGGTCCCAGTCCATCACTTACAGCCCCTCTACTGGAGGGGAATAATGTCATGTTTCTCAGTTTCCTTCTCTGTGAAACAGGGATAATAAAGCACTTCTGTGGGGCTGTCCCAGTGGCGCTAGCGGTAAAGTACCTGCCTGCCAATTCAGAGGCATAAGAGATGTGAGTTCGATCCCTGGGTTGGGAGGATCCCCTGTAGAAGGGCATGGCCACCCACTCCAGTGTTCTTGTCTGGAGAATCCCATGGACAGATGAACCTGGTGGGCTACAGTCCATGGGGTTGCAAGAGTCAGACACGACTGAAGTGACAGCATGTATGTATGTATGTATGTGGGGCTGTGGTGCAGGTTAAACGAGAAGCACAGAGCTTCGTCCAGAACCGGTCCTAATTCCTTCTTCCCTGCTGTGAGATATTACTTCCTGTTTGGCTACAGCACAAGGGGAACGTGGGCTCTGGGCCTCAAAAGGGCAAAGAACGTCCCCCAAAATGGGAAACACTGGGCTCTTCTGGGGGTTTTCGTGTCCCCTGTAGGGAGGGCTGAACTTAAAGGGACCTTGCTGTTTTCACTTTATTTGTAGGACGTGAAACAGAATTCCAGTCTCAAGGAAAAACCCCCATGGAAACAGAAATAAAAACAGAATTCCCCTCCCCCAGAGGGCGATCACAGACTCCCAACCCAGGAGATGATAACTAGTGTTTGTTTACTGGGAAGCTGAAAACACTATCTGCTGAATAAGTAGTTTAGGCTGAGAAAAAGGTTCTGTAAGTGTTAAAAATTTCCACAGTGTTCAGTAACAGCAGTCATGATCTTACAGATACTGCTTGACTAATGAGTATGTTCCATGAGGAAAATGTTTTTCTATAGAAGAATAAACATGTTGGAGAGTCAGCTGAATGGACATAGGAAGGGTCTGGATCTCCAAGCCTTTACTAGCTGTGTGGTCTTGCTTAGATCACTCAGTCTTTCTGAGCTTTGTTTCCTCCTCTATAAAATGCAGATAGTTTTATCTGCTCTGGGAGCTGAATTTGATGACGAATTAAAGTCTCAGCATGAGGTGACCCCTCCTCTGGTGTCACACTTCTGCAGAGGCTCCACCAGCTGCCCTTGGTTAGTAGGATGTGAGGCTTGCTGCATTAGCGGGACAGACTGGGGGCAAGTCTGAAGCTGAGGACAGTGGAGACTCAGCACAAAGATGGTTCAGGGGCCGCCAGGGGCTCGTCTTGAGCAGACGGCTCCTTTTGGGTGACCATGGACTCACCCCTTCCCTTCAGGTCTCAGTCTCTCTTGTACAATAAGGACCTGGGCTTGATCTCAGGGCTCTCCACGCTCCCCAGTCCTAAGTTTGTATAAAAAGCTAGCTAACCCCATCCCCACATCTCCATCAAAATTTAGAAGCATACAGCATTTGTGTAACATGTGAGTTGCTGGTGCTCCAAGGGGGGACAGTTCTCAACTCTGTGAAGAACAATGCTGTCTGAAGGGACTGTCAAATACTAGACATCTTCCAGGTACAAAGGTCTCCCCTCCCCCATGGAATCATTACTTCCCAGCTGCACTTGCTCCAAAGCAGTATCAATTTTTGCTAAAAACAAGACAAAAGAACAAAAACAAAAACAAACAAACAAACTAAAAACAGGCTTGAGAGCAACAGGCTCCTAAGCAACTAGAGGCAAAAATCAAGTTGGAGAAGACATTCAGCTTTGGGAACCTAGGGACAGAACTGCCAGCAGGCAGTGGCCACACGGACCATTCAGAGGCTGGCTGTGCCCAAGTGTGGCCCACCTGGTAGGCACACCAAGTCACAGCTCCTGGGAGGTGGTTGAGCAGGACCTGTTAACATCCCCTGCAAATCCCGCAAACTCATACCTGACAAGCTTGTGTGTCTTGTCATCACCCTAATGGTTACCAAGATGCTGGGAATATGGACATTCTGCATTTCTACGTGTGTTTGCTCTTTGTCCTTCAGCCCTTACCTGAGTATGTCATCATGACATGAAACAGCACTTGTAGTATTTATAATTAAATGATGATTCTATATAAAAATGCAACCATAAACACATGCAAAGCCCTAGCATGCTCCCTCCCTTCACTGGTCCTCACTCTAGTACAGTGATCCTGTAGGGACATTTACCGTCTTTACTGTACCACAAAGAGACTGAGGCAGTGAAGGCTGCCAGCAGGGTGGGCACTTGGCTCTGTGTCTCACAATCACGCTCAGGATACTGAGGTCAGGATGCTCATTCCTTCGAAGCAGAGATGTTTGTGAACTGCAGAGACTGAGATTCAGGGAGGTGTGTAGCTGGGGCTCCCACCCTCCTGATCTAGCAGATAATTGGGAGGGCTGAGGACCAAGGGGTGGGAAAAGCCCATTTTACATGAGGACACTGAGGCTTGGCAGAGCTCAGTGACTTCCTTAACATGTCACACAATTAGATATCAGAAACCACAGCCTTCTCCTGTCTACAGCAGTGATGACATCATAGTTGGAGGAATTTCCTGCTCACTCCCTGCTGCAAGGTGGTGGCCTGGAACTAAATCATGCAGCCTCACTGGCGGGCAAACAAATGTTCGTTCCAGCATCACGCATTCGTTGATTCACTCACGGTGGCTTCCTCTGTGTTACATGCCAAAGCAATTCTACAATCCTCTTCAAGACAAAGGCTATGAAACTGCTTGTTAAAGCAGCTTCACTGCACTGGGTAGGAAATGTCCTGTGAATCTAAAATCTGGCCCACTCGCCCATGGTGAGTACTTGCTCCACTGGACACAGAACAGCAAGGCTTCAGGGAAAACCCTTTGATCCAGGTCCCAGTTGTGTTCTCTGCCTTGTCACTGCCTTGGAAGAGGCAGTAAAATGTACACATCAATTGGAGAGAGAACATTTAATATTCTTCTCTGGAGTCAGTGTTAGGGCCAGGACAAGACATTCCAATAGCTCTCAGAACCGAACTATCTGGGTGGTTGTAGTCACTTAGTGTTCTACAGGTCAGGATTAAGGGTCCTTGAGTTTCTTCCTTAAAATAACAATTCCTCAGTTAAATCTGAGTGGTCACTATTATGGCTCTGGTTCTAATACTGCCAGCTAGATGCAGGTTATGTATCCTCTGAGTTTCAGACATGACATCCGTAACACACAGATTGTAATCTCTTTCCCCATCCAATCTCCCAGGTCATCTCGAGGATTCAATGAGAACTCAGATGTAAAAATGTACAGTGCGGAGGCTTCAGCAAACAACCTAAGGTACCCCTCTCATTTGAGGAAACCAAAGAGGGGTCCTGCCTTTACTTCCTTCTCAGAAAGTAGTGTCAGGGTAGGAAGAAGCAGAAATGGAATCCAACTGGGGAGGTGTGAGTCTGTCTTCGTGTGTGTGTGCTAAGTCACTTCAGTAGTGTCTGACTCTTTGCAACGCCATGGACTGCAGCCTGCCAGACTCCTCTGTCCATGGGATTCTCCAGGCAAGAATACTGGAGTGAGTTGCCATGCCCTTCTCTGGAGTCTATCTTTACTTACTACTTATTTGCCTTGGGGCCCCTTCTTCTTTCTAATCCTCAGTTTCCTCCTTTGTCGAGTAGGGATTCCAATGAATTTCTGGCAGGATCATTGAGAAAACCAGGAGAGAAAAATATGAAGCTATCTGTAAAGTTTAAAGCACTGTGCAAAGGGGGTACTCTTTTCCAATCTTACTGCTTGCCTCAATTTCCTCATTTGCAAAATAGCGATATTCACATTGACACACAGGCTCTTTTGAGATGGGTGAAAATCAAATGATATGACAGCTGTGGAAATAGCTAGCATGTGTCTGGCATGCAGTGGGTGCTCAATTAATGTAGAATGTGGGTCTGTAGGCAGCCTTGGAGGAGCTGAGATGAAACACACTGAATTACGGGGGCAGATGGGTCATCTGCAATTTTAAAAAACACAGGAGCCACCATCAGTGCCTGCCTCCAACTACTGGTTTGTTATCTGGCCTCAGCTTTTATTTGGAAAGATGCTTTGATATCAGCCAATTGGGAAAGCATAAGAGATGAGAGATTCACTGTCCTGAGAGCACAGTGGCACAGTGGTCACAGGTGACAGAGGGCAGAAACCAGCTCCCCCCACTTACTTCCTGTTTCCCTGAATACACCCCCAGGGAAGCCCCACAGTTCAGGGGCAGGAACTCCTTTCTCTGTTCTTTCCAGAGCATGGGGATACAGCTAGGGGGAGCTTCCATTCCTGGCTCTTCCCTCAATGCCACTGTAGAACTCATGGTTAGCATGGTCACAAATGGCAGCAGAAGCTTCAGGAATCAGTTATTTTAAATAAATAGTTGTCCCAGGGGGGCTTCCCAGGTGGCACTAGTGGTAAAGAATCTGCCCACCAATGCCTAAGACTTAAGAGATGCGGGTTTGATCCCTGGGTTGGGAAGATCCCCTGGAGAAGGACATGGCAACCCACCCCAGTATTCTTGCATGGAGAATTCCATGGACAGAGGAGCTTGGAGAGCTATGCTTCAGAAGGCTGCAAAGAGTCGGACACGACTGATGTGACTTCAGGCAAGGTGGTGGAAAAGTAGGTGGATGTGGAGTATATCTCTCCCCACAAATGCATCAAGAATACATGTACAGATACAACAGCTCTCACAGAACACCGGCTGAATACTGGCAGAAGTCCCTGACCACTGGAAAGGATTATATGAATCTATGCACAATTGGGTAGGACGAAAGAAGGAAGGGAGAAGGAGGAGGAGAGCCAGCAGGACCAGACCTGTGCCCAGGTGTTGGGGAGCTGGAGGAGGGGAGAGATTCCTGCATCTGGTGAAATTGGTTGGGATGGAAAGGAAGCATCTGAGGCTGTCGGAGGGTGAGGCAGCTGATCTGTGACAGTCTGAATAGAGTGAGAACCACACAGACAGTTCGTGCCAAGGCACTACATACCCTGGACGGTGATACGTGTCCACTGTTGTGCCAGGTAGCTGGGAACTGGAGCGTGGAGACTGGAGAGCAATCCTGGGGAAAGACTGCTGTTGACTGCAGGAGATGGCACGAGGGAACAGGAGTGAGGAAATTCGCAGCAGGGAATGCCTTTGGAGGAAAACTCGGCAGCCCAGGAAGCAGGGCGCTACTGCTGAGTCACATATGGGGGTGGACCCACCATTGTAGCCTTTCTCTCCTCACATGCTGGGACTGGCAGATACATAATAGAGAAGGACCAGCCAGAGTGGCCCTTTGAGTGCCAGCTGCCAGAGGCTCGAAAAGACTCCTAATAGAGCCATATTTTCTGGCTTGTGGCCACCGGCTTCCCTGTGCACCTCGTGCCACCAGCGTCCCCATGATCCAAGCAGCCCAGCCATCTCCATGTTCTGTCCTTACTGAGGCAGACCTACGTCCTCCAGGGCAGCCTCAAGAGCAGACTCCTGTGGATGGCCCACACACAGAGGTGGGAATAAAACCACAGTTAAGCTCCAGGGTCAGAGCAACTAAGGAAGAGGATCGAAAATCTTTCCATCAGCTGCACAAGCTGCAGATTAAATCCACATGATCAACTAGGTAGGCTCTGTGTCTATGGAACATATAAAAGGACAATCAATGTACCCACAAAAGAAAACACTTTAGCTCTGGAAGTTGTGGACATGGGAGGTAAGCACATGCAAGAGTAGGGCCAGATTAGAGCCTGAGCTGTCCCAACAGCAGGTCCAGACACCAGCCCTCCCAAGCACTGGAGGGCCTCCGAGGGAGGTGAAGGTGGACTGTAGTTCACAATGGGGGCAAGAACACTGACAGCTGATGCTGCAGGAATATATTTGTCATTATTTTTTTATGTTTTGATTTGTTCTGTTGTTGGTTCTGTTTTTTTCTTTTCCTTTCCTCTTTTTTTCTCCGTTGTTGTAGTTATTGTATTTATTATCATAAATTTCTATTTAGGCATTGAGGATTTTTAAATCACACTTTTTAATTTTTTATATATTTCTATTAGTACTTCTATTTTGACTTTCTGCTGTTTTGTGTTTTTTATCCTTTTTTTTTTTAATTTTTGGTTCTTTTTTGTTGTTTTTCAATATATATAGATCTTTTTTATGTGCTTTTACTTTAACTTTGCTTTTCTAACTTTTCCACCATTTTGTTTGTTTTGTTTTCATTGCTTATTCCCCAGTTAGCACTCTACTTTGGTTTCGTTTTCTCTCTTAGTTACTTTTGCTTTAATTGGTTGATATCATTTTCTGGTTTCTTTTGTTCGCTGGGTCACTCTCTTACACTTTGTTTTCTTTAGTCTGGTTTGGTTTCTTTAGTGTGTTTGTATGAATGTGTACGTATGTTCCTTTGTTTTGTTTCTGCTTGCCTGATTTTGCTTTTCCCATTTGTCTGGGTTTCATTTTTGCGTGTGTGTATGTGTATGTTTGTTTTAAATCCTCTTTATTGCCATGACAAATGGCTTCAAGGGGCGGGTCTTGGTTCCCCAACCAGAAGTTGGGCCTGAGCTTCTGGAATGGGAGCACAGAGTCCAGATGCTAGACTGCCAGAGAACTCCTGACCCCGGGAGAGTATTAATCAATGCAAACTCCCACAAAGGCATCCACCCAAATCCAGAACCCAGCATCACCCAACTGTCTGCAGCACCCAGTGCTGGATACATCACCCAACAACAAGTCAGACAGGAACATAAACCCAACCATCTGCAGTCAGGCTGTCCACAGATACCACAAAACACACCACCTTACAAGGCCCTGTCCACCAGAAGGGGAAAAAACTCACTTTCTCCCAGCAGAATGCAGGCACAAGTCCCTCCCAACATGAAGCCTACACAAGTCACAAGACCAACCTCACCCACTGGGGGCAGAGACCAGAAGCAAAAACTGCAACCCTACAGCCTGGTGAAAGGAGACCTCAAACACAGTAAATTAGACAAAATGAAATGTCAGAGAAATATCGTGCAGACAAAGGAACAAGGTAAAAACCACAAGACCAAATAAACAAAGAGAAAATAGGCAAACTATCTGAAAGAGAATTCAGAGTAATGATATTAAAAATGATCCCAAACCTTAAAAATAGTAAGGGGAAAATGCAAACATCATTTAAAACATTTAACAAGGACCTAGAAGAAATACAGAATAAACAAGCAGTGACAAACAACACAATTACTGAAATTAAAAATACTCTAGAAGAAATCAATAGCAGAATAACTGAGGCAGAAAATGGATAATTGAGCTGGAAGATAACTGCTGAAGAGCAGAATAAAGAAAAAAGAATGAAAAGAATTGAGGCCAGTCTCAGAGACTTCTGGGATCATATTAAATGCACCAACATTCGAATTAATGTGATGCACCATATTAACAAATTGAAAGATAGAAACCATATGATATACTCAATAGATGCAAAAAATCTTTTGACAAAATTTAACACTCATTTATGATATTAAAAAAAACCCAAAACCTCTCCAGAAAATGGGCACAGAAGGAACCTACCTCAACATAATAAAGGCCTATACAGCAAATTCACAGGAAACATTATTCTCAGTGGTAAAACTGAAAGCATCTCCTCTGAGATCAGGAACAAGACAAAGTGCCCATACTCACCACTATTATTCAACATACTTTTGGAAGTTCTAGCCATGGCAATTAGAGAAGAAAAAGGAGTAAAAGGAATCCAGTTTGGAAAAGAAGAAGTAAAACCTCACTGTTTGCAGATAATTCTATACATAGAAAACCCTAAAGATACCACCAGAAAATTTCTAGAGCTAATCAATGACTTTAGTAAAGTTGCAGTATAGAAAATTAATAAACAAAAATCCCTTGCATTCCTATACAGTAACAATGAAAAATCACAAAGTGAAATTAAGAAAACAAATCCATTCACCATTGCAACAAAAAGAATAAAATATCTAGAATAAACCTATCTAAGGAAACAAAAGACCTGTATGCAGAAAACAATAAGCCACTGATGAAAGAAATCAAAGACAACACATATAGATGGAGAGATACACCATGTTCTTGGATTTGAAGAGTCAATATTGGGAAAATGACTATTCTACCCAAAGCAATCTACAGATTCAGTGCAATCCCTATCAAATAACCAATGGTATTTTTCACAGAACTAGAACAAAAAAAAATTATAATTTGTATGGAAACACAAAAGACTGACTAGCCAAAGCAATCTTGAGAAAGAAAAACAGAGCTGGAGGAATCAGCCTTCCTGACTTCAGACTATACTATAAAGCTACAGTAATCAAGTCAGTATGGCACTTGCACAAAAACAGAAATATGAATCAATGGAACAAGAAAGAAAGCCCAGAAATAAACCCACACACCTATGGGCACCTTTTCTTTGACAAAGGAGGCAAGAACATACAATGGAGAGAAAAGACAGCCTCTTTAGTAAGTGGTGCTGGGAAAAGTAGACAGTTATGTATAAAAGAATGAAATTAGAACACTTTCTAACACCATACACAAAAATAAACTCAAAATGGATTAAAGGCATAAATATAAGGCCAGAAACTATAAATCTCTTAGAGGAAAACACAAGCAGAACATTCTTGACATAAATCACAGCAAGATCCTCTTTGACCATCTCTAGAATAATGGCAATAAAAATAAACAAATGCAACCTAATTAAACTTAAAAGATTTTGCACAGCAAAGGAAACAATAAACAAGATGAAAATATAACCTTGAGAATGTGATAAAATAATTGCAAACGAAACAACTGACAAAGGATTAATCTCCAAACTGTATAAGCAGCTCATACAGCTCAATATCAGAAAAACAAACAACCCAATCAAAAAATGGTTGGAAGACCTAAAGAGACATTTCTCCAAAGAAGACCTGAGGTGGATGAACCCAGAACCTGTTATACAGAGTGAAGTAAGTCAAAAAGAGAAAAATAAATATCATATATACACACACATATATATGTGTATATATATATATACATATATATATGGAATCTACAAAAATGGTACTGATGAACCTATTTGCAGGGCAAAAATAGAGATGCAGACTTAGAGAATGGACTTGTGGATATAGCTGGGGAAGAAGAGGGTGGAACAAATCAAGAGTGTAGCATTGACATATATACACTATCACGTGTAAATTATATAGCTAGTGAGAAGTTGCTGTATAACACAGGGAGCTAAGCCCTGAGCTCTGTGATGACCTAGAGGTGTGGGATGGGGGTTGGGGTGGCTGTGAAGGAGGCTCAAGAGGGAGGGAAAAATATGTATACTTATGGCTGATTCATGTTGTTACATGGCAGAAGTAACACAACATTGTAAAGCAATTACCTTCCAATTAAAAATAAATATATATTAATTAAAAGTTATCATTATAAACAATGATATTAGACCATTATCCTTCCTTTGGAAAATAGAAAAGAGAAAAATTCACTTTCAAGTCCATTGACCCAACAGAACTCTTGGTGCTTTCCTTTCTAGTCTATGATCTCATGCACATAACTCCTGGAGTTTTCATTGGAGCTCATGCCTTTCTGTGGCCTGTGTTCTCTGCTACATTATCTGGTGACTCACATTTTCCCACATTGTGTCCTCATCTTCATAAATACCATTTTTAATAGCTTCCCTGTGAGAAATGCCTGGGGCCATGGTGTTCTCATGTGCCTACCCTATGAACACTGTTGATCACTGACCTGGCTTGCATTTCCTATCACACTCAGTGCTGAAATCAGGGCATAGATCTTGGTCTTGCTCGGACACATCCCTTACTTTTGCCCACTGTCAAAAGTGGTCAGCATGTGACTCTGTCAGTTTCTCTACTGGGCAGGATCTAGAATAATCATTTAGACTGTCAGACAAGCCACAAACTGGGAGAAAATATTTGCAAGACACATCGGATAAAACACTGTTACCAGACTTCCCCGGTGGCACAGTGGATAAGAATCCACCTGCCAATGCAGGGGACACTGGTTTGATCCCTGGTCCAGGAAGATTCCACATGCTGTCGAGCAACTAAGCTTGTGTGCCAAAGCTACTAAGCTCGTATGCTGCAACTCTTAAAGCCCATGTACCTGGAGCCTGTGATCTGCAACAGGAGAAGCCACTGAAATGAGAAGCCCCTGCATTGCAAGGAAGAGCAGCCCCCACTTAATGAAACTAGAGGAAGCCCAAGCAAAAGCAATGACGATCAAGTGAAGACAAAAAAGATAAAAATAAAAAAAACATTGTTACTCCAAATCTACAACCCCCTCTTAAAACTCAACAGTAAGAAAACAAACAATCCAATTAAAAGATGGGTAAAGATCTTAACTGGAGAAGGATATGGCAACCCATTCCAGTATTCTTGCCTGTAAAATCTCATGGGCAGAGGAGCCTGGTGGGCTACGTTCCAAAGGGTCGCAGAGTCGAACACGACTGACTAAGCAAGCAGGCAAAGATCTTAACAGACACTTCAAGGAAGATACACAAAATGACAATAAGCACACAAAAAGATGTTCCATATCATATATCAGCAGGGAAATGCAAATTAAAACGAGAAATCACTGCGCACCCATTAGAATGGCTGAAATCCAGACCGCCGACAACACTGTGCTAACATTTACACGGTCACCCTTGCTGTATGCTGGGAGCTGAACATCCCAAAGTCCCACTGTACCAGTAACCACACAAGTGAGTCTGTTCCAAGATCTTCCTGCGGCCTCCCCAAGCCCTGTTTCCTCTGGAGTTTGCCCCAGGACCACTGAGACCAAAGACAGGAAGTGGCGCCCTGCACAGTGCAGTCAAGTCCTATTGTGCTAGGTGGATGAGGGGCCACCCGGCAGAGGGACCGGCATGGAGGGAGGTCCCTACCTGTGTTTTCACTAAATTATTTGCAGCCTCTAGGTGCCCCATGGAGTTGTGCCATTGAGTTCGTTTTTCTGGTAAACAGACTAAAAAGTAAAAGTGTTAGTGGCTTGGTCATGTCTGACTTTTTGTGATCCTATAGATTGTAGCCTGCCAGGCTACTCTGTCCCAGGGAATTCTCCAGGCAAGAATACTGGAGTGGGTTGTCATTTCCTACTCCAGGGGCTCTTCCCAACTCAGGGATTGAACCTGGGTCTCCCGCATCGCAGGTACATTCTTTACCATCTGAGCCACCAGGGAAGTCCCAAAAAAGAGACTAAGGGCAGGGGTAGTTGGATCACTCCAGGTAGTGATCTGCATCAAAAGTGATTAATAAGAGAACTGAACTCACATTGTGACTCCAATCCAGGGCCCTTTCCTCTTGACCTCATCACGGGAGAGAGCGAGGTACTGTCCTCATCAGAACCAGACATCACGGCAAGCAAGGCTGAAGGCTCTGCAGCCTCAAGGCTCAGAGGATTGATTTTGGTGAGGAGGGGAAATATCATTGCAAACCTTTCAGGAAGGCACAACCAGCTCTTCAAGTGAGCAAGGCTGAGCTGGCAAAGTGACCGAGTCTTCCACTCCCGGCTCCTTGAGGCATTGCTGGGAGGGAGGCCTCTGACTGCCCAACCCAACTTCCATCCAAGCAAGAAGGTGCCTGGGCAGCTGCCAAGGCTGGCCACCTCTGCCAAAAGCTGAGGGAACCTGTGCCAGCTCTTTTGCTTTTTAAATTGAAAGAAGAAGAATGTTAAGAAGCCATCCTCCACCAAAAACATTCAAAATACTTTTCTTATTAAAAATCTCAACCATGGCTTTCCTGGTGGCTCAGTGGTAAAGAATCCACCTGCCAATGCAGTAGACACGGGTTTGATCCCTGATCCAGGAAGATCCCACAAACCATGGAGCAACGAAACCCGTGTGCCACAACTATTGAGTCTGTGCTCTAGAGCCTGGGAGCCCCAACTACTGAGGCCCATGCACCCTAGAGTCTGCTCTGCAATGACAGAAGCCACCGAAAAAAGTAGCCCGTGCCCCACAACTAGAGAGTAGCTCCCACTTGCCACAACTAGAGAAAATCCAGCATAGCCAGAAATAAATAAATAAAATTATAAAACAAAAAAACACTTTAACCAGACACTGTGGGGCCAGGATGAGATGAGTCTCATAAGACTGCATGTTTCTCATTATTTTTCCAAAACATAAGGCAATTAAACCTAATGACATGGAGCAATAATATAAAAGCTAAACACAAAGCTGGACCTACAGCTGAACACCACAGCCTGGCCTACTGGATGGTTTCTCAAGGCTGGCAGCAGGCCTTGAACCAGGACAGCAGCTATTTCTTCTGATCTCCTTATGTCAGCACCCAGATTGTATGTGAGGGCTGAGCTGGGCTAAGGACAGGCTGTCTCTTGTTCCTCCAGGACACTGTCACTCTCTGTGCCTGCAGCAGTTCACTTCAGTGCCTCATTTTTGTTCCTAAACAAGGCCCAGCATCGGGATTTTAACCCCTCTGCTGCCAAGATGGGGGCTGTGGAAGCAGAGGCCATGAGCCCATCAGCTCCAGGCCTCAGGTGTTCTGGTGAGGGAGGCGGTTGCTGCTGAACCTGCCTTGCTGCCCAACCAACTCCTTTCCCACATCCAGGGGTCTTGAGGGCCAGCATGAACATGCAGCAGCCCCTTGGTTGGCTTCCTGAGACCCTGCTGCACCCTACTCCCACACAGGCCAGCATCCTCTCACTGGTATTTGTCGAGGTGCACAACCTTGCTCCCTGGCCCTGGTGTGGAAGGGAGACTGAGAGAAACAAGCAAATATGCAGGAACATTGGCCTGGACCAGACACCTGCCAAGTACAGCCTTGGGAGGTGGGTGTCATCCCCACTCTAGAGATGGTGGAGGGTGAGTAACTGGGTGGGTCTAAGCCCCTCCAGAAGGCATAGTGTGTGTGTGTGTGCGCGTGTGTCTGTGTGTCAGTTGCTCAGTTGTGTCTGACTCTTTGTGACCCCATGGATTGTAGCCCACCAGGCTCCTTTGTCCATGGGATTTTCCAGGCAAGAATATTGGAGTGGGTTGCCATTTCCTTCTCCAGGGGATCTTCTCAACCTAAAGATCGAACCTGGGTCTTCCACATTGCAGGCAGATTCTTTACCATCTGAGCCACCAGGGAAGATAAGGAAGGCATAGTGATGCATCTTAGAAAACAAAGGGCAGCTGGGTGACCAGGTCTGCCTGCCTTAGGCCCACACTCTTGCCACCACACCACAGCTCCTCATTTCAACACCCCAAGAGTACAGTGCCTTTCCTCTCCTTTCCTCTCTTTTCCTCTGCTCCCTTGATCCGTTGTTCTCATTCATTCGTGTGGGACTCTTTGCAATTCCATGAACTGTAGCCTGCCAGGCTCCTCTGTCCATGGGATTTCCCAGGTAAGAAAACTGGAGTTGGTTGCTATTTCCTTCTCCAGGGGATCTTCCTGACCCAGGAACTGAACCTGTGTCTCTAGAATTGACAGGTGGATTCTTTATCACTGAGCCACCAGGGAAGCCCCCCTTGATCTGAGCTTCACAGTAATCCAGGCCCATGGGGCACTCATGCTAGGGGTGACCCAGAGGTCCTATCTAAGGCTCCATCTTCTTGGTGAGGCTGTATGGTCTCTTGCCTGGACCCTGCAAAGACCCCTAACTGTCTCCTCCAGCACATTTCCAAACTGATGACAGAGGGACTTTTTGAGCTTGTGGCCCTGACCTTGTCCCTTCCCCCCATGGCTCCCCATGGCTCCTTCTGGGTGCTAAGTGTCTCAGCCTCTTGTGAGAGGGTTTCACTGGTGGGGGGGGTGGTTCTACTTCTTCCTTGTGGCCTGTTGTCTGGCTCTAACCCTGCTACCTGCTTGGCCCTGCCAAGGCACAGCAAGAGCTCAGGTTCAGTCTGTCCCCACTGGCCATGCCCTTCCTTCTGCTGGTATTGCCCTTCCGTATTCCTATAGAGTCAGCTTTCATACCTTGTGCCCTCTTCTCGGTGTTGTTCCGTCAGAGAGGTCAGCCAGAGGTCAGGCCTCTCCACAGAAAGGTTAGACCTCTACCCAGAAAGACATGTGTGCAATGGTTTGCCACCATGCTGAATTTTAAGAACGTTAAGTACTTATAGGTAGAACCATCACTTTGAATCCTGAAGTCTGAATGTAGGTTGCTTAATCCAAAGTGTACTGCATTATTTCAACTGTACATTCATTTCCTATCTCCTGAGAGCTTATGTCTTAATTCTCCTTCTTCTGGGAATAAGTAATCATACCCCATGAGGAATTTCTTCTTTGCAAGCAGTTAACAAAGACACACAGGTGATCTCCCCATGGGCCAAAGTTTCATGACGTCCACCCACTGGAATTCTGCCACTTGTTGCCAAGAATTCCAGAAGTGGGTTCTGATTTCCCAAGGATGTGAATGGTTGTTCCCTGGAAAGGACAAAATGGGCCCTGGGAAGATGAGGGAAAGAAGAGTAGTTTTGTTTTCTCAAAAGGTGAACTTGGGAGTTCCCTGGTGGTCCAGTTGTTAGGACTCCAAGCTTCCAATGCTGGGCCCCGGTTCAATCCCTGGTCCAGGAACTCAGACCCTGAAAGCTTCACTGTGTGGCCAATAGATAAATAAATAATTTTTAGAAGTTTAAAAAGGTAAACTTTATTCCTGGGAGCTGTCAACCCCCTGACTTGTCCACCTTGTAGGAAAGGTCCATGTGTGTACACATGTAATAAATACACACACATGTGAGTGTGCAGGGAATACTGGGGCTCATTCTCAACCACCAGGTAGGATGTTGAGAAAGGAAACCAACAGAATTTACATGATTCCTTTAAATGGCAACTTGGGAACTAGGGTATTCTGATGAAATGAGAACAAGGTTATCTGCTTGGTCGAGTCAAAACAATTCATGTTCCCTGACTGTCTGCTCTGTACCAGGCTGTGAGATCCAGGTTGCGGCTCACACAGACGTGAGCCACAAGCGTGCTTACAAGAAGGGAGCAAAAAGAGATTAGACTTGGAAGAGGAGAAGGCGATATGACCACAGAGCGGAGACTGAACTAATGTGGTCACAAGCCAGGGAATGCTGGTGGCCACCAGAAGCTAGGAGAAACAAGGAACAGATTCTCCCTTGCAGAAGGAACCAGTTCTTCTGACCCTTGATTTTAGCCTTGTAAGGCTCATTTTGAACTTCTGGCCTCCACAACTTTAAGAGAATAAATGTATGATGTTTGAAGCCACCAAGTTTGTGGTAATTCATTACAGCAACCACAGAAAACTAATACAGACCCTTCTTGAATTGCTGCAAGTTGCCAGCCATGAAAATATCTCATTTTGAGAGAGATTATATCAAAGTTGTCTGTGATAACCTCAGCTAAGTAAAACAAACATGGGGTGGGGAAAAAAAAATCTTTTACCTAAACTTTCTCTAGGTAGAGAACAGAAATCAATCAGGAATCCACAAGAAATAAGAAATGATTTACAAATTATGATTAGAAACATAAGAGGTTAAAAGTCCTGCTGAAAAAGAAAGGGGTTTTTACAATGTGCTTTTAAGGTCATAGAATAAAGAACTGGCGTTTCCTTGAGTGTTTAGGACTCTGGCTGCCATTAATCACTATTGATACTTTCAAAGCAACTTCTAGAACACTTTCCTTTTATTCTGAAGGCTTCAGAACAAAGTTCTGATACTTATGTAGACAGGATCTAATGAAGAAAAGAGAAACCCAAGTATTTACAACAGAGGGAATACAATGCAGGGAGCCTGTTACACAGGTGCTGGAGAAGTTGAGAAGCCAAAGAGATGACATTTAAAATAGCCCAAAGTTTACAGCAGGAAGCTACTAGCACCCCTAAGTGAGAGTGACAAATGAGAGGGGCCTGTGTTACTGGAGCCCGGGGACTGAGGTCGCCAACAGAAGCTGGAGCTGCAGCGGGCAGTGTAGCCCATGGCGGGGAGGGAGGCAGGCAGTTTCTCTCTTCTCCCCATCCTCTAACCTGCCTCCTGCACTCTCTTTGGCCAAACCTAGCAGGAATTCAGGAGACCCCAGAGGCAGGGGAACACAGTCTTCGGGGCTCATTCGTTCTACGATCAGAGAAGAGAAGGAACTGGCTGACTATAAACAGGCACAGTCATGTACTGACTCTCAAACACCCAGAGCTGAGTCCATAGATTTGGACCCAGTGATGCCTGGGTCACCCTCCCACTAAAGAGATTCATGCCAGGAAGGAGGAACGCTGGGCAGAAGCAGAAGGAAGAAGAGAGCAGGCAAACCCTGTGGACAGGGGACAGCAAGTGCCTCTGTCCCACTGGCAGACCTGAGGCCTGGGCAGCTCTCTTGGCTGTGTGCACCTGGCTTCTCTCCTGCTCGGCCAGCTCTGTCCCAGGCACACTCCCATTGCAGCTATTCAGCTGCTCTGTTTAGGGCCCTTTCCCTCCTTGCACTGGTTGCTAGTGCCCCTCAGAGCTCGCCTCACCTGCATCAGCCAGCTCAAATCTTAAGGACCATCACCCTCCAACCCCTACTAGGGCCCTGAACTGCTGAGACCATCAAAACTCAAGCTTACTATTTTTTTTTACTGAGACGTTTTTGCCCTTCTGACACCAAAACTATGGTGTCTTTTCCAATTCTTCTCCAACTTTCCAACATCAACTTGGTATACTACAATTCAACTCAATTAAATTCAGACATGAACTCGAACTGCAGTTAGCACACAGACCTCACAGGTTCAAAGGCTCTGTTCCACAAGACTACCCCCACTTCAGATGCCAGTCATAAGTACTGGGCCATCCGTACTTCTGACCGACTGGCTATAAACTCGGGGTCTCCATGACCCACCCTCAAGCTTTGATGATTTGCTAGAGTGGCTTACAGAATTCAGGAAGCCACTTTACTTATGTTCACTGGTTTACCCCTTATGTTCACTGGTTTACCCCTTATGGGGTCTGGATGAATAGCCAGATGAAGAAGTTATGGATATGAAAGGGTCTGGGAAGGCCTAAGTGCAGGAGCTTCTGTCCCATGCAGTTGGGGTGTACCACTCTCCTGGCACACAGATATTTTCACCAACCCAGAGGCTCTCTGAACCTGAAACTGCCTTGGTTTGTAGTTTAGGTTTCATTACAGAGGTCAGATTGATCAAGTTGACTGCACACAACTTCCGGCCCCTCTCCCTTCCCCAGAGGTGAAGGAAGTGCTAAGTTGAAATTCCAAACCTGTAATCCTGGTTTGGTCTTTGTAGCTACCAGCCTCCATCTCAAAGCTAGGGAGGGGCCCCCTCATCTACCAGTCATCTTATTAGCACACAAAAGATGTGTGTGTGTGTGCACACACACGCGTGCATGCACACATTAATCACTCAGTCGTGTCTGACTCTTTGTGACCCCACATACTGTAGCCCACCAGGCTTCTCTGTCCATGTGATTCTCCAGGCAAGAATACTGGAGTGGATTGCCATTCCCTTCTCCAGGGGATCTTCCAGTCCAGGGATTGAACCCTGGTCTCCTGCATTGCAGGTAGACTCTTTACCATCTGAGCTACGGAGAAGTCCCACAAAAGACTCTTAACACTGGATATTCCAAGGGTTTTAAGAGCTGTGTACCAGGAACCAGGGACAAAGACCAACTATTTATTTTTCATATACCACACTCTCCCTCTTTTAACCCTTCGTTATGGGCTGAACTATGTTGCCCCAAATTCATACAGTGATGTTTCCATTCCTTAGAACTTCAGAATTCGACTGTATTTGCAGACAGGGCCAGTCAAAAGGCAATCAGTTAAAATGAGGTTATTAAGGTGGTCCTTCATCCAATGACTGTTGTCCTTATAAGAAGTGGAGACCAGGACACAGACAATCTCAGAGGGAACACCATGTGAAATCACAGGGGGAAGGTGGCCATCTTCAGGCAAAGAGAGAGGCCTCAGAAGGAACTAAACCTGCTGACACCTTGATCTTGGATGCCTAGCCTCTAGAATTGTGATGTAACAAATTTACGTTGTTTGAGCCACCCAGTATGTGCTATTTTGTAATGGCAGCTCAAGTATACAAATACACCCTCCCAACACCCCCAGGAGGCAGGTAATATTATTATCTCTGCTTTGAAAGTGAAAAGAAAGTGTTAGTTGCTCAGTTGTGTCCAACTCTTTGCGACTCCCTGGACTGTAGCCTGCCAGGCTCCTCTGTCCATGGGATTCTCCTGGCAAGAATACTGGAGTGGGTTGCTATTCCTTTCTCCAGGGTATCTTCCCAACCCAGTGATCAAACCCAGGTGTCCCACCTTGCAGGCAGATTCTTTACTGTCTGAGCCACCAGGGAAGCTTTACAGATGGGGAAATCAAGGTTGACAGAGGCTAAGTAGTGTGTCCAAGGTCAAGCACTCACGCTCAAAACTACATCACAGGAAAGTGATGGAACATGATCTGCTTACTCTGTGGCTTTTCCAGCATCTCCTCAACACACTCTCAGTGGCCCCAAGTGGCTCCTCTTTAGACAGATGCTGTGGCCACACGTGGTCCCACCAAGATAGACCCCGCAGTGGGGTTGGGAGAAATGACTGGACCGGACTTGGAACATGTGGTGGCTGTGTGACTGATGGGAATGGAACTTCACTCCGCATGTGTAAAATGGTGAGGCTGGCCAAGGGCAGCGGAGGCTGCCAAGCCCAGAGACCAGCCTGGGCTGAGTCTCAGCCAGGAGTAAGTGATCCTCTGGGGGACATGTCCCAGGACCCCAGTCTGGTGACCTCACCTTGTCCATCATGTGGGCAGTTCTGGGCAGGGGACTTCGGTGATGGTGCTGTTGAGAAGGAGAACTGTGCTCCTGGAGAGACCGGGCACCTCTCCACACATCCATTTCACAGCCCAGGAAACTGAGGCCCGGGCTGATGGTAGAGAGAGGATATAATTTTCTCAGGACCACAGAGTTAGAATTTAATAGAGGTAGAATCAAACCCAGTGTCTGAATTCGAAGCTCCAAGCCCTTCCTGAAAGGCCATGATTCCTTTCTGAACTACAGAGTGCCCTGCCCGACCTGTCACATCTGTCTCTGCGCCCAAAGTAAGGCTCACACAGGGCACCCCACAACTGACCCTGCAGCTGGCTCTGTGGACCCCAAGTTTCCCAGGAGCCTCTGTGGTTGAGAGAGGGGGTAGGCACCAATCCAGATTCTGAATGGCACCGGAATCAGGGGCCGCTAGCCCAGCAGGATGAGCGATAATCTTTTCATCTCTTCTTGGCTTCTGGAGATTTGTGTCTCTCTGGGGAAATTACTTTGTGGTCACAGGGAAGTTTCTTTGACAGCTAATAAACTTTCTCTTTCTGGAACCAGATCCTGCAGCTCTGGACCCCTGGGGGAAGTGTGTATTATATTTTTTTCTCCTCCCTTTTAATCAGCAGATGAAGTGGAAAGGGGTAAGGGCAAGAGACTGGTGCTGAATTACCTCCTTGGCCAAAGTTCACTCTGAATCGGTCATTTGCATACATGGAGCCCAGGGAACAGAGTGTCTCCACTGGGACCAGAAGTCACCTTCAACTGTATGTGAGATCGTTCAGGAGTCCCAAGTTCAAACCTCAACTCAGCAAAGCTAAGCCTGGAGCCGAGCCCAGAGCTGGGCACACAGAAAGGCAGTTGAAGCCCCCGAATTTAACTACAGGCTTATGGTGGCTGATACCTGGGATTCCAGTTCTGGCTCTGCCTTGTGACCTGGGGGCGGGGATTTCAGCTCTCTAAACTCAGTTTCCTCATCTCTAAGCCTGGACAATAATAGGACCTATTGCCTAGGTCCTGGCATTCCAGAATTTCTCATTAGGAAAAGCATAGGGAAGAGAGGCAATCTGGTTTCAGGGTGGTGAGGTGGGAGCTGTTTTTGAAGTCTCAGTTACATGGAAGGACACTGTTTTTACTTAGATGGTATGTTTTGGGGGCAGCCATAGAAAAGGCTGCCCTTAGCCTCCCGCAACTTCCTTGCCTTGCTTCAGAGGAATGAATCAGATCTTGTATGAGAATCGCTTAGCACAATGTCTGCCACCTAGTTAGCATGGAATATGCTGACTGTCATTCTTTTTATTGTTGTATTTGTTAATAACAGGATTCTGGGTAGGTTCACAAAACAGCGGGAGAGGCAGACATACAGGCCATTATGGCAGCATCACAGTGTGCCAAGCATTATGAGAGGGCAGAGAGAGCCAGTTTAATTTTTCCTGGGCATCCAGGGTTGACTTCGTAGAGCAGGGTTGACTTCGTGACCCTCAGTGGACACACCAGGGCTCAGGGCAGGGCATTCAGAGGTTGGCAAGAATGGAAAGAGAGGGCACAAAGAGCATCCAGCAAAGAAGCCAGGCGAGGAAGCCAATGGCCTTGAATGCCATCTCAGGAGGGGGATTCTGAGTCCCAAACTCGCGTGCCTGGTGTTTAGCTGTGTTGACAGTGTGGAGAGACAGAGATAGAGGCAGGGCGATAAGTTGGGAGTCTGCCAGTGATGCTTGAGGCCAAGGCTGAGGCAGGGAGACTGAGAAGACAGAAGACCTGGGGGATCAGGGTGGCTGGAAGGGCAGGAAGAGCAGGGGTAGAGGGGCAGACTGAGTGGTGATGCTGTGTTTCATAGAGAGAATGCACAGAACACCATCTCTGCTGAAAACCACCTGGAAACGCCCCATTTGCGTTCCCCAAATTGTACCATAATCAAGGTTTTACCAGGAATGCCTCAGAACAAAAGCACCAGGATGGTGGATGAGCTGCTGCTTTTCTCATGCTGTCATTGTGTGGTCTCTGGTGACACAGTTAAGTCGTCCCTACTGAGCTAAGAGGGTGGGAACCTGGAGATGAGCCCCGCTCCCCTCACAGTTCACCTGTATAGGGCACAGAACTAACAGCTAACACTGATCAGGTGCTTAACTGTCTGGAAACTGTGCTAACTCCTGATGGGTTCTGCTCATTTAATATTTGAGGGGAGATACCCCCATTATGCAAAGGAAGTGTACAACTTGTCAGTCAAAGCTGCACAGCGGAAGGTAGTGGAATCAGGGTCAGTCTAGCCTATGCAGTTGACAGAGTACTCTCAGAGCCTCATCGCATGAAAATTCCTCTTTTCCCAGCTGTCTGTCCCCCAAGGATCACAGAGCTCTGAAGTGATAGAAAGGGTACTTGAACTTGGGATGTTTGTCTCCAGGTACAATGTTCCTTGAGACAGCACAATCGCCTCCACCTCAGTGAACCACACTCTTGCTCTTGCATCTCAATCCTGGTAGGAGGTGGGGTGGTGGTGTGATCATAATCACCTTCTGACTTTTTATGCCCTACCTTGGATGAAACAGGCCTGCGCACAGGGGAGAGGTGAGGAAAGGAGCACAGTGACCAGAAGCTGGGGGGCCCAGCAGCTGGCCCTCATCTATGTCAATCTGGATCCAGTACAAGCCCCACCCGTGAGCCTTCCTAGTGGAGGCTTGAAGGTGTGGTAGGGTGGGGGTGGGTGGAAGTCCCTGATTAGGGAATCCAGCCTCTGAGCCAATAGCCCTGGTGCTGTTCTGAGTTCCAAGGAAACAGGCCCTGAGGATGCCACTGTCCCACTTGAGTTCCCCTAGCGGAGACCCTGTGCTCTCCATTACTCATCAGCCCCCTCTGAGGCCAGGCTCAGGATCATTTCCATTGTTCAAGATGCAGAAGTCAAGAAACTGACCTAGACCTGAGATCACTGAGAAACTGGACCCAGGGAGACAGAGGATGGTGGGGCAGGCCTCCCCTTATGCCTGGGGGGACTGGTCTCTGTGCCCACCATTGGCTTAGAGGTCCCTGATGGCCACAGTAAATAAAAACTGAAGTTGACCTGAAATTAACCCAAGGCTTCTGTTCAGGCCTCAAAAAACCTTAGCCAATGTGTCATAATCCCAGGGCCTAAAACAAGCAGAGGCAAGGCTCCTCTGTGGCACTTGCCTCCCCCTGAGACTCTGCTCTGGGCCACACCAAGGGATTAAGGCATTAAGTTTGAAGACTGCAAATAGTACCTAGAGAACTTAATATGCAGGGCACTTGGTAAAACAACCCAACTTTAAAAAATAAAACCAGCCTGTTTATTAAGTTACTGCTGTAAGAGTTAAAAGATACTTGAGTTTCATGGGTAGAAATGCACAAGGGCCAAACACCTGGAGGAACTAAAAGGTACAAGCCATCATTTTTGTTTATTTAATTTACTGTCTGAAAATACTTAGGCCAGAAAAGTATACGTAAATGAGCTTTCCATTATGATCTGGGATCCTGGCAATAAACTGTTTTACCTATAGTTACTCAGTTCATCATAAGTGTCTGAAGTGTGTTTATGTATACATGTGCTGTGTAGACCACAGAGTAGGCAACACATAGCTAATATTCTGGTTCCTTACCCACAAACATCTTTAAATTCTTTTGGTATCTGTATTTGTAAATATTATATGTAAACCAGATGGATTTATAGAACATGTACACTGGAATCCTCTCCTCTCTAAGCACCCACAGCCTTAGTTTGAGCCCAAGTCCTTGATTTCTCCCTTTGCCTCTGCTTCAGCCCCCTCCCTCTCCCTCCCAGTTAACCCCCACCCTGTAGCTGGAGCAATCTCTTTAAATGCAATCCCCATCCTGTCTCTTCTCTGCTCACAACCCCCAGCAGACATGGAGATTCTTGGGACCCGTGGAGGTTGCTGATGGGAATGTGAAATGGTGCAGCTGCTGCAGAAGCCACTGTGGCAACAATTCAACTCCTAGGGTTGCCCTAGAGAAATGAAACAAATGGCCACACAAAGACTTGGATGCAAAGGCTCACAGTGCCCCAAACTGGAAGCAATCCAAATGTCCATCAACTGGCCGATGGATAAACTGCAGTATATCCAATCAGTGGAATGCTAATACATGCAACAACACGGATAAATCTCAGAAACATGATGCCATGGGAAAGAAGCCAGACACAAAACATCATGTAGTGTATTAATTCATTTGTATGAAATTTCTAGAAAAGATAGATCTATAGAGACAAAAAGCAAATCAGTGGTGCCTGGGGTTGGAGGTAGGATTGGGGATTGACTGGAAATGGGAACAAGGGAAATTTCTGGACTGATGGAAGGTCTTAAAACTGGATCATGGAGGTGGTTGCACAGCTGTATAAATTTACTAAAAATCAAGGAACTATACACTTAGAATGGGTGAATTTTATGATGTATAAATGATACTTCAAATAAAACTGTTTTAAAAATCTTCTGATGGCTTACACAGGATAGTGAAGGAGCTCCTTGCCTGGCATACTGAGCCTCCCACTATATGTTCCTTTCCAGGACAACTCCCAGGTGCCCACGCCCCATGGAATGCTTACCTTTCTTCAGTCATGGACATGGCCCCCGTGTCTGGAATTCCTCATTTCCACAAACACCCTGGAAAACTCCTTATCCTTCAGGACTCAGAGCAAATAACACTCATTTGAGAAGTCCACATCACCCTTACCTATTATCAAAATATTATTTGCTTACATATCAATCTTTCTCATTATGGCAGTGCTTTTATTTTTCATTTGTATTAAAAATTAAAGAAATTTTCTTGCCGCACCACTTGGCATGTGGATCTTAGTTCCCCACACCCCCTGCATCTGAAGCATGGAGTCTTAACTACTGGACCACCAGCGAAGTCCCACAGCAATGCTTTTAAAATTTAGGCTAATGGGCTTATGAAATCAACTTCATGTGGTACAACCAGCATTTAAAAAAAAATGAAACAGAATAAAAAATAGAAGGCACTGTGAGTAGTAAACCCTATGAAACTATTGTTTCACCTTTTCTGCATGTGGACTACATGGCTTTTCCATACTCTGTGTTGATGTTTAAAAAGTCTGAAAAAACACTTAATTAGACAGGGAGTTCCTTGAGGGCAAGCGTCTCGCTATGTCTCTCTGTATTCCCTTCTTCAGCACAGGGCTTGGAACCCAAAATTCACCCAATATAGTGTCTGCTCAATGAAAGAGTGGTTTCACGTGAATGTAAAAATCCCCCCCAAACTCAATTATATATCCATTTGTGTCTTATATTTTTTTCTATGACCACAGCCCACACATGGATTTTAAAAAGTTGTTTGTTGGCTCACATTCCACCTTCTCCTACAGTTAGACTGGCAGCAAGTTAGGCAAGAAGTTCAAATAATCACTGTAAATCTGAGTTATAAGAGTGACTATAGTTTTTAAGTACACTTTTGACAGTTAAGATATACAACATAAAAATGTAATAGCAATAATTCAGACCTAAAACGCCAGGCAACACTGGCTACCTAATTTGCAGAGTTTTGTGCAAAATTAAAATTTGGGTCCCCTCATTCAAAAACTCTTAAGAATTTAATGACAGTAGAGCATTACACCAAAGAGGGGGCCCTCCGAGTGCAGGGTCACAGGGTCTCACCCATGAAGACTGGCTCTGACCCCAGCTCACAAAGACCTCATGAGACCTGGGGTGAGGGGGAGTTCATAAATGCTTCCTCTTGGGGGTGGCTCAGACAGTAAAAGCGTCTGCCTACAATGTGGGAGACCCGGGGTCGATCCCTGGGTTGGGACGATTCCCTCAAGAAGGAAATGGCAACCCATTCCAGTACTCTTGCCTGGAAAATCCCATGGACGGAGGAGCCTAGTAGGCTACAGTCCATGGGGTCGCAAAGAATCGGACATGACTAAGTGACTTCACTTCCTCTTGGTCTTAATTGTGTGGGGCACAGAAGATCTCATTAAACTCCTGATGTATAGAGGGTTCAAAAATGCTTTAGAAACAAACCAAAAAATTGCCTCTAACTGATAACACAGGGCTGGCAGATTCAGCATTACCACAAAGTCTTCTTCCTTGTCTTCAGGTTTAACATGTGGTGCTGTTTGCCCAGATTTCGGGAGTCAACCTGCCCCAATGTGTGGCAGAGACAAAGAAAATCCATCAAATGTTTGACAGGGGCCCCAAATCATCCATAACAGAAGGATTTGGGCTTCACAAAAGAAACTGGACTTTGTAGCCAGAGCATGACTGGGCAGAGGATCCATCAATAAACCCATGCCTCAGTTTCTCTGTCCTGAATCCCCATCTGTTTGCCAGGCCTTTGACTTTCAACCTGACCACCCCCCTCCGCCCCACCTACTGGCCTGTCTTTGGGGTCATCCAACTGACGGCAAGTCCTGCAGCCTCATCCATCCACCCAGGTTGGCCCTTGCTTTCTGTCTTCTCCTTGGCCAAAATCCCCAAAATTAATGGGAAAAGAGTCTGAACTCAGTCTGTCTTTGTCTTATGAAAGCCTGGGGGCTGTGTGTGGTCAGAAAAGAGGAATAAGCTTATCTCAAGCACAAAAGTATAACGCAAGGTCCTATGTGCTGATAATTCCACGATGAAAATTGCATTTGACTTGTTTGTACAAACATGTTTGCAAACTCAGATCGGAATATTCTTTAAAGATTACCCTCCCCTCCACACAACCTAAAATGTCATCACATTTAAATTATTTGGAGCTTCGTTCGAGATACTTTCTACCCCCAAGCACATCAGAAGCAATTTTCCAGAGTGAAGCTCTCATGAATCCAGAATTACTAGGCCTGTATCTCTCCCTCACTGGGAGCTGGGGCCACTGCCCACAGCGGAGGGAGCCACAGCTCACTTCTTGCTGGCACAGGGAATCATAGGGCACCTAAGGAATCTTAGAGATCATCCGATCCTGTAGTGATTATGCTTAGTCACTCAGTCATGTCCTACTCTTTGCGACCCCATGGACTGTAGCCATCAGGCTCTTCTATCCATGGAGATTCTCCAGGCAAGAATACTGGAGTGGGTTGCCACGTCCTCCTACAGGAGATCTTCCCAACCTGGGGATCGAACCCAGGTCTCCTGCATTGCAGGTGGATTCTTTATCATCTGAGCCACCAGGGAAGCCCAAGAATACTGGAGTGGGTAGCCTATCCCTTCTCCAGGGGAACTTCCTGACCCAGCAATCGAACCAGGGTCTCCTGCATTGAAGGCAGATTCTTTACCAGCTGAGCTACCAGGGAAGCCCCCTGTAGTGATTAAACCTTGTTTAAAGCAGCAGAAAGATGCTCTTTCAATAGAAGGCATCTTGCAGAGGCCCAGTCTATAAAAGAATCAGAGTGGAACAGCTCTGGCTGTTACTGGGCACAGGGAACCTAGGCCTGACTTCCTGTATCCCTTTCATTACCCAGCCCACCATCTCACCAAACCTTCCCTTGTCTCCAGGCCAGTGATATTTCCAGCACCCCAGGCTGCCTCTCTGTTTCCTCTTAGTTGCAGGGAATTTCTGGCTCTGAAAGATTTGAAACAGGTTGTGCATCTGTGTGGTCCCAGTGAAGTCCCATCTGTGCCACTGCATTCACTCAGGCCTGTGTGGCCTGCAGTCCTCAGTCGGAGAAAGCTCATCCGCATGTCTGCACCCCAACCCACCTACAGCGTTTCCCTGAAACCCATTAGAGGCACAGAAATGGTACCCATGTGAAAACACTTACCATGTGCCATTTTGGTTCGAGGTAGCAAATGAACCCTACATTTAAAGGGAGCTGAAATTTGAGAGGCTTGAGCATGCTACCAAAATCAGCACTGAAGCCCCTTCTAAAGGAAGGTGATTCGACACCAGACACGTAGGGGCCAATGCCCTGTGGCCACCTGCCTTCTCTTTGTTCAGATTCTGGCCAGAGTTTTAAAAAATTAAAACACAATAAAAACTTTTGACTGTACAGTTCTATGAATTTTAAGACATGCATTGATTCTTGTAATTCTTGTAAGTAATTGCTACCACTTATAGGATAAAGGGGGGCTTCCCTGGTGGCTCAGATGGTAAACAGTCTGCCTGCGGTGTGGGTTCGATCCCTGGGTGTGGAAGATTCCCTGGAGAAGGAAATGGCAACCCACTCCAGTTTTCTTGCCTGGAAAATCCCATGGGTGGAGGAGCCTGGCAGGCTACAGGCAATAGGGTCGCAAAGAGTCGGACACGACTGAGCGACTTCACTATAGGATAAAGGAGGGCTTCCCAGGTGGCTCAGTGGTAAAGAATCTGCCTGCAATGCAGGAGACCCGAGTTTGATCCCTGGGTCAGAAAGATCCCCTGGAGAAGGGAATGGTTACCCACTCTAGTATTCTTGCCTGGAGAGTTCCATGGACAGAGGAGCGTGGTGGGCTACAGTCCATGGGGTTGCAAAGTTGGACATGACTGAGCAACTAACACACAGGACAAAGGACAATCATTCCTTCACAACACCAGAATTCCCTCCTGCAATTCCTTTGCAGTCAGACCATCCCTTACCCCTAACTCCTGGTGACCACTGATCTGTTCCCTATTATTACCGTTTTGCCTTCTCCAGGATGTGACATATTAATAAATGAAATCATACAGTATATAACCTTTTGAAACTGGTTTCCTTCACTTAGTATATAGCATATTTAAGATTCATCCAAGTTATTGCATGCATTAATAGTTTGTTCCTTTTTCACTGCTGAGTAATATACCATTATGTGAATGTACAAGTGCTTTTTGTTTTTTTTTAATCCATTCACCCACTGAGGGACATTTGAGTTTTTTCCCAATTTTTGGTGATTATAGATAATGCTATTGTACATATTCATATGTAGGGGTTTTGTGTAAGCATATGTTTTCATTTCTTTGGGATAAATGCCTGGGAGTAGTATTGCTAAGTCATTTGCCAAGAATAAGTTTACCTTCCTAAGAAACTGCCAACTGTTTCCAGAGTGTTTCAGCCATTTTCATTCTCATTAGCAAAGCAGAAGAATTCTAGGTGTTGCACATCCTCATCCACTTGGCATTGTTGGTATTTTTCTAGCTACTCTTATAGGTGTATAGTGGTATCTAATGTGGTCTTAATTTGCATTTTCCTTATGACTTATGATGTCAAGCATTTTTCCATGGGTTTATTTGTCTTCCATATAACTTTTGCTTATTTATTTATTGACTGCTCCATGAGATTTGTGGGATTTTAGTTCCCCAACCAGAGACTGAACCCAGGCCCTCAGCAGTGAGAGCTCAGAGTCTCAACCACTGGACTGCCAGGGATAACAACTTTTGCCTATTTTTAATCAGATACTTTGTTCTCTTATTGTGGAATTTTGAGAGTACTTTGTATAGTCTGGATACAACTCTTTTGTTCATTATATGATTTGCAGGTATTTTCTCCCATGTTTGGGCTGTCTTCTCATTCTGTTTAGGAAGTTCTTCGCAGAACAGAGGGTTTCCCTGGTGGCTCAGCTGGTAAGGAATCTGCCTGCAGTGCAGGAGACTGGGTTTGATCCCTGGGTTGGGAAGATCCCCTGGAGAAGGGAAAGGCTATCCACTCCAGTATTCTGGCCTGGAGAATTCCATGGACTGTATAGTCCAGGGGGTCGCAAAGAGTCAGACATGACTGACTTTCACTTTCACAGAAGTTTTACATTTGGCATATGTTCAACTTACCATTTTTTTAAAAAATGGATTGCACTTTTGTCATCTCTAAGAGCTCTCTTGGGCTTCCCTGGTGGCTCAGAGGTTAAAGCGTCTGCCTGCAATGCGGGAGACCTGGGTTCGATCACTGGGTCAAGAAGATCCCCTGGAGAAAGAAATGGCAACCCACTCTAGTATTCTTGCCTGGAGAATCCCATGGACGGAGGAGCCTTTCTTATACATCATCCAGGAAACTTACTACTAAAACTAGCTTCCAGTGACCTAGCCCCAGAACAAGAACATGAGAGTAGCAAGTTGTTTACCTATTGGGTCTCAAAGAAAAGAGCAACTCCACTCAGAGGCTTCATCATTTATCTCTACTCTTGACTCATAGGTGATGCTGAGGAAGGAGGATATACAGCTAGAGATGGCTGGGTGGGTTGCAGAGTGAACAAACCCAGCAGACACAAAACTCCTGAAGCCAGACAGTGGTGAGTCCTGGAAGTGCTGTGCATCCTTAAGGACAAATCATTACAAACTAGCCATGTCTTGTTTCTCAACAGTGAGGTGAATGTCATGCGCATAGTGTAAGCAGAATGTCCCTTATTTATCACACCTGGACTGATGATGAATTAATAGTCAGGTGAAAAATTCTCTCATAATACCCATGTATGCTAGATATATAAGGTGCCTTGACTGCCAGCCAAGTTCAAACATCTACCCAACAATCATATCTCCGTCCCACCTTCTTCACCAGCTGAACTCAATTTAGTTAGAGAGGACATGGAGATGTTTCAATTCCACGGAACGCTGGTCTCCACTCTGGGTCCCAGGCCCATATGACTCTTGCTTTGAATTCGAGATACTAGCACCAGCCAAGGGTGGCTGCTTCTCAGAGACAAACCACAAATGACGCTTTATCTCCTTTAATCCCCACATGGTGTAGACACTCTCCTATCCCAATGCTACAGATGGAAACTTGGGCAGAAAGAGCTTAAATAATTTGCCTTACATCCATTACACTGTACTGTCTTACTGCCTCATCTTATTTACCTCTTATTAAAAAAAAAGAGAGAGACATGGACAGATTCAAGATAGAAATTTCAGGAAAGAACATAGGAAAATAACTATGAAAGAAATTGAGTCTTAAGCTCAAAAAGTCTCATTGAGTACCAGGTAAAATTAATAAGAAAAGATCTATCTTGATATTTGCAGAAAAGTATTGAATTGATATTTCTCCATATCTGAACATAATATAATTTTTATAGGTAGCCATATATTAAGTTACAATATAGCTCCAATATCAGAAAGGATACAGGCTGACCATTAGGCTCTACAACTAAAAATAAATAGTAAAAGTTTAAATGTAAAAAGAGTTTATAATTTAAAGAAAACCTATTAAAATGCTTAGGTCCAAAAGAAAATCAAAGCTTCAACTGCACATAAATAAACCATATATATTTTTGGAAAACCTATTTAAGAATAAACAGAGTAAAATCACTATACTTAACAGCAAAAGTTAGAGGTATGAGAGACAGGAAAATGTAGACTACCACATACAACTCAAAAAACATTTTTTAAAATTTATTTTTTATTTAAGTATAACTGAATTACAATGTTGTGTTAATTACAACTGTACAGCAAAGTGACTCAGTTATACATACATATATATATATATATATATGTACACATTCTTTTTCATATTCTTGTCCATTATGGTTTATCACAAGATACTAAATATAGCTCCCTGCGCTATACAGCAGGACGTTGTTGTTTATCCATCCTTTATACAACACCTTGCATCTGCAAATTCCAAACTCCCAGTCCAACCCTCTCCCAATCCAACTCCCTCTCCCTTGGCAACCACCAGTCTATATTCTATGTCCTTGATTGTGTTTCTGTTCCATAGATAGGTTCATTTGTGTCATATTTTACATTCCACATATAAGTGATACCATGTGATATTTGTCTTTCTCTTTCTGATTTACTTCACTTAGTATGATAATCTCTAGTTTTATCCATGTTGCTGCAAATGGCATTATTCCATTATTTTTTATGGCTGAGTAAAGTTTCATTGTATATATGTACCACATCTTCCTTATCCATTTCATCCATCAATGGGCATTTAGGTTGTTTCCATATCTTGGCTATCATGAATAGTGCTGCTATGAACATAGGAGTGCATATATCTTTTTGAACTACAGTTTTGTCTGGATGCAGGATTGCTGGATCATATGGTAATTCTATTTTTAGTTTTTTGAGGAACCTCCATACTGTTTCCACAGTGGCTGCACCAACTTACATTCCCATCAACATTCCCTTTTCTCCATACCCTCTCCAGCATTTAAAAAAACATTTTTTAAAAGAAAAATAAGTATTATGAAAATTGACCAGTCTGGGGTTCAACTAAGGTTTTAAGCATGTTGCTTGAGCCATTTAAGGAATAGACAATTTTCAATTACTCTAACCTTTTTTACATCTTAAGAAATATAGAAATCTTCCCAGTTCTATTTACTAGCTACTGTCATCCTTCACACTTTGGGTAAATCTTGACTGAGTGTCTATCATGTGAAAGACACCTGGCCAGGCAGAGGTTTTAGTGGTGAACTAAAGACAGACATGGCACCTACCATCACAATACCAAAAGTCCATGGGAAAAGCAAGAATAAACCAAAAGTCATATCAATAATTAGTTACAACACCTTTGTTGTTCAGTCTCTCAGTCGTGTCTGACTCTTTGCAACCCCATGGACTGCAGCACACTAGGCTACCCCTCCCCAAGACCCCAGTGGGAGCAAGCTGGGCTCCACACCAATAATTAGTTACAACAGAGGTCACTGCTATCAAGAAACTTCAAAGAACTATGAAAGAGAATAACCAGAGGAAACCTAACTACTATATGTAGGTTGATGATTTAGGTAAGGCTCCCCAACAGATGAGTCACACTTAACTAGGTGACATGCAACAAGAAGAGATATGGAAGGTAGAGAGAAGAGCATGTGCAAAGGCCCTGGGGCAATAAAGAGTTTTATGGGCCTGAGGAGACCTCAAGTTGAAACAGGAGGGAAGTGGGTAGGGCACAACCTTTAAAAGAATGGTAGAACCACTGTGGATAAAACACAACTGATTACACCCAAGATGGTGGAAGATTAGACTTCCAGCAGACTTTGAGCCTTATTATAAGCTCATTTTAATATATTAGCAAGCTAAATGACATCCCATAGGCACCATGACAGTTCTGAGGCTAACTATAAAAGGCCAAAAAGTGTGTGGTAGCCCAAATCCTGGAAATCCTTGCCCCTTCTCCAAAACAGCTAGAATAATCCTACCATGTATTAGCCTATAAAATTACTGAGCTCATAAAAACTAACTACCCCATATTTTAGGGCTGCTCTCACCTTCTGAGATGGACCACATTCTGCCTATGGAGCAGATGAACTGGATATACACATGCAAAAGACTGAAGCTGGACTCTTACCTCACATATGCACGCTTAGTTGCTTCAGTCACATCTGACTCTTTGTGACCCCATGGACTGCAGCCTGCCAGGCTCCTCTGTCCATGGGATTTCCCAGGCAAGAATACTGAAGTGGGTTGTCATTTCCTTCTCCACCCTTACCTCACACCATATGCAAAAATTAACTCAAAAAGGATCAAAGATTTAAATTTAAGAGCTAAATTGAGCAGAAAACAGAGGGGAGATTTCTTTTAACCTTGGATTTGGCAAAGGTTTCTTTTTATCTTTTCTTTTTTTTTGAAGGAATGTGCAGTGTTTATTGTAAGGCGCCAGACAAGGAGGCCATGGGCAGCTAATGTTCAAAAAACCCATAGTCTCTGATCATTTTCAGGGAATGATTTTTATCGGCAAAATCTGAGGTGAGGTCTGCAGGGTGTGTGACCTTCCTCTGATTGGTTGGTAGGGAGATAACAGGAATCTCAATCATCAGCCTGTGGTACCAAATAGTCTGGGGTCCAAGTGCTTGTGCTCAGCCTGAAGTTACCATCCTCCACCTAAGTGGGGGCCTTAGGTCCTGTAGAAGAACTCAGAAATTTGTATCAGATTGTTACGTATATCCCTTGAGGAGGAACCGGGACCCTTCCCATCATGGCACCATTGTTTCTTGACTGCCTTTTCATTGTTTCTGCATTCCCTCACTCCTCTAAACAATAACTGTTTGAATCTGGCAGTGGTTTCTCAAATATGGCATCAAAAGAATAAGTAACCAAAGAAAAAAATAGATAAATTGGACTTCATCAAAATTAAGAACTTTTGTGCATCAAAAGATACTGTCAAGAGACTGAAAACACAACCCGTAGAATGAAAGAGAATATTTGTAAATTATATGTCTTATAAGAGTGTAGTATTAAGAATGTATAAAAAACTTTCACAACTCAACAAAAAAAGAAAAATAACCCAATTAAAACATGGGCAAAGAATTTGATTATCTCCAAAGAAGATATACAAATTGTCCAAAACACATGAAAAACTGCTCAACATTATTAGCCATCAGTGAAATACAAATCCAAAGAATGAGATATCACTTCATAACCACTAGGGTGACCATAAGTTTTTTTAAAAGGAAAATAGTAAGCGTCGGAAAAGATATAGAGTCGACTGGAACATTCATACACACATTGATGGTAGGAATGCAAAATGATTCTGCTGCTTTGAAAAATAGTTTGGCAGTTCCTCAATAAGCAAAATACAAAATTACCATATGACTCAGCAACTCCATTCTTCCATCAAAAACAGGTCCATTGTTTGAAAACAGATACTCAAGCAAATACTTGTACACAAATGTCCATAGCAGCTTTATCACAATAGCCAAAAAGTAGAATTAACCCAAACATTCATTGATGGATGAATGGATAAAGAAAATGTGATATATTCATACAATGGGATATTATTCAGCCATAAAAGAATGAGGTACAGATATATGCTATAACGTGGGTGAATCTTGCAAACATTATGCTAAATAATAAGCTAGTCACACAAGACTATGTACTGTATGATTCCATTTATATGAACTATCCAGAGTGGGTCAGGTCCATAGGGACAAAGAGCAGATGAGTGGTTACAGAGGCTGGAGGTAGGGGAGAATGGGAAGTGACTGCTTTATAAGCATGCAATCTCCATTTGGGGTATTAAAAAAGTTCAGGAACTAGGTAATGGTGATGGTTGCACAATATCGTGAATATACTTAATGCCACTGAATTGTACACTTTAAAACAGTTACAGTGGTAGCTTTTGTGTGTATTTCACCTCAATAATAATATTTTAAAAGCTATTTAAGCAACTTACACTTCTGATTATAAAACTTAACAAATAGACATTTTATGTAAAAAAAGTCAATGTGGCTGTTAGGACAATGGGCGGGGCAGAAGCCTAAGTGGAAGTGGGGAGCCCAGGGAAGTGCAGTGGGAAATGAGCGGACAGATAGCTTTGTGAAATGCGGGAGATACGATGATTCTGGCTTCCTGGCAAATGGGGGAGGGAGGAGGATGATTAGAGACATCAGGTTCAGTTCTGATACCCAAACTTTATAACTATATGGATCAGTGTCGCTTACTAGTGTCACCTAATGTCCTAAATAATATATCGAATATCCAATTTAAACACAGACTAAAAGAATAATACATGGTGTCCAAATCTTATTTATTCTAGAATTGTAAGGATGAAATTTCAATATGAAAGCAATCCTTTCTTTTCTCACTGATCTGAACTATTTTACTCTAATGATGAAAGTGAAAAGTGAAAAGTGTTACTTGCTCAGTCACGTCTGACTCTTTGCAACCCATGGACTGTAGCCCTGCCAGTCCGTGGAATTCTCCAGGCAAGAATACTGGAGTGGGTAGCCATTCCCTTCTCCAGGGGATTTTTCCAACCCAGGGATCGAATCCAGGTCTCCTACATTGCAGGTAGATTCTTTATCATCTGATCCATCAGGGAAGCCCCACTCTTAATGATATGCTATACTAAATTATACTCAATTCTATGTTCTTGAGTTTCTGAAATTTCTATTGTTTCATTGATTTGACTGTTCTTATACTGATTACACACTTCCATTTTCATTATTATATCTTTATAATATATTTTACTATCTGATAACCTAAAATCCCTCCTTTTGAAACTTTTTCCTTTTAAAATTTTCTTGGTTGTTCTTAAAATATTTATTCTCCTAGATAAAACTTAGACTCATTTTGTCAAATTTCCAAAATATCTCATTAAGATTGACAGAAATTATACAAAATGTACATATTAATTTGAAAAGAGTTGACATTTAAAGTAACCAGCTAGTGATCTCTATGACATTACCATTTGGAACTCCTCACTATCTATTTGGAGAAGAAAAGATTACAATCCACATTCAGCACCGGGCTAGATGAAGTATAGAGAGTTTAAAGATTTAAGTGTAAAAAATTAAATCTTTGAAGTACTAGAAGAAAATATTTATGATGTTGAGAGGCAAAAGACCTTTCCATGATATGACAATAAACATAGGTGTCATGAAGAACAAGATTTAGAATTAAAAAAAAAAACCCACAAATAAACAAAAAAGTCAAACCAGAATAAATAAAATTGGAAGGCAGTTTAAAAACTGAAAATCAATTTGCAAAATAGGAAAGAGTTAAAATATCCAGTGGAAAATTTAAGAAAGTAACAAATAAACAATTCCAAAGGAAGTACAACTGTCCAATAAACATATGAAAAAGTCTCTGCCTCTTTAATTACATGAATTACAAGTCAAACAAGACAGGTTTTTACCTAAAAGTTTTTCAGTGTATATCTTTGTTAACATTGTAATAAATATCCAGTGCAGAAGACACAAGTCAGACAGAGTACTTACAAACAAGAGTCTTTTTTTCCATTTTTTTAAAAAAAAATTTTATTTATTTTTTAAAATTGGTGGAAAAGTGATTTACAATTTTGTGTTTGTTTCTGCTGTACAACAACACAAATCAATCATAATTATATATTTATAAATATATATTAAATATATATAGTCCTTCCCTCTTGAACTTCCCTCCCTTCCCCCCATCCCACCCCTCTAGGTCATCACAGGCTGGGCTTCCTGCGTTACTTAGCAACTTCCCACTATCTGTTTTACATTTGATAGTGTGTATACGTCAGTGGTACTTTCTCAATTCATCCCACCCTCAGCTTCCACAACTGTGTCCACAAGTCCATTCTCTACTATGTTCATCTGTACTATTTTCCTAGATTCCACATGTATGCATGAATATATGATACTTGCTTTTCTTTTTCTAACTTACTTCACTCTGTACAAGAGGCTCTAGGTTCATTCACCTCACTGCAACTGACTCAAATTTGTTCCTTTTTATGGCTGAGTAATATTCCATTGTATGAAAGTCCACAACTTCTTTATCTATTCATTTGTTTAAAATGTGTAAAGATTTAGTTATAAACATAGTCATATAATATTATTTAAGACAGCAGAAAATTGAAAACAATATATATTTCCAAAAATGGGGAATTGTGTGAAAACAATATTTAATGTCCTAAAAAGTTAACATAGCATAAAACTGTTATGTGGAAAATATTTCTAGTCAATGTAAAAAAAAGGAAGAATGAAAGCAAAAGAAATTATATATACATTTGCTTGAAACTTCAGATAGAATACAGACCATAATATCGCCAATGCTTACGGTTCACTGAGGGCAAAATTAGAGTTGAGTTTAGTTTTCTTTTGGCTTCTCTCATTTTATACAACTATGTATTACTTTTTCCAATAAGAGAATAAAACAAAATTTTCCCATGGATAATTTTACCTTTTTTTTACAACAACAAAAATTCAGAAAGATCATGATACTCATAGGTATTAAAAGGTTTTCAAACACTGTTCATGGCGTTACAAATTGGTGTACAACTTCCGAACATCATTTCTACAATACTAGAAACTTCATTTCCATTGAACTTGTGAATCTACCCCAAAGAAATAATTCAAAACACTGAAAAGGTTATGCATATGCAAGTGAAAATGTTCACTGCAGTGCTATTTGTAAATATGAAAAATTAGAAGCCCACCAAAGTATCTCATGACAGGAGAGTCATAAAATAAAAAATGATACATCTGGAGAACTGACTAGAATTTTTTGGAAAAGGCTTTGGAACCCATTGAGATAAAAGGCTGTTTATAAACTATAATTAAAATTATAAGAATAATTATGCTTATGATTAAAAAATACTAGAAATAGGGGTTCCCTGGTGGTCCAGTGGTTAAGACTCTGTGCTTGCAATGCAGGAGAGTGGGGGTTTGATCCCTGGCTGGGGAACTAAGGTCCTACATGTCACAGTGTGGTTTAAATAAATATATAAAATAATACAAGGAAATGTTATAAAAGTTGATGATAGCTGTTATGATGTAGTATTATACATGATTATTTCTCACTTTTTTCTGTTTTCCAAATGTAGTCATATTACTTTAATTTTTTAAAAAAACTGTTTATTGACGAGAAGAAAAAGAAGAGGTAAGTTAGGTGGCAAGATAGAAAATGTGATGGAAGCAGGAGAATGTGAAGGGTCTGAAATAAGGTAGGGAGGGTGCTGATTAGCCTGGTAGGGACCCTTGGAATGCAGGGTTAAAGGGACTGACCCAGGTTTCTAGCTGGGCAATGAGCAGATGGTGATGCCTTAAACCTGGAAAGAGGACATGGTTTAAATGTCAGGTTCTCAAGAGGCTGATCCTGCCTGCCTTGCATCCAGCACTGTTTTCCCACATGTCTACCACTGGAAGATGGTCATGGGAAGAGGAGGAGGACCTGGGCCAGCCCGAATCCTGTGATTCCTTGAAAGCAATCAACTCTTACCTTCTGGCCAAGGCTCTGATATGAGGTTTCTGGCTCAGAGTTGCTACAGAGCCAACAGTGATGACTATGTCTTTCAAGCTTAGTGAATAAAGCTGTTTTATACACTTGGATGCAAAAATCACTTTTTTCCCTTTGAGAGGAAAGCATTAAATATAATGCTTATTAAAGTCAACTCAGACAGGATAATTACAGGCACAACTGTCCCAGCCTAAATACAGCTTTCAAACTGGAAAGATGCTGTACCTCCTCCACTCTTCCCCATCTTTTTACTTACTACTTTTCCTAATTAGAGAAGTGGTCTTAGAGACAGGGAAGGTTTTGTTGTCTGGTCTTAATAAGAAGATTGATACATAAAGCACTCTCTTCTACAACTCCTGAGATAAAAGCATGGGCACATGATCACACCCAGAGCTATTAAGCAAATAATGTAAACTGAGGTTTATTGTTTGTGTCCAAATGATCCTTTCATTAGAATCAGTCTAGTTGTCATCAATCAACATGTATAGGCATCTCCTGTATGTCTGGCACTGTCCATGCATTGAGATGGTAGCAAAAACAATCAAGGTTCAACCTCTACCAACAGTGTCTACCACATCAAATATCAAGACAAATATCAAGACAGCTGAGCACTTTCCTGGTGGATCAGTGGTAAAGAATCCACCTGCCAATGCAGAAGATATGGGTTCGATCCCTGGTGCAAGGAAGATCACACATGCTGTGGAGCAACTAAGCTGGTGAGCCACAGTTATTGAGCCTGTGCTCTAGAGCCTGGGAGCTGCAACTACTGAAGCCCTCGTGCCCTAGAGCCTGTGCTCTGCAACAAGAGGAGCCACGGCAATGAGAAGCCTGTGCACCACAACTAGACAGTAGCCCCTGCTCTCTGCAACAAGAGAACGCCCTGCACAGCAATGAAGACCCAACACAACCAAAGAAACCAAACAAAGTTTATTACAAAAAAAAAGACGCTGAGTCTAGGTTTTGCCTTATCACCATCAGATCCACTTACCATGAAAAGGCAACCTCCCAAAGCAAGTCCCAGAGAATAAGCAAGGCTGATTTGGATATGGTAGTTATATACCTTCATGACCCTACAGTTAAATAAGGCATAATACCAGATCCTGAGCCTTTCCACACCTGTAACCCTCCCCTCTCCACACCAAAGTAGGTCACAAATGGGCTCAGACACAGGGACATCTGGTGGTATGTGGGAAGTGTCATTTTCATATACAAAGTATGGCTCCAATCGCTAGTTGTTCCTGGTGTTTGTTTTAGAAGGGCATAAACCCTACATTTCCCAGTTTCCCTTGCAGTTAGGAGTGGTCGTGTGATTAGTTTATCCCAAAGAATGCTCAAACTACCGCACAACTGCACTCATCTCACACGCTGGTAAAGTAATGCTCAAAATTCTCCAAGCCAGGCTTTAGCAATATGTGAACCGTGAACTTCCAGATGTTCAACCTGGTTTTAGAAAAGGCAGAGGAACCAGAGATCAAATTGCCAACATCTGATGGATCATTGAAAAAGCAAGAGAGTTCCAGAAAAACATCTATTTCTGCTTTATTGACTATGCCAAAGCCTTTGACTGTGTACATCACAAAAAACTGTGGAAAATTCTGAAGGAAATGGGAATACCAGACCACCTGACCTGCCTCTTGAGAAACCTGTATGCAGGTCAGGAAGCAATAGTTAGAACCGGACACGGAACAACAGACTGGTTCCAAATAGGAAAAGGAGTACGTCAAGGCTGTATATTGTCACCCTGCTTATTTAACTTATATGCAGAGTACATCATGAGAAACGCTGGGCTGGAGGAAGCACAAGCTGGAATCAAGATTGCTGGGAGAAATATCAATAACCTCAGATATGCAGATGACACCACCCTTATGGCAGAAAGTGAAGAAAAACTAAAGAGCCTCTTAATGAAAGTGAAAGAAGAGAGTGAAAAAATTGGCTTAAAGCTCAACATTCAGAAAACTAAGATCATGGCATCCGGCCCCACCACTTCATGGCAAACAAATGGGGAAACAGTGGAAACAGTGGCTGACTTTATTTTGGGGGGCTCCAAAATCACTGTAGATGGTGACTGCAGCCATGAAATTAAAAGACGCTTACTCCTTGGAAGGAAAGTTATGACCAACCTAGATAGCATATCAAAAAGCAGAGACATCACTTTGTCAACAAAGGTCTGTCTAGTCAACGCTATGGTTTTTCCAGTAGTCACGTATGGATGTGAGAGTTGGACTATAAAGAAAGCTGAGCGCCGAAGAATTCATGCTTTTGAACTGTGGTGTTGGAGAAGACTCTTGAGAGTCCCTTGGACTGCAAGGAGATCCAACCAGTCCATCCTAAAGGAGATCAGTCCTGGGTGTTCATTGGAAGTGCTGATGTTGAAGCTAAAACTCCTATACTTTGGCCACCTGATGAAAAGAACTGACTCGTTTGAAAAGACCTTGATGCTGGGAAAGATTGAGGGCAGGAGGAGAAGGGGACGACAGGATGAGATGGTTGGATGGCATCACCGACTCAATGGACATGGGTTTGGGTAAACTCCGGGAGTTGGTGATAGACAGGGAGGCCTGGAGTGCTGTGATTCATGGGGTCGCAAAGAGTTGGACATGACTGAGCGACTGAACTGAATGGCATGTGAGCAGAAGTCATGTGAGCAGTTCCTTGGGCATGATCTTAAAGAGAAAGTGTATGCACCCTGCCTTCTCTTTCTCACTTCCTGAAGGCTGAGCGAGCAGGCAATGATGAGCGCTGCAGCAGTCTTCTGGGACCATGGGATGATACCATGTGTTGAGAACGGTAGAGTCACAGTACACTGAGAACCTGGGTGTACAATACCTTGGTGCCACTATAGCACTGTTCGTATTGTTACACAAGCAGAAAACACATCTTCATAACTATCGTATTTAGGAGTCTATGTTATAGCAGCCTGATCTGTATCTTTAACACACCAAGGATGCCTTAAATTAATAGATGTATTAATAACAATAGCCACCATTTGTTGTATATAAGCCATGTGCCTTGCAGTGTGCTAGACGCTTTCAATATATATGATCTCATCTGATTTTTCACAATAACTCTGTTAGGTAGTTATCATCAGTCCTATTTTAGAGATTAGGAAACTGAGGCCCAACAAGGTGGACAACACTGCGATGAACCATTGACAGAGCCATGGCTTGAACTCAAGTGTTTCAACTTTCGATTTTGGGTTCTTCCTATTACTCTGCGCTGGGTACTTGCTTGCTCTAAGTGAGTTATTTTTTTCTCTCTACCAGGTTATTTTTAAGAGCATACCACTTCGAAGTCAAAATTTCTGAGCCACAAATAGTATAAGGAATTATAGAAATCTATTTGTTTAAAGCTAAATCCTATCAGAACTGAAATTTCAAATTCTACATTGACTTCATTTTCAAAGCAAGGTTTTCTATTAAAAAGAAGAAAAAAGGGAAACCTTTAAACCTATTGAACAACTATTTATGTTCTAAGAATGTTTTCAAAATACACTCTCCCAAAAGAGAAACATCAGTTCGCATAATTCCCAAATTCCAATTTTCTTGTTAAATCAGTATAATTCTTATCTATTTTTCTTCACTATCCAAGTTTTAGCTCAAAACTCTTTGATTCTCAATATAATTGCTTATTTAGAAATCCCAAGAGAATCAGAAATAATGAAAGAATCCAGTAATATGGTGACATAGAAATTTAATATAGAGTAAATAGCTTTCCTATATTAAAATAACCAAGTTAGAAGAGATAATGACAGAAAAGATCTTAATTCTATTCTATTTTATCCTTCCTATCCTATTTGAACATACAAGATACCTAGGAATAGATTTAATAAGAAATTTACAATATGTACATGAAGAATCTTAAATCTTCTAAGAGATACAAAAGAAGACTTGAACCACTGCAGAAGCCCCATAGACAGAGGAGCCTGGCGGGCTACAGCCCATGGGGTTGCAAAGAGTCAGACAATACTGAGCAACTAAGCACATCAGCATAGTCCCATCATATATTGAAATGTATAATAAAGTCATGATAAATAAATCTAGCATTGACACATGAATAGAAAGATCAATGGAATACAATAAAAAATCTAAAGAATAGAATTGATAAAGTGGACTATAATTTTCCCCTTGTTATATCTGTGTAGGATAAATTTCAAGACCCACAGTGGGTGCCTGAAAGCTAGGATGGTACCAAACTGTGTATCCATATTTTTCCCTATATATGCATATCTACAGTAAAGTTTACTTTATGAATTAGGCATAATAAGAAGCTAACAACAATAACATAATAAAACAGAACAATTACAACAATTACTGTAATGAAAGTTATGTGAATATGGTCTCCTTCTTTCCTAAAATATCTTCATGTACAAATTTAATGCCTTTTCCACCTTAAACGAGGCATTTAACAGACACAGTGGTCATAATTTTTGTAGTCTGAGGTGCAAAAGAAAAACTAGCACAAATTTCTTTTTTTTTCTTCACAACTTCATGGATAAAAGATTCATTCTTACTGTAGATCTTAGCAATCTCAGCATACAATCATACATTTTTTGCTTTCCTTCTTATATTGAGAAGTTTTCACCTTTCACTTAAAGGAAATACTTTATAACTATTCTTTGGTATATCTAAATTATCAGCATCACAACTCTTGTACTTTGGGGCCATTAATAAGTAAAATCAGGGTTAGTTGAAAGCAAGCACTGTAATGCTGAGATCTGATCTAATAAGTGGCTACTGAGTGACTAACAGGTGGGATATGCTGGACAGAAGGATGATTCATGTCCTGGGTGGGATGGAATGGGACAGTGTAAGATTTCATCATGCTGTTCACAACAGCACACAATGTAAAATTTATGAAATGTGTATTTGTGGAAGTTTCCATTTAGTATTTCAGACTTTGGTAGTCCTCAGGACACTGAAACCATGTACAGAGAACCTGGGGATAAAGTAGGATGACTGTTTATAAAAATAAGAATGTTTGCAGAAACACTAACATAAGCAAAATCAAAAGAATAATGACACACAGAAAAGAAATATATTCAATTCATTTCACAAAGAGCTTATTTCCCTCATCCACAAAGACCTCCCACAAATTGTTAGGAAAAAGCCCAATAATCTAATAGAAACAAAAGCTACAATGGCACAATTTACAGAAAGGAAATGATGTTCAACTTCACCCAAAATAAGAGTGCTGCAAATTAAAACTTCCCTGAGATACTATTTTTTACTCTTGAGAATGGCCCAGACCCATAGCACACTGATAACACACTGAAGCAAGGGTAAAACCGGGAGTGTAAAATGGTGCACTCTTGATAATAGGCAATTTGTTAACATCCAGCAAGGTTAGTAATGTGTGTGTGTCCTTGACCCCTGATATCCACTAAAATTACTCAGATGCATATATTGTGAATGGGAAACGATGGATACATGAACTTATTCCATGGTATTTTTTGTAAAAGCAAGCAAGCAGACACATGTAAACATCTATAAATAGGGTTCTGGCTAAAGCAAGTAGGGCACATCCATGCAAAGGAATACTATACAGCTAGAAAACTGCATGAGGAAGCTCTTTACATACTAGTAGAGAAATATCTCCAATATTGTTAAATGTATTGTTAAATGAAGGAAACAGGGGCAGAGCAGCAAGAGCTTTGTGTTCCCATGTTGTACAAAAGTGGGGAAAGAGATACATACTAATATATGCTTTTATATGTGTAAAATATCTCTGGAGGCATATACAATAAAACTCAAGCACCAGTGTTCTGTGGGGAATATAACTGCACATTTGGACAACACTATACACAGTACATCCTACATACCTCAACATTTTTTGACCTACTAAATTTTTTCAGCCATTAAAAACCAAACATACTATAGCACTTCTCTTCTTATCTCACTGAACCACTCACTTTCTGGGTACTTTCTATGTACATGGTACTGTTATAAGTGCTATGGAGTGACTGCAGTGTGGATCTGGAATCTTTTTCCAATTCTGTTTGTTAATTGCAATATTCATCCTCAAGCTCCCAAGTTCCAGTTGGACGTAAAATCTGCCCCTTAATTAAAAAATTTCAACTTTGATAGAATCCCAGAGCACAGAGCTAGGAGGATTCTTAAGAGTAGTTCACAATATATTTATTAGAGACTAGTTCATTTTTTCAGTCGACCAGTTTGCCATGATGAAGACAAAAGTTCAGCCTCAAGATGATGCTGCTGACTGATGTTATTCCCATTTCATAGATAATGAAACTGAGGCACAGTGAAGGGAAATGATTTTCCCACAGCCACTTTCTTCTCCTCTGGTAGTGTCAGAGTAGCGATTCAGATCCAGGGAGTCTGTCTTTTTTCTCACCATGATTCCATACTGACACTCAAAGTCCACTCTGTGTCATGTGTGTGTTGAACGAAAGATATTAAAATAAAAGAAAAAATCACCCCCAATATTTCAGGAGCTTCTGTTTAGGAACTGGGGGTATAGTTACTATTTGTGCCCAGGTAAATATAGAACAAAGTCATTTCGTAGAGTTCAAGTATCACACTCTCAGAATAAGGAGACATTTATTTTTGCTTTTGCAAGGTTTCTTTCTCTCTTCACAAAATGGAGCACAGTAATTATTACATTCAGACTCAACATTTGGGTAGTTAAGTAGCAGCCCTGAAAAGTGATCACAGATGAAGCTGAAAGGGTTTTTTTTTTTTTACACACAGCCCTCCCCCTCCCTCTCCTCTCCCCCCACCCCCATCCCACCTCAAATACCGGGTTAACAAACTCAGGCAATGTTTGAGAATTACTGACATGAAATTAAAAAGCTCATGATAGTACTCCATTCAAACCAGTTTCTAAACTTAAAAGCCTATAAAAAGCAGCTCAGATCAAAAAGTGAACAAAATGACCACCTTCTTTATGATTATCAAATGCACTAATAAGCTAGCCCATAGGCCTGCACATTGTCAGCTGAAACACATACATGTGACAGCCGGACCCCCACAGCCAGCAATGAGAAATGGGCAGAGGTACTCAGCTGAGTGCAGCCAGGAAGAAGCAGAAAGCCGGCCTTTGGGTGAGACATTTAATGTCTGTAGGCCTCAGTTTCCTCATCTGCAAAATGGAGATAATAATACCTTTTTTACAGAATGGTGAGGCTCAGATGAACAAACTTGCTAAGGACTAAGAAGCTGGCTTCCAGCAGGGACTCAGCATCAGAATTCCCTTCTTCTCAGCTCACATGATAACTAGGGACAACACATCCTCCCTCCTGTGAAGGCTGGAATCACTCCGGTCTCTGCCTCTGTCATCGTGAGGCCTTCTCCCTGTGTCTGTCATCTCTCTTATTAGAAGGACATCAGTCATAGTGGACTAAAGGTCCACCTACTCCATTATGACCTCATCTTAACCAATTACAGTACATTGACAATGGCTCTATTTCCAAATAAGGTCACATTCTGAAGTAGTGAGGGTTAGGACTTTAAGAAATCTGTTGGGGATACACAATCCAGACTGAGCAATCCTTTATTGAGTCCATCGATGTAAGGGTGACAAAGAAGACCAAGCGCTTGCTCTAGACCTTTCCTGCTCAGCATCTCTTTGGGGAAAAGAGAGTCTGGCACAGAGTGATGCTGGGAGGGGCCAGCCAATGTTTACTCTGTGTATGAGGATCAGCCTCAACTTTGGCAGATCCAATAGGGTGTGAATCTCAGGGCCACCACATACACCCTGTCTGACCAAGAGTAAGTCATTTACCAACGTGAGCCTCAGTTCCTCCTGTGTGAAAAGAATAATATCACCTCACTATCTGGATAAACACTGACACATACACATGCCCAGTGCACATAGTCCATTTTTTTCTCAAGTAGCAAAAGTACAGAAACTTAGAGCCATTAATTCTATCTTGGCAAAAAGCACCATGATTTACCCAGTTGACCAAATGGGAGATTAAGGGATAATCCTAGATTCCCTTCTGCTCCAGTCTTCACAGCCGAGCACAATGGCATCCCTCTCCGTATTATCTCTTTAAGGTACTTCCTCTGTGTCATTCCAGCCTAGCATCTTTCTCCTGGAAAGCTGTGGCACATCCTACCCATACCCATGCCTGACCCATGTGTCAGGTCAGAGGAGCCATGGGAAACACAGACCCCAATATATCACTCCCTTGTCTGAAGCTCACCTCAGTTCAGCACACCCATCAGAAGAAAGCCCAAACTCCATTTAAAGCCATTCCAATCAGTTTGTCATTGGTATAACTTGACAAAAATAATTTCATGTGTATTTAAAAGAATAAACAGACAAGAATTGGCTAAGGCGTTTTTGAAAAGGAAAAATAACAAGAAAGTGATATGAACTGTTAAGGAATATTACATAGCCACAGGAATTGAAACAAATTGGAAGGGGTACCTATTTTGGAAAAAAGTTCAGGGTACTGCTATTTTGGAAAAAAAGTTATTGGGTGATCCTCAGTTAGTATCAAATACCATAATTTCAGATTAAAAAAGTAGTTAAGAATAAAAATAAATAAAACAGGCCCATAAGCAAGCATACATGTATTGTCCCTTCCCTTTTGGGCCTCCCTCCCATCCCACCCCATCCTTTATAGCAAACAAGTATTGCTTTTAAAATAAGGGGGAAGAAACAATAAAGATGGAAAAATACATGAAGCATTACCTAAACTTGAAGGAAAGAGAGGTAAATATTTAACTAATATCAGGTGGGACTCTCTATAAAAGCAGTGGAAGAAACAGATCAACAAATTTGGTTACTTAAAATTTTCAAATTTTATAACATCAACCCTCCCCGTAAAATTGAAAGTCAAATGCCAAGTGAGAAGAACATTTGTAACAAACAGCAAAAGATTGTTGTCCTTAAGATATTAAAAATACCTTGCAAACTGGGACTTCCCTGGAGGTCCAGTGGTTGACCCTGTGCTCCCAATGCAAGGGCAAGGATTCGGTCCCCGGCTGGGGAACTAAGATACCACATACCATGCAGTATGCCCCACCCCCCAAAATGTTGCAAATCAACAGGGGAAAAAACACTTAAACTGGACTTCTTACCCCCAAGACAATTCAAAATAGAACTATAACTGTGCAATAAATATATGACTGATAATAGTAAAAAAAACTTTAACCACAAGGTACCCTGTTTTGATCTGTTTGGTAAATAATAATAACATTAGTTATTAATCGTAATGAAAAATGTTGATCAGGGTGTAGGGATGCATGTTCTTCCAAGCAGAGATGGTTTTGAAAGAGGCTCTGGGTGCTATGTGGCCAGGGAGGTGGAGGTCAGGGCGGGGAGAGCTTAGACATGTCCACTACCCCTGACTGTCTCATGTCACTCCTTAAAGTCTGGCCTAAAGAACTGATTAGAAATAAAAGACAAAGGCAAGGATGTTTATCACAGCATTCTTTATAGTAGCAAAAATTTGAAGGCAAGCCTAATGTCCATAAGGAGAGAAATTTCTATATCAAATAAGGACCATCATGCCCCCATCAGGAAGATTTTCCTTAAGGTCCAAAAGAAATGCTAAAAAAATGTGTTTAGTAATGCTATCGTTCAAGGCAGTATGACATTGTTATTCTGGGACTGTTCTACGTGTATGTACTGTACATATATTTGTATGTGTATCATAGGATAAACAAGTGAATTTGGTGTGTGTTGTTGAGAGGCAGGTTTTTCAGCATAAGAAAAAAGATCATATTAAATAAATAAACAAAGAAAACCAAAATAAATGGACAAACCAAACCAAACAAAAACAAACAATGTAGATACAGAGAACAGAGTAGTGGCTATGACAGGGTAAGGGAAGGAGGAGGGCAAAATGGGTAAAGAGATCAATTATGTGGTGACTGAAGTTTTGGTGGTGAGCACACCGTAGTGTATACAGAAGTAGAAATATAATGCACAATAAAATTTATGTAATGTTGTAAATCAATGTTACCTCAATAAAAAGTAAATTTAGATAAATACAAACCTTTAGCCCTGAATTTAAGCTGGAATTAGCAACATGTGCTCAGGGTACATTTTATCTTAGAAACAGATAAACATTTTCTAGTTCTTTCCACTGACAAGGCCTAAAAGGAAACGACTAACCAACAGCTACTCACAACACCCAGATTATGATCTCTCTATATTTCCTAATTAAAGGAATGTATAAGATGAGTCTGGACATGGTCATGGTAAGAGCAAATCAACTATCAGAAACTACTTTTGTCATAACAAAAGGACTCATGACTCAACTTGAAGAGGTTCCCTCTGACTAAAGATGGGGCCCCAAATGGCATCAGTAAAAATAACTGCAATGGATTAAAACACACCAAACACGCTTGACGCATGTGGTCACATTGGACTGAAAGTAAAATTCAGCGGTCACCTTTGGAGGGCGCTTGGGAACCAACTCGCTATTATGAAAATCGGTAAACAACTGGGAAAAAATAAAACATCCTGCTGTTCTTAAGTGGACTCCACCACAGTGTAATCCAACAGTTTGTCTTCATAGAAGTATTCTGGATAATAAAGAAAGAAAAATAGCAGAATTCGAATATTACCATTTTACATGTCCCTAATAAAATAATGGATCCAGGCAATAATCACCAATGACTGTTCACATCTCAAAAGAAATACATTCACCCAATGCTTCTTGGTGGGAGCAAACATTACCACTTAGTAAGTATTCTTACCCAAAACCAAACCCGAATTCTATCAAGCCTCTGGATCTACTCATCAATTTATAGGAAATACAGAGGCAAAGGAACATTTTAAATGATACTGCAGGAATGCAACCATCAAAATCCTGACAGTGGGAAACTCTACAGGACAAATGACCAATTCCTTCAATAATAAATCAAAAGCAATAAATGAACGGGAAGGCGGATCCTATAAACTAAAAGAGACTTAGATCATCAACCAATCACAACAGATGAACCTTATTTGGATCCTGAGTCACACCATTAAAAAACTATGAAACAATTGTGGAAACTTGAATACCAGTTGGATATTTAATTAGTTTTAAACACTTTTAACTTAAGAAATTTTTAGGTATAATGAATAGTATTTTGGTTCTGTTTTTCAAAAATGCCGTTGACTTTTAAATATTTATACCAAGATACCCAGAAAATGATATGATGCCTGCAATTTGCTTCCAAATATCCCACGTGGTTCATAGGTCTAGAAGAAACAAGACTGATTATGATTTGATAATTGCCGAAACCAGCTGATAGGCACCTGGGGGTTCATACTAGTTTCTCTACATACGTAAAATGTTTGAAATTTTCTAAAATAAAAGACTTAAGAAACATTTTAAATGAGATTTTTCTCAGAACGATTTACTGACATGGAGAAATGCTCATGATATGGCAATGATGGAGAAACCCACAGAACTAATAGTGTTGTCACACATAAAGAATTCAGAAGCAAGAAGAAGAAACTTCAACATAAAGTTAATAACAAGCCTTCTCTCTTTATAGCGATGCAATGGGTGGTTTTTGCTTCCTTATATTTTCAGTTTTCTGCAGTCAGGAGGCCTTCCTTTATAATTATAGAAATATATTTTTAAAAACATTTAACTTGGAATTTATCTGGGAAAGCAAATTTATGATGTTCATAGGGTGTTTATTTCTGCTTTGGCCTAACCAACCCCAGCAGTCTCTGGAACTGCCATGAACCCAGAGATTCTTTCTGTGCAGGGAGAGGATCCCAGATTTAATAACATAAACATCGTACAGCAGACCTAATACAGAAGCACCTTTCTCAGGCTGAGAAGGTTTTACCGAGCCCACAATTTTTTACATCAAGGGAAAACTAACCAAGCAGAAAAAAATCATTTGCAAAGATGAGCACAGCAGTGCCCCTCCCAGTAGGGGAGAGCTGGCCCCAGCCCAGGGCCCAGCAGGGGCCTGTAACCCAAAGGGAAAGAACAGCAACCGGCAGTAGGTCCATGCTAACACGCACAAAACCTGTAAGGAAAGTTCTGTTCAATGAAAAAAACCAGTTCTAATAACCTGCTAATTCCAAGGAGAGAACATAATTTGAGGCATCAGAAGAGGCTCTGTGAGAGGGTGACACAGTAAAGGATGTTCATTGTGTGTGGCCAATCTCCCCACTTTAAGATGCAAAATGTTGCGAAAGCCTAGTTTCCAAAATGCTCTGCCATCTAGTCTAACAAATATCCAACCCATACCTAGCTGCCTTGTGTTCCAGTGGAAATAGACATATCCGTAAAACCCATTTTCTTTTTCTTGCCTTATACTTGCTCGCCTGGGAAAAACAAATGTATATATTTTCTGTCCTTCACATTTTAAAAAAGGGCTTACTAGCTTTACCAACCATATGTGTTTAGGGTCTATGGGGGAAGAAAAGTAAATCCCAGACCTTGCTGGTATGTTTGCAGTCCACTGGCACTGGAAAGACAGATACACAAGAGTTCCTGGAATCCTTCCCTCTATTTTGTGATATTTGAATTTTGGGGGCCTGTGGGTGGGACATCTCAGTTCATACCAGCACCTTTTTTTTTTTTTTTTTTTAACTTAAGGAAATAAACAGGGAGAAATTCTCATGGGAAAGTCCGGATGGCATCACCTTTAAGACAGCCCTTCTTTAACGAAGGCTGGCAAGCAGAAACAAGCCAATTCACCGTCTTGGCAGCAGGGCCAGGTACCTTCCATGTGACTGTGCAGGGATGGGAACTGGATGCAGCCCAGAGCTGAATTCCTGGTGCTGCCTTGCCCCTAGGGAGCAGGTCACTTTCCCTAACAATACAGCCAAAAGGACCCTCCAGAGAGGTGCAGCGTGTGTTTTCAGGCTGGTCACTGTTGAGAAATGGGCAGGCCACCTCCTGGTCACTTCTCCTGACTGTAATGGCTTTACACCGCAAGGGGCAGCAGTGGCAAAGCTCCCAGGGCAGAGAAGAGGGTCTGGGTGGAAGGGGCCAAGGGGCAAGGCACAACTCTGTGCCTCTTGCTTTCCCCAACCAGGCTCTAGCAGCCACTGGGCCTGGATTCCACCCAGGGAAGGGCTGCTTGGTGGCAAGGTGAATGAGTACTGCTCTCTGGAAAAACAGAACCAACTTTTACTACCTTGGACAACTGTGGGAATGCTTTGGGATATTTTAAACCATTTCTCTACTTTGGAGACACCTGCGAAGGCAACCTGCAAATGTTTACACAGAGGTGCCCCATCCAGAAATTCCTTCAAGCTCAGGCAATTTGCTTCACCTCTTTGGGCCACGGTTTCCCTTTCTGTAACTTGAGGAAGACAATGGTATTTTCCTCATAGGGAGTTTGTGAGAGGAAGCGATAAGGGTATGAGTGTGAAGCAGTCTCAGCAACCACCACACTGTGTAGTCTCAATAAGCACTAGGGATATTTGTTGTAGTTTTTTTTTCCTATTCAGAATAACAGGAATGCAAACTAGAAAACAGAGAGAGAGAATTCTAAACCAGTCAAGACAGGACTTCAGGAAAAACCTCAGGGAGGGACATGGACAAGTTATATTTGAAAGAAACTGCTCAGTTCGGTGCTTTGTGATGATCTAGAGTGGCGGGAGGCTCAACAGGGAGGAGATACATTTACACTTATCTGTGATTCACGTTGTTGAACAGAGGAAACTAACACAATATTGTAATGCAATTATCCTCCAGTTAAAAAGAAAGAAAAAGCTGCTCCAAAAGTTCCCGCCTAAGCAATCAGACACAGTCCTACAAATTGAGTTTTGAATGGGTGAGTTTGCTCAGCACTATATTCTTGGCACTTAGCACAGCTCCGGGAACATAGTAGGAGCTTATTCAACATTATGGAAGGAATTATGATAAAAGCAGTCATCTATCCAACACTTGCTCTCTCATAGTAAACATTTCCACATAATTTAACTCTCCTTTTATTACTACCATTTCACAGATGGCATTGAGTCTCCAGGAGGTTAAGTCAGAGGTTTCCCCCCCAGCAATCAGGTCCAATCCCCAGCAAAGCTTTTAAACAAAAGCAGCTGAGGCATTTACCCGGGTCAGTAATGAAAATTCAACATTCTTCTGTCATTGATATAACTTACAGGGAGTTTTTCATATTGATTCCTTTTATCTTTGCGTTTAAGGGTAAGATAAACCTATATGCATTTAACTTATTTCAGCCATTTAAAGAAATAGAGAACAAAAGAGAAGAATCTGTATTAAATCAGGCACAATAAGAGGAAACATTTTTAACAAAATATTATGTTAAGAACTTTAGGTTTCTATAAATCAACCCCATCGAGCTCTGAAATCCCTAAATTACTATTGTTGTGCTATTTAATATCCCCCATCCATAACAACTGATGAAAACACAAAACCAAGCCAAATACAAAGTTGGAAAATTTTTTAACTTAATTTTGACTCTGCCTTACTGGAATAACAAAAACAAAAATCAAAACCTTGCAGGATTTAACAAATTTAACTACAAATTACACGTCAGATCCTTTCAACAATTAAATGCTTATATAAAAAGAATGGTTCCCAAATCAAATTTCCCAGATTTTTCATTAACAAACGTCCCCATGGATCCTTCTTCGTAACTAGAGCCAAAATAGAAATTGGTGTGAAAATTAGTGAACACTTAGGAACAGCAGACAACTGCAGAAAGAGGAAAGAAAAAGGAAGGAGCATTTGCTATTTATTTGGAATAACTAGCAAAGCAGAACCAGCTGAAGGCTAGTCCCATGTACCTTGCCCAAATGCTAGGGAGGATGAAATGTTCAAAAGGCCTAGCAAGTGGATGGTTAGGTGCAATTTCATGCCTCACTGCACAGCTAAATAAAGGGAAATATTTTTTTAAGTGTAATTGAACTTTAGCCGCTCTGATGGGCTGTTTGGAGGTGGGGATTCCAGTGATTTTGAGAGCCACACACCTTTTAGTCACGACAAGGATTTTTTTACACCAGGCTAGGTAATATGTGAGGGAAAGACAGATTTCTTTCTGTACCACCGGAGAATAAACAAACATTCTGAATTCTTAGTGTTTTTAAAAACTCTGCTTTTCATTAAATGTGTACAGATGAGTTTATTTTCTCACAGGGCCCAAGATGTCCATGGATTTGGCTTTCTTTTTCTGAGCTGTTGCCGGAGGCTGAGTAAAACTGTTATTGTGTTTGGAAAGAGGCAGCAGAAACAAAAAGGGAAAAAAGTCAGGAAAAGAGGGGGCAGAATAATGCTAATGAACATGTAGTGAGAGCTTGCTGCTGCCTGCACTGTTCTCAGGGCTTTGCAAAGATTCCCTGAGACAGTGCCCTCTGAGGTTAGTTTCTCTGTTTTACAGATGAAGAAACAGGTAAGAGAAGACATGAACTCCTATGTGTGTGTTAGTTGCTCAGTCATATCTGACTCTGCGACCCCATGGACTGTAGCCCGCCAGGCTTCCCTGTCCATGGGGATTCTCTAGGCAAGAATACTGGAGCAGGTAGCCATTCCCTTCTCTACAGGATGAACTTCTATAAGGCTCCACAGCTAAACAGTGAGTGGTGAATGCCTCCGAGCACTTGCCCAGAGATGCTTCCCAAATGCACACAGCTACCCCCAACCCCTGCTGTCATGTAAACACAGAGGGTCTGGATGAGAACAGACATTTCGTTTATAAACAAGGAAGAGCTCAAACATCTGGTCCTTCCCGTGCAGCCTTGGACACTGTGCAGGTACGGGCCCTTTGGCCTGCCTGGGCCACGTGGCATAAATACCAGGAGGCCTCCCTCTTTGGGAAACCAGCCTGGTTATGGAGAGGTCAGGGAGAGAAGCGTGTCTCTAGTTGCTCAGGGTTTCCAACAATTGGCCTGGGCAAGGGTGCAGGCTAAGGAGCTGAGAGTGATGCCCTGGTCTAAGGGCATCGATTAACAAATCATCTTCAAGTATCCCCTGCCTCCTATTGTGGGAACATACACATGAGATAAAATTGACCATCTTAACCATTTTAAGTGCACAGCTCAGTGGCACTGGGTACATTTACTCTGTTTTACAACCCTCACCACCATCCATCTCCAGGACTTTTTCATCATCCCAAAGTGAAACTCCTTACCCATTAAGCAATAACTCCCTTTTGCCCCCCTACCCCCAGCCCCTGGGAACCACTATTCTATTTTTTGTCTCTATGAGTTTGACAACTCCAGGTACCTCATATAAGTGGGATTATATGATATCAGTTTTTTTGTGACTGGTTTATTTCACTTAACATGTTGTCCTGTTGGTTCATCTGTGTTGTAGGATATGTTAGAATTTCCTTCTTTTTAAGGCTGAACAATATTCCATTGTGGGCTTCCCTGATGGCTCAGCAGTAAAGAATCTGCCTGCAATGCAGGAAATGCAGGAGACATGGGTTTGATCCCTGGGTTGGGAAAATCCACAGAGGAGGCAATGGCAACCCACTCCAGTATTCTTGCCTGGGAAATTCCACGGACAGAGGAGCCTAGCCGGCTACAGTCCATGGGGTCGCAAAGAGTCAGACACGACTGAGCACACACACACATACCGTATTTTGTTTATCCATTCATCCACCGAGGAACACTAGGTTGCTTCCGTGTTCATGCATCCTTTTTAGAAATAGTATCTTCTCCTCAGTGTAGTGTGTGATTACAGCGCCTCACTATTTACAAGGCACTGTGCCTCCTGGGTTATATGTGAAGGCTTTGGTGGTCACTCAGCCTTAACTGTGGAAATGTGGGAGTACCAGTTGTGCTGCTAGAGCCTCCCACTTATTAAAGGACATAGCAAATGGAATTTTTAAGGGACATCTCCCGTATTTTTAAACTGCTACTTCCAAGGCTTTAAAACACCATGTCCTGTGGATCCCCCATGTGACCAAGACATTATAGCAACTCTGTGCAGCAAGTTTTATAGACGAGGAAGCATAGCTCAGAGAGGTTAAGAGAACAGACCAAGGTCACACAGCAGCACCAGTCCATGAGGAAGTCTTCAGCTCTAAGCTCAATCTCCTTCCAAAACACCATGTGTTGCATTTCCCCTGTGAAAATGCTTCATAAATGACAACCTGGGCCACATATTTAATGCATTATTGCTAACATGAGTGAAGAAGTGACTCTGAATAGAGTTGTAAATGTTAATTAGATTTGAAAAGCATATCCAAAGCCCGGACACAGGTCGTATGGAGTGCATCTGACCTCCTGGTGGCAAAAGAAAACATCGCTTCTTTCCAATAGCCAGGACACGGAAATATCCATCAACATGAGGAATGGACAAAGAAGATGTGGTGCATATATACAATGGAATATTACTTAGCCATAAAAAATAACAAAATAATACCATTTGCAGCGACAGGGATGGGCCTAGAGATCATCATACTGAGTGAAATGTCAGACACAGAAACACAAATATCATGTGATATAGCTTATATTTTGAATCTAAAAATAGGGTACCAATGAACTTATTTATAAAACAGAAGTACAGTCATGGATGTAGAAAACAAACTTATGGTTACCAGGGGATAAGAAAGAGGGACAGAATAAATTGTGAGACTGGGATTGACATAAATACAATGTGCTCAGTCACTCAGTTGTGTCTGACTCTTTGTGACCTCATGGACTATAGCCTGCCAGGCTCCTCTGTCCATGGAATTCTCCAGGCAAGAATACTGGAGTGAGTTGCCATTTCCTCCTTCAGGGGATCTTCCTGACCCAGGGATTGAACCCACGTCTCTTGGATCTCTGCCTGCATTGGCAGGTGGATTCTTTACCACTAACGCCACCTGGATAGCCCATTTATATACACTACTCTGTATAAAAGAGATAACTAATAAGAACTACTGTGTAGCACAGGGAACTCTACTCAATATTCTGTAATGGCCTATATGGGGAAAGAATCTTTATAAAAAGAGTGAATATATGTATATGCGTAACTGATTCACTTAGCTTTCCACCTGAAACTAACACAACGTTGTAAATCAACTACACTCCAATAAAAATTAAAGGAAAACACTACTTCCACCTTCACGACCTTGCACAATGTGTACCTTGAATCCATTAGAAACAAGCATTGCCTTCTGTTAATCAGGACCCTGACAGGCGGCAGGCTTCTGAGGAGACTGGCCTTCAGAAATCCTGCTGAGAGCTCTGGGACTCACACGATTCAGGTTCTGGGAACAACAGGCTCTCATTAATCCTTGGGGCCCAGGGGCCAGAAATTCTCTAGCTTGACCCCACTTCCTAAAACCCCAGATGATAGGGCTCTTCTTGTGCAAGAAGGGGTTAAACAATGCATCTGTTTTCTCTCTTAAAAGGTCAGGAACCCAGGCACAGGTTTAAAAGCATTCTTCACACAGCTGCAGATAACCCCCGACACCGGACTCCTAACAGGCCTGCTGTGCAGCAGGGCCGAGCCCGGCCTGTGGGTACAGCTCCCACACGGTCCACCTGGGGCTGGAGAAGAGGCCTGGTTTGGCCTGGGTGTGCCTTCTGGACCCTGTAGCATATTCTCACAGGTTCTGAGCCCCTTAATGCTGGGGACATAGCAGTGAACAAACCCGCATGGAGTCTTGCCCTCCTGGAGTCCACAGTCTCACAGGAAATGGGTGGAAGAGGGCAATGTGATAACATAGAACATTTATCTAGGGAGTGTTATGAGGGATTTGGAGTGCTGAAAGTAGGCAGACCTGTGATAGTAAATATATTTTTAAAGCCACTTTTTGTAGATATAAATGACATACAAAAAGCTATGTATATTTAAAGTGTAAATTTGATTTTGGAGGTGAGCATACGTAGGGCTTCTCTGGCGGCTCAGACGGTAAAGAATCTGCCTTCAGTTCAGGAGACCCTGGGTCAGGAAGATCCCCTGGAGATGGGAATAGGCAACCCACTTCAGTATGCTTGCCTGGAGAATCTCCATGGACAGAGGAGCCTGGTGGGCTACAGTCCATTGGGTTGCAAAGAGTCAGACACGACTGAGTGATTATCACTACAACCTTCATGTCTGCACCTTCCAAAACACCAGCGAATGAGCTTCAAGCCATGAAGTCACTACCGTCATCAACCGTCCCCAAGGGCTGCCTGGCCCTCCTTCTAAACTCCTCTCCATCTCTTCCCTTGCTTTGCCTATGTCCACATCTCTAAAATAGAACATGAATGGCTTCCCTGGTGGCTCAAACGGTAAAGAGTCTGCCTGTAATGCAGAAGACCTGGGTTCAATCCCAGATTGGGAAGATCCCCTGGAGAAGGGAATGGCAGCCCACTCTAATATTCTTTTCTTTTTTTTTTTTTAATAAATTTATTTATTTTAGTTGGGGGCTAATTACTTTACAATATTGTAGTAGTTTTTGCCATACATTGACATGAATTCTTACCTAGAGAATTCCATGGACAGAGGAGCCTGGAGGGCTATAGTCCATGGGGTTGCAAAGAGCCGGACATGACTGAGCAACTAAATAGAATATGAAAGGACACGTGGGCTGCAGTGGAGGTGAGATGAGCGGACACGTCGGTATGCTGGCCGTCAGTGGGAGGAGGAGCAGTTGCTGCAGTAGCTCGCTTTTTAAAGCGGAGTTTTTCTCTTTTTCTATAGCTGCCACAAAAGAAAGAGCTGACCTTTTTTTGCGTGATCACTCTGAACGTCCCAGTACTTTCAAACACATCTGCGGAAAACCAAGACTGGCCCGGGTGTGTCAGGCTTCGTGCTTTCCAGGGGCCTCTGGCATGAGGAGGCCACACCCTTGTCCCTGGCCCAGACGTCAGGGACCCCTCGTCTGGATCCCGCCACAGTCCAAGGGCACTTTGCTGTTTCCTGGGTCCTTGCAGCTGGGAGTGGTGACCCTGCACCCGCTGCCTCTTGGCCACACTGGAAAAAGTCAGAGCCTCCATTATTGTTCATTTGGAACAGAGTGTGTGTCTGTATGGAGTCCATAACATTTTCTGCTACCTGAGAGGGGCCGCCAGAGCAACTGTAACCCCACTAGCTGACACCAGGTATGGTGCAGCCTTGTTGGAAGGTTAGCTGATAACATCCTGCCAGGGAGCAGGATGAACAAGGGTGGGAATTGGAGGAAGGCAGATTGGGTCCCTTTTCTAGCTGTACGACAGTGCGGCAAGCTAGCCTCAGCTTTCCCGGCTGTAAAATGGGAATAATATTTCCTCCGTCAGGGGCTTATTTGGCAGAAAAATTTAAAAATACATGCAAAATATATCTATAAAATAGAAAATGGCATAGGAACATACAGTACTGTTGTTACTACAAGTTTAAGTTGAAGAAGTGCATAAAAAGGTGAGTTGAGACACGAGGACTAAGGGACTAAAGTAATCCTGATTTGGAGACTGAGTTGGAGTCCTTTCCTTGAGTTTCAGTTATCTCACTCTCACAGGGAACTCCTTGTTTCCTTCCTAAACTGATGTCTTTAGAGTCACAAACAGGGATTTCTGTTGCCTGGACCAAGAGAGTCTTTGGGAAAAAGAGAAAGGTCTGAGAATGCTGATCTCACCTTACAGAAACACAGGGGTCTGACAGGTCCCTGTTCCTACAAGGAGACCCTTCCACCCCTGTCAGCCGGGAGTCTTGAAGTGACAAACACTCTCTCATGGCTGCTCTGGGCCAGCTCTGAGCTGGAGGCTGGGGCCCCAGTGATGGCTCCGCCGTGTTCCCTGTCTTAGGAAGTGTATTCTTTACACTTGCAAAGACTCAAGTTCCATATAGTCTGGCACGTGCCCTGAACATCGGCTGCTATTTGTGCTGTCTTGTTTGTAGGGGGGTGGGAGGGTAGGACATCACGGAAAACTACAGAGGAAAGAGGTTACCTTTGAGCAAGCACTGGGAGGAGATGTAGAAACTCCCTAGGGTGCACCCTGCTCCGAACCCCCCCATTCCTGCCAGGGTCACAAGCTTCTCCTATTACTGATTTAATATTTCTCTTTAAACTGTTTCATGCTTTTTTTTCACTCAAAGCTATTTAAAAGTAAATGTTATATACTACAGTAAATAGAAAACCAGTTCCATTTGCCAAAAATAGAGAGAAACCCTAAATACAAGGAAAGGAAGTTATTAAATTATAACCAGACACTGCAGCTTGCTGGAGTCTCAGAGTCTGAGGCCTACGCTCTTCATTTGGTACAAAGGGGAATCAGTGAGAGTTCGAGAGGTGTCAAGGACACACCAGCACCAACATGAGACTTTCTCCTCAACATCCTCTAGAAAGAACCAGAACAGAGCAACATTCTCCAAAGTAAGATGTTACCTAATGCCCCGTGTTTGCGCCCCATCAGATCCTCTCCTGGGAGTGCACAACCCTCGCTATGGGACAAGTTGCTGTAGCTGGCAAAGGTGGGGGCCTGCAGGAGTGGCTGTGTGTTTGGGGAGGAAATGGACAGAGCTCAGGGGGTCAGGGGGAAACTGGTGCAGATGATGGTGAGTGCAAGAATACCAAAGACAAGCGTAACTCCCCTTTACCGAAGGCTTCCTGGGGGTCAGGCACTGCCCTCAGGACTTGAGAGCATCATCTTACCTTAATCCTTTCCTGGCCTCAACAGTGAGAGACAACGTGGTAGAGGAGTAGTATTATCTGACTGTGAGAGACCTTGTAGTTCTTGGCCTCAAGCTCAAAGACTGTTTCCCACGCTGCCCCCCTCCTCTGTGAAAGCCTCCAAAACTGTCCTTGCACTTGATTCACCTCATGCATCATACCCCTACTACCGTTGACCCCCTGATTTGGGCAGCTAGGGTGGCCAGCAGGACCAGGTGAGGCAGAGATGCTGACTGTGGCGCTGGGCACAGAGGTAAGACCTTATCAGCGCCAATGCTTAACCTCCCTCAGGTCTCCAGGCTCCTCTGCAGCCCAGACAGACCTGACCTCTCTGCGTGGGAGGCAGCTCAGAGGGAAGGGCAGGGGTAATTCAGCCTACAGTACCCATTCAAGGTGTGCCGGGGACAGGACCTGATGTTTAATTTATAAATTCCTAACTTAAAAAACATTGTTATCATGGTAAAATATACAGAACATAAAATTTACCATTCTAACCATTATTAAGTGCAGTTTGATGATATTAAATATATTTACATTGTCGGGCAACTATCACCAGCATCTTGAATCTTTCCATCTTGCAAAACTGAAACTCTGTCCCCATTAAACAATAACTCCCCTTTATCTTTCCACTCCCACCCCTGGCAACCTCATTCTACTTTCTGTCTCTATTAATTTGACTACTCCAGGGACCTCATATAAGTGGACTCATACAATGCTTGTCCTTTTGTGACTAAATTATTTAACTTAATGTAATGTCTTCAAAGTTTATCCATGTTGTGGCATATACTGAAATTTCCTTCCTGTTTTAAGGTTAAATATTTTACATTGTATGAATAGATCACCTTTTTCTTACCCACTCATCCCTTGACGGACACTTGGGTTGTTTCCACCTTTTGGCTGTTGTGAATAATGCTGCTATGAACATGGGTGTACAAGCATCTGTTTGAGTTCCTGCTTTCAAGTCCTTTGAGTGTATTCCCAGAAGTGGATACATTCTCAGCTTAAACATGATCAGAAAGGCCCTTGTTATCTTTGGGACACTGCTCAGGAGTAGGCTCCCTCCATTCTGTCCATCCCTCTTTGATCCCAGTCTCGTCTGCCTGGGCAGTATTCACATCTTTTCTCCAAGATCTTGTTTTATAAGCCCCATCACATTCTAGACATTCAATACATACATTCTGAAGGAGCATCAGTTCCAGGAATAGGAGATGGGGCACTTGGTACTCTGGATCCTAGAGAAAGGCTCCAGTTAGCTACATGCCCTTGGGGGAGCAGAGTGTGAGGCAGGTAGCTGGGACTCATGATTGTGTCTGTCAGCATCTCTAATAGACCTGGAGTAGTATCCTGTCATCTGCTGCCCTCTTCAGAGAACCCCTGCTTGTCAACATAGCAGTCAAGCTGTCCAGTCAAGCAGTCTCCTAGCCACGCTGGTGGAAACTGGTGATAAGCAGACTGGGTCATGTAGGAGAGGGCATGTTCCCTCCTGAGAGTCCTAGGATGGACTGGACCTTCCAGTCCTAAAAGCAGGGATGAGCTACTAACATTTCATCCTGCCAGCCCCTTATGCAGAGGTCCAGATGGGGCTTTCATCACACTAACATGGTTTTAATTTATTTTTCTTAGGCATCTCCTCTCACTGGCCTTTCTGATAGGAATCACCATAATAAGGGCCATTCATTTAAAAATGTCCCCCCCCACACACACACACACACCCCACCCAGTTTATCTAATAGGGCAAGTGGTTACTCCAGGCAGCTGAACCACTTTGAAACTTACCCTTCACATTCCAAAGACTTCAACCCCTCCACTTCAAGAGACTGGAGGTTTGGCATCGGACATCTACCTGACAATCACACAGCAGTTGTCAGGCCACACTCATAAATTAACAGGAAGTCTTGGTTGATCAGGGCTTCCCAGGTGGTGCTAGTGGTAAAGAACCTGCCTGCCAATGCAGGAGATGTAAAAGGTGTGGGTTTGATCCCTGGGTGGGGAAGATCCCCCAGAAAAGGGCATGGTAACCTACTCCAGTATTCTTGCCTGGAGAATCTCGCGGACAGAGGATTCTGGTGGGCTACGGTCCATGAGGTTGCAATGAGTTGGACATGACTGAAGTGACTTAACACGCATGCACACTTGGTTGATCAACATCTGGCTCAGCCCTTCCTCAGTCCTCTCTTTGGAAACGTAGCTTGCTTTGAGCTGACAATCTAGGCTTTGACAATCCTTCCTCCTCTAGCACAGCTAATTTGGACCTCTTGGCTCTCACCTAGCCTCACCCTCTCTGGTTCTGCATCCTTCTTTAGCCAGGAGCCAGTGTTCACCGGCCAGCCAAGAGGGCTTGGGATCCTGTGATTATGGATCCCTGCAAAGCCAGCCCACTGATTAGTACTGTCTTCCTGATGCTAGAGCCTGCCTAGAAGAATCATGCAAAACCACAGAGCTGGGCAACCCCACCCCCATGCCCCACCCTGTGCCCAGGCCATCAAGGCTCCAGCTTCCCACCCAGAGCCAGAATCCAGAAGTCAGAGCAAGCCCAGAGTATGGAACAGCAGGGGACATCGGGGGAAAGATGGGGAAGGTCTAAATCTAAGCTCATTGATAGACCAGAGGGGAAAAAAGAACACGGAGAAGCAGGACAGGGAGGGGGATAGACACCGCAATGCGGATCAAAGACAAAGTCTGGCTCATGCTACAGAACCACCCCACTTGGCAGAAAATCCAGAAATGTCCCCAGTGTTCCTGGGTACCTAGTGCCTGGAATCATCTGGATTCTCACAGAATTCTCACTGAAGGAGTGGTTCTTCCCTCAGAACACTGGACCTAGACACCCCCGTTCTAAGGAGCTGACCCCCTGCTCTGGGACCTCCTGGAGCAGCTGCCCAATCCAAAAATTCTTCTAGGAGAAGCCAGTCTGAGGTCTGCAGTCAATGCCTGGGAAAGCCCAGGAGCTCCTCCTCACACTTCCAAAGCCATCCATTTCCAGCTGCATCATGCTGCAGCTGTCCCCACATCTTCCTTCCACATAGACTTACTTATATTTTTTTTATATTTTATGATGCTCTGACATCTGATGCTTTGCTGACTAGGGAGAGACTACCCCTCTCAGTGTTTGCCAATTCCCAAAGATAGTAAACAACTTGCCTCCAACATACTTTTCATATGCAAACCAGCCAATCTAAAGGCCATACCTGTTACCACCTCTTTTATAGGCTCATACACCAAGCCAATATTTCCCCTGCCCTAAATCACCTCAGGGCCAGGTACTAGAGAGACAGGATCATCTCTTTAGCCCAGAGGCTGCCAAAATTACTCAAACCAAGCAATCTTAAACTTACTCAGCTTGCCTGCCCCGGGGACTAACCTAAGAAAGTTTCATTCAATCAATAGTTCTTGGCTGGGGCCTGGGAATTTTTCCTAAATGCTTCATAGATATTTCTGATACACAGCCAGATATGGGATATACATTACAAAATGTAAGGTATTTGTCAATATTAATAACAGTAACAGCAGTAATAGCTACCATTCACAGAGTAGTGCTTGTAATGCATAACTCCTAATTTCCACCGCAGCCCTTACAGTAAGTGTAGTTCTCACCTTATATAGATGGAAAAAATGAGGCTCAGGGTGCTTAAATAACTCGTTTGAGGGCACATAGCTAGTCAGTGGGAGAGCTGCGATTTCGAGTCTGACCCAAAAACTGGTACTGTTTTTCCTGTTCTTTCTGACATTCACCTCTGAACAATCAAGCCTGCAACTGATTAAAAATACCCTTGCACGTCCCAAAACCTCACTGAGTGGCCCTCTCATGACCCTTACACTGTTATTCAGCATCCTTTATGGGGTTTTGTTTTATAATTGTTAAAAAAAAATAAGCGCCTTGAGAGCTTTGAAAGAAAGATGCTGAACAGCCACACAAGGTTATTTATTCATTTTGCATTTAAATAACTTCATTTCCCTTAATGAGATCTAATCACTTTTATTTCACTAGCACTTAAAGAAATGATGCTCAGCTTTGATGTGTAGGCACCAGCCCCATCTCACCCCCGGCCAAAGGAAACTGGACTTCAGCAAAAGGACTGGAGTCAGTTCCAGTCAAGAACATGAACTTGCTTTGATAAATTCTTCAGAACTTGGCTTCAGCAAATCCTCAAACCCTGAAATTACATGTGAGATTTTACATGAATGGGCACTTTTGTCTAAGGCCTTAGCTTTCATCAAATTTTCAAAGGAGCCCCCTCAAAAGTCAGAATTTTGTTTTAATTTATTTTCTAATTAACTTTAAGAGTTACTCTTCCTTTTTCTTATTTTCAATGCAACTATGACCTGCTCTAAAAGCAGGCAGTGAAATTTAGTTTATAAAAATTTTATGGTAATATTACAGTAGACTACATGAAAAATAAATTCTAAATGGTTCTATTCCTTTATCTTATTCATAATAAATGATCATTTTATTGGATTTCATGTTTGAGGTTTCTATTGAAAATATTCTTTTTCTTAAAGATTCAGTATCTTCTCTTCCCCTGTGAGAAGTAAAAAATAAAATATTCATATCGAAACAGATCAATGGAACTTGCCACTGATCTTTCTTAATCTTTGTAACTGTAGAAGAATGTGGCATAGAGAGGATTTATATCATAGACACTATTCTTTTTTAACTAAATAAGTATTCATCAGTTCACTCAGCACATTTTTATTAAGTTCTGATTTAGGTCCAGGGAGATTCCCCTGGGACAAAAGAAAGTCAACTGCTCCCAAGAAACTACATGCCAGTGGGGAATATGGGCTATAAACTATAAACTAGATAGATAAATAGATAATAATGATGAGCACTATATTAGTATCCTGTGGCTGCTATAACAGATACCCATAATTTGACAGCTAAAATAACAGAAATTTATTGTCTCAGAGCTCTGGAGGTCAGAAGCCTAAAATCAAGCTGTCAGCAGGGCCTTCTGAAAACCCTAGAGGAGAATCATTCCTTGCCTCTCTCCTAGCTTCTGGTGGTTGCCAGAAATCCTTGGCATTCCTTGACTTGTAAATGCACCATTTCAATCTCTGCCTCACTTGTCACATGGTGTTTTCCCCATGTGCTCGTGTGTTTAAAATTCCCTCCTTTTGTATGGACACCAGTCATAAGGTTAGGGCCTATCCTAATCCAATCTAACATGACCTCATAACTTGCTTACATCCACAAAGATCCTATTTCCAAATAAGGACACATTCTCAGCTAGGGCTCCAACATAGCTTTGTAGGGGGGATACAAATTCTTTTAATTGGAGGATAATTGCTTTACAGTGTTGTATTAGTTTCTATCATACAGCAACATGCTAGTGTATGTGCTAAGCTGCTTCAGTTGTGTCTGATTTTGCGATCCTATGGTCTGACCTGCCAAGCTTGTCTGTCCATGGGATTCTCCAGGCAAGAATACTGGAGTGGGTTGCCATGCCCTCCTCCAGGGGATGTTCTTAACCCAGGGATCGAATCTGCATCTCCGGCAGCTCCTGCACTGCAGGCGGATTCTTTACCACTGAGCTACCAGGAAAGCCCACAACAACGTGAATCAGATATAAATATACATATATCCCCTTCCTCTAGAGCCTCTGTCCCACTCCTCCAGGTTGTCACAGAGCACCAGGCTGAGCTCCCTGTGTTATGCAGCAACTTCCCACTAACTATCTATTTTACATATGGTAGTGTATATATTTCAATGCTGCTCTCTCAATTCATCCCACCCTCTCCTTCCCTTGCTGTGTCCATGTACCCTGATGTTCACTGCAGCACTATTTACAACAGCCAGGACATGGAATCAACCTAGATATCCATTGACAGATAAATGAATAAAGAAGTTGTGGTACATATTTATAATGGAATATTACTCAGCCATAAAAGGGACTGAATTTGAGTTAGTCGAACTGAGGTGGACAAACCTAGTGCCTGTTATACAAAGTGAAGTAAGAAAGAAAAACTATCATATACTAACACATATATATGGGGAATACAATTTATCCTACAACAAGTGTCATGAAAAAAGTTAAGTGACTATATGGGAGACAGAGAGTGATGGGCGCTGGCATGTTGGTGAGTCATACATCAAATTCCCATTGGCTATCTATTTTACATATGGAAATATATGTTTCCACATACTTTCCCCATAGCTCCCACCCACTCCTTCTCCCCACCACAGCTGTGTCCATAAGTCTGTTCTCAATGTCTGTGTCTCCACTGCTGCTCTCTGCAGGTCATTAATATGGGCACTATGTTCAGGATCTGCAAGCTCTGGGAGGGTTGAAATCACAGTGCTGATAGGGTTATGTTCCTTTTTGGAGCTTGAGGGCCTCTTTCAAGTTCATGCTGATGTTGGCAGATATCAGTTCCTTGAAGTTGTAGGGTAGAGGTCCTCATTTGTCATTTGCTGTTGGCCAGGATCCACTGCTGTTGCTAGAGGCCACTTACAGTTCCTGGCCATGTGGCCCCCTCCAAAGGTCTCTCCTACTTCAAATCCCCTGACTTCTGTCTCTGACTTCTAGATCCACATCGAAGAAGTCTGTGATTAGGTCAGATGCACTCAGATAATCTCCCTTTTGATTAATTCAAACTCAGTTTATTAGTAACCTTAATCATATCTGCAATAGTCCTTTGCCATCTTAATGTGGCATAATCCCAGGAGTAATATCCCATCATACTTACAGTTTCTGCCCACACTCAAGCAGAGGATAAAGAGCTTTACATCAGAGGTGGGACTCTTGGGGCTTTTTTAGGATTCTGCCTGCCACACCCACATTCCACTCCCAACACAGTTAACTACCAGTAAGTTGCAAGAATAAAGGCAGAGGGGCAGGGCCCATGTGGTTGTGCCAGCCATTCTAGGGACTTTGTATGTACAACTTCTAAACTTCCTTTCAATGCTGGCATTGTTAATTTCTCTGTTAAACAGATTAGGAAACTAGAGTTCAAATGACTTAAATTATTTCTCTAAGGTCCTAAATACCAAGATAGGACCAGGATTTGAACTCAAGGTATCAAAAAGTCCTCTGTATCATTTTTCTACAGGCCAAAATACAAGAATGGGTAGCCTATCCCTTCTTCAGGGGATCTTCCCAACCCAGGGATTGAACCCAGGTCTCCTACATTTCAGGTGGATTCTTTACCGTCTGAGCCACCAGGGAAGCCCAGAAATGGCAAACCACTCCAGTATTCTTGCCTGGAAAATCCCATGGACAGAGGAGCCTGGTGGGCTACAGTACATGGGATTGCAAGAGTTGGACACGACTTAGCGACTAAACCACCAATCAAAAAGTCAGGATTCTAGTTCTAGCTTTATTACTTTCTACCTGTGTCACCCAACTCCTCTGAGTCTCAGTTTGCCCTTCCATATAGCAGGCTTCCCTGGTGGTTCAGACAATAAAGAATCCACCTGCAACGTGGAAGACCTGAGTTCAATCCCTGGGTTGGGAAGATCCCGTGGAGAAGGGAATGGCAACCCACTCCAGTATTTTGGCCTGGAGAAGTCCATGGACAGAGGAACCTGGCAGGCTACAGTCCATGGGGTTGCAAAGAGTTGGATACAACTGAGTGACTTTCATTTGCTATAGTGGAGTTAACAGAATATCTGTGCCTCTTTCCTATCAGGACTAGTGTTTGGATTCTCTAAGCAATAATTCTCTAAGCAACTGCACCTTCTAAACAGCAAAGGCCAAAAAAGGCTGAGTGACTGTGGCTGTTGACGTTACTTTTAAGCACTTTTACTTTCATTTACTGGAAGAAATTGTTTTCTAGGCAACCCAAAGTTTCAGAAAACAGCCAAACCATGAAGTCATCTTTGATCATAAAGCTCTGAGCAGGAGAAACAGAGACTGGGGCTTGAGGAAAGGCATCAATTCTTCAGCAGAAGCAGAATGGCTGGGCAAGCTCAAAGCAGACACAAATAAGTAGAATCTTCCAGTGTTACCAGTACTCATGCAGGGCACTGAGTCACTCATGTAACCCAGCAATCCATCTTGCCTGCAAACAAATGACTTGTTTAAATGAAAAGCAGACAGTGTAAGCAGAACTGTTCTCAAAGGAGTATCTCTTACGCTCCTCATTAGGCGCCACTGGGTCTTTTAGACAATTTGGCCTCAAAAAGAGGGGTGGTAAATCACTGTGCATGTTGCCTAATTGGGAAGCAAAGATCTTGAAGGACATGTATCATCTGAAGGCTCCTCTGGGAAATGCAAAACAGCTTGAACCCTCTTCAAGTGAAAACATGTATGTTTACAACTGTCAACATATCCCTCCTTCCTTCCATCTCTCCCCAAGAGAACATAAAATATGGTGGAGAAAAATGTTTTGACTTACAACAAGACGAGAAATTTGCTTTACACAGTAGGACTGTTATGGATATTGATTCTATTGGGTGAAGCTTGCCACGCTGAAGCTCATGGCAGTACTCTTGAGACAGGAATGACCATCCCCATTTCACAGATGAGGAAACTGAGGCCCAGAGAGAACTAAACACAAGAAGATAGGTGACAATTACCAGAGGAGCAACCTCATTTTGGCTGGGAGGCCTCAGAGTGAGGACATAACTGGGCACACAGGGCATGGGGCTGAAGAGAAGGGGCTCTAGCCATGGGGGGAGTGGGTAGGAAAGCAGCCAGGGCTGGGAATCTGGTAGAGTTCAACCCAGTGGGGCCAGATGGTGCCTTGGGCACCCTGGCAGGCCCCACTGAACCACACTGGGGCATTAAAGATGAAAGCTCTTTCTGAGCCCTGTTCAGGAAGTGTACATGTGAGATGGGAAGATACCAGGGTTTAGCCAGAAGAACCAATGGTTGCCAAGTGCCTGAGGGGTCAGGAGAATTCAGTGAAGGTTTGGGACATGATGGAAACAAACCAGGATTATTCTGGGATAACTGGAACAATTGTTCCCCGGGGCTATGTGTCTGACTACTGCAGGAGGAATAGCTTCCAGATTCAGAACAATAGCTGTTGTTTCTTATATAATCTACATGCTATTTATTTATTATCCGTTTTTTTCCTAGCTCTAGTCCCTTTTACTTGGAAGTTGCTCTTTCTTTCTAGTATCCTCCATACCAGCATCAAGTCTCACTGCATGGGGAGTATCTGGGTGGGATCCCCTAGCATGGGTCCTATCAGGGTGGCAAACATTTCCTGTGCCAATCCTTTCCCTTCTTATGTCCATGGAGAGACTGTCTGGAAGAATCAAATAAATATTTTTAATTAATATTTGGGAAGGAGAGCCAAGGCCAGTCGTTTTATCTTTGAAGCTAGATATAATTGGGTTGAAAGAGAAATAGCTACAAAAGAAGGTAACATGACCTTGCAGATATCAGTGCCTTCCATTTGTCCCCTTGATGTGGAGAAGACATTGTCCAAGGGCCTCCCCCAGAGAACAAGGGCACAGAGATGCCAGGGTCCCAAAATGCAAGCTGGCACAGAGACTCTGGCAGAATTTCTGGACGTGGACACCATTCTGGGCATCAAAATGCCACTGGTCTTCCAAGAGGGACCACTCTTCAAAACACTGGGCTTCCTTGTAACCCTGGTTTTCCTGGGCCATGGTAGGGGAACTTTAGTGGCCCATGATCTTCACCAGGATAATAATGATCACCCCAATAAGGACGGCAGTGATGGCACTGTTGATGACAACAGTCAATCTGCACTGAATACTTTAACAGCACTGTCCAGGTCCTTTATGTGCTTTATTTAGAATGAAGCAAGTACTCATTATCCCTATTTTATAACTGAAGAAATGGAGGTTCATAGACATAAAACCACCTGCCCAAGGTCAAATGTGTTGGGGATGGGTGCCAGGACCTGAACACAGGTTGTTTTCTCCCAAGCCCCTGCTCCTAACCACAGACATACACACCTCTAGCTAGCTGCTGGTTCCCCTTTCTTCTTGGTTCCCCTACAGGCAGCCTCACTTGTCCTATCACTGGGGACACCAGTTTACCCCATGGCCATATCCCCCCAACACACAACATACAACAGGTATGTTTCATACAACATAAAACAGATGTCTTCAACTCACAGGGCTTCCCTTGTGGCTCAGCTGGTAAAGGATCTGCACGCAATGTGGGAGACCTGGATTCAACTCCTAGGTTGGGAAGATCCCCTGGAGAAGGGAAAGGCTACCCACTCCAGTATTCTGGCCTGGAGAATTCCATGGACTGTATAGTCCATGGGGTTGCAGAGAGTCAGACACGACTGAGCGACTTTCACTTTCACTTTCAACTCTTTATTATACTACAGGAAGAATTCTGGCTCCTTCAGGCCAGAGGATGTGGAACCAGTTCCCAGGAAGTGTCCAGAGGGAGTCTGATGATACATCATTTGGGAAAAGTAGAGAAATCTGAACTTGGATTGAAATTATATGATGTTCAGGATTCATTTAATTTTAGGTGTAATAACGGTATTGTGGTTATAAGGGGGAAAAGTTCCAATCCTTGAGAAATGCACAATGAAGTACCTGCAAGTGAAATATAAGGTGTCTGGGATTTGCTTAAAATACTCCAGAAAAAACAGGCAGAGATGATGGATGAAGCCAGATCAAACTGATGATAACTGTTGAAGCTGGAGGGGTGCATTGATCAGGGGATTGTAAGACTATTCTCTAAACCAAATTAAACTGTATTTACTGGTTCGATTCCTGGGTCAGGAAGACCCACTGCAAAAGGGATAGGCTACCCACCCCAGTATTCTTGGGCTTCCCTTGTGGCTCAGCTGGTAAAGAATCCGCCTGCAATGCGGGAGACCTGGGTTCGATCCTTGGGTTGGGAAGATCCCCTGGAGAAGGGAAAGGCTATCCACTCCAATATTCTGGCCTGGAGAATTCCAGGGACTATACAGTCCATGGGGTCGCAAGGAGTCGGATACGACTGAGCGACTTTCACTTTCACTACCTCAGATGGGGCAGGTTCCAGAACAAGTTTTGTTGTCCTGGGTCCATCGGCCACCCCAGGCCCCTCACTGTAGTTTCCTTCCCCAGGAGGCTGAGGGAATGCTCAACTAGCTGGACCCTGGCCCACAGCCCAGTTTCCGGAGCTTCTGAACTGGATGTCCTCCACTCCATCCCAAGACTTCTGCCACACCACTGCAACTCATTTAAAAACACCCGGTCTGTGAACACTCTTCAGGGATTTTCAGTCTCCTGCTTTGAATGATACGTCTTTGTACTGCAATGCAATCAGCAGCAGGGTCTCAGTTATTTTGCGTTCAACAAATGCATTCAAATGCAAAAGGCAATTTCACAGTGGAAATTCCCAAGGTAAAAGTCAAAGTTTCTATTTATCACAGATAACATCCCGGTGTCTAGTCAACAATTATGTGAGTGTGAAACTCCATCTTGTATTAAGATGCCAGGGATATTCACAAACATTCTGAATATCAAAAGTGCATGTGACTGCTATAAAAAAATTAACTCAATACAGATCAAAGACCTAAGCATAAGAGTTAAAAGTATAAAACTCTTAGAAGAATACACAGGAAATTTTTCATGACATGGGTTTGGTAATGATTTCTTGGATATGATACCAACAGCAGAGGCAACAAAGGAAAAAATTAACCAGATTTCATTAAAATGAAAAATTTCTGTGCACCAGAGGACACAATCAATACAGTGAAAAGACAACCTTGTTAATATGAGAAAATATTTGCAAATAATATATTTGATAAGTGATTAATATCCACAATGTATAAAGAACTCCTAAAACTTAACATAACAAGAAACACAAGGAAAAATGCATAAGACTTGAATAGGCATTTCTCCCAAGAAGATATACAAATGTTCTGTTAGGCACATGAAATGATGCTCAAAATCATTAGTCACTAGTGAAAAGCAAATCAAAATCACAATGAGATACCATGTCACACTTGTTAGTGTGGCTATGATTTTTTGTTTAAAAAAGGAAAATAACAAGTACTGGTATAGCTATGGGGAAATCAGAACTGCTGGGAATGTAAAAAGCAATGCAGCCACTGTGAAAAATAGTTTGGCAGCTCCTCAAAAAGTTAAATGTGCATGTGACCGCTATAGAATTACCACATGACCCAGAAATTCCATTCTTAGCTATATACCAAAGGAAACAGGGACTCAAAACAGATACATTTACACCAATGTTCGCGGCAGCATTATTCACAATAGTCAAAAGGTGGAAACAATTTCAACAGATGAATGGATAAATAAAATGTTGTTTATACATGTTGTTTTAGTCCATTTAGGATGCTATATCAATTGCTTAGTTCATTCTGAGTGGCTTATAATTAGCAGAAATTTACTGCTAAGAGTTCTAGATCAAGGTGCTTACATAGTCAGGTTCTGGTGAGAGTCCTTCTTGTGTTGTAGACTGCTGACTTCTTATATCCTCATATGGTAGAAGAGGCGAGAGAGCTCTCTCTAACCTCTTTTATGAGAGCACTAATCCCATTCACGAGGGCTCTACCCTCATGACCTAATCACCTCACCAAAGCTCCACTTCCAATACCATCACCTTGGGGATAAAGATTTCAACATATGAATTTTAGGAGGACACAAACATTCAATTTATAGTACGTAGAATGGGATATTATATAGCCATAAAAAGGAATGAAATTCTGATACATCTACAATATGGATGAACCTTGAAGACATTATGCTAATGTGCTTACAAAATCAGCCAGATACAAAAGGACAAATATCGTATGATTCCACTTACATGAAGTACATAGAGTAGTCAAATTCAGAGACACAGAAAGTAGAATAGTGGTTGTCATGGGCCTGGGAGAGAATGAGGAAGCGACAGCTATCAAGACAGTTAGAGTTAAGCATTTACATGTAATTTTACATAATTCTCCTTCAAAATGTATTATTAGGGAGACAATTTTATAGGAATTTATTAGAGAAGGTATTAACTGTCCCATGAAACAGAAATTTTTTTTTTAATAAAAAGACTCTCCAAAGGGTGGGACCTTGTGCTTGGATAGCATCCCCAGTGAGAGGCTACTGAAATTCAGCTCCAAGGAACAAGGGGTTGCACAGGAATAAACTATCTCAAGACAAGGAACTTGTAGATTCTCTCTGTTCATATCTCCCCCTCCGGTAGCTTGATTGACCACCACTTACAGTGGAAAGACACATGTGAAAAAATAAGAAGTATGAGGTCCGGTTTTCAAAAATCATTTAGCTTTTTATATGTTTAAATATTTACATGTTTTCAAAGTCAAATCTAAAAACCACAAGGCATGTTCAGAAAAGTTGAGCTTTTATCCCTATGCATACAGATCCCTCCCTTGCTTGTTTTGTTTTATTTTCCTCTGATTTTGTTTTGGTTTGTCTCTCTTTCCAATATTAGGTTCAGTTTGATTTGTTTGTGGGTTTCAATTCCAACTTGACCATCTTTACTGCACAAAGTGGTAAGCAGCACCGAGCAACAGGGCTTGCCTTTAAAAGGAAACTTCTATACTGTAGTCAGTATGTGCACAAAAGGAAAAAGATTACAGACTCAGCAATGCCCGCTTGCTTCCTTGTATTACAGAACACTTCATATCCTGGCACCAATCCTGTGCTAGGTAAGAGATTTTCAAAGGGAGCTTGTTTTCATTCTGTTTAATATAATGAAAACTATGTTAAAGCAAAGCAAAAACACCAAACAAAAGGAAGAGGGCTTTATCAAAGGAACAAGGACCAGTTCTCACTTAAGGTCAGCTCCGGATTCCTCTCTGTGAAGTCCTTCCTAACTTAGGCAGAGCTTCTTGCCCCCTATCCGATGGACCTTTTGCAGGAGACTACTAATAATGACCATGTGACATTATGGCTGCTTATATTTCTAGCTTCTCAAAGTCCAAGCATCAGGGGGCCAGAAATGATGCTTTATTTCTTTTTAATGGATAATAGAATGTATTCGTAAAGAGTCTGTAATAAATGGGGTATCTTTAAGATGTCAAACATTGACCCCACGGATCCAGAGCCCTTAGCAAAGTAAGAACAAGTGAGCGACCAATTGTTGTTGTTGCTGTTGTTGTTCAGTCACTCAGTGGTGTCTGATATTCTGTGACCCAATGGACTGCAGCGAGCCAGGCTTCCCTGTCCTTTGCTATCTCCTTTGCTCAAACTGACGTCCATTGTTTTCATAATGTCATCCAACCATCTCATCCTCTATCACCCTCTTCTCCTCCTGCCCTCAGTCTTTCCCAGCATCAGGGTCTTTTCCAATGAGTCAGCTCAAATGAACATCCAATAGACATGCGTAAATAAATGAAATGGATGAAGAGGACTTTGGCAGGTGATACAGAATTTACCATATGCCTCTGGTAATCGGACCTTCAAAAAAGTTTTGAACTATATAAAAATGTATTCCTAAAATTCCAACAATATTATATTGGTTGCTACTGTTTGTTGTTCAGATGCTAAGTCATGTCCGACTCTTTGTGACCCCATGGACTGCAGCATGCCAGGCTTCCCTGTATTTTACTATCTCCTGGAGTTTGCTCAAGCTAGTGCCCATTGAGTTGGCTCTTCATATCAGGTGGCCAAAGTATTGGGCTTCAGCTTCAGCATCAGTCTTTCCGATGAATGTTCAGCATTGATTTCTTTTAGGATTGATTGATTTGATCTCCTTGCAGTCCAAGGGACTCTCAAGAGTCTCCTTAGCACCACAGTTCAAAAGCATAAATTCTTCAGTGCTCAGTCTTCTTTATGGTCCAACTCTCAATCTATACATGACTACTGGAAAAATCATGGCTTTGATTACATGGCAAAGTGATGTCTCCTACTTTTTAATATGCTGTTTGTCATAGCTTTCCTTCCAAGGAGCAAGCATTTTTTAATTTCATGGCTGCAGTCACTGTCTGCAGTGATTTGGGAGCCTTTTAAGAAAACAAAGTCTGTCACTGTTTCCATTCTTTCCCCATCTCTTAGCCATGAAGTGATGGGACCAGATGCCACGGTCTTCGTTTTTTGAATATTGAGCTTTAAGCCAGTTTTTTCACTCTCTTCTTTCATCCTCATCAAGAGGCTCCTTAGTTTCTGCCACTTTCTGCCATTAGAGTGGTATCATCTGCATATCTGAGGCTGTTGCTATATCTCTCAGCAGCTTGATTCCAGCTGTGATTCATTCAGCCTGACATGTCACATCATGTACTCTGCATATAAGTTAAATAAGCAGGGTGACAATATACAGCCTTGTCATACTTGTTTCCCAATTTTGAACCAGTCCATTGTTCCATGTCCAGATCTAACTGTTGCTTCTTGACCTGCATATAGGTTTCTCAGGTCTGGTATTCCTATGTTTTAAAGAATTTTCCATAGTTTGTTGTGATCCACACAGTCAAAGGCTTTAGCATAGTCAATGAAGCAGAAGTAGATGTTTTTCTGGAATTCTCTTGCCTTTTTCTATGATCCAACAGATGTTGGTAATTTGATCTCTGGTTCCAGCTTGTACATCTGGAAGTTCTTGATTCACATAGTGCTGAAGCCTAGCTTGAGGATTTTGAGCATTACCTTGCTAGCATATGAGATGAGTGCAATTGTACAGTAGTTTAGACATTCTTTGTCTTTGCCCTTCTTTGGGATTAGAATGAAAAATGACTTTTTCCAGTCCTATGGCCACTGCCAAGTTTTCCAAATTTGCCGACATATTGAATGCAGCACTCTAAGAGCATCATCTTTTAGGATTTTAAATGGCTTGGCTGGAATTTCATCATTTCCACTAGCTTTGATCATAGTAACGCTTCCTAAGGCCCACTTGACTTCACACTCCATGATTCTGGCTCTAGGTGAGTGATCACACTATTGTGGTTATCTGAGTTATTCAAACACTTTTTGTATAGCTCTTCTGTGTGTTCTTGCCACCTCTTCTTAACATATTCTGCTTCTGTTAGGTCCATACCATTTCTCTCCTTTATTATGCTCATCTTTAAATGAAATGTTCCCTTGATATCTCCAGTTTTCTTGAAGAAATCTCTAGTCTTTCCCATTCTATTGCTTTCCTCTATTTCTTTGCATTGTTCATGTAAGAAGGCCATCTTATGTCTCCTTGCTATTCTCTGAAACTCTGCATTCAGTTGGGTATATATTTCCCTTTCTCCTTTGCCTTTTGCATCTCCTCTTTTCTCAGCTATTTGTAAAGCCTCCTTAGACAACCACTTAGTCTTTTTGCATTTCTTTTTCTTTGGGATGGTTTTGCTCACTGCCTTCTGTACAGTGTTACAAACCTCCATCCATAGTTCTTCAGGCACTCTGTCTATCCGATCTAATCCCTTGAATCTATTCATCACCTCCACTGTATAATCATATGGGATTTGATTTAGGTCATACCTGAATGGTCTAGTGGTTTTCCCTACTTTATTCAATTTAAGCCTGAATTTTGCAATAAGGAGCTCATGATCTGAGCCACAGTAAGCTCTAGGTCTTGTTTTTGCTGAGTGTATAGAGCTTCTCCATCTTTGTCTGCAAATAATGTAATCAATCTGATTTCGGTATTGACCATCTGGTGATATCCATGTGTAGAGTCGTCTCTTGTGTTGTTAGAACATGGTGTTTGATATGACCAGCATGTTCTCTTGACAAAACTTGGTTAGCCTTTGCCCTGCTTCATTTTGTACTCCAAGACCAAACTTGCCTTTTATTCCCAGGTATCTCCTGACTTCCTACTTCTGCATTCCAATCCCCTATGATGAAAAGGACATCTTTTTTGGTGTTAATTCTAGCAGGTCTTGTAGGTCTTCATAGAACCAGTCAACTTTGGCTTCTTTGGCATTAGTGGTTAGGGCATAGACTTGGATTACTGTGATGTTGAATGGTGGTTTGCCTTGGAAACGAACTGAGATCATTCTGTCATTTTTAAGGTTGTATCCAATACTGCATTTTAGACTCTTGTTGAGTATGAGGGCTGCTCCATTTCTTCTAAGGGATTCTTGCCCACAGTGGTAGATATAGTGGTCATCTGAATTAAATTCACCCATTTTTGTCCATTTTAGTTCACTGATTCCTAGAATATCATTGTTCAATCTTGCCATCTCCTGCTTGACTATGTCCAATTTACCTTGATTCATGGACCCAACATTCCAGGTTCCTATGCAATACTGTTTTTTTGCATCAAACTTAACTTTCAGCATCTGACACATCCGCAACTTAGCATCATTTTTGCTTTGGACCAGCTGCTTGGAGCTACTAGTAATTGCCCTCAGCTCTTTCCCAGTAGCATATTGGACAACTTCTGACCTGGGATGCTCATCTTCCAGTGTTGTATTTTTTGTCTTTTCTTATTGTTCATGGGGTTCTCCAGGCAAGAATACTGGAGTGGTTTGCCATTTCCTCCTTCAGTGGACCACGTTTTGTCACAACTCTTCACTGTCATCCTGTCTGTCTTGGGTGGCCCAGCATGGTATGGCTTATATTAACAGCTTGATTGAATTCCTCAAGCACCTTCACCACAACATTGCTATGATCCATGAAGGGAGCCTATGAAATGACCCAGCCCATAAAAACTAACCACACCATATTTCAGCGCCTCTCACCTTCTGGGATGGCCCATACTCTGCCTGTGGAGTGTGTTCTTCTCTAAATAAATCCACTTCTTACCTATCACTTTGTCTCTCACTGAATTCTTTCTGCAATGAGACCATCAAGAACCTGAGCTTCATTAAGTCCTGAGACTATGTGTGTCATATCAATTTAAAAATCGGCTTAAGTCCCAATCTGAGTTTCAGAATCTCAGAGATAGAGTTTTGAGTGAAGTAGAAAAGGATAGCTTTACTACTTTGCCAGGCAAAGGGGAAAACAGCGAAACCAAGTGGGGCCCTGTGAGGCTCCTGGGTATGGAGGCCTATTTTTTTATCCCCCATTTTCTTGTAGGCAAGACTCCAGCCTCCATGACCTTCCCTGAGTTCAAAGGGCAGATTCAAACAGTTGCTAATCACGAGAGAAGCAGTTAGGAAACGACTTGAGACAAGATTAAAAGGACTAGAGAAGCTCATCAAGATCAGGGGACCCTGGGTCTTCCCTGGTAGTCCAGTGGCTAAAACACTACGCTCCCAAAGCAGTGGGCCTGGGTTTAATCCCTGGCCAGGGAACTAGGTTCCACATGCTGCAACTAAAGATCCAGCACGCTTCAACAAAAACTGAAGATCCTGTGTGCCGAAACTGAGACCCGGCATAGGCAAAAAAAATAAATAAAAATTATAATAAATATTAAAAACAAAAAGAAATGATTAGGAGATCCTCAGACTCTGTACACACCCTAATCTTGTCAGTAATCTCACCCTTGGGAAGTATTGTTATAAAACTCCTTATCAAATCCTCCTGGGTTGGGGACACATAGTTTTTCAAGGCAGGAGCCCTCTGTGTCCCCCTCCGCCTGGCAAAGCAATAAAGCTACCCTTTTCTACTTTGCTCAAAACTCTGTTTCCGAGATTCAGTTCAGCATCAGTGTACAGAGAAGCTGAGCTTTTGGTATCAAGACTATGACAAATTAACAGAAATTGTAGGGGGGAATGTAGCTTCTATACATGAAAAATATAATGGTTGTAATAAAAAAATTCAATAGATATGTTAAGGATACTTTTGAAGAGAGAATTAATAAACTGGAATACATACAAAATACATCACCAAGAATGCAACAGAGTAAGACAGGGTATGAGTACAAATGAGAAATTAAGAGATGTGAAGAACAGAATGAATCCTCAAAAGAAAGAATAGAAAAAATGGAGAAGAGAAAATATTTTTAAAAGATAATATCTGTGAATTTCCTAGGGTCAAATAGGAAAAAAATAATCCACAACTCTATGAGATAAAACATATTCCAAGTAAAGACAAATAAAAAGAAATCCACACCGAGGTACATTGAAACCACACAACACCAAAGGCAAAGAGAAGGTCTCAAAAGTATCCGCATGGCCAAGGCAATTCGCCTTTAAAAGAATGACAGCAGAAAAATTTTCAGCACAAACATTGGAAGCCAGCCAATGAAATATCTTCAAAGTGTTAAAAAAAAATGATGGTCCAAAATTGTGTGTTCAGCAAAAATATCAAGCCATATACTTAAAGCTTGTGCATCTTACTACTTATTAAGTTTACTTTGATAAAAAAAATGAGAAGCACAGTAGTAGAGGTGCATACTATAGACGGATAGAAAGGAAACATGTAAAAAGGGAATATAGACAACAAAACAAACAATGAAACCAAAGGTGAGAAGTAAAGAAGTCTAGAAAAAGGGAAACAACTAGAAAACTTTTAAGAAGTTCACAGAAACAAGTCCAATTATATAAAAAATCACTATGTAAATACGTAGACAAAACTCATTAGTTAAAAGAAAACAGACGGATAGTTGGATAATAAAAAAATCCAACTAATTAATATGTTCTGTTTCTAAGAGACATGCTGAAAGCATAAGGACATGGAAATAGTAAAAGCAAAAAACTGAGAAAACATACATTGCCTAAAACATAAGGACATGGAAACATTAAAAGCAAAAAGCTGGGAAAAGATATATTTGACAAATAGTAACAAAACAACAACAAAACTCTTCAAAACAAACATCAACACTCTCAGAGAGATAAGAAAAATGTCCACAAAGCAGGGACAAGATGCTATTTTTAAAATTAGGGAATAAAGAGAGCTCTTTCTATGGAAAGGGGAAAAAAGAATAACTTCGCCGTGGGTAAGCCAGACACATTGCCTCAAACAAATAATCAGGATTAACAATGAGAAGTTATATCAATAGCATGTACCCTTGATATAATGTGATGAGAATGGAACTTTACCTCTGTGGTCTCCCTTCTAAAAATCCATAACCCAAGTCCAACCATTAGGAAAACAAACAAATCCAAGTTGAGGGACATTCTATAAAATACATGACCATTACTCTTCAAAACTTTCAAAGTCATCAGAAATGAGGAAAGTCTAAGAAACTGTCACAGACAAGAGGAGCCTAAGGTTCCATGACAGCTGAATATTATACAGCAGCAGTCCCCATTTTTGGCACCAGGGGCCAGTTTCATGGAAGACGGTTTTCCCATGGATCGGTTGGGGCGGATGGTTTCAGGATGATTCAAGCACATTACATTTATTGTGCACTTTATTTCTATCACTATTACATTGTGATATATAATGAAATAATTATACAACTAACCATAATGCAGAATCACTGGGAGCCCTGAGCTTGTTTTCCTCCAACTAGACTGCCCCATTTGGGGGTGATGGGAAGACAGTGACACCCAAAGTGTGCTGTTTATGTCCAGTCTACTCTGTAATCCCATAATCTCGTTTTCGTTACTGTCACCGCTTCACAAAGACAGTATTTTGGAAATGCAAGCAGGCTTTTCAGTGCTTTTGTGGCAATCTCAGGATATTCCACCTTGACTATACTCTAGAACGTATGGAGATTTGAAGTTGTGTCAGACATACTTTTAAGGCCACTGTCAATTGCACTCTCAAGCAGTTGAGCCTCTTCTAGCATGGGCAAAGTCAATTCACCTGGCTTATTCACAAATGGGTTGTGGATCTACTCCTTTCCAGTTTGGGCGTTTTTTGTGGTTGCTCAAACTCTTTTGAAAGCTTAGATAGGTGATCATGCACCAGCTAGGAAAAGAATGCCATGACTTAGTCTCTTTCAAAATCTCTGCTAATGCTTGAAACATGTCAAAAATCCAAAGTTCGTTCATAGCCCCCATCACTCCAGTTTGCCTTTGAATGCAGCCACTTTATTTGCTGACTTGAACATAATTGTCATTCTCCTCTGAAATGACTGAGTTTACTGAGGGGGTTGAATATGTCACACAAGTAAGCAAGTTTTGTGACGCACTCTGTGTCACTGAAATGTGCTGCTAGTGGTGACTTTTTCTAAAAGAAATCTCTGGAGTGGCTCTCATAACTCAAAAACCCTAGCTAGTGATCTACTTTACAAAGCCATCTTACTTCTGTGTGTATAAGAGGAGACGTGTGTACTCTGCATTCATTTTCTCACAGAGCTGTGAGAACAGACATGAGTTAAGGGCATGTACACTAATGTGGTTGATTTAATTACATCCTGCAAAATGTTGTTAAGTTCAGGTGGCATTTTTTTTTTACTAGCCAACATTTATGGATGACATAATGTGTAGACTAACATTCCGAAGTGATCTCTCTTTTTTAATTGGAGGATAATTGCTTTACAATGTTGTGGTGGTCTCTTTCATACTTCAATCAGTCATAATTATACATATATATGCCCTCCTTCTTGAGCCTCCCTCTCCGCCCCCCACCCCCGCCCCATTCCACCCATCCAGGTTATCATAGAGTGCCAGCTGGGCCCCCTGTGTTATATACCAGCTTCCCATTAGTTATCTATTTTACAAATGATAGTATATATATGTCAATGCTACTTTCTCAATTTGCCAGGAAGAGAAAAACAAATATCCTATATTAACAGAGAAGCAATGTCTTTGACCTCAGTAGTCCAGTCATGGTAGCTGCTCTGTCCATGTAAATACAACACAAAATGACCAGCCTGGTTTTCCTCATATGTAATCATTCAATGACTTGAATAGTTCTGCAACTGTGGTGTGGGTTGGCAATAATAGTGCACATAACGTATCCTCATGCACATCCTCTTGAAAAAATAGATCACACAAAAACAAGCACTGTTGCTTTGCTGTCAACACTGGTAGACTTGTCAACCTGGATTGTGTACCATGGTGACTCATTAATCCTAACAACTGTGCCTCAATATCCTCTGCTATTTCAACAATTCATCTAGTTATGGTGCTAGCTGAAAGAGGAACATGTGCCACCTTTTGAACTGCAGTCTCTCCTAAAAGTTCACGACAAATTCTAAGCAGCAGACAGGATCAACTCTTCACTAACAGGAAAGGGCTTTTTAGCATTAGCAATGTGGTTAGCCATTAAGAACAATGCTCTCAGTGCAGACATATTTGATGAAGTGGTGGTCTTCAATAATTGCTCTGTTCTTCATGTTTTTTTCTTTTGAAAAACTCTAAAGGCTTGTCTTTTAATGCAGAGTGCTTGGTCTCCATGTGGCAAAGTAATTTTGAAGGTTTCATTGCTTTGTTGGATAGCTGGTTGCCACATAATATACAAAACTGGCATGGAGAAGAATGTGAATCACCTGTTGCAGTGAAGCCATAGTTTAAGCAGGAGTCAGTATTTTATTTTCAGTGCAGCTTTCTTTTTGTTGGCAGTCTTGGGGAGTCTTCTGCTGTCTCACTGGATCTTAGCCTCTTTTCAAAGAAGTTCCCCAGTGACATTTGTTTCACATTCATTTTGTCTAGGGTTAACTTGTGGGCTGGAGAAGGCAATGGCACCCCACTCCAGTACTCTTGCTTGGAAAATCCCATGGAGGGAGGAGCCTGGTAGGCTACAGTCCATGGGGTCGCTAAGAGTTGGACACGACTGAGCGACTTCACTTTCACTTTTCCCTTTCATGCATTGGAGAAGGAAATGGGAACCCACTCCAGTATTCTTGCCTGGAGAATCCCAGGGACGGCGGAGCCTGGTGGGCTGCCGTCTATGGGGTCGCACAGAGTCGGACACGACTGAAGCGACTTAGCAGCAGCAGCAGCAACTTGTGGGCTTACCAAGTACTGTGACCGAGACAAGTGCGTGGTACGGAACAGAGGCACAGATAGAAGAGGTAAATAAAATAATGGGTGGAACTTGCATGGACCAAAATAAGTGTCAGATTCTGACACCTGATGCATCTGTACCAGATGCCTGTACAACTGAAGTCCACCAACTCACTTGCCACTACAAAGCCTGCCACTGGATGCAGCTTAATTGCCACTTGCCACTCACTGACCAGGTTTTGATATGAGTCTGCAAGTGGCTGATTTATAATGGTCTCCGTGCAATCAAACCTCTCTGCTAATGATAATCTGTATTTTCAGCCACTCCCTAGTGCTAGCATCATCTCCTCAGCTCCACCTCAGGTCACCAGGCATTAAATTCTCATACGGAGCATGCAACCTAGATTCCCTCACATGTGCAGTTCACATTAGAGCTCCCACTCCTAAGAGAATCTAATCCCGCAGCTGACCCGACAGGAGGTGGAGCTCAGGTGTAATGCGAGTGATGGGAAGTGGCTGTAAATACAGATGAAACTTTGCTCAGTAACCTGCCGCTTGCCTCCTGCTGTGTGGCCCGGTTCCTAACAGGTACCACCGGTCCTTGGTCCAGGGGCTGCACACCCCTGTAATATGGTATCCTGCATGGGATCCTGTAACGGAAAAAGGACATTAGGTAAAAACTAAGGAAATGTGAATAAAGTTTGGAATTTAATTAACAATAATGTATCAGTATTGGTTCATTAAGTGAACAAATGTACCATTGTAATGTAAGATGTTAAAATAGGGGAGACGACGTGTGGTGTATATGGGAACTCTCTATACTATCTTTGCAATTTTTCTGTAAGCTAAAATCTATTCAAAAATTAAAATGTTTATAACAAAAAGAGCTTTTTAAAATTAAAAGCATAATAATAGAATTAAAACAAATGAATTAGGGCACTACCTAACACCATACACAAAAATAAACTCAAAATGGATTAAAGACCTAAATGTAAGAGGATATAAAACTCTTAGAGGAAAACACTCTTTGATTAATCTCCAAAATATATAAGTAGCTTATGGAGCTCAATATCAAAAAACCAAATAATCCAATCAAAAAATAGGCAGAAGATCTAAATAGACATTTCTCCAAAAAAGATATACATATGGCTAAGAGGCACATGAAAAGGTGCTCAACATCACTAATTATCAGAGAAATGCAAATCAAAACTACAATGAGGTATTACTTCACACTGGCCAGAATGGCCATTATCAAAAAATCTACAAACAATAAATGCTGGAGAAGGTATGGAGAAAAGGGAACCTTCTTACACTGTTGGTGGGAATGTCAATTGGTAGAGCCACTATGGAGAACACTATGGAGATTCCTTTAAAATACTAGGAATAAAACTATCATGTGACCCAGCAATCCCACTACTGTGCATATACCCTGAGAAAATCATACCTCAAAAAGGCATATGTACCCCAGTGTTCATAGCAGCACTATTTACAATAGCTGGGACATAGAAGATGCCTAGATGTCATCAACAGATGAATGGATAAAGAAGATATGGTACGATGGAATATTATTCAGCCATAAAAAGGAATGAAATTGAGTCAGTTGATGTGGATGAACCTAGAGCCTGTCATACAGAGTGAAGTAAGTAGAAAAAGAAAAACAAACACCCTATGTTATTGCATATATATGGAATCTAGAAGAATGGTGCTGATGAGCCTATTTGCAGGGCAGGAATAGAGGTGTGGATATAGAGAAGGGACTTGTGGACACAGCAGGAGAGGGAGGGGGGACAAACTGAGAGAGTAGCACTGACACATATATATATACTACCTCGCACAAGACAGATAATGAAAAGCTGCTGTATAGCACAGGGAGATCAGCTTAGTGCTCTCTGATGACCTAGATGGGTGGGATGGGGGGAAGGAGGGAGGCTCAAGAGGGGGATACATGTATACATATGGTTGATACACAACATTGTACAGCAGGAACTAACAATATTGTAAAGCAATTACATTCCAGTAAAAAAAAATTTTTAAAGACATTTAAATTGATCGTAAAAAAACTCATTAAAAGTGTTTAAAGATAGAATTAACATCCTAGAAAATAAAGCAAAGATAAAAAGATATTGAAAGTAGAATAGTAAAGATAAGCAACTTAGAAGACAGTCTAATATCCAAATAATAAGAGTTCAAGAAAAAAAAAGAGAGAGAAACAAGGGGAAGAGGAAGTCATCCTCTAAAATAAAATAAAATCCTAGAACCAAAGAATACAAATTTCCAATCCACTAAGTACCCAGCATAATAAGTCCTTTTAGAACACTGAGGAAAGAGAGAAAACCACGCAAGTTTAAATTTCTCAACAACACCGAAAGCAAGAAGGTTGGAGTGATTCATTAAAAATTCTGAAGGCATATGCTTTCTCATCTAGAATTTTATAACCAGTCAAATTACCCATGAAATGTCAAAATAAGATAATATTTGCAGACATAAGAGATGTCAAATATTTTTACTTTTTTTTAAAATGAAGGTTAATCTCCACCAAAATAAGAGGATAAATTAAGAAAGATATAGACACGAGATACAGAAAATAGAAAATGTAATATAGAAAAAAATAAGTAACTCTCCAAATTAAAGACAAAGCACTCTGGGATAATAAGAGTTACCAAACATAAAGGCCAATCAGTCCAGATTGGAACAGCGTTATGAGATGTGTCCATCATTATGCTTCTCACCACCATACCACTATTTAACCTGATGAAACTCCTGGAGGATATGCTCCACCAAAGCAGTGAAATAAGAGGAGAAAGAAAAAGACATAAGACCCAAAGAATAAGACAAAAAGGGAATGCCATTGGGTAACGATGTGGGAAGAATTAGCAATAAACACACACACAAATGAAGCAAATCACAAACCCCAAGCAAATATCAACTTCAAGCAAAACAAAAAGAAACCAGAACACATTCTGAACTATAAACAATACTGGCACAGATTTGATAACATTAAATATGGATTAAATGAAAATTATATAAAACTACACAGAAAGATGTTCAATATCATTAGTCATTAGGGAAATGCAAACTAAAATAACAATGGGATGTCACTACACCACTGTTAGAAGGGCCCAAATGAGAAAGGAGAGGAGCAAATGGAACTTTCATACACTGCTAGTAGAAATGGAAAACTTTGGAAAACAGTTTTGTATTTTCTTAAAAAGTTAATTATACTTATTCCGTATGACTAGCTGTTCTACTCCAAGATACTTGTACCATACAGAAAGGAAAGTATATTCCATACAAAGACTTGTATACAAATGTTCACAGCAGATTTGAAACAGTCTCAGAATAGGAAAAAACTAAACATCCATCAACAAGTCGATGGATAAACAAAGTGTGTTACAGACATACAACAGAATAGTACTCATCAATTTTAAAAAAAGAACTATTGATACATTATAAAAAGATAATTATGCTGAATGAAAGAAACCAAACCAAACAAAAATAGTATGGACTATATGGCTACATTTATATAAAAACCTCACAAATTCATTCTAATTTAGAGTAAAGGAAAGCCAATGAGAAATTGCCCAGGGCTAGAGGAAAGATGGGGAGGTAGAGGGAGAAAGGATTATAAAGGGGCAGGAAAAAACTTCTGGAGTGATGGATATATTCATTTTCTTCATTGTGGAGATGGTTTCACAGTGTTCACGTATATATATCAAAACTTATTCAAATGTACACTTTAAATATGCTTTCTTTATTGTACATCAATTTATACTTCAGTGAGGCTGTTTAAAAACATGAAATTGGGTCCTTACCCCAAAACATACATATACCAAAATCAATTCCAGGTGGATTAAGAGTTTAAATGAGAAATAAAAACATTTGAAAGTTTATAAGGCACTATGAAAGATTATCTTTCTAAATTTGGGGTAAGTATTATTTCTTAAACAAGAAACAAAACACTAACATACAAACAACAAAGAGAGAAAAGATTGATAAGTGAAATTACAGTGAAATCAAGGACATCTGAGAAAACAGATGCCGACAGCATCATAAAGAAATGTTTAAAAAAGCCCACAGACTGAGAAAGTATTTTCAACATACAAGGAGTGTCAAACTCCTCGACTAAGAATCAGTATTCAGAATACATAAAGAACTCTTGCAAGTTAATAAGGATTCCACTTCTAGGAAGACGGAGTGGATGTGGTTTTTACTATTTCTTCCACAAAGAACAACAAAAAGCCCCGGGCCTTATATATAAAACAGATCAAGAGAAAACACAAGAAGTCTCTAACAGTGAAAAGAAGGAAGACCAGTGAGGTATCTCGAGACCCAAGGAACGGCATGGTGGTGAGTTTTCTTTTTGTCTCATAGATCCCGGACTTGGAACTGGAGATGCCAGCAAGGTGGAAACACCAAGGGGCACAGGTCAAAAGAGCCCCAAATAGAAACCTGCTCTCTGCAGCCAAAGGACCAGGAAAAGGGCATCCTGTCAAGACTTTTAGATAACTCCTCTCTACTTCAGCCAAACCATACAGGAAAAACTGACTTGACTCTCACCACTGCCACTGAGGGCTGATTGCGGAGCCTAGATTCAAGTCTCAAAAGGCTATGTGTAAGGATGCACCGACATCGCTGCTGCTGGGGTGGAGGCAGAGAAGGCCGAGAAGGGAACCAGGACATCCACCCGAGCAGATCAGTAACGAGCCCCACCAGGGGTATTGCTGGAGCCCACACTGGGTACTGGAACTCCCCTGAGCCCAGCAGTCACAGGGAGACCCCTAGAGTGTCAAGAGAAGCAGAGGAGGGGGGTGCCTGTCTTCCGCCTTTACTCCCCTTCCCCTGCCCGGGCGGTGTCAGAGAAAGTCAGCTAAAGCAGAAGTGTAAAAGGAATCAAGGATTATAAAACAAACAACCTGATGGGAAAATGGGCAAAAATACATGAAGAGAAAAGAAAATGCATGCGTGTTCAGTTGCTTTGGTTGTGTCCGACTCTCTGCGACCTCATGGACTGTAGCTCGCCAGGCTCCTCTGTCCATGGGTTTCTCCAGGCAAGGATACTGGAGTGGGTTGCCATTCCCTCCTCCAGCGGATCTTCCTGACCCAGGAACTGAACCAGCGTCTCCTGTATCTCCTACATTGCAGGCAGATTCTTTATTGCTGAGCCACCAGGAAAGCCCAGAAAAGAGAATACCTATTTTAAATACCTATTTTATAGAAAATAGCACCTATTTCATCAGGCTGCTTTATGATTAAATTATGTGTTTGCTTAAAATAGTCTCTCTTACATTTTCTTTAGAATTGTTTTTTATATAAGGCCCAGGGCTTTTTGTTGTTCTTTGAAAGTTGTAAACAAGTGGTGGTATTGTTTGCCTATTTCACAGGAAATGGCACACTCATGCTCAAAAAATATGAAAAAATGCTCAACACCATTAGTAATCAGAAAAGTGCTAAATTAAAACCATCACAAGGCAATAATTCACACACACGGTATACACTACACGACCAAAAACTTAAAAGTCTACAGGAACTCTTACTCATCTCTAGTACAGGATCAGTGACCACATCCACTTTGGAAAACAACTTGAAAATCTTGAAAAGTTGAACATTCCATAGCTGATGATCTAGCAACTCCAATTCTAGGTAAACTCTAAAGAAATTCTCATACATGTGCCAACAGATGTGCAGGGATGTTCCCAGCAACATGGTCCACAGTAACAAAAGAACGTCTGAGGAAATGCTTCCTGTTTAAACAATGCTGAGGAGACATAGCTATTGTACATCTAGTACTGGAGGCAAAAAATGCTATGAGGTTAATAAAACTGCAGTGTTTAAGTAACAGAATATTCTTACTGTTGGAAAACAAATACACACTGAAGTATTCAGGAGTGACATAATGTGATAGTCTCAAATGGGGGGGGGGGTGGGTGTGTGTGTGTGTGTGTGTGTGTGTGCGCGTGTGCGTGTGTGTGCGTGTGTGTGTGTGTGTGTTGGGAGGGGAGAGGTAAGGAGAAAGAGAATGAGATCAAATGATAAAGAAAACAGGGTGAAATGTTAATGAAAGGTGAATCAAGGGTACAGGCTAATGGTGTTCTTTGTACTCTTTTTACTTTCTTAAATTTTCTGGAAATGTGAAATTATTCCCAAAATAAGTAGTTCAGAAGAAGAAAGGAACAGGGAATGGTAAGATTCAGGATAACAACTGCTTGAGGTGGGCTGGGCGGGAGTGGGCTAGATTAGAGGGACGGATGTGGGGTTCCTTTGTGCCCTGACTGTTGATGTGGGAAACAGCTTCTCAGGTGTTCATTATATTATTATGCTTTATAACTATGCTTTATAATGCAGGCATTGTCATTTGCATGCAATCAAAATCAAACATTACAGTTGAAAAGATAAAAACATCTCATCTCAGGAAAGACATTTCAGGCTGATATTGACTGGAGTGCTGAATATATACTTGATAAATAGAATCTTTTCATTGGAAGGATAAAATGATTCATATTTTTCCTTGATTTACGTACTCTACAACTTCCCATCCTATCCCTCCCTTCAGATAGTTTTGGGTTGGACCAGGAACAGTAAAAATGTAAGAGAAACTGCTAAGCTGGACAGACAGGTCAGTTTCCTACTCTTGAGTTTTAAAATAATTTTTAAAAATCTCCCTTTGGTGAAAGGACCAACTGTTGGGTCTGGGACACAGTAGGCCCACATGACCACCCACAGTGGTGTGGGTCAAGAGGGCTGACCTGTAGGCCAATAGGCTACCCATGGTGGGGCATCTCCCAGGAGCAGCAGGGACACAGGAGCCGGGGAGGATGGGGACAGCACTGGGTGGGGTCCATGCAAGGAGAAGGGTTGCCTCTCAGATGGAGCAAAAAGTACAGGGTTAGGGGGTGCAGGCATAGGCAATAGGCTAGAGTCTCAGTGGGTGGCAGTCTCAGCTGCTGTTGGAGAAGTGGACTGGGGCCGGGGGTGGGAAAAGGAGGAGGTGCAGTCCCTGTCCTGGAGGTACTGGAGCAAAGATCAGAAACTCAGATATCTCATGGGGCCAAGCCAGTCACCTGCTGAGTGAAGCAAAGGCATCCAGGGGGTGAGGCTGAAACGCCTTGTCTCTATTACACATGTGCGTCAACACACACTGAGTTGGCTGCAGGATCTATGGCCGACAAAGGGGGATTCTGTCCAGCAACCTGTGACTAAGCAGGAATGGCCTAGAGTTGACAGATTTTTTTTTTGATTTTTGGAATCAGAATGGCCAGAGTTGCTCTGATTTTCCAAGGGAAACTGAATATTATGTGAGATTTACAGATTTGTAAGTGTTGGCTCAAAGCTTTCTAAAACAAGCAGCAGGCCTCATGAATATGTGATGGCTACCATTTGGTGACCTCCTTTCTAAGCTTATTCACTTTCTGGGGCTGTCGTAACAAAGTACCACTGACTGGGTGGCTTAAACAGTCAAAAATGTCTTCTCTCAGAGTCCTGGAGGCTGGAAGTCCAAGATCACCCTGTTAGCAGGGGTGGGTCCTTCTGTGAGTTGACTCTGTCCTGTGCTTCCCGCCCAGCTTCTAGTGGTCAGCTGCAGTGTTTGGTGCTTCTTGGCTTGTAGATGAGTCACCCTGATCTCTGCCTTCACCTTCACGTGATGTTCTCCCTGTGTGTGTGTGTCTGAGTCCAAATTTCTCCCCTTTTATAAGGGCATAGGCATACAGGATTAGGGCCCACCCTAAGGACCTCATCTTGATCACCTACAAAGGCCCTATTTCTAAATAAGGTCCCATTTATGGGTCTGAGGATTAAGATTTGAACACATTAATCCCAAAGGAGGACACAGGTCAACATGTAACATAAGGGTAACCAGCAGATGATCTAAGCAGTGACTGAGGCCCAGGAACGTCATGATACGACCAGAGTGGGGCTCAGAGTGGGGCCAGGACTCAGGGATGGGGTGTCCAATCATTGGAATGAGACCCATAGAAGGATCTGTGCCAGATTGAGTCTGCCAACAAGGGCATGGGCACCTGCTGAGAGAAGAATACAAGAGGCCAGGAAGCCTGGCAGGCTGTGACCCTATACTAAGTCTCCACGGTGCTGAGGAACCATGGGTAAGCCAGCCCCTCAAATCCATGGCTGCTGGGGCCTTCAGACCCTGAATGAAGCTTCTGATGGGACATACCCACCAGCACTGCACCCGGAGCCTGTGAAGCACCTGTGAAGCCAGATCTGCTGAAGGATTTGAGAAGTTGGATTGAACAGGTAAGTAGACAAAGAAAGAAAAAGAAAACAGCAACAATTTCTTGACCAGGTCTGAATTACCCTGCCAGTCGTCAGAGCTAAAGCCTGTCCTGGCAGTCAAGGCTCAGCCTGGGTGTGTTTCCAGCCCTTGGTGAGGGTGGTTTCCAGCCTGCTCAAATGACTGACAGCTCTTTGAGGCCACAGGTTCCTGGGTGCCCCACACCACTGCAGCCTGCACACATGAGGAGCAGCTGGTGCCCATACTCAGAGGACTTGATCAGGAAATCCAAGGGACCCACGGCATGTCCTCCAAACAGACTTTAGAGCCACAGAAGCCATGGAAATTTTCACTCCCATCCATCCAGTGAACATTGGCCCAAACAATCATGAATGACAATAAACGCCTAGGCCTGTGGGAAAAATGGAGGCTCAGCTGGAAGGAAGGTCTGACTCATGCAGGAGGCCTTGTGTGGGGCTGCAGTTGCTCCTGAAGACATTAACACAATTACTTATGGAATACAGAAAATACTTCATACTGCTGTTTCTAAATCTTATTGTGACAAGACTTTACTTAATTTCCAAGATTTTCTATCTGTATCCCTTCTCTTACAACAAAAGCCTTGGTTCCCCAAGACATTAATATAATTACTTAAGGTTAAAATATGTATATTTTTAATATATAATAGCTTCAAAAAACAATACCATTTTTATTACCAACAGCAAGTTATGGAATGCAGGTTTTGTGTGTGTGTTTGTGGTTCTTTTTGTCTCTTTGTCTCACTTGTAATACACAAATTACTGTGTTTCGAAGTCACTTGAAATAATTCTCTGTGAAGTCATGCTATCAGGATCATTTGTTTCAATGTGTTTTTGATGTTAAGAGATGGTTTTCATTCTCTTTTGGTTTCATTTAGTTTTTAGTTATAAATGTTTACATGGCTCCAAAGCCAACTTATGAAGCATCTTACCTTGCTTGGTTTGTAAAACTGTGGGTTATTCTTCTATTGCTTCTATTTCAAAATATAAGCAAATATGTATATATGTGTATATATGTGTGTGTGTGTGTATGTGTGTGTGTGTGTGTTGGACTGTACTTAGTCACTCAGTCATGTCCAACTCGTTGCGACTCCATGGACTGTAGCCACCCCCCTCCCCCCGGCTCCTCTGTCCATGGGGATTCTCCAGGCAAGAATACTGGTATGGGTTGCCATGCCCTCCTCCAGGTGATTTTCCCAAACCAGGGATCGAACTCAGGTCTCCTGTAGTGCAGGCAGATCCTTTACCATTTGAGCCACCAGGGAAACCCAAGAATACTGGGATGGGTAGCCTATCCCTTCTCTTCCCAACCCAGGAATCAAACCAAGGTCTCCTGCATTACAGACGGATTCTTTATCAGGTGAGCTACCAGGGAAGCCCATATACATATTTATCTCCCTTTTGCTTATATGAAAGGCAGCATACTAGATACACAGTTCTATATCCTGTCTTTTCCTGGTCAGTTAGCAACATATCCTGACAATAACTTCACCGTGATACAGACCCTCCTCATTACCTCTCACTACATCACTGTGCAGATGTACCACAGTTTGTCCAATCAGTTCCCTTTGGGTGAATTCTTGGGAGATTCCCCATCTTCAGCTTTACAAACAGTGCTACAAATTATAGCCTTGTTCATACATGACTTCATTCTTTTTAAAAGGCTCCATTTTGAACCCTCTGTCTCTCATCAGTGAGAGGGTCACTTAATATTCCAAACCTCAGGCTCCTCATCTGTAAAATGGGAATAATAGTAGTATCTAGCTCACAGTTCAAAATGAGTTAACATGATTTAAAATACCCAGCACAGATCCTAGCACATAGTGAACAGTCAATAAATGTTTGCTGCTGCTGTTGTTCTATTCGGTTTTAATTACTTTTAGCCTAGGGCTTTAAAAGTTCACTGTCTGGAAGGAGATAGAGAAATGTAAATTTTTAGCTGTCTAATGCATTGAGTGCTACCAGAGGTATAAGAACAAGTGTTACTGGATCACAGTGGAGAGGCTTACCAGCTATGCTTGGAGATCAGAGAGGCTGTCCATGATAGCTGGTTTGCTCATCCCACCCACCCCTTTCCTATGGAAACCACAACCCAGGCTTCCTTTCTCAACACATGAAGTTGCAACAACCCCTGTCCTCTAGGTTAGCACATGACCCACGCCTGACCTCCCAGGGTCTCAATGATTGACTCAAGAATAGGCGCAAGACCCAGCACAACCAATGAGGGGCAGTCCTGGAGCTCACCAGGAACTACCAGAAAAGAGGCTCTCTCAGTTTCCACCAGAATGTCAATCTCATTGAATGTAAGCCTGGACCCGCCAGGGGCCAACACATGGCAAGGGAGAATGTGAAGAAATTAGAGCTAAGAGGTAGAGAAGGACAGATTCTCAACATTGTCTCTTGGACACTGGAGATGTCAGTTAAGTGGGCTGAAAGACAGTCCTTTTCTGACTAGGAAGTTTGAACTGGCTTCTCATTTACATTAAGAATGCCAGACAGACAGAGGAGGCCTGAGGCCTGAGGCTTAGTTACTAGAAGGATAAGGAAAGACTCTGCAGGAGAGAGAAAATCATGCGGGGAAGTCCTAAGGAAATGTAGCAGTCAGCTTCTTTTGTAGCTTTAACTAAACAAAGGTTATCTGTGGGCTGACATCCATCATCAGAACAAACCCAACTTTCAAACTAGAAGGCTGAGTTCTAGATCTTGAGGAAGAGCTGGGAATCTCACTTGGACAATCGTTAGCCAGCTGATGTCAGAAATCAGATAACAGCATGCAAATGAGTTGGTGGTGGTATTGTAGCTTCCCCAGATGCAAGTTGGGGAACACTGTCCATGACCATCAGAGTCTGCAAGATGTCCTCACAGGCATTGATCCATTGCCAAATGCAGCCTTAACCAGCCTTTATCTGCATTTTATCCTGTGGCCTCCACTTCCCTCCATGGTCCTGCCTGTTACATTGTCACTTTGGTTTCTGAAGCCCAAGAATACTAGAGTGGGTAGCCTATCCCTTCTCCAGCAGATCTTCCTGACCCAGGAATCAAACCAGGGTCTCCTGCATTGCAGGCATATTCTTTACCAACTGAGCTATCAGGGAAACATTTAACAGAAAACATAAAACATTTACTTCTGCTTCACTGACTACACTAAAGCCTTTGACTGTGTGTGCAGTTAGTTGCTCAGTTGTGTCCGATTCTTGCGACCCCATAGACTGTAGTCTTCCAGGCTCCTCTGTCCTTGGGATTCTTTAAGCAAGAATACTGGAGTGGGTTTCCATTTCCTTCTCCAGGGGAATCTTCCTGACCCAGGGATCAAACCCAGGTCTGCTGCATTGCAGGCAAACTCTTTACCGACTGAGCTAAGAGCGAAGCTTTTTCCTCTTAACTATAGTGCAATATCAAAACCAAGAAGTTGACACTGATGCACTGTGTGTGTACACTTCCATGTCATTTTATCACAGATATAGATTAGTGTTGCTATCACTGCACTCAAAATACAGAAATGTTTCGTCATCGTAAGGATCTTCCTCACATTACCCCTCTATAACAGTAAGTGTAGATTGGTCTATTTCTCCTTTCAACTCTTAGTTTTTGCTTCACAAAAAGTAGCTCTAGTCTTTGGAGAATACATATTCAGGATTTTTGTCTCTTTTTGGTGGATAAACCAAAAATTTATCATTATATAATGTCTCTCTGTCTCTGATAATTTCCTTTGGAACTTTATCTAATATTAATATAGTTAATGCTTTCTTTTGATCGGTGTTTACACGACATATATTTTCCCATCCTTTTGCTTTCAACCTACCTATCCTCATATACTTTAAGAGAATTTATGTAGGGAGCTCAGAGTTGGGTCACACTTGTTTTAATCCACTCTGATAATCTCTTTTAGTTGGTGTATTTAGAACATTTACAGTTATATTTAATGTAATTATTTATGTTAGGGCTTAAGTGTGTACTTTTAATTGCTCTGTTTTTTATTTCTCTGTTTTACTTTTCCTGTCTTCTTTTGGGTTATGTGAACACCTTTTTGGAATTCCATTTTGATATATCTCTACTGGTTTTGATATATCAATTTATATAGATTTTTTTAGTGGTTGTTCTAGGTATGACATCATATAAACGTAACTTATCACAGTTATCATTTAACCAGTTTGATGACATATAGATAGAAACCTTACATCCTGTTACGTTCCTTTACCCTCCTCCACTTATAATTACCTTAACTATTTCCTCTACATACGTTTAAAACAACATCAAACAGTGTAGTCTTTTTGTTTCAACTATCACACTTAGAAAATACAAGAGGAGAAGAAAAATATTTTTACTCATTCTGTTGGTCTTCTTTCCCGATGTTCCAAGATGCCTCCTTTTAATATTTCCTTTCTTTCCTTTAAGGAATTTTCCTTTAGCTATATATTTAGCGTAGGTCTGCTGGTGACAAATTCTCTTAGTTTCCGTTTCGTCTGAGAACATCTTGATTCCCCTTCACAAGTTCTGGGTTAAAACAGTGTTTTTACTGCAGCACTTGAAAATTATTATGCCACCTCCTTCTACCTCCATGGTTGCTGATGAGAAATACACTGTCATTCAAACTGTATTCTTCCTTTAGGTAAGGTGTTGCTTCTCCCTGATTGCTTTCAAGATTGTTTCTTTGTCATGAGATTTCAGAAATTTGACTTGTGTCTTGGTGTGGATTTCTATGGGTTTATCCTGTTTGGGATTTGCTTAGTTTCTTGAAATGGTAGATTTATGTCTTTTGCCAAATTTGGAAGTTTTTAGGCATTATTTCTTTGAGTACTTTTCAACTTGCCCTCTTTCCCTTCTCCTTCAGGGACTCCCAAAACACAAATGATAGATTTTTGCGGTGATTTCACAAGTCCCTAAAGCTCTGTTCATTTTTGCTTTGTTTTGCTCTGTTTTCTCTGATGTTTAGATTGTGCACTTTCTATTACTCTGTCTCCCAGTTCATTGATTCTTTCTTTTGTTATCCCCATCCTGCCGTTGATACCACCTACTGAGTTTTTAATTTTGGTTTCTGAATCTTCAGTTCTAAAATCTCCATTTTGTTTGTCTTTATCTCTTCTGTTTCTTTTTTGAAACTGTATTTTTTCATTTGTTTCAAGCATAATTGCTCACTGAAGCATTTTTATGATGGCTACTTTAGTAGTCATTGCAGATAATTCTAACATCTCTGCCATCTTGATACTGGTGAGCATTGATTGCCTTTTTCTATTCAGGTTATAATCTTCCTGATTTTTGTTATGATGAGTCATTGCCAGTTGAAAACCATATATTTTGAATATTATGAGATTCTATGTAAATCTTACATAGAATTATGAGATTCTATGTAAACGAGATTCTATGTAAAACATTCTACATATGTTAGATGTATAAAGCTTCTGTTTCAGCTGACTCCTCTGATAGCACTCTAGCAGGAGAAGAGATACCTTTTCATTACTGGCAGGAGGGAGTAGACTCCAGGTTCCTCACCTGCCCTCTGTTGACACCTGAAGTGGGGATAGCCTCCTTGGTACTTGCAGGTTGGGAGTGGGAGTTTCATCTCCCCATTCAGCCTCCACTGATCCCATTCTGGTTTGGTGGGGCTTCTCCCCAGGGAGCCTCCACTGACATCATTTGGCTGGAATCCAGCTGTTATTGTCTAAACTTCTTTCTTGCAAGGTTGTGACTTTCCTGTTCCTCTGGCTAGAAGTAGGCTTTTATTGGGAGCTCCCCATTGTCATTTATTGTGTCCTGAGGTCCCGTCTTCTCTCTATCATACCAGTTGTCTTATGTTGGTTTCTTATTTAATGTCCTTGGCTTTTAGTTGTTCTTAGCAGGAGGAACAGGAAAAAGTATCTCTCCTTCATCTTTCCATAAGTGAAAGTTACTTGGAGCATTTCAACTGTTTCACAGAACAGTCTCACAGACACAGAGAATGGACTTGTGGTTGCCAAAGGGGAAGTAGGTAGGGGAAGGCTAGATTGGGAGTTTGGGATTGGCAGATACAAACTATATATACAAAATGGATAAACAACAAGACCCTACTGTATAGCACAGGAAACTATATTCAATATCCTGTAATAAACCATAATGGAAAAGGACATGAAAAAAATATATATCTGAATCACTTTGCTTATACCAGAAAATAACACAACATTGTAAGTCAACTATATGTCAATAAAAAATAAATAAATAAATAAATTATGTTTCAAATGCCAAAGTGGAGCCAAAGTAAAAGAGTCACAGTGCCTGATGCAAATACTTTAATACCTTTGATGGCAGTGAAGGTGCTAATAAAAGGTCATGGATGTAGTGCTGGAATGATCTGAAAGGACACTAATTTGACTTTGGGCAAACTGCTTTGGCTGTCAAAAGCTCAGTTTTCCTTCTGGAAAATAAAAACCAAACTATTTATTATGTAAGTGTCATGAGGAGAAAGTGAGATAAAAGTCTGTCAAGTACATGGCATTGAGAACATATGCCATAAATAACTTCTTTATTTTTCTTAATTAGTTCCAACATTACATCCTAATATTTCCTAAATAAATCCTGACTTCTAGCTCAAAGTGTTTATAATCCTGTTGCAGCTGGACTCAGTTTCTCCATCTTTAAAAGAAAAGGATTGGTGTAGATCACTGGTGCTCAGTGGATGGGCTGTAGCAGTCCCTGGGAGCTTGTGAATAATGCAGAATCCCAGACACCATGCTCAACCTACTTGTTCCTGAGTTCAAGGTCACTCTGCTCATTGCATGACATGCCAATAAATTGAGAGACAAGGTGTTGAGATAAGGAATACAACTTTATTTGGAAAGCTGGTTGACTGAGAAAATGGCAGACTAGTGTCTGAAAATAACTATCTTGTCAGGTCTGGATACCAGGTTCTTTTATAGAACAGAGAGGAGGAGGAGGTGAGGAAGTCAAGTAAAAAGGTCATAAATATTGCAAATATCTCCTGGAATGGCTAGCCTTGGGGAGGGGATATGCTAATTTCTTCTTTTTAGCAACCATTCACAGGTAGGTAGGGTCAGATTGTCTCTCTGTGAGCTGAACAAAGGCACTTTCATCTAACATTCAGGCAGAGGGGCAGGGTTCTTTGAGGAAGGTCCATCATAAATGATTATAATAAGAAAAACAAAGAAAATCAATGGTTATAGTCAAAGAAACAGATCCAACATGGAGTCAATATCGGCCCTTCCCTGTAACATACTGAACCAGAACCTGCATTTTAATAAGACCCTCAGCTGAGTATGGCTGAAGGAGGTTTGAGAAGTGGTGCTCTGGGTGATCCTTAAGACCACTGTCAGCCCTGACTTTACTTATCTTGAACTTTCCCACCTTCAGACCACTGCTGAAATGCTCTGACCTTTCTACTCTGGCCACATGATACTAACCATTATTTAAGGTACAACACAATCCTACCATGCCGCACTCCACCACAAGCATAATGTTTTCTTTGACCACTACAATCTGAACTACTTTCTAAATGCCTTAAATGACCCATCTCTAGACCATTAGCAAGATGATTTATCATCTGCTTAGTGACAGCTTGCCTGTTTTCTTCTTGAGCCACAATTTAAACCACGTATCATGTATTCTTATTGAACTTTCTTATTGAACTGAATATCTTTTCAGAAACTGAGGATGTAGACAGCTCCTGGAAAGCTCCTAGAGAGCAAAGACTATGACTTCCACATGCTTTACTGTTCATCATCTGGTTCCCTACACATAGGAGAGACTCAAATACATAATTTTTCACCAAGAATGTGCTCTAAGTACAGCTTTCAAGTCCCTACAATTAGTAATCAGAATATGCTATAGTTATCAATCTTTAAAATGAGCATAAATAAGCCTATATTTTGCTCTGAGATATTAAAAAGGAAACTTAAAAAAATAATAATAATACCCAATGGTGAAGAGATTGTGCTATGACTGGTACTCACACACTACAATGTAAACTTTGTAGTTTACAATGACACAATCTTTTTAGAAAACATATTGGCAATATATATTATGGACTAAAATGATGTTTTCAGAAAATCCACTCCTTTATCTTAATAAAGCAAAACCAAGAGTTTATTTGTAGGAGAGCAAAAAGTGAGAGCAAAACTGGGACATAATATAAAAGTCAAACATTAGAGCATTGGTGTATCTCCATTTGATGAACTACCATGGAGCCATTTAAAATAATTAGGAAGGCTGTATTCAAACATAGGGAAATGTTTATTCAATATTAGGTAAGAAAACTGGAATAGAAAATAACATATGCTATTGATTATAGCTAATATATGCAAATAAGAATGAAAAAGGAAGGAACGAAAAATTAGAAATGGTATTTTAAGGTGGTGAGAATGGGTTTAATTTCCTGTACTCATTTTTATCCAAAATTTTTCATTTTGGCAACTTTTCATTAAATAAAAAAATGAGCTTCTTATAGTGACACCAAGATCACCTTGGAAGGGTTCACTTAGGAATAGGTCAAAGCTCCAATTTTCTTTGTAGGTTCATCCACAATTCCATTATGTGGAATCTGACAGTGATGTGACATCAGAATTAATAACCAAAGCCTCAGCATCAAGAAGTTCTCAGTAGCTAAAGAGCAAAAGATCTCAAGGCTGAAAATTACCATCTTGAAAGAGGTTAATTTCATAACCTGTAGCTGTGAGTTGTCATTCATTCGTCCCTCAATCCCCACTAAAATAAAACTCTATTTGCACACTGCCAGTGAAATGTGTACTCATTAAAGGATGAAAAGCTTTAAAAAAAGTTTTTAGCCCAGGTACCAACCCTTCTTTGGCACTTCACTCGTAGGGAACCCCAGTTCACTTCCCTCATATGCTGATAGTAGTGGTAAGTCCTGGGGCCCAGTTATCCAAGCTGGCGACCCACTGTCCCCTGATCTACAGTGACCCCAATCTACATGCTCCCTGAGAGGTTACTGAGCCTCCTCCCTGAGCCTCTAATGGGGATATTTATGCTTTCCTCATAGGGAGAAATTAAATGAGGGGAGAAAATTTTTGAAGTTTCCTGGGATAGGGCAATGATGAATATATATTATTACTGGTGAATTGGTTCAAGATGGCAGAGTAGAAAGACATGTGCACATCTCCTGTGACAGACCAGAAACTGCACTTTGCTGTTGAACCATCACCAACAGGAGGATGCTGGAACTCACCAAAGATGTGCCACACCCAAATACAAAGGAGAAACCACAATGAGATGGTAGGAGGGGGTACAATCACAATAAAATCAAATCCTATACTCCCTGGGTGGGTGACCCACAGAGAGGAGAAAATAATACCAGAGAAGTTCTCCCAGTGTTGTAAAGGTTCTGAGTCCCACGTCAGGCTTGCCATCTGGGGATCCAGCAAAGGGGGACTAGGAATTCCCAAGAAATCTGACTTTGAAGGCCAGCGGATTTACTGCAGGAGTGCCACAGAATAGGAGGAAACAGAGACTCCACTCTTAGAGGGCACACAAAATATCTTGTGTGTATCAGGGCCTAGGGGAAAGGAGAAGTGACCTCATAAGAGACTTAACCAAACCTACCTGCTAGTGTTGGCAGGTCCCTGCAGAGGGCTGGAGTGGCAGTGGTTTTTTGCAGGGTCAAGGGCACTCCCAGAAGTTCTGGGATGTGCCCATTGGCATGAGCCTTACTGGAGGATGTCATTAGCCCTATCATAGAGACTGTAAACTCCAGGGCTGGGTCACCTCAAGCCAAACAAATAACAGGGAGGGAGTGTACCCCACTATTAGAAGAGAATCAGATTAAAGTTTTACTGAGCATGGCTTTGCGCACCAGAGGAAGACCTAGTTTTTCTGACACCAGTCCTTCCAGCAGAAAGCTTATACAAGCCTCTTAGATAGCCTCTTCCACCAGAGGGCAGACAGAAGAAGCAAGAAGAACTACAATCCAGCAGCCACCAGTACAAAAACCGCAATCACAGAAAGTTAAACACAATGAAAAGGGAAAGGATTACATCCCCGATGAAGGAACAAGACAAACCCCCAGAAAAATGGGGGTAAAGTGGAGACAGGCAACCTTCCAGAAAAAGAATTCAGAATAATGGTAGTGAAGACTATCCATGATCTTGGAAAAAGAATGGAAAAGATGCAAGAAATGTTTCCCAAAGACCTAGAAGAACTAAATGACAAACAGAGATGAACAATACACTAGGAGGAATAACTCACAGAATAACTGAGACAGAAGAACAGATAAGTGACCTGGGAGACAGATGGAAATCACTGCCACAAAACAGAATATAGAAAAAGAATGAAAAGAAATGAAAATCGCCTAAGAGACCTCTGGGATAACATTAAACACATCAACATTCCCAATATGGGGTCCCAGAAGAAGAGAGAAAGCACTCAAGAAAATATTTGAAGAGATAATAATTGAAACCTTCCCAGCATGGGCAAGAAGAAACAGTTAGAACCAGACCTGGACCAATGGACTGGTTCAAAATTCGGAAAGGAGTAAGTCAAGGCTGTATATTGTCACTCTGCTTATCTAACTTATATGCAGAGTACATCATGCGAAATGCCCAGCACAAGATGGTCAAGATTGCTGGGAATGGCCATCATCAAAAAATCCATAAACAATAAATGCTGGAGAGGGTGTGGAGAGAAGGGAACCCTCCTGCACTGATGGTGGGAATGTAAATTGGTACAGCCATGATGGAGAATAATATGGAGGTTCGTGGGGATATATCCAGTGAAAACTATGGTCTGAAAGATATGTGTACCCCAACGTTCACTGAAGCAGTGTTTATAGCCAAGATTTAGAAGCAGCCTAAATGTCCACAGGGCTTCCCTGATAGCTCAGTTGGTAAAGGATCCATCTGCAATGCAGGGTTGGGAAGATCTGCTGGAGAAGGGATAGGCTACCCACTCCAGTATACTTGGGCTTCCCTTGTGGCTCAGCTGGTAAAGAATCCGCCTGCAATGTGGGAGACCTGGATTTGATCCCTGGGTTGGGAAGATCCTCTGGAGAAGGGAAAGGCTACCCACTCCAGTATTCTGGCCTAGAGAATTCCAAAAGGAGAAATATTGTATGGCATCCCTTATATGTGGAATCTAAAAAGAAATGAAAATAAGTTCACTTGTAAATAGCTAATCAATTAGCTATTTACTCAACAAACACCTGATGCAAAAGCTGACTCACTGGAAAAGACCCTGATGCTGGGAAAGATTAAGGGCAGGAGGAGAGGGGGTCGACAGAGGATAAGATGGTTGGATGACATCACCGAATCAATGGACAAGTTTGAGCAAACTCTGGGAGATAGTGAAGGACAGGGAAGCCTGGTGTGCTGCACTCCATGGGGTCACAAAGAGTCAGACATGACTCAGTGACTGAACAACAACAACAAACACTGGTGCCTTCTATGCACTGGACACTTTCCTAAGCACTGGGGACACAGTAGTAGACAAGAAAGACCTCTAAAAAAGACCACTAAAAACAGAAACAGACTCACAGACTTATATAGAATGAACTTACGGTTGCCAGGGGGAAGGATGTGGGGAAGGGATAGTTAGGGAGTTTGGGACGGACATGTACTATATTTTAATGGATAACCAACTAAGACCTATTGTATTGCACCTAGAACTCTGCTCAATGCTATGTGGCAGCCTAGATGGGAGAGGAGTTTGGGGGAGAATGGATACATGTATATGTATAGCTGAGTCCCTTTGCCGTTCACCTGAAACTATCACAATATTGCTAACTGGCTATACTCCAATACAAAATAAAAAGTTTTAAAAAATATGTTATCTCAGACATTGATTATATACTATCAATTTTTTTATTTCTATTTTTTTAAAATTATTTAACTATGATAACATATTTACAGGAGACTTGGAAAATACAGAACAAGGTTACATATAATTCCACTATATATTACAATTATTTTTTAAGTAGATAAATTAAGATTTTTAGTTGGAGTTTCAATAGAAAACTCAAAAATTAATAGAATGAATATATAGAGAAGCAGAAGGATATAATAGACCTGAAAAGCACTGTGAACCAATTCAACATAATTAAGACATACAGTTTTCACACAACAGTAGGATACAAATTCTATTCAAGTTCCCATAAACTAGGAGACACTGGAATATACCCAGGGATATAAAACAAGATGCAGAAATTTCATGATCAAAAAGTATTGAAAATATGCGGAGTCTGTTCTCTTAGAACAGACTTCTGTTAGAAAGCAATATCAAAAGATATTTGAAAATAACCCACATATTTTCAAATGCAATGTGACATTTAACAAGAGGGATCCTCAACTTAGCCACTGAAAGTCTCAATAAAGTTATACTGAAAAAAAAAAAACCACAGAGGGTGACTGCAGAGAAGAAAGTATTTAAGTGAGAAATTAGTATCAAAATTAGAAATTAATATTAGAGATACTTAAACAAAATTCCATGTTTATGGAAGTTAAATGTCCACTTTTAAATAATGGGTCTATTTAAGAAGAAAATTAGAAAATATTTGTAATAGAAAAAAATGAAAAGACAATTTACCAGAATTTGTTGCATGCAGCTGAAGCTGCTCAATGCAATTAAATACAATATGGAGTCTTGAATAAGATATAAAAACAACTAATGGATACTAGCATAAAATTTTGTGCAATTTGAACAAAATCTGTACTTTAGTTAATACTGTCAGTTCAGTTCAGTCACTCAGTCATGTCCGGCTCTTTGTGATCTCGTGGACCGCAGCATGCGAGGCTTCCCTGTCCTTCACCAACTTCCAGAGCTTACTCAAACTTATGTTCGTTGAGTCAGTGATACCACCCAACCATCTCATCCTCTGTGGTCCCCTTCTCCTCCTGCCTTCAATCTTTCCCAGCATCAGAGTTTTATCCAGTGGCTCAGTTCTTCGCATCAGGTGGCCAAAGTATTGGAGTTTCAGCTTCAGCATCAGGCCTTCCAATGAATATTCAGGACTGATTTCCTTTAGGATTGACTGGTTGGATCTCCTTGCAGTCACTTGTTAATGTCCTGATTTTTTTATAACATAGTATTTCATTATATTCTCAGAAATGGATTAGAAGTTTCAAACCTCATTCAAATTTTTTTACATCACTAAGATAATAAATTTTCTAGGCTTTTAGCAGTAATACTAGATGCCAAAATACAATGGCAACCCACTCCAGTACTCTTGCCTGGAAAATCCCATGGACGGAGGAGCCTGGTAGGGGGTCCATGGGGTCGCTAAGGGTCGGACACAACTGAGCGACTTCACTTTCACTTTTCACTTTCACGCATTGGAGAAGGAAATGGCAACCCACTCCAGTGTTCTTGCCTGGAGAATCCGAAGGACGGGGGAGCCTGGTGGGCTGCCGTTTATGGGGTCGCACAAAGTCGGACACGACTGAAGTGACTTAGCAGTAGCACATCAAGTTTAGAGTGAATATAAATTAGAAACCTAACATTCTACTCATATTAATTCAACAAGTGGAATCAAAATGTCATAATTTTTCTAGGTAGGCAAAAATTCATAAATTCTCTTAAATATATATATTTTATTATACATTCTCTCTCTCTCTATACACACACACACACACACACACACACACACACATATATATATATGAAACTGTTAGTTGCTCAGGTGTATTTGACTCTTTGCGACCCCCTAGACTGTAGCCCACCAGGCTCCTCTGTTAGGAATTCTCTAGGCAAGAATACTGGGATGGGTAGCCATTCCCTTCTCCAAGGGATCTTTTCGACCCAGGGATGGAACCGGGATCTCCTGCATTGCAGGCAGATTCTTTACCATCTGAGACACCAGAGAAGTCCTATATACACACACACACACGCACACACATATGTATGTATAGAAAAGATTTTCTACTATGGTTGATAAAGGCTTGAGAAACAATAATAAAGAGACAGAGAAATTGGAAAACATAAACTAAATGAAATGGAGGACTGAATATGAAACAAAAAAGGGAAACAAACTAGATAAAAGTAAAAGATCATCATATAGTCCAGTTGATTTTAAATTAAACATAGTTGTCCATTAGAAATATTGGAGAAGGCAATGGCACCCCACTCCAGTACTCTTGCCTGGAAAATCCCATGGACAGAGGAGCCCGGTAGGCTACAGTCCATGGGGTCGCAAAGAGTCGGACACGACTGAGCAACTTCACTTTCACGCATTGGAGAAGGAACTGGCAACCCACTCCAGTGTTCTTGCCTGGAGAATCCCAGGGACGGGGGAGCCTGGTGGGCTGCCGTCTATGGGGTCGCACAGAGTCAGACACGACTGAAGCGAATTAGCAGCAGCAGCGTCCTCCTGTCAATGATTGTTCAACGGCTAGTTAATTTTGGTGCTCTTGCAAGAGAAGATGAGTGCACGTCCTTCCACTCTGCCCTATCCTATCAATTTTTAAAATGAAAACAAATTTAAATTGATGTCACTCATTGATCGATGAGAATGGACACTCATATATCCTAGTGGGAGTCTATCCTGACATGACCAGTGATAGCTCAATTTAGAAATACAATGTGTAACAGAAGCTATAAAAATTGGCATATCATTTGACCCAGCAAATCCATTTGGGGAAATCTGTCAAAAGGAATTTAGATAGAAGAGCAAATGTGAATGTACAGGGATGTTCAGGTACTAGTTATAAGCAGGAAACTGGAAAAAGCCTAAGTGTTCAATGGTAGAAGATTGGTACATAAATTTTCACACAGGCTTGCAATGGAATCTTACTCAGCAAAAATAAAGCTGTAGAAGTATACTTAATCACATAAAGATATGGTCATGGAATACTGAGCTATTAATATTTAAGCAATAATATTTACTGTATGATTCTGCTTTGTGAGGAAAGACTATATATATAGATAAAGATATGCATGTATCATGTATAGGATATCCAGTTGGAGAAAGAGAATATTATTTATGGACTCTTCTTAACCCAGTACTTCCTGGGTATAAATGGTGAATTAACCATATCCTATCCCTTGGGGAAGAGACCTATGCACAAAGATTGGCAGGGGAAAGGGATCAACAGGAAGACCCCTGGAACATGCCACTGTGCACCAGAGATGTGCACCAGAGTGGCATGTGCAGCCTGGCCCAGGCTCTAAAATGAACTCTTGGGGGTGGGGGGCTATCCCTCACACTGTGTTTCAGCTCAGAGAGGATGAGAAGCCTTGTGACTGGAGAGGAGCAAAGCGGTTATTCTCAGCTCTGCTGCAGCTGCAAACCCCCAAAGAGATGCCTCCTCCCCTTCACCACAGCTCTAGCAGGCTGTGGGGCTTCCCCTGGGACAGCTGAGCACTCACTGAGTACCTGCAGCCAGATCTGATGGGACTAACACTGACCTGTGCCTGCTCTGTTCTTGTCATGATCACATGAATTTTCTCATCCACTCTCCCCATCCTTGATTCATGTTTCCCTCCATATAGCCAGTAGAAGGCAGATCTGGGTTAGTACTTGGAGCTCAGTGCTCACTGCCCTGCACCACATCCAGTGTAAAGAGGATGGAAACAGAGTATACTGTGCTCCAAGAGTTCAAGCTGAAGAGGAACTGCACACCCAAGAGGGACAGAGAGAAAGAAAGAAGACAAGATGCCAGTGAGTAGTAAACTCCCTCATTTCAGAGGGCAAGATGGGCATAGTTAACCCTGGAGAATGGCAACATGTGACAGGACCCAGGGGAGAGTGATGACTGTGGTGGCAACAATAACAACAGCAGCATGTGTTGGTTTACTGTGATGCCAGGCACTGCACTAAGCACTGCACCTCTATTAACTCATTTAAATTTCACAGTACTCTTAGGTACCCAATTATCCAATAAGGAATCTGAAGCACAGAGCTTAAGAAACTTGACCAAGCCCACACAGCTGGAAAGTGATAGAGCCATGATTCCAATACAAATAGTCTCCCCCTGCCCCTATCTGGCTTAAAACAACAAACTAATTACCCTAAGAGTTCTGTAGGTCAGAAGTCAAGCACAGGTCTCATCAGACTAAACCCAAGATGTCAGAAAGCTATGTTCCCTCCTGGAGGCTCTAGAGGAGAATCTCCTTTCTGATCATTCAGGTTGTTGGCAAAATTGAGTTCCTGTGGTTATAGGACTGAGGTCCTACATTTCTTTCTCTCTGGATGTGAAACGAGGGTGGATCCCAGCTTCCAGAGGCTGCTGCATTCCTTGGCTCGGGGCCTGCTTCCTCCATCTTCAAAGTCAGCACCAGCAGTGGAGTCCTTTTCACGGTGTGCATCTCTGACTTACCTTTCTCAATCGTCTTCCATTTTTTGCAAAAGTTATTCTTGTAATCGAGGTAACAATATATATAACATAAAATTTTAACGAGTTTAAAGTATACAGTTCAGTAGTATTCATATTGTTGTGAAACCACCACCACTACCCATCTCCAGAATTCTTTTCATCTTGCAAAAGTGAAACTCTATACTCAAACAATAACTCCCTATTTTTTCCTTCCCCAGTTTCTGGCAACCAGCATTCTACTTTTTTTCTCAAAGAATATGACTACTCTAGGAACCTCATTTAAAAGAAATTACACAGTGTTTGTCCTTCTGTGACTGACTTATTTCACTCAACATAGTGTACTCAAGGTTCATCACATTGTGGCATGTGTCAGAACTTTCTTGAAAAGTGAATAATATTCCATTGCATATCCATTCATCCATACATGGACACTTGGGTTGCTTTCACCCTTAGGCTATTGTGAAAAATACTGCTCTGAACACCAGGGTACAAATATCTCTTCATGTCTCTGCTTTCAATCCTTTGTGGGTATGTGGAACTGCCAGAAGTGGAATTACTGGATCATATGATAGTCGTGTTTTTCATTTTTTGAAGAACCTCCATACTGTTTTCCAGAGCAGCTGCACCATTTTACATTCTGAATGCAGATATTCTTAATGAACAGCCTATGCCTTTAATTTCATGCTGTCTGAGTAAGGGTGGTCTGGGTACAAGGACCTAGGGATAAAGATGCAGAAGTAGAGGAAGCAGGTGTGTTTGGAGGGCAGGGTGGAACCCATCCTGGCTGGCCCAGAGGCTCCAGAGGTGTGCCAGGCTGAGATCTGTTGACTTGATGCTGAAGAACAAGGAGGCACTGAAGGTTCTGAGGAAAGGAAGAAGCTCTGAAGGCAGGGTTTCATTGGGAAGACTATTCTGGAGACAGCACATGGCTTAGACTGAGGGGTTGAAAGCTGGCATGAAACAAGCCCTGTTGCCTATGGTTCTCTTTGAGGAGCCCAGAGATTTTTTTTTTACATATATATATATATTCATTAGTTCATCCAATGATCCATTGATCCCAAATCCACCATCACACTCAGTGCCACATCCTGGGCCCACAAGGCCTGAAGCCACGACATGAATCGACCTGGGACTCAGTCCAATGGGGAGGCTGACATAGCAGACTGCTACTCCCAGCAACATACAAAGGGGACACTTTGGGAATTCAATGTGTGGGCCAACACAGAAAATCCACATTTGTCACTGACATGTATGGGAGGAAAAACATCACATTCTAGGGACTGGTCACATTTTCCCAGCCTCAGAATCCCAGGTCCTTACAGGGCACAGGTTACTCTCACCCACAAATGCATAACACTGGCTATAAACTCAATTATAGCTTAGGATTTTCAAAGCATGGCTTAATAATTAGGGACAAAGCTGAGTAAAAGGACCAATTTTCATTTGTGTTTTCTGCCAAGGTTCTAATTTTTAGAGTTATTTCCCCCCAGAGTCCAGTGAAAATAAAATCATTCTCTTTGAGCAAAACTTCTCCATGCAGAAGAAAACTGCTGCCTATTCTAATGGATACCCGAGAGCCATGTGCTGCTCCAGCTTCTCAGAGCAGCTGAGCCGCAGATGTGGAGGAGGACCGGCCAGGCTCAGCTCCCAGCCAGCCCTCCTGGGCACATCTGCCACAGGGGACTTTCCTCTGGAAGCCACATTGCTCGTGGCCTCTTCTCCTCTATGTGCCCTGCAGCAGCCCCAGTTTCTAGCCTCCAGGCCCACACAGGCTCCTTTTGCAGCTTGCCTGCCTGGGTGGGGATGGGACCACGCTCAAGTGAAATCCTGCTGTGACCCTGAGAGGCAGGGTTAGCCCAGGGGCAGCTCTGGTCCAGAATCAGTGCTTTGTTTTTCAGGGGTGGGGAGCCCTAAGCAGCCAGAGTAGGAGGCAGTGGTGAGGGAAGGCACACCAGCCCCACAAATAATCCACGACCCTTGAACACCTAGAATCCATTCTCCTCTTATATATTCAGCTCCAGTCTCCTCAACTTTGTGACTCTTCCTCATTCTGAGGCATTCAGCACACCTCCCCCTTCATCAAGGAAACAGAAGCCACAGGGGCAACTTTCTCAGTCTCCGAACCCCCACCTGTCCTTCCTCCTGGTCTAGATCCCCACCTCCTCCTGCCTCTTCAGGGTCCTTGATACTATACTCGCTTCAACTCTCTGGTCTCCCATGCTCTCCTGGCTGCTCTGCTGTCAACCACGTTAACACCCCTTCCCTCGTGAGCACCTCCCAGTGCCCCATGCTCTTGCCAGGTGCTGCCCATCTAGTCTCACCTCTTCCTCTCCTCTGTACCTCCCACCCATTCCTCAATCCACTGCCCCCCAGTATAACCCACTAAGTTCTAAAATGAACTTGCTGAACGCAGTGGTCACATTTTGGAGCTTGGTGCCACCCTGCTTCTGTCTGCTGCCTCCTCTCTTCCTGTATTTTCCCCTTCATCTGGGTGGGTTCCTCAGGCTGCGTGACAAGCCCTCTCCTCTTCTCTTTCTGTAGAGCCCTCTTGAGAGATCTCACTGCCTCCCTGATTTTTTACTTTCAATCCAGAGCCTGAGAAACAGATCCTGGGCACCTCCACTGTGATGTTCTACCTGGACAAGCCTCTCTCCACCCAACCTGTTCCAACTTCCTGTTCCTTACAGGCACCCAGACCAGCAACCCAACAGCCTGCCCATGCTCCTCTCTCCCTCCCTTCTCACAGCCAATGAAGCCCAAGCCCCAAGCAGTTCTACTCCTAAGCACCAGGAGAAGAATCAGCTACTATCTACTCTTCCCACCCCATACTCCTGAGCAGCTTCCCAGCTCACCCACCAGCTGCTGTCCAAGATCTGGGCCCTCAGATCTATCTTCACCCAACTAGAATGCCAGAGAGCTCAATGCATCCCCGACTGACAACTCCCATGGGTCTCCCTGGCTTTTAGGATAAGTTCAAACCTCCTGAACGTGGTACAAGCACTAAATAATCTAAATGCTGATTAACCTTCTTTCTAGTCTCATTCCTTTCAAGCATCACTGTTCCTGCCTGTCTTCTTGCCCCCACCTCCCCCAACCCTCATATATACAAACTCCACTTTCTAACCATATTGACTGAACTCATATCCTTGAATGCTCTGGGTTAAAGAAGACTTTTATGGTCTCCTTTCCCAATTCCTACTTACGCCTCTTAACTTAGGTGTCACTTCCCTTCAAAAGTGCCCTGACACCTCAGGCCTGGATTGAGTGTCCCTCCAGTCTTCCCTAAATGTTCCGTGAGGTCAGGGACATGCCTATCTTGCCCTCCAGGTGTCCCTACACTTGAAATTTATCCCAGTGCTAAATATTAGCATTAAGTAAAAGAATGAGGGATTATCATGTGCTGTGTAATTGATGAAGCAGGTCTTCCTGTACACAAAGCTGAACCATCCTGGCTGTGCACCTACAAAGAGTCCATTACTGTGCACAGATGAGCCTCCAGGCAGGGCTCTCCAGGCAGGGCTCTAGTGGGCATGCCCCCTCATCAATGCTCATGACTGAAGGAGGCTGTGATGGCAAACAGTTGAGCCTGGGGCCAGGACCCACCTGGGACAGAGATTCCAGTGGATGGAGAGCTTCAGCAACACACCCACTAACCCTTCAGCCAAAGAACAACTAGAGAAGTGCAGCGGGGCATGGCAGGATGTACAGTCATTTATTCCTGGGGAAAGGGAAGCCCTTTAACAGTTGTCAGTCTTACTCCACTACTGCCCATCTTATTCTTATGTCTAGAATAAGTGCTTAATAGAGATCTGCAGGATGAATGAATGAGTGGATAAAAGCAAACCTGCACCCCTTGCCAGTGGGGAAGGAGTGACAAATGCCAACATCTCAGAATCAAAGACTCAGTGGGAAGGGTGAGAAGCTCCCTGAGGCCTGTCCATACATGGGGCTGGAAGGAGCAACAGGACCATATGCCCAGCACTGACAGCAGTAAGCAATGTCCAGGAAGAATGCCAACCAGTGGTTTACCTCAACTAACAGGAGAGTCTGTTAAGTCCAACACCCAGCCAGTCAACCAGGTTCCTTTCTCTCCCTCTCTCCCAGAGGCTCAGGCTCTCAGCAACAGCAGCCCCTTCTTTTGAACAGCATGTTACAGTCTACAGATCCTTTATCATCTTCACCAACCTCCCTCAACCCTTAGTTTTCAGATGAGAGGATGGCAAGTTCAGGGGTAGAATGTGTTGGAACAAATCCCAGGTCTCAGGCTGGGGCAGAGTGTGAAGCGAGGCAGCGGCTGCTGCAAATCCAGTTCTAGCTGGGGGCACAGACCCACAGCCCTCTCAGGTCAGGCATGCAGTAGTATCCAGGTACAAGACAACAGGCAGTAGCCAGGGCTGTGATGAACTAGAGGTCAGTGCTCTACACAGGGCTACATAGCTCTGGTCGGCACTTGCAATAAAGCAAATTGGGCCCTAGGGCTGCCTGGTCTTGCATTTTTTCCAAGAGTAGTCAGAAATCAGGATTTTAAAATAAAGTTTCCTGACCTTTTTAAAATTTATTTTTAATTGGAGGACAATTGCTTTACAATGTTGTGTTGGTTTCTGTCATAAGCTAGTTGGATCCATCCTATATTGAAGTATGTTTATCTCATTGGTTATTGGTACTATCCACTGCTATATCCAAGAACCTAGAAGAGAAGCTAGCATCTATCAGGCCTACAACAAATATTATCTAGATGGATGGATGGATAAGTGGGTAGATGGATGGATGAGTGAAGAAATGAATGGATAGATGACTGGATACAGTATCTATGATAGATACAGGGGTGGGTGGATGGGTAGATGGATAAATGCATGGATTCACGGATGGATGGATGGGTGGATAGATAGGTAATGGGAAGAGAGGGAGAAAGGGAAAGGGAGAGAATTGATGTGTGACCAACAAGTCTTTGACTTGTTGACTTGGATAGTCCTTGACTTTGCTACCAGATCAGAGAGCTCAGTGAGGTAACTGGTCTTTGGTTCCCCAATTGCAATGCAAATAGATATATTAGTTACTCAAAGGTCTCTTCCAAACTCCCCCAACACCTCCCTAACAGTAGTATTTATGTGACTCCTACATATTCTCCTTCATCACTAAGAGCTGATAAGGGAAACTCTAAGGCCAAAGGAAAAATCTGGGTCATTTTGGACCAGGGCTTGAGGTTCTGTTGATTCATTTGGGAAGAAGGCACCTATGTCACATCTCTAAGTGTGAAAAAATGGCATGAACCAGTTAACAAAAGAGAACAGACAGGATGGGAATATGTGGATTTAGGAATGAGAAGAGTTCAGTTCAGTTCAGTCGCTCAGTCATGTCTGACTCTTTGTGACTTCATGGACTGCAGCATGCCAGGCTTCCCTGTCCATCACCAACTCCCAGAGCTTGCTCAAAATCATGTCCATTGAGTCAGTGATGCCATCCAACCATCTCATCTATCATCCCCTTCTCCTCCTGCCTTCAATCTATCCCAGCATCAGGGTCTTTTCCAATAAGTTGGCTTTTTGCATCAGGTGGCTAAAGTATTGGAGCTTCAGCTTCAGCATCTGTCCTTCCAATGAATATTCATGACTGATTTCCTTTAGGATGGACTGGTTGGATCTCCTTGTTGTCCCAGGGACCTCAAGAGCTCTCCAACACCACAATTCAAAAGCACCAATTCTTCAGCGCTCAGCTTTCTTTATGGTCCAGCTCTCACATCCATACATGACTACTGGAAAAACCTTAGCTTTGACTAGACAGACCTTTGTCAGTAAAGTAATGTCTCTGCTTTTTAATATGCTGTCTAAGTTTGTCATAGCATTTCATCCAAGCAGCAAGCGTCTTTTAATTTCATGGCTGCAGTCACCATCTGCAGTAATTTTGGAGCCCAAGAAAATAAAGTCTGTCACTGTTTCTACTTTTTCCCCATCTATTTGCCATGAAGTGATGGGACTGGATGCCACGATCTTAGTTTTTTGAATGTTGAGTTTTAAGCCAACTTTTACCCTCTCCTCTTTCACTTTCATCAAGAGGCTCTTTAGTTCCTCTTAACTTTCTGCCATAAGGGTGGTGTCATCTCCATATCTGAGGTTATTGATATTTCTCCCAGAAACCTTGATTCCAGCTTGTGCTTCATCTAGTCCAGCATTTTGCATGATGTACTCTGCACAGAAGTTAAATAAGCAAGGTGACAATATACAGCCTTGACATACTCCTTTCCCAGTTTGGAACCAGTCTATTGTTCCATGTCCGGTTCTAACTATTGCTTCTTGACCTGTCTACAGATTTCTCAGGAGGCAAGTAAGGTGGTCTGGTATTCCCATATCTTTAAGAATGTTCCAGTTTGTTGTGATTCACACAGCCAAAGGCTTTAGCATAGTCAATGAAGCAGATGTAGATGTTTTTCTGGAATTCTCTTGCTTTTTCTATGATCCAGCGGATGTTGGAAATTTAATCTCTGGTTCCTCTGCCTTTTCTAAGTCCAGCTTGAACATCTGGAAGTTCTTGGTTCACGTACTATTGAAGCCTGGCTTGAAGAATATTGAGCATTACTTTGCTAGTCTGTGAGATGAGTGCAATTGTGCAGTAGTTTGAACATTCTTTGGCATTACCTTTCTTTGGAATTGGAATGAAAACTGACCTTTTCCAGTCCTGTGGCCACTGCTGAGTTTTCCAAATTTGCAAGCATATGAGTGCATCACTTTAACAGCAGGGAGTGAGGGGAACCAGCTCAAAGTTCAGCTCAGCCACCCACTAGCTACATGACCTTAAGAAGTCCCTTATGGTCTCTGGGCTTCAGTGTTTTCATCTTCAAAATGGGGTGATAACATCTGCTTCATACCTTGTTTGTGAGGATTAAATGAGATGACACTATGTGCACGGCCCTGCAGAGACTGGTTTATAGAAGACAATCAACACATGTTAGTTCCATTTTATTCTATACAACAGTCCAAGTGGTATTATGAATGAAGACTTTATAGTAATAAAATGTTGATAATAAATTTACTCTCCATAACTGTTTAAGACCAAAACTTAAGAATGATGAGGTTCAAATGTCCATTGATTGATGAATGCATATACAAAATGTGGTATATACATAGAATGGAATATTATTCTGTCATAAAAAAGGAATGAAGTACTGATTCATTCTCAAACATGGCTAAACCTTGGAAACACTAAGTGAAAAAAGCCAGACACAAAAAGCCATTTATGTGAAATACAGAGACTAGGCAAATTCATAGAGAAAGTAGATTTGAAGTTATACCAAGACCTGGGGTGGAGGGAAATGGAGAGCTATTGCTAAACAGTTACAAAGATTCTGTTTGGAGTAATGAGAAAGTTTTGGGAATAAAAAGTGGTGATGGTTTCACACCATTATAATTAATGCTGCTGAATTGTAGACCTTAAAATTGCTAAAGTGAAAAATGTGTTTTACTACAGCAAAAGAATTTTTTTAAAAAAGAATGGGAAATCTTGGCAAGTAACAATTTTCCTACTTTGCTTATAAAAAAGAAAAGAGTTATATGGCTTCCTGTTGTGTAAACATTAGAAACTCTCAGAGCTAACTAGATGAAGGTGTCTTTCGCCTTTTGAGACCTAAAATGTGTTTTCAGTTATGAAATGAAATTTGGAAACATGACCTGGATATTTTCTTTCTGTAATTTGGGATCAAAAGAGCAGAGAAAGAGAAAAAGTAACCTGGCAAGTTACTGCCTTTGGAAGACAATCAAACATGGAATAGGTTTTTCCTCATCACAAATTAAGATGTATTTATCTAGCCCACATGAGTTCCGCCTGGACATAGTGTAACAGGGACAGCAGTTTGGTCTCAGTAGTCTACCCCAAAACCAAGAGAGCCCTCGCCACCTTCACCAGTGTCTGAGAGATAGTTTGAAGGCTGAACAAATCCTAACCTCAGTCATCCAGCAGGGAACACTGGGACACTCCTAGCCATCTTAGGCCATGAGCTGTGTCCAGGAGTCTTTTGAGAAAGAATGTACCCAAAGGGAGGTGACGAGTTAATATTTGAGGACAAGGGGGCAGTGTTGGAGAGTAGGATCGCCGACACCACAAGGCATAATCCAGGCAGGCGCTAAGCACCGAGACGTGCGCACAGTCCAGGGACCTGAGTCAGTTCACAGGGACCACTGATTACTTCTGCCAAATGGATCCTTCCTCTTATTTTGCAGTCTCCACCCCCACCCCTACTCTCTCCTGAGAATAAGGTCCATCTTGAACCCTTGGACACTACTACATTACAATTCTGGCACAGTTTCCTTAATGAGCTGTGAACCCCTGTGCTATATTAAACATCCTTAGGACAGCTTCCTATCTAGGTCCAGACATGAATTTGAAAAAACTGCATGGTGTTGACAAGCTCCCAGCAATCTATGTGGCCCAGGGCTGAATATGTGTCCCTGGAAATGGCCTGAGAAGAGCAGCTCCAAAGCTCTGTTCCTGTTTAACCACGGATGGAAATTCTCATCTTCTGTGTCCATGGAAGCACGAGGGTGGTGCTTTTATATCATTCTCTTTCATTTGCTGCCATGCTTTATCAGTGCATGTAATTATTTCCATTACTGAACCAACAGCTCACATGAAATACGCATGAGCATACTCAGAAAAAAACAAAATGAGACCCTGAATGATGAATAATGGGAAGGAAACTTCTCTCAATGAGGTCAACACAAGCTCCAGATTCCAACGCCGCTGGGACCAAGCCACAACAGGACACTGTGCTGTTACTGAGAATGAGACAATTTCTGGTACATGGGCTCTGAACACAGTTTTCATTCACTGTATTATCGATTTCCTGAGAACCTCTCCTGCTTTCCTGTCTATGACCATTTCTTTGCATGACCTCCGACAAGGACCTCAAAACGCAACTACTCATGGAAGTGAGCATCAATATGGAAACTGATTCTGTGTCATATGGCTGGGATCTCTGCAGAACAATTTCTTTCAGTAGGATAGTATATCAGTCAGGACTTTTATTGTCAAAGGTCAGAATAGGATCAAATTAACTTTAAAAACAAAGAACACACTGCTTCTTTTTAACTGAAGAAATCGACAAAGATTTAGGTACAGCAGCATCCTGGTGCTCCAGTGACTTCAACAGGACTTTCCTTCCCCATCTCTCAGCTCTAGTTTCTTTGTGTTGGCTTTATTTATGGCAGGCATGTGGGTGTGCTATCCATACTGTGGCCCCCTGTGGCTCCAGGACTGCATTCTACCACCTATGCAACCTCAGTGGGAAAAGACATTCTCTGTGCCAAAGCGTGCAGGAAAAGTCTGAAATCTGCCTCTTTGTTGGGTGAGTGGGTCATGTGCTAATTACCGTCAGACGGTGGGGTCAGCCTACCCTTAAGCCATAGCCTGGGACTAGAGAAGGGAGTTTGCCCCAGGAAAACCAGGGTTCTCTCACGATAAGAAGTGGGGACAGATGTGGTGCTGCCCAGCACAGGCAAATATCAACATGATGGTTGGCCTTGACCTGACCAGCTCCCAGCCCCTACCAGCCTTCTCCTCTCCACAAGATGGGGCTACCTGACCATATCTGCTGACCATACCTGCTGATCCTTCTGCAGACCTGCCCACCTTCTAGACCTTCCTAGACTAGAGCATGTGGCCATGGGCTGGCTCTGGTCCAGTTGTCTATGCTGAGGCTTCCTCCATACCATAAAATAGGGTTTTCTTTTCTCATAGAATTTCCTTGTCTAGAGTCCTACAAGTTGTGTGGCTTAGCAACTAACTGACCATTCACGCATTCATTCACTCACTCATATTTGATGTTTGTGAGTCCAGCACTCTGCTAGGCATCATTTTCATATACTGCCTGTTCAATCTATAAATCAGAGATGGCTTCCTGGAGGAGGTGAGCTTTGGAGAACCTAGAGGAGAAGGGGTAGAGGGCAGATTTAGGGCTGGGGGATGGGAAAGAAAGGTACCCAGATGGGTGTGGGCATTGGAGTCAACATCTGTGGGTTTTGCCTTCCCAGTGTCCCTCTCACTCTTTTACTAGTATCCCAAGTTCCTCTGGAAAGCCAACCCCTTGCCGCACTCAGCCCACATGGGAGTAGGTGGTACTGATCCTATCCCTGACTCGAGGGTGGGCATATGACCCAGACCTGACCAAGCAAATCTCCACATTCTCTCAACTACAGTAACAAATCTGGGGAACACACAGCTGTGGCCAGACCAGGGGAAGTCCTTTGCATCGCTGGAGCAGAACAGCTGGTACGATGTGGGAGCTGGCAGGGGCTGTTTCCACCCTCACAGGAGAAAAGACCACCTGAGAATGAAGCCAACATGGGAACACAGAGCAGAAAGACAGGCAAACCCTCCAGAAGGACGTCAACTGCTCCTGAAACCAGAAGTCCCTAGAGCTCCCAACAGTTTCTTTGATGCTTCAGCCAGTTTGAGCGATGCTTCCATCAATTGCAATAAAAGGAGTCCTGATGTAAGCATGGAGGTTTGGGGGACAGTGAGGCACCAGCTGGTGAGTCTTCGATGGGGTGCTCCCATTGCTGAGCTTGGGGGACTTTGATACAGGGGTGTCAGGCTGGCCACAAAGGGCTTGAACCCCAAAATGTGGGCTCAGACTAAGAGCTTCTGTCCAGTGCTCCCTCAGCCACATGCCTCTGCTGCCTAGATGCCTGGTGGATAAATGGCTGCTGTGAGAGTTCAAGAAAGATTCGGTTCTGCTGCTCCCTGGACTCTGTTTATTATATTAAATAATGTGTAAAATCATCAATCATCCTCACATTGCTGTCACCCAGAAAACTGGCCTTGTTATCTGAGTTCCCCAGCATGCAGAGATTGCTTGGGACACTGAGGGCCAAGCAGAGAGGGAGGGACTAGGTCCAGAAGCTGAGCCATGCCAAGGGCCTCTAGAGTTGCAGGGTCAAAGCCAAACTGGAAAAGGTCGGGGTGTTGGTCATCAGAGGTGCAGCCAGAGGGGTGTGGACAGCAGGGGCAGGGGGCAGGGGGCAAGAACAGTGGTGGTAGGGGGTGTGTGTGGGAAAGATGAGCAACAGCAGCCAGGGGGAAGCCCCAGCATTGATCTGAATGTCACTCACCCTGAAGTGTGTCTCTCTGCATCAGTCTCTCCCATCCTCCTGGCTCCCATTATGAGGAGCAGCCATGGCCCTCTCCATGGGTCCAACTTTTCTGAGATAAGTACCCGATCCCTCCTCTCCTGTTCCTGGGTGCCTGCCAGCTCCAACAGGCCCCTGGGGCACACCTCTACCTTCTACAAGAATGGCTCCTGCTTGCTTCTATTTCCGGGAGGCAGCTGGCCTGGATGGATGGTATGTAACAAACTTAACACTGGGCACATCACTGGGTACAAACTGTCCTCATTCTTTGGTGACCAACTGGGCTGAGGTGGGGGAGGGGTTGCCCGGTCTCTGAAGAGCTGAGACAGCTGTGTGTTCTCAGTAGGCTGCAACCTCCTTTAGGGCACTGTCTGAGGTCTCTCCTGGGGCCAGCTGCCTGCTAGCTGCAAGCTGTTTCTCAGAGCCCCTGCTCGGCCTCTTGGGCAGTCTGGACACTGAGACCTCAATAAGGTTCCTGCCGCAAGCCTGGGACAGCTGAAGGAAGCTTGGTCCCAGTTAAATGTAGCTTCTCACTCCTCAGATAAACAGTCTGAAATGGCAAGTGTCAAAACTAAACATTTTTAGGAGTTCTTGGACATTAAATAGTTCCCCACCTTCACACCACACACCCACACACACACACAGATGTAAGTGTAAATAAATCTGAAACACCTGGACACTTTTTTTCTTAAAATACAAGTGAATTTTCCATTCAGGAGGAAAAGTCTATGACATATTTGGAGTCTCAGCAAACACAACAGCTTTCAGCTAAGACATCCAGTTATCTCAGAAGGCAGTGCATGATCTGTCCGGCATCCTTATCCAGCTGTCACTTACCCAGAGCTTTCATTCACTCTGGGCCTTCTTGTACCTCCTGTTCTACCCCTCAGCTTGCCTACCACTTAGAAACCCTTGTCCCTAACTCGTAATAAGTCCTGACTTACGTATTAGCACTTTTAAAAATTCTTGCCCTACATAATGAACACAGAGAAATCCCTTGCAAATCTATACATGAACGAGGGAAAAATCAGAAAGAGAAATTAAGGAAACAATCCCTTTCACCAGTGCAACAAAAAGAATAAAATGCCTAAAAATAAACCTACCTAAAGAGAAAAAAGACCTGTATGCAGAAAACTATAGGCCACTGATGAAAGAAATCAAAGATGACACAGATAGATATACCATGTTCTTGGATTGAAAGAATCAATATTGTGAAAATGACTATCCTACCCAAAGGAATCTACAGATTCAATGCAATCCCAATCAAATGACCAATGGCATTTTTCACAGAATAAGAACAACAAATTTCAAAATTTGTATGGAAACACAAAAGATCCTGAATAGTCAAAGCAATCTTGAGAAAGAAAAATGGAGCTGGAAGAATAAACCTTCTTGACTTTATACTAGACTACAAAGCTACAGTCACCAAGACAGTATGGTACTGGCACAAAAAACAGAAATATAGATCAATGTAACAAGATAGAAAGCCCAGAGGTAAACCTATGTACCTATGGGTACCTTATCAGAGGCAAGAATATACGGTAGAGAAAAGATAGCCTCTTCAATAAGTGGTTCTGGGAAAACTGGACATTTATATGAAAAAGAATGAATTTAAAACACTTCTAAAAAAATAAAAAATAAAAATAAAAAATAAAATAAAATAAAACACTTCTAACACTACACACAAAGGTAAACTCAAGATGGATTAAAGATCTAAATGTAAGGCCAGAAATATAAACCTGTTAGAGGAAAACATCGGCAGGACATTCTTTGACCCACCTCCTAGAGTAATGGAAATAAAAGCAAAAATAAACAAATGAGACCTAATTAAACTTAAAAGCATTTTCAAAGCAAAGGAAATTATAGCAAGATGAAAAAGACAACTCTCAGAATGGGAGAAAATAACTGCAAATGAAATGACTGACAAAGGATTAATCTCCAAAGTATACAAGCAGCTCATGCAGCTTAATATCAAAAAAACAAACAGCCCAATCAAAAAATGGGCAGAAGATCTAAACAGATACTTCACCAAAAGAGACATACAGGTTGCCAATAAACACATGGAAATATGCTCAATAATGCTCATTAATAGAGAAATGTAAATCAAAACTACAGTGAGGTATCACGTCACACAAGTCAGAATGCCCATCATCAAAAAATCTACAAACAATAAATGCTGGAGAGAATGTGGAGAAAAGGGAACCCTTTGGCATTTTTGGTGGGAATGTAAAGCAATACAGCCACTATGGAGAACAGTATGGAGATTCCTTAAACAACTAGGAATAAAATTGCCATACGACCCAGCAATCCCACTACCAGGCATATACCCTGGGAAAACCACAGCTCAAAAAGACACATGTACCCCAATGCTCATTGCAGCACTATTTCCGTGTCCTTACAACAGGACAGGGAAACAAGCTAGATGTCCATTGACAGACGAATGGATAAAGAAGATGTGGCACATATATATAATGGAATACTACTCAGCCATAAAAATGAATGGATTTGAGTCAGTTGAACTGAGGTGGATGAACCTAGAACCTGTCACAAAGAGTGAAGTCAGAAAGAGAAACACAACACATATAAATGCAGTCTAGAAAAATGGTACTGACGAACCTATGTGCAGGGCAGGAATAGAGATGCAGACATAGAAAATAGGCTTATGGACACAGCAGAGGAAGGAGAGGGTAGGACAAATTGAGAGAGTAGCGTTGAAAACATATATTGCCATATGTAAAACAGATAGCTAGTGGGAAGCTGCTGTGTAACACAGAGAGCTCAGCCCAGTGCTCTGTGACAACCTAGAGGGGTGGGATGGGGAGGTTCAAGGGGGAGGGGATATATGTATCCTTATGGCTGATTTGGGCTTCCCAGGTGGTGCTAGTGGTTAAGAACCTGCTTGCCAAAGCAGGAGACAAAAGAGATGCGGGTTTGATTCCTGGGTTGGGAAGATCCCCTGGAAGAGGAAATGGCAACCCACTTCAGTGTTCTTGCCTGGGAAGTCCCAAGGACAGAGGAGCCTGGTGGGCTATAGTCCATAGGGTTGCAGAGTTGGACACAACTGAAGTGACTTAATATGCATGCATGTATGGCTGATTCATGTTGTTGTACAGCAGAAACCAACACAATATTGTAAAGCAATCTTCCTCCAAATAAAAAATTTTTTAAAATTCTTCATCAACTAAAGCCACACTCATGATTATTCATTCACCCCCCTCACCAATTTAATGCACTCCCTGTGGAGGTTTCTGACTATTAAGTCTCAACTCTCCCACTTTCTGGTTGCAACAGCCTCATTTTTCTCCCTTCCCTACCTTATCCCAGCTCATGGGTTGGGTAGGACTGACCCAACCCCTCCACTTGTTACAAGGATGGGCACACATCTCTGGCCTAGTCTTCACCTCCTAGCCACAGTGACTGGTTCCAAGATGAGTAGCAACTTGTATTAGTTAAATAAGTCAATCCCATGGAAAAGAGGTACTCTAGGTCCACTGGGACTTATGAGCCTGGAGCTGTCGGTAGCTGTCTTGCCAACACTTAGGGTGTAGTAGTTTTACCTATGGCCACATAACAACATGACCCCAAACTTAGTATCCTAATACAGTGTTTATTATTTCTCATGATTCTCTGGATTAACTGGGCTGAGATGAGCAGTTTGGTTACCACAGTGACGGCTGAGGTCACTGATATGGCTGCATTCAGTTGAGAGCCTGTCTGAGATGGCTAGAATGTCTGTGATGGCTTCATCTTCCAACATCTCTTTCCATGTGGCCTTTCATCTTTCAATAGTCTAGCCTAGCCTTGAGCTTCTTCACAGCTAGGTGGCTAGGTTCCAAAAAGGCCAGCCCCAGTGTGCAAGCAGTTCATCAAGCTTCCACTTGTACCACACCTTCTAACACCCAATTGGCCAAAACAAACTGCATATCCAAGCTCAGACTGAGTGGTGGAGGGAGCTACACATAGCATGGATATTAGGAAACTTGGTTCACTGGGAGCCACCAGAGTAATTGTCTAATACACAGGTTAGACAATTAGAGGAAAGGTTTTTCGTGTCATCACTGTAGTCCTAGGAGCCATATATGCCTGAAGTCAGAGATCTACTCTAGTCTCTCCAGTTACACAAACCCCAAACAAACAACAAAACTCTTGTTTTTGTTGTTTAACTACAATTCTGAGTCAGGTTTCTGCCACTGACCAATACTGTAACCCATGCCGCCTCTACGGTAAGCCCAGGGTAGACATTGGGGACACAGACTGAAATCAGAGATAGCTGACTTAGCTACATGGAGGAGTCTGTAGAGGTCTGTCACCCCAACAAAACTACAAATTTGCAAGGGATGGGGCCAGCTCTCAGGCCTGAGTGCTGGGCACTTAAGAAATGGTCAGTAAAAGTGAGTTGATGAACTGTTATCATACTATTCACTTTCAAATACTGCTGGGCAAGTATTCTCAAGACTTCTGTTTCCGGGAGTCAGCTGGGGCTGGTCTTTTTTGGAACTCTCCAAATGAACCAGATATCATTCACTTTTAAGACTGAGGGAGGTCCCAGTCTTGGTCCCAGTGGGGTCAGGCCAGGTCTTTTCAAAGTGGTCCAAGACTAGCAAAACCTTTTGAGAGTTTACCTGCCATCCTCGCACTGAGAAGCATCCTCTCTTGTTTTCTAGAGTAGTGAGAGTAAGCACACACACACAAAAAAAGAGGAACACTGAATTTGAAACCTACAGGTTCATGACAGTTTTAAACCTGTAGACTTCTGTCTACTTCTATATCTCTTGAAAGGGGTTGGCCTTAGTGACTTACCTCTAAAGAAGAAAATGCAGAAGTGATTTTCCATGACTTTCCAGGCCAGTTAAAAAAAGTCACTCAGCCTCTCCTGGCTTCTTTCTCAGGACACTCACCCTTAGAATCCAGTGACCATGTTGTGACGAAGCCAAGCAGCCGCTTGGAAGGCCAGGAGCAGATGATCTGGTCAAGCTCCAACTGAGGTCCTAGACATTACCCAGTCCCCCTGACAGACACCTCCCAGCCAGCAGTGAGTGCAGCAGAGGTCAATTGTCCTTGCTGAGCCCTACCTAAACTGAAGATTCATGAGCAAAATAGACATTTTAAGCTATAAGGTTTTGAGGCGGCTTATAAAAAACCATAGATAGGTAACCGGAACAAGATGGAAGAGACTTTAGAGGTAATATAGTTCAACTTGTCCATCTTATGGATGGGAAAAATTCCAGAAGATGGAAATGACCAGAAGACCCAAGGTGACCAGATTAGGACATGGGGCCAGATCTCTGGATTGCAAGTAGAGTGTTCTTTGCACTATCAGCCCAGGGCTGACACAACACTCATTCCGACTCCTCTCCCTGACCTCTCTGTGAAGATGAAGGCCTGCCCCTAAGGATGGAGGGATGGAGAGATAAAATGAGCCTGGGTTCCAGAAACATCCCTGAGCAGCCATACTAGCCCTGGACTGCCTACCTCCGGAATTATCACACAAGGAAAATAAATCCTCATGCATTTAAGTGAGGATTTCTGTTATCTGCAGCCAAATGCATGCCTAACTGATAACATTGGCTTTCGAACTACACTGGATTGAAAATTCCTACTGTGGTGTTTCCAGCTTATTTTGCTACTGTTGCCAAAAACTCTGTAACTGAGCTGTAAGTCAAGGGGTCAAGTTGAGAGAGCTCGCTACTACCCTACTTGCTGCCAGAAATGCTCATCTATTCACAGCAAGCTGGCCCCCACTCATCCTCAGCCTTCTAAGCTGACCCAAGCCTTTCCTGGCATTCTACACACTCCCTCTGGCCAGAGAAGGATTAAAAAAAAAAAGGTACCTGGTGCTTTTCTCAGTCATGCAGTCATTGAGCTATGACACCAGACTGACCCTGGGCTGCCAAAGCCCTCAGAGATGAAACTAGACAGATTACACAGACCCAAACTAACAACCAGAATGGGAGGCTCCCAATAAGTGTTGCCACACCCTGCACACCCATGACCATGCACATAGGTCAGCTGCTGACATGGGTGGGCTCACTCAGAGAGAGACCCCCCATTGCGGGTCCTGCCCCAGTTAAGGCCTGGGATCACTCCATGAGGAATTGAAAAGCTGAGAGTTTTGATTGGGGGTTTTACAACAGGCACCATTTTTGGCTGAAGCTATCTACCTGGCTGTGATTTAATATTATCCTTTTAAAAATAATCAGTCATTAACAGGAAACTCCAATGTCTGGAGCCCTGGGAGATGGCTTACTTTGTGACTGCCTTAATCTAAAAAACATGGAAATGGAAAGGGCCCTTTTTAGGAGCAGCCTTATAGAGATGGAGAAGCAAGAGCACCTTGTGCCAAATGCATTCAGCTAACAGAGCCTCCAAGGTGTTCTGAGAAAAAAGCTCTGGAAACACAAACTCAAGCTGATCTCAGACAAGTCTAAGCTCCTCAAGCTGCAGCTTACAAAGTTGCACCTGTCACTTCACTTGAGTCATATGGTGACCCCCGTAAGAGTGGTCTGGCTATTACTGTCCCCACTTTACAGATGGGAAAACTGAGGCTCAAGGCATTGCAGGGACTTGCCCAGGGCCACACACAAGTGAGAAGGTATTGTGGACTGAATGTTTGTGTCTCCCCCAAATTCATATGTTGAAGCCCTAACCTTCAATGGGATGGTATACAGAAGTGGAGCGTTTGGGAGGTGATTACGTTCAGATGAGTTCAAGAGGGTGGGACCCTCATTATGGGATTCAGTTCAGTTCAGTTGCTCAGTCATGTCCGACTCTTTGGGATCCCATGAGCTGCAGCACGCCTGGTCTCCCTGTCCAACACCAACTCCCGGAGCCCACCCAAACTCATGTCCACTAAGTCGGTGATGCCATCCAACCATCTCATCCTCTCATCCCCTTCTCCTCCTGCCTTCAATCTTTCCCAGCATCAGGGTCTTTTCCAGTGAGTCAGCTCTTTGCATCAGGTGGCCAAAGTATTGGAGTTTCAGCTTCATCATCAGACCCTCCAATGAACACCCAGGACTGATGTCCTTTAGGATGGACTGGTTGGGTCTCCTTGCAGTCCAAGGGACTCTCAAGAGTCTTCTCCAACAACACTGTTCAAAAGCATCAATTCTTTGGCACTCAGCTTTCTTTGTAGTCCAACTCCCACATCCATACATTATGGGATTGTTGCCCTTAAAAGAAGAGGAAGAGACTGAACTCTTTCTCTCCAGCATGTGAGCACATAGCAAGGCAGCTGTCTGCAAGCCAGGATGAGGGTCTTCACCAGAACTCAAGCATACTGGTTCTCTGGTTTTGGACTTTCAGAACTGTGAGAAATAGATTTATGTTGTTTAAGCCACCCAGTCTATGGTACTTTGTCACTGCAGCCTAAGCAGACCAAGACAATGAGGTAACAGGCTAGAAGCTCTCTGGCACTCGCTCACTTACCCCTGCATCACTGGAGCAAATTATTCAGCCACTCTGAGACTAATTTTTCCTGTCTGTAAATGGGGAAATGCCTACCTTACTAGGAGTTGTAAGGGTAAATGAGATTGTGACTGAAGGAAAGTTACACGGCTCAAAATAGCCTGGAGTTAAAACTCCCCCCTGGGTCTTGGGTCCTCCCCACCATTCTATGCAAAACAAAGAACTCTCACCCAAAGAAAAAAATGGACATTAAGATTGATTACGCCCAGCTCCCAGGCGGTGCCAGCCTCTGGCTGATCTCCAGAATTCCTTGCCCCAGCCGTTTAAGAGATAACTAATCCGAACAACCTTGGAGAAGAACAGGCCCCCTTAAGACAGTAGATTTCCACATATATGCCTATATATACCTACTCTTTTCTTGGGTTAGTGCAGCAGCTCACTAATCTGACTGTTGCCCCTTCTTGCCTCATTAAAGATGATCTGTTCCTGCAAAGGCCGGTCTTGTTCTTTTTCCGAACTTCGCCTTCTCTAACTCCCTTATCCTACAGTGACTATCATGGTGATTGAAGAACTAAGAGGCTCAGAGCCCATAAAAATAAAACATTTTTTTTGTTGTGGTATGAAAATATATGTAATGGGAAACTTACTATTTTTAAGTGTACACTTCAGGGGCATTACATACATTTACACGGTTATGCAACCATCACCACCATCCATCTTCAGAACTCTTTCATCATCCCAAACTGAAACTCTGTATCCATTAAACTAGGGGTCCCCAACCTCTGGAATCTAATGCCTGATGATCTGAGGTACAGTTGTGATATAATAATAATAGAAATAAAGTGCACAATAAATGCAATGTGCTTGAATCATCCTGAAACCATACCCTTCACCTCAGACCATGGACAAACCGTCCTCCATGAAACTGGTCCTTGGTGCCAAAACGGTTGGGGACCGCTGCATTAAACAACTTGCCATTTTCCCTCCTCCTCCCCCGTGCCAGCCCCTGGAACCCAACATTCTACTTTCTGCCTCTATAACTTTGCCCACTCTAGGGACCTCATATAGGTGGAATCATAGTATTGTCCTATTGTGGCTGGCTTATCTTATTAGTGTAATGTCCTCCAGGTTCACCCACGTGGTGGCACACATCAGAATTTCCTTCCTCGTTAACTCGAATGCTATTGCATCACATGTATATGCTACATTTTGTTTATCCATTTATTACAATTTATCATCCTCACTCACACAGACGAACTGAGGTGAGGAGCTCCCCTTCCTCCTCACACATGAATCCCAGACAGCTTGTCCTTGTTCTTCTGATTGTATCCTCAGCCCATTATTCCCACAGAAACATACATGGACAAGCGGGTGTGCCCCCCACCTGTGGTAGAGGGCCAGCTGTGTTTTTTATTCTAACTTCCAGTTTGTCAGGGACCAATACTCAGCTCATGAACTCCTTACTGCCAAATTCAGACTTAAATTGAAGAAAGTAGGGAAAACCACTAGGGAAAACCATATCATTCAGGTATGACCTAAATCAAATCCCTTATGATTATACAGTGGAAGTGAGAAATACATTCAAGGATACATTGTTCAATTTAAGTTCTTCAGAGTCCCTGAAGAACTACGGATGGAGGTTCGTGACACTGTACAGGAGGCAGGGATCAAGATCATCATCAAGAAAAAGAAATGCAAGAAGACAAAATGGTTCTGAGGAGGCCTTACAAATAGCTGTGAAAAGAAGAGAAGCAAAAGGCAAAGGAGAAAAGGAAAGATATACCCATTTGAATGCAGAGTTCCAAAGAATAGCAAGCAGAGATAAGAAAGCCTTCCTCCATGATCAATGCAAAGAAATAGAGGGAAAAAATAGAATGGGAAAGACTAGAGATCTCTTCAAGAAAATTAGAGATACCAAGGGAACACTTCATGCAAAGATGGGCTCAATAAAGGACAGAAATGGTATGGACCTAACAGAACCAGAAGATATTAAGAAGAGGTGGCAGGAATACACAGGAAAACTATACAAAAAAGATCTTCATGACCCAGATAATCATGATGGTGTGATCACTCACCTAGAGCCAGACATTCTGGAATGTAAAGTCAAGTGGGCCTTAGGAAGCATCACCACAAACAAAACTAGCAGAGGTGATGGAATTCCAGCTGAACTATTTCAAATCTTAAAAGATGATGCTGTGAAAGTGCTGCCCTCATTATGCCAGCAAATTTGGAAAACTCAGCAGTGGCCACAGGACTAGAAAAGGTCAGTTTTCATTCTAATCCCAAAGAAAGGCAATGCCAAAGAATGCTCAAACTATCACACAATTGCACTCATCTCACATGCTAGCAAAGCAATGCTCAAAATTCCCCAAGCCAGGCTTCAACAGTATATGAACCATAAAATTCCAGATGTTCAAGCTGGATTTAGAAAAGGCAGAGGAACCAGAGATCAAATTGTCAACATCTACTGGATCATCGAAAAAGCAAGAGAGTTCCAGAAAAACATCTATTTCTGCTTTATTGACTATGCCAAAGCCTTTGACTATGTGGATCACAACAAACTATGGAAAATTCTTCAAGAGACGGGAATACCAGACCACCTGAGCTGCCTCCTGAGAAATCTGTATGCAGGTCAGGAAGCAACAGTTAGAACTGGACATGGAACAACAGACTGGTTCCAAATAGGGAAAGGAGTACGTCAAGGCTGTATATTGTCACCCTGCTTATTTAACTTATATGCAGAGTACATCATGCAAAACACTGGGCTGTATGAAACACAAGCTGGAATCAAGATTGCCGGGAGAAATATTAATAACCTCAGATATGCAGATGACACCACTCTTATGGCAGAAAGTGAAGAACTAAAGAGCTTCTGATGAAAGTGAAAGAGGAGAGTGAAAACGTTGCCTTAAAACTCAACATTCAGAAAGCTAAGATCATGGCATCTGGTCCCATCACTTCATGGCAAATAGATGGGGAAACAATGGAAACAGTGAGAGACTTTATTTTGGGGGGCTCCAAAATCACTGCAGATGGTGACTGCAGCCATGAAATTAAAAGACATTCGCTTCTTGGAAGAAAAGTTATGACAAACCTAGACAGCATACTAAAAAGCAGAGACATTACTTTGCCAACAAAGGTCCGTCTTAGTGAAAGCTATTGCCTTTCCAGTAATCATGTATGGATATGAGAGTTGGGCTATAAAGAAAGCTGAGCACCGAAGAATTGATGCTTTTGAACTGTAGTGTTGGGGAAGACTTGAGAGTCCCTTGGACAGCAAGGAGATCAACCAGTCCATCCTAAAGGAAACCAGTCCTGAATATTCATTGGAAGGACTGATGCTGAAGCTGAAATTCCAATACTTTGGCCACCCGATGGGAAGAACTGACTCATTGGAAAAGACCCTGATGCTGGGAAATATTGAAAGCGGGAGGAGAAGGGGACAATATAGGATGAGATGGTTGGATGGCATCACTGACTCAATGGACATGACTTTGAGTAAACTCTGGGGGTTGGTGATGGACAGGGAGGCCTGGTGTCCTCTGTCCATGGGGTCACAAAGAGTCAGACATGACTGAGTGACTGAACTGAACTGAATATTTTTGTGAAATACAATAAAATGAAGTACAAAATAACAATTTAAAAACGAAACCCATAAAAGTATTGGCCATTTTTAAAATTTTTAGATTCAACAGACATAAAATTACTGGTTAAAAGACAATAAAAGTTTCCAAACATTCTCAGTTTCTATCCAAATCTTGTTACAGATCTGTAACAAACATTTCAAAGGCTGGCACCCATCTACGAACCACATTTTGAGCAACACTGCCTGAAGCACTGATTAACAGCAAAAATGAAAACATCTAAATGACCATCAAGAATGTAGCTGCTAAATATACTTTGGTATCTCCATATTACGGTTTAGCAATAAAATATAATGAAGCACATGAGTCACCAGTTCCACTCCCAAGTACATAACCAAGGGAAACGAAAACATATGCACCCACAAAATCTTGTTCACAAATGTTCATACCAGTTTTATTCACAATAGCCAAACAGTGGCAATCCAAAGTCCATCGGCGGATGAATGGATAAACAAAATGCAGTCTATCCATACAAAGGAGTATTACTCAGCCATAAAAGTAACAATGTACTGACACATGCCACTGGATAAACCTGGAAATCATTATGCAAAGTGAAAGAAGCCAGACATAAGAGGCCACATTTATATGAAATGCCTAAAATAGGCAAATAGAGAGAGAAAGTAGATGAGAGGTTGCCAGGGGCTAGGAGTGATAGAGGGATTAGAACATGATTGCTAAAGGGAACTGGATTTCCAAGTGGAGTAATGCTCCAAAAATGATTCTAAAAATGATTGTGGTGATATTTGCACAATTCTGTGCATATACTAAAAAGATCATTGAATTGTACACTTTAAAATACACAAATCATACAGTATATAAATTATATCTTAATAAACTCATTATTAAAAATGAAGCAGAGGATTTCCCTGGTAGTCCAGAGGTTAAGAATCCCCCTTGCTATGCAGGGTATGCAGGTTCGATCCCTGGTCGGGGAACTAAGTTCCCACATGCCACAGGAGCAACTAAGCCCATGCACCACAACTATTGAGCCTGCCTGACACAACAAAGATCCTGTGTGCCACAACTAAGATCCAATGCAGCCAAATAAATAAATAAATATTTTTTATTAAGAATGTTCTTTTAAAAAAATAAAGCAGAGTCCTATAGCTATTAAAACAATTTAGTTAAATTATTTAAAACCTAAAGAAAATCCTAGGTCTGGATTTTTCACCAGTAATTTCTTCTAAACATTGAAAAGAGAAGCAACACTAAATCTTACACAAATTCTTTCAGGTAATACACTTACATTTCCTAACTCATTTTATGAGACCAGCATAACCTTGACAGCCAAACCTGACAACCTGAAAGGAAAATCACAGACCATCTCTCTATGAAGACAGATGCAAAATGTTGAATCCAGCAACATATTAAAATAACAGAGCCCATCTAAGTGGGGTTTATTCTGGGAATGCAAACGTAGTTAACATTCTAATATCAATCATTGTTATTCAGTGTTTTGACAGAAAATAGAGAGAAAATATCATAAGATCGTCTCCTGAATATAGAAATACCACTTGACAAGTCTTAATATCCAATCATAACCTTTAAAAAATAACCTCTCAGCAAACTAAGAAGAGAATTTCTTTGATTTGATCAATATCTACAAAAACCTAAAGCAATGGTCATACTTAATGCTTCTTCTGACTTGTTATAAAATCAGGATGCCTGCAATGGAATTGGTAATAATTCTTTTCAGGACGCTGAAGGTCCTAGCCAAAGCAATGAGTAGAGTAAATAAATAAAGATGTAAGAATAGGAAAAAAATAAAATTCTACTTATTGATGACATAATAGAAAATAAACAGAAAGTCTAAAAGACTATTAAACTATTAGTTAAAAACTGAAATGGCAAGAACACTGAAAACAAGTGAACATGAAAATCATCAACAACAAACATAAAGCAAATTTTAAAATATTATTTTTTAAATAGCATCTAGAAAAACCATTAAATTAGTAATAAAGCTAATAAAATATGTACAAGACCTCTACACTAAAAACTTGAAAATATTATCAAATAAAATTAAAGACCAAATACACAGAGCAATACACCATGTTCATAAATTGAAGGCCTTGGTATTGTGAAGATGTCATTTTTTTCTAAATTATTATCAAGATTCAATGAATCTCATTCAATGCTACAGGAGGGTTGGGGTTTTTATTGTGGTTGTTTTAATACAAAGTTGCAAACAGGCTGTAAAGCTTGTATGAAAATTCAAAGGCATAAAAATAACAAATGCTGAAGCTGAAGCTCCAATACTTTGGTCACCTGATGCAAAGAGCCGACTCAATGGAAAAGACCCCGATGCTGGGAAAGATTGAAGGCAGAAGGAGAAGGGGACAGCAGAGGATGAGGTGATTGGATGGCATCACTGATTCAATGGACATGAGTTTGAGCAAACTCTGGGAGATAGTGAAGGACAGGGAAGCCTGGCATGATACAGTCCATGGGGTCACAAAGAGTCAGACATGACTTAGCAACTGCAGTTCTGCACAAAATACAATGTGATACCAACAGCAAAGCTCTGGTAATTAAAATAAGGTGTCATGGATAGACAAATAGGATAATGGAACAGAAAAGGCAGTTCAGACCCAGACATGCACAGCCACCAGGATGGCTGCAACAAAACAGAAAATGCCAAGTGTTGGCGAGGATGTAGCAGTTGTTGCTGTTCAGTTGCTCACCTGGAATTCTCATACACGCTTTGCAGAACTATCACCTTCTTTGGAAAATGAAGTGGAACTAGTTACTAAAATTTAACATTTGTATACTTTATGCCCAGCAATGCCACTATAAGATACAAACGCAACGGAAGTGCATACACATGTTCCCCAAAACACATACACGATTGCTCACAACAGCATTGCTCATAATAGCTCCAAACTGGAAACAAACCCAAGTGCCCAACAATAATACAATGAATAAATAAACGAGCAATCCACCGCTACATGCAGCAACATAGATAAATCTCATAATGCTCAACTAAAGACAAAAAAGAATCTACAGCGTGTGATTCTATCCACATAAAATTCAAAAACAGGCAAAACTAGTCTATTATGTGAGAAACAGGTAGCTGGGGGTCTCTGGAGAACAGGTCATCATGTTTGTGGACTTGGACACAGATGTATTTTGGCTGTGGAAATTCATCAAGCTTCAGACTTAGGCTATGTGCTCGTGCCTGTAGTAACTTCTATTTGACAAAAAGTTAAAACAAACAATGAGGCAGACACCAGACGTACAGATATGTTGATGTTATAGTGACAAAAGCTCTTAATGGTTGCAAGGATACAATATTCAATGTGAGCGGATTCACTGCCTATCTGGCATCTCCCGCAGAAGCTCCTGAGCTTGCCCGCTTGTGACCATAGCTTCAGATGAACTGACCAGGAGAAAGGCCAGGAACAGCGGGAAACATGCAGAGAGACTTTTACACGGGAAAGAGTGAAAATAATTGGTGTGAAAGGAAATGTGGAAAAAGGCCAGGAAGGCAGAGGAGGGGGAAGAAAAGATCAAAGCTCAGGGGAAGAGTGGAAGGTGTGTGGGCTGAGAACCACAGCAAACACCCTGAGTCTCATTCTGGTGTTTGTTTGAATGGGTCTCCATGAAGAATGGTCTGTGGACCCCTGGAGCCCATTCAGGTTGGACTAATAGGGAATGATACCCTCATAATGTGAAGTCAAAAAATTTACAGAATACCTCACATTATTTTATTTCTGTAAGAATTTAAATGCATGTTATTTGTTGAAGCACAGAAAAAGGTCTGCAGAATGCAAACTAAACTGGTCAAATATATACATCTAGGGCTTGGGACTGGATAGGGTAGTGAGGTGGGGGTACAAGAGAGAATTTTCTGGGGGAGGGAGAGCATAGGATAATTTTAAGAAGGTAGCTTGCTTGTACAATAATATTTTTTAAAAAACAAAAGAAGCCTAGAAGGGGGCCTCTGTGGGGAGGTGGGGACCTTCAGGAAGAAAAAAATGGTATGTTCTAGGTAGGAAATGAGCCTTTCTCAATAATCCTAAGAAAGGACCTGGGACCGACTGAGTCGGTCCTCAGGATTCTGGCTAGAGGATCTGGAACCTTCCCACAGCCAGCCCTGGGGGCTCAGAGTCCCCGCCCCACAGACACTGGGCAGGTACACCAGGGTTCACGCATTGCTCTTCCACTTCACCACTCCCTCAACCCCCCGCCTCAAATCGACCCTGCTTTCCCTACCCTCTCCTCCTGAGTTTATCACCTCCCTCCTGTGCCCCCACCCTCTCCACACATATACCTTCCTGCTCTTTTCTACACACCAACCCCAGCAGTGAAGGGTGAGTGCCCAAGGTAGCAGAACTAGACCCTCACAGACCCTCCACCTCCAGCTCCTGATGGAGCTCCTGGACCCCAAGGGGGTGGGGGTGGAGGCAAGAGGAGAGGCTGTGCACTTTAGGGAGCAAACAGGCATGGGGCGGCCTGAAGGCACTACCTCGACCTCATAGACATTAAGCCCAAGTTCTGCCTTGGGGGTCATGTAGGGGAGGGGGAGGTCCCTCTTGGGCAGCTGCTCCTGGCCTTTCTCAGAGGTAGTCCCCTGTCCTCTTAGAGCCTCCCACCCTTCCACACACAGAGAGAAAGTATCAAGATCCACGGCTAGATCACACCCCCTTCCCACGGGGCACCGTGAGCCCACAGTCATAGCTAATAAATCCCGCTGCTCCCAGGCACAGCTGACCCTTCTGCAAGCACTTGGGCCAACACAGTCCCTCTTTACCCCCACCTGTGGGGCAGGCAGTGCCAAGGATGGGGGTGACGCCCAGGGGTAAAGTGAGGGTGCTACAGCCTGTTCTCTGCTCTGCCTACAGGTCAGCCACTGCCCCACCCGCCCAGGGACACATATGGTCTCATCTCTGCATTTTAAAAGTACATTTTTCACAACGCCCCACGAAGGGAGGAGTGTGCCCTTCCGATGGGGGAGCCAGCCCTTCCTCAGCACCATCCTTTGTTTTCCGGGCCACTCCTTAGAGTCCCCATTCCCTTCAGAGCCTCAGCCTCCAGCACTTTGAACCCCTTCCTGGGCTCCTCTGCTAGCGGGCCACACAGGCTACTTCTAAAGGAACAACCAGACAACAGGCACCTCAAGCTTGATCATGTCATGAAAATCATGACCTTGCGAGGAAGGCAGCTTGGCTGCCTTCATCCTATTTCTAAAAGCAGGACTGAACAAAAATGAAAAAGAACAGTGGAGCAGGGAAGAAGAGCCTTTGGTGGATTGGGAAGGAAACCTCAGGGCCGCCCAAGAGAAAAAGACTTTACCTAGACGCCTGCTGACAATCTACAAGGCAACAGAAGGAATCCCAAGTACAAGGGCTCCTGCAGGAGCCAATTGTTGTTCTTCCTCCATCTTCGAGCAGAAGGCTTGCTGGAGGATTCTGACACTAAATGAACCAAGAATCTAAGTAGAAATGTCTTTCTTTTCTGTGGAGGAAACAACAAAAGGAAAGAGTTGGCTTTACTTACTAAGTACCCCCTGCCCTGTAATAATGGTCTGTGTCTGACTCTCACCCCCTGGGGACCACAGACCACTTTCCCTAGGGATAAACGAACAGACATTACGAGATGCCTAGGGTATGCCAAGCACTTCCACATACACTTGTCTCAGTAGATCCTCAGCACAAACCCCCAAGGTACATAATATTTTCCCATCTTACACACAAGGAGATGGAGAGTTTAAAGAATCAGATCACTCACCTGAGTTCACAGAGCCAGTCGGTGGCCACAGCTGGCATTCATAGCCAAGTCTACCTGTATCAAACCCAGACTCCCCTCCCCTATACTGTGCAGCACCCAGGCACCTGTTGGGGAGGTGCTCTTACCTCTCAACCCTGATCTAGAAGCCCCAGGTAGAGGGCTGGACACAGGGGTCAGGGCTGCCCAGGAGGGCTCTCTATCCTGAGACCCTGAAACTTAGGCAGAGTGATAAACCAAAAAAACAGTTGATATAGACACATCCAAGACACCTCTTACTCCCCAGGGTACTGCCCCTCTGGTCCTGCTGGCTGGATTCCCAGAGCTGCCCTGCATCCTGTCCTTTCCCAGCCTCCTTCCTCAGCATACATTTCATTTTTGTGAGCTCCTGCACTTCTTCCTATACTTTCTTTTTGGGCCTAAATCTGTTTGTGTTGATTTCTGTTGCTACTGATCAGAGAACACGATCTCATTCACCACCCATCCAGCCTCCTTCACTTATCTCTATTCCCCAGAACAACACTGACCCTGCAAGGCTGGTTATTTACCCTCCGAAGCTGCCTCTCCCATGGTCGGTCAGGTCTGGGGGCTCACCCCAGGGCCCAGCCCCTGAGACAAGTTTATAAAGGGACAGAAATGAGGATGCAAGCAGCAGAGTGGGACAAAGCGAGCCAAACTTAGAGGCCAAGGGAAAGAGAGATATTACCATGTGTTTCAGCCACAGCTAATCCTATTTGTACAATTCAGCAAGGGCAGTTCTTTCTGTCCATGCCACCCACTTCAATCAGCCCCACCAGGACAGAAGGCAAGCTGAGGCCAACCAGTGCCAGGTTCATGGCAGAGCATACTTGCATTACCTCCAGAAGGCTGTGTATGTCCAGGCTTTAGGGTGGTACATGGTGGGGAGGGGAGGTTCCAAGCTAGGGTGAGGCCACAGGAGGGAAAGGAGAGAGGCTCAGTGGCCAAAGGACAGAGAAGAAATTCAGGGAGACACATGTGTGCAGAGGCTAGGCCTTCCAACCTCGGGAGGAGGCTGGGAATATCTGAGTCTACACAGTTTCCAAAGCTTGTTCTATTTAGGTGGTCTGGGGATTGGAACAGAATGTACAAGGAACGTTAGCTGTGAATGGTTAAGAAGCCTTCTCAGGGAGATTCTCGAACTCTTTCCCTGTAGGGAATAGATTTCTGACACAGAATGGCAAGTATCCAAGGTAAGTTGGCAGGACCAGATCTGACTCAGGGGTAAGGGACACTGGCCAGCACCCAACCAAAATGCAAATAACTTTAATCACCCAATCATTGGCCCCTGGGGCCAACTCAGAACTCAGCAGAGCAACCTGGCTAGAGTTAAGTCTAAGATAAACAAGGAAAAAAAGGTCACGTGGTGAAAGCATGAGAAAAACTGAAAGAGAGTCAGGATAAAGTCTAAAAATAAGAAGGGAGTGAACATCCCATGAATGGGCTTCCCCACAGGCATTGAGAAGCTGCCCTCACAGGATGGCCTGGTTCCTGGACAGTGAGGAATTCAAGAAGGATATTGTTGGCTGCGGCAGCTTTATTTATAGATTTTTATTATCCCTTCTCTGTAACAGTCCTCTAACAGACTTGTCACTGTCACTCCACAAATCACCTAAATGTACTTATATGAGCTGAATTCTGTGTGTCCCCATAGTAAAAGCAGCATCTGGCCTTCCTCCCCTCCCCCACCCCCATCTAACACTCAGTGGAAGATCTATTATGATCCTGGGGGTAGCAGAAGTGAGGGGAAGATGGAATACAGCACCTGCCTTTTAGAGTTTCACAGGCTGGGGCAACAGTAGTGACAGGTAAGTGAAGCTACTTCAACTACAATATGGAATTGTTTGAGGGGGTCCCCAGAGTACGGTAGGATCACAGAGGAGGGGGCAATTAATTCTGCTTAGAAGATGAAGAAAGTTCCTAGAAGAGGGAAGATCAAAGCTGGTCCATGAGGAATGAATATGGATTCTTCCTGTAAAAAGCTAGAAGGTGAGAATTTCAAGCAAAGGAATGACATGCACGTTCCAAGTGAATGGCATGATTGAGAGACGAATTCCATAGGCTTAGGAAGGTGACCCAATTTGAGAGATGGGTCTAGAGAGGGAAGCATGAATCAGATTGACAAATGCCAAGGTACAGAATGCATACTTGATCCTAAATGCACGGGAAGCAGGATAAGTGAATTGATTGGCTAGAGAGAGAAGAGGAAGAATGCACAGTGCCTAGATATGTGACCAAACATTATTCTGGGTGTTTCTCCATGAGGATATTTTTGGATGAGATAAACATTCAAACAAGTAGACTTAGAGTAAAGCAGGTTGCCCTCCATAATGTGAGTGGGCCTCATTCGACCAGTTGAAGGTCTGAATAGAACAAAAAAAGAATCACAAAGAAAAGAATTCTCAAAGAAGAGAGAATCCTTAGGATTCTAACTGGAACAACGGCTCTCCTGAGCCTCCAGCTTGCTAATTTACCCTGGAGATTTTGGATTTGCCAACCTCTATAATCATATAAACCAGTTACTTAAAACAAGTCTCTCTGCAGACATAGAGAACAAACTTGTGGACACAGGCTGCAGGGAGGAAGCAGAGGGTAGGACGAATGGAGAGAGGAGCATGGAAACATATACACTACACTATATAAAACAGATAGTCAATGGGAATTTTTCGAAACATAAACTGGACAATGTCACTTCTCTATTTCAACCCAGCCATGATTTCCCACTGCTTTTTGGATGAAATATACACTCTCTGTGGCCAAGAGGGTCAAACACATCTACTGCATTATCTCATCATGCCCATCCCTGCCTGCTTCAAACACTGACCCCTCCCTATCCCCAGAAGACACCCCAACCTTTTGGCTGCCTAAGAACCAAATCACTGTTCTTAGGGCCTTGGGATATCTAAGGATGCTTGGCTTCTTCTCCTTATGCAGATCTTGGCATCAGTGTTCCCTCCTCAGGGAGGCCTCCCTGACCTCCCTTTCTAAAGTAGAAAATCTCAACACCAGCACCCACCTGCACCCTCTACTAAAGCACCTGGTTTGTGCCTCCACAGCTCTCATCACAATTCAGAATCATCTCATTTATCTGTAAGTTTATCTGTTTTCATTTGTCTGTCTCCTCCACCCCATCCCTGACACTTGGAATGTAAATTTTATGTGGCACAGACTTTGTCTTTTTCACCACTGTGTCCTCAAAATCTAACATGTTAAGTACATTTGAATGAAGAATAAATAAGATAACAAACAACCACTTTCTAAGTTTAGGATTATGGTATCAATATGAAAAAGTGGCTAATTGAAGCACAGAGAGGTTAAATAACACGCCCAAGGTCATTCAGCGCTAAATGGCAGATCCAGGACGCAACTCCAAGCCTGTCTTACACCAGAAGATGAACTGTCCATCACTCCCCATGGGTGTCTATATTAACCAGTGTCTATGTACACTTTTCAGCTTTAATAGATCCTTTAGTAATACAATATTTATTAAATACAAACACTTCTGGTGCACCTGTGATATTCCAGGTATCTTGCTGTGTGGACCATGGACATTAAATAAGACAGGGGCTGCTTTCCCAGGGGGCTTCCCTGGTAGCTCAACCAGTAAAGAACCTGCCTGCAATACAGGAGACCTCAGTTCAAGTCCTGGGTTGGGAAGATCCGCTGGAGAAGGGATAGGCTACCTACTCCAGTATTCTTAGGCTTCCCTGGTGGCTCAGCTGGTAAGAATCCACCCGCAATGCAGGAGACCTGAGTTCAATCCCTGGGTCTAGGAGACAACCGCAGCACATGATGAAGTAGGCAGGATGGGTGTGACCCAGTAACACATTTGGACAGGCCTGTGACTAGCCCAGGGCTAGAAACAAACTCTGTTTTTGCTTTTTGAATGAATACCTTTCAGCTGTTTTGCTTTTTGTTCCTGATTATGCTGGTAACAGATGCTCAAATCTAATCACTCAATGATCATCACTGTTCACACTGTGATATTATCAGTTTTATCCCCATTCTTGAAATATTGTGGGTATCTTTCCCCTATAAAAGGCTATGAATGTTATTCTCCACGTTTTTGCTACCATAAGTGATGCTCTGGTAAACATCACTGTCACCTGTGCACAGTGGTCAGCGTGAAACTAGAAGTGGAAATGCTTGGGGAAAGTTTGTGCTTTTAAAAATGTTGTTTATATGCCAAACTGTCCTCCAGAAGGACTGAAACAAATAAACATTATCAATCTGAGTGAAAACTAACATCTCATTTTACTATATATTTCCTCAATTATTCATGATGTGGACCATCTTTTCCAGGGCCCAGAGCAGAATACGTTCTCCAGAAGCATTCACTGAAGAAAAGTACCAGCATTTGTAATTTTCCTACCAGGAACTCCCTACTCATATCCTTTGTCCATTTTTCCACTAAGATATTTGGCTTTTCCTTATTCTTTTCCAAAAGCACTTTATAGCTCATGAATATTAACAATGTGCTTGTTATATATGCTGAATTTTTTTCAGCTTACCATTTATCTTTAAACTTTAAGGTGGGATCTTCTTTCTACACAGAAAATTTAAGGTTTTAAGCTTAAAACATTTAAGAAAACATTTATTCTATAGCAGAGTTTTTCAACATTGGAACCACTGACATTTGGGTGGGATAATTCTTTGTGCTGGGGGCTCTCCAGTACATTGCAGAATGTTTAGCAGCCTCCCTGTCCTCTACCGACTAGATGCCAGTAGCACCCTTCAAGTTGAGACAAATAAAAAAATGTCTCTAAACATTGTCAAAATCTTCCAAAGGCTAAGTCATCCCTGGTTGAAAACTGCTGCTTTGTGGTTTCTGACTTCAGTACCACGCTTATAAAGTCTAGTTCCACTTCACAGTTTTTGAAAGTGACCCATTGTATTTTTGTCTTGCCCTCCATGGTTTTATTTTTCACAGTTAAGTCTTCAATCCATGTGGAATATACTTTGGCATTAGAAGAGAGCTAAGAAACGAAATATTATGACTGCATTGAACTTACCCCTGGGAAAAGGCAGTCCCACCATGTGCGTAGCTCTTGATATGCGAGACATTTAATAATCCCAATGTACAAAGTTACATGACACCTCACAGAGTGAAGAGTTGCACCTGTCATCCAACAGTTGGCACAGAGTTGGCCAAGATGGCCAAGACACTTGCAGGCTCATCTTCCCACAGCTTCAGCAAGTCTCTACTGGGTTTAAACAAGATGTGTTCAATAAATGTTGGGTGAATGGGATAACTATTTTAGGAATATGTTTGCTAGTGGCTATTTTACCACTTACATAATCAGCATCACCTGAAATCAACAACACACCACTCAATTCTGGCGTTATCTGGAAAATTCTCAACGATCTTCCGTTTTAGTAGGATAAAAACACCAGAGTGAAAGGTTAACTTTGTATTTCACTGTCCTTGGTTTGAGTTTTGTGTACTTTCTAATGTATTTTTTAAAAGATTAATTATCCCTTTAAAAACTCCTACTAGATTTCTATAGAATTTAATGAATATAGTGGGCTCCCTCTAGTGGTCACAAGAAAATCTTCACATTCCAGTGGTCAATACATAGCTAAACCTCAAGACCTTTCTTTATAGGACATAGTATATTTTATAATTAATAGGTTCAGAGTGGCTAGACAATGCCTTAAGAGAAGACTTCTAATAATTTTCTTCCATTCATCAGTGGGTCTACAAGTTGGTTTCATGAGACCACTGTCTAAAACTATGGTTATCATCTTCCCTTCTAAATCCCTCTTTGGGGATTTCCTGCTTCTGTTCAGGATATCTCCCTCCCCCGGGCTTGATGCTTTGGGTATCTCTGTTCCCTCCAGTGCCCATCCAGCCTGTTTGTGAGCTCTGTCCACCACATGGCCCAGTGCCTCTCACAGCTGTTCCCTGCCATCAACTCTCATGGCCCTCATTCAAGTTCTCATGACCTCTCCTCCAGGGGAGTCATTCAGCAGATATTTATCACCCCTCTTTCATACTCCAGCACTGTTCTAGGCTCAGGGGATGCACTGGGCAACAAGACAAGACCAGCTTCATCCTGAGCACCCTCTCAGTGGGTGATGCGATCCAGTTCATCCACCATGCTGTTTCTATAGTCCTCCTCTTAAAGCTGGTCTCTACTGACATACCTTCAACTGTCTCCCATGGAATGAAGCCCACATCCCTCCATAATCAAGACCCACCCTCACCTCCCACTACCACCTTCCAAACAAACAGAGCTCCCTGACACTCCCAGAGCTCCGCTCTGCCTCTGCTCAGGCTGCCAGACCTTGTGGAATGTGTCCCCAATCCCAGATGGCTAAGATGCCAACAAGTCTTCAAAACTTTGCCCAACTGTCGTCTCTCCCCCAGGTCTCCTTGATCTGAGGTGATCTCTCCCTTCTTTTAATTTCTCCAGGACTTTTTTCCTCTAACAACTGGGTCTGTAAGTCCTCTAACAATCTCAGTCAATATCACCCATAGGACAAACACAAAATTGGGGGTAGAGAGAGATGAATGAATGAACAAACGAATGAATTCTCCAGGGAATTCTGGCAAAAAAAAAAAATCAGACACACAAATTATCTTCTTCAACTTTGTACAGTGTGAATAGTGGGATAAACTGCCATTAAGCTACTTAGTTTTACCATAAACACAAGCCAATGAGGATTTAACAAGTTAAAAAAGTATCATTTTTAAAATTCTACAAATAAGAAATAACTCAAAGGGGATAGCAATGTTTTGCTTCAAAGTACAATAAGCAAGTTCCTAAACCACCAAATACAGTAAACAGGCTGAACAGAGTAACTCTGACCATTTATGTTCCACTATGTGACATTTGCCATAAAATATATCAGGTTCTGCATCACTTCCCCATTGAACTTTATGCTCTCCTAAGCAGTTTCGTTCCTCTGCTCAAACTTCCAAACATTTTCACAGACCAGCCAATTTCTAACTCTGATTAATCTGCTTATTAATTTCTGGAAAGTCACTCTACACTGCAAGCGCAGTGCCTGTCATTTGGAAACCACATGCCATATCTCTGGGATTTTATGCAAGGACACAAAAACGCACAAAAAAGGAAATGAAAACTATTAACTGTTTTTCTGAAAAGTTCCTAATACTCTCCAGGGCAGGTTGAGCCCAGTTAGAAACCAATGCAAACTGTACGGAGCTCCATGTTTGGCACGATGAGGTCTTTCATACGCCATCAGTGGCTGACAAGAGTTCACGGGCCACAGGTTTTCTTTTCCTTTCCAGTTCCCTACTTTTGGGCTCTGTCACTAGCATTTTCTCACCACGTCCCAGAAGAACATGCCAAGAAAGTCTACCAGGCCTTTGTTGCTTCCCTCTAGAATATTCCCAGCCAAACGCCAACTCTGAATCGCCTTCTCCCTATCTTTCAGCCCTGACTGTCATCAGTAAAAATCAGGAAGGTAAGAGGCTGCACACAGTGGATCTGGCCTGGCCTGGGGGTAAGGGATCTGAGTTCCTAACCACCAAGTCACTTTCAGGAAGCAGTGCCAGGCCCTGTTACAAACTCTTTACAAGCTCATTCAGTCCTGCATGATTCCATGAGGTAGGTACTATTAGAAACCCCACTTCACAGAATGAAAAACTGAAGCACCAGGAGGATAAGTTCGAGGTCTTGGAGTTGGTAAGGGACAAAGAATTTGAATCAGGCAGTCTGGGTCCAAAATTCAAGTGTTTGATCACTGAGTCGTACTGTCTATTGGACCAGTTCAACAGAGGGACAAGACTTACGTGCTTGAAGGAGAGGCAAATCTCTTGTCAAACCTGGGGTCCCTGCTGAGGAGCTCCTGGACAGGTCTGGCCAGCTGCCCCTGGGAGCAGGACTAATGTGGTTATCTATTACTTGTGTCTGCCCAGCTACATCCCTTTTCTCTTTTTCTGGGAACAACACCGTAATTCTTCTTGAGGTAACCACCCTTTTCCACTCTCAGCCCACAAGATTCTGGTAGTGCCAACCCTCCCCCACCCCAGCCTGCCCTCAGGTCAAAGAATGTTCACATGACCCACACCTGGCCCATCAATGTGTCCCATTCTCCAGGCACAGCAATTAGTTCAGGGAGAGGCATCTGCCCCAAGCCAGCAAATCAGGATCAACGCTGGGACTTCTTTCTTTAATCATGGTAAAATATAGACAAAGTTTAAATAACTATTTTAACCACTTTCATGGCATTTAATGCATTCACAGTGTTGTATAACCTTCACCACTATCCGTTTTCCAGAACTTGTCCATCTTTCCAAATGTAAACTCCGTACCCAGCAACAATGCATGCTAAGTCACTTCAGTCGTGTCCAACTCTTTGCGACCCCATGAACTATAGCCCACCAGCTCCTCTGTCCATGGGATTCTCCAGGCAAGAACACTGGAGTGGGTTGCCTTGCCCTCCTCCAGCAGGGGTCTTCCTGACCCAGGGACTGAACCCACCACTCTTCCATCTCCTGCATTGGCAGGCGTGGGTTCTTTACCACTATTGCCACCTAGGAAGCCCAGGCAGCAACAATAACTCCCTGTATTAGCCTGCTTTGGCTATCAAAACTAAGCATCACAGTTTGGGTGACTTAAACAACAGAAATCAATTTTCTCACAATTCTGAAAGTTATAAGTCAGAGATCAAGGAGTCAGCACGGGTGGTTTCTGCTGAGGCTTCTCTCCTTGGCTTGTAGATGGCCATCTTCTCCCTGACTTCATGTCATCTTCCTTCTGTAAGTGTCTGTGCCCCAATCTCTTCTTACAGGGACACCAGTCCTAGTGGATGAGGGCCCACCCTAATGGCCGCACTTTATCTTTTCTGCTTCTTTAAAGACCTCCATCTCAAATACAGTCATATTTTAAGAGGTACTATGAGGGGGGGCGGTTGGGTGGGGTAAGCACCTGAACATATGAATTTGGGGAGGATATAGTTCAGCCCATAACACTCCCCATTCCTCAGTGCTGCCATCTTTGAGAATGGGGCGTGCTCTACCTGCTGGGGTTGCTCAGAAGGTCTGATCTACTGCTGGGGCCATTAGTGGCCACTTTCTCATCCCAAGGAGATGGTGTCTGAAAATCACACAGGGAAGAGCTGAGAGATGGCGAGAAACCCCTGGATCCAGATATACCTGACCTCTACTCTATCTCCACTCCAGTTGTATGAGCTAATATGTTTCCTCTTTGTTTGTTCGTTTTAACATAATTAAAAGAGTTAACACAAGAAGCTTTTATACCAGAATGGCCCATATGTCCAGGAGATGCAGGGCGTACCCACATGGCAGCTGTTAAGTGGCAGAGTCTAGAGTCAAATCCAGGCCTCTCAGGCTCTAGGGTGCCAGTCCTGACCCATCCCTTGGGATGCTCATGTGTTCGCAGCACAGTGGGGACCAGGTGGTGCCCAAGTCTCCCACAGAGCCGACTTTGGGGCCACTCCCTGCCATTGCCCTTCCTGCAACATTCCAGAATTGCTGCTCTGGGAAGGGAGCTCCCCAAACAGACCGAGGGCTCCTGTCCTTTCAGCCCAGAGACCTAAAGCCCTGCAGCAGGTCCTCCTTTGTGATGGGTTTCAGTACAGAGCAAGAGGAAGGTAGGGGACAGGGCAAGACAACATGCCTCCTTCCCACCAACACTTCCTTGAAGGACAGTCTGTAAGAACACAGGATGGGAAACAACTCAAATGTCTTTGGGGTGGGAGGACTGGCCAGGTACCTCATAGGACTGCCCAACAGCCTGGCAGGATTCCTCATTTAACCCAAAATGAGGCAGCACTGCTCTCTGATCCATGGACTGATTCAGACCATCTCAGAGGGAAACTGCAAACCGAGAAGGCAACACAGGGACAGCATATTTGCGTAAAACCAAGAGGGGAGCTACTCACTGAAATGGATCTAAATGACCTCAAAAACTGAGCTGTCCAACTCTATAGCAACCAGCCATACATGGCAACTTAAGTTAAGATTAAACAAGCTTTTGTAAAATTTAAGGACAGTCGATTTACAATGTTGTGCTAATCTCTATTATATAGCAAAGTGACTCAGTCACACACACACATACATTCTTTTTTTAATATTCTTTTCCATCATGGCTTATTTATAATGCTATACATTAGGACCTTGTTTATCCATTTTAAAACAAAAATTTTAAATTCAGTTTGTCAGTTATAGTAGCTACATTTCAGGTGTTTGATAGCCCCACGTGGCTAGCAGTAGCTGCTATATTAGCAGAGAAAAAGAACATTTCCATCATCACAGAGAGTTCTATTGGAAAGGACAAGGACCTCAGCAAATGGGTAAAGGGCCCCTGGAAAGGGGAGCAGGAGAAACAGGGCAGAAAAGGGGAGGGGAATTATTTTTCACATGCAATCTTTTGTAGTACTTGTAGTACACATATTATTTTCCTATTCAAAAATAAATATTTTAAAACTTTAAACACATTTTAAAACATTTAAGTATATAAGTAACATAAGAAAAGAAGATACCGGAATCCCCAGGGACATGGGTAAACCACATGAATCTACAGCCTGGAGCTCTCTGCTGAAGGAAGAGAAGTGTCTTCTGGGGCAGGTGTATGAGATACCGCAGCATCAGGGGGCTCCTAGGTGGGAGCCCCACACACCTGATTCACACCTGGTGGTGCAGGAAGCTCCTATGTCCCTTACATTTTGATCATCTCAGCAACTTCATAATTAGAGTGATTAATAGTCCCATTTATTTTAGTTTCCTGAGGCTGCCACAACCAATGACCACAAACGAGGTGACTTAACATGACAGAAACCTATTCTCTCATGGTTCTGGAGGTGAGAAGTCCAAAATCAAGGTGTTGGCAGGGCTAGTTCCTTCTGAAAACTCTACGGGAGAATTGTGTCCATGCCTCTCTCCAGTTTCTGTGGCTGCTGACAATCCTGGGTTTTCCTGGGCTTGCAGAAGCATCACTCTGGCCTCTGCCTCCATCTTCCCATGGACTTCTCCTCTGGGTGTTTCTGTGTCTCAAATCGCTTAAACCTCTGTGTCTGATAAGAACACCTGTCATTGGTTTGGGGGCCTACTCTAAATCCTGGATGACCTCATCTCAAGATCCTTAATTATGTCTGCAATGACCCTATTTCCATGTAAGGTTGCATTTACAAGGATCAGGAGTTAGGACTGGGCCATAACTTCTGGGGGAACACAATTTAACCTCAGCTATATTGTTTTATAGACAAAGAGTTCAAGGGCCTCTCACTTGCCTGAGGTCACAGGGCTAGTTCAGAGCACAGTTCTGCCAGTCATCCCACCACTGACTCCAGTAAGAGAAGAATCTTGACCTTCCAGCCCAAAGCCTACACCTTCTTTCAGCCTCAGAGCTCCCCGAGCACCCACTTCACAATGGGCAATACACACAGAAGAGCCGCCCCCTTCTCTGGCCTGGCTTATCTGCCTGCTGCATCCTAGGATCTGACAAAAGACTACACTGTCCCCTGGGCCGTGGGAAGGAACTGGGCCCAGGGGATCCGTGGGCATCTCAAATGAGATGGGGATCCAAGTTACAGAGGGTGGTCTCCGTGTCCAGACGCCAAAATTCTGGAGGGCAGATCAGAGCCAGAGAGAAAGGGAATGAGTTAAGGCTTCTGGTGTTGGAGGAAAAGGTCTTTGTGCTTCTTATGGCAGAGGAGAATGTGCTAGCCTATGGGGTTTCACACTGATAAAAGGTTCTAGTCTGAAGGGCTCAGATCAATCCTCCAGCTCAAGATGACAGCAGAGAAAAAGCAGACATGGACATGGGTGTGCACTGGGGCCTGACACAGGCTGTGATGCCACACCCCCTGGGCTATGCTGGCCTCACCTGCCAGGATGGCCTGGTTACAGCCACAAGCCCCTCGGACAATGAATGACAGTACAGTGATGACCGGAGATGAGGGCAGGTCACTATGGTTCTGACCAGGCTTCCAGCCTCCATGCTCATACAAGAGACCTTCTTGGTGGGTCAGGAGTCCCTGAGGGAAGACAGGACACAAGACTGCCTCCAGGTCCTGGCCTTTGACCTGTATTTCCTCCACAATGTCAAAAAAGCCTGCAGAGCCCACTCCAGTATTGGAATCATTTACTGATACAAACAGTGAATGGCTGACCAAGATTTGGACTGGTCTGGATATATTTGGGAGCTCCATGTCCCCTCACTGCCTCCCTTCTCCCTTTCCATCTATCATCTGTATCAATGATTTTCAAACTTTCAGTCAGTAACCCACAGCAAGGAACCCATTTCACACTGGCAATTGCAAATATAAATAGCTGAAACAAAAACTTCAATATTTTTATTCCAGTCTCTGCTAGTTCAAAATTTCAGAACACTGGCTACAACCCACATAACTGATTTCATGTCTCATAAATGCACTGTGACTCCCAGGTTGTTTGTTTGTTTTTGGCCACACTGCTCAGCTTGTGGGCTTTTAGTTCCCCAACCAGGGATCGAACCTAGGCCCTCAGCGGTAAGAGCACTGAGTCCTAACCACTGGATCACTAGGGAATTTCCAGTGACTCCTAGTTTTTAAAAATCTCATCTACATAATTCACATGATTTTACATACATTCAATACTCAGAAAGAACAGGGAAGGAACAAAAGGGATTATTTTATACATTTTGCAGATCAGCCAGGAATTCATTGACGGAACTGAAATTTTTTCCCCCATTGAATTGCAACTTCTGACTTCCTGATCTGCTCATGATGTCATTACTTATCATGTCCTTTTCCATCCTATTAACACCTCAGAAAGAAAGTGAAAGTGAAGTTGCTCAGTGGTGTCTGACTCTTTGAGACCCCATGGACTGCAGCCTGACAGGCTCCTCTGTCCACAGGATTTTCCAGGCAAGAATACTGGAGTGGATTGCCATTTCCTTCTCAGAGTTCCTATCAAAGGCTAGCTCAAGCTCAACCCACTGGGTCCCCAGAGACTGAATTTCCACAGCACAGGTCCACCTTTGTACAAATCTCAGGGCATCTCCCAACGTGGAGATAATAACCATCAGTAAGCTTAGTTTCTGGACCAGATGAAATGGCTTCAGAAATGCCAAGCAGTTTGTCTAATGGAAGGCATGATAGCAAGGAACAGGGTGCCTGGGTTCAGCTCCTGTGTTCTCTCACCTTGTCTGGCATGGTGAGATGTCTGGGAAATGCTATGATTTTTCACTCACTCACTGGTATCATACACTGTTCTATGAGAGGATAAGTTTAAGCCCTGAAAACAGTGGGGCTGAGACTACACCCTAAATTCTCAACAATAATATATGCAGAGCTCTAATAAGGACAACCAGAAAACCTAATACGGATCAAGATTCGAGTCACATGGACTAGGAACCAACAAATCCTCAGTTCTAGTCACAGCCATCCTGGTCTATGCCACCAAAATGCAAGAGACATGATTATCCGAACAAATCAGATCATGTTTACAGCTCCTCCCCTCTTCCTCTACCATTATTCCCTCTATCTTCCCCCTTAGGTTTGAAACAGAGCTAAGAACACAATGTTAACACTGTGTGGATGGTTTGTGCTTGTTACTCCATCTTTTTTTTCTCCATCTTTAAAAAGGGATGGCTGCCACTTTCCTAGCATTCGAGCCTTTATTATTAGTCATCTCAAAGAGTTTTTAGCTCCTCCACCAATACCACTGTCCTTATCTAACCAAGCACAGTTAATTTTGCCTGAATATTTATGACACACCTACCACCGAAGATGTAGGAAGAAAGGATGATCCACAAGGTACCATAGATAGCCTGAAACCTGAGATGATTCTCTTGACCACGGCTTTGGCAGTTTTGAGCAGACAGGAGATAGAAGGCCAGGTCTCAGGAAGTCAGGAGCCAGCAAGGATTGAACATCCACTTACCTGGGGGGCAGACACAGTCTGTCGGTGCTTCTCGAACTGTCCGGAGCTTGACTGGTCCCTCCAACTTCTAAATCAGGAAGAAAAGGGGGGAGAAATAAGTATGAGTTTTGGATGACGTGGGGTAGAAGTGGAAAAATCAGCAAAAGCCAATATGTGAAAGATCTGCAGTGTTGGTGCTGGTGCTCTCAAGAACAGTATTTAAAGGATCATTAAATTCTGTCGGCAGGTTTAGAATGGGAAGAGAAGCAGAAATAAACACTAAGCAATTACTTGGGAGACCTTGAATAGAAAGTGGCAGGTTTCTGCTTTGTAACATTTTCAAATATAAATCCAGGAGTGACAAAGGGACCTGTGGTCCCTGGTATGAAGACAGGAGGGCAGAGCAGAGGGAGGCCAGGTAGGGCCAATCAAAACCTACTTCTGTGAGAGTTTTACAGTTTCTGGTCTTACATGAAGTCTTAATCTAAATTAATTAATCTTAATTACACCACTTTTAGTGTAGCTTTGTGTATGGTATTAGGAACTGTTCTAATTTCATTCTTTTACACAAAGCTGTCTAGTTCTCCCAGCACCACTTACTGAAGAGACTGCCTTTTCTGCATTGTATGTTCTTGTCTTCTTTGTCAAAGACAAGGTACCCACAGGCGTACAGATTTATCTCTGGACTTTCTATCTTGTTCCATTGGCCTATATTTTTGCTTTTGTGCTAATACCACACTATCTTGATGGCTGTAGTTTTGTAGTATAATCTGAAGTCAGGAAGGTTGATTCCTCCAGCTCCATTCTTCTTTCTCAAGATTGCTTTGGCAATTCAGGGTCTTTTGTGTTTCCATACTAATTGTGAAATTTGTTGTTCTAGTTCTGTGAAAAATGCCATTGGTAATTTGGTAGGGATTGCACTGAATCTGTAGACTGCATTTAGTAGTAGAGTCATTTTCAATATTGATTCTTGGTGGAAATGTAAATTGATACAGCCACTATGGAAGACTGTATGAAGACTCCTTTTAAAAGTAGGAATAAAACTACCATATGATCCAGCAATCCCACTACTACACATATACCCTGAGGAAACTAAAATTGAAAAATACACCTGTACCCCAGTGTTCACTGCAGCACTATTTACAATAGCTAGGATATGGAAGCAACCTAGATGTCCATCGACAGATGAGTGGATAAAGAAGCTATGACACATATATATAATGGAATATTACCCAGCCATTAAAGGGAACACAGCTGAGTCAGTTCTAATGAGATGGATGAACCTATAGCCTATTATACAGAGTGAAGTAAGTCAGAAAGAGAAAAACAAATATCGTATATTAACGCATATATATGTAGTCTAGAAAGATAGTACTGATGAACCTATTTGCCGGGCAGCAGTGGAAACGCAAACATAGAGAACAGACTTATGGATGTGGGAAGTGGGGAAGAAGGAGAGGGTGGGATGAAGGAGAGAGTATGGAAACATATATACTACCATATGTAAAAGAGATAGCCAATGGGAATTTGCTATATGACTCAAGGAACTCAAACCAGGGCTCTGTAACACCCTAGAGGGGTGGGAAGGAGGTGGGAGGGAGTTTCATGAGTGAGGGGACATATGTGTACCCATGACTGATTCATGTTGCTTTATGGCAGAAACCAACACAATATTGTAAAGCAATTATCCTTCAACTAAAAATAAATACATTTTAAAAAAGCTTACTCCTAATAGCTATCCCTGATCCAGAGACCACCCATATTGAACCTCAAGGAACCCCAGAGCCCCCTTGGCTGCAGCCCCTCTAGCCCATAGGCTTCAGACCCACTGGCTTAGGCTTAATGCAACCTGAGGATATTCTTCTTCTTTCTTACCTTGGCCTAGGAAATCTGGTTTAGTACAATTTAACAAGAATCTCTACACATGCCCAGCCCTGTGCTAGATTTGGCTGAAGGGAAAAGAATTACCATAGACATGTAGTCAAAAGTCACAGCTCTGCTACTATGACAACTCACAGTACAGCCCTGGCATAATCATCACCTGATGTGAGGACTGAATTATTGTCCCTGCTTCACAGACAGGCGAGACAAGCTTGGAAAAATTAAGAAATTAATCCCCAACCCCATATCTAGATTTAGGGAAGTGAAGCAATTGACCCATAATCCCCAACCTAGCCAACACTTGAGTCTTGACAAGAATATACAAAGTATTAACCTTTTTCTTGGGAAAAAAACAAAACAAAACAAAATATCTTCCTAAACATAAAGCAAAGCAAATCCCAAATGTGCTAACTTGAGTTAAAAATGCATACCACCACTAAAAGGGTTACTGAAGGTTCAAACCTTAAAATGTAATTTTCCTCAACAATAAAAATTTAAAAATGCAAGTACAAAGACCTGGAAAATAGCACAGCAAACAAACTAAAATGTAATTTTTAAATCATTGTTTCAGAGGAAGTAAGAAAAGCACTCCCAGTCTTGAGCCCTTGACCACCAAGCCTGGAAATTTCACATAAGAAGGGGCTGAACAGGGAATTCCCTGAAAGTCCAGTGGTTAGGACTCCTCGATTTCACTGCTGAGGGCCTGGGTTCAATCCCTGGTCAGGGAACTAAGATGATGCAAGCCATGTGGCATAGCCATCAATCAATCAATAAATGGGGCTGAACGGCCCAGCACCAGGAGCCTGAGATAAAAAATATAATCGGGTAGGCTCTGGTCCCTACAAAGCACTTTTCAAGTTCCACCTCCACTCCAATCTACTAGCCTCGCCCTCACTTTCCAGATGGGCCACAAAGACTGAGACTGACAAGAGCTGGAGTTAAGGTCAAGGTTTTGGAGAAATGGAGGATGTACGATTATGAACCCTGTGATAGAGGTGTTTGTGAAAGCAGTACCACGACAAAACTTCTCTATCCTCCCCATACCTTTTTAAGTGCCATCCCCTCCCCCTCTCCCACCAACCAAAGGCCTTGGCTTGTCCCAGAAATCAGAACTTGGCTAGGGCCTCACCCACCTGCCACTCATCCTGCTCAAACCTGAGGCCCTCTGTGTAGAACTGCCCACCTGGCTCAGAGCCACCCTGAGAGCAGCCCAGGGTGGCGGAGAACCTACAGAGGTCTCCCCACAGCTGTCACAGTCTCCTACCAGGTAAGTGACCCCAGCAGCAGCAGCAGGTACCACTCCCACCCCCACCTCATCACGTGCATTGGACTCTGAAGCATCCCGGCCACGCCCATCCTCACTGAACTGGAATGCTACAGAAGCTGCCCTGATGCAGGCACAAGATCAGGACCTCAGAACTCACTTTCCCCTCATTGTACTTGCAGGTACTATTACAGAGTTCAAAATTCACTTGGAAAAAGAATCCAGCCTTTTAGTTTAAGCCAGTCAATTTGAACCAGAAGCTCTCATCTGTTTTTATCATTTCTAGAAAGACTAGAAGCTACACTAATTTTTCTTTTTCTTTTTTTCCAGTAACAAAAGCATTTAATGCTAAAAAACAATTTGCTTTCAACAAGTGCCATCACATCTGGGCAGCTCCCCGACGGAAAGGGGACTTTATCAAATGCTGATAGGAAACACAATTACTTTTAAGCTACTCTTATCTTCAAACAAAAACTAAACAGAAACCTATTGAAGAAAGGGGAAAAAATGTATTGTTAAGGCTAGTAGATGGGATCATAAATAACTGATTGAGTTTTTGTTTCATTATTTATTCTAACTCCTTCTGTGCATTTGTTTTTCTAGATTAGATGATGAATCTGCAAAATTTTATCTCTTAGTCCTCTACTCTTTCCCCATTTTAGAGTCCCTAACTCTGGAGTTCAAACAACCTGACTAGGAACACAAAAGCGAAACATCTGTAGTAGAAACCCAATCCCATAATCTTTACTTCAATGCCTTTTCTTTAAATTCCTGAGAAAATCTTTTGTGTCCTGGTTTGTAAAAATGACTCAAAAGCCTCAACTTTTTATACGTACCCCAGCATCTGCAAACAATATGGTCTTGGTTTTACATATGCAAACAAGTCCTAACTCCAAAAGTAAATAAAGAATGAATTTCTGAGAAAAGACTCAAGACTTTGGGAGTTCCCTCCAAAATAACTGAGGGTAACTTGGAGTTGGGGGAAGGGGTGGTGAGAGCTGGGAGAAAACTAATTAGGGAAAATCATGGTTTCCAAATTTTCAGATGGTAAAATTTATCAGTGATCTATTGAAACATTAGTCTCAAACACTTCATCAGTTATTTGATCACTTCCCTGAACAGCTGCCTTTTGATGAAATAAAGATTAATATACAAAAAGGATTATATGATTTATTTCTGCAAAATGCTACAACTAAAGCCACAAAGGCATTCCTATCCTTTGACAGAAAATTCCTACTCTAGGAAATACATCCTAAGGAAATTAATCACTAGGAGCAAAAAAATTATATTCATGAAATTGCACTGCCAAACAGTGGGTATATTTTAGTGAAGGGTGATGAATCCCCTTCATGAAACTGTCATATCTTCATGAAAAATCATTATGAAGACTATGTAGCAACATAGAAAAATGTTTATGATGCAATAAATAATGTTTACATCTGTGTAAAAATGCAGCCATGGGATGGCAGCAGCTACCAAAACATCTACCCACTTGGGTGTATGGATTACTGTGATTTACTTTTTAAAAAGTTTTTTCCATGTTGTAATATCTTCTCAGTGGGGGAAAAAAAAAATCCTGGGGAGGAGAAAAGCCAAAATGAAGCCCTAAAATTTCCTTGCCTCGGGCAATTTTTGAGTGATAGACATGATTCTGTCTTCTCAGGAAGCCCTAATTTCAGGATCAACCCTGATAAAACACACAGGCACCACAAACACCAGAGGAAGGCTTGCAGAAGATCAATGCCCTGCTACAGTCACATCCTCTCTGCCTTCCTTCCAACCCCTGTAGGGAAGGGCCCATGGGGACATTCTTATAACCACCAGAAACTCAAGAAAGCAGCATATCTTGGCCTCTTTAACAGTCTTTCTTAACATCCCACCATGGTCATGATGATTTTGGTGATGGTAAGGGTAACAAATATCAAGTATTATTACCCAATAATCAAGTTTATTGATTACTTATTATGTGCCAGGCACTGTGCCAACAACTGTTATCTTATTGAGTCCTCCCAAGAACCCCATGAAGTTAGGACAATTTTGAGACTCATTTAGAGATGAGAAAATTGGGACTCAGAGGAATGTAAGCATCAGCACTGGACTTGAATCCTGGTATCAACTAACTTCAGTCACAAAGTAAGACAATCTCTGTTTACAAGCACTTTTCATGTCTAATAAAAAAGAGTTGCTATAAAAAATCCAAGCCATACAAAATGACAGAGACAGAAATTAGGTCAATAGTTGCCAAAGGTTGAGGGAGCAGGAGGAATGAAGCACAAAGAGACTCATGGAGGAGCTGTGAGGTGACAGAACTGTTCTGTATGGTGTTGGGATGATGGACATACTCCATGCATTTGTCAAAAACTATTGGACCACACATCAAAAAGAGGAAACTTTAATGGATACAAATTTTTACAAAATCAACTAGGATGCTGAAAAAGTCCAGGATGGAATGCTGGCTGAGACAAATTAATGTAACTATATTAAAATTACATGATATAACCTCACTGAAAGTAGTTGAGAAAAACATGCAGCTGACCTGAGTCACTTTGCAAAATATGTTTCAACTGAGAACTGTAAGGCTGAAGACCAAAGGAACTGTCCATAAAGGCAATACTCTGGTAGGTATAACTGTTTCACACAGGGGTATAGGGTGGCAATTTTGAAATTACTATGCTTCATGGGAAATAGATGGGGAAACAGTGGAAACAGTGTCAGACTTTATTTTTTTGGGCTCCAAAATCACTGCTGATGGTGATTGCAGCCATGAAATTAAAAGACGCTTACTCCTTGGAAGGAAGGTTATGACCAACCTAGATAGCATATTTAAAAGCAGAGACATTACTTTGCCAACAAAGGTCCGTCTAGTCAAGGCTATGGTTTTTCCAGTGGTCATGTATGGATGTGACAGTTGGACGGTGAAGAAAGCTGAGCGCTGCAGAACTGATGCTTTTGAACTGTGGTGTTGGAGAAGACTCTTGAGAGTCCCTTGGACTGCAAGGAGATCCAATCAATCCATCCTAAAGGAGATCAATCCTGGGTGTTCATTGGAAGGAGTGATGTTGAAGCTGAAACTCCAATACTTTGGCCACCTCATGCGAAGAGCTGACTCATTGGAAAAGACCCTAATGCTGGGAAGGATTGGGGGCAGGAGGAGAAGAGGACGACAGAGGATGAGATGGTTGGATGGCATCACTGACTCGATGGACATGGGTTTGGGTAGACTCCGGAAGCTGGTGATGGACAGAGAGGCCTGGCGTGCTGCAATTCATGGGGTCGCAAAGAGTCGGACACAACTGAGCAACTGAACTGAACTGAACTGATGCATATATATTGAGGTTAAGCAAATAAATAGATAAACTATGGGTAATGAGAGTCAGGTTTCTCACTGTCCAGGAAAGAAGTTATAAATAAGCCAAAGGGGAAAGCTAAAATGAGCAGCGTGGTGCTGGATTGGTCAGAGACATCACTATGAGGTCAGACAGACGCATAGAGAAATAACTACAGTTATGTGAATATAAAAGAGTACACATGTACTCTTTGTGCCTTTGCTGTCTGCAGAGAAGACTTACAACCAAGGACACCCTAGTAGCAATAAGCACATTCAGCACCCAGATCTTGGTTTCTAAATACCATTCTCCAATGAAAAGAACCATGACTCCTTGTAGAAATGACTGCTTCTAGAGCCAGGACAGGAAAAATATAAGATAAGCATGGAGTATCTTGTAGTATCAAAAAATAAGGAAACGCTTTAAGGGTGGGGAGGGCAGGTACATCAAAGAAACAAAACAAAGTGAAAGAATTCAGAATGGCCAAAGCTGGAACAATTTAAGCAACAAAATAAATGATGTAGTATTGAATTAAAATCCAAATAACAAATTAAATACCCATGAGTCCATACTGATACAAATGATTGGATAAATAAATAAACAAATAGGGGAAAGAGACAAATCTTTCTTACAGAAGAATTCTAATAATATGTAGATACTTCTGTCTCCAGGAAGTAGAGCTCAATTCCCCTCTCCTCGAGTATGGCCTGGACTTAGGAACTTACTTCCAAAATGTATAGTAGGAAAAGGAAAACAGTAGCTTTATAATGGAGAAATCTAGCATATACCACTTTAATCAAGTGATCAAGGTTAATGTCAACAGTGATAGGTCATGTTGACATCACAGACCACTGACATGATGTCGTGACAGTGGCAATCCACCCGATTGGTATTTTCCCCAAACACTTAGAACTCAGTCTAATCATGAGAAGCATCACACTAGTCCAAATTGAGCAACATTCTACACAATACTTGACCAATATGCCTTCAAATTGTCAAAGTCATAAAAAGCAAGAAAAGACTGAACATGTGTCATCCAATAAAGATAAGACAACTAAATGCAATGTGGTCTCCTGGATGGGATCCTGAAATAGGAAAAGAACATTAGAAGAAAAACTGGTGAGAAGATCTAAATGCAGTCTGTGTTTCACTTAAAATATGAGTACAGATCCTTGGTGGTCCAGTGGTTAAGGCTTCATCTTGCAATAGAGGAGGTGCAGGTTGGCTCCCTGGTCGGGGAGCTAAGATTCTAAGATCCCACATGCCTCAGTGCCAAAAACCAGAATGTTAACAATAGAAGCAATATTGTAACAAATTCAATAAAGACTTTTTTAAAAAATGGGTAGCAGAATAACACTCACTTGCACTGACTGTGGCTCAGCTGGTAAAGAATTCATCTGCAATGTGGGAGACCTGGGTTCAATCCCTGGGTTGGGAAGATCCCCTAGATAAGGGAAAGGCTACCCACTCCAGTATTCTGGCCTGGAGAATTCCATGGGCTGTATAGTCCATGGGGTCACAAAGAGTTTGACACAACTGAGCGACTTTCACTCACCACTGATTAGGATATAACTTTGCTATTTTCTATAACAGATTATTCTTTTTTAAAAATTAAGACAAAACTCACATAGCATAAAGTTAACCATTTTAAAGTGAAAAATTAAGTGGCTTTTAGGGAAATCATAATGTTGGGCAACCACCCCTTTTATGGAGTTCCATCTAGTTCCAACATATTACCATTACTCCAAAAGGAAATCCTGTACCCATCAAGCAGTAGCTTCCCCTTCCTCCCTCTTCTCTGTCACCAATCTGCTTTCCATCTCTATGGATTGACCTAATTTTGATATTTCACATAAATAGAATCATACAACATGTGACCTCTTGTGTCTGGCTTCTTTCACTTACCAAAACGTTTTTGAGATTCATTCACTTTGTATCATGTGTCAGTACTTCATTCCTTTTACAGCTTAATAGTACTATAGTACTACATTTGTATATACATACCACAGTTTGTTTATCCATATATTCTGTGATGATCATGTGGGCTGTTTCCGCCTTCTGGCTATTGTCAGAAGTGCTGCTATGAACATAAATGTACGTGCATATACTGTTTGAATATTTTAAAATTCTTTTGGGTGTATATCTAGGAGTGGAATTGCTGGGTCATATAGTAACTCCATATTTAACAATTTGAAGACCCACCAAAATTTTCCACAGTGGCTGAACCAATTGACATTCCCACCAGCAGTGTATGAAGATCTATCCTCACTAACAGATCCTAATGGATGTGAAATGGTATCTTATTATGGGTTTGACTTGCATTTCCCTAATGACTAATGATACTGAGCACCCTTCCATGTGCTTGTTGACTATCTGCATATCTTGTTTGAAGAAATGCCTGTTCAAGCCGCTTGTCCATTTTTAAATTGGGTTGTTTGTCTATTGTTGAGCTATAAGAGTTCTTTACATATTTGGATACTATATCCTCATCATATATATGATTTGCAAGTATATTCTCGTATAATAGATCCATTCTTGATCAGAATTCTAACTATCTCCAACTGAACCACAATATGAGAGTATGAAAAGCACCCTGAAAACTGGAGGTGATGGGAGAGGTCCATGGCTTCATGCTGGCCTTCACATGAGTCTTTTGTTTTTCACATTAGTTTTTATTGAGATCTTTCTAGATGAATAGTAGGTTATTGTTACTCATGAATTTGACCTGGTTCTTTTTAGTTAATAGCAATCATATTCATTTTCCATTGTTGCATAACAAATTTCCACCAAATCAGAAGTTTTTAAAACAACAAAAATTTACTATCTTAATAGCTTATGAGATCAGAAGTCTACACACAGATGAATTTGGTTCTCTGCTCAGGGTCTTAAAAGGCTAAAAATCAGTGTGTCATCTCAGTGTTTCTGCACCTCTGGGTCCTCTTTCAAGTTCATGTGGTTCCTTGTGGTCTGAGGCCTCCAGTCTTTGCTAACTGCTGGCTAGGGGCTGCTGCCAGTTCCTTGCCATGTGGTCCTGTCCACAAACCCTCTCATGCTTCAGGGAAGGGTCCAATCTTTTTTAAGGACTCACCTAATTAAATTAACTCAGACCCACCAAGGATAAACTTTTAAATTAACCCAGTTAACTGATTAGTAACTCAATCATAGGTTGAGTAACTCAATCTTATCATAATCACAGGTTCTGCCTACACTCATGGGGAGGGGATTATACAAAGCGTGTACAACAAGGAACGGTAATCTTAGGAGCAATCTTAGAATTCTGCCTTCCAGAGTATTGCATCACATTTAATTTTTTACTTTTGACAAATGTACTATGGTTATATGGGATTTCCAAGTAGCGCTAGTGGTAAAGAACCCACCTGCCAATGGAGAAGACATAAGAGATGTGGGTTCAGTCTCTGGGTTGGGAAGATTCCCTGGAGGAGGGCATGGCAACACACTCCAGTATTCTTGCCTGGAGAATCCCATGGACAGGGGAAACTGGTGGGCTACAATCCATAGGGTTGCAGAGTCAGACATGACTAAAGTGACTTAGCATGCATGCACTATGGTTATGTACGCACATACAATGTTTCTGGTGGTGGTTTAGTCGCTAAGTAGTGTCCAACTCTTGTGATCCTGTGGACTATAGCCTGCCACATTCCTCTGTCCATGGGATTCTCCAGGCAAGAATACTGGAGTGGGTTGCCATTTCCTTCTCCAGGGGATCTTCCTGACCCAGGAATTGAACCCAGGTCTCCTGCATTGCAGGCAGATGACCAACTGAGCTATGAGGGAAACCCACGATGCTTCTACACACATCTAAAATTGTTCTAAAAAATCTTTAAGGCTATATCACAGTTTTCTACTTCTAGGCAACATGGAGTAGGAATGATTAGATTTACCCTCCTGCCTAAAACAATGTCAAAAGTCCAAACAACAATAAAAAAAAAAAAAATCCCCAAAACAAAATACATGAAGCAATGGTTTTAAAGATATTGAGATAAAGCATGGAAGGAGAATGATCCTCAAAGACACAGAAAAAAAACTACTCTGGCTTCCTGCCTGGAAAGTGTTTTCTAGGCTGTGGCACAAGAGGAAGAGATACAGGTGGAACCTGGCAGCTAGGAGTCCAGGGATACCAAGGTAGCTAGAGTTTGCAGAACAAAGGGCCTGGTAGGTGAGAGCTGCACACAGAGAACCACAGAAGCTGTCAAGCGTCTTCACTGGGTATTCAGCAGAGGGCACATGTGTGTGAAGAAGCAACCTGAGGGCAAGGAAAGGATTAGAGGGGACAGTGCCCAGGTCTCACATGGGGCTGGGAAGAGCACTAGTTATGAGACTGAGCAGGGTACCAAGAAGGGTCCTGCCTCAGGGGTAGGGGATAATCAACTCTACACTAACTATAGCTCTGATTCCCCCTAATGGAGCTTAAAAACAAAACCCCAGAAGATTAAACTATTTCCAAGGAACAACTATGACCTAACAAAGCTCATGATTATTAACAGAAAAATAAAAATATCCAGCACCTAGAGAGGTAAAACTCATAATGTCTGGCATATAATAAGAAATTACCAGCAGGAAAAATAGGCCCCATAATAAGGAGAAAAAATCAGTTAATTGAAAATGACCTACAACTGCCATAGCACACAAAGACCTTAAACTGTGGAACTGTGTGGTCTTTGTTCAAAAAGTTAAGTAGAGACATCAAAGATATTAAACAAAGATAATAAACAGCCTAAACTGAGATTCTAGAGATGCACACTATGATGTCTGAGATGGAAAACAGGACAGAACTAATTAATGGAAGATTAAACATTGCAGAGGAAAAGATTAGTAAACAGTAATAGAAACTATCCAAAATGAACACAGAGAGAAACAATTATTTTAAAAAGAAAGTATGTCAGTGAGCTTTGGGATTCAAGTGGCCTTATATGTGTGTAATTGGAGTTCCACAAAGGAGAGGAGAAAAAAGCATCTGAAGAAGAAATGGTCAAGAACTTTTTCAAATTTTGATGAGAACTATAAACTCACAGATTCAAGAATCTTAATGAAACTTAGGCAAAATCGACATGAAGGAAACTACACCAAGGCATAACATAATTGAATTGCTTTAAACCAGGGATAAAAAGAAAGTCTTAAAAGCACCCCCCAAAAAAGAGACATATTATACGAACAAATGAAACCTGCATATACTGCTGGTAGGAATGTAAAATCATAAGATGGTTTTGAACAAGAGTTTGGCAGTTTCTTAAAAAGTTAATCAAACATCGATCAGACAATGAATCATTCTACTCCAAGGTATTTATACCCAAGAGAAATGAAAGTATACTCCATACAAAGACTTGTACGTGAATGTTCACAGCTGCTTTATTTGTAATAGCCTCCAACTGAAATAATCCAAATATCCACTCACAGGTGAAAGGATTAAAAAATTGTGGTAAATCTATATGATAATAGTAATGAAAAAGAATAAACTAACAATGTACGCAAAAGTATCCAAGAAAGAGTCAATAATCATACTGAGTGAAAGAAAACAGAATCCCCTCTCCACCCCCAAAGAATGCATACTCTGTGATTTCATTCATATAAAAATCTTACAAAAAAGGAAAACTAATCAATTGTGAAAAGAAGTCAGCAATACCTGGGTGGCAGGTGGGAAAGAATGGAAGGGAGAGAATTCAAGGAGGAAAGAGGAAAATCGTTGAGGGTCATGGGCTTGGGCGTGTTCACTATCTTGACTGTGGAGATGATCTTACAGGTGTACACATGTGTCAAAATGTAGCATATTATACATTTCAAATACATGGAGTTCACAATATGTCACATATAACCTAACAAAAGCCAGAGGACAAGGATGCCCAAGCCCTTGGCTCCCACGGCCTTGGCTAGCTGGCGGGGCAGGAATCCTGGGCTTGGGAGGCATCCGTTCACCACCCTGAGCCTCAGCTTCCACCACAGTGCCAGGTAAACATCCCGGCAGAGCCAGGTAAAGACAATGAGAACATCTAGTCCAACCCAGGCATTTGGCAGGAGCTCAGAAACTTTTCTCTAAAGAATGTGAGTTTAATGGGTGACTTCCATTGGAATGCTGAATGACTCTTATAAACCACGTCGGCAAACATTTCCTTAAGGGTCCTTGTTCAGTCCCAAAATATGTGTGTTTTGAAAGGTGTGGTCTACAAACAAAATGCAAGTCTCCAGTAACTGTTAATTCATGTTCCCATTCATTATTTTTCAAAGACACACACATCACTTCCCATCAGAACCCCTCTTTTAAGGTTCATTACACCAGTGTGACAGAAAGAAAGCCCACCAACTATGTGAGCTATGTGAGGGGGATGGACAATTTCCATCATGGCTTTGTTTTTTCTTTTTCTTGTTGGCCACACTGTGTGACTTGTGGGGTCTTTAGTTCCCCAACCGCCAGGGAATTCCCTCCATCGTGGCTTCTGACGTGTTGAAGAGAGCCCTCAGGCTGCTCCTATGTGGGGCCTCCAAGCCTTCTCCACACCACAGCCCAGCTGCCATGTCAGGCCTGCTTTGATCCTCACACTGGGTTCCACCTGTTCTTGCTGACCCCTGCCCTCTTGATCCTGTCCACAGTGAACATCTGGAATTTCTTGATGTGTCAAGTCTAATTAGATGGTGGTGGGTTGAATCGTGTCCCCTGCCAAAATTCATGTGTTACAGCCCTAACCCCCAGTCCTTCAGAATGTGTCTGGGATTGTGGTGGGGTTTTTAAAGAGATAATTAACTTAAAATGAGGTTATTATAGTGGGCCCTGATCCAATATGACTGGTGTCCTCTTAAGAGGAGATTCAGACACATATACACACAGAAGGAAGACCATGTGAGGACCAGGGAGAAGATGGCCATCCAAGGAGAGAGGCCTCAGGAAGAACCAACCTGTTGACGCGGATCTCAGACTTCTAGCCTTTAGAATGATGAGAAAAGAAACATCTGTTGCTTCAGCCACCCTGACTGTGGTAATTTGTTAGGGCAGCAGATGGGGTCCCCTCACTTACCCCTGCCCCTACCCCACTCCACGTCTCCACTATCCCCACATCCACTGAAGCGAGAGGAGGCAGTGAGTAGGCTGAAAGCACCTTGACTGCCAGGCAGATTGAGACGTTTTCACCTTAGGAGCCCACGGGTGATGAGAGGCATTGAGAGTTGATGGGGTGAGGGGAGGGAGACACCTTTGAGAATATTTAAGAAGAGTAATGAGAAGAATGATCAGTAGCCAAACCTGTCTGGAGCACGGACTCAGGGAGCACTAATCAAACAAAAGCCCAGGAAGACATCAGCGGCAGAACCTGGACTGGGTGGGCTGAGCGATACTATGGTGCTTCTTCCAGCTCAACTCATTCACGGCCACTCCTAAGGTGTGAGCTTCATCACAGCAGCTGGAAGGAGGAGGAGGAACTGTCCCCAGGAAGGACGTGACACTGATGTTAGCAGTCCTGGCAGCCCTGTGGCTAAGATTAGTCACGCGGGGAGTAGGTCAGGAGCGCAGTGCTGGCCCCTCATCACCCAGGGAAGTCAGGGAAAGGGGCCTTACTCCATTCTCATAGAAATGTAGTGAAGCAGACACCATCACCCTTTTTCCAGAGGAGGAAGCTGAGGCTTGGAAAAGTTGACTAATTTGTCCCAGGACACTGTGGCCAGTTTAGAGGCAGCTCCAGGCTCAAACCCAGGTCTCCCAGCTCTGAAGCAATGGCTTGAGTTGTGCCAGGCTTCCAGGTGGGACAACTCTGTGGGGAGGCAAGAGGTTAAGTTGGTCTCGCCCTTCCCACTTCCTTCCCAGCTCCCGTGTGCACATATGTAGGAAAAAAGCAGGTTAGCCAAGATGGCGTCGTCAGGCTCTCTCGCCCCACATCCTCTTGCTCTTTCCCCATGTTCTGTGAATAATGATTATGTAACAGCTGACATGACTTATAGCACTGCACGTGTGATATGAGATGCTTGCTTGACCACAGGCTACTTTTGTTCTGTAAGCATATATAAGTTCCACCTGGAAAGCCCTGGGGATGTTATTTTAGGAGAGATTATGTTATGAGAGGTCATGTTATGTCTGCTGCTACGGCTGCTTTGCCAGCCCAGAGAAAATAAACACATCTGCAGTTCCTATGGCTCTTCGAGTTGTCTTCCAGCTTCCCTGTTCTCACCTTGCCTACCCTGGGTTCAGTGAACAGTGAGATATAGCAAGACAATTGGCCTAGTAGGCATGATCAGAGAGACAACATAACATCTTCATATGTGTATGCACACGCTCATACATACCCCCACACATGCACACACTCATATTCATGTACATACTTAGACACATATGTGCACTCACATGTATATACACATAGGCAGCATGCTCATGTGTGTGCACAGTTGCTCACACACATATACACACCCATACACATGTATACTCTCAGGCTCTCCCAGTCCTTGCACTGGCTCACCCTCACACACACACACACTCTAATCCCAGTGCTGTGTGAACTTGTCCTTCATTCATCTGAACCAAAAGATGGGTGTGAACACAAGAGGCTAACAGCCGATACGATCACACAAAAAGGCACAGTTAAGTAAATGGACAGACCCTAGTTTTTGTGTGATGATCCTCCTTGGAGGCCCAAGTTAAGTATTGATAGATTTTATTTAAATTGTCTTCTGAAAACACCAGAATTCTTCCTAACTATATTATGATTTGTTTCACAACGTAAAGTTGGAAGCAAATTCTGTTTCAAAAGTTCACATTACCTATTGGAAGGTACTCCACGTCCCTGATTTTGTGGCTACATCAGAAAAATAAAGGTTTTCTCATTTACCAATATGAATTGAAACAGATATGTGTGAGGCCTCTTAACTCATTTAGTTTAATCATGAGCATTTGGAGTACTTGTGCCATACTGCATATTCATGAAAGCAAACTAACTTATTAATTAAAGCAAACTTATTGGGTGTTTGAGAGCCCTTTCACAATGAAAATCCATCTAATAATTTTCATGCTACTGCTACTGCTAAGTCACTTCAGTCATGTCCGACTCTGTGCAACCCCATAGATGGCAGCCCAGCAGGCTCCGCCGTCCCTGGGATTCTCCAGGCAAGAACACTGGAGTGGGTTGCCATTTCCTTCTCCAATGCATGAAAGGGAAAAGTGAAAGTGAAGTTGCTGAGTCATGTCTGACTCTTAGGGACCCCATGGACTGCAGCCTACCAGGCTCCTCCGTCCAAGGGATTTTCCAGGCAAGAGTACTGCAGTGGGGTGCCTTGGCCTTCTCCGATAATTTTCATGAATAATTATATTTTTATTGTGATCAAAACTGAAATTTTTAACTTAAATGGAAAAATCTCGTTTTGCTCAAATGAGAGACTGAAAAAAAATGGGGCTATGAAACTAATGCAGTCTGCTTTCCTTCAACAACCAAGTCACATTTCACATCACTGACTCAGAGACTGGACATGTTGATACCTTTTTCTCTTCTGTGTGCCCTTAACAGGATGGCAGAACCCCAGTGGTAAAAAGATCTTAACATCATGCTTGTAACCACAGGACCTCCTGTCCAATTAGCAGACAAAGACATTCCTTCTGGATTCAGTCAAAGAAAGTACTACAACAAAAAGAACCATTTTCAGGATGTATACGATGTGTTGAGCTCTTCAGACGTATCAACTGGTTTAATCCCCACGGAAACCTTATGAGGCAACTACAATCCCCGTTTGGTAGATGAGCAAACTGAGGTTTGGAAAAACAACCATTTACCCAAATCTGCACATCTGGGAGGGCTTCCATGGTGGCTCAGTGGTAAGATATCTGCCTGCCAAAGCAGGAGACGCAGGTTTGATCCTTAGGTCAGGAAGACTCCCGGGAGAAGGAAATGGCAACCCATTCCAATATTCTTGCCTGGGAAATCCCATGGACAGAGGAGCCTGATGGGCTACAGTCCACGGGGTCGCAAAAGAGTTGGATACAACTCAGCGACTAAACAACAACAACAACACAGCTGGGAAATGGCAGAACTCAGATGTGAACCCAGTTCTGCTTAAAGCTAAAGTATCCCCTGCTGCTCTACACATCACACACCTGCAGAGGATGTCCACACTGACAGGAAAAGCTAAGGTATTGTTTCCATGGGCAGCTGCTGTGAGGCTGCAGAAAGGGTGCAGAGCTGGGACCTAGTCAGGTCATCCAGGCTTGGGTGTACACTGCCATCCCCACCTGGGGTTGGTCACTGCCCTTTCTGGGAGAGTGAAGCCTGTCTAGCAGGGGTTGGGATGGGGCTGTTAAGAAATACCACAAGAACGAATAGGTGAACCTCTGTCCAAGGTGTATACCAGAAGGCCCTTAACCATTTCCCCTGTAGCCTCCAGGAGTAAACAGACATGCCTTTCTTTAAAACTATATCTGCAAGGAATTCTCTGGCGGTCCAGTGGTTAGGACTCTGAGCTTTCATCACTGAGGGTCTAGGTTCGATCCCTGGTCAAGGAACTAAGATCCCACAACTCACGCAGTATGGCCAAAAATAAATAAATAATGTGTGCTTAGTCACTCAGTTGTGTCCGACTCTTTGCAATCCCATGGACTGTAGTCCACCAGGCTTCTCTGTTCATGGGATTCTCCAGGCAAAAATACTGGAGTGGGTTGCCATGCCTTCCTCCAGGGGATCTTTCCAACACAGGGATCAAACCTAGGTCTTCCGCATTGCAGGTGGATTCTTTACCATCTGAGCCAAAATAAATAATAAGATAAAATAAAATCTGGTAGGGCAGACATAGTATTTTTTTAAAAATTACATCTGCAAACTTATTTTTTTTTTTACATCTGCAAACTTATTTTTTTCTCCCAATGGTTGGTGTTTAGTACTGAAATATGTTTCCAGACATGATGAAGGGCTGCTTTCTAAACGCCTGTGTCAACAGTTAAAGATTAATCCTGATCCTACACATGGAGAAAATCGATTGGAGAAGAGATGGAGGTCGTGTGTGGCCTATGGGGAAGTTTACCAAACACTGTTACATTTGTTCACAGAATTAGAAGTTGAATCTCAGAGTGCAGTGCCCAGCTCCACAAAACACTGCTTAAGGAGGATTCTGCACCAAATCAACAAACGAGCCTAATTCTGAAATGAAATCTTCAGAGTTCTTCTAAATCTTATTTTCAGACTTCTTTATCATTTGCTTTTTCCTTTTGCTTTCAACAACAACAGACCTAACTGACAGAAAAGCTTAACCAAAAGACAGATTGAATATACTTTTCCCATCATAAAACTTGAAGCATGATTTAACAATTTGATTTAAATTTGATTTAACAAAATCATTTAACAAAATGATTTAACAGCTTGGGAATTCCACAGGAGGATAAACATGTATGTCATGGACAAACTCGGACATCCCCAAATCAAGACAAAATACAAAGCCCTAAAAATGATCCTCTTTAGGCAGTTGCTCTACATCAAAAAAAATAATAGAAGTAAGAAGCCTTCCCCACAGAACCATCAGCTATACTGTACCAGCAAAGGTGTGGAGTAGCCTAGATGTCTTGTTAATAGAGGGATGCAGATTCCACCTATGAAATCCTATGTGGTCATGAAACATGACTACAAGGACTGTGTAGCACTTGGAAAAATGTTTTTGATAAAAAGGGTGAAATATACAGAGGCAAGGTGTAAATGGTGTGCACACTTAGAGATACATGAATCTGTATATCCATACAAAGACTGGAGAAAATCATGCAAAAGGTGACATAGTCCTTGTTTTAGGGTGGTGAGATTATCAATAATATTAACCATGTTACACTAACATACATCTTGGTTATTTAAATTAAAAAAAAAAAAGGAGGAAGGAGAAGGCTTGCCAAGCAGGCATGCTAATTACCAACACTGGGTCTAATATACTAAAGGAGGATGAGTTGAGAAGCTCCTGAGCAAAGAGAAAAGGGTTTGAAAGAACTCTATCTCCCACCAACACCTAACAATGCCTAGTGGGGGTCAAGAGTCAGAATAATAAGGGAAAAGGGGGAAATGTGCAGAAATCTGTGGTGAAAGAGAAGGCTCCCCGAAGGTACAGGATTACAACAAAGCTCTGTGGGGCCTTGACACTTAAGAACTGAGATCCATGGCTCAGAGTTCACCCTGGGCTGCACAAAATATTCTGTCCAGCCCTCCCTTCTCTCCCTGAATCACCATGGCCCCTCCCCACAGGATGAGCAGTGCTCTCAGCCCCACCTCATGAGTAGAGAACTGAGGTTCTGGAGCAGCCACACCGCTAGCAGGCGGCAGAGGCTACTATGAACTGAACGTTTGTGCCCCTCACTCCCTGCAATTCATGTGTTGAAACCTAAGCCCCAATATGATGGTATTAGGAGATGGGGGCTTTGAGGGGGGGTTAGGACGTGGGAGTGGAGCCCTTACAAATGGAACTAGTATGCTTATAAAAGAGACGCCAACGTCCCAGGTTGCTCAGTGGTGAAGAATCAGCCTGCTAACAAAGAAGATGCGGCTTCCATTCCTGAGTCGGGAAGATCCCTGGAGTAGGAAACGGCAACCCACTGCAGTATTCTTGCCTGGAGAATCCCATGGACAGAGGAGCCTGGCGGGCTACAGTCTATAGGGTTGCAAAGAGTCAGACACAACTTACTGACTGAAAAACAACAAAAAAAGAGACCCTAGAGAGCTCCCTCAACCCTTCTGTCTGCCCTATGAGGACAGAGGGAGAAGACAGCTATCTATGAACCAGGAAGCGGGTCCTCACCAGACACCAAATCTGCTGATACCTTGATTCTGGACTTCCTAGCCTCCGCAACTGTGAGAAATAAGTATCTGTTGTTTAAGCCATCCAGTTTTGTAACAGCAGCTTGAACAGATGAAAGACAGCGGACTTCTGATTTCCTGCCCAGAGTACCTTCTCTTCAGACTCAGGCCCCTCAAGGTCACCATCACCCACAGCACCAGGCAAAGCTGAGCAACCTCCTGGCCTCACTGCTCCAGGTCACCGAGACTCAGGGCACCCCAACACTCTTCAACGAGGCCAGAGAGCAGCCTCCTTCCTCACAAGTACTCTCCTATGGGGAGAAGACTCCCTGGGAAGCGGATGGAAGTGGGCTGAGGAAGGTGGGCCCTGGGAGCAGGCGGTCCTGACTGCCCTCGGCTGGACATGAAACTCATACAAAGGGTGGAGAAGACACACCCTCCCTTATCACTCCTCCTGCCAAAGACTTCTGCTGCCCTGAGACAGCCCAGGCCTGGCCTATGTGCTCAGAACAGGTCACAGCCTTCCTCTCAGTGACATTTCTCCCTTGTAAAACAAGGACAATAACCTCTGTCTTCCAAAACTCATGATGCTGTTGTGGGGAAGTTTTAAGATTTAAAGTTATCCTATAACTTGTTAAGCTCACATTTTGTGAGCATACTATTCAGAGAAATACAGATTTTGATACAACCACCACAGATAAACCCAAATTTATCAACATACATAAACACCTACAGAACAAGTATCTACCAACTTACAGCCTATCCTATCCGATCAAAAATCCTTTAGCTGGATGTCAAGTAACTGAGGAAGAATTTCTCCAGTATGTGGCTCCAGCTTGTTGCCCAAGCCCCTCTCTTGTTATTCCTTGGATGATCATCTACTTGATTTGACTGGCCCCATGACTTCTTCCTCTTCTTCTCATAACAACACTCCAAATTGTCCTTTAGGGACCATCCTCCACTCCCGGTCCTTTCAGCTCCAGTGGGGTTCACACAGGTGTGCACAGGTGCACAACCCACCCCCCGACCCCAGACCCTGTGATCAGAGAGGCTGCCTGGCTCATCTCAGTGACCAGTTCAGGCAAACCATATTGACCACTGGAGTGATTCAGGGGAACTATTGGGAAAGAGAAACTGTAACACTGAGGGTATGGACTGGGAGCTGCTGGCAGCTGCTCTGCCATTTCATGAGAAGAGTAAGGGGATCTTTGACAATTACAGAGCCAACACAAAGAAACACAAAATCAAGGCACCTATAACTGTGCCTGAGGAGACATTTCCCTGGACATTTCAGTTACTCAAGCCAATGAATTCCCTTTTTAATTAAGCCAGTGAGAGTCGGGGTCCTGTCACATTGATATTTGATAGAATAAGGATCCAAAGACAACTAGAAAGGTGGAACCTAATGAGATGATGCTCAATGAAGGTAAAGAAACATCCTGCTGTGGGGACCATGATTGTAACTGTACACACTTTAGAAGGAGATTTGGAGGTCACAGTGAGATACGGATGTTGAAAAAAACCAAGGGGGCCTATAGTTGGGGTTGGGGTGAGGAGGGGAAGCAGAGCTGTCTGGGCACACCTGATGGGTACAAGACACCACATATGGATTCAGGTTTACTGATCTCCTCGGTCCTCAGAGCAGCTAGGACAGTTCCCTCCAGCCCAAGGAACCTCTTCCACTTACTGCATGGTAATGTGCAGATGTCATCCTTTTTTGTGTGTGCCATGATGTGGAAAGAGTTGGAAAGCAGCACCCTAGAGTGCCATTTCCAGCCACTCCAGCCAGTCATTTTGGGATCAGTACAGGAGGTGCTTAAGGGTTCAAGATCACAAACTACAAAGCATAGGATTGTGCCAGAGAGAATCCCAAACTATCATCCTTGTCTTTGACTATGGCTAGACGCAGAGCTGGAGAGCAGGACCTTGAAGGAAACAGAAATTTTGCGGCTGGAGAGTGTTCCCAAAGTGTGCAGCAGTGAAGAGGATATGGTTATGAAAACTGTAGCACCACAGTTTGATGACTTTCCCCTCCCCTAACCCCACTCTTGTCCCCCTCTAGGGCAACATTCTAGGGCACCCAACTGCCACTGTTAGTTGCTCCCTAATAGCCATTACTAGGCTCCCTTCCACACAAAGCTACAATTTTCTTCCACTGGCAACATGCCCAGACTTAGAGGATGTACCAAACTCGGCCAAAGTCTCCTGTGGCAACCCCATTACCCTTGACAGGTTGATGGTGATCACTGGTCCCAATTCTGGCTGGTGGCTATAAGGAAATTTCCCTGACTCAAATAAAAGAGAAAGCCTCTCGAGAAGATGGCTTTTTCTTGCCCTCTTCCCTTCTACCTTGGCTATTCTTTTGTGAAGACACATGCTTGGGGCTGCAGCAGCCATCTTGTGACCATGAGGAAAGGCCAAGAGAATGGCAGATAATAACCTGGAACCCAGTCATGGCCAAGTCACGGAACTGACCCAAGGTCTGCAGCCTGACTTTCAGGCTTCTCCGGTTATGCAAGCGAATTCAACAACTGTATTGTTTAAGGGATCACACTTGGGTATTTTGGTGAAAGTGAAAGTAGTTCAGTCGTGTCCAACTCTTTTCAACCCCCATGGACTATACAGTCCATGGAATTCTCCAGGCCAGAACACTGGAGTGGGTAGCCTTTCCCTTCTCCAGGGGATCTTCCCAACCCAGGGATCGAACCCAGGTCTCCTGCATTGCAGGTAGATTCTTTACCAGCTGAGCCACAAGGGTATTCTGGTACTTGCCATCAAAAGGCTTACTGATCAACACTTTACATTACCTTATTTGTGAATCACTGCATAGGTAGTTGCAGCCGTCTATTAGGAAAGAGGAAGTTGGAGCTCAGGAAGTTGAAGAGGTTAGATGCCAGGACTAGTAAATTGTGGGACTGAAATCCCATTTATCATCTACCCTTCTCTGTCTGCTGGTATAAATTCATTCAGCTTACAGATCCCCAACTTCAGGAGTGATGCTGTAAATCTTTAAAGCTAATGCATAAAAGTCCAACTCAACAATTTCAAAATACATTTGTGAAAGGAATACCCTGACAGTTGGCTTGTTCTAAACATGCTGCTGTTATTATAAAGCTCTCCTAAACTGTTGCACAAAGAAAAAAAAAAGAAGTGGAGAGATAAAGTGAACATGCCAGGAAGTAAGTGGAAAGAAACTTTTTTTGGTTTGGAAACCAGGAAATGTCAAGGAAATAAATGTAGCTATGATTTATACACCGTTTCCAGTTGACCCATGGGATTTAAAAATCGGCATTTTTAAGTGTATACCACAGAGCAATCCTGACAAGTGATAAGCTGCCACAGAGGCCAAAAAAGCTCCATTTGATTCTGGGTTTTATGCTAACTTAACTAATATATATATAGTTGATGGTAGTGAAGGAAAGGGCTTGAATTGTACCCTGAGTCTTTGGGTTTTTCTTATTTTCAAACTGATTGTTCTGGACAAGGGAAGACCAACAGCCAACAACAAATTCATTGTAAGCTGGAAATAGTTTCCTTTAATATTAAATATTTCTTTAATCCTTGCATTAAAATTTTTACTGTAGTATAGCAGCAGCTGTTTTATTTACTCTAAAATTTAAGCTTTTGTAATACTTTAACTATAGGTATAACTAATGGGAGGGTTTGATTACTGAGGCAAGCTACTTAAAGCACTTAAAAAGCATCATATCAGATGCTTGTTTTGCATTTATATTTTGGAGTCACACTGAAGATACATTGTTAAGGACTCTTGCTCCAAAGTCTTGCTTATTTTCTGAAAACCATTTATTTCATACCATGGAAAGGGTCTTTAATAATCATGAGTTATCATGAATATTCTTTTTTGTAGCTTCTGTATTTATGTTATCAGGCACATCAATCAGTCCCAAAGAAGTTATCTCAGGGTTCCGTTCCCAAGGGAACAAAGACAGTGGGTTCCATGTTAACAGTGGCTTTTGTAGGCTTATTTTTATTTTTCTGACATGAAAGTTGTGTATAGTTGGCAAGGATTTCTCTTCTCTGAAAACAAGCTTGTTGGTAAAAGGACAAGCTGCAGGCACCCTCACATTCACAACCACTTCAGCACAGGCTGAAAGGATGCTTCCTGAGAACAATCAGAACTGAAAAACATGTTCAAGTACAAATGTGCTTTCTTTAAGAGATTTTTCAGTTCATCATTTATTTGTCCTTCATAGTGAATAGTTTTTTTTTTAAGTTATATTCAGATCTATTTAAAGCCAATTACCAACTCCCACTATGTACTTCCCACAGTCCCCTCATCTCAGCCTGGGGCTCTCAGGGTCACTGTCCAGGCTGTGTACATTTTCCATCCAGCGACATCTGTGAGAAGAATGGCTAGAAGGAACAGCCTGGTGCCCTGGGAAAGAGATGCCTTTTCACAGGGACATGCAAACAGCAGAGGTCAATCTGGACTGCACTCGTAGTATGGCATCTCAGATGCTCCAAGCACAGACTCCTCCACATCAAGTCTGTAGCTGAGATGTGTCCTATGCTAAGGGTATAGCCTGCAGAATGGAATAGCAAATTTCAAGTGAAAATCCCAGGATCTGAAATTTTTCCTTCACCTTACTATTGAAGAAGAGAAAAGGGAGTGGTGGTGGAGAGAGACAGAGATGGAATACTCTGCCCGGTAACTCCTTGGAAGCAGGATGAAGCATGTGCAGTCTCTCCTATGATCTGCATAGTTCAGGACTTAAGAATCCACGCTTCTCAGCGTTGGCTGCTTTCCTAGGACCCTCCTCCCTGTTGGAATGGACACAATTTGCAAGTTCCTCATAAAAAGTTTTACCGGGATTTCTGATGTACTCAATCAAACTTAGTAGTTTACTTTTTACTAAGTAAGAGAGGCCCCCTATTTGAAAGAACAGCCATGATTATTGCACTAGCAGGTAGAAATTTTACTAGCCTTCCATAAATCAGTTCAACACCCTAGTCTCTGAGGATTTGCCAAAAGATAATGGGCTGCAACTATGAAACCAACACCAGGAGTTGCCAGCAGTGCTCCAGAAAGATTTCTGAAGTCTACAGGCACTTTCAGGAGAAAGGTAGAAAATCATTTCATAGAGCAGCAGCTTCTGCTGCTGCTAAGTCACTTCAGTCGTGTCTGACTCTGTGCAACCCCATAGATGGCAGCCCACCAGGCTCCGCCGTCCCTGGGATTCTCCAGGCAAGAATACTGGAGTGGGTTGCCATTTCCTTCTCCAATTCATGAAGCAGCAATTTTGTCCAAAATCAAGCTAGAAGAGATGTAATACTGGCTTAAAATGACTAAGAAATAGGTATGGTGATCAAGAAGGCATGCTGCAGTCTTCTCCAGCTCTCTTTAAAGAACTCAAATCAACTCAAAAATGGATACACAGCTCATTAATAAAAATCACAGCTGAGCCCAATTCAGGGGACTCCACTGTAACAAGCCTGCCCTTCCTCTCCTCTAACTTGAAACTCTGTAGTGCTTTTCACACTATAGTTAAGGATGTCTTTTAAGGGCTTCCCTGGTGGCTCAGGTGGTAAAGAATCTGCCTGCAATGTGGGAGACCGGGGTTCGATGCCTGGGTGGGGAAGATGCTCTGGAGAAGGACATGGCAACCCACTCCAGTATTCTTGACTGGGAAATCTCAAGGGCAGAGGAACCCAGCAAGCTACAGTCCATGGGGTCGCAAAGAGTGGGACAGGGCTGAGTGATTAACACTTTGGGGAGTATGCTGGGGATCTCCGGTTAGCCGCCTTTCCTAGGGAGTAGAGCATGGCTCAGGCAAGAGAGGACAGCACAGGCAGGGGTGTGCCAGCCAGTCTACCACCACCATTCTGTTGGGAGGTGCCCCACTGCACAGGAGGTGGAGGTTTTGATCAACATGATGGGTTCAAGTTTGAAGTCCCAAATGTGGCTACTGCTTTGAAGACGTATAGCAGCAAACTTAACAGAAGTGTCACAGAATCTCATATGATACGTTTAGCAAGGAAACTCAAGATCTGCTGTGTCCACAAATGCCCAGGTGGCATCGCCCAGATGGAGTCAATGCAAAATAGAATCTGGGTTTTCTGGCCCTGTTTTTTCTTCCCCTCACCCTGCCAAGCTGATGTTGGCGTCCCCACAAGTCTCCGTTACGCTGAGTGCGCACGGAGCTCAAGGAGCCCCAGGCACATCATAGCACCCCCAAGATGGAGCGCTGCTCCGAGAAACACTTTTCTGACGGGTCAGAGGGTGGACGGGTCAGGCTGACTTGACCATGTCCCTCCAAGGACCCCGGCCCGGGTCTGCCAGAGGTTTCGCGCCACCAGGAAACCTCTGGTCTGCTAGAGGCCCCACACCTCTGCAAGTATATCAGCGTTGGGGACAGCAGCTGTTATCAGTGACAAGAGTCACCAGACACCTCCCGAAAGAGCTCCTTCATTATCCCGGCACAGGTAAGAAGGCAGGCGCTTAACGCAGGCGGGAAGCCATCGGTCCAAGCGCGCACACCCGTGGAAACTCGCCCCTAGATCTGTACTTCAAAGTCCGCAGTCTTTCCTCTTCCTCCCCCTGTTTGTCCCCGAAACAGTCCTTCTTAGCTTGTTTTTCCCGCAAGCCGACCCTGAGGCTGGGGCGGGAACTGTAGGACCGATCGCTCGGCCGCCTGCACCCCAGCCTCCATCGCCTCCGACCCCTCCCCGTGCAGCCTGCCCGGACGCACTCGGGCACTCACCGCTGGCGGGCGACCCCCTCCCCAGCGCCACGGCTCCCGGCGCACGGACACTCCCCGCCCCGCACGCAGCGCCTTACCTCACGCAGCAGGCGCTCCAGCCGCGGCTCGGCCCAGGCGGCCAAGGCGTCGGGAGTCCCCGCGCGCCACAGCAGCTCCCGCTCTTCCTCGAGGGCCGCCACCCGGCCCTGCAGCGCGGCCGCCTGGACGCCCAGCAGCAGGCAGGCGACCGCCGAGCTCGCGGAGAGCAGCAGGCACAGAGCGCTCACCGCCCAGGCCCGCGCTCCAGTCGCGGGGCTCACCGGTCCGCCGCCGCCGCCAGCCGGGTCTCCGTTCCGCTCGTCCTCGCAGGCGCGCCGGCCTGGACTCATGGCGCGCTCGTCGAGCGTGAGCTCTCGGAGCCGGCGGTGCACAGAACCCGGGGACGCGGGCTGAGCGTGTGGGAGCGGTCGGGAGAGCCCGAGGCACGAGGTCGGCCGGGCGCGGGGCTCGGCCTCTGGGCAGCTGCTGGACCGCGGCGCACACCCCCTTCCCCGCTGCCAGCTCCTCCACAGCGGCCACTTTGGGCAGTTTCCTCTATGCAAATAGACCCTGCCAGAAAAGGAGCCGGGACCCACCCAGGGGAGGAGCGGCCCCGGCGGCCAGGCGCGGCTAGGGGGCGGGGGCGGGAAGGAAGCCGGCTCCTCCGAGCACCCCCCGAGCGCGCCCGGCGAGCCCAGAGCTCTCAGCACGCACCTCTGCCCTTACCTGCTCTCGGCATCAGGCTGCACCCACTGCCGCTCCCGCACCTCTGCGACTCCCCAGCCCGAGTTCCAGCTGCAAAATCCCAAGAGATCTGAGGTGCACCCAGAGGCTGAGAGCGCCTTCCGCAGCCCACCGCTGGCTGCGGCAATCACTCATTTCTTGGGAAGATTCCCCTCAACTTGTGAATTAACATTTCTGACACTTTTTTTAAGAGTTCAAAACTTCAAACCCTAGGGCCAACGTAGTGAATCGTTTCTGGATGGTGCCCTAGCGCCGTTTGGTGGCGGAAAGGGACCTCTTGTGCATTCACACAGACGCAGTTAATCGGGATTGCGTCTGGCAGAGGAATGAGTCTAAGAATCTTTAATACTCTCACCATTTATTATGTGCCAGACAATTGTAATAAGTCTTACAATTACTGACCTAGGTAAAGGCATTCCTTTAAGAAAACTGAGACTTTTAGCAAGTGCAAAAGATAGGGGAAAAGAACTCCAACTTTTGATGAGCCGATAGCTTTATTCTGTAATGGAAGCACAAGAAAGTGTTAGTCGCTCAGTCGTGTCCGACTCTGCGGTCCCATGGACTGGTATCCCGCCAGGTTCCTCTGTCCATGGAATTCTCCAGGCAAGAATACTGGGGTGGGTTTCCATGTCCTTCTCCAGGGGTTCTTCCCAACTCAGGGATTGAACCCGGGTCTCCAGCACTGCTGGCAGATTCTTTACCATCTGAGCCACCAGTGAAGTCCAATGGAAACACAATATGGCCAAAAATAATCATCTAGTATGTACCACATTTAAGCTATACTGTGATTCTGTATATTCTTTAACATGTGGTTAAAGTAGGAAAACCTGAATGATAGTCAAGCGGCTGGAACAGTCTTTGTTAAGAAAGGGGGGCAAGACTGAAGTCAGGCGCATTCTCTGTTGGCTCAAATTCCTACTTGGCATATTATATCCTAAAATGGGGCCTACATATTCTCCCACTAACTCCAGTAATACTCAGATAAAAACTACAGACTAACTTGGATCTTTGTAATTTGGGCAAATCCGCAGTGGTTTGGGGGGGGAAAAAAGACCTTTTGTATCTTCCTGCTCCCTCTCGGGTATCTTTGGATTTATTTGGACACATTACAAAGCTCTTAAAACTGCTGAGGACCTTCAGCTGACATGTTCCTCCTTACTCCCTTAACTTGGAGGAGAAAAGTACCTCTGAGACTGGAGTAAAACAGAAATGGTTGGAACCTCACCCCTGCAACTTCATAGCTGTGACCTTAGGTGACTTGGGGTTACAGTTGAGTGGTTAGACAGAGAAGGTCTTGCTAAAATCTAGTGTATGCCCAATAAATAGTCTGAAAAGTATTTGCTCAGCAAACTGGATTGTCTTCTTTGAAAAGAAGTCAACACCATATTATAAGTTGGCACTTCGTTCTTGCTACAAACACATAGGCAAATTGCCCATCACCTGCAAGTATTGTTCACTATATTCCAGAAGCTTCTGTGTATCAAAAAAGCCAAGCTCATTGGTTCCTTTGGCCTTTGTCCTTACCTACTGCCTCACTAGCTGGAATACCCTGCTCTCTGATCTTTGAGCAAGCTCCTCCTTTAGGTCAAGGTCCTCAGGTACTTAAACCTTACTATCTCCGAAAGACCTACCCAGATTGTCCAATCTAAGGAGGCTTCACTCAGTCTTCAGAAGGATTACTCAGGGGAATCATTTATCACTGTTTGAAGTTACCTCTTTATTAACAAGACAAAGTTACCCCTTTGTCTTGTTCACCACTGTTTTCTCAAAAAACAGTGCAGGATCTGGCAAATATTTGTCAAGTGAATTAAGGAAAGGTGAAAATATGTTTACTGTCTACACATCATTTTAAAAGGCAAGGAAGAAAATACTCTATCTTATGTCAGTTAGGGCCCTGGAAGGAAGAGACAGTATTCAGACTGAAGATAGTTTGACTGTAGAGACTGTTTATATGGTGGGGCAGATTAAGTGAACCCAACAGGGGATGTGGAGGAACCATTCTGGAGTATAAACAGTGGGAGGCCATGACTATTTCTCGCTGAAATGAGAAGAGGGAACTGTTGTTGGAATCCTGTGAATGCTCAGAGCTAAACAAAGGTCGGCTCAAAAGGAGCTGTGTGACAGGTCTGCAAAACCAAGGCTTGGAAGATAAGAAGCTAGTAGATAATCTCTCCTCTTACTCTCTGATCTGCTGGGCCTCCCAGTGATCAAACCTATAGGGCAGGCGAGCCCAGATGATGCGGTAACAAAGAGGTCAGCCTCCTAAGGGCAGAGGGCTGAGTCAGAGTAGTGGAGGGAAGATCTGGGGGATGGGAATCCACTGCATTCCCTAACATGCATATAGATTACCAAGGTCAGTCTAGCTACTCTTGCCTCTGAAATGGCTAACCTGTCAGCGATAGGCACTAATCCTCAGAGAGACCAACTGGCTACTTGGTGGCAAATCAACTACTTCAGACTCCCTTCATCCCAGAAGGGCCAGCAATTTGTTCCTCACAGGGATGGATAGCTGTTCTAGGTAAGGGCTTGTGTTCCCTGTTTGCAGAGCCTCAGCCAGCACTACTATCCATATAGACTCCGCAATCCACAGGTATCCTATATAACATAGCATCCAACCAGGAAACCCACTTTACAGCAAAGTGTGGGAGTGAGCCCATGACCATGGAACCCCCTGGTTATATTATATATTACATCCTGCACCAGCCAGAAGCAGCCAACCTCACAGAACACTGGAACTACCTTTTGAAGGCACAAGTGAAGCACCAACTCATAGTATTCAGAGTCAATACACTAAAAGACTGCAGTGCCATTTTTCAGAATGTGGAATATGCATTAAATGAGGGACCTCTAATGATGCTTCTTTCCCGATAATATGTGGGTCTAGGAACCAAAGGGTAGAAGCAAGAGTAGCCCCATTCACTGTTACTCCCCATGACTCACAGTGGTGGTGGTGGGGTTACCCTTGCTATCCTCACAAATCTGGGCCCTGCAGGGTTGAAGGTTCTACTTCTCAAGAGGGTTATTATACTTGCCAGGGCCCACATAAGTTATGGCTGACCCCCAGGGCACTTTGAACTCTGTGTCCAGGGACCTGAACACAGGGGTAACTGACCCTTATCAGCAGGGAGAGGAGGGCTATTTTAGTACAGCAGGGGAAGTGAGGGATATGTCAGGGACCTGCTAGCACTTCTTTGCCCATCACAATTGCAGCAAGTGCAGCAGTCCCAGCCTGGTGATTGTCAAGGGTCCAGATGCTTCAGGATAAAAGGGCACTATTAACTATTTTATTAAAAAGGGATTACTTAGGTCAGATAGGGTTGATAACCATGACAGAAAATTGTAAATAATAATGTAGAGATTCAAATATGTTCAAAATGCTCTGTTTAAGAAGGCTTCTCTGTCCATGGGATTCTCCGGGCATGAATACTGGAGTGGGTTGCTGTGCCCTTTTCCAGGGGATCTTCCCGACCCAGGAATCAAACCAGAACATCTTGGGTCTTCTGCATTGGCAGGTGGGTTCTTTACCACTAGCGCCACCTGGGAAGATGTTTAAGAAGGCAGGGAGTACTTAATTATTTTTTAAAATTTTCCAACAAAAATGGCTTAGCTTAAGCTTTAAGGCTTAAAGGGGTAAACGTCAATTACATAAGGAAATTGTTACTTAGAAAAAGCAGCACGGACATTGTGGGAAAAGCACCAGGTCTTGATGTATAATGCCTTATAATGCCTAGATTCCAGTTCTGGCTCCACTAATAGCTCACAGGTACTTACTGTTTCAGACCCTCAGTTTTCTAGTTTGTAAAATGGATATACCAACCAGGACTAAATTTACTCTATCTGAAACTAGAAAACTAGAGAAACTGTATGAAATGATAGTTTTCAAGATACTGGACAGTGATCACAATGAAGGACAGTGATCCTTGGGAGATGGGGAGAAAATGAAGTGAGCCCAAGGACTGTCCCAGCTTACTCTCTGGAGAGATGTTTTCAGGTGACAGTGCAAGGAGGGGGAGTTAGGCACAGCCACCCTAGGGTGAAGGAGCTACAAGTCCAAAGAAGCTGAGGCAGTTAGAATTTGCAGGGTAAAGGACTGGAGAGAAGAGCCACAAACAGAGAACTCTCCATCTGAGATCATCACATCTGTGAGGAAACTACCGGGGCCAGGACAGAACCTCTCAGAAGGATGGGACTCTAATTAGAGAGGAAGCAAACCCTACAGCTCACACTGGCCAGGAATAGCTCTTCCTCCCACCAACCAGCATGGAAAACCTGACAATTCAGAGGGCAATGGGTAAAGTACTCAAAAGATTTTGCATCAATACTGGGGATAAACTAGCCTTAGACTAAACGCTGCTCTGGTCCTGTTTAACAGAGCTTAAACCACAAACCTGAAAGGATCAAAATGATTCAAGTAATTTAATCATGTTGCATAATAAAGCTCAAGTAAATATAAAAATACCCAGTATCCAAGAAGGTAAAACAAAAAGCCACAATCACCAGGCATACAAATAAGCAAGAAGATATGACCCATGATATGACAAAAAGCAATGCAAACTAACTCAGAAATGAAAAGATGATAGCAAGGATATTAAAAGTTATATCAGTATTCCATATGTTCAAGGAAATAAGAGGAGAGATTGAACACGTTTAGGAGACACAAAAGATTTTTGTTAAAAGATCTAACTTAGAGATTAAAATGACAACACTTGACATGAAAAATAAACTGAATGGGATTAAAGGCAGAGCAGATACTACAGAAGATTAATGAACTTGAAACTATTACAATAGAAACTATCCAAAATGAAACAGAGGAAAAATATTGAAAAGTGGAAAAAAAAAAAACATCTATTATCTCTTTAAAAGATAATAGAAGGCTTAAGGCAAAATAGCAATGTATTGTGGGGTTTTAACATATGGCTAAGTAAAATGTATGGCAAAAATAGTATAAAGGCCAGGATAGGAACAGGAATGCAAAAGTAGGAAGTCAAGAGAATAATAATGGAATAACATGGAATAACAGGCAAGTTTGGCCTTGGAGCACAAAATGAAGCAGGGAAAAGCTAATAGAGTTTTGTCAAGAGAACACACTGATCATAGCAAACGTTCTTCTCCACAACACAAGAGACGATTCTATACACAGACAGCACCTGATGGTCAATACCGAAATCAGATTGATTATATTCTTTGTGACCAAAGATGGAGAAGCTCTATACAGTGAGCAAAAACAAGACCTGGAGCTGACTGTAACTGAGATCATGAGATCCTGTTTGCAAAAGTCAGGCTTAATTTGAAGAAAGTAGGAAAAAATACTAGGCCATTCAGGTATGACCTAAATCAAATCCCATATGATTATACAGTAGAGGTGACAAATAGATTCAAGGGGTCAGATCTGGTAGACAGAGTGCCTGAAGAATTATGAACAGAGGTTTGTAACACTGTACAGAAGGCAGTGACCAAAACCATCCCAAAGAAAAATAAATGCAAGAAGGCAAAGTGGTTGTCTGAGTAGGATTTTTAAATAGCTGAGAAAAGAAGAAAAGGCAAGGGAGAAAGGGAAAGATGTACCCACCTGAATGCAGAGTTCCAGAGTATAGCAGGGAGAGATAAAATGACCTTCTTCAATGAGCAATGCAAAGAAATAGAGGAAAGCAATAGAATGGGAAAACCTAGAGACCTCTTCAAGAAAATTGGAGATATCAAAGGAACATTTCATGCAAGGATGGGCAGCACAATAAAGGACAGAAATGGTAGGGACCTAACAGAGGCAGAAGAGACTAAGAAGAGTTGGCAAGAATACACAGAAGAACTATACTAAAAGGTTTTAATGACCCAGATAACCATGATGGTGGGGTCACTCACCTAAGAGTCAGACATCCTGGAGTATGAAGTCAAATGGGCCTTAAGCATTACTGCAAACAAAGCTAATGGAGGTGATGGAATTCCAGCTGAGCTATTTAAAATCCTAAAAGATGATGCTGTTAAAGTGCTGCACTCAATATGTAAGCAAATTGGAAAATCCCCTATGATGAAAGGACATTTTTTTTTTTTTGGTGTTAGTTCTAGAAAGTGTTGTAGGTCTTCATAGAACTGGTCAACTTCAGCTTCTTTGGCATTAGTGTTTGGGGCATAGACTTGGATTACTATGACTATATTACTATTACTTTGCCAACAAAGGTCTGTCTAGTCAAGGCTATGGTTTTTCCAGCAGTTATGTATAGATGTGAGAGTTGGACTAAAAAGAAAGCTGATCGCTGAAGAATTGATGCTTTTGAACTGTGGTGTTGGAGAAGACTCTTGAGAGTCCGTTGGAGTGCAAGGAGATCCAACCAGTCCATCCTAAAGGAAATCAGTCCTGAATGTTCATTGGAAGGACTGATGTTGAAGCTGAAACTCCAATACTTTGGCCACCTGATGCAAAGAGCTGATTCATTTGAAAAGGCCCTGATGCTAGGAAAGACTGAAGGCAGGAGGAGAAGGGGACGACAGAGGATGAGATGGTTGGATGGCATCACCGACTCAATGGACATGAATTTGAGTAAACTCTGGGAGAAGGCAATGGCACCCCACTCCAGTACTCTTGCCTGGAAAATCCCATGGACAAAGGAGCCTGGTAGGCTGCAGTCCATGGGGTCGCTAAGAGTCGGACACGACTGAGCGACTTCACTTTTCACTTTCATGCATTGGAGAAGGAAATGGCAACCCACTCCAGTGTTCTTGCCTAGAGAATCCCAGGGACGGGGGAGCCTGGTGGGCTGCCGTCTATGGGGTCGCACAGAGTCAGACACAACTGAAGCAACTTAGCAGCAGCAGCAGCAGCAGCAGCTGGGAGTTGGTGATGCACAGGGAGGCCTGACGTGCTGCAGTCCATGGGGTTGCAAAGAGTCGGACACGACTGAGTGAGTGAACTGAACTGAACAATGACTATAGGAGATACACAAAATAATTTGAATGTTTCTAAAAAAAATTGAAAAACATAAAAAGTAGCAACATCTTTTAAAATTAAAAATTCTCTATTAATGACATACTCTAATCATTTAGGCTTCTTCTTGGCATTTATTCTCAAAATTGTACCTACTTATGCTGCTTTAGTTAAGAGTAAATCCAGCAGTTTTTAAAAGCACTGGATATTTTTTTTAAAAGGCATCCAAATTGGAAAGGAACAGGTAAAATGTTCATTATATGCAGGTAGCATGATATTCTATATAGAAGACCATAAATACTCCACGCAAAAATTTTTAGAACTGATGAACTAATTCAGCAATGTAACGGGATATATGATTAGCATAGAGAAATCTATTGCATTTCTTTACGCTAGCAATGACCTATCAGAAAAGTAAGTAAAAATAATGTTTTATAATCTCACACAAAAACCTAGAAGTAAATCTGAGCAAAGAGGTGAAAGACTTATTTGCTGAGAACTGTGTAAATGATAAAAGAAACTGAAGATGATTTAGAGACATGTGCTTGAATTGGAAGAATTAATATCATTACAATGGTCATACTATCCAAACCAGTCTACACATTTAATGCAATCCCTTTCAGATTACCCATGACATTTTTCACAGAAGTAGAACAAATGATCCTAAAATTTAGATGGAACCACAAAAGACAGAGTTGCCAAAGCAATCCTGAATAAAAGAAATAAACCCTCCCAGAATTCAGACAATAATACAAAATTACAGTAATCAAAATAGTGTGGTCGTGGCGCAAAAACAGACATACGGACCAGTGGAACAGAATAGAGAATCCAGAAGTAAACCCACTTATGGTCAATAAACCTTTCACAAAGGAGAAATGAATGTACAAGGGAGAAAAGACAGTCTCTTTAGTAAGTAGTGTTGAAAAGCTGGACAGTGAGCCGCATGTAAATTAATGAAGTTAGAACACTCCCTCACATCATACACAATAATAAACTCAAAATAGCTTAAAGACTTAAATATAAGGCATGACACCATAAAACTTCTAGAAGAGAACATAGGCAAAATGCTACATGAATAATAGCATTAGTCAGCCTCCTAAGGCAAAAGAAATAAAAGCAAAAATAAACAAATGGGACCTGATCAAGCTTAGAAGCATTTTCACAGCAAGGGAAACTATTAAAAAATGAAAGAACAACATACAGCCTGGGAGAAAATGTTTAGAAACAATGTGATTAACAAAAGCTTAATTTCCAAAATGTACAAATAGCTCATACAGCTCATGCGCTCTCTCTCTCTATCTATATATATATAAAACCAGTCAAAAACTGAGCAGAAGACCTAAACAGACATTTTTCCAAAGAAGATATCCAGATGTTCAACAGGCATACAAAAAATGCTCAATATTGCTAATTAGTAGAGAAACACAAATCAAAACTACTGATTTATCAGCTCCCCCATTTAGAATAGCCATCATCAAAAAGTTTACAAAAAATAAATGCTAGAGAGGGTGTAGAGAAAAGGGAACCCTCCTACACTGTTGGTAGGAATGTAATTTGGTGCAGCCACTATGAAAAACATCAAAGTTTCTCAAAAAAGTAAAAATAGAACTACCATTTGATCCTCACTCCTGGGCATATATGCAGGAACAATGAAAATCCTAATTAAAAAAGATATAGGCACCCCAATGCTCATAGTGGCACTATCTACAATAGCCAAAACATGAAAGCAACCTGAGTGTACATCAATAGATGAGTGGATAAAAATACACACACACACATACGCATATATATACAACGGAATATTACTCAGCCATGAAAAGGGAATGAAATAATGCCATTTGCAGCAACGTGGATGGATCTAGAGATTATTGACTAACTCAGGCAAAGACAACTATTATATCACACGCGGAATCTAAAAAGATGATACAAATAAACTTACGTACAAAACAGAAATAGACTCACAGACATAGAAAATTCTGAAAGAGATGGGAATACCAGACCATCTGACCTGTCTCTTGAGAAACCTGTATGCAGGTCAGGAAGCAACAGTTAGAACTGGACATGGAACAACAGACTGGTTCCAAATAGGAAAAGGAGTACGTGAAGGCTGTATATTGTCACCCTGCTTATTTAACTTATATGCAGAGTACATCATGAGAAACGCTGGGCTGGAAGACACACAAGCTGGAATCAAGATTGCTGGAAGAAATATCAATAACCTCAGGTATGCAGATGACACCACCCTTATAGCAGAAAGTGAAGAAGAACTAAAGAGCCTCTTGATGAAAGAGGAGAGTGAAAAAGTTGGCTTAAAGCTCAGCGTTCAGAAAACTAAGATCATGGCATCTGGTCCCATCACTTCATGGGCAATAGATGGGGAAACAGTGGAAACAGTGTCAGACTTTATTTTTGGGGGCTCCAAAATCACTGCTGATGGTGATTGCAGCCATGAAATTAAAAGACGCTTACTCCTTGGAAGGAAGGTTATGACCAACCTAGATAGCGTAGTTAAAAGCAGAGACATTACTTTGCCAACAAAGATCCGTCTAGTCAAGGCTATGGTTTTTCTAGTGGTCATGTATGGATGTGAGAGTTGGACGGTGAAGAAAGCTGAGCACCGAAGAATTGATGCTTTTGAACTGTGGTGTTGGAGAAGACTCTTGAGAGTCCCTTAGACTGCAAGGAGATTCAACAAGTCCATCCTAAAGGAGATCAGTCCTTGGTGTTCATTGGAAGGACTGATGTTGAAGCTGAAACTCCAATACTTTGGCCACCTCATGCGAAGAGTTGACTCACTGGAAAAGACCCTAATGCTGGGAAGGATTGGGGGCAGGAGGAGAAGGGGATGACAGAGGATGAGATGGTTGGATGGCATCACCGACTCGATGGACATGGGTTTGGGTAGACTCTGGGAGCTGGTGATGGACAGGGAGGCCTGGTGTGCTGCGGTTCATGGGGTCTTAAAGAGTTGGACACAACTGAGTGACTAAACTGAACTGAATAATCTATAATGGAAAATAATCTGAAAAATGAAACATATACCCGTACATATATTACCAAATCATTTTGCTGTGTACTTGAAATTAACATATTGTAAACCAACTTTACTTCAATAAAAATAAATTTCAAAGCTCATGATTTTAAAAAGTAGCACTGATTTTTTTTAAGTTTAAAAACTTTTTTCATTTATATTTGTAATGGGAAACATTTTAAGTCACTAAGGGGGGCTATGCATGGGAACTCCTCCAGATCTACAGTTAATCTTTAATCTCATTACATGTAACTGCTGTTAATAGGACCTAGGCTATGAGGTGCCTGCCTCAAAGGATATTTAGGGTGGCTTCAGCTCTTTATAATTAAACCTACATTAAAGTCCTTAATTATATATAACTTCTCTCCAGAACTACATTTAAAAACAAACTGAATCCACGCAAGGAGTGAATGTAAGAAAATGTATCTGAATAGTAGACATTCTTGACTGGTTAAAATTTTTTTTCTTTGAAAATTCTATTCCCCCTTCAATTTCAATGGAATGTCACAATAAAAACTACTATACTAGGGAGTCAAAAGCAGATTTCTTGATAGCTTTGTCATACCTGGTGCCATAAAGAGGAACAACCAACATTATTGGGAATTTTTTTTTTTTAATGAAGTAACCTGGGTTAAAGCATTTATAGAAAACAAAGTACATAACTGCTATTTACTAGTGGGACTACTCAAAGCCAGGTAATCTTCTAGATGTTTTGAATCACCCTGTAACATAGGTATTACCCCTAAGTAATTCCAAGTAAGGAAGTACAATTACTTTAAAGTAACTTAGGGGTCTCTTCAAAATGGCAGAGGAATAAGATGTGATCACCTTCCTCCCCACAAATACATCAAAAATACATCTGCAAGTGGAACAAGTCCTACAGAACACCTACTGAACTCTGGCAGAAGACCTCAGACTTCCAAAAAGGCAAGCTCATGTCCACATAACAAGATCGGAAGGAATTGGGACAAGATCTGTGCTTTTGGGAAGGAGCTGTGAAGGAGGAAAATTTTCCCCACACTAGGAAGCCCCCTCACTGGCAGGGACAGTGGAGAGCTTTGGAGACTGTAGCAACAGGTATGAAGAAGGCAAAGCAGAGAGAATTCTGCAAAGAGATCAGTGCCAACCAGCATCCCCACAGCCTATGCTTTCTTTGCCTTTTTCTAGTTTGCTTTCTGCATTTGATTTGCTCTTGGTTTTGTGTTTTTACTAGTTTAGCTTTTAGTGTTTGTTTTCCTTTATGGGTTTGTTTGTTGATTTGATTGCTCTCTTGTTGCCTCTTTTTTCTTTGTGAGTGTGAAAGTTCCTTTGTGTGTTTTTGTATGTTTAGTTTTGCTTTCACCGTTTGTCAGAGTTTTGTTGTCTGTTTCTTGTTTGTTGGTTGGTTTTTGTTTTTTTCTTTTTTTTCTCTCCTTCTGTGCCATGTGGCTTGTGGGGTCTCGATGCTGCAGCCAGGGGTTGGGCCTGAGCCACTGAGGTGGGAGACCCGAGTTCAGGGCTTTCAACCACCAGAGAACTCCAGACCTCTTGGAATATTTGTGAGTACTCTCCCAGAGGCTTCCATTGCTACACTAAGACCTGGCTCCACCAAATGGCCAGCAAGCGCCAGTGCTGGATGATTCATGCCAAACAACTAGCAAAACAATGACACAAACCCACCCATTAGCAGACAAGCTGCCTAAAGCCATACTAGGTTCACAGACAGCCAAAAACACACCACTGGATGCAGCACTGATCATCAGAGGGATAAGATCCAGCTCCATCCACCACAAAAGAGGCAGAGTCCCCCCACCAGGAAGTCTACAGAAGGCAATGGTGCAACCACACCCACGGGGGGCAGACACAAGTAAGAAGAACTATAACCCCACAGCCTGCAGAAATGAGACCCCAAACAAAACGAGAAGAGAAATATGCAGCAGATGAAGGAACAGGGTAAAACCCCACAACCTCAAACAAATGAGGGGAAATAGGCAGTCTACCCGAAAAAGAATTCAGAGTAATGATAGGAAAGATGATCCCAAATATCAGAAATAGAACGGAGGCAGAGATAAAGAAAATGGAGGCCTGGATCAAGAAGATACAACAAATTTTTAACAAAGACCTTGAAAAACTAAAGAACAATCAGCAATGAACAACACAATAACTGAAATAAAAAAATACACTAGCAAAAAAACTGAGGCAGAAATACACTAGCAAAATACATTAGCAGAATAAACCGAGGCAGAAGAAAGGAAAAATGAGCTAGAAGATAGAATGGTGGAAATAACCAAAGCAGAGCAGAACAAAGGGACAAAAATGAAAAGAAATGAAAACACTCTTAGAGACCTCTGGGACAACAGTAAGCACACCAACATTCAAATAATAGGGATCCCAAGAGAAGAAAAGAAAAAGTATATGAGAAAATATTTGAGGAGATCACAGATGAAAACTTCCCTACCATGGGAACAGAAATACCCATCCAAGTCCAGGAAGCCCAGAGAGTCTCACATAGGTTAAACCCAAGGAGAAACACGCCAAGACACGTATTAATCAAACTAACAAAAATTAAACACAAAGAAAAAATATTAAAAGCAGCAAGGGGAAAGCAATAAATAACTTACAAAGGACTCCTCATAAGGTTATCTGTTGATTTTTCAGCAGAAACTCTGCAGGCCAGAAGGGAGAGGCAGGATATATTTACAGTGATGGAACGAAAAAATCTACTACCAAGATTACTCTACCAAGTAAGGAGATCATTCAGATTCGACAAGCAGAAATTAAGAGAATTTAGTACCACCAAACCAGCTTTACAACAAATGTTAAAGGAACTTCTCTAGGCAGGAAAGACAAGGTAAGGAAAAGACCTACAAAAACAAACCTGAAACAATAAGTAAATGGTAACAGCATAATAGATATCAGTATGCATGCGTGCGTGCTAAGTCACTTCATTCGTGTCCGGGTCTTTGCGACCCTATGGACCATAGCCCTTCAGTTTCCTCTGACCATGGAATTCCCCAGGCAAGAATAATGTAGTGGGTTGCCATGCCTTCCTGCAGGGGATCTTCCCAAACCTGCGATCAAACCCACATCTTTTACATCTCCAGCATCGGCAGGTGGGTTCTTTACCGCTAGTGACATCTAGGAAGTTCCAATACATACCAATAATTACCTTAAATGAAAACAGATTAATGCTCCAACCAAAAGACAAAGACTGGCTGAATGGATGTGAAACAAGAACCATATATATGCTGTCTAGAAGAGACCCACTTCACATCTAGTGATACATACAGACTAAAAGTGAGGGGCAAGAAAAAGATTCCATGCAAGTGGAAATGAAAAGAAAGATAAGAGTAGAAATACCCATATCAGATAAAATAGACCTTAAAATAAAGACTGTTACAAGAGACACATGATCACTTGGATCACAGCACCATGTAACTCAGTGAAACTATGAGCTATGCCTTGCAGGGCTACCAAAGATGGACAGGACATGGTGGAGAGTTCTGACAAAATGTGGTCCACTGTAGAAGGGAATGGTAAACCACTTCAGTATTCTTACCTTGAGGACCCCATGAACGGTACGAAAAGGCAAAAAGATTTGACAGTGGAAGATGAGCCCCAAAGGTAGGTAGGTGTCCAATATACTACAGGGAAAGAAGAGCAGAGATATAACTCTAGAAAGAATGAAGAGGATGAGCCAATGTGGAAACAATGCCCAGTTGTGGATGTGTCTGGTGGTGAAAGTCTGAGGCAGTAAAAAACAATATTGCATTAGGACCTGGAATGTTATTTAGGTCCATGAATCAAGGTAAATTGGATGTTAGTCAAACAGGAAATGGCAAGACTGAATATTGACACTTTAGGAATCAGTGAACTAAAATGAATGGGAATGGGTGAATTTAATTTAGATGATTATATCTACTACTGTGGCAAAGAATCCCTTTGCCACAAAAATGGAGTAGCTGACATAGTCAACAAGAGTCCAAAATGCAGTATTTGGGTGCAGTCTCAAAAATGACAGAATGATCTCATTTCCAATGCAAATCATTCAACATCACAGTAATCCAAGTCTATATACCCCAGCCACTAATGCCAAAGAAGCTGAAGTTGAATGATTCTATGAAACCTACAAGACCTTCTAGAACTAACACCAAAAAAAGAGACAGCCTTTACATCATAGGGGATTGGAATGCAAAATAGGAAGTCAAGAGATACCTGGAGTAACAGGTAAGTTTGGCCTTGGAATATATAAAGAAGCAGGGCAAAGGCTTACAGAGTTTTGCCAAAAGAACACAGTAATCACAGCAAACACCCTCTTCTAACAACACAAGAGATGACTCTATACATGGACAGCACCAGATGGTCAACACCAAAATCAGATTGATTATATTCTTTGCAGTTGAAGATGGAGAAGCTCTACAGTCAGCAAAAACAAGACCTGGAGATGACTGTGGCTCAGGTCATGAGCTCCTATTGCAAAATTCAGACTTAAATTGAAGAAAGTAGGGAAAAGCACTAGGCGATTCAGGGCCTAAATAAAATTCCTTATGATGATACAGTGGAAGTGATAAATAGATTCAAGGGATTAGAGCTGATTGAGTGCCTGAAGAACTATGGACAGAGATTGGTAACAATGTACAGGAGGTGGTGACCAGAACTATCCCAAAGCAAAGAAATGAAAAATGAAAAACAGATGTCTGAGGAGGCCTTACACGTAGCTGAGGGAAAGAAGAGAAGCAAAAGGCAAAAGAAAAATGGGGAGATATACCCAGCTGAATGCAGAGTTCCAAACAGTAGCAAGGAGAGATAAGAAAGGCTTCCTAAGTGAACAATGCAAAGACATAGAATGGGAAAACCTAGAGACCGCTTCAAAAAAAAAAAAAAAATTAGAGATACCAAGAGAGCATTTCACATAAAGATGGGCACAATAAAGGAGAGAAATGGCAAGGACCTAACAGAAGCAGAAGAGATTAACAAGAGGTGGCAAGATTATACAGAAGAACCATACAAAAAAGGTCTTAATGACCCAGATAACCATGATGGTGTGATCACTCACCTAGAGCCAGACATTCTGGAGTGAGAAAACAAGTGGGCCATAGGAATCATCACTAGGAACAAATCTAGTGGAGGTGATGGAATTCCAGCTAAGCTATTTAAAATCCTAAAAGGTGATGCTGTTAAAGTGCTGCTATCAATATGCCAGCAAATCAGGAAAACCAGCAATGACCACAGGACTTGAAAAGGTCCGTTTTCATTCCAATCCCAAAGAAGGGCAATGTGAAAGAATGTTCAAACTATCGTACAATTGTGTTCATTTCACAGGCTAGCAAAGTAATGCTCAAAATCCTTCAGGCTAGACTTCAGCAGTATGTGAACCAAGAACTTCGAGATGTACAAACTGGGTTTAGAAAAGGCAGAGGAACCAGAGGTCAAACTGCCAACATCTGTTGGATCACAGAAAAGGCAAGGGAATTCCATAAAAACATCTACATCTGCTTTATTGACTACGCTAAAGCCTTGCACTGTGTAGATCACAAAAAACTGAGGAAGCTTCTTAAAAGGCATAGGAATACCAGACCACTATCATCTGAGCTTATATGCATGCCCAGAAGCAACAGTTAGAACCGGACATGGAACAACGGACTGTTTCAAAATTAGAAAAGGAGTATGTCAAAGCTGTATATTGCCACTATATTTAACTTATATGCAGAGTATGGGCATTGGAGAGGCCAGGGCACCCTCTGTCCTGGGCAGCATGTCGGCCCCAGGGCAGCCAGTGGCAGCAGTGATGGCAGCAAGCTGTCCACTCCTCGGCATCCTCCAACGTCGGCTTCAAACTTCCCTGGACCCCTTTTCTTGTGACTCCAGCAGGGCCTCTGCCTCAGCCCCTGGGCAGCACGGTGATCAACATTCAACAGCTGGTGAAGGTTTACACACTCAAGGACCAGCAGTGGGACAACCAGGGTGCCAGACATGTCATCCAGCTCTGTTGAGCAGCTGAAGGGCATGTCCCTGCTAGTCAGGGCCTGACAAAAAGTGGTCCACTGGAGAAAGGAATGGCAAACCACTTCAGTATTCTTGCTTTCAGAACCCCATAAACAGTATGAAAAGGCAAAAAGATATGACACTGAAACATGAGCACTCCAGGTCAGTAGGTGTCCAATATACTACTGGGGAAGAATGGAGGGCAATTACTAATATCTCCAAAAAGAATGAAGAGGATGAGCCAAAGCGGAAACGACACCCAGCTGTGCATGTGTCTGGTCGTGAAGGTGAAGTCCAATGAAATAAGGAACAATATTGCTTAGGAACCTGAAATGTCAGGTCCATCAATCAAGGTAAATTGGATGTGGTCAAACAGGAGATGGCAAGACTGAGCAATGAAATTTTAGAAATCAGAGAACGAAAATGGATGGGAATGGATGAATTTAATTCAGATGACCACAGTATCTAACTCTGTGGGCAAGACCTCAGAAAAGAAGCAGTAGCACATTTAACACTGGAAATAAAATATTTTGCTGCACTTTTAAAGCCAAGTTTGATGTCAATGAGATTTCTAGAAATACTAGATTATGAGACATCAAATCATTAGGGAAAATGCTGTTACAAAACATGTGTATTTATGCACTGGCCATTCTCTAAACCTCTCCCATTAGTCCTGACGCTCCCAACACTTTCAAATAAAAAGCTGGTGCTTTCAGAAAATGAGTTCAGAAGTACAAGGAAAAAGGCAAGGTAATCCACCTTTTAATACTGGGAATGAGGGGGATCTCTGGTCGGGGAACTGTAGGGTTGGTGCAAAAGTAATTGCGGTTTTGCATTGTTGATCTTTGCTTTGACACTGAAATCCATTCTTAAATATGGTTATGCTATACATCATTTTAATGCACATTCCTCGCTTTATGTTTTTCTAATGACAATATTTGCTGTTTTATTTAGACTAGGGAGATGATGTTAGACAAAAAGGAAAATTGAGTAATTTTCTTATTCGAGTTCAAAATGGGTCATAAAACAGCAGGGACAACTCGCAACATCATTTGCAAAGAACCTTGAAGATGAGGAGTGCAGTGGCCAGCCACTGCAAGCTGACAATGACCAACTGACAGCAACCAGCAAAGCTGATGCTCAAAGTTGATTCTCAACTACATGAGAAGCTGTCAAAGAACTCAATCATTCTGTGGTTGTTCGGCATTTTAACAAATCGGAAAGGTGAAAAAATTTGGTTAAGTGGGTGCCTTTAGAGCTGACCGAAATTAAAAAAAATTCTTATCGTATGCAACAAAGCCCCATTTCTCATTTGTATTGTTATGTGCAATGAAAAGTGGATTTTATACACCCAACAACTGGCAATGACCAGCTCAGTAGTTGGGACTGAGAAGCTCCAAAGCACTTCCCAAAGCCAAACTTGCACCAAAAAATGGTCATGGTCACTGTTTGGTGCTCTGGTGTCCATTTGACCCACTACAGCTTTCTGAATCCCAGTGAAACCATTATACCTGAGAAGTATGCTGAGCAAATCTGAGAGGCACTGAAAACTGCAATGGCTGCAGCAGGTACTGGTCAACAGGTCCAGTTATTCTCCACAACACCTGACTGCACACCACATAACACTTCCAAAAAGTTAAACAAAATGGGCTACCAAGTTTGCCTCACCCACCACATTCACCTGACCTCTTGCCAAACGACTTCTTAAGCATCTCAACAGCTTTTTGCAGGGAAAATGCTTTCCAAAAATTTACTGAATCCCAAAGCATGGATTTTTACTTTATAGGAATAAACTTATTTCTTGCTGGTAAAAATGTATTAATAATGGTTTCTCTGATTAATAACGATGTGTTTGAACCGAGTTAAAAAGATTTACAATTCATAGTCTGCAAGTTTCCACCAACCTAGTAAGATCCCACACATGTGTGCTCAGCCACTAAGTCACGTCTGACTCTTGCGACCCCATGGACTGCAGTCCACCAGGCTCCTCTATCCATAGGATTTTCCAGGCAAGAATACTGGAGTGGGCTGCCATTTCCTCCTCCAGTGGATCTTTCCGACCCAGGGACTGAACTCGCATCTCCTGCATTGGCAGATGGATTCTTTACCACTGAGCTACCTGGGAAGCAATACCCACATGCTGCACCACAAAAAAGACTCAGTAAAGCCAAAAAAAAAAAAGGAAACTGAGTTTCCAGAAGACAGGAAAAATTAGTAGACACTCATGTGATAGAGCACCATCCTCACACCAGTTAACTTTTTCTACCTAATTCACTCAAGTTTAATTCCTAAACTTCCATGAATTAGGCCTAGACACTAGCAAGTACCCTTTAGTAAAGAATGCAAACATTTTTCAACTGAAGCAAAGGGGTTAGCAATCATTAACTTATTAGTAAGAAATAATGTGATTTTTTTCCCCTTCCCTCCTATATCCTGGTATCAGCTAAACAAATTTTGGGTTTCCAATAGGAGAGGATGCAAACATTAATTTGGGAACTTGGAAGTACTTGTAGGGAAAGGTTGGATGCTTAGGTAGTTCAGTGGCACTAGCAGTATGGAAATGGAGAAGAAAATAAAGGATGGCTGACTCCTTAATCTCTGTAACTGTGTTCAGGAAAAAGCTTTTCATCAAATGTGCCTTTAAAAAACCTTATTACATATAACATAGTTCAATTACATGTGGACTGCATCAGAGGCTTTAACATAACTTATGCAGTGATGCTTTGCCAAAATTTATTTCAGCTCTTTAAAATTTCTAGCCAACTTCAGGAATGTATCTCTCCTGTATGTGCAAATGCTGCCAGTGGATTCCATACAGAAACCCACCTTAGTTTCACTATTTGTCACACTAAAACTTACATGCACTTTATGTTCAAAAGTGATTAAAACTCAAATCTTTGGTAATGCACGTCAGAAATGGGAATACCTTTAACAAAAAACCTGTATCCGGATAATTGATCATGAATTCTACAACAAAAAATATTTTTACCTTGCAGACTGATCAACAGTTTTTTTTTTTTTTAAACTAACGCTTACCATATAGTTTTTAGTGTGAAATAGATAATAATAAGGAAAAATACCTACAAACAAACAAAAAGGTCATGTTAGCCAACTAGGGTCTGAAAACTGCAGTTATCTATTTAATGTTTATAAAAATATCAGAATGTTGAGTTGACTGACACAGTCTTAAGTAATCTCTTCTAGAGAAGTATAGTAAGACCACTGATTTCCATTTCATTTCTTTTTTAATAAGTCAAAGAAAGGATGCTGCAATGCTTCATCCAAAGTAATTCTTTTCACTGGATCATATTCTAACATTCTTCGAACTAGGTCAAACAGTTTCTCATGTTCTTCATCATGACAAAGCATAAATTCCTGAGGAGAAAAGTGATGTTAAAGAAGGACATTAAAAAATAGTTAAAAGTTAAAAAAAAAAAAAACTTAATTCTTTTTTTTTTTACCTTCAATGGTTTACAGCGTCTCCTAACATATCTACCAGCAGAACTATGTTCATCCCAATCTAGCTGATTATGATGAAAATACTTGCGTTTCCTACAGGAAAGAGAAGTCTGGGTTAGTTTAAAACAAGATTCATGTTTACCCTGCCCTCACAGAGAACAGGGGTAATAGACCATAAGCAGCTCTCTATACATAAGCACACAATTTCTAAAAATCTCAACAGTAATTATTTATCAGATATCTTAAATGATATATTTCTTAATCTTGTACTCTATAAGGTTTTAGTATCCCACCGAAGTTGTTCCCAAATACCACACATATAACAATGCCCGTTTTAAAAACAGGTTCCTATAACCATTTGTATAAATTCTGGTGTCATTAGATCTGGAATGAGGCTGAATATCTTAACAATTCCATGGGTGACTTGTGGCAAAGCTATGTTTTGAAACCTCTTATATAGTATCTTGTCCAAAGATACAGCTAGTCAGCAAAAGTGTGGAATTCAAACTTAAGACTGATATGACTCCAAAATCAAGGTCTTTTTACTACTCTATGTATTATTTTTGTATTGACCTAGTAAAACATTTATGCAAAGGTTAGCCTGAGTATAAAAACACCACTTTATTTACTAGATCACAAAGTAAACACTGCATTACTTTTCAAAAAACTTGACTTCATGAAAAAAATCCACAATCTACAAGTTTTTGGAATAAGCAATAACAAACAAACTGTAGTTTGAATGTAGGCCATTGTACGTACCCAAGGGCTTTAATCTTAAAAAACATACCTTGTTTTCTGAATCATGTGTGTTGGTATGGGTCCTAATATTCGTTCCATCATTGCCAGGTGCTCTTTACTATCATGAGTCTAAAAAAAGTAGGAGAAAGAAACTTAGCACTTTCCACTTCTCTACATGCAATAAAGGGAAACAAAACAGTGCTTCCATAAAAGGACCAGGTTAGACAATTATACAATTTATATTGCACTCCACTTCAGAGGACTGTAACTGAATGAGCTGTATTATCTAATGCAAGCCCAGTAAAACTGAAGTCTTTCTGAATTGGATCAGTAAGGGCTGTACAGCAGATGGTGAACAGGTTTTTAAAATGTATTTTATTGACGTAGAGTTGATTTACAAAGTTTGAATAATTTGTTTAATGTAAAACTGAACAGTTTTTCCTTATTTATTTGTATTTATTGCAGTGTTTAAGATGCCTGGGAAAGATTACCAAAAATATGTCTCATTTTATCAGTTGCTTAACCAACCTCCATTTACTGAATGGATAGCAACCTTGTAACACTTCCTAATCCTAGATAATAAAAATACAATCCTAGTAATTCTTACAACCCAGAGCTAAGTATGTGGGAACATGACTTTCAGAGAGGTTAAGATAAGAGCTCAATATTATATAGCTCATAAATGAGGAAACTTGAACTGTGAACCCAAGTGAAAAAGTTTTATTCTTAAATTACATAGTATCAGAGTTTTGGCTAAAGTAGAATAAACTGAAACTGACAGCCGAAATCATACACTCCTTGAGCAGAGGCTGGCAATTTTTCTATCAAGGACCAGACAGCAAATATTTTAGGCTTGGATGGTCACAAACGGTCTACATATTCTTTTTCACTGTTTAAAGCAGGCATCAGGCAGGATACAGTTTGCTAACCTCTACTCTGGAGAGCAGAGTCTGTGAGCAATGCTTTTTAAACCCATTAACTACTGTGCCTAGCACACTGCTTTCAAAATGATATTCTTAATTCATGACAGGAATAAATAATACACGCTCTGTATCTTCACAAAGCACCTTAGCTGAAGACATTTTGGAGGCTGGAATCCAAATATAAACCCAATCTCAAACCAAAGTTAATAATCCATGCTTAAGATCCCAGTGATTTATAATCATAAAACCATTTGAAAAATTTTGTATGTGTCAGAATGAAGAAAGCATGCACTGTGCTCAACTTTTTCCTTGACCCTACAGCTTACTACCACAAAATCAGATACCACCTCCTAAGGAATGATGCAATAGCTATTTTCTAGATATCAAACTTATCTAGAGTACTTTTAACAAGATTGCTACAGATCAGACAAAAGCATGAGGTGCCCGACAGTAGTAAACACATGGATTCTGCAACAGCCATCTAAATGACTTTTAATTCATCGTAGCTTCCTCCTCATCCTGCACTGTCATAACCTCAAATCAACCTTGACAGAATTAGCTAGGAACTCCCTAACAGCCCTCACCCTGCCCAGAACATACTTTGATCATATTACAACCCTATTTCAAGTTCTTCAACAGTTACACCACTTGAAGCTTTCAAGAGTTCGAGCTTTCAGACATTAAGTAAAATTATGAGGAAAAAATGTGGAGACCTAAACAACATTTTCGCCCTTTTATTTTGCCAAGTAAGGACTTTTATTTTTAAAAAATAAATAACTATTATCTCATAAAAGGGACGTTTTAATACCAAAAAAAAGACAACGCCAAACAGCAAAAAACAAGGAGGGATAATTTCTACTTGAAAGCCAGAATGGAAACTCTGCAAAATCATTTTCATTTTAGACCAGTCTGTATCTGGAAACCACTGATTTGTAGGATCAGCGAAGAACTGACTCACTGGAAAAGACCCTGATGCTGGGAAAAACTGGAGGCAGAAGAAGGGGACGACACAGGACAAGATGGTTGAATTATATGCCAACTCAATGGACATGCATTTGAGTAAGCTTCAGGAGGGCAGGGAAGCCTGGCGTGCTGCAGTCCATGGGGGTTGCAGAGTTGGACATGACCGAGGGACTGAACTGAACTGACTTGTAGGATAAAACAAATATCTTTCTATGGCAAACAAGTACACTCAAGTGTCAGTACCTGCCTATTGACACTATTTTTCTATTTATCCGAAACACTTGATAGTACTATTCATTCTTCCTCAACTAGAGTACCTTCCTGTATGCCTGCTGCATTTATGAATACAATTTCTTCTTCCTGATATGGCCATCACACACACTCTAGCTTTATGACAAACTCCTACTCCTCCTTATAGCATGGATTAAACTCACTACTCCTAAGTGATGCCTTCTCTAAGGAAACTTAACTGTTCACTGTTTCTGGGTTTCCACTACACTTTTTACAGTGTTCCATTTTAACAAGTATCACATTGTACTCTTAACAGTTCTCACATTATCTATCTTGTGTATGACTTCCTTGAGGACAGAGATACTGTCTTTTTATTTTTGTACACATAGTGCCTAGAAATGTGCCTAAAGTGTCACAGATGCTTAATACAACTTACTGTTTCTGAATTCTTTTAAAAAACAAGTGCAACATAACCAGAACTGAATTAAAACTGACCATAGTTACATTAATATAAATTTATGAAAGCATGTCACACACACACAAAATGGATCACATTCACATGAACCATGTTTTTCATATTCAATATGAACCATGTTTAAAATCTCCAATCACATGCAGAATGAATTATGACCATTCACTGAGAGTAGTATTTCATTCCACTATGGTTTTAGAGGATGGCTATTTTGCATATGCAAATTTTAATCTTAAGAATGACACACAATGGCAACTTTTCAAAATAGAAACCAAAACTTCAACAGGCCTTTAACATTTAAAGCTCATTATAGTGCAGTGCAACTAGAGGAACCCCTGCTCACCATAACTAGAGAAAGCCTGTGCATAGCAATGAAGACCCAGAGCAGCCAAAAATAGATACGTACATGCATAAAGCTCATTATGAATTAGTAAATAACATTTAGTAAATACATACCTGAAAGACTGTGAAACCAAGGTAATATTCAATAAGAATGCAACCTATGCTCCAAACATCACAAGGCTGAGACCAACCTAAAGCTATTTAAAAACAAAAGCAAACATTTTATTATGCAATAATTTAACTGTCAATACACTAAATCCTTTCCTATGTGGGTGCTCTCGTTATATAGCCCATTTAGAAGAATGATAGTAAATTCACAGCTTACGTTTTTAGTTTTATAGCAAACACTATTCAGTATCCTTTGAGTCATCCATATCCTTGTATCAAATTATAGTATTTTAACCTAGGGTAAGAGGCTTTTTATGTAAAACAAGAGGGACTAGCAAATGTTTCATAGTCTTTTAATTGCTTGTGCAAAGAGGAATTCGGTTATATCCAGCTCATGGCTGTTCTATGAAATTTTACATTAATGCAAACATAGATCAACAATTATCCTCAGAATGTAATTACTAACCCCCTATCAATTATCAGCTTGATATCTGAGTTTCTTGTATCCATTAAAAGAAATATCGTACCACATAAATTATGTAGGAATTATAATAGATATTATAGTAGATACAGATATAATAAGCACCCATAAGCAGAATTACAGTCATTTAAAAGTTCACACAGAGGTATCTATATATGTACTTTCAGATTGTCTATACATGATCTGTATTATACTTTCTCCTTCAGAACTCTCAATAGTAATATTATTCAAAAAAGAAAGACACCTAGCCTTAAGTCTATATTTAATTAGAAAGAAAAGAGGAAGCCACAAAGATGTTTTAATCTTTCAAAGTTTAAGTATTTAATACAACAATAATATACAAAGAAAATCTACTTTAAAAGACATTTCGATTTCTTTCAGTAATATTACTGAATTTAAAGACAAAGGAAGAAACGATATACACAAGGAACTTATGATTCAGCCATTTCTGTTAACCCTCACAGGGCGTATCATTTGAACAAGTGGAAGATGGAGCCTGTTTCTACTTACAGTAACACATAAAAAATCTGCAAATGATTAAGAGCTTGGACCTAAGATGCAAGTTTTCTTTTCCAACCACTCCTTTCTCCCAGTCCAGCTTTCTCGCAAATGACTGTAACCTTTTGTAGCATACCACTGTACATCACCTCATTCTGTTATGGGGTAGCTCTAACACTGTCTGGAATTGCACAACATTCAGTTTGACCAGAATTTCCCAACTTCTGTTTATTACCAACACCCAAGACGTAAGATCAACTGTCTTCCTCTTACATCTTCCTCTTCAACCTAATTCTGCCTTTATCTTCAGGAGTAACACTTCACAAACACATAATGAACACTTCTAATCTTCCCATCTCTTCATCTCTTCTCCTAAAGACCAAGAACCCCAGTTTCGGATTTATATCAACTATTTCCAGCCTGGCCACCCATGGGACTGTATTAATACCAAGAATCACTATATCCTACCCAACCTAGGAAAAGGCCATTAACTGAGTGTAAGATACACTGCCATTTTACATACCAATAACAAAGAAAAAAATGCCAATTGTTTTGTGTTCTCCCACATGTTAAAATGTGGGAGAAAATCTGCTTCTTAAAATGGATAAAACACAGCAAGTTATCTCTTTTAATTTTTCTGGCTGTACTGCACAGCATGCAAGATCTTAAGTTTCCTACACCCACTGCAGTAGAAGAGCAGAATCTTAACCATTGGACTGCTGGGGAAGTTCCAGCAAATTTATCTCTTTTTAAGCTCTGAAAATACCTCTCCATCCACATCTCTTTCCACACTCTTTTCTCTTACCTTCATTGCAGCCTTCAGTCCTCAACCATGAACATACTTTCTGAACTACTGCAACAGAAGCAGATTCTTTCACCACACTAAGCAGAAATACTAATAACATCAACCTCAAAGACAAGCTCTAAACCTGCACTGTCCTATGTAGTAGCCATTAACTACACATACACTATTGTGTATTTTAAATCTAAAATTTAAATTAATTGGCCACACTGCAAGTACACAGTAGTCAACTTATGGCTACTAACGGCTACCATATTGGACAGTGCAGATATAACACTTCTTTCATCATGGAAAGTTCTACTGGCTAGTACTATAAAATATTCTTAATTTCCTTACCCTTTTACCAATCCTCTACTCTAGATAAACATCATTAGTTTGATTTCATACTCCTATTCTGAACTACCAGTCTTCTTGGACAAAAAGGTAAAAAGTGGGAAGACTGATTCCATGAAAATGCTTTTACTATCCAACCTCAGTTGAAACTTACATTCAGCCAAGTATTATGGTTATTCCATTTAACTATTATATCTCCCAGTTATCACCTGATTTGAATATTCCCCACTGTCTCCAAGCCCCTCAAAGCCATCTTTGACTTCCCTGCTCTATCACCATGACCTGGTGGCTAACTTCTAAATTTTGAGGCGCAAGATGCTCTTTCCCTAAGCTCCCTGTTATCATCCACCCTCCATACAGATGTCTACCACAAGATCTTCAGCATTTTCATCAGCACCAAGCTTTAGTGATGAGACAAAAATAGGTGTTCACATCACTTCAAAAACCACACTATGATGTAATTAAGCCAACAGAACTTAATTCTTCTATGATCACGTAAGACTGACTTGTTCAAAAATAACAACCACTTGGAACATCTTTACAGATGGTATCATATTATTCCCACTCAGGAAAAATAATTATAGCAATGACCAGACAGCTTTTATGGAAACACAAAACAGTTTCTGTAAACTGCTAAGAAAATCACAGCTATCCACCCCACTACCTGGCCCCCCACAACAGAAGCTGTAGAGAACAAAAATATCTTTTTCAATTGAAGTATCAGGAAGTCTGATGTCTACTGACCCAAAATGACCTCTGGAGCTCTGTAATGCCGTGTAGATACCAAAGTACTATGATGTTCATCATCGTATGTTGCACTTCCAAAGTCAACAACTTTGATATCTGTGTTTTTCAGTGTGCGTTCATCACGTTTCTAGAAAACAGTTGAGTAAACACAAAGATCAATATATAAAATACTTTACAGCACTATTCCAAAAGGCTTGCCCATGAATTGCCTTTTTGATTTTCAATATAACCCCATGAGAAAGGCAAAGGATTACCCTTTTTGGGTTAAACACCAGGATATAATAAGCCTTAGAGGTAAAATTTCTCATCCAAGCATCATCAAGCTAAATTAATTTTAAAGATAACTACCAAAATTAAAACAAGTCTTTAACTTACCATTTTAGAATTATATTTGACTACATAGTCAGACTTCACAAATAAAATATTTTCAGGCTTCAGATCTGTATGGGTTAATTTATTATGATGCAAAACTATAAAAGAACAAAAAGACATTATTAGCTTCACTGACAAATTTAATCTATACTGGGGGAAGGGAGGACTGGTGACAGATGTAGGAATCAAAAGCGGTTTCATCTTTACTTGTAATATGTACAGTTTTAGTGACAACGCTTTGATGTGTTACTTATATAATAAAAACTTAAATTTATTGGTATTTAAAAATTTAACAAAGTGTACTTACAATTTATTGACTGGCAGATCTGATATGCCATTTGCCTGATGTGGTCAATTTGAAATGGCAGAAAGCTATTTTCTTTAATGAAATCATAGGTACTAAGTCCCAAGAGTTCGAACACAATACAAACATGACCATGATGATCAAACCATTCTAGCATCTGGACACATCGGCTAAAACAGATCAAAATAAAAATGATTCAGTTCACAGAACTCTGATTATTTCATGTAACGTGATGGATCACAGTTCCAAGTTTATACTTACAAGACACTATTAGGATCAGTACTATTTAAATGCTCTAATACTTGGATTTCTGAACGAGCTGCTTCACGATATCGTCCCACGTTTTTTACAATTTTCACTGCTACATGTATGCCATCCCTTAAAAACAAAATGAAAATGATAAATGTTCAGGAGGTGGTTGAAGACATGTGTCCTAAAATAATCTTTCAGGGCATATTATAGCAGCTCTATATTAACGTTTTTTCAAAACATTTTAAACAAAATTCAGTTTACATGGAGTGATGACTCTCTTAATACCTGTGAATGGTAATATTTGTTTCCAAAAGTTTAAATTTACTGAGATTTTTTTCCCCTTTTGGAGAAGGAGGATAAAAATATAAACCTTAAATAGAATATACTACTGCTGAAACCATCTGGTCATTCACCAAGCTTGACTGACTGTGACAGATGGTGCACAGATATTAGTGATTAAAAAGGGCTTGTCCTGTGTATCTCAGTTTAATGGAAAAGACAGACACAAACAACTTATCATAAAGGTTACAAGTGCTTGATATGGAGTAGAGAGAAGAAAGAACCTATTGATTGGGGTCAGGGGCGGTTTAGATGTCTTCAGAAAAGAGGAGACACACAATTGAGCCCTGAAAGACAACTGTCAATTCATTAGATTTGGGAGAAAATTCCAGCAAAGGAGACACCATCATTAAGTCATGAAGCAGAAAAAATGTTCAGTTCATTCACGGATGCCAACAGGTAGAAACAGCTACAATCTAGGGCAGTGTGCTTTAGACTGGGGCATCCATGTGCATGTGTGTGCCAGGCTGCTTCAGCCATGTCCAACTCTTTGTGACCCTATGGACCGTAGCCCATCAAGTTCCTCTGTCCACGGGATTCTCCAGGCAAGAATACTGCAGTGGGTTGCCATGCCCTCCTACAGGGGATCGTCTCGATCCAGGGACTGAACCAGGTCTCCTGTACTGCAGGCAGATTCTTTACCAACTGAGCCACCAAGGAATACTTCCTAAAAAGTATAGAGGGAAGTGGTGGTCAAGTGGTTAAGGCTTTTACTGCCATGGGTTCAGGTATGATCCCTGATGATGAAATGGGATCTTGCAAGCCATGTAAGCAGGCCCACCTACCCTCCCCCCATCAAAAGATACAGCTCTGAATGATTTTGAGGAAAAAGGTTCCCAAATCTGCAACTTCCTTTTGTCCTCTTTCCTAAAGCTTATCTTCTTGAAGACAAGCCAGCATTCAAACCCGTCTTCTTCACTATGGCCTTTTCATGTTAGAGAAGAAAACCTCATGGATGTGAAAATTAGTATGGCAAGGTATGTGCCCTGGGCTGTCCAAAAAAAAAATCTTTGAGGCAAACCAAATTTTTCTAGTGGCTCGACAGCAAATCTTTCCAATTCGCTTAAGAAGGCCCCAATGAAGTTATAGGCTGGTAAATCATTCAAAAATTATTTTGATTATAAAATCTATGATGCATAGCATATATCTCAAGGCTTAAAAGAATTCCTATATGTAGCATGGAAACATATACACTACCATATGTAAAACAGATAGCCAGTGGGAATTTGCTGTATGACTCAGGGAACTCAAACCCGGGTCTCTGTGACAATCTAGAAGGGTGGGATGGGGAGGGAAGTTCAAGAGGGAGCAGACATCATGTATACTTATGGCTGATCCATGCTGATGTATGGAAGAAACCGACACAACATTGTAATGCAATTATCCTTCAATTAAAAATAAATGAATTTAAAAAAAGAATTACTATAAAACTGCTGTGACAAAACTTCTTGTTTCGTTTGTTTACTTGTACAGCCAAGTTTTCTAAGGGCTAATAGCTATAAAAATGAAAAATGGGTAACAGTGTTAGCTAATGCTACTGTAGTAACCACGCGTGGTGAATGCTTAGCCGTATCTGACTCTTTGCAACCCCATGGACTATAAGCCCGCCAGGCTCCTCTGTCCATGGGATTTTTCAGGCAAGAATACTGGAGTGGGTTGCCGTTTCCTCCTCCAGGGGATCTTCCCCTCCCAGGGATCAAACCCAGGTCTCCTGTATTGCAGGCAGATTCTTAACCACTGAGCCATCTTGTGAAACCCATTTTAGGTCTAGTATCAAAATCTGTAACAGATGTGTACTTGATCAAATTGAATACTATTAACTGGAATGTCTCAAATACTCAAGTCCTGGAATCTCAAGAAATTTTAAGAAGACTGTAATGGGACAACTAGTGAAATCTGAATCTAACCTGCAAATTAGTAGGCAAAATTTGAAAATACATACAATATGCAAATATAGAGAATGAAAAAGCAAATACTATAAAATGTTAACATTTGTGGAATCTGGGTGAAGAATACATGGGAATTCTTTGGACTATTTTAGCAACCTTGATAAGTCAAAGTGGGGTTTCCCAGATGGCTTAGATGGTAAAGAATCGGCCTGCAATGCAGGAGACTTGGGTTTGATCCCTGGGTTGGGAAAATCCTCTGGAGAAGGGAATGGCTACCTACTCCAGTATTCCTGGCCTGGAGAATTCCATGGACAGAGGAGCCTGGCGGGTTACACACCATGGGGTCACAAACAGTCAGACACAATTGAGTGACTAACACTTTCACTAACTCAAAGTATTTCAAAATATCACTTTATGTTCACATTTTTGTGGTAGAGAGAAAAGGGTGATAAAATAAGACATTTAGGAAAACGTTCTTTATGAAAAGTGGAGTAAAAATAAGTTCAAGGAAAAAGCATTTCTAAGTAGTCAAGAGAAGTTTGTTTGTGGATGACAGAAAGTATGAAGCTATTGTACTTACATTCCCCCAAACATAAGGATACATGTTTACTAAAAAAAATCAACACTTACAATAACCTGGAAATTATACCCTCAACTATTTTATGATGACAAAGTTAGATGTCAATTTAAAAATGTGCACTTTTCACTCAACAGTTTTAAGAGGTTCCCTTACAAAAAAAACTTGCAACCACAGAAGAGAGATTCTAGAGCAAAACATGAAAAATAAAGCAGAGAGGATCAAATAACAAAAAGGTTAGTATAAGTCAATCTGAACTTCATTCTGTAGGCTTTAAGTAGTGTCTTCATAGTTTAAGAAGCTGACCCTAACGTACAAATAATATCTTTTGGAAATAAAGGTTTTTGAACCAAGAAGATTAGCCATACTTTATTGTCTCTGCAATTCAGAAGTAGGGTAAAGCACTCCAAATCTTTTTTAAAAAACTAAGGGCCTACGTTCTGAGAAAACTCTTCACTGGAACACTCACTTTAATTTCAATCAACTCCATCTGATAAAAATTTTCAACATTCCTAATCAAAATTCACATTCATGGTAAATAAATCATACAGAGTTCAAGAAATTTTGAATACTTATACCTCCCAGGAAACACATAGCTACCAGTTAAATTCAATTTCATCCAAATTATGGATCCTTCCCCACCAAAAATATTAGAATATTCAAAAAAGAAAAAACAACAAACTTACATGCCATGATCAATGCATTCTACAACTTTGCCAAAGGCCCCTTCACCCAAAGTGTCCACGATTTCATCTAAAGTGAGGGAGGGAGAAAGGAGTATAAGTACCTGAGTACAAATTATCAGTTATTCAAACAATGAATGCTTAAGTGTGGAATATTTTCAAATGATCTCTATCAAAGCATAACTAAGGTTTCAGCACTCAAAATTATTTTATTTTCAGCTGTTACAAAAACAATTCAGACAGAGCTATCTTTCTTGATCTAATCTCAAATTCCACTGATTATTTTGGAACTTTAGAGTAGAAATATTTAAACTCTATAGAAAAGAAGAAATACAAAAGAACAACAAACAAACCCACAAAAAACAAAACAAAAAAGCAATGAAGAGTTCTTTAGCCCCCCGCTGACAAACTATTCTTAAAAAGATTATTCTGTCTGCAAAGTTTAAAAAGTGTTGAAAAATATTCTATACATCTTGCTCTTAGAACGTCTCCACTTTGACAGATCAGGTGACCCTCCTCATCATCCTCTATACTCCTGGATCTTTTCCTTCGGTGGCTCTTCTGGAACGGCAAGTGGGCAGCACCAAGATCGTCCAGCCAATCAATATATCAGAGTGAATTCAGGGCAGAATACGCAATTCATTCAGCGGGGAGATATTCAGGCATTCAGATAAGCACCAGGCCACGAACAGTTGGCAGGAGCAATTTCAAATTCAGTCCCCAGAAATTCACAGGGCACAGTTTATGTTACAGAAGAAAAACATGGCAAGGAACAGATTTTCAGATAAGATACTTAAAGTGGCAATAGAAAAAAAACAACACAATTGTCTCTTTAAAATACTGACTTAATTGAAGTCTGAAATTTAAAGAATGCAAATGTCATGATCTATTAATCTCTTGTTATAAAATAGCATATGCTGTGAGTTGGGATGTCTAGTTTGTCAGAAAAATGTTTTGAAATGTCAATATCAGTTCAACAAATTTATTATTTAGCAATATTTTTAAACATACATGATTAAAATATACGGGGAAAATAAACGCTAGTTGATTTCAATGTTCAATCTAATCAATGCTAGTTCTACTGAAGAAAACTTGGGAAGGAAAATAATTAACTCAGTTCACTTATCAAACAAGTGAAGATATATGAATTAAAAAAAAGAACAGGCTTTTTGGACAATTAATTTCCCATTTGGCACCCACTTTCAGAACTCCAACATAACTAGTTGCAGACAATGATGCACTGTGCTATGGGACTGTGTTATATTCAGGATTAAGTATCCACCAGTGCAACTTTCTATATTTGTTTCCAAGTATTGGGAAATAGGTTTCTTTTAGGAAAAAAGTTTGAGATGAAAGAAAAGGTGGGTGCCTTTTCTTTTCATAAGATTGTTATAAAGCATAAAAATATTTTTAATATTAAAATCAAGAAACTCATGATCTGGTCTACAGAAAATGAGTAATGTAGGTAAATGAGGGCTAGCTAATATCAATAAATACAGATTAGTTGTAAGAATTTTGATACTTCCTTTAAGGATTCAAGTAATTTAAACACAATTACATTCATACAGTATTATAAACTTTTCCAAACTTATTGGCCCAATAAGAGCTTTTACACACAAGTTAAGTATCCACCCAAAATAAAAACAAAATGAATCATACCGAATGTGACTGATGACTTGAACAGTGTCTATTACGCTTCCTTTTAGGACTGCTTCTCCTGCTTCGGACTGAAGATTTACTGCAGTGGATTCGATAACTGCTTTCAACGTCTCTGTGATAATGTCTAGGAACATATCTTTCGCAGTAGTCATTTCTGTATTCATCAATGTATCTTCGGTCCCGATAATCTCTCTCATTCAAGGACCTTGCTTCTAAATAATGACTGCAAACACATTAAAGTATTAAAAATTACATTCTTAAAAAAAAAGTAAAATAAAATAAAAATAAAAATAAAAATTACATTCTTATGGTTAAAAATAAAACATTCTCTCAAGTACTGCTGGTTTAAACAGCTAACTCAATAAAAGAAAAAAGTACAAACTGATGGACCAATTTATACTTAACTCATAAAACTTAAATTTTACTTTAACCAACAAGCAAATGTGTTCATGTATTTCTACTAATATATACTGCTATCAAGAAATAAAGTTTGAGTCAAATCATTCAACATATTCAGTGCTTATTTAAGAGTCCCTTTATCTTCTGGTCAAAGTTAAGACCAAAGAAAATTCACAAAACTGCTCTTTCAAAATTCATCAGTCTTAGGATATACACATCTGTAACTAAGCCCTCTTCCTTTTTTCAGAACTACACACAATATGAGACAGACAAAAAAGGATTCCTTTCTTAAGTGAACTTTAGATTTCTCTGGCACAGAGAATTCTCTCATGAAAGCTGAATCAGAGCTAAAAGGAATCAAATATATTTCAGTCCTTTCATTTTACAGATGGCTAAATTGAGATCCCTAGAAGGAAAATGATTTGCTATGGTTGAAGAGCACATTCTAAATCCTGTTGTGTGCGCCAATTTTATTTTACACCTCACCTATCCCATCTTCTCTCCTTTTTATTTAGAGCTTCCTATATCCTCTGAGAAATAGACAACACAATTTTTGAAGGTTGCTTCATGTGCCAAAGATATCTAAAATATATTCCTCTTAAATGGGAAAAAGATCTTGTAATTGCTTGCCTAGGATTATCCAACCCCCTACTTCCCTGTGCATTTTGAATTTCCTGTCATTCCTGCATGAGAAATAAACAAGAATTCAGGGAAAATAGCATCACCTGGTGCCACAGTGCTTAACTTCTGAATCTACAGATCCCTTTGAAAATCTAATAAAAGATATGGACCCTGTCCCTTAAGAAATGCAAAAATGCATAAACAAAACTTGGTGAGAAATTTCAGAGGCCATGGACCTCAGGAAGTCAATGGATTTCAGTTAAGCAGCCTTGATCTGATGGAAAGAAAAAGACACACATTCAATTGGCCCAGTTTCCCGTCCCCCTCTCTACCTGGGATGAGAGTCCTCTTCAACAGAGTGTGAAGCTTCAAGAGGGATGCACATGGAGCACTGAGGGAGAGAGGGGACACCTGCCCAGTCAGACACATCAGCTAAAATAATCCTAACAAGCAATGGAGTGACAGATGTTGACTAGGTTGCCCTCACCAATAGGTTTCTTTTCCCCAGAATATGCTGTCATTCTTTTTCACAGGGGAGCTGGTTTAGGCAGAAGTAAAGGAGAAGCATCTCTAAAACTCCTACTCAACAGGGCTGGCATCAAATCCAGGCTGGGGAGATGCAGAAACCCCTTTTCCCCTTTCTCCAGTGTCAGCCTTAAGTTCTAGCCACTGGAGAAACAACTCAGGATATCAGGGTAAGACTTTAGGTCTTATCAGTTGCTTGGAACCATATGGGATCTACATCAAGATAGACATTACTATACTCTGAAGGGCACCTGTTTAATCCTGTAAGGCATCCTTCCCATAAAAGGCCAAAATTTAGCAGAAAAAAACTAACACTAATTATCTTTAGCTGGACTGGTGCATGAGATTAGAGCTGCTGATAAATATAATCTACAGAATAACAAACATAGGGTGAAGTAATACCATGAGGATAAACTAAAAAGCTGAGGACTTCTTCAACCTGTAACAACCAAAGCTTAGAGATCACATAACAAAATCTATAGAATTATAAAGGCTACATGGACAGAGTGAACAGGATGAACAGATTGATTTCATTTCTAAAAATATTCACTAATCACCCAGTGAATATTTCACTATAGTTCTTCAAAATAGCCAAGACTAATGAGGCTATGCTCATTCCTTTTTATTTCCACACAGGTCCTGTGGGAGATAAAAAATATATATGAGGCAAAAATCTCTGCCAACAAATAATGACTCAACAATGCAGGAAATGCCAAAAGCCTGTATATGAGTGCTTAGGGTCACGGGGGGGGGGGGGGGGGATCTCAAAATGCTTAGAACGGTCACGGAAAATCTCATGAAAAAGGGAAGAGTTGCATCTTAAAGGGAAATCAGACTTTGGACAAAGTAAAAAAGTAGAAGAAATGAGAGGGGAGAAAAATGGCATATTACCATCTTACATTTGTAGAGCACTTTAACCACAGTGGCTCAGAGATGAGTTTGTCTACATATTACTTAGGAAATAATTTCAGCAAGAGCAATTTTCAAATAGGGATGCATAAGCAAATAAGCTGGGAACAGATCATCCAAAATCTTGCATGCCAGCCTGAGGAGCTTAAAACAGTGTTTCTCAGAGGATGGTTTGTTTATTAACAATATCAAAATACTGAATTATTAAAAATGAAGATCCCTGGCCTCAGGTGAGGCTCACTGAATAATCTGGTAATAAGCATTTTAAACATACCTCCAAGGTGATTCTATTCACACTACAGTTTGAGAATCACTCATGTAAGGTCTGATCCTCTTAGGTTACAGGGACTTCCCTGGTGGCTCAGAAATCAAGAATCCCTCTGCCAATGCAGGAGACACAGGTTTGATCCCCAAGTTGGGAAGATCCCCTGGAGAAGGAAATGGCAACCCTTCCAGTATTCCTGCCTGGGAAATACCATGGACAGAGGGGCCTGGAGGGCTGCAGTCAGAAGAGTGCAGACACGATTTAGCAACTAAACAACAACAGCTCTATGTTACAGGAAGACATTTAAGGATACAAAGTGAGTGTTCACAGCTACATCAGTTTTCCTGTGCAGAATTAACCGATCAAGCCTGTAGAAAACGGGCAATTCACAGGCTACTTATGAATCAGGAAAATAAAGACACTTCACAATATATTTGGAAAAAGGTACGATAACTCATATACAACAACAAAAGTGCTTATAAATCAGTAAGGAAAATACACTTTAATAGAAAAAAAGGCTAAGAATACAAAAATAATGTTCAAAATGAACTACAATTAAAAAAAATAATGTTCAAGTGGTCAGTAAATATATGACAGAGGACAAACTCAACAGAAATTTAAAAATTCATATTATAACAAAACACTATTCTTGGCATTTCAAAACAGCCAAGACTGATGCGAGAATGAAGTACCAAGTTGTAGGGAATATAACTTGGTACAAACTTTCTGGAAAAATATATGAATATATAGCAAGATTCTCCTAAGAGTTCACACTCTAAATTGTTCTGTGTCTTCTTAGAATCTATTTCCAAGAAATATCAGAGACAAAGATTTGTACACATAGGTATTTTTTAAAATAATCAGAAATAATTTTACATCCAAATAATGGAGGACTAGGATCCTATCAAGATTACCTTTATACGTTTCTGTATTTTTCATTTTTTCAATAATTTTATTACAAAACACTCTCATCAAGTTTTGAATCTTAATAAAGTTTTGAATCTTAAAAAGACTATTAGACTACTCCAGATTATGGAGAGTAATTACCACCAGATATCTCTGGTGCCAAGAAGAAACTATTAGTCTAGCGGTTATTGGACAATCATGTTTATACAGTTAATTATAACATAAATGAACTGTTCATCAATCATACCAGTTCTTTTTTACCTACACAATGCATAATAAACTTATGAATGATTAGCATTATGTTATGCCTTACAGAGTATTCTGTATTTATTTTAATATAGGATACAGATATTCTCTATAGTACATTAATTTAGCTCAGGTCATTGAAATTCTGGCCGAGATTCTCTTTTCTCTTCATACAACAGCATGTGAAGAATGATTAGTCTGCATTGATTACCAACAAGCTCACTGTTCTGCAGAACAAGTCTGTTTTGGCATGGAAAAGGAAAAAAATTACATACTGTTTTTTAAAGTAACCTCAGCTGGCTAATTTAGAAAGCAATCTGGCAAACAGTCCCAATGGAACATCTGCACAAAACAAGGAGAAAACATAGAACCAACAAAAACAAATGAGAAAGGGAAATTAATGGAGGACAAAATGAAAGAAGCTATTCACCTAGGCTTTGTTTAATCATTTAGGAACTTTACAAAATTCCTCCAATTCTACATAAATGTATTACCTCCAAATTTTACACTGGTAAAAATACACTGAAACAGGACACATGCCATTTGGAATTTTTATTGCAGCCCTTCCCTAAATTACTGGCTACTGCCTACGCAAAGGAATGGTTCTTAAAACAGCCAAGCTTCGAAAAATCCCAAATATATTCACTGGTCTTATCTACAAACATAACCTGCAGAATACAGCATAAGCAACTAATCCCCAAAGTATGTTAACATTCTCACATGGCACACTATTTTTCTAAGCTGGGTAACTCTCCCCACCCTTCATTCTCTCTCATTTGTGGAGCCCTAAATAAGTGCCCAATGTACACATCTGCCTAGTATTCACATACAAATTGAAGGCATTTGCTGGTCCTTTAATCACTCACTTCACTCGTGTGTGTCCTATCACCACTTCTGTGTCTCGTTTCACACAACTACATTACTGGTAGCAAGACTCGGTCAACTATCTCCCACAGGTCCCAAATGGATACATGAGGGTAGGAACTCTGTTCTACTCACAGTAATGTCTAGCATATAATAGGCACTCAGGAAATCTTTCTGAATGAGTATTTGTTGATGGATTTATAAAAACAATTTGACAGATGAAAGCTATACAAGCTAAGGGCAAATCATTTAAACTATTTGTGTTAAAATGGTACTAGTTCAAGAGTAATTTACCAATCAGATTCTTTAAACTGGTGATGTGGTTTACAATATCTGTTCTCTTGTGTACTGCTGTGGGATCTCCTCTTCCGTTTGTGACTTCCACTGTAGCTTTCATGTCCCCAGCTTTCTCTGCTATCCCAATCAGGGCAGTGAGTTCTTTTGGAATGCCGCATCTTTAATGGAAATGAAAAGTGAGTTGTGGAATCACAGATGGCTTGTTTAGTAAATACAGTACTTTACATTAATATTGAAATATAAAAACACCCAAGACATGGGGTCGTAGAGGTTCCAAAATGTTTCTAGGTAATGTTTCCCAAGGCATGGGGGCACTATCCCACTGGTATGTCAGATGATTGATTCTAAGTGGCACACAGATCCTGGTACTAAACGGTAACACTCTTGAGACCTTTAATACTTTCTTTTTCAATTCTTCTGGATAAATTCTCAGTTTGGTGCTTGTCTTCAACTAACATACGCTAACTGCCATTTTAAAAATAAAGTCAGGATTCAGGCTTAGAGTCTTTCTCTTGTGTCTCCTGTCTTGACAGGCGGATTCTTTACCACTGCGCCATCTGGGAAGCTTACCTTTTTCCTATGGTAAACTACTACTAACCTCTTAAATTACTGCTATTATCAAACTTTAAGTTATTGATGTTAACTTTAAAGGTGAACTAGTTTAAAACAAGTATCACCAAGTTTCATGCACCTTTGGCAAAAGATTGTAACACAAATAACTGAAGTCAAAGAAATACTTAGGGATGATAATACAGGAGATGACTTTGTTTTAAAAGTAAAGAGCCACTAATGAAGATCCTTTTTCTCAAACACTCAAGAGTTCCATTCTCTAAATCTTAAGAGAATGACTTTCAGCTTTGAATAGAACTCAGGGTGTGAATAGAAGACAATATTCAACTGAGAACCTGAAGAGCAATAAAAAGTCACTTTATGAACTCATTTTCTCTAACCACAAGTTTATTTTCAGATCATCCTGCAGCTTTCTTAAAATTAAACGTATCTGTTGTAGATCTGGCGTGACTAAGAAAATGAATCTATCAGGATGAATATGGTCACACCAAAATCAGACAGCAACCTACAAACTTCAGTAGGTTTCTTTCAGGATCTGTGTTCTAATAAGTCATCCCCATCTGCCTCTCCACATCTTAGCTCTTTCACAAAGCAGTTTCGTTTTTAACAGAGATGTCCAAACTCTGTTCAAGGTCGTGAGTTTCACAACCCAGCAAGGAGCTGAAAAAGGTAAACTGGAGCAAAGCCAGCTTAGTCAACCTCCTTCAGTTTGACCAAATGACTCAGTAACAAGCAAATGAATTCAAGTAACAAAATTTAAATGATTTCAAGTTGTTTAAAGAAGATTTTGAAATGAGGCATCTCCTGGGAGGTATTCCCTAAGAAAATATAGGTAACATGCCATCAGAGCCTGGAGCCACTAATATTCAGATCTTTTAACTCACTTTCCTTGCTGATTCTAACACTATGCCCATCAAACATACTTCTGATATGTAGCTTCTCTTTTAGCATGCTTTAAAAAAGGAAGACAAGGCACTGGTTAAGTCAAACAAAAATTCTAAAACTCTTGTCAGAGTTCTCACTGGAAATTGGTAAGTGAGTATTCAGATTTGACATATGACATATTCATAGGTCATTTGAATATGGGAAACTGAAATAAACCACACTACAAATTAACTTGAGCAAAAAAGACCATCAGAAAAGCCATAAAAAGAACTGAATTTCTAGTGGAATTCTTCTGACTCTTTGATTACTCCAATTGTATTTTAATCACATAGGAACTCGAAAATTGCTTAGTTAGGCATTCTTAAATCATACCAAGCAAAATCCCATCTGATGATTGATGCTTATTATTATGACTAATACACAGTTTTTGCAAAATATGTCTGCTTTAGCTTTTTTCCTTCTACTGTCAGCCAGCCATAACTAGCTCACCTGTGTACAAAACAATTCTTATATAACCAGTTATCAATGTGCAAATATTAAGAGAGTCTTGGGAGAGCCAAAGTTTTTTATTTCTCTAGCCAAGTTCACTACTTTCATTTTAATTCATCTGTTAGGAAGCCCTCCTTCACTACTGTTCAGAAATATTTTCTCAGGAGGCCAAGAAAAGAATACCAATCCAGGTTACACAAATTAAGTTCCTTCACATACAAAAAAAATAAAAAAAAACCACCCCCTAGAATTATTGCACTACCTCTAATTAATAAAGAATCCTACATGTTAGAATCAGACATCTTCCAATAAAAACACCAGATACAAAAAACATCAGATATGCTTATATCCGTCTTGGAAACCTGATTCTCTGCTGCCTTTTAACACCTTATTTTACCCAATAATTTTATGTCTATATATATGGCTTTAAAATACCTATAAAGGTTAAAGTTATGATTAGATGGCTCCAAGAAGGCTGTACCTGATAACAAGAAGCCTGAAGGTGTATGTATGGAGCACAAGCATACAAAGACAGCGATAAAATGAGACCAAGAGATGGACTCCAACTCCAGTTGGAGTGCTGTTTCCTAAGGACAGGATAGGCATACCACGGTTGCTTAAGTAATCAAGGATAGTGTGATTCAAAAGCATCAGAAATGCAGATCTGCTGCAATAATGACACACTCCACTTTAAAAACAGTTTACACAAAGGATGAGTCTCTCCATATTTAAACCTCATAAGCACGAGCTAAATTCCACCACCTGGACTCGCAGACTTGCAGTTCCTCAGACGCCCAGTATACAGCCCCAGCCTATCCGCTAGGGCACCTGGCCAGGACGTTCGGCGCACTCAAGAGATTTGACCCCGGAAAATCCCCCAATGCTACAAACAGCTGAGGCTAGGCACTCAGAGGAAGGCTTGACCTAGGAGTACACTTGCTTCAGGCGGTTCTAGAAGGGTTCCAGATACGTCCTCACCCTGGCGGGCGGGACGAAGCACGGCCTAAGCAGCCATGATGCGAGAGGCCTGGGTTCTCCGAAAAAAGCTAGCGGCAGAGCCGAGGCCTTTCATCCCTAAGATTTTAAATCTACTATGACGCCTGGGCAACTTTAGGTTTTAAATGTCACAAGCAGAGTTGTGTCCCAAACGCACCCCGGTCGCCGAGGCCCCGAATCCCGTCCTTTTACCGACACCTAGCTTCGAGACTTACAAAACTGGGAAGCCGCCCAGCCCAGAACACTCTGCCCGAAGCCTTACCTCCGCAAAAATAAAAGGCCCTTTGGCCGAGAATTGTCGGCAAACCGCTGTCTTCTCTCTCCAGTAGCTGCGACAAACACCCTACAAAATGGCGGCAACGCCGTCTCCCTACAAACCCCCGGCAGCCTCTAGCACCGCCCACACCAGGCGAACGCGCCTGCGTAACAGAGCTAGTGCGCTCCCGCCCCACCCTAAGGGGCGGGTTCTACGTGACGTCAGGGATGGCCCCGCCCCCCCACCCTGCAGTCGTCCCCGCCGAGTAGTCCCCGCCCCGAGACCTGTTTTGGTTGAGGCTGCGCTCTAGATTGTTTTCGTTCTGGGAGCAACTGGGTCAAACTGGGAGGAAACGCCCTAAGCTTGTGACGCCTGTCTGCAGCTATGGGAGGAGTTATTCTGAATGCGGCACCTCTCAGCAGAGCCAACGATGGCTCCGTTTCCTGCTCTTCCGCCCAAGTGGGCCGCACCATGGCACTGGCTGCCTGCCTTCCGCCTACCGGAGGACCTCAGTTCAGTAAAGTTCAGTCGCTCAGTCGTGTCTGACTCTCTGCGACCCCATGAACCGCAGCACGCCAGGCCTCCCTGTCCATCACCGACTCCCGAAGTTTACCCAAACTTCTGTCCATTGAGTCGGTGATGCCATCCAACCATCTCATCATCTGTCGTCCCCTTCTCCCGCCCTCAATTCCTCAACTCAAGCACAAGCATCACGCAAGAGACAAGCCCCAAATCGTCTCAGTACTAGCTCCAGCCTGGTTCTGCGGATAGTTGAGCCTGCTTGCAACTTCCTGTCTAAAAATAGATTCCGATAATTAAGAGGATAGCCTAGGAAACGAGCTCAGACGAGCTTATCTTTTTAAGGCCTGTGCTCCTGAGAGAAACAGGAACAAAAAGAGCAGTTTCAGTTGAGACTTCTTACCTGCCTCCTGAGCATATTTGGTAGCTGAAGTTTCCCTAACAAAGTTTTCCCTATTATTTACCCCTGTGGGTCTTATTCAACCAAGGCAGAATAATATATAAGAGTTAGTGAGCCCAGTTAAAAGAAGGTATTTCACAGTTGTAAGAATCCCTGGACAGTTTCCCATTGTAAGCTTTACGTAAGAAAAGAGGGTCAAAATTTGAGCCCTGGGGAGCACTTATGGGACAGGAAAAAAAGCCTGAAAAGGAATAATCAGAAGGAGAGGAGAACCAAGAGTCTGGTGTCAGAGTAAGGTAGTAAGGACAGGTAGGAGTAAGGATTTGTGTGCTCAGTTGCTAAGTGGTGCCTGACTCTATGCAACTCCATGGACTGTACCCTGCCAGAGTCCTCTGTCCATGGGGTTTTCCAGGCAAGAGTACTGGAGTGGGTTGCCATTTCCTACTCCAGTATTCATTAAAAGGACTGATGCTGAAGCTGAAGCTTCAGTACTTTGGCCGCCCAATTGGAAGAGTCAACTTATTGGAAAAGACCCTGATGCTGGGCAAGATTGAAGGCAAAAGGATAAGGGGGTGACAGAGGATGAGATGGTTAGATAGCATCACCGAATCAATGGACATGAAATAGAGCAAACTCCAGGAGATAGTGAAGGAGAGGGGAGCCTAGCATGTTGCAGTCCATGGGATCACAAAGAGTCAGACACAACTTAGTGACTGAACAATAACAACTCCAGGGGCTCTTCCCAATCCAGGGATCAAACGCCTGTCTCTTGCATCTTCTGCCTTGGCAGGCAGATATTTTTACCACCAGCACCACTTGGGAAGCCCAGGAAGCCCAGGAAGCCCAGAGTAAGGGAGAGAGGGGTTACATGAGAAAAAGGCTGACAGTGACAGATGCTAGAGAAGCGTCAAGTGACGCTGGTGCTGAAAAGTGTCAAGAGGATTTTGTGTTCTGACAAACAGATGAATAAAAGAGAAAGTCAGAAATCAAATTTGAGAGGGCAGAGTTGGGACTGTTGTGGGCCTAAACCAAATAGAATGTGAGTTTGTACCTTGTTGGGTGAAAGGAGGGCACTGTCATTTCATGATCTAATATCATAGAAAACGTGCCACCCACTTTGGATAAACTGAATTGTTATGGAGATTGTATCCCATGTCAAGAAGTGAAGAAATGAAGTTGAAAAGATAATTGGAAAATTGGAAGTGAAAATTTGCTATGCTGTAGAATGAAACAGACAACTTTATTCTCCTCACCTGGAATAGCCACCATTTCTGCCTTTACAATTTTAAATCTCAGCCATCCTTCGATGTCTGTCTCTTAAGATGCTGTCCCCGACTGCATTAGTTCCCACTCATCTCTGTCTTCTTGACTACTCCAGTTAGAGATGAAGCCCTCAAACAGTTGGCCAAGGCACACTGGTTTGCCTGGAGCCATCAAAATATGCTGATCAATTTTGCCCATAGAGTGAAATGTATTGGTTCTACAACAGATTATACTTACTGTTTCAAGAACATTTATCAGTTAGGATGTTTAGCTGAGTAGACTGGGCCATCTTGCAAGGTAAAGTCAGACTCAGCTTGAGGCATACAGAGGCATAAATTAAGCTGGCACCAAAGAAAACTTCCCGTTTTTGCTGGAGCATGAAAGATCTTTGTCTCACGAGGATCAGGAAAGTGGTCAGGAAAGTGCACAGTTTTGCTCAAACAGCAATATAAAGTTAAAAGACAGCCAAGTGGGAAGGACACCTACAGAGGGATAAATAGACCTCACAAAACATTACCCAGTAGCAGAGTCTGCTTTGTAGTTGTTGCTGTCTTGTTTTAGTGTCATTTTGAGTATTTAAATTTGTGTGCCACTTAAATATTAAGGTCTAATATTTGAAAGTGTGTTGTGATCAGGAGGAGGCTGAGACTGTCCTATGAGTACCATTTCTCTTATTACATGTATGGTGCTCCTAGTTACTCTCTGCAGCTTATGTGCTTTAAATGGAGACAAGAACCTAATTTATATTATCTTTGGTGTCTTAGTGGCTACAACTCAGTACATGTTTGTAGGTTGCTTATGAAAGCTGCTTTTGACTGTTTTTGCTCAGTTAAGTTGAATTAAATCAAAGTTTGAAATTTACTCCCCAAATTCCTGTGCTAGTTGGCTTAATAGTCTTATGTGACATCTTAACTCTTTCTGTTAAGTCAGTTACCTGGAAAATGAACACCTTGAGTCAGAGGATTTAACGAAAACTGTCTAAATTTCTCGGAATCTACCACTAACACCAGGGTGTCCCTGGTGGCTTGGTGGTAAAGAATCTGCATGCTAATGCAGGAGACGCAGGTTCAATTCCTGGGTTGGGAAGATCCCCTGGAGAAGGAAATGGCAACCCGCTCCAGTATTTTTGCCTGGGAAATCCCATGGACAGGGGCCTTTGGTGGGCTACAGTCCATGGGGTCACAAGAGTCGGTCATGACTTGGCGACTAAATACCAACGACTACTAACACCAGAAAAAACTGTCTAATCTGGTATCGTCATCTCAATACAAGAACAAGTATGTCTTAAGAAAACCTTAAGGTAAGCCATAGGTAAAGAAAATCTTAGTTTTGAAGAGCAACCAGAGGAATATTCTTATTGTATATTCTAGCACAGATATTCTACAGGTTTAACTTCAGACATAGGAAAAGCCGAGTTCTAGAATAAAAGTCATCTCTGAAAGCAGAGTTCCAGAGTAAAAGTCTGTATTGTTATGTAAATTAAGTTTAACAAAAGCTTGTCATTTTTATGGAGAAACCTTTTCAAAGGTATAAACCTTTACAGGTTTATAATTCCTAAGTTGTTATTACTGATAATTTATATTTAATTGTATGTTTTTGTGTGATTTTAGCTATCAGTTTATACTCATTTATGTGCTAACCACTTGGTGCACATCAAATAACCTTAATAACTCTATAAAGTGATCATTGGTTACAGGCTTGCATTCACAGTTACCAAGTACCAGAACCAAGGTTCAATCTCAGGCTTTACTTGCTCCAAACCTCTTGTGTTTAACCCATTCTACTGACTGCTTCAAATCATATAGCAAAGTATTGATACATAGCAACTTACTTTACTTAGCCATTAGGGAAAACCAGCTGAGTCCATCTTTCAGCAAGACCAAAGGAGTTTGCCTTTAAAAAATACCACTTTTCAAGATGATACATCATTGAAGGCTCCTCATGACGAAACAATCAGTTAGTTTATCACCAGCACATCAAGGTCATCACAGATCTCAGGGTGCCATATTCACTGTTCAGCAGCCGGTCACAAAGGGTCTCCCATGCAGCCCATGCTGCCGAAGATGGATAACATCCCAGCTTTCTCCAATATTTCCTGAGACTGGTTGTGAGGAGATTCACACAGCACACTGTGAAGCAGGATCCAGCCCCATCAAACATCCCCTGCCAGAAACATCCCCCGATACGCAATGCACTTTGCAGCGTGTATATGAGGTATGGAGTGGAGGAGTCCCAGGAATGATTTAATTCAGAGGTTGTGTTAGGAATAGGATAGACTGATCTTTCCAATCTTATTGTCAGTTTTCACTACTTCTATATGAAAGGGCTTTGGACCTAGGTTAGTAAATTAGTTTGTCAACACATGCTACCAATAGTCTCAACTGTCAACTATCCAGGGAAACTATTGAAGGGAAAATATATTTACCTACATTCTAAACTTCTTAAGAATATTGTAGAATCCTACATAAGTATATGAAAACATGTAATACATACATTTGTCTCCAAATCTTCTGGGTTTAGCTTTTATTTTAGTGTATGAGTATCAAGTTCCTATTTTATGTAATTGTAGGAAGTATAGTATCCTTCAGAGTATTCTGATGATCTCTAGAGAGGGTGTTAACTTCTCTGGAGATCCTGTGGCCTCTCTAAATCCCCATTTCTGGCTCTACCCCTCAGTCCCTGTACACTATATCATCTGCCCCTCAGTCCCTGTACACTATATCATCCGCCCCTCAGTCCCTGTACACTATATCATCCGCCCCTCAGTCCCTGTACACTATATCATCCGCCCCTCAGTCCCTGTACACTATATCATCCGCCCCTCAGTCCCTGTACACTATATCATCCGCCCCTCAGTCCCTGTACACTATATCATCCGCCCCTCAGTCCCTGTACACTATATCATCTGCAGTAGCTATCCTTGCTTCAGAACATTTTGCACCAAGTATTGACACAGACCTCTTCTCCTTGGTTTTCTCAAGACTATGTAGCTTTTATGAGGAATAGGCTTAAAATTTTGAGGATACTTGGATAGGTACAGTGCAGAAACAAAAGAACTTACATCTTAGTATCAGAATTCACAGTTCTGAAGGTGCCAATCATTTCTCATCACAGATGATTTCTTGTTGGCTTTTAGCTCCTTAGGACCCAACCAGCCAAGTTCCTTAGGATCATCCTCACATTTTTTCTCAAGAGCGTTCTCCCTTTTTCTGGTCATTCTTTCTGCCTTCATTCATTCGTAAAATATTTATTGGGCACCAACTATACCAAACACTGTCCTAGGTGCTGAGGATGCAAAAAGCACACAAGACAAAGTACCTGCCTTTGTAGAGTTCAGGTTCCAGTGGGGAAAGGAAAAAAAAGGAAATATTTCAACACTTTATATATCTTATGAAGAAAACAAACTAGAAACCAAAAGAATATCTGAGAAGGGCTTGCTAGACGTAGGATGGTAAGAGAAGTGTTCTTGGCAGATGTGGCATTTAGTTTAGGGCTAAAGAAGAGGAGAAGCTGGTCATGTGAAGATGAGACAGAACTCCAGTGGAAGTCTCATTTAACCCCATACGGACATGTATGTGAAGATATTTTGACATTTTGTGATAGGAAGAAAAAATTGGAAACAATGTAGATGTCCGTTACTAGGGGAATAGATAAGTAAAATGGATGTATACTGTGTATTAGTTAAAAGCAGTGAACGTGGTTTACAAATAGACCTAAAAACTTAATGTTGAGTGAAGAAGAAAATGTGATTTATAACACAATCTCATTTAGGCAGATTTTTAAAAACACCAACCACACTACATATTTTCAAGGATACATATATATTTAAATAAAGATTTGAGAATAGATTGGAAGGGCAATGTGTTAAATACACTGGAGATGTGCTTCTCAGAATTCTGATCCTTAGAGTAGAAGACCGTTAAGGCTATGCACTCAATTTACTCTGTAGCTTTGTTGCCCTTAAAATTAGATCCTGTGTCTAATTTCCAACACAGTCTTCCCTGTGGCTACAGGAGGCAGCTGACTCGATCGTGTACCTTAAGTTGACAGCTGGCTGGCCTGGTCTTGTCGTTTTCCTTTTTTAAAGCTTTTAAAACAGCTAACCAAAGGCATTGTGTGTGTGTTAGTCACTCAGTCGTGTCTGATTCTTTGGCAGGTAGCCCGCTAGGCTCCTCTGTCCATAGAATTCTCCACGCAAGAACACTGGAGTGGGTAGTCATTTTCCTTCTCCCTGGATCTTTCTGACCCAGGGATTGATCCCAGGTCTCTGGCATTGCAGGCAGATTCTTTACTCTCTGAGCCACCAGGGAAGCCAAAGGCAGACAACTCAGTAATTCTTATAATTGCTATTGCCCCTATACTATTCAAGTGCTTCCTGCTACTGCATAAGCGAGTGTTTGACCTCTATCTGAATCTCATCCGGATTCACCACCAGTGAGAATTTTTTCCTAGATCCAAGGGCTGTGTTTTTTGTTCTATTTCACCATCTTGTCTTTCTAGGAAGGAATGATAAGGGACATCTTTGCTTTATTCCTGTTTGTAAAGCAACAAAGTTCCACAGTTTTACTTGTTTCATGTTGTAACTTTTCTTTGCAATATATTGTGGAAAAATGTCCAATAAATACCAATAAATATTTGTATATAACCAATCCTCATTATGTGTGGGGATTCTGCATTTACAAATTTAGCTACTCATTAAAATTTATTTGTTGTTATTGTTCAGTTGCTCAGTCGTGTCTGACTCTTTGCGATCCCATGGATTGCAGTGTGGCCGGCTTCCCTGTCCTTCACTATCTCTGGGAGTTTGCTCAAACTCATGTCCATTGAGTCAATGATGCCATCCAACCATCTCATCCTGTCACCCCCTTCTCCCCCCAAATCAATCCTCATAGTGCCTTCATGCTCATTCATGGACGTGAGCACAGCAGCAAAAAATTTCTCAATCAATGTGTACATTCCCACCTGAAGGCAAGCAAGGCAATGCTCTGCCTTCTTGTTCCAGCTTGCACACTATAAAGAAGTGCCTTTTGCACAGTGTATTTAATAGTACATTTTGTGCTTTTTTTTGGTGACTTCACTGTTGTTTTTTTTTTTTTAAAACAATGTTATCAATGAGAGGACAGCTCTTTAAAATTTTTTTTGCTGTAAAAGTCATTAATGGGTTTTACTGTTTTGTATTTATTTCAATTTAGTGTTGAACTGTATAAGAGAGAAAACTAGCAAAGTAAAACATGAAGTAATCAATAAAAACAAAGCACAGGTTAAAGAAAAACAAAAAATTAAGTCAAAGAATAAAACTAAGATCTTGTTATTTGGAAAGACTAACAAGTAAGCTTTACACTGGAGTGATTTTTAGGAATGAGACACATACAACATGAGGAACAAAAATGGAATTTAATGGAAAACAATATAATAGTTAACGTAAAAGCCCAAGCCAAAGATTATTTTCCAAGTAAATTTAAACTATAAAAACAAGCTCAATAATAGAAAACTAAGTAGACCAAGTCAGACTTTATTTTTTTGGGCTCCAAAATCACTGCTGATGGTGATTGCAGCCATGAAATTAAAAGACACTTACTCCTTGGAAGGAAAGTTATGACCAAACTAGATAGCATATTAAAAAGCAGAGACATTACTTTGCCAACAAAGGTCCGTCTAGTCAAGGCTATGGTTTTTCCAGTAGTCATGTATGGATGTGAGAGTTGGACGGTGAAGAAAGCTGAGCGCCAAAGAATTGATGCTTTTGAACTGTGGCGTTAGAGAAGACTCTTGAGAGTCCCTTGGACTGCAAGGAGATCCAACCAGTTCATCCTAAAGGAGACCAGCCCTAGATGTTCATTGGAAGGACTGATGTTGAAGCTGAAACTCCAATACTTTGGCCACCTCAGGTGAAGAGTTGACTCACTGGAAAAGACCCTGATGCTGGGAAGGATTGGGGGCAGGAGGAGAAGGGGACGACAGAGGATGAGATGGCTGGATGGCATCACCGACTTGATGGACATGAGTTTGGGTAAACTCCGGGAGTTGGTGATGGACAGGGAGGCCTGGCGTGCTGCAATTCATGGGGTCACAAAGAGTCAGACACAACTGAGCAACTGAACTGAACTGAACTGAAGTGACCAATGTGCAAAAAAGTGTTAACATAGCAGGCCTGAAGCTGCTCTTTTCAGAAAGACCTACTTTCGGGTTGGCTCTTGGCTGGATCTGAGACCTTGGTACTTGACCTATTCACCTCACTATTTTTTTTTTCTTGGCTATCTTAAACTATATAGTTTTTAAAATTTTATTTACTTTAATTGGAGGATAATTACTTTACAGTATTGTAATGGTTTTTGCTATACATCAACATAAATCAGTCACAGGCATGTGTCCCTTCTGTCCTGAATACCCCTCCCACCTCCCTGTCCACCCCACTCTCCGGGTTGTCACACAGTACCAGCTTTGGGTTCTGTAGGTCATATGTCAGACTCCCGCTGGCTATCTATTTTACATATGGTAATGCATATGCTTCAATGCTATTCTCTCAAATCATCCCACCCTCTCCTTCTCCCACTGTGTCCAAAAGTCTATTTTTTATGCCTGAGTCTTATTTGCTGTCCTGCATGTTGGATCATAAGTACCATCTTTCTAGATTCCACTTATATGCATTAATATATGATATTTGTGTTTCTCTTTCTGACTTACTTCACTCTGTATAATAGGCTCTAGGTTCATCCACCTCCTTAGAACTGACTCAAATGCATTCATTTTTATAGCTAAGTAATACCCCATTGTATGTATGCACCACAACTTCCTTATCCTTTCATCTGCCGATGGACATCTAGGTTGCTTCCATGTCCTAGCTATTGTAAATAGTGCTGCAATGAACAGTGGGGTACATGTGTCTTTTCCAATTCTGGTTTCCTCAGGGTATATATCCAGTACTTGGATTGCTGAGTCACATGGGAGTTTTATTCCTAGTTTTTAAAAAATCTCCACACTGTTCTCCATAGTGGTTTTATCAGTTTGCATTCCCACCAACAGTGTAAGAGGGTTACCTTTTCTCCACTCCTTCTCCAACATTTATTGTTTGTCGACTTTTTGATGATGGCCATTCTGCCCAGTGTAAGATGATACCTCATTGCGATTTTGATTTGCATTTCTCTAATAATGTTGAGCATCTTTCCATGTGTTTATTAGCCATCTGTATGTCTTCTTTTGAGAAATGTTGTTTAGGTCTTCTGCCCACTTTTTGATTAGGTTGTTTGTTTTTCTGGTATTGAGCTGCTTATATATTTTGGAGATTAATTCTTTGTCAGTTGTTTCATTTGCTATTATTTTCTCCCATTCTTAGGGTTGTCTTCTCACCTTTCTTATAGTTTCCTTAGTTGTGCAAAAGATTTTAAGTTTAATTAGGCCCCATATGTTTATTTTTTAATTTCTTTAGGAGGTGGATCATAGAAAGCAATTTAATTGCTTTCATTACTTTAAGGAGGTGGATCACAAAGGATATTGCTGTGATTTATGTCAGAGAGTGTTCTGCCTATGTTTTCCTCTCACAGCTTTATAGTTTCTGGTCTTACATTTAGATCTTGAATCCATTTTGAGTTTACCTTTGTGTGTGGTGTCACAAAGTGTTCTAAGTTCATTCTTTTCCATGTAGCTGTCCAGTTTTCACAGCACCTCTTGTTGAAGGGACTGTCAAAACAGTATAGTACTGGCACAAAAATAAATATAGATTTATGGGACAGGATGCTGCTGCTGCTGCTAAGTCGCTTCAGTCGTGTCCGACTCTGTGCAACCCCATAGAAGGCAGCCCATCAGGCTCCCCCATCCCTGGGATTCTCCAGGCAAGAATACTGGAACAGGATCGAGAGCCCAGAAATAAATCCCTGCTCTATGGCCAATTAAATTAGGACAGGAAGGCAAGACTACACAAGATTGGAGATAGTCTCTTCAACAAATGGTGCTGGGAAAACTGAACAGCTACATGTAAAAAATGAAATTAGGTCATTCTTTAACAGCCTACACAAAAATAAGCTTAAGATAGATTAAAGACTTATATATGAGACAGGACACTATAAAACTCCTAGAGGAAAACATAGGCACAGCACTCTCTGACATAGTTCGCAGCAATATGCTTTTCAATCTTTCTCCCAGAATAATGGAAATAAAAACAAAAATTAACAAATAGGACCTACTTAAACTCAAAAGCTTCTGCACAGCAAAGGAAACTAAACAAAATGAAAAGACAACCCACAGACTGGAAGAAAATAATTGCAAATGATGTTACTAGAAACAGTGACAGATTTTATTTTCTTGGGCTCCAAAATCACTGCAGATGGTGAATGCAGCCATGAAATTCTTTAAGACGCTTGCTCCTTGGAAGAAAAGCTATGACAAACCTAGACAGCATATCAAAAAGCAGAGACATTACTTTGCCAACAAAGGTCTGTCTAGTCAAAGCTATGGTTTTTCCAGTAGTCATGTATGGATGTGAGAGTTGGACCGTAAAGAAAGCTGAGCGCTGAAGAACTGATGCTTTTGAACTGTGGTGTTGGAGAGGATTCTTGAGAGTCCCTTGTACTGCAAGGAGATCCAACCAGTCAATCCTAAAGGAAATCAATCCTGAATATTCATTGGAAAGACTGACATTTAAGCTGAATACTTTGGCCAATACTTTGGCCACCTGATGTGAGAACCAACTCATTGGAAAAGACCCTGATGCTGGGAAAGATTGAAGGCAGGAGGAGAAGGGGACAACAGAGGATGAGATGGTTGGATGGCATCACTTACTTGATGGACATGAGTTTGAGCAGGCTCTGGGCATTGGTAGTGGACAGAGAAGGCTGGCGTGCTTCAGTCCATGGGATCACAAAGAGTTGGACTCGACTGAGCAATTGAACTGAACTGAACTGATATGACTCCAAAATTCACAAACAGCTTATGACACTTAATATCATGAAAACAAACAACCCAATGAAAAAATGGGTGGAAAACCCAAATAGACATTTCTCCAAAGAAGCTATAGAGAAGGCCAAAGTCACATGGAAAGATGCTCAGCATCACTAATTATTAGAGAAATGAAAATCAAAACTACAATGAGATATCACCTCACATAAGTCAAAATGGATATCATCAAAAAATACATGAACAATAAATCCTGGGGAGGGTGTGGAGAGAAGGGAACCCTCCTACACTGTTGGTGGGAATGTAAATTGGTACACTGTAATATTATTAATATTCAGACATGAAAAGATTGAAATAATGCCATTTGCAGCAACATGAATGCCCCTAGAGATTGTCATACTGAGTGAAATAAGTCAGAGCAAGACAGATATCATGTGATACTGTTTATATGTGGAATCTAAAATATGTTACAAAAGAACTTATTTACAAAAATAATAAATTTACAGAAATAGAGTCACAGATGTAGAAACAAACTTTTGGTTACTGAGGGTAGGGGGGAGGGGTAATTTGGGAAACTGGGATTGAAAAATATACACTACGTTACATAAAACAGATAACTAATAAGGACCTAGTGTATAGCACAGAGAACTCTACTCAGTACTCTGTAATGACCTATATGGGAAAAGAATCTAAAAAATAAATGGATATATGTATACATGATTCACTTTGCTGTACGCTTGAAACTAACACGACACTGTAAATCAACTGCATGTGTGCTAAGTCGCTTCAGTCATGTCCGACTCTTTGAGACCCTATGGACTGTAGCCCGCCAGGCTCCTCTGTCCATGGGATTCTCCAGGCAAGAATACTGGAGTGGGTTGCCATTTCCTCCTCCGGGGCATGTTCCTGACCACACTCCAATAAAAATTTAAAAAGCAAGTTGACCCCCCCAAAACTTTCTTTTTGGAGAACATTCCAAGGACAGGGGATGTTATATGCTTAGATCCTGAAGTGGGATGAAGATGCCCTGTTGATGTATAGGAAGAAATCTAGAGGCAAAAGTGCAATGACAATTAAAAAAATTATAGTCCTGTCTTATTTTTTTTCCTGAAATTAGTAAAAAAAAGGACAAGTAAATTCTCTTCCCAAATTCAATGGTTATTTTGGGGGTGACAACCTTCTTCCTATGAGTTATTATATACAAATTAAAAAAAAAGTTGACAGCATTTGCCTTAGTTCAAAAGTAAAATACTTCAGTCCCCAGAAAACAAGAGTAAATTGATCAATTGAAGCATATCCAGAGAAGACACTGTTGACCAACCTGGACAAGGGCCTTATACATCAGTTATAAATATACTCTTTCCTTTGTACAAGATAGTTAGAGGAAATTATGAGTGTAAGTCAGGTGCTCCTGAGCACATTCTAAAAGCTGGGACACATTGACTCCTCTGACTGGTTTCTGGGGGGAATGTGGGGTGACAGATGCCCTTGACCTCTGGGTCATCATGCAAACAGAGCATCCTGGTATTCCACTGAGACTCCTGGAGACTTCTATGCTCCCTCACAGTGCGATGTTGATGCTAGCATCACTCCACTGCTAGGGTCACTCCATCCCAGGAAGCCCCCTGCCCTTAGATGAAAACCCCAGTGGCAGCCCCTAGAGCCCTTGATGAGTTTGGGTCTGCTTCTTCTGCCTGATCTCTGGAGAGCCACTGAAGGACTTGGCACCTCTGGGACATCTGGAGCCCCTGCTCATCTTCTTCAGGGCACAATGAGTAGGTCCCATGGGGAAGGGCCACTGAGCCCAGGTTGGAGTGCTACAATCACATCTTGATGTAATGCCAATGACTACAGCTGCCTAAGTGCCCTACCATCATGTCCTTAGCACACAACCAAGGGCTCTGGCAGAGCTCCATGCATCACCTGGGGTTTCCCAAACAAGCCCAAAGGTCTTGACCTTCTTGAAGGATATTTCCCCTTAAGGACTAGTGAATGGAGCCCTAAGTTGGCCACACAGTCAAGTGAGTGCTCACAAAACTCATAATCTCCTCCTAGAAAGCAATATTGGACAAGGGATGCAATTCTCATATTTTTTGCCGTATATTTTTATTATTAGAGAAGTGAAGATAAAGTGATGTGTGTGTGCGTGCACGTGTGTGTGAATAAAAGTAAAAGTTGCTTAAGATGAAGACTTGTGAAAGTAGTGTCTGCACAGAGGAGAAGTGCTTGCTTTCTGATAAATATCTCCTAGGACATGTGCAGAAAGTGATGAAAGCGACACAGAGATAATAATATGTATCTATGTTATATTGTCAAAGAAACTGTGAAGGAAGAAACACCTGCTGCAAATTTGCCAGGAGGAACAGGAGGCCTGTTGTTGTTGTTCAGTTGCTGAGCCTTGTCCGATTCTTTGAGACCCCATGGACTGCAGCGCACCAGGCTTCCCTCTCTCTCACCATCTCCCAGGAGTTTGCCCAAGTTCATGTCCCTTGAATCGGTGATGCCATCCAACCATCTCATCCTCTGATGCCATCTTTTCCTTCTGCCTTCAATCTTTCCCAGCATCAGGGTCTTTTCCAGTGAGTTGGCTCTTCACATCAGGTGGCCAAAGTATTGGAGCTTCGGCTTCAGCATCAGTCTTTCCGAAGAGTATTCAGGGTTGATTTCCTTTAAGATTGATTGGTTTGATCTCCTTACTGTCCAAGGGACTCTCAAGAGTCTTCTCCAGCACCACAGTTTGAAAGCATCAATTCTTCGATGCTCTGCCTTCTTTATGGTCCAGCTCTCATATGCGTATATGACTACTGGAAAGACCATAGCCTTGATTATATGGACCTTTGTCAGCAAAGTGATGTCTTTGCTTTTTAACACACTGTCTAGGTTTGTCATAGCTTTCCTTGTAGGAAGCAATGGTCTTCTAATTTCATAGCTGCAGTCACTATTCCACAGTGATTTGAGAGCCCAAGAAGAGGAAATCTGTCATTGCTTCCACCGTTTCCCCTTCTATTTGCTATGAAGTGATAGGACCAGATGCCATGATCTTAGTTTTTTTGAATGTTGAGTTTTAAGCCAGCTTTTCCCACCCTCCTCCTTCACCCTCATCAAGAGGTTCTTTAGTTCCTGTATTCAGGTCAAGAAGCAACAGTTAGAACCTTGTATAGAACAACTGACTGGTTCAGGATTGAGAAGACCTAGTAATGCTCAATCAAAAGATGATGCCTGTAAAAATTAATACACAGAAATCTCAACTGTTGATAAAAATGGAGCCAGGAGGCCAGAAGGGGGAGCTCTAACACCCTACAACCATAGTGGAACGTGAAAGACTTTCTTCTCTTGCCTGGCAAGAGCTCAGTCAATGAAAGATGGTTACAGTGCAATCAATGAGAAGCTACTATAGTTTGAACTCTTTTCTTTACCCCCCCCATAAATAAGTTCTCTCTTTATTGCAAAAGATTTCATGTGGCTTGCCATGGTTGCTGATGCCAAATTGCAATTCTTTAATGATCATGAACAAACCCATTTTTGCTGGAGAAATAACTGTCAGTCTATTTAAGGTCAGCATTTTTGGCCCACATAGGGATCCAGAGAAGACCTCCAACAACTGGAAGGTGGGTGCTCAAACAGGTGTGATACCAACATTGAGCTCACTGATGCTTGATGCTTTTCTTAGGGACCCTGGGGTTTGAAGGTTAAGTCTTTCTCCTGGATCTGAGTTGCCCTCTTTGCTTTGCAGATCTCCAGGTTTTATTCAGGATCTATATTAAGGTTTTGTTCTTTCTGATTAAAGCCTTGTTTATCTTCAAGTACTCTTTTGGCACGTTGACATGACTTGAAATCAAGCTGTTCCAACTGGAATTCCCTCACTTTCAGCTTGATTCCTTTTGGAACAAGGACTATTCTATTAGATCTGTGCTGTTAAGCATTCAGCCTGAGTCTTTCAGGACTGGGCTGTGCCCTTGAAACTGGCTGGTATTAATGCCTGCAGGATTTTTGAGCTGTTAGAGCTTTTTGTAAATTGTCCTTCTACTCTAGAGAAAAACTTCTGGGAAATAGGATCCCAGTTACCTAAATATTTTGAAGGAGCATTTGCCCCTGCCCCCCTCAACCACAGGGACCCTGGATTTTATATTTAAAAACTGTGGTCCTTCCTCATGTGCATTTCTGTGTGGACCTGAGGCAGGAGATAGATGGGCTCCAGGCCAGACATTTACAACTAGCCTCCTGTTCATATTTCTTGAGGCAGGGTATAGATGGGCTCCAGATCAGAAGTTTACAGCCAGCCTCCTGTTTATACTTCAAGATAGAAATAACAAGAAGAACAGGGTAAATAGCTGGACTTTGTCTCCTGTGGACACTTTAAGATAACAATAATGACAGGGACAGAGAGGGATTAAGCACTGCCTGGGTAAAAGACCAAGAGGTCACGTATTTCTCATCCTTGGGGTCAGGGAGACCTTGACTGCACATGTGCAGAAAGGTTCTGTGGGGTCAGAAAGGGAAGGGACACCAAACCATTATTAAGTTTTACTAACTTCCCAAAGGCCCTTGTGCAAAAATCCATCTTGGCTAAAGGATGTGCATGCACAGAGGGAAGGGCCCTGAGTAAAAGAACAAAGAAGGTTGACTGGGCAGAGAAAAAGACATGGAAGACTGCCCTCTTACAAATGATTTAAACTTCCCTGGAGAAAAGGGAATGCTCTTGCACTGTTGGTGGGAATATAAATTGATACAGCCTCTTTGGAAGACAGTATGGAGATTCCTTAAAAAACCAGGAATAAAACCACCATATGACCCAGCAATCCCACTCCTAGGCATATACCCTGTGAGGAAAACAAAATTGAAAGAGACACATGTATCCCATTGTTCACTGCAGCACTATTTACAATTGCTAGAACATGGAAGCAACGTAGATGTCCATCGACAGATGAATGGATAAAGAAGTTGTGGTATATATACACAAAGGAATATTACTCAGCCACAAAAAGAAACACCTTGGAGTCAGTTCTAATGAGGTGGATGAACCTAGAATCTATTATACGGAGTAAAGTAAGTCAGAAAGAGAAAGATAAATACCGTATTCTAACGCATATATACAGAATCTTAAAAATGGTACTGAAGAATCTGTTTACAGGGCAGCAGTGGAGAAACAGAAATAGAGAATAGACTTATGGACATGGGGAGAGGGGAGGAGAGGGTGAGATGTATGGACAGAGTAACATGGAAACTTACATTACCATAGGTAAGATAGGGAGTTGGTGATGGACAGAGAGGCCTGGCGTGCTGCAATTCATGGGGTCGCAAAGAGTCGGACACGACTGAGCGACTGAACTGAATTGAAGATAGATAGCCAACAGGAATTTGCTGTATGGCTGAGGAAACTCAAACAGGGGCTCTGTATCAGCCTAGAGGAGTGGGATGGGGAGGGAGATGGGAGGGAGGTTCAAAAGAGAGGAGATATATGTATACCTATGGCTGACTCATATTGAGGTTTGACAGGAAACAACAAAATTCTGTAAAGCAGTTCTCCTTCAATAAAAAAATAAAAAGAAAAAAAGTGCATCTTTTATTGGTAGCATATAGTTGAATATGGCTATTATATGTAGTCTGACATTCTTTGCTGTTTAGTTGAAATAAATATTTCATTTACGTTAAAAAAAAATAAAGAAAAACGATGTCTTACCATACTGAGAATATCTATAAAAAAACAAAAAACAAAAAGAAAGAAATAGACTGTCACTTCTTCATCCCACCTCCAGCCTTAAACAATCACTAATTCACTTTCTGTCTCTACAGATTTGCTCGATTTAACATTTCATATAAATGGAATCATATAATATTGGTGCTTTTTTGACTAGCTTCTTTCACTTAGCGTAATGTCTTCAAGGTTCATCCATACTGCAGTGTTTGTCCCTTTATGTCTTTTATGAGTGAACAATATACAATGTACTGATATACCACATTTTGATTACCCATCATTTAAGCTGCTATAGTCCACTTTTTGCTGGTTCCACTTTCACCTTCTCTGGACCAAGATCAATGTCTCCTGTTCTCTGTCTTAATCACTGCCATCCAGTCCTCTTAGATCTGCTTAAAATGCCAACTCTTCTCAATGGTATCCTTGACAAAATACCTACTAGGGACCCTTAAAGCTGGCATCTGCTTTCACCTAGATGGCAACTCCCTGTGGCAATCTAGCTGACTGTCATGCTTTGTGGCATCAACAACTATAAAACAAACTATTAGAGTGGAAGGGCTTCCCTGGTGGCTCAGACTGTAAAGAATCTGCCTGCAATGCAGGAGACCTGAGTTCAATCCCTGGGTTGGGAGATTCCCTGGAGGAGGGCATGGCAACCCATTCCAGTATTCTTGCCTGGAGAATCCTCATGGACAGAGGAGCCTGGCAGGCTACAGTCCATGGGTTCACAAAATGTCAAACACGACTCAGCAACTAAGCACAGCACATTAGAGTGGAAATCCCAGGGCAGATGGCATGCATGGTCTCTAGTGATTCCTCTTTGTATAAGTTGAAGTATGCAGGGCCCTCTAGAACCCATCATCCATCTTTTCAGTTTCTCAGCGGCTGAGCCTCTATCTTACGTTTTAGTAGTTTCCCCACTTTATGGTCTTGGGAAGAAATAACACAATCTTCCCAGAAAATAACAGATGCTTCCATTTGCAGCCTCCTCACTGCACTTCTGGAATCAGATATACTCATACAGACTCTGAATCTGAACATAGAAACAAGAAACTTGAAATCGAGCAACAGCTAATAGAATCTACCTCAATGGGGCTCTGAGCTCAATTTCCTGTCCTCCTAAATGCTACAGGAGAGATGAAAACAAACAAACAAACCACAACCCTCTATTGCACACAGCTAAGAACCTGAAATGATAGAGCCTTGTGTTTCTGTTGGAAGGGGCAAATGATTCAGCGTAGGGTGGTGATCAGGTGTTCTAAAATTGCTTCTCTGCAAAATAAGATTTTGAAGATCAACTGAGGCAAACAAATGATTAAAGAAAGATAAAATAGCTCCTGAAGACTCACGTTCTTCTTCCCCAGACTCTTTGTCTCAGGCTCTGCCTCTAGCACTATCTTGCTCCCCTCTTCTGAGGACTTGTGCTCAGAAGTGACCCTGCCTCCAGGGTCACCTTTTTCCTTCTCCCTTATACTGCCTATTCCACCTCTGTACCCTCAGTTTCCCCACACTAATTTTCTCACTGAACTTCTCTTTCCTCCTGAAGCTCTCCTCATCCCATTTTCTTCTGAACCCCTCAGAACCTGTCTCTTTGAATTAAGTAAGCCTTCTGAGAATCCAGAGGTTAGACTCTTAAATTTGTATATTCTTTGGACTAAAACTGAACTGTAAGCATTATTCAAAGTATTTCCCAAAGTAAACAAAGATCCTCACAGATTTGCTAAGGAATTTAATATATCAATCTTACCAATCTTGTTTCTTTGATCTATATCAGTTAGATCATAAGCTTGTTGGTGAAGGCCATTTCCAGCATTGAATGAAAATTTCTGATTTAGAAATTAGAACCAGGAGAGCAACCTTCTAACTCATACCATCAGGCCCAAGAAATCCCTAGATGACTTCGTTGGGCAATTCCTAGCACTTTTCCAAAGCTTAATGATAGGAATAAAGGAACAAAATTCATGCTTACATACAAACATCTGATGAATGTTCATCGCTATTTAAATCAATTTCAGGTTATTTTTAAAGAAAATTCTGGTCTTCTTTCAGATGTTGATCCCACTCATGTAGATTTAATGGTCTGAACAAGGATCTAGTAAAAAGAAACAGGGTGTAATGGGAAACTGTCCACTCCAGATTTAGTTAATCTGATAAACCAGCTCTCTCACATTCTGGATGAGTCACCTTAAAGGAAAACTGCCAAAATTCTTAATCTTAAATTTCAGCAAATAAAGTTTCCTAAAATAAACAAAAACCTTCCTAGCTTCTGTTATTAGTGCAAAGAGGACACTGGAAAGGAGACTGTTAATAGGCTCAAGCACTTCAGTCACCATCAGCCCTCCAACCGGGCTTTCCAACTTCTTCCCAATTCCCAGGTGTGGGGCTCCAAGGAACTGTAGGGGCTTTTCTCAATCCTCCCTCTTTATCAGCTTGGAGAACCATTCCTCCAGATTTGAGATGGATCTCTTCTAGTCCATCTGAGCCACTCCTGATGCTCAACCCCACTACTATAAAGCAGTTCCTGCCTTGAGTTCAAATAATGGGGATCTCTAATGAGAGTCACAAGAGATTCCTGTTTGTGAACTGATTCTCTTTTGTTTGGGCCCTTTGAGAGACACACACTCTTTTCTCCTTAGTTCCTCTGCCCCCTTTAATATATTACGCTGATAATTCTTAAAGTAGTATCATGCTGAAATTGCTTTCTTCTGAAAAGGGAAAATAATTCTGGAATTTGACAATAGTCATCAAAGCAGCCAACCAGATGAATTAAGTGACTCTTCGACATCTTTTTTTTTTTTAAGTTTGCAAATGTGTATTTCCAGCTATTGAGACAACCTTTCTGAGTTGAGGTTACCTCTAGCGGCAAACCCAGAGCCAGCTTTTAAGCAGCCAGAATGCTACAGTAATTGAATACATGACCATTTCTTTTTAGCATGTTCTTTGTTCTTCTCTTCCAGAAGCTGCAGATGTCTATTTAGTTTATCTGTAGTCATAATGAAGCTGTATCTACAACTGTTATGTCTCCTGAAGTTCCTTCAATCATTGCAAACATATTTGAAAAGCCATACATGGAGTCAGTTCTAACCAGCTATCCATTTTGGTGAACACCATTTTCACTCATAGAGAGCTTTATTTTTAGCTTGCCAACTGCATGGATGTCTTCATTTTGAGGGGATGGAGACGGTCCTTCTAAATCCAGAAAATCTAGTGGTCTTTCATTTAGGTTAAGTACAGGAGGTGGTGTTTTTGTGCCATAGGCTTAAAGGGAGTTGCTGTGTAAGGTCTGGTCTTGAAATCTACTGGTCTTGAAAATGGAATGTTAATTATTTCCTGCTACAATTCTCGCTGGGACCTGCATAATCACACTAGCATTTGAAACTCCTTCTTGGAATCCTTGTTCCAGGTCAGCATTTGTTGGTGCTATCTTTCATTTTTCCAGGACCCTCACTTACTGACCTTTGGTGTATTCCATTTCCTACTGAATTCGACTAATTTCTGCCATCTCAGCAGCAGTAGGAGAAGGAAATGCTGCCGCACTCACTAAATGTATACCAACTACTGCTTGCTTTCTGGCATTATCTGCTTCTTAGCTTCATTATTAAATCCTTTCACTTGCTTCAATATGCATGTGCTGGACTAAGAGCCACTTCTGTCCCCTTGGGTCCAGTGGAGGGTCCCCTGAAAGGGCCACCACCCACTGGCTTTCCTTTTTGACATCTTTTATCAGCTCTTTTTCAGAGCTGATTCCAGAAACACTGATCATTTATCTTTATTAAATCAACTACTACTCTCCTTATAGACAAAATTGCCAATTGATATTGACAAAATTCACAGTGTACTATCCATTGATTCAAATAGATCCCTCAAAAACTCTTCCCAGAATTAATCAATATCCTATAAGTAAAGAATCCTTTCATGGCATAAAGCCCATGATAGGACATTACAAGTCTCAAAGACCCATTCTTGCAATAGTTCCTGTAATACCCCTATTTTACTAATGAGAAAAGCTGAGGGCTGAGGGTGGAGGTTTGCTGGGGACCTCAGAACAATAAACAATGTCGTTATCCCTCCACACCCTGTTGTTCTTAACCCTCATACTTTACTAACATCCATTCCCACTGGGTGTAAATGTTCCACTGTAATTCAATTTATGCAGTGCATTTTTTAGTATTTCAGTTGATGGACTATTGTGTATCATTTTTGCCTTCACCTTGGAATAAAACCAGTTCACCTGGACAGTAATGCCTCAGGGTTTTACTGAGAGTTCTTATTTCTCACAAATCCTCAAGGCTGATCTAGATAATATAAAGTTCCCAGAAATTCTACTTTGTTGCAGTATGTGGATGATTTGCTTTTTTGCCGTCCTCAGGCCTCTTCACAGGAAGACAGCATCCACTTGCTAAAACTTTTAGCATTAAAGGGACACGAGGTTGTCAAGGAAAATTGTAGTTTGCCCAAACCCAGGTTTGATATTTAGAGTATCTGATATCAGAACAAGAGCTATACCTAGTTCCAGAGAGGTTCTATGGTGTCCTTAAGTGTCCCCAAACCCCAAACAAACATTAATTGCAAGGTTTTCTCAGATTAGTCAGCTTTTCGCGAGAATGTATTTCAAGTTTCTCTCATACAGACAAATTTCTGTGTGTTTTGTAGCTTATTATTTCGGAATGTTGTAAATGCGTCATGGCTTACTTACTCCTAGCTGAAGTAAAATTTTAAATGGCCCTTATGTTTAGGTGTTATTAGATGCAATACTTTTACCTGCCAGTTTAGCTCTTAAGATTTCAGGGCATTCTAAATTTAATGCTCTAGAAGCTAAGGGAAATTTACCTTATTGACATTTCCACAAGGAATGCTTCTCTTAAAGGGACCGATAGCAGCTGAACCTCTGTCATGGTCCAAAAGGGTATTTCCCCAAATGATAACTTAGGAAAACTGGCCCAGAGAAGTTCAACAATTGGCCTCAGGAAAGGAAAAACAAGATTGGAAATTCAGTAATTGTTTTGATAAAAAGAAAATGCTCTGCTCAGCCCAGTGCTCTGTGATGTCCTGGGGGGTTGGGGAGGGGAGCATGGGAGAGAAGCTCAAGAGGGAGGGGATATATGTATACTTATGGCTGATTCACATTGTTGTATGCCAGAAACCAACACAATATTGTAAGGCAATTATTCTTCAATAAAAAATTAATAAAAGAAAAAAGAGAGAATGCTCTGGTTTGGACCAAACAATAACCCAGTCTTACTGGAAACTCTAAAATTCCTACCCTAACTGGACCTGCACATCATCAGGTGACCTGAAAGTAAAGATTTCCAAGAATTGAAGCAGACAATGTCTGAGTTCTACTTCTTTTGCTGTTTGGGGGACTTGCCTGTGAATTGCCATGCTTTCAGACCCTGAATTGTAATTCTCTGTTGAAAAAACCCAATTTTTCTGGTGAAATAACTGGCAGTCTGTTTTCAGTCTGTACAATTCAGTGACATTTAGTACAACCACTTTTGTGCAACCCTCAACATTACTTAGCTTCAGAACATTTTCATCATCCCCCAAAGAAAATCTTGTACCCATTAAGTAGTCATTCCCCATTCATCTGTTCTCCAGCCCTTGGAAACCAATAATTTACTGTCTCTTGGCTTGCCTATTCTAGATATTTTGCATAAATGGAGTCATACAGTGCATAACCTTTGTGTCTGACTTCCTTCACTTAGCATAATGTTTACGAGGTTCATCCATGTTTTGGCATGTATCTACATTTTATTCCTTTTTATTGCTGAATAATATTTCACTGTATGGATATACTATGTTTTATATATCCATTCATTGAGTGATAGATACTTCAGTTGTTTCCATCTTTTGGCTATTGTGAATAGTGCTTCTTTGAACAGTTGTGAACAGGTTTTTGTGTGAACAATTGTTTTCAGTTCTCTTGGGTATGTACCTAGGAGTTGAATTTCTTGGTCTATGGTAATTCTGTATTTAACATCACTGAACTGTTTTCAACAGCAGCAGCACCATTTAACGTTCCATCATTCATGCACAAGGGTTCAATTTCTTCATGTCCTTACCAACATGTTATTAAATAATATCCATGTGGTATTTTTGGATTTATTATATCACATAATGGATCTGATATACCTCATTGTGGTTTTGACTTGCATTTCTTGCATTATGATTAATGATGTTGAACATCTTTTCATTTGGTTATTGGCTGTTTGTATATTTTCCTTAGGGAAATGTCTATTACTTTGCCCCCCTTTTAATTGCATTGTTTTTTAATTGAATTGTGTTGCATTATGACTTTTTAAAAAAATATTTCAGACTTGAGGCTTTTAGAAAATATTTGCAAATATCATGTTCCATTCTATGAGATGTTCTTTTAATTCTCTTGCTAGTGTCTTTCGATACACAAAAGTCTTAATTTCAATGATGTTCAATTTATTGACATTGTCTTTGCTTGTGTTTTGTCATATCTAAGAAAATGTTGCCTGATACGAGGTCATGTAGATTTTCACCTATGTTTTCTTCTAAGAATTTTATAGTTTTTAAAAATAATTTTAGCACTTACATTTAGGTTTTGATTCATCCAGAGTTAATTTTTGTATGTGTTGTGAAGTAGGTGTCCAGAATCATTTTTTCTTTTTGCATGTGGATATTCAGTAGTCTCAGCATTAGCCATTGATGAGACTATTTTCCCCACTGAACAGTCTTTTTACTCTTGTAAAAAATCAATTTTACAATTTTTTTTTGTAGACTCTCAATTTAAACTATATATTTTTCTACATGCCAATACCACACTGTTTTGATTACTGTAGCTTTGTAGTAAGTTTTGAACCTGGGAAATGTTCTTCTAGATGTGTTCTTCTTCCAGATTGTTTCCACTGTGTGGGATCCCTTGCAATTGCACATGAATTTTAGGATCTGCTTGTCCACTTCTGCAGAAAGCCTAATGGAATTTTGATAATGTTTGCATTGAATTTGTAGATTATTTTGGTAGTATTGTTATTTTAACACTATTATGTGTTCATGAATATCAAACGTTCTTTCCATTTATTTACATCTAGGTCTTCTTTAATATATTTCAGCAATGCTTTGTAGTTTTCAGTGGACTTGTACTTACTTGGTTAAATTTCTCCTTAAATATGTTATCCTTTTTGATGCTATTATACGTGAATTTTCCTTTTATATTGTCTATTACTTTCATGTAGAAATAAAACTGATTTTTACATGCTGGTCTTGTATCCTGAAACACTGTAAACTCATTTAAAAGTTCTAATTGGTTTTTGATAGTTGTTTGGATTTCTACATATAAAGTCATGTCATTTGAAAATTGAGAAAATTCTTGCTTTCCAGTTTGAATGCCTTTTCTTTCTTTTCCTTGCCTAATTGCTCTGACTACAACTTCCAGTACAGTCTTGAATAAAAGTGGCAAAATCAAGCATCCTTGTTTGTTCCAAATCTTAGGGGGAAAGCTGTCAGCTTTTCACTCTTCAATATGAGATTAGCTGTGGATTTTTCATCAATGTACTTTATCATGTTAAGGAAATTTCCTTCTATTCCTGGTTTGCTCAGTAATTTTATCATGAAAGGTTACTGAATTTTGTGAAATGTTTTTCCTGCATCAAGATGGTTGTGTGTGTGTGTGTTTTGCCTTCATTCTACTAGTGCAGTGCATTATATTGATTGATTTTCTTATGTTGTACATATCCTCAATTTCTAGGGTAAATCCCACACGGTCATAGTTTTTTATCTCAGATTTATGTTAACTTGGCTAGGAGTTGGGCAACCATAGGTGCCAGAGTCTTCAAATTCCTTTAGTATCCTTGTCTTTGTCTCCACTATTGACAAAACACTAAACACTCCTGAAATGAAAGTGAAAGTTGCTCAGCTGTGTCCGACTCTTTGCGACCCCATGGACTATGCAGTCCATGAAATTCTCCAGGCCAGAATACTGGAGTGGGTAGCCTTTCCCTTCTCCAGGGGATCTTCCCAACCCAGGGATTGAACCCAGGTCTCCCACATTGCAAGCAGAACACTCCTCAAGGAGAGTCTGTATTTTGTAGCTCTATCTGCTGTAATCCAGAGTTGCTGGTGTGGTGGCAAGATCTGGGGTGGGGGTCAGGGTGTGGTGGAGGAGTCTATAATTTTCCAATTAAATCTCAGTCATAGTGGGACTGTCTAGGACAAATATTTCCAGTGGTACAGGTTTCTCCCAAGCTCCTTGCCCTGTGCTCCCTCCTCTGATTGCAGCAGTACAATCCATGGGGTCACAGAGTCAGATGTGACTAAGCTTAGCACATACCCCACCCCCACGCCCCAACACTCCAACTTTGGTCTTTTTTCAGCTAAAAATACCGGAGAAGGCAATGGCAATCCACTCCAGTACTCTTGCCCGGAAAACCGCATGGACTGAGGAGCCTGGTAGGCTGCAGTCCAGAGGGTCATGAAGAGTCAGACACGACTGAGGGACTTCACTTTCACTTCATGCATTGGAGAAGGAAATGGCAACCCACTCCAGTGTTCTTGCCTGGAGAATCCCAGGGACGGCGGAGCCTGGTGGGCTGCCGTCTATGGGGTCGCACAGGGTCGGACATGACTGAAGCTACTTAGCAGCAGCAGCAGCAGGAGCCAAAAATATAGGAGAGACTATAAAGAATTGTTCAGATCTCTGTGGAGGTACAATTTCCAGCTAGCATTGCTATTTAAGTAATTTAAGTGCCAATTATTGAAACAGAAATACAGCTCTAACTGCTCAATTTTCATTACTGGGAAAAAAATACAACTAATTACATTAAGGGCGATTTAAAAAAAATCAACACAAGATGCAGTTCAAAATCAGTCCATACAAGACATATTCACTATATACAGGATACCTGTCAAACTTACTTGCCATCTTAGCTTTCTTCTCACTCACCAACCTCATTTATTTGCTTCTGAACACCATCTTATTTGTTCTAATATATTGTATCCTATTCTCCAAATGTGCTGCTCCTGTTTTAGTTTGGACTCTCATTCATCTATCACTTGAATTATCATAGCTCAGGTTTCTAGGCATCAGTCTACACAGCTTTAATAAATCCTAAATACATTCTCTGCACACTGTTGCCAAAACAATGTACCTTGCTTAATATCTTTAACTGACTATCAATTTCAGGATAAAATCTAAACTTGCTTGCATGGCAAATAGGGCTTTTGTTATCTGGTCTCTTACCTTCTACTCAAACTTAAACATCTGCCATTCTCCTGATCATTAGTTTTATACTTGAATTTCCACAAAGATGTCACAGTATTATCCACCTCTACCTTTCCTCTTATTTGGAAGGCTTATCTCAACCTCTGGAGAGTTCTTATTATTCTTTCAAAACCTGACTCGGGGATCATTGCTCCTGGAAAACTTTCTCTGGTGTAATCAGGCTTCCTTAGTTAGGTTCAATCTCTTTCTTCATGTCCAAATTGCTACAATGTTCTTGCACTGCAAAGTATTTTCACAATCTATTTGCCTGTTAAAACAACCACACTTGTATACACTGACATAATTTGCTTTACTCATCTAATAGTCCCTCAACTCTATTCCCTCTACTTCATTCATAGCTTCTTAAAGGCCTGTGATTTTTTCTTAAAGTTTCCAGTGTGCAATACAGTACCTGCCCCAAGGCTAGGGGAGAAGCAAACCACTGAGTTGTTTAATATTATTCCTTTTGTTTTCCTGAAATTGTTTTTGACACTAAAGAACACCAAGAAGGAAAAACATACACTATTTCATGATGTGATCAATGTACCTTTCAACATTTTGGCACATATGCTAGATTCATTAAACTACCTTTGACAGCCCCTTCTGGTGTGAAATTAGAATCTATATTACTAAATGCATATATATTAAAGATTTAATAACTTTCAATACTGTATTAAATACTTTAAATAGCTTTGAAAACTGCTTATTTTTCCATTTAATATCCCTAAGACGACAGCTCACAGTATTTACCAAGTATACTTTCATAATAAATTAATTCAAAGCAAAAAAAGAAAAAAATTCTGAGTAGAAAATTTGCAATTTATAGCAATTACTAGAAGAACAAAGGAAGAAGAGAACAGACTTTTATTTCTATTTTTAAATGAAATCCATGCACCAAGTTTGACAGCAAGTCAGGAAAAGGACAAACCCAAGAAATAGAGAGGTAGTTTACAGTTCATTTTTATCTTTTATTTGGTCCTTTTTTCTAAAAATGTATAATTTCTTTGACCACATCTGTTATATGCTATTACAATGTCAGTTATTTAAAATAGCATTAACATTTAATTTATTTCAATGGGAAATCCAGTGCACACCTCCCCTCATCACCCAGATGCTTATAACAATTACATATGATAGGTAGACTACACTGCTGTACAGAGAAAACAATTATTTTACAGATGCCCAAAGTCAATGTCTCCAGTCAGGGATTCTTCATTTTAGGTTATTACAAACTGTCTGAAAGGCTTCCTCATTATGCATTACATAGATTTGTCCTTAGGATTTATTATCTGATGAGGACTAAATTATAGAAAGGCTTTTCATATCCATTACATTTATTACATCATTCTCATGTATTCTGGTGAGCTTTGGTTTCAGAACTTCACACATGCAAATCTACTTCCTAGGGGTTCTCTTCAATATGAATTTTATAATGATTAGTAAGAGATGACCTGTGATTGAAAAGTTTCCCGCATGTATTACATTCATAGGGTTTCTCTCCAGTATGAATTCTCTGATGAGCAATACGTGATGAGCTTTGTCTAAAAGTTTTCCCACATGTATTACATTTGAAGGGTTTCTCTCCTGTATGAATCCGCCGATGTTGAATAAGAGCTGAACTTTGGCCAAAAGATATCCCACATTCTTCACATCGATATGGTTTCTCTCCCGTGTGAATTCTCTGATGATTACTAAGGGATGAGTTACATCTGAATGTTTTTCCACACACATTGCATTTATAGGGTCTTTCTCCAGTGTGCATTCTCTGATGTTGAATGAGAGCTGAACTTTGTCTGAAGGCTTTCCCACACACTTTACATTTACATGGTTTCTCTCCAGTATGAATTCTTTCATGAATAATAAGTGTTGAGTGGGAACTTAAGGCTTTACCACATTCATTACAATTATAAAACTTCTCACCAGTATGAATTATTCGGTGTCTATTAAGTCGTGAAATAGAAGTGAAGCCTTTTCCACATTCATTACATCTGTAAGGCTTTTCTCCAGTGTGAATTCTTTCATGTTGAATAAGAGATGCACTCTGACTGAAGGCTCTCCCACACTCACTACATTTAAAAGGTTTCTCTCCTGTGTGAATTCTCTGATGATAACGAAGGGATGAACTAGACTTAAAGGTATTACCACATTCATTACATAAGTAGGACTTTTTTCTGGAATGAATTCTCTGACATCCAGGAAGGGATGTACTGCAACTAGATGCCTTCCTACCTGGATTATATTTATAGGGGTTTTCTCCAGCATGGATTTTTTGATGTATAAAAAGGCCTGATCTTCTGCTGAAGGATTTACCACATTCTTTACACCTATAGGATTTCTCCACAGTATGTGTTCTTAAGTGTTTATAAAGGGATGTACTGAGAGTGAAGGCTTTCCCACATTCTTTACATATATAGGGTTTCTCTCCAGTGTGAGTTATTTGATGTTGAATAAGTGCTGAACTTTGGTTAAAGGCTTTTGAACAGTCTTTACATTTAAATAATTTCTCTCCACTGTGGTTTTTCTCATGTTTACGAAGGGATGAAGTATTAATGAAAGTTTTCTCACACATACTACATTTATAACGTTTCCCAGCTGTGTTGGTTTTTTGTTGATTAAATAAACTGAAATTTTGTTTGAAGCTGTTTCCTTGTAGTTCACATTTTGGTGGGGCTTTTTCTCTGGGGATCACCTGTTGCCTAAAAAAGACTGACTTTGGGCTCAAGTTTTGGCCAAATTGAGTATTTTTATGTTTTTTCTCTATAGTGAGAATTTTTTTGTGAGTAACTGAAACTATCTGTACACTTTCTTTTTTCTCCTGCTTTTTCTCTAATCTGCCTTCATATCTGCAGGGGTTTTCTGATTTGAAGTCCCAGGGTCCACTCCTTTTGGATCTTTTCATTATCAGTTCCTGAAATGAATGACCTTGTGTTTGAGTTGATTTTGTGGTTTTATAACTGTTCTTCCATCCTGGAGAGGAAAGAAAAAACTGAAAATGTTTCATGTGATACAGCATTTGGCTACTAAATGTATAGACTGAATACTGATGGTATTCAAATAAGGTCTCAATATCTGGCCAAAAGATAATAAGAAAAACTTAGGAGATTTAATTAAGCAGTACAGAGAAATAAGCCAACACAAGCTGAGAACAAGAGGGTGGAGAAAAGACTAAACAAACCCACTTAAAGAGGGTGAGTGTAAGAGTGACCAGGAGAATCAGTTCATGGAAAAATGGAGAAGAAGGATTAAAAGAGGAACCATAAATTAGAAAAGGCAGTCTGGGATCAGAGTCCAAAGCCCATGATAGAATTTTAAATCATCTTCATGACATTTCTATTATTTGTATAATCATTCATAATCTGGAAAGTCTTCATCCCTTTTCCCTCATGCCAAATTCCTTTGTATCATTCAGAATCCATTCAAAAGTTAACTGAGTGCTTTTAATTGTTTTGTAGAAAATAATATTATTTATTTTTAATTGGAGGATAACTGCTTTACAATAGTGTTGGCTTCTGCCATACACCAATATGAATCAGCCATAAGTATCCACATGTCCCCTCCTTCTTGAACCTCTTCCCCAACTCCCACCCCATCCCACTCCTCTAGGTTGTCAGAGCACCAGGTTGAGCTCCCTGTGCCTATAGCAGCTTCCCACTGGCTATTTAACACATGGTAATCTACATATGTTAATGCTACTCTCTCAATTTGTCCCACCTTCTCCTTCCCCTGCTGTGTCCAAAGTCTGTTCTCTATGTCTGTATCTCTCTTCTTGCCTTGAAAATAGGTTCATTAGTACCATTTTTCTAGATTCCATATCTATGCATTAATATATGAAATTTGTTTTTCCTTTCAGATTTACTTCATCCTGTATAACAGACTCTAGGTTCATCCACCTCGTAAGAACAGACTCAAATGCATTCCTTTTATGGCTGAATAGTATTTCATTATGTATAGGTACCACAACTTCTTTATCCATTCATCTGTCAATGGACATCTAGGTTGCTTCCATGTCTGAGCTATTGTAAATAGTGAACACAGGGGTACTGTGAGTTTACACAGTCCATTCCTCTTATTATAGCACTCACCACAGTATTAAAATATATATATATATATATTCTATACATGTAATTATACTTATCTATCTACCCATATCTAAATATATTTCACTTTCCTTTTCTATCCTAAGTATTCTTTGTAAGCAGATTAGCATGCTCTTTTAACCTACAGATCCTCCTAATGGCATCTGAATTATATACAAAATGTTTTATTAATCTTCCTCAACAATTTAAATATAAATTTTTGAACAATGTCACATACTCTCAATTACTTATATATTAATTTCACACACACACACACGATTCAAACACTTGTAGCAGTTGCCTCCAGGACAGTACATTACACAAGTAATGAGAGGGTTTCAGAGCCACTTCAAACAGGAAGCAATTAGATCAATCTGCTGAGGTAACAACAGATAGGCATGAAACCAAAGGTTCCAAGATAGGAAAGTAACCTTGCTAATGCATCAAGCAAGAGAGGTTATGCAAACAACATACAAAAGAGTCAAAGATCAAATATAAAAAAGGTAAAAAGGGCTAACATGATAACATGGTAAAGAACAGAATCAAGTTAAATAAATTTTAATTGGGTAAGGAAGCAATTAATTGAATATTAAATTTTGCCAGGGGAATAGGCATACATATAGCTATTTATTTTCTCCTGGGTTAGAGTAACCATTTCAAGGGTTCCTCTGCATCTTACTGTATTTTGACATTTCTACTTGACATTCACAATCTGGGTACAGATTGTCTCTGCTTGGTGAACATAATATATTCTGCTTTTCTCTTTCCTTCTACCAGAGTTAACTTATCAGTTTCCTTCATGGGTAACTTCTTCTATTCCCCCTTTAAAAATTGCTTTCTCTAGAGTTTGGGAATTTTTCCCTTCACTCTACACACTCTCTTTGACTAATTTTATATGCACCCATCTTTACTATTTCTTTTCCTCTTTTCCAAGGCACTGGTATTTGCCATGCAGGGCAAGTGAGAATAACACTCACTCACTCATTTAAAAAAAACAACTAAGTATCAATAAATCATTCATTCAATTGGGGACCACATCTTCTGGAAAAGCCCACAGTGTATATTTAGTGTAATAATAGCTTCTTTTCACTTAGCCAATCACAAAATCTTTCTGCTATTTCAAAATCTCTCTCATCTTCCCTATTTACTGTTATGGAAAGAAGAGTTTAGTTTTGTTTTTTTTTTAATTTTCTGTTCATACCTTCCAAGTTCCTTGTCCATCTAAATCTTGCTAAATGACCAACTTTCAATAACATTATTTGGGTAGAAGAGTGGGAGGCAGTCATAAAACTGGAGTACTTTCCCTGTGAACACCAGTCATTGGTTGCAGGCTACATGTGCTGGGAAAAAGATAGAAAGATTCCAAAATTGTGGATTGTCATTTATAATGTAAAGTTAGAGACCCTGCCTTAGTTAGAGACCTATACCTTTATATAGGTCTGTATGTAAAGACTGCTGTTTTACGACCAACAAGTTTACTAGAGCTCTTGAGCACTGGACTCGGGTACCTAAATGGTACTCTGCTTCTCACGCTTTAATGTTTCTACCATAGTCTCCTAATTCTGGTGGCTCAGTGGTAAAGAGTCTGCCTGCCAATACAGGAGATGCGGGTTTGATCCCTGGGTTGGTAAGATCTTCTGGAGAAGGAAATGGCAACCCACTCCAGTATTCTTGCCTGGGAAATCCCTTGGACAGAGGATCCTGGCAGGCAGTCCATGGGGATGCAAGAGAGTTGGACACGATTGGTCAACTTAACAACAACCATCACCACCTCTAGACTTCAGTCAGTTCAGTCACTCAGTCGTGTCCAACTCTTTGTGACTCCGTGGACAGCAGCACACCAGGCTTCCCTGTCCATCACCAACTCCTGGAGCTTGCTCAAACTCATGTCCATCGAGTTGGTGATGCCATCCACCCGTCTCATGCTTTGTCGTCCCTTTCTCCTCCTCCCTTCAATCTTTTCCAGCATCAGGGTCTTTTCTAATGGGTCATTCTTCACATCAGGTGGCCAAAGTATTGGAGTTTCAGCTTCAATGTCAGTCCTTCCAATGAATATTCAAGGTTGATTTTCTTTAGGATTGACTAGTTGGATCTCCTTGCAGTCCAACGGATTCTCAAGAATCTTCTCCAACACCACAGTTCAAAACCATCAATTCTTTGGCGCTCAGCTTTCTTTATAGTCCAACTCTCACATCCATACATAATTACTGGAAAAACCATAGCTTTGACTAGACAGACCTTTGTCAGCAAAGGTCTCTGCTTTTTAATATGCTGTCTAGGTTGGTCATAGCTTTTATTCGAAGAAGCAAGCATCTTTTAATTTCATGGCTGCAGTCACCATCTGCAGTGATTCTGGAGGCCCCCAAAATGAAGTCTCTCACTGTTTCCATTGTTTCCCCATCTATTTGCCATGAAGCAATGGGACTGGATGCCATGATCTTAGTTTTTAGAATGCTGAGTTTTAAGCCAACTTTTCCATTCTCCTCTTTCACTTTCATTCTTCTTCACTTTCTGCCATAAGGGTGGTGTCATCTGTGTATCTGAGGTTATTGATCTTTCTCCTGGAAATCTTGACTCCAGCTTGTGCTTCATCCAGCCCAGAATTTTGCATGATGTACTCTGCATATAAGTTAAATAAGCAGGGTGACAATATACAGCCTTGACGTACTCCTTTCCCAATTTGGAATCAGTCCATTGTTCCAAGTCCAGTTCTAATTGTTGCTTCTTGACCTGCATACAGATTTCTCAGGAGGCAGGTAAAGTGGTCTGGCATTCCCATCTCTTGAAGAATTTTCCACAGTTTGTTGTGATCCACACAGTCAAAGGCTTTGATGTAGTAAATAAAGCAGAAGTAGATGTTTTTCTGGAACTCTCTTGCTTTTTCTATGATCCACCTGATGTTGACAATTTGATCTCTTGTTCCTCTGCCTTTTCTAAAATCCAGCTTCAACATCTGGAAGTTCACTGTTCACATACTGTTGAAGCCTGGCTTGGAGAATTTTGAGCATTACTTTGCTGGCATGTGAGATGAGTGTAATTGTGTGGTAGTGTGAACATTCCTTGGCACTGCCCTTCTTAGGGATTGAAATGAAAACTGCCCTTTTCCAGGCCTGTGGCCACTGCTGAGTTTTCCACATTTGTTGGCCACTGCTGAGTTTTCCACATTTGCTGGCATATTGAATGCAGCACTTTCACAGCATCATCTTTTAGGATTTGAAATAGCTCAACTGGGATTCCATCACATCCACTAGCTTTGTTTGTAGTGATGCTTCCTAAGGCCCACTTGAGTTCACATTCCAGGATGTCTGGCTCTAGGTGAGTGATTATAGCACCATGGTTATCTGGGTCATGAAGATTTTTTTGTATAGTCTTGCTCTCTGCCAATTCACTCTCCACACTGTAACAGAGTAATTTTCTAAAATTCACATTTTACCATGCTTCAAACTTCCTTAAGATCCTCCAACTTATCTTCAACTTATAAGGTACAGAGTACTTAACATGGTCAACAAAGTATGTCATGATCTAACCTTTGTTCCATGGATGGAGGAGCCTGGTAGGCTACAGTCCATGGGGTTGCACAAAGTTGGACAAGACTAAGCAACTAACACACACACAACCTTTGTTCAGCTTGGAACTCATCTCCTTCCCCTGGCTTCTTGCCAGGTATGCTGAACTACATGCAGTTTCTGAAGCCCTACATTTTTGTTTTGTGTGTGTGTGTTATCTTTGCATATGCTGGAGACATCCTTTCCATTCCCAAATACTTACCAAGTGCCTACTATGGGCCAGGTAATGTTCTAGGGAATGTAGAGAATGTGATGACTAGGAATTTCAGTCTTTAAGGAGCTTATACCTTTGTTTTGTGTTTGTGTTTGTGTGTGTGTGTGCGTGTGTGGGAAGGTGTGGCAAATAATAAGTAAATAAATAACAACCATATGGATGTGTGAAGCAAGAGCTTCCTAGGCGAAGGAAACAGCAAATATCAAAGTGTGGTGACTTCTGAGACACAGCAAAGAGGCTGTGTGGCTACTAGAGTGCATTGAGCAAGAGAGAAAACGGTAAATAATATTGAAGCAATAGGTAGAGGCAAGTCATATAAGGCCTAACAGGTCATGTGAGGACTCTGGAATTTTATTCTGTGTATGCTTGGAAGTCACAGGCAATTACATCCTCCCTCAAGTTGGCTACTGTGTAGAGAACAGTGTTGACACACAAGTAGAAGCAGGGAACAGGGAAGATTATGAGGTTCCTGTAGTTGAGTAGGTGAGAAAGAAGGTAGAGGTATATGGTGACTGCATTCTTATCACCTACTAACAGAACTGGAATTGCTAGTGGACTTCTGTGTGTTGAGAACTAAAAACTTAACCCTGATTGTGCCAAGATGGAGACTATCTGGGATTTAATAACTACTTTTCTTAGAACAGGAATAAAGCCCCACTGGAGTGCACAGAAGAAACAATGGGAGAAACATCATGTATAGAAACGCTTTTGGAAAAGTTTTGTTTAAAGGAGAATAGAGAAACAGGATTTGGGCAGTTTTAATGTTTTAATAGAAGTAGTTACAGCTACAAGGTTCCATACCAATAATGGGAAACTCATTTCACTCTACTTCAAGTGCCAATACCTTAGTCCAAAATTCATGTTTCCTGCTGAAGGGGATATGAGTCCTGGATTGTGGACATCCTAACTGTTGTTTATGATCTGTTTAAAGTTTCTGGTAAGTCTACAGATGTGTCTCTTTAAGTGCAGTTCAACTTCTGCTCTTCTCAGAATCAAGCCTGGGCCTGAGCTATGTCATAAACAAGGCTGTAACTTAAGTCAGAAGTTTAGAGACCAGGTGATTTTGCCAATGACTACCACCCCAACTAAAACCTGTCATTGGGTCTAGATTCTTTTCCCTTGGTGCTTATGAATCTCTGTGAGTCTCTCTTCAATCTTCTCTTCCCACATGATTTCATCCACTCCCACACCTCCGATGTCAATGACTATACTGACTTTCAAAACACTTTAGAGAGTTATTTCCAGTTGCCTGCTAGATTTTCCATTTGTGTATTTTTCTTCAAATTCAGTTTGTCCAAATCTGAAACCAGTGCATTCCTTTCAAACTTTTCTTTCTGTATTTCCTAGCTCTGATATATCATAACCTCCTCAGCTCCGTTACCATAAATTCTTAGTTTCATCTCAAAACCTTCTCTTTCCTGCATTCTATGTCTAGTCAGTCATCAAATTCCCTTAAATTGTATCACTAAGATGTTTCGAACAACCATCATTAATACATCCAAGTTCAGGACCTTCTTACTCTATAGTGACTATTGCTATTGACCTTTAATTTAATCCTTTGATCTGTTTCTCACCTTTCCAATAGTACTTCCTACCAAATTTAACCTTCTTACTATATAGAACTCTTATCAAAAAGCATTGATTGTACTTTATTTAACTCATTCTTCAAATATTTAAAAAGCACCTACAATATGTTAGGCTCTATCCTAGGTACATGATCCACAAGACATTCCAGATCTGGTAATGAAAAGAAGCAGTTAACTTCTTTAAGGAGTTCACTGTTTTGCACTAGAGACAAAAAAGGAGTAGGCAATCACATTGCATATACAACAAAAACACAAGACAGAAATGGATACAAATGTGAGTTTACAACAGCATCCAAACTACCCTCAGATAGTAGTAAGTGCAAGCAGGGAAGGCATACAGGTGTGGTCAAAAGTTTGGGGAAGAAATGTCTAAAATGGGATTTTAAAGGCTTAGCCATAGGTTAGATGGACAGGGTAGTGTGAAGGCTAAAGGCAGCATTAAAATCTTTGAACCCAAGTCAACTTTCCAGACCTATATCCTTCCCCACCTTATTCAACAGGTGGTCAGATTCAAAATTATTTCTATAAAAATATCACATGCATTTGCAGTCTCAAGACTTCCACAGTCAGAGAACTGAGGGAGCTATTTGCTGAGAATTATACATAACACCACAATGGGGACAGAACTACACATCTGAAAACGTATTCCATAATGCTTATATGTTGATGAAAAAGAGAAATGCTGTTTTAAAAATTTTGTTGTTTGTAATTCTAATTTTTAAAGCTTTGTATTACAGAAAATGTTCAACACGTACAAAAGTAGAGTGAATTGTACAATCAATGGCCAAGCCAGCATCGACAATTACTAATGCTGTTACATTTATTACCTTGTTATGGGTTGAATTGTACCACCAAAAAGATGTGTTGAAGTCCTAATTTCCAGTAACTCAGAATATGACCTTATTTGGTAATAGTAACTTCACAGATTCAATCAAGTTAAGATGAGGTGATTAGGGTGGGATCTAATATGACTGGTATCTTTATAATAGGGAAATTTGGACACAGGCAAGCACAGAAAGATCATGTCAAGATACCCCCGGAAACACCAAATAACAACAGAAGCACAGACTGGAGTGACGCAGCTGCAACCCAAGGAACAAGGACTGCTGGTCACCATGAAAAGGTAGGGAGAGGCAAGGAAGGACCCTATCTGGAGTTTCAGAGAAAGCATGGTCCCACAGAACTGTGAGACAATAAATTTCTGTTGCTTAAAGTCACACAATCATGGTACTTTGTTGGAACAGGCTGAGAAAGCCAAAAAGTTCACTTGGGTTTTTCTTTAAGATGTTATGGAAAAGCTCAAATGAACTTTTTGGCCAACCCAATATAACTCCCTTATATCTCTTCCATTAGAGTATGCTAAAGTATGCTAATACCCTATTATATCATTTCATCATTTCAGAACACATTTCTCAAAGATAAGAATTCCACCTGTAAATACAACCACATACTTTTACTATATCCACCAAAATCAACATAATTGTTTGAAGTTATTTTTGCCTGTAAGATAGTAAAGGTTTTTCACTCAATTGCAATGTGCTTCTCAGGGGTGGTTAAAACATCAATAAGCAATTTTTGGATACCAACTGGGTGTCCTACAATTCAACTCTAACATTATCTATAATACCTAGTATGCATGGTCAGTCATATCCAACTCTTTGTGACCCCCATGGGCTACAGCCCACCAGGCTCCTCGTCCATGGAATTTCCCAGGCAGCAAAAATGGAGTGAGTTGCTATTTCCTACTAAAACCTAGAGATAGTATCATATCCCACAGGTTATGGGCTCAGTTCTATAAGACTTCCCCCTGCCTCCTTCAGACATCTGTCACAAGCCCAGGTTATCATCTGTACTTCTGACCAATTGGCTGTAAATCAAAGGTTCCCACACCCCCCTTCTTAGGTTCGATTAATTTGCTATAGTGGCTCATACCTCACTTTTGGTTACCAGATCACCAGTTAATTATAAGAGGATATACCTTGAAAAAAACCAGATGGAACAGATGTACAGGGCAATGTATGGGGAAAGGGCATGGAATTTCTATGCCTTCCCCAAGTGAATCACTCTCCCCAAATCTCCAATGTTCAGCAACTCAGGAGCTTTCTGAATCTGTCCTTTTGGGGTTTTATGGAGGCTTCATTACGTGGGCATGATTAATTAAATCATTGGCCACTGGCAACTAGTTCAACCTCCAGGCCCCCTCCCCTCCCTGGTGTGGTACTAAAAGTTTCAACCCTTTCATCACGTGACTGGTCCTGGAAATCAAATCCCATTCTAAGGCAGGGTCCAAGAGCAATATCATTAACATAACAAAGACACCTTTGGGGCTCTCATCACCTAGGATTTCCCAGGGTTTTAAGAACTGTACCCAGGCAGCTCAGGGGTAAAGAATCCTCCTGCCAATGCAGAAGACGCAGGCTTGATCCCTGGGTCAGGAAGATTCCCTGAAGTAGGAAAAGGCAACCCACTCTAGTATTCTTGCCTGGAAAACTCCATGGACAGAGGAGTATGGGGGGCTGCAGTCCATGGGGTTTCGGACATAACTGAGCACTCATGCACCAAATATATATTTTTTATTATAAATCATAATATTGATATAAACCACTAAGGATCTTTATTTAAACTGCTGTGATTTAAGGGCAATTGAGCTAATTCTTCTCTATGCGACTAAGCCAACAACGTGGTATACTATTAGGGTCATTTGTTTCATTTTGCTTTCAATATTTATGGAACACTTTCCCAGTTTTATTTAATTCTATCCTTATTCTCTTAATCCTTTTTGTTTTTCTTCTTTCACCTTACAGGTAACCTTTTTTATTGGTACGTGTGTGCGTGCTAAGTAACTTCAGTCATGTCTGACTCTTTGCAACCCTATGAACTGTAGCTTGCCAGGCTCCTCTGTCCATAGGATTCTCCAGGCAAGAATACTGGAGTGGGTTGCCATGTCTTCCTTTAGGGGATCTTCCCAACCCAGGGATGGAATTTGTGTCTCCTGCACTGGCAGCTGGGTTCTTTATTGATCTGCTTTTATCCTTTTTTTTTTTTTGGCTTTTCTTTTTTTTTTTAATACAAGCAAATACACATTTTTTCTTTTTTTAGTATCTCCTCTTTGATTTGCTATCTGCACTTTTCCTCACTTAGTAATATTATCATCCCACAATGGAATTTACAGAGATCTCCCCTCATTCTTTTTTACAGTTGCAAAGAATTTCTTGGTGAGAATGTACCCAGTTTATTCAAGCAGATTTCTTTGATGGATAGTTGGATTAACTGGGTTAACATTACCCAAAGCCACATACAATCAAAATCACCTCTTCTGCCTAGAAGAGACCCAGCCGAACACCATAGCACTACTCCTTAGAGTGAGAAAGCTCTCTATGAACTGACATGCAAAGAGCTTCAATATACACCAAGTGAAAGGGGTAGAATAATGTATGCTGTATAATATAATTGGAGTGGACAAAGGAAAAAAAGAAATATGTATTTATATTTGCATATAAGAGCTCTGCCAGCTGCGCTGCTGCCTCCTCATCACATCTCACCTTCTGTAGTATCCCATATGTGTTCATTTCCTCATGTACCTCTCATGGGCTCATTTTTGGCTTCTGTTCTTACCACCACTCTCTTTAAGGCAATGACCTCCATGTGATAAAAGCAAGATGTGCTCTTCAGTCCTCACCTAACTTATGTTTGAGCAGCATCCGATAGTGACTCCTCCTTTTCACTGAGAAGTTCTTTGTCTAAGCTACAGGAGGCAGCTGCCGGAGTTCTCTGCCTGAGCTCATCTCCCCATTCTTCTCATGGTCCACCAGCCTCAATTACCTTTGCAGCTTTTCATTCTCCTTTGTGCACTCCTTTTCCTCTACCTGATCTTTAACCCTTGGAGTTCTGCAGGGTTGAGTCCTAGGCCCCCAATTCTTTTCACTCTGTACCCTTTCCACAGGCCAGGTTCATCTGCAAACATATTCTAGGCAAGACTTCTCTACTCTCCATACCTAATTAAACAACATCCTACTCAAAACGGCAATTAGATGTCTCAAAGATAGCTCAAATTCAACATGCCTAAAACTGAATTTATGACTATTCCCTCCCTCTAACCTGTATAACCTATAAATGGCACCTGTTGTTTCTATAAATGGCACCAGTTCTGAACCAAAACTTTAAAAGGCATCCTTCATACTTCTTCCTCAGTTAATCGACTACCAAGACTTGTTTCTTCTAACATCTAAATAAGTCTCAAATTCATTTAATTTTCCCTACCTCTACTGATACCATCCTTTATGAGCCTTGACTTCAATGACACTAGTCTCCCGAGTTTCCTTCTATAGTACACCTTATCTTTATCATCCCTACAGGTTCATTTCTCTCTACCTAGCCATGAAATGCCAGAGTTTCTCTAGATTGAGTCCTATCCTCTTTCTTGCTCTTTCTGTACCCTGAATCCACTCTACAGGTTAACTCAAACTCAAGCATTGCTTCAATTATCTTTTAGTGACAGAGTCTTCACATTTAATGCTCAGTGTATATTATGAGGGATGAAACTCTAAATCTAACAGGCTATTTGACATCTTCACTTGAATAACTGGATCAACCAAAAGACAATTCAATTTAATTCATCTAAAACCATATTTATACTAATCCCCAAATCTGATCTCCTAGCATCACTATCTCAGTGAATGATATCATTGTCCATCCCAGAACAGGCCACAGACCAAGCGAAGCATCCTTGACAACTCCATCTCTTCTATCTTCCATATCTGATCCGTCTCTAAGTCCTGCTGCTTTTATCTGCCAAATACCTCTGAAATTGGTTCCCTTTTTTCTAGCTCTGTCACCACTACCTAACCAAGTCATCCATGCATTCACTAACTGGAAGCTGACTCTAACCAAGCACTACTTTAGGTACTGAGGAGATGGGAACAAATAAACAGACAATCCAGCATAAGGGAACTTACAATCCAGAGTAAGAGCAGATAATAAATAAATATGTACTATTTTGCAGTGATGAGTACTCAGAGAAAATAAAGCATGGTGAAGGAATAAAGAATTTGGAGGACAAAAGACCATGTTCAGATGAGCTGTGACTAATTGATAGAGTGCCATCTGAGCAGAAACCTGTATAGTGCAAGGAAGTGAGTCATATGGGCTCCTGGCTGCCAGGAAGAAAACTGGTCCAGGAGAGGAAAAAGCAAGTGCAGAGGCCCTGAGGTGGGAGCCTGTTTGGCCTGCCTGACAAACTACAAGGAGACCAGGGTGATTAGAGTCCTCCAAAAAAGGGCAGAGAGGAAAGAGATGAAGGTGAAAAGGTAGCCAGAACCAGACCACAAAGGCCTCTGAGGGCCATGCTGGGGGCTTTATATTGTGTTCTATGTGGAAGAAGCCACTAGAGGCTTTGCGTATGAGAGTGAGATAACCTGATTTACATTTTAAATAGACCATTCTAGCAGCTACAAGGAAAAAAGATGTTGGTGGCAGGAGGGGAGGGCAGGGGGCAAGAACAAGACTAACTTAAACATATTAAACACATTCTCACCTTGTAAGAAATCCACTGTTTAAAACCACTGCATGCTATTTCATTAGGTTGCTGCTATATCCCCTACAGCATTTCTCTACAAATTAGAAAAAGATCCCTACTCTCTGTGCAGATGCAGCCCCAACAAATCTCAGCAAGATGAAGGCAGCCCACAAGTGACTGCTCAGCTGACCATCCTGCCAGGTTCAGTCTGCCCTGAATTCTTGCATAAATACAACAAAGGAAGAGAAAAAGACAAAGAAAAGCACTTTCTCATCGAAGGGAATTGTTTACCCAGATCATCACTGGGTTTTTAAATTTTTGAATTAAAGAATATTTTTACATTGGGTGTAAACCAAACTCATGAGATGTTCAAGTTGATTTAATCACATTATTCCTGTTGATATATTAATCATATATATATTATATATGTTATTATATATATATATATATATACACACACATGTATATATAAACCACTGCATGCTCTAGCAACAATCTAATGAAATTGCTCCTTGAAAGGAAAGCTATGACAAACCTAGACAGTGTATTAAAAAACAGAGATATCTTTCCCCAAAAGAGCCCATACAGTCAAAGATACAGTTTTTCCAGTAGTCATGTATGGATGTGAGAGTTGGACCATAAAGGCTGAGCACCAAAGAATCGATGCTTTCAAACTGTGGTGTTGGAGAAAACTCTTCAGAGTCCCTTGGACTGCAAGGAGATCAAACCAGTCAATCCTAAAGGAAATCAACCCTGAATATTCACTGGAAGGACTGATGCTGAAGCTGAAGCTCCAATACTTTGGCCACCTGATGCAAAGAGCCGACTCAATGGAAAAGACCCTGATGCTGGGAAAGAATGAAGGCATAGGAGAAGGGGGTGGCAGAGGATGAGATGGTTGGATGGCATCACTGACTCAATAGACATGAGTTTGAGCAAACTCTGGGAGATAGTGGAGGACAGAGGAGCCTGGCATGCTGCAGACCATGAAGTCACAAAGAGTCAGACATGGCTAAGCGACTGAACAACTATTATATACATTTACACACATATAATATACATAATATTACAGAAAACTGATTATAGACTTTGGATTCATTTCTTAAGTAAGAGACTCAGGTGAGACGTGTACCTTTTGAGCCATTCCGTCCTAACTCTCAATATAAAACATGGATCCAGGGATGGCAGTTTGTTTTCCCTTTTTGTTTGTTTTTCCTATTTGTTGAGTAGTTTTGAAGTGAAAATAATATTTTAAAAAACATATTTGGAGGCAACTAGAGATCCTAGGAGTCCTACCTTGGAAGCATAAGCTTTTCTGTCACTGGTTGTTCAAAGGGTTGGTTTTTGGCTCTGGTCTACAGTTAATAATCGAAGTGCTTCCAAGAACATCCAGGTCCTTCACCTGAGCTCACAGGGAAGTGAGTTTCTCTTGGAAGGAAATTGTTCCGAAGGTACTTTAGCCCAGGAAGATGGGGGATTCGCCAGGGGTGCAGGAGGGACAGAACACATGCCAATACTCCCAAGACACCCCATCTGACTGTCACCTTTGACCAAAGAGAGGAAGTTCATTGCATCAAGAGAAATGCACACATTGGTTGGCTCTGACGTCTTTACTTCCTCCAGACACCCACTCAGAGTTTTCCTTCAACTTCCCAAACCTGAGAAGGACTCCATGTCTCTGCTAGGTCACCTTGGGGTCTCTCTGGACAGCTCTGGACTCCAGTCAAACTTTCTATTTAGTTTAATCCAACTAATACTTCACTCAGGAAGGGGGACTCCTCATGGCTCAGAGTCTCCTGTGGTGAAGGGAAAGGGGACAATTCTTCCTTTTCTTCCTCTTTCATGCCAGACTCAGCTCACACCTGACAGTGGGACTGATATTCTTCCTAACTCTCCACTGGTTCCTTGCTGCCTGAACTCTCTGTTTACTTTGTGGTGGTCTCCAGAAATTCCCACAAAATTAGTGTATTTCTCCCAAATGACAGTTAAAGGATATAAACAAAGACAAGTGTGGTTTCCACCTCAAAAGATCTCACCTTGTACGATCTCACCTTAGGAAGAAAGTGTTCTCCTAAAGTGTATGGGCTTTAGGGATGGATATAGCCTGTCCTGCAGTCCATCTGCTGGTGACTTCTTCTCAGGCTCAATCACAGATTCTTCCCTCTTAACCCATCTCATAAACACTGAGGTTTCCTGGGACTCTTGTCTGCTCCTCTATTCCTTTACCTGCTCAGCTCAAGGCTTCAAATGCCACCTTCACACTGATGCCTCCCTGACCTCTCTGTTCAGTTCCAACCCATAAATTCTTCTACAGCTGTTTACCGGTAACCTGTACCCATATTTTGCTCACATCTCAAATGAAACCCATCCCACACCAAACTTGCCCTACACCATTAAAAAAGGGGCCCCTATTTTTTCCTCTTGAACCTACTGCATGTGCCTTCTAGGTAATGTCTTGCCTACATTATGCAACAATCTCCAGAAGATTCCCACCTCTAGTTTATCCTCACTTCAAATCTAAGCCCAACAATGTTTCTGAGGTGACCATTCTTATTAATTCCAAATTACAAAATAAGGACTCAATGAATATATTCTCTGTGAAAATTTTAATTATATTACATGTAAATAAAGTCGCTTTTCATCATGCCCATTCTCAATCCTAATCCAAATGGAACTCGTTACCAGGTTAGGTGTCCCCTGACTTTTCTCTCAGGACTTACACACCTAGTATGCATACAGACAAACATACATTTAAGTTTCTCTAGACATAAATGGTGACATGTCATAATCATGCTCCATAATTTGCTTTTTAGTCCCTTACATGCCTTGGAGCTCTGCCTCCACCAGTGCTCTTTCTTTATGACTGTGGTGTTATCTGCCAGTGTAGGTACGCTCAGCTTCTTTAGGTATGATTTCACCAAAGGTTATCTATAGTGTCTCAGACTGAGGCTGTTTTTTCTAGAATATCAAGGACCATGTAATTCTTTGGTTTAAAATCCTTGAATTTTTTCCAGTCAACCATGGACAGCTCCCATCCCTAAGAACTGAACCAAAGTGCTTCATAGTGTGGCCCCCAGCTGGCTTTCTAATCTATTTCCTTCCTCATCTCTTTCTTTTCCCATGACCCTGGGCTTCAGTCAGAATGAATTTGCTGCAGTTCCTTCAAAACACTAAGCTTGCTGAATGAATACTTGAAAATGCAGCCCTCCTCTGAAACAGCAGGAAAGAATAAGAAAAAAGATCCTGAGAAATTCACCTGTGAAGTATCAGAGAAAAAGAGGAAGCTTGCAAATGGGGGCCTTAGCATCCCTTCTCTACTACTTCTTGAGCACTGAGAAGCCAGAAAAACTTCCCTGACCAACATCTTCAAGTCACACACCCACTCATTTACCAGACTGCTGCCTGCAGAGATTCCCCACCCACTCACCTAGAGAGGAGCCTCCAGGGCTGTCTTTCTCTACCTTCCAGGGATCTTCTCCTTGCTGCAACAGGGAGATCACTTTGGGTTTGGGAAACAGGAGTCCTGCTCATAGAGCAAAAAAAAAAAAAAAAAAAAAAAAAGACTTGATTTTGCCTTGACGCAAAGAAGAATCTGAAATCTGAGTAGAAAACTCAAAGGATGATACAAAGAACTTCTGTGGGGTGCTTAAGTTGTGACTCCACGATGTGAGGGGGTATGTTAGGGTAAAGGCAAGGGACAATGCAACATTTAGCTGTATGTCAGTGAGGCATGATAAAGGTGCAGCCTTGATTAATAGGGAAAAACAGTTTTCTATACAAGAGGGAATATGCATACACTGTTAAATGCATGTTACATATACAGACTAAATTAACATTTGTAACAGTTATCCATGGAAAGGATTATGTATCAAGAAGCTTGTTTAAAATGAGAAAACACTATCTGACCCCTTTGAAAGATGGCAGCGGTCAGCAAACTATGGGTCTCATATGCCAAATCTAGACTACCATCTGTTTATGTATGGCTCTTGAGCAAAGAATGGTTGAAAAAAAAAAAAAAAAGAATATGTTACAGAGACCATATATGGCCCACAAAACCTAAAATACTTACTCCCTGGCCTTTAAAGAAAAAGTTTGCTGACCCCTGTAAAAGCAAGCTGAGAAAAGCAAGTGTTGGGTCAAAGAAGAGGGTTGAGGGATGCTCTGTTAAGAGATGAGCAAACACATCATAGCTCAGTCTTGGAGGGAAAAGGAAGGAAGTGTCTACAGTGAGGAAATTTCTAATGTGCAGCTCTGTAGACTGTCCCACCCATGGGGCAATTTCATGCCTATCAGGGGGAAAAAGTTTTTCGTATTTATTTATGGAGATCCAGTTTTTACAGTGCTAAGGTAAAAAAAAAAAAAAAAAAAAAAAAAAAACTCAGATAAAGTTTTTAAATGACCCAGGGCTTTTATCCAGGGAATCAGGTACTGAGGTATCCAGATTTCTGAATTCTGAATTTTCCCTATCTACAGGGGAAATTTCCTTACCCAAGGAGACAAGATTACTATAGTTCTCCAGCATCACATCTTGGTACAAGTTTCTCTGAAGAGGAGCCAGCTTTCTCCACTCATCCCGTGTAAAGAGCACAGCCACATCTTCGAACGTCACTGACACCTGTAGAGACAAGGCATCCCAGCTCAGCCAGGACCACCCATCACACAGGGTGAAAAAGGTGGAAGCAGGTAGTAGATGAGCTACCATGAAATGCTTCTATACTATTCTGGGTTGTGAAACTTCCAGATCATTTGTTTAATGAACAATTGACCTGTGACAAGTATATACTGAGTAGCATGAAGCATGAACCAGGCCCTGTTAACCACTACAAAAGATGTGTGGCGGTATTAATGCCATTAGTGGGAGTGTCAATTAGAATAATCTTTCTGACGGTGATTTGATAACACACATTACAAGCTTTAAAATGTGCATATTCTTTAATGCTCCAATTACTGTATCTGTTTGATAATGAACAGTGAACAAAAATGTACAGAAAAGGACATCATCCTAGTAACAGCAAAGAAATGGAAACAGAAATAATCACTGAGGCATTAGTTTACATAACTTAAGGCACTGTCTTTGTGCTCCCTGAAACTTGAAGACAGTAACAATGGAAAGTAAAACAGCTATCATTTATTGAAAGCTTTTTTCAGGCCAAGTACTATTCTTAGAGCTTTATATTAATCTTTAGTGTAAATCTTTATTTTGTCTTCACAACAACCCTATGAATTTGTCTCCATTTTACACATGAGAAAGCAAAGGAGAAATTTATCCAAGTCACACAGCTGGTATGAAGGCAAAATCACTCCTCTTGTAAGTCTCTTTGACTCTTAATACAGTATTATTTCACTTTTGACACCAGATGTGGGGGGTTTTCCATACACCAAGCAATTGTGCAACACCAGCTGAATGTCTTACAATGATACTCAATTCTGACACTGAGGATAGTGTCAGATCCACAGGTTAAAGGATCAGTTCCACAACACTGGCCCCCCTTCAATGTCAATCACAAGTCCAGGTTGTTACCTGTGTTTCTGACTGACTGGCTGTAAATTGGAGGTTTCCACAACCCTCTCCTAAGGTTTGATTAATTTGCCAGAGTGGCTCACAGAACTCAGGAAAACATTTACTTACTAGATTACTGGTTTATGATAAAAAGAATGTAACTCAGGAACTGGCAGATGAAAGAGATGTACAGGGAAGGGGTGCACTATGGATTTGCCATTCTCTCTGACTCTTTAAATGTTTACCAACCTGGAAAAACTCTGAACCCTTTTGGATTTTTATGAAGGTTCGTTACATAGGCATGATTGATTAAATAATTGACCATTAGCAACCAATTCAACTTTCATCTCCTAGGGTGATGGTGCGTGGGTAACAGGGGTATAGGGGGGCAGGACTGAAAGTTCCACCCCTTTAATCAAGGTTCCCTCTCAATTAGTCCCCATCTTTAGGTGGGGTCCAAAAGTCACCTCATAACTCTGGTGTGAAAGGGCTTGTTATGAATAACAAAGCACATCCATTTTGCCTTCATTGCTCTGAAGTAATTTCAGGAATAAAAATCATTTATTACTAATCACTTAGGAAATCACAAGGGTTTTGGAAATTATGTGCCAGAAACAAGGACAAAGACCAAATATATACTTCATATTATAAGTCACAATATCACAGCTGGTCAGTGGTAGAGATAGAATTCCAATCCAGGGAACATCCAAGGCTTCATACTTAACCACTCTGCAAAATTTCCTCTCAATGCCTAACTCACAGGGTTAAGAAATAAATGAGATAATCCATACAGTGAAGATAAACAGTAATGATGTAACACACTGCAAAATTTCCTCTCAATGCCTATCTCACAGGGTTAAGAAATAAATGAGATAATCCATACAGTGAAGATAAACAGTAATGATGTAACACACTGCAAAATTTCCTCTCAATGCCTATCTCACAGGGTTAAGAAATAAATGAGATAATCCATACAGTGAAGATAAACAGTAATGATGTAACACAACAATGTGAATGTACTTAATGTCAATGAATTATATACTCAAAAGTGGTTAAAGTGGTAAATTTAATCTTATGTATATATTATCACAATGAAAAATTAAAAGAGATTAGATCTGGTAGACAGTGCCTGAAGAACTATGGACGGAGGTTCATAACATTGTACAGGAGGTGGCGACCAAAATCATCCCCAAGAAAAAGAAATGCAAGAAGGCAAAGTGGTTGTCTGAGGAGGCCTTACAAACCTGAGAAGAGAAGTGAAAGGCAAAGGAGAAAGGGAAAAATACACCCAACTGAATGCAGACATCCAGAGAACAGCAAGGAGAGAAAAGAAAGTCTTCTTAAGTGAACAATGCAAAGAAAAGAAAAATATGCACATACATATGTACATAAATAAATAATAAGTAAATAAAGGTGCATAGAAAATTATTCTGAAGGCTGCATACCAAAGGAATGACCATCATTTTGTCCAGGAGATGCTGGGGTAAGAGTGATTTTACTTTCTTTTTTATATATGTATTTTTATTTTCTGAATTTTTTAACATTAACATGCAGTGCCATATAATAAGATAATTTATTGGCACAGGAGAGGGATACAAGAAATGATCTTTGCCCTCAAAAGAAATAACAATCCAATTGTTATCCAGGAAAATCCAGGAAAAATGCACGAATAATTTGAGCAGTGAAAGAAAAAAGTGTTGCTGGACAAGACTATATACCATTTCCTAGTTTAATCCTCATTTTAGAGATGGGGAACATAAGATCCAGGGCACATACTTTAACCATGGCAGAGACAAGACAGTGACTGAAGTTTTCTTTTAACCCAGCACTTGGTGGGTATATTCTCTCTCTAGCCTTAAACGCCCTGTCACTGAGTTTTATACATAAGTCCATGCAGTACTGATGTACAGGCAGCAGGTGAGGTTAGGGAGAAATGTCATATAGGACTCATACACAGGGACAGAGAAGATTTGGGGCAAGAGAGCAGCTTGGCTCTGCTGGAACGGAATGTGAAAGCCTTAGAAGAAAGCAACCCAAATGTGCAAAGGCAGGTCCTAGCCATAGCCGCAGAAGATCAACCACCACATTTCACGGGTCCAGAAAATAATATCCAATTGCAGACAGCTCTGGTAACTTGGGGGTTAGGCTTGCCCTGTGTTCTGAAAAGAGGTACAAGAGGAATGACTGGACAATAATCAACATGAACTTAGAACCTGGGTTTGATTTCAGATTACCTGACTTTGTTGGGCCTCAGTGGCAAGTGTTACATGGGGGTAATAACTTCTACTTTGCTATAACAGTGAGAATAAAGCTAAAGCCCTTGGGATATTCGCTAGCAACATTAGCTATTATGGTTAGATGAGGATGAGTAAAGGAACGACATTGTACAGCCATTTCTATCTATCAACAATAATAGTCTACCAACAATAATAGTATCATATATTATATTAATATCATTCAGCCACCACAACCATCACATACTGAACATCTATTACGTGCCTGGCCCTGATCAAAACTTTTTCCACGCACTAACTCCCAGGATCTTCTCATCTATGCTAGGAGGTAGGCATGGTTGTTGTTTTCTTTTCACAGGTGAAGAAACTGAGGCACATTAACAGCAACACAGAAGATGGGCATAAACCTGGCCATCTGGCTCAAAAGAACCATTCAGTAATCACTGTATACCCTGCTCTCCACTACCAATATCCTATGGAACTCTCACTGCTGCTTCCTGAGGAGTCTTCTCTCTACTCTTGGAGTCAAGAGACTACTCCATCTATGTCCCCTCCAACATGGTTATCCTTTATTTGCACACCGGCTCACCTGGATGGGGTCCCACTCTCATCTTCACAGCATAAAGATGAAAATGGCAGGTCAAGATCCGTTTTCAAGACAGTGATGGAAACAAGCTGCATGATCCAGAAAGTTAAGAAGGAGAAAAAACTAAAAACTATGGACTGGACAAAGCCTTGGAATGTATCATGAGGATTCTTGGGGGTGGAAAGGAAAAGAAAAGCATTCTGGCCAAGGGTAGGGAGGCGGACATGAGTGAGCAAAGGGAGTATGTCAGAAAGGAACTCTACCAAGGGTGTATGTTTGTTCTGACCCCAAGTGGTATAAGACATGTGGTATCTTACTTCTCAAACCAGTAATCATATAGTAGATTGAGGTTAATGACTAAAAGAGCACCTATTAAGGGGAAAAAAAAAAAGGGAAACACTAGACATGGATTGGGGAGGGTGGGGTGGGGAGGGGGAAGGCAAATATTCTCTACAGAACCCATCATCCACCATGGTGGACCAGTTGTAAGAGTTCTTTCAAGAGAAAAGGACTTAAGCTCCAAATCCTGGTGAAAACTGTACTAGGTAGAGAATTTTACTTTGAGGGTAAACAACCCCACCTGTCCCTAAGACTTGAGATGACAATGAACTCACCTGAGACCTTGCTTCCCTCTGTTCAGTAGCCATGTCTTCTTTCTGGGCAGTGTCCCCTGAGGATGGGTGAAGCCTCCAGAAGCCAGATCTGAGGGAAGACAAGGCGAGCCAAGAGAAAGCCCCTCCTGTTTTCCACCTCTCTGAATCAGCAGCTCTGAATCATATACACTCCCTGAGAATGATGCCAAGTGCCCTCAGAGAAGGAAGTCAGAAGCAGCCAGGGGTAGACAGGACCAGACAGAAGGGCTGGGTCATTCTGTTCCAGGCCCAGCTCCTTCCCTGGCTCAATGAAAAAAGTCCTAGGACTCAATCAGCAGCAGCAGCAACTCCTTGAGCCTCACGAAGTGCCAGGCACTACCTGCATCACTGAGCACGGTTGATACTGTCAGCCCCCATTTTATAGATCAGGAAACCGAGGGAGCAACTTGCCCCAGTCCACACAGCCAGGGAGGCTGGCATCTGCTCTAAACTCCCCGTGTGCATATGTGACAACTTTTCTCCACTTCGAGTCTTCCCACCCAACTCGTCCCCTACTTGCAAGGAAACAATTTCCAGATTTTTAGAGAAAACTGCTTTGGAAAGGGAAAGTATCAGTTCTCCTATGGCGGAGGAGGCTGCTGTCTTGAGAAACGAGATATAGACAACCAGAGACCTGGATTCCAGTCCTGATTCTGCCACTAGGGGAAGCCGGCGATTCACTTCTCAGGCAAAACAAGCCTGTCGCAAGGGAGAGCAGCGGCGATGGTAGGGGAAGGAAATTATTTTCTCACGTTCACTGACGGCCCTGAGCAATTCAAATGCCGGAAGGAGCCGGGCAGGTAGCGCGCTGGGAACCTATCTGGATGGTTGAGCCCGGCCAAAAGGGAGGAAGTGTCCGACTTGTGGCGTTCAGGGCACGTCTGTGGGAGGAGGTGGCGTCAGGCGGACAGAGCCTGGATGCCCGGCCCTCGGCCCACTGGCGCCCACAAAGGCCCAGCTCGCTCCTGCTGGGCCTGTGTCCCGCGCCCCGACGCCGCATCCTCCCGAGGCCGGGTCTTCCCTCCCGCATCCCGCCGACCCTCCGCCGCTCACCTCACCAAGGCCTCTGGGGTTCCGTGGGCTGCAGGCGGGAGGCTTTGGAACTGCCACAGCCTGACAGCAGCTTCGGGTCTGGACTCGCCCGAGGTGCTGCCTGGGCCAACCTTAGGCCGGGCGGCTGCTCACACCAGCTGCAAAAGCCAGGCACCCCAAGTAGGTATAGGAGGGGCGGGGCAGGGACTCTCGCTATGGCCCTCTGGGAAATGTAGTTCACGCGAGAACCCAAGGATTCTGGGACGTGTAGTTCGCTGCGCTTGTCGGCGAGGAGAGGCCTGGTTGAGCGCCTCACTGCCCCAGACCCAGACCGCTGTTCGTCGCGCTCTGTGGGCTGCGGACGCCTGGGTTCCCAGTTCTTCCGGGAGGAAATGGACGTTCATCGAGGACAGTGTCTTGTAGTTCTGCATCTGTGTAAATGATAGTCAGGTCAAGTAGACCACCGTCAAGAACAAACCTATTTCCCCTAAGGTCTTTCAGCAAAATTAGCTGTAGGGAATTAATGTCTAGGCTACAATTTCCGTTGTTCTCCTGAGCAAGGAAGGGCCTCTTCTCTTTTAATTCTCTTCAAATAGCCCTCTTTCCAGTCACCAGAGGACTCTTAAAATTATGCAGTGCCCAATGGTGTTAAACTCTCTGGAGTACCACAGTCTAGGAATACTGAAATGAGTCTTTTCTAGGAAGACTTCTTCCCTAATTATTGAAAGACTCTACATATGGGGCTTCCCTGTCTTCAGTCATGTTTCTCTTAAAAATGGGGTTTACAGGCCCTAAGTGGGAGAAAGTGATGGCACCCCACTCCAGTACTCTTGCCTGGAAAATCCCATGGATGGAAGAGCCTGGTAGGCTGCAGTTCATGGGGTCACTAAGAGTCGGACATGACTGAAGCGACTTAGCAGCAGCAGCAGGCCCTAAGCATGCTCTGGAACCAGATACTTCAAACAATTTGGGAGTGGTGGTAATTTAATAGTGCCTTCTCATCTAGTTGGGGCTTCCCTGATAGCTCAGTTGGTAAAGAATCCGCCTGCAATTCAGGAGACCCTGGTTCAATTCCTAGGTCAGGAAGATCCACTGGAGAAGGGAATAGGCTACCCACTCCAGTATTCTTGGGCTTCTCTTGTGGCTCAGCTGGTAAAGAATCCGCCTGCAATGTGAGAAACCTGTGTTTGATCCCCAGGTTGAGAAGATCCCCTGGAGAAGGGAAAGGCTACCCACTCCAGTATTCTGGCCTGGAGAATTCCATGGACTGTATAGTCCATGGGATCACAAAGAGTCGGACACAACTGAGTGACTTTCACTTCTCTTCACTTCTCATCTAGTCAACAAACTGTCGAATAATGCACTGCTTTTGAGAAAGAGTGTATGGTGAGAACAAAGCAATGAGGGCTCTGATAAAGACAATATTGAATGCTTAAAATGGCACATACCCACTTTTTTTTTTTAAATCAAGCATTGTTCTTCTGCAAGAGATGATGTGAAAAATATTTCTAAACGGATGCCAACCAGAGAACCATAATGAGCTTACTCATTGATGTCAACTTTGTCTTCAGCTCTGCTCAATATTCATCTACAGGAGAGGACGTTAAATGTCAGACCTGTCTTTTTTTTTATAACACCCACCAAGCTGTAAACTCATTTGTGAAACAGTTTACCTGGAGATTCCATGGACAGAGGAGCCTGGAAGGCTACAGTCCATGGGGTCACAAAGAGTCTGTAGAGTACATCATGAGAACTGCGGGGCTGGATGAAGAACAAGCTGGAATCAAGATTGCTGGGAGAAATATCAATAACCTCAGATACACAGATGACGCTATGCTTATGGCAGAAAGTGAAGAGCAACTAAAGAGCCTCTTGATGAAAGTGGAAAAGGAGAGTGAAAAAGATGGCTTAAAACCCAACATTCAAAAAACTAAGATCATGATATACAGTGCCATCACTCCATGGCAAATAGATGGAGAAACAATGAAAACACTGACAGACTTTATTTTCTTGGGCTCCAAAATCACTGCAGATGGTAACTGCAGCCATGAAATTAAAAGATGCTTGCTCCTTGGAAGAAAAGCTAGGACCAACCTAGACAGCATATTAAAAAGCAGAGACATTACTTTGCCAACGAAGGTCTGTCTAGTCAAAGCTATCGTTCTTCCAGTAGTCGTGTATGGGTGTGAGAGTTGGACTGTAAAGAAAGCTGAGCGCCGAAGAATTGATGCTTTTGAACTGTGGTGTTGGAGAAGACTCTTGAGAGTCCTTTGGACTGCAAAGAGAACAAACCATATTCATTGAAAGGACTGATGCTGAAGCTGAAACTCCAATACTTTGGCCACGTGATGCAAAGAACTGACTCATTGGAAAAGACTCTGATGCTGGGAAAGATTCAAGGTGGGAGGAGAAGGGGTCGACAGAGGATGAGATGGCTAGATGGCATCACCAATCCGATGGACCTGGGTTTGGGCAAGCTCCAGGAGTTGGTGATGCACAGGGAAGCCTGGAGTGCTGTAGTTCAGTCGCAAAGAGTCGAACACGACTGAGTGACTGAACTGAACTGAACTTACCAGGAGATGGCATCAGATGCCACAAGTTAAGGCTTCAGTCCCACAATACTGTCCCACACCTGAAGCCCCACCCCCAATTCAGACACCAATCTCAAGTTTAGGTTGTTATTTGTGGCTCTAACATACTAGCTATAAATCAGAAGTTTCTTCGCCCCCTCCTCCAGTTTGATTAATTTGCTAGAGCAGCTCACAGAATTTGGGAAAGCATTTTACTTACTAACCAGTTTATTATAAAAGGATATTAATCAGAAACAGCCCAATGGGAGAGATTCATAGGGCGAGGTATGGGGAAAGGATGCAGAGCTTTCTTGCTCTAAGGACCACTCTTCCAGCACCTCCACAGATGCACATTCTCTGAACCTAGTCATTTTGAGATTTTATAGAGCCTTCATTACATAGGCATGATTGATTGAATCATTGGTCATTGGTGATTGAACTCAATCTCCAGCCCCTCTTCCCTCCCCTGAGAATGGGGTGGGGCTACTTTCAACCCTCTAATAACGTTTTGGTCTCTGGCAGTTAGTCCCCATCCTTAGGTGTTTCCCAGAAATTACCTCATTAACATAAGGTCTGCTGCTGTTTAGTTGCTCAGTTGTGTCTGACTCTTTACAACCCCATGGACTATAGCCCACCAGGCTCCTCTGTCCATGGGATTTTCCAGGCAAGAATACTGGAGTGGGTTGCCATTTCCTTCTCTAGGGGATCTTCCCAACCCAGAGATCAAACCTGGATCTCCCACATTGCAGGCAGATTCTTTATCATCTGAACCACCAGAGAAGCACCAGAACATGAGGTCTGGTGTGGTTGAAAAGGGGGTGTTTTGAATATCAAAAGACACATTTTTCACTCTTTGTTGTTGTCGTTGTTCAGTCACTCAGTCGTGTCTGACTCTTTTCCACCCCATGGACTGCAGCACACAGGCTCCCCTGTCCTTCACTATCTCCTGAAGTTTGCTCAAATTCATGTCCATTGAGTCAGTGACACCATCCAACCATTTTATCCTCTCTCACCCCCTTCTCCTCCTGCTTTCAATCTTTCCCAGTATCATGGTCTTTTCCAATGAGTTGGCTCTTCACATTAGGTGGCCATAATATTGGAGCTTCAGCTTTAACATCAGTCCTTCCAATGAATATTCAGGGTTGATTTCCTTTAGGATTGACTGGTTGGATCTCTTTGTAGTCCAAGGGACTCCGAAAGATCTTCTCCAACACCACTTTTAATTTCATGGCTGGAGTCACTGTCCACAGTATGGAGTAGAAGGACGTGTGCTCATCTTCTCTGCAAGAACACCAAAATTGCAACTAGCTAATGAACAACTTTTACTGAGTCCAAGCTCACTCTGCTTGCTGCATGACAAGCCAGTGAATCTGAGAGAGGAGGTGTTGAGGCAAGGAAAACAACTTTAATCAGGGAGCTGGCAGACTGAGAAGATAGCAGGCTAGCACCTCAAAATAACCATCTTATTGGGGTCTGGATACCAGGTTCTTTTATAGATCAGAGAGAAAGAAGCAATGAGGAACTAAAGTCAAAAGGGAGAATAGAGAGGGAGAGGCAGTGGGGAAGTAAAGTGAAATGGTCTTCCAAAACATCTCCAAGGGAAGGTCCAGCCTTTGGAAGGGGTGTATTAACCTCTTCTATTCACAAGTGGTCGGGAACAAACTATCTCCATTAGCTGAACAAAGGCACTTTAGTTTACAGTCAAGCAGAGAGGCAGGGGCCTCTAGGCAAGCCATTGAGTATGACTATAATAATAAAAGCAGTGAAAAGCAAGTCAAAGAAACAGTTTCCAACATGGAGTCAGAATTGGCTTCCTCCCTGCAACACAACCATTGACAGGCGGATGTTGGAACCCACTGATAAAAAGACACTCCACATCCAAGGGCAAAGGAGAAGCGGAAATGAGACTGTGGGAGGGGCACAGTCCTGTTAAAATCAAACCTCACACCTGCCAGAGACTCTTGGAGGCACAAACAAAATCTTGTGCACAACAGGATCCAGGGAAAGGAGAGGTGACCCCCACAAAAAATTGAAACAGACCTGCCTGTGAATGTTTGAGGGTCTCCTGTGGAGGCTTGGGTCAGCAGTGGCCTGCTGTGGGGACAGAGTCACTGACAACAGCAGTCCTGGGAGGTGTGGTGTTGTGGCATAACTCCTCTTGGAGGAGGTCTTCATTAGCCCTACCATAAAGCCGCCAGGCAGATGATCTGGATAACTGGAGATAACTGGAGAACAGTTATACCAAAGAGGTTCTTGCACTGCTGGGAAAGTTCTAGGCCCTACAACAGACTTCCCAACCTGGGGATCTGGGAAAGAGACTGTCAGTCCCCAGGGAATCTGACTTTGAATGTCAGCGGGATTTGATTATCACTCTTATCACTTAGGAAATCCCAAGGGTTTTGGGAAACTGGAAGAAGATCATATATATATATATGTATGTATCAAATATATATATATATTTGCTTTATAAATCACAATATCACAGACTAGCCAAAGCAGCAACTTTCAGCAGTCCTGTTAATGATGCTCCTTAGTTTATCTATTCCCTTTTTTAAATGCAGATTTTTAAGTGTACGTTTTCATAAATGTTAATAAATTTGTTTGACCCCAAGTAAAACATAGAACATTCTCATCATCCCAGGAAGTTCTTTCAAACTACTTCCCACTCAAAACGACCCACCCAGAAGCAAACACTGTTCTGATATCTTTTGCTGTAAATTAGTCTTGCCAGTTCTAAAACTTCATATAAATGGAATCATGTAGTATGTACTTTTTTGTGTCTCATTTCTTTCCCTCAACATGATATTTATGAAATTAATTCTTTTGTATTAATTTTATTTAATTAATTTGAATTTAATTCTTTTGTATAATTTTGTCTGTGTATTGATATTTCTTTTTATTACTGTATTTTATTGCACAAATGTACAATGTTTATTCATTCATCTGTTGATGGACATTTGGATTAATTTCAGATTGTGATGCTGGAGAAGACTCTTGAAAGTCCCTTGGACTGCAGGGAGATCAAACCAGTCAATCCTAAAGGAAATCAACCCTGAATATTCATTAGAAGGATTTATGCTGAAGCTGAAGTTCCAATACTTTGGTCCCCTGAAGCAAAGAGCCAACTCACTGGAAAAAACCCTGATGCTGAGCAAGATTGAAGGCAGAAGGAGAAGGGAGTGGCAGAGGATGAGATGGTTAGGTAGCACCATTGACTCAGTGGACATAAATTTGAGCAAACTTTGGGACATAATGGAGGACAGAGGAGCCTGGCGGGATACAGCCGTTGTGTTCACAAAGAGTCAGACACAACTTAGTGACTGAACAGCAACAATAACAAGTTATTATGAATAAAGCTGCCGTGAACATTGGTGCACAGATATTTTGGTGGACATTCATTTATTTCTCTTGAGTAAATACTCAAGACCAGAACAACTCATTGTGGGGTAGGGGTATTACTGTGCTTGGACTGCCATAACAAAATACCACAGACTGAGGGGTTTAAAAAACAGAAATTTATTTCTTACAGTTCTGGAGGCTACAAGGTCCTGGGGAGTTCTGCTCTGAGAAGTCTAAAATTGAGGCATTAGCATGGTGGATTTATTCTGAGACCTCTTCTCTTGGTTTGAAGGCTGTTGCCACATGACCTCTTCTTTGTGAGTGTGGGAAAAAGAAAGAGAGCAAACTGTCTAGTGTCTTTTCTTATAAAAGCCCTAATCCCATCATGCAGGCCCCACCCTCATCACTTCATCTAAGCCCTAATTACTTCCCAAAGGCTTCATCTTCAAATCCCATCACATTGGGGGTTAGGACTTTTGAATTTGGGGGGGGGGGGACATAGACATTCAGTACATAACAATAGGGAATGTTTAACTTTAAAACAAACTATTAACTATTTTCCCAAGGTGATTGTATCATTTTATACATCCAGGAGCAATGTAGGAGAGTTCCACTTGTCCCACAAGCTCACCAATGCTTGGTACTGTCATCTCTTTCATTTTTGCCTTTTTATTGAGTATTAATGGTATCTCATTGCACTTTTAATTTGCATTTCCCTGAAGGCTTACGATTTGAGCCCTTTTTCAGGTGCTCATGGGCCATTTTTATATGTTCTTTTGTGAAATATCTGCTCAAGTCTCTTTAAAGTCACAATCACAGTTTTCAAGGCCTTTGTGAAATATGATTTATTTGGTACCAAAGGATACAAGCAGGTCTGAGGGGAGATAGGAATTGCAGTGATGTGGAATGTCCTCCATTAGAGCTATTTTTCTTATTTTCCCAGCCATAAATTAAATTTTATTAAACCTCTAGATGCTGTACAAATGTAAACTGTCCTTTAGTCTTTTGATCACATTAACTTAATTTAGCTGCTCTTAAACTTCCCCTGGTAAATTTAGTTGTGTCAAACAATGGTTCTGTAGGTAGGGAATTCCTCTGAAAGGACTGGCTGAATTGTTTCAAACTCAGATTGATAAAAATTGATATCAAAACTTATCAACTCAGTTCAGTTATTTCATGCTGTTAAGAAATTTTATCCTGAGCAGAGACTCTACATTCTCATTATATGCTGTTCATCATTGCTCAGTTGTGTACCTGAGCACAGCTCTGTGTCTACAGATGACCCCAGTTGGCAGCACACTGCTCATTCTATCAGTAGACTTTAGAGGTCACACTGCACATCATCCTCATGGTTCCAATCCTTGCATCATCTTTAAAATTTTTCTATATAAGCTTTAATTATTGAATTGCCTAATACATAACAAAATTTATCTGTAATCAGTTCAGTTCAGTTCAGTTCAGTCACTCGGTCGTGTCCAACTCTTTGCAACCCCATGAACCGCAGCACACCAGGCCTCCCTGTCCATCGCCAACTCCCGGAGTTTACCCAAGCCCATGTCCATTGAGTCGGTGATGCCATCCAACCATCTCATCCTCTGTCGTCCCCTTCTCCTCCTGCCCTCAATCTTTCCCAGCATCAGGGTCTTTTCCAATGAGTTTGCTCTTGGCATCAGGTGGCCAAAGTACTGGAGCTTCAGCTTCAGCATCAGTCCTTCCAATGGATATTCAGGGTGGATTTTCTTTAGGATTGTCTGGTTTGATCTCCTTGAAGTCCAAGGGACTCTCCAGAGTCTTCTTCAACCACAGTTCAAAAGCATCAGTTCTTTGGCACTCAGCCTTCTTTATGGTCCAGCTCTCACATCCGTACATGACTACTGGAAAAACCATAGCTTTGACTAGACAGACCTTTGTTGGCAAAGTGATGTCTCTGCTTTTTAATATGCTGTCTAGATTTGTCATAGCTTTTCTTCCAAAGAGAAAGTGTCTTTTAATTTCACGGCTGAAGTCACCATGCACAGTGATTTTGGAGCCCAAGAAAATAAAGCCTGTCACTGTTTCCATTGTTTCCCCATCTACTTGCCATGAAGTGATGGGACTGGATGCCATGATCTTAGTTTTTTGAACGTTGAGTTTTAAGCCAGTTTTTTCACCTTTTGTCTTTCACCTTCATCAAGAGGCTCTTTAGTTCCTCTTTGCTTTCTGCCTTATACATATAACAATTAATAACTTTGAAATACAAATCTAATCTTGTCCTATTGTTGTTGTTCAGTCACCCAGTTATGTCCGACTCTTCATGACCCCATGGACTGCAGCACACTAGACCTCTCTGTCCCTCACCATCTCCCACAGTTTGCCTAAGTTCATGTCCATTGCACTGGTGATGCCATCCAGCCATCTCATCGTCTGACACCCTCTTTGCCTTCTGCCCTCAAGCTTTCCCAGCATCAGGGACTTTTCTAGTGAGTCAGTTGTTCACATAGATGACCAAAATACTGGAGCTTCAGCAAAAATTATTGGTTGGTTTAAGGTGCACATATTTTGAAACATTTACAATTGATCAAGTTCTGACAAGTAATCCACACTTATTCTGTTCTCATTCATGTTATTGATGATGTTAGATTAATACTTTCTTTCATTTCTCAGCTGAGCAATACACCAGCCCAAGAAATGTGACTTAGTGCAAAATCAACAAACAATTCTAGTCTTAAATCACCTCTAGTAACCTATGAGTGGCAGCATTTCAACCTTAGCTACCTTTGTTTGATACAAGAATAATATTTTAAAGAAGAAAAATTCATAGAATCTGAGTTCCCTTCATTAACAAAAATCAAGTAGCAATAACTTGTTTAGCAAACATTAAGTAGCAGCAAACTGTGGCATGTAAATCTCTTGGTACCATAGAATATATTTTGTAAAGATTTCAAAATACCCTTTACAGATGTCCTCCTGTGCCCAAAGCTGTATGCTCATAAGGCACATGATTCTGTGTGTTCTAAAGGCCTCCAAACACCAGGTAAAAATGAGCCCACACAGAAGGACAAATCTGAGAAACAGTCTCTAGGCTGAAGTGAGCATTCTCTATCCCAACAGGAAAAGATTGAAAATTATGATCAGTAAATGTACCCATACATCTTAACATATAGAAAAGTTTAGATCTTTTATCTTCTATCCAAGAATATATAGTTAAGGTTAGATAGGTGTAATTTTAGGGCCATCATCCCATCCAGATGTCTCTTCTGGCCCAGCAGCCATAATTTCAGCTGACTTCATTCCATTTTATTGTTTCATTTATGTTTTGAATAGACACAAGGAGCACAATGTGCCAGCTGGTATTTCTCAGACATTTCCATTCAGTGGGAATAGTCTTTTCAAAAGTGCATACAGCTGTTCAGTAGCTGTCTCCTTGGATGTTTCATGTGATAGCTCAAGTACAAGGAAGCAAGACTCATGAGGGCTTTGAAGCCCTAGGCCCTATCAAATCTAATGTATCTTGTAACAGCCTATGAGCATAGCTTAGTTTCCAGGGATCCTGCAAGAGACTTGCCTAGTTTAAATACACTTTACCAATCAGGAGTCATCTTTATCTAAGCAATGTTGACTCATTATTCAACTAATGAATCTTTTGAGCAGGTTACCAAGGCAATCAGAACCATAAATAAGATTGATTAGAAAGAAATCATAGACATACTACTTGGTTGGTTACCAGGGAAATAGAGCTATTAATAGAATGCTAATCCAAGGTCAAATTCTTTCATCAGAGAAAGAGAAAAGATTTCCTGAGCTTATTACCTATAACCTATCCCCTTATTCTTTGGTTGTTTTAAAAATTAAACTCTGTTTTGAGATAATTATTGATCCACATGCAATTATCAGAAATATTACAGAGGTCTTGTGTATACTTTAATGTTTCCCCAGCGTCAACATCTTACAAAACTATAGTACAGTAATGCTCTTGTTAGCTTTTTTAATACAGAAAAGAAGACAAGTTAGTATATACTTGGTTACCAGGGCTTATATTGTAAAATGAGCTATTGACAACCAATTTATTTATTAAATAATTAGGTGATTTTTTTAATCAAAATAATTTTTAGTATCCATAATATTTTTATAGGAAAATTTCTAGCAAATAATAGTGTTTAACACACCAATGTTAATTGACAGAGTTAGCAGTATCATTTTCATCCTTCAGCAAGTGTCTCTTTTAGGTATCTCAAACTCAGTATTTAAAAAAAAATTTTTTTTATTGAAGGATAATTGCTTTACAGAATTTTGTTGTTTTCTGTCAAACCTCAACATGAATTAGCCATAGGTATACATATATCCCCTCCCTTTTGAACCTCCCTTCCATCTCCCTCCTCATCTCACTCCTCTAGGTCGATACAGAGCCCCTGTTTGACTTTCCTGAGCCATAGAGCAAATTCCTGTTGGCTATCTTACATATGGTAATGTAAGTTTCCATGTTACTTTTTCCATACATCTCACCCTCCCCTCCTCTCTCCCCATGTCCATAAGTCTATTCTCTATGTATGTTTCTCCACTGCTGCCATGTAAATAAATTCTTCAGTACCATTTTTCTAGATTACATACATGTGCATTAGAATATGATATTTATCTTTCTCTTTCTGACTCACTTCACACTGTATAATAGGTTCTAGGTTCATCGACCTCATCAGAACTGACTCAAATGTGTTCCTTTTTATGGCTGAGTAATATTCCATTGTGTGTGTGTATATATATATATATATATATATATATATATATATATATATAGTGTATATATATATATGTATATTGTATATATATATATATATACTACAACTTCTTTATCCATTCACCTGTCGATGGACATCTAGGTTGCTTCCATGTTCTAGCTATTGTAAATAGTGCTGCAATGAACAATGGGATACATGTGTCTTTTTCAATTTTGGTTTCCTCATGGTGTATGACTAGGAGTGGGACTGTTGGGTCATATGGTGGTTTTTCCTCTGATGGGCAAGGCTGAGTGAAGTGTTAATCTTGCCTGCTGATGGTTGGGTTTGTATTTTTTGTTTTGTTTGTTGTTTAGATTAGGTGTCCTGCACAGGGTGCTACTGGTCTTTGGGTGATGCCAGGTGTTGTATTCAAGTGGCTTCCTTTGCGTGAATTCTCAGTACTTGATACTCCCTAGGGTTAGTTCTCTGGTAGTCTAGGGTCTTGGAGTCAGTACTCCCACTCCAAAGGCTCAGGGCTTGATCTGTTTAAGCAGTAGACAAGGTGAGAGTGGATTTTGGTGCTGTGTTTGTTTTGTTTTCTGCCTCAAATTTAGTATGTTTTAAATTGGATATTTCATCTTCTTGTCCAAACCAACATTTTTGTTTGTTTGTTTTTTAGTTAGTTTTAGTGTTAGTTTTACCAAAGTTTTTAATAGATTTTGTTTTTTTAGATCAGTGTTAGTTTCACAGCAAAATACCTCTCTGGGAGGGAGTTGTGAAAGAGGAAAAGTTTCCACACATTGAGAAGTCCCCTCACGGGTGAGAATAAGGAATGGAGAGGGAGTTTTGGAGCCTCAGAGAAGAGCACAGAAACAAGAATGCAGAGGGCAAAGCAGAGAGAGATCTGCACAGAGGGTCAGTGCCAACCGGCACTCACTATTCTGAGATACTTGTCTGCTGGCTCACTGTGCTGGGTGGGGACTGGATACTGAGGCTTGGGCTTTGGAGCTCAAACCCCGGGGAGTGGACTGGGATTAGCTACATGAAGATAGCCTGAGGGAGCTAGGGTGTAGTGCACCACAACTGCGGGAGTATGGGGAGAAGCCTGGGCCTGGCCGGGGAGACAAGAGACCATTGAGGGACACTCAAGTAGAGGGTGGGCCTGCCACAGGAGCTGCTTTCTCCAGGTGCTCGCAGGTGGCAGGGCATTTAGCCTCCAGAGGTGTATGTGGATCACCGCTAGTGCCACTACCAAGGCTCCTATGAGTGTTGCAGGCTACTGCCCCACCTTCCTGGGAGCCAGCATGGCCTGTCACTGCTGCCAAGGGCCCTGCAACCTGGTGCTAACCACATGCGTGATCTGCCACCGCTACCACTGCTGCTGCAGAGCGACCCATGCCTGGGAGCCAGCCTCAGCTCCTGCCCTTCCTGGGAACCTGCACAAGCTGTATGCCTTCATACCTGCATGCCCCCTGTTGAGGGGATATCAGCCAGCACACGCTGAGGCAAGACACAGCAAGCATCCAAACCAAAAACAGCCCTCATGCCAAAAAATATTAAACCCACACCAGCCACACAGGGATGCTCTCGCTTATAAATAGCCCTCCAAGACTGCAGTAGATAGTTGTTTCTCCTAAACTCACATAATAAGAGAAATATAAGCAAAATGAAGACACAGAGGATGCACTCTCAGTCAAAAGACCAAGAAAATTCCCCTGAGCAATGAAACAGAACTCTTCAGTCTAACAAACACTGAGTCCTAAAGAGAGGTAATGAAAATACTGAAGGAATGAAGAAAGGCTACTGAAAAAAATGCAGATTACTGTAAAAAAAGGAACTAGAACCTGTAAGAGGGAGTCAAAAAAATTAGAAAATTCAAGAAGAAAACTGAGCTCAAGGCAATGAATAGCAGGATGAACAATGCAGAAGAAAGGATAAGTGACCTGGAAGATAGACTAATGGAAATTACCTAGTCAAAGAAGCAGAGAGCCAAATTTAAAAAAAAGAAAAAGTGAAAACAATGTAAGAGACCTATGGGATAATGTACAGCAAGCCAATCTAAGCATAATCGGAATTGCAGAAGGAGAAGAAAGAGAAAAGGGGATTGAAAATATATTTAAAGAACTTATGACTAAAAGTTTCCCAGACCTAAAGAAGGAAAATATCCAGATACAGGAAGCACATAGGGTCCCAAACAAGATGAACCTAAAAAGACTTATACCAGGATACATTACATGTAATAAAAGTAACTAACTATTAAGGAAAGAATTCTAAAGGCAGCAAGAGAAAATTAAAGAGTTAATTACAAGGGAACCCCTATAAGACTATTAGCTGATTTCTCTATAAAACACAACAGGCCACAGTTCAGTTTAGTCGCTCAGTCATGTCCGACTCTTGGCGACCCCATGAACTGCAGCACAGCAGGCCTCCCTGTCCATCACCAACTCCCGAAGTTCACCCAAACTCATGTCCATTGAGTCGGTGATGCCATCCAACCATCTCATCCTCTGTCGTCCCCTTCTCCTTTTGCCCTGTCTTTCCCAGCATCAGGGTCTTTTCAAATGAGTCAGCTCTTCACATCAGGTGGCCAAAGTACTGGAGTTTCAGCCTCAACATCAGTCCTTCCAATAAACACCCAGGACTGATCTCCTTTAGGATGGACTGGTTGGATCTCCTTGCAGTCCAAGGGACTCTCAAGAGTCTTCTCCAACACCACAGTTCAAAAGTATCAATTCTTCTGTGCTCAGCTTTCTTTATAATCCAACTCTCACATCCATACATGACTACTGGAAAAACCATAGCTTTGACTAGATGGACCTTCATTGGCAAAGTAATGTCTCTGCTTTTTAACATGTTGTCTAGGTTGGTGATAACTTTCCTTCCAAGGAGTAAGCATCTTTTAATTTCATGGATGCAATCACCATCTGCAGTGATTTTGGAGCCCCCAAAAATAAAGTCAGCCACAGTTTCCACTGTTTCCCCATCTATTTGCCATGAAGCGATGGGACCGGATGCAATGATCTTAGTTTTCTGAATGTTGAGCTTTAAGCCAACTTTTTCACTCTCCTCTTTCACTTTCATTAAGAGGCTCTTTAGTTCTTCTTCACTTTCTGCCATAAGGGTGGTGCTATCTGCATATCTGAGGTTATTGATATTTCTCCTGGCAATCTTGATTCCAGCTTGTGTTTCCTCTAGCCCAGCACTTCTCATGATGTACTCTGCATAGAAGTTAAATAAGCAGGGTGACAATATACAGCCTTGTCGTACTCCTTTTCCTATTTGGAACCAGTCTGTTGTTCCATGTCCAGTTCTAACTGCTGCTTCCTGATCTGCATACAAGTTTCTTAAGAGGCAGGTCAGGTGCTCTGGTATTCCCATCTCTTTCAGAATTTTCCGCAGTTTGTTGTTATGCACGCAGTCAAAGGCTTTGTCATAATCAATAAAGCAGAAATAGATGTTTTTCTGGAACTCTCTTGCTTTTTTGATGCAAACTGGCCCCCAAGCATGGTGTTACAATGATATCTACTGTTCCTAAGTGCAGGAAGGCCATGATGTGTTTAATAGAGAAAATAATCTTTGTTCAGGCACAAGGTACAGTGCTGTTGGCTATGAGTTCAATGTTAACGAATTTACAGTATATGTATATATTAAGTAAGGTATCTTTAAACAGAAACACACATACAACAAGGTTATGTATCGATTGGTTGACCAATAACAGTGTGACCAGAGGTTCACAGGAACCTGTTTCTCCTAATAGCAGTGGTTCAGTATTCACTGATTGAGTGTTTATCATGACTTCATTGAACATAACTACCTCACATAAAGAGAATTAATTGTATTATTATCCCTAGATGATAAAGCTGAGGTGCAGAGATATAAGGAAAGAGCCTAGCCTGGGATCACAAAGCTAGTAAATAGCATAGCTGATATTAGAACTTGGGGCAGTCTGGCTCCAGAACCTGTATTCTTCCCCACCACACCATCCTGCTTCTTGTATGGTGAGAGTATCCTGGGTATCAGTCTTCCTTGAAGGTCAGGGTTGGAAGTAGAAAACAGGATGCCCTGGAAAACCAACTCTTCTCAGCATCCTAGCCTCTTAAGAGATAATGGTATTCTGGGTTGTTAAGTCAAACCTGTAATATCTCAATGTCTTTGGGAAACAGGGTAGTAGCGTTTCTTTATAACATCTGAGTGTCCTGGGATCATCAGGCTGCTCTGAATGGCTAATATGAGTTCCCTTATAAGATTAGGGTCTCTTGAGGCAGCAAGAGTATGGGAATTCAGTGTCTGCTTGTGGGTCCAAGTTGGCTACAAAAGTATTGGGAGGTTCAGCTGCCATGGGGCTCAGGTTTCTCCAGGAGGTCATAGTATATTCTGGGTTGGGGGAGAATTTTCGTATCTTGAACCACTGCTTCTCAACTATCATGTTGTTATGAGTTGAATGTTTGTGTCTCCTCTCAGTTCAGTTCAGTTCAGTTGCTCAGTTGTGCTGACTCTTTGCAACCACATGGACTCCCTGTCCATCACCAACTCCTGGAGTTTACTCAAACTCATGTCCCTTGAGTCAGTAATGCCATCCAACCATCTCATCCTCTGTTGTCCCCTTCTCCTCCCACCTTCAATCTTTCCCAGCATCAGGGTTTTTTCCAAGGAGTCAGTTCTTCACATCAGGTGGCCAAAGTATTGGAGTTTCAGCCTCAACATCAGCCCTTCCAATGAATATTCAGGACTGATTTCCTTTAGGATGGACTGGTTGGATCTCCTTGCAGTCCAAGGGACTCTCAAGAGTCTTCTCCAACACTGCAATTCAAAAGCATCAATTCTTTGGTGCTCAGCTTTCTTTATAGTCCAACTCTCACTTCCATACATGACTACTGGAAAAACCATAGTCTCGACTAGACAGACCTTTGTTGGCAAAGTAATGCCTCTGCTTTTTAATATGCTGTCTAGGTTGGTCATAACTTTTCTTCCAAGGAGCAAGCGTCTTTTAATTTCATGGCTACAGTCACCATCTGCAGTAATTTTGGAGCCCCCAAAAATCAAGTTTCTCACTGTTTCCATTGTTTCCCCATCTATTTGCCATGAAGTGATGGGATCAGATGCTGTGATCTTAGTTTTCTGAATGTTGAGTTTTAAGTCAACATTTTCACTCTCCTCTTTCACTTTCATCAAGAGGCTCTTTAGTTCTTCTTCGCTTTCTGCCAAAAGGATGGTATCATCTGCATATCTAAGGTTATTGATATTTCTCTGAGTAATCAGCTCATATATTAAAGCCCTAAACCCAATATGGTGCAATGATATTTGGAGGTGGGCCTATGGGAGGTGATTAGGGTTGAGAGAGATCATGAGTGTGAGACCACAAGATGAGATTAGTATCTTTATAAGAAGAAGAAGAGAAACCAGGACTGAGTTTTCCATCTTGTGAAGATACAGAAGGTGGCTGTCTGCAATCCAGGAAAAGGGCTCTCAAGACCTGAATCAGCTAGCACCTTATTCTTGGGTTTCTCAGACTCTGGAAATGTGAGAAATGGAAATCTATTGTTTTAACCACCCATCCTTTGGTATTTCGTTATGGCAGTCAGAGCTAATGAAGACAAGTGTACAGTCAGTGCTCCTGGGGATCTTGTTGCAGTGAAAATTCTGATTCAGTGGGATTCAAGTGGGGTTCCCAAATTTGCATTTCTAACAAGCTTTCGTGTGCTGCTTATTCTTCTGATCCATGGATTATATTGTAATCTTAAGGATCCTAGAAGATTACCATGTTTTCTAAATTGAACTGTGCTTTTAAAGGATATGCTTGAAGGATTAGCATGACCTTGGGGATCCTATGGGTACAGTGCATTCCAAGACTAATAAGGTATTTTCATGGATTCAGTCTATACTGAGATTTCAAAACTTCATGGAGGGTGACAGGGATTATCTCCTAGTAGAGGTGAAATGTTCTAGATTTCAGTGTGTCTTAGAGGACCCTAGAGTCCTAGAATACTGGGTTGTCTTTAAAGGGTCAGAATGTCCTAAGGATGTCAGAAGGTACTTCCTGGAGCTAAGTAATCTCAAGAAGCAGACTACTGCAGGTGTCCGAGTGTCCTGACTACTCAGGGAGGCTGGGTGTGTCAGGGTTTCCTTGAAGAATCAGAATGTCAGTCTTCTGCAGACTTTTGAGGTCTCGGAGAAGCAGGATGTACTTGGAATTCAGACGCTCTTCAGGGTCAGGGTACTCTGAAGTTCTGGGCAATCTTGGAAGTTCAGGGAGTCCTGGGGGGTTCTGGGTGAATAAGGAGGTGACATTTGGGAAAGGAAAGCAGAGAATACTTGAGAACTATGGTTGGCCAGAAGGCTCATCCTATGCTTTAGGTTGTTTTGAGGGGTGTCCAGAGTAGTCTGAGAATCAAGATATCTAGGAGAGATCAGAACATACTTGTGTCTTTTAGCTTTTTAGTTTCCTAGAAAGAAGTCTTTGGGAATCACCTGCATAATGAGATGCCAGGCAGGCCCTACTCCTGGCCCCTATTTGTACCCCCTCTCCCTTCTCATGATGGGGTTCTGAGGAGGGGTCTCAGGAAGAATGCATTTTCTCCTCCTTCCCCTTTCTGCTCCCAGGAGGGGATTTAAAAGGACAAAAGAATTTGGCCTTTTGGGAATATGAGCTCTTGGCCCCAGTCCCTGGACCCTCCAACAGAGCACCTTCTCTCATCCGGCTGTGATCCTTTCTTGATGATGGGGGCTCTGGTGACCAGGCAGTGATTGGATGGGCCCACAGGGGTGAGGAGGAGGTCACTCCTCCAAGGCTCAGGGAGAAAAGAGGTAGTGTGGGATTGCAAGCTGGGAAAGTAGGCAGCTGAGAGCAAAGGGAGAGAACGGCATCCCAGAGAGAAGGGATACGGACAGAAAAGTGGAGACTAAAACAGAGAAAAAAGACTGAGGGCAAGACAGACAGAATGAGATCATATTTATGCGAGGGAATGGAAAATTAGAATCAAAAGTTAGAAAAAAGGAGAGAGGGAGAAAGATAGAGATATCTATCTGTATCTATATTTATATTTACCCAGCGAGAGAGATTCAGAGAGAGGTATAAATAGAGGGAGAACAATCAAGATACCAGGCATAGAGGGGAACAGAAACTTAGAAAGACTTATCCAGAATCAGAGACTTAGGGACACGGAACTGGACTGTCTTTGGTCTCTTTTGTGAGCCATGGATGCCGAAGGGAGAAGTGAGCAGGGTAAGCAAATGAAGGAGCAAGTTTGCAGCAGCCTGTGGCCTGAGGGCTACCCAGCCGCTGGGACTATGACCTCCTCAGTGGGTGAGTGAATCTCTTGGGTGGTGTTCCTGAGGAAGCAGCCGGTGTATGGGCTCCATGGGGCAACTGTTTGCCATGAGGAAGTTGAAGAGGAGAAATAGAAAACCAGAATCCTAGAATGTTAAAAATAAGGGAGCCTTAGAAGGCATGAGGTGGTACAACTTGTCTGCTTTACAGAGTCGGGTCACTGAGGCCCTGCTTGACTGATGAGGAGGGGGCAGAGGCAGAGCTGGAATCTGTCTCCTCACTCCTGACCTCAGAGTTCACTGACTGCATAGCCTTCTCTGAGGAAGAGAGCTGGAGGCACCAGAGCTTTGGATCTGAGTAGAGTAGGGGGCCGAGGTGGACATTGAGCACCAGGTGGGGACTACCTCCTGGGTCCCCATGGGGATGGGATCTTCACTCCAGACATCTTTTCTCACTATGTGCCTTCCAGGTGTTTCCTTTTGCTTCTGTTCTCTCTTCCTTGACTGGCTCTCAGACTAATTAGTGTGGGGGCTTAGTAAGCCTGTAGGGAGAAGAGGCAAGCCTTTCCCACGAGCTCAGGTTCCTGCAGCCTGGTGGCCGGGCCAGGACTGGGAGAGGGGAGAAGATGAAATGCATGCATGGGGAGGGTGTGTCTGGGCAGAAGAGGGAGGGATGGTTCATCTTCCAAAGTGAAGGGTATAGGACAGGAACAATATACAGTTTTAAGTTGCATGTGAGCCACGAGAGCAGGGAGCAAGTAATAGGGGTCTTAGAGACCTGGGCAATTTGTTAGGGTGTCAGAGTGAACATAGGGTACATAGGGTAAGATCCAGGAAGGTGGTATGTACGCTCAGAGAGGTGGAAGGCTGTGGAGGGGCATGCCTTACATGGGGAAACATCTGGGGGAATGTAATAGGGAGTGGGCTTATGGTGCAGAAGTGAGGCAGAAAGAGCGTGAATGCCCAGGACAAATGAGTCTGAGGTGTGACCCTCATCTGGAGATGGCAGCCTGAGTTACGGGACTCAGAAGCAAAGTGGAGCCAAGGCTGAGGTAGATTCAGCTGGTTCTGAAAGCTGAAGAATTTTTGGTTGGGGCAGAGTGTATGAGCAACACACTGGGCCCCAGTAGACTCTGGGGATTCCAGCATATGTGGTCTGGGATGGATGAATGGGTCTTTGCGCCAGCGACCTCTCCCTCCCCTCTCCTCCTCAGACATGAACACTCGGCCCTACCGGAACCTCTCTGGTATAAGAATGGGGAGACCAAAGCTTTCCCCGCAAGGAGGACAGAAGGGTCGGCCACACTCCCGGCGCCGTCACCGCACCACCTTCAGTCCAGTGCAGTTGGAACAGCTGGAGTCAGCTTTTGGGAGGAACCAGTACCCTGACATTTGGGCCCGAGAAAGTCTTGCTCAGGACACAGGCCTCAGTGAGGCCAGAATCCAGGTGATGGCCCAGAATTCCATGCCTCCACCCCCCAGAAAGAAATGCAGATTCAGTGCTTGGGAACTACTGGGGCATAAATTCTCAGGGCATAATAACCCTAACCTAAACCTTCACCAGAACAGAGTCTTGTCCAACAGTGAAGGTAACCTCATCTGTACCAGTAATGTCACTTGAGTTTAACCCTGGCATTTACCTAATCTAACTTGAATTCCAACATCGACCCCTAGTATCAACCCCCAATCTTAACAGTGATCTGAACAGTAGAATTTCAATCCTAACTATTCCTACACATATGTAACCTTGTCTCTAACCATGGCCTTGAAACTTGATCAGCCTGATACTCCCCTATTTCTAACTGTATCTTGCGTGTGTGTGTTAGTTGCTCAGCTGTGTCTGACTCTTTGCAACCCCATGGACTATAGCCTGCTAGGCTCCTTTGTCCATGGAATTATCCAGGCAAGAATACTGGAGTGGGTTGCCATTTCCTTCTCCAGAGGATCTTCTTGACCCAGAGCTCAAACCCAGGTCTTCTGCAATGCAGGCAGATCCTTTACCATCTGAGCCACCAGGGAAACCATATTTTAGGAATCTTAATCTTAGAATAAACGATATGCTAAAGCCAACTTGGTCTATGACAATTAAACTCATCCACAGTCTTAAACTCTAATAACCCTAGAGGAAGTTTCCCATTCTCTGGGGAAGGGAAATGTCATTTTGTCATGTTTGTCTTTTTCCTGTTGGAAGTTGACATTTCTTACTCACCCAAAATTGAAGCAGGGCAAATTTAGACATGGGCTGGAGGAATGGTGTGGTCTCACTTTGTCACTAGGCCCGGCTCAGTTATGCCTTTTGCAAGAGCTTTGCCTCCTCTGGGGATGTGGGGGAATTTTATGCCCTGTACCTTCAGTTTTCAAGGAGAGAGGGTGCATGTGATAATGCCACCTATTTGAGAGAGAGGCTCTGATGTGGCTCTTCTTCCTCCTCTTCAGGTCTGGTTCCAGAACCGCAGAGCTAAGCAGAGGAAGCAAGAGCGGTCACTGCTCCAGCCACTGGCCCACCTGTCTTCTGCCACCTTCTCTGGTTTCTTGCCTGAGCCCCCTTCTTGTCCCTACTCCTACCCAACACCACCTCCCCCAATGACCTGCTTCCCTCACCCCTACAACCACGCCCTTCCATCTCAGCCTTCCACAGGTAGTTCCTTTGCTCGACCCTACCAGTCTGAAGACTGGTACCCCAACTTGCACTCAACCCCTGCTGGTCATCTGCCCTGCCCTCCACCCCCACCCATGCTTCCCCTCAGCTTTGAGCCACCAAAGTCCTGGAACTAAAGTTAAACAAGTACTGATAAGGTAATTTCCCAGTCTATGACCCTCACAAAACAGAGAAAACTGGGTGATTTCCTTTCCTTCTAAGGGTGAAGTAAAAATATGGTGAGGGGCAGCACAGAGATTGGGAATGTAGAAATGGGAGATTATGATGAAGTCTCACTGAGGTGACTGAGTAAATTTAAGGAGGTGAAACTACTGGAAGATGTAGGTAAAAAACCCCAGTGTAGGGACTGGTGAAAGGGTGGAACTGAGGGAAGCGATGGTTGCTGCTGATGAATGGAAATGGTCGTAGGGTTTAGAACTTTGCGGGTTTCACTCATTGAGATCACAGTTGAGAACCTTTATCCCTGTTGTTTCTAGCTGATTTCAGTAAGGCATTTGATGTATGTCTACTTATACATCCCTTCCCCATCACCACCACCCAAATCTGTCATTGACTTTCGTTCATTCTATTCTGAAAATCCTGGAGAAGGGAAGGGCAACCCACTTCAGTATTCTTGCCTGGAGAAACCCATTGATAGAGGAGCCTGGTGGGCTACAATCCATGGGGTTGCAAAGAGTCAGACATGACTGAAGGGACTTAGCACGCATGCATTCTTAAAATAGCTCTTGAATTTATTCCTCTCCTTTCTATTCCAGCAGACACTTTGCTTTTACCGGTCCACATTTTCTAATTAATCCTCCTTCTTGGTTCCCTTAGGTCCAGTCTTTCCCACTTCCAACAGGCCTTGCACATCTGATAATACAAGAATAGGTCTCCAAAGTGTTAAAAACAATAAATAAATAATAACTGATATAACACATACCTGTAAGAATCTTCAATGTTACTTTCAACCTAACTTTTAAGTCAACTGCATGTGGTTTTGTTTTTGAGCAAAGGCTCTTGTGGCACAGAAAGCCATACTCTGGCAGTGAATGTTTACAGTAAAGTAAGGTTTTATCGCAGGGCTCCAAGCAAGGGAATGGGAGGCAAGTCAGATCCACTCCAACTTGGTCTTTGAGTTGGGGGTGTTTTTAAAGGAGAAGAACAAATAAGTTAAGATTAATCATCATCTTGTGACATTTCCGTGACATCTCTTAATCATAGCTGTGGAAATAAGAATATCTCTAGTTTATGATTTTCTAGTCAGGTGGTCCATGCCTGGGGCATCTGTGAGCTTATCCTCCTCTGGAGAAACAAACCTGAGTTTGTGTGTTAATAGTAATACCTATAGCAGCAATTTTAGTACATTAACAATGCTATAGACAACAGCAATTTTAGTTGCCTGATTCTGATTGATTAGTGTTCGGTTGACACAGGACTGAGGTCAGAATAAAAGTGAATAAAGTTTTGAATAGAGAGGTTAATCACAAACTCACAAAAAGGAACTCTGTTTTAGAGAGGCTCAGTTTCAGTTTCTGATAGAGAAGGAACAATTTGATTAAGGGCAAACTTTTCCATTAGCAAACCATGAGTCTTGAGGCTCATAAGAAGTCACTCCCAGTGAAGTGCCTTAGTCTGAACTCTCCCAACAGAAACATGGTGTGGTCTAGTTGGTGATGTCATTTATATACCTTATTGCTTATAAAGTACTTATTTTACTCATAATTTATTTTTTTTCTTTTTTTTTGTTTAATAAATGTATTTATTTTAGTTGGGGGCTAATTACTTTACAATATTGTAGTAGTTTTTGCCATACATTGACATGAATCAGCCATGGGTTTACATGTGTTCCCCATCCTGACATAATTTATTTAAATGTAGGCCTACCTCACTTATTGGTAGGCCCATAGAAGAATTCTAAGTAAACAAGCCTCTAGGGATTTTGTTTACAGTTTTTTTATGTGTATTGATATTACATAAAAAATGTCAAAACCTCTGTGATGCACAATTCCATTTCTATGTAATTATCCCCTTGGGCCAGACTGCCTTCCAGAAAGATAATACTGGTTTGCATGCCTCTCAAAATATCAGTATCAGTATAAAAAATGATTGACATTGATCATTTTGGAAAATTTGTTACCTGAGAGTGATGTTTCCTTGCTGGTTATTTTTTTCAGTTTTCATTAATCAATTGCTAGTGAGAGTTGAAGATAGTTTCATGTTTATTGACAATTTACTTTTTTCCTCTTCTGCATTGCTTCTCTGAGTTATTTGTATATTTGTGTATTGATCTAGTCATCTTTTATTAGTATTTCAGGAACCACAGGTGAGAGAGCTCCCCTTATTTTTCCTGGCTTCACCCATATTTTCCTGATTATTTGGATCAAAATATTATGCCTTGAATCATCTTAAATTTATTTTAGTTTGTGCAGTAAAATAGTCATCTAATTTCCCCTCCATCAGCTAACTGGTTTTTCCAAAATAATTTATTTACCAGTCTAACACTGGTTTGTAAAAACATTTTTCCACATACTAAGTTCTCATATGGGACAGTTGTAGACTCCTAATTCTTTCCCACCAATTAGCTTCTCTATTCTGGTATCAGTTACATACAGTCTTAATTATCAAACATTGCAAGGATTATTGATAGCTCTAAAACGTTAAATTTTCTTATTCAAATACAAGGTGAATCTTGTCCTTTTTTTCCCAGCCTTTTCTTATGTCCCTCAGAAAACTTCTGGGTATTTTTCCATAAAACAAATCTTTTTATTTGCTTATTTATTTTTAATTGGAGGATAATTGCTTTAAAATGCTGTGTTGGGCTCTGCCAAACATCAACATGAATCAGCCATAGGTATGCATATGTTCCTTCCCTCTTAAACCTCCCTCCCACCTCCTACCCCACCACACTCCTCTAGTTTGTCACAGACACCAGATTGATCTCCCTGTGTTATACAGCAACTTCCCTATCTATTTTACATATGGTAATTTATATATTTCAAAGCTAGTCTCTCAATTTGTCCCACCCTCTTTCCCCATCTGTGTCCATAAGTCTGTTCTCTATGTCTGAGTCTCTATTCTTGCCCTGCAAATAGTTTCATCAGTACCATTTTTCTGGATTCCATATACCATAAAACAAATCTTAATAGGAGTTTTATAAATTACAAAAGCTAAGTATGCTCTTTGTAACAGTCAACTAAAAATTTATATATATGACATATATATTATATATATATGAATATATATTACCTTGAATATATATTTATATCTATTAACTGGATTAATCACAAAACCTCATGTTAAGCAAACTCAACTCAACATGAGATAAACAATATTAGTAGTGTGTATCTGTCTACAACTTAATTTACTCATAGAAAAATATATAGATATACACACACTAATTTTTTCATTTTTAAAAATAAAAATGAGATCCTACCATAATGGATATAGATATAAATACATCTTTCAAGCAGATCACATAGATTTTACTGTTTTCATTCCATTAACTGGCAGTTTTATGAGCCACTTAACCATTCATGTGTCATTTGAGACTCACAGTTGATTTGATACTTTGTTTTGTTTTACCACCACAAATGTCACTGCAGTTGTCTCATTAAAAGATAATTCTCAGAAAAAGGTAAAATCATGACTCTCATAGATATGAGAATTTTATTTAACTCATTGTTAATAAGGCAAAGAATGATAAAGATGTCAAAGCCAATTCATAGGACAAAGAACAAACATTTATAGATAAGAAATAGTGAAATCAATGTGTAAATGGAGGCAAAATTGTATCCTGGTTGAAGAGGGAAGTCAATTGACCCTCTAGGGGATGGGATTTATGCACATGTCGATAAGACAACATTCAAAAACTAAGATCATGGCACCTGGTCCCATTACTTCATGGAAAATAGATGGGAAAACAATGGAAACAGTAACAGACTTTATTTCCTTGGACTCCAAAATCACTGCAGATGGTGACTGCAGCCATGAAATTAAAAGATGCTTGCTCCTTGGAAGAAGAGCTATGACAGCATACCAAAAAGCAGAGACCTTACTTTACTGACAAAGGTCCGTCTAGTCAAAGCTATGGTTTTTCCAGTAGTCACGTATAGAAGTGAGAGTTGGACTATAAAGAAAGCTGAGTGCTGAAGAATTGATACTTTTGAAATGTGGTGTTGGAGAAGACTCTTGAGAGTCCCTTGGAGATCCAACCAGTCCATCCTAAAGGAAATCAGTCCTGAATATTCATTGGAAGGACTGATGCTGAAGCTGAAACTCCAATACTTTGGCCACCTGATGCAAAGAACTGACTCATTGGAAAAGACCCTGATGCTGGGAAAGATTGAAGGCAGGAGGAGATGGGGCCAACAGAGGATGAGATAGTTGGATGGCATCACTGACTTGATGGACACGAGTTTGAGCAAGCTCCGGGAGTTGATGATGGACAGGGAAGCCTGGAGTGCTGCAGTCCATAGGGTCAGTCACAGAGTCAGACATGACTGAGCAACTGAACTGAACTGAACTGAAGGTTTTAAAATCTATTCTTGGTTCTCTACTCCACAGTTGGTTCTCTCGGTAGCTTTCCAGGATCATACAAGCATTGACATGTACCTGGGGTCCCCTTCACCTTTCGCCTCCTGCTGGTTGTGAAATGAAATATTTTTGTGAAATAGAATATTTTCTGCTATACCAATAAACAAGCCATGCCATAGCCATCAGGGATTCCAGCCTTTCAAATGTAAATTTCTGAGCCCAGGTGAAACAATACCAGCTATCTGGCAGCCATCAGCCAGGGCTGAGGACCTGGGGCAGGGTGTGAGAAAGCACAAGAGGCAGCCAACTGCCACATCCACTACCCCTTATGGGAAATGAGGAATTACGGATGAGAACAATCAAAAAGCAGGATTTGGTTCCAAATAGCTGAGATACATATGAAAGAAATGATTTCAGTAAGCTTGGACACTTGCATCTTTCCATACATTGTTCAGTCGCTTAGTTGTGTCCAACTCTTTGCGACTGCAGCACGCTAGGCTTCCCTGTCCTTCACCATCTCCTGGAGCTTACTCAAACTCATGTCCATTGAATTGGTGATGCTATCCAAACATCTCATTTATCTTCCTGCCTTCAATCTTTCCCAGCATTAGGGTCTTTCCTAATGAGTCGGCTCTTCGCATCACGTGGCCAAAGTATTGGCGCTTCAGCTTCAGCATCAGAGTGCTAAATCCCTTAACACGAGAGATCTGGTTTTGTTACTGAGTCCAAGTTTGCTCTGCTCGCCCCAGGATAGACCAATAAATCCGTGGGATGAGGTGTTGAGATAAAGAAGACACTTTATTCTGGGAACTGGTTGACTGAGAAGATGGCAGGCTAGTGGCTCAAAATAAGGCTCAAAAAACCCATCTTGTTGGGGCCTGGATGCCAGGTTCTTTTATGGATCAGAGATAGGGGAGTTGAGGAAATAAAGTAAAAAGACCATTCAATTCTTGCAAGTATCTTCTAGAGCTGCAAGCCTCAGGCAGGGGGATGTGTTAGTTTCACTTCCTTCACTGGTGGGCTGAGTTGAACAGGCATGCTCAGTCACGTCTGACTCTTTGACACCCCATGGATTGCAGCCTGCCAGGCTCCTCTGTCCATGGGATTTTCCAGGCAAGAGTACTGGAGACGGTTGCCATTTCCTTCTCCAGGGGATCTTCCCAACCCAGAGACTGAACCCACATCTCCTGTGTCTCCTGCGTTGGTAGGTGGATTTTTTTTTTCTCGTTAAACTTTTTTTTTTAATGGGTCTCAAATTCTGTGACAGATTTTTGGTCAAGTTGTTTTCTTTAGAAAGTACTGATTTTAAAAACTAATAACTTAAACTACCACACACAAAACATACTGCCCACAAAACATTATCCTTTCCTTCTGAAGGAAGGTGCATTGTTATAATTAACCAGTCTTTTACTATTAAACTGAAACGGCCAAACAGTTCTGAGACTGTTCTTCCACATTGATTAAGACTGGGGTGGCAGGTATTGGGGATAATACTCATTTAACCATCTGAGCTTTCTGGGCAGACTTGGTGACTTTGCCAGCTCCAGCTGCCTTCTTGTCCACTGCTTTGATGACACCCACAGTGACCATCTCTCATGTCACACACAGCAAAAAGGCCCGGGAGAGGATAGTTAGAGAAGCTCTTGACACACATGGGCTTGCCAGGAACCATATCAACGATGGCAGCAACACCAGATTTCAAGAATTTAGGGCCATCTTCAGGTTTTTCCCAGGATGATGGTCAATCTTCTCCTTCAGCTCAGCAAACTTGCAAGCAATGTGAGCTGTGTGACAATCCAGCACAGGTGCATATCCAGCACTGATTTGGCCTGGATGGTTCAAAATAATCATCTGAGCTGTGAAGCCAGCTGCTTCCATTAGTGGGTCGTTTTTGCTGTCACCAGCCACATTGTCACAACGAACATCTTTGACAGACACGTTCTTGACATTGAAGCTCACATTGTCCCCAGGAAGGGCTTCTCTCAATGCTTCATGGTGCATTTCTACAGACTTCACTTCAGTTGTTACACTGACTGGAGCATAGATGACCACCATGCCAGGTTTGGGAACACCAGTCTCCACTCGACCCACAGGGACAGTACCAATACCACCAACTTTATAGACATCCTGGAGGGGCAAACGCAAGGGTTTGTCAGTTGGGTGAGTTGGTGGCGGGATGCAATCCAGAGCTTCAAGCTGGGTGGTTCCACTGGCACTGCTGTCCTTATGGGTGAATTTCCATCCCTTGAACCACGGCATGTTAGCACTTGGCTCCAGCATGTTATCACCATGCCAGCCAGAAATTGGCACAAATGTTACTGTGTCAGAGTTGTAGCCAATTTTCTTAATGTAGGTGCTGACTTCCTTAACAATTTCCTCATATCTCTTCTGGCTGTAGGGTGGCTCCATGAAATCCATTTTGTTAACTCCAACAATTAGTTGTTTCACACCCAGAATATAAGCCAGAAGGACATGCTCACGGGTCTGCCCATTCTTGGAGATACTGGCTTCAAATTCACCAACACCAGCAGAAACAATCAGGAGAGCACAGTCAGCCTGGGATGGGCCTATAATCACGTTTTTGATGAAGTCTCTGTGTCCTGGGGCATCAAAGATGGTAACATGGTACTTGCTGGTCTCAAATTTCCACAGGGAGGTATCAGTGGTGATACCACACTCACGTTCAGCTTTTAGTTTCTCCAAGACCCAGGCATACTTGAAGAACCCTTGCCCATCTCGGCAGCCTCCTTCTCAAACGTTTCAATTGTTCTCTTGTCAATCAGATGGCCAGTCGTGGTAGACTTCCCTGAATCCACATGCCCAATGACAATGATGTTGATGTGGGTCTTTTCCTTTCCCATTTTCTCTTAGGTTTAATCGTGGTTTTAACAACATTTGTGCCCTGGCGGCAAACCCATTGCGAAAAAGCAAGTTCTCTGCTCTTCACTCCTGTCTTCCCTCAGCCTCTCAGCCTCCCGCCCGCTACACCACCCACTAACCCACTACAAGGGAGAGAAGAGGAGCCAGGGAAGGAAGGCAGAGAGTGTTTCTGCATCACTGACCCCCTCTGCCATCAGCCTCCCTGAGTACAGAGACTGAACTGAGGGGCTGAGGCTGGTTAGGTTAACAAGGCATCTCAGTGTCCCTGCTGGTCTTAGAAAGCCCAGGAGGCAAGACAAGGCAGACCTCAACTCTTCGCATTCCTCTGTCCTTCCTTCCTGGGAAGCCTGGAATCTTCCTGGCAGAAGATTGCAATCTTTGCCTCAGTTAGGGTTAAAAAAAAAATAGAAAAGAAAAGGAACAAAAATGGTTTTTCAAGCAGCAACATCCTCTCCCTCATCCCCGTCAACCAAAGGGGAAAAGTAGCCAGGTGAGGGTAAAGACGTCACGACTTTGTCTTTTCATTGGGAGATCTAAATTCCTGGCTTTTCAGGAAGATTCATTCCTAACAGGCTTCAAGTCCAAGTTCAGAAAGTCAAATGACCTGAGCCTGAAATGGGCTTCCCAGCTGGCGCTAGTGATAAAAAAAAAAAAAAACCGCCTGCCAATGCAGGAGACATAAGAGACTTGGGTTCTGTCCCTGGGTGGGGAAGATACCCTGGAGGAGGGCATGGTAACCCACTCCAGTACTCTTGCCTGGAGAATCCCATGGACAGAGGAGCCTGGCAAGGCATAGTCAATAGGGTCGCAAAGAGCTGGACATGACTAAAGCCACTTAGCGCACAGCAGAGAGGCAGAGGGTAGGAGCTCTGGGGTAGCAAAGCAGAGCTCACAGCTCCTGGTGATGAAACCAATTAGGGTGCTCCAGTTCGCTACTGAAGACTAATGGGCTGGACCATGGAGCTCATGGGATACTCTAGGAGGGCTGGGAAGTTCAGTCCCAGAGAGCCTTCTGGTCCGGATTGGGAACGTGTTGGGTGAGCACGGCGATGCAATAAAGCAACCAGGTCTCAGAAAGCAGAGGAGTTAAAGCGTTCAGCTTATGTGAGAAATCATCCAGGTCGGCTGGACTATGCAGGGGACCCCCCTCCCAGACACCTGGGGACTTGAGTCCTGGGCCACTTGTAGCTCTACCAGCCTCAGCTTTCTGGGAGAGCTCAAGCAATGTGTTTCTAAGTGCTCCAGACACTTCTTGGTCCCAAGATTTGGCTTGGCTGTCTGCCCAATGCAAACGATACCAGATGCTTTCAGATTGCAGGACCAGGTCTCCAGGTACTGAGCTTGTAGACTTAAGGGTCTTGGGAGGAGTCCCGTCCTGCACATCTTCAGTTTTTCCTCCACACCTGGGGGTTCTGGCTCCCAACACTGGGAAGAGAACATGTGAACACCCTGTCCACTGCCTGCCTGACGTCTCTTACTGTTGTTGTTTAGTCTGGTGTCTCTTTTCTTGTTCACTCAGTCTGTCTGACTCTTTGCCGCCCCATGGACTGAAGCATGCCAGACTTCCCCGTCCTTCACCATCTCCCGGAGTTTGTTCAAACATGTCTATTGAGTCAGTGATGCCATCCAACTATCTCATCCTCTGTCATCCCCTTCTCCTTCTGCCTTTAGTCTTTCCCAGCATCAAGGTCTTTTCCAGTGAGTCAGCTCTCATCAGATGGGCAAAGTATTAGAGCTTCAGTTTCAGGATCAGTCCTTCCAATGAATATTCAGGATTGATTTCATTTAGAATTGACTGGTTTGATCTCCTTGTAATCCAAGGGACTCTCAAGAGTCTTCTCCAGCACCACAGTTTGAAGGCATCAATTCTTTGGCACTCAGCCTTTTTTATTGTATAGCTATCACATCTGTACATGACTACTGGAAAAACCATAGCTTTGACTAAACGGATCTTTGTCAGCAAAGTATGTCTCTGATTTTTAATACACTGTCTCGGTTTGTCATTGCTTTTCTTCCAAGGAGCAAGCATCTTTCAATTTCATGGCTAAAATTGTTGCAGGGAGGAAGCCAGTTCTGACCCTATGTTGAAAACTGTTCCTTTGACTTGCTTTTCATTGCTCTTGTTATTATAATCATACTCAGTGGCTCGTCTGGAGGACTCTGCCTCTCTGCTTGACTGTAAACTAAAATGCCTTTGTTCAGCTCATGGAGAGATAGTTTGTCCCTGCCTACCTGTGAACAGGAGAGATTAACACACCCCTTCCAAAGGCTGGCCATTCTTTTAGAGATGTTTTGGAAGACTGAAACCCCTTTCACTTTACTTCCCCACTGCCTCTTCCTCTCTATTCTGCCTTTTGACTTTAGTTCTTCATTGCTTCTTTCACTCTGGCATAAAAGAACCTGGCATCCAGACCCCAATAAAATGGTTATTTTGAGGCACTAATCTGCCATCTTCTCGGTCTGCTAGCTTCCCAGGAAGCAACATCAGTGCCATTTGGGCAGGGAATCATGGTACAGGGGATCTAAGTATGAAATCTAAGGGAGAAGGAGCCAGGGCTCAAAGTGGCAAGCACCACGGACCCCAAGAGCTTCTCATCTGGTGGAGACAGGAAGCAGTTGGATGAGGACCAAAGAGGGCCCTCAAGGCATTGGGTCCAGAGTAGGGGTCCCAGTGCCGGGCTCTAAGACTGTACTGGGTGGATTTTCTCCACAGGGGCTCCTCCAAGCCAAACCCTGCCGCTATTTGTCAGGTTTTTTTTTTTTTTTTCAAATTCTCCTGTAATTAAAATGCTCACTCTTTTCTACACTAGAGACAAAAGCTGAACCCAAAGTTCCAGTAACAAGAGCAGCTCCAAGACTCTATCTCTTTTGAATTTTGTCAGTTAGCCTCAGGATTTTCCAAATTCCTTCTTCAGAAATTGTCACTGGCCAAAATCTTGGCATTCTCTGCCCACCAAAGCTGAATGAAAAAATACGGAGACAAAGTTGGGAGGAAACAGAAAGGTGGCTTTAATTCTCAACTGGCAGAGAGGGGAACACAGTAGGCTCTTGCCTCAAGAACTGTGGCCCCTGACCCCCGCCTTCATGAGGAGTCTAAGGGCTTATATAAGGCAAGGGCTTGCAGTCAGGAGTCTGTGATGGGGAACAAAGGTGATAGGATCTTGATTTCTTCCTCTTGCATTGTTTCAAAGACAGTCATAAACTGGCGTCAGTAACCGAGTAATTGAGTATTGCGATTTGGTGGCTCTGAGGCTTCTTTTCTGATATGTAACTACAAGGCGAAGGGTGTTGTAAAGGTAAACACCAGATAGGGGATGTGTTTAGCATAGAGCCAAAGGGGAAAATGTGAATTGTAGCTCCTGCAGAGTTAAGGGGCAGAAAAGCAAGCTTAGTTACAGACATTCAGAGTTAGGAGTAGGTAAGTAAAAAACTAGGAATGTTCGGGCCTGCTCACTGTTCTCTTTATCTTCTTTGTTCTCGGGAAAGGGAAAAACTCATTCCTCTTTTTCCCTTTTCACTGCAACAAATTCCCCCCTGTCAGTATATTCCCTCCGTATCAATGGAGGACGGGAACTAGGTGTTGTTCTTATCTGGCTGAGGGCAAAACTTCAGTTTTGCTTTGTTTGACAATCACCAGCTGTTCAGCCCAGTGGCCCATCTATCTCAAGTTTTCCTTGAGAAACGTGAACCCCAAGAAACCTTTATTGAGGTTATGAAGGACAGATAGACAGTCTTCTGCTCATAGACCCTACTTCGTTAGGGTCACGGAACTTTCACTTTGTTTTATTAAGGGGCCCCAGGGCGACTTTTGTGGTTATTCCTGCAGGATCTGTTCAGAGGAGTAGCTGTAATCTTTTGGGGGCATGGGTTTTCTTTCTGCATCATGATTATCGTGATGTAAATCTGTTGTCATCTGAGGGAGATAAAACTTCACAGATATTTTTCAAAACACAGAGGTTATAAATCAGTAAAAGAGTTATTGTAACTAGAGGTCAAAGAGAGGATAAGAACCAAGTTATGTTTGGTGACAATTTTGATTGTGGTCCAGATAGGGTCAGTGCTTGGGTCATCATCTCCAAAGGAATGGACTCAGAAGTAACTGAAGGAATGGCAACCTGAACATTAATAGACAAAATAGAAAAAGTTAAGCCTAAGATTTAAGCCTGAATCTTAATTTAGATCTAACACTTGGAGGAGACTTGTAGCCAGGTAGCCAGTTATCTAGGTTTATCTAAGTAGGTCTTAACATTTAATGTGGCTCTTGGTCATTATGCATTTTTTTTCCCAACATATTATCTAGAGCAATTTCGTTGTCAAAATATATAACAGTTACAAGAAGAAACCTTTAAAAAATAAGGTTGTAGTCATCTGCTGATGGCAGATTTTGTTGTTAGAATGTCTGATGGTATCTTAAGTCTGACACAGCTCAGAAAACTCAAGATCTTAACAAGGACTTGTCTGAAATCACACCATAGTGTCACCTACTGATTTTCATAGCTACTCTATTTTGACTTTAATTGTAATTTTTCCTTAGTAGCCAAAGCAACTGTCCCTGTCAACGATGTTAGTGTTTCTCTAGGTATGAGAAGATGCAAGAATCAGGGATTATAATCTCCTGAAAGTGTCTAACTATCTGAAAACTTCTTCAGGCAGTTTTTCCAGAGCACAGAATGCCTCATTCCTAATTTCCACCCTGAATTCCTTTCAGGGAGTGTTGAAGGTGACCAGCTTCAGTGGCCATGATTTAAACTTTGTAAAGATAGATGGCAAGTGCCAATTTCTAATTGGCAGAGCCCCTTCAAGGTCATGAATCTGACCTTGGTTTGGGGGCATTACGTGACCATTTTGTCCCATGGTGCCAGGAATGGTCATTCCCAGGTCTTGTGAAGATTTCATTGACCGGCCACTCAATGTGCTGTTACTAGACTAGGCCATAAAAAGAGTATTCAGAATTCTCTGGACTACTGGTACTTGCTAGTCTCTTGTGGTCCAGGAAGATGTTCCCTTTTGTTTTTTCTTCTCTTATCTAGAGTTACACTGTTACAATCATTGATCTCATATGAATTATATACTATCAGTTTATCAGTGGCTCAGTCACACACTTGGTAATGTAAGGGACAACACTTTATGAAACAGGCAGTGTAAGAAACAATGTAGCTAGCAGTAATAGTAAGGTCATAAGAAAGAACTTAAGAACTTCCATTAGGTGTAGCCCGGTATATCTCAGGATATACCTAAGTCATCTGACTTAGTTTATTCTATACCAATCCTTATTTCTTAGGGAAACTATATACTGGTTTTGTCCATGAGGCACCCACACTGTTTTCTATTGTTACTAGACTGATTATCCTTAGTATGATTTAATTGTTTCCAGTATAGAAGAGCCTTTAAATTTAAATTACTATAGTCTAATGTTAACTACATAAATCCATCCCATAACTGTGGGAGGTTTTATTCCTTGGTTGAAATTTTGTTTGTTGCTCTGACTGATCTTGAGTAATAGTGGAAAATGTTTATTTATGGCCAAGGTCAGGGCAGGTATTATTGATTGATAACATGAGGGGACCTCATCTTGTTATACCAATAGTGGCCCGAACATGAGTAAAACAACTTTTTTTTTATTGTGAGGGCATTAACCTCTTGATCAGGGAAGGCTTTATCCCATCAAATAAAAATGAGGTTTGTCAGGGAACTGGGAAAAGCCAAGTGGCTGTCTTGGATTTTCCATAGCCTTGACTGTTTGATTTAAATGTTATTCACTTAGCCAAAGTAACAATGGAAGATTTCACAGGCAAAGTCCAATATCTCAAGAAAACTTGTACTGTGGACAAAATTCTTTCCTCTGGTTCCACTTTTCACAAGACTTTTTTTTTTTTTATATACATTCTGTATCTTTTTTCACTCAAAAACAGTCACCTGTAAGCAAGACCTACTTCCTCTATTTTTTTGGGGGGGGTGTCTTAGGCAAGGTGGGCTGTGTATCTCAAGGACATCATAAGAGTTAACGTTAAGTTTTTTCTAGGCATGTTTTTAACAAGCTAGCTGTTTTTAATTGTATATGCAAAAAGAACCGGTTTGTAGTTGCAAAAGAAATTTTGTCTTAGCCAATTTTCTCTGGGGCCTAAAGGATATTGTGGCCACACTTTCCTCTTTCTGTGGTCTTAATTTTGATATTACTTTTTAGAAGTAGAGATATCTCATGTACAAGGTGTACATAGACATAAACAGGCAGACTAGAGATCTCTTACTGCCCATTGCTCTTTGGGTAATATGGGCATTTAAATAGTATTCATTCTTTCAGCTATGAGCAAGGTATATCTTTCCATTAATTTGTGTCTGCTTCAATTTCTTTCATCAATATCTTATACTTTTATTGTACAGATCTTATGCCTCCCCAGTTAAATATATTCCTAGGTATTTAATTTTTTTGATGTAATTGTAAAAGAGATTATTTTTTAATTTATATTTTGATAGTTTGTAGTTAATGTATAGAAATGCAACAGGTTTGCACCTGATTTTCTGCACATTGTTGACTTCATTCATGTTTAACAATTTTTTGATGGTATCTAGCATTTTCTAAACATAAAATTATGTCATCTATACCTGGTTACAATTTTATTTCTTCCTTCCAATTTAAAGACATTTTATCTTTTCCTTGCACTATTTCTCTGACTTGAACTTCCAATACTATTTTGAATAAAAATGGCAAGAGAGAAGACAATACATGGAAGGAAAATCTGTAAATCTTAGATATAACAGATTAGTAAAAAGTGTGTTGCTGTTATTCAGTTGCACAGTCATGTCCAGCTCTTTGCATACCCCATAGACTGCAGCACACCAGGCTTCCCTGTCCTTCACAGTCTCCCAGAGTTTGCTCAAACTCATGTCCATTGAGTCGGTAATGCCAAACAACCATCTTGTTCTCTGTCATCCCCTTCTCCTCCTGCCTTCAATCTTTCCCAGCATCAGGGTCTCTTCCAATGAGTCGGCTATTTGCATCAGGTGGCCAAAGTATTGGTGCTTCAGCTTAAGCATCAGTCCTTCGAATGAATATTTAGGGTTGATTTCCTTTAGGAAACTGGTTTGATCTCCTTGGAACCCAAGGGACTCTCAAAAGTCTTCTCCAACACCACAGTTTGAAAGCATCAATTCTTTGGTGCTCAGCCTTCTTTATGGTCCAACTCTCACATCTGTACATGACTACTGGAAAAGTCATAGCTTTGACTATACAGACCTTTGTCAGCAAAGTCAAGTCTCTGCTTACCAGGTGAGTCTGAGAGCCCATAGACGCTGTAGGACTGGGTCAGAGAGAATGAAATCCAAGAATGCTTACCTGAGGTCATTTGAGATCCATTCCTGCCTAACCTGGAGCATGAAAATTACTGTGGCTTTTTGCTTGATTGCCTCGTTAATTAACTAATATATTTATTTATTATGCCCAAAGAGAATGGAATATTTTACTCTGCAATGCAGGGTCAATGTTGAAAGTTAAATGGAAGCTGGATTAGAAGAGTGAATGGAAGGGGTGCAGTAATTTCAGTAAAAGTAGACTATAAGTTCAAGGACGTTTGCAATTAATTGGAATAGAGAAATATCCTTGTAGCTGGGAGAGAAGATACACAGTGAAGTGATGAGATTTCGTTTTAGCTTTAAGATAGCGCATATTTGACATATTAATGAGGAAAACCCAGTCCAAGGAATGCTTGAAAATGTATTCTTGCAACAACAGTTCTTGAGACACACCTCTCAAGATACACATCTCATTGTGGGTGTTCACATGAAAGAAAATTCATAATATGCTTACTTTCCATTTATTTTGTTATCTGTGAAGCTGAATGTGTTTATGGGTTTGTTAGATACATATTTTCTCCACTGTAAATTGTCTCTAGGAGTCCTTTCCTTTTGTATAGTGAGGTCATAGTATTTTTATTCCCATTTTTCCATTTGTTAAAAAGATAAAGAGTTTTTTATTGTTATTGTTTTAACCAACTGGCTGTTTTATACTTGGTTAATTTATGTATGCATGGGTTTCTTGTTGAGGAGAGGAATACCAATTTTCTAGAGATATTGGGAGATATCTTGTCCCAGGTCAATATTTTGGAAGTTCATGGGACCGAGTAAACACAGGTCATCAGTCTCAGGTTTGGAAGAAACAGTAACTCAAGATTGGGATAATGATAACGTAACAGTGAACTGTGTCAGATTTGTGATCTGCAAAGGAGAGACTTTCGCTACGGGACCAGAGACGTGGCTCCAGTCACTCAGAGCTTCATATGGCAAAAGTTTTATTACAGTGAAAAAGGGACAGAGAAAGCGTCTAACACAGACATCAGAAGAGGGCAGAGAGGGCCCCATCACTAGTCTTTAGCACGGGAGCTATACAGTTTTTTCAACTGGTTACTAACAATAGATCAAAAGAACGTCTCAAGGTTGGAAAGGTCTTACCAGATCCACTCCCACAACATACATCTTAAGATAACAGAGTTAGTCAGAAGGTTCTTAAGAAGGAGAAACATGTTCTCAAGCAAGATACATTGTTGTTATATAATCATTAGTATGAAGCTTAAGAAAAAACATACTTGAGCAAGATGAGTTATTTTGTTGTGTAATCAATAGCTCTGGGATTAAAGAAAGTTAGTCTTAGAAGAAGTAGTTTGTTGCCATAACAACTCAGAGTTTAAGAAAAAAAATGTCTTGTGTGACTAAGAGGCAGAAATATAGAAAAAAGGTTTGTCCTTTTCTCCTCAAGACCCCTTTCTCCTCCTCAGGTGTTCCAGACTCCTTATCAACCTACATAAAAATTAACTCTCTCAGTAAGCTGTAGAGAGGTGAAACCTGTGGAATGCAGGAGAGTTCATGGAGACAGAAGAATATAAAGTCTAGACTCACCTGACTTCTAATGTGATCTCCTGGGAACAGAGAATGAACAGGAATCATTTTCTTTGTGTTCAGACCAGTGTTCCCACAGGGAATTCATGTGCTCAGAGGTGCGAGAAACAACAGAAGCAGTGCTTAATGAGCAGTCTAGGGAGCTATAACTATTTCTACTACAGCCCCACAGTGTGTAAATCCCTGGTACTGGAAGGACTTGGTTGTTGCATTTGGAGTCCCTATTGCAGCTCAGAAACCGATGTTTTAGTCCTTCCTACTGGCCTGTTTGGGAACAGAGCTTCAACTTCCATCATCAATTACCCAAAGAGTAATTCAGACTTCTGCACAGAGATTCTCCTGTTAGAGACATTATCCAGGTACATCTGAGAACTCAGTAGGTATGTGAAGAAGGGTTCAGAGAGAAATGAACCTGAAAACTTTTACCTGTGTTCACCTGAGACCCAAACAACCCTAGCCCTGAGATGAGAGATTGTCATGTTTCTTTGTTAGGTAGACTAATTAATCTACAATTAAGTTATATATATATATATATACCAAAAAAAGAGATGTCTTTTCAACTCAGAAATATGAGGGTCACTGTTAAAACTAATAGTGGGGAAGGAAGTTCAGTTTAATGAGGATGAAGAAAGAAAAGAAGCATAAAATGGTTCCAGTAAAATTAGAACACAGTTGAGGAGGTTTACAGTTAAGGGGAATTGTAAACTAGAGTATTAAGCTGGAAGACTTGTGTACTGAAGTCACTTTTTAAATATTTAAGATGGGATGAAATTGAACATGTTTGTGTGTTTATTAGAAAGACTCAGGCTAAGGGAGATGAATTAATTTGCAACATCAGCTCCCAAGGCAAAGAATTCACAGTTGTCTCAGTTCAGCTCAGTTCAGTTTAGTTGCTCAGTGGTGTCCGACTTTTTGCTACCCCATGGGCTGCAGCACGCCAGGCTTCCCTGTCCATCACCAACTCCCAGAGCTTGCTCAAACCCCGGTCCATCGAGTCGGTGATGCCCTCCAGCCCTGCATCCTCTGTTGTCCCCTTCTCCTCCTGCCTTCAATCTTTCCCAGCTTCAGGGTCTTTTCCAATGAGTCAGTTCTTCATATCAGGTGGCCAAAGTATTGGAGCTTCAGCTCCAGCATCAGTCCTTCCAATGAATATTCAGGACTGAATTCCTTTAGGATTAACTGGTTGGATCTCTTTTCAGGCCAAGGGACTCTCAAGAGTCTTCTCCAACACCACAGTTCAAAAACATCAATTCTTTGGTGCTCAGCTTTCTTTATAGTCCATTTCTCACATCCATACATGACTACTGGAAAAACCATAGCTTTGACTAGACGGACCTTTGTTGGCAAAGTAACGTCTCTGCTTTTTAATATGCTGTCTAAGTTGATCATAGCTTTTCTTCCAAGGAGCGAATGTCTTTTAATTTCATGGCTTCAGTCACCATCTGCAGTGATTTTGGAGTGTCCAAAAATCGGTTATTCATATGGGAAACAAATTGTACTTAATATGAAAAAAGTGTTATGCTAACAAGCTTTACAATTATTTCACTATCTAGAGGTGGGGAAGCAATGGTGACATTTGAAAGGCAGAAGAAGAAAATCAGGCACATCTCATCAACAGTTAAATACCTTTCATTTACTGCCAGAAAGGATCTATTCTGAGATTTTTACATACATTGAACAAATATGTCAAGCACCTCCAGACAATAGATACTACTCTGCTCACTATTTATTTTTTTTTAATTTTTAATCATTTAAAAAGTTTATTTATTTATTTTTGGCTGTGCTGGTTCTTCGCTGCTGTGCGGGCTTTTCTCTAGTTGTGGTGAGCAGGGGCTACTCTCTAATTGCGGGTGTGAGGGCTTCTCACTGCAGTGAGTTCTCTTGTTTCAGAGCACTGGCTCCAGGGCCTACAGCCTTCAGTAGTTGCAGCGCATGGACTCAGCAGTTGTGGTTTCTGAGCTCTAGAGAGCAGGCTCAATAGTTGCGGCACATAGGTTTAGTTGCTCCATGGCATGTGGAATATCTTCCCAGACCAGGGATTGAAACTGTGTCTCCTACATTGGCAAGCATATTCTTTACCACTGAGCCATCAGGGAAGCCCCCAATATATATTTTTAATGGAACTTTATTTTATAATGTTAGCATACAGAATGTGTTTTACATAAGTGATCATTAATATATCATTTAGGTAAATACGTGAACTCAAAACCACCAAACTCTTTGGTCAAAGATTTAATACTCATAATCAAAACAGCAGTGTTCAGGGTTGGGCTACACACAGAAGCATTTTTATGGTTAAGCTTCCTGAGAGAGTGTAAAAAGTTTAGTAGAAAGTCAAATATTGTTCTGCTTACTATTTGAAAGAGAATTATTAGTCAACAGCATGCATGCATGCATGCATGTTAAGTCGCTTCAGTCGTGTCTGACTCTGTGTGACCCCATGGACAGCAGCCCACCAGGCTCCTCCGTCCAAAGGATTCTCCAGGCAAGAATACTGGAGTGGGGTGCCATTTCCTTCTCCAACAGCAATACCATACAATATGCACCTGACCTCTTATAATCTCAGAAGCTAAGCAGGGTTAGGACTGGTTAGTACTTGGATGATGGGAAACCACCTGGGAAATACTGGGTGCTGTAGGCTTAAAAATAAATAAAGAAAAGAAAATATTAACACTTAGAGTGGTTCAGTTGGCTCCTCATGGAAAAACAATTAGCATGTGGTAGATCCAAGATTCAAAGCTCAGTTTTCTGATGACCCAAATTTGCATATAATACCATTTAAAAAGTCTCTCATATTTTCATCTTTCATCTTTAAAAATGTTCAATGGTTATTTTACCTTGTATATTTTCTGTTGTAAGTTGAGTATTTATTTCCTAAGTGAATTTATCTAACAGAATGTTTAATCAGTAAAAGATGGTAACATTATAAAATATTCCTTGTTTCTCTGGAGAATAAACTGTGAGTTTCTCCCCTCCTTTTATTAGGTAGTCTATGCATTTAGGGGATATGGTTTGGAATGCTGCCAGAACCAGAAAAGAGTCCCTCTGATCATAATCTCGCAGAAAACTACCTGAGCATTCTAGATCATTTTGTCTCTCATGTGTAGATCTCTTCTCTCATTCTCCATTTTTGAATCTTTTTTGTGTTTCCTTAAATACTAGACATAAAATAGGCATATAAATATAGATCTTCACGTTGACATGTCCTTGAGAGAATTATCAATTGGAATTGTGTACTATTTCTACATTCTTTTTTAATTGAAATGACATTGGTTTATAACATTATGTAGTTTTCACATATACAACATTATATTTTGAGTTCTACTACACTGTATTCACTACCAAAATATTAGTTTCCAACTATCACCACATAGTTGTCCCTCTTTATCCATTTTACCTCCCCCTCCACTCTCCTCTGGGAATTATTCTGTTCTCTATATCTAAGTGTTTCTTTTCATGTGAATTGGTTTGTTCATTTAATGTTTTTTTTCTTTCTTATAAACCACACATGACTGAAATCATACTGTGTCTGTCTTTTTGCCTCTGACTTACTTCCTTCCATCATACCCTCGAGGTCTAGATGGACCTTTGTCAGAAAATGTCAATAGTTCTTCTTTTATTTTAGCCCAAGCAATACTCCCCTGTAGACGCATACCACATCTTTTTTATCCACTCATCTGTCAATACACACTCAGGTTGCTTCCGTATCTTGGCTATTGTAAATAATGCTGTAATTAATATTGGTGTTCATGTATCTTTTCAAATTAGTGTTTGAGGGTTTTTTGTGAGGAGGGGGCATAAATATCCAGAAGTAGAATTGCTAAATGCTATGGTAGTTTTTTTTTTTTTCAATTTGAGAAACCTCCATACTATTTTTTATAGTGGCACCACCAATTTACATTCCCACCAATAGTGTATAAGGTTTGCCTTTTCTCCTCATTCTCTTCAATACTTGTTATTTCTTGTTTTTTTTCGGTAACAGCCATTCTAGTGGACCTGAGGTGATAGTCTGTTTTCTTCCAGAAGTTTTATGGTTTCTCAGATCTAATATCCAAGAATTTAATCTATTCTGAGTTGATTTTTTTTTATAACATTTTGTTGCAATTTTAAATAGGATGGTATTCTTAATTTATTTCCTTTTAGTTCAGTTAGTGTATAGAAACAAAATTTTGTATGTTGATTTTATACCCTCTAACTTCACCATATTTATTATTTCTAATGGTTTTAGGGTTTTCTACACATAAAATCATGTTATCTGCAAATAGTGATAGTTTTACTTTTTCCTTCCTAATTCAACTGTCTTTTATTTATCTTATTGCTTCAGTGCTCTGATTAGGACTCCAAGACTATCCCGAATAAAGATGGGGAGAGTGGGCATTTTTGTCACATTCCTGACCTTAGGGAACTAGCATTTAGTATTTCAGCATTGATTCTGGTGTTAGCAGGGGGTTTGTCATAGATGACTTTTATTATGCTGAGGTACATTCCTTCTATATTCACTTTATTGAGAGTTTTTATCATAACGGGGTATTGAATTTTTGAACACCCTTTCAACATCATTATCTTTTCTGCATCTGTTGAGTTGATCATATGATATTTGTTCTTCATTAGTTTCTCATGGTTTTTCATGTTGATTACCTTTCAGATGTTATACTACCCTTGCATCCCAGGAACAAACCTCACTTGATATGGTGTGTGGTCCTTTTAAGGTATTGTTGTATTCAGTTACTAATATTTTGTTGAGACTTTTGGCTCTACATTTATCAGATATAATGGACTATAATTTTCTTATTTTCCTTGTTGTCATGGTCTGGTTTTGCATAAGGGTAAATTTGGCCTCATAAAATTAGTAAGGATGGTCTTCTCTCCTTTAATTTTTTGGGAAGAATTTGGGGAGGATAAGTATTAAATCTTCTTTGAATGTTTTGTATAATTCACCCTTGAAACTGTCATCCTAAACCTTTCATTTTAAGGAGCTTTTTGATTTCTGCTTTAATACCTGTACTAATAATTGGTCTATTCAAATTTTCTATACCTTCAGTCTATAGTTGTGTGATTCTAAGATTTTATTTTTTCTAGTTTGCCCAATTTGTTGGCTTATAGCTGTTCATAATAGTCTCATAATCCTTTGTACTTCTATTGTATTTATTGCTATTTCTGTTCTTCTATTTCTGATTTTTTTTGATGTGGAGTGTTTTTAAAGTCTTTATTGAATTTGTTACAATATTGCTTCTGTTTTTATGTTTTGTTTTTTTGGCTACAAGGCATATGGGATCTTAGTTCCATGACCAAGCATTGAACCTGTACCCTCTGCACAGGAAGGAAAAGTCTCTACCACTGGACCACTAGGGAAGTCCCTATTTCTGATTTTACTAATCAGAGACTCTTTTTTTTTTCTTTTCTTTTAATGAATCTAGTCAAGTTTTGTCTTTGTTTATCTTTTCAAAGAACCAGCTTGATTGAACCAAATCATTGATTTTTCCCATCATCTTAATAGTTTTCATTTCATATATTCTGTTCTGAGTTTTATTATGTTCTTTCTTTTACTGATTTTTGGCTCTTTATTCTTCTTTTTCTATTTCCTTTAGATTTAAAGTTAGATTGTTAGATCTTCCTTGTTTCTTGAGGTAGGTAGGAATTACTGTAACATTCCCTCTTATTACTACTTTTGTTTTATCAAAAAGATTTAAATGTGTCATATTTTCATTTGTATGCATAAATATTGTGACTCCTTTGATTTGTAATATTCTAATTGCTGTTAAGTAGCATGTTGTTTCATGTGCATATACTTTTCCAGCTTTTCCTTATAGTTGATTTTTAGTTTCATACCATCATGATCAGGAAATGCTTGATATAATTTCAGTTGTAAATTTGTTAAAACTTGTACTGCTTTCCAACATATGGTCTACTCTTGAGAAGCTTCCAAAAGTAGACTTGGAAGCTTCTTGAGAAGCTACTTGGAAGCTTCTTGAGGAGCTTCTTGGAAGCTTCCAAGCTTCCAAGCTTTGAGCCTGAGAAGAACGTGTATTTGGATGGAATGTTCTGTATAAAATCTATCATGTCCTTCAGATCCAATGTTTCATATAAGGCTATTGTTTCCTGTTGACTTTATGTTTCAATGATCTATTCATTGTGGTCAGCAGGGTGTTATAATCCTCTACTATGATTGTGTTGCTGTCAGTTGTCTCCATTTAGGTCTCAGTAACTGCCCTATTCATGTCAGTTCCTCTATTTTAGATGCAAATATATTAATAACTATTATAAACTTTGTGGTTTTGTCTTCATAATATTTAGATCTTCCTGAATGCTCAGTAATAAATAAACCCTCATCCATTGTTTTTTATACTTGTTTTTCTTTCTTCACATATGTCACTATGTCACATGATATATGATACTTATTTTCATATATATTTTCACTGTCCTTATATCTTTTGGCTTTTGTTTCTCAGCATCTTAAACCTAGAAAATGGCCAGTACTCACCATATATTCCTCAAATGCATGAAAATATTTCTCATTAAAATCATTTAATGCATGATTCCTTGGGAGAAAGTCTGAAAAATTTCTCCACATAATAATCTAGGATCGCCTGAGAACTTTAGATATTTTTTCCCACTCAAGTCTGTATATTTCCTGTCTTTTTAACAGAATTCCTAGTCAGAGATGTCACAGAACATCCCTTAAATGTGAGGATTCAGACAATACATGTATGTATGTATATATATTATATGCATATACATATACTTACTTTACACAGTGTATCATTTCAAATGAATAATACCCATCTGAGCAAATTCATATATGCATTTTTTTTTTATTCCTAGCCATCAACACCAGCACATGGTACCAGGAAATGATACACAAAATTCAGGATTTCTTCTTCAGGGATTATCAGTGGAACCAGAACTGCAACCATTCATATTTGGAATGTTCCTCTGCATGTATCTGATCACTTTGTTTGGAAATCTGCTCATCATCTTGGCTGTCAGTTCAGACTCCCATCTTCACACCCCCATGTACTTCTTCATCTCCAACTTGTCCTTTGTTGACATCTGTTTCACTATTACAACAATCCTAAAGATGTTAATAAATATACAGATCCAGAGCAAAGTTATATCCTATGGAGGGTGCATCACCCAGATGTATTTTTACATACTCTTTGCAGCATTGGATGATTTTCTTTTGACTGTGATGGCCTATGACCGCTTCCTGGCCATCTGCCATCCCCTGCACTGCACAGTCATCATGAATCCCCGACTCTGTGGACTGCTGGTGCTGGTGTGCTGGATCATTAGTGCCCTGCTTTCCTTGTTAGAAAGCTTACTGGTCTTACAGCTGTCCTTCTGTACAGACTTAGAAATCCCCCACTTTTTCTGTGAAATCAAACAGGTTGTACTACTTGCCTGTTGTGACACTTTCCTCAATGATATAATTATGTATTTTACAGCAATGCTGTTGGGTGGTGGCCCCCTGGCTGGTATTCTTTACTCTTACTCTAGGATAGTGTTCTCCATGCGTGGAATCTCATCACCTCAGGGGAAATATAAAGCCTTTTCCACCTGTGTGTCTCACCTTTTAGTTGTCTTCTTATACTATTGTTCAAGCCTAGGCGTGTACCTTAGCTCTGCTGCTACCCACGGCTCACATTCAAGTGCAACAGCCTCGGTGATGTACACTGTGGTCACACCCATGCTGAACCCCTTCATCTATAGTCTGAGAAACAAGGACGTAAAGAGGGCTCTGAAAGGATTCATTCAGATGGTAGTTAAAAAAAGGAAAACCATTCTGAGTCTGAAGAAGTGTCCTTGAAGAAGGACTCAAAGCCTTAAAACAAGAAATTCCTATTCTTTGATCAGATTCTGAATGTTGAATTTTCTCCTTCTGTTAATTTCTTAAAATTTCCATTTCTTTGACTTCAACACTTTGGACGATTGGTATAGTCACCTGTTGGAGTTTTCCTCTCTAATGAATTTTTTTTCTGTTCAGTTTCTTTTGCCCATTTCCCTACTTTTCCATTGTCATTTGCGTATGTTCCTACTTTCACAAAGTTGTTCCCAGCCTTAGAGACGAAAGACTTGCAAGTCTTGATTAACTTGGATTAATCAACAACATGGATTACTTAAAAATAATTTTTCTCAAATGACATATATTATCCAAAAAACTGGAAAATGAGTAATAAAAATTTTTAAATTACATATATATCAAAAATTTCTTTAAGTGCCAATGGAGTAAATGGTTCAATAAAGAGACATAGGGTGGCTGAGAGGATAAGAAAACAAAACCCATATAAATGCTGGGCTTCTCAAGTGGTACAGTGGTAAAGAATCCACCTGCCAATGCAGGAAATGTAAGAGATGTGGCTTAGATCCCTGGGTTGGGAAAATCAACTGGAAAAGGAAATGGCAACCCACTCCAGTATTCTTGTCAGAAAAATTCCATGGACAAGAGAGCCTGGTGGGCTAAAAAGTCCATGGGGTTGCAAAGAGTTAGATGTGACTGAGTGACTGAGCACACACACATATGCTTTGTATAAGAGACTAACTTCAGAGTTATTTTTCACAAAGAATAAATGTAAGGGACTGCAAGAAGATATTTTATGCATATGAACATTATAAAAAAGAGGGGTTTCAGTATCCATATCAGACAAAATAGACTTCAAGACAAATTTATCTTTATTACATGAGACAAAGAAGGGTATTATATAATGTGAAAGGAATCAACACAAGAAGAGTATATACTAATACATATATATATATATATTTGCTAGTATATATGTGCCTAAGATAAGAGAAACTAAAGGATAAAGCAAATATTGACTTACATAAAGGGAGACATTGACAATAATACAAGAACAACAGGAAATGTTAACATCCCATTTATATCAATGGACTGATCATCTAGACAGAAAATCAACAGTGGTCTTGAATGACATGTTAGCACAGTTGTACTTAATAAATACATACAGGAGATTCAGTTCATAAAAACAACACAACACATATTTTTATACTGCACATGGAATATATACTCCAGGGTAGATCACATGATATCCCAATAAACAAGCCTCAAATTTAAAAGTATAGAAATTGCTTTTTGCATTTTTGGAGCACAAAGGTATGAAACCAGAAACCAGTCATAGGAAATAAAATGAGAAAAACACAAACCTGTGGAGACTAAAAAACATATAACTAAAAAAACAAACAAATAACACCACCATAAAAACCCAAACTAATGGGTAAATGAAGAAATTAAAAAGGAAATCAGGAAATAGTTTAAAAAATAAAAATGAGAGCACAACTTTCCAAAATCCATAGGATGCAACAAAAACTATTATGAGTGATTTTAATACCAACACAGGTCTCAGTCAGTTCAGTTCAGTCACTCAATTGTGTCTGACTCTTTGCAACCCCATGGACTGCAGCAAGCCAGGCCTCCCTGTCCATCACCAACTCCCAGAGTTTACTCAAACTCATGTCCATTGAGTTGGTGTTGCCATCCAACCATCTCATCCTCTGTCGTCCCCTTCTCCTCCCGCCTTCAGTCTTTTCCAGCATCAAGGTCTTTTTCCAATGAGTCAGCTCTTCACATCAGGTGGCCAAAGTATTGGAGTTTCAGCTTCAACATCAGCACTTTCAATGAATATTCAGGACTGATTTCCTTTAGGATGGACTGATTGGATCTCCTTGCAGTCCAAGGGACTCTCAAGAGTCTTCTCCAACACTGCAGTTCAAAGGCATCAATTCTTCAGCACTCAGCTTTCTTTATAGTCCAACTCTCACATCCATACATGACTACTGGAGAAACCATAGCCTTGACTAGACAGACCTTTGTTGGCAAAGTAACATCTCTGCTTTTAATATAATGTCTAGGCTGGTCATAACTTTTCTTCCAAGGAGCAAGTGTCTTTTAATTTCATGGCTGCATTCACCATCTGCAGTGATTTTGGAGCCCCCCAAAATAAAGTCTGACACTGTTTCCACTGTTTCCCCATCTATTTGCCATGAAGTGATGGGACCAGATGCCTTGACCTTAGTTTTCTGAATGTTGAGTTTTAAACCAACTTTTTCACTCTCCTCTTTCACTTTCATCAAAAGGTCTTTAGTTCTTCTTTGCTTTCTGCCATAAGGGTGGTGTCATCTGCATATCTGAGGTTATTGATATTTCTCCCGGCAACATTGATTCCAGCTGTGCTTCATCCAGCCCAGCGTTTCTCATTATGTACTCTGCATATAAGTTAAATAAGTCAGAATGGCCATCATCAAAAGTCTACAAACAGTAAATGCTGGAGAGGGTGTGGAGGAAAGGGAACACTCTTGCACTATTGGTGGGAATGTAAATTGATACAACCCTGTGGAAAATGGTATGGAGATTCCTTAAAATGCTAGGAATAAGACCACCATATGATCCAGCAATCCCACTCCTCAGGCATATACCCTAAGGAAACCAAAATTGAAAAAGACACGTATCCTATTGTTCATTGCAGCACTATTTACAATAGCTAGAACATGGAAGCAACCTAGATGTCTATTGGCAGATGAATGGATAAATAAGTTGTGATACATATATGCAAAGGAATATTACTCAGCCATAAAAAGGAACGTGTTTGAGTCAGTTCTGATGTGGTGAATGAACCTAGAACCTATTATACAGAGTGAAGTGTGTCAGAAAGAGAAAGATAAATATTGTATTCTAACACATATATATGGAATCTAGAAGAATGGTACTGAAGAACTTACTTACAGAGCAGCAATGGAGAAACAGGCATAGAGAATAGATTTATGGACATGGGGAGAGGGGAGGAGAGAGTGAGATGTATGGAAAGAGTAACATGGAAACTTACATTACCGTATGTAAAATAGATAGCCAATGGGAATTTGCTGTATGGCTCAGAAAACTCAAACAGGGGCTCTGTATCAACCTAGAGGGGTGAGATGGGGAGGGAGACAGAAGGAAGTTTCAAAAGGGAGGAGATATATGTATACCTATGGCTGATTTATGTTGAGGTTTGACAGAAAACAGCAAAATTCTGTAAAGCAATTATCCTTCAATAAAAAAATAAAAAGAAAAAAAATGAGTGAAAAAGTCAGCTTAAAGCTCAATATTAAAAAAACTAAAATCATGGCCTCTGGCTCCTCTGCCCATGAGATTCTCCAGGCAAGAGTACTGAAGTGGGTTGTTGTGCTCTCCTCCAGGGGATCTTCCTGATTCAGAGATCGAACCTGCTCTCTTATATCTCCTGCATTGGCAAGTGGGCTCTTTACCACTATAGCCACCTAGGAAGCCCCCTCATCACCAGTTTCAAAACTTTTCATCACTCTGAGCAGAAAGTCTGTACTCACCGAGTTTCACTTCTCCCAGTCAGTTTGTGAACTGTTTTTATTTGTGAAGCATTTTTCCATTTATATTTTCATTCAATTGACACTGAGGTTTAGCCCCAGAGGCAGATGGTGGGAATCACAGTGACAAGACAGGCAGTACCACTACCCTCATCCAGCATGGACAACAGACACCTAGCAGGAGAATAAATGTCTAAATAAAGTGATTTCAAAAGCAGTAAGAGCATCAATCAAGAGAGATGGGAAAAGCAGCTTTACCCAGAGGTCTGGGGTACCTCTCTGTGCACGTGACATCTGCGTTGTGTTCCAGTTTGGCAAGAAGGATTTGGGCATGAAAATTATTCTAGACATAGTGAACAGCATGGGCAAAGATCCTGGCATGGGAATGAGCTTGATATGTTCAATTAACAGTGAGAAAGCTAGTGTGGCTGAGCCAAGAGAGGGCAAGAGAGAGAGGAGATGAGATTCCAGACAATCAGCAGGTCTACATCAAGGAGAGTCTTGGGGGAAGTTGAGTTTTAAACTGTGGTAAAATATAGGTCAAATAAAACTTATAATTGGAAATATTTTTAAGTGTACAGTTCAGTAGTGTTAAATATATTCACACTGTTGTGCAACCAATCTTGAGAATGTGCAAAACCGACATTCTATGTCCGTTAAACAACAGCCCTCTATTTCCATAAAATCCCCTAGATGCTAGAAGCCTCCATTCTGCTTCCTGTCTCTTAATACTTGACTCTTCTGGGTAGGCCATATAAATGAAGTTATCTGTATTTGCTATTTTGTGACTAGCCTATTTCATTTAGTATAATAGCCTTAAGGTTCATCTTCCTTGTGGCCTGGAAACATTCCACTGTGAGGAAGTACCACATTTGGTTTACCCATTCATTAGAACTTTGGTTTTTACACAGAGCAGGCAATATGCTAGCTGCTGGGGTACAGAAGGACAAAGGTGACCTAGATTTCCTGACTTTATGGAAGTCAGCAAGTGGAGAGAACAGGGACAAATAATATACGCTCACAAAGAAGGTAACCAGGTCTGTAATGGGACAAACTCGTTTGTGTTCTGGACCCTTGAGTCCTGGTTATGAGAGAAATCAGGGACTTATAAAGGATGATGATTTAGAAATTTTTCACCTCCGCAAAGATAGGTGCACCATCCCTACAAGGAATCTCCACCCAGGGGACACAGACTCTCTGTCCTCAAAAGCTCATTTCACTGTTGTGTTGGGCCATCTGCTTCAGGATGGTTGGAAAAGGGAAGGACCAGTGAATTTCATGAGCAGTTGCTCACTGTCACACTTCATTTCCTGTGCAGTGTGTGGGGGACACAATGACGATTGATAATACACCTAGAAGCATTGCATGCAGGAAATGGAAATCTGTATCCAGGATGAATGTCTATCCCAGAGAAAACAAAACACTGCCCTTTCACTGGCCAAATTGAAAGGACTGATCATCCCAGGGATTGTTCTCATCCCAAGGAAAGGACTCTGTCTTGGCTCTCATTATGAATTAAAAATACCTATCTTACCTTCATTTTTCACTTTACTCAATGTAATTTGTTGAAAAAAGTCTGTCCCTTCCACATTGAATGATCTTGGCAATCTTTTTGAAAATCACCTGAACTAGTATCGGAGGGTTTTTGTTTGTTTTGCTGTTATTGCTGTTTTTACCAGGCTGTAGGTTTTATTTCAATTTTCTGTATTCCAGTAACATACTGTTCCAGTTGCTTTGGTGTAGTCTTTTAGTCTGACTTGGTATTAGGAGGTTTAATACCTCCAACTTTGTTCTGCTTTTTCGTGATTCTTTTGGTTATGCAGGGTGCTCGGTTTTTGAAACACAATGTAGGATAGATTTTTCTATATGAAAATGTTATAAGAATATTAATAAGGATTGTATTGACTCTGTAGATCACTTTGTGTTGTACTGACATTTTCACAGTATTAAATCTCCCAATCCATGACATAAAATATCTTTCTATTTATTTGTGTCTCCTTTCATTTATTTCAGCAATTGTTTGTAGTTCAGATCACAGTTTTGCCTCACTGCTTAAGTTTATTGCTAAGAATTTTTATTCCTTTTTGAACTCTTCTTTGTAAGTATGTAGAAGCACAATAACTTAGGTGTGTTGATTTTTTATTGTGCAACTTTGCTGAATTTCCCTAGTGAGTTGAAATGTGTGCATGGGTTCTTGTGTGTTTCTGTCTGTGTCTGTGTGTAATCTGAGGGTTTCTACACATTACACCATTTCATCTGTGAACAAGGATCATTTTTTGCTTCTTTTTTAATACAGATTTTTTCCATATTTTTTTCTTGCCTATTTTCTCTAGCAGGGTCCTCCTGCACTATGTTGAGTAGAAATGGCAAAAGCAGGCATCCTTCTCTGAAAGGGCATCAGTGTTTTATTCTTAGCTTACATTTATTTGTTTCCGTACATTGGACCATCTTTCAGGTCGGTTCAGTCGCTCAGTCGTGTCTGACTCTTTGGGACCCCATGGACTGCAGCACACCAGGCCTCCCTGTCCATCACCAACTCCCAGAGTTTACCCAAACTCATGTCCATTGAGTCAGTGATGCCATCCAACCATCTCATCCTCTGTCGTCCCCTTCTCCTCCTGCCCTCAATCTTTCCCAGCATCAGGGTCTTTTCCAATGAGTCAGCTCTTCACATCAGGTGGCCAAAGCATTGGAGTTTCAGCTTCAACATCAGTCCTTCCAATGAGCACCCAGATACATGTATACATATATCCTTCCCCACTGATCCTTCTTCTCACTTCCCCATTCCACCCCTCTGGTCTCACTTTTGCTTTCTCAAGATTACTTTGACTATTTGGTATCTTTTGTGTTTCCATTATAACTGTAAATTTTTTGTCCTAATTCTGTGAAAAATGTTATTGGTAATTTTAGAGGGATTGCATTGAATCTGTGTATTGCTTTGGGTAGTGTAGTCATTTTGACAATATTGATCTTCTGATGCAATAGTAGGGCATATCTCTTCATCTGCATCATCCTTGATTTGTTTTATCAGTATCTTATAGTTTTCTGAGTACAGGTTGTTTTTTATTTATTTATTTTTTTAACCTCCTTAGGTAGGTTTATTCCTGGGTATTTTATTCTTGTTTGATGCAATGGTAAATGGTATTATTTACTTAAGTTTTCTTTCTGATATTTATTCCTAGTGTATAGGAATGTAAGATATTTCTGTGTATTAATTTTGCATCACCACATTGATTGATAAACTCTAGTCACTTTCTGGTGGTATAGTATTATGTCATCTGCAAACAGTGATGGTTTTACTTCTTCATTTCCCTATATCTTTTTTTCTTTATTGAGCCTGGTTGAAGGCTTGTCTATTTTGGTTATCCTTTATAAAAATCAAGCTCTCGATTTTATTGATCTTTTTAATTTTTGGTCTGTATTTCATTTAGTTTCTACCACTATTTCCTTCTACTGACTCTGAGCTTTCTTTGTTCTACTTTTCCTAATTCCTTTGGATGGTAATTTAGGTGATTTATATGAGACTATCCTTATTCCTTGAGGTACACTTGTGTTCGTATTCAAATCACTCTTATAAGTTTTTGCTGTATTCCTTGTATTTTGGAAATTTGTGCTCTCATTTTCATTTTTGGAGGGAAATATTTCCTGATTTCTTCTTTGATTTCTCCATTTTCCCGTTAGGTTTTTAATTATATGTTTTTTAGTCTCCATAGGTTTGTGTTTTTCTCATTTTGTTTCCTATAGTTGCTTTCTGGTTTCATACCACTGTGCTCCAAAAATGCATAATGCAGTTTCTACACTTTTAAGTTTGAGAAGACTTGTTACCTGGGCTATCATGTGATCTACCCTGGAGTATATTCCATAAGCACTATAAAAAATGTGTTTTTTTTTAAAGTTTAATGTTCTTTATATATTTATTAAGTACAACTATTGTAATGTCATTTAAGACCACTGTTTCCTTAGTGATTTGCTGTCTAGATGATTAGTCCATTGATGAAGATGAGTTGTTAACGTTTCCTGTTGTTCTTGTATTATTGCTAATGTTTCCCTTCATATAAGTGAATATTTGCTTTATCCTTTAGTTTCTATTATCTTAGGTATATGAAGTGAAAGTCGCTCACTCTTTGCAACCCCTTGGACTTTACAGTCCATGGAATTCTCCAGGCCAGAATACTGGAGTGGGTAGCCTTTCCCTTCTCCAGGGGATCTTCCCAACCCAAGGATCAAACCCAGGTCTCCTGCATTGCAGGCAGATTCTTTACCAGCTGAGTCACAAGGGAAGCCCTAGGTATATATATGTTAGCAAATATTTTTAGTATGTACTCTTCTTGCGTTGATTCCTTTCACATTATGTAATACCCTTTGTCTTATGCAACAAAGACAGATTTTCTTTAAAGTCTATTTTTTCTGGTATGAATATTGCAACCCCCCTTTCTTACAATGTTCATATGTATAAAATACCTTTTCCATTTCCCTACAGTCATTCTTTGTGAGAATTTAGTCTGAAGTTAGTCTCTTATATGCAGTATATAGATATGTGTGCTAAGTCGTTCAGTCATATCTGACTCTTTGTGACCCCATGGACTGTAGCCTGCCAGGCTCCTCTGGCCGTGGAATTTTTCAGGCAAGAATACTGGAGTGGGTTGCCACTTCCTTCTCTAGGTGATCTTCCAAACCCAGGCACTGAACTCGCATATCCCACATTTCCTGTATTGCCAAGCAGAGCCTTTATTACTGCACCACCTGGGAAGCCCAGCATATAGATGGGCTTTGCTTTTTATACACTCAGCTACCTCATGTCTCTTTATTGAATCATTTATTCCATTCGCACTTAAAGTAATTATTGATATGTATGTACTTACCGAAATTTTATTACTCATTTTCCAGTTTTTATAGTTCTTCTAAAATCATGCAGGATAATAAATGTCATTTGAGAAAAATTATCTCTAATTAACCCATGTTGTACCACAAAATTAATCAAAATTTCCAAGTCTTTCTTCTCCAAGGGTGGGAAAAACTTTGTGAAAGTAGGAAAATGCACAAATAAAAATGGAAAAGTAGGGAAGTGGACAAAAGACAATGAACAGGAAATCAGCAGATAGAGGGGAAACTTAAAATAGGGAGTACACAAATTGTCTAAAGTGTTCTAATCAAAAAAATGGAAAGTTTAAGAAATTAATGCAAACAGCAAGTTCAACACCCAGAATCCGATCAAACAATAGGGATTCCTTGTTTTAAGGTTTTGAGTCATTCTTCAAGGATGCTTCTTCAGATCCAGAACAATTTTCCTTTTTATAAGTGCCATCTGAAAGAATCTTTTCAGAGCACTCTTTATGTCTTTATTTCTTAGACTGTAGATGAAGGGGTTCAGCATGGGTGTGACCACAGTGTACATCACTGAGGCTGTTGCACTTGAGTATGAGCTGTGGGTACCAGTAGAACTAAGGTACACTCCTAGGCTTGAACAATAATATAGGAAGACAACCAAGAGGTGTGATACACAGGTGGAAAATGCTTTATATTTCCCCTGAGGTGATGAGATTCTGTGTATGGAGAACACTATCTTAGAGTAAGAGTAAAGAATACCAGCCAGGGGGCCACCACCCAACAGCACTGCTGTAAAATACATAAAAACATCATTAAGAAAAGTGTCACAACACGCAAGTAGTACAACCTGTTTGATTTCACAGAAAAAGTGGGGGATTTCTAAGTCTGTACAGAAGGACAGCTGTAAGACCAGTAAGCTTTCTAACAAGGAAAACAGGGCACTAATGATCCAGCACACCAGCACCAGCAGTCCACAGAGTCGGGGATTCATGATGACTGTGCAGTGCAGGGGATGGCAGATGGCCAGGAAGCGGTCATAGGCCATCACAGTCAAAAGAAAATCATCCAATGCTGCAAAGAGTATGTAAAAATACATCTGGGTGATGCACCCTCCATAGGATATAACTTTGCTCTGGATCTGTATATTTATTAACATCTTTAGGATTGTTGTAGTAGTGAAACAGATGTCAACAAAGGACAAGTTGGAGATGAAGAAGTACATGGGGGTGTGAAGATGGGAGTCTGAACTGACAGCCAAGATGATGAGCAGATTTCCAAACACAGTGATCAGATACATGCAGAGGAACATTCCAAATATGAATGGTTGCAGTTCTGGTTCCACTGATAATCCCTGAAGAAGAAATCCTGAATTTTGTGTATCATTTCCTGGTACCATGTGCTGGTGTTGATGACTAGGAATAAAAAATACATATGTAATTTTGCACAAATAAGTATTATTATTTAAAATGCTACAATATATATTTTAAACCATATATATGTAAAGTAAATATATTAAAACATTTAAGAGATGTTTTGTAACATCTCTGACTAGGAATTCTGTTAGAAAGAGAGGAAATATACAGAGTTGTAGGAAAGTCTGTACAGACTGAGTAGGAAATATACAGACTGAGTAGGAAAAGATATCTAAAGTCCTCAGGTAGTCCTAGATAGATTGTTATACGGAGAAAATTTTCAGACTTTCTCCCAAGGAATCATGCATTAAACAGTTGTAATGAGAAATATCTTATGCATTTGAGGAACATATGGTGAGTACTGGCCATTTTCTAGGCATAAGATTGTGAGAAACAAAAGCCAAATGATATAATGACAGTGAAAAAATATAAGCAAATAAATATTGCAGATCATGTGACATAGTGACATATGTGAAGATAGAAAAACATGTATAAAAACAGTGGATGAGGGTGTTATTTATTACTGAGAATTCAGGAAGGCCTAAAAATGATGAAGACAAAGCTATAAAGCTAATGATAGTTATTTATATATATATATCTAAAACAGAGGAACTGACATATATAAGGCAGTTTTTGAGATCTAAATGGAGAAAGCCGACAGCAACACAAGAAGAGTGTGCATTTTAACACCCTGCTTACACCGTGAACAGATCATTGAAACATAAAGTCAACAGAAAATAGTAGCCTTATATGAAACATTGGATCTGAAGGACACATTCTTCTCAAGTGCAAATGGACCTTTCTCAAGAGTAGATCATGTGTTGGGAAACAATACAAGTCTTAATAAATTTAGAAGATTGAAATTATATCAAGCATTTTCTGATCACAATGGTATGAAACTATAAACCAACTTTAAGGAAAAGTTGGAAAAATCATAAATATATGCATGTTAAACAACATGCTACTTAACGATTGGAATATTACAAATCAAAGGACTCATAAAATTTATGTATACAAATAAAAATGAATGTATGACATATTTAAACCATTGTGATAAAACAATCTTAGTAATAAGAGAAAATTGTATAGTAATCCTTACCTACCACAAGAAACAAGAAAGATCTAAACAAACAATCTAACTTTATGTCTCAAGGAAATAGAAAAGGAGCAAAGAGCCAAAAGTCAGTAAAAGAAAGAACATAAGAAAAATCAAAGCAGAAATAAGTGAAATGAAAACTATAAAGAGGATGGAAAAAATCAATGATTTGGTTCAATCAAGCTGGGTCTTTGAACAGATAAACAAAATTGACAAAAATTTTATTAGACTAACTAAGAAAAAACCAGTCTCTGATTAATAAAATCAGAAATAGGGACTTCCTTGGTGGTCCAGTGGTTGAGATTTTGATTTCCTGTGCAGAGGATATGGGTTAAATGCCTGGTCATGGAGTTAAGATCCCCTATGCCTTGTGGCCAAAAAACCAAAACATAAAAACAAAATCAATATTGTAACAAATTCAATAAAGACTTTAAAAATGATCCATATTAAAAAAAAAAGCGGTAAAAGAGCAGAAGTAGCAATAAATACAGTAGAAATACAAAGGATTATGAGACTATTATGAACAACTATAAGCCAACAAATAAGGCAACCTAGAAAAAATAAACAAAATCTTTAGAATCACAGAACTATAGACTGAAGGTAGAGAAAATTTGAATAGACTGATTATTAGTACAGTTATTAAAGCAGTAATCAAAAAGTTGCCCCAAATGAAAGATCCAGGATGAAACAGCTTCAGGCATGGATGCTACAAAACATTCAAAGAAGATTTAATACCTATCCTCCCCCAATTCTTCCAAAAAATTAAAAGAGAGAAGACCATCCTTATGAATTTTATGAGGCCAACTTTATCCTGATACCAAAACCATACCATAACAACAAGGAAAACAAGAAAATAATAGTCCACTATTTCTGATAAATGTAGAGCAAAAAGTCTCACCAAAATACTAGCAACTGAATAAAAAAATACCTTAAAAGGACCATACATCATTATTAAGAGGGATTTTTTCCTGGAATGCAAGTATGGTCTAACATCTGAAAAGTAGTCAACATGAAAATCCATGATAAACTAATGAAGAATAAATACCATATATAACTCCATATTATCAATTGATGCAGAAAAGATGCAGATGTTGAAAGAGTGTTAAAATTTCAATAACCTTTTATGATAAAAGGTCTCAATAAAGTGAATATAGAAGGAATATACCTCAACATAATAAAAGTCATCTATGACAACCCCACTGCTAACATCTGAATCAATGTTGAAATACTGAATGCTAGCTTTCTTAGGTCAGGAACAAAACAAAAATGCCCACTCTCCCAATTCTTATTCAGGATATATTGGAGTCCTGACCAGAGCACTTGGGCAATAAAACAAATAAAAGACATTGTACAGGAGACAGGGATCAAGACCATCCCCATGGAAAAGAAATGCAAAAAAGCAAAATGGTTGTCTGAGGAGGGCTTACAAATAGCTGTGAAAAGAAGAGAAGCCAAAAGCAAAGGAGAAAAGGAAGGATATTCCCATCTGAATGCAGAGTTCCAAAGAATAGCAAGGAGAGAGATAAGAAAGCCTTCCTCAGCGATCAGTGCAAAGAAATAGAGGAAAACAACAGAATGGGAAAGACTAGAGATCTCTTCAAGAAAATTAGAGATATCAAGGGAACACTTCATGCAAAGATGGGCTCAATAAAGAACAGAAATGGTATGAACCTAACAGAAGCAGAAGATATTAAGAAGAGGTGGCAAGAATACACAGAAGAACTGTACAAAAAAGATCTTAATGACCCAGATAATCACGATGGTGTGATCACTCACCTAGAGCCAGACATCCTGGAATGTGAAGTCAAGTGGACCTTAGGAAGCATCACTATGAACAAAGCTAGGGGAAGTGATGGAATTCCAGTTGAGCTATTTCAAATCCTGAAAGATGATGCTGTGAAAGTGCTGCACTCAATATGCCAGCAAATTTGGAAAACTCAGCAGTGGCCACAGGACTGGAAGAGGTCACTTTTCATTCCAATCCCAAAGAAAGGCAATGCCAAAGAATGTTCAAACTACCGCACAATTGCACTCATCTCACACACTAGTAAAGTAATGCTCAAAATTCTGCAAGCAGGGTTCAGTAATACAGGAACCGTTAACTTCCAGATGGTCAAGCTGGTTTTAGAAAAGGCAGAGGAACCAGAGATCAAATTGCCAACATCCGCTAGATCATCGAAAAAGCAAGAGAGGTCCAGAAAAACATCTATTTCTGCTTTATTGACTATGCCAAAGCCTTTGACTGTGTGGATCACAATAAACTGTGGAAAATTCTGAAAGAGATGGGAATACCAGACCACCTGACCTGCCTCTTGAGAAACCTATATGCAGGTCAGGATGCAACAGTTAGAACTGGACATGGAACAACAGACTGGTTCCAAATAGGAAAAGGAGTACGTCAAGGCTGTATATTGTCACCCTGCTTATTTAACTTCTATGTAGAGTACATCATGAGAAACGCTGGGCTGGAGGAAACACAAGCTGGAATCAAGATTGCCGGGAGAAATATCAATAACCTCAGATATGCAGATGACACCACCCTCATGGCAGAAAGTGAAGAAGAACTAAAGAGCCTCTTGATGAAAGTGAAAGAGGAGAGTGATAAAGTTGGCTTAAAGCTCAACATTCAGAAAACTAAGATCATGGCAGCCAGTCCCATCACTTCATGGCAGATAGATAGGGAAACAGTGGAAACAGTGTCAGACTTTATTTTGGGGGGCTCCAAAATCACTTCAGATGGTGATTGCAGCAATGAAATTAAAAGATGCTTACTCCTTGGAAGGAAAGTTATGACAAACCTAGACAGTATATTAAAAAGCAGAGACATTACTTTGCCAACAAAGATCCGTCTAGTCAAGGCTATGGTTTTTCCAGTGGTCATGCATGGATGTGAGAGTTGGACTATAAAGAAAGCTGAGCACTGAAGAATTGATGTTTTTGAACTGTGGTGTTGGAGAAGACTCTTGAGAGTCCCTTGGACTGCAAGGAGAGCCAATCAATCCATCCTAAAGGAGATCAGTCCTGGTTGTTCATTGGAAGGACTGATGTTGAATCTGAAACTCCAATACTTTGGCCACCTGATAAGAAGAGCTGACTCATTGGAAAAGATTCTGATGCTGGGAAAGATTGAGGGCAGGAGGAGAAGGTGACGACAGAGGATGAGATGGTTGGATGGCATCACCGACTCGATGGACATGGGTTTGAGTGGACTCAGGGAGTTGGTGATGGACAGGGAGGCCTGGCGTGCTGCGGTTCACAGGGTGGCAAAGAGTCGGACACGACTGAGCTACTGAACTGAACTGAAGGCAAAGCGAGACTGCTGAGTCATGTGTAGGGGGTGGAGCCATCACTGTAGCCTCTTTCTCCCCACAGGGCCAACACCAGCAGCTGAACAATAGAGAAAAGATCCCAGAGAGGCTGGCTCATTAAGAGCCTGATGCACTGAGCAAAAGGCGAGGCCCCCAGGGGGAAGGGATTTAAGTGCCTGATGCGCCAAACAGCAGAGAAGGACCCCAGCCAGAGAAGGACGCTTTAAGTCCCGGAATGGGCCGAGCAACAGAGAAGGATCAGCCAAAGAGGCCCTCTGATTTGCAGCTGCCAGAGGCTAGAAAAATCCTCTAATAGGGCCATAGCTCCTGTGGCTGAGGCAGTTGGTGTCCCTGCACACTTAGTGCTGCCAGGGTCCCCGTGATCCAAGCAGCTGCAACATCTCCACTCTTGGGGCACAGCTGCCAGAGGCTAGGGAAAACAAACAAACAAACAAAAAACCCTAATGGTGCCATATCTCCTTGACAATAGCCACCTGTGCCTTTGCTCACCTGGCATTGATAGGGTCTCCATGATCCAAACAACCGTACCACCTCTATGCTTGATCTCTACTGGGAGAGAAATTCCAGAGTCTAGAAAAACCCTAAGAGCACTGTAATTCCTGCAGCCTTAGCTTCTGGCTCCTCTGAGTACCTGGTGCTGCCAGGGCTCCTGCAATCCAAGCAGCTGTGCCATCTCCATGCCTGGTCCTCACAGGGGCAGACCCAGGTCCATCAGGGCAGCCTCAGAAGCAAACCCCTGTGGAAAACTCATGTGCAGAGGTGAAGATAAAATGACAGTTGAAACCCAGGGCGAGTGTGGCTGAGCAAGATAACCCCAAATCTTCCCACCAGCTGTATAAGCTGCAGATTCAATCCATACAATCAACTAAGCAGACTCTGTGTCTATGGAATACATAAAAGGACAATGACAGTTTCCACAAAAGAAAATGCACTAGCTCTGGCAGCTGTGAACATTGGAGGCAAGAACACACAGGAGTAAAACCAGATTAGAGTCTGAGCTGCCCCCACACTGGTCCAGAGACCAGCCCAGTATTGGAGGGCAATTGAGGGAGATGAGGTGGACTGTGATTCACAGCAAGGGAAAGGATGCTAACAACTGAGATTCAAGAAAAACATCTATTATTCTTATATTTTGACTTGTTCTGCAGTTGCTACTGGTGTTTTCTTTTCTTTTTCATTTTTTTGATCACTGTTGCTGTAGTTATTTATTTTATTAGTACTATTAAAGCTATTTAAGCTTTTGAGAAGTTTTTAATCACACTTTTAATTTTTTTTTGGTATACTTCTGCCTCTATCTTGGCCTTTTGCAGTTCTGTGGGGTTTTTATTTTTTAATTTTTAAATATTTTAAATTTATTATTATTCTATATTTTTTCTTTTGTTTGCTTTTATTGTTCTTTTCCCATTGTAGTTATTCCTTAATATATGTACATTTTCTTTATCTACCTCTATTTAACTTTGTTGTTTTAGTTTTGGTGTGTTTGTTTTAATCCCCTTTAATGCCGTAACAAACCACCTGTTAAATCTCCATTCCATGGCCAGAAATCAGGTCCTGAGTTTTTGGAGTGAGAGGATCGACTCCAAGACCTTAGACTGCCAGAGAACTCCTAATCCCAGGGAGTATTAATTAGAGAGAATTCCCACAAAGGCCTCCACCTGTATACAAGAAGCAGCATTATCCATCTGCCACCAGGACTCTCTGCAGGATGCCCCACCCAAACAGAATAAAACACAAACCCATCATCAGCAGACAGGACCACCTCACACAGCCCTGCCCCTCAGACGGGAAAAAACAAAATGAAACACAACAACAGCTCACCTCCTCCCACCAGAACACAAGCACAAGTCACACCCAACACAAAGCCTACACAAACCAAGGGATCAACCTTATCCACCAAGGGCAGAAATCAAAAGGAAGAAGGAATTCAGCCTCAAAGCCTGGGAGAAGGAGACCTCAAACACAGTGTTTAAAAAAAAAAATGCAGAGAAATATTTTGCAAATGAAGGCAAAAGCTAGAAACCCACAAGACCAAATAAACAAACAGGAAATAGGCAAGTTACCTGAAAAATAATTCAGAGTAATGATAGTAAGGATGATCCAAACCTCAAAAATAGAATGGAGAAAATGCAAGGATCAATTAACACATTTAACATAGATCTAGAAGAAATAAACAAACAGAAAACACAATTACTGAAATTGAAAATACTCGGGAAAGGATCAATAGCAGAATATCTGAGGCAGAAGAACAGATAAGTGAGCTGGGAGACAGAATGGTGGAAATAACTGCCAAAGAACAGAAAAAAGGAAAAAGAATGAAGAGAACTGTGGATAGTCTCAGAGACCTCTGTGACAATATTAAATGCACCAACATTTGAATTACAGGAGTTCAGAAGAAGAAGAAAAAAGAAAGGGTCTGAGAAAATTTTTGAAGTGATTATAGTAAAAAATATCTCAAACATGGGAAAGGAAATAGTCAGTCAAGTCCAAGAAGCATAGAGAGTCCCATACAAGATAAACCCAAGGAGAAACATGCCAAGACACATACTAATCAAACTAACAAAGACTAAACACAAAGAAAGAATATTAAAAGCAGCAAGGGAAAAGCAACAAGTAACATACATGGGAAACCCCATATGATTAACGGCTTATCTTTCAGCAGAAATTCTGCTGGCCAAAAGAGAATGAAAAAATATACTTAAAGTACTGAAAGGGAAAAATCTACAACCAAGATTACTGTACCTGGCAAGGATCTCACTCATAATTGATGAAAAAATCAAAAACTTTACAGACAAGAAAAAGTTAAGAGAATTTATTACCACCAAACCAGCTTTACAACAAATCTTAAAGGGACTTATATAGACAAGATTCACAAGAGAAGGAAAGACCTACAAAGATAAACCCCAAACAATTAAGAAAATGACAATAAGAACATATTTATCAACCATTACTTTAAATGTTAATAAATTAAATGGCCCAACCAAAAGACAAAGACTGGCTGAATGGATACAAACACAAGAACATACATATTTTGTCTACAAGAGACCCACTTCAGACCTAGAGACACATACAGACTGGATGTGAGAGGATGAAATAAGATATTCCATGCAAATGGAAATCAAAAGAAAGCTGGAATAGCAATCTTCATATCAGACAAAACAGACCTTAAAGTAAATAATATTACAAGAGATAAGGAAGGACACTGCATAATGATCAAGGTATCAATCCAACAGGAAGACATAGTAATTGTAAATATCTGTGCACCCAACGTAGGAGCACCTCAATACATAAGACTAACACTAACAGACGTAAAAGGAGAAATTGACAGTAACACAGTAATAGTAGAGGGGACTTGAAGGCCTCACTTACATCAATGAATAGATCATCAAAACAGAAAATAAGGAAACACAAGCCTTAAATGACACATTAGACCTGATGAATCATGTCACCAAAATGCAGAAGAATACACTCTTTTTTCAAGTGTACATGGAACATTCTCCAGGATAGACCACATCTTGGGTCATAAATCAAACCTCAGTAAATTTAAGAAAACTGAAACTGTACCAAACATCTTTTCTGACCACAACACTATGAGACTAGGTAACAATTACAGGGGGAAAAACTGTAAAAAACACAAACACATAGAGATTAAACAATATGTTCCTAAATGATGAACAGGTTACTAAAAAGAAAATCAAAAAAATCCTAGAAGCAAAATAACAATGAAAACACAACTCAAATCCTGTGGATGCAGCAAAGTCAGTTCTAAGAGGGAAGTTTATAGCAATACAATCCTGTCTCAAGAAACAAGAAATACATTGAATGGATAACCTAAGTTTACATCTAAAACAACTAGAAAAAGAGGAACAAAAAAAATCCCAAAGTTAGCAGATGGAAAGAAATCATAAAGATTAGAGGAGAAATAAAAGAGAAAGAAATGAAGGAAACAATAGTAATGGTTAATAAAAGTAAAAGGTGGTTCTTTGAGAAGATAAAGAAGATTGACAAACCTTTAGCCAGACTCATCAAGAAAAAAAAGAGAAGAATCAAATCAATAAAATTAGAAATAGAAAAGGCAAGGCTACAAACAGACAACACAGAAATACAAAGGATCATAAAAGACTATTATGAACAACTATATGCCAATAAAATGAACAACCTGGAAGAAATGGACAGTTTCTTAGAAAAGTTTAATCTTCCAAGACTGAACCAGGAAGAAATAGAAATTATGAACAAGCCAATTACAAGCAGTGAAATAAATACTGTGATAAAAAAAAATCTCCCAAAAACACAAAAGCCCAGGGCCAGATGGCTTCACAGATGAATTCTATCAAACATAAACTTGTAAAACTCTTTTAAGAAATTGCAGAGGAAGGAACATTTCCAAACTCATTATATGAGGCCACCGCACTGTAATACAAAAACTGACAAAGATAACATAGAAAAAGAAAATTACAGGCCAATATCACTGATGAATATAGATGCAAAAATCCTCAACAAATTTCTAGCAAACCGAATTCAACGACACATTAAGATCATACGTCATGATCAAGTCGGATTTATCCCAAGGATGCAATGATTTTTCAATATGTGCAAATCAATGTGATACACCATATGAAAAAATTGAAAGATAAAAGCCATATTATAATCTCAATAGATGTAGAAAAAGCCCTCTGTAAAATTCATCACTCATTTATGATAAAAAAAAAAAAAAAACCTCTTCAAAAATGGGCATAGAAAGAACCTACCTAAACATAATAAAAAGGCCATATAGGACAAATCCACAGCAAACATTATTCTCAATGGTGAAAAACTGAAAGCATTTCTTCTAAAATCAGGAATAAGACAAGAGTGCCCACTCTCACCACTAGTGTTCAACATAGCTTTGAAAATCTTAGCAAGGCAATCAGAGAAGAAAAAAAAAAGAATAAAAGGAATTCAGAATGGAAAAGAAGTAAAACCCCACTGTTTGCAGATGACATGATACTATACATAGAAAACCCTGAAGATGCTATCAGAAAATTACTAGAGCTAATCAGTGAATTTAGCAAATTTGGAGAATACAAATCAATACACAGAAATCACTTGCATTCCTGTACACTAACAATGAAAAATAAGAAAGAGAAATTAAGGAATCAATCTCATTCACCATTGCAATAAAAAGAATTAAATATCTAGGATAAACCTAAAGAGACAGAAGAGCTTTGTACAGAAAACTATAACACACTGATGAAAGAAATCAAAGAAGACATCAGAAAATGGAGAGATATGCCATATTCCTGGGTTGGAAGAATCTATATTGTGAAAATGACTATACTACCAATTGCAATCTGCAGATTCAGTGTGGTCCCTATCAAATTACCGATGGCATTTTTCACAGAACTAGAACAAAAAGTCTCACAATACATATGAAAACACAAAAGACCCAGAATAGCCAAAGCAATCTTGAGAAAGAAGAGTGGAGCTTGAAGAATCAACCATCCAGATTTCAGACTATGCTACAAAGTTATAGTCATCAAGACAGTATGGTGCTGGCACAAAAACAAAAATATAGACCAATGGAACAAGATAGAAATTCCAGAGATAAACCCCCACCCCTGTGGGTACCTTATTTTTGACAAAGGAGTAAAGAATATACAATGGGACAAAGATAGTCTCTTCGATAAGTGCTGCTGGGAAAACTGGACAGTTGCATGTAAAAGAATGAAATTAGAATACTTCTTAACACCACACACAAAGAAAAACTAAAAATGGATTAAAGACCTAAATGTAAGATCAGAAACTATAAAATTCCTAGAGGAAAACATAGGCAGAAAACTCAATGACATAAATCAAAGCAAGATCCTCTATGACTCACCTCCTAAAGTAATGGAAATAAAAACAAAAATAAAAAAAAATAAAAAAATAAAAAAACAAAAAACAAAAATAAACAAGTGGGGCCTAATTAAACTTAAAAACTTTTGCACAGCAAAGGAAATTATAAACAAGGTGAAAAGACAACCCCCAGAGTTAGAGCAAATGAAACAATTCACAAAGGATTAATTTCCAAAATATACAAGCAGCTCATACAAATCAATACCAGAAAAACAAATGATCCAATTAAAATTGGGAAAAGGACCTAAACAGACATTTCTCCAAAGAAGACATACAGATGGCTAATAAACATATGAAAAGATGCTCAATATCAGGTTTATTATTAGAGAAATGAAAATCAGAACAAGATATCACCTCACACCTGTTCAGAATGTCCATCCTCAAAAAATCTACAAACAATAAATACTGGAGAGGGTGTGGAGAAAAGGGAACCCTTTTGTACTGTTGGCGGGAATGTAAACTGATGCAGCCAATATGGAAGATAATATGAAGATTCCTTTAAAAACGTGGAATAAAACTACCCTATGGCCCATCAATCCCTGAGGCATATACCCTGAGGAAACCAAAATTGAAAAAAAAAAAAAAACCCGCATGTACCCCCATGTTCATTGCAGCACTATTTACAATAGCTAGGACATGGAAGCAACCTAGATGTCCACTGACAGATGAACGGATAAAGAAGCTGTGGTACATATACACAATGAAATATTACTCAGCCATAAAAAGGAATGTATTTGAGTCAGTTCTAATGAGGTGAATGAACCTAGAGCCTATTATACAAAGTGAAGTAAGTCAGAAAGGGAAAAACAAGTATCATATACTAATGCATATATATGGAATCGGTAATGGTACTGATGAAATTATTTGTAGGGGGGCAACAGAGACACAGGTATAGAGAACAGTTTTATGGACATGGTGGGGAAGGAAAGATAGGGTTGGACATATGAAGAGATTAACATGGAAACATACATTAACATACATAAAATAGATAACCAATGAGAATTTGCTGTATGACACAGGGAACTCAAACTGGGGCTCTGTAATAACCTGGATGGGTGGGATGGGAGAAGGAGGTTCAAAAGCAGGGGACATAGTTATACCTATGGCTGGTTCATGTTGATGTTTGGCAGAAACCAACACAATGCTATAAAGCCATTAACCTTCAATTTAAAATAAATAAATAAGAAAGGAAAAAAGAATGTGGGATGTATCTACAATGGAACATTGCATGGCTAAAATAAAAGAAGAAATCTTAACATTTTTGACAAATGTCCATCTGGACCTCGAGGTTATGATGGAAGGAAATAAGTCAGATGCAATGATTTTAGTCATGTGTAGTATATAAGAAAGATAAAAACATTAAATTAAATAAACAAACCAAATTCACATAAAAAGAAACAGATATAGAGAAATAGAATAGTTACAAGAGGAGAGAGGAGAGGGGATGTAAATTTGACAAACAGGGACAACTATGTGGTTATGGTTGGAAACTAACATTTTGGTGGTAAATACACTGTAGAACTCAAAATAAAATATTGTACATGAATACTCCATAATGTGATAAACCAATATCATTTCAATTCAAACATTATGTAGAAATAGCAAGCAATACCAACTGATTGAAGATTGAAGACAGGAGGAGGAGACAACAGAGGATGAGATGGTTGGATGGCATCATTGACTTGATGGACATGAGTTTGAGCAAGCTTCGGGAGTTGGTGATGGACAGGGAAGCCTGGCATGCTGCAGTCCATGGGGTCACAAAGAGTCAGACATGACTGAGCGACTGAACTGAACTGAACTGACCAACTGATAATTCTCTCAAGGACATATATACATGAAGGTCCATATTTATATGCCCATTTTATGTCTAGTATTTAAGGAAACATAAAAATTTTTAAAATGGAGAGTAAGAGGAGAGATCTATACATCAGGGATAAAATAATCTAGAATACTAAGGTAATTTTGAGAAATTATGATGAGATAGACCCTTTCTGGTTCTGGCAGCATTCCAAACCCAGTTTGGAACCATTACCAAACCATATCCCCTTAACGCTCAGAATACCTAACAAAAGAAGGGGGAAAAAAACTCACAATTTATTATCTAGAGAAAAAAATAATATTTTAGAATGTTATGACATTTAACTGATTAAACTTTCCATTAGATAAACACTATTAGAAAATAAACTCTCAATTAACAACAGAAAATATATAAAATATAACAACCAGTGAACATTTTAAAAGATGAGAACATGAAAGATGTTAAAATGGTATTATGTGAAAAAGTTTGGGTATCAGAAAACTGAGTTTTGAAGTTTGAATCTACCACATACATACTAGTTGCTTGTCCATGGGGAGTCAACTGAACCATTGTAAGTGCTGATATTCTCTTTTATTTATTCATTTTTAAGCCTATAGAATCAGTATTCCCAAGTGGTCTCCCATCATCCAAGTACTAACCAGTCCTGACCCCACTTAGCTTCTGAGATCAGAAGAGATCAGGTGCATTTTAGATGGTATTGCTGTGGACTAGTTTCCTTTAAATAGTAAGCAGGGTAGTATCCATTGTCTGGAGGTGCTTGACAGATTTATTCAATGTATGTAAAAATCTCAGAAAAGTTCCTTTCTGGTATTAAATGAAAGGTTATCACCATTGCTGAGATGTGCCTGATTTTTTTCTTCTACCTTTTAAATGTCACCATTGCTTCCCACCTCTAAATAGTGAAATAATTGTAAAGCTTGTTAGCATAACACTTTTTCATATTAAGCACAATTTTTTTTCCCATATGAATAACAAACATGTGAGACAACCGTGAATTCTTTGTCTTGGGAACTGATGTTGTAAACTAATATCCATCTCCCTTAGTCTGAGTCTTTCTAATAAACACACAAACATGACTCAAATTCATCCTATCTTAAACATTTAAAAAATGCCTTCGGTTCACTGCACAAGTCTCCAAACCCAATACTCTAGTTTACCACTCCCCTTAACTGTAAATTTCCTCAGATATGTTTTAATTTTACTGGAACCAGTTTATGCTTCCATTCCTTCTCCATTCTCATTAACTAAACTTCATTCCCCACCAATTAGTTATAACAGTGATCCTTGTGCTGCGCTGTACTGTTCTTAGCTGCTCAGCCATGTTTGACTCTCTGTGACCCTATGGAGTGCAGCTCACCAGGCTCCTCTGTCCAAGGGGATTCTCCAGGCAAGAATACCGGAGTGGCTTGCCATGCCTTCCTCCAGGGGATCTTCCTAACCCAGGGATCAAACCCAGGTCTCCTGCATTGCAGGTGGATTCTTTACCATCTGAGCCACCACGGAAACCCAGTGATCCTTGTATTTATAGTATAATAGTGATCCTTGTATTTCTGAGTTCAAAAGACACTTCTCTTTTTGGCATATTAAATACACTAATTGTAGATTAATTTAGCCTACCTAGCAAAAGACACAGTCTCTCATCTCAGGGCTAGGGTTGTTTGGCTCTCAGGTGACCCTTAGGTTAAAGTTTTCAGGTTCGTTTCTCTCCGCACCTTTCTTCACATATCTACTGAGTTCTCAGATATACCTGGATACTGTCTCTAACAGGAGAATCTCTGTGTGGACGTCTGAAATTCTCTCTGGGTGTTTGATGATGGAGACTGAAGTTCTGTTCCCAAACAGGCCAGCAGGAGGGAGTAAAATATTGATTTGTGAGCCACAATAAGGACTCCAAATGCAGCAGCCGTCTCTCCGGTACCCGGAGCAGGGACTCACACTGTGGGGCTGTGGTGGAAGTAGTTATAGCTCCCTAGGCTGCTCATTAGGTACTGTTGCCATTGTTATTTCCACCTCTGGGCACACAAATTCCCTGTGGGGACACTGGTCTGAACACAAAGAAAATGATTCCTGTTGATTCTCTGTTCCCAGGAGAGCAGATTAGAAGTCGGGTGAATCCAGTCTTTATTCTTCCTTCTCCATGCCTTCTCTCGCCTTCCACAGGTCTCACTTCCTTACATCTCAGCCAAACCTTGAGTTAATGTTTCTTCCAAACCTGACACTGATTACCTGTATTTACTAGGTCCAATGGACTTCCAAAATACTGACCTGTGACAGGAGTATCTCCCAATATCTCTAGAAAATTAGTATTCCTCTCCTCAACAAGAAACCCATGCATACATAAATTAACCAAATGCAAAACAGCCAGTTGGTTTAAACAACACAGCAAAAAACTCTTATCTTTTTAATAAATGGAAAAATTGGGAATAAAAACACTATGATCTCACTATTATACACAATTTACAATGGAGAAAGTATGTATCTAACAAACCCATAGATACATTCAGCTTCACAGATAACAAAATAATTGGAAAGTAGACGTTGTTACCTTGAATCTCTTCATATACTACATAATTTCCTTTCATGTGAACACCCACACTGAGATGTGTGTCTTGAGAGGTGTGTCTCAAGAAATGCTGTCGTAAGAGTATATCTTCAAGCATTCCTTAGTCTGGGTTTTCCTTATTAATATGTAAGTATACACCAGTCAAATACACACCACCTTAAAACTGAAAAATCTTATCACTTCACTGTGTATCTCTCCTTAGCTAATAAGGATATTTCTTTATTCCAGTTGATTGCAAAGGTCCTTGAACTTATGTTCTACTTTTACTGGAATCACTTCACCCCTCCCACTATCTCTTCTAATCTAGCTTCCATTTAATTTTCAACACTGACTCTGCAATGCTGAGTAAAATATTCAGTTCTCTTTGGACATCATAAATAAATACATCAGTTAATTTGTGAGGCAAGCATGCAAACAAGCACAGTAATTCTCAGGCTCCAGTTTAATCAGGAATGACTCTCAAGTGACCTTGGGTAAACATTCTTGGATTTCATTCAGACCTACTCCTACAGTGTCCATGGGTTCTCAGACCCACCTGGTTGTGACCTCTAAGGATACAACCTCCAGGAGAAAACACAAATTCCTCCCTGAATAGTTGATAGTGGAGATTGAAATCTTTCCCCGGAAAGAAGGAAGGAGTTTTGACTCAACTGGTCCTTGAGTCAGGCTTAGAACCCCAAAAGAAGCAAGTGTCTCATCCAGTCCAATCTCAGCAGAGGAGAATTTATCTCCTTATATCTGTCTATTTGGCAATTTCCCTCTTTTTACTCCAACTTAAAAGTACATGCTTTCCTTGAGTGACAGTGGTATGGATGGCAAGGAAATTTTCCTTATTGATTTTCTGTTCCCAAGAGACCAGTTCAGATGTAAAGTCAATTCAATTTTTGTTACTCCTTCTCTATGAACTCTCCATTTATTTATAGGTCTAACTCCCAGTATTCATCACATCTCCATCATCCATTTTCTTTGGATATATACCCAAAAGTGTTATGCAGGATCACATAGCAGTACTATTTTTTAATGTTTTGTGGAACATCATACTCATTCTCATAATGACTGTACCAATTTTGCTTCCCATCAGTAGTGCACAAGGCTTCACTTTTCTCCACATCATCACCAATATTTATCTCCTCTTTTTTATAAGAGCCATTCTAAAAGATGTAAAGTGATATCTCACAGTGATTTTGATTTGTATTTATCTAACAGTTAGCAAAGCTGAGATCTTTCCATGTACCTATTGTTACATGTATGTCATTTTTTGGAATATGTCTATTCAGATCTTCTTGTTTTCTAATTGGATTGCATTTTTCTATTGAGTTGCAGTATTTCATGATATATTTTGAATATTAATTCATTATCAGATATAAAGTTTAAAAATCTTTTCTTCTATTGTCAGTTGACTCCTCATTTAGTTGATTGTTTCTTTTGCTGTGCATAACGCAGCTGATTTTGTCGGTTAACTTTGTGTCCAAAACTTAAATTTGTTTACTATTTTTAACAGTTCTTTTTGGTGGAGTATTTAGGTATTTATATATAAGATGATATCATCTTCAATCAGAGACAATTTTGTTCTTTCCTTTTGGTTTCAGATAGTTTTTAATTCTTTTTCTTGTCCAGTTGACCTAGCTAGGGCTTGTAGTGCTATGCTGAAGTGGAGTGGTGGAGCAGTAACCTTGTTTTATTCTTCATCTTAGAGAGAGAACTTTGAACCTTTTGCTGTTGAGTATGATGTTAACTATGACTTGTCATATATGGTCTTTGTTATTTTGAGGTATAATCTGTCTATATCAAATTTATTGAGAGTTTGTATTATGACAGGAAGCTAAATTTGCCAGAAGTTTTTTTTTTCTGCATCTATTAAGCTTATCATGTTTGTTTTATCTTTTAGCTTTTATTTTGTCTCTTAGTTGTTTCAATGTGGTGTATCTTTTTTTGATAATGCATGCATCTATATTAATTAGGGATATTAGCTTGTCAGTTTTTTTTCCTGTAGTATCTTTATTTGGCTTTGGTATAAGGGTAATGCTGGCCTTGTAAAATAAATTTGGGAGTGTTTCCTCCACTTAACTCATTTAGTAGAATTTGAGAATTGGTATTAATTGCTCTTTAAATTTTTGGTAGAATTCACCAGTGAAGTCCTTGGGTCCTTAATTTTGTTGTTGCTGAGAAGTTGAGGTCACTGATTCATTTTCCTTACTCTTTATTTGTTGGTTCAGATATTTCCTTTCTTCACAATTTAGTCTGCATGCAAAGCACTTCTACACCAAGCCTGTCAAAGATACTGTGTGGGCTCTCTGGTGGTGTCCAAAGGTGAAGGTGCTTCTGGAGTCCTTGAGAGGGCAGGCTTGGAGCTTGAATAAGTGGTTGGCCTGGTTCTTGGTTACCTGGGGTCTGGCACAGTGTCTGAACCACAAGGAGCAGGGCCTGGATCTTGGAATCACTGAGGTAGTCTTGGCACCTGAGTCTTTGGTGATGAACATACCATGTAGTTCTGTGTGGCTGGGCATGGATTCTTGGTACAGGTTATGCCAACCAGATGCCAGGGACTCATGTGAAGTTTTTGACATCTCAGTAGGTAGAGGCTGGCCTTGTCCTAGTGAAGGCAAGCAGTTTAGTTCAAGGGATTTTGCCTAAGGCTAGGGAGCTATATGCTGTGTTGGTGCCATGCCAAGTCTGAAAGTTAGATCTCAGGGGCAAGGCTACTTGGTTGCGCCACAAGCCTGTATCTTAAGGAGCCTGCATGGACTGTGTCTGCAGGAGCCTGTGTGAATACTGAGACCATGTGGTCCAGCTGGGTGCTGGGGTGAGCCGGCAGCTTGTGTGTGCAGTGACTTGTCTGAGATCTAGACTTATGGGAGTTAGCCTGGCACTAGTATGTGCCTGGAACTGGAGTCTGAGGTGAATTCAGGTGCTCACTTCACTCTTCTTTTCCCACTTGGAGGTTTCTCTCTCCATACTGAGATGCCTAGACTTGAGGTATGTGTGACAGCAGTAATGTGACATTGTCCTTCCTACCTTATTCAATGCATCTTTTAAAAATCGTTTTGCTTCATCAAAGTGCTGTAATGCCTCACTTGGAATCCCTTGCTCCTGTGAAGGTATTTTGGTGGATGGATAGTTCTTCAGTTTGATGTTTCTTAGAGGGGACAGACATGGAAATTTCTATACTGCCATCTTATTAATCCCTCTATTTCCTCTATTGCTTGTGCATTTTTAATATATTCAATTTATTGCCTGTTATAGTCCCAATAAAATAGTTAAAAAAAAGAAAATCTCTAATGATGCATGACTCAGGATCAGACTTAGAGTACAGGTAGCTGAGTCACCCTGAATAAATGTGGGTGATATGTCTTCTAACTGGCAAGAAAGGAAAGCATTATAATGACTATAGGAGCAGTGGAATAAATTAAGGCAATTTACATTGGATAAACTCATTTTCTCCTGTAAACTATATTAACCTAGATATATAGAAAAGACCTTGATGCCGGGAAAGATTGCAGGCAGAAGGTGATGACAGAGGATGAGATGGTTGGATGGTATCACTGACTGAATGGACATGAGTGTGAGCAAGCTCCAGGAGTTTGTGGGCTTCCCTGATAGCTCAATTGGTAAAGAATTTGCTTGCAGTGCAGGAGACCCCGGTTAGATTCCTGGGTTGGGAAGATCCCTTGGAGAAGGGATAGGCTACCCACATGAGTATTCTTGGGCTTCCCTGGTGGCTCAGCTGGTAAAGAATCCACTTGCAATGAGGGAAACCAGGGTTTGATCCCTGGGTTGGGAAGATCCCCCAGAGAAGGGAAAGGCTACCCACTCCAATATTAAGGCCTGGAGAAGTCCATGGATTGTATAGTCCATGGGGTCGAAAAGAGTCAGACACGACTAACGACTTTCACTTTACTTTTACTTCCGGGAGTTTGTACTGGACAGGGAAGCCTAGTGTTCTGCAGTTCATGGGCTCGAAAGAGTCAGACATGACTGAATGACTGAACTGAACTGAGAAATGAATGAACTGTCTACAGTTTAGTTTAAAATACAAAAGCACTACAGGCAGCTACTGGATCATGGATGAGCCTTAGAAACATATAGAGAGACTGAGAGCTAATTACAAACTGTTGAGAAACCTAGTAGAACTTGAAACAACTCCAAAACATACCATCTCATTTGATAATAAATGCATTATATTTTACCATTTTATTGTAGGATAACTGGTTATGCAGCCTGCTAGCAAATGTAATAATCAAAGTGAATGATACTGAGGGCAAAGCTAATAATCTACTGCTCCTTATTTTTCACCATGTTTTTTTTCACACATTTTCTGAGATTTGAAGAAAGCATTTCTGATTACTCTCTTATCCAAGTTGTTTTTTTCCACACAACTATATTAAAAAGTGACTTCATTGATGTTCCTTTCCTAATATTCAGGAGAGTTTGCAAGGACATATGTGTTTGTGTAGAAAAATTGCTGAACGTGAATCTTGGGTCTAAGCAGGAAGTCATGTTCTTATGAATCAGTTTTGATCTTGTAAATTAAAGAAATTCATTTGTATATGGGAGATATATAGTGGATAATGTTGTCCATTCACTGCCCTTTTTGTTTATGACAGCATTTAGAATTGATGAGATGTTTCATTAAGACCAATGGTAAAAGTCATAGTTATAGGCTCACCTTGAGTTTCCAACTAGGAAGAGTAAGATAATTCAATAATAAAACATAAAGCAGATTAATCAATACTTCATTTCAGTGAGTAGGTCCCCTTATACACTGACACTAGTATTCCAGACTGCAATGAGTGGATGCACAGCTTGAAAACAAATGTCATGAATAATAATACAAAGTATATTTTAAAAGTTACTTTATTATATTCAAGGTCATTTCTGACTCAAAGGTGATATTAAGTAAATTTGTGTTTAAGTCAATTTGTGCTGCAATTTGTGTTTCTGTGTAGACTACATTGGCAGACGTGTATGCAATAATCAGCTTCACCAGTGACTGTGGTAGGTAATGTGGACATAGAGGCTGATAAGAAAACAAAATCCTAATTAGGAATATAAACCCAATGACCTGTTGTAAAACACACTGTATTTTAAAGTCTACAATACCAGGAATACCAGTTAAGGATCTGAGACACAAGGAATGTTGGACACAGAAGTGAAAAGCTATGATCTCAGATTTTTCTCCCCTATAATCTTCTAAAGATGGCCTAGCTGCCATATTTGTCATGTTTTTCCATTGGAGTGATATCTGATAATTCCTTTTTTAGTAAAACTATAGACATATTACATGTGGTGATATTAGTCATTTGAGAAGAAATTGTTCTTAGTAAATCCAAGTAGTTGCATGAGTAAATGGGAATGTCCAATTTTTAACAGCGAAGTTTGGGAGTATTTTAGAAAAAAAGAGGGGAAAACTGTTGGATATCTGAGAGAGAAGACAGCTTAATAAAATGAGTAACTAAATTACATAGAATAATTGAAAAAATGAAAATTCCAGAAAATTAATAAAAGCAAGTTCTACTATCACAATCTGATTAAAGAATCACAACTATTGACTGAAGCTTTGATCCCTTAAGCCATGAGCACCTCTCCAGACCCAGAATAACTGGCCTTTTAAGACTTTCCATCACAAAGAATCTCTTCATAGCCCCCTTTATGTCTTTGTTCCTCAGACTATAGATGAAGGGGTTCAGCATGGGTGTGACCACAGTGTACATCACCGAGGCTGTTGCACTTGACTGTGAGCCGTGTGTAGCAGCAGAGCTAAGGTACACTCCGAGGCTTGTACAAAAAAATAAGGAGACAATTAAGAGGTGAGATGCACATGTAGTAAATGCTTTATACTTCCCTTGAGATGATGAGATTCCATGTATAGAGGAAACTATCTTAGAGTAAGAGTAAAGGATACCAGCCAGGGGACCACCACCCAACAGGACACTTGCAAAATACATCACCATGTTATTAAGAAATGTGTCAGAACAGGCAAGTTGGATCATTTGACTGAGATCACAAAAAAAGTGGGGGATTTCCACATCTGTGCAAAAGGAAAGCCGCAACAACATTAAACTTTGTAACAAGGAATTCAATATACACACTATCCAGGACACCATAACCAGCAGAACACAGAGCCGGGGGTTCATGATGACTGTGTAATACAGGGGGTGGCAGATGGCCACAAACCGGTCATAGGCCATTACAGTCAAGAGAAAGATGTCCAATACTGCAGAGAGTAGGAAAAAATAAATTTGTGTGATGCATCCTTCATAGGTTATAACTTTGCTCTGAGTTTTGATGTTCCACAGCATCTTTGGGATGGTGGTGGAGGTGAAGCAGATGTCCACAAAGGACAGATTGGAGAGGAAGAAGTACATGGGGGTGTGGAGGTGGGAGTCGGAGCTTACAAGCAGGATGATGAGCAGGTTTCCAAACACAGTGACCAGGTACATGGAGAGGAAAAGCCCAACGATGAGGGGCTGTAGTTCTGGTTCCTCTGAAAATCCCAGAAGAAGAACTTCTGAAATTTGTGTATCATTACCTGGTTCCATGTGGTTGAAGTCACTTCCAGGAAAGAAGGAAACAATATTACTAATATTCACACAAACTTGTATTACATAAGTTGCTTGTATCTATACAAAAAAGATCTTCATGAACCAGATAACCACCATGGTGTGATCACTCACCTAGAGCCAGACATTCTGGAATGCAAAGTCAAGTGGGCCTTAGGAAGCATCACTGTGAACAAAGCTAGTGGAGGTGATGGAATTCCAGTTGAGCTATTTCAAATCCTAAAAGATGATGCTGTGAAAGTGCTGCACTCAATATGCCAGCAAATTTGGAAAACTCAGCAGTGGCCACAGGACTGGAAAAGGTCACTTTTCATTCCAGTCCCAAAGAAAGGCAATGTCAAAGAATGTTCAAACTACCTCACAATTGCACTCATCTCACACACTAGCAAAGTAATGCTAAAAATTCTCCAAGCCAGGCTTCAACAGTACATGAACCATGAACTTCCAGATGTTCAAGCTGGATTTAGAAAGGGCAGAGGAACCAGAGATCAAGTTGCCAACATCCATTGGATCATAGAAAAATCAAGAGAATTCCAGAAAAACATCTATTTCTGTTTTATTGACTACACCAAAGCCTTTGACTGTGGATCAGAGCAAACTGAGGAAAATTCTGAAAGAGATGGGAATACCAGACCACCTGAGCTGCCTCCTGAGAAATCTGTATGCAGGTCAGGAAGCAACAGTTAAAACTGGACATGGAACAACAGACTGGTTCCAAATTGGGAAAAGAGTATGTCAAGGCTGTATATTGTCAACCTGCTTATTTAAATTCTATGCAGAGCACATCATGTGAAATGCCAGGCTGGATGAAGCACAAGCTGGAATCAAGATTTCCGGGAGAAATATCAATAACCTCAGATATGCAGATGACACCACCCTCATGGCAGAAAGTGAAGAACTAAAGAGCCTTTTGATAAAAGTGAAAGAGGAGAGTGGAAAAAGTTGGCTTAAAACCCAATATTCAAAACTAAGATCATAGCATCCAGTCCCATGACTTCATGGCAAATAGATGGGGAAACAATGGAAACAGTGAGAGACTTTATTTTGGGGGGCTCCAAAATCACTGCAGATGGTGACTGCAGCCATGAAAATAAAAGATGCTTACTCCTTGAAAGAAAAGTTATGACCATCATATTAAAAAGCAGAGACATTACTTTACCAACAAAGGTCCATCTAGTTAAAGCTATGGTTTTTCCAGTAGTCATGTATGGATGTGAGAGTTGGACTATAAAGAAAGCTGAGCGCAGAAGAATTGATGCTTTTGAACTATGGTGTTGGAGAAGACTCTTGAGAGTCCCTTGGACTGCAAGGAGATCCAACCAGTCCATCCTGAATGAAATCAGTCCTGAATTTTCATTGGAAGCACTGATGCTGAAGCTGAAACTCCAATACTTTGGCCATGTGATGCGAAGAACTCACTCATTAGAAAATACCCTGATGCTGGGAAAGATTGAAGGCCGGAGGAGAAGGGGCTGACAGAGGATGAGATGGTTGGATGGCATCACCAACTCAATGGACATGAGTTTGAGTAAGCTCCGGGAGTTGGTGATGGACAGGGAAGCCTGGCGTGCTGCAGTCTATGGGGTCACTGAGTGTGTCAGATACAACTGAGCAACTGAACTGACTGACTGACAGTATTCCATACACAATTAAAATGCTACAGTTGTTTTGTAGTCAAGAAAATTGTTTTAATATTTTGCGTATGGATCTGCTTTTTTTATTGCATTTTCTCTGCCACCTTGGACATTGACTTTTTGTTCCTCCGTTTCACCCCTAAAAGGTCATGTATTTTGTAGTTTTAATGAGAAATTCTTCATGCATTTCAGGGATGTAAATTGAGGTCTGACCATGTTTAACTTATTGTCCAGGCAGTAGCTCAGTGTGCTGAAAGGGGAAAGTCCCTACATTTCAATGATGGAGAAAAACGGACAAAAACTGTTTAAACAAATGACAAGTTGTGTGTGTGCTCAGTTGTGTCTGACTCTGCAACCACATGGACTGTAGGCCACCAGGCTCCTCTGTCCTTGGAATTCTCTGGGAAAGAATGTTGGAGTGGGTTGCCATGCCCTTCTTCAAGGGATTTTCCCAACTCAGGAATCGAACCCAGGTCTCCTACATTATAGGCAGGTTCTTTTCCATTTGAGCTACCTAGGAAGCCTGAGCCACCTAGTAGTGGTAAGCAAATAAGAAAAGTATATACCATTTCAGATGAGATAGATATTATGAAGAAAGGGAAAGCAAGTGAACATGAGCAAGTGAATAGTACAATTAATTTTTATGGGTATTTATGCAAGACCTGAAAACAAGACGACATCTGAAAATCGACTTCAAGTAAGGGAGGGAGGGAGATGAAAATTTATGTGTGTGCGTGTGTGCATGGCAGAGGGAATGCCAGGACTCAAATAAATAAAATCAGAAATAAGAGATGTTATAACTGATACCAGAGAAATACAAAGGATTATTAAAGACCTCTATGAACAATTACATATGAACAAATTGGACAATCTAGAAAAAATCAGATAAATTTTTAGAAAAATATAATTTACCAAAACTAAATCATTATGAAAGGAAAAATCTGAAGAGATCAGTTACTAGTAAGGAGATTGAATCAGTGAGAAATAATCTCCCAGCAAAAAACTGTTTCAGGAAAAAATGGCTTTACTGGTGAATTCTATCACATATTAAAAAGAATTAATACGAATCTTCACAAAGTATTCAAAAATAGGTGAGGAAAAAACTCTTCCAAACTTTATGAGGCCAGCTTTTCCTAATACCAAAACCAGACAAGAGCTCCACAAGAAAAGAAAATTACAGACCAATATCCTTGATTAAGATAGATGCAAAAATCCTCAATAAAATATTATCAAACCTAATTCAAGAACACATAAAAAGGACCATATATCATAATCAAATGGGGCTCATTCCAGGGATGCAAGCATGTTTCAACATCTGTGACTCAATCAATGTGATAAATTACATTAATAAAGTGAAGATTAAAAATCATATGTTCATATCAATTGGTGCAGAAAGAGCATTTGACAAAATTCAACATCCCTTTATTATAAAAACTCTTAACAAACTGGGTAAAGAAAGAACAAGCCTCAACATAATACAGATCATACATTATAATCCCACAGCTAATGCCATATTCAATGAAGAAAAACAGAAAGCTTTTCTTTTATGATGATCAAGAACAAGAAAAGCAAGGGTGTCTACTCTCACCACTTAAAAAATTCATGATAAGAACTGTTTATCTCTTCTAGTTTCATTGAAAAATAATTGACATACATCACTGAATAAGTTTAACGTGCACAACATGAACATTTAGTTTACTTGTATTGTGAACTGGGATTTCCCTTGTGGTTCAGTGGTAAAAAATCCACCTGCCAATAACTTCTCATATCTGCAAGTTTGTGTCTTTGACAATCTTTCATTTTCCCCAGCCTCAACTCTCTACTTCTGATAACCAAAAGTCTATTTTCTTTTCCTATGTTTTTTTCAATTTTTAAAATTTCCATGTATGGGTGATATCATACAGTATTTGTGTTCTCTGTTTGAATTCTTTCACTTAGCATAATAAATTTATGGTCCATTCAGGCTGCCATAAATCATCAAATTTCTTAGTTTTTTATGACTAAGTGGTATTCCATTGTATACATGTATCTCAAACTCTTTATCCATTCATCCATCCATGGACACTGAGGTTGTTTTCCATGTCTTGGCTGTTGTGAATAATGTTGCTATGGACATAAGGGTACAGATATATTTTAAGAGATTGCTTTTGTTTCCTTGGATATTTTCCCAGAATTAGAGCTGCTGGATCATATATTATTTCTATTTTTAATATTTTGAGGGTCCTCCATACTGTTTCCCATAGCATTGTGCTTGTTAGAATTTACAGTCTCACTAAAGGTGCACAAGTGTTCCCTTTAATCCATGCACAAGCTAACATTTTTAAACTATACTTTCTTGAAGATGACCATTCAAAACAATGTGAGGTGCTATTTCTGAGTTTTAATTTCCCTAATGACTAGTGATGTTGAACACTTTTTCATGTACTTGTTGGAGTTTCATATATCTTCCTTGGAAAAATGTCTAATTAAGTCCTTTGCCCATTTTTAAATTGAGTTTTGTTTTGTTAAAACACAGAATCTTTTGTTTTTGACATCATTTAGTAGGCAAAAAACAAAGAAAGAGTACTTTTGTTTACAGTTTCTTATTAAGAACAGATCTAAAAATCCAACAAAACAAAAATCAACAGAGAAAACCAAATTCTAATATTGTATCAGTTTACTTTTGATATTAAACCTTCTGATTATCAACATTTTAAAACTAAGTATACTTTCATCTTAGCCAACTTGAAAAATCATACATTTTCCCCCAAGATTTCCTTTCCAAATTCCTCTACAATTTTGTCCTGGTTTTCCTTTTTCCCATTCTCAAATAACCAGTTTTAGTTCATGACAAAATTTTGTCCTATTTTTCCATCAAAAATGTATCTCCATTCCTCATAACCTTTAAAAATTAAATTTATTTATTCATTTTAAAATGAAACAAAGATGAATATTTTTAATGATAAAAGGTACAATTCACGAAGAAGATAGACATCATAAACCATTAGACACCTAACAACAAATAAACAAAGATAAATAAAGCAAAAATTAGAAGAAATGCAAGGGAAAAGAAAAAAATATATAATCATAGTGAGACATACTCACATTTCTCTGAGAATATTTTATCAAGTACAGAAAAAATAAAAACAGGAGCATCTTGAAAGATGTCATTAATAATTTAAATATAGTAGATTTCTATTTCTATTTATCTTATATCCTACACAAATATTTTTAAAATTTTGTGTCTGATACATTGTTATTAGATGACCATAGGACATTTAGAAAAACTGGCAAAAAGACAAATGTTACTTAATTTCAAAAAGTAGAGGGTTTTTTTTTGTGTTTGTGACTTGGTTATACATATACACATATATTATTTTTGAAATTATTTTCCATTATAGGTTATTACAAGATATGGACTGTAGTTCCCTGTGCTATATAGTAAACCTTTGTTGCTTATTGTACATATTTTTAAAATTAGAAATCTAGCATTCTATTCATACTAAGTCAAACAAGTGGAACAAAAATATCATAAATATTTTAGTTAGGCAAAAATTCATATGTTTTCTAAAAAATGTATATATATTATATATATATGTATACAAAAGCTTTTCTACTATGCTTGATAGAGTCTTGAGAAAGAACCTAAAAAAATAAAAATGAAGAGATGGAGAAATTGGAAAACACAAATTAAATGGGAGTATTGAATATGAAATAGAAAAGAGAAACAAACTAGATAAAAGTGAAAGAGCCTCATATAGTCCAGCTGTTTTTAAACATGACTGCTCATTAGAAATACATCTGGAGATAGAGAGGAAAAAAAAGCAATACCTGGGACTTTGTATTTTCAAAAACTTCCAAGATAATTCTGATATACACCTGGATTTTAAAAAGTGATTACAGGTTTCTCTGTTACATGGTAGCTTTGGTGATGAACAATTCTGTTATTTTTCTGTTGACTAATCATGATACAATGATATTAAGTGAATAATAGTTACATAATCATAATAAAGAAAGATGTTCATCAGTTTTCACAATCAATAGCCTCACAAAAAATAAAAGATAATTACAATTGCAAGCCATAATAGGAACATGATTAACCTAACAATATGAAACAATATAAAATAATTACATACAATTTGGGGTGTCAAGCAGAGTAATGAGGTAAGTGGAAGTGCATAAATGCACATGTTTTCATCTGCTCAGCCAGCTGGTTGGTGCATTTGGCCCATTTACATTTAAGGTAATTATCAATATGTATGATCCTATTACCATTTTCTTAATTGTTTTGGGTTTATTTTCTGTAGGTAGGTCTTTTCCTCCTCTTGTTTCCTGTCCAGAGAAGTTCTTTTAGCATTTGTTGTAAAGTTGGTTTGCTGGTACGGAATTCTCTTAGCTTTTGCTCTTCTGCTAACTTTTTGATTTCTCCATGAAATCTGAAGAAGAGTCTTGCTGCGTAGAGTATTCTTGGTTGTAGGTTCTTCCCTTTCATCACTTTAAATATATCATGCCATTCCCTTCTGGCTTGTAGAGTTTCTGTTGAGAAATGAGCTGATAGCCTGATGGGAGTTCCCTTGTATGTTATTTGTCCTTTTTCCCTTGTGCTTTTAATATTTTATCTCTGTCTTTAATTTTTTTTCAGTTTGATTACAATGTGTCTCCTTGTGTTCCTCCTCGGGTTTATCCTTTCTAGGACTCTCTGCACTTCCTGGACTTGGTAGACTCGTTCATTTCCCATGTTCAGCAAGTTTTCAGCTACTCTCTTCAAATATTTTCTCAGGTCGTCTCTTTCTCTCATCTCCTCTGGGAAACCGATAATGTGAATGTTGGTGCATTTAATGTTGTCCCAAAAATCTCTCAGGCTGTCTTTATTTCTTTTCATCCTTTTTTCTATATTCTCTTCTGCGGCAGTGATTTCCACCATTCTGTCCTCCATGTCATTGATCCATTCTTCTGCCTCAGTTATTCTGCTATTGGTTCCTTCTAGTGTATTATTCATCTCTGTTTGTTTGTTCTCTAGTTCTTCTAGGTCTTTGGTAAACATTTCTTGCATCTTCTCAATCTTTGCCTCCATTCTTTTTCTGATATCTTAAATCATCTTCATTATCATTATTCTGAATTCTTTTACTGGAAGGCTGCCTATCTCCACTTCATTTAGTTGTTTTTCTGGGGTTTTATCTTTTCCCTTCATCTGGGACATAACTTTCTGCAATGTGGTTTTTGTTTTAGTTGCTGTGGGACTGTGCTTCTTCTTGCTTCTTCTGTCTGCCCTCTGATGGAGGAGGTTAAGAAGCTTGGGTAAGTTTCCTGATGGGAGGGACTGGTGATGGGAAAAATTGGGTCTTGCCTTGTTCAGTAAAACTTTTATCCAATCATCTGCTGATGGGTGGGGTTGTACACCCTCCCTGGTACTTTTCTGACCTGAGGTTACCCAGTCCTCAGGTCTATGGGCTCTATGGTTTACACCAAGGGGGACTTTCCTAGACTTCTGCTGCCAGTGCTCCCATCCCCGTGGTGAGCCCCTGTTGAACCACACCTCCACAGGAGACCCTCCAACCCCAGCAGATAGTTTTGGTTCAATCTCCTGTGGAGTCATTGCTCCTTTCCTCTGAGTCTTGCTGCATGCAAGGTTTTATCTGTGCCCTCCAAGACTGGAGTCTCTGTTTCCCCCAGTCTTGTGGAAGTCTTGTAATCAAATCCCACTGGCCTTCAAGGTCAGATTCCCTGGGAAGACCCAGTCCCTTTATTGGATCCCCAGGCTGGAAGCTTGATATGGGGCTCAGAACCTTCACAACAGTGGGAGAACTTCCTTGGTACTATTGTTCTCCAGTATACCTGGTGGGTATGGAATTTGATTTTATCATGATTGTGCCCCTCCTACCATCTCACTGTGGTTTCTTCTTTGTCTTTGGATGTGGCGTGTCTTTCTTGGTAGGTTCCAGCATCCTCCTGTTGATGGTTGTTGAACAGCTAGTTGTGATTTTGGTGCTCTTGAAGGAGGAGATGAGCACATGTCCTTCTATTCCACCATCTTGAACTGGAAGCCCGAGTTATTATTTTTTATCTATTGGATTATATGAGTTCTTTACACATTTTTATACTAACCCCTTATATTTAGGCTTTACAATTTTTCAATTCTATATATTGCCTTTTCTCTTCCCATTTTTATTCAAAATAGTATTTGAAGTTCCAGCCAAAGAAATTGTGCAACAAATTGATAAAATGCCTTTAAATTGGAAAGAAGACATAAAATTGTAACCATTTATAGAAGAAATAACTTAATGTTTATAAAATTCTAGGTGCCACCAAAAACTGTTAAACATAAATGAATTCAACAAAATGCAGAACAGAAAATCAGTTGCAAACCTGCTGCATGTCTATACATTGATCACAAACTATCAAAATAGAAATTAAGAAATAATCCCTTTTACAGTTGCATCAAAAAAAAAAAAAACACCTAAGAATAAATTTAACTTGGGAGCCATGAGACCTGTACTCTGAAAAGTATAAGACATTGATGAAAGAAATTGAAGAAGTCACAAATAAATGGAAAGACATACCCTGCTTATAATTGAAATAATGAATATTATTAAAATGTTTGTTACCCAAAACAACCTTCTGATTTAATACAATTCTCATCAATGGATGAATGAATAAAGAAGCTATGCCTTTTTAATTTGGCCATAAAAAGTAATGAAATATTGCTTTGTGATAGCATGGATGGACCTTGACTGTTTTATGTTAAGTGAAAAGGTCAGGCAGAGAAAGACAGACACTGCATAATATCATTTACATGTGGAATTTAAAATAACAACAAAAATTCCAGACCAAACAAATAGAAAACATAATGATAGAAACAGAAAAAATATTGTTGGTCTCCAGAGAAGATTAAGGAGCAAAATGGGTAAGGGAGTCAAAAGGTGCAAACTTCCAGGTATATAAAATAGGTCATTGGGAGGTAATGAACAGCAAAGTTTATCATAGTGGTGTATCTCAAATTCATATTTACTTTTTGAAACTCTGGATGTTTTCGGGCAATTCCTAGTCTGTAGCTGGATGAATCCACAGATGTGGAACCCAAAGATACAGAGAGCCAAATGTACTAACATAGGAGTATAGGATACATCAGAGGAATGTTTTCCACATTCTAACATTGAGACCCATTAGGGTTTCGGACTCTGGTTTGTAAGAATTCAATAGAATGGAGTCAAAAACTCAGTGAACATCATACATAGTAAGTGAAAGTGTTAGTTATTCAGTTCTGTCCGACTTTTTGTGACCCCGTGAACTGCAGCCCACTAGGCTCCTCTGTCCGTGGAATTCTCCAGGCAAGAATACTGGAGAGGGTTGCCATTTCCTTCTCCAGGGGATCCTCCCTTCCCCGGGATTCACCCTGGTTTCCTGCGTTGCAGACAGACTCTTTACCAACTGAACTATCAGGGAAGACATAGTAAAGCTCCATGCAAAATTGTTTCATGGTGCTTTGTTCAGTTGTGTGTGAGTGTACATGTATGTGCTTGTGTTTTATTCTTCAATGTTTTTGTGAACGTGCATGCTGGATCATGGGCTTTCCAGGTAGTGCTCACTTGGGAAGCCCAGTGGTAAAGAACCTGCCTTCCAATACAGGAGATGTAAGAGACACAAGTTCAATCCCTGGGTTGGGAAGATTCCCTGGAGAAGGGCATGGCAACCAACCCCAGTATTCTTGCTTGGAGAATCCCATGGATAGAGGAGCCTGGCGGGCTATGGTCCATAGGTCGCAAAGAGTCAGACACGACTGAAGTGACTTAGCACACATGCATTCTGGATCACAAAATAAAGGCAAGAATTTGATACATAATCGAAAACATCTAGAATCCACTGCAGTAAAGGCAAGAATAGCTTAAAAAGGAAGTCCTGCTAATGAGGAGGAAGCAGCATGAACGAAAAGCCCTACAGAGGTGCCTAGCTGCAGAGAGAACAGGCAGCAGTGTGGGTGCTGAAATCACCTCACTCTCAAGGAACAACACTCTGAACTTTTATAATTTCAGTTGCCTCACCATGGGATCTGCCTTGTTCTCCTGATCTAACTGTGATTTCTATATCTATCCATGCTTATTTGACCACAGATTTTAAAGAGTATTGTGCAATAGCAGATGTGCTAGCCCTTATTTCGTTTTTACTTGTGACATTATTTTCTGTGTTATTACTGAACTTTGGCTTTGATCTCTTGTTATTTCTGATGGGTGAACTCTAGATCTGGTTCTGTTCCTTGTCCAACATGCAGAGGCTTCTCTACATCATGCACCTCCTACACAGACCATGAAAACTTATCTTTTTCAACATGATTTATCTCTGAGAAAAGTATATCACTTTCATTCATTTAGATTATTATAATAGGCTTTTCTATTATGATTTAAGATCCAAAGGAACAGGGACTACATATTTTGTTCCATTTTGTGTTTTCAAAGTGTGTGCATTTATATAGAAAAAATATTAAAGAAATAAAAATCCATAAAATAAAAATAATGGCAAGGAAACTACAACCAGGAAAAGACTAGTGTTTTCACAAAATTGTATTAAATGATATTTAATAAAAAATCTTAAGACTGACTTATGGAATAAGATGTATAAAATAAAATGTTAATCACATCACATGGGTCTTAATAAGAAAAATATATATAAAGGTACAATTTTTGAAAAGCAGAAGAAACAGTATCTAAAGTTATACTTCCTATCAGTAAAAAGATAAGCAATCCCAATATGCTTATGAAAAAAAAAGCAGTAGTTATTTGATTGCAAAAGAATGTCTTCCACAAGAGGGGAGAAGATGATTGCTATTGTGAAAAGATCTAATCACAAAAGTCAAAAAGCTACTAATATGGAAAAACCGATGTGAAATAAGAATGTGACATGTATAGAGGTTGTTATTACACAGAGGATATAGAAAAAGTTTCCTTGTATGAAATGTAATATGGGAGAATATGACATGATTGACTAATAGAACTGATTAAACAAAATATATGTATTTTCACACATTACCCCCAGTACATACATGTATACATATATAAGAATTGATGCCAAACAGCAAAGTTAGTAGAAAATATCTTTTTTATGAAGATGTGGAATAAAAAACAGTGTTTAAAAACTGAGACCCTTGTATATAAACTGGACAAATGACTTTCACATTCCATTTGCAATAGAGAATGTAAATGTGTAGTAACAACCTCTTCTCCAAAATGCAGACTTGCTAGTAATGAAATTACTGCAAAGGAAAAGTATTTAATATTCCTCCTCAGACTTATTAAATATGTCTTTTCATGTGAACACACAGCATGAGAGAAGATACTCTGAAATAGACTCTCATAAACTGCTGTTGCAGTAATATCTACCTCTTTTGGTCTGGATCTTTTAAGTGAATACAGAACATGCTTAAATACACCCCAACTTAGAAACTAAAAAATAATAGTCATAATTTGCTGCATAGTCTTCTACATATAATATTACACTTTCCTCCTTCTCTGAACAGTAGAACTCATACATGTTTTAATTTTACTGGAACCATTTTATCTCACTTATTTACAGAGTCATCGAATTGGACCTCCATTCCCATCACTTGTCAGCTTGCATTGTAGAGTCAAAGAGACACACCCTTATTAACATACTAAATAAGTCAATCACACATGATTAGTTAATCATGAATACAAAAACAGTAATCTCTCATCTCTAGGCTAGGCTGATTAAGCTCTCATTTGACTTTAGACAAAAGTTCTCGAGTTTCCTTTTCTCTGAATCTTTTTTGGAGCACTTCCTGTGTTCTCAGACTTACCTAGAAGGGGTTACTGAGAGGCAGGTTGCTTGTGAAAGTTGAATTAATTCTTGGATTGTTGATGATGAGGACTGAAGCTCTGTCACCAGACAAGACTGCAGAGTATTAAAGCACCAAATCCTGATCCAGACTTAGGAAACAAATATCATGTCTTCTCCAGCTTAGGGATGCAAACACTAAGGGAATGCAACAAAGGAGACATTAATAACTCTCTATGCCTGCTCATTAAGTACATTTCCTTCCAGTTATTACAACTTCTAAGTACCTGTTTTCCCTCTGGGCCTCTGGAAAAAACCAAAAGGCACTTTTTCCAAATGATTCTCTGATCCCAAGAGGTCAGGTTAGAAGTCAAGTGAACCCAGTTTTTATTATTTATTATTTTTATTACTGTTTGTCTTTGTTTTTCAGATCTAACCATGAACACCTTATCTCAACCCTTAAGTAATATTTTCTCCAAGAATTAGTTCAACTTTCATCAGTAATAACACAGAAAATCCCTTGGAAATCAGGGGATTTTCCAGGCAAGAATACTGGAAAGGGTTGCCATGCCCTCCTCCAGGGGATCTCCCAACTCAGAGATAGAACTCAGGTCTCCTGCATTGCAGGCATATTTTTTACAGTCTGAGCCACCAGGGAAGCTCTTCCACTCTAATAGTTTGTTTTATAGTTGTTGATGCCACAAAGTGTGTGTTCGACTTGGCAGTCAGCTAGATGGCCATAGGGAGTTGCCATCTAGGTGAAAGTAGATGCCAGCTTTAAGGGCCCCTAGTAGGTGTTTCGTCAAGGATACTATTGAGAAGAGTTGTCATTTTAAGCAGATCTGAGAGAATGGTTTTCATTCCAACCCCAAAGAAAGGCAATGCCAAAGAATGCTCAAATACCCCACAATTGCACTCATCTCACACGCTAGTAAAGTAATGCTAAAAATTCTCCAAGCCAGGCTTCAGCAATACGTGAACCGTGAACTTCCAGATGTTCAAGCTGGTTTTAGAAAAGGCTATAACCACCTCCTAGAGTAATGGAAATAGAAACAAAAGTACGCAAGTGGGACCTGATTAAACTTAAAAGCTTTTGCACAGTAAAGGAAAAGACAACCCTTCAGAATGGGAGAAAATAATAGCAAGTGAAACAACTGACAAAGGATTAATTTCCAAAATATACAAGCAGCTCATACAACTCAATACCAGAAAAACAAACAACCCAATCAGAAAGTGTGAAAAAGACCTAAACAGACATTTCTCCAAAGAAGATGTACAGATGGCTAACAAACACATGAAAAGACGATCAACATCGCTCATTATTAGAGAAATGCATATCAAAACTGCAATGAGATATCACCTCACACTGGTCAGAATGGCCATCATAAAAAAGTCTACAAACAATAAATGCTGGAGAGGGTGTGGAGAAAAGGGAATGCTCTTGCACTGTTGGTGGGAATGTAAATTGATACAGCCACTATGGAAGATCGTATGGAGATTCCTTAAAACACTAGGAAAAAAACCACCATATGACCCAGTAATCCCACTCCTAGGCATATACCCTGAGGAAATCAAAATTGAAAAACACATAAGTATCCCATTGTTCATTGCAGCACTATTTACAATATCTAGAACATGGAAGCAACCCAGATGTCCTTTGACAGATGAGTGGATAAAGAAGTTGTGGTACATATATACAATGGAACATTACTCAGCCATAAAAAGGAACACATTTGAGTCAGTTCTGATGAGGTGGATGAACCTAGAACCTATTATACAGAATGAAGTGAGTCAGAAAGAGAAAGATAAATACAGTATTCTAACACATATATACGGAATCTGAAAGAATGGTACTGAAGAACTTATTTTCAGGGCAGCAGTGGAGAAACAGACATAGAGAACAGAGTTATGGACCTGGGGAGAAGGGGGGAGAGGGTGAGATGTATGGACAGAGTAACATGGAAACTTACATTACCATATGTAAAATAGATAGCCAAGGGAAATTTGCTGTATGGCTCAGGAAACTCACACAGGGGCTCTGTATCAACCTAGAGGGGTGGGATGGGGAGGGAGACGGAAGGGAGGTTCAAAAGGGAGGGGATGTATGTATACATATGGCTGATTCATGTTGAGGTTTGACAGAAAACAACAAAATTCTGTAAAGCAATTATCCTTGAATAGAAAAACAAGTTAAAAAGAAAAAAACAAAAAACAAAAATAAATGTATCTTTTATTGGTAGCATATAGTTGAATATGGCTTTTATATGTAGTCTGACTTTGTTTGCTGCTTAGTCGAAATAAATGTTTCATTTACATTTTAAAAAAAAAGAAAACAAAGAAAAATGATGTCAATGTACTATCTATTAAGAAACAAAAAGAAAGAAACAGAGTGTCACTTCTTCCTCCCACCTCCAGCCTTGAACAATCACTAATCCACTTTCTGTCTCTACAGATTTGCTCTATTTAACATTTCATATAAATGAAATTATATAATATTGGATTTTTTTGGATTAGCTTCTTTCACTTAGTATAATTTCTTCAAGGTTCATCCATACTACAGTTTGTCCCTTTGTGTCTTTTATTAGTGAACAATATACAGTGTACTGATATACCACATTTTGTTTACCCATCGTTTGAGCTTCTGTAGTCCACTTTTTGCTGGTTCCACTTTCACCTTCTCTGGACCAAGATCGATGTCTCCTGTTCTGTCTTAATCACTGCCATCCAGTCCTCTCAGTTCAGTTGCTCAGTCATGTCCGACTCTTTGTGACCCCATGGACTACAGCACACCAGGCCTCCCTGTCCATCACCAACTCCCGGAGCTTACTCAAACTCATGTCCATTGAGTCACTGATGCCATCCAACCATCTCATCCTCTGTTGTCCCTTCTCCTCCTACCTTCAATCTTTCCCCGCATCAGGGTCTTTTCCAATGAGTTAGTTCTTCCCATTAGGTGGCTAAAGTATTGGAGTTTCAGCTTCAGCATCAGTCTTTCCAATGAGTATTCAGGACTGATTTCCTTTAGGATGGAATGGTTGGATCTTCTTGCAGTCCAAGGGACTCTCAACAGTCTCCTCCAGCACCACAGTTCAAAAGCATCAATTCTTCAGTGCTCAGCTTTCTTTATACTCCAACTCTCACATCCGTACAGGACTACTGGAAAAACAATAGGTTTGACTAGATGGACCTTTGTTGGCAAAGTAATGTCTCTGCTTTTTAATGTGATGTCTAGGTTGGTCATAACCTTCCTTCCAAGGAGTAAGCGTCTTTTAATTTCATGGCTGCAATCACCATATGCAGTGATTTTGGAGCCTCCAAAAATTAAGTCTGTCACTGTTTCCATTGTTTCCCCATCTATTTGCCATGAAGTGATGGGACCAGATGCCATGATCTTAGTTTTCTGAGCGTTGAGCTTTAAGCCAACTTTTTCACTCTCCTCTTCCACTTTCATCAAGATGCTCATCAACATTCCAGGTTCCTATGTAATACTGTTCTTTACAGCATCAGACTTTGCATCTATCACCAGTCACATCCACAGTTGGGTATTGTTTTTGCTTTGGCTCCATCCCATCATTCTTTCTGGAGTTATTTCTCCACTGATCTCCATTAGCATATTGGGCACCTACTGACCTGGGGAGTTCATCCTTCAGTGTCCTATCTTTTTGCCTTTTCATACTGTTCATGGGGTTCTCAAGGCAAGAATATTGAAGTGGTTTGCCATGCCCTTCTCCAGTGGACCACATTCTGTCAGACCTCTCCACCGTGACCCATCCGTCTTGGGTGGCCCCACACGGCATGGCTTAGTTTCATTGAGATAGACAAGGCTGTGGTCCGTGTGATCTGATTAGCTAGTTTTCTGTAATTTTAGTGTCTGCCCTCTGATGCCCTCTCGCAACATTTACCGTCTTAGTTGGGTTTCTCTTACCTTGGACATGGGGTATTTCTTCACAGCTGCTCCAGCAAAGTGCAGTTGTTGCTCCTTACCTTGGACAAGGGGTATCTACTCACGACGGCCCCTCCTGACCTGAATGTGGAGTAACTCCTCTCGGCCTCCTGTGCCCACGCAGGCCCTGCTCCTTGGGCCTTGGGTAATTCCTCTCGCCGCCGCCGCCGCCGGCCCCCGGCCCGGCCGAGCCCCTGTCGGCCGCCGCCCGCCGGCCCCCGGCCCGGCCGAGCCCCTGTCGGCCGCCGCCCCCCGCCCCCCCCCGGCCCGGCCGAGCCCCTGTCGGCCGCCGCCCCGCCCCCGGCCCGGGCCGAGCCCCTGTCGGCCGCCGCCCCCGGCCCCCGGCCCGGCCGAGCCCCTGTCGGCCGCCGGCCCCCGGCCCCCGGCCCGGCCGAGCCCCTGTCGCGCCGCCGGCCCCCGGCCCCCGGCCCCCCGGCCCGAGACCCTGTGTCGGCCGCCGCCCCCGGCCCCCGGCTGTCCGGCCGGCCGAGCCCCTGTCGGCCGCCGCCCCCGGCCCCCGGCCCCCGCCTAGCCTCTGTCGGCCGCCGCCCCCGGCCCCCGGCCCCCCCCCGGCCGCCGAGCCCCGCGGCCGAGCCCCGGCCCCGGCCCCCGGCCCGGCCGAGCCCCTGTCGGCCGCCGCCCCGCCCCCGCGCCGCCGGCCCCGGCCCGGCCCGAGCCCCTGTCGGCCGCCGCCCCCGCCCCCGGCCCCGGCCCGGCCGAGCCCCTGTCGGCCGCCGCCCCCGCCCCCGGCCCGGCCGGCCCTGGCCGCCCCGGCCCTAGGCCCTGCCGAGCCGGCCGCCGCCCCCGGCCCCCGGCCCGGCCGAGCCCCTGTCGGCCGCCGCCCCCTCCCCCCCCGCTTAGCCCCTGTCGGCCGCCGCCGCCGCCCCCCTCGGCCCCCGGCCCCCGGCCTGGCCTAGCTCCTCTCGGCCACGCTTCTGCGCCGAGCCGTCGCAGCCGCCCTCGCTTCTGCGCCGAGCCGTCGCAGCCGCCTCGCTTCTGCGCCGAGCCGTCGCAGCCGCCTCGCTTCTGCGCCGAGCCGTCCGCAGCCGCCGTCGCGCCGCGCTTCTGCGCCGAGCCGTCGCAGCCGCCTCGCTTCTGCGCCGAGCCGTGTCGCAGCCGCCTCGCTTCTGCGCCGAGCCGTCGCAGTGACATTGTACAGGAGACAGGGATCAAGAAAATCCCCATGGAAAAGAAATGCAAAAAAGCAAAATGGCTGTCTGAGGAGGCCTTACAGATAGCTGGGAAGAGAAGAGAAGTGAAAAGCAAAGGAGAAAAGGAAAGATATACCCATTTGAATGCAGAGTTCCAAAGAATAGCAAGGAGAGATAAGAAAGCCTTCGTCAGCGATCAGTGCAAAGAAATAGAGGAAAACAACAGATTGGGAAAGACTAGAGATCTCTTCAAGAAAATTAGAGATACCAAAGGAACATTTCATGCAAAGATAGGCTCGATAAAGGACAGAAATGGTATGGACCTAACAGAAGCAGAAGATATTAAGAAGAGGCGGGAAGAATACACAGAAGAACTGTACAAAAAAGATCTTCACGACCCAGATAATCACGATGGTGTGATCACTCACCTAGAGCCAGACATCCTGGAATGTGAAGTCAAGTGGGCCTTAGAAAGCATCACTACAAACAAAGCTAGTGGAGGTGATGGAATTCCAGTTCAGCTATTTCAAATCCTCAAAGGTGATGCTGTGAAAGTGCTGCACTCAATATGCCAGCAAATTTGGAAAACTCAGCAGTGGCCACAGGACTGGAAAAGGTCAGTTTTCGTTCCAATCCCAAAGAAAGGCAATGCCAAAGAATGCTCAAACTACCGCACAATTGCACTCATCTCACACGCTAGTAAAGTAATGCTCAAAATTCTCCAAGCCAGGCTCCAGCAATACATCAACCGTGAACTTCCAGATGTTCAAGCTGGTTTTAGAAAAGGCAGAGGAACCAGAGATCAAATTGCCAGTATCCGCTGGATCATCGAGAAAGCAAGAGAGGTCCAGAAAAACATCTATTTCTGCTTTATTGACTATGCCAAAGCTTTTGACTGTGTGGATCACAATAAACTGTGGAAAATTCTGAAAGAGATGGGAATACCAGACCATCTGACCTGTCTCTTGAAAAACCTGTATGCAGGTCAGGATGCAACAGTTAGAACTGGACATGGAACAACAGACTGGTTCCAAATAGGAAAAGGAGTACGTCAAGGCTGTATATTGTCACCCTGCTTATTTAACTTCTATGCAGAGTACATCATGAGAAACGCTGGGCTGGAAGAAACACAAGCTGGAATCAAGATTGCTGGGAGAAATATCAATAACCTCAGATATGCGGATGACACCACCCTTATGGCAGAAAGAGAAGAAGAACTAAAGAGCCTCTTGATGAAAGTGAAAGAGGAGAGTGAAAAAGTTGGCTTAAAGCTCAACGTTCCGAAAACTAAGATCATGGCATCTGGTCCCATCACTTCATGGGCAATAGATGGGGAAACAGTGGAAACAGTGTCAGACTTTATTTTTTGGGGATCCAGAATCACTTCAGATGGTGATTGCAGCCATGAAATTAAAAGACGCTTACTCCTTGGAAGGAAGGTTATGGCCAACCTGGATAGCATATTTAAAAGCAGAGACATTACATTGCCAACAAAAGTCCGTCTAGTCAAGGCTGTGGTTTTCCCCATGGTCATGTATGGATGTGAGAGTTGGACGGTGAAGAAAGCTGAGTGCCGCAGAACTGATGTTTTTGAACTGTGGTGTTGGAGAAGACTCTTGAGAGTTCTTTGGACTGCAAGGAGATCCAATCAATCCATCCTAAAAGAGATCAATCCTGGGTGTTCATTGGAAGGACTGATGTTGAAGCTGAAACTCCAATACTTGGGCCACCTCATGCGAAGAGTTGACGCATTGGAAAAGACCCTAATGGTGGGTAGGATTGGGAGCGGGAGGAGAAGGGGACGACAGAGGATGAGATGGTTGGATGGCATCACCGACTCGATGGACATGGGTTTGGGTAGACTCCGGGAGTTGGTTTGGACAGAGTGGCCTGGCGTGCTGCAATTCATGGGGTCACAGAGAGTCGGACATGACTGAGCGACTGAACTAAACTGAAGTGTCCATTAACGGTTGTCAATAAAGATGTAAGATGAAATATAATATAACCTATTATATATATATATAGGATAGGCTAGGTGTATATAATTATATTATTGTAGATATAGGACATGAGATAAAACTCAGCCATAAAAAGATGGTTCAAGTGAAATACGTCAGAGAAAGACATATATTATCTATAACATATAAACGTATATTATCTAATGTTTTCACTTGTTTATCTAAAAAATGAAACGAACGAATGTAACAGTAGTACATTCAACAAAGCAGTAACAGACTCATAAATACAGAGAACAGTGGTTACCAGTAGGAAAAGTGGTGGAGGGAGGGGCTTTAACGCTTAAGAGGCTGGTAAAAATAAATTAGATACAAAGATGTAATGTAGCATGGGGAAATATTTTATAACACTTCAAATGGAGTATTAATCTGGATAAATATTGAATAACTACTAAAATGCAGCATAATCATAAATGATCTGTAACAGTTTGCAAACTAAAAGTGTGCTTGATTCTCGTCTATGTAGAACACTGTGTGGCCTGCAGCAGAGCAGTGGTCTGGGTCTGACATCGTGAGCAGTGGCAGAGGTCAGGTATTTCAAGAGAGCTCCCCACCTGCAAGTGGAGGTAAGATGAGAACAGGTTGAAGTTAGCTTGAGTGGAGGACACTAAGAGAGATGTGTCTCCTCTAGATGTCATGTCATGGTTCTAGATGTCATGTCATGGATTGTCATGTGCCGAACAAGCAGAGGACTTGAGACTGTTTCACATTCCATAGCATGAGGCTCTGTAGCCCACTGAGAAGGAGCTGTGGGACATAGGCAAAATAAGGCAACAAGACAAGACTGTTCGCCAAAAAAGCTGAGAGCGACAGAGTCCCATCTCTTCATTGCACGTCATTCCACTCTCCATTGATGCTTCCAGTGTTTGGAATGTTCAAATGCTTCACTCCCTCCTTCATTCCTCTCCCTACAGTACTCTTACCACAAAGCCAACTATCTTCCTCAAATATCTCCTGATAGAAGGGGTATGTCAATCAACCTTGAAAATGAGTATTTTATTAATTCATTGTAACTGTAAAAATCACTTTAGTTCCTATCTAGTGTGGAGTCAGACATCAAGATAATTGAGTAGGAGCTACTGTGATGGCTATTCGCAACTCCTGACGGTTGCAGGTACACTACTACTTCCAGGGAAAGTGTGACTTCCTCTGAGGAGGGAGGGAGGGAAAGAGGAGGGGGGAATAGAAAGGGAGAGAAAGAGAATATTCTTGTCTTAACTAATTCATTATTTTTTTGGTTGCGTTGGGTGTTCATTGCTGCATACGGGCTTTCTTTACTTGTGGTGAGCAGTGGCTATTATTCACTGTGGTGTCACTGTGGTGGCTTCTCTTGTTGCAAAGCACAGGCTCTAGGCATGAGGGCTTCCTTAGTTGCAGCAAGCAGGATCAGTAGTTTCAGTGGGTGGCTCTTAGGGCACATGGACTTCAGTAGTATTGGCACATAGGCGCCATAGTTGTGTCTCACCGGCCCTAGAGTGTGTGGGCTTTAGTTGTCATGGCTCTTGGGTTTTGCTGCTCCACAGCATCTGTAATCTTCCTGGACCAGGGATCGAACCCATGTCCCCCGTATTAGCAGGCAGATTCCTATCCACCGCACCACTAGGGAAGTCCAAGGATGTTCTTTTTATAAATCTTATAGAGGCCTTGCTGTATAAATGTGAATACATGAATTTGCTATTTTTCAGTAAGGCAGAAGTTGATAGAAAAAAAAAAGAACAAAAGTGCAGTGAACTTACACCAGAGGCCCTAGAAGGTGGGAAGTGTAAAGAAGACAAGATGTGGTTGGAGAAAAGGGGATAGGAAGGATGGATCAAAGGAATAATATTTTTTAAAAAAAGAATCTAGAAAGAAACAGTCATTAGTTCAGTTTGGGGAGAGAGGTGCTGCAACTGACTTCAGAGAGACAGCAGTGAGTGATCCTGAAGACATATTTTAGTTCCCTACCAAGGAAGTGAGCATGGGTTAAAAACCTGGAATCCTAGCCATTAGACCACCAAGGGCTAGAGGCTAGAAGCAAAGTGGCCCAGCTCTTTAACCCCTTTGAAAGCAAGAATGTTTGAAGGAGACAAAAATTATAAAAACGGGTACAAAGTTCATGATTAGAGACACAGCACAACAGAGTGAGAGCACACAGAGAAGCCATTTATTTAAGACATAAGCATGGCAGAAATACACACCCAGAGAGAAAGAGAACAGGCAGCCTCTCTAATGAGGAGAGCAGTAAGTCAAGAGCTGGGTAGACATGTACACGCGGAGAGGAGTGGGGTGTCCTAAACGAGAAGAGGAAGAAAGAGGTGACTGAGATCACTTGTATAGGACAGTCCTGCTGGGTCTTTGTTTCCTTTGGCCAACTATTTTGGTTCTTTTTTCACACCTGACTGGACCTTGGACCCTCCCCAAGATGTGTGTGCAACTTTTTGCTAAGAGAGATTCCACTGAAGATGCCTGTGGGTGCATATTCACACTTATTAAGAGGTGGGTCCCCCCTTTCTGACCCCTAATAAGCTTTCTTGCTCATGTGCAGACAGGAAAGTCTTCCATGACCTCAGGAAGAGATAAGAGGTTATCTCTTTACTTCAGCAGATATCAGCTTTCACCGCTAGCTTTATCCTTGGAGTGTCTGGGTGAGAACAAAGCTTAAAATCTACTGCACTTGACAAACACCAGTTGTCCAGCCCAGGGACCCAGAACCCTCCTACCTCAGAACCACGTGTCTGTGCCATGTAACTGGATGTAGAACTGGCAGGGTATGGATTGGGGAATGGAAGTCTATCTCTTTGGACAATAAAAGGAAGCAATTTAGCAAGGAATGGTAAGTCAGACTACTTGTTTCAGGTGAGGTGTCACCTAAGACTGATAAACTCCCCAGGTAGGTGGCTCTGGGGCTCAGGTCTGCAATTTCAGAAACTCAGCTTTCCTGATTCATTCATAAGTCTAAAGAATCAATTCAACAAAATCCCCAAGAGACAGTGTACAATAAAAATTCCACTACCTGACAATTCACCTTACTGTCAGCAGAGGGCGCGCCTTCTCTATGAAGACAGTTCAAATTAAAAACTTGCTTCAAGACAGTTAATAGATGAACCTTATTTTCTTTTTATTTTTCTGTATTTTACAAGAGTTATACAATGAGCAAACATTACTTATATGATTAGAAAAAATGTGGGACTTCCCTGATGGTCTAGTGGTTAAAATTCTTTGCTTCAGCTGCAAGAACTTTCTCTCAAGTGGTATAGAAAGTTTCATATGTCTGCCATATGACAAAACACTACTTGTCATACCATCTCAGTGGAATATGTCTTCTTGGTACTAGTAATTCGACTTCTCTATGGGTTTGAAATTTTTCATAATAAAAACAGGGCATATTTTGAATATAAAATGGAAAAAAAAATAGTTTGGGGATGAAAACAAGATATCACATCTATTAATTCAAGACAATTTCTACTGAAATAATAAAACCATTCTTCTAGAGAACAGTATCATCACCCCTAGGGATTGAAGAGTAAATATTTAAAAATTCTTATTTTCGAAATATTTGTTTGAACATTCCCTTCTGGTTACCTAAAATCTTCTAACACTTCAGCAACAGAATATAGTACATAAGAGTACCAGGTACTACTGTTGCTTAACCAATTGCCCCAAAACTTAGCATCATAAAACAACCACTTTGCTTACAGTGGGTCATAAATTCAGGAAGGGTTTGTCTGGGGGTTGTCACTTGGGGTGTCCCATGCAGTTGCAGGTAGGTGTCAGCAGGGCCACAGACATCTAAGGCTCCCAGACTGGTTATGCAAAGTGGCTGACTCACGTGGCTGAAGCCTTTCCAGCAAAGCAGTTTAGGGCTGGTCCTACGTGGTAAGAGAAGTTTAGCTGAACACAAGGCTGCCACTCCATTTCCCAGGCTCCCTTGCAAATAGGGGAACAAGACCAAGTTCTGGTGAGTGGGGAATGAGGAAAGAAGATATGTATAGATTCTAGGTTTCATTCTAAAAAGAAAGAGGCTTGCCTTCCCCTTCTCTTTTCCTCCTTTCTAGCTGGAGCCAGGGCACCATCTTTGGGGTCTGGGAACCATGTGTTGAAGCTGGTAGGAACGACAAAATGGAAGACTGAGTTCTTGGTGGGTGTGAATCTGCTGTAGCAGCCTCAAAGACCACCCACCTGGATTTCTGAGTGTATGAGAATTAAAACATCTTATTTCGCCCAACATCAGATCGTGTTGGGTGTCTCTGTTTCAGCGACCAGACTGATACCTTATAAGGCAAAGGTCCTCTGCCTTTAATACAAGTGCATCTCCTGGAAGGGACACACAGATCCCTGTGAAACAGAGTAGGACCCTGTGGTGCCTTTCTGGGAGCAGATCCCCACCACACCCCCCCACCACCCCGCATTGTAAGAAAACTCTAGCTTCCTAGGCCTTCCCTGAGTTCCAAATAGTAAATTTAATCAGAGAAGTGGTCCCTGGTGGCTCAGGGGTAAAGAATCTACCTGCAATGCAGGAGATGGGGGTTCAGTCCCTGGGTCGGGAAGATCCTCTGGAGAAGCAAATGGCAACCCACTCCAGTATTCTTGTCTGGGATATCCATGGACAGAGGAGCCCAGTGAGCTCCATCCATGGGGTTCCAAAAGAGTTGGACACGACTTAGTGACTAAACAACCACAACAACAAGATGCAGCAGCAATGGAAAGCAGTTAAGCAAGATCCTGTGCCTCCAGACAGGCGATGGGGGACTTCCGTGGCAGTCCAGTAGCTTAGATTTCACACTTCCAATGTAGGGAGCTCGGGTTTGATCCCTGGTCCTATTACTGAGTCCAAGCTCACTCTGCTCACTGCACGACAGGTCAATGAATCTGAGAGACAAGGTGTTGAGGCAAGGAAGAGGCTTTAATCGGGGAGTCGGCAGATGGAGAAGATGACAGGCTAGTGCCTTAAAATAACCATCTTATGGGGTCTGGATGCCAGATTCTTTTATAGCCAGAGATGGGGGCAGGTAAGGAAGCAAAGTAAAAAGGCCATTAATTTTGCAAACGTCTAGAATGGCAAGTCTCAGGCAGGGGATGTGTTAAGTTCTTCCTTCCTGCCATCCATAGGTGGACAGAGTTCTGAACAAAGGCCCTTTAGTTTAACAGTCGGCAGAGGGGCAGGATTCTCTGAGGTGGGCCATTATGTGTGATTTTTAAAAGCAACGAAAAGCAAGTCAAAGAAACAGTTCCAACAAGGAGTCAGAATTGGCTTCCTTCCTGCAACAGTCAGGGAACTAGATCCCAATGCTGCAACTAAAGAGTTTGCCTGCCATAACTAAAGATCCCTCATGCCACAGCGAAGACGGGAGAGCCTTCGTGCTGCAGCCAAGACCCAGTGCAGCCAAAGAAACATGTGCTCAGTCGTTCAGTTGTGTCCAGCTCTTTGCGACGCCATGGACTGTAGTCCACCACACTCCTCTGTCTGTGGGACTGTCCAGGCAAGAATACTGGAGTGGGTTGCCATTGCCTTCTCCAGGGGATCTTCCTGATTCAAAGACTGCAGGTGAATCCTTTACTGCTAAGCCACTGGGGAAGCCCAGACAAATGAATAAAATAAATATTTTTCAGAATGCTTAATAAATAGGAAAAAAAGATGACACAGAAGTAGTCAAATATATTTTTTTTCAAAAGACAGGAAATGTGGTACATGTTCCCACATCAGGAAGGGCCCTAACCTTTGCCCCTAGATGGAGGTGTGTGGGAGAACCGACAGAAACTCAAGGCCCCAACTGGGCTGGAGGCAAAACACTTATCTCGAAGGAAATCCTTTCAGGAAGCCTGAAACTCCAAGTGTTTGTTAAAGATATTTAAGGAAAAGGGTAAAGGATCAAAATTATGGTGAAGGTGAATATGTGACATGGTTATACAACAATATATAGGATATATATAAATGTTTAACTTATATAAAGCTAAATAAATATTTATGTAACTTTATGACTTTATAGATGATTTATCTATTTATCTACATGTATGAGAAAGAAGTCTGACAGTAAACAGAGATGGGGGGTGGTGGATTGTAAGTGTGAATGTTTTCTTATTTGCTTTCTGATTTCTAAAATGAACACGTTTTGCTTTTGTAATATGAAAAAAAAGTGTTAATGAATGATACCTTTCACTTTAAAAGGTTATTGTAAAAAAAACCACAACAGATTAAAGGTCATTGTAGCTAACCATCTAACAGTCCCCACCTCTCCCCCACCAGCTTCCACCAGCCCCAAGCCCCATCCTCAACTCCTCTGCCTGCGGCCCATCCCTGGTTGCCTACCACACCCCCAGCTGCAACCCCCAGCCTTGGTCCAGTTTTGAACAAACCCTGAGTTACCAAACAAAGGTTCAGGGGAACCCTGGTCAGAGACTCTACCCAACGCATTTGTGTACACTGAGGGTAACTGGGCCCACGAATGAGATTCCACCACGATGACCCAGATAAGAGAACCAGGGCTGAGAAACTTGTGGAGTGGAGGGAAGGCGGAAATAGCAGTGGTTGAAGAGAATGGCAGGAAGTGGAGGAGGAAGGGCTGAGGGTCACTGGCAGAGGCTGAAACGCCAAAGCCAAGGCAGAGGAGTGGTGGGCTGGCCCAAGCCACTTCCAGGCCCACAGACACATCAGGTCCCCACGAGGCCACCCGTGGGCAGCTGTACCCTGCACATCACATGGACAAACCCTCCACCCTCGGGAACTTGGGACCTGAAAGCACCACACCAGTCAGTCACCAAGGTTCCAGTGAGGGCCTGAGGTAGAAGGGAGGTGGGTCCCAGGGTTGGACAGCGGGTGTTTGTCAAGCAGAGTAAAACTGAAGCTTTGTTTTCCAAGGACAAAGTTAATGGCAGGAGCTGAGCCCTGTTGGAGTAAAGAGATAAGATGGTGATTTCTGGGGTCAAGGAAATCCTCCTGACTGCACGTGCACAGGAATGCTCCTCGGGGTTCAAAAAGGAGGGGGTGCCACCCCGTAAGAGGTGATGCTAAAACTCCCACAGGCCTCTGCACTGGAATCCATCTTGGCAAAAATTTGCACATGCATACTGGGGAGGGACCTAGAGCAGACCAGGAGTGAGAAAAGAGATGAGATAGTTGGCCAAAAGTAAACAAAGACCTGGAAGAACTGCCCTCATCAGATGATTTAATCACCTCTTTACTGCTTTCCTCCTCATTAGGGAGGATGCCCTTTCTCTTCATGTGTGTATTTCTGCCTTGCTTCTGTCTTACTTAAATCAACTGTTTCTCTGTGTGCTCTCCCACACATTATATTGTGTATCTAATAATAAACTTTATACCTGCTTTTACAGTTCTTGCCTCCTTGAGAAATTCATTTTTCAAATGGGGCAAGAGCCAGGGGAACTTTGCTTCTAGCTTCTAGCCATTCTCCTACATACCCTCTCATGATCTGGTAGCTAGGATTCCTGATTGGTCACCCAGGCTACCCAAATTCAATTCCTAGGTAGGGAACTAAGATTCTGTTTCAAATTGCTGCTCTCTGCTGTCTCCCAAGCTCAGGCCCAGCTCACCTGGGAGCCATGTTGAGCTGGGTGAGCTCAATACCCAGATCCTGTCAGCTCCTGAATTATCTTTAATCTCTGGACTCAAGGTTATCATAGCTCTGCAGGTTTAATGACACCCATGCTTTTTCCATTTGGTACTTCCGCTTTCTTTGTTATCCACAGGAGGATCATGGTTTGAGGGGTGGCAGCCAGGCACACACGAATCACTTGGCCTCTCTGGGGACCCACATCAAAAGAAAGACAAATGGAACACAGAGACCCCTGAAAGTGCTCCTCACTTGAGGAGAAACCAGCCTGAATCTTCTGTCTCCTCCTCTGCAATCTCTCTGGGACAGCTGCCCTCCCACCCCACCTGCTGTTTGACCTGGCACCCCAGCCCCACCAGCCACCCAGGGGCCTGAGAGAGAGGAGACCAGAGTACAAGGAAGGCTGAGATGGCCTTGGAGGAAATGAAGTAAAACATAGAAAGGGGATGGTCCTGGTTAAGTTCAGTTCAGTTCAGTCGCTCAGTTGTGTCCAACTCTGCAACCCCATGGACTCCAGCACGCCAGGCCTCCCTGTGCATCACCAACTCCTGGAGTTTACTCAAACTCATGTCCACTGAGTCGGTGATGCCATCCAACCATCTCATCCTCTGTCATCCCCTTCTCCTCCCGCCTTCAATTTTTCCCAGCATCAGGGTCTTTTCCAATGAGTTGGCTGTTCACATCACGTGGCCAAAGTATTGGAGTTTCAGCTTCAGCATCAGTCTTCCCAATGAATATTCAGAGTTGATTTCCTTTAGGATTGAGTGGTTTGATCTCCTTGTGTAACAGGAGAGAAAAGGGCAGGGCACAACTTTTGAAAGAATGACATAGCCCAAGCACACAACATAAACTGATTAGAATCAAATGGGACCAAGATGGCAGACAAGACTAGACCTTGATCCTAAATCAGCAAGTGAAATGACACACCCAGAGGTGCCATGTCAGTTCCAAGTCACTGTCGAAAGACCATGGAGTGGGCGGTGGCCCAAATTCTGGAAACTTCTGCCCCTTCCCAAAAATAGTTGGAATAATCCTCCCACTCATTAGCATATGGAATTACCCAACTTATAAAAACTAACCAAGCTACATTTTGCTGCTGCACTTGCCCTCTGCAATGGCCCACACTCTGTGGGGTGTGTTTTTATCTGTATCTGAATAAAACCACTTCTCACCTATCACTTTGTCTCTCACTGAATTCTTTCTATGATGAGACATCAAGAACCTGAGCTTCATTAGGTCCTGAAACCAGGTACCATGGGTTTTGGCTGGGTTTGAATGACCAACCTAGACAGCACATTAAAAACTGCAGATGACATTTACCTTGCTCAACAAAGAAGCTATCCACCTAGCACATTAAAAAGCAAAGCATTACTTGCCAACAAAGGTTTAGTCAAAGCACGGTAGTCATGTATGGATGTGAGATTTGAACCATAAAGTTGAGCACTGAAGAATTGATGCTTTTGAACTGTGATGTTGGAAAAGACTCTTGAGAGTCCCTTGGACTGCAAGGAGATCAAAGCAGTCAATCCTAAAGGAAATCAGTCCTCAGTATTCATTGGAAGGACTGATGCTGAAGCTGAAACTCCAATACTTTGGCCACCTGATGTGAAGAACTGACTCAATGGAAAATACCCTGATGCTGGCAAAGATTGAAGGCAGGAGAAGGGGATGACAGAGGATGAGATGGTTGGATGGCATCACCGACTCAACGGACATGAGTTTGAGTAAGCTCTGGGAGTTGGTGATAGACAGGGAAGCTTGGCATGCTGCCGTCCATGGGGTCGTGAAGAGTCAGACACAACTGAGTGACTGAATTGAACTGAACTAGGTCTGTCATTACTTTCCTTAAAGGAGTAAGCATCTTTTAATTTCACTAAACATGGGTTCCATTCCACCCCAACTAGGTGTGTGGCCTTGGCCAAAGGAACCTCTCTGTGCCATTTTCCCATCATTTTCCATTTTAAAATCAGAGCATTAATTACCACCCATGACCTTTTTGAGGATTAAATGAGCTAATTTTAATTGTGGAGCACTAAAAACAATGCACTTGGTAAGCAACTGTTAATTTAGTGCCAAGACCAAAATACACCTGGCCCTGTTATGTCAGGTGAGATAGAGAGCCTTGCAAATCATGGACAACGACCATGTCCCTAACCCAGAACAACGTTAAATAGTCCATCTAAGAGGACACGTGGGAAGACAAAACTAGCTCTACAAGAATCTAAAAGGTTAAAATGAATGTCTGAACACTGGTTCCCTTCAGTTCAGTTCAGTTCAGTTGCTCAGTCATGTCTGACTGTTTCCGACCCTATGGACTGCAGCACACCAGGCCTCCCTGTCCATCACCAACTCCCAGAGTTTACTCAAACTCATGTCCATCGAGGCGGTGATGCCATCCATCCATCCATCTCATCCTCTGCCGTCCCCTTCTCCTCCTGCCCTCAATCTTTCCCAGCATCAGGGTCTTTTCAAATGAGTCAGCTCTTCACATCAGGTGGCCAAAGTATTGGAGTTTCAGCTTCAACATCCCTTAGCACAGAGGAAATTCCTGAGACCAGTAGGGACGCCAGAGTTGCTCCCTCAGTGACCTGATTACACCCCCTTCTCCACAGCTCATCCATCTGGTGTGACGCTCGAGGGTAGTTACTGTCAACAGTCACCTAGCCCAGGGTTTTCAAACCCACTAGAAATCGAGTTGATGGGTCACAAGCAGCATTAAAAAAAAACAAGTGGAAAACAGAAGCTCGTAGGAATAGTTTCAGGCAAAGGTTGCCATTTATTCTGGCCATCTGGGTGTTCTGGGTGGCAGTGTAAAAGCCATTCTCACGCTCCATGTGCTACTGCCAGTTGATCCAGCTGTCAGCTCTACATCCCGGAGCTCAGGGACAGTGCTGGAGGATGCCTAGGAAATGGTGCCTGGGCCAGCAGAGGGCGCCCACACAACATACCCACTGCAGGAGGGGAGGCCCGGGTTCTCTCAGGCCTTGAGGGGCCACACCCCACCTCTATAGAGATTAGCAGTAGGGGAGTAAAGCCTTAGGTCCTCTCTACCTCCAAGCTTGGCCTTTCGCACCCAGGCCCCTCAGCTCTCCTATGCTTTTTTCCCCACTCCCTGCTCTTATCTTCCTGTCATCTGCTTTTCTTCCTCCAGTGGATCTACTTCCTCTCTGTGCAGCCCCTTCCTTCAGTCCTCATTCTTTTCCTTTCTTCCTCCACTCTTCACCTCCCTTTTCCATTCCCACCTCCTTTTCCAGGACACATAAACACAGTTTTTCAGACAATTCAGCCTTTATTTTTGAAAATAATTCTGTAGCTTAAACTTTCCTCCATGAACTGAGGTCAGGCAAGAAACAAAAACACACACGTTGTTCTCCAACCCATCTGCATCCTAATCTGTGCACCCGGGAATGTCTGGGAGAGAAGGGAGGGAGGTTGGGTTGAACGGTCTTGGCTGCTGTACCTCACAGTGAGAGGGCCTCCGGAAGCGAGGCTAGCATGGACTGTCCTAGAGCTGTCCTGATTTTTGGAAAGGACTGGATGGATGGGAGGGGCAGTCTGTTTCTTAGAGGAAGAATGAGGGAGGGGTGCCCCAGCATCCAAGGCTTTCTCCCCACCACAGTGGATGAGCTGAGGGAACGTTCTGCTTTTCCCCTTCACCATCTCATCTTAGAATCATGAACTGCTGGGCTGCATAGAAAGAAGAGTTGAGAGGAGGTCAGAGATGAAGGAGAGAGGGGAAGAAGAGAAATACAGGCAGCAGGCAGTAAACCCTGACAACCTAACAGCTCCATCCAGACCCTGACGATGATAAAACCCCTTTGGTTAGTCTCATTCTGGCACAGATATATCCCCTTCTCATATAATCCAGCCCCCTACCCCTACTCCAATTGGGAGAAAGCAGAGATGGTCGGGGACAGGCACAGGAGGAGGGCTCATACTCTGGCTAGAATAGCCAGGACAGGGTAAAGAGGCCTGATCAAGAGAACTAAAGTTGCCAGCCTCCCGCCGATGGCCCGGGAGAAAGCCTGGAATGTGGATGTGCAGCCATGACAAGCCCAAGTCACTCCTACCACACAGTGGTTTCCTGCTTAACAACTCCCCCAGCATATCCCAGAAAGAGTCCCTTGATTTGACCTCCTTGAGAATGAGGGAATAACCCTCACCTTATCATCTGTGCGCTCGAATGCCACTCGGAAAAAGAAAAAAAAAAAGAAAAGATAAATGGACCCAAGAGAGAAACACAGAGAGGACGATGAAGCCCAGGGACTGCGTTCCCATCTTAGGCCATGAGATGGCAAGGAGGGGGCCCACAACGGACACTCAGGTGCTGCTAATTCCAGCTAGGATCATAACCATCCCAGGTCTGGGGTGGGGCCAGGTGGACACGGCGGCCCCGGTACAGGAAGCTGACGATACCCCGGTAGCCAGCCCTGGGGACACCAGACTTGAGGTCATCCATGACTCCCAGGGCCTTGGCAAAGGCCTTGAAGCTGTCCCTGCTCGTGTACTGCACTCGCACCTCCCCCAGCTCGCTCCGCTCACTGGTCCTCACTTTCTCCACCTGCAGCAGGGGAGCACCATAGACACGTGCAAGGAAATCCCTGTCGTAGGCCTCCTGTCGCAGGTACGACAGGTCCAGCTGGGTGAAGGGCACGAAGTGCTGGTTCAGCTTGATAAACTTGAGGTGCTGGTCAAAGAACTGCCCATGGCTCACACCTTTGCGGCCAAAGGTCATTGTTCTGGAGATTTCGGGCCGCACGCAGGCCCGGCCCTGCCGCTGCTCTGGCCGGCGCATCCAGTCGTCCCAAAAGGCCTTGGGCCACTTGGGCTCCAGCTCAGCCCAGAGCTCAGCCAACAGCAGCCAGCCCAGGCCAGGGAAAAAGTCTGTGCGGTAGAGCAGCTCGGGCTTGCTGGAGTCCACCATCTGCTCCTTGCCATTGTCGTTCCAGGCAGACACACACCAGAGGGAGGGGTCGGCCCTCAGCAGTGGGTAAGTGGCCTGAAAGTACTCGAAGAAGTCTGGAGCCACCTCCAGATCATCCTCTACCACCACGGCTGCTGAGAACTTGAACTCGTGAAAGACCTGGCCCAGTGCCCAGCGGTAGTGCCGAGCAATCTTGTAGTAGCCCTGGAACTTTCGGTGGTCGGGTGGCACTGCAATGGTGCTCAGGTCGGGCTGCCGGATGTGCATGACAGCGCTGCCATAGGAGGCGATAACCTGGGCTGTCTCCTCATGCCCGCAGTCCTGGCTGACAATGATGGGAAAGCGCTCAGCCGAAGGCCGGTAATTCAGCAGCTTGTCCAGGCAGCGCCGAACAGTGCTGCGGTCACAGGCAATGACCAGGATGGGGATTACAGCTGGTGGAGTGGTCACAGGCACTCGCGGCAGGACAGGCGGGGCCGCGGTGGGTACCCTCCACCGCTGGCTCCACCTAGCATGGTGCTCCCTGATCTGCTGCAACAGGCCCCGCTGCCGCTCCAACTCCACCTCAGCGTCCTGGGCCAGGCGGATCACCTCTCGGGTGAGGCTGGCGGGGTCATCATCAAGAGCACTGTCTGAGGGTAGCCTGCCAGGCGCTGGGCGTGTCCAAAAGAAGAGGAGCAGCAGGGCATTCCAGGCCACAAAGAGGATGGCGCCCCACAGCACAAGCCCTGCAGACTGCTTCTTCAGCATCCTGGCCCCCGCAGGGGAGGCGGGAAGGGTAGGGCTCAAGGCTGCCCTCAGCTTGCCTGGCTCACACCCCCACGGTTCTAGGGATGCTTCCTCTGGGCTCCGGGATTAGGAAGCAGCCATGCACCTGAGGAAAGGAGAAAAACAACCATCATTGCAAGGCATGGGGCTGCTTTAGAGTAGAAGGTGGGGTAGAAACAGATGAAAAAGTTCAGGACAAGGAAGGCCATGAGGTTAACTCCAGAGCTCTCTTAGAAAACAGCCACCCATTCCCTAATTTGGAGGGTCAATCTGTATGGAACAACAGGATTAGGATAGCATTCTCCCCAACTCCAAAATGAGTTCATGAATCGTCTGAAAAGAAATGTGGGTTTTTTTTGGGGGGGAGTAGGGGAGCAGGATATGTAGAGAATGATGTTAGTGGAAGAGAGGAAGCAAAGGAACCCCACCCATCCCTTTTCTACCTGCAGATTTTGTTTACCATCTTCCATCCAGAGCTTAGGAGAGGTGGGGGTAAGACCATCTGCCTCCCGTTCCTCAAATCAAACTGCCCAAAGATTACTGACTTTAAAATTCTTAATATCACATCTCAGGGCTAAAGCCAGCACCTTACCTAATAAGGAAGCACCAGAGGCATTCCCATGAAGGTCAGGGACCAGATCTACATGACTCTTTAACATTCTGTTGGAGGGATCAGCCAATGCAATTCGACTGCAGAATACAATTACAGGCAGTAGTACAAATGTGCTGATGCTATGAGAATATGCCTGGAAAACTCTGAGAGAAACAATGGTAAGTCCAACCCAAACAATCCAAAAATTGAGTCAGGTAAGTGGTAGCTAAAAATTAACGTGCAAATATCAATAGCCTTCATATCCACAAATAATAACTCATTAAATAAACAACGAATGAGAAAACCTTATTTATAATAGCTATGAAATGATATGAAATATATGAAATGATATACTATTCAGGAATAAACAAGAAATATGCAAAAACCTACAGGCACTTATAATTCCTGAAAAGACAAAAGAAGACTTAAATATCCCTTGTTCTTAGTTAGGACACCTCAGCTTCATCAAAAATCTCAATAAAAATAGTTTTTGTAGAGCTAGTCAAACTGACACTGAAGTTCCAACAGAACATCTAGGAAAATGATGAAAATGAACAAGCTGTGAAGAGGGACGAGCCCTACCAGACATACTACACATTACAAAGCCTCTATAATTGTGTGATGCTGATCAGATCAAACCTGTCAATCCTAAAGGAAATCAACCCTGAATAGTCACTGGAAGGACTGATGCTGAAGCTGAAACTCTAATACTTTTTCCACCTGATGCAAAAAGCCAAGTCACTGGAAAAGATCCTGATGCTGGGAAAGACAGAAGTCAGGAGAAGGGGATGACAGGATGAGATGGTTGGATGGCATCACCAACTCAACGGACATGAGTTTGAGCAAGCTATGGGAGCTGGTGAAGGACAAGGAAGCCTAGCATGCTGCAGTCCATGGGGGTCGCAAAGAGTTGGACACGACTGAGTGAATGAACAACAATGAGGTGCTGATATGTAAACAAACAGATCATTCAAGGCATGGAAATTAAACAGATCATGCAAAGGAATAGAATTTCAACTACAGAAACAGACCCAAATACATGTAGAAATCTAATGTATGATAAAGAGGATAATCTGAATTACTGGGGCAAAAAAAAAATGGTCTATTAATAGTGTTATAACAACTATACAGGTATTTGCAGACAAAAATAAGATCTGTATATAAGAATAAATTTCAGGTGGACTAGATATCTAAGTAGAAAACTAAAAACATACATGTACTAAAAGAAGATTTATGTCAATTCCTCTATAGCTTAGCATGGGGAAAGGTTTTCTAAGTATGCCTTAAAATACAGATGCAGTAATAAATAAAATACTTTTGCATGGCTAAAAATACCATGTGTGCTCAGTTGCTAAGTCGTGTCTGACTCGTTTCGACCCCATGGACTGTAGCCCACCAGGCTCCTCTATCCATGGAATTTTCCAGGCAAGAATACTGGAGTGGGTTGCCATTTCCTTCTCCAAAAACACCATAAGCCAAGTCAAAAGAAAAATAACAAACTGGAAGAGAATATTTGAAACACACATCACAAACAAAAAGCCGATACCCTAACAGACAAAGAACTTCTTAAAAACTGAGAGGAAAAAAAGCCAAAAATTCCCTGTCTAAAACACTAGCATAACTCACACAAAAAAGTACTAAAAAGGCCCACAGACGTATGAAAAGGTGTTCAATTTCACTTATAATAAGAAAAATTCTAATTAAAACTATACTAAGGTAACATTTCTCACCCATCAGACTAGCAAAAATCAAAAATTTGTCCTATTCTCATAATAGAATCAGTTTAAGAATAGAAGTTCTAATTTTGATGATTTCTGATTTTCAGGGTTTTTTTTTCTTTTATGAATCATGATTTTGGTGTTGTATTTAAGAAATCTTTGTTAAAGTCACAGAGATTTTTTTTCCTGTGTTGTCTTTTTTACGCTTTACAGTTTAAAGTTTTACACTTACATTTATGATTCATTTTGAATTAGTTTTCATATATGGTGTGAGATAAAGAACTGAAGTCCTTTTCGAGTAGTTGGGCAGTTTGTCAAAATGCTAAACAGAGATACCATATGACCCAGCAAGTCCACTCCTACATATACACCCAAGAGAAATGAAAACAAATGTCTATACAAAAACCTATGTAGAATGTTTGAGGGAGCTTTCTTCATAAGTGCCAAAAAGTGGAAACAACCCAAACACCCATCAGCATTGGAATACTGATAAACTATGGCTTACCCATGGAATGGAATAATATTCAGCAATTAAAACGAAACATAAAAAATAAATAAAATGAATGAAACAAACTACTGATACATACAACGCATGGACAAATCTCAAAACAATGTTGCAGCATATGAAGGAATACATACAGATCAGTGTCTGCCTGGGAATGGAGGCAGTGAGACCATCAGGGGAGGTATTACAAAGGGACACTAGGAAACTTTGTGGGGTGACAGTTTAATGGGCTGAATATATATGAAAAAACTTATGAAAATGCACACTTTAAATACATAAGGTTTACTGTTTATCATTTATACTGCAATAAAACTTTAAAAAAAAATTATTACATCAAAGGACAAAATTAGAATATAGACAGATCAAAATATCAGTGTTGACTAGTTGATAACCACACTGTGGTTATATAAAAGAATATCCCAATTCTTATATAATACACGATGAAGTAATTAGGTATAGAGAGCCATGGTAGATGCAACTTCTCAAATGGTTCAGAGCAAAAATATCAAGTATAAATATGAAGAGAAAATGGACCAAAATGTTAATAGGTGGATCTGAGTAAAGGGAATATGAGTATCCTTACACCATTTTTATTCTTCCAACTTTTTTATATTTTGAAGTTATTTTCAAATAAAATCAAACAGGGACATAGCCCACAGCTCTGACTAGCTTCGTCCAATATGGCCCCAGCTGGACACATCAGAAGAACTGGGGACGATCTATTTGTCCTGAACTGTTCAATCATTCCACGATCTGCCATGACACAACCTACTCTCTGCCAGGCTCTGGGAAGGGACTGGGACACACAGCCAACAAAAAAAAAGGCATGGTCCTGCCAGGCTCCTCACTCTACCAGATCTCATTACTTAAAGGATCTACCACAGCCTTCAATGCCAGGGCAACTGCCATTCTTGACCATGCAACTTTCACCCTGGCATTTCTGCCCCTGGTCTCAACACTTCACAGCCAAAAGTTGCAGGTCTGCACTCTCCTGTGCTGGCTGCTCTGCCAGCTACCCTTCGGCTCATAGCCCTGTTCACTAATGCTAACCAAAATCTCGGGCCCCAGATTTCACCTCTGTGCTCCTGGGTTCTTAAGCAGGCCGATCCAGTATCCAAGGATCAAAGGGCTGATCTTTAAGAGTCTCTACAGGGAATGGATCCTGCCTCCCTCCTCTGAGACTCCTCCAGCCCCTGCAAGCACCACCACCTCCTATCTCCCTTGCAGACACCATCCACACTCACAACTCCAGAGCACCAGTCTTCTTAGAAGCCTCTACTTTATTGTGCCATTAAATTTCCATTTTATCAGTGCTCATTCACCAATCAGGGTTTCCCAGAAGAGAAACACACACAGATTCCCAGTTTTTCCTCCTTCTGCCTGAGGATGTGGTCAATGTTGGAATCCCTAACCCTCAATGTCCTGCCTCCCAACTGACTGGGTAGGAAAGTCTTCAGGCAGAAGGATGGGGGAAAGAAAAGAGAAACTGAACTCCATCAGCTCAAGTGTTGGCTTCAGGGCTGGAGGAGCAGGTCTGTCTCAGACTCATCAATGAGACACCTCAGGCCAAGAGGCTCGCAGAGTGGTGGCAAAACCCCAAGGGACCATATCGTCTCCATCCTCACTCTTCTCCAGACATTAGAACTAGGCGGCCCACACCCACTACCCCGAGGCCTAGAAGGCCTCCCCACCACCTTCTAAGCCAGGCGGATCAAGTCAATCTTCTCAGCCCCTCTGCAGACTGTATCCTTACAAAGTCTATAAATCTTGCGAATGGCTAGACAGCCCATAGCAAACAGCTGCCCCAGTCCACCAGGCCTCCTACTTAGCGCTCAGGCCTTTTGTTCTCCACTCCACAACGCTTTCCTCTAAATTCTCAAACAGAACTTGCTTCTCTTCCCATCCGAGTAGCGGACATACCTATTCCCAGGCCATTTAATTTCATGTTTAATTTCATGTTTAATAACTCATTAAATAAACAATGAATGAGAAAACCTTTTCCACACAGACTCCCCCACAGTCCCAGTGCCATTTCCTACTACTTCTCCCCTTATTCTCCAGGGCATGATCCTCTACTCGGTCTAGTTAGAGTTTACACAAACGCATGCACTCTCCAGCAGATGGCTGTGCCCACGGGATGAGACAGTCCAGCTTTTGGCCAACAGAGCCCATGCACTCATCCAGGAAGCACTGCTGCTCTAAGTCCTACCGTTTGGAGGGTATGGCAGGAACAAGGGCAAGTCAAAACAGCCCAGGGCAATGCTTGGGCATCACCCTGAGTTTTTTTCACATTGCTGAGACTCAATTTTCTCACCTCTAAGATGGAAATGGTAGTAGAGTACCTCATTGGGTTGCTTTGAGGATTGGGTGAGATAATTCACATTAAGTGTTTAGAACAGTGCCTGGCATATGACAAGGTAAGTGCTAGCCTATCACTTGTTTGTCTCCTCTCTTGGTGGTTCTCTTTGCACCACTCTACTAGATTCCTTCCAGGGTCCAAACATCCAAGCCTGCCTCAGGGCCTTTGCATGTGCCTGTATGCCTGGTCTGCTCTTCTCTCTCTCCTTCACCTCGTGGGTTCTGACTCACATCTCGCCAGGACACCTTCCCAGATACTGTCGGCCCATGTGAGGTTCACCTCCCCTTCACAACCATCAGGACCAGCACAACCCTGTGCTCAGTATCTGTCAAATCCCCTCAGCTACACGCTACTTGAGGCGGACCAGCTCCCCCAGTGCTGCCACGCTGCTATGCTAGGATCCTCAACATTCAGGAGATTTGCCTGTAACAAAAAAGTGACTTTCATGTGTATGTCACACACCTACAATCACTTAACTGCAATTCCCAAGTCCAAAAAGTGTTAAACACAGTTTTTCACACTTGTTTGGCATAACATCATTTGGAGAAATCTAATCTAATGTGAGGCTACTTATAGCCTTTATTTATCCCATTCATATATTTTGCTACAGAAATAAACATGCTGGACTACGGTATGCTGCTCCAGATCTTAGACTATATCATAAATGTACCAGGTCATCTTTTTTAATCCAACAATTTCTAAATTCTGAAACATATCCAGCCCCAAGAATTTCAGAATTATAAAAGTGGAAGAGAAAGTTATTCTTTCACTGCCATCATCCCATTTCAAGATCTCAAACCCTTCAACATGAACTCTCTTTCCTTATTATGAAATACTGAACTCTTGATATGGTTTCTCAGCTGGTCCACCTATCACTAATTTTGCTTCCCTTTAAGCAACCTTCCCAATAACAACAGAGCATCGTTCTTAAAGTACATACCTGGTCACAACACTCACTTGTCTTAAAAACCATACTGCCACTGCCCACAGAATAAAATTCAAAATCATTATTATGACACACAGGGCCTTCACAACAAACTGATTCAAACATCCCTTTCAACCTCACCTCCAACCACTAACTCCATGAACTGCATACTCTGGCTTCAAAAGGCTACTTACCTCCCCCAAGTACACTTTGTACACTGCTGTCTTTGCTCTGGCTGGTCCTGCATGCTGAAATCATCTAATGCCCCGTTGACAAGCACTATACCTCCTAAGAACCCAGTTTGGGTGAGTACTTCCTTAACATCCAGGCAGATTCAGGCTTCCCACAACTATACTCCCACCGTACTCTCTCCACACCTCCTGTCTTTCCTCTCCACACTGTAACAGAATCTGTGGCTGTACTTATCTGACTCTCACCTTACTCCTTAGAAAAAAAGGCTCTATGACCTCTAAACCTATTAAAGCGCTTGGCACATGTATGAAGTTCAAGTAGTTAGATGGAGGACATTATTAACTAAATTGGGGAGAAAGGCCAAATTAGAAGCCTAACAGTGAAGGATTACATTTTCCAAAGTTGACTACAAAACATCCCATTCTACATGTTTTTTTTTTACAAAGTGACAATGACACGCCTCCCTCCAGAGCTGGGGGGGGGGTAGGGGGGAAGAGGGTTGGGGTCAGTGTTCCCTCTCTCTGATCTGTGACTACAGAGGAAGTGATGATTATGTGACTTATGAAGACTGGTTCATGAAAGTCAACACCGTTTCTACTTGATGCTCCTGAGATGCCTTTTCTTGGAAACAAGCCACCAAGGTAAAAAGAAGCCCAGCCACATGGACTAGATATGTTCCAAATATTCTGGCTGACGACCACAGCTAAGGCCCAGCTGACAGTCAGTAACAGATAGCAGACATGAGAGGAAGCCTTCCAGATGATTCCAGCCCCAGACACATCCAACTGCAACTACATGAAAGACCAGAAGCAAAATGACATAGCTGAGATGGGAATAAAATAATTCTGTTGTTTTAAGCCACCAGGTTTTAGGGTGATTTATTATGTAGCAATGAGTATCTGAAACAATGAGTGAAGCAGAATCTAAGTAGCCTTGATACAAAGGGCAAGTGTTCCTTCTGCCCTCTGTATGCAAGAGTCCAAATTTTGAGGTCCTGCCCCTATACATACTCCCTTATTAGATATTTACTGATGAATGATAAAAAAAAACACCTAGTGGCTTAAAACAAGAGCAATCATTTATTCTCTCTCGGTTTCTACAAGTAAGGAATTTGGACACTGGGGCACAAATGAGATGACCTGCCTCTGCACCATGATGTCTGGGATTTTAGCTGGAAGACTCCTCTAAAGGCTTAGTCTCTCACATGTCTGCAGGTTGATGTTGGCGATGGCTGAGATGTCAGCTGTAGTCACCTCCATGTGGCCTCTCCACATGGCATGGACTTCCTCTGAGCATGAGGCTGAACTCCAAAAAGTGACTGTCTGAAGAAAGAGCGCAAGTCAAGTAAAACTACATCCTTTTCATGATCCAACCTTGCATCCCTTCTGACTTATTCACTGGTCAGGGGTATACTGAGTCGCTGCCTACATTCAAGGAGAAAGAAACACAGCCGCCACAGCCAGGTGGCAGGAGGGTAGTGTCCTACGGTAACAACAGGACAATGTGAGGTTTAAGGTTGTGGTCATTTGGGAAAATACAATCTGACACACCTTCCTTTTCTAAAATAGAACAGTCCTTAACCTTGACCTGAGTACCTGATGTTCTGTTATCAATGACATTTGCTTGCAAGGCACAAACTCAAACTTTGTTTTGCCAGAGTTTTCACTGCTCCTTCAGGGAAGTGACACAGATGGTCCACACCACCAAGTACAAAGACATCTACATTGTGGTGCGAATGAGGAATGAGCCTTTTTAGTGAATAAGACCCTCAATCAAAACCCAGGAGGCTCTGGGCAGGTCCCACCAACTCCTTTAAGTCTCAGTTTTTTCTTCTGAAGAACTGCCTCGGAGCTGTAAGAACCCTTTCTAACACTCTGATTCCTATAGTATTCTCTAGCCAGTCCCCTCTCTATGGCAAAAAAAAAGAAGTGTTTTTTAAACAGCAAGAGAACCCCAGATAGTCAAATTCCCATTGTGAGCAAAAATGGAGAAGTCTTATTTAGTTTTTAGAAAGCATGGAAATGAATGTTGACAGACTTCCCTTCTATCTCTGTTTTGCTTAGCATGTTAAAAAGCACTGCCTTTTTAGAGAAAGTACAGACATGCCAGAGATAATGGAGACTTAGCTGAATTACTTTTTTGTTCACTATTAGACCTCCTCTAATAATGTATCCTCCTGTATCTTGTACCGGGCTCCATAATTTCAAAAGGATGGAAGAACTGAAAGGGAGTCAGAGAAGATACACTAAATAATTCAAGGCCTTAAGAGAATAATACCTAGAGAGAAGGGATACAGGTTATTCATCCTGGAAAAGGCTAACGGGATATATGATGCAAGTGCAGCAAAAAAGCACAAAGCCTTGGCAAACCAAGTAACCTTGAGCAGTCACTTGTGCCTTAGTTCCTGCATTTGTACAGGGAGAGGCTTGATATGGATCATCTCCATGGTCCCGGGATTCTGATGACAAAAAGAACAGTAGTAACTTCCTCAATGTCCCAAACAGGAAATGAGTTTAACCTTTCACATAGCCACTGAGGTTAAACACACTACATTGCTTTCTAATCTGAGAAAAGGGCATGGCGGGGAATCCCTAGAGACCTCAGTAGTCTCGGAATCAAGGCAGATGCGGAGGGCGGTGGGTGTAAGCATCTAAGAGAAAAGGCTACATGGTCTGAAAAGTATTATAAACGACAGAAGAGAAAGCTGGACAATCTTAGCCAGTTGATGTTCGTAAAGCAGAGACTAATTAAATACATCACAGGGGCAAAGGTTAACCAAGGTAGAGCCCTTCACTCTGGGGCTCACTGTCCTGCGGAGACACAGACCAGCTGGCCCCAGCCCTTCCGCTCGGGAGTTTATAAGATGGGGGCCCTGCACATCTTAGGGCCCCCTACTTCACACACACTAGCAAACAAGTAGGAGCAAATTTTCTTGACAATTTGCTTATTTCCACACTGAGTCAATTCTTCCTCGGGGCTGTTAAGAAAGAACCCCTAATAACTTTTGGAAAGGACTCTGGGGTGGAGTCTGGGGAAAAGCCACCTCGCATTCCTCTCCCCAACTCTCTCCAGCAACACCAGCTCCTCCAAGCCCCGCACCCAAGCCCGCCCGGAGGCTGAGTTTCACAACCGCCCTGCTCCTCGCGGAGCCCGCCCTCTCTCCAACAGCTGGAGGCCCGGGATTCCGCAAGCGGAACGCGGAGTTCCACTTCCCGGCTCAGGAGGGGCGCACGGCCGTGACGGCCGTGACCCTGGGTGGCCCGGGCCAATTTCCTTTTGCTGGGGCTCTCAGGCACCGAGGCTATCCGGGGACACAGAGGGATCAGAAAGCGGCAGCCTCTCTAGTCGGGACCCGAGTCCCGAAGCGCCCTCTCCCCTCCCGCGGGGCCTCCTTCAGTCAGACCTCGATCCCCTTCCGGGAACAAGCCCCAGAACTGACGGATGCCGGCGTTCCCTGGCTCCCACTTACCAGGTCCATCCAACTTCCTGGCCCTGAACTTGGCGCGCCCCAAAGCGAGGGGAGCGAGCCGGGTGCCACGGCGCGTTCAACGCACTCGCGCAGCTGCCGGCGCCTTCCGCCCGGCCGGCCCTTCTCGCAGCGCGCCGGGCCCGGACAGCCGGGCGGGCAACGTGGCCCTTCCCCGGGGAGGGCGGGGCGAGGCGGGGCGGGGCAGGCCGAGGGGCGGAGCTGTCTGCCTCAACTCGCCCAGGGCCCCTTCTCCCCAGGTCGTCTCCAACGCCCGATCTCTCAGAATGACTCGAGGTCTGGACATCCCAAGTTTTCCGGGGTCCCCAACTTCGGGAGATGTAGTGGAGATAACTGTTACTACTGGGCCCTTCGCTGCTCACAATTGCAACTCCATGGGTCAATACCCATCAAACCAATTACGCTTAATCCACTCCAGTCCAGACTTCTCGCGTCTCCCAGCCCAGCCCCAGCCAGAGTGCAGAATCTCGTGGAGTTTAGGGGAACAGCCCTGCCAGAGGTAGGCCGAGCAACTTACCTCAGTAGTGCGTTTACCAAACCCAAAGCCAAGGATCTGGGGGCCTGCTCCCCCAACCGCTGGCTTCCGGGGGGGAGGAGTCCAGGGGATCACAGAGGCTGCAGCTTACAGGGAAGTGAGAACGAGAACCATGGTGCCAAAAGGAAACCAAGGAGGAAACACTTGCAGCCAAAATCGAGAAAGAGCAAGCTGGTTTCCCTCACCCACCCTTGTTTTTGTTTTTTCTTTCAGGGTAGGTAATGCTGTTAGTTCGGAGTAAAAGACAGACCTTTCCCTAAGGGAGAACCAGACAGACCCAAAGAGGAAATGAAGGCCTCAAGCAGGCTAGGGGCTAGGGGGAACCCTGGTATCTGACCCTAAGTGAAGGTGGGGAGCTAAGAACTACTGGTTACTCATGCAGACAACCTTCCTGAGGAGGACTGGGTCCAGAGCCAGCCCTACCATGTGATCAGGACACACTGTTCTGGCACCAGCACCTGCCCCCATCCACTTCCCTCCTCTGTGTTTCAGAGCACAGAGCAGTCTGGAACTTCATGGTGTGTGGTTACTGACATCACTCACTAACTTGTTTCTAAGCGAAACTAGGAATTATGTGGTGGTTTAAAGAAACAAAGGCAGGACATGCCTTAAAATTCCCTGCATGGGGGTAAGGAGCTAAAACAAAATTGCAGTGGCCTTTACATGCACCTGCAGTGGCCTTCACACCCTACCCCACCCCCAGCCTCTCCTTTAACCCCAGCATCTCTGCAGAAGATACACTGTCATCTCACTCTACACATATAGAGTTTGAGGCTCAAGCTAAGTCCCAATTTGCTGAAGGTCACAAGACCTAATGAGGGTTGTGGCTAGGTTTGGACCCAGGCAGTCCTACTCCCAAGATGGCACTCATTCCTTCATCTCATGCAGCCTTGAGTGTTAGAGACAGCTGTGTGTCCAGCATGACAAGCACATAGTGGGGCAGCAGGGAAATCCTGCAGTTGGAGCCTGGTCCTAAAGGAGAAGAGTGAAAGAGGAGCTGACACCTCAGTGACGCTGGACTCTGTGTGTGTGTCCAGGGTCTCCAGTTTAGTTGATTGTGTGGACTGTGGCAAGAGATGGGAGTGCACGCTTATGGGCCAGTCAGCAGCCAATGTTTCTGTATCTCTGCCCTCTCTCTAAGCTTTTCCTCATGAGGAGGACATGGAATTATTACATACTAATACTCCATGTCAAAGCAAGAGGGAAAACCATAGTTTCCTAAAACTGGGAAAACTTGGGAAACGCCGTGGACCCAAGATATCAGAAGCTAAGATCACTGTCCCAGGACAAAGGCCAGAGTAGAATGCTGAAAGGTGAGGAAACCAATTAGCCCAGAAGATGTCAGATTCTCATCTCTACCAATCATCCTCCTCTATCTAAGGCTGTTCAGTGGGGAAGAGGAAAGATAACTGTGTACCAAAACTCACGCCCCATCACTATCACCCTCTGTTTAAATTTCAAGGCTCACAGAAGATCTAAGAGTAGAAATTCCCTGACTGTCCCAAAACAAAGGACCTGGTTAGAGAAGCAGGATGAGCTGAATTCTTGGATGGAAGCAAAAGAAAACATTTGTTCTGAGAGGCAAGAAGCCAGGGTGATGAGTGCCAAATTGACCTGGGAAAAGAGGCCCTGGGCTCCTGATGGAGATTTCATGGAGAAGGGTTATAGGGGAAGAAGGGCAGAAACAAGGAGCCAAGTGCCTGAATTCTGGGGATGAAACTGGGATTGGATTCTGTGAAAATGGAAGAATAGGAAGTTCTGGTCCTAGCCACTACTCCCAAAAAAGGAGAGGAGAGATAAGAAGGAAGTGAAAATTGTCCCAGGAAACTGCCCTCCCATAAACAATGCCCAAGATATTCTGAATTTTTGTATAATTTGCAAAGAATTCATGCTTTGAACATAAGACAGATCTTAGCTTGAAACCATAAGTAGAAATAAAAGCAAAGTTTTAAATCAATGATGTATCTATTTTTCCCCTCTCGCTTCCTCCCAATATCTCTACTCCCCTCGACAACACAGAAGCTCAGCTCACCAAGATCAAAGAAAAGAGAAAAGATTAACACAATAATCACTGAGCAATGTCTATTAAATGAAACTTTTGGTTAGTCACCTACAATTCCTTTTGGAAAACAGAAGGGCATAAATAAATTCAGTTACAACACACACACACAACATGTGGTTTATTGGTCCTGGCTAAGTGGCTGAAAACCCAATGAGTGCTGTGCCCTGGCATCAGTGGTGCCCCTTTGAGAAGGCTGATGGCTGTGTCAAGAGGACTGTCTTGTTGAAGGGTCAGGCTGAGGGAAGGACTACTGCTTTTGCTGGACACAACAGGGGAGAGGAATTCTGGCTCCCTCTAGGAAGGAAACATCTTACCAGAGAGGCTGTCTGACAGGGCCCTTGAGTTCTCCTCCCTGGAGGTTTGCGGCAGAATCCGGACGGCCCTTGTCAGGTCAGATGCTATAGAAGCAGCACAGAACTGGGCAAGTGATCACAGCATCTGCCACTGCACACTTAGGCAAGTCGTGCCTGCTCAGGGCTTCTGTAGCTTCCCCTCACGCATCAAACTGGGAGAATAATCCCTGCTCTGTTCTCCTCACAACAATGTGGTGACGAAAAACTGACACAACACAACAGCCTGGACACTTCACATAATGTAAGCACTATACAAATACAGCACGCCTCTGTGGTACTTCAAGTGCTTCGAAGCACTCACAGGCCTCCTAGGCAGGATGAGGGCCTGGGACCACACATCCCTGAGGGATCACTGTGATCCCAATGTCTAAGCAAAGAATAGCACCAGGAATTTGCTGGGCAAAGCTAGGGGAGGTGACAGACCCATCCTATAGCAGAAGCCCGGCCTCAAAAGAGCTACCTCAGGCATCAGAGAGAAGAAACATCTAAGGCCAGGAAGTCCACCTAGGTCTGCCTGCCCAGCCCTCGCGCCACTGGGGGCCTCACAGACTCCTATGGAAAAGAAGGAAGGGAAAAAGAAAGAAACCAAGTCATAAAATACATGATTTTCAGCTTGCAAATGACCACCGAATATGAGGCCCAGGTATTACACAGCTAGTGAGAGGCAAAGAGTTGCTAGAAGCCAAGCTTCCTGCCCCTTGCCCAGTCTACTGTATCCTACTGTCTATCAAAATTTCCATCACCTCTCCTTTCTGCTGTTGTTGTCACTCAGAAAAGCAGGCATCTTGGCATAGGTAACTTGGAATTCAAGGAAGGAACAGAAGGTAAGAAGGAAAGATGAACAGCTTCTGCTTTAAGTGGGAACAGAGCCTGCAAAAATATAGAAGGCTAAACAATGGCAGTCTGAAAAACAGTCACTTCAAAGAGCAGGAGATAAGACCAGGATATGGCATAGAAAGGAAAGGCCCAGGGCTCACTCCAAGAAATGGAGCTCCATCTCCTAACAAGACACTTGGTCCTTGGTCCTTGGTCCTTGTCTCAAGGATCAAGAGGTGGTCCTTCTCTCCACCTCTCTTTGGCCTGCTACCCCAAACAGGCACACATGCCCAGCTAACTGGAGAGCTCTGAGAACCGACAAGGTACCTGGCAGAATCCCCCAATCTGAGTTCTCTTTGAACCCGTGCACCTTTGCCACCACTTCATGATGCCAAGTATTGGCTAGTAGCAACAAGATGAGACAAATTCAGGACAGAATTTTAATTAAGCACAAATAAGACTTTTGCCAGAACACTAATCCAATAAATGAACAGAACTCCTAATTCAGTTCTTCTCTGTGCAACTATACAAGCATATCAAGCAATAACAATGTTACTCTGCTACTTAGACATGGCCCTGGATACTACTGAAAATCTATCATTTCATTTGTTCCTTGCAGATAACCTGTGAGGGACTTGGAAAGTTAGTTATCCCCATTTTGCAAGTGAAGAGAACATGGCATAGCTTAACTGACATATCTAGGGGTGTACACTAAGAAAGGCAGAGCTAGGACAGAAATCCTGATTCCCAAACCTGTGTTTTGTTCCTCTGCTCTTTCAGTGAGGCTTCACGGACTACATTTCCTTAAAGGGGAAGGAGGAGAGGCAACTTAGGAGGTATTCCACACCATCTGCTACCTGCCTCCACCCAAGGTAGCTCTATTTAGTTAGCTCCCCAAAACACAGCAGCCTGCCTCAGCCTGGATAATCCATCCCAGAGTTGTACTTAGCCCAAACTGACTTGGAATCCTATTACCTCAGTGTGGAAAAAGCCCTTACAAGTATCTAATACAACCTCCCTTCAGAGGCCTAAATTCTTTTTATGTTCTCCTTGGTCTAACCTCACAATTGCCATTGCTCACAACTCCTTACAAGGTACTTGATCTGAGTAAGGAGCTACTGGGAACAAGCCTGCACCCTGAGAGGGAAGGACAGGTGAAGTTTCCTGTGTACCCATCAGGGTAAGAGTTTTCATCAGGGTATTTTCTGAATGGCAGTGTCCCCGGACTCGCCCCACTCAACACCATCTGCACAGGAGCAGCAAGACACCAAGTGGGAAATGAGACAGGAACCTTACCTTTCTCGTCTCAGCTGCTCCCCTGAAGATCATCAAACCTCCATCCAGCACTTCATTTCCAAAACTGAGAATCCCAGATCAGAAACACTGAGGTGCAGCTTCTCTCCTCTGGTCCAGGTCCAAAGTCCATGGCTGAGTGGACTCAGCGGGAGGAGTCTGGGGGGGAAGGAGTATGTCCAGGCCCCTCCCCCCCCCTGCAGGCTTCAGTGTCCCTCCCAGAGGTCTGTTACATCCCTTCATTCAGCTGGTTTATTAAGCCCAGAGTCTGGTGATAGGCAGATCCCAGGTCCTATCCCATCTCCTGTTTAGGGAAGGAAAGTCATCCACTGTGAGGGCTGGAGAGTCCGTCTTCTGTTGAAGCTCATGAGAGGAAACAGGCCTTAGAACCGGCATGGCCCAGGAAGCTGATTTCTGTGTTAACCTGAAGAATATTTAAACATCATGACACTCTCTAATCTATTATATACCCAAAGAAATCCCTAATACTTCCTACCTAAATGAGATTACTTTATCATCAAAAACACTTCCTTAAACACTCCACAAGGTTATTCAAAGTACCTACCTCACTCCACCCCCAAACAGTCACCTCAGCAACATGTATACAAATATGACTCAAGGAAAGACAGCACCTAATCCCACCACAGAAAAGTAACCAAACCACTGCTGTGTGGAGACTGTCTTCTAAGAAATACAGAAAAGAATATTCTCCTCCTGTTCTCCTCTTGTTTGTGCCACACACTAATCGCTCTACATCTCCCAAGCTTCTTAGGGTGTGTAATCGGCCAACTCTCCCAGTCTGAATTAAATCCATACCAGACCTAGATGCTGGCACCTTCTACAAGCATTCTTTGCCCCCTTCCCTTCACTGGCACCTCCCCTCCCCCCTTCCAAAATTGTGCCAAAGGTGTAACTCCCAATCTCCGTCAAACTCCTTCCTGGGGCGACTCCAGAGAGCACTTTCCTGAAATGCTAGAGGCCCGAATGCTACCACCAATAGCCCCAGTGATGTTTCAATTTTTCAATCCAGTGGCCCACCCCGGCCGCCCCCTCCCTTATAAGTTTATTCCTAAACACACACATACAAATACACACACACACACACACACACACACACACACACACACACACACACACACGCACGCACGCGCCTTTCCTCCCTGTAGGGGCGTGGCGCCCACAAGAACGCTCCCCCACCCAGCCAAGAATTTAACTCCTCCCACCCTTCTCCTCGGAACCCCTTGCTCTGTGTTCGCTGGGAAAGAGGGTAACAACGCTACCCTCTCTAGACTCTGACCCCCGCACCCCTCTGCGGCCCAGACGACCCTCTCCCTATCTGCGCTGGTTCTTTACCTGGGTCCCGCCCACCCAAACTCGGCAGGTTATCCGCAGCCCGCCCCTGGTCGGACTTCAGGCCCCAGGCCGGGTCCCCACTCCCGGCCCAGGCCCCACCCCCTCGACCCCCAGCGCCCGGCCCTCCCCTCGCACTCCTTTCCCCCTCCCACCATCTACCGCAGCCACTTCCGCCCGTCCTCCGGAAGTGGGTCCGCGGCAACTGCCACCTCCCTTCATCCCGCCTTATCTCCCCTCGCCCATCACCACCGCCACCAAGGGAGCACGGAACGTGACTCTGCAGGACTTGAGGTTGTTCCGCCGTTACTATTCATAGAACTGGAGACGAGGTGTGGGCAGGACAGAGTGTGGGTGAGAAAGGACATGGGGACAAGAGTAACGGCTGTGCAAGAAGGGGCGGGGCAGAGTGTGGCGGAAAGCCGGAGCTCGCGTCATGTCGAGCCGCGCGGGAAGAAGCGCGCATGCGCATGACACCTCGGCGGGGTGGTGATTGGTGTCTGGACTGTTTGGCCAGGCAGGACCTGGGCGAGAAGGGGGCGGAGCGAGAGCCTGAAAGTGCGGACAGAGTCGGCCAGGGGCAGTCTCGCCCGGTCCCCTCGGTTTTACTATCACAACAACCTACCTTTTTGTGGTTCTGAAGAAGGCATAAGCTGGTTCCCTCTCTGGATTCGAGTCCTGGTGAGAAGCAATTCTGGAAGCACCAAGGCCTGTGTTCACCCGTTCCTGCGCTGAGAGCTCTGTAGTAGTACTAGAAGAAAGCTGTTTTGTTTATTGCTTGCTTTTCTCGCTGCATCTTTTACGGAGGCAGGACCTTCCTTGGGTCTGAAAAGAGACTACTCATACAGTAAGCTCTCCTCCCCCTCCCACCCCCAAGACAACTGTTCTACAGGCATTGTGCGAAGCCCTTGTCAAGTTATCAGTGTTAGTACGCACAAGTCTGGACCACGGTTACCGTTCCCTGAGCAGCACAGAGGTCTTCCAGAGGTTAGATGGCTAGAGAGTGATAGGGGCTGAACGCGAACCTTCCAGACTATGACACTAACCTGTGTTGCCACTATCGTGTGGAAACAGTCTCCTCTTAAACCTTGTCACACCTTCAAACATCAGACTTCCAGTTTCCAAAATTGCCCTGGTTGATTTTTTTCTAAATGTATTGGTCAGACATGTTCTTGACTTAAAATTGCATGCCAAAGGAGCTACTACTAATTTTTGTTCATAGGTAATCCACTTAATGACATGTTCTAGAATTTTGCCAGGGCTGTGGATGACTTTGCAACCTTTGTTGTTTTCCCCTTTTATTGAAAACTGGAACTTAGTCTGGAATATCTTCTTTGATACTGAGCTGCTAAAATCCTTGGAATTTTCATATGTGATAAGAATACTAGGAGGTTCTTTTGTTATAATATTTGATCTTTGACCTTAGTTCCTGCCACAAGGCCACAAAAACCCTTGGCATTTCCTGGGTGATAAGAATGTCATTTGTTCTAATGAGCAACTTTGTGGGCTCCTAGACAGCTTCTGAATGGGAGCTGGTCATTGGAAAGATCAAGCCACGATTAGGTTGAAATTTTTTAGCATCTCCCTCCCATGTCTTTCCTTGTGAGAAGGCTTCCCTTGTGGCTCAGCTGGTAAAGAATCCACCTGCGATGCCGGAGACCTGGATTTGATCCCCTGGAGAAGGGAAAGGCTACCCACTCTAGTATTCTGGCATGGAGAGTTCCATGGACTATAGTCCATGGGGTTGCAGAGAGTTGGACACTACTGAGCAACTTTCACTTCACTCCCATGCCACCCCCTACCCTTGCCATTGTATTGAGATGAGAGAAGGGTTGACAATGGAGCTAATGATAAATCATGCTTAGGTGATGAAGCATCCTTTAAAATTCCAACAAAATGGGTTCAGAGAGCTTCCAGGTTGGTGAACACATCCACACACTGGGAGGGTGCCACACCCTCAACTCAGGAAGACAGACGCTCCTGTAACTTGGGATCTGCCCCCCCCATGCCTTTCCCCCACCCCTACATACCCCCCACCCCAGGCCTCGACCTCTGTATATCATCTGGCATTCATCTGTACCCTTTAATAAACTAATAAACATAGGTAAGTGTTTCCCAGAGTTCTGTGAGTTGGTCTAGCAAATTACTGAATCCTCTGGGTAGGAGGTCACAGGAACCTCTAGGTAGGACAGAAGTTGGGAGTAACTTGGCATCTGAAGCAGAGTCAGTCTTAAATGGTACTGGTCCCTAACCTGTGTTATCTGATGTTATTCCAGATTGTGTCAGAATTGAGTTAAACTGTAGGACAATCAGCTCGTATCACAGAGAACTTGGTGGGAGAAAACCCCCATGCATTTGGTGTCAGAGGTAAAGTATTCTGTATGAGTAGTAAGACATGTAGGGAAAAGACTGGGTTTTTCTAGTACATACATTAATCTGACTTGCTGTTAAACATCAGACTGAATCCAATAGGAACTACTACTAATTTTGGGCAATCCTATGTCATCCATTTAATGACATGTTCTAGAATCTTGCCAAGATTATGGAAAGATTTGCAGCCTCTGTTTCCCACCCCACCCCCCTTTTGAAAACCGTAACCTAGGTTCCAGTTTCCTGGAATATCTTCTACCCACACGATTTCTCCAGAATATTAGCAGTGACCAAGTTGCATATTTACAGTACTGGGAATGTAATAGTTACTAAGTCAGGAGTCTTGAAATGATTTTTTAATTTGGAAAGATGTCATAATATTAGAAACAGTCTTAAGGCAAACTTTATATTGCTGTCACCCTCACATAATACAGTTCTACAGATAACTTCCTGATACTTTCACAGCCCCAAATTTACTCCACTCAGCTGGCTTTCTCATTGGAATTAATGGTTATGCTACTTCATTTGTTCAGGCCATAATGCTGAGAGCCATCCTCATACTCCTCTCGTACATCCCCTGTCAATCTGTCTGAAAATCCTCTTGGCTCTATCTTCAAACTGTGTCTAGGATTCAGTGCCTTGGTATTCTCACAGCCCCATTCATCCCACACCTGGACAATCCAGGTCCTTCTGTCCTTACTTCCCTCCTCCAGTAGCCTAGTCTTCACACAGCAGTCAGAGTGATCCTGGCATTTTTCTGCTTAAAACCCCACAGTGTATCCCCAGTTCAACTGGAATAAAAAGCCAGTCCTTTGAGCAGCCTACAGAGCCCGATACCAACTGGTCTGCTTACTCCTAACTGGCTTTGCTCACTCTGTCTCAGCCACACTACCTTCATTGCTACTCCTTGGGGAATATTTCTAATGCAAAAGCTCTAGCTGTTCTCTCTGCTTATCAGTTGATCAGTCAGTTCAGTCGCTCAGCCGTGTCCGACTCTTTGCAACCCCATAGACTGCAGCACACCAGGCTTCCCTGTCCATCACCAACTCCCGGAGCTTGCTCACACTCATGTCCATCAAGTCAGTGATGCCACCCAACCATTTCATCCTCTGTTAGCCGCTTCTCCTCTTGCCTTCGAATTTTCCCAGCATCAGGGTCTTTTCCAATGAGTCAGTTCTTCGCATCAGGTGACCAAAGTATTGGACTTTCAGCATCAGTTCTTCCAATGAATATTCAGGACTGATTTCCTTTAAGATTGACTGGTTTGATCTCCTTGCAGTCCAAGGGACTCGCAAGAATCTTCTCCAACACCACAGTTCAAAAGCATCAATTCTTTAGCGCTCAGCTTTCTTTATGGTTCAGTTCTCACATCCATACATGACTACTGGAAAAATCATAGCTTTGACTAGACAGACCATTGTCAGCAAAGTAATGTCTCTGCTTTTTAATATGCTGTCTATGTTTGACATAGCTTTTCTTCCAAGGAGGAAGAATCTTTTAATATCATGGCTGCAGTCACCATCTGCAGTGATTTTGGAGCCCAAGAAAATAAAGTCTGTCACTGTTTTCCATTGTTTCCCCATCTAGTTGCCATGAAGTGATGGGACCGGATGCCATGATCTTCGTTTTTTTTTAATGTTGAGTTTTAAGCCAGCTTTTTCACTCTCTCACTTTCATCAGAGATTCTTCAGTTCCTCTTCACTTTCTGCCATAAGGGTGGTGTCATCTGCATATCTGAGGTTATTGATATTTCTCCCGGCAATCTTGATTCCTGCTTGTGCTTCATCCAGCCCAGCATTTTGCATGATGACTCTGCATGGAAGTTAAATAAGCAGGGTGACAGTATACAGCCTTGACATACTCCTTTCCCAATTTGGAACCAGTCCATTGTTCCATATCCAGTTCTAACTTGCTTCTTGACCTGCATACAGATTTCTCAGGAGCCAGGTAAGGTGGTCAGGTATTCCGATCTTGAAGAATTTTCCATAGTTTGTTGTGATCCAAACAGTCAAAGGCTTTGGTGTAGTCAATAAAGCAAAAGTAGATGTTTTTCTGGAACTCTCACTTTTTATATGAACCAACAGATGTTGCAATTTGATCTCTCTGCTTATAAAGCTTGTATTTTGGATGTTTTCATTACTCTCAAATATTTCCTCAAATGTCACCTCAGTGAGGCCTTCCCTGACCAATCTATTTAAACCCTGGCCCTTAACACAGCGTTGCCAGTATCCCTTTGTTGTTGTTCAGTCGCTCAGTCGTGTCTGACTCTTTGCAGCTCATCAACTGCAGCATGTCAGGCTTCGCTGTCCTTCACCATCTCCCGGAGCTTGCTCAAACTCATGTCCATTGAGTCAGTGATGCCATCCAACCAAGTCTCGTTCTCTGTTGTCCTCTTCTCCTCCTGCCTCAATCTTTGCCAGCATCAGGGTTTTTCTAATGAGTTGGCTCTTCGAATCAGGTGGCCAAAGTATTGGAGCTTCAGCTTCAACATCAGTTCTTGCAAATGAACATTCAGGATTGATTTCCTTTAGGATTAACTGGTTTGATCTCCTTGCAGTCCAAAGGATTCTTAAGAGTCTTCTCCCAGCACTACAGTTACTCTCCCTTACTCTGCTCCATTTTTTCAGTAGCACTTAACTTATCAACTCCTTCCATATTTATTATGCTTTACTACTTCCTGTCTGCCTCTGCCTGCTTGAATGTCAGTTCCCTGAGGGGAGGTATGTTTGGCTGTTTGGTCCCTTGCTATATCCCAAGTGCCTGGAATAAGGGTGTGCTCAGCACTTAGTAGGTGCTTAGCAAACATTTGTGGAATGAATGAATGAATGAACTTGAACAACTGTTTTCATGATGGAATATTGTTATCTAGGCCTTTGTTACCTGCAGGTACGTGAACATGGTGGTAAGCATCCTATGCACATTTTGCATATGATATTTTTGTCATCATACCATAAATATTATCATGTTTCTAAATATTTTCAAAATTACAACCACTTTTTATTTTTAAATGTATATTTAAACTTTTTGCATGCTTGTTATTATTCTTTAGACAATAGAGTTGTTCAAAGGAAAAGTAAATTATTTCCCACCTCCACTTATCCTATCCTGCTGAAAGGAACCACTTTCAAATTCAGTGGCTCTCTTTCCAGATATTTTCTCTGTACATTCATATAAATGTGTAACATGTACAGATTTCACAGTTCAAAGACAAGTATGTAACTTTATTTTCTGTAACACAAGCCAGTTTCTATTTTATGCTTCATTCCCTCTGATAGCAGAAAAACTAAGTCTAGTTAACTCAGGATAAATGTTCACACTTCATGACTTGTTTATGTATTAATGATCAGTTATGGTTTGATTCAGGCTTAATCCACCTGCAATGTGGGAGACCTGGGTTCGATCCCTGGGTTGGGAAGATCCCCTGAAGGGAGGTGTGGCAACCCACTCCAGTATTTTTACCTGGAGAATCCCCATGGACAGAGGAGCCTGGCAGGCTACAGTCCATGAGGTTGCAAAGAGTCAGACCAGACTGAGCGACTAAGCACAGCACAGCATGGTTTAATTCTAGTGAACTTGTTCTTTTCTCTTTTCACCTTTATATAATTACCAAGTTTTTTAAAGTTATTATAAAAGAATATATATTCATTACAGAAAAATTTTGTTGTTGTTCAGCTAAGTCGTGTCCAACTCTGAGACCCCATGAGCTGCAGCACGCCAGGCTTCTCTGTCCCTCACTATCTCCCTGAGTTTGCTCAAACTAATGTCCATTGAGTCAGTGATGCCATCTCCTCTGTTGCCCCCTTCTCTTGCCCTCAGTTTTTCCTAGCATCAGGGTCTTCCCCAGTGAGTCAGCTCTTCGAATCTGGTGGTCAGAGTACTGGAACTTCAGTTTCAGCATCAGTCCTTCAATGAATATTCAGGGTTGATTTCCTTTAGTATTGACTAGTTTGATTTCCTTGCAGTCCAAGGGACTCTCAAGAGTCTTCTCCAACACCACAGTTCAAAAGCATCACTTCTTTGGCCCTCAATCTTCTTTATGGTCCAGCTCTCACATCCGTACATGACTTCTGGAAAAACCATAGTTTTGACTATATGAATTTTTGTTGACCAAGTGATTCTTTGCTTTTTAATACACTGTCTAGGTTTGTTATAGCTAGTCTTCCAAGGAGTAAGCATCTTAAAATAGTAAATCACAAATAAGCAAAATAAAAACCATATGTAAAGCCAGCAGCCAGAAATAATCAATTTGTTCTGTTCATATATATGCATATTTGAGATCATAATTAGCTTTTATTGCTTTATTGCAAACATTTTTTCATGTCAGAAAATACACTTCTATGGTATTTTTAATGACTGCGTGGTCTCCCATTGTATAAATGTACCATAATTATTTTACCTGATTTTGTACATTTGGTTTGTTTCCGGCTTTTCATTTTTGTGGAATTACTTGTAGATGAATCTCTGTGCACATCCCTAATTATTTCCTCAGGATAAACCCCTGGAACTGTTGTTAAAAGGTTGCACTCACTGTTGAAGGCTTCTGATGATGTTGTCAGCAGACCTACTGAATGGTGTCACTGCTTTCACTCCAGCAGGCAGAAGGATCCTTTTCTTCACATTATGCCAGCACCATCTTAAGTCTTCCACATTACCTTGTTTTTCGATGTTTTCTTGAATATTTTCACAAGTATATTTTTTCCAATATATATTTTTCAGATGATAATTATTTGGGATTCATTTTAGAAACTAGATCCTCTTTTATAACTTAATGGACTCCTCCTTATCTTATCAAGTATTCTTTGTATTGTTTTAGTCCACAGTCCCGTAGGTACAAAAGTCAGTTTGTGTATTTGCTATTTGTGACATGTTCTTTTATCCTGGAATATATTTTAAAACTCTGACCCATAAGGAAATGGCCATATTCGCTTTCTTCCCTTACCTTATTTTACCTCTTAGCAACTTCTAAGACACTGGACTATGCACCTCTTCTTCCAACACTGTTCCCCCTTTATTCCCTTGCCACCACACTCTCCTGGGTGCCCTCCTCCCTCTCTGACCACTCCTTCTCTACCTTCCTAACCAGCTTCTTCCTCTTCCCTTTTATTCTGTACCCAACACTTTCTATTTACGTAATGCTTTTACCGAACTCAGATCTGGATCCTCGTTGCCCAAAAATCATTACTCGAGAAAGAGACAAGTGTTTGTAAAAGGAAAGTTGCTTTTAATCAGAGTGCCAGCAATCTGAGGAGACAGTGAATTTAGTTTCCCTGCAAAGGTATCTGAAGATTCTGCTCAGCCATGATAGTTTGTAAAGGGGAAAAAAGGAAGTAATCTCAGTTAATCATTGAAATAGGGGCACAGAGTTGTTGCAGTTCCCTATATAAAGAAAGCTGAGAGCCGAAGAAGTGATGCTTTTGAACTGTGGTGTTAGAGAAGACTCTTGAGAGTCCCTTGGACTGCAAGAAGATCCAATCAGTCAGTCCTAAAGGAAATCAGTCCTGAATATTCATTGGAAAGACTGATGCTGAAGCTGAAACTCTAATACTTTGGCCACCTGATGCAAAGAACTGACTCACTGGAAAAGACCCTGATGCTGGGAAAGATAGAAGGCAGGAGGAGAAGGGGATGACAGGATGAGATGGTTAGATGGCATCACCAACTCGATGGACGTGGGTTTGAGCAAGCTTTGGGAGTTGGTGGTAGACAGGGAGGCCTGGCGTGCTGCAGTCCATGGGGTCCCAAAGAGTTGGACACGACTGATCGACTGAACTGAACAGAACTGAATCCTGTTATCTTAAGATGTAAATTGTGGGAGTGGGTCTGGTAAGACCTTTACAACCTTGAGACATTCTTTTGATTTACTGTAATAACCAATTGAAAAAGTATATAGCTCCCTTGCTAAGACTAGCAAGGGAGGGTTCTCTCTATTCCCCTTTCTGATGTCTATGTCAGAAGCTTTCTCTGTCCCTTTTTCACTTTAATAAAACTCTGCTACACAAAAGCTCTTAAGTGATCAAGCCTGGTCCCTGGTCCCGAAGCTAAATCATCTTCGGAGATCACGATTCCCACATTGTTCACGGTAAGCTATCAATGTCAAGACAAAAGGGACCTCCCAGGAGAGCTCTTTCCTGCCAGAAGCTGCTTTCAACCCCAGTATGAGTCACTTGGCTTCCATTATCAACTCCACAAATAAGCCCCCAGGCCTCTTCTCCATCCTCCAGGCCCGTATATCCAGCTACATGCTTGGACATCTCAACTGGGTCCCCTCACAGACAGCTCTAATGCAAGTGTCCAAAACTGACTCACAGTATTCCTCCCAGCTTCTCTCCCAGCATTCCCCTTCTCAGTGAGTAGCTCCATCATCCCGTGAAATACTTGTGCCAGAATTCCAAGTCCTCCACAAAGTTTCCACTTCTAATCAATCAGCACACTCCTCAAGGTTCATCTCCCAATTACTTCATGCTGCCCTTCTCTCTGTCTCTTCCCAACCTGGGCCAGTCATTACAGCTCATACCCTAACCATAGGAATTGGGTCACAAAGGACTCAAGCTTGGCCAGCCAGTTCCTTCCTGGAATTTACTGAACTAGGAGACGGTTTCTGTCAGGTAGCAAACCTTGAGCACAAATGAAAATAGTTTCAGCTTTTCTATTTAAAAGACAAAAGTCTTGGAGGACATTTGCTCAAGATTTGTGAGCCTTGCTCAGCCATCTGGCCTTCTGACATGAGTGGATGCTCAGACTATGTGTTATATGTAGTAAGTGCTCAGTAAATGTTGGTTACTATTCTTAGGATGAATTCTGAAAAGTTTCAGTCTAGTACTTTTTGTTTGTTTCATTTGTTCTCTTCCCATCTTAGGAATACCAGTTTTGTATCTGTTGGGACTCATTTGACTAACTTCCATCTTCCACATTTTTTGGTCTTTGTTTCTTTGCCATTTTTCATGTTTTTGAATAGTTTTTTGTACGTGCATGCATGCTTGCTCAGTTGTGTCCAGCTCTTTGCGATCATGTGGACTGTAGCCCACCAGGCTCCTCTGTCCAAGGAATTTTCCAGGCAAGAATACTGGAGTGGGTTACCATTTCTTCCTCTAGGGAATCTTCCTGACCCAGGGTTCGAACCAGCATCTCCTATGTTGGCAAGTGGATTCTTTACCACTGAGCTACCTGGGAAGCCCCGAGTTTTTTAGTTGTACTTATTTTTGATGTTTCTAATGTTCCCAGGCAAATATCAAGTTAATACAGTTAAGTTCCCCCATGTTTTCCTTAAATTTAAAATAAAATTCTAACAATGCATACTTGGTTTTTTTTTCATCCTTCCAAAATGTATGATTTAGGGGTTTCCAGTATACTTGATACAGTTACACAACCATCACCACTTATGCAAAACACTTTCATCACCCTTGAAAGAAACCCCATGTCCATTAGCAGTCACTCTCCTTTCCTGCCTCCCTCGCCCCTATGAACCATTGATTACTGTACATCCCTATCAGCCTGTTCTGAACATTTCATATGAATAGCATCAGACATTATGTGTCTGCTTCTTGGCACAGTTTTTAAGATTTCATCCATGTTATAGTATGTATTAGCACTTCATTCCTTTTTGTGGCTGAATAACTTTTCACTGTATATATGTTGTTTATTCATTCATCAGTTGATAGATATTAAGTTGTTTCCACTGTATAGTATCTGTTTTTGCCAGTGTAATATAAGGAATGAATATAAGGAGACTGGACTTCAGCCTCCACATAAAAGCCTACAGAATCCTCAGATGAAGAAAGAGGTATTTGGGAGAAATTTGTGTTTTCTGAGAACAGTGGATGTGGGCCAATGCCCCCCTAGATTTGGGTAAATCCCAGTTTTAAATGATCTGTTAACCCTGTTCTTGGTATGCACATAATCATCACACTATGTATCTTCTGTGTCGGATGGAGACAGTCCTGACCATGGGCATGTTCTGACTTTTCTCCTGTCTTCTCACTCACTGTGTCCTTGGCCTGGTTGGTATTCATTCCTGAAATACCCTGCAACTGTAAGTCTCTCTTCCTGTGTGATTTCTTAATCATTATATCATTTTCTAAAATCTGCTCCCATTAGCACTTCCAGGAGGTGACAGTGAACTTTTCTAGAACACTGAAGATAGATAACCCCCACTCCCTTTTTTATGTCCCTTGTGGCTAAAAATAAATAACTAAAAATTGGGTGTGGGGGCCTGGAGTTACACTGCAAATATGGGACTAAAGAGGATGTGACCAGCCCAGACATCTCCGTAGCTGATGTGTAAAGCTGAAGACTGTAGTGTGCCATAGGGAATTCAAGTGAAACCCAGATTGTTAAGCAGAGACTTAGGATGAGGGTGGGGTGGTAGATGGAGGACACTTGGGAATTTGAGCTTAATCATGGGATGAAAGCTATTTAAGTACACTTAAAATCATAGCACTGCCTTGCTTTATTTCACAGTGAAGGATGCACTTACTATCTTGTGTCTGGTCTTTCCTTATTTAATCCTAGTATTATTTTAATTACATTAATTTGGAGCATTTCTCCCCAACTAGATTATGAGCTTCTTACAAGAAGAGATCCTGTTTATCTCATAATACTCATATGTTTCTGAATTTGTTCAATGCAATGAACATTTATCTGCCAGCTCAGATTCTGGCTCCTCTGATTTCTGTGGACTTGGGAGATTCAGTTTCCTTTTCCAAGGCTCAGGTCGTGAAATCTGTCCTTCATTCTTGGCAAGGCATTCATGAGGATCAAATGAAACCAAGGCTGTGGGAACCCTTTTAGAACTGAAAAGAGCTATGTAAATATCTGTGGTATTTAGAAGTTTCCAGATAGCAATCAGAATGCCAGGGTGCTAGTCGTTTTGAGCTTTCAGGGGAGGACCCCTCAATGCCCTTTCCATCTGAGAACAGAGAAAGCCCTGAGCATCCCCTCCCTTAGGAAGCTGCCCCCATTTATCACCTGGCCTCTGCCTTTTTCAGGACTCTCAGTGTGATCATGTCATAGAGAAATCCAGTCTGCTTTAACCATATTATAAGTTCTGATTGTCACTAGATCAGTTGGTTGGTTTTCAAATCTGAATTTGCATAAACCAGCAGCATTTAGACCAGCTCCATCAGAAAGGGTTGTCTAGTTACCTAGTGAATATTTGAAACTTCAGATACTGATGCCAGGAAGCTGAGGTTTTCCTGTAGGGCCTCCACTAGTGGGGAGTGGTGCAGAGAGGGGAGGAGAGGGAGAAGGGCAGTCAAAGGAGAACAGTCTGAAATAGAAGTGTCTTTTGCCTTCAGGATATATCAGGTCACAGGAGAGAGGAGACTGGTTCTCAAGAAAGAACAAAAAAACTTACAAGTAAAACACTGAGGACAATACAGAAGTACAAGAAGTATGTAAAATTAATTTGGAGTATATCCTGAAGGTAGGTTTTGAAGGGAACCAGGAGAGAGGAACCCCTGGTATAGGGGTCATATATCCTTCTCTACTTGAAGTAGAACCAAGCTCAAATAGGAATATTTCTAATCTTTATCATCTAAACTGGGCCTGGTGCTAGGAGCTTGGATGCTGATCCTGATTGCCGTGACCAGGCTTCACCCCAATCAAACCCTTTAAAGCGTCTCCTCCTCATGTAGGAGCAGTTGAAAAGTACTTTGGAGAAAACAATTTATAACTAATACCTCCAAACCAGAATTATAACCTCATCATAATTCCTTTATCTCTTTTGAAATGGGTTTTAAACCAGAACAACTATTTCTAATTGTTAGAAATATTTTAAATAATTGTCAGTAATAGTCTTTACTAACCATGAAAAGAGACACGCATACATTAGTCTTTTTGAAAGTATCATTTCTGATCTTTTGCTCAGTATGTGAGTTGCTGTTTTCCACCTTATTTTGTGACAAAGGTGTGGTACTCACGTTCCCCACCCTCATGCCTCCCAAACCAATACTAGACTCCTCTAGAATAGTGGAAGAACAGAAGTTAAAGGCAGCCCTACAATCCCAGCAAACATTCATCAGGTATCACCTGGAAACTGTTCAAGGCAAAAAACAAAATTTTTTAAGGGGCCACTAGCTTCTTGGAGTTAATAATCCATTCTGCCTGCCACCTCCCAGTTATTTCACTGCTGTATGACAATCACCTCTGCATTGTGTCATGCATTGATTTCATTCCTGGTAACTGTTAAAGAACTGACCTTTTCAGATGATTGGTGCTTCTAAATAAATCACATCCATTTGAGGTCATGTCTGGGGGAATATTAAGCTTGCATTCTCACATGCCTTCTTGAGTGGGCGAAAAACAATAGGAATTTCTGTACAGAATTGAGTGTGATGTATGAAATGGATCCTGTTACTCAGCTGCAACCCAGAGTGAGGCGAATATTTCAAGAAAAACATTTGATTTGCATTTTTCTGGGCTTTGTCAATACCTGAAAACCAGAGGCAGTTTGTTCCAAGGAAGAGATCATGGATGGTTGGTCTGAGGAACACAGAGACTCCAGATTCATTTCCCCTCCCTCAGCTTGGGGTGCCACGTCTTCCTTATCCACCCACCAAAGTCCTCAGAAGTCTTCTATTACCAGCTCAAATGCCTCTTGCTCCTTGAAACCTCAGTCACTGTCAGCACTGATTCGTCTTTGCCTTGGAATTCATTGTGATACAGCTGTCCCTAGTGTTACTCCTTTCCTCATCTCTCAGTTCCACCTCACCCCCAGCAGTATTTTGAGAGACCCCAGTGGAGCATGAACAGCTGCAGGATGCAGTAGATGTGAGCAGCCACAGAGGAAATTGAAGTCTCAGTGAAATCCTATTTGGAAACCCAGGCAGGCTGTGGAATCGAAATTAAGAAAGGTAGGAAAAAAATGTAAAATGTTGAAGATTTAACCTGATAAATTTTGAGCAAAAGAAGAAACATGATATAGTGGATAAGGCAGAACTTTGGGCTCAAATCTGAGTGAAGTTTACAGAGTCCACTCAACCAGATCCCTAGAGAAGAGATAGAGCCAAGAAAATGTTAGAAACTTGGTTGTAGATTTTACAAGATTGAACCAAGAGGGCCAAGTCTGTGCGGTAATGGAAAATAGAATAGGCGCTCCAAGAATAATACATTGTTTTCCCATTTAAAAAGTAAGGAAGCACAATCTGAAAAGTGGGAAAGTGCAATTTTAGGCCTGTGTTGGCCTAATGATAATGGTATATCATTATGTGCACACTCAAGATCCTCATGCCTTGAAGCATGTAAATTATCATATGTGAAACGAATCGCCAGTCCAGGTTCGATGCATGATACAGGGTGCTTGGGGCTGGTGCACTGGGATGACCCAGAGGGATGGGATGGGGAGGGAGGTAGGAGGGGGTTTCTGGAAGGGGAACACATGTACACCCATGGCTGATTCATGTCAGTGTATGGCAAAACTAATACAATATTGTAAAGTAAAAAATAGATAAATTAAAAAAAAAAGATCCTCATGCCTTGAGTTCAGCTGCCAGCTCCACCACAAAGTTCTGTGATGGGTAATTCTTTAACCTCTCGACACCTAAGTTCCCCCACCTGCCAAATGGGAAATGATTAATGGGCACCTCATGGTATTGTAAAGACTGGAGGAGTTGCCAACAATGGTGCCTGGTACATAGTGAGTACCATGTTATTTTATTACACATAAAATTTGAAAGTTCTCCTTGGTGATTTATTTGGAATAAATAAATTTTAGGAATAACCTTATCCAATCTTTCACAAATGATGAAACACAATGTCATTATGTGATCTTTATAAGCCATTTAAATTGCATTTTATTATCTGCCAGTCTCTTTAGGTCATTTTTAAATGACTTCATGTATTTAAATCTTGTCTTCCAGTATGACTCTTGAATGCAGGAAGTTGTGTCTTAACCTTATGCGACACTGACAATGTGAGGCACATATATCAGAGCTTAATAATACCTGTTAGTTCCTTTAAAATGCAAAATTTCAAATGTATCCCAGTGACAGTCATTTACACATTAGCAATAAGTTTCTTTCCTTCTTTCTTTTTAAGTATTTATTGATTTGGCTGCACCAGATGTTAGTTGTGGCTCTCAGGATCTTCAGTCTTCCTTGTGGCATGTGGGATCTAGTTCCCAGACCAGGGATCAGACCCAGGATGCCTGCATTGGGAGCATGGAGTCTTAGCCAAGCCACTGGACCACCAGGGAAGTCCCAGCTTCTTTCTTTCTTTCTTTTTTAATGCCATCTTAGAAGACCCAGATAGCCCTGGTAGAAAGGTCTGGATAAGTAAGGGTTAACAAAAGGAGAGAAGACCCCAAAAGGAAATGTGGCTGGGGCAGCAGATCTTGCTGGGTCTTGGTAGTCAGATGAAACAAGATGTGTTTACTGAAAAGTTTTATGAAAGCAAACAGAAGGTATAACAAGGACCATGGCCCATACTTTTCAACTGCCCTTCTCTCTCCAGCTATGGCAGACTCCTCTTCATGTGTTTTTCCACAGATGTTGGGCCCCTGTCCTCAGGGTGCTCACAGCCCATTGAAGAAACAGGTCAGCAGCCTCGCAACACAATCCAGGCCATGGAAGAAGGCCCTGCAGAAGGCCCCAGAGCTCAGAACTTGACCTAAAGCTTTGACTAGGAGGTGACATTTGTCCTTCCTACTAGCCAAATGTAAGGGAACTGTTGGAACAACAAGGACACAGGAAGGATCAAGTCACTTCACTAAACCATCCATTTGTGAGCCATTTCAAATTTCCCGATTTCCTGCTGGGGCAGTGGGAGAGGGAAAAGGAGAAGAAAAACCAAGTCCTGTGGTCTTAATTCTGAGGGGATGAACAGACTTGGCCTACATGGGACAGAGAGTATGCTTTGATGGAAAGGCAAGACTTTTCTCTGGGATATCTAGAATTGGAGGCAAGGGGAGGCAGGAGGGAGGTTGGGGATGTAGGCTCTGGAGGAGGGAAGTAGGAAGTGAGTTCTGTCCTCCCAGTGGGCTCTCCCTCCGCGAGCAGATCACTACCGCAGACTGGAGTGACTATCAGAAGGAGAGATGGAGGTTCCGTTCAAAAGCTGGATGGGCTGGTGACTGTCCCTTTGCCACAGAGTTAGAGTGGCAGTGCAGCATGCATCCCAGAGGTCTGGCATGCCAAGCTCCAGGAGGACCCCAAGGTCAAGTGGATAGAGCAGGAACAGAGTTTGCGCCATCTTACCAATCTACTGCCCTGTCTGAGAGGGTGCTCTTCAGATGAGCCCTGTCAAGGGCCTGTGGGGTGTGTAGCCAGCAATGAAAACTGAGGGGAGCGGAAGGAGGCTGAGCCAGATGTTCCCCCTTCCTCCCAGCAGTGATGCCCACATCCTGTCCAGCCCACATCCATCCATCAGATTTAGGACCTTCAAAGTAAAGAGACAGGGTGTACAGCCAGTTGAGTTGCCAGGTAAAAAACAGGACACCCAATTAAATTTGAACTTCAGACAAACAAGGAATAATTGTTATTGCATGAGACATACTTACACTAAAAAAAAGACTATTCCTTGTTTATCTAAAATTCAAATTTTACTGGCTGGCCTGATTTTTTTTAATTGTTTTGCTAAATCTGGTATTTCTAGTAACAGGACAACATGCTAAGTGAACCTCAACATTTTTGAGGATGGTATTAAAGTAGTAGGGTCTTGTCATGTCTGGGCAATTGTGGGAACTTCTAGAAGTGGTGCTGAGTTCTCCAGGCTCTGGGATTTGGTTACCGACTCCCAGGTGACAGTTCCCTTTCCAAGCACTTGGCCTCTCTTCCTTCTGGGAGCTGTGAGAGAAAAGAAAAAAGAAATATACTATACAGGCTGATTTGATGGGCCAGCCAAAGCAACCGGCAATAACTCATGTTTCAAACTGTGGGTCACAACTCCTGTAGTTGTGAACCCAGGTCATGCCAGCATTTTGAGTAGGGGATAGGGTGGATTAGGGAAGAGGATCAGAGTGTACTGCCTGTATTTTTTTTTCAACTGCTCTCCCTTTTTAATCAATTTTACACAATGATCTTGTACATGAGTAACCACATTAGGAGACAGGATGGGTTTCCTGTACATATACAAGATGGTACAAGCTCATTCACTGAGGCTTTTAGAAGGTTTTATCAGTACAAAACTTGTTAATACAGGTGAAGCCCAAGAACACAGTAGACATGACAGAACATCAACTCAGCAGAGGTGAATTCTTAAAGCATGTGTCTCCTGCCCACACTGTCTGCCATGAACCAAGTATAGAGGACTTTCTCTCTCGGGTATTTAACCTTTGATGAGCACAGGCCTGTGGGACATGCAGCTTCGCAGTGACCCCACAGCTCAACCACACCAACCTTGACATGAGCGAAGGATATCTTCCTTTCTCCAAGTATTCTCAAGAGTAATAAAGCTATTCCTGGTCACCCTACTCCTTTGGGTAACCTACATTCTAAAATATATGATTATTAATCTGGCAACATTCTCAAGCATTTTTGGCAAAGTATCTCAAATATCTCATCACTGTTCATCTACTCACTAAAAATTCTTTGATCATAAAGATTGTTTCTGATTTTCCCCCCAAAGTATGACAATTACATACAGAATAAATGTGCTAGGGTTAAAAGAACTAAACAGAGGGCAGACTTTCCCTTACAAACTTTCCCTTACAAAATAAAGCAGGAATGGATACATAAGAGAAAGTCTAGGACACACATTAATGCAGGAAGCTGAGTCCACTAATGATTCTGTCACTTCTACACAATCCACTAACAGTTCTGAGCGAGTGTGTTCCTACTTTTCTTTTTCACACCCAATCTCATCAGACACAGGAACTATTAAAAGTTCACAATGTTGACCTTCACTTGGCCTATGGAATTCCCATGATAGGCAATGGGGAAGCTATGCCCACCAGCCCACACAGTCAGCTACAGCTTCCCATGGCCAGAACTAGACCTCATCACTGCCCGGTATGGGTTTTAGTTCTCTCACTTACCTACCTCAGGAACATAGAGGTTGAAAGACTACATTAAACAAAGGCTTCCAGGACATGATAGGGAAAGAAAACCCGTGCATCACATCCACATCTATTTTCCATCCTTCACAAAGCCTAACTCTCTTACAACGATTTCATATCTGTATGAAACAGGCTTTTGTAAGCAGGTTTTTAAAAAGATAAAAGCAGGAGAAATCAGTAACTGGCTGAGATTTGACCTAAAGTAAAGAAAGCAAAATGTTTGCTAGATTTTAAAAATGATAACTTTGCAAAGAAAAGACAATCTTCAATCTGTAATTCTGTTACTTAACTGTCTCTAGAAGCAGAGTATTAATGCAAAATATAAACTGATTTTTTCATTAGACAATTCCACAGAATTTCAATGAACATTTGACATTCATTATCTTTGTAAATTTTATGTAATAATCTGTGACTACGGAAGGTTTCCTATGTGTGATTTTATACTTTTGCACAATACTTCATATAAACAATATACTGGGAGGAAGTGTGGTAAGAAACAGCCAAAAGACAACTATTCCTCTTTCCTGAAAGAGTAAAATCAAATTACTACCTATCTCACAACCACCACTGCCATGCACACAGTTGTTTAGTTGCTGAGTCGTGTCTGACTCAGTGACCCAGTGGACTATAGCCCGCCAGCCCTCTTCCATGGGATTTCCCTGGCAAGAATGTTGGAGTGGGTTGCCATTTCTTTCTCTACTGCCTGTATTTTATCTCAAAAAAATCTTGTGTCTCTGAGTCATTGTACATGTGTACATGGCTAACGATATTTCTTATTGTAGTCAGGGTCCAAAATGTTTGAAAGACACTAATGATGATGTTGAGGCTTGCAGGGCATTATTGTGAAAACTATTGGATCAACAGCCAGGATGAGTTGGTTTCACACTCATGGGTTAGGGTAAGCTTTGCCTTGTTCTGGAAAAATCACCCTCTGGAACCATCTTACCTTTTCATGGAATCTTCAGTCCCTGCAAATAAATGGCTAATGCTTAATTTAAATCATTTAAAGTTCCCAGGTTTGTTCATTTTGTTTACTGTACTGTAATAACTTATTAAAAGCGTACACTGGAATTGAACATTGTTGCACCTGGTCTTAGGCATTAAATATGTTATAATGTGGGACTAAAGGCATTGTCCAAATAGCCATAGTGGGGTTTTTTTTAATTATTTTTTACTGAAGGATAATTGCTTTACAGAAAACCATAGTGGTTTTTAACATTTATTTCCTCCTCTAAAGGAAAGGTTTTTCACTGAAAAATCCATGGAGATTACTTGGGATAATTCCCCAAAGCTACCCTAAATGGTTTTGACAGAGTCGTAATTTCTCTCATGCAAAGAATATATGATGCTTTTACTTAGAGGAAGAAGAAATGTTTGCAGTTGTACTTTTAATTTAAAAAAAAAAATCCTATCAAGAATTTGTTATTATCAAGAGCTAATTTTTGCTCTTGATTCAGAAATTATAAATAAAGCTATTTTATCGTCCAGTGTTACTGAAACATTTTGTCCTGTGATGTTTTAGTTTTTATCGTTCTTAGAGATTTAATTTTTATCTTGCACTCTTTGTCGGAAATAGCTTATAAATATTAAGTCTAAATACTTATTGTCCTGTACCAATTGCTCCAACCTCTGTTTCTTCAATTTTGCATTTATATATGAATGAAGTAGATTTGCCATGCTTTTTCAGTGGGGAGATACTGTTTGGCCATGGAATGTACAGGCTTTGGAGGCAGATACACCAGGATATGAAACTAATTCTGACACACAGCACACTGTGACACACAACACACTATGATTTTGAAAGGCATATAACGCCTTAGAGCCTCAACATCCTTAAATGTAAGATGGGGGAAGAAGTACCTAACTGGAAGAGCTATTGTGGAGTTTATATGAAAGAATAAATACAAAGACTGGCGTGGGAGAGATAATGCTATATATTCACCAAAGTCCATTTCTGTTTTCCTCTTTAGGAACTTGACAGTACATTTTCAACCTCCCTTTAATTAGTTTGGGGCTGTGTGCCTGGGTTATGGTGTGGGCTATTTCTAGGACTGGCTACCTAACCTGGGTCCCATAGAGCACATGTGTTTTAGGTCATGTGGCTGCAAGACAAAGACTGCTCAACTCACATAAGACTGTGTAAGCAAGAAATCAACCTTTCTTTGATTCTTTCTTCCCTGGTAGCTCAGCTGGAAAAGAATCTGCCTGCAATGCAGAAGACCCTGGTTTGATTCCTGGGTCGGGAAGGTCCCCTGGAGAAGGGATAGGCTACCCGCTTCAGTATTCTTGGGCTTCCCTGGCGGCCCAGATGGTAAAGAATCTGCCTGCAATGAGGGAGACCTAGGTTTGATCCCTGGGTTGGGAAGATCCCTGGAGAAGGGAACAGCTACCTACTCCAGTATTCTAGCCTAGAGAATTCAAAATTCCATGGACTGTATAGTTAAGGGGGTCACAAAGAGTCACATATGACTGAGTAATTCTTTCACCTTCACTTTTTATTCTTTAAGGCCGTTAAGATTTTGAAGTTTGTTACTACAGCATTGACTAGCCAACTCTGATCAGTGGGTCTTCTCAGGTGGCACTAGTGGTAAAGAACCTGCATGCCAATGTGGGAGGACGTAAGAGACTTGGGTTTGATCCCTGGGTTGGGAAGATCTCCTAGAGAAGGACATGGCAACCCATTCCAGTATTCTTGCATGGAGAATCCCATGGCTAGAGGAGCCTGGCAAACTGCAATCCATAGGGTCACAAAGAGTCGGACATGACTAAAGTGACTTAGCATGCATGCAAACACTGTAACCAATGCATTTGAGATATTAAGTGTATTTTTGTTAAATGTAGGTAGATATAGATACTGGGATATAGAAACTTAGATACAGATAGAAAACAGAAAATTTTAGCATTTAAAGTATCTATGAACCTTAAAGTATAGAATGAGTCCTTTGATATATATTAAGAGGAAAAAAGAAGACAGAGTATATACCGTGTCACATTTTGTGTAAGAAAGAAGGGGAAATCAAGATGTACATATGTACTTGCTTATTTTTGCCCCTCCACCCAAAAGTATAGGAAAAGAGAAACCAGAAACTGATGAAAATGATTACCTATAAGGGGTAGATTGGAACAGAGTGGAGATAATGTTCATGGGAGTGAGACTTCTCTGACTAAATGTGTTTATACAGTGTTGATTTTTGAACCATAAAGTTTCTGTATTCAGAAATAACAGTAAATCATAAAAGGAAAATGCCCTAAAGTTGGACCTTAAAAGAAACATATGGCCCAAATATATATAAAATTGGTCATTCGACCAGCAATGAAAAAGAAGCTTATTTGGGATAAACGAAACACTCTTATTCTGACTACGCATACATTTTATTGGGAACCAGGCATTTCCAGTATAAGAGGGGAAAAATAAAGGAGAATTTAAGAAAAACACTGTTAAATATTAAACACCAATAACAATATGAACTCACATAATTAATATTCCACCTCCTTGCTCTCCATACATATACATATGAAATAGTTGTGTTCCTGAAAGATCCTAAAAATTATATCCTAGTGGCAATGAGCCTAACTAATCCCCTTATTTTGCATTTCCCAATAAAATATACACGTGTATATACTTGCAGTTGCCACAGGCAAGGATAATCAAATGGTACTACAATCACTACAGGAAAGGTAGTTGGGCAATAGGTTATTCCCACAGGGGCAGAGTACCACTCCACAGATCATTACTAATTTCAAAGGGAAAGTTGTTCCTTTGATACCCGATGCAATGTATGCCCACCCCCACATATGCATTTGGCCTTGCCTGTCTCTGGGGATCCACTTGTCCAGATTGCTGGGTGAAGTGGCCCAGTGACAATTGTAAAGCTTCAGCCTCCACCTTGTCACATCACCACCTACAACAGATGTCCCTGCTTTGACCTGGCTGTCATTACACCTACCAGAGTCAGAGTTGCAGCAGCTCCCATGCTTGGGTCCAAAGCAGTGGGACCCATAGAGGCCCTGGTTTTTCCAGTAGCTGCCCAGAGGCACCTGATAACACAGTCCAGTAGTTCAGATGCATCAACACCCCATAGGAGTGTTGATTCCCCAGAGGAGTCCTCCAGGATGTGATGGTGTCATGCAACAACTCCAAAGATGTCACACATGACAAAGTGACAAGCAGGCCACTTGTGAAGTCATTGCCAGCTCAGCAATAAATCACTTTTTATTTGTTTCCCTCCTTTTCTGCCTCAATTCTTACCCACCCCCCCTTTTTTTTGTTCCCATGAGATTGTACTCATCATAAAACACTAGCATGTAAACTTTGCCTCAGTCTTTGTTCCCAGGCAGGTGCTTCTCTGTGGAGGTACGGCAGTCACCATCTCCACCCAGTCACCATTAGCGTCACCAGTAGTGGAAAAACGCAACATATGGACCTCGTCATAAGATGAATGAAGATGAACCTTCATGAGGTGGAACTCTTCAGAATGCTCTGAAGCATTCTTGCAAACAATGTTTAACCCAAAACTAATCAAGCTTCCAGACCTAATTTCCATTTTAAGGGCAACATAGGCTTCCCTGGTGGCTCGGATGGTAAAGAGTCTGCCCGCAGTGCGGGAGACCTGGGTTTGATCTCTGGGTTGGGAAGATCCCCTGGAGAAGGAAATGGCAACCCCCTCCAGTATTCTTGCCTGGAAAATCCCATGGACAGAGGAGCCTGGCAGGCTACAGTCCACGGGGTTGCAAAGAGTCAGACACAACTGAGCAACTTCACTTTCTTTTCTAGGCTTAAAAGTAAAAGTTAAAGAACACCATCAGGAAGAAAGCAGACAAATTAAGAATGTACAACTCTATAAATCTGCTGGCCTGGACTCTTCAAAAGTCGATGTTGTAAGTCAAAACCAAACAGAAGTTAAGATGGGGGAGATTTTCCAAGTTAACCTCCAGAAAGACTTCACAAACCTTGATTAGATCATGGGGGAAACTGCATAGAAATCTTCAGGAGACAATTTAAAAAATTTAAATGTGGCTTGGATATTAGTTGTGATTGTAGAATGATTATTACTTTTCTTAGGTGTGATAGTGGCATTGTGTTTATATAGGTGATTGTCTTTATTCTTAAGAGATTCATGCTGAAATATTTAAGGATCATGATGTCATATTGACAACTTAGTTTCAAAATTTATGTATGTCAGTGTATGTGTGGTGGGGGCAGGGAAGAGAGAGAGCAAATGTAAAATATTAACCATTCTGTTTAGAGGGAAGGCCTTCGTGGTTCTTTCAACATAAAGTGTTTTAAAATTTTCACAATAAAACTTAAAGTGTTTTCAAATTGTCAGAAAAAAATCTAGGTAAAATTTAGGATACATTCATACTTGAAGAAATGTTTTAAACTGTTTTTTGTTTTCCTCAATTTGTCTCCAAAAGACAGTCAATAGTTTATCAGGGGTTAATTCACTTACCTCAAAATGTATGTGAAAGTAGCTTAGTCGTGTCCAACTCTTTGGACCCCCATGGACTATAGAGTCCATGGAATTCTCCAGGCCAGAATACTGGAGTGGGTAGCCTTTCCCTTCTCCAGGGGATCTTCCCAACCCAGGGATCAACCCAGGTCTCCACATTGAGGGCGAATTCTTTACTAGCTGAGCCACAAGGGAAGTCCAAGAATACTGGAGTGGGTACTCCATGTCTCCACATTGCGGGCGGATTCTTTACCAGCTGAGCCACAAGGGAAGCCCAAGAATACTGGAGTGGGTAGCCTATCCCTTCTCCAGGGATCTTCCCAACCTGGGAATTGAACTGGGGTCTCCTGCATTTAAGGCAGATTCTTTGCCAATTGAGCTATCAGGGAAGCCCTTCAAAATGTGTGGTCACTCCCAAATTGCTATGCTTTCAGAAGTTATTTACCTCTTGCAGGTCTCTAGCAATTTCCCAAGTAGAAAAAATTTGATACCATTGCTATACACCTAAATTCTTGTTGACAAAATAACCAGCAAGTAGCACAGAGAGTCGCTTCCTTTGAAAATCTTTTTGGTGTGCAAACTGTGAGTATTCAGGCACTGAGGCACCATGGAGAAACTGTTTTTTTAGAAGTAAATTTTGATTAATGTGGTTGAGGCATCAGTTATCTTTCCCATGCATTGCAAATCTTGTATAGGATTCAGATAGGAATGGCTTCATTCTCTACAGCTGAATTGGCAACAGGTAGACACTAACTAACTTTTTAACATGGTAGTATACAGTTATTTCAGCCTTCTATTGCTAAAACTACTTCTTGACTCATGGGGAAAACTTTCCAAGCTTTTTGTTGTTGTTGTAATGTAACTATTTTAATTGGTTTTCAGAGAGTTTTCTATTATTATCATTCCTCTAACCCACAGCTTGCACTTTATTCCCAAGATGCCTCCATTCCAAACACAGTTGCTACTCTCATACCCTCTTCTGCTCTCATCAAGGTGACTGGCTCCAGGTCAGCTGATCTTCAGTGCTTCCACCCAAGACAGTCCCAGGAAGCCATGCACCCTTACATTATATTCATGCTAACTAAACTGGCTCGACAATGCTCTGGACTCATAAAGGAGTCCCCCACAGGTTGGGTTATCTCTGCTCCATCCAGGGAGGGGCCCTTCTTATACCCATAGAATGCTTGTAGTATACTAATGTGCATTTTCCCCTACTGAACAGCAGAACTCCTCGGTTAAGGCTGAGTCCATAGCCACTACATTAGGTTTCTGCTGCATTAATGCTGCATAGCAAGTAACCAAAAATCTCCCAAAAAAAAGCCATTGATCTTTCTTTCAGGCCAGCAAAGGCAGCTCTGCTTCAGGCTATGCACTGGTTTAGGGCTGCTCCACTTGTCTCTTGTTCTCTGGACCAATGGCTACTTGGGCAGGCTCTTCTCCATGTAGAGTGGCAGGTGTGTCGGTAGGGCGAGCAGAAACACATGGCCTTGGCTTGGAACTAACATACTGTTGCTTCTGCCACATATGCCCCTGGTTGAAGCCCAGAATCAATGGGATAGGGAACTCTCCATCCTGGTGAATCTTGCCAAGGGCAGGGAGAAGAGGAAGAATTGCAGGCAGATAATTCAATTTACCTGTCTTCTTTGCAGCTTGGTGCATCCTTGCAACTAAGTTATGGCCAGTGGGATGTGAGGGGGAGCAATGTGTACAATCTTCAGGCCTTGCCCTTGTAAGGATTAGGCATGCCCTGTCTTCCCCCTGCCCATCACCTGGAGGGCATGGTGGGATTGCAGCAGTCACCCAGCCCAGAGGCAGATGGCACAGCTGTTCTTCCAGTCCTACCTCTGGACTGTTACACATATGTCATTTACACTGCTGGATTTTTGCCTCTGTTATGGCATCTTAGAACCATAGTTATTTAGTACACGAGCCATTCATTCAACAAGTATCTACTGAGTGCCTTCTCTGTGCTAAGCATTGTGCTAAGGCTTGGAGGAAGTAACAATGAGCAAAAATAAGAAAGAGACTAATGTATGTTGCTTTCCTCAGAGTAATCCCTGAAGGTGGCAGGAAAGCAGTTCAGAGCAGCATACAGCAGTAAATCAGCTTCCTTTACTCTCTTCTCTGGTTCTTTTTGGTTGCAATCTACTACTATTCATTTCTGAGAACACTGTTTTCTTCTCTCCATTTTATAATTCTCTCTCCTCCTTGTATTAGTTGGGCTTCTCCAGAGAGACAGAATAAAGATGTGTCTGTCTGTCTGTCTACCTATCTTAGAGAGAGAGAAGAAGAAAAGGAGGAGAAAGGAGAACAGTAAGGGGAAGAAGAAGGAGGAAGAGGGGGCACTGGGAGGAGGAAGAAGAGAGGGAAGAGGTAAAAAGGGAAGGGAGAGAGAGATTGATTTTTAAGGAACTGGCTCATGCAGTTTTGGAGGTTGGCCAGTCCAAAATCTGCAGGATGGGCCAGCAGTCTGGAGAGCTGCAGAGAAAAGTTGCAGTTCAAGTCCAAAGGCTCATAACTGGCACAATTCCTTCTAGCTCAGAGGAGGTCAGTCTTTCTGTTCTCTGTAGGCCTTCAACTGATTGGACAAGACCACTCATATTATGGAGGGCAATGTGCTTTACTCAAAGTCAATCCATTTAAATGTAAACCTCATCCAAAAAGACTAAGAGAAACATCCAAAATAATGTTTAACTAAATATCTGGGGACCATGGCTCATCCAAGCTGACACATAAAATTAAACATATCTTCCAAGGCCAGTTTTTAACACTTTATATTTCTTGTCTAAAGTGGGAGGCAGAGTGACATGAGGGGAAAAATAGTCAAGTTCAGATCCCTTCAGTTCAGTCGTTCAGTTGTGTCCAACTCTTTGTGACCCCATGGACTGCAGCTCACCAGGCTTCCCTGTCCATCATCAGCTCCTGCAGCTTGCTCAAACTCATGTTCATCGAGTTGGTGATACCATTTCCTCCTGCCTTCAGTCTTTCCCAGCATAAGGGTCTTTTCTAATGAGTCAGATCTTCACATCAGGTGGCCAAAGAATTGGAGCTTCAGCTTCAGCATCAGTCCTTTCAATGAATATTTAGGACTTATTTCTTTTAAAGCTGGGTTCAAATCCCACCAGTCTGAACTCAAGTTTTCTAATTTGTAAAATGGGAGTAAGAATGGTTATCTTTAGTGATTCTGTAAAAATTAAGAGACCATATATTGAGACACCTAGACTTATGCCTGAAAAATGGTAGCAATTTCAGTTTTCAACTTGAAAAAAAGGTTCACTGAACACTACATATCAGTATTTTTACTGATGCTTTTTTAATTTTTTTGGCCATGCCATGTAGCATGTGGGATCTTAGTTCCTCAACCAGGGTTCAAACTCCTGCCCCCTGCATTGAGATTGTGGAGTCCTAACCACTGAACTGTGGAGAAGGAAATGGCAACCCACTCCAGTATTCTTGCCTGGAGAATCTCATGGACAAAGGAGCCTGGTGGGCTCCATTCCATGGGGTCACAAAGAGTCGGACACAACTGAGCGACTAACACACACACACAACCAGTGAACTGCCAGGGAAGTCACTTACTGATGCTTTTTATGCAGGTGACTCTCCACCCTTTTCATTCTCCTTCAACAAGAAGAAAATTTCCTACTACAGTGTATAGTTCTTATGTGGCTTCACCATTTCCTGGCGCTTGAGTTGCCAGCAGTCAGCTGTGTCTTGGATGCTTTGCCTTCCTACTTTTCCATGAGCCATCACTGATAACCCATGGAATGGCACATGTCTGAACAACTTACTTAGGCACTCCAGAGAAAAACCAAGGAGAAAGAGAAGTGAGAATGAGTAATAAGAATAAAGAAAAGGTGAAATCTAGCAGGAAATGATGGGAGAAGGAAAATAAACAGAAATCATATTTTCTACTAGTTTGCTTTATGTTCCTGTGTCAGTTCATAAATTCGCATCTGGCTGACTGGACAAACCATCTTTTCTGAATACTCTCAGCCAGCCAGGCTATAGATTCCTCCATTGGGGTGGAACTGAGAAAGCTTTAAAATCAGGCAAAAACCATATGGGGACATGTGTCATAAGCAAAATGGTCTTCCATAAGTGAGTGCTGCTGATGGCTTGAAGTAGGTAATGCAGAGGACATTAAACGGTGCTCCTTTAAGACTTGGTTTTCTAGTTAGGCAACTGTCTAAGTCACTGTACAAAAAGATCCCAAATGCATTGGCTTTAACAAAATAGGCCTCTATTTCTCTATTAGATAACAGCACAGATGTGGGCAGGTGGACGGTACAGAGCAATAGTTGAACTGCTCCACAGGTCATTGGGTGCCAAGGCTGGAAGGTTGGCATTGTCATCATCAAAACAAGGTATCCAAGATGTCACTTCAGTGCCACTCCAGTTGTCCCCTTTCCAAGCCAGGTGGAAGGAGCAGAAGAAACAGAGGGCTAAGAGCTGGGTGTTGTTTTAAGGACGTCACCTACAAGTTTCTCCTTTACTTCTGCTCATATTCCTTTGTCCAGAGGCTTGAAGGGAAGCTGGGCACTTGCCTTGCCAAAACCTGTTGGGAGGGGTCTGATTAAATGGAAGAAGGCAAGACTGGATCCTCTGAATAGCTTGAGGTCTCTGCCCTAGCTAGTTGTTTGGAGGTGATTCAAATCCCTCATAAGAGTCTCACCCAGCAGGCAACACCCCAATTTTCCATTCTCTACCCGAGAAGCTCCACTTTGCACCTTATTTGAGGTTTCCATCTAGATTTCTGAGAAATAAGTTTTTCTGCTTAAAAAGAGAAGCTCAAATCAGTGTGGTGACTCAGTCAAAAGCACTTGTTACACCTTGGAGTCATACCTGAACCCCTGGCCATGGCCATTCTGGTACAGGGGAGCCTGAGGTGAGGAGTGGTGGTACTGCCCAGAGCCAGGCCTCCTCACATAAGAAGTTCATCTGCTTTCCCACCCTCCCCTCACCAAGTCCCCCTTCCACACTCATACCTAATAGTTCTCAATCTCAGGAGAAAGTAAGAATCCCAAGATTGAAAAATTCCATTTTGCTTCAAGTGCAGTCACTAGATTTCCTCACGAAATGTCTTCACAACGGTTGTGCTACCTCTTCACTCTCCTCTAGTAATCACCACCAAAGTCCCCTTTCACCCAGAGTTCTTGAAGGTGCTAGGTGAGGTGGGATGGGAGTGGGAGCTAGTTATCCTGACATTTGGCCTCCTCGTCTGGCACGAAGATGGTATTTGTCAGGTCTACCTGACAAAAGAGGTAGGGCTGTCCTCACCCCAGTTCCCGGACTTTCCTCAAGTCAGGTTCTGATCAGTGGTATATATCTTGAGCCAAGTGTGCCTGTCACATCATGCTCCTTCAAGAAGCTCCTCTTGACTGGAACGCAGATCAGATGGCTGGATCTAGGGAAGTCTCCTTGGCCCATGGGAAGGAAGTAGCACAAGAGAAGGCTGAGTAACAAGATAATGGGAGCCTGAGTCCCTGATGATTGCAGAGCCACCATAGCAGCCCTGGGCTACTGTTTCCGACTTTCATCTGGTCTAAGCTACCTTCATTTAGGGTCTCACTTAAAGCATCAATTATCATCCTAATTGGTGGTGATGTGGGAGTGGGTGGAATACTACTTTCCAGCTGTCAAAGATAAAGCTAGACACTAATTAAAACTACTGCTTTAATTAGAACAGATTTTATTTGATAACTGTTGCAATAGGGAAGAGGGTCTAGTGTGAACTAAACTCGAATTCAATTTGTATAAACCTGAGCCTTTTAAAGGGAGAATGAGGGAGTAGGGAGGAGGAAATGAGGAGTGGGAGCAGAGTCAGGGAAATAGAAATTAAAAAGTGTGATTGAGCCATTGGGATTTGCTAACTGACATTTATAGAAGCAAGGCTCCTACCCTCCTACAGAGACTGGGAGACAGGGATCCTATCTTCAAATGTTGGCTGGAACAAACAGAACATTCCTTTGAGTTTTCCCAGGCAGGAACTTCAGTGGGCTGGAGTAGTCATCCTAGGGGACGTGGCCTTCAGCTGTTAAAAACTATGCTAGTGTTTGTTTACATCTCTAAATGCAGGACATGGGTGGGGTTGTTCTTTGCCAAGAGCTCTCTGCAGTGCTCACAGTCCACCCCACTCCAATATCTGGGATCTTTGTGAGGCAGCCTAGGATAGCTTGGCCCTTAGGACCACAAGAGAACAAATCAGATCCAGGACTTTCTGGCTAGCAGCCCTGCACACACAGGCCTTCTCCTCTGCAGGAGACAGGGTGGCTAGGGTGAAAAAACCATTGCAAAATAAGCCAGGAGAAGAGGAGCCACAGTTGTCACCCAACTTTTTGGTCTCTTTTATGTTTTTATAAGTTACAATAGGCCTTTAGTCAAAATCTGAGTTCCCCTGCTTCCTAGAGCCATAGAGCAGGGAGCAGGGTGGTCCAGGTCACACTTCTGGCAACTCCAGAGCAGTGGCAAGGATTGGGGTCTGAGCTAGGACCTTGGAGACACCCCACACACACCCATCCTCCATGCCTCACCTTGCTCCCTAACAACTCCTCTCCCTACCCCACCTCCAGCTCCTAACGCCCACCTTGCACCCCATCCCCAGAGAATTCTCCTCTGTTTCACACACATCCTTGACCCCAGTTATCATGTGTGAGACTTCCAAATTCAGTCTTTTTCCAGCTGTGTGTCCATCTCCCTGTAAATGTCTTCCTCCTCCTTTGCTTGGCTAATGCCTACTCAGCCTCAGGCCTCAGCCCTCAGCTGTCAGCTTGAACACTGCCTCTTCATTTTATCTTTCCTTGAACTTCCACTCCCTTCTACCTCCAGATTTCTATCATTTCTCCCCACTGTTGATTACTTGTCACCCTGTTGTCATGACCATCTAATGGTTTCATGTGCTGGAAGGAAGCAGCATAAGGGTAGGAACCCTCTCACTCTTGCCTCATCACTAGGGGATCAGGAAATTTCATTTAGGAAACCTGATTGGATAGTGGAAAAGAGGTATACAGAGGGAAAAAAGTGAGCTCCCAGCTGTCCTCCAGTCTTCCCTGAAGGAAGTACAAAGAGGCAGACAAACAGAGAAGTAGCTTCTGGGTAAAAAAGTGAAGGTGAAAGTGTTAGTCACTCAGTCGTGTCCAACTCTTTGGGACCCCCCAGCCAGACTGTATTCCCCCAAACACCTCTGTCCATGGAATTTTCCAGGCAGGAATACTGGAGTGTGTAGCCACTCCTTTCTCCAGGGGATCTTCCTGACCCAGGGATTCAACCTGGGTCTCCTGCATTGCAGACAGATTCTTTACCATCTGAGCCACCAGGGAAGCTTCAGGGTACAACAAAGTGAAGGGAAGCTGACTCAACACTGGGGTAAAAGCCAGCATGTTTGAAAGGGGAAGCTAAGAAGCCAGTGGCAAGAGCACTTGATAAGGTGAGGAGGGCGCCAGAGCTGAAGAAGGGGATCTGGTTTAGAAAAGGCAACAAGAAAGGAAGGGAAGTATGCTCAAAGAGACAACAGCAACAACAAAAAGCAGGCATCCAGTTCTTAGTAATCACAGTTCTTAGTAGTGTACCTCCTCTGTAACTGTTATACCTTAGAGGAGAGAGGTGAAAAATTGTGGTTGGCTATTTCAGATGACCTCAGTCTTCTTAGGGAAATAGGAAGTTAAGTCTTATGAAAAATGGGCATTGGGAATAAAATCAAGATATATTCTCATTTGTTAGGGCAGTATTAGTTAGGACTAAGAGGAGATCAGTCCCGGGTGTTCATTGGAAGGACTGATGTTGAAGCTGAAACTCCAATACTTTGGCCACCTCATGCGAAGAGTTGACTCATTGGAAAAGACCCTAATGCTGGGAAGGATTGGGGGCAGGAGGAGAAGGGGACGACAGAATATGAGATGGCTGGATGGCATCACCGACTCGATGGACATGGGTTTGGGTAGACTCTGGGAGTTGGTGATGGACAGGGAGGCCTGGCGTACTGCGATTCATGGGGCGCAAAGAGTCGGACACGACTGAGCAACTGAACTGAACTGAACTGAAGAACTATAACAGGTAGACTCAAAATGCAATGGCTATACAGTACAGTCTCTAGGCCATAGAAATTTATTTCTTGCACCCACCCTTAGTAGTCCAGGATGGGCATTTGGATCAGTGGGCAGTCCCCTTCCTGGGTGATCATTTAGGCACACGGGCTCTGCCATTCTCTAAGGTCTAGAGAAAAGGGGAGGAGCATGCAGAGCGTGCAAAGGAGGTTCTCACAGATCTGGCATGGAAGGAACACACACATTTCTGCTCACATCCCTCTGGAGGGACATTGAGCATGTGTTGTCAACCAGCTGTAAAAAGGACTGGAAAATGTTATTCTAGCTGTGTGCTCACAGGAGAGAACAGAGTTTGGTAGGCAGCTAGTGGTTTTCACCACTGCGGTAGGCAGAAAAATGGACCCCAAAGATGTCCACATCCTAATCTCTGCTGCTGCTAAGTCGCTTCAGTCGTGTCCGACTCTGTGCGACCCCATAGATGGCAGCCCACCAGGCTCACCTGTCCCTGGGATTCTCCAGGTAAGAACACTGGAGTGGGTTGCCATTTCCTTCTCCAGTGCATGAAAGGGAAAAGTGAAAGTGAAGTCGCTCAGTCGTGTTCTAATCTCTAGAACCTGTAAATATGTTACCTCACGTGGCAAAAGGGATTTTGAAGATATTTAGAATCTTGAAATGAGGTAGTTATTCTGCATTATTCCCCTGGGGTCGTATAAATGAAAGAGGGAGGCAGGAGAGTCAGTCAGTATCAGAGGGATACAGCATAGAAAGACTAGCCTGGCCAGTGTTGACTTTGAAGATGGAAGGGAACCATGAGCTAAGAAATTTGGGCACACTGTAGAAGCTAGGAAAAAAAAATAAGAATGGGTTCTTCTCTAAAGCCTCCAGAAAAAATGCAACTCCTGCTGACACCTTGATTTTAGCCCAATGAGACTCATTTCAGATTCTTGATCTCCAGAACTCTAAGATAATATGTTTATACTGTTTTAAACCACCAAATTATGGTGATTTCTGCAGCAAGCAGGAACTAATACAACCACATGTGATAATTCCTTTTTTTAAAAATTACTTATTAGTGATATGAAGCATTATGTTAAAATTTAAGAAGACAAGACTATATGTTGACTGTCCACTTTTTGCAGAAGCCTATTGACTGCCTTATGAACTCTCAGGGACAAGTCAGGGCTGGAGGACTTAACACATGGAGAGGTTCCAGAACAGCAGTTCTCAAAATGGGATCCCCAGACCAACATAATCTGCCTAAGAACTTGTAGAAATGGAAATCTTCAACCATCTTAGCCTTACTAAATCACAGAATCTGGGGTCCAGCAGTCTGTGTTTAACAAGCCTTCTGGGGCCCAGCAGGCTGTGTTCAGTTTGAGATACTTGCTCAAGTTTGAGAACCACTATTCTAGGACTAAGGGACTATTCTAGATTGAAAGAAACGAAAAAGCAAAAATGAATTAGCAAGGCATGATTATAAGCTGGATCTTTTTGTTCCAAGGGACATTATTGGAACAATTAAAGAAATCTGGATGGAGTCAGAGAATTCATAGTAATGCATCAGTATTAATTTTCTGCTTTTGATGGTTGTGGGGTGGTGATGTAGGTGGTCCTTTCTTATAGGAAATATACACTAAAAATATTCAGATATAATGAGGTGCTTCACTAGTAACTTGTGAATTTGTGAATTCTCAAATGATTCAAGGGGGAAGTTTTAAACTATACTTTCTACTTTTCTTTGAGGCTATTTCAAGATTTTTAGAAGTCTTTGGAAAAAAAACCACCCAGCACGATATCATTTTTCAAATATCAGCTTGGCAAGCGTGAAAAATGTGGTGAAGGTGTAGGGAAACAAAGTTTCACACACCATTGTTGGAATTATATGTTGTAATATTTGGGGAGGGCAATTTTACAATATCTATCAAAAACTTAAAAGCAAAATTTGTCTCAGAAATTGTGCTGAGGGTAAAGAAATACATCTTATTGCAAATGGATAAGGAAATATATTTGTACTAGAAAAAGACTGGAAACAAGTGAAGTGTTTATTATTAAGTGATTGGTTAAATAAATTATGGTATGACATATGCAATGAGTTACCTGGCTTTAGTCCACAACTTCTGTAGGTCTTGAACCAACTTCCCTTTTGCAGTGTAACAGTCAGGTTCCAATCCTTAACATATAAACCACTCTAAGTATTTGGATGTAGGGAATCTAATGCAAGAGACTGATGACATACTCAGGGATCAGCATCAGAGGAAGCTGGTACAGATACAGCTTTTAAAATAACAATGCTCAAGGACATAAAAGACAAATTTGAGAATTTGGCATGTTATAAGAAAGGAGGCAGATGGAAATTCTATAACTGAAAAATAGAATATACACATAAAAGCAGATTACACAGTGAACTGGAAGGTAAGTTATATCCAGAATGAAACCAGGTACAAAGTGAGGGGACAAAGGAATGGGAACAAGAGATTAACAGTCATAAGTGATACAATGAGAAGGTCTAACATACCTTTAGTTGGAGTCCCAGAAGGAAATTAGAAAGAGATGGTATAGAACTAATATTCGAGTACACAATGGCTGAAAATTTACCAAAACTAAAGAAAGATACATATTTACCAATTTAACAGCCCAAAGAATCCCAAGGAGGATTAGTTACTAAAAAAAAAAAAAAAAAAAAAAAAAAAAAGTCCATATCTATACACATCATAGTAAAACTGGGATAAACCAAAGACAGAGAAAAAAAATCTTAAAAGAAGCCATTAACAAAAGAATATATTAAACAGACAGATGAACAGTTGACTGCTCACCAGCTGACTTCTCACCAAGTCAGCAACTGGTGGCTTGGTGCCTCCAGTGTGACAAGAGAATATCATGCTTAACCTAGAATTCTATTTCTAGAAAACAAAGTTTCTTAAAAATGAAGGTGGAAACTGAAAATATCACAACATCATTAATCAGCTACATATACATATTTATCGCTCAGTCATGTCTTACGCCTTGTGACCCCTTGGACTGTAGTCCGCCAGGCTCCCTGTCCATGGAATTCTCCAGGCAAGAATACTGGTGTGGGTTGCCATTCCCTTCTCCAGGAGATCTTCCCAACCCAAGGATCAAACCTGGGTCTCCTCTGCTTCAGGCAGATTTTTTTACTGTCTGAGCCAGGGAAGCCCAATACTCCGATATAAAATAAAAAGTTTAAGGGAAAGGAAGAATGAAGGTAGAATAACAGGACAGAATGTTTTAAATGATGTTTTTCAAATGCAAGAAAAATGACCTCACAAGGAAAGTGAGGAAGGGAGAGAAGAATGAAGAGCAATATGAAAGTAATTAAAATAGTAAATATGTGGATAAATGTAAATAAACATTTGATGTAGAAAATAATAATAATGTATTTTTATTACATATCTATATACATTTATATACACATAATTAATATTCACAAAATAATAGCATATAAGATAGGAGATAAATAAAATATTTAAGATCCTTTCATTATCTAGGATGAAGATAAAACTAGGCTTTCTTAAGTTAAGAATGGATCGTTTATTTCCTTGCCCATTAAAAGAAAAGCACAAACTTCCAAATCAAAAGAGGGAAATAGAATAATTCTAATCTAATCTGGAAGAAAGTAAGAAAAGAGATAACAGAATTTAAATCAGGTGGGATAAATAATAAGCAGTGTGGGGCTTCCCTGGTGGCTCAGTAGTAAAGAATCCACCTGCCAAACAGGAGACTGGTTCGATCCCTGATCCAGAAAAATCCCACATGCCACGGAGCAACTAAGTCCATGTGCCACAACTATTGAACCTGTGCTCTAGAGCCCAGGAGCTGCAACTACCGAAGCCCACACACTCTAGAGCCCATGCACCGCAACACAAAAAGTCACCATAAGCAGAAGCCTGTGCACTGCAATGAAGAGTAGCCCCTATCACCGCAACTAGAGACAAGCCCACACAGCAACAAAGACCCAACACAGCCAAAAATAAAATAAATAAATGAATAAAACTATTTAAAAGATAATAAGCAGTGAATAAAACTGAAACCCAAACGCATCAGAAGTTATATATGAAAGACCTAATAACCATGATAAAAAAGTTATCAAACTGATTTAAAACAGCAACTGTATGCTATTTCCAAGAGGCACATTGAAAACAAGGATACAGAGGGAATTCTCCGGTGGTCCAGTGAAAGTCCACTGGACTCAGCACTTTCACTGCCATGGCTGGGGGTTCAATCCCATCCCACAAGTGGCACAGACTGGCCAAAAAACACCCCCAAAACAAACAAAATACCCAAGGATACAGAAAAGTTTGAAAGTGAAAGGATGGGAAGAGTTATGCTAGATAACAATAATCAAAAAAAGCTGATGTTACTAATACCAGAAAAGAAAATAATTTAAGTAAGCCAAAGGCATTACTATAGATAGAGTTTTAGTAAGGAAGATGCAGCAAGTCTGTAATTGCATGTACCTAATGCTGCTGCGGCTGCTAAATCACTTCAGTCGTGTCTGACTCTGTACGACGCCATAGACGGCAGCCCGCCAGGCTCCCCAGTCTCTGGGATTCTCCAGGCAAGAACACTGGAGTGGGTTGCCACTTCCTTCTCCAATGCATGAAAGTGAAAAGTGAACGTGAAGTCGCTCAGTCGTGTCCAACTCTTCGCGACTCCATGGACTGCAGCCTACCAGGCTCCTCCGTCCATGGGGTTTTCCAGGCAGGAGTACTGGAGTGGGTTGCCATTGCCTTCTCCGATGTACCTAATGATATGGCCTCAAATATATTATGCAAAACCCACATATCTGTAAGTAGAAATAGATAACTCAACAATTATCTCATTAATTGATAGAACAAGTGGATAAAAATTCATAAGGAGTAGAGAAGATTTGAACAATACATTACAAAATTGATCTAATGTCTTTATCTAGGTGCCTGTACCCAGAGTCTGCAGAACACATGTTCTTTTCCAGTGCTCGTGGAATCTTCATTAAGGTCAAACACACACTGGGCCATAAACAAATCTCTACAAACATAAAAGGATAGCAACCATATACAGTATGATTTCTAACCAAAATGCAATAACAAAATTGTAACTAGGAATTTCCTACGTTTCAAAATTTAAAAATACACTTCCAAATATCCTAGGGTATCTGTTATAATTATCTGTACTTTGTTCTTTCTTATCATACCAGAAGTCTACCAGAAGAGAATTTTAATTCTCTTTTCAAAGTACCAACCTTGACTTTTGATCCTCTCTGTTGTGTTATAGTTTCATTGATTTTTATTCTCATCTTCTTTATCTCCTTCAACTTTTAAAAATAAGACAGATCATTAATCAACAATAATGTTTATGTAAAGTTTTATAAAATACAAAGTGCTTTCTCATCAATCCTCAAAGCAACCTTGTGAGTTGGGTCTTTTCCTTCATTTTACAGATGGGAAAATTATAGATAATTATCACATTCACCAGAATACTGATTCCAGACCAGAGGAACTTCTCCTGCCATTCCAGAGCCTCCTTTTATTCTCTGAGGTCTTCAGGAACCCAAAACAGCCATGGTTAAGATGGTGGAAGCTTGACTCTCACCAGCCCTTCCTTCAGTAGTCACGAGCATGCCTATTACCAAGAAAACAGAGGGATGGAGAGGGAGTGGGGAGAAAACTGTGTGCAGCGTGAGTGGGCAGGCTGCCTAGCCAGAGAAGCAAGTGTGAAGCAGCCCTTGATCAACCCAACACTCTGGGTCACTGGACTAGAGCTGGAGACTCTTCTTGTTGACCCCTTTTCCAGAAAAAAAAAAAGCATATTTGCTTAGAAACAATGGATTGCTTGCTTAGAAGCAAATACCACAGAGTAAACATATCCAAAAAAATATTTCTTCTCAAATCTCGTGTGGGCTGGTCCTTGGGGAATTTTCTTGGCTTGAAGATGGGGCTGTATTCCATCGCCTGAGTGTCCATCTAGATGTATGAGTCCTTGGACATGGGCCACCACACTGTCAGACTTACTTCCCACACCCTTCTACAAATGCTTCTCATTCCAAGCACATTTCTAAGGGCTCTGATAACACTAACCTCCCCAACCCTCATTACAACCTCTGAGGTTGTTACCATTATTATCCCAACAAGAGGTAGATGAGGACACATGAGCAAAAAAACAGAAGGTATTGTTGCTTGCTTAGTCATCCGGGAATAAGTGAGAGTCCTTACTTGAACCCCAGCTTCATGGCGGAGAGACTGCTCTTGGCTACTACACTGTGTTGCCTCTCTGCGTGGGATTCACGCAAACTCCTTCCTGAGCATAACTGATACTATTCACAGCCTGAGAAGAACTGCCAGGTCTAAATGGGAACACTCAATGGAAATAAAAATCGAGTTAAATATTCTGACTTTCTTCTGCATGTCTCCAGTCTAGGCCCTCAGCTGAGGTTGGGAAAGAGGCATGGAGGGACTTCCTAGGCCAGGGAATTCCCTAGGAAACCTTAAGGTCCTGATGCAGACAGACTTCAGGTCCCAACTGTCTGTCCTCAGCTAGCTGATCCTTAGGTGACCATTTATCATTTTTTAATCTCATGAGGGAAAAGTTCCCTTGCATTTCGTGACTGATATTCAGTACTTTTTACCCATAGTGTCTCTGTACATAAACGCTGATGAAATTATTTTTCAGGCTTTTGCTTTCAGACAGATTTGCTAGAAATAGAGTGCACTTCTATGGCAGGCATTTTCAAACTCACTGTTTATTAAGGTTTTCCCTTCCCTCTCCATTGCTTCTTCCTCCACTCACTCCTCCTGTGAGTTCCATAAGGACTGAACTCACTTCAGAATCTTTCCCATACTCCTCCCAACTGTGATACCTTCAGTAAGTTTTGTTTCTCCCCCCAAGGAATTTTCTCAGTTCAAATAAAATTTCTAATTTATTGGCACAAAACTGTGATATAATATCTTACTTTAATGTCTGTAGCATTTGTAACACAAAACTTTAGAAATTTGCTGAGACTTCAAGGGAATTTATTCAAACTGTTGTACCAGGGAAAGATTTAAAGGGACTGTCTCCCCAAACATGAGGAATGAGAGAGGTTTTATGGGGGAAAGAAACAAAAGCAGCACTGAATACTGCAGTTTTGGTGGGTTTTGGTAAGGTAGGTATTGCGATCTTTTTTTTTTTTTTAGGTATTGCAATCTTACAGAAATGAGTTGTGCTTCTTTCTGATTTGGCTCATCGTGACTGTTACATTCCTGTTCTCAGAATTGTTGACTCAGGAATTTAGGAGGCTATTCTCTCAGAATAGCAGAGAGCAAGGAGGTCAGTGTATGTTCAGAGAAGAAAAATTTACAGTTCTCTGTATTCTCCCTTTTTATCCCTGACTTTGGTTATTCAGGCTCTTTTTTTTCTTGATCAGTCTCACCAGAGGTTTCTCAAAACACACAGACATTTGGCTCTGGTCTATATAATGTTTTTCTATTTTGTTAGTTTCTGCTCTTTATTACTTCCTTGTTGTAACTTCCATTAGGATTTGATTTTCTTTTTGAAGTGTTGCTTAGGTGATTAATTACCAGGTTTCCTGATTTTCTGAAATATCTTTTAAGCTATAAATTTCTAAGCACTGTCTAAGCAATATCTCTCCAGTTTTGATATGTAGTATTTTCATTATCATTCAGTTGAAAATACTTTCTTCTTTGAACTGTGATTTTAAAATGTTTATGCAAATTTCTGAATAGACATGCTTTATGCATTTTATTTTTTATTAATTTCTAATTTCAGTTATTTAAATTTTGTTCAGATTTACTTTCTGGTCCAGCATATTTGTCAAGCCCCCCACCCCAGGTTTACCGAAGTATAATTGACACATAACATTGTGTAGGTATTTTTGAAAATATTTCATGTGTTCTTGACAAAAAATATGCATCCTTGATACACTGGTGCAGTGTCCCATACATATGCATTAGAGTGCTTGTTAACCTTATTTTTTAAATCTGTATCTTTACCAGTTTTTACTCTACTTGTACTATTAATTAATTAGAGAGGTAAAAAAAAAATCATAACTGGGTGGTTAGGTCATCAAGGTTGGGCCCTCATGAATCGGATTGATGCTCTTATAAAAGACACCCCGCAAGATTCCCTAATCCCTTCTTCCCTTATACAAGAAGTCTATAACCCTGAAGAAAGCCTGCACCCAATCTGAGATCTCCAATCACACTTTCATTCTATTAGTACACTTTTTGTTATTTATAATTTCCTTTAGTAAGGGCCAGTGGGGGAAGTCTATCTTAACAACTGTACATTTTTATTGTTTGGTATAAAATGCTCAGTTACATTTTATGAATGATTCTATAGTACATTCTTTATAATTTCCTTTAGTAAGGGCCAGTGGGGGATGAATGAAACAAAATTGTCTTATGTGCTTATTTTGTCCTCATTCATAAAAGGTATCTTCATTGGGTACAAAATTCTAATTTGACAGTTATTTTCTACCTTTATACTGACATTTTCATTCTACTCATTTGGATTCTGTTGTTGCTGTTGGGAAGTTTGTTCCTTCGAAGGTAATTTTTAAATCTTTGTTAATGTCTTGATTTCCTGCAGTTGCACTATGATGCATGTAGATACGATTTGATACATTTATACTAATTTGTATTCTTTGGGCTTTAAATCTATAGACTTGTTATTTTTCATCAATTCTGGAATATCCTCAGCCCAATTACCTTTGCCTTTCTTCCATCTTTGCCTTTTAAGACTGTGATTAAATATAAACTTATAAACTTTTGAGACCCTCCCATTTTTCTGTTTTCCCATATTTCTCTATCTCCATGGTGCATTCTGGATAAAACTTCAATCATATCTTCCAGCTCACCAATTCTTATTTCCCCTATTTCACCATCTGTTGCCAAATACATCTTTAAATATTTTAAGCAGTTGTTCTCACCAACGTACCCATTAATTCTAATGTGAAGTCCATGCAGGTCTGCTCTTTCCTGCTAGTTTTCAGTCATGCTTTTTCCCTTGTGCCTGATTATTATTTCTGATTATTACCCCTGAAAAAATTGTTACATGAGGTCTAGATTGAAGGAGTCCTCTTCCAGGGAAGTTGTTTGCTTCTGGGTTGTAAGTGTTGGGCAAGGATCACAATCTGTCAGGGATGTTCTTTTTCTTCTACTGCTGTGCTTGGCAACAAAAGTACCCTGGGGGGTGGGGAGGGAGATGGACCTAGATTTGGTTTATCTTGTCCAGAGGGTATAGCACTCTGGTAACCCAACTTAACTTTGGAAGTCACCTGTAAGATTTATCACCCTGGGTGAGCCTGGCCCTATCATCCTTCTATTTCTCTCCCTCTTTGTGGCTGGTGAAGTGGGGCCTAACTATTCTATAGCATCAGCACAGTCTGGGGCCTAAGCTGCTTTGGTGTTAATCTCTGATGACAAGACCCCATCTTAAAACAGCTCTGCCTGTTTAAACTGCAGTCTTTTCAGACTCCAGGCTCTTTTAAAGGGAAGGGAGGACATGCCATCTGCATTTTAAAAAAAACTTTTTTAGGGACTTCCCTGGTGGTCTAGTGGTTAAGGATCCACCTTGCAATGCAGAGGATGTGGGTTTGATCCCTGGTCAGGGAACTAAGATCCCACAAGCTGCAGAGCAACTCATCCTGCTCACTGCAACTACTGAGCCAGTATACTCCAGAATCCACATGCTGCAATGAAAGATTCTGCATGATGCAACAGAGATCTGCTTGCTGCAAACAGGACCAGAGGTAGCCAAATATTTTAAAAATATATTTTTTGTAAGAAACCACTTTTCAACGTTTTTTTCTGGGAAACTGATCCAAATAACCTAGATGACCTTCACCAGAAACAAAGGACTGTCTCACCTTTGGTATCATTTTTCCTTTTCTAGCCTTTGACATTTTCCAGTTTAGATTTTTCTAATTATACTTTATTTCTATCCTTCTAGTGCTTGCCCATGACATTTTACCATTTCAAACAGCATCTTGACCACCCCGTCAAATAATCCAAGCACTTAACCCACTTTCACACAGATGTTCCAGCCTCCAATTTACCTACTATTGTCCAAATTCCATTTTTCAGCCTTGAGAACTAGACATATCACTTTACAAAATACAGTGTTTCAATTTACCTACATGTTGGCAATTTTTTCTTCTTGGATATCAGATGTTCTTTGGGAGAAGTGGGGGTTAGTGGTCCCTAAACTAGCTCAAGTTCTGATGTGGGCTTAAGTAGGTGCAGCTGCACCAGCTTGTTGGATCTGTTCTACAGTCTGCCTGTTATGGCTGGAGACCCAAAGACTCCCTCCTCTTCTGGAATCAGTCCAAGCAGTACATATCTGGCCCTAGATAGACTGTGGCTCATTCTCCATGTGCCTGAGTCAACAGAGTTTGTAGCAGGAGCATGTCCTGGTGCTCAGTAGGCTGGGGCATTCAGAATCCTGACTCGTGCATTAAATGTCTTCTCCCTTGTTATTTAACCTGTGTCTGTTTTGAAAGTAGGTGATGCATTAGGTCCACATGACTCATGTAGGAGTGTGTGTGTGTAAGAGGTTGGGAACTTCAGGCCACAGGCACACCAACAGCCCTGGCCACATGGAAACCTTAAGTAAACTGATCAAACAGAGCTGGCCCTATATCCAGCAAATCAAAGATTGGTAGATGCTCAGTGACTACTGGGAGTCATTACTCCCTGGCCTCTTTCCTTTCTGCCCACTGTACACCAGACCTCCAGGGACTGGCCCCCTCTGGACAATGCAGGCATTTCCAATGCTGCCTCTGACCAGGCCATCCTATTTCCCATTCTTTTAAATAAAAGACCCAATTCAATATCCTGCTCAGATGTCACTGGTGCCTCATTTCCCAGTAAGTAGAGATCACTTTCCTCGCAAAGCCCAAGGTTTAGCTCAGCATCCATTAGGGTGGTTTTGCTGTGGCCACTGTCCTCTATCTACTGCTGCCTAGCACATGAGACAATGGATGTGTCTAGCAGATCCTTAACAAGTATTTGCTGAATAAACTAATCCAAGTCTATGGACAGGGTCAGGTTTGTCAGTGCTGCTGGTAGAGGGCAAAAAGCAAGTGTGGTTGTGACATTCCAAAGTGGAAATGAGTGACAGAAATGCTCTTTCCTTCTCCCTTTTCTACCACCATCCCTCCCTCCCACCACCATCAAAACTTACCTTGTTTGGAAGCAAGTGGAAGAAATACTTCTAAAAAGAGGAATGGAAACTATGTGTATAAAAACAGGAATCCTAGAGAGAACCAAGAAACTATCTGACTAAACATTGTCCTCTTGTGAAGAGTGGGGTTTGGAGCCAGAGAGACTTGACTTAGAATTTGGCCTCTACTGATAAGCCCCACCAGGAAAATTCCTGGACAGGTTACTTAATTCTCAAAAGACTCACTTTTCATTCTTTGTGTTACCTAGTTAATAGTCTTATATATGTGTGCTAAGGTGCTTCAGTCGTGTCCAGCTCTTTGCAACCCTACAGACTGTAGCCCACCAAGCTCCTCTGTCCATGGGATTCTCCAGGCAAGAATACTGGAGTGGGTTGCCATGCCCTCCTCCAGGGGATCTTCCCAGGGATCGAACCCATGTCTCCTCCATTGGCAGGTGGGTTCTTTATGACTAGTGCCATCTGGGAAGTCTCCAGCCTTACATATAGTTAACACTATTTTGTTAATTCTGTCTGGTTCCAAGAGAACAGTTTCTATTTTGTGACAGACCACTCGCCCAACCTGTCCACTTCCAGGGGTTAGTATCCAGCCCCAGTATGAGGATCAGTCCAGTCTTCACTTCCGGTGGAGGTACCACCTAATTTCTCATGAAATCTGAGCTACCAGCCTTGATGGATGCATCCCCTGCTGCCCTCCTCAGTCTGCATCTGGTATAACTTACCCACAGAGACAAGACACACAAATGGCTCTCTGTGTGTTCTTCCACCTAAAGTATGTCACAGCCTGTTTACTTTTGAAGAATTCCTTTATTGGAGTTTCACCTTACCTTGCCACAACTCTCTGGCTCTTCATGGCTGAGTGAGCCCTGAACAGAAATTCATAACATTTTACAACAGACAATAAACACATGTAGTGCATGAAATCTTTACAATAACACAAACAATCAAACATTTAACAGGATTGTTAAGAAGCAGGAATTTTCTCCTATCCCCCAATAACAGGTAGCTACTTAGCTTTTCAGGTCCTGCAATAAAATGCCCTCCTGCTCAGAATTCCTATTCATAGGAATCCCTGAATCAATACTTTTTGCATGTTGAGGATGCGTTCCATTAGTTATTAAATGTGCTAAATTTCTGTCCATGGTAGAACCCTTCATTTGTAGCACAATGTGTGATATTTTCACTTACCACACATTCATGATTCATTAAGGGTGTTTATTTGAAAAATTTTAAAGTTTCACCCATTCAATAGTGTATATCACAACATTACAACAGTATAGTCCAATCAACTTGAATTTATTTATGAGTGACTCTATTTTCTGTAAGATTTATGTCTATACTTTTTACATTTCCTACAATGAAATCCAAATTTTCACAAGTTGCCATCACTCTCCCAAATCAGTTGTATCAAAGTTGTTCTTCATGACCACTACTATATTAATTTATATTCCCTGAAGCCTGTTTCCTTTCCCTGAATTAGCCTATTGGAGGTCCTTCTTGGATCTTTTCCACTGACCAAAGGATAACTGGAATTCAAAGCTATTCCTGAATTTCCTACATTTCTACTCAGAGAATTTACCCATATATGAACTTTCTGTTGGTGACTATGTGACTTCTAATTGAAGTCTTTTTCTCATCTGTATTTCTTATGTCCAGAAATGTTTACTTATTTTGAAGGGTTTTTTCATAATCCATCACTTTGATAGGTTTTATTCCCAGCATGAACTAAATATTTTACATTCCATAAGGGCTCACCTACTTCAACACTGGAACCTTTCTTGCTGGCTATGACTGAAAATCACAGAGAAAAGAAATTACTCATGGTTTCATTTATACTGCGTAAATTATAAGCCATGAACAAGGACCTCAAATACTCTTATAAAGTTTTTCTTCCACTTGGTTCCCTGATACTTGGTAAACTCTGCCTCCTACAGAGACATGCTCATCCTGGTCCCATCCAGAGCATTCCCTCCCTCATGAGTTCTCTTCTGTGATGTGCCACTATGACTTCCCATATTTGTCACATTTAAATATTCCTCTCCAGTATGGATTCTTTTATGCTTGGTGAGATTTGATCTGATATTGAAAGCCTTCCCACACTCGTTACATTGGTATAGCTTCTTTCCAGTGTGGATCCTTTTGTGTTGGTCAAGGACTGATCTATAATTGAAGGATTTCCCACACTCACAATTATAGGGCTGCTGCCCACTATGGACACTTTTATGGTTGATAAGACTCGAGTGTGAGATGTATGCTTTCCCACACTCATCACATCCATAGGGTTTCTCACCTGTGTGTATCCTTTTATGCACTGTGAGGCCTGAGCTGTTCCTGAATGCCTTCCCACAGCCATCACACACATAGGGTTTTTCCCCCGTATGTATCCTCTTGTGTTGGGAAAGGAGTGAGCTATAACTGAAAGACTTCCCACATTCAACACATTTGAAGGGTTTCTCCCCAAGATGGACTCTTTTATGGCTTATAAGAGTTCTGTTTGAGAAAAAAGCTTTTCCACATTCATCACATGTGTAGGGGGTCTTGCCAGGGTGGGTACTTTTATGGTTAATAAGGCTTGAGTGTGAGATGTAGGCTTTTCCACACACATCACATTTATAGGGCTTCTCACCAGTATGAATTCTTTTATGCACTTTAAGGCTTGAGTTGTTTCTGAAGACCTTATCACACCTGTCACATTCATAGGGTTTCTCTCTAGTGTGGACCCTTCTGTGTTGAGAAAGAAGTGAGGTGTAGTTAAAAGATTTCTCACACACATCGCATTTGTAGGGCTTCTCCCCAAGATGAATTTTTTTGTGATTTATAAGGGTTCGGTATGTGATAAAGGCTTTCTCACACTCATCACACTTATAGGGCTTTTCCCCAGGGTGTACACTTTTATGATTTATAAGGCTTGAAAGTGAGATGTAGGCCTTCCCACATTCTTCACATTTGTAAGGTCTCTCCCCAGTGTGGATTCGTTTATGGACTTTAAGGCCTGAATTATTTCTGAAGGCTTTTCCACACTCATCACACCCAAAGGGTTTCTCCCTTGTATGAATCCTTTTATGTTGTTCAAGGGCAGAGCTGTAATTGAAGGATTTTTCACAATAACTACATTTATAGGGCTTCTCCCCAAGATGGATTCCTTTGTGGTTTTTAAGGCTTGAGCGTGAGATATAGGCTTTTCCACACACATCACACTTATATGGTTTTTCCCCAGTATGGAGTCGCCTGTGGACTTTGAGTCCTGAATTGTTTCTGAAAGTTTTTCCACAGACATCACATACATAAGGTCTCTCTCCAGTGTGAATTGTTCTATGTTGAAGAAGAAGTGAGTTATAGCTGAATGATTTTCCACACTCCTTACATTCATGGGCTTTCTTCCCAGGGTGAATGCTTTTATGGACTGCCAGGCCTGAGCTATAGCTGAATGCTTTGCCACAGACATCACATTTGTAAGGTTTCTCTCCTGTGTGGATCCTTTTATGCACAATAAGGCCTGAACTGTTCCTGAAAGCCTTCCCACATTCATCACATTCATAAGGTTTTTCTCCAGTGTGGATAACTTTATGCTGAATGAGGAGAGAGCTATAATTAAATGATTTTTCACACTCATCACATTTATAAGGTTTATCTCCAAAGTGGATGCTTTTATGATTTAGAAGTGTTCTGCAAGTAATGAAGGCCTTCCCACACTCATCACATTCATAGGGTTTCTCCCCTGTATGAATCCTTTTGTGGACTCTAAGGCCAGAGCTATTACTGAAGGTTTTCCCACAGATGTCACATTCATAGGGCTTCTCACCTGTGTGGATCCTTTTGTGGACTCTGAGGCCAGAGCTGTTCCTGAAGGCCTTCCCACACTCACCACACTCATAGGGCTTTTCCCCAGTGTGAATTCGCTTATGCTGATCCAAAACTGAGCTATAATTGAAGGATTTTCCACACTCATCACACTTACAGTTCTTTTCCCCAGAATGGGTGCTTTTGTGGTTTATAAGGCTGGAATAGGACATGTAGGCTTTCCCACATTCCTCACACTTGTACGGCTTCTCCCCCGTATGGATCCTCTTGTGGACTCGAAGGCTTGAGCTGCTCCGGAAAGTACCTCCACAATCATCGCACTCATAGCGTTTTTCACCAGTGTGCATAATTTTATGTTGAACAAGTCGGGAATTGTATTTGAAGGATTTCCCACAGTCATCACATTTATGTGATTTCTTAACAGCACTGGCTTTTTGCTGTAGACTGGGATGAGAGTTTCCATTAATGCTCTCCACACATTTGACTTGTTCACTGTTTTTCTGTTCTATAGGGACAGTCTGGTGTGTAACATATTTTGAGCTCAGATGTAAGCTTTTCTCAGATGCCTCATCTTCCTGTTCTGTCTTTATATTTGCTGTATTCCTGGCTTTGCCAATCTTTTCCCTGATGCCACTTTTGTCTTCCTTCATTCTTTTTCCCTCAGGCTTGTCCATCTGATTTTCTACCTTGCTATCCCAATCACAAGTTTCACCAACCTTAGACTCCTGCATATGATCTTTGTGAAGACCTTCCACTTTTGGCCACACAGACTCTGCATTTCCAATATTTTCATACTTTTCAGTTGATTCCTCATCCTCAGTGCCCCTCGTCTTCAAATGTGACACTAAACCAAGAAAATGAAAATGATACCTTCACTTTAGAAAAATTGAAGGAATTAATATCCAAATTCACTCATTCACTCTACAAATGTTTACTGACCACATATGGTGTGATAGGTACCATTTTTAACTGCTAGGGATACAATCATGGACATGCCAAAATTCCTGCCCCTGTGGAGTAATGTTAAAATGCTAGAGCCTGGAGTTGCCAATGGAACAGAGACGTTTTCTATTCCTACATAACAGCTTAGCATGATGGCAAGTTGAAATGGATCGGAATGATGCACAGAATCAAGGGCAACATTGACCAGTTGTTGAAAAATTCCACCTAGTCTCTGAAAACCAAACAGAGGGTCAAAAGAGTCTCTGAAGAATAGGAGATAGAAAGATTAATAAGACAAAAGCTAAGAAGTCATACTCAGCAGAGGGTTGGCAAAACTAAAGGAGAAATCAGTACATGAGTGGAGGTAATGGGGAGTTGGTTATGATATGATGAGGACAGTCATGTCAGAGATGAGAAAGAAAACAAGCTGTAGATGCCTCTTGTTGGTATAGCCTCCTGGATTTCCTTTCCAAGGAAAACACTGACCCTGGAGAGTGGTTTAGTCAGGGAAGAACTCTACATGGAAAAACACACTCTGGCTTGCCAGGCAGAGGCATTCATTTCCACTTTATAAACAGGCTAACTGCAGTCAGAGCATATCAAAGATCAGAAGCTAAAATACAAACTGCCAAGCAAAGGAAACAATACTGCCTAGGCATAAATACTTAGCTGTATGAGCCCCCCAAAAGTTACTTAAACTCTTTATGCCAGTTTCCTCATCTGTAAAATGAGGGCAACAGAACTGATGTATTCAATAACATATATAAGGTATGGAGAACAGTGCCAGTCACTTGGTTAATTCTATATGCTATAGCACCTAATTCATTATTTAATCAAGGTCAGGTTATTGGATCAGGGTTGGAACCTGGGGATAAACCACAGGACTCAGGAAAGGCAAACTCTTTCTCAAAGCAGATTTTAAGGCCCAGGCAGTGACTCCTTACTCCCTTGAAGGCAGTCTACACACAGCTGGCACTCTGTCAGCACGCACCTGTCAGCACTGACTCTTGAAAACAGAAGCAACAGTTCTAACTTAGTTGTCACCCAGCCTTAGACAATTAGACATTCGTAATTAGAGTTAGTTAAAATTCAGACCTCCCTCTTACCTAGGTATCAGACCCCACCTTGGTCAGTACTCTGTAATTCTACTTAGAAACTCTATGTGTGAACATGTGATAAGAAAGCAGAGGCAATAAAAGAAAAGTAAAATATATACTATGGAGTGGACACATATAAACACCTGCACTCATGATCCAATTTATGCTTACATGAGTGAATAATGGACTCTGAATTAACATTTACAGAACAGGAGGAGCTAGGAACTCAGAATATCACCAGGAAGCTAAAATAAAGAATCACTTGGCAGACATTTTAAAAAATGAAGATGAAAAGGTAGTTCATCTGAGAAGGCTCCACAAAATGACTATTAAGTAATATCAGGTAAGAGATCATTAGAAGTCACTGAACAATGGTGGCACAACCCTAGTTCCATGCTCCCTTTCTTTACAACCTGGGGCAGAGCAGTCATGCCATTTAAAATATGAGGGCTACTGAGTGGCCACTGGAAATCCAGACTATCAATAGCAACACACCTTTCATCTGTGCTCTGAATCCTGCTCCCATCACATGAGGGACCCTGCTCCACCCATTCCCTTTGATCTGGGCCCCTCCACCTCTGCTCACCCTCAGCTCTGAGAAGAGAAAGATGTTCAAGTTTCTACAACACAAAATCAAATCCCCTGAAATTGCCAGGGAAACACAAAATTTGTCAGGGTGGAAAAAGAGAAAAAGAAAAACTGTAAGGGAGGAGAACTACTCATACTATTTAAATACTCCAAAGGCTGTTATAACTAAAATAGTGTGGTGAAAAGTGAAAGTGTTAGTTGCTCAGTTGTGTCCGACTCTTTGCAAGCCCATGGACTGTAGCCCACCAAGCTCCTCTGTCCACAGAATTCTCTAGGCAAGAATACTAGAGTGGGTAGCCATTCCCTTCTCCAGGGGATCTTCCTGACCAAGGGATCAAACCTGGGTCTGCTGCATTGCAGGTGGATTCTCTACTGTCTGAACCAAACAGCCAAACAGGGAAGCCCAAACAGCATGGTACTGGTATACAAAAAAACAGAATAGGATAAAAATCCAGAATAGTCCCAATTACACACAGAATCAAGTATATGATAAAGGTGGTATTTCAAATTAATGAAACAAAAATGCTCTCTTTAATAGTGTTGGAAGTAGATCCATTCTTTACATCATTCACAGGAATAAACTCCAAATATAAGTGAAGTGAAGTCAAAGTCGTTCAATTGTGTCCAACTCTTTGCGACCCCACGGACTATACAGTCCATGGAATTCTCCAGGCCAGAAAACTGGAGTGGGTAGCCTATCCCTTCTCCAGGGGATCTTCCCAACCCAGGGATCAAACCCAGGTCTCCTGCATTACACGTGGATTCTTTACCAGCTAAGCCACAAGGGAAGCCCAAGAATACTGGAGTGGGTAGTTGATCCCTTTTCCAGATGATTTTCCTGAGCCAGGAATCAAACTGGGGTCTCCAGCACTGCAGATGGATTCTTCACCAACTGAGCTATCAGGGAAGCCCTCTCCAAATGTAGCAGAACTCTAAATATTAAAAAGTGACACTAGAAGAAAACATGGGTGAATGCCTCTACAACCTGAGTACAGAAGAAACTTTTTATGACCTAGATGCAATAAAAGATTAACAAAGCTGATTATGCAGAAATAAAAAGTAAACTTGCATGGCAAAATACCATTAGCAAAACCAAAAAAATAAATGACAAAGTGGAAGAAAATATCTGCAACATATATTATATATAAAGGCTAATATCTCTAATATACAATGTTTTAAAGTTAAAGAGACTAAAAATCCTACAGAAAATGGGTAAAGAACATGAAGAGACAATTCATATGAAGAAATACTAAAATGGTCTTTAAACATGTTTTCAGTTTCACTCATAATAAGAGAAATGCAAATGTGAACTATACTAAGATCCCCCTTCTCACATGTTAGATTGGCAAATATTCAAAAGTTTAAAAATACACTCTTTGGCTGAGGCTGTGGAGACAGTTTCATACATTACTGAGAATGCAAATTGGCGTAACCTCTGTTGAAGGAAATTTGCCAATACCTACACAACTATGTATGCATTATAATCCAATCCAGAAATCCCATCTAGGAATTTACACTGAAGATACACTTCCAACAATACAAAAGCATATGTGCACAAAGTTATTCATCGTAGCATTATTTTTAACTACAAAATCTAGAAAATCATCTACATGTCCAAGCACAGAAGACTGGTGTATATGACACATATACACAATGGAGTACTAAAAAGAAGAGGAACATTTCTATAAATTGTTAGGGAGCAATTTCCAGGATATGCTGTAAAGCAAAAGTGAGCATATATGCTACATCTTATATAAGAAGGAAAATAAAAAATAACAAGCATATAACTGTTTATCTTTTTAGTAATGAGAAAATCCACAAAACAGTGAAGGCTGTTTCCTATAAGGTATAGAGTAGGGGAACAGAACAGAAGATAGAGGAGAGAGAGACACTCTGATTACAGCTTTCTGTATAGCTTTTACTCATGGAAGCATGATAATGTTTTGCAGATTCAAAAAATAAAATTAGATCAATAAGACTGGGAAAGGCTTAAACTATAAAGTGAGTGGAAACCAGTGAACTCATTTGTGTTTTACATGAATATGGTAAACGTAAGACCAAAACAAAAAAAAGGAAGAACTAACCCATGTCACTTGGGTACATAATATGTAACTTTGTAATACATACTCTCAGTTTTGAGAAGGCTGGAGTGAGCAGTGGGGAAGAGCTGCAAACAACTTAACTAGTTTGGGAAGGTTTGTTTCCTGTAGTGTTATGGGCAAAGCAATTCAGAACAATTTTAGATCTATTACTAGACTGAATAAATGTGTTGATTTAGTTGGGAGCCAGGGCTCTCCTAGAGGAAGAAGGAACATAATAATATGGAATAGGGGAAGACAAGAAAGACCCTGTGGGGACAAATCAGAGGTATTACTGTGAACTTATGATTTATAAATTATATACAAATGTGCACATTATATAAATGTACATTTACATGTATGTATATTTGTATGTGGTGGTGGTGGTGTAGTCAGTAAGTCATGTTGGATTCTTGATACCCCATGGACTGTAGCCCACCAGGTTCTTCTGTCCATGGGATTTTCCAGGCAAGAATACTGGAGTGGGTTGCCATTTCTTTCTCCAATATTTGTATGTATATGTGTGTAAATGTACATATATTCTCTAGCTTTGTCTGTGAAAAGCTAAGAATCAAAAATATCTGAGTTAATGAGCACAATCCAGCACCTTGTTCTTGGACTCTACTACCATTATCTACTAAAATGAACCTGGAGGATTCCAGGCTGGGGCCAGGATAGGTATAAGATGAGCTGAGACATCATTATGACAGTGAATAAGAAAATGCTCAACAGTGACAAAAAGATGATGTGGGCATATGACAAGACCACAAGAGCCAGCTTCAACACTGCATTTACGCTCCATAGCAATTATGTCAAGAATTATAAACTCCTGAAAATAGGATTACATGAGTTCATACAGGTACAAACGGGAGAAAGGGAGGCCTCTTGTTTACAGGAGAATGCCAGGGCTTGTTGGTAAATGTGGAGAGAATAGTAGAGTTGGAAGAAAAAAATCAGCATTCTGCAACTATCAGAGTAAAGACTGGATCAGGGGAGAATTATCAAAGGATTCTAAGTCTGGGGGGAATTCTCACGAGGAGCAGTGTATATGCAAGGTCTTAAAATACTCCTTCACAGACTGCAAGGGAAAAACCAGTAATCACATAGTGGAGAGATTAAACCATGGCTTGGCCAGTCATCTTAAATTAGTATCTCCAATGGGGGCAGATAAACATCATGTGATTCCAGAAGTGACACCCTGAGAAGGACACGTCACCTACAGAATGCATTACCTGAACTGAAAAATGAATATCAAGTAGATCAGATAAATCCAAAAAAAGAACATTCTACTTAAAGGTATTTATATTCTTCAAAAGTATCATTTTCATAAAATACAAAAGCTATAGAAATGCTTCATATTAAAGCAGGCTGAAGAGATTTGGCCACTAAATTCAATACCTGACATCAAACTGGATCTGTACTCGAGGTAAAGGCTGTTATAAAAAATAACTGTGTCAACGGATGGAACTGGAATATCTATGGTAAGTCAGGCAAAGTCATTAACAACATTAAGTTTACTGAAGCTGACAACTGCACTGTAGTTATGCAAGAGAATGTCCCTATAAATACACACTGAAGTGTTAGGGATAAAGGGCCATGATGTGTATGTTACCCTCAAACGGTTTAGAAAAATAGATAGATATGCATGAAACAGCAAGAGAAAGAAGATAAAATGAAGTAAAAAGTTAACCACATGTGAATGAATAAAGGGTATTTTTTTCACTATCTTTTAATGTTTTAAATTTATTTATATTAAAAATAATGTGATGATTATTAGGATTTCTTATTCTTTATTGTTTTAAAATTTTTATTGGAGTACAGCTGATTTAAAATGTTGTTTTTGCTGCATTATTATTATTGAAAATTTTCTGTATATTGGAAATTATTCCCAATAAAAAGTTTGTGTGTGTGTGTGTGCTCACTTGTGTCCGACTCTTTGTGACTCCATGGAGCCTGCCAGGCTCCTCTGTCTATGGCATTTTTCCAGGCAAGAATACTAGATTGGGTTGCCATTTCCTTCTCCAGGGGATCTTCCCAATGAAAAAAATGTTAAAGTGTAAATTTAAAATTGTCTCAACTATTCCTTCCCCTTCAGGTACTGCTTTTGCCATCCTGCCTCCTGTCCACAGTTGCATATTGAAAACGTGGTCTTCATTTCCTATCTCCCCACATGCCGCATCTATTCAATCTGATTTATTCCACTCAGACCATGCTGGATTACCTTCTTCAGGGCCAGGTGCTGACTCTTGAGTTTGCTGACCCTTGGATGTTCCAACCCCCTGTTCCATCTGAAACCTCTCCTCTTCTGACTATACATAATCTTCCTGGGCAACCCCATCTATATGTGTGGCTCCTATAAGCTGTCTTGCAGAGCCTCATCTCTGGCCCAGGCCCCCTCTTCAATTACAGTCTCATATCCACCCATCTTTTCTTTTGAATAAATCAGAAGTGGGCTCTCCCTTTTCCCTCACCACTCCACATCCAAAAGACCATTTAAGACCACTTATACGGTTCTCAAGTCCTCATCCCCAACTCCATCCCCACTGCTAAGAATTTAGTTTAAGCCTTCCTAAATTCCTTCCGAACTTCTGCCATAGTCTCCCTAACCTTCCATCTTAACCCTGTGCAATTTTTCTTCCAACACTATCAAGAATTTTGTAAAATGCACATGTGAGCCCTCCCCAAAAAGTGTTTAAAGGCTATTCTATTTAGTGTGGTGCTTGAAGCTTTCTGCATCTCACCAGCTAGAGCAACTTGCTGGACACCAAAGGCGCCATGCTAATTTACCCCTTGCTGACACCACACTTACAAGCCTTGGCCCAGATGGATGGACCCTTTTCCCTCTGACAGGCTAATTCTCAATTCCCTTCATGTCCTCTGGGATTCCTTGTTTGACTGGCTGTGGCCTGGCCTGGTCTGCATGAAATCGTAAGTACCTCACTGTTTACACCTCTGGCCTAGGCAGACTCCAGGAGTCTCCCTGTTCTAGCCCTGCTTAACCTCCGTTTGGGGAGAAGCAGATTTTCCTATCATCTGATGTAGTCCACCCAATCCTCTTAATGACTGAAATCAAAACAGGGCAATATACATGTGCATCTTCATTGAAAGCAGATGGTTGGCAATGGAATTCACATTATGAATTGACTAAAGAAAATTGATGACTAAGAAAAGGTCAGTCAAAAACACAAGCAGAAAAGCCCAAAAACATAATGATAGTACTAGGAGACTTGCAAACTAGTAGAAGAGTCTGGCAGGAATATAACCAACATTTGATAATAATGGCAGACATAAAGCATGGATGAGGGAAGAAGGGGAAGGGACATACTCTGCTTCAAAGAACTAAGAAAAGCTTCAGGAAGAAAGGGCTAGTTCCAGCAGACAGAAGAGCAGGTGCAAAGGGTTGGTGTTCACCATGCTCTGGACATATAAAACAGATGATGGCAGGCACAACTGGATAGGTGGACAAAAATAAGGGCTGCAGCAGGGTCTGCCCATTGTACTAAGGAGTCCAGGCTTGATTCAGAGGAGTTTTTGGCAGAGTGGAAAATTCAGATATGCATTTTGGAAGATCACTTATTCTATCAAATCAGGAGGTTAAAGGGGCTAGATAGGAAACATTTTAGGCTTTGTGGGGCACATACAATTCTATCACTTGTTTTTCTTTTTGGCTTGCTTTTTAGCATTTCTTTTAAAATGTAAAAACCATTCTCAGCTTGCAGGCCATATAAAAACAGATCAGAGATCCAGAAGTCTGCCAATTCCTGCTAGACAAAATGAAGGAATCAGAATTAATTTAGGATGGTGTGAGATAATGGCATTTTGGCTACATTTGAAGTGTCTTTTTTTTTTTTTTTTAAGACTGTGTTAGGTGAAATGGCATAATGTCTGGTATTTCCTTTAAAATACTTCAACAAAGAAAAATAAAACGGGAAAAAGGAAACAAATATAGCAGAATCCTAATAATTGTTGAATCTGAATGATAGATGTACCAAGTTCATTTTACTATTCTACTTTCCTTTATGTTTACATTTTTTTCATAATATAAAATTAAAAGAAATAGAGATTACTCATTCTAGTTGCAATGGGAGAATGGATTGAGGAGGGGAGAGAACTGAGTACTAGAGTCTGGAAGGAGATTATTATAATCCAATTAATACTGATGTGGTGGCTAGCTCGTATGTCCCCTATGACACAAGAAAGGAATCACTTCAAAAGCACAATTCCTACACAGAAAGAGGGCCAGATGGGTTTAATTTCTTAAAAGTTCTCAAGGCTGAAGGGGAACTCCTCTCTAATCAGTTCTCAACAGAGAGAAAACTGGTTATATCCATATAGCCTAGTTATATCAGTTAAAAGTTTCAGCGATAGTAAGCCATCCACTCCTTCTAAATTACATAGGACCCACAACATCTGGGCACTTCTGTGCTTCACATTATTCATGTTCTACCACCAATGCCTGGAAAAGCTCATGCAGAGAATAAGAATCTATCCTTAATTTTTGCTATCCCTGCCCAGGAAAGTCAGGAGCCACTTCCCAAGAGACTAGACAACTCAGAAGAGAGGAATTGTGGCTTACTCTGGCTGAAAATTCCCGCCTTAACAAGAGACTTCAACAAGCAACAGGTATAACACATCTGCAGGTACAACACATCTGCAGGTACAACACATCTGCAGCTACTGAGGATTTTCAGAGTACCAACCATATTCCACAAATCAATCTACCATCTGGATTCTGTGTCTTAAGTTCTTGGATATTATACTGACTTGGAAGTGACCAACAAGAGAAAGAAAAAGAGAAAATAAGAGCGAATATGAGCACAAAATGCTTACAGACTCAGAAGAAGTGAAAGGATAGGACAAATAAAAGATGAGATTAAGGAGCATGTGAGAAAAGTGTTATGCAGATGGGAAGAAAGTATGGTTTCTGCTTTAGTTATTGCATTTAGTTTATAAGTATTGGAATTGTAAATGGTTAACATAAGTTGGTTTTACTGCTTAATCCTTATGATTAAGGGTGATTTTTCCTTAAAGTAAAAAATGAAATAGAACATTCTCATACTTAGTAGTGGGGAAGAGAATCCTAGTCATCCTAAGGAATACGGTAAGCAAAGGAGATTTTGAAAGGGGGACTGAGAGATTTTCTGCAGCTAAAAGGGCAAGACTGGCTTGAAGAGTGTCATTAATAGACAGTTGTTTGGGCTACTGTAAGTCTAAGTGTCATAAACACAAGTATCAGGAGAGAAGAGCTACTTGGTTTAATTTGTTCTTCAAACACTGTATGACTTCTCAATCCCTTCTTTAAAAATTCTTGCTCAGATATGCCCTGGGACAAAGTCACTGGGTGTGCCATAGTTTGAAGTAACAAAGAAACTGGAAATAACCCAAATGGCCTTACTAGATCTAACAAAATGATGGGACATCCAAAACATCCAAGGCCACAGGACTGGAAAAGGTCAGTTTTCATTCCAATCCCAAAGAAAGGCAATGCCAAAGAATGTTCAAACTACCACACAACTGCACTCATCTCACATGCTAGCAAAGTAATGCTCAAAATTCTCCAAGTTAGACTTCAACAGTGCGTGAACCGAGAACTTCCAGATGTTCAAGCTGGATTTAGAAAAGGCAGAGGAACAAGAGATCAAATTGCCAACATCTGTTAGATCACAGAAAAAGGGAATTCCAGAAAAACATATACTTCTGCTTCACTACACTACGTGCCTTTGACTATGCCAAAGCCTTTGACTGTGTGGATCACAACAAACTGTGGAAAATTCTTCAAGAGATGGGAAAAGCAGACCACCGGACCTGCCTCCTGAGAAATCTGTATGCAGGTCAAGAAGCAAGTTAGAACCGGACATGGAAAAGGGAATGGTTCAAAATTGAAAAAGGAGCACGTCAAGGCTGTATATTGTCACCCTGCTTATTTAACTTATATGCTGAATACATCATGTGAAATACTGGGCTGGATAAACCAGAAGCTGGAATCAAGATTGCCGGGAGACATACCAATAATCTCAGATATGCAGATGACACTACCCTTATGGCAGAAAGTGAAGAGGAACTAAAGAGTCTCTTGATGAAAGTGAAAGAGGAGAGTGAAAAAGCTGGCTTAAAACTCAACATTCAAAAAACAAAGATCATGGCATCCAGTCCCATCACTTCATGGCAAATAGATGGGGAAACAATGGAACCAGTGACAGACTTTATTTTCTTGGGCTCCAAAATCACTGCAGATGGTGACTGTAGCCATGAAATTAAAAGATGATTGCTCCTTGGAAGAAAAACTATGAGAAACCTAGACAGCATATTAAAAAGCAGAGACATTACTTTGCTGACGAATGTTCGTCTAGTCAAAGTGATGGTTTTTCCAGTAACCATGTATGGATGTGAGAGTTGGATCATGAAGGCTGAATGCAGAACTGATACTTTTGAACTGTGGTGTTGAAGAAGACTCTTGAGAATCCCTTGGACTGCAAGGAGATCAAACCAGTCAGTCCTAAAGGAAATCAGTCCTGAATATTCATTGGAAGGGCTGATGCTGAAACTCCAATACTTTGGCCACCTGATGGAAAGAGCCAACTCATTAAAAAAGACCCTGATGCTGGGGAAGATTGAAGGCAGGAGAAGAGGACGACAGAGGATGAGATGGTTGGATGGCATCACTGATTCAATGGACGTAAGTTTGAGCATGCTCCGGAGATGGTGAAGGACAGGGAAGCCTGGCGTGCTGCAGTCCATGCAGTCACAAAGAGTCAGACAAGAGTGAGTGACTGAACAACAACAAAAACATCCAAACAACAGCCACACCACTCCAATATTGCAGTGCTGTATTTAAAAAAAGGAAGAAAGAAAGAAAGAAAAAAGCTGTGTGTTCTGATGACCTCTAACACAGATTAGTTAAAAGAAGCAAGGTGCAGAATTCTGAACAGTACCTTACCACCTGTGTGAAAAAAAGGAGGGACTAAGTACATTCAAATTTGCCAGTGTTTGCATAAAGAAACTGGATACACTGAAATTATCTATCAAATGTGGTTGGTTTTCTAAAGGGATTGGGCCTAGAAAAATGGCTGAACAGAGGGAGATCTTTTCATTGATATCTTTTCACATTTTTAATATCTGAACCATATGAATACATTACATAGTCATAAACTTATTTAAAGAAAAATCCTCCTGCTTTCAAAAAGGAAACACTCCCGGTGGCCTCCTAGTCCAAACGTCTTAGAGCTGCACACCCAGCCCCGGTCTTCCATTCCTCTTTCACATGCCCACGCCTGGATTCTCTACGAGCCTCCTCGACCTATTTCTCCCTACCTAGTCAATTCCTTCTCATTGTGAGAGGCAGCGACAGACAGCCTCTTCCCGGGTCCCTTGTCTGTACAGAAGATGAGCTCTCCCAGGGCGAAGGCCGGGCAGCGCCTCCCAGCGGTTCGATCAACACCTGCGGCAGGAGTCTCTCAACATCACGGCCCCATCAAACAAAACAAAAAAGGTGTGGGGCGGGGAGGTCAAATAACATCACCCCTCGGGATCCTTCCAAAGCTCGTATTCACTCTAAAATCCCAGGGACAAACTTAACTGCCACGGGCGCAGAACGGGGGGCTTTCTTTAAAGCACTGATCTTCTGGGTTCCCCTTTCGCCTGAGACAGCAGCGAAGACCTGCGAAACACGGATATGGGGCCCCAGCCCTTCTCCACACACCTGGCAGCCCCACCCCAGCCCTGGCCCGCTCGGATAGCCGAAGATGGGGCCCACAAGGAGCCCGATATGTTCCAGGGGTGGGCCGTACACCTCTCGGCCGATCCGAGGTCTTCCCTCCCCTCTACTTCCCCAATGCGCCTCCTAAGGTGTGTGTAGGGAGAGGGCGCGCTTCCTCCCCGATCCCGCCCAAGACCCGAGGAATAGCCGAGACCCGGCCAAGAGGGAAGGGCGTGGCAGGCTAGGGCCGAGGGCGGGAGCGCGGGCGGCCTCGGACTCACGTACTGGCTGTGGCGGCGCCGCGGGAGCCCGGCCGCCGGCGGGACAAAAGCGCGGACGGCCCGGCCGGAAAAACCCAGGCCCGCTCTGGGGCACTTCCGAGTCCTCTCTACGAGGCTGGAGGACTGACTCGATGATAGCGCCTTTTTTTTTTCGGGCACGTGACCAGTGGCACTCTGCGAAGGCGTCCGTGGCTAGAGAGGACTGTTCCTTTACAGTTTTTATATATATATATATATATATATATATATATATAGCATATATATATACTAGCATTATTATAACTCATATATATGTTTAGTTTATAAATTAATGTGAAGTGCTCATCGTGGCGCGCGTTGGGGACGAACTCACGAAGATTACAGTTTTCTAGGACTTAAACGCGGCGTAGGGCGGACAATAACGCAAACGTGTGACTCGGTGGAAAAAACACCCAAGAACCTAGGTACTTGAAGCTAAGTCGGTTCAAGTATATAGTGGGTACCTAACGTACCGCGGGGAGGGAGCAGAGAGGGCGGAGAGGCCCAAGGGGAATTAGGAGCCCGACTATGGTCTAGGTGGCTAGCGCGGTGGTCGGAGTGCTCCTACCCACAGAGCCCCGCAGAGAAGCGCTACGAGCTGGACAACCCCGAGTCAAACCTGATCCCAACCCTTTAGTGGCTCAAGCCGGGTAGTGATCCCTGATGTCGGCTCCTGAAACCCCAGCTTGAGATGACTGAAAAGCTATTCTTTCTTTTTGCAGTAACGTCTAAATACCTTTTGTCTTAAATTTAAGTAATTACAAAAGGCATTTTTGAGGCCACATTGTGAATACTGACACACACAAAACTGCTTTCCGTTCTTTAAGAGGCATCCGTAGGACTCTAAATACATGACGGCTTGATACTATCATCCAATTTAAACGGTCAGAAATTTTACATCTTTTCGGTTTTTCTCCTCGAACTTGTATTTTTATGTCCCTCAGAGTTTTTATCCTAATCTAAAATATTTTCATTCTATGTACATCGTTGAGTTCGATCCTATTGTAAAATAGTTTTATGCAAGTTGTATTGTTCACCCTATCGTGCATTTCCGTAACAAAATTAGAAATTAACAATTTTTCTCATGCTAAATATTTTCTGGATTATTAATAAAAGTACACATTTTGCAAAATAGTACTACTATCAATTCTTAGACAAAAAGTGACATGCTTTTTTTGTCTGTGCTCCATCTTTTCTGCCTGAGCCTTTCTTTAGTTGGAGGGAGCCAGGGCTACTCTCTAGTTGCAGTGCTGGGGTTTCTCATTTCGGTGTCTTCTCTTGTGGAGAATGGGCTCTAAGGTGAGCGGGCTTTAGTAGCTGGCTGTGCGAGGGTCCCCGGCTCTAGAGCACAGGCTCCAGAGCACAGACTCAGTAGTTGTGGCACATGGACTTAGTTTCTCCCCAGGGATTGAACCATCTCTCCTATGTTGGCAGGCAGATTCTTTACCACTGAGCCACCAGGGAAACCCTAAGATGGATTTTTGAACAATTCAGTGATATATGAAAATTAATTGGATGGATTTTACTTACCTAGAGTTGTTATGGGAGAGTAGTTTCTTGCCTCTGGAAGAAAAAGTTCAGAGATGAGATAAGGAGGTCGAGAAAGCAAACCAGGGATTTAAGCCATAGAGTTACTGGCACAGTCGTGCCAGGGTCTTGCAACCCCATGGACTGTAGTCCACCAGGTTCCTCTGTCCACGAAATTGTCCAGGCAAGAATACTGGAGAATGGGTAGCCATTCCCTTCATCCAGGGGATCTTCCCAACCCAAGGATCAAACCCCAGTCTCCTGCATTGCAGGCAGATACTTCACCATCTGAGCCAAAGCCACAGTACATGCTCAAAGGAAGAGCGGGCAGACTTAGGTGAGTATCTGCTGAGTTTCTTTAGTAAGCTCATGATATGGGATGGAAAAATGAATGGACAGAATATTCATTGGGGAGGAAGGGGTTTGGGGTCATATTTCCTGAGTTTCATCACAGTTCCATCTTCCAGAGGGGAAGGAGGGATTTTTGTCCTTATTTAGCCTTAATCAGAACTCACTTCAGTATTCTTCCCTGGAGAATCCCATGGACAGAGGAGCCTGGCGGGCCACAGTCCACAGGGTCCCAAAGAGTTGGACACAACTGAAGTGATTTCGTATGCACGTACTCAGAAGCCTTGATCAGGAGTGTCATAGCATAGGTGCATGATGGGAACTTCTTACCTGTAAGGCTAATTTTATTGTAATGAAGGTATAATGAGAAACAGGTTACATTTGGACCCCAGAGATTCCCAGCTTTATCTGCTTACACTTATCACCCCAGAATGTGTGGTTTCCTGTCAGTCTGGAGAGTCTTGCTTTTCTTTGTTTGCCCAAGGACCCTCATTGTTTACAGAATGTGTGGCTTCCTACCATTTGGCCTGTGTGCCTCCTTTCCCTGCTCATTTCTAGATATCTGCCTGTTCTAACAGAGTGAGAAAATGTTTGGCATCATTTCTATACCTCTTTACATTTTTTATAGATGTGAGTAAATAGAAGGAATAGAAGGGGTTTCCTTGAAGCAATTGGTTTTTGATCCATTTGGCACCATACTAGTATGAGATGTACTTTCTCATAGAGGACACCAGGCAGCTTCAAACCCTAGGGAGGAGCAGAGTCCCAGGACTTTCTCAGGTCTTGTGGGTTTAGGCAAAAGCACATGCATGTGTTGGGGATTGGGATTTTTGAGCTTCCCCGCAGAGTAGCCAAGAACAGGGGTCCCCAACCCCTGGGCTCATGGACCATTACCCATCCATGGCCTGTTAGGAACTGGGCCTCACAGCAGGAGGTGAGCCGTGGGAGAGCAATCAAAGCTTCATCTGTATTTACAGATGCTCCCTCCCTATTGCTCACATTAGAAAGACAAAAGATGTAGTGCTGATGTTGCCCAGAATTCACCCTTTAGGGTTCATCTGCCCCTTTGGAGTACTAGTTCAACTGCAGATTAATGTCAAGCTATGCCCAAAGGGACTGGCTTCCAATTACACTTTTAATCATTAAATTTGGTTACAAAATTTAAAAATAAAACTCCTTCTCCCACTCCTTCTCCACTATGACATAATGTCAGCTCATTATGTGAAATTGGAAAAGAGAAACATTAGGAAAAGTGATCACTTTTTAATCTTGTTACCTAGTGACAATCACTGTTAATCACATATTAGTAAAGTTCTTTTTCTTTCTATTGCCACTTTTCAGATATTTTTCAGATAGTTATAAATATACTATATCTACAAGTTTTAGATAGTGCTTTTTACAAATAATTTTGAAAGTGAAATTCGCTCAGTCGTGTCCGACTCTTTGCAACCCCATGGACTATACAGCCCATGGAATTCTCCAGGTCCGAGTAATGGAGTGGATAGCTGTTCCCTTCTCCAGGGTATCTTCCCAACCCAGGGATTGAACCCAGGTCTCCTGGATTGCAGACAAATTTTTTACCAGCCGAGCCACCAGGAAAGCCCACAAATGACTTTATACATTATCATTTCCGTGTTGTTATTTTTTGTGATACTCTTAAAGTGTTAGTTCCTCAGTTGTGTCTGACTCTTTGTGACTCCATGGACTGTAACCCTCCAGGCTCTTCTGTCCATGGGATTCTCCAGACAAGAATACTGGAGTGGGTAGCCATTTCCCCCTCCCAGGGGATCTTCCCAACCCAGGGATTGAATCTGGATCTCCCGTGTTGCAGGCACATTCTTTACCATCTGAGCCATCAGGGAAGCCCCTTGAACTATAATCTCCTCAACTTTTCTGTTGTTAATGATTTAAGTTCTTACTAAGCCTCCTTTAAAAAAACAAGTCAGTGTTATAATATATAGTAGTGTGCAAAAGCTTTTTCTATCTTTTGTTTGGAATAGCTGGCAAGAACAGTCAAGAAACATAGGAAGCAATCAGAGAAGAGAACCAGACAAGCATGTCAGCCCTCCTACCATTATTTCCCACTGCAGCTGGATAAAGAAAAGCAAAATATAAATGCTGGAAAGCAGGGATATAATTACCCTATTTGTAGATAAAAAGATTTCACTTTTGGAAATCCCTAGAGATTCAGCTAAAAAAAACTAAACTAGAATAAATAGTAAAAGAATTCTGTAAGGGGTGTGATTCCAAATTAACATACAGAAACCAATAGTTTTCTTATGTACAAACTAGAATTAGAATAGTGGAAGGAAAGATTATATACTTAGAATAGAAACAAATACTCAGAAGGACAAATACCCAGAAATCAACAAGATACATGCAAGACCCTATGTGAAGAATAGTTACATTGCTTCAGGGGTCACAAAAGATTAACTCACTTTATGGAAAGATTCTCCAAAGCACAGTTCACTGGTGTGGATTCAGCATCAGAACAATGTTATTTCTAAATTTACCTGTAACTAATAATCCCATTAAAAAATAGCAAGAGAATTTTCTTCAGCAACACACAATTGATTCTAAAGTCCGTGTGAAAAAATGAACAAGCTCTTGTTCCTAGTTTCTAGCTAGGAAATGGCTGAAAAAAAAGTGATGAGAGAACACTATTATAGTATATTAATAATTAAACTGGTGTAATTATGAGACATAAAGTCTAAAAATAGACGTAAAGAGTCAGGGGTATTTAGCATCTGTCAAAGGTTTCACTACAAATCAGTGGGGAAAACGTGGTGTGGGGACAACTGTCAAGTATTAGAAAAACATAAGTTTGGATTCAAACCACTGCTTTATATCAGGATAAATTCCAGATGCATCGAATACTTAAATGTGAAACATGCCCACACTAACCATCACCACCACTGCTGCTACCACCTCCATAAGAAAGAACCACAGGACATTTCTTAGATCATACCGGAATGGGGCAATTCCACTATGAGCAATTCTATGTTGTTTTAACACAAAACCCAGAAACCATTAAAGTGAAGTGATCAATTCAAATATACAAGAACATTTTATTTTAAAACCACCATGAGAACAGTGAAAAATCAAATAGCTAACTGGGAAAAAGTATTTGCATCATATATCACTAAGGGTAAATTTCCCTGATACACAAAAAGCTCCTCCAAAACTGATAAGAAAGATCAACAATCTGATATAGAGAAATGGGTTCCCAGGAAAGTGTAGACAAGTGATTCATAATAAAAAACGCAAACCTAAACTGCCTAGAGATACTATTTTTCTTTTATCAGAATGACAAAGATCCAAAATTTTAAGCAAAAATGTGTTTTTAAATTCTGCATTTCGATGTCATAAGAGTTTTTTCTTTCTTATTATTATTTGGCTTGCTGAATCTTCATTGCTATGCTTGGGCTTTCTCTAGTTGGAGCAGGTGGGGTTACTGTGTACTTGTGATGCATGGGCTTCTCACTGCAGTGGCTTCTGTTGTTGCAGAACAAGGGCTCTAGAGCATGGGCTCAGTAGTTGGGGGCACATGGGCTTGGTTACTCTGAGGCATGTGGAATCTTCCTGGATTAGGGATCGAAATCCTGTCCCCTAACCACTGGAGCACCAAGAAAGTCCTAAAGATTCCAAATTTTGATAACTCACTGTGGTGATGGAAATGGGAGAAGTAGCCCTTCTCCTGCCCGTTGGAGTGGGTGCAGACTCTCCCAAGTCCCATACATACATCTTTTTATTCTTTCAATTAAACTATAGCTCATGTACAACACTGTATGTCACAGGTGTACAATATAGTGATTCACAATTGGCTTCCCAGGTGGTGCCAGTGGTAAAGAACCTGCCTGCCAATGTAGGAGATGTGAGAGTCACGGGTTTGATCCCTGGCTGAGGAAGATTCCCTGGAGGAGGGCATAGAAACCCACTCTAGTATTCTTGCCTGAAGAATCCCATAGACAGAGGAGTCTGGTGGGCTATGGTCCATAGGATCATGAAGCTACTTAGCATGCATGCTTGCATATTCCATTTACAGTCATTATAAAATATTGACTATATTCTCTGTGCTATACAATATATCCTGTAGCTTTTTAAAATATATACATAATAGTTTGTACCTCCAATCCTCCACCCATATTTTGCCCTTCTCCTTTTCTTCTCCCACTGGTAACCATGGGTTTGTTCTCAGTTTGTGTAAGTCTGTTTCTTTTTTGTTATAGTCACTAGTTTGTTTTACTTTTTAGATTCCACGTATAAATGATATCATACAGTATTATACATCCTTTGCCTTGGCAATTCTGGTCTAGAAATTCACCATTCTAGAGTAGTGAATGGTGTGTGCAAAAGGCATTCACTGCAGCATTTTTAAAAGTAAGAGATTGAAGAAAAACCTTAAAAGTCCAAAGTAGGAAACTGATTAAATAAAATTTTGTACGTCCACATGCACTAGTTTGCTGGGGCTGCCATAACAAAGTACCACAAACTGAGAGCCTTGAACAACAGAAATCTATTGTCTCAACAATTCTGGAGGCTAGAAGTCCAAGATCAATGTCAGCAAAAAGGTTGGTTCCTTCTAAGAGCTATGAAATAATCTTTTCCATGTGTCTCACCTAGCTTCTCATGGTTTGCTGGTAATTATTTGGTGTTCCTTGGCTTGCAGACACATCACTCCTTCTCTGCCTTCATCAGAACACATCTGTTTCCATACTGAATCTATTGCTTTAGCTCTAACCCTTGTGCTCTTGGTGGCTCAGATGGTAAAGAGTCTGCCTGCAATGCTGAAGACCTGGGTTTGATCCCTGGGGTGGGAAGATTCCCTGGAGAAGGGAATGGCTACCCACTCCAGTATTCTTGCCTGGAAAATTCCATGGACGGAGAAGTCTGGCAGGCTACCATCCATGAGGTTGCAAAGAGTCAGACACGACTGAGCAGCTTTCATGCTTAGTCATGCTGGCTCTGCACCTTTTGTAAAAGAATGTTGCCTATAGCCTGAAACATACAGGATAGCCCATTCTCAAGGCTCTGACCTTTAAAGGTATAACACTTTTCCATTCAGAAAGCTTCGGAACAGAGGATAAGGTTTGTCTTATTGGAGGTTTATAGGAACATTGTGAGCAGACCTACTTGGACAGGTACAAGAGCAAAGGATTCCACAACCAAGAAGTTTGCAACAATCAGCCACACTCCATCCTTTTAGTATAAAAGAAGTCTGAAATCTAAGCTGGTCCTTTGGGACACTAGTCCACCCCCTCTTGGTCTGATGGCTTTTCAAATAAAGTCTCTATTTCTGCCCCAACAACTTACCTCTCAATTTATTGGCATGTCGTACAGTGAGCAGTATGAGCTTGGACTTGGTAACACCCATTCCAGTATGACTCCATCTTAACTATGTCTGCAATGACCCTATTTCCAAATAACATTACATTATGAGGTACTCAGGGTTAGGATTTCAGCGTAAGAATTTTTGAGGGGATACAATACAACCTGTAGCACCAAGAAACAACTAACATTAATGCATAAACAGAAAGAGCTCTTTGTAAAATGTTGTGGGAAAAATCTCTAAGATGCAAAGAAGTAAATGTTCCAAGTTATTTTATGCTATACTTTGTTTAAAAAAGGATGGAAAGAATATGTACAAATTAATATATGTTCATAAAAATATCCCTGAAAGTTTGCACCAGAAACCACTAACATTGGCTGTTTGTGGGGAGGTAACTAGGTTGCTGGGGGAGAAGGGTGGGAAGGAGAATTTTCAGTGCATATCCTTTTTATACTCCTTGCATTTTGAACTATGAGAGTGTACTATTTATTCAAAATTTAATTTAAGTATAATAAAGCCTAAATGGAATCAGACTACCAAACTGCTTTCAGGAAGGATTATTTCAATTAATGTAGCCCCCAACCATAAATACAGGGTCCTTTACACACTCATCTCCCCAGGATTAGGTTTTAGCAGGTTTGTTTTTCCTCTAAATTTTCAGGCAAAAAAAGTCATATATTGTTTAATTTTTTTACCCATACAATGATCTCCTCCCCTGACCACTGGCCCTACTTAGATCAAGTATCATCTTGACAGCCTTTGTGGAGTTTTTGTACATTGTAGGAATATGTTCTGTGTTAAAGAAATGTACCTTTTGAATTTACCATACATGTTGCTATTCTCTTTACCTTTCGCCTTTTAATATACATGATTTACTTTCACACATGGAAGCTTTAAATGGATGTGAAAATTCATTTGTGGCAGGTGGTACTTTGGAGCTACAGGCAAGACAGGGATGAATCTGCAGAAACCTCAGATATCAGAGACTTAAGGGATAACTCACAATCCCTGGGAAAAGATCTGGAAGCAACAGTAACCCTCTCACCACTCTCATTTTGGGGCAAAAGTAGACGTGTCTTTTTTTCCAGAAGTCCTGGCTAAAACTTGTATCTGCAGTGATAATCAACAATAGTGAGAATTTTTATGGTGTGTATTTTTGTTCTAGGTACTGTTCTAAGTACTTTACATACATTAATATATTAAAATTTCCCATCAACCCTATGATGAAGGCACTGTATATATCTCCCTATATTCTAGATGAGAAAACAGAGAGAGTAAGCAAATCACCCAAGAATATACAGCTGGGCAGTTCTGAAGCTAAGGTCTTTGACATTCTGTCCTGAAAACATCTTTGACACCTACTGGTCCAAGCCCAGCTGCCTAGTCTCCTATTGGAGATACCATTTTTCTCCAATTGTTGCTCATGGACCATTAGGGAAGTCCCAGGTATTGTTTTTAAAAGATAAGAGAATTGGATTTCCTGTTGTACATATGTATTAACTCACAGTAGCATAAGACCTTGGGGGAGGTAAAAATCAAAGGAGCTGTGTATTTCCCTAATTTGGAGGGCCAACTCTTAGGGAATAAAACCCTGATCCAGGGTATTGGTATTTCTCTTGGATCAGTTTTGGGCTCTGGGTTTCTACATAGTTGTGTAACCCTGGTATTGCTATACCCTTCAAAATGATCGTCATGATTAAGTCTAGTTATGATATGTCACCATACAATCTATATTGACATATCATTATCATCCAGAGGCCATAGTTTAATTTAGGGTCCATTCTTCGTGGCTTACATTCTGTGCATGCTAAGTCACTTCAGTTGTGTCCGACTCCTTGGGACCCTATGGACAGGGGTAGCCTGCCAAGCTCCTCTGTCCATGGGATTCTCCAAGCAAGAATGCTGGAGTGGGTTGCCATGCCCTCCTCCAGGGAATCTGCCCAACCCAAGGATTAAACCCATATCTCTTACTACTCCTGCTTTGGGAGGCAGGTTCTTTAACACTAGTGCCACCTGGAAAGCCCTCTACAATATATCCTTGTAGTTTATTTTATACATAATAGTTCATACCTTTTAATCCCCTATCCTTATACTGTCTCTCCCCCATTCTCCTTCCCCACTAGTAACCACTAGTTTGTTCCCTATATCTGTGAGTCTCTCTTTTTTTTGTTATAGTCACTAGTTTGCTTTATTTTTTAGATTCTACATGTAAGTGATATCATATAGTATTTGTCTTTCTCTGTCTGACTTAATTCACTTAGCTTAATATCCTCCAAGTCCATCCATTTTGCAAATGGCAAAATTTCATTCATTTTTATGGCTGAGTAGCATTCCATCTGGAGAAGGAAATGGCAACCCACTCCCATATTCTTGCCTAGAGAATCCCGTGGACAGAGGAGCCTGGTGGGCTGCTGTCCATAGGGTCGCACAGAGTAGGACACGACTGAAGCGACTTAGCAGCAGCAGCAGCAGCAGCATTCCATTGGGCTTCCCTGGTGACTCTGTGGTAAAGACTCTGCCCGCAATACAGGAGACCAGGATTTGATCCCTGAGTTGGAAATATTCCCTGGAGGAGGCCATGGCAACTCACTCTAGTACTCTTGCCTAGAGAATCCCATGGACAGAGAAGCCTGGCAGGCTGCAGTCCATAGGGTCACACAGAGTTGGTCACAACTGATGCAATTAAGCAGCAGCAGCAGCAGCAGCATTCCATTATAATTATATGTCCGATTTTCTTTATCCTGAATGAGATTTGAATTGGTAGACTGAGTAGAGCAGGTTGTCCTCCCTGATTTGGGTGGGTCTCAACCAATTAGTTGAAAGCCTGAATAGAACAAAAAGGCTTACCCTCCTCCACATAAGAGAGAATTCTCCTTGTCTGATGGCCTTCAAACTAGGATGTCAGTTTTTTTCCTGCTTTTGGACTGAAACTAAAACAGTGGCTCTCCCTGGGTCTTGAGCATGCTGATTCACCCTGAATACCTTAAAACTTGCTGGCCTCCATAACTGTGAAAGCCAATTTCTCATAATAAGTTAATCTCTCTTTCTGTTTCCTCTATTGTTTCTATTTTTCTGGAGAACTCTCATACAACAGGTAAGCCCGAGTCTCCATCTATGCCGCTGGTCTGCTTCACCAGTCCCGATGTTGATCTGCATCACCATCACCACGACACATGACAAAAGCAACGTTTTTGTTGTTCAAGCCATTTAGTCAGTCTTTCCACTACTTGCAGGAAAAGCATTCCTAACCGGTCCTGATTAATGGATATGAACTCCCTTTTTGTTCTCAACTCCAGGATACAAAATAATCACCTGGGAAGATCCACCCTCCAGAAATTGTTTTAACAGCTCTGGGTGATACCTAATATGATATTTGTCACAAGTTTGCAAGGAATTCTGTTTGCCTTTGAGAAACACTGGACTGCAGAAAATAAGGAGGAAGTAGGCATAATAGTAAGGTAGAAAATAATCACATTGAAAGAAGAGAAAGATAAAATGCTGAATGTACTGTAAATGATTTATTTAAAGAGGCAAATAGAAAAACATTCTTTACACCGGGAAAAAAGGCTAGAGAGAAACTCAATTCTGGTGGTGGTATTTTGACTTTTTTTTTTTTGCTTGCTTTTCATAACTTTTATAAACACAGCTGCCCTACTCTGATGTGTGGTTTTAGTGGGGGAGACCCTACATGTACTTAGAACAGCCTCCTCTTAGCCTCTGTGCCCATTCTGGTGATCTTCTAACTACAAATTCAGCTTCCTGATTATGAAGGAAAGCAGGAGTGACATGTCTGTCCATGTGTATATTTCAATACCTGATGCATAAGATTTGCCATTGTAAATAAGTTAGCATTTGTATTGCTCTGTCAACTATGAGCCTGCATAATGTGAATCCAGTAAGACAGACAAGACTGAGTTTTTGTCATCTAGACCCTGGCCTGTGGCAGGGCCCTATGGCAGGGCTGATAGGACCCAGAAAGAGAAAATTATACACCAACACCCACATTAACTGCAACCAACTTTTCAAGCACCTACTATGTATCAAGTGCAGGGCTTAGCACTTCACAGACCATCTCATTTAATCCCCAGAAAAATCCTGTGATGTAAATACTTTTGGCAAAAAACCAGGAGGAACAGAGAGGAGGGATCTAGGTATAATTATTAGGAACAGCAACTCATAGGTGCAGATTCATGTGGAAAGAAAGACAAAATGTCCTAGGAAAAGTTAAAGTTACAGAAACCAAAACAACGAATGGATAGATGTTCTGGGGAGGGAGAAATGCTACCTGAGACTTTGCAGGTACAGGGGTCTCCCTAGTATAAAGACGAAATAAAATCCGCCAAGGAAAAGTAAAATAAGAGAAATCCCCTGCAGAAAGAATATAGAAAATGGACCCATTTTGGCTAACAGGGACCCAAAATAAAGTGGAGCCAGGCAGTCACAACAGGCTGAGGGTTCAGTCATGTATTCTGTATTCTTAGAAAAACCATGAACTGACAGTTATAAGTGCTTCTAATTCTGCTAAGGGTCCTGGCTGGAAAGCCCCTAATAAGAAGCTCCAACAACAACAAATCATTGAAAAGTTTCATTCAAGCTGTAAGGACTTGTGGTCAGGCTGCAAGGGCCATCCAGTTCCCTTATAAGCCTCCCAACTGTGGCTTCTGTGGTTTCTGCTTTTAAAAATCCATCACCTCCTCCACTCCCTGGAAATGTACTTTCAGTCACAGCCAACGGCTGCATATCCCCAGTTTGCAAACCTTTTGAACAATAAAGTTGTCCTTTTGCTTTAAGATAACCCTGACTCCTTGCTGGGATTTATTTCTGATTCAGAACAGCATTGCAAAGGGAGGGAGTTATCTCACTAGTTTAAAAGGGATGTAGGATTCACTTTGAACTGGTGTTTACTTAGAAGTGTCAGGGAGAAATAACTTTCCCTCTACCTTTTTACATTCAGTGACTGAGGGCATATGAATTCAACTCACAAAAGACAGATCCCATAGGAGAAAAAAGTATATAATCCTACTAAAATCTTATATGCATAGGAGTTCACAGAGGGCTTCCCAGGTGGCACTAGTGGTAAAGAACCCGCCTGCCAAAGCAGGAGACTTAAGGGGTGTGAGTTCGAACCCTGGGTCGGGAAGATTACCTAGAGAAGGGAATGGCAACTTACTCCAAAATTCTTGCCTGGAGTATCCCATGGACAGAAGGGCCTGAGGAGGGGAAGGGATGTGGGCCATAGGGTTGCAAAGAGTTGGACATGACTGCAGTGACTCCGCACGCATGCAAGAGTTCACGAAGAGAAGTGAAACTGCTGTGGCACCCAAGTTCATATGCCTTTCCCAGAGTAAAGCCAAACAAATCACAATGTCAGAGAAAGGTTTAACGTAGGGTGAAGCAAGGAGAATGAGCAGCTTGTACTCAAAAGACCTAAATTCTCCAATGGCGTTAGGGAAGATTTTTTAAAAGATAACATTTAGGGTGAGGAATGCAGGGCACATGACTTTCTTCTGATTGGTTGGTGGTAACAGGCTGATTTTCTAGGAATTTCAATCATCAACCTTCTGGTTCTAAACAGTTTGGGGCTCTCAGAATATAGTTAAATTAAGGTCCCCTGGGTAGAGGGGTGGGGAGGCTTGGTTTTTACTGAATATTCAAAGATATGTATCAGATTATTATATATACCCCTTGAGGAGAAATAAGGACGGTTTTTTGGCTGAACTATTCACGACCCAGATAATCACGATGGTGTGATCACTCACCTAGAGCCAGACATCCTGGAATGTGAAGTCAAGTGGGCCTTAGGAAGCATCACTATGAACAAAGCTAGTGGAAGTGATGGAATTCCAGTTGAGCTATTTCAAATCCTGAAAGACGTTGCTGTGAAAGTGCTGCACTCAATATGCCAGCAAATTTGGAAAATTCAGCAGTGGCCACAGGACTGGAAAAGGTCAGTTTTCATTCCAATCCCAAAGAAAGGCAATGCCAAAGAATGCTAAAACTACCACACAATTGTACTCATCTCACACACTAGCAAAGTAATGCTCAAAATTCTCCAAGCCAGGCTTCAACAGTACATGAACCGTGAACTTCCAGATATTCAAGCTGGGTTTAGAAAAGGCAGAGGAACCAGAGATCAAATTGCCAACATCCGCTGAATCATGGGAAAAGCAAGAGAGTTCCAGAAAAACATCTACTTCTGCTTTGTTGACTATGCCAAAACCTTTGACTGTGTGGATCACAATAAACTGTGGAAAATTCTTCGAGATGGGAATACCACACCACCTGACCTGCCTCTTGAGAAATCTGTATGCAGGTCAGGAAGCAACAGTTAGAACTGTACATGGAACAACAGACTGGTTCTAAATAGGAAAAGGAGTATGTCAAGGCTGTATATTGCCACCCTGCTTATTTAACTTATATGCAGAATATATCATGAGAAATGCTGGGCTGGATGAAGCACAAGCTGGAATCAAGATTGCCAGGAGAAATATCAATAACCTCAGATATGCAGATGACACAACCCTTATGGCAGAAATGAAGAAGAACTAAAGAGCCTCTTGATGAAAGTGAAAGAGGAGAGTGAAAAATTTGGCTTAAAGCTCAACATTCAGAAAACTAAGATCATGGCATCTGGTCCCATTACTTCGTGGCAAATAGAAGGGGAAACAGTGGAAATGGTGATAGACTTTACTTTGGGGGGTGTCAAAATCACTGCAGATGGTGACGGCAGTCATGAAATTATAAGATGCTTACTCCTTGGAAGGAAAGTTATAACCAACCTAGACAGCATATTAAAAAGCAGAGACATTACTTTGCCAACAAAGGTCCATCTAGTCAAGGCTATGGTTTTTCCAGTGGTCATGTATGGATGTGAGAGTTGGACTATAAAGAAAGCTGAGCACCGAAGAATTGATGCTTTTGAACAGTGGTGTTGGAGAAGACTCTTGAGAGTCCCTTGGACTACAAGGAGATCCAACCTGTCCGTCCTAAAGGAGATCAGTTCTGGATGTTCATTGGAAGGACTGATGTTGAAGCTGAAACTCCAATACTTTGGCCACCTGATGCAAAGAGCTGACTCATTTGAAAAGACCCTGATGCTGGGAAAGATTGAAGTTGGGAGGAGAAGCGGAAGACAGAAGATGAGATGGTTGGATGGCATCACCAACTCAATGGACATGAGTGTGGGTAGACTCTGGGAGTTGGTGATGCACAGGAGGCCTGGCGTGCTGCAGTCCATGGGGTCGCAAAGAATCGGACATGACTGAGTGACTGAACTGAACTGAACTGATTCTTTCTGGACTGCTTTCTGCTTTTTGCCTTCCCTCACTTCCATAATTAGCAACTGCTTGAATCTGCTCTTTGGAACTAAGGAAAGGGATAGGAGACAGTCGGGGAATAGGGAGGTGTGTGGCACAGATGGGGTTTTGCACACCCAGGAAGGCCCCCCAAGGGTCCTGCTCAGTTTCAACCCCTCCTTTTCTTTGACCCACCTCAATCCAAAAAGGGAACAGCTACAGGAGGAGAGAAGTAATAAAGTTTTAAACAGAGATGGAAATCTGACATAAATCATAAACTGGCCAGAGAACTCAGTTCCGAAACTGAAAGGTAAGGTTAGACTCAGGAGCTTACATCCTCCTCTTATTAAAGGAAAGAGATTTTCGGGTAGCAAAGAACAATTTCTGGATAGGTGATATAAAATATATGGGGAAACCAATGGTAGATAAGGATTATTTTAGTACTGCTTATTTCTGCAAACATTAACATCTGAGGTGCTGACTCCCTCTGTCTGAATGAGTGGCTCTCCTCTTCTAGTACAGAGGAAGCAAGCACAGCCTTCTCTGGAGAAATACATGTCTTGCTCTTAGGCAGATAAGGGCAGAGAACTCTTTTCTGTATCTGGTGAGTCTCAATTGCCTTCAGGTCAAAATTATTCTTCGGCCAAAGTGGCATATTTTGGGGTGGCATATTCTGGTTTCTGTCAGTGGTAATAAGAGCCACACAAAGAAGGGGAAATTCAATAATCTTTTTTACATTTTACTTAATGTAAAGGGTTTAAGTTAAACTCGTCACTTTTCCAGGGACAAACAAAACAAAAACTCGAAAAACCACACCATGCGGAAATTTCAATTCTCTGTAAAGGAAACCGCATTGCTCCTGCTGATGTGATTTCCCAGATCGCAACCGGGAAGCCTCATAGAGGGTGGGGCAGAGAGAGCCTTTTAGAAGACAGAGGGGCTGCTGGGGCGCAGCGCTCTACAGGCCCTCTGGCGAAGTTCCGGTTCCCCTCTAGGAGACCGGGAGGACCGAGTCTCACTGGTACTTGCGGCTCTGTTGACCCGCAGAGTTAGGTTCTGTTCGGGAGCTCTAGTTCACGATGTTTCAAAATTAAATCTAAAACCGGCGGTGGCTGTCGACTTTCAGGAGTGAATTGAAATTCCTGCAGACTGGAAACAAGCATTTTCTCAGCTCCCCAGCCTTGGCCTGGAACAAAAAAGTCTTGTATATGTATAAATTCCATTCGCCAAACAGAGGTCCTTGGAGACATGGCTGATTGGGGAGGGAGTGAGCCTGACATGCCTGGGCCAAGCAAGAGGAATGAGGGGCCAGCTTGAAGCGGCTGCCTTTGGGCAAATTAATTTGCGCTTCAGTGAGAATTATGACTAAGGTGGACCAAACACATACAATGCACCACAAATACCCAACACCTTAAAACTGAGCAGAACTGTGTTATCCTCACCCCCACCCCCGCCCCAGGTCACATGGCTCTGATAGCAGACAGGGCTTCCATTCAGGGATCCCACAGATATAGCAAACAGAGGAGCAATTCTTAACTGGCTGTCTCTCCCCAGGGCTCATGGAAGAGGGAGCAGATATTCTCATCTCCTTGGTTTTTCCCCTAAAGGGGTCTTATTTGCATACTTCAAAAGTTGCTTCCTGAAGGTCTGGTGGCTTGCATCTAGTGGCTGACTGTAATCCTCCAGGGAGACAAGGGAAGTGTGGGAATATTCCCCTTGCCTTCTTTCTCTAGCCTATTCCAAGTCACCAGTGTCTCCATTGAAGGAGCTTATACACATGTCTGCTGCCTGAAGGAAGGGCCTGTGGATCACCTGGCTCTGATACACAACAGGACATGCATTCAGGAGTCCCATAGGACTGTGGTCAAAAAGAAGTTCTTATGGGGCTTAGGAGCAACCATCCCATGGTTATACACCCCAGCTCAACACAGAGGGAGCAGGTAAGAAGTCCTACTTCCCAATTTCTTTCTTAGAAGGGCGTAGAATTATATGTTCCCAGATGCTAACTGAAGGTCTTGCTTCTAACCCATCTGTGTCTGAGTGCTGATTGTGATTCTCCCTTTAGGACACTGATAGGTAACAGCAAGCCCACAGTTACTGGGAGCCACTAAGAAAAAAGGCCACTTGACCAATCATAAAGGTTTGAGACAAAACCAGGAGCATATCTGGGCTGATTGATGAGGTTCGTCTCTTATACAAGACCATTCTGTCAAAACTAGGGGAGAGGGTAACTTAATCTACAATTATTGCGCAGTAAAAAATTTAAGAAAGAAGTGTCAGCTGAGTTGCATTTAATCATGTATGACAACTGAAATAAGATATATTAAACACAGTTTCAGAGATTCAACTAGTGTTGGCCCACATCAAATGATGAATGAACAAAAGTCCTTTAAAAATCCCTGTAGCTTAAATATCAGAACAAGTATTTTCATCTTATATAACTGCAGAATGCTGTCCTGTATTTATCCAAGCTAAGTGAGTAAATCCACAAATAAGAAATAGTCAGAGATAAACAAAACTAGACACTACTGTCGACTTAAAAAATATTCACAACCTAAAAGTTGAGAGTTATGTTTTATTCAGTGGGAATTTTTAAGACTTTAAGCCCAGGAGTCAGCATCTCAAATAACCCTGAGAGAACTGCTTGGAGGAGGTGAGGGGAGGAAATAGGTTATAGAAGTTTTGCAACAAAGGGCAGGTGGTCAGAATGTCAAAAAATTATTGTTAATTAAAGAAAACCAGATAACCCAAGTCAAGGAATTGAGCACTTTTCTATGAATGGGAAGATGCAGAATCCAGGCTCACTGAAATCATTCCTTTCATATGCACCTCAGCTATTGCGGCCAGTGTCCTGTGTTTTTCACATTCTGAGCTCCCTTGGGCCTCTCCTTAGGGAACTGCTACAATCTGATGGCTGCTTGATTGCAAGTATTTTTCTCCCTCCTGAGTGCCCTTAGGGTTCACCACTTTATATTGGAAGGCTGCTATCACTGATGACTATGACATCCTTGTTCACTGATACGGCAAGAAACATTCCATTTCTCACTACCTAACGTAGTGAAGACAGACTGGGAGCTAAATAGGAATTTATAAGCCAGGGAGCAGGGTTGGGGTCAGCAATAGGAAATTACAAAGAGAAAGCATCAGGGATTGGGGTTCTAATTAAAGAAATCTAGCAATTCCTGTTGAAGGCAGGTCAGGGTGATCAGATACTAAGGGAAGGGGATGAGGAATTTGATCAAATATTGAGAATGATCTGATACTGAAGCGGGTGGGTTCTCTCTAAACTGATTAAGCAATATTCTTTCTATAGCTGGGTGATTCAGGCCAGACAACAACAAACACAGAATTCAAGGCCTAGAGGGCTTAGATGAACTTGACCAAGTTTAGGCAAGGAGAGAGTATCAAGAGTGGATTAAGAATGTTGCCTGCCATACCAGTAAAGGAGGTTGCAGTCATCAGCTATTGCAGCCACCCCCTGAGCCCTGAGGGAACTTAGGAAGGAAACAAAGAATGCCTTCCATCTAGTGGTCATCTGTCTGCAGCCACCCCTCAAGGATGTGGCTTGAGGAAACTCAGAATGCGAAGAAAATATAAGATACTGGCCCCAGATAGCTGAGGTTTGCACATCAAAGAAATGATTTCAGTGAGCCCAGACGCTTGCATCTTCCCATACACAGGATTCATGCGTGCTAAGTCGCTTCAGTCATGTCTGACTCCTTGTGACCCTATGGACTGTAGCCCCCAGGCTTCTCTGTCCATGGGATTCTCTAGGCAAGGATACTGGAGTGGGTTGCTATGCCCTCTTCCAGGGGATCTTCCTGATCCAGGGATCGAATCTGCAACTCCTGCATTGCAGGAGGATTCTTTACCACTGAGCCACCGGGGAAACCCTCCCATACATAGAAAAATACTAAATTCCTTAGCTTGAGGTAACTGGTTTTCTTTTGTTAACAGTAATCCTTTGTCCCAACTATCTGGTGTTGTTGTGAAAACTCCTATATATCCTGGCTTCCCCCTTTCCTCTTCAGAGCAGTTTTCTCGGGGTTACTTGAGATGCTGCCTCCTGGGTTTGAAGTCCTAATGTTATAGCCACGCGCTCCGGGAAACAAGCTCACTCAGAAGGACGATGCAGATAGTGAAGTGCAGTTTATTACACCGGCGGGCCCAAGGCAGAGTCTCCTCTTAGCCAAGGACCCCTACCAGCATTTGTGAAAATCTTTTATACCCCCTGTGTACGCATCTGAACCCACCACCCCAATTTCCTTGTGACTTACATAAACAAAGGAAAGATAAATACAATCACAATAACCCCATATTCAAACAATCAATTATCAATAAGCCCGAGGTGACAGAGAAAAATCTATGACCTGTCCGGAGGTAGGGGGATTAGTGTATGTTTTCCCTTAGGTGATGAGTAACCTGAATACAATCTTCAAGATTCCCCTGTCCGGAGGGGGCCTTGTCCTTCTATTGTCATTTCCACAGGCACTAAGCACAAGAGTTCAGAGTCCATTAGAGAGGTGGCCGAACATGATCAGCACGAACAGGCCTAAGATGGAGTCCAGGCCCCATGAATTCCTTCTTCACTAAGAATTTCTGCAGAATAAAGCATAACTCTCAACTTTCAGGTTGTGCATATTTTTATAGGTCAACAATAATATTGTTACAGGAAAGAAGATCCCTCCAGGGCCTGAGAGTGGGCTCTTACCTAACACAGAAATGAATTTTCAGAGGAGACACATGTGCAGACAAAGCAAAAGACTTTACTGGGGATGGGAGCACAGGTGAAGAGCAGCAGGTAAAGGAACCCAGGAAAATTGCTCTGCCAAGTGGCTCACTTTCTTAAGTTTTTATGGTAATGGGATTAGTTTCCTGGTTGTCTCTGGCCAATCATTCTGACTAAGGGTCCTCCTGCCACACCTCTCAGCTAAGACAGATTCCAGTGTGAGGGTTTCTGGGAAACTGGCAGGACATATAATCTCCTCCTTTTGGCCTCTCCTGAATTCTCCCAGTTAGTTTTTATGACAGCAATCCATTCTTTATCCAGACCTCCTGTTGAGACAACTCAGGCAAGCTGTTGTCATCGCGCCTGGCCAAGGTGGGCAGTTCTCGTCAATGGTTCCCTAATGCTGTGAAGCCAGTAAAATTGTGTTACCATTTTGAGACCAACAACTTAAAGTAAAAAGTATTGAATTACTTTTAGTATATACATTCAGTTCAGTTCAGTCGCTCAGTCGTGTCCGACTCTTTGCGAGACCATGAATCACAGCACGCCAGGCCTCCCTGTCCATCACCAACTCCCAGAGTCTACCCAAACCCATGTCCACTGAGTCGGTGATGCCATCCAGCCATCTCATCCTCTGTCGTCACCTTCTCCTCCTGCCCCCAATCCTTCCCAGCATTAGGGTCTTTTCCAATGAGTCAACTCTTCGCATGAGGTGGCCAAAGTATTGGAGTTTCAGCTTCAACATCAGTCCTTCCAATGAACAACCAGGACTGATCTCCTTTAGGATGGAGTGATTGGATCTCCTTGCAGTCCAAGGGACTCTCAAGAGTCTTCTCCAACACCACAGTTCAAAAGCATCAATTCTTTGGCGCTCGGCTTTCTTCACCGTCCAACTCTCACATCCATACATGACCACTGGAAAAACCATAGCCTTTACTAGACGGACTTTTGTTGGCAAAGTAATGTCTCTGCTTTTAAATAAGCTATCTAGGTTGGTCATAACCTTCTTTCCAAGGAGTAAGCATCTTTTAATTTCATGGCTGCAATCACCATCTGCAGTGATTTTGGAGCCCCCCAAAATAAACTCTGACACTGTTTCCACTGTTTCCCCATCTATTTGCCATGAAGTGATGGGACTGGATGCCATGATCTTAGTTTTCTGAATGTTGAGCTTTAAGCCAACTTTTTCACTCTCCTCTTTCACTTTCATCAAGAGGCTCTTTAGTTCTTCGCTTTCTGCCATAAGGGTTGTGTCATCTGCATATCTGAGGTTATTGATATTTCTCCCGGCAATCTTGATTCCAGCTTGTGTTTCTTCCAGCCCAGCATTTCTCATGATGTACTCTGCATTTAAGTTAAATAAGCACATTATGAGCTCTTTTAAACTAGAAATTATGATAGTTCAATCTTGAAATGACAAATCCAATGAAGCATCCTACAGGTTATAATTTCTAATAAGGTAAATACTGATCTCTGTAATTTACACAAACAAAAATTCTTTGAAGACCCTCCAATTTTTTTTTAAGTAGAGTTCTTGAGACAAGTGAGAATATCACTGTGAACATGTCTAGCTGATATAGGTCTGTTTCTTTTCTTGTCCTCATTAAGAGTCACTTCCTCAGGTGCTTCAGAATCTCAAGCACCTATAGAGTCACTGACTGGTCCTAAAGCCGAGTCTGAAGCATCATCAGCTTTCTGGTTCTAACCAGTCTGGGGTCTACATGCTCACATGCCTACATGGTATATGGGCAGCATACCATAGTTAACTATTATCTTCTCCCACTTAGGGGGGGTTTCAAAGATATTGTTGTGTGCAGCCTTTGAGGGGGAACCAGGACTGCCCCAAGGCTGCACTACTATTTCTCTTGACTGTTCTTCCCTTGTCTCGAATCACCTTCCTTCCCTAATTAACAACTGGTTGAACCTGCTCCTTGGAACTCAGAGAAGGTCATGGAGGTGAATGAAGTCTATTTCCTGTAATAAAGAAATGGGAGATGCAGAAAGACTTTTGTGTCCAGGAGTCCCACAGGGTCCTGCTTGGTATCAGGCTGAGATTTTTGGTTCTTTTTTTAAATTGGAGGATAATTGCTTAGCAATGTTGTGTTTTGTTTCTGCAGTACAATGTGAATCAGTTATAAGTATACCTACATTCCCTCCCTCCCCCTCCATTCCACCTCTGTAGGTTGTCACACAGCACTGAACTGAGGTCCTTAATTTTTGGTTCTTTTAGTCCAGGATGGTCAGAGAAGGCAATGGCACCCCACTCCAGTCCTCTTGCCTGGAAAATCCCATGGATGGAGGAGCCTGGTAGGCTGCAGTCCAGGGGGTCACTACGAGTCTGACATGACTGAGTGACTTCACTTTCACTTTTCCCTTTCATGCATTGGAGAAGGAAATGGCAACCCATTCCAGTGTTCTTGCCTGGAGAATCCCAGGAACGGGGGAGCCTGATGGGCTGCGGTCTATGGGGTCGCACAGAGTCGGACACGACCAAAGTGACTTAGCAGCAGCAGCAGCAGCAGTCCAGGATGGTACTTTTTGATGACCTGAGGGGCTTTGACCACAGCTTATTTCTTCTGTTTTTAAATCTTTTCTCATTTGTGTCTTTTCCTTTCTTCTTTTCCCCTCATTTTAGTATAGTTTGCTAGTATTGTTAGTCTTGTCAGCTAATATTATTTGTATTGTTAGCAGTAGGTCACCATGCTGCAGGACTTCAAGGCCATCTCTGCCAACGAGGAGACACTTTGACAATTACGAGTTCCTAGAGGCCATTGGCCAAGGCAGCTTTGCTGAGGTGAAATTGGCCCTGCACATCCTGACTGGGACAGAAGTCACTGTGAAGGTCATTAGCAAGAGTCAATAGAGCTCCTCCAGCCTCCAGAGACTGTTCCACAAAGTCCAGAGCATAAAGGCCCTGAATCACCCCAACATTGTAAAACTATTCAAGATGATTTACATTGTCGACTTAAAAAAATACAGATACCACTTGAAAGCAGAGTTGCTTTATTCGGTGGGAACTCTTAGGACTTCAAGCCTGGGAGGCAGCATCTCAAGTAGCCCTGAGAAACTGCTCGGAGGAGGCAGGGAGAGGAGTCAGGTTATATAGAAGTTTGCAACAAAGGGGGCAGGCAATTTGAACATCAAAGATTATTGTTAATTAAGGAAAACCAGATATCTCAAATCAAAGAATTTAGCACTCTTTTATATATGGGAAGATGCAAGTGTCTGGGATCACTGAAATCATTCCTTTCATATGTATCTCAGCTATCTGGAGCTAGCAGCCTGTGTTTTCACATCCCTCATCCATAGGGAGCGGCTGCAGCCTAATGGCTATTGGATAGCAGGTATTCTTCTCCTCCCTGAATTCCCTTAGGGTTCACTGGCTCACACCAGAGGGCTGAAATTTGCTGATGACTGTGATATCCTTGTTTACTGATATGGGAGGAAATTCTCCATTTCATAACGTGGTGGAAACACTCTGCTTAGTTATGGAATGTTTTAGCAGAGGAGAGGTATTCGATTAATCTATTGGTCCACATAACATGGAAGAGAAATAGGCCTAAGGTAAATTTTTGCAGATGATGTCCACTATGCCTTATTGCTACCAGAAGAGCCTTGTCTACAGGGAGCTAAAGGCTGAGAACTTGCTTTTTGATGCCATTTCAATTATAAAAATTACATACCTTGGATTCAGCAATTAGGTTACTTTTGACAACAAAATGGATTCCTTCCATGGCAGTTTCCCTTACATTGCCACAGAACTCTTCTGTGGCCAAAAGTACAATGGCCCTTTGGTACATTTGGGAAGCCTACTGTCATCCTCTATATATGATCACTGGGTCTCTGCCTTTCAATGGATAGAACTTCAGGGAGCTATAGCAATGGGTACTAAGCACAATATACCATATTTCTACTTAATATTCATGAAGTGTAAAAACCTGCTCAAGAAATTCCTGATCCTCAACCTCAGTGAGAGTCACTTTAACAGAAACCACAAAGAACCCATAGATGGATGAATAGGGACCATGAGGAGTATTTGAAACCTCACATCAAGCCACCCTCTGAGTGCAAGGAGCCCTGGAAAACTGACTTCGCAACTTTTATGGGTTATACATGAGAAGAGATCCAGGGTTCATGGATGGGCCAGAAGTGATGACCACTTATTTACAAGAGCTTGAGGGCTACCATCACCATGAAACCCATGCCTTCTGCTAATCCCACCAACAGGTGCTATCCTTCCCATCCTGCAAGTCACAGCATAGGGTCTCTGCTGATCCAAAGTAGAGAGTTTCAGTCATCTTTCACCTTTAAGTCCTACTATAAGAATAGCCACATAGAAAGTCAATGGCCAGGAGAAAGCCAGGAGTCAGGGTAAAATTTCAGGGGCGTAACTATTGCTGAAAATTAGTGGTTTTCATAGGCAGATAGCTGTGTTTCAAGTCAGCCAGAAAGACTCTGCCTGAGGGTCAAAGCAGAGTGGAGTCAAACAAACATCCAATATTGTTGTTGTTTAGTTGCCAAGTCGTGTCTGACTCTTTTGCAACCCCATGAACTGTAGCCTATCAGGCTCCACTGTCCAGGGAATTTTCCAGGCAAGAATACTGGAGAGGGTTGCTATTTCCTTCTCCAGGGGATCTTCCTGGCCCAGGGATCTAATATACAGCTCCTGCATTAGCAGGTGGATTCATAGGGGAAGCCCCCAAACATCCAATGGCGGGCAGCTAATTCAAGAAAAAATGAAGAGGTCGAGTTGTGCTTCTTGAACTTTACATGGAGCATAATATCATAAGTGCCATATGGAATCTGACAATATGGTGCTGGAGATAGACCAGGTGCAGGGCAGAAGCAGTGTGGGTAAGAGCAGTATAGAAATAAGTGCTGGTGTTTGTGCATGACAAATACAGCTGAGAGGAGGTGTGCAAATGACTGTGACATTCTCTCTAGTGTTCAAATTAAGAGGCTATCTGGTACCTCCATGGACTTCAAAAGCATTGTGTCCAAAAATAGCTTAAGCTGGGCTTAAAGGATGGCCAGGAGTTGCCTGGAAGATGAGAGGAGAAGCTCACTGGACCCAGCTACAGGCCAGCTTCTCCACCCTGGCCTGAGAAAAATCTCAGAGACTGGTTTTCCTTCTTATCTACTCTACTATTTCCCCTCTTTTCATCTGTGTTTATGGGGAAGGGGAGATGGCTCAAGATTTCTTGCCAGCCAAACGAGAAAACACAGTACAATGACCTCATCAGGAAAGGACTCATTAATGCTTGGTTTTAGGCAAGAGCTGGAAAAAAGTTAGTTTCACCAAGGACTTTCAACAACTGACCTTGATTCTGCATTGATAGCAGCTCCATATGCAACAACTGATTTCAGTTTTGTTCAGCCTCCAAGCTTAAGGTGTACAAGAGATCACTCAGTTGCTGAAAAGTAGGCATCACAAACACTTCTGTTAGTTTATCGTTGGGTACAGTAATCTTCCTACAGCTCAAGCAATGGCTATTATGCTGTTTTGTATCCTTACTGCACAAAATTAAGACTACACCTATGTGACTGAATTTCCTGTCTGTATAATATAGGAATTGAGCCTCTCCACTGTGATTTTTTTTTCCTTTTTATAAGAGTGACACAGAGCAGTCACTTTAAAAAAGTGAAAAAAGTAAAAGTGTTAGTTGCTCAGTTGTGTCTAACTCTTTGTGACCCTATGGACTGTAGCCAACCAGGCTCTTCTGCACATTGAATTCTCCATGGCAAAAATACTGGAGTGGGAAGCCATCCCCTTCTCCAGGGGATCTTCCAAACCCAGAAATCGGATACTAATCTTCTGCATTGCAGGCAGATTCTTTACCATCCGAGCCACCAGGGAAGCCCAATCAGTATAAGAGGGCTGCCCAAAGTGTGGGTCATTCAACTAGCCCAAAAGTCTGAAGGTGGCACTCTGTGGTGAACCAGATGTTCTGGCAATCCAAGGGGGGAGATTATGGTAAGAGATGACAAACTATAGGAATAGAGGGGTTGAGAGAAGTGGCTTTGAAAGGGCAAGTTCCAGGTTCTCAGGTATTGGGGTTTGGGTTTTTTTTTCATTTTAGGCAGTGAATTTATGGTTTTAGCTACCCAAAAGAGAGCTTTGGCATGGTTCCTTAAGAACCCGATGCAACTAAGACAGATGTTATTCATTTATAACTATTGCAATGTGGGAGAGAGTTCAGTGCAAGCTGAGTCCAACTTCATCTGGTGTAGACATAGCTGCATGTTTTAAAATGAGGATGAGAGAAAGGGGAGAAAAATCCAAGGGAGTGAAAATAGAAAAAGAGAGGGAGGAAGGGTTGGTCTACGTGACAGACCATCTGGGTTTGATGTTTATTGAAGCTGGACTCTCACCCTCTTATAGAGACTGAGAGACAGGGGATCTATCTCTGAGTGTTGGCTGGAACAAACAGTAAATTCTTTTGGTAGCCTTGAGCTTTCCAGGGAGGAACCTACAGGGGCTAGGTCATCCCAGGGACATAGCTATGAGTTGTTAGAAACCATACTAAAGTTTGTTCAAGTCTGTTAATGAGGTTGGTGAACAACATTATGCTGAGAGTTTGCAGTCCTTACAGGCTGAGTTTGAGGTCTGGCTTACAGTTGAGCTCAGATGTGCCTGAGTTTGGTCAAAGGGGGAAATTTTGCATGTCCTTCTTTTTCGGAGGAAGAAGAGAAATTCTGAACAATATAAGTCTATTTTTTTTTCTTTTGCTTCATTGATATTTTGGTTATTAAGTACCAGTTGACTTGGTACTTGTTAGACTTGGTAGTAGAAGATATTTGCTGGGTGATGTGAGCAGTAAGGCATTTAATGAAGTTTTAATCTATGAAAACAGAAAGAAAAAGATTAGTGGGTGAATCAGACTATAAACCCAGTTTCTGAGTTTACAGTATAGCTAGTCAAAAAGATTTCTAGCTGCTGGGTAACATCAGAAATAATATTAAGGCACGGAATCTTTGTTTCCTAGGCAGATTATTTAAAAGGCAAAGAAAAACTTCATATAATTTCTTAAGAGCAAACCAACAATTAAAGAAAACTTTGTTATTTTAATAGAGGAAAGCCAAACTCCAGCTTTGTATCAGTTATGATATTAAAGATCATTAAAAGATACTTATAAATAAGTCCATCCAATCTTAATCGGCTTGGTCCATGAGAGATAAGATTCCTTTTTCACAAGCCTTCTCAACTTTCCATATCTATTCAGATTTTGTCCTATACTTTCCCTTTCTCATTGTGGAACAATCAGTCATTTCCTCTTGGGAAAAAATTACTCTTTTTTCTTAACTAAACATATCCTACGTTCCTTGCATACCTTTCATGTAGAATTGTTTCTCTTTACTCTTATTGTTTCTAGTAGCTTTATTTACATATATTGATTATAATTTTTAGTCATTAGTTCCCAGTTGGTGCAGAGGTAAAGAATCCATCTGCCAATGCAGGAAATGCAAGAAACACGGGTTTGATTCCTGGGTCAGGATGATCCCCCAGAGTAGGAAATGGCAACCCACTCCAGTATTCTTGCCTAGAGAATTCCATGGACAGAGGAGCCTGGCAGGTCACCGATCACAGGGTCACCAAGAGTCAAACATGACTGAGTGACTGAGCACACACATAACCTTTACAGAGAAAATCAGGAAGTAGACAATTGTAAATTGTCACATATTGGCATTCTGCAGCAGACCAGTAAATTTTGCACACATGTGCCTTGTGTTCAGTCGTGTCTGACTCTTTGCGACCCCATGGACTATAACCAGCCAGGCTCCTCTGTCAGTGGGATTTTCCAGGCAAGAATACTGGGACGGGTTACCATTTCCTTCTCCATTTGTAAACATAACATCTCACAATTTTTATAGGTATATGTTTCCTTATAGAATAATTCTTTTAGTGTGGCAAAAAAAAAAACATGTTTATTAACAGACCAGATATCCTTAGCCTTTTGTACTATATTAAGAAGCCAAAAGAATATAAACTTAAATTTATGCTTAATAATGAATGTCAATATTTTATCTTATAGATAATCTATATATTTAATGAATATCTATTAATTTAATTTGGCATAAGTTTAAGGTTGCAAGTTACAAAAGAAATTTTGGAAACTACTTTTAAGTAAACATTTTATAAAATGTAATTATTGTTGAAATAAAATTTATTTGTCAGAATAATAACTCAATTTGGTTAAGATAAAAATTATGGTTTATATAATCTTCTACATCTAGTAAGTAGGTCTTCTACATCTAATAAGCTTATTTGATTAGTCAACTCAAGTAGAATAGAAATGTGTGACTATTACATTTAAATCTAACAATTAAGAAGACATACTTTTAAAAAATTAAACCTATTGTATAATATAAAACTAGTCTTATTTATCAAAAATTTACCTAAATCAAGGGAACTTGATAAATATTTCTAAATTTCTGGGAGTTTTAGGAGTATTTAATTTCTATAAGCACTCATTTTTATCTAAGCCAATTTAAATAGACTTTCTTTAAAGGATCTTATAATATTAACCTGGTAATACCATCTGCAGAGAGGGAAATACCACATATACATAACATTCACGCATAAACACACAGACAGATGCAAATAGAAATCTTATGGATTTCATTCTAAAGTTTTAGCTGTGAGTCAGGCATGACAATGATATAAAACTCAGGATTTTATATAAGAGTTGGTGCTGCTCACTTTATATTTTTATCACAACTGTGTTCATGGCAGATGGAACATGTTAAAGTTACCTGCTCAATATGGGGACTAAAACGCTTTGCCATATTTCTGGAGGGAGACTTTTAAGATTTTATTTTGCCCTGATATATAATCTTGCAGAGGCTGGGAGCTAAATTTGGAGTGAGGGACTGAGGAGACAGTAAATGGCAATCTGGCTATGTTCAAATCCTGTGCTGCTGCTAAATCGCTTTAGTCGTGTCTGACTCTGTGCGACCCCATAGATGGCAGCCCACCAGGCTCCCCTGTCCCTGGGATTCTCCAGGCAAGAATACTGGATGGGTTGCCATTTCCTTCTCTCTGTATAAATCCTGTATAAATGGATAACATATTGGTTTGCTCCAATTAGTTCTTTTTACTTTTTCAGCCTCAGGTTGCTTTTTGGGTCCATGGTCCCTTGAGAACCTCTGGTTGGGGAGCAGTGGCCCAAAGTTTGACAGACCACAGGAAAGTGAGAGGCTGGAGTGAGAAGGAAAGGTCTAGTGGGTGAAGAGAGGAAGACAGGAGGTAGGGGTTTGAATGGAAACAAATCAAAAGATTTAAAGGAGCCAAAAGGAAAACTTAAGGTGATAAAAAGATGGAGGAGTGGAGGGGAAGGGAAAGGATACATCTCAGATGAGATGGTTTAGGGGACATGTTAAGTTTCCCAAAGAAGCCACTGAATTCCAAATTGTCTTTAGTAAAGTCAGTCCACAGGGAAGGACATGGACAGAATGAATGTCACTGTGGTGAAGCATACAGGCTGCGAGAGTTTGAAAAGATGGAATTTCAGCTGGCTGAAAATCTCCCAAGTTCTTAACTAGTGGTAGTTTTCAAACAAAGAAACTTGCCTTTAACCCAGGCTTCCTGTCTTATAAACAGAGACTGGGATCCTGACTCAGCTTGTAAAGTATATTCAGAATCTTAAAAGTCAAAATTTATCATTATCAGCTTCGACAGACATTTTTTTAAAATTTTGAGCACTGGAACAGGAGTTGGACTCACCAATGGATTCCCAATCAGTAAGTCAGGAGTGAAAACAAAGGCTTCAAAACTGTGCACCTGGGGTCTTTATTGAGTGGTCCAGTAGTCAAATGATGTATCTGATTCTTTCCAAGTCGTGACACCAGATAATTGTCAAAGATAAAACTGCGTCCTAGCTAAGATGATAAACAGGTTTCATTGATTAAATATTACTGAAATAGGGAAGAGTCCAGGGTAAACTGAGCTCAACTATGACTTGAGCAGAGGTGACTGGGTGTTTGAAAAGGAGGATGAGGGAGTAGGGAGTGCGGTAAGCAGGGGATTAAGTGGAGTCAGTGTTCATTGAACCACTGTTTACTATACGCAAGACACGGAAGCAACCTAAGTGTCCATTGACAGATGAATGGATAAAGAAGATGTGGTCCATACATACAATGGAATACTACTCAGCCATTAAAAAGAATGAAATGATGACATCTGAAGCAGCATCGATGGACCTGGAGATTATCAACTAAGTGAAGTAAGCCAGCCAAAGAAAGGCAAATATCATGATATCACTTATACGTGAAATCTAAAAAAAAAAAGGATACAAATGAGCCTATTTACAAACAGAAACAGACTCATAGACTTAGAGAATGAACTTTTGGTTACCAGTGAGGAAAGATGAGGGTGGGGATAGATTGGGAGTTTGGGACTGAAATATATACACTGCTGTATTTAAAATAGATAACCAACAAGGACCTACTGAATAGCACTGGGAACTCTGTTCAATATTCTGTAGTAACGTAAATAGGAAAAGAATTTGAAAAAGAATAGATACGTGTATGTTGTTGTTGTTGTTTAGTTACTGAGTTGTGTCTGATTCTTGGGACCTCATGGACTGCAGCCCGTCAGGCTTCTTTGTCCATGGGATTTCCCAGGCAAGAATACTAGAGTGGGTTGCCATTTCCTTCTCCAGGGGATCTTCCCGACCCAGGGATTAAACCTGCTTCTCCTGCATTGGCAGGCAGTTCTTTACCACTGAGCCACCAGGGAAGCCCAGCTACATGTGTATGTATAACTGAATCACCGCTGTATGCTTGAAACGAACACAACATTGTTAATCAACTATACTCCAATATAAACTAAAAATTTAAATAAAGAAAAATGGAAATTTACAAGAATTTCCTCTTGTGGAAACTGGCTCCTACCCTTCTATACAGACTAGGAGACCAGGATCCTATCTTCAAGTGTTGACTGGCAGTAAACTGTTTTTTTAGCCTTGAGTTTTTTCAGGCAGGAGCTGTAACAGGGGCTAAGTCATCCCAGGGACACAGCCTTGAGTTGTTAGGAATGATGCTCAAGTTTGTTCAAGGCTCTTAGGTTGGGTGTTAGATGGAATCATTTGTGCTGGGAGACTACAAGGTTGAGGACTAGTTAAGAATAAGGCTCAGAAGAACCTGAGTTTGGTCAAGGAGTCTTTGTCAAAATTTCATATGAATAAGAGAAAAAAGTTAATGCTCACGTAGTGTGGTAGTCAGATTTGGAATATGAGTGCTAATGAACATCTTGCCCCCCTAAATCCCAATTGCTTTTCTTAATAAATATGGCAATCAAAACAGAAAAACACAGAAGTCATAGATAGAACTGCATGCCACAGGAGCTGTTAGTCAAGCCCAGGATGGTGTCAGAGTCAAACCACTGCAGACCTAGGCAAGTGGAAGCTTAGGGACCTTGTCTCCTGGGGGCATCCTTCTGAACTTTCTCACCTTAGGGCAGTGATTAGGATCAGGTTGTAGGGCTTAAATCAAGCCAGACTGATGTACTATCTCTAGCGATGGAGACGTGGTTCCTGAAGAACTTCAAGAAGAGGAGGCAGGACTTGTTTTGGAAGGGACTGAGTTCAGGGGGCCAGAGGAATCAGAGGATCTAGGAACACTTTGGTGAGGGGCAGAGGTGAAGGTTGGTTCTCTATGGGTCCCAAAGGGAGTAGGAAATATAAAGCCAAGAACTGAGAAGGCTATGGGTGTGGGTTGGGTTAAGAGGTTGTTATCTAGAAACAAAATAGTCAGCTCAGGGAACAGTGTTGAAGGAGAGGTCAAAAATGCATCTCCTAGGAGGAAAGGAGAGAGAGAGAGAGCCGGAGAGAAGCCTGGTTACACACACGCACACCCCCACACTCTTCACACATAAAGGTATTTGTGTGTGTCTGTGTGTCTGTGTGTCTGTGTGTATAGTAAAAAGAGAGATGGGGTGGGAGAGAGATTGATTTTGTAAGCTTCTGTGCAGTTTATTCTCCCTTTATTTGGCCAATAAACTGAGTCACTCACAGGTAAAACTTAACTTCATACCCCAGATCTGGTTGGAACTAAGAAGCTCCTTTGTATTTGAAGTAATGCAGGCTCATGTTTAAAGATTAAAATTGAACAAAAAAAAAATAATAAAAAACAGTAATACTTTTAACCTCCCTCCCTTCTTCATCCTTTCCCTAGTCATCCCAGTGTTGTTGCCAGAAGAAGAACTTAGTGACTTTGGGGTTTGGTTTTCCTGTAATTAATTCCTTATGTGTAGATTTTATCACCAATCCCTGTCTATTGACTCCGTGGTCAGAGGGCTCAGGATTAAGTCATTTGCACCATACTCTACCTCCTCACCACTCTTCCCTCATGACTATTACAGTTTCATTTTCTCCCATATATATATATGTGCATCTACATTTTTGAACAATCATCTTCCAACTAAGGAAGTGAAAGAAGACCTTCAGGAATGAAGGAAATCAGAGAAATTATTCTATCGAAGGACATTTATGGAAATAAAATACTGGAAGGTATTTCAAGCAAAATGAACCCAAGGAAAGATAAAATAGATGAGATATGTAACATAAGGAATAGTGGTATGCAGCAAAATTGCCAAAAGTAATGAGTGTTATTTTAACTGTGGCTAATGTACTTGTGATTTTTAATGTAATTTTTAGAAAATAGTTCTCAACATAGAAGAAGGCCAAAATGTATTTAAAAACATCTGAAACAAAACTTCCAGATTATTTCAATCAACCTTGGGAGTTTGGAGGGGGATGAGTAGAAAGAAAGGGAAGAGGAGTAAAAACATGTTCAAAATTTTGTCTCATTCAGAAGTGAACAGCACTTCTAGACACATTGAGAAAAAAAAACACTCTTTTACATTTTCAAGAGTAATTACAAATAGAAATAGGTTACAGAACTTTAAAACCACTAGAGGGGGCACAAAGAAAGAAAATTGTACAACCCAACTGTTAGGAAATAAATATGCAAGAAGAAATTGTTTCATAGGAACATAAAATAAGAAGACAAGAGTAAAAGTCAAAGCAAATCAGCAACCACGATAAATGTGACAAATTAAGTTCTCCTATTAAAATAAAGAGATTTTATCATGTGGGAAATATTTTACCCATTGTTTGTGTTCTAACTTTATTTATAGTATCATTCATCTTAGAGAGATATAAAATTTTAATGTAGCTTAACATACTAACAATGTATTTTATAGTTTCTGGGGTCTGTTTCATGTTTTGAATATAAATATGATTTTAAAGGTATAAATATTTAAATAGAAAGGAAAATGTATTTCTTGTGGATGATAAAGTTGTCTACCTATAAAACCCAAGAGAACCCACTGAAAAATTATTTGAACTGATCAGAGGGCTTTAAAGGGTGATCAGATGCAAGATATAATCAAGAAGACAATGATTCTTCCTCATACAGTAGCAATAAGGAATGACACTTTAAAAAAAAATCTCTTTCACAATAGCCACACAACCCATGAAATAAAGTCTAGCAGAAAAAAATCTTAGCTATATACCTGAAGAAGAAAACTAAAAGACAATATTGAAGAACAAAAAGTGGACAGTGTTCTTGAATGGGAGATTAACATAAAGATGTCAGTTACTCCAATCCAAATCTCAAGATGTTTACTTTGAAAAATAGTGGAGATGATTCTAAAGTTCATATGGAGGATCAAATATAAAAATATATCCAGATACTATAGAAAAGGAAGTATAATCAGAAGTGAGATGCCCTTCAGATATCAAAATGTTATTAAAACAGTGTGTTTCTGACATAAAAAGAGATTAAGTAGGTCAATAGATGAGCTTCCTTGGTAGCTCAGCTGGTAAAGAATCCACCTGTAATTCAGGAGACTCTAGTTTGATTCCTGGGTTGGGAAGATCCCCTGGAGAAAGGATAGGCTACCCACTTCAGTGTTCTTGGGCTTCCCTGGTGGCTCAGATGGTGAAGAATCTGTTCGCAATGCAGGCTAGTCCATGGTGTTGCAAAGAGTGGGACATGACTGAGCGACTAAGGAAAGTATGGCACAAGTCAATAGAATAGAACCGAGGCTCTAGCCACAGACCCAATATTGTATGGAAATACAGTAATTAATAAAGATGCCACTTCAATCATGGGAAAAACTGTGATTTTTCTCTAACAAGTGAAATACCATTTGCTTCCCACTGAAAATTTTATATTCCTAACCACACACTCGTGATAAATATAAATGAAACAAAACCTATAGAATTATTAGAAAATACTAGAAATATTTGTATCATGTGTTTGTCATTTAAAATTACATTTATATTCAAAACATGAAGCAGACCCCAGAAGTTATAAAATATTGATATATTTATCTACATTAAATTTTACAGCCATGAAAAGGAACAAAATTGGGTCATTTGTTAAGATATGGATGAACCTAGAGACTGTCATATGGAGTGAAGTAAGTCAAATAGAAAAACAAATATCTTATATTTGCACATATATGTGGAATCTAGAAAAATGATACAGATGAATCTATCAGCAACACAGAAATAGAGATGCAGACATAGAGAACAAACATGGATATGAAGAGGGGAACGGAGGAATGGATGAATTGGGAGGGTGGGATTGACATGTATATACTGCTATGCATGGAATACATAACTACTGAGAGCCTGTTCCTGCAGGGATCTGTACTTGATGCTCTGTGGTGACCTAGATGGGAGGGAAACCCAGAAGGCAGGGGGTAGTGTTTAGCTAGTCAGTCAGTCTGACTCTTGCAACCTCATAGACTGTAAATGGCCAGGCTTCTCTGTCCATGGGATTCTCCAGGCAAGAATACTGGAGTGGGTTGCCATTCCCTTCTCCAAGGGAGGGGAATGTGTGTATACATATGATTGATTCACTTTTCTATACAACAGAAACTAGCACAATGTTGTGAAGCAATTATACCCCAATAAATAAAAAATAAAGAAGACCAAACCAGATGAAAAAAAAATTTTTTTACTTTTTGAAGATGTCATACATAAAGTTAAAACAAACACAATGGATAAAATAATATCCAAAATATCTAAAGAACACCTTCAAACCAATAAGAAAAGGTAAACAATCCGATATAAATGAGATGCAATAGAGCAGACAACTCACAGACCTGAAATACAGTAGAACATAAACATGAACTAGAGATCAAAAAAGGTACATTAAAATAAATGTAGCAAAATGCAAGAGATTTATGACTTCAGTATTTATTAAAAGAGTGAGCAGAGATGGACCCCATTGTACCTTGCTGCTAAAAGTGCCAATTGGCATAACATTTTTGGAGTGTAGTCATCAAAACCTTAACTACATGTTTCCTGTTACCCAGAAATCCCCTTCTGTTCTAAGGGGAATGTTACACACATGCAAAGAACACATTCAGGACAGCTTTTGTGTGTCTGTCTGTGTGTGAGAGAGAGAATGAATTTCTGCCCTTCAGAAGCCAAGACAGACAAGATCTAAAAGGTGCACAGAGCAGTGAGAGTGGGATAATGTGAAGCACCTCCCTTGCAGGCTTGAGAACCAAGTCTGAACAGAGATACTGTGTCCATGACCAGCCCCCAGCCTCAGCCAGGGCAGATTCTCAGAACTACACCCAGGATATAGAGTGTGCACCTCCCCAGGCACGTTGTGTCGTGGAAACTCTGCCTCCCTGTTAGGCTGGTGGAATCACACATTCTGTGCTTCAGCTCTGGATGGTGCAATGAGGGGCCTGGGCAAAGTGATCTCTAAGATATTCTGTACCCTACGTACTGTGGAGGAACTTACTTCTCTTTCCAGTCTCTTCGTTCCCTCCTCCATTTTCCCCTCCTGATGTCTGCTCAGGGGTTGGTGTGTTGTCCCCGCTGTGGTTGTTGAGGACAGAGGCCCACGTGCAGAGGAAAGGGCTGGCCACCCCAAACCACCATCAGCTTCCCTCCCTCCCAGCCAGCTTCTTCCCTCCTCCAACACAATACTGGACAAATATTTTAGAAGTCAACAGAGAAGGTCAACTCTGAATGATAGTCCCCCTTTCCCCCACCTCAGGCAGTTACTCAAACCAGCTTGATTCTTAGTTTCACATTTGGGAAGGGACCACCATCTTGACTCTTGGGCCCTGTTCAGGGAACACACCTGCTCAATTCTAGCTGAGGATTTGTGTCCTTACCAGGTTCCAGACATAATGATGTAAGTGTGCAGGTGAGTGATGTGAATGTTCCTTTCAAAAGGTCTTCATAATGACACTGTCAATCATACTTAGATGTTTAGAAATTAAACCTGAAATAATAAAGAAGAAGACAGAAAGGCCTCCTAAAAGGATTTTGAGTATTTGAGAGAATTTTCCTGGCAGTGTTTTCCAGATCCCATTTTATCCTGCCTCCACTGGGGATGGACTGGGGCTCATCAAGTCAGTGATGAGCACACGGTGCTGATAAGACCAAGCCAGTTGGTCCCTGCTCATTGAGGGCCAGGGTCAGGGCAATTTCAGGGAAAGCTGTTTTTAGACTAATAACTTGTCAAAGTATGTATTTTTTAAATTAAAACATGAGTCATTCAAATATGAAATGAACACATTAAGGATTTTATTTGACTCATAATTAATCAATAATATGGTAAAATCTGGTTCAAAGACCATTTGAGGAGTTGGATATTTCGAGCCATCTTAATACAGGAATGTTTGGATAAGATTTTTTTTTTTTTTTTTTTGGCCATGCTGTGTGGCTTGTGGGATCTTAATTACCTGACCAGGGGTTGAACTCATGCCCCCTGCATTGAAAGCATAGCATCTTAACCACTGGACCACCAGGGAAGTCCCTAGAATGTTGGGATAAGATTACTGGATTATATGCAACAGTGGTTAATGTCCCACAGGGCAATAAGCTGCATGTTTGAAACTATTTTTCTTTTATACTTCACAGAAATTATTTGCAATTTTACTAGACAAAAATCTACAAGTTAAACATGCAAGTTCACCGAGTCTGAGATCTTCAAGCAATAATACACAGTAGTGAAATCAAGTATATATGCTCCGATCAATCATGAATCCTTGGTTGGTTGCACAAGTGCTTCCATATGACCCTGAAAGGACATGTTGCCACCTTTTATGCCTTATTTAGAAATCTTAAATATTTTTTAAAATGGTTTCCATCTAACATAACAAACAGATACTATTTGTATGTCCAAGGAGCCAGGAGAGAGTGTGGATGACACAGTGGAGTCCACCCCATGCTGGGGAAGGAAGCACTGGTTTGATGCCCATGAGTGTGGAACATCCTTAAATAACAGCCTAACCAGTTTTTTCTATTAAAATCTCTTTATGTAACTCAATCTCTGTCAAATCCTATTTAAAAAAGGATTTGACAGGCTGCTTAAAAAAACATAATCAAGGCACACTGGTCAGAGCCTTTCCCTTTACGTGAACACTTTATGTGTTCTCAACAGGGCCTGCATTAGTTGATGGCTTCTTTACAACCAATTCTTACTCTGCATGATTCTGCTCATTATAAGAGGATGTTGGCTAATTCTTTAATAGAAAGGGATTCCTTTGAGGCTGGAGTGTCCAATGAGGATGCCTTTGGGCCACACTCCTAAAGTAACTCCAGAAATGCCTGTTGACCTTGGAGATTTCAGGATGGTTGAGTAGTGGAAGGATGTGTGAGGCCCTTGCAGCCCTTTACATCCCCCAGGACCTAGCTTAAAATGAATGCCTGAGCTGGTAGTGTGTTTCTCCTTCTCTCTCAGTGCAACTGTGCACTTCACCATTTGTATGACAAAAGCACAATGGTGGGCGCCCTGCCAGCTGACAGGCACAGGACTTTCAGTCTAAGTTTCTTGGGAAACAACAAAAGAAGGTATGTCATAGGAGAGCTCAGGGAGCCATGCTATGGGGTGGGGGAAGGTTGCTGAGAAATTAGCAAATCTTTCTGCCTCTGAGCAGTGCAGAGCAAAACCCATCTCCTTTAATGACTGTCTTCTCTTTTGTGGATCAGCTCATGTGATTGGCTAGCATCCTTTGTGAGGAAGAATCACTGCTGGTACCCAAGGGTCAAGGAGACTTGGCTGCTGAACAGCAGGAGCCAGAATTGTAAAGGAGAAAAATATATAGTTACATAAAGACATTTGTAAATGTGGCCCCATGAGACATTTATACAAGTTTAAACTATATGAGGCAACTTAAAAAATGAGAAGAAAGTATGTACACAGAGGTAAGAGGAAATTCATTCAAGAAGGCATTGGAAGAAGAAATTTTGAGCAGGGACTTGGGGAAAGAGATTAGCAGAGAGAAGAGGTGGGTGGGATGCTGGGAGAAAATGCATGGGGGTGGAGGTAACCACCATGGGTGCTTGGCTGGTAGAGATTAGGGGCCAAGAATAAACAGAAAGAAGACTGGAAAAACTAGAATGAGCAGTGAGAGGTAGTGAGAAAGAGGATACAAATTCTTGCATGGACTCTGAAGATGAGGGAAAGCTTTATATATTTTCAAACTCAGTATAGAAGGGGACTTCCCCTCTCCCCTACATTTACATCTGTTCTCACAAGCTTATCTTAAGCTGTTCTTATTGCCATTTCTTCTGCTGCCTTTCCTTTTTTTTTTTTTTTTGCAGAAGAATTAATTGATCTACTTGTGAGTTTGGCATGACTTTTCGTTCCATCTTCCCATGTTATATGTGAGAATGGCCTTTACGCTGGGGGTGTTCTCAGACTCCCCCTACCCGTGAATCCTCTCAGACAACCTCGTGGTGAGGCTGGTATACACCAAGGAGAATTGGCCAAAGTGACCCAATGGAATAGCTGTAAAGATGAGTTCTTCACTGACCAAAGGCAGCTCAGCTCAGTTCAGTTTAGTCGCTCAGTCGTGTCTGACTCTTTGCAACCCTGTGGACTGCAGCACGCCAGGCTTCCCTGTCCATCACCAAACTCCTGGAGCTTGCTCAAACAAATGCACCTGAGGGTCCTTCCCTTTTCACTTGCAGCTCTCCAGGAGTCCAGAGCTCACCCTCTTTTTGAACACAGGCATGTATGCATTTCTTGAGGCTTTGGAATGAGGTGCCCATGTGCAGCTGGTAGGACAGGGCCCAGGGTCCTGTCCCTGCTGGAGGATGCACCAGGAAGTGCAGGAAGTGGCAGGTGGGGGTCTCCCTCCCACATCCCAGCTGTGCTGTGTCCAGAAGTCACAGAAGTGAACTCTGTCTGCTGCCTTTGCATTCCTGCTGTGACATTCTCACCTCTCCCCAGGGGGTGTGTAGGACCTCAGGGAAAGACCAATAAAAAACTCAGGATTAACCTTTCCAAATAGTCCCTCAAACACCCGCCATTTTTCTTCCCATCCTGAATCACTTCAGGTCCTTTGAACGTCCAATTGACTCTTGGCTGCCCACTAGGACAATGTTCCACTTCCTTCTGTGGAATAAAAGGTCCTTTGCAATTTGGTCCCATCTATTTTTGTTTCCAGGACTCCTTCTACTGGTGATTTTCGTAAACTCTCATGGCAAGCCCATAACCTATTCCTGCCCCATACATGCTAACAGCCTCCCTCCACTCAGTGTCTTTACCCTTCTCCTTGTCTCCATCATTTCCCTGATCCTGTTTTTTATTCAGTGTCAATTTTATGTTAAATCTGTCCCTGGGCCCTCCTCTGTCTCCCCAACCCCCTGGGACTGGGACCCACCATTTAAGCTCACTACTCAGCTCCCTTTGCTGTTCTGGGACGTCTCTATGGGGTGCATGCACCAGCCTGCCTCAATATGGAGCATCACCATCAGACTGGGACCCCGAAGTTCACTGTTTTCACCTCCATCCACTCACCCAGAACCCCAGCACCTGCAAGGCCCCTCCCTAAACATCAGGCATTTCTTTCTGGGAGTCCTGCATGTGCTTGAATTCCCCTGTACCACAGCTCTGACTTGTCCCTTAGGAACGATGTCAGGGTGGGGGTAATAGCTGGTTAGGCTGGCACCTTGGTCCATTGTGCTTCATTCCCACTAACACCAAAGTGGCAGAGAGGCGTATGGCAAAACGGAGTAGGGTGGGATAGTCATTGTTTCTTCTCTTTTTGAGCTTTGCTCCATTAGAGGAGTCCCAGCACAACACCCAGCTGCATTTCCAAGTTGTATGTGAACAGCTCTTGCAGGTTTTACTCATGGCCAAGTTCCGAGATTCTTTTTCTTACTGTCCTTAACCCTGTGGAGGTAAGAGTTAAGCACCAGAGTTAAGAGTTGAGCACCAGACCTTTCCTAGTCCTTAGTGGATATTCCTGTCCAGTCTCTGTATGTTTTGCTATGATGGTGAAGAGAAAGGGGCAGGCATGGCCATCCTGCCTCCCTGGAGCCCCAGAGATCCTGGGCAGCCAGCTGGAGTGTCTTCTCCTTGCTCTGAGTTTCTTACAAAACTCCCAGATACCTTTACCCTACTTCTAAGACCTTAGCGGGATGCTTTCCATGGAAATTCAATTCAGGCAGGATGTGACAGAGACTTCCTCGTTTTGTTCTGTCTATCTCGGTTTTTATAACAAAGGGCAGAGCAAGCAGCATGTATCTTAATGTGGAAGGTGGGTGGGTAATTCCATCACAGAAGAGCTGGTTCCCTTCTACGGAGCTGCCAGCTCGTGTCTAGGGGACCTTAGCATCTGGAGCCAGGATACCTCGTGATTGTCTCCCTTGCAGGGAACTTGAGATCACCTGTCATTTTGGACCCTTTGCTGCTACCTGCCAGGTATGTGACTCAATCCTGTCTAAACCGCCACCTTTCAGAAATGGGACACAGAAAATGAGGGCTGAGGAGATAGCACAGCATGGGTTGGTACCATCTTATCAGCTGAACCTGGCTGCAGGATAAGGATGTCAGTGTGACCGAGGGGAAATGCCTGTTCTGGCAGCTCCACCTGCAGAGGAAGGATCCAGACACGTCCCATTTGCCCCTCAAGCCATATGAAGCCTCACTGAAGATCTCTCCTTGGGGAAATTCATCTCCCTTAAAGACCAGGGGTGTAAATACTCTTGTGGACCTATAGAAATAAAACCAAAGCAAGCCAGAGAGCATTAATTAACAGTTTGCGGAGGGCAAAGCATTGCGGTGGGTGCTGGAAGAGGAGAGGGTGCAAGAGTGCCAAAGTCCTACCCCCGGGAGCTTAAAGCTTAGAACACAGGGAAAGTGAGAGAGGGGAAAAGCACACACAGCCCAAGCCTACAAAAGCAGCAAAAGCAAAATAAAATATGTTTAAAGAGAAACTCAAGAGCTGAAGGACTGGAAATCAAGAAAACATAATGTTGTTCAGGAGTTGGAGATGCAGGAGGAGAAAACTGGAATGAAGTTGGAGTGTGGCCAGGGAAAAAATGAGAAGGAACAAAGAAAGAAAAGGAAAGATAAGCTTGGGTGGAGGGTAGCAGCATTTCAGCAGCATTTCTTTGGCACTGGTGTGCACGACCCTTATATCTCCCTGTGTCTTCAGAGGCTCCCTGGAGAGCAGGGAACATGTTCTCCACCAGCAGAGCTTAACTCTAACCTAAGACCCCCTTTTTGGCCATCCTTCCCCTCCCTGGGTCTTCCATCTTCCTCAAATCTGCAACGTGTCCAGTCTCTCACCTTTCCCCAGCAAAACCTCCCCATCAGAAAAGGAAGCTGAAATCCATTTCCACTGTGATGTGAATAGCTGAGATCAGAAGGGGTTTCCCCTCAGAGGGGTAAGGATCAGAGCATTTCAACTGCAGAGGGAGGTTGGAAAAGGCAAACTGCTGGCAGCAAATGGGGAGGAGCATGCTCTTTAGAACAAGAAGGGAGAATTCAGCCCCTCTGACTTCCCTTCAAGAATTGACCAGATGGCCTCCCTCTAATTAAAGGCTTTAAAATCAGCTCCTTGGGTGTTGGAATCAAAGGTACTATGGGGCATGACCTCCTGCTGGAGAAGATGCTGTTGACAAGGTCTGAGGGAAACACTCATTTTAAGCTGTTTTATCAGAAGTGGATTTGTTTGTATTCGTTTATTGGTTGGTTAGTCTTGTGGCCGACATCTGGGGACTCAAGCTACTTCTTCAATTGCCGTGAGATGCTGTCAGGGTGAGTGCTGCAGTCTGTGACCAGATGGTCCCTAACAGGGGTCGTGACTTGGGGGACAGGAAAACTAAGGTGTACCCAGCCTTGACACGACACTGCTGGTGAGGAAGCTGAGTCCAGAGAAGCACAGAGCTTGGGAGGAATGCCACCAACTCCACCACCTTCCAGCCGTGTGTGCAGGGCAAGTCACTTAGCCTCCCTGTGCCTCAGTATCCTTGTCTGTACCTTGGTCCTATGCTGCTGCTGCTGCTAAATAGCTTCAGTCGTGTCCGACTCTGTGCGACCCCATAAACGGCAGCCTACCAGGCTCCGCCGTCCCTGGGATTCTCCAAGCAAAAATACTGGAGTGGGTTGCCATTTCCTTCTCCAGTGCATGAAAGGGAAAAGTGAAAGTGAAGTTGCTTAGTCATGTCCGACTCTTCGAGACCCCATGGACTATAGCCTACCAGGCTCCTCTGTCCATGGGATTCTCCAGGCAAGAGGACTGGAGTGGGGTGCCATTGCCTTCTCCGCCTTGGTCCTATAATAATAGTAATAATACTTCTGACATAGGAAAGTTCTGGGTAGATAGTAAGCACTCAATTCATATTAGTTTTTATTATTGTGGGCACATACATGTATGTATGTGTGTTTATGACCTCTTCCACCTGCAGCCTCAGTGACTGAAATCACAAGAGTGTCTCACAACAGAGAACTGCAGTCCTGATAGTAATTCCAGGATCTGGAACACATGGACTGACTGATAGATGGCAGCTTCCCCCTTCCCCAGGGATATGGGACCTTGAATACTGGCCCTGCTGTGAGGTGCCCCTTCCCTCAGCTGTGGGCCTGTCTAATGCCCTGTTGCTGCCTTGGGAACACTCAAGTTGTTCCTAGCGCAACTCTTGACTAATTTCTCAGAGTGTGGCCAATCCATATGGATCCGTAAACACCCTCTGAGCTCCTCTTGTTTTGGAAGGCACTAGCTGGTGCTGACGTATCCTCAGAGCTTCACACTCATAGGCCTCTGTGTCCTTTGTTCCCTGTTGGTGGGCCTGTCGAAGACACATTCCTGCTGCCAGCCAAAAGGTTAAAAGGCTGCCCAGCCTGAGCCTGGACTCTGGCCCAAGGCCTCTGTTTTGCTGGTTATTGTGTGACCATATTGCAATAGCTGCTGGCTATCAAAACAGCAGGCCCCCTTGAAAGGCGACTCCAATCTCCTTCCCTAGGGGCCCCTTCTGATGCATGAATGGAGCCTCCCGACTTAGCCTCTGCCTTCCTTGAGGGAAGGCCACTGACCGACTGACTCACAGGCCATCGCCCCTCCCTCTGGCAGTGGTCCTATCAGCCCAGGTCCTTCCAGCACAGTCATTCATGCTGCCTGCCTTCTGTTAACTTACCTGCACACCTTCTCAGACCATCTTCTGCTACATGACCAGTAGTTTTACAGTCTTTCACATACTGTTAGCTTTTTTTTTCATTGTCAACTATTTTATTCTAAGAATTTTGACAGTTTAGGTAAATTAATCAATTGAAAAAGAAGAAAAAAATATGACGACCTGAATAGTTGCAGAAAAATAATTTACTAAAACCTAATACATGTTTCTCTCAGCTTTATGAAGTATGATTGGCAAATAAAAATGGTATATATTGTTTATTTTTTAAACATATTTATTTACTTGGCTGTGTTGGGTCTTAGTTGTGACATACAGGATCTTTAGTTGTGGCACGTGAACTCTTAGTCGCGGCATGTGGGATCTAGTTCCCTGACTAGGGATTGAACCTGGGCCCCCTGCATTGGCCGTGGAAAACCCTAGCCACAGGATCACCAGGGAAGCCCTTCAAATTGTATATATTTGTACCATATGATATCTTGATAAATGCATTCATTGTGAAATAATAATCACAATCAAACTCATTAACATACCTACATCTCACATAGTTATCTTTTTTGTTTGTTGTGAGAACACTAAAACTTTAATCTTAACAAAATTTAAGTATACAATACAGTATTATTAATTATGATCACTGTGCTATACATTAGATCTTCAGAACTTCTTCATCTTATAACTGAAAACTTGTACCATTTGACCAACATGTACCACATTCCCCCATCCTCTTCCCCTGCTAACCATCATTCAACTCTTTGAATTCAACTTCTTTTTTTTACTGTAAGCTTTCATATGTAGAATGGATAAACAAAGTCCTACTGTATAGCATAGAGAACTATATTCAATATCTTAAGATAAACCATAGTGAAAATATGTTTTAAAAAGAAAGTGGATCAAACTTGGGTCTCCTGAATTGCAGGCAGATTCTTTACTGTATCAGCCACCAGGGAAGTCTCTATAACCCAAACTGTGTGTGTGTTAGTCACTCAGTCATGTCCGACCCTGTGATCCCATGGACAATAGCCCACCAGGCTTCTCTGTCCCTGGAGTTCTCCAGGCAAGAATACTGGTGTGGGTAGCCATTCCTTTCTCCAGGGGATCTTCCCAACCCGGGGATCAAACCCAGGTCTCCCACATTGCAGGCAGATTCTTTACCATCTGAACCACCAGGGAAGCCCAACACAAACCATAATGGAAATAAATATTAAAAAAAAAAAAAAGAATGAATCACTTTACAGTACAGCAGTAATTAAGACATTGTATATCAACTACACAATAAAAAAGGAACTAAAGTCCTTCATGTAAACCCTGCTGGTGATATTACTGATGGTGTGGCTGGGGCTCTGTAGCCACAGGACCCCAGGAACGGGTGCCACCTTGCAGGTCTGTGGGAAAAGGAAAACCAAACAGTGGAGTGGGGTGACAGACAGAGGGAGAGGGGAGACCGGAGAGGCTGGAGAGTAGAAACTGGGCCTTTCTTCTCTGGGATGCTATGATGGAGTGAAAGGAGAGGGAGGTAGCCTCTAGAAGAAGATGAGGATCAGAAAGCAGATGTTTGGAAGTTGGAGGCAGAGGGAGGAACTGATTTTTCTTTAAAGAGCATCCATCTCACCTTAGAGGCTTAACAACCCGCTGAGTTGAATTGGTTTCTTCCATTGTTCAAGTGAAAAAATTAAGGTTCAGCAAGTTGCATAATCTGCCTAAAGTCCCACAACTAAATAGAGGAGAAATGTGGGGAGGCTTGTATATTTCCCAAGATGGATCTGATACCCAGGCTCACTGATTCTCATATTATATTAACACAGCTCCCCAAGGGGCATCAGGAGTGAAGAGGGAACAGCCCTTGCTTGCACTGGGGCTGGGTCTCTGGGGCCATGGATGGGTATGGGGAGAGATCGATGAGACAGCCCCATCACTGTGGTCTTGAAGATGTTACTGACTCAGTGACAGTCACCAGCTGACCTCCTGGGAACTCCACCTGAAATCTCATGGCTGGAAAAAGGTGTCCTAGGTGTGGCTGGAGTTAAAAGGCAGCCAGGCGTGCGTGCCACTTAGGAAAGTGCACTGTGTTTTTTCCTCTGTTTAGTGGACCTGATGTTCCAGGTCAAAGGGAATCGGGAACAGGTTTGGGCAGAGAAAAGGAAAATACATCTGGGAGTTCTTATAGATTTCCCTTTGTTTGGGCCAAGTCACTGAAACCTAACTCAGCTCCCACACAATGCATGGCTCTATTCCTGGCTCTAAACAATGTGAAGCTCAAAAGCTGCTTCCTCTGGGACCTTTTGGCCTTGTCCTCTTGGAGGACTGTGAGTCCAAGCAGGGTCAACCCCACCACAAGCAATGTTGCCTGTTAAAATTAGAAGCAACTCTCATATCTGGCTATGACTGAAAAGAAGCCAGGCACTGGAGCTTACCAGTACCCGAAAAAAATAGACTTGAGGCAATAACAGATGTCAGGCCTGATATGTGGAGTTCTGACTCTACTGCATCACTCCAGTATGTCTTTATCCCTCTGCAGGTGGCCCCCACAGCTGTGGAAAAGTGATGGATTTCACAGTCGTCCTGATCTCCTACCTGCGAGGATGTCTGCCCAGCAGTCTCTTCTTCCTCACTCACCTGCTCCTCCTCCTCCAGCCCAGGGTGATGTGCTCAGGTAATGTGTCTAATCTGCATCCCAGACAGCCAGGACCTCAGTGAGCACATCAGCTTCTGCCCACCCCTCCTGCAGGTTATTCCAGGGCTGAGATCTTGCAGCCTTTTACTAGGCTGTCTCAGGGGCTAAAAAATAAGCCCTCCTCCGCAGGTGTTAAAGAGTCACTGACCCTGAGCACCACCCAGCCCCCCAGTGCTCCTCCACCATTCCTTCAGGGCCCCCTACCCCCAACAACCCCACAGCTCACAAACATAGCAGAAGGCATAGCAGGAGGGTGCCAGGAAAGTCTCATTGGTCTGTACTTAGGCTGAACCAGTTGGAGAATATTTTTAACTCCTCTGCTGCGATATAAGCCATAGCTTTTGAAAGCAGAAAGGATCCTGGTCATACCATCTCTCATGAAAGAAGCAACTAACATAGAATGTAAACTAATTATGCGAATAGAATTCCCCAACTCCCTGAGCTGGAAACCAGGGATACCGAAGTGATGACAAAGCACAAACCAAATCCTCAGTCTGTTCAAGGAAGGTGAACAGACATGATATACATGCAAGAGAAATGTACCCAAAGATCTGGGATCACAGCTAAGAGACCAATTTGTTTTTTCCAGAAAGCCAAGAAGGGCCATAGAGAGGAGGTACTGTATGAGTAGAACCTCGCAGGAGACAGTCTGTAGGAAGATGATAGATGGAGAGTAAACTGAGGCAGGGTATGCCCAGGAAAAGGGCCAGGCATCAGGCATGGGAGCAACGACAGCTGGAGAGAACCTGAAGAGGGCAGCTGGTAGGAGCAGTGTCAAGGTTACACCCAGTAGGCAACAAGGGGTCTCATATGGAGAGAAGAAAGGTGCTCCCATACTATATGGGCAAAGTGAAGGATGGGAGGAATTCATAAAGGAAGAATCGGGGGTGGGATTAAGCTGAGCTTTGAAAGAAGGAAAGGAGGGGCACAGAAGCCAGAAAAAAATGAATGAAGGCATGCTGGGTGGAAAGGCACTGCAGCAGGAACAGCAACTCTCATGGAAATTGCAGAAAACAGGGAGTAAAGCAGCCATGTGGAGACATTACTGCAGAGGACAATCACATGAAAGATCCAGATGAATAAAAATCTTGACAGCAGGATTTGATCTTAGATTAGAAAACCCGTGAGGCAAGAAGCACCCCCCCAGATTATTTTAATATTCTTTGTTATTACAGAAGCTGTGCATGTACATTATAAAATATTAGAAAATCAGACAAAGCAAAAATAAGAAAACATCTATTCACACCATGCAGAAATGATCACCATCAATAATTTGGTCTTTCTTCTTTCAGATCTTTTATTCTGCACATTTATGCAAATAAGTCCATTTTTATTCACATAAGAGGATAGTGTACATTTTTTTTTTTGCCAAAGATTCCATTTAATTTAATCCCCTGGTCATATTGACACAACCATCCCCTGAATAATATTGGCAGCTGGTTGATTCAAACCAGCTACCAGTACCCCACCACACATTTGTATATGGTTGTAATGTGTCTTGTGTAGTTTTTAACGTGGCACATCCAACTATTTCATGACAATTACTTGTTCAAGAAACGGGATTGGTTGTCCTGTAGAGTGTTTCACCTTTGTCATTTGAATAGTTCGCTGTGGATTTCTGAGCTGCAACAAACAAACAAACAAACAAACATATTTTTGAGGCATTAAATTACATGGAATCTTTGGCAAAAAAAAAAAACCCACAAAACAAATGTACACTATCTTATTTGAGGAAAGTTAATCTGGGCCATTGTCTGGGATCTTGTCCTAGAGGAGATCAGGGTGGTAGGCCATGAGGAACCCATTCTGGCACACGTCGGGGATGAAGTGGAATTCTCCTGCCACCTGTCACCATACCGGGACGCCGAGCACATGGAGATCCTCTGGTTCCGGAGCCAGGCCTCGAACGTGGTGCACCTGTACAGGAAGCAGCAGGAGCTCTATGGCTGGCAGATGAAGCAGTTCCAGAACAGGACCCAACTCATCACGGACGATATCGCAGACGGCAGCGTGACTCTGCGGCTCCACCTCGTGGTCCCCACCGACGAGGGTCTGTATGGGTGCCGCTTCCTCTCCAGCGACTTCAGTGGGGAAGCGACCTGGGAGCTGGAGGTAGCAGGTGCGTGACCTGGTCAATCCCCAACACAGAGGGGAGATGGATCCATTTGGAAAGAGCTCAAGATAGATTGAAAAGCACAGTGAAAGGGAAAATTTCTCTAATTTTTTTAAAAAAGAATATTAAACAAGATTCACTAGGAGATGAACCCCCCAAATGCACACAAAATGGCCCTTAAACAAAGGAAAAGACAATTATTTTACTCACAGTGAGAAAAAGGCAAATTAAAAACTACAGAGTAATTTTTCCCTATCAGACTGGCAAATGTTCAATAGTTGGATTACACACTCTTGATGGAGGAAGCAGGCCCCTTCTTACCATGCTGATGGATTTCAGGGTCCTGAGCTCCAGGGTAGGGGGATTTGGCAATAGCTAACAGGACTTCCTTTGTGTCTGCCTTTGAACAGCAATTCCACCTCTGGGAGTTGACCCTGGAGATATACCTCCCACAACTCCAATATGAAAGAAAGGCATCTGTATATATTTACATTGTACAGCAGTGTTGTTGCTGTTCAGACCCCAAGTTGTGTCCAACTCTTTGTGACCACATGGCCTACAGTACATCAGGCTCCTCTGTCCTCCTCAAATTCATGTCCATTGATTCACTGATACCATCTAACCATCTCATCCTGTACCACCCCCTTCTCCTGCCTTCAATCTTTCCCAGCATCAGGGTCTTTTCCAATGAGTCAGCTCCTTGCATCAGGTGGCCAAAGTATTGGAGCTTTAGCTTCAGCTTCAGTGCTTCCAATGAGTACTTAGGGTTGATGGAAACTCCCTAAATGTCCAAGCATAGGTTCTGAGTAAGGTCTGTATCAAGCTATGTAGCTTTAAAAAAAAAAAGAGGAAGAAAATGAGGACAAGCGCTAAGCTGATGTTGAGTGATTTCTAGGGTGTTTTTAAGAGAAAAAAGCAAGATGCAAAAGAAGCTCTATAGCATATTAATTTTTGTGTAAGAAAGGAGGAGAAACATGGTACAAAAGAAACACAGGAAGCTAATGGAATTGGTTACTTAAAGGAGAGGCAGCGATGAGATGCAAAGGATGGAGAAAGGCCTGGGGCTTTTTTGATCTACTAGTTTTTTATAGTGTTGATGTTTAAACCATATTAATGTTTCACATGTTCAAAATATAAAGCTAGTTTACTTGGGTAGAGAGATTTAAAAAAGTATACATAACAAAGATACGTTAGTTCTGGTGGGATTCAAGAAATAAAGACAGTCTATTGAAATTTGGGATGGGATTACTCTTAAACCTAGGGGAACGGTCCCTTGCATTATATGGCTAAATACCAGCAGCCTTTCCCTATTTTAAAACGCCCTTCAGAGGTAGTGCTGTCCCGACATGCCATTACAGTTTAGCATGTCATTTATAGACCATGGTGGGCTGCAAGCCCACATGTGTTGAGTGGTCACAGTCACCATGCCTTATGGTGACTGCAAGTGCTGAATGGGGAACTTCATGTACATCTGGGAAGGAGCCTGATCTTTCCTACTCTTCCTGCCTCTCCCAGGACTGGGCTCAGACCCTCATATCTCCATTGAGGGCTTCAAGGAGGGAGGCATTCAGCTAAGGTGCCACTCCAATGGTTGGTACCCCAAGCCACAGGCTCAGTGGAGAGACCATCAGGGACGATGCCTGCCCCCGGAGACTGAAAACATCACTGAGGATGTCCAAGGCCTGTTCAGTCTGGAAACATCTGTGGTCGTCCAAGAGGGCGCCCACAGCAACGTGTCCTGCTCCATCCAGAACCACCTCCTAGGCCAAAAGAAAGAGTTTGTGATCCACATAGCAGGTCAGTGGGTGCCAGCTCACCCTCACTTTCTTAGTCTTCAAGTTCTCCATGTCCATTATCCCTATGTGTGTGTGTGCTCAGTCACTTCAATCACGTTTAACTCTTTACAAACCCATGAACTGTAGCCTGCCAGGCTCTTCTGTCCATGGGATTCTCCAGGCAAGAATACTGGAGTGGGTTGCTATGTCCTCCTCCAAGCCATTATCCCTAAAGCCATCTATTAGGACACAAGGCCTCTGGAGCTTGGTTGTGTGTACAGGGCAGGCTGAACTCGACACCTGAAGCCATAATATTTAAAACCTACTAAGAGTACAGTAATTGGGGGAGGTTCCAGAAAGCCAATATTATTGGAGAGCATCATAAGAACCCATGTGTTCCTAATTTTATCCCTCAAACAATATTTATTGAGCACTCGCAATGCTCCCCAAACCCCTGCCCTCAGTTGCACATTCCATGGGGAAAACAGATACACAAAAGAGTAAATTATAGCACATGTTCGAAGGTGTTAGGTGATACAGACAAACATGAAACAGGGAAGATGTTGAGGCCCTTTGATGGACCGGAATCTGGCAGTCCAGAGTCGACGATAAGAAAGTGAAAGAGAGAAAGAGGCTGATATTCCCTGGTTTACGCAGAGAACCAATAAAGCCCTTGACGTGGGGCTTGCACTGCTCATGAAGGCTCAGGGCGTCCTCTCGAGGTCTTGAAAGCCTGTGTAAGAAAGTGAGCTCGGCGGGTTTTCATGCTCCAGAGAATTAGCCTGAGAGAGAGAGAAAGAAAGACATGGGGACTCAAGCTCTGATGGAACAAGAATGCTTTATTCGCAGAAACACATGTTTTTATATCTTCATACAAGGCAGCTCTAGGCAGCAAAAACAAAGCCAAGCAAATAACAATCTTTAAAGGGCCAGAAAGCATTCCATATCCTGAGTAAGAGGGGCATAGCTGAATAGATTACATTTAAGTAAGGTCATTGAAGGGAGTCACTGAAGTTAGTCACTGTAAGGAATCCAAGCAGGTGCCCCTTCTCATGATCTCAGTCCTGAGAACTGCGTGCAGCTCTGCTCGTTCCTGTTTTCCAAGAACTGATAAGGAATAGAGACTCCTTGAGAAACAGCACACAGAATAGCATATTGGATCCCTTAAAGCCAAACGTCCCCTGACAGGAAGAGTGATAAGTATGGTGGGTTGTATATATATACATGGATTTAAAAGTGGTGAATCAGGAAAGAATACCGTTAGGCAATGAGTTGAAAGTGAGGCCATTATCTAGCATCAAAGTTTTATTATGAGGCCCCCACTAATGGATTTATTGTTCATAGGGATATATATGTGTGTGATACATAGTTCACCCAAAATTCACCTGGTAATTGGGTAACTGGTAATATCTGTGTTAGCTAATTGCTTTTATGCAAAAGAGAATGATACCTCTTATCTCGATGACAAGCATGTAGCTACAACTTGGAGCCAGGTGCCTAAGTGAAACTCCAGGAGACTTGGAGATAGGAGTGCTTTCTTCTTGATGTTTCCATTTCAAAGAGATGGCTCTGAGCTCCTTAAGAAAATCATTCCTGTATTGTAAAGCTGGCAGTCCTTATATAACTTTCGGAAAGATTTATATACATCTTGAAGGGATGTGCGTGCTAAGTCACTTCAGTCGTGTCTGATTCCTTTTGACCCCATGAACTGTAGTCTGCTGGGCTCCTCTGTCTGTGGGATTTTCCAAGCAAGAATACTGAAGTGGGTTGCCATTTCCTCCTCCAGGTGATCATCCCAACCCAGGGCTGAACCCAGGTCTCTTGCATCTCCTGCACTGGCAGTCAGGTTTTTTTTTTTTTTTTAGCAGTTTTTTTTTTCTTTTTTAAAATTATTTATTTTAATTGGAGGATAATCACTTTAAAATATTGTGATGTTTCTGCCGCACATCAACATGAATCAGCCACAGATACACATGTGTCCCCCCCATCCTGAACCCCCCTACCACCTCCCTCCCACCCTATCCCTCTGGTTGTCCCAGACCACCAGCTTTGGGTGCCCTGCTTCATGCATCGAACTTGCACTGGTCATCTATTTTACGTATGGTAATGTACATGTTTCAGTGTTATTCTCTCAAATCCCACCCTCACCTTCTCCCACTGAGTCCAAAAGTTTGTTCTTTACATCTGTGTCTCCTGCATATAGGATCACCAGTAACATCTTTGTAAATTCCATATATATGCATTAATATACAGTATTTGTTTTTTGACTTAACTTCACTCTGTATAATAGGCTCCAGGTTCATCTGCCTCATTAGAACTGACTCAAATGCATTCCTTTTTATAGCTGAGTAATATTCCATTGTGTATATGTACCACAACTTCCTTATCCATTCATCTACTGATGGACATCTAGGTTGCTTCCATGTCCTAGCTATTGTGAATAGTGCTGCAGTGAACGTGCTCAGGGTACGTGTATCTCTTTCAATTCTGGTTTCCTCGGGGTGTATGCCCAGTAGTGGGATTTCTGGGTCATATGGCAGTTCTATTCCCATTTTTTTTTTAAGGAATCTTCACACTGTTCTCCATAGTGACTGTACCAGTTTGCATTCCCACCAACAGTGCAAGAGGGTTCCCTTTTCTCCACACCCTCTCCAGCATTTATTGTTTGTAGACTTTTTGATGATGGCCATTCTGACTGGTGTGAGATGAAATCTCATTGTGGTTTTGATTTGGATTTCTCTAACAATGAGTGCTGTTGAGCATCTTTTCATGTGTTTATTAGCTATTGGTATGTCTTCTTTGGAGAAATGTCTGTTTAGGTCTTTTGCCCACTTTTTGATTAGGTTGTTCGTTTTTCTGTTATTGAGATGCATGAGCTGCTTGTATAGTTTGGAGATTAATTCTTTGTCAGTTAATTCATTTGCTATTATTTTCTCCCATTCTGAGGGCTGTCTTTTCACCTTGCTTATAGTTTCCTTCTTTGTGCAAAAGCTTTTAGGTTTAATTAGGTCCCATTTGTTTATTTTTGTTTTTATTTCCATTACTCTGGGAGATGGGTCATAGAGGATCTTGCTGTGATTTATGTCAGAGAGTGTTAGCAGTTGAGTTCTTTGCCACTAGTGCTACCTGGGAAGCCCTTGAAGGGATAGAGAAAGAATTTATAAATTTTCTAAAGGAAACAGTCTAAGAGAAGGAGAAGGGGAATCTCTCTCCCTTTTTTGCACAAATTTTTAAATTTGTGTTTAACCTTGACAAAGGGTGTTCGTCACATGGATTTCTGCAAGGAGACCATTTAGGTAGAGGGAACAGCAAGTGCAAAGGTCCTGAGGTGGAAATGTGCATAGCTACTGGAGGAGCTGGAAAGATGCAGGAAAGGCTGGAACAGAGAGCAAGATGGAGATCACAGGTCATCGAGGCATAGGACTCTGAGCTCTTTACCTCCTAGGTCAGTGCTTCAAAAGCCATCTGTGGTGAAGGACCAGTCCTTTGTGGCTCAATACTTTTACCAAGATAATAAAAATGCACTGCTAAAAAAACAAAATTAAAAACCAACTAAAACAACATATTGTTAAGTGAAATAAAGACAAACACAAAAGGACAAATATTGTATGATTCTGTTTATATGAGGTACCCAGCATCGTTAATTCACAGAGAGGAAAAGCAGAATAGAAGTTACCAGCGGCTGGGTTGGGAAGATTGGGGAGTTAGTGTTTAATGGGTACAGACTCTCAGTTTGGGATAATTAAAGAAAGTTCTGTTGGTGTTGGTTGCACAACCATGTTGGTGTACTTTTTTTTTTTTTTGGCCATGCCACATGGCTTGTGGGATCTTAGTTCCTCAACCAGGGATTGAACTCAGTGGACTGCCAGGGAATTTCCAGTGTTAATGTACTTAATGCCACTGAACTATAAACTTAAAATAGTTAAGATAGTAAATTTTATGTTATGTTTATTTTACTACAATAAAAAAGAAAAAATTAAAGACCATTGAGATAAAAGCATCAATTTCATTATCTTCAACAGACATAAAATTATTCTATTAAATTTCCACAAAAGTTTCTAGAGGATTACTTTGTTTTGCATGTATTTCTTTACTGTCTGGCCACTGTCTCTGTAAGCTCTGCACCACACTCTGCTTCTGGGCCGATCCTTCCTAGGACGCCTGGAGTGGGAAGAGGGGAACTGTCAGTCAGCCCTACATGGATTTGCTAACAATTCTTGCAAAGCTGTGATGACAAGTAGAAGCCAGGTGTTTGCATGAAGGGCAAGATGACACATGGATTCGTCAGAGCAATCAGTTCAGTTCAGTTTAGTTGCTTAGTTGTGTCTGACTCTTTGCGACCCCATGGACTGCAGTACGCCAGGCTTCCCTGTCTATCACCAACTCCCAGAGCTTACTCAGACTCATTTCCATCGAGTTGGTGATGCCCTCCAACCATATCATCCTCTGTTGTCCCCTTATGCTCCTTTCAATCTTTCCCAGCATCAGGGTCTTTTCCAATGAGTCAGTTCTTTGCATCAGGTGGCCAAAGTATTGGAGTTTCAACTTCAGCATCAGTCCTTCCAATGAATATTCAGGACTGATTTCCTTTAGGATGGACTGGTTGGATCTCCTTGCAGTCCAAGGGACTCTCAAGAGTCTTCTCCAACACCACAGTTCAAAAGCATCAATTCTTTGGTGCTCAACTTTCTTTATAGTCCAACTTTCCCATCCATACATGACTACGGGAAAAACCATAGCTTTGACTAGACAGACCTTTGTTGGCAAAGTAATGTCTCTGCTTTTTAATATGCTATCTAGGTTGGTCATAGCTTTTCTTCCAAGGAGCAAGTGTCTTTTAATTTCATGGCTGAAGTCACCATCTGCAGTGATTTTGGAGTCCAAAATGATAAAGTCTGTCACTGTTTCCATTGTTTCCCCATCCATTTGCCATGAAGTGATGGGACCAGATGCCATGATCTTAGTTTTCTGAGTGTTGAGCTTTAAGCCAGCTTTTTTACTCTCCTCTTTCACTTTCATCAAGAGGCTCTTCTGTTCCTCTTCACTTTCTGCCATAAGGGTGGTGTCATCTGCATATCTGAGGTTATTGATATTTCTCCTGGCAATCTTGATTCCAGCTTGTGCTTCATCCAGCCCAGCATTTCCCATGATGTACTCTACACACAAGTTAAATAAGCAGGCTGACAATGTACAGCTTTGACATATTCCTTTTCCTATTTGGAACCAGTCTGTTGTTTCATGTCCAGTTCTAACTGTTTCTTCTTGACCTGCATACAGATTTCTCAAGAAGCAGGTCAGGTGGTCTGGTATTCCCATCACTTTAAGAATTTTCCACAGTTTGTCAGAGCAATAGGTAGCAATTATTCACTGGGTTTCAGATATCAACACCTTGATTTCTAATGTTCTTAGATATAAAGCAAGAGTGAGAAGAAGTAGAGGGAGGTCAGGGCTGTGGTCACGTAAGTTCTAAGATGAAGGACTGGGCAGAGCCCATCAGCTCCTTCCTTTTATACCCCTCAGTTTGCAGTATTTTCCCCTCTGTGCTGAGCAAGTTCAAGTTCCCACTCTTCCTTGGATGCTACCTCTCCTGAGCACCATGCAATGACTCTCATGCCCATTTTACAGATGGCTGTGGTGTGGCCCGGGCTTCCAGGTGGCTCAGTGGGAAAAGAATCTGCCTGCAATGCAGGAGACACACGAAATGTGGGTTCGATCGCTGGGTAGGAAGATCCCCTGGAGGAGGGCATGACAACCCACTCCAATATTCTTGCCTGGAGAATCCCATGGACAGAGGAGCCTGGTGGGCTACAGTTGATAGGGTTGCAAAGAGTTGAACACATGACTGAAGCAACTAAGCATGCACACACACATGGTAGGGCCCAGGAAGGGCCAACCAGTCGCTAGAAAGATTTTCTGGCACACAGTGTCTGGACCAGTCTTCTCACTTAGTATTTAGTGATGAGTGGGGTGTTTTCCAGATGTGTTTTTGCCTGGAACCTCTCCCTGGAAGAGAGCTTTCCTTGGGACTCTGGTGGGCCTGCTGCTCCTTCTGGCTCTCCTCATGATGCTGGTGCTGTACTTCTTTCAGAAGCAACGCAAGTCCCAAGGTACCAGGCAGTCAGGGGGCTGCCCTCCTGGAATTGGCTTTGCCCAGGAGAAAAGTGGTGGGGGCGGGGAAGGCCACTGCTGAGGGGCCATTTTGCCCGGAGGCAGGGCTGGAATGGGACATGGGAAACAGGCAGAGGAGCACACGCACTGACTTCTACTCTCCTTTTTCCTTCCTTTCAGAAAAGCTGAAGAAGCAGGCAGAGAAAGACAAAGGTAAGCAGGAGGAAAGACGGGCTTTTCACCCACATCTCTGACTAACAGCAGTAGGGGCACTGGGTCAAGAAGTCAAGTAGGTCACATGGGGTTAGGAGAGTTTGGGAGAGGGCAGAGAAGGATTGAGGCAGAGGTTTACTTTCACTTCTCTTGCCTTGGAGCCTGTTCCTCCCCCGTGTCCAGCTCAAACTAGCTCTCCAGAGCACGTGGGTTACAAGTCTGTGCAATTGGAGAAGCAAGCCCTCAGTGATGGATGGAAATTTTTCTCTTTGTTTCTTTCTCCAGGGAAACTCACAGTGGAGCTGGGTAAGTTCTGGGTGCCATGCCCACTGTGCTGGCTGTGGGCTAGGGGGGTAACCCATGGCAGAAGCAGGGGTTCAGTGATTTTAGGCCCTTTAGAGAGCACTGAATCACAGTGATCTAATTCTATATCCAGCCCTCTGCACATCTTGCCTTCCCCCTCCCAAATGGATGTGTGCACACCTGCCAAGGAAGTATGACTTAAGATTATCTGTATAGATTTTGCCAGGTCCTCTCCTGCAGATTATATGATTCAGCTACAGTTCCACCGTTAAAGGTCTCCTCCTTCTGGTTCATCTTCCTAGGATATCCTTCTCTTTTTAAAGCAAATGTCACCAAGAAGGAAGGCATCTGTAATTTGCACCAAAGTGAAAGTAATTTATCAAATCCACTTTTCTCCCCAGGGGGACTCAGCACCTTGAAACCATGTCAGGGGAGGAGGAAAGAGTGAATTCAAAGGATGAGGGGATGGAGGAGAAGGCCACAATGGGTAGGGGAAGACCTTGAGAACCACTCTGCCTGCCCCAGAAAAACACCAGACAAAATAGTGAAGTAGAAGCTTGTCTTGCAGTCTACCTAGTCATGCAGGGGAAAACAAACAAAAGGCAATTAACCAAACAACAACAAAACATCATGATAAGTCATTCACACCATAGTCTGAATTAGTGTATATTATTGCCTTTCCTAGTCTTAACTTTTAAAAGATGGCATAGAGTAGAGAACTCAGAAGAATGCATTTCTGGTGGCAAAATATCAGAGTCTTGGTATCTGGCCAGGGGAAATAATTGAATGTGATGTCCACCAAGTTTTTTAAATAATGTAACCAGTAAGTGACCTTGAGGTTCATGCAGGATGTGCCCAGTGTCTGGACTTATACAGGACTTCTTCCCTAGGAAAAGCTTGCAGTTTCAGGGCAAATGTTTTCCCTTCCCAGCCCTGTGCAGATTTCTGCCGTAGAGCAAAGAATAGGATGGGGAGTAAGAATCTTGCAGATGGGTGATGCAGCACCTGAGACAGGATTGGGATGAGTAGTAGTTTAAAACTACGAAACCTTGTCTCAGTGACCTAACTGCCTTGCGAATGTGGTTTCACTCATCCAAAGGCTAATATTTTCTCTGTGGGTTCTGCTTACAGGGAAGCTTCAAGTAGAGCTGGGTAAGTGACTCTCCCCTGCCCAGAAGTATTTCTTTTTGTCTACCTTGTAGCATCTGGTTATCTGTGAATGTTCTTCTGATATCCCAAGCAGGTATGATGGCCAGATTGGAACCCTGCTGGTTGTGTGGGTGGCAGGAGAAAGGGGAGAGGAGCAGGGGTGGGTGCAAAATTTGATGTGTGAACAAGGAGGCTGAAGGGACTTTGTTCTAATTCTGCTTTTCCTTGGCTACTTCAGACTGGAGAAGGGCTGAAGGCCAGGCCGGTGAGTGAAGCCAATGTTTCTCCCACTGTCCACTTTATGTCTCAGCATCCTAGTCACCTGCTCTAACAAACTACAGTTCATTCTGATTTATTCCATTGCTACACACAGGTATTAATCTATGTCACTTGGTATAGGTTATATTTGACTTTGACTTTTATATTTATTTTTACACTGTCCTGAAGTGTAAACATACAGTAAATCATTGGTGCCAATCCTGGCTGCACATCAGAATCACCTAGATTCCTGGTGCCTGCCCTCAAAGACTCTCACCTGTGGTTCTGGAATGGGCATGTTACCTTATATGTAAATATTTGTCCCTGTACCTTCTTCCATTTCCCTGGTAAAGCAACCAGTAATGTGTATCTTTATTTTGTATGTATTCTTGCAAGAGGTGAAATTTCTGTTTTGTGCACATACACTGTAGTTATTGTAAAGAGATTTATGGTCTCATGCTGTTCCTTGCTTTTCTCACTCATCACTGTGCTTTAATATCCATCCCTGCTGCCACATGTAAATCTAGACTGTATCTCCTTGCTGCAGAGCACTCCATTTGAGCCAGCCACCCTGCTGGAGTAGACATCCAGCCTTCTTCTAACTCCATATCACTACAGACCACTAGTGCTGAATAAATTGTCTTCTGGCCCTGTGTGAAGATTTCTCTAAGAAGAGAAGTACTGGCCCACTAAGGATGTCTCACTAAGTGGGATAGAGGGATTCCTGAAAGTAGCACCATCATCCCGTGCCAGCAGCGCATGGAAGCTCCATGAGCCCACATCTCATGTGAGCCAGCTTTCTAAGCTTGCCAGTCAATGGAGATGAGCAATTATTCTTTGGGTATGCACTCATCTGAGCACTAAGAAATCTGAGCATCTCTTTACATGCTAGCTGGCTTTTGGGTGAAAATTTCCAGTTCATGTCCTTTGCCTATTTTTCATGTGTTGTTGGTATCTTTTTCTTGTTGATTCACAGGACAGGGCTGGTGTCAGTGCTGGGGAATGGAGCCTTTTGGCTTGCAGGCATCCTTCATGCAATATTATTATTATTATTAGATAATATATATGATAGTAATCTCTCATTGTTATTACACATTGTGAATTCCTTCCTCTCTTCTGTTATCTGCTATTAGCTTTGTCTAATGGTGCCCCTATTGAAAATAATTAGTTCTGATAAAATATAATTTATCGCACTTTTACTTTATGGTTTGTGTCTTTGAGCTTTTGTCGAAGATCTTCCTCACATTTAGGTCACAAATCTAGTCTCCTACATTTTCTTCTATTCACTTTATATGTTATGTGTAAGTTTTTTATCCATCTAAAATTCACCTTTTTATGTGGTGTTAGACAAGAATTCAGTAATTTTTCTCATATAAAGAGTTAGCTTTCCCAGTACCACTTACTACACACTATCTGTGACTTACCCACTGATGTGGACATCACCTTTAGTGCATATTCAGTTGCCATGTCTTGATGGGTCTACCTCTTGGTCACCTATTACCTTGGCTTTTAAAGTACCTGAAAGTACAAGTTCTGCTCCATTTCCCCTTCCTTTTTAAAGTTCATGGACCTTTTTAAAATATAAATTTTAGGATAGATTTATGAAGTTCCCTAAAACATCCAAAAGTAGTTTTACCTGGGATTGGTTTGAATTTACAGCTAAATTTAGGGAGGATTGACATCTGTATAGATTTGAGTTATTCTATGCAAGAGCTCTAGACTTGTAAAGTTCTACTGGTTATTCTGATGCAAAATCAGGGTTGAAAGGCCCTGCTATAAATTTATGGAGCTCTGAAAACATCTTCTACAGCTTCTGCATTTTGTGACTTTGGTGCTCTCTTCTGTAATATAGGACAAGATAAAATAAAACAGAAATACACACAGAATAGCTCACAGTAAGAAAGAGAGCAAGTCAGGGTGTCCAGAGGATGTCTTAAGACAGGAGCCAAGCTCAGATGGGCCTCCTGGGGACTAAACCAGTCAGAAATTGAGGCTTTGTTTCCATCCTTCAAGGCATCCCAATTGCCTATATTCTCTTTGCTCACATACTCTGTCATCCCACTATCCAGCACCACCTCAGCCTGTACACAGCTTTGGCATAAGCCAGCACTGGCACCAGCCCCCCTACCCAATCCCAAATTCCTGGGAAGATGCCATGGTGGACCCAGGCTAATCTGGGTCCAAACAAGTTATCATGGTGGAAATGAGATTATTCAGTTTACAGGCATCCTTCATGCATCTTGAGGCTCCCTCAAGGTTCCAGAGTTACTGACTCAGATCTCTGAGCCTCTTTTTCTTCTCTGTTTGTTTTCAGAGTGGAAAACAGCTCAACGACATGCAGGTAACTGAAGCCAAGGAACTGTATCTTGTGAATTCATTTGGCTGGATCTTAATCAGAAGGGAGGTATCCAGAACTGAGATTAGAGGAAGGGTCTGTCTAGGAGCCATGTGCGGATCCTGCATACAAACTCACAAGCTCACTTGCACACACATACAACATGACACATATGCCTGCACACATACATGTTCATATGCACAAATGTGATTGCACTCACACATGCACACATTTGTGTGCACTCTGATGCTCCCTCATGCATATAACTTTCTGGGTTTTACTAGATTTGTTTCCATCTGGCAGAACTTCCCACATTATCTGACAGAGGGATCCTTGGGGTCCCTGTCTATCAAATGAGTGTGACTTGGGGGCGAGGGATGGGTTGCTGGAGTGCAGGGTACTGGACTAGATGATCTCAGGGGTCCCCTTCAGTTTTAAAATCTTAACATTGCTGTACAACAGAGGCCCAGAGCTCACTAGTGATCTCAAGGTCACACTGAGTGATGAGAGCAGCCAGGATACAAACAGTCCTAAGCTCCTTCCTATTGACACTGCATGTGCGCTAAGTCACTTAAGTCGTGTAGGACTCTTTGCCACCCTATGGGCTGTAGCCAGCCAGACTTCTCTGTCCATGGGATTCTCCAGGCAAGAATACTGGAGTGGGTTGCCATGCCTTCCTCCAGGGGATTTTCCCTACCCAGGGATCAACCCCTGTCACTTATGTCTCAGGCATTGGCAGACGGGTTCTTTACCACTAACGTCTACCTGGGGAGCCCTCCTGCGGTCCAGGTCTTGGGAAAAGTGAGCCCGCCTCCATCCCCACAAACCTCCCTCATTTGCTATCTACGCTCTGTATGGCACCATGGAATTCAAGAGCCTTCTGGTTCAGGAAGGAAATGAATTCCTCTTATCACGTTCAAAAGCTAGGGAGTGACTTTCATGCCTCTTCAGTCCCAGGGTGGTGGGAGGAGGGGCTTCAGGAGAGGGGTGCCTTTTCCACCGATTGCTCCACGGGGAGAACTAGAGGTCTGCCTATCAAGGGAGGGGACAGGGATGTGGGTGTGGGCAGAACCGTCCCTGGCGGGCACTGACCCTGTGCCTTTGCGCAGTGGACGTGACCCTGGATCCTGGCTCCGCCCACCCCAGCCTGGAGGTTTCCGAGGATGGCAAAAGCGTGTCCTCACGCAGGACGGCCCCAGGCTCGGCGGTGGCCGACCCTCAGCGGTTCTCTGAGCAGACGCGCGTCCTGAGCCGGGAGCGCTTCTCCACTGGCCGCCACTACTGGGAAGTGCACGTGGGCCGCCGCAGCCGCTGGTTCCTGGGCGTGTGTCTGGCCGCGGTGCCGACCGCAGGGCATGCGCGCATGAGCCCGGCGACTGGCTACTGGGTGATGGGGCTGTGGAACAGCTGTGAGTACTTCGTCCTAGACCAGCACCGCGTCCCGCTCAGCGTGCGCGTGCCGCCCCGGTGCGTGGGCATCTTTCTGGATATTGAGGCTGGAAAGCTGTCCTTCTTCAACGTATCCGACGGCTCCCACATTTTCACCTTCACCGACACCTTCTCGGGGACGCTCTGTGCATATTTCAGGCCTAGAGCTCACGATGGCAGCGAACACCCAGATCCGCTCACCATCTGCCCATTACCAGTTAGCGAGAAATGCGTCCTCGAAGAGGACAGTGATGCCTGGTTCCACCCCTCTGAGTCCTCGAACCCTGCCCTGGGCCTGTGGTGAAGTGCTTTCGTGGCCGCTGGGCTGGGTCCTGGGCGGTTTCCTGGATACCCAGCTGGCGCTATGCTCTCCTGCTTCCTGTAAAGCCAACAGATACACTAACCCCACTGTCTGCCCCAGAATGTCGGCAAAGGCTAAAAGGCTCAGTATAGCAGAAAGGGGGCAAAGAGAGACCTTTGCCTATGTAGATGTGAATGTGTGCATGTATGCATATGATTTGCTTTCTTTCTTTTTTTTTTTAAAGAAAGACAATTCCAAAGCTTATCTGTGTGTGTTGTAGGATTGAGCAGATGAGTAAACATATGTTCATGTTGCTAGGAGTCGCAGTGTTCACTGTGAGGACATGAAAGAAACTGGAATGGGGGAAAAAAGAGGAGAAACTTTATCAGATAAGATTAGGGGTATCAGTTAATTTCTGTATTTTAATATTTTTGTATGCATTTTCTAGCTCTAGAAAGGTCTGGAAACAATGACACTTCATGAGCAATAAGTTCACATAGGGCTCAGATGCTAGTTTGCACTGCCAGTTAGCACCAAAATGAACTTGGAGAAGTGGTGCAAGTAGAGAACATCTTTTGCTTTTATGTACAAGAATGCTCAAAAACGGATGGGGACATAGCGAAAAGACATTCGAGCTAGGTGAAAGGGGCTCCATTGACCAATTATAGGACAATTTGAACATTAAAATGAATAGTTACAAGAATTGCCCAACAAGAGGTCAATTCACTAAGTGTGCTGAGAGGTTTCTTTAGCCAGAGACAAGAGATACAAAAAGAAAAAAAAAAGCCCACAAAACAAACAACAAAATATAAAAACATAAGACATAAGGGAAAGGAGAGAATGAAAGAATAATTGTGAACTTAAGGTTTTTACTATGTAATAGATGCATATTGTTGATAAATAGACAGATGTGTTATAGTTCCTAGCTCTGTCTACACTGAGGGCTTAGAAACAATAATACCCCTGTACCAATGAGCACATCTAGCACTGAGATCTTAGTTTTTAGTTACTATTTAGTACTGAAAGGAACCAAGGCTCCTTGGAGAAATGGTGGACTTCAGGGCTGGGGCAGGGAAAATACATGGTGAGATTCTGATCTATACTAGGAAATACTTATTTGGTTTCTGACCTAGATTTTAGAACAGAGCTCTTAAACCCTTGAAATTTTCTAAAATATAAGAGTCGTAAGGATGTCTTTGGATATTCATAACAAGCCCTTTTTAACCACACCTGAGTTTATATTACTGAGATAATTTTTGGAAAGCCAGTAAGGATGGGGCTGGTTGCCACGGGAACCAACTGTGTGACCAGAGGCTTGTAACTTAGCCCCACCCTACCTACCTACTTCAAAGAGGGAAAAGGTGCTAGAGATTGAATTCAACCACCAAGGGCCAGTGATCTAACCAGTCATTCCTATGTGATGAAACCTTTCCATAAAACCCCAAAAGGACTCGGTTCAGAGAGCTTTCAGGTTGGTGAACACTGGGGATGAAGGGAGAGAGGTGCTCAGAGAGATCAAGGAAGAAGCTCTGTACCCCTCCCACATACCTTCTTCTATGCATCTGTTCTACCTGGTTCCTGAGCTACAACACTTTATAATAAACCTGTAATCTAGTTAGTAAACTCTTCCTGACTTCTGTGAGCTGCTCTGGTAAATTAATGGAACTCAAGGCAGGGGTCTTGGGAATCTCCAATTTATATTGAGTGGGTCAGAAGCACAGGGAACCTGGATTTGTAATTGGTATTGAAAGAGAGAGGGGGAAGTCTTGTAGGACTGAGCCCTTAACCTATGGGATCTGACCCTAATCTCTCGGGCTTCCCAGGTGGTGCTAGTGATAAAGAACCAGTCTGCCAACGCAGGAGATGTGAGAGATGTGGATTCAATCCCTGGGTCAGGAAGATTCCCTGGAGGAGGGCATGGCAACCCACTCCAGTTTTCTTGCCTGGAGAATTCCATGCACAGAGGAGCCTGGTGGACTACAGTCTATAGGGTCACAAAGAGTTGGACATGACTGAAGCAACTTAGCACGCACACACTAGGTGGATAGTGCCAGAACTGAGTTAATAGATTGGGGGTGTTGAAATAAACACGTAGCAGAATGAGTCTAAACACTCTTTCACCAGAATGCAAGAAGTCCTCAAAGAATAGTGGGGGAGATGTCAACTGGACAGAAAAGCCAGTTTGAAGGGACTCCCATTAGCCAAATTTGAACATCAAAGTAATTAATGGGAGTTATAGATTGAGAAAAAAGGAATCCAAGAATATGTGTATCTTTACTGATATATATAAATAAATGAACAAATAAATGGGGGAGAAGAAAAAGTTAAATCACCCCCACCTCCTTCCAGCCTATACCCAGTGACCCTCTGTCAAGGTTCTAAAAGTAGGACCTGGTACATTTGGTTCTCCCCACTGTTCACATTTTCCATGCAGCTATTCCTCAAACCTGGGAAAGGATGAAAACAACACCTATGTATGGGTCCCAATCCAGTGTATAAAGCATACCTGGGATGTGAGGCTTACCCTACCTGAGGTGGCCTTTGTGATGGTTAACTCACAAAGACTGGCAGAGCTGAGAACACCTAGACCTTGAGGGCAACACACAAGTTATCCTTGTCTCCACAGGAATCGTTCATGGAAAGACAAAAGATTCCCATGGATCGGGCACATTTTTGATGGGCTTATATATTGGTACAGCTTCTTTGAAGTCAACTTTGGTAACATCAACCAATGTGGAGGACACCATGCCTCTGTCCTCCACGCCACTCACATCTCCCCTGAGCCAGGCCACAGTGATGCGGAAGGCAGGACCAGGAACTCTGTGTGGCTTTGGGCAAGCAGTGAATCTGCCTGGAACTCAGTTTTCCCAACTGTAAAATGGGGCCAGTCATCATGCTCTGCTGTCCCCATAGGACTGCTGAGAGGCTCTGAGGGGGCCAGTGTGAATCCCTGTAGAGGAGAGGGATGCTGGGAGGTGGTGTCACAGTTTACCTCCCACACAAGACACTGCAGCCCTCGCTGGGCCCCCTTCCTTGAGCTGCCCTCACCTGAACTTCCATATTCATTAAACATGGTGTCATTACATGAAAAGAAAAATTACTAAGCATGAATGTCCTTTGACAAGCAACTCCACATCCAGGAATCTGTTCTACAGAAACATTCACACCTAATAATGCAAGAGGACACTCACTGCGGCAGTGAAAACAGAGGTTTGGAACCATGTACTTGCTTCTAGGAGAACAGATAAATATGGCTTATTCATACTGTGGGGCACCTCAGTGCTATAAATTTTTATGGTGCACATATATTTTTACAGGGAGCATATATTGCTTCTGTAATTTAAAAAAAGTTGATGAGTCTTTTCCTTCTGCCTCATCTCAATCAGAAAAAAGTCATAAGAAAATATTTTTTAAATGTGTAGTTGAATCCATCTGGTTGAAGAGTCAACACCATGGAGTAGTAACATGACACAACGGTTTTCAAATCACTACCTTTGATTTCCCCTATGAAATCCTTCCTTATTGTTCCTCAGTAGCATCTTGAACAGAGCCCATCATATTCATACAGCTTTGATTATACTGTTCAGTTCGCAAACTCTGACCTCGTATCCAATTCTGACCTGAGCAGGTTGGGGGCCTACTGTGTGGAAGGGGTCATTCTGCCTCTGGAAACTTCCTGCTGCTCCACTCTCACAGGCTCTTGCCTCAGTGTTGAGGCAAGAAGAGGAGACAAGAGAAATGGTGCAGCCACAACCTCCCTGAATCCTCCCTATTCCTCAGTTCCCCCAGCTTTGGCTGAGCTCCTAATCTCTGCTCCATCCTGTTCATGCCAGGACAGCCCAATACTCCTTTGACTCTGGATCCCCTCACTTGGCAGACAGCATGCTTAGGAAGGATGCAGTAAAGTGACTTAATTTTGGCTAGCTTCCCAGATGTTCTTTTGACCCATGGTAAATTCACGTGTGTGTGCATATTGAGTGCAGACTGGGCATGCTCTCTTCAGGGACCACATCTCCCTGCTTCCTCTTCCTCTGGGTGGATCAGACAAGATGCTGTCCTCTCAAACAAGATGTTAAGCTCTTCTTGCAGTCATCACTGAAAATTGCATGACTCTTTGAGGGTTGGATTGGGAAGTGGCAAGTACTTCCACCAGAGAGGGTTATTGCCTCTCACTATATGCATTCAAACACCCAAAACCTTGGTGACTCCCTCCCCAGTTTCCCTCCCATCCTCTATCCCCCAAAGGAAATAATCTCTTTTAACCTATAAAGAAATAAATAAATAACTTATTTCATACATTTATTTCTTTTATTTCCAGTTTATTGTCAACATGCATTCGTTACATAAAGTGAGAAATTATGAATAATCAAAGTATAATTATACAGATTCAAAATAGATATTCAACACAAAAAATACAACCATAAAAGCAGGTTAACTCATGCACACGTAGCAGCATAGATGCAGCAGATATTTCAAAGGACAGCAAGTGCTTGCTTTTTCATTTGAAGATGGTGTCCATGTCATACACTAGAATACCTCAGTTTATCAGTGCCTGAGAGCCAAAATTCATTTGTAAAAATGTTTTTCACATAGACACTGTTGTAAAAGATATGTTTTCCAGAATTAAGCCTCCTCTCAGGCTTCTTGCCAGTTTCTAACACCTAAAAACTGATACAGAAAGTATTATAAATGTGACTACACTGATTCTTAAAGGTTAAAAAAGTATCGCCCAAAATAATTTAAAAGAATTATTGCAAACAGTAATGCTGGTGCTCTCCCAGACTTACTCCAGCATGAGCATCTCTGGTTCTGCTTCTGCGGCCTTTGCCACACTGCCATCACTCTGCTTGCTTCCTTCCCTGGTTCTTCTACTGGTAGCTCCACCCTGGCTCCAGGCAGCTTTGTATCTTCTAACGGTGCCTGCTCCCAAAGTCATGGTCGGAAGCTCAGTCCCACATGGGCCAAGACTCAGGACACTCCCAACACTGATGAGGCTTGGGGGGCTCCTCCTCCAGCCAACAGACCCCTCTATACTGGTTGCCACAGTTCACATCAGGGTGAGAAACTCTCACCATTGCCTTCTTTCCCAGAAACAGTTTGGAAAAGATTTTGTAGACAAAGTTCCAAAACAACATCATTGCTGGCACTCCTGTGTATGTCACTGCTGCTGCGTCCCTGGATGTTCTCTAGACGTTCCCTGGAGGGGGCCTTTGGAGAAGAGCAGTCAGCAAGAGACCTGGGAGAATCCTAGGACTGAGAAACAGAGATGCAGCAGATGAGCTGGGCAGCACGGGGTACTGGCTGGAGTCCTTGTGGGTCCTGAATCTGGATGTAGAACATAAACCCCACACAAGATGGGACCCACTTGTAATCTGTCTTCTACTAATCTGGAAGTCCACAACCTTATTGGAAGGCCAGGTACAGAGCACCGTTCTAATTGTCACTTGTTGCTCTCAGTGGGTCAAAGGAGCATGAAAAAGAAAAACAAAACCAATGAGAGGAGATGTGTCATTTAAGTGGAATTAGGTCCCTCTGTTGGCAGCCAGGGTAGAGAACCTCAGACACAGAAACCTAGACTTCAGATTTCTGCTCTGCAATATAAAAAGCTTAGAAGCATGATTCTCATTCTTACAATAAGAAAATAACTGAAAACACTGAAAAAATATCTCTTCTTAGATCTGTCAGAGAATTGAAGTCACAAGGCAAACTGTTACCCTGAAAACTAGAGAGATAGGCAGATACAGAAAATGACAGCTTCTAGGTAAAACTGCACAACTCAGAGGAGATTCACACCTAACCAAAACTCACTGTTTTTTAGATAAGACCACTCATCTGGTATCAGTTTACTCAAGCTCAGGTTCTTTACATCTCAATGCAGAAGTAATTCAGTGAGGTAAAATGATAGGTAAGAAGTGGATTATTTAGAGAGATACACATAACATAGACAGAATGCAGTCCATCTCAAAAGGTGAGAGTGGCCCAGAAAAAAGAGGTGGTTAGTTTTTATGAATTGGGTAATTTCATAGGCTAATAAAGGGGAGGATTATTCCAACTGTCTTGGAGAAGGGTGGGGATTTCCAGAAACTGGGTCTTTCTGACCTTTTATGGTCTGCCTCAGAATTGTCATGGCTCCTGTAAGTGTATCTTTTAGCATATGCTAATATACTACAATGAATGTATAATGAGGCTTGAAGTCTACTGGAAGTCTAAGCTTCTACCATCTTGGGCCTAGTTAGTTCTAACCAGTTAATGTTGTATCCTCAACGATTCTGTCATTCTTTAAGGGTTGTGCCCTGATCCCTTCCCTCTTGTTTCACAGGGAGTCCAAGCTGAGAAGCCTGCTGGTGGAGAGAGTATAGGAACACAAACTGTAATTAACCAACTGCTAGAGACAGGGGAGGAGGGCATGGTAACCCACTCCAGTAGATAGAGACAGAAGTGGAATAGCTTGAGAGTTTAAAACTCAAGGGGATGGCAGTTTTAATTACCCCATCCACTTTCTTGAGTTTTACTTTTAGGATCCCCACCAAGTTCTCACTGTGAGGACTGGAGGAAAATTCTCTCACTCTTCCAGCAGGAACAGTGAACCATTTTGAAATCTTCCAGGGCACTCAGTTCTTCCTCCAATTCTATGTAACAAAGGCCAAGTCTTAAGGGAAACTACTTTTTCTGACCTGGAGAAGGGCAATTAGCCAACTCCTGCCCCTCTAGCCTTCCTATCATATAGAAGTAAGGAAGGGGGAAGCTAAGAAGTACTTGTGAAGATTATATTCCTGGGGCCCAAGCCCATAGAAATACTGAGACATTAATCATAGGACTACAGAATGTTCTGTCTTCCCAACATCTTCTTCCAACACAGCCACAGAATCCCTGCATAATGACAGAGATTATAGTTGAAAAGAAAATGAAAGGCTCATACTCTTAATAAAGGACTTTGCCAGGAGGAAACAAAAACAAGGACACTAGAGGAAACTGATATCTCGGACAGCTACAGCTAAACCAAACAGCAAACACAGTGTAACTCCCAGCCTGGGCAACATACAACACCACACTAAAGCCAATTTCCCTAGTTCCTGTTACCTAATATATCATGTTGAGTTTAAGAAAATTTACAAAGCTAAAAGCAAGAAACAAATAGCCTGAAGAGAAAAAGAAAACAACAGAACCAAATTCAGATATGGCAATTATTTTGGAATGATTGGACCAGGAATTTAAAATAACTATGATTGCTATGCTAAGGATTCTAATGGAAAAGGTGGACCACATTGCAAATACGATAGATAATGCATATAGGGAGACTGAAACTCAGACGGAATCAGAAAGAATTGCTAGCAGTCTAAAACACTATTACAGAATACAGAATGCCACCTACTGAATGTGAGAAAATATTTTCAAATCATGTATCTGATAAGGAGTTTTAATCCAAAAAATAGAAAGAATCCATACAACTCAGTAGCAAAAAACTAAACAATACAATTTTAAAGTGTGAAAAGGATCTGAATATACATTTTCCAAAGAATACATGCAAATAGGTAACAGATATATGAAAAGGTGCTTGACATCACTAATAATCAGAGAAATGCCAATCAAAACCACAATGAGATATCACCTCATACCTGTCAGAATGGCTATAATCAAAAATATAAAAAATAACAAGTATTGGTAAAGATGTGAAGAAAAGAGAATCCTTGTGCCTTGTTAGTGGAAATGTAAACTGGTGCAACCACTATGGAAAACAATCTGGTGGGTCCTCAAAAAATTAAAAATAGAGCTATCATATGATTCAGCAATTCCACTTCTGGTGTATTTATCCAAAGAAAATGAAAAGACTAACTCAAAAATATCTTTACAGCCCCATTCCTATTCACTGCACTATTATTTACAATAGCCAAGATATGAAAACAACCTGTCCATTGATGAATGAATGAATTAAAAAAGTGCTATATCTACACAATAGAATATTATCCAGTCATAAAAAAATTAGGAAATCCTGCCATTTGTGACAACATGTATGGACTTTGAGTGCATTAAGCTAAGTAAAATAAGTCAGAGAGAGGAATACTGTATGATCTCACTTATATGTGAAATATATTTTTTAAAAAGGTAAAAGAAAGGAAAAGGTAGCCTAGATTTGGGGAACGTAGGTTTCCAGAAAGGAGAGCTAGGACCTGTGGCCCCACACTCATGAAGTTATTAGGTTCAGAACCATAAAGGGAGAGAGTCATAGCAGAATTCCTAGAGAAATACGGCAGTGATCCTAACTGACAAGAGAAGGAATGAGGAATACTAGAGACCCATGTGGCAGGGCAAAGACCTCTGCAAAATCATGTAGGATAAACAGGCATGGAGTGCCACTGGCCATGCACAAGACCTCAGAGAGAGGCACAGATGGACCAGGACTCAGGCCACTGTCGTCCTACTTTCAGAAAACTGGAAGCTTCACCTGCAGCAGGTGCTTGGTAAATCTATCCATTGATAGATCTGACTGTTGTGCTCAAAGCTCAGAGGGTGTCAGGCCCTATGCTGAGGGGTTGAGGATCCAATGTGGGTCTTGTGGCCTAGCAGGAAGTGAAGGCATTGACCACTTGTATGCAGCAGAAGCATGCGCACTAGGAACTGGGAAACTGAGAAACCAAGTGAGTGCATGATGGATTCCTACCTGAGCAGGGGAAGGGGTGGGGACAAGGACGATCTCTGAAAGGAAGAGAGGACTGAAAGATGTCTCATCAAGGCCTAGGAGAAATGGCTAGAGTGGGTTGTCATTTCCTTCTCCAGGGGATCTTCCTGACCCCAGGGATCAAACCCACATCTCTTGAGTCTCCTGCATTAGCAGATAGATTCTTTTACCCTTGCACCACCTGGGAAGCCCAGGAGCAAAGGCTAGAGAGAAGGAAAGGCCCACTCCATGCCACTGAACCAAGGGAGCCCCCAAGAACCTGAATATTACAGCAGAGTTGGAGTAAGATAAGTGACTGGAAGAGATGTAGGGGCAGGATGGAGAGGCCTTGGGGACACAAGAAGAGAGCTAGGTGTTCCCCAAGAGGTAATATAAGACCATGGCAGATAGGTCACACCCACAATGAAAATCAGATTTGTCACTTTTAAGTATTTCTTCCAGGTTCAGAAGACAGAAAATGTAAAGTGAGAGTAGCTCACAGAGATAAAAAATAAACTTATGGTTATCAAAGGGGAAAGGTGGGAGGGATAAATTAGAAGTTTGGGATTAACATATACACACTGCTATATATAACATAGGTAACTAACAAGGACCTACTGTATAGCACAGGGAACTATATCCAAAATTTTGTAATAACCTATAATGGAAAAGAATCTGAATAAGAATATCAATACTTATGTATAACTGAATCACTGTGCTGTATACCTGAAAATAACACAACATTGTAAATCAACTATACCTCAGTAAAAAATTTTTTAAAGTCAGGGTAGGCTCTTGCACTGTTGGAGGGAATATAAATGATAGAGCCACCATGGAAGACAGTATGGAGTTTCCTTTAAAAATTAGGAATAAAACTATCATGTGTGTGCACTAAGATGCTTCAGTCATATCCGGTTCTTTGTGACCCTTCGGACTATAGCCCACCAGGCTCCTCTGTCCATGGGGTTCTGGGAAGAATTCTGGAGTGGGTTGCCATGCCCTCCTACAGGGGATCTTCCCAACCCAGAAATCAAACCCACTTCTCTTATATCTCCTTCACTGGCAGGTGGGTTCTTCACCACCAGTGTCAGTTCTAATGAGGTGGATGAACCTAGAGCCTATTAAACAGAGGGAAGTAAGTCAGAAAGACAAATATAAATATTGTATATTAACACATATATATGGAATCTAGAAAGATGGTACTGATGAATTAATTTTCAGGGCAGCAATGGAGAAACTTCAGAAAATTCTTAAAGAGATGGGAATACCAGATCACCTGATCTGCCTCTTGAGAAATCTGTATGCAGGTCAAGAAGCAACAGTTAGTATTGGACATGGAACAACAGACTGATTCCAAATAGGAAAAGGAGTACGTCAAGGCTGTATATTGTCACCCTGCTTATTTAACTTCTATGCAGAGAACATCATAAGAAATGCTGGGCTGGGTGAAGCACAAGCTGGAATCAAGATTGCCGGGAGAAATATCAATAACCTCAGATATGCAGATGACACCACCCTTATGGCAGAAAGCGAAGAAGAACTAAAGAGCCTCTTGATGAAAGAGGAGAGTGAAAAAGTTGGCTTAGAACTCAACATTCAGAAAACTAAGATCATGGCATCTCGTCCCATCACTTCATGGCAAATAGATGGGGAAACAATGGAAACAGTGACAAACTTTATCTTTTTGGGCTCCAAAATCACTGCAGATGGTGACTGCAGCCATGAAATTAAAAGACGCTTGCTCCTTGGAAGAAAAGTTATGACCAACCTAGACAGCATATTAAAAAGCAGAGACATCAGTTTGCCAACAAAGGTCTGTCTAGTCAAAGCTATAGTTTTTCCAGTAGTCATGTAGGATGTGAGAGTTGGACTGTAAAGAGAGCTGAGCACCAAAGAATTGATGCTTTTGAAATGTGGTGTTGGAGAAGATTCTTGAGAGTCCCTTGGACTGCAAGGAGATCCAACCAGTCCATCCTAAAGGAAATCAGTCCTGAATATTCACTGGAAGGACTGATGCTGAAGCTGAAACTCCAATACTTTGGCCACTTGATGCAAAGAGTTGACTCATTGGAAAAGACCCTGATGCTGGGAAAGATTGAAGGCGGGAGGAGAAGGGGATGACAGAGGATGAGCTGGTTGGATGGCATCACCAACTCAATGGACATGAGTCTGAGTAAACTCCGGGAGTTGGTGATAGACAGGGAGACTTGGAAGGCTGCAAAGAGTCAGACACGACTGAGTGACTGAACTGAACTGCATGGAGAAACAAACATGCTGCTGCTAAGTCGCTTCAGTCGTGTCCGACTCTGTGCGACCCCATAGACGGCAGCCCACCAGGCTCCCCCGTCCCTGGGATTCTCCAAGCAAAAACACTGGAGTGGGTTGCCAGTTACTTCTCCAATGCATGAAAGTGAAAAGTGCAAGTGAAGTCGCTCAGTCGTGTCCGACTCTTTGCGACCCCATGGACTGCAGCCCACCAGGCTCCTCCATCCATGGGATTTTCCAGGCAAGAGTATTGAAGTGGGGTGCCATTGCCTTCTCCTGAAACAAACATAGGGAACAGAATTATGGACATGGGAGGGGAGAAGGGAGAGGGTGAGGTGTGTGGAGAGAGTAACATGAAAACTTACATTACCATATGTAAACTAGATAGCCAATGGGAATTTGCTGTATGACTCAGGGACCTCAAACAGGGGCTCTTTGACAATCTAGAGGGGTGGGATGGGGAGGGAGATTCAGGAGGGAGGGGACATGAGTGTACCCGTGGCTGATTCTTGTTGATGTCTGACAGAAAACAACAAAATTATGTAAAGCAATAATCCTTCAATTAAAAAATAAACAAATTTTTAAATATATATATTAATAAGTAAAAAAAGGGATGCATTTGAGTCAATTCTAATGAGGTGGATAAACCTAGAGCCTATAATATAGAGTGAAGTCAGTCAGAAAGATAAAAACAAATATCGTATATTAACACATATATATGGGATCTAGAAAGATGGTACTGATGAGCCTATTTGCAGGGAAGCAATGGAGACACAGACATAGAGAACAGACTTATGGACATAGGCAGTGGGGAGGAAGGCTCTAGGGTGGGATGAATGGAGAGAGTAGCATGGAAACATATACACTACCATGTGTAAAATAGAGAGCCAAGGGGAATTTGTTATATGACTCAGGGAATCCTGGTGGCTCAGATGGTGAAGAATCTGCCTGCAACATAGGTGACCCAGGTTCCATCCCTGGGTTTGGAAGATCCCCTGGAGAAGGACATGGCAACCCACTCCAGCATTCTTGCCTGGAGAATCCCATGGACAGAGTATCCTGGTGGGCTACAGTCCATGGAGTCACAAAGAGTCGGACATGGCTGAGCGACTAACATGTTTCACTTTCAGAAAACTCAAACTGGAACTCTGTAACAACCTAGAAGGGTGGGATGGGGTGGGAAGTGAGAGGGAGGTTCAAGAAGGAAAGGACATGTGTATACCGATGGCTGATTCATGTTGATGTATGGCAGAAACAAACACAATTGTGTGCTTAGTCACTCAGTCATGTCTGACTCTTTGTGACCCCATGGCTGTAGCCTGCCAGGCTCCTCTGTCCATAGGGATTCTCCAGGCAAGAATACTGGAGTGGGTTGCCATGCCCTCCTCCAGGGGATCTTCCCAACCCAGGGATTGAACACAGATCTCCTGAATTGCAAGTGTATTCTTTACAATCTGAGCCACGGGGAGGCCCAACAAAATATTGTAAAGAAATTATCATTCAATTAAAAATAAATAAACTAAAAAAATGAAGGTAGGGAAACAGGGCAGGAGATGAGTTCTCAGGTATAGGCAAAAGAGAGTGGTGGCTTGGAAGAGTGGTGAGAGTAACCAGGACATCTAAGAAGCACTTCAAACATAACCTGAGGACAAATGAGCTTTTGATGTCCCACCCTCTCCCAACCAGCTTGCTCCCTGCCCTTGCATCTCATACATGCTCATTCACTCAATTGTGTCTGACTCTTTTCAACTCCATGGACTGTAACCCACCAGGCTCCTCTGTCCATGGAATTTTCCAGGCAAGAATGCTGGAGTGAGTTACCATTTCCAACTCTAGGGGTTCTTCCCTACCCAAGGATCGAACCTGCATCTCTTGCATCTCCTGCATTAGCAGGTGGATTCTTTATCACTGCACTACCTGGGAAGCCCTCCCTGCCCTTGCTGCTGCTGCTAAGTCACTTCAGGCGTGTCCGACTCTGTGTGACCCCATGGACTGCAGCCCACCAGGCTCCCCTGTCCCTGGGATTCTCCAGGCAAGAACACTGGAGTGGGTTGCCATTTCCTTCTCCCTGACCTTGCAAGTAATGCTAACTCACTTCATTTCTTCCTGTTGTTCAAGATCTTGGTGCAATCTTAAACTCTTCTTTGTCACATTTCAGCCTAGCCTGTCCACAGATTCTGTCAGCTTTACTGCCCCAATAACCCCAGAATCACACCACTTCTTATCATGTGGTCTGAGACATCTTCATTGGCACCTGGAATGTGGCAGTAGCTCCCCTTAGCCTCCCGGTTTGCCTTAGGACTTATCTGTTTTGACAAGCTATCCCCTCTCAGGCTGCTGAAGTACAGTGCTGAACCCACTGCCTGACCCTCCCCTGCAGCCTCTAGAATAAAGTAGGATCACCATCAGTTCAGTTCAGTTCAGTCGCTCAGTCGTGTCCGACTCTTTGCGACCCCATGAATTGCAGCACGCCATCACTTCCTTCCAAAACCATCCAGAATGTGCTCTGGCTAGTGCAGCCAAACTTACACTGAGGAGCTTTCTGTTTTGTTTGGGGAACAGTGAGGCCTGTCACCTAGCTCAAGTAGAGATTGCACATCAAACTTACCCTGGCCACAGTTTTGCCACCTTCCCACCATCCTGGAGATGTTCAGGTGCTTTTTGGCCGTGTGGACCAATGTACTGAATCCTATCACATCCTATCTCCAACTTGAACCATTTTCACATGGAATTCTGTTTCTGCTCTTGAGAGGGTACCTGCCCCATCCTAGTTGTGGTCACTCACATTTTACTTGAGGCTCAGCAGCTCCTCCAGACTTTGGAAGTGGATGAGGCTTCTGGAGATTTTGCTCCCTAGGGACCCTGAGCCACTGTGGATCAACCAATCACAAATACAGCAGCCTGTGCTTCTCCTGCAGCCCTCTCTCCCTGCATCTTCTACAAGACTCCATAAGAGACTATGTAGGGAGACAGCTATTGGCCAGGTGGCGGTGGTCAAACTCTCTCGCCCCACTCCACTCATGTCCTACAGCTGGGATCATTTGTGGTGCTGAGCATGCGCATCGTGGTGTGATATATACAAGCAGCACCTGAAACGGTCTTGGAGAGGTGAGTCAAGGTGGTGGCATTGTTTGTGTCAGCCATTAGAGAATAAAACATGTCTGCCTTGCTGCTGTGAATAATGTTTGCAGTACCTACTGCTCCTTGCACCTTCTTTCAGCTTCCCAGCTGGAGCCTTGCCTACCCTGGGTTCAGCAAACAGTGAGATACAGCAAGACAGACCATATCAGGTATTCGCTGTTGGTGTGGGTGGAAAGAGGAGCCCGGATCAGAGCTCACGAAGGGCCAGGCACTGCAGACCAAAGAAGAATACTGCTCTCAAGAAGGCCAGGCTACAAAGAGACAGCTGGAATAGTCACAAATCAGTAGGCAAGGCCCCAAGACAGATGAAATGAGGAACAGTCAGGATGGGCAGATCCTCGGAAGTCCCAATAGCATGCAGTGCTGGAACTAGTCTTTACCATTTAGGATGCTTCAAAACTTCTCTGGGGCTTTCATAAATGCAGATCCATGAGTCTGAGCTCCAAATACTCTGATTCAGGAGTCAGGAGAACTCACAGGTTTAATGGGTTCAGGGTGATTCTGACTTAGGTGGATCTATTTTAGAAGCCTGGAGACTCAGACTGCTGTGGCGAGGGGAGCAATGGGCTGATGGTTATCAGCCAGGGAAGGTTACCAGGGAAGGTTTGGAGCCCCAGTATATTTCCTAGCAGTTCTGGTGGGTCTGGATATGCAGTGTACAAGTAGTATAGATGGGGAAGGAAAAGTGAGGCTAAAAGGCAGTTGTGCTCAATAGATGTCCCAATATGCATGTAAAAGGAGAACACTGTCCCAAATGTTCTCTAGGAGTGAAGGTACTGGTACCTTCCAGAGGAGACTCAGTGACACCTGATCTTTCAATCACTTCTCTAGAACAGATTAATTCTTCCTTCATGCCCCTTCTTCTTGGGATCTAACAGTCCAGTACTCAGCTTTCATCAGCTCTGCATTGGCACCATCTTCCCAACTGCAGCACAAACATGAGGCTCACCCTTAGAGCCACCAGCTGCTGCTCTTTGAGCTACAAGAAAGACTCACACAGGGTTATGAATCTTGGAGATTTTAATTTTTTTAACTGCATGGAGAGTTTCAGAACAAGGAATAGAAAAATCTCACCCAGACCAGGTGAGGTCAAAACTTGCTGGTGGTTAACACCCCACATTTCCATTGCAGGGGCCACAGGTTCAATGCCTGCCCTGGGAACTAAGATCCCACATGATCGATGGTGCAGCCAAAATAAAACAAAAACTTGCTGGATGTCAAACTCCAAGGATGGTAACTTACTCCTCCCCTCCCCACCTCCACTACTCTATTGGTGATTTTTCTTCTAGATGGGGAAAAAGCTGAAACAGTGAGATTTTATTTTCTTGGGCTCCAAAATCACCGCAGACCAAGATTGTGGCTGTGAAATTAAAAGACACTTGCTTCTTGGAAGAAAAGCTATGACAAACCTAGACAACATATTAAAACTCAGAGATATCACTTTGCCAACAAAGGTCTCTATAGTCAAAGCTGTGGTTTTTCCAGCAGTCATGTACGGACGTGAGAGCTGGACCATAAAGAAGGCTGAGCACTGAAGAACTGATGCTTTTAAATTGTGGTGTTGGAGAAGACTCTTGAGAGTTCCTTGGATATCAAGTTTATCAAATCAGTTAATCCTAAAGGAAATCAACCCTGAATATTTATTGGAGGGACTGATGTGGAAGCTGAAGCTCCAGTACTTTGGCCACCTGATGTGAAGAGCCAATTCATTGGAAACTACCCTGATGCTGGGAAAGATCAAGGGCAGGAGGAGAAGAGGGCAGCAGAGGATGAGATGGTTGGATGGATTCACTGACTCATGAACATGAGTCTGAGCAAGTCCCGGGAGAAAGTGAAGGACAGGGAAGCCTGGTGTGCTGTTGTCCATGGGGGCACAAAGAGTTGGACATGACTTAGCAGCTGAACAACAACAACAAAGAGACAGTTGGGAAAGATGCCCACTGCTTCTGCTAGTTAGCAGGCAGAACATGGAGCCACAAAGTAGAAAGTAAGATTAAAGGCGGAGGAAACTGAGGTCAATGACAGTCCAAATTGAGGTAAATTGAGGAACTGAGGTCACTGACAGTCCAAATTGCTAATGGACTGGAGATGCAAGATGAAAGACAAGTGCTAGTTACATGGACACAGGAGAGAGCAGAACACAGGTACTTACTTAGGGAAGAAAGTAGGATGGCAGGCACTGAGTGTGGGGCTGGAGGAGATGGGAGGAGTAGGAGGCAAAGATTGGTCAGGTGGGCTAGGGAGAGGACAGAAGGTGGATGAACTTAGTTTTGTACCTTCCTTAGCATTTTCTAGAAGTAAGAGGACTTCCCTGGTAATGCATTTGTTAAGACTCTGTGCACCCAATGCAGGGGAAGTGGGATTGATTCCTGGTCAGGGAACTAAGATCCCACATGCTGTACAGCAACTAACCCTGCAAGTTCTGAAGCCTGTGTGCCACAACTAGAGAGTCTGTGCACCACCACAAAAGGTCCCACTTGACGCAATGAAGATCTCATGTGCTGCAACTAAGACCTGATGCAGCCGAGTAAATAAAAAAATAAGAATTAAAGTTAAGCTTACTCTGCCAGCTAAAGAACAGTGACCAGCTGAGGTGCTTGCTGAAGCAAAGGCAATACAGGATGGGTAGTAGAAAGTAGTGATAAATGCCAGCTACAACCACACAACTGGTCACAAAAGTGAGGACTAAAGTTTTTATAAGAAAGAAAGTGAAAGTGAAGTCGCTCAGTTGTGTCTGACTCTCTGCGACCCCATGGACTGTAGCCTACCAGGCTAATCCATCCATGGGATTTTCTAGGCAAGAGTACTGGAGTGGATTGGCATTTCCTTCTCCAGATGCTTTACCGTCTGAGCCACCAGGGAAGTCCATTGCCTTATTTTGTTATACATATGTTTGTGTGTTATATATACATAAATTAGCAAATATCTTTTTTATTTCCTTTCTTCTTCTCTTATATAAGATAAACTGTATTGACTTTGTCAGTACTTCAGTATTTCTAGGGCTTCCCAGGTGGCGCTAGTGATAAAGAACCTGCCTGCCAATGCAGGAAAGATTTAAGAGATGTGCGTTTAATCCCTGGGTCGTGAAGATCCCCTGGAGGAGAACATGGCAACCCACTGCAGTATTCTTGCCTGCAGAATCCTATGGACTGAGGATCCTGGAGGATCCACAAGGTTCACAGTGTGGCAAAGAGTTGGACATGATTGAAGCAACTTAGCACAAGCAAAAAAATGTAAGGGATGGTAAATGGGGTTTTTCCCTTGGGATTTAGTACTTTTCCTTTCTCCAGACATCCCATACCCTAAAGCAGCAGAAAGCTAGTGAGAGACAACTGAGACAGCATGGCCATGCGAGGCACTCAACTTCTAAGTGAAGAGTGAAAGGGGCTTACTGAGTAGAAGGCACTGGGGCAGGCTTTGCCTGGGGGCTGAACCAAGCACTCCTAAAGCAGTGCTTCTCTAAACATGGGTGGCTCACCGGCACTACCACCTCCCTGCAGGTTTTTGGACAAATGACTTCCTGACCCTACACTTGATGTACTAACTCAGAATCTCTGAAGGTAGACCTCCAAATCTGCTCCATCAGGAAGCAACCTGGGTGACTTTTAAACAGTCAACTTGAAAAGATCCATTGATCGAGATTTCCCTGGCAGTCCAGTGGTAAAGAATCTGTGCTTCCACTGCAGGTTCTATCCCTGGTGGGGGAACTAAGATCTCACATGCTGTGCAGTGTGGCCAAAAAACCCCCCAAAAAACAAAAAACTTAAACCAATGATTTCTCCAGCCTGTTTGCAGTGTGTTCTGGGGAGAGAGGCCTACATTGTACTCTGCTGCTATCTCAGCTGATTTAGTGAGTCATTTCAGTTTGCTCACTCTACTGCGGGATTTGAAGGGGAAGGGGAAGAGGTCATTGCAAGCAATGGTTCCAAACTTTAGCTGATTTCAGAATCACATTGATATCTTTTATTTATTTTGTATTGAACTGAAGTTGATTTACAATATTGGGTCAATTTGAGATGTGCAGCTTTGGACTCTTTTCCATTATAGGTTATTACAAGATACTGACATATGATATATAGTTCCATGTGCTATACAGTAAACCCTTGTTTATTTTATATATAGTAGTGTGTATCTATTAATCCCATAATCCTAATTTATCCCTCCCCTTTCCCTTTCCCTTTTGGAAACTATGAGTTTGCTTTCTATTTCTGTGAGTCTGCTTCTGTTTTGTAAAATAAGTTGACTTGAATTATATTTTTTAGCTTCCACATATAAGTGATGTGATATATATTTGTCTTTCTCTGCCTGACTTAACTTCACTTAGTATGATAATTTCTAGGTCCATTCATATTGCTGCAAATGGCAATATTTTCATTCTGTTTTATGACTAATATCCCATTGTATATATATGTATACCAAATCTTCTTTACCCATCACATGAATCACATAAATATCTTTCACAAGTTGCTTTGGCCATAATCCAGAGCAATTAAATCAAAAGCTCCCATTTGAGATCCAGATATCCCTGATAGCTCAGTTGGTGAGGAATCCGCCTGCAATGCAGAAGACCCCGGTTCGATTCCTGAGTCAGGAAGATCCCCTGGAGAAGGGAAAGGCTACCCACTCCAGTATTCTGGCCGGAGAATTCCATGAACTGTATAGTCCTTAGGGTTGCAAAAAGTCAGACACAACTGAGAGACTTTCACTAAAAGCATTTAAGGCTTGTGAGTGACTGTAATGGGCAACCAAATAGGAGCACCACTGCACCAAAAGAAGGGAACTTAACCCTTTTTGTACCATGTATCCCCTCTCAAAATATTTGAGATACATTGAAAATACATAGTATTGGGACTTCCCTGGATGGTCCAATGGTTAAGAGTCTGTGCTCACAATGCAAGGGGCATGAGACTGATCCCTGATTAAGGAACTAAGATCCTGCATGCCACATGGTGCACCCTCCATATACAAAGGAAAGCTATTATATTAATGCATGGTTATCAAAAATTAAAACATTTTATTTAGGTGAGCCATTTTTGTATGTCAAAATTGTCTTAAAACCATTAGTAATTCTATGTGGTTCAGCCAAATAGTAACACATACTTGTTGTTTAGTTGCTAAGCCATGTCCGATTCTTTTGTGACTTCATGGACTGTAGACCTCCAAGCTCCTCTGCCCATGGGATTTCCCAGGCAGGCAATCAAGAATACTGGAGTGGGTTTCCATTTCCTTCTCCAGGAGATTTTCCCAACCAAGGGATTAAGCCCACATCTCTTGCACTGGCAGGGAGATTCTTTACCACTGAGCCACCAGGGAAGCCCAATATGTATTTATTAGATAGCAAATAAAAAAGATATAACAGTAAGCCTCATAAATGACATAATTTCAAAGAAGTTACAAACACTATTTCAAGGTGTCTGCAACAGTTCCAAGTAATCTGTAAATGACTGTGGTTTCTGTTGGTGATTTGAATACTACTGTGATTCATAATTTCCAGAGAGCAGAGGCATCGGCTAGGAGCTTATTATGAACACAAACCCCAGATGGGCTGTATCTCTGGGGTCCATCAGAGCAGTAGCCAGCTCCATTCCCTCTTCATCTCCAGGTAAAAGAATTCGTTCTTCAATCAGAAATAATTTGATAAGTGGAAAGGTATCTCAAAAAGAATACTCAATAAACATTCTAGTTTTTCATCTTTTGGGACCATTTCTATTTCTCCCATGAATTTCTGTCCACATTCCTGTCAAAATGTTATATCTCTCTATAGTAGCTCTCTATATATTAGAGATGTTAACTGATCTCTCTTTTGGTCAAAAATCAACAAAATTTACCAATTTGTCATTTACCTGTTTGCTTTATACATGGGTGTCTTTGATAAACATATTACATTCAAAGATCAATCTTTGCAATTTCTTAAGAAAGATCTTTACCTTGTCAGTTGAAGGTGAACATATACCTTGGTTTGTATGCTTATTTTCAACTCCTTACTCTTTATTTTGAAATGTAAGTAAAGAGGTTTGTTTATTTTCTAAATGGTAAACAAATTATTTTAACATTCATTATGGTGAGAAATACTAGGAAAGATAAAAGCAGCCTCTGACAACTTGAAACTGACCTGACATCATCAGCCAGCTTAGGATTAGACCTTGATGTTCTTCTGTTGAACATAAACACAGAACATATAAACATAGAACATCAACATCAGACAAAGCCATCTGATACTGAAATGAAGAAAAAAGCAAGATACTTATACTGACCTTCTAGGACAACCATCCCTCCAACCTCCCACCCCAACCCAAACACACACACACTTCAACACTTGTGCTGACAAAACCTGTTACAGCCCAAGCCTAGAGGAAGCAGGGTCCACTTGACATTCTGTTTGTCCCAGGACCCTGCTCACCTTACCCACGGGCCCTCCTGAAGTTCAACCTTTGGTGCTGATGTCTTACCTTGACCAGAGAGGATGGGGCCATACTTCAAGCTTCCAATCCAGCATGTAAGGGTCTTAGAAGTCATCACTCCATCCCAACAAATAAAAAAGCAGAACAGGTGAAAAATCAATTCCTCTTAGATCTATTAGAGAAGTGAGGTTGTTACTGAAAGCTCAGCCTCTCTGTGCTCTGGTGCTGAATCAAATTCCAGGGAAAGAGATTTGGGTGAAGCAGAAAAGGATAGCTTTATTGCTTTGCCAGGCTAAGAGAGACACACTGGGTTTCTGCATTGAAAAACTATGTGTCTCAACTCCAGAGAACTTGATGAGGGTTTTATAACAGTAGGTTAGAGGTGGGGTCTTTGACAAGATTAGGGTGTGAGCAGGACTTTCACTACCTTAGTCTCATCTCAGTTCTCCTAATCTTGATGAGCTTCTCTAGTCCCTTTAATCTTGCTTCAGGTGATTTCTTGACCTCAGTTCAGTGCTCAGTCTGACTCTTTGCGACCCCATGAACTGCAGCATGCCAGGCCTCCCTGTCCATCACCAACTCCTGGAGCCTACCCAAACTCATGTCCGTTGAGTCAGTGAGGCCATCCAACCAACCACCTCATCCTCTGTCGTTCCCTTCTCCTCCTGCCCTCAATCTTACCCAGCATCAGGGTCTGCATAAAAGTTAAATAAGCAGGGTGACAATATACAGCCTTGATGTACTCCTTTTCCTATTTGAAACCAGTCTGTTGTTCCATGTCCAGTTCTAACTGTTGTTTCCTGACCTGCATACAGGTTTCTCAATTAGAGCCAGACATCCTGGAATGTGAAGTCAAGTGGGCCTTAGAAAGCATCACTACGAACAAAGCTAGTGGAGGTGATGGAATTCCAGTTGAGCTATTTCAAATCCTGAAAGATGATGCTGTGAAAGTGCTGCACTCAATATGCCAGCAAATATGGAAAACTCAGCAGTGGCCACAAGACCAGAAAATGTCACTTTTCATTCCAATCCCAAAGAAAGGCAATGCCAAAGAATGCTCAAACTACCGCACAATTGCCCTCATCTCACACACTAGCAAAGTAATGCTTAAAATTCTCCAAGCCAGGCTTCAGCAATATGTGAACTGTGAACTTCCAGATGTTCAAGCTGGTTTTAGAAAAGGCGGAGGAACCAGAGATCAAATTGCCAACATTCACTGGATCATTGAAAAAGCAAGAGAGTTCCAGAGAAACATCTATTTCTGCCTTATTGACTATGCCAAAGCCTTTGACGGTGGGGATCAAAACAAACTGTGGAAAATTCTGAAGGAGATGGGAATACCAGACCACCTGACCTGCCTCTTGAGAAACCTGTATGCAGGTCAGGATGCAAGAATTAGAACTGGACATGGAACAACAGACTGGTTCCAAATAGGAAAAGGAGTACGTCAAGGCTGTATATTGTCACCCTGCTTATTTAACCTATATGCAGAGTACATCGTGAGAAACACTGGGCTGGAGGAAGCACAAGCTGGAATCAAGATTGCCGGGAGAAATATCAATAACCTCAGATGTGCAGATGACACCACCCTTATGGCAGAAAGTGAAGAAGAACTAAAGAGCCTCTTGATGAAAGTGAAAGAGGAGAGTGAAAAAGTTGGCTTAAAACTCAACATTCAGAAAACTAAGAGCACGGCATCTGGTCCCATCACTTCATGGCAGATAGATGGGGAAATAGTGGAAACAATGTCAACATTTTTTTCAGTTCCAAAATCACTGCAGATGATGATTGCAGCCATGAAATTAAAAGACGCTTACTCCTTGGAAGGAAAGTTATTACCAACTTAGACAGCATATTAAAAAGCAGAGACATTACTTTGCCAACAAAGGTCCGTTTAGTCAAGGCTATGGTTTTTCCAGTGGTCATGTATGGATGTGAGAGTTGGACTATAAAGAAAGCTGAGCGCCGAAGAATTGATGCTTTTGAACTGTGGTGTTGGAGAAGACTCTTGAGAGTTCCTTGGACTGCAAGGAGATCCAACCAGTCCATCCTAAAGGAGATCAGTCCTGGGTGTTCATTGGAAGGACTGATGTTGAAGCTGAAACTCCAAGACTTTGGCCACCTGATGCGGAGAGCTGACTCACTGGAAAAGACCCTGATGCTGGGAAAGATTGAGGGCAGTAACAGAAGGTGACGACAGAGGATGAGATGGCTGGATGGCATCATCGACTCGATGGACATGGGTTTGGGTGGACTCTGGTAGTTGGTGATGGACAGGGAGGCCTGGCATGCTGTGGTTCATGGGGTTGCAAAGAGTCGGACATGACTGAGTGACTGAACTGAACTGAACTAGCTTTGTTTGTAGTGATGCTTCCTAAGGCCCACTTGACTTCACATTCCAGGATGTCTGGCTCTAGGTGAATGATCACACCATCGTGATTAACTGGGTCATGAAGATCTTTTTTGTACAGTTCTTTTGTGTATTCTTGCCACCTCTTCTTAATATCTTCTCTTTCTGTCAGGTCCGTACCATTTCTATCCTTTATTGAGCTCATCTTTGCATGAAATGTTCCCTTGGTATCTCTAATTTTCTTGAAGAGATCTCTAGTCTTTCAAGTTCTATTGTTTTCCTCTATTTCTTTGCACTGATCACCGAGGAAGGCTTTCTTATCTCTCCTTGCTATTTTTTGGAACTCTGTATTCAAATGGATATATCTTTCCTTTTCTCCCTTGCTTTTCACCTCTCTTCTTTTCACAGCTATTTGTAAAGCCTCCTCAGACAGCCATTTTGCTTTTTTGCATTTCTTTTCCTTGGGGATGATCTTGATCCCTGTCTCCTGTACAGTGTCACAAACCTCTGTCCATAGTTCATTAGGCCCTCTGTCTATCAGATCTAGAAATCAGACTGATTATATTCTTTGCAGCCAAAGATGGAGAATCTCTATACACTCAGCAAAAACAAGACCAGGAGCGGACTGTGGCTCAGATCATGAACTCCCGATTGCCAAATTCAGACTTAAATTGAAGAAAGTGGGGAAAACCACTAAACCATTCAGGTATGACCTAAATCAAATCCCTTATGACTATACAGTGGAAGTGAGAAATAGATTTAAGGGGCTAGATTTCTTGACTCCTCCTCCCTTATTAGCACCAGTTTGAATCCCTTTGGAACTCAGGGAAGGTTATAATGGCTGGAGTCTTGCCTGCAAGAAATGGAGGACAGAAAGGCTTCCATGTCTGGGAGCCCCACAGGCCCCTGATTGGCTTCCAAGTCACAGAGCAAACCACTGCCCCTCCTCCCCCCACAACTGGAGAGACAGGCAGATTCAGAGAATCACAACTTAAGTCAAAAAACTCCTCACAAACAGAAACCTTCTTAGGCACTAGTGCTAGGACAGGAAACCCTGAGCTATAATTGACAAATTGCTAGGGGCTCAGTGTCATCAAGTCTGGAAGTTAAAAACTCCAGGGGCTCCAGTCATCGGTGGTCCCCACACTTCCGTGAGTTTTATCTTTAGGAGCTCTACCAGATTCTCACATTGAAAATCCAAGAAAAAGCAGTTAGATTGAAATACACTGTAGCAGTCTGTTGTTCACAAAGCTGCCCTGTGATAGCTTACGGTGAAGGATGTCAGATTCGAGATTTCTGAAGAAGATTTAGCTTCTGGACCAGGGATCAGGTTGATCACTCAAGAGCTTTTGTATAGCAGACTTTTATTAAAGTATAAGAAGGAACAGAGAAAGCTTCTGACATAGACATCAAAAGGGGGACAGAGAGTGTACCACTCACTAGTCTTAGCAAGGGAGCTCTATACTTTTTTAATTAGCTATTACAAGAGATCAAAAGAATGTCTCAAGGTTGTAAAGATAGTACTAGACCCACTCTACAATTTACATTTTAAGATGATAGGATTAGAACTAACAATAGATCTTACCAGACCCACTCCCATAATATACATTTTAAGATGACAGAATTAGTCTGAAGGTTCTCAAAAGGAGAAACATGTCCTCAAGCAGGATACATTGTTGTTATATACAGAGTTTAAGGAAAATCATATCCTTGAGGAAGATGAGATGTTTTGTTGTGCAATCATCAGCTCTGGGCTTAAAGAAAAAAATTTGTCCTTTTCTCCTCCTTGAGAACTCCAGACCCCTATCTCCTCTTCGAGAGCCCCAGACCCCTCTCTCCTCCTCGGGGACCCCAGACTTCTTATCAGCCTACCTAGGAATTGACTCACCTGAAAAAAATTTTACCACAGCCTCACCAACCTGGGAGAAGGGAACTACCCAATCCTATCCCTCTAGCCATCCAGCCTCATCAAAGTGTGGGGAAAGCACTGAGAAGCACTGGTAAAGTACATAGCCCAGGGGCACAGGTTCTCTAAAATACTAGGACTTAATCATAGGATTATAAAATGCTTCTCCTCCCCAACTCTTTAACAGCAGTTCCTTTTACCCAGTATATCATGTGTGACTTTCAACAAAAAAATTTCAAGGTGTACCAAAATGTAAAAAAGACAGTTTGAAGAGAGACGGCAAAGACCGGAACCAGACTCAGATATGGCAGGGACATTGGAATTTTCAGAGCAACTTGAAGCAACTATGATTAAAATGCTATGACTTCCCTGGTGGTCCAGTGATTAAAACTCTACACTGCCAATGCAGGGGGCCCAGGCTGGATCCTGATCGGGGAACTATATCCCACAAGCCACAACTAAGACCTGGAGTAGCTAAATAAGTATATAAATAAAGTATGCTAAGGGCTCTAATATAAAAAGGAAACAGCGTGGGAGAGCAAACAGATGGGTAATGTGTGAGCAGAGAAGTGGAACAAATACCAGAGTTCAAAAATGGTAGCAGAAAGGAAGAATGCCTTTGATCAGCAGTCCCCAACTTTTTGGTACTAGGGATGGTTACACGGAGGACAGTTTTCCCGTGCACAATGGGAGAGGGATGGTTTAAAAGCATGCATCCTAGATCCCTTGCATGCACAGTTCACAGTGTGCTCATATTCCTTCTGAAGGAGGAAACAGACAGAGCTGGACTCCATCTTAGGCCAGGCTGCGAACATTAGGCTACACGCGTGGTCACCCTCCCAATGGACTCTGAACTTTGTGCCCGGTGTCTATAGAAATGGCATACCAATGGAAAAGCCAGACCCCCCCACCCCCCTTCCCCCCCCCCCCCCCCCCCCCGATAAAAAGAGCCTCAGGACTTGTACTTGGACTCTCCATCGCCTAAAGGAATATGCGTTATCTCTGTAACAGAACAAAGTCGTAAATTCCATTATGTTTATCGGGATATGACCACAGGCCTATAGATAAATGTCCACTGTTTAACTATCTAGGCTTATGACACATGAATCATGGGTTAACTTTGATCATATCTCTCTTTTAACATGTCCAGACTAGTTTCAAGGAATTTGGGGAGGTGAGTTTGAGCAAGTACACTTAGGGTATATAAGGTTTTCACAAAAACTGGTTGGGGTCCTCGGCTAAGAGGAGACTCTGCCTTGGGCCCGCCGGTGTACTAAACTGCACTCCACTATCTGCATTGTCCTTCTGAGTGAGTTTGTTTCCTAGAACGCATGGCTACAACACTATGAGAATCTAATACTGCCACTGATCTGAGAGGAGGCAGAGCTCAGGTGGTAGTGGGAGAGACAGGGAGTGGCTGCAAAAACAGATGAAGCTTTACTTGCTTACCCACTGCTTACCTCCTGCTGTGCAACCCAGTTCCTAACAGGCTATGGACCGGTACTGGTACATGGCCTGAGGGGTGGGGACCCCTGACTTTGATGGTCTCATTACTAGACTACATACAGCTGAGGAAAGAATCTCTGCTCTTCAGGAATATGACAATATTACTGAGTTCAGACTCACTCTGCTTGCCACACAAGTCAATAGAACAGAGGCGAGGAGTTGAGGCAAGGAATATGACTTTATTTGGAAAGCTGGCTCACCAAGATGGCAAACTAATGTCTCAAAATAGCCATCTTATAGGGGTCTGGATTCCAGTTTCTTTTACAGAACAGAGAGAGAGGAGGTGAGAAATAAAGTAAAAAGGCCATTTACCTTGCTAAATAGGAGGGGATATATTAATTTCTTCTATTCTGCAGCCTTTCACAGGTGGGCTTGGTCAGATTGTCCCTAACAAATGCACTTTAGTTGAACAGTCAGGCCTGCAGGGTTCCCTGAGGCAGGCCATTATGTATGATTATAATAACAAAAAGCAATGGAAAACAAAGATTAAAGCCAAAGAAACAGATCCAATATGGAGTCATTTTGGCTCTTCCCTGCAAAAACAATAGAAATTTCAACAACTGAAAAGTAAACAACAACAACAAAAAAACAGATAAAAAAGAAACAGACTATGTAAGAAATGTGAGATAATGAAAGAAGTTGTAACACACTCATAATGGAAACACAAAGAGAAGAAACAAAAGAAGCAATTGAAGCAATTAAGGCCAAGAATTTCCCCAAATTAAAAGGTCTGTATAGTCAAAGCTATGGTTTTTCCAGTAATCATGTATGGATGTGAGAGTAGGACCATTAAAAAGGCCAAGCACCAAAGAACTGATCCTTTTTTTTTTTTTTTTTTTTTTAATTTATTTTAGTTGGGGGCTAATTACTTTACAATATTGTAGTGGTTTTTGCCATACATTGACATGAATCAGCCATGGGTTTACATGTTCCCCATCCTGAACCCCCCTCCCACCTCCCTCCCCATCCCACCCCTCTGGGTCATCCCATTGCCCCAGCCCTGAGCATTTGTCTCATGCATCAAACATGGAATGGTGTTCTGTTTCACATATGATAATATACATGTTTCAATGCTATTGTCCCAGAACGTCCCACCCTCACCTTCTCCCTCAGAGTCCATAAGACTGTTCTATGCATCTGTTTCTCTTATTCTGTCTCGCATATAGGGTTATCGTTACCATCTTTCAAATTCCATATATATGCATTAGTATACTGTATTGGTGTTTTTCTTTCTGGCTTACTTCACTCTGTATAATGGGCTCCAGTTTCATCCATCTCAATAGAACTGATTCAAATATATTCTTTTTAATGGCTGAGTAATATTCCATTGTGTATATGTACCACAGCTTCCTTATCCATTCATCTGCTGGTGGACATCTAGGTTGCTTCCATGTCCTGGCTATTGTAAACAAGAACTGATCCTTTCAAACTGCGGTGTTGGAGAAGACTCTTGAGAGTCATTTGGATTGCAAGATCAAACCAGTCACTCCTAAAGGAAATCAACCCTGAATAGTAATTTGAAGGACTGTTCTGAAGCTCTAATACTTTGGCCACCTGATTCAAACAGCCAACAAAATGGAAAAGACCCTGATGCTGGAAAAGACTGAAGGCAAAGGTGAATGGGGTGGCAGAGGAGGAGATGGTTAGGTAGCAACATCTACTCCATGGACATGAATTTGACCAAACTCAGGAGATAGTGAGGGACAGAGAAGCCTGTTGTGCTGTAGTCCATGGGGTCACAAAGTGTCAGAAATGACTTAGCAACTGAACAACAACAATCAAAACAGGCAGAGATCAAGGAAGTTAAGGGAATACCAAGCAGGTGACAACTACAAATTGGTGCTTGTCAAGAGTTTGACATCTGCCTCTAGAGAGATTGAATCCTGTGCTGTTGCAACTGTTGACCTTCGACATGCCCTCAAGGCAGTTCAGGATGGTGAATGAGGCACTCTGTGCTCCAGGGAATGTGGTGAAACAGGTCTTTAGATATATGTTTTCAGGAACTGACTTCAAGATCCCAATCCTTGCATCTCCTCATACCTAGAAAAGCACTAAATCCATTCATGGTGACATCAGCTCCTCCTGACTAGCAGAAAACCTTTTGCAAAATGAGTACTTGATTGCATTGGATTCGCTCTTCACCAAAATCTTATATATTGACCTTCCCCTACTACCTGTTTGGAGCAGTCTCTCAGAGCTATCTGAGGTGCTGTCTTCCAGGCTGAAATCCTCATTTTGCCCCAAATAAAATTTAACTTACAACTCTCACATTGTGCATCTTTTTAGTCAACACAGGAAAAATGCTTCCAAACCCACACATATGGATACCACATTCAACTGCAAAAATAAATAAGCAAATGAATAATTTTTAAAAAATCAAAGAGATAATTGGATCCAGGATTCTACTTGGAAAATATGAGGGAAGTAAGATGAGGGACATGTAGAAACCAAATTCTTACCACTGTACTGTCTTGTCAGTTCTCTACGGTCAAGACTGAGGTGAAACCAGTCAACGAATATTAAGAAGTTTCCCCCTGATCCCTGGTACCTGGAAACCACCTGATACTTTAATCTCCACCTAATCACCCATAAATAAACACCTAAGACTCTCTGTTCAAAAGAATGTCACTCTTTGGTGGAGCTGCAGTCTCAGTTCCAGTAGAGGTCAGCAGAGGTGGAAGAGGTGGAAGCCCCCAGGCACTCACACATGGACAAAGCTCAGGGGCCCAGGGAGGAGGAGGAGGAGGCAGAGACCCCAACCTGGGTCTCCACCCCCATCTCTGCCTTCCAGACTGAGTCAGAGAGCACCTCATGCTGGAGAATTGCCCAGCCTCCCCTATGCCTGGCCCTGGTAGATGGAGATGTGTTTGCCTGCTTTAGGATGGCAGGCAGCCCCCAGGGAACTAATTGGTCTTTCAGGTACACTGCATCTTTAGCCCCAGACAGGGGTCACAGCCTTGTCACAGCAAGGGCATTTGTATAACCCAATGAAGCTATGAGTCATGCCATGTAAGGCCACCCAAAATGGATGGATCACAGTGAACAGTTCTGGCAAATCATGGTCCACTGGAGGAGGGAATGGTAAACTACTCCAATATTCTTGGCTGGATAAACCCCGTGGACAGTATGAAAAGGCAAAAATATATGATGCTGGAAGATGAGCCCTCCAGGTCAGAAGGTGTCCACTATGCTACTGGGGAAGAGCAGAGGGCAATTACTAATAGCTCCAGAGAGAATGAAGTAGCTGGGCCAAAGCAGAAAAGATGCTCAGTTGTGGATGTGTCTGCTGGTGAAAGTAAAGTCTGATGCTGTAAAGAACAATATTACATAGGAAACTGGAATATTAGGTCCATGAATCAAGGTAAATTGGATGTGGTCAAATAGCAGATGGCAAGATTGAACATTGACATCTTATAGGAATCAGAGAACTAAAAAGGACAGGAATGGGAGAATTTAATTCAGATGACCATTAAATCTACTACTGTGGACAAGAATCCCTTAGAAGAAATGGAGTAGCCCTCACAGACAATGTAGTCTAAAATGCAGTGCTTGGGTGCAGTCTGAAAAACAACAGAATGATCTTGGTTTGTTTCCAAGGCAAACCATTCAACATCACAGTAATCGAACTATTACCCAACCACTGATGCCAAAGAAGCTGAAGTTGACAGGTTCTATGAAGAAAAAGGTGTCCTTTTCATCATAGGAGATTGAAAGGCAAAAGTAGGAAGTCAAGAGATACCTGGAATAACAGGCAAGTTTGGCCTTGGAGTACAGGATGAAGCAGGGCAAAGACTAAAAGAGTTCTGTCTAAAGAGCATGCTGGTTATAGCAAACACTCTTTTTCAACAACTCAAGAGACAGTTCTACACATGGACATCAGTAAAATGGTCAATATCAAAATCAGATTGATTATATTCTTTGCAGCCAGAGATGGAGAAGTTCTATACAGTCAGTAAGAACAAAACCTGGAGCTGACTGTGGCTTACATCACGAGCTAGTTATTGCAAAATTCAGACTTAAATTGAAGAAAGTAGGGAAAACCACTAGGCCATTCAGGTGTGACCTGAATCAGATCTCTTATGATTATACAGTAGAGGTGATGAATATATTCAAGACATTAGATCTGTAGACAGAGTGCCTGAAGAACTATGGGCAGAGATTCATAACATTATACAGTAGGTGGTGACCAAAACTATCTCCAAGAAAAAGAAATGCAAAAAGGTAAAATGGTTGTCTGAGGAGGCCTTACAAATAGCTGAGGAAAGAAGATAAGTGAAAGACAAGGGAGAAAGGTATATCCATTCTGTACTCCAAAAGATATATCCAACTGAATACAGAGTTCCCGAGAAGAGCAAGGAGAGATAAAAAGGCCTTCTTAAATGAACATTGCAAAGAAATACAGGAAAACAATAGGATGGGAAAGACTAGAGATCTCTTCAAGAAAATTGGAGATATCAAGGGAACATTCCATGTAAGGATGGGCATGATAAAGGACAGACATGGTAGGGACCTAATAGAAGCAGAAGACATTAAGAAGAGATGGCAAGAATACCCAGAAGAACTATACAAAAAAGGTCTTAATGACCTGGAAAACCACGATGGTGTGGTCACTCACCTAGAGCTAGACATCCTGGAGTGTGAAGTCAAGTGGGCCTTAGGAAGAATTACTTTGAACAAAGCTAGTGGAGGTGTTGGAATCCCAGCTGAAGTTTCTAAAATCCTGAAACATGATGCTGCTAAAGTGCTTCATTTTTATATGTCAGTAAATTTGGAAAAACAGAAATGGCCACAGAATTGGAAAGATCTGTTTTCATTCCAATCCCAAAGAAGGGTAATGCCAAAGAATGTTCAAACTACTGAACAATTGAGCTCATTTCACATGCTAGCAAGGTTATGCTCAAAATCCTAGGCTTTAGCAATGCCTGAATGGAGAACTTCCAGATGTATAAGCTGAGTTTCAAAGAGGCAGAGCAGCCAGAGATCAAATTGCCAACATTCGTCGGATCATGAAGAAAGCAAGGGAGTTTCAAGAAAACATCAACTTCTGTTTCATTGACTACAATAAAGCCTTTGACTATGTGGATCACAATAAACTGTGGAAAATTCTTAAAGAGATGGGAATATCAGACCACCTTACTTGTCTCCTGAGAAACCTGTATGTGGGTTAAGAAGCATCAGTTAGAACATTACGTGGAACAAATGACTGGTTCCAAATTGGGAAAGGAGTACAACACAGTATATTGTCACCCTGCTTGTTTACCTTCTATGCAGAGTACATCATACAAAATGCTAGGCTTTATGAAGCACAAGCTGGGCTCAAGATTGCCAGGAGAAATATCAACAACCTCAGATATGCAAATGATACCATTTTAATGGCTGAAAGTGAAGAGGAACTAAAGAGTCTCTTGACGAGGGTGAAAGAGAAGAGTGAAAAAGCTGGCTTAAAACTCAACATTCAAAAACTAAGATCATGGCATCTAGTCTCATCACTTAATGGCAAATAGGAGGGGAAAAAGTGGAAGCAGTGACAAATTTTATTTTCTTGGGCTCCAAAGTCATTGCAGATGGTGACTGCAGCCATGAAATTAAAAGATACTTGCTCCTTGGAAGAAAAGCTATGACAAAACTAGACAGCGTACTAAAATGCAGAGACATTACTTTGCCGACAAAGGTCTGTATAGTCAAAGCTATGGGTTTTCCAGTAGTCATGTAAGAATGTGAGAGTTGGATCATAGAGAAAGTTGAGTGCTGAAAAGTTTGTGCAATTGAATTGTGGTGCTGGAGAAGACTCTTGAGAGTCCCTTGGACAGCAAGGAGATCCAACCAGTGGATCCTAAAGGAAATCAACCCTGAATAATCACTAGACGGACTGTTGCTAGAGCTGTAATACTTTGGCCAGTAGATCCCCAAATAACCTGATTGCAAGGAACCTTTGTGTCTTCTGTTTCGTCTGCAGTGTTATACTGACAGACAGACTATAAAAATGTTCTGGCTGTTTTTGAGATTTGATACTTTGGCATATTTAATGTACAATTTCAAGAAGGCACAAGACTCTTTACATTGCTTACTAACATAAGATAGACTGAAATGGAGTTTGTATTATAATAAGTAACTAGTAGTTAGTGCCAGAAAACAGTGGACTTTACTGGTAGCTATGATGGTACAGATGATAAAGTGAAACCAAGAGAAAGAAATAACATTGTCCAGGTTGCTCAGCTCCTACCTGTCAGACTCTACCTTTGACCTATGTACCACATTTCAGTGGACAGTGTGTTCTAAATCAATTTTCACTCCTTGCTCACTTTTAGCATGCAGATCGGAAGAAAGACTATCCCTGGCAATTCTGGGGAAAAGGTAAAAATATATTTATGAGCCTTCACTGCATGGAAATGGGAGTGTTTGTGGAGGAAAGACTCATTGTGAAACTGATAACTACCATGTTTCCTTGACATCTTCCATCCAAATGCTTTCAGATTACTCAGCTTGTAGCCTCACCTCAACCAGCCCGAAGGGGCTGATGAGTACAGAGGAGGATGTGCCACAACAGAATCTGAGCTTGCAGAAGAAGGAGCAGAACAAGAGAGGAAGCCTAAGAAGGGTGGGCATGTCTACACTCTCTATTTCCCCTGCATCTTCCAGAACTTCTTTAAGGCCCTCATTACCTCCTTGTTCCTCAGGCTGTAAACGAGTGGGTTGAGCATTGGGGTGAGGATGGTATAGAAGATGGAGGTAGCTCGGTCTCCCGCTGGTGTCCTAGCAGAGGCTCTCTGCATGTAGCTAAATATGGCTCCCCCATAGCAAAGACCCACCACAGCCAGGTGGGAGGAACAAGTGGACAGAGCCTTCAGTTTCCCCTCAGTGGAGGTCATGTTAATTACAACCATGAGGATCCGGGCATAGGAAGCCACAATGACCCCCAGGGGCAGCAGCAGCATGATCACGCAGCAAGCATAGATGAGGTCCTCAAAGAGGGATGTGTCTGCACAAGAGAGACGCAGCACGGCGGGGACCTCACAGAAAAAGTGGTCTACCTGGAGAGAGCCACAGTAGGGGAAGCTGAAGACCATCCCTACATCAATCACACTGTCAGCCACTCCACCCATCCAGGATGCCAAGGACATCAGACAGCAGGCCTTCCAGTTCATGAGCACAGGGTACCGCAGGGGGTGACAGACAGCCACATACCTGTCATAGGCCATGACTGCCAGGAGGAAGTACTCAGCAACTCCTACCATGACCACTAAGAAGATCTGAGTGGCACAGCCACCCCGAGAGATGAACTTACTTCCCGAGAGGAAGTTGGCTGCCATCTTGGGCACCACTGTGCCCATTATGGTCAGGTCCATGATGGAAAGCTGACTGAGAAAAAAGTACATAGGAGTGTGCAGGCACCTGTCAACCTGGGTGAGCAGGAGGAAGAGGATGTTGCCAGCCAGGGCTGTAGCAGAGGCCAGAAGGACAAGGGAAAATAGGAAGAAGTCATATGGTGAGTAGCTGAACAGACCCAAAAGGATAAAGTCTGATAGTGAGGTGTGGTTCCAGATGTCCATGGCCTTGACCCTGAGGGAAAAATAAATGAGTAAACATCAAAATGAAACAACTTACCTGGCATCTCCATCATACACGTAAACTGTCTCCTGTTTCTTCTAGAGGACAGTGCCCAGCCCTCTCTCTTATCCCTGTCCTTTCCCTCTGCAGTGAAATCCTTTTCCTCTCATTTATCCTCAATGGTTACCAGACAAGATGTGATCCTTATTTCTCTTGAAAACTAGTTAGTGTGCCCCCAGAGAAAGGGGGCTAAATAATGCAAAGGGAGAGAGAGAAGGAGTTTTAGGGTAAATAGCTAGAGGTTTAGAAAAAGTGGATATAGATTTAAGACTATGAGAGTATTGGAGTTTTCAATAAAGAATAGGAGGAGGAAAAGTGTGTAACAGATGTAAGAATAAATACTATTAAAAATATAAGGCTTTAATTCTCCCTTCCCCCATTTTCTTAGAGCATTTACTTTAGAGAAATTTATAAGTTATTTGACTCTGAAATGTACACAAACATTTTAAAAGTGAAATAACCTTCTAGCCAGCTTTCAGACCCAGTAGTGTCTTTCTCAAAAGCTTGAGCCTCCAATTAAAATAAATTAATTAATTTAAAAAAACTTGAGATCCATATCTTTTCATTGCAATCATCCAGGAAGACAGAGCCCCTACTTCCCCGGCTCTGTAGGAGGGCAGGACCCTAACTTCAGCAGGCACCTCGCTCCAAGTTGCAGAATTCTCTCTTGTCATAGAAAGAGAGAAGATATTTTCCTTTGAATAAAGCCATTTAACCAATACAGTCACTCCAATTACCAGGTGAATCTAGAATGAACTCTGTGTGCCAAATGGTGCTGTCAAGTCTCTTATTTGAGAACTGGTTACTGTTTATCCTGAGAGCATGAGTATAATGGATTATCCTTGCCTGGGTGTAGGAAAGAGTGATATTCCTTCTGTCTTTGCATTCTCTTAGCAGATCACCTGTAATGCACATCACATTTTGATTTAATGTTTATTAAAAAATAAAGCTGTTTTCTTTTCTTATACCTTTTTGGAGAGGTTTTCAGGGTAGGAAGGAGATTTTGGTTTTGTTATATTTCTAGAGTCAGAAAACTGTGGCAGTGGGGAGAGAAATCCCAGGACGTGGTGAATTACACAAACGTGCCAGCCCCTGGTGGCTCACACGATAAAGAATTTGCCTGCAGTGCAGGAGACCTGGGTTTGAACTCTGGGTCAGGAAGATCTCCTGGATGAGGGCATGCAACCCACTCCAGTATTCTTGCCTGGAGAATCCCTATGGACAGAGAAGCCTAGCAGGCTAAGTCCATGGGGTCGCAAAGAGTGGGAGATGACTGAGCAACTAAGCACAGCCAGCCAAGGGAGCCAGTGTACAGCTCGAGTAGGTAGATTCCATGATCAGCACAGGCAGGAACACTGCAGTGACACAGACACATGTGTGGCAAAGGCACAACAGGTCTGTCTGCCCACTCTGTCTCAGTTCAGAGGCTGGAGAACAGATGATAAATGATTAAAATTTTCCCCAAGAAAACTAGGATTATCATATTTTGGTCTTTGATGCTGATACCATTTGTCACTTGACAGCAAGGAAGTGTCTCTGTGTCCAGCCTGACACTATAATCTGAAGGCTGAAGTGAAACTAACTTCACATTTCTTGGTCATTTTCAGTCCCTTATCTGTCAGGTCTTCCCTCACCTGCTTCAGCACCTACCAGCCCTATTCCTTTCCCCACAGTTCATCTTTCACTCTGACCTATAAATCTCAACAGAAATGGGTTAAACCCAAGCGGTATGCAAAGATTTAGTCCCCAGGGCAATGCTTGAGCAAGTGGTGACCTGAGAAATCCCCTCACAGACTCTCCTCCAACTCCATGGCTCCAAATAAAAATTTGTAGAACTAACCATCCAAGATGTTCTTCTGCTTCTTACAAAATTGATGCGCTCATGTCCCAGGTTTATATGTCTAGTTGCAGAGCAGATATCTTGGGAGACCCAACTCAGCTCATAATGACCCCAGGGAATAGATAGAACCTCCACCGCAAGGAAGAAGCCAAAATTAATGACATGGCTTCAGGATAAAGTTCATTCCCCATAGCCCTGGCTCTGAAAAGCACCCCAGACTCCCTTCTAAGCAAAGGAAGGACCCATCCCTTGACACGTCCACCTACAGTTCCCTCAGGACTCTTAACCCTCACTTCACACATGGGAGCTAGGAGAGAATGTGATCACCACTAAGTATCAGAGTGAATATCTAGCTGTATTCTGGAAGTTTGATCATGGATGATGAAGTGGTCCCTGGTCAGTTAATCTATGAAACTTGTACTCAAGTGATGTCCTATACTTTTATGGACTTGATTGTTGGTTATTTGTTTTCCATTCAAGAAGCTAGTTTTGTGCACTATGGAACGAATCAAAGAGCAGCCACATGAGGAAAGCAAAGGGTATTTATTCAGAGCTTTCAATAGCAAAAGGGTCAGCCACTGTTACTTGCCTTTTGGCAGAGACACAAAGGCAGGCAGAGGAGTGGGAAAGCTTTAGAAAAAGAGAAGCTCCACACGTGCCCTGATTGGAGAATATCGGTGTGGTGAATCTGTTGGCAGACTAGTCAAGAGCACCGTTACTGGTAGGGTACATATTTGGCTTTCTTTGGTTCGCCTGAACTTGGAAGTGGGGCCAAAAATTAGGGAAGTTGTCAGTTATTAATCGAGTCTTAGACATTTGGGGCCTATTGTTACAGAAGCGATTGTTAAGCTTCCTATATTGTTACCAAAGCGAACACTCTATCTTCTACAAGTCTGACTTATAAAAGACTGCCTTCCTGGCTGGACTGTTTATTGTCGACAAGAGGGTTGATTTCCTTGGCAAGTTCTTGCAGTTTGTGGGTCAGAGTTCTTTTTTTATATATGGTCCATTGTCTGTATATTCAATCTCTCAGCAGCTATAAAGGTGAATATTACATTGTTGCATTTTAATATGAAAACTGTTAAGAGAGAGTTCTAAGTGTTCTCATCACAAGGAAAAAAATTTTGTATTTATATGGGATGATAACTAAAGTTAATTAAATTTTGTGATAATCTCATAATATATTTACATCAAATCATTATGCTGTACACTTGAAACTTATACAGAGCTACATGTCAGTTATTTCTCACTAAAACTGGGAGGAAAAAAGAACACTCACCGTAAAGAAGGTTTTAACAATGCTGAAAGAAAAGGAAGAAAAAAAAGAAAAAGTGTGGGTATATACAATGAATTACAATTCATCCATTAAAAAATAAGGAAATCCTGCCATGTGCAACAATACAGAAGAATCTTGAAAGCATTCTGCTAAGTGAAATAAATCAGACAGAGAAAGACAAATACTCCATGATCTCACTTACATGTAGAACCTAAAAACAAAAACAAAATCCCTCATAGAAACAGTTTCTACACTGATTGCCAGAGGCTGGGAGGTGGTGGGTAGGGGACATGGTAGGAGAATTGGGTGAAGGAAGTCAAAAGGCACAAATCTCCAGTTATAAGATAAGTAAGTTCTTGAGATGTAAGGTACAGCATAGTAACTATAGCTAACAACACTGTAGTGTATATTTGAAAGTTGTTAAGAGAGTAGATCTTACAATTCTCAACACAGGGAAAAAACTTTGTAACTATATGAGGTGAACGCTCCCTCGCTCGCTCAGTCGCTTCAGTCGTGTCTGACTCTTTGCAGTCCTATGGGCTGTAGCCTTCAGTGGTGTATCAGATTCTTTCTGTTGCTGTAATAAATGACCACAAACTTGGTGGCTTAAAACAATTTCTTTTCTCTTACAGGTCTTTAAGTCAGAAGTATAAAATTAGTTTCGTGGGTTTAAAGTCAGAAAGCTGGTTGCTTCTGAGGTCTCTGAGGAAAAATTCTTACTTTGTTCAGATTCTAGTGGCCTCCTGTATTTTTTTTATTTCTGGCCCCTTTCTCTGTCTTCAAAGTCAGTAGCATAGCATCTTCAAATCCTTCAAATAGCTTCCATTGTCTTATCTCTTCCTTCTACAGTCAAATCTTTATATCCCTCTCATTTGTGATTCAATTTAGGGCCAGATAACCCAAGGCAATTGGAGAAGGAAATGGCAACCCACTCCAGTATTCTTGCCTGGAGAATCCCAGGGACGGGAGAGCCTGGTGGGCTGCCGTCTACGGGGTCGCACAGAGTCGGACGTGACTGAAACACTTGGCAACCCAAGGCAGGGGCTTCCTTGGTGGCTCAGGGGTAAAGAAACTGCCTGCCAATGCAGGAGATGCAGGTCCAAACCCTGCGTCGGAAAGATCCACTGGAGAAAGAAATGGCAGCCCACTCCAGTATTCTTCCTTGGGAAACGCCATGAACAGAGGAGCCTGGTGGGCTATAGTCCACGGGGTCACAAAGAATCGGACACATTAGTGAGTAAACAACAAACTCAGGGCAAACTCTCCATCTAAAAATCATTATCTTAACAAATTCAAAGTCCTTTTTGCCATTTGTATTCGTTTCCTGGGACTGCTGGAACAAAGTAACATATACTGGGTGGCTTAAATGACAAATATTTATTATCTCAGTTCTGGAATTAGAAATCTGAAATCAAGTTGCCTGAAGGACATGAAGAAGAATTGGTTCCATGCTTCTCCCCTTGCTTCTGCTAGCATCAGGCATTCTCTGGCTTTAAAATGGCATTCTCCTTGTGTCCCTTCACATCACCTTCTGTGTAGGCCCATCTGTCTCTATGTCCACATTTCCCTTTTCGATAAGGACATCACTCACGTTGTATTTGAGTCTACTCTAAAGACCTCATCTTAACTTGGTCACCTACAAAAGACCTTACTTCCCAGTAAGCTCACATTCACAAATGGTGGGGACTTCAACGTATCTTCATGATTTTTATCTATAAAAACACATGCATAAAAAGATACAATAATCATAAGTAGAATAGATACATAAAATGCCTAGTGAATAAAACAGTTTTAATGACAGATTTGTTCATAAGCATGAAATCAAGAAGGACCCTGTGTTACTGAAAGCTTGGCCTATCTTTGCACCAGTGCTGAATCAAATCCCAGAGACAGAGTTTTGGATAAAGTAGAAAGCTTTATTGCTTTACCAGACATTGGACTTCTGCCCCAAAAAACTATGTGTCTCCACCCCAGAGAACCTGATGAGGGGTTTTATAATGGTGGGTTAAAGGTGGGGTCTCTGACAAGATTAGGGTGTGAGCAGGGCTTGGATTCCCTTAGTCTCATCTCAGATGATCAGTCTCCTAATCTTGAGTTTCTCTGGTCCTTTAATCTTGTATCAGGTGGTTTCTTGGCTGTTCCTCCCTTGATTAGCAACTGTTTGAATGCGCCCTTTAGAACTCAGGGGAGGTCATAATGACTGGAGCCTTGCTGGCAAGAGATGGGTGACAGAAAGACCTCTGTGCCGGGGAGCCCCATAGGGCCTCACTAGGTTTCACCGGCACGGCTTTCTCAAGGGTAGACCCCCCATGTCCCCTATCTATCTCTTATTTGTAGAAAAACTGTAGCCTCCAGACCCACATATGCTGTGTGGAGCTGAAACACTTTATTTTTCACCAAGCATTTATAAATATTTAAGTGAAAGGGAGGAAAATAAATAATAGACTAACATTCATAACATTAAACAAAGCAAATTTTGTGGCATTCAAATTTTAATGAATTCCATTTGAACTGTGAGTCATTCAAGAAAGAAACCTATTTGGGAATTTCTTTCACATTCCAAGCACTCCTGAAGTCACCCACTTCTCCTCACCCACCTAGGCTGCCCCACCCATCTCAGTCACCATCAAGGGTGACTCTTAACTACAAAATAAATTTCCAGAAGTGGAATTCCTGGGCCTAGCAATGTATTTTACATTTGGGGAGATAGTGCTAAATTGTCCAAAATGTATGAGAGTTCCTGTTTCTCCAGTAGAAGCACCCTCTTGCCCAGTCCACATGGTCAACATGGACTCAGGGCAGGGATGTAGTTCTGCTGGGCTCATAGCTCCACACAGCATATGTGGGTCTGGGGGCTTTGACTTTTGCTAACATTTGCTAACCCTGAGGCTGCAGCTTCACTAAAGGGTGATAATCCCAAAGACTGAGAGGTTTATGTATTTCTTTATGAGAGATTAGGTGGAGATTGGACTTCCCCGGTGGCTCAGATGGTGAAGAATCTGCCAGATGGTGCTAGTGGTAATGAACCCATCTGCCAATGCAGGAGAGACCAGAGAGGCAGGTTTGATCCCTGGATGGGGAAGGCCGGGGCAACCCACTCCAATATTCTTACCTGGAAAATTCCATGGACAGAAGAGCCCAGCAGGCTACAGTCCATAGGGTCACACAGAGTCAGACACAACTGAAGCGACTTAGCACTGACCCCCACACACAGGTGGAGATTAATGTAGTGGCTTCCAGGCAACAGCACCATGACAAACTCCCTAAATTCCTTGTCTGATGTCCCCTCTGTCTGATGATCTAGACAAAGGAACTGTAAGAATTTGGCCTGTTCAACTCATCCCTTTTGTTTCCTCTTTGTTTTCCATTCTAGAAGCCACTGCCTCCAATCATGGCAAGAGAGTATCAGAAGTTCCCAGAAAGGTTCTTAACTTTCACAGGCTTTGGGTTGTGGACAGACCTGTGTGTACAAAGTATGTATGTGTGCAAGAGAGTAGGGAGGAAGGGGGACTCAGGAGTGGGTGAAGGAGAGTTCTTTATATTGCTTTTCCAATTTTTTTTTTTAATAACACAGGACTATGTTTCTATGTTTATTCCTTCATTACATTCACAATCTTATTGGTATTTGTTGTCATCAGGGAAACAGAGCAGAGGGATGGAAGTCAACTCTTCCTGGGGACTCAGGGATTTCTTCCTTAATTATATTAATCCTAATATCTAAAAGATGGATTTGCATCCTGTTTCCAATCACAGAGAACTCTGAAAATAGACTAATTTATCGGGTGCAAAATCAGCACCTAAATAGACAGATCTTTAAACGAGGGAAACACTCTTGTTCTCATTGTCAAATTTCCAACGAAAGTTCGGTCACCACAATAGCAGGCCAGAAGAGATTCACAAAATTATAAAGATTCTTTTTAAGTGAGCACTAAAAAATTGGAAAATTCCGTCTTTCTTTTCTTAAAATTGAAGAATGGATAATTGAATTCATACTGCAAAATCAATGGTCTTTGAGTTCAGAAACAAATCGTCCTATTTTATGGATATAATAAGCAAGGCTTTGGAGAATTTACTGCAAATCATGGCTGTGCCAATTCTCAGCAATTTTGAGAATTTGCTCAACCTCTCTGAGTCTCAGTTTACCTTGTCTTTCAGCTAGGTATAGAGACTTTACAAAGCTGTTAGGAAGGTTAAGTAAAAGAATATATATGAAATGCCTGCCATTCGATGTATACTCAACCAATGGCAGCCTCACAATCTCTGATACTTTCCCTCAACTCCATGTCCCCCACCAAAAAACAATATTCACCTATCTGCACCACAATTTCCTTACCTATTAAACTGGGATAACAACTCATGTATCACAGAGTATTTGTGATGAGTATATGAAATGAGATAAGTGAAGCACCAGGCAGGTAAGAGGCATATATCCTTTCATAAATCAGTTGGATTAATGCTCATGGTCTCAGAGTCATCAATTAGATGTATATTAACTAGACATTGTTCTTTTACATACTATGAAGAGAGTTTGTCTATACAAGAAGAAAAATGTGACCCTTGCAAAAGTTCTCCCACCTTTCATGTGTTCATCCAAACTCAAGATGAACTACTAACAATGTGGAACAAAGTGGGCTGGCAGGAGACTGGAATCTGGAAAAGTACCAAATACAAATCAAAATCTCTTCACTAACAATTCCTCTCCGGGGAAGTTTTTGCAAATTGGCAGAAGGAATGGAACTAAAAAACACTGAGCTCTGTCCATCGTGTTTTAGTCTGAGTGCTGCTGGAGTTGAATGCAAAGGTAAACTCATATTTCTAAAGGTGGAATCCAACACTTTCCTAGCTCAAATCCTGATATGATCAAATAAAAAAGTTAGTAGGAGTGGCAATATAGGAAGTCAGGAGTTGGATTGAAAGGTAGCAATCACATTTTAAACAAAAGGGGAATTGGAATTTGATCTGTCACAACTCAGTTCTAATGGGCACTAAATTATCACCACCTTATTCGAGCTACCTTACTGAAAAAAAAAGAGGCATTACCTTTCTGGAAAACAAAACAAAACTGAACAAAAAATTATCTAGTTCATTCTGCAGTGTTTTTAACTCAAAATGTCTAATATAAAATCCAAAATTGTAAAACATTTAAAAAGGAAAGAAAAAAGTGTGACCCACTGAGAGAAAACACCATCAATTCAGGAAGACCCATATGGTGACCCAGGTTTAGAATTAGATGAAAATAACTTTATTTTTTTTTAATTAGTTTATTTATCTATTTTCTAACTTTATAATATTGTATTTGTTTTGCCATACATTGACATGAATCCACCATGGGTGTACTTGTGTTCCTCTTCCAGAACCTCCCTCCCACCCTCCCTCCCCATCCCATACATCTGGGTCATCCTGGTGCACCAGCCTCGAGCGCCCTGTATCATGCATTGAACCTGTACAGGTGATTGGTTTCACATATGATAATTTACAAGCTTCAATACCATTCTCCCATATCATCCCGCCCTTGCCCTCTCCCATAGAGTCTATAATACTGTTCTATATATCTGTGTCTCTTTTGTTGTCTCACATACAGGGTTATCTTTACCAATTTACTAAATTCCATATATGTGCATTAGTATACTGTATTGGTGTTTTTCTTTCTGGCTTACTTCACTCTGTATAATAGGCTCCAGTTTCATCCACCTCATTAGAACTGATTCGAATGTATTCTTTTTAATGGCTGAGTAATATTCCACTGTGTATATGTACCACAGCTTCCTTATCCATTTGTGTGCTGATGGGCATCTAGGCTGCTTCCATGTCCTGGCTATTATAAACAGTGCTGTGATGAACACTGGAGTACACGTGTCTCTTTCAATTCTGGTTTCCTCAGTGTGTATGCCCAGCAGGGGGATTGCTGGGTCATATGGCAGTTCTATTTCCAGTTTTTTGAGAATAAAAGCAAAAATAAACAAATGGGACCTAATTAAAATTAAAAATCTTTTGCACAACAAAGGAAACTATAAGCAAGGTGAAAAGACAGCCTTCAGAATGGGAGAAAATAATAGCAAATGAAGCAACAGACAAACAATTAATCTCAAAAATATACAAGCAACTCCTGCAGCTCAATTCTAGAAAAATAAACGACCCAATCAAAAAGTGGGCCAAAGAACTAAACAGACATTTCTCCAAAGAAGACATACAGATAGCTAACAAACACATGAACAGATGTTCAACATCACTCATTATCAGTTCAGTTCAGTTCAGTTCAGTCGCTCAGTCGAGTCCGACTCTTTGCCACCCCATGAATCACAGCACGCCAGGCCTCCCTGTCCATCACCAACTCTCGGAGTTTACCCAAACCCATGTCCATCGAGTTAGTGATGCCATCCAACCATCTCATCCTCTGTCGTCCCCTTCTCCTTCTGCCCCCAATCCTTCCCAGCATTAGGGTCTTTTCCAGTGAGTCAACTCTTTGCATGAGGTGGCCAAAGTATTGGAGCTTCAGCTTCAGCATCAGTCCTTCCAGTGAATATTCCAGGTTGATTTCCTTTAGGATGGATTGGTTTGATCTCCTTGCAGTCCAAGGGACTCTCGAGCATCTTCTCCAGCACCACGATTTGAAAGCATTAGTTCTTCAGTGTTCAGCCTTCTTTATGGTTCAGGTGTTTGTATTAAGGGTTGCTGTTGTGTAACAGGATAGTGAATGTCCAGAGCCTACAGATGTAGCACCAAGAGCATTCCCTGTGACTCTTGACTTAAATCAGTATTTTTGTCTTCTTCCTGACCATGCCAATTTTTTCATTTTTGTTTGAGGATTTAACTTTATGTTTTCTTTAAATACAAAATATGCCTGTCAAATGTTTAAAAATCAAAAGTTAATTTCACTTTCATATGTATGTTATCTATAACCAGTCTCCCTCTGGAACTCATAATCTTCCCTCTTTGTTCCATTTACTTCTCACTGGAGTATGTTCTTCAATAGTGGTTATAGAGGGAGTCCATGGGTGGTAAACACCCTATCCACTTTTATTTGTCTCAAAATATCTATTTTTTAAATGACAGTGTAACTAAATTAAACTTTCTTAGTGAAGATTTACCTGTACCTGTCTGTAAACACCACCCCTCTCTTTTTTGCTCTTGACAATCATGATGAGGAATCTGAGGAAGCTGGGTGTCAATCATTTATTGTTAATCCTTCCTTCTTTTACTGGTAGCTTTTAATGTTTTTAATCCTTGATGTTTGTAGTCTAACTATAGTATATCTGAGTATGACTTTCTTTTTATCTATCTTGCTCAGAATTCAGAGAGTATTTTATCCTGGGAACTCAGGTCTTTCTTGACTTCTCAGGAATTTCCTCTTAAAATGTCACTTCTCCAACATTAATTCTCTCCACCCCTCTGCTAGCACTTGTATTAGGCTAATTTAAAGTCTTTTGGTCTATATTCTGGGTTTTCTCCAACATTAATTCTCTCCACTCCTCTGCTAGCACTTGTATTAGGCTAATTTAAAGTCTTTTGGTCTATTTTCTGGGTTTTTTTAACTCTTTTTTCATATTTTTTATATAATCTATGCTTTTTATGCTTAATTCTGAGTATCTTAGTACCACCTTTTGGGGGCAGTCCTAAGATATTGGAGGAATAGGATGGGGAGAACAGTTTCTCCCCCACAAATTCATGGAAAGAACATTTGAACGCTGAGCAAATTCCACAAAACAACTTCTGAATGCTGGCAGAGGACATCAGGCACCCAGAAAGGCAGCCCATTGTCTTCGAAAGGTGGTTCAGTTCAGTTCAGTCGCTCAGTCGTGTCTGACTCTTTGTGACCCCATGAATCGCAGCACGCCAGGCCTCCCTGTCCATCACCAACTCCCAGAGTCTACCCAAACCCATGTCCATCAAGACGGTGATGCCATCCAGCCATCTCATCTTCTGTCGTCCCCTTCTCCTCCTGCCCCCAATCCTTCCCAGCATTAGGGTCTTTTCCAATGAGTCAACTCTTCGCATGAGGTGACCAAAGTATTGGAGTTTCAGCTTCAGCATCAGCCCTTTCAATGAATATTAGAGTTGATTTCCTTTAGGATTGACTGGTTTGATATCCTTACTGTCCAAGGGACCCTCAAGCGTCTTCCCTAGCATCACAGTTAGAAAGCACCAATTCTTTAGCTCTCAGCATTCTTTATGGTCCTTTCTCATCTGTACATGACTACTGGAAAAACCATAGCTTTTAATATATGAACCTTTGTCAGTAAAGTGATGTCTCTGATTTTTAATACACTAAGTTTGTCATAGCTTTTCTTCCAAGGAGCAAGTGACCTATTTAGCAAACTCAAAGTTACTGTCATTACTGAGTTTAAATGTGTCAAAAATCAAGTTTCCCAGAAGCAAAATGAGATAGACTTTCCATGCAGAAAGTTTATTGGAGAGTCTTGCCAGTATGAAGACCTATAAAATGGGAAATTAGCTAAGGAAGCAAAATTGGATACAGGGAGAAGTGATGCATGATGACTATGTGTAGTGCTCTGGAGTTGGGGAGCTCTGGAGCTGGGATGGACCCTCAGAGTCAAACTGAGGCAAGGTAGCCAAGCCTTTGTAATCCTCCATTGACCTCTCCAGGCATCCTCTACTCACCCAAGGAGAGGCAAGGCCTAGGGCAAGATGCCTCTTCTCAGCTACGGGCAATTCCTTGAGAAGAACACAGCTGAAAGCTGCCACCTGTCAACTCTTTCAACAACTATGGAATGAAGGATGTGTGTCTTCTACTCTTGTAACTCTGTCAGCCCAACTTTTTGTCCAAGTTGCCACATTCGTCATAAACATGATAGATTGAATTGATGTCTAAATCTGACTAACCGTAATCATAAAATGACTTTTATTTTTAGTACGGCACATTCATATCTCTTCCAATGAAACCACAGTTGGTTAGGCCAGGTTTCCTGGCCCCAGAGCACATCTCCAGGTGCCAGAACCAAACTAGTTCTGCCCAACACCACAAGAACACCTCCCCAGGAGTTTCTTGAGAGCACCAGCCACTTCCTTGTTCCTCAGGCTGTAGATGAGTGGGTTGAGCATAGGGGTAATCATGGTATAGAAGGCTGAGACCACCTTGTCCTGCTTGGAGGAATGGTAGGCCTGAGGCCACATGTAGGTGATCATGGCAGCCCCATAGAAGAGAGACACAACGGCCATGTGAGAGGAACAGGTAGCAAAGGCCTTCTGCCGACCTTCAGCAGAACGCATGTGGAGCACAGTTATCAGGATCCTCAGGTATGAGGCAGAGATGATAGAGAAGGGCAGGAGCAGCATGAGGACACAGCACACATAGATCATAGTCTCATAGAGGGAGGTGTCAGCACAGGCCAGCTTGAGCACTGCAGGGACCTCACAGAAGAAGTGGTCAATCTCTTGGGAGCCACAGTAAGGGAATCGTAGTGTAAAGATAGCCTGGATCAGCCCATCCACCAGGCCAAAGAGCCAAGATCCTGCCACCATGAGCCAGCAGACACAGCGGCTCATGACCACTGAGTACCTCAGTGGGTTGCTGATGGCCACATAGCGATCATAGGCCATGAAAGCCAGTAGGAAACACTCATCCCCAAGGAGGGTGAGAAAGAACAAGATCTGGAGCCCACAGCCTGTGAATGAGATGGAACCATGGCCCAGGAGGTATTCGATGGCCATCCGTGGTACAATGGTGGAGATGAGCATGAGGTCCATGAGTGACAGCCAGCTGAGGAAGAAGTACATGGGGCTGTGTAGACGGGAGTCAGTGTTGATGAGGAGGATCATGAGCCCGTTGCCAGAGAGGGCCACCAGAAACATGACCATGATGACAGAGAAGAGGAGGAGGTGCAGTGGTGAGTGTGTGAAGAGACCCAGGAGGATGAAGTGGGAGATGAGAGTCTGGTTTCCCAACAAGGCCATTGTTCCTTCAGAGGGAAGTGCCATAGAGAGTACTGGGATCTGGAAACAGGAGGTTTGTGTTCAGTGCCATAATACTGAGATCATTGCAAATTTTTCCAGTATGTTGCCCTCTTTAAATGTTATTTGATTTAGAATAAAAGGTATGTTTTCTTTAAGAAAAAATATCCTAACAAAAATGCAGGATACTTCTGTTGCCTTTAGTTTTAAATCCTTCTGCACATAATTGAGAAGCCTGTCTTAACCCCTTATTGTTAAAGTAATCACTGCTTCTACTTCTGCTAGGATTGGTCTGTACTCCAACCCACAGAGATGCTTCTCCTACAGAGTTCTGGGCCAGCCTCACTAAAGGATTTCCTTTTCCCCAGACAAGACCTAAAGCAGCAAAGACATTAACAACTGTGTGAACTGAGCACTGTTATGACCTTTATGAATCTCAATTTTCTTATCTTAAATTGGGATAACAACTGGCTATGAAGTGATAGTAAAGGTTGAAGATGACAACATAAGCAGTGTCTTGTAGAACAGAAATGTTGATAGCTGACATTACTTGATCATTTCTCATGTGCCAAGTGCCATGATGAGCACTCTGTAATCATATTTAATCCTCGTAACTGCTAAAAATTATCATTATCCCCATTTCACAAATGGGGAAAGTGAACGAGTGGGGATTAAACATTTTTATAATCAACATTAGATGAGATATAGGAAGGTAAACATGAAACATGAATAAGAATTTATAGGAAAAAAGTATTTAGAAGATGGAACCTTAAGAAAACTTTTAAAATACACCTCAGACTACACAGTTCTACTTACAAGAATTCATCTTACAAAAACATTTGCACGTATATGAAATGATGTGTTGACAACAGGATCTGGTGTAGATTTGTTTATAGTGGAAAAAAGATTGCAGAATATCTAAATATCTATCAAAAGAGGAAAAACTGAATAAACAATGGAATAATAAACTGCAAAAAAGGAGAAAAATGAGTTTGCTTTTTATGTGTTTATATAGAATTCTCCCCAAATAATATTGTTCTGTGAAAAAGGCACATGACAGAGCAGTATATGAGCTAATATATTACATACTACGTAGTTACATGCCATCATTATATGTTACATATACCTGTATAAATTATGCTTTATGTTATAATCATATAATTACTCTATATTCTATGTTGTACATCATATATCATGGAATACAAAACAATATTACATTTTACTGATACATGTATAAAAAAAGAAATGAGTATGTGTCTGTATATATTTATATCTATAAACTTAATGTAAAATCTCTGGAATGAAACATAAGAAGCTAATAATGCTGCTTACCTCAGAGGAAAGAATCAGAAGAATAAGATTGCTGAGACCTAAGTTAGGGGCTTCCCAGGTGGCACTAGTGGTTAAGAACCTGCCTGCCAATGCAAGAGACTATAAGAGATGCAGGTTCAATCCCTGAGTTGGGAAGATATCCTGGAAGCAGGCACAGCAAACTACTCCAGTATTCCTGCCTGGAGAATCCCATGGACAGAGAAGCCTGGGTTGTGGAGTCTGATGTGACTGAAGTGACTTGGCATGCCTCCAACTTAGGAAAGGAATCTTTATGCTATATGATTTTTACCTCTTAAATTTTACTCTCTGTGAGACAATATGTACTTTTAAAAATGCATAAATATAATATTGAGGTGATAACCAATAACATTTGTCATGGGAATTGATCAAGTGGTAACCAACATTCATGCACAGCATGTTGTAGATGCTTAATACATCTGAACATCTTACTGGACAAAGAGCCAAAAATTTTTCAAGAGTAAAGCAATGTTTAACAGATTAGAGTAAAAAGTGAAACTGTCTCTTTAATTATCAAAATATATAAAGTCTGGTATTGGTGAAGAAACAGGACAAATGACAAAAGAAACAAGGAAAAAGTCTGGGATCAGGCATATATGTGTGAAATTTTTAAATTGGATTAAAATACTGTGGCTTAATTTCTGTGAGAAAAGAATATTCAATAAATCATTAGGATGATTTTTCACCTGTTTGAAAAATCTTTAAAAATTAGGTCCATAACTGTACCTCTCACTAAAACAAATTCCTGGAAGCTTAAAGATTTAAAGTGAAAAATTTATAATATTATTAGAAGAAATATAGGAGAATGTGTCTGTGTCCTTGTGGTGGGATTGGTCTCATTAATTACAGCAAAAGGAATGAGCAAAATCTGTAAACTATTATATATAATGATAAATATCTACAATATAATATATTATCAAATACATATCCGTTTCATATTCAAACCATATGAACAATACCCACAAGTCCATAAGAAAAACAATGAACATGGTGAGCAGTAATTCTCAGAAAATAGACTGCAAATAACATCAATAAAATGACTTTATTTCACAAGTAACTAGAGAAACTCAAATTGAAAGAGAGACACACTTTTACATATCAGGTTGGTATAAAGCTTGGTAATGCTAAGCGTGGGGAGACAAGAAAATGAGAAATAAGTACATGTAATGTGTTGAAGGACACAATATAACAGCGGTTACCTCTGGAGAAAGGATTAAGACTGGGTAAGGATAGTGGTCAAAGAAGACTCTAGTTTAACCCGTGATATCTGAATTCTTAATAATAAGAACATGTTCTTATGAAACTATCCCAAAAAACTGCAGAGGAATGAACAGTTCTGAATTCATTCTGTGAGGCCATCATTAGCTTGATACCAAAACTAGACAAACATACCACAAAAAGAAAAAATTACAGGCCAATATCTCTGATGAACACATATGCAAAAGTCCTCAGTAAAACACTCACAAACCAAATGCAACAATACATTAAAAGGTTCATACACCATCATCAAGTGGGTTTTACCCCATGGATGCAAGGATTTTTCAATATTTGCAAATCAATCAGTGCGACACACCACATTAACAAATCGAAGAATAAAAACCACAACGATCATCTCAATAGATACAGAAAAAAATTTTAGTTAAAATTCAGCATCCATTTATGATAAAAACTCTTTAGAAAGTGGGCATAGAGGGAAAATATTTCAACATCATAAAGGCCATAAATGACAAACACAGCTAACATCATAATCAATGGTGAAAAACTGAAAGAATTTCCTTTGATCAGGAACAAGACAAGGATGTCCACTCTCACCACTTTTACTTAACATAGTTTTGAATGTTCTAGCCATATCAATCAGAGAAGAAAAATAAATAAAAGGAATCTAAATTCAGAAAGAAGTAAAACTGTTTACAGATGACATGATATTATACATAGGAAACTGTAAAGACACTACCAGAAAACTACTAGAGCTCATCAATGAACTCAGTAAACTTGCTGGATACAAAATTAATATACAGAAATCTGTTGTATTTCTCTATACTAACAACGAAACATCATCAAGAGAAATTAAGGAAACAGTCTCATGTATCATCACATGTAAAAAGTGAAATATCTAAGAATAAACTTACATAAGGTGACAAAAGACCTATACTGCAAAACCTATAAGCCATTGATGAAAGACAGCACAAATAGATGGAAAGATATACCATGTTCTTATATTGGAAGCATTACTATTATTAAAATGACTATACTACCCAAGGCCATCCATAGATTCAATGCAATCTCTGTAAAATTACAATGGCATTTTTCACAGAACTAGAACTAGAAAAGTTTTTTAAATTTGTATGAAAATACAAAGACCCCAAACAGCCAAAACAATCTTGAGAAAGAAGAATGAGGCTGGAGGAATTGTGCTTCCTGACTTCAGACTACACTACAAAACTACAATAATCAAAGCACTATCGTACTGGCACAAAAACAGAAATCTGGATCAACAGAGCAGGATAGAAAGCCCAAAAATAAGCCTATGCACTTACAGTCAATTAATCTATGACAAAGGAAGCAAGAATCTATGATGAAGAAAAGACAGCCTCTTCAACAAATGATGCAGGGAAAACTGGAAGTCACATGTAAAATAATGAAGTTAGAACATTCTTTAACACTGTATACAAATAATAAGCTCAAGTGGATTATTAAGGATGTAAATTTGAGACCAGACAGTATAAAACTCTTAGAGGAAAATATCAGCAAAACAGTCTTTGACATAATTTGCAGAAATATTTTTTGGCTATGTCTCCTACAATAATGGAAATAAAAATAAAAATAAACAAATGGGACCTAATTAAACTTAAAAGCAAAGGAAATCATAAATAAAAAGACACTCTGAAGGTTTCAGAATGGGAGAAAATATTTGCAAATGATGTGACAAATAAGGGATTAATTTCTAAAATAAGGAAGCAGCTCATACAGCTCATTATATATAAAAAATAATCAAAAAGTGGGCAGAAGACCTAAGTATATAGTTTTCCAAAGAAGACTTACAGATGGACGATAAGCTCCTGAAAAGATGATCAATGTTGCTAATTATTAGAGAAATGCAAATCAAAACTACAGTGAGGTATCACCTCACAGCAGTCAGAATGAATGGCCATTAATAAAAAGTCTATAAATGCCAGAGAGGATGTGAAGAAAATGAATCCTTCTATGCTGTTGTTGGGAATGTAATTGCTGCAGCCACTATGGAGAATGATATGGAGGTTCCTTGAAAAATTAAAAATAGAGTTACCATATGATCCAGCAATCTCATTCCTGGGCATATATCTGGAGAAAACCACAATTCATTCGGATATATGCACCCTGATGTTCACTGCAGCACCATTTGCAATTTCCAAGGACATGGAAGTAACCTAAACGTCCACTGACAGAAGAATGGATAAAAAATATTTGGTATATATACATATATATATATATATGTATATATACAATGGAATATTACTCAGCCATAAAAACAAAAGAAATAATGCCTTTTACAGCAACATGGATGGACCTAGAGATTATCTACTAAGTGAAGTATGCCAAAGACAAGCATCATATGATATCACTTACAGGTGAAATTGAAAAATAATATAAACGAACTTATTTCCAAAACAGAAATAGACTCACAAACATAGAAAACAAACTTATGTTTATCAGAGGGGATAGTGATAGAGGTGTGTGTGTGTGATATATGAGGAATTAACATATACATACTACTGTGTATAAAAGAGACGAACAACAAGGACCTACTGTACAGCATATCTTATAAAAACCTACGATGGAAAGGAATCTGGAAAAAATAAATATATATACGCATAGCTTAATCACTTAACTGTATACATGAAGCTAATATGACATTATAAATTAACCATACTTAAATATTTAAATGGTTAAAAAGAAATGCAAAAAAAAAGACAATAAAATATCTTTAGATGAATGTTTCAAACAGAGTCCTTGTGACATGTAATTAAGTAATGCAGCTCAGATGTTTAGAATTTTGTATTGCATTAGAGGTAGGCAAAATGACTTCACCAGGCCTGCACAAAGAAAAGTGACAAGGAGGAAATCATGTAGATAGAACGACTAATGAATTTGCTCTTGTTTTAAGTCATAACATTATGTCTTGAAAAGAGGTTTTAAAAAAGGCTTGTAGTCATATTGCTTTTTTTGAAAAATGTTATTGATTCTAAGACCTATAACAATTCTCAGATTTTAGTGTTCATAAAAATTATTTCTGATGCTGATTAGAACAGCAGGTTTCTTTTGCCCCATCTAGGAGCTATTAAGTGAGGAACCTTAATTTTATGTGTAATGAAATTTGACAGAAGCTGGCAGAAACTATCCTCCCTACACGACCCCCATTTTTTCTTATTATTGAACTTGCTCTACTAAATCTCTAACTGGAGTCATGTCACCTCCCGTTTCTGTCTTTTTTATCTCTCAAATTTTATTGAGATAAAATTGACAAATAAAATTGTATATATTTAGATGTGAAAAAAACCCGTGAGAACATGTTCCTATATTCCTTAAATTTAAGTGAAGATTGTCATAAGCAGGTAATTGATGCACCTGGAACATCTTTATTCTTTTGCTTGTTTTGTAACATAACATTATAAAACACATCCAAGAAATTAGCAATTAGGAAATTTTTAAAGTAATAAATTAGTATTTTAACATGTTTTTATAGAAAAAGTAATCAAAGAGTAATACTGTTCTCAATGTCTCTTACCTCTGGGGTGTTGTGGTGGATCTCTCTGTTGCCACAGCTACCTGGCCACACACATCAGTCATAGCACATGGGACCAAATTCACCATCCCATCGAAGGCAACGACTATAATCCTTGTAGAGGGTAAAGCAATGGCACTGATGTAAGCAAAGTGTGAGAGAAAGAAGGTGAGGGTTTAGAAAGGAGAAGGATGAAGAGAAACAATAACAACAGACCAAGAAATCAAGGGAGAGATGAAAAGAGTAATGGGAAAATATCAAGGAAAAGAAGACAACATAAACAGCCATGATAAAATAGAAAAAAAAAGTGAGAGAATGTGTTGGAATATAAAAAATTATTCTTTGCCTGAAGAATCAGAGAAGGTGGAGAACACAGACATGGTGGGAAAAGGGAACACAGATGCTGAGAGAGAAGGATCAGGGGAAAGACAACGGCACAGATGGGAGAAGGCACAGGAAGAGAAGGAGCGCCTGAGTGCAGAGGGCAGCCAGGCAGAGGCACAGAGCTCTCCCATAACCAATGCAATAGTAAGTTCTCTGAGTTCTGGGACTCTGGGGGTTGTGAGAGTCCAGTGTCTGACTCTGCCTACCCTGCTGGGCGGAACTGTGTAGCAGACTGCATAGTCTGCGACCTCTTTTGGCTTCCGTGGTCAAATTTACCGTCTTTGGTGTCTCGTCATACTTGCCCTCAGGCCTCCCCCAAGCACCGGAGGCAGTAGTTTTCAGTCTGGACAGAAACCATGTAATGACCTGATGCTTCCCAGCTTCCTCTTCCATCACTGGAACATTCTGTGCTCATGTTTAAGAGCCTGGCTTTTTCCAGGTGAGCAGGGGTCCATACAGCCTGTAAGGCCAAGCTCAGCAGATCCAGACATTCTAGATCTGCTTGTTGAGTCCCAGAATTCATCTGTATCTCTACATGTCCGAATCAATTCAAGTTCTTGCTGGACAGAGCCTGTGCTTGTATTCATACCATCTCATCTGCCTGGAATGCCTTCCCTTATCCTTCATTCATTCAATAGATATTTAATGAGCATTTACTATGTGCCTGGTAATGTGCTAAGTGCCGAGAATAGAGGGAATAAGCAGATACACTTTCCTTCTGGGAGTTGATGCCCCATTGACCTTTCATCCCACCCCTGAAACTCTGACTCTTCCATCAAGTTTCTTCTCTTCAGTAATTCCTCCTCTTTCCTATATCACTTGTTGTCTGGAATAAATAAGATACTGATTAATCAAGTAATGCCCTGTTGACCAGCCAAACATCAAAGGTTCCTAATACAGGGATTTATGAACCTCCAAACTGTATGCACAATTTGGTGTTTATATGAATAGTCACGGACAGAAAATCCAGTTTTCTTATATTCCTTTAACAAGTAAAAAGATTCTGCTTTTATTTCTGAATTGAAATTATTTATCTGGTGGAGGTATTTACATTTTCAAAAATGGATTTCCCCAACCTTTTATTATGTTTACTGAGCATAAAGCCCATAAGTGTGGTCCCTGTGTGTATTGCTTATATTATCTATTCACACCTGAGAACATCTAGCATCAGGAAAGGTGGCAGCCAGACAAGTACCATGAGTGCAATTTTCCTGTCCTTAAGGGTGCCAGAGAAGAAATTCTCAACTTTGGGGTGAATCAGGAGAAGTTTCCTGGAACCCAGGAGGTGATTTTTGATCCTGAAGGATAATTGGAATACCTCAGACTGAGCAGAGGCCAAATATTTCAGGCAGAAGGAAGAGACAGAGCTTGAGGCAGAAAAGAAAAAGCATAAATTGATGGAGCAGGCAAGTTGAGTCCCTTGACTGAGCAGGGGTCCACACAGGGAGACAGTGGAGGGAATCTGCTCATGAATGCCATACTTAGGAGATGGAACTTTATACTGATACATCACTGAGTCATGGTTAAGAAATAAGATCTGGCCAATTATTAGTTTGGGGCAACTGCTCACTGAGCCTTTCATCTCATCTAAAAGTGAGGACAAGAATAATCACCTTCCAGGGTGGTTATGAAGATTGAGTTTATGTGTTCAAAAGCACCAGATAGTTGCCTGATTCACACAGAAAACACTCAACAAGTGGTGGGCATTGTTGGCTGTTGAGCAAAGGAGCAGATTTATGCCTGTTCACTGGATGGCAGAGAGACAGGAAGACAGGAGAAGAGAAGAAACTACTAATAATCAGTTTGATGGTCCAGGCTGGAGGCAGCTCTGGGCTGTGTTACCTGGGACAGGTTCCTTAATCATTCTGTTGCCCAGTTTTATCATCCATTCTGGCAGTGAAAATAAAATAGGATAATGTATGTGAAGTCTCTACTGTATTGCCTGGTTCATTGTAAGTAACCAACACACAGCAGCAGCTATCGTCATGTCTCCAATTTCATCACTTATTGTTCCCTGGACAAGGATGAAGTGTAAAGAAGGAAAGTCTCTCTTTTTTTTTTTAAGTGCATGGTAGTGCTGGGAAAAGACAAGCAAAAGCTTGTCTTCAAGAATTGGAAACATAAGCACAAACAGTAGATAAGCATGAGAGGACTTTATAACCTTCACAACCTTTCAAAACTTGACAACCAGGTATCAGAAACACTGTCCCAGTACCCTGAAGGGCCCAGTTTCAGGCAGTCTAGCCATTGTGGCACCTCTTTAGACTTGAAAAGACAAATTGTGCACACCCTCCCTATAACCTGTGATGAGACCCTATGGAAGTAATTTTCTCTTTCTGGGTCTCAATCTCACACCTGTAAAATGACAAGTTGGATGAAACAACGATCAGCTCCTTCCTAGTTCTACCCATGGATTAGAGAATTAGGAGAAAAAAATGTTTCAAAACAAAATCTGACTACACCAGAGTCTTTAAGAGAAATAGTAAGTAGGAGAATGGAAAGGATAGTTGTGAGTTGAAAAAAACATCTTAAGCATTTCATAGTGGAGAGGTGAAGTATCAATACAAGATGCAGAGAGGAAGAGCCTGACTTGAAACTATATAATCAATGACATCAAAGGCCTGGAGACTCATGAGGCAGGTTCCATTGGGAGCCCTGTGTCCTGGGTGAACAGATTACACAACCCAGGGAGGGCTGCTCTGATCAGTCTGTTGGGTCTGCAACAAAGTTTCTCTTAGTGCAGAGAAAACTGCATATCTCCATCTTCTTGAAGGTAATAAGACTGAAAGAGAAGCAGAGGGAACCATTAAACACAGAGAAGAGAAATTTCCAGGGGAAAGAAAGGCTTTCTGATTAGAAGTCTTCTAGAATTTCCTTCTGTCTTCCTTGTGAAAGTAGCAGTTGACCAAGATGCCTGGGACACTCCCCATCCAATCAGCAGGAAATATTCAATGCTTCCCGCCATGACTGTCATAAAGCATTGAAGAAATTCAATAAGACTCATTAAAATGGAAATAGAATGGCTCAAAAAAGAGACCCAGAAAATCCTGGAAGAGAGAGATTCATGCTAAAACACTGGCAGAATCTTTAGAAGTTAAGAAAATTCTTTCAGAAACAAAAATTAGAGCTCAGAGAGACCATATAGCCCTCATCCAAAAGGAAAACAGTGGAAGAGGGCTGGACCAGGAGGCGCAGGCTTCTAGCTGGGAGCCAGCACAGAGCCTCTCACCTGTGGAAAAACCCCTTGCTGGGCCAGATTCAGCATCTAGCTCAGGGATTTTATTCCTTGTCACTTCTCACTGCCACACATTTTTCTCCCTTCTGCTGTGACTAAGGAAAGTTACTTCTGTTCTTACAAGTCCTTAGAGAACCCTTCTCTGCCACATCTCTGTCCCCAGTCTGTTGCAATTAAACCTCTTGGGAAAGGAAGCCTCTTGCAAAGTTCTCTGCTCACCAATAAACATACTCTTTCCCAGGGGTACGTGGAGAAGAAAACTGGGGAGAGATTCTCTGGGTCAGTCCAGGAAAAAGTAGCTCTCCCTGGGCTTAAAACTTGAACAAGAAATGTTGGGTTTTGCTCTGGGTTATGGTTCACAATATGAATGCCCAGTAAATACTGTATGTGGGCGAAGACAACAGGGCATCTTCCAGAGTCTTCCAGACTGCTACCCTTCTGATTTCTTTTGCCTCCTCCTGTTAACTAGGCTATGAGACATTCCCATCCAAGATGACATTGATGCTTCTAAACTCAGAGCTCAGTTCCACTGGAATACAATGAAGTCCTAAAGAGGTCAAAGATTCAACAAATACTTTGCTAGGACAAATGTCATCTATCCCTGAACTGACCACTTTTTGCCCACTTTTCCATTAACTCACACCCAGTTGAACTTCTGTCAGACTAAGAAATTTAAAGGTAGAATAGCACAGACACTTGAACTTAAAGTCAGACAGAGCTGGGTGTCAATATTTTTAGACTTCACCTTAGCAAAGGACCCATCTGAACACCAGTTTTCTCATCTGTAAAATGGGAATAATGATTTTCCTTACAAAATGCTTGTTGTGAGGCTGAAATTGAAAAGACAACAGAAAGTCATTTCCCCATTATAGTTTCTAAGAATTGCAGTTACTAGTATGACTTCCCTCCATTCTCTCTAAAGCCCTCAAATCAGAGACAAATACAGACTTTACAAAAATAGTTTATAAAGCTTATTAAGCAAATAACAAAGCCACAGGGGAAAAAAATGTTGAGAGAAAAGAATCTATTTCCCAGGGTTTTTTATAATATTCAAAATATCCAGTTTTCAATGGACAATCACAAAGCATGAAGAAAGCAAGAGGGTATAATCCACTCTCAGAACAACTGAACAGAAGTTGTTGTTGAGAAAGCACAGATATTAGACATACCAGAAAAGACTTTAAATCAGCTAACTTAAATATTCTGAAAGAGCTAAAGGTGAATCAGAATTTGAGTAATGCTCAAAATTCTCCAAGCCAGGCTTCAGCAATACATGAACTGTGAACTTCCAGATGTTCAAGCTGGTTTTAGAAAAGGCAGAGGAACCAGAGATCAAATTGCCAACATCCGTTGGATCATCACAAAAGCAAGTATATTAAGGGAACGGAGAAGGCAATGGCACCCTACTCCAGTACTCTTGCCTGGAAAATCCCATAGATGGAGGAGCCTGGTAGGCTGCAGTCCATGGGGTCGCAAAGAGTCGGACACGACTGAGCGACTTCTCTTTCACTTTTCACTTTCATGCATTGGAGAAGGAAATGGCAACCCACTTCAGTGATCTTGCCTGGAGAATCCCAGGGGCCGGGGAGCCCGGTAGGCTGTAGTCCATGGGGTCGCACAGAGTCGGACACGACTGAAGCGACTTAGCAGCAGCAGCAGCAGCAGCAGCATATTAAAGGAAAATTATAAACCTGTGCTAAACAATGTGTAAAGATGTAATATTTGTGACAACAGCAAAATAAAGAGAGACAGAGCAATGTAGGGAGCAGGGTTTTATATATAATAAAAACAAAGTTACATTAAATCAAACTATATTATTATAAATCTAAGATATGAATGGTAATCCCTATGGCAATTGAGAAATAAATTTATGTATAATACACACAAAAGGAAACAAGGAGAGAATCAAAACAGTACACTAACAAAAAAATGAATTATATACAAAAGACAGTAATGGAAGAAATGAGAAACTAAAAATCTGTAA